>CM025791.1:53478169-58522112 GCA_014635995.1 Sarcophaga peregrina
AACAGTTTAAACCAACACGGCCTTTCGAGCTGGATATTCTGAGAATTCCTCTAGAGAATGAAAGATTGATAAGAAACGGTGGTATTGACCCCCAAGTTCTGGAAAAGGAAGGTGGGAATTATTTGATTTACGAGGAAGAACAAAACTTAAATATATTTGGTTCGTTTTTGGAATCGGTTCACTCTTTTAAGGAGATTGATCCTAATAATACAGTACATCTGGAAGTTGATAGTCGTTTCAATGATTTTTTGGAGGAAAAAATGCAATATGAATTCAATTTTTCAACCTTGACAACATTTTCACGGTCAAATAAAGCAGATGACTTAAACGAAACTCAATTGAATAATATTTTTGTTCAAAAAGATACTATTTTATCAATTTTTAAAAAATTAAGACCTAAATTGTCATCAGGAGTTGATAATATCCCTAACGTTGTATTGCGTAATTTACCTGAAAATTTAATATTCAAATATGGAATACTTTTCAATAACATGTTGAATAATGCTACCTTCCCCGTGCTTGGAAGCAAGCCAAGGGAAAGTTTTACCCAAGAAAGATAGGGATGCATCAAATCCAAAAAATTTACGGGCATTAAGCTTGCTCCCAAACATAAGCAAAGTATTTGAAGTATGTATCAATATGACTATAATCAAGCTTTGCGAGAAAAATAAGTTAGTTTGTGAAAGACAATTTGGCTTTAAATACAAGCATTCAACAATACTCGCAATTCATTTATTAGTTTCAAATATTCAATGGAATCTTAACAAATCTTTATATACTGGCGCTTGCTTGGTTGACTTTGAAAAAGCTTTTGATAGTATTTGGATTCCTGGCCTTATTTTTAAATTGCTCAAATATGAATTTCCATTTCATTTCCAATTCTTATACATAATATGCTAAATAACAAAACTTTCTCAATTTATGGAAAACAATCAGTTAGTACGGGAAAATTCACCATTGTCAACGGATTACAACAGGGAACTGTTAATTCTCCTATACTGTTTAATTTATACTTGTTAGATTTACTATATAAAATGGACAATGTTATAGCCTTCGCAGACGATATAACTATATATCATGCTGACAATACAGTTGATAGAATTAATGACGGTTTGCAAAATAAATTTTTGATAATTGAAAAATATTCTGAAGATTGGCACATGAAGATCAATTTGGACAAATGTGAATGTATTCTTTTTAGGCCACCTGTTGGGAAATGTATAAGTAATATTCGAAGAAACTGGAAGTCATTTGGTATTAGATCCACAAATAATATAAACATTCCCGTGAAACAAACTGTTAGGCTATTAGGAATAGATTTAGATAAATTTTTATACTTTTACGAACACATTAATCGGAAACTTATGAAAGCTAGAAATGCATTTTTTGTATACAAAAAAATTTTTTTTCCAAATATATTCAACCAAGAGTTAAGATCATCATGTACCAGAGTTTGATTAGACCAATTTTATCATACGGCTGCCAAATTTGGTTCAATATTTGCCCCTCGTATATGGAAAAGATTCGCGTTTTCGAGAGGAAATGTCTCAGATGTTGTACTTCATTGTATAGATCGAAAAGTAGCAACTACAAAAAATACATTTCAAACAAAATCCTTTACGAAAAGGCCAAAATATCTAGATTTGACAACTTTATTATTCATATCATAAGAAATCACATTGTAAACAGCTCAAATATCATTGAAAATAATTTAATTTTGGCTCCTTACTACGCTGACGAGGAATATATTTCGAAAACAATCGAAAATGGTTTCATCCCCCCCGAAGCTTTTCTATTTCTTGATAAAAATGGTTTTATTTAGAATGAGAGGGTATTCCCATACTTTATCACATTTACAGACGTTCCAATGAAAAAGCTATAAGTTGTAATGAACTAACATCTGAAAACTGTCGTTTTGACACTAGCATTTATTTGGATGATAAAAATATTAAACCTAATCTTAATCTTAATAAATATTGGTGGCTAACTCAATAACAATTCCTTAGTTTTAACTCTTGACCTTTTATTTTATCTTTATAAATATAAAAGTAAGATTTTTATTATTTTTTTGCTAACAGTAAACCCTTATACCAAAACTTATATGTACACATATATACTAATATTTAATTAACTGAAAAATTAACTTTTCTACCAAATACGTCTTATACTTGAGTGCTCTTTAAAAAGGGACTTTGTATATAGAAAAAAATCAAGATACTTTTTGTTTATTGGAGTTTGTAATTTTTTTTTGTTCTAAATATATATTAAATAAACATTGAAAAAAAATCATACGCAATGGGAAGACTTTCATTCTCTACCAAACCCTTGCCCCTCCATAATTGATATTGAGGTACGCGATAAACATTTCAACAGCGACAAAACAACGCATTTGTCTATATTTCAGGATACTTTTATAAAAAATTATCCCAAATATATATATGACCTATTTTAATGACAATAACCCTGTCCCAAATGATTATTCCTTCACATATAGCAAATAGTTCCGTGACTGTCACTTAGTCAAACCTCCTCAGGGCTTTGTAGATTATTATAAAGCATTGGAGAGTAAAATTATAGATATGTTCAACAAAAATTGCCATCGACATGGTATTCGTCAAATACTTTTCGACGAACTTTTCCAAGAACGCCCCTTTTTTTGTTGTTCGAAAGTAAAACATGAAGATGTTTTAAATCTATGCGTTAGAATTTTAATATATTTCGTTCTACAATTTTTCAATCGAAAGATCAAAGAACCCAAATTCAAGCATAAGTTATTATGTGTAGCTCACCGTTTCGGAAATTGTATATATTTTTTATTTATTCCACATCTAACAACGTAATACTACTAACACAAAATTTACATTATTTATGAATTTGTAATTATATTTCATTTTGCACTTACACCTACATGCATACAACATTACTAATTATTTGCTACCATTAACATTCACTTTAACTTATTTCAACTTCAAAATCATTTTCCATTTTATTGTTATATTCATGAATGTATATATATGCATACATAAATAAAATCACCACACAATAACTCGTCACACACATACACTTCATAAACAAAATATGGTTTATAAGGGTGCTTTTTTGTTTGCTTATGTTACATGTATATATATATATATATATATATATATATATATATATATATATATGTTATATATATATATATATTTATGAATTAAATGTTTTCTTTTTATTTAAAAAAAAATTTGTTAATTTGCATAGCACCCATTATTAAAATTGTTGTATTTTTATATATCATTATATATTTGTTATATTTATTTAGCAAATCCTTGTTTTTGAAAGACTGTAAGATGAACGCTTCAACGCTTTCGAAATTTTTTATGAAAAAAACAATTTCATATAAATTATCGAACATCTGAAACCTCTAGCAAAAAGAAGGTAAAATTATGCAGTGGTGACTACATACATTTTTGGCATTTAGAAATAATCAGTACATACAATTACTGAATTTCAGGAGTAAGTGCAGCGAAAATAAAATGCCTTTGCATTTCTAGCTTCTCCTTACTCAAGACCATCATGCGTGGTGAAGAGCCATATCCTACTCGAGGTGATGCTGAAATTAACAGAACATGATGGATCTAGACCAGAGAACACAATTTTAAAAGTTTTTAGTATTGTTGCTATTATTATGATTTGTTGCTTTACAGACAAAAACTAAGTCCATGGGAAGAACACATACTCAATGTGGTACGTCTTGTGAAATAATATATAATAATTATGCTACTAATTTCTGTTTAGTTGATAGATGGCAGACAATAAAGTCTTGTCTCGTTTGGATTATGAAATGTTTTGTCTCCTTTTTATATCAAAGGTCCTTCTTAGGGCCACAAATATTTTAAAAAAGAGATTTTGTTTGTTATTCTAAAGTCGTTCACAGAGCCAACATTAAATGTATAACGAGTTGTCCACATCTGTTTAGAGTAAATTAACTATTGACAGTTTCGTAGAACAGAACAATCCCTCAACATTGTGCAGTAAGTGTTGTATAATAATTAAATTATAATTATGCTACTAAATTTATATATTAATTAGATGCCAAAGTCTAGTCGTGCTTATCTTGCTTCAACAAACATTAAAAGTGCTGTCTATCAACTGTTGCCTTCTGAATTGGCTATCCAATCCTGTCACCCAATACATCAGCTTCACTACATCAATTCACTATCAAATTCAGCTTCACTACATTAAAGGTTCTTCTTAGAGCCAAAAAGAATTAAAAAAAATGATTTGTTGACTCCACTTTGTATTTTGAATATATATCTCATTAATCCAGCCATTATTTTATATTAAGAATTGTGTAACAATTATTTTCAATTACCTTTTATACTTACTTAATACATAAATGTGTGGATTGTTTGTTAACAATCTACTAGGCATTTTGGAGACAAACGTCTGTTTCATATACATCAGACGGCTTATACCTTTTTAGATCAAAGGTTCTTCTAAGGGCTTCAAATATATAAAAGAGATTTAATTTTTTATTCAAAGGTCCATTTATTTTATTTTTATTTCTTACATGAGGATTTAGTTTTATTACAAAATATTTATAAATAAGTTTTTTAATCAAAAGTAACTACCCGTAGTTATTTTTTCATACAAAGTATATAGATTTATATATATACGTGGTGGCCATGAGGTTAACACACTAGCTACTTGTTATTTTTTAACGCAAATATTTCCTCTATTTCTTAATTTTTTTATTATCTCTTTTGCATGCGTGTTACATGTCCTTCTAAGATCACTTCCCAATATGTCCAGCATTATTCCTTTATATATATTTTACGTTTTTCTATGCAGAATAGAATAACCTCTAAAAACACTGAACAGTATTTTAGCACAAAATAATAAAGTTTATTCATATTAAAAGAAAACTAACAAAACAAAAAAACTTATTTCACTAAAAACTTAGTACTTAGTTGGATACCCTTTATTTTTGATCACAGCTGCCAGTCTCCTTGGCATACTTTCTACAAGGGCCATACAGCGATCCACTGAAATTCCATTCCAACCTCTTTCTACTTCTTTCCATAAATCATACAAATTTTTAGGCTTTTCTCTCATTACATGCTGCTCCACATCATTCCAAAGGTTCTCAATAGGATTGAGATCCGGAGATTGGGCTGGCCATTTTAACACGTCGATATTGTTCGATTCCAAGCAACACCTCACTAAACGTGAGGTGTGTTTTGGATCATTATCTTGCATAAATCGCCACCTAAGTGGCATGTTGTCCTCTGTATATGGTATCATTATATTTTGAAGTATATTCTGGTATACATACTGCTCCATACGAGTATCAATCTTTTTTATAGGAAATGCTGCCCACACCGTGTTTTATTGTTTTACTGGTATACTTTGGATTACGTTGCATGTTCGGAGGACGCCATACATACATCTTACCATCCGATCCGAATCTACAAAATTTAGATTCATCACTCTAGAGGACATTTTTTCAAAAAATTAATGGCTTTTCCAAATGCTCACGAGCGAAGCACAACCGAGCTTGTATGTTCTTTTTTGAAACATGTGGCTTATGTTGAGAAATGCATTCACATAAATTTTTTGCATTAAGTCTTCTTCTTATCGTTCTGCTGGACACGTTGATACCATATTTTCCTGAAATTTCTCTCTGGATTACGGTGGAGCTCTTAAAAGGATCTTCGACAGAGGCTCTGTATATTAAAGAGTCCTCTTTACGTAAAGAGCCGAGGAGCCTGTGTAACATTTTTAAAGGTTTTATACTTTTGAATATGGCTTAGTGTATTATAAGCATTCCAAAGTAATAGCAATCTCACTAATACTTCTTCCTCTCGAGTGCATTTGATGAATAATTTTTCGTTGTTTCTCTGTACACCACTTATTTTTTGCCATATTTAAATATTGTTTATTAATTCTATTTCTCTTCCTCATTGATTAAATAATACCTAAACATACCAATTAAAATTTATACCCACAAAAAACTTTTAAAAAATTTAATTATACTTGCATGTGCTAAAATTGTATCCAGCTTCTTTTACATATTACGGCACTAATATGCAAATTTGAAAGAGAATAGCGATAGAAGGCAAAAAAAAAAGTATCGAGACTTATTGATCACACCATAAACAACACTAATTACCAAAAATTTTAGTTTATAATTGCAATGAAATGAAATAATTTGCTTTAGAAACCAACAAGTATGATGTGTGCTAACCTCATGACCACCACTGTATATTGTCTATTGGTAGGTTTTTGACGTTGTTAGATGATAAGGATAAAGAAACATGTTTTGTTTGTTAATAGCTTGAGTATTGAATAGTAATGTTGATGAAGAATACAGGTATAATGTTTTGAATAGTTTGGTAAAATTTAATGATATTTTGCTAGAATAACCGAATAAATTTGTCTATAAAAGGGGTTCTTGGTTGAAAGAAGATGAACCATTTTTTTGGAAAGCCTAATTTGGAACTGATGTATTTGGTGACACCTTTCATCGGCCGTCATTAACTTAGGAATTAACTAATTTAGAGGTATATTCTCACATTCCTGAAACAAAAAGTTATGACGAAACGTGTTTCATTGTGAAGGGAAATTGCTAAGAGTTCGATTAATAATGAAAAAATTGCGGAATTCTAACTTTTTCATTCAAGAAATTAATAAATACTGGTAATATACATATGAAGTCGCCGTGGTCTAGTAGGTAGTGTGTTGGCTTATTAGACGAAAGGCCCGGGTTCATATCCCAGGTCAGACATCAAAACGAAAAATATTTATTCGGCGACTTCCTCTCAGCAGATTTCTGGCAAAGAATCTGAGAGTAAAAATTGCCATAAAAAGTTTCTCAAAAATCTGTCGTTCGGAGTCGACTTTAAACTGTAGGTCCCGCCACTCATGTATAAAATTAACACACACAACTTAAGTGGTGTGAAAAGCTAGGTCGTAATCCTGACTGAAGGGTTGTAATGGCCAATTATGTTATGTTATGTAATATACATAAAGTTCCACAAAAATATTTTTATAAGCAATATGTCTTATTTGATCTTGATATATTTAGCTTCTCACTTTGCTTTTGCACAAGAAACTATATCCATTGTGACCAAAAGCAACATACAAATCGATTAATAAATAAATATTTAAATATTTTTAACATTTTCATTGAAGAATTTGCCCATTTTAAACTCAAAATAAATGTTTGTTTAAATTTAATTTTTCCACTTTATCCGCCAGTTTTCACTCTGTATACCTGTTGCTTCTAACACATTTGTTTCGCAAAAATTTTTAACATCTTTTTTCTCCCTCTACAGGGAGGGTTAAAACTGCTGATTTTAGCGTTTTTCAAACGTCATAATTGTTGTCTCGGGTAAATTGTGTGCACAAGGATGAAGATGTTCGGCTCCTGGGGGCTATAGGTGCCGACGTCTGAATATAATGCAAATTTGGTGTTTATTTTTTCTCTCTTATATTCGACGTTAAAGTCGACTCAGTAAAACTGAATACACAGCAAAGCCTACGAGTGTCGTGGGAAAACATGTCCAAATATAGTTACCAAAAATTGGAAACAAAATTACAAAGTAATCTTGGAAAGAAGTAAAACATAAAAGGAAACATTTTTAAAAAGGATCTAATTTACATTTTATTTAAAATGTACACACGAGTATTTTGAGAGTGTGATGATTTATAACTGAAATGTTGAGAAGGAAAAATCTATATGAACATAAAATTCTATTTTCAATTTTAATGACTGCGACTTGTGTAGTGTACAGCTTAAACAATTAACGGAAAATTTAAGACTCCATACTTTCAGATTAAGGATATCAAAGAATTTTTGTTTTATCATTACCAAAATAATTAGAGCGCTAGAAATGAAATATGTATGTACGTTAGCTCAAAGCTGATTTGAACACATTTTAACGTATTGTCTTTTCATGAATTATTATCGTTTTAATGAATGTACAATATGTTTTTCGTTGTTGGGGGCGCCCTGGTTGTCTAGTGGGTAGTGTGTTGGACTATTATTAGTTTGAGCTGGATGTGACATTTTTTTTTTTTTTGCTTAATTTCTAATTGTATTTCAAAAAATTGGTTATTACGCTTTGGACTATTACTAACAAAATTGTATATATTCCTGGTAAGCGTTTCTATACATGAAGGTAGTTTCAAACATGCTTATGAATAACACAGTGCAAGTGAATGTCATATGCAATTCAAAATTATTAAATTTGGAATGTCATCCTAATATACATATATTATAAATCGTTCTGTAAGCCTGTTTTTTTGTTTGTTAGTCAATCACCTGGACTGATTTTCTTGAAATTTGGGATATAGATCTGGCTTTTGTCGGTGCAAGTTATAGACTATAAATCTTTTCAAAATTTTAACCAAAAGAGGAGATAAATGGGGAAAAAATGGTAATAAGTAATTTTTTACGATTTAACTTGGAGGTTCCGTTTCTAAAGTTGAACCAAAAGTGGTTAAAAAAGTGGGTAAAGTGTCAAAAAGGGGCAAATTGAGTGCAAAGCATATAAATCTAGCATGCATGTTATAGGCTATAAATCTTTTCAAGATTTTGACCAAACGGGGAGAAAAAATGGTAATAGGTAATTTTTTACGATTTAGGTTGGTTAAGTTTCCCAAATAGCTATTGAAGATCTTCCGTGTCTAAAGTTTAACTAAAAGGGATCCAAAAAGGGGGAAAGGGGCCGAAAACGGGCAAATTGAGTGCAGGTTATCTTAATCCTAATATCCTAATGCTAATATAAATAATTCTGTAAGTCTTTTTTTTGGTTTGTTGCTTTGTTTGAACGCCCGGACCGATTTTCTTGAAATTTGGGATAGAGATCGAACTTTTGTCGGTGCAGGCTATTAGCAAGAAATCTTATCGAAATTTTAACCAAAAGGGAAGCAAAATTGGGGCACAAGGGAGAAAAAATTGTAATAGGTATTGGAGGTATTCCATTGCTAAAGTTGAACCAAAAGGGGTCGAAAAAGGGGGAAAGGGGCCAGAAATGGGCAAATTGAGTTCATAGCCAATCGCACCTGGACAGATTTTCTTGAAATTTGGGATACTGACCGAGCTTTTGTCGATGCAGGTTATATGCAATAGATTTTTTCAAAATTTTGATCAAAAGGGGAGAAAAAATGGGACAAAGGGAAAAAACGGTAATAGGTAATTTTTTCCGATTTAACCTGGTTAATTTTCCAAAATACATAGCTATTGGAGGTATTCCGTTTCTGAAGTTGAACCAAAAGGAGTCCAAAAAGTGGGAAATAGCCATAGCCAATCTCGCCTGAATTGAATTTCTTGAAATTTTGAATATAGAACGAGCTGTTGCCGGGTCAAGTTATAAGCTATAAATCTTTTAAAAATTTTGACAAAAAGGGGGAAAAAATGAGACAAAGGAAGACAAAATGGTAACAGGTAATTTTCACGACTTAGCGTGGTTAAGTTTCTCAAATAGCTTTTGCAGGTATTCCGTTTCTAAAGTAGAACCGAAAGGGGTTCAAAAAGGGGGAAAGGGGCTGAAAATGGGCAAATTGAGTTGAGGTTATCTTAATCCTAATATCCTAATTCTAATATATATTATAAATCTTTCTGTTTTTTGTTTGTTAGCCAAAAGCGAGAATTTCAAAACATTCAAAAGAAATTACATTATGCGACAAAATAAAAAAGTACAAGAATGCGTGTGAGTTCTTTCTGCACAATTGTGAGAGCGGGTCATAATGTAAAGAGGTTCTAGTGAGAGCGGTTCGTAATGATACAACCCGCCAAAAGAAATTTTACTTCTACATAATGGGCATTCTTTATGCCCATATTCTTGGGTAATACGTATCCAAATTGTTAATTAGTTTTTTAATGGGAAAACCCTAAAAAATTAAGAAAAATTGTTGAAAGAATTAAAACTATTGCTCATCTGTTCTTCAACCTTTTTCCCATTAATATTTATTTTATTTTCTATTAAATTTTATGTTCTTTAATGTCTATTATCACTTCCTAACCTAAAAAATGTTTAACATAATCTCTTTAACCTAATTATATGCATATGGTTTATTTTGTTTCAAAATTCATGTTTCTTTTATTTATTTCTATCAGACATCTTTTCAACTTTCTTTTATGATTGAAATTAATCGAATAAATATTTTTTCTCTCAAAACAAGAAAAAACCCAAAAGAGTAAAACTAAAAAGAGAAAAATGGAGATATAATGATGACTTTACCATAAGCAAAAATATTGAAATAACGAGTGTTATTTTAAGCAAACTCTCTTATGGAAGGTTGGTAAATAGGGGTTGGAAGCAAGTGTACCAAACTTCCAGAGAGAGTTGCGATTATAATTACGCGATGTAATTATAATTAGGGTTAAATAAATGAGACAAAACAAAGAATTAGTGAGATTCTTTTAATAAGAGTAAAATATGGGAAATCTTACCTTAAGGTTTATGTTTGTAGATAATGGAAAGGATTTGTTGATGTAATATTTTCAGTTTAATATTTTTTCTTTTTATGTAGTATTTTACAATGATGATGAGAGACACAGAGAATAAATTAATTTTAATAGTGCAAGCGCAAAAGGATAATTGATGTGATTAATTCAATTGCAAAAAGAGAAGTGGTTACAAAAAATTATTTCATCCTTTAGGAAACTTCAAAATTTATATCTGTAAATCTATATATACAGATATAAATTATGTATACAGTTATAGATATTTTTCGAACTTAAAACTAGTATTGGTAATTGCAAATATTTTTAATTCATTTACAGTATTGAAAAAGTTTGAAATTCATTAATAGTACTTCATCTGTAGCAGTTTAAAATTCATTATTACAACTTAAATTTAAAATAAAATTATTGTCCAAATTGTTATTTGGACAAATATCAATATTCTAAAAAAAAAGAAATGGGTATACATATTTATAATATAGGATATTGTTACTTACTGAAGAGTTGACTAAAACATTTGTGAAGTAGTTTGATGTCTTATTGTTCACGACTACGCGTTCCATATTTTTATTATTTATTAAAAGAAATTAATTGATTTTCTTTTTAGTCACCAACTGCTGACATGTTGGTCATTAATCTGTGTTACCATATTTTGTAAATTTCAAAGGGCATTATTTTCTCAGCTGGTATTAGAATAAATATAAGTAATGGCCTTTGTTACCTATTGTCAATACTCTTTAAATGATTTTCTTGCTTTTTGGGGTCATTATCAAGGTAGCCATATACACACATACTACACTTTTGGAACTAACTGAGTCAGAATACAAACTTTTTAAAGCTTCTTAAAAAACCTCTCACTTACTAAAGTTTCTAAACCATACCTTTTAAATAATGATTATTATTAGTAACGATTAGTCATTAGATTCCTTTTTTAATGGTGAGATAATAATTACAATTACGATTATTTTTGGTTTTAAGGTTAATAATTGATTACAATTACAAAATAATCAAAACATAATCAGGATTCTTAACAATTAGTCTTAATAATCAAAAAGAATCAAAAGTAATCAAATTGTTTTCAATAATTCTTTTTGATTGTTTTCAAATATTCAAAAAGCATTAAAAATATTTTGATTATTTTTGGATAACTTTTGATTTTTTTTAAATATTTTTTCGAATCGCTAGTAATCCTAATTATTTTGTAATTATAATCAATTAGTAATTCTAAAAAATTGTTCATAGAATTATTAAGTGCTTTTCATAATTATAACACCACCAGCATTTCAATAATAACATACATTGAATATAAAATTATCTTCAAGTCATATTTTCTAGTGAGAAAAAGTGGACTAGATGGGTACCGATACTTCTGGCGTGACCTTAGAAAGGAACAAAAGTATTTCACTAAAAGATATTTTGGGGAGGTGATCTCATTGTTTGGGGGGCTATTCCTTCAGTTTCCTCGAACTTCACTTTCCATCTAAGGGAATGAATAGTACAGAGCAGATTACTGTTCTTAGCTGTGGTTCGCTCCACTCCTATAGAGAAAATAATGAAAAAAATGTATTTTCTAACAGGATAAAGTTTGAATTCATGTCAGCAAACAGAGATGGCATAGTCTCGTTACAAATCTATTGAGGTTTTATCGTGGCCAGCTTGCTCTCCTGATATGAATATAATTGAAAACGTTTCCCCAAATGCATTCCCCATTCTTATCCGAAGAGTACATCGATGGGTTAATATAGAAAGGACGTATCTCATTTTTTTTTTAAATCGGGGATTTTAACTATTCTGGTAGACAAAACTCCACAAACATCCTCTGAAAAATTCACCTTTCTATATTGACGAATAGTTGACTTACAGGAATTAAAAGAAAAAGCTCTTACTCGTATAGAATTGAATAAATATTTATGACTCTTTGTACCGAGTGAAGACTTCAGCTATAGAATATACGACCGTTATTTTATGATTGAATTCCTGATTTATTTTTAATAAGAACTGCATTTAAACTTTTTTTATAACATTTTTGTTTAAGATTTTATTAAATATTTTCCTTCTCCTGTAATGTACTGAAAATTTAGGATACGACCTTTCTATATTAAGCCATCGATATTCAAATAACAGACAATTTAGCAAGTGTTGAAGATTTGAAATTAAAAATAATCGAAGAGTGGGGAAAAATGGACGGAGAAATATTAAATAATCTTTATAAGAATATGAAAAATCTAAAATTTCTTTTAATAAGCTCAAAGGGGTTGGGGGTAGGGTTGCCAGATTCCGATTCGCAAAAAGCTGGCCATTGAGTCTTAAGAAGCTGGACAAAACAAGAAAAAGCTGATCAAAAAAATACTAAGAAAATGTTAATTGTAGCCTAGTCCGTGAACAACGTTGTGGTAAACACAAACCACCTCCGCCTTGGAGAGTTGTGTTTCAATTTTTGTCTCTGTTGGGTCTACAAAATTCGAAATAGTTTGAGACAACTTTTGCGACATGTCCATTTTATTATGTTTTTTTGTGCTCATTAAGCAAGCGGCTACCTTCATATTTGATTATTATATCTGTTTGGCACAATTTATACCCTGTCGTTTAATTATCTTTTTTCTTATCCAATTAGCATAGTTTGCAAACTCTTTCCATCGATCACAGAAAGTTGTGAGAAGTCTTTTTGATGGACCAGCTTCTTCATCAATATCCATTTCAAGATTTTCCGCAAATTATTTTTATTTTCATGTACAAAAAAACTGAAACTGACCATCGTTCGCAAAAATGTGTACTAAGACATCAGCTGTTCAAATGTTGAGACATGTTGACAGTGATGATAGAAGAGGGAAATCATAACTTAGTTGAATAACAAATATATAATCAGTGTTGGCTAATATGATTTGACAAAGATAACATGAAAATTATTGCTAAAGTTATTGAAGTGTACTAAAAAATTTCGATTTAGCTGGACAAATTAAATTTTAGATTGAAACTGGACGAGCATCAAAAAAGCTGGACAATCCAGCCAGGCTGGCAACCCTAGTTGAGGGGTTTACATAGTTTAAAAGTAACAATATTTTTGGCAAATAAAGCTTCTTATTTAATAAAAATGAGACTGGTGCTATAATTATGCAAACATTAAAAACTTCTGAAGTATAAACTACGCTAACAATTTGAAAAATTCACTCTTATTTTTGGTTTTACATTAACACTACACATAATGAAATATTCTGATGTTGTCATTATATATGTTGTTTAAGATTGAGGTTTTAATTCACTTTATTTTTACTTAATTTTATTACTTTAATTTCATTAAATTAAAATTTATTATTTAAAACTTATTAGTGGTATTGAACAAATTTAACTTTAATTTGAACTTTTTATTAAATACAAATTAGCAGCAAGGCTGTATGATTATAGTTTCAATGATCTAGCTATATGATACAAACAGCAGCAAGGCAGTGATGTTACAGCTTTAACGATCAGAATTATAATAATTTGTTACAAAATTTAGGCAAAGCAAAATAATTCTATATATGTGTATTTAAGCGTGTTCTTATAATTTAGAGGTTCTTAACTAATATTTACAAGTTGATGGTATTATTTGATGCTGTTTTTCTCACTTAGGTGGCATTTGTGAGGATTAATCTTGCGGCGGTAGATGTCAAGATCGCTATTCTATATTGAGGTCGCCGTGGTCTAGTTGTGTGTGCTGGCTTATTAGACGTGTAAAGCCAGGGTTCGAGTCCCCGGCCAGACATCAAAATAAAATACAAAAAGTATTTTTTCGGCGATTTCTTCTCAGCAGATTTTTGGCAAAAACTCTTGAGAGTAAAAAAAAAATTGCCATGAAAAGTTTCTCAAAAATCTGTCGTTCGGAGTCGACTTTAAACTTATGTAAAAAAAAATTAACATGCACAACATAAGTAGTGTAAGAAACTAGGTTAATAATCCTGACTGAAGGGTTGTAAGGACCAATTATGTATGTATGTAAAATAATGCTATATTTTTACAAAATTGTAACAAAAAATAAAAAAGGGTTCTTTACACTAACAAGGATGTGTACAAAAACCGGTTAGCTTAGTAGCAGGTAGAAAATCGCCTGACTAAGCTTGTTCATATATATGTGTATGTATGTGTTAAATAAAAAGTAGAAAATAAAGAATATAGAAAAATTATAGCAAGTACAGTGGTACATTAAGAATATTATTAGAAATTATATTATAAAAAACATTACTATATCCTAATATATATTATAAATCTTTCTGTAAGTCTGTTTTTTTGTTTGTTTGTTAGCCAATCACGCCTGAACGCTTGGACCGATTTTCTTGAAATTTGTGATATAGATCGGGCTTTTGTCCGTGGAGGTTATAGGCTATAAATCTTTTCAAAATTTTGACAAAAAGGGAAGAAAAAATTTGAAAAAATGGTAATAGGTAATTTTTTACTATTTAGCTTGGCTAAGTTTCCCAAATGTTTGTTGTTTTGTTTGTTACCCAATCACGCCTAGACCGATTTTCTTAAAATTTGGGATATAGGCCGAACTTTTATCGGTGAAGGTTATAGGCTACAAATCTTTTCAAAATCAGAAAGGGAGAAAAAACGGGAGAAATGGGGAAATAGGTCATTTTTTAAGTTAAGTTTCCCAAATAGCCATTTTAGGTCAATTGGTCATCTCTGCATGACTTTTAAATTGACTACAAATTATTTATTTTTCAACCAATTTGTAGTTAAATAAAATATAGTTAATTTAAATATTAGTTTACATTAAATTATTTAAAAACCATTTTTTTTTTTAAATTCAATTTTAAGCAATATATACATATTTGTTGTGTTTTAAATAATTTTTTTTTAATTTTGATTTAAATTTTAATATAAAATAAATAAGTTAAATTAAAAAAAAAAATGAAAAGAAGAAATTTTCAAAACTGCCTTTCGAAAGAAAAAAGGAAGTTTGAAGAAAATATAAAATATTTTCGGAATGTGCACGACTTGAATGAAGGTGGTGTAAAAAGAGTACCTATTAAAATCCTTAACAATTTAGGAGCAGGTGCCGGTGGAATAGGAGAAGAGGAGTGTAGGGACGTTATAGAAAGTGCTAGTGTAAGTACTGAGGCAATTCTTAGTGACGACACAGAATCAACTATTAGCATGGATAGTGCATCATTTGGTAGCGTAGAGGCTGGTAGGGTAAATACAGGAGAAAATATTAACTTTAGGCCAAATATAGGTAGTTCAACGAAACGTGAAGAAATTAGGTCATGGGTTCTTAGGAATAATATATCCCACACAGCTTTAGAAGACTTACTTCACACTTTAAATAGGGTAGGAGTTGAGGATTTGCCTTTGTCAGCGAAAAATCTTATGAGCACAGATAGGAAGGAGATTCAGATTTTTAATATTCCAGATGGACAATTTATATATTTAGGCATTCAAAAGTATTTTCAATCAGTACCATTTAGGATATAGAGAGGAAGTTTTAATTGATATTGGGATTGATGGCTTAAAACTTTTTAAAAGTTCTAATAGAGTTTTGTCGCCTATTTTAGGTGCAATTGTAGGGTTTAATAATAATGCCAGTCCGTTCATGATAGCATGTTTTTCAGGTTTTAAAAAGCCACAAAATTTAGATAGATTTCTGTCAAGGAGTAATGGTACTGACACAAACTGGTATAAGATTAGGCAATAGTCAAAAATTTTTGAGATTTAATATTCGATTATTCATCTGTGATTCTCCAGCTAGGGCGTTTGTTACTGGTATAGTGTCTCATAATAGCAAAAGTGGTTGCTCTAAATGTTGTCAGGAAGGTATATATAGGGAAAGAAGGGTATGTTTTTCCAAGAAAATAGGTCCATTAAGAAGTGATATAGCATTTCATTATAGGTGTTACCCTTCTCATCACATAGAAGAATTTAAAATAAAGCGAAGTATTTTAGAAGAGACAGGATTTGGAATGGTTTCCCATAGATGCTATGCATTTAGTTGATTTAGGAGTTACTAAGAAATTGCTTAAAATTTCAATTAATAAAAGTAATTCTAAAAAAATTAATGATAGAATTAATTTTATTAAAAATAAAGTCTCTACACAATTTTGCCGTGTACCTAGGAATGTAGATGAAATAAGTAATTGGAAGTCGACAGAATGTAGGCAATTTTTGCGTTATACAGGTATATTTCTGCTCAAGGATTGTATCAGTAGTGACCAATATTATCATTTCTTATTATTACATAGTAGTATAAGATTTCTATCTAGTGAAATAAATTATGTAGGACAGGCTGATACTTCTCAAAAAGTATTAGAGGATTTCGTAGATTACTTTGGCAGACAATATGGTGAGAAATTAGTTAGATTTAATGTTCATGGACTGCTCCATTTAGTTGATTGCGTTTTGCAATATGGTCCTTTAGATACATTTTCAGCTTATAAGTTTGAAAATTATATGCAGTATATAAAGAAGATAGTTAAAAAGCCAAACAAAATTTTGCAGCAGATATACCTTAGGCTAGAAGAAAGGCAGCAAACTAAATCAAGTTTGGCGAGTGTTTCTAAATTAGGAGATTTTACAATAAATCATAAAAAAGACAAAGATAGCTTTTGTTTCAGCAAACAGTTACGTCCCATAAAGATTATAGATACGAAAATATCATCTGAGGATGTAAAATATATCTGCAAAGTTTTCAAAAAAACTGAAAACTTTTCTGGCAAACCTTTCAAGTCGTATAGTGATTTAAGTATAGTTGTAGCTAGTGAATTAGACAATTCCACAATAGAAATTAAGTGAGAAGATATAGATTTGAAATATTTGTGTATTCCCTATGATAGAAAGTTTCTTCTCATACCCCTTTTACTTCATCTTTTTCATGAATTTTCGTTCTAATTCATTTTATTGCTAACATATATTTTTTTATAATTGTTAAAATAAAAAAGAAATAATAATGCATTATATTTTTCTGTCTTTACATGAATTCCGAGAATATTTTGAAGAGGAGAGAATAAAGATATAGCGTCTAAGATTATTATTAACATTTTCATAATTTTCGCTCTTTAGAACAAGGGTTACCGATTACCCAAAAATCCTACTCGTTTGGAAATGTTCAGCCAAGGGAAGGCACAAATGAAGGTAAATTTAATTATATTTCTTCCTGAAAATAATTTGTAATAACACTGAACTCAGTTCTAGATATCCTGAGGAAGATGCAGGAACAAATGAACCGAATGACGGTTAAACTAAATAAAATGGATGAATGCGTAAGTAAAAATTAATCAACTTTTATAGTATTGGTTTAAATAGTGTATCTTTAAAGATAAAACGATTATGGATACGCAGACCGTGTTAACTAATAACCAGGCTGCTATCGTCGGAAACCAACAGGCGATAGCTACTAAGCTTGAGGCGATGGAAGACAATGTAAGTATCTTATAGAATCACTTTAATATGTTAACTATAACAAATCTATTTTTTCAGATGGTGGTTAAGCCCGAAATGATGGCGCAAGCCAAAACGCTGTTTGAAGCAAAAATAGCAATTAAGAAAATTGAGGGATCCGTAAGTCGCATCACAGGGGAAAGACCAAACGAGGTTTTGGACGCAGTAGCCGCTTCCTTTTCCCTGAAGTCCACTGCCGAAGTCGAGGAGACCGAGGCGAAATTAGAAAATACGGAGTTTGCGCAAGCTATGGTAAGTAATTAAATTCAATTGTTAGCACTTTTTATAAAACATTTTTTCATTTCCAGACAACGTACTTGTACAACTTAAAGGGAGTGTCGGAAGATGTTGGCACAGTTATCCGCTCTGTATTTACAGATAGCTTGATGCAGGGCTATAATTGGGATGGAAGGTGTCAGAAACATGCCCCCATCAAGCTCAGGTTCTTCGACAAATTTCTTAGAGGTACGTATTTTTTATATGATATAGTCGTTTTACAAGTCAAATCTCAATTTGTTACTTAAAAACAGCGAAGGAATGAGCAGGTTAGACATATGTTTTACAGTCGAAAGAATTCATATGTTAACAAAGATACAAAATCACATGTACACGAATGCTTACGTCAAGTTTTTCACATTGCCCTTAATAACTTGATGGGAAGTTGTGACTAGTTTATAAGTTATACTTGACGGTCAAATAACTAGTCATTTGACTAGTTATGTTCTGGTAGGGTACGTTCTCATTATGTTTTTGCTCTTGCTTTCTGTTTTCATACACTCAAAGCAACGAATGGTGAAAATGTTTTTAGTTGTTTCATGTTGCTTGATGTATAACGCCATAACAAAAAAAGAATGTAAAATAGCATAAAGTATTAAGGAGTGAATAAACAAACAACAATGCACATTTTTATTATTGTCGAGTAAAAGCAATGAATTTGCGAATGGTTAGCAAATGTGAATGGTCTCTTTCTGTTTTCTGGTATATATATTATTCGTTGTACAGTTAAACACGGTGAGAACGAACTCCGTGGGATCTGAAAAAATAGGCAAAGTTCGTAATAAACGGGGTGAAGTCATAGAAGAAAATATAAAATACAAAGAATTTTTTTCATTTATAAAAACAAAAATATGTGTTAATTCATTTTATCTAGCAACTGTTTAAAGATACTGAGTTATAATTTAATGCTGCCATATTAAACAAAATTAAAGATTATTGCCACACTTCAAAGTTTTTTCTGAGGGTTCGTTATAAAAAAGCTAAAATGTATGAAATTTAATTACTGGGACCATTTAAAGTAGTTCCTTTTAACCGAGAATTTATTATAAACGAAGTTTTTTGTATGATAATTGTTATTAAAACGTTGGGACTTGAAAATATGTACGTAATAACCAAGAATTCGTTATAACCGAGGTCGTTACAAACGAGTTTGACTGTACTTGTTACATTTTGCATTTTATTTTATTTGGAGCATTTCAATAAATGTATTTGTGTCAGAATTTTTTCTAAATTTGTTTCCGTTTTCCGTTCTACTGATTTTCTATTTTTAAAACGGTATTGGGCGAAAAACTATACGTAAAGTTTTCTGTGGAAATATTTTGTCAAAGTAATTTAATACAGATCCTTTTGCTTCTTAATATTTCTTTAGTTCTTCCTGTTGATATGAAAGATAAAAAAGTAGTTTTTCTTAAATATTTGCATATTTTTGGGAAAATTTGACTTGGTTGAATAGGATAAGTCAACAATCATTGTTATTTCTGAAGAATTGTAGGAAATAATTCAATGCAAGCTGATTGAAATTTTTATCAAGAGATCTATTTTAATACATGATTTGGTATGGATATTGTATTGAATAGTAATAAGTGGCTTTATTTACATGCCGGATATTACAGAACCATCTTTAAAATACTTCACTGAGACTTTTTTAGGAAATTCTAAATTTCATTTTTCCAAGATTTCCAAAAATCTTAACATAATTGCTTAAGAAAGTGTTAACCGTTGGGGGTTTAAAAAGAAAAATGAAAATTTAATAAACTAAGTGCAAGAATTTATTTAAACTATTTCTTCTATTTATTTCTTAAAGAATATGTCATGTACATAATATTTCCCGATTTCGGCCGACATCTCTTAATGGCAGCCTTAAAATTATCTTCCTGGGGGCTAATTCTCGCAGTCGATACTGTACGAAATTTACTCGAAGTTGTATTTTTTTTTTATTTTTGGGATTCTCGCACTCGCTATCGAGTAAGTTGCATCGAAATTTCTTATGATGGCACTCGATAGCGAGTATACGATCGTACGCTATTTGTGTGGGGGTCGATAATTCATTTCTTTCCAGAATTTTATACATGTGTAACGAGATCTGCAATTTAATGGAAACTCCGAACAATAATATTTGAGAAACCCTTCATGTAAGTTTTATTAACTTATAGTGCCATCACTTATGTAATATAGTCACTGTTAGCCTAAGTAGTTTATTCGTTAAGTTAGTTTTATTCGTTAAGTTTTAGGTATATAAATAGAAATAAAATATTAATAAAGGGGTGTTCAATTGTGACAATAAAACATAAAACTTCTAATTTATTACATGGCGATCTTGCCAAAATAAAAATTTTGAGAAAAAAGGATTACAAAATTTAAAAAGGACTAAGAAAAAAGAAAAAAAGGGCATTCATAAAAAGTGGATATTCTAAACAAAATATTTTTTTTAAAAAAAGGACATTTAAAAAAATAAATGTGAAAGAAAAATATTTTTTTTAAAAAAAGGACATGTGAAAAAAAAGAAAAATATTTTAAAAAAAAAGGACGTGAAAAAAAGGAAAAATATTTAAAAAAATGCAATTATTTTTGCATTTTGCACTTTTGCGAAAGGATTAAAATCATATGCGGTAAAATATAGAAGAGGTACAAACACAAACTCCAAGAAATAAAGTCAAAGCGTTCCCTATTTTGGATTGTTAGTGTAAAAGAAAACAATTAGTTTGTGTTTTTGTACAAAAAAAAAAAAAAAGAACAATCAGAAAAAAAAAATTTTATAAAAAAATGACACAAGTATTAAAAAATATAATATTGAAAAGAACATTGTGAACTGAAAGTGTGTGTGAGTGAAGATAAAATAAAAACATTTAGTTTTCTATATGAACTATAAAAATAGAGACAAATGTAATTATAAAAATATTCGAAATTTCGGAAAAAAAAATTTTGAAAAAAAAAATGAAAGGAGACAACTATAAAAAAATTAAAAAAAGAGAACTACTAAATTTAAAAAAAAAGAAGTATGAATAAAATATAATATGTGTGTAAATATAAACTTCAAAAGAAAAAAAAAAAAAAAAACAATGTGTAATTATTGTCAGAGGGAAAAATTTCTAATAAAAAAGAAATAGAAAAGTTTTGAAAAACGAAGTCGAATCATTGAGACCATGACCCAACAATGTCAACCCTGTCAATTGGTAAATAAAATATATATAAAAAGGAAAGTTATAATAAACTTGATAAAAAAAAGGAAAATAAAATATAAAGTGACAATGTGATGTGATATAAACTTAAAATAAACAAAATGAAAATGATTTAAGCAAAACAAACAATATAAAGAAAAAAAACCTTGAAATGAATTTTCAAAAAAAAAAAAAAAAGAACTAAGGGATGAAAAAAAAATATTTTTTTTTTTAAACTTTTTGTTGCAAAATGTATGACTAAAAAAAAAACAAACTGAAATTTTTTTTGAAATACAGGGTCATTAGTACTGAATGACTAATAAAAAAAAAAAAACAAATAAATGGAAAAAGAGAAATAATAAAAAATTTTCACAAAAATTATCAACAAAAAATATTAAATAAAAACGAAATGAATTATCAAATGAAATCTAGACAAGAATCAAATCAATACAGAACAAAATCAAGTTTTGACTATATTAAACAAATTATAATTATTTCTGTTATTATTGTTACTATTTTTAATATTTAATTAATTATATTATTATTAAATTTAATTACTATTATTATCAGTTACAACATATGTTTACTATACTCATTATGGGGACATCACTCATTATGGGGACATCATAAATTTTAAATAAAAAATTATACCACTAATTTCTTTTATAAGCATACGCTTTGCTTTTAAGTTAATTTTCTATCTTGTGTATCTTTAATTTGTAACAGTGCTAGAAGCAACTTGAGATTTTGTTTAAATAAAATTTAAATTTTTTTTAATAAAACTGAAGAAAAGGAAAACATTTATAATGGAATACCCCAAAAAAAAAAAAAACACTTTCCAAGTTTGTAATTTTATAAAAAAAACAATGCTTTTCAAGTTTGTAATTTTTTTTTTATTATTTATTTGATAGTACAATAATTTTACTTTAGCGAGAGTTGTTGAAATCTAGATTTCAGCCGTCAGAATAAAATTTCACAGGAAAATCGAATGTGGGAGCAGATGCTCTTTCTAGAATATCAATAGACGAATTAAAGAATAATGAAAATGTTCAAGTACTAGTTATTACCCGATCTATGTCAAAAGGACAAAATAATGGAAAACTTAAATTTAACCAATCTTTCAATAATGAAGACATTGAACTAAAAATTCATGATAAATTTTCTCAGGAATTCAGTTAAAATATATAATTGATCAGAATAATTATAAAAAACTACGAATAAATATTTATGAACAATTAAAAAAACTGCTATCTGTTGAATTCGAAATTGTTAACGAAACACTTAGTTTAGACTATATGCTTTCGAGGTTACAAACTGAAGCCGGCAATGGAAAAATTTACAGAGCAGTATGGCCAAAAAATGATGTAATTTTTACAATTTTCTCAATACAAGAATTTAAAAACCATGGTATAAAGATATTGAAAACTTTTGAAATTATTCTTACGGAACCGATTGAAACAATAATAGAAGAAGATAAAAAACAGAAATTAATGGAAATTTATCATAACGACCCTATTTTAGGAGGACATTGTGGTCAGAAAAGATTATATGCGAAGCTTAGGACGAAATATTACTGGAAGAAAATGACTAAAGATATAGCAAAATTTGTTAGAAACTGTGAAAAATGTATATTGAATAAAGTTAAACCTCAAAATATAGAGAAACTTGTACTTACTCCAACGCTCATTAACGTTTTTGATATAGTTGTAATAGACACAATTGGTCCATTACCGGAATCGAATTTTGGTAATAAATACGCTTTGACTTTAATGTGTGATCTTTCTAAATATTCAATCACTACAGCCATACCGGACATATCAGCTCGAACAGTTGCGCGTGCTGTATTCGAAAATTTTAGTTCTTGTTTATGGAAAAATGAAAGTTTTTACGGAAATTTAGGTACGGAATTTAAGAATGAAGTTTTGTTAGAACTTTGTAAATTTTTGGAAATCGATGTAAAATTTTCGACTAGTTACCATCATCAAACATTAGGGACAATAGAACGGAATCATAGAGTTTTTAATGAATACATCAGGGCATACATTGAAAATTTGTCTGATTGGGATACATATTTAAAGTACTTTAAATTTTATCATAATACTTCCTCCAATACTGTTTTCGATAATAAATTCACTCCTTTTGAACTAGTTTTTGGAAAAAAAGTATCAATAATGAATGAAACAAATATGAATCTAGAACCAATTTATAATATTGATAATTATAAAACAGAAATAAAACACAGTTTGCAAAAAACAAACTTATTGGCTAGATCTTTAATAGAAAAACACAAAAAAAGAAATAAAAGTTTTTATGACAAGCATGCTAAACCTATTGAATTAAAAATTGATGATAATGTTTTGTTGAAAAAAGAACCTTATAATAAATTTAACAATATTTATGATGGTCCCTATACTGTAAAAAATATAAATGATGTTAATATTACAATTTGTAACAATAAAATAATTGAGGAAAAAACTGTTCATAAGAACAGATTGCGAAAAATGTAAAAAAAAGTAAAAAATGTATATTAATTAAATTAAAAAAATAATTTTTTTTCTAAAAGGGAAGGAAACTGTAAATGTATAGATTTAAATTTAGTTTAAAAAAAAATATAAATTGATCTAATAATTGTATTTACTTTAGTTTTAAAAAATATAAATTAATCTAATAATCGTATTTACTTTTAAGTTTAGATTTAAATTTAGTAATAAGATAGTTTTAAAAATATATAATTATAAATTATTTTTTTTTTATAAAAAGGGAAGTATAGTGCCATCACTTATGTAATATAGTCACTGTTAGTCTAAGTAGTTTATTCGTTAAGTTAGTTTTATTCGTTAAGTTTTAGGTATATAAATAGAAATAAAATATTAATAAAGGGGAGTTCAATTGTGACAATAAAACATAAAACTTCTAATTTATTACAAACTCTCGAAGTATTTGTCAAAAGACTGCTGATAAAAATATCGATTGTCTTAAACCTGTTCGGCCTGGCGAAAGTAACCTCCATTCCTTATCTTTCTTCTTTTCTTCTCACCGAATAAACACTTCTAAAATCCTTTTACCACTCCGTAGAAATGTTCTGACTTCATTAACGTACTCATTGCAGCGAATTTCAACAAGACTTAGGATCTATTATAATCTGGCGGACATACTGCCAGTATTGCTATTCTGCTTGTTTTGTCCTTTTTTGTTTATTGAGCTTGGAAGCAAATTGAACTTTCTCCATGGTCTCTAAATATACCATTCTGGACCGAATATTTTAGGTAGGTAATATACAGCCATGTCACAGAACACAATTCCGGTCGAAAGTGGTTTCAATTCAGAAAACGAAAAATTTCTTCGGAATGAAACCACTTCAAATTTTCAAAGTGGTTTTGATATTTCTGATGATTTATTAAAGAAAAATATTAATAAAACTTAGTTAACACATTTTTAACATTTTTTGCAGGTGATACATTTTAAAAAATTTCAAATACTATACATTGTTTTAAAATAACGTAACAATAAGTGTGTCCAACGGAAACAATCACCTGTCGTATTAATGTGTTTTATAGAATACTAAATTTACAAACGCAGTGTGAAGTGAGGCGTAGTGATTTAGGAAATTAGGCCCTTAAACTTCATTATAACATACAAGAGAATAAAGAAAATGAGCGGAACATCCGGAGAAACGGCAACAACATGAGAATTTTTTGCTATAAAGGTTGAAGTGTATGGAACTCGAACCAATGTAACAGGTCCAGAAAGTATGCTTGTCAGCTCATTGGAGTACTTACTGCCAAATACTGCTGCTTCGTCAGCTATACCTGATACTTCACCAATCCAACATGAAAATAATGTAAGCAATGCTGACAAAGATATATTAAGACTTGAAAAGGAAAAATTATCTGTGGGGAAAGAAAAAATCGAAGAACTTAAGAAGCTAAGAGAAACTTTATGTATGCGAAACATTAAAACCAAACAGTGATTAATCCGATTAATAAAATGTTCGAAAACCTCTTTTAACACGGTACTCTACAACACTATTTTTTTAAGACTTATTACATAAGAAAATCATTACAAAGGATTTTATACATAACTGATTCCAAGTCTATTGGTGTAAAGAAAACCTGGAAACAATTTTCAAGTAAAGACTGCATCCATCGCATACAACATTATATAGATGTTGGAAAAAGATAAGGCCAGCAATGAAAATGAAATTGGTGGGTCGATCGGACGAGGAGGGTTTGTGGATATGGATATTGAAGATGTGCAAGACTTATTAGAGGAATTAGAAGTTGGGAAAGCAGATTTGGTAGAAATCGTATCCGAACCCCAAGTGAAGTGAAGATAATAAAGTTAATAATTTCAGGCTAAAAAATTAAAAATTGGAATTATTGTTCTTGGAAGCAGACCATTCGTTGAAAGAAGCCGAAAATTCAAAAGGGAATTACAAAATTGCCTATCTCCATATCAAGAAATTTACAACAACCATGAATTCCTTTTCCATTCAAGATTACGGTTTTTTTAAAGATATTATTCAGCCGGAAAAAACGTTTCCATTTAATTGAATTAAGCAGCGTTGATGACGAAAATTACTACACTAAATTCGTAATATACATTCATATATATTTATGCCGATTTTTGTTTGTTTTTATGTGTTTACGTAAATTTATTTTTATTTTTTTTATATGTATCTAAATGGATTTTTATTTATTTTGTTATTCTGAATATAAATAAAGTTTCTTCTGTGGCATTAAAATATTTCTTTGGAACTTAACCCCTGTTTTTGTACCAGCTTCTAGTCTTCTATAGCACGGTTTCACATAATACGTCATATTATAGGAACCTATCTACCGTGTTGTAAGATCCAAGCAAAAGTTGTCTTTAACAGACTGCAAATTTAAACTTTTTTTTTGCTGAAATGAATTTTAATTTACTATAAAATAAGCTTTAAGTGCTGTAAGGTTATTTCGCTTGGTTTTTGCCTCATCTGATTCAGGAGGTAACTGGTTTACGTTGGGGCTTGAACCGTGGCTACAGTGTCTTCATTTGCAAGGGGATCAACTTCATTCGAACCCTCATTTTCGAGAATAATTACATATTTAATTAAACTGAAATTAGTCATCTCGAAATAATTTAAAATTCTAAACTTTTTCTTTAAGATGCGATAAATACTCTTGTGGAACTAAGGACGTTATTAAACCTTATTTATTCAATGGTCAAAAATACATTATCTTTATAAGGTACCATTAAATATGATTCGAATGGCTAAACTGCATCTCCTTGTAAGTGACACTATGGTGGGACTCTTATCAACTTGTTTACGATTGCTTTCCTAAGCGGGCGTTGTGGCAGCGCCCAGAGCAACCAATAAAAACATGAAATTAAAATATATAAGTATGTTCAATAAGGAGGGGGTATTTAACCAATTTATAGGTATATTCAGAAATTCCTGAAATAAAAAGTTATGAGTATATATTTTGATAAATTTTTATTTTTACTTGCCTTTTGCACACGGAACTTTTTTCAGTGTGAGTGCGTGCAAATTGCTTAGAGTTCGATTAATAATGAAAAAATTACCGAATTTCAAATTTTTAATTCAAAAAGTTAATAAATACTAGTAATATACACAATGTTCTACAAGAAAAAAATTTTTTTAGGCAATATGTCTTATTTGAACCTGATGTATTTAACTTCTTACTTACCTTTTGCACAAGAAACTATATTAATTATGACCAAAAACCAGTCATATTTCGATTAATATTTAAAAATATTAAATTTAAAATTATAAAATATTCTAAATTTACCCTTTTTTACCACGAAATAAATGTTCGTTTACATTTAATTTTTCCACTTTATCCGCCATTTTTCACTCTTTATCCGCCATTTTTCACATCTGTTGCTTCAAAACCTCAAAATTATCAATAGAACTGTCAACTGCCAGCATAACGACGTGATAAAAGAAAATGCAAAAAAGTTTTTCAAACTTGGATCGTGAAAACTTTTAACATTTTTTTTCTCCCTCTTCGGGGAGGGTGAAAACTGCTGATTTTAACGTATTTTAAACGTCATAATTGTCGCCACTGATTATACTGTGTTGTAGACAGAGACCTGCGCCGATCGGCTGACAGCCGGCTAAGCCGAGCCGCCGACAAAATTTAAAAGCCGCCGCCGCCGAAAATTTATTCGGCTTAAATTCAGCCGCCGTTTCATGTATGTAAGAAAATTAAAATATATGAAAATATGTTTTAAAACAATAAATTTTAATTATATATAAAATATGATATTTATATTTTATTATTTTACTTGACTTAAACACATTAAAAAAGTTTTTTGTTCATTTTGTGATATGTTAATAGAAAAATTTTTAATTTTTTGATAGAGTGATTTTGAACCTTTCTTGTTTTTGGTGAATATGGTAACAGTTTTAACTTTACGTTATATTTTTTAAAAGACAAATGGGGGGGTGAGCGGGGAAAAATGAATAAAATAAAATATTTGACAAGCGAGAAAAATACACAAGTGTTAGTTTTCTTTACCAATTATTTATTATGCACAAAGCACGTACCTTCGGGTTGGGGGTTGTTTTTTATAATAATATCTCTTTTCTTTTCGTTATGTATTGACAATTCACAATTACAATTAATTAGTACACACGGTTGTACAAATACTTAAACTAAGCTTAAAATTAGGGTGACCAGCGTGAACATCCCGCCCCCTTTGCAACAGTGCAACAAGAGGACCGAGAAGTCACATGGCCAGAGATCAATACAATTCAGGTTATGTAAATTTAATAGAGATTAATAAAGCGTAATTCAAAATTCAAATAAATAAGTAATAATAGAGATAAAGAAAAAAAAATATATTCAATTAAATTCATGAGTTGTAGGAAACATTATACGTAGTTTATCTGCCCAGCACATTAATGACTATTGTAGCGCCGGAAGGCGTATTGGATGCCGCCATTATGGCCCCATTCCCGAAACTAGAAGTCTGACCGGAACACACACATCGGTTTTCTAGAGCTTGGCTGTGGGTTGCGCTCTTCTTTGAGTTCTCATTATCGGTTGATTAACCTGTGTTAGCTGCTCTTCTCTTACGGTGACTTCTTCTGCGAGTGGTAACTTTGGACTGACTCGTCTCCAAAACGTTTTTTCCGTCCCGTTTACTGCCCTCAGCTCTTCGATGAAAGTGTAGCATGGTGTGGTATTCCTGCAAGCATTCCATACAGCGGTCTCTGCTTCGGCAATCCTTCACAAAATGGGAATGTGCCAGACAGTTGATACAGTGTTTGTATCTTTTCACCACGCTTAGCCGCTTGACGGGGCTCATCCGACGAAATTTGGGGCATTTCCTCAGAGGATGAGCATCTGGACACAGACGACACTTTGAACTGGTGGTAGCGATAACGTCATCGAGGGTCACGTCAGTCGGGCGTTCTACGGTTAATCGATGGGGAGTTTTGTCAGACATCTGTGAATAAAGGAAACGGGCAAACAAAGAGAGAAAATTAGTTTTGCTCATAATTGGGAAGCAACACGAGTTTGACTATTGGCCGAGTCAGCACGCCATTGGCGGTCCGGATATCGGCAAATCGCACCTTCGAATCAGGGCCGGAATAGACCCGTTCGATCCGACCTAGCTTCCATTCATTCGGGGGTAGATTGTCATGACGAATGACAACAAAATCATCCACAACGATGGATGGTTCTTTGAGTAACCTTCCATTTGTTGCGTTTATGCAATTCGACCAAGTATTCGTCCTTCCAACGACGCGCGAACAAATGGTGCAAAATCTTCAGCTTACGCCATCGATTAGCATAGCTTAGAGATTCATTTGAAAAAATCCGGTGGGGATAGAATGGCACTTCCTATAAGGAAATGACCCGGGGTTAAAGGGTTGATGTCAGACGGGTTTTCTGTCATCGAGCTAAGAGGTCTAGAATTCAAACAAGCCTCTATTATATAGTCTATATAGTCAACATAGTCGAGAATTCTTTATACGTGAAACTCTGGGCGTGGGATTTTTTTTCAAATGGGTTTTTAAACTCTTCATACCTGCCTCCCATAAGCCACCCATATGTGGTGGAATAAAATGCCAATCTACCAACTGAAAGGCATTCTTCGTGACAATCTGACGTTTAAGGTTTTCAAGGAACTGAGTCTTATCCTTATTCAAAAGATTGGCTGCTCCGACAAAAGCAGTACCATTGTCAGAATACAGGTGAGAAGGATAACCACGACGAGAGAAGAATCGAGCAAAAGCGGCCAAGAAGCATTCGGTGGATATGTCGTTTGTAGCCTCCAGATGGATGGCTCGAGTAGCAAAACAAACAAACACCAAGGCATCCCTTCGTTATTCTACAACCACGCCCTATGTATGACTTTATGTCAAAGGGACCAGCAAAATCAATTCCGGTATGAGTAAAAGGGCGGGTAAGTGTAGTTCTTTCGGACGACAAAGCAGACATAATCTGCTGACCGAGCTTCTTCCTATATAGTGAACACACTTTGCAATTGTGAACAACTGTCTTGACAAAATTCTTCAGTTTAGGAACCCAAAATTCCTGTTGCGTAAGACGCAACATCAAGGAGATATCCGCATGAGCCGAAAACTTGTGAAGATGTTCCAAATAGAGACGTGTAAAACGACCATTATAGGGTAGCAACTTCGGAAAACGCTCGTTGTAGGTCAAAGTAGGTGATTGAGAGAGTCTACCATTAACCCGTAGAAATCCACTAGAGTCTATAAAGGGGTTGAACACGAGTAGTGAATTCTTGGAGGTTAAGGTCGAGCCATTCTTCAGAGAAGAGTATTCGGGAAAGCAGGTACTTTGGCAGAGGATGATCAAACGATCCATTGCCAACCTAACCTCACTTTGAGTCAACGCATGTGATAGAGGGATTTGAGACGACCTTTTTCCGGGTTGTAACGAGTGAAAAAACCGAAATATGTAGGACATAACTCGCAGGGCACGAGGTAAGTCCGAATATCGTGTCAAGAATTCCACTCATACTGCGAGCGAGATAACCATTCAAGACCTTTCCACCAAATATCCGAAATAGAAAGCTCCTTAGCACTCATACCTCGACTAGCCAAGTCAGCAGGGTTATGATGAGATTCGACGTGATTCCAATTGTCAGTGCCTACCTGGTCCACGATATACGATACTCGCTTTGCCACGAAAGTTGGCCAATGGCACGGGGGTTTTTGAAGCCAGGACAGAACGATCGTCGAATCTGTCCAATAGAAGGCTTTCGATCTGGTAAGATTCAGCTCCTTACGAAGTGAAAATACCATTTTCGCCAGTAGAGTTGCGCCGCAGAGCTCTAAACGGGGTAAAGTTTGCACTTTTATAGGCGCAACTTTTGTTTTGGCAGCGAGTAAGTAGGTGACAAAGTCACCAGACGGGGTTTGGACTCTACTGTATAGAGTGGCAGCATATGCTTTCTCAGAAGCATCGCAAAATGCATGAAGTTGTATTTCATACTGAGGGTTAAAATTAACCCAACGGTTAATCATCGAATAATCATCAACAAATTCAAGCCATCTGTTAAATGTCATGGGTTTCAAACATTCGTCCCAATCCTTTCCGTCTTTTCAAATTTGTTGCATAAGAATTTTAGCAACTATGATTTTAGGTGCCGGGAGGGATGGAATGCATGCAAACAAGGCAAAGTTTCTGACTGTGGACAACATGGCGACCACCAGGGCGATCCTTGTCTTGCTGTATTCAAGTTGACACGCAGCCTCCTCGTGGCCCCTCCTGGATGGCATTCTAGCACCCGCTAGATGTTAACTAATGCGTGCAGCGAGGTCCAATCCCCTGGACGTTAAATTCGGGTTGTGCGTAGGGCTTGGAACCCACCACGTAAAAATTTAATCCAATGAAAGCCCATACAATAGCCTCTAGAAAGATCCCCTCTAAAGTTGACGACCACGGCAAACGTTTCAAGGACAATGATTTGAGAATTGGCACATGGAACGTCCGCACCCTTTATAGGGCAGGCGCTTCCGCCCAACTGGCGGATGCCCTCATGAAATGTAGGACTGACATCACTGCCATACAGGAAATGCGATGGATAGGACAAGGATGCAAAAGGCTAGCATCTTGTGATGTGTATTACAGCTGCCATGTTGATAAGCACGAATTCGGATGCGGATTTGTGGTAAATAAGAGACTTCGTCAACTTGTCTCTGGGTTCACGCCAGTGAACGAAAGAATAGCCACAATCCGCATCAGGGCAAAATTTTACAACATCAGCCTAATTTGTGCTCACGCCCCGACGGAAGAAAAGGACGATGTGGTTAAGGATGCCTTCTATGCTAAACTCGAGGACGTATACGATAAGTGCCCGGCCCATGACGCCAAAATCGTCCTCGGGGATTTTAATGCGAAGGTCGGGCGGGAAGGTATCTTTGGCCCCACTGTCGGACAGTTCAGCCTCCACGCAAACACTACCTCCAATGGTATGAGGCTGATCGATTTCGCCGCGGCGCGTAACATGGTAGTATGTAGTACCAGGTTTCAGCATCTCGACATTCACAAGGCCACTTGGATGTCCCCCGATCGATCAACATCCAACCAGATCGATCATATTGTGATTGACGGAAGGCACGTGTCCAGTGTACTAGAGGTGCGCACATTTAGAGGTCCAAACATCGACTCGGACCACTACCTTGTCGCAGCCAAGTTCCGAGTGCGCATTTGCGCCTCGAGGAGTGCGCGCTCTAGTGCACTGCGAAAGCTGGACGTTAAGAAGCTGCGATCACAAAGGACAGCTGAGGCGTTCTCCGCTCAACTCTCGGATAAGCTCCGTCATTCCCCATCCAATCTCAGCGACATTGGCGGATTGTGGGCCAACATCTCCCACTCCTTGCGCAATACTGCGGAAACAGTCCTTGGTTTCGAGCGCCCACCCCAACGAAACCAATGGTACGATGAGGAGTGTCGCGAGGCAGCTGCAGCGAAATACGCCGCATACAGAAAAACGTTGCAGTCGGCCGCTACGCGAGCCATTGTCGAAAATTACAGAGAGAGGAGAAGGGATGAGAGACGCCTTTTCAGACGCAAGAAGAGGGAGCAGGAAAGGCGTGAGCGTGAGGAAGTCGAGATGTACAGATGTAGGAATGACGCTCGAAAATTCTATCAAAAGGTTAAGCGTCTGACCGAGGGGTATAAGCCCGGAGTGTCTTCCTGCAAGGATGAGAATGGAAACCTGGTTACAGATCCACAAGGGGTGCTGAGGTTGTGGAGGAAACACCTCTCTACTCTGCTGCAAGGCGATGACGACATCAATACCGCCTCTAGAGATGATGTTCCGGACCCGATCGATGATGACGGCGTGGAGATTCCGCCGCCTAGCCATGAAGAGGTTAAAGTCGCGATTATGCGACTTAAAAACAACAAAGCGGCAGTTCCTGATGGCCTCCCCGCTGAATTGTTTAAGACCGGATGTAATGAGTTGGTAGGGCGCATGCACCAGCTCATCTACAAAATATGGCTAGAGGAAAGTATGCCCAACGATTGGAACCTCAGTGTCCTCTGTCCCGTCCTGAAAAAGGGAGACCCTACGATATGCGCCAACTAAAGGGGTATAAGCCTTCTCCCTATCGCATATAAGGTTCTTACAGGCGTATTGTGTGAACGACTGAAGCCACTCGTCAAAACACTGATTGGACCTTATCAGTGCGGCTTCAGACCTGGCAAGTCCACCATCGACCAAATCTTCACACTACGCCAAATCCTGGAAAAGACCCACGAAAATCAAGTCGACACACACCATCTTTTTGTCGATTATAAGGCTGCTTTCGATAGCCCCATAAGGGATCGTGTTTTTGCCGCAATGTCTGAGCTCGGTATACCTGCTAAGCTGATAAGGCTATGCAGAATGACGTTGAGCAATTCCTGCAGCTCTGTCAAGGTAGGAATGGACCTCTCCGAACCTTTTGATACCGTGCGAGGTTTCAGACAAGGCGATCCCTTATCATGCGACCTCTTCAACTTCGTCATGGAGAGTGTTCTGCGAAAGGCGGGAGTGCATCGTAATGGCACTATTTTTCAAAAAAGTGTCCAGTTGCTTGCGTACGCTGACGACATCGACATCATAGGGCGTACCAAACGAGATGTCACTGCTGCCTTTAGTGCTATTGAACGGGAGTCTAAGAAGATGGGTTTGGCAGTAAATGAGGGCAAAACGAAGTATATGTTATCGACAAGTAGAGCCGTGCGGCGTATTGATTCACATATTACGGCCGATAACTATACTTTTGATACAGTCAAGGAATTCATTTACCTTGGCTCCGCCGTTACCACCGAAAATGATGTCAGTCTGGAGATCAAGCGCAGGATTACTCTTGCCAACAGGTGCTATTATGGTCTCAATAGGCAATTGAGTAGCAGAGACCTCTCTCGCAAGACGAAACTAATACTCTACAAGACGCTCATCCTACCCGTGCTTCTCTATGGCGCAGAAGCATGGACCCTATTAAGAACTGATGCAGCTGCCTTGAGAGTATTCGAGAGAAAAGTCCTACGTAAGATCTTGGGTCCAGTGCGAGTTGGCGATGATTTTCGCATCCGATTTAACAGTGAGCTGTATGAGCTCCTCAACGACATGGACGTTGTACAGCGTATTAATATCCAGCGGCTGCGCTGGCTCGGCCATGTCGTTCGAATGGAGGAGGATGCTCCGGCGAGACGAGTGTTTGATGCGGGGATCTGCGGAAGTCGGCGAAGAGGACGACCTTGTATCCGTTGGAAGGACCAAATCGACGAAGCCCTGTCATCGATTGGTGTGACCAATTGGCGTAGGCGCGCAAGAAGCAGAGGCGCCTGGAAGGATGTGTTGCGGCAGGCCGAAATCCGTTAATCGGGTTGTTATGGCCAATTAAGTAAGTAAGGACTTTAGGTGCCAACCACCCAACGGGGTCAAATAGCTTTGCTTTGTAAATCATCAACAAGACCTCTATCATTCGAAGTCCATTTGCAAAGGGAAAAACCGGCAGAATTCAGAACATGAATTATCTCATCACAATTACGAGCAGCTTCCACAAACGAATGCGAACCAGCTAAAATGCCATCCACATACAAAATTTCGGAAGCAAACGGGTGGTCCGATTCACAATCATCAGCTAACTGATGTAGGGTTCGTATGGCTAAATAGGGGGCACAGTTAACACCAAACGTAACTGTGCTTAATTCGAAGTCTTGGACATCTTCCTCAGAGTTTCGACGGAACAATATCCTTTGAAAAGGGGTGTGATCTGGTACGACCAGTATTTGTCTACACATTTTCTGTATGTCTGCGTTAAAGACAAATCGAAACAATCTCCACCGGAGAATCAAGATAGTCAAATCGGATTGTAAAATCGGGCCAGTGTGCAAAACATTGTTAAGACTCAAGCCATTAGAAGAGGGGCAAGAAGCGTTAAAAACGACACGCAGCTTGGTAGTTGCGCTATCAGGCTTAAACACGGCATGATGAGGTAAACAAAAACTGGCTTTAGGAGAATAAACAGAATCGTGTTCTATTTTCGACATGTGGCCCAGGGTAAGATATTCCTCAATAACCTGATCATACTGACCCTTAATCTCAGGGGTCCTCAACATACGAGACTAATTTCTCAAAAATTGGGCGAGAGCACCCTTTCGAGATGGACCGAGATTAAATTTCGTCAAAAATTCGGATTTAAAGGGTAAAGCAACTACGTATCGACCCTCTTTAGTCCTATAAGTCGTGTGACGATACAGATCTTCAGAAAAGCGATCCTCAGGTGACAATACCTTCGACTTGGGTATTTCCTCTATTTCCCAGAAACGACAAATCTTCGCATCCAAATCTAGTTGCCCAAAAAAGGAAGCAACGGAATCCAACGGGTTCGACTGAGGTATCTTGCCAGTCACTATCCAACCGAAAACAGTTCGTTGGGCGATCACAGGGTTCTTAACGTCTTTTCTAACCTCAGGAAGCATTATTTGAGAGTATATATCTCCGCCCAATAGCAAATCCATATGGGCACATTTCAAGTCTGTCAACGGAAGTTCAGGAGTGTTGAGGTCAACAAACTTCGCTAAGGAGCAGGTGGGTAATCGACCAGTTAGCTTGTCAACCACATATGCCTCCATAGTCAAACTAAACGCTGGATCAATGGGAGACTCCAGCGAAACAACGCAGACTTTAGCCGAGTTTGCTGCCACTGCGTCATTAAGGCCCACAACGGTGGCAGCCGGTGCTGAAAGGGTGGGAAGATCTAGCTTCCGTTGCAGCTTTCTAGAGATGAAAGTCGCTTGAGATGCTGAGTCGATTAGAGCTCTAGCAGGATAAACTACATCATTATGTACTACATTCACCTGGACAGTTCCTAATAAAACTGTCGAGTACGGGGTGGACTGTATACTAGTGGCGAAATTCTGAAACGATCGAGCAGCAGCGGTGGTAGATGGGCCACCATCCACTTCATTTCGCCTTTGTGCAGGAGAAGACCGAGGCATTTCCGGGGAACTATTAGGGGTAGAAGGGTCAACGGAGTTAGTTCCAGTTCTTGATTTCTCTGATTTCTGAAGTAGCGAATGATGTTTTTGTTTGCAAATATAGCAAACATTTGAGCTCTGGCATCTCTTGAACTCATGCGAGGCTGCCAAGCAATTTGTACAGCACTTATGCTTCCTAACGGCTGCCAAACGAGCACTAACCGTCATTCTCAAAAAGTCCGAACACAAACGGATGGAATGACTCTCACTACAAACAGGACATTTCCTTTGGGGTAAGTTGGGAGCCGCAATGGCGCCAAAGGTTTTCAGTTTCCGAGGGTTACCAGAACTGCCTTGGTTATTAAGCCGTGCAGTACCTTGTGAAAAATTGTGGCTGCCGATAATGTCCGACACTGGTTCCAGAGTTCGGTATCTGGCAGTGAGGAACACATCCATCTCACTCCACTTTGGTAGGTCTGAGCAAGGTCCCTGAGACTGCTCCCAAAGACCTAGAGTGTTCTCGGGAAGTTTAGTGGAGCAAATGTAAACGAAGATGATGTCCCAGTTTTGGGTTTCGATTCCTAGCAACGACAAATTCGTTATACAGTCATTAATTGTCCGTTGCAAACTCTTAATGGACGGACCAGATTCCTTAGAGATGGAAGGGAGGTTAAAAGGTTGAGAGTTGACTAGTACTCTCTTGTTCTCGTAACGATCGACGACATTCTGCCAAGCCATGTCGAAACTATCATTCGTCATGGGGCAAGTGCGAATTATGTCCCTCGCCTCACCTTCTGTTTTTTGTAAAAGATAGTACATCCTTTTTTTTTTTTTTTGGATTTTACTAATATGGATGTTACTAATATGGGGGTTGGTCCCGTAAATGGCCGGAAACATGTCCCTAAATATTGGCCAAGATGCGTAATCACCAGCAAAGGTTGGGGTGTTTCAAGGGGGGAGATGGATCGGGATACTATTATTAGAAGGGGGGTTCGAGGCCTTGCTCTTAAGGCTCTTAAGACCATCAATGACCGCGATGCATTGAAAATATAGTGTATATCCCGACATATACTTGGCCTTCCAGTCCTTAGAAGATACCTTGGTATCGTCGGCACTTTCCAATAAATCCTCATAAGTGTCCCGGAACGCTTCCCACAAACGGTTGAGTTCCTGCCGATGGACACTCAGAGTGTGGACTGAATGCTCCTCTTTAGGGATAGCTTGAATAAAGCTCTCGAAATCGCATAAGCGATTGTAGTTTTTCGTTAAATTTCTTAACGCGGCCATTTTATCACAATTGGGATAAAGAAAAGTTCACCAAAAAAGAATGTTCACCAATCACAAAATTTCAAAGAATGAGAACAAATGGGAAACTTCAAAGGCGAAAAAAACCGAAAAAAAAGGAAATTAAAAAAAAAAACAAAATCCCAAAATCAAAAAAGGGGAAAAAATCCAAAATTAGTTTGTCAAACACGAAAATATTCCGAGAATATGAAAAAAAATTTCCAAATCAAATAAAAAAATTTAATAGCAAAATTACTAAAAACATCAAATGAGTAAATCAATAATAAATAACTATAGAAAGTATATATATCTAAAATATGACACAAATATACAAATTTGTATTTTTTTTTTTATAAGATATAAAAATTAAAAAATATATATGTTTTTACTTTCTTTCAAATGAAGTACCTCAAACCAAAAAATAATTATTATTATTATATTGGTGTAAGAATCTACGATATTCGACAAAAGGGTGCAGCGGCCACCTCGATTTGGTAATCTTCAGCTATTTATTATATATATATACACAGCCCAACAATACGCAAGTTCAATACACTCTGTATTGTTTGTGTTTTATTTTTTTTATTCTATCACTTTATCCTTCGTATATTTTTACACGCACTTTACTGAGACACACTTCACTGTATTTTATATTTATTTTTGTTTGTTTTCGTTTCTTTTTTTCTTTTTGTAATTATTGTAACACCGATACCACGAAAATAGAAATATCGATGTTACATACCTTGAGTAAATTAAATTCCTGCGAATTACAATAAAAACTACTGGGAACTGTAAACTGGGTTTCCAACAAAAAATCAATATGGCGATCTTCGACAAATCTGTAAAGAAATTGTCATCAAATATTATATTTTATTTCTTCGGGGATGATCCGGCTCGAAGGACCAAAATGTGGGGGTGAGCGGGGAAAAATGAATAAAATAAAATATTTGACAAGCGAGAAAAATACACAAGTATTAGTTTCTTTACCAATTATTTATTATGCACAAAGCACGTACCTTCGGGTTGGGGATTGTTTTTTATAATAATATCTCTTTTCTTTTCGTTATGTATTGACAATTCACAATTACAATTAATTAGTACACACGGTTGTACAAATACTTAAACTAAGCTTAAAATTAGGGTGGCCAGCGTGAACAACAAAAAATTATAATGGAGAACCAAAAAATTACAAATTTCTTTCAAAATTTAAATAATAATTTAAATGAGTTAAATTCATCTGATTCCGATGACGACTTCCTATTTTTAATGGTATTGACTATAATACTAGCTACTAAAATAAAAATTAAACAAACAACCCAAATCCTTTTAAAAAAATCTTCAGCAAGGTCCATAGTTTGGCACAATTTTGGTTAAATGGTTAATGGAAATAAACCTGTGATAAAAAAGTATCATATGTGTAAAGTTTGCTTTGATGAGTCCCCCATTTGTTTGAAGGGGTATGCACATACATATATTATTTCTATCCAGGAATTAAATTTAAAGATAATTAAAAGGATATTTTCCCAAAACAATAATTGAAACTCCAATTTCAATTAGCTTTTAGCCAAATTTTTCAAGAAATTTTATTTTAAATATTTATATCTGATAATTGTTTTGTGTTATAAAATGCGAAATAATTTCAGGTTTGGAGTTTCGACGTCGACATCAAACCTCTGTAACCATTTACGTGCTTATTGTATTGATGTGAAGTCAAAAAATTTGTAAAATTCGAATGCCAAAACAAAATCCATATTGTCAGGAAGTTCTCAAAATGCAGATTCCGAAAAATTTACTAACGCACGTCTGCTTGTGCAAATGTGCTGCAGAGATCTAAGGTTCTTTAACATAGTGGAGCAACTAGGGCCATTTTATTTATGTCATTTCGGATCACAGCAGACATAAAGGCGCCGCCGAAACTTTACCATATTTCGGCTGACAGCCGACTTAAAGCCGCCGTCGAAACTTTTCAATTTGTAGAGCAGTGATAGAAAATTGATCTTAATAAATTGTAGTAGCTCTCATAAAAAACTTTAATTTTTTCAGTCCGATTGTCAGTGATGCCAACTTAGCCCTTTTAGGGCTAGATTTAGCCCTTTTTGGAATGTCTGTAACGCGAAAAAATTTTTTTAGCCCTAAACTAAAAAACGCGCAATTTCAGCGCTTTTCAGTATTTTTGTTTAGCCCTTTTAGCCCGTTTTTCCTTTAACTCTGTATGGAAATATTATCTTACGTTTCTCTGGCAATGACGAATTGTAAACCAATGTGGCAGAACTATTTTCTTCTATTTCTTGTTTTCTTCTTTATCATTTACTTAGAATTACCAAAAGTACCGGGAAACACAAGCTTTTCTGAAAGTTCAAAATTGTATTTACCTAATAATTAGGTGGAAAAGAAATGTTAGGCTGCGCTATCGTTATATACTGCAATTCATTCACCATTTGCTTCCACAAAACACTTGACAGAGCCAAGTCTCAATACCATATAGAAAGCGATTTAAGAATGAAGAAGAGGATGACCAAGAAGTACAAATCGTATGTAACAATGACCAACTTTGAAAGATTGTAATGTAAATTCTATTTGAAACTAATCTAGTACCTTAAATCTAGTGAACGGAAAATGATCTCTAAAGCAATAATATCGATTAATAAATTATTTTGTTTAAAAATTGTGGTGGTTTTATCTGAAAAGACTTTTTTAATTTTAGCCCCCTTTATGCGCTTTTTTGAAAAAAAATGAAATTGTATTGTACTAAAAACGTAATTTTTTTCAATTTAGCCCTTTTTAGCCCGTTTTTCATTTTTTTTCACGCGTTTGGTGTCCGAAGAGTTGGCATCACTGCCGATTGTACTAAATTCCCTTTTTTTCTTATTTAAACTTTTTTTTTTAATTAAAAAAAAAATATAAATGACAATTCATTTTACATGTATTTATGTACATTGCATTTTCGTTGTACTAAGTACTTGTATATATAATAGGTAAACTTTACAATTTACTTTAATACTTAACTATGAAAGAATACAGAAGTATTTATGATACACAACAGATTATTCGCCATTACAGTAAAAGCCTGATAATCTGACACGTTCGGTCCAGGCATGGCGCGGGACTATCGAAAATTGCGGTCTATCGGGCTATAGTTATAAGAGCAATTAGGTTAATAATTAAACTACAAATACAGCATACAAATATATGCATGTACTTATGTGCAGTATGTAAATAGGTACAAAACATGGCCACTGTACAGCTAGAACGAAAATCACTTTTTTTTAAAAACAGTTTCAAAAGTTACGTTTACTGCGATGCGAAAGCACACAAAATAATTACACACAAACGCTTTGTGATTGATTAACCTGCATTGCAGCTGAGACTAGACGTCCGCTAATTGTTTTCGAACAATACAGAGCGCTTCTGGATGATCCCGAACTATCCCGAGATCTTCCGAATAGCCTTGAGCGTTTTTATTTGCTTCAAAGCCACACTTTTGGAGAAAACCAAAATTTTCACAATTTTCCGGCTCGATGTCGGACTTTTGGGCATTCCGGTCTGCTGAATGCGGGACTAATGGACTTTTACTGTGTTGGTAACATATTCACAATGAAAGTTAGCAAAGAGTTGCCATATGCAAATGAAACGAAAATAAAAAACTATACAGAGATTTGACAGAATACTTGAATATAGTAGGGAAAATTTTTAAATAGTGCTAAAAAAGTATAATTGTTTCAACTTTTCCATCCCTGTTGTAGAGTAGTTTTTTCTTACGAGAGAGGTCTCTGCTACTCAATTGCCTATTGAGACCATAGTAGCACCTATTGGCAAGAGTAATCCTGCGCTTGATCTTCAGACTTTCGGTGGTAACGGCAGAGCCAAAATAAATGAATTCCTTGACTGTATCAAAAGTACAGTCATCGGCCTTAATTTGAGAATCGTTACGCCGCACAGTGTTCGATTTTCAATTTTAGGTGGCCAAAATTAATAACTCAAGAACTAACAATCGTAAAAAAGTGATTTTTGGCATAGTGATTTCTTACATACTAAAGAAGAATTGGACAAAAAATTAGACAAATCCGCCCAACGCCACGCCCACTTTTAATTACCCAATTATGAGAAATAAAGAAAAAGTCTAAAAATTTACAAATATTTTTTTTTTGCAATTATATTTCATTTTAAATAGGTTTAAATTATAGAATTCAAATTTCTTTAATTTATAATTATAAAAAAGGTTAAGCAAAAAAAAACAAAATTATGAAGAATTGGCATCTATATCACTATCATTTTCACTATCAGACTCTTGTATATTATAATAGGTACTTTTTAGTAGTTTTAATACATCTGGCGTTAAATTTCGTTTTTTAACTGGGGGAGTTTTCCTCAAGCTGCAAATGTAAGGATCAGAAGATATTAATAACCTTTTTATTAAATCCGCATTAGTCTCTTCCCGTGAAATTTTCCACGTAAACTGCAGTCTATAACGTCTGTTATCTTTATTCCTCGATTCTTGAGCTTCTTCAGATAATTGGCCAATAGGAAGGATGCAATGTTCAATTATAGCTTTGCCATGCCAAAGAACTTTGTGCACACTGACAGGCATGTAATACCAGGGATAGAGATTTAAATAAAGATTTCTTGTTTCTAATGTATAATTTTCAAATTCTTTTACATTTATAATATATCCAGATGCTAAGCATTCTAATATCACATGAAAACGTTTAATAAGTTCTAAGCTTATACCAGTTATTTGAGCAGATAATTCTGCATTTCTGAAAAATCGTCTGGCTGTATTTCCGTCATTTGTATTTCCGGATTACTGTTTAGGCATGTCTATCAATAATCCCATTTTGGATCTAAATTCATTTTGAATAAAAATTTTTCTTTGTTGAACTTTAGTTTTGTTGTCTTCACCTCTAACTTGCCACATTTTTATTTCCATCCTGTAAGCTATGTGTAATAAACATTCCATGAATCTTATCCACGAATGTAGAGGCGACAAGCCAAATTCCAAAACTCCGGGATCTACGGTTTTTTATATCAGAGCTGAAGAGTTATTGTTTGGGATTTTTCCCAAACCATTATGGAATTACAAAACCTTAACTGCAAACCCTACAAATCTCCAGAAAATTGTAAATTCTTTATTTTACTTATTCTCTTTTAATTTCTTATTTAAGTAACTTGACCTATATAATTGTCAAACATTTTTACATGATACTACACTTACACACAAACATGTATGTACATGCAAAGTAGGTAAAAAATCATACGATTATTGTTTGTGATGATCTAAAAATAGATCATGTTTTAGCTTAGCAAGGTTATAAATAGAATACTTTTCCTTTACTTACGACACTACATATTTTACTTTTTACTTTCACACTTCTTTTTTTTACTTTTACGTTAACTTTAACTTTTTTACTTGCAGGAGAGAAAACCTCCTCTGCAATATGTGAATTTATAAATTTGAATTTTTTAGTAAATAATTAAAATAACAATAAAATATTTTGTGTTAAAAGAAATAATAATAATGTATTAAATTAAAATAAATGAAATTGTAAAAAAGTGAATTGAACCTTTTCCTAAATAAAACAACAAAATACTCCTACAGTTATTCATTTCCGAAGGCTTAGCTCCGCAAACGAATTGTAATTTGATAAAGCAGAGCAAACTTTTCCATCAATCATACATAATATTAATTTTGGTTTTATATTAACAGTATGTTGATTATTGTTAACAACAATATTGACTGCAGTAGGAATTAGTTTTGCTATTTGGTCTTTAATACCTTGTACTTCGCTTTGTATCAAATCCTTTGTTTCTTTTGCATAGATTAATTTTATAGGGCGACAATAGCGTGGGGAGTTTGGCGTTTTATTTTCATAAAATATAATTTTCTCATCACTTTTATTAATTAAATATATTTGTACTAGTACAAGAGAAATACTAAACAAGTTTTCATCACTACTACCTTCTTGCAGCCATTTTTGCTTATAAAGACTTTGATTCGATCCATCACATCCCCACTTGAATAAAGCAATTATTTCTGTATATGTACTCAAGTGATTTTTTATAATATCACTGTAAGCAGAATATAATCTTAAAATCGTGTGGTCTATTAGCGACTGCAAATTAATTTCTGCATAAGACTCTGTTACTGTAATTTTTTTTGGGTAGCAAAGTTCTTTTGACCGCTTAACTAATTCATAGGAAGGGTATAAGGATCGATTATAAATCTTTGTATGTTGTTTTAACATACGATACTTGTTTGAGGATAAATCTAAATCCAAAATCAAAGCCAAAGCTTCATCCGCTGAAAGACCATTTGTTATCTCAGTTTTTGACCTTAATTTCTTTATGGCTTTTCCCCTTTCTGGCGAAGATAAAGCTAACTCTTTTACCAATTCTGCTGAACAGCGTTTTCCAGATGAATGCATGTGTGTTTTAATCGCCATCATCATTTGCTCGGTACCTACTGAATTAGTCAATTCTTTTACTTTTCTTCTCTTGCTTCTTTGGCTACAATCTTCAAATTCCTTTTTTGGCCTGCCCACCTTATAATCTTCTTTTGTAGTATTTATTGTAAAATGACAATAATCTATTAAAACTGCTAGCCAATCGTTATTATCATGTAGGAATCGGGGTTTTGTTCTCTTAGCCTTTATCCATCTTTTCTGAAACTCGCTGCACATATTCATACTAAAAGATTTTAATTTATCAAATTGAATCTTTGCTGCTGAGCTGCTAACAAAATTTGATGAAATGAAGTCCACCAAACGATCAACACGTTCATTTTTGACACTGGATATCCATATGTCGAAAAGTTCCATCCGGGAAATATTCATCACGATAAAAAAATAAATAATCAGTAGACCCACTAAAAAGTTTTTGTTTACAGTTTTTAATTGAGTTTAATTTACACAAAACAGAACACCAAAATAAAAAATATATTGCATTCTTTTTGCCAACAACAATATTTAAAAGAAAAAAATCTACAAAATAACGGTTAATTTCTACAGATGAATAATTAATTATACATGATCACGTAAGCCCACGATCAAAATAAAGCTTCTTATTCAAAACATAAACTCTTAAGAAATAACTTGCAAACAATTTTATTAAATTTTGTTCCACGTCGAAGGATGGTGTATAATTGTTTTGAAAACTTTGTTCGGCAGAGGCAGATTCGGGCAAAAATTTTTTTTGGTTTCTTTTAAAGGAGTATCCCAAGTATACAAAACTATCAAAAGTTGGACCCCAGCTGATAACAGAAAAAAGTATTAATCTAGGAATTTTTGCTTTTGATTTAATGTTTTTTTTAAGAGCTTCCCTAATATATCTATCAATATCTAAAATTGTCTTCACTCAAATATATACAAAATAGCAGCTTTAAGTTTCGAAGGAACTCTATTTTCATTAAAAAAAAGAATTTTTTATAAATATAATATAGAAAAATTTTTATTCACGTTCAAAGTTCAACTTATTTTCGAGCGAAATTAATTATTTTTCTTAAGTATATATTACCCATCTTTCATGTTACCGTTACAAGCTTACAATGTAAGATTTCAACTAAAATGAATAAAGAAATATCTTAACTAGATAGTCTATTTTAAAACCTGAATGGAATTTTTTTCCTTTTTTAAAGTTAATTTTTGGGGTTTTGGCCAGCTAGATTTAAAAATCGAACACTGTGCGCCGCGCGTCTCTACTTGTCGATAACATATACTTTGTTTTGCCCTCATTTATTATCAGACCCATCTTCTTAGACTCCCGCTTGGTACGCCCAATGATGTCAATGTCGTCAGCCTACGCTTGGACAATTTCCATGACGAAATTGAAGAGGTCACTTGGTAAAGGATTGCCTTGTCTCAAACCTCGCACGGTATCAAATGGTTTATATATTTGGCTTTTACATTAAATTATAAGACAATGAATACTACGAGCAATTGCAGCTCAGGCCTTCAGCTCCAAAAAGTTAAGTATATCTTAAAAATGTTGAAAGTATCTCAATTTTTAAATCTGAGTTGAAAAGATATTTGACTCAAAATTTTGAACATTTTTTTGAATCATCATTATTGTATATACTTTCATAACACTTAATATTTTAAGTAACTTATTTCTTTTGTATACCTTTTCAAATGCTGAGGCAACACAAATTTGTTAAAATTGAAATTTGAACAATAAAATCTTTTTATAAAAAAAAACTACAATTAAGATTGTACATAATTAAGTACCAAGTATAAATTTAGTAAGATACTTAATATTTATATATCGTAAAATAATTTTAAGGAATTTTATAAATATAGCTGCGTTTTCTGTTGTAGGATTAGATATGGAAGTTAGGCGATTAGCATTATGATATGATTCCTTAGATAATCACATAGAATATGATTAGGAGTCGGTGGAGTCGTGTTGTTACAATCGCAAAAAGGCGTAAAATTAGGATTAAACAGAAATGCATGAGAAATGTTTGTATAACCCACTCTGAGCTGTAGCAGTTTAATGCTCTCAAACCTCTAAAATTTAATAGTATATTGATCCAAATAGTCGTAAATAAAAATCCTCTCAGTGTTCACCATTTTTTTTTTTATTTTTTTACTTACATATCCTAATGGGTCATTACCACTGAAAATCAAGAAACGAAATAATCTTTACCACAAGATTGTGGTAAGCATGTCACTTTGATTGACCAAGGATCTAATCTTAGCCTCATATCGACTGTTAGCAATTGGGATTATATTAGCAATACATTTTATTATATTAGCAAAACTTTACTACTATACTTTGTCCATCAAATGAAATGAATTTAATTCTTTTAAAGCTTGTGCTATTGATGTTTTGAGTTTCAAAAATCTTTTTAACATTGGCGAAATTGAATTCCATCACATTTGATGTCCAACAGCAACTCGTATTCACATTCAAATTCCTTTCTAAGATGATTTTGAAGTACGCACAGGAGAACATCTAAAAAAACAACAATTTTTCTCACCAACTTAAATTGCTCAAAAATGGAGATATTATCCTCTATATAATCTTCGATTTCATGATCAACACAAAAATCTTCAAAAATATGTTCTTCATTGTCCTCCATGTATTCATCATAAGATGTTCGTGTAGACTCTCGTTTTTTATAGAAGTAATCACAAACACCTAAGTGTATATTGTGATTTAAACATACAATTAATTCAGCTCGAGAAGTTTTTCCATACTTGAGAATTATTGGTGCTCCATTATTAGTAGTACAAAATCTATGTCTAACTGAATTCAGTTAGATGACTTTTAATTTTCTCAACCATTTTATCCTCATTGCAAGATCCTTTGATTGGATCAAGGCCCAAATTCATGAACTCATTGTTTTCCCCGTGTAGATTTACATTCATATATCCATGTCCTCTGAGGCTTGTCCATTCATCAGTACTGAGACTGAATTTTCTCCCATCTATTTTATGCTTTTGAATGATTTAATTCATCTCAATTTTTTTAATTCGAAGTTATTATGAATTAAGTTCATGACACCACTTTCACAGTGTGGCAAAGAATAACCTCGATTTGAAATTGATTCTCGAATAAATTTTGAATTCGTTACTGCGTGTTTTGAGATGTTATCAACTGCAGCCAATTTTAAGACAATATCTACTAAACTCTCTCGATTAACAAACTCTAGCATTGAACTAGAAGTTTTTTGTAGTTTTGGTTGATACAATTCATTTTCCATAGAAGATCTTAATGATATTTTATGTATCAGCTTCATATGATTTACCATAGCGCCAGTTGTACCTCTCGTATTTGTCACCTTGGAAAAGCATTTTAAACATTGGGCTTTATTTTCTTTTCAAGTTTCTTGAAGTAACTCCAAACCGTTGATGTTAGTCTTTTTAATGACATTTTCTAGGGTAAATAATTGTTCATTTATGTAAGTATTAATACATAATAATTTTTTCATAATATTTTATTTTCTGTGTATGTTTTTTTTACCAATTTTACTTTGATTTCACTTGGTGCGTAATGCGTTGAATATTCTTTGTCAAAAAGTTTCTGTTTATAAATGACAAGCATTCATCAAAACTTCTATTGCAAATAACACAAATTTAAAATTCATGGCCTACAACATATCGCTCCTTTATTGCAACATAGTCATATCTCAAAAAACTTGAACTTGACAACGGTTCAGCTTGGGATATAAAACTGATTTTTTTTTCAACATGTACAGAAGGTCTAAAAGATCAGTTCCTGGTAGTCTAGTGGGTAGTGTGCTAGACTATTAGCGTGAGGGTCGTGGCTTCGATTCTCACCAGAGGCTCTTGTCTGTGACACTACACCGGGCATATGGTCGAAGTTACTCAGCTCGTACATGATTATAACATAATTTGTAATTGTATTGTAATTCTTAAATAAATAAATAAAAGATCAGTTTTGCTTAAGTAACTACAAATTTTTAATTTTTTGAGTTATGACTATGTTGCAATAAGGGAGCGACATGTGTGCATAAGCATTTTATGAACTCTGCTTCTAAAATATAAAATTGCTAGTGACTGCAAATATATTTTTATGTATGAACATTAGTTCTAAAAATAAGAAATTTAAAAAATCATGACTTACTAAATATGCATATGCATCCGATTTTCATCCGTTAACGGTTACGGTTTAAACATTTACGAAACCCTAAATATTCCCTAGCTACTAACTACTTAATATTGGGAAATATTAGTAAATTGGAAACAAGGTGAACCAATTACATAAAAATATTATTAAATCAGTTATTGCGATTATTAAAATTTCGTTCACTATATATGTATGAACGTAAATCAGTATTTATTGTTTTTAACAATAGTTTTGCCACGCAATTTTAATAGTTAAGACGTCTTATAGGAAAATATGGTTTAATATAATAAACGCAACTATTTTAAGCTTATTTTTATAATTTTTTTGAGCAAATTCATAAAATTAACCACTTAAATACTTTAGACATTAATTATCCTCAATTACAGTTTCAACGAGTGACAGCCATTACGCAATTCTTCTTCCTTTAAAAGTATTTCCTCTTCATAATGTTGTGAAGTTTGTTAGCTCGGTCTTATTTTAATTTTGTGTATATTTCACAGCAAAGGAAAATCCAACCAACAACAACAAATATATTTAATGTTAAACAAATTAAAACTAAAATTACCTCATGTAACAACTTTCAATTGCATAAATTCACAAGTATTTCTGCTCCACAAATTATGGGACCATAAATATTACACTACTTTAATGCTCTCAAATACTCTGTTTTATTACAAGTTTACTCGTATATTCGTCGCAACAACATAGTAAATTTTCATGAGTTTAAATTTGTTTAATGTTTTAGGGCCATTATTACAACTTGCCGTTAACTAAAGGGATGATTTTAACGGAGAGATTAATTGTTTTTCATTATTATGAGTACCCAATAAGATAGAAGTAAGCGTTAAGCTAAAGGGAAGATCATTCTACCTTTAACATTTAAAAGTTATTTTATGTTTGAGCTCGCCATATCATATACTATTTTCGATATGGCAATTTCAAATTTATACAAAATGAGCATGTACAATAAAAAAAAAAAAATACCAAATTTGCTGTTGCCACTGCGTTAAAAAAAAAATTAATTTAAGTTTAATTGAGCAGTTTTATCGATTATGCTCCGGCACTGCCATATTTTTGAAAGAGTTAATTTTGTTTTATCTGCACGTTGTAAAAAAAATAAGTTAAAGCTAACTTTGTCGTTCAATTTAGCTAAAGGTACCTTTAACTAACGCCAACTTTAACGAGAAGTTGTAATAATGACCCTTAAAATATTTGGTGGACAGTAGTGTTTAACTTAAATTCTGTGCTAATTATTTATGAAATTTAAGCGAGCGATCTAAGTACATCTTAGGGTATGATATCCGCTATATAATGCTATATAATGCACACTAACTGCATCTTAGTTACGATTTAAGCAGATATTCAGTTGATATTTTCATGTTATGTTTTGTTTTTATTTAAAGAAGGATATTAAAGAACCGTTTGTTTTGGTTGACATGAAATAAATGAAAAACAAAATTTATGTTTCTCTTCAGTTTAAAGTTGATTTTATCAAGTATTGTAAGTGATAAAATGTAAAATTAAAAAAAGTGGAAGGTTTTTCGTCTAGAATGTGTTATAAGCACAGATATAAACAGATACGTCGCGGGGCTTTTGACGTTTAACTCTCCACTTAGAAAGAGACAGCAGGTAGGATCAAAAAGCATTTCTGTCCCTCTCTGGCTGCCTTTCTATTTTGTTTACGTTTTTTTACATTTATTATTGGCTCGAATTAACATAAAAAGTTTGTGGTAAAATTGAAAGGTAAGTGCTTTTTGAAATTTTAAATGTATTTAAGTAAGAGTAATAATTAAAATGGAAAAATAAAAACAGTTTTTTTCTTTTAATAGATATTGTGGTACCTGTAATTACTAACTAGAAGAATAACAATAACAAGCACACAGGAAAAATGTGAGTATTTGGAAATATATTTATTTTATAAAATAATTTATAAATTTTATTACAGGAGTAGAAAATGCATCATGGGCTGTCTACCAGGCCTACATCGGTTTCCGGAGAATGCTGTGAGGTGAGTGCTATTTATTATAAATATTAAAATATTTTATGTTCGGGGGAAAATTTGTTGTAGTTTCCTATAATTTATATGTGTTAAAAGTGCGTTTGTTTTTATTTGTGAGGGAAATCTTGTTTTTCCTAACAAAACACAATACTGGCCTCTAGGGCATTGTTGCATATCGTTTGTAACCTTTTTAATTCGTGTTATTAAAAGTGCGTTTGTTTTTATTTGTGATGGAAATCTTCCTAACAAAAAACACAATACCGGCCTCCGGTTCCTAAGGCTGATTTCCCTCACAAACAGTTCTATATCGTTTTAATTACATCTGTGGCATTATATAATAATAGCTTAAGTCGAAATTTTGTGTTAATCTAAAATAAATTGTGTTTAAATTAAGTAAAGTTGAAATCTAAATGCGTATAGTTTTATTTATAATAACATTTTATACATGAATTTTAGAGTAATCTTAAGTTATTATCATTTATTGCCACAGATATATTCTACAAGCGTCAGCTTGTATTAAATGATCCAAATATTTGTTTCTCCAGTATACGAGCTTATAAAAAATTTGAAATTTAATTTTAAGTTTTTGTTTTGCATCAATGGAGTTTGGAATTCGACATAGGTGAGTTCTTTTTCAACTCATTTCAACTACGGATAATTGCAATTAAGTTAAGATTAAACTTCTATATAAGTAATATATTATAATATAATATGTACATATCTATAATAATGATAGAATTAAGAGCAATTAGCTTTGGTGGAAGTTTTGATTTTTAATTTTAGCCACATTTTGTTAATTTTTATATTTATAATATGCATGTAGAAATTTCTTTCTGGGTAGAAAATTGTTAATTTTAAGTTTTATGGAAAACTTTTTCTGAGTTTTAGACACCGAGCAGCTTTTAGGTGTCGTTTATTTAATATAAATCAGTAAAGGCTTTTGGCTTTACTTAAAGAAGTATGTGTGTGTGATGTTGTAGCATTTGGTTAGATGCTGTTTCTTTTGTAATAAATAATAAATAAGAGATAAAAACAAATTTTTTGTAAAATTGGGTCAAACCATTTTGTTTTTTTTCGGATAAAATGCAAGTAGTTTATATTAACTAAATTTGGTATTTCTTTTTGGCTTTTTTTGCTTAGAATTTCAAATTTTTTATTATGGCTTTTTATGTGTTTTGTATTATTTTCTGTTTTAGACGTGCTGAATGGCTTCGCATTTTAAATGTGAATTCATCAGTAAAACGATTATATGCGCGTAGTCTTCATTTTGCTCCGGAGTACATTTATGGAAAACGTGTTTCCAACTTTGCTGTTCCGAAATGTACTAAACTAAATCAATTGTCTAGAGAAAAACAATTCAAAGTTTCAACAACCAGATTTTAGAGGATGTAACCAGGGACAGCGAAATGTCCTGTAGTTTTAGAGAGGCCCCCTCCCATTCAGAATCAGATGTTAGGACCTTAAAAGCAACCTTAAATCATTACCGTAGGCAATATTTGTTACAAAAAAGATTAAGAAGCAAGTTGAAGATTGCTAATGCTAGTTTATCTAGGTAAGTTGCAAAATATAAGATGAGGGTTGCAAACTTAGAATTGGAGTTAAAGAAGAAAAATGATCTTTCTTCAAAAGTTAGCAAACCACTTTCGGTTTGTTTAGAAAATGGTTTGATTAATTATCCCCGTGAACCGAAACAGCATCGTTACTGTGTCGGGCTAAAATTGATTTCTCTAGATTTCTACGGCCAATGTTAAATTGGCCCGAAATTAGAACTTTACGAAACTTCGTAAAGGACTGGCCAAAAGCTCCTGGAAATTTAAACCGCACTTTTGAGGCACTAAAGGTGATAGCGCAAGATTATGCGGAAGAGGATAAATTTGTCAGTGTCTCCTGCGACGAAATGTCTCTAAAAACTTTCCTTGACTACGATAGGTTCAAAGACAAAATTGTTGGCTTACAGGACAAATTTATATAATGCATGATAGTCCGCATCTTTTAAAAAGCGCCCGAAATTGTCTGCTTACTAAAGAAAATAAAATTTATTTCAACAATAAACTTGTGTCCTGGGCAGAAGTTGTCCATTTTTATGATGTCGATTGTAATACCATTAAATGGGCTCCTAAGCTAAGTTTTGGACCACATTTGTCTCAATAATTTTCAAAAGATGAGACTTAGCAGCTCAAATTTTAAGTCGAATGTACTAGCTGGTATGCGTACTTTGCACAAGTCAGGGAAATATAGATAGTTCGAAAGCCCTAACATTCCTTAATACGGCTGAATATTTAGAGTTTTTTAATAACTTATTCGGCATTTTTAACAGCCGCGCAGAAAGCACGGTTTTCGTATATTCGCAAGAACAACTGTGGTTTTTAAGAGAAGCCTCCAAACTTTTACGGACAATAAAAGTTATAGATTCGAAAGGGAATGACATAACCAAAATATTTAAATTTATTACAATTTATAACATTTCCACCTTAAAAAGTCTTTGGACATATCTTCATCAAGTAGGTTTTCAGGGACTTAAGGCTCGCAGGGACCATTTAGAACATTTTCTGGTCAAATACGTAAAGGTTCAGGTTGTGCTGTAAGTATAACTCCCCGAAATTTTTCATGTTCTTTTCAAAAGCGCTGAGGGTTACACTATGTAAATGTAGCTGTCAATGGGAACTGCGAAAATGTTTCCTCAGTTGAAAATATCTTAGATTTTTCAATTGTAGACCTAGCGTATACTCACGATAAAGATCATACGCACTGGGATGAGTTTCATTCTCAAACAAACCCTTGTTCCTCCAAAATTGATATAGAGTTACGTGATAAACATTTCAACAGCGAACAAACGCTGATCCTACAAAACAACGCATTTGTCTATATTTCGGGATATTTTTATAACAAATTATCCCAAATGCATATATGTGAAGTTCTTATGACCTATTTTAATGATAATGACTCTATCCTTACTGATTATTCCTTCACATATAGCAAACAGTTCCCTAATAGTCTCCTAGTTAAACCTCCTCAGGGCTTTGCAGATTATTATAAAGCATTGGAGAGTAAATTTATAGATTTGTTCAACAAAAACTGCCATTGACATGGTCTTCGTCAAATTCTTTTTGACGAACTTTTCCAAGAACGCCCCTTTCTTTGTTGTTCCAAAGTAAAACATGAAGATGTTTTAAATCTATACGTTAGAATTAATTTCATTGTAAAATATTTCAATGAAAGAACCCAATTTTAAGCAGAAGTATTTATGTGTAGCTAATCGGTAGGTTTTCAATAATTTTCAAACAATTTTCTTGATATCATACTCAAATTAGTTTAGCACATTCCGGAAATTGTATATATTTTTTATTTATCGAAGTTCTAACAACGTAATACTACTAACACAAAAAATTACATGATTTATGAATTTATAATTATACTTTATTTTGCACTTACACCTACATGCATACAACATTACTAATTATTTGCTACCATTAACATTCACTTTAACTTATTTGAATTACAAAACCATTTCCTTTCCATTATTATATTCATGAATGTAATTATATGCATACATAACATAATCACCACACAATAACTCGTCATACACATACACTTCATAAACAAAATATTTTTTGTAAGGGTGCTTTTTTGTTTGCTTATCTTACATGTATATACAGTGCCGCCCATAACTATTGATACAGCAAGTGGTTTTGGCTTTATTCCCGCTTTACACCCATTTTAAACTTTTAACTAGAAAACAAAATATCATAGGAATTACCTTATTCAATGTAGTAACTAGTGCAAGTCGATTTTTTCATCATTTATTTATTTAATTCATTTATAATGTATTTCAAAGAAAAATGACAGGATTTTATCGCACAAAAGTATTGGCACAAGTAATGAAATATATCTTATTAAACTATTTTTTTTTTAATTTTTACCACATTTAATATTTTGTTGGCAATCCTTTTTGCTTAATAACTGCATTTAAACGTTTTGGCATAGAATGGACCAAATTTCTTGTGGTTTCCACCCCAATTTTTAACCACTCTTCTTTCAACGCCTTCTGAAGCTCAGATTTATTTGATATAGGTCGTTTTTTACCCGTCTATCCAGTTCCTCCCACAAATGCTCAATTGAATTGAGATCTGGAAACTGTGAGGGGTGCGGTAGGACATGTGCTACATTGTACATTAACCACATGCGCACATCAATGATGTTGGCAAATTTAACTTTTCGGCGCTTTTTTAACGTTTTCTTTAAGAATATTTAAATAAACAGATTTGTCCATAATGCCGTCTATAAAAACTAGCTCACCGATACCCGCAGATGACATGCAGCCCCACACCATTACACCACCTCCACCGTATTTAACTGTGGGAGAAAGATTTTGTTTTTCATATGCCGTATTTGGTTTTCTCCACACGGTAATTCGACCATCAGAGCGAACAATATTAAATTTACTCTCATCTGAGAAAAGCACTTGATCCCAAAAAGTAACTGGTTTGCTAATGAACTCTTTTGCATAATCTAAACGCTTACTTTGGTTAACTAAAGATATAAGTGGTTTACGTCTAGAAACTCGAGCATTATAACCAGGCTCGTGCAGCACTCTCCGAACAGTCATGGGATGGATATTTTTATCAAATTCCTCTCGAACTTCAGCGGCAATTTCGGTCGAAGTTTTTCTTGGATTTTCTTTTATTTTTCGCACTACTTGCTTACTTTCGCGATCAGTTAAAGCTCTAGGACGGCCTGTTCGATTAGCACTTTTGAAACTCGACTCTCCCTTAAAACGGTTAATAATGCTTCTAATTGTGAAACGACTTCTATCCATTATTTCACCGATCTCAGCGTATGATTTGCCTTGATTATGCAGGTGCAGTATTATTTTGCGCTCCGCTTCGGTGGTTTCTTTTCCTTTCGGACTCATTTTTGTGTTCACAAATTATTCTTCGAAATTTTTTTTTTTAAATGCACTTTAACTGATAAAACTGACAGATTATGATTTATGTTAAATAAAGAATCTTGTTCGATTTAAATTGCTTGCCAGATCTACGAAAATTCAACACTAAACAAATAGGCCGTCTGAGTGTGCCAATAATTGTGTGCGTCGAATTCATGACTTTTTTATTAAAATGTGCTATTAAAAGTGTGTTTAGTGAATATTTAGTAGAAAAATCATTGACATTAGATAAATCATTTAAGAATGTATTCATTATCAACAATTTCTTTCCGATAATTTAGTAAAAATTAGTGTAAAATTGTAGCAAAACCAAAATTGTTTGCTGTGCCAATAGTTATGTGCGCCACTGTATATTTATGAAATAAATGTCTTATTTTTATTTAAAACAAATTTGTTAATTTGCATAGCACCCATTAAAAATTGATGTATTTTTATATATCATTTTATGTTTATTGAATTTATTTAGCAAATCTTTGTTCTTGTAAGACTGTGAGATGAACGCTTCAACGCTATCGAAAATTTTTATGAAAAAAAACAATTTCATATAAATTATCGAACATCTAAAACCTGTAGTCTTGCAAAAGGAAGGTAAAATTATGCAGTGGTGCCTGCATACATTTTTGGCATTTAGAAATAATCAGTATATACAATTACAGAATTTCAGGAGTAAGTGCAGCGAAAATAAAATGCATTTGCATTTCTAGCTTCCCCTTACCATCATGCGTGGTGAAGAGCCACATCCTACTCAAGGTAATGCTGTAGTTAAGAGAACATGATGTATCTAGACCAGAAAAGGTCGATAAATAATCATAATTCCAAAAGTTGCTAGTGCTGTTGATATTCTTGCGATTTGTTTCTTTACAGACTACAACTAAGTCCATTGTTACATTGGTTTGAATGTGCTGATAAAATTCGTGGTAAGTCTTATAAAATATTATGTATTAATTATGGTACTAATTTCTTTTTACTTGTTAGATTCCAGACACTAAAGGCTCGATTCGTTTGGACTATGAATTGTTTTGTCTCCTTTTTATATCAAAGGCCCTTTTTAGGGCCACAATTATTTAAAAAAAAAGGCATTTTGTTTCTTGTTCAAAAGTCATTTTTAGAGCCAACATGAAATGTATAACGAGTTTTCTACATTTGTAAAGTGGCTATTGATAGTTTCGTGGAACGGGACCATCACTCACCATACGCAGTAAGTGTTGTATAATAATTGTGTTATAATTATGTCATTAAATTATTATTTATTTTAATTATTAATTAGATGCCAAAGTCCGCTCTTGTTTGGATTGCTACAACAAACACCACAAACTTCAACACCAAACGTAAAATTAAAATTGCCATTTGTTCACTGTTGCCATTGAATTGGAGATTCAATCATGCCACCAAATACATCAGTACCGAATTCGGCTTCACGACATCAAACGCCCTTCTTAGGGCCAAAAAGATTTCATAAAAGAGATATCTTTTTCTTCACAAATTGCAGTATTTGTTGACTTATTTTTTTTTTTGTATCTGTTTTATTAATCTAGCTATTATTAACGATGTTTAAACTATTATATTTAATTACCTTTTATAATTATTGCGGAATGTTTGTTAACAGACGACTTATAAGGTATGTTTCAAAATTATAAGAACACTTATTTTTTTCAAATTTCTCTGCAAGTATTGAATTGATTTACAAATATTTATTTAAAGAAATAAATTTTTGTATTTACTCTTTATATATGCGAAAAAAATTTTTAGGAAACTTTTGTTGTTTCATTTCTGGAAGTTTTCCGTTATAAGTATGTTTCATTATTATAAAAACAAGTGAAGAAAAACTGATAATGCTATTTAGTAAAGCAATAACTTCAGCTAAAATTGGTTTTAAAATAAAGAAAAAATTGTGTTTTTGCTATGCCACGTGGGTGCAGTTTATCCGAACAAGAACAAGGTAAAATTTTGGCCTTTAAAGATCAAAATTTGAAATTTAGAGAAATTGCGCGAAAATTGGGAAGAAGTGTGACTGTAGCAAGAAATTTTTTAAATAATCCTGAGGATTATGGACAAACAAAAAGATCCGGATGGAAAAAAATACTTTCCCAGCGAGAAATAGCTCACATTAATCGTTTAGCTAGCAATTCAACATTAAGCCTGAAAAATATAAAGGCCTCAACTGGTGTTTCCATATCAAAAACAACCATATGGAGAACAATAACAGAAAATAAAAACATAAAATATTCAAAAATGACCCAAGTACCCCGGTTACTACCCCGTCATGTGCAGGATTACAGTTCGCTAAAGAAAATATGCAAGCCAATTGGACTCAGCTATGAATTTATTAAATCTTTTGTAAATGTGAAAATAACTATCAGTTGTATTTAAGGTTATATTTTCAGATGAAAAAAAATGGACCCCTACAATTCTCCAAGAGAAATTTTGGTGGTGGATCGCTGATCGTTTGGGGAGCATTCTGTAGCGATGGATGGAACAGCACAGATTACGTGAAAACTCTGGAAATGAGTTTATTGCCTTTCATAGCACAAAATCCTATGAAAAATTAAATTTTCCAGCAAGATAACGCTGCTATTCATAACAGCAGATTTACAAAAAACTGGTTTAGTTCAAAAAATATAAAAGTTTTAGAGTGACCAGCATGCTCCCCAGAAGTAAATCCTATGGAAAATATTTGGGGTATATTGTCCAATCGTGTTTACTCGAGAAATCGCCATTATGAAAATTTAAGTTCATTAAAAAGTTCAATTTGTCAAGAATGGTCAAATATTGATCAAAACTTAATCAATTCATTAGTAGAGAGTATGACCTCGAGAATATTTAATCTTATAAAAAATAAAGGTGGACTAATTCGCAAATAATTTCATTGAAATTGTGTTTTATTCTTAAAATGATTGAAATGTTTTTATACTTCTGAAACACTGACTTAGTTGTTATTTTGAAAAATATTAAGAATTACAAAAGCAACAAAAAAATATAGCATATTGATGAAAAGTACATTCAAACATTTATATGTTCTCAAAGTAATTTATAAAGAATATGATAAAATTTAATGAAAAATTTTACACCACAAGGTGTTCTTATAATTTTGAAACATACCTTAGCTTTTCGTATCAAAGGTACTTTTAAGGGCTTCAAATATATAAAAGAAAGAGATTACATTTCTTTTTCAAAGGTCCTTTTAAGAGCCACAAAAATTTTAAACAAAAAGATTTTATTTCATATAATAGGAATATGTTTTATTATAAAATGTTTATAAATAAGTTTTTTAATAAAAAGTGACAATCAACCGTTATTTTGTCATACAAAGTTTATTAATTATATAGATTTATGTATAAATATTGTCTGTTGATGGGTGTTTGATATTGTTACATGATAATAATAAAGGAATGTGTGCTTTTTGTTAACAGATTAATTGTTGAATAATAATGTTGATGGAGAATACGAGTATAATGTTTTGAAGATTTTGGTAAAAGTTGATGATATATTGGCAGAATAATTTTGCCCATAAAACGGGTTATTGGTTAAAAAGAGATGAACCGTTTTATTGTGGAAACGTATTTCGGAATTAATGTATTTGGTGACGCCGTTTATTTGTATTTGGTGACCTATTTAGAGATATGTTCACGAATTCCTGAAACAGGAAGTTATTAGTATATATTTTCTTATATTATGAAATTTACTTACCTTTTGCACACAGAATTCTTTCGGTGTGAAGGAAAATTGCTAAGAGTTCGATTAATAATGAAAAAATTATCGAATTTTAACTTTTTCATTCAAGAAATTAATAAATACTGGTAATATACACAAAATTTTACAAGAAAAAATTATTTTCAGCAATATGTCTTATTTTACTTTGAAATATTTAACTGCACAAGAAATTGTATTCATTCCGACCAAAAAGTGTCACATTTCGATTAATATTTAAATATTTAAGAACTTTTAAGATTTTCATTGAAGAAATTAAAAAATATTCAAAATTTTTCTTTTTTTAACTCAAAATAAATGTTTATTTACATTTAATTATTCTACTTTAACCGCCAATTTTCATTCTGTATATCTATTGCTTCTAACACATTTGCTTCGCAAGCTATATAATATTTTTTTCTCCCTCTACGAGGAGGGTTAAAACTGCTGATTTTAGCGTTTTTCAAACATCATGATTGTCGTCACTGATTACATTGTGGTTATAAGTATAGATAACGATAATATTAATTTAAAGGTTAATAGCAATAATGTTGATAATATTATTGAAGTCGTCGATGTTTTAAGTCCTGAAAATTTATATGAAAATGAATCAGGCACACATTCGTCCATAAAAGAAAAATTATGTCATTGGTACAATAAATACAATCCAGGAAGAAAGTGTTGTGGTGACTTATTGCAAATTTCGAAATCTGAAAATATTGATGTGTCCACTTCAACCAACAGTTTAATTAAAAGAAGAAACAAAATTATGGTGCGAAGTTTTAATCCAGGACAATATTTTATTTTGGGTGTAAACAATATTGAAACAAAATTGAAAATGAAATGGATAAATTAAGAGGTATGTAATTAAAGCTAATATAATGTAGCTAATAACAGAAAGAGATAGCAGAAATCGTTCTAACTCACATTTAAATACTGTTACGTTTTTACCTTTTAAAAACGTTAAAAATATGAGTTCGTAGATTGCAAATAAAATAAAAATAAATATGTGTTTAAATTTTATCAATTCTTTATTATCTGCACAGCTTTTGTGCCGCTGTTCCAGTTTATTCCACGTATACAACAATAATTTTTGCAATATGTGTTTATTCGTGATAATTCTCTGCTTACAACCTTTTTGTAAGCAACAACACTTGTTAGTTATTCTTCGCTCACAACCTTTTTGTAAGCACAACACTAACAACTGTTTCCTTCAGACTCAACTTGTCTCCACACAAGTCTAACCGAATTATAGCTCGATCTCTACACACAACCGATTGATTTATCACGTCAACCAACGTAATGCTGTTATACACGACTAAACTTAATTAAAACTCCGAATACAACGTGCCTTCTGCACACACGACTAATTAAACTCAAACTCTGAGTCCTCCTTGCTCGCTTTGGTTTGCCTTTTATATCACTGGATCATTAGCGTGATGAATGCCCTCGAAGGAAGATGACAGCATTCGGGAACATTCTAAAAATGTAAACAACCCATTCTCATTTTTGTTGTTTCTTGTTTACGTTCATCCAGGTAGATTAGTTGTTGTTGGTTTATTTATCTCTCCGCAATTTTATATTGCATATTGTTGTTGTTTGTTTACTTCTTTGTCCCCTTCATTTTGTTGTTGGTTATTTACGTCTTTTATCCCTTATCTTTGTTTATTCATCGATCTTGTAAACAAGCGCTTTTTTTTTGTTAGTTTATTTTTTACTCATTCATTGATCACGTGAACAGTGCGGTGTTTTGTTTTTGGAGCTTTTGTTTATTATTTTAACAACACCATTTCGACTTTCGTAACAATACTTTCACAGAAATATTAAAACTGCTGGAATATTTCTAACCGCATTGTAGTTTAATTATACTTAAATACTTAAATTTTAGAAATTGTGAAACATTGAATTTAAAAACAATTGTCATTATTTTTTGAAATTTTAACATTTTTGCAGATTTATACCGAAGAACAAAAATTTATGGTATGTGTTCAGTTAATTTTTTAAATATTGTTATTAACATTTATAAAGAGTCAAAAAGTTTTGTATTTTAGATACTGATGAATTTTTAAATAATATTAATTATATCAGTTGATCAAATATAAGCCACTACAACAACTTAAACAACCTGTTAAACAGAAACGTACATGTGGGAAAAGATTTCGATTTTCCTATTTTAAATGTTGAAGCTATAGGAAGAGTTAAGAGCCTAATTTCTGTAAATCCAGAATCATATGTCAGTTTTTAAAATCAAATAACAAAAACCATTAACCTATAAATATATTTCTTATTCCAGATTCCAAAAATAAAGGTCATTTTATTGCTTAAAGGTGTATACATATACATATATGTATGTAAGAATGTTTATCCAGTTTTATTAATTTAAATATTTTATTTTAACAATTCATTTGTTTGAATAATTTTTGTAAATAACGCCGAAAGTATTAATAAATTTTAAAAAGAGTTGTAATAGAAATTAAGATTCGATTAACACAAAATTAGCGACCGATCGACTGAAAACTCAACTGACAACTGCTGCTGCACTACTGACTGACTCTCACTATAGACCTGCGCCGAGCAAATTTGTCGGCGGCGGCGGCTAAAGTTGAAAAGGTTCGGCGGCGGCTTTAAGTCGGCTGTCAGCCGAAATATTGTAAAGTTTCGGCGGCTCTTTTATTTATTTAAATAATATGCATACAACATTTCCAACATTTATTTAAAGAACAAAAAAGACATGTAAATCCATGTATAAAACATTAGCCTCACATAATTGGTCATTACAACTTTTCAGTCAGGATTACGACCTAGTTTCTCACACCACTTATGTGTGTCCATTAATTGTATATGAGTGTTGCGGCCTACAGTTTTAAAATTGACTCCAAATGATAGATTTTTGAGAATCTTTTCATGGCAATTTTATTTACTCTCAGAGGTTTTGCCAAAAATTGCAGTAAATTTACTAAATAATCATTGTTAGCAAATCGATTATTAAAAATTAACGACTATAGAAAAAGTTAGAACAAAAAGTAAATACACACAATTATACATGGAGCTAATTACAAATGCTACACGCAGAATCAAAAATTACACACAATATGTGTAATTACACACAAGGTGGCAACACTGGTATGTTGTGATCCGAAATGATATAAATAAAATGGCCCTGGTTGCTCCACTATGTTAAAGGGCCTTAGATCTCTGCAGCACATTTGCACAAGCAGAAGGATTTTATTTTGGAATTCGAATTTTAAAATTTTTTCGATTTTACGTCAATACCATGAGCACGTAAATAGTTACAAAGGTTTGATGTCGACGCAGAAACTCCAAACCTGAAATTATTTCGCATTTTATAACACTTACAAAACAATTATCAGAAATAAATATTCAAAATTGGAGTTTCAATTATTGTTTTGGGAAATCAATACCATTAAAAATTGCAAGGTCGTCATCGGAATCAGATGAATTTATTTATGAATTATTGAAATTTGTAGTTCTTTGGTTCTCCATTTCAATTTTTGTCTTTTAAAAAATTTAACGTAAAGTTAAAAGTGTTACCACATTCACCAAAAACAAGAAATGGTGTTCAAAATTTCCATATCAAAAAATTAATAATTTTTCTATTAATCACAATTTTCTATTATCACAAAATGAACAAAAAAACTTCAATAATGTATTTAGTCTAGTAAAACAAAAATATAAATATCATATTTTATATATAATTAAAGTTTACTGTATACAATTTTAAAAACATATTTTCATATATTTTAATTTTCTTACATACATAAAACGGCGGCTGAATTTAAGCCGAATCAAGCCGAATAAATTTTCGGCGGCGGCGGCTTTTAAATTTTGTCGGCGGCTCGGCTTAGCCGGCTGTCAGCCGATCGGCGCAGGTCTCTGACTCTCACTGCATATTACATACAACTAGTATTCTGGAATAGTCGCCGTGGTCTAGTAGGTAGTGTGTTGGCTTATTAGACGAAAGGCCCGGGTTCGTATCTCAGGTCAGACATCAAAACGAAAAATATTTCTTCGGCGACTTCCTCTCAGCAGATTTCTGGCAAAGACTCTGAGAGTAAAAATTGCCATGAAAAGCTTCTCAAAACAAATCTGTCGTTCGGATTCGACTTTAAACTGTAGGTCCCGCCACTCATGTATAAAATTAATGCACACAACATAAGTGGTGTGAGAAGCTAGGTCATAATCCTGACTGAAGGGTTGTAATGGCCAATTATATTATGTATGTATGTAGTATTCATAGACATCTTTACTCCTCAAATATTTAAAAAGGAAATGCGGCACTACTTTAAAATATATAAAAATCGATTTTTTTTAGAAAAAATTAAGGGAAAAGGAAAAATAAAATTAGAATTTTTTAAAAATGTCTACAATTTTCAACATTTTTCTTTTTTTTCATATAAAGTAATTTTTGAATAAGAACTTGGAATGAGTGTGAAGATAAATTCAAATTTGAAAATCCAAGACGCAATCCATAAATTTTAGTAGCGCCATATTTAGCGTTAATGCTACACAATTTGCTCTTAACACAACAAAATTGTCCTTGACAAAGCACTGTTAACTGTTTAACAGCATCAATCTGAACAAGGTCGCTTGTTTTGGAGCTAATTTTAGGACACATACTAGGTCTATGACCACCATGTTGTTGGAGTAACGAAGACGATAAACTGTAATCATGTAGTAGGCATTTTTATACATTATGACAAACTGTCAAATATTAATTACTTTTTCATTTCATTCTTCTTTAAAGTTTCAATAAAGCAACTTAAATTTGTTATGCTCGATCATAAACAATATTCAAACTTATTTCTTTTATGTGAATTCAAATTTATTTCTTTTTTTCTACATTATTCAGTTATTAATATTTTCTTTTTTTTTATTTTATTTTATTTTTATATATTTTTTTATTAATCTTATTAAATTCTTATTAAAAATTCAATGTTTATAAAAATCACACAGGAGTACGATGGTTTGTTCTTTTTTCATACGAAATCACTTATCAGAGTCCCTGCTCGGGCGCCAAAATGTTTTTCCTTAATAGTTTTTAAGAAAGAATTGAACCAAACAAGTTATAGTTCAATTATTTAAATTTTGCACTTAAAACAATGACCGCGAAGACCAAACTTTGCCAAAGCAAAAGGACCTATCGACTTAAATTATATTCTTCAACTGATTTTATTACTTCATTTCTTACTTATTCTAACATATTTTAAATACTTAATTCTAATTCAGCTTACTATATAGTCAATGAACTTAAAATAAACTTAACAGTAAGGGCATTCATGCAGTGAAGTAATCAATAAAATGTAAAATATTATAAAATAAATAACTTCAAATAATGTATGTATGTAAATATATACATGTGGGATCGCATCCCAAAGGATTAAGACGATCCTGTAGGGTTAAAAGAAAACTGAACTAAAATAATAATAGTAAGCGGACTGAAAAACATAAACATGATAAAACTTAAATACTTGATCGAGTAGGAAAAAATAATAGTTTTCAATAAAAAAAAAGACACATAAAATTATTATATATTTGGCTGCCAGTCAGGCAATTCAGCTTTTTGTATTTTAAATTAAAATAATTATTTGAAATATAAGTTATTAAATCGTATCTTTGTTTTTGTATTTATAAATTTAAATAAATAAAAAATTTAAATCTTAATACTACAAATGGGGGCTCAACCGCGATCAACAAATCGCCAGAATTAAAAGTAAAAAAAAATACAAAGTAAAAGATCCCCACAAGCTGTGAATAGCCGAAATGGAAGGAAAATTAAAAATTATACAAAAAACGTGCAGTGCAATTTTGTGTAAAGAAGTACATTTTGTTGCAAGATAACGCATAAATGTAAGGAAAGCCTTGATGAGCCTTGTTGAGTTGAAGTGAAAAAAGAGAATTGAAGTTGAAACTTATAGAAGAAAATAGAAGTGTTTGTGGAAGAATATTGGAAAAGATAATTAATTGAAATATATATAAAAAGAACATAAAAGAACGAAGAATCTTGGAAGTTTGTAAAAATATTTTTTTTTTTAACTATAAACCTAAAGGAAATTTGTAAAAATTTTGAGAATTATATTAATTTTAACGTCATTTAAAATTAATATCAAATTGTGTTTTAACGTTATTTAAAATTAATATTACTTTATATCGTTTCTCTTTACGTTGGAATATTTAATTGAATTTTTGTTTTATAATTGATTTATTATATTTTTATTTAGAGGTTTCATTTGATTTTGTATTTTAAATTTTTAATAGTATTGTGTATTGTAAACGAAATGGAATTGCTGGACATTTTGGCACTTACCGTAGAGGGTTTACAAGGAAAACTGACAGAATTAGGATTACAAATGGACGGAACGAAGACATTTTTACAGGCACGTTTGATAGAATATTATCAAAATTTTAACAATAGGGCCGATGAAGACTCCGAATATGGCGAAGCGGCTTCAGTTGTCCTGCAGAATAGTGCTACAGAACAGCCTGGATCTGCATTTTCCTTAAGGGACATAGAAGATACAATCTCGCCTTTTCAGGCGAGCGTCAGCCGAGGATAGACCAGTGGCTTGAAGATTTTGAAGATTGTGCCTATACAGTGAAATGGAATGACTTGCAGAAATACATTTACGTCAGGCAATTGCTAACGGGGGCTGCTAAAATCTTCATTAGAAGTCAGGGCAACGTTCGCGAATGAAAATCACTTAAAGATTCTTTAAAACGAGAGTTCGGAAATAAACTTTCCTCAAGGGAAGTACATCGTTTATTGCAAAGTAGAAGAAAACGGGCGAGTGAGAGTTTTCGAGAATATTTGTATAGTTTTATGGAGATTGGATCTCCAGTTGGTATAGATACCGAAAGCATAATCGGATATTTTATTGAGGGAACAGATGATGATGAGTCAAACAAGTGCGTTTTGTATGGCGCGAAGAATATCAATGAATTAAGGGAGAAAATTTCGATATACGAAAAGATTCGTTCGTCGAGAACTTGAGAGGATCAAATAGAAATTTATTTAAAAACACTGTGAGGAAGACAGAGACTAAGGATGAAAGACGATGTTTTAAGTGCGGTGACAAAGGACATTTATCAAACAGTTGCACTAGTGGCGGAATTAAATGTTTTAAATGCCAGCGTTTTGGACACAAATCATTTGAGTGTAGTGTGGAACTGAAGAAGGAAAATACTTCAATAAAGGATGTTAACACCGGAAGTAGAAGAAATATTCATACAGTATCTAAAGATACCACCCCTCCACCTGGTCGCATTTTCAAGGATATCAGGATTATGGGAAAAACTATTTCAGCTTTTGTGGATACTGGCAGTGATATTAGTGCTATCCGTTATGATGCACTTTCCTTTTTAGGTGATATTGATCTTGGACCTGTGAAGAAAACGCTAGTAGGTATAGGTGGGAAGAGAATTACGACGATGGGTGACTTTACTGTTTGTGTCAGTGTAGATGACGTTGAATTGGATGTAATATTTCATGTTGTCTTGGAAGGTGATATTTTGTATTCAATTGTGCTGGGAAATGATATTTTTGAAAAGGTCGATTTGTTCGTAAACTTACTTGGAGCAAAGTTTATAGATTGAAAAAACCCGTCGGTAATTCGTACTGCGCTGAAGCATGGGGAGATTAGCTTAGTGGTTGAATTACAGAGGGAATTTCGTACCATTCTACATAATGCTTCTGAACACTTTATTGATGATCGATTGGGTACAGAACACCGCAAAGACAATATTAAAATAGAATTATACGAATTAATAAGGACCTACAGACCGATTAGACCCCAAAATTATCCAGTGAAAATGAAGATTGTATTAAGTGACGACATTCCTGTTGCCCATAAGCCAAGAAGAATGTCATATGCTGACCAGCTTGTAGTACAGAACCAATTAGAAGAATGGTTAAGAGATGGTATAATTCAACCAAGTTACTCGGAGTATGCTGCACCAATAGTTTTAGTATCCAAGAAAGATGGAACTAAACGTCTTTGCTGTGATTACCGTAAACTTAATCTCAAGATAGTGCGTGATAATTTTCCAATGGCTGTTATCGATGATGTGGTGCAAAAGCTACAGGGAGCAAAAGTGTATACTACATTAGACTTAAGGAATGGATTCTTTCATGTTCCAGTAGAGCCGGAGACAAGAAAGTATACAGCTTTTGTAACACATAATCGAGTATAAGAATTCTTGTATATACCATCCGGTATCTCGAATTCTCCTGCCGTGTTCTGCAGATATATAACATCAGTTCTTAGAGATCTTATCAATGATGGTACTTTATTGATTTATATGGACAATATAATTATTCCTTCCCAAAATGAAGAGGAAGGAATCACAAAGCTACGAAAGGTATTGGAAGTCTCGAGAATGAATGGATTGGATATCAAATGGTCCACATGTCAATTTTTTGAGGAAGAAAATTAATTTCTTGGGATACATAATAGAAAACTCTACCATTAGACCTTCAGAGGAAAAAACTAAAGCTGTGTCCACATATCCGTTGCCACTTAATCAAAAGTCGCTTCAGAGATTTTTAGGATTGACTTCATATTTTCGTCGATTTGTACGTGATTATGCCATAATAGCAAAGCCATTATCGAACCTTTTGAGGAAAGATGCAAAATTTGTAATGGGACAGGATGAAATTATAGCATCTGAACACTTAAGAAATTCATTAGTAACGGCTCCCGTACTCAAATTATTTAATCCAAAGGCAGTGACTGAAATTCACACCGATGCAAGCATGTATGGTTATGGAGCTGTGCTACTACAACAAGATGATGAAGACTTACAGCTGCATCCAATAGAGTACATGAGTAGAAAAACAACGTCAGCGGAACAAAAATATCTTTCGTACGAGCTAGAAGTGTTGGCTGTAATTGAGGCATTGAAGAAATGGAGGATTTATGTACTAGGATTGAAAGTGAAGATAGTGACCGACTGTAACGCATTTGCATTAACAATGAGGAAACAGGACGTTCCACCAAGAGTCTCAAGATGGGCCTTATTCTTACAGGAATTTGAATACGAAATTGAACATATGTCAGGATCGAAAATAAGGCATGTGGATGCCTTAAGTCGCATTTCGTGTCTTATGATGACGGATTCTTTAAGATATCGTGTTAGGGAGGCTCAACCTCAGGACGAATGGATAAGAGCAATCAGGAAAGTTTTGTATCATAGCTCATATGATGACTATTACGAAAAATTTGACCTATTATATAAGAACCCTGATAGAGAACTAATAGTTATACCGAGTAGAATGGAACAAGAGATGATACAAACTGCGCACCGTCAAGGCCATTTTTCATCTCGTAAAACTCAAGACTTAGTGGAGAAATCTTTTTATATACCTGAATTGAAGACAAAAGTAGAGAGGATAGTGAAGAGTTGTGTTGAATGTATAGTATCGGAGGCTAAGAAAGGTCATAAAGAAGGACTTTTGAACCCCATAGATAAGAATGATAGACCCTTGGTAACATATCATCCGGATCACGTAGGTCCATTGGAAGCAACGCATAAGAAATACAATCATATTTTGGTAGTAGTCGATGCTTTTTCTAAGTTCGTGTGATTGTATCCAACAAAAAGTACAGGGACTGAAGAGTTAATAGAACGACTCAAAAGACAAGCTGCAGTGTTCGGAAACCCAGAAAGAATTATTACAGACAGAGGTTCGGCGTTTACATCAAACAAGTTTCAAGAGTTTTGTGAATCCGAAAATATTCAGCATCTTATGATTGCAACTGGATTGCCAAGAGGGAATGACCAAGTTGAGAGAATACATAGCATAATTATTCCTATGTTAACCAAGATCTGTGTAGAGAAACCAGATCATTGGTATAAATATGTTGACCGTGTACAGAGAACTATTAATAGTACCGCTCCGCGGAGTACTGGTATTGAACCGTTTAAGATACTGACTGGACTGAATATGAGGAATAATGACAATCCTGATATAAAACTTTTATTATATGAAATTTTCGTGAAAGAATTAAATGAGGAACGTGATGCATTGAGGAAGGAAGTTAGAGAAAATATACTACGTATTCAGGAAGAGAATAGAAAGAGTTTCAATAAAGGCAGAATTCCAGAGACAGTTTATGAAGTAGGAGAATTGGTCGCAATCAAGCGCACCCAATTTAGTGTTGGTATGAAATTAAAACCGAAGTATCTTGGTCCCTATAAGGTCGTGAGGAAGCTTAATCATGGTCGTTATGAAGTAGAGAAAGTTGGAGAATGTGAAGGGTCTAGGAGATATAACACGGTGGCCGAGTACGTGAAGTCGTGGAGCATATCATTCGGGTCGAATGATGCGTCAGGAGGGCCGTATGTGGGATCGCATCCCAAAGGATTAAGATGATCCTGTAGGGTTAAAAGAAAACTGAACTAAGATAATAATAGTAAGCGGACTGAAAAACATAAACATGATAAAACTTAAATACTTCATCGAGTAGGAAAAAATAATAGTTTTCAATAAAAAAAAGACACATAAAATTATTATATATATTGCCAGTCAGGCAATTCAGCTTTTTGTATTTTAAATTAAAATAATTATTTGAATTATTTGATGTTACACGGTAGCGATACTAAGAGTATGGAGGATAATTTTTTCTATGGCAGTCTGCGCTCTTATTGGTTTTGGAAATTTTTTTGTTGAAATTGGGATGGTTATTTTTATGTTAACAAAGGAAGAATATATTAGGAAAATATAAAGGATGTGTTTTGTTATCATAGGCTCTTTTGTTGGCAGCACAGTCGTCGCAGTTTTGGCATATGAACGGAACTGATTAAACAGATTTAAAGTCTTTTCCACTAATCCTTAATGCATATTGTACTCAATTTTTCCCCAAGGTCTAGTAGAAAAAGGTCTTTTTCTATCCAGCATCGAAACAGGTGACATCGTAGTAAGAAAATAAGTGAAGATCTGTGTTAACGTTTAAATCATTGTGTATCAAGAAGTTTGGTAAAATTTTTTGGTTTTAAACTATTAATTGAAATAGAAAAGATCTCACTAGAGAACAAAAGAAATACAGACAGTAAAAACTGTGAAGGATTTTTACCTGAAAACAGCCCAAAAACTACTCAATTTTCCTACCTCAAAATTGAATTGATAACCTGTAATTTACTCGGTGTACTCATAATTGGAGCCATTACTGTATTTCATTAGCAAGATCATGTCTGTTTATTAATTGATTGATTTTGCGGAAAAAATCAACATTTCTTGCTCAGACACCAAACTAGTTAAAAAAGAGGATAGAAAAGCAAAAATCATAGAAAAAGAAGAAGAAAAGGAGAAAGAGAAAAGCCTAAATTGATTAAGAATTTATAAAAGCCCACACCAGAAGACTAACTTGGAAGTTCGGAAGCGAAATTATTTGGAAGAGATACCACCATCATTCCACTTATGTAGAACATCAGATTGATTATTATTCCCAACATCATTAACCTCAGTTCCGGCCTCATCATAACCATCAACATCTTTTTCTCCAAATGTGTAGCAAGTATTAAGGCTAAGCATTAAAGTTTTTTTTTACGTAAAAAAATGATGCAAATAGAATTCACAGTACTCTAAGTGCCTTCATAAACGGATAAGACAAATAAATGTTGTGTAAGATTATTTCCATTGGCTTAGCTAATATAATTTTTTCATTAAAAAAAACACTGTGAACTTTATTTCCATACCTTTAGTGAACTGTAAAAAAAAATTAATCTAAAAAAATTAAAAACGGTCGTTTATATTGGAAGCTCTATATAGTACATTAAGAACAGACCTTTTTTTATATAACTTCATCTCATTCAGCAGCTGTATTGAGGAAGCCTCGTCAACATCAGCTGGCAACATTTAATTTGGGTGAGTGATCTTTTAATGTTATCTATCTTAAAGAAAATATAAAAGAAAGCAACTTTGTTTTTTCCTAAGTATATTATTACAAACGTTAAATTACTTGTTTCAGAACAAGTTGCTGGGAGAGATGTTTACGGCTCTCCTGTATTTTGTCAAAGTTTTTTTTTCGTTTTTTCTTTGTTGCTTTTTGTTTCACGCACTACAGTTCGGTATGGTGGAGTAGTATCCATATAAGTAGCGAGTATAAATTTTTTCACATAAATAGCATTTATAATTCTTTATTCTTAAATATGAATATATTTTTTTTAATTTTATTATAAATTAATATTATTATAAATTATATAAGTAGGATCATTAGTTATACTCGCGTATATGATAAATCTAGTATAGTATTAAAATTAATTTTTTTTTAATAATTTTGAGTAAAAATGTCACATTTGGATACGAATAAATTATTGTTATCAAATATGGAACGCTAAATTTTTAAGATTTTTTTACTTAGTATGTGATACGATTGTGGTAGCTCGCGTGTGGGATTTCAGTTTTAATTTCTGATGCCGCTGAAATCATGGCTGGGAGGGTTAAGACGCGCATCCTTTTCCGACGCCATCTGGAAAAGATTTTTTGTAGGTTTTTTTTTTATCTTTAATCGTATTTGATCAATCTATTTTAGATTCAGTAGTTATTTTTTTGTTAACCTAAACGGGTTCGGTTTACCATCTAGTTTTCTTACGTAGGTTAGCATCCGGTCCATTATTAATTTTATAGATTAGGGAGTTTATAATACTATTTATGTTAGCAGAGATTCCTATTGGCAAGGGAAAATACGGAGAACAAGAACCCACCCAACCGGCTGACGGCCAGTGATTATTAATGGCTCCCGTTAGTTCTCCATTTTCCATAGAGAGCGACTTTCGTCAATAGATGAGGGTGGTTAAAAGTTGTTTCTAATACCATCATAAATGTATGTTTATTTATACCACGCCGGCGACACTTTTCTTTTGTGTTTGTGTACATAATATAAATTTGGGGACCTTGAGGAAGTTTAGTATGAGTATCAATTTGGTACACCAAAACGATAATAGGATCATTTTGAACATTCTGAAAAGAAAATCTCCTCCTTACTCACACTTTTGTTCATAACAAATTACAATTGAATAAAAACGTGTTCGTATTTCAATAGGTTATGGGGCCAGACTAGCAGTTGTAATCTATTGTTGAGTGAAAAACTCATTCGTTTTTATAAAAGTTCTTTGTTTTGAAGATTAAAATCGAAGTTTTGTTTTTTCGTTAATATGGCCGGTGTGGTCCGCACAGAGCCGCTGAACGCAGATAACTATCATACGTGGAAAATGCAGATGCGTGCTATATTAATAAAAAAAATAATTTATGGTCGTATACGGACGGCAGCATTCTGTGTCCTACAAAGCCAAAGGAATTCGTCGGATGGGAAAGACAAGATCAAAAGACAGCTGCTTACATCACCCTTGCCATGAGTCCACCGGAATTAGGTTTAGTAGGAGAATGTAAAACTTGAAGGGAAGTGTGGTTAAGATCGGAATCGACATACCAATCAAAAGGCCCTGCTGATGAAAAAGTACGTGAGATTTAAATGAATTTTTCGATGCAGTGGCAAAATTAAAAGAAATCGATGGTTCTATTGGCGATGAACTTTTGGCAATTCTACTCTTGTACAGCCTTCCAGATTCGTTTGAGACATTCCGGTATGCATTAGAAACACGTGATGAGCTTCCAAAGCCCGAAGTACTTCGTATAAAGATAAAAAGAATCCGAAACAGGAAAATCTAAAGAGATTAAAAATGTGTCAAATGCATTATATACGAAAAAAATAACAACAAAAATCAAAAGAAATAAAATCGCAACAGAACGGTGGACATTACGCAAGATATTGTAGAGTGAGAAACAAAGGCATACAAAGTGCCCGTTACACTGAAGAAAGTAATAGAAAGATAAGCGTTTGTTTTACAACAACGAAATCAGTTTATCTATGTCCGGGTAATAATACTAAGTGGTGTTTAGATAGTGGTTGCACATCTCATATGACAGCAAATGTGAAAAATTTTAAACAGTTAACAAAGTCAAATCCAGAGCTTAGTTTGGCAAACAACACCTTCACGGCTATAAGTGGCATAGGAGAAGTTGATATCGAAGTAGATGAAAATACTAATCTACAATTGAAAGATATATTATATGTGTCTGATTTACGTACAAACTTATTATCGGTATCGAAAATTACGGATAATGGTTTCGAGGTCGTTTTTCGCAAAAATGAAGCGGTAATAAAAGATCAAAAGGGAAAAGTATGCCTTCGTGCGGAAAGAATTGACAATTTATATTTTATGAAAAATAATGAAAGTGTTGCGAACGTTATAGAACCAAGAACGAATTTTATGCATGACATTACAAAATGGGCCATTTGAACGGAAGAGATCTTAAAGGTATGGCAAAAAATTGTGACATTTATGGATTCAATTTTAATCAACAACTCAAACTTTAAACATGTGAAGTATGTATAAGTCAAAAACAAACACGAGCGAGTTTTCCGAAAAACAATAATAACAGAGCTAAAGAATTACTTAAAATAGTTCATAGTGGCGGTGCCATGAGGTGTTCATCTAATGCCGGGGCAAAATACTTCGTTTTGTTTATCGATGACATGTTTCGGTAGTGTGAGGTATATTTTAAATTTAAAACAAAAATCGAACGTGTTTTCAGCTTTTCAAAAACACAAAGCTGCGACAGAAATGTTTACGGGTCCAAAAATTAAAGCCCTCCAGACAGACAACGGTCGCGAATACTGTAATCGTGAATTTGATTCGTACCTTGAAGAACATGGAATAAAACGTAGATTGACAACCCCTCACACGCCCCAACAGAGTGGTACGGCAGAACGTAAAAATAGAAAAATAGAACACTCTTAGAAATGGAAAGATGCATGATGATACATGCAGGGTCACCGCCTTCGTTTTGGGCAGAAGCCATTAATACCGCTTGTTATATCCGAAACAGATGCGTTACAAAAGCAAATGGTGAAATCCCAAATAAAGTGTGGACTAATAAAAAACCAACGGTAATGCAATTGAAAGTTTTCGGTTGTAAAGGTTATGTGTTAAATCCTGGTAAGAGAAAATTTGAATCTCGCTCAGAACTGCGTTTACGTGGGATACTTATCGGAATCATAAGCGTATTGCATGTGGTCTCCAAAAAGAAGAGATGTCATAATTAGTCGAGGTGTTAAATTTATTGATGAAAGCGGATTTATTAGTTCATTAGAAATCTTTATGCTTCCGATGACGATAACTTTATTGAGGTTTATATAAATCGAATTCTGAAGAAACTATGGCAACCAAAGCACGCATGAATTACAGACCAGCCAAAGATGATGAAAAAAGTGAAATACCCGTAAATTACAGCTCAGCCAGAGATGATGAAAAAAGTGAAAAACGTGGTAGGGGTCGTCCTAAAATTCATCAGACAGGTGCTCGAGGCCGTCCTAAAAAATTATTTCAAAAATAAAATCTGGTGGAAACGGGTCTGAGGAAAATAATAGCGAATCATCTGTTCAGACGGAAGAAGAAGATTATGAAGAGTGTAAAGTAGCATATCTTACAATGGCGAATGATCCAGAAAGTTATACTAAAGCCGTACAGAGTGACGATGCATCCAATTGGCTGTATGCAATAGAAGATAAGTATTTAGCACAAATGCGTAATAACACCTGGGCAATCGTCGAAAGGCCATACTCAAGAAAAATAATTAATAGCACTTTGGTGTTTCATACTAAAGATGACGGTAGAAAAAAGGTGCGACTTGTAGCAAAAGATTATGCACAACGTCCAGGTGAGGATTTCCACGAAACACATTCTCCAATTGTCCGTTCATCGTCCATAAGAATCCTAACTGCATTGGTAGCAGAATTGCAGCTAGAGATTCATCATCTGGACGTAGTAGCGGCATACCTGAACGGTGAGCTCGATGAAAATGTGTATATTGAAGTTCCGGATCAATTAAAGTCCATACTAGATAAAATTTTATCTAGTAAACCTGTGGGTACTTATAAAAAATTAATTCAAAATAACGAAAAAACAGCTTTTAAATGACAGAAGACGATATGTAATTTAAAAAGTCCTGTATGTCTTCTAAAAAAGGCATTATACGGTCTGCGTCAGTATGGTTTATTGTGGTACCACAAATCAACATCCGAACTACTAAAATTGGGATTGAAGCCAATTATAAAAGATCCTTGTTTGTTCTCAAAAACAAAAGGCGATAAAATTATAATAATTTTGATTTACGTAGACGATCTTTTATTAGCTTCAAATGAACCACATTGGATTGACACCATCAAAGTGTCATTATCATAGTCCTGTTGATATGAAAGATATCGGTCCGGTTAAACGCTGTGTGGGAACTGATTTTCACCAAAGCCTTGAAAAAGGTCAAGTATTCATATCATAACATAAATATGCAGAAGATATTTTGGAACGTTTTGGAATGACAGACTGCAAGCCAGCATTCACTCCTTTAGAGACGAATTGCAAACTAGTTTGTCCCATAAAGATAAGATTATAATGTCCAAATATTCCTATCAATGGCTGATAGGACCACTAATGTATTTATCCGTAACAACACGTCCTGATATTGTATATGCTGTAAATTATATGAGTCAATTTAGTTTTAATTATACTGAAGAACATTAGAAATCAGCATGGCGAATTTTACGATATATTCGAGATACAGCTAGTTATACGGAGTAGTAGATGCAGATTGGAGAGCAAAAGCCGATGATCATATTCCGGCTTCGCGTTCATGTTGGCAGGTGTTTCGGTTAGTTGGGAGGTACGCAGACAGAGAACTATTTCTTTATCAAGCACAGAAGCAGAGTTGCACTAAATTTGCAGTTTCCACTAAATGCTAGTGATAATGCAAAATTTTTCACTATCACTAATAGCTATTTAGTTGTGAGTTCAAAAATAACAGCCTCAGTAGGAAATAGTGGTAAAAGAAAGTTTTTCACTAAAATTAATTTAGTGATAGTGAAAAAGCTTTTTTTACAGCTTAGAACAAATTTTTTTTCTCCACTAACAGGATAGTGGAAAAATATAATCTTTCACTAATGTTAATTGAACTCAAATACATATCATTATATTGAATTATGTAATACTTTTTTATTCCTTAAGTTTATTTCTTAAAAGATTAGGTTATATTGCGATATGCGTTGTTAAATTATATTAAAAAAATTAAAATTAATAAGATTTTAATTCCTGAAATTTATTTTACTTAAAAATTTTAAGTTTTTATTTAATTTTTTTTATACAATAAAATATAATAAAATGGAAAATTTTCCATTTGTATAACTACTATTTTTTGAGGTTTTAGGGCATATAATATAATTAAGGCGTTCATATAGCGACTGTTAAAAATTTGCACTATTTTATTGTAGCGCAAAATTTTCAACGTCAGCGATAACTGACACCACAAAAGAAAAACTAAAATATAACTCTTGAATATTTATCAACAGCTGATATGCCAACAAAAGCACGCAGTAAATTCAAACATCAAAATTGTTCAACCTGATTGGGGCTAACATTGCAGTAGCACCACAGCTTGTAGTTGCCCTACTTCGAGGGCAGGTGTTGGAATAACGAAGACGATAAATTACAATCATGTGGCAGGCATTTTTATACATTATGACGAACTGTCAAATATTAATTATTTTTTCATTTCATTTTTCTTTAAAACTTCAATAAAGCAACATGAATTATGCCATGGTTAGCCATCCGTAAGAAATCGTAACGTACGTAGCCTTAGAAACGTTTGTGTAGTTATCGAAATGTTAAAAACGGGACATATGTCAACAAATAAATAAATAAAAACGAAAAACATATTTAATCAAATTTATTTAAAGGATTTTGACGATTTATTTCTTGATATGAGTTTTTATAATATAGTAAACTAGCTGTACCCTGCACGTATTGCTGCGCCCCCCATTAAAATAAATATGAAGGAAAGGCATTACACAAATGTCCAATGAATTTTGAATCATTTCATTGATTTTGTTTCCCGTTGGCCTGATGATTCAGATGAACCGACCTGAGTAGTACGCATTTGATCAGTTTCTAATCTCACTTCTCGTTGTTCAAGTGCTCTATGCGAACGGGCCGTAGCGGTATATACTCGAAGGTTTTCCAGTCACAGTGCTCGTCTGATCCTGTGACTCGTAATGCTCTTTTCTTCCGTGTTTGGGGTGCAGGTCGACCAGTTGCTTGTCATTCATTTTGAATAATTTTCACTGACGCCATCCATCGGAAATTAATCGCAGCAATCTCCGTCCACTCATTCATAACAACTTTATTAAAGAATGCACAGTTTAAGATTTAATTCATTTTAAGTAATTTTCAGTGGCGCCACCTATTGGAAATCTTAGAAATCCAACTTAGAAATCTTCATCGGCTCATGCGCAACAACTTTGCTAAAGATCAAATGCACAGTTTACGATTTAATTGATTTTAAGTTGGGGCAACCTTACCCTTTTGGTACGTGAAAATACAACACTAAAGTTGTTACAATAAAATACAATGCTGATTGCAATGGATTTGACATTTATTTAAAACTTAACGCTTTTTTATACTCTCAGTTGTTGCACAGACATAAACGAATAAAAAGGGACTTTCTTAAATAAGGCGAACCTTTGTTTTAATTGTAGTGAAGACTATAATTGGTGACCCCGTAAATTAAAGTAATAGTTACCTACAATTAGTGGTTTTTTCATTAAAATTAACAATAATTAGCAACACATAATTGTTAACCTGCAAAATTGAATTGTAAATTACACAAAGCCGGCAATTCAACATGAGTGTTGAAAGATCAACACCACAAAGCTCATTTAAAACTGTGGAAGACACGAACAGAATGGACACAGGCGCATGCCGGAAGCTCTTGGAACCTGATGAAAATATTGCTGTAGAAGCTGTTGGTATGCACCATTTGCCTAAGTTTTTGCCGTCTGATTTATCCAAATATTATACCGTAATTATTGCCTTAGATGCGAATACTTTGATGCAAATAGCTGATGTTGCCAAAAATCCTCCAGCTACAGGCAAGTATGATAAGTTAAAAAGGGAACTTATTACTTGTTTTGGTATTTCTAAGGAAAAACAGTTACTAAAACTTTTAACCGGATTGGACCTTGGAAATAAACAACCTAGCCATTTACTAAGAGAAATGAGGAAGTTGGCCGGAAACAGCATTTCCTCGGAAGCTTTGTCTGCACTTTGGATGCAACACATGCCAAGTAATGTTAGATACATATTGTCAGCGTGTAAAACTGAGGATATTGAGAATTTGGCTGAAATGCTGATCGTAGTTTTAACAATTCTCCGTAGCCACCCTTTGTCATGGCTACAACAACAACACCAAGGGATATTGTATCTCACTGTGATGCGCTCTCGTCGCATGCAATACCGTGAGTTAGGTATTGAAACATCTTTAAACCAATTAATTCAGAAAGTCAGTCAACTTTCAATAGACTTTGCAACCAATACATATGCACAACGTCGTAGTAGCAACACCAATTCCTACTTACGGTACAAAATATCTTGAAATAAATATAGGCCTACGACGAACTTTTGGTTGGACATTTATAATAGCGGATATTAAATCACCAATAATCGGTGCCGATTTTTTATCTCACTACGGTTTAGTTTTGGACTTAAGACGACAGCGATTGATTGATTCTCTAACATCACTCAAAATATTCGGATCAACCAAGTGTATCGACAATTAATTCGTCCTCCAATCTATACGATCTTGTACTGAAATATGTACAAATTACAAACCCAAATTCTTATCGCCTACCAACGACATCAAACGTACGTCACCGAATCATAACTAGTTGTCAGCCGATAGCAGAACCTCAAAGGCGCTACTCTGGAGAGAAATTGAATGCCATCAAAGAAGAGTTTAATGATTTATTGCACCTTGGAATAGTTCGTCCGTCAAGTAGTCCATGGTCTAGCCCCATCCATCTGGTAAAGAAGAAAACTGGTGGATGGAGAGCCTGCGGCGATTATCGAACAATTAACGCGAATACACAGCCAGATCGATATCCAATTCCTCGAGTAGACGATATATCGGAAAAATTATGTAGGAAAACAATATTTTCTAAAATTGACATTAATAAAGCTTACTATAATATTCCTATGCATCCGGATGACATTCAAAAGACTGCTGTCAACACACCAATTGGATTGTTTGAATTTATAGTAATGCCTTTCGGGCTAAGAAATGCCACTCAAACATTCCAAAGATATATGGATTCGATTTTCCGAGATTTGGACTATGTGTATTGTTGCTTGGACGACATTTTTATTTTTTCCGAGAGTGAAGAACAGCATCTCAACCACGTTGAAACGGTGTTACAAAAACTGAAGGACGCAAGCTTGTCAATTAATGCTTCGAAATGCGAGTTTGGAGTTCCCAGTTTGGACTTTTTGGGCTACCACATATCCACTACGGGATTGAAACCACCTATGGATAGGGTTAATGCGATAGGAAATTATCCAAGGCCGGAAAATATTGTAGAGTTACGCAGATTTCTAGGAATTTTGAACTTCTATAGAAAATTTATTCTTAATGCTGCCACCATTCAACCTCCCCTTAATGGGCTGTTCAAGGAATCAAAGAAAAACGACAAAAGAAAAATTGAATGGAATGATGATTTACAACGCTCTTTCGAGGCATGCAGGACAAGTTTGGCCAAGCAGACCATGTTAAACTTCCTGGATCCAGAAGCACCACTGTCCTTGATTACAGATGTATCGGATTCAGCAGTGGAGGCCCATTTGGAATAGTACGTTAATGATCGTTGGCAACCCATTGCTTTCTTTTCAGCAAAACTAAAACCGGCTCAGAAAAATTATAGTACTTACGATCGAGAGTTATTGGCGATCTATTTGGCCATCAAACACTTCAAGCGTCTATTAGATGGGCGTAATTTTGTCGTGCTAACCGATCATAAGCCTTTGACTTATGCTTTGCAGCAGAAATTGAATAAAGCATCGCCTCGTCAGGTACGCCATTTGAACTTTATTTGTCAGTTTACGACCGATATTCAGTACGTTTCCGGTTCACAAAACACAGTCGCTGATGATCTATCACGAGTTAATGAAATACGCATGCCTGAGGCTGTAAGTCTTCAGGAAATACTCAAACATCAGGAATCTGACATACAAATGAGACAAATTTTGGAAAATAGCACATCATTACGTCTGCAGAAAATTAAAATAGATAATATTGAACTGTATTGCGAGATATCCAATTCAACAGTTTACCCGTACATTCCACTTCCCTTAAGGCGGAAAATTTTTCATCTGATCCACTCAATGTTACATCCTGGGAAAAGACCGACATTGAAACAGATACGCCAAAAGTTTATATGGCCATCCATGAATCGTGATATGAGTACTTGGGTACGCGAATGCTTAGACTGTCAACGAGCAAAAGTTAATAAGCACACACATTTGATACCTAATCATTTCAAGGAATCTGATCAACGTTTCGACCATGTACATATAGATTTAATAGTTCTCCCAGATTATATGGGATACAGATACTGCCTTACAATGATTGATAGATTCACACGTTGGCCGGAAATTGTGCCACTTAAGGAGATGTCAGCAGATACTGTAGCGAAACACTTTTTTGCCTCATGGATTTCTAGATTGGGTTCACCTAAAACTATAACCTCCGACCAGGGAGCCCAATTTGAATCCGCTCTATTCTCATCTCTCTCTCTCTTAATTGGAGCTCGACGCATACGTACAACGCCATACCATCCGGCATCAAATGGCATGATTGAGAGATGGCATCGGTCTCTAAAAGCCGCGTTGATGTGTAATAATACAAATCCATGGTTGGAAGTTTTACCTACTGTGTTGCTTGGTTTGAGAACCTGTTACAAGGAAGATTTGAGACCATCGCCAGCAGAAATGTTATATGGCATTACAATTCGCATTCCAGGAGAATATTTTTCGGATAATGAGGACTCAGCGAATCCAATTTTATTTTCGGATAAATTTCGAGAGTACATGCAACAAGTCCGGCCTTCACCAGTTAATCATCATTTAGGCAACACAAAAGTGTTTGTTCATAAAGACTTAATGACCTGTTCTCATGTATTTGTAAGATCTGATCTCGTTAAAAAACCTTTGGAAGCCCCTTACACAGAACTTTTTGAAGTTTTGGAAAGAGTTTCCGATAGAGTGTTTTCGATCAAAATTAATGATAAACCACACAACATATCCATTGAACGACTGAAGCCTGCTTTCATTACAAATGTTTCTGATACAATGCAAGCACCTTTAAGGACATATAGCAGAAGGAAACCAATTAAACAAACGGAACCAATAGAACAACCAAGCCAAACTAAACTACCGAAGTCAGTTGAACAGCAAACTTTATTATACTATCCTGAACTACTTGAACAACCTACTTAAACCAGGACAATACAATTAAAAACGTACAGCCGAAAAAAGACTGTTACTTTCGCTCAGAATGCACCTAGTACTCCTACCACGAATTTGGGGGGAGAGTAGCTGCGGCAGCCTTACCCTTTTGGTACGTGAAAATACAACACTAAAGTCGTTACAATAAAATACAATGCTGATTGCAATGGATTTGACATTTATTTAAAACTTAACGCTTTTTTATACTCTCAGTTGTTGCACAGACATAAACTAATAAAAAGGGACTTTCTTAAATAAGGCTGACCTTTGTTTTAATTGTAGTGAAGACTATAAAGTAATTTTCAGTGGCGACAACTGCCGGAAATTAGTCATATGAACATAGAAATCTACCCTGATTCAAATGCAACAACTTTTCTAAAGATCATGCATCAAATGCATAGTTTACGATTCTATAAGGTACATACAAATAAACATTCATTTTTATACATATAGACTATAGGAGGTGACACGCCCACTATAACCAATCCACCAATTTTGTTCATATATACGTCAAAGTCATCCATACAAAATTTGAGGACTTTAGCTGTTGCAGTTTATGAGATATGCGTCATTAAATACTTATTGGGTATGTCGGCGTGGCACCACGCCTTTTTGAAATTTTAAAATAATCAAATATAGCGTATAGTTCCTTCCAGACATACAGGAAGGTACAGCTAAAATTTCAAGAAAATCGGTCCAGCCGTTTAGCCGTCTATAGACTTCAAACAAGCCCACAAACAAATAAACACACATTCATTTGTATATATATATATATATATAGACTTAATTAATAAAAAGAAATCGACTGTTGGACGTCGCAAAAGAAGATGGGGTGTTCGGCCTTTTAACCGAGATTATATTGTAGCTGGATACAATAACAAAGTTTTCAGCAGGATGAAAAAATGCGACGAAGAAGAATTTTTCAAGCACACCAGATTAACGCGGACTATATTCAATTTGTTGCTGACCCTAGTTCGAGATAAACTAGTCAGACTTAAACAAAACATTGGAGGCTGAAAATAACCCTAATATATAAGGAAAACTAATTATAAGGGTGTATTAAAATAGTTTAATATGTGAAGTTTTGTAGATATTTAGGACATGGCTGTTCACTACAGTCAATACCACCACAGAGCCACAAAATTAGAAAATCTATTGTACGGCGTATTGTGTTAGAAACCTGCGAAATACTTTGGAGCGTTTTATCTGCAGCCTATTTGAGCCTGCCAACAACATCTCAATACGTAGATACTGAAAAAGATTTTAATCTAATTGTTAGTTATATTTTTCGATTACCTATAAATAATAAGTGTACTTCACTGTATCTGTTACATTATAATACACTTCTGTTGGATGTCTAAATTTTTATAAACAATATGCTTTTACAAATTTAGTATGTATAATATTGATTTTTATTGAGCGATTTTCTTTGTTTAAAAACAGTTTTTTTAAAATGACCACAGTGGGAGTACAATTTCTGAAATTGACTAACTCCAACTATCATGGTTGGAAGTTTAACATGAATCTGTTGCTGTTAGAAAGAGAGCTGTGGGATGATGTTGTTGCTGTTCCTGCCGTGCAGGATGAGAAGTGGCTTACTCATGATGGTAAGGCAAGAGCCACTATTGGTTTGGCTATAGAGGAATTGCAAAAAATCTTCATAAAGCAACTGAAGACTGCCAAAGAGTTTTGGGACACGTAGAAGAAGCATCATGAGCAGTCTAACATCACTAATAAGGTCAGTGTTTTGAGACAAATGTCGTCAATGCGACTTGTAAGTGGAAATTCGATGGATGACCGTATTATAGAATTTTTGACGATAATCGATCGCTTATGGGTTTTGGGTGAGACAACAGAAGAACATAAGGCTGTTGCATTTTTTATTGGGAACACTGAAGCATCATCATTGGAAATGCGAGCTGAGGTCGATCTCACGATTGACCTGGTAAAGGAGAAATTGCTTCAAGAATTTCAACGGAAAACTGGTTCCGAAGGCGAAATTGAAAGCGCGTTTAAAGTCCTGAAGAAGAACGTCTGTCCAAAGTGTTTTGTGTGTGGCAAACCTGACCATTTCAAGAGGAACTGCCCAAAACAATGGGCCACAAAAACAACAAAGGGGCAACGACAATCGCGTTAATGTTGCCAGGGGTAAGGATAATAGTAATATTTGTTTCGATGTCAGTAATGCAAAAATCAACCGCGATTGGTTCATCGATTCAGCGGCGATGTGCCATATGAGCTGCGAAGCAAAATATTTTACGAATATGAACGAACTTGAAAGCGTAATAGTTTATTTAGCTGATGGTACGAAATTGAAATCAAAAGGCATGGGTGATTGCGTATTATTCTGTGAGGATAATGAAAATCGTATTCGAAATGTGCTGTTTATTCCCGAATTAGATGGCAGTTTGCTGTCTGTCCATAAATTGAAGGTTTTGATGTTCGCTTTAAGGAAGATGGTTGTTCAATCTCCAAAAATGGTTATATCTGCGCAAGGGTATCTTTGAAGAACAATTTATTTGTGCTGAACCATAGTCAGAGGGCAAATAAAATTTTAAATTGTCGCAATAATTGTGTTCATCTTTGGCACCGGCGTTTTGGCCACAGAAATATAAATGCTATAAGATCTGCCGTAAATAAGAAATTGGTGAATCATATTTCTATAAACGAATGCAGCTGTAAGGTAACTTGTGAGATATGTTTAAAAGCCAAATTAACACGTTATCCATTTCCGAAGGCATCCGGATCTAGAGCAAAGGAAATTTTGGAGCTAGTACATTGGGGTTTGTGTAGTCTAATGCAGAATCAAACCCCCGGTGGCAACAGATGTTTCTTAACGATGATAGATGATTACAGACGTTTTTGTAAAGTTTATTGTATCCCATCGAAAAATATTGCACTCGATAAAATAAAAGAATTTGTTGCACAAACGAAAATTTTTTTTGGTAAACGAATGAAAAGACTTAAGGTGCTGTCAGATATGGCAAATGTTTGCCATAATTTTGTTTTCCCTTGTTTGCCAGAAGTATGACTAAAACAACTAAAATTTTGTTTTGTGGTCATACTACGCACATTTATTTTCCCTTTTTTGTTTCTTCAAATAGTGACAAACAAAAGTTTGGCAAACATGTTTGCAATGTGGTCACACTTAAAAAATATTTGCCAAAAAACACATGTTTGACAAGAATTTTGGAAAACAAAAATATGTTGACCGTATTTTCACACGTAATAGAAGGTGAATATTTTCTCGTTTTGTGTTGCGGAGCTTCTATGCTATTTTGGGAAGGGAAAAAAAGAAATACGAGTATGGCTTTGGAAATGGGTTCCACGCATAAAATAAGAAAAAAAAACAGAAAAATTATGTTTCTAATTACAATAAAATTAACATGTTTACATTTTTTCAGTGCAGCCAATCACCATATTAAAAATCGCTGAAATGATGTACATAACTTAAAATAGATGTTAAATCTAAAAATTGGAAATCGAATATATATAAATTGAAGGATATCTTTTAGGTCTAATTTGAAAATTATTTATAGATATTTTTGAGAAAGGTTTTCATGCCAGTTTTTTGAAAATTTATCCTCCAAAATGTTTGAATTCCAAAATGTGCTCTATTTGTATAAAAAAAAAATTGGAATTATGTTGCTGCGTTGAATTACAATTCTTCATTGCAATGACTCGTACCGTCCACTTCAGAGTTCCATTCAGAACATTGTACCTTGAATATTTTAACATGCTTATTTTCAGGAACAAAATTTGTCGTGATAATTTGGAGAAAAAATTGAAATCATTGCAATAATAATGAACAATTTTCTATAACAAAAACAAGATCTCTTTATTTTTATGTACTAAAGAGTCGTTTCAGGGATCTTTTTCATTAATGAGATTTAAAAAAATAATTGAAAAATTATTAAAACCCCTCAATAGCTTTCATCTAGAAAGGTATAACAATTGATGTATGCATTAACGTGGATTAAAATTTCAGACTCTGAATGTATCTCTGTATGTGCAAGCTCCCAAATGTTTATATCTATATAATGAATACATTTACAACGAATAAAATGGTTTCCATAAAATAAATTATTTATTTTCTTCAAATTTGAATTCATTCATTTTTTTGCGATTTTTGTGATATTTTAGTTTTGCTAGTATGCAACACAGCCTTAAACAGCTGTTATTTGCCAGTGTTTGCCCTTACGAAAAATATGTATGAGCAAACAAATATTTGCCAAAAAATTATGAAAATATTTGTCACAGCGTGGTCACAAAAAAAAAAATTTTGTTTGCCGGCAAACAATTTTATTTGCCAAAAATGGCGGATTTTTCTGTTTGCCATGCAAAATTATTTTGTGGTCACAATATGACAAACAAATATTTTATGTTTTTTGGCAAATATTTTTTAGATGTGACCGTACCATTAGAAGTGAATAAAGAACAAAGGTATTGTTCAACAATTTACATGTTCTTATAAGCCGGAGCAGAATGGCGTAGGGGAGAGAAAAAACCGTAGTTTAATGGAGGAGGGATGGAATGCATGCAAACAAGGTAAAGTTTCTGACAACATGGCGACCACCAGGACGATCCTTGTCTTGCTGTATTCAAGTTGACACGCAGCCTCCTCGCGGCCCCTCCTGGATGGCATTCTAGCACCTGCTAGATGTTAACTAATGCGTGCAGCGAAGTCCAATCCCCTGGACGTTAAATTTGGGTTGTGCGTAGGGCTTGGAACCCACCACGTAAAAATTTTACTCCAATGAAAACTAACATACAGAATTTCAAAAAGACCCCCTTTAAAGTTGACGACCACGGCAAACGTTCAAAGGACAACGATTTAAGAATAGCCACTTGGAACGTCCGCACCCTGGCGGATGCCCTCAAGAAATGTAGGACTGACATCACTGCCATACAGGAAATGCGATGGATAGGGCATGGATGCAAAAGGCTAGCATCTTGCGATATATATTACAGCTGCCATGTTGATAAGCACGAATTTGGATGCGGATTTGTGGTTAATAAGAGACTCCGCCACCTTGTCTCTGGGTTCACACCTGTGAACGAAAGAATAGCCACAATCCGCATCAGGGCAAAATTCTACAACATCAACCTGATTTTTGCTCACGCCCCGACGGAAGATAAGGACGATGTGGTTAAGGATGCCTTCTACGCTAAACTCGAGGACGTATATGATAAGTGCCCGGCCCATGACGCAAAAATTGTCCTCGGGGATTTTAATGCAAAGGTCGGGCGGGAAGGTATCTCTGGCCCCACTGTCGAACAGTTCAGCCTCCACGCGAACACTACCTCCAATGGTATGAGGCTGATCGATTTCGCCGCGGCGCGTAACATGGTAGTATGTAGCACCAGGTTTCAACATCTCGACATCCACAAGGCCACTTGGATGTCCCCCGATCGATCAACTTCCAACCAGATCGATCATATTGTGATTGACGGAAGGCATGTATCCAGTGTACTAGATCTGCGCACATTTAGAGGTCCGAACATTGACTCGGACCACTACCTTGTCGCAGCCAAGTTTCGATTGCGCATTAGCGCGCTCTAGTACATTGCGGAAGCTGGATGTCAGGAAGCTGCGATCACTAGGGACAGTTGAGGCGTTCTCCGCTCAACTCTCGGATAAGCTCCGTCGATCCCCATCAAATCTCAACGACATTGGAGGACTGTGGGCCAACATCTCCCACTCCTTGCGCACTACTGCGGAAACAGTCTTTGGTTTCGAGCGCCCACCCCAACGAAATCAATGGTACGATGAGGAGTGTCGCGAGGCAGCTGCAGCGAAAAACGCCGCATACAAGAAGACGTGCAGTCTGCTGCTACGCGAGCCATTGTCGAGAACTACAGAGAGAAGAGAAGGAAAGAGAGAAGCCTTTTCAGACGCAAGAAAAGGGAGCAGGAAAGGCGTGAGCGTGAGGAAGTCGAGATGCATAGACGTAGGAATGACGCTAGAAAATTTTATCAGAAGGTTAAGCGTCTAACCGAGGGTTATAGACCCGGAGCGTCTTCTTGCAAGGACGAGAACGGAAACCTGGTTACAGATCCGCAGGAGGTGCTGAGGTTGTGGAGGAAACACTTCTCTACTCTGCTACAAGGCGACGACACCAATACCGCCTCTAGAGATGATGTTCCGAACCCGATCAATGATGACGGCGTGGAGATTCCGCCGCCTAGCTATGAAGAGGTCAAAGTCGCGATTACGCGTCTTAAAAACAACAAAGCGGCAGGTTCTGATGGCCTCCCCGCTGAGTTGTTTAGGACCGGATGTAATGAGTTGGTAGGGCGCATGCACCAGCTCATCTACAAAATATGGGCAAAATATGCCCAACAATTGGAACCTCAGTGTCCTCTGTCCTGTCCTGAAAAAGGGAGACCCCACAATTTGCGCCAACTACAGGGGTATTAGCCTTCTCCCTATCGCATATAAGGTTCTTACAGGCGTATTGTGTGAACGACTGAAGCCACTCGTCAAAACACTGATTGGACCTTATTAGTGCGGCTTCAGACCTGGCAAATCTACCATAACCCAGATCTTCACACTGCGCCAAATCCTGGAAAAGGCCCACGAAAAACAAGTCGACACACACCATCTTTTTGTCGACTATAAGGCAGCCTTCGATAGCCCCATAAGGGATCGTGTTTATGCCGCAATATCTGAGCTCGGTATACCTGCGAAGCTGATAAGGCTATGCAGAATGACGTTGAGCAATTCCTGCAGCTCCGTCAAGGTAGGAGTGGACCTCTCCGAACCTTTTGATACCGTGCGAGGTTTCAGACAAGGCGACCCCTTATCATGCGACCTCTTCAACTTCGTCATGGAGAGTGTTCTGCGAAAGGCAGGAGTGTATCGCAATGGCACTATCTTTCAAAAAAGTGTCCAATTGCTTGCGTACGCTGACGACATCGACATCATAGGGCGTACCAAGCGAGATGTTACTGCTGCCTTTAGCGTTATTGAACGGGAGTCTAAGAAGATGGGTCTGGCAGTAAATGAGGGCAAAACAAAGTATATGTTGTCGACAAGTAGAGACGTGCGGCGTATTGATTCTCAGATTACGGCCGATAACTATACTTTTGATACAGTCAAGGAATTTATTTATCTTGGCTCCGCCGTTACCACCAAAAATGATGTCAGTCTGGAGATCAAACGCAGGATTACTCTTGCCAACAGGTGCTACTATGGTCTCAATAGGCAATTGAGCAGCAGAGACCTCTCTCGTGCGACAAAATTAATACTCTACAAGATGCTCATCTTACCCGTGGTTCTTTATGGCGCAGAGGCATGGACCCTATTAAGAACTGATGCAGCAGCCTTGAGGGTATTCGAGAGGAAAGTCCTACGTAAGATCTTCGGTCCTGTGCGAGTTGGCGATGATTTCCGCATACGATCTAACAGTGAGCTGTATGAGTTCCTCAACGACATAGACGTTGTGCAGCTTATTAATATCCAGCGGCTGCGCTGGCTCGGCCATGTCTTTCGAATGGAGGAGGATGCTCCGGCGAAACGGGTTTTTGATGCGGGAATCTGCGGAAGTCGGCGAAGAGGACGACCTTGTATCCGTTGGAAGGACCAAGTCGAGGAAGCCCTGTCATCGATTGGTGTGACCAACTGGCGTAGGCGCGCAAGAAGCAGAGGCGCCTGGAAGGATGTATTGCGGCAGGCCGAAATCCGTTAATCGGGTTCTTATGGCCAATTAAGTAAGTAAGTAATGGAGATGGCCAGGTGTATGTTGTACGATGCAGACATAAATAAAATTTTGGGCTGAAGACGTAAATAACGCGAATTATATTCAGAATCGTATGTTGTCATCTGCTGTTGAAGTAGCACCCTTCGAGCTATGGCACGGCAAGCCTCCGGATTTGAGCCACATTTACGTTTTCGGTTGCTTTTGCTCATATAAACAAGCAAAAGCGTAGAAAGTTAGACGAAGTAGTTGTTAAATGTCGCTTAGTCTTTTTTCCTGACGAATCAAAAGGTTTTCGGTTATTGGACTGCTAAATTAATATGATTATTATTAGCCGTAATGTGTGGATATTAGAATCTGCAGAACTTCCTTCATCAAATGTCAATATTGAAAATAATAATTCGAATACCGAAGCACTAGACGTTTCTTTATCAGAAACCAAACCTAATGTCGTTTTGTCAGAAACATCAGAAGAGCTAGATGAAAATGTTTATTTAATGAGCTCAGACGATTGAAATGGAAACACTTGAAAATAACCAAACCTGGAACTTGGTGGAGCTACCCAAAAATTTCAAATTGTATACCCAAATGGGTACACAAACTTAAGCATCTGATTAATGGTGAAAAAAGATATAAACCTAGACTGGTTGCGAAGGGATTTTTTCAGAAATATGGTGAAAACTATGACGAAGTATTTACACCAATTTTAAAACCAGCTACATTCCGAAGTTTACTGGCTATTGCGAGCTACAAAAATATGAAAGTACGTCATGTGGATATTAAAACAGCATTTCTTTATGGTGATATAGATGCGGAAATATACATGAAATAGCCAAAGGGATATATAATACCTGGAAAAGAGCATTTTGTCTGTAAATTGAATCATAGCTTGTACGGTTTAAAACAGTCTGCACATTGCTGGAATCTCCGTATTAATAAGGTAGTAATTGATTCGGGATTCAGAAGGGGAGAAGCAGAACGTTGTTTGTATGTGAGGGTCAGTGGCGATTCAGTTACTTACGTTCTAATCTACGTTGATGATATTATCATCGCATCGAAGGGGGATATGGAAATCAATGATGTAATTAAAATTTTAAAGTCCCATTTTGAAATTACTGATCTAGGTGATTTGAGACTTTATTTGGGAATCGAAGTCACACGAGAAAATGGAATATTTTATTTATCACAGAGAAAATATATTGAAAAAATCTTGAATGACTACAATCTTAAAGACGCAAAGCTTTCAACTATTCCGATAGATCCTGGTTATTTGAAGGTAAATTCGGAAAATATTTTGAATAACAACAATTTATATCGCAAAGCTATTGGTTCGATGTTATATGTTTCAAATAACACACGTCCGGATATTGCTGTAGCCGTATCAATCCTATCTCGAAAAATAAGCAATCCAAATGATAATGATTGGGCAGAATTAAAGCGAGTAATGAAATATCTGAAGGGTACAAAGCGCCTAAAGTTATGTGTGGCTTCTAATTCAGATTTGAAGTTAAAAGGATATGCTGATGCTGACTGGGGAGGTGATATAAAGGATCGAAAATCTAAAAGTGGTTTCGTTTTTAAATTTGGTGATGCCTAATAAGTTATGCCAGCAGAAAACAACAGAACGTATCTTTATCATCCACTGGCTGAATTTGTTTCTCTTGCGGAAACAGCTGCTGAAAAAATTTCAAGTTAACATCCATGATCCCATAATTTTTGAAGACAACCAGAGCTGTTTAAAGATACTATAAGAGGAGAAAACAACTCCAAGAAGTAAACATTTAGACGTAAAATATTATTTCGTTAGAAACTTAATGAAGACTGGAAAGGTACTTTATGAATATTGTCCTACTGAATTCATGTTGGTTGACATTCTAACCAAAACCTTACAGAGGATAAGGATATGTAAAATATGAGAAATATTAGTTTATACACTACAGCCCCAATTTGCGTCGCTTTTTTAAAACTAGAAAAATTCGATTTACGTCGTTGCAATTTCAAGTTGAGCCGAGGATCTTGATAATGAAAATTTATTAGCAATTGATATTCAGCATGTTTCACAAACAGATGTCATAACAGGAGATGATACATTGGTAGAAAAAAATTAACATTCGCCAATATTTTCAAAGCTTTGCAATTAATTTCCCATACAATGGATATATTTTCTGGAAACGATCCTGTCGAAAATCGTAGCACGGGCGTAGCAGCATCCGTTGATCAAGCCATTGGTTGTTACAAACAAATATATTTACTTTTTTGAATATGTGCATATGAACATATGTAAATGAATAAAATTTTTATGTTTTCTCTTAATAATAGACATTTGTTGAAGTAAATGAAATAAATAAAAATGTATTCGTACCTGTTTTTAACAAAAATACAAAATTTTTTGCTTTGTTTTGAAAATTTTCCCCGACAAATTAAATTTTAGTTCATTTATATAGAAAAAAGTGATTCGATTTGCGTCGTGTTTCTTCGGTCCCCATTAACGACGCAAGTCAGCCATCTAGTATATTAACAATTATTTTATTGTATCATTTTTCTTACATTTTTGAACTTGTATTTATAATATTGAGAAGGAGTGTTAGTTATATTATTCGATTACAATAAGTGTATGCACTTATTATTGCTCCACTGTATTTGTTACATTATAATACAATTCTGTTGGATGTCTAAATTTTTATAAACTTAGTATGCTTTTACAAACTTAGTATGTATATTGGAATATAGAGAATTACTTCTTAATAAAAATTCTTAACTGAATAACACTAATGTGGAATACTCCTAATTGTGTGGGTGCAATAGATGGGACACACGTTGCTATAAAATGTCCCCATAAGTCTGGTTCCATGTTTTATAATTATAAAAAATAATTCAGTTTGGTCCTGATGGGAGTATGTGATGCAAAATACACTTTTACATCCGTTAGTGTGGGAAGCTATGGCAGTCAAAGTGGAGGTATTGTTTAATTTTAGATACTTTTAATAGCTTTAATACAATTTTTATTACAGTAATATTTCGATTATCGTCATTTGGACAATCTGTAATGGAAGGCAAAGTACCTGTGCCAGCGGATAAACCATTATGTCGAACACACACAAAATTAATGCGCCCTTACCCAGGGTCAAACTTGTGTACAGTAAAATCCGTTTATAATTGCAGTATCTCCCGCGCTCGCAGAGTAATAAAAAATTGCTTTGGTATTTTATGTGCGCAATGGCGAATACTGGTAATAACTATAAAAATGTCGCCGGACAATGTGGACACTATTGTGCTGGCATGTACTGTTTTACATAACTTTATTATGTTAAACGATCAAAAAAGATAGTATTGTCCAGCAAGTTACGTGGACAGTGAATTAGAAGACGGCACTTAGCACGAAGTAGACTGGAGAAGGCAGCTCCGAAATAACGGTGACAGACCTATGCGTTCGTTTACGACCCATATTCGCAGATCCACTCAAACCGCAATGGACGTGAGAAATAATTTGGTGGAATATTTTTCAAACGAAGGTGCAGTCCCATTTCATAATCAAAGGATTTAGATATTTCTTGACATTTTATTCCTAATTCTACATTAAATTTAATATGTATAGCTATTCTGTATTTAACTTAATTAATAAACCACCATATATGAAATAAAAACGCAAAAAAATAAAATTTTAACACTTTATTGAATTAAAAAAGAAACAAAATCAAGCAAATATTTCTTGAAAATGGTTTATGAACTAAAAAACAATAACAATTAACTACTACATGCAAACAAATGTATCACAATATATACGTTTGCTGATGGAAATGCAACAGTGGTAGATGATTTTATTTTTATATGTGTATACGCAAATTTTCAATTGGTCTACATATACACATAATTAAATTAATTAATTAATTAAAATCATTGAAATATGTACATTAAGGTTCTCGTTTCATTTCCATCAGCAAGGTTGTCACACGTTGGATGAGGTTCAGATCGTACATCCGCTCGAATAGGGAGAATGTCACGGCTTGGGGATGATGACGACGACGGTGGAGATGAAAGTTCAATACATGAATCTTCCGAAAGACTTCGTTAAGTCGTTTGTGCCTATATTGTGTTCTATATATAAAATTATTAAATTAGGATTAATTTCAACAAATAAAATATAATTTCAAACGTATACTTACTTTCGCGGGATGACGAATTTGTCGATGATTTACATGGATTTTATCAGCGGCCACTGTGACATTACGGCTGACGCATTACCACAAGGAGCATTTTCGCACCGCTTCTCTCGTACGTAGCGGTCGCGTAGATAAGTCCACCGCTTTACAACTACTTCCTCTAGAATATATTTAAAATTAATTATAGTTCCAAAACAATATCTTAATTATAAAAACTTATATGATAAACAACACTAATTCCAAAGGCATTCATTTGCCTGGACGAGAAGATTACGCTTTTCGTCATCCACCGCAATAAATTTTTTTATTAATATATTTTAATTTATTTAATTTTTTACTTACTTTCTTTTGATCCGGAAAATTTAAGAATAAAAAAAAAAAATATTTATCATAATACAATCCAAATAAAATTTGTAAATTTGTTTACAAATTGTAGAGGTCAATTAGAATTCAGCTGTTCAGTGGTGCGATTCACTAACTTTTAAGAGGTTTTACCATTAACCACACATTTTGTGGTTTGCACCTGAGAACGGTTTGATTGGTTAATTTTGAATACAATCACAATAAACGAATCTCATGTTGACAGTACAAATCAATTCCGTAAAGCAATACTTGTCATGATTCACAAAACGGAGTGTAACGAAAAATGGTGCTTGCATTGTATGCCTTCTACAAATGTAACGAATACTCCCAAAAGCAACGAATACTTGGTACGAATGGTTAACGATTGGTACCCAGCCGGCAACTCAACTAACTTTTAATGCGGCCAACTGACTATTTTAACATGGTGGTGTCATTGGCAGTAGTCAATTCTCCGACTCTGCATAACTTTTCAACTAACTTAAAGTCAGTTATATAATAGTTAGTTTAAAGTTAGCTAACTTTAAAGTTGGTTATTCAAGGATAGCTTAAAGTTGGCTAATTTTTAAGTAACTTAAAGTCAGTTATTAAAATATAAAAATTTATATAAACTTCGAAAAAAACACAACTATTATCGAAAACATTTAAATTTTTTAAGTGTTTTATTTATTTTATATAATAAAAATAAACATCGTTATAAAAACCAAAACAATTAGGAACTTCATTTAAAATAGTTATAATAATGATAAGTAAAACTTATCAAAAACAAAACATTTAATAACTTCATTTACTTATTTAAATTCAAATATATGCTCAATTAATTTTTTCTTTTATTTTTAGTACATTTCTGCGTGAATGTGGCGTTTTTTGATTAATTTCAACGCATTTCTGATGTCTTTTTCTGCATCATCAGACCCAATCGGTCGACAAGCATCTATTTAAAATATATGTAATTAGAAAAATACATTCCTTTTTAATGTATTGCTTACCTGTTAAGGCTTGAAAGAAAGCTTGGAAATATTTAGCCGCTTTTTTCCATGCACTCCCTCAACATTAACTTCCATGCATACAGTCGTCGAAATAACTTCCGTGTCTTTTGTAAGCGCCCTTTTAATAAAGTCTTCATCACATTTACCTGATCAAAAAATGTTGTTATTGAAAATACTAACACATATAAACGTCTTATTAATATTGTTTAAACTTACGTAAAGTTCTTGATCGTCCACAGAAATCATTTGATTAACTTCATTTAACTGATCGATAGTTTTTATTGGAAAAGCGCACCGTAAATTTTTAGTAGTGAGTTCTTGACGAAGACTTGACTTTCTCCATTAAGACAAGTATCTTTGGAGAAGAATGGGTGTTTCATTGGATTTGAACTATTACTTTTTAACTTATCTAAATTATCGGTACTATTATTTTTTAATTTCTTTAAAAATGTATTTTTTTCTTTTTTAAAAAGTCTTTTTAGATTTCTTTTACTGGAACCACTCATTTTAAACAATAAAAATTATATAATTTTTAGAACTACAATAGCACTTAAAAGCACGCACAGAACTGATTTTAATTTTACAATGTAAAAGAAGCGTAAAAAAGAGAATGAAAAAATAACGGTTTCATTTTGAATAAATTCTGCACAACATTTCAATTAACTATTAGTTAATCTAAAAATAGTTCAGAAAAAGGTGCAATCGAAAAAACAATATTATCAGAAATAGCATGAACGTTTGCATAACATTGTAGTTAGCTTATAATTAGTCTAAAAACAAACTCATAGAAAGTCTGATCTGGTAAAAGAGAGAACAGAGAGAAAACAAATCTCACAAAAAAGAAGCTCTCAATAACAAATAAACGTTTCGTATTTGGGTGAGTTCTGCATTACATTATAGTCATACATACATTGCGAAATAAAATAATAAACAAACTGAAAGATGTCTTGTTTTCACAAAATAGCCTGTGGAAAAAAATACTACCGTTTGTTTTATTGAAGGAATACTGGACGAATGGTGTGAATGTTTTTAGTTATATCATGTGGCATTAAATTATTTCGTTGCTCGATGAATAACGTCATAACAAAAAGGGGATGTAAAATAGCCAACAGTGATAAGGAGTGATTAAACAAACGACAATGCACATTTTTATTATTGTCGAGTAAAAGCAATGAATTTGCGAATGGTCAGTAAATGTGAATGGTCTCTGTCTGTTCTCTGGTTTGCACTAACCACTTTATGATTCACTAACTTATTTTTAGCCACGGTAAACAGTTTTATTTTTCTCTACATTCAAATTAAAGTTTTATGGCAACCTTGTCCAATTGCATGTCAAAATAAGAGAAAAGCACAAAGAAGAATAAAGAAAAAACAAATCTAAAAGCATTATTTTGGAAATTTTAAAAAGCAAGGTAAGTAAAATATTACAAATAATTATTTTATTTTAACTATTTATTTATATTGATAGAATGAACACTGTTACTGCCACCAAAAGAAGCCGGGCATCTGCTGAGCAGTGAAGTCAAAGGGTTGACTTCAGATTAAGCTTCCGGAACTTGCTGCTGGCAAGGTAAAGAAGCTCCACGGAAAATTGGAGGTCGACAAGATGTAGACTGAATTGGCCGAATCTCTAACTTGTCTTGGTGGTGCATATAAAGCAGTCAACCAGTGGCAGACGGTAAGTAAATATTATTGAGTAAATACATATTTATGTTAATGGAATATAAAATTATTCATAGGTTTGGAAGGAATTAAAAAGCCGAACTAGCACCAAAGTGCGAGACCGGAAATAAGCCGCTTGGTCAAGAACCTTTAAGTTACTTGGAGAAACGTGTGGTTGCAATTATTGGCAATGACCACATTGAGGGGAAAACTTCAGTTTCTGAAAATATTCCAATGGAATAGTTAATTTGTAGTAAAGTTAATATGTGCGGTTAGCTACAGCAAATTTCTCGCTTCATTAGGATCTACAAATTCTTCTTGAAGACGGCCAAGAATATGTGGTGTCACCCCCAACGAATACTGAAGTAACAGTGGATTTGCAAAGTGAAACACCAAGTACTTCAAAGAAGACACCTCAAAGACGGCTGAAAGGAAAGCGAGCCGAGGACGACGTAGAAACGAAAAGGCAGTTTTAGGATATCGCAAATAAACAGGCTGATTCTTTAAAGGTAATTTATGTATTATAAAGATATTAATTACTAAGAATACATCTTTATTAGTTCTCCACTTTTTATAAATAGATTCTAGCCGAATGCAGCGCCTCTATTGTTGAAAGTAACAGAATTATGGCAGAGTCGTTAAAATCGATGGGGGATGGTCTAAAAGAAATTGCCGCAGCGGTTAATAATTTAGCCAATGTTATTAGTAAAATGAAAGTAAACCTATTTATATTCTTTCATTTAAATATCATAATGAAATGGCTTTAAAAATGGGCCTTGTTCATTATAATTTTTAAGAAATTAAATAACTATAATTGATTTTTTGTTTCAGACTTAAAGAATTAATTTTAATTGCTTTTTTCTTTTTGTTCATCCATTGATTCTATTTTAATTATGATTTGCATATAATGTTTTTAATATTTAAAACAATTTACTTTACATTTTTTTAATTTTTTCATTATTGGTAGGTTTTTGTATATATTTATCTTATTTACTTGATTTTGTTACCAAATAAATATTTATTTCTTTGAATGGCGTTTAATTTATATTTCTTTCTATTAAAATTTTTTTATCAACAGTTTCTAATATGACTGTGCTAATACTTCCTTTTATTTACAAATAATGTAATGAAAGAAGTCCTTGTTGCATGTAGAGCGTTTTGGGTATTCTGTATGCGTATATTAAAAAATGTACAATTGTAATAAATAAAAATGTATAATTTTACTTAAAAATTTATAAAACAAATTGTTTTATATAATAAAATATGCACATGTTTTCGATATTTCTAACGACATTAATTTATATATTTGGCATGCAAATTGTTTTACATAAGCAAAAATGAGTTCCTAGAAAAAAAGAGGAGGTGTTGCTTTTGCTAAAAACTATTGCCTATGAAAAAAAAATTTGTAATTAGGTGGTCTTGAACTCGTTTTGTTGGCGAAGATGGTAGATCTTGATTTACATACTCGATATTTGTATGAATCTCTGGGATCTCAAACTCTGTTTCGTAAATTTATACAAGTCCATATTATGCAGCGTTGCGCAAGCGTTAATAACTTTTCCGGCAAATCCAGGATCATACAGAAGAATTCTTTGTTTTGATAAGCATCGCCAAGTTCCTTTTAGAACGCCAAACAGCCGTTCAACTGGATTACGAGCTTTGCACAAGGCCTCATTGTACCAAAATTTAGAACTTCCTTCTAATTGGTTTGGTAGTGGAGTTAACCATGGCTCCAATGGGTATCCAGAATCTCCTGTATATTTTTATGTGTTTTTAATAGATTATTTTTTTTTATATAAATATCCAAATTGTATATACCAATTAAAAACATGTTTTGGCTTCTATTTTCAAAACTTTGCTGCATTACTCTTCGAATTGCAGAGGAGTTCATATGTAAGGGTCATGCCGCGCTCCTGGATATGTTGCATTCACGTTTAAAACTTTCAGATAACGACCACATTTCTGCAAGTATGTACATACATAAATAAAAATCTATCGCTGTTTTTTTTAAAGCTTTACTTACCATTTGGACATTAATTGAGTGGTAACCTGGTGATTAACGTAAGCTTCTTCATGGTTTTTTGGAGCTAATATTGCTATACGTGAGCAATCTATTGCATCGATTGTACCCGCAACAAACGGTGAAGTAGCTGAAGCAAAAATTGCTTTTCCAGTTTGACGTTCTTCCTGGGTCATTGGGAACTTCACATTTGCACAAATAATGAGCTGTTAATTGCATCAGTTACTCGATGTATGCAACGACTTACTGAAGACTGGCTCATGGATAAGCCCTATTGCTCTCCTAAAGGCCGTTGGTAACATCCAGTTCATAGAAACGTAAAGTCACTAGCACCTGCAAAAAATAACTTTTTTAATTTTCTAAATACATGTATGTTCTGCCCATATTGCAGTGATTCTAGAACCTCTTAGTAGACCGTCAAGTTCGTCTATAATTTCCTCAACCAATTCGGGATTTAAGCGAATATAGTTTTTTAAAATCTGTTCCTGCCAACCTAAAAGGATTATTTAAGTCACGAAGATCACGCTGGTTGACTGAAGGGGCACTATCAGCTGGTTCATTATCAGATAAATTGTAGGCTAAATACTCAAACGCCATTATAGTCACAATTTTCTAAAAACACTAAACCTTAAGCAAATGTTGGCGTTTATAAACCACAATTTATTTGGTTAAAAATAACAACTGACTTTAAACGACAACAGAAATCGTTAAAGTGTTAGTGAATAGTAGAATGGTTAATTTTTTGGTTAATATTTTTAAAAGACACATTTATCGTTAAAAAAGCTTAGTGAATCGCACCACAGTATTTATTCTTGTAATATAGAATATTGCATACTTGGTTCAATCTGAGTTTATATTTATTATATTTAGATATACATATGTACGGTCGAATTTTGTTCTATTCAAATTAATTTTTTTGTTTATTTTTTTTTTTAATTAAATTACAAAACAATACCTTTAGTTAGAAAAGTAATAATATCAAACACTTTTACAATTATTTGAGAACATTGGATACATAAGAATATGTATTAAACAATTTTAAAGATTTATGTTAAAATAGGATTATGAGTTAAAACTCATAATACATACTTTTTATTTATTATGATTCAACTTTTTTTACACACATTACAATCATAATGACAATAATTAAAGAAAAGTCATTTTTTATGTACAAATTTAAAATTAATAAATAGGCGAATTCGTACCACTTCGTCACACAAAATACATACATATTATTCATTTATTTTGTTAAAATTGTATTGTGACCATAATAGAAACAAAGCAATAAGTATTTATTTCTTGAAAGATAATTTTTTATTGTTATTTTAATAAAAAATTTAAAATTTCATTATATTCATGTGACATTGTAAAAGTTTTATATAAATAAACATGAATGTTCTAAAGAGGGCATTTGTGTCGAAATACAACTCTGCATTTTGTTAACAGGAGAGAACGTTTGCTACGGTACGTTACCTTACGTATAGCTAACTGGCGCTATATAATTGAATAAAAACGTGTTCGTGTTTCTATACATATCATACTCAAAGAAGTGTTCCAAGGCCTCTTAATACAATAAGCAATACAGTCCAATATAAAGTGATATAGTATTGTTGAAATTGACTTTGCGAAAATAATTTTTTTGATTGAAAATTCCCTAGGAAATCAGAGGCCATTTGGGAACATATAAGAAATAGTACACCATACAGACTACGCAAGTGATAGTCCAGAGGGTCCTCTTTCCAACCTTGGTAGTGAGATAGCTGAAATAATTTTGTGAGTCGAGATTTTGAATTTTAAAAAAATAAAAAAAAATTTATGCAAATGGAATCATAAAAAATCACTTTTTAGGGGAAGTCACTTATATTTTATTTTATTTTGCATGCAATGTGTATGTAAAGAACATACATATGTATGTAAACAACATAAAAAGCATATAAGAAATAGTACACCAATTTTAACTTTAATGTTTTGTAGAACTGCAAAATATGCATAGAAATTGATGTGTATTGAGTTCTCCATAATAATATGTATGTCGAACATTTTCCACACGGTGCTCTACTGCAGTCACAGCAGATGTATTTTAATTCAGTTAATTGTTGACCACAATGGAAATTTAAAAGGTTTCTTTCATGATATTTCGGTAATTATCTGGTTCTTCTATATCCATTACACTTTCTCCTTCCAGTATTGCCTTTACAAATAAGCATATATAGACACCACGATTGTAAACGTCCATTTGTATTCAGTGGGCTTTTGTTGCCAACTTGCAATTAAGCTCTCTGGTTATGTTTTTAAAAATGTTCAGATGTTCATTGCCTTCTTCACCAATAAAGTTTAAATAACTGAATAGTTTTTTTTCGTATCAATCTGCACCTGGACAAAATGATCACGGTGGAGAATTGGCTGAAATATATGTTGATACTCTTGAAGGGGTAAAGTTAGAGTATAATTTTGATTACAAAGAAAACTTCTCTCCCTCAGCACAATTTATTATGTATGCATTATCATTATGGTCACTTATTAAAATGCATAAATAAATTTCTACCATATGGTTGAAAAATTGTTTATTTAGATTTAGCAAGAAAATTCAGTAACTTCAATTTCAGCCAAAATGAATGGTTTAAAATTAAATTTTTATTTAATTTTATGAAATGTTAACAAAATATTTCTTTTTTCCTTCAGTTTCCTTGGTATTTTAGAAAACGAAGAAATAATTTTTTGAAAATGAATATAATCATTAATTTTTCTTTTTGGTGACATTGGAGTTCTTCTCCAAACATCTTCTTGAAGAACAATATTTTCTTCTGACTCGAACTACATTTTGTTATAATATTCTTCTCTAAGTACTTAATTTCAATATCTTTCAATTTGGCTTCTACATACATATACGTACGGCTTGCATATATACTCTGTTGGTCGAAGAAATCTTTGTCCGTCTAGTGTTACATTTTTCACATTTTTACGAAACAGTCCTCTACTGAACTATTTGAAATACGTGTCTTCTTCTTTGTTTCTACATAGATTCTAATGATATTTGTCCACGGTGGAGCATAAGCTCCATACTTTTTTAGAAGTACAAATTTTCACTGCAGTAAATATTATCATACCCGCATACCTTTAAGATTAAATGCATACAGTGCTTTCAAATTAATTATTTCACTATTTTTATCATCATGTTTTACACCATCCTTTTCCTCTATATTGCTCATACACTTTAATGCTTTTGTTACATCCTCAGTCACATACTTATTTGGGCCTATAATCAGCATTCTTTTAAATCAATTGAAAAATTTTACTATAACGCTGATGCAATTGTTAGGGATGGTGCAAAAGGATTCAACGTCTTTATATGCAAATTTAATTAAGTGAACCGGACATATTTCGATTGTAACATAATTGCACTTTTTCTTTTGCGTTTGGCGCAGGCTATAACATACTGTAATATATTCCTCGAGAGAATGAGTTCGTATGTGTTTATTAAATATTCTAATTAATGCATTTATGGAAGCCCAATTCCAATCACGCACACGCTTTTACATAATGGCCATGAAATTTTGGTTTCTGCGCAAAATGTATACAAATATAGCAAACAGCTCTATACATGCTCTCCATAGTGTGAGCATAATAAAGCTTCGGCCACGGGAAATAATATGTCACTTTCTTATTTCTTAATATGAGCAACAAAAGAATGTAAAAAGATCCTTTTAGAGCTCATTTCAGCTTTCTTAATAACACTTCCTCTTGCATTAAAGAACAAAGCATTTCTAATTAGTTTTAAATGGATGCTTCTGTTGCAGTGTAAAATAGATAGTGTTAGATCCTTAACCAGGTAAATTTCAATAGTAATGGATGTTTGCCGTATGAATTCTGACTACGATTTTTCCTTTTTATAAAGATCAATAAAAGGATCGCTATCTCTATCCTAACTTTTTAAATCTTCGCATTTTAATTTCCTTGCTGTAGAAGGTATATGAACTCCTGCACATTTCTAATCATTCTCGATTTAATTTCTTATTCCGCCAATCTGCTGTTCTCTGGTATTTTATTTCCTGCTTTCTGCAATCTTTCCGCGGACTGCCCGGAATTGAATATTTTTGTAAGTGCAAGAATGATTAAATTCATTTAAAGTTAGGGTAAATCGAAATCTACCACAGCCTTTTGGATTAAATACATATACATTTCGCATATTTTTGTATAATTTTTATTCCATATATGGGTAGTATAGTTTATTGGACAACTTTGGTTAAACATTTTTGTTGGTAATCGAATAATCATTTAAGTTACCCTGCCGGCAACTCAACTAACTTTTAATGGGGCCAACTGACTATTTTAAAATGGTGGTGTCATTGGCAGTAGTCAATTGTCCGACTGTGCATAACTTTTCAACTAACTTAAAGTTGGTTATTCAAAGATAGCTTAAAGTAGGCGAATATTTAAGTAACTTAAAGTCAGTTGTTAAAATATACAAATTTATATAAACTTCGAAAAAACACAACTATTATTGAAAACATTAAAATTTTTTAAGTGTTTTATTTATTTTATATAATAAAAAGAAACATAGTTATAAAAAACAAAACAATTAGGAACTTCATTTAAAATAGTTATAATCCAACTTTAACTATAAATGTGTATACTTATCAAAACAAAACAATTAATAAATTCATTTACTTATAATTTTTTTTCTACATATTTATTTGCAATCTATTTACATATATGTATACAATAATAAGCAAATTGAGTAACAATAATAAAATAATTACATTAGTATTTATCTCTAATGAGACTAAAACGAAAAAGATATTATTTAATTTTCTTAAATAATATTTACATATTTAGATATTTTTTTTTTATTTTCTAAATGACAAGTCTAAAAAATGAAACCTTTTAACTCTTACAATTTCTTCACTTTCATCTAGTAAAGTAATCGCTAAAGTGTTGCTATGGTTACTAAATTTACTTATAATTAAATTCAAATATATACTAAATTAATTTTTTCTTTTATTTTTAATACATTCTGCGGGAATGTGGCGTTTTTTGATTATTTTCAACGCATTTCTGATGTCTTTTTCTGCATCATCAGTCCCAATCGATCGACAAGCTTCTATTTAAAATATATGTAATTAGAAAAATACATTTCCTTTTAATGTATTGCTTACCTGTTAAGGCTTGAAAGAAAGCTTGGAAATCTTTTAGCCGCTTTTTTCCATGCACTCCCTCAATATTAACTTCCATGCATACAGTGGTCGAAATAACTTCCGTGAGTGTCTTTTGTAAGCGCCCTTTTAATAAAGTCTTCATCACATTTACCTGATCAAAAAATGTTATTTGAAAATGCTAACACATATAAACGTCTTATTAATATTGTTTAAACTTACGTAAAGTTCTTGATCGTCCACAGAAATCATTTGATTAACTTCATTTAACTGATCAATAGTTTTAATTGGAAAAGCGCACCGTAAATTTTTAGTAGTGAGTTCTTGACGAAGAATCTTTTCTGCCAGCACCTTCTGCTCTGCTAGACATGTCATTATAATTTCATTTTGTTTAACTATAATGTCTGAAATTAAAGTGTAAGAATGAAATAGTCATAAGCAAATAAAAAACTATTAGTTACCTTGGATGTTATCTGAAAATTAATATATTTAATAAAATTTAAATGTGTTTAATATGAATTTACTTACTGTTCATTTCTTTAAACTTTTCTTGAAGAAGTTCTTTAATATTTGAACATCCTTGGCAACAATTGTTTCCCCTGTTATCGATAAATACATTATTTACTAATTATAATATGTACAATTAAATTAATACTTACATTCAATTATCTGAACTATTATTTTTTAATTGATTTAAATATTTGTTTTTTTTTCCTTTTTTAAAAAGTCTGTTTAAATTTCTTCTACTCGAACCACTCATTTTAAACAATAAAAATTATATAATTTTTAGAGCTACAATAGCACTTAAAAGCACGCACAGAACGGATTTTAATTTCACAATGTAAATTCAAAGTGTAAAAAAAGAGAATAAAAAAATTACGGTTTCATTTTGAATAAATTCATTACGTTATAAGCTGACTATAGTTAGTCTAAAAAATTATCTAAAAGTGTGTTATTTTCGTAGTCGAATTCCAAATTCTAAGGAAGTGGTGCATTAAATTGTAATTTGCTTATAGTTAGTCTACAAAAATTAACTTAAAGTGGATTAGTTTCGTAGTCAACTACAAAATTGCAGGCAGGGCATAACCAGGGACCGAAAATAACTGTTATTTTTACATTTTTGATTGAAAAAAGCAACTGCAAGGAAATGTCGGAGAATAGAACCAAGTACACAATACGATACTTTTTAAAATCTGATTTTTATTATTTTTTTTAGAAAAAATAAAATAAAAATAAATAATAATAAAATAAATAAAAGTTATTTTTTTGAGCAGATATAAAAGTTATTTTTTGACTTTTATTTTTTCGAGCAGAAATAAAAGTTTTTTTTGTTTTATTTCATGATGAATTCATAATATTTAATAAAAAACTGTTGGAGAATTGTTCAAAACGGTTTGAGTATCGGTGCAAGTGAAGAGGACAAAAATAAGGATGAGCACACTTTGGCGGAAATAACACTAATGATTGAACCCAAAAACTTTGGACATATGGCAACGGCAAAAGAGGCTAGGAAGGCATTGTTAAGTGCTTTTGAGGACAGGGGGCTGTCTCGGAAAGTTGACTAATTAAAGCAAATGGTACACTTGAAATTGGCAGATTTTGACTCAATGCAGGAGACCAACAACAAAATGGTAATTACGTCTCTGAAAGTGAGGACACTGACGATGAGTTAGTACCATCCCTGATGTTGGCTGGGCTGCCGGATGAGTTCCGCTCACTAGTATTGGCTATTGAAAATTCAGGGACATGGTAAAGAATTTATTTTTACAAGACTCCAAATTTGACAACCATATTAACTCAGAAGAAAACGCACTTGTTTCTAACAAAAGACACAAGAAACAAAAAAGTTCAAGTGCCATGGTTGTAAAAAAGAAGGTCATTTTATAAAGAACTGTCCAAAGAAAATTTTTTACACTAATGGTTAAAAGATACAAGAAAAAAGGCCAAATGAAAAAATTCTGATAGCCTCGCGGTTTACATCAAGTGACGTCGGCGCAGACGAATGGTTCAATTATTTGGGCGCAACAACACAGATGTGGAAGACAAAGACAATACTTCACAATGCAAAAATAAGAAAGGGAAAATAAGTGATTGTAGCAAACAACAATAAATTAACAGTTGAGTGAGTTGGTGACGTCAATGTATCGTTCTCAATGAGGGTGAGACAAGAACCGTTATAAAAAAAACGTTGAATATGTTCCGCAGCTGCGCGCGAATTTGCTGCCAGTGAGACATTTGACTGCAAATTGTAAGAAAGTTATTTTTGAGGCAACTGTGTATATGTAAAATTATAGACAGCGACAATGCAATCACAGCATTGGCGAGATAATACAACAACTTATACAGATTAGATTGTGCTGATTAGAAGACAAAGCAGAAAGCATTATTTGTAAAAAAAAAATGGTACGAATTTATGGCACAGACGCTTTGGTCATATTTGCGGCGAAAATTTAAAGAAAATAAGAAATGAAAATGCATTTAAATTTCAAGTGAATACTGATTTGTGTAAAATATGTATACATGGGAATCATGCAAAAAGTTCATTTAAGGAGGAAGGTCATCGTGCAAACAAAGTTTTAGAAATCGTACACTCGGATGTAATGGAACCATTTGCTTCAAAATCCTTCTCTGGAAAGTATTTTTATAGCCGGTGAAAAGCAAGGCTGATTTAAATCAATGGCTGAGAACCAGTTCTCAACTAGAATAAAAATACGTTTAGTCGATTTGAGAAGCTTTTAACACGTTGTGGAATATTGCTTAAAAAACAGCTCAATATACGCCAGAGCAGAATGGCGTACCTGAACGTCTTATTTGCACAATAATAGACAGTGTACGATGCATGGTCCTCTATTCAAATCTAGATGAAAAATTTCGAGCTGAAACAGCTGTAACGGCAGCGTATTTATTGAATAGAATACCGTGCAGAAGCAATAACGTTGGTCCGGCAAGAAACTAAATCTCAACCAAAACCGTGTCTATGGGTGTAATGCGTTTGCACATATTCCCAATGTAAAGCGTTCCAAGCTGCAGGCAAAATCTGAACCATGCATATTTGTTGGTATGCAAAGTAAAGCATGTGGGCTATATGATCCGGTGTCAAAAAAAATAAGTCACTAGAAACGTTATTTTCTTGGAAGACCAGGTATGTAAGAATGGTATGAATTCTATTAACAATACTCCGAATCTTGTATTTGAAATTCCTGAACAAAACGTCACTTCAGAGGAAGGGTTGGTAAATGAATGAATACGTATTTGGAAACCGACAAAATCCGAGCTGACATCTTTACAAAGGGCGTGCCGGCTAATATATATAAGTCTTTTATTGGACAGTTTTTATTCTATTTAATGTGTGAACACTAAATGCTTATTCACGGAAGGTATTGGTAGGTAATCGAATAATCATTTAAGTTATAACAACCCTGTTACATAGTTGATAATTTTAAGTAGTTCTTTTGATTTTAAGTTGTTCAATAGACTTATTTCTTTTCTATTGTAAGCTTCAAATTGCCTAGACGTTTTTATTCTGCAAACACAACAATTTTGAATTGTTCTCTAGCATAATCGTCGAAAAATGGCACAGCTTCATTAAAATGTTTGCTTCCGAGATATTTTTTTTCTATGGACTCTGAAAAAAAATATCGTAGGTACCATTAACTAAAAAATTTGGTAGACCTTCAACGAAAAATGTATTCAAGTCTGTAGGTTTTTTATATTATTAACGAAATAAGATTTTTGTTAAAATTTAATTAAGTGCAACCTGTTGATTTGAATAAAATGTTGTTAAACACAATAAATGTTTTGATAAATTAACTAAAATTTACTCAAAATTGAATAAATCTACTATAATAATAATAACAAAAAACTTTAGTTAATTTTTAATCATATTGAATAATTATTTTTTGTTAATTTAAATATAACTTAGTAGAATTGAAGAAAATTTATTTAATTTATTATGGTACTGTGAGATAAAAGAAATTTCGTCAATTCAACTCATTTATTTCTGAAAAGAAATATTGGTAGAATTTTAGTTCAATAGCTGCTACGGAAGTCTGTGTATTGAAAAGTTTTGCTTTTAGTTTACAAAAATTGTGAGGGAGATCTTTTTATTAAAATTTAACAAAATATGACTATATTTTGGAAAACTGTGTTCAATTTTTTGTTGATAAAACTGTAAAACTTATAATACATATTGATTAAAAAAGTGGTGATATAAATTGTGTTTTTTTTATTTAGCAAAAGATGAAGTGTTATAAGTGCAAAAAATTATTTTTTCAATAAATGCTTTAATTTTCCATTTAAAAGTTCTCCATTTAATTTGTTATGTTTCACTAGATAACTTGAAAATACTCAGAAAAGATTGAAGCAATCCGTCTCGAACTCTGCTCTTGGGAGGAAATTCACAGCCATTGGGTAGCTACCAAAAACTACCGGTTATGTGAAGTAGCAAATGCGAAACACACTGCGAACATTATAGACAAATGGCCGCACTATAAAAAATCACTTGGTTTTAAGTTGGTATATATGGAATAAAAAATAAAATCAAAAAGATTTTGAATGGCAATTTTTAATTTATGTAACTGTGTTTTAAGGAAATTCATGTTTGATTAATTTTTTCAAATCAATATATATGTGCATGAACATGTACCGAAAATCGGAGCCCATAGAAACTTTTCCTTAAATATTTTTCCATTGCTGCAGGATAGAATTAAAGGCAAGACAAATAAAATTTTACTTATGGAAGAAATGACAAATATTAGTGAAAGTAAGTTTACATTAAATTTCATACTCTGCCTTTGTATGTAAATATAAATTTATATTTTTGCGGATGGTCAGTGTTTTGGTATTTTTTTCCTACTCCATAGCATTTCGGTGCCTACAACAAAAACTTTTGATGTTATTGTGGAAAGAAAATATGTACGAGATATTCCACTCGTGACTCGCAAAAGAGTCTTATAGTAACCGGAAGTGCAGTCACTATCTGTGAAGAGGAAATACGGAACTAGAAAACAAATACAGCTTTTAGTATTAGTAACAGGTTCTATTTTAGAACCAAAAGAAGGTATATGTTTTAAAAATTTTTTTGTATGGTTGTTTATACAAAAATATTTTTTTAATATTATTACAAATACAGACTTTAACAGCCCACAAATTAATACGTTAATTTCAGGGTTGAAATAATATGTTTTAGTTGTTTTTTATTGCATATTTTTAAGCTTTTTTTCCTAAAAGTACATATGTATGTATATATAATAATTATAAACTTTTTTTAACTTCAATAATATTTATCTTTTAATATACATTTAATAATAATACTCTTAGTATGTACTTATTTTGTAATAAGTGAAATTGGAAGAAAGGTTTTAAAATTATTTTTTACAAAATGGTGAGTAATAAGTCTTTAAAAATTTTTAAAATTAAGGAAATTTATTACTTAATTAAGGACATTTATTACTTAATTAAGGAAATTTATTACTTAATTTTAAAATCAATTCGTCAATATAAATAAATATTAACGAAAAATATTAATTAAATTAATTAAAATTTCCTTAATATGAATAAAATTTTATATTAAAGTCAACTAAATTTTGTTACATTTACATCTCTCAAAATAACGAAAATATTTTTTTAATATTGAAGATATTCCTTTAATATGAATAAATGAAATTTCTTCAATATGAAGAAGAACACGTAGATATGAATACACATTTTTGTTAGCTGATAAGATTTCGATTGTCAAAATTTTGTTGTTTTTTTAGTGTTTCGTTTTGATAATAAATTTCTTATTTTCTTATTCTGACTTTTTGTTTATTTTTCTTATAAATCATTTTCGAGTTTCCATTTATTCAGGTAAGTTAATTTTTAATATTTTTGAAATATGAATATTTTATTACATAAGTGCGTTATATAAGAGTGTTTTATATTATATTTAAAAATTATAATGTTTTTAACTTAGTGTTAAATAATTTAAAAGTGTTTATAGTACATATAAAAAATGAGAAACTGTACAGTGTGCAAAAAGACGGATAATAAGGAAAATAATCCCTAAGATCTAAGATCTGCCAAGTTCATTTAAGTCCACAGTCCTGTCTGTGTGTCGACCTCTTTTCCGGGCAGCAGGTAGACGAAAATGTAATGCAGAACCAGGGTAATGAAGCCTTGGCAGGGTATGTATGAATAATTTGAACATATAACAATATCTAATTATATATAACACAGATTATCTGACGAGGACAAGCCTTTCCAAGAAAACCCAGAAGCTGCAGAGTAAGTTTATATGAAATTATATGTTCTCTAAATATATTGATAAATATAAATTTTACAAGCAGGAAATAGAAAAGACTAATATTGGCCTACCTCAAGAACAACAGACTCAAACCGAGTAAGTATTTATTATCCTAAAATTTCTATATTTGTTATTATTTAAGTTGTTTTTATTATTATTATATTATTATACACATAATTGATCATTACAACCCTTCAGTCAGGATTATTTACCTAGTTTCTCACACCACTTATGTTGTGTGCGTTAATTTTATACATAAGTAGCGGAACCTGCAGTTTAAAGTCGACTCCGAACGACAGATTTTTTTGAGAAACTTTTCATGACACTTATTTACTCAGAGTTTTTGCCAGAAATACTTTTTATATTTTGTTTTGATGTCTGGCCTGGGACTCGAACCCTGGGTTTTCTTCTAATAAGCCAACACACTACCTACTAGACCACGGCGACACAATTTTATTATTATTATTTATATTTATTGTTTACTTCTTCAATTTGTTATTTTTACTGACAGCCCGATAAGAAAGTTAATGGGTCCAGGGAATGTGCTTTGGAAGCGGAGCGACATGTCCAGTGCCATTTACTTACATTCATCTAGACCAAAGGCATACCAACACTTATACCGAAAAGAGTTTCCTCTATCGCATTTCAAAACGTTGCAACGATGATGTGGAAGAGCTAATTTGCACGAAGGGATTCTATCCACATCAATAGAATTCATGCGATGAAATAAAGGTAGAGGAAACCTACGAGTTATTGCTCGAGTGCTAAAAAGTCATGAAAGCAGCCTGTATAATATGATTTTGACTGTAAAATGTCGAAAGATATAATATACAGTCTAATTTCTAAGCTCAATACTGCAGGCTTCCCGGTTGTTGCAATGGTAAGCGATATGGGTCCCAGTAAACGGAAATTGGTGCAACTACAGTTAAATATTTACATCATACTAATTATTACACCGCACTAATACAACACTACACCAATTATTTCGTCACTTGGGATCTTCTTGGAAACGCTGAGGATATCGATAAATGGTTTCCCACAACATAAAGGAATTAGCTCCTTCAAATCGGTAAATAGATATTTGTTAGTAAGAATTCGTTTTTAAGTTCGGTGTATGGGTTTCTTTGATTGCGTTTACTTTCATCATTTCCATTTATAGTTTTAGATTATAGTTTCGTACATTCTTTACACATTCATTCATTACTTTTTCTCATTATTACTAAACATTAAACTAAAATTAAATTAATTTGTAATATACACATTATTTTTCGGAAGATAAACCATCATTTTCGAGCCCAACAAATCTGGACGAAAAAGTTTTTACTTTTTTCGACGCGCCGCATTTGTTAAAGTTAATTCGCACCCATTATTTGGATAGCGGATTAATCTTTAAGAACACCATTCTTAGTTCTCGTACAATCTCCGATTTACTGGGACTAACTTCAACTTCGGATATGTCAATAACTCTTGAAATAAGTGAAGAACATATTTCCGTTAAAGGGGCAGGTAATTTTGAACGTTTTTTATTGATAAAAAATATATGAATACATTAAAAACTTTGTAATTTTAGGAAGGCAAAAAGTAAATATAGCTGCTCAGCTATTTTCGAATACTACAGCCAACGCCATTAGATGGTGCTATTCCCTAGGAATGGATATTTATGAACCCACAGAGTCTGCAGAATTTATTCAATTAGTTAAAGACTTGTTCGACGTTCTCAACTCTAAACTGAATAACTTCACATATCCTGGAAAGGTAAAGAAGAAATCATTGGAATATTTCCAGAAAGGTACACTAATGACCAACATGACATAGATTCTGACGTACAGACTGAATCAGGATATTCTTGAAAATTTTTTTTGGAACCGTACGGAGTAAACGGGTGAACGATCATGCTTCTCCTCAAGAATTCAAATTCCGAATGCGCAAATATAATCAGTTTGTCTGTTGATAATGATTAAAATTTTTTATATTCAAAATTATGTAAATGTATTTTTAAAATTACAGCACGAAGTATCGAGTACCTTAGCGGCAAGGGAAACGTGGAGGATGAACGAATAGATTGGCTTTCCATTGACAATGAAGGCAACATTTTAGATATCAGCACTATGACAGACAGCGGAGTCATACTTGATGACGACGATATAGAGCCAGAACAAATAGAAGAGGATAACAACCTAGACCTAGACGATTCGGATCTAGATGGCATTGGTATTCTACAAGAGGATGCTTTAGAATACATAGCCGGCTACATGATTCGAAAGCTAAATCTTGTAGAATGTCATCAAGATTCATATACATGGGTTGATCAGGTGTCTAAAGGTTAGTACCATCCCTGATGTTGGCTGGGCTGCCGGATGAGTTCCGCTCACTAGTATTGGCTATTGAAAATTCAGGGACATGGTAAAGAATTTATTTTTACAAGACTCCAAATTTGACAACCATATTAACTCAGAAGAAAACGCACTTGTTTCTAACAAAAGACACAAGAAACAAAAAAGTTCAAGTGCCATGGTTGTAAAAAAGAAGGTCATTTTATAAAGAACTGTCCAAAGAAAATTTTTTACACTAATGGTTAAAAGATACAAGAAAAAAGGCCAAATGAAAAAATTCTGATAGCCTCGCGGTTTACATCAAGTGACGTCGGCGCAGACGAATGGTTCAATTATTTGGGCGCAACAACACAGATGTGGAAGACAAAGACAATACTTCACAATGCAAAAATAAGAAAGGGAAAATAAGTGATTGTAGCAAACAACAATAAATTAACAGTTGAGTGAGTTGGTGACGTCAATGTATCGTTCTCAATGAGGGTGAGACAAGAACCGTTATAAAAAAAACGTTGAATATGTTCCGCAGCTGCGCGCGAATTTGCTGCCAGTGAGACATTTGACTGCAAATTGTAAGAAAGTTATTTTTGAGGCAACTGTGTATATGTAAAATTATAGACAGCGACAATGCAATCACAGCATTGGCGAGATAATACAACAACTTATACAGATTAGATTGTGCTGATTAGAAGACAAAGCAGAAAGCATTATTTGTAAAAAAAAAATGGTACGAATTTATGGCACAGACGCTTTGGTCATATTTGCGGCGAAAATTTAAAGAAAATAAGAAATGAAAATGCATTTAAATTTCAAGTGAATACTGATTTGTGTAAAATATGTATACATGGGAATCATGCAAAAAGTTCATTTAAGGAGGAAGGTCATCGTGCAAACAAAGTTTTAGAAATCGTACACTCGGATGTAATGGAACCATTTGCTTCAAAATCCTTCTCTGGAAAGTATTTTTATAGCCGGTGAAAAGCAAGGCTGATTTAAATCAATGGCTGAGAACCAGTTCTCAACTAGAATAAAAATACGTTTAGTCGATTTGAGAAGCTTTTAACACGTTGTGGAATATTGCTTAAAAAACAGCTCAATATACGCCAGAGCAGAATGGCGTACCTGAACGTCTTATTTGCACAATAATAGACAGTGTACGATGCATGGTCCTCTATTCAAATCTAGATGAAAAATTTCGAGCTGAAACAGCTGTAACGGCAGCGTATTTATTGAATAGAATACCGTGCAGAAGCAATAACGTTGGTCCGGCAAGAAACTAAATCTCAACCAAAACCGTGTCTATGGGTGTAATGAGTTTGCACATATTCCCAATGTAAAGCGTTCCAAGCTACAGGCAAAATCTGAACCATGCATATTTGTTGGTATGCAAAGTAAAGCATGTGGGCTATATGATCCGGTGTCAAAAAAAATAAGTCACTAGAAACGTTATTTTCTTGGAAGACCAGGTATGTAAGAATGGTATGAATTCTATTAACAATACTCCGAATCTTGTATTTGAAATTCCTGAACAAAACGTCACTTCAGAGGAAGGGTTGGTAAATGAATGAATACGTATTTGGAAACCGACAAAATCCGAGCTGACATCTTTACAAAGGGCGTGCCGGCTAATATATATAAGTCTTTTATTGGACAGTTTTTATTCTATTTAATGTGTGAACACTAAATGCTTATTCACGGAAGGTATTGGTAGGTAATCGAATAATCATTTAAGTTATAACAACCCTGTTACATAGTTGATAATTTTAAGTAGTTCTTTTGATTTTAAGTTGTTCAATAGACTTATTTCTTTTCTATTGTAAGCTTCAAATTGCCTAGACGTTTTTATTCTGCAAACACAACAATTTTGAATTGTTCTCTAGCATAATCGTCGAAAAATGGCACAGCTTCATTAAAATGTTTGCTTCCGAGATATTTTTTTTCTATGGACTCTGAAAAAAAATATCGTAGGTACCATTAACTAAAAAATTTGGTAGACCTTCAACGAAAAATGTATTCAAGTCTGTAGGTTTTTTATATTATTAACGAAATAAGATTTTTGTTAAAATTTAATTAAGTGCAACCTGTTGATTTGAATAAAATGTTGTTAAACACAATAAATGTTTTGATAAATTAACTAAAATTTACTCAAAATTGAATAAATCTACTATAATAATAATAACAAAAAACTTTAGTTAATTTTTAATCATATTGAATAATTATTTTTTGTTAATTTAAATATAACTTAGTAGAATTGAAGAAAATTTATTTAATTTATTATGGTACTGTGAGATAAAAGAAATTTCGTCAATTCAACTCATTTATTTCTGAAAAGAAATATTGGTAGAATTTTAGTTCAATAGCTGCTACGGAAGTCTGTGTATTGAAAAGTTTTGCTTTTAGTTTACAAAAATTGTGAGGGAGATCTTTTTATTAAAATTTAACAAAATATGACTATATTTTGGAAAAACTGTGTTCAATTTTTTGTTGATAAAACTGTAAAACTTATAATACATATTGATTAAAAAAGTGGTGATATAAATTGTGTTTTTTTTATTTAGCAAAAGATGAAGTGTTATAAGTGCCAAAAATTATTTTTTCAATAAATGCTTTAATTTTCCATTTAAAAGTTCTCCATTTAATTTGTTATGTTTCACTAGATAACTTGAAAATACTCAGAAAAGATTGAAGCAATCCGTCTCGAACTCTGCTCTTGGGAGGAAATTCACAGCCATTGGGTAGCTACCAAAAACTACCGGTTATGTGAAGTAGCAAATGCGAAACACACTGCGAACATTATAGACAAATGGCCGCACTATAAAAAATCACTTGGTTTTAAGTTGGTATATATGGAATAAAAAATAAAATCAAAAAGATTTTGAATGGCAATTTTTAATTTATGTAACTGTGTTTTAAGGAAATTCATGTTTGATTAATTTTTTCAAATCAATATATATGTGCATGAACATGTACCGAAAATCGGAGCCCATAGAAACTTTTCCTTAAATATTTTTCCATTGCTGCAGGATAGAATTAAAGGCAAGACAAATAAAATTTTACTTATGGAAGAAATGACAAATATTAGTGAAAGTAAGTTTACATTAAATTTCATACTCTGCCTTTGTATGTAAATATAAATTTATATTTTTGCGGATGGTCAGTGTTTTGGTATTTTTTTCCTACTCCATAGCATTTCGGTGCCTACAACAAAAACTTTTGATGTTATTGTGGAAAGAAAATATGTACGAGATATTCCACTCGTGAGTCGCAAAAGAGTCTTATAGTAACCGGAAGTGCAGTCACTATCTGTGAAGAGGAAATACGGAACTAGAAAACAAATACAGCTTTTAGTATTAGTAACAGGTTCTATTTTAGAACCAAAAGAAGGTATATGTTTTAAAAATTTTTTTGTATGGTTGTTTATACAAAAATATTTTTTTAATATTATTACAAATACAGACTTTAACAGCCCACAAATTAATACGTTAATTTCAGGGTTGAAATAATATGTTTTAGTTGTTTTTTATTGCATATTTTTAAGCTTTTTTTCCTAAAAGTACATATGTATGTATATATAATAATTATAAACTTTTTTTAACTTCAATAATATTTATCTTTTAATATACATTTAATAATAATACTCTTAGTATGTACTTATTTTGTAATAAGTGAAATTGGAAGAAAGGTTTTAAAATTATTTTTTACAAAATGGTGAGTAATAAGTCTTTAAAAATTAAGGAAATTTATTACTTAATTAAGGACATTTATTACTTAAGGAAATTTATTACTTAATTTTAAAATCAATTCGTCAATATAAATAAATATTAACGAAAAATATTAATTAAATTAATTAAAATTTCCTTAATATGAATAAAATTTTATATTAAAGTCAACTAAATTTTGTTACATTTACATCTCTCAAAATAACGAAAATATTTTTTTAATATTGAAGATATTCCTTTAATATGAATAAATGAAATTTCTTCAATATGAAGAAGAACACGTAGATATGAATACACATTTTTGTTAGCTGATAAGATTTCGATTGTCAAAATTTTGTTGTTTTTTTAGTGTTTCGTTTTGATAATAAATTTCTTATTTTCTTATTCTGACTTTTTGTTTATTTTTCTTATAAATCATTTTCGAGTTTCCATTTATTCAGGTAAGTTAATTTTTAATATTTTTGAAATATGAATATTTTATTACATAAGTGCGTTATATAAGAGTGTTTTATATTATATTTAAAAATTATAATGTTTTTAACTTAGTGTTAAATAATTTAAAAGTGTTTATAGTACATATAAAAAATGAGAAACTGTACAGTGTGCAAAAAGACGGATAATAAGGAAAATAATCCCTAAGATCTAAGATCTGCCAAGTTCATTTAAGTCCACAGTCCTGTCTGTGTGTCGACCTCTTTTCCGGGCAGCAGGTAGACGAAAATGTAATGCAGAACCAGGGTAATGAAGCCTTGGCAGGGTATGTATGAATAATTTGAACATATAACAATATCTAATTATATATAACACAGATTATCTGACGAGGACAAGCCTTTCCAAGAAAACCCAGAAGCTGCAGAGTAAGTTTATATGAAATTATATGTTCTCTAAATATATTGATAAATATAAATTTTACAAGCAGGAAATAGAAAAGACTAATATTGGCCTACCTCAAGAACAACAGACTCAAACCGAGTAAGTATTTATTATCCTAAAATTTCTATATTTGTTATTATTTAAGTTGTTTTTATTATTATTATATTATTATACACATAATTGATCATTACAACCCTTCAGTCAGGATTATTTACCTAGTTTCTCACACCACTTATGTTGTGTGCGTTAATTTTATACATAAGTAGCGGAACCTGCAGTTTAAAGTCGACTCCGAACGACAGATTTTTTTGAGAAACTTTTCATGACACTTATTTACTCAGAGTTTTTGCCAGAAATACTTTTTATATTTTGTTTTGATGTCTGGCCTGGGACTCGAACCCTGGGTTTTCTTCTAATAAGCCAACACACTACCTACTAGACCACGGCGACACAATTTTATTATTATTATTTATATTTATTGTTTACTTCTTCAATTTGTTATTTTTACTGACAGCCCGATAAGAAAGTTAATGGGTCCAGGGAATGTGCTTTGGAAGCGGAGCGACATGTCCAGTGCCATTTACTTACATTCATCTAGACCAAAGGCATACCAACACTTATACCGAAAAGAGTTTCCTCTATCGCATTTCAAAACGTTGCAACGATGATGTGGAAGAGCTAATTTGCACGAAGGGATTCTATCCACATCAATAGAATTCATGCGATGAAATAAAGGTAGAGGAAACCTACGAGTTATTGCTCGAGTGCTAAAAAGTCATGAAAGCAGCCTGTATAATATGATTTTGACTGTAAAATGTCGAAAGATATAATATACAGTCTAATTTCTAAGCTCAATACTGCAGGCTTCCCGGTTGTTGCAATGGTAAGCGATATGGGTCCCAGTAAACGGAAATTGGTGCAACTACAGTTAAATATTTACATCATACTAATTATTACACCGCACTAATACAACACTACACCAATTATTTCGTCACTTGGGATCTTCTTGGAAACGCTGAGGATATCGATAAATGGTTTCCCACAACATAAAGGAATTAGCTCCTTCAAATCGGTAAATAGATATTTGTTAGTAAGAATTCGTTTTTAAGTTCGGTGTATGGGTTTCTTTGATTGCGTTTACTTTCATCATTTCCATTTATAGTTTTAGATTATAGTTTCGTACATTCTTTACACATTCATTCATTACTTTTTCTCATTATTACTAAACATTAAACTAAAATTAAATTAATTTGTAATATACACATTATTTTTCGGAAGATAAACCATCATTTTCGAGCCCAACAAATCTGGACGAAAAAGTTTTTACTTTTTTCGACGCGCCGCATTTGTTAAAGTTAATTCGCACCCATTATTTGGATAGCGGATTAATCTTTAAGAACACCATTCTTAGTTCTCGTACAATCTCCGATTTACTGGGACTAACTTCAACTTCGGATATGTCAATAACTCTTGAAATAAGTGAAGAACATATTTCCGTTAAAGGGGCAGGTAATTTTGAACGTTTTTTATTGATAAAAAATATATGAATACATTAAAAACTTTGTAATTTTAGGAAGGCAAAAAGTAAATATAGCTGCTCAGCTATTTTCGAATACTACAGCCAACGCCATTAGATGGTGCTATTCCCTAGGAATGGATATTTATGAACCCACAGAGTCTGCAGAATTTATTCAATTAGTTAAAGACTTGTTCGACGTTCTCAACTCTAAACTGAATAACTTCACATATCCTGGAAAGGTAAAGAAGAAATCATTGGAATATTTCCAGAAAGGTACACTAATGACCAACATGACATAGATTCTGACGTACAGACTGAATCAGGATATTCTTGAAAATTTTTTTTGGAACCGTACGGAGTAAACGGGTGAACGATCATGCTTCTCCTCAAGAATTCAAATTCCGAATGCGCAAATATAATCAGTTTGTCTGTTGATAATGATTAAAATTTTTTATATTCAAAATTATGTAAATGTATTTTTAAAATTACAGCACGAAGTATCGAGTACTTTAGCGGCAAGGGAAACGTGGAGGATGAACGAATAGATTGGCTTTCCATTGACAATGAAGGCAACATTTTAGATATCAGCACTATGACAGACAGCGGAGTCATACTTGATGACGACGATATAGAGCCAGAACAAATAGAAGAGGATAACAACCTAGACCTAGACGATTCGGATCTAGATGGCATTGGTATTCTACAAGAGGATGCTTTAGAATACATAGCCGGCTACATGATTCGAAAGCTAAATCTTGTAGAATGTCATCAAGATTCATATACATGGGTTGATCAGGTGTCTAAAGGTTACTTGAAAAAGCTGACAATTACATTTGTTTCAAAATTAAAGAAACTGGAACGTATATTTTACCTATTAACGGTAATAATATTTCTTATTTTCGTAACCTTCATAAGCTCCTGATCGAGAGAAGCCAATTAATTGAGTTACCGGAAAATGTTAAGAAATTATTCTTTAAAAGTAGGATACATTTTTGTATCCATAATTTAAATAAGCGCCTAAGGGTCAAAAAGCAAAGCAACGCATTACGGAGTTCAAGAAGATGCTAAAAATTAAACAATAAATCTCTCCTTTTGTAAGTACAAAAATAAATTTATAAAATATATATTAAAGTTATTTTTTCCCTTCTAGCAATACATACATAAAAAGACGTGTCAAATTTTAATCGGTTCTTTAAGAACCACCGAAAAAAGAAATAAATTTTTGTTTTAACACGTTCACGCCTTATCGTGCGGTGTGTGCCACCGTTGAGAAAATGGGACAATATACACCACTATAATAAAAACTTGAAAAAAATTCTATTGAAGCAAAAAATTAACAGATGATTACGTCTTCATCAGTGGTATCCCTAAAATTTATTTTCTCGTTTTCTATAGCTGCATTTCATTTATCACTTTTTAACTCCTTTTAATTCCTCTTATATATTGATAGCACTAGCCTGTGGAAATTAGCCAAAGTATTGGTAGTCAATTTCATACACATACATATATTCTATTTTTACCGCTTGAGGAGATAATAAGGAACTAACATTACATTTTAATAAATATATAAATCAATAAGTGGGCTTATTATGATAAGCCACACAATATTTCCCAGCAAGAGCATTCGGTATTAAGTTAAAAAATTCATTTAGCCCCCTATGTCTCAAAATATTTAATATGACGAAATATGAAGAACTAGCAATACATTCAATAAAAATAGTCCAAAAGTAATAATTATTGTATATATTTTTGGTTACCAAATATTCTCTTTTTTATATAAATGTAACTCAAGCAATATGTTGTAAAATACCCGTCGTATTAAAGTTTCCTATGATCTGAAGATAGTGTTGACTATTTTTAAGGTACATTACTTCACCATCTTCCAACACATATTTTCCAAAATATTCAATATAACTTCGATATACAAAGATATTGAATATTTATTAAAATATTTTACTTCTGGTTCACACAGGTTTAGTTTTATATCATCGGGAACAATGGGTCCATATTCCCAACACAATGCTTTAATACTTTGTAGGCAAGAAAACTTTTATTCGTCTGCAAAGCTGCATGACGAAAATTCAATAGAGGCCATAAAGTACGATCTGCATTAGCTCTACACAAATTAATTTCTTTTATATTTCAATTTAATATTTTTACATAAATTTACTTACGCCTGTGCAGAATTTTATTCAAATATTGCCTTTATCTCTTCTAAAATCAATTGGTGGTAATCAATTAATATAATGCTGTTGCTGTATTTCATTTGATTTCTACTTAAAGGTTATAAAAATTATTAAATTTTTACCATTTTTCTTCCCATTGTCATTCTTCAGTCAGGTCTTTCTGGCAATCGAAGGAGATTTTAACATTTTTCTTCCTATTGTCATTCTTCAGTCAGCTGTTTCTGACAATCGAAGAAGTTTTTACAAAAATAAAATGTCTGTTGTTTTTGCATTGTTGTACTTGTTGTAGACTTTAGGTCACCTATAATATAAAGTCGCCTTGGCTGATATATAACGAAATTTCTAATAAAATTTACATTTCGACATTTTAAACTTGCCTACATAATATTTGAAAATAGAACTTTTTTGTTTTAGTGCAACTTCAGCAATATGATTATCAAATCTTTCTTTATTTTTTTGTATATTGTTCTTTATCACTGAATATTCCACAATGTCCGAAGCCGTATTATGTGACGTATTTGACGGTTTGGAGTATATTCTATACTGGTTGAACATAAAAAGTTTTCGGAGTTTTCTCCAAAAACATACGCCTCTATTGCATTTACATTCGTGGTTGAGCCGTTTTGTGTATTGTTGATTAGAGACACATCAAGAGGAGACTCGTAAAATTGGTTTTTCCTCTTCTTGTTTATCTTCGGATGTTTTTGGGTGTTGTTGTGTGTATTCTGATTTGTGGCAAACGCAGTTGGAATTTTTAAAGAAAGTAGCAAAGGCATTAGACTCGATTTCTAATATTTTTAGCAGGTTCTTAAATTCCTAAAGAGGATAAAAAATTAATATTTAAAAACATTTCAAATGCTAAATACATTTTGACATACTTTATCAATAAGCCGTTTAGAGTACATATTTTATTTAATTCTGTATTTTTCATGTATTTGAAATGACTTTTACTTCTTGTTAGAAATTTCGTTCGCCATTTACTTTATTCGATTTTGTTGTTAATTTTTGACTTAAACTACATGGATGTTTAAGATTTTGAATCAATATATAAAACAAAAGTATTTTAAACTGGAATAGTAAAAAGATGTTAAGCCCCAAATATCGGCTTTGTAGCAAACAAGCTTTTACACTGTAAATTTTTTCTATTTGTATAGAATTTAACAAACAACAAAAAAGTAATTGATATAAATTATAATAAATTATTTCATTATATATGTTGATGTTTTCCCGAACTATAAAACTTAAATTTCGCTACGGCTGTTGTGTTTGACGAAATAATGATGTTTCATATGAAAATTGTATTAAACAGAAAATATAGGTATTAGTGTTGCAGGTCACTAATAACTTTCGGTTGGCAAACACCAATTTGGTTTTAGAGAATTTCATTACTACCTGCAGAAAATAAAACTAGTAAGAGCAAGTAACACAACTTTATTATGAGGATAGATCAATGTGTCCATTGTCTTTGGAAAATGACTAATTTCCGGACAAAAAAATTATTATGTATTTCTCAATGTCTTACTGTGATCTCCACCGACTTTGGCAAGTATTTAAGATACATTTTTTCTTTAAATTAAAGACTTACAATAGTGATCCAAAAACATAAAATTTTGCAATGCAGTGCTAACTTTCAAAAAAATGCAGAATGTAACAATGCGTTCAATTCTTTCTTTTTATTTTTGCAATCTATTTACAAATAAATATTAAGCAAAACTTATAGCTACTACAACAATTTCACAAACCTAACTATTTATATATGTTTACAATGTTTAAAAATAATTTTTACACTAACTTATTTAACAATACAGAAAGTTATATTTGAGATAAGAGATCTAGTATGTGTAATCTTTTGAAACGTCTAACTTAAAAAGCTTCATCTAACAGTGAAATCGCAAGTAAATTTTGGTGGTTGCCCAGTTTTTGTTGGTATTTTGTACTGTAAATTTTAATGTCCTTTCTAATAAGGCGTATAAGATCGCAGTGAATAGTGTTGTTCCTCATAAACCACGTTCGTTAAAAGTTTAAGTGTTTTAGACTTATGTTTTTGAATTATATCAATATTTGATTTTGCTTATTACATTAAGCTATGTTTGTATTACATCGGCTGCTAAAGCGGTGGGTTTACAGGTAGCTAATATAGCAGTGTCATCGGATTTTGTCGCAATCAAAACGGTTTCTTTTGTCGGCATATCAGCGGTAAAAAATGTATGTAATATTGGGCCTAATACGCTTCCCTGAGGCCCACCTGATTTTATTTTTCCAATTTCTGAGTTTTCCCCACCGATACTAACAAAAAAGCTGCGTTCATGTAAGTATGATTTGAGTAATAGATGATATGGAGATGGCAAAAGTTTTTAAACTTAAATAGAAGGCCATTGTGCCATACTTTATCAAAAGCTTGTTTGATATCAAAAAAAAACGGAAGTACATTACACCTTGTTTTCTAGACAATCTCTAATTTGTTTAACTATTCTATGACACTGCTCAGGAGTTCCATGTTCGTGTCGGAACCCAAATTGATGATAAGGTATGATTTGTAGAGACTTTGCGATCGGTAGTAGTCGTTTTTGAAGAAGCTTTTCAAATAATTTAGAAATAGCAGGCAGTAAACTAATAGGCCGGTATGAATCAATACAATTCCCTGGCTTATGAGGTTTATTAACCATTATAATTTTTGTATGTTTCCACTGAGTAGGAAAATGTGATTGCCTTAAAATTGCGTTGAATAAAACCGTAAGAAAAATTAAAGATTTTTAGAATTTTTACATCAATATTATCACATCCTGCTGATTTCTTTGGATTAAGCTTTTTTATTCCCTAAAAGGATTAGTGGATGGACACATTTAAAGAATTATTTTCCTTTAGGGTTAGTTGGACGTGATCTCCATTTGCTGATTGCTTCGAAATCATCACCTACTAAAAATCAATGGCCAATATTGTTGAAGAATCGTTCGTACTGATCACATTTGATGTTATTTGCGGCTTGCAAGTATAACTCAGTAACAGGTTCTAAAACTTCATAAGAAATGCTTGATTTAATAACAATAGCAGCACCTGAATGGGTTCTGTTATTAGGCTGATTGCCAATTATTAGGTCGTATCGTCTTATACGGCAAACGGATTTGTTAAAGCCATGGCAGATAAAACTTTGTTGCTTTGCGTGGCGTTTATAACTTTGTCAATACTCGCGTTGTTTGTTTATCTTTTAAAAGTGGTTGGCGAAAGTTTTGCTTTTAATATTTTCTGTTTAAATTAGACTAAAAATGGATTTGGAGGATTTATTGGACATACTTATATTTTTTTTTTATTTTTTTTTTATAAAAACAAACACTCAGGGGATGGCCCCTATTCATGCAGTGCATTGTGCAGGTTTAGGAAAATAGGTTATAGGAAGATGGAAAGAGGGAGTAGTGTTTGTGGACATTCGATTTAAACTCACCAATATCGTAATTGACGGGCAAAACCCTCGCAGGAAGATCATTCCACAAGCGAGCAGTGCGGCAAATAATGAATTTTCCCTGTAATGCATTGTGCGATTCACTGGACAATCAACCACAAAAGGATGTGCTCAAGTACCACGTAAAAATATGTGGTTATCGGGAACCAAGCCCCTTATCTCTCGAGAACACCTCCCATTATAGTACCGATAGAACAACGAAACACGCGCCACATTGCGACGATGCTGCAACGAATCAATAGAGTTGGATACCCTACTGTCATTAATAAGCACCTTCGCCCTCTCCTGTACGCAGTCGAGAAGCTTCAAAATAGACTTTGGACCACCGGCCCATACATGAAAGTTATACTCCATACGGGGTCGGATAAAGGTCCTGTAAATAGTAAGAAGGTCGGATGGAGTGAAGTATTTCCTGCACCGTTTCAAAAAACCAAGTTACTTGAATGCTTCCTTCGACACTCGAAGAATGTGATCGTTCCAACGAGCATCACAACTAATTCTCACGCCCAGATCGAGAGCATCCGCCTCCTCAATATTTACATTACCCATAAATACAGATGACAGAACACCAGAGCCAGCATCACGCCGGTGTGTCATAAAACAACATTGGGTCTTGCGCGTATTGAAATCGACCCTGTTCGCGCGGCCCCACTCAGAGATTGGTATCAGATCACCTGTGAGCAGCGTTACCGCTGGAAATTTTTAAGAAGTCGCACAAAAAGGGGATTTTTGAAAAAAAAGTCGCTCAAAAAGGGTATTTTGGCAGTAAAAAGGTCCAATATTTTTAAAAGAAAAGAAAATGCACTAATACAGATAAAAAGACAAATTTTTATTGGATTTTGTAATATACGTTAAGAAACATATAATAAGTTCATTTTTTAATAATTTTTCCAATTTTTTTATAATAGAAGCAAATTTTTAGACAAAAATTAATAAGCCTAAATAAAAGTTTTAATTTTTTTTTAAATTATTGGTCTGTTTTATTTTTAGCTTTAAAATATAACTTCATTCAAATGTATGAACGTTAGGACATATAAATTTCAAAAATAAAAAATTAAAATTCCATTAAAAAAACTTTTTTTGCTAACCCATATTGAATATTTTGTAACAAATTATAAAAAAATATAACAAAAAATAAAATATATGTTAAAAAAAAAAACAATTAAAAATTACTAATTTTAAAATAAATTAAAAGGTATGAAGTTAAAAAGGTACATACATTTCAAATAATTACGCTTCACAGGAACTGATTCATCCGATAATGAAGTTATTTCCTTTTCGGATTCTACAAGACTTTCATGACTAGATGACCACTGACTCTTTTGTTTTTTAACAAAAGCTAAACATTTAAAGTTATTACTATTAGCTACACAATTATAATTCCAAAACTAAATTATATTTTAGAGTAATCGAAAAAACAATGATGAGATGGATCAAAGATCCTTTTTGAATATTTCATGATGTTTTCATATATCTTACAAAGAAAATATACGAAAATTTGATATCGCATGAAAGGTCTTTGAAATACGCTTTAGAGTATTTAACAAACTTTTTGGTTTTTGAGTTTTTTTTATTGATTCACATAGACCATATGTATAGTCTAGTATGTAGACTAGTCTATAGTCTAGTCTATAGTCTTCTATACTCCAGTTTTTAATCTAGTCTATAGTCTAGTATATAGTCCAGTCTATAGTCTAGTCTATAGTCTAGTCTATAGTCCAGTCTATAGTCTAGTCTATAGTTCAGTCTATAGTCTAGTCTATAGTCTAGTCTATAGTCCAGTCTATAGTCCAGTCTAGAGTCTAGTCTATAGTCCAGTCTATAGTCCAGTCTATAGTCTAGTCTATAGTTCAGTCTATAGTCCAGTCTATAGTCTAGTCTATAGTCCAGTCTATAGTCTAGTCTATAGTCCAGTCTATAGTCTAGTCTATAGTCCAGTCTATAGTCTAGTCTATAGTCCAGTCTATAGTCTAGTCTATAGTCCAGTCTATAGTCTAGTCTATAGTCTAGTCTAGTATATAATCTAGTCTATAGTCTAGTCTATAATCTAGTCTACAGTCTAGTCTATAGTCTAGTCTATAATCTAGACTACAGTCTAGTCTATAGTCTAGTATATAATCTAGACTACAGTCTAGTCTATAGTCTAGTATATAATCTGGTTTATAGTCTAGACCATAGACTACTCTAGTCTATAGTCTAGTATATAAACTAGTCTATAGTCTAGTATATAATTTAGTCTATAGTCTAGTTTATAGCTTAGTCTATAGCCTAGTCTGTAGTCTAGTCTAAAGTCTAGTCTATAGTCTAGTCTAAAATTCAAATTTAATAACAAATTTATAATCTTGGATCATTCTACTCAATCGTCCATTTTCACATCTTTTATTCTGGGTTTTCTGCAACAACCAATTTTTTGTTTTCAATATTTTGTAATTTTTGTCTGTTTACAAATGGCAAGCAAGTGCTCAAAGTAAATTAATAAAGCAGCGACACAACGAACGTCTACAAAAACCACTGGCAATTTGTTTTTGTTATTTAGTTTTTGTTGTCAAAATTCGCTTGTTGTTTTTGTAATATGGTTTGAGCTGTCAAAAATTTGCAGGCTTATTAATATAAATAAAAAAAAAAAATACTTTTTCTAAAAAAGGGGAAAAAAGGGTCAAAAATCATGAAAAGTGTCAGATTTAGTTCATTTTAGTAAGGGGGCACAAAAAGTTGCGGGGTCGCTGAAAAAGTGTCAAATTGCGACTTTAGTCGCTCAACGGTAACGCTGCCTGTGAGTGCGTCATTCATGTTCGACCTCCTTGCCCCAATCTCCAAAAGGCTCGGCCTCCGATCAAATGAATATGAATGACAAATGTTGCTGTCATCCGCAAAAGAGTAAATAGGATTCGAAGTAATAGATAGAAGATCATTGAGAAAAATAAGAAAAAGAGTAGGAGAAAGAACAGAGCCCTGCGGTACCCCTGAATCTATACCGAACTCGTCGGAAAAGACGCCATCTATAACCACTCTAATAGAGCGATCTTTGAGAAAGCTCGATATAAATCGAGGGAAGTGACTACCGACACCAAAAGCAATTAACTTCGATACCAGAGCCTCATACCAGACCCTATCAAACGCCTTTGAGATATCCAGAGCTACAACCTTGGCCTCACCAAAGCGGTGAATGGAACCATTCCACCTTTCAGAGAGTAAAGCCAAAAGGTCACCAGTAGAGCGCCCTTTACGGAAACCGTACTGACGATCATTTAGCAAACCGTTGGACTCCAAATACCTCACAAGGTGGCGACTAATCATACCCTCCACCACCTTTGAGAGAGCAGAACAAACAGTTATTGGGCGGTAGTTTTCAGGGTTATTAGCCTCACCCTTCTTAGAGATTGGCGTAACATTAGCAAGCTTAAAACATGAAGGAAAAATACCGGCACGATACGACAAACAGAAAAGCTTAGCTAATGGACGGGCCAACGTCGAAGAGCACTGTTTCAGAACCAGTGCTGGTATACCATCTAGCCCAGAAGACTTGTTCACGTTGAGATCCGCAAGAACCCTACTAACTGCCCTGGCTCGAAAGAATATACTAGGCATAGTCACTGATACTCTTTCAAGTTCGGGTAGTGGTTGAATGCTCGCCGGTAGGTGAGAGTTACCTGCAAAGAATCTAGCCAAAAGGTTCGCCTTCTCAATCGGGTCAGTAAATGTTTTGTCATTCATTATAAGAGTTGGAATCGAACTAGCATTATTCCGTAAACTCTTAACAAATGACCAAAAGCTCTTCCCCCCGAGGGAAAGAAAGAACTTTAGTACGAAGACGCTGCTCGTATAAAGCCTTTTCGCGTCTCAGTACTGCGGCAAACGAGGATCTCGCCTGCTTGCGTAGCAAATCAGTATGTGCACACTTGTTTCTACGCCAATTGCTGAATGCTTCCTCTCTGGATCTGACCGCTAGTCTGCAAGTCTGATTAAACCAAGATTTATCTCTTGATTTCGAAATCTTTTTGGAAGGAATAAAAGTATTTATCCCAGTTTTAATCATATTCACTACCATCTCTGCCGCGGCATCGATATTTGATTCAAGGAAACAAAGTTTCCAATTAAAGTGCCGGAAAAAATTGTTGAGTTCATCCCAACGTGCTTTCCCGTAGTTAAAAACAGAGCGTTTCTTAGCCATAGGTGAAACCTCACGAAGTCCAGAGAACGGAAAAGAGGCAGAGATGGTACAATGATCTGAATTACCGAGAGGTGCTTAAACCTTAACTTCATACTTATCAGGGTGTGAAGTAAGAAAAAGGTCGAGTGCATTATTTTGGTGCCCATCAACACACGATATATGTGTTGGTTCATTCATTAGTTGAGCAAGGTGATTATGCGCGGCAAACAACTCAACGTATTGGCCTTCAGGAGTTGTGCGGCTCGAATGGTGGAGCCAGAATGAATTATGAACGTTGAAATCACCAGCAACAACAATTTCACTGTTCGGATAATCCTCCAGGATCCTAGTTATCGAGTCAGAAAGAAAGTCGAAGCCAGATATGGTAGCCTCACTTTCCGCGTTTGGACTTCTATAAAGAAACCCGAAGTGCAAATGATGTGCCCTGATTTTGAACTTAACCCAAAGACAGTTAAATTCTGCATCATACATGCCAATTGATTGCTGACACTGGTACACAACTTCATTGCGAATGTACATAGCAGACCCCGATGGAAATTTAAAAGGGATATGAAAATCTCGTGAATCAGCATCCCCAGATGCCTGGGTTTCACATAATGCGAAAACATCCGGCCCATGGACACAAATGTGAGCATAAACAGAGAAAAAAATTGCCCTCAGCCCCCGCACGTTACAAAAATCAATGCGAAAGCGACCCGCCATCACGATAAAGAATAATTAAAAATCAAATGCCCTGCCTCAAGATGCGAAGGTCAAGGAAACGAGTTGCTGCTATGTGACTATTAAATAGCCAGTGCTATACTTTCACCATTAGATGGTCCACACCAATCGTCTCTAAAAAGCCCGCACTATGAGGTTATTTGAGTTCAAGGGTTAAGGATAGAGATAAAAAGGAAAATGCACCGCCTATCGGCGTCATAAAAGCCCCAAGTGTGGTCCATAAATGACCCTTCAAGTCCACGGAACACTAAATAACGTCGCGATAGTCAATTCCACTTTAGTGCGTCCTTAAATCCACAAACGACACTGTGAATTCTATTGTAATGTGATATGTAATAGGTATGCATGTATGTAATGGCTTATTATTAATAAATATATATTTCGCTTGATGGTGTTGTTGTTTAAAAAATTGTAATCCTTGACCGCGAAATTGTTATTTTTTTCTGATTCTGTTATGTCTTAATTTTGTTTTCTTTTTAATTTCAGTATTTTATGTTACTGTTGTGGATTATTTTAAATTCTTCTGGTTTCTTGTAGGATGGTGTTGTTGTTTGGCCGCACAATTGTTTTAAAATCTTTTTGATTTTAGTAAAATAGACGGACAACACAAAATAGACAGACATATCTTCACGCGACCGATGACAAAACACAACCAATTATAATTGTACTGATAATGGATGAAGTATTGGAGCTGTTAGACAAAATTCCTACACGAAGGTTTTTGGTGCGAAGGCTCTATCAAGATCGAGACTATAGCGGACTTTTCGCTACTTGAAATGCTGCAAGCAGATCCAGAACAGTTTCAAAAGAGTGTCGGATGAGCCCTGCTGTCTTCGATGTTAGAACTTTTAAAGAGACATTTCCCAAAAATGTCAAACAGGCTATCCATATCTGCATGCTGCAGATTATTTTTAACACGAATGTTTGCATATTATTTAATCAAATATTTAATAAGATAAGATATAAGCACGTACTATTCGTAGTTATCTGGCACACGGGGACAGTAAACAAACACTTCCTAGTGCTTTCAAAATGGGACGATCAACAATAACCACCATTATAAATGATTTGTGTGAAGGGATTGGGAATGATTTACTTGTCTCCGCCAAACAAGCATGAATGGAAACCTATTGCTGAGAACTTTAATACTATTTGGAATTTTCCGAATTGTGTTGATGCTGTGGACGGAAAACATATTACAATGTCATGTCCACCCAATTTTGAATCCCTATACTATAATTATAAAGGAAATTACTCACTTGTGCTTTTAGCACGTTGCGGTGCCAATTATACCTTCACAACAGTGCATATCGAAGCATATTATTAATATTATTTATTTATTATAATTTATATACCACAACATATGGTTCCCAAAGTGACGGTGGTTTATTATGGCATTCAGGCTTTGGACAGCGATTGTTGAGTGGTAACCTAAATTTCCTTGAAGATTCTTATCTACCAGAAACGTGTACTAAATTTCCCTATTTAATGGTCGGTGACGCTGCATTTCCACTTAAAAACTGTATTATGCGTCCATATCCGGGTTTGTACACTTACTTAAACTTTTGCTTAACTTCAGTCATAATTTCTTTTTTGGAATTATACATAAGCAAAGGTTTTATCTGACACGGCCTTTAGTAAAATGAGTCTTTGAAGTAAAATATCAATAACATTATTTTTAAGAAAGCCTTCGATTTCATTAATATTGCGTTCCATTCTGCTATTATAAGGTTTAATTGCATAATTTTGTCATTAATATAGACATTATGTTCATTAATGTATTTATTAACTTGATTTGTTTATCAAGCATCGTCACGATTTTTATGAGAACATTATTTACATTGTTAACTTTATCATTTTCATCTTTCACTGTTTGAGCAAAGTCAATTGACCGTTGAGTTGTTGTGGGGAAGGCAGTGTTATAATCGTAATTAATTTTTAACGATTATATTACTTACTTAATTGGCCATAACAACCCGTTTAACGGATTTTGGCCTGCCGATTATATACATACATAATTGGCCATTACAACCCCTCAGTCAGGATTACGACCTAGCTTCTCACACCACTTATGTTGTGTGCGTTAATTTTATACATGAGTGGCGGGACCTACAGTTTTAAAGTCGACTCCGAACGACAGATTTTTGAGAAGCTTTTCATGGCAATTTTTACTCTCAGAGTCTTTGCCAGAAATCTGCTGAGAGGAAGTCGCCGAAGAAATATTTTTCGTTTTGATGTCTGACCTGGGATTCGAACCCGGGCCTTTTGTCTAATAAGCCAACACACTACCCACTAGACCACGACGATTATATACGAAAGTTTATTAACAATTTTTTGATAAACTTCATATCTTTTGTAGTTCGCAGTGTGGTTATTTAGACAGTGAACACATTGAGGGGGAGAATTTGACGATTTAGTACGCATCTATATGGTTGTCTACAATAAGTCCTTGTATGACCAAACTGACATCGGAAACATTGGACAATATCTTGAACATTTTTTTGGGTGCTTCTACGACAACGGTCGCATAACCAAATGTTCTCAAATGATAAATTTCACTATTATTAGGTTTTAGGTCCAGGTTAACAAAGAACATGGGAAGTGACTGCTTGGTAAGGTCACTTATGATGTTTCTAACACTCCTTGCCTGATGTCCTGATAAAATCAAATTTGCCTTACTATCTGTAACTGGTGTAGAGTGGTGAAGACCTTTAATGACTGCGTTAAAAGCTTTCTCTTGTTTTAGTTAAAAGGTCTGATATATTACATTGTTTTTGTTAAGGTAATCTACTACTTTTCTATACGAGTCAACTGTCTTAACACTTAAGCGAACTTGACCGTCTTTTAAAGATTTATAATAAAATTCATGATTACTTACAACCTTACTTATGTTATTAACAATTTTTGTGACATCAGGTCTGGGGTGATACTTCGTTGTCATCATATTCCTCATTATTAGATGCTAGAGCAGTAGAACGACCGGAATCTACGTGTTGTCTCTTTAGAATAGTTATTCGTGACGATTTGGAGCTGTAACTTTTACGGTTATTTCCAGAGACTCGCTGCCTGCTGCATTCATTACTAGAACTGCTTTCACTAAAATTCGTGTTAACAGTTTCGATTTCATCATTGCTGTTTTCTTTGATAACATCACTGATTGGCATGTTGAAGCTTACATAGCTTATTTTTGTTGCGTTTTATTCCCAAAAAATTTTTTTGGAACGATTCACAGTAGAAAATGACGAAAAGGGAGCATCGTATGGCGAGGTTATGCATATTATTGAATCATATTGTATTATGCTAACCAAAGACAATTTAAAAGAAGTCTAGTACAACATTTAGAATGCACTTGTTACAACAGTGGCATGAAAGCCTTATGTTGCAAAATAGGAACTATTATAAAAATAATAATTGTAATATTTTAAATAATAAGTCTTAGTTGCTAGGTTAGGTTAGGTTAGAGGACGTGTCGAATTGACCCATTGTACTACGTCCTAGCTTCTCACACCACTTATGTTGTGTGCGTTAATTTTATACATGAGTGGCGGGACCTACAGTTTAAAGTCGCCTCCGAACGACACATTTTTTTGAGAAGCATTCCATGGCAATTTTTTACTCTGAGAGTTTTTGCCAGAAATCTGCTGAGAGGAAGGCACTGAAAAATTAATTTCGTTTTGATGTCTGACCTCGGGTCTTTCGTCTAATAAGCCAACACACTACCTACTAGACCACGGCGACCTCAAGTCTTAGTTGCTAACAAGTTTAGATTTTTAAAGCCTTTATTCTGTACTGGGTATTCAACTCAAAATTTTCACTTTTCGAGTTCATGTGCTTAAGCTATGTAGAATACACTTGTTTATTTATAAAAAAAAAAAAAATATCAGCGTATTTTGTTGTTGACAACTGTTACTAAAAATGGTCCAAAGATTTCATTTTTAATTAAGTCAAAAATAGTTTTTAATAAATTTCTAAAAATTTTAAATTTTGAATTAAATCACTTATGGGTGTGCGATATATTTATTTTTTATAAAAATTTAAACCACATTTTTAGAAAAAATATACTAGTGATCATATAGGCTATAATTGCAAATAATTTTAATTTACAAAAAGAAATTATAAAAACTTTTCAATTGTTCCCTTATATTATAACAAAAAATCACAGTTACTTACGGCTCTTTGCGCGTAGGAGTATAAAAGTAGCCTTTGCGTCTATTGTTTGCTTTTCTTAAGGTTTTCAATAGAGGAACTAAAGCATTATATTTATAAAAAAAAGTTTTGGTAAACTTCAGAATTCACAATACTTTAGAAATGTTCAATTGAAAGGTTTCCTTTCACTTGTAAATTGCAAAAGTATGCCTCAAAAATAATTTTTGAAATGCTTTTAAATTAAATTCAACTTTCATTTTAGCACTTTAAAAAATACTTTAACACTTAAAAACAATTTGAGACTTGAGCGCCATGGTAGTCTAGTGGGTAGTGTGCTAGACTATTAGCGTGAGGGTTGTGGGTTCGATACCCACCAGAGGCTCTGGTCTGTGACACTACACCGGGCATATGGTCGAAGTTACTCAGCTCGTACATGATTATAATATAATTTGTAATTGTATTGTAATTCTTAAATAAATAAATTTGAGACTTATAGCGTTTTCGTTTCTGGTTAAAAGTGTTGTATTTTTATTACCTTACCTTTGTCCTTAAATTACCCTTTTGAGTTCGTTGCTAAAAAAAACACCCATAAAAAGTGAAAAAGTGTAACATTATTCACCCTTTATCAAATCATAGGGTGAGAAATTACCCACAGCAAACAGCTGGTTTTTGTTTATGTTTTTCTTTGATTTTACAAGAACCCTACCAGAACATAACTAGTCAAATAACTAGTTATTTGACCGTCAAGTATAACTTATAAACTAGTCACAACTTCCCATCAAGTTATTAAGGGCAATGTGAAAAACTTTACGTAAACATTCGCGTACATGTGATTTTGTATCTCTTTCTAACATATGAATTCTTTCGACTGTAAAACATATATCTAACCTGCTCACTCCTTCGCTGTTTTTAAGTAACAAATTGACATTTAACTAGTTAAACGACTAGTCATTTTACTAGTCAAATAAATAGTGATTTTACTAGTTAAACTAGTCATTTTACTAGTCAAACAACTAGTCATTTTACTAGTCAAACAACTAGTCATTTTACTAGTCAAATGATGAGTAAATTACGAAAGAAAAATGTTTTTTTGTTTTGAAATATTTTTTATTAAAAAAAATATAATTTATTACATAAAGAATTATATTAAATATATATTAATCAACTTCTTGGCAGCTGGTTTCTTGGCTGGAGCGTCTTTTTTGGGCATCTACCTTATATGTGCTGGTGAGGTATTTCTTGATAGCTGGCAAAGATGAGTGGATGCTAATAAAAAAAAAATAATTTTAGGCATATTGAAGTTTATGCAGTAAAATAATAACAATACTTAACTTTTTGGTTTCACGTCTTATTTTTTTCACAGTATAATATTATTTTAACATAAAGAACACAATTATAATTTTCGTCAAAAGACGCTATAAATTTTTGTTTTCAAAGCCTACTACGACTGAAATTTTAAAATTCATAAACTTACAGGGCATTTGACAGTCAATATTGATGTGCTTTTAATGTATTAAAAAATACAACTCTAAAACATAAAAAGTCAAATAAAAATTACATGTGTAGTAGTAAGTAAGCCTTGTATGTATTAGTTTCGGTTATTTATTTCTTGTAGGGAAGACTTTATTTTTATTTCCAAGAAAACAAATATTCAGGGTTGTCATGGAATCTGATTACAGTCAGAATCAGAATTGAAATCGACAAAACGTAATATTGGTGTCACAGAAACAGATGTTATCGATTTTATGTTCGAATCAGAATTGTTGTCAGAATTTCGTGTCACAGAAACTGTTTTTATCGATTTTTTGTCAGAAATATTCTGATTAGCTGACAGGCGCCAGATTTGTATTTTATTTGTTTTGTTTTGTATGGGTAAATGAAATTGACACAGAATATACGTTAAATTAAATTTTATAAAAATAAAAGACAAAGATGTTCATATTTTTTCTATCATACAAATAGGGAAAAGCACAGAAATAGCGCGCAAAATAACTTATTTCTTAAATTAACGCAAGGAATATTTGAAGGAGGCAGGTGAGTTTCAATGATGTTCAACAAAATTCGAAAAGCTTCTTTATTGAGACGAAATTGTCCAATAAATCTTTAAAGTTTGTAAATGTTAATACCTTTATCATTGCGGTTGTTATTGTAATGTCTACTTACGCTGTTTCCGGCAACTCTAGTGGATTGGTGTAGTCCCTTAATATTTTTCGTTTCACTTTTTAATTTTTTGTTTCCTCCATCATTAAAAATAAAACTACCGCTTCAACCATTTTAGTTTAGATACAAATTATTTATTTTTTTATATAATATATAATATTTTTGCAAAAATCTATCAAAAAAATTATTTTAGAATGTAAACAAAGCAAAACATCTGATTCGAATATAGGTTTTGTTAATTTTCGAAATAAAGGAAAAACAAGTCGATTTCATGACACCAATTCAAATCAGAATCGATTTTCAATTCTGATAAATGACAATTCTGACTTGGATTCTGCAACAACCCTGATTGTTTGTGTAATAAGAATTACTGTGCTCATACATTTCAAAATTCTCTTTGATGTAGTTGGATATTCGTTTGTTTTACTTTCCATTATTAAATGAAATTATTTTTAACACAACTTAAATTTTGTGTGCCACATTAAATATATTTAATTTTAAATTAATTTTTTTCAATTTTTAATTAACTTAAATAACTTCAAATTCATTTTTTAGTTAACTTAAAATGGTTAAAAATACATAAAACCTTTTATACCTTAAATTAAGATTATAAACAGTAATATAGTTATAAATTTAATATACAATATTCATTGTTACTGTTCTCCAGATGCAGCTAATGATAATGACATGGTCATATCAATATATTAATTATTACAATCAGACAGTGTTGTCGATTCGACAACAAGCAAGTAAATTGCGTGCACACAGTTTAGTTTTTGGAAATAAATTTTCTAGTGGGTTTAGCATGGGGGAGTATGGAGGAAGAAAAACTAATGTATGCCCAAACTCTGCAATTTTGTCTTTCACTATTTGTGAATTTGTGCGTTATCTAGTATTAGCCAAGCACCTGTGATATTGCACCTTTTTTAAACATGAATGGCAAAAATTGTTTACTCACCTTTTAATTTTGTACAAAGGTTAAGATGTTCCCTCATTTAGAATAAATATGTAAATGATAATAAAAATAATTCAAAATCTCGACTCACAAAATTATTTCAGCTATCCCACTACCACGGTTGGAAAGACGACCCTCTGGACTACCATTTGCATATACTCTTATGGTGTACTATTTCTTATATGTTCCGAAATGGCCACTGATCTTGTAGAGAATGTGCATAAGACATATAAAACTGCGCGCTATTGCATTTTTATCAAGACCAAATATTGATTGTAGCTGCAAATATAAATAAGTGTGATGCAAAGATAGAGTACCAAAAAACAACTGCACTCGTAAACCATTGTACAACAGTATAAAAGAGATTTGTGTGAAGAGTGCAACGAAAATATTGTACTCTTCTCGGCAACCGAACATCTTCGTCGACGCCAGCAACTTTTTTAAACTTTTTATTTCTGGGGAAAAACCTTTTTTTACACTACTACTTTTTTACACTACTGATATTAGTATGGCGATACTGAAAATGTATCTTCAGTATTAAAATATGCTCTTACAACATAAAGCATAGTTCCGTTACTTCATAGGTGGACGCTGTTGTTTACATTGAATAAACGAGAAATACACATTTCAGTGCACTCGTAAAATCAAGAACAACAGAAAAGAGTACATACAGTAGTGGATTCGGTGAAGGGTATTGCGAACATATTGGGAGTAAAAGTATTTATTGTGAATTAGTGATAAATGCTGTATAAACAAATATTTTTTATTGTGCTTTACCTCTCAACAATTTTTCAAAGAAAAATACAAATATTAAAAATAAGTAGCGCATATCTTCGTTTTTTGGTGCTGGAAGAGGAGAAACAATCCATGGAAACGTTGCAGAAACGTTCCACTATAACTCCCTGAGCTAAAGTAAGAATTATACATACTAAAATATTTATTTTTGACGATAAATCCTTTAAGGATTCCAGAAATATTACAAGGTGAACAAAGAATGTGTCGATAAAGAACTTACCCCCAAGCGGTAAGATATTTGCCATACCCCTCATAGTTAAACTCGCCAGCATTTTGAGATTTTTGGCGGAAGGGAGTAAGTAAACAAATTGATGTCGATTTGGCGCAGTCTTCATTCAGCTAAGTGCTTTCAGAAGTATTAACAAGATTTTAAGGAGTTTTATATCCTCAGTGGATACTGTGGCCATATTCTGGTGAAAAGAAAGAGATTGTAAAATGATTTTACACAAAATACAAAATTTCAGGTGTTGTGAATTACATAGTCAGCATACCTGTACGAATCATTGCAACGTCAAAGAACCGGCATTTAAACTTCAACAGAAAAGGCTACAACAACCTAAATGTTTCTATTGTAAACATATGATTTATACATGTTTAACCCTGGACGGTTACACTTCGAAGCTTATTTACAGTTTATCATACAACTCTTTTATGTTTGACAAAATTTCGCTCTCGTTTTCAACAACGTTATTTGATAACAACAGCTTGCAGTCAGTAGACGAAAAAAAAATTCGTCTATTCGACGAAGATTAACCTTACTGTACAAAAATGACCATCCAGGTTTAAAAAATGAGTGCCTAAGGGACGTTTAATCATTACAAGCTTTCGTATTCAATCAACATTGTTTATAAAAAGAGTGAAATTTGGCCATACATAAAAGAATTATATGATAAAGTGTAAATCAGCTTCTTCGATTCGACCAATTAACCAATTAGGGTGAAAGTAGTCGTCGATTCAACGAAGAGTAGCCTTAATGTACAAAATAGAAGAGTAACCATCTAGGGTTAATAAGTTCCTTTTTATCAGCCATGTCACAGAACGCAATTCCGATCGAAAGTGGTTTCAATTCCGAAAATAGAGTCTTTAGAGAACTAAAAATTTCTTCGGAATGAAACCACTTCAAATTTTCAAAGTCTTTTTGATATTTCTGATGATTTATTAAAGACAAATATTAATAAAACTTAGTTAAACTGAAAGATGAAATGGTATATTTTATTATTACATAGGTTTTCTAAGTATTGACTCAATATTTAGGCTTAAGAAATTAAATTTTATAAATTTGCTGAGAAAAACAAAACAAAGTGATATATTTTTTCATCGAAGTATTGCCACGTTATTTTTTTGAGCAAACCACTTATTTTTGAGAACAAAAATTTATTAAGTGGAACACATTTAAGCGGCGGCAACACAAACGATGGACAAAATAAAATACAAAAAATATTTATACGTTGCATTTAATTCAGTTTTACAAAAATGCATTTCGGTGCTCCTTTTTAATAACGATTTGTCGCCTTCTGGCTTTAACAACGGCAATAATTGATATCCCCGGCATTTTTCATACACAATTTTTTATTTTTTTGGATTTCAAATCAAATTTTTGGTTCTGCTTTTTATTCACCAATTATGTTGTTTTCTCTTTTGTCATGCACTACGTTGCCATACTTTATTTGAAACGCAGCAATTTTATAATTTTTAGAATTAATAAAATCGTTCGGAATTTGAGGAACCGAAAACAAAATCGATCGGAATTGCAAATACGGAATCAAAACCATTCCGATCGGAATTTGTGACATGCCTGTATATTTTATAATTCATTCATACAATTAATCTGCTCTTTATTTACATTTGCGTTCTTTAAATAAAACAATTATAACTTACACGTTCCCTTCTTGTACCCATTGGCAGCTGTTGGGAATTAATTTTACAAAATAATTCTTGGGAATAAACATTGGCGATGCCAATTTTTTTAAGTTTGTGAATTCACTCCCAAAAAAATTTTTGGGAACGATTCACAATTGGAAATGACGAAATTTGGGAATTTTTTATGGGAATAATTATTTGTGATAGGTGTGATTATATAAGTCAAAAGTTCATAGAGCCTAATGCGGTTTACATTCTAAGCGAGAGCACAATGATGTGGCAGCCTATGACACTTTTAGGTTAAATTTAAGTTGGAAACTAAGGGCCCTATTATGAAATGTATTCGATCTTTGCTCACTATCGAAGATCGAATACCAAATTCTTATTATGATATGCTAATATTGTCCAAAATGTCGTTGTTTATTTACTTTTTTTATCGAAGACAATTTTCCTTTCTTTGCCGAATTGAATTGTGCAAAAATTTGTTAAAATGTAAGTTTTAAATTTTTTTTTCACAAAGTATGAGCTATGAACAAATCTTTTTGTTAATTTTATTAATGAGTAAGGTTTAGCAGTTGGATATTACTACAGATACTGTTGGCTGTGCTAGGATAAGCATGTTTTCATTACAAATACTCAGTTGAAAAGAACCCTGAGCACAAAACCGTAAGAATGTTGCCAATTTTAAAATGTTTGGGATGGATTTTGCACGTACACATTGAGGTAGCAGTTCATCTGTAGTGGATAGCAAATCCTTAAGTGTCCTTGCGCAGTCTAAAGTTTTTAATAAATCTGCGACTAAAATTTCTACATTATATACACATAAATATCCTAATATAGTATACACTTAGGTAATTGCATCCATTTTCAAGGGATTGAAAGCATTTCTCAATTTTTTTCTACTTCTGGCTATTTCCAATAAGTTTTCATCCTCATCTGAAAACCCGTATCCAAATTACTTTATTGCACTTCTTTTTTATTATTTTTTAGAACATTCCAAAAAAAGTTAAATATTCAGGTATGTGATGAAAAACGAGCGTTTTGAAAAAACAAATCAATATTGAAAACGACTTGGGTGTGATGAATATTGATTGGTTTCATATTCCAATTTTTGTTGCAAACCATATTATTCCTCTAAATAATGCAAGAATGATATAAACTATAAATACAACTCTGCATTAGTTTACCACAAATTTTTGAAAAATATAAAAATTACATATTCAAATTATTTTTGTTTAATGTGCTTAAACTAAAAATAAATTATAATGGCGTTTGTTGTAGCGGCAGCCGGGATCTAGCCACGATTCATTTGTATGAACCCTTTAGCCAAATCTGTGTGAGCTTGCATAAATTCGATTAATTCGTCCCCTTGTCGTGCATTTTTGTGCATTTCCTTAAAATACATATTCAAATTTTAATTTTTTTGAACGCTTATTACGCAAAGAAATTCTACTTACATTTTTTTACATTTTTACATTTTAGATTTAATCGTTTTTCATCACATAGCAAAACTATTGTTTTTTACTTGAAACAAAATGGAATTTGAAGTTAATTGGACAAAACGATGTTACCAGATGCATCACATCTTTTATCGGCTTCAAATCGTTTTTGTTTCTTAATCGTTTTTCATCACATACCTGATTATTTTAATTTTGTTTATTTAAATTGTAACCCGCACAATGTATATTATTGTGAATAACTCAATTAAGCGGAATTCAGAATAATACTATTCACATCGAATGAACGCCATAATACCAATTGCAAATTCGTTCGATAAGCACTTTCGAGCACAGTCGAAGATTGATCAAAAATCATAATAGAGCCCATTACCTTATTTAACAGTACTAATAAAAAAATGTACAAAAATTCCCCCATATCAAAACGTGTACATACTGCTGTCTTTGGGATGTCTTCATCGACCGTTAAACACCACTGAAATAATTCATTTTCTTAGGATAGCGAGAGAAGTAAATGAGAATAGTCGAATAAATTTCCAAAACTAAAAACGTTTATTTATTACTTATAAAATGTTAAAACAAAAAACAAAATTATTGTCATGCTACAAGTATATTTTTTTATAATAAAACCTTTTAAATTATAGTGGGTGTTGACTCACTTATGGTGCTCACTGTAAGAGTTCGTTGATTGCAAACCAAGTAAAAACAAATATGTGTTTATTTTAATGAAACTCTTTATTATTCACACTACTTTTATGTGTCACTGTCCAAACTTATACAAAATACACAACAATACCTATAACTATATGCCCTCGTTCAATACTCTTCTCTGGTTATAACCTTTTTATAATCAACAGCACTTGCTCGTTATTCTCTGCTTACAAACTTTTTGTAAGTACAACACTTCTGCTCGCGCTAACAACTAACTAACAACTGTTCGGTAAACTTTACTACGAACGCAACTTGTCTTCACACCGCGACTGATTAGTTCATACGCAACTGCACACAAGGCTGACTGAATTCACACTGAACTGGTTGTCTGCTTTCTCTTGCCCTTTTACATGCGAACGCCGTCAGTCTGATGATAGTTCTCGAAGTAGAAGGTTCGCGTTCGCACCTTCTAGAGAATTCTATAGCTACTATTATTATTTGTTGTTGCGTCTTCTTACTTGTCCAACCCTTTTACTCTCATGCTTGTTGTTGCTAGTTTACTTATACTAAGTTCGATGTATGTGTTAGTGTGTATTTGTGTCGTGTGTATTGTGTACGCATTGCCTCATGGACTTTGTATATGTAGCTTTTGTTTATCGTTAATGTTAAACGATATTAGGTCGTTTCGCTATGCGTAACAATATAATAAAACAGGTATTGGAAATAATTTTTCAGTTTCTGTCTAAGAATTCATATAAATATAGAGTTCATTTATTTCCCCAACCCGAAATGTTTATATGTGTGTCAAAGATTCTAGTTTTTCATGTACACGTACTTTTGTATCATATTACAACGTGTTTTGATTATAGTCTGTTACTAAAATTAACGCCATTTGAGTAGGAGAACTAAACATAAAACGCATTATTTTCGGTACTTTTACAGGAAAATTTATTTAAAAAAATTGAATTGAACACATTTTTACGATCACTTTAAAAATTATAGCATTAAATTTTTGTTGTTCATTTTTTTTAAAGCAAAGAAGAAACTCTATTCGTGTATTTTTTTTTTTTCTCTTATAAAGGAGTTGTTCAAAATAATGTCTGAACGACAGTTGTTTTTAATGGCTTATCAAAAACAAAACCATTCTTAAAAATGCCTTACAAATCTAAATTCTCATTTACATTGAATTTCTGATAAATGTAAAATATATGTACATATCAGAGAATGGTTTGATTGGTTAATTTTGAATACAATCACAAAAAACGAATCTCATGTTGACAGTACAAATAAATTCCGTAAAGCAATACATGTCATGATTCACAAAACGGAGTGTAACGAAAAATGGTGTTTACGAATGGTTAACGATTGGTATGAATGGTTTCAATGTAATCGCATATACATACTAGCGTGTGCATGTGTGTATACAAACATTGCCAAGTAAAATAATAAACAAACGGAAAGATGGCTTGTTTTCACAAAATAGCCTGTGGAAAAAAATATTACCGTTTGTTTTATTGAAGGGTAAGAACTTGTGTTTTATTGTTGTAGAAATGAAATTATGTACATCGATTCATTCACTCAAAGCAACGAATTCTGGATGAATGGTATGAATGTTTTTAGTTATTTCATGTGGCATTGAATTATTTCGTTGCTTGATGAATAGCTTCGTAACCAAAAGGGAATGTAAAATAGCAAACAGTAATAAAGAGTGATTAAACAAACGACAATGCACATTTTTAACATTGTGGAATAAAAGCAATGAATTTGCGGATGGTCAGCAAATGTGAATGGTCTCTGTCTGTTCTCTGGTACATACATATGTATACAGACATATGTATACAAGTGTGTACAAGACATTCTGCTAGCTTACCCTTCACCGAATGCAATACAGTAGCGTACTCTTTTCTGTTGCTCTTGATTTTACGAGTGCACTGAAATGTGTATTTCTCATTTATTCAATGTATATGACAGGACTCGTTTGCCTGTGAAGTAACGGAACTATACTTTGTGTTGTAGGAGCATATTTTACTACTGAAGCTTATGTAAATGAATTATGATTTTTATATTTGAAGTGAGTACAATTTTTGTTGTAATTATACTACATAGTGAATTTAAGTCTTGTATCACCTTATTTTTGTTGCTCGTTTGCCTGTGAAGTAACGGAACTATACTTTGTGTTGTAAGAGCATATTTTACTACTGAAGCTTATGTAAATGAATTATGATTTTTATATTTGAAGTGAGTACAATTTTCGTTGTAATTATACTACATAGTGAATTTAAGTCTTGTATCACCTTATTTTTGTTGCTTTTATTTACTTTACAATTATTGCCCTGTAACAAACACATGTTTGCATGTGTATAAAAATGCATCATCAATATTTTGGAAATAAAGACCTTAAAGAGCATCTCTATCTATCTGTTATATTCGTGGGAAGTAGATTAGATTATTAGTAGATAGATAGAACTTACGACCATTTTTTCCAATTTTATTCTTAGAAAATACTTAAAGGAGACAAATATGTAGTTGATGGGAATCCCTAAAATATAAATTATATATATATATAAATAAATATAAGTGTAAATTTTGGGTAGTTTCATTTCTCCGGACCCTCAAAATTAGTAGTACAGTATGTAATTTTTCTTCTTAAATTTTTTTTGTATGAAATTTGACTTACGACTGAACCCCAGGATCCTATCTCGTAAGTCGGGGAATACCTGTATTGTAATAATAGTTCTTAATAAGATTTTTTTTAAAGTACATGTACTTTTTAATTTGAATTTATTTTTTTTAAGCTTCTTATACATATATCAATACATACAGTTATTGTTCTAATGAAATTAGTTGTGAGTTTTTCTTAGTTTTCTATTTGCTGGTTGGTGAATGTGTGATCTGTCACCACGTATACATAAGTACACATTAGTTACATATGACCTCTATTTGTCCTTTCTCAAACATATTTTTCAAAGAACAAAAAATCATACGATTTCTGATTATGACCTTTAACTCCGTTAAGATCAAACATCGTATGATTTCTTCCATTGCTTACATATTACATATAGTACATAGTTAATATCTTATTTATTCTTATTTCTCTCTCTGACCTTGGTCTGCGCTACAGACCGATGTCTTGACTTTGAATTTAAAACTGTTGTTTTTGTTATTATGTATATATAATTAATTTGTTCTTATTGGTAGATTTAAGCTTAACGGATATATTTTGAATATTGTTTTTGTTTATTTTATTTATATAGTTTAAATATAAATAGATGTTAAGGTTTCTTTTAAGAGCAGTTAAAAACTGAAGATCGTAGCGTTAAGTCGATGAAGTGAAATTAAAATATTAAATAAAATTGAAATTAAAATATTAAATAAAATATAAGAAAATAATAATATTCCAATAAACTGTTTTAATTGGAAAAATATAACTCATTTCTTCATAAATGCTTTAAACAATAATAATTTAAATACACATGTTAACATATTTATTTCAATAATAATGTTTATATAAAATTTTGTACGTATTCAAAAATGATTATTTTCTTCTCAAAGCTTCTGGCAACGCTGTTCCCCAGAAATAAAAAGTTTAAAAAAGTTACTGTTCGATTGCCGAGAGCCAGTGTTGCCAATTTTTTTTCAAAATTTCCCGTCAAATCGGGCTTTAAAAATCGCCAGAAATCGCTAAATTCAATTTATAAACCGTCAGAAACCCGTCAAATAAATAGTTTGAAAATTTTAAATTAACGTTAAATAAAATAAAATGTAAATAATTACACATAGTTTTTGTTGAATTGTTTTTTCAATTATATTTAATGATTTACAAACAAAATTAGGTATTTTCAAAAATATATTGCCAGTCTTCTGGGTTTTCGTTTCAAAACTTTTGTGGATACTGAGGTGTCATAACTTTTTAAAAAGAAAATTCAATTTAAATGTACATTTTAAAATTATATTCATATAATTAATGTTTAAACAATTTCATCTCTTTTTGTCATGTACACTTAATTCTGTTTCTACACGGTAGAAATGTTCCAGAAAAAACCTTGTAAAAAAAGACATGAAGAACATAGAAAAGAAGGGGATTGGTTCCATATCCTTCAAAAAATGTAACAACAAAATAATTCGTAGGAAAAAATGATAGGAGAGTCTTTATAAAAAATTAAACAAAATTTTTATAAGCATTAATGCAAATCTTATAAAAATAAGTAACACATATTTAAAATTATTTTAGTTCAGAAAGACAAAAAAATAATACAAGTTGATAAACAAATGGTTCATTCACCAATCCTTAAAGGTAATTTAAACAAACTAAAAATCATCAAGTCATCATAAATAAAAAAATTGCCATTAAAAGCTTCTTGAAAACTGTCGTTCGGAGTCGACTTTAAACTGAAAGTGTATAAAATTAACACACACAACATAAGTGGTATGAGAAGCTAGGTCGTAATCCTGATTAAAGGGTTGTAATGACCAAATATGTATGTCTTTGTATAAGTCATAGTAACGAGCCATTCAAGATCTTTGATTACGTTGAGATTTTCATAAACTTTTCTCAACCGTGCTATACCAAATATCACCGTGTAAAAACATAATTAATTTTATTTTCTAGACCGTGCTATTACAAAATTATGCTATTACTGTTTTGATATTTTTTCTTTTTCCTGCTTTCTTATTTTAAATACAACACCTTAAGGTTTACCTTCATTTGAAACAGATTTCAACTTTAGGTTTTCGATTTTTGCTTTGTACTTTTTCTACTGACCGTTATTCTCTCTCTCTCGAATTGCATTTTTCCTTACTTGTATCATATAATTCAACCTTGAAAAAAACGCTAAAAAACGCTTAATCGCTGTAAAAAACTCCAGATTTCCCGCTAACCGCTAAAAAGCATTTTTTCCCGTAATTGGCATTGCGAAAACGTCAGATTTGACGGGAAAAACGTCAAATTGGCAACAGTGCCGAGAGCAAAATATGAAATGCATGTTATGACCAGTGCTGTCAGATGTGGAGATTTCTCGCCAAACTTGGCGATTTTTCATTGCCTTTGGCTATTTTTCACAAATTATTTTTATTTTCCTGAAATTATTTTTTAACACTTTAATAACATAATGTTCTTATAGTATCCCTCATGAATTACGTTATTATTGCATAGAGAATGGCACAATTAATGTCAACAAGTAAAACATATTGTTACGCATAGCAAAACGACCTAAAATCGTTTAACATTAACGATAAACAAAAGCTACAAATACAAAGACCATGAGGCAATGCATACACACGACACAAATACACGCTAACACATACATCGAACCTAGTATAAGTAAACCATTAACAACAAGCATGAACGAGTAAGCAGACGGAACAACAAATAATGAAGTAGCTATAGAATTCCCTAGAAGGCGAGGACGCGAACCTTCTACTTCGAGAACCATCATCAGACTGAAGACGTTCGCATATAAAACGGCAAGTCAAGAAAGGCAACCAGTTCAGTGTGAATTCAGTCAGCCTTGCGTGCAGTTGCGTATGAAGTAAAAGTCGGGGTCTGAAGACAAGTAGCATCCGTAGTAAAGTTTATCGAAGAGTTGTTAGTGTTTACGCGAGCAGAAGTGTTGCGCTTACAAAAAGGGTTATAAGCAGAGAAGAGTATCGAACGAGCACATATTGTTATAGTTATTGTTGTGTACTTTGTATAAGTTTGGACAGTGACACATAAAAATATTGTGAACGAACTCATATATAAACGTTTTTTAAAAAAGGTAAAAACGTAACAATATTTATGGGTTACACGAATGTCTTTATCATTTCGTACACTTGGCAAACAATAAAAAAACAACAAGCTGATTGTTGTTGTTAGGAGTACTTTTCTGTTAAAATTGAATTTGAAAAATGTAAATTGTGACATTTCTTTAAATGTCCACTATTTATTGATGCCAAAAAAGTGTCAAATTAGTTAACGGTAAATAAAAAAATTAAGAAGTCTCCGTAGTCTAGTAGGTTGTGTGTTGGATTATTACCAGCTCAGGCATCAAAACGAAATATAAAAAAATATTTCTTAGACGATTTCCTCTCAGCATATTTCTGAAAAAGTTTCTCAAAAATCTGTTATTCGGAGAGAACGTTAAGATGTATTTTCCGCCACTCACGTATAAAATTATCACACACAATATAAGTAGTGTGAGAAACTGGGTCAATAATCCTGACTGAAGGGTTGTAATGCCAAATATGTATGTATGTAAGACTTCAAAAGAAAAGAAAAACATTTAGGAGAAGTAAAAATTAAAAAATACTATTTGTTTCAAAAACGAAAATGTTATAATGGCATCTTCTTCAAAAAAATTAAAGTAGATCGTCTATATCGAAAGTATTGGGAAAATGAAAGGTGGGCCATAGATAAGTATGACTTTTGTAGGTTGGCTAAAATCTATTGCTGATGCCCCTTTGTCGTACCAATCGAAAGACCAATATACATCATGGTGCTGTGGATGCAAAATAGCTAGATTTATGCAATTAATTTTTGTATTAAATATTTTGACAACTAATACCTAAAGCACTAAAAGTACAAATGTAATGTAAAATTATAAAAAATTATAGACTTTTAGTACTTTTATATTGACCTTATAATACATGAAATAAATAAATATAAATGATTTTTTAAACTTTTGGCGATTTTTATTTTGGAAAAAATGAATAATATTTCAATTTGGTGATTTTGCGTATAGCTTTTGGCGATAGAGGTAAAAAAAAATCTGACAACACTGGTTGTGACTCTATGAAGAGTACAATATTTTTGTTGTGCTCTTCATACCACTCTCTTTTATACTGTTGTGCAATGGTTTACGAGTGCAGTTGTTTTTTTGTACTCTATCTTTGCATCACACTTATTTATATTTGCAGCTACAATCAATATTCGGTCTTGCGAAAAATGCAATAGAGTGCAATTTTATATGTCTTGTGCACATCCTTAGAAATAACCAATTATGTATGGATGCATTCTACTCTAGAGAACGGAGAAGAATTTTTAATGCGCCGATATTGCTTATGTTTTGCTATTTTAAGTCTACTCTAGCTAAATCAATAAAATAATTACAATTTAATCAGTAAATAAATAAATAAAAGAATTATAAAGCCGGATACAAACCTCAGGTTGTTCTTGAACAGTCTGATACATGACTCAAAATCTCAATAAAATTTCTTGTGTGATCCCTGATTACACTAACTGAAACAAAAAGAAATTAAGTGAGTTAAAAACTTCAAGCCTATAATCAAAGACATCATTCGAAATATGGGACATTAGAAAGCTTTTGGATCCATCGTCTTACTCCTTTGTCGTGCTTAATGCATACTATTATCTTACTTACAATCCTGAACGCTACCTGGACGTAGTGAGGGATACACCAGACTTATCAGATTATGTTTTATGCTACAGATAATCATACTTGATGAGGTTTAAGAATTAGTTCCTTTGGGTCATCTTTTATCTATTAATGACTTTAAAATTTTTCAAAGGTTCTAAAAAGATTTAAAATTCTTTATCTTGAAATTCTTTGGGATACTTAAGTTGTTCTATTTTTTTTATCATAAATAACCTTATATTTAAGGCCTAGAAATTATGTTTTTTAAGCATAAAAGTCCAAATTAATAAACCTAGCACTATGAAAAATATAAAACGTAAATAGAGAATGTTGTGTGTATTATAGCGATACTAGAGAAAACTGTATTCCTTTCTTCCTTTTTTCATATAAAACTAAGAATATTAAGTTTTCTGTATGTGTCACAATCATGCCATTCCATCATTCATACATCAACTTAATACTTGAGGCCATCACTACGATGTCACAAATATAACAAGAAAAATAACACAGCCAACATGACTATACGTGTGACAAGAATAAGGCTTAGTAATGGTCTGAGGGTGATGATACCATGAAATGATAGAAATGAGGTTAATTGAAGATGGGTATTTAAAGTATACAAGCTTAAAGGCCATTGAGTTATATCCTTACAAATGGAAGCAACTAACTAATTTAACAAGCAAATGAAAAAAAAAAATATATCTTTATCACAACACTAACTAACTTAAGGATAACGCTTCGCCAATCAATTATGAACAACAATCATAGAATTGAGTATTTTTGGCGAACATTTTAAAGTTATTTCCTCTCATTTTGTATTAAAACGAATAATACGGAATCGATTCACTTAAAATGAGAATTGAAAGCCCATGTGTACACAAGGAGTGAATAAAATTTGGCTACACATTTTTTAAATTTATTTATTAAAGTTCTAATCCATAATAAAGCATTAAATTACTTCTAATTTTTATTGAATTATGTAACATAAGCCACACATCAACAATAATAAAGTGTACATAGTATGTTGTTCTATTTATTAGCTTTGTAAAGATCAAACTCACGGTGGTAGAAGCCTAGACTCGGATTACGACCGATAACTGTACTTTGGATATAGTTAAGGAATTTATTTATATTGGCTTCGCCGTTACCACCAAAAATTATGTGTGTCTGGAGATCAAGCACAGGATGACTCTTGCCAACAAGTGCTACCATAGTGTCAACAGGTAATTGGGTAGCATTGGCTCGGTTATATCATTCGAATGGAGGAGGATGCTCCAGCGGGTCGTGTATTTGATGCGATCGAAGAAGGCGACTTTGTTGTCGTTGGAAGGACCAAATCGAGGAAGCCATGTCATCGATTCGTATGACCAACTGTCGTAGGCACAAGAAGCAGAGGCATCTTGAATGATATGTTAAGGCAGGGCGAAATCCGTTAATAAATATGTTTTGAAAAGGAATCGAATCGATTAAATGTGAGAAGCACCATATATTATTTGATCAGATTTCTGAAATTGCAAATAGTATCTATTTTAGTAGCTGTCTGAAATTTTTAGTATCCGCGAGGGTTTTACGATCCATAACAAATTGTTTTTGTATGTATATTTATGCATATATAAATATCAGTAAATGTTCATATAAAATAAACACTCTAATTGATTTAAATTTACTTTATTTGACGTCTTTGGAAATTCATCCATTAAAAATAAGTTGCGTCAACACCATTTATGCACACTTTCGTTGCTTAAAGAATAGACAGAATTTTTTGTACAAACCTGGGAATGTTCATATACTATGTTCCATAATTATAAATTCACTTCTCTTAAAATATTATTTTAATCCCGTTCAAGAGTTATTCTTTTTCAAATATAATAATAATTTTTTTCCGCTAAGGAGGAGTGAACGTACCCAACCACACCATAGGGGAAGTCGTCACTATCCGCCGTACTTAGGGCCCTCACCCACTAAATCTCTCCTTTCTCTTTTGGACTCTTTGAACTCACTCCGGAACTACTGTAGTATGGCTTTGAAGTAGAGTCCCTCTGGCCATTTGGTCCCTTTATAGCCATATATGCGTCCCCATTGCGCAACAAAATCTGAGAAGGCGTTTAAACATCTATTCTAATTCTCTCATCCAAGTCAAGTTTCTTAGATTTCAGCACGGCTTTACTGTAACTCAATTAAAAGACACCCGTTTAATTGGTCCACTGAATCAATTAAACGTTCATATATTAATATACAAATAAAATACATTATTTTACATTGCCCCAATTTTATTGCTTTAATTCATTCATTAGGAACAATGTTAAAAACAATAACTTCTTAAAATAAACAATAACAAAAATAAATAAAAGGTATAATAAAAAATTAAATTAACTTCACATAAAAATGAGATCTATACGTATAAGGAATGAAGAACTTAAAAGTTGATACCACCAATGATACTTTAATGCTGTACTGAAAAAAAGTATATACTAATTAAAATTTATATTTTTAAAAACTCATCATTAAGGTTTGAATTTGTTGTTTGTAGCAGTTTTCAATTATATACATACATAATTGGTCCTTAGAACCCAACAGTCAGGATTATTGACTTAGTTTCTCACACCACTTATGTTGTGTGTGTTAACTTTATACATGAGTAGCGGGACCTACAGTTTAAAGTCGATTCCGAACGACAGATTTTATGAGAAACTTTTCATGGCAATTTTATTTACTCTCAGAGTTTTTGCCAGAAATCTGCTAGAGGAAATCGCCGAAAAAATACTTTTTTTTGTATTTTATTTTGATGTCTGGCCTGGGACTCGAACCCTGGCTTCTACGTCTAATAAGCCAACACACTACCTACTAGACTACGGCGACTTCATACCCAATATTCAGCTTACTCAATATTCATTTGACAGCTGGTAAACAAACCAGTATAGTTCTCCATATTATCAAGTTCTTCTGAGTAATGATTTTTTGGCAAAAAAAATAAAAAAAAATCCCGAAGGATATTAACAGAACTCAGAACTTCTTTACTTGAAGGAGGATTGTTAACAACATCTTCATTTTCTTCATCAGAAGAATTGTCTGATGTTAATTCTTATCAAATTTCATTAATTATTTCTTGATCAGTTGTCCATAGGATGGCATGTTATCATCGCAGCGGACGTAATTTTCAAAATTAGCTGATTCTTGTTCCACGTCAACCCATACTTCATGTTCCAATTCAGTAGGCTCATTAGAAGGAAACATTTTTTACTAGAATTTTAAGAATATACGCATGAATGAATAAAGTTTTTATAACTATGTCCAAATAAATGTAAGATTACCTTTTAATGCAGTTACTTATTGTTGTCGGTTTAACTAGCTACCAAGAATTTTGTATAACGTGCATGGCATTAAAGATGCTGAAACTCTTCATAAAATCATCAATCGTTTTTCCGTTTTCCACTGCAGAATTTTGTTTACGTGGCAAATTTTGTCTGTAATAACACTTAAAACAGTGACTAATACCCTGATCTAAAAAAAAAACTTTAGATCAATATTTTGCAACATTGCTGATGTCTTATGACAAGCTGCATTGTCTATAAACAATATTATTTTACGTCCTTGTTTCCCCATTTCATCATCAAGTGAATACAAAATCGCTTGCCATAAACTTAAAAAAACAAAATCCTATACAAAACAAGACAATTTGAGTTTATGGTAGAGCACCCCGAATTGGCTAAAGGGCACATTAACTCACCAGAAGCTAAAAGTAAGTCAAAGCATTTGTGGTAAAGATTAACGTAGACACTGAATTCTGCACGCGATACAAATGGATGGAAAAAAGTGTGGGCAGACTACAAAAACCATATACAGGTCAAGTGCAAGCGCAACAAAATCGGTTTTTCTGGAAAAACGTAAATGCTTCCAACGTTGTCAACTATAAATTTTCACAAAAAAGTACTAAAACATTATAATATTTATTTTAATTTTATCAGCAATTTATTCATTCATTACAACCCTTCAGTCTGGATTGTTGACCTAGTTTCTCACACCACTTATGTTTTTGTGCGTTAATTTTATACATGAGTGAGGGGACCTCCTACAGTTTAAAGTCGACTCCGGACGACTGATTTTTGAGAAACTTTTTATGGCAATTTTTATTTACTTTACTCTCAGAGTTTTTAGCCAGAAATCTGCTCAGATTGAATCGCCGAAGAAATGGGTATCGAACCCTGGGTTTACTTCTAAGAAGCCAACACACTACCTATTAGACTATGGCAACTTCATCACCAATTTATATAATTAGTAAAAAAAATGTACGAATTTACAATTTAATACAAAAGTCTATCGTCTAATCTATAGTCCAGTCTAATCTACTCTAGCCTATAGTCTAGTCTATAGACTTTTAGAATAGTTTATAGACTAATTTTTAGTCTATGTATGTATATACTAATTCGATTTATTAAGACTGTAGTTTTACATGTAAATGAAAGTATTTATGTGTGAAAGTTAACATACATTAAACATAATTTTTTTAGACGTATAAAATGTAAATGATTTTACCTTCGAAAATGTATCAACGTAAAAAAGTATTATTGTTAAATATCTTCGCCCAAAATTGTTTTTAATTTCCAAAAGGACAAATTGATTTCTTTATTTTTTTTTTTTTTTTAAATTTTTGATCTGGTGTCACTGACATGAAAAGAAAAGCACTAAAAACAGCACTAGGCACTGACTTGAAAATTTTCCGCGTCGAAAGTTTTAAAAAGCACTAAAAACAGTGCTAAAAGCACTGAGTTGTCAACGCTGAATGCTTCCTATAGGCTCAGGCAAAATGAAAATTTAATCAATGAAGAGTGTTTGTTAATAAAACAAGTTGAAAATCAAATAGCTGTTCAAAACAATCACTGAAAGTTTTGAAAGCAATATGCGAGAACCAGCAAAATAATAAATTTATAGAAGCAATCAGACAGGACATAAGTGACACAAAAAGATATTCAAGGCGAAAATGGGATATTGAAGAAAGCAAACTAAAGCTTGCAAAAGAAAAGTTTGAATTTAAAAAGAAAATAGCACTTGAATTAAAACAAAAAATGTTTGACTTGGAATGTTAAAAAAATAAATATTAATCCATTTTTATCAACAATATCCCAACAAACCAAAACGTTTTAGAAATCGCTTGTAACAAGCTTACCACCATAAGCCTTGAGCGTAGAAATTTGTTAGTTATAAAAGATTTGTTAAAAATTATTTAATAAATAAAACTGAACCCTTGCTAGAAACTTATAAATCTTATTATAAAAGAAGCTTGCAGAAAAATATTTTTTTTAAACATGCTTATGATAAGCTTATGTCTTATAAGCTCATGAATATAACCTTATAATATACTTATGGAGTAAATTGTATACTCAACAACAAAAATATTTTTTTCGTGACCGAATTCATTTTTTTTTTGTTTAATTAAGTACATTTAAAAGGTAATATTTTTAGGTTTGTCGGCGTACTTTTTACGGCACTCTTGCCAATTTTTTGCGAATTGAAAAAAGGATTTTGTGCTTTTGACGAATTCGCCGTATCCAATCGCAATAGAAATTGCAGCAACGTCAAAAATGAAAAGGTAATTTAAAGTGACATAGATATAATAATAATACTTCCCTAGTCCTAGTCACACTTAGATTGCGCACACCCTTTTTTCCGCCTTTCCTTTCCAGCATAAATGCTCTGCCAGTTCGTCCGTGAACAATTTTCGCCAACAATTTTTTATGAAGTTCGGGCTTTTTACTACCGTAAGTAACTCATTTTCCTGGAAAGAAAGAGTATGTTTTAGAGTGTTGTAACTTAGACAAATTTTCTTTATTTAACACAAAAAACGATTTTAAAAAACTGCTATCGCAGTCAAGCACAGCAATTAATTTCGCAGTGATCCCAACTGCTTACAGTATTTCAGAATTTGTAGTTTCTCTTGTGCTTTGTGCTGTGCTGTTTTACTTTCCAAGCACTGTTTAAATTATTTTTTATGTTTGAAATTAACTGTGTGTTTACACCATTCTCTTTGAAATTTTGTAAAATGTACATCCATATAAATATGTATGTGTTCTAGGCAGAGAATATCATTTTTTATGACCTTACATTACATTTTTTATGATCTTAGAAAAAGGACATACACATATGTATACATATATGTGTGCCTTGGGTTTTCACTTGAGTACATACAAGTTTGCTGGCACAATCAAGTGATTCAAGTTACCCTATTAAAGTTTTAAATTTTTAAAAGTTATTTTGCCATGGTACGGTTCCTACCGTGTTGAAATATTCACAAAATTTCCGCAAAAAATTGTGAAGGTAACAGCAGATTAGAACGATAGTAGATACTTTTTCTGGTGAAAGATTTATAGGTTTTTATAATATTCTGAACCTTGATGACAATATCCGGAACGCATTTTCAACTATCCTTCTAGCTTGGGATAAACGATAATTGAATATCATTTCGTCTTTTTCATAGTTGTATGGCTATAAGGCTCCATTTAATTGTACGTCAAGGCAAAAGCATTATCGCCTACAAAAACATATGTCATGTTTGTATTAAAATTTGGTAGTGGTTAAGGGTCGGGAATATATATCATCATTTAATTTTCCAAAAAATAGCAAATCACTGAAGAGCCCAGGATCTGATGCACTACCGTTTGTACAGATATTATGCTTACAAAAACTGAACTATTCTTGACGCATTTTAAAATATTTTCATATTATTCATATATTTAATGCTTCGATTACAAAATAGTAACAAAATTTGTTTTTATATAAATAAAATAATAATACTTACATTTTTTGTCTCTAAACATGACCCTTTTATTGCACTCTTAATCACAAATACTAAAATAAGCGGGGAATAAACTTATAACAGCACAAAATAGAGATAACCAGCAACATGAGGACATTTCGTTCAATAGGAAAAAAGTAAATAATAATTTACAAATTTCTCCCTAAATTTTGCTACACATTTGTGTAGGCAGGGGCATAAAGGACTAGACGATACTGTTGAATACTCTAATACATCAAGCTGATTTATTAAGAACTCCAGATAAAGTTAATCCTAACAATGTAGGTCGAAAAGTTTAAACATCGGTTGCCGTTAGAAATATGACTTTAGAATCTAGACGACTGAGAAGAGTCTGGCATTACAAAAGAAATCCAAGATATAAAACTATCTGGAACATAGCAATAAAGTTATGCTCAGAGATGTTGGCAAATGAAAGAAATGATTGAAATCACAAAAAAAGGCAAATAATATAACTCATATTAAGCAACTAAGTTTCTTAAAAGGCCCTTAAAAAAGAAATGATCCTATCAAAAGTTCTGATGGTGCATGGAGTACAACAGATAAAGAAAAATCAACTGCTTTCACCGCTCATTTGGTAGACACTTTCAAACCTCATTCAACTAATTAATGATGGCAATATTCGAAATTTTTACTAACAAATGATACGATACACACGTCAAAAACGTGTTTATACCATTTCGTAGTGTATTAATATTGTTACGCATAAATAATTGAAACGACCTAATATCGTTTCACAATAATAAAGATATAAAAGCTATAAATACAAAGACAATGTGTACACAAATACGCACTACACATACATCGAACTTAGTATAAGTAAACTAGCAACAACAAGCATGAGATTAAAAGAGACGGACAAGTTAGCGAACGCAACAACAACCAAAGAGAACATAGTACATAAACATCGATGCAGTAGCTATGGAACTCTCGAGAAGGCGCGAATGCGAACCTTCTACTTCGAGAACCATCATCAGACTGAAGGCGTTCGCATATAAAAGGGCAAGAGAAAGCAGACAACCAGTTCAGTCTGAATTCAGTCAGCCTTGTGTGCAGTTGCATATGAACTAATTAGTCGCGGTGTGAAGACAAGTTGCGTCCGTAGCAAAGTTTACCGAAGAGCTGTTGGTGTTAACGCGAGCAGAAATGTTATGCTTACAAAAAGGTTGTAAGCAGAGAATAACAACAAGTGCTGTTGCTTATAAAAAGGTTATAAGCAGAGAAGAGTATCGAACGAGCACATACTGTTATAGTTATTGTTGTATCGGTTAAGCTTGAACAGTGAGATATAAAAGTAGTGTGAGTAATAAAGAGTTTCATTAAAATAAACACATATTTGTTTTTACTTGGTTTGCAATAAACGAATTCATACACAACCTTTTTTAAAAAGGTAAAAACGTAACAATATTAATTTATTAATAATGCTGATTAAATGTAAAGTGCACAACAACATACATATAAATATCTTATATGTGCATTCTGTGTATTTTATTGTATTACTTGACGCATTTTGCACGTTGAAATTAGTTTCGAAACAAGTGTGAGAAACTTTTTTGCATTTTCTTTTAAACTTTCTTTCGCTTTTGCACGTAAAAAATTAATTTCAGAAATTCTGTTTTCTTTTATCGCGTCGTTCTGCTATTTTTGACAGTTGTAACTTTATTTGGCATTGTGATTTAGGTTCAAACACAAGACATGATATTATATGAATATTATATTTGTTATTGTATTATCATGTATTATATATTTATGTATTATTATTTTTTAATACATTTACCTTATTTAAATAATATTCTTTCCGATTTGTATAAATTAAAAAATTAAATTATATTCTTTTTGATATTTTTTATTTTTTCACCTTTTAATTAATTGTTTGGCGCTAAAATTTTTCTTTTGCTAATGTTTTGATTTTAAATACAAAATAAACAAAGACTATTGATATTTTAAATAAGGGAACTTTATATTAACACGTTGACTAACTATGAGTCTTCTCATACTCACTAAACCACTTTTTCTTCTAAAAAACATCATTTTTGCCTTTCGATGATACCTATAATATTAAATTGTCGTTTTTGGTCAGTTTTCTGAAAGTTGCAGCGGCAGTCAAGGTGTTAACTTTACTATGCGAAACAAAAAATAAAAGAAAATGTGAAATCAAATACGAATTAAGAACAAAGCAATTTTCCGAGTTTATGAAATTCTGAAATCACCCCCGCTCGTTTTCCCCCTCTTTTCCACAAACTCAAGAGTGTTGAAATTAGTTTCGAAGCAAATTTCAACGTAAAAAAGGCGTCCTATTTCAAATTCCTTTCCAATATTTGTATTAAAAAGTTAAATATCAATATAAATTTGACAAACCATGTGATTTTTTGTTAGAACACATTGTTGACTGTCAACTCATTAGTACGAGCTACTTTGTTAAAAAAAATTCTGGATACAAAAATATATGAATGTTATACCTAAATTTTGTACAATTTCAAGATCGTAGAATTTGTCCCCATCACACTTTTTCTTCATAATGTGAGTAAACTACTTGCTACAGCGACCGTAAAGGCATAATATAATCTATGTTATCTGTAAAGTTCGTATTTAACAATTATGTGAAATGAGTCTTTGAATTTTTAATATTGAATAAAATTAAAGTTAGAAAGTTATGCAAACCAATATTAAAAGTAAAAATATAAATACACCTATACCACAATTTACGCGGTAGATACGTTTCTGACCAAATCTCGTAAATCGAAATTTACATTTTTGTGTGGAAAAACCACATAAAGCGAATACTTACTGTAATAAAGCTTTTACATCGGAAAAAATATATATAGTTTTACACTGTTAATAATTTATTAAAGTATGATTTAAGTAAAAAACATAAACATTTATTCCACTAAAAAATACACATACACATACTGTGTACCTCATTTCACAAGATATAAAATTTTTAAGCTAACTTAATCGCTGTCATTTTTAAGACATTTTATGATTTCCAGCTCATTATTGGATAAACTCATCTCATTATTGTATGCACCTTTATTGCGTAAATCGCAATTAATTGTTATAATATTCAGTAAAACTTTAAATGCAGCAGAGTAAGCTAAGTATTGGGTATATTTATTATACCTGAACGGTAAAAATTTTGTCCTCAATTAGCCGAATATTGACTCAATTAAATTGCATGCGTGAATATAGTATTAAATTGTGCAATGATTGAGTTAGTTTCTGTCTCGGGGAAAATAGGGATAGAATCTCCAAAATAAGATAATTAAATTTAAACCACAATAAAATTCAGAATGTATTAATAAAATGCAAAAAAATAATATTGCACAAGAAAACATGTACCTTGTTTGGCGTTGATCGAGAGAATGATCAATTATTCCATTATTTTTTCTCTTTTCTTTCTTCCTTACGTTCCACGAGCGTATTTACACTATTTAATACAATTTAGTTAAAATTAGGGTGACCAGCGTAAACAGTTTCAGTTTGAACAGAATATAAGTAAAAAAAAAATTATTCATTTTAAATACCGCGTAAATTCGAAACCGTGTAATCCGAATTCCGCGTAAACCGAGATATAGGTGTATACTTTATTGAGGATCATATGTATGGGACCTTTTTGACCTCTTGTCCAAAATTATTTGAACAAATTTTTTAGTCGCAATAACTTCCAATTAGAAAATATCCGCAAGTTCCACACTGCTTTTTAATATTTCATTTCAAGCCAAAATCAGCTCTCTTTTAAGATAGTCTATATCTTCCAGTTTGTCTTTATTACTTCTGTTACTCAGCCTCGTAGCAAAGTCATAGAGAAATATACTTCTGTCCAGGGTTAAATAGAAAGTTTCTAACTCCATGAGCTCGTTCCCAAGGATGCAAAGGTGATCCAAAGGTGACCTTAACCAGCGTAAGATATAAAAACTGCAATATATTTAAATTTCAAATGTCATCCATAACTGATACATAAATATTTTAACGTATCTCCATAGATTTAGTATGGCTGACTTCCTAAACGTATATTAACAATGTATCAATACATTACAGTTTTAAACCAGGTTGCTACATTGTGTAGATAATTTTTAATAAGTTGCATAGTAATACTTTGCAACATCTTGCTTCTACTTTTATTTGGATGACTTTGTTGCTTTTCCTTGCGTATTAACTACAACAGTGTTGCAAAAGGGAACGAAATACATTCTCAAAATTTTCAGGGTTACGTTTACGAACACGCTGCAATGTATTACTACAAAGCAACATGCGTTTAGGAAGTCAGCAAACGTTTCATCGGCTTTTCTTTTTCCAAAGTCTATAACTAACAACAAAGCCTAACTAAATACTACTAACTTTGAGGTCCAGGAGAAATGAAACTACCCAAAATTTAAACTTTATTTACTAGTTCCAGCCATTTTTGCAATGATACAAAATTATTTACTTAAAAAAATTCCGACTTGGCTAATGTATTGTATTATTTGTACTGAAATATATATATAAATCGAATTTTTTTACTTTTTTATTTTTCTCATATATTTTAGGGATTCCCCGCAACTACATATTTGTCTCTTTTAAGTATTTCCTATGAAAAAATATGGTCGTAAGTGCGAATAGTCGTAGGTCGGGGACAAACTGTAGTATTATATTAAGCTTATCAACGCAAGCATCAAGCTTGAAAAAGTCCTAAGAAAATCTTGAAAAAGGTTATAGTAACAATTGTAGAAAAATCAAAACGGAACCCCCGTGATAATATTATATGTGTAGTACGCCTTTTGCATGTTGAGATTAGTTTCGAAACAAGTGTGAGAAACTTTTTTGGATTTTCTTTTAAAGTTTCTTTCGCTTTTGCACGTAAAAAATGAATTTAAACAATTTTGTTTTCTTTTATCGCGTCGTTCTGCCGAATGTTGACAGTTCAGTTGACAGATATGATAATTTTGACGTTTTGAAGCAATAGATATACAAAGTGAAAACTAGTATATAAAGTAGAAAAATTTGAGTGTAAACAAACATTTATTTTGTGTTAAAAAGGGAAAATTTGGAATATTTTTTATTTCTTCAATGAAAATTTTAAAGATTCTTAAATATTTTATTATTAAACGAAATGTGGGTGATTTTCGGTCACAATGAATATAGTTTTTTGTGCAAAAGATAATTAAGAAGCTAAATATTACAAGATTAAAATAAGACGTACAGCTCATAAAAAAAATAAAAATTTTGATAATTAATGTGATGTTTTTATAACGCAGGCTATTTCACTTGTCTACATGTTTATATGGAAACATATTTAGGTAATTAATGTAATGTTTTTATAACACAGGAAAACACAAACAAAACTGGAACAAAAAGCACTAAATTTTGTTTGTGTTATAAATGAGAAGAATGGGGAATTCGTTTGGGGAAACATTTTCAATAATATTTATATCAGGATGGAAAGCTGGCCACGACAAAACCTCAATTGATTGGTTACGAAACCACTCAATCCTCTGTCTGCTGACAGGAATTCTGGCATTGTTCTGTTGGAAAATATATTTTTTTCTCCCATGAAAGGGAGCAAACTGCAGCTAAGAACAGTATTGTACTCCGTACTATTCATTCGCGTAAATGACCACTTAAAGAAATAACACCCCAAACCATTAAACTACCTCCCTTCACCAAAATTTCTTTTAGTAAAATACTTTGGTTCGTTTCTAGGGCCACGCCAGTAGTATCGAAAGCCATCTAGTTCATCTAAGTTCCACTTTTTTTCATCAGAAAATATGACCTGGAGACAATTTTATATTCATTGTTTGTTATTATTGAAAAGATGGTGGTGGTCCAATTATGAAAAGGACTTTATTAAATTTTGGTACGAAAATATCCTTTCTACATTTGCAGATGCAAGGGAATGGATTATTCCTTTTAATAATTATACAGTGATGAGACAGAATATTGGAGTATTGTAATAAAGAAGGCAACATTTTTAAATAGTGCTAAATAAGTCATTGAGGTACTATGTAGACTTGAAAAGAGTGCTAAAAAAAAGTACAATTGCACCAACTTTTCCATCTTTGATGCTGGTGTATTCCTTGAGAGTAATTTAAAAAAAAAATTTAAAAGAGAAGGACGTACCACAAAAAAGTATAGTAGGAAATGGCAGGTATCTCCCGTATGTTGTAGTTGGTGATGATGCACTCCCACTGCAAAGTTATTTAATGAAGCCCTACGCATACCATACCAATGTTAAAGACAAGCAAATCTTTAACGCAAGACTGTCTCGAGCAAGACATGTTGTCGAGCATTCTTGCGAACCGTTTTAGAGTTTTTTTATCGCCTATTAACTTAAAAGTTCAGACTCAGGAAACGATAACATTTACGTGCTGTGTTTTACAGAATTTTTTATTGAATACTGATGATACATATGTTAGCACTTATTCAAAAAATATACCAAATTCTTCTCAACTAAGTAATAATGACATCTCAGACAACACATACAATCCACGAAAAGGGAGTGCTGAAATTGTTGGGCAGCAATTCGCTGAATATTTTAACAACGAGGGTAATTTGGATTGGCTGTAATATATAACTTATTTGCAGAGTAGATGGTAAGATAATTAATTTTATGTAATTTAAATATCATTTTTTAGGAACAATAAAAGGTCGGCGTTATTGAGCATAAAGTAGTGAAGTCATAGAAAAAAGTCACAAGTTAATTTTTACTTTTTTCCCCAATAATTTCTATGTAATATTAAATTACTATTAAATGCATCCATTGAATTGAAATAAACCATAAAATTTGTTTTAATTTGAAATGTATATTTATTTTATTTTAAAAAAACAAAAAAGGTAATGGTGTATTTATTATACTGGTATATATTGAATATTTATTTTATTATTAAAAATAAAAACAGGTACAATTGAAATTAAGAAAAATGATGACATGCGAAAAATAATAAATAATATCAATATGTATGACATGCACAAAAGAAAAAAATAAATTATACAAAAACAACAAAAAAGGCAAATAAAATCCAAATCCTCATCATCAAAAATTCCTTCCATGGATTTTTTTAAAATATCTTTTTCGTTGCTGTCAGTTCCATTTCTCTCTGATTGCGCCGTCAGCCTCCTCATCAGGCATTGCACTTGCCAGACATCTTCGGATCTAATTCGTTGCATTTCAGCAACTACGAGCGCTCCCAGCCATGCATATGGCTTGCCTTCTTTTTTCTGCCTTATAACAGATTTAAAATGCTGCAACTCGTTCCGAAGCTCTGTAACGGTTTGCTACGAAATATAAATCTGATATTAAAATATTTTTTTGATTATATGAATTTCTCATAATAAATGTAATACAGAGTTTTTTCTTTTAGTGCCTCGTATAACTTTGCTGCCACTAGTTGCCGATGTAGATGGCGTGCTGTTATCAATCCCAAACTTGGAAATTTATTAATTATTTAAATATTAATATTTTTAACCATACCTCTATTAGATTTGTGCCATTAGCTGCCGATGTAGATGGCGTACCGTCATCAGTCCCAAACTTGAAATATTAAACAAATTTGAAAATTTATCAATTATATAAATATTAATATTTTCAAACATACCTCTATAAGATCTGTGGCACTGGCTGTTGATGTCCGCGTCGTGCCATCATCAATCCCAAACTTGAACAATGAAACAAACTTGAAAATTAACCAATTATTTAAATATTAACATTTTCAAACATACCCTTATGTTGCTAGTGCCCTGTTGCATTTCCGTGTGTGTCCTGAGAAAATTTAGCTGCTCAAAACACCACAGTTTAGGCAGATATAAATCGTCAGCAGAACACCCACTTTTTTAGAGCTTGAGATTGCACGAAGCTCACTAGTATATTGGACGCGTAAATTCCTCCAGTTTCTTTTTACTTCTTCCTCTGTAATGGCCTGATCTTTTTGATGTAATTCTTCTGTTATATTTCGAAATGCATCGGCTGTTTTGGCTCTGTCTAAATATTCTCTGGATTTAATGTTGTAAATGCATGGAAACTGTGTTTCTGCCACTTGTATACCATCTTTGCTTTTATATATGGATGTTATTATATTATAATATATTTATATATTATTATTTTTTAATATATTTACCTTATTTAAATTAAATTAACCCTTGATTTATATGAATAATTATTAATAATAATAAATGTATTTTCCAGATACACTTTTCACTTTTTTATTTATTTATTACCATAAACACAAAACACACAAAAAATAATGTTATTTTAAATAACGGAACATTATCTAAACTTCACTGTTCGAAACCAAAAATAAAAGAAAATGTCAAATAAGATGTGAAATACAAATACAACTCTGTGTATATACGAATAAAGAACAAAGCAAGTTTCCAAGTACATGAAATTCTGAAATCACCTCCGCTCGTTTTTCCCCTCTCTCCTTCAAACTCAAGAGTGTTGAAATTTGTTTCGAAACAAAGGCGTCAGTCAAACTTACAAAAAATTTAAAGTTTTGCGCCGTTTTCAAAATTATAAGGACTGAAGATGATTGGGAACTTTTTCTGCAACGTGCATCACTTTAATCTGGTGTCTCAGCAGCTCTAGAAGTTGATGCCTGCATCTTCTCTCATTCTACACATGCATCACGTTGATCTGGCGTCTCAGCAGTTCTAGATGTTGATACTCGTAGTCTACATGTACGTCTCGTTGATCTCACGTTTCTGCAGCTATTGCTCTTTGCAATCGTATTATTTCCCTTTCTAAACGTTCATCGCGTTGAACTGGAGCCTCAGCAGCTCTAGATGTGGAGGCTCTAGAGCTTTCAACACTCAGACGAACATCACGTTTTTTGGGTGTTTTGGACAATAGAAAATATTTAATATTTTTTATTAGGGTGACCATGAAGGTTTGGTCTATATTATATAACCACAGGTAACAATTAGGTCTTTAAAAAAATATGTATGCTGTAGCTAGTTAGTAAATTAAGTCAGTATAGTGTTATCAATAGTATGAGTCTACTGTTAATGGTGCCTAAGTTACATTCTTATGTCCCCCTATGCGTATTTTTACAAACATATAATAAAACACGTATTGGAATGAACAGGTAATACACATGACTTTAGCTGCAATAGTTTATCAGATATATAATATTTAGTACTTACTTTCTGTCTAAGAATTCTTATAAAAATAGAGTCTGTCAAAGACTATAAATTCTAGCTCTAATAGTTTTCCATGTACACGAACTTTTGTATCATATTTATATGGGATGGTTTCGCTCTTATCGCTAGTGCGCAAATTATTCATTTGGATTTCAGTGTTGTCCGTGTACAATTTGATGATTTTATCTAGAATGATTTCTCAGATATAAGAAGTTTTAAATTTAAGTCATATAGGAAGTACCACGCCCCCTATTCCTAGTCGTCCCATTTTTGCCTAAAATATTCATATTGACACAAAAGTGGATTCGAAACAATTTTAGAACTTTAACTGTTATTTTTTCTTACATACATATATAATTGGTCATTACAACCCTTCAGTTAGGATTATTGACCTAGTTTCTCACACTACTTATGTTGTGTGTGTTAATTTTATACATAAGTGATGGGACCTACGGTTTAAAGTCGATTCCGAACGACAGATTTTCGCCGAAAAACTACTTTTTGTATTTATTTTGATGTCTGGCCTGGGACTCGAACCCTGGCTTTACGTCTAATAAGCCAGCACACTACCTACTAGTCCACGGCGACTTACTATTTCTTCTTACATATATTAATTTAATATTTTAATAGGTGATGACGCGCCCAATCCGCCCTTTTTTTCATATACAAGTATTTCCCGACTTACGACCGAGATAGGTTCCTGGTCATCGGCCGTAATTCGATTAAGTCGTAAGTCAAATTTTATGTAAAACAATTTTTTTTATTTAATTGTTGGGATGATATAAAATTATTCACTTAAAAAATTCCGATTTTGCGAATGTAATGTAGTATTTGTACTGAAATATGTATGTTAATCGAATTTTTAATTTTAATTTTTTTTTTTAATATTTCTCATACGTTTTAGGGATTCCCCGCAACTACATATTTGTCTTCTTTAAGTATTTTCTATGAAAAAAATGGTCGTAAGCCAAACGGTCTTAAGTCGGGGGAACTCAAGCTGTTGCAGTTTATGAGATATGCGATATTAAATACTTATTAGGTGTGTGGGCGTGGCACCTGGCCTACTTGAAATTTTAAAATAAAAAGTTATCTATAATTCCTTCCAGATATACAGGAAGGTACTGTTGAAATTTCAAGAAAATCGGTCGAGCCGTTTAGCCGTCTATAAAATTCAAACAAACAAATAAACACACATTCATTTTTATATATATTTGGGTTTTTTGTACCCTTTATTTAATTTTGATTTTGGGTGATAAAATTTATATTTCTTGTTTTTCTACCTTTTGTTTTAATATAATTTAAAAGAATTTTTTACATAAAAGTTAACGATGCTGCGGATTTTTGTTGGATTAGAATATTTGTGTTAATCAGATGTTTACCCGTTCGTTGCCAGAAAAGAAGAGAACGAAAAGGAAGTTAAATCCCTTTATATCCGCTGGTGCCGTTGATTCTTGCTGACACCGATTACCTGCAGCACTCGGTAGTTTAAACTCAACCAGGGTTACTTTTATAACAGGGTGCCACACTATTCCCCCCCCGCTGGAGTGAACTCACCTAAATCTTAACGGTGCCCGAATGTGCATACCTCTGGAAGTAGTCTTAGGCTGCTTGTGGTGAAAAACTAACCACTGGTGACCGTTGCCGGTGTCAGGTGATGCTGGCTGTTTAGCAGGAAAGTCAGGTGATGATTGCTGGTTAGCAAGAATATCAGGTGATGATGGCTGGTTAACAGGAATGTCAGGTGATGATGGTTGGCTAGCAGGAATGTCAGGTGATGATGGTTGGCTAGCAGAAAAGTCAGGTGATGATTGCTGGTAAGATGTAATATCGTCTGAATCAGCATGCGCCACAAAAGCAGGTTTAAGTCTGTCTGTTGCATTGTAGACCTCGGATGAAAATCTGAAAATACTTTTGAAAGCGTTTCATTACTAGGTAAGGACCATCGTATGGATGAGTAAGCGACGGTTGGACAGCGTCGTTTCGTACAAAAACGTGAGACGAGTACCAAAGATTTTTTGCAATGAACATTGGTGGAGTGGAGTGATGTGCGGAGTCCGTCGGTCTAAGCCTTTGCACAGATTGTCTAAATTCGTCGATGAAGTCGCTGTTGGATTCCGTGATATTTGACGGTTGTAGCAATTCGCCTGGAATTGTGAGCGTTGAGCCATAAACTAATTCTGCTGGCGAAGCGTTTAAGTCAGGCTTAAAGGTGACCCTTAGACCGAGCAAAATCGCAGGTAAATGAAATACCCATTTGGCAGGGTTATGACAAAGTATCGCCGCTTTGAAGGTCCTGTGCCATCTCTCAATCATCCCATTCGCTAGTGGATGGTATGGTGTAGTGCGAAGATATGTTGCTCCGATTGTCTTTACCAATTCGGCGAAAATCATTGACTCAAATTGACGACCGCGATCAGACGTAATACGCGCTGGAACACCAAACCTGGATATCCATTGTGACAAGAGAGCTTTAACGACGGAGTTTGCACTCATATCTGGCATTGGAACTGCTTCCGGCCAACGTGTAAACCGATCGTGTAAACTGTTAGGCAGTATCGCTGTCCTTCGCATAGTAGAAATGGACCAACGATGTCTACATTAAAATGCGCGAAGCGCTGTTGAGGTGGTTCGTATTTAACAGGTACAGAACGAGTATGACGCTGAATCTTCGCTCGTTGACATTGTAGACAGTTCCGAACAAAATGAGATGCATCCTTTCGAATTCCGGGCCAACAAAATCTGCTAGTCACCAGCTTGGTTGTTGCGCGAACGCCTGGATGTGACAAATTGTGCGTTTTCGATAAAATTTGTTGACGGAATTCCTTAGGAATATAAGGACGAATCCGCGGTGTCGCTGTGTCACACACGAGCTGGTCGCTACACCCTGGAATCGGAAATAATTTAAGTACTAGTGAATTTTTCTGCGTACCTGAATTTGCCATTATTTGATCCTCCAGCTCGTCATCGTTCTGTTGCGCCGATGCTATGTGGGAGTAGTTAATGATTTGATCGATTGAACCGATACGGGAGAGTGCGTCGGCCGTAGCGTTTGCTACGCCAGGCGTGTGGCGGATGTCGGTAGTAAATTGGCTGATGAAGTCGAGTTGACGTATTCTTCGGGGGGAGGCATTTTAGCGGTCGATGGTCGGTGACGATCTAACAGCGACGTCCGTCTATCATGTACCGGAAGTGGGAAACGGCCTGATAGATAGCTGTGAGCTCGCGATCGTATGCTGAGTATTTCATTTGCGTTTTTGTCAACTTCTTAGAGTAAAACGCCAGAGGCTGTAGCTTTTCGCCAATTTGCTGATGCAATGCCGCGCCAACTGCCGTGTCAGATGCGTCCAGATATATGACTAGTTGGGATTCAGTGGCAGGATGGGTCAAAAGTGTGGCGGTTGCGAGTTCGTTTTTGCAGCGTTCGAAGGCGGCGTCCGCGGCTGGTGTCCATATTAAAATCGCACGACCGTTTTTTTTTTGTTTCCGAGAATGAGTTGATGAAGCTGCATTAGTTACGATATAGCGTGTGGCAAGAACTTTCTATAAAAGTTTACCATAGCGATAAATCTTTTTAGCTCTTGAGCCACTTTAGGTTTCGGAAAATTTTTAATAACAGCAACCTTTTCTGGCATTGGGCGAATACCATCAGCGTTCACGAGATGACGCAAAAATTTAATTTCGGTTTTACCGAATTCACACTTTTGTAAATTAATTGCCAGGCGATTGTCGCGAAGGCGGCGAAAAACTTCGGTGAGGTCGGAACAGTATTGTTCAACAGAACTTGAGGCTACACAAATGTCGTCGATGTAGAGGAAAACGAAATCAAGTCCCCGCAGCACCTCGCTTATAAGCCTCTGAAATGTTTGGGCGGCGTTGCAGAGGCCGGACGTCATATATTTGAATTCAAAAAGGCCGAATGGAGTGCTTATCGCGGTTTTAGGAACGTCCTCCGGGTGTATAGGTACCTGATGGAAGGCTTTTTGCAAATCAATTTTTGAAAATATGCTCTTACCTCGTAAATTTGTCGTGAAGTCTGTTAGGAAAGGTAGGGGGTAACGATCAGGTAGGGTTTGCGCGTTGAGCGCACGATAATCCCCACAAGGACGCCAAGTCCCGTCACTTTTCCGAACCATATGGAGAGGGCTGGACCAGTTGCTCTTCGATGGCTGGCATATTCCGGTTTTTAATAAAAAATTGAATTCCTTCTTAGCTGCCGCGCGTTTTTCAGGGCTAAGACGTCTTGGTCGACAAAAAAACTGGTTGTGACGTTGTTTCGATTTTGTGCACTATTGTAGATCTTGTGGTGGAGTCGTAAGGTGATAATTCTGTGATCCCGGGAAATTTGTTCAAAGTGGATGTAAACGGTGAGGTCAATGTGGATGTTTTAATGATAGCTGCTACTTTAAAGTCCAGGCACGAAAATCTTAATTTAGTTCCTGTGGTAGTGCCGATGAGCTGGTTATGTCGTAGGTCAATAAGCAAACCATAGTGTTTAATAAACACCAAGCCGATTATTGGGGAAGTTACATTGGCTATTACAAATGACCAGAGGAAGTCGCGGTGCAGGCCAAGGTCTAATTTTACTTGCTTTTCACCAATAACACGTATTGGAGAACCATTGGCGGCAAACAGTGTAATCGCAGTTGGTTTAACGTCAGTAAATTCGGAAGATAGCGGCAATACAGAAACATCTGCGCCACTATCTACGAGGAAGTACTTCTTTGATAATTTGTCTCTTACCTGGAGGCGAAATATATGATGCTCGCTGGAAGGGCCTTCGCCTAGCTCCTCCACTGAACCGTCCAGTCAGTTCGAAGACGGGGAAGAAGTGGAAGGTATCCCATTCACCTGACGCTGCTTATGTCGACAGGGGCTTCGGCACTTTTTAGCAAAACTGGCGTATTTTTTGTGATACCAACATTCATCGCCTTTGGCATCGATGGTATAAGCAGGGCGACCCAGTGACCGGTTGCGCGTCACTGTCGGTCTACGTGACCGTGGACGTGCTCGCGTTGAAAGCTGTTCGAGTCGTTTGCCCAGATCGACGATGACTTCTCGCAGCTCGCTGATGTCGTTTGATGCTGGCTGTTGAATTCGATTAATTTGGTTGGACGCCATTGCGTCTATAATAGAGTCTTCAATCCTTGTATACTCGGATGCCGCTCCTGCAGAAGCAGCAACTACCGGCTGAGCGAACTCCGATAGGCGTTTTATCCATAGATCCTTTAATGCCGCGTCTTCCAGTGTGTTACCGGCCACTCTCTTCATCTCATACTAGAGATCGGATGGTTTTCTGTCCCCCAATGGGAGTTCCTAGAGGAGGCGATTGAGGCGTCGTTGCTCACTATCCGCGAAATGCGCAATTATTTTGAATTTGGTGTATTCATACCTGTTGGTTTGTGGCATGGAGGCGATGACGTCAGTGAGCTGTGAAATGACATTTGGGTCGAGTGCCGCTAGTACTGTTGCTGTGTTTTGCTTATCTGCAATTATACTGGACGCAGTGAACCAAAAGTCCATCGTAGTAAACCACGCTTCGATGTTTGTATTCGACATCTGCGGGACCGGTAAGCGGGCATATATTATTGAAATGTTGTTCGGCTGTGGTTGATCCTGGTTAACACCGTCTGTTACCAGCGAGGAAGAAGTTCCGCTGTTATTCTCGTTGTTCATTATGGTTATTTTCTTTTATTTTTTTTTTTTGAAAATAGCGGGGTCACCAATTTGGGTTTTTTGTACCCTTTATTTAATTTTGATTTTGGGTGAAAAAATGTATATTTCTTGTTTTTCTACCTTTTGTTTTAATATAATTTAAAAGAATTCTTTACATAAAAGTTAACGATGCTGTAGATTTTTGTTGGATTAGAATATTTGCGTTAATCAGATGTTTACCTGTTCGTTGCCAGAAAAGAAGAGAACGAAAAGGAAGTTAAATCCTTTATATTCGCTGGTGCCGTTGATTCTTGCTGACACCGACTACCTGCAACAATCGGTAGTTTAAACTCAACCAGGGTTACTTTTATAACAGGGTGCCATATATATCTAGATTTATTTTATTTAAAATAGCCGTCCGTCCACTAACTTTAAAAATTTTGTAATAAATTTACTGTTTTAATAATAGTTTCTCAAGCATAGTTGAAAACTGCATGTGAATTCACATTTTAATAACATTTTATCATAATACGAGTGTTAATAAAAAATGCTTAAAAACGTCTATTATTACAAGCTTATTCTCAAGTTATACTGCGGTTTGATCGCTAAATAGAATATTGCGATGTCGTAGACATATTCCAGCAAAAGAAAAATGAGCTTTAAAAAGACCGTTCCTGGATAGATGTGTTTTAGTATTAAATAACATAAAATCTAATATTAAAATGGTATACAAGGTCACGTGGTATTCCTTTCAAAAATTTATTGTATGCTTTCAGTTATTATTAAATAATGCCATAGAAATTCATTTGCATTAAATATGTAATCATTTATTTTATTTGAGTTTTTCTTTTTTGTTTACAATTTGACACAAACAGATTTCTGTAAAATTAATTTAAATAGTTCAAAAGAAAATTTAATTAGTTTATAAGGAATACAAATTATTATTTATTTTATTCTGAGCTTCATCAATAATGTAATTTATTGTTAATTTATTCCTAATAAATTACACAAATGCTAATTATAAAATCAATAAAGAGAATATATTGCAGCTATTTTCCATACTTTAATTATGCACATAAAATTTATTAAATACTAGCAGATTGTACCCGGCGTTGCGCGGGTTATAAAAATAACCATAAATACAAATTCGGTTTCAAAACCGGTTTCTTAAAAACTGCAATTTTTCAAATTATTCGGAAACGGGTTTATCAAATAACCCAGTTTTTTGAATATTCTAAGTCCTTAATATAAATGCATTCAATTTGCCCGTTTTTCGCCCCTTTCCGCCTTTTTGGTCCCCTTTTGGTCCAACTTTATAAACGGATCACCTCCAATAGCTATTTGGGAAACTTAACTAAGCTAAATCGTAAAAAAATACCTTTAAACCAAATAAAATACATCATTTCTTTTCCCCTTTTGATCAAAATTTTGAAAAGATTTATAGCCTATAATCTGCTCAGACAAAAGCTCGACTTATATGCTATGCACTCAATTTTCCCGTTTTTGGCCACTTTTTGGCCCCTTTTTGGCCAACTTTAGAAACGGAATACCTAAAATGGCTATTTGGGAAACTTAACCAAACTAAATAGTAAGCAATTACCTATTACTATTTTTCCCCCATTTCTCTCGCTTTTTCTCCACTTTTGATCAAAAATTTGAAAAGATTTATAGCCTATAACCTGCACCGACAAAAGTTCGATCTATATCCCAAATTTTAAGAAAATCGGTCTAGGCGCGATTGGGTAACGTACAAAACAACAAACATTTGGGAAACTTAACCAAGCTAAATAGTAAAAAATTACCTATTACCATTTTTTCTTCCCTTTTGGTAAAAATTTTGAAAAGATTTATAGCCTATAACCTCCACGGACAAAAGCCCGATCTATATGCCAAATTTCAAGAAAATCGGTCCAGGTGTGATTAGCTAACAAACAAAAAAACAGACTTACAGACAGATTTATAATATATATTAGGATTAATTAGCTCAAATACATAGATTTATAATCACTTCATTTAAAATTCTTGTCAATGTATATGTATTTGTTTTTAAATTATTATTTATTGTTCACCGATTATACGAAATGATTAAACTGTGTCAGTTTTCCTTTGTATTAAAAGTATAATACATTGTACGGATACTTTAATGGTTTTTTAATTGAAAGACTTAGTTTCCTTAATAGCCAGTAGCTAAATTATAAAATATTAATAAGAATTAAATACATTTAAAGAGATGTTAATGCAAATATTTAAACGAAAACAAAAAAAAAACATCAAAGATATGACGAGAAAAGGGCAAGTAAAGCTCAAATTAAAGTAACGAAATTACCAATGAGACCACGAAAGGTAAATAGATAGACTAAGGGCCATTATTACAACTTGCCGTTAAACTTGGGTTTAGTGGGGAGCGAGTATGTACCTGCAGGTACATGCCAAGCAGCTCACAGTCTCCGTATCTTAGATCAGGCGCTCCCCGGGTACTGGTACTCAGCATCCGCTGGGTACTTGCTAATGTGAGAAGGCGAAATTGACGATTTGCGCGACCTTGGCTATGTTTGGAAGATCGATTGTGAAGATGACGCAAGTAGGCTGACGTTTGTTGCATTCTGTTACCTGAGTACACCGGGTGAAAACTGGTCGAAATGGCTTTCAGGTTAATGTTGCAGACGCCTCCGTTCCGTTAAACCCTTGGCAGGGCTTCAAGTACGTTCGATTATCGTCGCCATTTAGTTGGCGATGCAGGTTTAGTTGAGATGACTCCTAATTAGTGTTCGACCTGGCTCTGAACGCAAACTCCCATAAGGATTTGCGTCAACCCTCGCGAGGATCTCACTGATTACCATAGGCACCCTCGGGGTCTTTAAGGGACAACTGCATAATCGATATGAGATAGCGGCTTGAAGATGGAACCCAAATATACAAAATGAATGAACAACGTATATTGGAAGTAGAAGAGATGATGCAAGGGGAAGTAGCTTTTATGAGCAGTCCAAGAATCCGGCGATCACCGGCGAAAAAATCTCAGGCAACGGAGAATCCTCAGAGTGCAGACGTGAGGAGTGCTGGGTTTGAGAAGAGTGGCACGACACAAAAATCGGTGCAGGAGGATGCGCACTCACTCATATTGGAACGGAGAAGTCTCGTTCAGGACACAGTTCCCCTAGACAGGAGCTTATATGCAAGATGAGGAACTCAGAGGAGGAGACATTTACTAAGTGCCAAAGTGTTAGGGCGGCAATGACGAAGGCTAGAAACATTAGTATGGAAGTCCAGAGCGGAGTATCGGAATTAGAGGAGCTAATTGACGTTGTTGGGGCACATCAACATCAATAAAATTATTTACTAAAAAAAATACTTAATATACACACATATAATATAATAATAATAAAATGAACTTATAATAATTAATAATACAATATGATAAACATGAATTACCCTAATATAGCATAAATAAGAATAATACATACATACATAGCGTTAAGGTCATTGAATAAATAATGTAGTACATAAGTGGTTCAAGGCCAGCCAAAGTAACGGAGTTGCTGAATGTCCTTGAACCGTTAGAATTAAGATATAATAATGTGTTAGAATTAAGAGTTGAAGATGAAATAATAAAACAAAGTTTGTCAGTTGCTATACAACATTGATCGACATCGGTTTGATTATTTTAATTCGATTTTGGTCTTTTTTCTCGCGAGTGTTCAGGAAATTCACTAAGTGCCCATTTTAATTATAAATTGTTTAATTAAATTAAAAAATAGTTCTAAAAACGCTTAGAATTAACATTTTGGCGCCCGAGCAGGGACTTGAGTGAATTTAAAAAAAATTATTTTATTTATTTCAAAGTTGTGTTAATCTAATAAGATTTTGTTTGTTAATTTGCTTCAGACTAATTTCACTGATTAACATTAATCTCGTGTAAAGTTTCGCCTAAAGACCAAAATTCGCGCGAATTTCTATAAGTTATTTAGAATTCCGACATTTATATGCGCGAGTGCAAATTTTCTCGTATAAATATACAGAAATCCAAATTTAAAAAAAAAAAAAAAAAATCCAAACAAAATATATTAAAAAATTTACAGTGTTTAATACACATACAAAATAATTAGACAAAAAACAAAATAAAAATAGATAAAACATAAAAAATAACAAGAGAAACAAATAAATATTGAAAAAAAAAAATATACATACTAAATATTGAAAAAATATACATATAACAAAAGTGTTACGAAAAAATTTAAAAAATACAGTGTAAAACATACCCTACATATAATTGTGTGAAGTTGCAAAAGTGAAATATAAAAGAAAATATATAAATCTAAATACAAAACAAAGTATACATTACATATATTTAAAATATACAGTGTAGTGCAATTCCAAAAAACCAAACATACCACGCATTTCACATCCGATCATCATACCATCATCCCATCATTCCACCAAGCCATATCCATCTGTGGCTAACAAATCAACCCGCAACCTATCATAAGAAGGAAGGATGCCCCGTTGCCACTGCATCTTATGTAGAAAGGAATGTACTTCTGAGATTAACTCAGAAACCGAGGTAACAAGTATAAAATATATTTGTGTTGTTTTCCTTAAATTTGTAAGTTAATCAAATTTAAGAGGTTTTTGTAAGTTATTCAAAAACTGTTTAACGCTTTGAAGTTGAACACAAATAATATATTTTATACTTGAAATTTTTGAAATTATTCATTTATTTACCTGTGAAATTGAAAATTTTGAATTTATTTCGCCCTTATTTTGTGAAAACCGCGTGTTGTTTTTGTTTTACACAATTGCGTTTGTATTCTTATTAATCGCGACCATAATTATCACAATTTATTGTATATTATCCACTGAATTTTTTATCGGTATTATTCTTTTTAACGTTTTATATTGTGTAAAAATTTGCACACGATATTATTCGCGAATTTTATTATTAACTTTAACCAAATTATATTTCTCATCTCATTTGTTATTGTTTATCTATTCGCTGAATGCAAATTGCATATGGTCAGTGTTCTATTCCGTCGTTCCCTTACCATACGGTATATACATTTCACAGCGGTTTATATTATATACATTGCACAGCTGTTCACAGTGGGACCATTCACACTGTCTACGAAATTTAATTTCAGAAAACATTTCGGTACAATTTTATTTAATTGTTGTTTTTCGACTTGATAAATATTTATCAAAGGCTGTGTAGTGATTCGAAATATATTGTTACTGGATTATTTTATAACCAGCGGGAGTTTGATATTTTCATTGAAGTTCTAGTCCAAAGCAAATCCTTCGTCCTTTGGGAATTTCATTTAACCAATAAATTAATTTGGTTACATTCGATTTGCTTTGAGTTCATAAATTAATTGAACATGACTAGCAGAAAGAGACAAGACTCTCCCTCCAAATCGGATAGTTTGGAGAAATTACTTACGAAGAAAGCTAAGGTTGTTGAACACATAATTCGAATTCGTCAATCCATTTTGGAGAAGACAATTTCATTTAATCCAATCGAATTGGAATGTCGATTGGACATCTTGAAAGGCTATATTGACCAAGCTATGAAGCTCCAGTCCGATGTGGATAATTTAGATCCCGAAAATGATGACAGAGCTCAGCTTGAAGACATTTGTGTGACCACCAAATCATTATTTTTGAGCCTCCTATCTAAGAATAGGCAATCAAATGTGCCAGAGGTGTCCTTCCTTGGGCAACCACATCAGTCGAGGCATGAAACTCCCCAAATTTAGCGGAAAATATTCCGATTACAAAAATTTTATGAGTTTGTTTGAGAACTTGGTCCACAATGATCCGACGTTGACAGACATTGAAAAATTCAATCATCTGATATCATGCTTGTCCGATGAAGCTTTGGGTACGGTAAAAGCTTTCCAGATTACAGAAGCGAATTATCCCAAAGCAATAGCAAGTTTGAAGAAGGTTTATGACAACGAATGTCTTATATTTTTTGACAATATAAGAAAACTTTTTGATTTGCCACAAATCACTAAACCTTCAGCTATTGCTTTGCGAAGCATGATAGATACGGTATCCGCAATATATGACTCTTTATTGTCAATTGGTGATGATAAAAAGATAACGAATGCCATTCTCATACATTTAGTGATGTCAAAGGTTGATCCAGTCACCAAATCGAAATGGGAAGAGCAACTTGACTTCGAGAAACTTCCACTTTGGTCTGACTGTGAATCCGCCTTGAACAAACGATATCAGCACATTGCAGCTGATGAGTCTTCAGGTTCAAGGCCGAGGTTCGATAATCATAGAACTGAACATTTTTTGAGAAGAAACAACAAAGCTTCACTAAATGTATCGAAATTCAAACCGTCTGCTGACAAGTGTCTATTTTGTAAATCTATTCACCATAATATAAGCAATTGCCCTTCCTTCACTGCTGAGCCAGTAAGTCGAAGATTTGACTTCATAAAATCTGTGCCAGCCTGTATAAATTGTCTCAAAAGAGGACACACAGTAGCAAAGTGTACATCATCGAAGTGCAGAATTTGTGGTAGCTCCCACAATTCATTGTTGCATAGGTACACCACAAGCGCAAGTGCATCTAATAACTACACTGAACAATCATCTACTTCACATGGATCGGTGAATTATTCTTCGTCCGATGAGAGAGTTATTCTCGCAACGGCAGTAGTCAGTGTAAGAAGTAGCTCTGGTAAATTGATACCAGCGAGGGCACTTTTGGATTCCGGATCACAACCGAATTTGATAACCGAGGAACTTGCGCAGCTACTTAGATTGAGAAGAGAAGGAGGCAGACTAAATTTAACTGGCATTAGTGAAACAAATTCACTCTCGAAATCGAGCGTCAATTTAACTGTCACGTCGAGGGTTAACTCTACCCACTTCGATGCGAAATTTTGGGTATTGAGTTCGATAACCAATTTCCAACCTGATAGCGTTATAAATACAACCGGTTTCCACATTCCTGGCAATATTAAGTTGGCTGATCCGTACTTTTACGAACCACGGAAGATTGACTTGCTTATTGGAGCAGAAATCTTTTTCGAATTAATGTGTGTCGGCCAGATAAAATCTGGCCCGAGCCTTCCAATCCTTCAGAAGACTTCACTTGGTTGGATTGTCACTGGAAAGTACAACCAATCAAAGGGCTCCACTAACAATAGCGTGTGTCATTTGAGTACATCAATGGAAAATGGAGACAATATTGATTCGATAGTCAGGAAGTTCTGGGAACTAGAGGAGCTTCCGAATGAATCACTAAGAATTTATTCAGAGGAACAGCAACAGTGTGAGGAGAAGTTTAGAAATTCGATACGACGTTTAGCGTCAGGACGATTTGTAGTCTCACTTCCTTTCAAGTCTGATGCAAAAGTGTTAGGTTCTTCGTTCGAAGTCGCGAAGAGACGATTTCTTTCATTGGAACGAAGACTGTCCAAGGACGACACGATGAGACAAATGTATCATGATTTTATGAAAGAGTATTTCAATTTAGGGCATATGTCACTTTTGGACAATATGCCAGATTCTCCTCACTATTTTATCCCCCATCAATGTGTTCTGCGGCCTCAAAGTACTACTACTAAACTGAGAGTAGTTTTCGACGCTTCGTGTAAAACGTCTTCTTATGTCTCATTGAACGATCTGCTAATGGTTGGTCCTACCATTCAGGAGGAAATATATTCTACCCTCATCCGTTTTCGCCTTCATCGCTACGTAATCACTGCAGATATCGAAAAAATGTATCGTCAAGTTTTGATCGACGAGAATGACAGAAATTTTCAATTAATCCTTTGGAGACAAAATCCGTCTGACAGTTTACAAGTGTTTCGATTAAACACTGTAACTTACGGCACTGCATCTGCTCCTTTTCTGGCTATAAGATGTTTACTTGAATTGAGCGATTTGTACAAAGAGACTTTGCCTATTGGTTCAAAAGTTGTTCGCAGTGATTTTTACGTTGACGATTTGTTGACCGGTGGTGAAAGCTACGAAGATCTGATTACAATTCGTAATCAAGTCACTGAGATCTTAAGTTCAGCAGGTTTTAACCTTGCGAAATGGTTCTCTAATCACCCTGACTTTATTAATACTCTACAAAGTGAGAAACTATTGCATAGCGATTCGGATTCCGCTAAGGCTCTGGGCTTACATTGGAGTCCGAAGAATGATTCATTAAAGTTTCATTTGGAAAATTCTTTCAAAGATTTGAAAGCAACGAAAAGAAACATATTATCGGTTTCTTCTCGATTATTTGATCCTCTCGGACTGTTATGCCCTATTGGTATAAAATCCAAGATCTTATTACAAGAACTTTGGATTCAGAAGCTTGACTGGGATGAATCGATTCCCATGAACCTTGATACTTCATGGGAAAATCTCAAATCTAATTTAATGGAGATCGATTCAATAACAATCCCAAGATTCGTCCAAACAACTTCCACTGCAAACATCCAAATACATGGATTTGCTGATGCCTCAATGCGAGCATATGGGTGTTGCATTTATGTTAGAAGTTTCGAATCTGGCAAAGTTACTGTCAGATTACTTACCGGAAAATCTAAAGTTGCTCCACTCAAGACAAAATCTCTTCCGAGACTTGAGCTGTGTGCTGCACACCTATTGGCAAAGTTGTGGACTCGAATTAAGCTAATGTTGGAGTTCAGCATTGATCAGGTTTATTTCTGGACGGATTCGGAGATAACTTTACATTGGGTAAAGACCCATCCATCCTCCCTTGCTACTTTCGTAACGAATAGAGTAGCCGAGATCCAGGAATGGTCGGAGAATATTTCGTGGCGACATGTGCCAACTGACCACAATCCGGCTGACATAGTTTCTCGAGGATGCGACGTCCAGGAATTGAAGCAATCAATCTGGTTTGAAGGACCGTCATTCTTATTAGATGACAGTTCTTCTTGGCCTGTTAACAGACATTTCGAGTTAACAGAGAACCAAATACTATTGGAAAAGAGAAGGACAAATGTATTTCTTGCAGTAGAGGATCCCCAAAATTACTTGTTGGATCTTATGGAAAAGTATTCCTCGTACAAAAAATTGTTACGAGTCACTGCGTTTGCACTCAGATTTATCGACATCCTGAAAAAACGTAGGGTTGAGAAAAACTGTCCACCTACTGCAATCGAATTGAAGTGGGCCTTCTTTCGACTTGTGGAAACTATCCAGAAATCTACTTTTTCTGAGGAGATTTCTAAGTTACAGAAATCTTTGATCTTACCGTCAAACATACAGAGACTTACACCTTTCGTACATACCTTCACTGAGGAAGGACGGAAATTTTCACTATTAAGGGTAGGTGGGAGGTTGCTTAATGCAAAATTGCCATATGAAGCAAAATTCCCACTGCTGCTACCGAAGAAAAATAACTTTGTCACACTTTATTTGCGACACCTCCATTTCGAGAATTGCCATGCCGGCACAAGAGCACTCATTGCTCTCGCTAGGGAGAGAATCTGGCTAATTAACGCCAAGGAAGAGTGCAGTAGAGTTGTTCGCAAGTATGTCCCAAATAATGGGAAACTTGCCCACTAATAGAGTGAGAGCTACACGGCCATTTCTTATCGTCGGTGTAGACTTTTGTGGTCCCGTTAATGTTTCATTAAAAATTCGCGGTCGACCACCATTGAAAATGTATATAGCGGTCTTCGTGTGTTTCACATCAAAAGCTGTACATTTAGAATTAGTGTCTGATCTATCGACTGATTCCTTTCTATTATCTTTCAAAAGGTTCGCTGCCAGAAGAGGTCTTCCGCAAGAGGTACTATGCGACAACGCGACGAACTTCGTAGGAGCCAACAACGTCCTCAAGCAGTTACAGCAAGCGTTCGACAAGAGTCGACAGGCCGTCGAGTCGTACGCAGCGTCGTCCGGGGTGAAGTTCAGCTTCATACCACCTCGGGCGCCGCACTTCGGCGGACTGTGGGAAGCCGCTGTCAAGCAAGCGAAGTTCCTACTTCTACGAGCTGTGGGCAACCTGGCGCTCACGCAAGAAGAAGTGGTAACAATGCTCGCAGAAGTAGAGGCGGTGCTCAACAGTCGTCCAATCGCACCGCTGTCTCCAGACCCCAACGACGGAGAAGCCTTGACACCAGCGCATCTACTTATAGGCGAGGGTCTGCGTTCGCTGCCGCCAGAATCCGCAGAAGGCGCCAAAGACAAAGAGATGAGGTTATGCAAGCGTTGGCGTCTGCTTTGCAATCTCAGGCAAACATTCTGGCAGGCCTGGTCTCGGGACTACATCCTCGGTCTGCAGAGCAAAACGAAGTGGCACCAAGGAATGCCCAACCTAGAAGAGGGGCAAGTAGTAATTGTCCACGAAGACAATCGCCCGCCACAGCAATGGTTGACCGGGAGGGTCGTGGCCGTAATCAAAGGCGAAGACGGCAAGGTCCGAGTGGCGGAGGTACGAACCCGAAACGGCATCTATAAACGCCCGGTCCATAAATTGGCACCTCTGCCGTATGATTGAAGACTTCAGTCCTTCAATGGGGCCGGAATGTTGGGGCACATCAACATCAATAAAATTATTTACTAAAAAAAATACTTAATATACACACATATAATATAATAATAATAAAATGAACTTATAATAATTAATAATACAATATGATAAACATGAATTACCCTAATATAGCATAAATAAGAATAATACATACATACATAGCGTTAAGGTCATTGAATAAATAATGTAGTACGGAGTTGCTGAATGTCCTTGAACCGTTAGAATTAAGATATAATAATGTGTTAGAATTAAGAGTTGAAGATGAAATAATAAAACAAAGTTTGTCAGTTGCTATACAACATTGATCGACATCGGTTTGATTATTTTAATTCGATTTTGGTCTTTTTTCTCGCGAGTGTTCAGGAAATTCACTAAGTGCCCATTTTAATTATAAATTGTTTAATTAAATTAAAAAATAGTTCTAAAAACGCTTAGAATTAACAGACGTAATGAAGAACTGTTGAGAGAACTGGAAGACTGCAGAAAGGGAAAAAGAAGCGAGCAAGACCCTTGACGACGCCAAGAGTAAAAGGAACGACAGTGATGTATCCACACCTGTAAGTTCCCTCAACAAGAGAGGCGCCTCAAGCCCGGCGGAGGCCCGCCCAGAAAAGAGGCCGAAAGGAAAACCAACGGGGACCACGACACAGCTCAAGGAAACATTAGTGGATGGAGAATGGAGTACAGTAAAGAGCAAGAAATCGGCAAGGAAAGAGAAAAATGAGCGACAGAAAACGGTAAAAAATCGTCCAGAAGCTGTGATAATTCACCCAACCGAGGGTCACAGTTACGCTGATGTTCTGAGGAACATAAGGAGCAAAATAAAGCCGGAGGAATCGGAGATAGCGATACGCGCCGTCCGGAAAACAGGTGCCATACTCATTGAGATGGGTAAGGGAGGTAAAAGGGATGAGTTCAGGGAGAACCTGAAGAGCGTTCTCAATCAGGAGGCAACCGTGAAGGAACTCCCACCGGTGGTCACTCTGGAAATACGAGACCTGGATGCCCTCACAACCACCGAGAAAGTCCTGGCGGCGGTATAAATCCGGATATATCCATTCGTCTAACTGGGGCGAATAACCGGGAGCAGAAACCCGTATCAACCTCTACGAGCTGTGCGAAGGCGCTTCTGAAACTACAGAGGATCAGAATAGGCTGGACAAACTGTAGGATAATGGTCAGAAAGGAACCTATACGATGTTTCCGATGCTTTGGAAGTGGTCACAGACGGTGGGAATGTAATGGGCCGGACAGATCAAGCCTATGTATGAAATGTGGAGAAAAAGGGCATAAAAGGAAGGAATGCCGAATCACACCAAGGTGTTGTATTTGCTTTGCGGAGTCGTGAAAATTCCTGCAACACCTCCCGGGATCGCGGGGCTGTGAGATGAGATTGCGAAAGGCAGCATGAGGATATTGCAGCTGAATATGCACAGAGGGAAGGTGGCTTTTTCTTTGCTATCGCAAATAGTCAGAGAGCAGGAAGTTGACGTAGCTATCATAAGCGAACAATATGCGCCGAAGAATAGTGGATTCTGGCTGGGTGATGAAACATCTACGGCAGCTATATGGATAACGGATAACCAGGGTCCTCGACCGAGGAGATCAGGAAGGGGAGATTGTTTCACCTGGGTACAGTTTGATGAGATCACTCTAATGAGTTGTTATTTGACTCCCAATGATGACGTGGGAACATTTGAGGAGAAATTGGCCAGAATCGAAGACGCAATAGCGCAGATTGGCGGCAATCTCATAGTTGCAGGAGACTTTAACTCTAGAGCAGTAGAGTGGGGAATGCGGAACACCAACCCAAGGGGCAGGCGAATTGTGGAGATGCCAGCTCGAACCGGACTGGTCTTCGCGAACAAGAGGAGCGTAGCTACCTTCAGATGACCAGGCTGCGAGGACACCATTCCATATATCACTATGGTCTCGGAAGGCATGCATCACAGAGTCGAGAACTGGAAGGTCCTGGAAATATACATGGGCAGTGATCACTAGTACATATCGTACACCTTTGCTTCAAGAAATAGAGTAGAGGAGGACAATCACAACACGAACAGTCGAAGATGGGATGCACGGAAATTGAATGCTAATCGGCTAATCTTGGAAGTGGACAGACTGTGTAGCAGAGTGGAACTCTCGGACAACGCGAGGACAAGAGTAGAACAAACAATGGAGATAATAAGATGCGGATGTAAAAAGGCAATGCCCTTGTTGAGACCCCCGAATATCAGAAAGAAAGCAGTGTACTGGACGACAATATCGCAGCACTCAGGCGAGAGTGTCTACGTCTACGGCGGAGGTACAAGAGAGCTAGACCCGATGGACCAGCCGCTGAGGAAATGCGGATATATAAGGAAGCAAAAAAGTCTCTGAAAAAGGCTATGACGCGCAACAAGAATCAGGCATTCCAAGAACTACGTGAAGACGTAAACTTAAATCCGTACGGACTTGGATACAAGATTGTAATGGGCAAACTTAACAAAAGGAAACCAATGGAGATTATGGATGAGCGAGTAATGAGAAATATAGTGGATGCACTATTCCCCACCCACGAACCAGCGAACGGACGGCGACAGAACATGCCCAATAGGACCAAGAGCTCGGTAAGATACCTGGGAATAAGGCTGGACCCCAGGCTGAAATTTTCATACCAGATTCAGTACTCGGTTGACAAAGCCCGGAAGATCGTCGGGCAGCTCAGCAGATTAATGGCGAATATCGGAGGCCCGCTACCGGCGAGACGGAGACTCCTGATGGATGTTGGAAGCAGCATTTTGCTCTATGGGAGCGAAATTTGGGCCGAAATGCTTGGGGTTGAAAAAGGGGCGAACTTACTTCTAGCGGTACAGAGGACGGCTGCACTACGTATCGCGTTGGCATATCGTACGGTGTCCGCCCCAGCCGTACTTGTGATAGCAGGTACAATCCCTGTCGATCTACTGGTAGCAGAGCGGATGAAGATTTATAAGGCGAAATCGGCTGGAAACCACATAGTCGGCCACTTCAGGGAAAACACCATTTCAGAATGGTAAAGACGATGGAACGACGAGGATAGAGGTAGGTGGACGGCGAGACTCATTCCGGAAATAAAGCCATGGATCTGTCGGAAATTTGGAGAAGTAAATTTTTATGTTACACAGATGCTATCGGGCCACGGATATTTTAGGAAATATCTCAACAGAATGGGCAGGACCACCTCCCCTTACTACCTTTACGAAGAAGGGGAGGTAATAGATGATGCGGAACACACTATCTTCGAATGTGCACGCTTCGCTCGTGTCAAACGAGGTCTCAGTCGGGAGCTTGGATGGAAGGAATAGTGGAGACAATTAGAAGTCTCCCCAACCTTCATTACGCAGTCCGGACGCGGATGTGAGCATGATGGCGGCCAAAGGGAAAAAAGGACTCCACTCCGAAGTAATACCACCGTAGTTCCGGAGTGGACACAACAGTCCGCGGTACGAGGGGGGATTTAGTGGGTGAGGGCCCCACACACGGAGGACGTGACGACTTCCTTTATGGTGCGGTTAGGTACATTTGCCTCTCCTCGGCGTAAAAAAAAAAAAAACTTGGGTTTAGTACCTTTAGCTGAAGGGAACTGTAAATGGGACCACGAAAGGTAGATAGTTAGAGTAATGGCCATTATTGCAACTTGCCGTTAAACTTGGGTTTAGTTAAAGGTACCTTTAATATATATTATAAATTTTTCTGTAAGTCTGTTTTTTTGTTTGTTAGTCAATCACGCCTGAACGGCTGTACCGATTTTCTTGAAATTTGGGATATAGATCGAACTTTTGTCGGTGCAGGTTATACGCTATAAATCTTTTCAAAATTTTGATCAAAAGGGGAGAAAAAATGAGAGAAATGGGGAAAAAATGGCAGTAGGTAATTTTTTACGATTTAGCTTGGTTAAGTTTCCCAAATAGCTATTGGAGGTGTTCCGTTTATAAAGTTGGACCAAATGGGGTCCAAAAAGGGGAAAGGCGCGAAAAACGAGCAAATTGCATGCATTTATATTTAGGACTGGGTTGTTTGATAAACATATATATATTATAAATCTTTCCGTAAGTCTGTTTTTTTGTTTGTTTGTTAGCCAATATCGCCTGAACGCCTAGACCGATTTTAATGAAATTTGATATAATGATTGCGCTTTTATTGGTGCAGGTTGTACGCTATAAATCTTTTCAAAATTTTGATCAAAATAGGGGAAAAAATGGGACAAATGGAGAAAAAAAGGGCAAAAATTAGTACTTTATGCTTAAATGCTGTATTTAATTTGTTTTAAAGGTATTTTTTTACGATTTGGTTTGGTTATATTTCCCAAATAGCTATTGGAGGTGTTCCGTTAATAAAGTTGGACCAAAAGAGGTCCAAAAATGGGGAAAGGGGCGAAAAAGTGCAAATCGCATGCATTTATATTTAGGAAAAAAACTGGGTTGTTTGATAAACCGGTTTCCGAATAATTTGAAAAATTGCAGTTTCGAAATCGAATTTTTATTTATTGTTATTTTTATAACCCGCGCAACGCCTGGTACAATCTACTTTTAATATATAATACGGGAAGTTCAAACATAAACTTAACTTTAAAAGTTACCAGCAGGATGTTCCTCTCTTTAGCTTAACGCTCACTTCTACCGTATTGTCCACTTATAATAAAGAAAAACAATTTAACTGTCCGTTAAAATTCTCTCTTTATTTAACGGCAAGTCATAATAATGGCCCTAAGAACAATAAATCATCACTAGCTACTTAAAACTACCAGAAGTAAGTGGGAGAAGTATATATTACCAGTCTGTAATCAGTGATTTGTAATAATTAACACGACATGTGAACATTGTTCTACTATACTGCCTCGTAATTGTACAGTCGCTTTAACATTTCGTAAAATATTATTTTAATCGATTACATTTCTTTTCTAAATTTCTGTATATGCACATGTACCTTTAGGGAATATTTTCTTTACAAACTGTATTATTGTTGGCATGTAATTTTTGTTACACAATTCATTATCGATGGTTATCATCCATTAAAGAAAACGTGTAGTCCGGCGCTACTCGTCATTAATTTTAAAGACTATACAGAGAGGAGAAGGGAACAATAAAAATTGTCTTCTGAATTTCATGCGCGAAGAACAGTTTTATAGTCGTTCTCCGTATCGCGTTTAAGCTTCTTACGAGCAAATTGATTGAAATACTGAAGTCACTCGGTAATACACTGATTAGACCTTATCTGTGCGTTTTTAGATCGGGTAAGTGAAAACCAAGTAGACATACTGCTTTTTTTGTCGACCTTAAGATATCTCAGTAAAGAATTATGTTTTTACCATAATGTCTGAACTTAATGATCCTATCAAGCTGCAGGTTCGACAAGGTGAGAAAGGACCTCTCGAATTCAATGATCTCGTGCTTAAATTCAGACAAGACGATCTTTCATCCTACTACCCCTTTAACTCCGAGATGGTACTGCTGATTTTAGTATTATTGAATGGGGGTCTACCAAGATTGGTCCAAAAATAAATGAGAACATAACGAAGTGTATGAGCGACCTAGAACATCTCAAATTACGGTTCATAACTGTAACACCTGCAAAAATGATTTCAGTCTGTAGATCAAGCGTAGCATCTTGCCACCAATTGTTACCACGGCCTCAATAGTCTATTGATTAGTAGAGACCTCTCTCGCGCGAAGATATTTCAAGTAGAGTGGAAACAGGTGTTACGCAGAAAAGGGAGAAAAATCCTAATGATGATGTTCAGAGCAATACGAGTTTGTTAGAATTTCCGAATCTGATCAAAATTACCTACAAGAGCTCCGCAATCAAAAGGACGTTATAGACCGTTTTAATATCTAGCGCCTGAGCTGTATCACCAATGATGGAAGAAGACGCAGGTGTTTCGTAGTACGGAATCGAAAAATTCATACCATTGATTGATGTGACCAAATACTAAGGAGGCCCTTGTTGCAAAGGCGCATAGAAAAAATTGTTAGGGCGGGCTGAATCCATTATTCCGTGTTTTATAATTATAAAGTCCGTTTATTTTATTTTTAAGGTAATTTTTTTATTTGAATATGTTTGTCTTCTATCCTATATTCCAAAGTACAGATAGCATTTTCATAAATTTGATCATATTTTTTTTAAGTCGTAGTTCTTATTGAAGACAAGTCACCAAAGTGAATGTTTTAGGCGTAAACACGCCCTGATAAAATCTTTATTATCTAGAGACCATGCCCTCTAATTTCTTTCTTCAATACTCTTTTATTGAACTAGTATTTTCAGTTAGAACTGTTGTTAATTGCAGCATTGTCCAAAAAATCCCGCATGTTGGAGACATGGATGATTTCACTTTAGGTTCGTCGAAACAAATCACATTATTCTAGTGTTATCGGACTGGCAAATATGCCTTTACACTTGCTTGTGCAATTTATTCATTCTTTTTTCCGATTGCTCTATTGTTTCACTCTAGCTTTAGGATTATCTTATAGTGATGTAAAGATCAATTTAAAAGTTTGTGCTTGTTATTGAAAACATCCCGATATTGTACACAGGGTAACCGTTGCCAATTTCGAAAAATTGCATTAAAAAGGGTATTTAATGAAAACTAAAGGGTATTTTAAAGTTCATTAAATACATTAACTTTAATAAAATTAATTAAACATAAAAAGCAATTCACAGTCACATTCAATTATTCGTCAATTACCAAATATTTTGACAGTATTTATAACTTTTTATCAGGGACCGTAACTGTTATAACTTTTATTGTAAAAGTCAGAAAATAAGAATTATTTTTTGACTTTTATTATTTCGAGCACAAATAAAAGTCATTTTTTGATTTTTATTTTTTCGAGCAGAAATAAAAGTTATTTTATGACTTTTATTTTTCAGGGTGGGAATAAAAGTTATTTTATGACTTTTATTTTTTCGAGCAGATATTTAAGTTATTTTTGTTTTAATTCATGATGAATTCATAATATTTATTAAAAAATTCTTTAAAACAATTAAAGTAAATTATGACAAAAAAATTTAGAATTAAGTTTTGCAATAAATATTTATAAATCTAATGTATTCATCATGAAATAAAACAAAAATAACTTTTATTTCTGCTGGAAAAAATAACTTTTATTTCAGGTCAAAAAAATAAAAGTAAAAAAATAACTTTTATTTCCGCTCGAAAAAATAAAAGTCGAAAATAACTTTTTCTTCTGCTCGAAAAAATAAAAGTAAAAAAATAACTTTCATTTCCGCTCGAAAAAATAAAAATCAAAAAATAACTTATTTTTTTGTTTTTTAAAAATTAAAATCAGGTTTTTAAAAAGCATCGAATTTTATAAGAACTTGGTCCAGGACAATCAAAATGGTATACTTGGCTCTGTTCTCCGACATTTCCTTGAGAGGCTAATTGATTCAATGCCCCGTAGATGTGCTGCCTTGATTAAAAATAAGGGTTACGCTATTGACTATTAATTATATTTTTATATTTTGTTACAGAAATACAAAGGTTGCTTTAGTTTTGACCACTAGAATTTATGGTTATTACGTTATTTTGAACAAAAAAAATAATCTTTTAAGCAAATGGATTATAATTTTTTTTGCATTTACATTTAATATAAATAAAATCTAAATATAAAAACCAAAAAACATCCCGTTTTAACCTTTTTAGCAGAATATATTTTCTAAAACATCAATATGTAATGTCAGTTGCTTTAGTTTTGGCCACCAGTGTATTTCGTAAAAGTAACTGTTTGATGTTGATTTTTGGTTGGAGGTTAGTTCATCTGAAACCAAAAGATATACCGATAGGACGGAGGTACCCACCCACCTCATTCCACATTGAATATTCTGGACGATTTGAGAGCATGGTAATCTTATAAGGATGCTATTGGTCATATTCAGGTCGCATGGAAAATTGGACATTACGGGTGCGGTTCACCTAGAGAAGTCATGGCGAACTTACTTAAGGAATGATATTTCTTCAATAAATTAATAAAAACAAATATAATAGAAAGGGTTGGTAATTACCATATATAGTAGATATACTATTTATAGCTTATATCATAGCAAATATCTAAGACTAATTTGTATCATCCTCGTGTTAATTTATTGAATTGTTTGAAAATTTGTACTCTTTTTACCCATATATATATTTATGCTGCGATAAGTTCAGTGGTATAATATGTCCTGCGACGATAGAGGTTAAGGAAGAAGTTAACTTTAACCTTTAACTGATGACGTGAAGTTGTTTAGCGTATATAAAGAGGTGGTGTAAATTATACAGCTGGGGCCTAATTCCGGCAGTCGTGATCGAAATGGCTTTCGAGTTAACAGAAATTTCGAAAGTGGACTTATCTCTAATTCCGTTAGTCGACATTTAACGCATCGATGTTATTTTGCCAGTGTTGTTAAATGTTTTCCAACATTGAACACTTTTGTAAACAAAAACATATCGCTCCTTTATTGCAACATAGTCATATCTCAAAAAATAAAAATTTGTAGTTACTTAATCAGAACTGCTGTTTTAGACCTTCTGCACATGTTAAAAAAAAATCAGTTTTATATCCCAAGCTGAACCGAAGTTATAGCAAAAATTGTTTGCGGCAATTAGATCATAGGACTTATGTCTTGAAAACTTAAATCGCGTTTTCCCAAATTCAAGTTTTTCTGAGATATGATTATGTTGCAATAAAGGAGCGATATGTTTTGTAAAGCCGTGAGCAATTCAGAAAACGGAAAACTAATTTTTGCGAAATAAAAAGGTATTGTAGTTTGGAATGAATTTATGTTTTCTGCCCTCTCTTTTAATTTTAAATTTTTTTATTTTATTACAATTGTTTTCGCTATGAACTTCTTCATTATTAAATAGTGTACAGGCAGAAATAAACGAATCATTGTATTACTTTGTGATGTAGTTGTAAAATATCACAACAATCTATTGCTTCTGACCAATCTTCCCCTCTTTTTACTTGCAAAGCTGATCCAAAAATTTTAATGTATCCTTTATTGGTGGCTTAGAAGCATTAAGTTTGGTGTAAATTGGTTAGCCTTTGCCTTTCTTGTGGGGTATTCGGCAATATACTTTTTGCCAAATTCATTTATTTAGCCATAAAGTCTCCCATAATCTATTTTTGGCTACCATTTACTTTTGTTAATTTTAACCTAAAATACTAAAATTTTAACTATTTTCTTTAGTTTTTAAAAAATTCTTAATTACATTTTCTTTTTTTCAATTTTTGTTAACAAAATAAGCTTTACTCGACAGGTTTTTTGCTTACGATTAAAAACTCGCAAGATTGCATTCGAACAGTTGCACGCTATCGACTGCTGTCATTAGAAATGTCGATACATATTAATCGATATCGACTGACAAAATCCCAAAACTGAAAAAAATCGAAGTTACGAGTAAGTATTCGATCGTATGCGACTGCCAGAATTAACCCCCTGAATTATTTTTCATATAATTTTTAATGTGTATATATTATAATAATGTAATACTTATATTATTCGAATTTTATTGGTTCTAAATCAATTATTAACAAAAACAAGGAATCAAATTCAAATTTATTTACAAAAATTGCACTTTATTTCACAAGCCTCTTTTACACAAAAAAAGAAAAAAATTGGTATATCATTTACTTGTACATTAAGATAATTAAGGTTAAACAAAAACAATAAATGGCATTTTTCAACAGCCTAAGTTGTATACTTATTAAAACAAAAAGGAACATTTCAATATCTTATTATATAAAAAATAACAACCAGTTTTTTGAGGTAAAATTATAATTTGTCAAATTCAGTCTTAGTACAATTAATGCATAGCCGTTTGCTGCACCCCATACACTATTTAATCATGCAATAATACAAAAAAGTTAAAAACTTTTTAGCAACTTAAAAACAAATTGAAAAAAATGTTACAAAAATACTTACGCTTACGGAGATGTGTAATATTTTTTGTATATGGGTTACTAACGTTATATTAGACGTGGTAGTAAAATATTTTCTATATAAAAATCACACAAACAAATACGTGGTAGTGAAATATTTTCTATTAAAAATTTTCACAACGACGACGTGCCCTGCAGGAGATTGAACTAGTACCTAACTAGTCCAAAAACCACCAGTAGTAGTACTCAACTGTCAACTTTTCTGTACCCCATCTTAATGATCAAATTAGCATTGAGTGTGTTTGAAAAATTACTTGTACCATTGGTACTAGTTTCGTACTGGTGTAATTACTAGTACCATTGGTTCTGGTTTGGTACTGGTATATTTCGTACTGGTATTATTACTAGTATCATTGGTTCTAGTTTCGTACAGGAATATTTGGATATAGTTGGGAGATTTCGAACCTTTGTATATAAAAAGTTACCAAAATTTTGTAGGTTCCTTTGTTGGTTAAGTGAAAAATAATGGTTAAAAAATTAGTTTTTGTATAATTATTTATTAAAATATTCAAAAAAAACTTGAAATAACCATATTTATTTAAATCACTGTTTGAAACAAATTGGAGGATGATTTATTTATAAATCTCTTTTAAGAGAAGAGATCTAGCGGAGATGTGGATTGTAATTATTCGTGAGTAATTACAATCGTTGGGTTGTATGAGATGGGAAGAAAGGAAAGAAAAGAGAATTAGAGAATTATTCGTAAGAGAGATGAGAGGGATAGCAGACTCTTTTATGGGTTGAATACAATTAATAGTAAATATAATTTTGTAAATTTAGTTCACTTTTTTTCCTTTATTTGAGGTATTTTTGTTTTGGGTACAATTTCCAGGTAAGTATAATTTCACTAAAAATTTTACTTTTTTAGGTACATAATTTAGGCATCTCTTATAAATAACTCAGATGAATATAATTGATGTAAGTTCCGCAGGTAAGTATGAACTATGAAATTCAATAAGTATATAATTTTAAGATTTACTTCAACAATAGCACTGAGATATATGCATATTAATTTTAACACTTAATGTAAATATAAATTTTAAATATATATATTTTTTTTTTGTATAAATTTATTATTTGATTTATTTGGTTGAACTTATTTAACACTCATAAGATGTGTAGTTTTGACGGTAAGAAAAGAAGAAGTGGAGTTTACATGCTTTCGTTTCTCTTATTACACTTCTGTTTTACTTAATAGCCATGTTAACGGCACATTTGGAGACCTTCCACTTGTGCGCAAAGAAAGGGTGGAGATATTCTCTTAATAGATGCTGCTGGAAGGGTGGAGGCATTCCTTTAGATGATGGAAGCTCTGTTAGTTTTTTTTGTTATTTTATGTGGATCGAGATTATCTGCTAATACCCTATAGGGTATGTTGTTTAATATGTATAATTTAATATAATAAAAAAACAGGCCCATTTTTTCAAGGTTGACTAGACCTTATCACAATATGAAATTCTAAATATCAAAATATTTGAAACCAAAAATAAAAAACAGGCTCTTGTGGGTTTAGTTCTTATTAACCACTTTTTCAACTTTTGCTTCAATGTTCTCTTTGATATTTCTGAACTGTTTGGCATATCGTTTTCTTCATTGTCATATTCTGTCACGTAGTGTTGAATGTCAATGTCATTTACAATATTATCACTTTCTTTTACATTTTCTTCGAAATTTTCGCGATGTAACACTTTTAGTTTATATGTACTTATTTGTTTATTTAATTTTTTTTTAAATATATTATTATTTTAATGTTTTAAAATTACCTTTTTATTTTTAGTTTTATTTGTATAAATTTTAAATTAAAATATTTTTACATGCTAATAATAATAAAATATGGGCTTATTATATTACTTCGAGAACTTCTTAGTTTAAATGTAGTCTTGCCAATTTATTTTCAAAATTTTCCGTCAAATCGGGCTTTAAAAGTCGCCAGAAATCGCTAAATTAAATTTTTAAACCGTCAGAAACCCGTCAAATAAATAGTTTGAAAATTTTAAATTAACGTTAAATAAAATAAAATGTAAATAATTACACATATTTTTTGTTGAATTGTTTTTTCAATTATATTTAATGATTTACAAACAAAATTAGGTATTTTCAAAAATATAGTGCCAGTCTTGTGGGTTTTCGTTTCAAAACTTTTGTGGATACTGAGGTGTCATAACTTTTTAAAAAGAAAATTCAATTTAAATGTACATTTTAAAATTTTATTCATATAATTTATGTTTTCTTGTCATGTACACTTAATTCTGTTTTTACACGGTAGATATGTTGCAGAAAAAACCTTGTAAAAAAAGACATGAAGTACATAGAAAAGAAGGGGATTGGTTCCATATCCTTCAAAAAATGTAACAACAAAATAATTCGTAGGAAAAAATGATAGGAGAGTCTTTATAAAAAATTAAACAAAATTTTTATAAGCATTACATAAAGAAAAGTAACACATATTTAAAATTATTGTAGTTCAGAAAGTCAAAAAAATAATATATGTTGATAAACAAATGGTACATTCACCAATCCTTAAAGGTAATTTAAACAAACTAAAAATCATCAAAAGTTCATAAATAAAAAATTAAAAGCAGTCAATATGATGATGAAAATAACAGAAGCTTTTTTTGCTATCGTCATCGGATTTCATACGTAATCGCTTACGTAAGGTTGATTCAGATACCTATCAACTCAAACAAGATTATCATTTTCAGTTTCCGATTGGACAGCACTGTGTTTAATAACAAAATCGGTTATTAGCCGTTGCGATTTTAGTTTGAAGTCGTCGTAGTCTAGTAGGTAGAATGTTGCCGTATTAGTCTGAATGGACGAGTTCAAACTCCAGGTCAGATAACAAAACGAAAATATTTTTTCGGCGACTTCCTCTCAGCAGACTTCTGGCAAAAACTCAGAGAGTAAATAAAATTGCCATGAAAAGCTTCTTGAAAACTGTCGTTCGGAGTCGACTTTAAACTGAAGGTCCGGTCACTCATGTATAAAATTAACACACACAACATAAGTGGTATGAGAAGCTAGGTCGTAATCCTGATTAAAGGAATGACCAAATATGTATGTCTTTGTATAAGTCATAGTAACGAGCCATTCAAGATCTTCGATTACGTTGAGATTTTCATAAACTTTTCTCAACCGTGCTATACCAAATGTCGCCGTGTAAAAACATAAGTAATTTAATTTTCTAGACCGTGGTATTACAAAATTAAGTGTACTTACTGTTTTGATATTTTTTCCTTTTTCCTGCCTTCTTATTTTAAATACGACACCTTAAGGTTTACCTTCATTTGAAACAGATTTCAACTTTAGGTTTTCGATTTTTGCTTTGTACTTTTTCTACTGACGGTTATTCTCTCTCTCGAATTGCATTTTTCCTTACTTGTATCATATAATTCAACCTTGAAAAAAACGCTAAAAAACGCTTAATCGCTGTAAAAAACTCCAGATTTCCCGCTAACCGCTAAAAAGCATTTTTTCCCGTAATTGGCATTGCGAAAACGTCAGATTTGAGGGGAAAACGTCAAATTGGCAACAGTGTTTAAATGAGTGGCGATTACAGTGTTGCCATATGACAAGTCATTAAAAAACAATTCAAATAGAAAATTAGCATTTTGCTTCAAAAAATTGAATTTTTAACAATAAAATGCCATGAATGAAAGATTCACAATTGTAAAAAATTAATAAATAAATAATTATAATAAATATAAATAAATAAATAATAAAACTAAATAAATGAATTTAATTCTAAAAATTTTAATTCTGTTGTGTTACACAAAAAATTCTATCAGTCTGGCATATTTAAACTACTTCTACTACTAGTACTTTCCTAAAAAATTTAAAACCTGTGTAAGCTAGTGCCAGTTGTACCAGTACTAGTAGCTTTTAGACAATTGACACTTAATCTCGTGTCAGTAAAAGCATAGTACTGGTACATAGTACAGCTTAAGGGAGTCTAACAAAGAGAAGTTATTAGAAAAATTAAAAAGAGAGTGTAAAATTTACTACCACGTCATCAGTTAAAGGTTAACAGAAAAATCAGGCTATCCAGTTCATAGTTATCTAGGTATGAAATAGATTTTTACTTGTGAAGCGAGTTTTAGTAGTTTCTTTTATTTTAAATAGGTGGTACTTAATTAACAAAATAATATTTTAAATTTAATATTGTGGGTGTCTTTTTGATAAACTTTTTACATTCACTTAGTTTGAGTTTCGTCACTATGCATGCACGGGAGTAGCTCAATATTTACTTCATATGTTTTAAATTTGACTATACAGTGTTAAATATTTTCATGTTTGTTTGATGACGCAAACAAAAAAATTTTTTAAATGTAACTACCCAGTGTTTAATACTTTCATGATTTTTCGGCAAATATTTTTTTGATATTAGAAATTTTTCATAAGATGCTGTGTGGTCTACTACCAAAACTAAACCATCATCCAAATTGTAAAAAGAACTTGTGAAATTAAAATTCAAGAAAAGAAATAATTTATTTTATAGAAACCTTTTTATTCCTTATAAATGTAGTCATTGTATACGTATAAATATTTGGGTGTCTGCATTAAATACACATGAATGCAGAGTATATCAATTCCTATACCTTTCTAGATCGAAGCTATTTATGAATTGCATCGATCTTTTTCAGTAAACTGGTCATTCTTTTTAATCTCACTATAGAAAAATATTTCTTAAACGACCTAACTCGGTGACGAAACATATGTATGTAAGAACAAACACCTAAATATTTGCACAAAAATCATGAAAATATTTAGCACTTAGTGGTCACATTTAAAACAGTTTTGTTTGACGGCAAATAATTATTTTATGGTCACACTACGACAAAGAAATGTTTCATATTTTGGGTCAAATATTTTTTTAGATGTGACCGTACCTTAGGTTTAATAAAAAAGTAACTTTTAAAGAATTATGTACAGTTATATAAGCATTACTTTTCATTTGTGTTACAAGAATGTGAAGTAGGTTTCGTTAAACAAAATTATATAATAAACCAATAAATGTTGTAGTAATTGTAATTTCTTTTCTGTCTTTGTACTCAATTTCGTTCCTTGTTAAAATTAATGATGGGCAGACAAAAGTGGCTGGAAAATGAAACACGACATCAAAGATAAAATTTCACGTAGTGTGCGGTTAAATTTTCACAAAAAAAAAAAATAATCGTTATTGGCGACAGACAGTTGCGTACCTTGTTCAGAATAATTAATTTTCGTTAAATGTAAATATGCTATTCGTCTTCTTATTGTTACATGTTGCCTTGACGTATTTTAATTTGTTTCTTTTTTTTTGTAACAGAGTATTTCAATTATTTTAATCTCTTGAATATATAGGGTTGGCCATACATCGGTTTAAATTTCAATGACCGGTTATTTCGAACCTGGCAATACTTATGTATATCATTCTATTCTGTCAAAGAATTCAGTATATTATCTAGACTGAACGTAATGAATCGATTTACACTCAATGATGTCGAAAAAGATCTTTCCGGATGAAGTTCATTTTAATTTTTTTGGAAGGTACGCTAATAAGCAAGATTTTCGCATTTTTTAGGGCGTAGAAAACCAATAAGTGTTCTTACAGAAGCCACTGCACCTATTACGGGTAAGTGTTAGGAACGGCTTGTACTTTGAATATAAGAACGGCCCAACCATTACTTTCGAATAACACTACTGTTTTTGTGCAATTGGGATGGGTTCGACAAGCATGTTTACGTTATAGGAAAACCAAACCCCATACACTGCTGCAGAGGAAAGACGATACCAACTCCATACTTTGGACAAAAAAATGCCTGGATGACTAGTTTCATATGGCTTGAAATTTTAACCGATTTCGACAAAACTCTGACAAAAGATGTTGTTCTTTTTGTCGACAATGCAAGTTGTCATAAGATTTCAGATGATGTTATTTTTAAACACATAACCATACCAACAACACATACATACCAAATGCAACCTCCTTAATCCAAACTCATTAAAAACTTTAAAATGCATTATCGCACATTTCTAATACGGAAGCAGTCAATGGCTTTAGAGGCGCGAATGTTATTTGAACAATTTTCAAAAAGTGTAACTGTTTTTCAAGCACTCAAAATGTGGCTTCATAAATAACGTAGAAAAATCTAATGATGTAGAGGATTGTGAAACTATTGATCAATTCTAGAATGTAATACTAATTTACGATGATGTGGTGATCTCACTGAAAGTGATATTTTTAATGAAATTGATTGGGAAAACGGAGCTTTAAGTCCGGACCCTAATGCTGAGCAACACAGAACACACACACAGAAGGGAAAACTGTGACGTTTGACAACCTCACTTAGCATAATTTTACATAATTTTTTAGAGGGAGAAAAAAAATGTTATAAGTTAAGCAAAGTAAATGTGTTAGAAGCAACAGATATATAGAGTGAAAACTGGTGGATGAAGTAGAAAAATTAAATGTAAACAAACATTTATTTTGTGTTAAAAAACGGAAAAGTTTGAATATTTTCTAATTTCTTCAATGAAAAGTTTAAAGATTCTTAAATATTTAATTATTAATCGATGTAAATGGTTTCTTGTCGCAATGAATATAGTTTCCTGTGCAAAAGGTAAGAAAGAATCTGAAAATATCAAGATCAAATAAACCATACTGATCATAATTTTTTTTTACAGAACTTTGTGTATTTATTAATTTCTTGAATGAAAAAGTTAAAATTCGGTAATTTTTTCATTATTAATCGAACTCTTAGCAATTCCCTTCTCAATGAAACACGTTTCGTGTGCAAAAGATAAGTTAAAATAAAAATATAACTAAATATATACTCATAACTTTTTGTTTCAGGAATGTGAGAATATACCTCTAAATTGGTTAATTCCTAAGTTAATGACGACCGATGAAAGGTGTCACCAAATACATCAGTTCCAAATTAGAATTCCCCAAAAAAATGGTTCATCTTCTTTCAACACATGTTCCTTTATCCTTGTCACCTAACAACGTCAAAAACCCACCAACAGACAATATATATATATATATATATATATATATATATATATATATATTATTTATTTATTTATTAAATTTAATCTACAAAATCAATTCTGAAATTAAATACAATTAAGAGCATTAGCTACTTGGGCCATCAGCTCTGGTTGAAAAGTATTTGTATAGGCTTATTACTTAAGTTATATTTATATATTTGTACAATAAAATGGGAGGATTGTTATCGCACCTGCTGCATCCAAATTTGCTTAAATTTTTAATTTAGTTGCTTTAATGAAGTTATATATTTTGGTAATACTAGAGTATGATGGTTCTTTAAGAAGATCAATGCCTGATGCATTTGAAAGGATTTTATTCCTTTGGGCTTCAAAAACTGGGCAATCTGATAGAACGTGTTTGATGGTTAAATTGTGTTTACATTCTGTGCAGAAAGGTCGAGAAGTTGATGTCTTTAGTAACCAATCATGTGAGAAGCTGGTATGCCCTAGACGCAGTCTTGAAAATGTTTTGATTTTATTTTTTGAGATGTTTGTGGGGTATATCGGTGGATTATGCTCCGGATTTATTGTTGAATAATGATAGTAGTGGGAGATTCCTTGAATTTGAGCTTAAGATAGCTTTCGATGTGACGTCAAATGTCAATTTTTTCTATAGCACCATCCATTATGATAGGAGCAGAAGAGGCGTATTTGGCTGCTGTATCGGCGGCTTCATTACCAGCTTCAGTTTTCACTGCAGAATCTTGTGCTATTTATCAAGCTATTCGTCTTGGACTTAAAAACAAAAATAAGACTGCTATCTTAACAGATAGTCCATCAGTTCTAAAAGCCATAAGTAGCCCATTTAATAACAAATGGAAAATAATATCACACATTAGAAATTCGCTAACAGGAAATGAAAATAGAATAAAATTACAATGGATATATATATATATATATTTGTATGAAAAAATAACTACGGGTAGTTACTTTTGATTAAAAGACTTATTTACAAATATTTTGTAATAAAACTAAATCCTCATGTAAGAAATAAAAATAAAATAAAATGACCTTTGAATAAATAATTAAATCTCTTTATTTTATATATTTGGGGCCCTTAAAAGAACCTTTGATCTAAAAAGGTATAAGCCGTCTGATGTATATGAAACAGACGTTTGTCTCCAAAATGCCTAGTAGATTGTTAACAAACAATCCACACATTTATGTATTAAGTAAGTATAAAAGGTAATTGAAAATAATTGTTACACAATTCTTAATATAAAATAATGGCTGGATTAATAAAATATATACAAAATACAAGATGAAGTCAACAAATCTCTTTTTTTAATTCTTTTGGCTCTAAGAAGAGCCTTTGATGTAGTGAAGCTGAATTCGGTGATGATGTATTTGGTGACAGGATTGGATCGTCAATTCAGAAGGCAACAGTGAATAGACAGTACTTTTAATGTTTGTTGAAGCAAGATAAGCACGACTAGACTTTGGCATCTAATTAATATGTAATTAATATATAATTTATAATTTAATCATTATACAACACTTACTGCACAATGTTGAGGGATTGTTCCGTTCTATGAAACTGTCAATAGTTAATTTACTCTAAACAGATGTGGACAACTCGTTATACATTTAATGTTGGCTCTATAGACAACTTTAGAATAACAAACAAAATCTCTTTTCTAAAATATTTGTGGCCCTAAGAAGGACCTTTGATATAAAAAGGAGCCAAAACATTTCATAACCCAAATGAGACGAGCCTTTTTGTCTGCCATCTAACAACTAAACAGAAATTAGTACCATAATTGTTATATATCATTTCACAAGACTTACCACATTGCGTATGTGCTTTTCCCATATTTCACCCTTCCGAATTTTATCAGCACGTCCAAACCAATGTAACCACGGACTTAGTTTTTGTCTGTAAAGCAACAAATCATAATAATTGCAACAATACTAAAAACTTTTAAAATTGTGATTATTTATCGACCTTCTCTGGTCTAGATCCATCATATTCTGTTAATTACAGCTCTTCACCACACATGATGGTCTTGAGTAAGGAGAAGCTAGAAATGCAAATGCATTTTATTTTCGCTGCACTTACTCCTGAAATACAGTACTGTGTACTGATTATTTCTAAATGCCAAAAATGTATGTAGTCACCACTGCATAATTTTACCTTCTTTTTGCTAGAGGTTTCAGATGTTCGATAATTTATATGAAATTGTTTTCTTCATAAAAATTTTCGAAATCGTTGGAGCGTTCATCTTACAGTTTTACAAAAACAAGGATTTGCTAAATAAATACAACAAACATATAATGATATATAAGAATACAACAATTTTAATAATGGGTGCTATGTAAATTAACAAATTTTTTTTTAATAAAAAGAAAACATTTAGTTCATAAATATACATATATATATATATATATATATATATATATATATATATATATATATATATACATGTAACATAAGCAAACAAAAAAGCACCCTTACAAACCATATTTTGTTTATGAAGTGTATGTGTGTGACGAGTTATTGTGTGGTGATTTTATTTATGTATGCATATATATACATTATGAATATAACAATAAAATGGAAAATGATTTTGAAGTTGAAATAAGTTAAAGTGAATGTTAATGGTAGCAAATAATTAGTAATGTTGTATGCATGTAGGTGTAAGTGCAAAATGAAATATAATTACAAATTCATAAATAATGTAAATTTTGTGTTAGTAGTATTACGTTGTTAGAAGTGGAATAAATAAAAAAATATATACAATTTCCGAAATGTGCTAAACTAAATTGAGTATGACATCAGGTAAAAAATCGTTTGACTACTATCAAAAACCTACCGGTGAGCTACACATAATCTTCTTCTTTGATCTTTCGATTGAAAAATTGTAGAATGAAATAAATTCGAATTCTAAGGTATAGGTTTAAAACATCTTCATTTTTTACTTTCGAACAACAAAGAAAGGGGCGTTCTTGGAAAAGTTCGTCGAAAAGTATTTTACGAAGACCATGTCGATGGCAATTTTTGTTGAACAAATCTATAAATTTACTCTCCAATGCTTTATAATAATCTACAAAGCCCTGAGGAGGTTTAACTAAGTGACAGTCATGGAACTGTTTACTATATGTGAAGGAATAATCATTTGGGACAGGGTCATTGTCATTAAAATAGGTCATTGGAACTTCACATATATGTATTTGGGATAATTTTTTATAAAAGTATCCTGAAATATAGACAAATGCGTTGTTTTGAAGGACCTGCATTTCTTTGGTGCTGAAATGTTTATCGCGTAACTTAATATCAATTATGGAGGGGCAAGGGTTTGGTAGAGAATGAAACTCTTCCTAGGTCTACAATTGAAAAATCCAAGATGTTATCAACTGAGGAAACATTTTCGCAGTTTCCATTCACAACTACATTTACATAGTGTAACCTCCAGCGCTTTTGAAAAGAACTTGAAAAATTTCTGGGAGTTATACTTACAGCATTACCTGTTCCTCGACTTATTTGTCCAAAGAAGTGTTCTAAATGGTCTTGAGTCAACCTGCGAGTTCTAAGGCTCTGAAAACCTACTTGATGAAGATACGCCCAAAGACTTTTTAAGGCGGAAATATTTGTTAATCATCCTGTTATAAATTTAAACTTTTTGGTAAGGTCATTCCCTTCCAAATCTGTAACTTTTATTGTTCGTAAAAGTTTCGAGGCTTCTCTTAAGAACTGTAATTGTTCTTGCAAACATACGAAAACCGTGCTTGCTGCGCAGCTATTAAAAATATCAAATAAATTATTAAAAAACTCGAGGTATTCAGCTGTATTTAGAAATGTTAGGGCCTTCGAGCTATATAATTTTCCTGATTTATGCAAAGTTCGCATACCGGCTACTAGAGTCCGACTTAAAACTTGAGCTGCTAAGTTAACTCTTATCCTTTGGAAATTATTGGGATAAATGTGTTCCACACTTAGCTTAGGAGCACGTTTAAGGGTACTAGAATCTATATTATAAAAATGGATAACATCTGCGCAGGACACAAGTTTGTTGTTGAAATAAATTTTCTTTTCGTTAGCAAGCAGACAATTTCGGGCGCTTTTAAGAAGATGCGGACTGTCATGCATAAAATAAATCCGTTTGTCGTTACCTAGAAAATAGGGACGTTCTAAAGTTACCCCAACGATTTTAGAAAAGTTAACAAAATTGCCACCTTGGTCGCAAACGAACTGGCAAGGTTTCAAGCCTATTGCTTGCAATTTTGAAATTGCCTCGAAAATATAAGTTTTCATGGTTAAGCCTCTAAAATTACTATAAACAAAGAAGTATGAAACAGCTTGCGACCAAATTTGGCTTCCCATCCCACTTGCCACTATCACCATTGCGCTGAGAAAGGAAAAGCACAGCTAGAGAAATCAATTTCAATCCAATACTGTAACGTCGTTGCTTCGGTTCACGGGTATAATTAGTCAAACCATTTTCTATGCAAACCAAGAGCGGTTTACTAATTTTTGAAGAAAAATCATTTTTCTTCTTTAACTCTAATTCCAAGTTTTCAACCTTTAACTTGTATTTTTGTAATTCCCTAGATAACCTGGCATTAGCAACCTGCAACTTACTTTTTAATCTCTTTTCTAACAAATATTGGCTACGATAATGGTCCAAGGCTGCTTTTAATGTCCTAAATTCTGAGTTTATGTTTTGACACAAAATTGTCTCAGAATGGGAGGGGGCCTCTCTAAAACTACAGGATATTTCATTGTGCATGGTTACGCCCTCTAAAATTTTATCACCCTGATTCTCTATCTTGATTTCAATATCTTGGTTAAAACTTGGAATTGTTTTCTCTTTACACAAATTATTTAGTTGAACACATTTCGGAATTTGGAAGTACGATTTCCAGAAATGTGTTCCGGAGCAAAATGCTAACTACGCAATAACAAACGCTTCCCTGATGACTTCACATTTAAAATACGAAGCCATTCAGCACGTCTAAAAAAGGAACATAGAATAGAGAAAGAAAAGCTGATGTAATACAAAACACATAACATAGTGAAAGAAGATAAAATTCTAAAAAAAAAATTACCAAAAAAAAGAAATTCCAAAGTTAGTTAATAATATCAACTACTTGAATTTTCCCCGGAAAATTTTTTTACACAATTTTACAAAATTTTTTTAATCAACATATTCATAGAGAAAACAAAGAGAATTTAACCAAAAGCTATACCATCACACACACACTTCTTTAAATAAAGCCAAAAGCAAAAGCTATATAAAATAGCAAAATACAGTAAACAAATGTGTCTTCATTCGTGCCGTATAACAGATACTTAATCTGTCATATCTACGAAATGCTTCAACCAATCTTCCCGGCTAAACTGCCATCGTGTACAAGAACTAAAAATCAAACAAACACCGTTACCTTCACCGATTTTTATTAAATAAACGAAACCTGAAAGCATTTCTAGATATCTAAAACCCACAGAAAAATTTTTCCATAAAAATTAAAAATTAACGATTTTATACCCTGAAAGATATTTCTACATGCATATAAATATTATAAATTAACATTACTATTTTATTATTATATACATATATTTATAAATCATTTTAGTATAGTACATTACTTATATGTAATTATTGTTAATAAGGTTATGCTATACAAGTAGTACCTGTTGGCTTGAAGAAAGGTGTAAAGAAATTGGTTTTGGACAATAACAAATCAGCAGTGCAACTACAAGAAATTGGTCCACGTATGACAATACAATTAATGAAAATTGATACTATTCTATTCTATTATATAAATATTAAAAATTAACATTATTATTATTATATACATATATTTATATATCATTACTTATATATAATTATTGTTAATAAGGTTAAATTTAATTAGAATTAGCCATAGTACAAATGAGTTCAAAAAGAACTCACCTATGTCCAATTGCAAACTCCATACCAAATAAATATTTGGGCCATTTAATCCACGCTGTCACTTGTAGAATATATCGCACATCCAGTACAAAAGTGACAACTCAAAACTTTCACTTTCTTTCACTTGTTTATTTATAAAAAAAACTTTTTTTGGTTGCTGTTAACTGTTATTAAAAATGGTTCAAAGATTTTGTATTTATCAATTTTTCTAGTTTCTGATCGATTTCTGAAAATTTTAAGTTGGGCCACTTTTGTACTGGGTGTGCCGTTTGTGAGGGAAACCAGCGTTAAGAACCGGAGTATTGTGTTTTGTTAGAAAACATAAGTTTCCCCTCACAAATAAAACAAACGCACTTTTTAAATTGGATAATTAATAAATAAATTTAACGATATAGAACCGTTTGTGAGTGAAATCAGCCTTAAGGACCGGAGGCCAGTACTGTGTTATGTTAGAAAACATAAGTTTTCCCTCACAAATAAACATAAACGCTCTTATATAAAAAAAATCCAAAAAATTTTCCCTCCCACGTAAAATAGCAATAACTTATAGTACACAGTACTTACCTCGCAGCATTCTCCGGAAATAGGTGAAAGGTTGAACCTGGTGGGCAGCCCATGATACATTTTCTGCTCCTGTAAACAATTTATTCAATTACCTGTTTTATAAAATAAATGTATTTGCAAATACTCACATCTTTTGTGTTTTTTGGAATGAATTTTGGTTCACAATCGCTATTAAAATAAAAAAGATGTTTAAATTATATAGCATTGGTTCATCTACTTTCATAGTGAATAGACGTGTTTAGCTCTTTACGAAAGTGAAATTCAAAATTATTTAAAAATCGCAAACAATAGAAAAAATAAACATTAAAAACAATATACTGTGTTAAGTAGTTGTTGCTACATTTCAAACAACAATTAGAATCAATTACAAAATCAAAAACAAAAAACAAAAAGAAAAAAAATATAAAAGTTGAAAAACAGCTTTTGTTGCTGCTTTTGAAGCAACAACATGGATGCTGATGCTGATGAAGCTGAAGCTAGTAGTGAATCCAGTGATAACAGTATTTTACATTGGCAAAAAGTTAGAAGAAACAGAAAAAGAAATTTAAACGAATCGCCAAAAATCTACAAGAACATCGTTTACCAACGATGATTTACCCTCAACCAGCAACAAGTTCTCTATTTTACAAAATGATGATGCAGATGACAACACACAAACAATAACACCTAAACCTCCACCGATATACATTCCTGATGTAGTCAGTATTGATAAAATGATAAGCAATATATCTAGTATTATACCTAAGGTAGATTTTAATTATAAATCCTTAAATAATAATCAAATTAGGCTTATGATTAAGACTGTGGAATCGTATAGGAAAATAGTTAAATATTTTCAGATTCGCAATATAGGATTTCATACCTATCAGCTCAAACAGGACCGTTCCTATAGAGTGGTTATCAAAGGACTACATCATTCGACTCCACCTGAAAATATTAAGGCAGAGTTAATTTTGTTGGGTCACCAAGTTCGTAACGTTACAAATGTAAAAAGTAGGGTAACAAAGATGCCGTTACCTATGTTTTTTGTTGATTTAGATCCTCATCCAAACAATAAGGACATCTTTAATATTAAGTCTATTAACAATGCAATTGTCACTGTAAAGGCGCCAAGAAAACAAATTGAAATAGTTCAATGTCACCGATGTCAACTATTCGGCCATACAAAAACGTACTGTAACAGGCCATTCAGCTGCGTTAAATGTGGTTTAAATCATCCAACCGCAGAATGTAGCAAAAATTCCAGCACTCCCGCTCGCTGTATTAATTGTCTTAAAAACCGTACGGCCAATTATTGAGGCTGTCAAATTTACAAACAATTAGTTTCAAAAAGATTTTCTGCTCGTAACTCGCACAATACCAAGAATCAGACCACATATTTTTCAACAAACCTAAATGATTTTCCTCAATTTGGCAATCACAGTTCTGCAAACGCTAATACTAACCCAACACCTACAAACCACCAACCAAATTTGTTCTACTCTGAAATTTTGAGGAGTGATAATACTAATAATGTTAGTAATAGCTCAATGGAGAGGATTGAGGCTATACTAGGAAATGTCGTTAATATGATAACGTTTTAATTTCTAAATTAACAAAATGAATATAAGAATAGAATTATGGAATGCTAATGGACTTTCCAACCACAAAGCAGAAGTTGAAACTTTTATAAACTTAAACTTCATTGACATATTTTTAATATCAGAAACACATTTTAACAAAAAATCTTTTTTCAAAATCAATGGTTTTGATCTCATATGTTGTAATCATCCAGACGACAGGTGTCATGGTGGATCAGCTGTATTAGTGAAATCAAATATACAGTACGATATCCTAGATGACTTTAGGAAACCCTATCTTCAAGCTGCTGGTATACAACTTAAAAACAACAACAACCTAATTAATATTTATTCCGTATATTTTCCACCACGATATAATGTTAAATATCAAGAATATCAAGAATTCTTCCTAAAACTCGGTCATTCGTTTCTGGTTGGTGGAGATTTTAACGCCAAACATCCATGGTGGGGGTCAAGGTTAAGTAACCCTAAAGGCAAGGAGCTGTATAAAAGTATAATAAGCAATAAGTTTTCGGTTCTGTCTACTGGAAGGCCAAGTGATGCTAGGAAAATTCCAGATTTGCTAGATTTTGTTATATATTCCGGCATTCCAAGTAATTTATTGGACATTTTAGATACCGATGATCTAAGCACTGACCACTCACCACTAATAGTCAACAATGACACATTTTTACCCAAAGAAAGATAATCTTATGGCACAACTTCCAAAACCGATATTGACTCCTTTAAATATTAGTTAGATAGAAATATAAATCTTAACATAAGAATCAAAGATTGTGCAGAATTGGATAGTGCTGTAGAAAATTTTACAAATTTAGTGGATGTGGCAGCTTATTTATCAACGCCATTAACTATTAGGAGAAATAGAGTTGTTGTTTCTGCTGAGATCAGACGTCTTATACAGAATAAAAGAAGACTGAGACGATTATGGAAACTAACCAGAAATCCGGTTGATAAAAGAAATTTAAATAGAGCCACAACTGAGCTCAAAGAACGACTAAAAGAGATAAAAAATCAAAATTTTAGCACATTTTTAAAAAATCTTACTGTTCACAACAACCAAAGCGATGAAATCAACTTATGGAAGGCTACAAAATACTTAAAAAGGCCAACAAAAAGAAATGTGCCCATTAAAGATCTCAATGATGCATGGTGTAAATCAGATCGTAGTAAAGCGCACGCCTTTTCCAAATACTTAGAATCCACTTTTCAACCGTTTTGTTTTAATAATGATGACAGCAATATCACATCCTATTTAGATATCCCATGTCAAATGGATCTTCCTATTAAACACATAAAATCTAAGGAGGTTGTATTAGAAATGTCGAAGCTGAACATCAAGAAAACTTCAGGATATGACAAAATTAGTGCCAAAGATATAAAATTGTTTCATAAAAAAGCTGTACTTTAACTTACTTTAATATATAATTCAATTATAAGGTTACAATATTTTCCATTGCAGTGGAAATGCGCAGAAATTGTAATGGTTCCAAAACAAACAAACCAGAAAATGTGATAAACTCTTATAGGCCAATAAGCTTGTTATGTTGTCTTTCTAAAATATTTGAAAAACTTTTCTTGAAAAGATTACAAAAAATATTGGACAACAGAAAAGTTATTCCAGATTATCAGTTTGGTTTTCGGGAAAAACATGGAACACCAGAGCAATGCCACCGGGTTGTTAAATTGATAAGAAATGCTCTGGAAACAAAACAATACTGCTCAGCGATATTTTTGGATGTTAAGCAAGCATTCGATAGGGTATGGTACCCGAGTTTACTATTCAAATTGAAAGAAGTTCTTCCTGCACCATTTTATTTAGTGCTAAAATCTTATATAATGGATCGTTACTTCTACGTCAAGATAAACAACACTTTCTCTGAAATTTGTGACATTAAAGCCGGAATACCTCAGGGTAGTGTACTGGGTCCTGTGCTTTATACAATATATACTTCAGATATGCCAATAAACAAGGATATAACTACTGCTACGTGTGCGGATGACACAGCTCTAATTGCGTGCAATAATAACTCCACAGAAGCCTCCAGGATGTTACAAAGGCATGTTGACGTTATTTCAAATTGGTTTAAAAAGTGCTAAAAAGTGGTACTACCAGCAACTCCAATATTGAAATTTTACAACGTTACCAATCGAAAACTCTTCGAATGATAGTAAATGCGCCCTGGTTTGTCACCAATAATAATATTCATAAAGACCTGTCTATACCAAAAGTCATAACTGAAATTAACAGATATAGTTCTAACTATCTAAATAGACTTAGTCGTCATTCGAACGTCCTTGCAATAACCCTACTAGATGACAGTGACGAGGTTAATAGACTTAAAAGATGTCACGTACTAGACTTGTCTTTTAGAACTTAATAAGTTGTAAATACGTAAATTTGTAAATTAAAGTAAAATAACTGTATTATTATTAATATTATTATTATTTTACGAATAACTAAGTTAATTATTTTAACTTGTTAAGATATGTTTTAAACCCAATGGGGTTTAAACTGTTATTTTGTAATTTTTTTTAGTAAATTTGCTTATTATTGTAAAATAGATTGCAAATAAATCTTGAGAGAAAAAAAAAAGAAAAAAAAATTATATACAGTAGTGAGCACAAAAAATGCAACACTGTGCCATATGATATTTAATAAGATCTGTTTCAAAATAACGGTAACTAATTTATCTATTTTCTTTTGCTGTTAATTCTTTCAATTATAAGTTTTCAAAGTAACCACAGTTGATTCCAAATTCTGCTTTAAAAAGTTAAATATTTTTGAATTAGTGAAAAAAGTGCAAATTTTTAGCGAGCAAAAAAATGCAACATAATAAAAAAATAGTTAAAATAAGTTATTTATTTAATTATAATTGAAAATTTCTTAAATAAGTTATACAACATGTATATCTCAGCTGATAGCAAAACTGCAATCATTAAAGCCTTAGAAGAAGGAAAATCCATGCGTGAAGTTGGACACCTCTTTGGTGTAAATCAATCAACCGTATATCGGATTAAATCTCGATTTTCCTTGAGAAATAGTGTGGAAAGGATACCAGGTAGTGGTAATCCTCGAAAAACTACCTCTAGCCAAGACCGCCAGAAGATTGTACTGGTTAAAAAAGATCCACGAAAGACCGCAGTGGACGTTGCTAATTTCGCAAATGAGCAAATGGGAGTCTCTATAGGCGTTCACACTGTTCGTCGTAGGTTGAAAGAGGCTAATTTGAATGCGAGACGACCCGCAAAGAAACCTCTCATCAGTGCAATCAATAAAAAGAAGCGCCTGAAATTTGCAAAACGTTACAAGGATTGGTCAAATGAACAATGGGCTAAAGTCTTGTGGAGCGATGAAAGCAAATTTAATTTGTTTGGCTCCGATGGGATAAATTTTGTTCGAAGACCGCCTGGACAGAGATATTCTCCAAGATATCAACTTCCAGCCGTAAAACATGGCGGTGGATCAATAATGGTGTGGGGTAAGGAACGATATGTTTAAAAAAAATTATTGATTTTACGTCACGTATTTACAGGTGCGTTTTCCCGTGATGGGGTAGGTCCCTTAACTCAAATCGAAGGAAAAATGGACGCCAAGAAGTACTGTGAATCCTTGGAGAACACATTCTTCCTCATCTGCGGGAAAAAATGCCTCCTGGTAGCATATTCCAACAGGATAACGATCCAAAGCACTCAAGTCGCTTAGCTCGAAACTTTTTAAGCGACAATGATGTCAATGTTTTGGATTGGCCATCACAGTCTCTCGATCTAAACCCCATAGAAAATCTATGGGAGCTATTATATCGGGAAGTTAAGAGGAAACATCCGTCAAATAAGAGGCAATTAGAAGAAATTTTGAAAAGTGAATGGGAGAAAATATCCATTAACACATTAATAGCTTTAGTCGACTCTATGCCTTCTAGGTTGCAAGAAGTCATAAAAAATAAGGGCTACGCCACTAAATATTAATTTTAAGATTTTTTTTGTAAGAATTACTATTTAATTTAAATAAACACATTAAAATTTATGCTGTTGCATTTTTATTGCTCCCATGAAATTCGCACTCTTTTTAATAAATGACAAAATAATATATCATTAATTAAAAATATTTACATAATGTTATTGATAATAGGTATCTATAACTGTAGGGATTAATAACCAAGAAATATTTTGAACTGGTCACCATTTATTTAAAATTATCGCACTTAAAGATAATTTTACCCAAAGTTGCATTTTTTGTGCTCACTACTGTAGCTTAAAAACATATTAACATTTTTGCAATTAATTAATTAATAACATTAAATTACAAATAAAATAAATTAAAAAAACTTACCTTCCAATTTGAACACCACACAATTTTTCATTAAAACGCGCCAATAATAAAACTGCACCACGAAAAATAACGAAACATAAACAAAACAGAGTTACTTTTAGACAGTGACAGAAATACTTTTTTGGTAATATTACTGTCTCTTTCACAAAAATTATGTAAACGTCAAACTTTCGTTTCCATTCTGTGCTGAGCAATTTGAAGATTCCATTTGTAGTGCAAATCCTAGTCCTAGTCGCACAGATACTATAAAGGCCTTCCACACTCTTAAAAACCATATTGAAAACAAAAATGCAGCTTCTGATTTTGAGAAATACATAACCGTCCTAACCAATTTTTTTTAATAACTCCTTTATTTGATTTATTAATTTTAATTTTATGTTTTACTACTTTGTGATTTTTTTTTATTTTTTAATACTGAACTGATTTTTTTTATTATTTAATATTGAACCGATTTTAAGTTTTTATAAAAAACTTGCAATGTAAGCCAAATATTAATTAAAATATAAAACAAAATTAATTGTTGATAGTTTATTTCAAACTGAACTAGTTTTTACAGATAAGTATATCTGTGTTTAAATGGTACAAGTGATATATATAACTTACGTTAATAATATTGTTACGCAAAAATAGTCGAAACGACCTAATATTGTTTAACATTAACGATAAACAAAAGCTATAAATACAAAGACAATACGTACACAACCCCTGCAGGAGGTTGAACTAGTACCTAACTAGTACAAAAACCACCAGTAGTAGTACTCAACTGTCAACTTTTCTATACCATCTTAATGATCAAATTAGCATTGAGTGTGTTTGAAAAATTACTAGTAACATTGGTACTAGTTTCGTACTGGTATAATTACTAGTACCATTGGTTCTGGTTTCGTACTGGTATTATTACTAATATCATTGGTTCTAGTTTCGTACAGGTATATTTGGATATAGTTGGGAGATTTCGAACCACTTTATTACTAGTTCTTTTGTATGGAAAAAGTTACTAAAATTTGGTAGGTTCCTTTGTTGGTTAAGTGAAAAATAACGGTTAAAGAATTAGTTTTTGTATAATTATTTATTAAAATATTACAGTGTTGCCATATGGCAAGTCTTTAAAAAACAATTCAAATAGAAATTTTGATTCAAAAAATTTTATTTTTCACAATAAAATGCCATGAATGAAAGAAATGAACTGTGAAAAATTAATAAATAATAATAATAATAATAAATATATAAATTATAAAACTAAATAAATTAATTTAATTCTAAAAACACTATGTGAATTTTTATTGTGTTACACAAAAAATTCTATCAGTCTGGTATATTTAAACTACTTCTGCTGCTAGTACTTTCCTATAAAAACTTAAATCCTGTGTAAACTAGTACCAGCTGTATCAGTACTAGTACTAGGAGCTTTTAGACAATTGACGCTTAATCTCACACAATACACACTAACACATGCATCGAACTTAAAATAAGTAAACCAGCAACAACAAGCATGAGAGCAAAAGGGTTGGACACGTAAGCAAACGTAACAACAAATAATGTAGTCGCAAAAGAATTCTCGAGAAGGCGAGAACGCGAACCTCCTACTTCGGGAGCCATCAACAGACTGAAGATGTTCGCATATAAAAGGGCTAGACAAGACAAGCAACGAGTCTGAGTAAATTCATTCAGTCTTGCGTGCAGTTTCGTATGAAATAAAAGTCGTGGTTCGAAGATATCCGTTGTGAATTCGCTGCTCTGAATAGTGTGTGAATAATATCGAACAAACAATAAATTGTTGTAGTTACTATTAAGTATCAGTTTGAACAGTGGCATATAAAAGTAGTGTGAATAATAAAAAGAGTTTCATTGAAATAGAACACATATTTGTTTTTACTTTGTTTGCAATTAACGAACTCATGTAGAAACGTTTTTAAAAAGGTAAAAACGTAGTAATATGTACACGTACTTATAAATGCAATAAGAGTGCACTTATGTGATGTTTATATAAATAAAAGTTGTGCACTTATCCGTGTTGTGCATAAATGCAAAAACCGCGTAAGTGCACAAAAAGGCCGGAGAAAACGAGTGTGCAATTATTATTATATTTTGAATTCGGAATCGTATTGCGAAAACGATCCTAGCTCCCTACGCCGATTTACGGAAAGATTTGTGTATTTATTATTATTTATGTATTAATGTATATAAAGATTTCTTTTTTATTTTTCAAACACAGTTTAAAACTCTTTGAACAATACTGAATTATTTATTTTTAAAATAGAGTCTGTTTGTCTGAATTAGTATGTTTAGGAACACTACTTTTTTGTTAATTAAAACTTTGGCTAAAATGAACCTTAAAGTCACTTTTAAATTATTTTGGCCATTACAACTGACTGATAAAACAAAGTGAACTTTTTTAAAAATATCGCAGTGTTGGATATCGATATAATTTGCCAAATTACACCAGTCCTTTAAAAACGCATTGGCAACGACTTACTTTCTCTTCTATTACTTTTATACATTTTGTTCCTATTTAAAGTTGCCGTATTGAAAATAATCTGCATAAATGGCAAGTTCAAATATAAACTCAACTTTGAAAGTTACAGATAAAATCGGAATCTATTTAACTTAACGCTCACTTTCACGTTATTGTGTACTTATAGGAATGCAAAACAAGTTATTTCCGTTTAACTAAATGGAGGATCATCCTACCGGTAACTTTTAAAATGAAGTTTATGTTTGAACTTCCCATATAAAAATATATTTTATGGCAACTTCAAATATAAACAAAATGAGGATATACAAGTATTTTCCGATTTGCGACTCAGATAGTTTCTTGGTCATCGGTCATAAGTCGAATTTGAAATAAAAAAAAATTCGACTTTGAGGGTCAAGAGAAATGAAACTACCCAAAATTTTTATAATTCAAGCTTTATCTATCTATTTAAAAATGAATGTGGGTTTGTTTCTATGTATGCGTGTTTGAACGTTATAGACAACTTAACGGCTGAACCGATGGAAGGAGTTATAATCTGCTTTTTATTTTGATACTTCAAATGAGCGAGGTGCTACGCCCTCACATGCAACATTACATGCTATTGTAAGATAATAAAATGGGTATATTGGAAAAACTATAACAGCAAGATACCTCACATTTTGTACAATTAACTACAGTTTCAGGCATGATTGGCTAACAACAAACAAACAAAAAAGCAGACTTACAGAAAGATTTATAATATACTAGCAGATTGTACCCGGCGTTGCGCGGGTTATAAAAATCCAGTTTCGAAATCGGCTTGTTAAAAAATGTAATTTTTCAAATTATTCGGAAACCGGTTTATCAAACAATTCAGTTTTTTGAATACTCTAAGTCCTAAATATAAATGCATGCGATTTGCCCGTTTTTCGTGCCTTTTCCCCTTTCTGGACCCCTTTTGGTCCAACTTTTTAAACAGAACAACTCAAATAGCTATTTGGGAAACTTAACCAAGTGTGGTGGGAAAAAGCTTTGTATGAATTATATGTATAGGAAAAAAAAGAAGTGTTTTTGTAAACGGCAGAGTTTGCCGTTGGTTACGCTATTGCAATTGCCGATCTTACCTTGGTAAGGGCAAAAGGAGATTTATTAATAAAATTCAAGGTAAAGTTGTTGCCGATTTGAGTTTTTATTAGAATCTGATTTATTTCTGGCCAAAGGGCTCTTTTTATACCAAAATTTCCATATTTGCTATATTAGTCTAATTTACATTCTATCTCACTTAATCCAATTTCATACATGTTCTTTCTTTAATTTCGATAGTCGCAACTTGAAGAACTGACCAATCATCTAGTCTCTGAATTGGGGAATTGAGTGACTTTATCAATGTCACTCAATTACCAATATGATCCCTTTGGATATTCGTCATATTTCATTCAAGTGCGGCTTGATCGATTTTGTTTATGTCTGCAGTATGTTGTGAGTACAGCAGTGTGTAATGAAAGAGCACACTACACAAGCTAAATCGTAAAAAAATACTTTTAAAACCCATAAAATACAGTATTTATGCATAAAGTACTAATTTTTGCAATTTTTTCTCCTTTGCGCCATTTTTTTCCCCCATTGGTTTAAAATTTTTGTAGCCTATAACCCGCGCCGACAAAAGCTCGATCAATATCCCAAATTTTAAGAAAATCGGTTCAGGCGTGATTCGGTATGCACTTAATTTGCCCGTTTTTGACCCCTTTCCCCCTTTTTGGACCCCTTTTAGTTCAACTTTAGAAACGGAACACCTCCAATAGCTATTTGGGAAACTTAACCAAGCTAAATCGTAAAAAATACTTTTAAAATACATAAAATAGAGTATTTATGCATAAAAATATTAATTTTCACCCAAAAAAGCTCGAACTATATCCCAAATTTCAAGAAAATCGGCCCAGTCGTTCATGTGTGATTGGCTAACAAACAAACAAAAAACAGACTTACAGAAAGACTTATAATACATATTAGGATTAGGATAACCTGCACTCAATTTGCCCGTTTTCAGCCCCTTTCCCTTTTTTGGACCCCTTTTGGTTCTACTTTAGAAACGGAATACCTCCAAAAGCTATTTTGGGAAACTTAACCAAGCTGATCGTAAAAAATTACCTATTACCATTTTTCCCCCCTTTTGGTCAAAATTTTAAAAATATTTATAGCCTATAACATGCACCGACAAAAGTCCGAACCATATCCCAAATTTCAAGAAAATCGCTCCAGGCGTGATTGACTAACGACAAACCAACAAACATTTGGGAAACTTAACCAAGCTAAATCGTAAAAAATTACCAATTACCATTTTTTCTTCATTTGTTTAAAAATATTTATAGCCTATAACCTCCACGGACAAAAGCCCGATCTATATCGCAAATTTTAAGAAAATCGGTCCAAGCGTTCAGGCGTGATTGGCTAACAAACAAACAAAAAAACAGACTAACAGAAAGATTTATAATATATATTAGGATTAGGATTAATGTGTGTTTGTTTGTACGTGTGTATGCATACACAAAAATATGTACATACATATATGAATATTTGTCTTCTTTAAGTGGTTTCTATGAAAAAAATGGTTGTAGTTGTAAATAGTCGTAAGGCGGGGACTATTTGTACAACAAAAAATCGAAACCCGTAGTTGTCACTGCGTTTAAAAAAATTATTTAATTGAGCAGTGTCATAGATACTGCTCCGAAATTGCCATATTTTTAAAAAAGTTAACTTTATGTTATCTGAAAATTGTAATAACGAAAATAAGTTAAATGTAATTCTACAGTTCCCTTTAGCTAAAAGTAGTTTTCACTCAACCCATGTTTAACAGCAAGTTGTAATTATGGTCCTAAATATCGTCCTTGTTCTGAAAAACGCATATTGATCAATGTTCGCGTTTTCGACTTGAAAACGCCAAATAGGTGTCCTGATAAGCGAAATCGCTACAATGAAATTATTTATTTAATTATTTTGATTTGCCTATGAAATATTCCTACAGGCTATTGGCTAATATTACAAAGTATGACATTAAATTTAATTTACAAAAACTAAGAATTTAAATACTTAATTATATTATTTTTTATGACATTCGATAAAGAGAAATCAATCAGCTTATGCAATTTGTTAAATTCACTGCATATTCTCCTTATTGGATCAGCACTAGCATAGTTGGTTCTAAAAAATTGTATTGATAATGGGGTAAAATGACGTGACGGACGTTGAGGAACATTAAAAGTGATATCATGAATTAAAAAACCGGAGCCAATATCACCAGTGATTACATTGAATAAGAACGATATGTTTAACATAGTTCTGCGACTTTTAAGTGTTTGAAGTTTGATTAATGCTAGTCTGGCAGAATAAGATGGTAAACTAGTTGGATTAAAATTCAGTCCTCGTAGACAAAATATCAGAAATTGCTTTTGTACAGATTCGATTACGTCGGAATATTTTTTATATAGAGGATCCACACAATTTAAATTTAATATGTTTTCTTTTTATTTGAGTAAAAACTTTTAGCATTTTTCCATGATTTAAATCAAAAATTTGCTTCAAATTTGTGTATTTTCTGTACCATTTGTGTACTTACCATCTGGCGATTTATGCAAACAAAAAATGTAATGCTAGTGGTGTTAATTTTAACGCTAATTATTTGGGTACTTCTTTTTAAACTTTTGAAATTTATATTTGCAATTTATTAAGTTCGCATATCTATATTAAATCGTAAAAATAAACTTCTAATAAACGTTAAAGAAATAATTTTAAACCTATATAAAGTGTTTTAAAACTTTTATGAGAGCAAAAAATCATACAAGATTTTATTTTATACTGGCTACCCGTGTTTAAAATTACCAATTATTCTTGAGTGATTATAAATAACATCTCTAACTGAAAAGAAGCATTTGCCCTATTTTTTTCTGACTTCGTACAAATAAAATACACGTATTACAATATATTCCGTTGGACAATAAATATTTTAATTTCAAAATCGTACAGAAAAGTAAGTACTTAAAAAAATATTTGTTAGTTAAATAATAAATCTAGATTTGAAGGGCACCACAAAAGTCAGAAGAGCAGTGTAAAATATCAAATCAAACAAATCAGCTCAATGCCAACGCACCGCCTATTAGAAATATTTCTAACTGGAGAAAGGTATAACTTTCAAATAATATTTCCAAACCATTTCGCTGCCTTTTTACCCAGTTGCTGTTCCATTATTGTATCCATTACTATTAGTACGAAACTACTTGTCGTGCCAAAATCGTTTACAAATTTAGCGAGGATGTCCTACAAAACCTTCTCTGAGATGTTAGGAAGAGTGTTCTCTTAATCTCTAAGCAAAATAAATAAAAAGGTAAAGCTGTCTAAACAAGTAATTGTAGACTTTACTGGTCATATTGAATAATGCTTTAGAATAGGTTACTTTTGACCTTAAGATTTTTAGCAACTGGTGAAAAATACACACAATTAGCTTATAGCTATATTTATCAAGCAGCTATTTTCGTAATCATTCCGGAAAAGATTGATACAATTGCGCATTAATGCTGGCAAGTGCATTTAAGTTTACTGCCCAAAAAACAGCTAACACCAAATAATTTTAATGAATAAAAATGAGGCGTAAAGTCGACTTCGACCTTTGTAGACAGAAAGGTGAATGTTCGAAAATCGATTTATAGAATCATATACGACTTTTTAACAAAAAGTCTATTGTTCAAAAGTTGAAATCTATTAGGTAGCTAAATGAAATTTTTTTAACCAAAAACCAGTAAAAGCTTCCTAAAATATTATGCACGTATCTTAAATGTGCAGGTATGAAGAATGCACTTAAATTAAGAAATTTATATGGGTTTGGCAAATAAATATACTAAATGCAAATTTTTTGCACTTAAGTGAAATGCAGGTAAGTCAAAACTACTGTATAATTATAAACGATTTCATTACGTAATACTGCTGACCGTTGTGGACGCAAACTATAACTTTTTATATGTTAATATTGGTTCCAATGGAAGAGCAAACGACGCAGCGGTATTTAATGAATCGTCACTGTGTGAAGTTATAAAGATCAACCACTTCGATTTTCCTTCGGATGATTGCAAACAAAACGGTTCCATTTGTATTTGTTGCAGATGACGCTTTTAGGTTGACAGCAAGAATGTTGAAACTTTATGGGGAGAGGTCTGCAAATGCAAAAAAAAAAAAAAATTCAACTATAGATTAAGTCGGGTAGGCCGAGTACTTGAAAATGCGATTGGAATTTTGGCAAATAAGTTTCGAATATTTCAAAGGGAAATAGTCCTAGACAGTGGAAAAAATCACGTTAGCTTCTTGCGCTTTGCACAATTTTATTAGAAAACGCGACGGGTTTGATTCAGAAAATAAGAACACTTATCATAATGAAGTGAGCATGACTAATCTCCAAACGAGCCAAAGTAACTGTTCGGGAGATCACGCGAGAAAGGTACGGGATTTCTCGAGTATTTTAAAGTGGGATCAGTTCCTTGGCAAAATGATGCTGTAAAAAATTCAATTTTTAACTTTGAAATAAATATTTTATGTAAAGAATAAAAATTATATTTAATTCATGTTTTAGATATGTACATATAATAGTAAGAATTTTCAACCAAGCATTGAACTAAAATCAGAGCAGTTTTCCATTGTGTTGGTCTGCATTCGTTATTTTTTTTGCTGTGAAAACCGCTAGCGTGATATTTTCTACTAACTCATCTTTAATGCTTTCATTATTTATTGCATTAAGCTCTAATTTCATCCATCTCATTAACAGAAATCTTTTTGGCATTGCATACATTTGTAAAGTATTGACGGCTGTTTCAAGTACAGCATCTTCTGGCTGCTTACTGCGGCTTGACACTTGCGTATTATTTTCAATTCTAACTTTCTTACTAGGTTGAGCAGGAACTGCATCACTTTCAAGGAGTTACGATGAGTCATTAGAATCCTCAAACTGTAAAGAGTTTTGTCGCTGGAGATAAAAAATATTTTGTAAATATATTTCAATTAAATGACATTCATTTTTTAACAAATACATACTAATAAATAATCCTTTTCGTATTTTCACAAAATCGTTCAAAAAATTCAACTCACTGAACCAGCAGGCAGTTGGGACGTAAACATCATCTGAACTTCTTCCACTTTTTAAAATTCTCCCGTGTAAACCCATAAATATTGCATTTTATTCTCTATAAAACAATTTTTATATAATAAAAAGGGAAGAAACAATACATACATACATAAGTGGTCATTACAACCCTTCAGTCTGGATTATTGACCTAGTTTCTCACACCACTTGTGTTGGGTGTGTTACTTTTATAAATAAGTGGCGGGACTTACAATCGACTCCGAACGACAGATTATTTTGAGAAACTTGTCATGGCAATTTTGTTTGCTCTCAGAGTTTTTGCCAGAAATCTGCTGAGAGGAAATCGCTGAAGAAATACTTACTTACTTTAAAGAAGTGGCAACACTTCCTGAATACAACACTGACACGATGACAGACTATTAGACGGTTAGCAAATAAATTGAAGTTAGATTAGAGACTCGTAGTTTGGACGCCGTGAGAGCATCAACTCTCTTTTAGCTATAAATAAATATTAATTAAACTAATAATTAAAAAGTGTTTTATTTATAAGAGGCAAAACTATATAAATAATTTGTCATTACAACCCTTCAGTCTGGATTGTTGACCTAGTTTCTTACACCACTTATGTTGTGTGTCTTAATTTTATGCATAAGTGCCGGGATCTACAGTTTAAAGTCGACTCCGAACGACAGAAATTTTGTTTTTAGAAACTTTTCATGGCAGGTTTTTTTACTCTCAGAGTTTTTGTCAGAACACTGGCTTTACGTCTAATAAGCCAACACACTACCTACTAGACTACAGTGACTTCAGCTGAAAGACAACAGACTTGTTATATTATTTCATTCCAAAAAGTCAAAACTATATTGTATTATCTTATGAAAGGAAATTTTGGGTTAGAAATATATAAAACAGTGAAGGAGTTTACATAAATATTACTAACTTCAATTCAATAAAATTTATTATAAATAAACTTATCGAAATAAAGATGGTGAACGTGTCAAATCAGTCAAAAACCATTCAATGAATGAAACTCTGTAGAGCGGTTTTTAAAATAATGATTGGCCTACTAGAGTAGGTTCAAGATGACAGCTTTGACAAGTATGGCTGCCTAGAAACAAAGTGCTCTACGTTGTTTATACTGTTGGAGTTCTGTCCTCTCTCAGGAGCTGGCATTTCCAGCTGACATTATTTCTTTTTAATGTTATCTTCTTTTAGAAGCAATTGCAAACAAAATTTAAAAATTCGAAAACCATGGTGAATCTCTTTCACTTTGTGCCACCTTTTTGTGGGTTTGATTAGTTCCCATGTTTAGTGCACTATATTGGGGTACGATATACGATAATCTTTAAAATATTCTTTAAGAATTTGCTTATATTGCTCATTGCTAAAAATCAGGGTCAGTGAACTAAAGCATTACCACCTGGTAAAAATCACCTTTAAAATAAAGTTTTCATTTGCCATAATCGAATTAAATATCTTTGATAACACCGTCTAGTGTCAAATGTGACCTTCTATACTTTTTATATCACCCTATAATAAAATTTTATATCATTTACTATACTAAATAAACAGTTTGAAGTTTAAATTGCAATTTGTCCAAATAACAATTTGGACAATAAACTTTTTTAATTTATAATACTGAATTTTAAACTGTTAAAGATAAATTGCTATTAATCAATTTCAAATTACGTAACTGAATTAAAAATATTTGCATTTACCAATACTACTTTTTAAGTTCGAAAAGTGTCTATAACCGTATAGATAATTTATATCTATATATATAGGTTTACAGATATAAATTTTTAATTTTCCTAAAGGACGAAATAATTTTTTATAATCACTTTTTGAAACAAATTGGGGTTGATTAATTTGTTTTTAAATCTCCTTTAGATCTGTCAGATCTTCAGCTACGAATTAAACCTTTTTTTTTTTGAGTTTTGTTTCAATTATAAATTCGCAATATATTTACACAATTCGTAAGTAGGTTTGATAAGTATAATGATTTTTCAATAGGTATAGTTTCATGTAGGTAAATATAAATTTATGGGATATAATTCACTTTCTTTATTTTCAGTATAGGTTATTTATTCAAGGTACAATTTTAAGGTAATGGATTTCTTTTATTTATTTTATGTAAGTATAAATTTTACGGTAATTATAATGTTAAATTCCCTTTTTAGTTAATTTAAATTCAATTTATTTTGGTTTAATTATATTTTACTATTAATATTAATTTGATTTGATTTGCACTGTATTTTACACCTTTTAACGCATTGTAAGTTGGTGAAGTTCTTGAAAGTAAGAAGAGAAGTGAAGTTTACATGATTTCGGTTCTCTTATTACACTTCTGTTTTACTTAACAGCCGTGTTGGAGACATTGTGTGCAAAGAAAAGGTAGAGACATTCTTTTAATAGATGCTGCTGGAAGGGTGTAGGCATTCCTTTAGATGATGGAAGCTCTGTTATTTTTTTTTTTTTTTTTGTTATTTTTTGTGGATCGAAATTATTATATCTGATAATACCCTATAGGGTATGGTGTGTTCAAACCTCGTTTGAACATATCGCCGGGTCTAGAGTTAAGCGCAAGATGCCCTCTCGCCTGGAGATGTGGTACACAGTACTTGTGCCAAAGATTTAATGGCTTCGGCAATAACCTTGGCATTAGGCGTAGCGGATAATGTTGATGGTGGCGTTTTTGTTGTTCGCTTTCTGCTTTGCATCATTTAATTCGTTTGCCTCTTTCAGGTGTTGGATGGAGTAAGGTATGATGGAACTTGTCGCACATTTTGCACATATCCAACGAAGTGCAAGACCGCAAATCGTGGCTTCTGGCTAGGCAGTTTTCACAATATCGATGCCTATCAACGACTATTTCTTGTTTTTCGTTGACTGACTTCTTTAGAAATTTACGGCAAAACATTAAAGCATGAAATTTCCGGCATAATTTACATTCGTAAATCTCCGGATCTGGTCGAGATCTTGGGTGACGATCCTTACCTACGGGACGTCTATTGGGGTTCCGACGGATGATTAATACTTTAGAATAGTTGAAAATTCCTCAAAGGTAAACTTCCGAGCCCATATGTGGAGCATGAGGGGGAATAAATTTCCATTAAAACCCATATGTCACGTATTTCTGGACCATATCCTGAGCAGCCGTTCTCACAAACATATCAAATTCGCGTTCGAGTGTTCCGCTTGCTCCGACAAAATTACGATCATTATCAGTTACTACCCTTTGGGGTAGTCCACGCCTCCCAACGAAATGAGAGAATGCAGCTTGGAATGCTGACGAAGACAGGACCGAGCAGAGTCCCAAATGGATAACTTTCGTGCTGAAGCAAACGAAGACACTAACATAGGCCTTCGTAGTTTTCGAATTCCGTAAGGTCCAGAGTTTAATTTCAAAGGGGCCAGCAAAGTCAATACCCGTGACTTGATACGGAAGTGAAAGAGTACATCTCTCGGGGAAGTGGTGCCATTATCTGAGACCAAGGCTGCTGTCTCTACATAATACAAGTTTTGCAATGTCGTATTATATTCTTTACTCGGGGTTTGAGGCGGAAGATATAGAACTCAGTCTGTACCATACGACACATTTGACTGCATTCAGCGTGAGATAGGAAGTAATGTAAATGTTGTAAATATAGTTCGCAAAATCGGGAGTTGTCGGGTAAAATAATAGGATAGCGTTCATTATATGGTAGGGAAGAGAGAGCCAACCTGCCATTTATCCTAAGAAGTGAATTCGAGATCCGAGCGATCTGAGATTCTTGCTACAATTATGGAAGAATCGAAATATATAACCTATTACACGCAAAGCTCTATTATATGACGATTATCGAGTTAAAATGTCATCGTTTCGAACTTCCGTGTGCAGTGTCTGAGTCTCATTAGAGACTTGGGGTGTTTTCAACGGGTTTCGTTGAGGCCATTCAGATGAGGGTTTGGTTAACCATGGTGGCCCGTGCCACCACAAAGAATTGGGATAAAGATCTTGTGGCCTACAGCCCCGAGTTGCAAGATCAGCTGGATTATCGTGCGTTGGCACATGTTGCCATCTTGCATCCAGGATTAAGCGGTGGATTCGGGCAATTCTATTAGCTACATAGGTTTCCAAAGATGAAGGGGTTTCGAGAGCCAACCCAGAATTATGGATGAGTCAGTCCACAAATGTATTTCCGCATTAGCGAAATTCAAGGATGTTAGAACGTAATGGACAAGGTTTGCCAATAAAATGGCTCCATTAAGTTCCAGTCGTGGAAAACTGACTGTCTGAATTGGGGCTACCTTGGATTTCGCCAGTAACAAACTTGAAAATGTATCATGTATGTTTGTCTCACACCTAACATACACTGTAGCACAATAAGATGATTTAGAGGCATCAGCAAATCCATGAATCTGAATTATATCCTCAGGCATATATCTGATCCACCGAGGAATTGAGATCTCCTCTATATGAGAGAGATCCTGAACGAGATTGTTCCATATTTGAAGAGATTTTGGTGAAATCTCTTCATTCCATTCTAAGCCTTCTAACCACAGCTGTTGCAGGAGTATTTTAGCCGTTATTATTAAAGGAGCAAGCCAACCAGCTGGATCGAAAAGTTTTAAAACAGACGAGAGAATTTGTCTTTTAGTTATTTTCGATGTTTGCACAATTGGTGTAAAAGTGTAGGAAAATGTATCCGTGAGCGCATTCCATTTTACACCTAGAGTTTTAGTTTTGCTTGATTCATGGAAACGGAGGAAATCTAAGTCATAAAGATCCTCCTCTGGTAAATGAGAAAGTAATTTGGAGTCATTTGCAGTGATCTGCGGATTTCAAGACTTGTATAAGTTGAGTTTGAGCGGATAGGGTCTCTTCTATGGAAAAAGCTCCCGAAAGAATGTCATCAACATATGTATTCATTTGCAAAATGGATGAAGCTTCCGGATATTGGGACTCAGAGTCCTTCGCAAATTGGAGAAGGGTGTGTATTGCGAGATAAGGAGCGTAATTTAAGCCAAATGTTACTGTTTTTAACTGGTAATCTTTTATAGGTCCATTCTGCTGGGGTTGAAATACAATCTTTTGATAAGTTCTGTCTTCGGGATGTACGAGAATTTGACGATACATTTTCTGTATATCGCCACTGAAAACAAATTTGTATTTCCTCCAATTGAGAATAATAGTAATCGACATCATTGAGAGAAAAATTAGACCTTGTTTTCCTGGATGCATTAAATACTACTCTTACCTTTGTGGTCTTATGCTCGGGGCGTACTACAGCATGGTGCGGTAAGTAAAATGAGTTATATTTGCCCTGAGAAATAATTTCAATAGTGGAAGTTTTTTCCATATGATCACGGGTCAAGTATTCGTTCAAAACATTTTTATATGCGGTGTAAAGTTCTGGATCCTTGGACAATGTTTTCTCCATTCTGGAATACTGGGCCAAAGCAATAAATCTAGACGAACCTAGAAAGATTTTCTCGGGATATTCTTCCTTGAATGGCAATCGTACGACATATCTGCCATTCTCATGACGCGTTGTAGTCCGATTGTAAAACCTTTCACAAATTTTATCCTCAACTGAGCACGGGTGTGTTGAGGGAATTTCTTCCGCTTCCCAAAACCTTTTCAAGATTTTATTGAGATCTAATATCTCTGAGGGAACAACTGAAGTTGTGAAAGTTTCAACTGTTTGAGTCTTCATAGGGCCACTGAGCACCCATCCGAATATAGTGTTATATGCTGAGGTGCGACCGCAAATATTCTTTTTAATTCCTTCAATATTAATGAGATAATCATAATCATTGCCCAGTATTAGATCTATTTGGGATGATTTGTTGAAGGTGGGATCAGTTAGATCCAAAACTTCGAGTTCGTTGGAAGCAGGGATTGCAAAGGTACACGAAGGAAGTTGGCAACACTATTGCCCTAATGGGAATTCTCAAATTATACCTTCTTGCATACAAAACGAAATCGCATTCTTTGTTTGCGGATTGCTTCTGTCCGCCAATACCGACAATTTCGAAACGAGATGTTTGAAAGGGGAGTTGGAGTCGGCTGCTAATTCTTTCGGTTAAGAATGTTCGTTGAGAAGCTGGGTCAATAAGTGCCCGAATGGTGAAGAGTTCACCTCTATGTTCTATTTGCATTAGAGCCGTTCGCAATAGAATATTTTCATTACTCGTGGAGTAATTAACGCGTACTCGACTTGATGTGGGGTATTCAGTACGAGTTTTGTTGGGAGTGTTCCGGGTAGCATTTGTAGATTTCGGGGAGTTACTGCTATCTTCATTATGTGAGTCATGAGCCTCCCGCGGTTGAGGTTTGGATTTTTTCGTCATGTGCAATAGAGAATGATGCACCGCATGCCTTGCAGGTTAGATGTAATTGTTTTTGTGAAGAATATGTGTGGATATTTGGTTGTGATTTTCCGACCAAACAAAAGTCATCTTTAGCAGTCTTAATGCTCATGAGACGCTCTACAGCTTCATACCTGTCCACTTAAAATTAAGACATTTGTGATCACTTTGGTAGCTCACGAGTTGATGCTAGAGACTGTTCCCACAGTGAGAGGGTGAAATCGGGCAATTTAGTTGATATTAATCGTATGAGAATGGGATTCCAGCTTTCCACATTTACCCCAAGAGTTCTCAGATTTGCCAAAGAGTCATTTACAGAAGACTGGATCCTCCTGATTGACTCACTGTTCTCGCTAGTAGCTGGTGGGATGTCAAACAGTATTTTTATCTGGTTGTCAACCAATACACGCTTATTCTCGTACCTGGTTCTTAAAGCATCCCATGCCAATTCAAAATTTTCAGTAGAAAGTGGATATCTTTTGACTATAGCACCTGCTTCTCCTCTCGTTTTGTTTCGGAGATGGTACAGTTTAGTTACAGGGGTTAACTTGGAGTGACTTATGTAAACCGCTATAAACATATCACGAAAAGACGGCCACTGTTCATAACTTCCCTAGAATACCTCTGTATCACAGGGGGAAGTTTTATGCAGTATTCCGGGGATTCGGGTGTATGTTGGGCCAAGGGGTGCGAGTCTCGGGGTGTGCCTGAGTCAATGGAATTGAATTGAGCTACCTTTGTTAACTCGAGAATCTGTGAAGTACAAGGATAGTAGGCGTCCACACACGCCTCATAATGTTTCTTCGCCTCTTCCTTGAATTCCGAAGTTACTAGTTTGTCCTGAGATAACATTATTCTCTCATAGGAACTGTCGAGTTTTGCCCATTTTGAGTCCAAGTGCTTTAACTTGACTCCCAGAACCAACTCCGATTGTTCCTCCACGTGAGCTCGTTGGAAGCGTTGGCAAAATTGGATCAATTGATCGCAATTGAATAAGAAGCTCGAGAGCTGTTCGCTTCGCTACGAGATGATGTGGACATGACGAGAATGTGATATAGTCAAGAGTGATAAAATTCAAATATATGAGATACGTGTTTAGAATGTGAAACCTTTGAGGTACTGGGAAGTAGAGCTAGAACTATTATCCAGCTAAATTCTAAAGAGACTATATATTTGAGAAGTAGAGAAAATTTAAAGAAAATATATTTGGGAAGTAGAGCTAGAACTGCTATCTAGAAAGATTTAAAGAGATTGTGTATTTGCGGGATATACTGGATATTGTAGGTAGCACTTAGGGGTTGGGCTACTGGGAAGTAGTACTAGACCTGTTATCTAGTATTAAAAAAAAAAAAATTAAAAAAACTATAAGTGCTAATTGCTGTATGAGAAATCTTGTATATATTCTATGAATAGGGGGTTAGGGACTATATGGGAATAGCACTAGACACTAGATTCTAGTTTAAAAAGTAAAAAAAATAAACTATAGAAAAGATATGGAGAAATTTTGAGATTTTTAGAAAATTGGCATGTGAATTTTCTCATAAAATTGCAGTGTGAATTTGGGAATGGGACATGAGAATACTTTTAATTCACTATATAATCTACATTTTAATTGACCTGAGGTATTAGTTATATTAAATTATTTCAATTTTGTAATAAAAAAATTCCAAATATCAAAAAAAAATTAATTTCTTTATTATTAAAAAATATTTCCAAATATTTTCTTTTTTCATTGAGCTCTAAATATATTGATATTAATTTTCAAAAATAATTTATTATTAAAATTTAATTTAAGTTTGGGATATAATTTTTGTGGTGTTTACCCCAATGGGTTAATTTGCAATGGACTGTATGTTTTAATTGGAGGTAAACACCAGTGGTCTGAAAGAATAAATTCAATTAATTATGTTTCAAATTTATGTTGTTAAAATTAAATTTAAATATAAGGGGATATGAGATGAAACAATTGGGATCAAAATTATTATTTATTAATTTATCTATTATTAATTAGATTGAGATAGATTATTTTAGGTCTGTAATAAAATGTTTTTTTTTTCAAATTTTTAAGAGTTATTTTTTCTATTTTGAAATTTAAAAAATATTTTCAAATATTTTTTCTTTATTATTGAGCTCTAAATGTATTGCTATTAATTTTCAAAAATAATTTATTATTAAAATTTAATTAAATTTGCAATATATTTTGTGTAGTGTGGTAATTTGTAATATGTGTTTGTTACGTTTATAGTGTTTATGTTATTTGTTAGAAGTAAACTCCAGTGGTGTAAAAGACAAAAAACATTTTTTTTTTTTAGTTAATTTAATTTAAATTCAATTTATTTTGGTTTAATTATATTTTATTATTAATATTAATTAGATTCGATTTGCACTGTATTTTACACCTTTTAACGCACTGTAAGTTGGTGAAGTTCTTGAAAGTAAGAAGAGAAGTGAAGTTTACATGATTTCGTTCTGATCGATTTATTTCAAAGTGCACTTAAACTGTTTAGAGTACTTATTCTTTTGGAACACGTTTCGAATTAATAATTTTTATATTCGGCGTAGTGTAAACGGCTTATAGATACCATAAAAATATGCACATACGTTGTACATATACATACAGTGACGAGCAGAAGTGAGTGGATGTTCACAATACTGAGTTTCGTCATCCACAAAAACAAAACCATGCAAGCAAATACAAAAAAAAAATTAATTTTAATTCTTTACTTTATTCTTAACAAATAACAGTAAAAAACAATAATTAATGAAATGAATTCAATGAGTTTGAATGAAAAAACGAAAACAACCACATAAAATCAATTTTGCACGTTTCAAGAAAATTCAAGAAACTAGCCCAATTTCAATATTTGGTCCTAGACCCTTATTAGAAATAGCATGATTTACGCGGCTTGAGATGCTTTCTACCAAATGATCAAAAAAATCTTTCGGAATTCGATGCCATTTCGCATTTATACGATCCCAAAGTTTGACCATGTTTGTTGGGGCTGTTTCGTACTGTCGGAGCCAGATTTTCACGAATGGCCAAAAGTTTTTAATCGGATTGAGGTCGGGACTTTGTGTGGCCATTCTAGCAATTGAAAATTTTGTTTCCTATCCCATATCTTTCCAATTTTTGCTGTGTGCTTCGGATCACCATCCTATTGGAAAATAATTTCTTATTCGGGATAAACACATTTGTCCACAAAATTCGGAAGATGGGCTTGCAGAATCTTTAGATAGCCTTTTTTCACATGATACCATCTATCAAGTGTAGAGAGCCAACATGCCACCATATTAAGCATCCTCAAACCAAAATATTTTCACCACTATGTTTAACAGTTTGCTTCACATGGTATCTTTGAACACGTTCCCTGGATCTGCGCTGGCAGTACTGCGTTTTTCTCTTGTGGTTGACTCTTAGATTATTTTTAATGGGGCCAACTGACTATTTTAACATGGTGGTGTCATTGGCAGTAGTCAATTGTCCGACTCTGCATTACTTTTCAACTAACTTAAAGTCAGTTATAAAAAGTTATTTATATAATAGTTAGTTATAGTAGTAGTTAGTAGTTAGTTATATAATAGTTAGTTTAAAGTTAGCTAACTTTAAAGTTGGTTATTTAAAGATAGCTTAAAGTTGGCTAATTTGTAAGTAACTTAAAGTCAGTTATTTAAATATCAACTTGAAGTTGACTTATTTTTAACTAACTTAAAGTTAGTTATTTAAAAGTTAACTAATTTCTAACAGATCTGTAGTGATAAGGAATTATATTTTTGTTAGCGATAAGTTCACTTTTGGTTTAAAGTTGCTGAAAGAATGGTTTCTTAAACTAGTTTAAAAATTAGTAACCTTTTCTGAAAAATTATTATTGCTGTGTGTTTTTCGAAATTGATATCTATAACTAACTAACTCAAAATTTGTATAAACTTCGAAAAAAACACAACTATTATTGAAAACATTTTAATTTTTTAAATGTTTTATTTATTTAATATAATAAGTCGTATAGTTACAAAAAACAAAATAATTAGGACCTTCATTCATAAAATAGTTATTATCCAATTTTAACTATAAATATATATGTTTATACGTATCAAAAACAAAACAAACAAAAACTTCATTTACTTATAATTAAAATCAAACCACATTCTGCTGCGTTTTTTGATTATTTTCAATGTCTGAAATTAAAGTGTAAGAAAGGAATAATCATAAACAAGTAAAAAACTTATAGTTACCTTGAAGGTTTTGGATGTTATATGAAAATTAATATATTTAATGAAATTTAAATTTATTTAATATGAATTTATTTACTGTTCATTTTTTTAAACTTCTTTAATATTTGCACATTCTTGACAACAATTGTTTCCCTTGTTATCTATAAGTATATTATTTACTAATTATAATATGTACAATTAAATGAATACTTACATTTATCAATTCATTGCAAATCCAGTCGCTTAATATGTGACGTTTTCTTTTGTAAATTTTTAAAACTATGTACTCAACTGCGAGTAATAACGAAAATATTTACTTTTGTTCCATATTTTCAATATTCTTCGAAACCCTCGCGAGATGACCTATTTTTAAAATACCAATCTCCAATTTTTTCTTTAACAGTCTTTTTTTCCTCAAACTGTTCACTGGATGTACTAATGTTTTCAACACTTTCTTTATTAAGACAAGTATGTTTGGAGAACAATGTGTGTTTCAGTGGAACTATTATATCAAATGAACTATTAGTTTCTAATTTATTTAAAAATTAATTTTTTTTTAAGTCTTTTTAAATTTCTGTTACTCTAACCACTCATTTTAAACAATAAAAATTATATAATTTTTAGAACTACAATAGCACTTAAAAGCACGCACAGGACTGATTTTAATTTCACAATGTAAAAGAATTCATGTTGTAAAAAATTGAGGATCAAAAAAATAACGGTTTCATTTTGAATAAATTCTGCATAACATTTCAATTAACTATTAGTTAATCTAAAAATAGTTCAGAAAAAGGTGCAATTAAAAAACAATATTATCAGAAATAACATAAACGTTTAAAATTATGGGGAAATTCTGCATAACATTGTAGTTAGCTTATAATTAGTCTAAAAACAAACTTATAGAAAGTCTGATCTCGTAAAAGAGAGAACAGAGAGAAAACAAATCTCACAAACTAGAAGCTCTAAATAATAAATAAACGTTTCGTATTTGGGTGAGTTCTGTATTACATTACAGTTAGCTTATAGTTAGTCTAAAAGAGTTATCTAAAAGTGTGTTTTTTTCGTAGTCGAATTCCAAATTCTAAGGAAGTGATGCTTTAAATTGTAGTTAGCTTATAGTCACAAAAGTTAACTTAAAGTGGACTACTTTCGTAGTCGACTACAAAATTGCTGGCAGGAACCCTTCTTTCAGGCTTACGGCCAATTTCTGACACCACTCATGTTGTGCGCGTTAATTTAAGGTTCAATTAGTCGTGACATAACGCTGTAGTCGTAACATAATCCATAACCGTATATTTACAATTAGCAGCAATCAGTGCTGCCATAGCCATAAACAGCTGTATACGTTAATTCCACATATGTATTTTTCAAAAGTAAGTAAATTCAGCAAACAGCTGTTAATGGTTATGACAAAAAACCAAAATTCAATTGGTACATATGGTTATCGTTATGACTATGGCATTATGGCAAGTCACCTATAATCGAAAACAGTGATGTCCATAAAGTTGGTTAAAACACTTGATTTATATGGTTAAGTCACGACTAATTGAACCTTTGTCTTGGAAGTTATTCTTCATTTTTGTACATTAAGGTTACCTTTCGTTGAATCGAAGAAAGTCATTTACTCTATATCATATAAATTTATGTTTGACCAAATTTCGCTCTTTTAATCAAAAATTTTGGTTGATAATTTTTTTTCGGCTACTGGCGGAGAGCTTTCATTATCAAATAACACTGTCAAAAAAAAACAGCGAAATTTGGTCAAAAATAAAAGAATTATATGATAAAGAGTAAATCAGCTTCGTCGGGTTAATACTTGGCGGGACCTACTCAGTTTAGCATTGATTCCGAACGACAAGATTTTATAAGACACTTTTCATGGCAGGTTTTATTTACTATCAGAGTTTTTTTCAGGAATCTGTTGAGAGGAAGTCGCCGAAAAATATTTTTTTTTCATATTTTCGTTTTGATGTCTGGCCTGGGGATTCGAACCCGCGCTTTAAATCTAATATGCCGATGAACTATTTCAAAATACCCGAATATTTTCAAAATACCTTCTATAAGACACATGACAAATGTATTTTAAATAAAAAAAATATCTTACATATTACAAAGTGCATTTGAACATTATCTTTTAATGTTGAAATTTTAAACAAAAATATTAATAAAATATATTAATATAACATAAATTTTAAATATTACATTAGTAAAAAATTTAAAGAATCACACAAAAATTCGAACCAGGGATTTAACTCGGTCCAGATTGAGAATTTTTTCACTATTTATATCTTTCGTTTTACAGGATCTTAAATTATTTTTTTAATACACTCCCGTTTCGTTCATTTAAATTTTAAAAAATGTTTCATAGAGCGAATATATTCGTTTTTTATAAATGTATGTGGGTTTAATCTTAGTATTAAACATCACCATCAAATAATTCATTTTGTTAAATAATAAGTTTTGCTAATAACCGGTTACTATTCCAATTTTTGAAATCTTCGAGTGATTTATTCAGTTTTTCTTTCGAATGTGAGAAATAAATTTTTAAAAATAATTTGGTAAATATTTTCTTGTTCATTTTTTAAATTTGGTGAATACACTTTATCTTTACAAAAATCACTTTCACTAAAAATAGAAACGCTTTCAACTTCACTCTTCAACAACTTCAAATGTTCACTGACAACGATTTTATTGTCATTAAAAGAATTATACCACATTTTGTAAAAATAATAACTTTCCAAATTTCCATAATTTAAACCATTCTAATATCTTAAGATGAAGAGAAAAAGCAAGTCCCAAGAAGAGAACTTTTTACATTAAGAGGTAACAATTACATTCAAAACAAAAAGCATGCCAGGAAAAGAGTAGCTTAGAATAACCTATTATCAGATTTTGGATTTTATAAATGGGTAATTTCGTGTCAAGTGACGCAATTTTTAAAATCGATGTCTAGTCAAGAACTGGAGTTGGAGGGGTTCATGCAGGGATTTTTAAAATGTGTGTAACTCTTCACTTATTGGTCCTAAAAAAATCTCTTAGATATCTATGTATTTCTTCAATCTTTCCAAAAATAATTTTTAAAATATTTTTTCTTAATTTTCTTTTTTAAATTATAATTTTTTTAAATTATTTTTGTTTTTAAGTTTTTTCAAAATGGACTTTTTTGCTCAAAAGAAAGCTTATATTATTTCCTTTAAAGCTTTTATAATCGCTTAATGAGATGCGAGTGGGATATCTACCAAAAAAAAAATTATTTTTTAACTCAAGAATAAGATTGGACCTCTTCGTAAATGCATCATTGCGGTGCTTGTTATGAGCATCGTGTTTATAAATGCAGACATTGGCAGCACTGCAGCTGTCACATGTTCGTAACTGCAACATTAAATCATATTATGAGCAATTAAACACAAAACACTAATCATAAAAATGGCTGATACATTGAATTAGTAAGAGAGAGAATGAGTGTTATAACAAACAATTTCTTTTTTCCTCCGATTTTTAAATTTAAAAAAAAAATACAATTTTGAAATTTAAATAAAATATATAGTACAAAAGCCTAAAAAACCACACAAAATCATATAAAAAATAAAACTTGTATTGAAAAAAATTGAAAAATTTAATCCTTAAGCAAAAAGCTACAAAAAAAACCTAAAAAAATAAAAAAAAGACAAAGGGAGAAAAAATTGTAATAGGTAATTTTTTTGATTTAGCTTGGTTAAGTTTCCCAAAATTTTGTTGGTTTGTTCGTTAGCCAATCATGCCTGGACTGGTTTTCTTGAAATTTGGGATTAAGATCTAGCTTTTCTCGGTGCAGGTTATAGGCTATAAATCTTTTCAAAATTTTGACAAAAAGGGGAGAAAAAATGGGACAAATGGTAATAGGTAATTTTTTACGATTTAGCTTGGTTAAGTTCCCCAAATAGCTATTGGAGGTGTTCCGATTCTAAAGTTGAATCAAAAAAGGTCCAAAAAGGGGCAAATTAAGTACATACCTAGTCACGCCTGAACGTTCGAATCGATTTTCTTGAAATTTAGAATATTTATTGAGCTTTTGTCGGTGCAGGTTATAGGTTATAAATCTTTTAAAAATTAGTACTTTATGCATAAATGCTGTATTTTATTTGTTTTAAAGGTATTTATCTATGATTTAGCTTGGTTAAGTTTCCCAAATAGCTATTTGAGGTTTTCCTTTTATAAAGTTGGACCAAAAGAGGCCCAAAAAGAGGGAAAAGGGCAAGAAACGCGCAAATTGAGTGCATTTATATTTAGGACTTAGAGTATTCAAAAAACTGGGTTATTTGTTAAACCGGTTTCCGAATAATTTGAAAAATTGCATTTTTTAAGAAACCGGTTTCGAAACCTATAAACAGTAAATAAAAATATTTATTGATGTTTTATTAACCCGCGCAACGCCGGGTATAATCTGCTAGTATTAATATAAATTTTGCCTAATATTCTGAAAAAAATTATTCATCAAAATTTGCACATTCTATCTAAAATTATGCCTGTATATATTTTATTCCCCCTGGTGCACCGCATATGGGTGGTTTATGGGAAGATGGGGAAAAATGTTTCAGGACCCATTTGAAAAGAATTTCTTGTTCACAAAAATTTACATACCCTGAGTTTGAGACGATTTTGACTAGTATTGAAGCTTGTTTGAATTCTAGGCTCTTGTGTGCAATGTCTGATACCCCTACTGACTTGATTCCTCTCACCCCCGGCCATTTATTTTCGGGCGACCAATACTCGGAGGGGTGCGTTGGAAAGCGATATCGAAATATTATTACTGTTTTAACTACCTGGCACACTCCCATATGGGAGACAAGTGCGCTAGCCTAGAAAGATGTCGAGAATGCGTAGCAGATCAACACCGATGGTCACTCAACTAACCAAACAGGAGACAAACGGCAGAAGAACAACAAAAAAGCAACAAAAGAACTCGACCCAACAAAAACAAGAATAACAATACCCAAAAACTAGAACAACAACTAAATGAATTAAAACAACAACAACAGAGACAGCAGCAACAAACACAGCAAATTCAGCCGTATATACCACAATTACAACCAGCGTTGCCAAAATGATGATTTTATCATATTTTTGATGAGTTTTTTGGTTCAAAATTTGATGATTTTTATTAATAAATTATGATTTCAAATTTATGAAAATTATGATTTTTTTATTTCAAGTGTGTATTATTTTTATTGTAATTGTGTTACATAGTGGAGTTAAGTTTTGTATCAGCTTATTTTTGGTTGTTTAAAGAGCATCTCTGTATATCTGTTATTTTCATGGGAAGTACAAATTAAAAATATTATTGAGCAATTCACCCTACTTTGTATCGTGTATGTTGTATTCAATACATTTGGTTGTTTGTGAACGACAGTGCTATGCTGTATTGTGTATTTCGTATTCCATATATATTTTATTGGCATTCAAATAATTTGATAGCATGAAACCAACACAACTTTTGAAAAACAGGTACACATTTTTTTCATTCACACAGTTTGATAGCATGAAACCATTACAACGTTTAAAAACATATGCAAAAATGTGTATAAGTGTATCGGATTTTTACTTGAAAATTATCAACAAGCATAATCGTTCAAAAATATACTCAATACAACGGCTTATGTGAATTGATCACATATTAATTTGACAATTCACGCAACCCCTTGTATCGTTGTTTTGAGTGCATTGTTGGACGAATATACAATAGTGTATGCTTGTTGTTGATAATTTTCATATAAAAATCCGGTGCACTTGTACACATTTCTTTAATATGTTATTAAAAGTTGTATTGGTTTCGATTTCAGCCTATGTAAATGTCAGTAATCAAGAAGAAGAATATATTTACAAAATATTATCTAAGTAAAGTAAGACACATTTAGTATTTCAAAATTGTATTGCTCGCTCAGATAATTAATTAATTTACTTGTACTTATACATGTACTTTTTAATCTGAATTTATTTTTTGTTAAGCAAATAATTAATTAATTATAATTTTTAAATGAAATTTTGTATTAAAAAATTATGATTTTTTCCATAAAATATGATTTTTTTCTGCATATGATGATTTTCTGCTCAAAGTTTCTGGCAACGCTGATTACAACAACCATCATCATACTGCAACCATCGTCATAAATGACCAAAATGGACGTATTTATTAATTTTTTTTCTTTTATATTATAAGTTTTTTATTGCCTATTATCTTACTCAATACTATACATATTTTATATTATTACTTCCCTTTTAAACAATGAATTGTTATTATACAAAACTCAATTTTTTCTTGCAATGGATTTATGTAAACTCTAATCTGTTTACTTTTCGTCTTTATTTAAGCGTTATCCTCCGCCGTTGCACTCGTGGAAGTTCAGTTAATGCACATCGTTATTGACACTTTCTTTTAATTGTTAATTTTTCTTATAATTGCTGTTTCGGCGCCTAAATTTTTTGTATGTATCTGCTTTTTTTTAGTGCTACCAAAAACCTATGAACTGAACGTAAGTAGCGCACACCCCCGAACCAAAATAAAATATTAATATAACCCCAAATTTATTTTGTTCTTTTTTCCCCTTAATTTTTGCTATTCTTGTGAGGATTATTTCACATATACAAAGATTATAGTCTGTAACCTGCATCTCTTAAGGAATAGCAGAAATACATTGTGCTATCATTCTGTATATATGTATAAAAATAAAATATGTATATTCCGACTTAGCCACATGCTACATCCAGTTTATAAATATTCTATCTCCAAAGCACTTCTAAATTTGCTTATATTCCCAACAAAGGGATCATAACAAGATTCAGGATGTGTAGCGTCAATAGATCTGATCTTCATTTCATGGTCGCATATCTACGATTACAATTCAGTTTTTTTTTGTATTTAAATTTATCTGCCTACCTACAAGTGTTTCGTTGAGACTAAATCGTCCCTTTCGATTATAGTACAGATTTTTTGCTTGGTTTGGAGCTATTGTGTTAACATGTGTGCCATTTATGTATCCAAAAACTCTTGGTATACCAAAATTACAAAAAAAAAAAAAAATGTTGAGCGGTGATACTTCTATGTGCCTGAGATGGATAATAAATCCATGTTTTACATGGAAATTCTGAATGTTGATTGTGCTATAGTCGCTCCCCACAGATTTTGGTACTCACCTTCAGCGAAAAACCGCAAACACGAACAAGGAGATGTACTCTTCTTTGAAACCGATAGATCATTTGTTAAAGTTTCCAAAGGAAAACTGAACGAAACTTTGTTGACTCTACAGTGGTTAAAAATCTAGATCCGAGAATTACACACACCACAAAAACATAAAATTATTAATTATGTACTTACTGTACACTCGACAATTTTAAAGGTTTTGAAGGAACCCGTAATGTTCTTCTTATACTTCTTTGCTTTAATTTTCTTTCGTTTTTTTTCTTCCATTTCCAATAACAAAACTGCATTTTGTTATGGTGATTTCTTTTCTGGCATAAATTTTGCCTTGAAAAAATGCAATTTGGTTCTTTACTAAAAATTTTGCCATAAATTCCAAAAAAATATGCTGATGTTTAATGTTCAATTTCATTAAAGGGTTGTAAGGGCAGCACTTTTAAAACAGCTGTTCTTGTTATTGTTTTGGAAAAAATGGAAGCAAAGAATATTGTTTTGGAAGATTTGTCCTCTCCATCGTCAGATGTAGAGGCCATTTATTTATAACTGTTAAAACGAAATTCTTGTCGCGAGTGAAACATTTTGTTAAAAATGTCTTTTATCAGTATTGCGCCTAGTTATAGTAACAAGAGCTCACTATTGGTGTTGATACTTTTATTTTTGTAGCGATATAAAATTTACTAGGCGAGGCCTACAAAGAAACATATGCACATGGATTATTATCCCAACAAAAAACGTTTGAGATGAGTTAACTTAAAATTTTTTAAAATTGTAATAAGTAGATTATTTATAAATGCTTTTAAATGGAATTTGATTTTAATCTTCTAAAAAAATATTTCCCAAAAAATTCCAAAAATTATTTTTGATTTGATTTAGCTATTTCTATATAGAAATTCGAAAAAATTACTAAATAATTAATAACATATTGGGCCAATTAAACGATTTGAAATCATTGGCATTTACATAAAAATAATAGTTTTATTTATTTTTTTTTTTTATTCAAAACATTTTATATAAAATTAGCTTTCCGAAAATAAGAAATTAATTTAATTGGATAATCAAAAAAATATTTTTTCGTTTTCTATACAATGATTAGCTTTAAAGTCGTTAACTGAGTAAACAAAACGCTAAACTACAAACATAATTGCATAAAGGGCAATATTTTTGTTCTTTAATAATAGTTTAAAATGCAACACATTATGAGGGTTTGTGAAACCTTTAATAAGCGTTACAAAATATGTAGGCAACATTTAAAAATAATTCACGTGACATTCAAGAAGGAAAATTGTTGTTTGGTTAATAAAAGAAACTTTTGCGAAGAAATGTTAAAATTTTTTTCACGATAAGAGTGAATATACATATGGAAAATAAAATTTTTCGGAAGCAATTGATAGTTTCCTGAAAAATGATTTCAAAAAATAAAAAAAGTTTTTGGTGCCCAAAATTGGGAATTAAGTCGTAGTAACTTTCTCGGTTGCTTACTTTATTTTTATCACTTTCTTTTTGTGGTTTGTTTCGCTTGAATAAGATAAATCCATAAAGAAAAAAATCGTAACCTGAAATGCATAAAAGTCTAACAACCAAAAAATTCAAAATTAAGTTTTTGATTGACTTCGTTGATCTGCTTCAAAATATATATATGCATGTACTGACAAAATTTGCCATTCAATATATTTAAAGTCTTTCATTCTATTTTTTATTAAATGCCATTTAATTCTGGATTTAAATACATTTCATATTTTTTCTGTTTCTAGCCCACTGTAAATTGCTCACACTTTGTGTAAGCTTACACTGTGTCCTTATTTTGTTGTAACCCATTAGCTATTGTTATTTGTTTCGCGCTTATATTCTTTTCATATTTATAAATGTTACAAAAATATTACTTTTTTATCGAACGTCCCCGGCCACACACTAACCCATCCTCACCCGACTGCGGAGGGCTCGTCCCCATTACGTAGGGACACGTACACACTACAATTCGGGCTGTAGCGGGTAAGGGAAAAGTCAACGAGAACATAAAACAGCTACAGAATTTAATCACAAGCTGAATAAGGTAACAATAAAACGGAACTATCTAAGACAAGAACAAAAATACATTTTTATATAATAATTTATAAATTAATGCCAGCATATAAGCTACGTTTTACATTAAAAACACTACAATTAAAATCTATAAAATCATAATGTAAATTAAAATCATTACATAATCTACGAAAAGGAAAATTACATCCATAGTTCGTTCTATAGAAACCTAAAGAAAGACGACGATAGTGCCGTGAAAATCTTGCTGGAATGCTGAAATTCAGGTTACAAAGCAAAACTTCAGAATCGATATCACCTTTAACCAGATTAAAAATTAAACAAACCCCTAAAACAGCCCTTCTACGTTCCAAAGTTGGAAATTTTATCAAAGCTAATCTATCTTAATATGACGGAAGCCCATTGGCATCATGCCATCCTAAGCCACGTAAACAGAATAATAAAAACTGTTTCTACACAGACTCAATTGAATCACTATGAAAACGATAGTATGGATTCCAAATAACAGACGCATACTCCAAAATAGGTCTAACAAGTGAAATATACAGTAGTCTTGTTATATAAGGATCAATGAATTCCCTAGCCCATCTTTTTAAAAAACCAAGAACAGCCCGAGCCTTGCCAATCATCATACTAATATGATCAATAAAAGACAATTTAATATCCAATAATACTCCCAAATCAAGAAATGAAGGTACAGTTTCCAAAAGGCAAGAATTAATCACATAAGTGGACGAAATTACACCCCCGCGAGAGAAAACCATGCATTTACACTTCCTCAAGTTAAGATCCATTAAATTAATCCTGCACCAAGTTACAAACAAATCAATATTTCGCTCAAGAACAGCCTGGCCATGATCATCATCAAAAGTATAAAATAATTTAACGTCATCAGCTTACATCAGAATATTACAATCAGAAACAGCACAAGGCAGATCATTCAGAAACAATAAAGGACCCAAATGGCTACCCTGCGGATCACCAAAAGTAACATATACAGTCTTAGACAATACATTCCTAAACAATACCCTCTCAGTCCTAAGCGAGAAGTAGGAGTCTAGCCAACGATGAATAATATCAGGAATACCGATTAGTGAAAGTTTAAGAAGCAAAGTTCTATGATTAACCCTATAAAAAGCTTTACTGAAATCAGTATAAATTACATCAGTCCGAGCACCGACGAGAAAACCCATGAAAACATGTTTAGTAAATTCAAGAAGATTAGTGACAGTCGAGCTGCCTTTCAAAAAACCATGCTGGAAAGGAGATATTAAAGATCTCGTATTAAAAAAGAGATATTTATTTTAACTAATATTTTTGCAATTACTTATGTGAATTTTTTATGCGTGGAGTTTAATAGGTACAAATGAATTGGTACCTTGGTATCGAGATACAAATAATTGCAACAACAACAGCAATCTTATTTTTTACATTGTAACATAGGTTACATATTTTTAAATAAAGAAATCATTATTAATATTGAAGCCGAGCGAGCTTCTTGTTTTGTTCTCCTTGGTAGGCCTGCGATCGTATTTGATTATCAATTTACTATATAAATTATCGTTGCCCCTCTTTTCTTAGTGACGTTTAGATAACAGAACATTACAGAATTGCTCTATATAGCCGCCGGTGAGGAAAAAGCTCCTCATTGTTCTTGAGCACCAAACATGTTTTCTTATATTTTTTATAAAATATATTTATACAATTTTTTATATTTTTTTTTTTAAATTTATTGTTGTGAATATATCTTAAAAGGTATAATATAGAACGTGCAGATGCTTTTAATACCCTCTCGTTGGTCAATGTACGTTCACAATGAAGCCATTCCATTTGTATCTCTTTTAGTTCTTGAGATATTAGATTACATCGTAAGTATTCACATTTCATGTTTAAAAGTTGTATTCGTTCCGGTTTTGCCATTTTGCATGCTGTTCCGTGCTATAAAATAAGCGCTTCTTAATTCTTTTAATAGCCGCAAAGTGATGCAATTTCGTTTGGTTGGTTCCAATTACTCATCAAGTAAATATCGTTTACATACTCGTTTGTTTTGTATACGTCCGAAAATTTACTGGTACTGGTTGTTGGTATATACCACACGTTTTTATCAAGAGAAATCCAATGCAAATGTAACATATTCTCAATAAGAATATCCTTTTATACACTTACGCCTCAATTAAGGGCCCGTTTCGGTTTCACACGTTCGTCTGTGCTCATGGACAACACAAACAAAAACACTAAATTTTGGGATGAGTCTCGAATAATACAGAGGAAATTAACCGTGGTGGTCAATAACTTACGTCAGAGTAATATGAATATATTGAATATAAAGAACTCTGGTGGGCCTCCTATAAATTCTAGTCAAAACTACAATAATTTTTATTAATTAAAAAAAATCGTAAGTGTAAGTTGCATAATTAATTTTAATCCTAATCCTAATATATATATTGTTACGCAAAAATAGTTGAAACGACCTAATATCGTTTCACAATAAATAAGATAAACAAAAGCTTTAAATACAAAGATAATGCGTACACAAATACACACTAACACATACATCGGACTTAGTATAAGTAAACTAGCAGCAATAAGCATGAGAGTAAAAGAGACAGCCATGTAAGCGATCGCAACAACAACCTAAGGGAACATAGTGCATAAACATAATGCAGTGTTATAGAATTCTCTAGAAGACGCGAACGCGAACCTTCTACTTCGAGAATCATCATCAGACTGAAGGCGTTCGCATATAAAAAGGGCAAGAGAAGGCAGACATCAAGTCAGAGTGAATTCAGTCAGCCTTGCATGCAGTCGCGGTGTGGAGTTGCAAGTTCCATCCGTAGTAAAGTTTATCGAAGAGTTGCTAGCAGCGTTGTCAACTATAAATTTTCAAAAAGCACCAAATTCTTTAAAAAAACGCGCAATTTCGACAAAAAAGCACTAAAACATTATAATATTTATTTTAATTTTATCAGCATATATTATTGGTCATTACAACCCTTCAGTTTGGGTTATTGACCTAGTTTCTCACACCACTTACGTTTTTGTGCGTTAATTTTATACAATAGTGACGGGACCTCCTACAGTTTAAAGTCGGCTCCGAACGACTGATTTTTGAGAAACTTTTCATGGCAATTTTTATTTACTTTACTCTCAGAGTTTTTAGCCCGAAATCTGCTCAGATTGAATCGCCAAAGAAATGGGGATCGAACCCTGGCTTTACGTCTAAGAAGCCAACACACTACCTATTAGACTATGGCGACTTCATCACCAATTTATATAATCAGTAAAAAAAAATATACGAATTTACAATTTAATACAAAAGTCTATCGTCTAGCCTATATTCTACTCTAGCCTATAGTCTACTCTAGCCTATAGTCTAATCTATAGACTTTTTGAATATTTTATAGACTAATTTTTAGTCTATGTATATACTTATTCGATTTATTAAGACTGTAGTATTACATGTAAATGAAAATATTTATGGTGAAAGTTAACATACATTAAACATAATTTTTTTAGACGTATAAAATGTAAATGATTTTACCTTCGAAAATGTATCAACGTAAAAAAGTATTATTGTTAAATATCTTCGCCCAAAATTGTTTTTAATTTTCACAAGGCCAAATTGATTTCTTTATTTTTTTTTTTAAATTTTTGATCTGGTGTCACTGACATGAAAAGAAAAGCACTAAAAAAAGCACTAGGCACTGACTCGGAAATTTTCCGCGTCGAAAGTTTTAAAAAGCACTAAAAACAGTGCTAAAAGCACTGAGTTGACAACGCTGGTTGCTAGTGTTAACGCGAGCAGAAGAGTTGTGCTTATAAAAAGGTTATAAGCAGAGAAGAGTATCGAACGAGCACATATTGTTATAGTTATTGTTGTTACTTTGTATAAGTTTGGACAGTGGTACATAAAAGTAGTGTGATTAATAAAGAGTTTCATTAAAATAAACATATATTTGTTTTTACTTGGTTTGCAATAAACGAACTCATGCATAAACGTTTTTAAAAAGGTAAAAACGTAACAATATTATAAATCTTTCTGTAAGTCTGTTTTTTTGTTTATTTGTTAGCCAATCGTGTCCGAACGCATGGTCCGATTTTCTTGAAATTTGGAATATAGATCGAGCTTTTGTCGGTGCAGGTTATAGGCAAAAATTAGTTTAGCATTATGCACGTTGTTTCCCTTGTGCCCCAAAATAAGCGCTTCTTAATTCGCTCGATTTATAAAGACAAAAAACATAATAAAATGAAGATGTCCCAGAAGTTGTCTCAAACTATTTCGAATTTTGTAGTCCCAACAGAGAATAAAATTAAAACACAACTCTCCAAGGCTGAGCTGGTTTGTGTATACCACAACCATATCCACGGCGTAAACTACTATTAGTATTTTTTTATGTCCAACTTTTTGCGAATCGAAATCTGCAACCTAAGTAAATTCACTTCAAACTTTCCTATCGTAATTCCATACTGTTAGGACTTGAATATATTAGCAGTTTTAGTGTCTTATTATTTCACTACTGTTACTAACACCATAGTCAGTATATTTGAGTCTGTGGTCACATACGTCCCCTTCCGGCAACTCAACTAACTTTTAATGCATTATAAGTTAACTTTTTCTCAGCTAGTTGTGGTTGACTCTTAGATTATTTTGAATGGGGCCAACTGACTATTTTAACATGGTGGTGTCATTGGCAGTAGTCAATTGTCCGACTCTGCATAACTTTTCAACTAACTTAAAATCGGTTATATAATAGTTAGTTTAAAGTTAGCTAATTTTAACCTAACTTAAAGTTGATTATTCAAAGATAGCTTAAAGTTGGCTAATTTTTAAGTAACTTAAAGTCAGTTATTAAAATATAAAAATTTATATAAACTTCGAAAAAAACACAACTATTATTGAAAAGTTTTTAATTTTTTAAGTGTTTTATTTATTTTATATAATAAAAAGAAACAAAACAATTAGGAACTTCATTTAAAATAATTATAATCCAACTTTAACTATAAATGTATATATATATACTTATCAAAAACAAAACAATTAATAACTTCATTTACTTATAATTAAATTCAAATACATTCTAAATTAATTTTTTCTTTTATTTTTAATACATTCTGCGTGAATGTGGCGTTTTTTGAATATTTTCAACGCATTTCTGATGTCTTTTTCTGCATCATCAGACCCAATCGATCGACAAGCATCTATTTAAAATATATGTAATTAGAAAAATACATTTCTTTTTAATGTATTGCTTACCTGTTAAGGCTTGAAAGAAAGCTTGGAAATCTTTTAGCCGCTTTTTTCCAAGCACTCCCTCAACATTAACTTCCATGCATACGGTGATCGAAATAACATCCGTGAGTGTCTTTTGTAAGCGCCCTTTTAATAAAGTCTTTATCAGATTTACCTGATCAAGAAATGTTGTTATTTGTAAAATACTAACACATATAAACGTCTTATTAATGAAAAGTAATATATTTAATAAAATTTAAATGTGTTTAATATGAATTTACTTACTGTTCATTTCTTTAAACTTTTCTTGAAGAAGTTCTTTAATATTTGAACATCCTTGGCAACAATTGTTTCCCTTGTTATCAATAAATACATTATTTACTAATTATAATATGTACAATTAAATTAATACTTACATTCAATTACAATTATCTGGACTATTATTTTTTAATTTATTTAAAAATTTATTTTTTTCTTTTTTAAAAAGTCTTTTTAAATTTCTTCTACTCGAACCACTTATTTTAAACAATAAAAATTATATAATTTTTAGAACTATAATATCACTTAAAAGCACGCACAGAACTGATTTTAATTTCACATTGTAAAAGAATTCAAACTGTAAAAAAAGAGAATAAAAAACATAACGGGCTCATTTTGAATAAATTCTGCATAACATTTCAATTAACTATTAGTTAATCTAAATATAGTTCAGAAAAAGGTGCAATCGAAAAAACAATATTATCAGAAATAACATGAACATTTTAAATTATGGGGAAATTCTGCATAACATTGTAGTTAGCTTATAATTAGTCTAAAAACAAACTCATAGAAAGTCTGATCTGGTAAAAGAGAGAACAGAGAGAAAACAAATCTCACAAACAAGAAGCTCTCAATAATAAATAAACGTTTCGTATTTGGGTGAGTTCTCCATTACATTATAGTCAGCTTATAGTTAGTCTAAAAAAGTTATCTAAAAGTGTGTTTTTTTCGTAGTCGAATTCCAAATTCTAAGGTAGTGCTGAATTGAATTGTAGTTAGCTTATAGTTAGTCTACAAAAGTTAACTTAAAGTGGATTACTTTCGTAGTCGACTACAAAATTGCTGGCAGGGTCTTTATTCGTGTATAATAGATTTCAAACATTGATGTTGATGACCAACTTTAGCCTTTTATGTTATCATGGTGATGTCTTAAATTACTGTGTGGACCATTTGTCTGCTGTTAATTTATAGTTCATAGTGCAAGCAAAATAATAATAGTATCCTTTTGCTTCCATTTACCATAATATTCTCAATAAATTTGTAATGAAATCAATTGACTCATCACTGATTTAGTGCTATCATACAAGGAGCTAAAGGAAGAAAATATTGATACTCTAAAAAGTATAAAAACAGTACCTCGTTCTTTTTCTGATTGACATTTATTCATCGTTAAGGCTCTTTTAATTCATGTCACGCAGTCAGCATACAAGGGTAAAATAATTGTAATAATCTTAACTGTAGTCGGATCTTGTATCATCATATATATTATTTCTAAAGCACTTTTTTTTGTCGGTTGCAAATATCTCCCATACTACCGCATCAAATTTAATGAATGATATCTCATTTTAATGCTTATATCTAACACTAATGGCAAAAAATAATTAGAAATTGAAAAATTTATATTTTCATTGATAAAAATTATATTTTATATAGAACTGCATGATAATACTGTTGTCATTATGATTACATGTTTTTGTTCAAGTGTGGTAATACAGGTAAAGAAGTTCTACATAATATAGTATGTATTAAAATCCATTCTGGCAATACCGCTATTTACTATAATGCCGTTTATTACTAAGTCAGTTATATATAATATGCATATTAAGTTGTAAAAAGCTGTTTTGGCAATACTTTGCAGTAGTTGTTAGATCAAGTGTGATAAACAGGGTCGCTTAATTGTAATGCTATTCCACCTAAGAATATATAAAGTTATAAAAGAAATTTTGGTAATGTCGTTATTGTCATGGCATTGTTTGTTTTATGAAGTGTAGTAATACGGGTTAATAAATGGTACCAGGCTAATCGTAACAAACTTGGGAAAGCACATCATATCAGCAAAAATTATTCATACCGATAAAACTGTACTCATATGTACCTCGAATCAACCTTACACCTTCTGAGCCAACTGTGCCATTCCGAATGACACGAAAAGAATTCCCTGTGAAAGGGGTTTTTGCTAAGACGATAAACAAAGCACAAGGTCAACTCCTTCAAAAGGTAGGATTTTATTTACCAGAACCGGTCTTTTCACATTGGCAGTTATAAGTATCTTTCACTCGAGTAGGTAGGTTTAAAGATATTTCTGTTTGTATGAAGGATGCGTACGGGCAAAAAGTTAACGATGATGATGTCATTACCTCTAACATTGTATTCAAAGATGTATTATAAAAGCATTTAAACATTTGTATGGATGTATGTAAATATGTATGATGATATTATGATTTCTAATATTTTAATACTTTTAATAAAATTTATATTAATTATTTTCATTTTATGCTACAAAAATGACAACTAACGGTGCGAAATATTCGCACGGGTCATCTAGTATATATTATTTCTAAAGTACTTTTTTTTGTCGGTTGCAAATATCTCCCATACTACCGCATCAAATTTAATGAATGATATCTCATTTTAAAGCTTATGTCTAACACTAATCGAAGAAAATAATTAGAAATTGAAAAATTAATATTTTCATTGATAAAAATTATATTTTATATAGAACTGCAAGATAATACTGTTGTCATTATGATTATATGTTTTTGTTTATGTGTGCTAATACAGGGACGTTTAATAGTTCATTGTTGTTAGATCAAGTGCGATAAACAGAGTCGCTTAATTGTAATGCTATTCCACATAATAATAATATAAAGTTGTAAAAGGCATTTTGGTAATGTCGTTATTGTCATGGCCTTGTTTGTTTTATGAAGTGTAGTAATACGGTGTCTTTTAATATATGCATATATATAGTGTCAGCTGATATTTAACAGTTAAAAAGGTTTTAAGAAAAATAAGAATAAAAATAACGTGCAACGTAAGAATATAAATAACGTGCATTTGAAAAGACAAATGCAATCATAATGTTAATCAGAAATCTTAATGCTAAATAAGGGTTAATAAATGGTTCCAGGCTAATCGTAACAAACTTGGGAGAGCACATCATATCAGCAAAAATTATTTATACCGATAAAACTGTACTCATACCCCGAATCAACCTTACACCTTCTGATCTAAATGTGCCTTTCCAAATGACATGAAAACAATTCCCTGTGAAAGTTGCTTTTGCTGAGACGATAAACAAAGCACAAGGTCAAACTCTTCAAAAGTTAGGATTGTATTTACCAGAACCCGTCTTTTCATATGGGCAGTTATACGTGGCTTTTTCTCGAGTGCGTACTTTTAAAGATATTTTTGTTTGTATTAAGGATTCGTACGGGCAAAAAGTTAACGATGATCATGTCATTACCTCTAACATTGTATTCAAAGAAGTATTATTAAAGCATTTAAACATATCGCTCCTTTACTGCAACATAGTCAGATCTCAAGAAATTAAAAATTTGTAGTTACTTAAGCAAAACTGTTCTTTTAGACCTTCTGTATATGTTGAAAAAAAATCAGTTTTATATCCCAAGCTGAACCGAAGTTATAGCAAAAAGTGTTCGCGGTAATTATATCATAGGACTTCTGGCTTGAAAACTGAAATCACATATTGCAAAGTTCAAGTTTTTTTGAGATATGACTATGTAGCAATAAAGGAGCGATATGTATTTATGTATGTAAATATGTATGATGATATTATGATTTCTAATATTTTTATACTTTTAATAAACTTCCTATTAATTATTTTCATTTTATGTTACAAAAATGACAACTAACGGTGCGAAATATTCGCACGGGTCATCTAGTTTATTGTTACGAAAGTGGAAATGGTGTTGTAAAAATAATAAACAAAAGCTCCAAAAACAACACAATGATCATGGATAAAATGATAAACAAAAGCCCCAAAAACAAAACAGCGCACTGTTCACGTGATCAATGAATGAGTAGAAAAATATACCAACAAGAATAAAGGATAAAAAGACGTAAATAACCAACAACAAAATAAAGGGAACTAAGAAGTAAACAAGAAACAACAATGTGCAGTATAAAATAGGATAGACAAATAAACCAACAGCAACTAATCTACCTGCTCGAATGTAAACAAGAAACAACAAAAATAAGAATAGGTTGTTTACATTTTTAGAATATTCCCAAAGGACGTCATCGTCCTTCAAGGGCATTCATCACACTGATGATCCAGTAGTATAAAAGGCAGGTTAAAGCGAGCAGGGTTAAGTTTGAATTTAATCGTGTAAGACGACATCACGTTGGTTGAGAATTAAAATCTATCAAGCTTTAATTCGGTCAGACTTGTGTGCAGACAAGTTGCGTTTGAGAAAACAGTTGTTAGTGTTGTACTTACAAAAAGGTTGTGAGAAAGAAGAATAACTAACAAGTGTTGTTGCTTACAAAAGGGTTGTAAGCAGAGTAGTATAAAGAACAAACACATATTGTGAAGTATCATTGTATACGTGAAACAAGTTCGAACAGTGGCACAAAAATTGTGCAGATAATAAAGAATTTATTAAAACCAAACACATATTTATTTTTACTTTATTTGCAATCTACGAACTCATATTTTTAACGTTTTTAAAAAGGTAAAAATGTAAAAATATTTTATTTTATTTATTTATGTGTTCAAAACAATACATCAATATTAAATTTTATATATTGCAGCATTGCTTAGCAATTGTTGTTAACATTAATTTTGCGTAATTCATTTTAACTACATAATTTAACAAATTCAACAATAATAAATTTTATTTAAAAAGATATTTAAAATTTAAGAAAAAAAAAAAAAATTAAGTAAATAAAGGAAAAAAGAAACAATATTGTTACAAGAGTATTAAATAAAAAAAGAATATCACAATTATAATAAAACTAAGGGGAAACAAATTTACAAAAAGTTAGAGAACATTAACTGAGTAAAGCGCCCGAAAATGGCAGTTTTAAAATGCTTTGCATTGCTGATCATTTGTATCTGAGGGGAAGTTAATTCCAGAGACGAATGGAGTGAATAAAAAAATGTTCCCTCTATTCGACTTAGAAACTAGTAATCTCTCATACAAATAAGGTGTCAAATGTGACATAAATTAGTCGGGCGTAATGCGATATGCTACTATTTCTCCTAATTCCAAAAATGTATCGTGCTATATGTTACGTTAAGTCTTTGTCTACTAACTGCATCGCAGCTAGCAAACAGCTCACATCCGTAAGAGTCGGTATGACATTAAATTTTTTCTTTTCCTTTATTTGAAATAAATTCATTAATAAAATACTAAATATGAACTTATCTCTCCTTCTCTCCAATGATTTGTTAAAGTAGAGTCTTAGTTGCAAGTTCTTTATATGTGTTATACTAATCCATGTATGCCACGAGTTGGCTTTTCTTCATTGACTATGATTAACATATTATAACACAATTGGTCATTACAGTCCTTGAGTCAGGATTACAACCCAGAATCTCCCACCATTTATATTGTGTGTGCTGAATTTATACATACAGTGGCGTGCAGATACTGAGTTTCGTCATCCACAAAAATAAAACCATACAAGCAAATACAAAAAAAAATTAATTTTATCTTTATTATTTTATATTCTATGCGACAAAATGAAAAAATTAAGGTGTCTGTGTGAAAATTGAAATTATTTCGACATTTTTCAAACCCACCTCGCCCCACACTTTCGAATATATAAACCCAAACATAAAACGCTAATTTTGATTCGTTAATTTAACGTGTGATTACGCAAAGCAAAATTTGTTAACAACAGCACACTCTTAATGTTTAACAGTCATAATTTCAAAACAGCTCACTTATTTGATAGCCAATTACAAAATATAGGTATATACCAGGTCCTGGAGTACAATTACATGCCCAAATGATAGCTTCAAAACCAATTAATAGAACAGTATCAAAATAATTTCGTGAAAACTGATATTTATTAAGCAAATTATTTTAAAAAATGTTTTCTACAAAAAAAACATTTCTTTAAACATAAGGAACAGTTTCTTAAAAATGCACGTATGCTACTAATTATACACAAAAGGTAGTCCAAGGGGCCTATTTAAACAATTTGTTTGTGTGTATCAAATAATTCTTAAAATCAAGTACTTTGGGTCTGAGAAAAACTATCTTTTTTATATTTCTAGGAGATCATTTCTCAAAATTACGTAAATGAATATACCAGAATATCAACATACCCATTAGTGATGAATTTCGTATAATTATAGAATTCGAGAAAATGAAATGGCATCCCGGGGCTTAGTATTTGTGGTATAATTAACAAAATTATTTTATTATATACGATTGGTATTCTTAAGTAGCTAAGACTGCTCTGTTAATTGCAGAGTTTTTTCTGCTCAAGTAACATGCAACTCTGTTAACGTCAAAAAAGCCAAAGTTAAAAATGTGTTTTTTTCGTTGGAATTTGAGTTCTGTACATTGTACATCTATCAAATAAGTTATATTTTATTTAGGACGCGTGTATCTTTCAACAAGTCGCGAAAATAATAAAATTGTTTTAAAAACGGATGTTCTGTTCGGGCAACATATTGATGAAAGCTATAGTGCAATGCATAAAGGGTCATTACAACCCTTCAGTCAGGATTACGACCTAGCATTTCCATCATTTAAGTTGCGTGTGTTGATTTTATTCGTAAGTGGCGACACTGAGGAACAGAATATTTTGAGAGACTTTCATGGCACTTTATTTTCTCTCAAAAATTTTTGACAGAAATCTGTTTAGTGGAATTAGTCGGAGAAATATGTTTTCAGATTTCGTTATATGGAGATATATAAGCTGAGGATTGAACGGCGGCGTCATTTCTAATTAGCCAACACATTATCTATTAGACTACGGCGACTTACTTTTATACAGTGGTTGCCTTAAAACGCTATTTAGTGTCATCGGTCCATACTTCTTTGAGAACGGCTTTTTCAATTTTTTGTTTTTTGACAGAATTGGATGTTCTGGACACAAATTATTACAGTACTTTTCGCTTATAGTCGCAACCCTTAATTGCACACAAATTGAGGACTATATCGATAAAGTGACTATAAGCAAAATTTTTTTATACTCAACAATGTGTTTTTTTTATAAAACCAGCACTCATGGGATGACCCCTACTCATACAGTGCATTGTGCAGGTTTTAGTAAAGGTGGAAAGAGGGAAGATGCGAACGATAGGGAAACGAGTTGCTGCTGGTGACTATAAAATGACCAGTGCTATACCTTCACCATTAGACAGTCTACAGCAATCGTCCGCAATTTCTCACACCACTTATGTTGTGTATGTTAATTTTATACAGAAGTGCTTAATGCAATGTGCTTAAAAAAATGTCATGTATTCAATTTTTGTGAATATAACGAAAAATAAAAATTAATTTTTATTAAAAAAAAAAAATAAATAAAATGTACATGAATTCATTGCATTTAAAAATAATTATTGTTAATATTATTTAAAAAAAATTATAGCTTTTTTTAGCTTGAGGATATTGTTTACAGATGTATCCGCTATTTTTTCGAATAAAAAATTTATATTTATATCTTGCTCTGAGCAAAAATGTCGCAAAATATCTACTGCATTTAAAATTTCTTTAATCGAAAATCGTTTTTCTTCAACAAAAACTTCTTCAGCAAAAGCAGTTTCCGTTGGATTATTTTCGGCGTTTATTGAGTCTAAAATTTCTTCATTCGACATAGCGCGATGGCAAATTAAGTCATCGCAATGTAAATATTCGTGAGAAAGGTTTCCGGTAACATTATCAACATATTCATTATGTTTTATTATATAAAAACCAGCCCACAAAAAATTAATTCAGCATGAATGTGATTTTGATAAATAATTTTTTAGAATGTGACAATAGCGTGAAGTTTTTTCATATAATATAACTTAATAACTACGGAAAGATGGCATATATGCATGTGAGAAGTTCTTATATCAAAAATGGACTATAAAGTAGACTTTTTGTATAAAATTGATCGATAGAGACATATAAATCTAATAAAATTGACAATATAACTAATGTGACTATAACAGGTAGTGACTACTATCAGTTGGAGGTAATGTGCACTATCCATCGAGATCACGCAATTTGACCCCGTTAGACTTTTTCTTATGTGGTTTTGTTAAATCGTAGATGTATGCAAATAATTCACAAACCAAAGCGATCTTCATACCCAACACATGATCAACGCCATCGGTCAAATTCAGCCTGTTTTATGAACAAGAGCCGACTAAAATTACACATTTCGAAAGCATTCCATGCGGATAATTAAACAATGTTATATGTCCATAGTCTAGTGGTGTTTTGGCTTATTAGGCGCGAGGTTACGATTCAATAACCTGTTCAGATATCTTGATCAAAACGAAATATAAAAAAATATTTTTTCGAGGACTGAAAGGAATCTGAAACTTTAAATTGATTTAAAAGATTTGCTGAAAAAAATTATAATTCGTTTCACATCATCGTGCTAATATTTCTTATTATTTGTGCTTTTATTATTATAAAATTTTATAATAAACATCATAATCAAACTAATCATTTATTTAATTTGAAAAGAAAATATATTTAATTTTTTGGCCACTATCTACCATTTGTAAATTAAAAAAAAAAAACTTATTTAGGAAATAAATCTTCACTAAAATATCTTCGATAGTGTAAGCAAGAGAATGTGGAACACGAAATATTTTGAAATGGATGAGAAGAAGCAAATAAAAGCGTTTGCCATTCACTAATTGTACTGCCATAAAGGAGACCAGAAAAATTTATGCTCCTACTTAAAATGTACTCACGTAAACGATAGACGGAGAAAAATATAGAAGAATCGTAAATATTGCATCACATACATAACACAAATTTATCTATTGGACTGTGTTCTATTTGAGACTAGGGGTGTGTTGGTAGGTTGTGAAGAATTTGCTGGATTGTGAATGTGTTTTGGTGTTTTTATTTTGTGTATTACAATACGCACAGCATAAAGTTTTAGTTGCAAAGTTGATAAAAATTATAACTTGTTTTATTATTACATAAAATATAATTTTATATGATAAAAATCAGAGTGTATTTGTGAGAGGCATGTGTGTAATAATATTCTCAAGTGTAACCTGATAATATGTTTATGTAGTGGAAAATGTAGAAAAAACGTACAGCAATAAATCCCTAAATACTGCGTATTTAACTTGACAAATATTCTTCCAAAAATGAAGATCATTTCACGTTATTATTAGTGAATCTCATTAGTAAATAGTGGATCCTATTTATTTCTGCGGGTGTATATTGATATACAAAACTAATTCACGTCTCGTCAATAAATACGTCACGGGGCTTTTGACGTTTAGCTCTTCACTTAGAAAATGACAGCAAATATAATCAAAAAGTATTTCTGTCCCTCTCTGGTTGCCTTTCTATTTTGCTCATGTTTTTTTACATTTCGGGGTGGGTTTTTATTATTGGCGCGAATTAGTATAAAAAAATGTGTGGTAAAATTGAAAGGTAAGTGCATTTTGAAACATTAAACGTATTTAATTAATATATTAATAATATATTAATAATTAATATATTAATAATAATTAATAATTAAAATGGAAAAATAAAAACATCTTTTTTATTTTAATAGATATTGTGGTCCCTAGAAGAATAACTGTAAGAAGCATACAGGAAAAATGTGAGTATTTGGAAATATATTTATTTTATAAAATAATTTATAAATTTTTTTATAGGAGTAGAAAATGCATCATGGGCTGTCTACGAGGCCAAGACCTACATAGGTTTCCGGAGAATGCTGTGAGGTAAGTGCTATTTGTTATAAATATAATGCGGGGGAAAATTTGTTGTAGTTTCCTATAATTTATATGTGTTAAAAGTGCGTTTGTTTTTATTTGTGAGGGAAATCTTGTGTTTCCTAACAAAACACAAGACTGGCCTCCGGTTCCTAAGGCTGATTTCCCTCATAAACGGTTCTATATCTTTTGTTGCATATCGTTTGTCAACCTTTTTAATTCGTGTTATTAAAAGTGCGTTTGTTTTTATTTGTGAGGGAAATATTGAGTTTCCTAACAAAGCACAACACTGGCATCCGGTTTCTAAGGCTGATTTCCCTCACAAACGGTTCTATATCGTTTTAATTATATCTGTGGCATTATACATATAATAATAGCTTAAGGCGAAATTTTGTGTTTAGGGATATTAAGGTGTTTATCTAAAATAAATTGTGTTTAAATTAAGTAAAGTTAAAATATAAACGCGTATAGTTTTATTTTATTTATGAATTTTAGCTGAGTGATAGATCTTGAAGAAGAGAATAAGAATATGCAATAAAATGAAAAAACACTTATGTAATCTTAAGCTATTATCATTTATTGTCACAAATATATTCTACAAGTGTCAGCTTGTATTAAAAAAAAAAATTTTAAATTTAAGTTTTTGTTTCGCTTCTATGGAGTTTGGAATTCGACATAGGTGAGTTCTTTTTCAACTCATTTCTAATACGGATAATTGCAATTAAGTTAAGATTAAAATTCTATATAAGTAATATATTACAATATAATGTACAAATCTATAATAATGATAAAATTAAGAGCAAGAGGTGTAATGTTTCTGAGGAAAGCTTTGATGGAAGTTTTGATTTTCAATTTTAGCTACATTTTGTTAATTTTTACATTTATAATATGCATGTATAAATTTCTTTTTGGGTATAAAATTGTTAATTTTAAGTTTTATGGAAAACTTTTTGTATGAGTTTTAGACACCGAGCAGCTTTTAGGTGTCGTTTATTTAATATAAATCAGTAAAGGCGTTTGGCTTTACTTAAAGAAGTATGTGTGTGTGATGTTGTAGCATTTGGTTAGATGCTGTTTCTTTTGTAATGAATAATAAATAAGAGATGAAAACAAATTTTTTGTAAAATTGGGTCAAACCATTTTGTTTTTTTCGGATAAAATGCAAGTAGTTTATATTAACTAAATTTGGTATTTCTTTTTTGGCTATTTTTTGCTTAGAATTTAAAATTTTTTACTATGGCTTTTTATGTGTTTTGTATTATTTTTTGTTCCTTTTTAGACGTGCTGAATGGCTTCGTATTTTAAATGTGAAGTCATCAGTAAAGCGATTATATCGTGTAGTCTTTATTTTGCTCCGGAATACATTTATGAAAAATATGTTTCCAAATTTGCTGTTCCGAAATGTGCTAAACTAAATGAATTGTCTAGAGAAAAAACAATTCCAGGTTTCAACAACCAGATTTTAGAGGATGTAACCAGGGACAGCGAAATGTCCTGTAGTTTGTGAAGGACTGGCCAAAAGCTCCTGGAAATTTAAACCGCACTTTTGAGGTACTAAAGGTGATAGCGCAAGATTATGCGGAAGAGGATAAATTTGTCAGTGTCTCCTGCGACGATATGTCTCTAAAAACTTTCCTTGACTACGATAGGTTCAAAGACAAAATTGTAGGCTTACAGGACGAATTTATTTTATGCATGATAGTCCGCATCTTTTAAAAAGCGGCCGAAATTGTCTGCTTACTAAAGAAAATAAAATTTTTTTCAGCAATAAACTTGTGTCCTGGGCAGATGCTGTCCATTTTTATAATGTCGATTGTAATTCCATTAAATGGGCTCTTAAGCTAAGTTTTGGACCACATTTGTCTCAATAATTTTCAAAAGATGAGACTTAACTTAGCAGCTCAAGTTTTAAGTCGGACTGTACTAGCTGGTATGCGTACTTTGCATGAGTCAGGGAAATTAGATAGTTCGTGAAAATGTGAAGTTCTTATGACTTATTTTAATGATAATGACTCTGTCCTAAATGATTATTCCTTCACATATAGCAAACAGTTCCCTAATAGTCTCCTAGTTAAACCTCTTCAGGGCTTTGTAGATTATTATAAAGCATTGGAGAGTAAATTTATAAATTTGTTCAACAAAAATTGCCATCGACATGGTTTTCGTCAAATTCTGTTTGACGAACTTATCAAAGAACGTTGTTCCAATGTAAAACATGAAGATGTTTTAAATCTATACGTTAGAATTAGGATTTATTTCATTGTAAAATATTTCAATGGTAGGATGAAAGAACCCAATTTTAAGCAGAAGTATTTATGTGTAACTCAACCATAAGTTTTCAATAATTTTCAAACCATTTTCTTGATCTCATACTCAAATTAGTTTAGCACATTTCGGAAATTGTATATATTTTTTATTTATTGCAGTTCTAACAACGTAATACTACTAACACAAAAATTTGCAACATTTATGAATTTGAAATTATATTTTATTTTGCTCTTACACGTACATGCATACAACATTACTAATCATTTGCTGCCATTAACAGTCACTTTAACTTATTTGAATTACAAAATCATTTCCATTTCATTATTATAATCATGAATGTAATTATATGCATACATAACATAATCACCACACAATAACTCGTCATACACATACACTTCATAAACAAAATATGGTTTGTAAGGAGTATTGTTTTTATTTAAAACAAATTTGTTAATTTGCATAGCACCCATTATGAAAATTGTTGTATTTTTATATATCATTCTATGTTTATTGTGTTTATTCAGCAAACTCTTGTTTTTGTAAGACTGTAAGATGAACGCTTCAACGTTATCGTGCAGAGAAAAAACACAAGCCAAACTTGAAGAAAGTCGAATTATTACAAAGAGAGGATAAATATAATAAACGGTATACACTGGAGATGCTACATATAATCAATATACCAAAAGAGATAAGAATGAATTACAAAACAGACACGGAAAATAGCTATAGACATATAATTAATAAGAAAATAAAATAATATAATTAGTGCAACACTAAATGTGAAGATGTTTAGACGTCTTGTACTCATTGTAAGTGTTTTTTGATCTCTTTGTTATTATGTTATCATATTAGTATGTTTGTTTGATTTAAGCACAGTGATTGTTATTAATTTTTCGCACGTTGTGTTATTCTTGTTACAGCCTTGATAATGAAATCCGTAGGATATCGAAATATTGGAAATAAATAAATAATATATGGAAAATTATTGACCTCGAGAAATCTTTTTATTTAGTTATCGAAAATGTTTATAAAAAAAAAAAAACAATTTTATAAAAATTATCGAACATCTAAAACCTCTAGTCTTGCAAAAAGAGCTAAAATTTGGCATTTAGAAATAATCAATATATACAATTACGGAATTTCAGGAGTAAGTGCAGCGAAAATAAAATGCAATAGCTTCCCCTTACTCAAGACCATCATGCGTGGTAAAGAGCCACATCCTACTCAAGGTAAAGCAGTAGTTAAAAAAAAAGGACAAAAAATAATCATAATTTCAAAAGTTGTTAGTGCTGTTGGTATTATTGCGATTTGTTTCTTTACAGACTACAATTAAGTCCATGGTTACATTGGTGTGGATATGCTAATAAAATTCCTATAAAATAATATGTATTAATTATGGTACTAATTTCCTTTTACTTGTTAGATGCCAGACACTAAAGGCTCGGCTCGTTTGTACTATGATTTGTTTTGTCTCCTTTTTATATCAAAGGCCTTTTTAGAGCCACAATTATTTAACAAAAGAGATTTTGTTTCTTGTTTAAAAGTTTAAAGCCAATGAAATATATAACGAGTTTTCCACATTTGTAAAGTAGCTATTGATAATTTCGTAGAAAGGGACCATCACTGAACATTGTGCAGTAAGTGTTGTATAATAATTATGCTATAATTATGTCATTAAATTATTATTTATTTTAAATATTAATTAAATGTCAAAGTCTGCTTTAGTTTAGATTGCTACAACAAACACCACAAACATCAATACCAAACGTAAAATTAAAATTGCCGTCTGTTCACTGTTGCCAACAGCACCGAATTAGACTTCACGACATCAAAGGCCCAAAAGATTCAAAAAAGATATTTCTTTTTCTACACAAATTGCAGTATTTGTTGACATAGTTTTTGGTATCTGTTTTATTAATCTAGCTATTATTAACGATATTTTAACTATTATATTTCATTACCTTTTATAATTATGGGAGATTGTTTGTTAACAGGCGGTTTATAGCTTTTTGTATCAAAGGTTCTTTTAAGGGCTTCAAATATGGTACGAAAAAATCTGATACTCGCAATCAGAAGCAAGTCTAGACGACCGCCGTATAGCACGCTTTAGAAAAGGTGATCTATCCGCGTCAGTAAATAATATTAAAAAAGAACTTGAACTTCCTGAAAGTGTTGTAACTGTTCGTAGGCAAGGGAGAACAAATTATTCATCCAGGCAGTACGTTTGACGTTCCCTCAACAGAGCAAATGAAGTCCAGTATAAAAAAATACTGTTAAGCATGGTGGAGCGCAAGTAATGATGCTTTTCATACAACGGTGTTGGTCCAATACACGAAATAAAAGACATGATGAACCAAAAAGTGTACGTGGAAATATTGAATAGTGTCATGCTACCAAATGAAGAGTGTTCCAATACGACATCAACCCAAACACTCCAGAAAATTGGCTAAGGAGTGATTTCGTGTCAACGTTGCAACGCATTGTGGAGGTTAAGTCATGGCCTATTCAATCCCCAGACTTAAACCCCATAGAACATCGTTGCAGAGCGAAAACCGTCAAATGCAGCTGAGATGTGGTCTCTATGGCAAGAAGGGTGGAATAAAATTCCACTAAAACGATGTCAATTTTTAGTTGACTCCATGCCTCGCAGATGTGCTGCTCTAATAATAACTAAAGGCTCTTCTACCAAATACTAATCATATTTAAAGTTTCGGATTATAGTCATAAACATTTTCAACTTTTTAACATTAAATCTTTATGAAAACTGAAATACTCCCATTATTTTGAACAGCACTTTTAAGATATTTTTTGTAAACTTCCTGCCATTTACTTATTGAAAGCTTTGTTTAATTAATGAATAACTTCTATAATTTCAATACATTACACAAAAAAATTTAATTAGACATTTTTTTTTTTTTTTTGTTACAAATCAATGAACTCAATGATGTCAATTGCCTCTGGCTTTCCCTTAATGGTGTCCCACAGAAAATAGTCAAACAGTGTCACAACTGGAGAAAAAAAACTGTTATATTCTGTATATACAGGAATTTTTTTTTTTGTGAAATTATAAATATCTTTTTAGAAATAAGGTAATAAAGAACATATAAAAAATATCAATGATTATTTTCTTATTATTGGTTAAAATTCGTTAAATTGCTTACATTTATGAAGGTACCTGGACTTTTGCTCTCCACTAAAAATGTTATTTACATTGCTTGGCAACACAATAATCACTCTTATCGTGAAAAAAAATTCGCCCCAATTTTGTTCACTGTTTACAAAATTTGTATCATGAATTCTCTTTACCCGAACATAAGCCAACTGAGAAATAAAATTCCTTCCTTTGTGCATAATTTTTGACGAGAATTTGTTTGACATTTTATCAGAATTTGTTCACTTTGATTATTAGAGGCGAGTAGTTAAAAATAAATGTAAACTGTGTTGGAAATCTGTTGTTTTAATAATAATTGTTATTTTGGAGTACACCATTTGTTCTCTCCATAATATTTCGGCATTTACTATGTTTTTCGTTAAATGTTTCTTTTAATATGAGGCTCAAAAACCGAAAGTCTATAAGGAGTCAAAAGCCATGGTTCTAGTGCATAACCTGCATAACCTCCTAAGGAATAGAAGAAATACACTTTGCTTTAATTTTGCCACATGTTACATCCAATTTACAAATTTTCTATCTCCAAAGCACTTCTAAATTTGCTTATATTCCAAACAAAGGAATCATGACAAGATCCAGAATGTGTAGCGTCAATAGATCTGATCTTCATTTCATGGTCGCATATCTACGATTACACTTTAGTTTTTTTTTTGTATTTAAATTTATCTGCCCACCTACAAGTGTTTCGTTGAGACTAAATCGTCCCTTCCGATTATACTACATATTTTTTGCTTGGTTTGGAGCTATTGTGTTAACATGCATACCATTTGAAGAAACGGGTTATAGGGTAGGGTTAGGAGGGGTGCACAAACCTTTTTTTATATTAATTTTATATGTATGTAAATAATAAGTGTTAGTTATTGTTTTGGTTGTGTGTTTATATTTAAAACGTTATAAAACGTATTTATGTGAGTGTTTGTTTTGTAACAATATGTAATTTTGTTTACAATGTTTATTTGCAATTTCTTTTAATTTCACAATTAAGGCTCACAATATGTTTTTAATTGGTTAATGTTCACAATGTTTCGTTTTGTTATTATTAATTATTGATCATAAATAAAATGCAATCGCGCAAGGCACGCTGGGTTTTTCTTTACTCAGAGATCGATAATCAACTGATCATCAGGATCTTAATGATGTTGATGAAGAGTGTATATGTGATGTGTGGTGAATGTAATGTATATGTGAATGTTGATATATTGTGAATTAGGATGTGTGTTGGGGATGTTTGTGTTGTCAGGGTTGGAAATCAGGGATGGGATTGTGTGACTTGTTCACTCGTGTGAACATCCTCCCGGGCCGGCAACCTGTGAATAAAAGGACAATTATTGTTATGTTTTCAAAAAAGAAAGAGAGTATGGGTGCTCATTTTTCACTCAGGTAGTCGGCCTCTTTCCATGGGTTCAAACATCAATTGTCATCAATATGTCAGGTGGAACCTGAAATGAGTCTTTGGGTGAGTAATTGTAATTGTGAAAGTTCCGGGTAAAAATTTGGGTAGGTAAAGAGTGCTTGGGTGGATAGTGGGTGATTATTGAGAATATAAGGGTGAGTAAATTTGATCTTTTCAGACCATCATATTCCGCATTCGCATCAAGTTTTCTATTCGGTTGGGTTAACAATCTATTGAGTTTTACATCAATGGATTTATTTCTTCGAATAAATGATGCGCGGTCACAAATTCGGTAGATATATTACAATAGGGTAGAGGTAGGGTAAGTGAAGTTCATAGATTGTTTGGGGTATACAATTTTAGCTTCAACTTGAGTTTCGGCGGGTAAATGTGTTGTTGGCCACTTAGTAAAATCTTCCTTTAACCAGGTTGCTTCATTCCATAAATCGTCATCCTTTAGTCTGTCTGATTTAAAACTACGGCTGGCAACATCTGCTGGGTTGTCGTAGGAGTCCACGTTTTTCCAGCTCCTGGTTCTTACCGCATCACAAATTGGGTGTTGAGTTAGCCTTCGCTGGGTAATCAAATTGGGTGCCATTCTTGCCAACAACCCTGCACCACAAAGTTCTTCTTTCGATAACGAAATGACTTCGTTAGGTGCTAATCTCGGCTTAGAGTTTATGAGTGTAAATACTGCGTTTATAATCGCAGAGTAAGCCTTTTCAGAAGTATCTGAAAAGTCATGAAACTCATTTCCTGCTGAAGGGAAAATATGTATCCATCTACGAATCCAAATATTGTCATTACCGTAAATTCGAAAATAATTGTGCCATTTAATAAGGGTGAGTGGGTCAAGACATTCATCACAAGCTATATTATCCTGCCAATTTTGCTGCATCAGTATTTTGGCGGATATGATTATAGATGTTGGGTTGAAAAGTTTAGCGATAGTGTAGGGTGGTTTTATCGCTATCTTGGGGGCCTCAAAGAAAAGATTGTCTTCTGGATTCCACCGAATGCCTTGGGTTTCAGGGTTTTCCGATTCTGGAAGGGTGGGTAAGGCGGCATTTAGTTGGTGATCCTTGGGTAAATCATCTAAAAGTTCCTGGGAATCTGATGTCCATTTTTGTAGAGGAAAACCAGCGGATTGAAGAACTGTGGTAAATTGCTCTCGGGCAGTGTGATCATCAGCTAGTACATCATCGGCATTCACATTGTTCCTTATAATTTGAGATCTAATTGGGTGGGTATCTGGAATGTCTTTGGGTTGTATGGGTTCATGTGAAATTTTTTCAAGCTTGAACGAGACCCAAGGCTTGAAATCCCCACTAAATGTTTGCATATCGCAAGGGTGTGCGTTAAATCCAACTGAGTGGGTGGGTTGTGTGGGTTCGGGTTGGGTTGGAGTAGAATTATTGGGTTGCGTTAGGATTTCTATGGCCTCATCTATGAAAATCATAGTTGACCTATAGAATTTTTGGGCCGATCTCACATTTCTGGAGAGGCCATTAAAATTTATTGAATTGGCAATTTCTGGGTCATTTAGTTGTGTCGACTCTCGGATTTGCCTGAATTTTCCGTCAATATTCGACCACAACTCTTCCAATTCATTCCTCATGAATCTCAATGCGGGTAGTGATTGAGTATTCACCGGACTTGTCTTATAGTCCTCCTCAAAGGCACTTAAGTCCTGTTGGATATAACGCATAATATCAATGGCTAATATTTTCAAGTGCGACATTTTATTTTAAAATTCGAATTCGCAGAGGATTGGAAAATATTCAGTAAATTTCGAGAGTAAATCGATTTACCGTGGGTAAATTTGGTTTAGGAAAAATATTTATTTCAAATATGAAATAAATTTAATTAGCAGACAAAATTGCCTATTGGGTATTCTTTGTGTTATATGACACTATACAAAGAGAACGGCAATATTAGTTACTCACAATACTTTAGAAATATTATCGAAAAATGGGTAAATATTGGGTGGGTGGGTTTAATGAGATAATATTTCCTATTGTGAGTTTTTAACCAATTTGCGAATCCGGGATAAAATTATGCAATAATTTTATAAAAAATGTAAATTGAAAATGTTCAACTTACCTTGTCTGCTTAGGGTAGGGTACAAACCAATTTTATTTTTTTTTTTTTTTTTCAATTCCTCTTTGTGCGATGTTTGTTGTGTTTGTGTGTAATGTTAATTATTTAATTTGTTAGTGTTACTTATATTTGTAATTGTTTTTGATTTATTGTTAGTGACCAGTAATGCAATGTAATTGTTTGTGCACTTGATATTTTTGAATTTTTTAATTTTTATCACCATGTATACTTTGTTGCTATTTTTTGTGAACTTTCTTGAACTTTTTATTTTTGTGTTCCTTTAATTTTGGGTTTGTTATGTATTGTTTCAAAAATGTTTAATATTTGCTTCTTTATGTAATATGTTTTTTGTTTTTACTTTTTATGAACTTTTGTGAACTTTGTAATTTCTTTTTGATTTTTAAATTTTTATTTCACTGTTCTATGTAATATGTATTTTTAATATGTGTTGCAATTTGATATATGTGATGTATTTATTTTTGATTTTTAAATGTTCTAATATTTTTTACTGTTTTATGTGGAATGTTGTTTTTGTTAATTCACTTTTTTAATTTAATATGATTCACAGGTTGCCGGCCCGGGAGGATGTTCACACGAGTGAACAAGTCACACAATCCCATCCCTGATTTCCAACCCTGACAACACAAATCTAATTCACAATATATCAACATTCACATATACATTACATTCACCACACATCACATATACACCTTCATCAACATCATTAAGATCCTGATGATCAGTTGATTATCGATCTCTGAGTAAAGAAAAACCCAGCGTGCCCTGCGCGATTGGATTTTATTTATGATCAATAATTAATAATAACAAAACGAAACATTGTGAACATTAACCAATTAAAAACATATTGTGAGCCTTAATTGTGAAATTAAAAGAAATTGCAAATAAACATTGTAAACAAAATTACATATTGTTACAAAACAAACACTCACATAAATACGTTTTATAACGTTTTAAATATAAACACACAACCAAAACAATAACTAACACTTATTATTTACATACATATAAAATTAATATAAAAAAAGGTTTGTGCACCCCTCCTAACCCTACCCTATAACCCGTTTATTCATGGTCCTTCGGGGAAAAGAGACAGTTTCCTAAAAATATATAGTCCACAGTAGCCTATTGTGCAAATTTACCCAACTCTAATTTTAAAATTTTGATAAAAATCAAAACCCACCCACCCAATTTGTGCAAATTTTACCCACCCTCAAAAACACAACCCCATAAAACCCTAATTTTAAAAAACTTTACCAAATTCAAAAAAGAATTTAAAAACAATAGTGCAGTGCAAAAAAAAAAAAAAAACAAATAAGTGCACAGTAACACAAATAAACAAAGTGAACTAAACAAACATACACTAACAAAAACAGTGCTGAACATATATTACTCTATACAAAGAACATAAAATAACCCAAGAACAAAAATCAGTTTCGATAATCAACAACACACATAAATAAATTTTGAACTAAATTCCAAAAAAAAAAAAAAAAAAAAAAAAAACAAAATACTTAAATACATAAAACAAAAAATACAAATTAGCACAAACAATAATCACCAAAATCATATTAAATTAAAAAAGTGAATTAACAAAAACAACATTCCACATAAAACAGTAAAAAATATTAGAACATTTCAAAACCAAAAATAATAATACATCACATATATCAAATTACAGCACATATTAAAAATACAAAAACAAAGTGAAATTACATAGAACAGTAAAATAAAAATTAAAAACAAATTTAAAATCAAAAAGAAATTACACAGTTCACAAAAGTTCATAAAAAAAAATAGAAACAAAATACATATTACATAAAGAAACAAATATTAAACATTTTGAAACAATACATAACAAACCCAAAATTAAAGCAACACAAAAATAAAAAGTTCAACAAAGTTCACAAAAAATAGCAACAAAATACTCATAGTGACAAAAATTAAAAAATTCCACAATATCCAGTGCGCAAACAATTACATTGCATTACTGGTCACTAACAATAAACCAAAAACAATTGCAAATATAAATAACACTAACAAATTAACATTACACACAAGCACAACACAACAAACATCGCACAAAGAGGAATTAAGAAAAAATAAAATTGGTTTGTACCCTACCCTAAGCAGACAAGGTAAGTTGAACATTTTCAATTTACATTTTTTATAAAATTATTGCATAATTTTATCCCGGATTCGCAAATTGGTTAAAAACTCACAATAGGAAATATTATCTCATTAAACCCACCCACCCAATATTTACCCATTTTTCGATAATATTTCTAAAGTATTGTGAGTAACTAATATTGCCGTTCTCTTTGTATAGTGTCATATAACACAAAGAATACCCAATAGGCAATTTTGTCTGCTAATTAAATTTATTTCATATTTGAAATAAATATTTTTCCTAAACCAAATTTACCCACGGTAAATCGATTTACTCTCGAAATTTACTGAATATTTTCCAATCCTCTGCGAATTCGAATTTTAAAATAAAATGTCGCACTTGAAAATATTAGCCATTGATATTATGCGTTATATCCAACAGGACTTAAGTGCCTTTGAGGAGGACTATAAGACAAGTCCGGTGAATACTCAATCACTACCCGCATTGAGATTCATGAGGAATGAATTGGAAGAGTTGTGGTCGAATATTGACGGAAAATTCAGGCAAATCCGAGAGTCGACACAACTAAATGACCCAGAAATTACCAATTCAATAAATTTTAATGGCCTCTCCAGAAATGTGAGATCGGCCCAAAAATTCTATAGGTCAACTATGATTTTCATAGATGAGGCCATAGAAATCCTAACGCAACCCAATAATTCTACTCCAACCCAACCCGAACCCACACAACCCACCCACTCAGTTGGATTTAACGCACACCCTTGCGATATGCAAACATTTAGTGGGGATTTCAAGCCTTGGGTCTCGTTCAAGCTTGAAAAAATTTCACATGAACCCATACAACCCAAAGACATTCCAGATACCCACCCAATTAGATCTCAAATTATAAGGAACAATGTGAATGCCGATGATGTACTAGCTGATGAACACACTGCCCGAGAGCAATTTACCACAGTTCTTCAATCCGCTGGTTTTCCTCTACAAAAATGGACATCAGATTCCCAGGAACTTTTAGATGATTTACCCAAGGATCACCAACTAAATGCCGCCTTACCCACCCTTCCAGAATCGGAAAACCCTGAAACCCAAGGCATTCGGTGGAATCCAGAAGACAATCTTTTCTTTGAGGCCCCCAAGATAGCGATAAAACCACCCTACACTATCGCTAAACTTTTCAACCCAACATCTATAATCATATCCGCCAAAATACTGATGCAGCAAAATTGGCAGGATAATATAGCTTGTGATGAATGTCTTGACCCACTCACCCTTATTAAATGGCACAATTATTTTCGAATTTACGGTAATGACAATATTTGGATTCGTAGATGGATACATATTTTCCCTTCAGCAGGAAATGAGTTTCATGACTTTTCAGATACTTCTGAAAAGGCTTACTCTGCGATTATAAACGCAGTATTTACACTCATAAACTCTAAGCCGAGATTAGCACCTAACGAAGTCATTTCGTTATCGAAAGAAGAACTTTGTGGTGCAGGGTTGTTGGCAAGAATGGCACCCAATTTGATTACCCAGCGAAGGCTAACTCAACACCCAATTTGTGATGCGGTAAGAACCAGGAGCTGGAAAAACGTGGACTCCTACGACAACCCAGCAGATGTTGCCAGCCGTAGTTTTAAATCAGACAGACTAAAGGATGACGATTTATGGAATGAAGCAACCTGGTTAAAGGAAGATTTTACTAAGTGGCCAACAACACATTTACCCGCCGAAACTCAAGTTGAAGCTAAAATTGTATACCCCAAACAATCTATGAACTTCACTTACCCTACCCCTACCCTATTGTCATATATCTACCGAATTTGTGACCGCGCATCATTTATTCGAAGAAATAAATCCATTGATGTAAAACTCAATAGATTGTTAACCCAACCGAATAGAAAACTTGATGCGAATGCGGAATATGATGGTCTGAAAAGATCAAATTTACTCACCCTTATATTCTCAATAATCACCCACTATCCACCCAAGCACTCTTTACCTACCCAAATTTTTACCCGGAACTTTCACAATTACAATTACTCACCCAAAGACTCATTTCAGGTTCCACCTGACATATTGATGACAATTGATGTTTGAACCCATGGAAAGAGGCCGACTACCTGAGTGAAAAATGAGCACCCATACTCTCTTTCTTTTTTGAAAACATAACAATAATTGTCCTTTTATTCACAGGTTGCCGGCCCGGGAGGATGTTCACACGAGTGAACAAGTCACACAATCCCATCCCTGATTTCCAACCCTGACAACACAAACATCCCCAACACACATCCTAATTCACAATATATCAACATTCACATATACATTACATTCACCACACATCACATATACACCTTCATCAACATCATTAAGATCCTGATGATCAGTTGATTATCGATCGTTGAAAGAACAGCACAGTGAACAAACTTATGAAACATATTGTTATAAACTACAAACACAATTATCAATAAATTATAAATACTCCAACCCAAACATTGCGAACTAAAATACATATAAAAATTGTGAACTTATATACAAAACCAATTAAAATACATTTTATAACGTTTCAAATAAAAAACATTTAAAAATATTATACACATAAAACATTAAAACACTTTTCATTTACATACACATAATTAATAAAAAAAGGTTTGTGCACCCCTCCTAACCCTACCCTCTAACCCGTTTATTCACCATTTATGCATCTAAAAACCCTTGGTATATCAAAATTACAACAATAAAAAAATGTTGAGCGGTGATACTTCTATGTGCTTGAGATGGATAATAAATCCATGTTTTACATATTTGTACTTCCATGACATCCGAAAATTATGTAACCTCCACGCTGAATGTTGTTTGTGCTATAGTCGCTCCCTACACTTTTTGGTACCCACCTTCAGCGAAAATCCTCAAACACTAACAACGAGTTACAGCTGTACTCTTCTTTGAATCGGGTTGAGCATTTGTTAGAGTTTCCAAAAGAAAACTGAACGAAACTTCGTTGATTCTGCAGTGTTTAAAAACAGAGACCTAAAATAACTGTTATTTTTGAATTTTTGAATAAAACTAACTAACTAACTAACTTATTTTAACTAATATTTTTGCAATTACTTATGTAAATTTTTTATGCGTGGATTTTAATAGGTACATATGAATTGGTACATTGGAATCGAGAAACAAATAATTGCAACAACAACAGTGATTTTATTTTTTACATTGTAACATAGGCTACATATTTTTAATATTAATATTTCTTGTTTTGTTCCCCTTAGTAGGCCCGCGATCGTATTTGCTTATCAGTTTACTATATAAATTATCGTTGCCCCTTTTTTCTTAGTGATGTTTAGATAACAATTCAACATTACAGAATTGCTCTATATCGCCGCCGGTGAGGAATAAGCTCCTCATTGTTTTTAAGAACCAAACATGTTTTCTTATATTTTTTATAAAACATATTTATAAAATTTTTTATATATTTTTTTTTTTTAATTTATTGTTGTGAATATATCTTAAAATGTATAATATAGAACGTGCAGATGCTTCTAATACCCTCTCGTTGGTCAATGTACGTTCACGATGAAGCCATTTCATTTGTATCTCTTTTAGTTCTTGAGATATTAGAATACATCGTAATTATTCATATTTCATAATTAAAAGTTGTATTCGTTCAGGTTTTACCATTTTGCATGCTGTTTCGTGCTATAAAATAAGCGCTTCTTAATTCTTTTAATAGCCGCAAAGTAATGCAATTTCGGTGGGGCCGGTCCCGTTTCCAGTATAGTACGAATTTGTAGTTTCGTTTGGAAGGTTCCAGTTACTCATCAAATAAATATCGTTTATATACTCGTTTGTTTTGTATACGTTCGAAAATTTACTGGTACTGGTTGCTGGTATATATAACTCACGTTTTTATCAAGACAAATCCAATGCAAATGTAACATATTCTCAATAACAACATCCTTTTATACACTTACGCCTCAATTAAGGGCCTGTTTCGGTTTCACACGTTCGTCTGTCTTCATGGACAACAGAAACAAAAACACTCAATTTTGGGATGAGTTTCGAATAATACAAAAGAAATTAACCATGATGGACCTCCTATAAATTCTAGTCAAAACTACAACAATTTTAATTAATTAAAAGAAATCTATTTAATAAATAGTAAGCGTAAGTTGCATAATTAATTTTAATTTTCTCATAAATTTAAGCCCTAATAACCTACAACATTCGACTAATAGAGATTATCACAGAAGATATAGAGTGGGAAATCTAAAAGTTCAAACTTAAAAATGCAATAAAACAAAAAAACTATTTGAAATTTTGTCATTTTTTTTTTTTGTGGAGTAGAATTGTTCTGGTTAGAAATGGAATATTATTGCATTCAGATTTAAAAAAATATGCATATTGGGATTTTTGGTGACTAAAATGCGAATTAAATCGTAGGAGTTTTCCCGATTGCTTGCTTTATGTTTTCTTGATTTATTTCGCTTAAAGAACATAAATGCATAATGAAAACAAAAAAAAATCGCAACCTGAAATGCATGAAGGTCTAACAACCAAAAAATTCAAAACTTAGTTTTTGATTGATTTTGGTGAATTGGTACATATGTATGTAGTGGCAAAATTTTAAAATCATACTCTCAAATATTATCAACAAACCATATAAAATTATAATTGAACATAGAAATATTAATACAAATTAGAAAAATCATTTCAAACAAGTTTCCTTATATTTTTTGCAGATGTACTAATGCTAAATGCTTAATGGCTAAAATAAAAAAAAATAAATATTAAAACGGCAATATTTATTTGTTACCTATTATTATTGATTGATTATCTGATTGTTTTACGAATCGCTATCATCATCACTGATGTCGACTTCTTCATCATCTAGATTGCATTCAGAGGGTTGCAGCGTCTGGCCTCGCAGTCCCTCATTCGATCGGACCAATTTTCGTGCACTTTAACGGTTGTATGGGGCCCTATCTCACCAATGACATCACGAATGTTAGCTTTCAAATGCTCAAATGTCTCTTTTTTGTCTGCATAACACATTTTTTTTTTTTGCGATCCACGGAAACTAGTCCAACGGTGTCAAATCGCAGCTTTTTGGCGGCCAATTGATTTCACCAGTTTTGTTAATAGAGCGACCATCAAAGGTTTGGCGCAATAAATCGATTGTGGCATGAGACGCGTGGAAAGTACCTATTAACGTACACACCACAGAAACTAGTCAAATGGCTTCAAATTGCAGCTTCTTGACAACTAATTGACTTCAGCATTTCGGTTAATTGAGCGATCATCTAAGGTTTGACACAATAAATCGATTGTGGCATAATAAATAAAGCGATATCATCGTTGGTCCAATAAATCCGAACACTGCTCAAGCGTAACAGTGGCATACTTAAGTATGTATTGTTAGATTCAAAGTATGCGATGATTTAAATTTAACGCGATAATTGGCTCACACTATGTGAATCAGGATAAAATTTAATGTTAAGGTATTAAAAGTAACAGCAACTATAAAAATAAAGAGATTACTATAATATTTGAATGTAATATCTACGCTAATCATAAACATTTTAAGCAAGCAGTTACCACATTTGACTAACTCTGTGTTAAAAGCAAACGAAAACAATAAGAACAAAATTAAGTCCGTTAGGCGAAGTAAAGCTCAGTATCTAAAGTTCTTGAGTAAAGTATCGTTAAAATAATGCTAAAGGAGTAAAACAGTAATTTCATACTTAATGGTCTACGTTTTATAGACTATTCGCCTCTTATTAGATGCATTAAATCGCAAAACAAATAATTACGAGACTCATTGTTACAATTTATATCACTTGGTGGTCAGAAGATGTGTTCGTTAAACGAAAAGAAATAAAAAAATCTGTTTGGTTTATAATGAAAACAAAACATACAAACCATAGGCAACGAAAGTGTATGTCGAATAATAATAAGTTGTTATCTCTATCTTAACTTAATTTAATAAACAAACTCTATAAAGCTGATTGTACTCTGTAATACTATCTTATGGTGTTATTAGAGTTTAAGTTTATAAAGAAGTGATATTTGTTAGCTGCTATAACAGTCATAATCAGACGTCGGCACAAAGAGAACATGTTAAGAATGTAAGTGTATTTGTGAGAAGCATGTGTATAACCAAGAGGAAAATTGTTAGTAATTATTGTTTCAAACAATGTTCGAATAAATATTGTTTACAAACTATTGTGGTTTTTGATGGCATTTATCACTTTATTTTATTTTAAACTTTATTTTTTTTTTTATATAAACATATTTATTTATAATAAACATAGTTCACTTAAAAGTTCAAAGCAAAAGTTGTGAAATTTTTTTTTATTCAATTCTATTTGTTAAAAACGAGAAAACAAAACGTAACAATTCATAAACTAGCCACAAAATACATAAATGCGACAAAAAAAAAACATCAAATGCGGAAAAACGTATATAATTTGGTGATTCCCCTTTTTAGTTTTACAGAATATTTGTTGGAATATTTCTTTTACAGTGAGCAAATGTTTTTTTGTGAATCCAAAAATTCCATGGGTTGATCAATGTTAATTTCTTTGCCATAATTTTTTTTATTTATAATAATATTTCTAAATGACTATTCGTCAATTTGCATCTACATATCGCTCCTTTATTGCATAGTCACATCTCAAAAAATTAAAAATTTGCAGTTACTTAAGCAAAACTAGACCTTCTGTACATGTTGAAAAAAAATCAGTTTTATATCCCAAGCTGAAACGAAGTTATAGCAAAAAATTTTTGCGGCAATTAGATCATAGGACGTATGTTTTGAAAACTTAAATCGCATTTTGCCAAGTTCAAGTTTTTTTGAGATATAACTGTGTTGCAATAAAGGAGCGATATGTTTTGTTTTATTTGTGACGTTATAAAAAACGATGACTCATAAATATATGTTGTAGAAAACATAGAAAAAACGTACAATGGTAAATCCCTAGAAGAAGCGTACTTGTTTTGACAAATATTTTTCTTTGGGTGTATAATAGATACACAAAAAAATTTCAAGAAGAAGCGACGAGAACCTACTTCATTGAAAACTGACAAACAGTGTTGCCAACGATTGTATATCAAAACCAGCACAAAAAATTAAAAAACGGGTACTTTTGAGTTTAAAAAGGGTAAAAACCGTTTTTTAGTAATAAAAATCGTTTATAAAACTTTTATTTTTTAATATTCTTTATTTGATAAGTAAATATTATGGTTAAACCGATACAATATAGTTACAAAACAAAAGAAAACAATTTTAAGTATGTGGGTATAAGACCCTTACACAAAATTCCTTATTAAAAAGGTTACTTAAATCTTCGGCAAATATTTCCCCGATATCTTTTGCATTTTCATCCTCCCTAACCACGTTGTTTGAATAAATATCTTTGCAGACCTCGGAAGGTATTGCATAATTATTACAGCAAAAATTGAGTCTACATAGTCCATATTTTATATGTAAAATCGAATTAACAGAGTTTAATTATAGTCGGTTTCGAATTTTATTTTTTGATAAATTCATGGAGCTATATCTCCCAACCTCTGCGTTAGAGTAAGGAAAATTTAATATTCGAAGAACAAACTGTGCTAATACTAAAATTGTTTTTCTCCTAACGGGTTTTTAAATTAACTAACCTCTAACCAAAAAAGATCTGTTCTAGTTTTTTTTTTTTTCCCAATTAAATAAAATTTTCTAAACAAGTTTCTATTAACTGATCATTATTTATATTATTTAATATATTTTCGATACTGAATAAGGAAAGATTTTGAAAAAATTTTAAATTGCTAGGAAGTCTATCTCTAATTTCATAAATAAGGTGTTTAGTGAAAAAAACACATTTTTGTTTAATAATATTTTTTTCGGTTTCTGTTTTCAAAACTATAACCAATGTAGCAAAATTCATTATAATTACTATCTATACTACCTTCTATATAATAAAAATTTTCAGAATTTATTATCAATTTGTTAGTCAGATTTTTTAGCAATCTATACAAATCATTATACAACTTAACGTGGTCTGCATTTATTTCTTCAAATGCTAAATTGAACCTCTGAACCTCTCCCAAAATGGAACTTAAATATGGACGATATACGAAATTGTTATTATTATTGTTCATATCCTTAAGTGAAACATACCCACTTTCCTTAAGAATATGAAATGTGTTTTAAGCTCCAGCCAGATATTCAAAATACATTTAACCGCCTTTCAATTGATATAATTTATAGTACTGTAATGAAATTTGAAAAGCACCATAATAGTGCCTCTCCGTAAAAAGGCACTAGAAGAAATAATTCACGCGTACGACGTTTGATAAAGCACCATAAATAGTGCGAAAAGCACTAAGTTGGCAACACTGCTGACAAACAACGGAATGCATTTTTACGCTCATTTTAACGAATATTAGTAATATTCGTGTCCTATGTGTGTAAAAAGCCGAAGATGTTCGGCTCTCGAGAGCATTGGTTCCGACGTCTGGTCAAAATGTTGGTAAATGACAGAGAAAGTTATAATTAATGCAAAACTGCTTGGGCGTGGCATTAAGCATAAATAAATTAAAAAAATTGTACAAATGCCAATACAGTCTTCAGAGCACTTAATCGATAACAAGTTTTATAATTTAGAAAAAAAAAAAATAAACCATTTTAAGAAGACCCAATGTTTGACGAATTGAATTACCTTGCTAATTAACTCCATCGTTGCTCGATGCTAGAAATGAATATATATGAATATTAACGTTACGTTCTCTTCATAATATATAGTCATCAGGCGTACGAGTACTAAGTCCATATATTTGACAAAATTATATAGTACTTACTTACATAATTGCTCATTATCCACACTTCAAACGCAAACATAGTCGTCACCACTGCATTTCAAGAAAATGTACATTGTCCACGTCATTGGGGAGCTTATACAGCTTATTGTTGGATCATTGCTGCTGCATTACTGCTTAATAGAGTTCATACTTCTGTGCCTTAAAGAAGCAGAAGGGTAGGATGAGCGTCTCGTAGAGTATTAGTTTTGTCATCTGAGAAATGTCCCAGCTACTCAATTGCCTATTTCGACCATAGTACTGATATTGTTTTTGGTGGTAAGGGTCACTTACAACATCGAAAGTAAAGTAATCGGCTGTAATTTGGGATCCAATACGCTACACTTCGTATTTGTCGATAACATATACTTAGTTTTGTCTATATTTATTGCCACACCTAACTTGTCAGACTCTAGTTCAAAAGCGCTAGAGTTAGCAGTAACAAATCGCTCGGTATTAAATGATTCGGAGAGATCGGAGCTGGAGAAGTTGCCTAACGTCATTCCGCATAGCCTTATGAGTCTTCGCAGATATGTCGAGTTTAGACATTGCGAATTTTGGACTATCGAAGGCTGTCGTAAGTTGACTTGTTTGCCGAGGGTCTTCCGCAGGATTTGCGAGGTCTGTATTACTATCAATAAGGTCCAATTAATGTTTTGATGAGTGGATTTAGTTGTTTACAAAATATCTCCATGAAGAACCTTATATGCGATAGGGGGAAAAATTATGTAATGCATTTAAATATTATACAGAATTCTTAATTTGTTACTGTGCTATATCAAGATTTGTTTTTCATACTTCCTGTTTATAATTATGTCCACTTACTTTAAAACGAAATTTCGTTTCAGATATTCGCGGCTGTTATGGAATCCAAGTCAAAATTGGTATTTTATCAAAAATTATAAGCAATTCCGGTTTGAATAGGTGTCATAAAATCGTCTTGATTTTGACTGCTTTCGAAAATAAACACAACCCATATTCGAATCAGCTGTTTTATTTTGTTTAAATTTTTTTATTTAGTTACATTTTAACAGTTGGCGTATTATAAATTTTTTAATAATAATTTATACAAAAAAATTGAAATGGTTGTCGCAGTAGTTGCATTTTTAGTTATAAAGGAGTTGCCAACGACATAACCGAAAGATTTTAGGGGATCACAGCAATCCATTGGAACTGCCAGAATCTGTGTAAGTAGAGATTTTGATTTGATGGAAAAGTGGTTTCAACACTTTAGTGGTTTGCAGATTCATTGGACAATACCGTCTGACTAAAGAAAAGTTCGTTTGGATATTTTCAAAGAACAATTGTTACCATCAACCATTCCCTCTGTGATTCAACTGGCTGCAATATTGCAACAATACATTCTGTGTTCCATTCCTATGTTTGCCCCAAAAATAATTGAATATTTATAAATTTTTTAATTTTTATTTATTTAACTTACATTTTCTAACAATATTCCACCAACTAACAAAACAAAAAGTAAAAGAAAACTGCAACTGGCAGCAGTCAGTTGATCGGATTATTTCTGACGAAAAAACGATAACATCAGATTTTATGACATCAAATTCTGATGACAATTCTGATTCGAATATGAAACCAATAACATTGGTTTCTATGAAACAATAATCAATCTTTGGTCGGTTTCAAATCTGATTCCGAGAGCAATTAGATTCCATAACAACCCCGATTAAAAGCCATTTTCAAACATTTAATCAAGACTTTTATTGATTATTTCAGGCCCAAAGTAGAAGTAACTTGGAAACATTGAAAGTTTTTAAACATACTGAAGATGTATATCGTTAATCATATTACTAAAGATAGAGTATCAAACGTTTTGTTTTACTTCTCGAATACTTAACTCTTTTCACAACTCAAAACCACCGTGAATAGCATCGTAGCACGTTACTCGCTTTGAAAAAGACTACGACCCAATTCGTCTTTATTTTTAAAACCACCAGATTTTCCAAGACTATTTTGGTCTCCCACACTGCCTTGATGAGCTCTGTTTACGCTGGTGACTCTATTTTATCTGTTAACTATTGGAAATACTAATTTTAAGTTAATTATGTAAATACTCCTATATGGATGGTAAAACGGAAATGAGAGAAAAATACAAAAAAGAATAGATTCTTATTCCTGATCAACCCTACAAACCCGTACCTTCCTTAATCGTTTGAAAAATTATTGTGTATTATCTTCTAATACATTTATTTTGTTTTCCTTTGGCTGAAATTATAATATTTTATTAAATTTACCCCGCACCCCCGGAAACATTTGATCCTTCGAACTGGATTCTCATAATAAAATGTTTTAATTTAAGTCTCGTTTCAGAATCGTGAAGAGACAGCCATATTGGCCCCATACTGGAATTTTAATACAAGGATCATACTGTACTTATTCTCGAAATTTATCCCAGAATAAATTATTTGTGTAGGGTTAACAAACATAAATTAAATTAAAAATAAATTCAAAGGTATGTACGTATCTGAAGTTTTAAAGTGCGACAGTGATTGAATGATAAAAAATGTAAGAATATAATATATTGTGTAAAATAAAAAGAAAAGCCGAAAGTGTCAAGAATGTACACTTTACACTGGCGAAAGCAATAAGTATTGAAGTGTTGGTGTTTGGTTTCCTTCTATTCCAAGTAAACATTTTATTGCTACCCATGAGTAGTTGTCGATTTCCAATAATTTGCTTTACGTTTTTTTTTCACGTAATTAGGCGTTTTTGCCTTGAAAATTTATAAAATTTATATTCTTATAGCCCATTTACACTACAGCGAAATCTAGTAGATTAGATTTCAAATCTTCCTCAAAATCTAGATCGTTTACACTGGATTTATTTGACAGTAGCAAGATTTCATTTTAATAACAAAAACAGCTGACTGAAATTTAAAAGAAAATAATAATATTTTCAAATTTAGTTTTAGATTTCAAAAAATATTGCAAATTATTACTACACACAATTGTTAAATAGGAGAATGGAATAGGTAGATGTAAGCATATGCAATATAGGTAATAATAAAAATATTAATCCACAGGTTCGTCACGAATCATTCTGGGAGGAAGATGTTCCTTATTTTGTTTATTTTTAACCCTTATCCTGTACTTCAAAAATATAACGCATTTTATTTGTTTACATTCATTACATACAACATTGGTCTGAGAATGCTTTCTGCAAATACATTTTTGGCATTCGGTACATTTATTTGCATATCTGGTGCTGTTAGAACGATTTGGACAAAAGTAACAACTTCAAAACACATAAACGTATAACATATCGCTCCTTTATTGCAACATAGTCATATCTCAAAAAAACTTGAACTTGGCAAAATGCGATTTAAGTTTTCAAGACATAAGTCCTATGATCTAATTGCCGCAAACACTTTTTGCTATAACTTCGGTTCATCTTGGAATATAAAACTGGTTTTTTTTATCAACATGTGCAGAAGGTTTAAAAGAGCAGTTTTTCTTAAGTAACTACAAATTTTTAATTTTTTGAGATCTGATTATGTTGCAATAAAGGAGCGATATTTATACTACTTATTCTCTTTTTTGGGTGTTATAAAGTTGTCAAAATGCACAAAATTGTTACTAAGCTCGTTACATATGCGGTTTTTGATTTTGTTGCATTGGGCAATTTTGACCCAAAGGTAATATTTGCGTAAGTTTTTTACATAAGCTTTGTGAAAAGACCTACAAAAATTATGTTTTAAATATTAATAGCAATTACTAAAGTAATAACTGTACAAAAGTTGAGTATTTAAAGAATAAATGAGGAATAAAAACTGTTTGGGCAATTTAGACCCATTAACATAAGATAAGGGTTAATTTGTTTTTGAATTGAAATGTCATTTTTTTGCTTCGTAGCGTTGAATTTTTAAGTACTATTTGGCAAAACACAGAGTTGCATTCTAGTACTTTCGAGCCAAATCTAGTTGATTTTAACTAGAAATCTAGTTGATTTTAACTAGTTTTCCCATACAAAACAAAATCTCCTAATTTAGTAGATTTCGGCAAAATCTAGTAAAGATCAACTAGATTTGGCTCGAAATCTCATAAGTACTAGATTCCGCTGTAATATAAATGGGCTATTACACTAAAGCAAAAGTAATTCGAAATATTTACATTGAAAAAGTTGAATAACTGTCTGAAGTGATTAATTTTAATATTTTTGATTATTTTATATTATATTTTATATATTAACTATTGTATATAAAATTTGCCAATTTTTTAATATTTTCGATTTCGAACGTTATTTTGTCTTTCGGTTGATTATTTTAGAATCATTTGTTTTTTGTTTAAATTTCTCGTGCCGGAATTTCGCGTAATTATCGTTGCACATTGCGTTTGTTTTTATTTCGTTCTGAGTAAAGTTTTTGTGACCTTTTGGAAAGCTTTGTAATTATTTAAATCAATTTATTGGAAGGAAGGTAATTACTCACGAGTAATTATCAATTGTAAGAATTAAGAGAGAGATAGAGCTGAGATGCTTACCTTTTTTTCGAACGTGAAATAAAACCTTTTTCTGGGGTTTTCTTCAATTTCAAAATTATAATGTATTTGTACAATTCACTGTTTTATTATGGGCACAATTTGGTAAATTAAATTTTTCGGTAATTTTTGAAGTTATACAAGTATTTATTTTTTGTAAGTATAATTCAATAAACAATTATTTTTAAGGTAAGTATAATTCAATAGGTTTTTATTTTTTAGGTAAGTATAATTCAATAATTATTGAAATTTTAGGTTAGTATAATTAAATTAATTTAACAATTCTTTTATTTATTATTTTTTTTCTTTTAACGATATGTTTATTAATTTATGTTTATTTCACTTGATTTATTTCTTTTTGTATTTTCCACTTTCGATTATAATTAAATTTGAGAGGACTTTAAATTGAGCAGATTTTAAGAGTAAGAAGTGATATTTTTAATGGTAAAAATTTAAGTGAAGTTTATACGATTTCTTTCCCTTTATTAAGCTTATGTTTCACTCAACAGCCGTGGTAACGGCACTTTTGGAGACATTCCAATTGTGTACAAGAAAAGCTGGAGACATTCCAGTTGTGTATAAGAAAAGGTGGAGACATTCTCTTAAGGGATGGAAGCTGTTATTATAATTGGAATGCCTATAGGGTTTTATGTGTTCAAACCTCGTTTGAACATAGCGCCGGGCCTGGGTTTAAACACAAGATGCCATCTCGCCCGGAGGTGGGATGCACAACACTTGTGCCAATGACTTTATGGCTTGCGCAATTATATTGGCATTTGGAGAGGTGGGCAAAGTTGACGATGCCTCATTTGTTGATGTCTTTCATTGAATTGCTCTATTATTTTTTGACCTTTCAACCATCTTTCGTTGCACTGCTACCTTTCGTTTTATCTTCTCCGCAATTGGATGAAGCAATGTGTGGTGAAACCTGTCGCTTCTTTTGCATGTGTCCAATGAAGTACAGGATCTTAAATCGTGGCTCTTAGCCAAACAGTTTTCGCAATATTGATGTTTGTCGACTATTTCCTGCCTTTTGGGAATGGACATTTTTAGGAATCGACGGCAGAACCTTAACGAGTGGAATTTCCTGCATATTTTACATTCATAGATTTCAGGATCTAATCTTGATCTGGTATAACGACCCTTGCCTCCAGGACGTCGGTTAGTGTTGGGTCTGTGACTTCGGCGTGTTACAATAAATCTGGGATTAGTTCTAAGGAAGAAAATTTATATATTAGAGAAGGGAGAGATATTATGTGGGAATTAGTGAGAAACTGAGTTGGTTAGGAAATGTTACTAATTTGAGAAAAGAAAAATTGTGTTGAGGACTTATTTTAATTAGAATTGTCATCATTGAGAAATAGGAGATGACAATGTGCGAATAGCCGCCTGTCCGGTGGAGCACGAGGGGGAGTGAATTGCCATTCATACATCACGTATTTCCGTACCATATCCTGGGATGCTGTCTTCACCAACACATTGACTTTACGTTCGAGTGCTTTGAGAAAAGTACGACCATTGTTAATAACTACCCTTTGGGGTAGTCCTCGCCTCCCAACGAAAGGGGAGAATGCGGTTTGGGATAATGTTGTTCGGGAGTGGAAGAAAGCGGCCGAACATAGTTCCAAATGGATAGCTTTCGTGTTGGAGTAGACGAACGTACTAGCGTTGGCTCCTGTTCTGTTTGGATTCATTTGTGCTGTGATTTTAATTCCAATTAGGCCCGCAAAGTCAATACGTGTGACTTTATTTGGAGGTGATAGAGTGCATCTCCTTCGGGGAAATGGTGCCGTTATCTTAGAATGAGGAAGATGTGTTCTTAGTTTATCTTTTTTTTTAGTATAATACGAACTTGCGTTCTTTATTTGCGGATTGCTTTTGTCCGCCAATACCGACAATTTCAAGATGAGATGTGTGATAGGGTAGTTGAAGTCGGCTTCTAATTCTTTCTGTCAAGAATGTTGGTTGAGATCCTTGGTTAAAAAGAGATTGATTAGTGAAGAGTTCACTTTTATATTCTATTTGCGTTAGAGGCTTTCGCAATAGAATATTTTCATTACTCGTAGAGTAATTAGCAGGTACTTGACTTGATGTAGGGTGTTCAATTTGAACATCATTGGGAGTGTTCTGGGTAGCATTTGTTGATTGCAGGTTAATACTGTTGTCGTTATAATCCGAGTTACGACAATTTTGCTGTGGATTTTCCGAAATCTTTGTCGTGGGTAGTAAAGAATGATGGGGGTTTTCTTCAAATACCTCTGTTTCACAGGGGGGAATTTCCATACAGTAGTTTAGGGATTTCCATGTCAATTTTTTTTATAAAATTGAAACAAATAGGGGCTGTATTTCCGGTAGAAGTATGTGAACACTGAGATATCTTTATTAGCTCCAGAATCTTTGAAGTGCAGTGGAAGTAGGCATCCTCACATGCTGCATAATTTTCCTTTGCCGCATATTGTTTCCTCATGAGACAACATTACTTTTTCATAGGCAATATCGAGTTTTGCCCATATTAAGTCTAAGTGTTTTAACTTGGTCTCCAGAAAAAATTCCGATTGTTCGTTTGAGGGAGGTTGTCGGAATGGTTGGCAAAATTGGATCAAGTGACCGCAATTGAATACGAAACTCTCCCTTGGAGAGCCGTTTAGTTCGCTACGAGATGAGGTGGACATAACGGCAATAAGAAAGTGAAAATTTAAATGATAAAACAAATTGTGTAGGGGTTTAAAAATCAGATTCGTATATGAAATACGCGTTTAGAAATTGAGAGATTGGGTTACTGATTAGTAGAGCTAGAACTGCTATCTAGCTAAATTGAACAGAGTGTAATATTTAAGCGGGTATATAGTGGATATAGTAATCCCACTGAAGTTAGCACTTAGGGGTTGGGCTACTGGGAAGTAGTACTAGATACCTGTTATCTAGTATTGAAAAAAGTTAAAAAAACTTTAAGTGCTAATTGCTGTATGAGCATTCTTATCTATATTCTATGAACAGAGGGTTAGGAGCTATATGGGCTAGATACCTGTTATCTAGTTTAAAAATAAAAAAATAGAATATAGAATTCAATCGTAGAGATTTTGAGGTATTACGAAATTGCCATGTGAATTTCGTATAAAATTGCAGTGTGAATTTGGGAATGGGACATGAGACCAAATTTATTTCACAGTATAATTCGCAATTAATCAGGTAATTATATTGATATAACATTATCCAAAGTTTGCAATAAAAAAAATTTTAAATTTTCAGGATTTATTTTCATCATAAAATTCCAAAAATATTTTCCTCCATTTCAAAATAACTTATTATTAAATTTTAATTCAATTCCGTAATATTATTTTCGTCGTGGATTAAATGGGTTAAATTGTTTCATATGTTTGTAATCTTCGCAGTGGACTGTATTTTTTAAGTGGAGATAAACACCAGTGGTGAGAGAGAATAAATTCAATCATTTATATTTCGACTGTGTGTGGTTAAAAATAAATTCAAACAGGGAGTATGGGATAAAAACAATCATAAACAATACCCAATATTGTTGAAATATGTTAATTTATTTTATTAAAATATTCATTATTAATTACATATTAAATTGGAAAAACAAAAAAAAATTTTCAGTTGATATTTATTATAACAATCTTTTAATACTCTGTGTGGCGTTTTTTCCTTGTGTTTATGTTCCTTTTTTCCTTCATTTTCCTAGTTGTTTTTTTTTTTTAATTTTGAGTATTCCGCTTGCTCTTGCTGGAATTTTGTAGCAAAGAGATTTGTTACAAATCAAGAGAAATTGTAATGGAATTCTCTAACAGGAATATAGTAAATAAAACACACTTCTCTTATGTAAAGGTGCGGTCAGATATGGTAAATGTTTGCCATAATTTTGTTTTCCATTGTTTGTCAGAAATATGACTGAAACAACTAATATTTTGTTTTGTGGTCACACTACGCACATTTATTTTCCCATTTTTGTTTCTTCAAATAGCGGCAAACAAAAGTTTGACAAATATTTTTGTGACGTGGTCACATTTAAAAAATATTTGCCAAAAACCACATGTTTGACCAGAATTTTGGAAAACAAAAATATTTATACACATTTTCACACATAATAGAAAGTGAAAATTTTTTCGATTTGTGTTGCGGAGTTTCTGCGCTTTTTTGGGAATGGGAAAAAAAGAAACACGACTATGGCTTTGGAAATGGGTTCCATGCATAAAATAAGAAAAAAAAAACTGAAAAACTATGTTTTTAATCACAATAAAATTAACATAAACAAATGTTTACACTTTTCCAGTGCAGCCAATCACCATATTTGAAAATCGCTGTAATGATGTACATAACTTAAAATAGATGTTAAATCTAAAAATTGGAAATCGTATATATAAATTGAAGGAATTCTTTTAGGTCTAATTGAAAATAATTTATCGATATTTTTGAGAACGGTTTTCAGCTCACTTTGTTTGAAAATTTATCCCCAAAAATGATTGAATTCCAAAATGTACTCTATTTGTGTAAAAGGAAAATTGGAATTATGTTGCTGTGTTGAATTACAATTCTCCATTACAATGACTCGTGCCGTCCACTTCAAGAGTTCCAATCATTACATTGTACTTTGAATATTTTAACATGTTTATTTTCAGGAACAAAATTTCTCGTGATAATTTGGAAAACAAATTAAAATCATTAGAATAATATTGAAAAATTTCCTATAACAAAAACATGTACTAAAGAGTTAAGTAGTTTCAGCCATCTTTTTCTTTAATGAGATTTAAAAAAATAATCATTATACTGAAAAATTATTAAAACCCTTGAATAGTTTTCATCTAGAAAGGTACAACAATTGATATATGCATTAACGTGGATTTATATTTCAGGCTTTGAATGTATCTCTGTATATGCAGGTACCCAAATATTTATATCTATATAATGAATACATTTACAACAAATAAAAAGGTTTCCATAAAATAAATTATTTATTTTCTTCAAATTTGAATTCATTAATTTTTTGCGATTTTAGTGATGTTTTAGTTTTGTTAGTATGCAACACAGTCTTAAACAGCTGTTATTTGTCACTGTTTGCCCTTACGAAAAATATGTAAGAGCAAACAAATATTTGCTAAAAAATCATAAAAATATTTGTCACAGGGTGGTCACATTAAAAAAACTTTTGTTTGCCGGCAAATAATTTTATTTGCCAAAAATGGCGGATTTTTCTGTTTGCCACGTAAATTTATTTTGTGGTCACATTACGGCAAACAAATATTTTATGTTTTTTGGCAAATATTTTTTAGATGTGACCGCACCTTAAGACTAAGAGTCAGCGTTGTCAACACAGTGCTTTTAGCACTGATTTTAGTGCTTTTTAAAACTTTCGACGCGGAAAATTTTCAAGTCAGTTCCTAGTGCTTTTTTTAGTGCTTTTCTTTTCATGTCAGTGACACCAGATCAAAAATTAAAAAAAAAAAAAAATAAAGAAATCAATTTGTCCTTTTGGAAATTAAAAACAATTTTGGGCGAAGATATTTAACAATAATACTTTTTTACGTTGATACATTTCCGAAGGTAAAATCATTTACATTTTAAACGTCTAAAAAAATGATGTGTACTGTATGTTAACTTTCACACATAAATACTTTCATTTACATGTAAAACTATAGTCTTAATAAATCGAATTAGTATATACATAGACAAAAATTAGTCTATAAACTATTCTAAAAGTCTATGTATTAGACTATAGATTAGACTGGACTGTAGATTAGACTAGACGATAGACTTTTGTATTAAATTGTAAATTCGTATATTTTTTTACTGATTATATAAATTGGTGATGAAGTCGCCATAGTCTAATAGGTAGGCTTCTTAGACGTAAAGCCAGGGTTCGATCCCCATTTTTTGGGCGATTCAATCTGAGCAGATTTCTGGCTAAAAACTCTGATAGTAAAGTAAATAAAAATTGCCATGCAAAGTTTCTCAAAAATCAGTCGCTCGGAGTCGACTTTAAACTCATGTATAAAATTAACGCACAAAAACATAAGTGGTGTGAGAAACTAGGTCAATAATCCAGACTGAATAAATTGCTGATAAAATTAAAATAAATATTATAATGTTTTAGTGCTTTTTTGTCAAAATTGCGCGTTTTTTTTAAAGAATTTGGTGCTTTTTAAAATTTATAGTTGACAACGCTTCTAAGAGTGTGGTGTATTTGATCTACAGAGAGGTTATCAGAGATGAGATCACTTGTATTTATTTTCTTATATTCTTTTTTTTTTTCTTTTTGCAGGGTGAATTCTCAATTGTGTTTTTTTCACACATACGGAAAGGAGTCTTTGTGTATTTAAATAAACGAGAACGAGAGGTGAAAAAACGCGAAATTGATGAACGGTATTAACTTATATCCTACATGTACTCATGTAATATATGTATATATGTAATTAAACGGGTTTGTTTAATTTTAGTGAAAAAGTTTGTTCTTAAATATATTATGATTTTATAAATAGCTTTTTATATGTAAGAATGAAAAAACGGGATAAAAAGAGATAACGTTACACGGGTAACCGAAATAAACAAGTAAACGGTAAACGTGTAAAAGGCGAGAAAAAACGGGATAAATGTGCTTTTTGTTATGTAATTTTACCGTAAGCATATGTCCATCTCAATGTCCATACGCTTATTTTAACCTTTTCCGCTGTCAAGGTTAATTTTATCACAATAACACCACTTTTTTTTAGCACTCTTTAACGAGTTAAATTTTATATTTAACCTATTATAACTTTTTTTTACTTTGTTTTTTCTCTCTTTTTTTTTACGCGCTAAATAACTTATGTGTGAGTAAATTGAAACTTTCAAATTTTTTTTTTTAAATAATCCAATTTCTTCTAATGTGTATGTATATATGTATGTATAAAAATGTAAGTCACTTTCAGTTTTGTTGGTTTTTGTGTAGAGATGATCTTTGTGTTCTATTTGCCTCATTGTTATAGTTGTTGTATGAAGCTGTTGTATGTAGTTGTTGTATGAAATTTCTTCCACAAGTTGTTTTTTGTTTTATTTTGCGTTTAGAGGGACACGCTGAGTACCATGAAAAAATACTTAAGTTTGCCGAAAGAGACCATGATTTACATAAATCCATGAAATATTTCAAAGGTCACGGAGCGTTCGCGGGAGATGGGCCATGAAACAAATCCACGGGTTGCAGAGAGGGAGAATGAAGTGAATCCAAGGGTCGCAGAGCGTTCACGGGGAGAAGGACCATGAAACAAATTGGGGGTGACATTTGTTTTTAAATTTTTTTTGATCTCTTTTAAGAGAAGAGATCTATAGGAGATGTTAATTATAATTACTCGTGAATAATTATAATTGTTGGGACGCGTGTAGGGAAAAAAGGGAAATTAGCATAATTAATTCAATTGAAAGAATTAAGAGAAAGAGAGAGATAGCTAAGATGCTTACCTTTTTTTCGAACGTGAAATAAAACCTTTTTCTGGGATTTTCTTCAATTTTAAAATTATAATGTATTTGTACAATTCACTGTTTTATTATGGGCACAATTTGGTAAATTAAATTTTTCGGTAAGTATAACTTCAAATATTTATTTTTTGTAAGTATAATTCAATAAACAATTATTTTTAAGGTAAGTATAATTCAATAGGTATTTATTTTTTAGGTAAGTATAATTCAATAATTATTTAAATTTTAGGTAAGTATAATTAAATTAATTTAACAATTCTTTTATTTATTATTTTTTTTTTCTTTTAACGATATATTTATTAATTTATGTTTATTTCACTTGATTTATTTCTTTGTTTTATTTCGTTTTGTATTTTCCACTTTTGATTATAATTAAATTTGAGAGAACTTTAAATTGAGCAGATTTTAAGAGTAAGAAGTGATTTTTTTAATGGTAAAAATTGAAGTGAAGTTTATACGATTTCTTTCCCTTTATTAAGCTTATGTTTCACTCAATAGCCGTGGTAACAGGACTTTTGGAGACATTCCAATTGTGTACAAGAAAAGCTGGAGACATTCCAGTTGTGTATAAGAAAAAGTGGAGACATTCTCTTAATGGATGGAAGCTGTTATTATAATTTGAATGCCTATAGGGTTTTATGTGTTCAAACCTCGTTTGAACATGAAGAATTTTACTAAATATTTCAATCGTTTCGCGGATTTTGAAACTTTTATTCGAATTCTTCCGCAAGAGGAACATTCGGTTCATTCTCTCGTCACGCATCGGCTAGAATTGGTTCGTTTATGGAAGGTCTTCCGCGATAGCTACGAGGACCTTCTAGAAACTCCCGAGAACACTAAGGTGTCGACGAAGGATGTCAAGGCAAAGTATATGTCGGGGTATACTTTATATTTCGAAGTGTTATCGTATCTTGATGGGTTAATTGATAAATTGAAATCGAAATCGCCGGACCGAATCCCCTAGTAGTATCTCAATACACCTTCCCCTGTGCGACACTCAAACATTTTCTGGGGATTACGAATAATGGCCTACTTTTAGGGACATGTTCTCGGCCCTTTACGGGACTAACCTCCATATTAGCAATATTCAGAAGATGTATTATCTTCTACAGAAAACGGAAGGTGAGGCGAGGGATATCATACAAACTTGCCCTATTACCAATTACGGCTTTGACATGGCTTGGCCAAATCTGGTAGACCGGTACGAGAACAAGCGAGTACTGGTAAATTCCCAATTGAAAATTCTGTTCAATCTTTCTTTAATTGAAAGAGAATCAGGATCTGCAATTAAACAATTGCAGAGGACAATCAATGATTGTATAACTAATTTATCCTTGCTCGGGATTGAGACAAAGAATTGGGACATCATATTCGTGTATATTTGTTCTACTCGCTTGCCTGAGAACACTCTTGGCCTTTGGGAGCAGTCCCAGGGCCCTAATTCGTCCTTGCCGAAGTGAAGTAGCATGGATGAATTTTTGACTGCAAGATATCGAACTTTGGAGTCTCTGATACTATTGGCAGTCACAACTCGAACCCAACAGTCGTACTCGGAATTTGACAAATTTTCCTCGGGAGAATCGGAAGCTTAAAAGTTTCGGAACGACAGTTACGCCTACAATACCCCAGAAAAAATGCCCACTGTGTTCGGATAATCACCCCATTCGATTGTGCTCCACATTCCTTAAGATGTCGGTAACCGAAAGGATAAATGTTGCCAAAAGGAACAAGATTTGTACGAATTGTTTGGCAACCTCGCATGAGTTTAGAAGATGCCAAAGCACTAATGTTTGTTATATGTGCAAACAAAAGCATCATTCGCTGCTTCATCGACTGAAGCCCTAGTCATTCTCGACCCAAACCCGAAAATAATTCGGTAACCCCCGCGACATCAAGTCATCCCGCTCCTACTTCGAAGCATACTTCTCGTTTTGACCAAAATTTGATGGAGAAGCCATCAACTTCTGCCGAAAGTCGCTCGTTTAGAAATTTCTCAACCCAATAACAGTCTACCCCGTATTATGCGGTCTTGCTGGCCACGACTGTAGTAGATATCATACTCAACGACGTGGGATATTCTGCTAGAGCATTGATAGACCCTGTCTCTCAGGCTACTTTTGTCTCAAGGAGACTTCAGAGAAAGTTGGATCTTCCATCATTCTCTGCCCCTGCTGCTACGATACTCGGGCGTTGCGCGGGTTATAAAAATAACAATAAATAAAAATCCGGTTACGAAACCGGCTTCTTAAAAAATGCAACTTTTCAAATTATTCGGAAACCGGTTTATCAAACAACTCGATTTTTTGATAACTCTAAGTTTTAATATAAATGCATGCAATTTGCCCATTTTTCGCCCCTTTTTTTGACCCCTTTGGTCTAACTTTTTAAACACCTCCAATAGCAATTTGGCAAACTTAACCAAGTTAAATCGTAAAAATACCTTTAAAACACATAAATTACAGCATTTATGCATAAAGCACTAATTTTTGCCCATTTTTTCTCCCCTTTTGGTCATAATTTTAAAAAGATTTGTAGCCTATAGCCTGTACCGACAAAAGCTCGATCTATATCCCAAATTTCAAGAAAATCAGCCTAGATGTTCAGCCGTGATTGGCTAACAAACAAATAAAAACACAGACTTACAGAAAGATTTATAATATATATTAGGATTAGGATAACCTGCACTCAAATTGCCCGTTTTCAGCCCCTTTCTCCCTTTAGAAACGGAATACCTCTGAAAGGTATTTAGGAAACTTAACCAAGCTAAATCGTAAAAAGTACCTATTACCATATTTCCCCATTTGTCCCATTTTTTCTCCCCTTTTGGTCAAAATTAAAAAAAAAAAAAATGTATGGCCTATAATCTGCACCGAGAAAAGCTCGATCTATATCCCAAATTTCAAGAAAATCGGTCCAGGCGTTCAGGCGTGATTGGCTAACAAACAAACAAACAAAAAGACTTGCAGAAAGATTTATAATATATATTAGGATAAACACAATTTAAAGCACCTATTATAATTTATTTTACATACCTAGTAAAAATCGGGTAGAAGATTATTAAAATAATTTATTTAATAAATACCGGCGAGAATTTGGATTAACAATGTGGTTTATCCAACAACAAAAACTAAATATGGCGATCCTTGCAATCTTCGGGTAGAAATCTGCAAATATACTCTCGCAAATATTTTATATAGGGGATGATCCGGCTCGATTGGACCAAAATGCTCACCCCCCGCAGGGAGACAATAAAATAAAATATTAGGCGAGAAAACGGGGAAATAAAATACAAAAGTTATTAGTATAAATAATAAAATATTATTTAGTTATGTACATTCAAACGTACCTTTCGGGTTGGGGGATGATCGGGTAATGATCTCTTTTCGTTTATATTTCACAATTCACAATAATTATAACATAAGTACACTTAAACTAAACTTATTACTAAGGCTTAAAAGTAGGGTGGCCAGCGTGAACAAAAGCATTAAATCTGGTATTGTCTGATTGAAAAAATGATCTGAACCAAAGGTCAAACATAGTTGCAACATTTCTTTTAAATGAATAATAAAATGATAATATGTAATTACAAAATTTCACATGGTGGACTAACCTAAAAGAAGAGAATTAACAATTCTTTGTCTTCTGTTATTTAGTTCCCGATTATATCTGACACAAGATTCAGTTTTCTGTCAGTAAATTATATTATAAAAAGTTAGTTATTCCCTTCTTTCTATTTCTTTTATCTTTCTGTCTTCTGTATACCTCTATTCTATCTGTCTTGCCGCTGCTTATCAGCTGATAATTTAACCCATTTACATATATTATTGCCTGGCGTAGGTATTGTTGGTATGGAGAACAATTGCTATCTGACTGATCGAAAGGAACGAGTAGTTATGTGTGATGCAGTGTCAAGTAAGATAAATATAAACATACCGCAAGGAACCATATTGGCCTATTGCTTTTTATTTTATATATAAATGACATAAGTCTTGCTTGAAATATTGTAAAATAAGACTATTTGCTGACGATGCACTATTGATGGTTTCTGATCGAAACATAAATAATGCAATGAAAATGATACAGGAGGATATTGACAATTTATAAGCATGGTTATGCCAGAATAAGTTAAAATTGAATATAACTGGAATTAACTAGAAACCATGTAAATGGTGATAATTGTGTATTGAAAATAAAAAATGAAAATATTGAGAGGGTTAATGTAATTAAATATTTGGGTGTAATGATCGATGATAAACTGAACTTTGATGAACATTTCAATTATATTCGAATTAAAATTGCCAAAAAGATTGGAATTCTGTCTATATCAACTTAACTATTACATAAGAATTATAAAATTAAAGTGTAGAATAGTATAATTTTACTGCACTTTCTTTATTGTCCCTCAATACTATTTCTATTAAGTACTTCCCAGAAGGACACATTACAGAAACTGCAAAATAGGGCAATGCGTTTTATTTTACATAAAGATTATTATATTAGCATAAGAAGCATTTTGAATGAAATAAACTGGACTGGCTTAATGTTGAACATACTATAATGTCACATACAATGAAATTTATACATAACATTAAGTTTGGACTTTTTCCTACATAATTGAATGAAAAATTTCAATATAATAATAATATCCATAATTACAATACAAGAATAAGAGAGAATTACGGACTATCATATATGAGCTATGAATTGCTTAGAATATAAAGGTTTAAAAAATATAATGAGTTGCCAAGTAATAAAAAAAATTGTTAATAAAGTATTATAATTGTATATTTTAGTATCTAGATTGTAAAATCGTAATAAATAAATAAATTAATGCAAATAAATGTTAATGATGCGATTTAAAACACAATAGAAATAAATTGATTTTATCCGTATATATCGTACTGACATAAGCTGACCATGTGCAATACAACAATGACATTAATGAATATTTAAACTTAATAACATTGCAGGTGCAACATTATTGTATGAATAGAAATACAATTGACAAACATACTTATTAAAAAAAGGATTGTGCTTGCGATTTATTAAAATACAACCTTTATAGGAGTGCGAGTATGAACGTCCCTAAGATGTAATAGCATCTCACATTTGTAAAATCATTCTTTTAGGTCTGACTTAATACGTCCATTTCTTAGTTCCATTATTACAACTTGACGTTAATCTTGGGTTTAATTAAAGGTAACTTTACCTTTAACATATTTTCGTTATTACAGCTTACAGACAAAATAAAATTGACTTTTTAAAAAAAATATGGCATCGACGGTACAATGTCGATAATACTATGTTCAGGCATGCACTTATATTGAGAAAATCTCAATAAACGGCATTATTGATCTCAATATTTCATATAAAATTTCAATTAATTATTGATCAATAAATTCAAAAATTGTTATAATATTGTTTAAAACTTCAAATACAACACTGTCATAAGTACGTTCAGTCACATTTACATTTTTCCGAACACTTTCTATTGATATTTGACAACTCAAATGTAAACAACGGCAAACAAAAAATTGAAGGTCATCAGAAAGGTTTGTATTTTATATATTTTTTTTAATTTTCTAATAAAAATTATAATTTATATTAAAAAAGAAAAAAATAAGAAAAATAGAATGGGGTGGAATGAGGCAAGCGAAGCTGCCCTAATTGATATGTGGCGAAACAGATTGAGTGCGCTCCGTGGACATCGCAAAAATGGCCACATATATGCGGAGGAGCTCAGCCGCCAGGGACACTGCTGCACCCCAAGGAATGTACAGATGAAAGTGCAAAATTTCACCCAGCAGTACAGGTATTTACTTACATATAAATGTACATAAAACTAGTTTTAAAATCCTAATTTTTAAGGAAGGAGAAGGCGGCGATGGGCATCACATTCCACATGGTGCAACTATGGAGTTGTCCACCAAATTATTGGCGTCTTTAAAGCTAATTCGTTCAGTGAACTGATATTGGAAAGCATTGACATTTACGGCATGTTTTGTTTTTACTTAATATTAAAATTTATTCTTTTAATTTGTGTTATTAATTAAAAATTTTTTTATTTGTAGAGATGTTTCAAATTCATCATTTGCTGCACTATTTAAAGATACAGCAATACCTACGCCATCGCCAGATTCACCAATGTCCGCACCATCATCGCCACTGTTGTTGTATTCTCCTTCACCTGGATCTAGTGCGCCAGAACCTGCACGAAAAAAACAAAAAATTAATTTTAAGGAAGTTATTGTAGAAAACTTTAACAGTACTTCAGATGATTTAAAAGTGGATTTAAACAAAAGTGAAGATAATGAAAAACAATTAATAGAATTAGAGAAGAAAAAGATAGAACTTTTCAACAGCACTGCGGAAGAGAATAAAAGACTTAAGGTATGTACGGTCACATCTAAAAAATATATGCCAAAAAATAATTTTGCGTGGCAAATAGAAAACTTCGCCATTTTTGACAAATAAAATTGTTTGCCGGCAAACAAATATTTTCTTAATGTAATCACCCTGTGACAAATATTTTTATGATTTTTTGGCAAATATTTGTTTGCTCTTACATATTTTTCGTAAGGCCAAACAGTGACAAATAACAGCTGTTTAAGGCTGTGTTGCACACGAGGAAAACTAAAACATCACCAAATTCGCAAAAAAATTAATGAATACAAATTCGAAGAAAATAAATAATTTATTTTAAGGAAACCTTTTTGTTTGTTGTAAATGTATTCATTATATACATACATATAAATATTTGGGTGCCTGCGTATATAGACACACATTCAAAATCTGAATCAATGGTTATTTTTTTAAATCTCATTAAAGAAAAAGATCCCTGAAATGACTTAACTCTTTAGTATATATAAATAAAATGTTCTTATTTTTGTTATAGAAAATTTTTCATTATCATTGCAATGGTTATGATTTTTTCTCCAAATTATCACGACAAATTTTGTTCCTGAAAATAAGCATGTTAAAATATTCAAAGTACAATGTTATGAATGGAACTCATGAAGTGAACGGTACGAGTCATTATAACGGAGAATTGTAATTCAACGCAGCAACATAATTCCAATTTTCCTTTTACACAAATAGAGTACATTTTGAAATTCAATCATTCAGTCAGTCATTTTGGAGGATAAATATTCAAACAAAGTGACATGAAAACCTTTCTCAAAAATATCTATAAATAATTTTCAAATTAGACCTAAAAGAATTAAATGTATATATATTCGATTTCCAATTTATAAATATTCTTTTTCAAATTTTTAGATTTAACATCTATTTTAAGTTATGTACATCATTTCAGCGATTTTCAAATATGGTGATTGGCTGCACTGGAAAAATGTAAACATTTGTTTTTGTTAATTTTATTGTGATTAAAAACATAATTTTTCAGTTTTTTTCTTATTTTATGCATGGAACCCATTTCCAAAGCAATAGTCGTCTTTCTTTTTTTTTTCCTTCCCAAAATAGCACAGAAGCTCGCAACACAAAACAAAAAATATTCACTTTCTATTATGTGTGAAAATACGGTCAACATATTTTTATTTTCTAACATTCTGGTCAAACATACAGTTTGTCAAAAAAATCTTTGCACAGACCAAACAAATTTAAAATTTGATCTTCATTCAAGAATTACAACAACAAAATATTTATTTTTTATTTTTGAACACATTCTATAACTGTACTAGTTTACGACCATAAGGCACCAATAGTTTTCTAATAGTAACGCACATTACATTAATATCAACAACAAAAGAACTTTACTCAATATAAAAAGTGTCAAAAAAATCTTTGCATATTGAATAAAGATAATAAAAAAATTACAAAAATATGCCGTTATTTCCCAAAAATATTGCGCATTTTGGGTTTTTTTACAAAGGAGATGGAATGTGAAAGGCGTAAATAACGTAAATAACAGACAGGGTAAAAAAGATGACGCAGCGAGTTGAGAGAAAAATTATTAGAACCGTGTATGATAGCCTGCAATCCAGTGCGAGATGATTAGCTCTTCAAGTGCAAAAAGATTTGGGTTACGAGTTTCCCAAGAAACCATTGAAAATGTTCTTCAAAAACACAAATATTCTTCAAGAATGACCAGGAAAAACTCCTGCTGCCAGCACAAAATGTCGAAAAGAGATTAAGATATGCCACCGAATACATTTTGCTTACTCCGGAGTACTGGGGCGAAGTTATTTTCTCAAATGAGACGAAAATAATGCTTTATTATCGTGACGGACCGCAAAGAATTTGGCGTAAGCCTCTGAAAGCCCTAGAAAATAAAATTCTTATTCCTACAGTAAAATTTGGAAATCTGTCTGTAATGGTATTCGGTTGTATATCCAGCAAGGGAGTTGGTGTAATCAGGATTTTGGATGAAATAATGACTAAGGAAGTACATCTTGATATTTTAAAAAATTAATTGTCCGCCAGCATTAAGAAATTTGGTTTTATTGACCCGGTTAATCCGAACAAATTTAATTACAAGTACTATCAAGATAATGATCCTTAAAATAAATCTTATTTATGTAACTCCAGGTTACTTCACAACTGCAAAAAAGTTATTGATACTCTTGCCCAAAGTCCTGATATCTAAAGAACAAGGTAGGGAAAAGATCGCCCACAAATATAAACGATTTTGTAAAGTTCATCAAAGAAGAGTGGGAAAAATACTATTAGAATATGACATTCCGAAGCTTATTCAATCCATGAGAAGGCGTCGACAAGCGGTAATTGATGCTCAAGTTAAACCCACAAAATATTAACACTATAAATTTAAAAAAATTGCATAAGTCGTAATCAAGTGTGCAAACATTTTTTTGACAGCAGTAAAATTGAATTGTTTTTGTTTTTTAATATTTTCCTTTAGAATATTGTCATTGTTATAAAAGTTTTTTATTTATTATAAACATATGTTTATAAAATCCTGTTTGAAAAAATTTTAAAATTTGATTATTTACATTAGAAATCAATGAATTTTTCAAAGTTTTCTTAATTTTTCTCTATGTGCAAAGATTTTTTTGACAAACTGTATGTTTTACGGCAAATATTTTTTAAGTGTGACCACATCGCAAAAATATTTGCCAAACTTTTGTGAACACAAAACAAAATTTTAGTTGTTTCAGTTATATTTTTGGCAAACAAGAGAAAATAAAATTATGGTAAACATTTGCAATATCTGACCACACCTTTAGCAATGCTTTAATTTCTTTTTAAATAAAAAATAATTTAAAATTTTAAATGTTGTTTTTGTACTTACTAAAATAAGAGCATACATTTTGTCGTATAGCTTCAGCGGTTGGTTCTCTATCACCAATGGTAGTGCTATCTGTGGGGCTCTCCCGATTTGTTCTGAAGTCTTTAATGGTTTCAAGCCAAAGTTGGTTTATGTTGTCATTTCTTTCATCCAAGAAGTTGTGTAAAACGCAGCAGGCTGGAACAATAATCGGCGCGTTCCCTACATGATTATCTACTCCTTTGCCAATACGGCGAAAACGTGCTTTGAGGTGACCAAATGCGTTCTCTACCGCTCTTCTGCACCTCGATAATTGGTAGTTGTACAACTTTTGTTCACCGGATAACGCCAATGAAAATGGGTATGGTTACATTAGATTAGTGGACAATCTAAATGCTTAGTTTCCCAAAATGCAAACTTGCATTTGAACATTACCTATTTGTTACATGTGATTTTTCAAGACAGCGGAGTCCTCTAGTGCCTTCTTTAATCGGGATGCATTATAAATTTGGGAATCGTTGCAAGGTCCAGGAGCCCCAATGTTTATGTATAAAAAACGATACCTGTTTATAACATATTAAAGATTTGAACCAAAAAAAAATTGCATATTTTGTACCTGTAATCCACAAGCGCCAAAAGTACCATAGAATACCATCCCTTATAGTTATAGTAGTCAGTGGAATCGTTTTGGCTGGGTTTGACTTCAATATGGCACACATCTGTAAATATAAATTAGAATTGCTTGTCATGTGAAGATTCTTCTATTTATGAAGGCATATAAAATTGTACGAAATATCAAAATTACCGATGGCCCCTAGACATTGTGGAAAACGAAGCCTTTGGAATCCGTTAACGCATTCATTTACCAGTTCTTCTTATATTAATTTCTTAGTATAAGTTTAGGACAAAACCTGCCACACTTCCTCACAAAACTCAATTGAGATTGTGCACACAGTAGATTACCGACACCAAAAAGCTCGGAAACCATTCTATACTCCCCAGTTGAACTTAGTGTGAACAAAGCGATGGCTACACGCTTTTTTAACGTTATTGTTTTTCACCAACTTGTGTCATCCTTGCTCAAATTCACGATCAATCCACAGAGTACATCAAAATTGTTTCGGGTCATTTAAAATTGTCGATGGGCGGTTCTGAAAATTAGAACTGTTATTGATTTGATAAATATTGTTCATATTTTACTTACCAATTTCCATAAAGACCTTTGTATTTCATTTTTCTCTAACAGTGTCATAAGCAAAAGCTTTCTTTTCTGCAAGCTATCCACTATTGACATATTTTTCTTTCTCATCCTTCTGAGAAAAGCCACTTTAGAGTCAAAAGTAGCCCCTACTACCCGCAACAGCTCGGCGCTTCGGTTAGTCATTAGCAATACCTTTTGCAATGTTAAATTGTTTTCTATTTTTTATATAATCTATTTGGCACTGCAGTATTGTCAAGATTTAATACTTTTAACGTGAAGTATACAGTGTTAAAATAAATATATATTTTAATTATAAATAAAATCAATTGTGAGTTCAGTACAGGCACTAATTTTCGCGATTAAATAAAAAGCAATGTTGTTGAAGTAATCAGCTGTTTTGTTTACCAGCTGTCAAATAAATTTTCGTATATTATATGTCTGAACATAGTATAACACTGCTCAATTAAACAAGTTTTTTTAAACGCGTTGGAAACGATGAGCTCCATTTTTTTGTTGTTGTTGCATATGCTCTTTGAAATATTGCAAATTCAAACAACATGTATTTTTTCATTTTACTGAATGAGAACATAAACTCTCGCGTACACTAAAAATGTTAGTGTATTCAAAAAAGTTCACTAAAACCCAATTTTTTAGTATTTGTGAACTCTGTTCAGTACGTTATGTTAGAGTTTGCGTTAATTTGTTGTGTACGCAATGTATTTGCTTACGAGTTCACAAACACTTAAATGAAAGTTAAAAGTATTTTGTCAGTTACGTGTGCCAGTTTTCTGGTTAGTGTACAGTATTTTTTTAAACTCTGGTTGTGAGTGTTAATTTTAGGCTGGGAATCCACTGGGAAAGCAGTCGGCTTTCGACAGATTTTTGTGAAACTTTTCATAGCAATTTTATTTGATTCTCACAGTTTTGCCAGAAATCTGCAGATTGAAAGTTGCCGAAGAAAAATATTTTAATATTTCGTTCTGTTGGAGATGCATGAACTGGGATTTGAACTCACATATCTAATAAGCCAACACACTATCTACTAGACTACGACGACTACACATACAGTGAGTGCCAAATGCAAATACATTAATAATTCCAAAAAAAGAATTACCATTATTTTTATTTTCAAATTATTTCATTGTCAGTTTTTAAAATTGAAACATTGAGACTTTAAACAATAACTACGGTAGTTTTTGTCCAATATGGTAAAAAAAAGTGGCAACCTCTTCACTAGATAATGCACTTTCAGAATGTCATCACTTATTTCATATTCTTTAAGTAATACTACATATGTTTAGACATACACTTTTATTAAATCAATATTCGGTTTAATGATCACAATATTTTAAGTGTTTAAACATAACAATATTTGCAGTTCAGCCGCTTATTACATTTTTACAGCTGGTAAACAAAACAAATTGTTTTTGTTTTGTTTGTCGTTGTTGATATTTGAGTTGTAAAACACCAATAGAAAGTGTTCGGAAAATTGTAACATGCTCACGGAACGTACTTATGACAGCGCTGTATTTGAAGTTTTAAACAATAAACAAAAAACACTTTTTGCCAAATAAAACAAGTTTGGAGGGTTCGAGAAATATAAAAAAAGTATTTTTGATTTCTACTCAACGAACTAACAAACGTGGACCACATAGTTACTCGGGTGTATTTTCAATTTCGCACCGTGTTATTAGAATTTTATCCTTAGTGTACAGTGTCTTTTGACGCTTGGTCAATTATATAAAAAATTAAAACTATTTGCGATTTTCATTAAAAAAATTTTAAGTTTATTGTAAAATTCTGGTAAATATTTATAGCCATAGGATCTTATTGAACAAATATTCAGAAATATTCTTGCCCCTTTACACTGAAAACTACTATAATTTATAAATGGCGAACACATGTACTACCCTTATCATTAAAGGTTCGTACCACGTATTGAAATATCAAAATTTGAGTTTTAAATCTCTCCAACTCCCACAAGAATTCCCCGAATTGGATCAAACAACATTTATTTTAGAGATAATTTTATTATATTTCAAAACTAACCAAAAAGTTTATTTTCAAAGTTATTCGTGTTAAAAAAAATAAAAAAGAATTCAGGTACTTAAAGTAAATATTTTACATACTGACCAGAATAGTTTCGTACGTCATTGATAGCATAATTTAGTACTGGGTGACATCACTTTTTGCCTTTATTCTTTTATTTATTGTGATAGAATTCCATATTGAATAAATTTTTTCCTTTAATCCGCAGTTGTTTGGGGTTCATTTCCTAACCGCATTTTCTTTATAGCCCATAAAACTTATTGTCGCTAAGATAGATTTAATCTCAAATGCATTTGGCGAAGTCTACCGTCCAATATATTATTAAAATTTTCAACTTAAATAATTCTGTAATCCCCAATTACAAAAATTATGGACGGGTGACCAAGATAACTTCTCGAAAATTACGTTCATTGGAGAATATCATTAAAAAAAGGCGAACTACAGTCAGAAAATTAGCAAATGAGTTGTCATTAGCAATTGGAGAACCAATTGAATGAGAGACAACAAAAAAAATTGAAAAAGCTTAAGTACGGTTTTTACAAGGTAGGTTACATACGCAAACCGAAAATTAATATTTTCATAACAATATTTCATATGCCAGCCAAAAGCAAAACCATTGCTAATAAAAGTATAAATGCAAAAAAAAAAAAAGAAAAAAAGCCCATCGTAACCACTGCTTTAAAAAACTTTGTTTAATTGAACTTTTGTTTAATTAATAATCTGAGGTATAGTCAGAGACCTGCGCCGATCGGCTGACAGCCGGCTAAGCCGAGGCGCCGAAAATTTATTCGGCTTAAATTCAGCCGCCGTTTTATGTAGGTAAGAAAATTAAAATATATGGAAATATGATTTTAATTGTTTGTTAGTCAATCACGCCTGAACGCTTGGACCGATTTTCTTGAAATTTCGGATATAGATCGGGTTTTTGTCCGTGGAGGTTATAGGCTATAAATCTTTTCAAAATTTTTACCAAAAGGGGGAAAATGGGGAAAAAATGGTAATAGGTAATTTTTTACGATTTAGCTTGGTTAAGTTTCCCAAATAGCTATTTTAGGTATTCCGTTCATAAAGTTGGACCAAAAGGGGTCCAAAAAGGGGAAAGGGGTGAAAAACGGGCAAATTAAGAGTATAACCAATCGCGCCTGAACGCTTGAACCGATTTTCTTAAAATTTGGGGTATTGATCGAGCTTTTGTCGGTGCAGGTTATAGGCTACAAATCTTTTAAAAATTTTGAACCAAAAGGAAAAAATGGGACAAAGGGTGAAAAAGGGCAAGAATTGGTACTTCATGCATAAATGCTATATTTTATTCGTTTTAAAGGTACTTTTTATGATTTAGCTTGATTAAGTTTCCTAAATAGCTATTGGATGTGTTCCGTTTATAAAGTTGGAACAAAAGGGGACCAAAAAGGGGAAAGGGGCGAAAAACGGGCAAATTGCATGCATTTATATTTAGGATAGTATTCAAAAAACTGAGTTGTTTGACAAACCGGTTTCCGAATAATTTAAAAAACTGCATTTCTTAAGAAGCCGGTTTCGAAACCGAATTTTTATTTATTGTTATTTTTACAACCCGCGCAACGCCGGGTAAAATCTGCTAGTCCTAATATATATTATAAATCTTTCTGTAAGTCTGTTTTTTGTTTGTTTGTTAGTCAATCACGCCTGGAGCGATTTCATTGAAATTTGGGATATGGATCGGGCTTTTGCTATAAATCTTTTCAAAATTTTGACCAAAAGGGGAGAAAAATGGTAATAGGCAATTTTTTACGATTTAGCTTTTTTAAGTTTCGCAAATAGCTATTGGAGGTGTTCCGTTCCTAAAGTTGAACCAAAAGGGGTCCAAAAAGACAAAGGGGACGTTGTTTGTTTGTTGGTTTGTTCGTTAGCCAATCACGCCTGGACCGATTTTCGTCAAATTTGGGATATAGATCGGGCTTTTGTCGATGCAGGTTATAGGCTATAAATCTTTTAAAAATTTTGAACCAAAGGGAAAAAAATGGGACAAAGGGAGAAAAAGGGCAAAAATTAGTACTTTATGCATAAATGCTGTATTTTATTTATTTTAAATGTATTGTTTTACGACTTAGCATGGTTAAGTTTCCCAAATAGCTGTTGGAGGTATTCTGTTTCTAAAGTTCGACCAAAATGGGTCCAAAAAGGGGGAAACCGGTGAAAAAATAACACGCGCAACGCCGGGTACAATCTGCTAGTTATCTATAATTCAGGGTTGGAAAATCATCGAGTACATGCCACTGAGACCCGTTTGCGTTAATCACTTAAACAACAAGAAATGAGATTAAAAACTGATCGAACGCGCACTACTCAGGCCCGTTTGTCTGAATTATCTCGACAACGGGAAAGAAGACATCAAAATATTCGAATAAGCACTGCTCGATCAAGACGACCGCTGCTGGTGTTGTATTTATTTATTTATTTATTATAATTTACATAGCACAACAAGATATGAATCTTATAATTGACAGTGCTATGTTGGGAATCATTAATATTTAAAAATTAAGAGTGAAACAAAAATACATTAAACAATATAAAGAAAAAAAATTTAATATAAAGAAATTAAAAAATTAAAAAAGTTAGTAAGTAAGTAAATAAGTGAAACGGAAATATTTAAAATAGAATATTAAAAAGTTATTATAAAAGAATATTAAAGTTAAAAAAGTTACCATTAGCAAAAATTAGTATAAAAAACTGAGAATAAAAATATATCCTATATCCACAAATAGTAAAAAATTTTACTCATGAAAATAATTTGAATAACTCCTTCTTGAACGCGTTTGCATTGCCTAGATTCTGGATGTAATTTGGTAGGGAATTCCAAAGACTAGTGGTGTGTATAAGAAACTGTCTCTGAGATAAAAGAGTCCTAAATCTTTGCTGAATAATGTTCCTACCGCGGTAGGATCTAGCAAATTTAATTCGACAAAATAAATATTCCGGCCGTCCCGTGTAAATTATCTTATGAAGTAGAATAAGGCATCTAATTTTCAGGAGATTATCAAATTTTACATTAAGAATCCGGCAAGCCAAATGGGAAATTTGATCACGACGCCCCTTCTGAAAGACATATCTAGCAATGTAACTGAACGCCAAGTTAAGTCTATTATCATCACAATCGCAGTTTGCGAAAATTTCACACCCATACAAAAGTACCGGAATTAAGTACGTTCTGGCAAGTTGCATACGAATGACAAAAGGCGTCGAATCAATAACAGTCCACAAGTTCCTAAGCATACTATAAATTCTACCTACAACTGCACCTATATGGTTAGACCACAATAAACTGCCATTAAAGACAATACCCAGATTCTTCGCAGATTTGACAAAGTCAATCTTATTTCCCCTGACGCATAATTCAGGCATGACAAATGATCTGTCTGTTCTCGAAAGTATAATACATTTAGACTTGGAGGGATTGATGCAAAGACCATTGGCCGAGGCCCAGTTGTCAATCCTTTCCAAATCACTATTAATATAGTCCAAACAAGAATCAATATTCTCCCTTGGAGTACCAGTATAGAGCTGCACATCATCAGCATATATATGAACATTACAGTGAATCAAGACATCCGGTAAATCATTTATATACATACAAAATAACAGAGGCCCAAGTATTGACCCCTGGGGAACACCTCTACTAATATTAAGTGGATTTGAGATATTACCATTAAGATGTACTTTTTGAAACCTATTCAGCAAATAAGAATAAATAAGATTACAGGCAGAATTTGAGAAATAAAAAAGCTTCCGGAGCTTTTTCAAAAGAACTTCGTGATCGACTGTGTCAAAAGCCTTAGTGTGATCAAGCAGAACCAAAAACGCTACACTATTTTCATCTAGTTTCGACCTAATATTCTCTACAACATTTATTAGAGCTGTAGTACAACTTCTACCTTTCATAAATCCTGACTGACTGAGTGTAAAGTATTGGTGACACTCCAGGTAATCAGTGATCTGTCTGGCCATTATATTCTCCATTACCTTGGACAAAAAAGGTAGGATAGCAATTGGCCTGAACTCGTTGTTCGTTTTGGGAATTGGAATGATTTTTGTCAATTTCCAATGTTCAGGAAAAGTAGATTTGGTCAGAACAGTATTGAACAAGTGAGTAAAATATGGTAAAAGTTTAGGAGTCAGAGCTTTCAAGAATAAAGGATTCAAATCATCAGAACCTACCGCGTTCGATTTTACCGCTGAAATACATTCCAAAACCTCGAACTGATTTACACAGCGAAAACTAAAGGAATGTTGTGGTAGAACACAACAAAGATCATCATAGAAGTTACCGATAGAAGTTGGAATCTTAGCATTTACGAACTGGTCATTAAGCATGTTCACATCCACATCAATATCCGTTCCAGTACTCTTTCGGCCAATTCCTATTTCACGAATTACATTCCATTTAGACCTGTTGTCCATTGCGTTGGAAAACTTTCCACCATAATACAATGCCTTGGCAATTCGTATGCGCTTGGTAACTTCCATCCGTGCGAATTTATGTAAAGCCCTTAAATCATCAGTCCTAAACCTCTTCCACCGCCTGTATGCACTGTCTCTCCTTCCAATGAGTGCCTTTATCTCAGTATTAAACCAAGGCTGCTGTTTCGGCCTGATGCACTTGGTTCTGACAGGAACGCATCTGTCATAGATCAAGCGTACATTCTCCTGAATAAATGACAATTGGCCATCCGCATTTCCCAGTATATATACCTGGTCCCAACATACGTCATTCAATTCAATATTCAGAGTCGCATAATCCATGTTCCTGAAATCACGATATGTAATATATTTGTCCACCGCACAAGGTACGGGTGCATTATAATTGAGGAAGAGAAGATCGTGGCTAGAGAAACAAGAAGCTGAAATTTGGTCATATAACTGTACCCTTTCAATGTGGTTCACTAATATAAGGTCAATCAAGCTACTAGATGTCGAATGGAAGTGTGTAGGTGTCGACACACGACCGCTGCACTGTACTTTAAATCTTGCTGCATTCATAATGTAATAATGATTACAGCCTTCATTTATAAAATTGTGTTGGATTGCATGAGAATGTTTTATTGTAGACATAAATCCCATTTATTCTTTCTTCTCCAGAAATAATTAGAGCTTCATTTTAAGCACCATAGCTATTAAATGAATATAAAGAAACTGTTGCCATTTTTGGTATTTTATTTAATTATTGTCTTGCATTTGACATAACAGAGTTTTTCTTGAGGTACATAATAGAACTGGTAAACAAAATAAGAACATATTTAATATCTTTGCAGTTAATTAAAATGGCATAAAAAATAAGATAACAGATATTCCCATTAATTGTAATTTTCTCTACTCTCTAGCTCTAAAATTTTGAAGAAGGCATGCCATCGTTTTCAACTTGTTCGCCTTTGCCTTTTCAGTGAGAAAGAAGATTATTCTCAAGCCGTTAACAAATCACCATTACATCCACTAAAATTGATAATTTGTTGCGATCGGTGGTACTCAACTATAACTGAAAGAGTACTTTTTTCCAACAAATTGTATTTTTGTAAAAAGTATAGAATAGAGACACTAACGACTTATACATGTTTCTCATAAACAAAAAAATATCTGATTCGGAATGTAATACAATGTAAAAGCCCTGTTTAGCCAATAGTCGATGGAACATAGTGTACGAGTGTTTGTTTTTAGCATATGAAGAGTAATGTAAATTCATACCCAAAATAACATTACTAAGCCAAGTGTTCTCATTGCATTTTCGTATTACAAAAACGAATGTACGTTTAATTTACGTTCCGCTAATCGGGGCTACTTTAGCATTATGTGAGCACTTCTACAACGAACCAAAAACAACAGGCAAATTTATCGCTTCTCTTGCTGGCTGAGGCTGTCAAAATCACATGATTGAAAATTCACTATGAAGGCAAATTTAAAAAATAAATAAAAACAAACAAATTGATTTTTAAATTAAATATTAATTTTTATTAATTAAAAATTATGGAAAATAATAATAAAATCGTATACATAAAGCATTATGCATTGTATATCATAGCATTATGTAAGAAACTCGTGATTGTAAAGGTTGTACTCGACCCACCAAGGCACTGTTAAACCAATAATATTAATAATATTTTTTTTGCTCTTCATTGGGAACATCATTAAGTCAGGGCCAAGATTCTACAATTGATCTGAAGAAAAAATACAAACTTGTTGAAGGAGTGAATTACGAAAAAATTTTTTGTTCGCTTATTTGTTTTTGTAAATTATTTTGTTAAACCATAAAATAAATAATTGATTAATTAACAAATAATATTGAAAGTGAAGTGAATCGAAACAATAAAACAAATAATCGATTAATCAATAGTATTAAAAGCGCATTATAAGTGAATTGATTATTTTAATAAAAAAAATGTTGAATTATAAAATTATTGATCACAAATAAATTAAGAATAGTGAAACTTTTTTATATACATTGGATTTGCATGTGATATTACTGCAAATTTCATGTGATTTTTTCTTAGAGAAATGTTGTTGAAGTCTCCGTGGTCTAGTAGGTAGTGTATTGGCTTATTAAACGAAAGGCCGTGTTCGAATCCCTAAAACCAATTTTGTCGGACATTAGAATATTATATTTCTAAGGACGAAATCAATTCGTTCAAGAACATGAATATACAATAACTAAAAAATAATGAATTAATATTGCCAAATTTTGCAAAATTAGTTAATATTTAACTTTCATTGTCTCATGGAAATTCAGATGCTGAAAGAATTTTCTCTATTATCACTGATGTTCGAATTAAAAAGGGAAATAAACTAAGCCGTGGTCTAGTGGGTAGTGTGTTGGCTTAATTAGACAAAAGGCCCGGTTTCGAATCCCGGGTCAGACATCAAAACGAAAAAAATATTTCTTCGGCGACTTCCTCTTAGCAGATTTCTGGCAAAGACTCAGAGAGTAAAAATTGCCATGAAAAGCTTCTCAAAAATCTGTCGTTCGGAGTCGACTTTAAACTGTAGGTCCCGCCACTCATGTATAAAATTAACGCTCACAACATAAGTGGTGTGAGAAGCTAGGTCGTAATCCTGACTGAAGGGTTGTAATGGCCAATTATGTATGTATGTAAACTAAGTCATATTAGCTTTAATTCAATTTGCATAATAGGGTCTTACATGCAATGCCAAAACATAGACCGCACCGAATACAAACTAAATCCATCACATTTCCAAACAAATATGTACTAATCTTTACAAGTAATTAATTTAATAAGTTACATATTAATATAATATTGCTGAATTATGTATTCTCAGTATTTGACTTTTACTCTACACTAAAAGTAAAAAATATGAAATATAACATTTGTTTAATTACTATATGTATGTATCACATAAGTATACACAAAAAGTGAATAAAATTTATTTTCATTAAAGAGAACGTTATTGTCTTAATTATGCAGTTGAAAATGTAGGTATAATTGTAGAGGATTTTTTCTTCAAATGTAGTGGAATAAGAATTTTTTTGTCCAAGTGTAGGTTTAAATAGATTAAAAAAGTTGACATCACTGGTTGTATGTACTTAAAGATGAATTCATTACATCGAGCCAGTCGTTAGATAATTGAATGAACTCTGCCGTGTGAAGGGTATTGTATAAGGGTATGCCTAAACTATAGAAGCGTCGAATAGCAGCCATTTTCACTTTTTACCTTCCTGAAAAATTTTAAGTTTAATTTACTAATATCCATTAGATGACTGAATAATTTTTCTTACCGACTCCCTTTATAAACAAATGTTCGTTCGCCAGTTCAAAAGTATTTGATATATCGCTATCTGACGTATATTTTAAAAGTTCTTACACTGTCCTTGAAGTTCCTGATCCATTATTGAACAGTAACCCAATATTACTAAAATGATTTCTTATTTATTTAAGTAAGTGTGGTACATCGGCAAATGTGAATATCTTGTCCTCTGAATTAGTGGGATTGAGAAACCGGGGTTTATCTGAGATAACAATTCAATTAAAAGAAGTATATTAAAAAGTTATTAATGTAATTTTATGATTTGCGGATTAATTTAAACATTAAGTTAGGATAAGTTTAGTTAAGTTACGATTAGCTTAGATAAGTTGAGTTATCGAATTTTTTAATTACTAAATTTAACGCGTTTACGTCGCCGCGTACAACCAGTGGCCCGCACTAAAATGCAATTAATTTAGTTAATAGATGATACGTAATGCCCAATATTTAGTTATTAAACTTCGGCTATCGAAAAAAACACCTGAGAGTCTTGCTCTCTTAAAAGTATTTATTTTTAATAACAATTATAATTAATAACGTCTTAAAATTATAATAGCCGTCCGTAGGTGACAAGCTTGAATTAAAATGCCGGCGTGAACGTGTTAAGGTGCAGAACAGGATTCCTTTCAAACCGTTATGCGAGACTCACGGGTGACAAAAAAATCAATCATTTTTAAATTAGAAACAAGTGTTAAATATATATAAAGGATTACCTGCAATAACTCCCAACTCTTTCCATAACTTACGGTTGATAGATGCTATGTCACACACTATTCCGACTACCGCAAACCCAACCATTCCGGGCTCAATTATTATTTGGTCTAAAATATTTCTATCTATTTTGTAATCAAAATTAAAACCGGCAATTTACAAAATTTACTAAGTCCTCGAGCTATAACCTCAGTATCATTAACGTTGCCGTGCCCAAAAGTTTCTTGTACCTTCATTTCATCGAAGGAGAGTACGCAAGTTTTATCCTCACTTTTTGAAATTTTCGAAAACCTCTTTTAACACGGTACTTCTACAACACTATTTTCTTTTAAGACTTATACATAAGTCTATTGATGTAAAGGAAACTTGGCTTTGATAATAATCTACTCGGATGAATAATTTTTCAGCTTTTGATAATACCAATGATTTTGTCGCAGTGGATTGGTTACTAATTAAATTTTATGGTCGATATAATTTTGGTGGAAAATCGAAATCGAATTGTCAGTTTTAGATTCCAGTACATGCAATGTGAGTAGCAACTACTCACTTTGGGGAAACCTGTATCCGGTAACCCAGAGAGGAATCGAAGAGTGAGCATTGTTATTGACGTATTCGATGTTCTAATGCAACGTGAAACTTTTTTACCTCACATGACGTTGGCAACGTTTTGGCGCAATTTCCATAAAAGTGATAATAGTATAATATATTAAAATTAATTAAAATTTATATAGAGTGTTGGCTTATTAGACGAAAAACCCGAGTTCAAACCCCAGGTCAGACATCGAAAAATTACGACTTCCTCTTAGCAGATTTATGGCATAAAATTTAAGAGTAAAAAAGGTTCTATGAAAAGCTTCTCAAAAATCTGTCGTTCAGAGTCGACTTTAAACTGTAGGTTAGGGCCATTCATGTATAAGATTAACGCACACAATAAAGGTGGTGTGACAAGCTAGGTCGTAATCCTGATTGAAGCGTTATAATATATGTATGTAAATAAAATTTATAAACTTTTTAGCAAAATCTATAAATAACAGTAAGACAAGTATGTATCAAAAGTGATACATAAGATAGAATTCTTAAGTTTGTTTAAGCTCGAGCTACGATTAATGCACTTTTACATTTACAATTGCAACAGCCCAACTATAGAACCTACCTGCAAACTTAATAATTCAGAACCGATGCTTATAACATACATAAACGTTAAATGTGAAAAAAAAGATTTTTGTAGTTTTTGCTTATGATTAAAAAATCAAACGACGTGTTTCAATCAGTTCTATCATTACAATTAAGCAATAAAATAAGCAATGATTGAGAAACTTTCTTTATCCTCTTTTAGTACCACTTATAGGCGTAAAAAATTGCATCATAGCATTATGCTAAGAGTAGTTGGTACAATAAATAACGAAAAGGACTATAACATCGTTTATATTGATGTTTGGATTTTAATGTCTATGAGGAAGATATTTTTTAACTTAAATTTTAGAAAAAAATTAATATTTTCTCAAATTTCTTTTTAATTTGAAAGTAGAATCCTTCCGGTTAATAGTGAAAAATAATTTCATTCAAATGACTGCCTCGGCAGTAGCCTACACAATCGGTCATGAAATTGATAACCAGAAATATAATGAATTGTTTAAATTGAAATATCAAATAAGATTCCTTTAAAGCAGCGAAGGGCAAATTTGAAATTTCGTATCACATGTGATAGGAAAAGAAATTTCTGCTGACGCTGCGTTGACACACCAACACTATAAGCTTACTCGTGTGGTTTCGTATAATGATCGTGTGATTGTTGCTTTGTTTGTTGTTTTGTGTTGATGCCAGAGAACAAAATCAATTCCAGTGATGCCAACTTAGCCCTTTTCGGGCTAGATTTAGCCCTTTTTGGAATGTCTTTAACGCGAAAAAAATTTTTTAGCCCTAAACTAAAAAACGCGCAATTTTAGCGCTTTTCAGTATTTTTGTTTAGCCCGTTTTTCCTTTAAATCTGTATGGAAATATTATCTTACGTTTCTCTGGCAATGACGAATTGTAAACCAATGTGGCAGAACTTTTTTCTTATATTTCTTGTTTTCTTCTTCGTTATTTACATAGAATTACCAAAAGTACCGGGAAATACAAGCTTTGCTGAAAGTTTAAAATTGAGTTTACCTAATAATTGGGTGGAAAAGAAATGTCAGGCTGCGCTATCGTTATATACTGCAATTCATTCACCATTTGCTTCCACAGAACACTTGACAGAGCCAAGTCTCAATACCATATAAAAAGCGATTTAAGAATGAAGAAGAGGATGACCTAGAAGTACAAATCGTACTTAACAATGACCAACTTTGAAAGATTTTAATGTAAATTCTATTTGAAACTAATCTAGTGCCTTAATTCTATTGAAGATAAAATGATCTCAAAAGCAATAATATTTATTAATAAATTGTTTTCTTTAAAAATTGTGGTGGTTTTGTCTGAAAAGACTTTTTTCATTTTAGCCCCCTTTATGCGCTTTTTTGAAAAAATGAAATTGTATTGTACTAAAAATTTTTTCAATTTAGCCCTTTTTAGCCCGTTTTTCATTTTTTTTTCACGCGTTTGGTGTCCGAAGAGTTGGCATCACTGATCAATTCAGTTGACGTTTAGCACTTGATGAAGCAAGATCTCGCTACGCAACTTTTTTGAATGATTTATTGTTGTTGGCAAATACACGCAGCAAAATGTTTTATGAAAATTGGGAAAATGATTTTTTTTATAGAGAATATGGATGGTAATGCACAATGCCTTGTGTGTTATCGCACTTTATGTCGTAATTCTTTTATTTTTATAAAAAGACATTACGAGACTAGCCACGGATTTTTCGACAACATTAAAGGGAATGATAGGATTTTAAAATTATTGCAATTAAAAGCAGATTTTTTTTTAAAATTCATTGTTGACGAAACGGACGTAATGATTTACAAATTAATAATAATAATTTAATGCCTTTTAAAAAGGCATCATATACAGTTGCTTTGACTTTAGCAAAGCAGTGCCGTCCATTCGATGACGGAAATTTCTTTTTGAATTTGACGACAGACGTTTTGAGTTGTTTTGGCGATAAAATATTTAAAACCGCACTTAACATACGCACAACACAATAAATCATTTTTTTCTTTTTTTTTATTTTCCCAGTGTACGACTCTCAAAAATTACATTGAATTTTGTTCTCCGCTGCTTTACTAACACAACTAAAATTATGATAGTATGTGTGTTGCCCTTCACTGCTTTAAAGAAAATAATATTAGGGGATTCGCTTTGCTTCTTGCCATTGTAATGACTCTGCAATATTAAGCGGCGTATGCATATTTTTCCTCGCAAATTAAAGTATTGCGAAAATAGAAAATTCAGTATAATTTTATTATTAATGTACCTACATAATCAAAATATTTATAATAAAAGTGAATTTAAAAACTCTATCAATAAGATTGAAGAATTTAATAGCAAATGCTGGACTTGCCATACTGGAGATTTCACTGTATATGTACATATATACATAGATATGGAGTTTTGTTAAATATATTACACAAACAGTTTTAAAACATTTATTTTTACTACAATAAAATAAAATAAAGTGCACTCTCTTAATTGCGAATTAATTAACTAATTACCACTCATACAGTAAAAATCGTTAACAGTTCCAATTAATTGTAATAGCATTACTGCAAAATTAAGTTCACAACAATGAACGCAAATTGCATGCAATTATTCGGTACGATTGAAATTAAATTTCTTTTAATACACTCGAGAACATTTAAATACGAAGAAAAATTTTGTAACTTTGTGTAGGTTTTTCCTTATAACAAACTCGTTATAGATTTCATTTTTTTAAGAACTAATATTTTATTGAACAATAAAAAAAACAATTAACATTTGAAGATGTTTTTAAAAGTAAATGTTTCACAATTTGTTCAGAATGCTTATTTTTTAAAAAGGACAATTTACACAATTCTTATTTTTAGAAAGGACAATTAACGTTTCAATTAATTTACAATTCTTTTAAAATTAGTTGTTCACTTAACCCCGTCAGTTTGAATACTCAATCTCTCGTCCTAACAAAAATATATTCTTAACTTTATTCGTTAGTCATTGTCATTTTGTTAGCCTATTATGTTTAGTCGTTAGTCATTGGTATTTTCGTTAATCGTTATTATTGTCTAAGCCTACTATGTTCAGTTTGTTAGCTGTTACTATTTTCGTTTATCGCTATTATTGTCAAAGTCTACTATGTTTAATTGTTAGTTGTTGTTATTTGGTTCGTCATTATTATTGGACAAGATCACTGTGTTCAGTAGGGTTGGCTACTTCTCGTTCGTGTTATCTCTGGTCCTACATTTGTAATTTTTCATAACAAATATCGTAGACTGCTTTAAAATATACAAACAAAAACTTAAAATTTAGTATGCATACAGCGCAAGCTGTATTATGAATTTCATTTGTTGTCTAATATTTGATTTACACTGTGTACGCATGCAATAAAATTGACTGAAATTCAATAAATTACTGGAATGTTCTTTATTATATTTCAATTTAACAAAAGAATATGGAAGACAACAACAGATAACAGTATTGAATAAGAAGCGCTGAAAATAACTCAAACTGTAGTTTATTTAATATTGTTTAACTTTGAAATAAACAATTCTTATAAATAACACAAAGGTTTTAGAAAATTGATTTTTCGATATACTATGAGAGTCAAAATTGAGTAATACTGGAAACATTTTTATAATTTCTTTTATTACTAGGAAAATTTTTGTCATTTAGTAATTCTTCCAGTCAAATTTAAGAGAATAGTTTATTGGCACTTGACCACTAACAATTTTTTTTATTGGTGTTTCATTTTTTGGCGCGGGTACAGTTAACGAGAATGATTAGAAAAGAATTATTGCGTTTAATTAGTCATAGATATTTATCGTGGAAGTGTCACGTATTGTTTGTTTATAAATTTGTCACTGGAACCTGCGCAATTCAAATCATATTTTAAAAGAAAAAAATTTTAATAAAATAAAATTACTTTTTACTGCGGACTTCTGAGGTTATTACATGGATGATATTGGTACACTGAAATATATAAAATAAAAAAAGACATCTGGACAGTCATTGCATCAGGAATTCCAGATAAAACTCCCAAACAGTGCGAGGAGCGTTAAAAAACTGTATTAAAAAGAAAAAGGTAGCAGCTAGTAGATGGAGTGTTAGCTTATTATACGTTAAGCCTCGGTTTAAACCCCAGGCCAGACATCAAAATGAAAATATTTCTTCGGCGACTTGCTGTTAGCAGATTTCTGGCATAAACTCAGAGTAAATAAAATGCCTATAAAAAGCTTCTCAAAAATCTGTCGTTTGGAGTCAATTTAAAACTGCAGGTCTCTCCACTCATGAATAAAGTTAACGCGCACAACATAAGTGGTGTGAGAAGCTAGGCCTTAATCCCGACTGAAGGGTTGTAATGGCCAATTATGTAGGTATGTTAAGTATGTTCATATATTCATAAACTTATGTTTCTCTATCTCTTTTTCTTTTAAAATTATAAAAACGTTGTTTTAGTATAAACTTCACAAAAGAGTGTAATTCTTGTTTACAAGATGCCCTTAAAGTACAAATTATTATTTGTTACGAAATTAGAAAAGAAACAAAAAATCTTAACAATTTTTTATTTAAAAACAATTTATAATTTTTCTCAGATTGGAATTAATATTATGTTCGCCTAAGTAAGCCTTCAAAACTATATATAATATTTAAAACTTACGGTAAGTTTAAAAATTTATTGGCATTATTCACTTTATTATCTGCTTTTTTCTTTACAAATTTATTCTCCTATTGGAAATTTTACATAAAAAAGCCGTTGAGAAAGAATTGAAAAAAGTAATATGACTTAAATTCTCTACTCCCCTAACAGACCGCAAACACATGGTAAACATGTCAACAGTGCGATCAACTGGCTATAACATGAAATGATGCACGTGATACAGTGCACTCGCGGTAATGTGAACAAACTCATATAGCTCTATAATATCAAACATTTTCCCCCCGCATATGTTTACGCTTGTGGACAACACTAAAGTAGATTAAACTCGAATTTTAAAAGTTGGGGAATCCCCTTAACCCATTAAATCCTAACGATTTTTAAAACTAAAAAAAAAAAACTTTATTGTGTTTCATTAGGATCTACAATAAAATAAAAATAAAATTCTTTTTTTGGAATATTTATGTTATGTTATGTTATGCTTAGGTACAGTCTAAGCGAGTACACCAATACTAATGCTTACCAAACAACACTTTTTAAATTTTTTTTAGATTATTTTTTTTTATTAAATTATAGTTAATTAATCTGTTTGCTTTACTTTTCACTTAAATTCAACTGCTTTTAGTTTAAAATACAAAAGATATACATACGTCAACATGTGATGAAAAAATATAAAAACATTTACAGGTAAAAGAGACTGATAATTTACCGTTATATTTTTTTAGTTCTTGTTACTATTTATTAATTCTTTACTTTCTCTTAATGAAAAACAATTTTTTTTTTTAAATCAGTAACTTTCTGTATATAACGCGCTATAAAGTCGGTATACTCAATCGAGTACAATGGGAACAAATGGATAAAATAAATCAGTTTTAGGATAAGTGTGCCTTGCTAATGGTCCAAGAGTGGAGTAATGATTCTTGTGTTGATGATACGACTGAAATCCATGAATTTGAGCAAAACGAAAAAAGTGAGTACTTTGATTGCATTGCCGATGATCCCGTCGCTAGTGAATTTAATAAAGTTTTTAACAAGGCATTGCAATAAGCAAGAGATGCAATGGTGGATCAAAGTGGCATAAATGTACTAAGGCACTTACAGCAGAAAGCAGTATTTCTATATATAATACATATATGAAATTCGACAATCGCTAACGTAAACAACGTAACGCTGACATGAACTCCCTGGGTTTTAATTAGTTCACGTTACCGTGAGCACACTGTATTGTGCAACAATTGCGGTTTTAACCCTTGGAGTAACTTAGGTCCCCCAGTCTTAGTTTTTCTTGAATAACTTTAAAAAAATGTTTACCGTCTTTTTCCCTTTGGGTAGTCTAATTTTATTTCGAATACTATAAAAAAAACTTATAAGTGGCATTTAAATATCAGCATGTTTGTAATTGGAAGGTAAGTTTTTCATTCAGGGTACCCAAGTTACCCCACGTCGTACATTACGTTACAAATTATCGTTGCTTTTTTAGGACCAAAAATGAAAAACTACAAGAAAAAACCTATCCCAGCGACAGATAGAAGACTATATAAATGACAGTGAAGAGGATCCTAATGTAGCGTTTGCAAAATAAAGCTAAAACCGTACAAAGTTTAAGACGCGCCTTGTCGGCTTGCGGCGTTACAATTGAAATTGAAAAAAAGTTAAAAATTTTACAATAGGAGATGGAAGAAAACGTGGTCGTTGCTTCCTGTGTCCTAGGTATGGAAATAAGAAGTCGAGTGGGAAATGCGGAACATGGTCCAACTTTGTTTGCAATGAACATAGAACGGCAGAAAAGAAAATCGTTTGTCAAAAACATGTTAATGATTCCAGTTATTCTGAATAAAAATTTAAGTGAAACCGATTGACTGAGGGATTCAATTATTGTTATGCTTATTCATATATACTATGTACATATATATGTATTGAATTATATTTTTTATTTATTGTTTTTTATTCTTAAGAAAAAAAATTTAATTTCTAAGTTTGTGTTCCTTAATTATAATTGTAGCATAAATGCTTTAAAATTAATAATTTGATGTGATGAGTAAAAATATAAACTGAAAACAAATAAAATAATAATTTTTTACTTTCAAAGTAATATTTTTAGTTTTTTTATGCTAACATATGAACAACAAAAGCCTATTTTTCTTTTGGGTACCTTAGTGACCCCACTCCGCCCTTTATGTCAAAAAACGAGCTTCGTACTCTAAGGGTTAAACAATAACTGAATACCACATACAGGAGAAGTAACGATAGCAACACCAGCCAATAAACCTCAGTGTTAGCTCTGTACAAACAATAAGAGAAAAATTAAAAATGCGAAAATAAATTAAAAATATCCAAACATTATATAAAATGCGAAATAACACAACAGTGTACGTGTTGTGGCATATTTTGTGTATTTTAGACACCATAAATTTATGAAGTTGGCGTACTTGTCGCTAACGGATATTTCATTAAGTGCTTCTTATCTTTAAATAATATTAAATGATATATACATTCTTGAGCAGCTTTCATGGTAGTTTTATTTACTGTAAGAGTGGTTGCCAGGAGACTGCTGAGAAGTCGCCAAAGATATATTTTATTCTTCATATTGCGTTCTCCTTGATATTTCGGAGATGATGACTTTTAAGACAGGCTCGCGTCGAAAAAGAAGCGCTTTGCTATGTAGACTACGAGGTGACGACTTCGAAACTTCCAGAAATTTAGGATCTGTTTCTTTATAAGACATAACTTTTACATTTCAAAATACGTTCACACTCTTTTTTTAGGACCAATATAACTGATATTTGAATAAGCAAAATAGAGCGCAAAGAGAAGAAATTCTATACATACGTACATAATTGGTCATTACAACCCGGCAGTCAGGATTAATTTTATGCATGAGCGGCGGGACCTACAGTTTAAAGTCGATTCCGAACAACAGATTTTTGAGAGACTTTTTTAATGGCAGGTTTATTTACTCTCAGAGTTTTTGCCAGAAATCTGCTGAGAGGAAGTCGCCGAAGAAATATTTTTTCATATTTTCGTTTTGATGTCTTACCTGTGGCTTGAACCCGGGCTTTACGTCCAATAAGCCAACACACTACCTACTAGACTACGGCGATTTCTTCAATATTAAATGTTTACATTGTTCAAATTTCTTTTTTAAATGTAGAATTTCACAATCCTGAAATCTATCATCGATCTTTATATGGTTTACTATAGAAAATCATAATTCACTTTCAGTCGTGTTTTTTTTTTTTTTTTTTTTTGAACATAACCACGACGCAAAGTGAGGTACGGGTGTATACATAAGATACCAAACTTTTCTATGTGTGTATATAATAATATAATAATCACACACTTTACAATAGCATAGTAAACTATCGTACTATGGTTTTTCCTCGAGCTAATGTTAATTTTCGTACCGCAATTTCGTCTTCGTAAATGACGTATTGCTGTTAGCTTTGATTAGTTAGATTTCAATTAAGATTTAACAATGAAAAGTAACGAAGTATGAAGAACATGGAAAACTTTTTATTTTGACACTAACATTGCACACAATGCAAAGGAAATTAAGGGCAACACCGTCAATCTTGATTTGTATTGTTGTTTCTTCCATATTGTCTTAATTGAAGTTGCTAAACAGACGGTGGGGTTTTAACAGAAAATTTAATGAAAAAGAATGCAATGGAAAGTTTTGGAAAAAGTTATTTTATTTTTAATTTAATTTAAAACAAAGATTATATCGCCACCTCCGTTCTATAATATTCTAAGTCGAAAAAATGTGTTTTGAATTATGAGCTCTCAAAGTTTTTACGCACCATACGACTACATGTGTTTTCTAAGTATATTTTTCCCTATAACTTCGGAACGGATCGGCGCATCTTAACCGACTTTTGACAGTATTTAAGTTAGAGAACATAGAATTTGAAAATGCAAGAACATTAAAAACGTTCTGAGTACACTTAAAAGGTTATAGAATGGAGGCGGCGATATGAAGAAGTCATGCCGTTTAAAAATAATTCCTTTTTTGTAGTTCTGAGAGTCATATATGAAATGTTTGCATATTTTGTTGTTTAAATTGAAATATAAGGCCTTGTACAAACTGAAATACACTTTTTGACTTTAAATTGTTCATAGTTAATAGCAAAAAAAACACGTTTTTAAGTAATAGGGTCATTACTACAACTTGCGGTTAAACTTGGATTTAGTTAAAGGTACCTTTAGCTAAAGGAAATTGAAAAGTTACCTTTAATATATTTTCGTTATTACAACTTACAGATAAAATAAAGTTAACTTTTTTCAAAAATATGACAGTGCCGGAGCAATGTCGATAAAACTGCTCCCAATTATAGTCCTCCATCAAGCTATCTTTAAATTACAAGCGCGTAACCGTCCCGATGTCTTCGGACACTCCCTTTAATTTGAAAAAGTATTTTGTCTAGAAATTAAAATTTTTTATAGAAAGTGAATTTTTATAATTACTTTTTAACTACATACCAATGCTAACTGGTCAATGTGACGACTATAATGTAATTAAACGGCGATGTAAAAAGTTAATAAAATTAAAAAGATTCAGTATATTGAACAAAAAATAAACATGAATGCAAAAAATAGTCGAAATATGTGGAAGTATTTAAAAGAAGTCTCGAATTTGAAAGAACAGAAAGATGAAATAAGGGCTATTAAAATAAACGATATTATTTACAATAATCAAAATTAAATGTCAGAAAACTTAAATAAATTTTTCGTAAATAGTATAAAGGAAAATAACGACTCGATTGAATAGTATGACTGTAGATTTAACATCAAATTCAAATTATCAATTAGAATTATTTAAATTTAAAATGGTAACGACAAGCGAATGGTGTAACATATCCAGGAAATTAAAATACAAAATTGGTGGTGAACATTTATTCTCAGAAGGTGTTTGAAAGATTCATTGACGCACACTGGATACTTCTACGCGAATATCTTAAATGAAAAATTCATTACAGGTGTAGTTCCAGAAAAATAGAAGTTGACAACAATTTTTCCAATAAAAAAATTGCAAATACAGTGATTTCTGAGGAACTAAGACCAATAAATACTATTACTAATGACACCAAACTTATGAAATTAATAGTGAAGAAACAACTGGACAGTCACCTGAGCAAGAATTGTATATTGATTGATGAACAGTCTGGTTTTAGAAGTAATCATTCATGCGAGACAGCATTAAATCTGGTATTGTCTGATTGGAAATATGATCTGAACCAAAGGTCAAGTATAGTTGCAACATTTCTTGATCTAAAAAGAGCTTTTGAAACTGTTGACATAAATATATTATTAGCGAAATTGCGCGGCATAGGAATTGTTGGAACAATTGGATGGCCAGCTGTCTGACTGATCGAAAGCAACGAGTAGTTATGTGTGATGCAGTGTCAAGTACGATAAATATAAACGTAGGACTACCACAATGAACAATATTGGCACCATTGCTTTTTATTTTATATAAAAATGACATTAAGTCTTGCTTGAAGTACTGTAAAGTAAGACTATTTGCTGACGATGCACTATTGATGGTTTCAGATCGAAATATAAATAATGCAATGAAAATGATGCAGGAGGATATTGACAATTTATATGTATGGTTATGCCAGAATAAGTTAAAATTAAATATAACCAAAACAAAATTTATGATATTAACAAGAAACCATGTAAATGTCGATAATTGTGTATTGAAAATAAAAAATGATAATATTGAGAGGGTTAATGTGATTAAATACTTGGGTGTAAAGATTGATGATAAATTGAACTTTGACGAACATTTAAGTTATACATATTAGAATTAAAATTGCCAAAAAGATTGGAATTCTGTCTAGATCAACTAAACTATTACATAATAATTATAAAATTAAAGTCTACAATAGTATAATTTTACCGCACTCTCTTTACTGTCCCTCAATATTACATATTTTTTAAGTACGTCCCAGATGGACACATTACAAAAATTGCAAAATAAGGCAATGCGTTTTATTTTACATAAAGATTATTATAGGAGCATAAGAATCATGTTAAATGAATTAAATTTGCTTAATATTGGACAGACTATAATGTTACATAGAATAAAATTTATACATAAGATGAAGTTAAGTTGTCCTACATATTTGAATGAAAAATTGCAATATAATAATAGCATCTATAATTATAATACAAGAAGAAGAGAGAATTACAGACTATCATACAGTTAGGGACAAAAATATTTGTACACCATGTATTTTTCGATCATTTTAAAAATTAAATCAAATATTAAACAATATTAAATATGTTTTAATTATAAATATTTTTTTAATTTATTCTCTTATGAAAAAAATACTAATATGTATTCAACAAATTGTTTGAAAAAGTACAAAATAAGCAAAAACCATAGGGACAAAAGTATTTGTACAATTCCTAATATGAGTACTTGGTACAATAATCTGTACGGTGTTATTTTGTTTGTTTACATATTTTCATTAAGTACAGTTATTTTTTTCATGTAAAGCAATTTTAAATGGAGAATAAGTAGTATGCTCCAAAATTTTCTGCAATAAACTGTTCAAAAATGGGCAAGAAAAAAGAATTGAGTATGGATATCAAAAATTTAATAATTGATCAACATAAAAACGGAAAATCGCTTCGTTTTATTAGTAATTTATTAAGTTTACAACATTCCACGGTTCAATATGTAGTTAACAAGTATAAAAAGAGTGGTTCTGTTCAAAATGCATCTAGGAGCGGTCGACCAAGTAAACTTTCTAATCGGGAAGTGAGAAGTATTTTAAACGAGGTGAAAAAAAATTCAAGAGTAACTCGGGCGGATTTAGCGGAACAAGTCGCTAATACAACAGGAACAACTGTTCATCCAAAAACCATTAGGAGAGTATTACATTCTGCAGGTTATACAAGCAGAGTACCTCGCAAAAAACCGAGAATTACGTTTGGAATTTGCTAAGCGTTACTTAGACAAGGATGAAGAATTTTGGGAAACGGTATTATTTATGGATGAAACAAAGGTAAATATTGTTGGCAACGACAGCAGAGGAAAGGTATGGAGAAAAAAAAATACAGCGTTAGATGCACAAAATTTGATACCAACAGTCAAGCACGGTGGAGGAAGTGTGATGGTTGGGGTGCAATGGCTGCCAGTGGAGTAGGGCGATTAGTTTTTATAGACGGTAATATGGATCAGCATCAATATAAAGGAATATTAGAAAACAATTTGAAGCCTTCCGTAGATTGTTTGGGTCTTGGTCCCCGTTAGATATTTCAACAGGACAACGACCCCAAACATACTGCGCGTTCAGTCAAGGAGTGGTTGCTTTATTATGCACCAAGGCAATTAAATTCACCCCCTCAATCACCTGATTTGAACCCTATCGAACACTGTTGGGAAATTTTAAAGCGTAAAATTGGTAAAAAGAATGCCCGTAATAAGGAAGATCTTAAAACAGCTTTGGAGGAAGCTTGGAAGAAAATATCTCCAGATAATACAAAAAATTTAGTTCGGTCGATGCCCAGAAGACTGCAAGCCGTTATTGATGCGAAAGGAGGTCCCACAAAGTACTAATTTTAAGAAAAATATAACATAATTTTATGATATTTAAAATGTACAAAAACTTTTGTCCCAATAAATTTAGCTTTTTTTGTTATTTTTTAAATAATGCGTTAAATATTAATATTTTTTTTTATTATAATTAAATAACAAAATAAATAAAAATAAATTGCTTTAAATTTGTTTTAATATTAGGCTTAATTTCTAAGATTATCAAAAAATACATGGTGTACAAATAGTTATGTCCCTAACTGTATATGAGAACTTGTAGAGATATGAATTGCTTAGAATATAAAGGTTTAACAAATATAATCAGTTATCAAGTAACATAAAAAATTGTGAAAATATTAATGTATTTATGAAACTTCTTAGAGATTTTTGCAAAAATAATTGTTAATGTAATAACCTGTGGTTAAATAATAAAAGAATTTTTTAATTTATTTCACACAATAAAACTTAAACCTTTTTATTTCAATTCTTCTTTTTCTTTTTTACAAAGTCTTTTTGACAGCTGACAAATAAAGTCAACGGTTAGTGTTGCCACAGTTAATAAAATATTATATGTATATATTTTAGTATCTAGATTGTAAAATCGTAATAAATAAATAAATAAATACCATTGCTTGCGCAAATTCAATGTTTTCCAACTTTTTCTTGATTTCCTCGACTTTGGCGGTGGATTTCAGGGGAAAGAAAGCGATCACTGCGTCCATTACTTAACCCCTATGATGCGGCTTACGAATCCCTTCGAAGAGTGTTTTGGTTTGCGCCATTTCGGTCTTGATCACCATCTGGAAAATAGCCTTGTTATATTTAATATATTAGGGTGATACTACAAGATAAATCTTACAAATTAAGTTCAATAAGGGTGACTCCATTTCCTCACGTTTTGTGGCACTATCTACATTTGGCCTAAAGTTAATATTTTTTCCTCTATGTACACTTCCAGTCTCTACGCTAGCAGATGATTCACTATAGATGTTAATAGTTGATTTGGTGTCATCGCTAAGAATTGCCTCAGTAACACACTAGCACTTTCAAAAACATCCGTACAGCTCACTAGTCCTACTCCTATACCACTGGTACCTTCTCCTAATTTATCAATAATTTTGATTGTTCCCCTTTTTACACCACCTTCACTTTCACGTTTTAAGCTACGCACTTTCCTAAAATGTCCTACATTTTTTTCAAACTTCCTTTTTTCTCGCGAATGACAATTTTGAAAATTTATATACAGTTTGTCAAAAAAATCTTTACACAGACCAAAAAAATGTAAAATGTGATCTTCATTCAAGAATTCCAACAACAAAATCTTTACATCTTTTTTTATTTTTGCACACATTCTATAACTATACTTGTTTACGACCATAAGCTACCAATAGTTTCCTAATAGTAACACACATTACAATAATAACAACAACAAAAGAACTTTACTCAATATAAAAAGTGTCAAAAAAATCTTTGCATATTGAATGAAGATAATAAAAAAATTACAAAAATATGCCCGTTATTTCCCAAAAATGTTTCGCATTTTGGGTTTTTTACAAATGAGATGGAATGTGAAAGGGGTAAATAACGTTTTAATAATGAAGTGATCGTTTTTTATGTAACAAGTGTCCTTATATTTGAATACAAAAAAAGCCAGGAAAACGAGTTTCAAAAAATATTATACAATTGGTCTATTTCAACTACTACAAAGCAAATCTGGCAAGGGATCGCCAATTTGTTCTCCCTGAACATCAGGACTATATATAATATTATATCCCGTGCTGAAAAGAAGGAGAACTAGACTTAAAGGGATCCACAGCCAGGCCAAAAGAGGTGACGCAGCGAGGTTAGAGAAAAATTATTAGAACCCTATATCATAGCCTGCAATACAGTACCAGATGATTAGCTCTTCAAGTGGAAAATGACTTTGGGTTAAATGTTTTCCAAGAAACTATCAGAAATGTTCTTAAAAACACAAATATTCTTCGAGAATGTCTAAGAAAAAACCACTGCTGTCAGCGCAAAATGTCGAAAAGAGATTAAGATTTGCCACCGAATACATTTCACTTACTCCTAAATACTGGGGCGATGTTATTTTCTCAAATAAAATGAAAATAATGATTTATTATTATGACAGACCGCAAAAAATTTGGCGTAAGCCTGTGACAGCACTAGAAAATAAAAATTTTATTCCTACAGTAAAGTTTGGTAAACTGTCTGTAATGGTATCCGCTTATATATTCAGCAAGGGAGTTGGTGTAATCAGGATTTTGGATGAAATAGTGACTAAGGAAGAATATTTTGATATTTTAAAAAATGAACTGACCGCTAGCGTTAAGAAATTATGGCCCGGTTAATCCGAATAAATTTAATTGCAAGTACTATCAAGATAATAATCCTTAACCTAAATCTTATTTATGTCACTCCAGGTTACTTGACAACTGCACCAAAGTTATTTATACTCCTACCCAAAGTCCTGATATTAATCTTATCAAAAATTTGTGGGTTCATGTAAAGAAAAATGTCGGAAAAACATCTCCCACAAATAAAAACGCATTGATAAAGTCCTTCAAAGAAGATTGAGAAAAATACCATTATAATATGACATTCCGAAGCTTATTCAATCCATGAGAAGGCGATAATTAATGCTCAAGGTGGACACACAAAATATTAGCACCAAAAATGTAAAAAGATTCCATAAGTCTTAATATTTTATCAAGTGTGCAAACATTTTTTTGACAGCAGTAAAATTGAATTGTTTTTGTTTTTTAATATTTTACATTAGAATATTTTCATTGTTATAAAATTTTTTTTATTTATTATATTAACAAAACATATGTTTATAAGATCCAGTTTGAAAAAATTTAAAATTTTGATTATTTATATTAGAAATCAACGAATTTTTGAAAGTTTTCTTAATTTTTCTCTATGTGCAAAGATTTTTTTGACAAACTGTATATACGACCAATCGGTTTTTACACGGTGTTATTGGATATAGCACGGTTGAGAAAAAAAATTTCAACGTGATCTGAAATCTTTTAAACTCGTTACTATGAGTTATACAAAGAGCTGTCCAAAACTAATTCACAACGGCCAATAACAAACTTTATTTTTAAGCGCAGTACTGTGTAATCGGAAACTGAAAATGCTAATCCTGTTAGAGTCGATAGCTATCTTGATCCAGTCTTTCGTAAGCGATCACTTATAAGATCCGATGATGATAGCGAATAGAATTCTGTTATTTTCACCATCGCATTGACTGCTTTTAATTTTTTTATTTATGAACTTTTGATGATTTTTAGTTTGTTTAAATTACCTTTAAAAATTGATGAATGTGCCTTTTGTTTACCAACTTATATTACTTTTTGGCTTCCTGAACTACAATAATTTTAAATTTACTTTATTTTTTTAGATTTGAATTGCTTTTCAGTTTATGAAAAAAAACATTAATGCTTATAAAATCTTTTTCTACTTTCTTATGAAGACTCGCGTATCAGTTTTTCTACGAATTATTTTGTTACCTGTTTTTACACGGTTTTTCCTGCAACGTATTTACCGTTTAGAAACGTTATTAAGTGTTTATATACGTATGTACACTCAACTCTTTTTTGGTTTCTTTTTATACGGATTTGAAGTTACTCGGTTGGGAAAAAATTTGTTTGTTGTCAACTAACTGCTAGTTTAATTAATGGCGGTCTAACATTTGATAAAAGTATGGGGAATCATTTCTTAAAAAATTATCCTAATATGGAACCTGCCCTGAAATTCGAATGAGATATTTATAATTGTATTGCTGGCTATAAGGAGTTGTATAAAGAACTTAAAAAATAAAATTCAACTTTCTTTAAAAGATTTTTTAATAAAAAAGTCGACGGCGCAAGACCTTTCGGAAAGTAGTCCGACAGTTCAAAACTCTACTATAGGACGAAAGTCACCATTCGATCATTTGATCGATATCTGCAGTGATGATACCGACTTTCGTCCAGTAATTTTTTTTTTTTTTTATTTCTAATAAAATTTTTCTGTTCTTAATTCTGGATTAACAGATTTCTTTTGTGTATTACTTGCTCCACCAATTTTTCAGCTATATGAATATATATTTTAAGTTTTAATGCTCAATAAAATGCCATATGAACATACAATTTGTATGCATTTTTGAAATTTTATAGTTTTTAGCATTTTTTACACGGTTTTTCGAAGTAAATACAGTCCTTCATTTCATCTTACACGGTTTTCAGATGACATGGAACGTATCCACTGTGTAAAAAAAAGAGTTGGGTGTATATAATATATAATAAAATATGTATAAAAAAATAAATTATTCAAAAAAATGTATTAATACAAATATGTAATTGGTCAGGATTACGACCTAGCTTCTAACACCATTTATGTTGTGTGCGTTAATTTTACACATGAGTGGTGGGACTTACAGTTTAAAGTTTACTTCGAACGACAGATTTTTGAGGAACTTTTCATTGCAATTTTATTTACTCTCAGAGTTATTGCCAGAAATCATATTATCATATTCTTATTATCGTTTTGATGTCTGACATGGGATTTGAACTCGGGCCTTACGTCTAATAAGTCAACACACTACCCACTAGACTAGGCGAACATGCAATATTGAAAATAGCTATTCACTTCTTTATTATTATTTATATAACATATATAAAAATTAATGTGTTTATTTGTTTGTTTCAAGTTTATAGACGGCTAAACGGCTGCACCGATTTTCTTGAAATTCTCACAGTACCTCCCTGTATGTCTGGAAGGAACTATTGGCTAATTTTTATTTTAAAAAATAAAATTTTTATTTTAATATCGCATATCTCATAAACTTCAACAGCTAGAGTGCTCCAATTTTGTATGGACTACTTTGATGCATATAGGAATAAAATGGGTGGATTGGCTATAGTGGGTGAGTCACATCCCATATTAAAAATATAAAATTAGTATATCTATCAGTATCAGATTTAGTATCAATATGAATATTTTAGATAAAAATTCGTTGACTAAGACAAGGGGCGTGGTACTTCCCACATGGATTAAATTTAAAATTTATGAATAATTTGTGGAAAATTTTTTAACAAAAACCAGCACTCAGGGGATGGCCCCTATTCATGCAGTGCATTGTGCAGGTTTAGGAAAATAGGTTGTTGGAAGGAGGAAAGAGGGAGTAGTGTATATGGACATTCAATTTAAACTCACCAATATCGTAATTGACAGGAAAAACTCTCGCAGGATGATCATTCCACAAGCGAGCAGTGCGGGCAAAAAACGAATTCTCCCTGTAATGCATTATGCGGTTCACTGGACAATCAACCACAAAAGGATGTGCTCTGTGAGAAGCTCGAGTACAACGTAAAAATATGTGGTTATCGGGAACCAAGCCCCTTATCTCTCGAGAACACCTTCCATTATAGTACCGATAGAACAATGAAACACACGCCACATTGCGACGATGCTCCAACGAATCAATAGAGTTGGATACCCTACTGTCATTAATAAGCACCTTCGCCCTCCCCTGTACGTGGTCGAGAAACTTCAAAATAGATTTTGGAGCACCGGCCCATACATGAGAGTTGTACTCCATCCGGGGTCGGATAAAGGTCCTGTAAATAGTAAGAAGGTCGGATGGAGTTAAGTATTTCCTGCACCGTTTCAAAAAACCAAGGCACTTGAATGCTTCTTTCGACACTCGAAAAATGTGATCGTTCCAACGAGCATCACAACTAATTCTCATGCCCAGAACATCAAGAGCATCCGTCTCCTCAATATTTACATTACCCATAAATACAGATGACAAGAACACCAGAGCCAGCATCACGCCGCGCGCATTGAAATCGACCCTGTTCGCGCGGCCCCACTCAGAGATTGCTATCAGGTCACCTGTGAGTGCGTCATTCATGTTCGACCTCCTTGCCCCAATCTCCAAAAGGCTCGGCCTCCGATCAAATGAATATGAATGACAAATGTTGCTGTCATCCGCAAAAGAGTAAATAGGATTCGAAGTAATAGATTGAAGATCATTGAGAAAAATAAGGAAAAGAGTAGGAGAAAGAACAGAGCTCTGCGGTACCCCTGAATTTATACTGAACTCGTCGGAAAAGATGTCATCTCTAACAATTATAATAGTGCGATCTTTGAGAAAGCTCGATATAAATCGAGAGAAGTGACTACCGACACAAAAAGCAATTAACTTCGATACCAGAACCTCATGCCAGACCCTATCAAACGCCTTTGAGATATCCAGAGCAACAACCTTGGCCTCACCAAAGCGGTGAATGGAACCATTCCACCTTTCAGAGAGTAAAGCCAAAAGGTCACCAGTAGAGCGTCCTTTACGGAAACCGTATGACGATCATTTAGCAAACCGTTGGACTCCAAATACCTCACAAGGTGGTGATTAATCATGCTCTCCATCACCTTTGAAAAAGCAGAACAAACAGCTATTGGGCGGTAGTTTTCAGGGTTATTTGCCTCACCCTTCTTAGGGATTGGCGTAACATTAGCAAGCTTCTAACATGAATGAAAAATACCGGTACGATACGACAAACAGAAAAGCTTAGTTAATGGACGGGCTAACGTCAAAGACCACTGTTTCAGGACCAGTGCTGGTATACCATCCGGCCCAGAAGACTTGTTCACGTTGAGATCTGCAAGAACCCTCCTAACTGCCCTGGCTCGAAGGAATATACTAGGCATAGTAACTGATACTCTTTCAAGTTCGGGTAGTGGCTGAGTGCTCGCCGGTAGGTGAGAGTCACCTGCAAACAATCTAGCCAAAAGGTTCGCCTTCTCAATCGGGTCAGTAAATGTTTTGTCATTCATTATAAGAGTTGGAATCGAACTAGCATTATTCCGTAAACTCTTAACAAATGACCAAAAGCGCTTCCCCCCTCCGAGGAAAAGAAAGAACTTTAGTACGAAGACGCTGGTTCACAGGGTGTGAAGTAAGAAAAAGGCCGAGTGTATTATTTTGGTGCCCATCAACACACGATGTATGTGTTGGTTCATTCACTAGTTGAGCAAGGTGATTATGTGTGGCAAACAACTTAACGTATTGGCCGTCAGAAGTTGTGCGGCTCGAATGGTGGAGCCAGGATGAATTATGAACATTGAAATCACCAGCAACAACATTTTCACTGTTCGGATAATTCTCCAGGATCCTAGTTATGGAGTCAGAAAGAGAGTCGAAGCCAGATATGGTAACCTCTCTTTCCGCATTTGGACCTAAAGAAACCTAAAGTGCAAAAGATGTGCCCTGATTTTAAGCTTAACCCAAAGACAGTTAGACAAATATTAGCCGACTCCTGGTCGTGCAAACCAGAAATTGACACATTTTGTGATAAACAATCAAGATCCATCATTTCTGAAAATTAATGAACTAAAAGTTCATTTGATGAGATATATGACATATATAAAAAAGATAACACGACTGTTATACTATTTATATAATAACTATAGTAATATTTGTTCGATTTGACCGCCCATCCGAACAATCATGCCAAGACAAATTGGATACAAATACTGGCTTGTTGAGTATGATTTGTCATCAGCAAGATGCTGCCGACTTGCTGCATGTAAATCAAGAACGCGAAATGTCAAGTATTTTATGTCTTGAGTGTGTGCCAAACGGTAGCAATTAACTTGAAAAATGAATAAAATTTCACTAGCCCTAAAGTAAAATAAATACATATATAAAAAAAAAAATAAAAGTGTTTTGAAAACTATTTTTCTAATTTATAAAAAAATGGAACCCCTATCAAAAAAAGCGAAGAAAAGTTACATTACATGTAAGTATTAATAATTTATAATGTTTAATTATTAATTTAAATTTATTTTTAGAGAGTATTGCAGAGCGCCACATCTTAATCCAAAGAAGGGTTGAAAAGGACGATTGGTTCTGTGGAAAAAATGTTGATAGTAATTAAGGCTGGAGGTAACCAAAATACATAATGTAATTGTAATAAAATGTGTGTGTGTACATACATGTATCTATTTTATAGGAAAATTGCATTGGAATTAAAGGGACAAACTCAATGAAATGCTCTTATGAAAAAATATATGAGTCTCTTTAAGTACCTTTCGGGCGAGGAAACCGGTGAAAAAGCGACTGCAGAAGACGCCAATGACTGGAGTTTTTTGATATTATTCATACTTATGCGTCGAAAAAAGATAATTACCATCCTCTGAATTTTATTGATAGCAGTGATGGAGTAATTATTGCACAAAAGGAGAATAATAGTGATATTTTAAATTCAACTCAACAAAGTGGTAGTGCCACTTCCTCTTTAAAGTTACGTCCAGGATTGTAAAAAATAAAGGGACACATAAAGAAGAGAGGTAAGAAAGTTAGCAAACAAATATCCTCTCTGCTTTCAGTTTTTGGTTAAATGGTTCAAACGGATTACACACATGCCAATACCTCTACTTTATTTGTATCATCGGATTCAGATTCGGACTGATATGTATGTTAGAGAACAGAAAGACACCATTCACATTTGCTGAACATTCGCAAGTTCATTACTTTTGCATTGCTTTTACTCGACAATAATAAAAATGTGCATTGTTGTTTGTTTAATCACTCCTTATTTTATTATTATTTTACATTCCCTTTTTGTTATGACGTTATTCATCAAGCAACGAAATAATTCAATGCCACATGAAATAACTAAAAAATCGATATAGTTTCATTTCAACAACAATAAAACACATACTCTTACCCTTCAATAAAACAAATATTTTTTCCACATGCCATTTTGTGAAAGCAAGACGTCTTTCAGTTTGTTTATTATTTTATTTGGCAATGTATGTATACACACATGCACACATATATACGCGCTAGTATGTAAATGCGATCAGCATTGAAACCATTCATACCAATAGTTAAACATTTGTAGAAGGCATGCAATGCAAGCACCATTTTTCGTTACACTCCATTTTTTCTCCTTTTATAGCCTATAATCTTCTCCGACAAAAGCTCGATGTATATGGTGTGCACTCAATTTTCCCGTTGTTGGCCCCCTTCCCCCTTTTTGTACCCCTTTTGGTCTAACTTTAGAAACGGAATACCTAAAATAGCTATTTGGGAAACTTAACCAATCTAAATCGTAAAAATTTCCTATTAGTTCGATCTATATCCCAAATTTCAAGAAAATCGGTCTAACCGTGATTGGGTAACGAACAAAACAACACACAGTTAGGAAACTTAACTAAGCTAAATCGTAAAATATTACCTATTACCATTTTTCCCCATTTTTTCTCTCCTTTTGGACAAAATTTTGAAAAGATTTATATTTGCACCGACTAAAGATCGATATATATCCCAAATTTCAAGAAAATAGGTCCAGGCGTGATTGGCTAACAAACAAAAAAACATATATAATATATATTAGGATTAATTAAGTATTATAACTCTTCATAATTAAGTTTTTAATTTTTTTTTTTTACTTTCTAACAATGTATAAATATCATAACATAAATAATTTTATACACTTTATTGTTGGTTTTCAACGACCAAAGACATTAATTTTAATTTTAGTGCACCTTTGCGAGTCTCAAAAACCTTTGCAAATTCATCTTCAAGGCTGAAAAAAATGCGTGCCGCCTTGAAGCGGAAGCTTGCAGTACAGCTGTTGTAAGGTTATTTAAAAATTTAATTGACGCTTTATATTCATTTTCAGCCTCATTTCACATCATCCTATTTTTTTTTTTTTTTTTTTTTTGTGGGAACACTTTTTGGGTAAGGAAATCAAAATTGCTGGCTCACAAAAATCAGACGACGATTAAGTTACATCTGGATCGCAGGCCATTTCATCAAATAAACTTTGAAAACTCATAGTATTTGAACTACTGCAGTTTGTCGCACATGGCCTAGAAGATGTATAATTAAGATGGGCATCTTCACTTCATATTCAATATACTTACTCATTATCTTCGTTAAAGTTAAGGAAATAATCCATCTCCGTTAGCAACAGCTTGGAGAATCCTTTTATTTCCAGACGTTCACTGCCACTTTTTCCTTGGCTTTTATTTATTGCTGTTTTATGGCGTCTTCGTAAACTTTTCCACTGCGATTGACATTCATTTCCTTTGATAAAAGGAAGGAGTTTTAGTTCCTCTTTATTACTTACAAAGAATGTAACAGAATATTCAATATAAAACATAAATGTCTGGGTGACAAGCAATAGATTTCGCATTAATACTATTTAGATTAATATGTTAGAAAATTTTTCGGGCGGCCATCCAGTGATGTAAATTTTTTAAGGTAAGATAATAAGATTTTAAAAAATAAATTAACTTACTGCTAATTCCAACAGCTTCTGCTACTTCTGACCAAACATTTTATTTGACATGGTTGTTCTTATAAGAACTGTTGCTCAAATCATATCAGCATTCCCTTCCTGGCTTTTTTATTTCACAAATTAACTTTAGTGCAACAGGTTCTGATAACTCCATGTTAAATTTTTATCTGAAGGATAAAGAAAACGTAGAAATTATACAGTAAATTGCTTTAATACTACAGCTTACCTAATGTAATATTTTTCAATTTTAACTCTTCTCAAATTTTTATATTTGGCGCCAAAATTTCTTATATGTTTTTTCTTATTTACTTTTTGTTTACATTTTTTAGTTTGCCATACTGAATTTTTGATACAAATGCCAAACAATATGGCATGTCACTTGTACAAATTTCATATGGTGTGGCAACCTTTTCTAAAATGGTTTTATTTTATTTATTTATTACGATTTTACAATCTAGATACTAAAATATATACATATAATACTATATTAACAATTATTTTTACAGAAATCTCTAAGAAGTTTCATAAATACATTAATATTATCACAATTTTTTATGTTACTTGGTAACTCATTGTATTTTTTCAAACCTTTATTTTCTAAACAATTCATATCTCTACAAGTTCTCATATATGGTAGTCTGTAATTCTCTCTTCTTCTTGTATTGTAATTATGGATATTATTATTACATATATTGCAATTTCTCATTCAAATATGTAGGACAAAGTCCTAACTTTATCTTATGTATAAATTTCATTGTATGTAACATTATAGTCTGTCCAACATTAAGCCAATTTAATTCATTTAACATGCTTCTTATACTAGAATAATAATCCTCATTTAAAATAAAACGCATTGCCCTATTTTGCAGTTTCTGTAATGTGTCCATCTGAGACGTACTTAATAGATATAGCATTGAGGGACAATAAAGAAAGTGCGGTAAAATGATGCTATTGTATACTTTCATTTTATAATTCTTATGTAATAATTTCGTTGATCTAGACATAATTCCAATCTTCTTGGCAATTTTAATTGTAATATAATTTAAATGTTCGTCAAAGATTAATTTATCATCAATCATTACACCCAAATATTTAATCCCATTAACCCTCTCGATATTATCTTTTTTTATTTTCAATGCATAATTATCAACATTTACATGGTTTCTTGTTAATATCATAAATTTTGTTTTGGTTATATTCAATTTTAACTTATTCTGGCATAACCACACATATAAATTGTCAATATCCTCCTGCATCATTTTCATTGCATTATTTATGTTTCGATCTGAAACCATCAATAGTGCATCGTCAGAAAATAGTCTTATTTTACAATATTTCAAGCAAGACTTAATGTCATTTATATATAAAATAAAAAGCAATGGTGCCAATATTGTTCATTGTGGTAGTCCTACGTTTATATTTATCGTACTTGACACTGCATCACACATAACTACTCGTTGCTTTCGATCAGTCAGACAGCTGGCCATCCAATTGTTCCAACAATTCCTATGCCACGCAATTTCGCTAATAATATATTTATGTCAACAGTTTCAAAAGCTCTTTTTAGAGCAAGAAATGTTGCAACTATACTTGACCTTTGGTTCAGATCATATTTCCAATCAGACAATACCAGATTTAAAGCTGTCTCGCATGAATGATTACTTCTAAAACCAGACTGTTCATCAATCAATATACAATTCTTGCTCAAGTGACTGTCCAGTTGTTTCTTCACTATTAATTTCATAAGTTTGGTGTCATTAGTAATAGTATTTATTGGTCTTAGTTCCTCAGAAATCACAGTATTTGCAATTTTTTTATTGGGAAAATTGTTGCCAACTTCTATTTTTCTGTAACTACACCTGTAATGAATTTTTCATTTAAGATATTCGCGTAGAAGTATCCAGTGTGCTTCAATGAATCTTTCAAACACCTTCTGAGAATAAATTTTCACCACCAATTTTGTATTTTAATTTCATGGATATGTTACACAATTCGCTTGTCGTTACCATTTTAAATTTAAATAATTCCAATTGATTATTTGATGTTAAATCTACGTAGTCATACTGTTCAATCGAGTCATTAATTTCCTTTACGCTATTTACGAAAAATTTATTTAAGTTTTCTGACACTTCATTTTGATTATTGTAAACAATATCGTTTATTTTAATAGCTTTTATTTCATCTTTCTGTTCTTTTAAATTCGAGACTTCTTTTAAATACTATTTTTTGCATTCGTGTTTATTTTTTGTTCAACATACTGAATCTTTTTTAATTTTATTAACTTTTTAAATCGCCGTTTAATTTCATTATAATCGTCCCATTGACCAGTTTGCATTGATATTTTATATTTTTCAAACTTTCGTTTATTCATCTCACAAAGCTCTCTATCGTACCATTTATTTCTTATTTTTAATATCGCAGTTCGTTTCACAATTATTGCAGACATTATTTCAATTATTATATCATTTATATATTTTATCTTATAATCTATATCACAGTCATTACCAAAGTTAAAACTATATTGCCTTAAATAATTTAATAAAATATCACAGCTATAATTACTCCATATAGCAGGTACATCAAATGCAATGGTCTCATGATCACTTATTTGGTGTTTTTCAAGTTTATCACAGTTTATGTTATCATTATTACAGAAAATTAAATCAATTTTGGTAGAACTATGTTCAGTTATTCTTGTGTCAAACTTTACACATTGTTTCATGTCAACATTTAAAAAAAACTTCATTTAGTTTATATGAGTACAAATTGTTTCTATTCATATCAATATTAAAATCACCAACCATAATATTATGTTCACGCAGACTAATATTCTGATCAACAATAAGGTTAAGATTATCTATAAATTCCGCACAACTTCCACTAGGTGACCTATAAACAACACCAAAATTCCAATTTTTAATCAATTTTTTTGTTTTTATAATTAAGCACCATAGGTTATTTGGAATAGCTTTCACATATACTTTTTTAAATTCAATCATCAGTATGTCTGCTATGCGAATCACACCTAACAGTTTTATAAAAGTCTATATTAATCTCTTGGTCAATTATATTCTTCGTCACACAAGTTTCTGTACATAACACTACTAGGTTTTGTTTGTTCAATAAGCATTTGAAGTTCATTTTTGTTGGATATTATACTACAAATATTTATATATATGCACTTAATGTATTTATTATTGCCTTTCTCTATATATTTGTAATTAATTTTCCTGTCATTTTTATTTACTCGTGATTGCTTTTCTTTTCCTTTTTTCCTCAACTTTTCTTAAGAAAACTGGACACAATTCACAATTTACTGTTTGTCATATGGTTAATATCAAGATCCATCTTTCTTGATTCATTTATTCTCATACAGTTAATACATTTGTTAACACTGTCATTTTCACAATCATTTGACCTATGGGTTTTCAAACACTTTATACAAACATTATCATTTTTACAATTAACAGCTTTATGTCCATAGTCTTTACATTTAAAACAACAAAGTATATTTACGTCTTCATATACATTACAACGCTCCCATCCAACATTTAATTTTCCAACAGACATAATTTTATTAAAAGATTCCACACTCGTCTCAATTATTGCATTATAAAAACATCCACTTGGTTTTTTTACTACGTATTGGTTAATAACTTTTATTTCCTCATTTACTATACAATCATTTTGTCTTTTCAATTTTTCAATCAATTGTTCATCTTTATATTGATATGACATTTTTGCAATATTAATTTTTGGCTTAGAAGTTTCTGGTATTTTTATTTCATAATCATTGTTCAATTTATCCTCCATAACTTTCTTCATTTTTTTCTCTCATAATCATTAGAACTTTCGACTACCGCAACACCATTCTTTTTTATTACAACACTTGATATTTTGAATTCCACAGGATCAATTTTATTATTTAAATCACTTCTTGTTTTGTCACTACTTTGCCTGTTTTTTGGCTTTATAATTAACGTCTTGTCAGTTTTCTCCTCGCTTTTCGTTTTATCACTTGTTTGTTTACTTTTTGGCTTAATAATTAATGGCTTATCATTTTTCGTATCTGGCAATGCTGTTTTCGCTGCATCAGCAAATGTCATTTTATTTATTACTTTTTATTATTCTCCGCCATTGTTTTTATTTCTTCATTTATTTTCTTACTTTCATTCTTATTACGTTCCAGCTCAATACAAATTTTCTCACTGTTTTCTTTTATATTTTCTGCAGCTCTATTTAGTTTTTCAGCATAAACAATATTCTTTTCACACACTTGCTGCGTTTTGGCTATTTCACTTAATTTTAAATCAAATGAATTTTTATTATCATCGATAATTTTTTTCATAAACTTTTCATTATTATTTATAGCCATATCAAATTCTCTTTTATATTCCCTCAAGTATTTGTTGTTTTTGTCCACTGCCTTATGCATTTCTTTAAGTATGCCATCAACACTTTGGATATAAACAACACAATCATCACACTTATATATCAACATATTAATTTCCTTTAATTTAACTTCCGTGTAAGTATCTAATCCCGAGCATTTTAGTGCAAGATGATACACTCTTCCACACACTCCTTCACATCTAATACCTGTCTCACCACGAATTCCGCCATTACATTTGGCGCAATCCATTTTAGATTTTATATATACTTAGCTTCTTTTCTTTTAATAAATTCAAAATTCCACTTAGTATATTCACTTTTTGTAAGGTTTTCAATAGTCCTGTCTATTTTTTAAAACCCAATTTTTATTTTTATTAATAAAATTAATTTTTTTTATTTATTAACAACTACCGGTATATACGTTTGCACTCAATGACGTTTGACGTATATATATCATATAAATGGTTCGAACCAAATTTAAAATTAAATTAAATCGAACTGAGAGTGGATCGCACAAAATAATTTCTCTCGCTCTCTTAGAGAAACGTGAAACTCCATATAAAAAATTTAGTCCGAACCAAAAATGTTTCGGAAACCTATAGGTGAACCCGCCTTTACGGAATTGATTTGTTCTGTCAACATGAGATTCGTTTTTTGTGATTGTATTCAAAATTTAAAATTAACTAATCAAACCGCTCTCTGAATGTATATATTTTTTTAATAGTATGAAAATAGTATTTTGTTTGTTGTAGTTGGAAAAGTTCTTTATCGTCAAAAAAAAGGCCCAGTTTTAAACTATTGCTAACATTAGTGTTCGTTTTTTCATTCCCAGAAAATAATTTTCAAAAAAGAAGATATTGGAATATTTAACGATTTATTCAAATGTTATATCAATCATCATTCTGAAGGAATTGATTCAAAATTTCGTACCTCTTTCTAATACCCTCAGCTGTGTCACTTATGATTTTATTAGTCTCAGGAGGAAATAATTCTGTAGAAACATCGTCATATATTTCTAACGATGGATCGAAATCATGTTGTAGAATGCAGTTATTATGGAGTATAAAAGCTGCAACCGCAGCAATTAATTAATACAATTTTTAATCTTCAACTCCAATTCTCTGTTAGAAATATTTCTCCATCTGTTTTTGCATATTCCACAATAATTCTTCCCCTGCTATGTGCAACATTAAACCTAGCTTCGTTTGGTGTTAAAGGTTCTTTAAAAGAGGTAATGACTGGTACAGAAGATAGCTGGCATGAATATCCCTTATCCCCAAACAAAAAATAATTTTGCAGTGGGAGGTCCCCTTTAGCATATAGATGACTATTTACAAAGACTCTTGTGTCATGTACCGAACCAGGATACCCTGCAACGTACAAACCTCAGTGAATTTGTAGTCCAAGATCAACATCGCCTAAAAAGGAAAGTGCATCATAACGGATAGCACTAATATTACTGCCAGTATCCACAAAAGCTGAAACAGTTTTTCCCATAATCTCGATATCCTTGAAAATTCGTCCAAGTGGAAGGGTGATATCTATAGATACTGTATGAACATTTCTTCTATTTCCGGTGTTAACATCCTTTATTGAAGTATTTTTCTTCTTCAGTTCCACACTACACTCAAATGATTTGTGTCCAAAACGCTGACATTTAAATTATTTTATTCGCCACTAGTGCAACTGTTTGATAAATGTCCTTTGTCACCGCAATTAAAACATCGTCTTTCATCCTTAGTCTCTGTCTTCGTTACTGTGTTTTTAAATGAACTTCTATTTTAGTTTGAAGTTCTCGACGAACGAATCTTTTCGTATATCGAAATTTTCTCCCTTAATTTATTGATACTAGAGGTGTGCACAAGGCATTCGACTAGATTACCCTTCACCGAATGCAATACTGTAGTGTACTCTTTTCTGTTGATCTTGATTTTACGAGTGCGCTGAAATGTGTATTTGTCATTTGTTCAATGTATACAACATCACTCGTTTGCCTGTGAAGTAACGGAACTATGCTTTGTGTTGTAAGAGCATATTTTATTACTGAAGCTACATTTTCAGTATTTTTATACGAAATAATAAGTTTAAATGGCAATGTTGGCGAGCAAACAAAGAGCAAAACATTCGGACCTTTCTTATTCATAGTTCTGAGTAAGTGCGCGGGTGATTTAAATGTAATAATTTAAAAACAATTTTGCAGTGGCAAAACAAAAAATAAAAAAAAAATTGTTATGGAAAATGGAAATAAAATTGCGGAAAAACTAAACTAAATAAGTTTAAAAAAGTTACTTGCAATGCTGCCGTCATTCAAATATTGATGAACAATTTCTTAATCAAATATAAGAAAAGATTAATAATTACAATAATAGTCTTTTTTGTATGAATTGTTTTTGGTTTTATTATTTTTATTACTTTTTTATAATTACACTACAATATTTTTGCCATAAACTCAAAAAAAATTTCCCCAGAAATAATAAGTTAAAAAAAGTTAGTGGCAATGCCGGCGTCGACGAAAATTTTAGGTGGCCGAGAGCAAAAAAAGAAATGCATATTGTGACTCTATGAAGAGTACAAAATTTTTGTTGTGTGCTTCACACAACTCTGTTCTATACTGTTGTATAATGGTTTACGAGCGCAGTTGTTTTTTCTACACTATCTTTGCTTTACACTTATTTATATTAGCAGCTACAATCAATATTCGGTCTTGAGAAAAATACAATAGTGTGCAATTTTATATGTCTTACGCACACCTCTAATTGATACTCTTCGCGCCATACAAAACGAACTTGTTTGATTTATCATCATCTATTCCCTCAATAAAATATCCGATTATGCTTTCAGTATCTATGCCAGCTGGTGATCTATCTCCATAAGACTATACAAATATTCGCGAAAACTCTCGTTATTTCGTTTTCTTCTACTTTGCAATAAACGATGTACTTCCCTTGAGGAAAGTTTATTTCCGAACTCTCGTTTTAAAGAATATTTAAGTGATTTCTAATCGCGAGTGTTGCCCTGACTTCTAATGAAAATTTTAGCAGCCCCTGTTAGCAATTGCCTGGCGTAATTATACTTCTTCTTCCATTTCACTGTATAGGCACAATCTTCAAGCCACTGGTCTATCCACGGCTGACCCTCGCCTGAGAATTCCGAGATTTTTTTCTGTCCCTTAAGGAAAATGTAGATCCGTGCTGTTCTCTAGCACTATTCTGCCAAACAACTGAATCCGCTTCGCCATATTCAGAGTCGGCATCAGCCCTATTGTTAAAATTTTGATAATATTTTATCAAACGTGCCTGTAAAAGTGTCTTCGTTCCGTCCGTTTATAACCTAAATTCTGCCAGTTTTCCATTTCGTTTACAATACTCAGGTGTACTCAAAAATCAGGTGTAACTTCTAAATAAAGTTACAATAAATGAATTATAAGACACAAATTCAATTAAATATTTGAACGTAAAGAGAAACGATATAAAGTAATATTAATTTTAATAACGTTAAAATAAGAATTTAATATTAATTTTAAATAACGTTAAAATTAATAAAATTTTTATAAATTTCGTCTAGGTATATAGGTTAATAAATATTTTTACAAACTTCTAAGATTCTTCGTTCTTTTATGTTCTTCAATGTTTTAATATATACTTCAATTTATTATCTTTTTCAATATTCTTCCACAAACACTTCTATTTTCTTCTATAAGTGTAAACTTTAATTCTCTCCTGTTCACTTCAACTCACTTCTCAAAACTTCTATTTTCTTCTATAAACATCTAAGCGTTCCTTACATTTATGTGTTCTCTCGCAACAAAACGTACGTCTATACTTAAACTTCTTTAAATTGCACATACATATATACCCTGCAGGAGATTAAGCGTCAATTGTCTAAAAGCTACTAGTTCTAGTACTGGTACAGCTGGCTCTAGTTTACACAGGGTTTAAGTTTTTATAAGAAAGTACTAGTAGTAGAACTAGTTTAAATATACCAGACTGATAGAATTTTTTGTGTAACACAACAAAAATTCACTTACTGTTTTTAGAATTAAATTAATTTATTTAGTTTTCTTATTTATTTATTTATATTTATTATTATTATTTATTTATTAATTTTTTCACAATTGTGAATCTTTCATTCAGGGCATTTTATTGTGAAAAATAAAATTTTTGAAGCAAAATGTTAAATTTCTATTTGAATTGTTTTTTAAAGACTTGCCATATGGCAACACTGTAATCGCCATTCATTTAAAATAAGAAGTTCTCGAAGTAATATGGCAAGCCCATATTTTATTATTTTTAGCGCCCATTTCAATGTGCTGTGTGTTTGAAAATGTGAGAAAAATAATTTAATTAATAATTTATATAAATAAAACCCAAAATAAAAAGGTAATTTTAAAACAATAAAAATGAGTAATTCAAAAATATATTTTAAAAGAAAATTAAAAAAACAAATAAGTGCATATAAGCAAAGAGTGTTACATCGCGATAATTTCAAAGAAACCGTAAAAGAAAGTGATAGTATTTTAAATGACATTAGCCTTCAACAGTGCGTGACAGAATATAAAAATAAAGAAAACGATGTGCCAAATAGTTACACAAAACAGAAATATCAAAGATAACATTGAAGCAAAAGTTGAAGAAGTGGTTAATAAGAACTTAACCAACGCCTGCGCGGAAGAACTGTTTTCAATTTTATCAGAGGTAGGTTTGGATGTTCCACTGACAGTAGGAGGACTTCTTGGAAAGAAAAAGAAAATTGAAGTTAGAAGTGTTCCACCAGGCAGTTTCCATTACTTAGGAATTCAAAACCAGCTGCAAAAAGTAGAGAATATTTTATCTAATTATTCAAAAGTGAAGCTTTTAATAAATATTGATGGCATTCCACTTTATAAAAATATAAAATAAAATCTTTACTAGAAGGTAACGTTGGACGTTACCTAAACGAACTTTTGGGACCAAATAATTTACACAATTTCAACGTTGATGGTACCCACGGGAAACAGTTCGAAAGCTTGTATAGTTAAGTTAATTACCGATTTATAAATGTACTAAATGTTAAATTCTTTGCGTAACTTGTTTATTTAATTATTTAGATGCTATTGCCGTATTTTCGGAGGAGCCCGATGTAGCTTTAAGAAAAGCTTTCCAGCTGCAGAAAAAAAGCTATTTAAAGCCAACCGCTTGGAAAAGTTAAAAAATGATCAAAATGATTCATCCACTGGACAATGACTTAATTTTAAGCTATAGTATTTAAAACTTTATTTTTGTTTTAAAATATTATATAAATGAATGAATTTTTGTACAAACCGTAGTCTTTTTTAGTGCTTTAAAATATTTTAATATTTAAAATTTCACGATGTGATAAGGTCTAGCCAGACTTGAAAAAATGGGCATGTTTTTTATTATATTTGTACAAATAAGAATTTGTACTTAATTTTAAAACTGAATTTCAAAAATTAATTGAATTAAAAACTGAATTGAAGTTACATATTTAAACTATTATTATTCTTGAATTTATTGTGAATTGAAATTACTGTTTTAATGAATTTTGACATTATCTAAAACTTAAACATTCCAAATTCCAAATTTATCTTCATCCCTTTTACATATATAAATTATCCTTTGGAAAATTTCGAAGTTTCCTTAAACTAAACTTGTAAAGAAATATCACTCTTTGTCACAACGCCCAACTGATTGGTTACAATCAAATTCATAATTATAAATATAAAAACTAAAATTCATTAGAAAGCCAAAAAAGGGATTTCGTTCTTTGGGTACCCAACTCCAAAAAGGTAAGTTACTCATAACCACCTTTAAAAGAAGTTAAAACCATTTTTTAACATTTCTTTTTTTTTCTCTCATTTTCTCAATCCCCATTATAATTACATTTGAGTAATTATAATAACAATTTTTCGTTAGAAGATTGGCCCAACTCTTTCTTAATCCCTATATTCCAATCTTCTAAAGAGAATTTGTTTTAAAAATAACACAAATTATTTCATGGTCCTTCTCCCCGCGAACTCCTCGCAACCTATGGAACAATTCCATGCTCGTCAATTTTATGGCAATTTATGGTCCTCTCGCACTAAAACTAAACATAAGTGGATCCTGTTAAAAAAAAAAGCAGAGTAAAACATAAATTATGAGGTATGTTAGCAATATCATCAAAAACATCTAATTAGTATGCAAGTACAAATCAATTCGTTACAACGCGAAAAACGAAAGTAACAATACAGAACAGGCAAAACTAAAAATAAAACAAGTAAAAACAAAATTTAACATATAAAAGACAGTGTAGACTACAATGTGAGCACAAAAAATTAAAAAAAGACTAAAAATTTTAAAAAGTATATAAATTTAAATTAAAAGTAATTGCAGTGAAATTTAATAAAAATATTAAAATTAAAAAAATTTTAAAATAAAAAGAAAACAACAAAAATCATAATACAAAAATTATTTACAAAAAAATTGCTTAAAATAAAGTGCATAATAAAAAAATTACAAGACATATATAAGAAAAAATATATATACTCCAACAAGAAAACAAAAACAACAAAAAAGAGCAAAAGATATATGTACATAAATAACGGAAAATAAGTGAAACTCGAAAAAAAGAGGTAAATTTAAGATTACAAAGAATTTGAAATTATATTATTATTAAAAATTCATATGAAGAAAAAAAAAATTGTAAAATTCTGGAAAAATTCAAAAAAAAAAAAAAACAAGAAATATTTTTTCGTTAGAAACCGTTAAAAATAAGTATATATATGTATATATCTATATATAGAAAAAAAATATATATACATAGTTTGAAAAGTGCAGTAAGAATAATTTAAACGGTAAAAAAAATTATATATGTTCTATATACATATTAAAATATATATATATCTATATACATTTCTAAAATAAAAAAGGAGAAAAAAAAACGGTTCAAATTATATACATATATATATATATATATATATATATATAAATAATAAAAAACAGTTAGATACGGTGAATAAATAAAAACAAATTATATATATTAAAAAAAAAAAAAAAAAATTGCGCATTTTTTAAGTTTTTGCACTATAACACACTGTTTGCATTATAACACATTATAATGAAAAATACATACATAAAGCAACATATAAAACAAAAATTAAACTACATAAAACAGTTTTGCCCGCTACTGTATTGTGTCGTCACATCGTCCGCTATTTGTACAACAAAAGTACTTACATAACGAAAAGGTATTTATGTATCATACTATATATATAATTTATTGATATTTTTAATTATCATTGCAAAAAAAAAAAAATCAATCGAAAAATTATTAAAATTTTTAAATTAATATAATATTCAATTGCCCCTCTATTTATTTAATCTCTCTGGCCTCAAAATATTTCTCTAATGAAATCAACCCCTAAAATTGAAATGATTTGAAATACCATTACATACTCTCAGTACAGGCAATTGATCTTTACACCGAAAGAAAAATTAGATCAATTTTAAAATCGAAATTTAATTTTTGAAATTAATGGAAATTATATAAGACTAAAAGAAATAGTCATAATATAAAATAAAATAAATTAATTTTTGATCGTTAAAAAAAAAAAAAAAAATAATACTCAAATTCTATATAACCATTTTTACCCGCGAGTGTAAAATAAAAGAAAGAAAACGAAAAAAGACAATGCAATGTAAAATGCTGTATTAAGAATAGCAACAACTATTATATCGATATTTATAATAATTGCAAGAGAGCATAATAATAATATTCTCTTATGCTTTCTGTTTAGGGTTGCCATTGAAAATTTTTTTCCCCGATTTTGGAATTAAAATTTGGAATAAGTTTCGCGTAATTCATAGTAATAAAGTTTTTTATAATATTTATACTCTTATTATATGAATATTACATTATTATTATATTTTTCCCTTAATTTAATTAAAATTAAATGAAAACATATGTACTCATAAGGGGGAAATATATATACACTCATGAAAAAAAATATATATATATATACATACACAAATAAGAAAGAGACAATATAGGAAAATATATACACATGGAAAATACAACAATTGAATATGTAATAAAATTCCGAACATTCAATCTTTACTGGAAAATTTGGTAACCCTACCCTAATTGGAAGTGAATTAACCCATTGCGAAACGGTGTGACTTATATAGTCACACATAATTCATTTAATTTTTGGTTTATTTTGTAAGCTAAAAATTATTTGATACTTTTAAACTTTCTAATCTACTTTTTGGATAATTTAAATGGATTCCATATCCAGTGCTATAGGTATATAGCCCCAGAACCCACTCTTAGTAAAAACTCACTAAGTAAGGAAACTTTGTTTCTATTTTTTTATTTTATTAACCCACTCCTAATAAAAACCCCCTAGGTAAAGAAACTTTGTTTCTATTTGTTATTTTTTAACTCGTAATTATCGTTTATACTCGGAAAGTTTAACTCTATTTAACTTAATTTTTGCGCTTTGTTGGTGATTTACTCATTTGAAATGACTTCTACTTCAACTTCTCAAGAGCCCCTAAGGGAGCAATTTATATTCAATTGCGACCATTTGTTACAATTCTGTACGAAATTTAATAGTTCCCCAGTTGAGGACCAAACGGACTCAATTCTGGATGTGAAGTTAAAGGATTTGGAATCGCGATGGACGGAGGTTGAATCATCCTATAAGAGGGTTATGTTGACCAACGAGCACACGGTTACATCTGAATTTAAACAGGAAGCGAGAAATAACTTTGATGCGTGTATGGACGCATATTATCAATGTACTTCTCAAATCATGGATTTGATGAAGGTGTCTCGACTCGGTGCTCCGGACAATGTAGCATTCCAATCCACTTCTCGATATTCTCTTACACCTCAATCACAGACCCAAACCATAATGCCAACAGATTCTGGCAATTGTATTAAACTACCGCCTTGCGATACGGAGGTATTTGAAGGTAGTTATGAACAATGGCCCTCCTTCAGGGACATGAAATTACGAAACTCTATCATCTCCGGAACAAGACGGGAGGTGAAGCTGGTGCTATTGTCAAGAGGTATCCCCTTTCACACGACAATTTTCAACTAGCATGGAACGCGCTTCAAACTCGATTCGAGAACAAACGTGTTCTTGTAGATAATCAGATAAAAATTCTGTTTGACATCCCCGCAGCTGACTCTGAAGATAGCGAGTCTATCAGAAGAATACAGTCTTCTGTCAATGACTCTCTTGCAACTCTTGGAACTCTGGGTGTCGCAGTCGAAAGTTGGGATCCTATACTTATTCGGCTAATATCGACCAAACTTCCCAATTTAACACTAGCCCTTTGGGAGCAGTCACTCACATCTCCTCTTGAGCTCCCTAAATGGGCTCAAATGTCCCAATTTCTTGTGGATAGGTATGAGGCTGTAGAACGCTTAACAAATATTCGAAATTCAAGAGGTGGACTTAGTCTCACGAAGACATCTCTTCCCAATGTGCACATGTATATGACACAGGAGGACATAAGTCCTACATGCAAATTGTGCAATGAGGATCATCCCCTCAGAACATGTCCCAAATTTCGTAGTTTTACGATACAACAGAGAGTTGACAATGTGTTTAAGAATAAATTTTGAAATTATTGTCTGGGATCAACTCCAATAGAGGCACGAATTCCCAGGATTCTCCAGGAGCATCTCGAAATGACTCACATCACTCTAATGTTGAACGGCCATCTACATCTAATCAGATACGCGCCAATTGCTCTTCTGGCAGCGAGAACATTCTTTTAAGAACTGCACTGGTGCAGATAGAATATCGAGGTGAGCACTTTACAGTAAGAGCTCTAATCGACCCTGGTTCTCAAAGCACATTTTTGTCAGAAAAGATTAGAAATCGCCTTCAGTTTCCTTACCGGAAAGCTCATTTTGAGATAGTAGGCATTGGTGGTCAAAAACAATCGGCGAACAAAGAGTGTGAATTTACACTGTATGCTCGTAGAACGGATACGCGAATTCCCATTAAAGCCATTGTTTTGCCAAAAGTTACGAAGTGCTTACCTGCTTATAGTTTTGAGGTACCTTACTCGAAGGAGCTCATGGAACTGGACCTAGCTGATCCAACATTCAACAAGGCCTCACAGATTGATCTCATTCTCAGTAATGACTATGAGCAATCTATCAATATTGATGGCATAAGGAGAAACATTTGTGGCCACGCATCGGCTTACAATACAATTTTCGGATGGGTGCTAAGTGGTCCCATGAAAACTCAAAGCACTCAAGCTTTTGCATCAATTACAGTGTCCGAAACTTCTGAACTCAACGCTCTTTTGAAAAAGTTTTGGGAGGATGAGGAGATACCCATGACTCACTCGGAATCGAAAGAAGATGAATTTTGTGAGAAATTTTACTCCACAACAACAACTCGAAGCGAAAATGGTAGGTACATTGTACGATTACCATTTAGACCGGAATTTCCTGAGGAAATATTTCTTGGGTCGTCTCGATTTATTGCGTTGGCTCAATACTCTCGGATGGAGAAAACGTTGGCCAAAGATCCCGAGCTACAGTCTGAATATCGTTCTGTTCTACGTGAATATTTGGATCTCGATCACATGGAGGAAACGTCATCTCAGGAAATTGTGTCTCAAGATAAATACTATTCCTTTTACTTACCCCATCACGCTGTAGTTCGACCCGAACACAAAACGACCAAGGTCAGAGTTGTGTTCAACGCTTCGAGGAAAACTAAATCCCACTTCTCCCTAAACGATATCCTTTACACAGGCCCTACTCTTCAGAACGATTTGATTACTATTATTCTTAATTGGAGAAAGTATCAATATGTTTTCAGTGGCGATATCCAAAAAATGTATCGCCAAATCCTAGTACACCCGGATGACAGACAGTTTCAGAGAGTTTTATTCCAAAACCAACCAGACGATCCAGTTAGGGATTACGCGCTGAAAACTGTCACTTTCGGTGTCAATTGTGCTCCTTATCTCGCAATTCGTACACTACTCCAACTCGCTTCGGACACCGAATCCCAATATCCCAAAGCGTCTTCAATTCTCCGCTCGGAAACTTACGTTGATGACATTCTATCTGGTGGATTTTCTCTAGAGGATGCTCTATCTGCTCAGACTCAGCTCATAGATGCACTGAAGTCAGCTGGTCTTCCTCTGAAGAAGATTACAGCGAATAATCCAAAATTATTATCTCATTTACCCAAGGAGGATTTATACGACTCCGAATTTTTACAATTCCAAGAGTCCAGTACCACCAAAACACTTGGAATAAAATGGAATGCACTCTCAGATGCATTCACTTACTCATTTTCCCCTATACATCCATCTGAAAGAATAACCAAACGTCAAATACTCTCATCGGTTGCAAGGCTCTTCGATCCTGCTGGATGGCTAGCACCAATTGTTATTAGGGCTAAGATCCTTATGCAACGGCTTTGGTTAGAAGGATTGGACTGGGATGACAATATCTCACCCGAATCACTTAAAATGTGGAATGATTTCGCTTCGGATCTCTCGCAAACGGAAGTAAGTGCAATCCCAAGGTGGCTACAATACACTCCATCCGACTCAGTTGAAATTCATGGATTTTGCGACGCGTCAAAATCGGCATACTGTGCTACTGTATATATTCGATGTCAAACAAATACACACAATGTTTTCTCAAATTTGTTAATGGCAAAGAGTAAGGTAGCCCCTATTCAAACAGTCTGCTTGCCGCGTTTGGAACTAAACGGAGCTGTATTACTGGCGAATCTAATTAAATATGTTCGCACATCCCTAAATTTCGGCGAAACAGATGTTTTCCTATGGACAGACTCTTCGATTGTCCTTGGTTGGCTTTCTAAACCACCCTCCACTTGGGAAACATATGTTGCAAACAGATTTGCTCAAATACATCGCCTGGTTCCGGAAGCAACATGGCGACACATTCCCACTCATTTCAATCCAGCTGATCTTGGAACTCGTGGATGTAAACCTCAAGAATTGGCAAATAATCCCCAATGGTGGTATGGGCCCTCATGGTTGAACAAGCCCGAAACTGAATGGCCAAAACGTAATCCATTAAAAGTTCCGGATGTATCTGACAAGATCCATACCTTGCACGCAGAGGTTAGTAAAGAGGGCATTCTCTCCCGATTCTCGTCATACAACAGGGCCTTGCGTGTGATGGGTTACGTCTTCAGGTTTATTGACAGGGTTAAACGAGGATTTAAACCTGTTATTTCTCCCACTGCTCACATGGAATTGACACATATGGAATTGCGCACAGTCAAAACTCGACTTATTCACTTAGCTCAAGTGGCATTTTATCCCGAGGAATACAAATGCTTACAAGGTTCGAAACCCATTTCGAAGAAAAGTTCGTTGAACACTATGAATCCATTTCTGGATTCCAACTCAATTATGCGAATAAATGGTAGACTGATTCATTCATCTCTCTCGTATGATGAACGTTACCCTATTATTCTACCAGGCAACTCTCGTTTTTGCCAATTGTATCTCACGCATTTGCACAAATTCCTTTGCCACGCTGAATATAGCCAAATGTGTCGTATGGTACAAACTGAATTTTACATATTCAGACTCAAACCCCGAGTAAGAAAAATAATAAGAGGTTGCAAAACTCGCATTATCAACAAGCAACGGCCATGTACTCAAATAATGGCTCCTTTACCCCCGGAGAGATGTATTTTATCTCTTCCCTTCCAAACTACAGGAATTGATTTCGCTGGCCCATTCGAGACAAAAGCGTCTCCATTGAGAAAGTCTCCAATGATCAAGAGCTACGTAAGTGTTTTCATTTGCTTCAGCACGAAAGCCATACACTTAGAGCTTTGTTCAGACTTATCCTCGGCAGCGTTTCAGGCTGCATTTGCTCGCTTCGTTGGGAGGCGGGGGCTCCCCCAGAGGGTAGTTACCGATAATGGGAGAAACTTTTTAGGCGCCAGCAGAATTCTTGAACGCGATTTTACTAAATTTGTAAATACTGTCGCTAGCTACATTGCCCAAAAGTATATCACTCATGGATTTGAGTGGAAATTCATACCACCACATGGGCGGCTTATGGGAAGCCGCGGTAAAAAGTTTCAAGTTCCATTTGAAACGAATTGTTGGAGCTCAAAGACTAAACTTTGAGGAGTTCTCCACAATTTTAGCCCGAATTGAGGGCACTCTTAACTCTCGCCCAATCTCTGCTATATCGGAAGATCCTAGAGATTTAACTGCTCTAACTCCTGGACATTTTCTGAGAGGTGCTCCGATCATGGCTTTAACTGAACAAGACCATCGGAACATATCTCTTATTAATAGATGGGAAAGGTTGAAAGCGTTACATCATCAATTCTCTGTCAGGTGGAAAGAATATTACCTCAAGTCATTACACAAACGTTATAAGTGGAAAAGTCCAGTCCCCAATGTGAAGTCCGGAGATCTCGTCGCGGTAATGGACGATTTACAACCACCTTGTGAATGGCGATTGGGAAGAATTGAGAAAACGTATCCTGGTATCGACGGAAATACGCGTACTGCAGATGTACGTACGGCGTCCGGAATAATCACTCGTCCCATTGTCAAATTGTGCCTTTTACCCTTCATGGACGACGAAAGTTTTAACTAACGAAAGTTTTTTCAACTCATCCTCAATTTCTTATATCTTCTCTAGTTCTCTAATCTATATTATCTAATAAAATTTACTCTTTCTCATTCGAAAGCTAAAATTATTCCAAATTATTGCATTTCTCTACCCAATTCTAATAACTAATTTTTCCCAACATTAGGAATAGCCGAAGCCGATCTAGTATCCATTAAAGGTTAGGTCAACGCAGACGTCGCCAGGACGACTCCTGTATAGATGTGTCCTTTGTGAAAACTTCCACTCTTTGCGGTTTTGTAAAAGGTTTCTCAGGATGACAGCTAAGAAGAGGGAAGACATAGTCGAGAGGCACCGTTATTGTGTGAATTGTCTTGCCAAAAGCCACGACTTAAGAGGGTGCACATCAATGGATACGTGCAAGAAGTGTGATCGATTCCATCACACGCTTTTACATCCACAACACAACCAGCCTAGGAAATCTAGAAGTCCGAAGAAGATAGAAGAGAAATCACCAACCCAGAAGACTAAACCACTAAAACAACCAACACCATCAATAACAACAACATCTAACGTATCAGCAATGCCAGACGTGAAAATACTCGTAGAGGCTATACGATCACTAGCACATGTGCTTTGTGCCAACACCGATAATCCAGTTGACTAACGTCAAGGCCGGCGCCAATATTAAATTATACGTATTGGACTGTGATGTAAATAAATATGGTTATTTTAAGTTTTTTTTAAATATTTTAATAAATAATTATACAAAAACTAATTTTTTATCCATTATTTTTCACTTAACCAACAAAGGAACCTACCAAATTTTGGTAACTTTTTCCATATAAAAGAACTAGTAATAAAGTGGTTCGAAATCACCCAGATTTATTATCTCCCAGAAAATTGAATTGCCTGACTCGGCCGCCAAATATATAATAATTTTATTTGTCTTTTTTATATTGAAAACTATTATTTTTCCAACTCGATCAAGTATTTAGGTTTCATCATGTTTATGTTTTTCAGTCCGCTTTCTATTATTATTTTAGTTCAGTTTTCTTTTAATCTATTTTCGAGTTAGACCGAACGATTCAGTTAGAGTTTTTCAGTTAGAAATGAGAACACTTCTTGAATTAAGCGAAGATTGTAAGGAAACCCACCCATTAGCCTCTTCAATTCTTAAGGAAGATGTTTTATCAGGAGGACTTAATTTGGAAGACGCAGAGGAAAAACAAATGAAACTTTCTATGGCGTTGATTTCTGCGGATTTCCTCTTGAAGAAGATAACCAGCAGTCACCATGCTCTTTTGGAAAATTTGGCCCGGGAAGATCTTCTGGAAGAAGATTTTTTGAAATTTGAGAAGTCTAACTTATTAAAGACCTTAGGTGTACGTTGGAACGCCAAGGAAGATATATTTTACTACGTTCCAGAAACAATAGGAGTTTTATAGTCCACCACTAAACGACAAATTTTATCGACCATAGCTAAATTATTTGACCCCCTAGGCTGGTTGGGACCTATTATTATTGTAGCGAAACATATTATGCAGGAGCTATGGGAATGCAAATCGGATTGGGATGAAGATTTACCACCAATGATATTGGAAACATGGAACGCTTTTTCGACCACTCTGCCACAAATTGCAACCATTAAAATAGTCTGATGGGTATATTTCTCACTTCGACACCAGGCTCAAATTCATGGGTTCTGTGATGCCTTGGAAAAAGCATATTGTGGAGCAGTTTATTTGAGAGTCTCTACTCCTGAGGGAGAAATCTTTTGTAATTTATTAGTTGCGAAGACTAAAGTTGCGCCTTTAAAAAAGGTAACCATTCCGAAGCTTGAGCTCTGTAGAGCCTTACTATTATATAATTTGACGGAGAGCCTAATAAAACGATTAAAATTTCCCTATGAACTATTTCTATATACCGATTTTTCAATTGTTTTGGGATGGCTGCAGAAACCCCCGCGTACTTTAAAAACATTCGTAACCAATCGCGTTAGTCAGATTACTCAGCTTGATCATTGGTAAAGACAGATGAGAACCCCACCGATCTTGGAACTCGAGGATGCACTCCTCAGGAACTTTCGGAACGTAAATTATGGTGACACGGGTCTCCATGGCTAAGTCAATCCTCGGTTCAAACCTCGAACTTTTGACCCGCCTGATTTAGAATCCCGGAACACATCAAATTTTCATTTACAAGCCCAACAAGAAGATATTATGAGCGAATTTTCATCATTTCCCTTAGCCCTAAGAATTCTCAGTTATCGTTTTCGCTTCATCAATCGTCTTTTGAAACGTCGCCATGAGACAAAGGAACACATCACCTTCGAGGAAATACAATTTGTGAAAAATTTTGTAATTTTGAATGCACAACAAACTCATTTATGAATAATCAACCCAACTCTCAATCCCTTTCTTGATGAGGACGGACTACTATGCGTAGGAGGCAGACTCAATAACTCCGGATTACATTCTGCGCTTGAAAAACCTTATTAGGCAATGTCTAAGAACCTGCAAAACCTGTGCAGTTTACAAGCACAATTTACAAGAACAAATAATGAGCGCGCTTCCCCGTGAAAGAGTTACATTTTCTTTACCCTTTACATATACCGGGTAGGTATATAAAGATTACGCAGCAGATTTCGTTTGTCTCCACACGAGCAGTTCACCTCGAAGTATATTCGGAATTATCAACAGATTCGTTTCTTGTTTGTTTTACTAGATTTACTAATCGTAGAGGTCTACCAAAAACAATGTTCTCCGACAATGGCAGAAACTTTTTAGGCGCTAAACATTCCCTGTTAACAACCCACCATAATTTTAGGAAAAATGCGGAAAAATCCCTTATAGAAAAATATGGCACACATGGGTTTAGCTAGACACTTATTCCCCCATATGCATCCCACATGGGCGGCCTCTATGAGGTTGTTGTCAAATGCATGAAATCTCATTTAAAAAGGAAACCGTTAACCTATCATTCACTTTTGAGGAATTCAATACCATACCTTTGTCGGAAAACCCCAACGAACTCCTTCCCTTAACTCCAGGTCACTCCATAAGAGGCGCTCCGCTCGTAGCTGTTCCAGAACCACTTAGTAACCCCTCTGTGGATAACATATTTTCCTTGCTCGTCGCTGGGAAAATGAATACATTACCGAGTTGTAACGCAGAAGCAAACGGAGAACATAAAAGGTCAACCTGAAAAAAAGCGATTTTGTCCTCGTTATAGAAGATCTGCTACCAGCTACTGAGTGACGACTTGGTAGAATTAAAAATGTCATTTGCGGTTCAGATCAAAGAGTTCGTGTTGCCGAAGTACTGATCAGAAACGGCTTGATTAAAAGCCCAATTGTAAAACTTTGCAAATTAATACCGCCTGTAAACTAATTATTTAATTTTCAATTTCATCCATAACACGATCTTAGATATTTAAGTCAAACCATATTCTATTTGTATTGTGCACATTTTCTTTGTTCTCTCTTTCCAAATCATGCTCAATAAGCCGCGTTGTGAATTGTGCAGGGGCAATCATCCGCTCAAGTGGCGTAACTATTGCCTAAATTGTCTCTCACAATCGCACACCCGATATGGGTGCGAATCGGTAAATAGATGCGCGATCTGCGGCGCCAAGCATCAGACGATGCTACATGAGGATGGTAGGGTGCAGGCGGCATTCAATTTTGAGGAGGAACCAAGTCCAAGTGGCCCATCAAATGTATCTACACAACCAGAAAGAGGATGAGGTTTCCTCAATGGCCACCTTTCTTTTGCAAACCAGTACAGCTTCTTCCTGAAGTTCAAAACACGTGATTTTCCTAAACTTCCCATCTCAGCGACCAAAGGAGTGTTTCAGGAGACTCGCACGTATGATACGATGAACGTGGTTACAACTTGGGAACTGGACATCAAGAAGCAAGCCACCTTCACGTTCCCACCACCCCTCGTGGATGAGTCCCTTATAAGACATTTTCAGCATCTTCACCCTAAAGCCCATTCCAAGTTCCATGACTGCCGTAAGGTTGACGGAGTCATCGGGCGGCTATTAATGCTCCAATTTATGCTGCGCCAGTTGGATTCTGCATGGAAAATGGACGGGATGCCCATGCCACTAGAAAAAGCCCGGAGTATGTTAAACTGTGTTCAACATATTGTTTTTTTTTTTTTGTAAACTATGGATAATTATTTTTTTGTATTAAATTTTAATTTTTTAATTTTATAATCCTATTATATCCTAATATATATTATAAATCTGTCTGTAATTATAAATTTATAATAATACAATTTTGTTAAAAAAATATATTCTTTTCTTAATTATTAAGAGAAAATCGCAATTTTTTTTTTCCGAATTATCCCGGGATTTTTCAAAATCAATCCCTTATTTACTGGTCACTTTATGTTTGAACTTGCAATATCATATACTATTTTCAATATGGCAACTTCATTATTTTGTTTTCAATAATACATTGGTTTACCTCCACCAAGTCTACCAACAAATACTCTTCCTCCGTTGAATAATTTTTCGACATTTGATTTAACAAAAATCACATGGTATAACAAAAATAAACTAAATTCACTAGACACAAACTTTGTAAACAAAATAACAATAATAAACATAACGAATAAGAAAGTACGTTGTTGCCACTGCGTTTTTAAATAACTTTTTAAAATGGCAAAAGTTATCGATATTGCACCGGCATTGTTATAATTTTGAAAAAGTTAATTTTGTTTTATCTCGAAGTTGTTATCCTAATCCTAATATACATATTAGAAATCTTTCTGTAAGTCTGTTTTTTGTTTGTTTGTTAGCCAATCACGCCTGAACACAATACTGGCCTCTAAGGCTATTTTCTTTCACAATCGGTTCTATATCCTTTGTTGCATATCGTTTGTAACCTTTGTAATTCGTGTTATTAAAAGTGCGTTTGTTTTTATTTGTGAGGGAAATCTTGTGTTTCCTAACAAAACACAACACTAGCCTCCGGTTCCTAAGGCTGATTTCCCTCACAAACGGTTCTATATCGTTTTAATTATATCTGTGGCATTAATAGTTTAAGCTTTTGTGTTTATCTAAAATAAATTGTGTTTAAATTAAGTAAAGTTCAAATATAAATGCGTATAGTTTTATTTATAATACCATTTTATACATGAATTTTAGAGTAATCTTAAGTTATTAGCATTTATTGCCGCAGATATATTCTACAAGCGTCAGCTTGTATTAAATGATCCAAATATTTGTTTCTCCATTATACGAGCTTATAAAAAATTTGAAATTTAATTTTAAATTTTAAGTTTTTGTTTTGCTTCAATGGAGTTTGGAATTCGACATAGGTGAGTTCTTTTTCAACTCATTTCTACTACGGATAATTGCAATTAAGTTAAGATTAAAATTCTATATAAGTAATATATTATAATATAATGTACATATCTATAATAATGATAAAATTAAGAGCAAGAGGTGTAATGTTTCTGAGGAAAGCTTTGGTGGAAGTTTTGATTTTCAATTTTAGCTACATTTTGTTAATTTTTATATTTATAATATGCATGTAGAAATTTCATTCTGGGTATAAAATTGTTAATTTAAAATTTTATGGATGTAGTATATGTATGTATTTCATCATAAAATGTTTACATTTTTTTAAAGTTATGGATTACTTATTTGTTAAATTTGGAAATTAAGATCATTTGTTTTTCTACTTTACTTTTTATAATCGTTAGTACATGAACATTACATTGTAAAGTTTACCGTTATTAAATACTGGTTTTATCATGATTTTCTTTTGGGCATTTCTATACTGCATATTAGTATGAGCTTTTAAGTATAATATAGTATTAAGCTAATAAGAATTTTTACTCTCTAAGCAACCAGCAATCTGATAAGACATTTTTAGTAAAAATAAAAAAAATTTAAATTTAAATAAATACATTTACTGCTGTTGAGTTTATTACAGTGGCGACGAGGAAAACAAGTTACTTTTTTTTTAAAACTAAAACGTGAAAATTTTTTATAATTATAAATTAAAAGCCATGGCCAATTTAATTTTCGGAAAAATGACTTATTTTGATCACACACAAAAAAAATTGGTCTGTGTATCAACACCAATTGGAACAATTTTTAATCGCTAATGAAATTAAAGATGCAGCTAAGAAGAAAGCCATCCTACTAACATCAGTGTGTGAAACATCGCATATGCTGTTGCAGAATTTAGTGAGTCCAGCAAAAGTGGAAGATGTAAGCACAACATATGATACTTGTATGTTAGCAAACATTTTAAGGCTGCTACAGCTGGCTTTGCTGAACGCTACAAATTTTATAATGCCACTAAACTAGCCGGTGAAACAATTAATGAATGGGCCGTTCGAGTTAGAGCATTAGCAGTGCATTGTGAATTTGGTGTTAACTTGGAAAGAGCTATTCGGGATAAGTTCGTAATGGGGCTAGAAAAGGGTCCGGCCCGTGATAAAATTTTCCTGGAATCGATGGATTCTTCTTTTGAAAATGTCCAGGAAATGGCCAACAACGTGGAGTACACCAAACAACAGTATAATTTAGTCCATGAAGTTAAAGAAGAAGGTTTAAATTTTATAAAGAAGAATAAAGGAGGTCCGCAAAAAAAGCAACAACAGCAGCAACAACGCAAAATATCAGCAGAACAATGTAAAGTATGTATGTACAGCAATCATAGGAGTGACAACTGTAAGTTAAAAAATTACAAATGCAATAATTGTAAGCAAAGAGGGCATTTAAAAAATGTGTAGTGTAAAAGCTATTAATTTCATTGACAATAGTAATGTAAGTTTATATTCTATTAGTAGTACTGATGATGGTCCTATTAAAATTAAAATTTTTGTAAAAGATAAGCTTTTTGAAATGGAACTTGATACAGGTTCAGAAAATAATGTTGTCTCGGTTAATTTTTACGAAGCATATTTTAAAGAATATAATCTTAGGAAAGCTGACGTGTGGTTGAGATCATATGATGGCACAAGTATAACTGCTATTGGTACATGTGATGTTAAAGTCAGGTATGGTGATAAAATAGAAGTAATTCCATTTATCACCCACCATTACTAGGAAAAAATTTTTTAAAAATGTTTGAAAATTAAATTATTGCGCACCCATGCCAATCGCCCGGCAAATTATTTTCGAGTTCAGAAGCCTTTTCGATGGTAGTTTGGGAGAGTTTCGAGGTGGTGAGGCAGTTTTGAAAGTGAAAATTGGTACAGTACCAGTGTTTTTTAGACCAAAGCCATTACCTGTTGCTATAAGGGACAAAGTGGAAAAAGAGATAGATCATTTAGTGCAAATCGGAGTGCTTCAGCCGGTGAAATACTGTGAATGGGGGATCCCTATCGTTCCAATTGTTAAGAAAAATGGAAATATTAGAATTTGTGGGGATTTCAAGGTCACCCTTAATCCGCATTTGAATGTTGAGAAGTACCAACTTCCTAGAATTGAGGATATATTTTCGAGATTGCATGGGGGAGAAGAATTTACAAAATTGGATCTGAGCATGGCATATCAGCAGGTAACATTAAGCCAGGAATCGAGGAAATATGCTACTATTTCTACATCTAAAGGTCTTTTTCAATACACTAGGTTGATATATATTGGTTAGCTTCGGCACCTGCTATTTTTCAGAGGATAATGGATACCCTTTTAGTAGGTTTAGACGGAGTTGTTGTCGTTTTGGATGATATATTAATTAGCGCACCTAACAGAGGGTTGCATATTCAAAGACTTGAAAGAGTACTTAACATATTAAATGATGCTGGTTTTAAATTATCAGTGGGAAAGTGTGAATTTTTTTCTAAAAGGATTCAATATTTGGGCCATGTAATTGACAAAAGTGGGTTACATATGAACCCTGAGAAAATTAAGGAAATATCTAATATTCCATATCCCACAAATTTTAAACAACTAAAATCTTTTTTGGGTGTGGTGAATTTTTATCGACGGTTCCTGCCAGACGTTTCAACTTTATTACACCCACTACACAATTTGCTTCGGGTCGATACAAAATTCGTCTGGGACAGTAACTGTTCTGCTGCTAAGGATCAGCTTAAGTCTTTGTTATTAGCAGATAACTGCTTGGCACATTTTAATGCAGCTTATAGGACACGAAGTCGCCGTGGTCTAGTTGGTAGTGTGTTGGCTTATTAGACAAAAGGCCCGGGTTCGTATCCCAGGTCAGACATCAAAACGAAAAATATTTCTTCGGCGACTTCCTCTCAGCAGATTTCTGGCAAAGACTCTGAGAGTAAAAATTGCCATGAAAAGCTTCTCAAAAATCTGTCGTTCGGAGTCGACTTTAAACTGTAGGTCCCGCCACTCATGTATAAAATTAACGCACACAACATAAGTGGTATGAGAAGCTAGGTCGTAATCCTGACTGAAGGGTTGTAATGGCCAATTATGTATGTATGTATGTATAGGACACGATTGACGGTTGATGCCAGTCCTGTAGGTGTAGGCGCAGTTTTATCACAGGTCGATGATCAGGGGGTAGAACGGCCAATAGAATTCGCGTCTAAGTCTTTAACGGACACTGAGAAACGATATTCACAGGCAGTGGCAATCTTATTTGGGGTAAGGAAATTCCATCATTATTTGTATGGTCGTCATTTCACTTTGGTGACTGACAACAAACCGTTGCACCATATATTTAGCCCAAAAAGAGGAATTCCGCTTATGGCCTCTAGTCGGTTGCAGCGCATTGCTTTAACCTTATCTGGTTATCAGTTTGACATATGCCATATAAAGTCAAAGGGTAACGTAGCGGACTATTTTTCTAGATATCCCAGGAAATGTAATTAATGTTGATGTGGAAAAATTTCCTAATGACGTGTATTTTAATTATTTACAGGATCAGTTAGAAGAGGATAAGTTTTTAGATTTTGAAGGTATAGTTAAGGGGACAGAAGAAGACCTGTTGTTGCAGAAAGTCAGGAGAATGATTAGATCTGGATGGCTTGAACGTTGCCAGGACCCTGAACTATTGCCATATTTCGTAAGACAAAAGGAGTTATCAGAGGAAGGGAATTGTATATTTTGGGATTATCGGGTCGTTATTCCCACCCGGTTAACTGCAGATGTGGTTAGGTTTTTACACGCTTCCCATATGGGGGTGATTAAAATGAAGGCAATGGCTCGTGAGTGTTGTTGGTGGCCTGGACAGAGCAAGGACTTGGAGGAAGTTACTCGGGTTTGTGAAGCTTGTTTAATGACTCGACCTAATCCACCCCAACAGAGTTTGAATCCTTGGCCCAGGCCTGATGAAGTTTGGTCCCGAATACATATCAATTTTTTGGTCCTTTTTTGAAACGTTGGTGTTTGGTCATAGTGGACAGCAGTAGACAAGTGATAGAGTTATTGTTGTTTTGCGTGAAATTTTTGCCCGTTTTGGGCTACCGAAATATATAGTTCCGGATAATGGTACATGTTTTGTTTCCAATACATTTAGAAAATTTTTGGAAATAAATGGAATTACGCAAATAATCACACCTGTAGGGCATCCAGCTACCAATGGCCAGGCAGAGAATGCCGTTAAACTTGTGAAAAATGCATTAAAGCATAGTTTGAAAAGTGTGCCATCATCAGGTTTTAACACAGCGTTATGTCGGTTTTCATTCGATTATAGAAACACGGTACATTCAACTATTGGAGTTTCTCCAGCTACCTTAATGTGCAATAAGAGGAAATTAAGGACAAGACTTGATCTTATTAACCCTAAAAGAAAAATTTAAATTAAAAACAATAGAAATATTAAAGAAATCGCTGCAAAAAAACAAAAAAATCAAATAATATATCATAAGGGTTATAAAAATTCAAAGTTTAGGATAAATGAGAGAGTAATGGTAAAGGATTATACCACTCCAGGAAAAGTATCGTGGAGAAAAGGCATAATTTCTAAAGTTTTGGGTAGATAAACCTATTTGGTAAAATTAGAATGTAATAGATTATCGAAAAGGCATGCAAACCAAATCATCTCTTGCAACACATCTGAAATGCCAACAACTATTTTAGATCCATTTCAAAAAGTTAATCTAAGTTCAGGACATGTAAATTTAGAAAAAAATAGTGAAATTATAACTAATGGAAATACACGCAATGATACTGAAATTTTGAATAACCAAAGCGAAAAAAGTAATAACCCAGTTGATAAAATTGTATGTACGGAAGATAAGATTGTTAGCGAAAGTAATTCTGCTACTAAATACAATCTAAGACAGAGAAAATTGAAAATTTACAAAAAAAAAAATGGATTTATATATGTAAAACGTAAAGAATTTTGAAGAATTTTTTTTCTTTTCCCTATAATTAAAAAAAAAATGGATTATATAAGTATGTAAAACGTAAAGAATTTTGAAACTTTTTTTCTTTTCTCTATTCAAAAAAAAAAAAAAAATAAAAATCGTGAAAAGAAAAAAAATATATGAAGGGAGTATTGTAGTATATGTATGTATTTCATCATATAATGTTTACATTCTTTTAAAGTTATTTGTTAAATTTGGAAATTAAGATCATTTGTTTTTCTACTTTACTTTTTATAATCGTTAGTACATGAACATTACATTGTAAAGTTTACCGTTATTAAATACTGGTTTTATCATGATTTTCTTTTGTGCATTTCTATACTGCATATTAGTAAGAGCTTTTAAGTATAATATAGTATTAAGCTAATAAGAATTTTTACTCTCTAAGCAACCAGCAATCTGACAAGACATTTTTAGTAAAAATAAAAAAAAATTAAAATTTAAATAAATACATATACAGCTGTTGAGTTTATTACAATGGATAACTTATTCTATGAGTTTTAAACATCGAGCAGCTTTTAGGTGTGGTTTATTAAATGAAAATCAGGCGTTTGGCTTTACTTAAAGAAGTGTGTGTGTGTATGATGTTGTGGCATTTGGTTACATGCTGTTTGTTTTGTAGTGAATAATAAATAAGATATGAAAATGAAATTTTTGTAAAATTGGGGCAAAACATTTTTTTGGCTATTTTTTGCTTAGAATTTCAAATTTTTTACTATGGCCTTTTATGTGTTTTGTATTCTTTTTTGTTCCTTTTTTAGACGTGCTGAATGGCTTCGCATTTTAAATGTGAAGTCATCAGTAAAGAGATTGTATGCGTGTAGTCTTCATTTTGCTCCGGAGTACATTTATGGAAAACGTGTTTCTAACTTCGCTCTAGAGAAAAAACAATTCCAAGTTTTAACAACCAGATTTCAGAGGATATAACCAGGAACAGCGAAATGTCCTGTAGTTTTAGAGAGGCCCCCTCCCATTCAGATTCACATCTTAGGACCTTAAAAGCAACCTTAGGTCATTACCGTAGGCAATATTTATTACAAAAAAGATTAAGAAGCAAGTTGAAGGTTACTAATGCTAGGTTATCTAGGGAAGTTGCAATATATAAGATGAGTGTTGCAAACTTGGAATTGGAGTTAAAGAAGAAAAATGATCTTTATTCAAAAGTTAGCAAACTACTCTCAGTTTGTTTAGGAAATGGTTTGATTAATTATACCCGTGAACCGAAACAGCGGCGTTACTGTGTCGGGCTAAAATTGATTTCTCTAGCTGTACTTTTCCTTTCTCCCTTAGTGTATAGATATTTGCATCCAATTTTATATTGACCCACAATTAGAACTTTACTACGCTTTGTAAAGGACTGGCCAAAAGCTCCTGGAAATTTAAACCGCACTTTTGAGGCACTAAAGGTGATAGCGCAATATTATACGGAAGAGGATAAATTTGTCAGTGTCTCCTGCGACGAAATGTCTCTAAAAACTTTCCTTGACTACGATAGGTTCAAAGACAAAATTGTAGGCTTACAGGACGAATTTATTTTATGCATGATAGTCCGCATCTTTTAAAAAGCGGCCGAAATTGTCTGCTTACTAAAGAAAATAAAATTTATTTCAACAATAAACTTGTGTCCTGGGCAGATGTTGTCCATTTTTATAATGTCGATTGTAGTATTATTAAATGTGCTCCTAAGCTAAGTTTGGACCACATTTATCCCAATAATTTTAAAAAGATGAGAGTTAACTTAGCAGCCCAAGTTTTAAGTCGGACTGTAGTAGCTGGTATGCGCACTTTCCATAAGTCAGGTAAACTAGATAGTTCGAAAACCCTAACATTCCTTAATACGGCTGAGTATTTAGAGTTTTTTAATAACTTATTCGACATTTTTAATAGCCGCGCAGAAGCACGGTTTTCGTATGTTCGCAAGAACAACTACAGTTTTTAAGAGAAGCCTCCAAACTTTTACGAACAATAAAAGTTATAGATTCAAAAGAGAATGACATAACCAAAATGTTTAAATTTATTACAGGATGGTTAACTTCTTCATCAAGCAGGTTTTCAGGGACTTAAGACTCGCAAGTTAACACAGGACCATTTAGAACATTTTTTTGGTCAAATTCGTAAAGGTTCAAGTTGTGCTGTAAGTATAACTCCCCGCAATTTTTCAAGCTCTTTTCAAAAGCGCTGGGGGTTGCACTATGTAAATGTAGTTGTCAATGGAAACTGCGAAAATGTTTCCTCAGTTGAAAATATCTTAGATTTTTCAATTGTATACCTAGCGTATACTCACGATAAAGATCATTCGCAATGGGATGAGTTTCATTCTCAACCAAACCCTTGCTCCTCCATAATTGATATTGAGTTACGTGGTAAGCATTTCAACAGCGAAGAAATGCTGGTCCTACAAAACAACGCATTTGTCTATATTTCGAGTTATTTTTATAACAAATTATCCTAAATGAATATATGTGAAGTTCCTATGACCTATTTTAATGATAATGACCCTGTCCTAGATGATTATTCCTTCACATATAGCAAACAGTTCCCTAATAGTTTCCTAGTTAAACCTCCTCAGGGCTTTGTAGATTATTATAAAGCACTGGAGAGTAAATTTATAGATTTGTTCAACAAAAATCGACATGGTCTTCGCCAAATTCTTTTTGACGAACTTTTCCAAGAACGCCCCTTTCTTTGTTGTTCCAAAGTAAAACATGAAGATGTTTTAAATCTATACGTTAGAATTTATTTCATTGTAAAATATTTCAATGGTAGAATGAAAGAATCCAATTTTAAGCAGAAGTATTTATGTGTAGCTCATCGGTAGGTTTTCAATAATTTTCAAACCATTTTCTTGATCTCATACTCAAATTAGTTTAGCACATTTCGGAAATTGTAAATATTTTTTATTTATTGCAGTTCTAACAACGTAATACTACTAACACAAAAAATTACATGATTTATGAATTTATAATTATACTTTATTTTGCACTTACACCTACTTGCATACAACATTACTAATAATTTGCTGCCATTAACAGTCACTTTAACTTATTTGAATTACAAAATCATTTCCTTTCCATTATTATATTCATGAATGTAATTATATGTATACATAACATAATCACCACACAATAACTCGTCATACACGTACACTTCATAAACACAATATGGTTTGTAAGGGTGCTTTCTTGTTTGCTTATGTTACATGTATATATGTATATTTATGAAATAAACGTCTTATTTTTATTTAAAACAAATTTGTTAATTTGCATAGCACCCATTATGAAAGTTGTTGTATTTTTATATATCTTCTATGCTTATTGTATTTATTTATTCTTGTTTTTGTAAGACTGTAAGATGAACGCTTCAACGCTATCGAAAATTTTTTTGAAAAAAACAATTTCATATAAATTATCGAACATCTGGAACCTCTAGTCTTGCAAAAGGAAGGTAAAATTATGCAGTGGTGCCTGCATACATTTTTGGCATTTAGAAATAATCAGTATATACAATTACAGAATTTCAGGAGTAAGTGCAGCGAAAATATAATGCATTTGCATTTCTAGCTTCCCCTTACTCAAGACCATCATGCGTGGCGAAGAGCCACATCCTACTCGAGGTATGCTGTAGTTAACAGAACATGATGGATCTAGAATAGAAAAGGTCGATAAATAATCATAATTTCAAAAGTTCCTAGTGCTGTTGGTATTATTGCGATTTGTTTCTTTACAGACTACTAAGTCCATGGTTATATTGGTTTGGATGTGCTGATAAAATTCGTGGTAAGTCTTATAAAATAATATGTATTAATTATGGTACTAATTTCTTTTTACTTGTTAGATTCCAGACACTAAAGGCTCGACTCGTTTGGACTATGAATTGTTTTGTCTCCTTTTTATATCAAAGGCCCTTTTTAGAACCACAACTATTTAAAAAAACGCATTTTGTTTCTTATTCAAAAGTCATTTTTAGAGCCAACATCAAATGTATAACGAGTTTTCCACATTTGTAAAGTAGCTATTGATAGTTTTGTAGACCATCACCCACCATATGCAGTAAGTGTTGTATAATAATTGTGTTATAATTATGTCATTAAATTATTATTTATTTTAATTATTAATTAGATGCCAAAGTCCGCTCTTGTTTGGATTGCTACAACAAACACCACAAACATCAACACCAAACGTAAAATTTAAATTACCGTCTGTTCGCTGTTGCCATAGAATTGGCGATTCAATCATGCCACCAAATACATCAGCACCGAATTTGGCTTCACGACATCAAAAAGCCCTTCTTAGGGCCAAAAAGATTTCATAAAAGAGATATCTCTTTCTTCACAAATTGCAGTATTTGTTGACTTTTTTTTTTTTTTTTTGTATCTGTTTTATTAATCTAACTATTATTAACGATGTTTTAACTATTATTTTTAATTATCTTTTATAATTATTGCGGATTGTTTGTTAACTGACGGCTTATAGCTTTTCGTATCAATGGTCCTTTTAAGAGCCTCAAATATTTAAAGAAAAAGATTTTATTTCATATAATAGGATTATGTTTTATTAGAAAATGTTTATAAATAAGTTTTTTAATAAAAAGTGACAATCAACAGTTATTTTGTCATACAAAGTTTATTAATTATATAGATTTATTTATAAATACTAGCAGATTGTACTCGGCGTTGCGCGGGTTATTTTTTCGCCCCTTTCCCCTTTCTGAACCCATTTTGGTTGACCTTAGAAACGGAATACCTCCTATAGCTATTTGGGAAACTTAACCAAGCTAAATCGTAAAAAAATACCTTTAAAACAAATAAAATACAGCATTTATGCATAAAGTACTAATTTTTGCCCTTTCTTTCTCCCTTTGTCCCATTTTTTTCCTTTCAAAATTTTTAAAAGATAAATTTTTAAGATAACCTGCGCCAACAAAATCTCGATCAATATCCCAAATTTCAAGAAAATCGGATCAAGCGTTCAGGCGTAATTGGTTATCCTTTTAATTTGCCCGTTTTTCAACCCTTTCGCCTTTTTCAACTTTAGATATGGAAGACCTCTAATAGCTATTTGGGAAACTTAACCAAGCTAAAGCGTAAAAAAATACCTATTACCATTTCTTCTCCCCTTTTGGTCAAAATTTTGAAAAGATTTATAGCCTATAATCTGCTCCGACAGAAGCTCCATTTCTATGCTATGCACTCAATTTTCCCGTTTTTTGCCCCTTTCCCCCTTTTTGGACCCCTTTTGTCCAACCTTAGAAACGGAATACCTAAAATAACTATTTGGGAAACTTAACCAAGCTAAATCGTAAAAAATTACCTATTACCATTTTTTCCCAATTTCTCCCATTTTTTCTACTCTTTTGGTCAAAATTTTGAAAAGATTTATAGCTTATAATCTCCACGGACAAAAGCCCGATCTATATCTCAAATTTCAAGAAAATCGGTCCAAGCGTTCAGGCGTGATTGGCTAACAAACAAACAAAAAAACACACTTACAGAAAGATTTATAATATATGTATATTAGGATATATTAGGATTGTCTGTTGATGGGTGTTTGACGTTGTTACATGATAACAATAAACGAATGTGTGCTATTTGTTAACAGATTAATTGTTGAATAATTTTGCCCATAAAACGGGTTATTGGTTAAAAAGAGATGAACCGTTTTATTGTGGGAACGTATTTCGGAATTAATGTATTTGGTGACGCCGTTTATTTGTATTTGGTGAACTATTTAGAGATATGTTCACGAATTCCTGAAACAAGAAGTTATTAGTATATATTTTCTAATATTATTAAATTTACTTACCTTTTGCAAACAGAACTTCTTTCAGTGTGAAGGAAAATTGCTAAGAGTTCGATTAATAATGAAAAAATTACCTAATTTTAACTTTTTCATTCAAGAAATTAATAAATACTGGTAATATACTCAAAATTTTACAAGAAAAAAATTTTTAAGCAATATGTCTTATTTGATCTTGATATATTTAGCTTCTTACTTACCTTTTACACAAGAAACTATATTCATTACGACAAAAAACCACATTCATTTCGATTAATATTTAAATATTTTTAAGATTTTCATTGAAGAAATTAAAAAATATTCCAAATTTTTCTTTTTTTAACTCAAATAAATGTTTATTTACATTTAATTTTTCTTCTTTAACCGCCAATTTTCACTCTGTATATCTATTGTTTCTAACACATTTGCTTCGCAAGCCATATAACATTTTTTTCTCCCTCTACGGGGAGGGTTAAAACTGGTGATTTTAGCGTTTTTCAAACGTCATGATTGTCGTCACTGGTTACATTGTGATACCAGTTATAGCAGCCAAGATGGCAATAAATTTTCACTTTAATAAAAAAAACCCAACAGCCTTTTTATTCTTTGGGGGATATGTATACTCAAGAGGAATATACATATCCCAATCTTGCTCGTCAACTCATTCTTTGCTAGACCCTAGGACTTTAGTTGACTCCTAGAGCCTACACAGACTTTCAGATTAATAAAATAAAAAAATAGAATTTTTCATGATAACGGTAATTTTATAAAGAAAAAGGAAATTAACGCATAATCGGGCAAATAAGAGCACCATTGGTAAACATGACAAAAGACAACAATTAATACTTTGGGGCATATCCTTTGCTCTCAAGAACGGCCTGTAAACGTTTTGGAATTGATTTTGCCAAATTGTAGCGTACAAAAGCTTCTGTGGAGCTTCGCGTTTCCAGTAAAATTCAAAGTTGCAAATTGTTGTTAGTATACTATTCTAGCTAATTCTTCCCAAAGATGTTCAATTACGTTGAGATCTGTGCCCTGTGCAGGGATTACTATAAGTTTGGGGCAATTATGGACCAACCAAAGCTTTGCCACACCCGAAATGTGCTTCGATGATTGTCCTGGTAAAAAGCAAAATCGTCCGCAATGCCTAAGAACTAAAAATATTTTTAAAAAACTTCAGTGGAAAAGATGTTTGCCTAAATACCATTCGTAATACATTTCACAAATATAACCACCTTAATTTATCTATTTCTTCCTATCAACACACATGCACTATATACATTGCTTAATCGACTTTTAATTCTGCAGCTGTTTAATCTTTTTCTCACCGTTGTACTTACAAAACAATTTTTGTTTAATTGCGATTCTTTTTTTACATTGTTAAGTACCGCTTTATCTTAAATTTCTTATTCTTCTTGAAAATCTTTAAGTTTTGATAATATAGCAAACGTATCGAAACTTTATCAAAATGTATTAAATTTTTTACAATGGAATAGAATTAAGGCATTGTGCTTATCACCGTCTGATTCTGAAGACGTTTATAGCACAGTATGAGGGACAAATGCAATCCAATGACTAATGGCAGACTGGCGTTGATTCTATGTGTGAAGACAGAATAGATATTTTTGTATCTTTTTTCTTTTTCCACACATTCAGCTGTAGTATTATCAAAATCGTCTCCTGCTAATGTCCGCCTCCAGTTTTTTGTTTTGATGCCTTGTTAAAAGAAGTTTTCTTTCTGGCCTTGAATTCTTGGTCAGCAAAGTTAATACAACCTTTCCTCATAATTTTCTGTCCCTTGTTGGTGGATCATAGGTATTCAGCTAAAGAGCAAGTCCCTCCCACAATCTTTTGGCTGTTGCTTTTCCTTGGCTTCAATTTAGCAATTTGTCTTTCACCAAACTAGGATGATCGCCCATATACTGCTCCAAAACATCTTTTTTTTTTCCAATTTTTTTTATTAATATTAATCCCAAAATAATTATAAAAATAGCTGGACCATTTTGAAAATGGGTCTATTTTTGAATAGTTTGTTAATTTAAGAATATGTTTCCTTGCCAACATGTACAATATCTATATCATAAGAAAGGTTTCTTTAAGGTGCGTCCAACAGTGTATACAATTTGTCCAAGGACGATCATCCATGTCCTCTTTTTAATGATATGAAAGTTCTCGTTTTGAAAAAAAATGCAATCGGATGGTAGCCCTTCCTTGCAAATAGGGCAATATGGGTATCACATTTTTTCTTTTGCCAAGTACATCATCTTTGTCAGTAAATAATTCAGATTTTTGCAAATTGCATGCGTTTTACACGGTGCACTAGAATATATAGAAATGCAATTTTGTGGTAATGTATAGATGAAAATAGGACTAAAGAAAGAAAAAAAGAAATGATCCACGACTTTTTGGCGGCATATTTGTTTCCCAATTTAAAAAAGTTATAAAATTTTATTGTTTCTATTTACAAAACTACAAACTACAACTACTACAAAACACGAACTACCTCGAATTTCAAAAAAAGCAGAAACCCGTATTTAATTAAATCGACTAAAGATTAAAATATGTTAATTTGGCATTTTTATTACAAAAAACCCCGAACAAAAAATTATAAAACCATTTTTACCTACAGAATATCTATAAAAAAAGGACAAATTGTATATACTTTAGAACGCGTCTTAAAAAACCTTTCTTATGATATAGATATGTATATGTATATGTGGGTAAGGAAACAGATCCTCAAATTAACAAAATATTTAAAAATAGACCCTTTTTCAAAATGGTCCAGCTCACGAGAGGTCGAAGCTGGAGCCGAAATATTTTAAATGTTGTCTTAAAAAAGTCCAAGGTTCATTTTTAGAAGGGCACATCGTGCACTTTTTTTGGTGAGTCGCTCTAATATACATATGTTGTTATGTGTCGCCACGTCACATATGTAATGCTATCCTATTTTTTAACCGTTCGACCATGCAACGCGTCATATCCATATTTGATAATAGACATCATATAGGCCGATATACATATATAATTGTTCATTACAACCCTTCAGTCAGGATTATTGACCTAATTTCTCACACTACTTATGTTGTGTGTGTTAATTTTATACATAAGTGGTGGGACCAACACTTTAAAGTCGATTTCGAACGACAGATTTTTGAGAAACTTTTCATGGCAATTTTATTTACTCTCAGAGTTTTTGCCAGAAATCTGCTGAGAAGAAATCGCCGAAAAAATACTCTATGTATTTTGTTTTGCTGTCTGGCCTGGGAATCGAACCCTGGCTTTACGTCTAATAAGCCAGCACACTACCTACTAGACCACGGCGACTAGTAGACCTATATACCATATGTATAAATTTCAAATACAGAAGTTAAGAGGCATGAATATCTGTTTACCCGACAGATCTACACTAGGTTTTGTTGGTTCTCAACCCGATTTGACGCATTATCATATAACACACTCTACATATCACCAGAGTGCGCAAAAATAAATAAAAGAATAAAACATTTTCAAAAAAGAAAAGTGATTTTAATAAATGAAACGATAGTGAGATGAATATGTACTATCTCCATCCCTGAACACCAATGACAGAGAGAATACCCATAATTTTAGATCTGTCCTGTAAAAAAAATGCAAAGGCTACTTATATGCACACATCTTGCTCAATGTTATTGTACCCATTAAAAAATTTAATGATTCATATTTATGAAATACAAACAAATAAATTTATTATAATAAAATAGATAAAAAAATGAAATTAGTCTCATATCATATAATATCTTTATTCGACAAGTATAAGGATGAAACTAAAGTTGTTAATGCTTAAGCCCCAGTTATGCATCCGTAACGGAACGTAACCGTAACACTAAGAAACAGCTGATCGTTTTTGATATATGTAAAGTAGAGGTGTGCACAAGACATTCTGCTAGCTTACCATTCACCGAATGCAATACTCTAGAGTACTCTTCTCTGTTGCTCTTGATTTTACGAGTGCTCTGAAATGTGTATTTCTCATTTGTTCAATGTATACAACATCACTCGTTTGCCTGTGAAGTAACGGAACTATTTTTGTACTGTTAGAGCATATTTTACTACTGAAGCTACATTTTCAGTATTGCCATATGAATATCAGTAGTGTAAAAAAGTAGTAATGTAAAAAAAGATTTTCCCCAGCAGTGTTCCCAGAATGATGATTTTATCATATTTTTGATGATTTTTCAACCAAAATATGATTTGAGGACTTTTTTATTTGAAGTAATTACAATTTTCGTTGTAATTGTACTACATAGTGAAGTTAAGTCTTGTATCAGCTTATTTTTGGTTGCTTTTATTTACTTTACAGTACAAAATTTTTTTGTATGAAATTTGACTTACAACTTAATCGACTCCAGGATCAGAAAAATATTAGAAAAATTCAAATTTGATGCAAATAATTATGAAATTAGCTTAGAACTTAAAAATTAAATTTCATTCATTTAAGACATTTTGATGTTACATATTTAAATAATTTTTTATGATTATAATTTACAATTTGATGAGAAAAATCTGTTTAGAATATAATTACAAATAATTATACAAAATTAAAATTATGCAGCAATAGTTTTAATTCGGCCATTTCAAGTGTTAATTTTAAATAGATTATATTTAATTTATAATTTGAACATTTTGGGTTATGTGTCAAACATTTTTATAAAAATTAAAGATATAAATAAAATTTGGAATTTAAAAGATTTTTTTGAAACAAAACCCATTAGAAATTGTTATAAATGAAATATGACAAGAAAAGATCACGTGATTTAGAAATCCATGTGTTTCTCTAAACTTTTATTGGACGATCAGTTGAATTCATTCGTTTTTGGGCTATGGTTTGTGGAAGAGAAATCGCTGGCGCGAAAGGAGTATAACTTGGCTGGTTTTCTGGATATAGAAGGAGCCTTCAATAACGTGGTGAACGACTCGAGAAATTTCTTAAAATTAATTTTTTCTTTTTTTCATATTCCAGTTTGAATATTTGTTTTTGTTTTTTTGACAGCAAATTTTGTTTCGTTAAGTACGTATTGCCATATTGTCTTTTAACATTTACGGAATTGCCAGAATTATTGACAATGTTCCCAGCATTTATTTTATATGAAGGGGAAGTTTATCGGGGCATTTATATAAACTTGTTTGTCTTTTAGTTGAAAAATAAGGAAAGGAGAAGAAATCTAAAAGAAAAAGGAACAAGGAATTTTTTTTAGGAAGAAAGGGGAAAAGGAGAGAGTCCTTGCTTTTTGATATATCTATATGTATGACACAAATGTACTATTGAACAAATGCAATGTCATACCTATTCGTTTTGTATTCGGCCGGTCACTTCGTAATGTTGCCACTGACTGATCGATGATTTAGTATGCAACTCTAACTAACTGTGATTTTCTCAAGAACTTTTGCTCTATTCAACTGAAATTCTTCTCAAAAATTGACTTGAGCGTTTGCATCAGAGAAAACGCCCTCTTTGTGTTTTTGCCATTTGCTCTTGAAGGGCAGGAGCAAAAGCGTACATCAAATTTATTTTTTCCGGGTAACGTGTTAGTAACTGCACAAAAACGGCGCAGCATCGCACCGCATGGATGCCCTTGCGCAATATTAAACATCTTTAACGGGCATGCGCGTACAGTTACTTAACCTATATTTACCCTTCATAGCCCATGACAAATGAATCGGATGACATCACCTTAATCCGAACAACATAATCATATCGGAACATCACCTCACAGCATCAACTATATTGTTCACAACATCTCTTCACAGCATCATAATCCCCAACTATACTATTCACAACATCTCCTCAAAACACCATCATCCTCTACTATACTTACCTTCAGAGCCCATATTAACTTTATCTGATGACATCACATGAATCCGCAACAACCTAACCACAATAGACTGGACTCATCTATTCGCAACATAATCCTCAACTATACTATTCACAACATCTCATCAAAACACCATCATCCTCAACTATACTTACCTTCAGAGACCATATCAACTTAATCTGATGACGTCACCCTAATCCGAACAACATAACCACAATAGACCGGCCTCATCTACTCGCAACATCATCTCACTGCACCATAATCCTCAACTATACTATTCACAACATCTCTTCAAATCACCATCATCCTCAACTATACTTACCTTCATAGTCCATATGCACTCAACAACTTAATTTGATGACATAAACTTAATCAGCAACTGTACCTAACCTATATGCTGTAACGATCCTATACCTATACCGCAAGTCTAATATTCAGCAACTGTACGTAACCTATACGCTGTAACGGTTCTGTAGAGGTTTAATCCGATTCATTAAAAACAACTTCTTCAATCAATGTTTCAAATCAGGCTCCCCGAGTATATCCATTCTTTATTAAGTTGTTTTATTATTAAGTACATATTATTCTGACATTCGTGAATAAATTGTAATAGAATAGGAATGTAAATGAATGGAAATACTTAAAAGCTAATGAATAATACAGGGACGTTACAGTCCTATACCATACCGTAAGTCTAATATGCAGCACCTGTACCTAACCTATACGTCGTAACGGTCCTATAGCTATACCGTAAGTCTAATATTCAGCAACCTAACCTATATGCTGTAACGGTCCTATACCTATTCCGTAAGTCTAATATTCAGCAACTGTACCTAACAGATACGTTGTAACGGTCCCAGAACTGTACCTAACTTATGAAGTCGCCGTGGTCTAGTAGGTAGTGTGTTGGCTTATTAGACGTAAAAGCCAGGGTTCGAGTCCCAGGCCAGACATCAAACAAAATACAAAAAGTATTTTTTCGGCGATTTCCTCTCAGCAGATTTCTGACAAAAACTCTGAGAGTAAATAAAATTGCCATGAAAAGTTTCTCAAAAAATCTGTCGTTCGGAGTCGACTTTAAACTGTAGGTCCCGCTACTCTTGTATAAAATTAACACACACAACATAAGTGGTGTGAGAAACTAGGTCAATAATCCTGACTGATGGGTTTTAATGACCAATTATGTATGTATGTATGTATGTACCTAACTTATACGATGTAACGGTCCTATAGCTATACCGTAAGTCTAATATGCAGCAACTGTACTTAACATTTACGTTGTAACGGTCCTATAGCTATACCGTAAGTCTAATATTCAGCAACTATAAATAACATATACGCTAGTCCTATACCTATACTGTAATTCTACTATTACGCAACCACAACTGTACCTAACTTATACGATGTAACGGTCCTATAGCTATACCTCTCCAGAACATCAGCTACATCAACCTACAACAACACTTCAGAACATCATAATCATTAGCACAACTGTACTTCCTCAACAGCATCATAATCAGCAACTGCATCTGTTTTGACCTGTCTGGTAACCTAAATCGCCTCTCTCCATCAGCCAACAATCGTACTCCCCCTATCACGGGATCCCCATAGTTACCTCTGCCTAAGAGTATCCACTAAACTAATTTTATCCACATCATTGTAGTGTTTGTGTCGTAATTATTATATATGCAAGTGATAACCATCCTTATAGACAACAGCATCGACGCGAGGAGGCCTCATCGACATCGCTGCTACATTAAGGGGTAAGTCTAAAGTTTTGTTTTTCTATTTGATTGAAGTTTAAATCTTGCATATATAGATTGTGACCAATGTTTTTCTATAATTTTCATATTTTTATTCGATATTCCATATATATAAGTTTGTAATATATAAATACTTTATATAAATAGCTTATATATATTTATCTTAAATGTATATATATTATATATATTTGTCTTAAATCTATATATATTATATATATTTATCTATCTATATAATATATATATCTGTAATCTATCGTCCGTTGTGGATTGTACAAAGAGTATACTCTAAGAGTATTCCCTAGCTAGTAGGAAATAATAGTATTTTAGAACTGAACTGCAACGAGTTATTTTTTTTTCTATTGTTTTCTTTCTTTTTTCCGCGAGAATAGCCTATTATGTTATTTAAGTATTATTCTTAGAATTTCCATAATTATTATTATATTACTGTCTGCGACTATTTTGAATATATATTTTTTTCCCATACCTTGTTTAAAGTTAAAGAAATTGAATTTTATATTGTTTTGCTATTTTGTATATATATTCTTCTTTCCCCAATACCTTGTTTAAGGTTAAACGAATTGAATTTTGTATTTTTTCCTTAAATTATAATAAAATCTGATTTATTTTGAATGAATGTTTAAAAAGTTTTCGTAAATTCTCTTATATGGTGTAGGTGAAATAGGCTAGGTTATCATAGGGATCCTACTCATCAATCCTGCTCGTAGGATACAGGCTTAGGGAGGGTCAAGAAGCGTGGTTTCTCAAGGACATCAGAGAACCCTGTTTAGTGAGTATCATTAATTAGCACCCTTTTCATATTTCAATTCATAATATAGTAGGGGCTTGATTTTTTTTGATCTATACTATTCCAATCACGTAGAGTAAAGATACATAAAATAGGGAGTCTTTATAAAAGTGTGTAATGCAACAAGGGTGGCTAAATTGGGTCACGAACCCCTCCAACCGACTGCTAGCTAGCAAATTATAGGTTCCCACCGACCTTTTTTAGTCCCACGCTTTATGAACGGATACTTAACTTGTTTGTGTGTCTGATTCAAAACAATTGACATCTTTTTTTTCCATAGTGTACATTACAATATCGGCAATTCAAGCGGCGGTGAAAATCATTATTGACAAAAATGTTCTCAAGCGAAGGATCCAATAGCCAAGCGGCAACTGCAGAGCGTATGATTTAGCCAGGAGGGGCATGACCATCGAACTCTCTGATGAATTCTCTACATTGGGACTCCCCTTAAGTACTTGTGGGCTTATAATTGATAATACAATCGTGGACCTTGTCAACAGTAGATGGGCAGCTTCGGATAAGGGCTAGTTAGGACGCGCATGGCGACTCTGCTTAAACTCCAAAGAAGCAGGCTAAGGGCATTGTACTATAATAACGCATGCGAGACGTATTAGTCAAGACCTATCTCGCGAATGATTTCTGCAGAAGCTGTGGAGGTGAGGAAGAGGATGAAACTATTCTTCACCTACTGTGCACATGCACGGCACTTGGTTAGAGGAGAAAGAAACACTTGGTCGCCTACTACATGGAGGACCTAGATGAACTGCTATGCATGGATATTGTCAGTCTAAGTTGCTTCATCGGAAGCTCCGAGTGGTTCCTGGAATAGGGGAGAAGATGAGACTGTGGTATCACAATGGGTCCTGTGTGCAGCTTAAGTATGTCCGCTCATGACTCTATCGAAGGTACAGCCACTTCTACCTACCTTGTGGAAGACGTAAACCAGTGGTGCCCAAGCCCTATACACTTCATGAACATTTGTTTTTGTAAAAGCACATAGCAATATGCTGTGTATTTCATATACGTATACAGCAAACTCAGCATTTATTTCTTTCGTCTTTCTTCGTTGTGTAAAAAGCAACAATACCCTGTAGGAAATCAAACTAATTTTAAAGCAACTTGAAACTGGTTTTTTAATAAGCACAACTAGTTGATTAAGTGACTTTTTTCCTTGTCGCCGACTCTTTATTTTAACATAGGCATGTTATAGCCGGTAGTCAATTGGTCATCTCTGCATGACTCTTAAGTTAACTACAAATTACTTATGTTTCAACCAATTTGTAGTTAAATAAAATATAGTTAATTTAAATATTAGTTAATACTAAATTATTTAAAAAACACTTTTTTAAATTCAATTTTAAACAGTTTTATTTATATTATATTATAGACATATACTAGCAGATTGTACCCATTTTCCCCCTTTTTGAACCTATTTTGGTCCAACTTTAGAAACGGAACACCTGCAATAGCTATTTGGGAATTAACCAAGCTAAAGCGAAAAAAATACCTATTATCTCTTTGTCCCATTTCTTCTCCCCTTTTGGTCAAAATTCTGAAAAGATTTATTTTCCCGTTTTTGGCCCCTTTCCCCTTTTGGTCCAACTTAAGCAACGGAATACCTAAAATAACCATTTGGGAAACTTAACCAAGCTAAATCGTAAAAAATTACCTATTGCCATTTTTTCCCCATTTCTCCCCTTTTGATCAAAATTTTGAAAAGATTTATAGCCTATAACCTGCACCGACAAAGGTTCGATCTATATCCCAAATTTCAAAAAAATTGGTCCAGGCGTGATTGGGTAACGAACAAAACAACAAACATTTGGGAAACTTAACTAAGCTAATGGTGTTTTCTTTTCTACCAAAAAATGTGCATTTTATTAAGGCAAAATGCAATTTTGCGTTTGTTTCTTAAAAATGTTTCGCCTTCTAAAACGGTGGTATGTTTTATTCTAAATAATTCGCACTTGCCAATGGCGGAGGGCATTGCACTTTATGCCCTATATAAATCGAGAGTGCTGATAATGTCCTGTAAAGCAGATGACTTTTGTTTATTTATAGGGCTACCAGATGATATTTCAAAAAAGTCGCCTAGTATTGTTATCCAATTTGAAGTCAATCTTTTCATTGTTTTGTTAAGTAACTTTAAGAAAACATTACATTATTAAAGCTACATGGTCCGTAATATAAAAAATTGCATTCGATGTTAGAACAGTGTTAAATATTTTTTTTTTTTTTTTTGTTATAAAAAAAGCTCTTAGAAAATAAAGTTGAAAAATTAGCGATCTGGCAATTCCTGGCACCTTTTTCATATTTATATTTATTATTGAAAACAAATCAAAAAATACAACATATTTTTAGATCTATAACTTTTTTTTAGGAAAAAAATATAAATATGGATATTGCTGCATCTATTTTATTTGCGAAAATTGAAATAAATCAGTTATTAGATTCATCTTCGTCATCTGATGAAGAAGAATTACTGAATTTATTTCAACATACATAGTCAACAGCCACCGTGGCAAACACAGGACATACCCCTTTTTAAATATTTGTGTTATGTTCTTCTCAAATAAAAAATGACATTACGACAGGGTTGGTCAAAAATTTTTATAATACACCTTATAAGAGGGTGACATTTTCTTTGTAGAAAAGAAAACACCATAAGTCGTAAAAAATTACCTATTACAATTTTTCCCATTTTTCTCTCCTTTTGGTCAAAATTTTGAAAAAGTATATAGCCTATAACCTGCACGGACAAAAACCCGATTTACATCCTAAATTTCAAGAAAATCGGTCCAAGCGTTCAGGCGTGATTGGCTAACAAACACAAAAACAGACTTACAGAAAGATTTATAATATACTAGCAGATTGTACCCGGCTTTGCGCGGGTTATAAAAATAACAATAAATAAAAATCCGGTTTCGCAACCGGCTTCATAAAAAATGCAATTTTTCCAATTATTCGGCAACCGGTCTATCAAACGACTCAGGTATGTACTTAATTTGCCCATTTTTGGCCCCTTTCCCCATTTTGGACTCCTTTTGGTTGAACTTTAGAAACGGAACACATCCAATAGTTATTTGGGAAATTTAACCGATCTAAATCTTAAAAAATTACCTAAAAACAGCTAAAATACAGCATTTATGCATAAAAGTATTAATTTTTGCCCATTTTTTCTCCCGTTTTGGTCAAAATTTTGAAAAGATTTATAGCCTATAACCTCGGTGCAGCCTCGATCTATATCTCAAATTTCAAAAAAATCGGTCCAGGCGTGATTGGCTAACAAACAAACCGACAAAAAAACAGACTTACAGAAAGATTTATAATATATATTAGGATATTAGGTTTACTACAACCTGCACTCAATTTGCCCGTTTTCAGCCCCTTTTGCCCTTTTTGAACCCCTTTTGGTTCTACTTTAGAAACGGAATACCTTCAATAGCTATTTGGGAAACTTAACCAAGCTAAATCGAATGAAATTACCTATCACTATTTTTTCCCCATTTGTCCCATTTTTTCTCCCCTTTTTGTCAAAAGCCACATTTCAAGAAAATCGGTCCAAGCGTTCCGGCGTGATGGGCTAAAAAACAAACAAATAAAAAAACAGACTTACAGAAAGATTTATAATATATATTAGGATTAATATTTAGAAATAATTATTTTAATTAAAAGAAACAAAATTAATTAAATTAAAAGAAAATTCATGTACATTTTAGGACTTAAAATAAAAAGAAGTTAAATGAAAAAAATACTTATATACATTCGAAAGTTTGTACTGAAGGAAAATTAAAAAGTAAAATATTATTAAGTAATATTAGTTTTTTCCGACATAAACGTAATATCGGCTAATGCGTTGCGTAATTCTTTGTCTAGGTCATCACAGAGAGGCCAAAGTGCATCCATCAATCCTTCAAGCGCTTTTTGGCATGAGTGCCATTAATATTTATAGCAAGAATCAATTGCAGAGATAAAATTGTCGTTAAAGTTTTTGACAGTTTCCCTTTCAGTGATAATTTCATGGCATTGGTCTGCAAAAATGCACAAAAATTTGGAAAATGATAAAAGTAGAGAAGAATAAAAACAGACGTAAATTTGCTGATTTTCATCGATTATGTTATCATTAAGCGCTTTCAGCTCCACGATTGGATGTTTAAACTTTTGAATAATGGAAGGACGTTAATATTAATGTCAACCAATATTTCGTCACAATTTTTCAGTAAATGTGACACCCTTTCTAATTGTTTGGAAATTCCAAAAGGGGTATATAACCCTGGAAAAATTTGTGATATAATTAATCGATCAATTTCTGGCAAAATGCATTAGCATTTAATTGGCACATATATGCCTTCACTTTTTAAAATTGCCAAGAGTTTATCAAAATTTTACGCGATGGCTTATTTCTATGATACCACTCTCCTAATTGTTCAGTAAAGGTTTTTTTTTTACATTACAACTGAAATAATTAATGTCGACATCTTCTTCACAATTTGTTTCACGTGCAACTTCTACCACTTCCATTATTGCAGGATCACTTTTTTTCACAATTTTCTTTTCTTAATTTCTGTAAATATTTTTCTTTTTCTGCTTTTAATTTGCGCTTTAAGTGCCTTTTAGTATACATTTTTTTATTTTGATTTTTAATTAACTATTTCATATGCAACAACAACAATAATTTTATTATAATTTACAATATTTGATTGCGTTTTTCACATAAAATCTCGTATTAGCTTTGATTGAGGCTGACTTCCTAAACGTATACTAAGAATGTATCAATACAGTATTTAAACCGAGTTGATACATTGTGTAGTTACTTTTTAAATACTTTGTATCTAATTTTATTTGGGTGCCTTTGTTGCTTTTCCTTGCTTATTAACTACAACAGTGTTCCAAAAGGGAACAAAATACATTGTCAAAATTTTTAGGGTTGTGTTTACGAAAACATCATTGGTTAATATCTGCATTAGGTTTAAACCAATTTGTAGTCACTTGCAAAATAGTTAATTTAAAATTAGCGTTTTTATCAACCGATTATTTTATTTACTACAGGGCACTTTCGTATACTTTGCTGGTAAACATAGACAATACGAGCATCAATGTGAATTTTGTTTTTCGCACATCATTTATAAAAGTGTGGTTTGTATGTATTAGTTTTCAGAACAAAAAATATTTAATAAAAATTTGTTTTTCTTTAAATGTATTGGTGTTTGCACTTCCATAAGGAACTTTTGGGCACCCCTGACGTAAACCCTAAAATTTTCCAAATGATTTGAAAGATATTTTAGCACGATTGCTAAATTCTTCCCTGTGGTCTTCTAATTCCTGAATATTCTTATATTTCCACCTTTTATAATATTCCTGTCAGCAGATTTCTGAGAGCAAATAAAATTGCTATGTAAAGCTTCTCAAAAAAACGCACACAAATACAGGTAGTCCCCGATTTTTTTTCCAATTTTTTCTTAGAAAATACTTAGAGAAGACAAATACATATGTATGTAGTTGTGGGGAATCCCTAAAATATATGAGAGAAATTTAAAAAATAAAAAAAGTCGTTTTGCATTCATATTTCAGTACAAATAATATATTGCATTAGCGAAGTCAGAATTTGTTGTAAGTGAATAATTTTATATCATCCCAAAAATTTAATTAAAATTTTTTATATGAAATTCGACTTACGAGCGAGATTGGTTCTTGGTCGGGGAGTACCTGTAAGCAGTGTGAGAAACTATATCGTAATTCTGACTGAAGAGTTGTAATGACCAATTATGTATGTATTAGGGATGCCAAACGGGATCGATTTTATAAAATCAAGGTATTCGGGATTTTGTAAATCCCGATCCTGGAATATTTCGGGATCCAAAAATCACAAAAAAATCGCGATTTTCTCTTAATAATAAAAATATTTTGTTAAAAAATCATTTGTATTCTAATTATGGATATCAGAATTATATGTCATTAAAAGTAAAATATAAAAACAGCAAGACATGAAGTAACAGAGAAGTATAAATTAGAAAAAAAAATTATTCATATATATGCAAATGCATTAGTTTTAAGAAAATTATTTCGATTCAAAGAAAAGATTAAAGCATCAAACATGTGATCTGATAGGCTAGAACGAATTTTGTTGTCAACGTACGATGCCGTTGAAAAACACTCCTCGCAATCAACATTTGTTGGTAAAATAGTTCCAAGATAGCTGTATGCAGCTTGTAAATATTCACCTGTACCACCTCCTGATGTAAATAAATCTATTTCTTTGCACAGTTGAGTATCTAAATCAGTTACCCTATTAATTCGTTTTATAGGGTTGTTTTTTGCATTCCTCGATGGCATCAAATAGCTTTTTAGCAGTGGAAGTAAGGTTTTCCTCATCTGAGATGCCATTATCGAAGTCGAGTGCTACAGAATTTTTTTCACGACCTTTTGAAGGGACAAAATACATATGAATTCACAGTCCTGAAAATCCCGGGACAAGTTTTTAAAAATTTCGGGATTTGAGAATCTCGAAAATCGTTATTCGGGATTTCTCGATTAGCATCCCTAGTATGCATATTTCTCCTTTGTTTATACTATTTGTATAAATAATAACTATTACTAGGCAAATATTCGATTACACGATTACTCTCTTCAAACACTGAACTTCACTAACTAGTCGCCTGCTTTGCCTTGCCTTTATTTGGCAGAGAAAACAGTCTGATGTCTTCTCGAAATCTCTATAAATGTAAACATCGTAAAAATACATTTATTATTGCAGCGTTGTTTGTGTATTTTGTTTACATTCATTCTTATAGAGTTGTTGGTGTATTTTTTGTTTACTTATTGATAATTCTTTTATATTGGTGTTTATTGATAACAACAAAAACAATATAATGCAGTACACAAACCTGTTTAAAAATCATCGCACTGTTTAATATAACAACAAACACCAGCATCTAGATTTTTCATTTTCATAACAATATTCATAGGTTTAACCCTTCGTGACACACACTTTTAGCTTTCACATTAGTACCACACTGGGCCTGAACAGACCCCATATGAATGTTGGTGTATTTGCAGAAGTTAGCATTATTTTTTTACGTAAATAGTTTTAAAAACGGTTTAAATTACATAAAATTATAACTCAAAATTCAGGTGGTTCCTTAATTACATTTCTTATTTTAATTTTATAATATTTTTAATTCATAAAGAAATATAATCAGTGTACATTGAGTAAAAATTTGTCATGTCTTCAATCTAAACAACAAAAACGTATATATTCTTCTTTAGAATGTTTCTGACATACAGCATTTGATCATTTTGAACAGAAGAATCAAATCTTTCTGTGAAGTTTTTTACTTGCCGTTGCGCATTCTATATAAGATTTCTTTACATCTAGGGTATCAGCACCTCTTTTGGCAGTTATTATTTTGTTTATCTGAAATGAAAACAGAAATTCGCAGAGTGGATGTAGTAGAACCAAAATGGAATAAATTCGTTTATATTATTCAACTTACTTTTATGGGCTTTCCAAGAACAGATCCATAGCCGAACGAGTACTAAATTGACCAATAACATAAGTGTTATTCATTCGGTTTTCGATATTTGGGAAAACTAAAGAATTAGACAACGTGTTCAAAAAATTGCGTCTTGCGTCATTTTTTTATTATCATCGACTTCCTTACAAATACAATACGCTGCCAGTGCCATACTATCTAACATATTGCAGAAAAATGCAAAAGTCCACCTCTTCGTTGTTCTCTTTGTTGTAAAATGTGATACCATTTGGTCCATGCAATCGACACCAGCTTTATTTTTATTATAAAATAAAATTGCTTCTGGTTTATTGGCTTCACCTTCACATTTATCGGTGTAATGTTCAGTGGACAGAAGATTGACGCATCTATTCTTTTTTTAGAACATAACTACAAAGTGAAACCAAATTGTCGTGAAAGCCAAAAACAGATGAATGAACAGGTCGTGAAAGACTTTTTCTAATTTCTATAGGAATGCATTTCTTGTTAGATCGAATGGTGCCAACGAATGCTAAACCAAGATTAGCCTGACGTTTTGCTGCTTCTAGAGATGTAAAAAAATTGTCAGCGGCAATTGTGCGACCACTTTTAGCGTATGGCTTTGCAAGTTGCAGTATAACGTTTTCGCCTGGATTTATTTCACGTGGTTCACCTTCTTTCGACCTGTGTAGAATTTTCCTTGTAACGGATACTTTATTTTCGAATCACAGGCCCACCAAATTTTTGTTCCATATTTTGCATAAAATGTATAAAATTAACACACAACATAAGTGGTGTGAGAAACTAGGTCAATAATCCTGACTGATGGGTTCTAATGACCAATTATGTATGTATTGTTACGAAAATGGAAATGGTGTTGTTAAAATAATAAACAAAAGCTCCAAAAACAAAAAAACGCACTGTTCACGTGATCAATGAATGAGTAGAAAAATACACCAACAAAAATAAAGCGCTTGTTTACAAGATCGATGAATAAACAAGAATAAAGGATAAAAGATAACCAACAACAAAATAAAGGGAACCAAGAAGTAAACAAGAAACAACAATGTGCAGTATAAAATAGGATAGACAAATAAACCAACAACAACTAATCTACCTGTTCGAATGTAAACAAGAAACAACAAAAAATAAGAATAGGTTGTTTACATTGTTAGATTGTTCCCGAAGGACGTCATCGTCCTTCAAGGGCATTCATCACACTGATGATCCAGTAATATAAAAGGCAGGCTAAAGCGAGCAAGAGAGGATTCAGAGTTTGAGTTGAATCAGTCGTGTGTGCAGACGGCACGTTGTATTCGGAGTTTGAATTTAATCGTGTAAGACGACGTCATGTTGGTTGAGAATTAAAATCTATCGAGCTATAATTCGGTCAGACTTGTGTGCAGACAAGTTGCGTTTGAGAAAACAGTTGTTAGTGTTGTACTTACAAAAAGGTTGTGAGCAAGAAGAATAACTAACAAGTGTTGTTGCTTACAAAAGGGTTATAAGCAAAGTAGTATAACGAGCAAACACATATTGTGAAGTATCATTGTATACGTGAAACAAGTTCGAACAGTGGCACGAAAATTGTGCAGATAATAAAGAATTTATTAAAACTAAACACGAATTTATTTTTACTTTATTTGCAATTTACGAACTCATATTTTTAACGTTTTTAAAAGGTAAAAACGTAACAGTATTTTGCAGGTTTTGTTGGTATATATTCTGTAAATTTAGTTTTTCCGCGGTATGGAAACAATTGGTCGTCAATGGTTATACTCAATGGTTATACCGTCGTCAAACCGAATGTAAACCCGTGGATTTTGAATGTTATTATGTGAAACTCCCATTGCTAAAAAAATGCCGATGAAAACGTATAATTCATCTTCTTTTAGATCCTTCCAAACTCTTGGTTTTTATTTACATTTGCAGTATTCCATTTATTGACTGCGTCTCTTCCATACCGATTTGTCTATAATACAATGCTGTCCGTAATATTTGGTGTAAAAATTATTTGAAAACTTCAAGTGGAGCTCTTTAGGTCCAGCTCGAAAACGCATCACATTATGTTGACGAGTACGTACATCACTGGGCGGCTAGTTTTTATTCCATGTAGTATCATCTTTTCCAATGAAACAATTATTATTCTATTCGCCTGTTTCAGAACCGCAGTCTTCCTTCTCTTCATCACAGTCTTTTTCTATATTTGGTTCGATTACCAAATCATGAATCAATGTCCGATGCATCATCTTCGTATGGCAAGTTATCTTCATCATTTTCATCCAAAAATTTATCATCTTCTTCATGCTGTCCGGCTTCCTCATTAGCTCTTTCACGCTCCAAGTCATTTGCCAAAGCCTCGGCAATTCTGGTGTAAAAATCCGTATCGAAGTTACTAGAACGTCGCGTATTGAAAATAAATTCTAATTCATCATTCATTTTTTAAAAATTTCCAATTTAAACACTTTTTTAGAAAGAATTTTTCATAAACACTTTGAAAGTTCGAGTCAAACTAAAACAAAACATTCAAAGACTACTTTGATTAAAAATTTATAGCGTCTAAAATGTGGATCTGGCCAGACCCACTGTGGTGCTAATATGACATAGGTTTCAAAATATCCTTCCAACTCCTTTTTAAATTACTTTATTCGCCCCATTTTTTCACCACCAGAAAGCCAAGAAAATTTCAGAAGGGTACCTGAAAATTCAAATCCCTAGCCTTGCAATACGGCACACTTAAAATGCAAAATAAATTGGAAAAGGTCTGGCCAGACCCATGACTGTGACGAAGGGCTAAGGGGACTAGTTTATTTACCTGTTTCAATCATTACATTTCTTATAAGTTCTTATGATACAAAAAATAATATCCTTTTAATCTTTAAGTAATTGTTAAAACATTGACAATCACTTCGAAAGTAATTAATAAGAAAAGTTTGAACTGAACAATTTAATTTATACTTTAGGAGAAACTTGAATCTATACAAAGAGAATGTTGACTGATTTTCGTAAGAAAAAAAAATTAATTGCCATGAAAAGACACTTGTAAATTTTACAAAATTAGAAGAGGTACATGTAATTACCAATTTATCAAAGAGAAATGGAGATAAAATCAATAATATAATCTATTTACAATGGTATAAAGAAAAAACACTTCCGAAATAATAACTAACAAGAATAGCGATTGCAAACAGGACTAAAGCATGTGTATTTTTACACTGCACTCTTTAATTTTTATTATTGATGGAGTAGAAAATGATGACTTAGATAATGAAAGATGTAATTACGTTGTTAAAATTGAACAAATTATATTCAGAAATTATACATTTTGAATTTAATTAAAAATTTTTAATAATTTAATTAAATTTATTATAATCATAAATGAAATGACCATTTAAATTAATTGTAACAAAACAACAAATTATTGTTAACAGGCCTAACGATAAATGTTGTGATCATAATTATAGAAAATACATTACACGAAACAACACCAACATATACAGGATGCTTAGAATGAGACGTTAATTTCTTAAAATAGAAGAGCTCGAAGCTAATAGCAACGTATAGATTATGTCTTTATAAAATAGAGAAAAGTACAACATGGAACGCAGGACTTCACTGTAATGCGGAAAACATTTAAAAAAACGAATGATTTTGAAACCGCCAGACACTACTTATTAATTTTTAATTAATTATCAAATAACTTTTTTGTAATTACTTTATACAATTTGCACAAAGGTCTTATTTAAATTAGTAAAAATTTATGAATAATGATACGAATTGAGATTTCATTTTCAAATATCTTTATGTTTAACAACGTGTACTGCTAGCGCAGATCCAGGAAACGTGTTCAAAGAAACCATGTGAAGCAAACTGTTAAAAACAGCGATGAAAATATTTTGGTTTGGGGATGCTTAATATGGTGGCATGTTGGCCCTCTACATTTAATAGATGGTATCATGTGAAAAAAGACTATCTAAAGATTCTGCAAGCCCATCTTCCGAATTTTATGGACAAATGTGCTTATCCCGAATAAGAATTTATTTTCCAACAGGATGGTGATCCGAAGCACACAGCAAAAATTGTAAAGATATGGGATGGGAAACAAAATTTTCAATTGCTAGAATGGCCGCACAAAGTCCCGACCTCAATTCGATTAAAAATTTTTGGCCATTCGTGAAAATCCGGCTCGGACAGCACGTAACAGCCTCAACAGGCATTGTCAAACTTTGGGATCGTATAAATGCGAAATGGCATCGAATTCCGAAAGATCTTATTGATCATTTGGTAGAAAGCATCTCAAACCACGTAAATCAAGCTATTTCTAATAACTTTCTATGGACCAAATATTGAAATTAGGCTAGTTTCTTGAATTTTCTTGAAACGTGCAAAATTGAGTTTATGTGGGTTATTTTCGTTTTTTCATTCAAACTCATTGAATTCATTTCATTAATTATTGTTTTTTTATTGCTATTTGTTAAGAATAAAATGAAGAATTAAAATTAATTTTTTTTTGTATTTGCTTGCATGGTTTTGTTTTTGTGGATGACGAAACTCAGTCTTGTGAACATGCACTCACCTCTGCTCGTCACTGTAAATAAGGACTGATGCGCAGAAACTGTATTTAAATTTTTGTTCTTTAAGCACTTAACTGTAGAACGATCCTTGGGTCTAAAATGTTCCATGTGAAATTTGTTTTACTCTTAGTTCTTTTGTCAATGAAGATTGGGTTTTAACCTTTCGTTACAGATTAGATTTCTGCTTTTCTAAAACCATTTGTTGGGCAGTTTCTGGGTTTCGTCACACAATTTGAAGACTCTTTATTCCAAATATGCAGAACTTACTTTCGTCTGAAAAAGTAGTTTCTCAAAAAAAAAATTGTCGTTCGGAGTCGACTCTTAAACTGTAGGTCCCGCCACTTATGTATAAAATTAAAACACACAACATAAGTAGTGTGAGAAACGGGCTTCTTTGGGACGATTGCTGTAGACTGTCTAATGGTGAAGGTAACCTTTTCTATAAACCTGCACAATGCACAGCATGAGTAGGGGTCATCCCCAGAGTGCTGGTTTTATAAAAAACAAAAAAAATTGTGTGGCGAAAGCTAGGAACTATGCTCGATAAACAAAATGTGGTTAGTACAGTAAAACACGGTGGTGGCAGAGTTATAGTATGGAGATCGGTGGCGACTTCAGGGGTAGGTCAACATAAATTTATTGAGTCCATCATAATAAGGAATAATTTAAAACAAAGTGTGGGAAAACTCAACCTACCATCTACGTTTTGGTTTCAACAGCATAACGCCCCAAAGGACACTCTCGAGGACGTTCAACCTTTGCTCCTGGATAATGCTCTAAGACAGCCCACCTATCTCAAAACTATTGAACATCTGTGGAATTTATTAGAGAAAAAATTCGCAGCATGTAATTAAAAGTAAAGGAACCTTACGAAATTTTATACGGAAGTGAGAAAAATTAAGTGTTGAAGAAATAGAAGAGTTGGTGAATTTCATGACAAACAGATTGAATGAATTCAGAAAACAAAGTGGGTATCCAACAAAATATTAAATTATAGGTTTAGTCATATTCATCAAAGTTTTCTTTACTTATTTTAACATTGGACGCGGATCTTTTGGTACCTATATTTTATTATTATGATAGTTATGATACTTTAGTTTAAAAATTAATTAATTATTTGGTTTATGTATTTAAGTAATTTTTAGAATATATGTAGTGTAAATAAAAGTCTATATATTTTCTAAAAATACGTAAGATGAATTCAGCCTTCATCGACGAAGTACATATGTATACTAGAGCGACTCAAGTTGTATGGAAGCGAAATTCGTGCTCGATGTACCCCTCTAAAAATGAACCTTGGACTTTTTTAAGAAAACATTTCAAATATTTCGGCTCCAGATTCAACCTCTCGTGAGCTGGACCATTTTGAAAAACGGTCTATTTTTGAATATTTTGTTAATTTGTGGATCTGTTTCCTTACCAACATATACAATATCTATATCATAAGAAAGGTTTTTTTAAGGTGCGTCCAACAGTGTATACAATTTGTCCAAGGATGATCATTCATGACCGTTTTTTAAGGATATTCTGTAAAAAAAAATGGTTTTTGAATTTTTTGTTCGGGGTTATTCGTAATAGAAATGCCAAATTAACATATTTTAATCTTTAGAAATTCGAGGTAGTTCGCGTTTTGTAGTAGTTGTAGTTTGTAGTTTTGTAAGTAAAAACAATAAAATATTATAACATTTTTTAAATTGGGAAACAAATATGCCGCCAAAAAGTCATGGATCATTTCTTTTTTTTTCTTTATTTAGTCCTGTCAAAATTCATACATGATCTAGAAAATAATTTCGCTATCAAATTAGAGTTACCACAAAATTGCATTTTTATACATTCTAAAGCACCCTGTAAAATGCATCTAATTTGCAAAAATCTAAATTATTTTCATATAAAGATGATGTACCTGGCAAAAGAAAAAAATTGGTACCCAATTGACCCATTTACAACGAAGGGTTGCCACTCCATTGCATTTTTTTTCCAAACGCGAACTTGCGCGAAGTGTAGCTATAAGTTTTGGGGCAATTATGGACCAACTAAAGCTTTGCCACACCTGAAGTAATCTTGGGATGATTGTCCTGGTAAAAAGCAAAATCGTTTCAAAAGAGATAATACAAATAAATATAGGAAATATTTGGATGGAAATAAATAAGTTCCACTCAATAATGATTTGTTGCGCAAATACTTTGAAGTGTTAATATTAGCTGGTGTCTGTAAGTAAAATTTCCAATTATTTCATTATAAATTGTTTTCCTAAAATTATTTCGCATTCTTGTTTAGGTTCCGATTAGGAGGTTGTTGAAACGTAGGGTACAGCTTCTTCCAATATACTAAAATCCCCATACTGGCGTTACGGTAATCCAACAATTATTGGGATTCCATGGGAGATGCAAATTTCAGGAATATATGCGTTCTAAACCCGAGAGATATGGCATCAGTTTTAGCTGAAACATATTGTAAATGACGAACACAACCATATTCAGGATAAGGAGTAAGTGACATCCTAGAAAAAATCAAATTAAAATTGAGAAAACGTCCGAAAGGTATTACCGTGGATAACTTTCTCGCATCCCATAGTTTAGGCCAAAAGCTTTATGTAAAAATAAGCGAAACTGCTGTTTTACACACTTGCCTCTTTATTAGTCACCATTTGATTTTACGAATCATACAACGCATGTTTCCTACGTTGTAATGCTTATGTGCAATGTCACTTATATACATATATTTATAACCCGTTATTGGTACAGGCGGAAAAATCTTATCGGAAATAATCTACATTTATAATGCTACAAAAGGCGACTTAGACACAGTCGATAAAATGCTCAACTTTTACAGTCGTTAGCATAGAATGCGTAGGTGGACCATGGTAGTTCTATCAAATATACTTCGTGTTTTAATGGTTATATAATATTCAATTAAGTTTGTGGAGTTTGTAAATCAATGCAAAAACACATCAAACGAATATGACATTACTTTGACTCAAGCCTATATCAACAATTCAATATCGTTTCTTCTGCCAATTGCAAGCAACAATGAGGAGACTGATGGAAATGTTGGTTTTGGGTCATCATAGGTAAAAATCATGTGGCCGTTGTAATGATTGCTATCACTCTGACGATACAAAAAACTACTGTTTTTGTTGTAGTTGTGATAAGCCATTACACAGAACGAAATTCCGATCGAAAGTGGTTTCAATTCCGAAAGTCGAGTTTTTAGAAAACGAAAAATTTCTTCGGAGAGAAGCCACTTTAAATTTGAAAGTGGTTTTGATATTTTTGTTGATTTATTAATGAAAAATATTAATAAAACTTAGTCATACTGAAAGACAAAATGGTATGTTTTATTATTGCATAGGTTTTCTAAATATTTAGTTAATATATATTCTTAAAAAATTTAATTTTGTAAACTTTCTGAGAAACATAGAACAAAGTGATGTATTTTTTCATCAAAGTATTACTTACTTTTTCATCAACGATTTATCGTCTTCTGACTTCAAGAACAGCAAAAATTTAAATCCACGGCATTTTTCATATAAAATTTTTAATTTTTTTGATTTGAATTAATTTTTTCTTTTGTTATGCTCTAAAGTATATGACATGCCTGTATATGGAAAGATACTCATGCGGGTAGTATTTGGATATCTCATTCCACATGAATTTCGTACCATAAAATATTGAGTTTTTTGTTATCAACGACTAAAAAACACGAATATCTCTATCTATTTATAAAAAAGAAATAGTTTGCTTTAGAATTTATATCAAATACACATCACACATATAACATGGAATTTTAAATTTTTTAAGGATCTATCTACGGTTTAGTCATAATAATCTTCCGGAAAAAATAAATAACAAAAGATGTTAAATACATTTTTAGTTTTATAATTATTTAAATACATCAATTGAATTCTTAACAAAGAAACGTCTTTTAATAACATAATACATGACACACTTCAAATAATACAAAACTGTCAAAAATGTAAGAAAATGGATTTATGGTGTTTTCTTTTCTACAAAGAAAATGTCGTCCTATTACAAGGTGCATTAAAAAATTTTGGACCAACCCTGTCGTAATGTCATTTTTTATTTGAGAAGAACATAACACAAATATTTAAAAAAGAGTATGCCCTGTCTTTGCCACGGCGGCTGTTGTCTATGTCTGTTGACGAAGATGAATCTAATAACAGATTTATTTCAATTTTCGAAAATAAAATAGATGCAGCAATATCCATATTTATATTTTTTGATTTGTTTCCAATAAAAAAATGTAAATATGAAAAAGGTGTCCAGATCGCTAATTTTTCAACTTTATTTTTTGAGAGCTTTTTTATAACAAAAAAAAAAAAAAAACATTTTAACACTGTTCTAACATTGAATGAATTTTTTATATTACGGACCATGTAGCTTTAATAATGTAATGTTTTCTTAAGGTTACTTAACAAAACAATGAAAAAGTTAACTTTAAATTGAATAACAATACCAGGCGACTTTTTTTAAATATCATCCGGTAGCCCTATAAATAAACAAAAGTCTTCTGCTTTACTGGGCATTATTAGCACTCTCGATTTATACAGGGCATAAAATGCAATGCCCTCCACCATTGGCAAGTGCGAATTATTTAGAATAAAACATACCACCCTTTTAGAGGACGAAATATTTTTAAGAAACAAACGCAAAATTGCATTTTGCCTTAATAAAATGCAAATTTTTTGGTAGAAAAGAAAATACCATTAATTTTAATGCCCGCAAAAGGTCGGATTTCTATTTCAAAGCAAATTAAACAAAAAAAAGCTAAAAATGTTAAATAGATTTGTTTGATTTCTAAATTTTTAGCAGTGTCTTGGCTATTGAGGCACAAAATCTTAAATAAAAATTATTTATTTTTTATTTGTAATTCCTAATAATAAGCAACAGTAATATTTAACCGAAAATAGTGTTATTTATTAATTATTAAGTAGTAGAAATTTTAAAATGGACGTTTCTTTACAACAAATTAAACGAAAAATTAGTTCAAATCCATTAACTTTTCTCCAGCTTCACCATCACAAGCTCACACCTCTGTTTACACGATTTTATTTGTATTTCTTAAAAAAAATTATCGCACATAGCAAAACACTTAAAAATCTTTCAAGTTTTACTTCCGTTTCCATTATAACAGGAAGTTAAAATTCTTGTGAAGTATAAATTCAACACACATATCATGTATTCTGTTCGTTTAAAGCGATATCAAAAGCAAAAAAAAAAAAAAAGCAGAAAACAGACACAATAAAACAATTTTGAACAGTACAACCTGGAATTACGATATTTTAAATCACTAACAAGTTCACGCCGGCGCGTACCACCGGTGGTTCGCACTAAAATGCAATTGATCAAGTTATTAGACGATACGTAATGCCAAATAATTAGATCTTTAAGACCGGTGGCTCGCACTAAAATGCAATTGATCAAGTTATTAGACGATACGTAATGCCAAATAATTAGATCTTTAAGACTTCGGCTGTCGAAAAAAATACCTGAGTCACGTTCTCTTACAAGCATTTATTTTTAATAACAATTAGAAAGGCCCAATTTTCCCTACTCGCAATCATAACCCCGACAAAGTTAGCGGCAGTGATCGTTCCAATCCTCGAAGTCTCTGCCAGCGTGCGCATTCAGAAACAGTATGTTCCGCATCATCAATTACTTCCACTTCCTCGTAAAGAGGGTTTTGCCTATTCTATGCAGATATTTCCTAAATTATCCGTTACCCTATATTATCTACGTAACGTAGTAATTTACTTCTCTAAATTTCCGACCAATCCGTGGCTTTATATCCGGAAAACGTCTCGCTGTCCACTTTCGTCTATCTTCATCGTTTCATTGTCGTTGCCATTCTGAAATGATGTTTCCCCTGAAGTGACGGCCATCCGCTCTGCTGCTAGCAGATCCACAGGGATTGTAGCTAACATAAGTACGGCTGGAGCGGACACTGTACCATATGCCGATGTGATAAGTAATGCTGCCGTTCTCTGTACCGATAGAAGTGAGTTTGCCCATTTTTCAACCTCTAGAGTTTCGGCCCAAACTTCGCTCCCTTAGAGCATAATGCTGCTTCCAACCCCTATCAGGAGTATCCGTCTCGCCGGTAGCTGTCCAACAACCTTATGAGCTTTGTCAGCCGAGAACTGAATCTGATACGAAAATGTCAATCTGGGATCCAGCCTTATTCCCAGGTATCTTGCCGAGCTCTTGGTCCTAATTACCTCGCTTATTAGGATCGCAAGTACAATTATACTCAACCCAGTTTATTCAATTTTGTTTACCTCTCTTGCCAAACGGTGATGTATTACGTATTTTCTGAAAAACATTTATATTTTTCTAAAAACAAAAGTGCAAAGACTATTACACCACTTATGTTGTGTGTGTTAATTTTATACAGAAGTGGCGGGACCTACAGTTAAAAGTCGACCCCGAACGACAGATTTTTTTTTTTTGAGAAACTCTTCAAGAAGAGAAAGAGAAGAAATCGCCGAAAAAATATCTTTTGTATTTTTTATTTTGATGTCTGACCTAGGACTTGAACACTGGTTTTACGTCTAATAAGCCAGCACACTACCTACTAGACTACGGCGACCCCCATATTAAATTTTTTGAAGTAGGTAATTTTACTCATATATTGGTGAAGAAAAAACCTTATCGATGATAAGTGACCTTTAGTTACGCTGCCAAGAATTATACAAATTCATGTCACTTATTGCAACTAACAACCGAAAATTAAAAATTCCATTTGTAAAAGAAATATTTTGCGGCAATTAGAAATTTATAGTTTGCAATCGTTAAGGCAATTAACTTAAGTTAGATTGCCATCCATAGTCAACCTATTAAAAATTTATAATATCTCAAACAGATTTCAGAAATTCAAAGTAGAATTTTTTTCATTAGCTGATATCGATTTTACTCTCTTCATGTAGATCACTTGTTTGCGGTACAGTCCTTATTATCAGTTTCAAAGCTTGTATTAGATGATAAAATGCAAACGGTGGTCTATGTTACAACAATTTCAGTCAGAAATATTAAAGACATTTTTTTATGAATTTTTTGTCACAAAGTCATGTAAAAACGAGTTGGCAATTTAACTCAGCTGTGCTGTATTTTTTAATTCAAACTTTATAAAAAGAAGTGAAATTCCGATTTGACCACGGACTGCTTTAGTCGAATTAGCATCAAATATTTCCATATGTTTTGATATAAAATCCAAAGGATTGATTGACTAAAATAAATAATGCCATATCGATTTTGAATGTAATTAAAGGTCATGAGTTATGTACAAAATTATGTAAAAATAATTGCTGTTTTTATATTTATTTTATCAATATATTTTATTATAAAACAAAATCTATTTCTTCACAAACCTAAAGAAAAATATGAAAAATTTTCGGAACCGCAAAAGTGTAGGTATCTCCAAGAAGAGCTCAGAATATATTTATAATCTAAAGGCCCAGTATATTAAAATACAATACTCAATATTTAGTAGGATATCCCTTGACATCAAGTACTCAATTTAACGCATTCGGAATTGAATGTACATACTAGTTCTACTTTGCTTTTTCCTTTTCTGTTGCCGCCATGAGCAAGTTTTTAAATTAACTTTTGCTTAAAGTTCAGCGACTCCATAACCATTCTTCCAATTGATCTTAGAAATACTCTTTTCGAGTCATATCGCGCCTTTGTGCAATAGTATTAGCTCTATGGGCACTTTGGTAGGCAAAACATATCTTCACATTAATAAGCGTATAATTGTGTTCATTGACTTACTAGAAGTAATAACCATTATGAATTATTAATTCTTTCGAACTTTTGGTAAATTTGTTCCCTAAAATGTTTAAACACTCTCCCTTATTTATTATTTCCTCAATAAATTTCCAACTGCCCACATCTCCCGCCGGCACACTTTCCCAAAGTATTGTATTACCAAGGCCGTGCTTAACTATTTCACGCAATTTCTTTGAATACTAAAGTAAAGATATGTTTATAAAAAAAAGATGACTTCATTCATACACCGAATATATATTAAAACCAATAGCCATTTTGTTTTTGTGAAGAGTAAGCAACATTTTAAATAGAAAAGAAAAAAATATTCACATAATTTCCTTACAAACAACAAATTTATAAATGGTCAATTCACACAAGCCGTTGTATCGTTGTATTGAGTGTATTGTTGGACGAATATACAATAGTGTATGCTTTTTGTTGATAATTATCATGTAAAAATCCGATACACATTTTTTTCATATGTTTTTGGAAGTTGTATTGGTTTCTTGCTATCAAATTGTTAGAATGAAAAAATTGTGTATATATTTTCATATGTTTTCCAAAAATTCTGTTGATTTCGTGCTATCAAATTGTTTGAATGCCAAAAAAAATACATTTGGAATACGAAATACGCAATACAGCATAGCACTGAGCGTTCACAAACAAACAAATCTATGCAACACAACACACACGATACAAAGTCGTGTGAATTGCCCCAAAGTTTTTATTAGTTTTATAGTTCAATTAGCTATTTATTTTAGTTAATTACTATTTACTTGTTGAACAATTGCGGAGTGAATTATTTGATGAGAATCTTGCTCTATTGCTTATTTGATGAGAATCTTGCACTGTAAAAATTAAAGCTTTGTTTAAATATCGCAGTTCTCTAAAACCTAAAGTTTACTTAGAAATGACATGGACATATTTATTAAAAATGACAAGGGAGTGCTTTATATTGGACAGGAAAGATTACACTCGTTTCCGGAGTCTTATAATGTAAAAACTTGAACTTGTCTATTTATGTTACAAGAATTAAATAGACTACTATCTGTCTGCTTGGTATTATACCCACCACTTCCTGGAAAATATCTACTCTATGCTGAGAATATCTATGAGCAATCTTTTAACGTAACTACATGCTCAGATGTCGATTCTAACATCTCGAAACATGAAAATATATTTCTTCGGTGATTTCTCCCCGTAAATTTCTAACAAAAACTGAGAATAAGTGAAATTGCCATGAAAAGTTTGTCAAAAACCTGACGTTCAACATTAGTGGTATGAGATATTAGGTCGTAAACCTGACTGATGGGTTCAACTGATATATGTATCTATGCATACTCTTAGTGAACATATATCTAATTCCTACCCTTTTGAATGGGTGTGAGCTATTCTCGAACCTGGACTCTGTTAGATATTACATATAAATAAATTTCAATTATTACATATAATAGCATACCGAGATATATTTATGGCCGCAGAAGGCATAAGAATATTTCGATTTCTTCAAAAAGAATTTACGTTATGTTATTAACATCCAAGTTCTGTTCTAAGTAGCGACAATTAAAGCGAATGTTTTCCTGTCATAGCTTACTTCAAATATTTTAAATAACGACTTTATTTGAAACAATCTAATATTTAATTTTGTGTTTTAATTCAGGCAAAGAACCTTCGAGAAAATAGTAGTGTTACCTAGCGTAGTTACCTACCTCGAATCCTTACCAGAAATCTTTATCGAACTGAACTTTTTCAAATTTCTCCCATTTTCAAAATAAATATGAAACCCCACTTTAATCATGACAAATCAGTTGAGAGAAATTCAAAAGTTAAGCCTAGTGAATTCTCCTAAATTCTTTCTATATGTTGGTAGTGTTATCAATTTGACGAATAAGGATACGTGAGTTTTATTATTCATCGATGTGCGTTTTATTGTGAATTGCAGTGAAACTGCAAGGAAATATGGTATTGATACCCATTTTCAAGAAAAAAAAGCAAAGAAAAGTTAAAAACATTTTGATGAATTAGATTCTGATCACCGATTCCCAAACCGAGATAAAATATTTAAAATTGAGATTTTCAATAAAATACTAGACTCAGTAATGACTTAATTAGGTCCGAACTCTATATAATAAAACCTTGACTCTTCTCTATTTCGTTTTATTAACCAAACCTACACCTTCGTTAATCATAATTTATGTTGTTGCTGTTTATTCGCAATATGGTCATGCTTATCGAAAATTTTCGAGAAATTAATTTATAAGCAGATGAACCAATACTTGCACGGCAATGGCGAGCTTTTTGAGAGGCAATCTGGTTTCAGACCTAACCATAGCTGCATTTCTGCGCTCATTGATGTTTCGGAAGAGTTTCGATTATGTACGGATAACAATTTGACATCATTTTAGGTTTTACTCGATCATTCTAAGACAATTGATACCGTTAATCATACTATTCTCTGCCAAAAGTTAAAACTCATGTGCCATTTTTCTAATACTGCTGTCATGCTAATGTCGTGATATCTACGGGATAGAAGTCAATTTGTGTATCATGATGGTACTAAATCAAACAATTTTTTTAACATCTATAGGTGTACCACAGAGCTCTATACTTGGTCCACTTTTAAATTCAATTTATACTTATGACCTGCCAACAAAGTTGGAGTTTTGCAATGTACAAGTGTACGCAGATGACGTTCAGTTGTACATTAGTTGCATGATGTCTGATATTACAAATTGTATACGGAAAATAAGTAGTGATTTGCATAATGTATTTCAATGGGCGTCTATTAATGGTCTTTGCCTCAATCCGAGGAAATCAAAAGCCTTGATAATAGGCAAGGTAAACAAGGTAAAAACATATTAATAATACTACTGTTGAGGTTGTACATATTCTAGGACTTATCTTTAACAACAGCCTTAACTGGTCCAACCATATAAATGCAATCTGTGGTAAAACAGTTGCCATGTTGCGAAATCTTTGGCTAGCGCAATATTTTACTCCGTTTAATATTCGAATGCTCCTCGCGAAAGCATATCTCATCCCCACTTTACTGTAGGATGTGAACTGTTTTCTAGTTGTAACACAATAAGTAGGACCAGGCTCAAAGTCATATACAACAGTATTGTTCGATATGTTTATGGTCGTACAAGCTACTGTAGGATATCTGGGTTCTCATATCAAATCTATAATATATCTTTTGAGAATTTGTTGCAATTCCTTACTTTGGTGTACCTACATAAAATCATCTATCTTAGGAAACCCCACTATTTCTTTAATATTTTAGTTTTTTCAAGATCTAATAGAGGCTTGGGGAGGTCGGCGTGGTCTAGTAGGTAGTGTGCTGGCTTATTAGATGTAAAGTCAGGGTTCGAGTCCCAGGCCAGATATCAAATTAAAACACAAAAAGTATTTTTGGTGATTTCTTCTCAGCAGGTTTCTGACAAAAACTCTGAGAGTAAATAAAATTACCATGAAAAGTTTGTCAAAAATTGTCGCCTCTAAATTGTAGGTCCCTGCCACTTATGTAAAAAATTAACATACACAACATAAGTAGTGTGAGAAACTAGGTCAATTATGTATGTATGTATGTAATAGAGGCTTGAAAATTAATAGCGTTAGATACAATAAACGAATATCTGAGAGACACTTTTGCATCAATGCAATTCGTCTCTGGAATGAACTCTTGAACAACATACTAAGCATTTCAAGACTGCAATTATTGAATTTTTGAATGAACAATAATGTACAAATGTGATTAATCAATCGTATTTTTTAATATTACAGTAATTTTGACTTAACTACACAACCTTTTGTACGATATTTCGTGCTGGTAAGTCAAAAAGGCAGTTAACGTTAATGCACTTACCTGCTCATTAATGCTGGTAAGTGCATTTAAGTTTACTGCGCAAAAAAGCAGTTAACAGCAAATAATTTTAATGAATAAAAATAGGCTGTAAAGTCGACTTCGACCTTTTTAGACTAAAAGGTGAATGTTCGAAAGTTGATTTTTAGAATTTTTTAACAAAAAATCTATTGTTTAAAAGTTGAACTCTATTAGGCAGCTAAGTGAAATTTTTTAACCAAAACCAGCAAAAGCTTCCTAAAACAATATGCACGTATCTTAAATGTGCAGGTATGAAGAATGCACTTAAATAAGAAATTTATATGGGTTTGGTAAAATAAATATACAAAATACAAATTTTGTACACCTAAATGCAAAATGCAGGTAAGTCAAAACTACTGTATTATAAATTTTTCTTATGTTAATTTATTTTTAAGGTTATTATTTTGGTTATTTCTTATATTTTGTTATGCCTATATCCTCAGCAGTACTATTAAATAAGATAATATCTTGTTGTACTGTATATATTTTATTTTTATTTCTAAATAAATATTTTTATTACCTGCCCTGCAGTGCACAATAAGGTTCTTAAGTAAATTAGTATTTTTAAAGTATTTGTATATTTCATGTTTCTATTTATCAGAACGTAATCAGTTTACCTAGCAGTGGGGATCCATTTTTGAATTTACTATAGGGCCCTTGGCTACCTCGATACGTCATTGATTTGTACGCCTTTATTCTTGACCTTGGTAGAGTTTTCACTTGGATGCTGATGTTATTTGCCAAGTTAAGGCTCAACTGTAATGTTTATGGTGATATAGTCCGACTTCATTTGTTCGAACAGGTATATTATGACGCTCCTAATACAATAAAATAATTTAGAATTTAGTTTCTTAATTTTAGCCTATTCTTACACATTTTATCTTCCTTTTTTACCATTAGACTGAGTAAGTCTCTGTCATTTGCCTTCAGTCAAATTCAGTCTAGTTTCTGAACCGCAGTCAAAGAAATTTTATCATTTACCCATAGAAGCCCTGGCGGAGGTTTGAACATCGTTTTATCCTCTACATAATTGTAGCATTGGATGTTCTAATAAAAACTTTCATTATTATCTAAAGTTTTTTTTTTTTAAATAAAATTTCCAATATTGAAATGTTATTTCAAAAATTGAAAACCGGTGTAAGTTAGTGGAACTTATGTGCTCCGAGTTAAAACTGAAGTCGTTGTTTCATTATTCATGAGACAATAAAAAATAAATTCAAGCCTCTGGAGCTTTCAGTTAAAAGAGCCAAGCCATTAAGTACCGTTACTTTATGAATATTTACTAAAGTCGGTCGCATACAAACATGCACTTAACTTACGGAAAGGAAGAAGATGCAATGATACGGGGTTAACATTTTCAGATTTTGCTGTGTGGCGTTAGATGAATTTTGGTGTTATGTATTGTAATTCCAAAGAATTTACTTCTTTTATATTGACGTCCGTGTCTCACTTTTTTCCTTGGTTTTAACTTTGACCCAATTGTGCAACCAATTAGTAAAATAGAAAAATGACAAAAGAATTTCTTAGTACAGGAAAAAATCGATTTGCCAGTGCTTTAATATGCATGAGTATTATTCGTTTTCGCTTTTGTGTGGCTTTTATACGAAATAAACGAAAAACTGTACATGCACAGATAAATCGTAATGAAATTCCCACTTTTCTTCGATGCTTAATTCTAATGTTTTGTGGAGGCTGGATACAATCTTTTACACACAGGATGCGCAATTAATTAGATTTCAATTACTTTTATGGATTAAAGGATAGAATTTGTATGTATGCAAAATCAAAAATCATTGATTACAATTTTAATTTTTACACTTTTTTTAAAGCAATTAGGATTTAAAAAAAGTTTGCAATAATTTGAATGAAAGATAAAACAAATGATTAATCCATAACCTAAAATTTTGATTTATACTTGCAATAGCACGTAATTAAGTCACTTTTAAGCACTTAAAAAGTCTGGTTTACAAACTATTGGCATGATTACGAATACGTCATTATTTACAATCTGTCCGATAAAATTATTTGTATCAGGTAACACATAGAGTCACTTGTGAGTATTATAAGTATTTTTCTAAATTTATGAATCTGAATGGGTCGACGTATGAATCAAAAATATTTCGAATGTTGTGAGTTTAATGTCAGCGTTGCACTTATACTCATTGTAACCTATACTTTTAAATCAATGTTGAATCACTCACTCAAAACTGGATGAGTACTTGTGAGCAGCGAACAGCCGGTTCATTGCTGATCTCTGATGTCCATGAAATGTCTAATATTCTAAGTCCTTGGCATATAAAATAAACTAAATATAACCGATAATATGGATTGCGTTAGCTTTGGGAACTGCTGTAATTTGTAGGTTTTTCGCTTACACCTGCGATATAACAAAACCCCATAAAAATCTAATCGCACGATCTCGGTCGCCAGTTTATATGTGAGATGACAATTCTCTCAAGGAAAACTGCATGCCAGAAATGTGACCAGTATCAGTAAACATTACACATTAAATTAAACGAATTTCCAAATAGTTAAAGACTAAATTTTTTATATCATTATTTTTTGTGTATGTACAAATATAAAATGTAACATAATTTCTATCGTACAATAATTTATAGAGCAGAAATACTTATGAAGTTTATGCTCTTAGAACTTTTGACTTGCGCTTGTTTAAAATTATTTAGCATTCAATTTGTTTTTTGCTTGTTGCTTTTCCAGTTGCAGCTGGTACAGACACTGTTTTCATGTACGGGAATATCAAATTCAATAAAATAAAATTGAAACAAAAGGTCACATCTTTAAATGCAAATCTCTTGACATTTAGGCTTGTTCTAAAAATCACAGGATTTCAAATCACTTGTGCTTTTGGCTAGGAATGTCGACTATTTTAGAAAAATAAAAAGTCCAATAGTGCAAAAACTACATCGAGAGAAAAGCAAAATTTTAACAATAATTAAAAGACATAACAGGCTAGAACTCACTCTATCTGAAATTTCATTAAACTCACTACGATCTAAACTAAAACTAATCAAAAAACTTTTAAAAGAAAACATAATTAAGGTTTTAAACAAAAATATACAAGATAAACTTACACAATTAGATCCAAAAGACTCCAAAAAAATGTTCGAGGAAATAAGAAAAAATTTTAAAAAAATTAAACCATTACATCTAGACAGCATAAAAATGCCACAGGACCTTAAACACTTACTTGATAAAGTAGCTATTGATGCCAACGTTTTAGAAAAAGATAATTCCAACAACTATATAATACGTGATCATAATCAGATACTAGATGGCATCGGCTCTTGTCTACAATCAATCCATTCCCATAAGGAAATAGATAAAAATAACAGAACACATTTACAAGTAAATGACAAGTTCAACAGATTTTTGGAACTTAAAAATCATTTCGATAGTAATCAAACTACTATAACCCTTTTTAATGCGGAAAAAAGATCTAATGACTTGAGTGACTTACAGGCTGATGGATATTTTGTAACTAAAGGCCAAATGCTATTTATTTTTTCTAAGTTAAGAGCCAAATTATCGTCAGGAAACGATGGCATTCCTAACATTGTTCTAAAAAACATACCTGAAATTTTGATTTCAGAGTATTGTTCTCTTTTTAATAACATGTTAAATAATTCGTATTTCCCCGATACATGGAAAAATGCAAAAGTGGTTCTCTTACCAAAAAAAGACAAAGATGTGTCAGATCCTAGAAATCTACGAGCTATAAGTTTATTGCCTAATGTCAGCAAAATATTTGAAATATTCATTAATAACAACATAAATAAATTTTGTTATGAAAATGGAAAAGTAAATGAAAAACAATTCGGTTTCAAATATAAGCATTCGACAGTAAATTCAATACATTTTCTCACTTCTAATATTAATTGGAATTGGAACAAAAAATTATGCACAGGAGCGTGTTTAATAGATATGGAAAAAGCATTCGACAGCATTTGGATTTCAGGGTTAATATCTAAATTAATAGATCTAGAATTTCCCCTTTATATGATAGTGCTTATTTATAATATGATAAGCAATAAATCTTTTAGAGTATATTACCAAAACTGTCAAAGTAGTAAATCTTTTAATATTGCTAATGGCTTACAACAAGGCACAGTAAACTCTCCTACGCTATTTAATATTTTTATTTTTGATTTGATTAATAGAATAGATAACATTATAGCTTTTGCAGATGATATTATTATATATCATGCTGACAATACTATTGAAAAAATAAATTTGAAACTTCAAGATTATTTCAACATTGTGGAGCAGTATTCAGTTGATTGGTTTATGAAGATAAATATTAATAAATGTGAAACAATTTTATTTAGACCACCAGTTAATAAATGTAACAATAACATTAAAAGAAATTGGAAAGTATTTGGAATTAAATCGAATTTAAATAATACCAAGATACCAAACAAACAAATTGTGAGATATTTAGGAATTAAATTAGATAAATTCCTATATTATAATAATCATGTAATTGAATCACTAGGCAAAGCACAAAAAGCTTTTTCTATGTACAAAGCTTTATTTTACTCAAAATACTTAAAACCAAAAATTAAGATAATTACGTATCAGTTGTCGCTTATTAGGCCAATTCTTACATATGGGTGTCCGATATGGTTTAATATCTCACCTTCCTACATGGAAAAAATAAGGGTATTTGAAAGAAAATGTTTGAGAGCTTGTACGGGATTATTTAGATCATCACACAGCAACTATTTAAAATATATATCTAATAAAAAATTATATAATACATCAAATATTATAAGAATAGACAATTTTATTATAAGTTTAATTAGAAATTATATTTTGAGATGTATTTCATGTATTGAAAATAATTTGATTATGGCACCTTATTACACAAATTTTAATTATATATCTAATGCTCTACAAAATGGCTTTTTGTCCTCCTGAGTCTTTTTTGTTATTAGACAGGTTAAAGATAATTCAAGATAACAATGGTATTCCTATTATCTATCATAATTACAGACGTGCTAATGTCAAAGCAATAGATTGCAATAATGTATCAAATTTTTCTATTAGGTATGATAAAAGTATATCGAATAAAGATTCTTTTACAGTACAAAGCACAAAATCCAAAAGGTTTTGGTGGATAATGAAATAGTAAAATATAAAACCCTTTTTTCTTTTATTTTAAGACTTCTTTTTTATTATTTTGCCATATATAAGTAATGTTTTTCTTCACATTTTTTCATTACAAATAAAAAATATAAGTTTGTATTCTTTTAGTACATAAAAATTTAGTATGTTTGCAAATCAAAATTAATATTATTATATCCATTATACTCGAGAGCTCGTTTCCGGGACTTTGTATATATGTAAATATGTATTATACTAGAGTTTATTATAGTTAAAATTGTTATACGTTGTAAATAAATAAACATTAAAAAAAAAAAAAATCACTTGTACTTTTGAAATCACAATTGTGATTCCATGATGTTCTGAAAACTGCAAAACTTTTCGGTGTGATTTCATATTTTCGAAAACACAAAAAAACAGCTAATTTTTTTAGATTTGGTCACACTTTTTCTGAATTGAAAATAAGTCAGTGTTTTGGAAAAAATATCAAGTGAACTATTTTTAAAATAATTTATAAAAATTATAAACATATTAAAATGCCTGGAGCTTTGTTCTTACCGATAATAGATTTCAAAAGAAAGCAATTACGAAATGCACTAGTAAAAAAGTACATGCGAGACTTGTCAAATCCAATGGATATGAACGAAACATTATAAATAAAGGATAATGTAACATTTAGAAGTAACAATTTAAAGCTAGGTCATTTTCAGTTTCGTATCATTTTATCCGTTGAATAAAAGAGCATTTAAGATGATATTGGATGACATAGCACCACTCCTTACTAAATATTTGATATTTGGCATTCGGCACGATCCAAGCCGTTATTGCGAACGACGTCAATATAAGCATGGGGCGATCAACCTTTTCTAAAATTATGTGGATCGTAATGCAGCAATTAGAGAGGTTGTGTCCGGTTTGGATAAAAATTTCAGGAAGGCACCAGATGCAAAATGCATCCAAATTTCATTTTTATCGAAAGTTTGGCATCCCAGAAGTAATTGGATGTGTCGAAGGCATACTCATCCGAATAATGAAACCACCATGTGATCATGCTGCATACTTTAGCAGAAACGGTTACTTCAGCCTCAATGCAATGATAGTTAGTATTGTAGGCTTATATACACTTAAATGCATTTTTAAACATATATTTAATTTCAGATTTGTAATCATGAAATGCGTATTGGGGCCGTAGTTGCTTGCAGACCTGGCTCATATCATGATTACTTTATTTCGAAAATGATACTTCAAAAGATACTTCTTCGCAATGCATTCCCAAGGTGTCCGAAATTTTTGACTCTTGGGCTCAGGAATATTGTTGAAAGATCCATAGGTGTTTTGAAAAGTCGTTTTAGATGTCTTCAAAGTATTTTGCCTTATGCTCCATCTAAAGTAGTTTCAATAATCAACGTATGCTGTACTGAATGCCAAGTTTTATTCGCTCCAGCTCTAAAAACTTTAATTGGAGTTCATTTTTGATCTGCACTCTTTTCTTCATAGCATAGTTATGCCTGATCATCTCTTCTAATTCTTATTATTTCCATTATATTTCTTTTCAGTGGTATCTATTTTAATTCACCTCATTTTTAATGCTTTCTAAGCTTTCTTCAATTTTTCCAAAGTGCTCGGCTTCCATTTCTAAAACATCATTAATATCGGAAATATTTCTTCCTTGTTTTCGGTTTTGCGCTGGTGTTACATGATCTTGATTTTGGAACATTTGCATTGGAGACGATAAGGGTGAGTTGAAATCTTCGTTATTTTTTGGTGAATCAGGTGGAGTCTTGGTACACCAAAGCTTTTCGTGTTTAGTACTCCTTCCACCGAAGCATACAAACCGAATACATTTGCCACCAGCTCCTCAGTAGAAGACAAAATATATTTAATGATACCTGTTTTGGAACATTCTGCTCTATTGTGAGTCATCCTATGATCACACTAAGCTTCATGTCAACCCATACCTAAAAATATATTTAAACTTAAATGATTTGTATAATTTTAATCAATACAAATCTTTTCCCAGGCTGGTACATCCTTCGTTGGCGGTCCCGAAGCGTTCAATTGCAAGGCAAGTTCTACCCACAATTGCTCACAGAGCACCCTGTCACATTTTACGAACCCTCTTGCGAAGTCTTGATGTTGTTGCATAAATTTTATAAAAAGATCCACTTGAGTGCTATTTTTATGTTATCCCCTTATAAAAAATAGTACTAAAGTTTTGCATTTCCAAACAAAAGTAATTCAAAATTTGAATTTGGCAAATCAAAGAAGTTACCACAGTTAACACCGAAGTTGTCATTGTTCGTAATTGCATATTCTTGCCATTTGTTATTATTTTATATGTAAATATTTTTAAAATTAGGCACACAATTGATAGCTGTTTTACTAAGTTAAATATTAAATTACAAAAATAACTAAGATTCATTGGAAATAGTTCATTTATTTAAAAAAATCAAATACATTTGTCTTTATTAGAAAAATTTTGCAAATCTGGCAAGCTTAATTGTGTCATAATTTTATACTTTTTTGGTTTAAACTTGTCCATTTTACTATAAAAATCAATCATGTTAAGCTATTCATTTCATTCATTTATTGTGAAGTTCAAAATAAAATGGTTGAAAATATACGCAAGTGATTTTAAATCGGCAGCTTAGCATACACAATGTATATAATATATACATGTAGATTTTCTCCATATGAACAAAATAAGACTTTTTAAATTTAATTTCAAAATAATATTTTATTATATTAATTAAAAAAAATGACTCAAAGTTTACATTTACAGATGTTTTTTTTTTTTCATAAAAAAAAGGTTTTACAACTTTTCACAATTCCTTATTTTTTAAAGGATAATTCACATTTAAGTACAACAGGATACATTAAGTAAACAAGGATACATTTAAAGATGTTTAATGTTTTACCGACAATTACGTTTTTATATCTTACTATAGTCCAATAGTGCAAAAACTACATCGAGAGAAAAGCAAAATTTTAACAATAATTAAAAGACATAACAGGCTAGAACTCACTCTATCTGAAATTTCATTAAACTCACTACGATCTAAACTAAAACTAATCAAAAAACTTTTAAAAGAAAACATAATTAAGGTTTTAAACAAAAATATACAAGATAAACTTACACAATTAGATCCAAAAGACTCCAAAAAAATGTTCGAGGAAATAAGAAAAAATTTTAAAAAAATTAAACCATTACATCTAGACAGCATAAAAATGCCACAGGACCTTAAACACTTACTTGATAAAGTAGCTATTGATGCCAACGTTTTAGAAAAAGATAATTCCAACAACTATATAATACGTGATCATAATCAGATACTAGATGGCATCGGCTCTTGTCTACAATCAATCCATTCCCATAAGGAAATAGATAAAAATAACAGAACACATTTACAAGTAAATGACAAGTTCAACAGATTTTTGGAACTTAAAAATCATTTCGATAGTAATCAAACTACTATAACCCTTTTTAATGCGGAAAAAAGATCTAATGACTTGAGTGACTTACAGGCTGATGGATATTTTGTAACTAAAGGCCAAATGCTATTTATTTTTTCTAAGTTAAGAGCCAAATTATCGTCAGGAAACGATGGCATTCCTAACATTGTTCTAAAAAACATACCTGAAATTTTGATTTCAGAGTATTGTTCTCTTTTTAATAACATGTTAAATAATTCGTATTTCCCCGATACATGGAAAAATGCAAAAGTGGTTCTCTTACCAAAAAAAGACAAAGATGTGTCAGATCCTAGAAATCTACGAGCTATAAGTTTATTGCCTAATGTCAGCAAAATATTTGAAATATTCATTAATAACAACATAAATAAATTTTGTTATGAAAATGGAAAAGTAAATGAAAAACAATTCGGTTTCAAATATAAGCATTCGACAGTAAATTCAATACATTTTCTCACTTCTAATATTAATTGGAATTGGAACAAAAAATTATGCACAGGAGCGTGTTTAATAGATATGGAAAAAGCATTCGACAGCATTTGGATTTCAGGGTTAATATCTAAATTAATAGATCTAGAATTTCCCCTTTATATGATAGTGCTTATTTATAATATGATAAGCAATAAATCTTTTAGAGTATATTACCAAAACTGTCAAAGTAGTAAATCTTTTAATATTGCTAATGGCTTACAACAAGGCACAGTAAACTCTCCTACGCTATTTAATATTTTTATTTTTGATTTGATTAATAGAATAGATAACATTATAGCTTTTGCAGATGATATTATTATATATCATGCTGACAATACTATTGAAAAAATAAATTTGAAACTTCAAGATTATTTCAACATTGTGGAGCAGTATTCAGTTGATTGGTTTATGAAGATAAATATTAATAAATGTGAAACAATTTTATTTAGACCACCAGTTAATAAATGTAACAATAACATTAAAAGAAATTGGAAAGTATTTGGAATTAAATCGAATTTAAATAATACCAAGATACCAAACAAACAAATTGTGAGATATTTAGGAATTAAATTAGATAAATTCCTATATTATAATAATCATGTAATTGAATCACTAGGCAAAGCACAAAAAGCTTTTTCTATGTACAAAGCATTATTTTACTCCAAATACTTAAAGCCTAAAGTTAAGATAATCATGTATCAATCGCTTATTAGGCCAATTCTTACATATGGGTGTCCGATATGGTTTAATATCTCACCTTCCTACATGGAAAAAATAAGGGTATTTGAAAGAAAATGTTTGAGAGCTTGTACGGGATTATTTAGATCATCACACAGCAACTATTTAAAATATATATCTAATAAAAAATTATATAATACATCAAATATTATAAGAATAGACAATTTTATTATAAGTTTAATTAGAAATTATATTTTGAGATGTATTTCATGTATTGAAAATAATTTGATTATGGCACCTTATTACACAAATTTTAATTATATATCTAATGCTCTACAAAATGGCTTTTTGTCCTCCTGAGTCTTTTTTGTTATTAGACAGGTTAAAGATAATTCAAGATAACAATGGTATTCCTATTATCTATCATAATTACAGACGTGCTAATGTCAAAGCAATAGATTGCAATAATGTATCAAATTTTTCTATTAGGTATGATAAAAGTATATCGAATAAAGATTCTTTTACAGTACAAAGCACAAAATCCAAAAGGTTTTGGTGGATAATGAAATAGTAAAATATAAAACCCTTTTTTCTTTTATTTTAAGACTTCTTTTTTATTATTTTGCCATATATAAGTAATGTTTTTCTTCACATTTTTTCATTACAAATAAAAAATATAAGTTTGTATTCTTTTAGTACATAAAAATTTAGTATGTTTGCAAATCAAAATTAATATTATTATATCCATTATACTCGAGAGCTCGTTTCCGGGACTTTGTATATATGTAAATATGTATTATACTAGAGTTTATTATAGTTAAAATTGTTATACGTTGTAAATAAATAAACATTAAAAAAAAAAAAAAATCACTTGTACTTTTGAAATCACAATTGTGATTCCATGATGTTCTGAAAACTGCAAAACTTTTCGGTGTGATTTCATATTTTCGAAAACACAAAAAAACAGCTAATTTTTTTAGATTTGGTCACACTTTTTCTGAATTGAAAATAAGTCAGTGTTTTGGAAAAAATATCAAGTGAACTATTTTTAAAATAATTTATAAAAATTATAAACATATTAAAATGCCTGGAGCTTTGTTCTTACCGATAATAGATTTCAAAAGAAAGCAATTACGAAATGCACTAGTAAAAAAGTACATGCGAGACTTGTCAAATCCAATGGATATGAACGAAACATTATAAATAAAGGATAATGTAACATTTAGAAGTAACAATTTAAAGCTAGGTCATTTTCAGTTTCGTATCATTTTATCCGTTGAATAAAAGAGCATTTAAGATGATATTGGATGACATAGCACCACTCCTTACTAAATATTTGATATTTGGCATTCGGCACGATCCAAGCCGTTATTGCGAACGACGTCAATATAAGCATGGGGCGATCAACCTTTTCTAAAATTATGTGGATCGTAATGCAGCAATTAGAGAGGTTGTGTCCGGTTTGGATAAAAATTTCAGGAAGGCACCAGATGCAAAATGCATCCAAATTTCATTTTTATCGAAAGTTTGGCATCCCAGAAGTAATTGGATGTGTCGAAGGCATACTCATCCGAATAATGAAACCACCATGTGATCATGCTGCATACTTTAGCAGAAACGGTTACTTCAGCCTCAATGCAATGATAGTTAGTATTGTAGGCTTATATACACTTAAATGCATTTTTAAACATATATTTAATTTCAGATTTGTAATCATGAAATGCGTATTGGGGCCGTAGTTGCTTGCAGACCTGGCTCATATCATGATTACTTTATTTCGAAAATGATACTTCAAAAGATACTTCTTCGCAATGCATTCCCAAGGTGTCCGAAATTTTTGACTCTTGGGCTCAGGAATATTGTTGAAAGATCCATAGGTGTTTTGAAAAGTCGTTTTAGATGTCTTCAAAGTATTTTGCCTTATGCTCCATCTAAAGTAGTTTCAATAATCAACGTATGCTGTACTGAATGCCAAGTTTTATTCGCTCCAGCTCTAAAAACTTTAATTGGAGTTCATTTTTGATCTGCACTCTTTTCTTCATAGCATAGTTATGCCTGATCATCTCTTCTAATTCTTATTATTTCCATTATATTTCTTTTCAGTGGTATCTATTTTAATTCACCTCATTTTTAATGCTTTCTAAGCTTTCTTCAATTTTTCCAAAGTGCTCGGCTTCCATTTCTAAAACATCATTAATATCGGAAATATTTCTTCCTTGTTTTCGGTTTTGCGCTGGTGTTACATGATCTTGATTTTGGAACATTTGCATTGGAGACGATAAGGGTGAGTTGAAATCTTCGTTATTTTTTGGTGAATCAGGTGGAGTCTTGGTACACCAAAGCTTTTCGTGTTTAGTACTCCTTCCACCGAAGCATACAAACCGAATACATTTGCCACCAGCTCCTCAGTAGAAGACAAAATATATTTAATGATACCTGTTTTGGAACATTCTGCTCTATTGTGAGTCATCCTATGATCACACTAAGCTTCATGTCAACCCATACCTAAAAATATATTTAAACTTAAATGATTTGTATAATTTTAATCAATACAAATCTTTTCCCAGGCTGGTACATCCTTCGTTGGCGGTCCCGAAGCGTTCAATTGCAAGGCAAGTTCTACCCACAATTGCTCACAGAGCACCCTGTCACATTTTACGAACCCTCTTGCGAAGTCTTGATGTTGTTGCATAAATTTTATAAAAAGATCCACTTGAGTGCTATTTTTATGTTATCCCCTTATAAAAAATAGTACTAAAGTTTTGCATTTCCAAACAAAAGTAATTCAAAATTTGAATTTGGCAAATCAAAGAAGTTACCACAGTTAACACCGAAGTTGTCATTGTTCGTAATTGCATATTCTTGCCATTTGTTATTATTTTATATGTAAATATTTTTAAAATTAGGCACACAATTGATAGCTGTTTTACTAAGTTAAATATTAAATTACAAAAATAACTAAGATTCATTGGAAATAGTTCATTTATTTAAAAAAATCAAATACATTTGTCTTTATTAGAAAAATTTTGCAAATCTGGCAAGCTTAATTGTGTCATAATTTTATACTTTTTTGGTTTAAACTTGTCCATTTTACTATAAAAATCAATCATGTTAAGCTATTCATTTCATTCATTTATTGTGAAGTTCAAAATAAAATGGTTGAAAATATACGCAAGTGATTTTAAATCGGCAGCTTAGCATACACAATGTATATAATATATACATGTAGATTTTCTCCATATGAACAAAATAAGACTTTTTAAATTTAATTTCAAAATAATATTTTATTATATTAATTAAAAAAAATGACTCAAAGTTTACATTTACAGATGTTTTTTTTTTTTCATAAAAAAAAGGTTTTACAACTTTTCACAATTCCTTATTTTTTAAAGGATAATTCACATTTAAGTACAACAGGATACATTAAGTAAACAAGGATACATTTAAAGATGTTTAATGTTTTACCGACAATTACGTTTTTATATCTTACTATCACACTTGATTTCTCTATGTCAGTTTGAAGACTAACTACTTCGTCCTCACAAAATATATGTTCAACCTCAATCGTTAGTCGTTATTATTTCGTCAATCGTCATTATTGTCTAAGCCTACTATGTTTAGTCGTTAGTCATTGGTATTTCATTATTCGTTGTTATTGGCTAAGCCTACTACATTCAGTTTGTTAGTTGTTATTATTTCGTCAATCGTTATTATTATCTAAGCCTACTATGTTTAGTCGTTAGTCATTGGTATTTCATTATTCGTTGTTATTGGCTAAGCCTACTACGTTCAGTTTGTTAGTTGTTATTATTTCGTTAATTGGTATTATGTCTAAGCCTACTATGTTTAGTCATCAGTCATTGTTAATCGCTATTATTGGACAAGCCTACTGTGTTCAGTAGGATTGGCCACTTCTCGTCCGCCTAATCTCCGGTCCTACATACATGGTAAGGATTATTGACCTAGTTTCTCACACCACTTATGTTGTTTGTTTTAATTTTTTATATGAGTAGCGGGACCTACAGTTTAAAGTCGACTCCGAACGACAGATTTTATGAGAAGCTTTTCATGGCAATTATATTTGTAGAAAGACTTTGAATTATTTTTTATTTTTGACTTCATTCGGTGTTAATAGTAGTTGTATGCCAATTTATTAGCATTGATGTAATTAGTTCTTGCTATTGAATAACGTATATAATCGAGAGAGGAGCCAGATAACTTATATTTTTTGTAAAGTTTATTCTTCCTGTTTTTGATATTAGATAAGTAACAGCTATTCCATGGTGGACCCTTATTAACAACCTACATTCTTCTCTTTGAATTTCGATAGAGAAGACCGTATTACCTTCCTGAGTCGCATTAAATTTGTTTTCAAAATCTATGACATTTGATCAAGTTTCAAAAGTCAATAATTTTCTTGACTTGGACATATTGATTCCAAATTCCAAAACCGACTAAATTTATCATTAATGGAAAAAATAATATAAGGAAACTAAACAGGGGACAACAGAACCACCAATAAATGTTCCAATGAAATTATCAAATATCATTAGCATATAACGGAAATGACAGATTATGCCCAAAATATATTAGCACAACGATCGTTTGCTGCCTCAGCGAAACAAAATAAAAAGTACACCGCAATATAAATAGACTATTCAACGCGGCTAGCTCAACGTTCAATAACAAAATCAATACGGAAAGGTCGGCAAAACTCCGACAATCGCTTTCGTTTCAAAAAATATCAACAAATTATTGATATAGCAATCCGAAACTTTATTGTATCTACTAAATCCAATATATTTCAATTTAATAGAAAGTTAAAAGTAATATTAAAAGTAAAAAGGCCAAAGTGTCAAAAAAAAAAAAAAAAAAAAAAAATACGACAATAAATTTCTCTTGGTTACTCAATTGAAAAATTTTAAATCTATTAATAATAAAAAAATAAATATCATTTATTTACGGCTATCCCTGTCATGTAAAAGATGGATTTCAAGGATCATTATTAATGGTAATAGACTTTACTATTCTACCCAACGCAGAATTACCAGTTATTATAAAACTTTGGGTAAAAATCAAATTATTAAAAAATATTAATTGTTGAACTCGATTAACAACCATTTATTCTCAACCTAATTTGATCCTTTTATTTACAAATTCATTCCCTTATAACCCAAGACGAAAGGGATTAACAGTGTATATTAATCCAGCTCTGTTTTATTATTCGATAAATTTCTAAAGTATGTCTGTGCTTTGGAAGTTATAACACCAATACTTTATGAAACCATACACCATACGTTATATATTATACGCAAGTAAAGTTCTGTTAGACAAGACAACAAAACTTTACAAGTATATGAATCACCATCAAATAGGAGATTAAAAAATAAAACAACAACAACTTTACCGTGTTTAAATTGGTGGCATAAAAACAATCAAAAGGTTCCAAAATCCGGCTCGAAGGACCAAATGTTAAACCGTGGACTGTATTTGGAGAATGTTGTATGCCCATGTTGTTCTCAATTTCGGGACACTACAACATAACCAAAACTTAGAGAAATTCCAAGGTCACTAATGAATAAACCACAAGAAAAAGACTTTCCTTTTTAAAATACACTTCTGGTTGTACACTGCATTTATTTCATCTCACGGTAGGTTTTATTTGTTACACTTTTTAATACAATAGAAATATTAAAAATTTAATTTGATTTTAATTTAATTATTTCACACAAAAAAAGTAACGGCCGAATGCCACAAAATAATATTTTAATTCAAATTTCTAGAGCTCTCATCCCTCCAGATAATCAGAAAGCGAAAAACTAATTAATTAACAAAAAAGCCTTAAAGCCAAAAACAACACTAATGTTAAAATATAAAAAAGCTTAATTTTACACGGCAGCACCCTCTGGTGCCAATTTACCATCATTTAAACAATCCTGTTTATGTAGGCAAGGATAGGAATTTTGAACTGTCAGACATAAACAGAAACCAATTTGCAACATCATGGAAATTTTAATATTTCTCTGTTTATCGCTATAATCAACATTTGATTTTTGACAAAGAGAACTTCAGTATTCCCATTTTAAAAATGTTTACAGAACAGTGCTTGTAATCGGATAGTTTTTGTATCGAAATCCTGCACCTAAGAGCAAATAGCAATGTGGGGATGAAGTTCTACTTGTCTTATTGATAACACTGGCTTCGTATTCAATGTAATGCCGGCTGGTCGAAAAGAGCTTTGATCATCACTTACAACTCAGTGTGGTGAACAAAGTTGTAATTTGTAAAGAACACGTGTCACTTTGTGATCATTACGAAGAAATTGCTTAATAATAGGGATACGCAATAGGCTTTGCATTCAAAGCTCTATTGTAGCACTTACTAGTCAAAGAGTTAGACAAGTCCAAACCTGCATTTGGATTTTATGTTTTGTATTAGGAATTATGTCCTCTGGATGGGACAGAGTGTATCCTCTGCCCCGAGGAGAATGAAACCGTATGAAACGTTCTCAGTATGGAGGAAAACTTCTCTTGTTTATTAGATGGGAATGCTTAAAAGCGGAATATATCTAAATACTTTCCGTACATTTTTAAGCAAAAATCAAGGTTGCATAAGTTTCAATGCTACTAAGCGGGGAATATATCCAGAGTGCATATATCCAGAGAATACTTTTGAAATTGTCATATGTTTGCACTTCTGCAAATAAGTATATTAAAAAATATATTTTGTAAGTCAGTCTATGTACACGTTTTAAAAATTTGTTGAAGCTAATTTACACTATTGGTCTATTTTTTATATTGAAAATATTTACTTTGATCAGCTGTATTGCTTCTTTTGTGAAATAATTTATTATTATATAAAAAAAAACAATTAATAGGCATGGACGACGACACTATCATTATAGCATCAACATTTTTGATATTGAAGGCAGAAGTAGCTGATAATAAAGCAAAAAAAAAAAAACGATTTTCGAGAGCAGAACTTGCAGGTGAACATTAACCTTCCGAATTCTGAAACTGCTCTTCAACAGCATCCCAATCCTCAAAAGCCCCGAAGTTTGATTGTGTACCTCCTGATTCACGATTTTCGACAGTATCTAAAATGTGTAGAGCTGCAAAATATTCATATTTTGATACATAAGTAGCGCCACCTTGTCCACTTTTGGAGGTACTTTTTTTTGAGCTCCGCCTTCAATATATAATACTTTTAAATGTGATCAAAACATAAAACAAAAAAAAAAAAAAACAATTTATATTACAGTGCGATCGCTCAGCGTTAAATTTTGCCTTGCAGTCGCCTATGCAATGATGTGTTGCAGCAGCAATTTCTGATCAGCACTTCTCCTTTTCTTTTCGGCTTCCATACCATCAATTTAAAAGTTTCATATCGGTTCGCGTACTTCAACCATTTCGATGAACATTCGCAGTTAATCTCCCGTCCACTTTTTCTGTTGCTTGCGATTGTTGCCCAAATTATCATTTACGATATCACTTTTAGAAATATTAATATATTATTCCACAAATATATAGTTATTTAATATGTAATAAATTACATGAGTACATATGAGTACCGAAAACACGATTCATTGCTGGTCTCTGATATGTATTGAATCAAAAGAATGTAAACATGCTGCCAAATTATTTATAGTTAACAATATTGTCAGATGCGAATTTGATGATTAATTACACGGCATCGATAAAATCTGCAAAAGTTTTGATCAATAAATTTTAAAGAAATTTTGCCGTTTACCTGAGTTTAAAGCATTTTGAAGAGCAACGTTGAAGAAAATTTCAATCGTGTAAATCTAGCATTAATTAATATCTATTCAGTCTATTGAAAACCTTTTAGGCACTTAAAATGCGTTTGATTGACTCACTTCGATATGATGGAAATTCCTGTTTATGTATGGATATTAATAATTTTTCTAGTTACACTTCGTTTCTTATTATAATTTGCCATTTCAAAAAATGTATTTGTGTCAGAATTTTTTATGAATTTGTTTCCATTCTACTGATTTTCTATTTGTTAAGATAGCATTAGGCGAAGAAACGGATGGTTTTCACAAAAATAAAAGTTCTTATCCTTTAATACATATATCCATTCGAAAAATTTTCTATAGTAATATTTTACCAAAATAATTTTATACAAATTCTTTTGCATCGTATCTTCCTGACTGCTTGAAAATGAACATCTTGTTCATGCGTTCTCTTCTTAATTTTTTTATATTTTAGCCCGTATTGATTATTCTGTTTTTATCAATGTTAAGTACGTTTACTTTTTAGCTTAACTTTTTTGAATCATTAATGCATTGATCAAAACAACTTATGTACAAATAATTTTATTTACATATCCCAGATTTTCCATTCACCATATAACGGTATTGCTTAACTTCACTTAAGCTGTATAAATGATAACGTTGAAACAAAGTCATTATTTTCGAACAACTTATGTTTACATCAGTTTTTGTAATGAAATTTGATTTTTGTTTACAGTTATCTTAAGTAAATGTAAGTTTTTACGACGAAATGTTTTTCAATGAAAGAAACAAAAATCAAATATTTCAAAACAGCTTATGCAGACACAAGCTGTTTTAATCAAGCGGCGCAAAAAATTAACGGTACTGTATGTATACTTAAGTTTTTTTCTGTTACGAAATATTGTGTCAGCTTGCAGGTTGAACCGTACGCAGATGAAAATGAACAAAAAAAAGAATCGAATGTAAAGAAATCTTATTCAGATTTGACGGCGATGGTTCTGTCTTAGATCCAAATACAAGCAATACAGATTTATAGGATGAAATAAGTGAAGTTAGTAATAAGTTATGGAGGTCAAAAGGGATTAGAAACAGAAGCAATTATAACATCCAAAAGTGTGAGGAAAATTCTGCGTAACAAAAGTAATTCTTACCTTTCAAGCAGTGCAAAAATTGTGCCTTGCCGCGCAATACTAGTGTTGCACCCTTGCTGAAATAAATACAAAGATCAAAATACACCAGAACAGCAACAACTAATTCATGAACTGTACTGGCAGCTGGGATCGTACCAATTGCGACAAGTGTTAGTAGCAGGATTAATTGAAATTCATTCAACTAAAACTATCATAAAATTTTATTTGGAAATAAGCGGTCAACGAGTTTTGGTGTGTCAGAAATGTTTTAAAGGGACTTTATGCCACAATAACTGATCGTTATTGTAAACTGTAGAAAAAAATGAAGGATGTGGTGTTTTTATCGATCAACGTGGAAAAAAACGAAACCCAAAAAACTTCCAGCTTCAAAGGAAATAGAAGTGATTGAGTTTATAAATCCTTTCCCTTCATATGAATCGCACTATACTCGAAGTGACACTTCCAAGAAATATTTGCCCGGCGAATTGTCTGTTGCTGAGCTTCACAGGCTTTATTGCGAATACTATGATCACTCTATATCACAGATTTTTCACACATTGAATTTAAAATTCAAAAAACCAAAACTAGACACTTGTCACAAATGTGACATGTTAAATTCAAAAATTAAAGTTGCAGAATCACTTGACTGACCCTAAAAAACTGAACAAGCAGATCACCATCACCAAGCGTAGCAAGCTTTTGAATCAAAATGAAATGATAAGCAAAAGGCAAGTGCAGATAAACATTTAAAGTATAATTTTGTAAAAGGCCATTGTGGACTTTCAACCTAACTGTATATGACTGCTCAATAAATTAACCATTCTGCTATATGTGGCACGAAGCTTTAGCTAAACGTGGTGGCACTTAGAAAGCGTCATGTTCCAACACTTACAAAGCCTACCACTCTCTGACAACAATGTAATTTTTTATAGTGACCGCTGCCCTGGCCAAACTAAAAATTCTTTTGTTGCAACAATGTTTGCCATATTCATGCAGTTAGACGACACAACAGGATTATTAAGTATAATTTATCATATGTTTATGGTTCCTGGCTACACACATATGGAGTGTGATAGTGATCATGCTTTGATCGAAAAAAAGAAAAAAGTGACATCAGTACAAATTCACCACCTTCGTGACTGATATCAATTTATTAGGACTGTTGGAGTAAAAAGAAAATTTAGTGTGATTGAAATGAATAGAAACCAATTTTTTTTATGAAGAAAAGTGGAAGACGATGGGCAGAAATTCTGTTGGGCAAATATAAAATGGTTACGATTTACCAAAGAATTTGGATCCGTTTTCTTTAAAAGCTCATTAGATGAAAATGAGCCTTTTAGGAAAATTAATTTAAGGAAAAGAGAAAAATAATTTAAAACAATGCTATTTCTCACCACTTGAAATTAATCAAAAAAAGAGACAAAATTTAATTGACATGTTGTCACTTATTGATGAAATTTATAAAGACTTTTATTTAAACTTACGTTCTGCAGACCTGTTAGACTTCCACCTAGACTTAACCGAAGTTGATAATAAATAAAAAATTTCATATTCAACAATATTATATCACATACCTGTTAAGTAAGGATTAGTAATTTGATTACATTTTTTTGAATGGTGAAATAATGACTACAATTACTATTATTTTTGGTTAAAATAGTTAATAATTTATTACGATTACAATATAATCAGGATTACTGGCGATTATTCTAATAATCAAAAAGAATCAAAAGTAATCTAAAACTAATCGTTTTCAATAACTACCTTCAAATTCTTTTTTATTCAGGTATGTGATGCATCTGGAACATCGTTTTGTTTAATTGATATCAAATTCCATTCTGTTTCAAAAAAAAAACGGTTAAATCTGTTAGATATTGCTTTTAAAACAAGGTCGTACATCGAAATTTTTTATTTTCAAATTGGCATTTAAAACTTAAGAAATGTAAGTAGAATTTTTGTGTCTAATAAGCGCTCAAAAAAATAAAAATCTGAATATGTATTTTAGGGGAATGCACAATTGCATTAATTGAATTTATGCAAACTCACACAGATTTGGCTAGAGGGTTCACACGAAGTGATAAAATCGATGTGGAAAATTTGTGGAAGGAACTTGTAAAAGAGCTTCAGTTTAGGTCCCCCAATGCATGATTTAAATGGGTGGAAAAAGGTAATTTAAAATAATTTTATTTAAATATATGTATATCTAAAAGTTATGCTTTATAGATATGGACATGCTGGAAAGCTGCTGTAAAAAAAATCTCTACTAACAGGAAGGAAGTTATGGCAACAGGTGGTGGTCCGTATAACCAAATTTATATCTCTAAAAAGGAGGAAACAGTTGCCCAAATATGTGGTTTGTATGTATTTGTGGAAGGCATTGCAAATGCAAAATCCGTGGAGGTCAGAGCGCAGAAAATAATAAAATCCTCCGATGATGACACTATAACTTTCAGCAAGACGGACACTAGCGGACAAAGGAAGAGGTATGCTCCTGAAGTTATAGATGTAACTCCTGGTACGTCGAAAATATACAAAACGAGTGTTAAACCACCTTCAGATAATATAAAGGACCACTTAAAACAGTATATTAAAATTGACCGAATCTTTAAAAAGTTTTCAGAAACTTTAGAGAAAATGAATAATAATATAGATTCAATAGCAAGCCATAACAGACGTGTCTATACGTCCATAGAAAGTCTTCCTAGCGAGTTTAAGCAAATGGAAAATGTAGCAATGGAGAAAAACCAACTGAAAAAAAGCCATAGAAATTAAACAAAAACAATTAGAATTAGAGCAATTAAAAAGATAAGATATATAAATTTAAGCTTTATTTTTTCAAGTTACTATTATTTTTACATTGAATGAATTTTTTGTTGCTATTATTTTTACATTAATATATAAAAACACATAATTTTTTTGTGTTTAAAATAGTGTTGTTTGAAATTTTTGTTATATATATAAAATGTCAGCAATATTATTTCTTACAGCAACCATATTACACCTTCATCGCTCGGGTCATCAGTTTCCTCAATTACTTCAGAGTTGTCGTCACCACCTACTTCTTCAACAATTTCAGAAACATTTTCAAGTTTTAAGAAATTGCACAGATTATGTAAGGCACAGCAGATATTAATTATTTGGGCAACCTTCAGTGGTGAATACCAAAGAGTGCGAGACAAGCATCTAAATCTACTCTTTAATATTCCAATGGTCCTTTCCACAACATTTCTTGCTGAGGCATGTTTTTTGTTGAAAGTTTGTTGGTTAAGTGTACTGGGGGACCTATAAGGGGTCATAACAAATGGCTGTAGGACATATCCTGAATCGGCTAATAACCACGATCCATTTCCGTAGTTGGATTCAAAAAAGCTGTAAGCTTTGCTTATTTGCCATACAAATGAATCGTGGCTAGATCCCGGCCTAGTGGCATCAACACTCTTGATATTTGTTTTGTAATCACATATCTAAATAGAAAGAATTTAATTTAAATGGTTTTGTATACATATAATAAAATTAAATACTTACAATCATGGCACTTACGCTGTAGTCGCCCTTTTGATTGGAACATGTGTTCCGTCTATGCATCCAACAACACCCGGTATACCATGCTTTTCATAAAAAAATTTTTTGGATATTTTTAAGTCTTTCTCAATTGATTTTAATTCTATCATTTTTTTTACAAAGTTTTCCTTCTAAGCACGGTAAGAGTGTTGTTAATACTTTTGAAATCGTTGTTCGATGCGTTGAAATATGTGCATCATTCCCAACAGATCGCTGGAAGCAACTTTCTGCGAAAAATCTTAGCGCAGCTGCTAATTGTAATGGAAGTGGTATTGAAGTTTTTACATCGTTCTGCCCAATTAAATTAAAACCATCTTTATTTAGATGGTAGCATTGGACGAATCTGTATAAAAATAATATAGGAAATATGTATTTTAAATAAAAATAAAACTTTTTACTTACATGTCTTTAGGTAAGTCCAATGGATTCGATTTATCTCGCAATTGCTTTCTTTGTATGTTTTCAATCCTGTGTTCTTCATCCATCAACACTAAAGCTGCCGCTACAACAAACGTCATTATAATTTATTTTTAGTTTAAGCACATTAAACAAAAATAATTTGAATATGTAATTTTTATATTTTTGAAAATTTTTGGTAAACGAATGCAGAGTTGTCTTTATTGTTTATATCGTTCTTGCATTATTCAAAGGAATAATATGGTTTGAAACAAAAATTGGAATATGAAACCAATCAATATGCATCACATACCTGATTATTTTAAAATGAAAACAATTTGATTCTTTTTGATTATATTGTAATTGTAATCTATTAGTAATTCGAAAAAATTGTTTATAGAATTATAAAATCATTACGATTATTTCTAAAAAGTATTGTAATTGATTACTAATCGTAATCGAAATTTAACAGGTATGTTATATCATTAATTTTAGAATTTATTTCTAATTTTTCGTTAAAAACAAAAATATTGTCATGTAAACAATAACTTTATGTTCTTTAATGTCATTTTTTAAACTTGAATAAAACCTCTTATATTTACTTAAAACTACAGAACACATAATTTTTATTTAAACAGAAGCACTTAAGGTCCAGTTCAACGCAAATTTCAGTTTGGAAGAAGCGCTTAACTAGAAGAGGCTTAAAATCTTCTTAATTAAACAATATTTATTTTTAAATATTCATCCTTCTACTCTAATAAACATGTTACCAATATATTAATTCATAAATTATTCGCAAAAATCAAGCAAAATAAAAATTATACAAAATTGCTGATATCTCAAAACTTCAATTTATATATATAACTTAATGAAATAAATTTTTAATAATATTTTTTTAATCTTTTATAGCAAAAAAAAGCACTATTTTGGTCAGTTGCTGAGGAGAACATGCTATTAGATCTATGGCAGGAAAATATAGAAAAATTAAGAGAGACGAAAAAAAATTCCCATAATTTTCAACAAATGGCAGAAAAGCTCAAGGAAGCCGGCTTTTGTTGTAGTTGGAGCGATGTTAGAACCAAAGTGGACAACCTCATCCGCAATTATAAGTATATCAATTGTATGCACCATGCATAACCAACATTTCATATAAACCTTTTTCCAGACAAAAAAATTAAATTGGTCCAACTGGAGGAGCACGATCCTTATGGGAATATTAATATTAGTCTTCGGTCTATCAGGCTACATAACATGGCAACAATGTGAAATCATAGTTTGGGATGAATGCACCATGGTGCATAAGAAATCTTTGGAAGGCTTTGATCGCACTTTATGTGATTTGATAAGCAATAATAACATATTTGAAGGTGCATTAGTTTTCTTATATTCGTCAAATACTTCCAGGACGCATGTCTAAAATCATCATACCTTTGGCGACATGTTCACACCCTAAAGTTAACTACTAATATGCGTGTTCAGTTGCAACGTGATGCCTCAGCTTCAACTTTTTCCAAGCAATTGCTTTATTTAGGTAATGGAAGAATTCTAATAGATTAATACTACCTACATACATACTGTAATTGGTAAAATAGTTCTTATTTTTATTTTAAATTATAAAAGTTAATAATGAAAATTCCACATACAGACAAACATAACATACGAACAAATAGTAAATTCTGTTTATAATTTCAATTTTCAGATTTAGTGGCTTTTATTTATTTATTTTATTTTTTACAGATTCTCAAGTTCCGTTCCGGTTACGTTACATTTCTATAACAATTCGTATTGTTTTGTAAATAACAAAAACGATCAGCTGTTGTGGTTACATTACGTTACGGTCGCATAACAGGCTTAAAGGTTCAAAGTATAATATAATTTCCCATCATTAAAACAATTCTGTTTATGTCGCCAGGAATGGAAAGTATGGATCGTCGGACATAAACGACAGAATTATATTAAAAGCTTATAGATATGATGCCTAGAAGATGTTCAAACGTGAGTACTTAACATTGGCCAGAGCATATTAATTTTATTGTGTTGTATTGAAACTAGTTTAGATTGTTACAACAAATAGAGAACACTTGATTATACAGTATTCCCGGATGTACTAATTCACCGCTTAGTGGCACTGAAACTTTTGCAATTTTTATTTTTGCTTTAAAATGTACTTCGTATTTAAGTACCCGGTTTGTAAAAAACTCTTTTTCTGGTAATTTGCATGTTTCGGCTGAGTGAACGGCCTAATAGTTATGCCACATTTACATATTCATAGTCTATGAAATCTGCAGCAGCCCATCTTCTTTAGCATTTTTATCGCAATGATTCTAAAGCGACAGAAAGCCAGCAAGGAGATAATTAGAATTTTATCAGCTTGAACAACATGGAGCTATTTGCTCTTAGGTGCGAGATATAGATATAAGAATTCAGTGCTCATACTGCAAACATTTCTGAAAATTTATTTTAAATAATTTTAATGAAGTTTAAATTAAAATGCCTTTATATTTACTTGTTGCTCTTGGTTACATTTATGTATATATACAGGTATTTATAGTTGTTTATTGTAGTTTATTCAAATTGTTGAATACCGAAAAACCATTAGCTCAACCAAGTTTTCGTACCCTTATTTATATTCGCTTACCAACTTAAGTTTTCTTGATATTCAATAAAACTTTCTTCTAAGCAGGAAGGTTTAAAAGGTTTCATTACACTGGTTTTCGTTAAGTTTTACAAAGTAGAGCAGAATTTTTTTGTTGGAGCAACTGAAATGAAATATAAAAAATTAATAACAGAACTTTCCCATTAACTATAAAACGAAATATTTTTGCAATACCACCCCAAAAACTTAAAATTTTGCTTACCCAAGCACATTTAAAGAAACACTTTTAAAACAGCTGCAATGGAATTGAACAATTTTAGTGAATATTTTTTAATTGAATTTCGAACAATTTACTCAAGTTTGGAATTGAAGCGGAATAATTTTTAAATTTAATTTTGCGATTATAACTAATTTAATTTTGCGAATATAATTAAATTACATTCTGTACCATCATGTAGCTCTTTTGACCAATACAGATACCGTCTAGCAAAGTCAAGCCGCTTTTTTTTAGTAACTGTACTTATAAGTGACTTTTTGGTTGGTCTTCTAATTTTCCTCTCTTAATCGGTTTCTGGCTACGTAACCGCCAATGGAAACCCCTAATTGGTCGTTTGCATAATCAATAACATTTGCTGCGGTGTTCCGATGATCAACTTTTACTATTTTTACCATTTGACGGTCTTGTTGGGCAGTAGATTTACGCGATATTTGTTTGACGATACCGCGATGGTATCCATTTGTTAATACTAAATGGATGAGCAACTTCATTCATTGATTTGCCTTCTTCCAAAGCCCTAATAACAACAAATTTGCTATCTGCTGACAGCTCTTTCTATTACATATAAATATCTCATTGTGAATTGTGTATACGTATTGTATTGTCTTTTCGTTCGCGAGTTTTATCTATTACAATAGTTTTGTGAGTGCTTTATCAGGATTTTTATAAAAGAAAATTTTTCTTTTATATATAAAAGAAAAAAAAAAACATATATATATATATATATATATATATATATATATATATATATATATATATATATATATATATATGACATTTAATTTGTATTGTGAATTGTTCAATTTGTAGTTGATTGTGATTGATTTGGTTAATTTATGTGCTTGTGATTTTTACTATCTGGATTCTTTGGTATTGTTTTTTAGGTTCTTTAATAGAGTTGGTTGACTATGTTGCCTGCTAAAGCAGGGAGGTTAAGGAAGGACACACGTGAGGCATCCATGGGGCCTTCCTCTGTAGTTTCAGGTGGGAGTTCCTATATGGATGCTGATCTCGTTAGCACCTGTTCAGAGATTGACACGTCGAAGGTGGTTGTAGAGTCGGTTCCAAATAGGGAAATGAGGAAGAGGAGGAAGGTTGCCACAGGTGGGAGTCCTTCAGAGGCGGCTATCGGTAGTCCGGCTCCTCGTTGTGGAAGTGTCATTGGTGAGGTGAAAGCTATTTCTAATAGCCTGTTAGACGTATTTTTAATGGTGAAGTCGACCCATCTGTTGTCATCAAAGTAGTGGAGGCGCTCCTCACGACGCTCATTTCGCAAAATGAGCGTCTTCCGGGAAGACTGGACGTTCATGAGTTACATCCAGTAAATCCGACGACTCCTGCTCCCGTGGCTGCCCCAGTTTCCGCTCCGGTGGCTTAGGGGCAAGAGTAAGGAGGTAGTTAAGAAAGTTGTTGAGGAACTTGGCCCAACTCTTGGCGTTCGTGTCCATGAGGTGCGGCCAACCCGTGATGGAGGTGCACGCCCTCAGTTGCTGAGAGGGAACGCGTTGTTGCCAATAAGAAGTTTGTTGAGGTTGGGCTAGAGGTATCTGGGGAGAACAAATTAGGTCCTCGCGTAGTTGTTCAAAAAATGCATCCAGAGATTCCACTTGGGGAATTTATGAACGATCTTTATGAGATGAATCTTAAAGATCGGATGTTGCGTGAGGTCTTTAACCGGAGCGTTAAGCTCGTTAGTGGACCATGGAAGCCTGACATAGCGCCTGTCAACGTGGTTTTGGAGGGAACAAATAGGGTCACATCGGCCCTATTGGGAGTTAGCATGTGCTGTATTAAGTGGGTCAGCTTCCATGTGCACGCATATGACATGGTCTCTGGTTGTTTTCGGTGCCTCAACTTTGACCATCGCGTTGGCGATTGTCGCTTAAAGGAGGACATTTGCCGGCGTTGTAGGCGGTCTGGTCATGTTGCATCGCGTTGCTCTAATGCAATGATGCTCATTTCACAGTGCTTTTGCGCAAACTAAATACACAAATATTCTTATTCTCTTTTGTTAGTCGTCACTCAGCCAGCGACGAATGCATATGCGTGGCGGGTGTACGATTTTTTTAATAGTTTTTGCTAAAAGCACTGTAAAAAATTTACTATGACTTTTGATACATATTTCATGATAAAAAATGCATTTGGTGATGCTCAATGCATTTTATGTTATAAAATATTGAAAGAAGGCACTACTGCTCTTATCATAGTGATATGGATAATTTTAATGATGGGAAAAAAGATTTAGTTTGTAAAAATAAAAAAAATTACGTGGAAAAATTTAAAGAGTGAAAGAGATCTTTCTTTACGTGTTCACAAAATTTCGTCCAAATAAGTGACTATGGGAAAAATATTGTATATTTGAAATGGAATTCCTTAAAATTATTTCTTACATCAAAAAAATCTTCCTTTAGGTATTAAAAAAATTTGCCCAAAATATATTTTACATTTAAAATTGAATTTCTTTATTTTTATTTCATTTATTTTATTTTCATAATCGGTTTTTTTTTAAATTTTGAATAATAATGAAAAATTATCACAAATCTTTTACAGATGAAAGATAAAAAATTAGCATATAATTAATTTGAGATTGTAACTTTTCTTGAGAAACTACCTACATTTCAGTTAAATAATATGGAAGAATTTCTGTTCTAAATTTTATTGTAAATTCCGCTTATCGGATATTTTCCGTACATTTTTTTTCAGTTTACACAACATTTCTTTCAGTGCATTTCTCTCTCGCTCACCAATACTACTACAGTTTTAGCTTTGTGCGTCCCTGCTCTAATGCGATGCACTGTCGCAACTGTGCTTTGAAGGGAATGCCTTCCGAGCACTTGATGATGTCGGCGAATGCCATGATCATAGCGCGTGCGAACGCAAGACACTAAGATGATTAAGTTAGCACAACTTAATAGTTAATTGCAGGAACCGTATACGTCGGGCGGTGTCGTAAGGGCCTTACCGGGTGGGATCCGAGTGTTTACTGACGAAGGGAGAAACACTGCAGTTTTAGTTGTTGACCCGGACTTAAACTGTACTTTAGTTAGTAGAAGCCACTGGGGGGTCTGTGTTCAGATAGTGGGCGGGTCGTGGAGGATGATTGTGGCTAGCATCTACTATAGGTTTAGGGAACCATTAGAGCCGTTTCTAAGGTATATGAGCTCTGTCCTACTGCTTAGTAGGACCGCTCATTTTTGGGCTCGATGCGAATGCATCTTCCTCTATGTGGTTCTGTAAGATAGCCAGACATTCATCTGTTTATCAGAACCATACTAGAGGAATTGAGCTGGCTGAGTGTATGCTTAGTAACGATGTATTTGTCGTGAATGAGCCCAGTGAGGTGTATACCTTTGACGGCCATAATGAAGTTAGTTTATGGCGAAAGCAAAGGATATTTTTGTTTTTTAACGCAATTTTATTTTCATTTTCGAAAAATGTAGTAGTGTAATTATAAAAACGTAATAAAAATAATAAAACCAAAAACAATTCATACAAAACAGACTATTTTTGTAATTATTAATCTACTCTTATATTTGATAAAGAAATTGTTCATAAATATTTGAATACGGCACCATTGCCAGTAACTTTTAAACTTATTATTTTTGGGGAAAATTTTTTTGAGTTTATTGCGAAAGCAAAGGATATTTATGTTTTGTCACTACAAAATTGTTTTTAAATTATTACATTTAAATCACCCGCGCACGTAAAATCGTAACCTACTCACAACAATGAATAAGAAAGGTCCGCATATTTTGTTCTTTGTTTGCTCGCCAGCATTGCCATTTAAACTTTTTATTTCTTGGCAAAAAACCATCTTTTAAACTACTACTTTTTTTACACCACTGATATTCGTATGGCAATATTGAAAATGTAGCTTCAGTAATAAAATATGCTCTTACAACACAAACCATTCCATTCGGTGAAGGGTAACCTAGTCGAATGTCTTGTGCACACCTCTAATATATATAATATTAAAATGAATTTTTTGCTTGTATCTCATTACATAGTAAATAAACTAGAAGACTTGTTCAAGTCTATAATTAAAGCAAATATACTTATTTTTAAATAAAAGCGTTTATATATATATATATATATATATATATACAGTGACGAGCAGAGGTGAGTGCATGTTCACAATACTGATTTTCGTCATTCACAAAAACAAAACCATGCAAGCAAATACAAAAAAAACAATAATTAATGAAATGAATTCAATGAGTTTGAATGAAAAAACGAAAATAACCCACATAAACTCAATTTTGCACGTTTCAAGAAAATTCAAGAAACTAGCCCAATTTCAATATTTGGTCCATAGACAGTTATTAGATATAGCTTGATTTACGTGGTTTGAGATGCTTTCTACCAAATGATCAATAAGATCTTTCGGAATTCGATGCCATTTCGCATTTATACGATCCCAAAGTTTGACAATGCCTGTTGAGGCTGTTTCACGCTGTCCGAGCCGGATTTTCACGAATGGCCAAAAATTTTTAATCGGATTGAGGTCTGAACTTTGTGCGGATATTCCAGCAATTGAAAATTTTGTTTCCCATCCCATATCTTTACAATTTTTGCTGTGTGCTTCGGATCACCATCCTGTTGGAAAATAAATTCTTATTCGGGATAAGCACATTTGTCCATAAAATTCGGAAGATGGGCTTGCAAAATCTTTAGATAGTCTTTTTTCACATGATACCATCTACTAAATGTAGAGGGCCAACATGCCACCATATTAAGCATCCCCAAACCAAAATATTTTCATCGCTGTTTTTAACAGTTTGCTTCACATGGTTTCTTTGAACACGTCACTGTATATAGTCATATTTCCGAAAATAATTGAAAACAGATATATGACATAAAGTGGTTTATCCACAAATGTTGTGTAATTATAGTTGTGGACTATAAGCGCAAACTACTGTAATAAAAACAATAATTACAGGGATGTGACCAAACTTTACTGTTGAGGGACCCTAACCTTGTTTTTATTTCCGTTTTCTTAGACTTTTGTCAAATTCAGGCTTCTGAAAAACATCTAAAAATTAAAAAATAATTAAATGTATGACTTTATATGTATATCATATAAAAAAATTACCTTAGAGAAATTTGTCGAACAGCCTGATCTTGATAAGGGCATGTTTCTGACATCTTCCATCCCAATTATAGCCCTCCATCAAGCTATCTGTAAATAATGAGCGGATAACTGTCCCAACATCTTCTAACAGTCCCTTTAAATTGTACAAGTATTTTGTCTGGAAATGAAAAATTGTTTTATAAAAAGTGCTAACAATTGAATTTAATTACTTACCATAGCTTGCGCAAACTCCGTATTTCCAAATTTCCTCTCAATCTCCTCGACTTCGACAGTGGACTTCAGCGGAAAGGAAGCGGCTTCTGCGTCCATAACTTCGTTTGGGCTTTCCCCTGTGAAGCAGCTTACGCATCCCTCAATTTTTTTATTGCTATTTTAGCCTCAAATAGCGATTTGGCTTGCGGCATCTTTTCAGGCTTGACCACCATCTGAAAAAATAGGCCTGTTATAGTTAACATATTAAGTGATACTACAAGATACTTACATTTTCTTTCATCGCCTCAAGCTTAGTTACTATGGTCTGCTGGTTTCCGACAATAGCAGCCTGGCTATTACTTAAGACGGTCTGAGTATCCATAACTGTTTTGATCTTTAAAGATACACTATTTAAACTAATACTATAAAAGTTGATTGATTTTTACTTACGCATTCATCCATTTTATTTAATATCACCGTCAATCGGTTCATTTGATCCTGCATCTTCTTCAGGATATCTAAAACTGAGCTAAGTATTATTACAAATTATTTTCAGGAAGAAATGTAATTAAATTTACCTTTATTTGTTCCTTCCCTTGGCTGAGCATTTCCAATCCAGTAGGATTTCTGGGCAATCGGTAATCTTGTTCTAAAGGGTAAAAATTGCGAAAATGTTAATAATAATGTTAGACGCTATACTTTTATTCTTACCGCTCTCCTCTTCAAAATATTCGAATATATTCTCGGAATTCATGTAAAGACAGAAAAATATAATGTATTATTATTTGTTTTTATTTTAACAATTATTAAAAAATGTATTTAAATAATAAAATTAATTAGAACGAAAATTCATGGAAAAGATGGTGTAAAAAGGGGTATGACAAAAAACTTTCTATCATGGGGAATACAAAAATATTTCAAATCTATACTTTCTCGCTTAATTTCTATTGTGGAATTGTCCAATTCGCTTGCTACAACTATACCTAAATCACTATACGACTTGAAAGGTTTGTCAAAAAAGTTTTCAATTTTTTTTGAAAATTTTACACATATATTAAAAACACCTATTATTCACTTTACTTTTATACTTATCTTATTTAGCACTTCAAATTTAATTTTCTTTTTAATTTTGTATACTAAATATAAAATATATTGTAAAAGTTTTCTCTTTTTTTCACAAGTTTTCTGTATGCAACAAAGATCGCATGTAAAATTTTTGTCATATGTAAGACGCTATAAATTTTTATTTTCAAAGACTACTCCGATTGAAATTAATAAATTTACCGGTCATTTGATAATTAACAGTGATGTGTTTTTATGAAAAATAAAACTATTAAGAAATGAAACTCTAAAACATAAAAAGTCGAATAAAAATTACATGTGTAGTAGAAAGTAAGCCTTGTATGTATTAGTTTTGGCCATTTATTTCTTACCTTCATTTAAATAACATTTTTATTTGTTCGTTAAACTGCGTACACAACATAAATTTTGTTCGCTATTTAAAGTACTCAATACGAAAAATTTGCCTGTTCGTTAAATGCGATGATCGTAGAGTCGAATGGTCGTTAAATCGGAAAACTACTGTATAAACATCTCTCATTGTGAATTGTGTATACTAGAGGTGTGCACAAGACATTCGACTAGTTTACCCTTCACCGAATGCAATGTGTATTTCTCATTTATTCAATGTATACAACAGCACTCGTTTGCCTCTGAAGTAACGGAACTATGCTTTGTGTTATAAGAGCATATTTTATTATTGAAGCTACATTTTTTGCCATACGAATATCAGTAGGGTAAAAAAGTTTTTCCCAAGAAATAAAATATTTAAATGGCAATGCTGGCGAGCAAACAAAGAGCAAAACATTCGGACCTTTCTTATTCATTGTTGTGAGCGCGAGTGATTTAAGTAGAATAACTTAAAAACAATTCTGCAGTGGGAATAAAAATTTATTATGGAGACAGAAGTAAGGAATTTTATTATAAATTATGTATTTCAATTTTATATTTTGTTCTTTTTGTTTCTAACTCTGATAGGAATCAATAGGTATGAACATTACGAGAGAGTTATCCAATAAAACTCTTAGTAATGACGCCATTAAAGAAAAACTTAATATTGGAGAGCTGAAACTAGTTGACTTTAAGGGGAAAAGTAAGATTTGGGAGATATTGCACAAAATACAAGATGAACACGCAACAATTGTTCCTCATATTGTATCATGCAAAATATGCAAAATTATTTATAAATATAAAAAAGCAGTACCTCAAATTTAGTCAAACACAAATGCTATTATATAAAAAAAATACGAACCAATTTTATGGATGTACCAGTAGAAGCATCCAAAGACCATAAAACAGAGAGTGCTCGATTATTTACAAAATGGACCTTGCAAAATTGTCTCCCATTTAAAATAGTCGAAGACAGTGGAATTCAAGAAGTCCTGAAACTTTTTGTATTTGTTGGCGCAAAATACGGTGAGGTAGTAAATTTAAAAAGCTTGCTGCCCCATTATACAACTTTGTCACGAAACATTAGTTAAATCTACGATGTTTACTTTAATAAACTAAAGACTGACCTGAATTTAATTAAAGATTTGGATTTACTTTGACATCAGATTTGTGGACCGATAATTATATACGCAAAACGTACAATACATTATATATTAAATGGCTGCATGGTTTGCCTTCTTTTAGCATTCAAAAGTATGGAAAATGAGAGGAGCACAGGTAATACCATATAAAACCAGTTAGTCCTTACAAAGAATTACTTTATTTTATAAACTATTTTTAGGTGCAAACATTGAATTGAAAATGTTTCGGATTTCGGAAGAATTTACTTGCCGTCCTAGTGGTAAACTAAATATAGTTACAGATAGGCGTACAAATATGATTTCTGCCTTTAAAGAGCAAAACCGCTTTAATTGCGTTGCACATTTATTGCACAATTCTGTAAAAAAGGCAATGAAAAGTGTAGATAAAATTGAGAACTTGGATAATGCTTGCACCAAGCTTTTAAAACGAATGGAATTAATTCTTCGTTGAAAAGTGTTTCACCAACTCGATGGAACTCTATATATTATTACTTTTATCGGTGGAAAAAAATTGGCCAGAAATAATTAAAATTTTGCAAGCAAAACAAGAGTTTAGTCTAATTAGCACATTAACACATAAGTTCCGTTGTCAACATTCTCGAACTTTTTGAAGAAACTTCTAAAAATCTTGAGGGGGAAAAATATCCCGCTATTCATCTTGTCCATCTATACATTAATCGTCTCAATAAAAGCTTAACGGTGGCGTGAACGATTCAAACATTATCACAAAATTTAAAAGAAGTCTGTACATACAGCTTGAAACAACGGTTTTAAATAACTTAAGCATATTTCATCGAATTGCACTTTTTCTTTTTCCACCTTCAAATAAAATAGTTCAGTTTACGGAAGACGAAAAGCTTGAAACTAAAGAAAAATGTAAAGATCTAATGAGTAGGTTTCATGAAGGTGTTTTATCAGATGTCCATGCAGAATCTAATTCGTTGCTGTTACCTATTAATTCAGAGTTACTGTGTGATTACTTAATACCAGCTGAAAGAAGTCCTCAGGATATTATTACAAAAGAACTATGTGAATACGAAAACGTGATGACTTTGATCTGTTACAGTGGTAGAATACTAATAGGAAAAGATTTTCGTTATTGTATAGGGTAAGCTGCAGAATATTAGCTATTCCCTCTGGTAGTGCAGCTTCTGAGAGAGCTTTTTCGTCAATTAATATCTGAAAAGAGATTAACTTTCAGTGGTAACGAAAATTTTGTGTGAAAAATAATGTTTCTTCATTCAAATATTGATGAACAATTTCTTAATCAAATATAAGAAAAGATTAATAATTACAAAAATTGTCTGTTCTGTTTGAATTGTTTCTGGTTTTATTATTTTTATTACTTTTTTATAATTACACTACTATATTTTTGGAAAATAAAATTGCGTTAAAAAACAAAAACATCCTTTGCTTTCGCCATAAACAAAAAAAAAAAATTTCCCTAGAAATAATAAGTTTAAAAACAAAGATTTTTGGTTGCCGAGAGCAAAAATGAAATGCACGTTGTGCCGAAGAGTACAAAATTTTTGTTGAACGCTTCACACAACTCTCTTTGTTTTTTTTTTACTCTATCTTTGCTTTACACTTATTTATATTTGCAGCTACAATCAATATTCGGTCTTAAGAAAAATGCAAGTATATACGTATTTTATTAGTGTATACGTATTGTATTGTCTTTCGTTCGCGAGTTTTTTACATTTTTTCGTGGTGTTCTGAATTTTTCCAAGCTGAGTGTTGTAGAGTTTTATCGATTAGAACAGTTTTGTGAGTGGTAAAAGAAAAAAAATATAAGTGACATTTAATTTGTATTGTGAATTGTTCAATTTGTGTTGGCGAGTTTTTGCTAGTAGGTTTTAAGTTTAAATAATTTGTAGTCGATTGTGATTCAGGTGGGAGTTCCTATATGGATGCTGAACTCGTCAGCACGTGTTCTGATATTGACACGGTTTTGACCGGAGATGAAAGCGTGAGGAAATATAGGGCGTCAAAAGTGGTTGTGGGGTCGGTTCCAAAGAGGGAAATGAGGAAGAGGAGGAAGGTTGCCTCAGGTGGGAGTCCTTCAGAGCCGGCTGTCGGTAGTCTGGCTCCTCGTTGATGAGGTTTCTAATAGCCTGTTAGACGTAATATTTAATGGTGAGGCCGATTCATCAGTATCCGTTCATGAGTTACGTCCAGTAAATGTGACGACTTCTGCGGCTCCTGCTCCCGTGGCTGCCCCAGTTTCCACTCCGGTGGCTTTGTCAAATCCGGTGGAAACCTGGGCTGTGGTGGTCAAGGGCAAGGAGGCCTCGAAGGAGGTAGTTAAGAAAGTTCTTGAGGAAGTTGGCCCAACTCTTGGCGTTCATGTCCATGAGGTGCGGCCAACCCGTGATGGAGGAGCAATAAGCCGCACGCCCTCAGATGCTGAGAGGGAACGCGTCATTGCCAATAAGAAGTTTGTTGAGGTTGGGCTAGAGGTATCTGTGGAGGACAAATTAGGTCCTCGCGTAGTTGTTCAAAAAGTGCATCCAGAGATTCCGCTTGGGGAATTTATGAACGATCTTTATAAGATGAATCTTAAAGATCGGATGTCGCGTGAGGTCTTTAACCGGAGCGTTAAGCTCGTTAGTGGACCATGGAATCTAATCACCGCTGTCGATATCGAACTACCTATCGAACAAAATTAAAATACAATACCCATCGAATCGAATTTCATTTCTAATTGTAAAATATTTTATTGAATTTGTAATAGATGCAGAACATATGTTTATCTTTGTATACACAACAATAATAAAAGCTGTAAAAGAAATATAAAAAGTAAAAGAAAATAATTTAAAATGACTGAACACATATTTATGCTGGAATATTTCCCTTCATCGGAATCTGAAAATGAAGACAATTTAATGCACGTTAGACATCAATTGCGGGATAAAAGTGACGTACTAACCTTGCCAGCTAAAACGTAAGTAAAATTTTTATTAAGCAAATGTTTTAGATTATCAAAAGAGGCATTCAATTATGTCCCCTCCCAACCCTCCAGTTAGCGCAACACTTTCGCTTTTAGCTACTGGGTCTTTTTAACATTCGGTTGGCAACGACTAAGTAGTAAGCAAAATTATAAAAAACGTTGCAAAGGAAATGGAGGCAAAACTATGTCCTAACTTTATAAAATTTTCTCCAAATGAATCAACGGAATGCATAAAAACTTTTATGAAAAAGTACAAGATTCCTGGAGGTAATAGTCTCCAAATGATTTGTTTTTTATCCTTCATAGTTTTCATTTCATTAGTTATAGGATGCATTGACGGTATCCATATTAGACTACAAAAGCCCTCTCATAACGAACACATGTTCCTCAATCGGAAAGGGTTCCATAGCGTAAGTATTATGATAGTAGGTGCATAAAAATAAGATTTTATTTAAACTAATACTTTATTTTTACATTTGTAACCACAAGTACAAGATTTTCGCAATTATCAATCAAAGTATGATGGAGCGGCATATGACTCTTTCGTGTGCAACCATCAAATGAAAGGGATTTGTTGGAAGAACTGCATAGAGAAAAAAATTAAAAAATAGTTGGCTTTTGGGTAATTTCAACTAGAATAAATTGTTATCACACTGTTACAAATATCATTATTCTTAATTTCAGGTGACTCGGGGTACCCTTTGGAGCCGTGATGCATAACACCGTACAGAAATCCTGCAGAAGGTTCAATGGAAGCTCATTTCAATGACGTTGGAAAATACTTTCCAACTATAAAAGAAGTCGTTATTATGCCGAAAAAGTAGCACAATTAGCAAATCTAAGTGTAGCCTTGCACAATTTTTGTGTAAAATTTAAAGTAGAACAGTACACAGAAATTACACTCTGCCCAAGTTGATATAGACAGTAGCGTTGAATCACATTTGACCAAAATAGGCAGCAAAATAAGAGACCACATAAAACTTTCCTTGCTCAATAATTTATAAACATTAGATGTAATGAATAACACAAATAAATATACTTTTATTAAAAATAAATTAAAATTAGCACAACCTAGGATTTCATTGAATTTGTACTTCAAAATTTTAAAATAATATAAATAGACTCCTTGTCTTTAAATTATTGAGTATACTTATTAAGAAATTTACATTTCTTTCTTAGCATTTCGAGTTCAATAGTTTTTATGTCAAAATCGAGCATTTTATTTTTCATATTGCCAATGTATTGTTCTTCTTTTAATTTGAGTGATCGTTCTTATAATTGTATTAATCGATCAAGCTTAGAAGACATATTCTTTTGCTGCTCTTCAACCTTCGATAAATTGGACTGTAAGAGCTCTAGTTTTGTTACTTAATTCTTTGTTAGTTAGTTAGACTGGTTTATTTGAACATTCAGAAGTTGATTTTGGTATACTGTTTCCACAGCCTTCGTGTTCGCTGTCATATTCCGATGAAAGGCTTGTGTCCATTAAATATTGCACTGTCTGATTTGCGTCCTTAGAAGGAGTTGTGGTGTTATTCTCGCAGCAACCGAATGATTTTACATTGGGTAATCCTTCAACCGCAACATCAATACCGGCTGCCTCAATTATTTGTTCCTCGGCGGACGTCAAAGGAATTTCTTGATATGGTCCACTTCCTGTTTTCTTTTTCGAGGCTTTGTTTAATGATAGCTTCTTAACACTAAATTTTTGATCTGTAAAAATCTTAAAAACAAACAGTTCATAAAACTTTCCAAAAATATGAAACAAAACTATGTTCATTTAATATACCTTACGCCACGATTTATTATTTTTAGTTGGTGGAACAAACGAATTTAAGCGCACAGTTAGTGTTTCCCATAGCCTATTTGAAGTAATTCTTCCTTGGCCACAATTTGGTACAAGATTTCTTGCCAAATTCGGGTGCTCTGACATAAACTCAGCCAGCACTTGTTGTTGCTTTAAATTAATGCCTTTTACACTTGCCCTGAAAATATCATAATTATTAATGGATATACATAATTTAAAAAATGTTAAAACTTACATATTAAACTATTTTTGGACAGCCGCTCAATTTCAAAAAACTTTTATTTTGTTTATGATAGCTATCATTTCAAATTTTTTTATTTTTGTTCAATATCGACAGCGGTGATTAGACCCCTGACTTAGGGCCTATCAACGTGGCTTTGAGGATACAAATAGGGTCACATCGGCCCTGTTGGGAGTTGGCAGGTGCTACATTAAGTGGTTCAGCTTCCATGTGCGCGCATATGACATGGTCTCTGGTTATTTTCGGTGCTTCAGCTTTGACCATCGCGTTCGCGATTGTCGCTTAAAGGAGGACATTTGCCGGCGTTGTGGGCGGTCAAATTGTCCCACTTATGCCATGATGGTAGCGCGTGCGAACGCAAGACACTGAGATGATTAAGTTAGTACAACATAATTGCCAGGGCGCGTACGCTGTTATGTGCGAGGCTCTTTTGGAGTCAGAGAGCTCTGGTGCAGGAACCGTACACGTCGGGCGTAAGGAGCTTCCGGGTGGGATCCGAGTGTTTACTGATGAAGGGGGAAACTCGGCAGTTTTAGTTGTTGACCCGGACTTAAACTGTACTTTAGTTAGTAGAAGCCACTGGGGGGTCTGTGTTCAGATAGTGAGCGAGTCGTGGAGGATGCTGGTAGCTAGCAACTACTGTAGGTTTAGGGAACAATTGGAGCCGTTTCTGAGGTATTTGAGCTCGGTCCTACTGCTTAGTAGGAGCATTCCGCTCATTCTTGGCCTTGATGCGAATGCATTTTCCCCTATGTGGTTCAGTAAGATAGCCAGAGAGAACCATACCATACTAATGGAATTCAGCTGGCTGAGTGGATGCTTAGTAACGATGTATTCGTCGTGAATGAGCTCAGTGAGCTGTACACCTTTGACGGCTATCATTCGTCTGGCTATCAGAACCATACTAGGGGGATTCAGCTGGCTGAGTGGATGCTTAGTAACGATGTGTTGGTCGTGATTGAGCCCAGTGCGCTGTATACCTTTGTGGAGGGTGAGTGATCACAACCTCATTGAAGTTGTTATCTCTCACCAAAGACGAACTGGGCCCACCGGGGGCGTCATCCGTTGGCGCAATCACAATCAGAACTGTATTAGGACGGCTGCAGCAATTTTGTGCAACTGACTGTCGGCGACCAGATTAGTAGGTGACCACCGTGAATAATGCTTTACGCGGTAGGTTTAAAACTACTGTGCCCCGCAGGGACCGATGGTGGACCCGAGAGTTGAGTGTGATGCGGCGACACGTTCGACACCTCAGGATGTGATTCCAGTGAGTTAGGCGTGCCAATGTTGAAGACTTGGCTAAATATAAAATCTGCATATAAAGTAAATACCAAAATTTGCATAACTGGAAAACTTTAACAGTGGGAGCACCAAAATTTTTAAAAGTAACTTTTGTTTAAATATTTTGTACAAAAATAGGGAGTTCAGCAAAAGCGGGCGTGGCAGCTCCAAGATGTAGTAATTAATAATATCTTCATATCTGGAACACCACAACAGTTAGACTGCTCAAATTGTGTACGAATATTTAAAGGTTCAATATCCACACTTTTGTTAAAAATGGTTGATCAAGCATTAGGGGGGTGGTAAACTCCATATGAGCCAATATTAAAATCTGTATATCTACAAAACTATACCAGCTAGAGACCTAAATTGTGTACTCCAGCAAAAGAGAGATGGTGCCTCTCATGTGAAGTAATTACAAAAATTTTCATATTCCTTTTAATTAATATTAGAAAAATTTTCAACTCATGTATATAGTAAGTACTAAAATGCATACTATTTAAATATTTGTCTAGAAAAACATATACATAAATAATAGTTATGTTATTGTTTATTTTGTTTACTTCTAAAAATGGGTAACTAATAAAAATATTATTTATTTGCCACAAAATAAAAATGTATCAGGAAAATTTTATAGTCAGCATTTTTGTTGGCCGATGGATGGACATGTAACAATAGGCAGTTATATTTTGACTCATTATTTTTCCCAAATGCAATAAGTGGTTACAAAACTCATCAATGCACTTCAGTATCCAATTATTTTTTCATATGATGAAGGTGGATATTATTTTGAAATACAGCAAATTAATCCAGCAACAAGTAAGTGCAAATTTTTTCAAAATCTTTCTATATTGTACATTTGCTAAACATAAACTAATCTATTTTTGTCTTTTTTACTTTCAGATGAACCAACAAGCAAGGAAGTGATAGGATTTCTATGCCTATCGCATAATGATACTCCAGAATTCTGTCCTGATGCCCATATTCTTCTTTGGTTGGTTGAAAATATTACCTCCGATCTTATTGATGATATAATTCTTGCAGAAATAACCGATCCAAATCTGCATGAAATTGTTATCAGAAATATGATCCAGGGTCAATGTGCGACCATCAACGCAAATTCTCCGTGCACGGTTGGCGGAAAATGCATTAAAAATATCCAAGGCAATTGATTCAGGAAACAATCTCTGGAAATTATGGCTACTCACTTTACTCGACGTTCAATTTTATCAATTTCAATAAAAGATGTCGATAATAGCTGGATAGTACCTTACTGTCCCCTGCTTTAATGTTGGGTATTGTCATTCAGTAAAGTCGATCAAATACGTCTGCAAATATATTATTAAAGAATCTGATATGAGAGTATTTTCATTACAAAATCCAAATGATGAAATTACATAGTATCAAACGGCCAAATACATTAGTAGCAATTGAGCTGTATGGCGAATTTTAAGATTTCCCGTTCATGAGCGCCATCCAACTCTTGTTCATTTATCAGTGCATCTGGAAAATGGACAATGGATTTATTTTACAGAGATAAATGCCCGATAGAGAAAGCAGCAGCACCACCAGCAACAACAAAGAAATTCAAATGTCGAAAGCAAGAGAAATCTATTGATGCATTAGGTAGGGTTTATACCGTCCATCATCAAAATGATGGATGTTTTTATTTGAGAATGCTTCTAATTAATGTTCGAGAGCCATGATTTTTTTAATAAATTTAAATGGCTGAGGACATATTACACCGGGAAAGAGTTACCAACCAGCAACGCTTGATTTAAGTGAAAGTATGTATAATGAAGCATTAATTCTACTTGAAGACAAATGCTTGGCGATAATGAATGTAACACTCATTGAAGTTGGAATGATTGCTGTTATTCGGTTAGGAACTGATGCACACGATCAAGATCTACGACAAGAGATATAATATAATAATCAAAATTTTACTGGAAGAAAAGTTACGAAATTTACAACAAGAGCAGAGAATGGTATACAACAGTATACCAGCAGCAATAACAAACAAACATGTATTTCATTAACGCACCTGGAAGAACCGGAAAAACGATTTAAATTTCATTGATATTGACAAAGTTCGATCGCAAAAAATATTGCATTAGCTATTGCGTCTTCCGTCATTGCGATTTCAAGCCCCTGCATTTCCTATTCGTCTGGCATTTGCTATGACGATTAATAAAGCTCAAGGTCAGTTCAAGTTTGTGTCCTTAAACTAGAAAATCCATGTTTCTCACATGGACAGCTTTACGTCGCATGTTCGCAAGTACGAAAACCCGCAGATTTATAGGTATACGCACCAGAGGGAAAAACCTATAAATATTGTGTGTCCCAAGGCATTAGTGTATGCAATGATGCTTGCTCACCATTAAGCTCCTGTGGTCGGATGCCATCACATGTCGGTGACTCCTTTGCAATAACCTCCAAGACCAGGTGTCCAGCTCTGTGAGCTTTTTGGCTTTTCCACCAGCCGCCCCTGTCTTTAGGGAGTTGCTTATCTTGACCTTATTTAAAAAAATATTATAATATAATGTTATCATCTTATAAAACCAGCTTACCAGTGTCGTCCTTTTGACGCTTGCCGGAAAAACGTCACGCACGTATTTGGCGTCTTTCCCACTGGACACCAGTCCAAGTGCTAGGCGCCTCATACACATGCTTTCCCAATCTTCCATTTTTATCTCTTTGGCAGCTAAAATCTGCCGCTTCTCTCTGACTTCCTTGTGTTGATTTGCCATTACAAAATAATTATTTTCAATCTTTTATTTTTATTTTAATTCTTTTAAACACAAACTATATGTTTTGATTTATTAGTGGTGTGATAACGATCAAAACAAATTATCGATATACATTAGAGTACCCATATGCATTAGTGTACCCATAAAGTATTTTAAATAATTTTTGAAATTTTCATATATTTCTTTAGTACTCTCATATATTCGCATATATATATCATTTATCAAAATATCTTTGTAAAAATACTTTAGTTTATTGTGATTGTAATTGTAGAAATTGTAATTGTAGGAATTTATAATTACAAAAAGCGACAAGTATTGCACTTGTGAGAATTAGAATTGTGATTGTAACTTGCAAACTTGTAGTAGTGAAACAGGCCCCTGAATAGCTTGTAATGGTGAAGTTGGTCTAGCATTTCAGATTCATCCGAGGATCAAACAGGGTTGTGGCCGCTCTACAACAATTTTTTAGTGCTATTTATAATGAAACAGTTAATATTAAAACTGACATCGAGTAAGATAATTATTGATATTTATGTCCATATACATAAAGTTCTGCTATTAGCGGAACATAGTAAATCAGATTTGACAATTGAGGATTTTCAATGTTAGCACCATGTTAGTCCTATTGAGCATGTAAAGTAAAACGACGTAGTAGACATTTGTTAACCAATAATAAAGAAAAGTACATCAAATTTTCTGGCCAAATTCCTTAACAAATAAATACTCAAATTTTGTACCAGTAGATGTGATTCGCAGAAAGTAATCTTTAATTTTATATACAGTGGGCAATACTCCAATATATTTTGACATGAGATTTAACCAACAGTTTGTATAAAAAATTAAGGTTTTTATATTTATTTTATTAATTTATTATAAAACAAATTTTTTTAATGTTATTCATAAAACAAGGGAAAAGTAAGGAAAAGTTTCAGATGACTCCATATGTACACTTAAGGATAACCCTGAGAAAACTTAAAATTCAAAGCCCTAATATGTAAAAATGTTATTCCTTGTATTTAGTAAAATATCGCTTAAGGTCAAGCACTCCATTTAGCATATTTTGAATTTAATTTACAGGTTTTCTTTAGTGTCTCTTGGTTGCACCATAAGCAACTTTTATCTGAGGTTTGATGGCTACGTTACCATTCTTCCAAATTATCTCCTCAATACTATCTTGGAGTCATATCGAGACTTTGTGCCTGTGGGTACTTCTTTGTCAAAATATATCGGAGTACTAAGGTTTTTGCTGTCCACTGTATATTAGAAAAATAAAGCCTTAATATCGATAACAGCGATAAGCATAATCTATTTTTGCTTTATATTTTAAAGAAGGAGCTGATTAAACTTTTGCTTTGAATGCCACAATTAATTGCTTGTCCAGCTCATTATTTATTGATTAATAACTTTTTAATCAGATGAACGAGTCTTAAAGCTCATCTACTATACCATATTAAAAAATTATTTCTTTACACAGTTATCGCAATAGAATTCCATAACAATGTTCAGATAAATTATGTTCATTACAAATCGTTGAACATATGTAATTATAGAAAGTATTTTACTCCATGCACATATCTGCCAACAATGCACTCTAACAGTACAAAGGGCTTTTGAGACATTAGTAATGCACACATTACCACATGTAGTAACTTGCGGGGAAAGCAGATATGAAATGCTCTTGTTGATGTCAAGTAATTACGATAAACATTTAAATATTGTATTCAAAATAATCCAAGAGGAAAATTTTGACTTAATGCCTGTTCCAATGAATATTATTACGTTACGTATCCATAAATATTTAAATGCATTTAGAGGAGCAATAAAAAAAAATATTGCTATTGGATATTTTACCACCGTTGCTTATGGGAGTTATTAAAAAAATATATTTTCTAAATGCCTGTGTAACATAATATGTTTACAGTAGAATCTCACAAATTAGAACCACTTTGTGAACAGGCCAGTTTGAATTTCTGGATATTTTTTATGATAAAATTATAATAAAACTAGTTATTTTAATTATTTTAACACAAAACAGTTTTTATTCATTAACATTTAATTTATTGAACATATTAAATTCATAGAAAAACGTTTAAAAGGTTTTATTGGTTTTTAACATAAAATCAGAAATAATTGTTTGATTTTTGATTTGTTTACCATTTGGATACGACTATATCGATACGGACGCCCAAAAGGTCAGGCAAAAATATCACTGGTCTTGCACCATTTTATAAAATTATTGATGCCTTCAAGGACTTTTGAATGAGGAATAGCTGGCGTTATGTCGACAATATCGACATCCCTGCTATCTGAAGCCTCCTCATCGTTATTCTCTGCATCAGATCTATCAGTAAACATATCTTCATTCCATTTCTCGATTTCATTTAGATTTACGGAATTGTTTGGCATAATTTCATTCCAAATATCAAGGTTTAGTTGAAGAGCTTCATTGCAATCCTGATTTAGTTGATTCAATTGTGCTAGTGGCAAATCATCATTTTTTAACACTATCGGTTGTACCTCATCTCATGATTGTTTCAACAATATTATTGCATCTCGGATTGAATGCCGTTTCAAAAGCTTATCAATAACATCACCAATTAATTGAGATAGCAACTTACTTCTGTAAATGAGTTTTGTCATTTTAATAGAATTTTGATCCATTAGCTGAACTGCTGCTGTTACATTTGGCGGCAATAAATATGCAATTATATTACCATTCTCACTTTGAAGTTAATCAATTGGTGCATGAGCGGAACAGATATGTGATGAAAATCGATTCGTTTTCAAGTAAAATCGCATTTGGAAAACGAACGTTTTATTATATATTTATATAACAATACTATTTGCTTTATCAACTTCAATTTTAATAATCAACAATTCCAATTAAGGGATGCATCACACACATTAAATATGCCGGAAAAAAGGAAAACCCCAGAATCTAAATTAAAGAATGATTTAGAATTAATTAGAAAGGGTTTTCCTACATATTAAACAAAATTTAACCCCATATACAATCGAAATCAATTCCATTAGTAATCGAATTAGCAGGAACATTAAGAATGTTGGCAGGAGGGGGTTTTCAATGGTCCGTTGGGAATGACTCCATTGAAGCAATGCAGAACTATATTATCTAAATCATTTTCTTAAATGATAGTTGTATTGGACAATGTTTTACGCGAATATTGGATAAAAATTTCATCCGATGTTCAAGAGTCGGCACACCATTTTAATGTTTATTCAATTTTATATGTTCATATAAATAATTACACTTTCGCTTCAATATTTCAATCACACAATTTTTTTGTTATTAAAACAAAAATTTTTTTAGCAAAACGCATACAAATAGAATTCGGTTTAATGTGGGGTTCTCACGAGCAGAAAATATAGAGGTTCGCTGTCTCATTCTATATTCGCGCACGAATCACGATTCGCTAAACAAAATTTTGAGAGCAAATCAACATGGTACATTTTGAATCGCTGCGAACCTCGAAAAATTGCTTTCATCTCCAATTTCGATAACAAATTATCGTTAGTTTATCTGAACTATCTGTCAAAATATATAAACAAAAGAGAAAACACCAAAATTATTTAGTAAAAAAAAATTATAAAACTAACATTTTAAACAAATATATGTTATATATTTATATTTTTATAAATAAAAAATGCAAAAAAAAAAAACAAATAAATAGTGAAAAATATTGTGAAGTATAGAAGATTATCTTCAAAGCTAAAATTCTTTGAAGATTCAAAAATGTGTTTCAGGATTCTTGCCGATCAACAAGAGACGGCCACACAACTTTTAAAGGAGTTGCAGATTCTAAATGCGGTGGAACTGTCGCTAAACTCTGATAGGATGAACTGAAGAATAGTAAGCGGGGAAAATTTTTAAGTTGATGATAAGTTGAAGACTGTGTAAACTTTTTAGGATAGATCATCAAGTTTCTGGGAGAAAGATTGTCAAGATGCTGATGATTCTTTCTTCAAAAGAAACTTAAGGATGAATAGAATCACCTTTAATAAATTATGTGCGCTGCTGCCTGGCCTCAAGAAAATCGATACAAATATGAGAGAAGCAATTCCTCTGGAGAAGAGGGTTGCAATAAGTTTATACGCGTTAGGTTCATCCGCAGAGTATCGCACAATTCCAAACATGTTCGGTGTTGGAGAATCAACCGTATGCGCAATCCTTGTTGAGATTTGTACTGAAATATAGAGTTTTGGGTCCAATTTATTTAAACAGTTTTCCATTAACACATGAAAAAATGCAGGACTTGGTAAAAGAGTTTGAAATACTGGGATATCCTCAATGCATGGCGGCTATTGATAAGATCATAGTACTCTTGATGTTACCATTGTTCAACCTTTAATTAATTATTTTAATTATTTTTAGATGGATGTCACATTGAGATTCATCCATCCCAGGAAGATGCCACAGGCTATTATAATTACAAAGGATGGTATTCAATTGTGCTTTTAGCATTGGTAGGTGCAAGGTAAAAGAATATGTGTTTAGTAAGCATCAATTATTTCATTTTTTGTTTCCTAGATGCTGTTTCATTTATGTTAGCTCTGGTAGTCCTGGCCGTTGCAATGATTCTCAAATACATCAAGAATCTTCTTTAAAGTATGCGCTAGATCATTGCAATGTTACGGATGATTTAAAAAAACTGTTTTAGAAGTGGATGTTCCAGTACATATAATTGGCGATTCTGCATTTAGACTTAGCGAAAAGTTAATGAAACCCTATTCATTTAGTGTTACGCGAAGATATACACAGAAATGTTTCAACTATGCATTATCAAAAGAGAAAAAAAAGAAATGCAATTTCTAAATATTTGTTTGAGTTTTATTGTTAGCAATACTTTTGATTAATCTACATATACACATATATATATTTAAACGCATTTGTGGACATTTATATTTAAAAAAAATAATAATAATTCAGTTTCTCAGTAACAAATATCACAATTCAAGAGATCAAAACCATTTAAAAAACTTAATTTCTTTTTAAAAATTCAAGAAGTGCGTTATGAACTTCGGCTTCCTTTTCAGCAAATTTTTTCAAAATTTCTTTTTTTTTTCTTCATCAATCGCAATTACTTTTTCTGATGCATTTTTAATATTTCCGGCAACCATTTCTAAACTTTTTATAATTTTATTGATGTTTTCTTTTTAGATGTACGCAGCTTTGAGGAATTTGGTGGTAGCGATGGAGAAAGAGGTGGTACCGTTGAAACTGTGGGTGATGAGAACGCCGGAAAATATCGGTTGCTGATGCTGAGGATGATGCCAGTGAAATATCTTGAATATCTGAATACATGTCTGTAATAAAAAGCGAAAAACTTAATTAGATTTATGTAGTTACTTAAATATTGTGAATTTAACCAATTTATGAATTTCCTTAATCTTTTGGACATACTTATCGCAAGGTTCTTCAAAGTACTTGGAATTGCCCTCCATTCACTTTGCATTTTATCCCAAAATGTTTCAATATTTATTCTGGACTCCATCGGACGACATAAAGTGCGCTAACACACTATACATTTTCATTAAACATTTTGAAGCGTGTATTTGCAAAAAAGAAAAAATCATTCAAAAAAGTAGCTTAGCGTGATATTGCTTCATCAAGGGCTAAACGTCAACTGATTGATTTTATTCTCTGGCACCAACACAAAGCAATAAACACAGCGTCAGCAGCAATTTCTTTGCCTATCACATATGATACAAAATTTCGAATGTGTCCTTCACTGATTTACAGCCATAGAAAACTGTCAATAATATACGATTTTTTGATTATCATTTCATCAACATATATGTAAAGGTATCTATCTTTGGCTTAATAATTTTATTTATTATTTTTATTAAAAGAAAATAAAGCTATCCATCTTTGGCTTAAAAATTATACCTAGTTTTTTTTTAAATAAACAAAAATAAAAAAGCATTTTTTATTCGAAGAAAAAAGTGAGCGTTCCAAATCATTAAAAAAAACTGTACTATGCGAAAAAATAAAAAAAAAAAATTAAATACTGCCAGCTAATGACATACACCATTTTTAACGTAAAATAGTTTTTGTGTGTTACTCTGAAATAAAATGATAACGCGTCCAAAACACATCTGTTCTTGTCGCAGTTTGATCGAGAATTAAAAGAACACAAGAATGCGTGAGTTCTCTCTGCAGAATTGTACTATGAAATGGTAATCTGTTTGTTAGGAAGCGGGTCGTAATGTTACAACCCGCCATAAGCAATTTTACTTCTACATAATGCGCATTCTTTATATCCATATTCTTTGATGGAATTCAATTTTAAATGCTGTATTAATATTTGCGTTGTGTCTTTTAAATTAATGGTTATTTGGAGGAAAGTAAGCAAAGAATATTTTACAAGAAAAGAGATTAACGTATTCCCATAGAGCCGAGTTGCTATCAGCGGACTGAGTTAACATTAACATCTTATGGGTTCTGGAGCACAGTGATACTCCGCGAAACTAATTGGCACAGCCACCAATCTTTCAATGGGCAATCCCACTTAGGAAAAACATAGAGAGGTCAATTCAAAGAACTCGCGTAAAATATTTGAGCATGGCATTTGGTTCCACAAAAATATGAAGCCCATCGTTGTCACTGCGTTAAAAAAAAAAAAACTTATTTTATTGAGCAGTTTTATCGGCACTGCCATATTTTTGAAAAAAGTTAACTTTATTTTATCTGTAAATTGTAATAACGAAAATATGTTAAGGGTCATTATTAAAACTTGCCGTTAACTAAAGGACGGATTTTAACAGCCAGATAAATTGCTTCTCATTATTATAAGTATCTAATAAGATAGATGTGATCGCCTAGCTAAAGGGGAGATCATCCTACCCTTAACATTTAAAGATCCCTTTATGTAGTATCATATACTCTATGACAACTTCAACATTTTATTATCAGTAATACATTGGCGTGCCTCCACCAAGTCTGCTGAATACTTTTTCGATCTTTTGCCGCAGGGTATTAGCATACACATTTTTTTTAAGAAAAAACACAAAAATCACAATTTATAACAAAAATACACTAAATTCACGACAAACAATCTTTGTAAACAAAATAACAATAATAAACATAACAAATAAGAAAGCACGTCGTTGCCACTGCGTTTTGAATGAACTTTTTAAAGTGGAAAAAGTTATCGACACTGCAACGGTATTGCCATATTTTAAAAAAGTTAATTTTGTTTCATCTGTAAGTTGTAATAACAAAAATAAAATGAACCGCAAACAGGAAGTTGTAATAATGGCTCTGAATGGAAAACAAAAATTAATCAGGGATAATCTCAAAGCTATTGAGAAATGCTTATGTAACAAATTTGGAAGGACAGAACCGAATGGGACGGTTATTTGAAACCCATGACGTTACACAGGCGGCGCAAATTTGTCGATGATTACTCGTTTATCGAGAAGATTAACATCCTCCGATGGGTTAATTTTAACCCTGAGTATGAAGTACAACTTCACACATTTTGTGATGCTTCTGAGAAAGCATATGCTGCCACCCTTTATAGCAGAATCAAAACCGCGTCAGGTGAAATATTCACACATTTGCTCGCTGCCAAGACAAAAGTTTCGCCAGTAAAAGTACAAACATTACCCCGTTTAGAGCTTTGCAGTGCAACTCTGTTGGCAAAAATGGTATATTCACTCATCACAGTGCTGAATTTGACCAATTTAAAAGTTTTTTATTGGACAGATCCGACAATAGTTCTGTTCTGGTTTCAGAACACCTCGTGCCATTGGTCAACTTTTGTGGCGAATAGAGTTTCGCTTGTTTTGGATACTCTCATTATAACCCTTCTAGTCCTGCTAGTCGAGGTATCACATCGAGAGAACTCGTCAATTCTGACATCTGGTGGAAGCGTCTTACTTGCCGAAATCATCATTCAAGCCCTATACCCAGCTTGAAACACGTGTAGTTCGAGTGAACGTCAACACGACAACGCTCACTGAGGAAATTTTGGGTCGATTTTTTGACTTGTCTCGTGCGTTGCGAGTATTGTCCACGGCACTTACTCAGGACGAAATCAGTTTCATGAAGCGTCGATTAATTAGTTTGTGTCAAAGCTCACATTTTCCGAAATACTCGATTTTAAAGGAAGGAGCTGCTTTGCCCCGTAAGAGCCCTTTAACCTTTTTATCGATGGAATCTCGGTCGCATCTCGCGTGTTTATGTAGGATCGGATTCGAAAGTACGAGCGGCTGAGGTCCAAACTGCCAATGACGTTCAAACATGACCTATTATTAAGCTCGTATTACTCCCTAACCCTAGTCAGAACTAACTCGTTCTTTCTTTTATCCCGCTTTGTTTTGTCTGTTTATTTATAGGTATCCGAAGCCGCACCCAGGAGATTTACCGCCGAACGATCTTAATGCCAAAGTCTGGATGAAGTAGCCAAACATATCATCGCGAAGTGTCCTTTATGTAAAGGCCAACACACACTTCAAAAATGTGACGCATTCCGCCGCCTACACCCCTACAGGCGACTGGGCGCCCAATACCACTTTTCCAAGAACTGTCGTAGTAGGGAGCGGAGTATGGAATGTCGCGGAAAACACAACACTATGTTGCATTTCCATTAAAGAGGCGATAGTAAGCCAACCAATAAAAACAAAAGGGTTGGTCAACGGAAAGGTAATAGTATGTGCACGACCCGCAGCCACGCTCATGAGTTTTCCTACCAAGAACAACAATAATGTGGTTGCGACATCTAATTCGACTGGTGCCACAATTGTGATAAATGTGTTAATTTCATTCGCCTTTTTTTCCTCTTTGGAAATGAATTGTTTTCCTTTAAATGAATTGTTCTTAGTTAATAAGTAACTCTCTGTCTTTTAATTGAATTATAAATTAAATGAAATTTTCTTTAAATTAATTTTGTACTTAATGAGTTTTTATTTATTTTTATCTATTGAATTGAATTTTGTTATTTTTATTCCTATTTGGCTAGGTAACTCCCATTTCTCGCTGTTGCACCCTTGCAAGGGCACGGGATTTTTACGCTGGTTACCCTAATTTTAACTAAATTGTATTTAATAGTGTAAATACGCTTGTGGAATGTAGGGAAAAAAGAAATGATTTGATCACTCTCTCGAACAACTCCAAACAAGGTACGTGTTTTCTTGTGAAATATTATTTTTTGCATTTCATTAATACATTGTGTATTTTATTGTTAAATTTAATTATCATATTTTGGAGATTCTACCCCTATTCCCCCCGAAACAAATGAATATTGAATAAGCAGCTGAACTACGTATATTGTTATGCATAAACACTTAAAATATTGTGATCAATAAACCGAATATTGGCGCAATAAAAGTGCATGTCTGAACTTAGTATTAGTCATTGTGACCAAAAACCACACAGATTTCGATTAATAAATAAATATTTACAAATTTATAAAATTTTTATTGAAGAAATTAAGAAATATTCCAAATTTTCACTTTTTAACATAAAATAAATGTTTATTTACATTTATTTATTTTTATTTTTTTTTTTTTCAACTGTTTTCAACATTTCTATGTTGGTATTTCATAAAAGCAATCCAGAAAAGGTTTGAAGATGGTTTTAACACAATGAGTTTGTATGGTAAAACAGGGTTTTATTTTTGATTTTTACGATAAAACCAACTTTTGCGTTAAAAAGCACTCGGTGTGAAAACACTAATTGTTTAAAAAGTGACGTTAATTTTTGGTTTATATTTATTACAGTTTCATATTTTCTCCAGAAGCAGAAAATTTAACATTTTATTTTCGTTGAAAATGGTCTTTAAGCAAAATAACTTATAATTTGTATTTTGTTACTGCCAACAATTTATTTTTATTTAGTTAACACTGCCAGCACCTTAACAGAGTTATTCTCAGAATTGATATTCTGATTCTTCGCATCTAAGCTACAACGGCCAACTGTTTTGCATTCTTCACTTATTCAAACATTGCATTAGAGCAATGATAAACGAAATCATAATTCTGAGTATTTATATTTCAACCTCCCACGCTACTTGCTAAAGTACTGCAATTAGATAATGAGCAGGCTGCAAGACGTTAAGGCCGTGTCGGATAAAACTTTTGCTTCGCGTTGCGTTACTTCAGTTTGACATTTAAGATAAAATGTACATGTTTATATGCCAATTTTCACAATTGGGCGCCTTTTATCTTTTTGCGTGCTTTGACAATTAGCTGTTGATTATTCTTTAAATACTTTTGGCAAATTTGCGCACAAATTTTCTATTGTAAATATTTGTCTTAAATTTAAAGTTTTTATGTTATTGTTATTATAAGTATCTCCAATAAATCCTCCAAATCCATTTTTAGTCTTTATTTAAACACAAAATATTAAAAGCAAATCTTACGCGTCAACCACTTTTGCTTTACCGTTTTCTTTCAAGTTATAAACATCTCGCAAAGCAATAAAGTTTAAGAGTTAAGAAATGCGGCAAGTGTAGCATAATTCGAGGAATTCACGTTTCAACTTCCCACGCCACTTGCTAAAATATTGAAAGAGAATTGGAATTAAGAAATACAACAACAAGTGTAGCATAATTCAGAGAAATATTGAAATAAGATAGATAAGTAATAAAAATTGTTAGGAAGTAAGAAATTGGAAAAATAAAGAAACCTCAGTCTTGTCTGATCAATTAAAACAACTTGTCGCAAAACGCGATTAAATAATTTACACAGGGTCTCATAATCCATCGAAATTCTGAGAATTTTGAGACAATCTGTGTTTTTCATCTACTAAAAAAATGTCGTTGTAAATTTTACACGGTACCGAAAAATATTAAAAACGCTAACTGTAGAAAAACGACTTCGGCACTCATGATAAGGCTGAATATGTCTTTTTAGATTAATGGAGGCAGAAGTAAAAATACCTGAAAGTGTGTTCATTCGAAAGGGAGATCAATAATTGAAAGAACTTTCGAAATTTTAAAAGGAAGAATTCGTTGTTTATTGTCAGCAAGAGAATTACATTATACACCAGGAAAAGCTTTTCTAGTTCTTAACGTATGTTGCGCATTGCACAAAATGTGTTTGGATTTTAAAGTAGAAACTTCAACTATTGAAAGAGATAATGAAAATGACAGCTCTCAATCATGCAACACAAATAATAATGAAGTCAATCTTAATTATTCCAATTTAGCTAAAAATATCAGAAATACAATAAGAAACAAAATCAATAAAAACAAGATATATGTACACACGTACATACAGTAACTCACACCCTATTTCAACCAGCACTTTTAAAAGAAGTTTGAATAAGAGTTTATAGGATATGTTTAAAAATTAAACAAAAAAGTTTAATAGGTTCCAAATTTATGGGCAATCTGTGATCAAAAAGTCCGCCAACACCAGATTCCGAACAAAAATAATCTTATAGCAGCGCTGAAAAAGGAATGGGCAAAAATAACTCTCAAAAGCACTAGAAAGTGAAATCAATGGAAAACAGACTGAAAGCTGTAATTAAGCAAATAGGAGGTCATACTAAATTTGGAAAAACTATTAGATAATTAATCATTTAATTGTTTGTTTATAGTAGTAAGTGGTTGAAGTAAGCTGTGACTAATTGGGTTCCTATATTGTTGGATTTTAGGGTGTAGGTTTACATTTGGGACTGAATAAAATTTTTTTTCTTAATTTTTAAACATATTCTATAACTCATAAGCTGGATACCACGCGTTTTCGCGTCAATGCGTTGCGTGCGTTTCATATGTTCTTCGCGTTCTACGCTTCAAGTTACATGCAACGCTTTTTACGCGTCAATGTTTGTTTTGATCAGCTGTTAACAAAATAAAAACATTTGATTGTAAATACTTGAATAAAATATTTCGTACAAAAATGGCAAATGAAATTGAAATTTTTAATGAGTTTATAGAATTAATTCAGTTTGTGAATATAATATTTTTAGCCACAAGTGTGTACAACAAGCTCCAAAAGAGCAAACGACGATTTTGCATGGGTCCTTTATACTTGGAACGAGATGTGTCTGGTTTTTTGCCGCAACTTTCCTAAAGTTAAAATATAACGACCATGAACAGTTCCGAATAGCAACAAGAATGTTTCCAGACATCTTTGACTGTCTGTTCACAATTGTGAAAGATAAACTTGAGAAGAACTCAACGAGAGCTATACCAGCGGACTGTCGGCTCTTCCTAACTTTAATGAAAGTTAAAATTATGTATATGATTATATAATGATATATTTGTTTCCCATTTAGTTTAGTTGCAAAGATATGAGTGGTGGTTACAATTTTGGTTTTTTTTGCATATTAAATGGGGTAGTTTTTTGGGATATTAAAGCACTAGCACTAGGGGCTGCTGGGGATAACAAGTGGCATATGCTGTCAATCTGTTGCTCCAGTCCCGTTAGATTAATAACATTACATGAATCATCTCCAGTGCCGTGAAGACTTGTTGTTTTCTGATATTTTTTTCTTTAGTCGGCGCTTTTGATCTGGCCATACCAAAAACATGTACGAATGTATATATTATTTCTAATTTGAAATTTATAATTCACATCATATCCATTTCCACTTGGATCCACTTTTTGTTGAAGTCCCCAAGGCGTTGATTTGTGTCGCGATTCTGTTATATGTTTCTTCTGTTGGTATTTTGCTGCTCCCGAACACAGGCCTACCTATTGCTAGCTAGGTAGTGTTCCATTAGATCCACAAACTTTTGGAATTGAGAGGCGTTTAAGCTCGTCTTTAAACCAAAATTTCATAAGTTTTAATTATACTTCTTTATTTACATATACATATATACTTTATATATTTTTTTTGTTAAAATCCATTAATAAAAATTATTCTTCACAATTTTAAAACGAAAAGCTATAAACAACCGCTTCTTTGTGATTGTCAATTTTTGACATTTCCAACAAGTGGAATTGCCATAGGAAAACAAAAAAAAGCCCAATTCTTACTTTTCTAGTAGAGGTGTGCACAAGACATTCTGCTTGCTTAAACGCCTTTTGCACGTTGAAATTTGTTTCGAAACAAATTTCAACATACTTGAGCTTGTAGGAGAGAGGGGAAAAACGAGCGGGGGTGATTTTAGAATTTCATGTACTCAGAAATTTGCTTTGTTCTTATTCGTATATACACAGAGTTGTATTTGATTTCACATCTTATTTGACATTTTCTTTTATTTTAATTTCGCACAGTGAAGTTAAGGAAAAATTCCGTTATTTAAAATAACATTATTTTTTTGTGTGTTTTGTATTTATGGTGATAAATAAATAATAAATAAATAAAATAAAGAAAAAAAGGTGTATCTAAATATTCATATTAATTATTTTTTTGTGTGTTTTGAGTGTTTTGTATTTATGTTAATAAATAAATAAAATAAAGAAAAAAGGTGTATCTGAATATTCATATTAATTAACCTTTAATTTAAATAAGGGAACTATATTAAAAAATAATAATATATAAATATATATAATAATATACTAACATCCATGTAGAAGATGGTATACAAGTGGCAAAAAGATCAAATCGAGGACCTCATCCACTTAGTGCAGGAGTTCCCTTGCATTTATAACATCAAATCGAAAGAATATTTGAACAGAGCGAAAAAAGCCGATGCTTTGCGGAGCATTACAGCAATATTACACCAAAAAGATGAGGCAATAACGCTGGAAAAAGTGAAAAGAAAGTGGCGGAATTTGCGCATGCAATACACAAATGAGTTGCGGTCAATCTCAAACTCTAGAAAGAGTGGGTGTTCTACTGATGATATTTATCTGCCTAAGCTGTGGTGTTTTGAGCAGTTAAATTTCCTCAAGACACACGGAAATGCGACCTGGCGTTAGCAATATAGAGGTATGTTTGAAAATATTAATATTTAAATAATTGGTAAATTTTCAAGTTTGTTTCATTTTTCAAGCTTGGGATTGATGATGGCACGCCGCGAGCATCAGCAGTTATTGCCTCAGATGTCCTAGAGGTATGTTAGAAAATATAAATGTTTAAATAATTGATACATTTTCAAATTTGTTAAATATTTCAAGATTGGGATTGATGACGGCACGCTATTGGCACCGATGTTATAGAGGTATGTTTGAAAATATTAATATTTAAATAATTGATAAATTTTCAAGTTTGTTTAATATTTCAAGTTTGGGATTGATGGCAGCACCCCATCTACATCGGCAGCTAGTGCCAGCAAAGCGATAAGAGGCACTAAAAGAAAAAACCCGGTATTATATTTATTATGAGAAACTTATATAATTAGAAAATATTTTATTATCGTATTTATATTTCATAGCAAACCATTGCAGAGCTTCGAAATGAATTACAGCATTTTAAATCTGTTATAAGGCAGAAGAAAGAAGGGAAGCCATATGCATGGCTGGGAGCGCTGGTAGTTTCTGAAATGCAGAGAATCAGACCTGAAGACCAGCCCGAAGCTGCCTGGGAAGTGCAATGCCTGATGAGGAGGCTGACAGCTCAATCTGAGAGACAGAGAAATGACAGCACAGAAAGTGACATCCTAAAAAAATCCATGGAAGGGATTTTTGATGGTGAGGATTTAGAGTGAGTAGAATTTTATTTTAATATTATTTTTTATTTTCATTTTAATACATTTTTATTATGTAGGTCATAATTTATTTTTTTATTTGGCCTTGTTATTTTTTCTTTTGTGCATGTTTATTATTATTTATTATTTTTCGCATGTCATCATTTTTCTTAATTTGAATTGTATCTGGTTTTATTTTTAATAATAAAAGAAATAATCAATATATACATTATATATATAATATATAAATATACCATTACCTTTTTTGTTTTTTAAAAATAAAATAAATATACATTTCAAATTAAAACAAATTTTATGGTTTTTTCAATTCAATGGATACATTTAATAGTAATTTAATATTACATAGAAATTATTTGAGAAAAAGGTAAGAATTAACTTGTGACTTTTTCCTATGACTGTAAATCACTTCACTATTTTATGTTCAATAACGCCGACGCCGTAATTAGTTAAATGATATTTAAATTACATAAAGTTAATTATCTTATCATCTACTCTGGAAATAAGTTATATATTACAGCCAATCCAATTTACCCTCGTTGTTAAAATATTCAGTAAACTGCTGCCTAACAACTTCCACACTCCCTTTCCGTGGATTGTATGTGCTGTCTGAATTATCATTATTACTTGGTTGAGAAGAATTTGGTATATTATTTGAATAAGTGCTAACATATGTATCATCAGTATTCAATAAAAAATTATGTAAAACACAGCACGTAAATGTTATCGTTTCCACAGTCTGAACTTTTAAGTTAATAGGCGATAAAAAATTCTAAAACCGTTCGCAAGAATGCCAAAAGAATGCTCGACAACATGTCTTGCTCGAGACAGTCTTGCATTAAAGATTTGCTTATTTTTAACATTGGTATGGTATGGGTAGGGCTTCATTAAATAGCTTTGGAGTGGGAATGCATCATCACCAACTACAACATACGGAAGATATCTGCCATTTCCTACCATACTTTTTTGTGGTACATCCTTCTTTTCTTCTAAAATTTTTTTTAAATTACTCTCAAGGAATACACCAGCATCGTTACACCTTCCATTGCAGCCAATATCCACATAAATAAATTTATAGTTATGGTAAAACGCACCGTCTTTTCGTGGTGCCCGAAAATGTATATGCTTACCATCTAAAGCACCTATACAATTTGGGAATTGCCACTTTACAGCAAATTCTTTAGCCATTGTTTCCAATTCTATTGAGCTGGTAGGAAACTAATTTTAAGAAAAATTAAAAACGTTCACTCTCGCATACCTATTTTCGGTGTATAAGAAACTACATGTACAATACCTTTAAAAACATTCCAATCATTTTTTTCGTAACACTGTGGCAAACTTCAGGAACTATTGGAGATATCATGGAAACAGACACTCGTGTTTAATAATCTAAGCTTATAAAAGATTCACCTAAAATATTATATTTAAATTTTATTAAAATTATAAAAACATAATTTTAAGTTGTAGTTACTTACCAGTAGCTAGAAAACGCAATGTTAATGCCAATTTTTCAGCAGAAGTAATTGCATCTCTCATTACTGTATCGGCACGCGTTATGTCTCTCTCAATTAAATTTAATATGAATTTAAATTGTTCTTTAGTAAATCTTAAATAGTTTTTATTTGATGTTTCGTCGCTCAAAAGTAATTCATTTTCTAAGAACGAAAAGGAGCCTCGGTCCTTCCGACACTTCCTCCAAGGTTTCATCCATTGTTTTTTTTTTCTTGTTGGGACTACGAAGATGTGTGGCCCTCTCACACAAATCTGTCAGACCTTAAAATATATATTTTATTAAATTTATTTATTTATACGCAATACAAACCAAGAAGTATTTCGTCTTTGTCACTATCGTCAGAATCCAATCCCATGGTTTCTTCAATGCATTCAAATATATCTTTTAGTATATATTCTTTTCCCGTGGCCATTTTTGAAGCGTTGTGTTGTGTTTGAATTTAGATCACGATGCCAAGTAAAGTACCGATTGTCAACAGCACTGAATATATACAGCATGGAAACGAGATTTTGATAATTATGTGCGTTTTTATAACACAGGCTATTTCATTTGCCTGCCTGTTTATATGAACAACACAAAAATTTAGTGTTTTCTGTTTCAATTTTGTTTGTGTTTTCCATGTAACCAGGCAGACAAATGAAATGGCCTGTGTTATAAAAACATTACATTAATTACCGAAATCTGTTTCCCTGGGAAACAAAAACATTCAATTTTGTCTGTGTTTCCCATATAAATAGGTAGACAAGTTAAATAGCCTGTGTTATAAAAACATCACATTAATTTTCAAAATTTTTATGAGCATTATGTCTTATTTTGATCTTGTAACATTTAGCTTCTTAATTATCTTTTGCACAAAAAATTATATTCATTGTGAACGAAAATCACCCACATTTCGATTAATAATAAAATATTTAACAATCTTTAAAATTTTCATTGAAGAATTAAAAAAATGTTCCAAATTTTCCCTTTTTTAACACAAAATAACAAACACTTTAATTTTTCTACTTTATATGCTTCAAAACGTCAAAATTATCATATCTGTCAACAATCAGCAGAACGACGCGATAAAAGAAAACAAAATTTCTGAAATAAATTTTTACGTCCAAAAGCGAAAGAAATTTTAAAAGAAAATGCAAAAAAGTTTCTCACATTTATTTCGAAACAAATTTCGACGTGCAAAAGGCGTCTTACCCTTCACCGAATGCAATACTGTAGTGTACTCTTTTCTGATGCTCTGATTTTACGAGTGCACTAAAATGTGTATTTCTCATTTATTCAATGTATACAACAGCACTCGTTTGCCAGTGAAGTAACGGAACTATGCTGTTCATTTCACTACATTATAAATTACTACCAAATTCTCAGTATTGTCATGTGATTTTCAGTAGTGTATTCGTTGAAAAATATACGTAGATAAGTGTTTCTATACATTCTTTGCTTTCGCTATAAACTTTACAACAACAATCTCTCTTCAAACTGCTATATTAATATTCGTTGTTTTTGTTTGTTTGTTTTGTTAAAAAAAAAAAAAAAATATTTTTTCTTTCCCATTTACTGAAAAAAGAAATGCACGTTGTGACACTATGAATAGTACAATATTTTTGTTACACTCTTCACACAACTCTCTTTTATACTGTTGTACAATGGTTTACGAGTGCAGTTGTTTTTTTTTTTGTACTCTATCTTTACTTCACACTTATTTATATTTGCAGCTACAATCAATATTCGGTCTTGAGAAAATTGCAATAGTGTGCAATTTTATATGTCTACTGTCTACGTATATGAAATACACAACCTATTGCTAAATGTTTTTACAAAAACAAATGTGCATAAAGTGTATATATATAGATGGGCGATGCTTCAAGTCTGCTTGAATTAGACCGATTAATTATTTTTGTATAAACTACTTTATTTGATAGGTTTCAAAAATGTTAGTCAACAAACCTGATTTTAGTTATTTATTACAAGTGTTTACGTTACACTCGCAGTTAGTCTTATGGTGAAATAAAGTGGTTGTTTGCGTTTTTTTCACTGAAGGCGAATATCAGATAGGAGTTGAAAACTATTCCGAAGTTTCCTTGGCTCAACCAACTTTAAGAAAAGTGCTCGCGGTAGAGTCTGATATTTTTGAAGCACATCTTTGTCCAGCATAAATAAAAATGCCTCTAACGGATGAAAAAATAAAAAATTACTCTATCTTTTTATAAAAAATATAAAATCCAAGAAGATACTATGTGTGTTGACGGAACACATACACAAAACGTTGTTTTTCAACTGGAATGTAAAATAGAGTTTAAATGCTATGCTGGTATATATTTTTAAATTTATATACCCAGGTGGCCAAGTCTTCAAGACATCATCGATGATGCGTGCAGGGCAATGTTAAATCATAAATAATTTGTTTCACTGACGACTTTTTCTTAACAAAGGGCACTTTTTTCGTGTCCGCCAATATGAGCGATATTACAATGCATATTGTCGTTGCCGATCAGATAAGTACCAATGTGGTTCAACTTATAAACGAAATTTTTTCAACCTTGCCATTGACGACAGTTTGGCGACAGTATCCTTCCAGTATGCTGAAACAACCATAACATGATCATCGACGACAAATTGGGCGGCAAAATACTCACCTTCCCACCAAGTGATTTCTTTTTGTAAAAATTTGAATATATTAAAGGTTTTATATATTTTTTTTATTTTTTATTAATTTCAGTATAAATAAAAAACTTATGTACGTACACTAAAATAATAAAAATAAAATTAATTTGAACATTTCATAAAGTTTTAAAGAATTTTTGTCAAAATTAGATATCAATTAGTAGAAAAAAGTTAAAAATACATACATATAAATATAAAAAAATAAATTCATGATTTTATGGCAACTTAGAATAATTTTCTTTATTATTATTATTATTTGTTTTTTCCTAGAATTAGATCTATTTATAGTATTTTTAAACCGATGCAACGATAAACGCAGATCTTTTATAAATTGATCATGGGTGTGTCCATCTGATTTAGTTGATTCTGTAAGAAAATTATTGCTATTAATAAATATTATTAGAATTTTGTCAAATCAATTGGGTTAATTATGTTACAATATTTTTTAGGGATTTTTTATCCTTGACGATATCATAATTATAATAGCTTATTATGCATTTGCTTAAAATGCGGTCAATATTTTTTAAATTTCCTCTAATTATTTGCATTATTCAAAAATGTGAAAAATTAAAAAAATTAACTATGGGCAACAGCACGTGACTACGTTTTTGCAGAAATACACTTACAATTTCAATTTTAATGCCAGAGTTCAATTCCATTTCAAGTTTTTTTAAACCTTTTTTCGTCTCAATTGGAAAAGTTGTCTGGTATCCATTACATAAATTTAAATTCCGTCTCAATAACACGTTATTTTCTCTAATTAATTTTGCTATGCAACCTTATCCATGTTTATAAAATATAAAATTGTTGAAATATCTGTAAAAAAAAATGTAGTAACCAAAAAAACTTAAACACAATTGTGCAAAACTGGTAACAACAATAAATTGCTCTTTGTAAGGCAAACACACCATTTTCCACTTTATTGTATTGTTATCTAATCTGAATTCTTCATCACCCTCCAAACATGCTTCAATTGCAATTCCTAATTGTTTTGAGGGAAATGAGAAACTATAAAAATTAGGTCGATTTTTGATCACTGCACCTTACAAATCATTATTTTCATTTTTTGCCTTTTCTTTTATGGCAAATAATAGCCTTCTTTTCTATTGGCTTTTCTTCAAAATTCTTTTTCAGTTGTTGCAAAATTTTATTTGGTTTCTTAATATGTTGCATGAAGTTTTCGAAATCATATGTAGTGAAACTAGTAACTAATCCCATTTCTTTTACACGTTCACAAACATGCAACGAATTGTGTATATTATATGAGAGATTTTTTCACCATATATATTGGAATAAAAGGATACAAAATCCCGCAACAAATGCTCTGATGCAATTTTTTTTCATAACTATATGGACAAAAAAGTAATCGATATGCGCAGTGAATGAAAAGAAAATGATAATAAATGTCATCATTAACTATACATACATAATTGGTCATTAGAACCCATTAGTCAGGATTATTGACCTAGTTTCTCACACTACTTATATTGTGTGTTAATTTTATACATAAGTGGCGAAACCTACAGTTTAAAGTCGACTCCGAACGACGGATTTCTGAGAAACTTTACATGGCAATTTTATTTTTACGCTCAAAGTTTTTGCCAGAAATCTGCTGAGAAGAAATCGCCGAAAAAATTAGTTTTTGTACGACGGCGACTTCCACAATATCTTTTAATATTATTATACCCGTATACAACAAAAATTGCCGAAACTCTGTAGCCTTCCATCAATCTAATTGGTCGAGGAGATCGACCGAATTCTTTTGGAATCGGTGGATAACAGACTATTTGTAGCAGAAACTCTTTCTGAAACTGTCATTTTTTAATCATCATTTGGAGAATTTTTCGCATCAATAGGAAATTGACTTACCATTTTGATACCAGCACTTTCTAAGTCAGCAAGGGTATTTCGAAACATGATCGAATGATGATTAGAACAAGATCTATTCTTAAAAATCTCATCTGTACGTGGATCCCCTGTGTAAAAATTCGTTAATATTCACTGGCTTCTTTTCTCCACAATAAATTCCAATAGCAAAAATGTATTTTTCTTCTAAATTTACAATTATCCCTAAAATTGGCCATAACTGTATGGGACTACTTTTGTAAAGTGGCAATCTATCAATTCCGATATTCAATTCAATTGCATCGACGTTTGATTCAATTTCTCTAATTGTTTTTTTAAGCCGAAATGGTAATAAGTTTGCTTTTTCTTTAACAGTTTTTTCAAAGTGCTTGGAACGTCTATACCATTTTCACATAAAACTTTTAAAATATCATCAGCCAACTATCTTGTAACGTGATGGTTTAAAAAAACATTTTTTAACTGCGTGTTTAAATTTTGTTCTGGCGGAATATAATTTTCAAGAGTGAGTTCTGAAGACTGATCAATACCATAATGAATCGTTGAAAGATTTTCATTTTTCTTTAATAACATTCTGGGATTCTGTACCTTTCTTCACTCTGTTTAATTATTCCCGCTTTTTACGGGCTATTTCCCGACGCACTGATTTTGGCATATTTCAATAATTAAGTAGTACAGTAATTTTGACTTACCTGCACAACCAACTTCTGCACGATATTATGTGCAGGTAAGTCAAAAAGGCAGTTAACATTAATACACTTACCTGCTCATTAATGCTGGTAAGTGCATTTAAGTCTACTGCCCAAAAAAGCAGCTTACAACAAATAATTTTAATGAATAAAAATAGGCTGTAAAGTCGACTTCGACCTTTTTAGACTAAAAGGTGAATGTTCGAAAGTTGATTTTTAGAATCATATACGACTTTTTTAACAAAAAATCTATTGTTCAACAGTTGAAATCTTTTAGGCAGCTAAGTGAAATTTTTTTAACCAAAACCAGCAAAAGCTTCCTAAAATATTATCCACGTATCTTAAATGTGCAGGCATGAAGAATGCACTTAAATTAAGAAATTTTTGCAAGTTTGGTAAAATAAATATACGAAATGCAAATTTTGTGAACTTAAATGAAAAATGCACTTTAGTGAAATGCAGGTAAGTCAAAACTACTGTATATATTTTTATATAAATATATTGTATACTTACCTCGAAAATGTCATTATTTGGAAATTACACAAAAGCACCAAACACACTTTGACACAACCTTTCACTGGCACTTTAAAAACACGAATGAATGATTTTTAGTTTCTTCTTATTATTTGTTTTGTTTTTAGGCATTAAAGTACAGTTATATATTTCTTTTTTCATAAAAAAACTAAAAAAATAAGTTGACAACAGCATGGAATTCTAAGTGAGGATAGACACACGACCAAATTTTTTAATTGTTGTCTATGTTGTCCTTCACAAATCTTCTATGAATCAAAAATTTAATGGCACTGTCGCTCATCTTGTCAGCTCACTTTGAAGAAAAATATTTGAAGGGTGTACGCAACTTTTAGATAAAAATAATCGCAAGATTGAAACGCAATACCAAAATACATTTTTTCATTGTTTATTAGGTGACGCTGGTTATCCTTTAGAGCAGTCTGACCACTTTTCTTGATGCAATTTCTTAGAAAATTTTTATTTAGATGTAGTTGCGTTACATTGCATGTTGTCAGCAAGCTGGTCGAACAATGGCACGTTATTGGTAACTGCTAACTGCAGACACATTTTTGAATGTTCAGTTTTTAGGGTGTTGCGGTATTTTCGTATGAGAAAATGCTGATTCGCATTAGTAGGTAGATCAATGAACGCGGTCAACTGCAAAGCAATGTCTTTAAACGTGGATATTTTTCTTCTTGTATCAACGACCAACTCTTTTCAGACGCTCTTTTTTTTTTTTTTTTTTTTTTTTTTTTAAACCAGCACTCAGGGGATGACCCCTACTCATGCAGTGCATTGTGCAGGTTTAGGAAAGGTAGAAAGAGGGAAGATGCGAACGGTAAGGAAACGAGTTGCTGCTGGTGACTGTAAAATGGTCAGTGTTATACCTTCACCATTAGACAGTCTACAGCAAACGTCCCAAAGAAGCCCGCAGTTTTTCACAACCACTTATGTTGTGTGTGTTAATTTTATACAGAAGTGGCGGGACCTACAGTTTAAAGTCGACTCCGAAGGACAGATTTTTGAGAAACTTTTCAGGAAGAGAAAGAGAAGAAATCGCCGAAAAAACACTTTTTGTATTTTTTTATTTTGATGTCTGGCCTGGGACTCGAACCCTGGCTTTACGTCTAATAAGCCAGCACACTACCTACTAGACCACGGCGACCGCCATTTGAAGATGCAACAAAAAATATAAGTGGGGATTGCTCTGCATCGTTAGTTATTCCAATTACAAATGGTTTATTTAATGTGTACTCCAAAATCAAAGCAAATGAATATCCTTGGTTTTATAAAAATATCTGAATTAAGAGCTATAATTTCAGTGATGCCAACTTAACCCTTTTAGATTTAGCGCTTTTTGAAGTACCTTTAAAGCGAAAAAAAATTTAGCCCCAAACTAAAAAACGCGCAATTGCAGCGCTTTTCAGTATTTTTGTTTAGCACTTTTTGCCCGTTTTTCCTTCAACTCTGTATGGCAATATTATCTTATGTTCTCTGGCAATGTCGAATTGTAATCCAATGTGGCAGAACTTTTTTCTTCTATTTTTTGATTTCTTCTTTGACATTTACATAGAATTATCAAAAGTATCGAGAAACACTTGCTGAAAATTTAAAATTGCGTTTACATAATAATTAGGTGGAAAAGAAATGTCAGGCTGCGCTATCGTTATATATTGCAATTCATTCACCATTTGCTTCCATAGAACACTTGACAGAGACAAGTCTCACTACCATATATAAAGTGATTTATGATTGAAGAGGAGGATGACCAAGAAGCACAAATCGTATTTAGCAATAGTCAACTTTGAAAGATTGTAATGTAAGTTCTATTTGAAACTAATCTAGTATCTTAATTTTATTGAATGTAAAATGATCTCAAGAGCAATAATATCTATTAATAAATTGTTTTGTTTAAAAATTGTGGTGTTTTTATTTGAAAAGACTTTTTTAATTTTAGCCCCCTTTTCGCGCTAATTTGAAAAAAATGAAATTGTATTGTAGTAAAAACGTAATTTTTTCAATTTAGCCCGTTTTTCTTTTTCGTTCACGCGTTTGGTGTCCTAAGAGTTGGCATCACTGTATAATTTAATTTTCTATTTTTGAATTGTCAATGGCAAAAAAAATCAGATATTTTCACAGACATTTCTTCCGAATTCCGATTTCCGAAAGGGAATGACATAAACAGCAGAATTGGTTTTCAAACACACTCTCAATTTTTCTGATACTAAGTTTAAACTTTTAAAGTTTATTAAATCTTTCGCTGGCAACTGCTATTTCAAAAGCTTTAATTTTAATTTGAAGCTATTAATGGAGCTTACTAATTCAGTAATAGTTCTGTTTTTTCCTTGAAGTTCCAGGTTAAGTATATTCAGGTGATTTGTAAAATCTGTTAAAAAAAAAAAAACAAATCATGGAGCCATTTTTCGTTCGGTAATTGGTGATATCTTTCTCCTCTTCGAATCCAAAACTTATATAACTTCTGGTAAAAGTTCTTGAAATTTTTCCAAAAATTCCCCACGGCTCAGCCATCTGACATCAGTGTGCAACAACATATCACAATATTCTGACTCATTTTCTTCTAACTGAATTTTAAAAAGTCCTCGCTGCAAGCTTCTTGAACGTATTGAATTGTTATTTTAAAAGCAATATCCATAACCCCGTTTAAGTTCAACATGATTCATGATTGGCGCGAAAGTTACCCATCTTTAATAGCTAATATAATTTGCGACTTGTTTTTAAAAAACTAAAAGAAAACTTCTCCGATGTTGGCGGAAAATCAATTTCATAATTCTTGTGTTTGGATTTATAATATCGCTCTAGATTCCGTTTTTTTGTTTAACATCGATATTATGGAATTGCATATCAGACACACGCACTTTCCGTTAATGAGATTAAAGAAATAATTTTCCTCCTACTCATCGTGGAAGTGATATGTTTTCGGTTTTTTAGGACTGAAACTTCAAATTATTTCAAATGTTTTTATTGCTGGGTTTTAAAACTTTAACAGAAATTAAGTTTTCTTTTAGGAATTACACATTAAACTGAATTTTCATTGACAACGAATGTGTGTAGGGGAGACTGGGGCAGCTTCAGCATTGGGGGTACTTTCGGCAATAACGTTTTCGATGTGAAACTCTCATTGTACAGCACTAGCTTTGATACATAGGTACCGAATATCAAAATAAATAATAATAATAATAATAATCCAGCTAATAAACTTATTTAGCTGCACGTGTTTTAATATTTTTACAGGTGCTTTTGTAATATTTCATTCCATTTGGTAAGTATTTCGTATATACAATTTTTCATTTTTTAAGACAGTATTATTAAAAAGTCATTAAATATTATGTATTTTCTTACAAAAATAATTAAAATCGTAATGTTTTTTAAAGACTAATAGAAAAAAATAGAAAAACTAAAGAAAGTGCTTTCGGGGTAGATTCAGCGTTTTAAATTGTGCTACAATAGGCCATATGCTGAATTTACCCCATATTGTGCTATATTCATTCCTATAATGATTTTTAAGTTTGTCTTTAAAAAATTCTTTAATATGGTTCGAAATTACAAGCATAAGACCCAATGCGTTTCTATTGACAAAAATGCTGTGAAAAAACTGTTTCTGATGTTTTGTGTGGCCTTGAGACGTCAACGTCCGCCACTAGAAAATACAGCCTTAAACGTCAAACAATTGAATCGCGTATTAAAAAAATGGATCCTTTAGACCAGACTGCTAGCGATGATAATTATCAGTCTAAGTTTATTTCGAAGCAGGTATTTACCAAAAAGGAAGAGCTTGAATTGGTTGAATACATAAAGAAATATGTATCTTACCAATTTGGTCTGACGTATAAGGCTTTCCGGAAATTAGCTTATGAATATGCCAATCTTAACGAAAAGGATTTTCCTGAGAAATGGAACATTATGAAAGAAGCAGGCGCAGATTGGCTTTACGGGTTTATGAAGCGAAACCAAACATTAACGCTTCCAAAACCAGCTTAGCCAGACTATCAGGTTTTACTAAAAAAGCTGTGGATGAGTTCTATGACAACTTAAAGTTGCTCTATGAGACACATTTTTTTCAAGGATGAGACAGGCATTACGACCGTAGTTAATACACCCAATGTTTGTATTCTAAACAAGAGATCCCAATGTGTGTTTAAAAATAATTTTTTATGCATATGCAGATAATTGCAGTTAAAGGACAGCGACAGGTTGAACAGGCAGTGTCAGCCGAAAGAGGCATTTTGGTAACGCTTGTAGGTATAATTAACACTAGTGGTAATCGGCTTCCTTTACACTTTTCCACGTCAACGATATAAAATTCAGTTTTTAAACGGATCTGTGCCTGACTCGTAAGAAATGATAAATAAAAGTGGTTGGATGATGTCTGAGTTGTTTATAAGTGTACTAAAACACATTCAGGAAAACACAAATTGTTGCAAAGAACGACCAATATTACTACTTCTAGACAACCATTCGTCTCATTGTAGTATTGAAGTCATAAATTTTTCCAGGGAAAATGGTACACATCTTTTGTCCTTTCCTCCACACACATCACACCGTCTTCAGCCACTTGACGTTACAGTTTACGGTTCATTTAAAAAGTTTCTTCATGATGCCTGATTTTATTACACATAGTGCAGGAAAAAGGATAACGATTTACGAAATTGCTCAGTTGTCGAATTTGCCTTTACAACGAGCGTTTTCATCCGAAATAAAATAATAAGTAGATTTCTATCAACCGGAATATATCCTCTAAATTCACAAAACTTTAATGAAGCGGAATTTGCACCAGAAGAACAATCAGAAGTCAATGTAATAGAACCCGATAATTCTTGCGCACCTCCTTCTCCGTTATCTTCCAGTCTCATAGAAGAACAATCGCTATTCAATATAATTGATCCATTATCTTCCAGCCTTACACCAGAACAAATTCGTCCTATTTCTCGTTTAAATGCTTCTACAAAAACTAAACAATCCGGGAACTCTCGAATTTTGGCCAGTTCAATCGAGAAAAGAAACTAGAAGAAAAACAATCTGGAATTAATTCTAAGCTATTGAAAAAAGTTAAAAAACCTAATGCCTTTGGAGATAAAAGCCCCACAAATGATTTCTTGTAAAAGCAAAAAAGCTTTCAACATAACAAGGTTGAAAAAATAAACAAGTGATTCTAAATCGACAGCCACTGGGCTCACCGCTTTGAACTCAGAAAAATTACAAAAGTTTTTTATCCAAAACACCTTTCTTGTGATTTCAAATCACTTTCATAAAAAGTGATTTTCAGAACATGCCTGTATGTAAAATAAAACATGTTTGGAGGGTTTGAGAAAAATAAAAAAGAATTTTTGTGTTCTACCTAACTTAGTGAATAACTTATACTCTGAGTTACTCGGGTGTATTTTCGCCCTTCAAACTTATATTTTATATTTCAAACTTGTCATCTATCCAGGTAACCTTAGTATGTTCTTATAATATTGCAGTATTTCATATTTATTTAATATTTTAAGTAATAGATTTATTTTATTTTGTATATACATTATTCGGTTGTTTCCCTTTTTTCTTTTATTTCTTTACTTTGGTTTAACTGTCTTTAGTAAATTTTTATTTCATATCATATCAGTAAGATTCAAATACATCTTTTATTTTTATTATAGATTACTTTTATATGTATAAGTTATTGTTTATTTTTAAACAATTAAAAATAAATATTTTTATGTTTTTTATCTACATAAACAATTCTTGTTGAATTTATGCCAACAGTAGACATTTAACTATTTTCATAATTATAATAAATTTTAATTTAACATTTTTTAATCTATTCAAATTGTAATTATTTATCGAAAACACAACACAATGATTTTCTTGTCTTTGATGGCGTTAATACTGCACTCAACTATATCCGTTCGGTTCACGTTTATGTTAAAATTATATTTTTGAAGTATTAAAGTGTTGATGATGTTCTCTCATCGATTTACCGTTAAGTACTAACATTTACGAAATTATCTGTCAGCCGTCGTCTGTAGTTGTTCTAATTCTTGTTTACATATTTGATATCAGAGAACAGACAGAGACCATTCACATTTGCTGACCATTCCTAAATTCATTGCTTTTGCATTGCTTTTACTCGACAATAATAAATATGTGTATTGTCGTTTGTTTAATCACTTCTTATTACTGATTGCTATTTTACATTCCCTTTTTGTTATGACGTTATTCATCAAGCAACGAAATAATTCAATACCACATGAAATAACTAAAAACATTCACACCATTCGTCCAGTATTCGTTGCTTTGGGTGAATGATCCGATGTACATAATTTCATTTCTACAACAATAAAACACATATTCTTACCCTACAATAAAACAAACGGTAATATTTTTTTCCACAGGCTATTTTGTGAAAACAAGACATCTTTCAGTTTTTTTTATTATTTTATTGGCAATGATGTATACATACATGCACAAACGTATACACGCTAGTATGTATATGCGATCAGCATTGAAATCATTCATACCAGTCGTTAAGCATTCGTACCAATCGTTAAGTATTCGTTGCTTTTGGGAGTATTCATTTACATTTGTAGAAGGCATGCAATGCAAGCACCATTTTTCGTTACACTCCGTTTTGTGAATCATGACATGTATTGCTTTACGGGATTGATTTGTACTGTCAACATTAGATTCGTTTTTTGTGATTGTATTCAAAATTAACCAATCAAACCGTTCTCTGTTTGATATCCTGATTTACATTAAAACGAAATATCTACAAACAGGCGCTATTAATATGTCATTCTTTACATGCAATAATAGTTAAAGAGTTATGAAGGAGAAATGGATGTCATTCAATTTAGAAATTTTTGGACGAAAGTAAGATTCCGTTATGTTACAAATCCAATAAAGAGGAAATAAATTTGATTCCGTTTTAGTTCCAAACTCTGCAAAATATTTTTAGGGAGAAATGTATTCAATTCATGTTAATAATCATGTTCAAATATAACTCAAGAGAATGTAGGAACTAATGTTAAATGTTAATAATCATGTTCCAATACAACTCAACAGAATTCGCGGGCTGCTGATGTCAACATGTTACGAACATGTTTACAGCATCATTGCTTGGTAAAATAAAAGAAAAGTAATTTTTTATGTCAATGTTTAAAGTTAATTTATACAAAACTAACTTTTTACATTTAATTTAGTGTTTACTTTGTGTTTTCACGCTGAGGGGTTTTAACGCAAAGGTTGGTTTTAACGTTAAAACCATAAATAAAACCTGGTTTTACCATACAAAATTATTGTGTTAAAACCATCTTAAAACCTCTCTTAAAATGGTTTTAAGTAGGTTTTATGAAATACAAACTTGTTTTCGATGTACTAAATCAGAGCTACCAACATAGAAATGTTGAAAACAGCTAGAACAAAAGAAAATATAAATATTGACATTTAAACTTGTTACTTGTAGTAAAAAATTCGACATTGAATAAGTGTTATGCTAACTTGTTTATTCAAATTTAAAATTGTTTTTAAAAATAAAATCACAATTTAGTGATAAATTATATAATAATCTTAGAAAAAGTAAAAAAGTAATATCCATAAAGCAATTAAATGACACCGAAAATGCTTTAAAATGCTAAATATTTATAAGGAAAACTTTACTTGAACATAACTACTTTCTAAAATTATCATTGGAAAAAATTTACAAAAGTAATGGAATTAAAGCATCAAAGAAATGAAATTCCGCAATAAGAAATAGACGAAAATTACAGATGACGTCGATAACGTCATTAAGGACTGTCTGTAATATTAATAGACAATAGTTGTATTTCAAGTACTAAGGGATTAAATAATACCCTTTCGATAAAATTAACAAAAAAAAGTAGGTCTAAGCGTTAACTTGGATTTGCACAAACATATTCAATGACTAATTGTTATTTTTCTGACCAAAAAAAAATGTTAAATTAAGTGGTATAGGCTGCAACACAGATAATATGGACAAAGCAAGCGTTTAGTGATTCAAGTGAAGTTTAGTAGAAAGCTTTTAGGTATGCGAAGCTGTATCTTATAAATTCGAGTTTCTATTTATTTTATTTTTTATTCTATTTCATTAACATCAGTGTATGTTTTTGAATCTTTTGGTAGACATTCTTATCAGAAAAAGCTTTATAAATATTTCAACGTTCAATAATTCCAACTCCTTCTGAAACTACAGAGGATCAGAATAGGCTGAACAAACTGTAGGATAATGGTCAGAGTCGACCTATAAGATGTTTCCGAAGTGGTCAAAGACGATGGAATGTGATGGACCGCACAGATCAAGTGGAAGGAATGAGGGGAGCGTAGCTACCTTCGGACGACCAGGCCGCGAGGGCACCATCCCGGATTTCACTATGGTCTCGGAGGGCATGTATCACAGAGTCGAGGACTGGAAGGTCCTGGAAATCAGTGATCACCAGTACATATCGTACACCTTTGCTTCAAGGAATAGAGTAGAGGAGGACAATCACAACACGAACAGTCGAAGATAGGATGCACGGAAATTGAATGCTAATCGGCTAATCTTGGAAGGAGACAGATTGTGTAGCAGAGTTCAACTCTCTGACGACGCGAGGATAAGAGTATAACGAACAATAGAGATAATAAGACGCAGATGTAAAAAGGTAATGCCCTTGTTGAGATCCCCGAATATCAGAAAGAAAGCAGTGTACTAGTGGGACGACAATATCGCAGCACTCAGGCGAGATGCCTACGTGTACGGCGGAGGTACCCGAGAGCCAGACTCGATGGACCGCTGAGGAAATGCGGGCATATAAGGAGGCAGAGAAGTCTCTGAAAAAGGCTATAATGTGCAGGAAGAACCAGGCGAACGAACGGCGACAGAACATGTCCAATACGGAATTTTTGCCATTTTCCACAGAGGAGCTGAAAGCAGCGGCGGTCGGATTAAAACCCGGTAAGGCACCAGGGCCCGACGGCATCCCGCCTGAGGTAATACGGGAGATTGCCAGTCAAAGACCGAAACTCCTACTGAGAATGTACAACGCGTGCCTAAAGGAGTGTATTTTCCCCGAAATATGGAAGAAACAACGGCTGGTCTTAATAAGCAAGGGAAAGGGCGATCCGAAGGACCCATCCGCGTACAGGCCACTGTGCATGCTGGAAACGACGGGAAAACTGCTCGAGAGGCTTTTGAAGCTGCGGCTTACTGCGGCTATTGAGAATAGTGGCGGATTGTCTGCCAGGCAATATGGATTTCGACCCGGTCGGTCTACTATTGACGCCTTGAGAGAGGTGACAGAAGCGGCTATGGTCACACAACGTGGGAGTAGCTCTACGAGGCCAGTGCTACTGCTTGCGACTTTGGACATTAGAAACGCGTTTAACAGTCTAAGATGGAGCGATGTATTAAACGCTTTAGAATACAATTTCTCGGTACCAAACTATATTCTGGCCATGATAAGTAGTTATTTGAGTAACAGACAGCTGTTGTATAACACAAGCTCGGGACCAAGGGTGAAACATATAACATCAGGAGCGGCACAGGGATCTATCCTTGGCCCTGACCTATGGAACGTCAACTACGATGGAATTCTAAGAGAGGATATGCCAGATGGAACTTTTTTGGTTGGATACGCAGATGATATTGCTGCCGTCATCACGGCCAGGAATACGGAAGAGGCGCAGAGAAAACTGAGACGTGTCATGCTAAGGACGGAAAGATGGTTGGAAGCCCACGGCCTAGACCTGGCCAAGCACAAAACAGAATTACTGCTGATCACTAGTCGCCGTATCCCCTTACAGGTAGACATGAGTATTGGAAGCGAGGTAATTAGGACCAAGAGCTCGGTAAGATACCTGGGAATAAGGCTGGACCCCAAGCTAAAATTTTCATACCAGATTCAGTACTCGGCTGACAAAGCCCGGAAGATCGTCGGGCAGCTCAGCAGATTAATGGCGAATATTGGAGGCCCGCTACCGGCGAGACGGAGACTCCTGATGGATGTTGGAAACAGCATTATGCTCTATGGGAGCGAAATTTGGGCCGAAACGCTAGGGGTTGAAAAACGGGCGAACTTACTTCTAGCGGTACAGAGAACGGGTGCACTACGTATCGCGTCGGCATACCGTACGGTGTCCGCCCCAGCCGTACTTGTGATAGAAGGTACAATCCCTGTCGATCTACTGGCAGCAGAGCGGATGAAGATTTATAAGGCGAAATCGGCTGGAAACCACATAACCGGTCACTTCAGGGAAAACACAATTTCAGAATGGCAACGACGATGGAACAGCGAGGATAGAGGAAGGTGGACGGCGAGACTCATCCCGGAAATAAAGCCATTTATCTGTCGGAAATTCGGAGAAGTAAATTTTTATGTTACACAGATGCTATCGGGCCACGGATATTTTAGGAAATATCTCAACAGAATGGGCAAGACCACCTCGCCTTATTGCCTTTACGAAGAAGAGGAGGTAGTAGATGACGCAGAACACACTATCTTCGAATGTGCACGCTGGCAGAGCTATCGCTCTGCACTGACGTCGATGATCGGAATGATAACGGCCGCTAACATTGTCGGGGCTATGATTGCGAGCAGAGAGAATTGGGCCTCAGTGGCGAATTATGTGGAGCGCATTCTGAGACTGAAGAAGAGAGATCTGGAGGCTGCGGAGCAGGCGGGCACGCCGGCATAGATGGCACCAGCTCACGTGTCAAACGAGGTCCCAGTCGGGAGCTTGGACGGAAGGAATAGTGGAGACAATTAGAAGTCTCCCCAACCTTCATTACGCAGTCCGGACGCGGATGTGAGCATGAAGGCGGCCAAAGGGCCAAAAAGGACTCCACTCCGAAGTAATACCACCGTAGTTCCGGAGTGGACACAACAGTCCACGGTACGAGGGGGGCCCCACACACGGAGGACGTGACGACTTCCTCTATGGTGCGGTTAAGTACATTTACCCCTCCTCGGCGTATAAAAAAAAAAAAAAAAAAATGTTCTCTTAGGTTGTTGTTGAGTTCGCTTACATGTCTGTCTCTTTTCCTCTCATGCTTTTTGTTGCTAGTTTACTTATACTAAGTCCGATGTATGTGTTAGTGTGTATTTGTGTACGCATTGTCTATGTATTTAAAGCTTTTGTTTATCTTTTTTATTGTTAAACGATATTAGGTCGTTTCAACTATTTTTGCGTAACACTGCCGCCCACTTAAGCCTGTTCGTCCCGAATAGGCTCATTATCTCTTTCCGTATTTTGCTAGTCGCTCTATGTGTACGACCTTCATTTTTGTTCGGGGGCTATTAGCTTTTTGTGTCCTGTACACGACATCATTTAACTGTTTAATTACTTTGTATGTTCCATCCCAGTTGGTTTGTAGCTTGGGGGATAATCCCTTCTTCCGCTTTGAGTTTTATAGTAGAACCAACTGTCCCTCATGGAAGCCCTCTGTGTTTGCTGCACGATCATACCTGGCTTTCATTCTATCGCTGACCATTTTTATCCAGGTGCGCACAAATTGATGAAGTTCATTCAGGTTTTCTTCTTTTCCAGTGGCATCGTTCTCTGCGACAGACGTAACTCCAAACTCCAAGTCACCGGGCAGTTTTATCTCGGTTCCAAATATTACCATCGCGGGTGATCTAGATGTTGAATCATGGACTGCTGATCGGTACGCCAGTAGAAACCTTGGAATGTGTTCGTCCCAGTCCTTCTGTTGTTCGCTCACTACTTTCCGTAAGTACTCTTCCAGGGTTCGATTAAATCGCTCTACCATTCCGTCTGACTGTGGGTGAAGAGGCGTTGTTTGAGTTTTCTTAATTCCGTACGTCTCACACATTCCTTTGAATATTGTTGACTCGAAATTTCTGCCTTGATCGGAATGTAGTTCTATTGGAACCCCATAGCGACAAACCCAGTTGTTTACAAAAACATTTGCTATTGTGTTCGCCTCTTGATTGGGTATGGCACACACTTCGGGCCATTTGCTAAAGTAGTCCATCACCACGAGAACATATCGGTTTCCGGCATTGCTGACAGGAAAGGGGCCTACTCGTCCATCGCTATCTACTCGAAAGGTGTGCCCGAGTTATACTGTTGCATCTGACCCCGACTTCTTCTTACTGGACCTTTTACTGCAATACAGTGGGTACAGTTTGCTATCCAGTCCGCCACTGCTTGCTGACATCTAACCCAATAAAAACGTTGTTTTAGCCTTTCTAGCGTCTTTGTCACTCCAAGATGTCCTCCGCTGGCACCATTATGGAACTTCTTTAATACTTTTTTCATTTTGGAGGAAGGCACTACTAAAAGGTTAGATGAGGTCTTGCCATCGGTGCTTTCCCATTGTCGATACAAGCACTTATTTATCAGCTTTAAACTGTCCCATAGTGCCCAATATGCTTTTGTAAGAGGTCCTTCTGCGAAAATTTCATTTCTTTCAGGTCGTTTGTCCTCCTCCTTCGCAGCTATTATCTTCGCCAATATTGGGTAACTCCTTTGTGCTCGAGACCAGTCTTCGTTGGCATCAATTCGCGTTAGCCGGATATCGACGATGGATTCCTTTTTCTCAGCTTTCACGCAATGTTTACACTCCAAATTAAACAAACAAATGAAAGAGCATCAGCATTCCCATGTTTTATGCCTCTTCTGTGTTCAATGCTGAAGTCGTATGTCTGGAGGCGCTCAATCCAACGTGCTAACTGTCCCTTAGGGTTCTTAAATTGCAGCAGCCATCTCAAAGCAGAATGATCAGTTCTTAGTAGGAAATGTTGGCCATACAGATACTTATGGTAATGTTTGATGCACTTCAGCACTGCAAGTAGCTCCTGCCGAGTCACACAACAGTTTCGTTCAGGCTTTGACAGTGTGCGACTATAGTAGCCCACGACTTTCTCTGTCCCGTTGATTACTTGGGAAAGTACACCACCAATTCCATATCCGCTAGCATCACTGTCCAAATTTTTTCCTGGGACTGGATATGCCAAAACTGGTGCAGCACACAATAGATCTTTCAGAGTCTGGAACGCCTTTTCTTGTGACTCACCCTATTGATACGCTTTCGATTTCTTGGTGAACTCATGCAAGCTTGTAGCAACGCTAGCAAAGTTAGCACTGAATGCAGTTTTCTCTTTGTCCTTTTCTGCAATCTCCACCTGCCAATAACAGCTTTGTAAATCCAATGTGGAGAACCACTTCGTTCCAGCTAGCGTGTCGAGTGTGTCATCAATTCTCGGTAGCGGGTAACTGTCCTTTTTAGTAATATCATTCAGCTTCCTGTAGTCTACATAGAATCTTGTACTGCCATCTTTCTTTTTGACAAGACTACAGGTGAGCTCCACGGACCTGATGATGGCTCGATTACGCCGCTTCTCTTCATTTCGTCGACTAGCTCTTTCACCTCATTACGCTTCGCTAGCGGTATGCTTCTGGGTGCTTGTTTTATCGGTCTCGCTTCGCCAGTATCAATTTCATGCTATACCATGCCTGTTCTTCCTTGGCTTTTATTATATGTGGCGAAAGCGCAAGCATACCTCTTTAGAAGCTTTTTAGCTTTATTTCTCTCTGGAGCTGCTAAGCCTGCTACCCAGTTCTCCACACTTGCACTAAATTCCTGTTGGTTCTTGGCTGACATTTCAGTTTGCGGCGATTGTTCCCTGTTTATTACCGCCTCTACTGGAACACATTGACTGACTTCTGAGTTCTTACTGATGACTTTTTCATTGCCTGATAGATTCAGCTCTCTTACCGGGACTATTTTCTGTTCTGTAGATTTGACGAGGGCCTTTGCTGTTATTAAATCAATCGGTATTTCTGCTGGTTCCACAACCCACAAGCGGTTTATCTCACAATCTCCTTCCATACGCGCCCATATCAGTGATTCGTTCTGTGGTGGCAGTTTGAGTTGTTCGACCGCAACTATCCTTCTAGCGTGCACTTGATGCTTGACCCCACGTCAAGAGGTATCTCCACATTTTGCCAACTCATAATCTGTTACCTCATATTCAAATTGATACCATGAGCTATCATGAAATCGGCACCAATGATAACCTCGTTCACAATATCGGCAACAATAAAGATGTGTGTGACACTAATGTTGGCTATAGTCACCATCGCCTCTGTTTTTCCGTGGACGGTGGCAGACTCTCCAGTAGCTGTCCGAAGTCTTACATTCCTGAGTGCCTCACATTTTCCCTTTACTACATCTGGCCTGATGATGGACTGCGTCGCCCCGGTATCTATAGTGAGGGTGTGTCGTCTGCTGTTTATGTACCGCACGCCGTAAGATTATTGTTGTTCTGTTGCATCACTGATATTGAGATCGTGGGGCCCTCGCTTGTGGGAGCCAGCACTTGTCCCTCAGTGCTAGCTCGTTTTAGTTTAACGGGGACTCTTGTGAAGATGATCTGTAGTTCACCCGTTTATTATTCCTCGATGGTGAGATGGACCTGAATCTTTTACGTGGCGCTTTAGAATTTCTTTGGAAATGCCCAGCATTTCCACAGTTAAAGCATTTAACTTTAGCCTTTTGTCCGTTTTCTTCTAGCGCTTGCTTCACTATTTCCATAACTTTAGTTACAAGGCATTCCTCTTCCTCCACGACTTCCATTTTACGGACTTTGTTTATTTGTGGCCTAGAGATAGTGCGAGCGGTCTCCTGGGCTAGTGCGAAGGTCGCGGTCTCTGCAAATGTTGTCTTCTGTGTGGAGCATACCGCTAGTTTAATGTCAGGGTCGCGTATACCATTCACAAACGCCTCGGTCTTAATGTAGTCTATCAGCGGGTGGTTTTCTCCTGGGTATGTAAGCTGTACCAACCTCTCAACCTCCATTGCAAAGGCTTGTAATGACTTGTTTGCCTTCTGCGCGCGGCATCTTAACTCTATACGGTACAGCTCTCGTTTGTGCTCGTTGCCGAATTTACGCTGCAACGCCGCCATTAAGTCTTTGTAGTTGTTTCTATGGCTGGCTGGCATGGTTTCTAGGATCTCCGCTGCTACCCCTTTTAACGCCAAAATTAGTTCCAACGTCTTTTCTCTATCGTCCCATCCGTTTCTACTGGCCACTGTCTCAAATTGGAATTTGAAAACGGATAGAGGTGAGCTTCCATCAAAGCAAGGTGTTTTTATCCTGTACATTCAGATACGACTCCCACTGGTTCCAGTCGCTGGCTCTGGAGGCTGATGATATTTTCCTCCATTATTAAGAGTTTTCCGTCGACGGCCCGTCGATTGTCCGTCTTCGCATCAACGGCCTTTTCTAAATCATCCACCTTCACGTCAACGGCCTTTTTAAAATCTGACACTTTTACCTCGACACTGGCAATTCTTTTGCTGAACGACTCATGTATTTCCTACAGCTTCTCTGTTGTTGTTTCAAAAAGCTTTTGGTTTGTTGCTTGCATTCTTTCCATCATTTGTCACTATCTTTTCGTGACTCAGCCAGAAGATTTTGATTTTAGTTTCTAGAAGCTTCTTGTACATCAGCTAGAAGTTTCTGATTGGCTATTTGCATTTTCTCCATCATAGCAGCTAGCAACGAATTTATGTCGACACCACTAGGCGTTGCAGGGGCCTGTGTCTATCGTTCCTCTTCATCCTCGAACTCGTAGGTTTCGATATCGATGCCCTGAAGCTGAAGTTGTTCTCTTAACCGCCTCTGCAGTTCATTCTTTGTACCGGCAGTTGGCAGCTCCAATTTACCCAACTCTCGTTTAAGCCGGTCCACTCTTAGTTCGGAGAGTTTAATTTTTATTTCTTTATTTATTTTTACTTTTGGATTTTACAATCCCACTTCTGACACCAATTGTTACGTTTTTACCTTTTTAAAAACGTTTATGTATGAGTTCGTTGATTGCAAACCAAGTAAAAACAAATATGTGTTTATTTTAATGAAACTCTTTATTAATCACACTACTTTTATGTACCACTGTCCAAACTTATACCAAGTACACAACAATAACTATAACAATATGTGCACGTTAGATACTCTTCTCTGCTTATAACCTTTTTATAAGCAACAGCCAGCCTTACGACAATAAAAAAAATTTTATAACCACAATTAGAATAAAAATAACCAAATTCGCAAAAAAAATAACCAAATTTAAGGTTTAATACAAAAATTTTATTTTTTTTCTGTGTTGTTAAACTACAAATCGGAGGCCTAACATGAAAAGGCCTAATTCAGGTTTTAATTGCAAATATCAGATTTATAACGATTTAAAAAATGGCCTAATTCATGGCAATGAATTTTTGAAAGATAAAGTCCTAACTAATTTTTTATTTCGTTCTAAAATTATAATCGCAACTGAAGTTGTGAGTTTATATTTCCTAAATAATAAATTCGCTTTAGCGGAAAAAGTTACTTAACAAATTTTTGCTCCGGGTCGAGTTCCTGTTTTTGACAAATAGGAAAAACGTTATACATACTAACAAAACTGTATTTCCCAATTAATTCCCATCAGTTGACTTTGTTTTTTTGTGAAAAATATTGTTTAAGAGGAAAAAGTTTTAACATTAAAAAGTTTAATAATGCAATAAAAATTATGAATGCGAACGAAAATTCTGACTCTGATTTGGATAATGCTGATAGTATCCGAACAAGGAAAAATATTGCAAGAAAGTCCTTCAATATTTTGGCACATCAAATAAGGAACTATCACTTAAGCCACTTAGAAAACTATTAATTACTGTTAATATGTTAAAAGCCCTGGCGTATGACCCATCAGGACCAATATACTGCAAAACAGGCATAACTGACGATTACGAATTTCTCCCATATAGATAAAAGTCGGCGATTAAAGATATATCACGAAAGAGAAATGGGGAATGCATATTGTCATCTTTTTTAAGATAATTGGTCTTATAAGAACAAATTTTTTATAACTAACTTTTGACCTAGTCTTCTTAATTTCATGAATTATTACCGTTTATTATTTAAACCTAAATTATTATCATATATATTACTTTCAACGCAGATTAAAAAAGGCCTAACTTAATTTTTCTTTTCAAAGATATCAACGAAATATAGGTCTCTCTTCGAAAACTTCATAGAAACAAAAATTAACAATTTTTTAAATGAGAAGTAGAATGTGTTGCTGTTTTTTTTTTTCTTAAAAACCGTATTAAAATTTTTGTTGTATTTACAGTTTTACAGATTTTATTAAGATTTTCGCTCCTCCTGTAAAGTAACAAAAAATCGAGTTAGGCCTTTTTAATATTTCGCCATCGAAATACTAAATTAAGGTTTTTATTTATTTGTATTAAAATTTTTCTTAAAATTTCAATTGAACGTAGTAAAAATGGTTAAAAATATAAAACGCTTTGCTAATGATTGCAAAGCTTGTAATGGAAATTTTTAAATAATATTAAAAAAGTGATTGTTGTATTAATGAGAATAAAAAAAATAACCAAAATGAAGAAAAATACACATTTACACATTAGAAAACAAAATAACCAAAACGGCAACGCTGGCAACAGCGCTTGTTCCAAGGCAGATTTATATAACAGGTAGGAACGTCTGTACAACAAATACAACAATGCAAAAACAACAGGGATTTTGTTTTTGTAAAGAGTATGCCTAATGTCAAAAACAGCTGACCAAGTGTATTCATCACTGACTGACGAATAACAATAGAAAGAAAAATGTTAAAAAATTTATAAAAATGGCTACAACAAACACTAAAAAAACAACAACATTTTGACATTTTAAACATCATCAGCTGTTCAGTTACGGCTACCGTCTATAAATATACCGTGGCTTGTTCGTTATTCTCTGCTTACAATCTTTATGTAAGCACAACACTTCTGCTCGCGTTAACACTAACAACTCATCGATAAACTTTACTACGGATGCAACTTACAACTTCACACCGCGACTGCATGCAAGGCTGACTGAATTCACTCTGACTCGATGTCTGCTTTCTCTTGCCCTTTTTATATGCGAACGCCTTCAGTCTGATGATGGTTCTCGAAGTAGAAGGTTCGCGTTCGCGCCTTCTAGAGAATTCTATAGCTACTGCATTATGTTTATGTACTATGTTCTCTTAGGTTGTTGTTGCGTTCGCTTCCATGTCTGTCTCTTTTCCTCTCATGCTTGTTGTTGCTAGTTTATACTAAGTCCGATGTATGGGTTAGTGTGTATTTGTGTACGCATTGTCTTTGTATTTTAAGCTTTTGTTTATCTTTTTTATTGTGAAACGATATTAGGTCGTTTCAACTATTTTTGCGTAACAATATATTATATAATAATATATTATAAATATATAATAATACAATTTTGTTAAAAAAATGTATTCTTTTCTTAATTATTAAGTGAAAATCGCAATTTTTATATCCCGAATTATCCCGGGATTTTTCAAAATCAATCCCTAATTTAGAGGTCACTCTATGTTTGAACTTGCAATATCATATACTATTTTCAATATGGCAACTTCATTATTTTGTTTTCAATAATATATTGGTTTACCTCCACCAAGTCTACCAACAAATACTCTTCCTCCGTTGAATAATTTTTCGACATTTGATTTAACAAAAATCACAAGGTATAACAAAAATAAACTAAATTCACTAGACACAAACTTTGTAAACAAAATGACAATAATAAACATAACGAATAAGAAAGTACGTTGTTGCCACTGCGTTTTTAAATAACTTTTTAAAATAGCAAAATTTATCGATATTGCACCGGCATTGTTATAATTTTGAAAAAGTTAATTTTGTTTTATCTCGAAGTTGTTATCCTAATCCTAATATATATATTATAAATCTTTCTGTAAGTCTGTTTTTTTGATTGTTTGTTAGCCAAATTTGGGATATAGATCGGGCTTTTGTCCGTGGAGGTTAAAGGCTATAAATCTTTTCAAAATTTTGACCAAAAGGGGAGAGAAATGGTATTAGGTAATTTTTTACGATTTAGCTTAGTTAAGTTTCCCATATGTTTGTTGTTTTGTTCGTTGCCCAATCACGCCTGAACGCCTGAACCGATTTTATTGAAATTTAGGATATAGAACGAACTTTTGTCGGTGCAGGTTATCCTAATATCCTAATCCTAATATATATTATAAATCTTTCTCTAAGTCTGTTTTTTTTTTTGTTTGTTTGTTAGCCAATCACGCCTGGACCGATTTTCTTGAAATTTGGGATATAGATCGAGCTTTAGTCGGTGCAGGTTATAGGCTATAAATCTTTTTAAAATTTTGACCAAAATTGGCGAAAAATGGTACAAATCGGTAAAAAGTGGTAATAGGTAATTTTTTACGATTTGGCTTGGTTAAGTTTCCCAAATGTTTGTTGGTTTGTTCGTTACCCAAACGAAACAAAAAGAGGTCCAAAAAGGGGAAAGGGGCCAAAAACGGGCAAATTGACTGCATAGCCAATCGCGCCTGGACCGATTTTCTTGAAATTTGGGATATTGATCGGGCTTTTACGGTGCAGGTTATAGGCAATAAATCTTTTCAAAATATTGATCCAAAAGGAAAAGAATGGGACAAAGGGGAAAAAAATGGGGAAAAATTAGTACTTTATGCAAAAATGATGTATTTTATCTATTTTAAAGGTATTTTTTACGATTTAGCTTGGTTAAGTTTCCCAATAGCTATTAGAGGGGTTCCGTTTATAAAGTTAGAGCAAAAGGGGTCTAAAAAGGGCTATAAATCTTTTCAAAAGTTTGGACCAAAGGGATAAAAATGGGACAAAGGGAGAAAAAAAAACAAATATTAGTACTTTATACGTAAACGCTGCATTTTATTTGTTTTAAAGGTATTTTTTTAAGATTTTGGTTGGTTACATTTCTAAAATAGCTGTTGGAGGTGTTCCCTTTATAAAGTTGGGCCAAAAGCGGTCGAAAAATGGGCAAATTACATGGATTTATATTTAGAACTTAAAGTATTCAAAAAAATTAGGTTGCGAATAATTTGAGAAATTCTATTTTATAAAAAGCCGGTTTGGATTTGGAAACCGGATTTATATTTATTGTTACTTTTATAACCCGCATAACGCCGGGTACAATCTGCTAATGGTGTTATAAGTTTCGAACCTCGATTGAATATCATACGACGCAGCGTAGCATTTTTTGTTTCTCGCTACTGTAGATCTACCATATCGCCAGAAACTATACTGATAAAAGATATGATGCTGTTTTGTTTTTTTATAATATTAAATATCTATAAGGGTTTATAAAATTGATGTTAAGATTAAATAAAATTACTCTCGTTTTATAGAGAAAAATTTATAACTGCAATCTTTTGGTTTTTTTTCTTTAAACACAACCACATCCGCCTTTAGTAGTCCTACTTCGCAGTTCTAAATCCAAACAGAGTCCTACCACATATTGTAAAAACTTGTATATATGTATGTACTAGTTGCAAACTGCACGTATTGCCGCGCCCCCAACCAAATAAATTTGAAGGAAAGGCATTACACAATGTCCAATTAATTTTAAATCATTTTATTGATTTTGTTTGGCGTTATCTTGATGATTCAGATGAACGGGTCTGAGTAGTAGGCATTCGATCAGTTTCTAATCTCACTTCTCGTTGTTCAAGTGGTTCATGCGAACGGGTCTAAGCGGCATATACTCGAAGATTTTCCAACAACGAAAAGTGGCATTAATTTTTATACATTAGAAGATTACCTTTAATATACATGTAAATGTAGAAGCCCCACTTGGTAAACAAAGTAATTAAGCTAATTACACAAAATATTAAAACTTTCGTTGTTTTATTAAATTCTTATTGTAACTGTACAAAGTGAAGAAAGAAAAATATACTTGAAATATTTACTGTCGTATGTATACGCGATTGTGCAAACAATAGTAAGGGTTGCCTACAGTGGACAGCAAATGACTAGTATGTGTACGTAATTTTATGAATTTTAAGGAAATAATAAATGAGGAAGAGTATTTAAATATTTTAAATAAAAAATTCAGCCTAAGCTGGAAACAATTAAAAATTAATCCAACAAATCAAGGGATCCAATCATACTTCTGTAATGTGCAAATATGATTTACCCTCTAAAATCGCCACAGAATTAATATTCTTGTACAAAGCCCCGATATGAATCCAAGAGAATATTTAAAAGATCTTTTGAAAAACGGTTACAGAAAGTCACTGAAATTTACTTATATTTTTCATATGGTTCATAAAATACATTGCATTTTTATAATAAAAGAGAAAAAAATTAAAATTGTTAAATTCATGAAATTTCTAAAAAAAATAGTGGAGTTAGCTAGACTTTTGTCGTCCACTGTATGTAGCAATACTATGTAAATAACAAGAACATTAGGAATATAGTCTAATGAAAACGAATACGCAAAACAAATTTCAGTAACAAACGAGAAAGAAATATTTTATTTTTAGGACATAATATTTAATGAATAACTAGAATTTGGTGTTAAATTTTAAATTTGAGAACAAACAATATCACAGTCTGTGTTCCATTAGTCATTGTCCTAAAAAAGTGTGTTATTTATTGTTGCAGTGCAAAAAAAAAGTAGAAAACAACCACTAATTAATCAATTAAGTAATAACCTACAAGTTGAAGTAAAAAACATGCGCGGTTCAATCGGATGTCACTGTAAAGCTGTAAAACTATGGATAGTCGGTCCATTCGATAGTCCGATATATATTCTTAGAAGAGTGCTAAATTACCCACTGTTATTTTAAAGTAATACAAGCATACATACATGTAAAATAATAATGAAAACTGGGCAAAATAATATTTTAATGTTATTTATATATTTCACAAAGTGCATTAATTTTTGAATTCAAATTAAATTAAATAAAGTTTTGTGTTGAATAATAGAATAGAAGTTATTTTAAGATAAAAATGAAATTAATTAATATAAAAGCGACTGACATTGACGACCGATTAATTCTACTGACGAGTGAGCGGCTCAACTGACTGCTTTTTTAACTTCTTTATTTGTCACATGCACTTAGCATTTTACATGTCTACACCTGACTCTAGCTTTAAATGTATATTAATAAATGTATAGTAAAATCTTTTTTTCACGGTAGATACGTTCCTAAGAAATTCGTGTAAAAAATACACGGTTCATATGTAAATTTGGAAATATGTTCTACAATCATAAAAAATCGTGTAAATTGAAAAAAATTCAAATATTTCCTTAAAAAACCGAGCAAACTGATCGCATACTCCATTAATAAAACAAAACAATTCATATTTATTACAAAACAATAAATTGTACAGTTTAAATACAATCCATAAGTATCAAAAAATATGCATAAAAAAATGAGGAAACTATTGGTTAATAACAATCGTGGACGTTTATTATAGTTTTTGCAATAACAACCTAACACTACGTTACCTTTTCAAAATTTATAAACGATTCCGATTATATAATTTGAAGCTGTTACCAATTTATAAAAAATATAAACTTAAACATTAACTTTATGCACTTTGAAATTATATATTGCGCCATCAGTAAACTGATATGTTAAATAAAACGGGTATTTCCTTTAATGTAAACATTCTGTGTAGTAGAATTGCCATTATGATGTTATCCTGTAAGACACTGTAAAAAATCATGAAAAAATTATAATTTTTTTTTTGAATTCTAATTAAATTTTATTTTTTTGGAATTCGTATTAAACCTGTTGGTATCTTTGTTCCAATTAGCGTGAAATTCAATCTCTGATGATTTTCCGGAAAAATGAAAACACGTTGTCGTTTTATAATACTACAAATTTTTTATTAAAAGAACAATTTCTGTATGTATTTAATGAAAAAATATGACGTTTCGAACAGAGGGTTCTTTTCGTAATAAAAGTTAAAAACGGAATAAAAAATATCTACAATATTTTTACAAATGAAATAATATATTTCAATAACATAGTCTACTGTGTTGTACGCATTTGAGTTGTATTAGAACAAGTACAAATTTTCAACAATCTTCGCCTCAAATCAATTGCGTTATTTTAAGAATTACATTTTAAGTTTTAATAAATTACAACAATGTATATGTCTTTGTTTTATTAAACATCTTGTAAGTATGTCCGTAGCGTTGTCTTCAGAAGTAACATACTTTATTTCAATAGCGCTCTCCTCTTACTTTTTCAACAGAGCCCTCGGGTTTACGTTTTACACCCATTTACACCCGATCACATTTACTTTACTTGGCTTATCCACGAGATCCCTGGTCTTATTTTTTATTAATGAATTGTATTCTGCCTGCATAGCCTTTTTCCACTTTACGGAATTTTCGGAATTCAATGCCTCAGCCACCGTTTTAGGATTTTCTATAACCGAGTTTTACATTTCGATATCATTTGCCATGCAATAAATTTTCCTAGGTCTCCCTTTACCACCACTTTTAACCAATTTAGGCCTACCACGTTTTCTCTTTTTATTACCAACAGGCGTTTCCTCTCTTTCAGTTTCACTAGTATCAGCACTCATATATTCCGTTTCGCTAATGTCACCAACTTACGTGTTACCAGCGTCTTCTACTTCCGCAACATTATTGTTGTTTATTTTAAAAAGATCCGTATAAAATAGTTAATTTTCATTTCGAATGTAAGTGATATTTTTAAACAATTGCTCAAAAAATATTACATCACGAGCAATAACGATATGTCTGGTACCGGGATTATATAAACGATATCCTTTTGTATGTAGTTGGTAGCCAACAAATTTTAATTTTTCGCCTTTAGGTAAAAATTTACCACCCTTAGGCTTTGGACCCTTTTTCAAAACCACAGCATCGCAACCAAACGTTTTTAAATATGACACCGAAGGTTTTCTACCATACTATTTTTCAAAAGGTGTAACATCGTAGAGAACTTTTGTTGGAGCTCGATTCTTCAGGTAAGTTGCTGTATTAATGGCTTCGCCCCACAAAATTTGTGGTAATCCAGATGACTCCAACAAACATCTCGCCATTTCGACAAGCGTTCTATTCGCCCTTTCCGAAACACCATTCTGTTGAGGAGAATAACCTACTGTTGTTTGATGCACAATACCTTTTTTAGCAAAATGCTGCTTGAATTTAGAATTAATAAATTCTTTGCCATTATCGCTACGTAATGCTTTTATTTGGCGGCCTATCTGTTTCTCCGCCAGCATAGAAAAATTAAGGAATGCATCAAAAGCTTAATTTTTTCTTCAACAAATACGTAGTTATATAACGAGAATAGTGATCGATGAAGGTTATATAATAAGATGACCCACCAACAGATTTAACACCAATTGGCCCACATAAATCTGTGTGAACCAATTCTAAAACACCTTTAGTTTGAATATCTGTATAAGTTCTGTACGGTGTTGCAGAAATTTTGTTCACAGCACACATGTAAAACATTCAATAGTTTTTGGCATTTTAACGTTCATACCTTTATCTATGTTCTTCGAATTTAACTTGTTCAGATCATTTACATTTATGTGACCAAACCGCTGATGCCACCTTCTCGCAATATTTTCATCAATGGCCCCATTTACTTTTTCACAATTTTCATATTATTCAAAATTGACAATAAACATATCGTTTACAAGATTAGGTATAAAAATAATTTCATTTCTTCTACTTTTCATCATAGCTCTATTCTTCGCAAATTGAACATTATGACCAGATTTAACTATTTTGTTGATTGATAAGAAATTAGAATGTAATTGTGACACATACCATACTTTTCTTAATGTCAGCCTGCAAAACTTTGTTTCCACTTTAACATCACCAATTCCTTGAGTATAAATACTCTCACCAGATGCTAAAATAATTTTTTGTTTCGATTCCGTAAACCTCTCAAAACATTCTTTGATTCTGCACATATGCGATGTCGCTCCGCTGTCCAATATCCAAAACTCTCTTAAGTCGATATTATTATCCATTATTGAGCTAGCAAAGTCATCTTTTCGGTCATGATCTTTACAATGAGATCGTATATGCCCCTTTTTCCCACATCGGTAACATTTAATGTTGCTGTTTTTATATGCATTACAGTTGTTGCAGTTGTTAGGCATATTTTTCTTATTTCTTTTAAAATCATTCCGCGTATTTGCCGCAAAAAAAGTTTCATTTGCTAAATTATTTTTGCTACCTTGTCGCATTTCTTCTTCTAATATTTTCGAAATTAAATTTTCATACTTCGGCAAGCTATCTCTGCTTTCTATAGCAACTACAAAAGATTCCAATTCATCGGGAAGACCACACAATAATAAAATAGACAGTAGATCATCATTTAATGTGATCCCAATTTCCTTCAAATCATCGACCGTACAACAAAATTCATTGATTTGTGGAGAAAATTTTTCGCTTTCATTTAATTTGAAATGTACCAATTTTTTAAATAAATTTACCTTTCTAGATGCGGTGTTTGCTTGGTAAAGTGAACTCAAAATATCCCAGGCAGCTTTTGACGAAGTACAATGTTTTATATGAATTAATTCAGTTGTTTTAATACTTAGGGTTATTGCCGCTAAAGCTTTGCTGTCTTCTACAAGCCATTGGGCCTCATTAACACCTGGTCGTTGTCCCAAAACCGTGTGATACAAATCCAGCGTTATTAGCAAGCTCTTCAATGCACCATGTCGCGTAGTTTTCACCATTGAGTTTATCAATATTTGCTACGTGACCTGCCATTACCCATCAGAATCTCTGATGATTTTCCGGAAAAATGAAAACACGTTGTCGTTTTATATTTGTATAATACTACAAATTTTTTATTAAAAGAACAATTTCTGTATGTATTCAATGAAAAAATATGACGTTTCGAACAGAGGGTTCTTTTCGCAATAAAAGTTAAAAACGGAATAAAAAAATATCTACAATATTTTTACAAATAAAATAAAATATTTCAGTAACATAGTTTACTGTGTTGTACGCATTTGAGTTGTATTAGAACAAGTACAAATTTTCAACAAAACCAAAATTAAAATTTTCTTCTTGACCAACCGTGTTATTCCAAAATCGTGTAAAAAAAGACGGTGTAAAAAGATTTTACTGCATATAGGTATATATTTATATGGAGAAAGTAATAGAAATACACAAAAACGTGTACTACTTTTCCCTAACAAAATCTTTTTTATTTTGATTGTACATAACGGTTTATTTTACAGCTATAAGTTTAAATTATATTCTAACAGTTAAAGTTCTTAAAAAAAGTTTTTGAACTTTGTTTGTGTATTTTTTTCAATCTTAACATTAAAAATGAATACAATATCCGGTTTGAATTAAGTTTTTGTAATTTTTTTAGTAAATTAATAAATTGTAAATTATACACATATGTGAGAAGCTAGATCGAAATTCTGACCTAAGGGTTGAAATGACCAATTATGTATGTATATGATGTAAATGTGAATCAAAACTAAAATGTTTACAAAATTAATTAGAAGAAATGTGTGTTTCTATTAATAAATATAATTTTCTCCGGAAACTTTTAATAAAAAGACAAAACAGCTCTACAAGAAATATAAAACCGAAACTAACACATGCAAAATATTTGCACTATGTATATAGAGTTTCTTTTTATTAATTCTAAAATCTCAAAGGCTAGGAAGAAAGTCCAGCCTTCATTTTTGCGTAAATCGCAATAAACGCCATTATTGAGCTCAATATTTCATCTAAAGTTTCAATTAATATTGCGCAATAAATACGCAAATTGTTATAATATTGAGGAAAACTTAGAATACAGCACTGTCATAAATGTGCTCAGTGAGCATATTACAATTTATCGAACACTTTCTGTTGATATTTGACCATTCATATGTTCACAACCATAAACACTAATTTTGGCGGCCAAAATAAAAACAATATTGCTGTTTAACAGCTGTCAAATGAATTGGGCAATTCACAGCGCTTTGTATAGTGTATGTTGTATTGGATACGCTTTGTTTGTACGAAAGCAATACAACATTTAAAAGCATATGAAAAAATGCGTATAAGTGCATTGGATTTTAACATGAAAATTATTAACAACAAGTATACACTGTTGTAAAATCGTCCAACAATACAATGAATACAACGATACAACGGCTTGTGTAAACTGTCCAAATATTGAGTACTCTGTATTGCGTATATATTAAACTACTATATTAAAATATTGTACTCATATTCAAGTTCATATCTGAACGTGGTATTAAGTTAAAAATAAAAAATATGAAAACAAATTTAGAACGTTTAGCAATGAGTGTTACCTACTCTCACATACAAATAGGTGAAATAAAAGAAGCTCTTAGTAAAATAATAAATACTCTCTTGAAATTAGTAGATCAAGTAATAGAACTTACCGAGTGAGGCGAACAAAGGAAACACCAAGTCAATACACAAGAAATACGCAAAACCAAAATGAAACAATAAAATATTTTACAAGCAAAGAGATGAGATAATAAAAATAATAGCATTCTTGTTAGATGGAGAGATACACGAAACCGATATAAGCAATGCTTATAAACAAAAAAGCCACAAAAGAAGAGTTTGATCAAAATTACATCTTTCAACGAAAAAGTAATGAATGCAAATACACGCCAAACAGTATAGAAAACCAAACACCCATAAGAATAATAAATATATATATCACAAGAATAACTATGTAATCGAAAACGTCTTTCCAAAAAAAACAAAACAAATTTCAAAATTCTGCTTAGTTAATATATTTCGTCATCCAGTTTCAAATAGCTGCCTAAATGATTACCTACAAATCTCTTAACATGTACTGTAAATTAACAGGGCTTTAAGTTTATAGGGCTTTATCGTATGCATATTTACAATTTATAACCAGAGCTCTGGTTAGTATGCTTCGTAACATATATCCATTGAAATTATACAATTAAACAATACTTACCGTGAAAAACAATGCGAAGTATGTGACGGACTAACAAACTAGAAATTTTACGGCGAAAACTTCCGTAACTGTTAGAACTTTATGTATGAAAATAGTAAAGGGTGCTGCAATATTCAAGATCAAATATCTCACAAAGATATTTGAATCGATATAAATTATTCCTTTCCTAAAATCAGACGTTCGGTTTACAGCTAAGTTCAAAATCGTAACCCGAACATTTCATAGGCAAGTTAAACACAAGTAATCACTGGGCTTGACTACGTTTAAAATAAATATTTGTTTGATATTACTATTTTAATGAATTTTTTAAAAATCAGTACACAACAGCTTCGTAGGCATTAACGTTTACAGAAGGCTTACAAGTTACTAAACATCATGTGTCTAATCAAACGCCTGCATTTTCTTGCTCTAAAAATAAAATTTTTGCGCAGTTTATGTTTGTAAATCAATTACACCCACCCAGTAGAAAACATACATTCATAATTGGATATTCCAACCAGTGTTGCCAATTTTTTTTCAAAATTTCCCGTCAAATTGGGCTTTAAACATCGCCAGAAATCGCTAAATTCAATTTTTAAAACGTCAGAAACCCGTCAAATAAATAGTTTGAAAATATTAAATTAACACATATTTTTTATTGAATTGTTTTTTCAATTATGTTTAATGATTTACAAACAAAATTAGGTATTTTCAAAAATATAGTGCCAGTCTTCAGGATTTTCGTTTCGAAACTTTTGTCAATTCTAAAGTGCCATAACTTTTTAAAAAGAAAATTCAATTTAAATGTACATTTAAAAATTATATTCAAATAATTTATGTTGTAACAATTTCATCTTTTCTTGTCATGTACACTTAATTCTGTTTTTACACGGTAGATACGTTCCAGAAAAACTCGTGTAAAAAATGACATGAAGTATATAGAAAAGAAGGGGATTTGTTCCATATCCTTCAAAAAATGTAACAACAAAATAATTCGTAGGAAAAAACTAATACGAGAGTCTTTATAAAAAACTAAATAAAATTTTTATAAGCATTAATACATAATAATTCATAAAATTAAAAGCGATTCAAACCTTAAAAAAAAGTAACATAAATTTGAAATTATTGTAGTTCAGGAAGTCAAAAAAATAATATAAGCTAATTAACATATGATACATTCACTAATCCTTAAGGGTAATTTAAACAAACTAAAAATCATCAAAAGTCATCATAAATAAAATATTAAATGCAGTCAATGTGATGATGAAAATAACAGAATTCTATTTGCTATCATTATTGGATTTCATACGTAATCGCTTACGTAAGGTTGATTCAGATAGCTATCAATTCAAACAAGATTATCATTTTCAGTTTCCGATTGGACACCACTGTGATTCAGTTTGAAGTCTCCGTAGCATAGCAGGTAGAATATTGCCTTATTAGACTGAAGGCCCGAGTTCAAACTCCAGGTCCGATAGCAAAACGAAAATATTTTTTCGGTGACTTCCTCTCAGCAGATTTCTGGCAAAAATTCAGAAAGTAAATAAAATTGCCAATAAAAACTTCTTGGTAACTGTCGTTCGGAGTCGACTTTAAACTGAAGGTCCGGCCACTTATGTATAAAATTAGCGCACACAACATAAGTGGTATGAGAAGCTAGGTCGTAAACCTGATTAAAGGGTTGTAATGACCAAATATGTATGTCTTTGTATATGTCAGAGCCATTCAAGATCTTAGATTACGTTGAGATTTTCATAAACTTTTCTCAACCGTGCTATACCAAATATCACCGTGAAAAAACAGAACTAATTTTATTTTCTACTTTCTACAGTATTAGGTGTACTTACTTTTTTGATATTTTTTAAGCTTTACCTTAATTTGAAACAGATTTCAACATTAATTTTTCGATTTTTGCTTTGAAGTTTTTCTACTAACCGTTATTCTCTCTCTCGAATTGCATTTTTTCTTACTTGTACCATATAATTCAACCTTGAAAAAAACGCTAAAGCGCCGTAAAAAACTCCAGATTTCCCGCTAACCGCTAAAAAGCATTTTTTCTCGTAATTGACATTGCAAAAACGTCAGATTTGACGGGAAAAACGTCAAATTAGAAACAGTGATTCCAACACTTTAGTCGGTATTATGGACCTAGTTTCTCACACCACTTATGTTGTGTGTGTGTCAATTTTATACATGAGTGCAGGTATTATTGTTTAAAGTCGACTTCGAACGACAAATTTTTTGAGAAACTTTTCATAGCAAATTTTATTTACTTTCAGGATTTTTACTAAAAATCTGGCGATAATCACCGAAGAAACAATTTTTTTTTTAATTTTCGTTTTGACGTCTGACCTATGGTTTGAACCGTGGCCTCTAATAAGCCAACACACTACCTACTAGACTACGACGACTTCAAAAACAGTTTATAATTCAAGTATTTTATTGCAAATTTCATTGTTAATACGTCTTTCCATTACAAAAAATTTATATACAGCTGTGTGAAATATAATAGTAGCGCTTCAACATAAATTTCACTTTTCGTTACTGTAGTGTCGTTCTTTTAAGAAATCAAGTCTTACCTATGGATATGGCATCCCTAAACCTTCACCATAATGATCAGAAATATACTTGTCTCTTTCTTAGCATTTTTAAAAGTTACAGTTATTTTTTGTAAACCATACCAGTTTTTTTCTGTGCAAATTAATAGTAGCAAGCTTGTGTAAATTCTTAAATAATTAAAAAATGTACATAAGGCAATAACTTTTTAGCTATAAATTAAAACAAATAGTGTTTTCATTCAATTTTTTAATTAAAGTTATTAATATAAATAAATAAATATAATAAAAAATGGGTCGCGGAAAACACTGCTCTCCAACCACCAGAAAAATAATAAAAAAAAACTTCTCTCAGAAGGAAAATCTTACAGATTTATTCAAAATATTGTAGAATGTTCCCCCACGGTTATTGCAAATTGCAAAAAATTTGAACGAAGGTCAGAAACTCGCGGACTCATAGCAAAAATTTCTCCCAACGACTCAAGAAGAATGAAAAGTATGGTATCATCAGACCATTTTTTACTTCAACAAAGATAAAACAGGACTTGGAGCTCGATGTTCATACCCCAACTATTCGTCGACATCTAATTAAAGGCAGTTTATGTGGTAGAAGCCCAAGGAAAGTACCATTGCTGAATTCAAGACATGTCTATAACCGACTTAAATTTGCTAGACTTCACGTTGATTGGCTTCAGTCGAAATGGCGCAATATTCTATGGACAGATGAATCCAAAGTGGTTCTTTTTGGTAATCCTGGCACCAGAAAATATGTTAGAAGACCAAAGAACAAGGAATACGATCCTAAATTTGTCATAAGGACCGTGAAGCATGGCAGTACTAAAATTAACGTTTGGGGTTGTTGTTCTTATAATGGTACAGGACCCATAGTTTGGGTCAAAGGTAACATGGACTCCTCAATGTATGTGGAAATTTTAAAAACTGTCATGCTACCTTATGCAGAATATAATATGCCGCTTAAATGGGTATTCCAACAGGACAACGATCCCAAACATACCAGTAAAATGGCAAAAAATTGGTTTTCTCAAAATAAAATTAAAGTATTAGAATGGCCGGCTCAGTCCCCAGACCTAAATTCCATTAAACATCTTTGGGGCGATGTAAAAAAAGGTGTTTTTAAAGATAAGCCGGGAAATGTTGAGCAGTTGTGGGCGTCTGTGAGGTCAGCTTGCGAAAGTATTCCTATCGAGAGGTGCAGATCTTTAGTTGACTCAATGCCTCGGCGCTGTGCAGCTCTAATAGCCAATAAAGGCTTTTCAACTAAATATTAAGGTATATCGTACAAGATAAGATAAAAAGTAATCACTTGTGACAACATTTTTTTTTACAGATACATTTTCCAATGCTACTACTATTTTTTTGCACACCAAATATTTTGGGTTTTTAGCAATTTAGTATCGTTTTATTTGGAAAATTAATATTTGTATTGAAGTTTTTTTATTTTTCAAAAGTTTAGACTGGTGGTAATAAAATGTAACAACAAACTTTTTTTAACCTGAATAAAAATAAATTTTTTTACTTAACTAAGATATCTTTAATACAGCGCTACTATTATATTTTACACAGCTATACATATCGCTCCTTTATTGCAACATAGTCATATCACAAAAAATTAAAAATTTTTAGTTACTTAAGCAAAACTGCTCTTTATACCTTCTGTACATTTTGAAAAAAAAATCAGTTTTATATCCCTAGCTGAACCGAAGTTATAGCAAAAAGTGTTTGCGGCAATTAGATCATAGGACGTATGTTTTGAAAACTTAAATCGCATTTTGTTAAGTTCAAGTTTTTTTGAGATATGACTATGTTGCAATAAAGGAGCGACATGAGCTCTTAATTTCTACTTATCCAAAAAAAAAAAAAAAATCGATGAAATAAATAGAAATCAATTTCCTTTGCTAACGTTAACGAAAGTAAAACGGGAAAGAGTTTTAAGTCTTCTGTTATTAAAGATTTTTATATTCTTTTTGTTAAATAATAAAAATGAAAATCAATGTAACTTTTGGAATTAATAATGAGTGGAAATTATTTCTTTTAAATTTTTGGTTTCACTATTATTATACGCATAATCACTCAATATGCAATGGACTTGTATTAATGGAATGATATTGAGTTCCGGCTGTATTATTTATTGCAAATGTAAAAAATTCTATAAAATTTAATTCAAAATTATTTTTTTTATTCCATTTATTTATATACAATTTTGAATTCTTAACTAAACTATACTATAATCAGCAACAGTAAAAATGTTTAAATATTTACACCCAACTCTTTTTTTACACAGATTTGAAGTTACACGGTTGAAAAAAAATTTTTATAATAAATTTTTAATCTAGTACGGTTTTGAAACCACTATCTTGTAATTATGTTTCCTTTTACCACACTTGGCGCCATTGCTGAAATGAACACACATAGTAGTAACTGGGAGATCCCAAAAACCAAAAGTTTAACTTTCTATAAAAGGAGATTAAGATTATATATTAAGATCAAGAATAAAAAAAGTCGACGGCACAAACCGTTCGGAAAGTAGTCCGACAGTTCAAGACTCTATTACCGGACGAAAGTCATCAAAAATTGATGGATATCTTCAGTGATGATACCGACTTTAGTCCAGTTCGTCGAAAACAATTGCGGTTGTCATCAAGTAGCGACGAATAGTTATGTAGCTATGTAAATATTTTTTCTTAATTTCTATTCTATCTTTTCTGTTCTTAATGCTGGATTAACAGATTTCTTTTGTTTTTTTGCTTGCTCTATCTATTTTTCATCTTTATGAAGGATATATTTTAAGTTTTAATGCTCAATTAAATGACATATGAACATACAATTTGTACACATTTCTGGAATTTTATAGTTTTCAACAGTTTTTGCACGCTTTTTCGAAGTAAATATAGTTCTTTATTTCATCTTACACGGTTTTCAGATGACATGGAACATATCTCCCATTTTACTAAAGGAAACGAGTCTTTTTTACAGGGATTTCTGAGGAACGTATCTACCGTGTAAAAATAGAGTTGGGTGTATAGTACAAATGAATTTTTACATTATTTTTTTATAACTACCTACTTTGAAAAAATAGAGGATGCTCTTTTTTCTTTTACACAGATAGAATTTCTATTTTAGTTAAAAAAAAAAAAATAAAATAAAAAACTGTACAAACATATATAAAACCGCAATGATTTTTGTTTTTTCGATATAAAGCTTTAAATAAGTGCAGTTACTCAACAAAACTTTGTGTCCTTATTATTATTACTAAATTACACATAATATACTATGCGTGGACATTAAAGTACATTTTATACGATTTTTTCAGTCGTTACAAATCCAAATTTGTGAGCACACACATAAATCAATCTGTGGGCTCACAATCTATCTGTGTTTAGAAAGCGTTTTTTTGATCAGTCATTTATTTATTTGTTGGATAACAGTTTTTCCAAAAATGACATACTATTACTTAAACTAGCCTGTATTTGAATGTGAATATAAATTTATATGAGTTTGAAAATTGTTCGCAGTATTTGTTTGGAAAGCTTTCTTGAATGTTAAATTGTGGGTACATAATTTGTTAAATAATAAAAAAAAAAAAAAATTCATACATTGAATATGTGCAGGAATATAAAACTAATGTATGTACATAGACTTTGAATTGTGTATGAAACAACTTTTGTTTGCATAAAAATATATAAAATTCAACAAATATTGAATTGATAAACAAATAATGAAAAAATCTAAAATTCTGATTGTGATATATGAATAAATCATTAAGTATTATTATTTAAACAAAAAATTTTTGTGACGTATGCTAAATATTTAATTGTATTCAAAACAGGGATTACCATTTCATAGCACAACTGTTCAGAGAGTAAAATATTTTATGTTAAATAGTCAAATAAATTATTTAGATGATATTCAAGGAGAAACAATTTTTAATAACAATATTTTGGAGAAATTAAAAGGTTGGTTATTAGCGGGATAGGAAATTTATGAACCAAAATTAGTATCCAGTAATCATCTAACTACATAACCTAATTGTTCAGCTTTATCATGAGTGTTAAAGTCGTTTGTCGTTGTCGTTGTCATTGGCGTTTTAAAAATTTTTCGATACCACGTACAATTTACGACGACATTTTTTGTAATACGTAATAAATTGTTGGCAGTAAAAATTTATTTTTATTAAATATCATTTTAAGTGTTGCTACATTTTTTTCTTCCGAAGATGAGGGAACATACACTACTGCTGAGTTAAATAGTATGCGTTGAGTGTTCAGACAACAGTCAAACATATTTACCATACCAAACTCCAAGTAAAACAGAATTAAATTAAATATATTATTGTTAACAATGAGTCTTTTTTAAGATTTGTGCTGAATTCTCATCGTTTTCCATATTAATGCCTCGAATACCAAATGAACGACCAGGTGGGAAAACAATAGAGTTTAATTTTAATAAATTGGCTTCTTACGTGGGTGACAATATAAACTGTCTATATGGACCACCTCCTATAGCATGGCACTCGGTTGTGTTGTGAACCAGTTTGTTTTTTTTTAATTTAATTTTATAATCAGCCCAAACTTTTATCCAGCCTTCACTAGTACGCGTTGAACTGATCGGCAATTTTGCTCCACTCTTTCTTCCCGTTTATTTTATTTATCCCGCTTGTTTTTCCTTTTGCCAAATTTGGATTCTGTTCTAACAGTTCTATCATCTTTAAATAAAAAGTAAAAATATTTATTATGATTGTATGTTTTTTAATTAACTTACATTTTGTTTAAATCCATTATTTTAATTCTATTTAATTAATTTGTTTATTCGTCTTTAACAAAAACCTTAACGATAATTTTTGTCGTATTTGACATTTATTAACGTTACTTGTGGTACCGAAAATTGTACTGGATTTTGATTTTTGTGGACAAGTATGGTGCCATTTCAACCAAACGACTAATTTTCGACTCAAAAACGATACGGCAACGACACTCATGATAAGGCCGATGTAAGATGTATAACTTTATACATGTTGATGAAATGAAAATCAAAATGACTGCAAGCTCCCAACTTATTTTCTCTTTCTTACTCTTTAATACACAACCATGTATGTAAATCATAATTGGCACAGTATGTGTGCAATACTATTAATTAGCTCCATGTATTGGAGAATCGGGCATCTGCATTAAATTATTGAAACTACGTCCCCCCTAAGTCTACGTGCTACCGTTTGTGAAAGATAGAATGAATGCTATATGAATTTTTGGCCACGATAATAATCCACAGCATTCCTAGAAGGATTTTAAGTCCTGCACTAAAAATATTATCTAAAACATATTAATATACATATTTAAAGTCACCCGCCGTAAATTATGTAGTGAATCTGTCGATGGAAAGAAAAATGTAACTTAATCAGAAGTCAGTCTAACGAAATATTTTCCACCAAATAAGTAAATGTTTTCCCATACATTTCAAGAAATAAAATCGATAAGTTAATAACTACAATGCCCCGCGAACTATCTACGTGTTTGCAGAATGTAAGATATTCCAATAATCGTTAAGAAATGCAAAAAAATAAAAACAAAATGAGTTGCTTTAGTTTTTTGCCGACCATATTAACATTTTAATTTTTTTTTTTCGAGAAAAATAAGGTTAAGAATATGCTCAATTTAAAGGTGTTCAGTGAAGATCCTCGTCCTAGGCAAACAACAACACATTTTATTTTTTTTTTTGTAGTGTATTGGAATACTGGAAATATAGTTAGAGGAGAACGGAGAAAGGGGTAGTGTGCTACAATTACTACTTTTCGCTTTTGAAAAATACTTTTTTTTAGATCAGCGTAAAACATTGAACAATTTTTTTTCAAAATTACATTTGGTGTTTTCAATTGTTGTTAATTACATAAAATGTTATACAAACAATAAGAAAATCACAAACACCGTGTTACGGGGCACCTCGATGAAAGTACGCATTATAGTTAGTAATAGGATCATGACCGACGCATCTATAAAACGTTCTTAATCATGGTCTTGAATAACTGGTTATAACTTTAAATACCGTAGCTAGAAGCTTATATGACCCAAATATGTGAAAGATGAAATGACTAACTTCTACTTTTTAACACCCCTTAATTACATATAAAAACGGTTAGAATTGGGAAGTAATATTGTTAATTTTTAAAAACTTTATTGGCCAAATAGAATAGTGCGGTTGATCGAAAAATAAAAAAAATTACACCCCCTAAATTTATTTTGAGGCTATTCCTACCATTATTTTCAGCTCTACTACTATTTCTTTAAAACAAATTCCCGGATTCTTTTTCCAGTTTCGGAAACAGAGGGGATACTTAGAAATTGAAATAACAAAAGTTTTATCTATTAAAAACTTTGCCTGAATCCGACATACATGAATGAAAAACTGTTAAGGTGGAATGACACGATTATCCCAATGCACCTATTTTATACAATTTTTATTGTGCTGAAAAGGGTCCCAATAAAGAAATTGTCGTACATAAGGTTGATTGTCGTAAATTAACGCAAAACGGCTTAGTGGCAATAATTGCCGCATTCCAGTCACACGATTGTTCTAACTCTGAGAAACAGCTGTTGTGCTACAAAATTTTAATAATATATGGCAATATAAATATATATAATAATTTTTATTTATTTTAAATAAATATATATTGTATTTTAATCTATCAATATTATATTGAGGTGAAAAAACTATAAATGCAAAAAAAACAGAGTCTTAAGAATTTCAAAATTAACGGGACATACACAAAAAACTATTCTTTAAACAGTTTCAATTCAAATATTTGTCACAATTTCCAAATTTTGTTTTCAAAACTAAAAATCAATCTGTTTAGGCAGTACTTTTTTGTATATTCAGGTTTATATTTCATCTTCCGCTTTCAAAGCTGCTTCCATTTTGTTTTTCTTGGCAATTTCCCGCATTTGTCATGCCAAATACATTCCTATTGCATACTACTTTCTTCTTTCAATCATATTTCGATCAGCAATGAATCGTCTTTCCGCTACTCGTAAGTACTAATGCAATTTTGAGTATGAGTGAAGTAACAGAATTGAAATTCAGCTACTCTGATTCATTCGTACTCGCTACAACATTGACTTATAAGTATAGGTTGTTTATGTCTCATAGTCCAAAATTTCCATCCTTGACGATAGAGGGCGCTGCAGTGGATATTAACAGTCTTATGTTTTTTATTTGATGCTGGCAATACCATTATTTTATCCTGTCAATTTTTCCTTAATGTTGTGTATAAACGATTATTATTTCATATTATTATGGTATTCGTGTCTAATATTGTTTTCTTATGATTTTATACAAAATAATTGTTTTTATTAACATAAAAGTGAGATTGCATTTGTTTTTGTAATAACAACAATGTACAAATAAAATAAAACAACCAATGTAATTAAAATATTATATTTTGATTAAAGAAAGTATTCGACTACCGGTTTCTTAAAATTTATTTTGATAATTTAGACATCACTAAACTATTTTGTAAACAAAATTTATATTTTTGTGAAAAAGAATAGCTTTAAAGGAATAAATAGCAAAAATCTGGAGAGAAAACATTAAATTAAAAGGAAAAGATCAGAAAATTGGAACGAAGAGGATAAGGTAAGTGCCGTTTCTACCAATTTATGTACTTTTTATTATTATCTTCGTGAATAGATGCTACTAAAGGAGATGATAAAGGATAAGGTTAAAATAATAGAAAACAAAAATACGGATACGAAAACTAACTCCAATAAGAAAAAAGCCTGGATAGAAGTGCAGGAGAGGTAAGTCAACTATGGACCAGTTTGTAGGAAATATATATGTATGTATATCATACATACCTTTCCACATGATTCATCTATATTTAAGTTCCTTTTGTTTATTTATAATCATTTTATTAATCTTCTGTTGTTAGTTTCAATAATTTAAGTACGGGTGGGCAAAGGACGTAACCTAGTTACAAACGCAGTGGATGGCGATCAAAATAAATGCAAGCAAGCAAATGGCTGAGCACCGGAAAGAGGTTAAAAATACTGGTGGACATGAAATCCCATTGAGTAGCAATGACATTTCCGTATGGCTGCCGAACGAATTTATAATCGACTGCAACGAATTCGACTCAGATGTGGTGTATACTTACTTAGTTACTATAGTCTAGACTAGACTATAGTCTAGTCTACAGTGCAGACTTGTGTCTTCTACTTAAATGGTATATTTATTTAAATATTTTCAAAAATTTTAGATTGTGGAGGAAGAAACCCAAATACCAAATGAAGATATTATAGATCAGGGATGGGAAATTGATCTTAACAAATTTTACTAACTTCCAAAAAAAAATTTACTTTTTCCACCCCGATTGTACTAAATTAACTTTTTCTTCTTTTTTAAACTTTTTTTATTAAAAATTAAATATAAATGACAATTCATTTTACGTATATTTATGTAAATATGTGCGTAAAAAAACATAAAAATTAGCAAAAAGGTACATAATAGATAAACTTAACAACTTACATACTTCAATAATTTAATGTAAATTGAACTTTAAATCCCTATTTATGATACCATTTTTTGCTAGCAAACTATTTGTTATTACAAAATTGTAGTAACACGAATTAAATGAGTTCAATAAATTTCTTGTTTGGATTAATTTGATTCGAAGCAAACAGTCTATTTCTTCCTTTGCCTTATATAGTGCTTTTCATAATTATAGCACCACCCTAATTTAATGTAAAAAAAATATAACAGTAAATTTTTCAAATTCTTAACGTAGTTTTATTTCCCCGTGGCATCACAACGGGCCGCTAAGCGTGCTCAAGTGAGCTTTGTGATATCAAAGCTACCACTCCGAACAAACCTAGCGTAGTTATTACTTCAGAATAAAAATTAAGGTTTTTTGTGTTGCATAATTACACCGACAGTCGCATTTTTGTTAAATTAGAAGCTTTATTTACTAAAAATATTGATACTTGAAACTTATTAAACTCTCCCTTAGAGCTTATTCGATTAAATATTCGATCTTTCATATTCTTATAAAGAATTTTAATATTTCTCCGTCTATTTTCCCTCACATCATGATTACTTTTAATTTCAAACCTTCAACACTGGTAAATTGTCTGTTATTTGAATAAACTCTTCGGATAAGATGGGGGAATACATTTGGGAAAACATCTTCAATAATATTCATATCAGGATAGAAAGCTGGCCACGATAAAACCTTAATAGATTAGTTATGAAACCATTCCATCCTCTGTCTGTTGACATGGATTCTGGCATTGTCCCGTTGGAAAATACATATTTTTTCTCTCAAGAACGAGACCAAACTACAGCTAAGAACAGTATTGTACTCTGTACTATTCGCGTAAATGGAAACTGAAGTACGAGGCAGCCACTTAAAGAAATAACACCCCAAACCATGAGACTACCTACCTCCCCAAAATTTCTTTCGTTCCTTTCTAAGGTCACGCCAGTAGTATTGTGGGGGTGAGCGGGGAAAATAATGGCAATGGCACGGGGGTTTTTAAGCCAGGACAGAACGATAGTCAAATCTGTCCCACAAAGGTAAAATTCAGCTTCTTACGAAGTGAAAATACCATTTTTTGCAATAGAGCTGCATCGCAGAGCTCTCAAGAGGGTAAAGTTTACGGGCACTACTTTTGCTTTGGCAGCGAGCAAATGGGTGACAAAGTCACTAGACGGGGTTAGGACTATACAGAATGGTATATGCTTTCTCATAAGCATCACAAAATGGATGAAATATTTCACGCTGAGGGCTAAAATTAACCCAACGGGGGATGTTAATCCTGTCGATGTTCGAATAATCATCAACAAACTTGAGCCATCTGTTAAACGTCATGGGTTCCAAACATTCGCCACAATCTGTTCTGCCTTTACAACTTTGTCGCATAATAATCTTAGCAACTACGATTTCAGGTGCCACTCACAAACGGGGTCAAACAGCTTTGGCTATTTGAAACAAGACAGAATGTTTTGTGACTACAGAAAAATAGGCCGTTGAAGCTGGCTTGAAGCAAAATGTATCAATGCTCGCATTCCAACGTAAACTCAGAGTTTTAGCGGTGCTGGCGTCTGACAATTTTAAAAAATTGGGAATCTAAGTGGATGTTCGGGTAGCACAAGAGAAAATATGTGTTAAGGGAGTTAAAACGATATGATGGGGTAAATACTAAATTGGGATGGAGAAGTAATAAAATAGAGTCAGGGTCGATTTCCAGTGTGTGGTTTAGGGAAAGGTATTCCCCAATTACTTCCTCGTATGAGGTTTTAACCTTGGGGCTATGTAGCGATCAGATTTCATATTCTGAGCAAACGCACTTCTACGGGATCGACCAAAACTCAAGTCTGTAGGGATTTTAGACTTAAAGGGTAACGAATTTAACTGACGTGTTTTGCCAGTTACAATCCAACCGAAAACGGTTTGTTGCACGATCAAAGGGTTTTTAGGATCTTTTCGAACTCCAGATAGCATTATCTGGGAGTAAACATCTCCACCCAATAGCAAATCCATATGGGCATATCGAAATTCTGTTACCTGGAGATCGGGTGCATCAAAATCAGCTTACTTTGCTAACGAGCTTGTGGGTAATTGACCAGTGAGCTTTTCAACAATATACGCTTCCGTGGTCATCTTAAACGAGGGATCAATAGGAGATCCTAGCGAAATAATACAAACATCTTCAGAGTTTGCTACCACTGCGCCATTAAGGCCCATAATAGTGGCAGCAGGTGCCGAATAAGTTGGAAGATTTAGCTTCCGTTGTAACTTTCGAGAGATGAAAGTAGCTTAAGATGCTGGGTCTATCATAGCTCTCGTAGTAAACAGGGCATGATCCAATTCCATATTCACTTTCGCAGTTCCTAACGGAACTGTTGAAGACGGGGTGGACTGTAGACGGGTAGCGAAATAGTGGAAAGAACGGGTAGTAGGGGGTGTCGAAGAACAATTATCCACTTCATTTCGTTTTTCTGCTGGAGGCCGGGCGATTTCCAAAAAGCGATTTGGGGAAAACGGGGTAATGGGGCTAGTTTCAGCTCTCGATCTCACCCGGGTACAAGATTCGCTACGGTGAAATAGCGAATGATGTTTTGTTTGCAAATATAGCAAACGTTAGAGCTATGGCATCTTTTCGACTCATGGGAAATGGCCAAACAATTAGTGCAACATTTATGGGTTTTAACACATGATAAGCGTTTGATAACCGGCATTCTCAGAAAATCAGAACACAGACGAATAGGGTGGTTCTGATTACAAATCGGACAATTTCCTCGGGGTGTAATAGGGGCGACAGTCTTATAAGTTTCGAATATTTGTGGACTATGAGAAATTCCCTGGCTATCATTTCGAACTGCCGATTGGGTAAAATTATGGCTGCCGATAATGTCAGCAACTGATTCGAGAGTTCGATATCTGGCAGTCAAGAATTCATTCATTTTGCTCCACTTGGGTAGGTCTGAGCAAGGCCCCTGAGACTGCTCCCAAAGACATAAGGTATATTCGGGAAATTTAATGAAGCAAATGTACACAAAGATGGGATCCCAATTTTGAGTCTCTATGCCCAGCAACGACAAATTCGTTTCGCAATCATTTATGGTCCGTTGCAAACTCTTAATGAAAGGGCCAGATTCGTTGGGTATGGAAGGGAGCTTAAAGGGGGTTTTCAATTGAGAATCTACTAAGACCCTTTTATTCTCGTAACGATCGACGAGATTCTGCCAAGCCATGTCGAAACCATCATTCGTGCGAATTATGTCCCTCGCCTCACCTTCAGTTTTTTGCAAAAGATAGTATATTTCCAATATGGGGGTTAGTACCGTAAATAGCCGAGAACATATCTCTAAATGTTGGCCACGAAGCGTAATCACCAGAAAAGGTTGGGGTATCACATGGGGGAAGGTGAAGGGGGATGGTACTACTAATCGGTTTCGCGGCCTTACTCTTAAGGCTATCAATAAATCCGTCAATAAATGAGGCGTATTGAAAATACAAAGTATATCCGGACATATACTTGGCCCTCGCGTCTTTTGTTGAGACTTTCGTGTCATCGGCATTTCCCAACAAGTCGTCGTAAGTGTCACGAAAGACTTCCCACAAACAGGTCAATTCTTGTCGATGAACACCTAGAGAGTGAACCGAATGTTCCTCCCGCGGAATAGCCTGAATAAAGCTTTCCAAATCGTCTAAGCGATTATAATTTCTATTCAAGTTACGCATTGCGGGCATCTTTTGTCAATTAAATTCGGGTTTTGAAATTAATTTATCGGGAAAAAATCGAAAATTTTAATTTTATTAAAATAGAAATCCCAGAAAAACTTCAAAGAATAGGGTTTATCCAAGAGAACAGAAAATTCAAATAGCATTACTTAAAGAAATATTTTTGTGTTGCATAATTACACCGACAGTCGCATTTTTGTTAAATTAGAAGCTTTATTTACTAAAAATATTGATACTTGAAACTTATTAAACTCTCCCTTAGAGCTTATTCGATTAAATATTCGATCTTTCATATTCTTATAAAGAATTTTAATATTTCTCCGTCTATTTTCCCTCACATCATGATTACTTTTAATTTCAAACCTTCAACACTGGTAAATTGTCTGTTATTTGAATAAACTCTTCGGATAAGATGGGGGAATACATTTGGGAAAACATCTTCAATAATATTCATATCAGGATAGAAAGCTGGCCACGATAAAACCTTAATAGATTAGTTATGAAACCATTCCATCCTCTGTCTGTTGACATGGATTCTGGCATTGTCCCGTTGGAAAATACATATTTTTTCTCTCAAGAACGAGACCAAACTACAGCTAAGAACAGTATTGTACTCTGTACTATTCGCGTAAATGGAAACTGAAGTACGAGGCAGCCACTTAAAGAAATAACACCCCAAACCATGAGACTACCTACCTCCCCAAAATTTCTTTCGTTCCTTTCTAAGGTCACGCCAGTAGTATTGTGGGGGTGAGCGGGGAAAATAATGGCAATGGCACGGGGGTTTTTAAGCCAGGACAGAACGATAGTCAAATCTGTCCCACAAAGGTAAAATTCAGCTTCTTACGAAGTGAAAATACCATTTTTTGCAATAGAGCTGCATCGCAGAGCTCTCAAGAGGGTAAAGTTTACGGGCACTACTTTTGCTTTGGCAGCGAGCAAATGGGTGACAAAGTCACTAGACGGGGTTAGGACTATACAGAATGGTATATGCTTTCTCATAAGCATCACAAAATGGATGAAATATTTCACGCTGAGGGCTAAAATTAACCCAACGGGGGATGTTAATCCTGTCGATGTTCGAATAATCATCAACAAACTTGAGCCATCTGTTAAACGTCATGGGTTCCAAACATTCGCCACAATCTGTTCTGCCTTTACAACTTTGTCGCATAATAATCTTAGCAACTACGATTTCAGGTGCCACTCACAAACGGGGTCAAACAGCTTTGGCTATTTGAAACAAGACAGAATGTTTTGTGACTACAGAAAAATAGGCCGTTGAAGCTGGCTTGAAGCAAAATGTATCAATGCTCGCATTCCAACGTAAACTCAGAGTTTTAGCGGTGCTGGCGTCTGACAATTTTAAAAAATTGGGAATCTAAGTGGATGTTCGGGTAGCACAAGAGAAAATATGTGTTAAGGGAGTTAAAACGATATGATGGGGTAAATACTAAATTGGGATGGAGAAGTAATAAAATAGAGTCAGGGTCGATTTCCAGTGTGTGGTTTAGGGAAAGGTATTCCCCAATTACTTCCTCGTATGAGGTTTTAACCTTGGGGCTATGTAGCGATCAGATTTCATATTCTGAGCAAACGCACTTCTACGGGATCGACCAAAACTCAAGTCTGTAGGGATTTTAGACTTAAAGGGTAACGAATTTAACTGACGTGTTTTGCCAGTTACAATCCAACCGAAAACGGTTTGTTGCACGATCAAAGGGTTTTTAGGATCTTTTCGAACTCCAGATAGCATTATCTGGGAGTAAACATCTCCACCCAATAGCAAATCCATATGGGCATATCGAAATTCTGTTACCTGGAGATCGGGTGCATCAAAATCAGCTTACTTTGCTAACGAGCTTGTGGGTAATTGACCAGTGAGCTTTTCAACAATATACGCTTCCGTGGTCATCTTAAACGAGGGATCAATAGGAGATCCTAGCGAAATAATACAAACATCTTCAGAGTTTGCTACCACTGCGCCATTAAGGCCCATAATAGTGGCAGCAGGTGCCGAATAAGTTGGAAGATTTAGCTTCCGTTGTAACTTTCGAGAGATGAAAGTAGCTTAAGATGCTGGGTCTATCATAGCTCTCGTAGTAAACAGGGCATGATCCAATTCCATATTCACTTTCGCAGTTCCTAACGGAACTGTTGAAGACGGGGTGGACTGTAGACGGGTAGCGAAATAGTGGAAAGAACGGGTAGTAGGGGGTGTCGAAGAACAATTATCCACTTCATTTCGTTTTTCTGCTGGAGGCCGGGCGATTTCCAAAAAGCGATTTGGGGAAAACGGGGTAATGGGGCTAGTTTCAGCTCTCGATCTCACCCGGGTACAAGATTCGCTACGGTGAAATAGCGAATGATGTTTTTGTTTGCAAATATAGCAAACGTTAGAGCTATGGCATCTTTTCGACTCATGGGAAATGGCCAAACAATTAGTGCAACATTTATGGGTTTTAACACATGATAAGCGTTTGATAACCGGCATTCTCAGAAAATCAGAACACAGACGAATAGGGTGGTTCTGATTACAAATCGGACAATTTCCTCGGGGTGTAATAGGGGCGACAGTCTTATAAGTTTCGAATATTTGTGGACTATGAGAAATTCCCTGGCTATCATTTCGAACTGCCGATTGGGTAAAATTATGGCTGCCGATAATGTCAGCAACTGATTCGAGAGTTCGATATCTGGCAGTCAAGAATTCATTCATTTTGCTCCACTTGGGTAGGTCTGAGCAAGGCCCCTGAGACTGCTCCCAAAGACATAAGGTATATTCGGGAAATTTAATGAAGCAAATGTACACAAAGATGGGATCCCAATTTTGAGTCTCTATGCCCAGCAACGACAAATTCGTTTCGCAATCATTTATGGTCCGTTGCAAACTCTTAATGAAAGGGCCAGATTCGTTGGGTATGGAAGGGAGCTTAAAGGGGGTTTTCAATTGAGAATCTACTAAGACCCTTTTATTCTCGTAACGATCGACGAGATTCTGCCAAGCCATGTCGAAACCATCATTCGTGCGAATTATGTCCCTCGCCTCACCTTCAGTTTTTTGCAAAAGATAGTATATTTCCAATATGGGGGTTAGTACCGTAAATAGCCGAGAACATATCTCTAAATGTTGGCCACGAAGCGTAATCACCAGAAAAGGTTGGGGTATCACATGGGGGAAGGTGAAGGGGGATGGTACTACTAATCGGTTTCGCGGCCTTACTCTTAAGGCTATCAATAAATCCGTCAATAAATGAGGCGTATTGAAAATACAAAGTATATCCGGACATATACTTGGCCCTCGCGTCTTTTGTTGAGACTTTCGTGTCATCGGCATTTCCCAACAAGTCGTCGTAAGTGTCACGAAAGACTTCCCACAAACAGGTCAATTCTTGTCGATGAACACCTAGAGAGTGAACCGAATGTTCCTCCCGCGGAATAGCCTGAATAAAGCTTTCCAAATCGTCTAAGCGATTATAATTTCTATTCAAGTTACGCATTGCGGGCATCTTTTGTCAATTAAATTCGGGTTTTGAAATTAATTTATCGGGAAAAAATCGAAAATTTTAATTTTATTAAAATAGAAATCCCAGAAAAACTTCAAAGAATAGGGTTTATCCAAGAGAACAGAAAATTCAAATAGCATTACTTAAAGAAATATTCGCGATAAGTTTTAAAGCGGTAAAAAGGGTTATTTCGCAAAAATAAGAATCGATTGAAAAATTTAAATATAATTTGAACAAATAAAATTATTTTGTATTGCAATAAAACTTACAATATTATTGTCAAAAATCCAAAAAATATTCGCATATAATATTGTGATAAAAATATCACACTTTCAATTAAAAATATTGATAGAAAATTATATATTTATAAGAATATAAAACACAAATAGCGCAAAATACATTTAAAAATAAAAACGCGGCCACCTTAATTAGTGGCGATCTTCCAACTGTTAATAATTATACTACAATAACAACACGACTAAACCAATGCACTGTGTTGTTTGTTTATTTTTCAGTTTTGTTTACTTCTTTTTTATTTTATTTTATATTCTTACACTTTCACTGCACTGTTATATTATTTTTAAATAAACAAATAATGTATTTTTACATACCTTGTAAAGAAACAAATATACAAATTATATTAAAAAATTAAATAGTGTGGAGACAAGGGTGTGATTAGTTCAATAAAAACCAAATATGGCGATGCTTGAAACAATCTAAAAGGAAAATCTCGTCCAATATTTTATTTTATTTAGGGGTTGATCCGGCTCGATTGGACCAAAATGTGGGGGTGAGTGGGGAAAATAATAAAATAAAATATTTCGCGAAATTGCGGGTAAATAAAAATACAAATTTATTAATATAAAATAATCAAATATTATTTATTCTATGTACATAAACGTACCTTCGGGTTGGGGGGTGGATCGTGTAATGATCTCTTTTCAATTCTATTGTTTATAATTCACAATACATTCACATTAATCCAGGGATGGTTTATACACTTAAACTGAACTTATGTCTAAGGCTTAAAAGTAGGGTGGCCACCGTGAACATGTATCGATAGCCATCTAGTCCATCTAAGTTCCACTTTTTTGATTAGAGAATATGACCTGAAGACAATTTTATATTCATTGTTTGTTATTATTGAAATGATGATGGTGCCAAAATTATGAAAGGCAGATGAAAGTGAAATGGATAAAATTCCTTTTATAAATTATATAGTGATGAGACAGAATATTTGAGTAATGTAATAAAGAAGGCAAAATTTTTAAATAGTGCTAAAAAAGTACAATTGTACCAACTTTTCCATCCCTGTTATAGATGTTGATGCAGAGGAAGTTAAGTATTTGGAAGTTGAAGATGCTGCAGATAAACATAAATCTTTTTCAAAAGTAAAAAAAGTAAATTTTAATTTGTTTTCTTAAAAGTATTGTTTTATGAACTATGTGCTTTTTTATATAGAAAATTCTTACGAAAGGCAAATGTTCTACAAAGGATAATATTAAAAAATTAACTGATTTCGTCATAAATTGCAAAAAAGAATTACATGAGTTTCAAATAGAGGTGGAAAGAAACCGAATAAGAAATTTAGAAAGGGAAGTACGACTTAATTGAGGCCAAAATAAAATTTTTGGAAAGAAAATCTCTAGGTAAGTACAAAGTTTTGAGGTATACAAGTCTTGTAGATATCATTTTATTATTGAATTGGCGCACTGACTACTTAACAAAATTGAATTTAATATTTTTAATAATAAATTTTTTTACAGATGTAAGTTAAATTAAATTCAAAAAATTTATTATAAAATTATTTACTGTAATAAGGAAGAATGTTAAGTTTTTTGTTTTATTTTTTGTTTTGAGCGCCCTGGTAGTCTAGTGGGTAGTGTGCTAGACTATTAGCGTGAGGGTCGTAGGTTCGATTCCCACCAGAGGCTCTGGTCTGTGACACTACACCGGGCATATGGTCGAAGTTACTAAGCTCGTATATGATTATAATATAATTTGTAATTGTATTGTAATTCTTAAATAAATAAATAAAATTTTTTGTTTAATAAAATAAATATGTTTTTAAAAAAATGTTTCTATTATTTCCGAAAAATAGTTAGGTCCACAATGACATTATTTATAATTAAAAATATTTTTCAATTTAAGTTCTTATAATTATTATTATATTATTTTTATATTATCTCTTTTTTATTTCCTTCCAACACGTTTGCCTTATTATCAGGAATTTGTAATTCAAGATTCTCGTCCATATCCTCATCCGAAATTGAAAGAATCGGTTTATTCGTTATTTGAATTCAAACATTTTTCAACTATTTGAACTATTCATCCTTATGAATACTTTAATACTTACCGGGCTCAATATCTTTCTCCTCTATTGCTATATTGTGGAGTACTGCTAATGCTACAATAGCAGTTTTTGCATTTTCTAAACTGACTCTCATCCCCTCCAATAAACATCTGAAGTGTTGTTTCCACACACCAAAACAGCGTTCAACGGGGTTACGGGTGGCAACATGAGCGGCGTTATAACGAACTTCTTTTGGGTTCTGTGGCAGATGTAAGGGGAGTAAATAAATAGGGTGTCAGCTTGTTGCCTGAATCAGCAAGTAAACGGCCTTTAAATTTCCCATTTTCAAATCTTTCCTTTATTCTGGATTCGTTAAAAATCCGGTAATCGTGTGTGCCTCTCCATCTCGCGACTATTTACAAAATATTTAGATTGCCATCACAAATCACCTATCATTAGACATTTTATTACATTACATTTAATTTTTTTACTGGAATTGGTTCTCTTTTATACACGGGTGAATATACAAACGTTGGAAATCGTTGAAAATTAAGTGTGCAAGAGAGCTCATTTGAGAGCTCGCAATATACAACAATATACATATACCGTATTACCTGGACATTTAGCGAATAGAATCTTTTTTATTTTGTATGTACTAAGTCACCGCCAGTTTTTTTATTTTGATATGTGTGCCATCTATAGCACCAATGACAGCAGGGAAGTTACGAATTTTTTTAAAATATTGAGCAGTTTTGACCTCCTCATCCACAAAAGTTGGCATCTTTATCTTTTGTTTGACCAAAGCTCGGCAACTTTTGCACATATGCGGCTAACTGTAGATTGTGCAAGGCCATAGAGATCACCAGCATCATCCTGAATACAAAAAAGTAATGTTAAGTCTATACTTTTCTTGGTATTCAGTTTACATACTTCCCTACATCCCCAACAACGCAATGCTACTAACACCTGCAGCTCCGAGGAAGTTCCACATCTTCGATCAACACATCTTTGATCAACTTCTATATCTGGTGGTATTAGACTTACAATTTTTTTAAGCGTTTGTTTATTGAAACGGTACTTGGACTTAAATTCCACATCTGGAATGGAGAAGGGGTCGGTCCGTTCCTTAAAAATCCTTGGACGATGGCAATTACAATTTTGGGTAATAGTTTTTTTTGAAATTCAAAATTAATATATTTGTATCAAAATATTTTCCAATCCTAATAAGCTTACCAATCCTCCGGATTAAATTGAGTGTATCCATATTATTTTTTGATTTTTAAATTTTTATAATTTATTTTTAAAAAATTAAAATATTTTTCTCAAAATGTCAAAAATTGTAATAAAATTATGACATATGACTTTAATGTAGGTTTAAAGTAGGGTTGAACCATTGTTAAATTTCATAGATTTAGTGTTTTAAGTTAATTATTATTTTAAGCTAATTATCGTTTTTGGATATACTTTTTTCGAATTTAGCTTAACAACGGTTAAGCATGTTGTAAGTTTTTTTTTCATAAGACTGTAAAGCTTTTTTATGTTTTTGACATTTTTGTTTTGTTACTTAATTTTTTTTATCATTCGTTTTGTTAACATCCGATGGGATGCAACCTCTTTTATTTATTTATTTATACCTATATATACAACTTATTATTATTTATATTGTTATATATTTATATATATGAATATATATTTATATATTCAAAGAGCACTATAGCTCGAATTACAAATTCGATACATTATGAGCTAAAATTAAGATTATTAAATAGATACTATATACATATGTACATAAATTTTAACAATTTTAGTAATAATTTGGTATTAATAAAGAAGTCATGTATTTTGATGATATTAATGGAGCTAGAGGAGGTCGAATCTCGAGAGATTGCCAAAGAGTTTACGTCTATGATTTGAGTAAAATTGGCACTCAATTAAGATGTGGTTTATTGTCAGGTGGCAGTTGCATCGATTGAACGTTGGAAGTTGATCTGGTTGTTTTAAAAGCCATTGATGAGAGCAAACAGTGTGTCCTAAACGTAGTCTAGAAAACGTTCGTATTTGTTGCTTGCTGACGGAAGTAGGGTAGATGGGTTAATGTGGTGTGGATTAATGTTAGAATAATGGGGATGAGTTGTTTTCCTTTGATTGAGTTTCATGTTGATGAAATTGGCGATATGACGGCGGATGTCGATTTTTTCAAACATATTGTTCATCATAATGGGTGCATAGGAAGCGTTTTTAGCGCCGATATCTGGCTAGGTATCCAGTGTATATTTTTAATATGTTGTTGTCTTTTACCAGAGAGTCTCTGATTTTATTTATTATTATTCACTAATTGTTGAATGGGTTGCAAATTGTTTTCAAAGCCGAAAGGCTGTCAGAGAATATAACGGTTTTAATCTTGCCCCTTTGCATAAGTCGAATAGCCTGGTAAATAGCACAGGATTCCGCTGTGAATACTGATAAGTGTTGGTATAAAGTGCTAAGCAATAGGTTTTCACCGAAATCATCCACTACAGCGTTAGCTGAAATGTTGTTTTCGGACTTAGTATAGGGTAGAAAAACGCCAACCGTAGTTTCTCAAGTTGTCATTACGTTATGATAGTAGATTAAGAAAGACGGACTTTGATGTCATAGTTTTATTATATTTAGCAAGTGACAAATCGAAGCATTGGGGAGTTTTCTTGAGGTATTTAAATTTGGAGAGAGGAATGTTAAGATCAGAGCATAATGATAAAGATGAAATTATTGCGGATTTAATTCGTTTGGGCTTAGTGACAGAAGTAAAAGAGGAGATATCGCTATCGAGGTGGTACTATTGAGAAGTTTAGGTAGTTATCTGGCTTTCATTTCGTAAATTCTATCGATTAGGGATGGGTGACTGGCTTCATTGAGTATGTTGTCTATGGGAGTTGTCCGGAAAGCGTAGATGCTGACCTTACGGGATGATGGTAAATAGGTTTTAATATGTTAATATTAAATTTACTGCTGTTGCTATATAAGTAAAGACCGTAGTCCATTTTGCTCAAAACTAGAGTAAAAGTATAAGGCCAAAAATTTTTAAATTTGAAACATTTAGGATTGGAGTATTGTCAATAGTTATTGTATGTGAAGATGAATCGCAATTATGCTTTCTGCAAACATGGAAAAAGGGAAATTTTTGCACCGAAATATTCGGTCCAGTTTTTAAAATTCTGGAAGTACTTTTTTAGGATAATATTGAAGTCGTTGTTACAAACAATGATCAAAAAATTGGTGACCCCTGTGGTATTCGGTTTTCCAGAGGAACTGTTTTAGATAGCTGGCCATTAATTTTGAAACGTCTGTTCAATAAAAAAGATGTAACAAAGTTTAACATTTTTGGGCCTATCGACCAAGATTTTAGGATGCTCAAAACGACACGGGAGCCGATTCTATCAAATGCTTTCTCAGAGCCGTTTGATAGGATACTAATGTGGTTTCTAGCAGAAATCGCTTTTATTATATTATTATCGTCATATTCTTTGTTAGCTTTGAAAGCAACTTGCTCCTTAGCTATAAGGTTTTTATTTTCTAAAAACCAAGCAAGTCTAGTTGCTACGATTCGCTCAATGATTTTTGTTACGCACGGAAGCAATGATATAGGGCTGTATGCACTAGGGATGCCAACCGGGATCGATTTTTAAAAATCCCGGGATATTTCGGGATAATTCGGAATCCAAAAATCCCGAAAAATCATGGGAAAAATCGGGATTTTCTCTTAATAATAAAAATATTTTGGTGAAAAAATCATTTACATTCCAATTATATCAGAATTATATCTCATTAAAAATAAAATATATAAACAGCAAGACAAAAAGTAACAAAAATTGTAAATTAACAATAATTAGAATTATTCACACATATAAAGAAAATTATTTGGATTCCAAAAAAAGATTAATGCATCTAACATGTGATCTGATAGGCTTGAACGAATTTTGTTGTCAACATAACCTGCCGCTGAAAAACACTTCTCGCAATCAACATTTGTTGGTAAAATAGTTCCAAGATGGCTGTATGCAGCTTGTAAATATTCACCTCTACCACCTCCTGATGTAAATAAATCTATTTCTATGGACTGTTGGGTATCTAAATCAGTTTTATAGGGCTTTTGCATTCTTCGATGCCATCAAATATTTTTTTTCAATGGAAGTAGGGTTTTCCTCATCTGAGATGCTATTATCGAAGTCAATTGATATAGAATTTTTTTTTCTGGACCTTTTGTAGGGTCAAAATACATATGAATTCACAATCCCGGGGCAAGTTTTTAAAAATCCCGGGATTCGGGATTATGTGAATCTTGAAAATCCCGGAATTTCGAGTTTTCCCGATTGGTATCCCTAGTATGCACTAATAAAAGACGTGTTCTTGGTTTTTGGTATAGGCGAGTTTCCAAGCGTGAGGAATGTGGCCACTTAGGAACATGGTGTTGTATAGATGAAGTAGTTTAGCCTTGCTTGTCTGTGATAAAGCTATAATCATTAGGTAGGAGATCCGGTCAAGTCCTGATCACTCAGACAGTTGTAAAGTTCGGATATGGTGAAGGGGAGTTCTAGGAAACGGGCTTTTTTGTCCTGTCTGGTGTTGGCGGTTGAATTAAAGGTTGATTTGGCTGAGTTGAATGATGAGGGGAAATTGGAGTCAGAAACATACTCAGCCCAAACTTCGGCATAGTAATTAGCGATTTTTGATGGGTCGATAAGAGTCCCATTCGGATTATTGATTGCTTTAATAAAGGAAGAAGAGCCATTACGGGTGATTCTGTTGATTTTGTTCCATATTTAGATTTGGGGTATTTCTGTTAATCGTTTTGGTAAAGCTCTCGAAGCTTTTATGTTTTGTGGAATATAAAAAGATTTAATGGTGAATTTTATATTTAAATTAACTTGGACGGCAATTATTTGGTATGTTGAGTTAATTGGTATTAATTTGTGAGGAATGTTGGACTTTATTATCCGGAGAGTTGACAAAATAACCGGTGTAATTTTTTTGGCTGAATGGGGTTGAAGTTGTAGGGACAATGTGTTTCTTGCAGCGAAATGAAACAAGGGTCTATTTCTCTCATAAGTAGTTGAAGATTCTGATAATTATTACTAAAGCCGTTGATATTGCATTGTAAAACAGTAAACTCCATTTATAAAGATAGAAAAGATATTTGAAAAATTAAGTTGAATGTAAATCCATATAGATTTGGTTTGAGTCTTCTTCATCAGATTTCAGGATAAAATAATATTAGAGATTTTGTTAAATTTGAAATAGGTGATAGAGATATTCAGTTTCTGGTAGTTGTTTTCGGTTGAAATAATGTTTTTCGTGGTTTGAGGTTTTCAAGATTATTGATGTTGCTGGTTTGGCCTGGTTCATTGGCTATGGTTGGTGTAATTTGCTTTGAGGTGGATGGGGTATTTACTTTAGGATGAAGGGATGTTTAAGTGGAATAGTTTGCTGATACTTTCCTTGCTGAAGGATGGTTTGTGTTATCTATAGGTTGCTTGCTGCTAACAGGTGTTTGTAGTGTAGAGCAGACAGACACTTTTGATGCGTAGGAGTTATTATGAGTTGTCTGAATGGGATTATTTTCTCTATATTTCCGGCGGGCTTCACCTAGGCTACAATAGTTTCTTGTTTTTATTGTCAAAATTTCCTTAGATTGAATGTAATGGGGGCAGTTGTTATCGGCAGATGAGTGTTCGCCAAAACAATTAATACAGAGCGTTCGGGGCACTTTTCGGGATCATGGGAGGGAGACTGCATGTGGGGCATGTGGTATTTCCATTGCAACGATTTTTCGTCTGACCCAATTTTTGACAATTCCTGCATTGCATTGGATCGGGATGTAGTGGTCCACTTTACATTTATTCCAGGCCACATCTACCGATGATGGAGGGCGATAAAGATAAAAGTGAGGACAATCTTACCAGATGAAATGCGTTGCCGTCTTCAGTAGGTTTTGTAAATTTATAAACGCTGGTGACACCTTGATTCTTCATTTCTTGTACAATTTCTTGCTCAGGAACATGTATGAGATAGGGTGCATATATAACGCCTTTGACGAAGTTTAATGATTCAATTTAATGATTGAAATTTACACAATAAATAGGGCATAAATTTGCGAGAGTCTTGACTATTAAAAATTTGTCGGCAGCGCGAAGTGAGGTTATGGATGTTTATTCAGTGGAGATACATTCTATACCTTGTTTGAAAGCAAACGGGCTAAAAGTTGATAGTGTTTTTTTTTTTTGTGTCAGACGAAGAAATAACGTATTTAGGGTTATTATTATTATTGCTGTTGAGTGGGTAGATCAGGATAATCGGTAAGTTTCTGTTTCTTGGGCCAGTTTTCAATATAATCCCCCAGAACAGAGAATCTGTTGCTGGAGAATTTATCCGGGGCCATTCTATCAACAAAAAATGCTCAAATTTCTATTGAACTTTTCTAAAGATCACAATCAAAAACGAGAAAAAGTAAGAAATTTAGAAATATAAAAAATTAAATCAAAGTTTACTGTGAACAACGGACTAGAAATACACGTGTGCAGAAAAAAAAATTACGAGTAACAACCGTTCGCTTTAAATGCTAGACGATGTTTAATATTTGTAAAATTTAATTTAAACTTTGCTTTTGTGCAATATTTGTGATCGGATGAAGAAAAAAGAAAAATTTTGTTAAAAACATACAAGATTAAGAAAAATTTGAATATAATTAAAGTTAATTAAGAAAAACAAGGAAGTGAATTTTATTTATTTTAGAAAAAAAATATAACAATATAGACTTGATTAAATAAAAAGGAAAAAAAAAGTTTCAATTATTGGTTTGAGTGAAAGAAAAAGAAGAGGTAGTAGTCCACCAGTTAACCAACAAAAAAAAAAAGTGTTCTTTGTGCCTATTATAGCGTTGGATCGTGTCTAGTTTGTGTTCTTTTTTTTTCTTAGCATTCGAATATTTGTCACATCGGTTTCATCATTCTACGGTCTTTCCCACCATACAGTCCACGGGATGAACATAGGTTACATTGAGTATGAGTACAACGTTGACATCGAACACATTCGAAATATGTTTGATTCATACGCCTATTCATTCTGATTCATAAATTTTCATCAAAATTCACTGTTTTGGCTATTGTTGGATGTACAAGCAAAGAAGGAAGGAAAGACAAAGACAACAAGCAAAGCATATACACAATCTTCTTGTGAGTATTGCTGTACTCGTGCACGAATCGTACTTATTTTGTGCTTGTGTAAATGTTAAGTAGAGACAAGTCGAAGTCAATAACATCATACGTATTGTTAAGTATGAGTACGACGAATACTTCCAACTTTGAGTATGAGTAGTGTATCATAATAAAATAAGTATGAATGCGTATAAGTAGCAGAAATTATAAGTATGACTCGAATCTACTCATCGTTTTAAATACTCGATCTCTGATCTGTATCTGAGAACGCTTAATGTTTTACTTGTATTGTGTATTTCGTATTTCATTTTGGCATTCAAACAATTTGATAGTACGAAACCAACACAACTTTTGAAAAACATAATCACATTTTTTTCATTCACACAATTTGATAGCCCGAAACCAATACATGACAAAATGTTTCAAATAATTAAAAGATTAAAGATTAATAATTAAAAAGATTAAAGAATTTAACATGCCATCCGATAGACTTGAACGAATTTTTGTGCCCACCATCAGAGACCTGCGCCGATCGGCTGACAGCCGGCTAAGCCGAGCCGCCGACAAAATTTAAAAGCCGCCGCCGCCGCCGAAAATTTCGGCTTGATTCGGCTTAGATTCAGCCGCCGTTTCATGTATGTAAGAAAATTAAAATATATGAAAATATATTTTTAAAATTGTGTACAGTAAATTTTAATTATATATAAAATATGATATTTTTGTTTTACTTGACTTAAATACATTATTGAAGTTTTTTGTTCATTTTGTGATATATTAATAGAAAAATTTTTAATTTTTTGATATGGAAATTTTGAACACCCTTTCTTGTTTTTGGTGATTATGGTTACATTTTTAACTTTACGTTAAATTTTTTAAAAGACAAAAAATTGAAATGGAGCATCAAAGAATAATTTAAATGAGTTAAATTAATCTGATTCCAATGACGACCTTGCTATTTTTAATGGTATTGATTTCCCAAAACAATAATTGAAACTCCAATTTCAATTAGCTTTTAGCCAAATTTTTTTTTTTTGAAAATTTTATTTTGAATATTTATTTCTGATAATTGTTTTGTAAGTGTTATAAAATGCGAAATAATTTCAGGTTTGTAGGTTCTGCGTTGACATCAAACCTCTGTAACCATTTACGTGCTCACGGTATTGACGTAAAATCAGAAAAATTTTAAAATTCGAATGCCAAAATAAAATCCTTATTGTCAGGAAGTTCTAAAAATGCAGATTCCGAAAAATTTGCTAACGCAAGTCTGCTTGTGCAAATGTGCTGGAGAGATCTAAGGCCCTTTAACATAGTGGAGCAACCAGGGCCATTTTATTTATGTCATTTCGGATCACAGCAGACCAGTGTTGCCACCTTGAGTGTAATTACACATATTGTGTGTAATTTTTGATTCTGCGTGTAGCATATGTGTAATTAGCTGCATGTGTAATTTGTGTGTAATTTTACTTTTGGTCTAATTTTTTCTTTAGTTGCTAATTTTTAATAATCGATTTGCTAACAATGATTATTTAGTAAATTTACTGCACTTTTTGGCAAAACCTCTGAGAGTAAATAAAATTGCCATGAAAAGATTCTCAAAAATCTATCGTTTGGAGTCAATTTTAAAAAGTAGGCCCCAACACTTATATATAAAATTAACGCACACACATAAGTGGTGTGAGAAGCTAGGTCATAATCCTGACTGACTGAAAAATTGTAATGACCAATTATGTGAGGCTAATGTTTCATACATGGATTTACATGTCTTTTTTGTTCTTTCAATAAATGTTGGAAATGTTGTATGCATATTATTTAAATAATTAAACGCGCCGCCGAAACTTTACCATATTTCGGCTGACAGCCGACTTAAAGCCGCCGCCGAACCTTTTCAACCTTAGCCGCCGCCGCCGACAAATTTGCTCGGCGCAGGTCTCTGCCCACCATACGCTGCCGTTGAAAAATACCTCTCGCAATCAACACTTGTTGGTAAAATAGTTCCAAGATAGCTATATGCATCTTGCATATTTCTTTGGAAAGTATAGTATCTAAATCAATAACCCCATTAATTGATATTATAGAGCTTTTGCATTCTTCAGGGCACCAAATATCTCTTTAGCAATAGAAGTATGTTTCTCTTCATCTGAAATGCTATTATTGAAGTCGAGTGATATAGAAATTTTTTCATGAACCATTTCAAGACGCACAACTAATACCATTATTCCGGATTTTATTAAAGTTATATCGTAGTATTTATCAGTCTCTTTATTGTATAGGTGAATACACAGTTCTTCTTTTATCTATACTTTTGCGAAGTGATTTATATAAGTTTTTAGCAAGACTACAATTGATTGCCTTAATTTCAATTAACTTAAATGTTAATGCAGCATCAGCTTTCCATAAAGTCATGTTCATATTTAAAATCATGTTTAAGTTATGTGTATTGCCTGTTCATTTCAATACCTGATTTATTATCCGTTTGTAAAAATACGTATACTTCCTTAATTTACTAACTACCTACAGCATACATCATTTTTTAAAGAACAAATTGTTGTCTGTGGTTTTATAATATAGTCCAAACTTTTATAGTCACTCTAATAACAAGTATTAAATATTTTCTATTGCCCACAATTTTTTATCTTGAAAATAATCTGTTATGGTATATTTGCCTAATATATTTTGTGAGTGATTATAACGAGATAAATTAAAAACAAAAAATGCAACCTAAGAGATCTTCGCTATCTAAACACCCTGATATACAATCACAAAGGGCTTACGAAACTCCCGAAGAACGTGATGTTCGTCTAAGTGTTGAAAGACCTAGAGCCTCCACATCTAGAGCTGCTGAGAATCCACTCCAACGTGATAACCGTTCATAAAAGGAAATAATGCGATCTTCAACGCGATGTGTGAAGGACGTGTTACGGGCGCTTCTAAAAAGTTTGTTTCTTTAATAATTCTTGTTCATTCTTTCGTTTGTCTTAATAAGAGCAAAAATAAAAACATCAAAAAATCTAAAAACCGGTTATGAGTGAGCCTAATGCTTCAAACTCATATAACAACAACAAAGTTAATTCTAAATTAAAACACAATGTAATGCATTGCAATGTAAAAAATTTTGAGAATGGAACAAAAAGAAAAACCGAAAACATGAATAACGAGAGTGTAAATAAACATTTTAAAACTAACTCAGTGTAATCAAAATTTATTAAAAAAATTCGAAAATCATGTATATGAGATAAATATAAAACATCATTTCAATGTTAAAAATAATATCCCAAAAAGATCTCAATCAACATCAGCTGTGATCAATAATACCCACAATAAAGAAAACAGAGATAACGCAGTGGTTAATATAGAAAAAAATTAAGAACAAAAAAAAATCTCCCCAATTAATATTATAGACATAAACAGCAATTACTTTGTTGAATTTATTAAAAATGGACTAAAAATTAATGAAATCAATATTAAAGAATTTAAAAATAAATTATCATTATTTATGAACTCAATTGAAGACCACTAAAGAGTTAAAGCTTATTTAGAAAAAACTAACACGAAATTGTTTACATTTACGCCTAAAGAATTTAAAATCAAAAAAGGTCTTGACGATAATATTGATACTGACGATATTCTGTGTGAAAAAACTTAAAATTGGAAAGTGAAAATCTAAAATTCATAAAAGTTAGTCAGTTTTGCACCAAATTATCCATTGAAAGAAGAATAAAACTCCTAATATCTATGGTTCAAATATTACCAGATTGCAGTATCAATATACTTAAAAATATTAAAACAATACTGCACTAGGTAATTAGATGGGAACAAGTTAGAAGACCCGAAATACCCCAATGCCGCAACTGTCAAGGCTTTTTCCACAGTGCTGCTAATTGTCACCTCCTTAGGAGATGTGTAAAATGCAACATGGACCACGAAAGAGGAAAGTATTCTGTAAAAAAGGTACCAGCTGAAGAAAAAGAAAAATTATTCTGTGCTCTGTGCAACTAATATGATCATCCAGCATCCTACAAGTTGTGCGAAAAATATAAACAGTTAAAACAAAAAATTAATTTAAAAGGAAAAGATTTTCCTGTAAATAATGCTAATATACACTGTCAGACAAAATAAAGTGTAAAATAGTATGATCACTAATTATCTCTTAAAATCAGCAATTAAAGAGAAATAAAGTAAACGTTTTTTAATATCCCGTTATAGATAATTATGTTATTTTCATTTTGTCAGCAAAAAATTTTTGGTCACTTGTTCTTTTTGTCTCCATAGGAAGAAACATTAAAGTCGAGTTAAATATAAGCGCGACAAAATAAAGTAAAATTTTTATTTTGTTGCCATTTTTTTTAAATATTTCGAAATATTTAATAAAATTTCAATTGTAAGTACATTTTTAATGTCTATATTTCCCAAACGCATAAAAATTTCTATGTTAGAAACTGACTAAATAGTTAAAATTAAATGCATATTCCCAGATAACCGAAATGAAGCCTTTGTCCACAGAAATTAAAGATTTTTTGGTAAAAGATCGTGAAAATGGGATGAAATACAAAGAATTGGCCAAAAAGTACTCTATTTCAGTAGCAGGAGCAAACAAAATTGTAAAAATGTACCAAATGAGGAAGTCAAATGAGAGTTTAAAGATGCTCTGTGGTAGAAAATTAACGACCACAAAAAAAGATGATGACCACATTGCTATTCTAGCGAAAAAAAATCCATTTATTTCAGCCAGAATGATTAAAGAAGAATTAAAATTAAATATTTCATGCCGTACTATACAAAGGAGACTTCATCAAATCGGTTTAAGAAGTTTCTTCTCGAAGAAAAAACCTCTCTTACGAGCTGCTAATATACGAAAGAGACTTGAATTTGCAAAAAAGTACGTGAATATGCCAGAATCGTTTCGGAATCGAATTATTTGGTCAGATGAGTCTAAATATGAATTAAAAAATGCGAAACGCCGACAACGTGTGTGGTGTGAGCCTTCCGATAGACTAAAGTCAAAAAATATTACCCACACGGTTAAACATGGTGGTGGAAGTCTCATGGTATGGGGCTGTTTTTCAGCCGTCGGTCAGGGTAGACTAGTAAAAATCGATTCCAAAATGACTGGAGAGCATTATGTAGACATTTTGCTAAACAATTTAAGTAGTAGTGCTGAAGAAATGGGCTTGGGGGAGTTTATCTTCCAACAAGATAATGACCCCAAGCACACGAGCAAGGTTGCAAAAAAATTTTTTAGAGAAAATAACATCGAACAATTGGAATGGCCGGCTCAGAGCCCTGACCTAAATCCCATAGAACATTTGTGGACAGTTCTAGATGATAAAATTCCAATGGAATCGCGGAAAAACTTAGATTTATTTTGGAAAAAAATGCAGGAGGAATGGAAGGCAATTCCAAACAATGTTTTAAAAAATTTGGCTCTAAGTATGCCAAAACGGCTTAAAGAGGTAATACTTAATAAGGGAGGTGCAACAAAATATTAAATTTTGTTATGTGTAATATATAAAATAATACCAATCTTAAATTACACTTTATTTTGTCCAATCAAAAAATGAAATTAGTTTTATTTTTTAAGTTATATAAAAAAATATGAAGTTAAATAATTTTGCTTTATTGTTATTTTTATAGTATTTTGTAATAAATAAATGAATTAAAAATCAATTTTAATTTAATATAACAATTTCATTCTTTTTTTATTGAAATAATGTAGTGCAACCACCTTTACACTTTATTTTGTCTGACAGTGTATATACTAATGCAAACGTAGTTAAGGGAAATAACACTACTAACATAAATTTAAAAACCACTTCTAACACAATTAATAACGCCTTTTTTCAAGAAATGAAAAACTTTATGAGAAATATAAATAATCAAATACTAAACTTTCAAAAACAACTTGAATTGCAAGTATCAAGAATCGATACAATTTTTTCAATGCTTGAATAATGACTTACAACCTTGTTTCAAAAAATCTTAAATTAATACATATTGTTACGAAAGTGGCAATGGTGTTGTTAAAATAATAAACATGCATAAAATGATAAACAAAAGCTCCAAAAACAAAACAACGCACTGTTCACGTGATCAATGAATGAGTAAAAAATATACTAACAAAAATTAAGCGCTTGTTTACAAGATCGATGAATAGACAAGAATAAAGAATAAAAGACGTAAATAACCAACAACAAAATGAATGGAACAAAGAAGTAAACAAGAAACAACAATGTGCAGTATAAAATAGCGAATAGAGAAATAACCCAACAACAACTAATCTACCTGCTCGAATGTTAACAAGAAACAACAAAAATGAAAATAGGTTGTTTACATTTTTAGAATGTTCCCGAAGGACGTCATCATCCTTCAAGAGCATTCATCACACTAATGATCCAGTGATATAAAAGGCAAGCCAAAGCGAGCAAGGACGATTCAGATTCAGAGTTTGAGTTGAATCAGTCGTGAGTGCAGACGGCACGTTGTATTCGGAGTTTGAATTAAGCTAGTCGTGTATAACGACGTTACTTTGTTGAATTGATAAATCAATCGGTTGGGTGCAGACAAGTTGCGTCTGAAGGAAGCAGTTGTTAGTGTTGTGCTTACAAAAAGGTTGTGAGCGAAGAATAACTAACAAGTGTTGTTGATTACAAAAAGGTTGTAAGCAGAGAATTATCACGAACAAACACATATTGCGATAATTATCGTTGTATACGTGCAAAAAGCTAGAACAGTGGCACAAAAGCTGTGTAGATAATAAAGAATTGATAAAAATTAAACACATATTTATTTGATTGAAGATATAACCTTCATGAATTCAGAAAGAAAAATACCCCCGAAATTATACTTATAAACGAGACAAAATTAAGTCATAAACACAAAATTCAGTTTGACAACTTCCATGTGATAAGAAGAGATAGAAAAGCTACAACACGAGCAAGTGGGACAATGATATTAATTAGAGATAACTTGAAATTCTTTAATTATACAAATACTGTTATCAATTCTTTTAAGATGTTAGAAACATGTATTATTCGTCTTCCTCTCTCTACAAACGAAATATTATCATTTATTTCCGCGTACTATCCATCGGGTAATAATGATACTCATGAATTTATAAAGTACAAATAATTATTATATTTTAGCAGGGCACCTAAGCTGTAAACATACAGAATGGGGCAATCATAGCAATAATCAAAAGGGTAATATACTTTACATAGGGCTATTGGAAAAAGAAATTCGTTTTAAATATAAACATTATGCTTCATGTCGTCCATCATATCCGCGAACTAGTTCTTACCTATGTAGATATTTGTTTAGTCGATTGTAGGCTTCATATTATTACTGAAAATTATACTATAAACTCACTTAAAACTTTAGATTATGATAGCGACTATGATGCTGTACAGATAGTAGACTACATGAATAAGGAAAATGAAAGGTTCTCATTTTTGAGCAATAAAGTAAATCTTACTTACAACTTTAAACGTACCAATTGGAAAAAATTGAAAAATAATATTACCCGAAAACTCACCTATGATACTCAAATTGCTAATAATCGAAACATTTCGAATGCTGAAATAGACAGACCATCACTTAGGCAGACTAAATGATGTTATTCTTAAAGCAACAGAAGAAATTGTTCCTAAACATAAAAGTGGCAAAACTTTCTCAAAAATAAGCAGCTCTACTATTAAAATGTTATATTCCGCGAAAAGCAAAATATTAACATTAGTTAAAAAACATAACAGGTTAGAAATAATACTTTCCGAAGCGACACTAACATTGGCAAAAGCAAAAATAAGAATAATTTAAAAAATTATTAAAGATAATTTTGCAATTTATATCAATAAGCAGATCAGAAAAAAATTAACGAATATAGACCCTAAAGATTCAAGAGGCATGTACAACCAAATTAAAAAAACTTCAAAATATTTAAACCCTTAAACTTAAGGGAAATTAAAATTCCCACAAATTCCCCATTCTGAATAAAGTGGGGATAAACCCCCAAAGTTAAGAAAAGATAGTCAAAATAATTATATTTTTAAAGATCAGGTGCAAATGTTAGATACTATAGGATCCTATTTCGAGACTATACATGACTGCAAGGAAATTATTTCAAATAATGTTGTTCATCAGTAAGTCCAATCAACCTCAAATTGGTTTATGGAACTGAAAAGCGAATATGAGAATAACAAACCACAATTATAAATTTTAATGAAGCAATACTATCTGACAACATTGATGAAGATCAGTCTATCGACTTTTTTATAACAAGAAGTAGTATTCTTTATATTTCCTCTAAATGAAAAAATAAGTTGTCGTCCGGAGTTGATAATATACCGAACATAATAGTAGAGAATATTTCTCAAAGAATGATTTTTGCATATTGTTCAACAATATGCTGAATAATTCAATTTTCCTGAAGGATAAAGAGCCAAATAGCACAAATTTGTGACCCATAAGTTTACTCCCTAACATCAGGAAAATTTTTGAAATATGCGTAAATAATATAGTGAGTAAATTTTATAATAATAATAATATTAATAGCGAAAAACAATTTGGCTTAAAATTCAAACACTCTACCATTAACGCAATACATAAAATAACCTCCGATATTAATTGGAATTGGCAAAAAAAGTTTTGTACAGGAGAATGTCTCATAGACATGGAAAAAGCATTCGACAATGTTTGGATTGATGGTTTAATACATAAACTATTTCAATACGGACTACCCTTAAACCAAATAATACTGAAATATATAACATGATAAGCAATAAAGCATTCAAAGTCTTTTGTCAGAATATGGTAACCGATAAATCATTTGATATCGGTAATGGACTTTAACAGGGAACAGTCAATTCTTCCATACTGTTTAACTTGTTCATTTTAGATCTTCTTAACCAAATAGATAACATCATTTCATTTTCAGATGATATTATAATATACCATCATGACGAAAAAATCGAGAAAATTAGACTACCAGTAAATAAATGCAATTATAATATTAGGAAAAATTGAAAAAGTTTTCAGATAAAGTCTAATTTACATAATTGCAACATTCCAGTAACGGAAGTAGTAAAATATTTGGGTGTTTTTCTCGATAAATTTTTATATTTCAGTTTTCATATTTAGGAAACTTTACACAAAGCAAGAAAAGCTTATTTTTCATATAGACCTCTATTTCACTCGAAATATATTAAGAATAGAGTTAAAATATCCATCCCTAATATGCTAAGCTAAGCCTATCCTTACATACGCATGTCCCATTTGATTCAATATTTCCCCCACTTATAAGGAAAAATTTAAAGTATTTGTTTTAAAAGATTTTATAATCTTTCATCCAATTAGGAAGTTGACGGTTCCTTTTAGATCTGGGAACTTCTACATTATTCATTTAAGTTGATGGAACTGAGTCAAACTCTATTGAATCAAACGTAGAGTGAAATGAAGATTCCTCTTCAAGTTGAATGTCTTCTTCAGTATTGTGATTATTTTCTAAAGATGATTGATTTAGTACATCTAAATTTAAATCTGATTTACAACCCTGACTTATTGATAAAATGTTGTGCAAATCAAACATTTCCAATAATAAATGTGTTGATTTATTTGATCTTCGTTAACATACCTTTTCTTAATCTGATTTGCATGCGAACGTATAAGTCTTTGTTTGTTTTTATTGTTTACTAATACATTGTAGTTTACAGTTCCTATACGTTCAATTATTTCGCCTGCTACCCACATGTATTTACTAGCTCTGAAAATTTAGGCATATACCTTCTCCCCTGCTTTGAAACTTCTGTCTTTTGCTCCATGTTTTCTATTAAAAATTCTCTCTTGTCGAACATTCCGAGCAGTATGTATTGGCTGGTGCGGTTTCAATAAGTCCAATGTGGTTCTAATTTTTCGATTTAGAAACAGTTCTGCTGGAGATTTTGATTCTAATTTTGGCGTTGATCTATAAGTTTGAAGAAAAGTTTCCAAATTTTCCTTACTTGTCCCTTCATTTCAGAGTTTCGCAAGAGCGCGTTTCAATGTTCCAGCAAATCGCTCAGCTTGACCATTAGATTGTGAGTGATATGGTGCAGATTTCAAATGCAATAAGAATAAAATTTTTAAACTGTGCACTTACGAATTGTCTGCCATTATCTGAAACAATGGTATTTAGATTTCCATATCTAGCGAACATTTCTGTAAGTTTTGAAATTACAATTGCTGATGAAATATTTGATATTTCAAACATTTTTGACCATTTTGAAAAAGCATCAATAGCTACAAAATAATATAATCCGTTGCATGGGCCTGCAATGTCTATGTGAATGCGTTCTATATTTTTACATATTAAAGGCCATGATTGTAGAGTATGTTTAACTAGCGCAGAATAAATCACAGCACATTTATGGCTGTCTCGTACATAATTAATAATGTCTTCATCAATTCCTGGCCAGTTAACATAACTTCTTGCTAGTGATTCCATTCTTTCTTTACTTGGATGCCCTCTATGAAGTTGTTTCAAAATACAATTTCTAAATTTGGAAGGTATTACAATCCTATTGTTATACATTAGACAACCCTGAACTACACTCAATTCCGTTCTTCTTGCATAGTACGGCGCAAGTGCGTTTGATGCCTTGCTGGTCCATCCGTTATTAAGTGCTGATATGACTGATTGTAATGTTTTGCATTTATTTGTTTCTTGCAGAGCCATCTTAAATGTTATTGGAAGTGAGATAAGGTGGTCAGTTAGCATTTCCGAGCAATCTTCTTCTAATTTGGTACAGGCAATAATGATATCTTCGTCAGGTTTCCATTTTGAATCGATTAGTCTTGATAAGACATCAACATAACCAAAGTCTTTGGTGTTAACGTATTCAATTTTGAAATCACTCATCATAAGTATTAATGCCCTACGTTGGAGTCTATTTGCTGCGTAAGCTGGTATACCAGATTTGCTACCGAAAATTGTTAAAAGAGGCTTATGATCAGTACACAATATGAAATGTCGACCATGTATATATCTATGAAATTTTTTTACAGCAAAAATAAATGCAAGACCTTCTTTCTCAATTTGAGAATATTTTTGTTCTGCTGGTGTAAGTGTATGAGAAGCATGGGCAATAACTTTCTCTGACTTATCTGGATAAATATGGCAAATGAATGCATCTGCTGCAACCTTGATTGGCAGTGAAGGATTGAAATGTGTTAACAGCAAATCTAATTGTAATAAGGTCCTAAAATCTTGGAATGCTTCCTGTCATGCGGAATTCCACTCAAATTTTGTCTTTGACTTCAATAAATTATCAAGTGGAGCTCTTAGATTTGACATTTGGATGATATATTTACCATAATAATTAATTGATCCCAAAAATGATCTTAGTTCTGATACATCTTTTGGAGCTGGTAATTTTAAAACAGTTTCGATTTTGTCAGGATCGGGCCGTAATCCATTTACTGACATTATTTTACCAAGATATTTGACTTCTTTTGCGAAAAATTTGCATTTTTCAAATTTGATCTGAAAATTGTACTCACGTAGTCGTTTAAAAACCTTGTTGACGTTTTCTATATGTTTTTCAACCAATAATTATATCGTAAATGTATGCTGCTGCATCGTCTATACCTGCAAGCATTGTATCCATGATTTGTTGAAAAGCACCTAGAGCACTTTTTACACCGGGAGATAAACGATTGAATGTAAACAAACCCTTATGTGTGTTGATTGTGATAAGCTTAGCGGATTCTGGTGTGACTTCCGTTTGTAAATACGCATCAGAAAGATCAATATGAGTATATAAACAACTTCAAGCCACTTTTCATACAAGTCTTCTGGGCGGTGAATTGGATATTTGTGAGGTTCTATGCTGTCATTTAATCCAGTCGAATAGTCCCCGCTAATGCGAATTTTACCATTTGGCTTTTTAATAGCAACAATGGGTGCTGCCCAATCTGAGAATTCAACAGGAGAAAGTATTCCTAATAACTGTAACCGGTTGATTTCGTCTTTTGTCAATGGAAGCATTGCATATGCCACTGCTCTTTTGGCTCTAAAATGGGTTTAGCATTCTCTTTTAGATGTAATTGTATTCTCATTTTAGTACATTTTGCTGGAAAGTCCTGAAAAATATTTGCAAGTTTATTTCTAATTTCGTGTAACGTATTAGAATTGATTGCAGTCTGTGTAATTTGACAACAAATTTTATTTAAGGGTTGGTCCCAGATACCAAAAATATCACACATATCAAATATTAAAAGCGTATCAAATTCCACAACTGACAATTTGCATACCCATACTTCATTCTTTAGCCTGACCGGACAATCAAACTCGGCTAGAAGCTTGATTTTATTATTGGAAGCACTCGTTACAAAACAATTTTTAAACTGTTTTCCTGGTTTACCCATTTTTATCCACAGGGATTTACCTATCATTGAAATGTCTGAGGCTGTATCCACCTGTAGTTTAACATCAAACCCATTACTGTTTTGAATAGAAATGTACATCGGTTTGCAACATTTGATTACATTGTAATTGAGTGGAAGGGTTGTACAGCCAACCATCAGCAATAGCTTGTATTGATGTGCTATATTGAAGATATTTAGACTAATTCTAAACTATGTCAAGTGAAAGTCAAGTTAACCTAATGAAGCGTTTGAATTTCTAAATATGGACTTCAAAACATACACCTTCAACTATACCATTACATATTTCCACCATAGTTTTCTGCCGATTTCTAGACGTATTCTACATTTATAATCGCAAAAATTATCTTAAACATCAATGCACGTTATTGAGAATATAGCTTGGAATATTTATTATAATTGGAGTATAAACTAAACTTTAAAAGCACTCTAATTTTCAACAAAACGTCTACCTCTCATAAAATTTAATCAAATTTACTACAAATGTTTCTCTCCTCTACTCCGTGGTATTCTAAAGAAATAAGAAGTTACATTCAAATATGTAGTAGTGTGAGTCATATTTTAAACTGTAAACATTCTTTAAACCGATTTTTTTTTTCAACTTTTTTGTATTTGTTTGAAGAAAGATATTCAAACAATGATTCCGTTCAACTTTCAACATATACTCTTATTTTTTTCTCTTTAAATACTCCTTCAATATAATTTTCTCTATTGCTCATACACATACATGCATATCCTTAACAGATTACAATGTAAGTAACCAAACACGTACCCTTTTGTGGCATTTGATTAAACTGTAAAATCATGTGGCAATAAAATCCAGCAACAGTATTTATAAGAAGATAATAGCACAGAAGGGTACTTTTTATAAGCAATTACATGCCAATATTGTAGAATCCGTGAAAAGAATTTTTATTGTAAAATTGTAAATGCAACATAAAATTACAGAACTTTAAAGTGATTAAGATTTCAAATGTTTTTTTTTTCTTTTAAATTTCAAATCATAAAACTGTTGTCGTTTAAACCGTACGCACCTCAGTTGCACAAGATTTTATTGCTCTATGTAGGTACAGCTTTTTTTCATAGAGAGTTGTAGTTTGACATCGGATAATATATACATTAGGGTGGCTCCGTTTGTATGGAGAAAAAATAAGGTGTAGATGTTCCCGACTAAAATGAAAGTCTGATTCATTCTAAGACTACGTTTCTCAAAATTTTTGTCCTGGGGGTAAATATTTGGCGAGCTGGATCAAAGGAAAAAAGGGTCCTTTTTTGAGGTTTTTTGAATTTTTTTCATATTTCGTCCAAAGGAACTATATATAAATTTTGTATCATATGAAAGGTCTTTAAGAGGCGCTTTAATAGCTTATCAGAAATTTAAAAAAAAAATTTAAAATTCAAAAATTTTGAAAATTTCGGACAAGATTTTTGTTTTCTTACTAACTAAATTGTTGAAATTTCTTGATTATAAAAACCATGTAATTTAACCAAAATGGTTTTTTCCGTTTTTTTAAATTCAGTCTAGTTCGATTTTTATTAAAGTTTTTTAAACCTACTTTCTTTTCTATCTGACAACATCTGTTAAGTCAATTCATACATGTAATGAGCATCAAAATAACTGAATATTATGGAACAACAAGAAAATTATATTATTTCGAGATGTATCCCAAATGTTTTGGTTTAAATTGAAATATTCGTTGTATAACAAAATAAAAGTATAAGAAATTATACATCAATGGAAAGCTTATAAAATTTAAGTCAAGTCTTTAGCCTTGTTACCGAACTTGAAAATGAAGTGGGATTTCAACATTCGAGCGAGAATGAATAATGATACATCACAGCGAGATGCTATAAACTAGTATTAGTCCATTAAATGGAGACTGCACGACATCCAACCTTGTAAGTGTCAGGCTCCAAATGCTTTTGTTATAATTTGGCTGAAACGTTTAAATTCTTAAAGGAAATATTTATTGGGTACAAAATAAGAAAAAAATTCAAAACTTAAAGCTAATTAAATATATTCAAATAATACATAGATTTTAATAATGCGTGTGTCCTCTTCGATTTTTAATTACTACGCTTAACCGAAGTGGCATAGAGTTTATTAATTTTTGTAACTTATCTTGGGAATTTCGCCCCATTTTTTTATTAAATTTTCTTTCAGCTTTTTTAAGGAGTTATAAGTCATTCCACTTTTGTATATTTTTCGGCACTTAAAATTCCCCAGAAGCCTTCGACAGGATTAAGATCGGGACTAAGTGCTGCCCAGTCGAAAACAGCTATACCTTTTTCTTCAAAAAATGCTTTGGTCCTTTCGGCAACATGTATAGCGCGTTGTATTGCGGAAAAGTAAAATTATTTCCATAATGTTCCTCAGCAAATTCAACGAAAACATAGTCCAGTAATTCCACATAGTTCCCCGCAATCCGCAGATTGGAGAACGTGCTTTATATCCAAAAGCAACACATGTCATTAAAGATCCTCCCTGAAATTTTCGTGCTATTCTGGTCCGCCTATCACCTCCTTTTTCTCTCCAATAATATTTGTAGCCATCTGGTCTATCAAGGTTGAATTTTTTTTCAACACTGAATACTACGCCACTCCTTTTCTTAAAATTTTTATTTTTCAGCGAAAGCCAATCTGGCTGCCAATTGTGGTTTGGGTATCATTTTTTGTTTTTTTCACATCTAGTTATTCATTTAAAATTTGATTAATCTGTGTCGTGGTTACGTTTAGTCCCAGCTCAGACTTTATTTGAGTACAACCAAAGAAAATAAAGTATAAAGAATGTGCATTTAAATATATTTTGGAATATTTTTCAAAAAATTTGCATGACGCGGGGGGAAAGATAGAAGGGAAGGAAAGAGAAACCAGAAGAATAACAATGCCCCACGGTAAATAAAACTAAGTATTTAGAGTATAATCTGTGCGTAATCTAACATATAATGCACACTAATTGCATCTTCGTTTACGATTTAAGCAGGTATTCAGTTGATATTTTTATGTTATATTTTGTTTTTATTTAAAGAAGAATAATACAGAACCGTTTGTATTTTGTTTACATGAAATAAATGAAAAACAAAATTTTTGTTTCTTTTCAGTTTAAAGTTGATTTTATCAAGTGTTATAAGTGAAGTGTTTTAATAAAAGGTAAAATTAATAAAAATTTAACGTTTTTTGTCTAGAAATTTAAAGCACAGAAAAAGAAATTTATAAACAAATATAACGTTAATATCATTAAATTATTAATTATAGGGGATTCAAAGAATTCAAATCACTTCATAATGCAAAATACGGAAAGTTTATTTTACACTTTCCCATTTAAATACTTACAATTTACTATTCTTCATTCGCAGAAGCTGTAAAGGAGGATGACTATACTGTCAAATATTTGAAAAGAAAAGGCACCACTGGTTTAAAATATATAAAAATAGTTTTTTTTTCCGAAAAAAAAATCAATGGAAAAGAAAAAACAAAATTAGAATTCTTTAAACATACACAATTTTCTATACTTTTCTATTTTTCCATATAAAGTAATTTTTGAATAAGAATTAGTATTCAATTATTTTGTTAACGATGTTTAATAGTTCGTATTTATTTAATTTAATATTTGTATTAATAAAAAATATTTTTCTTTTAGTAAAAAATCCTATTTGCTGGTATTTTAACTTACAAATGCAAGTAACTCTAATCTACATACAATACTTTTTAATTTGCAAGTCTATAATGGCATCTCATCAACATCGCTTAGAACTACTCTTATTATGTAAGTGAAAAGTTAATAGAGCCTAATGATATCGTAGTTTACATTCTAAGCGAGAGCACGCCGATGTGGCAGCCTATGACACTTTTATGTTAAATCTAAGTGGGAAAGCAAAAAGAAACAAAATAGAATTTTAGTCTTATTATTTAATTCATTTCTACAAACAAAAGCTCTTTTTATAAGAGAAATAAATAACCAAATTCGGAAATTTTTGTTAAAAATAGCTAAAAGCGGCAACACTGGTTGTGATTAGTAAGTAAGAGAGAGCAAATAAGTGGAGGGAATTTGTTACTTTATAGCCAGAGAAAAGTGTTAGTGATATAAGCTAATTTGATTTTCATTTCAACTACATACATTAAGCTATCTAACTTTGGCTTAATAATTTTAGATCAATAAAATAAAACAATTTATATTTTATTAAAATAACAAAAAGACATTCATCTTTGGCTTAAAAATTAGACCATTTGTAATACATAAATAAAAATAAAAAACCAATTTTGCAGTAATACAAAATAGCGACAATTCCAAAGCTTTAACAAAAATTACACTATGCGACAAAATAAAAAAATGATATTCGTCCAGCTAATGACTTAGACCATTTTTCACATTAAATGATCATTCTGAAATAAAATAATAAAACATCCACCGTACATGTCTTCTTGTCGCAGTCTGATCGAAACTACAAAAATGCGTTTGAGTTCTCTCTGCACAATTGTGAGAGATGGCCGTAATGTTACAACCCAGCGGATTTTTTTAACATTTATTTTAATATAAAAAACACACAACAAGACTTACTATTTTTAATTTATACTTATTTTATTTAATTAATTATTTTTTTTTAATACCACAATCATTTTTAAAAAACTTATATATTCAAAAACACTTTACAATATGAAATTTTACTTTGAAAGAATAGAAAAAACAAAGAAACACCAAAAAATAAATAACGGGACATCAGCTGAACCAAAACAAACAAGAAAACTTTATTAACAATATGATGCTACATTACTTGGCCATCCTATTCAGATGCAAGTACGATTGCAACATTTTATTCGATTTTGTCTTGTTCTTTTATTCGTATATGCATTTAATTTTACAATGTAATAGCAATAGGACTCATCCTATTCGGATACTAGTTTTATGCTCTTAACCAATTTTATTTCATTTTTTTCTATTGACATAATAGTATACATTTGGATAAGTTTTAAATTGTAATAACCTGGGAACTGCTGGGAACCCACCATAAGAAATTTTACTTCTATATAATGAGCATTCTTTATATCCATGTTCTTTGGTACAACTTAAATTATTTGTGATAGCTAAGCGCTTTATTTATCGTTTGTCGCGGTGTCAGTATTGGCTTTCTACCACGTCGTTTTTTAGTGCCGTATGATTTTGGATCCCCAAATAATTTTGTATGGTCATCTTAGATCTCTCAATTCTGTTTGTATAATCAAATGAAATGGATTTTAATAGCAATAGAATTTAATAAACATCATCGCAAATTGAATTTACAAGCTTAACATCCTTGGCCCTAAAATAGAACAGCTTAGTTTACAATAGGTAAGCAAAAAATATACTTTTGACTAAGGCTTTATATGTTTCTTTTATGCTTTCCATATTTTAGAAAAGTTGTCCTGGATTAAACTGAATTTTCAATCAATATTGAATGTTGCAATTAAATTTCTACGTTGCCATATGTTTAAAATGAGTTTCAGTGTTGAACGAAACAAATGGTAATCAGTTCGGACATTCTTTTCTGAATAGTTTCTGACCGTTGCTGCAATATGTGGCCGAGAGTTTTGATGAGGGATGTTGCAACCAATTTCCTTGCTTCCCGCTTTTAAACATTCTAAAATGACTACTGAAGCTAAATCATCCGTTTGCACCCTCAAGTTAAATGGGACTTTCTCCATAGTAGTATGAGTTTATTTTTCTTTTTTTGTTTAAAATTAAACACATTTATTTTTACTTTATTTGCAATCTACGAACTGATATTTTTAACGTTTTTAAAAGGTAAAAACCTAATAATATAATAAGTTTATTTTTTAATAATTTTTTCAGTTTTTTTTATAATAGAAACAAATTTTTTGCCAAAAATTAATAAGCCTAAACAAAAATTTGATTTTTTTCTTTTAAATTATTGGTCTGGTTTATTTCTAGCTTTAAAATGTAATTTCATTAAAATTTATGAACGTTAGGACATTTAAATTTCAAAAATAAAAAATTCATTTTTAAATTTATAAAAATTCCATTAAATAAAACTTTTTTGCTAACCCGCTATATAATAATACAAAACAAAACTATTGTTATAACTAAAAAACAGTTAATTAAAAATAAATACAAAGTTGAGTATTTTGTAACAAATTAAAAAAAAAATTAACAAAAAATATAATATATGTAAAAAAATAACAATTCAAAATACTAATTTTGAAATAAATTAAAAGACATGAAGGTAATAAGGTACATACATTTCAAATAACTACGCTTCACAGAAACTGATTCATCCGAAGATGAAATAATTTACTTGCATTCCGAAGAATTTATATTATTGTCATCTCTCACAAGATTTTCGTGACTAGATGACTGCCGATCTCTTTTCTTTTTTAACAAAAACCTAACGTTTACAGTTATTACTATTCCAAAACTAATTTATATTTTACAGTAATCGAAAAAACAATGATGAGATGGATCAAAGACCCTTTTTGAATATTTGATGATGTTTTCATATTTCTTACTAAGAAAATATACAAAACTTTGGTATAGTATGAAAGGTCCGTGAAAGGTCTTTGAAAGTATTTAACAAACTTTTTGGTTTTTGAGATTTTTTTATTAATTTACACAGATCAGAAAATTGTTAACACAGATACCACAGTATACTCTAGTCTATAGTCTAGTATATAATCTAGTCTATAGTCTCTCACTTGACTACTCACCAATCCATTTTCTTTTATTCTGGGTTTTCTGCAACAACCAATTTTTAGTTTTCAATATTTTGTAATTTTTGTGCTGTTTACAAAAGGCTCAAAATAAATTAATAAAGTAGCGACACAACGAACGTCTACAAAAACCACAGGCAATTTGTTTTTGTTATTTGGTTTGGGTTGTCAAAATTTGTCTGTTGTTTTTGTTATATGGTTTGGGCTGTCAAAAATTTGCAGGCTTACTAATATACTTTGAAGTGTTTGAAGTAAAAATTTTACGTATATTTTGTTATTGTAACAAAAAAGATAAAACAGCAAGAAGCTTTTGTACGTATATATACACATAAAGAATTACATTTGAAAGTTGATTTTTACGAAAAATGTAGAATAATGAAAAAAAGTAAATAAAAGAAAAAATACTTTTTCTAAAAAAAGAGGGAAAAAGGGTCAAGAATCTTGAAAAGTGTCAAATTGCGACTTTAGTCGCTCAACGGTAACGCTGATCACAAAGCAATACTTAGGAAATTAAAAGCAGCATTGAGAAAAATATAATTAGAGCCATTATAAAAAAGAGAATAGGTGCCATATATGGTACGTTAAATCTGTGCCTGTTTTTATCTAATAAACAGTATTATTTTTGTTTTAGTAAAAATACTTTAAATACGGTTTATATTTCTCACTTGGTTACTATATAAAATTATTTAATAAATATCTGTTTGCCTCAGTATTTGTTAGATTACTTAAGTCAAGTTTGATTTCACTAAGATCGGGTTCTTCAAATGGAGTAGTCGTAGTATTAAAATTGTGGTCTTCACATATTGTGAAGAGCGCAACTTATATTTATTCTTTTAAAAATTTTCTGGGTTTATACCTTAAACCGCCAGACAAGCAACAGAATGTGCTATTGAGAACACCGATTGTTCTTTCAATAAGATTTCTAGTTGATGCATGGGTTTTTTTAAATATATACGTACCATGTACGGGATACGGGTTTCAAAATAGAACTCGTGCGAAAGTCTCTAACGCATATCTCGAATCAGCTAAGAGTCATGCACCACGATCACCATTTTAAAAATTCCTACTATAAAAGTCTCGTGTTAAACTGAGATTCCGAACGAAGGAACCATGACTAATTCCTGATCGGGTTGCATCAATTGCCACAATATTCATTTTGTCATCACATATCTAACAAAGAGAGAAACATTATAAAATAATTTATTTCATTTCAAAAGTTTTGGCATACTATCATCGCATTTATACTACAAACGCGGAGTCACCCACAGAGTGCCATATTTAATTGAAAATGACGTAAATACTAGAAGTGTGCCAGGAATGAGAAATTGATTTTAAAAAATTGTACTAACTTTCACAAAAAATTGTACTTTTTTCAGGCCGATTGTACTAAATTCACTTTTTTTTTCTTTTTTAAACTTTTTAATAAAAATTAAATATAAATGACAATTCATTTTACATATATTTATATAAATATGTGCGTAAAAAAGCATAAAAATTAACAAAAAGGTACAAATAATAGGTAAACTTTACAACTTACTTTAATAATTTAATGTAATCTATACTTTAAATCCCTGTTTGTGATACATTTTTTGCTAGCAAACTATTTGCTATTTCAAAATTGTAGCAACACGAATTAAATGATCTCAATAAATTCCTTGTTTGGATTAATTTGGAGACCGCCAAAGCAAACAGTCTATTTCTTCCTTTGATTTACTCTTTTATACTGTTGTACAATGGTTTACGAGTGCAGTTGTTTTTTTTTTTTTGTTCTCTATCTTTACTTCACACTTATTTATATTTGCAGCTACAATCAATATTCGGTCTTGAGAAAAATGCAATAGTGTGCAATTCTATATGTCTTGTGCACACCTCTAGTAAATACATACATGTGCATAAACTTAAAAAATAAAATAAATCAGGTATGTGATGGAAATCGTTTTCGGTTTGAAATAGATTCAAAAACGTGTAAAGCTGTGATACAGGCACATATTTATTTTCTATTTCGTTTTTGTTTCAATTCCCATTCTGTTCTATGAAAATATGGCAACATTAAAGTGTGTTGGAAAACGAAATTTCTATTTTGTTTTTAAATCTACAATTGGGGGAGAACGTTTTGAAACTTTTTTGAATTAGTGAAAAATTTTATTTATTGAGCAAAATGTAAGTAAAATTCGTAAAAATTAATATTAACATATATTTAATCACATTTCTATTTAAATTTACAGGGGTAAACACTCAAATCTCAGTCAAGAAAAGATGATCATCGAGTTTATGGAAAAGCACCCGGATTTCGCTAGAGGGTTTACTAAAAGAGATAGAACAGAAGTCGATAATCTTTGGCAAACTTTCACGAATGATTTAAATAGTATTGGCCCACAAATTAAAAAAATGGAAACATTAAAAATAGGTAATTTTCACCAACCATTTTAGTACAGCTTTTCATTTTATTAAAATTATAGGCATGGAGTGATAAGAAAACGCAAATTAAAAAGAATTTAGCTACAAAAAAAAAAAAAAAAGGATCCCGCTCTACTGGATGAGACCCGAACAATCATCAATACATATCCAGCAGAGACGAATCTATTGCAAAAATTTGTGGCTTGTATGACATCGTCGAGGGTATAGAAAACAGGGCTTCTTTTGGATATCAAAGCGGTAAGAAAAATGACGATCTTTAAATACACCGGACATAGAACAAAACAGCCAGGAATTGCAAGAACCTAGCACAAGCCAGACAAGGAAAAGTGAAGAACGGAGCTTGCAAACAAACTTAAAAAAATTAGTGACAACTAAGACGAATTTCTACACAGAAATATCAAAAACTTTAATAAAAGTAGACAGTAACGTGGAAAAAAATTATGAAGTATTAAAAAAACTGGAGGGTAATACTCATAAAATTTATGAAAGATTAGGCAAAATGTCTGACCACATAAAGGAACAAGCGGAAGCACTAACAAAGCAACAAATTGAGAACGAGACACAGCATAGAGAAACAAAAGCTGTTAGAAATACAAAAAGAACATGAAATATAAAATTTGATATAATAATAATCAATAAATAATAATAATAATAAAGTGGTGTCAGAAACTAGGTCAATAATCCTGACTGATGGTTTCTAATGACAAATTATGTATGTAATAATCAGTAAAACATTTTTTTCTTTTATATTTAACTAGCAGATTGTACCCGGCGTTGCGCGGATTATAAGAGTCCGGTTTCGAAACCGGCTTGTTAAAAAATGTAATTTTTCAAAATTTGCGGAAAACGGTTTATGAAACAACTCAGTTTTTTGAATACTAAATATAAATGCATGCAATTTGCCCGTTTTTCGTCCCTTTTCTCCTTTCTGGAGCCCTTTTGGTCCAACTTTTTAAACCGAACAACTCCAATAGCTATTTGGGAAACTTAACCAAGCTAAATCGTAAAAAAATACCTTTAAAACACATAAAATACAGCATTTATACATAAAAGTATTCATTTTCGCCCAAAAAAGCTAGAACTATATCCCAAAATTCAAGTTCAAATACAAACAAACAAAAAACAGACTTACAGAAAGATTTATAATATATATTAGGATTAGGGTAACCTGCACTCAGTTTTCCCGTTTTCAGCCCCTTCCCCCCTTTTGGTTCTACTTTAGAAATGGAATACCTCCAAGAACTATTTGGGAAACTTAACCAAGCTAGTCGTAAAAAATTACCTATTACCATTTTTTCCCCTTTTGGTAAAAATTATAAAAATATTTATAGCCTATAACGTGCACCCACAAAAGTCCGATCTATATTCTAAATTTCAAGAAAATCAGTCCAGGCGTGATTGGCTAACAAACAAATCAACAAACATTTGGGAAGCTTAACTAAGCTAAATCGTAAAAAATTACCTATTACCATTTTTAACCCATTTATCCCATTTTTCCCCCCTTATGGTCAAAATTTTGAAAAAATTTATAGCCTATAACCTCCACGGACAAAAGCCCCATCTATATCCCAAATTTCAAGAAAATCGGTCCAAGCGTTCAGGCGTGATAGGCTAACAAACAAAAAAACAGACTTACAGAGAGATTTATAATATATATTAGGATTACAATGTAAATTCATTACATACATTTATGTAATAATAGAATAAATAAAAATACAACGGAAAACTAAAACTAGTAGTTTTAAAGAGTTTCGGCTATACTGTCTCTGATTCTGCTAGATTCGTCAATTGTAGTACTGTCATCATGTACTTTTTCAGCAGTCGCAAGTACTGATGAATTAAAATTTGGCACTGAACTTTGCTCAATTTAAGAAAAATTACACATATTGTAGATAGCACAGCAAACATTAATTATTTTTACGACTTTGCAAGGCTGGTACCATAAAGCTAGAGTTAGACACCTGAACCTGCTTTTCAGAACTCCTATTATCCTCTCGATTATATTTGTAGCAGACCTATGAACTTTATTGAATTTATGTTGAGCAGAACCAGCAACCGGTGTCCTATATGGCGTCAAAACAAATGGTTCAAGTGCATAACCGGAATTAGCTAGAAGCCAAAATCCACGTTCACCATTTTCATACCTTAGACGATAAAAATCCAAATAAAGGAATCATGGCTTGAACCTGGTCGTTTTGCATCCACTGCAACTATATTCATATCGCAAATCTGTAAAAACAAAAATTTAATTTATTTTAACTAAACAAAACTTGTAAAACAATATACTTACAATCATTACATTGATACTATGATAACTCTTTCTATTAAAATATTGTTACGTTTTTACCTTTTTAAAAACGTTAAAAATATGAGTTCGTAGATTGCAAATAAAGTAAAAATAAATATGTGTTTGTTCTTTATACTACTCTGCTTACAACCCTTTTGTAAGCAACAACACTTGTTAGTTATTCTTCTTTCTCACAACCTTTTTGTAAGTACAACACTAACAACTGTTTTCTCAAACGCACTTGTCTGCACACAAGTCTGACCGAATTAAAGCTCGATAGATTTTAATTCTCAAGCAACGTGACGTCGTCTTACACGATCAAATTCAAACTCAGCCCTGCTCGCTTTAACTTGCCTTTTATATTACTGGATCATCAGTGTGATGAATGCCCTTGAAGGACGATGACGTCCTTCGGGAATACTCTAAAAATGTAAACAACCTATTCTTATTTTTGTTGTTGCTTGTTTACATTCGAGCAGGTAGATTAGTTGTTGTTGGTTTATTTGTCTATCCTATTTTATACTGCACATTGTTGTTTCTTGTTTACTTTTTAGTTCCCTTTATTTTGTTGTTGGTTATTTACGTCTTTTTATCCTTTATTCTTGTTGGTATATTTTTCTACTCATTCATTGATCACGTGAACAGTGCGCTGTTTTGTTTTTGGGGCTTTTGTTTATCAGTTTATGCATGATCATTGTGTTGTTTTTGGAGCTTTTGTTTATTATTTTAACAACACCATTTCCACTTTCGTAACAATATAAATGATCTTGTGTAACTGGCTTGACCACCTGAATGTGGGTACGATCTATACATCTAACAATGCCTGGAATCTTGTGCTTTTCAAAAAACATTTTTTTTATATTCAAATATCTTGAGGTTCTGATGGAATTTTTAACCAACGTTGGTATAGTATTTGCTCAAGAAGTGTGAGTATTTCACTAAATAATTTGGAAAATGTTATTCGATGAATAGCAATTAATGCGAAAATAATCTATAAAGCTGTATTTTACATTGCAATAAATTACAAATGCATACTTTATGTTCAGCAAAGCCTATAATAGTTGCAGTTTTATACTTACACATTATCTGGTAATTCTAATGGATTTCGATGAGTCATGCAATCTTCTTCGTTTAATATTTTCATTCTCACATTCCTCATTAATTTATATTACAGAGGATACTATAATGAATGCCATTTTAACTTTTAATGCAAAACAAAATCGTATATAAAATCAATTTGTTTACTTAAAAATAAATGTCAACAAATAATAGAGTTCATGTTTTTGTTTATTGAATATGAAAATGAAACAGAAATGGTAAATGAAATCGATATGTTTTTCATCACACCTTAAACCGATTCATTCGATTTGGAGTTTACGATTTCGTTTATAACGTTTATAACAAAAAATAAACAGTACTTGTGATGAATTATTTGGTAGGAATAAAAACATCTTGTTCTGTGATGGATATAAATCATTTGCTACTCTTGTTCGCCATTGAAGTGACCAAAGCAAAATTACCTGCAAAATATATTTTTGAAAACCGAAAATCAAAGATATACAAGAGGACGTCCGTAAGACCACTTTTGAAACAAAGAGAAACTAAAGGTTATTTTCACTCACTAGTTAACGAATTGAGTTTAAATGGGTTAGATTCATTTATAAATTTTCATCGCATGGACCCCGGAATTTTCGATAGTGGGGCTTTACTTAAAAGATATGCCTGTTCGCCAACAGGAATATATCACTCCATCAGAGAGGCTTTCCTTAACGGTAAGGTAAGTAATAATCCAAATGATTAAAAAATATTAATTTTGTATAGTTATATACATATTTAGCTAGTGGCGATTCCAAAAAAGCTGTTGGATATTATGGCTTTAGAATAAGTAAGTCAACTACCAGTAATATTATAAGGGAAACAACCAATTTAATATGAAAGAAAATGCCATAAGATTCGGCAATCGATAGAGTTTCCCCAAGTGCTTGGGAGCCATAGATGAAAAACATGTTATTGTACAGGTACTAAAATTTTCATTATTGCTTTATAATAATTACAATATATTTATTTCAATAAAGGCATTTCAAAATCACAATTCTCTAACATTTAATTATAAACACTCCATAGCATTCTTCTAACGACGACTTTAAACTATATGTCCCGCCACTTATGTATAAAATTAACACACACAACATAAGTATTGTGAGAAACTAGGTTAATAATCCTGACTGAAGGGTTGTAATGACCAATTATGTATGTAGATTAGGTAAAGCAATTTTAGATAATACATAAGACTCGCAACTTTCCCCTCCAAAAATTTACTATATACAAATTAAGTGACGCCGTTTGTGTTTGTGGGTGATGAAGCTTTTCCGCTGAGAGCGAACCTGTCCTGGCGCAGCATCGGAAACTGTGCAAGACAATTTTAATAGAAGGTTATCTATCAGGCGAGTGGTGGAAAATTCATTTGGCATATTAGTAAGTCGTTTTCGTATATACAGAGAGCGTATTGCAGGTTAAGAGACTACGATTAACCTTCCTGTATTAGAGCAAAACCATCGATAGTATCGCAATTTAAGCCGCAAAATTCAGTTTTGCGACGGCTTCAAGGCAAAAAAATAATATCGGCGTTTAAAACGTGACGTCGCTTTAACTTTTTCTCTTCTAGCAAATTGCAAGTGACGTTACATTTTGTGCAAATTATAGTTACTTATTTAACAATTTTTTAAATAAGAAAGTGTATAATATTAGAAGGACGGTATGGAGATATATCTTAAAAAATTTATCAGTAAGTAATATAAATTTAAGTATATATCCATATATTTAATTTTTTTTTCTTATTCGACGAAGCTGACACAGAAGTTATTGCAAAAAAACCAGGAAGGGATCGTCAGAGGTGAGGAATTTTTTAAAGGTATAAGAGACAAGCGGCAACACATAAAATCTCTTTGACCATTTAAAAAGAGCTCATCCGTGTACTAAAAATTCTAAGGCATCAAATACAATCGAATCCTTTTTTAAAAGTGTTGACACGTATAGTTCGGATTCAGCTCGAAAAAACCTTTGATGACTATGATTGCCACCGATCTACAACCATTTAGCATAGTTGAGGATAAGGGTTTTCGCGAACTTGTAAAAATATTAGATCCTCGGTACGTTTTAAAATCACGACCTACTCTACAAAACGCTATGATGGCAAATTTGTATATTAGCATAAAAGAGAAGTTTCAAAAAATGCATGGTGAAATTGAACATTGTGCTATTACAACAGATTGCTGGATAGCATGTCGCAAGATAGTAAAAAATTTTTTGGTGAAATGTAAAAGAATTGTGCCATATGTAATTCAAACACAGCAGGTAGCGTACGAAATATTTAAAGCTGATCAAGGGAGAAAAAGCCAAAAAGCTTGTTGCAGGAGGAACCCGCACGATGGAATAGCGCTTTAAGAATGATAGAAAGAATTTTGGTCACAAATACTTCAATATCCAACGTACTCCGCTACCTTTAACGGCAGATGTTATCGAAGTACCTAAAGACCTGAAAGAGCTATTAGCTCCATTTAATTTCGCTACAATTCAAACATCGTCCAGCACTTCCGTTACCATTTCGTTAATTATAACAATAATTTGTGGTCTTTATCAATCAATGGTTGAAATGTAAACAAAATTGACAACTTTGGAAGGTCAACAGACCTGTAGTTTTCTAATTGAAGGAATTAAAAACGTTTATTCTCGTACGAGGAACGAACAATAACAAGAGTTGGAACATTGCTAGACCCTCGTTTTAAGAAGTAAGGCTTTTTATTTTCAAACAATGCTGACAAGGTAGCTCTTTCACTGCAAATTGAATTGAGTACCATGAGTAAGAAAAATGCATCTTCGTATGATGCAGAACCGTCAACTTTAAAAAATATTCAACAAGAACCGTCAGAGCTTTAAAATTTGTAGGAAGCAAAGTTGCCAGCAAGGTAAAGACAAAACAGGTTGATCCAAAATTGAAAGTGATCCACTACAATATTGGAAGGTAATATAATTATACTTAAATATTTTTTTGATTTAATAATAATTTTTAATTTTATATAATTACAGTATATTGGAAACGAAATGTTGCTGACAAGATTGTGTGCCTTACGGTATTTATGTGTACCAACAACTTCTACGGTATCTGAAAGGATGTTCAGCAAAGCTGGATCCATACTTTCTGAGCGTAGAAGTTGTTTAAAACCAAAAAATCTATATATTTATGTTATTATTTGTTAACAAAAATTATTGGGTATCTCAATACCTACAATTTTAGATTCAAGTTTTGTTGTTTTTTACTATTACAAATATTTGTAGTATTTATAAACATGTTATGTATCTCAACAACTATGGAATAACTTTACCGATCTCAGAATTAGAATTTTTGTTTGTTTTTAGAATTATTAAAACATTGTTTGATATTATTAATCTTGTTTTATTATAACTTTAAATAGCATTTAAATAAAATTTAAATCAAAACAATGTACAAGGAAGCTTTCAACCATCGATTAACAAAATATCGTTCAGAAAAAATAGCTTTATTAACAAATGTTAAAAATTTTAACTAAAAAATTACAAAATTTCGATATTTGTATAGAAACAATTTCTATAGCTACAGAAAAGTTCCAAATTAAAATGAAATTGTATTTAAAGAATAATTACAATTCAATAATTCGTTTATAAACATATCTCAATAATTCAGAACAAAAAATCCTTAACTATTTTAGTAAACATTTTCCTCTATTGAAACTGATCTCGCATGATATTTATTACGATTTAATTATTTAAAAATGTTTAAAACTCTAAAGCGGTATAAAACAGAAACCTGTAATAACTACTACTATTCGAAAAAAAGTCAAGCAATTTCGAAATATACTTAAAAAACTTAGTTTCTATTCTTTTAATTTTGCTACCGAGTTATCTTGTTGCAGTTGACCTCGACTTCTTCTTACTGGATCTATAGCTGCGTTGTACTGGCTACAGTTTGCTATCCAGTCCGCCACTGCTTTGACATCCAACCCAATAAAAGCGTTGTTTTAGCCTTTCCAGTGTCTTTGTTACTACAAGATGTCCTCCGCTGGCTCCATTACGGAACTCCTTTAACACTTTTTTCATTTTAGAGGCACGCACGACCAATAGATTGGATGAGGTTTATCAGCGCTTTCCCAAAGTCAATATAGGCACCCATTTATGATCTTTAAGCTGTCCCATAGTACCCAATTTGCTTTTGTAAGAGGGCCTTAGTCTTCGTTGGCTTCAATCCACGTTAGCCGGATAGTCGGTAGGCCGCGACGTAAGGGTGACGCTTCGGATGTCACCACAGGGGGCCAGACGGACGAGGTGATGGGCGCGCTGTCGCTATCGGCGTCTGATGGTGATGCTAGTGGTGTGGGAGGCAAGAGGTACAAGGCCGCTGCTGCTGTGCCAGGCTCGCCTGGAAGTAGTGAGAGTCGCCCTCGACGCTGAAATGGTGGGGCTTCGAATTCTTTACCCGGTTTTGTAAACGACGGTATGACTGTCGCGAAGATGAGGGAGGTGACGGATGCCTTTTATGATGTGATTTTTGGTGCGAATCTGGCTTCCGATGTCACCAGAAAGGTAATAGAGCAGGCTGGGAAGTATGATGAGCTTGTGATGAAACTCCTGGTGGAGAATGAGCGTTTGAAGGGGCGGCTGGACGTGTTGCAGTCGTCAGGTTTTTCTTCGGGGGTCGTTTCGCGGGCGGTGGCTGTTAAGCATGCAACTGTTTCTGGGGTCCCTGCTGTTGGCCCCGTTTCTGTGCCGAAGCCGGTAGAAACGTGGTCCTTTGTTGTTCGTGATAAGGGAGGTGCAACGTCAAAAGAGGTCGTGAATAAGGTCGTCGAACAGGTCGGACCACCTCTTGGGGTCCGGGTCTATGATGTTAGGCCTTTGCGCAGTGGCGGGGCTGTAATCCGCACTCTGTTGGTTGCAGCGAGGCAGAAGATTGCTGTCAACAAGAAGTTTGAGAAAGTTGGCTTGGAAGTCAACGATAAGTTGGTGTCCAGAGTAGTGGTGCATGGTGTACACTCTGAGATTTCTCCCGACGAATTTATGTTCTGTTCGAGATGAATTTAAAGGGAAAGGTGTCTGCGGACAGTTTCAAGAGGACCGTGCACCTAGTTAGTAGTCCCTGGAAGGCCGGCAACGTTGGGAAAACCAATGTGGTTCTCGAGGGCAGCGAGAAGGCAATGGACTTTTTATTGTCGGTGGGTCGTGTGTACATAAAGTGGTTTAGTTTCGTGGTGCGCCCACAGGAGGCTATACCGCTGACTTGGTTTTGACCACCGTGTTCGGGATTGCGCGTTTGAAGGAGGGTGTGTGGGCAGGGTGGACATATGTCCTCACAATCCCAGAGCATGCCGCGATGCCGTAACTGCGTTTTTAAGGGCTTCTCTGCAGACCGCCTGATGATATCGTCATCGTGCCCGACATATGTGGCCATGGTTGTCAGGGCGAACGGTAGGCATTAGAAATGTTGCACCTCGTTTGGTGTTATTTGTGAGTTGGGGCAGGCTATGTGTCAATTGGACGCTAGCCTGACATTGATTCAGAAGCCGTATAATCGCGATGATTGTGTTAGGGAATTCCGGTGGGTATGCGCGTATTTACTGACGATTTGTGGAAGGCCGCAATGATAGTAAGGGACAGTAGCATGGACTGCACCGTACTTAGCACTAGCCAATGGGGTTCTGCATTCTTGCAGATGGGCGGTTTGGGAGGATGTACCTGGCTAGCATCTTTTGTAGGTTTGGCCCTATCTAGGGTATATGGATTCGGTGCTACTCTCTACGAGTAGTTTTCCGCTTATTCTCGGCCTAGATGAAAATGCATCTTCTCGCATGAGGTTCAGTAAGGTGCCCAGGCATTCGTCTGGCTATGCGAGGCGAGATGCTAAGTGCATGGATGCTGTCAAAAGAAGTGAATGTCCTCAACGAGCCGAGTGAGCTGTATATCTTCGATGGGCCAAGTGGCGTCAGTGACATTGACATGACGGCTTCAAGTGGGGCAGCAATGACTGCTATTGGCATTAGGTGGAGGGTGTGTGACAATTGGGGGATAAGTGATCATAATCTTTGTCACGTCTTTATTCCAGAAAATTTATAAGTAATAAAACACGGCTTGATTGACTTCAGAATACGAAGTGATAAATATTTTATTTTAGTTCATTTCACCCTTTAATATACTACAATACCCCCTACTTAATGTATTTCAACCCCTTAGTTCTAATTTCTAGGTCTTAAATTATATCTTTCAGAGCGTGGAACAGATTCTTTGTTTACGTATGTTTTTACGTTATTTTGAATAACATTAAGGCTGTTATTTTCAATCAAATTATCATCTTCATTAACCTTATTGTTGTTAATTTCCATTAAATTATTATTTTCAACGTTTTCTTGAATATATAATTTTTGCAAAGGATCTGTTAACACACTTGAATTTTTAGTATCATCAAATTTCTTAAAACATAAAGTTATTTGATTTGCGTGTCTTTTCCAAACAGCGCTATTAGAAGTTTTAAGAATGTCGACCAATACGTTTTACAATTTTTGTTTGAATCCATGAAACTTTCCCTGACTTAGTATAATCTTTTACCATAACTGTGTCATTAATATGAAATGTACTTTTCTTCGATCGATTATAATACTTTTTCTGATTTGCTTGTTGTTTTTCTACATGATTACAAATAGCAATTTTATTTTGACATTTGATATTTCGTATTTCATTTAACATATCTAGTCTACATCTCAATTTTCCCCTATTGAACATTATATAAGCTTGGGAAACACCTGTAGTCCCATGAATTGTATTACTGTAATCTAATAAAAATCTATTTAAACCATTGTTAAATTCGGATAATGGTACGTTACGTAAATTCTTTTTTAAAGCTAATTTAACTGTTTTTACAGAATTTTCCGCCTGTCCGTTTGTAGCAGGGTGGCCGACCGCAGAAGTAATGTGTTTGATGCTATTAAGGTCTGTAAATAATTTAAACTCTTTTGATACAAATGCAGTACCATTATCGGACACAATTATTTTTGGTAACCCATACCGCGCAAACATTTCCCTCACTACTGACACACTGCTCGACTTGTCGTATTAGTGCCCATATCTACACACTCCACCCATTTACTTGTGCTATCAACGATTAGTAAACACCAACGATTTAAAAGTGGTCCAAAAAATCTATATGAATGCGCGACCATACCTCATCGGACCCTTTCCATGGAATAAGTTCTTGTTTCGGAGGTGTTGGACGGTAGAGTAAACATGAGTTACACTTTTTAACAACATCTTCTAAGTCCTTACTTTGATTTGGCCACCAGCAGCGCTGTCTACTCATGGCCTTCATTTTAATTATACCCATATGGGAAATATGCAAAAAATTTACTGTGGCCGCCTGAACCATAGCAGGAACTAATATTCGGTATCCCCAAAACAAACAGCCACCTTCTTCGCAAATTTCTGATCTTCTTCTAAAATAAGGCAATAAATCTGCGTCCTCACATGTTTTCGGCCAACCGTCAACTATAAATTTTTTAACCTTTTGTAATAAAGCATATTTTCATGTCTCTTATCTAATAGTCTCAAAATTTAGAATACGACTCTGTTCATTGCATTTTTCAAAATATTTAAGATATATATGACAAGGCGATTCAGGTTCTGTATTAGTATTTGAAACATTTGGTTTTCGTGAGAGATAATCCGCTACATTATCTTTTGAAGGTACACATTCCACATCAGACTGATAGCCCGTCAGTGCTAACACAATGCGTTGTACATGGTTTGATGTCATAACCGGAATACCCTTCTTAGAACCAAAAATAAACTTTAGTAGTTTATTATCTGTCACTAAAATGAACTTTCTACCAAACAGATATTTATGAAATGTAGTCACACCAAATTGAATAGAAACTGTTTCTCGATCAATTTGAGCGTATTTACTTTCAAACTCAATTGGTTTTTCTATACTCTTCTCATCTACTTGGGATAAAATCGCCCCTATTCCTATAGGACTAGCATCCACCGTTAACTTCGTCTTCAAATTTTGATTAAAATGAGTTAAACAAAGTTCTGATGTTAGGGCCTTATTTATTCTTTCCAAAACTTGAGAACAATCTTGCGACCAAATAAATTTGACATTATCTTTTAACAATTTATATAAAAGACCGCACACTGTGGACATATCTGGTAGAAACCTTCTATAAAAATTAATCATTCCCAACAGTGACTCAAGTTCCTTTACGTTCGTTGGCTGCCTTATATCGTTTCTCCTTAACTTTTTGAGAATCCATATGTAATCCCTCTTTATCTATAACATGTCCTAAGTATCGTATCTGTTTACACAACAATTCACATTTCAGTCTAGATAATTTAAAACCAGCATTAGATAACACTGAAAAAACTTTTTCTAATGTTTCTAAATGTAACTTTCTATCTGGTGCAGTAATAAAAATATCATCAAGGAACACTACTACTCCCTTAATCTTCATTAAAAGTGAATCCATGATTTTTTGAAAAATGGCTGGGGCCGAAGCCAATCCATAAATTAAACGAGTATACTGAAATAAGCCTTTTGAAGTTGAGATAGTAGTGAACTTACGGGAATCTTCATCCAATTATATCTGTTGATAAGCTGTGCTTAAATCTAACTTTGTAAATTCTTGACCACCTTGAAGCTTTGCAAACATTTCCTCTATGCGGGGCAGAGGATATCTTTCAATATTTAATTGTGGATTTAAAGTTACCTTAAAATCTCCGCAAATGCGGACACTGCCATCATTTTTCAAAAACGGCACTCGCTATGATCTACGTGTTCCAAAACATTAATCGAAACTAATTTTTCGATCTCTTTTTCAACCGTAGTGGAAGTGGTCTCGGTCTAAAAAACTTGGGACATGAATCCTCTTTTACACGCAATGTAGCTTTATAGTTCTTAATTAAACCTAGTGAACCATCAAAAAGAGCTTTATATTTTTCTAAAATCATATTTATGTGTGGGCCAGTTGAATGCTGTGCAGTATAGTTTAAATTAGTTAGTTTTATATCGAAAGAATTTAAAAAATTTCGACCGAGAAGCGGCGGACCACCAGACTTAATAACCAAAAACGGTTTTATATATATTCCTAAAACGGAAATTTACATTACATTTACCGAGGTGATAGATTGTTGCACCATTATAAGCCTTTAACAAAGTTGTTTGCTTATACAATTTGTAATTAAAGAAAAAGCCTTTACACATTTTTTTTGAAATGACATTATTTTCAGAACTTGTATCTAATTCCATAAAAAAGGGTTGATCATGTATAAAAATTTTACTTTAATTGGCTCATCTTTACGACTACTTATAGCAAATAAAGTCGCCGTGGTCTAGTGGGTAGTGTGTTGGCTTATTAGACAAAAGGCCCGGGTTCGTATCCCAGGTCAGACATCAAAACGAAAAATATTTCTTCGGCGACTTCCTCTCAGCAGATTTCTGGCCAAGACTCTGAGAGTAAAAATTGCCATGAAAAGCTTCTCAAAAATCTGTCGTTCGGAGTCGACTTTAAACTGTAGGTCCCGCCACTCATGTATAAAATTAACGCACACAACATAAGTGGTGTGAGAAGCTAGGTCGTAATCCTGACTGAAGGGTTGGAATGGCCAATTATGTATGTATGTATGTATAGCAAATAAACTAACCTCACTATTGTCACAATAATTTATCTGTTGAACATTACACATTTTCTTCAGATGGCTCCGTTGCTTACATTTATTGTATTTCTAGTTCTTAAACTTACAATTTTCTGCTTTATGGTTCTCATACCCACAAACTTTACACTCCTGTTGTTGATTTTCAGCTCTGTCCTTATGTTGCTTACGTTGGCTGCTCTGCCTCTGTTCACATGGCTGCGCTCCCTTTCCTCGTTGCTTTCTATTAAAGTAGTTCAAAGGTTCGTTTTTAACCTCATGCTGCTCTTGAATATACGCTGCAACATTTGCAATCTCAACTACACGTTGAAACGTCACCATACTTGCTTCTAAAAATATTTTATCCCGGCTTGGACCCTTATCCAGCCCCATTACAAATTTATCACCGATCGCCATTTCCAGATATTAACTATAAAATTTGTATCGTTCTGCAAATGCCGATGATGGTGGTTTGAAATGGGATTTTATCGCGGCAATGCAGGCTTCCAAAGTTGTATTGCTAGCATCCATTTGAGCTGGACTCAGCAAATTCTCCAGTAACGTATAGGCATCTTGCGACAAAGACGTCAGCATTATTGTTTTTTTCCTAATGCTATCAGTTACACCATTCGCAATGAAAAACTGGAACAATTGCTTTTCGAACACGGCCCATTGATTTCTTTCTGGACCAAAAAACGGAACATTGATTTGAGCTCTCCAACTTAGTGGTAAAGTCACATTTGCAAATTGCTGATTGTTTAGCGCCATTCTTTATTAAAAATTAAAAATTTTTACACAATTTTATATATTTGTTTTCTCGTCGCCAAATTTGTCACGTCTTTATTCCAGAAAATTTATAAGTAATAAAACACGGCTAGCTTGATTGACTTCAGAATACAAAGTGATAACTATTTTATTTTACTGGATGCATACATTTTGGCATAATTACATTAATGTAGCAAGCTGCTTAGTTTTTTATTTTAGTTCATTTAACCCTTTAATATACTACAATCTTATTAAGATTACGATCATAATCTTATTAAGATTGCTTTTGACAATACGTGGAGGGTGTATGACAATTGGGGGATAGGTGTCATTGCTGTCCCACTTGCAGCCGTCATGTCAATGTCACTGACGCCACTTGCCCCATCGAAGGTATATAGCTCACTCGGCTCTTATTAAGATTACGATCACTTATCAGCGACGAACTCGGGAGACTGTGGATGTTAAACGATGGCACACTCGCGACGCAAACTGGGACCACTATCGGAATTGTGTTAAGGAAGCATTGTCATCGGTGCCACTTGATGACTTTAGGCTACTAACGATTGACGACCAGGTTGCTAAGATAGAAGAGCTAATTGGCCAAGTAAATGATGCGCAACTAGGTCTAGTTCGTCGAACTAGGCTTAAGAGGATGATATGGTGGACCCGTGAGTTGGAGATGATGCGGCGGCAGGTTCGACGTCTGCGGAGTACTTTCAAAGGGAAAGGCGTGCCAATGTTGAAGACCTTGCCCAGCGCAAAGCAGACTATCTTCGCAGCCTTAAGACATACAAGGAAAGACGAATGGAGAAGTTTCATGCAGAACAATAGGGATAATCCATGGGGTAAGGTTTACCGTATCTGCAGGGGGAAAGAAGCAGGTTGACTATATATACGAGCCTTCAGGTTGGCAACACTACGTTGTCTTCTTGGAGGGATTGCACGAACGCTATATTGGGGGTTTTCTTCCCTAGTGTGGAGTCAATTGGTTATTCTCCTCCTCCGGTGGAAATAATCGATCCTCCTAACTTGGAACGTGTGGACATTGAGGACTGTTTTTGTAAGGTTAAGAGTAGGAAGTCGCTGCGTGTTGACGGTTTGACTGGAGAGATGTATATAAGCATCTGGAAGGCCATTCCGGAATACCTGGAATCAATCTTTGGGAAGTGTATCCAGCAGGGCTATTTCCCGAAGGCATGAAAATCAGCTCGAGTTGTGGTACTTCTGAAGTCGCCTGATAGAGTGAGGAGTAATCCTCGCTCTTATCGGTGCATCAGTCTCTTGCCGGTATTTGGAAAAGTACTTGAAAGAATCATGGTGTACAGGCTTCAAAAATGCTACAGCGTTGGCCTTTTATGTTACCAATTTGGTGTTAGGGAAGGCAAGTGTGTAGAAGACACTTGGTTACATGTTAAGGGAGCGGTTGAGCAGTCTAGCTCGAAGTATGTGCTTGGTCTTTTCATCGACTTCAAGGGCGCCTTTGATTACCTCTTATGGGATAGTGTCCTTCAAAGGTTGTCTGAGATTGATTGGAATTGAACGTATGGTATAGCTATTTCAAGGAAAGAAAAGCCTATTTTGTTGGATACTGTTTAATGATTGTTGTTGCACTGGTTCGTTTTTGTTCTAAAATTTTTGCTTTATAAAAAAAAGAAATACTTTTGATTTTGTTAATATTCAATTTGTGTTTTTATTTTATGGTTTTTGTTCTTTTTTGCTTTTAATTCAATTTATGTCTTTGTTATATGTTTTTACTTAAATTTTTTGTGTCTTTGTTTTATGTGTTGTTTTAATTGCAAATTTGTTTTGTCTTTACATTGTTCACCTTAATTTTGTTATATTAAATTTTGTGTAAGGAATTGTTTTTGTTTATGTTGAGTTCTTATGTGTTTTATGTTTTATAAAAATTATGACCACACTTGTTGCTTGTTTGATTGACGAAACTAGAGTGATTTTATGTAAAGCAAAAATTCTTACTGTTAGTAGGTATTGAGAAAAAATTCATAATGTAAATAGGAAGAGAAAACAAAGAGAACATAAATATATAAAAGGAACCGCTATCCAATATTTTTTACAGGGTGTTTTCCTATGTTCTGTTTAATTATTAAACATTCCGGCCCCCATGACTTGGTGAAGTTTACCACAGGTTTTAAATGTGTCCTGTTTGTAGGTTGTGGACAGAGACCTGCGCCGAGCAAATTTGTCGGCGGCGGCGGCTAAAGTTGAAAAGGTTCGGCGGCGGCTTTAAGCCGGCTGTCAGCCGAAATATGGTAAAGTTTCGGCGGCGCTTTTATTTATTTAAATAATATGCATATAACATTTGCAACATTTATTTAAAGAACAAAGAAGACATGTAAATCCATGTATGAAACCTTAGCCTCACATAATTGGTCATTACAACTTTTCAGTCAGGATTACGACCTAGCTTCTCACACCACTTATGTGTGTGCGTTAATTTTATATATGAGTGTTGGGGCCTACAGTTTTAAAATTGACTCCAAATGATAGATTGTTGAGAATCTTTACATGACAATTTAATTTACTCTCAAAGGTTTTGTCAAAAATTGCAGTAAATTTACTAAATAATCATTGTTAGCAAATCATTTATTAAAAATTAGCGACTAAAGAAAAAATTAGAACAAAAAGTAAAATTACATACTAATTACACACATGCTACACGCAGAATCAAAAATTACACACAATATATGTAATTACACAAGGTGGCAACACTGGTCTGCTGTGATGCCTGGTTGCTCCACTATGTTAAAGGGCCTTAGATCTCTGCAGCACATTTGAACAAGCAGCCGTGCGTTAGCAAATTTTTCGGAATCTGCATTTTTAGAACTTCCTGACAATAAGGATTTTATTTTTGCATTCGAATTTTAAAATTTTTTTGATTTTACGTCAATACCATGAGCACGTAAATAGTTACAGAGGTTTGATGTCGACGCAGAAACTCTAAATCTGAAATTATTTCGCATTTTATAACACTTACAAAACAATTATCAGAAAAAAATATTCAAAATAAAATTTTCCAAAAATATTTGGCTAAAAGCTAATTGAAATTGGAGTTTCAATTATTGTTTTGGGAATTCAATACAATTAAAAATAGCAAGGTCGTCATCGGAATCAGATGAATTTAACTCATTTAAATTATTGAAATTTGTAGTTCTTTGGTTCTCCATTTTAATTTTTTGTCTTTTAAAACATTTAACGTAAAGTTAAAAGTGTTACCACATTCATCAAAAACAAGAAAGGGTGTTCAAAATTTCCATATAAAAAAATTTAAAATTTTTTTTATTAATTTATCACAAAATGAACAAAAAAACTTCAATAATATATATAAGTCAAGTAAAACAAAAATATAAATATCATATTTTATATATAATTAAAATTTACTGTATACAATTTTAAAAATATATTTTCATATATTTTAATTTTCTTACATACATAAAACGGCGGCTGAATTTAAGCCGAATAAATTTTTGGCGGCGGCGGCTTTTAAATTTTGTCGGCGGCTCGGCTTAGCCGGCTGTCAGCCGATCGGCGCAGGTCTCTGGTTGTGGGTCGGCAAGTTGTAAAGCCTCATGAATTGGTGTATTGTGAAGTTGTTGACAGATATGGCACCATGATGTACGTAAATGTCAAAATTAAGAATTATACTAATTTGCAAACAAAACCACAATTTTTGTAATTGGCCTGGTGATTACTCCATTTTTGGTTTTGACGTCTACGACTCTACAGTTTTGGTCATGTCCAAGATATGTTTTGATGATTCGACTCATTTCCCATTCATTGGGTGGCAAGTTGTTATTCTTGATGACTATCAGATCGTTGACTTTAACGTTGTCCCTCTGAATCTTCCATTTGTACCTGCGTTGAAGTTCAACCAAATATTCGGACTTCCATCTTTGGCAAAATGAGTGGTAGATGACCTTCAGCCGTTTCCAACGGTTGATGTGAATCAGATTTTCACTGCTTACATCTGGTTCAGGTGGGGTCAATAATGCACTAGCAATAATTAAGTGTCCAGGGGTCAATGGATTAAGATTATTTAGGTCATCGCTAGCAGGACTTAAGGGTCTAGAATTTTGGCACGATTCTATACGAGTAAGAATTGTAGAGAGCTCTTCAAAGGTGAATTTCAAGTTCGGTACCATCTTTTTTAGGTGTGTTTTTAATGATTTTACACCGGCTTCCCAAAGGCCGCCCATGTGTGGGGCTCCTGGGGGAATAAACTTCCAATTAAGATTTTGATGACTAAAATGATGGGTCACTCGATTTCGAAGAGTTTTTATGAATTCTAGACGTTCCTTTCTGAGTAGTTCTGCTGCTCCGACGAAATGTTTCCCATTATCTGAATAAATGAGTGCGCGACAGCCACGTCTTCCTATGAAGCGGTAAAATTCTGCTAAGAGCGATTGGGTCGACAAATCACTAGCTGCTTCAAGATGTACAGCTTTTGTGGCGAAGTATACAAATATGCAAATATACCCTTTTGTAATAAGACACGCTCGGCCTGTGAAATTTTTGTTGTCAAAAGGTCCTGCGTAGTCTAATCCAGTTGTAGCAAAAGGTCTTGACAATGTTGTACGTTCTGGTGGCAATGAAGCCATGATTTGATTTTGCGTCTGTTTTTTGTACAAAACACACGTTTTACAATTGCGAATTACGCTTTTCACCCAAGGTTTTAATCTGAATATCCAATATTCTGTGTGTAGGACTCGAATCATTGGTTGGTTTTCTCCATGAAGGGTAATTTTGTGTGTAAATTCCACTAGGAGTTGTGATAACCTTGAGTTCTGAGGTAATAATATTGGGTAACGCTCATTGTAAGATAATGCGGGTGATTGAACGAGTCGTCCATTAGCTCTAATAATGCAGTGGCGATCCATGAAGGGATTTAAGGTCAAAAGACTGCTGGTTGATGATATTTTCTGCTTAAATTTCAAATGTTTGTACTCATCTGGGAAATGATTTTGTTGAGTCCATATGATGAGTCGTTGTTTGACAAAATCTATCTCTTCTCGTGTGATTTCTGCTGAAGATACGCGAAGATGGGATCTGTTGCTTCCAGTATTTCTCCATAATCGTATGACATAAGCAAGCACTCGAAAAGCTCGTGATAAGTCTGAAAATCGATTTCATGGGTCTTCGCGTGTTATGGTTGTAAATGCTTTTACCGTTTTAGCTTCTAAGTTTGTGTCACCTATTTGTGTAGGTATCGGCCATTGATTTTTAGGTAATTTTAACCAGGTGGGTCCACACCACCGTAGGTTGTGATTTTCCAGTTCTTGTGGAGAACATCCTCTGCTGGCTACATCTGCTGGGTTATCCTTTGAATCGATGTGTTGCCAATTTAGATTTCCAACTTTATCTAGGATTTCAGAAACACGATTTCCAGCGAAAGTGTTCAATGAGCAAGGGGTTTTCTTTAACCAGTACAGCACGATTGTTGAATTGGTCCAATAATATGTCTTTATATTTTGAAGTTCAAGATTTGGTATAATTCCGCAAGCAAGGTTAGCCAATAATACGGATCCACACAGTTCTAGGCGGGGCAAAGACATTTGCTTAATGGGAGCTACACGGGTCTTTGAAGCCAGAATAAATGTGAATACTGAGTTTTCCGATTGTATTCGAACATAAAGAGCCGCTGAATAGGCTTTTTCTGATGCGTTTCTGAAACCGTGAATTTCCACATTACAATTCGGGCTAAATTGGATCCAACGGGGAATTTTCAATATTTTTATTGCTGGGCAGTTTTTTATGAATTTTTGCCACTGTAGACAAGTCAAGGGTTTTAGTATGTCATCCCAGTCGACTTTATCCAACCAAATCTGTTGCATAATCAATTTTGCTTCAACTATTATTGGGGCTATCCATCCACAAGGGTCAAAGAATTTGGCAATTGTAGATAAAACTTCTCTTTTGGTGTAGTTTTCTTATATTTTGTATTTGTTAGTAGGTATTGAGAAAAAATTTATAATGTAAATAGGAAGAGAAAACAAAGAGCACATAAATATATAAAAGGAACCACTTTTCAACATTTTACAGGGTGTTTTCCTATGTGCTGTTTAATCATTATACAGATACAACGACACGGTCTGGATGGAGGTTGTTCGAGGCTGTCCGCAGGGCTCTATCCATTCATTTGGAACTCATGATGGACAACTTGTTGCGTCAGCTCGGGCTGATATTCAAGCTGTGTGCGAGTTAATGTCACATATATATTAGTTAACCTCACATATATACTCACACATGTATTTAATAACCTTAGATAATATAATAATGAAAAACCTTTGTAAACAATTATAAACCTTATCATTAATGTAAAATATATTTAGATACCATGAAAATGTATTTACGATACTTTAAAAACAAGATCATAAAAACATAGATTATAAAGAAGAGCAAATGTATTTATGATAATGGAAACAATAAGTGACCTAAACAAATCAGGTAATGATAAACAACTTGTAAACAATAATATGTTATCAATAAATACAAAAACATGTTGTTTATGATTACCTATTTAGATATTAAGAACAAAGGAAATATTTTAGTATTTAAGAGAATGAAATATCATTAGAACAGTTAGTTAAGAATATAACATAGATTCTAATTATCCTTACTCATTTAAAGAAGCATAGTCTTCGATGTATTAATCCTAAGTTAAGAAAATAAATAAATAAAAAGAATCAACGCATATGCGTTGAGAAAAAAATTATTATTTTTTTAATTTACAAAAAGTGAAAACTTTTAATTTGCGTATGCGGATGACCTACTCATCCTTATCGAAGGCCAGTCTCGCGCTGAGCTGGAGAGGAGTGATTAGGCAATCCGTATTGTCTGTGATTGGGGTACAGAAGTTGTTGCGATCGATAAGACGGTGATGATGCTGCTCAAGGGTAGATTAGCACATGCGCGACACCAAAGCATTAGAGTTTGTGAAAATTGCATTAGGTATTTGACTGAGGTCAGGTATCTTGGAATAGCTATGGGGGAGCGCATGCGCTTCCATGTTCATCTCGATCGCATAAGAGAGAAACTTACAGCAGTCGTTGAGAAGGTCAGGCGCATTTTGAGGAATGACTCGGCCTCAGCAGGCGTGCCGTTCGTACCATATATGGCTGTTCGTTACTTGTGCAGCGTACGGTGCATCTGTTTGGTACGGTGCGGCGATGACTGTTATTGGCAGACGTAAGATTCTTACTTGTCAAAGAATTGTTCTCTTAGCATGTATTCCAGTTTGGCGTACAGTGCCAACAGACGCATTGGAAGACCTCGCTGGTACGACACCCCTTGATCTAGAGGTGATGCGGATCGCTTTCAGGGTCAAGAAGGGACTGCCATGATTGGATTTCTACCTCTGATCTTGCAAATGGGAGTGTTAGGATCAAGTCACTCCTACAGGAGGCTTTTGTTCTTTTTCTTCCGAAACTTGCTTAAACATTTCTTTAAGTTTATTTAACACACAGTCTTCTTCCTCTACGAGCTCCATTCTTCACACTTTGCTAACTTGTGGTCTTGACATCATCCGAGCGGTCTATTGGGCTAGTACGAAGGTCGCGGTCTCTGCAAATGTTGTCTTCTGTGGAGCTTACCGTTAGTTTGATGTCAGGGTCGCGTATGCCATTCACAAACGCCTCAGTCTTAATGTTGTCTATCAGCAGGTGGTATGCACTAATCTCTCAACCTCCATTGCAAAGGCTTGTAATGACTCGTTTGGCTTTTGCGCCCGGCATCACAACTCAATGCGGTACAGCTCTCGCTTGTGCTCATTGCCGAATTTTCGCTGCAAGGCCACCATTAAGTCTTTATAGTTGTTTCTGCTGTTTGCTGGCATGGTCTCCAATATCTCGGCTGCTACACCATTAGACGCCAAAATTAATTCCAACGCCGTCTCTACATCGTCCCATCCGTTTCTGCTGGCTACTGTCTAAAATTGGAATTTGAAGACGGATAGGGGCGAGCTTCCATCAAAGCAAAGTGTTTTTATCCTTCTGTGCTTTCATTACGAGTTTTCCGTCGACGGCCTTCTCCAAATTGTCCCCTTTCGCGTCAACGGCCTCTTCATAATGTGACACCTTTTCCTCGAAACCAGTGATTCTTCTACTGACCGACTCCTTGATTTCCTGCAGCTTTCCAGATATTACTTCGAGCTCCTTTTCAACTTTAGACAAAATTGCTGCTTACGTTTTTTGGCTTTCTGCTCTAGAAGCTTCAAATAGCTTCTGGTTCTCAGCCTTAGAAGCTTCTTGTACATCAGCCATTGCATTTTCTCCATCATAGTGGCTAGCATCGAATTTATATCGAAACCGCTAGGGATCACAGGGGACTGTATAGCTCGATCCTCCTCATTCTCGAACTAGTAGGATTCGATGTCGATTCCCTGAAGCTGAAATTGTTCTCTTAACCGCTTCTGTAGTTCATTCTTTGGGTCCGCTGTTGGCAGCTCCAGTTTTCTCAACTCTCGTTTAAGCCAGTCCACTCTTAGTTCGGAGATTTTCTTTTTTTAATTATTTTTACTTTTGGATTTTACAATTCCACTTCTGACACCAATTGCTACGTTTTTACCATTTTAAAAACGTTTAAATATGAGTTCGTTAATTGCAAACCAAGTACAAACAAATATGTGTTTATTTTAATTAAACTCTTTATTGTTCACATTACTTTTGTCTCATTGCTCACTCTTAACTGATGCAACAATAATCTGTTTATTCATTATTATTATCATACAATTAGAACTTTACAACTTAGAACATGCAACCTCACACAAGCCTGTTTAAATTACAACTGACTGGTTGCCTGTCTATATGCGAATTCCTTCAGTCTGATGATCGTTCTTGAAGTAGAAGATTCGCGTTCTCGGCTTCTCTAGAATTCTATAGCTACTGCCTCCAGTGCTGCCATAACGGCATTGAAAGTGCAATCCTAGCACTTTTTTGCCATTTTCTGTATTTTTTAGCATTAAAAGTATATTTTTAGCATTTTTCCACTCATTTTGTACTTAAAAAAAATTAAATTATTAACCAGGCATTAGTCTAGTCTATAGTCATGTCAATAGTGACTAGACATGACTATAGACAGAATTGACAATAGACTGCACTATAGATTACACTATAAAATCAACTATAGATTGGATGTCATTCTAATCTATATACATATAGTCTATTTTTTACTCCAGTAGGGCATTGGTTCGTTATTCTTTCTCGGAAAAACTGCTGAACTGATTCACATCAAATGTAGAACACTAACAGATCGCATCCCAAAAGGAACTATAGAGTATATAAGATTTTCTAATCAGATACTAAAACCGCTTTTACACCCACTTTTTCGGAAACTGTCGCCATATCAAATTTTCAGTTGAGAAAATAAAAAAATAAAACCATTTATAATGAAAAACACTGTTCATTTTTTAGTTTTTTATTTAAAAAGTTTTAAGGTTATGGCACTTTTTGTTCAGGATTGGACTTTTTTGACAAGATTTTTGCACTTTTTCCAAACCGGCTTCTGGCAACACTGACTGCACCGTTGTTTGCGTACTATGGTCTCATTGGTGGTTGTTGCGTTCGCTTACTTGTCTATCCCTTTTTCTATCATTCTTGTTGATGCTTTGTTTGTTGTAGTTCTTGATGTGGCTATTAGTAATCATGTTCATTGCATTCGTTAGTGTATAATTTGTGCCATGTATATGTATAGCTGATGGCTTTTGATCATGAAACAAAGAATACAAGATAGGGCATTCCCGTTGTCAAAATTTTATTCTTCTGCGCATGTACCTCACAGTAGTAAATAAACAAACACACGAACACATATCTTTAATATGAGGAAATTTTGTATTAATGAAAATGTTGTTATTTTTGTATTATAACTAGTACAAAATTGTTTAATATTAAACCCTTTTTACTAAATTTGTAAAATTTTTTAACAACTTTACTTTAATATATTTGGATTTATATAATTTTTAAAGAATTTGTTAACAACTTTTTTACCCCATTGATTTAAAATAAATAAGAAAATAAAAATACTATCTTTTTAGATATTTATTGTAGGTACAGTGCAGTTTTAAGTGTACAAAAATATGTGAAGTATATAAACTTTAATTTAAAGTTTTATTCTATTTTCTTTTTCTGTTTAATAATTTGTTCGTTATTTCACTATTTAAAATTCTTATTTTATAATACATCCGGGCACGGAAGAAACATTTTTTAATTTTTTCAGTGAACTTTTTGTGTTCTGCGTGTTGATGTGAAATTTTAAAAGATTATTTGTTATTAATAAATTGTTTTCATTAATTGAATTCAAAACTGAGTCTAATCCTTCATTGGACGGCATGATAGCAGAGCAGTGATTTTTAAGAAGAAGATCAAGAATTTTTTTGTTGTCTCTTCCTTCACTTCAGCTTGCTCGCTGTTCAAACAGCTTTATATTTTTCGGTTCGACCAATTTCACTGTAGGAACAACACCATCCATGTGTAGCTTTTTTGAAACAAAACCTATAAATATATAGACAACTTAAAATAAACATATTATTCATTCTTAATTACTTACCCATTTCATGTTGAAGATTATTGTCAAAATCTTCTGTTTTAAAATGCTTCATACAAACAAAAGAAGTGTCTGCATTAAACTTTCTCTGACTGCAGAAGCTAATCCACTTCTTTCGAAGTGTTAAATTTTTTGGAAACCGAAAACCTGTATTTAGAACCATTTCAGTCAATGGTTTTATAGCAATTTGCAACAACACACTTCATTTTTATTAACTTTTGTTTAAAATTTTAAATGCTTTTAATTACAATACACAAAACGTATCTACATAACAAAATTTTCTGCTACGGTGACGTCACACAAAAACAGCTGATCAACGAACAAAACTAAAGGACATGCGCAGTGCAGTATAGAGAACAAACAGAGACCATTCGCAAATTCATTGCTTTTATTCGACAGTAATAAAAATGTGCATTGTCGTTTGTTTAATCACTCCTTATTACTGTTTGCTATTTTACATTCCCTCTTGGTTATGACGTTATTCATCAAGCAACGAAATAATTCAATGCCACATGAAATAACTAAAAACATTCACACCATTCGTGTGTGAATGAATCGATGTACATAGTTTCATTTTTACAACAATAAAACACATGTTCTTACCCTTCAATAAAACAAACGGTAATAGTTTTTTCCACAGGCTATTTTGGGAAAACAAGACATCTTTGAGTTTGTTTATTATTTTATTTGGCAATGTATGTATACATACAGGTTAGTTATATATGCGTTAGTTATATATGCGGGTACTCCGGACGGTCCAATAGTAGAATTACCTATGTCAATTCCGGTATGAATTGACGAAACAGAATGGGAGGCTTTTAAGCGCTACCCTACTGTTTCATTTTTAATATCAAAAACCACCAGTTGGTTAACGTAAACAAAGGCTTTGTTTACTTTTTGATTGGACCGTCCGCATGATTTGTCGCAATATGCCCACCAAAGATATCTTTGTTCAAAAATGCACAATCGGCATCTTTATAGGAATACATGCATTGGTATGGCCAATGCATTATTTTTAAGATAAACATGAAAATTGTAATTTGATGATCCCTTTGTTCAAAAACGCACAATCGGCATCATCATAGAAAAGTAAGAATGTATTGATGTAGCCAATACATTAATTTTAAGCTAGATTTAAAAATAAGAATTCAATAAAGATTAAGATATAATTTATACTCAAAAGAAAACGGTCGATTTTAACTCGCTATTATGTATATGCGATCAGCATTGAAACCATTCATACCAATCATTAACCATTCGTACCAATCGTTAAGTATTCGTTGCTTTTGGGAGTATTCGTTTACATTTGTAGAAGGCATGCAATGCAAGCACGGTATTGCTTTACCGAATTGATTTGTACTGTCAACATGAGATTCGTTTTTTGTGATTGTATTCAAAATTAACCAATCAAACTGTTCTCTGGTATGGAGACACTTCACTGTGTGTAAGTGATAAACTACAATTCAATGTTGGAAATTGTTGTAGTCAGAATTTTGTAAATTATTTATTAATATCAATAAACAACTTTAGAATAAATCGTAATTGTTTGAGAATATTATGAAAATATCGTTCACAAAAATTCATAATTTCTGAATTTTTGTTGAAGGAATAATGAGCTCCAGTAATCAGCAGCCGTTGGTTGTAGTTGGAGATACGAATATTGATGTATTGAATAATCCTAATTTTTCTATTTTATCGAACATATTTTTGAACTATATCACAATTGTCATACGTAAGTAACGAGACCATTAAGTAAAACAGAGCACTATGGTGATGTGGAATCATATAGCAGCGCGGTACGAAGAGGTGTAGCACAGGGTTCAATTCTCGGCCCTCTGCTATACATAATGTATTCAAATGATCTACCTTCTAGAATTACTCACTGCGGAATTCGAATGTATGCCAATAACGTTTAACTCTACGTTAGCTGTTTTAGAACTGACATTGAATATTGTGTATTGAGACTGAACCAGAACCTTTACAATATATTTGAATGGGCTACTGCAAATGGTATGTGCTTAAACGCTAATAAATCAAAGGCTTTCATAATTGGGAAAAGTAGTTTTTTGCTGAATTTACTGCCACCATTAGTCATTGGGGACTCGCCCATAAAAATAGTGCAATGTGTAAAGAATTTAGGAATTACTTTTAATAGCCAACTCTTCTGGACTAATCATGTTAATATAATTTTTGCGAAAACGTACGCTATGCTGAGGAACCTATGCGGAACTCAATCATTTACGCCTTTCAATATACGTATGCTCTTGACGAAGACATACCTAATTTCAACTCTCTTGTACAGATGTGAGCTTTTTGCGGGCTTGAACTCTGTTAGCAGGAATAGACTTAACGTAACATATAACAATATTGCAAGATATACTTTTGGACGCAGTAGATATAGTAGTATCTCGCATTTTTCCTACAGAATCTATAATATGACTCTAGAAAGCCTTTTAAAATATCGAATGCTAATTTTCTTACACAAGATTATTTATTTAAAGGAACCAGATTATCTATTCACCAGACTACAATTCTCTAGAACTAATAGAGGCTATAGGTTAAATGCCGTAAGGTATAGAAAACAGGTGTCTGAAAGACACTTTTATATAAATGCTACTCGTTCATGGAATCAACTTCCGCCAGAAATGCAATTAAAAAGCATTCTAATACAATTAAAAAAAGCAATTTCAACACACTTTTTTTCTTCAGAATTAGATTAGATTTAATCAAACCTAAGGCTAACTAAAATTTAACTCAAATCAAATTAATATGACTTTTGCCTTGTGACGAAACTTACATATAAAAATGTATATAACGATTAACTTAATCATAACATTGTATAAACAGTGCTATTAAATAAAATTAAATGCTTGTTGTACTGGAGTTAATCAATATACAGTGGCTCCATCGCATAATCGGACAAGCATTTGCCTGATATGTATGGGCTTAAAACTTAAGAAGAATATATTAAATATATTTTTTTGCTTATATTTACACTATATATTCCAGACTTTCAGATTAATAAAAAAAATTACAACATTTTTTATGATAACGGTAATTTTATAAAGAAAAAGGAAATTAAGTCAATTTTTTGCGCTCAACGCATAATCGGACAAATAAGAGCACCATTGCTTAAAATGATAAAAGACAACAATTAATAGTTTGTGGCATATGCTTTGTTCTCAAGAACGACTTGTAAACGTTTTGGAATTGATTTTGCCAAATTGTGGCGTACCATAGGTTTTACGAAGCTTCACGCTTCTAGTAAAACCGCCTTAAGCTGATTCAAAGCTTTAAATTGTTGTCGATATACTCTCCTAGCTAATTCTTCCCAAAGATTTCTAATGAATGAATAAAAAAGAGATAAAACAAACAAAAAAATAATATGTAGAAAATATAGAAAAAAAAGGAAATACAAATAATAATAATAAGAATAATATAATATGTATATAATATAATATAGTGTCACAATTACAGAGATGTGACTAACCTTTCCTGTTAAGGGACCCCAACCTTGTTTTTATTTCTGCTTCCTAAGGTACCGCAACTGTTTGAACCTATTGTGGCTTTTGTTCACTGATGAATGTATGATTTTATATGTATATCATATAAAAAAATACGTACCTCTGAGAAATTTGTCGAAGGGCATGTTTCTGATATCTTCCATCCCAATTATAGCCCTCTATCAAACTATCTGTAAATAAGGAGCGGATAACTGTCCCAACATCTTCTGACACTCCCTTTAAATTGTACAAGTATGTTGTCTGGAAATCAAAAATTGTTTTATAAAAAGTGCTAACAATTGAATTTATTTACTTACCATAGCTTGCGCAAACACCGTATTTCCTAATTTCCTCTCGATCACCCCGACTTCGGCAGTGGACTTCAGGGGAAAGGAAGCGGCTACTGCGCCCATAACTTCATTTGGTCTTTCCCCTGTGACGCGACTTAAGGATCCCTCATTTTTATTGCTATTTTAGACTCAAAAAGCGATTTGGTTTGCGCCATCATTTCGGGCTAGACCACTATCTGAAAAAATAGGCTTGTTATAGTTAACATATTAGAGTGATACTACAAGATATTTACATTTTCTTCCAACCCCTCAAGCTAAGTTACGATGGCCTGTTGGTTTCCGACAATAGCAGCCTGGTTATTACTTAAGACAGTCTGAGTATCCAATAGATATAGTATCCATAAGATACACTATTTAAACCAATACTATAAAAGTTGATTGATTTTTACTTACGCATTCATCCATTTTATTTAATTTCATCGTGAATCGGTTCATTTGCTCCTGCATATTCCTCAGGATATCTAAAACTGAGCTAAGTGTTATTACAAAATATTTTCAGGAAGAAATATAATTAAATTTACCTTCATTTGTTTCTTCCCTTGGCTGAACATTTCCAATCGAATAGTACTTCGGGGTAATCGGTACTTCTGGTTCTAAAGGGTGAAAATTATGAAATAATATTGGACGCAGTACCTTTATTCTTACCGCTCTGCTCTTCAATATATTCTCGTAATTCATGTAAAGACAGAAAAATATAATGTATTATTATCCGATTTTATTTTAACAATTAGAAAAAAATTTATCCAATAGTTTTATTCGACCTTTTTGATTATAATTAAATAAAAAGATTTATCGAGCTTGAGGTCAATTAAATTAAACATGCTATCATGAATAGACTGGCATTATTATTAAACCATACAATTGCACCTAAAATGGGCCCAATATCAATTAAAACTTCCTCTCTAAATAATTAAATGGTACTGATTGAAAATACTTTTGAATGCCTAAATATATAAAGTCTCCATCTGGAATGTTGAACATCTGAATCTCCTTCATATCTGTGCTCATAAGAGTTTTCGCTGACAAAGGCAAATCCGCAACTCCTACGCTGTTTAAAGTAAGTCTTCTAAAGCTGTGTGGGATATATTATTCCTTAGAACCCATGACTTAAATTCTTCCCGTTTCGTTGAACTACCTATATTTAGCCTAAAGTTAATATTTTCTCCTGTATTTACCCTACCAGCCTCTACGCTACCAAATGATTCACTATCTATGCTAATAGTTGATTCTGTGTCGTCGCTAAGAATTGCCTCAGTACTTACACTAGCACTTTCTATAACATCCCTACACTCCTCTTCTCCTGTTCCACCGGCACCTGCTCCTAATTTGTTAACCATTTTAAAAAGTACCCTTTTTACACCACCTTCACTCAAGTTGTGCACATTCCAAAAATATTCTATTTTTTTTTTTTTCAAACTTCCTTTTTTCTTTCGAAAGGAAGTTTTGAAATTTCTTCTTTTCATTTTTTATTTTATCTTAATATATATATAAAACACTTAAAATTTAATTTAAAATTAAAAAAAAAATTTATTTAAAAAACAACAAATATGTGTATACAAAAATATTTTATTATAATATTATAAATATCACAAAACACAATATTAAAAACACCTATTATTCACTTCACTTGTGTACTTATCTTATTTAGCACTTCAAATATGAATTTAAAATTTAATTTTCTTTTTAATTTCGTATATAAAATATATTGTAAAAATTTTCTTTTCACAACTTTTCTGTATGCCACAAAGATCACATATGAAATTATCGTCATAAGACGCTATAAATATTTATTTTCAAATAAATTTACCTGTCATTTGACAGTTAACAATGATGTGTTTCTTTTGAATAAACTATTAAGAAATACAAATCTAAAACATAAAAAGTCAAATAAAAATTACATGTATAGTAGTAAGTAAGCCTTGTAGGTATTAGTTTCGGTCATTTATTTCTTGTAGGGGTATTTATTTTTTAGTTTTACATAAAATAATGAATTTATATGAATTGAACTCCCCAAATGTACTAAAATTAGTAATAAATTCATTGACTCATCAGAATAACAAGGTCAGATAAAAGCGACGAAGTTGCTGAATAACTAGAACAGTTAGGATTAAATATATAGAATAAGTTAGAATTAAGAAAAATGGAATAAATGAATTCAGTTGATAATTAGAAATAATATCAACCGGTTCTTTTTTGTGTCAATGGTTTGGGCTTCGCGAATTAAGAAAACTTATTTAGTGCCAAAGATATTTATTTAATATTTAAATTATAAATTAATTAATTTAAAAATATTTCATAAAAAAGGTTAGAAAAAGACAATATATTTTATCTATTTTAATAATCAACAACTCCAATCGTTTTGAAAAAAAAGTTAACGAATGCATCAAGCCCATTAAATATGCCGGAAAAAGATAAAACGCCAAAATCGAAGTTAATTTAACAATAATATATAATACAAATATTTTTAGTTTTAAAGAATGCTTTAGATTAAATTACGGCCTAGCTTCTCACACCACTCATGTTGTGTGTGTTAGTTTTATACGTGAGTGTCGGGGCCTACAGGTTAAAGTCGACTCCGAACGGCAGATTTTGAGAAACTTTTTCATGGTAATTTTATATGCTCCAAGAGTTTTTGCCAGAAAAAAGGGGAATCTGCAGAGAGGAAGTCACATCGTTTTGATGTGACCTGGGATTTGAACTCGGGCCTTACGCCTAATAAGCCAACATACTACCTAATAACAATAACAGTTATCATCTTGCGCTTATCGAAGCAACAACCTAATTTATCAAAAAAAATTTTAATATATTTAATAAAATTGCCATAAAGCAATTGTGCTCAAATATATACAAAAAAAATACTGAAAATAAAATAAAACAAAAATACATAATGAATAAAATGAAATTTATAAAAAAAAAACAAATTTATATTCTACCCTGAAAACCAGAATTCAAAACAAAATAATTTACATTAAAATTGTACAACAAAATAAAATTATAATTACCTAAAATTATATTTACTTAAAATTGTAGTTACCTTAAATTATACTTATCCAAAGTTATAATATTTTATACTAACCTGAATCCTTCATATACATAATTGTGACTATCTGAATTAATTAAATTATAAATTTTACTGAAAAATATATCGCCCTAAAAGTTTAACTTCCCTAAGAAATTATAACTAGGAAAGAAAATAAAGATTTCTCATCGCTGGAAAACGTTTTCTCTAAAGAAATCGAAATAATTCCATTTCCTTCTTTGATTCTTTCAGTGATTTTAATTACTCACGATTAATTACAATTCACATCTCCTGAATATTCTTTTTCTTCGAGGAGGTTTAAAAACAAATAATTACCCCAATTTGTTTCAAATATAGTTTTTTTGTGCAAAAGGTAAGTCAGAAGCTAAATATATCAAGATCAAATAAGACAAATTGCTCATAAATTTTTTTTCTTGCAGAACTTTGTGTATATTACTAGTATTTATTAATTTCTTGAATGAAAAAGTTAAAATTCAGTAATTTTTTCATTATTAATCAAACTCTTAGCAATTTCCCTTCACAATGATAAAAGTTCCATGTGCAAAAGGTAAGTAAACACAAAAATATAACAAAATATATACTCATAGCTTTTTGTTTCAGGAATTTGTTAAGATACGTCTAAATTGGTTAAATACTAAGTCAATGACGATCGATGAAAGGTGTCACCAAAAACATTAGTTCCGCATTACATTTCCAAAAAAAAAAGACGGTTCATCTCCTTTCAACCAACGACCTGTTACTATCAAAATATCATCAACTCCTATCAAAATATTCAAAACATTATACCCATATTCTCCATCAACATTAATATTAACAAATAACACATTCCTTTATCCTTATCATCTAACAACGTAATCACCCGCCAACAATATTTGAATATAATAATCAATAACTTTTGAGGCACTTTTTTCAAAAAAAAAAAAAACTCAATAGATTTTAACAAACATTCTACACATGTAATATAATGACTAGATTAATAAAATACGTAAAAACTAAATAATGATATCAACAAATACTGCAATTTATGAAGAAAAAGAAATCTCTATTTTTAAATCTTTTTGGCCCTAAGAAGGGCCTTTGATGTAGTGAAGCCGAATATGGTGCTAGTATATGGGACAGTGCTCTTAATTTTACGATTGGTGTTGATGTTTGTGGTGTTTGTTGAAGCAGTCCAAAAAAGAGAAGACTGACATCTAGTCAATAAACAGAATGTAGTGAGATGATTATAACCTTTATTATACAACACTTACTGCACAATGTTGAGCGGCAGTACAGGGGGCTAATTGTGACACTCGTATACGATCGAATACTTACTCGTACGTTCGATTTTTCTTAGTTTTGGGATTCTGTCAGTCGATATCGATTAATATGTATCGATATTTCTAAAATGCAACTGTTCGAATGCAACCTTGCGAGGTTTTACTCTGTTACGGATTGACTTAAGTTAGGATTGTAATTTTTACTCCCACCCTTTTACTTGTATATATGGTTGACAATGATGCACTTTATTGCAACCCTTTTTATTCGATGCAATTGCAACTCTTCCACTATCTTTATCCCTTTTGCTATGTATGTACTTCGTTATGTTTTTTCTGATTCTGACACTTGGCGTCTGTTTCGTTAAAATTTTACCGTTAGACAGATCGACCAATCGGATTATGACATTTGTCGATAAATGAGGATAAGGAAAATAGGCAAAGGAGGATAATGGCGTGGGACAAGAAGAACATTCGAAAAATAAAGAAGAGGTTGAGAGAACAATTTTTTTTTTTTTGAAAAGGACAGTTCGTTTGTGGCCGGCGCCCAGAGTGGTAGTATTTATAAGAAAGTAAAAAAGTTAAAAAAAAGAAAAGGAAAAGAATAATTTAAAAAGAAAATATTTCAAAACCATAACAGAGTATAAATTTTTATATAAAATACTATAAAAAGTTATAAATAAATAATTAATAAAAAAACAAAAAAGAAATTAAATAATTTAAATTTTAAGCTATCACACATACTTAAATAAAAAAAAGGTTATTTTTGAAATCAAAAGTTTGCAACATGCTTCACATACAAAGTGTAGATCGTAAATGGATCATTTTGTTAACATAACAACAAAAACGCGTACACCATACACCATGCAACAGTAACAGCAACAACGACAACAGCAGAAACAACGTTTTGGTGACATTTTCAAATTGTTTTGAGAAATAAAGCTAAAGTTTCCACAGATTTTAAAAGCCAAGCTTAAGAAAAATAAACCAAAAGACCGAAAAAAAAAATTGAATAAAACTTACAAAATTTAATGGCAAAAAAATTGAAATAATAACAAAAAAAAACATTTCTTTATAAGATAAATCCACTATTTCAAACGAAATATAAAAACAAGAAAACCTGTATCATAACGTTATTTTGTAATAAAATGAAGGTGTTAATAAATATAAAAAAGTATCGAAAAAAAGGAACATTTTCTTTGCTAAAAAGTAATTTTGTTTTGACTTTCTTTCTTTGTAAGCTGTGCTATGCTATTGTTTACTATTTAAAGAAAAAAGAAAATTGAATTAAAAGAATAAATATAAAAAAACAAGAAAATTCAAAAAAAAAAAACAATTTCAGTGACGAGAAGGAGGTGTTAAAAAGCAGCAATGAAGCCGAAGCAGACAAATCACGCAGGGACCGGTGCACCGCAGCGCAAATAAGTCCAACATTCAACAATTAATTTTCAACTTATGTATACATATATATTATTCCTATTGTTACTGTTGTCGGGCGAAGCAACCCAAGCTCCAGATTCCATGGTAGATTCTTAACACGATCGTAAATTATTTAAAAAATAATTTTTTATTTATAAATTCAGTTTATAAAATCGAGGTTTACAAAATCGTGATTTACAAAATCGTGTTTAAATTTCTAGACAATTTATACATACTTTTTTTAATATGGATAGGGAGCAGACTTCTTTTTATTAGATTTATATGTACTCCATGCGGAAACTTGTACAAGATTGGTTAGAATTTCTTTTTATTTCTCGAACGTAGGTTTGGTGCTTGGAATAATGCGTTTTGACGTTACATTATTTTGACAGATGTCAGTTTAGTACATATTTAATATGAATCAACACTGAGAAAAATTGTTGGGTATATTATATTGACAGTGGCGGTAACACTTAATATTATTATTACTATTATTAGCCTAACCTAATCTTGAAAAAAAAAATTAATTGAATATTTAAAAACGTATATATATATATATATGTATATATCTCATGCACAATAATATATGCTCATTTGGATTTTAAATTTTCTTTTTTTTGCAAATGAAAATAAATTCTGTTTTTTTTTAGGGGGAATGCTGGGAACATGGTAAGGTAAAAGGCACATGGTTATTTTAGGGAGAGATATAGAATTTGATTAGGGCGTCAGTCTGTCATGGTGAGTGACTTGGTCACGGGGAGGGAACTTATGCCCTAGGCGGTATACCACCTAACCGTCAGATCGTTTCGGCTTGTTTTTCTGATATTTTCGCATTTGACATTAAGTTTATTTCTTTTTAAATTTACACAGTCGAGAGTATTTTCTTTAGACGCATGCAGGCTATGTTTATATCCTTACGCGTCGTTAAATACGGGTTGAAGTCCACTTCGATTTGAGCAGCCTAGGAGATCTTTGCATACCCTTGACCTTGATATTTTATTCAGTAACGGCCGGCGTGTAACAACTCATAAACAAAAAACCTATAGAGTTAAATCTTTTCTGTTAACAAGAATTTAAAATAGAAAATGTAAGTAAACATTTTTTAAAAACGAAAGAAAAAGTTAAAATTTTAATATTTTAGGTCAAAATTAACAAAAATAAATGCTACACAAAAAGAAATTATGGGAGATTATATGTCTATTCATACCGATTTGGCAAAAAGTTTGTTACCGAACACTGCTCAGGGAAAAGCAAAGGCAAATCTACTTTGGGAGCAGGCTTAATGCTTCCGGGCCACCAATAAATGATGCCAAAATGTAGCGCAAGGTAATTAAAAACAAATAACTATTTTACTCAATTAATTAGAAACAAAAAAATATTCTACTTTGCATAATTAATTTTTATTTAGGTATACGCCGATCAGAAGTAGCTAATTAAAAGAAAATTGCTTTTAATAAATCTTCCAAGGAGAGAACCAGCGGTGGACCCTTCGAGGAAAAAGTTTTGTCTCAAGTGGATGAGCAAATATGGGCTGCTGCAGGTATGGAAGTCGCTGTTGAAGGATTGAAGAAGGTTCAAACTTTTGGAGCAGCCATGCAAATTAAAAAAAGAGAGGATTTGTGGGAAGCAAAATATTGCGGCGATAATATTTTTCCAACTACATCACAAAACAACGACTCATTTACTTCTTCTTGTACACCATTTGTTAATGTAGAAGTTGATACTGAAAACATACCCTCTGAAATCGAAGGGTAACCAAAGGAAAAAAGAGAAACGAAGACCTGCTTGTTGAAAAAATATATGACCGCTACAGAGTTATACCACAGTGAAGTTTTAAAAAGATTAGATAATATTATAGAACTAAAAAATAAAAAACTCGAGCTGAAGAAAACCGAGATTGAACTGACTGGGCAATTAGTTGCAAAAAATAAAAAGAAGTTTACAATTAAAGGAAAAGGCAGAAAATCTAGACATTCAAATAAAACAAACAGAATTAGAGATTCGAAAAAGGGACTTGCAAAACAAACAAATGAAGTATCAGACGCAATGAACAATATATAACAATGTACAAAATGATCTCAAAAATTAAGTTTAAAATAACTGAATTACTTTTTATTTTTTTATATGAACATATTAATTTATTATTTCTTTCTTTTTATGAATTCCACATATTATTACTTTTAGTTGTATTTTTTTTTATTATATCATATGGCTTATTTCATAGAGCTTTATGAATGTGACAAAAATTCTGTGATTATTTACAAAGATTAATAAATTGCAATATGTATTTATGAATTTAAAATATAATTTAGTTGCTAAATAAACATGTTTTTATTGTGTCCCTTATTTGCTTTCCTATTTTGATTATATGGGTTTTCGTTCCATTGTCGATTTCAGGCACTGGTGTATCTAAAAGCGATTGATATACTTCTTCGTAATTTGGTACTTTAAATTGGATACATAGTTTGTGTAGCGCAGCACATACATTTGAAAATTAATACGAATTGGAATTCGTTATTTTCATGCTATACTAATGTGGATGATATGTCTAATGCCTTTTACTCCAAGATGAATACCTTTTTGAATTTATGTGTTCCAAAGCAAATATCAAGACAACTATCCGGTCATCCATGGAATAATAAACAACTTGCTCGTGTGAAAAATAAGAAGAATAAATACTATAAAAAGTTTAAACGATCTGGTTGTTATATTGATTATATAAGATATTCTATTACCCGTGCTGAATACACAATACTGAATAAATCATGTTATTATAAATATGTAAATACAATGAAGAGCAACTTTAAGCGTAATCCGAAATCATTTTTTAAATTTGTTAATTCAAAGAGAAAAATAACTGTTTTTCCATCTTCCATGAGATTTCAGCAGATTGAATCTAGCGATGACAGCATTATAAGCGATTTATTTGCCAATTTCTTTTCCACGACTTACTCGGATTCAACTTATAATGATTCCATTGATTATCCCTTTAAAATAAATACAAATTCCACTGTATCTATATCTTTAATCAACGTTCCTGCTATTTCTATGGAATTAAGAAAGCTAAAGTTCTCGTATAACTTTGGACCTGATAACATTCCTAATAACATCTTAATTAATTGCGCCGACGCCATAGCTGTTCCACTATCATACTTATTCAACAAATCGATTAAATGTGGTTATTTTCCTAACGTTTGGAAGGATTCATTCATTATTCCATTGTTCAAGTCACGAAATAAATCCGATGTTACAAATTATCGTGGTATTGCAAAACTGAGTATAATTCCAAAACTATTTGAAAAAATGATTACTGAGGATTTATGTTATCAGGTTTCTAGCTTGATATCACCTTATCAGCACGGTTGCAGAAAGAAGTGTTCAACTACAACTAACCTGCTTCATCTTTCAACAGTTGTTTATCGTGGATTTTTTCATCAGCAACAAACAGACGTTATATACACGGATTTCAGCAAAGCTTTTGATAATGTTAATCATGTCCTTTTGAAGAGGAAACTTCATTTAATGGGATTTACCGATCTTAGTTTAAAATGGATTTACTCATATTTAACTAACAGAAAACAAACCGTACTTTTTAAAAACTGCTGCTCCAGAAGTATTGATGTCCTTTCTGGTGTTCCTCAGGGTAGCCATCTTGGACCGCTTCTGTTTTCATTGTTTATTAACGACTTAACTGATATGATTCGCTATTCTAACATCCTAATGTACGCTGACGACGTAAAAATTTTCCTAAGTTATCGCCGAATTTCCGATCAGAAACTACTTCAAAAGGACCTAAATTCGTTTCAGTTATGGTGTAATTTAAATTTAATGCAGCTTAATCTAAAAAAATGTAAATACATGAGATTTGTGAGGAAGAATCCGATTCCTGCAAAATACGTTTTTGATGGATACGGTCTTGAGCTTGTAGTAACTTCCTGGATCTAGGAGTTTTACTTGATCCCAAACTTAATTTTATTCCGCACATAGCTATGACAGTGAATAAAGCAAGAAGCGTACTTGGTTTTATAAAACGGTGTGCAAAAGAATTTAACGATCCTTATGTTGCTAAATCGCTCTACACATCTCTTGTGAGGCCTATACTAGAGTATGGATCCATAATATGGGACCCTTTTTATAAAAAATATTCTAACGTCATCGAATCTGTCCAAAAGCAATTTCTGATATTTTGTCTACGAGGACTGAATTTTAATCCTACTAGCTTACGATCTTATTCCGCCAGACTAGCTTTAATCAAACTTCCCACACTTAAAAGTTGCAGAGCTATGTTAAATATCTCGTTCTTATTCAATGTAATCACTGGTGATATTGGCTCCAGTTTTTTAATCCATGATATCACTTTTAATGTTCCTCAACGTCCGTCACGTCACTTTACCCTATTATCAATACAATTTTTTAGAACCAACTATGCTGCTGCTGATCCAATAAGGAGAATATGCAGCGAATTTAATAAATTGTATAAACTGATTGATTTTTCTTATTCGAATAATGTCCTAAAAAATAATATAATCAAGCATTTGAATTCTTAGTTTTTGTAAATTAAATTTAATTTAATTTCATAGTTTGTATTGTTAGGAATATTTCTTAGGCATGTATAAATAAAATAAAAATAAAATTGTTATTAGTCAGTAAGGAATTTGTCCATTGACTTGAATAAATAAATAAAAAAAAAAAAAATTGTGCTACTTTTTCAGGACTATATCGGCTTCTCTTGTCATGGTACAGTATTTTCAACCGTGCCTTTAAAATTCCAATTGTTCGTTCCACAATGCATCTCGCCTTAGGTCTTAGGTCGTAGCTCTGATATCACAAAGCTCACTTGAGCACGCATGGCGGCCCATTGTGATGCCACGGGTGAAACGCAGTCCCTGTACTAACCAAGTTCTGCCAAATCAGGGAAAGGAAGAACTGGAAAACCAGCCAGAAAATTTGATGAACGAAGCTATATCCTTGAGATCAATAGATGATAGCTCCGTTAAGCTAACAAGGAATGGGGAGCCAAATAACCTATATCTACACCTAGCAAGAGACGGGCACTGGCAAAGAAAGTGAATAACGCTCTCCTCTTCCTCAGTGGACCTACATCCATGGCAGAGGTCGTTAAAAGGGAGCCTCATTCTCTCGGCGTGCCTACCCATGATGCAATGACCCGTAAGCACGGCCACTACAGTCGAGATGACATCACGACCGAGACTAAGTAATCGGTTGGTACGCCTTCCATTCATCCTGGGCCAGGTAAGTCGAGCGGTGGAGTAGGACTCCTCATTGGCCCAGGATAGGTTGGCTGGTTCCGCGCAATGGTCAACTTGACCGAGGCAAGTGGCATACCCATCTCAACACAAGAGGATTCCGGAAGGAGCGCACCAGCTCTGGCGAGCTCGTCGGCTCTACAGTTTCCCGGAATATCACTGTTTCCGGGGACCCACACCAGAGAGACCCTGGTGAAGCGCCCCGAGACTTGGTCGAGACAGGGACGACATTCCCTAATGATCCTAGAGTTGATCACGAACCCTAACAGGGATCTTATCGCAGCCTGACTGTCCGAAAAGATCGAGACGCGACTGAAAGGAGCATCGTTAACGAGGATCCATTGAGCGGCCCGGTAAATTGCCATCACCTCCGCCTGAAACACACTGCAGTAGTCCGGCAGACGGAGAGAAATATTCAGGTCCAGTTTCCTAGAATAGACACCACTTCCGACCCCAACCTCGAGTTTAGAGCCGTCAGTATATATATCCAGGACATCCGGGGCGACGATCGTATCAGGATTCCAGTCATCCCTACTCGGAATCAGAAAATGGAAACATCTATCAAGACAATGTTCAGCAGGGAAAAAGTCCATGTTCCCAGGGACCACCGGGTCAATCTCTAGAATTGTGGAGTGACCAGAAGGTACAATGTGCCAACGAGAGAGAGCATTAAGTCTAGTCGCAGCAAACTTGGCCACCTGCTTTGTAAGAAGCACAGTAGGTAGCCAGTTTAGCATTGTGAACAAGGCTTTCGTGGGGGTGGTGCGTAGAGCACCAGTTATATGAATGGCGGCAGACCTGACCTTGTCAAGAAGTCTGACGTTGTATTGTCTGTCCAGAGCAGTCCACCAGAACACAGCACCGTATAAGAGGTTGGGTTCGATGACCATGGAATATATCCAACGCATGATCCTTGGGCGAAGACCCCACCTGCTTCCGACCGCCCTACTGCAGCAGTAGGCCGCACATGCCGCCTTACGTGCTCTAGCAGCCAGATTCGTCCTCCAGTTCAGTTTGGGATCGAGGATCAGGCCCAGATATTTAACCTCGGGACTCAACGTGGGGGGACCATATGCTGGGAAGGGAGAAGGTCGGAATTTTATATTTCGTAGTAAAAAGAATCGTATCGGTCTTAGAGGGGTTAATAGACAGTCCAAAATCCCTACACCAGTCCAACACGATTGACAGTGCCAAGGTCAGCTTGTCCGACAGTGTCTGCGGACAAATTCCCGACGCTGCAATGGCAATGTGGTCAGCGTATGCTATGACCTCATTGCCAGATTGTTCCAGCCCCCTCAGGAGTGAGTTGACTGCAAGCTTCCAGGGAAGAGGTGATAGAACACCGCTGTGGAGGTCACTATCCTCGATTTGAGGAGAAGCTCGATGAACCTGACCAGATCCTGTCCCAGGTTCAGAGAACCGAGAGCCCTAACTATGGCGTCCGGGTTGACGTTATTGAATGCGCCCTCAATGTCCAAAAAGATGGACAAAGTGTATTCTTTAACGTGCAAGGACTTCTCCACCCGAGAGATAAGCGAGTGAAGTGCTGTTTCCACTGATTTACCTCTCGTATATGCATGTTGTGAAGTGGACAGAAGCGCTGAATCAATCGAGGTCCTAATATGAACATCGAGGACTCTTTCCAGTGTCTTCAGAAGAAAGGAACACAGACTTATGGGCCTATAATCATTTGCCCCAGTATGGGACGGTTTCCCAGCCTTGGGAATGAAAATCACCCTATATCACCTGGAATGATGCCATCCGGTCCCGGTGACTTGAATGGTTTGAAAGACCTAACAGCCCATTGCACTTGGCCAAGGGTAAGGGACAGGGGGGAATAGTTCCCAGACGGTGGTTCATTAACCTGATAAAAGGCCTGACCACCAAATGTGACACTTCTTGGAAAGTGAGTATCAAGGAGGAGTTCAAGTGTGTCCAAACTGGACGTAGTCCAACGTTCGTCATGTCGTCGGATACAGTCAAGTGATTTATGAGTGGAACTTAGAATTTTACGAAGACGGCCCGTTTCGGCAGAGGATTCTATGTTCGCGCAATAGTTCCTCCACAGCGTATTTAAGTTCCCTCTTTTTGGCCTTGTAGGTAGACCATTCACCTGTCGTCTTCGCCCTGTTAAAGAGCCTACCACAAGATCGGTGTAGATCAACGATCTCTTGGTTCCACCAGGGCGGTTTACGCTTGCCCCTATGGGCAGAGGGTCTGACGGAGGATGTGGCTGCCGCCCTAAGAGCGGTTGACAGTGTGTCAGCAGCCCTATCCACGTCGAAACGGGTCGTTATAGTCGGGGGTAGAGGGAAGGCTGTTTCTCTCTAAAAACGGTCCAATTCGTGTCCCTTCTGTTGACCGGAGGGGTCACGAAAGGAAGACACGCGTTCGTGTCAATAATGAAGGTAATGTATCTATGGTCCGAAAAGGAGCATTCATGAGATACAAACCAGTTCTTAAGGTTAGTAGAGAAATCGGAGCTAACCAGAGTGATGTCCAGCACCTCCTTCCTAATAGAAGTCAGGAAGGTTGGCTCATCACCCCGATTAGCTATAGCTAGGTTATTACTTATAATAAAATCAAAGAGGCACTCACCCCGTTCATTGGTACCGGAACTACCCCACATCGTATGGTGGGAGTTGGCATCGGCTCCGATTATGACCGGAACTCCGCGCAGCCTAGCATCCGCTACCAGTCGACCAATGGGATCCTGAGGGGGAGAGAGCCCTTAGTCATGAGCCATATAGGATGACGTGATCCAGAAGGTCATCGAGTTAATTTCGACGATCATGGTAACGGTGTCCTTATCACTGAACCTGTGGAGGAGAAGAGCGTTAATACTATTCTTAATCATAACACAAGCCCGAGGCTTACCTGAATTCTGGATATACGCTACGCGATATCCTTTGGTGTTGAGTCCACAAACCCTGCCGTCTACGACCCAGGGTTCTTGGATCAGAATGAGATCTACATCCTCGGTTGCTAGTCGGAGGAGCAGAGCGGCGGAGGCGGTTTTAGAATGTTGCAGGTTAATTTGGGTGACTCTCAGCATTGACTCGAGAATCAACCATTGTCACATCAGCGTCCTCCTCGTCCGACAACGGGGAGGTAACGCCTGCGTCAATATCGATGCCGTCGAAGAATTCCCCCACCAGCTCTGAATTGGACTTCTTGCTGGAAGAGGAGCGTCGAGAAGAGTGGCTACTCACACTCCTACATTCGACGTCTTCGGCGGATTCAATGGGTTCAGGGGTAGGGTCGGATGGGATAGGGTACTGTGGGAGGGGTTGGGGTGGGTCAGTGTTTACGGGGTTGAGGTCTGTTGGGGGATGAGCAGCAGCGCGAGAATCCGACTTATAGACCCTTAGTTGGATTGAACTAAAACCATATTTTATCACGCCCCCACGGGCAGTAATAAATGGAAGTGACTCCTCATTCAGGATGATCACCACCTCGCGGTAATCACCCCACTGGTCAGACACTTTAGCTACCCTCCAGTTATGGGTAGGCAGGTCGGTGTTACTGGCCTTGAGGATCCTCAAAATGGTTTCCGGGTCCGATAGTCCAGTAGGAATTCTCGCCTTGGATCGGGGCGAGCAAGCTTAGCTCCTGGCCAGACTTCCCCAATCCTGCTGATGGCCACCAGCTTAATGTGCCCCTGATACCACCCCGCATCAGTGCAGTCAGGTAATGGGCCAGGGTCGGAGTCCATTACTCCAAGGAAGACGTCTAGGAGCGCGTGTTCCACCAGTCTCCACTTAGTGGGGGCATTGGAACCATCAGGGTGGCTCCGGTCAACAATTGCCCAGGTCAGACCTTCCTTTAACACCTCACTAAGAGGCTTAGAAGGTTTGTTGGGGACAGGGCGTCTGGGTTGCGCCGAGCGCGGTCTTGTAGGCGGGGGGATATTGGGATTGGCCACCTTGGAGCGCTTAGGAGGCTGGAGAGGACCGTTTAGCTCGATAGATCTTTGCCTCTTTGGACCCGTTTCTGCCGTGATCGGAGAAGCAGGGGGCGATCATTACGATGGGCCTTAGCCCAGGCAAGCCGTTCCTTCTCATCCCCTGAGAGGAGAGCTGGGTCGGTCGAGCCAAATTTCGCAATGATGCGCATGGCTGATCTGCGAGTTCTATATGCCCTCACGCTAGCACTCACGGTATTCCTGACACCCCATGGATTGGTGCCAGGGGCCCTGCGCACCAGACTTGTCAGTCAATGCCCTAGCGGCAACCGAAGAGTGCGAGTGCATATTCGCAGCCGCCTTAGAGGTAGACGGAGCCTCGGTGGAAGGTGTCCTAACAGGAGGTGTGGCGACACTGGGAGCCGGCTTCACGGAACCTTGTGTGCCAAGCGGGGTTTTACCGAAGTAAGAATACGGGATTTAACTCTCGAAGGGGCAGCTGCATTTTTGACAGGTGCCTGCCTAGAGAGAATTGTGCGTCCACCCCGGTGCTACCGTGCATACACAACTAGGTCCAGAAAGTTACAGCCACCAGCTCAGGACAATCGAGTCAGAAACAAGGGGGCAGAGAGAAGTCCGAGAAGAAAACGAGTCGTGCCAAGAAAAATTGGGGGGGTCAGCCATAGTCACCCCGGCTGAGAGGGGGTGTTTATTCACTCCCCAGTCTAGATCCGTAGTGTTCCGTTAAAGAGCAGGGCCACCTCTAGCAGGATGTGACGATGTCACGCACTAACGGTCCTGATAGGGTAGAGGCTGGAGGCTCCGAGGGAGCTATAATCGCATATCCCTATCCTGCGGAAAAACAGCTTGACCCCTTCCTATTTTGATTATATGGGTTTTCGTTCCATTGTCGATTTCAGGCACTGGTGTATCTAAAAGCGATTGATATACTTCTTCGTAATTTGGTACTTTAAATTGGATACATAGATTGTGTAGCGCAGCACATACATTTGAAAATTGTGCTTTTTTAGGACATGGTACAGTATTTTCCACCGTGCCTTTAAAATTCCAATTGTTCGTTCCACAATGCATCTCGCCTTAGAATGAATATCATTAAAGCGCATCTCAGGTGAATTTTCATTAGGATTTCTATAGGGCGTTAATAACCATGGTTCTACATGGGTATCCTGAATCGCCTGTAAGCATTAATGTAAAGTTTATTCTTAAAGGTTTGATTAGCTTTTTAAGCCACTTACCGAGCAACCAAAAGTTCCTTAATTTATTATTGTATTCATGCTCAAGAAGCATTATTTCCTCCATATTTCGAATTAATAACCAAAATTCTATACTTGTGATCACATATCTAAAAATTAATAATTGAACACAAATTAAAACCATAAGTTATTCAGCATATGTTATTGTATTCACAATCATAGAATTTAATCTATGAAATCCTTTTCTGTTGAAAAACATGTGTTCATTAGGAGGTTTTTGTAACCCAAAATGTGTACTGTCCACACAGCCAATAACTGTCAAAAATTATATTAAACAATTATTTGTAAATACATATATATGAATACATAACGTCATATACAAACCTCCTGGAATATTATATTTTCCCATAAAATATTCCTTGCACTCGTCACTATTGCTTGGAATAAACTTGATGTACTGGATGCATAGCTTACGTTCCATTTCATCCACCACTTGTTTCATTATTTTGCAAAGGCAACTTTGACTGATTCCGATTAAGAAATCATTTCCAACTGAATGTTGGAAACCTCCAGTTGCCAGAATAAATAGAGTTGCTGCTAGCTGAATTTTACGAGGAACCTTCGTAGAAAGATGTCCTTGGAACTACAAGCGAAAATGTTTTTTGAAGCTTAAAAAAATTCAAATATGTATTAATTATATACATTTGTATATACACATATGAGCTTGGTTAAACTTACTCGTTGTTTGGCAAACTTAATGGGTCCATTGTACATCTTATTTTTTTTTTTTTTTTCGGATAATATTAAAGTTTTCACCCTCGTCAGATTCCGAAGATGACGAGTAAGCAAAGAAAGCGGGATCCATTTAAAACTTCAACAATTTTTAATTTGAAAAAATTAGTTTGTCGTTATGTGAATAGTTCACCACTTTATAAACATATGTTTTTGTTTACAAAAGTGTACAGTGTTGGAAAACATTTATATGAGTTTTCACAACACTGGAAAAAATATCGATTCGTTAACTATCGACTGACAGAATTAGAAATAAGACCACTATCGAAATCGAAAGCTATCTCGATCACGACTGCCAGAATTAGGCCCCAGTTCTATGAAACCATCAATAGCTAGTTTACTTTAAATAAATGTGGAAAACTCGTTATATGTTCGCTATAGAAATGACTTGAATAAGAAACAAAATAATTTTTTAATATTTGTGGCCTTATTGTGGATCTTCATGATCCAAACGAATCGAACGTTGAGTGTCTGGCACCTAACAAATAAACAGAAATTAGTACCATAATTAATACATACTACTTTGTGTATATTACCAGTATTTATTAATTTCTTCAATGAAAAAGTTAAAATTCGGTAATATTTTCATTAGTAATCTAAATTACTAAGAGACTTTCTCGTCATAATGAAGCAAGTTCCGTGTGTAAAAGATAAGTAAAAAGAAAACTATAACAAAATATATACTCATAACTTTTTGTTATGTTTTTCTCTCTCGAACTAAAGGATATTTCGCTTTCCATGGTTACATCCTCTAAAATCTTGTCAGCATGATTCCCTATCTTGATTTCACTACCTTTGTTAAAACTTGAAATTGTTTTCTCGTTAGACAATTCACTTAGTTGAGCACATTTCGGAACCGCAAATTTCGAAATACTACTTCTAAACACGAATTCGGAAGCAAAATGTAGACTACAGGCAAATAAGTGCTTCACTGATGACTTCACATTTAAAATACGAAGCCATTCAGCACGTTTGAAAAGAGAACAAAAAATAAAGAAAGAAGAGCTACTGTATTACAAAGCACATAAAAAGCTATAGTGAGAAAAGATCAAATTCTAGGCCACAACTAACCCAAAAAAAATTTATTTACCCAATTTTACAAAAATTTAATTTTCATCTCTTATTTCCTATTGAATCAACATATTCATATACAACACAAACAGCATCTAACCAAAAGCTATATAAGCAAAATTCTGTAAACAAATGTGTCTTTATTTGTACCGTATATGCCTTCACGAATCCTCCTCGGCTAAACGGCCATCGATAGTCCGGGACAACTCCTAGAAAAGTCCTACATTCAACATAAACTATATTAATTATAAATATAAGTTTTGCTACAAAGACTGTTTCTATCCACATTTTGTATACAAAAACTAAAAAACAAACATTTACTGGGCTATAACTTGCAAACACCTTCACCAATGTTCATTAAATTAACGAGCTCCAAATTTTTATAATAATTATATCATTCGTTGTTATATCTATAGATAAATCTCGCAAAAATTGTAATTTGTAAAAGTAAATTTAAATAAAGATGAAAGTGGAGACGAAAAAATGAAATGAAATATGCATACGATAAATATAAAAATTAACAAAATGTAGCTAAAAATTACAACCAAAATTAGTCTACTTTATTTGCAATTGGTTTCCACTAGAGGTGTGCACAGGACATTCTGCTGGCTTACCCTTCACCGAATGCAATACTGTAGTGTTCTCTTTTCTGTTCCTCTTGATTTTACGAGTGCACTGAAATGTGTATTTCTCATTTATTCAATGTATACAACAGCACTCGTTTGCCTGTGAAGTAACGGAACTATGCTTTGTGTTGTAATAGCATATTTCACTACTGAAGCTTTTCAGTATTTTCATATGAATCTTAGTAGTGTATTCGTTGAAAAATATGCGTACATAAGTGTTTCTATACATTCTTTGCTTTCGCCATAAACTTTACAACAACAATCTCTCTTCAAACTGCTATGTTAATATTAGTTATTTTTGTTTGTTTGTTTTGTTTTTTTTTAAACAATAACATTTTTTCTTTCCCATTTACTGAAAAAAGAAATGCACGTTGTGACACTATGAAGAGTGCAATATTTTTGTTGCACTCTTCACACAACACTCTTTTATACTGTTGTACAATGGTTTACGAGTGCAGTTGTTTATTTGTACACTATCTTTGCTTCACACTTATTTATATTTGCAGCTACAATCAATATTCGGTCTTAAAAAAACAATAGTGTGCAATTTTATATGTCTTGTGCACACTTCTAGTTTCCACAAAAGCTTTCCTCTTCCTCTTAATTTTATTACCTTCATACATTTTTGAGAAAAATTGACTTTTTTAAAGTCAGTTAAAAAATCACATTTACCGAAGTTTGCGGCTAATGTATCAGTAATCTAGATCAAGTTATATATCATTTGAACGCCTTTGTTAGATACAGACTTCGTGGTAATTACTAACCTGCACGATTATAAGTTATATGTATATGCAAAGCGAATACTTTCGGGTCATTTTTGATCTACCGCATACATAAAATGAAAGCCTAATATGTATTCTTTAAAATTTTGTATATAATAGGGTCGTTCATATCGGTATATTTTTGAGAAAAATGGACTTTTATAAAAAAAGTACTCTAGATCAAGTTATATGTAATTGAAAAACTTTATCAAGCTATTGTAAATTATGTATAATTTTTTACTTTTGTAATTTAATATTTAAGGGAGTATTTCTTACCAAACGACCAGGAAATATTTCCAAAAGTATAGGAGAAATTTTTGAAAATTTTAAAAAACCAAGTTGATTTTCTTAGGGTCGCATTTTGTTTGCTCGCACAATTTTACCACAGACCCCGATTATGGTTCACAACACATAAACGATGTATTTTAACAGAGACAACACAACATTTATTAGGGCCTCATTAGTATTTACTTTCCGTGGCTGTTCTGTTCCGTTCAGTTAGGTTTACCAGTTAGTTATTCTGTGACAATTTGTTAGCTGTTTACGGTTATCAAACAAAAAAAAAAGAACGTTTTTAAAAAAATTAACAATAATATAGACAAAATTTCGGAAAACATTATTGATTCAGATGTTGAGGATATGTCTTTTATTTAACAGTGTGTAAATTATACAAAAAAAAGTATTTCAGAAAGTTGCGCCGTAAAAGAAGATGGTACGCTCGACTTATAAACCGTGATTGGTTATATTCGGGATACCATCAAAAAGTTTTTAAACAAATTAAGGAGTTGGATGATGAACAATTTTTTCTGCATACCAGAATGATCAAAGAAGTTTATGAACTTTTACTAGCTCTCGTGAAAGGTTCACTAAAGAAGCTAAGACAACGAATATTACCTCCAGGAAGGCTTTCAATAACACTTCTGTAAGTTTTATGTTGTTTAGTATTGGGTCGTGGTAACTCGATCCAGTCTATTGCATGGAGTCATAAGTTAGGGAAAAGTACCATTCGTACCATTATTTTGGAGACGTGTGATCTGTTGTGGCGTTTATTGTCTCCAATTCATGTTAGTGAACCTCCCACTGCTCAATATACCAATATTGAAGCAGATATTAAAAATATTTGGAATATTCCCAATCGCGTAGGTGCGATTGATGGGAAACACATAGCTTTGAAATGTCCGCCTAATTCAGGATCTATGTTTTTTAATTACAAAAAATTTTGTAATATTGTGCTGATGGGCGCCTGTGATGCCAAATATACATTCACTGCAGCAAGTGTATTAAGCTACTGTTGTGCGAGTGATGGAGGTATGTAATTAATTCGATACTAAGTATGTTTCAAAAATTTCAATGTTTTATTTAAAGGAATTTTTCGCTCATGTTCTTTCGGACAATCAATTATAAATAAAACTGTTCTTGTGCCACCGGACAAGCCATTATCACCTTCATCCTTTATACCATTTCCACATTTTTTCGTTGGAGATGCAGCATATCACTTGAGGGCAAATTTAATGCGACCATATTCAGGAGCAAATCTTGATAGAGAAAAAACTATTTTTAACTACAGATTATCTCGAGCACGAAGAGTTATTGAGAACACCTTTGGAATTTTATCAGCTCGCTGGAGAATTCTGCTGACAACTATAGGGTGCTCACCTAACAATTGTGAAGTTATTGCATTAGCGTGCATTGCACTATGTAGAAACGGGTTATAGGATAGGGTTAGTAGGGGTGTATAATCACAAACCTTTTATATTCAATTATGTGTATGTAAATCACAAGTGTGTTTCTTAATGTTTTCTATGTATATGTATATGTGTAAATGTTTTTTATTCGAAACGTTATAAAGCGTATTTTAATTAGGTTTGTATATAAGTTCACAATTCGTATTATTTGTATACTAATTCACAAGTTTTGGTTTTCCTTATTTAATAATTTATTAACAATACAATCTTTATTTTATTTCATAATATATTTAATAAGTTTGTTAACTGTTCACAATTGTGTATATGTTTAATATAAATTTGTTTTATAATAATAAATAATAATGATGGCTGGGTTTAGGGTTGTTTGTTGTTCAACGATCGATAATCAACTGAACTGATCAGGATGTTAATGATTATATTGGTGATGTTGATGAATGTGTATATGAGATGTGTGGTGAATGTGATGTGTATGTGAATGTGGACTATGTTGGGGATGTTTGTGTTGTCAGGGTTGGGGTTGTGAGAATTTGTTCACTCGTGTGAACACACTACATAACTTTATAATGCTTAACGACCATAAGCGATGGTATTGTCCAGGCAACTCCATAGATCGTGAGGGAAATGATGGCGTCATGTATGTAGGTGATTGGCCCACAGATATAAGAACAAGTGGTGATAGACCGCTTCGATCAATGACAACCTCGATTCGAAGATCTACCGAAAATGCTATGCAACTCAGAAATCGATTAGCAAACTACTTTTATAATGGCGCAATTCCCCATCAAAACAACATTCAAGTTTAATTTCATATTCAAACAAAATACTAAATAATACCCAAGAAAAATAAAATATTTTAAAATTATCTTGAAACTTTTTGTTTAAAGAAAAGCAGAAAAGTACTAATATGTATGTCTGATAAAAAAACATAAAAAACTGTTTTTTAAAAAGGTTTATTTTGAATAAAAAACAAAAGCAAAGTTTTTTTTACATTTAAAATAAAGAGATCATTTTAAGTAAAAAAATAGTTCATTATAATTCAAATTAAAAAGTTTATAAAAATGCCTACACAGATCATTAAGGTTAAAAGAGATCAAAAAGAAGTTTATCCATGCTTAATAATAATTATAAAGAAAAATTGGTTTCATAAAAATCAAATATTTTACTTAGGTTCCAGTTTCAATTGTTTTAGTACGTCTGTTATTTGTTTTAAGGCTCTGGTTTGTTTGTTTTCGTCGAAAGAATTTAGGGTCGCCAGTACCATTTTGCAAAATCCATAATTTGCATCGTTTTCATTTTGAAAATCTCCACTGCAACTGCAAACATTTGGTCGCTGTCGTCAGACTGTTCAGTTTTTTTTTCTTATTTTTCTGTTGTGGTTGTTCGGGCGATGCAATTGGTGACACTAATAAGAGCTCTTGTGATTCGGAAATTTGGTGTCTGCAAGTTTCATTTCTGTAAATGAACTGGATGATGGCTGTAAATGTTCACTATACTCTGTTGATGCCGTACAAATTTCGTCAACAATTTTTACTGTTGAACGTAGTCAAATCAAATGTTATTTATTTTAAATTAAATTTCAATTATAAATTATTACAATACTTACGAACGTGAAACCACATGAGATGCCAAAAATTCTAGCTGCTGTATGAAGTGCCACCAATGTTTAAAAGCAGCACCACTACCAGATGCAAGTCTTTCACTTTTTTTTTCTTTTGCGTATCTGTCACGCAATGCTGACCATCTTTTAGAACATAATTCTTCTATAATATTTATTAAATTTTATTAATGCATATTTGTTATTTATATTTTTAAGTATTGTACTTACCCGGTATCCCCATTTCTTTGAAAATTTTCGACCAGACTGGTATTTTGTATGATTTATTAACTTTGTCCTCCACCAATGTTATTAGATTCTCGTCATCCATTTTTTCCAAATTTATAAATTTAATAAAATTTCTCTATTTTATTCAACTTTTCGCATATAACACTGTCAGCTGTTTGCCGCTGTCACTTACAATTGCATAACAAATTTTATTTTTCACAGGTTCGTCCGAAACAGAACGGAACAAAAAAACTAACTACTCATATATGTTTTTTTATTAATAAAATAAAATCAGCTGTTTCGTAACGGAACAAAAAGTAAAGACTAATTCTACCTTTAATTTCTTGATTATAGTTTACAAAATCTAATTTTTTTTTTTTATTAAAACCAACACTCAGGGGATGGCCCCTATTCATGCGGTGCATTGTGCAGGTTTAGGAAAATAGGTTATAGGAAGGAGGAAAGAGGGAGTAGTGTTTATGGACATTCGATTTAAGTTCACCAATATCGTAATTGACGGGAAAAACTCGCGCAGGAAGATCATTCCACAAGCGAGCAGTGCGGGCAAAAAATGAATTGTCCCTGTAATGCATTGTGCGGTTCACTGAACAATCAACCACAAAAGGATGTGCTCTGTGAGAAGCTCGAGTACCACGTAAAAATATGTGGTTATCGGGAACCAAGCCCCCTATCTCTTGAGAACACCTCCCATTATAGTACCGATAGAACAGTGAAACACACGCCACATTGCAACGATGCTCCAACGAATCAATAGAGTTGGATACCCTACTGTCATTAATAAGCACCTTCGCCCTCTCCTGTACGCGGTCGAGAAGCTTCAAAATAGACTTTGGAGCACCGGCCCATACATGAGAGTTGTACTTCATCCGGGGTCGGATAAAGGTACTGTAAATAGGAAGAAGGTCGGATGGAGTGAAGTATTTCCTGCATCGTTTCAAAAAATCAAGGCACTTGAATGCTTCCTTCGACACTCGAAAAATGTGATCGTTCCAACGAACATCACAACTAATTCTCATGCCCAGAACGTCAAGAGCATCCGCCTCTTCAATATTTACATTACCCATAAATACAGAGATTGCCCACTCAGAGATTGCTATCAGGTCACCTGTGAGTGTGTCATTCATGTTCGACCTCCTTGCCCCAATCTCCAAAAGGCTCGGCCTCCGATCAAATGAATATGAATGACAAATATTGCTGTCATTCGCAAAAGAGCAAATAGGATTCGAAGTAATAGACAGAAGGTCATTGAGAAAAATAAGAAAAAGAGTAGGAGAAAGAACGGAGCCCTGCGGTACCCCTGAATTTATACTGAACTCGTCGGAAAAGACGCCATCTATAACAACTCTAATAGTGCGGTCTTTGAGAAAGCTCGATATAATTCGAGAGAAGTGACTACCGACACCAAAAGCAATTAACTTCGATACCAGAGCCTCATGCCAGGCCCTATCAAACGCCTTTGAGATATCCAGAGCAACAACCTTGGCCTCACCAAAGCGGTGAATGGAACCATTCCACCCTTCAGAGAGTAAAGCCAAAAGGTCACCAGTAGAGCGTCCTTTACGGAAACCGTACTGACGATCATTTAGCAAACCGTTGGACTCCAAATACCTCACAAGGTGGTGATTAATCATGCTCTCCATCACCTTTGAAAGAACAGAACAAACAGCTATTGGGCGGTAGTTTTCAGGGTTATTAGCCTCACCCTTCTTAGGGATTGGCGTAACATTAGCAAGCTTCCAACATGAAGGAAAAATACCGGCACAATACAACAAACAGAAAAGCTTAGCTAATGGACGGGCCAACGTCGAAGAGCACTGTTTCATGACCAGTGCTGGTATACCATCCGGCCCAGAAGACTTGTTCACGTTGAGATCCGCAAGAACCCTCCTAACTGCCCTGGCTAGATACTAGGCATAGTAACTGATACACTTTCGAGTTCGGGTAGAGGTTGAGTGCTCGCCGGTAGGTGAGAGTTACCTGCAAACAATCTAGCCAAAAGGTTCGCCTTCTTAATCGGGTCAGCAAATGTTTTGTCATTCATTATAAGAGTTGGAATCAAACTAGTATTATTCCGTAAACTCTTAACAAATGACCAAATGACGTTTTTTGGGTTTTAATAATTCATTTTGTAATTGAGTTTTTTTCTTTTTATTTCTAGCATTTTTTATTTATTTGACACTTTTTCTACTTTTTTTTTAAGGCCTTTTAAAGTGAGCAATATATCCAGTTGATTTTTTTCTGCCTTACGATTTTATACGCCCATTCTCATTATGTTTTCTTGGTATTTTGTGGCTTTTCGGCAACTGCAGCTTCCATTGGTTAGTGCTAGTTGAGGGACTTTCAGTATCGCATGACGATTCTATATCATCTGAATCGTCCTCAATTTGCAATCCCATTGCGACTCCATTTGGATTTACTTGCGATTGCATAGACATCAACTCTACGATGCTCTGCTTCAATGTGATCAAGCTGATTTCCGTCGACGGGCGTAGCTTGAAAATTTTTTGTCTTTTCAAATTGGCTTTATAAGTCCATACTTGTGCCAAATTCAAAATCATTTACACTTAAAAATTTTACTTTTTTCCAATATATTTTATTTACCACTCTTTTGCAACTCTAATGGGTAGACCCAAGCCATTTAGCTCCAATGAAAAACTCTCCCATGTCTCTTTGCACTGAGTCTTACTTGCTCCAAATGGTAACTTACCTCCGTCGATGTTAGGATTTGCTGCCATTAAGTCGATCAGCTTTTCCATCTGCTTCTTATTGGTTATTTTTCTATAAAATATTCCCAGTTGTTCATGATCTTTTAAAATTTTAACGAAAAATTATATGCACTGTTATATATACTTACAAATTTTTCTCCATTTCCTTTTTAAAACTTACCTCGGAAACAACACAAGAGCTAATGAGCTGTTGTAAGTTTTTGACAGTTCTGACAATACTTAAAACCAACTGTTGTGAATAATAATCGCAATTTAAAAAATACAACATTAAGTTTATAACTGTTGTAAACCTAAAAGTTTTATAGTTATCCTTAGACTTTGATTACTACAAATATATAAAAGCTGATATGGACAATTGGATAACTTTTTGAGCAAAATCAGTGTTGTTAAAAATTTCATAGCATAGCCTTGCGTTTTTTATGATAGGTACCAGAGATCAGCAATGAATCGTTTTTCCGCTAGTATGAGAGAATCAACAGAATTGGAATTCAACTACTCTGATTCATTCGTACTCGCTACAACATTGATTTATAAGTATAAGTAACAGTGAGTATGAGCACAACGTTGACATCAAACTCACAACATTCGAAATATGTTTGATTCATACGCCTACTCATTCTGATTCATAAATTTAGAAAAATACTTATAAGTGATTCGAGTGGCTCGAAATTCAAAATTTACAGCCTTTGTTGTTGTTACATATACTAACAAAGAAGAAAGGAAAGCCAAAGACAACAAGCAAGGCATACATACAATCTTCTTGTGAGTAGAATAGTGTTCGTTCGCGAACCATACTTATTTTGTGATTCATGTAGATGTTAAGTAGAGACGAGTCGGAGTCAATAACATCATGCATATTGTTAAGTATGAATACTTCAAGTGCTTCCAACTTTGAGTATGAGTAGTATGAGTATGACTTATGGTGGTGAAGGGTATAAAAAGATAGTGCAAACAATTCAATGTTATCATAATGAAATACAGACTTTGTCGCAAAAACTCATCATTTAAACGAAAGCACACAAAAAAATACAATTTTTTAATTTGTATAAGCAATCCTTAAAACCAACCTCTTTTTGTAAATAAATAGAACTTTGTTGTTAGAAATATAAAATTTGTGTTGTTTTATTTTAATTTAATTACAATTAACAATTGTGTTATTAATTTATTTATTTTATTTCTTGGTGTTTTGTACATCACGTGTTTTTACAATTTTCCAAAAATTTTGTAATTTATAGAATCTTTAATATTTAAATAATTTTTTTCATGATTTTTAATTTATATTTATTTTGAAGCTTTTAAGACTACGATCAAAATAAAAAATTTTAAAGCTAAAATATAGAGAATTAAAAATAATAAAATATATTAAATTGCATATAGTATAAATAAAATTAATTAAAACGTACTCATTATTTTATATTCATAGTGTTTTGTTTTTTAGTATTTTATTAGTAACTTATTTCGATAAGGTTTTGCTCTAAAATGAGAAATTTAGATTGTTTAAGCTAAGTTTTTACAGATTGTTTAAAGTTAAGTTTTATATATTTTTTAACTTTTTGAAATAATAAATAATAGACTATCGACATTTTTGAAATAGACTTGGAAATTTTCTTGCAAATGAAAACAAATTATATTTTAAATAAGTGGGCGACACTCCTTTGATCTAAAAAGTAAAATAGACCGACAAACACGTATTTCAGATCTTCTCAAGGTACATTCATATTTTAAATGTGGGAACATAATTAGAGGAAGCGCTTTACACATGGTTTTTGCAACAATAAAAATCATATAACGATTGCATCAGAAATTTTAATAGGAAAGCCCAAATTCTTTCATGTAAAATTAACGGGTAAGTATGATTTTTAACTTATCTACTATAGCACACAATCTAATATGCACAAAGCTATCGGGGTTGTCATATTATCCAATCATTGTCGGAATCGGTTTTGAAAAGGACAAAAAGGTACATTTTAGTTACGAAACTTTCGATTTCACGAAACCTTTTCCGTCGTTTTCAAAACCGATTCCGACAGTAACTGGATTTTATGATAACTCCGTAAATGTGTCCGGATTTTCGTAGCTACACTTCATTTAAGTCCTCTGTAGACATATTGCTTTAAAAGTAATATATAAAAATTATACTTACTATTATTTGAGATGATCACCAGTTATTGAAGCCAAAATGTGAAGAATATAAAGTTGGTTTTGATAATTTTACTGGAAAATTAAACACAAAAAATTAAAGCACTTGATTTTTAAAAATAAAATTATTATTATATTCTATGGTTGTATTTACACTGTGTTTACACAAGTAAAATTATATTTTTTAATGATTTACAACAATTAAAGAATTAAAATTCATTATATATATTATATAAACTACTTTTATTTCACAGTTGTTAACAACTTTACACGCACATAAGGGATGTCTATGGCTTTATAGTCCAACAATTGAATAACGAATGATACGTGGCTTATTTTCTGGAAGTTTTGTAAAATTTTTTGGGGAAAAATGCCGTTATAAAAACCGCTTGGGTATTTTTTAAAGTACCAAGTATATTATCCTAATCCTAATATATATTATAAATCTTTCTGTAAGTCCGTTTTTTGTTTGTTAGCCAATCACGCCTGAACGCCTGGACCGATTTTCTTGAAATTTGGAATATAGATCGAGGTTTAGTCGGTGTAGATTATAGGCTATACATATTTTTAAAATTTTGAGAAAGGGGAGAAAAAATGGTAATAGGTAATTTTTTACGATTAGCTTGGTAAAGTTTTCCAAATAGCTATTGGAGCTGTTTCGTTTATAAAATTGAAACAAAGAGAGGTTCAAAAAGGGGAAAATTGAGTGCATAGCCAATCGCGCCTGAACGCCAGAACCGATTTTCCTGAAATTTGGTATACTGATCGACAAAGGAAAAAAAATGGGCAAAAATTAGTACTTTATGCAAAAATGATGTATTTTATATGTTTTAAATGTATTTTTTACGTTTTATCTTTAAGTTTCCCAAATAGCTATTGGAGGGGTTCCGTTTATAAAGTTAGAGCAAAAGGGGTCTATAAAGGGGGATAGGGGCGAAAAACGGGCAAATTGAGTGCATTTATATTTAGGACTAAGGGTACTCAAAAAATTGGGTTGTTTATTAAACCGGTCAACTACAAATAACCACTATTTTTTAATTTAAAAACATTTTTCATTTTTTAAATTAATGCAAACTACATAACCCGCGCAACGCCGGGTACAATCTGCTAGTATATATTATAAATCTTTCTATAAGTCTGTTTTTTGTTTGTTAGCCAATCACGCCGGAATTTGTCGGTGCAGGTTATAGGCTATAAATGTTTTCAAAAGGGGAGAAAAATTGAGATAAATGGGGAAAAATGGTAAAGGTAATTTTTTACGATTTAGCTTGGTTAAGTTTCCCAAATAGCTTTTGGAGGTATTCCGTCTCTAAAGTACAACCAAAAAGGGGGAAAGGGGCTGAAAACGGGCAAATTGAGTGCAGGTTATTCTAATCCTAATATATATTACATATATTATAAATCTTTCTGTAAGTCTGTTTTTTTGTTTGATTGTTAGCCAATCACGCCTGAACATCTAGACCGATTTTCTTGAAATTTGGGATATAGATCGAGCTTTTGTCGGTACGGGTTATAGGCTATAAATCTTTTCAAAATTTTTTCCAAAACGGGAGAAAAAATGGGACAAAGGGAGAAAAACTGGGCAAAAATTAATACTTTTATTCATAAATGCTGTATTTTATGTGTTTTATAGGTATTTTTTTCACGATTTAGCTTGGTTAAGCTCCCCAGATAGCTATTGGAGGTGTTTCCTTTCTAAAGTTGAACCAAAAGGGGTCCAAAAAGGGGAAAAGCGGCCAAAAACGGACAAATTAAGTGCATAGCGAATCACGCTTGAACCGATTTTCTTGAATTTTGTGACATTGATCGAGCTTTTGTTGGTGCAGGTTATAGGCTATAAATCTTTTAAAAATTTTGAACTAAAGGGAAACATATGGGACAAAGGGAGAAAAAAAGGGAAAAATTAGTACTTTATGCATAAATGCTGTATTTTTGGGTTTCAAAGGTATTTTCTTACGATTTAGCTTGGTTAAGTTTCCCAAACAGCTATTGGAGGTGTTCTGTGTAAAAAGTTGGACGAAAAGAGGTCATGACATTTGAAAAGGGCTCATAACATAAAAACACTGGTTCAACAAGAGGGAGAAAAAAAATTGTTATAAGTATTACGAACCAAATGTGTTAGAATCAACAGATATACAGAGGGAAAAAAGCAGAAAAATTAAATGTAAACAAACATTTATTTTGTGTTAAATAGGGAAAATTTAGAATATTTTTTAATTTCTTCAATGAAAATTTTAAAAATTCGTAAATATTTAAATATTAATCGAAAAGTGACTGGTTTATGGTCACAATGAATACAGTTTCTTGTGCAAAAGTTAAGTAAGAAGCTAACTATATGAAGATCAAATAAGACATATTGCTCATAAAATTTTTTCTTGCAGAAATTCGTGTATATTACCAGTATTTATTAATTTCTTGAATGAAAAAGTTTAAATTCTGTCATTTTTTTTATTATTAATCGAACTCTTAGTAATTTCCCTTCACAATGAAATAAGTTCAGTGTGCAAAAGGTAAGAAAAAATAAAAATATAACAAAATATATACTCATAACTTTTCGTTTCAGGAATTTGTGAATATACCTCTCAATTTGTTAAATACTAAGTTAATGACGATCGATAAAAGGTGTCACCAAATGCGCAAGTTGCAAATCACGTTTCTCCAATAAAATGGTACATATCCCTTTAATCCAGAACCCGAATTATGTGTACAATATTTCTATTATTCTAGCATAATATCATCAATTTCTACCAAAATATTCAAAGCATTATACTCATGTATTTTCCATCAATATTACTATTCAACACTCAATCTATTAACAAGCAACACACATTCATCTGTTCTTATCATCTTACAACATCAATCGCCCGCCAGCGGACAATATTTATTTATAAATCTATGTATATAATTCACATTCTTTGTATGACAAAATAACTAATGATTGTTATTTTTTGTCAAAAAATTTATTTATAAATATTTCATAATAAAATTTAATCCTAATATAAGAAATAATATGTCTTTCTTTAAAATATTTCAGGCCCTTTGAATAACAAATAAAATCTCTTTCTTTTATATATTTTAGGCCCTTAAAGGAACCTTTGATAGAAAAAGCTACATGTAAGCCGTCTGATGTACAGTTAGAAGCATAAATCAAGGTACCTTGGCATAAGTAAATAGTTTCTTAATTTTTTTTTAAATATAAGTAAGGAAATTTTTGTTTCATATTTGAATTTTGTAAATATACTTCAGTACTATATTTTGGAAAAAAATTACTCCTCTACACAAAAGAACAAGCGAAAAATATGACAAAGTATCTGGCAAGTCTATATTTTTGAACAGCAAAAGTCTTGGTACCCTGCAAAATACATATTTTGGATAAAAGTATTGGAAATCTTATTCTCAAATTGCAGTTATAATAGGAAAAAGTAAGTCAACCGTGCAAAAAATAATAAATCGTTTTAAAAATGAAAAAAGGATTTAAAACAAGCCAAGATCTGGACGTCCTCTAAAATTAAGTGCCAGAGAAGAAAGAAAAATAGTAGCTTTAATAAAAAATGATCCCTTTATAAGTGCACCAAAAATTGCTACGGAGTTGAAGGAGTGCGCAGATCGATGAAAAGAGCTGGTTAAAATGCTCGTACAGCTTCATCAATGAAACAAATAGAAAAAAGCGAATAGATTTCGCAAATGAATATAAAACCAAAACAAATGAATTTTGGGATAAGGTAATTTTTTCAGATGAGTCAAAATATAACATTTTTGGCTTTGACGGACGTGCCTTCGTATGGAGAAAGAAAAATGAAGAGCTCAATCCGAAGAATACACGTAAAACTTTAAAACATGGAGGTGGTAGTATCATGGTATGGGGGTGTATGTCAGCAGCTGGTGTAGGTAATTTGGTTTTCATAGAGGAAACAATGAATAAAACAGTGTACCTAAACATTCTTAAAAATAATCTCACCCAAAGTGCAGAAAAATTAAACATTAGTAATGATTAATATTTCCAACAGGACAATGATCCAAAACATACAGCTGCTGACGTCAAGATGTGGCTTGCATACAACACTCCACACATGCTTAAAACACCTCCTCAGAGTCCTGATATGAACCCGATAGAGAACTTGTGGGATCATTTAGAAAAACGAATACGTAAAATTTCAAACAAAACCCAGCTCAAAAGCATTCTTATGTCTGAATGGCAACAAATATTGCCAGATTATACGAAAAAACTTGTATAGTCCATGCCAAACCGTCTAAATGAGATCCTTCGACTTAAAGGATATCCAACCAAATATTAGGTAAATTTTTTAACAGAATTTTGCGGCATTAAAATATGGATTTATCACAAACTTAAATGAATTTGTTGTTTCTTTTGTTAAATATAGGAATGTTTTTTTACTTTTTTAATAAAATAATCAATAAATCAATTGACTAAATAAAATTCATCATGCACTTTCTTATATTTTTTTTTATAAAATTCAGGAAATTGTTTAGATTACATTGGGTACCTTGACTTATGCTTCTCACTGTATATGAAGCCAATTTTTTCTCCAAAATGCCTAGTAGATTATTAACAAACAATCCTTAATATAAAAGAATGGCTTGATTATTAAACACATACAAAATATCAATGAAATCAATGTGAAGAAAAAGAAATCCCTTTTTTTTTAAACTTTTTGGCCCTAAGATGGGCCTTTGATGTATTGACGCCGAACTCGGTGTTGATGTATTTAGTGACAGGATTGCATCGCCAATTCTTTTAAATAAGAAACAAAATCTCTTTTTTAAAACATTTGTGGCCCTAAGAAAGGCCTTTGATATAAGGAGACAAAACATTTACTAGTAAAAACGAGTCGAGCTTTTAATGTCTTGTGGTAGAAAAAAGCTTTGCATAAATATATAAAGGAAAAGGTGTTCTTGTAACCGGCAGAGTTTGCCGTTGGTTACGCTATTGCAATTGCCGATCTTACCTTGGTAAGGGCAAAAGGAGATCTATTAATAAAATTCAAGGCAAAGTTGTTGCCGATTTGAGTTTTCATTAGGATCTGATTTATTTCTGGCCAAGGGGCTCTTTTTATACCAAAATTTACTTATTTGCTATATTATTCTAATTTACATTCTATTTCACTTAATCCTATTCCATACACGTACTTACTCTAATTTCGAAAGTCGCAACTTGAAGAATTGACCAATCATCTAGTCTCTGAATTGGGGAATTGAGTGACTTTATCAATGTGACTCAATTACCAATATGATCCCTTTGGATATTCGTCATATTTCATTGAAGTACGGCTTGATCGACTTTGTTTATGTCTGCAGTATGTTGTGAGTACAGCAGTGTGTAATGAAAGAGCACACTACAGTCTGGCATCTAACAAATAAACAGAAATTAGTACCATAATTAATACATATTATTTTATAAGACTTACCACATTGCATATGAGTTTTTCCCATATATCACCTTTCCGAATCACAATAACAGCAACAGTACTAAAAACTTTGATTATCATGATTATTTATCGACCTTCTCTGGACTAGATCCAACATGTACTCTTCAGTACGCATGATGGTCTTGAGCAAGGAGAAGCTAGAAATGCAAATACATTTTATTTTCGCTACACTTACTCCAGTAATTCAGTAATTGTGTTTACTGATTATTTTTAAATGCCAAAAGTGTATGCAGTCCACCACTGCATATCTCATCCCTATTTTTCCAAGATGTTTCAGATGTTCGATAATTTATATGAAATTATTATTTCCATAAAAATTTTCGATAGTGTTGAAGTGTTCATCTTACAGTCTTACAAAAACAAGGATTTACTAAATAAATACAATAAACATAGAATGATATATAAAAATACAACAATTTTCATAATGGGTGCTACGCAAATTAACAAATTTGTTTTAAATAAAAATAATATATTTATTTCATAAATACATATAACATAAACAAACAAAAAAGCACTCTTACAAAGAGTGTTGCCAGAAATTTCATTGCCTAAATCGTCAAAATCCTGAGATTTTGGCGTAAAAAATCGTCAAAATCTTCAAGTCACTTTACAAAATCATCAAACACAAGTTTTCATTTTTTTTAGTTTTAATTGTTTTATTTCAAAAAAAAAAAAAAAATAATAAGATTAATTCATTCTTATTAACTATATTTATTTATATATTTATATATTATATTTGTATTTAAAAACATAACAATGGAATATAAAAATTTTTTAATAGTAAAAAATAATGTTCATATTGAGATCAGAATTCACAAATGTATACATATATTTTAAATATACATACATAAAATATAAAAACTTGTTAACATATTTGCCAAAAGTCAACTGAAAACACACATGCTTTTAATGTCTTCTTCTTCAATTTGGTTTTCACAAAACATCAATTGTTGTTTTTGTTTAGTTTAACTAACACACACATAAATCGTAACATACCAAAAAAAACCAACTCTAAAAATGTAATATTGAAATTGAAAATAGTTGCCATATTCTTTAATTTTAGTGAAATCGTCAATTCTGGCAACAGTGCTTACAAACCATATTTTGTTTATGAAGTGTATGCGTATGACGAATTATTGTGTGGTAATTTTATGTTATGTATGCATATAATTACATTCATGAATATAATAATAAAACGGAAATGATTTTGTGATTCAAGTAAGTTAAAATGAATGTTAATGGTAACGAATAATTAGTATGTATGTATGTACGTGTAAGAGCAAAATAAAATATAATTTCAAATTCATAAATGATGTAAATTTTTTTGTTAGTAACGTAATACTTTACGTTGTTAGAACTGCAATAAATAAAAAATATATACAATTTCCGAAATGTGCTAAACTAAATTGAGTATGAGATCAAGTAAATGGTTTGACCACTATCAAAATCCTATCGATGAGTTACACATAAATACTTCTGCTTAACATTGGGTTCTTTGACCCGTCAATTGAAATAGTTTATAATGAAATAAATTCTAATTCTAATGTATAGATTTAAAACATCATCATGTTTTACTGTGGAACAACAAAGGAGCGTTTTTGGAAAAGTTCGTCGAAAAGTATTTGACGAAGACCATGCCGATGGCAATTTTTGTTGAACAAATCTATAAATTTACTCTCCAATACTTTATAATGCTAATAATATACAAAGCCCTGAGGAGGTTTAACTAGGCGACTATTAGGGAACTGGTATATGTGAAGGAATAATCATCTGGGACAGGGACATTATCATTAAAAAATATCCCAAAATATAGACAAATGCGTTCTTTTGAAGGACCATAATTTCTTCGGTGCTGAAATGTTTATCGCGTACCACAATATCAATTATTGAGGGGCAAGGGTTTGGTTGAGAATGGAACTTGAGGAACGTATTCGCAGTTTCCAATTACAACTACATTACATAGTGTAATCCCCAGCGCTTTTGAAAAGAGCTTGAAAAATTTTGGGGGGTTATACCTATAGCACAACCTGAACCTTTCCGTATCTGTCCAAAAAAGTGTTCTAAATGGTCCTGAGTTAACCTGCGAGTTTTGAGTCCCTGAAAACTTACTTGATGCAGATATGTCCAAAGACTTTTTAAGGTGGAAATGTTCGTCAACCATCTTGTAATAAATTTAAACTTCTTCGTTACATCATTCTCCACCAAATCTGTAACTTTTATTGTCCGTAAAAGTTTTGAGGCTTCTCTTAAGAACTTTAATTGTTCTTGAGAACATACGAAACGCGGCTATTGAAAATATCGAATAAATTATTAAAAAACTCTAAGTATTCAGCTGTATTTAGGAATGTTAGGGCTTTCGAGATATGTAGTTACCCTGACTTATGCAAAGTTCGTATACCGGCTACTACAGTCCCACTTAAAACTTGAGCTGCTAAGTTAACTCTCATTCTTTGAAAATTATTGGGATAAATGTGATCCAAACTTACCTTAGAGGCATATTTAATGGTACTGATATCTACATAATAAAAATGGATAACATCTGCCCAGGACACAAGTTTGTTGTTGAAATAAACTTCCTTTTCGTTAGCAAGCAGACAGTTTCAGGCGCTTTTCAGAAGATGCGCACTGTCATACATAAAATAAATTCGTTTGTCGTTAACTACAAAATAGGGACTTTTAAAATTTCCGTATAAATTTCTCGGAGCTTTTGGCCGGTCCTTTACGAAATGTTGTAAAGTTCTTATTTCGGGCCAATTTAACATTGGACGTAGATATCTATACACTAAGGGAGAAAGGAAAAGCACAGCTAGAGAAATCAGTTTCAGTCCAACACTATGACGTCGTTGCTTGGCTTCACGAGTATAATTAGTCAAACCATTTTCTAAGCAAACCAAAAGCGGTTTAAGAATTTTGTAAGAAAAATAATTTTTCTTCTTTAACTCCAATTCCAAGTTTTTAACCTTTGTCTTGTATTTTTCTAATTCCTTAGATAACCTGGCATTAGCAACCTTCAACTTGTTTTTTAATCTTTTTTCTAACAAATACTGTCAACGATAATGATCCCAGGCTGCTTTGAAACTCCTAACGGCTGAATTTGAATGGTAGGGGGTCTCTGTAAAACTGAAGGATATTTCGCTGTCCATTATTACATTCTCTAAAATCTTGTCATCCTTATTCCCTATTTTAACTTCACTATCTTTGTTAAAACTTGGAATTGTTTTCTCTTTAGACAATTCATTTTGTTGAGCACATTTCGGAATTTGGAAATACGATTTCCATAAATGAATTCGGGATCAAAATGCAAACTACAGGCGTACAAGCTCTTCACTGATGACTTCATATTTTAAACACGAAGCCATTCAGCTCGTCTACAAAAGGAGCAAAAAATAAAGAAAGAAAAGCTGCTATAATACAAAACACCTAAAAAACCATAGTGAAAAAAGATAAAATTCTAAGTCACAAATAACCAAGAAAATAAGTACAAAAATTAGTTAATAATATCAACAACTTTACTACTCGCATTTTTTCCAAAAATTTTCTTTGAACCAATTTTACATTTTCATCCCTTATTGCTTATTGAATCAACATATTCATATACAAAACAAACATCTTCTAATCAAAAGCTAGAACATTACACATACCCTTCTTTAGCTAAAGCCAACATAAGCTATGAACGTAATACTGACTTTATTAAAAGGATCATAATATAAAATATCATGAGTCCTTAGAAAATTCTCTTTATAAACTGGTAACTGAATGTCGAGAATCAGGAGAAAATTATCACTAAAATTAAAATTAGCAAATTGAAGATGATACGTATACAATGTGCTAAACTTATAGAATATATTTGTACTATATATTTGAATTTTTCCATTATCAGATACGGTTATTTCTATTTCTCCTTTAAACACTATTATAAAAATAAAATAATCGTTGTAATATCTAAAGATAAAACTCACAAAAATTTTAATACTTTAAAATAAACATAAATCAAAAATAATTGGATATGAAAAAAGCGAAATGAAACAAGATAGAATAAATATAAAAATTGACGAAATGTAGCTAAAAATTACAACCAAGCTAAATTTCATGTATAAAATGTCATTAATAAAAATATCCGCATTTATACTTTAATTTAACTTAAACATTGTTTATTTTAGACAATACACAATTAGTCATAAGAACTCATCAGTCAGCATTATTGACCTAGTTTCTCACACCACTTATGTTGTGTGTGTTAATTTTATACATCAGTAGCGGGACCTACAGTTTAAAGTCGACTCCGAACGACAGATTTTATGAGAAACTTTTCATAGCAATTTTATTTACTCTCAAAGTTTTTGTCAGAAATCTGCTGAGAGGAAATCGCTGAAAAAATACTTTTTGTACTTTGTTTTTATGTCTGGCCTGGGACTCGAACCCAAACAAACAACTCGAAATTCAACATTTTATTTAACGCCACAGTTATGATATAACTAAAACGATTTAGAACCGTTTGTGAGGGAAATCAGCCTTAAGAACCGGAGGCCAGTATTGTGTTTTGTTAGAAACCACAAGTTTTCCCTCACAAATAAACGCACTTTTAATATTTGAAATTGAAATGATGAACAAGCGATATACAACCGTTTGTAAGGGAAACTGGCACTAAGAACCGAAGGCCTGTTTTGTATTTTACAACAAAGGTTTCCCACACAAATAAAAATAAACGCACTTTTTATATAAAATATTAAATAAAAAAATTTTCCCTCCCACATAAAATATTTTAAATACTAATAATTTTTAATATACAGCACTTACCTCGCAGCATTTTCTGGAAACAGGTGTAGTTTATTGCCTGGTGGACAACCCATGGTGCATTTTCTGGTCCTGTAAAAAATTTATTCAATTATTTTAAAAAATAAATATATTTACAAATACTCACATTTTCATTCACATATTCTATTAAAATGAAAAACTTACTGAAATTTATTTTTGCATTTCAATTATTAACATAGAGTAAAGATTACTAATATTAATTAAATACATTAAATATTTTAAATTATAAATCAAATAAATAAAAATCTTACCTTCCAATTGTTCACTTTTACACATTTAATTAATTTGCGCCGATAATAAAAATTCACCCCGAAAACAAACATAAACAAAACAGAGTTACTTTTAGACAGAGACAGAAATACTTTTTGGTAATATTAGCTGTCTCTTTCATTTTTGAACAGTGCTCCTGTCAAATTCGTTTCGTTACTGCTTCTACTGTGCTGCGTCCACTCGCAGCATCACAGCGGGCCGCTATGCACAGGGTTCGTAACTATTATAACTTTTATTGTAAAAGTCAGAAAATAGGAATTATTTTTTTACTTTTATTTCTTCGAGCGGAGTTATTCAAGTTATTTCTGCTTAAATTCATGAAGAGTTCATAATATTTATAATTAAAATTCTTTAAAACAATTAAAGTAAACTATGTAAAAAATTTTAAAATTATGTTTTGCAATAAATAATAATAAATATTATGAATTCATCCTGAAATAAAACAAGAATAACTTTTATTTCTGCACGAAAAATTAAGAGTAAAAAAATAACTTTTAGTTCCGCTCGAAAAAATAAGAGTCAAAAATAAAAGTTATTTCCACCCGAAAAAATAACTTTTATTTCTGCTCTAAAAAATAAAAATGCAATTTTTAAAAAGCATCGCATTTGATAAAAATTTGGTCCAAGACAATGAAAATGGTATACTTGATTCTGTTCTTCGACATTTCCATGCGGTTGCTTTTTTTTAATAAAAAAATGTAAAAATAACAGTTATTTTTGCTACCTGGCTATGTGTGCTCAAGTGAGCTTTGTGATATCAGATCCACCACTTCGACCTAACCTAACGTGATCCCTATATTAATAATCAAATTTTAAATTTACCAAGAGTATATAAAACAAAATTTCTATTTAAAATCTGTTTAAAAACCTTTGATAACTTTAAAAAGTATTTATGAGTAAAGCCTTTAGTTCTTATTATTCTTTTAGTATGGTTAACAATATTGTATAATATACAAATGTCAGTGTTTTCTTATATGTATGTATGTTTAACATAAAGTATACATTAAATTCTAGTCTAGATTCATGTTTTGTGTTTTATATTTATAAACAAAAAAATTCACGTTTTGGAGCGCCCTAGTAGTCTAGTGGGTAGTGTGCTAGACTATTAGCGTGAGGATCGTGGGTTCGATTCCCACCAGAGGCTCTGGTCTGTGACACTACACGGAGCATATGGTCGAAGTTACTCAGCTCGTATATGATTATAATATAATTTGCAATTGTATTGTAATTCTTAAATAAACTACACGTTTTATGAAATATCTACTGCTGTTTGGAAATTTTGCATACAATTTAAAGATTGTAAATTGTTTATTTGTGCTGTATTAAACGCATATAGATATTTATTTTTATCATTCACATCGTTTACAATAGTTTCAAGTTCTGTAAATTGCCGAGTGACAAAAACTAAACTTTTGTAAAGGTAATCAAAAATGTTTTCCTTTTTAAGTATTGACATCTAAAGTATATGCCCAAATTCTGGACAACGCATAACAACAACCTGTTCTGAAAATTAAGCGATTTGCTTACGTTTTACATTTTTCGAAGTTGCATTTGAACAATGAAAACATGTTTTATCAAAATAAAACATAAACAAATAAAAAAAAATTTAAATGCCTACGGTGTATTTGCTTGCTATATTAGCTTTAAAAAAGCAAAAGAAATGTTAATTAAAAAAAAAAACATTAAGGGACTATTCCAATCCATTCCAGCTCATGCGTAAGTACTAGAGGTGTACGCAAGACATATAAAATTGCACACTATTGCATTTTTCTCAAGACCGAATAGTGATTGTAGCTGCAAATATAATTAACTGTGAAGCAAAGACAGTGTATACCATTGTACAACGGGATAAACGACAATTGTGTAAAGCGTGCAACAAAAATTTTGTGCTCTTCATAGAGTCATAACGTGCATTTCTTTGTTTGCTCTCAGCAACCGAACATCTTCGTCGGCGCCAGCATTGCCAGTAACCTTTTCAAACTTATTATTTCAGGGATTTTTTTTTTTTTTTTAGTTTATGGCAATGTTTTTGTTTTTTAACGCAATTTTATATTCATTTTCCAAAAATATAGTAGTGTAATTATAAAAAAGTAATAAAAATAATAAAACCAGAAACAATTCAAACAAAACAGACAATTTTCGTAATTATTAATCTTTTCTTATATTTGATTAAGGAATTGTTCATCAATATTTGAATGACGCCAGCATTACCAGTGACTTTTTTAAACTTATTATTTCTGGGGAAAATTCTTTTTTGAGTTTATGGCGAAAGCAAAGAATGTATACTATAATGTTTTTATTTTTTAACGCAATCTTATTTTCATTTTCCATAATAAATTTTTTTTTTATTTTTTGTTTTGCCACTGCAAAATTGTTTTTAAAATATTACATTTGAATCACCCGCGCACATAAAATCGTAACCTGCTCACAACCAGTGACACCAAACGCGTGAAGAAAAATGAAAAAAGGTCTAAATTGAAAAAATTACGTTTTTAGTACAATACAATTTCATTAAAAAAAAAAAAAAAATAGCGCAAAAAGGAGACTAAAAGTAAAAAATGTCTTTTCAGATAAAAACATCATAATTTTTAAACAAAACAATTGATTAATAGATATTATTGCTTTTGAGATCATTTTACGTTCAATAGAATTAAGGTACTAGATTATTTTCAAATAGAATTTACATTACAATCTTTCAAAGTTGGTCAGTGTTAAATATGATTTGTACTTCTAGGTCATCCTCTTCTTCATTCATAAATCACTTTCTATATGGTATTGAGACTTGGCTCTTTCAAGTGTTATACGGAAGCAAATGGTGAAAGAATTGCAGTATATAACGATAGCGCCATCCGACATTTCTTTTCCACCTAATTATTAGGTACATACAACTTTAAACTTTCAGCAAAGCTTGTGGTTCCCGGTACTTTTGGTAATTCTATGTAAATGATAAAGAAGAAAACAAGAAATAGAAGAAAAAAGTTCTGCCACATTGTGTTACAATTCGACATTGCCAGAAAAACATAAGATAATATTACCATACAGAGTTAAAAGGGCTAAAAATACTGAAATTGCGCGTTTTTTAGTTTAGGGCTAAACATTTTTTTTCGCGTTAAAGGTACTTCAAAAAGGGCTAAATCTATATCGAAAAGGGCTAAGTTGGCATCACTGCTCACAACAATGAATAAAAAAGGTCTGAATGTTTTGCTCTTTGTTTGCTCGCCGGCATTGCCATTTAAACTTTTTATTTCTTGGGAAAAACTTTTTTTTTAACTACTACTGATATTCGCATGGCAATACTGAAAATGTAGCTTGAGTAATAAAATATGCTCTTACAACACAAAGCATAGTTCCGTTACTTCACAGGCATACGAGTGCTGTTGTATACATTGCAGAAATGAGAAATACACATTTAAGTGCACTCGTACAATCAAGATTAACAGAAAAGAGTACACTACAGTAATGCATTCGGAGAAGGGCAACCAAGTCGAATGTCTTGTGCACACCTCTAGTAAGTACTTAAGCACATACACTGCATAGGTTAAACAAAACTGCAGTTTTAATGGTTTTGAAAAATTCTTCTGTACTTCTAGAAATAGTTTACTTCCAGTTGAAGATGTTCGAATCAGAAGAAAGAGAATCTAAACGACACTTTTATCAAAAATTTAATATTTAATTCAAATACATACATCCATATCTTTGATCCTAATTAATACCATGTAGATTTGTGATTATCATATGAAAGGCCGTGCTGTGAATGCAACTAGGTCTGTTTCATGCTACGATGATTTTGTCTGGAATTTAAGTAAGGCAAACACATATTACGAAGAAATATATTCCCGTGGAAACCGAAATTCTTGGCTGTAAGCAGACTCGGCATATGCCTTGAAACCCTATGTTTTAGTCTGCGGTGTTTGGTTGAATGCAACACAAATTTAATTTAGTGCATTCATCAACAAGAAATGTGGTAGAGAGGACTATAGGGAACTTAAAAAACCGTTTTTGAAGCCGGAGAACAGAAATGCTCTTAGAGTTGTAATTCGCTTTGGACCCCGCATGTTAAATATTATGTCTTAAGGTTCAATATTATAGAAACTATAAAAGTACGAAAAAGTACCAAACGGTTTCCTTTTGTGGTTTCTTTTTTGCTCAGGCTATTGCTCACAAACGACAAATCTATTATCGAGCTCGATTCAGTTCTCCTCTTCCATCATTCATCAGCGCCACAGGAAGGGAAGCGAACCTTTCCAAGAGGCAGCGACCCCTGACGTTAGTATATCTACAACCCCATTCGTTCGCCCAACCATTAAAAACTTCTGTAATAATGACGGAGGTATTCAGGCGCACGTGTGACACCACCCTCTCCACCATATGTTGGAACTCATCCATTGACCATCTCTGGGGGGCGTAACAGCTGTAGACGAAAACTCTCTTTATCCTGGCCATAACGAAATCATATAGCCTCGATACTAGATCCGTCCGTGATCTAAGTACTATTCCTCGGTACCCTATAAGGTTCGCTTATGATGGCGACATCAATATTCTCCTACTTTACCCTCTGGACCTTCTCCGTGATCTCATCAATGTCCATTATCTCAATTGTCCTCCTCTCCTTTAGAGTGTGGACAGACGCGCATTCACTTAGGAGCTCTCCAATTGCCCCTCTAAAGTCCTCTGTTCGCTCACCGCGTTTGCCGAGCAGAAGTAATAGCTCGCCTTTGACGGTTCTCCGGATTTTCGTCACGTTTTCTTCTAATTTATAAAGTTTAGAGTTCGTTTTAACCCTTCTCAAAATGTCAGCATACGATGTGTAATTTTTCGTTGCTATCATCGCATATATCGGGCTTTGCTTTCCTCTTCTTAGGTTTCTTGCCCATTCTTTTCTTTTTAGTGACTTTTTACCATCCTGATTCTTCAGTTGACTTCTCCACGTTCACCTGCCTGCTCAGAGTCGTCTCAGTATTTCCCCGTGCAAGACTTTTGGCGCAGGATTTGGAATTCTCCTCTTTGCTAGGGGAATATCATGAGCCTCCTCTTCCCCTCATTGTTTCTCATCCAAGGCGAAGTTTGTGTAGTTTGGTTGTTTGCCCCCTTAACCTGCGTACAGGTCGTATAGGGTCTTAATGGAATCGATTGCATCCCTCATGGGCAGTTGGATTGATCTTCTTTTTCCATCTTCCATCATTTCAATTAAGCTTCTAATTTGGTCCCCGAGATGACCAAAAACCCCGCTGGTCGATGCCGCCGGGTTGCTTCGTGTTGGTTCCAGTTCCGATGCCACCAATCCTGAAGATTGCCTATTCACTTTGGATCTGGGAGTTCTCGTAGTCTGACCGAATGGGTTCATTTCCTAATTTCGCACTAGAGATCTCAGAATTCTTGAGCTCTTCCTGAAAGCGTTCATCTCCAGAGTATTCACATCATTCGTCGATTTATTCGTAGGGTTGTTACTATTACTAATCATTTCATTTGGGCCACAACTCTCGGCTGCTATCCTAATCCATCCTTGTAGTCGTCACGAAAGACCCCGTGGTTATCTACGCATAAGCAGGGAGGCCATGCAAGGGTTGACACGTAACCTCATGGGAATACGTGTTTAGAGCCAGGGATTAACATCTGGTCCTACAACACCAACTTAACGGTGATAAATCAGGATCGTAGTGACAGATTTGCCATAATTTGAACGGGGCGGAGGCAATGACAGCATTAGCTCGGCAGCCAATCGGCCAGCTTTCACACCGGCTACTAAAGTGCCGGATATATCGCCAATTCACATACATCTTCCGGTATACCATAATTAGAACCTTACCGGGCTCGGTTCTAATGCCCAAATCACAGGCGTCGTATTCGCCGCTTCGTTGAAACTGAGGGGACCACGGAGGCGTTATTATCCTATTTTCACATCTCTTGAGCGAATCCTCTGTGGGATGATGCTTAGTTAATGGCGGCATCAGTTCGCCATGTCGCAGATAGCGTCATCGGACATATGTACCTTTTTGTAGTACGCCTCTGCCACTGCCGCTCTTGGCCGGGGACCGCTTATTGGTTATTCGCAGCTAACCTACTTAGGGTAGGCCGTTCAGTTACCCGCCACCAACTGACGTCCATGGTAGTCTGAAGCTCAGCCCATGTGAAATTGATTTTATGTGTAAATTATGTGTAATTTTAAATTTCATTGTATTTACACTTAACCCTCCTACAACGCGGCTTCCTATAACGCGTATTCGCTACAACGCGGTTCGCAAAATGCGGACATTTTCTAACAACGCGATTATTACGAAAATTTTTGTGTACGAAATATTTTCCAAATATTTACTATTTTAATTTGGAAATGATTTTCCTTCCCCAAATAAAATTCTTTGCATTTTGTTCATATTTTGATACCTTTTTTTTGTAGCATTGCCATCCTACACTCGAACATGTGTTTGCAAAGAGACTGTTGATGAATGTCTGTATATGTGTATATTGTGAATGTTATGTGTGTTAGAGATGTTATTGTCGTTACGTTGTGAATGTTGGTTCGGCTTGGTAATGTTATTGTTAACATATTTGTGTTGTTGCACTGGAAGTCAGGGTTGGGGTTATACAAACTTGTTCACTTGTGTGAACAGTGACAATCAAATACATAATTATGTAGTCTCTTGTTCAACATCTTAAGAGCTGTCAAAATAATGTTCTACAACGACAAAGTTAAAAAAGCGGTTTCCCCGCGCTTCTAACATCACACAACGATTTATGCTACTTTCATTTGATGTAAGGTAGAAAGTTAGCGTTCAATTTTGGCTTCAATTTATTAAATCTTTCAACTTGAATATTTTATGTAGAATTGAAATTTTATTTTATTTTGTTTAAATAAATGAATAAATTACATAATATGTCAACAAATAAATATACAAAAATATATTAAGGACAAGTTTTTACTATACAAATTCCAATATTTTATTGAAAAATTTTTTACTTTGGAACCAAACTCTGATTTTGTATCGACTTCATATCTTCAACAACACGATTTGTTACAAGGCGGCATTTTTTGGGAACCTATTCCCCGCGTTGTAGAAGTCGCCGTCGTCTAGTGGGTAGTGTGTTGGCTTATTAGACGAAAGGCCCGGGTTCGAATCCCAGGTCAGACATCAAAACGAAAAATATTTCTTCGGCGACTTCCTCTCAGCAGATTTCTGGCAAAGACTGTGAGAGTAAAAATTGCCATGAAAAGCTTCTCAAATCTCAATCTGTCGTTCGGAGTCGACTTTAAACTGTAGGTCCCGCCACTCATGTATAAAATTAACGCACACAACATAAGTGGTGTGAGAAGCTAGGTCGTAATCCTCACTGAAGGGTTGTAATGGCCAATTATGTATGTATGTATGTATTCCCCGCGTTGTAGGAGGGTTAGGTGTACATAAGTATTACTTATTTTGAATCAAATTTGCTAAAATTCGTCCTTTTAAACACTGGTTTTGATTGTCATTAATCTTCGATTTATAACACTTACGTTAAAAGTAAGTCGTACATATCTCTCCTTTTCTAGCATATGCAACAGTTTGCACACTTGTTTGAATAATTAGTCGGTGTTTTTTTTTTAAAAAAAAAACAATCCACATATAACATAGAAATTTATTTTCTCCTTGCAACAGTCAAGCAAGCAGTGTCCGTCCTTTTCTAATTAGGGTTGTCACATGGCCTGGAATGAGCTCGATTGTCAAGATTTTTTAGGTTCTGTTAACTCTCAAGATAAAATATAATTTGTCCAGTTAATTTTAAAATTAAAAAAAAATTCAATATTAAAAAATGTATCATCATTTGTTAAATATCAAACCCAAAAACTAATTCGTATTGGCACCATACTCACAAGAAAAAGCGTATCCTTTCAATATTTCCATACTGAAACAGGAACACTTCAAAATATGTTAGATTTTTATTAAGACCCGAAAGAGGCTGCTGAAGACATTTTTGACAACATCGTAAGAGTAACAACTGAAAATAACCTTAACATTCAGCAAATTGCAGCATATAGTGCTAATAACGCGGCAGTTACTTACGGTGTTCAGTTCTTAAAAAACTTAAAGAAAGAAAGGCAAAGTAAAGGCAAATTGCAGTTGCCATGTAATAAATAACTGCATCAAAAATGCTTTATCTGTCGACGTGGAAAACATTATGATTAAAATCAGCTTTGTCAAATAAAAACTTAAAGGAATACTTTGAGTTTGCTTTTATGGAATACAAGCATCTACTTTAAGATGTTCCCACACGACGGTTTTCCCTTTTACTCGCAATTGACCTACTATTACATTCTTGGCATACGGTTAAAAGTACTTTTTTGCAAAATGGAAAAAACAACTGTAGGAAAGAAATCTGCAAATTTGTATCATAAGGAATGTCAAATACTGAACTAACTAATATATCTATTTACGCCGCCTTTTTTCGGAACATTCTACGAAGTAAATCGAGGGAATATTGTATTCGTTTTGTTTTTTTAGTTTTTGGATAATTTGGTATATTTTTATTGTCTTTTTTTTTAATAAAATTTTGCAGTTTTTCTGCTAATTTATGTATACGTTATTTTAATTGTCAAGATATTTTTTTGAAATCAAGCTCATTTTAGGTGAGTGTCACACTGGCTGGCTTTTGGGATGTAGCAAGCCTATTTCTAATATATGCGATTTTTTGAAATTTGTTGAAAGTCGGTTTATAAAAGAAAAGTGATACACATACATACATGTAAATGGTACATATACATATTTCATTAAGTGATGCCAGTAAAAATTTTAAAAAAATCCCTATGTATCTAAAAAAATTTGCCTTTTTTCCCTACAATTAAAAAAATACCAACATTTCCCCCTAAGCTTAATATTCTCTTTTTGTCTTCAAATAAAAGATTTTCAATTATGAAATATTGTAAAGTTTATTCATTTATTTCACATTTTTTAAAAAAGATATTTTAAAACAAAACAAAAAGAAATAGTTTTAACAAAGTTAATATATAAAAAGTTATTACTTATGTATTAATAAACATTCATAAGGAACTTTTTTTCGAATGTGACTTGCAGTCGTATTCATAAATTTGTACATTAACATTAAAAATGAGATCTTATGATATACACATGTATAATATATTTAAAAATTAATTACATATACAAATCTTTAGAATGAAATATTCTAAATATTCGTGCACGTAAAACTGCAATGCAATTTGATTCATTAGATTGCAAATATGACCTTATGATACAAATTGAATTTAAAATATCATGACTAAGTTTGTTTCTTTTTTTGTACGAACATCTGTAACCACAGAAAATACCCGTTCAGCATCCGCATTGGCATGTGGTAAAGCTAATACAATATTAACCAATTTTGCAAAATTGATGAACACAAGCTTATTATTAAAATCTTTGGATTTACATAATTTGGACCAAAATGTTTCGACGTCAAGCTTCAATAATTCTTGTTTTTGACTTTCAGAGAAGTAAGACTCCATTGTTAACCACTCTTCTGAAAGCTTATTCATACCTATTTTAATTTTTTCGTACAAAAGCTAATTCCAGATTTTAAATCTCCATTTCTTTAAAAATAGTTTGATCCTTTAACGGAAGTCTTTTTTGATTTTCTTCCAGGGCAGTTATATAAAACTGTAGACAATCGGATTTTTTTTTTTTTTTTTTTTTTGGGCGATGTTGAGGCTTCACATTCACTTCCGACATAAATTTGTTCAATTTTTAAGGAAAGGGGCGGTGATCTGACATTACAATGAAATTTCAACTCCGATTTCTTAATAAAATTTTGTCCAAGTTTGAAAAAAAAATTTTCAAAGATTCCGAATGTAGGGCGTGAATCAAAGGCTTTTTTGACTGAAACAGTGCATTCAAAGAAATAACATTCAAAGATTTAACACATATTTCAAAAAAACCAAATAGGCCTTGTTGCACTCGTTTAACAATTCTGTTAGTATAATATCGGCTGATTTAAGTTTATCTTGGCTAGAAGCAAATTTAAAATACTCAATTAAAGGATTCCAATTTTCTAAAATTCTTTCAATGCACTTTTGGTGGGAAAGCCAAATGGTAGTTGATGTTCGAAGAATTCTCTTTTTTTTCTATATTAAAAACTTCTTGCAAATATTCCAATTGCGAACATCTTTTCGAACTTCCGGAAACGTATGTTCCAATTTGCGTTATCAGTTCCTCCAGTGCTCGTGGTAACATTAAACAAGCTTTGTTCGCAATATTGCTGCTGAATGGCATATACATTTTATAGTCATAACATCTGGATTGTTCTCTAACAATTTTGACGCAAAATAATTATATTTTCCCATCTCAAAAATCTATCGTTCGGAGTCGACTTTAAACTGTAGATCCCGCCACTTCTGTATAAAATTAACACACACAACATAAGTGGTGTGAGAAACTGCGGGTTTCTTGGGGCCAATTGCTGTAGACTGTCTAACGGTGAAGGTATAGCACTGGTCATTTTATAGTCACCACCAACAAGTCGTTTCCTTACCGTTCGCATCTTCCCTCTTTCCACCTTTCCTAAACCTGCACAATACACTGCATGAGTAGGGTTTATCCCCTGAGTGCTGGTTTATCAGACCAAAGACGAATTATGTTTTTATACGGAATATCGTAGGATGTTATAGTTTTCTTAAATTGTTTATACAAAGATTCGGCTGTGCAATCTGATCCTAACTGTAACAAATCCAACAGCTGAACTACCGTTTTTCTTGTTTGTCGTCAAAATATCTTACGAGAATACACATCGTTTTTTGTACGCTATACGTACTTACAACTTTGTGTATAAACAAACAAATCCAAGTTTTGGCCAAGCGTTTTTTTTTTTTTTTTGCTACATCCATAGATGTATATGTGTATACATTGATGACCCTGCAGAATACAAAGTTACATATTTGAACATTTTATTAGTTTTCTACACAGCTCACTTCATACTTACATACACAGCTTAATTGCTTGTTGTAATGAAATCCAAAATATTGAAAATAATGTATTTATTTAAGACTTTTTAATTTTAAAATTTTTGTACAATTGAAAATATCAAAAAAGCTTTAATTTTTCTTACGCGCTTTTTTTTGGTAATTTAAGATGATAAAATGCTGTGTATGGTGTTACCAAACTTTAATTTTTTTCTGATGTCCAGATTGTTTTAAATTTAAATACAGGGTTTCTGCTTAAGCATTTGGTTTAGTAAACAAACTTTAATAATGTTTGTACAAAAGAATTGGCAAACAGAAAAAACCCTACAAATCGCTTTAAAAAAAACTGACCTTTTTTCCCTACGACTCAAATTTTTTGAAAATAAACCCTATAAAAGGGATAAAACCCTAAATTTGGCATCACTGATTTCAATATTTATATATTGAAAAATAACGGAACAGGTTGCAATAAATCCCGAATAAGACCATTTTTAAATAACCAAATTAGATCGAACTAATTTTTAGTGGTGATTACTTTTCAACTGTGTAAAAGTTACGTTATTTTTTAGGTCTACTTTATTTTAGGATGACTGGATTTTAGGGATGACTGGAAGAAATCGCTTCAGATTCCAATCTGATTGGCTAAATAAATCGGAATTTAAAGGCTGGCTAGTGAAAATAACTGATGGTGAAAATGATGCAGTATTTTGTAAGCTTCGCAACAAAAAATTAATCCGCCTTAAGCCAGTTTTGTTTAGACATTTAAAAACAAATTTTCACAAAACTACAGCTGTTGCTATTAAATCGACGCCATTGCTTTAAATAGTTCCCATTTAAACAAAGAAGCCGTAAAAAGGGCAGAATTAAAATTAGTTGGATTATTAGCAACAAACAATTTGGCGTTTAAATTGGTGGATGATCTTGTTTCAATGCTTAAGTCATCTTTTCAAAACAAAAATAAAAAAAAATACTGTGTTTTCAATAATAATAAACAAAACAACAGCTGTAAGCTCAACTAAGCATTCACTGTAATTATCTAAGATGCTGTTACATCCAGCATCCAATACTCCTTTTTTGATTTTAAGGCAAGTGGTGAAACGTCCACCACTAAAGATATTTTCAATCTTCTAAAAAGTTCAATAATTGAAAAAGGTATTCCACTTCAAAATTTAATTAGATTTGCATCTGATACACTCAATGTAATGTCTGGACAGTAATTCGGTAGCTAAATTAGTAAAACTGCCCACATATTTAGAAGACTTGTTGCTCAACTTAGGATCTTCTTTTAATAGAAGTTATATTCGTCAAAAAAAAACTTGAAGAATTTAAAACGGACTTCGAAACTGGAGTACATAACATATTAACACCAGCAATTACCAGATGGCACGAATGTATTGTGTGTAAAACGAGTTTTGAAGCAGCTTGAGCCTTTAAAAAGTTTTTTAAGGCTCGAAGTTTTTGAAGATCCATCAAAAGTAACCAAAAACCAAAATTTATTTAGAATTTTTGTTACATGCTTCAGGTATTTGAACTTAATGCAAGTCTAGAACCAGTTTTTAAATTAAAAAATTCTGTAGAAGAATGTTTGTTTCCCAATCAACAAATGCTTCTGCTCAAAGAATTTTTAGTAATTTAAAAAATTGCAAAACTGATTTAAGAAATAGAATGTTTTCTAAAACAATTGCATCAATTCTTTTTTGCTAATGAAGGATTTTCAAGAAACGGAAAAGAAAACTATGAACCTAGTCAAGCAATTATCAAAAAGAATTGGAAATAGTGATCTCAGTTATAACTATATATCTATATATAGATATATTTTAATGAACTAATTTTATATTTTGTTATAAATGAATTAATTATTTTATTTATTATTTAAATGTTCGTATAGAAAAATATGTACAGTTATCCCTCGTATAACGCGGTGGTTACGTTCCAGGAAATTTCCGCGTTATAGAAGACTTAGCTTTCATATAAATTTAAGGGTTATATTCCAATAAACTTTTTTCAAAGTAAAATAGGCATTAAATTAACGTTGTATGTACGTTTGCAACTCAAATCAATATTCATACTTAATATCATATTATACTCATATTAAAAAAGTAAATTAAAAAGATAATGAAAAAACACAATCGGATCACATAAATATTCACTAGTCTGTGTCACTTCGAACATCGTGTTACGTCGAAATAGTCAGCGTATAACTTCATCAGAAGAAATTTAATCGGAAAAGTTTTCGTCATTTGAAAAAAACTTTTGTTAGACGTTCTTCCTGTGATTGTGCGATTGTGAAACTTTTTATCATTCTTTGTTTGCTTTTTTTCTAACAATTTTTCGATTTCGTTATACAAGTTGAAATTTCGCGTTGTAATGAAACTGTTTTTTTCTAAATCGCGTAATATAGAAAACGCGTTGTAGAAGTACCGCGTTATACGAGGGATACCTGTATATGATTTATTTTTGTATTGTTTTTTATGTTTAAATAAAAATTAAAAAAGGGCATTTATGCAAAATTTTCCTTTTTTGACGCGAATTAATGATGTTAAATTTTTTTTCTAAAAAATATTTTACGGTACTGAACCCAGATATGCCGACATACTAGTGGAACAATCATCGTAATTTTCCAAAATAGCTTTATTCTGACTGATTATATTACAAAACTGAAGAAAAAAAAAATTTTTTTTAATTTGATTTTGAACCCGTTCTTCATGTAGTACGCTCTGCACATATGGAAACAAAATATAGTATTTTGTTGGGATTTAATTAAATTTTTTATTATTTATTATTATATGCTACATAAGTAAAGCAACAAAAATTAATAAAAAAATGATTTGGTAATGTGATAATCCACATTACACTTTCCATGCACCGTATAGTAGTCTTATTGGGTCAATGATTACAACGTTGCTGTTTACGTTTTCCATCGATAGGACTACGCTTGAACCAATTCCCATTTCCTTATAGATATAATTTGGCAAACTCCCACTCAGTAGCAAAATTCCAATGAAGCATCGGATTTCGCCTGGATTCATATTTACAGTTGCACTTTGTTTGGCCCCACAGTCAGTGGAACATTCAGTAATAGTTTGCACCGCCATCATAAAGAAATTTTCGAACAGTTCAAGAGGTGTAGGTAAGATTTCCTGTTCACATGCTGTAACAATAAATTACTTTTTCTTCCAGATTGTGCTTTGCCCATTTTACTGACAAACATTTGGAATGTCGTCTTCACTATCTGATTCAATAGGATAAGAATTTCGAAAAAGCTCAGCCACAGCATATAATAATAGGGAAGGTAGTTTCTAAACTCACTTCATGTGCTTCTTCAGAATCTTCATCTGTTTCAGTGGGCAAAATTATAATACCGTAAAAAACTCCTCACAACCACTCTAGAGCATTTATTACCTCATTTAATGTTAAAGATTTAAAAAAGTCGCCGTGGTCTAGTGGGTAGTGTGTTGGCTTATTAGACAAAAGGCCCGGGTTCGAATCTCAGGTCAGACATCAAAACGAAAAAATATTTCTTCGGCGACTTCCTCTCAGCAGATTTCTGGCAAAGACTCTGAGAGTAAAAATTGCCATGAAAAGCTTCTCAAAAATCTGTCGTTCGGAGTCGATTTTAAACTGTAGGTCCCGCCACTCATGTATAAAATTAACGCACACAGCATAAGTGGGGTGAGAAGCTAGGTCGTAATCCTGACTGAAGGGTTGTAATGGCCAATTATGTTATGTATGTATGATTTAAAAAAGTAAATATTTTCTTTTTCAGGATTTTTACACGTACGTCATCAAATATATCAACTAAAATCCCATATAATTTTGTTTTTCATGTGTAATTTTGCCTCGAATTTGTTTTTACATCTATTATAATTACTACAACATAGAAACGCGACAATAATAAAATATGCATACACAACCTTTTCTTACCGATTACGTGGCATCTTCAGACTTGCCAATTTCAAAAAACTGAAATCTCTGATTCAAAAAAATATACATAAACAAATACCCTAGACAGAGTTTATCAAGATATGCTTTGTTGACCGTTATGTTCTGTAGCACAACAACAAGTAGATTTGAAACTTTAAAGCACAGTAAACGCGGAAACCTGAACATAATAGGTGTACTACATGTAGTACGTTCGGCATATCTGGGTAGATACTTAGCATTGAACATATCATATTATAACTATATGTGTTATCAAATATAACCTATAAATCGTCATTCTGTATCGGGAATTATAAATTATTTCAGTTTTCACAATGAAGTGCTAATAACGAGAACCTTATCGTAGTTGTTTCAGTATATAAGACTGTATAAGTCACATGTTCATATACTGGTGTATAAAACTGTTTGGCTCGAAGATACACTGTTCAAACGCCGCAAGTCATCTAAACTGTCAAGTTTACATGGCTTTGCAATTTCCTTTAGCTAAGGGTACTTTTAACTAAACCCAAGTTTAATGGGAAGTTATAATAATAGCCCTAACCCTGATGAAATTATTTGGCAAATACTAGCCCTAACCACTATTAATTCGTTCACCAAGAAGAAGAAGACTGTACCTCAAAAGTTATATTTTCTTTAAAGTTGTTTTATTATCTTTAAATTTATCAAGAAAAATCTGTACATATTGAGGTAAATATTTTAAAAACACAAATTAAATCTAAAATTCATTATTTTAATAAAAAATTATTTGACCACTATTAATTCGTACAGTGGTTACTTTTGATGTTTAAAATTGTGTTACGCCTCTCTTGCTTTTTAAAACAGTATCTATTCGTTTTGGCATTGTTATTATTAAATTTTTGCACTCCTCAGGGGTTATTGAGTCCCATATTTCCTTTATTTTATCTTTCAATCCGCCAACAGTACGCTGTGGGTCATTTCGCAGCATCCTTTTCATGATGGCCCAGAGATTTTCTATGGGATTGAGGTCTGGGCTAGACGAGGGTCAATCCAACACCTCTATTCCATTTTCTTGCAGCCATTTTTTTGTTGTTTTTGCTGTATGGGAAGATGTACCATCATGTTGGAATATATATTCGTCACAGTCGGCTAGTTTTGGCACTGATGGGAGGAGATTTTCTTGTAATATTTTAATATATTTTTTTGCATTTACTATTCCATCAATGAAGTGAAGCTGACCAACACCCTTTGAGAACTTGCATCCCCATACCATAAGACTAGCTGGGAATTTAACAGTGCGCTTTAAGCAGTCTTTATTATATGCCTCTGTGCTTTCACGAATTACCCTTTTTCGATCATCACCGACACATACGTCAAACTTAGATTCGTCGCTAAAAATAATGGTGTACCATTGCCTTTGAACCCAAGAACGCTTTTCTTTTACCCATAATAAACGTTTCTTCATTTGAAGTGCTGTAAGTAAGGGCTTTTCTTTGGCCTAAATAAACAAATGTCATGAAATTATATTTAACGACACCGAGTGAATGTTAAACTTACTTTATAAAACCCATAACCTATATTTTTCATTTGCTGACGTTTTACGGGTTTTCCGATCGTTTCAGACCACTTTAATGATATGTCTCTAACAGTGCTACGATGATTTTGTATGATTATAGCCGCTAAAGCTCTCTTGTCGCGAGACGTAATTTTGGAGACCCGCCCTGTTTGCAACGTTGTTGCTAAAATTATCACATTCTTCGTACTTTTTAACAATGCCTTGCGCTGTTGATTTGGGAAGATTAACATCAGTTGATATTTCGCCATAGCTCTTACCGGATTTGAATTTATTAATAATTAGAATTCGAATTTCTTTGCAAACTGGCTTACCACGTGCCATTGTTAACAAATAGTTACAACTTTTTTGTTTTCTGACATTTCTTTATTCTTATTATAACGGTATATTTTAATTTTTTTATATGATCTAGTTGTTGGTGCTACTTTATGATGAATTTATATACTGTACGAATTAATAGTGGTCAAATAATTTTTTATAAAAATAATAAATTTTAGCTTTAATTTGAGTTTTTAAAATATTTACCTCAATATGTACAGATTTTTCTTGATAAATTTAAAGATAATAAAACCACTTTACAGAAAATATAACTTTTGAGGTACAGTCAATTATATTTTCTAAAATATGCAGTTTTGAATGTTAATTTATCAAAAAATTCTTGGTGTACGAATTAATAGTGGTTAGGGCTCGTATAAATGATAATGCCTAAGATGTTGTTTTTAAGATACTTCATTTTTTGTTAAGTTCGGATCTGGTTTCGATATTTGTTTGTAGCGGAATTCATAATAAAGTTTCAACTAATTTTTGAATGTTTTTATTTGTATTGAATTATTAGTATTTATATATAGTAAAGGACATAATTAACGCAAAGTTGATTAAAAAATTATAAAAAAAATAAAATATACATCACTATTAATGTATGTAAATTCCTACATATATGTACAGTGTATCATTAAAGTGAATATGCAGCATGAAAATAATTAATATATATATATATATATAAATATATTTTTTTTACATTTACAATAATATATAATAATGCCTTACCCAAAAACCCAAACATACCTCGAAATAATTATTCCGTTATCATTTCTTAAAAAATAGAAAAAATCACATCACAAAAGTAAGTACGCACTTTTTAAAGTTTTGAGCTGCACTTAAACTAAACGCTTTTTAATCGCGGAAAAAGTGATTAATTGTTATTGTATAAACTGAATTAAATACCGAAATTTTTTCTTATCTTTTATTATGACCCCTAATGGAAAAGAACTTTCACAAGATTTAAAAGATGTAATTATTAAACTCTACAAAGAGCAGAAAAGCCAACGTGAAATTGCAAAAATTATTAATAAAAGTAGCTCCATTGTGTAAAAAATAATAGAAAACTATAATAAGGATGGAAATACAAATAACAAGTCTCGACCTGGGAGTCGAAAAATCTTCAATGACAGGAAGAAACGAATTATAACCAGAAAAATACTAGTAAATCCCAAGATGAGCGCTCCAAAAGTTGTGTCAGAAATAGAAAAAAAGACTGGAAAAACCTGTATCCCGTAAACCATTCTTCGAGTTCTGTATGCTTCGGGTTACCATGGCCGTAACAGACGCAAAGAGCCATTTGTGAACAGCACCAGTAGCAGAAAACGGTTGCACTTCGTAGAGGAGTTAAAAAACAAGGATGAAAATTTCTGGAAATCAGTTATATTTTACGAATAAATACGAGTAAATATAACATTTTTGGATCAGATGGGTGTCAAAAAGTGTGAAAGGAGCAATGGATAAGACGGTAAATTTCTAAACATATGTTATTCCTAAACATACAGCCCGTATCGTTAGATAATATCTCTTATATAATACGCCAAAACCACTAAAAACTCCGCTCCAATTACCCGACCTTAATCCAATAGTGTATCTGTGGGATTATCTCGAAAAAAATTTAAAGTCATGTCATTACAAGCAAAGACAGTCTTAAAGCAGCACTACTTGAGGAGAGGAATAAAATTCCACATTCTGTTACCCAAAATCTCATCACATCTATGTCATCAAGGTAGAAGTCAGTCAAAAAGACAAAAGGCTATCCAACAAAATATTAAATATCAGCCTAACTTCGAAAATTTAATGATTGTGTCAATTTTTGTGAACTGCATTCTAACCATTTTTGTTCCTTATTATTTTTATTAAGTTATAAAATGAAATGAAGTTAATAAATGTAAAAAAAATATAATGTTTGTGTTTTTATTTAAAATTTTAAGTAATTTTTCCAATCATTTCAAATATATATATTAAATTATTTCCTTTCATTACATTTTTAATTAAATATTCCGATAGAATCAACCAGTGCACATGACAAGTTTATTAATTTCGTACATTTAAATCAATATGTCACATTCTAAAAACTTTTTAATAATTTTTTTAAATGAACCGCAAAAGTGATACATATTAAAATATCATATAATGTGAGGACTATGAAAAATATAATAATCTCTTGAATACATCAAATGAACTAGTTGATTAAAATTTAACACATGTAATAAAAATATTTATTTTCATTTCAATTGTAAACAATTTTTTATTATTTTACAAAAAACAATTTACAAAATGTATGCAAATCGTTTTAACATGTTGCATAAGTAGATTTTGCCAGCTGCATGTATGCATGTTAAAGATTAAAAAAATATTTTTATAAGTTACATGAAGACATCTGTTTGTTTCAGTTATTGCGTTGTTGTGAGAATATTTAAAATTAAAATAAATAAAGAGAATTTTTAAAATGTTTTTATTTTAGTAAACTTTAGATTTTACTGAAAGTCATTTGTTAATATTGTAATATGAATAAATCTTCCAAACAATTTCAGTTTAGTAGCTAACCGTTTCACAGAGAATGTAAAAAGCCAAAGCAAAAATCGCTGAAAGCGCTAAAATTGTTTCACTGGCCAAAGAGTATAAAAGATAAAGAGAGTTACATTTAAATGCGAACAAAATATCTAATTGTCCTACAAATAAAAGGAAGAAATTGTTAAGAGAGAAATAGTAACAAATGGAAACGAATGGGCTTTAGCGAGAGCGATAAGACTGCAAACCAGATCGTTAGATAGATTACGAGAATATTTTAAAACTCGCGTTAATCCCTTAGGCAGGGCCACAGAAATAAGCTATGCTATAAACATGAAAATAGAAGGCCAACTAGACAAACCATTCTCAAACTTGATAAAGTAAAAATAAATAAGGCTCCAGGTGAGATTGAATAACGTATCAATTTTTTATAAATGCAAGTGATGAGTACCTAGGATCACTTACTAAAACAGAGATTTTGAACAAAAGTGAAATATAACAAAATCACAGAAAAGGCGACACGAACAATCCTTGTGAATACAGAGGAATGTAACGGGTGATTTTTTTAGCTATTATCTTTTTGACAACACTGGTTTAAACAGCTCACGCACGTTTCTTGTTTTGTTTCACTGTCAAATACTACAAAACGAACAACGCTTGCAAATCATTGAATTTTATTATCAAAATGCATGCTTTGTTAAGAAAGCGAGTTTCTTCCATTTTATGGGTCGATTAACCACTGAAGCGGCTATTCGGGCTAATGTGACTAAATTTCGCACCAAATTTACATTGTTGGACTTTAAACCACCAACTTGCTTACGTAGAGTTTGAACTGAAGGAAATATCGCAGCCATTAGATGACCATCAATTATCGACCGTCACCGTTCGCAGCAATTGGAACAACGAGGAAAATTTTGCGGAAGGATTTAGGTCAAAATACAGCTGATGCAAGAATTGAAGCCGAACGACCAACTGCAACGCAGAATTTTTAGTGAATGCGCTCTTGAAAAGTTGGCCGATGATGCACTTCTTTATCGAAAAATTGTGTTCAGCGACGAAGCTCATTTTTGGCTCAATTGATACGTAAATAAGGAGAATTGTCGATTTTGGAGTGAAGATCAGCCAGAAGCATTGCAAAAGCTACCAAAGATTCCAGAAAAAGTCGCTGTTTGGTGCGGTTTATGGGTTGGTGGGATCATTGAACCATACTTCTTCAAAGATGCTGCGAATCGTAAGGTAACTGTGAATGGTGAGCGCTACCGTGAGATGATATTCAATTTTTTTTTTGCCTAAAATGTAAGACCTTGACTTGCATTACATATAGCTTCAACAAGACGGTGCCACATGCCACACACCAGGCGTAACAATGGACTTATATATTTGACGTTCGGGACCGGTCAATTGGCCGACTAAATCGTACGATTTAACGCTTTTATACTATTTTTTGTGGGGCTATGTTAAAGCTCATGTCTATAAAGACAACCCCGCTTCAATTAATGCATTGGAAGACAACATTGAAGCATTTATTCGTGAGATACCGGACAAAATTTGAAAAGAGTATGCCAAAATTTTACTAAGCGGATGGACCATTTGAGTCGCAGTCGCGGTCAACATTTGTATGAAATAATCTTCAAACATTAAATTATATGAACCACACTATCAAATAAAGATTTCCTGCATTTTTATGTTTTTTTTTTTAATTTCCTATAGCTCACCTAGGGATGCCAATCGGGAAATTCCGGGATTTTTTAAAACTTGTCCTGGGATTTTTCGGGATTGTGAATTCATATGTATTTTGACCCTACAAAATGTCCTGAAAAAAATTCTATATCTATATTGCGATAATAGCTTCTCAGATGAGGAAACTACCATTGATAAAAACTTATTTGATGCCATCGAAGAATCCAAAAGCTCCATAAAACGAATTAATAAGGTAACTGATTTAGATACCCAACTGTCCAAAGAAATAGGTTTATTTATCTTGGAATTATTTTACCAACAAATGTTGATAGAGAAAAAAATTTTTCGACGGCAGCGTATGTTGTCAACAAAATTCGTTCAAGCCTATCAGATCACATGTTATCACAAATAATTTTCTTAAAACTAATGCACTTGCATATGTATTAAAAATTTTTATTTTTGTTAATTTACGCTTTTTTGTCACTTTTTATCTTGCTGTTTTAATATTTTATTTTTAAGTACATATAATTCTGATATACATACATAATTGGAATACAAATGATTTTGTTAATCAAATATTTTTATTATTAAGAGAAAGTCTCGATTTTTCCCAAAATCCCGAATCCCGAGATTTTTAAAAATCGATCCCGTTTGGCATCCCTAAGCTCACCCTAGTTTATGAACTGCAGTGGAAAATTACGATTGGAATGATCAATTAATGACTTCGCTTGTGGAAAAAAATCATACAAAATATTAAATGAATACCAAACAGGCTTTCGGCTACTGAAACGAAACCAATATTTATTGCCTTTCATTCATAGTTCTCATAACATTCGCGGAAAATCTACAGGCATATGCCTTTTTCGTAAATTTTACTGCAACGTTTGACCTCATGCCAAGGAGTTTATTACTGTATAATCCTCGTCAGATGGGAATGGCAACCAAAATAGGTTAATTTTTTTTTTTTTTTTTTCATAAAACCAACACTCAGGGGATGGCCCCTATTCATGCAGTGCATTGTGCAGGTTCAGGAAAATATGTTATAGGAAGGAGGAAAGAGGGAGTAGTGTTTATGGACATTCGATTTAAATTCACCAATATCGTAATTGACGGGAAAAACTCTCGCAGGAAGATCATTCCACTAGCGAGCAGTGCGGGCAAAAAATGAATTCTCCCTGTAATGCATTGTGCGGTTCACTGAACAATCAACTACAAAAGGATGTGCTCTGTGAGAATTTATAAAAAAAAATCTGTAAAAGTACGGTATCTCCAATATGGGCGGACTCGGAAATATTTCAAAACCCGTTCTGGTGTTAAACAAAGTGATTGTTATCGACAATGTTGTTTACTCTGAATCTTAACGATCTGCATGAGCATCTGTGTGGTGGTTTGTGTGTAAGCTACTTCAACGTTTAAGTCTAGATCAGAGATCAGTAACGATTTTTTTGTGATACTTATACGCATTCATACTTATTTTAAAATAACTAAAACCCGGTGTGCTTCGCTGCTCCTATCAATATCTATACATATAAAATTGAATGTGTGTTTATTTGCTTGTGGGTTTGTTTGTTTGTAGTCTATAGACGGCTAAACGGCTGGAAAGATTTCCTTGAAATTTAAACAGTACCTTCCTGCATGTCTGGAAGGAACTATATGCAATTTTTTATTTTAAAATTTCAAGTAGGCGAGGTGCCACGCCCACATGCTCAATAAGTATTTAATGTGTCATATCTAATAAACTGCATCAGTTAGATTCCTCAAATTGTGTATTACCTCTGGTCTAGATGTCTTCATATCGTAATGTTAGCTGATAATACTAACACTACGAAACATAACCTACAAATGAATCTCATTAAATGAGAAATACAAATTTATCAAAAAGCTGGCAGACAAGTTCAAAAGATATTTAATTGAAAAACGGTAAAGATTGTATCTGAATACAAATACTTGGGAATGTTGTTAACACATGTCATATTATACTCCAAACTTGTACCAGCAAGACAATAATGCTTCTACAGCCAGCGGCAATTCGATTTGAAAAAAACTTTTTCGATCTACATTAATAACGCAGAAAGCAAAAAAACAGGGTTTGGCAGTTAGTAGAGCCATACAATCCTATGGCGCTCAAGTTCTCATTTTGATGAAGTTATAAATTGCAACAGTTTTTACAAAGCGGATCTTTCAGCTTCTGGAATTATATAATTGCAATCGAAATGAGATGGGAGGGATGGAATGCATGCAAACAAGGCAAAGTTTCTGACTGTGGCCAACATGGCGACCACCAGGGCGATCCTTGTCTTGCTGTATTCAAGTTGACACGCAGCCTCCTCGTGGCCCCTCCTGGATGGCATTCTAGCACCCGCTAGATGTTAACTAATGCGTGCAGCGAGGTCCAATCCCCTGGACGTTAAATTCGGGTTGTGCGTAGGGCTTGGAACCCACCACGTAAAAAATTTATCCAATGAAAACCAATACAATAGCCTCTAGAAAGATCCCCTCTAAAGTTGACGACCACGGCAAACGTTTCAAGGACAACGATTTGAGAATAGGCACGTGGAACGTCCGCACCCTTTATAGGGCAGGCGCTTCCGCCCAACTGGCGGATGCCCTCATGAAATGTAGGACGGACATCACTGCCATACAGGAAATGCGATGGATAGGACAAGGATGCAAAAGGCTAGCATCTTGCGTTGTGTATTACAGCTGCCATGTTGATAAGCACGAATTCGGATGCGGATTTGTGGTTAATAAGAGACTTCGTCACCTTGTCTCTGGGTTCACGCCAGTGAACGAAAGAATAGCCACAATCCGCATCAGGGCAAAATTCTACAACATCAGCCTAATTTGTGCTCACGCCCCGACGGAAGAAAAGGACGATGTGGTTAAGGATGCCTTCTATGCTAAACTCGAGGACGTATACGATAAGTGCCCGGCCCATGACGCCAAAATCGTCCTCGGGGATTTTAATGCGAAGGTCTGGCGGGAAGGTATCTTTGGCCCCACTGTCGGACAGTTCAGCCTCCACGCAAACACTACCTCCAATGGTATGAGGCTGATCGATTTCGCCGCGGCGCGTAACATGGTAGTATGTAGTACCAGGTTTCAGCATCTCGACATTCACAAGTCCACTTGGATGTCCCCCGATCGATCAACATCCAACCAGATCGATCATATTGTGATTGACGGAAGGCACGTGTCCAGTGTACTAGATGTGCGCACATTTAGAGGTCCAAACATCGACTCGGACCACTACCTTGTCGCAGCCAAGTTCCGAGTGCGCATTTGCGCCTCGAGGTCTGCGCGCTCTAGTGCACTGCGAAAGCTGGACGTTAAGAAGCTGCGATCACAAAGGACAGCTGAGGCGTTCTCCGCTCAACTCTCTGATAAGCTCCGTCATTCCCCATCCAATCTCAGCGACATTGGCGGATTGTGGGCCAACATCTCCCACTCCTTGCGCAATACTGCGGAAACAGTCCTTGGTTTCGAGCGCCCACCGCAACGAAACCAATGGTACGATGAGGAGTGTCGCGAGGCAGCTGCAGCGAAATACGCCGCATACAAAAAAACGTTGCAGTCGGCCGCTACGCGAGCCATTGTCGAAAATTACAGAGAGAGGAGAAGGGATGAGAGACGCCTTTTCAGACGCAAGAAGAGGGAGCAGGAAAGGCGTGAGCGTGAGGAAGTCGAGATGTACAGATGTAGGAATGACGCTCGAAAATTCTATCAAAAGGTTAAGCGTCTGACCGAGGGGTATAAGCCCGGAGCGTCTTCCTGCAAGGATGAGAGTGGAAACCTGGTTACAGATCCGCAAGGGGTGCTGAGGTTGTGGAGGAAACACTTCTCTACTCTGCTGCAAGGCGATGACGACATCAATACCGCCTCTAGAGATGATGTTCCGGACCCGATCGATGATGACGGCGTGGAGATTCCGCCGCCTAGCCATGAAGAGGTTAAAGTCGCGATTATGCGACTTAAAAACAACAAAGCGGCAGGTCCTGATGGCCTCCCCGCTGAATTGTTTAAGACCGGATGTAATGGCGCATGCACCAGCTCATCTACAAAATATGGCTAGAGGAAAGTATGCCCAAGGATTGGAACCTCAGTGTCCTCTGTCCTGTCCTGAAAAAGGGAGACCCTACGATATGCGCCAACTACAGGGGTATAAGCCTTCTCCCTATCGCATATAAGGTTCTTACAGGCGTACTGTGTGAACGACTGAAGCCACTCGTCAAAACACTGATTGGACCTTATCAGTGCGGCTTCAGACCTGGCAAGTCCACCATCGACCAGATCTTCACACTACGCCAAATCCTGGAAAAGACCCACGAAAATCAAGTCGACACACACCATCTTTTTGTCGATTATAAGGCTGCTTTCGATAGCCCCATAAGGGATCGTGTTTTTGCCGCAATGTCTGAGCTCGGTATACCTGCTAAGCTGATAAGGCTATGCAGAATGACGTTGAGCAATTACTGCAGCTCCGTCAAGGTAGGAATGGACCTCTCCGAACCTTTTGATACCGTGCGAGGTTTCAGACAAGGCGATCCCTTATCATGCGACCTCTTCAACTTCGTCATGGAGAGTGTTCTGCGAAAGGCGGGTGTGCATCGTAATGGCACTATTTTACAAAAAAGTGTCCAGTTGCTTGCGTACGCTGACGACATCGACATCATAGGGCGTACCAAACGAGATGTCACTGCTGCCTTTAGTGCTATTGAACGGGAGTCTAAGAAGATGGGTTTGGCAGTAAATGAGGGCAAAACGAAGTATATGTTATCGACAAGTAGAGCCGTGCGGCGTATTGATTCACATATTACGGCCGATAACTATACTTTTGATACAGTCAAGGAATTCATTTACCTTGGCTCCGCCGTTACCACCGAAAATGATGTCAGTCTGGAGATCAAGCGCAGGATTACTCTTGCCAACAGGTGCTATTATGGTCTCAATAGGCAATTGAGTAGCAGAGACCTCTCTCGCAAGACGAAACTAATACTCTACAAGACGCTCATCCTACCCGTGCTTCTCTATGGCGCAGAAGCATGGACCCTATTAAGAATTGATGCAGCTGCCTTGAGAGTATTCGAGAGAAAAGTCCTACGTAAGATCTTCGGTCCAGTGCGAGTTGGCGATGATTTTCGCATCCGATTTAACAGTGAGCTGTATGAGCTCCTCAACGACATAGACGTTGTACAGCGTATTAATATTCAGCGGCTGCGCTGGCTCGGCCATGTCGTTCGAATGGGGGAGGATGCTCCGGCGAGACGAGTGTTTGATGCGGGGATCTGCGGAAGTCGGCGAAGAGGACGACATCGTATCCGTTGGAAGGACCAAATCGAAGAAGCCCTGTCATCGATTGGTGTGACCAATTGGCGTAGGCGCGCAAGAAGCAGAGGCGCCTGGAAGGATGTATTGCGGCAGGCCGAAATCCGTTAATCGGGTTGTTATGGCCAATTAAGTAAGTAAGTAATCGAAATGAGCCAGGAGTTTAAATATATAGTGCGTCTCTCATTTATAAGGTAACTTCTATTTTCCAAAAATCTCTTTTATTACTTTATTTATTATTATTTTATTCGGTTAAGTTCCTTTTGAAGATTTATTTAGTTTTTCATGTACAGTAGACCTTCGGTTAACGAACTTAATTCGTTCCAGCACCTCGTTCGTTAAGGTGGGATCACACGATTGACGCAATACACCAATTTTTGAAATATTTTATACGTCAATCGCGTGATTTCACAACTTATTGGCTCATATGTCAAATCACAACAATATTGTTCTTATTTTGCCCAATCAAATGCTAGATCAGCAACCATGCACAAATAAAAACGTTAAAAATACACCAATATTTATTGTGTTCTAGTGCGGCAACTAAAGACGACAATACGCGCCGATAATATTTTTTATTGAAATATTTTTTTTTAGTCGCATTTATTTTCGTAAGTAAAATAAGTTTTTATTCTTGTATATATGTATTGCAATGTATATATTGGATGACTGCACCCTCTCTCAGGTTCCACAAACTCCTGTGCCAAAAAAAAAACACTAAGTGTAACTTCATCTTGGACCTACAGTAGCATTAATGGTTTAATACAAGCTGTAGAGGAACACCCTTGTTTTTGGGAATACTCTATCCCAGACTATAAAGATCGAAACAAAGGGGAGCAGGCATGGTGCGATATTAAAGACAATTGCCCTGGGCATACGGTGAAGGACTGCAAGGCCAAATGGGCCAATGTAAAAAGGCATTTCAAAATGTCAAAAAGAAAAATACAGCAAAGTCTGGACAGGGTGCTGAAAACATTCAGCCACATTGGCCGCATTGGACTGCAATGCAGTTTTATAATCGACACAACGCATCAAAAAGTTCTTCCTCAGTGTCAACGTTAGATGCAGAAGAAACTCAGCCAGGCTGCAGTATGTCACAAAATGTTTACGTTAGTTTATTAATTTTTAATACTGAAGTGTTTTCTTATTTTTTTTTTTTAATTTTTTGTTTTTTTAAATTATATTGAGGTGATTTTGATTGTTTGAAATAAATATAGATTTATTTAAAATAAAAAATTATATGTATTTATATTGCCAGGGCAATTAAGCAGTTGCTGATATAAAATATTGTTCTAGTTCTTCATGTACAGCCTTTGCTTCATTACTTGTGCTTGGAGTATTTTCTGTTGCACTTACTCCATCAATGTCTTTTGATATGCGCCATCAGAACTTCTTTTTGTGAACCACTCTCTGACCCATATACTTCTTTTAAGATTTCTTTTATTCTTTCTTTCATTTTTTTCGTCTTCAAGTGCACACACAATAACTAAAGCCGACGAAATTTTCTATATTTTTGTAAACAAAACAAATCTAGCACAACAGCTGTTTCTGATAGTTACGTCAATTTACGACAATCAAATTTACGTACGATAAGGCAATCATCTGACTGCAGAGAATTAAATTGGAAAAATTTCTTCATTGGGCCCCTATTCAGCACAATAAAAATTGTATAAAATTGGTGCATTGTGACAATCGTGTGATCCCACCGTTATGCCATATGAATACATGCAAAATAAATTCATCCGTTTCAGATCGAAAAAACTACGCACTTTCCGTAAATACTGTAAAAAGGAGTGTAGAATAGGAAAAATTTTGTTATGTATTCGCTAACAAAAATGTGTATTCATATCTACGTCTTTTTTATAGTAAAAATTTACAAATTTAGTAAATTATTCGTCTTGAAAGAATTTCTTCATATTGAAGAAATTTCTTTAATATGGATAAATGAAGAAATTGTTCCAATATGAACAAAATGCTGTCGTTATTTTGAGGGATATAAATACGGTGAAATTTATTTGAATTTAATAAAAACTTTATTCATAATGAAAAAAATTTATTTTGAATTTATTAGTAAATAATAAAGTTTATTGAATAAAGTATTTATTAAATTCAACTAAAATTTCGCCACATTTACATCGCTGAAAATAACGAATAATATATATATATATATATACAGTAATTTTGACATACCTTTACAACCAACTTTTGCACGATATTTTGTTCAGGTAAGTAAAAAAGTGTAACATTTCTTTAAATGTACAGTATTGATGCCAAAAAAGTGTCAAATTAGTTAACGGTAAATAGAAAAATTAAGAAGTCGCCGTGGTCTAGTGGGTACGGTGTTGGCTTATTAGACAAAAGACCCGGGTTCGAATCCCAGGTCAGACATCAAAACGAAAAATATTTCTTCGGCGACTTCCTCTCAGCAGATTTCTGGCAAAGACTCTGAGAGTAAAAATTGCCATGAAAAGCTTCTCAAAAATATGTCGTTCGGAGTCGACTTTAAAACTGTAGGTCCCGCCACTCATTTATAAAATTAACGCACACAACATAAGTGGTGTGAGAAGCTAGGTCGTAATCCTGACTGAAGGGTTGTAATGTATGTATGTAAGTCAAAAAGGCAGTTAACGTTAATGCACTTACTTAGTCATTAATGCTGGTAAGTGCATTTAAGTTTACTGCCCAAAAAACCAGGTAACAGCAAATAATTTTAAGGAATAAAAATAGGGTGTAAAGTCGCCTTCGACCTTTTTAGACAAAAAGGTGAATGTTCGAAAGTCGACTTACAGAATCGTATACGATATTTTTTTTAACAAAAAGTGTATTGTTCAAATTTTAACTCTATTAGGCAGCTACATGAAATTATTTTAACCAAAACTAACAAAAATATTATGCACGTATCTTCAATGTGCAGGTATGAAGAATGCACTTATATTAAGAAATTTATATGGGTTTGGTAAAATAAATATACGAAATACAAATTTTGTGCACTTGAATGCAAAATGTTTTTACAGCTCTTACTTAATTTTATAGCCTTCTTCTGATCCAGAAACGAATGCAAAATTTAAGCTTTTATTGAAAAATTAATTTTTTTACACATATTTTGTTAAATTAATAAAAAAACAAAACTCACTTTATATTAACACTTTTTTTTTAACCAAAACCACTTTTCAATATAGACACATTCATAGCAGATATTAAATTAAAATTCTAACAAAATTTTTCCAGCGACTACTTGGATTTTTATAATTTCAAAAATTAATGAAACCAACATTCTGAGAATATTTTTTCCAACGAATAGTTCGTTTTTTATTTTTTTATTTCAGAAATATAAGAGTTATGTTAACGAACTTTATTATTATAAAGGAGTTAAATTGACGAACTTTCTTTGATTTTACAGTACCATAATAAATTGAACGAATTTTCTTCAATTCTATTTAATATTTTATTTATTTAAATTACCAAAAAAATAATTATTCAATATGACTAAATAATATCAAATAATTCAGCATTTATCTGAAAACACTTACGCACATGAACTCCGACAACACAATAATGTATATTCGGGACTTCCCCTGAAAGAAATTTTAAATGCCAAAAAAGGGGAAAACCTTCCCTTTTTTGGCCGTTCTGCGTTCGTTAAGCAAACCTTTTTTGTTCAAAAAAGTGTTCGTTATGCGGGGCGTTCGTTAACCGAGGGTCCACTGTACTTATAGTTTATGACACATTTATTTATGATACATAATCCATATGTCTGTATTTATAATTAAAATATTATAAACAAGCAAAAATAAATGTACTAAGGGCCATTATTACAACTTTCCGTTAACTAAAGGGAGGATTTTAATGGAGAGATAATTTGTTTTCCATTATAACGAATACCCAATAAGATAAAAGTGAGCGTTAAGCTAAAGGGACGATCATCCTGCCTACATAATTCGTTATTCGTTAATTTTTCTTACGTTAGTTGAAAACGCTAAATAAGGTTTTAGTAGTATTTTCATCAAATTTCCCCCATATTTCCTAAATATTAGTTTTTAGAGAACGCAAGCCATCAAATTTGTGGTTTTGGGTGAAAATATGTACATACATACAAAATATATGTATGTCCATCTATATACATATATAAAAATGAATGTTGATTATAGGTTTGTTTGTTTGAAGTCTAAAGACGTCTAAACGGCTGTACCTTCCTGTATGTCTGGATAGGCTATTTTTTATTTCAACATTCCAAGTAGGCGATGTGCCACGCCCACATACCTAATAAGTTTTTAATGTCGCATATCTCATAAACTACAAGAGCTAGAGTCCCCAAATTTTGTATGGACAATTGTGAGATAGATATCCCTAGCTGTTATTGCTTTAATAGGTATTTGATTCTCAGTAAGAAAGATTTTTAGTCGAGTTGAACGGACGTGTTTTTGAATTTATTGTGTGCAATATTAAATGTTTTAAAATTACGAACAGCAGATTTAGCAATTTGATCGAATGAATTATAAACTCAATTAAAATTAAAACTATCAAAGTAAAATAATAATTGAACAATAGTTAAGAACACCGAAAACACTGAAATTTAAAAATAAACAACAACAATACGTAGATTGGAAATAACAGGTGTATTTATATCAAAACAATAACAATAAAATTCTAATATAAACAATAGCATACATTGGTACATAAACAATACAAATTCAAAACAATGAACAACAATACATAGTCAGCTGATTTCTTCGCTCCTTTATTGCATCATAGTCATATCTCAAAAAATTAAAAATTTGTAGTTACTTAAGCAAAACTGCCATTTTAGACCAATTTTATATCCCAAGCTGAACCGAAGTTATAGCAAAAAGTGTTTGAGGCAATTAGATTATAGGACTTACGTCTTAAAAGCTTAAATCGCATTTTTCCAAGTTCAAGTTTTTTTGAGATATGACTATGTTCGAATAAAGGAACGATATATATAAAGAAACAAAAAGTAAACTAAGAAGTAAACAAAATAGAAATAAAGCAAAATAAAAAAGACTGCAACAACAAAATCACATAACTTTATTTTTTTCCGCTAAACATATAACATCTGTTTGAAACAAGCTGTACTTGGAATTTTCAAGGGGATGTGCTTTAAGACAGAGTTGTTTTCTTTTTGCACTACACTCAAAGAAATCGAAGATATAATATGGTGCTTGAACAAATATATCATTTCAAATTAAGAAGTCAGTCGTCCAAATCCAGAAGTAAATACAACAACTTTTCTAATTCAAAAAAAAAAATGGATAATAAGTCCGCTGAATTGTCTCAAACAGAAACCGTAAATACGCCAAAAAATGCCCGTTTAACAAATATAACATCAGCCTGTACTTCAAATATAGAATCTCCTTTTAAACTTATGCAGATTATAGATAAAAGGTTTGATAAGCTAGCCGACCAACTGCACTCCACTTTGAATAATATGTTTCAGCAGTATGAGGAGCGTCTATTGAACGAAATAGAAAAAAGGCTAAATATGGCGAAAACCGAACTGGACACTTCAACAGAACGGGTGACTCAATTAGAATCGTGAATCAGTGAAATCAACAATATTAACACTGAGAAGGTTGTTGATCTCACCACTGAAACAGAGAATTTAAAACTAGAAATTGCCCACCTAAAAGCAGTCAACAGAAAACATGACAATGCTGTTGTTGCTAATGAACTACGTGTTATTGGAGTTCCCGAGCAACAGAATGAAGACCTTAACACTTTATATTCAAAAATATGTGAAACTATTGCCATACGTCCTCCAAAAATTATTGGAGCCTTCAGATTAAGAAAAAAGCAAAACACTCTGGGTAGAATTTCTGCTAATAAACATTCTAAGGCTGACCCACCAATAATCATAAAATTCAAATTGATATATGAGGTCTGTTTCATCCTATATAAATACATGTAAGGATGTTCTGCAATTGAACAAGCTTGGTTTTGAGAGCTCTGTACCATTCTACGTCAACTAGAATTAATAAAATCGATGAATTCCGCTATACATTTGAGAATTTGAAAATGGACGTTATTAGTATTTCAGAGACTTGGTTCAACCATTGTTCGCCTGACAGCACACATGCACTTAGTGGTTATTGCCTTTACCGCTCTGACAGACTTTTCCACGGTGGTGGTGTGGCAATTTATATAAAATCAAACCTTCAATGTAAACTGGTTAGTAGAATTTCAAATAATAGTATCAATGCTCCAAATATTGAATACCTATTTTTGGAGATAGTTAACTGTGGAAGAAAGCTGTTACTAGGTACTGTGTACAGACCTAATAAGACCATCGATATTGGACCACTGATCGACGAAGTAACTAATATTTGCCTCGGTTACACTGACATCATAATAGCCGGCGACTTTAATGCAAATATTTTAGTGGACATGAGATTAATGTGTGACCTAAGTGCTATAGGGTTGGGTTTAGTAAACGAGATTATGCCCACCCATTTTACGTCATCTTCGGCTACGCTACTTGACCTTTTGTTTGTTGACAATCGTTCTAGAGTGCTATTATATGACCAACTTTCTGCACCGGCTTTCTCCAGATATGATCTTATTTTCCTGTCTAATGACTTCAAAATATCTTCGAAGAAGAAGAAAATTACTTTCCGGGATTTCAGAAATATTGACGTTCCATCACTGGAGAATGAATTAATGGGAATACCCTGGAACCAGGTCTTCTATATGCCAAATGTTGACAAGTAGGTGAATTTTTTACACTGCAATATTCAAAGCTTGTATGTGTATGTATATGTTTGGGTAAAGACGAAGACAATTCGTGCCAACGAAAAGCCATGGATCTCGAACGGAATTAAAAACTGATTAACAACAGGAATAGAGCCTACGAACGTTGGAAAGATACCGAACTCCAGAACTTAGGGATATTTATAGGAATTATAAATTGAATCTTGAATTCTCGAATATTCCTATGCCTAACTCGAATACTAATTACTACAACTTCACGGATCCAAATGTTGATTTTGATCTGAATGACAATAACTTTCAATTTTCATACGTCAACCTTGGGGACGTGCGTAGATCATTTCTAGGCATCAAATCAAATTCAATTGGCTACAATGAAATACATCCGAAATTCCTGAAGTTTATACTGGACTACATTATTGTATATATAACCCACTTATTTAACACCATTCTGACGACTTCAGAAAATACGCGAAAATTATCCCCTTACCCAAACCTGATGGAAAGTACAGACCAATTGCGATTTTACAGTACTTGTCTAAGGTTTTTGAACGTTTGGTCCATGAACAAATAGGTAAGCATTTGTACGACAATTCATTACTAATAGACAGTCTGGTTTCAGACCTGGACACAGCTACGTTACGGCTTTAGTGGATGTTGTAGAGGAGTTGAGGTCAAAAATGGTTCAGAACATGGTGTCTTTTCTGGTACTTCTAGATCACTCGAAAGCTTTCGTACTGTTGATCACGACATTCTTTGTCACAAGTTGATAAATACCTTTAAATTTTGAACATCAGCAGTTAATCTTTTACGTACATATCTGTATATAGTGTTGCCAGAAGATTCTGGTGAAAAATCATCATTTTAAAGAAAAAATAATATATTGGGGGAAAAAATCATCACTTTTTAACCTTTATTTGTAAAACATTAAAAAATAAATAACAATTCAAAATAAAAGTGTATTACATTGATTGGCTATCGGGTTTTGTTATCATATACTAACTTCTTTCTTGAGGATATGATATAACCCGATAATCAAGCAATTATAAATTAATTACATGTTTTACTAAAAAAATATTATATATAAACAAAAAAATAAATATGTATATTATACATAAAAGACAATTCAATTTAAATAAAATTAATTTTAAAAAATCCATACATACATATTGTCGTCTGGCCTTCAAATTGGCCTATGTAATTTTCAACTACTTTTCAGAAGACTTAAAAAATAACATAATTTTTATAAGAAAACCATACAAAAGTTCTTAAATATTTTTGCAATAATTTTGGAACCAGCAGAGAGTTTGAACAAATTTTTGCTATAGACAAATAAGACTTAAAAATGGACGAATAAAAAAAAATTCCCAAAAGACATATAGGCCATTTGCAGGCCAGGACGGTATGTAAGTAGTAACTTTATAAGGTAAAAATATGAGATCTAAATAGAAAAGAAGAGTTTTGTAATCCTATAATTTAATTATAATACTGGGAAGGTTTCATATTTTTTACAATTTCTTCATCAATTTTAAGATTATAACAGGAACACCTTTTAAATAGTAAATAATCCTGTGTAAACAAAATAAATTCTAATGTTGCATTTTCAAGCCTGTTATTGTACTTAATTTTATTTAAATTAACTTTAGAAAAAATTCGTTCGACGTTCGCAAATGAACTGGGAAGACAAAGTATACTGGACTCAAATTTCGTCAATGTTGGAAAAACTAAATCGTTATCAACACGAGTTATTTTAGAAAATATTGTTTGAAATCTATGTTGCGAAGCTCTCTAAATTCATCGTCTAGATTTTGAGAATCATTTTCATTAATTAAATTTGGAAATCTTTCTATTAGTGGAAACAATGAAGAAACTTTCTTATTAATAATATTATGTGGATAAACAGATGACATTTTTTTTATGGAAGTATCTTTAAAATTAAAACGTATGGTTAATTGTTTACAAAACGAAACGGAGTAATTAGTGGATTCAAGTTATTCATTTTTTTTTTACAAATACTCCTAAATATACAGCTTCGGCTTTTAAAAAAACGTCTTTATTTTCAGTATTTTCCTTAATATTGAAATCAGTGTTTACATACATTGGCTTTACAAAATTATCAAATATTTTTAAGTATAAACGTTCCATTTCAGAATACATTTTTTGAATTTGGAAGTTTGTACTTTGAAATATTTTGTCTACACTATTTATAACGTGAAGTATATATTTCAAGAAACATAAGTATATTTCATTCATGTTATTTATGGTGACTTCTTTTCTACAAAGAAAATGTTACCCTCTTACAAGGTGCATTAAAAAATTTTTGACCAACCCTGTTGTAATGTCATTTTTTATTTGAGAAGAACATAACACAAATATTTAAAAAAGGGTATGCCCTGTGTTTGCCACGGCGGCTGTTAATTATGTATGTAATAAATTCAGTAATTCTTCTTCATCAGATGACGAAGATGAATTTAATAACTGATTTATTTAAATTTTTGCAAATAAAATAGATGCAGCAATATCCATATTTATATTTTTTTCATAAAAAAGGTTTTGACTTGCTTTCAATAATAAATGTAAATATGAAAAAGGTTTTGCCAGATCGCTTATTTCTCAACTTTAATTTTTGATAGCTTTTTTTATAACAAAAAAAACATTTTAATACTGTTCTAACATTGAATGCAATTTTTTACATTACGGGACATGTAGCTTTAATTATGTAATGTTTCCTTAAGGTTACTTAACAAAACAATGAAAAAATTAACTTCAAATTGGATAACAATACACAAAAGTCATCTGCTTTACATTATCAGCATTCTCGATTTATACAGGGCATAAAATGCAATGCCCTTCATCATTGACAAGTGCGAATTATTTAGCATAACATACCACCCTTTTGGAGGGCGAAACATTTTTTGGTAGAAAAGAAAAAAAAGTTTTGAAGGGCTCGTAAATTTCAAGATCTCGAACTACTACTGCCTCTAAAGAAAACCATCTAGTCTGTGCCGGATGTAACATCTTTTTTGTTTTATATTCCAAAAACATCCGATACCTTTTCAAATTTCGAATTTCGCAAGTTACGTTATAATTGTGTGTGTGTGTGTGTATTTTGGTAGTGCAAGACAGTTGCTACTGATTTGGGTTGTGTAAAAGCTGCATTTTTGTGCATTAATTACTTAACTGAAACATAAGAGACTTGATTAAAAAAATCATATTTTTGGAAAAAAAAAATCATATTTTTGGAAAAAAAATCAGTTTTTTGGAGAAAAATCATCAAATCATATTTTAGATAAAAAATCATCAAAAATATGATAAGATGATCATTTTGGCAACGCAGTCTGTATAATAGAAGCCAGACAGTGTACTATGGTAATGTGTAATCATTTAGCAGCGCGGTATGAAGAGGTGCACCACAGGGTTCATTTCTCGGCCGTCTGCTATACATAATGTATTCAAATGAGCTACTTTCTTGAACTACTCACTGTGGAATTCGAATGTATGCCGATGACGTTCAACTCTTCTTTAGCTGTTTAGAACTGACATTGATGATTGTATATTGAGACTGAACCAGGACCTTAACAATATATTTGAATTGACTACTGCAAATGATCTTTGCTTAACCGCTAATAAATCAAAGACTCTCATAATTGGAAAAATTGGCTTTTTGCCGAATTAACTACCATCATTAGTCGTTGGAGACTCGCCCATAGAAATAGTGCAATGTGCTAAGAATTTAGGAATTACTTTTAATAGCCAACTCTCCTGGACTAATCATGTTAATATAACTTTTGCGAAAACGTACGTTATGCTGAGGAACCTCTACGGGACTCAATCCTTTACGTCTTTCAATATACGTATGCTCTTGGCGAAGACATACCTAATTCCAACTCTATTGTATGGATGTGAGCTTTTTGCGGGCTTGGGCTCTGTTAGCAGGAATAAACTTAACGTAACATATAACAACATAGCAAGATATATTTTTGAACGGAATAGATATAGTAGTATCTCGCATTTTTTCTACAGAATCTATAATATGACTCTGGAAAGCCTTTTAAAATATCAAATGCTAATTTTCTTACACAAGATTATTTATTTAAAGGAACCATATTATCTATTTACCAGACTATAATTCTCTAGAACTAAGAGATTCTATAGGATAAATGCTGTAAGATACAGAAAACAGGTGTCTGAAAGGCACTTTTATATAAATGCTACGCGTTCATGGAATCAACTTCCGCCAGAAATTCAATTAAAAAGCAATGTATTGCAATTTAAAAACTCAATTTCAAACACTTTTCTTTTCTTTAGAATTCAACATTTGATTTAATGAAATCTAAGGCTAATTTAAACTTATCTCGAATCAAATTGATGTAACTTTTGCCTTCTGATGAGGCTTACATATATATATAACTACTAACTTAATCATAACATTGTATAAACAGTACTATTGAATTATAGTTTTTTTTTATAGTATATACATTTATTTGCAATCTATTTTACAATAATAAGCAAATATGATAATCTTAAAAACTAACATATTTACTTATTTCCATTGAAATAGTAATTTCAATTACATATGAACATTAGTCATATATAGGTGTAAATGTGAATTAATATATTTTACTATTATTACAAAAATGTTAATGTATTATATTCTACCATTATTACAATATTTTAATTTGTTAAATAAAAGGAAGTTCTAAAATATGTTTGCGTTTAAGCCTTCGGACTTAATCAGTTTCGTCTAAGAGTGTAATCGCCAACACATTTATGTGGTTGCTAAGTCTTCCTAAGTAACTGCTGCTAATTTTCCTTATTTCTTCTTTTATGAAAGGAAAGTCCTTATATATGTTTTTATTAGACATATAGAAAGGAGCTTTTGTAATTGAGCGCAGGACCTTAGATTGGAATTTCTGCAAAATTTCTATATCAGAATTACTAGCAGTTCCCCATAGTTCTATTCCATAAGTCCAGATAGGTTTTGAGATTGTTTTATAAAGTAACACTTTATTCTCCAATGAAAGTTGGGATTTTGGTCCGAAAAGCCAGTACATTTTTTTAAATTTTATATCGAGTTGATTTCTTTTAGCACTTATATGTGTCTTCCATGTGAGCCTTCTATCAAGATGTAGTCCCAAATACTTTACAATGTTGTTGTTAGGGATAGCAATACCATTGAGGAATACCGATGGACAATTACCTCTTCTCTTTGTAAAAGTGACATGGCTGGATTTTTGGGTGTTGACTTTAATATTCCACTTAGTTAGCCAGTGATGAAAACAATCGAGTTGTTGTTGTATGCATCCTGAAGCTTCTGAAGGAGTTTCAGAACAACTCAAAAAAGCCGTGTCGTCTGCATATGTTGCAATCGTAACGTCGTCTCTTGTTGGCAAATCGTGTGTGAATAATGTGTATAAAACTGGGCCAAGTACGCTTCCCTGTGGAATTCCTGCAGATATTGAACAAATTTTAGAAAAATCGTTATTGACCCTCACGTGAAAACATCTATTTTTAAGATACAAGAAAAACAAGTAAAATGTAGATGGAAGTAACTTTTTTAACTTGTATAACAATCCTTCGTGCCAAACTTTATCGAACGCTTGTTGTATGTCCAAAAATAAAGCAGAACAGTACCTTTTGTTTTCAAAGGAATCCGTTATCACCTTAATAATTATATGACATTGTTCGGGCGTTCCGTGCTTGTCTCTGAAGCCGAACTGATGATCAGGAACTATATTGTATTTTTGAAGAAAAGGTTTTAAGCGCTTAAAAAGTAATTTTTCAAAAATTTTGGAAAATATGGGCAGCAGACTTATGGGTCTATAAGACGATACCAAATTTTCTGGCTTATTCGATTTTAAAATTATTATAATTTCTGAGCACTTCAATTGTGAGGGAAAGTGTTGCAGTCGTAAAATAGAATTGTAAATTTGAGTTAAGAATAAGACAGCTTTAGGAGGTAGCAATTTAATTGTATGTGCATCAATCTTGTCATAACCTGGGGATTTTTGGTTGTTAAGTGCACTTATTTCTATTTTTGTTTCCTTTGGCGTTATATGTTTAATAGGCAGATCCATTTGACATGCTATGTCCAAGAAACTTATGATGTCGTCTGAATGGTTATTAGAGTAATGTGGTTTAAAAGTTGATTCCAAATCATCAGCAAGCGCAGTTGATTTTTCTTTATCCGTCCTTAACCAAGTGTTATTGCTATTTTTAATGGGAACATTTCTTTTTACTGGTCGTTTTAGGAACTTAGTTGCGTTATACAGTTCATATTCTTTATTTTTATTTTGTGGCTTTAGTTCTCTTAGGTAAGAATTAATATTGTCATTCCTCTCTCTTGCTAAAATTTCCGAGCATAACTTAATGCTAAATTCCAGTTTGTTTTATCTCTTGGATCCCTAGTTCGGTACCAAATTCTTCTTAGCCGTCGAGATTGCCTTATCAAGTCTCTAACTATAGCCGATGCTTTAACTTTGCGACCTAAGACATCAGTACCAACTGGTAATGGAGTAGACAGTGACGCAGCTTCATGTATCAATAATGTAAAGGACTCCACAGTATCATCAATGTTTTCGCCTTTTTGTATGTCACAATTAAGGTTCAAATTATTTTCCATAAATTCATTAAAAAATTCTATATTAGAGTTTTTTGTAATTAGTTTTACATTTTTAGGAGCTAGTTTTGTATTTACGTTGAGGTTAACAAGAATGGGTGTGTGATCGGAGCTTAGACTATCGTCGTTTAATATATCCAATGAGCGCCTAGAAATGCCACTAAACACAACAAAGTCAAGAAGATCTGGTATCTTAGTTGGATCAGTGGGCCAATATGTTGGACTTCCCTCGGATAACGTATGAAAATTATTTACCGATATAGTTTTATATAGCTCACTTCCTTTCGGGTTAATAAGTCTAGAGCCCCACCAGGAGTGTTTTGGTGTGTTCACCTCCAACAAGAAAACGTGAACCCAAAGTTTTAAAAAAGTTTTCATAGTCAGCACACTTTACAGCATGTTTAGGAGGAAAATATATAGAGTAGATGTTGATAGATTTACTACTGCAAATAACACTAACGCCAGCGGATTGTAAATGGTTTTCTTGCCACTCTCTTGCAACTTGATAACAAATTAAAGACTTTATGAACAGCCCTGCTCCGGCGTGAACTTTTCCATCTGGATGATTAGTACAGATAAAATCATAACCTCTAACTTTTACGTGCGATTTCGTCGTTAATCGTGTTTCTAAGATGAGGAAAATATCAATAAATTTTTCTTTCATAAAATATTCGACTTCATTAATTTTATTCGATAATCCATTGGCATTCCACACTGCTATTCTTAAATTTACTTGCATAACTTATTAATGAGAGGCGACATCATATTCATAAGTGTATTAGTTAGCTCTATTTGCTTATTTAATAGGTTTTCTATATTTTTCACTATGTTGTTACTCGTACCCTGACTTGCTATATTAGCGTATGATTCACCTGACAATGGGTTTTCGAATTTGTTATTGTATAGGGAGCTACGATTTAATGGGGGAAAATCGCTTCTGGAAGTGGTAAACTGAGGGTACGTGTTTTGTCGTCTTTCTGAGAGTTTTTTTTTTCAATATATTTTGGTACCCTATAGTTGGCAGTATGTTGTTTCAAGCAGTGAACACATTTAGGAAGCGCTTCTGAATTATTTGGACAATTGGGTGTAGGATGTCCAAGTCCACATTTCACACAAGCAAAAGGTTTCCTACAATAGGTTTTCGTATGTCCGAATTGTTGACATCGGTGTCATTGCACAACATCAATTGTACTTCTATGCGCTTCAATTTGTACCGCACAATGGTTTATTTCACGAATTTCGAAAACCTTTTTATTATTTGGCTGCGGATCAATATCTACATAAAACATAGGCAGTGGCTGTTTTGTGAATCTGCTTTTAATGTTAACTATTTGTCTAACAAGATGACCTCTATATAAAAGATCTGCTTTAATGTCCTCTATTCTAGTAGAATAATGAAGACCTTTGATCACAAATCTATAGGAACGTTCGCTTTTTAACTGATATGTGTGGTAACTGATGTTATTAGCATCGAAATATTTAACTATTTTTCGATATGAGCCAACTGATTTTATATTTAATTTAATTTGGCCATCATATAAAGATTTATAATTAAAATCAGATATACTAATTACACTACATATACATTTAATCATTTTGTTAACATTACTAACATTATTAATGAATATTGGCGGTGGTTTAGTTACAGCTTCATCTTCGTTTTCATCAACATCAGAAATCTCCTTATTTTTATTATTAACATCATTATCAAGTTAAGCATATTTATTTAAATTTGAGCAGCTTGCAATATCATCTAAACTTTTTTGTTTCTTTGCAATGCTTTTAGTATTTATTGTTTTTTTACGTTTTGTTCTAACAACTTGCCAATTTAGTAAGCTATTATCTTCACTTTCTTCACTTTCTGAAGACATACTTATTATTGCTTATTAAGGCAATGTAAATTGTTGTTTAAAGAGACCGTTGGTTTCAAAACTGATCAATACAATTTGTTATTTATTTATTTTATTTTATTTTTTTTTTAATTTAAATTTAAATGAACTTGTAAATTTGTTTTTGTCTATGTTTGTTTGGTAAAATAAGAAGGTCACAAACTAAGTAAACAGAATATGTCTTGTTACTTTGAATAACTCAGCGCGAATATGTGTACTATTAAATGATATTATATGCTTGTTGTACTGGAGTTAATCAATATATAAATAAGTAATAATAATATATGAATAAAATGGGCAGATTGACTATAGTGTAACCTCCCATATGAAAAATATTAAAGTAGTATATAAAGGAATATATAACAGTTAGACTCCTAAAATTTAGTCACAGCAACTTTAGTATCAATATGAATACTTTCGACAAAAATGGACTGACTAGCAACAGGGGGCGTGATACCTCCCATATGAATCTACATATTTATAATGGGCGAAATGATTTTCTTGAAATTTTAACAGCACCTACCTGTATGTCTGGTAGGAATTATAAGCTACTTTTAATTTTAAAATGTCAAGTAGGCGAGATGCCACGCCCACATGCCCAATAAGTATTTCATGTCGCATATCTCATAAAAGGCAACAGCTAGAGTCCTCAAATATTGTATGGACAACTTTGACGTACAGTGAGCGCAAAAATTGAGTAAACACTACTGAAATAATTTATATTCTTAGGATAGCGACAGAAGTAAATGAGAATAGTCGAATAAATTTCCAAAAATAAAAACGTTTCGTTATTACTTATAAAATGTTAAAACAAGTATTTTTTTATAATAGAAAATTTAATATTATAGTGGGTATTGACTCACTTATGGCGCTCAGTGTATATAAGAACAAAAAAGGCAGACTTGTTGTATGAGCGTGCCACCTCCTATAAAAATATTAAATTAATATATCTATTAAAATATTACAGTTAGAGTTCTAAAATTTTGTCTAATCCACTTTAATATCAATATAAATATTTTAGTCAAAAATTGGCTGACAAGGAAAAGAGTGCGCGGTACTTCCCATATGAATTCAATTTAAGACTTCTTATATCTGGGAAGTCGCCGTGGTCTAGTAGGTAGTGTGTTGGCTTATTAGACGTAAAAGCCAGGGTTCGAGTCCCAGACATCAAACAAAATACAAATAGTATTTTTTCGGCGATTTCCTCTCAGCAGATTTCTGGCAAAAACTCTGAGTGCGAAATAAAATTGCCATGAAAAGTTTCTCATAAAATTTGTCATTCGGAGTCGACTTTAAACTGTAGGTCCCGCTACTCATGTATAAAATTAACACACACAACATAAGTGGTGTGAGAAACTAGGTCAATAATCCTGACTGATGGGTTCTAATGATCAATTATGTATATCTGGGAAAACATTATAGATAAAATCATCAAATTGTAAATATCAACACTGAAATCCATATGAATAATTTGTGAAAAAATTGCCGGACTAGCAGTAAGAGCGAGTCCCTCCTTATAAATATGATACAAAAGTACGTTTACAGGAATCTGGCATGAACCACTTTGACACACATATGAACATTTCGGGTTAGAGAAATAAATGGACTCTATTTTTATATGAATTCTTAGACAGAAAGTAAATACTGAACATCATATATTTGATGAACTATTGCAGCTAAGGTCCCGTGTATTGCATGTTCATCCCAATATCTATTTTATTACATGTTTGTAAAAATATATAAGAGGGAACGCTTTCTATTGATATTTGAAAGCAAAAGCTTTCTTTTGTGCAAGCTACCCAATATTATAAAATTTTTCTTTCTCGTCCTTCTGGGGAAAGTCACTTTGGAGTCACAAGTAGTCTATATTAACCGCAACAGCTCGACGTTTTGGTTAATCATTAGCAATACCTTTTCCAATGTTGAATTGTTTCTTTATTTTTCTAAAAAAATTTTTTTGCACTAATTTTCGCAATTAAATTAAAAGCAATGTTGTGAAGCAATCAGCTGTTTTGTTTACCAGCTATCAAATAAATTTTCGCTATATGTCTGAACGCTAAAAATATTGTTCTCAATAAAAGGAATATTGATTTAATAAAAGTACATGTCAAAACTTAGTATTATGGTATATTTGCCTATTACTGATTGAAAGGAAGTACTTTTTTTCGAATATCATTTGAATCCCAGATTCTAAACGAGTTAAACATTTATTTTGAATAAAAAATCTTCGCTTTCTAAAAGCTCCAAAAATGCAGTTAATTTACGATCACAAAGGGCTGACGAAATGCCTAAAGTACGTGACGTTCGTCTGAGTGTTGAAAGGTCTTCACATCTAGAGGTGCTGAGACTCCAGTTCAACGTGATTAACGTCTAGAAAGGGAAAGAATACAATCGCGATGAGATTGACCAGGTCAACAAGATGTACTTGTAGAAAGAGAGAGACTACGGTCATCAACATCTAGCGCTGCTGAGACACCTGACCTACGTGATGCACGTCTTAGAAGAAAACGATCCCAATCATCAAGATCAAGAACTGATAAGACGCCGAATCAACGCGATATATGCGAGCATTAGCATCTAGAGCTGTCGCAGATACAGTTAATATTCAAGAAAATCAATCCAGCCGTTTAGCCGTCTATAGACTTCAAATAAACAAACACACATTAAATTATACATATATATAGATATCGATAGGAGTAGCGAAGCACACCAGCTTTTAGCTAGTAGACTATATAAAGTACATAACTACGTGATTTATATACGGTCTAGTATATAACAAAATGTTCATGCTAATACATAATAATCGTTTTGCGATTTATGAATAAAATTTTAGATTTATGAATAAAAATTCTGAAAGTCACTTTTTAAAACATATTTCATTTTGTCGTTTGTATTGAAAAGTAGTGATGGTGCTTTTTGATGTTATGTTAAAAGATACTTATTTTGTTTAAATACCAGCAATAGAATACATATGAGAGAATTTATAATAGAAATAATGCGAGTTTTGTTTTAGAAAATACCATAAAATATTTTAATCCAGTTATTAGACTTTATTTTATGAAATCAAAAAGATTTAGACTAATCATGTACGAGCAATTCCATATACAATAAAATATACTTTTATTTTGTCTTATTGTTATGATTATTTAAATAATCAGCCATGTCACGGAACGCAATTCCGATCGAAAGTGGTTTCAATTCCAAAAGTAGAAAAAGAAAAATTTCTTAGGAATGAAACCACTTGAAATTTTCAAAGTGGTTTTGATATTTCTGATGATTTATTAAAAAACAAATATTAATAAAACTTAGTTAAACTGAAAGATGAAATGGTATATTTTATTATTACAAGGTTTTTCAAGTACTTACTTAATATTTATGCTTAAGAAATTAAATTTTATAAATTTGCTGGAAATTTAAGCGGTGGCAACACAAACGATGGACGAAAGGAAATAAAAAAAATATTTATACATTACATTTAATTCAGTTTTACAAAAATTCTCCAATTATGTTTTTTTCTCTTTTGTCATGCACTACGTTGCCATACTTTATTTGAAACGCAGCAATTTTTAGGAACGAACAAAATCGTTCGGAATTTGAGGAACCGAAAACAAAATCGATCGGAATTGCAAATAAGTAATCAAAACCATTCCGATCGAAATTTGTGACATGCCTGAATATATGGCTTCTATAGCTGTCGTCTGGAATAATGGATCACATTTAACACTAGAAAGATTGAATTTTGTATAAGCCTACATCGAGTAATTTATTTGTAAAGAAATTTATTTAGATTGTTTTTATTTTTAATAAATTTTTTATATCATTTACAATATTGTACCTCTTCAAATGTTCATTGGAAAACGGCTTTATATCCGTCTATGCATTGTATGTAACTTGTCACAAACAACATTCCCGTTGTCAATATTTTATTCTTCTGCGCATGTACGTTATAGTAGTAAATAAATAAACACACATTTATACATACACATGTCTGTAATATGAGGAAATTTTGTTTACATTTATATTTTAACGAAAATGTTGTCATTGTTGTATTATAACTAACACAAAATTGTTTTATTTGTTGTTGAAATTTGCAACAGCACACTTCATTTTTATTAATTTTTGGTTTAAATTTTAAATGCTTTTAATTAAAATATACAAAACGTCTCTAAACAACAAAATATTTTGCTATAGTGACGTCACACCAAACCAGCTGATTAACGAACAAAAGTAACGGACATGCGCAATGCATTATCTATATTTCTTTGTTTCATGACAAGCAATTACACTGATTCTACTCTTTCGCTATACGCATGTAACCCAAGCACACATGAAACAGATGGTATGTACTTTCGGCTTAATCGCTGAGTGTATATGCACGTAGAAATGAGAGCGTTACGTAATGTTAAAGAGATTCTTTATTCCATATTCCCTGGTAGTACTCATTTTCAAAAGAATAATTGGGCCAATGATTCCTTCTCTCCACATGTCGCACTCAGAGACCTGCGCCGATCGGCTGACAGCCGGCTAAGCCGAGCCGCCGACAAAATTTAAAAGCCGCCGCCGCCGAAAATTTATTCGGCTCGATTCGGCTTGAATTCAGCCGCCGTTTTATGTATCTAAGAAAATTAAACTATATGAAAATATTACATAATTGGCCATTACAACCCTTCAGTCAGGATTACAATCTAGCTTCTCACACCACTTATGTTGTGTGCGTTAATTTTATACATGATTGGCGGGACCTACAGTTTAAACTAGACTCCGAACGACAAATTTGCTCGGCGCAGGTCTCTGGTCGCACTTGGCAGTCCCTCGCAAAGGGTACATTGGCTTCTGTAAGACTACGTGTGGATTTTCTGATCCCCAAATACGGCAATTCTGCTTATTAACGTACCCACCAAGATGAATATGAGCTGTATCTGGAAAGAGTTCTTTATGCTGCAGTTTCTCGTTCGCCCAATAAATTCCAACGTTGGTTAATTTGCGACAAAATTTGGCAGGGAATAGAACATATATATTGTTAGATTCGAGATTACCAATGTAAATACAATCCAATTAATTGGCAATCTGCTTAGCTTGTCCTCTACGGTAGTCTGAATAACTCCAGATCTTCCAAATTTTTTGCTGTGGAGTGGCTTATAACCTATTGCCTTTATTTATAATCGGAGCAGAAAATATTGCAGAAAGTTTCCATTTGTCCATATTTATAAATAAGTTAAAGGTAACTTTTCTGTTCCCTTTAGCTAAAAGTATCTTTCACTAAACCCAAGTTTAACGCGAAGTTGTAATAATGGCACTTAAAGATTTTTAATAATTTCAGTAAGGAAATAATTATTAGTTAATTAAAGATATATTTTATTCAATGCCACCTTTCGTCATACCACACAGTGCTGTAATAGCCAGAAGGTTCTTCTTGTCTCGCCACCCTCATTCAGTCATGTTTCAACTGTTATATTTTATTGGAATGTTGTAACATTATTTGTGCCACTGCTAAGCATATCTAATCAGAAGTACCAATTAATTTTATTCTAAAAGACAGATCTCCCTTAAGTTATAATGCCATATTTGAAGATTGGATGTAATTATTTAGTCAGTTTATCTCTGTAATATGCTTAACCCTCGACGGTTACTCTTCTCATTTACATTTTGTCATCTAATTCTTTTATGTTTGATCAAATTTCGCTCTTGTTTTCAACAACGTTATTTGTTTGCAGTCAGCAAACAAAAAAAATTCTTTTTTGTTCGTTGATTCGACGAAGAGTAACCTTACTGTACAAAAATGACCACCCAGGATTAAAAAAAATTAAAAATATAACCCAACCTACCTCCATCGTAATAAGAAAAAATATAAATATTGAATAATATATATAATTCGTTACTATTGAAATCTACAAAAGTTCGTGACAATGTTGATTACTGTCGAAGTCTCTTAAGGCATTTTTCACGTTTCGAAGGTATTTTAACAGCGCGTAACGCTGCGGCACTCTGTCAAGTACCTCCAAAGCGTTCTTTGCGTTTCAAAGGAATTTCAGTTGCTTGTGAACCTGTGGTATATTTTCAAACACCTTCAAGAATACTCGCGTTCTTGTCTTGCAAAATAATCGTTGTGCTGTTCAAATGTTTCGGCAACTCTAGAAGTTGAAGCTCGACGCTTTCCATTTCGAAGGTTAGCTTTACGCTCTTCCAGAGTTTCATTTAATGTTTGGTATTGCAAAGATACAGCATTTTTGGTAGGCATGTTTAAACGTAATTTTTCACAAGACGTTCACTCAAAAACTTGTTACTTAAAAATAAACGAAGATTACAATTAACAAAATTGTGAAATTGAATGTACATAAAATTTATAATTTTTTAAATATTAGGCAATAAACTAAATTAAAAATTACGGGCAATTAAACATAATCGTTTAATTTTTTGCTGTAGTTTTTAAGACATTGGATAATTAATATTTCCCTTGCATAGGAGTATATCAACCCCGAACTTATCCGACATTCAGTTTTTCCACTGGCATAGAAAAATGATTGGGACCAGAGATCAACACCGAGTATTCAAAACGATGAGCAGATTCAAATCATACTTATAATTTCTAATATTTATACGCATTCATACTTATTTTAATACGATACTCATTGAACAGACCGGTTATAGGGTAGGGTTAACAGAGGTTGGTATAGGATATATCGTGCACAAACCTTTTTTTATATAAAATTGAGTTGGTGATCCTTGTGTAAATCATCTAAAAGTTCCTGGGTTTCTGTTGTCCATTTTGGTAGTGGAAAATCAGCCAATTCAAGAACTGTTTGCCCTTGAGTAATTTCAGCTTTTCGAGCAGTGTGAACATCATCTAGTACATCATCGGCATTCACATTGTTCTCTATAATTTGAGATGTAATTGGGTGTCTTAATTGTCTTTGGCTTGAATGGGTCTTTGTGAAATTTCTGCAAGCTTGAACGAGGCCCAAGACTTGAAATCCCCACTAAATGTCTGCATATCGCAAGGGGGTACGTTAAATCCAACTGAGTGGGTGGGTTGTGTGAGTTCGGGTTGGATTGGGGCAGAATTATTGGGTTGGGTTAAGTTTTCTATGGCCTCATCTATGAAAATCATAGTTGACCTATAGAATTTTTGGGCAGATCTCACATTTTTGGAGAGGCCATTAAAATTTATTGAATTGGCTACTTCTGGGTCATTGCGTTGTGGCGACTCTCGAATTTGTATGAATTTTCCATCAATATTCAGCCACAACTCTTCCAATTCATCCTTCATAAATCTCAATGCGGGTAGTGATTGCGAATTATCTGGACTGGCCTTATAGTCTTCCTTAAGTGCGACATTTTTATTTTAAAATTCTAATTCGCAGAGGATTAAAAAATATTTATTCTCATACTACTATACTCGAAGTAGGAAGTACTCGTCGTACTCATACCTAACAATACGCATAATATTATTGACTTCGACTCGTCTTTACTTAACATTTACACGAAATGTTCGCGTACGAACACTGCTATGATCACAACAAGATTGTGTGTATGTTTGCGTGTCGTCTTTTCTTTCTTCTTTGTTTGTATATGCAACAACAACAAAGACTGTAAATTTTGATGAATGATTCGAGTCACTCTAATTACTTATAAGTATTATAAATATTTTTCTCTCGAATATTTTTCACTCGAATCACTTATAAGTATTTTTCTAAATTTATGAATCAGAATAAGTAGGCGTATGAATCAAATATATTTGGAATGGTGTGAGTTTGATGTCAACATTGTACTCATACTCATTGCTACTTATACTTATAAATCAATGTTGTAGCGAGTACGAATTTCAATTCTGTTGATTTACTCATTCTCAAAATTGCATGAGTGCTTATGCGTAGCGGAAAAACAATTCATTGCTGATCTCTGATTGAGACTAAATTAAGAAAAAAAATTAAAACTTGTGCTATTTATTCACAGTTCATTTTTACATACAAAAAATAAGCAAAGACAAAATTTAGACTCTACCGACGGGAAATAAAAATATTTTTTTCTTTTAAAAATTAAATCAAAATAGAAGAAAAGATTGTTTCCAAGCATTCTTACGACTTACCACATTGTAGTGTTTTCATTAACTGTTACAATTTATTTTTTACTGCTTAAAATTGTGAGTAAGTAACATACGCTGAAAGCATTTTTGGCGTCAAATTTGCACAATTTGTTGTCTTAAATTTATATATTTTAGTTCAGCGTAACAATAAAGATACAATGTATACTCGGTTTTATATCATTGCAGTAGTAAAATAAAGTGCATTCAGGTATGAAAAAGAAACTTCCGTACGAAAATATGTAGATTTATTGAGAATAAACAATAGATACTTGAATGTATGAAAATGAAAACAGGTAATCAAATCTTTTAACTTAAAATTTTTATATCTGTGGCTGAACGAAACATGTCGACGCTTCCGTTCTATAACATTCTAAATCGAAAAAGTTTTCACGCGCCATTTCACTGTATGTGTATTCTAAGTAGATTTTTCCCTATAACTTCGGAACGGATGGACTCATCTTAACCAAATTTTTCCAGGCTGTTGACAAACTTAACAACGCGAAATCATCTGGTTACGATAATATTGACTCAAAAGTTCTCAAAGTTTTATTTTTAATACAATCTTTCAATACAAATCTCTTCCCATCACAATGGAAATTTGCAAAAATAATTATGATATTGAAACCCAACAAACCTGAAAATGTTGTTTTATCTTACAGGCCGATTAGTATATTAAGCTGTTTTTCAAAGATTTTTGAATGTCGCCTTCTCAAAGCATTACTGCCAATTTCAGAGAAACAAAACATAATTCCTGATTATCAATTTGGTTTCAGACACAAACGTAGCACACATGAACAATGTCATCGAATTCTAAATCACTTTTCTAATGCTTTAGATGTTGAACAAGCTTTTCATAAAGTTTGGCACATTGGGCTTTTATATAAACTAAAAATGTTTCTACCTGCACCATTTTATTTACTGTTAAAATCATATCTCCATATCTATCTTCTTTGTTAGTGCTAATTTTCATAAGGGAGTATTTTGGGTCCAGTACTATATACTCTCTTTACGTCTCATATGCCGATAATGGAAAATCTAACTACTGCAACATTTGCTCATGACATTGCTATATTATCGTCTAATTATTCCCCAATTATAGCTACGGAATTACTACAAAATCAAATAAATCTTATTCAAGACTGGTTGCAGAAGTGGAACACAAAAATCGGTTCACGTTACCTTTACTTTGAGAAAATAAGAATGTTCTCTAGTATATTTAAATTGATACATTGCACCCACAAGTAATATAGTCAAATATATAGGCCGTCATCGTGATAGAAGGTTAACTTCGAAAACATATATAAAAAAAGCGGGAGCAACTGAACATTAAAACAAGAAAACTGTATTGGCTATTTAAACATAGATCTGACCTAAGTTTAGAAAATAAAGTTTTACTATATAAAACAATTCTTAAGCCGATATGGACATACAGTATTCAACTTTGGGGGACAGCTAGTAACTCAAACATTGAAATATTGCAGAGATACCAGTCGAAAACTTTAAGATCAAAAACAAATGCCCATTGGTTTGTAAAAAACGATAATATACACAATGATCTATAACTCGCTAAAATGAAAATTCTTTTGGTGAAAGATACCTCAATAGATTGAGTGACCACACAAATTTGCTAGCAATCTATCTATTAAATGATAGTGAAGAAATACAAAGATTAAAAAGTTTCATGTACTTGACCTACCCTTTAGAAAATAGCAAAATGTAAATAAATTCTAATCCTAATATATATTATAAATCTTTCTGTAAGTCTGTTTTTTGTTTGTTAGCCAATCACGCCTGGACCCGAAATTTGGGATATAGATAGGGCTTTTGTCGGTGCAGGTTATAGACTATAAATCTTTTCAAAATTTTGACCAAAAGTGGAGAAAAAATGGGGCAAATGGGGAAAAAGGGGAAAAATTTGTACTTTGTGCAAAAGGGTTTTCAAGGTATTTTTTTACGATTTGGCTTGGTTAAGTTTCCCAAACCAAGGTGTTCTGTTTAAAAAGTTGGACCAAAAGGGGTCCAAAATGGGAGAAAGGGGCGAAAAACGGATAAATTACACGCATTTATATTTAGGACTTAGAGTATTAAAAAACTGAGTTGTTTTATAAACCGGTTTCCGAATAATTTGAAAGATTGCATTTTTTAAGAAGCCGGTTTCAAAACCGAATTTTTATTTATCGTTATTTTTATAACCCGCGCGATGCCAGGTACAATCTGCTAGTATGCATATATTATAATTTGTTTATTATTTTATTTTGTAAAATAAATTGCAAATATAAATGAAATCAAATAATAAAATAAAATGGAGGAGGATCAAATATACTATGAATTAATACCTGGATTTAAGATTTCCAGTAAATTATTGTACATAAATATAAGAAATAGTATTAAATTTTATTATTGCTATGAAAAAAGCTGTAACGTTGGTGTTGCGGTGGCTTTAAATAACACAACATATAGCCGAAAAAGTGGAAAATTCCAAACTCATAACCATGAACCACAAGGTGAACTTTTTAAAAAATTGGAGGTAATCAATGCAAAGGTAAAGCTAAAAAAGCGTCAATAAAAAGAACACGTGTACATGATATTTTTGACAAACAATGTAAGAAATTTAAAGAAGCTTCGAACACATTCGAATATGGATGAATGCGTAGACAACTACTCAATATAAAAAAACAAAAATTTCCTAAACCTCCAATGACTCTCAGTAGCAACATTGACGTATTAAAAAATTAAGAAATTTTACAAAAATTTGCCTCGACACAATAATTACTGAGCATTTCTCATAAACTCTTTTCGTTTCGCCATCAATTTCAAAAGCTATACAATGAGTGAGCAGAACTTCTAAGCCACGTAATTACGTAATGAATGCAACTTATAATGCAGTTCCAACATCGAAGGATTTTTAACAATTCCTCATTATCCATTTCGCTTACGGCGATTATGTACGTAAATTATAATAATATATATTTAACAACAATTTATTTTATTTATTTATTTAAGAATTACAATACAATTACAAATTATATTATAATCATATACGAGCTGAGTAACTTCGACCATATGCCCGGTGTATTGTCACAAACCAGAGCCTCTGGTGGGAATCGAACCCACGACCCTCACGCTAATAGTCTAGCACACTACCCACTAGACTACCAGGGCGCTCTGTTAAATATATTTATCAATACGAATAGAAAGAAATTCATAAAAATAAATTAATTTTTTTCTGCTTTCAGACGTTTCCGTTTATATATGTGTTGATGTTCAAGAAAACAGAAGAAACATACACGCACATGTTTCACTATTTAGGGCGAGCTTTTGAATGCAAGTTTAAACTTGAGATTAAGTTAATCTCCAGTTAACCTTCGTTTTCAGTTTTTGAATTTACTTAATCTTAAGTTTAATCTTACGGTTAATCAGTTAATCTTAAGATTAACTATGAAATGTAGTTGACAAATTTTATTTAAAAAAATAGTTTTTAAGTGAGAGAAAGCCGAAAAGACACATTTTTAAGTGATTATGAATTATATAAAACTCAAATTGACAATAGACAGTCTTAATTTATTTGTTATTTTCCAAAAATTGTTTTTTTACTTCAAGATCAATAGTATTCAGCTTTTGTTTGTTTGTTTTTCTTCTGTACAAAAGCAAATTGTTGTGAAACACTATGCAATTTTTGCATATAATTGTGGCAGTCCTACAAAGATTAAACTAGCATTCAAAAACTGAAAATTAAGTTAACGAAATATTAACTTTAAATGGAGATTAACTTAATCTCGAGTTTGAACTTGTATTCAAAAACTTGCCCTTAAAGTCTAATATATTATATTTGCAACGAAACAGAATTATAACTGATTATGAAAATGCGTTTCGAAATGCCATTCAATAGTTATACGCAACAGTAAAACTGGTTGGTTGTTGGCAGCGTTGCCACGACCAAAAAAATTTTATAATCAAAATTAAAATAACCAAATAAGCAAAAAAATAACCACATTTTTTTTTATATAAATGCATTTGTTTTTAACAAATTTAAGGTTTAATATAAAAATTTTATTTATTTTTTTTTCTGTGTAGTTAAACTATAAATCGATGGCTTAATATAAAAAACGCCTAACACTGTTTTTTCAAAATACCATTTTGAGTTTATTGTGGGGGAAAAATGTAAGATGAACCTTGTCTCACAATTTCAGGTGGATACAATTGCAAATATCAGATTTATAATGATTTTAAAAAGTCATAATTCATGACAATGAATTTTTGAAAGAAAAAATCCTAACTCATTTTTTATATCGCTCTAAAATTATAATCGCATTTATTATAAGTTGTGCGTTTATATTTCCCAAATCACAAATTCGCTTTATCGGAAAAAGTTGCTTAACAAATTTTGGCGGCGGGTAGAGTTCTTAAAAATGACGGCTATGAATTGATCGACATGTTTCTGTTTTTGACAAACAGGAAAAATGTTATAATAACAAGACGGTACTTCTCAATTAATTCCGATCAGTTCACTTTGCTTTTTGTGAAAAATATTGTTTAAGCGGAAACAGTTGTAACATTAAAAAAATTAATAACGCTATAAAAATTATGAAAGCGAACGAAAACTCTGACTCTGATTTGCAGAATGCTGATGGTATCCGAACAAGAAAAAAAATTTCAAGAAAGTCCGAAAGGACATATCACTTAAATAGAAAAACAAGAATAGGAGGCTTTCAATATTTTGGCATATTAAATAAAGACCGGTCACTTAAGCCTCTTAGAAAACTTTGATCTACTGTTAATATGTTATGAGCTCTGGCGTATGACCCATCAGAATCAACATATTTCAACGGACATAACTGGGGATTACAAATTGATCAAAGTCTATTAAAGATATACTTTCTAATTCACTTTGTAAAGAGAAAATATTAATCACGAAAAAGAAATGGGACCACCAAAACGACTTAAAAAGTTTTCACCTGCAGATCGTCATCTTTTTTAAAATAATTTGTCGAATAAGAATTAATTTTTTACAATTTACTTTTGACTTAATCCTCTTAATTTCATGAATTACTATCGTTTATTACTTAAACCTGAATTATTATAATATATTTAATTTTCAACTCAGTTTAAAAAAGTCCTAACTTAATTTTTCTCTTCAAAAATATCAACGAAAAATATCAACCTATCTTCGAAAACTTCATTAAAACAAAAATTAACTATTTTTTAAATGAGAAATATAATGTGTTGCGGTTTTTTTAAAACTATATTAAAATTTTTCTTGAATCTAAAATTTTACGGATTTTATTAAGTTTTTCACTTCTCCTGTAAAGTACCAGAAAATCGAAACCTTTTTTATATTTAGCCCTCGAAATAATAAATTAAAGTTTTTATTTATTTGTATTAAAATTTTTCTTAAAATTTCAATTGAACGTAGTAACGTTTTGCTAACGATTGCAAATGTTCAAATAATATTAATGAAGTGATTGTTGTATTACCGATAATAACAAATAACCAAAATGAAGAAAAAATACACATTTACACATTAGAAAAAAAATAACCAAATTTGGTTAAAAATAACCAAAACGGTTGTTAGTTTCATTACACACAAGCATTGCGGCGAGTGAGTTAAATAAGAATAATCAAGCCAAAGTATTCTTTAATAAATTCCTTTATTTACCATTGTTAAAACCAAACGATATAACAGCAGTATACCAAATTTTGAAAGCAGATGCAATGTATCACAGTATAACCAATGGCGACAATCATGACGTTTGAAAAACGCTAAAATCAGCAGTTTTAACACACCCCGTATATGGCTTGCGTAGCAAATGTGTTATAAGCAATAGATATACACAGTGAAAATTGGTAGTAAAAGTAGAAAAATTAAATGTAAATAAACATTTATTTTGAGTTAAAAAAAGGAAAATTTGGAATATTTTTTTTAATTCTTCAATGAAAATCTCAAAAGTTCTTAAATATTTAAATATTAATCGAAATGTGACTGGTTTTTGGTCAGAATAGTTCCTTGTGCAAAAGGTAAGTAAGAAGTTAAATACATCAAGATAAAATAAGACATATTGCTTAAAAAAATTTTTCTTGTAAAATTTGTGTATATTACCAGTATTTATTAATTTCTTGAATGAAAAAGTTATAATTCGGTACTTTTTTCATTATTTATCGAACTATTAGCAATTTCCCTTCACACTGTAAGAAGTTCTGTGCACAAAAGGTAAGTAAATTTAATAATATAAGAAAATATATACTTCTTGTTTCAGGAATTTGTGAACATATCTCTAAATAGGTCACCAAATACATTACTTCCGAAGTACGTTTCCCCAATAAAACGGTTTATCTCTTTTTTACCAATAAACCGTTTTATGGGCAAAATTATTCTGCCAAGATATCATCAACTTTTACCAAAACAACAAACACACACATTCCTTTATTCTTATCATGTAACATCAAACACACCATATAAATCTATATAATTAATAAACTTTGTATGACAAAATAACTGTTCATAGTCACTTTTTATTAAAAAACTTATTTATAAACATTTTATAATAAAACATAATTATAATATATGAAATAAAATCTTTTTGTTTAAAATATCTGAGGCTCTTAAAAGGGCCTTTGGAAAAGAAATTGTTAAGGAATAAATTATGTGTGCTATATTTTGTACCTTTTCTGTATGATCTATTTAACTAAAAATAGATTAATACATATATTAGATCATACGAGATTACGGTACACACATTCCAAACATATTAGATTGTTGTTGTAACAATTGTTTTACATTGCTTTTTTTTGCACTTCTTTCTTGTACTAATTTTCTCTTATACGCTATCATTAAGTAAAGAAAGCTGGTTTACTAAGTTTAAAACATTTGTTATAACTTTACTTTAGCTTCGCCTTTTGTACAAATAAGAGATAACGCTCGCGACTAAAGTAATAGTAACAAAAAATTTAAACATAAAATATTTAATAAAATATCCTTATTTTGATGAAAGAAACAAAATTAGAATTGTTTTATTTCTTAAAAGAACCTTTGATACAGAAAGCTATTAGCCGTCTGTTAACAAAGAATCCGCAATAATTATAAAAGTTAATTAAATATAATAGTTAAAACGTCGTTAATAATAGCTAGATTAATAAAACAGATACAAAATAAAAAAAAAGTAAATCAACAAGTACTGCAATTTGTGAAGAAAAAGAAATCTCTTTTTTGAAATCCTTTTGGCCCTAAGAAGGGTCTTTGATGTCGTGAAGCCGAATTCGGTGCTGCTGCATTTGATGACATGTTTGAATCGCCAGTTCAATGGCAAGAGTGAACAGATGGCAATTTTAATTTTACGTTTGTTGATGTTTGTTGTAGCAATCCAAACAAGAACGGACTTTGGCATCTAATTAATAATTAAAATAAATAATAATTTAATGACATAATTATAACACAATTATTATACAACACTTACTGCGTAATGTTGAGTGATGGTCCCGTTCTACGAAACTATCAATAGCTACTTTACAAATGTGGAAAAATCGTTATACATTTTATGTTGGCTCTATAAATGACTTTTGAACAAGAAACAAAATCTCTTTTTTTTTATAATTGTGGCCCTAAAAAGGACCTTTGATATAAAAAGGAGATAAAACAATTCATAGTCCAAACGAGTCGAGCCTTTAGTGTCTGGAATCTAACAAGTAAAAAGAAATTAGTACCATAATTCATGTTATTTTATAAGACTTACCACGAATTTTATCAGCGCATCCAAATCAATGTAACCATGGACTTAGTTGTAGTCTGTAAAGAAACAAATCGCAATAATACCAACAGCACTAATAACTTTTGAAAATATGATTATTTATCGACCTTTTCTGGTCTAGATCCATCGTTCTGTTAACTACCTCGAGTAAATGCATTTGCAAATGCATTTTATTTTCGCTGCACTTACTTCTGAAATTTAGTAATTATATTTACTGATTATTTGTAAATGTCCACCACTCCAAACATTTTACCCCCTTTTTCCAACATGTTTCAGATGTTCGATAATTTATATGAAAATGTTTTTTTTCACAAAAGTTTTCGATAGTGTTGAAGCGTTCATCTTACAAAAACAAGGATTTACTAAATAAGTACAATAGACATAGAATGATATATAAAAATACAACAATTTTCATAATGGGTGCTATGCAATTAACAAATTTATTTTAAATAAAAATAAGACATTTATTTCATAAATACGTATAACATACGCAAACAAAAAGGCAAACCCTACAAACCATATTTTATGAAGTGTATGCTTATGACGAGTTATTGTGCGGTAATTTTATGTTATGTATGCATGTAATTACATTAATGAATATAATCATGAAATGCAAATGATTTTGTACTTCAAGTAAGTTAAAGTGAATGTTAATGGTAACAAATAACTAGTATGTATGTACGTCTAAGAGCAAAATAAAATATAATTTCAAATTCATAAATGTTGTAAATTTTTGTGTTAGTAGTATTACGTTGTTAGAACTGCAATAAATAAAAAATATATACAATTTCCGAAATGTGCTAAACTAATTTGAGCATGAGATCAAGAAAATGGTTTGAAAATTATTGGGAACCTACCAATGAGCTACACATAAATACTTCTGCTTAAAATTGGGTTTTTTCAGCCTACCATTGAAATATTTTTCAATGAAATAAATCCTAAGTCTAACGTATAGATTTAAAACATCTTCATGTTTTACAAAGAAAAGGACGTTCTTGGATAAGTTCGTCAAAAAGAATTTGGCGAACACCACGTCGATAGCAATTTTTGTTGAACAAATCTATAAATTTAATCTCCAATGCTTTATAATAGTCTACAAAGTCCTGAGGAAGTTTAACTAGGAGACTATTAGGGAACTGTTTGGTATATGTGAAGGAATAACCATCTAGGACAGGGTCATTATCATTAAAATAGGTCATAGGAACTTCACAAATATGCATTTGGGAAAATTTGTTATAAAAATATCCCGAAATATAGACAAATGCGTTGTTTTGTAGGACCAACATTTCTTCGCTGTTGAAATGTTTATCGCGTAACTCAATATCAATTATGGAGGAGCAAGGGTTTGGTTGAGAATGAAACTCATCCCATTGCGTATGATCTTTATCGTGAGTATACGCTAGATCTACGATTGAAAAATCTAAGATATTTTCAACTGAGGAAACATTTTCTCAGTTACTTTGACAACTACATTTACATAGTGTAACCCCCAGCGGTTTTGAAAAGAGCTTGAAAAATTCCGGGAAGTTATACTTACAGCACAACCTGAACCTTTACGTATTTGCCCAAATGGTCCTGTGTTAACCTGCGAGTCTTAAGTCCCTGAAAACCTGCTTGATGAAGATATATCCAAAGACTTTATAAGGCGAAAATATTAGTTAACCATCCTGCAATAAATTTAAACATTTTGGTTATGTCATTCCCTTTCGAATCTATAACTTTTATTGTTCGTAAAAGTTTGGAGGCTTCTCTTAAAAACTGTAGTTGTTCTTGCGAATATACGAAAACCGTGCTTTCTGCGGGGCTATTAAAAATGTCGAATAAGTTATTAAAAAACTCTAAATATTCCTTATATGACTTATGCAAGGTGCGCATACCAGCTACTACAGTCCGACATAAAACTTGAGCTGCTAAGTAAACTCTCATCTTTTGAAAATTATTAGGATAAATGTTATCCAAACATAGTTTAGGAACGCATTTAATAGTATTACAATCGACATTATAAAAATGGACAACATCTTCCCAGGACACAACTTTATTGTTGAAGAAAACTTTATTTTCTTTAGCAAGCAGACAATTTCGGGCGCTATTTATAAGTTTTCATTGTTAACCCACTACAATTTCCGTAAACAAAGAAGATTGAGATTGCTTGCGACCAACTTTGTCCTGCTATTCCACTTGCCATGATGACCATTGCAGTTGGCGCTATGTTACGTTAGTTGGCCAAAAGTCGTGTAATTTTGTCTTTGAACCTATCGTAGTCAACGAAAGTTTTTAGAGACATTTCGTTGCAGAAGACACTGACAAATTTATCCTCTTCCGCGTAATCTTGCGCTATCACCTTTAGCGCCTCAAAAGTGCAGTGTAAATTTCCAGGAGTTTTTGGCCAGTCCTTCTAATTTCTAATTGTGGGTCAATATAAAATTGGATGCAAATATCTATACACTAAGGGAGAAAGGAAAATTACAGCTAGAGAAATCAATTTTAGCCCGACATAGTAAAGCCGTTGTTTCGGTTCACGGGTATAATTAATCAAACCATTATCTAAACAAACCGAGAGTAGTTTGCTAACTTTTGAAGAAAGATCATTTTTCTTCTTTAACTCCAATTCCAAGTTTGCAACTCTCGTCTTATATTTTGCAACTTCCCTAGATAACCTTGCGAAATGCGAAACCATTCAGCAGGTCTAAAAAGGGAAGAAAAAATAGCCAAAAAAGAAATACAAAATTTAGTTAATATAAACTACTTGCATTTTACCAGAAAAAAATGTTTTGACCCAATTTTAAAAACATTTCGTTTTCATCTCTTATTTATTACAAAACAAACAGAATCTAACCAAATCCTATTTATATATATATAACTTTAAAATTTTTGATAGGCTCGTATAATGGAGAAACAAATATTTCGATCATTTAATACAAACTGACGCTTGTAGAATATATCTGTGGTAATAAATGATAATAGCTTAAGATTACATAAGTGTTTTTTCATTTTATTGCATATTCTTATACTCTTCTTCAAGATCTATCACTCTAAAATTTATGTATAAAATGCCATTATGAATAGAACTATACGCATTTATATTTTAACTTTACTTAATTTAAACACAATTTATTTTAGATAAACACCTTAATATCCCTAAACCCAAAATTTCGACTTAAGCTATTATTGTATAATGGCACAGATATAATTAAAACTAAATAGAACCGTTTGTGAGGGAAATCAGCCTTAGAAACCGGATGTCAGTATTGTGTTTTGTTAGGAAACACAAGGTTTCTCTCACAAATAAAAACAAACGCACTTTTAACACATGTAAATTATAGGAAACTACAACAAATTTTTCCCCGCACATAAAATATTTTAATATTTATAAGAAATAGCACTTATCTCACAGCATTCTCCGGAAATCAATGTAGGTCTTGGCCTGGTAAACAGCCCATGATGCATTTTCTACTTCTGTAAAAAAATTTATAAATTATTTTATAAAATAAATATATTTCCAAATACTCACATTTTTTCTGTGTGCTTCTTATTGTTATTCTTCTAGGGACCACAATATCAAAATAAAAAAGAAGTTTTTATTTTTCCATTTTAATTATTAATATTAATTAAATACATTTAATGTTTCGAAAAGCACTTACCTTTCAATTTTACTACACACTTTTTTATAATAATTCGCGCTAAGAATAAAAACCCACCCCGAAATGTAAAAAAACGTAAATAAAATAGAAAGGCAGCCAGAGTGGGACAGAAATACTTTTTGATTATATTTGCTGTCTCTTTCTAAGTGAAGAGTTAAACGTCAAAAGCCCCGTAACGTATCTGTTAATATCTGTGCTATGGCTGTAAAATGTATAAAGATGTCAGAAAGTTATTTTCAGTCTTTCATCAAATATTTTGATTGTTATTGGATGAAAAATATTTCGTTTCTTTTTGTTTAAGGAAAAATAATACCGAGAAGGTGTAAAACTAACCGATCCGAACGAGCAACGCCGCAGAATGCTTTCATAGCAAATTTAATATAAAGCTTCTAAAACAGGGAAATTTTTATAGATTTCTTGATTGTTTATGGGATTTAGATGGGGCTAAGTCAAGTGATTTTTTAAAATCCATTTCCTGGTGTATATCTTCATACACAGAAAAGAGAAACGTATTTATATAGAAGCGCTATCAGCTACCGTGAGAGAAGAAAATAACACTTGATACTTTATTTGGACAGTTCTCTAAAACGAAGCACTGTTTGATTGATGAAAGTTTCATTAATACATTTGACAGCAATAACGACGAATCAGATGGAAATATCATTGGAGGAGACTGTCACAGAAGTAGAAGCACAACACAAGCTTTATTTGCTGTGAAAGGGAAAGGCAAGTACTCTTTGATCCATTCAAACATTTCAAACTTTGTCAACCATTTTGTTGACAATAGCTAAAAGAAAGGTTTGGCCATAACCAAAGTGGATGTAAAGCCATAATAGTGTAATGTTGATCTCGTTTGAATGGCGAACACGGCGCGAGTCGTACTTGTCTATATTGCAGTTTTGCTTATTGCTATACCAGCATAACAGTGTAATTGTGGTGGAATCGGGACAGCGAAACGCCGCACGCTTTCCTACAAATGCAAATGTTGAGTACTTTTTTTTACCATACACTAACAAAATATGCAGATATACCCTTGCCACGGTTTGGCAAATATTCCACACTCAAAACCCTAGTTTATATTTGTCATACTTAAGCAAAAATAAAAACATTGTAAAATAAAGTCATAAAAAAGTGGAAACATATAACATAATACAGTTGATTCGGGGGGAATTGGGAGAGATGCTCCAAAATATCCAAAATAAAATATTTTATTTGAGCAAAAAAAAAGTATATTAATAAATTGTAAAATTTTATATTTTACAAATAAAACAAACCTTTTTATTTAGGGGTTGATTTATGAATGAAAAAATTCTCTTTTCTTTTATTATACAGTTTGACATAAAAAACACAGTAAAAAAAATTAATATTAGAAAAGTTAAAATAAAAGAAATACAATTAAGGTGCCCAACGTAAACATCCCGCCCCCCTTGCAGGATTGCAAACAAGAGGAAATGGGAAGCTACCTGGGTTAAAATAAATTCAAGTGTAATTTACGTTCAATAACAATTCATTAAAATTCAATATATAGTATTAAAAAAGGGAATAACAATAAAAGTAGAAATTAATATCAATTATAAGAAAAAAAAAAAAAAAAAAAAAAAAAAAAAAAAAATTATTTGCTGAGGACATTAATTACAATCGTGGCAGACTTGGGAGTTGCAACTACACTGTTGTTGCTCTTATTGCTATCAGGCTGACAAGAACACTTTTGAGCTTGGCTATGGATTGTGTTCTTGTTGTTGTCCTTCCTCTTAACAACCTTTTTATTGATACTGTCGGATTTGCTTCTGTTTTGACGTCGAAAATGCAGCATTGTATGGTGTTTGCCCAGACATTCCATACACCGCTCCCTACTACGGCAATTCTTAGAAAAATGGGACTGGGCCAAACAGTTAGTGCAGTGTTTGAGTCGCTTTACTGCACCCAGTCGCTTGTAGGGATTTAAGCGGCGGAATGCCGGGCATTTTTGAAGGGAATGTTGGTGTTGGCCTTTACACAAATGGCACTTCGAGGTGGTACATTTGACGATTTCGTCGAGACTCTGAATTTCCGGACGTTCCACAGTGAATCTTCTGGGTGCTGCTTCGGACATCTATAAAATAAAGGACAAAAAAACAAACAAGGAAAAAGAAAAAAAAAGAGTTAGTTCTGACTAGGGTTAGAGAGTAATACGAGCTTAACAATAGGCCGCGTTAGAACGCCATTGGCAGTTCGAACATCAGCCACTCGTACTTTGGAATCGGAGCCGACATAAACGCGAGAAATGCGACCGAGCTTCCATTCGTTTGGAGGCAGGTTATCATGTCGAATGACAACGAAGTCATTCACTACGAAATCACGTTGGGGACTTTTCCATTTGTTGCGTTTATGGAGTTCAACTAAATACTCATCTTTCCACCGACGTGCAAACAAATGGTGCAGAATTTTTAATTTCCGCCACCTATTAGCGTAGTTAACAGATTCCAATGAAAAATCAGGTTCTGGGGGTGAAAGTATGGCACTTCCAACAAGAAAATGGCCTGGGGTTAAGGGATTAATATCTGAAGGGTTATCCGTCATGGGACAAAGAGGGCGTGAGTTCAAGCAAGCTTCTATTCTTGCCAGCATAGTAGCGAACTCTTCAAAAGTAAATCTTTGGGCATTGGATACCTTTCGCAAGTGGGTCTTAAAACTTTTAACACCGGCCTCCCAGAGGCCGCCCATATGTGGAGCTCCAGGGGGAATGAAATGCCATTCTAACGATTGGAAAATGTTTTCCGAAATAATCTTATGCTTAAGTTCCGTAAAGAACTTAGCTTGGTCCCTTTTCATCACATTCGCTGCGCCAACGAAAGCGGTTCCATTATCCGAATAGATATGTGCGGGGCAACCTCGTCTAGAGGAAAAACGAGTAAATGCAGCTAGAAAACATTCTGTCGATATTTCGTTAGTTGCTTCTAAATGAATTGCTTTTGTTGCGAAACACACGAACACTAGCACATATCCTTTAGTGATTCGGCAACCACGTCCAATATAGGATTTAATTTCAAAAGGTCCAGCGAAATCTAGACCAGTATGGGTGAAAGGACGAGTCAATGTCGTTCTTTCTGGGGGAAGCGCAGCCATAATTTGTTGACCCATATTCTTTCGGTAGATCGTACAGATCTTACAGTTATGAATAACTGTTCGAATAAGGGTCTTAAGTCTAGGGACCCAAAACTCTTGCCGCATGAGGCGCAGCATTAAAGACATCTCCGCATGTACTGAGCACTTATGAATATGTTCCAAATATAATCGGGTAAAAAGACCATTATAGGGGAGTAATTTGGGGAAGCGTTCATCGTATGTCAAAGTCGGTGATCGAGACAATCTCCCATTGACTCTCAAGAAACCATTCGAGTCGATAAAAGGATTGAAGGTCAATAGAGAGCTCTTACGAGGCAAAGTAGCTTTCTCTTTTAAAATTGAGTATTCCGAGAAGTGTGAACTTTGACACAAAATAATTAATCGACGCTTCAGGAAATTGATTTCGTCCTGAGCAAGTCCTATTGATACGTATTTACGAGATAAGTTATGGGTTTTATTAGCGGAAAGGTAAAACCGGAAAACATAGGACAATACTCGCAACGCGCGGGACAAGTCTGAAAATCGGCTCAAAATTTCCTCATTGAACGAAGTTCTATTGACGTTCACTTGAACCAAACGTGTTTCAAGCTGTGTACAGGGCTTGAATGTTGATTTCGGCCATTCTGAACGTGGACGTCTTAGCCAAATAGGGCCTTTCCACCAGATATCAGAATTGACAAGTTCCCTGGCTGTCATACCTCGACTGGCCAGATCAGCTGGGTTATTATGAGATTCTACATGATTCCAATTATCGGCGCCAATAGTATCCAAAACATACGAAACTCTATTCGCCACAAAAGTTGGCCAATGGCAAGGGGGTTTCTGAAACCAAGACAGAACTATTGTCGAGTCTGTCCAATAAAAAGCTTTCGAATTGGTAAAATTCAGCTCTGTGAGGAGTGAATGTACCATCTTTGCCAGTAGAGTTGCACCGCAGAGCTCCAAACGGGGTAAGGTTTGTACCTTTACTGGCGCAACCTTTGTCTTGGCAGCGAGTAAATGTGTGAATATTTCACCTGACGGGGTTTTGATTCTGCTATAGAGGGTGGCAGCATATGCTTTCTCAGAAGCATCACAAAATGCATGAAGTTCTACTTCATATTCAGGGTTAAAATTAACCCAACGGGGGATGTTAATCCGTTCGATGTAAGGGTAGTCATCGCCAAATTCACGCCACCTGTGTAACGTCATGGGTTTCAAACAATCGTCCCAATCGGTTCCGTCTTTCCAAATTTGTTGCATAAGTATCTTAGCGACAATTACTTTGGGTGCTAACCATCCAACAGGGTCAAACAGCTTGGCTATTTGAGAAAGAACAGAACGTTTGGTGACTTGGGTAAAATCGGGCGCTGGAGAAGGCTTGAAGAAGAATGCGTCCAAGCTCGCGTTCCAACGTAAACCCAACGTTTTAGCAGTACTAGCATCCGAAAATTTCAAAAAATTGGAATCCAGTAAGTATTCGGGGGGTAAGTCTTGAATAAAGACTTCGTTCATTCGAAGTCCATTTTCGAAGCGAGAAACCAGCCGACTTCAAAACGTAAATAATCTCATCGCGACTATGAATTGCTTCTTCAATAGAATGTGCACCTGACAAAATATCGTCCACGTACATTTGTGTACGCAAAATGGTGGACGCTGAAGGGTAGCTTGACTCGCAGTCACTGGCTAATTGGTGCAACGTTCTGATTGCCAAATAAGGAGCACAGTTTACTCCGAATGTGACTGTTCTCAATTCATAATCTTCGATATCTCCCCCGGGGTTTGGGCGAAATAGTATTCGCTGAAAGGGTGCCTGATCCGGTCTGATCAGTATCTGCCTATACATCTTTTCTATATCGGCATTAAAGACATATCTGAATAGCCTCCAACGTAAAACCAAGATAGTGAGATTAGACTGCAAAACCGGTCCGGGGTGTAGGACATTATTCAGACTAACTCCGGTTGAGGATGGGCTTGAGGCATTAAATACTACACGAAGTTTAGTGGTAGTACTATCGGGTTTAAATACTGCGTGATGTGGTAAATAAAAGCTAGTGTTGGGAGAATGAGCTAAGTCATCATTGACCTTTATCATATGACCTAGAACAGAATATTCCTCAATAACAGAGTCATATTGATTCTTAATTTCAGGGCATTTCAATAATCTTGATTCATTTCTTATGAATTGCGATAAGGCTATTCTTCGGGAGAACCCAAGGTTTAAACAGGTAGGAAATTCGGACCTAAAAGGTAGAGTAACCACATACCGACCTTCCTTATTCCTAGTGGTTGTTCGGCGGTACAAGTCCTCACAAAATTTATCCTCAGCCGAGACTTTCTTAAATTTGGGAACTTCCTCTATTTCCCAAAAGCGAGTAATTTGGTCGTTTAAGTCCAAATGACTGAAAAATGACATTATAGAATTCAACGTATTCGGCTGAGGAATCCTACCAGTAAGAACCCATCCAAAAACTGTCTTTTGTGCTATGAGGGAACCCTTAGGGTTTCGTTTAACATCGGTCAACATAATTTGTGAATATATATCTGCTCCTAATAGTAGATCCATGTGATAGCATTTGAGATCTGAAGCAGAAATTTCAAACAAATCGAAATCAATTGCATCCTTCAGTGAGCAAGTGGGTAGACGACCAGTCAGTTTCTCTACGACATAAGCATCCGCTTCCAAGTGAAACTCTGGATCAATAGAAGAACCCAAGGAAATTGAGCAGATTTTAACAGAGCTTGCTGCTACCGCTCCGTTTAAGCCGAGTATCGTAGCAGCAGGGGCAGAGAATGTTGGGAGATCCAGCTTTCTCTGAAGTCTCCTTGAGATAAAAGTAGCCTGAGAGGCAGGGTCAATCAATGCTCTAACAGAACATCTTACGTCGTTGAGCATGATATCTACTACAGTTGTGGCCAACAAGACTGTAGAATACGGGGTGGACTGTAGTTGGGTGGCAAAATTCCTAAAAGAGCGACTTTCGGTGGAAGTTGATGGTCTCTCCACCAACTTTTGTTCAACACGAGCAGTGTGCTCCGGTTTGGAAGCAGAGTGACTTGATGTCATGGGGTTTAATGAATTATTTTCATTAGGCTTAGATTGAATAGGGGCTTCAGTAAAATGAAGAAGCGAGTGATGCTTCTGTTTGCACATATAACAAACATTAGTACTTTGGCATCTTCTAAATTCATGGGAGGTTGCCAAACAATTCGTACAAATTTTGTACCTTTTGACAACATTTATCCTTTCGGTAACTGATAACTTGAGGAATTTTGAGCACAATCGAATAGGATGATTTTCCGAACACAATGGGCATTTCCTCGGAGGTATAGTAGGAGTGACCGTTGTTCCAAAACTCCTAAACTTTCGTTTCTCCTGAGGAGAATTTCGAGTACGACTACTCGCTTGATGTGGATTGTGACTGCCAATAATATCAGAAACTGACTCTAATGTACGATATCTTGCGGTCAAGAATTCGTCCATACTGCTCCATTTGGGCAAGCACGAGTTAGGGCCCTGAGACTGTTCCCAAAGACCAAGAGTGTTCTCGGGTAATCGGGTGGAACAAATATAAACAAAAATAATGTCCCAATTTTGCGTCTCAATTCCGAGCAAGGACAGATTCGTAATACAATCATTGATTGTCCTCTGTAGTCGCTTAATTGCAGGACCCGATTCTCTTTCAATGACAGAAAGATTGAATAACGTTTTCAATTGGGAGTTGACTAATACTCTCTTGTTCTCGTATCGGTCCACAAGATTTCGCCATGCCATATCAAAACCGTCATTCGTCATTGGGCATGTTCTGATTATATCCCTAGCCTCGCCTTCAGTTTTCTGTAGAAGATAATACATCTTCTGAATATTACCAATGTGGGGGTTAGTCCCGTAAAGGGCCGAAAACATGTCCCTGAAAGTTGGCCAGGACGCATAATCCCCAGAAAATGTTTGGGTGTCGCACGGGGGAAGGTGAATAGGAATGCTACTAGGAGATGCGTTGGTAGATTTCGTTTTAAAGTTATCGAGTAAACCTTCAAGATAGGATATCAATTGGAAATACAAAGTATACCCAGACATATACTTTGCCTTGACATCCTTGGTCGACAACTTAGTATCCTCGGCAGTCTCTAGGAGGTCCTCGTAACTAACGCGGAAGGCCTCCCATAAACGGACTAATTCTTGCCGATGGGTGTTCAGAGAGTGAACGGAATGGTCCTCTTGGGGAATAGCTCGGACAAAAGTTTCAAAATCCGCGAAGCGGTTGAAATGTTTACTAAAATTTCTTAAATTCCGTTCCATTTTTTTTCACTCTCTAATAAGTTAGAACAATCACCAAAGGGTTAAAAAACTTTTCGTCAAAAAAAAATACACCAAAAAAATCGCGGTGAATAATGGTATTTCGCAATATTTCGACACAAATTTAATAAAAAAACAAAACAACGATTTTATAAAAAATATTTAAATCAAATATTCGAATCGCGCACTTTTTAAATTGATGAACATACCTTTGTTTTTTTTAAAAATAATATTAAGGCAAAATAGGGGGTTTTGATATGTTACTGCGGATGATAATGGGAAAATTGCAAAGATACTTCTTTTACGGGGTCAATATGAGAAGAAATTCCAAAAGATTCAATCTTGATTTGCGGGATCAATCCTTTATTTTGCGGGTCTCTTTGACGTCTGGAAAGAGAGCTCAAAATTAAAATATTTTATTTTGTATATCCGGTTCGAAGGACCAAAATGATTCGGGGGGAATTGGGAGAGATGCTCCAAAATATCCAAAATAAAATATTTTATTTGAGCAAAAAAAAGTATATTAATAAATTGTAAAATTTTATATTTTACAAATAAAACAAACCTTTTTATTTAGGGGTTGATTTATGAATGAAAAAATTCTCTTTTCTTTTATTATACAGTTTGACATAAAAAACACAGTAAAAAAAATTAATATTAGAAAAGTTAAAATAAAAGAAATACAATTAAGGTGCCCAACGTAAACAACAGTCAAACTCGTTTATAACAAATTCTTGGTTATTAAGTACATGTCGCTCGTTTATTGCAACATAGTCATATCCTAAAAAAAAAAATTTGTAGTTACTTAAGTAAAACTGCTCTTTTAGACCTTCTGTACATGTTGAAAAAAAATCAGTTTTATATCCCAAGCTGAACCGAAGTTATAGCAAAAAGTGTTTGCGGCAATTAGATAATAGGACTTCTGTCTTGAAAACTTAAATCGCATTTTGCCAAGTTCAATTTTTTTGAGATTATTGCAATAAAGGAGCGATATTTTCAAGTCTCAACGTTTTAATATCAATTTTCATACAAAAGACTTCGTTTATTACGAACTTATTTATAACGAGTTCTCGTTTAAAAGGAACTGTTTTAAATGGTCCCAGAATTAAATTTCAGGCATTTTACCTTTTTTATAACGAACCCTCAGAAATAACTTTGAAGTGTGGCAATAGTCTTTACTTTTGTTTGATATGGCAGCGTTAAATTATAACTTAGCATCTTAAATCAGCTGAAAAGTTAAAACACATACATTGTGTTTATTCTTTTTTTTTTGGTTTTTAATAAAAAAAAATACTTTTTGTTTTTAATAAATGATAAAAATTATTTGTATTTTATATTTTCTTCTATGACTTTATCTCGTTTATTACGAACCTTGCCTATAACGAACTATTTCTGGTCCCACGGAGTTCGTTATAACCGGGTTTGACTGTAAAACGAATTAAAAGAGAAAAGCTGAATAAAAAATGGACAGAGGACGAAATAAATAAAATTATAAATTATCTTAAATATATTTGAATTTGTTTTATTTATATATAAAATGACAACATTTAAGAAAGCATTAATGAATATTTGACTTGTCTTTTCATTTGATAACTTTGCAAAAAAGTTAAACAAAAAGCCCGTTCACAATTAAAGGCAAATATTTACAATGGTATAAATTGACGATCTAAATGTCCAAGATTATGAACTGCTCTCCATATTATCTTTGTTTCTTCTTATTATTTTCCATTATATTTTGCTTGTTTACGAGATTTATTAACTAATAAGGAAATCAATTCTTTCGTATTGACTTTAATATTATTTATAAATGTATTTTTGAGAAAGATTTCCAAAGTTGAAAATATGTAAAGATTTCAACTCTAGTAACGAAAATTTTCAATATAAATTCGTAATGCGACTAATTTAACTCAGATTTTATGTTGCTTAAACAACTATCAAGTAAGGTTAGGAATAGGTTCGACTAAAGTCTCAGTTATGCTACCGTAACGGAATGTAACAGTAACGTGTACATATGTTTTTATGTAAAAAAACAAAAAAAAAAAAATAAGTATTGCAAAAGCTAAAAGACAAAAATTCAGATATAGAAGACATGTTCTGGGATTTGAGTTTTTATTTTATTACTAGCAGATTGTACCCGGCGTTGCGCGGGTTATAAAAATATCAATAAATATTTTCATTTACTGTTTAGTGATTGAAAGCCTAGTTCAACAGGAATAAAACTATGCGGCAATTAAGACTATTTTTCCAATAAACACCGAGAAGCTGAAAGCGCTCAATGATATCATAATCGATGAAAATCAGCAAATTTACGTGAGTTTTGCTCTTTAATTTTTCATTTTCCAAATTTTTGTGCATTTTTGTAGACAATGAAAAAGTTTTTGATGCATTGACGGATGCGATTCGGCCGCTCTGTGATGACCCAGATAAAAAATTACGCTACGCCTTAGCTGTTATTAAAAAACGGCGTCTTCTTAACGTTTGTGTTTTGAAAAAACTTAATTCAGTACTTTATACAAAAGTTTCTTTCAGTACAAACTTTCGAATGTATACTTATATTTTTCATTTTACTTCTTTACATTATAACTTTATTTTAAGTCATGAAATGTACATGAATTTATTTTTAAATAAATAAAATTTTTTCTGTATTATAACAATTATTTCTAATTATAAATATATATACAGTAGCGAGCACAAATAATGCAACGTTGGTTAAGATTATCTTTAAGTGCGATAATTTTAAAAAAATGGTGACCAGTTCAAAATATTTCTTTGGGTTATTAATCCCTACAGTTATAGATACCTATTATCAATAACATTATGTAAATATTTTTAATTAATGATATATTATTTTGTCATTTATTAAAAAGAGTGCGAATTTTATGGGAGCAATAAAAAGGCAAAAGCATAAATTTTAATGTGTTTATTTAAATTAAATAGTAATTCTTACAAAAAAAAAATCTTAAAATTAATATTTAGTGGCGTAGCCCTTATTTTTTATGACTTCTTGCAACCTAGAAGGCATAGAGTCGATCTAATAGCTCCCATAGATTTTCTATGGGGTTCAAATCGGGAGACTGTGATGGCCAATCCAAAACATTGACATCATTGTCGCTTAAAAAGTTTCGAGCTAAGCGACTTGTGTGCTTTGGATCGTTATCCTGTTGGAATATGCTACCAGGAGGCATTTTTTCCCGCAGATGAGGAAGCATGTGTTCTCCAAGGATTTCACAGTACTTCTTGGCGTCCATTTTTCCTTCGATTTGAGTTAAGGGACCTACCCCATCACGGCAAAACGCACCTGTAAATACGTGACGTAAAATCAATAATTTTTTTTAAACATATCGTTCCTTACCTCACACCATTATTGATCCACCGCCAAACAAATTAAATTTGCTTTCATCGCTCCACAAGACTTTAGCCCATTGTTCATTTGACCAATCCTTGTAACGTTTTGCAAATTCCAGGCTGTTCTTTTTATTGATTGCACTGATGAGAGGTTTCTTTGCGGGTCGTCTCGCATGCAAATTAGCTTCTTTCAACCTACGGCGAACACTGTAAACGCCTATAGAGACTCCCATTTGCTCATTTGCGAAATTAGCAACGTCCACTGCGGTCTTTCGTGGATCTTTTTTAACCAGTGCAATCATCTGGTGGTCTTGGCGAGAGGTAGTTTTTCGAGGATTACCACTACCTGGTTTCCTTTCCACACTATTTCTCAAGGAAAATCGAGATTTAATCCGACATACGGTTGATTGATTTACACCAAAGATGTGTCCAACTTCACGCATGGATTTTCCTTCTTCTAAGGCTTTAATGATTGCAGTTTTGCTGTCAGCAGAGAGCTGCTTCTATTCAAAACACATGTTGTATAACTTATTTAAGAAATTTTCAATTATAATTAAATAAATAACTTACTTTAACTATTTTTTTATTATGTTGCATTTTTTTTGCTCGCTAAAAATTTGCACTTTTTAAAGCAGAATAAAGTCATGCAAAGATGACCAATTGACGACCGCCTATGTCATGCCTGTATTAAAATAATGAGTCGGCGGCAAGGAAAAAAGTCACTTAATCAACTAGATGCGCTTATTAAAAATCCAATTTGAAGTTACTTTAAAATTAGTTTGATTTCCAACAGGGTAACGATTGGTACGAATGGTTTACGATTGGTATGAATGGTTTCAATGCTGGTCGCATATACATACTAGCGTGTATACGTGTGTACATGTGTGTATACATACATTGCCAAATAAAATAATAAACAAACTGAAAGATGTCTTGTTTTCACAAAATAGCCTGTGGAAAAAAATATTACCGTTTGTTTCATTGTAGGGTAAGAATATGTGTTTTATTGTTGTAGAAATGAAACTATATCGATTCAATTCGCTCAAAGCAACGAATACTGGACGAATGATGTGACTGTTTTTAGTTATTTCATTTGACATTGAATTATTTCGTTGCTTGATGAATAACGTCAAAACAAAAAGTGAATGTAAAATAGCAAACAGTAATAAGGAGTAAAAGCAATGAATTTGCGAATGGTCAGCAAATGTGAATGGTCTATTTCTGTTCTCTGCTGAACACCGCATAATGTGAACAATTTTTTTCACTGTATATATTTCTAAGCATGTAGACAACATTGAAATACATACATTAAATTCGAATTTTAAAATTTTGGTAATCCCCTTATATAAATAAAGAGTGTATAACCCCAAAATAATTTTGTGTGTGTGTCAAAGAAATTTGAAGTTAGTGGCTGACTTCCAAAACGTATATTAACAATGTATCAATACAGTATTTAAACCTAGTTGATACATTGTGTAGTTACTTTTTTAATACGTTGCATATTAATACTTTACAACACAGTATAGCAGTAACGAAACGAATTTGACAGGAGCATAGGTCAAATTTGAAATTATGTTTTCGGGGTGGGTTTTTATTTTTGGCGCAAATTAATTAAATGTGAAAAAGTGAAGAATTGGAAGGTAAGTTTTTTATTTACAGTTTGTCAAAAAAATCTTTGCACAGACCAAAAAAATTTAAAATTTGATCTTTATTCAAGAATTCCAACAACAAATTCTTTAGATATTTTTTTATTTTTGCACTCATTCTATAACTGTACTTGTCTACGGCCATAAGGCACCAATAGTTTTCTAATAGTAACACGGATTACAATAATAACAACAACAAAAGAACTTTACTCAATATAAGAAGTGTCAAAAAAATCTTTGCATATTGAATGAAGATAATAAAAAAATTACAAAAATATGCCGTTATTTCCCAAAAATGTTGCGCATTTTGGGTTTTTTACAAAGGGGATGGAATGTGAAAGGCGTAAATAACGTTTTAGCAATGAAGGGATCATTTTTTATGTAACAAGTGTCCTTATATTTGAATACAAACAATGCCAGGAAAACGAGTTTCAAAAAATATTATACAATTGGCCTATTTCAACTACTACAAAGGCAAATCTGCAAAGGAAATCGCCGATATGTTCTCCCTGAACATCAGGACTGTATATAATATTATATCCCGTGCTGAAAAAGAAGGAGAACTTGACTTAAAGGGATCTACCGACAGGCCAAAAAAGATGACGCAGCGAGTTAAGAGAAAAATTATTAGAACCCTGTATCATAGCCTGCAATCCAGTACTAGATGATAAGCTCTTCAAGTGGAAAAAGACTTTGGGTTACGTGTTTTCCAAGAAACCATTGGAAATGTTCTTCAAAAACACAAATATTCTTCAAGAATGACTAGGAAAAAACTCCTGCTGTCAGCACAAAATGTCGAAAAGAAATTTTGATTTGCCACCGAATAGATTTGACTTCCTTCGGAGTACTGGGGCGAAATTATTTTCTCAAATGAGATGAAAATAATGATTTATTATTATGACAGACCACAAAAAATTTGGCGTAAGCCTCTGACAGCACTAGAAAATAAAAATCTTATTCCTGCAGTGAAGTTTAGAAAACTGTCTGTAATGGTATCCGTTTATATATCCAGCAAGGAAGTTGGTGTAATCAGGATTTTAGATGAAATAATGACTAAGGAAGAATATCTTGATATTTTAAAAAATGAATTGACCGCTAGCGTTAAGCAATTTGGTTTTATTGGCTCGGTTAATCCAAATAAATTTAATTGCAAGTACTGTCAAAATAATAATCCTGAAAATAAATCTTGTTTATATAACTTCAGGTTATTGATACTCTTGCCCAAAGTCTTGATATTAACCCTATCAAAAATTTTTGGGTTCATCTAAAGAAAAAGGTAGGGAAATGATCGCCCATAAATAAAAACGTATTCGTAAAGTTCATCAACGAAGAGTAGGAAAAAACCATTAGAATATGACATTCCGAAGATTATTCAATCCATGAGAAGGCGTCTGCAAGCTTTAATTGAAGCTCAAGGTGAACCCACAAAATATTAGCACTATAAATTTAAAAAAATTGCCTAAGTCTTAATATTTTATCAAGTGTGCAAACATTTTTTTGACAGCAGTAAAATTGAATTGTTTTTTTAATATTTTACATTAGAATATTTTCATTGTTATAAAATTTTTTTTATTTATTATATTAACAAAACATATGTTTATAAAATCCTGTTTGAAAAAATTTTAAAACTTGATTATTTATATTAGGAATCAATGAATTTTTCAAAGTTTTCTTAATTTTTCTCTATGTGCAAAGATTTTTTTGACAAACTGTATTTCATTTATAAATTAAAATATTAAATGTATTTAACTAATATTAATAAATAAAATGCAAACATAATGTTCAGTAGGTTTTTTATTTTAATTTAAGTTGTGAATGAAAGAATCATTTCTATCGAGAAGCAACAAGAACACAGGAAAAATGTGAGTATCTGGAAATATATTTATTTTATAAAATAATTCAAATTTTTTACAGGGTCAGAAAATGCATCATGGGCTGTCCACCAGGCAAACCCATACACCAGTTTCCAGAAAATGCTGAGAGGTAAGTGCTGTATTTTATAAATGATTACTATTTAAAATATTCTATGTGAGATATATATACATATATAAAGTGCGTTTATTTTTATTTGTGTATGAAACCTATAACAACATAAAAATACAAATAGGCCTCCGGTCCTTAAGACTGATTTCCCTCACATACGGTTCTAAATCGTTTCAATTGTATCACATCTGTGACATTAAATAATAATAGCCTAAGTCAAAATTTCGAGATATTAAGGTGTTTGTCTTAAATAAACTATGTTTAATTAAAGTTAAAATATAAATGCGTATAGTTTTATTAATAATGGCATTTTGTACATGAAATGTAACTGTGTGATGGACCTTGAAGAAGAGAATAAGAATATGTAATTAATATAAATATGTATATCAACTTAAGCCATTATTATTTATTTTCACAGATATATTCTGCAAGTGTCAACTTGGATTAAATGAGTCAAATATTTCTCCATTATGCGAGCTTATCAAAAATTTGAAATTTAATTTTAATTTAATTTTTGTTTTGCTTCTATGGAGTTTGGAATTGGAGATAGGTGAGTTCTTTTCGAACTCGTTTTTGCTATTATATTATAAATATATATATATGTATATTATATATATAATGTTATTATATTATAATATAAATATATTATATATATATATATATATATATAATAAAATAATAATAATATATATAATAGTAATAATAAAATTAAGAGGAAAGCTTTGGTGGATCCAATTGCAAATAAAGTATACTAATTTTGGTTTTAATTTTTAGCTAAATTTTGTAAACTTTTAGATTTATTGTACGCATCTCATTTAATTTTTTTATTTTATTTTTGTAAGAGTGTTTAATGAAAAAATAGGAAAAACTTTTTCTGATAATGAAAGAATTCAAATTATAGTACAAATAGGATATTATATAAGTATAACACATTACATACGTATCATTTTCAATTTGTTAATTTTAATTTTAGAGACATTCTCTTATCAATTGATAAAGAGAATTTTCTATGGATTCATGATATTTGATATTGATTCTTTATATAAAGTCAATAATACGTTCGTAGCTTATGTTGGCTTTAGTTAAAGAAGGGTATATGTGATGTTGTAGTTTTTGGTTAGATGCTGTTTGTTTTGTATATGAATATGTTGATTCAATAACCATTAAGGGATTAAAATCAGGGACCGAAAATAACTGTAATTTTTTAATTTTTGATTAAAAAAAGCAAGCACAAGGAAATGTCGGAGAACAGAACCAAGTATACCGTTTTGTTTGTCTGGGACCAAATTTTTATAAAATGGAATGCTTTTTAAAAACCTGATTTTTATTTTTTAGAAAAAAAATAAAAGTTATTTTTTGATTTTTATTTTTTCGAGCAAAAATAAAAGTTATTTTTGACTTTTATTTTTTCGAGCGGAAATAAAAGTTAAATTTTGACTTTTATTTTTTCGAGCAGAAATAAAAGTTATTTTTGACTTTTATTTTTTCGAGCGGAAATAAAAGTTAAATTTTGACTTTTATTTTTTCGAGCAGAAATAAAAGATATTTTTTGACTTTTATTTTTTCGAGCAGAAATAAAAGTCATTTCTATTTTAATTCATGATGAATTCATAATATTTATTAAAAAATTCTTTAAAACAATTAAAGTAAATTATGTTAAAAAATTTTTAGAATTAAGTTTTGCAATAAATGTTGATAAATATTTTGAATTCAACATGAAATAAAACAAAAATAACTTTTATTTCTGCTCGAAAAAATAAAAGTCATAAAATAACTTTTATTTCTGCTCGAAAAAATAAAAGTCAAAAAATAACTTTTATTTCCGCTCGAAAAAATAAAAGTCAAAAATAACTTTTATTCTCACCCGAAAAAATAAAAGTCAAAAAATAACTTTTATTTCTGCTCGAAAAAATAAAAGTCAAAAATAACTGTTATTTTTGATCGAAAAAATAAAAATCAAAAAATAACTTTTATTTTTGCTCGAAAAAATAAAAATCAAAAAATAATTGTTATTTTGTGACTTTTACGATAAAAGTTATAACAGTTACGGTCCCTGATTAAAATGAAATTTTTGTAAAATTGGGTCAAAAAAAAATTTTTCAAAAATGTTCACATTATAAACTAACTTTGGTATTTCTTTTTTTTCACTATGGTTTTTTATGTGTTTTGCATTATAGCAGCTTTTCTTTCTTGTTCCTTTTTTAGAGGTGGTGAATGGTTTCGTGTTTTAAATGTAAAGTCATCAGTAAAAAGGTTGTTTATTTGTAGTTTACATTTTGATCCCGAATTTATTTAATGAAATCGTATTTCCAAATTTGCGGTTCCGAAATGTGCTCAACAAAATGAATTGTCTAAAGAGCAAACTATTCCAAGTTTTAACAAAGGTAATGAAATCAGGATAGGGAATCAGAATGACAAGATTTTAGAAGATGACGTTAGGAATTTAAAAGCAGCCTTAGATCATTATCGTAGGCAATATTTGTTAGAAAAGAGATTAAAATGCAAGTTGAAGGTTGCTAATGCTAGGGAATTTGAAAAATACAAGGCAAAGATTAAAAACTTGGAATTGGAGTTGAAGAAGAAAAATGATTTTTCTTCAAAAATTAGTATACCACTTCTGGTTTGCTTAGAAAATGGTTTGACTAATTATACCCGTGAACCCAAGCAACGACGTTATAGTGTCGGACTGAAATTGATTTCTCTAGCTGTGATTTTCTTTTCTCCCTTAGTGTATAGATATCCACGTCCAATATTAAATTGGCCCTAAATCCAAACTTTACAACACTTCGTAAAGGACTGGCCAAAAGCTCCGAGAAATTTAACCGGAATTTTGAGGCACTAAAGGTGAGAGCACAGGATTTTAGCGACGAAGACAAATTTGTTAGTGTTTCCTGCTACGAAATATGCCTGAAAACTTATCTTGACTACGATAGGTTTAAAGACAAAATTATAGGCTTACAGCGCAAGTGCAATAGTCATCATGTCAAGTGGGATAGGAGTATAGAGTTGGTCTCAAGCTATTTCATACTTCTTTGTTTATGGAAATTGTAGGGGCATAACAATGAAAACTTATATTTTCGATGCAATTTCGAAATTACAAGCAATAGGCTTAAACCCTTGCCAGTTCGTTTGCGACCAAGGCGGCAACTTTGTCAACTTTTCCAAAATCGTTTGGGTAACTTTAGAAGGTCCCTATTTTGTAGTTAACGATAAACGAATTTATTTTATGCATGTCAGTCCGCATTTGAAAAGCGCCCGAAATTGTCTGCTTGCTAACGAAAAGGAAGTTTATTTCAACAATAAACTTGTGTCCTTGGCAGATATTATCCATATTTATAATGTAAATTCCAGAACCATTAAATGTGCTCCTAAACTAAGTTTGGATCACATTTATCCCAATAATTTTCAAAGGATGAGAGTTAACTTAGCAGATCAAGTTTTAAGTCGGAATGTAGTAGCCGGTATGCGAACTTTGCATAAGTGTGGGAAACTAGATAACTCGAAAGCCCTAACATTCCTAAACACAGCTGAATACTTAGAGATTTTTAATAATTAATTCGATATTTTTAATAGCCGCGCAGAAAGAGTGGTTTTCGTCTGTTCCCAAGGACAATCACAGTTCTTAAGAGAAGCTTTGATACTATTACTTTATTGTCTGTAAAAGTTACAGATTTGGGGGGAATGAAGTAACAAAGAAGTTTAAATATATTACAGAATGGTTGACGAACATTTCCGCCTTAAAAAGTGTTTGGACACATCTGCATCAAGTAGGTTTTCAGGGACATAAAACTCTCAGGTTAAATCGGGACCACTTAGAACACTTTTTTGGACACATACGGAACGGTTTAGATTGTGGTATAAGTATAACCCTCCGAAATTTTTCAAGCTTTTTTCAAAAGCGCTGGGAGTTATACTATGTAAATGTAGTTGTAAATGGAAACTGCGAAGACGTTTCCTCAATTGATAATATCAATTTCAATTGTAGACCTAGCGTATACTAACGATAAATATCATACGCAATGGGATGAGTTCCATTCTCAACCAAACCCTTGCCCCTCCATAATCGATATTGAGGTACGCGATAAACATTTCCGCACAGAAGAAATGATGGCCCTTCAAAACAACGCATTTGTTTATATTTCAGGATATTTTTATAACAAACTATCCCTAGTCGCCTCGTTAAACCTCCTCAGGGCTTTGTAAGATTATAATAAAGCATTGGAGAGTAAATTTATAGATTTGTTCAACAAAAATTGCAATCGACATGGTCTTCATCAAATATTTTTCAACGAACTTTTTCAAGAACGCCCCTTTGTTGTTCCAAAGTAAAATATGAAGATGTTTTAAATCTATACATTTGAATTAGAATTTATTTCATTATAAACTATTTGAAGGGGCGGGTCAAAGAACTCAATTTTAAGCAGAAGTATTTATGTGTAGCTCATTGATAGCTTTTTGATAGTAGTCGAATCATTTACCTGATCTCATACTGAATTTTGTTTAGCACATTTCGGAAATTGTATATATTTTTTATTTATTGCATAACACAAAAATTTACAACATTAATGAACTTGAAATTTTATTTTGCTCTTACACGTACATACATACTAATTATTTGTTACCATTAACATTCACTTTAACTTACTTGAATTACAAAATCATTTCCATTTCATTATTATATTCATTAATGTAATTACATGCCTAGATAACATAAAATCACCACATAATAACTCATCATACAGATACACTTCATAAACAAAATATGGTTTGTAAGAGTGCTTTTTTTCTTTGGTTATGAAATAATATCTTATTTTTATTTAAAATAAATTTGTTAATTTGCATAGCACCCATTATGAAAATTGTTGTATTTTCATATATCATTCTATTTTTATTGTACTTATTTAGCAAATTCATGTTTTTGTAAGACTGTAAGATGAACGCTTCAACGCTATAGAAAATTTTTATGGAAATAATAATTTTATATAAATTATCGAACATCTGAAACATGTCGGAAAAAGAGGGTAAAATGTCTGCAGCGGTGGACTGCATACATTTTTGGCATTTGGAAATAATAAGTAAATACAATTACTGAATTTCTGGAGTAAGTGTAGCGAAAATAAAATGCATTTGCATTTCTAGCTTCTCCTTACTCAAGACCATCATGCGTGGTGAAGAGGTGATGCTGTATTTAACAGAACATGATGGATATAGACCAGAGAAAGTCGATAAATAATCATAATTTTTTAGTACTGTTGCTATTATTGTGATTCTTTTCTTTACAGACAAAAACTAAGTCCACGCTTACATTGGTTTGGATGTGCTGATAAAATTCAGAAATGTGAGATAGTGAAAAAACACTTAAGCAATATGGTAAGGCTTATAAAATAATATGTATTAATATATTTTACTAATTTCTGTTTATTTGTTAGATCGCAGATACTAAAGGCTGGACTCGTTTGGATTATGAAATGTTTTTGTTTCCTTTTAATATCAAAGGCTCTTCTTAGGACCACAAATATTTGAAAAAAGAGAAATTGTTTTTTATTTAAAAGTACTTTATAGAGCCAACATTAAATGTATAACTAGTTGTCCACATTTGTTTTAAGTAAATTTGCTTAACATTGTGCAGTAATTGTTTTATAATAATCATATTATAACTGTCACCAATTTTTGTTTATTAATTAGATGAAAAATTCTTGTCTTGTTTAACTACTACAACAGACACCACAAGCATCAACTCCAACGTAACATTAAAAATGCTGACTATTCACTGTTGCCTTTTAAATTGGCGATAATCAAGCTAAATCGTAAAAAATTACCTATTACCATTTTTTCTCCCCTTTTTGTCAAAATCTTAAAAAGATTTATAGTCTATAAACTGCACCGACAAAAGCTCGATCAATATCCCAAATTTCAAGAAAATCGGTCCAGGCGTGATTGGCTAACGAACAATCATTTGGAAAACTCAACTAAGCTAAATCGTAAAAAATTTCCTATTACCATTTTTACCCCATTTGCTCCATTTTTTCTCCCCTTTCGGTCAAAATTTTGAAAAGATTTATAGCCTATAACCTGCAACGAGAAAAGCCCGATCTATATCCCAAATTTCAAGAAAATCGGTCTGGGCGTTCAGGCGTGATTGGCTAACAAACAAAAAACAGACTTACAGAAACATTTATAATATCTACTAGCAGATTGTACCCGGCGTTGCGCGGGTTATAAAAATAACGATAAACAAAAATCCGGCTTATCAAACAACTCAGTTTTTTAAATATAGTCCCTTTTTCCCTGTCCAAATAACAATTTGGACAATAATTTTATTTTTAATTTTAAGTTATAATAATGAATTTTAAACTGTTACAGATGAAGTACTATTAATGAATTTCAAACCTTTTCAATACTGTAAATGAATTAAAAATATTTTGCAATTACCAATACTAGTTTTAAGTTCGAAAAGTATCTATAACTGTATAGATAATTTATATCTGTATATATAGATTTACAGATATAAATTTTGAAGTTTCCTAAAGGATGAAATAATTTTTTGTAACCACTTCTCTTTTTGCAATTGAATTAATCGCATCAACTAGCCTTTTGCGCTTGCACTATTAACATTAATTTATTCTCTGTGTCTCTCATCATCATTGTAAAATACTACATAAAAAAATATTAAACTGAAAATATTACATCAACAAATCCTTTCCATTATCTACAAACATAAACCTTAAGATAGGATGTCCCATATTTTACTCTTATTAAAAGAAAAAGAATCTCATTAATTCTTTGTTCTATCTCATTTATTTAACCCTAATTATAATTACATCGGGTAATTATAATCGCAACTCTCTCTGGAAGTTTGGTACACTTGCTTCCAACGCCTATTTATCAACCTTCCATAGGAGAGTTTGCTTAAAATAACACTCGTTATTTCATGGTCCTTCTCCTCGCGAACTCCTCGCAACCTATGGAACAATTCCATGCTTATTAATTCTATGGCAATTCATGGTCCTTCTCCTCAGGAATTTTACGCAACCTATGGCAATTCATGGTCCTTCTCTCCGTGAATTTTACGCAACCTATGGCAATTCATGATCCTCCTCCCCATGAATTTTACGCAACCTATGGATTAATTCATAATCCTTCTCTCCACGAACTCTACACAACATACGGATCAATCCATGGTCTTTCTCCCCGTAAACATCCCGCAACCTATGGAACAATTACATACTTCTTCATTGTCCATGTAAAATTTCTCACGAAAAAACATTTCTCCACAATATCCCGCAATTAAGATCAACAACAACAGTATTACAATTTCTCTCACAGTGTAGATCCTAATTTCATAAAGGAAAAAGCAAGGAGAATGAGGTATATAAATTAAACATTAAAAAATCAGTATAATCGCAAGCGTAGAAGAGTTAGAACGTACACTACAAAAAAAAGAAAAAAAAAATCAAACAAAAACCCAACAGAAAACAATTTCAAAAAACAAACAAAAACAATCAAAAACTGTGTAGGTGAAAATAAAATTAAATGCATATATAAAACAAAAAAGAAACAAAGGAATAAATAATAAATTCTTATAATTAAAAAAAAAAATATAAAATAAAAATAAAAGTAATTAATTAGAAAGAATTTTTTTGAGAAGAAATATAAAAAATGAATACAAAAATTATAATAACTAGATAAATTATAGAAAAAAAATTTTATTACAAAGAAAAAACAACAAAAACTAAAAAGTGAACTAAAAAAAAAATTAAAAAAAAAAATTCAAAAAGAAAATAAAATCATCAATAAAAAGTGCTTAAATTAAAAGGAAAAAGCCAAAAATTATACGCTGAAAACATAATTAAGGTGAGTTTTACATGCAAAAATAAAAACAAAAAAAACGCAGAATCAAAATCAACACCTAATGGTAACATAATTAACGGGAAAAGAAAAAAGTGCTTACACCAGTAAAATAATATTAGTATATTTATGCACCAGTGAAAAAATGTTAGTATAAAAAATTAATTTAAAAAAATAACAAAAAAAAATGTATATTATAATAGTCGTTTAAAGAAATTAAACGGAAAAAAGCAAACGGTATATCGGTCAAAAGGTCTTACGGTTACTCAGAATACATAAAAATATATATATATATATATATATATATATATAAACCGCTATTTCAAAAAGGAAAAAAAATTTAATATATATGTACATATGTATATATAATACATAATAAGAAGAAAAATAATAAATAAGAAAAAAAAGAAAACCGTTAATATATAAACTACATATATATATAAATCATAGCACTTTATAAAGAAACAAAATATATATATATATACGAATAAAAAATTAAATATAAAAAATTATTATATAAACTAAAATTAAATTAAATTACCAAAAAACAAAAAATTTTAAATCAATTCATTCTACATACATAAACCTCTACTTACGCACCCCCCTAATAAAAATTCCCCAGAATAAAAAGGTATTTATGTTTTTAAATATTATTTACATTATTTGCAAATCATAATTTGTTTTTCAATTGCTCTTTGCTATCATTTGTCGATCTCGCTCTAAAAATCTCTCACTGAAAATCAACCACCAAAATTTGCCAATAATTGAATCTCTTGCGCTCTCTTACAGTACAGTAAAAAAAAATTATATTATAAATTTAAAGTAAAAATAACAATAAAAATTTATTTTTATAAAGACAAAAGGACAAACATTAACAGTACAAATATAAAACATATACATAAATAAAAGTAAAAACACAAGAAAGTTAATATATTTTATAAATTTAAAAACAACAATTTGTCACAATTACACATAGTAAAGAAAAAGGAAAAAGATCGCAAAAAGACAACAATTACAAAAACCATTTAATGTTAAACTGGAGCAATTGCAAAAAAAAAAACATTCACACGCTCATATATATACATACTCTTACACATATATTCCTTACACTTGCAATTCAGAGTTGTAAAATAAACTAGAGTTAGGTTATAAAATAAACTAAAAATTATTTGAAATAAGTAACATTATTGAATATATAACTGGATTCCATATCCAGTGCCACGGTTGGCCCCTAATAACCCCTTAAATTTCACAGAACTGGGAAATTTTATTATTTTTTGTTCTTTTAGTAATTGCTATCACTTGTAGTTAACATTTGTAACCCGCTTACAGTAGTTTATTTTATTTAATTTATTATATTTTCGTGATTCGCCTTAATATGTCTTCTACATCTAGTTCACAAGAGTCCCTAAGGGAGCACTTTCTATTTCATAGCGAACACTTACTACAGTTTTGTAGTAAATTCCACGCATACCCAGTTGAAAACCAAACAGAATCAATTCTTGAGGTCAAATTAAAGGATTTAGAAGCTCGTTGGAACGAATTCGACTCATGCTACAAAAAAGTTATGTTAGCCCATGATGACTTAGTCTCGTCAGATTTTAAACAGGAGGCCAAGGGAAATTTCGACGCTTGTATGGACGCTTATTATTTGTGCAATTCTCAAATTGCAGATTTGTTAAGAGTCACTCGAATGGATGTTTCAAACAACTCTGGATTTCAATCAACACATCGCTATTCTACCTCACCTCAGTCTCAAACCCAAATACTGATGCCAGCAAATTCTGGAAATTGCATAAAATTACCACCTTGCGATACGGAAATATTTAAAGAGAACTACGAACAGTGGCCCTCATTCCGAGATATGTTCACTGCAGTCTACATAAACCACTCGAAGCTCTCTCCCGTCACTAAATTATATCATCTCCGGAATAAAACCTCTAGGTGAAGCTGGAGCAATCGTGAAGAGATATACTCTTTCTCACGATAATTTCGAAATAGCATAGAACGCGCTTCAAACTCGATACGAAAACAAACGAGTTCTCGTGGATAATCAGATTAAAATTTTATTTGACATCCCCGCTACAGACTCTGAGGATAGCGAGTCCATTAGAAGGATACAATCTGCGGTTAATGACCCTTTAGCGACTCTTGGGACTTTAGGTGTAAAAGTAGAAACTTGGGATCCGATACTCGTCCGATTGATCTTTACTAAACTTCCCAATTTGACTCTGGCCCTATGGGAGCAATCCCTCACATCTCCTCGTGAACTCCCTAAATGGTATCAAATGTCCCAATTCCTTGTGGACAGATATGAGGCTGTTGAACGCTTGACTAGTATTAGGAACTCTCACCAAACCAGCGTTGCCCAATATACAGGCATATGTGTCTCAGGAGAATATAACTCCCATGTGTAAACTGTGCAATGAAGATCACTCTCTTAGATCTTGTCTCAAATTCAGGAATTTTACTGTACAACAGAGAGTTGATTACGTATTTCAAAATAAATTTTACAATAATTGCTTAGGATCCTCCCATATCAAAGCAAATTGCAAAAGCAAGCACACTTGCCTCTATTGCAAGAAAACTCACCATACCCTATTGCACATGATGAAAGAAGTGCGAAACTCAAGTCAAAGTAGTGAAGGCACTCGTCTCGGGAACTCGAATAGAGGCTTCAGTCCCAAAAATTCTCCAAGGGTTTCTCAAACGAACTCACAGGATGCGCATGATGAACGACCATCTACATCGGGTCAAGTACGTGCCAATCATTCATATCTGAGAAGATTAGAAACCGTCTTCAGCTTCCATACCACAACTCTCATTTCGAAATTGTTGGTATTGGAGGCAGAGACCTGCGCCGAGCAAATTTGTCGGCGGCGGCGGCTAAAGGTGAAAAGTTTCGGCGGCGGCTTTAAGTCGGCTGTCAGCCGAAATATGGTAAAGTTTCGGCGGCGCTTTTATTTATTTAAATGATATGCATACAACATTTCCAACATTGATTTAAAGAACAAAAAAGACATGCTAATCCATGTATGAAACATTAGCTTCTCACACCACTTATGTGTGTGCGTTAATTTTATATGGTTGTTGGGGCCTACAGTTTTAAAATTGACTCCAAATGGTAGATGTTTGAGAGTCTCTTCATGGCAATTTTATTTACTCTCAGAGGTTTTGCCAAAAACTGCAGTAAATTTACTAAATAATCATTGTTAGCAATTCGATTATTAAAAGTAAGCGACTAAAGCAAAAATTAGAACAAAAAGTAAAATTACACACAAATTACAGACGAAGCTAATTACACGCATGCTACACGCAGAATCAAAAATTACACACAATATGTGTAATTACATATAAGGTGGCAACACTGGTCTGCTGTGATCCGAAATGACATAAATAAAATGGCCCTGGTTGCTCCACTATTTTAAAGGGCCTTAGATCTCTGCAGCACATTTGCATAAGCAGACGTGCGTTAGCAAATTTTTCGGAATCTGCATTTTTAGAACTTTCTGAAAATAAAGATTTTATTTTTGCATCCGAGTTTTAAAATTTTTTTGATTTTACGTCAATACCATGAGCACGTAAATGCTTACCGAGGTTTGATGTCGACGCAGAAACTCCAAACCTGAAATTATTTCGCATTTTATAACACTTACAAAACAATTATCAGAAATAAATATTCAAAATAATATTTTCCAAAAAAATTTGGCTAAAAGCTAATTGAAATTATTGTTTTGGGAAATCAGCACCATTAAAAATTGCAAGGTCGTCATCGGAATCAGACGAATTTAACTCATTTAAATTATTGAAATTTGTAGTTCTTTGGTTCTCCATTTAAATTTTTTGTCTTTTAAAAAATTTAACGTAAAGTTAAAAGTGTTACCACATTCACCAAAAACAAGAAAGGGTGTTCCAAATTTCCATATCAAAAAATTAAAAATTTTTCTATTAATATATCACAAAATGAACAAAAAAAAACTTCAATAATGTATTTAAGTCAAGTAAAACAAAAATATAAATATCATATTTTATATATAATTGAAGTCGCCGTGGTCTAGTGGGTAGTGTGTTGGCTTATTAGACAAAAGGCCCGGGTTCGTATCACAGGTCAGACATCAAAACGAAAAAATATTTCTTCGGCATCTTCCTCTCAGCAGATTTCTGGCAAAGACTCTGAAAGTAAAAAAAAAACCTGCCATGAAAAGCTTCTCAAAAATCTGTCGTTCGGAGTCTAGTTTAAACTGTAGGTCCCGCCAATCATGTATAAAATTAACGCACACAACATAAGTGGTGTGAGAAGCTAGATTGTAATCCTGACTGAAGGGTTGTAATGGCCAATTATGTAATATTTTCATATAGTTTAATTTTCTTAGATACATAAAACGGCGGCTGAATTCAAGCCGAATCGAGCCGAATAAATTTTCGGCGGCGGCGGCTTTTAAATTTTGTCGGCGGCTCGGCTTAGCCGGCTGTCAGCCGATCGGCGCAGGTCTCTGATTGGAGGGCAGAGGCAATCGGCAAATAAAGAATGTGAATTCGTTTTGTATGCTCGAAGAACGAATACAAGAATTTCAATTAAGGCAATCGTTTTGCCAAAGGTAACCAAATGTTGTGATGATCCAGCCTTTAACCAAGCATCTCAAATTGATCTCATACTAGGCAATGACTATGAGCAGTCTATTAATATAGATGGTATAAGAAAGAATATATGCGGTAACACATCTGCACATAATACTATTTTCGGTTGGGTACTAAGTGGTCCCATGGAAACTCGCACAACACATTGCTTTGCATCGATCATAGCCTCTGAAACACCTGATCTGTGGTGCGATTCACTAACCACTATACGATTCACTAACTTTTTTTTAGCCACGGTAAACAGTTTTATTTTTCTGTACATTCAAATTAAAGTTTTATGGCAACCTTCTCCAATTACATGTCAAAATAAGAAAAAAGCACAAAGAAGAATAAAGAAAAAACAAATCGAAAAGCATTATTTTGGAAATTTTAAAAAGCAAGGTAAGTAAAATATTACAGATAATTATTTTATTTTAACTATTTATTTATATTGATAGAATGAACACTGTTACTGCCACCAAAAGAAGCCGGGCGTTTGCTGAGCAGTTAAGTCAAATGGTTGACTTCATGATGAAGCATCCGGAAGTTGCTGCTGGCAAGGTAAAGAAGCTCCACGGAAAATTGGAGTTCGATAAGATGTGGAGTGAATTGGTCGAATCTTTAAATTGTCTTGGTGGTGCACATAAAGTAGTCAACCAGTGGCAGACGGGAAGTAAATATTATTGAGTAAGTACATACTTATGTTAATGGAATATAAAAGTATTTATAGGTTTGGAAGGAATTAAAAAGCCGAACTAGCACCAAAGTGCGAGACCGGAAAAGGCAACAAGCGCTTACCGGAAACAAGCCGCTAACTCAAGAGCCTTTAAGCGACTTAGAGAAACGCGTAGTTGCAATTGTTGGCAATGACTACATTGAGGGGAATGCTTCAGTTTCTGAAAATATTCCAATGGAAGAGGTAAGTTCTAGTAAAGGTAATATGTGCGGTTAGCTACAGCAAATTTCTCGCTTCATTAGGATCTAAAAATTTTTCTTGAAGACGGCCTAGAACATATGGTGCCATCCCCAACAGATACGGATTTGCGATGTGAAACACCCAGTACTTCAAAGAAGACACCTCAAAGACGGCTGAAAAGAAAGCGAGCCGAGAACGACGTGGAAACGAAAAGGCAGTTTTTAGATACCGCAAATAAACATGCTGATGCTTTGAAGGTAATTTGTGTTTTATAAAGATGTTAATTGCTAAGAATACATCTTTATTAGTACTCCACTTTTTTTAAATAGATTCTAGCCGAATGCAGCGCCTCTACTGTTGAAAGTAACAGAGTTATGGCAGAGTCGTTAAAATCGATGGGGGATGGCCTCAAAGAAATTGCCGCAGCGGTTAATAATTTAGCCAATGTTATTAGTAAAATGTAAGTAAACCTATTTATTTTCTTTCATTTTAATGATTTTTAATGGGTCTTGTTCATTATAATTTATTAGAAATTAAATAACCATAATTAAGTTTTTGTTTCAGACTTAAAGAATAAATGATTTTTAAAACCCTTTATGTACATATATAATGTTATTTAATTTTAATTGCTTTTTTCTTTTTGTTTATCCATTATTCTATTTTATTTTGAGTTTATCTATTTAACACATGAATTGTTTCTTTTTATTTATGATTTGCATGTAATGTTTTTAATATTTAAAATAATTCATTTTCATTTCATTTCTTAATTTCGTTTTTTTAATTTTTTCATTATTGAATGGTTTTTGTATATATGTATATGTTTCTTATTTACTTGTAAATACTTCTTTTTATTGTTAATGCACTCTTATTTTATTGTTTTTAAATGAATTGTTTCCTTTTATTTTTGTTTTAGTCACCAAATAAATATTTATTTCTTTGAATGGCGTTTAATTTATATTTTTTTATTAAAATTTATTTGTCAACAGTACCCAATATGACTGTGCTAATACTTCCTTTTATTTACAAATAATGTAATGAAAGAAGTCCTTTGAAGTGTTTTGGGAATTATGTACAATTGTAATAAATAAATGCATAATTTTACTTAAAAATTTATAAAAAAAACTTGTTTTATTTAATAAAATATGCCCATATTTTAGATATTATCAGATAAATTGTAGGTTAAATACTCAAACGCCATTATAGTCACAATTTTCTAAAAACACTTTAAACCTCAAAAAAATGTTGGCGTTTATAAACCACTATTTATTTGGTTAAAAATAACAGCTGATTGAAACAACTGACTTTAAACGACAACAGAAATCGTTAAAGTGTTAGTGAATAGTAGAATGGTTAATTTTGTGGTTAATATTTTTAAAAGACACATTTGTCGTTAAAAAACTTAGTGAATCGCACCACTGAACGATCTTTTGAAAAAGTTTTGGAAAGATGAGGAAATACCCACAACTCAACCCAAATCTAAAGAAGATGAATTTTGTGAGGAATTCTACTCGAAGACGACTACTTGAAGCGAAAATGGTAGATATATTGTAAGACTACCATTTAAACCTCAGTTTCCGGAAAAGATATTCTTGGGCTCGTCTCGGTTTATTGCCCTAGCTCAGTATTCTAAAATGGAAAAAACTCTGTCAAAGGATCCTGAGCTACAATCGGCCTATCATGCAGTACTTAAGGAATACTTGGACTTGAATCACATGGAAAAAAACTTCATCTCAGGAAATCGTGTCCCAACTAAAATATTATTCTTTGTATCTTCCTCATCGACCTGACCACAAGACGTCCAAGGTTAGGGTCGTATTCAATGCCTCTAGGAAATCGAAATCTCAGTTCTCTCTAAACGATACTCTCTACACTGGTCCTACTCTTCAGAAGGATCTGATTACAATTATTCTGAATTGGAGAAAATATCAGTATGTTTTCAGTGGCGATATGCAAAGGATGTATCGCCAGATCCTATTACATCCAGAAGATAGATGCTATCGACGTATTTTATTTCACAACAATCCCGATGGCCCAGTTAAAGATTATGCGTTTAACACAGTAACCTTTGGGGTCAATTGCGCACCTTATCTCCCTATACGTACTCTTCTTCAACTGGCGTCAGATTCTGAATCCCAATTCCCTAAAGCATTTTCAATTCTCCGTTCGGAAACATATGTTGATGATATCCTATCTGGAGGATATTCATTGGATGAGACATTATCTGCCCAGACTCAACTCATCAATGTTTTGATGCCAGCTGGTCTTCCACTGAAGAAGATTACAGCAAACCACTCCGAATTATTATCCCATATACCCAAGGAGGATTTATATGACTCCGAATTTTTACGGTTCCAAGAAGCAAGCACTACGAAAACACTTGGAATTAAATGGAATGCCCACTCAGATACATTCACATACACATTCTCACCCGTAAATCAATCCCCAAGAATACCGAAACGCCAGGTTCTGTCCTCGGTTGCGAAGCTCTTTGATCCAGCTGGATGGCTAGCACCCATATCATAAGAGCCAAAATTCTCATGCAACGACTTTGGTTAGAGGGATTAGAATGGGACGATGATATCTCACATGAATCACTAGGAATGTGGAACGATTTCGTATCAGATTTATCGGAAACGGAAACGATAACAATTCCAAGATGGCTTCATGGTTTTTGTGATGCATCTAAGGCTGCATATTGTGCAACAATATACATTCGATGTCAGACTAAAACTCACATTGTCTTTTCGAACTTAATGATCGCAAAGAGTAAGGTTGCGCCCATTCAGACAGTCTGCCTCCCGCGCTTAGAACTGAACGGAGCAGTATTACTAGCGAAGCTAGTTAAATACGTGCAAACAGCCCTTTTCTTTAATAATACGGAAATTTTTCTATGGACTGACTCTTCCATAGTCCTTGGTTGGCTGTCTAAACCTCCCTCTTCTTGGGAAACATACGTCGCAAATAGAATTTCTCAAATTCATCAGCTTGTTCCAAGAGCAGTATGGCGACATGTTCCCACTCATTTTAACCCGACCGATCTTGGGAGTCGTGGATGCAAATCTCGCGAACTGGCTAATAATTCCCAATGGTGGTCTGGACCATCATGGCTACACAAACCCGAATCCGAATGGCCAAAGCGGAATCCACTCAAAATTATTGAACCCACCCCCATGAAACTCAAACATTGCACGCGGAAGTCAAAGTGGAAGATATTCTTCAACTTCTCAATTTAGCTCAACGAGGATTTTATCCCGAGGAGTACAAATGCTTACTGGACTCACAGCCCATCACAAAGAAAAGCTCGTTGAACACTATGAATACATTTTTGGACTCAAATTCAACAATGAGAATAAATGGTAGACTTGCTCAGTCGTCTCTTCCGTATAGTGAGCGTTATCCAATTATTCTTCCAGGCTACTCTCGTTTTTGCCAATTATATCTGATTTACTTGTACAATTTCCTATGTCACGCTGAATGTAGCCAAATGTGCCGAATGGTACAAAAGGAATTTTATATTTTCAGACTCAAACCCCGTGTCAAAAAGATAATACGAAATTGTAAGACTTGAATCATCAACAAACAGCAGCCATGTACTCAAATCATGTCTCCCTTACCCCCGGATAGGTGTAATTTGTCTCTTCCCTTTCAAATTACAAGTATTGATTTCGCCGGACCATTCGAGATAAAGCCATCCCCGCTGAGAAAATCACCCATAACCAAAGGTTACGTATGTGTTTTCGTTTGTTTCAGTACTAAGACAATACACTTAGAACTCTGCTCAGATTTATCCTCAGCAGCGTTTCAGGGTGCATTTTCCCGCTTCGTTGGGAGGCGGGGGCTCCCCCAAAGGGTAGTTACTGATAATGGGAGAAACTTTTTGGGCGCTAGCAGATCTCTCGAACGCGAATTCGCTGAATTCGTTAATAATGCTGCTAACGATACAGCTCACAAGTACGTAACGCATGGATTTGAGTGGAAATTTATACCACCTCACGCACCCCACATGGGCGGCTTATGGGAAGCTGCCGTAAAAAGCTTCAAGTTTCATTTGAAGCGCATTGTTGGAGTCCAAAACTTTGAGGAGTTCTCAACAGTTCTGGCCCGAATTGAGGGCACCCTTAACTCCCGACCAATATCTGCCTTATCGGAGGACCCTGGCGATTTGACTGCCCTGACTCCTGGACACTTTCTACGAGGCGCTCCTCTAATGGCTTTTCCAGAACAAGACCATTGTGACATCTCTCTCGTTAACAGATGGGAAAAGTTGAAAGCACTGCACCACCAATTTTCCATTCGGTGGAAGGAGGATTATTTAAAATCCTTACACAAGCGGTACAAGTGGAAAAGATCAGCCCCCAACATACAAGTCGGAGATCTCGTTGCAGTAATCGACGATTTACAACCACCATGTGAATGGCGTCTGACAAGAATCGAGCAAACATATCCCGTTGCTGATGGAAATACACGTACTGCCGATGTACGTACAGCCTCAGGAATAACCACCAGACCCATTGTAAAATTATGTTTCCTACCATTTCTGAACGGTGAAACGGAATACCTCCAAAAGCTATTTGGGAAACTTAACCAAGCTAATCGTAAAAAAATACCTATACTATTTTTTCCCCATTTGTCACATTTTTTCTCCCCTTTTGGTCAAAATTTTAAAAAGATGTATATCCTATATCCTGCACCGACAAAAGCTCGATCTATATCACAAATTTCAAGAAAATCTATCCAGGCGTTCAGGCGTTATTGGCTAACAAACAAACAAAAAAACAGACTTACAGACAGATTTATAATATATATTAGGATTAGGATATTGGGAATAGGATTAGGATATGTAATATGTGTAAATTTGATAGAAGGCCTATAAAGACTAAGCTATGTGTTAAGAAAACATATATTGAAATATACAATATGTACTATTAGTTTATAAGAATTTATGTTGCTGATACTTGAGAAGTAAATCTAAATTTCCACATTCCAGGTGTAATGTGTATTGAAAGTGTGGGGGAATTACATATTTACATACTACCCTAATACTTTCTTTATCACTGTATATTTACATTCCAAAATTTAACTTTAATTCTTCTTATTACTTAATTAGTATTTACTTATTATAATTCTTACTTTGCTTTAATTCTACTTGTTAATATTTTCTATCATCTAGTCTTAGGGCCATTATTAAAACTTCCCTTTAAAGTTGGCGTTAGTTAAAGATACCTTTAGCTAAAGTGAATGGCAAAGTTATCTGTAACTTATTCTGGTTATTACAACTTACAGATAAAACAAAATTATCTTTTTCAAAAATATGGCAGTGCCGGGTCAAAGTCGATAAAACTGCTCAATTAAACAAGTTTTTTTAACCCAATGGCAACAGCGGACTTCGTTTTTTTTTTTGTTTTTTTTTTTTTGGTTGTAAATGCTAATTTTGTTTAAATTTGAAATTGCCATATTGAAAATAAAAAGTGATCTTTAAATGTTAATGATAGGATGATCCTCCCTTTAGCTTAACGCTTACTTCTATCTTATTGGGTACTCGTAATAATAAAAAACAATTTATCTCTTCGTTAAAATTCTCCCTTTAGTTTACGGCAAGTTGTAAGAATGGCCCTTACTGTTATTTCTTTTTTTAAACTAATCGAATATTGTAACAAGCAGGCGAGAATATAAGTGTCGTTTGAATTATTAACATTGGAAACTTTTGAAAAAAGATTAACAGAAAAATTTATAACTTTCGAAATCGAAAAATTATATAATTTTGAAAAACGCATTTTTTAGTTTTAAACAATTAATTATAAGCGGACAAATAAATATTATAAAAGGTAAAGCTGAACAATTTTATTATATTTCGGTTTATCTCCCTTTTTATACTATGCGCAATGTGTAGATATTACATAAATTTTTCTTTGTTGAGTGTGTATTTTTCAACTTAATGGCTATATTCACACGAGCACATTTTTTGTTCTTTTCACACGGGATGAATATTCCCTGTCAGCAATTTTGTAGTCGACTACGAAAGTAATCGACTTTAAGTTAACTTTTGTAGACTAACTATAAGCTAACTACAATTCAATGCAGCACTTCCTTAGAATTCGGAATTCGTCTACGAAAATAGCACACTTTTAGATAACTTTTTTAGACTAACTATAAGCTGACTATAATGTAATGCAGAACTCACCCAAATACGAAACGTTTATTTATTATTGAGAGCTTCTTGTTTGTGAGATTTGTTTTCTCTCTGTTCTCTCTTTTACCAGATCAGACTTTCTATGAGTTTGTTTTTAGACTAATTATAAGCTAACTACAATGTTATGCAGAATTTCCCCATAATTTAAAATGTTCATGCTATTTCTGATAATATTGTTTTTTCGATTGCACCTTTTTCTGAACTATTTTTAGATTAACTAATAGTTAATTGAAATGTTATGCAGAATTTATTCAAAATGAACCCGTTATTTTTTTATTCTCTTTTTTTACAGTTTGAATTCTTTTACATTGTGAAATTAAAATCAGTTCTGTGCGTGCTTTTAAGTGATATTATAGTTGTAAAAATTATATAATTTTTATTGTTTAAAATGAGAGATTCGAGTAGAAGAAATTTAAAAAGACTTTTTAAAAAAGAAAAAAATAAATTTTGAAATAAATTAAAAAATAATAGTTCAGATAATTGTAATTGAATGTAAGTATTAATTTAATTGTACATGTTATAATTAGTAAATAATGTATTTATAGATAACAAGGGAAAGAATTGTTGCCAAGGATGTACAAATATTAAAGAACTTCTTCAAGAAAAGTTTAAAGAAATGAACAGTAAGTAAAATCATATTAAACACATTTAAATTTTATTAAATATATTACTTTTCATTAATAAGACGTTTATATGTGTTAGTATTTTCAAATAACAATATTTTTTTGATCAGGTAAATGTGATAAAGATTTTATTAAAAGGGCGGTTACAAAATACACTCACGGATGTTATTTCGACCACTATATGCATGGAAGTTAATGTTGAGGGAGTGCATGAAAAAAAGCGGCTAAAAGATTTCCACGCTTTCTTTCAAGCCTTAATAGGTAAGCAATACATTAAAAAGAAATGTATTTTTCTAATTACTTATATTTTAAATAGATGCTTGTCGATCGATTGGGTCTGATGATGCAGAAAAAACATCAGAAATGCGTTGAAAATATTCAAAAAACGCCACATTCACGCAGAATGTATAAAAATTAAAGGAAAAATTAATTTAGAATATATTTGAATTTAATTATAAGTAAATGAAGTTATTAATTGTTTTGTTTTTTATAACTATACGGGTGTATATTTTGTTTCTTTTTATTATATAAAATAAATAAAACACTTAAAAAATTAAAATGTTTTCAATAGTTGTGTTTTTTTCGAATTTTATATAAATTTTTATATTTTAACGACTGACTTTAAGTTACTTAAAAATTAGCCAACTTTAAGCTATCTTTGAATAACCATCTTTAAACTAACTATTATATAACTGAATTTAAGTTACTTAAAAATTAGTCAACTTTAAGCTATCTTTGAACTCGCTAATTTTAAACTAACTATTATATAACTGACTTTAAGTTAGTCAAAAATTAGCTAACTTTAAACTAACTATTATATAACTGATTTTAAGTTAGTTGAAAAGTTATGCAGAGTCGGACAATTGACTACTGCCAATGACACCACCATGTTAAAATAGTCAGTTGTTCCCATTCAAAATAATCTAAGACTCAACCACAACTAGCTGAGAAAAAGCTAACTTATAATGCATTAAAAGTTAGTTGAGTTGCCGGCAGGGTTAGTTTGGCAGCAATGTATACGTATACATAGCTTTGAATGTATTAGTGTGTTTGCACTCATTTGATATTTTAAAAATGTGCGTGTTTAGTTTCGTGCTGGAGATGTGGTGTTGTAGCTGGTGGAAGCTTTACCATTCCATTCACCATTCTCTTCACCCCTCTTGCCTATAAACTATCATTTATGCCAGCACAAATTTTCTAGTGTGAATTGGCTCGATCAGATTATGTAATATTGCGTAGTGCGGTGTTTACCGGTTTATTATTTTATGTAATGTGATGCTCATAGACAAAAACTAAATTGTATTTCCTCTTTTTATTTTGGTTCATGTGATATCCGATGGATGATAGTTAAATATGATGTGAAAGTTTAAAGTTATTATGTTTCAGGTGTTAACTTGACTCCGCCAAAGTTTCTTTCATGCAGTACAAATCGCTAAATTTGTCCATCGTTAATTATAAGTACCCTTGTAAAATTCTTTTAATTTAATAAATGTAGTCCAATTTGACTCAATTTTTTCCACCGGTGGTCCAATAACGTCGTCAATGTTTATTACTATGTGTTGATACTAAATGTTTTTATACTTATAGTGTGTTATTGATGTCGCCGTGGTCTAATAGGCAGCGTGTTGGCTTATTAGATGTAAAAGCCAGGGTTCGAGTCCCAGGCCAGACATCAAAACAAAATACAAAGATTATTTTTTTCGGCGATTTCCTCTCAGCAGATTTCTGGCAAAAACTCTGAGAGTAAATAAAATTGCCATGAAAAGTTTCTCATAAAATTTGTCGTTCGGAGTCGACTTTAAACTGTAGGTCCCGCTACTCATGTATAAAATTAACACACACAACATAAGTGGTGTGAGAAACTAGGTCAATAATCCTGACTGATGCGTTCTAATGACCAATTATGTATGTATGTTATTGATGTTTAATAATAATAATATTAATTTTGTATAATTCAGAGTCAGTCGTAAATATCGGTATGATCTTGTATTCGTTGCCCTGTGGCGTAACCGATTACTTTGCCTTTTCTGATAATGTGATAAAACGTTTTTGGTCTGACATCAATGCAAAAGCTTTGGTGTATAAAAGAAAATTCTTATTCCTTTGTTCTTTGTTCGAGACGACAATAGAAAAGTGAAGCTTTGTTTTTGGTTTTTCCCAATTAAAAAATATTAATGTATTTTGAGTAATATAACTTAAATAAAATAAATAAAACATTAAAAAGAATACACTATAGCCCCATATATATTCCCTTCTGAATATAGCGAAATATTTTCTTCAGATATTTTTAATTCTCTTCTGATTTTTTTACTATATTTAAATTATTTATTGGTTTTTTTTAAATAACATCGTTACTTTGATCGTTTTCAAGTAAAAAATTCGCAAATGACATTTGTTGTTTAAATGAAAAACTTTTTGAAACATTTTTTCTCGACGTTATCACATGGGAATATATTTTGAATTCCTTATGTTTTCCTTCGTGCTTAAAACTCCATAAATTTCTTAATGGTCCGCTTTAGGGATACCAAACGCGATCGATTTTAAAAAATCCCGGGAAATCCTGGGATAATTCGGGACCCTAAAATCCCGAAAAATCGCGATTTTCTCTCAATGATAAATATATTTTATTAACAAAATCATTATATCAGAATTATATATCATTAAAAATAAAATATAAAAACAGCAAGACAAAAAGTAACAAAGAAAGCGTAAATTAACAAAAATAAAAATTATTAACACTTATGCAAATGCATTAATTTTAAGAAAATTATTTGGATTCCAACAAAAAAAAAATTAAAGCATCTAACATGTGATCTGATAGGCTTGAACGAATTTTGTTGTCAACATACGCTGCCGCCGAAAAACATTTTTCGCAATCAACATTTGTTGGTAAAATAGTTCCAAGATAGCAGCTTGGAAATATTCACCTCTGAAGTCAAGTGATACAGAATTTTTTCACGACCTTTTGTAGGGTCAAAATACATATAAATTCACAATCCCGAATCCCGGGATTTTAAAAAACTTTTCCCGATTGGCATCCCTAGTCCGCATTGTTTAAAAACTCTTGCGTAATGTGTTAAAATGTGAAATTTTGAAGTAAGCGGTTTTTAAACAAAATTTGAAAATTTTTATTTAAATATTGAATTTTTGTCTTTATTTAGTGCATTGAAGACGCAGAAACTTCATAACACAAAATATCAGCTAGTAATTCAGAAAAGCGTGTCAAAAATGCCCGGATTTCGTCGCCATAGTGTACTAAATCATCAAAAAGTAACGTAAAGTACTGGCAAAATGCCATCATTTGCTTTGCAGACATTTTCAATTTCCGATTTTCTAATTCATTTATAGTTATTGTAATTTTTTCGTTGCTCCTATCGTGTCCATCATACTTAAAATTTACCAATTGATTATTTAGCATATTAATGCTGAAGTAATTCATTATTTTTATAAAATGTACGATGTAGGAAACCCCTTCAAATAGATCATGATAACATCAACACTGTAGTTTTCAGTGCAATGAAATGGTGGAATTTCATTAAAAATGCACTCTCAATACACTCTCTATAAGTTATCCGCTTTCTTAATAACTCAACATTTTCAATAGCATTTAGCTTCGTTTCGGATGAAAACGATTTCGAAAATCCTAAGGTAACATTTAACCCTAAATTATCATCCAATAATAAACCCATAATAAAATGTACTTTTTAGTGTCGTCTTTAGTATTAATAATAATACCATTTATTTCTAAGTTTTTAAAGCATCAACTAAGGGTTTAAGGCATTCATTGCCATACAATTTCATGTCTGAAGAACTAATAGAAGAAGCTAAAACTCTCCATCTAACTTTGATGACTTTTGTGGGAGGCATGGACAGCTGTAGTAGAAATTACACATTGAATGTCGGTTTAATTTTGACACAAGAGGGTTATTTATTGCAAAATTATCTGAATAAATGAGATACGGAATTAAAGTATTTTTTCGATACAATGTTTTTTTGTTTCCATAAATTTCCTTGGATAAAATTTAAAAATTTCGGGTCATTCTCTATTTCACGCACATGTTGCAATTTTTTTTCCTTAGTTGTTGTCCTTTTCCAAGAATTTTTTGAACTGCATTCGATTGTGGATTATTATTAATCTTAAATGGCTGTACTTTTCCAATAAGGTCCATTTCGGTTAAATTTATATTAAATTTAAATTCTGATCTAAATTCTTCGATCTGATTTTACTTAACACATTTAATACAGTTTCTTCATTTTTACTTTTGACCTGCTCTTCAAAGATATTTAACATTGGATGTAGTGTTAATCTTCCACTAAATTAGTAACCTTATTAACGTCCGATTGAGTAAAATTATTAAGAGAATGCAACTTAGTAACAAATTTAATAACAGAAGTGTGAAAATTTTTAATTTTTTTCAGTTTCATTTACTACTTTTTCTGTAATTGAAATATTACATTCGGTCTTAAATGCATCACATTCATTATCACATTCCGTATTTACAGCAGGCAGTTCGACTGTTTGAATTTGATTGACGCCAAAATGTTTATAAATGTGTCTTTGAAAGGATCGTTTGATTTGAAATTTTTGGAAACAATTTAAAAATGTACATTCATAAAAATCTTTGAATGGAAGACCACATTTGTTCAAATGGGTTAATAATTCTTTGGGGGAATCGAATGATGCTTTGCATAAAAAGCATTCCATCTCCATTTTTATTGAGTTATATTAAATTAATAATATTTTTTATTTCACTATTCATTTTTCTATCACTATTTATTTTTTCTTTCAATAATTCACTCACTTTCTTAAAACACTTTAACGTTAAGCTTCTTAACACAGAATAAAATTAAAATCTTAACAACATTTTTGCCAAGTTCTTTTCTTTTCTCAATACACACAATTTTTTTACCGTTAGATTTCTTTCTGCAATTCATTGCAAAAAAAGAAGTTAGTCACAATCTATGATGCACGCGACAAACCTTAAAAGCATGCACATGTATATTCTTTAATAAGTCGCACTTTGCTTTCAGCTATAATTGTAAAATTTACAATCTTACTGAAAGTGGTTACATTAGGACTCATCAGACTAGATAACACGTTTCCAATCAGATGGAAAGCAGTACTGCTATCGAAGACCCGGGGAACGTGTTTAAATATACCATGTGAAGCAAACTGTTAAACATAGCGCTGAAAATATAATGGTTTGGGGATGCTTAATACGGCGGCATGTTGAACGAAGGAGACTACACGTCCTTTTTTCTTTTAAATATGTATATTTATGAGTACTCGTTGATATTATGACTTTTTGCAGTACTATGATTTTTATGATAATTTCTTTTTGGTTTTGATCAATGCAGGCACCGCAAAAATAATGTCTGCTTGAAACGAGTGTCAATTGAACATAATAGTTTGCACTAATGTATTTTTGTTTTTGGATACCGGAAAAATAATGTCTGCTTCAAACGAATGTTGAACCAGTACCAATCAATCATGATATTTTGTATTAATGCATTTTGGTTTTCGGTTTCGATCAAGATAGTGTGGAACGAGTATCAATCGAACATTTGCATAATACTTGAAATGATTGGTTTGAATCAGAGATCAGCAATGAATCGTTTTTCCCCTACTCATAAGCACTCATGCAATTTTGAGTATGAGTGAATCAACAGAATTGAAATTCAACTACTCTGATTTATTCGTACTCGCTACAATATTGATTTATAAGTATAAGTAGCAATGAGTATGAGTACAACGTTGACATCAAACTCACAACATTCGAAATATGTTTGCTTTATACGCTTACTCATTCTGATTCATAAATTTAGAAAAATACTTATAAGTAATTCGAGTGGCTCGAATCATTCATAAAAATTTACAGCCTTTTTTGTTGTTGCATATACAAACAAAGAAGAAAGGAAAGACAAAGACAACAAGCAAAGCAAACACCCAACCTTCTGTTGTTAATCATATTTATTTTGTTCATACATACATAATTGGTCATTAGAACCCATCAGTCAGGATTACTGACCTAGTTTCTCACACCACTCATGTTGTGTGTGTTAATTTTATACATGAGTGGCGGGACCTACAGTTTAAAGTTGACTCCGAACAACAGATTTTTGAGAAACATTTCATGGTAATTTTATTTACTCTCAGAGTTTTTGGCAGAAATATGCTGAGATGAAATCGCCGAAAAAATACTTTTTGTATTTTGTTTTGATGTCTGGCCTGGGACTCGAACCCTGGCTTTTACGTCAAATAAGCCAAGACACTATCCACTAGACAACGGCGAATTCTACTTATTTTGTGCTTCGTGTAAATGTTAAGTAGAGACGAGTCGAAGTTAATAAAATCATGCGTATTTTTAAGTATGAATACGACGAGTATTTCCAACTTTGAGTATGAGTAGTATTTGTATCATATTAAAATAAGTATGAATGCGTAGAAGTATCAGAATAGTATAAGTATGATTTGAATCTACTCATCGTCTTGAATACTCGTTGCTGATCTCTGGTTTGAATGCGGTATGTGCAATCATTAGCTGTAGTCGTTTAAATATTCTGACCGATCGTGCATAAAAATTTTTGTGCATGAATAAATCAACAAAAATGTGATTTCATCAGTCAGGATTATTGACCTAGCACTTATGTTGTATGTGTTAATTTTTTTATACATAAGTGGCCGGACTTAAAGTTTAAAGTCGACTCCAAATGACAAATTTTTTCGGGAACTTTTCATGGCAATTTTATTTACTCTCAGAGTTTTTGCCAGAAATCTGCTGAAAGGAAATCGCCGAAGAAATACTTTTTGTATTTTGTTTTGATGTCTCGTCTGGGGCTCGAACCCTGGCTTTATATCTATTAAGCCAACACACTACCTACTAGACTACGGCGACTTCAGTATTTAGTATTTTTAAAATATATTTTAAGTTCATTTCTTTAAAGTTATTTATTCCGAATTTATTGAACGCAGGGCGTACTAAAATTAAATATTTTCTGAAATCTCAAACAGAGTATACAATATCGCCTTTTCAGCTAAAATCCATTGTAATTATGCATTGAACTTTCTTACTATAAGCAAAATGTAACTTTGAGGTTTCTGTATACAGTGAATTTATCCAGATCAAAATAAAGCACATAGTTAGGTATACCTTTGGACAAAAATAAAATATCTATAGATATTATCATATTTTATAAAGATTATATCATATTTTTATAAACCCAGACATGTGCTCCATTATACATCACTGTAGCTTTAAAAATTGTTGTGGTTTGACATTTTAGGATAATGCAACCATGATAAATAGAAAAATTCAAAATTCACTCTAATTTATCTTGGTTTTATGAATTATTTTGCTAAGAATTGTATATTCTCTTTTTAAATTCATATTTTTTAACCTTTAGTAAAATTTATTAGTTATTATTAATTTTTTAATAAATTAAATCACATGTCCACATTTTTCACTTTTACGATGTCATATGTTGCCATAAATAAAACCAGTGGCTTGTTTACTTTTTGATTATTCAACGCGAATAATATCAGAAATAAATGTTTGCAGTTGTATGGGAGGTGGGCGTGACAGTGGTCCAATGTCTCCCATTTTTTGAAAAATGGTACATATTAGCATAGTAACACCTTGTACCAAAAACCACAAGTCTAGCATAATTTTTTTCGAAGATATTTAATTTTGTCTCCCCAGAATGGCTAAATCTTACACTGTGCATTGGTGATAAAACATCGATACATCGATGAAAAAAAATTATTTAATAATTTATCATAAAAAGCAAAACAAAACAGCCTCATATGCTAAAAAACAAATTTTATAGGTACATAGTTGAACAAATAATTAATTTATAAATTTCATAAAACATTAGATCATTTTGTTTTAATTGAGATTAAGTAATTTTAAGATAGAGTTAAGAAAAAGTAGCTTTGATAGCCTAGATGCCAAAAGTCTATTCCTTTCTTGTGTTATTGTTGCAGCAGCTTACGAAAACAAGCACTCGGTTGGCACAGAAGTAGCAACAATTGGGAGATATTGAAGTGGAATTCCTGAAAGCTTTGTTAATAAAGATCTCATGTCCTTCCAAATAACGATTGCATCGCTTTTTATTGGTGTTATCGGGGATAATAGGCACTTTTGTACTTCCGTTTCGCTAATGGTGTCTATAGTAGAGGCTGATTTTTGTTTCATGTTTTTATGGGTTAACAGTTTGTGGTATTTCCAAATATCAGATTGTAAATCATTATCAGATGTGTCATTATTGGAAGTTGTAGAAGAGTGAGAACCATTATATTTTCGAACGTATTTATTAAGGTAACTAACTACTGTTTCTTTGGCCGTCAGAATAAGCCGATGTATCGTTATTAAACGCCGATGTAACGTCCATAAAAACGTCGATGTTATGGAAAGTTTGATGTATCGTTTGCGACCCTAGTTTTTAACGTTTTCTAGGACTTTAATGTTTAAAAACATTTCCTAGCCACACACAGTAACGAAATTACAATAAACTTATCAATAAGAAAAAATAAATTTCAAAAAATTTTTATTCTCGAAATATAAAATATCAGCACCTTTCATAGCAATAAAATATTTTTATGAAGTAAATATCATTCTGCAAATAGAGAATGATAGCATTACATGAATCAAATATGTGCATATGTGTATGTTTTACTATAGCATCCCTGTAGTAAATAAAGTAGTCGGTTGATAAAAACGCAAATTATAAATTAACTATTTTGCAATTGACTACAAACAAAATAGAATAGAAACAAAAGTAAGAACGAAAAGAGCAAAATAAGAAAATGTAAGAAAACAATAATAAAACAAAGGAAGCAAGTCGGTAAATCAAATGTCAATTACAGCAAATACGGTTTTTAGGTAGTGCTCAATTTTATTAAAAAAAAAGGGAAAAACGCAAGTAAATATTGCAAATTTATAATAAAATCTATAACAGTAATATTGAGGTGATAGTGAAATAAAATAGTTCATTAAAAATCTAAATAAAACAATGTGTATATACCAAATTTATACTTGTACTAGCAATTATGAAGCGCATTTATCTGAGCACTGCTGGTAAGTATCTTGTACAATCGTAAAAATATGCCTTATTATTTATGTTGTATTTTAACAGATAAAGGTACAGAAAATGATGATGACAATGTTCCCCAATTTAATGTCAAATTTTCTGAAATGAATGCCAAATTATCAGAAATAACAGGTAAAATGAAAATATGTTTTGTCTACCAAAATATCACGATTTTCTGATAAATATTTATATTTCAAGGCGAAATTAAGGAGCTCAAAATGAGATTATAATGGCAGCATTGTCTACCCAAAAAGTAGGGACCGAAAGCCTTGTTCGACAGAAAAAACGCAATGTGGCAATTAAGACTATTTTTGCAATAAACACCCTCGAGGAGCTGAAAGCGCTCAATGATAACATAATCGATGAAAATCAGCAAATTTACGTGAGTTTTTATTCTTCTCTACTTTTATCATTTTCCAAATTTTTGTGCATTTTTGCAGACCAATGCCATGAAATTATCACTAAAATTTTAAAATAAGAACTTGAGCTGAATAGACGTGTTCTAAGTCGCGCTCCGCTAATTTTTTTAATTTGTGAACAAATGTCTTTGTTTTAATAGATTAATTAGTTATCTTAATTTACTTTTGTTTTTCTAATTAATGTTGTGAAATTTTAATATTAAAAAACGATTTTTACATCATAATCTAATAAGTAAACATCCTAAAATAAAAAAAAAAAAAAATTAAAAAAAAAATAAATATAATAAACAGCAATCTCAAAAATATAAACAAACAAATTTTACAGTGCCCAATAACAATTTTAAATTCTTAAATTTTTAAATGACTAAAAATCTACCTAATGTTGAACAGTTAAAAAACACTAACAAATTTGAACATCCTACATCTTACAAAAGGAACATTTAAAATATAAGAATATAAAAACTGTAAACAAACAAAAACAATATACAACCTAGCAACAAGTCTTACTTGTGTACAAATAAGATACACTTTGGTGACCTTAATTACCATTCCGATGTACAACCTGAGAAAGGATAAGAGAATTGGCAAAAACAATACTAATAAATCTAAAACTAAAAATAACAACAATAAAATGAAAAAGCAAACAGTTAATAATTCAGAAAACCTGCCACCAACCAGTGCTGAATTGACCAACACCCCTATTAATAAACGTCTAACGGACATTAACCAAATGCATGGAGCAAGCTCTTCTAGGTCTTCACTTCTGGACTCGCCGTTCAAACTATTAAACTGCGTGGACAGCAGGTTTGAAAAATTCACGGAGCAAATTCTGAGGACCATTGATTTGAAATTTAAGGAGGAGTTGATTAGTGATCTGAGCGAAAAATATAATATAATTGAAAATAAATTGTCAAATATCACTGAAAGGGTTACCATTCTTGAGAAGAAAGCTGCAGAACTTGATGAGATGCGTGAAGATTTAAGAGACCTCAAAATAAAGTTAAGGCAACAGGAGAATTACCCGAGCTCAGGATTAATGAAATCCCTTACGCACAGGGCGAAAACCTGCAGGAAATATTCAACGGAATATGTAACACAATCAACACGCCTGTACCTAACATTCAATCAATCTATCGCCTTAGGAATCTCAACAACAAACGTAATGTGCTCTCAAAAGATGCAGCTATTATTGTGAAAATGTGGTCTGCATATGATAGAAACTTCTTCCTGAAATCATTAACAAACCACAGGAAACTTCACAAAGGTTTTACCTTCCGCCTTAGCAATCTTGGTCTCACCTCTGAAGAAAAGTTCTACGTTAACGAGAACTTAACTCAGGCCAATTTTAAATTATTGAGCGCGGCTATTCGTCTCAAAAAGAAAAAATGCTAACTTCAGCGTTTACTATGCGGGGTGGAGTTTTCATAAAAAAAGATACGAATGGTAACGTCATACTAATAGACAATATGGATAGCCTCAATGAGTTATTTCCTGGCCATGTTTGATCTGATTAAATACTTCCTCACTTTAACATCATCAATCTCTAACATCAATTTAAATGATATGTATCCCTACTATACCTTTCGAACACGTATGTATAACTCCTTTTTATTTGAACGCTTAATTATTACAACCTATGATTTACATCTAATCCTCGATTACATTGCCAAACCTTCATACAATTTGATGACTTCTAATGGTTATAATTCCAGAGACAGTGTGTATAACATGGTTAGAATTCTTGCAAAACAGAGAGTAGGTCTCAACATTGTCTATATAAATGCTCAGAGTTTGAATAATAAGATTGACGAATTTATTTGTGTTTCCGAAACTTGGTTTCCCTTAGGTGTTCCAGATTCAGTTTTTAATTTACAGGGCTTTAAGTTTTTCCGGTCGGATAGGAGAATCCTAGTTGATGGGATGGAAACTAGAGCTAGAGGTGGTGGAGTTGCGATTTATGTTCGGAACGGTATACTTTGTAAGGAGAAATTATTAACCCCCATTGGGAGTGGAATTGAATACTTGTTTCTGGAAATTTCAAGTATCGATAATCAGAAACTTCTTTTGGGTTGTGTATATAGACCAAATTCTAGTGTAAATCTTGATCATTTTATTATATCCATACTTGAGGATATCACCATTCAATATGACGACATAGTTGTCGTAGGTGACTTTAATAACAATCTTCTACTTGATAATCCACTTATTGGACCAATGCTTTCACTTCATCTCAGTCCTGTTAATGTGTCGACACCTACACACTTCCATTCGACATCTAGTAGCTTGATTGACCTTATATTTGTGAACCACATTGAAAGGGTACAGTTATACGACCAAATTTCAGCTTCTTGTTTCTCTAGCCACGATCTTCTCTTCCTCAATTATAATGCACCCGTACCTTGTGCAGTGGGCAAATATATTACATATCGTGATTTCAGGAACATGGATTATGCGACTCTGAATATTTCCCAGGTATATATACTGGGAAATGCGGATGACCAATTGTCATTTATTCAGGAGAATGTACGCTTGATCTATGACAGATGCGTTCCTGTCAGAACCAAGTGCATCAGGCGGAAACAGCAGCCTTGGCTTAATACTGAGATAAAGGCACTCATTAGAAGGAGAGACAGTGCATACAGGCGGTGGAAGAGGTTTAGGACTGATGATTTAAAGGCTTTACATAAATTCGCACGGATGGAAGTTACCAAGCGCATACGAATTGCCAAGGCATTGTATTATGGTGGAAAGTTTTCCAATGCAATGGACAACAGGTCTAAATGGAATGTAATTCGTGAAATAGGAATTGGCCGAAAGAGTACTGGAACGGATATTGATGTGGATGTGAATATGCTTAATGACCAGTTCGTAAATGCTAAGATTCCAACTTCTATTGGTAACTTCTATGATGATCTTTGTTGTGTTCTACCACAACATTCCTTTAGTTTTCGCTGTGTAAATCAGTTCGAGGTTTTGGAATGTATTTCAGCGGTAAAATCGAACGCGGTAGGTTCTGATGGTTTAAATCCTTTATTCTTGAAAGCTCTGACTCCTAAACTTTTACCATACTTTGCTCACTTGTTCAATACTGTTCTGACTAAATCTACTTTTCCTGAACATTGGAAACTGGCAAAAATCATTCCCATTCCCAAAACGAACAACGAGTTCAAGCCAATTGCTATCCTCCCTTTTTTGTCCAAGGTAATGGAGAATATAATGGCCAGACAGATCACTGATTACCTGGAGAGTCACCATTACTTTACCCTCAGTCAGTCAGGATTTATGAAAGGTAGAAGTTGTACTACAGCTCTAATAAATGTTGTAGAAGATATTAGGTCGAAACTAGATGAAAATAGTGTAGCGTTTTTGGTTCTGCTTGATCACACTAAGGCTTTTGACACAGTCGATCACGACGTTCTTTTGAAAAAGCTCCGGAAGCTTTTTTGTTTCTCAAATTCTGCCTGTAATCTTATTTATTCTTATTTGCTGAATAGGTTTCAAAAAGTACATCTTAATGGTAATATCTCAAATCCACTTAATATTAGTAGAGGTGTTCCCCAGGGGTCAATACTTGGGCCTCTGTTATTTTGTATGTATATAAATGATTTACCGGATGTCTTGATTCACTGTAATGTTCATATGTATGCTGATGATGTGCAGCTTTATACTAATACTCCAAGGGAGAATATTGATTCTTGTTTGGACTATGTTAATAGTGATTTGGTAAGGATTGACAACTGGGCCTCGGCCAATGGTCTTTGTATCAATCCCTCCAAGTCTAAATGTATTATACTTTCGAGAACAGACAGATCATTTGTCATGCTTGAATTATGCATCAGGGGAAATAAGATTGACTTTGTCAAATCTGCGAAAAATCTGGCAGTTTATCGTGGTCTAACCATATAGGTGCAGTTGTAGGTAGAATTTATAGTATGCTTAGGAACTTGTGGACTGTTATTGATTCGACTCCTTTTGTCATTCGTATGCAACTTGCCAGAACGTACTTAATTCCGGTACTTTTGTATGGGTGTGAAATTTTCGCAAACTGCGATTGTGATGATAAACGTAGACTTAACTTGGCGTTTAATAACATAGCTAGATATGTCTTTCAGAAGGGGCGTCGTGACCACATTTCCCATTTGGCTTGCCGGATTCTTAATGTAAAATTTGATAATCTCCTGAAAATTAGATGCCTTATTCTACTTCATAAGATAATTTACACGGGACGGCCGGAATATTTATTTTGTCGAATTAAATTTGCTAGATCCTACCGCGGTAGGAACATTATTCAGCAAAGATTTAGGACTCTTTTATCTCAGAGACAGTTTCTTATACACACCACTAGTCTTTGGAATTCCCTACCAAATTACATCCAGAATCTAGGCAATGCAAACGCGTTCAAGAAGGAGTTATTCAAATTATTTTCATGAGTAAAATTTTTTACTATTTGTGATTTATTTTTAGGTCTATATAGGATATATTTTTATTCCCAGTTTTTTATACTAATTTTTGCAAATGGTAACTTTTTTAACTTTAATATTCTTTTATAATAACTTTTTAACATTCTATTTTAAATATTTTCCATTCTCTTATTTACTTACTTACTTACTTTTCTAATTTTTTAATTTCTTTATATTAAATTTTTTTTCTTTATATTGTTTAATGTATTTTTGTTTCACTGTTAATTTTTAAATCTTAATGATTCCTAACATAGCACTGTCAATTATAAGATTCATATCTTGTTGTGCTATGTAAATTATAATAAATAAAAAAAAAAGGGAAATGGCAAAAACTTTAACGATAATTTTATCTCTGCAATTGAATCTTGCTATAAATATTGATGGCACTCATGGCAAAAAGAGCTTGAAGGATTACAAAAAAGTTTTTGATGCATTGATGGATGCACTTCGACCTCTCTGTGATGACCCAGACAAAGAATTACGCAACGCCTTAGCCGTTATTAAAAAACGGCATTTTCATCAGGTTTGTGTTGGAAAAAAACTTAATATTACTTAATAATATTTTACTTTTGAATTTTCCTTCAGTACAAACCTTCGAATGTATATAAGTATTATTTTCTTTTAACTGCTTTTTATTACAACTTTTATTTTAAGTCTTGAAATGTACATGAATTTTCTTTTAATTTAATTACTTTTTTTTTGTATTATAATAATTATTTCTTTATATAAATATATGTATATAATATATATATATATAATATAATATAAACAATATGATTAAGAATAGTGCATTGTCCAGCTCAGTCGGAATTAATGCCTTACATGTTGGACATTCTTCCTTTTTTATTCTTGTGTTTCTGATGAATCTAAGCATATATCCTAATGTCTTTGAAGAGTTCTGAATGAGTTTTTGTGCGGAATCTTGTAAACAAAATCGTCATTGGAGCAACTGGCTGCTATAATAATGGTTGTCTTCTTTCTCTCTTTGTCATTTGGAATAAGTCGATGCGAGAATTCAGGTGGCCAATTTTTTTCTTTTCCGTGCAGAAACAACGGCCCATGGAACCATAAACTGCATTCCGCGAGTTTTGTTACCGATAATACTCTGGAGAGTATATCAGCTAGATTGTCTTTGGAACCGACATGGCGCCATTCTGTCCATAAAAACGTAGGTAAATTTCTAATCTGAAGATCAGTTTCAATTATATGTCCAAGTTGAGCAGCCATGACTGCAGCACATAACTGTAGGCGTGGTAAAGGCTGCTGTTATGACCCGTGTCTTGGCACAGAGTAATCGTGCAACAACTCTTCTGTCTTTAAGAGTTGCTCGTATATAGGCAACTGCACCGTAAGCTTTTTCGGAAGCATCTGAGAATATGTGTAATTGTGTATTTGCTGGAACATTCCCATTAAAGATGTGTCAAAGAATTTTGAAATTGTTTGAGCTGTTTAAGTCATTAATGCAAAACTGGTTTCTTGTAGGTAACCGCAGTAATCCTTATGTTTTTACTGTGTTGGTGTTGGTACTGCTGAAATCTAAATCCACCGTGTTGAGTTTGTAGTTACTAACGGGAAGCGATGGATCTTCTCTCCACATAATTAACTGATATTTTTGATCATTGGGATGCATTACAATTTGCCTGTACATTTTTTCAATGTCAGCGGTAAAGACAAATTTTGGTAGTCGAAAACGCAGCAAATTAGAGAATAGTTCTCTTTGCACAGTTGGCCCTGTATACATCAAATCATTTAACGAATGGCCTGATGATCTTTTTGCTGAAGCATCAAAGACGACCCTTAGTTTTGTTGTGATACTATCTGGTTTGAAAATGCTGTGGTGGAGAATAAAATATTTGGGGTCCAATACGGCATCAATATCAACCCTTACCTTATGTCCTAACTGTTCATATTCCTGCATAAATTTTATGTACTGAGCTGGTATGTCATCCTTTTGCAAAAGTCGACGTTCGAGACTCATAAATCTGGTGTACGCCATTGCTTTGGATTCCCCCAATGCTGTTGGGTTTCCTCGAAGAAACAAAGCGGCCATCTGCATTGGTGTTTACATGTGGGATAAAATGTGATTCACAATCTTTTTCTGACGGTGACAGACCTTTTTCGTTGTCTTCAATCTCGTCCATTTTCCAAAGATGTTCAATGGCTTTTTCGAGTGAGGTGTCTTCCAATTTGCATATGTTAGCGCTTCTATAGGCTTAGACACTAGATTTTTTCCAACTGCCCCGCCTACAATCCAGCCCAATTGCGTGTTTTGGAGTGTTGGTAGATTGTCCCCCATTCAGTTGTGAATATTCAGTGCGATCGATTGTGCGTTTTTCAGTACGGGTGTTTTCATGTGCTAGTTTTCATAGTGATTTAAAAACATGAGAGAGAAAAGACTCCATTGATTGTGCTATTAATAGACACGTTAAAATTTTAAGAGGATATTGTGAAGAGAAAAGAGACTCATTTGTGCGGTACTAAAAATAGATTTTGTATTTACAAAACATACAGTGCTATAAATAGAACTATTTGCTGTTCTATAAATAGAAAGTATTCCACCTTTTGTGATGAAATTAACTGTGTGTGGTTTTCTACGGTTGTAAACAGTGATCACAACTTCATAGAGGTGGTTATCTCTCACCAAAGACGAACTGGGGTGACCGGGGGCGTCATCCGTTGGCGCAATCACAACATGACTGGGACCATTACCAGAACTGTGTTAGGGAGGCTGCAGCGGCTGTAGCGGCTGTAGCGATTGACAATTTTGTGCAACTGACTATCGACGACCAGATTAGTAGGCTATATCGGTGGATAACCACTGTGAATGACGCTTTACCCGGGAGGTTTAAAACTATTGTGCCCCGGAGGGTCCGATGGTGGACCCGAGAGTTGAGTGTAATGCGGCGACACGTTGGACACCTCAGGAAGCGATTCCAGAGGGGTAGGCGAGCCAATGTTGAAGACTTGGCGCAACGTAAGGCGGAATATGTACGAAGTCTTAAAACGTACAAGGACAGAATTGTGGCTGTTAAAGAGGACGAATGGAAGAATTTCGTACGAGACAATAGGGGAAACCCCTGGGATAAGGTTTACCGTATCTTCAGGGGAAAGAGTAGACAGACGGACTTGGCTTGCCTCCATGTTGGCAGTAATGTATTGTCTTCATGGAGGGAGTGCATGAAGGAACTTCTGGGGGTTTTCTTCCCAAGGGCGGAGGTCAGCAACTATGATCCTCGTAGTGAGGTAGTGGTTGTCCCTCCTAACTTGGAGAAAAGTGAACTCATGGACGGTATTTACCAGATCAGGAGTAGGAAGTCGCCGGGTATTGACGGTGTGACTGGAGTGATGTGTAAAAACATCTGGAAGGCCATACCGGGATATCTGGAGGCAATCTTTGGGAAGTGTGTCTCAGAGGGGTAGATCATGCGTATGCGGATGACCTGCTCATCATTGTCGAAGGCCAGTCTCGTGCTGAGCTGGAGACGCGTGGTGGGGAGGCCATTCGGGTCGCTTGTGAGTGGGGTCAAAATGCGATCGAGGTGGCCGCTGTACCCTTTTGTCGAATATCGTATATTCTTACACCAATATAATAATAATAATTATTTTTTTGGTTTGAGGCACTTCATTTGATTTGAATAAAAGAAAGTATAAACATACATATTTTTTTTATATTTGGAAGAAAAAACAAAACAAATTTGTATATTTGTGTTACATTTTATATATATCACAGGTTACATTGTGCTACGGACGCAAGGCTGACTGAATTCACCCTGATTCGTTGCTTGTCTTGTCTTGCCCTTTTATATGCGAAGTCTTCAGTCTGATGCACAATGTAACCAGTGACGACAATTATGAAGTTTGAAAAACGCTAAAATCTGCAGATTTAACCCTCCGCGTAGAGGGAGGAAAAAGATGTTAAAACTTTTTGCGAAACAAATGTGTTGGAAGCAACAGGTACACAGAGTAAAAACTATCGGATAAAGTGGAAGAATTAAATGTAAGCAAACATTTATTTTGAGTTTAAAAAGGACAAATTTGGAGTATTTTTTAATTTCTTCAATGAAAATGTTAAAAATATTTAAATACTTAATTATTAATCGATTTGCATGTTGTTTTTGGTCACAATGGATATAGTTTCTTGTGCAAAAGGAAAGTAAGAAGCTAAATATATCAAGATCAAATAAGATATATTGCTTATAAAAATTTTTTCACGTACAACTTTATGAATATTACCAGTATTTATTAATTTCTTGAATGAAAAATTTAAAATTCCGTAATTTTTTCATTATTAATCGAACTCTTAGCAATTTCCCTTCACATTGAGAAAAGTTCCGTGTGCAGAAGGTATGTAAAAATAAAAATATAACAAAATATATACTCATAACTTTTTGTTTCTATTTGTGAATATACTAAATACTAAGTTAGTGACAACCGATAAAAGGTGTCATAAAAATTACATTAATTCCGAATTATGTTTTCCTTATAAAACGGTTCATCTCCTTCCAAAATTATTCTAATATTCTACAAAAATATCATAAATTTCTACCAAAATAGAATAATAAAAATCCACCCCGAAATCTAAAAAAACATAAACAAAACAGACAGGCAGGCAGAGAGGGACAGAAATCCTTTTTGGTTATATTTGGTGTCTCTTTCTAAGTCAAGAGTTAAACGTCAAAATCGCCGTGACGTATCTGTATATCTGTGGTCTGATGATGGTTCTCGGAGTAGGAGGTTCGCGTTCTCGCCTTCTCGAGAATTCTCTTGCGGCTACATTGTTTGTTGTTGCTAGTTTTCTTATACTAAGTTCGATGTTTGGGTTAGTGTGTATTGTGTACGCATTGCCTCATTGTCTTTGCATTTGTAGCTTTTGCTTATCCCCAGTTGGCCACGTCGTTATTGACGACGTTTGCATCAATGATGTCTGCAGGGAATTTTTAAAATTTGTCGTGTATAAAATTCAATTTAGGACAACTTTAAAACAAAATCGAGTAATTTGTCGCGTTTTGAGCTTAATAGTAGACATCAAAACGATAAATTCTTCAATTTGTCTTGCATAAGATATTATTGAGGCGAGGATTAGCGACAATTGCATGCAAATTGTCTTGTTTCAGGTTACATTTACGACAAGATGAGCGGCAGTGTCATTAAGTTTTTGATTCATAGAAGATTTGTCGAGGAAAACACAGACAACAGCTTTTTTTTATGAAAAAAAAAATAAATAACTGCACTTTAACGCTTAAAAACAAAACAAATTATAAGAGACTAAAAATCATTCAGTCGTGATTTTAAAGCACAGATATAAACGGATACGTCACGGGGCTTTTGACGTTTAACTCTTGACTTGACCCTGATCGTCATTCGATAATGTTTCGCAATGACTGACTTAGAAAGTGCTGGTATTAAAATGGTAAATCAATTTCCTATTGATCTTATGCGTTCAAATTCTCAAAATAATGATTAAAAAATTACAGTTTCAGAAAGAGATTCTGCTACAAATAGTCTGTTATCCATCTTTGGATTTATTCCAAATTAATTCGGTATTTGTTGTATACGGGTATAATAATATAAAAAGATATTGTTAATGATGACATTTATTATCATTTTCTTTTAATTCACTGCGCATATAGACTACTTTGTTGTCCATATATTTATGAAAAAAATATGGAAACATCAGAGATTTTGTTGCGCGATTTTGTATCCTTTGATTTGTTTTATGTTTGTGAATGTGTAAAAGAAATAGGATTAGTGACTAGTTTCACTGCATATGATTTCGAAAACTTCATGCAACATATTCGGCCTTATTATGATTGTCGTGTCGTAAACGAGGCATTTTTTTAAATAGGTATTATTAACGTCGAAAAACGACAAAAATACTGTTACAAATTTCGGTACCACAAGCGTCGTATTTAAATGTCAAAAATTGAAAAATCGTCGTTAAAGTTTTTGTTGACGACAGTACAAAATTTTTTTTTTATTGTAATTTTTATATGCATAGTACAATAAAAAGCAAATTCGATTATAGGTGGATATTAACAGAGTCTGTTGAATCCCATCGGAAACAACAATATAAAATATTTATATAAGAAACAATTAAAATAGTTTTAAAAGTACTTATATTATTTGTTAAAGAAAAAAAAAATAAAAGTTAAAAATCTATATGACTATGTATACTATAAGAATGTGAGATATACATAACAGGTGATTGAAACTAATAATTAAGGAAAATAAGATTTAATTAAACATATGTTATAGAAATGGTAGGTCTAATATATGATTTCTTTTAAGTCTACGGAACTCATTGACTCGTCTAATAGAGTGATAGCCAAAACATTGGAGTGATTGCTAAGTCTTCTTAAATAATTAGTACTGAATTTTTTGATTTCAGATTTCACGAAAGGCATTTGAAGATCACTATGTAAAGTATTATTAGTAACATAGTATGGAGCATTTGCAATTGATCTGAGGGTTTTTGACTGAAATCTTTGTAGAATTCCAATATTTGAACTGCTCGCAGTTCCCCATAACTCTATACCGTAAGTCCAAATTGGTTTTAGAATAGTTTTCAGCAGCAGCACTTTGTTTTCAAGAGAAAATTAGGATTTCCGTCCTAGAAGCCAGTACATTGCTTAAATTTTGTGTCAATTTGTTTTCTTTTGGCCTTAATGTGACTACGCCATGTCAGTCGTCTATCCAGGTAAAGTCCAAGATATTTGACTTCCTTTTTACTAGGAATTTCGGTACCATTTAAAAACACAGGAGGACAGGTCTGTTTTCTTAATGTAAATGTAATATGATTTGATTTTTGCGTGTTGACAACAGTATTCCATTTATTAAGGCTAGATTGAAGGATATCTCGCTGCACTTGCAATCTATTTGAAGCTTCGGATGGAATTATGTGTGAGGATAAAAACGCTGTATCATCGGCGTATGTTGCTCTTGTTACATCTGTTGCTGAGATAATAATGGTTTTGAAACCAGGCAAACCAATAAATAATATATCTTCCTATAGGCCAATTAGCTTACTGCCCATTTTTTCAAAAATATTCGAAAGACTCTTACTAAATCGCTTACTACCGGTTCTAGAAAAAAACAAAATAATTCCGGACCATCAATTTGGCTTTCGACTAAAGCATGGTACACCTGAACAATGCCATCGTATCCGTAAAGTTATATCTGCTGCTCTTGAAAAGAATAAATACTGTTCCGCTGTATTTTTAGATATACAGCAGGCATTCGACAAAGTCTGGCATGCAGGGTTGTTATATAAGTTAAAGCTGCTATTGCCTGCCCAATTTTATATATTCTTCCTATCGTATTTAAGCAATCGATACTTTTACGTTAAAATTAACAACAACATGTCTCAATTGCACCAAATTGAAGCTGGTATCCCTCAGGGCCGCGTTCTTGGTCCTGTTTTATATAACATATTTACTTTTGATATGCCATCTACAAAAAAATAACCAAAAAAATCTATCAAAATGGACATAGCTAAAAAGTAAGTATTAAAACTATTTAATAATGATAAATTTAAATTTTTTAGTTACAATTCAATTTATTTTAGACTATAATCACAAACACCAGGCAATTTAGCCGAATGGTGTCACTGCAAAATCCATTCTTGGCCGAAGGATTTAGCAGTGGTATAAAGGTTCAATTAGTCTTGAATTAGCCATAACCATATAAATCAGCTATTTTAACCAACTTTATGGACAACACTGTTTTCGATTATAGGTGACTTACCATAACGCCATAGTCATAACGATAACTATATGTACCAATTGAATTTTGGTTTTTTGCCATAACCATAAACAGCTGTTTGCTGAATTTACTTACATGTATACACATTTTTTTTGTTTACTTTTGTATTTTTGAAAAATACATATGTGCAATTAACGTAAACAGCTGTTTATGGCTATGGCAGCACTGATTACTGCTAATAGTAAATTAACGGTTATGGATTATGTTACGACTACAGCGTTATAGTAAAGTCAGGACTAATTGAACCTTAAAGACAATAAACGTTAAGGGGGAGTGGAACAAAGTTGCTGAAGAACTGAACATTTTAGGACCACCATCGCGTAATGGGGAAAGATGGATGAAGGTTTGGGCAGATTACAAATTTAAAATAAAAAAAGTTAACTTACAATAAAGCCGAATGTCGTGCTACTGGGGGTGGTTCTTTTAAAAATATGTGTCATCCACAACAGAAGAAGCTGCCTCCAATTTGTTACAAATTAATTCAATTGTAAATACAGGTGACGGTGCGTTTGGGATCAAACGTAGTAGCCAAAATGAAAATTGCGAAAACGAGGAGGATATACCAAAGATTGATAATTTAGAAAACAACGATTTTTTTTAATTAACATATTTAACAATAAAAATGAATTAATTATTTAAAGATTGCATTATTGATGATCGTATGTTTATTGCGTTTAAATCGTCATCTGCGACAGAATTGGTAGATGGTAATTCATCCATTACATCAATTTAAGGAATTTCGGTTTTGGACTGAATGCATATGTTATGTAAAGCTGCAAAAACAGATGTAATTCTAGCAGCCGTATCTGGTATGGAATGCAACTGTCTTGCACCTAGTATACACCGGAATCTATTTTTTAGAACACCAATAGTTCGTTCAACAATGTTTCTAGTTCGTGCATGTATGTAGTTAAAACGACTTTCTGAAGAACCTTCTACAGCAGATCTGAATGGCATTATCAGAAACTGTTTAAATTCTGATAGTTTGGTGAAGCAAATTTTAAATTTTTTGAGTAAAATATGATACATAATTTAAACTTACCTAATAACCAAGCATTTCTTTCGCCATTACCATATTGATCTCTCTAAAATTGTTTAAAGTCACTGGTGTTCCACACTAAGGAGTCGTGAACAGATCCCTGATGATGAGATGGTATATATCTTATTCGGAGCTTATGATCACATACCTATGTATGCATAGTAAAAAAAATTAGTATTGAATTTTTCAACTTTAAACTGAAAAACTTAGCACTATTGCATTAAGACAGTAGAAACCTTTTCTGTTTCTATATTTAAATTGTGCATCCTTTTCTGGTCGCCGTGGTCTTGTAGGTAGTGTGTTGGCTTATTAGACAAAAGGCCCGGGTTCGAATCACAGGTCAGACATCAAAACGAAAAATATTTCTTCGGCGATTTCCTCTCAGCAGATTTCTGGCAAAGACTCTGAGAGTAAATATTGCCATGAAAAGCTTCTCAAAAATCTGTCGTTCGGAGTCGACTTTAAACTGTAGATCCCGCCACTCATGTATAAAATTAACGCACACAACATAAGTGGTGTGAGAAGCTAGGCCGTAATCCTGACTGAAGGGTTGTAATGAACAATTATGTATGTATCCTTTTCTGGTGAGATTAAATTTATATGGGTTCCATCTATGCATCCTATTATACCTGAACACCCAGTTTTATTGTAAAAAAATTTTTTTATCTCTTGTTTTTCATTTTCCTCCGTTGAAAACGAAAACGTTGTACATAGCATTAATGCACTCTTGGAATGCATTGCTAACGGAAGATTGGCACATACTAATATTGTACTCATTACCAACACCTTTTTGGTAACTACTAGGGATGCCAAATGGGATCGGTTTTTACAAATCCCGGTATTCGGGAAAAATCAAGGGAAAATTCGCGATTTTCTCTTAGTAGTAGAAATATTTTGTTAACAAAATCATTTGTATTCCAATTATGTATATCAGAATTATATATTATTAAAAATAAAATATAAAAACAGCAAAACAAAAAGTAACAAAAGACCCTAAATTGACAAAAATAAAAATTATTCCTACCTACATATGCCAATGCATTAGTTTTAAGAAAATTATTTGGATTCCAACAAAAAGATTAAATCATCTCACATGTGATCTGATAGGCTTGAACGAATTTTGTTGCCTACATACGCTGGCGTTGAAAAACACTTTTTGCATTCAGCATTTGTTTGTAAAATAGTTCTAAGATAGCTGTATGCAGCTTGTAAATATTCACCTCTACCTGACGTAAATAAATCTATTTCTTTGGACAGTTGAGTATCTAAATCAGTTACCCTTTTAATTCGTTTTATATGGCTTTTCCATTCGTCGATGCCATCAAATAATATTTTATCACTGGAAGTAGGGTTTTCCTGGTCTGAGATGCTATTATCGAAGTCAAGTGATATAGATTTTTCGTAGGGTCAAAATTCATAATCCTGAAAATCCCGGCATTTCGGGATTTCCCGATTGGCATCCCTAGTAACTACCCTGAGCGACAATCCGCATTGTTGCTGCAAGCTTCAACATATTTGGCACACATGTAGACCTTGTCCGTTCTTTTAGTTTAGGAGCAATTTTGTCCAAAAGATATTTAAATCCCTCCTTACTTATTCTAAAGTAACTTACAAATCTTAAAAAAAAATCGTATGAATTTCTATTACATTTACTCATTTCTCTACTTATATGGAATCTGGCATGGCAAATACGTTGGACTGTTCCCGTAATTGCCTCCGAATACCATTCATTTCGGCTGTGGTATATTCTTCATCTTCAAAAGGTGAAAATGCAGCGACGCTTAACATTTTAGTTTAATAAATTTCTTTTGCTTTAATTTTCATAAACCATAAATTTAGTTTACATGTATTTAAATAAAAGTTTTTTATACCGCCAAACAGCAGTTTTTGAAAGTTTTCGTAAACAGGTAGTTCATAAATATTTAAAATCGTGAGAATTATGAAACAATCTGTTATTTTCACTCTGTTACAAAAATTTCGTTGTCGGAAATTTTACGTGATACCAAACAAAATTAAAAACGACTACGACAATTCTTGTAATAAAAAAATAAGGCCGATTAAAAAATGCGTGAAAAAACCAAATAAAATTTTGCAAAAACTGAAAAATAATTTTGAAGAAAAGCCAATAGAAGCAAAAAAGATGGATATTAGTTGCGATAAAAGAAAACGCAAATTACTGCAAATGGTAAATGGGTTAAAATGTTCTTTGAGCTTTTACTCTCGTAATAAGATTTGCTTATTAAAAGACTAGGGAACAGGAGAACTAGGAAAAATTGTAAGCATTACGGGTATAGAAAATAATGATTTGTATGGTGTAGCGATCAAAAATCCAACTAATTTTTATTGTTTCCCATTTCCCTCAAAATAATTAGGAATTGCAATTGTAGCATGTTTGGAGGGTGATGAAGAATTCCGATTAGATAACAATACAATAAAGTGCAAAATGATGTGTTTGCCTTACAAAGAGCGATTTATTCAGCCTTATTATGAATGTCGAAGTCGTTTTTCGACAGTTGTCGTAGTCGTTGACGTTTTTAGAATTTATCGGTACCATCTAAAATTTACGACAACGACATTTTTTGTAGTAGATGATAAAACACAGATTGTTTCAAAATTCTCATAATTTTAAAAAATTATGAGAGACCCTGTGTGCAAACTGTCCAAAAATAAATTGTTGACGGTTAGAAATAACAAAATACAAATTATGAATTATTTTGATTAAAGACCATTTTCAACGAAAATAAAATGTTAAGTGGTGCTACATTTTCTTCTTCTGAAGATGATGAAGAATACGCTACTGCTGAGTTAAATAGTATGCATAGGTTTTTAAGACAACAGTCAAACATATTTGCCATGCCAAACTCCAAGTAAGTAAAAAATTAAATTAAATGTATTGTTGGTAACTATGCATCTTTTTTAAGATTTGTGCTGTATTCTCTCGTTTTCCTTATTAAAGCCTTAAATAATAAATAAAGGACCAGGTAAACAATAGAGTGTACTTGTAAAAAATTGGCAGCAGCTTCTTCCGTGGGTAGCAATATAAACTGTCTATATGGACCACCTCCAGTACCATGGCATTCGAATTGTTGTAAACCAATTTTTTTAATTTAAATTTGTAATCAGCCCAAACTTTTATCCAGCCTTCACTAATACGCGTTGGTAGTCCTAAAACATTGAGCTGATCCCAAATTTTGCTCCACTCTTCCTTTACGTTAATTTTATTTATCCCGCTTTTATATCCTTTTGCCAAATTATTTATATAATCGTTTTACCATATTTGTGAACTGTTCAGTGTTTGTAATTTTTGATTTATGTTTAATAAAATTTAAAAATATTTCTAGTGATTGTATTATATTTTATTTAATTAATAGTCACCTACTTTTTGTTTAATTAATTTGTTTAGTCGTCGTTAACAAAAAGCTTAACGATGATTTCTGTCGTATTTGACATTTATTGACGTCTCTCGTGGTACCGAAAATTGTAATAGAATTGAAAAAAATTTTGTATTTTGTCGTTTTTCGACAACTGTGGTACCATTTGAACCAAACGATTAATTTTCGACTCAAAAAGGATACGACAACGACACTCATGATAAGGCCGATTGTTTTACCAGATTTGCACAATTGTGTTTAATTTTTTGGCCACTACACTTTTTTTACAGATATATTCAATGCTTTTTTATATTTTATAAACATGGATAAGGTTGCAGAAGAAATTAATTCGTTTAAAGTTAATATGGAACGCGTCCTAAAACGCCAGGATGAATTAGCAAAATTAATTGCAGAAAATAATGTCTTATTGAGACGGAATTTAAATTTATGTAATGGATACCAGACAACTTTTCCAATTGAGACGAAAAAAGGTTTAAAAAAACATGATATGGAATTGAACTCTGACACAAAGTTTAAAATTGTAAGTGTATTTCTGCAAAAACATAGTCACGTGTTAATGACCATAGTAAATTTTTTTCATTTTTTCACATTTTTAGATTGCTGTAATGAAGCGAATAAATGGTGGAATAGATCTAATTCCAGGAAAAAATTATAATAAAGAAAATTATTCTAAGTTTCCATAAAACCATGAATTTATTTTTATTTTTTTATATTTATATGTATGAATTTTTAACTTTTTTTACTAATTGATCTCTAATTTTGACAAAAATTCTTTAAAACCTTATCAAATGTTCAAATTAATTTTATTTTATATTATTTTAGTATACATACATAAATATAAATTTATATTGAAATTAATAAAAGAAAATATATAAAACCCTTAATATATTAAAATTTTTACAAATAGAAATCATTTGGTGAGAAGGTGAGTATTTTGTCGTCGATGATCATGTTACGGTTGTTTCAGCTATACTGTCACCGACGATACTATGGAAGGATACTGTCGCTGACCTATCGTCAATGACAAGGTTGAAAAAATGTCGTTTATATATTTGTCGATGTTGAACCACATTGTCACTTATCTGATCATCAACCACAATATGCATTGTAATGTCCTCATATTGTCGGACATGAAGAAAGTGCCCTTTGTTCGAAAAGGTCGTCAGTGATTTGCTCCGGCCGTCGCCAACAAATCATTTATGACTTAACATTGTCCTGTACGCATCATCGCATCTTGAAGACTTGGCCAACTGGGTCGTCAATGTTAACGATATTAGGTCGTTTCGATATGCGTAACAATATGTTTAATTTTTTATGGACAGGGTAACTAAGACTTTATGCTCAGTGTAGCGCAATAGGCAAAGTAGAAACCACAACTCTCACATTCATAGTCTAGTGAGCTACATTATAGCCTACCGAGGCACCCCAGTTTCAAATAATAGTTAAATTCGTTTTTATGTTCTTTACAATTTCTGTATATTTTTCTTCGTTAGGTGGACGTGAGTACATTTTATGTAGAGTAATAACTCTTCTGCTTTGCTTTATGGCAATACAATGAATGGCAATGAATACATTTTCATCAATTCTATTTTAAAATATTTCGTTTTTCAAGCTCTTACACCAAAAGCAGAGAAACTTGATTTGGATTTCTATTTTTCTACACTTTTAGTTTAGTTTGCATGTTTTCATTAGTACACGGAAATTGTTCAAATATTTTACAGCAGATTTATACGTATTAAAAATTTTTTTAAGTCATTTAACACATTTGTATCTGCAAGAAATTTATTCGCTAAAGAGTTACTTCAAATGTACGAATTGTAGATAATAGCCAACAAATGGAATGCATATCACTCCTTTATTGCAACATAGTCATAGCTCAAAAAATTAGTTTTATATCCCAAGCTTAACCGAAGTTACAGCAAAAAGTGTTTGCTGCGACTTAACTTAAGTCGCATTTTGCCAAGTTCAAGTTTTTTTGAGATATGACTATGTTCCAATAAAGGAGCGATATGTATACGTTTGATATTAAACAAATGTTTATATTAAAATGAGAAGCTAGGTTGTAATCCTATCTAAAGGGATTTAATGTTATATTTAAATTTTATGTATTTGATAATAATAATACGAATTACTAATACGATGATATGAAAGGAATGATAATTTGTAGGTGCTAAATTAATGTAAATTTCCATTATACGAAAGCTGGAACCAATGTTTAAGACGAAATTTTTAATCAAACTTAAGAGAAGAATTAAATTATGATGCTAAGATTTTTACATCTGGTATGACATATAAGTATACAAGAATGTGAATATCTGCTTATATAATTTAATTCTAATTCTCTTAAAGGGATGATTTTGATTCAAAAAATACAAACTATTTATGAAATAGTTATAGTCAAATGAATGTGCCATGACATAATGTCCATGGATATTACACAGAAAGAAATAAATAACTGATTCAAAAAATCATTGAATCAAATAGAAAATTGACTAAAAACTGACATAGAAAAAAAATTGTATATTCAGTGAACAAGTTCGTAAAAAATTATTTAAAAATAATATGACACCGTGCGAAGTGATATAATGTCCATGGACATATACATGTACACTTAAAATGGGGATTCCCGCAACTAATAAACACAGAATTTTAACGTTACAAATCAAAAAAAAATCAGTTCAAATTATAGGGCCTTTTATTTTTTTTTATCATTTAGAGTAGTCAATGAAGCAAAAAAAAAGCACATTAAGCGGTGTTCATATAATGCGATGTTCACATTAGCGCGAGTGCATTGTACTTTGAAATTCAACTCTTTAGAAGTTGTTTGAATATATTTGCAACCACATAAAAAATTTGATAAAACCAAAAAAAAGTTTTTAAAATAAATAAAAAATTAGTTATTTTGAAAAATAAATGAATACAAAGTATTAACTCGAATAATATTTTATACTTTTTAAAAAATCATATAATAAATAAACAAATAAATAAAACAAAAACTATTTTCCTTATTATTGCCAGAGTTAAAAAAATAATATTAATTTTGGTTTGTAAAGTTTTTTACTGATTATATACAATGGTGAAAAAATTAAAATAAAAATTATTATTTTTTAGTACTTTTTTGTCAAAATTACGCTTTTTTTTAACGAGTTTGGTGCTTTTTGAAAATTGAGTTGACAACGCTGGTGCTACACTATTAGCGTGAGGGTCGTGGGTCCGATTCCGACACTACACCGAGCATATGGTCAAGTTACTCTGCTCGTATGTAATTAGAATATAATTTGTAATTGTATTGCAATTAATAAATAAAGAAAGAAAGTTTTAATATCCCCTTAAGTTAGTCGCACGTAAAACAACACCTTCAAAAAAAGTAAAAGAGTTTTATCCTAAATGTTAAGTTATTTGATGCGTCAAAAGGAAAACAAATAAATGTTTAACAAACAAACAGTAAAACGTATAAAAACTTTGTTCTACTCACAAACAAACTTATCTATGTACTTGGAAGTATGTGACTGTTGTGCAGTATATTTTTATTTTAAATATTGCAAATATAAACAATGGTAACAAATTTACATTTCAGTGTGTGCATAACGTTGTAATTTTACATTTACCCCAGCAGACATGAAATATGAAAGATATGGTAAAAAACTATCCCTACTTAAGGGGATTTCCCACACAGTCTTTAGAAAAGGTGATGCCGAGTATCTTAATTTGTTTCAATAACTGTAGTGTTATAGTGTCGCTAAAGATTGCTATAAAAATGCGGTTAGGTTGGACAATTTAGGGCTATAGTGGTGAGGGCTAGCCAAGGTGAGTGGCTAAATGTCAAAAGTATTATATTGATTTGCTTAAAATGGTGAAAGATAGCTTCAATATAGAAGAATCACCAAAAGCGTCATTGATATATTTAAAAGACAATGAATCAAGGGAGATCTTGAAGACCACATGCAAGAAAGTTGATGGACATTATGAAGTTGGGTTATTGTAGAAAAATGATGCTCGTATTCTACCTGAAAGCTACCAAATCTAATGGATCATATCTTAATGACTTTGTTTATCAGGCGACCAGATTTGTTAAAATAGTTATTTGATGTATTACTGAGTTTTCGTGTAGGAAAAGTTGCAGTTTGCGGTGATATTGCCGAGATGTTACACCAGATAAACGTACGACAGTGCGATATGCACGCTCAGGTGTTCCTATGGTGGGGAACAAAATATGACATTTACACGCCAAACGTTTATGAAATGCGAACTTTAACTTTGATATTTCGTGTGCTCCATTCATAGCACATTAGTTAGGCGACTTCAATGCTGAAAAAGAAGAGTTTCCACGGTCAATAGAATCCATTCAACACAATCATTATGTAGACGACTTCATTGATAGTGTAGACAGCGTTCAACAAGCCATTAGCATCGCAAGTAAAATATATTCATGCTGCCGCTGGTTTCCATATTCGAAATTGGTCTTCAAATAGCCGCGAGGTCGTCAATAATCTACTAGATGGAGATTCCCAAGATCAGAAGCCGAAAGATCTAGGAGATACAGAAAAAGTTTTGGGGATGTATTTGGACCCTAATAACGACTCATTTTTCTATATCTTCTAATTTGTCACACTTCGCCGTGAAGTATGTTCTAAAGAAATTACTCCTACAAAAAGAAAACTACTTCAGGTGCTGATGTCAATTTTTAACCCTCTGGGTTTAATATCATGCAATACTACTGCGTTAAAAATTCTTCTACAAGAAGTCTGGCGATCTGGCATCGATTGGGATGAGGAGCTTTGTGACTTTCTATTACTCAAATGGCAAAAATGGAAAACGGCTATTATACATTGTGTACCAAGAAAACTATGATGTAATTATCGCTGCTGGCAAGTCGAAAGTTGCTCCATCAAATCCGATGTCCGAAGACTGGAGCTACAAGCTGCTGTTGTGGGTGTTAGGCTAGCCAAAAATGTAGCAAATATATCCCGTATAAATTTCACCGCGAAGTATTTTTGGACCGATTCTAAAACCGTACTACGGTGGCTAGGTATGGATTCCAAAGTTTCAATTATTTGTTATGCATGGTATTGGCGAAATATTAAAAACAACAGAGATAACGCAATGACGATGGGTACTCTCCAAAATGAACCCGGCGGATCTAGCAACAAAGGTCCTAACACGATGGGATGCCTCTTTATGGTTTTCTAGTCCTAAATTTCTTCAGGAAGATATATCAACATGGCCAACTTGCGACAATTTGTGCGAATGCAATCAAGAGGAAATTTACTACTCATTAATGGGAAAGAAATGAACGTATTACCTAACGTTAAGAATTTTTCCAATTGGAGAAGACTTTACCGAGCTGTACCTACCTTTATACTCTACTTGGGTAAGCTCAAATCACGATGTGCAAAAACGAAGTTGCCAACGGAAGTTTCATTCGAAATTTTATAACATGCAAGTTCCGTATTGTATCGAAAAGCACAGCACTGCGAATTTCATGAAGAAATATATTATTTCGAAAAAACACGTAAACTAATATCTTTAAATGAATTCCTAGATGACAAGAGCTAAAGATCGTGAATCATTACTAAATTATGAATATGCGATAATACTGCCTACTAATCACCTTGTGACATTTCTAATAGTTCGTCATGAACATGTAACATTTCCATGAGACCGTCATCAACAATATTAGAAGTAAATATTACATATCTTAGCTAGTACTCGTAAGGAAATCTAGTCAAATTTGTAAAAATGCAAAAACCGCACCAGTTATACCACAAATGTCTTCACTACCGCCTGCTCGGTTAGCATGTTTCGAAAGACCGTTTACATTTGTGGGAATAGATTACTTTGGACCGCTTTACGTCACCGTGGGAAGAAGAAAGGAGAAAAGATAGGGTGTTTTATTTACCTGCTTAACTGTAAGAGCAGTTCATCTCGAAATTGCTCACAGTCTCGATACTAGTCCCTGTGTTATGTGCATAAAAATTTTATGGTTCGAAGAGGAACCCCTCGAGAAATATACACCGATAATGGCACAAACTATATAAGTGCTTCTAAAATATTTAGTCCTCAATTAATCATTCTGAGGTCTCAAAACCTTTTGAAAACATCAGATGGAAATTAAACCCACCTACCGCACCCCACATGGGTGGTGCCTTGGAAAGACTTATATCATATATACAGTAGCGAGCACAAAAAATGCAACACTGTGCCATATGATCTTTAATAAGATCTGTTTCAAAATAACGGTAACTAATTTATCTATTTTCTTTTGCTGTTAATTCTTTCAATTATAAGTTTTCAAAGTAACCACAGTTTATTCAAAATTCTGCTTTAAAAAGTTAAATATTTTTGAATTAGTGAAAAAAGTGCAAATTTTTAGCGAGCAAAAAAAATGCAACATAATAAAAAAATAGTTAAAGTAAGTTATTTATTTAATTATAATTGAAAATTTCTTAAATAAGTTATACAACATGTGTTTTGTAATAAAAGCAGCTCTCAGCTGACAGCAAAACTGCAATCATTAAAGCCTTAGAAGAAGGAAAATCCATGCGTGAAGTTGGACACCTCTTTGGTGTAAATCAATCAACCGTATGTTGGATTAAATCTCGATTTTCCTTGAGAAATAGTGTGGAAAGGAAACCAGGTAGTGGTAATCCTCGAAAAACTACCTCTCGCCAAGACCACCAGATTTTTGCACTGGTTAAAAAAGATCCACGAAAGACCGCAGTGGACGTTGCTAATTTCGCAAATGAGCTAATGGGAGACTCTATAGGCGTTCACACTGTTCGCCGTAGGTTGAAAGAGGCTAATTTGCATGCGAGACGACCCGCAAAGAAACCTCTCATCAGTGCAATCAATGAAAAGAAGCGCCTGGAATTTGCAAAACGTTACAAGGATTGGTCAAATGAACAATGGCCTAAAGTCTTGTGCAGCGATGAAAGCAAATTTAATTTGTTTGGCTCCGATGGGACAGAGATATTCTCCAAGATATCAACTTCCAACCGTAAAACATGGCGGTGGATCAATAATGGTGTGGGGTAAGGAACGATATGTTTAAAAAAAATTATTGATTTTACGTCACGTATTTACAGGTGCGTTTTGCCGTGATGGGGTAGGTCCCTTAACTCAAATCGAAGGAAAAATGGACGCCAAGAAGTACTGTGAAATCCTTGGAGAACACATGCTTCCTCATCTGCGGGAAAAAATGCCTCCTGGTAGCATATTCCAACAGGATAACGATCCAAAGCACTCAAGTCGCTTAGCTCGAAACTTTTTAAGCGACAATGATGTCAATGTTTTGGATTGGCCATCACAGTCTCCCGATCTAAACCCCATAGAAAATCTATGGGAGCTATTAGATCGGGAAGTTAGGAGGAAACATCCGTCAAATAAGAGGCAATTAGAAGAAATTTTGAAAAGTGAATGGGAGAAAATATCCATTAACACATTAATAGCTTTAGTCGACTCTATGCCTTCTAGGTTGCAAGAAGTCATAAAAAATAAGGGCTACGCCACTAAATATTAATTTAAGATTTTTTTTGTAAGAATTACTATTTAATTTAAATAAACACATTAAAATTTATGCTGTTGCATTTTTATTGCTCCCATGAAATTCGCACTCTTTTTAATAAATGACAAAATAATATATCATTAATTATAAATATTTAAATAATGTTATTGATAATAGGTATCTATAACTGTAGGGATTAATAACCCAAAGAAATATTTTGAACTGGTCACCATTTTTTTAAAATTATCGCACTTAAAGATAATTTTACCCAACGTTGCATTTTTTGTGCTCGCTACTGTATATCATATCTCCTCATGTGAATTTTAATGATAAAACCCTAAAATGTGCTCTAGCTGAGGTAGAGTTCATTATTAATTCACGACCACTTACTTTTGTGGTACTGGAGTCGTGTGACAATGAGGCACTTACACCAAACCATTTGTTATTGGGATTTTCAAGTGGTCTCAAGCCCATTAACTACATAGAAGTTGATTAACGACAACGATGGAATCAAACTAAGCTATTTGCAGATAAATTTTGCATCGCTGTATAAAATAATATACACCAACACTTATCAGAAGAGGTAAATGGCATGAAAAAACAGTTGCACTACGAGTCGGTGATATTGTTATCTTAATTGATGAAAACCAAAATGCAAAATAATTGATACAATAATGGCAAAAGATGGTCAGGTACGTCAAGTGAAGCTTCAGGCTAAAAATGGTACTTTCCAACCACCAACGGTAAAGGCAGCAAGACTAGCCGTCGTCAATAATGAAGGGGGAGAATGTTGCCGCCGATATCCACTTGATAACGGAAAGATTTTATTTATCTGATTTCATTCATTTATTAATATTTATTGTTTATCTAAAAGTAGCTAATTTCATAAATAATAATAAATAGTATAGGAATACTTCCCATTAAAGTCTTAAATTCGTAATTTTTAAAATAGTAATTATATTTTGTATTACACATTATTTTCTTCTCGAAATATGTAAAAGAGAACTTCTTGTTGTTAATTATAACGGTACCTATTTATGTATCACATAGGAATTTCAAGTCACCAGTTATCAATTATAAAATTTATTTGTCAGTCGGTTAAAGGCACGCAAGCCTGCAAAATTATTTTAAAGCGCTCATTGCTTAGTGCTTAAGATAAAAATTAATAAATTGCTGTTAAAAATTTTGTATTTTATTTAAAACCGGCTCATTTATTCCGTGCCGTAACAACGATCAAGTTTATTTGGGTGATCACGCAAATGATTTAATTTCAAAAACGAAAATAAATAAATGCGAAATTCACGAAATTAAAAATAACTATAATTTTTTATATAGAGCTATTGAACCAAATTTTAAAACGTTTTAGTTTTGAAAATAACAATCTTAAATCTTTAAATATGATTATGAATAAAAATGGGCGTGGCTAAAATTTTTTTGAGTACATATAAGATAGAGTTGACCTCAATATCAACTGACAAAAATTTAAATGTCCTAGGTGCAGTGTTGCCATTTTAACACTTTCAGTGCTAGATTTAGCACTATGTTTTGTGAAAATTAAATTATGCTAAATGCTTTTTAGAGTAATTTGCTTGATAAAAAAGGGCAATGTTTTGAATATTTTTCCTTAAAATTATAAAACAAGAATTTTATGAGCATTTGAAGTTAATTTCTTTCAGTGGATACTGAACATATTTGCTATCATGAAATAAAATACATAAAATGACCAAAATTTTTTTAAAAAATTGTATTTTTAAATTCTTTATGAAGAAAAATTAAAAATTATTTCATAAATATTAAATTCAGCATAGAAGTAGTATGTAAAAACAACAAAATAAAATTAAAACTAAAATTATGTATAAAAGTTAAAACAAAAAAAGAACAAAATTCATTTGGTCATAAAAATAGGTACGGTTAAAGAAATACAGAAAAAACAAAATACGAAATTCATACTAAAAAAGGAAAAAACCGATGTATTAATTAAATATCCACTATGTTCATCATTATTTTTGAGCACATTATTAAATCTGTTGGGAATAGAATCGATAACGTTACGGCAAGTTTCAACTGGCGTGTTGTACCATATTTCTTGAACTTTTTTCCAGAGTTCAGTCTTATTTTGTATATTTTTAACCTCCTCGAAATATTTTCCATTGGGTTTAGAATCGGCAATTGGCTTGGACACTTCAGGAGGCGAATGTTGTTTTTTAAAAGAATCTCGCTTAGCCAGCCTCGCGATGTAACCATCCGTAATAGCGCTAGTTTTCCTTACTGCACCACGCTTTTCTAAGACTTTTTAAAGCTTGAGGGCATTAAAAACGACATTTTTAGATCGTTCAAGCGCATCAACTATAAATTTATACGATTATTTTAAATGATCCTTCTCTCCTTCAATATACAATGTTGCACTCTACCCATCTTTTGATAATACTAGTATAAAACGGAAGTCTAGTTACCTCAATATTAAATTTATTTTTGATAACAAACTTTAAAAAATAATTTTATGAACATATTGTTAACTCAAATGAAATATACTGATGTAAATAAGATTTATTTTCGGAATAAAACAAAAATATATATATGTAATGGTTTTGTTACATTTATAAAACTTAGCATTTTTTTTTTTATTCCGTAGAACATTTTAGCATTATGTTTTTCTTGTTTTAGCATATTTTGAAATTCGTTTTCTGGAAACACTGCCTAGGTGTCCTGGTTCAAGAGCTACACGATGTTGCGTATACGCAACATTGGGCAATGGTGTTATAAATTTAAATACAAGTTGATTTCTTGAAGCCGCCGTAGTCTAGTAGGCAGTGTGTTGGCTTATTAGACTTAAAGCCAGGTGTTACGGTACGGAATAAATGAGCCGGTTTAAAATTTAAAACAAAATTTTTAAGAGCACTCCTTGTGCTTCAACGATTTATTAACTTATCTTACATTAAGCTTTACACGAGCGATGAGCGCTTTAAAACAATTTTGTAGGCTTGCTTGCCTTTAACCGACTGACAAATAAATTTCATAATTGATAATTGGTGACTTCAAATTCCTATGTGATACATAAATAGGTACCGTTATAATCAACAACAAGAAGTTCTTTTTGACATATTTCAAGAAGAAAATAATGTGTAATACAAATATAATTACAGTTAGCGAATATTTGCTATTTTAAGAAGTTACGAATTTAAGACTTTAATGGGAAGTATCCCCAATACTAATATGTGACTAATATTTAATATTATTTATGAAATTAGTTTCATTTAGATAAACATTAAATATTATTAAATTAATAAAATAAGTAAATAAAATATTTTCATTATCAAGTTGAAATCGGCGGCAACATTCTCCCCCTCGTAAATGAGTCCATGGACGATTTTACCCTTCATTTTTGGCGACGTCTAGTTTTGCTATCTTCACCGTTGGTCGTTGGAAAGTTCCATTTTTAGTCTGAACCTTTACCTGCGTACCTGACCATCCTTTGCCATGATTGTATCAATTATTTTGCCTTTTGGCCAACAATGCCTCGGAAGGTTTTCATCAACTATGATGACGATATCACCGACTTGTAGTGGAGCTGTTTTTCCATGCCATTTACCTCTTCTGATAAGTGTTGGTGCATATTCCTTTATCCAGCGATGCCAAAACTTATCGGCAAATAGCTTAGTTTGAATCCATCGTTGTCGTAAATCAACTTCTTTGTAGTCGATGGGCTTGAGGCCACTTGAAGAGCCCAATAACAAATGGTTTGGTGTAAGTGCCTCATCGTCGCATGATTCTAGTGACACAAAAGTAAGTGGTCGTGAGTTAATAATGAACTCTACCTCAGCTAGAGCACATTTTAGGGTTTCATCATTAAAATTCGTATGAGGAGATATATGATATAACGCAGTTTTTACCGAACGTACAAGTCTTTCCCAGGCACCACCCATGTGGGGCGCCGCAGGTGGGTTGAATTTCCATCTGATGCCTTCAAAAGCTTTTGAGACCTTAGTATGAGCAATTTGAGGACTAAATATTTTAGATGCACTTATAAAGTTTGTACCATTATCGGTGTATATTTCTCGAGGGGTTCCTCTTCGAGCCATAAAATTTTTGATGCACATAACACAGGAACTGGTATCGAGACTGTGGGCAATTTCGAGATGAACTGCTCTTACAGTTAAGCAGGTAAATAAAACTCCCCATCTTTTCTCCTTTCTTCTTCCCACGGTGACGTAAAGCGGCCCAAAGTAATCTATTCCCACAAATGTAAACGGTCTTTCGAAACTTGCTAACCGAGCAGGCGGCAGTGAAGACATTTGTGGTATAACTGGTGCGGCATTTGCATTTTTGCAAATTTGACAAGATTTCCTTACGCTTCTATAGAGTACTCGTAGCTTAGGAATGTAATATCTACTTTTAATATTGTTGATGACGGTCTCGTGTGACATATGATGAAATGTTTCGTGTTCATGGCGAACTATTAGAAATGTCACATGATGATTTGTAGGCAGTATTATCGCATCTTCATAATTTAGGAATGATGCACGACCTTTAGCTCTTAATACTCCCTCGTCATCTAGGAATACATTTAAAGACATTAGTTTACTGGTTTTCTCAATACTCTTACCCTCTTTTAAATAATATATTTCTTCATGAAATTCGCTCTGCTGTGCTTTTCGGTACAATACGGATCTTGCATGTTCTAACATTTCGAATGAAACTTCTGTTGGCAACGTCCTTTTTTCACATCGTGCTTTAAGCTTACCCAAGTAGAGTATAAAGGTAGCTACAGCTCGGTAAAGTCTTCTCCAGTTGGAAAAATGCTTAACGTTAGGTAATATGTTCATTTCTTTCCCATTAATGAGTAGTAAACGATGTCGAATTTCCTCTTGATTGCATTCGCCCAAATTGTTGCAAGTTGGCCATGTTGACATATCTTCCTGAAGAAATTTAGGACCAGAAAACCATAAGGAGACATCCCATCGTGTTAGAACCTTTGTTGCTAGATCCGCCGGGTTCATTTTGGAGGGTACCCAACGCCATTGCGATACCTCTGTTGCTTCTAATATTTCGCCAACACGATGCATAACGAATAGTTGGAATCTTTTGGGATCCATTCCTAGCCACCGTAGTACGGTTTTAGAATCGGTCCAAAAATACTTCGCGGTGAAATTTATACGTAAAACATTTGCTACCTTCTTGGCTAGCCTAACACCCAGAATAGCAGCTTGTAGCTCCAGTCGTGGAATGGACATCGGGTTCAACGGAGCAACTTTCGACTTGCCTGCAGCGATAGTTATATCGTAGTTTCCTTGGTACACAAAACGAATATAAGAAACTGCTGCATAAGCGTCTTCGCCAGCATCGGTAAAAGTATGTAATTCAATATGGGTCGCCTCGTTAATGTATTGAGAGTAGCATCGAGGTATTCGAATAGAAGTTATGTGTGTAATAGCCGTTTTCCATTTTTGCCATTTGGGTAATAGAAAGTCACAAAGCTCCTCATCCCAATCGATGCCAGATCGCCAGACTTCTTGTAGAAGAATTTTTAACGCAGTAGTGTAGCATGATATTAAACCCTGAGGGTCAAAAATTGACATCAGCACCTGAAGTAGTTCTCTTTTTGTAGGAGTAATTTCTTTAGTACATACTTCACGACGAAGTCTGACAAATTTGAAGATATAAAAAAATGAGTCGTTATTAGGGTCCCAATACATCCCCAAAACCTTTTCTGTATCCCCTAGATCCTTCGGCTTCTGATCTTGGAAATCTCCATCCTGTAGATTATTGACAACCTCGCAGCTATTTGAAGACCAATTTCGAATATGGAAACCTGCGGCAGCATGAATAGATTTTACTTGCGATGCTAATTCGATGGCTTGTTGAACGTTATCTACACTATCAATGAAGTCGTCTACATAATGATTATGTTGAATGGATTCTACTGCCCGTGGAAACTCTTCTTTGAATTTATCAGCATTGAAATTGCGCACGTAATGTGCTATGCATGGAGCACACGAAATACCAAATGTTAACGCCCGCATTACATAAACGCTTGGCGTATAAATGTCATCATTTGTTTCTCACCATAGGAATCTTTGAGCGTGCATATCGCTCTGTCGTACGTTTATCTGGTGAAACATCTCGGCAATATCACCGCAAACTGCAACTTTTCCTACACGAAAACTCACCAATACATCAAATAACGATTTTAACAAATCGGGTCCCCTGCTTACAAAGTCGTTAAGAGATGATCCATTAGATTTGGCAGCGGCATCCCACACCATTCTTATCTTACCGGGTTTGTTGGGATTTTTTATAATAAATATTGGGAGATACCACACTCGTTCCACAGTTTTCATTATCTCTTCTTTACTTAACTTTACGGCATAACCTTTTTGTAGTAAATTATCAATTTGATTTTGCAAGATAATTTTTAAATCGGGCTCCTTTTGGAATTTTCTATTTAGACACATGAGGCGCTTGTAAGCGTTATTGTAGCTTTCAGGTAGCACACGAACATAATTTTTCCACAATAACCCAACTTCATAATGTCCATTAACTTTCTTGCATGTGGCCTTCAAGATCTCCATTGACTTATTATCTTCTAAAGATAGCAATGACGCTTTTGGTGATTCTTCTATATTGAAACTATCTTTCACCATTTTATGCAAGTCATTGTAATACTTTTCACATTCACAGCGATGAATGTTTAGCCACTCACCTTGGCTAGAGCGTCCACTATAACCTTGAATTGTCCAGCCTAACCGCGTTTTAATGGCAATTGGTTGATTCCACGGTCCTTCACGGATCTTTAGCGGCACTGCGACACTCCAGTTATTTAAACCAATTAAGATACTTGGCTTCACCTTTTCATAAGACTGTATGGGAAGTCCTCTTAGGTAGGGATAGTTTTTTACCATATCTTTCATATTTAACGTCTGTTGGGGTAGATCTAAATTCGCAACCGTATGCACACACTGGAGTGTAAATTTGTTACCATTATTTATATTTGCGATATTTAGCGACATTTTTACAGATGCATTTTCTTGACGAGTAGTATTACCCGTCCATCTTAAGCATAACGACTGCTCTTCACTATCAAGATCAAGTAGATCAAAAACTTCTTTTTCGATTAACGACACGGAAGAACCTTCATCAAGAAATGCGTATGTATTGATGTATCCACTTCTTTTATAAAGACGAATAGGCAATATTCTGAAAATTTGATTTTGGCCCGTCGTGGAGTGCGAGTTAATTGTTTCACTAATAATGTTATTTGGTTGGGTCGTGTTGTTCTGTCGCGAAGACGAGTTAAATTCATTCGAATATTTATGTAGCAATTTATGATGCTTAATACTGCAGCCATCAATACCGCATTCTTTTCTGACAAAGCATTTACCTTTGTGTTTATTCAAACAATGGCGACACAAATTGTTTTTCTTTACTATATTCCACTTTCTATCCAATGAAAGCCTTTTGAATTCTTCGCAGACTGCTACTTTATGCTCATTATTGCACACAAAACACTTCAATTTAAATGTTTGTTGTTCTTCAGTATGTGTATTTATATTACCATTTTTAATTGTAGGCACGACTGACACAACTGTGCTTGCAGCATCAGCTATTTGAAAAATCCAATCACTAAAAGTTTTCATTATAGGTAACTTATTATTTTTTGGGTACGTAGCCCAGCTTAATTTATATTGGCTAGACAGCTTGTCAACTAGTTCCTTTACTTTATTCATATAGTCATTCATTTCGCAGACCTCCATGGTGGAATATATATTTTTTACACACAGTGCAAAATCAATCATCGACTCCAACTTGTCCTTTGGTGGGGGTATTTTTCTCGCCTTTTCAATTACTCGCTCTAAAATATGTTCCGGTCGCCCAAAACACATTTTTAAAGTATAAATTATTTCTGGCACCATTTTAGGTAACATAAGCCTACTCTTTACCAGATCCCTTGCCTTTCCTTTAAGGCAGGCTTGAAGCCGTATTAAATTTTCTGCATTTGAATAACCTGCTAATTCTGTACTATTTTTGAAGGTGCTAAAAAACAGCGGCCATTCCTCAGGATCCCCATTAAAATGCGGTAAATCGCGGGGAATTGCTTGGCGTGCGGCCAGTTGTGATGGAGTCGGACCAGAAGCAAAGTTCCAATTACAAGTCATGTTAGAAGGATTTTGATCAAACTCACCTTTTTCACCAATTTGTGATAATAGTTGATATTTTCTTTCGAGAAATTCTTGCTGTAAACGCTGCTGCTCCTCCAAAAATTTTAACTGTAAATCCACTTGCGTTGCGAAAGTCTCATTCTGTTGCTTTGCTGCTACTTTTTCTTTATTCGTATTAAAAGGGAATGATGATAAGTTAGTAGCAACGGTTGAGATAAAAGGCTTTGAAGCAAACGGTCTTCCTGGAGAGGAGTTGTTGGTATTCGCTTGACTATAAAATGGAAAGCTTATTTTTGTGCTCATAGGTACAGACGATGTTGCAACTGCATTGCTTGGTGGTAAAATCCTATTGCCGTTTTCTCCTGCGATCGTACCAGCGCTTTGCCCCGTCTCTCTTAAAGTCGGTGATGACGTTGCCTGCGGTTCCTTTGATAGACCCATAGAATTGGCTGTAACTGGATTTTTACTTAAGCGACTTGTGGTGCTTGTCGTTGCTTCGTCGTTGTTGGAATTACAACCTTCACAATTCCAGCTGACATCAGCAACTCCACTGTTCACTGCGGCACAATCATAATGATACCATTGATCACATTTGTCGCATTGTACCATGCGATCATTATCTACTGCACTGCATTTTCTGCAATTATGATCTGTTGTTACGTCTTCGTTTTTAGACATTTTGTTTCCACTTTACTTTTATTATTTTTAGCGTGAAGCTTAACCACGTAGGTTTATTCTATTTTTAATTTTGTCCTTTTACTTTTTAAACTAAAATTGTTTTAAAGAATTGTTACGGTACGGAATAAATGAGCCGGTTTAAAATTTAAAACAAAATTTTTAAGAGCACTCCTTGTGCTTCAACGATTTATTAACTTATCTTACATTAAGCTTTACACGAGCGATGAGCGCTTTAAAACAATTTTGTAGGCTTGCTTGCCTTTAACCGACTGACAAATAAATTTCATAATTGATAATTGGTGACTTCAAATTCCTATGTGATACATAAATAGGTACCGTTATAATCAACAACAAGAAGTTCTTTTTTACATATTTCAAGAAGAAAAGAATGTGTAATACAAAATATAATTACAGTTAGCGAATATTTGCTATTTTAAGAATTTAAGACTTTAATGGGAAGTATCCCCAATACTAATATGTGACTAATATTTAATATTATTTATGAAATTAGTTTCATTTAGATAAACATTAAATATTATTAAATTAATAAAATAAGTAAATAAAATATTTTCATTATCAAGTTGAAATCGGCGGCAACACCAGGGTTCGAGCCCCAGGCCTGACATCAAAACAAAATACAAAAAATATTTCTTCGGCGATTTCCTCTCAGCAGATTTCTGGCAAAAACTCTGAGAGTAAATAAAATTGCCATGAAAAGTTTCTCAAAAATCTGTTGTTCGGAGTCAACTTTAAACTGTAGATCCCGCCACTCATGTATAAAATTAACACACACAATATGACTGAAGGATTGTAATGAATAATTACGTACGTACGTTGATTTTTTTCAAATGTCGTGCATTTCAATTTATGTATGGAAGGATACAAAACAATATTTTTGTGTATTGGAGTACATGTGCACAATGCATCTGTTGCGTTTACAGTTTGGAAACCCACATACATCTGCCCCTTGTTCTTCATTCCGACCAATGATTAGAACCATCAAATCGTAGGGATTTTGCAGGCTGTGCAACATACATAGATAATTGGCCATTACAACCCTTCAGTCCGGATTACGTCCTAGCTTCTCACACCACTTATATTGTGTGCGCTAATTTTATGCGTGAGTGGCGGGACCTACAGTTTAACGTCGATCTTCAAACGATAGACTGTCCAATGACGCCTGTGCAACATATGCTCTTTTATATGGGATTGATTCAGAATCCGTAGGAGCTGCTGATGATGGTGTCGATGGAGAACGTGATGAAGTTCCTGAACAACTATAGTTTGACTGATACAATTCCAGCATCATATCCGCAAGATTAACTCCTCCCATGTGCTTGTTATAGCATTCAACTGTACTTGGACGAGACACAGTTATAAATTTCTTGTCTTTGGGGTACCATCTCTTGCATTCACTCATAGGGTTCTTACCTGCATAGTTTGAAACGAGTTGTACACTCTTATCTTCTTCTTATTCACTTTCCTCGTCACCCTAATCATCCCAATCAAAGTTGACAAAATTTTGAATTTCAGCCTCAGTCAAACCTTTTGGGCTTATCTTAGAATGTGCATACATAAATAAGCTTTTATATTTTTATTTTATTTTTAACCTTTTTTTTTATCTTACCATAATAGGACAATGTTGCATATACGCAGCACTACATTTACAAAATTATTACAAACAAACTAAATAATATTTTCATGTCTGTTTTTTTTTTTTTTAAACTACTCACCTACCTTTCATTATTTAGTTATTGAACTTATTTTTAGAATAACTTCATTATATTAATGTTGTTTAACGCTTTTTTAAAACAAGGTTTTTTTGCAAAATGAATTTGTGAACTTCCTCTCGGGAAAATAGCTACTAACTGAATAGTTGCGCTGTTGGCTACCAACCAATTAGCTGCAAGCTTAAGCAACACATGAGGCTATATTTTGGCGAAAAAATCGAAAAAAATATTTAAAATTGCGGTAGTTAGACGCTCACAAACGCAATGTTACATATACACAACATCGGGCATGAGACGGTTTATGTTTGATTTTACACATTTACTAGCTAATACCCGGTATACTTCGCTACCCCCATCAAAATTGAATACATTATAATTAAAAAATTTATTTATTTAGTAATTAAATTGTGCAATTTTTCTTAAAGGTTTATTCTAATTTAATTTTATGACAATATATTTCATATAAAATCTAAAATAATACATTAATGAGCTATTTATTTCTTACTTATTCAAATTTTAAATACATTTTTTTTCTTAAATAAATAAGTCTTATTCTAATGCCTTGGAAAATACAATATTTTTTGTTCTTTCCTCTGGTGTGTATACATATAAATCTGCGGGCTTTCCTACATGTGACGTAAATCTAACGAACTTAAAAATTCGACTGGATAATTGACGACATCCTCAATATTTGAAACTGTGTCGATCGATTTATAAGTTCTTAGATTCCCATCGATCATGTTGAAAATATTGCTATTGATGGAAATACCGTCAATATTTTTGGATGCCGGTTCGCATAATAATTGCATATTTTTAAAATTTTACACGATAATGGGAAATACACAATTTATTAATTCTTCTTTTGATTGTGTCATTCTGCAAAAGTCTGATGGAAATTTAATATACTTTGTTATAGGATCCATTGGAAGCCTTCCATTACCTAAATCAAGCAATTGTTTGGAGAAACTTGAAGCTGAAGCATCACGTTGCAACTGAAAACCCATATTAGTAGATAATTTTAGAATGTGAACATGTCTCCATAGGCATAATGAATTTAGACATGCTCATCAGCTGGCTTTGATCCCAAAAAATGGGATTCTAGATGTTACAGTTTTTCAAATATACAGATTTTCGTATTTACTTTATATGGGAGGTACCACTATTGCTAGTTCGCCCATTTTGGTCCCAAATATTTATATTGAAACTGTAGTTATTTGTACAAAATTTGAGGTATCTTGCTGTTATAATTTTTCCAAAATACCAACCTTGTAATTAGCTTGCAATAGTAGGTAATGTAGTATAGTGGGCGTGGCACCTCGCCAGCTTGAAATTTTAAAATAAAAACTAGCCGATAACTCCTTCCAGACATACAAAAAGATACTGTGCCGTCTAGTCGTCTATAACATTCATTTATATATATAGATAAGAATATAAACATTCTTAAAATTACTTCACGTGAGAGACACCACCTTACTATAGCTGAAACATAAAATTGGGGGCTCTAGCTGTTATAGTTTTCTAGATTCACATATTTTAATAATTAGCTCATATGGAGTTGGCCACGCCCCTAATGCTTGATCGCCCATTTTTAACAAAAATATTGATATTAATAGATATTCATACAAAATTTGAGCAATCTAACTGTTCTGGTGTTCTAGATATGTAGATTTTAGTATTTACGGCTTTTGATGAACTCCCTATTTTTTTCCAAAATATTTGTATTTAAATTAAAGTTATTTGTACAAAAATTGGGGACTCTAGCTGTTACAGTTTTTCATTTGCACACATTTTCGTATTTACTTTATGTGGGAGGTGCCGCACCCACTATTGCTAGTTCGCCCATATTTGTCCAAAATACTTATATTGAAACTGTAGTTATTTGTACACAATTTACTGTTATAGTTTTTCCAATATATAAATTTTATTATCTTATAATAACAGGTAATGTTGCATATGTGGGCGCAGCACCTCGCTTATTTGAAATATCAAAATAAGTAGCCTATAACTCCTTCCAAACATACAGGAACATACTGTGAAAAGAATACAATTTCAAGAAAATCGGTTCAGCAGTTTAGCCGCCCTGTAGGAAATGCCAATAGTGAAACTTTACTGACTTACTATTGACGCAGTCACCAGTACTAGTGACATTTTATATCCCAGCCAATGTTATTTACTATAGACATTTAACATGTGCGTGTCATTGAAAATCTAGTACTGACACTAGTACTATTGACTAGATGGTTCTTTTGGTACCATGTGTAGACATAGGAACCAGAGCCTCACTAGCACATTTTTGTAATTTTAGTCTACACTTTTGGGACCATTCTGGCGTAAATGTCGATAATAAAACCACATATTTTGGTTATATTTAAAAAAATAAATAAAAAAGAAAAGGTACAAATTCATTACAGCCTTATTCAAACCTTAAATATTAAAATTAAAATAGGTACTAATTCATTTAGTATTTTAAAAAGTATTCTTATAACTAAAGGAACAATTCAATAAGTATCATATTTTGTGTATCAGTTATAAAAAGTTTAAAAATTTGAAGGATCTTTGTTGGAAGCTTCGTTCTCAGTTTTATGTATTTCAAAACTTCTTGCTTTGTTCCGACCATCTTGTTTAAAAATTTTTTTTTCTGGCGTTAAAATGCCGCTCTAAGCGTTTTATCGGCAAATTCACTAAAAGTTGATATTACTTCTGGATATTAAAAGAACGAAACATTTGTTAAAAGATTATAAATTTGAAAACTCAAACAACAAACGTTTTACCTATTAATGCAGTAAAAACATTGTTGAAGTCAATCTCTTTTTGCCAAACGAACCATCAACATTAAAATTCATTATTATATTTTGGCCTAAAATTAAATGAAGATTCCGTTCAGCATTACCACCAATAAGAAATTTCATTTGTCGTATCTATTGAATATAAATCAAAAATTCAATTGTAATTTCTGAATTAGATTTACAATAAAGCCAAATACTTACGTATGGGTCTGAATGGGTGACTAAAATATTATCAAACTCTTTCAGATTTTCTTCAGAGTTAATTGGAAATAACTCCATTAGCTTTGTGGTAACAGTATTTGCTTCAACTATTCTGCTTAATAACACCTTGTGTTCCGCCAAAATATCAAGTAGTGTGTTGTACTGAGTTTCAGCAGCGTCTGTAAAAATAAAGGAGAATTAAGTCATATTTTTCCGAAACAGAACCGTTAATAAAGTGTTCTGAACTTTATAATTTTTTTTTGAAAGTTTAATAATAACCTTTAAATAAACCAAATTGTCTCGACATTTCTTCGCAGCCGGAACATTTAGAAGTAACTGGAAAAGATAAAATAAATAAGTAAAATATGTGTATTAAGAGTAAAAAATTGTAAAATTACCTTGTTGAAGAAAGTACTTTACTTTTCTTTTTGTGTTTAGTTGATGGTTGTTCGACATTTTTCTATAAAACAGCTATGTAGAATGGGTGTTATTATAAAATTATTACCAAAAGGTAGGCAAATAAATTTATATTGTATATCGCGTATTAAAAATTTTTCTTTCGCTCCTAAGGTTAGATTTGTAGTGTAAATGCCTATTTCACAGGAATTTAGAGGTTCTTGAAAAAAACTTTCTAAATCCAACAAACGACGTCCTTCTATATATATGTCGTTTTCCTTTATTATTTCTTCAACTTTAATTGGAATATCAGATTTAACAGCACAAATATTATTGAGTTCTTTGCAAGAAATTACGCAATCATTGACAAAAAATTCAACAATGAAATTTTCTTTGTACTTGAACTTTTCTCTTTTAGCTTCAACATATACTTCGTGTTGCTCTCTTTGCACAATTTGTTGAATAATTGAGATTGGTTTTCGAACATGCTTTTTTAAAATTTGGAGTTTATTTTCAAAATCATAGGCTGAAAATGACGCCAAAGGCCCATCATTTTCTGCGCAAGATGCTATGTGCAATAAACTATGTACATTAAAAGAAACGCTATCTTCACCAAACACAATTGGAAAATTTTCAACAAATAACTCAAGCAGATCGGTGGCAACTTTTACATTACTATAAACGTGCCTTGGACTACTAAGTAGCCTATAAGCGCAATGTAAAATTAAAAATTCATAGTATATATCTTTGTGTACGTTATTACAAAGAACAATGGGACCTGTATATGCAAGAAACTGATGGAATTCAGTTGCCTTCCAGTTATGTATTTCATCAAGAGACCTAGGTTTACGTGGAAATTCCTTGGAAAAAAACTTTCTTAATTTAACGAGATTGGAAGATATTTTTAACAAATTTTCTTTTGGGGTTTTCTCTTTGGTTTTATTGTTAATGATTCGAACAAGAATCTTCCTTGTAACACCAAGATCGATTAAATGCATACTATCTAATGGTATTTGCGTTATCATATTAAAACCAATTCCCTCAAGGGGAGTTTTTTGATTTCTGAATATTTGGTTGTGGTGCATTGGATACTTCCTTGACGAAAAATCGCCATCAGAAATTAAACGTCCACTAGTTGTACAGTATGTTAAAACATTACCAACTTTCTTCGATATTTGTGTACATTTAGTGCATCCATGCGCCGCAGTATGTCCTGGCACCCCACAAATGAAAGCTTTAGCCGGCGTGTCGCATGATAAGCAACGGAACACAATGTTAATTTTCTTGTCATTTAAAAAATCCGTCTTTAAGCGAAAGCACTTCATCCACAAAATCTTTACAAAACTCTTTAACGCACTTTGGTTTAGTATAGCCAACGTATATTCCTACAGGAAAAGGTTTTACTTTCTCCTGCAAATTAACGATTTTCAAAAGAATTGGCCATAATTGGATTCGCGAACTTCTAAACAATAGGATTCCATCAATGTTTATATCTAATTCAATTTCTTCATAATTTTTTACAACTTGTTCAAGCTTTTTTGCAAGCTGAGTTGCAATTCCTATATGACAATAATTTCCACCAAAAACTTTCCTTATTGAAAGTTCTTGCCTTCTACCCAAAAGCGCTGCAGCTGAGAGAGGGACATCCAGACCTTCTTCCTTTAATATAATAAGAAGCTTTTCCAAACATTTTCTGGGAGGTTTTGTTTCAATATACCACGTTTTTATTTTTTTCACGGAAACACAATTTGGTATTTGGCAAATTGATCACTGATCCCAAAAATCTTCAACAGGCTCCGAAAAATTTTCAACAGGTAAAAAAAATGTTCACTATTACCGCTTGCACTTAAAATTGTATTGTTTCCACTATTTCTATACAAAAATGATTGTTTTTTTATTTGTCGTTTATAATTTCTTTTGCTCATAATGTATAATACTTAAATATTTAAAAAAAACACTTATTTACATTTTATATTGATTATTTAAATTATTTTGTATAAAATTTTAAACTTTTGATGCCGGTTATATTTTCAACCAATGATTATGACAAGCACAATATAATCAGTGGCGACAATTATGACGTTTGAAAAACGCTAAAATCCCCGTAGAGGGAGAAAAAAGATGTTAAAAGTTTTTGCGAAACTCATGTGTTAGAAGAAACAAGCCCTGCAGGACATGGAACTAGTACAAAACTAGTACAAAAACCACCAGTACTAGTACTCAACTGGTAACTTTCCTATAGCATCTTAATGCTCAAATTAGCATTGAGTGTGTTTGAAAAATTACTAGTACCATTGGTACTAGTTTCGTACTGGTTAATTACTAGTACCATTGGTACTAGTTTCGTACTGGTATATTTCGAATTGGTATTATTACTAGTATCATTGGTTCTAGTTTCGTACTGGTATATTTGGATATAATTGGGAGATTTCGAACCACTTTATTACTAGTTCTTTTATATGGAAAAAATTAACAAAATTTGGTAGATTCCTTTGTTGGTTAAGTGAAAAATAATGGATAAAAAATTAGTTTTTGTATAATTATTTATTAAAATATTTAAAAAAAAACTTAAAATAACCATATTTATTTACATCACAGTTCAATACGTATAATTTAATATAATAAAAAACAGGCCTATTTTTTCAAGGCTGGCTAGACCTTATCACATCGTGAAATTTTAAATATTAAAATATTTTAAAGCACTAAAAAAGACTACGGTTTGTACAAAAATTAATTCATTTAAATAATATTTTAAAACAAAAATAAAAAACAGGCGCATTTCTTCAAGGCTTTAAATACTATATACAATTGTGAAAAATTAATAAATAAATAATAATAAATATAAATAAATAAATAATAAAACTAAATAAATTAATTTAATTCTAAAAACAGTAAGTGAATTTTTGTTGTGTTAAACAAAAAATTCTATCAGTCTGGTATATTTAAACTAGTTGTACTACTAGTACTTTCTTATAAAAACTTAAACCCTGTGTAAACTAGTGCCAGCTGTACCAGTACTAGTAGCTTTTAGACAATTGACGCTTAATCTCCTGCAGGGAGTATGCAGAGTGAAAACTGGCGGATTAAAAAAGATAAAATATGGAATATATTTTAATTCCTGAAACAAGAAGTTATGAGTATATATTTTGTTATATTTTGATTTTTACATTCCTTCTGCACACGGAACTTTTTTCAATTTGAAAGGGAAATTGCTAGGAGTTCGATTAATATCGGAATTAATTACGGAATTTTAACTTTTTCATTCAAGAAATTACTAAATACTAGTAATATACATAAAGTTGTACAAGAAAAAATTTTTATAAGCAATATGTCTTATTTCATCTTGATATATTTAGTTTCTTACTTTCCTTTTGCACTAGAAACTATATTCATTGTGACCAAAAACAACATACAAATCGATTAATAATTAAATATTTACATATTTTTAACATTTTCATTGAAGAAATTAAAAAATATTCTAAATTTGCCCTTTCTAACTCAAAATAAATGTTTGTTTACATTTTTCAACTGATTTTAGCGTTTTTTCAAACGTCATAATTGTCGGCACTGATGATACTGTGATGACAAGATAGGCAACGATTGACTGATTATTTTGTTTATTTATGTTTTTGTAAGTTTTTCAAAAATTAAAGTACTCTTCGTTGACAATTTTTTTCTAAACAAAATAAAATAATTGTTGACATTTCGATCACAATGTCACCAATATAGTCGACAAAACTGGTGACTTGGAGACACATGCCGACATGTTTCCTTCAGGGCGTCTATAACGTTCAAACATACATACATACAAACAAACACACATTCATTTTCATATATATATAGACAACGAGTGTTTTTTTAATTGCCGATTTTTAAAATCTAAATGTCGATTTTTTTAAACAAAGTTATCGATTTTCCTTCAAAATTATCTGTGTGTAAAAAAAGCCAAATATGATCTTCCCCTGAGGGACATTCATAATTATTCATAATTAATGAATAAAAGGGATTTTCAGTGGTTTTCATTTCTTTAAAACCTGTTAACCCTATTATTAAAGAATCGAGAAAATCCACATGTTAATGTAATAAAAATTTGCTTATTTACCAAGTTCCTTATCATTAAGAATCTTATTAAACTTCTCATAAATACTAAACTTTGTCACTACTAAAGTTTTTTTTTTTTCCAAAATTTCAATCATAAGGATTTTTTATAGAGATTTATTTTTATTTATTAGAGATTTTCGTGTCTACCTTAAGGTTGTTTTACCTTAATTTTCTTTTTTACACTTTTAACAAGAAAAGGTAGTAAGAGAAAACCTTTACTGGAGTTACATTATTACTACTTATATACATTGTTGAAGTGGTCTTAATAGAAAAGTTAATTAATCATTTAATTAAGTGGAAAAACTTCATTGATTTAACCTAAAGAAACGCATTCAGTCTACGTAAAACCAGCCAAATAATTGAAACTTTTTAATGGTTAATAATTTTTTCTTATCAAACTTTGCAATAAATAATTAAGTTTCTTGCTATTTTTGTTAAGTTTCTTGCTTTTTTTGGCATGTTCGATTAAGTAAGAGATTGGCGAATTTAATTACGTCTTTATAGAATAATCATCATATATATTATTTCTAAAGCACTTTTTTTTGTCCGTTGCAAATATCTTCCATACCACCGCATCAAATTTAAGGAATGATATCTCATTTTAAAGCTTATATCTAACACTAATGACGAAAAATATTAGAAATGAATATTGTCTTTGATAAAAATTATATTTTATATAGAACTGCCCGATAATACTGTTGTCTTTATGGTTATATGTTTCTTAATACGGGGTCGCGTAGTAATGCAGTTCTACATAATATAGTATGTATTAAAATCCATTCTGACAATACCTATATTTACTATAATGCCGTTTATTACTAAGTCAGCTATATATAATATGCATATTAAGTTGTAAAAATCTGTTTTGGCACAACTTGGCAGTAGTTGTTAGATCAAGTGCGATAAACAGGGTCGCTTAATTGTAATGCTATTACACATAATAATGTATAAAGTTGTAAAAGCCATTTTGGTAATGTCGTTATTGCCATGGCATTGTTTGTTTTATGAAGTGTAGTAATACGGTGTCTTTTAATATATACATAAGAAAATAAGAATAAAAATAACGTGCAACGTAAGAAAGGCAAATGAAAAGACAAATGCAATTATAATGTTAATCAGAAATCTGAATGCTAAACAGGGGTTAATAAATGGTACCAGGCTAATCGTAACAAACTTGGAAGAGCACATCATATCAGCAAAAATTATTCTTACCGATAAAACTGTAGTCATGCCCCGAATCAACCTTACACCTTCTGATCCAACTGTGCCTTTCCGAATGACACGAAAACAATTCCCTATGAAAGTTGCTTTTGCTATGACGATAAACAAAGCACAAGGTCAAACCCTTCAAAAGGTAGGATTGTATTTACTAGAACCGGTCTTTTTACATACGTGGCTTTTTCTCGAGTGCGTACGTATAGAGACATTTTTGTTTGATTAAGGATTCGGACGGGCAAAAAGTTAATGATGATCATGTCATTACCTCTAACATTGTATTCAAAGAAGTATTATAAAAGCATTTAAACATATGTATGCATGTATGTTAATATGCATGATATATTATGATTTCAAATATTTTTATACTTTTAATAAAAGTTCTATTAATTATTTTCATTCATTTCATAACGGTGCGAAATATTCTCACGGGTCATCTAGTTATAAATAATATAAAGGATTATAAATCATTTTCTATAAGCAACTCAGGAACAAGTTGTGTCAACTGCTTTACTTCACTATAATTATTTCAGTTGCTACTAGCTTACTTACTTTCGGAGGGTATGACCAGTCCAGCCTTTTTTTGCTCCCTTTACTGTGTTCGATAGCAGCTGTTAATCTGCTCTGGTCCTGAGCATATGCCAGAGTGTAATTGAATCTTGCGAAGGGGTTCATTAAAATTTCCCCGCATGAAGCGTGTTTGAGCACTTCAAAAACTGCTTAGAGGGGCAGGTTTTATATTTCCGTTTAAGATTGCAAATATTATTCAAATGAAATCGAACGTCTGTCGGGCTGCCTGTTATCGATTATCCATATCTTTACCTAATGTTTTCTTTATGAATATTTCATATGCGAAAGATCAAACGTGCAATGCACAGGTTTTATCTTTGCCATTACAAAGGAATTTCTCAAATTTCGCGATGATTCATAAAATTCTTTATAATAGAGTTGGGTTCGTTAGCTCTTTTGAGTGTTCGCTCTTTCTAGTTCAGCTCCCTGTAGTGAACTAGGTCGTTCTTTTAGTTCAATAGTTCAGTAGTTCTTTCTTAATTTCAGTTATATTTAAACTAATGTAAACAATGATAATTTATATCAGTAAAATAAAAACATATTCATAAAGTGTTTTTTCATTTTACATAAAGCGTAGTATTTAACATTTTTTCATTTCTATTAATTCATTATATGCCTAAAGCACTTTTTAACTAAAATTACTTAACTGACTAACAGATTATCTTGTGTGAATCAAACTCATTATCGAAATTTGATTATAAAAAATATTTCATAATTTTTTTTTTTAGCAATAAGGTGCTATTCCAATGCATAAAATTTGAATTACGTTCAAGAAATGCAAAAAATAAAAATTAATTTTAATACATTATCAAAAATTACGTGAGTATTTATAAAGGCATATAATTTTTTTTAATATTTAATAATAATTTCTTGGGATATTTCTTGTCTAAGCCATCCTTTTAATTAAATTGAAAAAAGTATATTATTTTTATTTGCTTATTTTTGTATTTTTTGAAAATTTCGCGCTTTTTTAAGGAAAATGTCTAAATAAGTTCTTTTATTAGTACGTGGCAACACCGCCGAATACCATGAAAACAATAAACAACAGAAAAGAACGAATAAGAAACGAGAACAAGAGAGCCATGAACTACGGAGCTAAAAGAACACATTTTTCAGCTGGTTCTCTTAGTTCAGTTGTATGAGTAGTTCAATTGAACTAGTTCGTTCGAGAACTACACAACTCTAGTTCGTTCGTGAACTACACAACTCTAGTTCGTTCGTGAACTACACAACTCTAGTTCGTTCGCGAACTACACAACCCTAGTTCGTTCGTGAACTACACAACTCTAGTTCGTTCGTGAACTACACAACTCTAGTTCGTTCGTGAATTACACAACTCTATTGAATAGTTCATTTGAGTTAGTTCGTTCGTGAACTACACATGAGAACGATAAACAAAAAGCACTAATAAGAATGAAATGAACGAATACAAGAGAGTCGTGAACTACGGAGCTAAGAGAGCTCATTATTATGACCGGCTCTCTTAGTTCAGTTGTATGAATAGTTCAATTGAACTAGTTCGTTCGTGAACTACACAACTCTACTTTATAAACATTTAATTACTTAAAGAAAAGCTTTTCTTATGTACACACTCTCCGAAATATTTATAGGACCAAATGTATTTCTCAAAAAACTTAAAATCTTTTAGACCAATTCGTACCATTTTTTGGTTAAATATAACTAACAATAAAATAAATAAGAATTCTACTATTTGAAGCTCATTCTTCTTCCTAATATTGGTATTTTTCTACAAAATCCAGTATGAATCTTTTATGATTTTTATTTAGGTTAGGCTTAGAGAGTGTATTGGTAAGAAGAATGGGTTTCAGTTATTTTTTCTGATGAAAAAAAAATTATTTTAAATGGTCCAAACGGTTTCCAAAAATATTGGATGGATTCACGTAAAAAAATCACCGAATGTCGATAAATTTCAGTGGAGGCACCGTAATGGTTTGGACTGGGTATTCGCCTACGGGAAGGACTCCTATTTGTTTCATATGAACTAAAATTAATAGCGAAATCCCCAAAATAATTTTGGGGATGATTCGTTAGGCAATAATTGGATATTTCAACGGGATAACACCGCAATCCGTAAATCAGAAGCATCAAAACCGTTTCTATCGTCCAGAAACATACCAGTTTTGGATTAGCCGGCATGCAGTCCAGATCTAAATTCGATAGAAATTTTATATATATATATGGATATAAAATCTTTAAAAAGTGCCATCATGGAGTAGCATTGATTCACGGTGGAAACACTCATTTTTAAAAAATACAAAAATTACACAGTAGTTGTTTTTTATCATTGTAATTGTAGTAGGTCAGACATCAAAACGAAAAAATATTTCTTCGGCGACTTCCTCTCAGCAGGTTTCTGGCAAAGACTCTGAGAGTAAAAATTGTCATGGAAAGCTTCTCAAAAATCTGTCGTTCGGAGTCGACTTTAAACTGTAGGTCGCGCCACTCTTGTATAAAATTAACGCACACAACATAAGTGGTGTGAGAAGCTAGGTCGTAATCCTGACTGAAGGGTTGTAATGGCCAATTATGTATGTATGTAATTGTAGTTTTAGTTGCATATTATTTAATTTTGGTCTTATAATTCTTTCGTTTGAAAAAGAAATTCATTTTGTGTTATCCTTTTATTAAATAAGGAAAGAAATATTTTTTTTCACTTAAAAATATTAATTTTATTGTTAATTATATTTAACCCAAAAATGGTTCGAATTGGTCTAAAAGATTTTAAGTTTTTCGAGAAATACGTTTGGTTTTATAAACATTTCGGGGAGTGTTTACACACTTTTTAATCGAAAATTATGGTAAAGATTCAACAGTGAGGATAACATCTTATTAAACGTCTTTACAAATAGCGTCTATTTGATTTCGTTGATTATGCTTCTTTTAGTTATATTTTTCCACTTTATTTCTATTTTCTTTCTTCACAATTTCTAACACATAAATTGTGTTTAACTCTATTGATTGCCTTCGAAAAGTTTTATTATATAAATGTAGTTCTAAGTAGAAAAAGCTACTCATTAAATCTATATTGAAACTAAATTCTATAAACCAGCAAAATGACAAAAAAAAAAAAATAAATTGTTATTATTGTTTTTTTTTTTGAACATTTCCTTTGATTTGCTTTTTTATAAGATTTGTTAGTGATTTATGTACCACTACTGCACAGATTTTTCAAAGTGCAATTGCAGTGGCTGAAAATGAAACAACGCTTTAAATTTTAAACAATCCTTCTTTTTAACAACCTTTCTGTGTATATAAATGACGATCTTTAAGAGCGTAAAATAAAGCAAAAAATTTTTAGGTTATAAGGGAATAAAAAAATATAGCAATATTTGTCTATCATCATAAACAGGATCAAATGATCATTTATTGTTTGTACTTCCAATAAAACTGAAATTTATTATGCCCCGAATTTGCACCATTTTTTAACCGCAGATAACTTTAAACTGAATTAAAGTCTTTTAATAATGTCTTCGTAGAAACTGAAATCGAAAGGCCCATTGTGGTACTACACTTTACGTCCAACCTGAAGATCACACATTTTCCAAAAGAAACTATTCCGACTACAGAATAAAGCTCACTCACTATTGCAACAATATTTTCTAAGAGTAATAGAAGATCAAAGCGAAACAAATTGAGTATAATATATTATGAATTAGAGCCGCCGTGGTCTAGTAGGTAGTGTGCTGGCTTATTAGACGTAAAGCCAGGGACAGGCATCAAAACAAAATACAAAAATTATTTTTTCGGCGGCAGAATTCTGGCAAAAACTCTGAGAGTAAATAAAATTGCCATGAAAAGTTTCTCAAAAATCTGTCGTTCGGAGTCGCTTTAAACTGTAGGTCCCGCCACTTATGTATAAAATTAACACACACAACATAAGTAGCGTCAGAAATTAGGTTAATAATCCTGACTGAAGGGTTGCAATGACCAATTATGTATGTACATATGTATATTATTATGTATATTATGAATTAGTTGGTGTAAACCAAAGTCAGTCACGGTGAATCTATCTAGCTCTAACGACAGCCCTCGAATAGCCACTGCTGAAAGCGTACACCTCACCAATGAAAACTGCTAATGGGTAATGCTCATATCTCAAAACCTTCAAAATATTCCCACCAGCTCAGTATATCAAGAAGGTTCAAAGACTTTGCAAAAAAGATTTTTTTTGTTATATAGATTAGTCATCTCATTAACCTTTGACTACTGTACAATTTAGTGAAATATAAACATGTATTAGTTGAACTTTGTAGTAATCGTATCTCTATTGGAATAGATTTCTACAACTGTAGTTGAAGCTAAAACCAAAAATTAAAAAATAAAACCGTTAATAACGAATGAAGGAACTTGAACTTTATTATAAGTAACGAATACTTTAAATATTCTTTCAAAAAGGACACATAAGGATTAGCTTCCAAATTATATTATAATTTGTTTAACGTTATTGGAGATTCGGAATTTAAATCTGAAGAACTATTCTTTGATAAAAAGCAGAACAAACAATAGATGTTTTCACTCTTGGTAGTAAAGTACCCTTGTAGGCTTGGTAATTATGGTAGGTATAGAATACTAATACATTCAAGACTTGCTTACTATTACACATGTAATTTTTATATGACTTTTTATGTTTTAGAGTTGTATTTCTTAATACATCAAAAACACATCAATATCGACTGTCAAATGACAGTTAAATTTTTTAATTTAAAAAATTCAATCGTAGTAGGCTTTGAAAACAAAAATTTTTAGCGTCTTAAGACGAAAACTTTAATTGTTTTGTGTTGAAAAAAGAAATAAATTTTAATATAAGAATATATGTACGTGAAGTGACGGTGAATATTTGCATAACTTCATTGCAAATGATGTGTGGTGTTATCTTGTTTTCCACCATATTTACGGGAACATCTTTAAATGTCCAAGAAGGATTTATGGATTCCTTACAATTTATTGAGGTAGGTTTTTACTTTTACAGCATTTTGTCTTAAAATTTAAAGTTTTAAATTATTTTATTCTTTTATTTTATTTGCATCCAAAATTTGTTTTTGATATTGTTATACTTTCCATAAGTTCTGCTAATGGCCAACCGTTTATTTTCTATTCCATTTCGGTATTTGGAGGAGTAGTGTTTACTATTATAACGACTTTACATCAGGTAAGTAATAGAATTTAAAAAAGACAAACAAAAATGATCATTTATTTAAATGGTTGCAATTAAATTATTAATTTTTTTTAAGTTTAGGCTGCATTCCAGCGATGGGTATATTGGGCGTATTAGTCGTTTTCTTTGCTGTATTTATGTGTGCCTATTGTAATCAACGTACGCAAGCGTTATTATTATTATTAATATTATTACTAATTATAAATTATATTTTTTATAATAAAAGTATGTATATCAAAGCAAAAAACATTTTCGTTTTACAAAGGGAATATCAATTTATTTGTCAAGTTTGACTAGTGAAATGACTAGTCGTTTGACTAGTAAAATGTCAATTTTTGACTTAAAGACAGCGAAAGAGTTAGCAGTTTAGATGTATGTTTTAAAGTCGAATTCATATGTTAGAAAGAGAAGTAAAATCACATATACCCGAATGTTTACGTTAAGTTTTTCACATTGCTCATAATAACTTGGTGGGAACTTGTGACTAGTTTATACGTCACACTTGACGGTCAAATAACTAGTCATTTGACTAGTACATAAGCTTGGTAAATATGAAACTAAACAGCTGATCGTCTATCCACCAAAACAATTTTGTTTTGTTTTTTTTTTTACTAAAAACTCTATAATATTACTTTTTTCTGATTGTTTAGGCATTTTTGAAATTTAAATTCATTTATTTTCATTTTGGCGGGATAACAACAATCAACTGTTTAAATAAGTTTACCATAGTAGTATATTTCTTATGTCATGTAAGTTTACAATAGTTGAAAAAAAGGTGCTCGCGTTTTGTTGTCAAAAGTATGAGTAAATATAATAAAGTATTAAATATATAACAAAGAATGAAAACCGCTTATATGTCCTACTAGTCCACTCAGTTAAAGATAATTTTATATGCCAAATGAAAAAAAAAAAAAATAAATAAGAAAACAATTCGATATCCTTTAATTAAATCGTATATTATTTTTAAGAGGTTATTTTAAAAGAAACAATTAAAATTAACAACAATTAATAAAAGAAATGTATTTTCATTTTTTTAATATACTGAAATACAGTCACACAGTAAAAGCTAGTCAGTAGAAAAACATAATCCAATCTTATTTTAAATAAAAAATTTTCTAATCATTCACAAAGTAAGTTGCCAACAAATTTATTTTTGTTACAAGAATACGTATATCAATATCTTTAACTTTTTTTACGTTTCAATATATTGCAGAAAAATTGTTGTTAATTTCTAGTATCTTTACTTGTTTTATTTTTCTTCATTTTCTGTTGAAATTTTTTTCTCTTTAAGTTTATTTACATTGTTAAGCTTAAACTTTTCCTTTTAATTAATTTTGCAATGTTTTAACAATTATTTAAGGATTAAAAAATATTTGCATACTTGGTTATGTATAATAAGAAGGAATATTTAAAAGAAAAGTAATTAAATTATGAAATAGAAGGAAAAGCTCTATAAGCCAACTCAATTAATAAAACAAAATTAATTAACCTCATGCTTACCGCCACTGTTAAAACATGAATTTATAACTTGAAACAATTCGAATATTAACAGTTCAATATTTTTATGAATTTTTTTAATTATTCACTTTTAGAATGTTATGCAAATAAGTTGCTTTTTATTTTATCTCTTTGAATAAAGATTTCGTTAACTAAAAAAAGAAACGTGTGTCGTTTTCTTCCACTGCAATAAATTCCTATGGGCCCAGTTACTCGTAGTACAAGTGAAAATAAGCCTGCTCCAGAAGAATGTTCAGGAAGACATTTCTGCAAGTAAAAGTATTTGGTATGAGAATAGTCTTTATACGATAGATAAACTTGACGAGAAAAGCTACGGTTCGTGGTCTGCCCAGATGCTTAATATATTAATCTATTCATACTTATGGAATGTCACTTTGGGACAAACATCAGAGCTAAATTAAAAGTTTGCTTGTTAGCCAATCACGCGTGAACGCATGGACCGATTTTCTTTAAATTTGGGATATAGATCGGGCTTTTGTCGGTGCAGGTTATAGGGTATAAATCTTTTTAAAATTTTGACCGAAAGGGGAGAAAAAATGGGACAAATGGGGAAAAAATGATAATAGGTACTTTTTTACGATTTAGCTTAGTTAAGTTTCCCAAATGTTTGTTGATTTGTTCGTTAGCCAATCACGCCTTGACCGATTTTCTTGAAACTTGGGATATAGATCGAGCCTTTGTCCGTGCAGATTATAGGCTATAAATCTTTTAAAAATTTTGACCAAAAGGGGAGCAAAAATGGGACAAATGGAAAAAAAATGGTAATAGGTAATTCTTTACGACTTAACTTGGTAAGTTTCCCAAATTCCCAAATATTCCGTTTTTAAAGTTGAACCAAAAGGGGTCCAAAAGGGGGAAAGGGGCCTAAAACGGACAAATTGATTGCATTGCCAATCACGTCTGGACCGATTTTCTTGAAACTTGGGATATTGATCGAGCTTTTGTTGATGCAGTTTATCCTAGTATCCTAATCCTAATTTGTATTACAATTCTTTCTGTAAGTCTGTTTTTGTTTGTTAGCTAACCACGTCTAAACGTCTGGACCGATTTTCTTGAAATTTCGGATTAGATCGAGTTTTTGTCGGTGATAAAATGCACCTGCAATTTTGACCAAAAGGGGGGAAAAAATGGTAATAGGTAATTTTTTACGATTTAGCTTGGTTAAGTTCCGCAAATAGCTATTGGAGATGTTCCGTTTCTAAAGTTGAACTAAAAGCGGTCCAAAAAGGGGGAAAGGGGCCGAAAACGGGCAAATTGAATGCAGGTTATCCTAATCCTAATATATATTATAAATCTTCCTGTAAGTCTGTTTTTTTTTTGTTTGTTTGTTAGTCAATCACGCCTGAACCGATTTTCTTTAAGTTTGGGATATAGATCGGGATTTTGTCGTTGCAGGTTATAGGCATTAAATCTTTTCAAAATTGATCAAAAGTAGAAAAAATGGACAAAGGGACAAAAAAATGGTAATAGGTAATTTTTTACGATTTAGCTTGGTTAACTTTCCTAAATACATAGCAATTGGAGGTATTCCGTTTTTAAAGTTAAACCAAAAGGGGTCCACAAAGGGGGAAAGGGGCTAAAAACGGGTAAATTGAGTGCATAGCCAATCACGCCTGAACCGATTTTCTTGAAATTTTGGATTTAGAACGAGTTTTTGTCGGTTTCGAAACCGGAGTTTTATTTATTGTTATTTTAACAAACCGCGACACGCCGTGTAAAATAATTGTATTGGCCAATTATGTACAATGTATGTCTATGTCCATGTGCATGGTTACGTCCATGTGCATGGTTACGTCCATGTCCGTGTCCATGTCCATGTCTATGTATACGTATATGTATATTTATATGTATGTATATATTTATAGTATCTACAAGCTTTTTACATATGGCGAATAAAAAAGTAATAATTCGAACAGAACGAAATCAATGTGCTTATATGTATGTATATATAAATATATATAAACAGTGTGCGACAAATTAAAATTTTAATTAATTAATTAATTTAAATTACAAATACTGCTACCATATAACTTTAATTTATTAAAACTCCTGTTTTGTTAATTTTGAATTATGTGGTCATATATTTTATTGTGTGGACTTAAATGAGCATGTATATATATATACAGCATGAGCATGTATATATATATACAGCATGAGCATGTATATATATATACAGCATGAGCATGTATATATATTTTACAGGATGCTCAGTTCCAGCTTTTCAACCTTGCAAACACTGGAAACGTAGGTTATATTTACACAGCAACAGCCAATCTTTAATTTTGAAAAAAAAATTTCATCAGATAAATATTCAACTTAAAGTGTTGTCTTCTAATACAAAACAATGTTTGACTTTTAGAAGATAATCGGAATATTATAGATAGTTCAACAAAGCGTGATTTATCTTCGTAGAGTAAGAATTTGTTTGGTGATGGTAAAATAGCGTTCTTTAATGAATTAAATGTGTTTTTAATAATACTTACTTACAGTGATTTGTTCAAAAATGCATATTGACGATACTATAGACTTCGGTAACAGCACCCTGGTAGATTCAGAACAATTCCATGAGAATGTTCCTTTGTCACCTATCAGAGATGATATAAATATTACAGAGTCTACATGTCCTCATATCGAGGAATACATAATGCTGTGGAACCGAATTAAAAAAGATAAAAATGCAAATATAGCTTTAAATCCCTCACCTCTACAAAATTCGGAGGGAGAAAATATACAAACTAGTTGAGTTTATAATAAAAAAGGAAGCTAAAGTTATATTCACTCCAAGTGAATACTTATTCCTAAACCAACATTTCATTGAAAAAAATAAATTAGGCTCTATCGTACCCTTTATAGAGGATATGGTTAGGTAGAAATTTACAAATTTTAATAATGTATGCCCCCTTGTTCTGGAATAAGGAAAAAACAAAATTATTTTTGTATGCAAGGTGCATTTACTATCAAAACGGTTGCGGACGGTATAGTTTTGTAATAAATTTTTCTAAAAAAGGCTTGGAATGTACGATTGAGTCGAATGGAAAGAAACTTTCTCACCCAAAAAATATAAAAGTACAACAAATTCGGAGTGTTCGTAGGACAATTGCAAAGACAGAATTGCAGTTCCAAAAAGCTGCAAATTGGAGAAATAAAAAACAACACTTTATTGTTTGACGCCTCTGGCAATATTGTGCGAAAACTGAGGACAGATTCAAAGACAGTTTTTTTGTATTCATTTATTCATTCATAGAGAAAAAATGAGAGTGGCCTCGTAATACCAATCGCGGAAGGATTACTGAGCAGCCACTACGCTGATGATATAGAGCGATTTTTAATATCTATTTTAATTCTTTTGCATACAAAATTAAATTCTATGGCAAATTTGGAAAAAAGTATGTTTAGATTGGAGTTTAGCATCGATAAATGCCGTATCAAGGGTTTGCAATAAGGAAAACAATGTTCATAATCTTGAACATCTAAATCGTATACAATATGCAAGTCCAATGTCAAAAATAAATTAATTGTAATACAAGTGTGTTGTGCATACTTTCCTAAAATAATTTACAACGACATTGAAAGTAATTTAGGACCAATTTTTTTTATGCAAACGGTGTAAGTGAAGTGAATATAATCTTTGAGTGGGTAAAAGATTTATTTACGATTTTACTAAATTAATATGCCACTCTAAATGTCGAAAGTGCAACCCCAAAACAAAAAAACATTAGTTATAACATCCGTAATGAAAATATTAACGAATATGATTTTCTGAATGAAGCTAAGTCAAAAATTTCTTAATATAATAAAAGCCAGAGAACGAAACATGTATTACAGCGAAGAGTTCGCAAACTTTATATAATGGGAAATTTTGAGGACGCAAGTAAATGCCGTATTTCAAATGTCCTGTAGGGTCTTATTTCAACATAACGAAAAATATGACTCTAGAAGGAAAAAGTAAAGTGGTACCTTCCGAATACATTAGAAAGTCATATGTTTATATTAAAGCAAAATTAACCGAGGCGAATAAATATAAGAGCAAGGATGAACCTGTAATTAAAAAAACACAACCTAAAGCGGTAAAATTGGAGGAAGATGTTTCGAGAAGAATTCCGAAAAAGGAAAGGAAAAAACTAAATCTTAAGTTTTTTATTGAAAATATAAGTAAACAATATAACCATTGGTCACGAGCTCTTAAAGATAAAAGATACATACTTTTTACTTTCAATACTGTATATGACAAAAAACCAGTCTTTTGTGCACCAGTAATAGACTTAAATGAATATAAGAGTCTTAAGCCAACTCAATGCATTTTTAATAATGTAGTTGATATATGATATATTACAATTATTTATAAAGATATAAGTAAATCCTATGCATCCTTGCGAAGAAGGAAAAATATTTTTTATACGTAAGATATTATTCGAATACCCCTAGAATTATATGAACAAATATTTATTCAAATAATTTATCAACAGCATTATACAGTTGTTTATCTCGACACTAAAAAAAAAACAATTTTTGTATTTAGATTCACTTCGAGGTAACGTAAAAAAAGGAGAAAAAATGTTTGAAATCTTTAAAAACTGAAATACTGAGATATGGCAAAATATCGATTTAGAACATGATTACCAATTAGACTGCTTTAACTGCTGTGTGTTCGTATGTCAATTTATTGAAGCACTTGCTTCAAATGCATCCGTCTGTAATCTACAAAATGAATATAGAGAAATTATAAAAAACACACTGCTTAACAATGCAGATTATATGGGTGAAATTTGTATTCATTGTGGTGACAAAACCTCAAATCTTGCATAGCATGTAAAAGATCATCTTGTATAGAATGTACGGACCATCTTTAACAATCGCAAACAAGTAACGCATTTTAATCTTGTATACAGGTATCCCTCGTATAAGGCGGTACTTCTACAACGCGATTTAAAAATAGTTTTATTACAACGCGAAATTTCGACTTTATTACTAGCGCCTTATTACGAAAACAGAAAACAATTAGAAAAAAAAAGCATCAAAGGCTGATAACTGATTTCACAATCGTATAAACACAATCACGTCCAACAAAATTTTTTTTTTATCAAATAATAACTCTTATATTTATATGAAAGCTAAGCCTTCTACAACGCGAATTACATAATGTGGGGTTCACACGTGCAGAAAATATAGAGGTTCGCTCTCTCATTCTATGTTCGCGCACGAATCATGATTAAACCAACCAGATTCGCCATACAAAATTTCGAGAGTGAACCAACGTGGTTCATTTTGAATCTTGCTGCGAACCCCGAAAAATTTCATCTCCAACTTCGGTAACAAATTATCATTAGTTTCTCTGAACTATCTGTCAAAATATAAACAAAAGAGAAAACACCAAAATTATTTAGTGAAAAAAATAATAAGAAATAAACATTTTAAACAAATATATTGTTACGTTTTAATCTTTTAAAAACGTTAAAAATATGAGTTCGTAGATTGCAAATAAAGTAAAAATAAATTCGTGTTTAGTTTTAATAAATTCTTTATTATCTGCCACTGTTCGAACTTGTTTCACGTATACAATGATACTTCACAATATGTGTTTCTAGTTAGTTATTCTTCTTGCCCACAACCTTTTTGTAAGTACAACACTAACAACTGTTTTCTCAAACGCAACTTGTCTGCACACAAGTCTGACCGAATTAAAGCTCGATAGATTAAATTCAAACTCAGCCCTGCTCGCTTTAACCTGCCTTTTATATTACTGGATCATCAGTGTGATGAATGCTCTTAAAGGACGATGACATCCTTCGGGAACAATCTAAAAATGTAAACAACTTATGTTCATTGTTGTTGTTTCTTGTTTACATTCAAGCAGGTAGATTAGTTGTTGTTGGGTTATTTCTCTGTTCGCTATTTTTATACAGCATATTGTTGTTTCTTGTTTACTTCTTTGTTCCCTTCATGTTGTTGTTGGTTATTTACATCTTTTTATCCTTTATTCTTGTTGGTATATTTTTCTACTCATTCATTGATCACGTGAACAGTGCGCTGTTTTGTTTTTGGAGCTTTTGTTTATTATTTTAACAACACCATTTCCACTTTCGTAACAATATGTTATATATTTATATTTTTATAAATAAAAAATGGAAAAAAGAAATAGTGAAAAATATTGTAAAGTGTAGAAGATTATCTTCAAAGCTAAAATTCTTTGAAGAATCAAAAATATGTTTCAGGATTCTTGCCGATCAACAAGAGACGGCCACACAAGTTTTAAAGGAGTTGCAGATTCTAAATGTGGTGGAACCGTCGCTAAACTCTGATAGGATGAAGTGGAAAATAGTAAGCGGGGAAAAATATTTAAGTTGATGATAAATTGAAAACTGTGTAAACTTTTTAGGATAGATCTTCAAGTTTCTGGGAGAAAGATTGTCAAGATGCTTCTTTCTTCTAAAGAAACTTAAGGATGAATAGAATTACCTTTTATAAATTATGTGCGCTGCTGCTCGGCCTCAAGAAAATCGATACAAATATGCGAGAAGCAATACCTCTGGAGAAGAGGGTTGCAATAAGATTATACGCGTGAGGTTCATCCGCAGAGTATCGCACAATTGCAAACATGTTTGGTGTGGGAAAATCAACCGTATGCGCAATTCTTGTCGAGTTTTGTGCCGAAATATGGAGAGTTTTGGGTCCAATATATTTAAACAATTTTCCATTAACACGTGAAAAAATACAGGACTGGTAAAAGAGTTTGAAATACTGGGATATCTTCAATGCATGGGGGCTATTGGTAAGTTCATAGTACTCTTGATGTTACCATTGTTCAACCATTACTTATATTAATTATTTTTAGATGGATGTCACATTAAGATTCATCCATCTCAGGAAGATGCCACAGACTACTATAATTACAAAGGATGGTATTCAATTGTGCTTTTAGCATTGGTAGATGCAAGGTAAAAAAATATGTGTTTAGTAAGCATCAATTATTTGATTTTTTGTTTCCTAGATGCCGTTTCATTTATGTTAGCTTCAGAACTACCAGGCCGTTGCAATGATTCTCAAATATATCAAGAATCTTCCTTGAAGTATGAGCTAGATCATTGGCGATTCCGCATTTAGACTTAGCGAAAAGTTAATGATTTTAGTGTTACGCGAAGCTATAAACAAAAATGTTTCAACTATGCATTATTAATATCACGCAGAGTTGTGGAAAATGCGTTTGGACAGTTAAAAGCTCGTGTTAGGCGCATTGGAAAGGGGGTTGATAATGCTCTAAAAAATGTTAACTCGGTGGTTTTTGCCTGTGGTGTTCTCCATAACTTTCTCAGTGAACACAGTGATGCTGTATGTGAAAATTGGATGCGGGCTTTAGAAGCCGAAGTTCTTCCTTTTCAGAAAATTTTTTCAAAATTTCTTGTTTTCTTCTTCAATCGTAATTACTTTTTCTGATGCATTTTTAATATTTTCGACAACCATTTCTACACTTTTAACTTTAACACTTTTTAACTTTATTGATGTTTTCTTTTTAGATGTACGCAGCTTTGGGAATTTGCTGGTAGCGATGGAGAAAGAGGTGGTACTGTGAAACTGTGGGTGATGAGGACGCCGGTGATATGTTGGTTGCTGATGTTGAGGATGATGGCAGTGAAATATCTTGAATATCTGAATACATGTCTGTAATAAAAAGCGTAAACTTAATTAGATTTATGTAGATATTTAAATATTGTGAATTTAACCAAAATAAATATAAATAATATGAATATATTAATTTTTGTTCTTATTTTGATAAAAAGAATTGGTTAAAATTTTGTTTTTATGGTTTAATACCACCATTTCACCTAATTTTGAACCATTCCATTGTCACTTGAACCCATAATACAATCACATTTTTTTTGTATGTAATATTTTGCTGGCTATTACTTACCTTTTATGCTATCAGCAACCAGGCCTTCGGTACGGTAGCTTTTAAATGGAGCCAATAAATTATCCATCTCTTTATAAAGCACCCATTCAGAAGGTGAGGCGCCGGTTGTCCCAATTTAAATTTTTTTCCTTTGTATAAATAGAGGGAACGAAAAATTATCATCGTAGTCAGCATATTACATGTTTAAACTTACCTATATCGATTTGTCATATTACGCATTTTGATCTTCATTTCCTCGGCAGTATAGTGGAAGCCATTTGCTTCCATTTCAAGAAGTATGTGGCTATTATTGCGACAGCCACGTAACTCCTTTATCCTATCGGCCCCTATTTCAACAAGAGCTCTTCCCGCTCTCTTCCCATTTGTTGGCACTTTTTCTCTTGACTTCAAATATAAAAAATTGTATAAAAATATATTCAAATAATATTTTTAATTTAAATTACTTTTTTGATCCATTTTTACACAAAACAAACTAAACAGAGCGCAAACTGTTCAAAAAAAAAAGAACTAAATGTCAAAATGAAACAAGAATGACGGTCTGAACACCAGGGTTCGCAATCGTGTTTCACAGAGCGAACCAAGTGGTTCGTTTTGCCGTGTGAACATGCTGTAAGGCGGAATTTTCCTGGAACGTAACCACCGCGTTATACAAGGGATACCTGTATTTTGTACTAAATGAATATTTTATATATGGAATTTATAATATTATTAGCATAACACTATGCGACAAAATAAAAAAATTAAATACACCCGGCTAATGACATAATGTAGGTTGTGAGTTTTGTTGAGATCTCTAAAATATTTTTTTTTATATTTCTCGAGCCCTCCAAAATTTCCCGAAATTTAATTTTGTTTATCAATGTATTATCAATGATGTTCAAACGCTCACGTTTTACATAATAGGTTTCTAAGTATTTTTGGTATTGTACATGCAAATCTTGAATGATTTAGTTGCACTAGCAGAACATTTACGTCAGAGAACAGAAAGAGACCATTCACATTTGCCGAAAATCCGCAAACTCATTGCTTTTACTCGACACTAATAAAAATGTTCATTGTTGTGTTTAATCACTCTTTATTACTGTTTGCTATGTTACATTCCCTTTTTGTTATGACGTTATTCATCAAGCAACGAAATAATTCAATGCCACATGAAATAACTAAAAACATTCGTCCAGTATTCGTTGCTTTGGGTGAATGATCCGATGTACATAATTTCGTTTCTACAACAATAAAACACATATTCTTACCCTGCAATAAAACAAACGGTAATATTTTTTTCCACAGGCTATTTTGTGAAAACAAGACATCTTTCAGTGTGTTTATTATTTAATTTGGCAATGTATGTATACACACATGCACACACGTTTACATGCTACTATGTATATTAGAGCGACTCACCAAAAAAAGTGCTCGCGAACTTGCGCGAAATTCAAAAAAAGCTGAGACCCGTATTTAATTAAATCGCATAAAGGTTAAAATATGTTAATTTGGCATTTTTATTACAAACAACCCCGAACAAAAAATGCAAAAACCATTTTTTTACAGAATATCCTTAAAAAAGGACATGGATGATCGTCCTTGGACAAATTGTATACACAGTTGGACGCGCCTTAAAAAAATCTTTCTTATGATATACATATTGTATACGTTGGTTAGGAAACAGATCCTCAAATTAACAAAATACTCAAAAATAGACTCTTTTTCAAAATGGTTCAGGTCCAATATATTTTAAATGTCGTCATAAAAAATACCAATGTTCATTTTAAGGAGGGTACACTTTGAACGAATTTCGCTTCCATACAACTTGAGTCGCTCTAATGTATATGCGATCAGCATTGAAACCATTCAGACCAATCGTTAACCATTCGTACCAATCGTTAAGTACTCGTTGCTTTTGAGAGTATTCGTTTATATTTGTAGAAGGCATGCAATGCAAGCACCATTTTTTATTTATTTATTTCAAGTTAACAATTTCACACAACAAGACATAGATCTTATAATTATAGTGACAAAAATTACATGAGTGTAAAACAAAAATTAAAAGTAAAACAAAAGTAATTAATTAAATAAAGTATTAAAACATTATAACGAAAATTCATATTCAATATAAGTGAAACTGTGTCACAATAAAAAATGAATTAATTAAGGTGTTTGGGAAGTGAAATATTTATATAAAAGTTTGGAAAAAGCTTTTAAGTTGCTGTTTATTTGAAAATTATTGGGAAGTGAGTTCCAAAGACGGGTAGAAAATATATAAAAGTGATACTCAGATACGCTACAGTGATATCTCATCGGAATTAGTTTGTTGCCTCTATTAGACCTAGTTAAATGAAGACGATCGTAAAGATATGATGGCTTCTTGGTATATATTATCTTGTGTAGTAAGATTAACTTCTTAATCTTCATAAGGCTTTCTAAAGGTATACCATAAAGCAAATTTGAAAAAGAAGAGACGTGATCGTATCTCCGTAGGCCAAAAACATATCTAACTATATTATTAAAGGACCTTTGCAGTAAATATCTGCTTTGGGAATCATAATTAGCAATAACTTCACATGCATATAACAATCGTGGCATTAAATAGGTTTAGGAAATCAAAATTCTTATTTTCAAAGGCGTCACGTAATGCGTAGGCCACAAATTTCTCAGCATTAGGTATGAATTAGCAGAAATTCTGCTAATATGGGTAGACCAATCCAAGTTGTTATTGAAAATAACTCCCAAATTCGATGCTTAAGTGAACGGTTTTCTTATGTATAACAAGAAATTTAGATTTCTGTGGATTAATTAAAAGTTTGTTAGCCGTTGCCCATTTATAGATATTATTAAGATTATGGTTGACTTTAAAAACATTCTCCTCAATGTGCTGTAAAGAGCCTCCAAGATAAATTTGTACATCATCCGCATAAAGGTGTATCTTGCTGTGTTCCAAATAGTCCGGAAGATCATTAATATACAATGAGAACAAAAGCGTTCCCATTATCGAACCCTGGGGAACTCCTTTGGTAACAGGCAAGGATGATGAGTACTCGCCAATAAGACAAACTAGCTGAAAACGATTACTAAGATACGATTTCAGTAAACAACTAGACATACTGGAGAAGTTAAAGAGCCTTTGCAGTTTCGTAAGAAGAATTTTGTGATCAACCAAATCGGACGCTTTTGAATGGTCTAGTAATACAAGAATATTAATTTTGCCATTGTCAATATCGTACCGAATATTTTAACACAAATTAATTAAAGTAGTAGTGCAGCTATGTTTGGCACGAAAATCAGACTGAAATGGTGTAAGTAAATTAAATTCATTTATGTAATCATTCATTTGAGCGTGTAAAAGTTTCTCTAATATTTTCGACAGATAGGGCAGAATAGCGATTGGCCTAAATTCCGAATAGGTATAATTTTAGCATATTTCCAATTACTAGGATATTTACTAGTAGTTATGATAGTGTTGAAGAGATGCGTAAGAAAAGGTAGTAGTTCCGGTAATAATATTTTGATAAAACGAGGATCAACTTTGTCATATCCAATAGCATTATAGCGTATCAACTCAAAACATTTTAAGACTTCCGCAGCATTTACGCAACGAAATTCGAACTCTCTCAACGGTAGTGTCTACAATACTGTTTAACAGTGATGCCAACTCTTAGGGCACCAAACGCGTGAATAAAAATGAAAAGCGGGCTAAAAAGGACTAAATTGAAAAAATTACGTTTTTAGTATAAAACAATTTCATTTTTTTCAAAAAAGCGCAAAAAGGGGCTAAAATTAAAAAGTCTTTTCAGATAAAGAAACCACAATTTTTAAACAAAACAATTTATTAATAGATATTATTGCTCTTGAGATCATTTTACATTCAATAGAATTAAGATACTAGATTAGTTTCAAATAGAATTTACATTACAGTCTTTCAAAGTTGGTCATTGTTGAATACGATTTGTACTTCTTGGTCATCCTCTTCTTCATTCATAAATCACTTTATATATGGTATTGAGACTTGTCTCTGTCAAGTGTTCTATGGAAGCAAATGATAAATGAATTGCAGTATATAACGATAGCGCAGCCTGACATTTCTTTTCCACCTAATTATGTGTTTCCCGGTACTTTTGACAATTCTATGTAAATGTCAAAGAAGAGATCAAGAAATAGAAGAAAAAATTCTGCCACATTGGCTTACAATTCGACATTGCCAGAGAAACATAGGATAATATTGCCCTACAGAGTTAAAGGAAAAACGGGCTAAAAGGGCTAAACAAAAATACTGAAAAGCGCTGAAATTGCGCGTTTTTTACTTTAGAGCTAAAAATTTTTTTTCGCGTTAAAGGTACTTCAAAAAGGGCTAAATCTAGCCCGAAAATGGCTAAGTTGGCATCACTGCTGTTTAAGTAATTACTAGAAAGAGAATCATCATCAGCGTAAGGAATATTATTAAACTTTAAATTCAATTCCTCTGCAGTTACGTTACTATCAATTATATTTCCCTCACTGCATATTCCAATCTCCCGGATCGTATTCCAGGTCTTTTTAGTGCCGATAGCGTTATAGAATTTTCCTGCGTAGTAATTAATTTTAGCTCTTCGTATTTCACGGTTAACTTCACTTCTTGCTTTCCGATATTCATTTTTCAACAATGTGGTTTTAAAACACTTCCACCTCGAATATGCCACATCTCTCACTTCCATCAGTCTCTTAACTGATCAAGAAAACCAAGGTCTCGTATTGTGCTTAATAGTTTTAGTGCGGATTGGCACGTTACACTCCGTTTTGTGAATCATGGCATGTATTGCTTTACGGAATTGATTTGTACTGTCAACATGATATTCGTTTTTTGAGATTTTATTCAAAATTTAAAATTAACCAATCAAACCGTTCTCTGATATATGTACGTACAGTATGTTAAGAATGAGTTTTTACATTAAAGAAATTTATAATTTTTGCGTTATTTCATTAAAAGAAGTTATTTAAAAAAAAAAACATTTTTTAACCTATTCATATTATTAATACTATTTGTTTTTAATATTTCAGTTATATAAAAAATATTCTTTTATTGGAAAAATTAAAGTTACGTCTTAACAATACAAAGTTTGGAAAAAGAGAGAGGAAATGTAATTCAGAAAAGTCAAAAGGAAAAAGTTAACGGCGTTCACATTGTTCAGACAAGGTTGTCAATCAATTCAAACTACCAACACTCCTTCTCAATGTGAATGTCGTTTAAAAGAAGTATTCATATAAATTTCATCAATTTCAAAAAATGTAAATGTTTCGTCTTCGACAGATTCTTTGTAAGAATGTCCGCAATCATATTCTCGGTTGGGCAATATCTTAATACCATCTCGCTATTCTTGATGACCTCTCGTACATGATGGAACCTTATATCGATATTTTTTGTTCTCTTGTGGTACACTGGATTTGTTGCAAGTTTCTCTGCACTTTGTTTATCGATATTCAGTATGAACGATTCACCAGACGAATAACCAATTTCCATTAAAAGTCTTAAGAAGATTGCCTCCTTCGCAGCATCGGACATGGCCATATATTCGGCCTCTGTGCAGCTCAGAGCCACACAAGACTGCTTCCTGGATTCCCAGGATACAGGACAACCACCAACATAAAATATGAAACCAGTAAACGACTTGCGATCTAAAGCATTACCACCCCAGTCAGCATCCACGTATTGAATTTTTACCAGCTTGGTACGAAATTTTCATATCAGTTGTCCCTCAGAGATAACGCATAATTCGTTTAGCCGCTTGCATATGCTCAGTATGAGGTTCTGAATTTCGTTGGGACAGTTTCGATACGGAATGAAGTATGTCTGGTCTCGTAGTAGTTGCCAGGTACATTAGCGCCCTAATAATCGATTGGTAATCATGTTGGTTTATTAACTCACACCCATCTTTGGAACAACTCACTTGATGATTCGCCTCAAGCGGGGTTGCTACTGGCTTACAATTCTCCATGCCATATTCCTTGAGCAAATTCTTTATATACTGCGATTGACACATCGTAATTGTGTCCGTCTCACCTCCACGTTCAATTTCGATTCTAAATTAATGGTGCAATGGACCCTTGTTAGTAACAGGAAAATACTTAGCAAGTAGCTCTTCACTTTCAACACTTGGGCCTCTTCCTTACAACCAATGAACATAAACAGCGACTGTAACCAGCTGATTATTAAATGAAGCCATATATAAACAAGGTTCATTTTTGCTTCATTCAAAGCGTATTTGTTTCAGCACTGAATCCAGTTTATTATTCCACTCCTTGCCGGATTGTTTGAGACAGTAAATTGCCTTGTGTAGTTTTAGTATTTTATCAAGATATCTGTGGTGCCGTCGCATGTAGATTTCGTGATGTATTTCGCTGTTCAGGTACGCTGAGCTGACTTCTATTTGATGCAAATACATATTCCACTGCACTGCCAACGCCAACACCAACCGTAATGTTGAATATCTTACCACTGGCGAGAAAGTTTCCGTATAATCTACACCAAACCTCTGGCTGCAACCTTTAGCCACAAGCCTGGCCTTATTACGCTCAATCTGACCATGTTCATTCCTTTTTATCGCGAATACCCATTTAGAATTTATGGCCTTTGCCCCAGCGGGGCAGGTTGAATTTTTGTTTAGTGACTGCATTTCTATTCGCATTGCCTCATACCATTTATTGCTGTTGGGACCATTTATAGGTACACCTTCCTCAACCATGCTATTCACTGTTTTTCGTTTCTGTGGTCTTCCTCTTTTTGCAGCTTTTACAGCTTCGTCGGAAGTCTCAAAACCAATAAAGTCATCACATTCATCTGAATCTTCATACTGAACACTGTCGGAATTAGTGCCCTCAGAGGTACCTTCATCATTGTTGATTGAATGACTTGGTTTACAATCTCCAATACTAATATTCGCGCAATCTTTAGCAACTTTCGAAATTTGTTCATCGGTTTTTTCATTGACATCTTCTTCAAATAGAACATCTCGACGCTCAACTATTTTCCGATTAACTTCATCAAACAAGCGATAAGCTTTGGCCACTTGGGAATAACCAATTATGATAAGGCTTTGACCCTTGGCCTCGAATTTGTCAGTACCAGCTTTATTCAATGATACAGCATAAGAACCAAATGTTTTGAGATGTTGTACGTTTGGCTTTTTCCGGACCAGACTTCATAAGGCGTCTTATCACCCAATATTTTAGTTGGGCATCTGTTCCGTAAATATGCTGAAGTATTCACTGCCTCAGCTCACAAATATTGATGGACACTATTATAAATCATCATTAATCGGGCCATTTCCACCAATGTTCGATTCACTCCCGTTGTCGCTTCTAATAGCTTTAATTTTTCGCCCGGTTTGTTTTTCTACATGTTGTTTAAATATTTTGAACTTTTCCAAAACCTCGCTTTTGGCCTTAATGAAATAAACAAATATTCGCCTTGAATGGTCGTATATAAACGTGGCGAAATATCTGGAACCATCAAGCGAATTAACATTGAATGGGCCGCACACATCGCTGTGAATAAGTTCCAATACATTTTTCGATCTGATCTCAGATCTTAATAAATTATTTCTTATTTTTTGATCAAAATGAATTTTTTTGTTGTAAATCCTTGTAAATAGTATTAATAATATGAATAAATTAAAAAATATATTTGTTATAAAATATAAATAACTTTTTTTAATGAATGAAACAAAAATTATAAATTTCTTTAATGTGAAAACTCATTCTTGGGTTTTGAATTTAAATGTACAAGTAATTTTGAATAAAACGAATTATATTTGGGAAATTCTCGATATTTTTACTTTGTTTGATGTATTTTTAGATCGCTTGAGGAAACCTCAGAATGGAACTTGACCGCTGTGGTTTGTAGTTTATTCACGTACACTTACGTCTGAAGAAAATCTAGTTTGTGCGTAATGTATGACGAGCTGTGAAGGACGCGACGACGTCCTATGAGACAATCATTAAAATCAGGCAAAAAAAAAAAAAATTGGTAATCTTCGATCTATAGTCCTTAAAGAACTATCGCTAAATATGATTCTGATGAAATTTTGAGGTCACTTGCCAACTGTTTACATTTACTTTTTGGATCCGTTGATGTTTTTATAGCTGCATGTCTAAGGTACGACACACAATTCGCTATTTTGTGCTCGGCGAAGTTCATGTACCGATTGAGCGACATGAAATAGACTGCCACGGCTGCTCTTCCACACTCTTATGGATAGCGGTGATATTTACCACTAATATTTTTGTTTCTTCAACATGTGTTTTTTGTATGGTCTTTTACGGTACGAATTCATGTTTTGTCCGCTGAATTATCTTCTTGCTAGTACGATTGTGGCGATAGTGAAAAGCCTGTACAAAACGCCCATTTTGATAAAACAATTTGTAGTGGAGTACCTTTTATATGTATATTTATTTTTATACCGATTACCATTAAATTTTACGTCACTAGCATGTGTGACTTTCTTAGGATACAACTTTGTAACTAGTCTAATACAATACTGCAATAGAGAAATACCATTTCGTTCAATTTGAAATAGCAGCGCACTCAACGGTATCAGTTTTTTCTACTGTTGCAGATTAGTGAGAGTTTGTAGATGCAATTGGTTGACAATTCCTAAGTTGTAAGAGCAAACGTGACTAAATTCGACGATGTAGTTCGGATTCCATGTACATCATTTTCACCTCCGAAATATGAGATAAATGAGACGAAGGAACAAAAGAATGAACCTACTTATCCGTTCATTCGGAATAAACATACATTATTTGCACAATTAACGAATTGCCCGCCGGAGTCTGGCCAGATGCATATGGTGTTTGGAATGCTTCATTCCTAAATTCAGCACATTCGACAATTCCTGAACGACGTGCAAGAAACGGAACAGATTCTAAGTGAATGCGGTGCAGTGAACACTGATGTTAGGAAGATTGCCAGTGGTCCTGAAAGCGGTTCTCTTTTTGTCGGAAGAAGGGGCATACGATGGAAACTGGCTTCAAGCAAGAATTGAATTCGAAGCAGGCCAGAAGCGATCCTGTCGTGGTGAGAGCGAACTGTCCGAATTGCAGCAAAGAGGTTAATGGTAGTTCACCAGTGAGTATGAGCCTTAATTCTTTGGGACTGTGTATTGCACAGAAAATAGCAGTTGTTAATGTTGAGCTGTTGGCATTCCAGGACAAGCGTACTTTGATTCAGGTGCGAAGAAGAGCGTAGCCAGTTCAAACTTGATCCGCATAATGAATTTTAAAGGCTGTGAATATAATTCCATATTGTGTAAGGTGACTCCCGCGGATGGTACGTCCTGCGAAACATAGTGTTTGATAACCAAACGCAACATATAATCGGCGTAAGATTTCTCGACATTAAATTTTTAATTTTTCCTGAAGACAAAAGCAACCATACGTTAATTGGTTTCGATGTTATGGAGAAAGCGAGTAAAGTTTTGAATATGGACCAACGTTACTGATCTTTGAGAGCACTCTTCAACATCTTGATCTTAGTGGATCCTGGTCATTGAATCTGAATCTTGCGGATACCATAACATCCAGCAAGCGTGTTAGAAATCGGAATACAGCGGAACTCTTGCAGATTAGTTCGAAGAGGGCACATAGAACTAATATCCTGGACTTTGAGTCCTATGATCCTGATTACAAAAGGCAGAGCGACTACTCACCTCTCTCAATACAGGCAATTTTTATAGTCGCAATCTCTCCCGCTATGGCAACTCTTGAAAGAACTAAAGACAGAAGTCTTTTTACTAGTATAGTATATAGATACGGTTACCATCCATCCACTATTATTTTGCGTCCGCTATATTACCGCACGTAACTTCTAAAATGTATTTATTTTGCGAAATGTCCGCTTTTGTCCACTTTTTTCACTAATTCTGTAAAAACGATAGGGTACTTTCCTAAACAAGAAAAATGCCCAACAATATTGTTTAATTCTTTTGATGATCCTTTTGCTATATATTGGTTATTACTTATATACAGCCAAGCTATAATATACTTCGTTTGGAAAGTCAACATATTTCAATCCCTGAAACGGTTATAATATTAAAAGAATTTAAATCGAAGTTAATAGAACGTCACAATGAAATACTTTTACAACTTAACGTAAAAAATTATTTAAGGAAAAAGTTAAAAACTTTTACAGATACTGTACTAGTCACATGAACAACGATTGGATGAATCTTTTAACGAAATTGAAGGGCTTGATTGGATTGTTAGATACAATTCCATCTTAGACTTCTGTTCAAAAGTCGTTAATAAAGGTAATAGAAATCAGAAATGATTTAAAAATAATTAATTAAACGGGTTAGGGGATTAGTCTGTGGTAAGAGGGGGTAGGGTGTATAATGCACAAACCTTTTTCTTTTATGTTATTTGTATATGTAAATATTGAATGTTAGTTTATGTTTGTGTTTGTTTTAAAAGAATTTTATGTTGTATTCACAATTTGTTTTTGTTTCTTGGTTCACAAGTTTAACAATGTTTAGTTTCGATAAGTTTATTATTTATCGACAATTAAAATACATATGTACATACATAATTGGTCATTACAACCCTTCAGTCAGGATTATTAACATAGTTTCTCACACTACTTATGTTGTGTGTGTTAATTTTATACATAAGTGGCGGGACCTAAAGTTTAAAATCGACTCCGAACGACAGATTTTTGAGAAACTTTTCATGGCAATTTTATTTTTACTCTCAGAGTTTTTGCCAGAAATCTGCTGAGAAGAAATCGCCGAAAAAATACTTTTTGTATTTTTATTTTGATGTCTGGCCGAGGTTTCGAAAAATGACTTTAAGTCTAATAAGCCAGCACACTAGACCACGGCGACCTCAATTACAATGACAATTAAAATATTTGTATTAAACAAGATATATGGATTCATGTCCTTATGTTGGAGGTGTCGATGTGTGTTAGAGATGTTGTCAGGGTTGGGCTTGTGTGAATTTTTTTTTTTTTGATGAATCCACTTATGTAAAAAATTATGCAAATGCTGAACAAATAGAAATATGGAAACAATCAGCATTAAACCCTGATAAAAAGTGGGTTGAAATTTTCAAATATTTCGGAACGAAAAATATTCCTTATAAAAACATCCGGAAATTACTAGATTTCTCATTTGCTTTGCCAGCGTCAAACGCACCAACATAAAGAGTTTTTTCTATATCTATCAATATTTCGTCTTTCGAAAAGTTCCAAATGGGATTAGAAACTCTTTGACCATAAAAAGCAGTCTATTTCAACTGTTCGGAACTTAAAACATTTTTATCTAACAGGCCTAATAGTTAAGAAAGTACATTCTGTAGAGAAATATCAGAAGTAAATTTATACCGTGTTTTTACACGGTAGATACGTTCCAGAAAAAATCGTGAATTTCAGAGAAAAGAAGGGGATTACTTCCATACCCTTCAACTTTGTAAAAAAAAAAACAGAAATTTCTTCCCATTTCAGTTTAGGATTTGTAGAATTAGATATTTTTCTTAACGCACTAAAGCTTTCAACGATAAGTTTTTTTCTTTTGTTCTTAGGCAGCTTTCATAAGAACAAGTCAGTTTTTTTCAAATTCAACAAAAGCCTAAAATGTACTATATATGTACTAGAGCTGTGCACAAGACATATAAAATTGCACACTATTGCATTTTGCTCAAGGCCGAATATTGTTTGTAGCTGCAAATATAAATAAGTGTGAAGCAAAGATAGTGTAAAAAAAAAACAACTGCACTCGTAAACCATTGTACAACAGTATAAAAGGTAGTTGCGTGAAGCGTGCAGGGTTGCCAATTTTTTTTTTCAAAATTTCCCGCCAAATTGGGCTTTAAAAATCGCCAAATTCAATTTTTAAACCGTCAGAAACCCGTCAAATAATCAGTTTGAAAATATTAAATTAATGTTAAATGAAATAAAATGTATTGTTTTTTATTGAATTGTTTTTTCAATTATGCTTAATGATTTACAAACAAAATAAGGCATTTTCAAAAAGATAGTGCCAGTCTTCTGGACTTTCGTTTCGAAACTTTTGTGGATACTGACGTGTCATAACTTTTTAAAAAGAAAATTTAATTTAAATGTACATTTAAAAATTATATTCAAATAATTTATGTTGTAACAATTTCATCTTTTCTTGTCATGTACACTTAATTCTGTTTTTACACGGTAGATACGTTCCAGAAAAACTCGCGTAAAAAATGACATGAAGTATATAGAAAAGAAGGGGATTTGTTCCATATCCTTCAAAAAATGTAACAACAAAATAATTCGTAGGAAAAAACTAATACGAGAGTCTTTATAAAAAACTAAATAAAATTTTTATAAGCATTAATACATAATAATTCATAAAATTAAAAGCGATGCGTTTAATCGATGATGCAAGTGGTGCAAAAACCACTTAAAAAACGCACCAGCCACCTTTCAACGATTAATGAATTCAGTGCTGGGCGATTTGGTTGGTACTCATTGTCTAGTCTATTAAGACGACATTATTATTTTCAGTACCTCGTTTAAGGAACATATGGTTTCACTGGATAAGGTACTCAAAAGATTGAAGGATGCAAATTTAAAATTGCAGGTTCATAAATGTGAGTTTATGAGATCGGAGGCAGAATTCTTAGGACATATAGTAACTCCGTATGGTATAAAACCGAATCCGAAAAAGATTGAAGCAATAAAAAATGTCCCAATCCCAAAAAATGAGAAACAAATCAAACAAATGCAAAAATATGCAAACCCTTAACTACTTGTTTGAAAAAGAGCACAAAATTGACTGCTGTAATAGCGATTATGTTAAGGCATTCGAGACAGTGAAATTGTTAATAACAAGCGACCCTATACGTCCAGATTTCGCAAAGTTTTTCACTCTTACCACTGATGCCTCTAACGTGGCTCTGGAAGCAGTACTTAATCAAGGAAATCACCCCATCTGTTTTGCGAGTAAAACTCTCAATGAACATGAGATGAATTACTCTGCCACAGAAAAGAAGCTCCTACCAATTGTTTGGGCAACCAAATATTTTTGGCATTATCTATATGGTAGGAAATTTATTATTAACAGTGACCATAAACCCTTGCAATGGTTGCATATTTTGAAGGAGCCTAACTCCAAATTACGGAGGTGAATGATAAAACTAAATGAATATGATTTTGATGTGAAATGTATCCCGGGAAAGGAAAATAGAGTGGGTGATGCACTATCGCGTGTGAACAATATCGAGTGCAATATGAATGATATAGCCTCTGATATGTCAACAATGCACTCAGCAGACAAAGACAATTCTAACTTTATATTCATAACAGAGAGAAAATTGAATGTTTTTCGTAGACAGTTTTTGTTCAGGCGGGCTACTATAGAAAGACAAGCATTAAATATTATATTTAGAAATACTAGGCGAAAAAAATTATTTTGAAGAAGCTTGCGGGTATTACAGCAACAGTGTATTTTTAAATTATAGCGATTTTGTACTGTTTCAGTCTGTATATGCGAATCTTATAAGGCAGACGAGGAAGAATCGTATCTTAAGGGCTACAAGGTTGTTAGAGGATATAACATCCTATGATAGATTCAAAGAAATAATTTTGACTATGCAAGTAACGTTTATTAGTGTTTAGTAACGTTTTGTATCGTATTGAAGTTTTTCGCACTTAATACGGAGAATAAAACACACGCTCGTTTGGTGGTCGGTTTATTTCTGATTTATTTAAATCTAAATATCCTTAAACTAAGGTACAAAATTAGACATAAAAGCGAGCACAATAAAGTATTTAGTTACATCTGGGAATTCATTTAAAAGGGAAAGAGTTTGCAAATCTGCTGATTTGCAGTTTTTAATAAAAGAAATAAATCTTACGCTAAGCTACGAAATATAAATGAAATATTCAATTATGTTTGGCAATTTATTTAAAAATTTAAATACACAAAATAGTTTTTGCAAATCTGCTGATTTGCTGTTTTTAATAAAAGAAATACATCTTATGCTAAGCTACGGAAATAGGTTTCCTATGCTACTTCTCCCCCCTTCAAGAACGTTCGCGTCCTCGCGAATATCCTGACTATTTATGTGTTTTTTGTAGTATTGGAATATTATAGATAAAATTAGTATAACCATAATTGTCAAAATTACATAAGTAATATTATTCCCAGTTTTTATTTTATGCAAGCTTAATTTTAATTCGCTTAAAGTAATGTTGGGTAATTCTATTTGTTCAAACGAGGTTTGAACACACCATACCCTATAAGTTATAATAACAGAACTTCCATCAACTAAAGGAATACCTCCACCATTCCATCACTATTAATAAGAGAATGTCTCCACAAATTACTGTTAATCCCGCCACTCATGTATAAAATTAACGCACACAATATAAGTGGTGTGAGTAGCTAGGTCGTAATCCTGACTGTAGGGTTGTAATGGCCAATTATGTATGTATGTATACTTACACAAAATGTTGTTTTAAATTATTAATATTTACCTACAGTGTTATATTAAATTAATATTTACTTACCTCAATTGTTATCTTAATGGTTAAATGAATTCAATCTTAAATATATGTATACTTACTTAAATTTCTAACGGATTATACTTACCTGGATTAACTATATTAAAATTATACTTACCTGGATTACCATTAATTGAAATTGTACTATAAAATCAACTATAATCCTAATATATATTATAAATCATTCTGTAAGTCTGCTTTTTTGTTTGTTAGCCAATCACGCCTGAACGCCTTGACTGATTTTGTTAAAATTTGGGACATAGATCGAGCTTTTGTCGGTGCAGGTCATAGGCTATAAATCTTTTCAAAATTTTGACAAAAGGGGAGAAAAAACCGGACAAATGGGCAAAAAATGGTAATAGGTAATTTTTTACGATTTAGCTTGGTTAAGTTTCCCAAATAGCTATTGGAGGTGTTCCGTTTATAAAGTTGAACCAAAAGGTCCAAAAAGGCGGGAAGGGGCGAAAAACGGGCAAATTGAACGCATTTATATTTAGGACTTTATAAAAAAAACTGGGTCATTGGATAAACCGGGTACCGAATAATTTGAAAAATTGCATTTTTTAAGAAGCCGGTTTCGAAACCGAATTTTTATTTATCGTTAGTTTTATAACCCGCGCAACGCCGGGTACAATCTGCTGGTAAATTCATAATTGGATAAAGAAAAACCATAAAAAAATCTACTTCATCATTGAAAAATATGATAGATCTCCCTCTTATCTCTTTTTTTTCATTCGTTTATTGGATTCATAAGGATCAATAACCTTTAAATGGTTGTTGTTTATTTATAATTTTGAGGCATTCGGCCATTGTTTAGTTTTGCTAACAATTGTTAAATTAATTAATTTAAAAGAAATAATAAATTGAAAATTAAAATAACAAAAGTGTGCAACAGAACTATACCAAGTACATCATCTTTGTATGTAAATAATTTACATTTTTGCAAATACATAGATGCATTTTACTCGTAAATGGTAACTCTAATATGATAGCGGATTTACTTTCCAGATCATGTATAGACGGAAATAGGACTAAAAAAGATATGATCTACGACATTTTGGCGGCATATTCTTTTCTCAAATTAAAAAAGTTATTATATTTTAATGTTTATACTTACAAAACTGTCCTAAAAAAATCAACTTGCGAATTTATCATAGATCTAAATCAATGATGCCCATTTCATAGTGCTTTCGCGCAAACCAAAAACCGACATATTCTTATTCTCTTTGTTTAGTCGTCACTCAGCTAGCGACGAATGCACATGCATAGCGGGTGTATGATTTTTTTGTAATATTTTTTGCTTAAAGCATTGAAAAAAATTTACTATGACTTTTGAATTTTGTTTTTAGAAAACAAAAATATGTAAAAAATAAATAAATTTTGTATAATTTATCAAAATATTCGTTTTGAAGAATTTTATGCAAAAATAAAATTTTAATTATTTTTAACAAGTAAAAAGTTATTGCACTTTTTACGAAATTTTTGAGCGCTTTTGAAGCTATAGGGCTGTCGCATTTTCGAAAATTTATGAGGAAAAAAAGTAAGGTTTCACTCTCGTGGACCTTCCTTTACGTGTTTACAAAATTTTGTCCAAAAGAGTGACTATGGGAAAAATATTTTATATTTAAAATGGAATTCCTCAAAGTTATTTCTTACACAAAAAAAACTGCCTTTAGGTATTAAAAAAAATTTTGCCCAAACATATTTTACGTTTAAAATTGAATTTCTTTATTTTTATTTAATTTATTTTATTTTCATTTTGAAATTTGAATAATAATGAAACTATTATCATAAATCTTTTATGGGAAATATTACAGATGAAAGATAAAAATTACGATATAATTAATTTAAGATTGTAACTTTTCTTGAGAAACTACCTATATTTCAGTTAAATAATATGGAAGAATTTCTATTCTAAATTTTATTGTAAATTCCGCTTTTCGGATTTTTTTTTCGCACATTTTATTTCAGTTTACACAACTTTTGTTTCAGTGCACTTCTCTTTCGCTCACCAATACTTCTACAGTTTTAGCTTAGGGCATCCCTAATATAAATTCTCGTAAAAAGTTAAGTTGCTCTAATTGCGTGTATTATTTAATTATAACGGTTGTATTTTTACTCCAAATGATTGTGTTTTCATTTTTTAAAAAAATTTATAATTAATTCATTTTAATAAAATTAAAGTAAAATAAGTGCCGGCATATTCTTTACTAACATTTGTAATATATGATTTTTTGAGTGTACTATTCTGAAAACTTTTTATCATTTTCTTTCGAATTTTGCGACATAAAAGAAAGTTCCAAAAAGTTATCAAAAATTAATATAAAAAAGGATTACATCATTAAAAGTAAACTAAACTATTTCTATTTTAGTTTTTTTTTTGGATTCTGTAATATTTTAAAAGTCGCCGTGGTCTAGTAGGTATGTTGGCTTATTAGACGTAAAGCCAGGGTTCGAGTCCCAGGCCAGACATCAAAATAAAATACAAAAAGTCTTTTTTCGGCGATTTCTTCTCAGCAGATATCCAGAAAAAACTCTGCCATGGAAGTTTACTCAAAAATCTGTCGTTCGGAGTCGACTTTAAACTGTAGATGCCGCCACTTAGAAGCCTTTTGCACGTTGAAATTTGTTTCGAAACAAGTGTGAGAAACTTTTTTGCATTTTCTTTTAAAGTTTCTTTCGCTTTTGCACGTAAAAAATGAATTTCAGAAATTTTGTTTTCTTTTATCGCGTCGTTCTGCTGATTGTTGACAGTTCTGTTGACAGATATGATAATTTTTACGTTTTGGAGCAATAGATATACAAAGTGAAAACTGGCATATAAAGTAGAAAAATTAAAGTGTAAATAAATGTTTGTTATTTTATGTTAAAAAAGGAAAATTTGGAACATTTTTTATTTCTTCAATGAATATAATTTTTTGTGCTAAAGATAAAGCTAAATATTACAAGATCAAAATAAGACGTAATGCTTATAAAAAATAAAAATTTTGATAATTAATGTGATGTTTTTAAAACACAGGCTATTTCACTTGTCTACCTGTTTATATGGGAAACACAGACAAAATTGAGTGTTTTTGTTTTTCAGGGAAACAGATTTCGGTAATTAATGTAATATTTTTATAACACAGGCCATTTCATTTGCCTGCCGCCTGGTTATATGGAAAACACAAACAAAATTGAAACAGAAAACACTCAATTTTTGTGTTGTTCATATAAACAAACAGGCAAATGAAATAGCCTGTGTTATAAAAACATCACATAATTATCAAAATCTCGTTTTCATTCTGTATATATTCAGTGCTGTTGACAATCGGTACTTTACTTGGCATCGTGATCTAAATTTAAACACAACACAAGGCTTCAAAAATGACCACAGGAAAAGAATATATACTAAAAGATATATTTGAATGCAGTGAAGAAGCCATGGAATTGGATTCTGATGATAGTGACAAAGAGGAAATACTTCTTGGTTTGTATTGCATATATATATATATTTTTTTTTAATAAAATATATAATATTTTAAGGTCTGACAGATTTGTGTGAGAGGGCCAAAAAAACAATGGCTGAAACCTTGGAGGAAGTGCCGGAAGGACCGAGGCTCTTTTTCGTTCCTAGAAAATGAATTGCTTTTGAGCGACGAAGCATCTTATAAAAACTATTTAAGATTTACTAAAGAACAATTTAAATTCATATTAAATTTAATAGAGAGAGACATAACGCGTGCCGATACAGTAATGAGAGATGCAATTACTTCTGCTGAAAAATTGGCATTAACATTGCGTTTTCTAGCTACTGGTAAGTAACTACAACTTAAAATTGTGTTTTTATAATTTTAATAAAATTTAAATATAATATTTTAGGTGAATCTTTTATAAGCTTAGATTATTAAACACGAGTGTCTGTTTCCATGATATCTCCAATAGTTCCTGAAGTTTGCCACAGTGTTACGAAAAAAATGATTGGAATGTTTTTAAAGGTATTGTACATGTAGTTTCTTATACACCGAAAATATGTATGCGAGAGTGAACGTTTTTAATTTTTCTTAAAATTAGTTTCCTAGCAGCTCAACAGAATTGGAAACAATTGCTAAAGAATTTGCTGTAAAGTGGCAATTCCCAAATTGTATAGGTGCTTTAGATGGTAAGCATATACATTTTCGGGCACCACGAAAAGACGGTGCGTTTTACCATAACTATAAATTTATTTATGTGGATATTGGCTGCAATGGAAGGTGTAACGATGCTGGTGTATTCCTTGAGAGTAATTTAAAAAAAATTTTAGAAGAAAAGAAGGATGTACCACAAAAAAGTATGGTAGGAAATGGTAGATATCTTCCGTATGTTGTAGTTGGTGATGATGCATTCCCACTCCAAAGCTATTTAATGAAGCCCTACCCATACCATACCAATGTTAAAAATAAGCAAATCTTTAATGCAAGACTGTCTCGAGCAAGACATGTTGTCGAGCATTCTTTTGGCATTCTTGCGAACCGTTTTAGAATTTTTTTATCGCCTATTAACTTAAAAGTTCAGACTGTGGAAACGATAACATTTACGTGCTGTGTTTTACATAATTTTTTATTGAATACTGATGATACATATGTTAGCACTTATTCAAATAATATACCAAATTCTTCTCAACCAAGTAATAATGATAATTCAGACAGCACATACAATCCACGGAAAGGGAGTGTGGAAGTTGTTAGGCAGCAGTTTACTGAATATTTTAACAACGAGGGTAAATTGGATTGGCTGTAATATATAACTTATTTCCAGAGTAGATGATAAGATAATTAACTTTATGTAATTTAAATATCATTTAACTAATTACATTATTTTTTAGGAACAATAAAGGTCGGCGTTATTGAACATAAAATAGTGAAGTGATTTACAGTCATAGGAAAATGTCACAAGTTAATTCTTACCTTTTTCTCAAATAATTTCTATGTAATATTAAATTACTATTAAATGTATCCATTGAATTGAAAAAACCATCAAATTTGTTTTAATTTGAAATGTATATTTATTTTATTTTTAAAAAACAAAAAAGGTAATGGTATATTTATATATTATATATATAATGTATATATTGATTATTTCTTTTATTATTAAAAATAAAACCAGATACAATTCAAATTAAGAAAAATGATGACATGCGAAAAATAATAAATAATAATAAACATGCACAAAAGAAAAAATAACAAGGCCAAATAAAAAAATAAATTATGACCTACATAATAAAAATGTATTAAAATGAAAATAAAAAATAATATTAAAATAAAATTCTACTCACTCTAAATCCTCACCATCAAAAATCCCTTCCATGGATTTTTTTAGGATGTCACTTTCTGTGCTGTCATTTCTCTGTCTCTCAGATTGAGCTGTCAGCCTCCTCATCAGGCATTGCACTTCCCAGGCAGCTTCGGGCTGGTCTTCAGGTCTGATTCTCTGCATTTCAGAAACTACCAGCGCTCCCAGCCATGCATATGGCTTCCCTTCTTTCTTCTGCCTTATAACAGATTTAAAATGCTGTAATTCATTTCGAAGCTCTGCAATGGTTTGCTATGAAATATAAATACGATAATAAAATATTTTCTAATTATATAAGTTTCTCATAATAAATATAATACCGGGTTTTTTCTTTTAGTGCCTCTTATCGCTTTGCTGGCACTAGCTGCCGATGTAGATGGGGTGCTGCCATCAATCCCAAACTTGAAATATTAAACAAACTTGAAAATTTATCAATTATTTAAATATTAATATTTTCAAACATACCTCTATAACATCTGTGCCAATAGCGTGCCATCATCAATCCCAAGCTTGAAAAATGAAACAAACTTGAAAATTTACCAATTATTTAAATATTAATATTTTCAAACATACCTCTATATTGCTAACGCCAGGTCGCATTTCCGTGTGTGTCTTGAGGAAATTTAACTGCTCAAAACACCACAGCTTAGGCAGATAAATATCATCAGTAGAACACCCACTTTTTCTAGAGTTTGAGATTGACCGCAACTCATTTGTGTATTGCATGCGCAAATTCCGCCACTTTCTTTTCACTTTTTCCAGCGTTATTGCCTCATCTTTTTGGTGTAATATTGCTGTAATGCTCCGCAAAGCATCGGCTTTTTTCGCTCTGTTCCAATATTCTTTCGATTTGATGTTATAAATGCAAGGGAACTCCTGCACTAAGTGGATGAGGTCCTCGATTTGATCTTTTTGCCACTTGTATACCATCTTCTACATGGATGTTAATATATTATTATATATATTTATATATTATTTTTTAATATAGTTACCTTATTTAAATTAAAGGTTAATTAATATGAATATTCAGATACACCTTTTTTCTTTATTTTATTTATTTATTAACATAAATACAAAACACTCAAAAAACACAAAAAAATAATTAATATGAATATTTAGATACACCTTTTTTTCTTTATTTTATTTATTTATTTATCACCATAAATACAAAACACTCAAAACACACAAAAAAATAATGTTATTTTAAATAACGGAATTTTTCCTTACCTTCACTGTGCGAAATTAAAATAAAAGAAAATGTCAAATAAGATGTGAAATCAAATACAACTCTGTGTATATACGAATAAGAACAAAGCAAATTTCTGAGTACATGAAATTCTAAAATCACCCCCCTCGTTTTTCCCCTCTCTCCTACAAACTCAAGAATGTTGAAATTTGTTTCGAAACAAATTTCAACGTGCAAAAGGCGTTATGACAATACTGAAAATTTTGCTTCAGTAGTGCAATATGCTATTACAACTCAAAGCATATTTCCGTTACTTCACAGACAAACGAGTGCTGTTGTACACTTTGAATAAAAGAGAAATACACATTTCAGTGACCTCGTTAAATCAAGAGCAACAGAAAAGTATTCAGTATTGCACTCGATGAAGGGTAAGCTAGCAGAATGTCTTGTGCCATTCTCGTAATATGTGTACCAAGTTGTCGTGAAAATTAATTAATAGCGAAATTTCCCAGTTATTTTATAAACAACGAGTAGAAAAAGTAATTCTGAAAGATTGCAGTTAATATAAATATTTTTTTTTTTAATTTTCATAACTTTTTCTCGACCGTGCTTTATCAGATATTACTGTGTAAAAACAAAATCAATTTTTTTTCCACATCGTGTTATTACAAAAACGTGTAAAAAAGACCGTGTAAGAACAGAATTGGGTGTATATTCATATGTACATATGTTTGTGTATAAATTTGTTTGTGTATAAATTTGTTTGTGTATATTATTTGTACCTATTTAAGTCTGTATTTTAAAAATCTTTAATTATGTTTATTATAATAAGTGATTTTTTATGTTTTTCAATTTTATATATTTGTCCACAAAATGATGACGATGCGATTTTCACCCCATTATATGATTTTGATTTCATCATGTTGACAGCGAAAGATGGTGCACAACTAGATGATGAGCAAGAACAACACTTGAATGAAATATTGTTTGGTCATAAAAGTGTATTTGATGGTTTGGGAAAACCTTCGTTATATTCCGCAGATACTGGTGACCATCAAGCTATTGCCTCTCCACCCTATAGACTTTCATTTTCAAGGGTATGAGATCTAAAGTGTGAAATAAAAAGTAAGCTGGAAAATGATGTAATCGAAGACTGAATCTGCATGATCATCTCCAGTGGTCATGGCTCCCAAGAAGAATGGAACGATTCGTGTCAGTGTCGACTACAGAAAATTAAACTCCATCACCGTTCCCGATAGGTCCCATTTACTACAGTAGAAGGCGTAACGAAAGCAATGACATTTGAAAAGGGCTCATGACATAGAAACACTGGTCCAACTAGAGGGAGAAAAAAAATGTTATAAGTATTGCGAACCAAAGTTGTTAGAAGCAACAGATATACAGAGAGTGTTCGACTGTGGACTGTATAGGTAGTTGTAGTGGATGAGATTTTATTATGATGACGGAGATACTGTTGTGGTGGGGAAGACAGACTACTGTCAAATCAAAATTACACCTTTTTCCTGTTTTAGTTTTAAATGGACTCTCGAGCAATTTTCTTCCTTTTGTCAACTCACGTAACGATTGGTAAGGAGCACTAGTAAAACGAACTTGGGTGTATTTAGGTTTATTTTTTTTCCTTTTGTATATATTTTTTCTATTCTTTATTTTTTTATATTTTTTCTCACTCAAATATTTATAATATTTGTCTTTCACTTGTTTCTTTCCATAAATTATTAATACATAATGCACTTAACACAGTGAACTTATAATTAAATTAAATTAAATTAACTCAAATTTAGGCAAGATGTTAAAAACAATATTTACTGATGCTGGTTTAATAACGAATGAATCTATAAGCAAGGATTTCGTAACTCAAAGCCCTAAGTTAATTGGAATTACATGAAATGTGAAAAAGTCCTAAAAGCTCTAATTACATTATAAAGGAAAGTTACAAAAAAAGCTTAAATTATTGTGGCGCCCTCTATTGGACGTTAAGCTTCTTCTGGTTGATCGCCAGGGAAGGGACTTTTCGTTGTCCGAACTTAAACAGAGAGCAAAAAGCAGAAGCATTAAATGTAAACAAACATTTATTTTGTGTTAAAAAGGGAACATTTTTAATATTTTTTAATTTCTTTAATGAAAATTTTAAAAATTCGTAAATGTTTAAATACTAATCGAAAAGTGACTGGTTTCTGGTCACAATGAACATAGTTTCTTTTGTAAAAGGTAAGTAAGAAGCTAAATATATAAAAACCAAATAAGACATATTGCTCATTAAATTTTTTTCTTGCAGAAATTTGTGTATATTACCAGTATTTATTAATTTCTTGAATTAAAAAGTTAAAATTCGGTAATTTTTTCATTATTAATCGAACTCTTAACAATTTCCCTTCACAATGAAACAAGTTCCGTGTCCAAAAGGTAAGTAAAAATAAAAGTATAACAAAAAATATATTCATAACTTTTCGTTTCAGGAATTTGTAAATATACCCCTCAATTGGTTAATTACTAAGTTAGTGACGATCTATAAAAGGTGTCACCAAAAACGCAAGTTCCAAATCAGGTTTCTCCAATAAAATGGTACATCTCCTTTCAATCCAGAACCCGTATTATGTACACAATTTTTCTATTATTTACTACAATATCATCAATTTCTATCAAAATATTCAAAGCGTTATACTCATATGTATTTTCCATCAATATTACTATTCAACACTCAATCTATTAACAAACAACACACATTCCTTTGTTCTTATCATCTAACAACATCAATCGCCCACCAACGGACATTATTTATATATAAATTCATAAGCTTTGTATGACAAAATAACAAATGATTGTCACTTTTTATTAAAAAAAAATTATTTATTTTATAATAAAATTTAATCCTAATATGAGAAATATTATCTCTTTCTTTAAAATATTTGAGGCCCTTAAAAGGACCTTTGAATAATAAATAAAACCTCTTTCTTTTATATATTTTAAGCCCTTAAAGGAACCTTTGATATAAAAAGCTACATGTAAGCCGTCTGACGTATATAAAGCCAACTTTTGCTTCCAAAATACCTGGTAGATTATTAACAAACAATCCTTAATATAAAATAATGGCTAGATTAATAAAACACATACAAAATAAAAAATTAAATAAATGTGAACAAAAAGAAATCTCTTTTTTAAAACTTTTTGGCCGTAAGATGGGCCTTTGAAGTATTGAAGCCGAACTCGGTGCTGATGTATTTAGTGACAGGATCGCATCGCCAATTCTTTTAAATAAGAAACAAAATCTATTTTTTTTTAATATTTGTGGCCCTACGAAGACCCTTTGATATAAGGAAACAAAACATTTCATAGTAAAAACGAGTTGAGCCTTTAGTGTCTGGCATCTAAGAAATAAACAGAAATTGGTACCATAATTAATAGATATTATTTTATAAGACTTACCACATTGCATATGCGTTTTTTCAATATATCAGCTTTCCGAATCACAATAACAGCAACAGTACTGAAAACTTTGATTATTATGATTATTTATCGACCTTCTCTGGTCTAGATCCAACATGTTCTGTTAAATATAGCATCATCTCGAGTAGGATGTGGCTCTTCATCACGCATGATGGTCTTGAGTAAGGAGAAGCTAGAAACGCAAATGCATTTTATTTTCGCAGCACTTACTCCAGAAAGTTAGTAATTGTATTTACTGATTATTTCTAAATGCCAAAAATGTATGCAGTCCACCACTGCATACAAATGGTAACAAATAATTAGTATGTATGTATGTGTAAGAGCAATTTCAAATTCATCAATGTTGTAAATTTTTGCGTTAGTAGTATTATGTTGTTAGAACTGCAATAAATGAAAAATATATACAATTTCCGAAATGTAAACTAAACTAAATTGAGTATGAGATCAGGCTAATGGTTTAACTACTATCAAACATCTATCGATGAGATACACATAAATACTTCTACTTAAAATTGGGTTCTTTGATCCGCCCATTCAAACAGTTTATAATGAAGTAAAATCTAATTCTAATGTATAGATTTAAACATCTCCATGTTTTACTTTGGGACAATAAAGAAAGGGGTGTTCTTGGAAAAGTTCGTGGAAAAGTATTTGACGAAGACCGTGTCGATGGCAATTTTTGTTGAACAAATCTATAAATTTACTCTCCAATGCTTTATAATAACCTACAAAGCCCTGAGGAGGTTTAACTAGGCGACTATTAGGGAACTGTTTGCGATAATTTGTTATAAAAATATCCTGAAATATAGACAAATGCGTTGTTTTGAAGGACCATCATTTCTTCAGTGCTGAAATGTTTATCGCGTACATCAATATCAATTATGGAAGGGAAAGGGTTTGGTTGAGAATGGAACTCATCCCATTGCGTATGATCTTTATCGTTAGTATACGCTAGGTCTATAATTGAAAAATCTAGTATATTATCAATTGAGGAAACATCTTCGCAGTTTCCATTTACAACTACGCTTACATAGTGTAACCCCCAGCGCTTTTGAAAAATTTCGGGGGGTTGTACATATATCACAACCTGAACCTTACCGTATGTGTCCAACAAAGTGTTCTAATGGTCCCGAGTTAACCTGCGAGTTTTAAGTCCTTGAAAGCCTACTTGATGCAGATATGTCCAAAGGCTTTTTAAGGCGGAAATATTCGTCAACCATCCTGTAATAAATTTAAACTTCTTTGTTTATGTCTGATAGTCCAAACTTCCCATCCTTGGCGACATAAACAGGATTGTTTAAATGATGACAAATTAACAACAGAGGGCGCTGTTGTATATAATAAAGCTTTATATATATTTTTTTGACATTCGTTTTGCCAACATCCGATGGGATGCAACCTAATTTGTTCAACTAATTTGTTTAAAAAAAAAAGATCTTAAAAATTTGTGCAATAATGTGAAATTAAAATTTATAATTAAAACAAAAATGTGAATTAAAAAATTTTGTGTGTAGATTAAATTAGAAGACTATTGTGATTTTGTAAAAAATGTTGAATTGTAATTTTGTAACAATAAATATACACAAAAAAAATACAGCAAAACTGAGTGACTGATGTGAAGATTATGTTATTGGAGAAGTTTTCCCAGAAATTAAGCCCGACAAATATATCCAAAGAAGTATGCAAAGTCTAACAGACAACCAAGAGGAAAAAGGAGAGTATTATCTGTGATTTTTAGTGACTTTGGAAGTTCTCTAATTTGTTGTTACTTTCTGTTGTAGTGTCCCGAAATTGAGAACAACAGGGGCATAGTACATTAACCAAATACAGTCCACGAAATCTGTAACTTTTATTGTCCGTAAAAGTTTCGAGGCTTTTCTTAAGAACTGTAATTGTTCTTGGGGCCAAAAATATCGAATAAATTATTAAAAAAACTCTAAGTATTCAGTTATATTTAGTGTACAAATAAGAATTTGTACATAATTTATATCATATTTTATATCTTGAATTATTGAAATGAATTAAATTTGAAATTGAATTGAAGTTATTATTGTGAATTATTTTAAATTTATTGGAAAATGATTATTATTAACTAATTCCTGTACGTTAAGTAACCCTTAAATATTCACATTTTCCAAATCTATCTGTACTTTTTTTTACCTAATTTATCTTTTGGAAAATTCTAAAGTTTCCTGAAATCAAATTAAAACTTAAAACTCAGTCCTAAAATTGTTATTACATATCTCTGAAAAGAAAAGATCTTTTATCACTGATCTCATCTCTCAAAAGGGTAAGTTACTCAAACTTAAAACCTTAAAAAAAAGAAATAATTATTAATATTTCTTTCTCCTTTTTTCTCATTTCTTAAACCCAAATTATAATTACGTGAGTAATTATAATAACACTTTCTCTTCAGAAGATTAGCCCAATTGGTTTAATCTCTATATCTGAATCTTCTCGAAGAGAATTTGTTTTCAAAATATCACACGTTATTTCATGGTCCTTCGAGCTGGATATGAACCAGCGACCTATGGATCATGGTCCTTCGATGCTCTTAATTTAATGGATTTTCATGTTCCTTCCCCCGCGAACTCTACGCAACTACGGATTAATTCTTCACCAACCTATGGAACAATTTCATCCTCCTTCATTTATGGTGATAAAAGGTCCTCTCACTCGCACTCTAACCCACAACTCAAAAAAGTTCTTGTTAAAACCTCCCTTGTTAACCTGTAAATTAGTGGAACCTAAGAGAGCAAGTGGATCGTGTTACAAAAAACAAACGAAACATAAAAATAATGAGGTATGTTAACAATATCACTATATCACTCCAATTAGTATGCGAATAGAAATCAATTGGTACGAAAGAAAAGAAAAAATAATAATAAGATCAATACAGAAAAGGCAAAACAAAAAATAATAAATCACAAAACATAACCAAAAATATAAAAAACAGTGACGACAAAAAACGAAAAAGGTAAAAAGATTAAAATAAAACTTAACATTTAATGAAAAATATAAAACATAAAAAGGACAGTGAAGTGAAAAATAAAATATAAAAATAAAAAATTAAAATAAAAGTCTAATAAATAATTTAATACCAGAATACGAAAGTGAAATTAATGTAAAAAATCAAGAAAAAAAATAGAAACAGAAAACGAAAACAAAAAGGATATTGTAAAAAAAAAATAGGAAGGAAAAATTGGAATTTCAAAATTACAATATTAAAAGTGTAAAAAGGATAAAATTTGAATTTGAAAATTAAATTGAACGTGTAAAGAAAAACAACAAAGCATATAAAATTCAGAAAAACCAAGAATACAGTCAACAACAAAACGAAAACAAGAAAGGTCAAAAGTATTAGTAAATACATAACGGAAAATACGTCCTTGAAGAAAAAGAAAAAATAGAACCGAAAACAATAAAAAGGTAAATTTAAAATTTATTTAAATTAACAATTGCAACGCATAAATAATATTAAAAATCAAAATTATTTAAAAAATTTGGAAAAAATTCAGTTAAAAACCGTTAAAACGGTGAAATATATATATATATAAAACTGTTAAAAACCGTTAAAACGGTGAAAAATATAAATATATATGTATATATATATATATATATATATATATATATATAAGGTTAAAGTACAGTTACATAAACAAAATAATATATATATATATATGTATATAAAAAAAAGACAGGTCAAATAAAGTTTAAACGGTGTAAATATATATATGTATATATATGAAAAAAACAAACGCTGAAAAAATATATATATAAAGTAAAAAAAAAATAAAGATCCAAATTAAGTAAATTAAAACGGTGAAATCTATAACACAAAAATCATAAATTAAAAATATTAAAAAACAAGAAAAAAATAAGAAAAATTGTTTTTCTCCTTACGGTTCACATTTATACATATTTGCAAGACAACAAATATACACAAAAACAAACATACATTAAATACACATATAAAACGACATATAAAGATAAATAGATATAAAATAATAAGCACTGTTTTGCCCGCCACTGTATTGTCGTCCGTTATTTATACCTAAGGAAGATTACATACAAACACACATATGTATGCAAAGGTATTTATGTATAATACAATATAATATTTAATAAACCCAAACAATTAATTACCTATAATCAAAAACGAAAAAAAAATATATAAAGGGAAAAATAAATTTTTTTCAAATTAATATAATATTTAATTTCTCTATTTATTTCATTTCTCCTATTTAAAATCAACCCCTAAAAATTGCAACGATTAAAATTTCATTACTCTCAGTAAAAAAAAAGATCTTTACACTCAAAGAAAATTATTAATTTTAAAGTTGGAATTTGATTTTTGAAATTAATAGGAAAAGCAAAAATATATGAAATAAGTTAATTTTTGAACATGAAAAGAGAATACACAAATTATTCCATATAAATATTTTTTCCCGCGAGTGTACATGTAATAAAGTAAAAAGAAAGAAAGCAAAATAAAACGATGCAATGTATGTAAATTGTAGTACTAAGAAAAATAACAACAATTATTACATCAATGATGATAAGAGAACATAAGAATGATAGTCTATCTCTTATGCTTTCTGTTTAGGGTTGCCATAGAAAAAATTTATTATCCCGATTTAGGAATTTAAAATCGAAATAAATTTCGCGCTACTAATAATAATAAGTTATATAATATTTACATTTATATTATTAACATTTTCCCCAAATTTAATTAAAATTAACTAAGAAAATGAAAGGGAAACAATATACATACATATATATACAATTAAATACGGAAAAGCAAAAAAGGAGAATTAATCCCCAAACATTAAATCTTGACTGCAAAATTTGGTAACCCTACCCTAATTAACAGTGAATTAACCCCCTGCGGAACAGTGTGACTTACATAGTCACACATAATTCATTTAATTTTTAGTTTATTTTGTAAGCTAAAAATTATTTGATAAGTCTTTACATCTTTAAATTAACCCCTTGCGGAACACTGTGACTTATATAGTCACACATAATTCATTTAATTTTTAGTTTATTTTGTAAGCTGAAAATAATTTGATACGTCTTTACGTCTTTAAATTAACCCCTTGCGGAACAGTGTGACTTACATAGTTCATTTAATTTCTGGCTTATTTTGTAAGTCAGAAATTATTTGACACTTTTATGCGTACTACTACTACTACTTTTTGGATAATTTAACTGGATTCCATATCCAGTGCTATAGGTATATAGCCCCTGAACCCACTCTTAGTAAAAACTCACTAAGTAAGGAAACTTTGTTTCTATTTTTTTTATTTTATTAACCCACTCTTAATAAAAACCCCCGTAAAAAACTTTGTTTTTATTTTTTATTTTTAACTCGTAATTATCTTTTATACTCAGAAAGTTTGATTCTATATAACTCAATTTCTGCGCTTTGTTGGTGATTTACTCATATGAAATGACTTCTACTTCAACTTCTCAAGAGCTCCTAAGGGAGCAATTTGTATTCAATTGTGACCATTTGTTACAATCCTGTGCGAAATTTAATAGTTCCCCAGTTGAGGACCAAACGGACTCAATTCTGGATGTGAAGTTAATGGATTTGGAATCGCGATGGACGGGGGTTGAATCATCCTATAAGAGAGTTATGTTGACCAACGAGCATACGGTTACATCTGAATTTAAACAGGAAGCAAGAAATAAATTTGATGCGTGTATGGACGCTTATTATCAATGTACTTCTCAAATCATGGATTTGATGAAGATCTCTCGACTCGGTGCTCCGTACAATGTAGCATTCCAATCCACTTCTCGACATTCTCTTACACCTCAATCACAGACCCAAACCATAATGCCAACAGATTCTGGCAATTGCATTAAACTACCGCCTTGCGATACGGAGGTATTTGAAGGTAGTTATGAACAATGGCCCTCTTTCTGGGACATGTTCACAGCTGTGTACATAAACCACAGTAAGCTCTCTCCCGTTACGAAACTCTATCATCTCTGGAACAAGACGAGAGGTGAAGCTAGTGCTATTGTCAAGAGGTATTCCCTTTCACACGACAATTTTCAACTAGCATGGAACGCGCTTCAAACTCGATTCAAAAACAAACGTGTGCTTGTGGATAATCAAATGAAAATTCTGTTCGACATCCCCGCAGCTGACTCTGAAGATAGCGAGTCTATCAGAAGAATGTCAATGACTCTCTTGGAACTCTGGGTGTCGCAATCGAAAGTTGGGATCTATACTTATTCGGCTGATGTCAACCAAACTTCCCAATTTAACACTAGCCCTTTGGGAACAGTCACTCACATCTCCTCGTGAGCTCCCTAAATGGTCTCAAATGTCCCAATTTCTTGTGGATAGGTATGAGGCTGTGGAACGTTTAACAAGTATCCGAAATTCAAGAGGTGCACTTAGTCTCACGAAGACATCTCTTCCCAATGTGCATATGTATATGTCATAGGACGAAATAAATCCTACATGCAAATTGTGCAATGAGGATCATCTCCTCAGGGCATGTCCCAAATTTCGGAGTTTTACGGTACAACAGGGAGTTGACTATGTGTTTAAGAATAAATTTTGCAATAATTGTCTGGGATCATCTCATATCAAGGCAAATTGCAAAAGTAAACACACTTGCATCTATTGCAAAAAGACTCATCATACCTTATTGCATATGGCAAAAGGAACTCGAGGTACAACCCGGAGTACCGAAGGCACTTTCACCAGGAACTCCAATGGAGGCACGAATTCCCGGGATTCTCCAGAAGCATCTCGGAATGACTCACATCACTCTAGTGTTGAACGGCCATCTACATCTAATCTGATACGCGCCAATTGCTCTTCTAGTAGCGAGAACATTCTTTTAGGAACTGCACTGGTGCTCTAATCGACCCTGGTTCTCAGGGGACATTTTTGTCAGAAAGGATTAGAAATCGCCTTCAGTTTCCTTACCGAAAAGCTCATTTTGAGATAGTAGGCATTGGTGGTCAAAACAATCAGCGGACAAAGAATGTGAATTTACTCTGTATGCTCGTAGAACGGATACGCGAATTCCCATTAAAGCCATTGTTTTACCAAAGGGTACGAAGTGCTTACCTGCTTGTAGTTTTTAAGGTACCTTACTCGAAAGAGCTCATGGAACTGGACCTAGCAGATCCGACGTTCAACAAGGCCTCACAGATTGATCTCATTCTCGGTAATGACTACGAGTTCTCATTGTGAACACAACAGCTTTTTACGCGCTCCTATATAAACGGTTAAAAACAGTCAAAATAGTGCAAATCTAAATTAAAAATTTATATTTATACAATCCCTACAAGTGCCCCAACATTATTGTGAAAAACAATTAAAAAAATTTCATAAATAAAGTGATTTATTCTTCTTTTAAATAAACAAAAAACTAATTTTTCTTGTGAATACTAAAAACAACCAAACACAATTTAAAATAGACACAAACAAATTCAAAAGAGAGTACAAAAATGAGTCAGACTGTTTTCTGTAAACAATGCAGTAAGGAGATAACAACTCCAAACTATGTTAAATGCTTCAATTGCAATAACAATTATCATTTTTCCCCCTGCTGCCCTATATCCGAAAACACGTACTTATCGATGTATGGTGAGAAAAAAACTACATGGAAATGTCAAATTTGTAAGCCACGACGAAATCCAAATTCATTGTACCAAACCGTTGTTTATGAGGACAACAACAACAGGAAACAAGCTCGAACCGATGATGATGGAGAGACAGCAGAGAATGACCAATCGAAAAAATTCAAAGAGACAATGTCATTAACCTCGTTTGACTCTAGATTGAACTCTTTCGATTCTAGGCTATGCTCTGTTCAATCTAATGTAGCAGACCTGAAGGCAGATATGAAGGAGATTAAGAAAACTGTTGAACAACTTGCAGTAAATGTAAACACATCCAACATACAAATGAAAGATGAAATTCAAATCGCCCTCTCAACAATATCAAATACTCTTGCGACTCTAGTTAATCAAGTGAAAGAGATTGGTGAGAAGGACAAAAACAGAGACACTAGAATCAATAACAACGAATCACGCATAAACAAACTAGAACAGAAAATGATCAGCAAAAATATCGAAATAAAAAACATACAAAACAACGAAATCTCTGAGTATGAAGTGATTAAAACTATTGGTACAACAATAAATGTTGAGATAAATGAGGAAGATATTACAAATGCATACCGTATCAAAAGACAAAACAAAATCATCATAGAATTCTCTACACTGCGCAAAAAGACCGAGTTTATGAGTAAAATTGAAAGACATCGCGTCGATGCAAAATTAATCAATAAAACTGATCAAGATAACATGGTTAACAAATATATATATATAAATGATCAATTAACGTTTCATAACCGTCATCTCTTGTGGCAAGCCAAAACAAAAGCAAAGGAGGAAAACTGGAAATTTGTCTGGGTACGAAATGGCATTATCTTCGCACGAAAAAATGAAAACTCAACCTTATTCACCATTAATAATGCTGCAGATATTGAATCCATTAAAAATGCAATGTAAAAAATACAATTCAAATACATATATATATATATATATTTTTATAATATAATAAAAAATAATAAAAAAATAAGAAATGATGAATAATCAAAAACAAACTTTAAACAACTTTAATGAAATTGATAATATCCTATTAAGTTATCCCACATCATTAATATGCATGAACATTCGATCACTAAGACTAAATTTCACCCCTTTTCTGGCAACAATAAATAGTGTAATAAATAAAATTAAATTTATTATCTTAGTTGAAACTAATATAACTGATAATGAAAACATTTTTTATAAAATAAAAGGTTTTAATTCTGTATTTTACAACAGAGAAAACAGAGGTGGAGGCATTGCTATTTATATTGCAGAAGATATAACATTTAATAAAATTTCTCTAACACCAAACTCATTTGAAATAATACAACTTGATGTAAATATCAACAACAGAACACTTTCTTTACTCACAGTGTATCGTCCCCCTCACGAAAGCGTCCCTATATTCATCAACGAACTTGATGTAATCATAAACAACATAAATAAAAAACAAGAGATCATAATAGCGGGAGATATAAATATAGATATATTAAGAGAAAACAACACAACAACAACATATCTAAACATGATAATGAATAACGGGCTGCAATGTATGATTAATGAGAGTACACGTGTAGATATTAAAAGAAACACAAGCACGTGTATTGATCATATATTTTTAAGAAATAACAAAGCAACAACAAAAGCAAAAGCTGTAATAATAACAACAAGCATCTCTGATCACTACTCACTTTTTTGTTGTGTATATGAAGAAAATGTAAAAAAAAGAGTCAACGAACATCTTTCAGTCAGGGGCCTCATTTTAACAATTTTAAAATTAACAAAAAAATACAAGAAACCAATTGGAATATAGTAATGCAACAAATATCAGACCCAAATCAGTTATATAATAAAATGCACGAAATGTTTAATAAAATATACCAAAGTTCAACAAAAAAACAAATATCAAATAAAAAAAGATCAACAAATCCTTGGATTAGTAATGAGATTGTAAAATATTGTGATGCTAGGGATAAACTTTTTAAAAAATGGCGAAATAATCCTAAAAATAAAATATATGAAAAAGAATACAAAAATTTTAGAAATTTCGTTAATAAAAAAATTACTTTTGAGAAAAATAACTATTATAAAAACAAATTTATTGAAAAAAGAAATGATATTCGCGCAACATGGCAATTATTAAATGAATTAATTGGTAAAAAAACAAATGATATTGACAATTTTATAATAAATACTTTCAAAAATGAAAATCTTAGTGTTATTTCAAATAACTTTGCTTTAAGTTTTCATTCAAACGTTAAAAAATTAATACACAATTGTGATATAGACACAATAAATAATACCCATAATACCGTACTAAACACTATTTTCGTTAACTACGCCAGTGAAGAAGAAATTTACAGCATTTTAAAAACATTAAATATTGGAAAAGGCGCTGGAATTGATGATATACGACCAAAAGACCTCAAGAATAATGCTAGTTTCTTAACACCTATCATCACCAAACTGATCAACTCAAGCTTAGAACAGGCTATTGTGCCAAATTTGCTAAAAATATCGTTAGTAAGGCCAATATATAAAAACGGAGACAAAATGGAATTTAACAACTATAGACCTATAGCTATTTTATCTGTAGTAGAAAAGGTTTTGGAAGAAGTCGTAGTTAAAAGACTTACAGATTTTCTACAAAAGTTCAAAATTATAAATAAAAACCAGTTTGGATTTCAAAAAGGTAAAAATATTAATAAGCTATTAGGCAATTTTTCAACACACATCAATTAATGCTTAAGTAATAGTATGCATGTTCTAGTGCTTTTCATCGATTTCAGCAAAGCGTTTGACACATTATCGCACACTAAAATGATTGAAATTCTAGAAAGGAACGGAATAAGAGGTAATATTTTAAGATGGTTTAAAAATTATCTAGATTGCAGATCGTACTGTGTTAAAATAAAAAACATAATTAGTAATGAAATAACATATGATTGTGGTGTACCACAAGGTTCAAAGCTCGGCCCAATACTCTACATTATGTACGCAAATGATATGCTAAGACATTTAAATGATACGACCTACGCATATGCAGATGACACAGCTATAATTGTTGCTAACAAAAATATATCAAACGCAATTGAAATTATGCAGAGACAATTAGATATTGCAACAAAATGGTCGCACAATAATGGTCTTATCATCAATGCAAATAAAACAAAAGTAATGCACATCAAACCACCTCATCTTGTAAGCTCAGACATAAACCTAACATTTCACAACACAGATTGTATTCATAAAACATCTAACAACACATACCAAAACGACTCTTGTTCAACCAAAATAGAAAAGGTCAACTCATACAAGTATCTAGGACTCTACGTTGATAGTAGCTTTAAATGGAAAATACATATTGAAAGTCTACAAAAAAAGCTTAGAAAAATCTCATATATATTATTTCACTTGAGCAACTGTGTACCATACAGCGTACTACGTCAAGCCTATTTCTCACTTGCTGAATCATATCTGAGACATGGTATAGCTGCTTGGGGAAATGTTAAATACAACAGCACGTTGCAGAAAACACAAGATCAGATACTCAGAATATTATGGAAAAAACAACAATATAACACCAATACTCATCCAACAGATAATAACACTCATTTCAATATAACAAAAGCTACAAACGTTTTAAGCGTAAAAAACATTTATAATATTACAATAATAAATGAATTTGCCGATAACCCAAATTTTTTGAAACAAATCGATCATACATATAACACAAGAAGAAAATCACAAGGAAGATTTAAAGTTAATCGCTTTCTAAATGAATATGGAAGAAACACTCTTCCAGTAACATTACCAACAATTCTCAATAAAATACCAATTTATATAATAAACAATAGAAACAAATACGAAAAAAAGAAACAAATAAAAAACTATCTCATAAGTTTACAATGAGTAACTAAAGCCAAATATAGAATCTAAAAGAAGAACTTAATTAGAACAAAAAACAGAAAATATGTAAATTTTTGCACAAATATCCTGCAGACAAGCTAAATAGCTTCGCGGGGAAATATTGGAAAAATTATACATAAAATGCCATACAACAATAAAACAAACCAACAACTATCTCTATCTAACCAATATGCCTTAGACACTCTTTGAAGATTGCTTAGTTAACCAATAAGGAGGAAAATTCAACTTTCGGGGAAAATCTATAACATGTTGAGCAGCTGATATAATTTATTTGCCTCAATTATTTACTTTGTAATTAATAATGTAAACATTCCTGAAATTTTTAATAAATGAATAATAATAATAATTAAAAAAAAAAAAAAAAAAAAAAAAAAAAAATCTATCAACATTGATGTGTAGAATTATTAAAATTGTAAATTGTTTTGTTGTTTCTAGTCGAGTGCACTTTTAATGTGCACAGTTCGACTGGACTTTATTAATTAATTCTTTGAGGGAAAATGTCCCTTCTTTTATACTAAAATTTCGGCTGATTTGACAATTCCAAATCAGCCCCTTACTTCTAATACAATATTTGTTTGGCTTAATACTAGAACACATGTTTGTGTGTACAATTAATACTTAACTATATATATTAAAGGGTTTGTGTGTGTTTATCGTGGGACAAATGGATGTCATACGACGTCATTTCTACGCTTCGAGGAAAACTGAATCCCACTTCTCCCTAAACGATATCCTTTACACAGGCCCTACTCTTCTGAACGATTTGATTACTATTATCCTTAATTGGAGAAAGTATCAATATGTTTTCAGTGGCGATATACAAAAAATGTATCGCCAAATCCTAGTACACCCGGATGACAGACAGTTTCGGGGAGTTTTATTCCAAAACCAACCAGACGATCCAGTTAGGGATTACGCGCTGAAAACTGTCACTTTCGGTGTTAATTGTGCTCCTCATTTTGCAATTCGCACACTACTCCAACTCGCTTCGGACACCGAATCTCAATATCCCAAAGCGTCTTCAATTCTCCGCTCGGAAACTTATGTTGATGGCATTCTATCTGGTAAATTTTCGCTACAGGATACTCTATCTGCTCAGACTCAGCTCATAGACGCACTGGAGTCAGCTGGTCTTCCTCTGAAGAAGATTACAGCGAATAATCCGAAATTGCTATCTCATTTACCTAAGGAGGATTTATACGACTCCGAGTTTTTACAATTCCAAGAGTCCAGTACCACCAAAACACTTGGAATAAAATGGAATGCACTCTCATATGCATTCACTTACTCATTTTCCCCTATACATCCATCTGAAAGAATAACCAAACGTCAAATACTCTCATCGGTTGCAAAGCTCTTCGATCCTGCTGGATGGCTAGCACCAATTGTTATTAGAGCTAAGATCCTTATGCAACGGCTTTGGTTAGAAGGATTGGAATGGGATGAGGATATCTCACCTGAATCACGTAAAATGTGGAATGACTTCGCTTCGAATCTCTCGCAAACGGAGGTAATCACAATCCCAAGGTGGCTACAATACACTCCATCCGACTCAGTTCAAATTCACGGATTTTGCGACGCGTCAAAATCGGCATACTGTGCTACAGTATATATTCGATGTCAAACAAATACTCGCAATGTTTTCTCAAATTTGTTAATGGCAAAGAGTAAGATAGCCCCTATTCAAACAGTCTGCTTGCCGCGTTTGGAACTAAACGGAACTGTATTATTGGCGAATCTAATTAAATATGCTCGCACATCCCTGAATTTCGGCGAAACAGATGTTTTCCTATGGACAGACTCATCCATTGTCCTTGGTTGGCTTTCTAAACCACCCTCCACTTGGGAAATATATGTTGCAAACAGAGTTGCTCAGATACATCGCCTGGTTCCGGAAGCAACATGGCGACACATTCCCAATCATTATAATCCAGTTGATCTTGGAACTCGTGGATGTGAACCCCACGCATTGGAAAATAATTCCCATTGGTGGTATGGGCACTCATGGTTGAACAAGCCCGAAACTGAATGGCCAAAACGTAATCCATTAAAAGTTCCGGATGTATCGGACAACATCCATACCTTACAAGGTTAGTGAGGAGGGCATTCTCTCCCGATTCTCGTCATACAACAGAGCCTTGCGTGTGATGGGTTACGTCTTCAGGTTTATTGACAGGGTTAAACGAGGATTTAAACCTGTTATTTCTCCCACTGCTCACGTGGAATTGACACATATGGAATTGCGCACAGTCAAAACTCGACTTATTCACTTAGCTCAAGTGGCATTTTGTCCAGAGGAATACAAATGCTTACAAGGTTCGAATCCCATTTCAAAGAAAAGTTCGCTGAATACTATGAATCCATTTCTGGATTCCAATTTAATTATGCGAATAAATGGTAGACTGATTCATTCACCTCTCTCGTATGACGAACGTTACCCTATTATTCTACCAGGTAACTCTCGTTTTTGCCAATTGTATCTCACGCATTTGCACAAATTTCTTTGCCACGCTGAATGTAGCCAAATGTGTCGTATGGTACAAACTGAATTTTACATATTCAGACTCAAACCCCGAGTAAGGAAAATAATAAGGGGTTGCAAAACTTGCATTATCAACAAGCAATGTCCATGTACTCAAATAATGGCTCCTTTACCCCCGGAGAGATGCATTCTATCTTTTCCCTTCCAAACTACAGGAATTGATTTCACTGACCCATTCGAGACAAAAGCGTCTCCATTGAGAAAGTCTTCCATGATCAAGAGCTACGTAAGTGTTTTCGTTTGCTTCAGCACGAAAGCCATACACTTAGTGCTTTGTTCAGACTTATCCTCGGCAGCGTTTCAGGCTGCATTTGCTCGCTTCGTTGTGAGGCGGGGGCTCCCCCAGAGGGTAGTTACCGATAATGGGAGAAACTTTTTAGACGCCAGAAGAATTCTTGAACGCGATTTTAATAAATTTGTGAATGCTGTCGCTAGCGACATTGCCCAAAACTATATCACTCATTGATTTGATTGGAAATTCATACCACCACACGCTCCCCACATGTGAGGCTTATGGGAGGCCGCGGTGAAAAGTTTCAAGTTCCTTTTGAAACGACTAAACTTTGAGGAGTTCTCCACAATTTTAGCCCGAATTGAGGGCACTCTTAACTCTCGCCCAATCTCTGCTATATCGGAAGATCCTGGAGATTTAACTGCTCTAACTCCTGGACATTTTCTGAGAGGTGCTCCGATCATGGCTTTAACTGAACAAGACCATCGGAACATATCTCTTATTAATAGATGGGAAAGGTTGAAAGCGTTACATCATCAATTCTCTGTCAGGTGGAAAGAATATTACCTCAAGTCATTACACAAACGTTATAAGTGGAAAAGTCTAGTACCCAATGTAAAAGTCGGGGATCTCGTCGCAGTGATAGACGATCTACAACCACCTTGTGAATGGCGACTGGGAAGAATTGAGCAAACGTATCCTGGTACCGACGGAAATACACGTACTGCAGATGTGCGTACGGCGTCCGGAATAATTACTCGTCCTATCGTTAAATTGTGCTTTCCACCCTTCGTGGTCGACGAGGATCGTAACTAACGCGGGTTTTTTCAACACATCCTCAATTTCATACATCTTCTCCTACTTCTCTAAATCATACAGTCTAATAAAACTTTGCTCTTTCTCATTTCACAGCTAAAATTATTCCAAAACACATTGAATTTCTCTGTAACTATTTTAATAACTAATTTTTCCCAACATTAGGAATAGCTGAAGCCGAATTCCCATCCACTCAAGGCTAGGTCAACGCAGACATCGTTTAAATGACCACTTGTATAGATGTGTGCTTTGGAAAAATGTCCACTCTTTGCGGTTTTGTAAAAGGTTTCTCAGGATGACAGCTAAGAAGAGGAAAGACATAGTCGAGAGGCATCGCTATTGTGTAAATTGTCTTGCCAAGAGCCACGATTTAAGAGGGTGCACATCAATGGATACGTGCAAGAAGTGTGATCGATTTTATCACACGCTTTTACATCCAGAATCCAACTAGCTCAGGAAATCTAGAAGTCCGAAGAGGAGAGAAGAGAAACCACCAACCCAGAAGACTAAACCATCAAAACCATCAACAACATCCATCGCGCATCAACAATGCCAGACGCGAAAATTCTCGTGGAGGCTATACGATCACTAGCACATGTGCTTTGTGCCAACTCCGAATAATTCGGTTGACTAACGTCAAGGCCGGCGCCACATTAGGGCTTTCGAGTTATCTAGTTTCCCTGACTTATGAAAAGTTCGCATACCGGCAACTACAGTCCGACTTAAAACTTGAGCTGGTAAGTTAACTCTCATCCTTTGAAAATGATTGGGAAAAATGTGGTCTAAACTTAGCTTAGAAGCACATTTAATGGTAGTGGAATCAGTGTTGCCGTTTTGGTTATTTTTTTATCGGCAATACAACAATCACTTCTTTAATATTATTTGAAAATTTGCAGTCGTTAGCAAAGCGTCACTACATTCAATTGAAATTTTAAGAACAATTTAAATACAAATAAATAAAAACCTTAATTTATTATTTCGAGGTCTAAATATAAAAAAGGCCTAACTCCGTTTTTTGTTACTTTACAGGAGAAGCGAAAAACTTAATAAAATCTGTAAAATTTTTCATACAACAAAAATTTTAATGCGGTTTTTAAAAAATTGTTAATTTTTGTTTTAATGAAGTTTTCGAAGTTTATTTCGTTGATATTTTTGAAAACAAAAATTGAGTTAGTCCTTTTTTAAACTGAGTTGAAAGTGAAATATATTATAATAATTCATGTTTAAATAATAAACGGTAGTAATTCATGAAATTAAGAGGATTAAGTCACAAGTAAATTGTAGAAAATCAATTCTTATAAGACAAATTATCTTAAAAAAGATGATGATCTGCAGGTAAAATCTTTTTAAGTCCTGTTGGTGGTCCCATTTCTTTTTCGTGATTGATATTTTCTCCTTACAAAGTGAAGCAGAGGATATATCTTTAATAGACTTTGATCAATTCGTAATCCCCAGTTATGTCCGTTGAAATATGTTGATTCTGATGGGTCATACGTCAGAGCTCATAACATATTAACAGTAGATCAAAGTTTTCTAAGAGGCTTAACTGACCGGCCTTTATTTGATATGCCAAAATATTGAAAGCCTTCCATTCTTGTTTTTCTATTTACGTGTTATGTCCGTTCAGACTTTCTTGCAATATTTTTTCTTGCTCGGATACCATTAGCATTCTGAGATTCAGAGTCAGACTTTGCGTTCGCTTTCATAATTTATATAGCGTTTTTAACCCTTTGACGGACACCAAAATTTTAGTAGGCCTTCCCGTGGGACATTTGCTGTATTTCCGTTATTTGGCTACATACAATTTATGACGTGTATACACGTCATTTCGCCCCCAGAAATCCTTGTTATGACGTCTATAGACGTCAGTATCCGTCAAAGGGTTAATGTTACAACTTTTTCCGCTTAAACAATATTTTTCAAAAAAATCAAAGTGAACTGATCTGAATTAATTGTTTTGTTAGTATAATATTTTTCCTGTTTCTCAAAAACAGAGAAACATGTCGATTGATTTATAGCCGTGATTTTTAAGAACTCTACCCGCCACCAAAATTTGTTAAGCAACTTTTTCCGATAAAGCGAATTTGTTATTTGGGAAATATAAACACACAACTTCAGCTGCTGTTATAATTTTAGAACGAAATAAAAAATGAGTTAGGATTTGTTTTTTCAAAAATTCATTGTCATGAATTAAGCCTTTTTAAAATCATTATAAATCTGATATTTGCAAATGTATCCACCTGAAATTTTGAGGCAAGGTTCATCTGACATTTTTCCCCCACAATAAACTAAAAATGGTATTTTGAAAAAACTGGGTTAGGCCTCTTTTATATTAAGCCATCGATTTATAGTTTAACTACACAGGAAAAAATAAAATTTGGTTATTTTTTTGCTTTTTTGATTATTTTTTATTTTGGTTATAAAATTTTTTTGTCGTGGCAACGCTGAGTGGAATCTACATTATAAAAATGGATAACATATGCCCTGGACACAATAAAATATATATATATATAAAATAGGGACTTTCTAAAGTTACCCCAACGATTTTGGAAAAAGTTGACAATGTTGCCGCCTTGGTCGCAGGTTTTCAGCGAGATTTCGCAGGAAACACTAACAAATTTGTCTTCGTCGCTAAAATCTTGTGCTCTCACCTTTAGTTCCGGTTAAACTCCTCGGAGCTTTTGGCCAGTCCTTTACGAAGTGTTGTAAAATTCTAATTTCGGGCCAATTTAACATTGGACGTAGATATCTATACACTAAGGGAGAGAGGAAAAGCACAGCTAGAGAAATCAATTTCAGTCCGACACTATAACGTTGCTGGGGTTGACGGGTATAATTAGTCAAACCATTTTGTAAGCAAACCAAGAGCGGTTTACTAATTTTTGAAGAAAAATCATTTTTTTTCCTTAACTCCAATTCCAAGTTTTGAACTTTTGTGTTTATATTTTTTTAATTCTCTAGACATAACCTGGCATTATCAACCTTCAATTTGTTTTTTAATCTTTTTGCTGACAAATATTGCCTACGATAATGATCCAAGATTGTTTTTAAACTCCTAACGTCTGAATTTGAATGGTAGGGGGTCTCTTAAAACTAAAGGATATTTCGCTGTCCATTATAACATCCTCTAAAATCTTATCATCCTGATACCCTATCTTGATTTCACTACTTTGTTAAAACTTGGAATTGTTTTCTCTTTAGGCAATTCATTTTGTTGAGCACATTTCGGAATAGCAAATTTGGCAATACGATTTCCATAAATGAGTTCGGGATCAACATCAAAACTACAGGCGTACAAGCTCTTCACTGATGACTTCATATTTAAAATACGAAGCCATTCAGCTCGTCTAAAAAAGGAACAAAAAATAAAGAAAGAAAAGCTGCTATAATACAAAACACATGAAAAACCATAGTGAAAAAGATAAAATTCTAGGCCACAAACAACCTAGAAAAAAATATCAACGTTAATTAATAATACCAACAACTTCACTACTCTAATTTTTCTCAAAAATTTCTTTGAACCAATTTTACATTTTCATCCCTTATTGCTTATTGAATCAACATATTCATATACAAACCAACATAAGCTACAAACGTACTATTGATTTTATTAAAAGGATCAATATAAAATATCATGAATCCATAGAAAATTCTCTTTATAAGCTGATAACTGAATGTCGGGAATCAGGAGAAAATTATCACTAAAATTAAAATTAGCAAATTGAAGATGATACGTATAAAATGTGCTAAACTTATAGAATATATTTGTAATATATATTTGAATTTTTCCATTATCAGATAAAGTTATTCCTATTTTTCCTTTAAATACTATTATAAAAATAAAATAATCCTTTTAATATCTAAAAATAAATGTAAATCAAGATGAAATTGGATATGAAAAAAAGCGAAGTGAAACAAGCATACAATAAATATATAAATTAACGAAATGTAGCTAAAAATTACAACCAAGCTAAATTTCATGTATAAAATGTAATTATTAAAAATATGCAAATTTCGACTTTTTCGACTATTATTTAATGCCACAGTTATGATATAGTTAAAACGATTTAGAACCATTTTTGAGGGAAATCAGCCTTAGGAACCGGAGGTCAGTATTGTGTACTGTTAGAAAACCCAAGTTTTCCCTCATAAATAAACGCACTTTTAATATTTGAAATTAAAAAGATGAAAAAACGATATATAATCGTTTGTAAGGGAAACCGGCCTTAAGAACCGAAGGCCTGTTTTGTTTTTTTAACAAAGGTTTCCCACACAAATAAAAATAAACGCACTTTTTATATAAATTATTAAAAACAAAAAAGTTTCCCACACACATAAAATATTTTAAATACTAATAATTTATGATATACGGCACTTTCCTCGCAGCATTTTCTGGTCCTGTAAAAAATTTATACAATTATTTTATAAAATAAATATGTTTACAAATACTCACATTTTTCCTGTGTTCTTATTACTTCTCGACACAAATGATCCTTAGCTTAATTTTCATTCACAATTTCTATTAAAATAAAAAACTTACTGTAATTTATTTTTGCATTTCAATTATTAACATAAAGTAAAGATTATTAATATTAAATCAATATATTAAATATTTTGAATTATAAATCAAATAAATAAAAAACTTACCTTCCAATTCTTCACTTTTACACATTTAATTAATTTGCGCCAATAATAAAAATCCACCCCGAAAACAAAATTAACAAAACAGAGTTACTTTTAGACAGAGACAGAAATACTATTTGGTAATATTTGCTGTCTATTTCATTTTTGAACAGTGCTTCTGCCAAATTCGTTTCGTTAATGCTTATACTGTGCCCATTACCTCGTATGGATGATTTATTAAATTCCACAAAGAGTACGAAATATATGACCACACTTGACATACAATGCGGTTACTAGCAAGTAGAAGTGGTTGAAGAAGATCGCGACAAAAGATGTTTCATTATTCCAATTGGAACATTTCGCTTTAAGAGGATGCCATTTGGATTACGAAATGCTTGCACAACTTTTCAGAGATTAATTAATCGTTTCAAGTCTGGAGTCCGGGAAATATGAATTTTTGCCTATTTTGATAATATAATGGATAAATGATAATATATGGAAGATGTCGATGCAGTATAATAATAATAAATGCAGATTTTATTGATTCAGTGTAAAATTTCTTGGTCATATTCTTACTCCAGAGGGAAGAGCTATGGACCTCAATAAAATTCAGGCTATTGTTGAGCTCTTTACGCCAGAAATGTAAAGGAACTCATTTCAATTATTCAAATTTGTTCATGGTATAGGGGATTCATTGATCGTTATGCTGAAATCGCTAGACCACTAACTAATTTGAAGAAGAAAGCAGCTGTATGGAAATGGGGAGCTGAGGAACAAATGGTATTCATCGATTTGAAAGAGGTCTTATTCACTTCGCCTGTATTCCATCAAAACGGACGCTAGCGGTAGTGCACTTGGAGCAGTATTACTCCAGGGGGAGGGTCAAGATGAATATGCAAGCTGTATATTGAGCAACGCTGAACGCAATTACGCTACTACGGAACGAGAAGATCTAGCCAGTATTTCGTGGTTACTAACCTTGAAATCACCTACAGGAAGACTAGGTGGGTATAGATGCAACAATACAATTTTACGATTGAATTCCTTCCTGATAAAACGAATTCTGTACCTGATATGCTGTCCAGATCATGAAGAAGCTGTCGACGATAATTGGTTTTGTTCTTTTCATGTTCATGACAAAAAGCGTGAGTGACAGAAATTGGAGAGGAATAAATGAAAGATGACTAGCTGAAGCCGATAATAACATCGCTGAAAACAGGAATTATATACTGAATGATGGCATTTTGTATTGTTATTCAAATGATGATAGTGAAAATGCCTCGTTATACCTTCTTAAAAACGTCCTGAAATTTTGAAAGCATACCATGATGACAATACTGCCGGCCACTATATATATATTGCACGTAATAGTAGCAGATATTTTTAGCCTGGAATGTGTAATGAAACAGCAAAATATTTTAAAGGCTATATCGAATGCCAACGATTTAAGACAACAAATATGAAACTCGCTGGACTTTTGCAGGTTACTTGTAGTTATCAACGATTTGAAGTTATAACAGTCAATTTATTTGGTCCCTGGCTACAAACAGAAGATGGCTGCAGATGGATCTTGATTGCTGAAGATGTTGCCAGCCTATGGACTGAAATTTTTAAGTCGAACGAAGCAACAGCAAACTTATGAGCGGAAATTCTTATAGATGAAGTCTTTTTACGATATAGAATGCCTAGACGTATTAAATCTTACAATCGTGTACAATTCGCGTCAGCTATTATGCAGAAAGTCGCGTTTTGTCTTGATAAACAACAGCAGTTCACATCCATCCATCACGCCGAACCAAATCCTGGGCGGTTACTGTGTAATTCGATTCAAAAGAAAAATTATACAAATTCGGAAAAATGGAACTGTGCAATACAGTTATCGCATATACGTACTTTTTTCCGTTTTCGTATTCATGAATATCCCTGTCGAAAGTGCGACCGTGTAATACGAAAATGTAAGTATTTTTTTTTTTGCCAAAGAATACATTTTTTAAAAGAGAAGCATTGTGTATTTTGAAGTGGACTTTTCTAAAGAATGTTCAAAAAACAAAGTCCCATACAAAAACAAGACAATTTGAGCTAATGGTTGAGTTTATGGTAGGACATCCCGAATTGGCTAAAGGGCACATTAACTCACGAGAAGCTAAAAGTATGTCAAGTATACATACATAGATACAAATAAATGTAGTAATAAATTCTTTGAATATTGGCATATTATGTACTTACTTTTTTCTATTAAGAGATAATATGTTGGAGTTATATCTTATCAATTTCCTTTGGACTTTTCCGGTATATAATCGTCGTCATTGTCATCCATCCAGATCCATTTTATGGTACACATCACTTTTGTTTCAACGTTATTAAAACAAAATTAAATCAAAATTTGTCACTTATCAACTGCTACCAAGTTTTTCTTTGTTATTTTGACATTTAAGTTCAAGTGCTCCCAAATACATAATGTTTTTACCCACATACGAATAAGTACTTTGCTGTCAGTAATTCGAAAGCGTTAGATAGTACAATTTCATTTTCGTATTATTCCATTCGAAAGATTTAAATTTTCGAATCGAATTACACAGTAACCCCCTGCTAACGCTAGACTAGGGACATGAAGAATTAATTGGCTATATTGGTGCAGAGTCAACATGATAAATAGCATCAATGCTTAGCTGCTATACGCTTTGCAATGAATACTGCTAGATGCCAAAATACTGGATATATATAGTAGTGCTGCATACTTCACATTTGGTCGCCAGCTACATATTTCAGACGATGTCAACCACGCTGTTAAACAAATAATTGAGACTGAGAGTTTTATTCCGGTAATATCGACATATCTATACACTAACACCAGTTTTCTTAAAGTTGCAAAAGAGGCAGAAATGAAGATACAAGGCAAGAATAAAACATATGTTGCTCAGCAAAGACGACTACAGCCTAACTTTGAAATAGGTACTGAATTATTGGTGGCAACTCATGTAGTGAGCAGAATATCCAAATTTGGGTCATCCTCATAATAAAGAGACGAGGAAGACCGAGAAAATCCAAATAAATGAAGTCTTGTAAGATGTTGATGTATTGCTCCTGCCGAGGTCCCGTACGTCAAAAGGGGAGACTGTAGCGTATCATATTTTATATGTATATTTGAAACCTTATTTTATTTTTATACCCATTGCCATTAAATTGTAAGTCACTAGCATTTGTGACTTTCTTCGGATACAACCCTGTAAGTAGTAACAACAACACTGTAATAGAGAAGTACTATTTCGTTGAATTTGAAACTGAATTTGGTATAGCAGCGATTGGTGTGATCAATACGAGGAAAAATCCATACTGCAAAGGGTGAAAAGAAGTGTGCTCAACGGAATCAGTCTTCTCTACTGTTGGAGACACAGATATAAACAGATACGTCACGGGCTTTTGACGTTTAACTCCTCACTTAGAAAGGGACAGCAAATATTACCAAAAAGTATTTCTGTCCCTCTCTGACTGCCTGTCTGTTTTGTTTGTTTTTTTTTTTAGATTTCGGGGTGGATTTTATTATTTTATTTTGGTAGAAATTTACGATATTTTTGTAGAATATTAGAATAATTTTGGAAGGAGATGAACCGTTTTATTAGGAAAAGGTAATTCGGAGTTAATGTATTTTTTATGACACCTTTCATCGGTCGTCACTAACTTAATATTTAATCAATTTAGAGGTATATTCGCAATGAGTATATATTTTTATTTTTGCTTACCTTCTGCACACGGAACTTTTTTCCGTGTGAAGGGAAATTGCTAGGAGTTCGACTAATAATGAAAAAAATTACAGAACTTTAACTTTTTCATTCAAGAAATTAATAAATACTGGTAATATACATAAATGTTCTACAAGAAAAAATGTTTATAAGCAATATGTCTTATTTGATTTTGATATATTTAGTTTCCCACTTTCCTTTTGCGCAAGAAACTATATTCATTGCGACCAAAAACAACATACAAATCGATAAATAATTAAATATTTACATATTTTTTTCCGTTTCCCATTCTCCCTCCCCTTCCTTACTTTCCTATATCCTCCTTTTCCATCCTCCCCTAAGGACAATGTACAATGGGTTAATTTTCACCTCCGGGTACTGTGCTTGTCTTGACCGACAGGTGCATGTCCTCTAACCTAACCTAAATATTTTTAACATTTAATTTTTCCAATTTATCCGCCAGTTTTCACTCTGTGTATCTGTTGCTTCTAACATATTTGTTTCGCAAAAACTTTTAACTTTTTTTCTCCCTGACAACTAATTTGATAAATGTAGTTTTAACAAGATGACGTTATCAGCTGTCTGTTATTTAAATTTATTATGTCGTATTTTAAACGATCAATAGAAACGTATGGAAAAACATTTTGTCAGTAAATTTAAAGTTGGAAAAGAGTAGAATAAACTTTAATACTTTCGGAGTATACATTGCGGAAATTAAATATATGCGGATGGCATGACATAATCTGTTTGAAACTGAAACTGTCGTTGTTGACCCTTAAAAATAACAAAAATCTTTGGTTTTCTCCAAGGTAACAATATAAGTATAATTGGAGTGAAACATATTCTCCGCTGAGAAATCTACGAGGATATTTACATGCTCTTAGTGAAAAAATACCTCATATTAGCATAGAAAAATGTTTTATGCAGTTTCAAATATACACTCTAAAAAATTTACAAACTTAATATATAGGAACATAATTCTATTTACGCTGTAGTTTAGTAGGTAGTGTATTGGCTTATTAGAGGTGAGACCGAGGTTCTAAACCAGCTCAGGCTTCTCGAACAAAACGGAATAAGTCATCTCGAAAAAAATATTTCTTCTTAAATTTAAATATTTTTAATTTCAAAATTATAGTTTTCAATTTTCTGACATGGATTCCACTAATTTTGGCGCATTCGTCTTTCGTTTCCATTACATTTGAGACTGAATAATATCTTTTTTTTAATTTCTGAACGTTTTCTAAAAACATTTGTTCAATTTTATCAATGTCTTGCTTCATTTTGTAATCACTAGAAAATTAGGAACGCAGTAAATTCAAATTAAAGTTTCGATAAGTCGTGGAAAACATTAACAACCAAGCTATTATATTCCAAGTAGAAAAATCATACCTTTTCCTGTCATTTGCTTGAATCAAATATTTTAAGTGCCAATTTTAAGTCGAAGAAATTTAATATTTCATATTCACAAAAGATTCCTGTTATGATTGAGATAATGATCATTCAAGTAAGTAGAAGAATATTAAAAATATTAGTGTTGAACTGTATTCAACAGATTATTGTTTTTGTGTACTATTGTGAATTATATTTAATTTTGTTGTATTAATTTAATTTAGAAGTCGCCGTGGTCTGGTGGGTAGTGTGTTGGCTTATTAGACGAAAGGCCCGGGTTCGAATCCCAGGTCAGACAGCAGATTTCTGGCAAAAGACTCTGAGAGTATAAATTGCCATGAAAAGCTTCTCAAAAATCTGTCGTTCGGAGTCGACTTTAAACTGTAGGTCCCGCCACTAATGGATAAAATTAACGCACACAACATAAGTGGTGTGAGAAGCTAGGTCGTAATCCTGACTGAAGGATTGTAATGGCCAATTAAGTAAGTAAGTATTAATTTCTCATTTTTTTTCTTTCAATTTTGTAATTATATTTACATATATTTAAGCTCTCCCATTTATCTTTTTCATATATATGTAATTATTTCCCCTTAAATGGAAATAGCAACGGTTTCTCTTTATATATTTTCTAACATAAACTTTCCTAATGACCTTTATTTATTTGTGAGATTAGTTGATAAGTAGCAGCCAAGGAGGCAATAAATTTTAAGTTTTATTAAAAGAACTAAACCTTCTTATCCTTTGGGGGATATATATATTCAAGAGGCATATACATATCCCAATCCTAACTCCGTCAACCCATCCTTTGTAGACCCTATGAATTTAGTTGACTCCTAGAGCCTACAAAATTGGTCCTTCGAAAAGTCCTAGCGTTCTAGGATTGTGATTTGAATCAGTGGCACAAGGTCCACTAGACACAACAGGTGGTTATGAGTCAACAGCATCAACCCCAATAAGCATAGAGTGGCACAAGATCCACTAGACATAACAGGCGGTTGTGTGTCACCAGCAGTAACCCCAATAAGCATAGAGTGGCACAAGGTCAACTAGACACAACAGGCGGTTATGCATCAACCCCAAAAAGCATAGAGTGGCATAAGGTCCACTAGGCATCACTAGCGATTGAACACTACCAGCATCAATCCCAGCAATCATGAAGTGGCATAAGGTCCACTAGAGAGCAAGGGAGATTGTGCGCTGCCAGCATCAATCCCAACAACCATCAAGAAGACAAGAACAAGAAGTCAAACAACCAAATAGAAGACAACCGATCATCAACAAATTCTCCCCAGGAAAAAACGGGCAGGAAACCGAATATCACCAAATTCATCTCCAGGAATAAAGAGGCAGGAGGAAAAGCTAGCCAGAAGATCGATCAACAACAATTTCATCCCTAGGAAAAAAGGTTAACATCAAGCGCATTTGAAGAATTCTACATGAAAATATAAGTACAATACAAAAGTGCAGAAAATGAAAGGTTACAAGTGCCAATCAAGGGCATTTAAAAGGTAAGAGAGCAAAAGGTATGTACAAGACAGTAGTTATTGTTTTGACTTAAGAAAAAATCTCTAAGAGAACAGTGTAAGAATTTAAAGAAAAAAAAAAAATAGGTGAAAAAATACGTATACACATGTACGTTAAAATATTAAAAAAAAAAAAACCGATTTTCAAAACAACAAAGTGCAAAATAAAAAACACCAATAAAATCAAAGGTCAGTGTCACGCGATGGTATCAGACATACGAAAATACCAACTAAATTAAAATATCATAAAAAGCAACGGTAAACGAAAAAAAAAACCAATTTAGAAAATTCACAAGCAAATTCCACAAGACAACAAAAAGAATAATAGGCTTTTTACACTGAGCTTCATCTTTCATTTCTCATCAATTGGCAAGATGACAACATCTTCCCATAAGAAATATACAGAGCAAAAAAGCGTCATCTTTCATCATCTTCACAAGATGTTCCTATCTCATTTTGTTCCAATCATCATCTTTCGATAATTTTACTGTCATCACTAAAAAAATGACATTTGTTTGCATGTATAAAAAAATTAAACGTCACAAAATGAGCGGGACTGAACAATGTAAGTAAATTTTTAAATATATATAAATTAATGAAATAAATTTTTTAATAATATTTTTTTAATATTTTTTAGCAAAAAAAAGCACTCGAATTAGAACCAAAGTGGACAACCTCACCCGCAAATATAAGTATAGATATTGTATGCAACTTTCATAACCAACATTTCATATAAACCTTTTTCCAGACAAGAAAAAAATAAAATTGGTCCAACTGGAGGAGCACCATCCTCATGGGAACATTATCATAAAATTAATAATATTCTTGGGTCTTTCAGGCTACATAACATAGCTGAAACTATGCATGAAAGTACAGGTACATACATATGTACATAGATAGAAATGTAATAGCTAAGAAACAAAAGTAATTTTAAATTCGCAGACATGTCTACACTTTTAGAAGATCCTCAAGGTGTTATCGTGCTTGATCCTGAAGATTTAATTTTGAACCAATCGTGCATCAGTTTAAACTTCTCTGATAATGAGGACAGCCAGGGATCTCAGCCGAAAAAAAGAAAGTGTGATGTAAACGCTGAACTAGTAAGATTGGCGAGAGAGCGTAATGATATGCAACGTCAAATGCACCAAGAGCGGAGACAACAATTGGATGAAATAGTTAAAAGTTTAAAAGACATATCATCTCAAAATGCATCCTTTCAATCAGAACTACTTTCAATTTTGAGGGAGAAAAACTAGATTATTTTTACTATGTTTTTGGATTTTTGTGTGGTACGCATTTGAAGAAGGTGCTCTTTATTATTATTATTTATGTGAATAATATATATAACATTTTATTTCTGTTTTTGTTTATCAATTGTTTGTGTGAATTAAATAATTTTAAGTTTTTGCGTTTAAATTGTTATGTGAATAATATAATTTATTTTATGTTTTTTTTAACTTTTTGTTTTTTAAATGATCTCAATAAAAAATATTTAAGTTTTTGGTACTTTTTATTGTTTTTTAAACGAAATTCAGTGAAAACATTTAATGACATATTAAAATTATCTTTCCGTAACATATTTTGCAATAGCTTTTCTAATACTTTCTGCTGGTGCTGAAAAATCTCCAGATGTGTTGCTGTCTTCTGGTTGAGGGCGGGCTTCGGTCACATCTATATTCCAATTTTCATTTATATGGCTATTATAAGAATTCAAAAAGTTATGTAAAATACAAGCACACATAATAATTTTGCTATTGAACTTGTAATGATTATCCAAACCCTTTCCTATGCGTCGGAATCTAGCCTTTAAATGACCAAACGCATTCTCAACTACGCGCCTTGCTTTGGACAAATTGTAATTAAATGTTTGCTGTTCTACAGAGGCGGAAGTTGAAAAAGGATATGGCTTCATGATAGTTCTTGAAAATTTGAATGCAGAGTCTCCGCCCTGGCTCGAAAGAATATACTACGCATAGTCACTGATACTCTTTCAAGTTCGGGTAGTGGTTGAGTGCTCGCCGGCAGGTGAGAGTTACCTGCAAACAATCCAGCTAAAATTTTCGCCTTCTCAATCGGGTCAGTAAATATTTTGTCATTCATTATAAGAGTTGGAATAGAACTAGCATTATTCCGCAAACTTTTAATAAATGACGAAAAGCACGATATATGTGTTGGTTCATTCACTAGTTGAGCAAGGTGATTATGCGCGGCAAGCAACTCAATGTATTGGCCTTCAGTAGTAGTGCGGTTCGAATGGTGGAGCCAGGATGAATTATGAACATTGAAATCAACAGTAACAACAGTTTCACTGTTCGGATAATCCTCCAGGATCCGATTTATGGAGTCAGAAAGAGAATCGAAGCCTGATATGGTAACCTTAATAATTAAGTCATCGAGTTCAACAGACGTGTTTTTGAATTCGTTGTATGTAACATTAAATATTTTAAAATTACGAACAACGGATTTAGCAACTTAATCGGATAAATTATAAACTCACTAAATTAAAACTATCAAATTAAAATAATAATTAAACAATAGTTAATAATAACATCGAAAACATTGAAATTTAAAAATAAACAACAATACGTAGATTGGAAATAACAAGTATATTTACATTAAAATAATAACAATAAAATTCTAATATAGACTACATTGGTACATAAAGAAAACAAATTCAAAACAATAAACAACATACATAGTCAGCTGATTTCTTCCAACAAAACATATGTAAAAAGAAACATAAAGTAAACTAATAGGGAAACAAAATAGAAATAAAGCAAAATATAAAAGACTGCAATAACCAAATCACATAACAATATTTTTTCCCGCTAAACATATAACATCTGCTTGAAACAAGCTGTGCTTGAAATTTTCAAGTGCATGTGCTTTAAGACAGAGTTGTTTTCTTTCTCATATTTTGCACTACTCTCAAAGAAATCGTAATTATAACATATCGTCAGGAAGTTCAAAAAATGCAGATTTCGAAAAATTTACTAACGCTCGTCTGCTTGTGCAAATGTGCTGCAGAGATCTAAGGCCCTTTATTAAAGGGCAACCAGGGCCATTTTATTTATGTCATTTCGAATCACAGCAGATATAAAGGCGCCGCCGAAACTTTACCATATTTCGGCTGACAGCCGACTTAAAGCCGCCGACAAATTTGCTCGGCGCAGGTCTCTGACGGCCACACAACTTTTAAAGGAGTTGCAGATTCTAAATGTGGTGGAACTGTCGCTAAACTCTGATAGGATGAACTGGAAAATTGTAAGCGGGGGAAAATATTTAATTTGATGATTATTGTAGGGAGGAATTGTTGGACAGTTAAAAGCTCGTTTTAGGCGCTTTGGAAAAGGGGTTGATAATGGTCTAAAAAATTTTAACTAGGTGGTTTTAGCCTGTTGTGTTCTCCACAACTTTCTCAGTGAACACAATGATGCTGTATGTGAAAATTGGATGCGGGCTTTAGAAGCTGCGGAAGCAAACCGGTCGTATCCTGAATTCATTGCAACACTAATGGACAGCAGGAATATTCAAGAAAGAATAAGAAATCCAATTTCTGAATATTTGTGTGAGTTTTATTGTTAGCAATACTTTTATTAATCCACATATACACATATATGTATACATTTATATTAAAAAATAATAATAATAATAATTCAGTTTCTCAATAACAAAAACAACAAATATCACAATTCAAGAGATCAAAACCATTTAAAAAACTTAAATTCTTTTTAAAAATTTCTTTTGTTTCTTCTTCAATCGCAATTACTTTTTCTGATACATTTTTAATATTTTCGACAACCATTTCTACACTTTTAATAATTTTATTGATGTTTTCATTTTTCTTTTTAGATGTATGCAGCTTTTGCCGTTGAAACTGTGGGCCCATATTGCAATAAGAGCTCGCTCCCCGCTCTCTTCCCATTTGTTGGCACTTTTTCTCTTGACTTCAAATATAAAAAATTGTATAAAAATATATTCAAATAATATTTTTAATTTAAATTACCTTTTTGATCCATTTTTTACACAAAACAAACTAAAAAGAGCGCAAACTGTTCAAAAAAAAAAACTAAACGTCAAAATGAAACACGAATGACCGTTTGAACACCAGGGTTCGCAATCGTGTTTCAGAGAGCGAACCAAGTGGTTCGTTTTGCCGTGTGAACATTCTATAAATATAGCTTGTAACTTATGTTGTTTCTCTTTAAACTTATCGAATTTACTTAATTGTAAAGATTGTAAATAAATGGAAATTGTAAAAAAAAATTTTTTTTGGAATGATGACAAATATTCCGTAATTTTTTTTATGGATTCGATGAAAATAAAGTAATAAAGAAAATGAAGAGGGAGAAGTAACAAGCTATTTGTTTAAATAATAATGGATTATAAAATAGCAACAAATTTTTAGGTATTTTAAAGAGAAGCTCCCTATTGTACGTTATTAATAGAGGAGTATCTCAAACTCTATACTTATAGTATATACTCGCGGGTTAATTTCAGGTATATAAAAATAATCCTTGCTAATCATTGGCTGACTATCTCTGTCTGCGAAAAACCAATACTTCTTATATAACCAACTAGGGAGAAGTTTGGCACCACGAATCATTATTTACGCATAGCGAGTCTCCCAAAACCATTAATGTACACGACAGGCTAATACTCGTGTAATGCGAATGGAAATTAATAGAAAATAGCAGTCTTATCGCCCACTGGAATACATATTTTGTTTATTTATTTCTTACAGTTTTTTAAACCTAGATATATATGTACAATACATTAATTATTTTCACAATATTCGGTTAGGAGCTTCTTAAATAAAATCATATCCTTACAATCTTTTATTTTATTTGGTAAGTCATTATACTTCTTAATTTCATTATATTCCAAACAATTCATATCTCTAGTAATCTATAATTATCTTTTCGCCTAATTTCACTATTACATTGTCATCTCTCATTCCATTTATTCATTAATTTTAATGCCAATCTTTGCTTGGTAGTTATATTAGACATTATCTCTTGCATTATATCATCTAAATACTTTATCTTATTGTCTATATCACAGTTATTTAAAAAACGGAAATTAAATTGACGTAAATAATACACTAACATATCACAGCTATAGTTGTTCCATATATTTAAAGTTTTAATCACTCTCATATTCAACGCGTCATTAACAGGTATATCAAAGTCAATGGTTTCATGGTCACTTATCACAGTTTAAGTTTTTGTCGTTAGAATGTACAAGGTCAATTGGAGTAGAACTATGTTCCTTTATTCGTGTATCAAACATCACACATTGTTTCATTGGAGCATTAAAAAAATAAATCGTTTAATTTATTTGAGTATAAATTATTCTTATTAATATCAATATTAAAATCGTACATACATTGCATAATTGGTCATTACAACCCTTCAGTCTGGATTATTGACCTAGTTTCTCTCACCACTTACAGTGGATCCATCGCATAATCGGGCAAGCATTAGTCTGATATGTATGGGATTAAAACTTAAAAAGAATATACTAAGTATATGTTTTTTTGCTTTTATTTTCACTCTATATTACAGACTTTCAGATTAATAACAAAATAACAACATTTTTCATGATAACGGTAATTTTATAAAGAAAAAGGAAATTAACTCAATTCTTTGCGCTCAACGCATAATCGGACAAACAAGAGAACCATTGCAAAAAATGACGAAAGACAACAATTAATAATTTGTGGCATATCCTTTGTTCTCAAGAACGACCTGTAAACGTTTTGGAATCGATTTTACCAAACTGTAGCATATTTCAGGTTCTTTCAGCCTTAAGCTGATTCAAAGTGTTAAATCGTTGTTGGTATACTCTTCTGGCTAATTTTATTTTATTATTATTTGATTAATTTTTTTTTTGTTATAATGCAGTTATTTAATTTTCTTTTTTTTAAATTGGATTCGGAGGAATTATATAGAAAGGAACACACACAAACAAAAGAGGGTTAGCGCACGACTTCACTTATGAAGCCCTAGCACCTGTCAACCAACCCAAGCTGCTAATGAATCTGTGGAGAGCCTTAATGTCGGCTCTCGACACATAACTCAAGCCCTCAAAGAAGGCCCTGCCAAGGGTCCTCAACCTACCAAGGGCTGGGCAGTTACAGAGACCTCCTCTGTAACGAACACCTCGTTCGTTTACAATTTTGCCAGCAAATTTGGGACTATACTTGAGCATTCTTTACTGTGATAAGTATCGTCAAGTTCCTTAAAGGACACCAAAAAGACGTTCAACTGGGTTACGTGCTTTACACAGTGCCTTATTATAACGAAATTTTGGTGTCCCCTCTGGTTGGTTTAGTAGAGGAGTCATTAGCCACGGCTCCAATGGGTACCCAGAATCACCTATAGATATTTTTGTGACAAATTAAAAAATAAAATAACTTACTACGAAAAAAGAATCAATCAAAAATATTTCGTGATTGCCATTTTCAAAACACCTTTACATAACTCTTCATACTGCTGAAGTGCTCCAAATGTATGAATCGTGTCAAGCTTCCGGGAATTTGGCATTCACATTTAAAATTTTTAGATTTGAATGACAAATCTACAATTTCAACAAAAATAATTATATTATGAATTTCTTGTCAAAAAAAACCTTGAATTTAACATTTGAACATTAATAGAATCTTACCCGAGATGGTTGACATAAGCCTCCTCATGACTGTTTGGGGCCAAAATCGAGACATGTGTGCAATCGATATCTGCTACAGAGAGTGATACTGCTGACGCAAAAACTAATTTTGCAGCTTGTCGTTCCCCTTGAGTCATAGGAAACTTTTCTTTTGCGTAAAACATGGTATTGTTAATTGCATCCGTTACACGATGTATGTAAAGCTCTCCTACAGGTCGTTAATAACATCCCGTAGCATAGAAATGAAAGGCAGTGAGGACCTTTAAATATAAAATCCATTTATAAATTTTAAAGACATTCCAAGTTACCTGTTTTTCAGTTGATATTGCAGTTATTCTGGTGCTATTTAATTGTCCATCAAGCTGAAAGACAAGTTCCTCAGCCAAGGGTGGTGTTAAACTGTAGAGTTTCCGAAATTCCAATGCATTTGTGTTAAATGGGTTCTCCAAAATCACGAAGAACACTTCTATCATCCCTTCGAGCGTTGAAAACTGTCTCATCTACTGATAAATTATACCCTAAGTATTCAAAAGCCATTTTGATCTTAAAATGTTGCTTTCAATTGATTGAATCGATTGAATAAACAATACAAAAATTATTTAGTTTAGTTTACGACAACAGTTGAAATAACGATTTCGAATATCGTTTAAAAATTTTCCAGAATGTTATAATTGACAATTTTTTTGTTTAGTATTTTAAACGATTCAATAATCGTTAAAAAATTTAGTGAATTTCACTACAGTCCTAATTTTTATTCGCACCAATGCAACTAAAATGTCTTTACTTTTACGCTCCAAAATATCTATTGAGGTGTTGTCAGTTTTACTTCATAATAAAAAAATCAAATTCAACCTTCTTTGTATTTAAAGATTTGTAACAAAAAATTTGTTCATTTCAAAGTTCACCCGGTAACGTGCAATATTCAACAGTAGAGCGGATCGGTTACAGAGTGAAATAATCTCGTTTCTCAGTCTTTCTTAATATCTGCTAGTCTGAAAGGAATACTTGCTGTATTTTCTCTTTATGAAATCATTTAGAATATATTCCATTTAGTGTAAAACTTACTTTTTTAAGATTTTAAAAAGAAATATATCTACTTCTGAATTGTTCCCACTAAATCTATAAGAGCTATTTCAGTAGATCTGTTTGCACTATAACCCTGTTTAGGATGCATGAGTATCTTTTTTAATATCGCATATCTAGTATAGCTGTCCACAACTTTCGCAAGTTTTTTTACGATATAAACGACGTGGGACTAATAAGTCTGAAGTATATTTGGTACATCGTTATTTTTCTCTCAATTTTGGGATGAACACTAAGCCGGCCTTTCGCCAGGCATTGTTAGTATACACACAAGAGCTAGGCTATATTTTTTAGTTATGGTAGCAGTTGATCTTTAAATGCTTTGAATACTCTTAATAAAGATTAAACCATTTACAGAAGCTTCCTTATCTTTTTGATATGCTGTATTAATATCGCTTTATATTCCTGCCTTTGCATGTTACACTTTGTTCTATTTCCGGGATCCGTAATTCGATTCTGAGTACAAAAAAATGGCTGTTTGACAAAGTCTTCTCTGTGTTGTTCTTTTCAAGAAAGCTAGATCGAATCATCTAGGCAATCTTTAACTGGCACTATGTTCCGCAAGACATCTTACTACCCTTGAGGTTGGGGGGAGCAAGTTTCACCTTCTTTGAAACTTTAAAACTGTTAAAAATGATGTTCGCTTGTAATATTGTTACGAAAGTGGAAATGGTGTTGTTAAAATAATAAACAAAAGCTCCAAAAACAACACAATGATCATGCATAAAATGATAAACAAAAGCCCCAAAAACAAAACTGCGCACTGTTCACGTGATCAATGAATGAGTAGAAAAATATACCAACAAGAATAAAGGATAAAAAGACGTAAATAACCAACAACAAAATAAAGGGAACCAAGAAGTAAACAAGAAACAACAATGTGCAGTATAAAATAGGATAGACAAATAAACCAACAACAACTAATCTACCTGCTCCAATGTAAACAAGAAACAACAAAAATAAGAATAGGTTGTTTACATTTTTAGAATATTCCCGAAGGACGTCATCGTCCTTCAAGGGCATTCATCACACTGATGATCCAGTAGTATAAAAGGCAGGTTAAAGCGAGCAGGGCTGAGTTTGAATTTAATCGTGTAAGACGACGTCACGTTGGTTGAGAATTAAAATCTATCAAGCTTTAATTCGGTCAGACTTGTGTGCAGACAAGTTGCGTTTGAGAAAACAGTTGTTAGTGTTGTACTTACAAAAAGGTTGTGAGAAAGAAGAATAACTAACAAGTGTTGTTGCTTACAAAAGGGTTGTAAGCAGAGTAGTATAAAGAACAAACACATATTGTGAAGTATCATTGTATACGTGAAACAAGTTCGAACAGTGGCACAAAAATTGTGCAAATAATAAAGAATTTATTAAAACCAAACACATATTTATTTTTACTTTATTTGCAATCTACGAACTCATATTTTTAACGTTTTTAAAAAGGTAAAAACGTAACAATATGTAGAATAAAAACGAAATTAATTTTATGTCTCCTTAAATGAGTTTGATATATTACAGAATCTTTCTTTCTTTCACAATTTTTGGAACTGAAACCATAGCCATACTTTCTCCTTCACAATATTTAAAAAGAATGAAATACTTGGAACCTAAACGAAATCCATTTTATGTAATCTCTCTGGGATTGTAACCACGGTAATATTTGTCTTTCGTCAAACAATTTTTTGAATGTGTTTAGAACTAAAACAATTTTACTCCATTTTATTTTTCCTTTTTAAAATACAATTCGCTTGAAATGTGTGGTACTAAAAACGAATCCACATTATGTTATTTACTTTTAATCATGATAGAATCTTTCCTACGTACATAATTTTTGAAACTAATCCAATTTTATTTCCCTTTTTTAACAGACAATTCGCATAAAATATAGGGTTCTAAAATAAAATCCATTCTATTTCTCCTCTACTGATTTATGCAAGACAAAATACATATGCTTCTCTTTCACAATTTCTTTGAGGTAACCAATTAAAACTAAATCCATTTTATGCCTCCTTTATTTATTTTAAAACCTAACAGAATCTTTCTTTTTCCAACAATTTCTTTGAAGTGTTTGGAATTAAAATTTTATCCTCTTTGCAACAGTTAAAAACAGAACTCGCCAAAAACATTTGGAACAAACCAAAATCTTGCTCACTTCCTAAATGTTATATTTCTCCTTTATAGATTTAAAATTTATAGTTGAATGTTATTTATTACCACAGATACATTTCGTTTCTCCTTTACAACAAATGTCTCAAATGTGTTAATTCTATGGAATTAAAATAACTTCTATCGTACGTATACGTATTTCTTTTGGGACTGTTAATAATATGACAGAAAGTTAATGTATTCCACAAATGATTTAAAATTTGTAGAACTAAAACATGCTGTGCTTGAATTCTCCTCTACCGTCACAATTTGTATCATGTATGGGGAGCAGTTAAATATTCCTTAGCTGTTAACAACTTTCACATACATATGTATGTAAAAGCTTCTGTGAACACCTCTTTTGTGGATTTAAATGTTCGTTTTAATGTCAATAAAAGTACAAGAATATGGAAAACTGTATTAGCGATAAGTTAGTAGTTAACGGTAAATCAATGAGAGAACAGTATCGTGGCGATAATTAAAACACTTTAATCTTGTAAAAACGTGATTTACTGTATTAATTATTTTGGTAATGCCAAAAAGAAAATTTGATTTCAGTAAAAGAAAATTAAATGTTTTGCATAAGTTAATGAATTTAATACAAATAAGTATAAATGGCTTAAAGTGAAAAAAATTAAATTACAATAATTAAATACATTATCAGAATTGAATTACAATACTACATAAGAGTTTTTAAATATCGAGTCATAACCGCAAAAATATCACAAGCGACATATTTTTCATATATCGTTTTTTGCAATAAACAAATCCATTGGCATCATTTGCATCATCTACAAAAATTTCATGGTCACACTCTGTACCGTTATGAATTTATAACAACCAAGATTTTAACATTCTAACTTAATTTGAATAATAAAAACCTTCCTATATAAAATTTCGTTTTTGTCGCTTGAGATATTTTTGCGATTATGGCTCGATATTTTAATTGCATATAATAAAAAGATGTTTGTCTTTAGAGAAAATAATACAAATTTATAGGAGCTTTGCATTAATAAAATACTTGTGTTGAGTGCAATAATTACGTAAATAATTTTTGAAAGTGTTTTTTTTTAGTATACGCGTAAGATTTGCATTATATATGTATGTATATATACAAACAAAAGCAAAATTTAATCTTTAAAAATTTAAATATTTTTAAATTTAACTTAAAAGTCTTTAGGATAAGACTAGGAGTGTATATATGTGTATACTATATCATATATTTCTAAAAGAGTTAAACATACAGTAGCGAGCACAAAAAATGTAACTCTGCCATATGATCTTTAATAAGATCTGTTTCAATTAATTTATCTATTTTCTTTTGCTGTTAATTCTTTCAATTATAAGTTTTCAAAGTAACCACAGTTTATTCCAAATTCTACTTTAAAAAGTTAAATATTTTTGAATTAGTGAAAAAAGTGAAAATTTTTAGCGAGCAAAAAAAATGCAACATAATAATAAAATAGTTAAAGTAAGTTATTTATTTAATTATAATTGAAAACTTCTTAAATAAGTTATACAACATGTGTTTTGTAATAGAATCAGCTCTCAGCTGACAGCAAACCTGCAATCATTAAAGCCTTAGAAGAAGGAAAATCCATGCGTGAAGTTGGACACCTCTTTGGTGTAAATCAATCAACCGTATGTCGGATTAAATCTCGATTTTCCTTGAGAAATAGTGTGGAGAGGAAACCAGGTAGTAGTAATCCTCGAAAAACTACCTCTCGCCAAGACCGCCAGATGATTGCACTGGTTAAAAAAGATCCACGAAAGACCGCAGTGGAGTTGCTAATTTCGCAAATGGGAGTCTCTATAGGCGTTCACACTGTTCGCCGTAGGTTGAAAGAGGCTAATTTGCATGCGAGACGACCCGCAAAGAAACCTCTCATCAGTGCAATCAATAAAAAGAAGCGCCTGGAATTTGCAAAACGTTACAAGGATTGGTCAAATGAACAATGGGCTAAAGTATTGTGGAGCGATGAAAGCTAATTTAATTTGTTTGGCTCCGATGGGATAAATTTTGTTCGAAGACCGCCTGGACAGAGATATTCTCCAAGATATCAACTTCCAACCGTAAAACATGGCGGTGGATCAATAATGGTGTGGGGTAAGGAACGATATGTTTAAAAAAAATTATTGATTTTACGTCACGTATTTACAGGTGCGTTTTCCCGTGATGGGGTAGGTCCCTTAACTCAAATCGAAGGAAAAATGGACGCCAAGAAGTACTGTGAAATCCTTGGGAACACATGCTTCCTCATCTACGGGAAAAAATGCCTCCTGGTAGCATATTCCAACAGGATAACGATCCAAAGCACTCAAGTCGCTTAGCTCGAAACTTTTTAAGCGACAATGATGTCAATGTTTTGGATTGGCCATCACAGTCTCCCGATCTAAACCCCATAGAAAATCTATGGGAGCTATTAGATCGGGAAGTTAAGAGGAAACATTCGTCAAATAAGAGGCAATTAGAAGAAATTTTGAAAAGTGAATGGGAGAAAATATCCATTAACACATTAATAGCTTTAGTCGTTTCTATGCCTTCTAGGTTGCAAGAAGTCATAAAAAATAAGGGCTACGCCATTAAATATTAATTTTAAGATTTTTTTTTGTAAGAATTACTATTTAATTTAAATAAACACAATAAAATTTATACTGTTGAATTTTTATTGCTCCCATGAAATTCGCACTCTTTTTAATAAATGACAAAATAATATATCATTAATTAAAAATATTTACATAATGTTATTGATAATAGGTATCTATAACTGTAGGGATTAATAACCCAAAGAAATATTTTGAACTGGTCACCATTTTTTTAAAATTATCGCACTTAAAGATAATTTTACCCAACGTTGCATTTTTTGTGCTCGCTACTGTACATACATACATCATTGGCCATTACAATCTTTCAGTCAGGCCTTGCTTCTCACATCACTCATGTTGTGTGCGTTAATTCTATCGCCCATGTTCTGGAAAACGCATATCGCTTAATGTTTGCGTTTTCGATTTGAAAACGCCATGTAGGTGTTCTGACAAACGAAATCGCTAGAAATTTGGCGTTTTCAAATCGCTAGAGTATACTGAAGCGATCTGGTCTTTTTTATTCAAACTGTACCTTAAATTAACAATAAAATTATACACAATTTAAATTTAATATGTTTTCTTTTTATTTCCATGAAAACTTTTAGCATTTTTTGACGATTTAAATTAAAAATATTGAATACAAAAATTTGCTTTAAGTTTGTTTACTGTTTGTACCATTTGTTTACTTATCAACTGGCGATTTATGCAAACAGCTGATCAGATTGATCTTCGAAAAAAATTTAATGCTAGTGGTGTTAATTTGACAACTAATTATTTGATTATTTCTTTTTAAACTTTTGATATTAATATTTGAAATTTATTAAATTCACATATATATATTAAATCGTAAAAATAAACCCTGAATAAAAGTTAAAAAATAATTTAAAACCTGTATAAAGTACTTTAAAACGTTTATGCGAGCAAATAAATCATACAGAATTTTATTTTAAACCGACTACCCGTGTTAAAAAGTACCAATTATTCGTGATTGTTTATAAGTAACATCTCTAACTGAAAAGATGCCACAATTTTTCTGAAAACTCACAAATAAAATACGTAAATTATATAAAAATTACGCATGATCTGGATTGTCCAATGGATTGGAAAAACCCTTTAGTGTTTTTCCATTAACTTTTCTTTTGGTTTTTGTTTTTTTAAAGCTAATATAGCAAGCAAATACGCTGTAGGCATTTTAACTTTTTTCATTTGTTTATGTTTTGTTATGATAAAACATATGTTTTCATTGTTCGAATGCAACTTCGAAATATGCAAAACGCCAGCAAATCGCTTCGTTTTCAGAACAGGTTATCATGCGTTTTGCGTTTTTCAAATCGTAAGCGATTTGAAAACGCTGCGTTCTCCAGAACATGGGCGTATATGTGAGTGGAGAGATCTAGAGTTTAATGTCAACTCCGAACGACAGAATTTGAGAAACTTTTTCATGGGTAGGTTTATTTACTTTCAGAGTTTTTACCACAAATCTGTTGAGAGAAAATCGCATAAGAAATTTTTTTTTCATATTTCGTTTTGATGCCAAACCTGGAATACGAACCCGGACTTTGCGCCTGATAAGCCAACACACTACCTACTAGACTACGGCTACTTCAAAAAGAGTTAAATGCCCACTGTTAATCCTAATATCCCAATATATATTACAAATCTTTCTGTAAGTCTGTTTTTGATTGGTTTGTATGTTAGTCAATCACGCCTGAATGCCTGGAACGATTTTCTTGAAATTTGGAATATAGATCGGGCTTTTGTCGGTGCAAAATTTTGACCAAAGGGGAGAAAAAAAGGGACGAAAAATAGTAATAGATAATTTTTTACGGTTTAGTTTGGTTAATTTTCCTAAATAGCTATTGGAGGTATTCCGTTTCTAAAGTTGAACCAAAGGAGGTCCAAAAAGGGGGAAAGAGGCCAAAAACGAGTAAATTGAGTGCATAGCCAATCACGCCTGGACCAATTTTCTTGAAGTTTGAGTTATTGATCGAGTTTTATCGGTCAGGTTATCCTAATCTTAATATCCTAACATATGTTATAAATCTTTCAGTAAGTCTGTTTTTTGTTTGTTGGTTTGTTCGTTAGCCAATCACGCCTGGACCGATTTTCTTGAAATTTGGGATATAGATCGAGCATTTGTCAGTACAGGCTATAGGATATAAATCCTTTCAAAATTTTGACCAAAAGGGGAGAAAAAATGGGAAAAAGGGAGAAAAAATTGTAATAGGTAATTTTTTACGATTTAGCTTGGTTGAGTTTTCCAAATAACTATTGGAGGCATTTCGTTTTTAAAGTTGAACCAAAAGGGGTCCAAAAAGGGGGAAGGAGCCGAAAACGGGCAAATTGAGTGCATAGCCAATCACGTCTAGACCGATTTTCTTGAAATTTGGGATATTGATCAAGCTTTTGTCGGTACAGATTATAGGCTATAAATCTTTTCAACATTTGGACCCAAAGGGAAAAAATGGGACAAATGGGAAAAAATTGGTACTTTATGCATAAATGCTATATTTCATCTGTTTTAAAGGTATTTTTTACGATTTAGCTTAGTTAAGTTTCCCAAATAGCTATTGGAGGTGTTCCGTTTACAAAGTTGGACCAAAAGAGGTCCAAAAAGGGGGAATAGGCGAAAAACGGGGTAGTTCAAAAAACTGAGTTGTTTCATAAACCGGATAATTTGAAAAATTGCATTTTTTAAGAAACCGGATTTTTATTTATTGTTATTTTTATAGCCCGCGCAACGCCGGGTACAATTTGTTAGTAAATACACAGAGCTGTGCAAAATAATAGACTTATTTTTATTTCCTAAATATATCCCATTATGAGCGATAATTTAGTTTTTAATTATTTAATAATTGTACTAAATGATACACCAACCACAAATGTTTATGTTTTTTTAATTAAAAAGATTATTTTTCCTATGATTCAAAATAATAGACTTACGCAAGATTTCTTAAACAAATTATATTGTATACTAACATTTAATATTTTTATAATATGCTAGTTAATTCAACAACCTGAATGACCACCATTGTTGTTTAAAACGCACTGAACTCTTCTAGGCATTGATTTTATTAATTTTTTACATTTTTCTATAGAAATTGCCTTACACTTCTTTTTAACTTCTTCCCAAAGTTGATTTTTATTGCGGAATGTCTTCCCAAATAGACCTCTCTTCAGTTCAACCCAAAGGTTCTCAATAGGATTGATATCCGGTGACTATGAAGGCCAAGATTTAACTAATTTTGACGAGTGCTTAGGATCATTGTCCTGTTGAAAACTCCATCCTGGTGGCATATTGTTCTGCGCATAGGGTAGCATACTATCTTTCAAAATATCACGGTACATCTCTTTCTTCATTATTTCAGTGACCTGTGACCAAGAAAATGCACCCCACACCATTATACTTCCTCCGCCGTGTTTTACAGTCTTATTTGTATAGAGATCATCTAGTTCCTTTCCTTTTGGTCTTCTAACATTTCTGCGACTATCTGAACCGAACAAGTTGATTTATGTCTCGTCGCTCCATAAAATGTTCTTAAAATCATCAACTACATTGTCTTTAAATTTTGTGGCATATTTTTTTCGAGCTACTTTATTTTTTGAGCTTAAAAATGGTACCTTCCTGGCAATTCTACTTGGCAAACCTTTCTCTAAAAATCTTCGTCGGACTGTTGAAGCATTAATTATGTTGCCTATTTCTTCAGAAATGGCTTGTGAAGATAGATATAGCTGTTTCTTAACCAGAATAGCTATCCGTGGTAGTGGTTGTTTTGCGAGGTCTACCACGGGTTTCTTTTGAAGGCTTCCACTTAATAGCGTTTCCGATGAAATGATGAGACCTTCCAAGCAATTCCGCAATAAAATCAAGTGTTTTTCCTTGGTCAAGTAATTTTTACACTATTCGCCTTGCTTCAGGAGTTTAATGTACATTACGACCCATCTTTTCGTAAAAATAATATTATTTTATAATATTTTTTTAACAATAATACACCATGTACCTTACGTACAATTAATTATTTTCAGAAAATTTATCCAAATTATCATGAAAATTAAAACAAAATATATTTTCTTTTAAAATAAGTCTATTATTTTGCACAAATTTTACTTTGACTTTTTCTTAAAATGTTTACGAAAGCACATTACCCATTATTTTTAGTATTGACAATATCAAAAATAACGGTACCAAAAATTCCTAAGAGCAGTTTTTTTAAAAGTGTTAAATCAAAGAGAAATTATTTAATATATAATAATATAATATATATTAATATAATTATTTAATATATAAATTTTGCCAGCAAAATAAAATTACAATTTTAATAAAATATATTTGGGGATAAAGTTAAATAAGTGTATTTTTAATGGCTTCTAAATGAACAACCTCTAATATAATTAAGCAAAATATACTTAACCTTCAATATCTTTTTTACACCTGTAATGGGTTTTAAATCTGATTACTTAGTTCTTACTTAATTGGTAATTACAATGGTGCACACTATTAGCACGTACTCAATGAGTCCCGAAATAAGTATATTACAGAAATTAAATATAATAAAATAAATTTATGTTCTATCATTTATTAAAGAAAAACATTTAGGACCATCATTGCAACTTGCCGTTAACTAAAGGTAGGATTTTAACGTGCAGAAAAATGTTTTTCATTATTATGAGTTTTCAATAAGATAGAAGTGTTCGTTAAGCTAAATTGAAGTTCATTCTACCTTTATCATTTAAAGGTACCCTTATGTTTGAACTTGCCATCCTAATATATATTATAAATCTTTCTGTAAGTCTGTGTTTTTGTTTGTTTGTTAGCCAATCACGCTTGAACGCCTGGACCGATTTTCTTGAAATTTGAGATATAGATCGGGCTTTTCTCGGTGCAGGTTATAGGCTACAAATCTTTTCAAAATTTTGATCAAAAGAGGAGAAAAAATGGAACAAAGGGAGAAAAAATGGTAATAGGTAATTTTATACGATTCAGCTTGGTTAAGTTTCCCAAATAGCGATTTGAGGTATTCCGCTTCTAAAGTTGGACCAAAAGGGGGTCTAAAAAGGGGGAAAGGGGCAAAAAACGGGCAAATTGAGTGCACAGCATATAAATCGAGTTTTTGTCGGTGCGGGTTATAGGCTATAAATCTTTTCAAAATTTTAAGCAAAAGGGACGAAAAAATGGCAATAGGTAATTTTATACCATTTAGCTTGGGTAAGTTTCCCAAATAGCTGTTGGAGATATTCCGTTTTTCTAAAGTTGGACAAAACTAGGCCCAAAAAAGGGGAAAGGGGCGAAAAAATAGCCATGTAAAATCTGCTAGTATTAAATACTTTTTTCGATATGGCAATTTCAAATTTATACAAAATGAACATATTGTTACGTTTTTACCTTTTAAAAACGTTAAAAATATGAGTTCGTAGATTGCAAATAAAGTAAAAATAAATTTGTGTTTAGTTTTGATGAATTCTTTATTATCTGCACAACTTTTGTGCCACTGTTCCAGTTTATTCTACGTATACAACGATAATTTTCGCTATATGTGTTTGTTCGTGATAATCCTCTGCTTACAACCTTTTCGTAAGCAACAACACTTGTTAGTTATTCTCCGCTCACAATCTTTTTGTAAACACTACACTAACAACTGCTTCCTTCAGACGCAACTTGTCTGCACACAACCGAAAGATTTATCACTTCAACCAACGTAATGTTGTTATACACGACTAGCTTAATTCACACTCCGAATACAACGTACCGTCCGCACACACGACTGATTCAACTCAAACTCTGAATCATCTCTTGCTCGCTTTAGCTTGCCTTTTATATCACTGGATCTTTAGTGTGATGAATGCCCTTGAAGGATGATGACGTCCTTCGGGAATATTCTAAAAATGTAAACAACCTATTCTTATTTTTGTTGTTTCTTGTTTACATTTGAGCAGGTAGATTAGTTGTTGTTGGGTTATTTCTCTGTTCGTTATTTTATACTGCACATTGTTGTTTCTTGTTTACTTCTTTGTTCCCTTCATATTGTAGTTGGTTATTTACGTCTTTTTATCCTTTATTCTTGTTGGTATATTTTTCTACTCATTCATTGATCACGTGAACAGTGCGCTGTTTTTGGAGCTTTTGTTTATCATTTCATGCATGATCATTGTGTTGTTTTTGGAGCATTTGTTTATTATTTTAACAACACCATTTCCATTTTCGTAACAATATGTAAGAAAAAACGATGTCCGCTGTTCCGACAGCGTTAAAAAAAGCTTGTTTATTTGAGCAGTTTTATCGGCTTTGCTCCGAACTGTCATATTTTAATTTTATTCTATCTATAAGTTTTAAAAAGAAAATCAGTTAAATCCCACTTTATAGTTTCTTTTAACTAAAGCTACCTCTAACCAAAGAATATGGATGTAAACAATGCGCACTATGTAGAAGTAAAATGTCTTATGGCGGGTTGTAACATTACGCCCCGCTCTCACAAAAATGTTTTTAAAATTTAAGACACGCTCTCACCAAAATCTTTTTTACATTAAGACCCGCTCTCACCAAAATCTTTCTAGCATTATGACCCGCTCTCACCAAAATCGTTTTAAACTTTACGACCCGCTCTCACAATTGTGTAGAGAGAACTCGCACGCATTCTTGTGGTTTTTGATTTAGTTCTCGATCAGACTGCGACAAGAAAATATGTGCGGCGGATGTTTTATTATTTTATTTCAGAATGTCACATAAAAAATATTTTATGTTAAAAATGTTCTATGTCATGGGCGTATTTCATTTTGTCGCATAGTGTAATTTTTTTTAATGCTTTGAAATTCTCGCTATTTTCGATTACTGCAAAATTGGTTTTTTATTTTTATTTATGTATTGCACATGGTCTAATTTTTTAGCCAAAGATGAATATCTTTATGTTATTTTAATAAAAAAATAAGTTGTTTTATTTTATTGATCTAAAATTATTAAGCCAAAGATAGATAGCTTAATGTATGTTGTTGAAATGAAAATCTAAATAGCTTATATTATTAACACTTTTCTATGGCCGTAAATTAATAAATTCTCTCCACTTATTTTCTCTCTCTGTTACTTACTCATCACAACCGGTGTTGCCGTTTTTAGCTATTTTCAATCAAAATTTCCGGATTTGGTTATTTATTTTTCTTATAAAAAGAGGTTTTGTTTGTAGAAATGAATTAATTAGTAAGACTAAAATTTTATTTTGTTATTTTTTGTTTTTTTCCTTACTATGTTGTATTAATTATAATTTATATTTGAAGAAAATAAAATAAAAAAACTTTGAATTTAATTTTGGTTATATTTTTTTATTTGGTGATTTTTTCACAAATGTTGGTTACAATAAATTTTTTCGTGGCAACTCTGATCAGAATAAGTGATGAGAATAACGCATTGTTACACTCTTGCATTCTATTTCTTTCCCATGTATATTTCCCCTCGCGTCATGGAATGTTTTTGAAAAATATTCCAAAATATGTTAAAATGCGCATTCTTTATATCCATATTCTTTGCTTTAACATTTAACGGCAAGTTGTAATAATGGTCCTCAAACTAAACTAGTAAAGAAAATGATATAGCTATGAAAAACAGAAACAAAGATTTATTTCATACGTATGAATGTTCAGAATTCTGTACACCCCCAACTAAAATAAATTTGAAGGAAAGGAATTACACAAATGTCCAATTAATTTTGAATCATTTTATTGATTTTATTTCCCGTTGTCCTGATGATTCAGATGAACGAGCCTGATTAGTACGCATTCGATCAGTTTCTAATCTCACTCCTCGTTCTTCAAGTGGTTCATGCGAACGGGTCTCAGCGGCATATACTCGAAGATTTTACAGTCACAGTGCTCGTCTGATTATGAGGCTCGTAATACTCTTTTCTTCCGTGCTGGGGTGTAGGTCGACCAATTGCTTGTCATTAATTTTGAATATTTTTCAGTGACGCCATCTAACGGAAATTAATCGCACCAATCTCCATCGACTCATACGTAACAACTTTGTTAAGAATGAACAGTTTAAGATTTACAGTAGCGAGCACAAAAAATGCAACACTGTGCCATATGGTCTTTAATAAGATCTGTTTCAAAATAACGGTAACTAATTTATCTATTTTCTTTTGCTGTTAATTCTTTCAATTATAAGTTTTCAAAGTAACCACAGTTTATTCCAAATTCTGCTTTAAAAAGTTAAATATTTTTGAATTAGTGAAAAAAGTGAAAATTTTTAGCGAGCAAAAAAAATGCAACATAATAAAAAAATAGTTAAAGTAAGTTATTTATTTAATTATAATTGAAATTTTCTTAAATAAGTTATACAACATGTGTTTTGTAATAGAAGCAGCTATCAGCTGACAGCAAAACCGCAATCATTAAAGCCCTAGAAGAAGGAAAATCCATACGTGAAGTTGGACACCTCTTTGGTGTAAATCAATCAACCGTATGTCGCATTAAATCTCGATTTTCCTTGAGAAATAGTGTGGAAAGGAAACCAGGCAGTGGTAATCCTCGAAAAACTACCTCTCGCCAAGACCGCCAGATGATTGGACTGGTTAAAAAAGATCCACGAAAGACCGCAGTGGACGTTGCTAATTTCGCAAATGGGAGTCTCTATAGGCGTTCACACTGTTCGCCGTAGGTTGAAAGAGGTTAATTTGCATGCGAGACGAACCGCAAAGAAACCTCTCATCAGTGCAATCAATAAAAAGAAGCGCTTGGGATTTGCAAAACGTTACAAGGATTGGTCAAATGAACAATGGGCTAAAGTCTGTGGAGCGATGAAAGCAAATTTAATTTGTTTGGCTCCGATGGGATAAATTTTGTTCGAAGACCGCCTGGACAGAGATATTCTCCAAGATATCAACTTCCAACCGTAAAACATGGCGGTGGATCAATAATGGTGTGGGGTAAGGAACAAAATGTTTAAAAAAAATTATTGATTTAACGTCACGTATTTACAGGTGCGTTTTCTCGTGATGGGGTAGGTCCCTTAACTCAAATCGAAGGAAAAATGGACGCCAAGAAGTACTGTGAAATCCTTGGAGAACACATGCTTCCTCATCTACGGGAAAAAATGCCTCCTGGAAGCATATTCCAACAGGATAACGATCCAAAGCACTCAAGTCGCTTAGCTCGAAACTTTTTAAGCGACAATGACGTCAATGTTTTGGATTGGCCATCATAGTCTCCCGATTTAAACCCCATAGAAAATCTATGGGAGCTATTAGATCGGGAAGTTAAGAAATTTTGAAAAGTGAATGGGAGAAAATATCCATTAACACATTAATAGCTTTAGTCGACTCTATGACTTCTAGGTTGCAAGAAGTCATAAAAAATAAGGGTTACGCCACTAAATATTAATTTCAAGATTTTTTTTGTAAGAATTACTATTTAATTTAAATAAACACATTAAAATTTATACTGTTGCATTTTTATTGCTCCCATGAAATTCGCACTCTTTTAATAAATGACAAAATAATATATCATTAATTAAAAATATTTTCATAATGTTATTGATAATAGGTATCTATAACTGTAGGGATTAATAACCCAAAGAAATATTTTGAACTGGTCACCATTTTTTTAAAATTATCGCACTTAAAGATAATTTTACCCAACGTTGCATTTTTTGTGCTCGCTACTGTAATTCATTTTGGATAATTTTCAGTGGCACCACCTATTGGAAATTGGTCATACCAACTTAGAAATCTTCGTCGGCTCATGCGCAACAACTTTGCTAAATATCATAACATAATCAAATGCACAGTTTACGATTTAATTGATTTTAAGTAATGTTCAGTGGCGCCACCTGCCGGAAATTAGTCATATCAATTTAGAAACCTAAGTTGATATGCGCAACAACTTTTCTAAAGATCATAACATGATCAAATGCATAGTTTACGATTCTTTAAGGTACATACAAACAAACATTCACAAACTATAGCCAATCCACCCATTTTGTTTATATATACGTCAAAGTCATCCATACAAAATTTGAGGACTTTAGCTGTTGTAGTTTATGATATATGTGATAATAAATACTTATTGGGTATGTGGGCGTGACACCACGCCTACTTGAAATTTTAAAATAAGAAAATATAGCCTATAGTTCTTTCCAGACAAACCGGAAGGTACACCTAAAATTTCGAGAATATCGATCCACCCGTTTAGCCGCCTATAAACTTCAAACAAACAAAGCCACAAACAAATAAACATATACTAATTTATATATATATATATATATATATATATATATATATATATATGTATAGATGTGACGCGCCTGTTATAGCTAATCCGCCCATTTTGTTCTTTTATACGTCAAAGTCGTCCCTACAAAATTTGGGGACTCTAGCTGTTGTAGTTTATGAGATATGCGATATTAAATACTTATTTTGTATGTGGGCGTGGAGCCTCGCCTACTTGAAATTTTAAAATAAGGAATAGCCCATAGTTCCTTCCAGACATACAGGAAGGTATTGTTAAAATTTCAAGAATAAGGAAATTAAGGAATGCTCCGTAGCTTAAATCAGTTGGTGAGGATATCCAACTGGTGGAGAAGACACAGAGGGGCAAAATCGTTCTGGAGTTTAGAAGAGCAACCGAGGTGGCTACGGAGATGCACTGGTCTAAGATGAGAAGCTTATTGGCCGAAGAGATAGAGGTCAGAACAATAACTGAGGAGGCTGCATTCGAATTGACATACCTGGATGAGGTGACAACAGAGGAGGAAATAGTTACCGCATGGAAGGACCAAATAGGGGAAATACAACCATCGGCTCTCAAGATGATCAGACACGTTCCAGGAGGTACTAGGACGGCAGTAATCGCAATACCAACAAAGATGGCCTGCAGGTCCGAGGTAATTGGCAAACTACGTGTTGGACGGACAGTTTGCCGTTTATTCAGGAAGTTGACTCCAAGGAGATATTATAAGATGTTAACCCAAGAGAAAATGCCTTCTTGACGCATTTGCAATATTAGAGGTTGTTTTACTTAATAGAGGTGACAAGGATACTTTTTCGAGAAATGGCCGCTGGTCTAAAATTGACCTGACATTCGTCAGCGACCTCTTCTACCTGGATGGTGTCTGACATATACACATAGTGACCATCAGGCTATAATTTTTGGGATCCGGGTACGCTCTACGGAACGCAATGTTCATGCAGCACCGCCGAACTTTCTTTGGAAAGACTCCACTTTTATCCTCGCATTGGAGGACATTCGGTTATCCGGAAAAGCGAATGACAAGGCAACAGAACTTATGCGCACAGCATGATTTAAATTCTTTTATAGAACCTTTTACTGAAATTTTGCGAAATATAAATTGGTAATGAAAATCTGTTCAAATAACTTAATGTGCCCAAACCATTTCTGAATTGTATTTGGGTTACCAATAGATTTCCCTTGGATGAATTGTAACATGGTAGGGCATATAGAAATATAATTTCCCCGAATCTGAAGAAAACCAATTGGAGACAGCTGAGAGAGTTAGCACGTGATATTTTTGTAGTGAGGGTTCAAGCTGACTTAACAAGACCCCCTCACCAATCGGCGAGCTAAACCCTTAAACCAAACACGTGCTAAAGGTTAAAGTCATTTTGAAGGCAAATGAGGTAGTTAACGTACCTAACCACACCGTACCATTACAATAACAATAAGTATAACAATAATATTCGACAAAGAACAATGACATTGTACAATGCTACAGATGTCAGGAATTTGGGCATACAAATCATATTGTAGAAAATTATGGAGATGCGATTTTCTTGAAATTTGGGGTATAGATCGAGCTTTAGTCCGTGCAGGTTACAGGCTATAAATCTTTTTAAAATTCTGACCGAAACGAAAGAAAAAATGGGACAAATAGGAAAAAATGGTAATAGGTAATTTTTTACGATTTAGTTAGGTTAAGTTTCCCAAATGTTTGTTCGTTAGCCAATAACGCCTAGACCGACTTTCTTGAAATTTAGGATATAGGTCGGACTTTTGTCGGTGCAGGTAATAGGCTATAAATCTTTTTAAAATTTAGACCATAAGGGGAGAAAAAATGTGACAAATGGGGAAAAATGGTGATAGGTAATTTTTTACGATTAGCTTGGTTAAGTTTCCCAAATAGCTTTTGGAGATATTCCGTTTCTAAAGTAAAACCGAAAGCGGTCCAAAAAGCGGGAAAGGGGCCGAAAACGTGCAATCCTAATATATGTTATAAATCTTTCTGTAAGTCTGTTTGTTTGTTTGTTAGCCAATCACGCCTAAACATCTAGACCGATTTTCTTGAAATTTGGTCCAAAAAGAGGGAAAGGGTCAAAAACGGGCAAATTAAGTGCATAGTAAATCACGCCTGGACGGATTTTCTTGAAATTTGGAATATAGATCGAGCTCTTGTTGGTGCAGGTTATAGGCTATAAATCTTTTCAAAATTTTTACCAAAAGGCGAGAAAAATTTACAAAGGGAGAAAAAATGGTCAAAAGTTAGTACTTTTATGCATAAATGCTATATTTTATCTGTTTTGTAGGTAATTTTTTACGATTTAGCTTGGTAAAGTTTCCCACGTAGCTACTGGAGGTGCTCCGTTTCTAAAGTTGAACCAAAAAGGCGCCAAAAAGGGGGAAGGGGACAAAAACGGATGCATAGCCAAACGCGCCTGGACGGGTTTTCTTGAAATTTGGGATATTAATCGAGCTTTTGTCAGTGCAGGTTATAGGCAATAAATCTTTTCAAAATTTTGATCCAAAGAGGAAAAAATGGGAGAAAGGGAGAAACAATGGGCAAAAATTAGTACTTTATGCATAAATGATGTATTTGATCTGTTTTAAATGCATTTTTCTACGATTTAGCTTGGTTAAGTTTCCCAAGTTTTCCTTTTATAAAGTTGGACCAAAAGGAGTCCAAAAAATAGGAAAGGGGCTAAAAACAAGCAAATTGAGTGCATTTATATTTAAGAAGTATTCAAAAAACTTGGTTATTTGTTAAACCGGTTTCCGAATAATTTGAAAAATTGGATTTTTAAGAAACAGGTTTCGAAACATATAATAAATAAAAATATTTACTGATATTTTTATGACCCACGCAGCGCCGCTAGTATACATATAAAGATGATGTACCTGGCAAAAGTAAAAATTTGATACCCAATTGACCTATTTACAACGAAGGACTGCCACTCCATTGCATTTTTTTCAAAACGCAAACTAGTGCGAATTTCAAAAAAGCTGAGACCTGTATTTAATTAAATTTTCTAAAGATTAAAACACGTTAATTTGGCTTTATTATTACACCCCCGTAGAAAAAATTCAAAAACCCGTTATTTTTTGCAGAATATCCTTAAAAAAAGGACATGGATGATCGTTCTTGAACAAATTGTATACACTGTTGGACGCGCCTTAAAAAAACCTTTCTTGTGATATAGATATTGTTTATGTTGGTAAGGAAACAGATTCTCAAATTAACAAAATATTCAAAAATAGATCCTTTTTCAAAATGATCTACCTCTCGAGAGGTCACAGCTGGAGCCGAAATATTTTAAATGTTCTCTTAAAAAGTCCAAGGTTCATTTTTAGGAGGGAACATCGGTTATTGTAAATCATTGTTAATAAAATATTATTCGCGCATTTTTGGCATTATTTTCATCATTATGTTTATTTTAGACGTTAATTTAATCACGTTTAGATTGTTTTTTTTCCTTGCATTCTTCACACTCAAAAAAAAAAACATGTGCTTAGCCTTTACTTCTGATTATTAATTATTGTTTTTCTTTTATTCACAAGAATTAAAAATATTATAAAAAATAAATATTATTGCTGATAAGAATGCGTACACTGTCTGTATTTGTTTACAAATATTGCCTATTGTAAATCTAAGTGAGAGATTAATAATAATACATATGCATAGGCATACTTTCCCATACACATATCATACATACTTAAATATATTTGTGCAAAATAATTAAATAGATTACATATTTCTTTAGAGTATAAATACGAATATAGATTTTAATTATATTTAGTATAAATAAATTTATTAAAGCTGTCACAAGTTTGAGATTAGAAAAAAAAACATGGCAAAGCTATTGGTAAACGCGTAGCAAGTAATATTTTTGTTTAATTTATACTCATAACATTTCCCATTCAAAAGATTTTTGTCATTGCTCTATTTACTGTTGCAATTGCTTCTCCTAGAAGTTATGGTGGTAGATACGGTAGTGATGGTTATGGAGGCAGTCACGCTAATAATGTTGGCCAGGGGCACGGCAGTCACCAAGGTGGTTACGGTGGCTACGGAAGTCAAGGGGGTTTTGGAGGTTCTCATGGTGGATTAGGAGGCCAAGGTGGCTATGGAACAGCTCATGGTGGTCGTCAAGGGGGCTTTGGAGGTCAAGGAGTCCACCAGGGAGGCTTTGGAGGTCTAGGTGGCCATCATGGAAGCCTTGGAGGTCATCAAAGCGGCTTTGATGATCAAGGTGGCCATAGAGGATCCCATGGTGTCTATCAAGGCGGATATGGAGGCTCTCATGGTGGTAATGGAGGTTACGATACTGGTCATGGTGGATATGGTAATCATGGTGGTCATGGGGGTTATAAAAAACATGGTTATTAAATATTTGAATGCTATAGTATTAAATTAAAATGTATAAAATTGAATTACAATTCTTTTTATATATACGACTTGTTATAAAAACAACAAAGAGTCGAAATAAAATCTAATGAATCTACTTTTTCTAGAAACTAATATTTATTTTTTAAGTTAAGAAGTGTTTGTAAAACTACGATTACTTAGAGTTTTCAAAATGAATTATATGCTAAAAGCCGCTTTCTACGAGAAAGTTTTTCTATTCCAGCAGACAATTAAACAAAATCAAACGGAAAAAACTAGGATATTCACATGAAATAATTAGGGTCGCTTTTTAATCTTGGAAAGATGGATTTCAGTTGAATGAATGCAATTGTTACCAAATTTTCAATAAAAGAAGCAAATACTAAAAAATATCGTATGAAAAATTAATCATATCCATTTTATCTGTATCTATTAAGGAACGACCAACTTCAATTTATTCCCATTTTTATCAGGAAGTAGGGATTTTTACACAATTTGTCTATTCATATTTAATCCTGACTGGCATAGATCTTTATAGCTCAAAAACTGTACAACTTCTCTTATTCTTGAGTTTGCAAAAATCTTTACAAAATTAATCGAGTTTTACGGGCTGTAATTTAATAAAATTGAATCAGAATCAGAGTTATGGACCTAGTTTCTCACACCACTTTTTTTTTTTTTTTTAAACCAGCACTCAGGGGATGACCCCTACTCATGCAGTGCATTGTGCAGGTTTAGGAAAGGTAGAAAGAGGGAAGATGCGAACGGTAAGGAAACGAGTTGCTGCTGGTGACTGTAAAATGGTCAGTGCTATACCTTCACCATTAGACAGTCTACAGCAAACGTCCCAAAGAAGCCCGCAGTTTCTCACAACCACTTATGTTGTGTGTGTTAATTTTATACAGAAGTGGCGGGACCTACAGTTTAAAGTCGACTCCGAACGACAAATTTTTGAGAAACAAGAAGAGAAAGAGAAGAAATCGCCGAAAAAATACTTTTTTTGTATTTTTTTCATTTTTGATGTCTGGCCTGGGATACGAACCCGGGCCTTTTGTCTAATAAGCCAACACACTACCCACTAGACCACGGCGACTTATGTTATGTGTGTTAATTGTATACGTAAGTGGCGGGACCTACAGTTAAAAGTCGACTACGGGCGACAGATTTTCGAGAGGCTTTTCATGACAATTTTATTTACTTCTTGAATTTTTGCCAGAAATCTGCTGAGAGGAAATCGCAAAAGAAATACTTTTTGTATTTTATTTTTGATTATTAATTTTGACGATTTAGGCCATGAAATTTCTGGCAACACTGCTTCATATACGTAGACATTGGTGCGTATGGAAGCGAAGGTGATGCAAATGTATTCGACAGATGTACTCTTGGAACTGCCATCCGACAAAATAAAACAAAGTTTCCAACGGAGTTGGCCAACCATTTGTTTTTGTGGCAGATAATGCATTTCCTCTTCATCGTCGCGTTATGAAGCCCTTTAAGTCAAAACCTGGTAATGTTCTTTCCAATGTAGAAAATATTTGTAACTACAGAGTAAGCAGAATAAGGCGATGTGTGGAGAACGTATTTGGTTTGATGTGCTCCAAGTATTATATACTCAACAGCAAAATACGCTGAATATTTTAATGAGTCCGGGTTGCTTGTCATTTCGAGATCACTTGCCTTTTGATTCTCTTTTTGCATCCAATGTCACCATCTCTTACTCCGATAGACAAGATGACTCGGGACGTGTTATTAGAAATAAAATCGCCACTTATTTTACTTCAGAGGAGGGAGCCGTAGAATGGCAAAAAATATGCCTTTTTAGAATAATGAGAAATTAATAATAATTTTACACAAAAAAATTTTAATTATAAAAGAAACAGTATTTGAAAAGTAAATAATTCACATTTTACTTAAGTAAAATAAGTAACGGTTCGATTGGTTAATTTTGAATACAATCAGAAAAAAAGAATCTCATGTTGACACTACAAATCAATTCCGTAAAGCAATACATGTCATGATTCACAAAACGAAGTGTAACGAAAAATGGTGCTTGCATTGCATGCCTTCTACAAATGTAAACGAATACTCCCAAAAGCAACGAATACTTAACGATTGGTACGAATGGTTAACGATTGGTATGAATGGTTTCAATGCTGATCGCATATACATACTAGTGTGAATACATGTGTGTATACATACATTGCCAAATAGAATAATAAACAAACTGAAAGATGTCTTGTTTTCACAAAATAGCCTGTGGAAAAAAATATTACCGTTTGTTTCATTGTAGGGTAAGAACATGTGTTTTATTGTTGTAGAAATGAAACTATGTACATCGATTCATTCACTCAAAGCAACGAATACTGGACGAATGGTGTGAATGTTTTTAGTTATTTCATGTGGCATTGAATTATTTCGTTGCTTGATGAATAACGTCATAAGAAAAAGGGAATGTAAAATAGCAAACAGTAATAAGGAGATTAAACATACGACAATGCACAATTTAATTATTATCGAGTAAAAGCAATGAATTTGCGAATGGTCAGCAAATGTGAATGGTCTCTGTCTGTTCTCTGCTGACTATACACATTGAATGCGGTTATCAAAAGGTATATACATATATTTTCAAATAATCCAAAGAATTTTTTGATTTTTATACGTGGGAAGTATTTCCTTGAGCGAAAAACTTTTCGTGCACCATTGCAATAATTTTTGATTTGACATCTTCGACCTCATCTTTAGTTAATTTTAAAAGCAAAGAATCAACATAATTTAGAAACGATGTATTGGCTTTATTTTCGTTCTGTTTACTTGCTACATATACCAATGCAGTCATTACTTCTGCTATCTTTGCAACTCCTACTCTCACTTCATTCAAATTTAAATGTTTAGGAGAAACCGTTGAAGTTTTCTAAAAAAGAAGAAGAAAGCAATTTGGGAAATTTATTAATGGTATGTATATATGTATATGTATAAGTTTTTTTTTGACTCCGCTGACGCAGTAAGTGGCATCTCAAAATCAGACAGATTAGCAGAATCTTGTGTTGACTGAAAATCTGTTGAATCTAACTGCTGTGAGCAATTAGTTCCAAAAACCAAATTTTCATCAGACAAGCAACTTATATATATAAAAATAAATAAAATTATATTAACGATCTTAATTCCGAAGTCTCAGTCAAAAATTCCAAGTCCACGGAGAACTACAACGGATCCTGTGAATCGCCTGACAAGCACTGCAAGTCGCAGTCACTACCAGCTTTTTTGGCCGCTTTCGGTTTTTGGTTGTAATATCTTTTACTATCTCGAATCCTCCTCCAATTTTGCTTACATGCTTCATCTGTGGAATATACAAATACATAAAAGTAAAATTATAAGATATAAAAATGTATATAAAATCTTATTACTTGCCGGTTTTTCCAATCTCTTTTCACACTGCCCTCATAGCGTTGCGGTTACTGTGTAGCTTATAGCACTTATCCCAAATGTGTGTTTATTTTTTATGACTACTATCAGTAACCGCTTATCTGTGGCGTTGAATTTTACATTTTTTATTAATTTTTTTGGGTCCACAAATAACATATGAAATTATGAAAAACAAATGAAATGTGATCAGCTGTTTGTATTAATTTCGAGCGAAAGAAGTGCAGCTTAAGTTATTTCGTAAGTTGGAAAACAAAGTTGGCATAAATTTCACAGTGTACTGCTATTGCCAAATTATTTCGCAAATATTACATACGAAATATTTGACAGCATTTCGCACGATATTTTGAACAGAGTAGCTACACACAAAAAAAAAATATTGTGATGGTAAATAATTTTAGCATTTGATGATTTTGCTGTTGGGGTGAATAAAAACTTGTTGGAGAAAATGAAAACCTTTTGTCGCAAGAAATTTTTTAACAGAAAAATTATTTGCTGCAAATAGAATAACTTTTGTCGTTAAAGATTTTCCTCTGAAATAACAGCACATTGAAAGTTGCTGAATTAAATGATTTGCATTTGCAGGAAATAATAATTTTTGTTGCCATAAAATATTTATTTTTTTTAATCAAATAATATTACTGTTGTCGTAAAAATGGTGCATTTGGCAATGACATGATTGGTAGAGTTGTGGCGCTCTGAACGACCTTATTATCATTGCGATCAGTATTGAGTAGTTTGTCGGCACCGAAACGAGTGAGCTTTTTTGCTTTAAAAAAATGAAAACTAAACTAAACAATAATGTCCGAAGACAATATTTTGAAAATAATGCATTCAAAATGCACTTATTTCATTCCACGTAGTGGCAAAAAAAAAAAATGCATCTCGAAAACTATATGGCAGATACTATGTATAATGAAACACAGGCGCAAGGCAATAGACTCAAATTCTTTAAACAATGCCTGAGTTGAAGTTAACAGAATATAATGACTTTATGTCTAGTAAAAATTGGCTAGTATACAATAGTCCTTCAAATTTGCAACAAATATGGCAGCAAACATCTGAAAATCGGCTAAAAGAAAATAAAACATTACTGGACGAATTTTTAGAAGCTTGGCCCGCATACAAAGACCCTAACGGATTTGAACTTATTGATGTGGATTTCAAAACAATGTATCCAGGAAAAAATCTTTATTGCTTGAAAAAATTGACTCCCTTGAGAAAAACGTTTCCGAAATAATATTCGCAACAAGTATCAAAGATAAACTAAACTTACAGAATTTTGAAAAATATAAATCGGCAGAAAATTGTGGTAAGTTGATGAGATATATTCATTTCTTTAATTTATTACATGAAAAATATTTTTGCAGATTCGCGACATCTTTATTTTTTTATTTGTTACATACGGTTATAACTCCTCCAGATTCACAAAAGGTATGATTGCCCACATAACAAATAGTAACAATTTGTGGGAAGATGATGCCAGATCCCTTGCTGTGAAAGAAAAACTCACATTGAAGCCTAAAATTCTAGTGGTTGGTGACTAAATTAAAATTGTAAGAATTTAAAATTAATATTCTCAAATATAGTTTTCATTTATATTATATACCTTACTAATATTTGCATTTGCGACGAAAGTATATTAAACTGTTAAGACAACTATTTTTGCATTTGGCGCAAAAGTATATTGAACGGTTGAGACAACGATTTCTGCATTTGCGACAACAGCAATTCAACCGTTGTGGCAACAAATATGACATTTTAGGCAACATTTTTAACTTTGCCTCTACAATGAATTCACACATTAGGACAACAGAAACATACTTGGTACAAATGCAAAATGTTGTTGGGCATAATCCGAATGTAAATTCTATTTGAATCAAAATCAAATTTTCTTGGCATTACAGTCTTTTTTTTTTGTGTGTATGGACTTGCTGGGGGTATGGGGTTATAACGCTACAACAGAATGGTTTTTATCGTAAAAACGTTTCCAGATAAATAAAGGGTAAAATGCTCACGGGTTTGGAATATGTCGCAGTATATATTGACGATATTTCTGTGTCTGGTAAAGATTAAAAGGAACAGCACAAAAATTTGCAAGATGTTTTACGTCGTATTCAAGATTATGGTATGGATAAGAGTTTTTAAGATCGGAGTTTCTACTTACACATTATGATCCCAAAAAGGTCATAATAGTAGCTTCCCAGTATGGCTTAGGCGCATGCATATCTCATAAATTTCCAGATAATTCAGTCAAAGCCATACGCCATGCCTCGAGAGATTCAAAACAAAGGGCTAACACTAGTATTCGCTATAACAAAATTTCATAAAATGATTTATGGCACAAAATTCACACTTCAAACGGACCATAAACCGTTGTTAGCCATTTTGGGGAAAAAGTCTAGAATAGCAGTCCACCAGGCTAATCGCTTACAGCGCTGGGCAATGAAGCTTCTGGCATATGACTTTGGTATAAGTTTTGTGTCAACGACATTCTTTGGTTATGCAGACGTGCTTTCACGACTTATAAGTAACAAGAACAATGAAGCCGAAGATTACGAAATGGTTGGCTCACAGAAATAAAAGATCCTGAAGTGAATGCTTATTATAATCGTAAATATAACTTATCAATAATTGATGGTGTAATTATATTCGGGGAAAAAGTGGTGATTCCGAACATTTTTCCAAAACGAATATTAAAGTTGGTGCATCGTGGGCATTCAGGTATTGAGCGTTCGAAAGCTATAGCAAGAAGATATGTCTATTCCCCAAATATTGACAAACATCAAAATTATGGTAGAAAATTGTAGTAAATGCCTGCCAAAATAACTTTAAAACCTTGGCGGATAAGGGTACACAATTTCCAGATTTTTTGATTCAAATCGGTATAGAACATTTAAAATCCAGCCCATACTATCTGATGTCCAATGGGCAAGTCAAACGATTTGTTGGCACCTCGAAACGTTCATTTCAGAAATTGGATGGAGAGGGGACTACAAACCAAAATCTTCAGACATTTCTACAAAATTCGCCTAACAATCTATCGCCGGCTGAAGTCTTATTTAGCAGAAAGATTCGTCTAACCTTGGATATAATCAAACCATGTCCGAAAAAAGATGTTAGAAATACTGCCATGGAAATTCAATTTAATAGGAAACAAGGCACTAAAGAAACATATTTTTCTGTTCTAAAGAGTGTTTATGCTCGAGTTTATAGAAGCAACAAAGATTCTCATTATTCTTATTCTACCTGGAAAGACATTTGAACGAATAGAGAATGTCATGTATACAAGTGGAAAATTGATACGAGTTCATACAAATTAGATAAGAAAAAACTATGACAAGAATAGTAACGAAGGTTTTAATAAAAATTGTTGTGATGCCTGTGGAATATTGGATGAACCAGGCAACTATCAAACATCCCGAGAACCTGACAACGAACAACTTAATTCACCTCAACTTAAAACGTCTCAGCGGGAACGAAAACCGGTCGAGAAAGATTTATTCCGGGTTCGATTCCAAAAAGGGGAGATGTTCACTATTTAATTGTCATATTTTATGTTATTATCTTTTTTGTATTACTTTACCTTACTTTGACTTTTTATGATATAAGAAATAAAGAGGGAATTACAATAGACACATTTACTAGCATTAACTTTAATACTCCATTTTATGCTTTTGAATGCAGTGCCATGCGGAAAAGTTGAAGCATTAATCAATAGGATCGTTGGCATATCTGCAATGAACAACAAATACAAGAATAGCCCTAGCATGCTTCCCTGATGAACTTCTGCTTTCCCTTTTCCGGGATGATAAATTAGAATTTGATTTTGTGTGAAAATATCTGTTTTCTAGACAACTTTTGAAAAGCTTATGGACGTTAGTGGGTCATAGATTTATAATTTTGTATATCAAAAGATAGTGCCAGACCTTGTTAAATGTTAGATGTCTATGAAGAGCACAGTACAGAATTATTCAAAGGGTTTGCAAATTAATGCATAAGGATGTACTGTATACGAACACTTTTATGATGGTGTGTTTTCCGTTTTTTATTCAAATTTATCAAATAAAGGGAGAGCCAACATCTATCAATATTCTTCATATTACTACTAAACTATAAACTTGAAATTTAGCAAAATTGTTATTATATCTTATGTTATCCTAAATCCGTTTATAAATAAGTGTCTATTCGACCTTTTCCAAAAACAGAATCAAATCAATGTTTAAATATTTGTTAATTTTCTTATTTATTTTAAAATCCATTTTAAAACGTTTTGTATCCTAAATAAATAACAAAAGTTTTTTATACTTTCATTTAAAAATATTTCTGGTTTCGTTTACTTTTTCTAATATTTGTTTACATGTATCCATAAGTAAAAACAAATATTATAAAATGGTTTCCCATAATATACAATTTTAGTTTAACTTTGTCAAAAATACGAAATGTTATTAAACATATCAAAAACTTTTAAACCGTTTCTTAAAATTGTTGATATTTTACCCATTTAAATGCGTTTTAGACCTAAAGGATTACGGAATCCAAAATCCCCGATAACGACGAGGAGACCAAAATATATCAATTAACTGCTAGTTGATGACGGTCTAACTGTTGGCAAAAGTATGGTGAATCATTTCTTAAATAATTATCCTAATATGGAACGTACCCTGAAATTCGAACGAAATATTATTAATTGTATTACTGGGTATAAAGAGTTGTATAAAAAAAGTTCAACTTTCTATAAAAGATTTTTTAATAAAAAGTCGACGGAGCAAGATCTTTCGGAAAGTAGTCCGATAGTTCAAAACTCTATTACCGAACGAGTGTTTTAGTGCTTAATAAAATGCCATATGAACATACAATTTGTATGCATTTCTGAAATTTTATAGTTTTCAACATTTTTTACACGGCTTTTCGAAGTAAATATAGTTCTTTATTTCATTGTTGCGCCATAATTGATTCATTTATTCGTTCTGTATATCTTATTTATATTTACTTTGTATTGTATAAGTATTAATTAAATATTTATAATAATTAAATTGAATTATATAATACTTATAGAAAATAACATATACAATAATTAATGAAATAATAATAATGAACTGCCCTAATATTAAGTTCAATGAATACATAGCAATAAACAATTAGAATAAGCAACGGAGTTGCTGAATTGAAGTAACCTGTTAGAATTAAGTAAATACATATTATATTAGGGTTAAGTAAAAATGAAATAATAAAAAATCAGTTGATCATCATAATTATACGCGTTCGGTCGATAGTTTCGTCCCAAGCAATTTTGGAGCGCCAGACGTCTTGCATCAGAATCTTGACATACATAATTATATGTGTAATCAGACCGAGAGGGTCGTAGATGGACATAACAAGTTTCAACATTCCCTGTTTTGTTGGTAATTTTTTAAAGGTAAATAAATCACTTCCGAGAAGCCAAGGTGCAATATTGTAGGTAAAAACATCCTATTTATATTCCTTGAAAACACCCAAAACCTTTTCCCAATCAGCTTCCTCTTTAAAGCTTATACATTTAAAACTGTTTGAACCTGTTATTGAAAAAGCTTGCAATACTGTTTTACTATTCGATATCCACTTTCTTATGTTAAAAAACGTCTGATACTCTTCGGGAGTACTAACGTAAACCAACAATTCGTCAACATAATGATTTTTTTTTTTGATACATTTTGGATAAAAGGATATTTATTTCGAAATTTATCAGCATTCATATTTTTAATATATTGAGAGATAGCGGGAGCACATGTAGCCCCGAAAATCATTACGTCCATCACGTACATATATATCAGGGGATCTCCTTTGATCGCAATCACGCCAAAGAAATCATTGAACGTCGCGGTCTTCTTGTGGTGTATGTATTTAAAGAAAGATCTCCTCGATGTCGCCGCACAGAGAAATGCTCTTTTCCCGAAATTTTAGCAGAATCGATGGTAAGGAAGCCAACAGGTCAGGCCCTTTTAATAGAAATGAATTCAAAGACATACCTTCGGATTTTGCAGCAGCATCCCAAACAACCCGTTACTTACCAGGTTTATTCCTGTTAAATACTGCTAAAATAGGTACCATCATCCCTATGAGTTTCAGCCTCAGATAACTTTCGTACATATACCTTCTCAATGTATTTTGAAAGGTTTTATAGAGATAAACATTATGTGATAATTTTCTTTTTAAACAAACAAGCCGTTTTAAAGCCATTTGAAACTATCTGGCAAGGTAATACTATCATATGTTCATAATAATGGAGCCTCATAATGTCCATTCCTTGTTAACTTCGTAAATTTATTAAGCAAACTTAATGCACGTTTCACATTTTCAGGCACAGGGGGTCTTTTGTTGTAATCCCTACGTTCTCAAGTGTATAAAAACCCTTAACTAGTTCTTCGAATTTTTCTTCATAATTAGGGCAACTACAAATGTGAAAGTTGAAATGCTTACTTGTGTTTTGAGATTTAGATGTTGTGCCATAAATAAGCTATCCAAGCTTTATTCGTATAGCAACAGGTTCATGTAGAGCTTCTTCACGAATCTTATTTGAAATTCCAATATTAAAATGATTTAATCCAATTAAAAGCCTTGGTACGGCTTTCGTATAACTTTTTATTGGTAAATTTTGTAGGTGGCTGTAACGTAAATACATGCTTTGGTAGTCTAGAGATTGTGTTGGCAATTTTAAAACCTTTACCGTATTAACATTTAAGCTTACGCGCAGTTTCTTTCCCCCTGAAATTTCTATTATTGCTTTTTTTGAATTTGCCACTCTCTGGTATGTATGGTATTAAAATATTGCGTTGAAGATATTAGATTATTTGTGAATGTGGGTTTATCAAAATAAAGAGGCTGCTGAAGAACAGAAGAATCAGGATATGTTTCATTCAACCTAAACTGTGTAGGTTGAAAAGTGTTGTCATTTTTAACTGCAGAAAATTGTGAAAATGTTGCTGTAGCAGGTTGTCCTAACAAACTTTGTGTTAATAAAGACTAGACTCGTTTCTGATTATTATTAGCTCTAACAGCGTTAGTTGCACAATTTGGTGCTACCATTCTTTTAGATGCAGTGTTAGTTATACTATGTTCAGACATGCACTTATATTGAGAAAATCGCAATAAACAGCATTCTTGATCTCAAGATCTCATATAAAATTTTAATTAATTATTGGTCAATAAATTCATAAATTGTTATAATATTTATTAAAACTTCGAATACAACACTGCCATAAGTACGTTCAGTGAGCATATTACATTTTTCCGAACACTTTCTATTGATATTTGAGAACTCAAATGTAAACAACGGCAGTGTCATAAGCAAAAGCTTTCTTTTCTGCAAGGTACCCAATATTATCAAATTTTTATTTCTCATCTTTCTGAGGAAAGGCACTTTGGAGTCACAAGTTGTCCCTATTAACCGCAACAGCTCGGTGTTTCGGTTAATCATTAGCAATATCTTTTCCTATGTTAAATTGTTTTCCATTTTTTCTAAAAAATATTTTAGGTACTGATTTTCTCGATTAAATTAAAAGCAATTTTGTTGAAGCAATCAGCTGTTTTGTTTACCAGCTATCAAATAAATTTTCGTATAATATATGTCTGAACGCTAAAAATATTATTCTCAATAAACCGAATATTGATTTAATAAAAGTGCATATCTGAACACAGTATTACAATGGAGTAACTGGATACATTCAATATTTGTGGAACTTCACCTGAACTACTGCACATGACATTTGTCATATTAGGGTTATGCTCCGCGGGTTTAGCGGTAATATTTGTTGATAATTCAGGCAAATAAGCGGCTTGATTAAGCGTAGAGCCTTTCGCAACATTGGCTGTTGCTGAAAGAGTATTATTAACAGAGGTTTTAGTTGCTTGGTTTTGGAAAGGTCATTTTTTTACCCATTTTTTGACAGATTGGGTCTTAATAGATGAAATGTTACAAAGGTCATCAGCTTCTTCTAGAAGTTGATATTTCTTATTAAGATACTCACGGTGTAATTGAGCTTGCACTCTATTGAATCCTCTTTCTTCTTCGAGTCGTTGAAGTTGTAATTGAATATTACGCGACTGAGACCGAACGAACTAGCTACTAACGACGCTATTACCAGGGGAGGCTGAGTTACAATTCGTAGTTTGAGTGATCGCTGAATTACCTTGTGGAGGATGGTGGCTTCTTTGGCTGTCGTCATTCATGATTACTTACTGCGAAATTGGCAATGATGGCGTGTGCGAAATTGGCAATGATGGAGCATAAGATTATCCGCAAATAAAAAGAGTTTTAAATTTGTTAGGAAGGCAATCAGCCAAGCCAGCAATTTCCCTGGATTTTAAATAAAATACAAGTGCTTGAATTATTAAGCAAAAGAATTTATATTAAAATTCCTGTAATTAAATTCAAAAATTTGTTATATAAAATAAAACTATAATTTGTTAATAAAATACTCTTTAGTGGGATATTACTGGGGTTAAGAAAAGATTAACTAATTAAATTTGGATACTTCAGCCGTCCTTAAGTCAAGGTAAGTTATAGAAATTCTTGTGATAAAAAATGGCGAAAGTTCTAGATTTTCTAATAGCGGTATTGGAAAGTTAAAAAAAAGAAAAAAATTTATCATGGCATATTTCCAGAACACTAAATAAATTAAAATAATTATGGCGTCTTTGGGGGTAGTTTTAACATCTGGTTTCCCAAATATTTTAGACTCCAGTGATGGAAGCATCTGTGGTTCGAAGCTGCGTTTTTTTGACGAGTATACAGGAGTTCCAAGTAAAGTTCAAGATTCAAGAATATTTAAACTTTCATTTATAGGCAAAGAATTGCCAAAATTATGTGCACCAAATTACCATTTAATGGGTGATTCAGTTTACCCACTAAGGAAATACCTTTTAGCACCATCCGGTAATTATGACAATTTAAGTGACTCTGAAACAAACTATAATTTGGAATTTTGCCGGACAAGTGCAGAATTTAATACTTGGTGTGAGAAGCTAGGACGTTGTACAATAGGTCAATTCGACCTACGGGTACTTTACTTGACACTGTTTCCCTTACTCAATGCTGGAATCGGAGCAAAGACGATTAGAAATTAATAGAGTCCGACCGAACGTTCGGGTACGAGTTCGGTGTACGGTAAAAGTGACGTTCGGCCAAAGTTCGGTGTTCGGCAAAATTTTATTTAATTTATTTTAAATCATAAATTTAAAATTTATTAAAAAAAAAAATTATATTAAAAATAAATTTAAAAGAAATCTTAATGCCTTCTCAAGAAATAAAAACTAAATGCAGATCAATAGTTCGACATTTTAAAAGGTCAGAGCAAGCATACTGAAAATTAAAAAAAATACAAGAAAAATACTCCTTGGCATTGCATCAACTTGTACAGGTTGTTGATACAAGGTAGAACAGTACCTTCTTAATGATGTGCAGATTAATAGAGCAAAAGGATGCTTTGTGCTTATATGTCATTAAAACTAAAAAATAGAAATTCTTACAGCTAAAGAGTGGAATTATAAGTGAAATAGTGAATTTACTCGAAGCTTTTATGAAGCTACAATTGATATCTGGGGAGATTCGTCACCGATTTCCTTAGTAATTCCCATATACCAAATGCTATTATCGAAGCTTGATGAAATTGAGATAAAAATTGAATTAAAACAATCTTTAGAAGATTTATTAAAGAGAAGATTTCAATTTTTAGCAACAGAGTTTTTTGAGTTGCAACATTACACGATCCAAGTTTTAAGTCTAAATACCTTTCTTTCAACAGTTGCAAAAATCCACACAGGATATAATTAATTTTATAAATGATAATTCATTTAATTCCTAGTGAGCAACTATTTAGTACTGCTAGCCAACCTTATTCAGATAGATGAAGTAACCTTAAATGCATTAATGCAGAAAAGATATTTTATGTATTATTAAATGCTATGAATTCGTTATTTTTTGTTTTTATCAATAAATTCCAAAAATGTATTTCTGATTTAATAGTTAATAACTAAAAGTTCGGGTTCACCGAACTTTGAAACCCGAACTAAGTACGATCGAACTTTAAAATTGGTCGAAGTTCGGGTTCGGCGTTCGGTACTGAACGAAATTTGGAGATAGGTCGGACTCTAGAAATTAAATATTTCCAACCAAAACATACGTCAAATATTGAACAAGAACGCCCCTCCAGAAAACAGTACGGTACCTGTGGAAATTAGCGACAAGTACGTGGGCACGGCTAAGCCGGCGCCTAAACTCCAGTAAAGAGCTGCATGGTTTCGGGACAAGCTTTCAAAAAACCATAGGTTCTGGTTAATACTAAGGCAGCAAAGATCCTTCAGTACTGTCGCAAAGAACGCCATAATTTGCGCTATTGTATGACGAAACCACACTAAGAGAAACGTCATAATGCGAGTTGGTACCGCGTCCAGAATAAATTAATGGCTTTCGATCATGACCTTGATTAGAGGCCCGCGGCAAGCTCGCCATTGAAGATCTTTGCGATTTATGGACAGGGCGCACTATGTCACACTGAAAATGAAATCCCACATAGATTAGATCGTAAGTCATGCTTCCGCCAGATCCCTGAAGAGATAACAATTCTGAGAATAGCTGCAATTAATAAAAACTATGAAACAGTTATCCAAATCACACTTTTAAATTGTCAAGTAGGTTCTTTTGCAGATTGTATTGCTAGTGAAAAGAGTCCTTTAGTTTTACGATCGTTTAGCAGACTTAAAAAGAAGGAAAATAATATTGTAAAGAATGCGGAAGGATTAGTAAGGACTGCTATGAATTCACAATCAGAAGGTAACTGGCTGAGTCAAGATGCTTCACTACATTCAAGGTATATTACCGGCTGTAATTTGAGATCTAATACGCTACACGTCTCTAGTTCTCGATAACATATACTTCGTTTTGCCCTCATTTACTGCCACAACCAACTTAGTGGACTCCCGTTAAAGAACACTAAAGGCAGCAGTAACATCTCATTTGGTTTGCGATATGATGTCAATGGCGTCAGAGTTGGCAAGCGACTCGACGCTTTTATGAAAAAGAGTGTCATTCTGATGCTCTCCTGCATTACACAGACGAAGTTGAAGAGGTTACATGACCTTGTCTAAAACCTCGCAGGGTTTTAAAAGCTTCAAGGGCGACCGTTCCTACCTTGATGGAACTCCAGGAATTGTTCAACGTCATCCTACATAACCCTATCAGCTTCGCAGATATACCGAGCGCACACATTGCGGCAAAAATACGATCCCTTATGGGGCTATCGAAGGCTGTCTTATAGTCGACAAAGGGATGGTGTGTGTTGTAACGAAGTTTCTCGTTACGTAATATAATCATTATTCATGTTACCATTGCATTGTATTTATTTCATTATTTAAAATTATTCGGCCTTATCATGAGTGTCGTTGTCGCAACGTTTTTGAGTCGAAAATTAATCGTTTGGTTCAAATGGTACCATGCTTGTCGAAAAACAACAAAATACAAAATTTTTTTCAATTCTATTACAATTTTCGGTACCACGAGAGACGTCAATAAATGTCAAATACGACAGAAATATACTATAAATATTTTTAATTTTTATTAAACATAAATCAAAAATTACAAACACTGAACAGTTCACAAAGATGGTATAACGGTTACATAAATAATTTGGCAAAAGGATATAAAATCGGGGTAAATAAAATGAACGTAAAGGAAGAGTGGAGCAAAATTTCGGATCAGCTCAATGTTTTAGGACCACCAACGCGTACTAGTGAAGACTGGATAAAAGTTTGGGCTGATTACAAATTTAAATTAAAAAAATTGGTTTACAACAATCCGAGTGCCAGGAGGTGGTCCATATAGACAGTTTATATTGCCACCCACGGAAGAAGCTGCTGCCAATTTTTTACAATTACACTCTATTGTTTACCCACCTGATCCTTTATTTATTATTTAAGGCTTTAATAAGGAAAACGTGAGAATACAGCACAAATCTTAAAAAAAATGCATAGTTAACAACAATACATTTAATTTAATTTTTTACTTACTTGGAGTTTGGCATGGCAAATATGTTTGACTGTTGTCTTAAAAACCTATGCATACTATTTAACTATGCAGTTGCGTATTCTTCATCATATTCAGAAGAAGAAAAGTAGCACCACTTAACATTTTATTTTCGTTGAAAATGGTCTTTAATCAAAATAATTCATAATATGTATTTTGTTATTTCTAACCGTCAACAATTTATTTTTGGACAGTTTGTACACAGGGTCTCTCATAATTTTTTAAAATTATGAGAATTTTGAAACCATCTGTGTTTTATCATCTACTACAAAAAATGTCGTTGTCGTAAATTTTACATGGTACCGAAAAATTCTGAAAACGTCAACGACTACGACAACTGTCGAAAAACGACTTCGACATTCATAATAAGATTATGTTACATATAACAGAAATTACTTAAATTAGCTTAAACTGTTATATATATTTCAATTATCATTTACAGTATTTGTAATTATCATTATATTTTTTAGTATACTCAGCATTTATATTTGGAGAGTTAATTTTAATATATTCATTGCCACTATATTTATAAATAGGTTAATAACAATGCATTTCTCTAGCTCTCTCTTTGCTATCACCATAATCTTAAATTCAATCTCAGTTTTATTCACCACTAAGTTTAAATAGATGACCGTACTCTTTATTTTATATTTTTCTACTGTACACAAGAATTAATAAGACTTAAGGAACAAACTTTATGTAGAAATGATCTTAAGGTGGAGCAAAAGTCCAGATAATTACCATTATTATTTTATATTGAATTTAAATGAAATGTAATTTAGAATGATGTGATTGGGATTATCACAACTGAGTGAGTGGATTTTTATCTATCGCAGCGAGTACACGCTTATTAATATTTAATTAAAGATTGATCCCTGGAGTAACTGAATTTACCCTGGTACATCTGTTTATTGTCGACTTGTTTCTCGTGGGTCTTTTCCAGGATTTGACAAGATCTGGTCGATGGTGGACTTGGCAGGTCAGAAGCCGCACTGATAAGGTTCAATCAGTGTTTTAACAAGTGTTTAACAAGTTGTTCACACAATACGTTCATAGGAACCTTATATGCGATAGAGAGAAAAGACTTTTACCACTGTAGATGGCACATATCGAAGAATCTCTTTTTCAGGATAGGACTGAGGACACTGAGTTTCCAATCGTAGGGCATACTTTTTTCTAGCCATAATTTGTAAATAAGCTGGTGCATACGCCCTATCAACTGATTACATTACTGTCAATGTAAAATTCAATATTAAATAAATTTTTATTTAAATATCATATAAAATTTTACACCGATTTTTATTACAGCTCCCATAATTCTTGAACAGTATAATATTAAAAACGTATGGAAATTTCAATATTTTGTTGGCATTGTTCCATTATCCGTTTGGCATACAAAATGGTGGGGAATGAAACTTAAAAAAAATAATATTACACAACTTCGCTCTTCAAACAAACCGCAGACATATTGTAAACACATCAACAGGGCAATCAAATGTCTATAACTTGAGTGAAATGATGCACATAATATTGTGCCTCAATTGCTTTTTTAAACAACAACTACATACCTCGCATTGGATTGTACATATGTACATACATATATTGTTTGGTAGAAACAACGAAAAATAAAAATAAAGAAAATTCAACAACAGGTTATAAAATTAAAATGGCTAAACTCTACAGAAAATTCGGAAGTTTGCAACAGTATTGTAGATGAATTAAACTTAATACTTTTCATGATTTGTTACATTGTATATGGTATAACGTTTCCCCCATTTTAGATACCATCAATTTGCGTGTTTTAGTGGATAGCGGAAAACTGTTGTAAAACAATAGGCATCATTGTAAAACAATGATTGTAAAATGTAATGATTGTAAAACAATGATTGTAAAATGTAATGATTGTAAAACAATGATGCCTATGTGCCCTATGTTTGCCCATCCAACTATTTTAGGTGGATACTCACCTCCACCTACCTACCATGTATACAATTTGAGGTAATGTGTATAATGAAACTAGTTGTATTGCCTTAAATGTATTCAACAATATATATTTACGTATATAGATTACACTTCTCTGACATGATTTCTTAAAACAGAGATTTTTGTAAACATAGTTCGAGATTTTGGGTTTGTTCCCTAACACCATTCGGCTGGTATGTTTGCAGTGTGTTCACACGAGTGAACAAGTCACACAATCCCATCCCTGATTTCCAACCCTGACAACACAAACATCCCCAACATAGTCCACATTCACAATATATCAACATTCACATACACATCACATTCACCACACATCACATACACACAGTCATCAACATCACGAACATCATTAACAATCCTTGATCAAGTTTAGTTGATTATTGATCTCTGAGTAAAGAAAAACCCATCGTGTACTGCGCGATTGCATTTTATTTATAATCAATAATTACCCTGCAGGAGATTAAGCGTCAATTGTCTAAAAGCTACTAGTACTAGTACTGGTACAGCTGGCACTAGTTCACACAGGGTTTAAGTTTTTATAAGAAAGTACTAGTAGTAGAACTAGTTTAAATATACCAGACTGATAGAATTTTTTGTGTAACACAACAAAAATTCACTTACTGTTTTTAGAATTAAATTAATTTATTTAGTTTTATTATTTATTTATTTATATTTATTATTATTTATTTATTAATTTTTCACAATTGTATATAGTAGTTAAAGCCTTGAAGAAATGCGCCTGTTTTTTATTTTTGTTTTAAAATATTATTTAAATGAATTAATTTTTGTACAAACCGTAGTCTTTTTCAGTGCTTTAAAATATTTTAATATTTAAAATTTCACGACGTGATAAGGTCTAGCCAGCCTTGAAAAAATAGGCCTGTTTTTTATTATATTAAATTATACGTATTGAACTGTGATGTAAATAAATACGGTTATTTTAAGTTTTTTTTAAATATTTTAATAAATAATTATACAAAAACTAATTTTTTATCCATTATTTTTCACTTAACCAACAAAGGAATCTACCAAATTTTGTTAATTTTTTCCATATAAAAGAACTAATAATAAAGTGGTTCGAAATCTCCCAATTATATCCAAATATACCAGTACGAAACTAGAACCAATGATACTAGTAATAATACCAGTTCGAAATATACCAGTACGAAACTAGTACCAATGGTACTAGTAATAATACCAGTTCGAAATATACCAGTACGGTACTAGTAATTAACCAGTACGAAACTAGTACCAATGGTACTAGTAATTTTTCAAACACACTCAATGCTAATTTGAGCATTAAGATGGTATAGGAAAGTTACCAGTTGAGTACTAGTACTGGTGGTTTTTGTACTAGTTTTGTACTAGTTAGGTACTAGTTCAATCTCCTGCAGGGTAATAATAACAAAACGAAACATTGTGAACATTAACCAATTAAAAACATATTGTGAGCCTTAATAATGAAATTAAAAGAAATTGGAAATAAACATTGTAAACAAAAATACATATTGTTACAAAACAAACACTCACATAAATACGTTTTAAATATAAACATACAACCAAAACGATAACTAACACTTATTATTTACATACATATAAAATTAATATAAAAAGGTTTGTGCACCCCTCCTAACCCTACCCTATAACCCGTTTCTACACAGTGTATGTATAAAAAATAATTAAATCGCGATTATTAAATAAAATAAATATTTTTACAAAAAATTGTTTACCTACATACGTATATACTAGAGATGTGCACAAGACATTCGACTAGGTTACCCTTCACCGAATGCAATACTGAAGTATACTCTTTTCTGTTGATCTTGATTTTACGAGTGCACTGAAATGTGTATTTCTCATTTATTCAATGCATACAACAGCACTCGTTTGCCTGTGAAGTAAGGGGACTATGCTTTGTATTGTAAGAGCATACTTTATTACTGAAGCTACATTTTCAGTATTTCCATACGAATATCAGTAGTGTAAAAAAAGTAGTAGTTTAAAAAAGTTTTTCCCAAGAAATAAAAAGTTTAAATCGCAATGTTGACGAGCAAACAAAGAGCAGAACATTCGGACCTTTCTTATTCATTGTTGTGAGTAGGTAACGATTTTACGTGAGCGGGTGATTTAAATGTAATAATTTAATAACAATTTTGCAGTGGAAAAACAAAAAATAAAAAAAAAAATTTATTATGGAAAATGAAAATAAAATTGCGTTAAAAAACCAAAACATTATAATTATATTTTCCCCAGAAATAATAAGTTTAAAAAAGTTACTGGCAATGCTGGCGTCAATCAAATATTGATGAACAATTTTTTAGTCATATATAAGAAAAGATTAATAATTGCAAAAATAGTCTGTTTTGTATGAATTGATTTTGGTTTTATTATTTTTATTACTTTTTTATAATTACACTACTATACTTTTGGAAAATTAAAATAAAATTGCGTTAAAAAACAAAAACATCCATTGTCATAAACTCAAAAAAAAATTTTCCCCAGAAATAATAAGTTTAAAAAAGTTACTGGCAATGCTGGCGTCGACGAAGATGTTCGTTTGCCGAGAGCAAAAAAGAAATGCACGTTGTGACTCTATGAAGAGTACAAAATTTTTGTTGCTCGCTTCACACAACTCTCTTTTATACTGTTGTACAATGGTTTACGTGCGCAGTTGTTTTTTTTTTCTACACTACGTTTGCTTCACACTTATTTATATTTCCAGCTACAATCAATATTCGGTCTTGAGAAAAATGCGATAGAGTGCAATTTTATATGTCTTGCGCACACCTCTAGTACATTCATATACATAATATAGTCATACAACCATAGCTTTTAAATTTGAAGATTTATAATAATTTTGACGATTTTGTGTTCCAAAAATGTAATTTTGACGATTTATGCCCTTCTTTTGAAGATTTTTAGAAATTAAAAATTTACATAATTTTCTTTAATCTAATACTCTCTTACTCTCAATTTAAGTTTACTTTTGCTTGAGCGCCCTGGTAGTCTAGTGGGTAGTGTGCTAGACTATTAGCGTGAGGGTCGTGAGTTCGATTCCCACCAGAGGCTCTGGTCTGTGACACTACACCGAGCGTATGGTCGAAGTTACTCTCGTATGGAATTCGAATATAATTTGTAATTGTATTGTAATTAATAAATTAATACTTTTGCAAATTTCTGTTAATAATAACAAGGCGTAAAGTATTATATTTTTAAATTATTTGCGGACACCTCAGTAAATAAAAGCGCCAATTAGTAAAATAAACTTATAAATAAATGATCAGATAATTAAAGTAAAATGATAATTTCTTCTAATATTATTACCCTATTTTTTCTTTTTTGTACGATCAACACTCAGGGGATGCAGTACATTATGTTGGAAATAGGAAAATATGTTATGAGAAGGAGGAAAGAGGGAATAATATTTTTGGATGCTAGTGCAAATAGTCCAACTAAAAAGCAAATTTTGTCTGTAATGCAGTGTGCGATCCATTGACTAATCAACCACAAACGTTGGTGCTCGCCGAGAAAGACGAATATTATATGACTCTCGGGAACAATTCCCCTTATTTCGCTCGAAAAATAGCAATAGAACAGTGAAACTCAAGTCACATTACATCAAAACTCTAATGAATCAATGGAGTTGGATACACTACCGTCATTAACAAGAGCCTTCGCCCTCCCCGGTATCCGGTCAAGAAATCTTAAAACAGACGTCGAGGCACCGGCCTATACATGAGAGTTGTATTCCATTCTCAGTCGGATAAGTGGTGTAAATTGAAAGAAGCTCAGATGAAGTGAAATACTTGTTGCATCATCTTAAGAAGCCAAGGCACTGACAAATATGGCAGTTTTAGCAAATATCGCATGGAATTTTCATGGAAAAAAAATGAAAATCAGAGATGGTAGCTTTTAATTTCCAGCATTGACTAAATTTATTAAGAAATATTAGTACTATCCCCTAGCTAATTTAGAGATAGTATTAAGCCAAGTTAATTTAAAACTGAAACTATGTATATCCAAAATTGTATACAATTTTAAATGCTTCGGTTTTAATATTGTACTTGATTTATTCGTTTGTTTCATGATTTAAGCGATCAAATAAGTTTATTTTTAAACTTAAAAAAACAATGAAAATAATTCTTACTACAATGAAAATAATTCTTTTGTAAAAACTTTTCATTTTATTTTATTTACTTTTTTCTGAGGAATTTTTCCTATTTCTGTTGAACCGTGGACTGTTTGTGAGGATTGACGGTCTTCATTTCGAGACACTATAAAACGGAACCAAAATTAGAATTCCAAATTCATTAACTGACCACAGAGAAAGACACTTTCCCTTTTTTATGCTTCTGTTACATACACTTTTATTTATTTTTCACGATTGGTGTTATTTGTTACACTTTTTAATTTCTTAAAATGTTATTTTTTTTTAATTTAATTAATTATTATAAAAAAGTAATAGCCGAATGCCTCAAAAAAAAAAGAATAATATTTCAATTCAAATTTGTGGAGTTCTAATTCCTCCAGACGATCAAAAACGAATAATTTATGGAGATTTCTTTTCTGGCATAAATGTTGCCTTTATGCTGCCTTTTTGCCCTTTTGCTGTTCTTTTCTGAAAAAATATTGTTTTGGAAGATTTTTTGGACTCCTCTTCATCGCCAGATGTGGAGGACATGTATCCATTATTATTAAAAGAAACTCTTGCCGCGAGTTAAAAATTTTGTTGAAAATGATATTTATCAGTATTGCGCCAGATTCTAGAAGCAAATTTAAAAACAAATAATAATTTTATTTTTGTAAAAGCAGAATGAGCTTTAAAATCGCTAAAGTGGTCTAGTAGGCAGTATGCAGAGGCCAGACATCAAAACAAAATAAAAAAAGTATTTTTTCAGCGATTTCTTCTCAGCAGATTTCTGGCTAAAACTCTGAGAGTGAATAAAATTGCCATGAAAAGTTTCTCAAAAATCTGTCGTTCGGAGTAGACTTTAAACTGTAGGTCCCGCCACTAATGTATGAAATTAACTCACACAACATAAGTGGTATGAGAAACTAGGTCAATAATCCTGACTGAAGGCTTGTAATGACCAATTATATAGGTATGTGAAAATAAAATGAAATTTTTTATGTACTAAAAAAAAACGTATGCATATGTATTATTTTCCCAATAAAAAAGGTTTGACATGAGTTAACTTATAAACTAACATTTTTTAAAATTGTGATAAAAAGATTATTTATAAATATTTTTAAATGGAATTTGGTTATTACATACATAATTGGCCATTACAACCCTTCAGTCAGGATTACGACCTAGCTTCTCACACCACTTATGCTGTGTGCGTTAATTTTATACATGAGTGGCGGGACCTACAGTTTAAAGTCGACTCCGAACGACAGATTTTTGAGAAGCTTTTCATGGCAATTTTTACTCTCAGAGTCTTTGCCAGAAATCTGCTGAGAGGAAGTCGCCGAAGAAATATTTTTTCGTTTTGATGTCTGACCTGGGATTCGAACCCGGGCCTTTTGTCTAATAAGCCAACACACTACCCACTAGACCACGGCGACTTCAATTTGGTTATTATCTTTTGTAATAAAAATATTCCCAAAAAATTACAAAAATTAAATTTTTTTATTTGATTTTTAGCTATTTCTATATAGAAATTCGAAAAAAATTACTAAATAACTAATAACATATTGTGCCAACTAAAGCGATTTGAAACATTGGCATTTGCATAAAAATTTTAACTTGTGTGTCTCCTCGGTAAAAATATTATTATTTTTTTACTTAAAACATTTTCTGTAAAGTTAGCCTTCCGAATATAAAAAAAAAATAATTTTTCCATTTTCTATAGTTTTAAAATCGTTAACTAAGTAAAAAAACACTAAATTGGTAGTAAATACAAAAATAATTGCATAAAGGGCAATGATTTTTGTTCTTTTATAATCGCTTAAAATGCAACATATTATGAGGGTTCGTGCAACCTTTAACAAGTACTACCAAATCTGTTGGCAACATTTTTTTTACCAGAAAAGACATCACCATTAGATAAACAAGTAAGTCATTAATGTTAAAATATAAAAAAATTTTAATTCTACACGACAGCTCTCACTGCTGCCAAATTACCAACGTTTAAACTAGGATTTGTATTGCTTGCTTGAAATTAGCAAAAGCACCTACATTTCCGCTATGCTTAGACTTTTTCAGCAATTGTACCCAAAGCAAACAGAAAAGCAGTAGAAACAAAAATAAACTCATTAGCTGTAGTGGTACAGTGAAAAGTTTTCTGCTAACGCAGTTAAGCACAACGATCCTTACTGCTTACAGCATTTGTGGTTTTTTTGTGCTTTTGCTGTGTGTTTGCACCATTCTATTTTAAATATTGTACAACGTACATACAAGAGGTGTGCACAAGACATTCTACTAGCTTACCCTTCACCGAGTGCAATACTGAATTGTACTCTTTCCTGTTGCTCTTGATTTTACGAGTGCACTGAAATGTGTATTGCTCTTTTATTCAAAGTGTACAACAGCACTCGTTTGCCTGTGTAGTAACGGAAATATGTTTTGTGTTGTAATATCATGTTTCACTACTGAAGGTAAATTTTCAGTATTGGCATATAAATTTCAGCAGTGTATTCGTTGAAAAATATGCGTACATAAGTGTTTCTATACATTCTTTGCTTTCGCCATAAACTTTACAACAACAATCTCTCTTCAAACTGCTATGTAAACATTCGTTGTTTTTGTTTTTTTGTTTTGTTTGTTTTTTTTTTTTTTGATACTATGAAGAGTATAAAATTTTTGTTGCACGCTTCCACTGTTGCCAATTTGAAGTTTTTCCCGTCAAATCTGACGTTTTTGCAATGCCAATTACGGGAAAAAATGCTTTTTAGCGGTTAGCGGGAAATCTGGAATTTTTTAGGGCGCTTTAGCGTTTTTTAGCGGTTTTTTTTCAAGGTTGAATTATATGATACAAGTAAGAAAAAATGCAATTCGAGAGAGAGAATAACGGTTAGTAGAAAAAGTACAAAGCATAAATTGAAAATCTAAAGTTGAAATCTGTTTCAAATGAAGGTAATGCTTAAGGTGTTGTGTTTAAAATAAGAAGGCAGAAAAAATATCAAAAAAGTAAGTGCACCTAATTTTGTAATAGCACAGTCTAGAAAATTAAATTAATTCTGTTTTTATACGGTGATATTTGGTATAGCACGGTTGAGGAAAGTTTGTGAAAATCTCAACGTAATCAGACATTGAATGGCTCTTTACTATGACTTATACAAAGATATACATATTTGGTCATTACAACCCTTTAATCAGGATTACGACCTACCTTCTCATAGCACTTATGTTGTGTGCGTTAATTTTATACATGAGTGGCCGGGCTTGCAGTTTAAAGTCGACTCCGATCGACAGTTTTCAAAAATCTGCTGAGAGGAAGTCGCCGAAAAAATATTTTCGTTTTGCTATCTGACCGGGAGTTTGAACTCGGGCCTTCAGTCTAATAAGGCAACATTTTACCTACTATACTACGGCGACTTCAAATTGAATCGCAACGGCCGATTTTGTCTTTAAACGCAGTGCTGTCCAATCGGAAACTGAAAATGATAATCTTGTTTGAGTTGATAGCTATTCTGAACCAACCTTACGTAAGCGATTACGAATGAAATCCAATAATGATTGCAAATAGAATTCTGCTATTTTCATCATTACATTGACTGCTATTAATTTTTTTATTTATGAACTTTTGAAGATTTTTATTTTGTTTAAATTACCTTTAAGCAATGGTGAATGTATCATTTGTTACTCAACTTATATTATTTTTTTGACTTACTTTCGAACTACAATAATTTTTAATTTATGTTACATTTTTATAAGATTTGAATCGCTTTTAATTTTATGAAATAAAATATGTATTAATGCTTATAAAAATTTTATTTAGTTTTTTATAAAGACTCTCGTATTAATTTTTTCCTACGAATTATATGTTTTTACATTTTTTGAAGGGTATGGAACAAATCCCCTTCTTTTCTATGTACTTCATGTCATTTTTACACGGGTTTTTCTGGAACGTATCTACTGTGTAAAAACAGAATTAAGCGTACATTACAAGAAACGATGAAATTGTTACAACATAAATTATATGAAAGTAATTTTAAAATGTACATTTAAATTAAATTTTCTTTTTAAAAAGTTATGACACGTCAGTATCCACAAAAGTTTCGAAACGAAAGTCCAGAAGACTGGCACTATCTTTTTGAAAATACCTTATTTTGTTTGTAAATCATTAAACATAATTGAAAAAACAATTCAATAAAAAACAATACATTTTATTTCATTTAACATTAATTTAATATTTTCAAACTGATTATTTGACGGGTTTCTGACGGTTTAAAAATTGAATTTGGCGATTTTTAAAGCCCAATTTGGCGGGAAATTTTGAAAAAAAAATTGGCAACCCTGCACGCTTCACACAACTCCCTTTTATATTGTTGTAAAATGGTTTACGAGTGCAGTTGCTTTTTTGTACTCTATCTTTGCTTCACACTTATTTACATTTGCTGCTACAATCAATATTCGGTCTTCAGAAAAATACAATACCAGAGATCAGCAATGAATCGTTTTTCCGCTACTCATAAGCACTCATGCAATTTTGAGTATGAGTGAATCAACAGAATTGAAATTCTACTACTCTGATTCATTCGGACTCGCTACAACATTGATTTATAAGTATAAGTATGAGTGCAACGTTGACATCAAACTCACAACATTCGAAATATGTTTGATTCGTACGCCTACTCATTCTGATTCATAAATTTAGAAAAATACTTATAAGTAATTTGAGACAAACAAGACAACAAGCGAAGCATACACACAATCTTCTTGCGAGTTAGTAGTGTTCGTACGCGAATCATACTTAGTTTGTGCTTCGTGGAAATATTAAGTAGATACGAGTCGAAGTCAATAACATCATGCGTATTGTTAAGTATCAATACGACGAGTACTTCCAACTTTGGGTATGAGTAGTATGATATTTAAATAACTGTGAATACGTGTAAGTATCAGAAATTATAAGTATAATTTGAATCTACTCATCGTTTTGAATACTCGTTGCTGATCTTTGGTCCAGACCTCTAGTACAGCAAAAGCACGAGTGAAACCACAAATGCTGAAATGCTGTAAGCAGCAGGGATCGTTGCGAAATTAATTGCTGTGCTTGACCGCGTTAGCAGAAAACTTTTCGCTGTACCACTATAGCTAAACAGTATTTTTTTTATTTTTCCACTTTGCTGTTAGCTATTGCTTGTTTATTTTCTCTTAGTTATACATAGTTAAGCAAAAGTGAAACACAATGAAGCAAAAACAAACAATCCGGTTTATGTCGCCAAGGCTGGGAAGTTTGGACTGTCAGACATAAACATGTCGGCGACCATGCAGTACTGCAACCAAAAATTATATCCTCCATCTAATGACTAAAAAAAGGGAAAAAATCAAAAGAAAAAACTTTCATATTTCAAAACAATAGAACACCAAAAACATGACAGCTTGCAGCAGTTCCAGCTCTGATCCGCCAGAAAGAAAAAGTTTAGATGGAATAACAATCATTTAGGAATCAGTGTCATGGTCTGAAATTAAGTATCCAATTCTTGAGTCTTATTGTTCCTCCGCTCAATCGAAACTAGAGCTGCCGACGAACTAAGCCTTCAGCTCTCACGACCACTGAACGAACTATGTCCACTGGTGGATTATTAGGACGAACGAGGTCCGTTATTTTTCTGGGCTAGTTATCTTCTTCGATGCATCAGTTTTGTAATTTAGGTCTAGGACTATTACCCGGTAAATGTAAGCTTTAACTTCAGCGGCCCGTATTCTCACACGTGCACCAGGTATGGTAGTGGCTCAATCAACTCTTCTATTTGTCGTCTTTAACATCTTTACCTTTGTTGTACCATGACACTATGAGCTAAAGAAGAATTCCAATCGTCCTTGTGATTGTCCCACATTCAGTTATCAAATGCACAACTTTTACATAATCATTATTACCCAAACGTATGTTCCGAACGCGACCTAAACACCAGGTATGGTCGTGGCTCAATCAACCTTTCAATTTGTTCTCTTCAACATCTTCACCTTTCTTGGATTTCCTCGGGGTACCATGACGCTATGAGCTAAAGTTGTTTTTCAAAATATTTAATTCTTTGAAAGAATTCAATCGATCGTGTAATTGTTCCATATTCAGTTATCAAATCCACAGCTTTTACATAACATTATTACCCAAACGTAAGTTCCGAATGCGACTTAAACGCCGTTTAGTGGTGTCACCAACTTTAACATCGTCTAGACATCTAATAGACTTGTGCATTTCATTGGAGTGGGACTTATACTTATTTGGGAATACATTACGTTCTCTATCATTTGGCTTCAAAATTCCTTCAAACTTTCTGCTGAAATCTATTTCCACATAATCTCTCATAAAAGTTGAGAGCTCCTTCGAATTCAGCTCTGGCAATCCAGCCAAATACACTTTCCTGTCCCATTAAGTTTCCCAAAACATTCTTTTTGGCATGCGTCACCGCCAATAAAAATATCAATGTCACCGCTTCTATCGACTTTCGGATCAGCCAACGAAATCCCCGAAAATACAGCTGAACTAGAAATAACACTCGTCGGATTGGGCAACATCCCAGTCACTTTGGGTAGTATTAAGCCCTTTGCCCTCGCCTTAGAGCTATCGTCCAAAGGCGAAGTCAGGACAAACGAATTTTACCCGTAGAAGCTCCGTTCAACCCCGAAACCTTGGCATTAAGCTGAACTGTTGGCGATCCTAATTTTTTCTGAAACTTTTTCGAAATAAAAGTTGTCTGCGAACCGGAGACTATCTACCTTTAATATTTGCACAAGATGGCAAATGCCAACTATGGCTGTCCACAAAAAATCTGCCTAATTGTAGCAGCAAAACAAGTCTGGGCCTCACCATTTGTCTGAACTGCACAGCTAGATGCATCCAAAATGCCCATTTCGGAAGAGGATCCAAACACCTACCGATGCAGTAATAACTATACTAAATATCATACAGAACAACTAAATGTATTCTTGCACTCATTGAGTCTATGGTTACTTAAGATGCAGCTGATACAAACACTATTCTCCTTCACAAACAAAAGGGAGATAAATCCAAAAAATTCGCACAAACATTCACCAAATGATCTCCCGAACAAAATCTATAAAAGGTCCGAAAATACTTTAATAAAATGGCCTAATTATGCCTTTGGACCAAATTGCGCACCAAACAGTGACTCGTTTTGGTTGCGTCGATTTTTCAATGTATGCTTGCGAGTTTTCTATGCGTCAAACGCGATAATTTTGCTTGTTTACATACCCGCCATGATTACAATGGTGGTAAATTGAAGTTGCTGTAACTTTTGAAGATAGTGCAAAATCTGTCACTCCTGTTGTTGTTGACACTACAAATCCACCTTTACGTACGTAATTGGTCATTACAATCCTTTAGTCAGAATTATTGACCTAGTTTCTCACACTACTTATGTTGTGTGTGTTAATTTTATACATAAGTGGCGGGACCAACAGTTTAAAAAGTCGACTCCGAACGACAGATTTTTGAGAAACTTTTCATGGCAATTTTATTTACTCTCAGAGTTTTTGCCAGAAATCAGCTTAGAGGAAAATGCTGAAAAAATACTTTTTGTACTTTGTTTTGATGTCTGGCCTGGGCCAAGTAACAATACACATAGTCGAAATCTCAGAAAATCGAATCCATATATCTTTGGAATATTTGAGTAGCATTTCTTAGCCCGAAAGGCATTACTATAAATTCGAACAACTTAATTGGTGTGTTGACAGCAGTCTTTTGAATGTCATCCGGATGTATAGAAATATTATAGTAAGCTTTATTAATGTCACTTTTAGAAAATATTGTTTTCCTACATAATTTTTCCTATATCGTCTACTCGTGGAATTGGATATCGGACAGATTGTGTTTTCGCGTTGATTTTTCGATAATCGTCCGCTATTATAAATGCCAACCAAAAGTTTGTCGTAGGCCTATATTTATTTCAAGATATTTTGTACCGCAAGTAGGAATTGGTCTATTGTTCACAGCAAATAATCCCATGTCATCCGATTTTGATTTGGAATTGGTTAAAAAATTTTATTGGTGTTACTGACACAACCGAACCATAGTCCACAAGAAAACTCAAATTATGTTTTTTATCAAAAATATGTAATCGTCTTTCAAAAGTTCGATTTAAATTATCGTTGCTGTCATGCGTTACACTTACCGAGGACAGGTGGCCTAATTTTCCTGTGGTGTACCAGAATTGAATTCACTTTTTCGAGCTGACACCAAATCGAATGTGATAATAGCAAACTTTTGGCTGACGACGATTTTGAGATCTGACTCTACCATTGTCACTCTCCCTGCTGCTCCTACGACGTTGTGGATATGTATTCTTTGTTGCAAAGTCACACGGAATTCTAATGCTGAAGTTTTTGAATGTGACGTGAGCGCATCACAGTGAGATACAATATCCCTTGGTGTGTTTGTTGTAGCCATGACAAAGGGTGGCTGCGGAGAATTGTGAAAAATACGATCAGCTATTTCAGCCAAATTCTCAATATCCTCAGTTTTACACGCTGACAATATGCATCTAACATTACTTGGCATGTGTTGCATCCAAAGTTTCCGAAGAAATGCTGTTTCCGGCCAACTCTCTCATTTCTCTTAGTAAATGGCTAGGTTGTTTATTTCCAAGGTCCAATTCGGTTAAAAGTTTTAGTAGTTGTTTTTCCATTGTGGTCTCCGTGATCTAGTAAGTAGTGTGCTTGCTTATTAGATGAAAAGCCTGGGTTCGAGTCCCAGGCCAGACATCAAAAGACAAAATACAAAAAGTATTTCCTCGACGATTTCCTCTCAGCAGATTTCTGCTAAAAACTCTGAGAGTAAATAAAATTGCCATGAAAAGTTTCTCAAAAATCTGTCGTTCGGAGCCGACTTTAAACTGTAGGTCCCGCCACTTATGTATAAAATTAACACACACAACATAAGTAGTGTGAGAAACTAGGTCAATAATCCTGACTAAATGGTTGCTATGACCAATTATGTATGTATGTAGTTGTTTTTCTTTAGAAATATCAAAACGAGTAATAAGTTCCCTTTCTAATTTATCAGGGAGGGATGGGATACATGCAAACAAGTTAGGTAAAGTTTCTGATTGTGACCAACATGGCGACCACCAGGACGATCCTTGTCTTGCTGTATTCAAGTTGACACGCAGCCTCCTCGCGGCCCCTCCTGGATGGCATTCTAGCACCCGCTAGATGTTAACTAACGCGTGCAGCGAAGTCCAATCCCCTGGACGTTAAATTTGGGTTGTGCGTAGGGCTTGGAACCCACCACGTAAAAATTTTACTCCAATGAAAACCAACGTACAGAATTTCAAAAAGATCCCCTTTAAAGTTGACGACCACGGCAAACGATTTAAGAATAGCCACTTGGAACGTCCGCACCCTTCACAGGGTGGGCGCTTCCGCCCAGCTGGCGGATGCCCTCATGAAATGTAGGACTGACATCACTGCCATACAGGAAATGCGATGGATAGGGCAAGGATGCAAAAGGCTAGCATCTTGCGATGTGTATTACAGCTGTCATGTTGATAAGCACGAATTTGGATGGGGATTTGTGGTTAATAAGAGACTCCGCCACCTTGTCTCTGGGTTCACACCTGTAAACGAAAGAATAGCCACAACCCGCATCAGGGCAAAATTCTACAACATCAGCCTGATTTGTGCTCACGCCCCGACGGACGATAAGGACGATGTGGTTAAGGATGCCTTCTACGCTAAACTCGAGGACATATATGATAAGTGCCCGGCCCATGACGCAAAAATTGTCCTCGGGGATTTTAATGCAAAGGTCGGGCGGGAAGGTATCTTTGGCTCCACTGTCGGACAGTTCAGCCTCCACGCGAACACTACCTCTAATGGTATGAGGCTGATCGATTTCGCCGCGGCGCGTAACATGGTAGTATGTAGCACCAGGTTTCAACATCTCGACATCCACAAGGCTTCCAACCAACTTCCAACCAGATCGATCATATTGTGATTGACGGAAGGCATGTATCCAGTGTACTAGATGTGCGCACATTTAGGGGTCCGAACATTGACTCGGACCACTACCTTGTCGCAGCCAAGTTTCGATTGCGCATTAGCGCCTCGAGGATGGCGCGCTCTAGTACATTGCGGAAGCTGGATGTCAGGAAGCTGCGATCACAAGGGACAGTTGAGGCGTTCTCCGCTCAATTCTCGGATAAGCTCCGTCGATCCCCATCTAATCTCAACGACATTGGAGGACTGTGGGCCAACATCTCCCACTCCTTACGCACTACTGCGGAAACAGTCCTTGGTTTCGAGCGCCTACCCCAACGAAATCAATGGTACGATGAGGAGTGTCGCGAGGCAGCTGCAGCGAAAAACGCCGCATACAAGAAGACGTTGCAGTCTGCTGCTACGCGAGCCATTGTCGAGAACTACAGAGAGAAGAGAAGGGAAGAGAGACGCCTTTTCAGACGCAAGAAAAGGGAGCAGGAAAGGCGTGAGCGTGAGGAAGTCGAGATGCATAGACGTAGGAATGACGCTAGAAAATTTTATCAGAAGGTTAAGCGTCTAACCGAGGGTTATAGACCCGGAGCGTCTTCTTGCAAGGACGAGAACGGAAACCTGTTTACAGATCCGCAGGGGGTGCTGAGGTTGTGGAGGAAACACTTCTCTACTCTGCTACAAGGCGATGACGACACCAATACCGCCTCTAGAGATGATGTTCCGAACCCGATCAATGATGACGGCGTGGAGATTCCGCCGCCTAGCTATGAAGAGGTCAAAGTCGCGATTACGCGTCTTAAAAACAATAAAGCGGCAGGTCCTGATGGCCTCCCCGCTGAATTGTTTAGGACCGGATGTAATGAGTTAGTAGGGCGCATGCACCAGCTTATTTACAAAATCTGGCTAGAGGAAAGTATGCCCAACGATTGGAACCTCAGTGTCCTCTGTCCTGTCCTGAAAAAGGGAGACCCCACAATTTGCGCCAACTACAGGGGTATTAGCCTTCTCCCTATCGCATATAAGGTTCTTACAGGCGTATTGTGTGAACGACTGAAGCCACTCGTCAAAACACTGATTGGACCTTATCAGTGCGGCTTCAGACCTGGCAAATCCACCATAGACCAGATCTTCACACTCCGCCAAATCCTGGAAAAGGCCCACGAAAAACAAGTCGCCACACACCATCTTTTTGTCGACTATAAGGCAGCCTTCGATAGCCCCATAAGGGATCGTGTTTATGCCGCAAGGTCTGAGCTCGGTATACCTGCGAAGCTGATAAGGCTATGCAGAATGACGTTGAGCGATTCCTGCAGCTCCGTCAAGGTAGGAATGGACCTCTCCGAACCTTTTGATACCTTGCGAGGTTTCAGACAAGGCGACCCCTTATCATGCGACCTCTTCAACTTCGTCATGGAGAGTGTTCTGCGAAAGGCAGGAGTGTATCGCAATGGCACTATCTTTCAAAAAAGTGTCCAGTTGCTTGCGTACGCTGTCGACATCGCCATCATAGGGCGTACCAAGCGAGATGTTACTGCTGCCTTTAGCGCTATTGAATGGGAGTCTAAGAAGATGGGTCTGGCAGTAAATGAGGGCAAAACAAAGTATATGTTGTCGACAAGCAGAGACGTGCGGCGTATTGATTCTCAGATTACGGCCGATAACTATACTTTTGATACAGTCAAGGAATTTATTTATCTTGGCTCCGCCGTTACCACCAAAAATGATGTCAGTCTGGAGATCAAACGCAGGATTACTCTTGCCAACAGGTGCTACTATGGTCTCAATAGGCAATTGAGCAGCAGGGACGTCTCTCGTGCGACAAAATTAATACTCTACAAGACGCTCATCTTACCCCTGCTTCTTTATGGCGCAGAGGCATGGACCCTATTAAGAACTGATGCAGCAGCCATGAGGGTATTTGAGAGGAAAGTCCTACGTAAGATCTTCGGTCCTGTGCGAGTTGGCGATGATTTCTGCATCCGATCTAACAGTGAGCTGTATGAGCTCCTCAACGACATAGACGTTGTGCAGCGTATTAATATCCAGCGGCTGCACTGGCTCGGCCATGTCGTTCGAATGGAGGAGGATGCTCCGGCGAAACGAGTATTTGATGCGGGGATCTGCGGAAGTCGGCGTAGAGGACGACCTTGTATCCGTTGGAAGGACCAAGTTGAGGAAGCCCTGTCATCGATTGGTGTGACCAACTGGCGTAGGCGCGCAAGAAGCAGAAGCGCCTGAAAGGATGTATTGCGGCAGGCCGAAATCCGTTAATCGGGTTGTTATGGCCAATTAAGTAAGTAAGTACTTGCTTGTATCTGGAGGATTTTTGGCACTAAGGTATCCGCATCTTAGGCACTAATTACGGTGTAATATTTATATAAGTCTGCCGTAATTCTGTTCACATATAGCAATCCGTCTACTTGTGTGGACCTCAATTCAGGATCAAACGGCAAAAACTTAGGCAAATGGTGCATACCAACAGCTTCTACAGCAATATTTTTATCAAGTTCCAAGAGTTTTCTGCATGCATCTGTGTCTGTTCCGTTCGTGTCTTCCACAGTTTTAAATGTATTTTATGGTGGGGATCTTTCAACACTCATGTTGAATTGCCTGCTTTGTATAATTGAAAATTCAATTTTGCAGGTCACCAATTATGTGTAGTTGATTATTGTTAATTTTAATGAAAAAAACAATAATTGTATGTAACTATTAATTTAATTTACGGGGTCACCAATTATAGTCTTTAATATAATTAAAACAAAGGTTCGTTTTATTTGAAGAAAGTTCCTTTTTAATCGTTTCTGTCTGCGCAACAACTAAGAATATAAAGCGTTAAGTTTTAAATAAATGTCAAGTCCATTGTAATCAGAATTATATTTTTCTGCAACAATTTAAGTGTTGTATTTTCATGTACCCTCTGTTGCTAATTTATCATCATTTAAACAATCCTGCCAAGGATGGGAAGTTTGGACTATCAGACATAAACAGGTGTAGTATCCAAGTGCTTGCATGGGCTTATGAAATAGGAATGTCGATTGTTCGCAAAATCCTGTATGAAACATGTGATACAATTTGGAATAAACTGCATGCAATATATTTGCCACAACCAAATGTGAACGATCATATCCGAATGAATGAATGATTTTGCTCGAAGCAATTTTGAAAAAAAAAATTTTAAACGGCAATTTAGGAATTCCACAAACCATAGCTGGAGGAATGTTGGCTTCGCGTATATTTGCTGCCCAGATCGCAAAATTGATTGAAGTTGAATTCTGAGTTGAGTTTTCGGCGAAAACCGCACATGTCTCTGCAAGACTTGATACAGCCAAATCCAGAAACTCCTCAAATTTAACTCTGTCTTTTTTCTAAATAAAATTTAACAACTAATCAATAATTGAAATGACAAATTTATATGTATACAATTGCCTATTTTTCTTCTTGGACGATGACTTTTTGAGACATCTTTTGAATTCTCTTCCAAGTACTCCACCTCTATGTCTTTGCGGGATATATTTCCAACAATACAAAAAAAGAACATTAATATATTATATAATTTTTCATATGATGCAATATTTTTTACCTCCGGCATTGGTCCTTGTACGATTTGTGGATAAAGATCAAAACGACAAAAGAAAAAAGAAATTATCAAAAAGAAAAACAGAACTTGTTTTCGACAAAACGTTATAATTACAACTGGCTTGTTTTATTAGAGTTGATGCATTTTATATAGAAAAAAAGTACTAAAACTATAAATAATTCAACGAGTAGCGAATGTACAGTGTGGAACAAATCTTAAAGAGAAAATAATTTTGTAAATATTGTTACGAAAGTGGAAATGGTGTTGTTAAAATAATAAACAAAAGCTCCAAAAACAACACAATGATCATGCATAAAATGATAAACAAAAACCCCAAAAACAAAACAGCGCACTGTTCACGTGATCAATGAATGAGTAGAAAAATATACCAACAAGAATAAAGGATAAAAAGACGTAAATAACCAACAACAAAATAAAGGGAACCAAGAAGTAAACAAGAAACAACAATGTGCAGTATAAAGTAGGATAGACAAATAAACCAACAACAACTAATCTACCTGCTCGAATGTAAACAAGAAACAACAAAAATAAGAATAGGTTGTTTACATTTTTAGAATATTCCCGAAGGACGTCATCGTCCTTCAAGGGCATTCATCACACTGATGATCCAGTAGTATAAAAGGCAGGTTAAAGCGAGCAGGGCTGAGTTTGAATTTGATCGTGTAAGACGACGTCACGTTGGTTGAGAATTAAAATCTATCGAGCTTTAATTCGGTTAGACTTGTGTGCAGACAAGTTGCGTTTGAGAAAACAGTTGTTAGTGTTGTACTTACAAAAAGGTTGTGAGAAAGAAGAATAACTAGCAAGTGTTGTTGCTTACAAAAGTGTTGTAAGCAGAGTAGTATAAAGAACAAACACATATTGTGAAGTATCATTGTATACGTGAAATAAGTTCGAACAGTGGCTCAAAAATTGTGCAGATAATAAAGAATTTATTAAACACATATTTATTTTTACTTTATTTGCAATCTACGAACTTATATTTTTAACGTTTTTAAAAAGGTAAAAACGTAACAATATGTAATATAATTCAAAGTAATACAATTCAAAATATTTATTTTTAATTTATGCGTTAAGTTTAGAGGCTATAACATTTTCCGGCGGCGTTGAAAGAATCGGCTTTCATGTTTTGAGTAAAATAGCCAATTTGTGTACTGGTCTTCGAAATAAACCCTTAATGGTGTTAACATCTGCCACTCCAACCCTTCCATCTTTCCCAGGATATACTTTGATAATTCGACCAAGAACCCACTTCATGGATACGCCACCCATGTCTTCGTGTATAACGACGAGTATATCAATTTCTATATTTTTCTTTGGATCAGACCATCGGCTTTTTTGTATTAGTTTGTTTAGATAGTCCGTTGACCAACCTTTCCAAAACTGTTGTTTAGCTGCAACAATTCGTTTCCACCTCTGAAGATTACTTATATCACGGCATTCAATGTTTGGTTCAGGTAACGAATTTTGAGGGTAGCCGATTAAAAAGTGACCTGGGGTTAAAGCCTCTAAGCCATTAGGATCAGTTGATTGACATGTAATTGGTCGAGAGTTCATAATGGCTTCAATCTCTATTAGAGATTGCACCTTAGCACCTGCACATGTACGATAGAGGTGCACTCTTCACCGCTGCTTCCCAAATACCCCCAAAATATGGAGCCCTTGGAGGAATAATGTTAATAAAGTTTTCAAGGCAAATCTTATGTATTGAATTTTTAAAAGTAAACAGTTTCTTAAGACCAAGAAGTTCAGCGTTGGCTCCAATAAAATTTATGGCATTGTCGCAGTAAATATTCAATGACAGGCCACGCCGTCTAATCAATCGTTTTAAAGCAGCTATAAATGCATCAGATAAAAGGTCGGATACTGCTTCTATATAGACCGCGTTAGTAACGAAACATATGTTTTCATTGTTCGAATGCAACTTCCTAAAATGCAAAACGCCTGGCTGTCTTGCGTTATGTGATTTCAAAACGCTGCGTTTTCCAGAACATAGGCGTATAATTGTTGTAAGAAACTAGGTCAATAATCCTGACTGAAGGGTTCTAATGACCAATTAAGTATGTATTAAAAATAAATGCTTTTAAGAGAGTGTGACTATCAAGTATTTTTTTCGGCAATCGAGCTGTTAAAGGCCTAAATATTTGGTATTACGTATCGTCTAATATCATGAACGAGTTAAAATGTCTTTCACGTTAGTTGAATTAAACCGAACATTTATTATTTTTGCACCCTCCAAACAAAAATCGCAGATTCATGACATTTCAAAAGTATGGCAAAGTGCATATAGTCCTATAATAAACAGACCGTCAATTCGTAAAAAAATCGTATGTTTGACTAAATGATATCGCTATAAAGATATCAATTGCATTTTAAGGAAGTTGGGTGGAACGACCTTTTTTAATCTCTTCGTGCAAATCCCTTCGAAAAGTAAAAGTGACGCGTGAATAAAGAATGTAGTTGTGTGTTTGGAAATTTTCTGTGAATTAGTCAGGAGAACGATTGTTATCGTTAGATGATGGACCGTATGGAGACTTTAGTTCAGGTGGTATTAACTTTTTAATGGAAACTGAGAGCACATGCAGTGAAGGAGAAGTGATGAGACAAGATGACCTTGAGACATCACCGTGTGAAGAAAATAAAATACCTAAAGAACATCGTACAGTAGCCGACATATCTTTGCCGATATTTACTGCTGTGTTGGATCATGCTAGGCTGTCAAATCGCTTTGAAGCACTACTGGCAACAACCGTTCTTAAGGATTTAAACATTCAAGACATAATACTTGTCCAGCATAAAATTCGTTGCGAACGTGGTAAAGCTAGAGTCAATGCTTTATATTCAATCAAATGCAATTATATGCTTAAATGCATTTCTTTTGATGGCAAAAGAGAAAGAACATTAAAGCAAATATTTCTTGATGGGGTACCCCGAGATATCATAGTGTTAAAAGAGCACATTACCATTGTAAAATTCTTCTTATATTGTATACTTCACATCTAAAGATGGAAAAGGAAATGGAATTGCAATGGGTATTATATTTCTTGAAAGCTGAGTGGGTGTCGTTAGAATATTGAAACAACCATTGCAGTGGTTAGTGTTTTGTTTCACTTAGTGTTTTCTGGGCCTCAAAACTGGCCAGGAATAATTGGAAAAACATTGGTGAATTACAAAGGCATTCCGAAAAATTATTTTCATTCGTTTGTTATATTGGTAAGTGTTATTCGAAAATCGTTATTATATTACTGTGTTTTTTAGATCACTGACATATTCCACCCGATTGAGGTGCGCGAAATGGCCGAGAATACTGATGGATGGAGTTTACGAGGCGATCAAAAGTATCTGTATGCTATGGTCGGCGCGATTGATAGAGGAGTGTGTGATGGACACGTTGGTAAGTCTGAAACCTGGCCCACTCAATTTATTGCGTTGGTTGACAACGGCATCAAGAGTTTTACGTCTCTATGTTACGGAAACAGTGCCTTCGGAAAATTTGAAGTTATACGCTCCTTTTTGGTTTCTATCAATGGTAAGCGACATTTATTTAATATAAATAAAATGGATTTTTCGCCAATACCGAAAATATAATTTTGTCAATGATTACAGATGAGAGCAAGGATATAATACTTGAAGTATACGACATAATTTTTCAATCACGTGAACGTATCATCCAACAACTTTGACAATTTGCTGTGCCTAAAATAAATTTTAATTGTGAATCGCTCAAAATCATGATAAATTGGAATGAAGTTGAAACTGGTATAGAAAAAAATCGTCTAGCTTATATTGTGAGCCAGATCGTGCCGCGCAAGCAATATACTCAAAATGGAATCACAAAGTGATGTTCTGTAACATTTTTTAAAATCCCATTAATTGAGTATTAAATGATCTGCATAAAATTTTCTTTTAAATATATTACATACATAATTGGTCATTACAACCCTTCAGTCAGGATTATTGACCTAGTTTCTCACACTACTTATGTTGTGTGTGTTATTTTATACATAAGACGCCTGTTTGAGTCTGTAAGCTTTTTTACAGGCTATTAGCTTCAAAAATAAAACAACAAATTTGTTTTAGCAACGAAATGATGTTATTAGTTTAACTTCCAAATAGCAACTAACTTTATAACAAAGACAAAATTCTTTAAAGGCATAAAAGGAATTCAAAAAAGCAAGCTACAAAACTACAAAAATATTAACGGATCATTTTTTGTCCATCTATACATAAATGTTCGTTTACATTCATATGTATATATATATATAAAATTCAACATTATAGTGTTGGCACCGTGACTGCAATTTGTTTGAAACGTGACTGCTATGAACATCCTCCGCCCGTTGGAAGGCTGTGACTTTCAACAGAATTATCTTCAATGGGTAATACGGCTAATTTGGTAACGGCTATACGACTTAAACTGCTGCTGGTTTTGACTAGAACGACACGAACTACATCATCTTTCCCAGGAATAACTTCTACGACACGACCCAGCTGCCATTTCATAGATGGAATGTTTTCCTCTTTAACGAGAACCATTGTGCCTTTAGTAATTTTGGATTTTGTTGATTGCCACTTTGTGCGTTCCTGCAATAAAGATAAATAGGAGCTGCTCCATTTTTTCCAAAAAATTTGTTGAATATGACAAACATGCTGCCATCGGCTTAGCCGATTAATGTTTAGTTCTGTGATGTCAGGTTCCAAAATTGTGGTTAGCGGTGCGCCTACTAAAAAATGAGCGGGTGTCAACACTTCGAGGTCATCCGGATCTTCGGTTATTGGACACAGTGGCCTGGAGTTTAGAATTGCCGATATTTGGCACACTAGTGTTCGTAATTCGTCAAATGTTAAAACTGACTGACCTACGGCACGATAAAAATGGTACTTAGCTGACTTGACCGCCGATTCCCAAAGACCGCCAAAATGAGGAGACCTGGGAGGTATAAACTTCCAGTTGATTCCGTCTTCTAGGCATTGTTTGTGGATTTCTTTGTTATGTTTTTGGTCAAAGAACAACTGACGCAATTCCGCTAACTCATTTTTTGCACCTACAAAATTTGTCGCATTGTCTGACCATATTGTGTTTGGTTTGCCACGAGTTGAGATAAAACGCTTGAGAGAAGCTAAAAACGATGTGGTAGACAAATCTTGCACTAGCTCCATATGTATGGCCTTTGTTGAAAAACATATAAAAATACATATGTAGCACTTTAATGGTGATCGAGTTCTTAATTCCGATTTGTAGTAAAAGGGTCCGCAAAAATCTATTCCCGTTGTACAGAAGGCTCTACTGGGTTGAACACGGTCTGGTGGTAGACTTCCCATTATATGTTGCGAAATTTTAGGCTTTAAACGAAAACACTTAACGCATTTGTTAATGATTGAGCTTATTGTTTTTCTGCCACCAATAGGCCAGTACTGCTGCCGAATGTTTGCCAACAAACACTGCGGTCCAGCATGCAAAAGTTGTTGATGATGGTACAAAACCATAGACGTAGTAATAGGGTGGTGTTTAGGTAGAATTATCGGGTGCTGGGCTTCGAAACTTAAAAATGAGTGCTGCAAACGCCCGCCTACTCTGATTAGTCCCTCTGAATCCATGAAAGGTGTCAGGGAATACATTTTGCTTGATGGGAGTATATTTTCTTTTCTTTGTAGGGTTTTATATTCAACAACAAAATGAACGCACTGAATATTACGAATTAGAATTTGAGTGCCGTCTATTAATTCTTGTGGTGTTAGTTTTTCAGAGTATTTTACGCCCCTTTTAAATTTAAAAAATCTACTAACATATGCGAAAATCCTTTGCATTTTTGGAAACGAGTTATGATATTTGCAATTAGTAGAAAAATCCATGGCAGATGATGTGACTAAAATTGTCCGACGACGTTCTGGAAGGTCAGCTATAAAATCAAATGTTTTTGGCCAATTTTCCGAAGATTGCTTTAAAAAGTTTGGGCCTTCCTTCCAAAGATTTGAATTTAGAAGTTCTTCAGGGGTAGCTCCTCTCGATAAAATATCCGCAGGATTTATTGCAGTGGGTACATGATGCCATGACATATTCTTAGTTAAATTTTGTATACGACTTACTCTATTAGCAACAAAAACGTTATAGTTTGAAGATTCTTCACGCAACCAGGACAAAACAACCATAGAATCCGACCAGCAATGGTATTCGTATTTGTTCTCTAATGTATTAGCTATTTCGTTTAGAAGTTCTGCCAAGAGCAATCCTGCAGAGAGTTCAAGTTTGGGAACGGTAAGAGCCTTTAAGGGTGCAACTCTTGACTTTGAGCATAGTAAATTTATCTTGACCTCTCCACCAGATTCTGACCTCACGTAAATGCAGGTACCATATGCACATAGACTTGCGTCACAAAAGGCGTGTATTTGAACAGTCGAATCTGGAATGGAAACAAATCGAGGAAATGTGAATTTGTTAACTAAAGAAAATGTTGATACAAATTGCTGCCAAATCGAGTACAAACTTTGAGGTAAACTTTCATCCCAATTTAATTTGGACTTCCATAAACTTTGCATAAAAACCTTTGCCTGGGTAATAACTGGACCGATTAGACCCAACGGGTCATAAAATCGAGCAATTGATGATAAGACAGTTCGTTTTGAAATGGTGTTGCTGTCCAAGACATGGCTGAATGTAAATATAAAAGCGTCTGCATTTGGATCCCATAAAAGACCTAAAGTTTTCGTTATGTCGGTACCATCTTGAAATTTCAAATATTTTTCGCGATCAGAAGGCGATACATCATTCAAAACACCTGCATCGTTTGAACACCATTTTCTTATAACGAAATTCCCTTGCTTTAGCAGCTGAGTAACTTGTTGTCTTACGTTTATAACTTCTTGGACCGAATTGCCACCAGATATCAAATCATCAACGTAGAAGTCTCGTCTTACAGTTTTAGCACCAATAGGAAACGACTTTTCCTCGTCCATTGCTAGTTGATGCATCGCACGAATTGCTAGAAATGCGGCAGGCTTAGTTCCATAAGTTATTGTGTTTAACTTGTAAATTTTAATATCGTCACTTGGATTATTTCTCCACAATATGCACTGTAGAAAGTCATCGAGTTGCGAAACACGAACGCAGCGATACATTTTGCATATATCTCCACTCAAAGCTATTTTGAAGAAACGAAATCTTAATAAAGTATCAAATAATTTTGGTTGTATAGTTGGCCCTGCGTATAAAATATCATTGAGTGATAGACCCGATGTAGTTTTTGCCGAGCCGTCAAACACGACTCTTAATTTTGTTGTTGTACTATCTTCCTTATGTACACAATGGTGAGGAAGAAAGTTAATTTTTACATCCTTTGGCATGGTCGTAAGCAGCGACATATGATTTAAATTTAGGTATTCATTCAAAAAATCTATGTATTGATTTTTTATATCGGGTTGCTTACTCAATTTTTTCTCAATATTTAAAAAACGTCGGTGAGCTAATCCATACGAATCACCAAGTTCGAGAACATCCAATTTTTTGGGCAGATTAATTGAGTACTCACCAGAGCAGAGCCGTGTGATGTTTTTCTGGAAATGGTTCTCGCACAGTGCATCATCATATGAGATATTAGATTTGCTTTCGAAGTTGTTTTCAATTTCCCAAAAACTTTTAATAACATCGGTTAACGTTTCAGCTTCCTCGACATCTCTGCATGTTGTTGCTAATGAAAACTAAACTGGCTGGGTGGCAACTCCACCAGAAACAACCCATCCCAGGCGGGTTTTTTGCAATATTGGTGAATTTTGACCCAATCGAATTTGGCCAACGCTCATAAGCTCGAAAAATAGACCGGCACCTATCAAAATATCAATACGACCTCGTTTGTGGAATTCTGGATCTGCCAATTTTATATTTCCAGGAATTTGAAGAAGATTTACGTCGAAATTGGAGTTTGGTTGATAGTCAGTTATTTTAGGAATAACAACCGCATCAAAGGAAATGGAACAATTATCATAACAAGATTTGACTACGATGTCAGCTGATTTGTCTGCTGTGAAATTACCATCACCTATGCCAGAAATAGAAATGCACGATGGCTTCATCTTAAGTTGTAGTTGATTTGCAAGGCGAGACGTAACAAAGTTGAGTTGCGATGCTGAATCGAAAATTGCTCTGCAAGGCACAAAAACACCGAATATGTTTTTTACCAATACTAAAGCAGTAGCTAGCAACACATTATTGGTTGTTGGAGATTCCAGGGCTTCAGGTGTGACCTTTGGAGATAAAGACGAAACGAGGGTAGATTGAGTTGCAGATGAATCTGGGACCCCACTTGTTCTCCCCTGCGACGAGTTGTTGTTATTAATATGCAGTAATGAGTGATGCTTTAGTGAGCAATGACGACAAGTTCCGGATTTACACTTTGCTAAACGATGACCCTTTCTCAAACAGTTAAGACATAAGTTTAATTTCTTGACTTCTTTAAAACGTAACATAGGCGAAAGACTTGCAAAACGGGAGCAATTAGTTATATAATGATCCTTGGCATCACAAAAGTTACACGATGAAACTACACTCGAGGTGACAAGTACGTTTCGGGTATGACTACTAGATTTTTTGGTCACCTGTTGATTCTGCTTCATTACCATGGAGCTTTCGAGGGTTTCTAGCATGCGGCATTGACGTTCGAGAAAAGAAGTCATAGAAGACCAGCTTGGTAGCTTGTCAACGCTCAATCCTTCTTCCCATTTTGCTTGTAGATTCGGATCCAATTTTGAGGTAATCAAATTTATAAGTAAGCCATCAGCAATTTGATCCTTTGAACATATTGTGTCCAAAGCCCTCATATGAGCATTGAGTTTATCGCTTAGTTGTCTTAAACTTGACACTGAGTCTTTGTCAATAACCTTCAGCTCGAAAATCTCCCTAATGTGTGCCTGAAAATTAAGTAATTTATTATCAAATCGATTTTGTAATAATGTTATGGCCTTATCATAATTAGCTTCTCTGGGCTCCAACGACGAGATCGTGTCCAAAGCAGCACCTTCCAAGCATGTACGTAGATGTTGAAACTTCTCTATTTTGCTCAATTCCATATCATTATGGATAACCGTTGTAAACATTGCAAAAAAATCAGGCCATTCTGTATAAGTGCCACTAAACTGAGGAATTTTTAATTCGGGCAATCTAGTCTTACGAGTACTAATTAACTCATCTAAGGAAAACTGACGAACAGTCGAAGAGTGAGCAGCCACGTGCTTAGTTTTTGTATTTATTTCTCGCTGTATGTTTGCCTTTACCGCAAAGTATGACGTCATAAAAATTGACCTTGTATTACCATCCACATCACCGTTACATCTTTCTTCTAATTTAGCCGTTGTCTGTTTAAAGTCATTGTACAGACCTTCAACATAATCGAGACGAACAGAAAGGTCGATCTCATCTAAAGCATTTAATTCGTCCGTGGTTAGGCGAGAATTCAAATCAGCCAGCTGCTTGTTGATTGATTGTAATTTTGCCATGAATTGCGAATGGGTTCCATTGCTTTGGGATGTTGAAGATGATGATTCTTTATCCGTCATTGCGGTTAAATTTAGGTTAGGTTAGATTTAGGTTAAATAAATTAGGTTAGGTTGAAACGAGATTTTTTGACGCTTATCACGTCGGGGTCACCAATGTTTGAGTCTGTAAGCTTTTTTACAGGCTATTAGCTTCAAAAATAAAACAACAAATTTGTTTTAGCAACGAAATGATGTTATTAGTTTAACTTCCAAATAGCAACTAACTTTATAACAAAGACAAAATTCTTTAAAGGCATAAAAGGAATTCAAAAAAGCAAGCTACAAAACTACAAAAATATTAACGGATCATTTTTTGTCCATCTATACATAAATGTTCGTTTACATTCATATGTATATATATATATAAAATTCAACATTATAGTGTTGGCACCGTGACTGCAATTTGTTTGAAACGTGACTGCTATGAACATCCTCCGCCCGTTGGAAGGCTGTGACTTTCAACAGAATTATCTTCAATGGGTAATACGGCTAATTTGGTAACGGCTATACGACTTAAACTGCTGCTGGTTTTGACTAGAACGACACGAACTACATCATCTTTCCCAGGAATAACTTCTACGACACGACCCAGCTGCCATTTCATAGATGGAATGTTTTCCTCTTTAACGAGAACCATTGTGCCTTTAGTAATTTTGGATTTTGTTGATTGCCACTTTGTGCGTTCCTGCAATAAAGATAAATAGGAGCTGCTCCATTTTTTCCAAAAAATTTGTTGAATATGACAAACATGCTGCCATCGGCTTAGCCGATTAATGTTTAGTTCTGTGATGTCAGGTTCCAAAATTGTGGTTAGCGGTGCGCCTACTAAAAATGAGCGGGTGTCAACACTTCGAGGTCATCCGGATCTTCGGTTATTGGACACAGTGGCCTGGAGTTTAGAATTGCCGATATTTGGCACACTAGTGTTCGTAATTCGTCAAATGTTAAAACTGACTGACCTACGGCACGATAAAAATGGTACTTAGCTGACTTGACCGCCGATTCCCAAAGACCGCCAAAATGAGGAGACCTGGGAGGTATAAACTTCCAGTTGATTCCGTCTTCTAGGCATTGTTTGTGGATTTCTTTGTTATGTTTTTGGTCAAAGAACAACTGACGCAATTCCGCTAACTCATTTTTTGCACCTACAAAATTTGTCGCATTGTCTGACCATATTGTGTTTGGTTTGCCACGAGTTGAGATAAAACGCTTGAGAGAAGCTAAAAACGATGTGGTAGACAAATCTTGCACTAGCTCCATATGTATGGCCTTTGTTGAAAAACATATAAAAATACATATGTAGCACTTTAATGGTGATCGAGTTCTTAATTCCGATTTGTAGTAAAAGGGTCCGCAAAAATCTATTCCCGTTGTACAGAAGGCTCTACTGGGTTGAACACGGTCTGGTGGTAGACTTCCCATTATATGTTGCGAAATTTTAGGCTTTAAACGAAAACACTTAACGCATTTGTTAATGATTGAGCTTATTGTTTTTCTGCCACCAATAGGCCAGTACTGCTGCCGAATGTTTGCCAACAAACACTGCGGTCCAGCATGCAAAAGTTGTTGATGATGGTACAAAACCATAGACGTAGTAATAGGGTGGTGTTTAGGTAGAATTATCGGGTGCTGGGCTTCGAAACTTAAAAATGAGTGCTGCAAACGCCCGCCTACTCTGATTAGTCCCTCTGAATCCATGAAAGGTGTCAGGGAATACATTTTGCTTGATGGGAGTATATTTTCTTTTCTTTGTAGGGTTTTATATTCAACAACAAAATGAACGCACTGAATATTACGAATTAGAATTTGAGTGCCGTCTATTAATTCTTGTGGTGTTAGTTTTTCAGAGTATTTTACGCCCCTTTTAAATTTAAAAAATCTACTAACATATGCGAAAATCCTTTGCATTTTTGGAAACGAGTTATGATATTTGCAATTAGTAGAAAAATCCATGGCAGATGATGTGACTAAAATTGTCCGACGACGTTCTGGAAGGTCAGCTATAAAATCAAATGTTTTTGGCCAATTTTCCGAAGATTGCTTTAAAAAGTTTGGGCCTTCCTTCCAAAGATTTGAATTTAGAAGTTCTTCAGGGGTAGCTCCTCTCGATAAAATATCCGCAGGATTTATTGCAGTGGGTACATGATGCCATGACATATTCTTAGTTAAATTTTGTATACGACTTACTCTATTAGCAACAAAAACGTTATAGTTTGAAGATTCTTCACGCAACCAGGACAAAACAACCATAGAATCCGACCAGCAATGGTATTCGTATTTGTTCTCTAATGTATTAGCTATTTCGTTTAGAAGTTCTGCCAAGAGCAATCCTGCAGAGAGTTCAAGTTTGGGAACGGTAAGAGCCTTTAAGGGTGCAACTCTTGACTTTGAGCATAGTAAATTTATCTTGACCTCTCCACCAGATTCTGACCTCACGTAAATGCAGGTACCATATGCACATAGACTTGCGTCACAAAAGGCGTGTATTTGAACAGTCGAATCTGGAATGGAAACAAATCGAGGAAATGTGAATTTGTTAACTAAAGAAAATGTTGATACAAATTGCTGCCAAATCGAGTACAAACTTTGAGGTAAACTTTCATCCCAATTTAATTTGGACTTCCATAAACTTTGCATAAAAACCTTTGCCTGGGTAATAACTGGACCGATTAGACCCAACGGGTCATAAAATCGAGCAATTGATGATAAGACAGTTCGTTTTGAAATGGTGTTGCTGTCCAAGACATGGCTGAATGTAAATATAAAAGCGTCTGCATTTGGATCCCATAAAAGACCTAAAGTTTTCGTTATGTCGGTACCATCTTGAAATTTCAAATATTTTTCGCGATCAGAAGGCGATACATCATTCAAAACACCTGCATCGTTTGAACACCATTTTCTTATAACGAAATTCCCTTGCTTTAGCAGCTGAGTAACTTGTTGTCTTACGTTTATAACTTCTTGGACCGAATTGCCACCAGATATCAAATCATCAACGTAGAAGTCTCGTCTTACAGTTTTAGCACCAATAGGAAACGACTTTTCCTCGTCCATTGCTAGTTGATGCATCGCACGAATTGCTAGAAATGCGGCAGGCTTAGTTCCATAAGTTATTGTGTTTAACTTGTAAATTTTAATATCGTCACTTGGATTATTTCTCCACAATATGCACTGTAGAAAGTCATCGAGTTGCGAAACACGAACGCAGCGATACATTTTGCATATATCTCCACTCAAAGCTATTTTGAAGAAACGAAATCTTAATAAAGTATCAAATAATTTTGGTTGTATAGTTGGCCCTGCGTATAAAATATCATTGAGTGATAGACCCGATGTAGTTTTTGCCGAGCCGTCAAACACGACTCTTAATTTTGTTGTTGTACTATCTTCCTTATGTACACAATGGTGAGGAAGAAAGTTAATTTTTACATCCTTTGGCATGGTCGTAAGCAGCGACATATGATTTAAATTTAGGTATTCATTCAAAAAATCTATGTATTGATTTTTTATATCGGGTTGCTTACTCAATTTTTTCTCAATATTTAAAAAACGTCGGTGAGCTAATCCATACGAATCACCAAGTTCGAGAACATCCAATTTTTTGGGCAGATTAATTGAGTACTCACCAGAGCAGAGCCGTGTGATGTTTTTCTGGAAATGGTTCTCGCACAGTGCATCATCATATGAGATATTAGATTTGCTTTCGAAGTTGTTTTCAATTTCCCAAAAACTTTTAATAACATCGGTTAACGTTTCAGCTTCCTCGACATCTCTGCATGTTGTTGCTAATGAAAACTAAACTGGCTGGGTGGCAACTCCACCAGAAACAACCCATCCCAGGCGGGTTTTTTGCAATATTGGTGAATTTTGACCCAATCGAATTTGGCCAACGCTCATAAGCTCGAAAAATAGACCGGCACCTATCAAAATATCAATACGACCTCGTTTGTGGAATTCTGGATCTGCCAATTTTATATTTCCAGGAATTTGAAGAAGATTTACGTCGAAATTGGAGTTTGGTTGATAGTCAGTTATTTTAGGAATAACAACCGCATCAAAGGAAATGGAACAATTATCATAACAAGATTTGACTACGATGTCAGCTGATTTGTCTGCTGTGAAATTACCATCACCTATGCCAGAAATAGAAATGCACGATGGCTTCATCTTAAGTTGTAGTTGATTTGCAAGGCGAGACGTAACAAAGTTGAGTTGCGATGCTGAATCGAAAATTGCTCTGCAAGGCACAAAAACACCGAATATGTTTTTTACCAATACTAAAGCAGTAGCTAGCAACACATTATTGGTTGTTGGAGATTCCAGGGCTTCAGGTGTGACCTTTGGAGATAAAGACGAAACGAGGGTAGATTGAGTTGCAGATGAATCTGGGACCCCACTTGTTCTCCCCTGCGACGAGTTGTTGTTATTAATATGCAGTAATGAGTGATGCTTTAGTGAGCAATGACGACAAGTTCCGGATTTACACTTTGCTAAACGATGACCCTTTCTCAAACAGTTAAGACATAAGTTTAATTTCTTGACTTCTTTAAAACGTAACATAGGCGAAAGACTTGCAAAACGGGAGCAATTAGTTATATAATGATCCTTGGCATCACAAAAGTTACACGATGAAACTACACTCGAGGTGACAAGTACGTTTCGGGTATGACTACTAGATTTTTTGGTCACCTGTTGATTCTGCTTCATTACCATGGAGCTTTCGAGGGTTTCTAGCATGCGGCATTGACGTTCGAGAAAAGAAGTCATAGAAGACCAGCTTGGTAGCTTGTCAACGCTCAATCCTTCTTCCCATTTTGCTTGTAGATTCGGATCCAATTTTGAGGTAATCAAATTTATAAGTAAGCCATCAGCAATTTGATCCTTTGAACATATTGTGTCCAAAGCCCTCATATGAGCATTGAGTTTATCGCTTAGTTGTCTTAAACTTGACACTGAGTCTTTGTCAATAACCTTCAGCTCGAAAATCTCCCTAATGTGTGCCTGAAAATTAAGTAATTTATTATCAAATCGATTTTGTAATAATGTTATGGCCTTATCATAATTAGCTTCTCTGGGCTCCAACGACGAGATCGTGTCCAAAGCAGCACCTTCCAAGCATGTACGTAGATGTTGAAACTTCTCTATTTTGCTCAATTCCATATCATTATGGATAACCGTTGTAAACATTGCAAAAAAATCAGGCCATTCTGTATAAGTGCCACTAAACTGAGGAATTTTTAATTCGGGCAATCTAGTCTTACGAGTACTAATTAACTCATCTAAGGAAAACTGACGAACAGTCGAAGAGTGAGCAGCCACGTGCTTAGTTTTTGTATTTATTTCTCGCTGTATGTTTGCCTTTACCGCAAAGTATGACGTCATAAAAATTGACCTTGTATTACCATCCACATCACCGTTACATCTTTCTTCTAATTTAGCCGTTGTCTGTTTAAAGTCATTGTACAGACCTTCAACATAATCGAGACGAACAGAAAGGTCGATCTCATCTAAAGCATTTAATTCGTCCGTGGTTAGGCGAGAATTCAAATCAGCCAGCTGCTTGTTGATTGATTGTAATTTTGCCATGAATTGCGAATGGGTTCCATTGCTTTGGGATGTTGAAGATGATGATTCTTTATCCGTCATTGCGGTTAAATTTAGGTTAGGTTAGATTTAGGTTAAATAAATTAGGTTAGGTTGAAACGAGATTTTTTGACGCTTATCACGTCGGGGTCACCAATGTTTGAGTCTGTAAGCTTTTTTACAGGCTATTAGCTTCAAAAATAAAACAACAAATTTGTTTTAGCAACGAAATGATGTTATTAGTTTAACTTCCAAATAGCAACTAACTTTATAACAAAGACAAAATTCTTTAAAGGCATAAAAGGAATTCAAAAAAGCAAGCTACAAAACTACAAAAATATTAACGGATCATTTTTTGTCCATCTATACATAAATGTTCGTTTACATTCATATGTATATATATATATAAAATTCAACATTATAGTGTTGGCACCGTGACTGCAATTTGTTTGAAACGTGACTGCTATGAACAACGCCTTTTGCACGTTGAAATTTGTTTCGAAACAAATTTCAACGCTCTTGAGTTTGAAGGAGAGAGGGGAAAAACGAGCGGGGGTGATTTCAGAATTTCGTGTATTCAGAAATTTGCTTTGTTCTTTATTCGTATATACACAGCGTTGTATTTGATTTCAGATCTTATTTGACATTTTCTTTTATTTTTGGTTTCGCACAGTGAAGTTAAGGAAAAATTCCGTTATTTAAAATAACATTATTTTTTTGTGTGTTTTGAGTGTTTTGTATTTATGGTGATAAATAAATAAAATAAAGAAAAAAAGGTGTATCTGAATATTCATATTAATTAACCCTTAATTTAATTTAAATAAGGTAACTATATTAAAAAATAATATATATATACATATATACATATATACATATATAATATTATACTAACATCCATGTAGAAGATGGTATACAAGTGGCAAAAACACCAAATCGAGGACCTCATCCACTTAGTGGAGGAGTTCCCATGCATTTATAATATTAAATCTAAAGAATATTTGAACAGAGCAAAAAAAGCCGATCCTTTTCGATGCATAACAGAAATATTACACCAAAAAGATGAGGCAATAACACTGGAAGAAGTCAAAAGAAAGTGGAGGAATTTGCACTAATGAGCTTCGGTCAATCTCAAACTCTAGAAAAAGTGGGTGTTCTACTGACGATCTTTATCTGCCTAAGCTGTGGTGTTTTGAGCAGTTAAATTTCTCTAAGACACACACGGAAATGCGACCTGGCGTTAGCAACATAGAGGTATGTTTGAAAATATTAACATTGAAATAATTGGTAAATTTTCAAGTTTGTTTAATTTTTCAAGTTTGGGATTGATGATAGCACGCCGCGAGCATCAGCAGTTATTGCCACAGATGTTCTAGAGGTATGTTTGAAAATATTAATGTTTAAATAATTGATAAATTTTCAAATTTGTTTAATATTTCAAGATTGGGATTGATGACGCCACGCCATGTACACCAGCAGTTATTGCCACAGATGTTCTAGAGGTATGTTTGAAAATATTAATATTTAAATAATTGATAAATTTTTAATTTTGTTTAATATTTCAAATTTGGGATTGATGACAGCACGCCATCTACATCGGCAGCTAGTGCCAGCAAAGTGATAAGAGACGCTAAAAGAAAAAACTCTGTATTATATTTATTATGAGAAACTTATATAAGTAAAAAATATTTTAATATCGTATTTATATTTCATAGCAAACCATTACAGAGCTTCGGAACGAATTGCAGCACTTTAAATCTGTCATAAGGCAGAAAAAAGAAGGGAAACCATATGCATGTCTGGAAGCGCTAGTAATTGCTGAAATGCAGCGAATCAGACTTGAAGACCAGCCCGAAGCTGCCTGGGAAGTACAAAACCTGATGAGGAGGCTGACGGCGCAATCTGAGAGAAATCACAGCACCGGAAATGGCATATTAAAAACATCCATGGAAGGGATTTTTGATGATGAGGATTTGGAGTGAGTAGAATTTTATTTTAATATTATTTTTTATTTTCAGTTTAATACATTGTTATTTTTGTATAATTTATTTTTTCTTTTCTGCATGTTTATTATTATTTATTATTTTTCTTAATTTCAATTGTATCTGTTTTTATTTTTAAAAATAAAAGCAATATTCAATATATACCATTATATATATAATATATAAATATACCATTACCTTTTTTGTTTTTTTAAAATAAAATAAATATACATTTCAAATTAAAACAAATTTTATGGTTTTTTCAATTCAATGGATAAATTTAATAGTAATTGATATTACATAGAAATTATTTGAGAAAAAGGTAAAAATTAACTTGTGACTTTTTCCTATGAATCACTTCACTATTTTATGTTCAATAACGCCGATCTTTTATTGTTCCTAAGAAATAATGTAATTAATTAAATGATATTTAAATTATATAAATTAATTATCTTACCATCTCCTCTGCAAATAAGTTATATATTACAGCCAATCCAATTTACCATCGCTGTTAAAATATTCAGTAAACAGCTGCCTAACAACTTCCGCACTCCCTTTCCGTGGATTGTATGTGTTGTCTGAATTATCATTATTGCTTGGTTGAGAAGAATTTGGTATATTATTTGAATAAGTGCTAACATATGTATCATCAGTATTCAATAAAAAAATATGTAAAACACAGCACGTAAATGTTATCGTTTCCACAGTCTGAACTTTTAAGTTAATAGGCGATAAAAAAAACTCTAAAACGGTTTGCAAGAATGCCAAAATAATGCTCGACAACATGTCTTACTCGAGACAGTCTTGCATTAAAGATTTGCTTATTTTTAACATTGGTATGGTATGGGTAGAGCTTCATTAAATACAATAAATAAATTCAACTACAACAAAAAAAATTATACAAACATAATTTTAAGTTGTAGTTACTTACCAGTAGCAAGAAAACGCAATGTTAATGCCAATTTTTCTGCAGGAGTAATTGCATCTATCATTACTGTATCGGCACGCGTTATGTCTCTCTCTATTAAATTTAATATGAATTTAAATTGTTCTTTAGTAAATCTTAAATAGTTTTTATAAGATGCTTCGTCGCTCAAAAGCAATTCATTTTCTAAGAACGACAAAGAGCCTCGGTCATTCCGGCACTTCCTCCAAGGTTTCAGCCATTGTTTTTTTTTTTTTTTTTTGTTGGGACTACGAAGATGTGTGGCCCTCTCACACAAATCTGTCAGACCTTAAAATATTATATATTTTATTAAAAATATATATATATGCAATACAAACCAAAAAGTATTTCCTCTTTGTCATTATCGTCAGAATTCAATTCCATGGGTTCTTCACTGCATTCAAATATATCTTTTAATATATATTCTTTTCCTGTGGTCATTTTTGAAGCCTTGTGTTGTGTTTAAATTTAGATCACGATGCCAAGTAAAGCACTGAATATATACAGAATGAAAACGAGATTTTGATAATTATGTGATGTTTTTATAACACAGGCTATTTCATTTACCTGTTTGTTCTGTTTCAATTTTGTTTGTGTTTTCCATATAACCAGGCGGCAGGCAAATGAAATGGCCTGTGTTATAAAAATATTACATTAATTACCGAAATCTGTTTCCCTGAAAAACAAAAACACTCAATTTTGTCTGTGTTTCCCATATAAACAGGTAGACAAGTGAAATAGCCTGTATTATAAAAACATCACATTAATTATCAAAATTTTTATTTTTTATAAGCATTACGTCTTATTTTGATCTTGTAATATTTAGCTTTATCTTTAGCACAAAAAATTATATTCATTGTGACCGAAAATCACCCACATTTCGATTAATAATAAAATATTTAAGAATCTTTAAAATTTTCATTGATGAAATAAAAAATGTTCCAAATTTTCCTTTTTTAACATAAAATAACAAACATTTATTTACACTTTAATTTTTCTACTTTATATGCCAGTTTTCACTTTGTATATCTATTGCTGCAAAACGTAAAAATTATCATATCTGTCAACAGAACTGTCAACAATCAGCAGAACGACGCGATAAAAGAAAACAAAATTTCTGAAATTCATTTTTTACGTGCAAAAGCGAAAGAAACTTTAAAAGAAAATGCAAAAAAGTTTCTCACACTTGTTTCGAAACAAATTTCAACGTGCAAAAGGCTTCTAAGTGGCGGCATCTACAGTTTAAAGTCGACTCCGAACGACAGATTTTTGAGTAAACTTCCATGCCAGAGTTTTTTCCAGAAATCTGCTGAGAAGAAATCGCCGAAAAAAGACTTTTTGTATTTTATTTTGATGTCTGGCCTGGGACTCGAACCCTGGCTTTACGTCTAATAAGCCAACATACCTACTAGACCACGGCGACTTTTAAAATATTACAGAATCCAAAAAAAAAAAACTAAAATAGAAATAGTTTAGTTTACTTTTAATGATGTAATCCTTTTTTATATTAATTTTTGATAACTTTTTGGGACTTTCTTTTATGTCGCAAAATTCGAAAGAAAATGATAAAAAGTTTTCAGAATAGTACACTCAAAAAATCATATATTACAAATGTTAGTAAAGAATATGCCGGCACTTATTTTACTTTAATTTTATTAAAATGAATTAATTATAAATTTTTTTAAAAAATGAAAACACAATCATTTGGAGTAAAAATACAACCGTTATAATTCCATAATACACGCAATTAGAGCAACTTAACTTTTTACGAGAATTTATATTAGGGATGCCCTAAGCTAAAACTGTAGAAGTATTGGTGAGCGAAAGAGAAGTGCACTGAAACAAAAGTTGTGTAAACTGAAATAAAATGTACGAAAAAAAAATCCGAAAAGCGGAATTTACAATAAAATTTAGAATAGAAATTCTTCCATATTATTTAACTGAAATATAGGTAGTTTCTCAAGAAAAGTTACAATCTTAAATTAATTATATGCTAATTTTTATCTTTCATCTGTAATATTTCCCATAAAAGATTTATGATAATAGTTTCATTATTATTCAAATTTCAAAAAAACCGATTATGAAAATAAAATAAATTAAATAAAAATAAAGAAATTCAATTTTAAACGTAAAATATGTTTGGGCAAAATTTTTTTTAATACCTAAAGGCAGTTTTTTTTGTGTAAGAAATAACTTTGAGGAATTCCATTTTAAATATAAAATATTTTTCCCATAGTCACTCTTTTGGACAAAATTTTGTAAACACGTAAAGGAAGGTCCACGAGAGTAAAACCTTACTTTTTTCCTCATAAATTTTCAAAAATGCGACAGCCCTATAGTTTTAAAAGCGCTCAAAAATTTCGTAAAAAGTGCAATAACTTTTTACTTGTTAAAAATAATTAAAATTTTATTTTTGCATAAAATTCTTCAAAACGAATATTTTGTTAAATTATACAAAATTTATTTATTTTTTACATATTTTTGTTTTCTAAAAACAAAATTCAAAAGTCATAGTAAATTTTTTTCAGTGCTTTAAGCAAAAAATATTACAAAAAAATCATACACCCGCTATGCATGTGCATTCGTCGCTAGCTGAGTGACGACTAAACAAAGAGAATAAGAATATGTCGGTTTTTGGTTTGCGCGAAAGCACTATGAAATGGGCATCATTGATTTAGATCTATGATAAATTCGCAAGTTGATTTTTTTAGGACAGTTTTGTAAGTATAATAGCCCATTTACACTATAGCGAATCTAGTAGATTAGATTTCAAATCTTGCTCAAAATCTAGATCGTTTACACTGGATTTATTTGACAGTAGCTAGATTTCATTTTAATAACAAAAACAGCTGACTGAAATTTAAAAGAAAAGAATAATATTTCCAAATTTAGTTTAATACCAAAAAAAATATAGGCATAGATTTCAAAAAATGTTGCAAATGCATTACTATTAGATGTAAGCATATGCAATATAGGTAATAATAAAAATATTAATCCGCAGGTTAGTCACGAGTCATTTTGGGAGGAAGATGTTCCTTATTTAGTTTATTTTTAACCCTTATCCTGTACTTCAAAAATATAACAATTTTATTTTTTTACATTCATTACATATAACATTGATCTGAGAATGCTTTCTTCATATGCATTTTTGACATTCGGTACATTTATTTGCATATTTGGTGCTTTTAGAACGATTTGGACAAAAGTAATAACTTCAAAAACACATTAACGAATAATATATTTACACTACTTATTCTCTTTTTTGGGTTTGTTGCAGTTTGTAATGTTGCGCTTTTACATACTTTATTTGCTAGTTATGAAGTTGTCAAGACACACAAAATTGTTACTAAGCTCATAACACATGCGAAAATTGATTATGTTGCATTGAGCAATTTTGACCTAAAAGTACCATTTACGTAAGTTTTTTTACATACGCTTTGTGAAAAGCCCTACAAAGATTATGTTTTAAATTGTAATAGCATTCACTAAAATTATAATTGTACAAAAGTTGAGTATTTAAAGAATAAATGAGGAATAAAAACTGTTCGGGCAATTTTGACCCATTAATACAGGATAAGGGTTAATTTATTTTTATTTTGTTTGTTTTTGTTTTGAATTGAAATGTCATTTTTTTCCTGCGCAGCGTTGTATTTTTAAGTACTATTTGGCAAAACACATAGTTGCATTCCAATTTTTACTAGATTTTGAGTAGATTTTGCCGAAATCTACTAAATAAGTAGATTTTGTTTTGTATGGGAAATCTAGTTAAAATCAACTAGATTTGGCTCGAAATCTCATAAGTACTAGATTTCGCTGTAGTGTAAATGGGCTATAAACATTAAAATATAATAACTTTTTTAATTTGAGAAAAGAATATGCCGCCAAAATGTCGTAGATCATATCTTTTTTAGTCCTATTTCCGTCTATACATGATCTGGAAAGTAAATCCGCTATCATATTAGAGTTACCATTTACGAGTAAAATGCATCTATGTATTTGCAAAAATGTAAATTATTTACATACAAAGATGATGTACTTGGCAAAAGAAAAAATCTGAAAACCATATTGCCCTATGAAGGGTTACCATTTTTGTCAAAACGCGAACTAGAGCGAATTTCAAAAAAACTGGGACCCGCATTTAATTAAATCAAATAAAGATTAAAATATATTAATTTGGCATTTTTATTACAAACGACCCAGATCGAAAAATTCAAACACCATACTTTTTTAACAGAATATCCTTAAAAAAGGACATGGATGATCGTGGTTGGACAAATTGGTTACAGTTGGACGCGTCTTAAAAAATCTTTCTTATGTTACCTGTATTGTATATGTTGGTAAGGAAAAGGATTCTCAAATTAACAAAACATGCAAAAATGGACCCTTTGGACCATTCTGAATCCAGCTCACGAGAGATCAAAGCTGGAGCCGAAAATAGCAATGTCCGACTGCGGACTGTATTTAAAGCAGTGAAGGCCAAACACATACTATCATAGTTTTGGTTGTGTTGGTAAAGCAGCGGAGAACAAAATTCAACGTAATTTTTGAGAGTCGTACACTGGGAAAATAAAAAAAAATAGGTTTATTGTGTTGTGTATACGTTAAGTGCGGTTTTAAATATTTTTTGATCAAAACGTATGTTTTTAATTCGGTTAATATTTTATCTAATTGAGAACATAACATTGAATTCTTTCTTTATATTTTATATTTATATGGCACATAAGGTATTTTACGCGACAAAATGAAGTAACACTTCATTAGAAAATATTATAAATAATTAAATAACTTCAAATTCCAAAAGAAATTTCCGTCATCCAATGGACGGCACTGCTTTGCCAAAGCCAAAGAAAATGTATATGATGCCTTTTTAAAAGGCAACGACAATATATCGTTATTAAATTGTAAATTATTGTAATTTGGTACGTCCGTTTCGTCAACCCTGAATTTAAAAAAAATCTGCTTTTAATTGCAATAATTTTAAAGTCCTATCATTCCTTTTAATGTTGTTAAAAAATCCGCGGCTAGTCTCGTAATGTCTATTTATAAAAAAAAAGAATTACGACATAAAGTGCGATAACACACTATACATTGTGCATTACCATCCATATTCTCTATAAAAAAATCATATTCTTAATTTTTATTAAACATTTTGCTGCGTGTATTTGCAAAAAACAAAGAATCATTCAAAAAAGTTGCGTAGCAAGATCCTGCTTCATCAAGTGCTAAACGTCAACTGAATTGGTTTTGTTCTCTGGTATCAACACAAAACAACAAACAAAGCAACAAACACACGATCATTATACGAAATCACACGATCATTATACGAAATCACACGAGTAAGTTTATAGTGTAGGTGTGTCAACGCAGCGTCAGCAGAAATTTCTTTGCCTATCACATGTGATACGAAATTTCGAATGTGCCCTTCGCTGATTTAAAGGTATGGGGCGTTGTGGCGACTGCTTGGAAAAAAAATTGGGTTCAGATTTCTGGCAAACCAATAAAAAATTATCAACAAAAATGTTTTAATATAAAGGATAAAAACACGAAAGACTTTCCTTTTGATTATAGTTCTGTTGCACACTGGGTGTTATTTCCAATATTATTTTTTTTACACAATTTCATTTCTTCACAATATTTTATTACTTTTGTTATTTTAATTTTCAATTTATTATTTCTTTTAAATTAATTAATTTAACAATTGTTAGCAAAACTAAACAATGGTCGAATGCCTCAAAATTATAAATAAACAACAACCATTTAAAGGTTATTGATCCTTATGAATCCAATAAACGAATGAAAAAAAAGAGAGATAAGAGGGAGAATTATCATATTTTTCAATGATGAAGTAGATTTTTTTATGGTTTTTCTTTATCCAATTATGAATTTACCAGCAGATTGTACCCGGCGTTGCGCGGGTTATAAAACTAACGATAAATAAAAATTCGGTTTCGAAACCGGCTTCTTAAAAAATGCAATTTTTCATATTATTCGGTACCCGGTTTATCCAATGACCAAGTTTTCTTTATAAAGTCCTAAATATAAATGCGTTCAATTTGCCCGTTTTTCGCCCCTTCCCGCCTTTTTGGACCCCTTTTGGTTCAACTTTATAAACGGAACACCTCCAATAGCTATTTGGGAAACTTAACCAAGCTAAATCGTAAAAAATTACCTATTACCATTTTTTGCCCATTTGTCCGATTTTTTCTCCCCTTTTGTCAAAATTTTGAAAAGATTTATAGCCTATGACCTGCACCGACAAAAGCTCGATCTATGTCCCAAATTTTAACAAAATTAGTCCAGGCGTTCAGGCGTGATTGGCTAACAAACTAAAAAGCAGACTTACAGAATGATTTATAATATATATTAGGATTATAGTTGATTTTATAGTACAATTTCAATTAATGGTAATCCAGGTAAGTATAATTTTAATATAGTTAATCCAGGTAAGTATAATCCGTTAGAAATTTAAGTAAGTATACATATATTTAAGATTGAATTCATTTAACCATTAAGATAACAATTGAGGTAAGTAAATATTAATTTAATATAACACTGTAGGTAAATATTAATAATTTAAAACAACATTTTGTGTAAGTATACATACATACATAATTGGCCATTACAACCCTTCAGTCAGGATTACGACCTAGCTACTCACACCACTTATATTGTGTGCGTTAATTTTATACATGAGTGGCGGGATTAACAGTAATTTGTGGAGACATTCTCTTATTAATGGTGATGGAATGGTGGAGGCATTCCTTTAGTTGATGGAAGTTCTGTTATTATAACTTATAGGGTATGGTGTGTTCAAACCTCGTTTGAACAAATAGAATTACCCGACATTACTTTAAGCGAATTAAAATTAAGCTTGCATAAAATAAAAACTGGGAATAATATTACTTATGTAATTTTGACAATTATGGTTATACTAATTTTATCTATAATATTCCAATACTACAAAAAACACATAAATAGTCAGGATATTCGCGAGGACGCGAACGTTCTTGAAGGGGGGAGAAGTAGCATAGGAAACCTATTTCCGTAGCTTAGCATAAGATGTATTTCTTTTATTAAAAACAGCAAATCAGCAGATTTGCAAAAACTATTTTGTGTATTTAAATTTTTAAATAAATTGCCAAACATAATTGAATATTTCATTTATATTTCGTAGCTTAGCGCAAGATTTATTTCTTTTATTAAAAACTGCAAATCAGCAGATTTGCAAACTCTTTCCCTTTTAAATAAATTCCCAGACGTAACTAAATACTTTATTGTGCTCGCTTTTATGTCTAATTTTGTACCTTAGTTTAAGGATATTTAGATTTAAATAAATCAGAAATAAACCGACCACCAAACGAGCGTGTGTTTTATTCTCCGTATTAAGTGCGAAAAACTTCAATGCGATACAAAACGTTACTAAACACTAATAAACGTTACTTGCATAGTCAAAATTATTTCTTTGAATCTATCATAGGATGTTATATCCTCTAACAACCTTGTAGCCCTTAAGATACGATTCTTCCTCGTCTGCCTTATAAGATTCGCATATACAGACTGAAACAGTACAAAATCGCAATAATTTAAAAATACACTGTTGCTGTAATACCCGCAAGCTTCTTCAAAATAATTTTTTTCGCCTAGTCCTGCGTCATCTCAACATAGTCCACAATAGGTCTAGTATTTCTAAATATAATATTTAATGCTTGTCTTTCTATAGTAGCCCGCCTAAACAAAAACTGTCTACGAAAAACATTCAATGGTCTCTCTGTTATGAATATAAAGTTAGAATTGTCTTTGTCTGCTGAGTGCATTGTTGACATATCAGAGGCTATATCATTCATATTGCACTCGATATTGTTCACACGCGATAGTGCATCACCCACTCTATTTTCCTTTCCCGGGATACATTTCACATCAAAATCATATTCATTTAGTTTTATCATTCACCTCCGTAATTTGGAGTTAGGCTCCTTCAAAATATGCAACCATTGCAAGGGTTTATGGTCACTGTTAATAATAAATTTCCTACCATATAGATAATGCCAAAAATATTTGGTTGCCCAAACAATTGCTAGGAGCTTCTTTTCTGTGGCAGAGTAATTCATCTCATGTTCATTGAGAGTTTTACTCGCAAAACAGATGGGGTGATTTCCTTGATTAAGTACTGATTCCAGAGCCACGTTAGAGGCATCAGTGGTAAGAGTGAAAAACTTTGCGAAATCTGGACTTTTCAGTATAGGGTCGTTTGTTATTAACAATTTCACTGTCTCGAATGCCTTAACATAATCGCTATTACAGCAATCAATTTTGTGCTCTTTTTCAAACAAGTAGTTAAGGGTTTGCATATTTTTGCAAAATCCTTTAGTAATTTGCAGTAAAAGCCGGCAGAAATTACTTGATTTGTTTCTCATTTTTTGGGATTGGGAAATTTTTTATTGCTTCAATCTTTTTCGGATTCGGTTTTATACCATACGGAGTTACTATATGTCCTAAGAATTCTGCCTCCGATCTCATAAACTCACATTTATGAACCTGCAATTCTAAATTTGCATCCTTCAATCTTTTGAGTACCTTATCCAGTGAAACCATATGTTCCTTAAACGAGGTACTGAAAACAATAATGTCGTCTTAATAGACTAGACAATGAGTACCAACCAAATCGCCCAGCACTGAATTCATTAATCGTTGAAAGGTGGTTGGTGCGTTTTTCAAGTGGTTTTTGCACCACTTGCCTCATCGATTTCCACCTGATACAGGCTCTTCGCCAGATCAAGCGTAAAAAAATAAATACAGCGACCCAATTTGTCCAAAATTTGGTTCACGTTTGGAATTGGATATGGATCATCAATTGTTATTTCATTTAGCTTCCTATAATCTATAACAGTTCTCCACTTAGTCTCTCCAGAGGCGTCCATTTTCTTTGAGACAACCCATAAAGAGCAGAATAGGGAGATTTACTATGTCTTAAAATATTTTGATCAAGCATTTCTTTAGTCTGCCTGTTAAACTCTGCTTTATGCACTTGTGGGTAACGATATGACTTGACAAAAATTTTTTCATGCTTTTTCACAATTTTGTGTTTAATTCCGTTAGTAAATGTCAAGTTTTCATTATGTGAATGAAAAACGATCTATATTTGTTTAAAAGTTTTTTTTTTCGATCTTTACTTCGTTATTTAAATGATCGATCCTAAATTTGTCAGCCTGCTCCTCTTCCAAGCCACATTATCTTACTATATTATTATAAACGTCCAATTCTCCATCAACTGTCATTAAATCCTATAGTTTGCTTTCTCAGGTCAATTACTGCGTTTAATTTTTCTAAGTTATCACATCCCAACAGACCGTCATAATTATTTGAAAATTCGTAGAGATAAAACTCTAATTGCTTTTCATATTTCTTATCAAGTATGTCCTATTTGACACTTAAAACTATATTTCCCGTGACAGTAGTTACAGTTGTTGGTGATAGCATTCTAATTTTTGTTCTTAATACTCCAGATCTAACCAGGTTTACAGATCAATCAATTATTCATTTTATTTTAGGTAATGTCCCGATGCCCTTGCATGAAAATTTTCGGGTTCAACTTCAATAGTGGTAGGAGGACCATAGCGCCTAATTCTTGGTTGGGTTGAATCATACTCCCCTTATCCGCTTAAGTTTCGATAGTTCACACTAGGACAGTTAAAATTGAATTGTGGGTGATTATTGGTACCAAATTATTGCCCGAAAATTGTTCCGTCTGAAAGTGCTTTACTTGTGGTCTAATGTTTGGTCGATAACCATAGTTCCTACCTCTAACGTATGTCCTCTGTGGTACGGTGGAGTCTAGTTCATCATTCTCCGCCAAGACCCTAATTGCAGATTTCAGATCTTTCGCTAAATTGGCGTTTATTAATGCCGTCAAATGGTTTGGGAGTTCTTTTTTCAATTGTGACAAACACTCTCTATTAAGTTCGGCGTTCTAAAAGTTTTAGTGGAAATTTCCTCCGTCTTTAAGCATATTTCATCCTTAATTCTACAAACTTCATTATTAACCTGTCACAAAACTCCCTAACATTCCTATTAAATTTTATATTATTTATCTCTAAAATGAGCCTGGTAACAGGCGTTCACCTCAGCATCAATTTCACGCAACTGAAGTGAAAAACGTCATTCCTCCAGCTGCGTGGCCTCTGACGGCAAAATGCTCCCGTCAAATGGTTGCAGGAGTCTAATATTTTGGAAAAAAAGTATCTCTTCTCTCTTTCGCTGCTTCCATTTTGGCTGATATCTTTACACTTTTAAGTCTTTCCGCTAAATCTTCCACATCGCTCATAAATTCAATTCAATGTTGTTTACAAAGGTGTCTGTTTCTACTTGTTCACTTGCACTCAGTGTTTAAGGAGAGAGTTTTTGAGTTATTTAGAATTTAACAGAAGTCAAACTATATTTTCCTTTTTTTTTCAAAAATAAATTTATAATGGTATCTTATTTATTGGAATTAAACTTTAGCAACGTTGTTATTTTTGTTAATTAATAATACTTGTGACATTTTTCTAACATGTTTTTTTTTTTAATGAACCATTCTTATCATTCAAAGAAGAATTTGACCTTATCAACACAAAACTTGTTAGCCTGATATTATTAGAAAGTTTAAACACAAAAATTCTTAATATATTTAGCAATATGCCAAAAAAATGTACTTTTTCATTTTAAAGCTATGAATGCCGAATTATTTTTAATGCTTTGGTGGTAGAGTCAGCTACCTTAATTGCTAATTAGATTGTCCCTCACTTGCCCTAAAACGGAAATATAGGGTTGCCTTTTAATCTTGGGCTTTTTAACTTTTCGTGAATTTAACGCATTATTTACGTTAATACCTACAAAATCAATATATTTTTTTATTGGATAGTTAGTTTGGCTATTAATTTTCCATTTTTTGGTATTGTTGTAATAATACACTGAGAGAAAAAAATTACAACAACAAAACTTGAAAGTAAGAAAATACTACTGCTAACATTTAACGCGGCACAAATTGGGCTGAACATTAAATCTAGAAATTCAACACAGTTGTTAACGACTTAAAAATCTATAATTTTGCGGAATTGCTTGACGATCCCACTTTTCGTTTTCAAAAAAATGTGGAAAATGTAAAAAAAAATGTGAAAAAATTAAAAAAAAGCCCTTTTTTCACCTTCATTCACATATAACTTTTGAAGTAGGAGTGTAATCTTTAAGCAACTTAGCAGAATTTTACATATTATAGTAGTCAACAACTACGCTAACTTTCAAGCCAAAATATTCAGCTCAATTTGTGCCGTTTAAAAAACACTAAACACTATTTTCGGCTAATTTTATTAATTAATTTTAAAAGTAGAGTACATATTGTAAAAAACCGAAATTAATGCTAATGAAATGAATTATATGTCAGTAATTAAGCCTGTTTTTACATTTGGAAACAAAACTCCTCTCATGGGTGAACTAAATAAACTTATATTTCATTTACTATCCTGATAAGACGGCACATAGTGCATTGAGCCCTTAAAACAATGGGTCAGAAATAGAAAGAATGAAAAATAGGGTTTTGAAATTTGGTGTACTGTCGTGAACGCCCTTAATTAACAAAAATTTGGATTTTCAAAAGAATCGGCTCAAGGATACGCCCACCCCCTATATGTCCTTTAAACTGAAATCTTCATATTTCCAACAAAAATATATGTAAAGTTATGAAAAGCTGCGGTTAAGATATATATAATACTACCAATATGTGTGTAAATTTTTAATAAAATCAAAGCAAGGACTATTGGTCCTGCGATATATCCTTTTACAAAAAATTCTTGCAAAAATTTTAAAAACCGTCCTTTCTGTGGGCCAACGCATTGTACGGCTGTTGATACTCTAGCCGGCACCTTATGCTGTGCTATGACTTTCAATTAATCAATAAAATATATAATATTCCAAAATAATATTCATTAACTGAAAGTTCACTAAAACGGTCTTTCTCTTAATTTCATTTTTTCGTTTGCATTTTATTTTAAAAATTGTTGAATAATGTATCAAATCTATAAAGCTTTTTAAAACTGTTTATATAAGGATACTAACGGGCGTCTAAAATGGAAAAACAATTTGAACAATAGTGATGTGTTTGACTTTTTTAAACTATTTAGGGTTAAAAACATTAGCACTTGTAAGTCAATTGTTGCTCGTCATCATATTACTTTCAAGAATGTGCTGCTTCAAATATTCGAATGTCTTGAGTTTGAGGATATAAATAAAGTATCGCTCTTAAATTTAGTTCCCCAAAAATTTCAGTTTGCTTTTAAAAAAAATAAAATAAAATGATCTTATTCGCGAAACTAAAAATGTAAGCAATTAAAAAATTTTAATGATGAATTTAATTATATTTTTTTATAAATTGGAAACTATTTTAATATTTTATAGCTCTTTTCTTTCTTAATTGGTCATTTTTTAACCGATTTTCAAAATTTGTTTTTTGATCGAAAGGTACTCAAATCATCTGTCTAATTGCTGAATACTGGTATTAAAGATCATCTGGTTGAATTTTGGAAATTTATGGGTCAAAATTTAGATATTCTTCAATAACATAAAAATAACGGTAATTTTTTAAATAACGGAATTACGAAAAAGTTCCAGAACAAAAGTTGCTACTGAAGCCTCAAAGAATCGTTTTCAACAATAAAAAAGTTCTTTTTCGCAAAAAGCCGTTTTTGGCATATTGTTAAATATATTCAATGATTTTTCAATTCTTGCACTTATTGTCGTAGGTGAGGTACTTTTTTGTTTTATATTTTATCCTTTTTTATTTTATTTCTTTGTTTTAAACACTGTTTTTATAATATATTTTCACTGAATTTTTTTTTTAATCCAAAATTATTCTATTTTCCATTTATTATTCTTTATGTCAACGAAATTTGTGCAGTTGTTGTATTTTTTCTTGCACTTTTTAAGTTTAGATTTTTAAGTATTTTATCACTAACTTATAACTTATCGGTTCTTTTAATTCGACTGCGCCAGTAACGTTTATTAATGTTCAGTAACGTTTTGTATCGTATTGAAGTTTTTCGCACTTAATACGGAGAATAAAACACACGCCCTTTTGGTGGTTAGTTTATTTCTGATTTATTTAAATCTAAATATTCTTAAAGTACGGTACAAAATTAGACATAAAAGCGAGCACAGTAAAGTATTTAGTTACGTCTGGGAATTTATTTAAAAGGTAACGAGTTTGAGTTGATTTGCAGTTTTTAATAAAAGAAATAAATCTTACGCTAAGCTATGAAATATTTAATTACGTCTGCAAATTTATTTAAAAATTTAAATACACAAAAAAGGGTTTTTGCAAATCTGCTGAAATACATCTTATGCTAAGCTACGGAAACAGGTTTCCTATGCTACTTACATACATATGTATATATATATAAGACAAATCAAATGCTACAGATTTCTATTCAATAAAAATGTCATCCTATATATTGCCACCATATTAAGCATCCCAAACCAAAATATTTTCATCGCTGTTTTTAACAGTTTGCTTCACATGGTTTCTTTGAACACGTTCCCTGGATCTGCGCTAGCAGAACTGTTTTCCATCTTACTGAAAGTGGTTACATTTGGACTCATCATACTAGATAACACGTTTCCAATCACATGGAAAACAGTTCTGCTAGCGCAGATCCAGGGAACGTGTTCAAAGAAACCATGTGAAGCAAACTGTTAAAAACAGAGATGAAAATATTTTGGTTTGGGGATGCTTAATATGGTGGCATGTTGGCCCTCTACATTTGGTAGATGGTATCATGTGAAAAAAGACTATCTAAAGATTCTGCAAGCCCATCTTCCGAATTTTATGGACAAATGTGCTTATCCCGAATAAGAATTTATTTTCCAACAGGATGGTGATCCGAAGCACACAGCAAAAATTGTAAAGATATGGGATGGGAAACAAAATTTTCAATTACTGGAATATCCGCACAAAGTTCAGACCTCAATCCGATTAAAAATTTTTGGCCATTCGTGAAAATCCGGCTCGGACAGCACGAAACAGCCTCAACAGGCATTGTCAAACTTTGGGATCGTATAAATGCGAAATGGCATCGAATTCCGAAAGATCTTATTGATCATTTGGTAGAAAGCATCTCAAACCACGTAAATCAAGCTATACCTAATAACTTTCTATAGACCAAATATTGAAATTGGGCTAGTTTCTTGAATTTTCTTGAAACGTGCAAAATTGAGTTTATGTGGGTTATTTTCGTTTTTTCATTTAAACTCATTGAATTCATTTCATTAATTATTGTTTTTTTATTGCTATTTATTAAGAATAAAATGAAGAATTAAAATTAATTTTTTTTTTGTATTTGCTTGCATGGTTTTGTTTTTGTGGATGACGGAACTCAGTATTGTGAACTTGCACTCACTTCTGCTCGTCACTGTATATATATATATTTTTGTTATAGACTGTTTCATGTGAAGGTTGACCGCTGCAATGCCGTAGATAATTTTCATATGCCGATTGCCTGTTTAGTTTGTGTGTAGCACGGACACATATCACCTCAATAAATAGTAGAAACGAATCAAACAGTATAATATTGACGGCCAACTTGAGATTAAATGGAATCTTTACAAGTTCTTGGTAACGCTTAACGTATGGAATGTGACACCTTCTTATTGACGCCATATGTTAACCAGGTCCAGATCTTACATTTTAGAGAAAAAAATTCGTTAATTATCGCACTTTACTTCGCTGCTTTGATTGTATCGCTTCGATATTCAGTATTCAAAATATCAGACTACCCCAACAATATTTCCACGTGGAGTTTTTCAACACAGCACGAATGCATTATCAAAAGGTTAAGGGCCATTTTTGGGTGCGAGTTTAAGCTCAAGTTTACGTTAAATTTAATCTTTAGTAAACTGAGTTTTCATTTTGTGAGTTTTGTAGTTTAAACCTTGTAAAGCTGCTGTACTTATAAGCAAAAATGGGAAAATTTTTTTCAAATGTCAAATTGTTAGCATAATAATATTAGCTTATTTATATCTGTGTAAGAAAAATATTGTTAAAAATAAAAATTATTCGTTAATAAAAGAACAATTAATTATGGAAAATAGAAGAGTCGCAAATTTGATGGAAAGTGATATAAATGTAGTATTAAGATTTAAATTTAATGATTTAAATTCTTTTATTTATTTAAATTTATAAATACAAAAACAAAGATACAATTTAACAACTTATATTTCAAATAATTATTTTAATTTTAAAATACAAAAGCCGAATTGCCTGACTGGCAGCCAAATATATAATAAATTTTATATGTCTTTTTTTTATTGAAAGCTATTATTTTTTCCTACTCGATCAAGTATTTACGTTTTATCATGTTTATGTTTTTCAGTCCGCTTACTATTATTATTTTAGTTCAGTTTTCTTTTAACCCTACGGGATCGTTTTAATCCTTTGGGATGCGATCCCACATAAATTATTTGGAAAATTTAGTGAATAAAAAGAAAGATAAAATCGAGTGCAAGAAGACCGATAAGACAATTGCGGTAGAAAAAAACGCTGCTGGATTGAAATCCAAGATGATTTAATGTCCAGTTTATTTTATTCAGGTCCTACAAAACGCTTAAAATGAACTACGAAAACATGAAAAAATTATGCATTGGACAAAAAAGAAATGTATAAAATAGGCGGTGTTACTAAACCACAAGCAAAAACAACGGCAAGGAATGCAGAATCCTGCAGACAGAACAAGGTGAAGGGCTACCATCGATATATGATGATGACAGTAAGTATAATTATAGAACTCTGCAAAGGATTTAAGTTAAATTTGTTTCCAATTTGCAGAAATTGAAAATGTTTTACCCACAATTGATTTGTATGAAGGTGATAAGGATTGTCGTAGTAAGTTCATTTTCATATTGTATTTTTATGTTTGTTATATGTATTTTGAAAACATTTCAGATGAAAAACCTATGGAATCTTCTTGACGTGAAGAAATATCATTATTTTTACTAGATTTTGCTGTAGTGTAAATAGGCTATAAAGAAGCTGCAAAGAATACAATCAAATAAAAATAATGATATTAATAATCTGCAGAATAAATATGATAACGAAATTATCCGTGTAATATGCAATAGAAGCAAAACTCCTAACCATAATCTAACCTAATCTAATTTAAAATTCATTATTATTACTATTATTTAAAAATATGTATTTAAAATTATTTGGGATATTTATTGACGGCTGGAGTAGAAATAGCAGAACATTTCCCAACGTTAAGCTTAAGCTCTGCTATTGCTAACTCCAATTTCTTATTTTCATACGAGCGACGTCAGCCCAAACATTTCGTTTCGCTTTCCTTTTTACTTCTGAAAGTGCAAAATGTTTGGGGGCGCTGAGCATCTTCGGGGTATATGTGTCCCGTTGTGAATTTTCTTCACGTCAAGAAGATTCCATAGGTTTTTCATCTGAAATGTTTTCAAAATACATATAACAAACATAAAAATACAATATGAAAATGAACTTACTACGACAATCCTTATCACCTTCATACAAATCAATGGTGGGTAAAACATTTTCAATTTCTGCAAATTGGAAACAAATTTAACTTAAATCCTTTGAAGAGTTCTATAATTATACTTACTGTCATCATCATATATCGATGGTAGCCCTTCACCTTGTTCTGTCTGCAGGATTCTGCATTCCTTGCCGTTGTTTTTGCTTGTGGTTTAGTAACACCGCCTATTTTATACATTTCTTTTTTGTCCAATGCATAATTTTTTCATGTTTTCGTAGTTCATTTTAAGCGTTTTGTAGGACCTGAATAAAATAAACTGGACATTAAAATCATCTTGTATTTCAATCCAGCAGCGTTTTTTTCTGCCGCAATTGTCTTATCGGTCTTCTTGCACTCGATTTTATCTTTCTTTTTATTCACTAAATTTTCCAAATAATTTATGTGGGATCGCATCCCAAAGGATTAAGACGATCCCGTAGGGTTAAAAGAAAACTGAACTAAAATAATAATAGTAAGCGGACTGAAAAACATAAACATGATAAAACGTAAATACTTGATCGAGTAGGAAAAAATAATAGTTTTCAATAAAAAAAAAGACATATAAAATATATTATATATTTGGCTGCCAGTCAGGCAATTCAGCTTTTGTATTTTAAAATTAAAATAATTATTTGAAATATAAGTTGTTAAATTGTATCTTTGTTTTTGTATTTATAAATTTAAATAAATAAAAGAATTTAAATCATTAAATTTAAATCTTAATACTACAAATGGGAACTCAACCGCGATCAACAAATCGCCAGAATTAAAAGTAAAAAAAAATACAAAGCAAAAGATCCCCACAAGCTGTGAATAGCCGAAATGGGAAAGAAAATTTTAAAATTATATCAAAAACGTGCAGTGCAATAACCAAGAAGTTAAATTAAATAAGAAGGACGAATTCTATGAGTAAAATTAAATACTAAGAAGGACGATCCCTGTAAGGATGTTCAATATCAAGACCTATGCGATGATAATGATGTGAGATGAGAAAAAGTACGTATGTATGTACAATTAAAAGAATTTTGTGTAAAGAAGTACATTTTGTTGCGCGATAACGCATAAATGTAAGGAAAGCCTTGATGTTTGTAGAAGAAAATAGAAGTTTTGAATAGTGAGTTGAAATAAAAAGAAGAGAATTGAAGTTGAATCTTATAGAAGAAAATAGAAGTGTTTGTGGAAGAATATTGGAAAAGATAATTAATTGAAATATATATAAAAAGAACATAAAAGAACGAAGAATCTTGGAAGTTTGTAAAATTATTTTTTTTTAAACTACAAACCTAAGGGAAATTTGTAAAAATTTTGAAAATTATATTCATTTTAACGTCATTTGAAATTAATATTAAATTGTTGTTTTTACACTATTTACAATTAATATTACTTTATATCGTTTTTCTTTACGTTGAAATATTTAATTGAAGTTTTGTTTTATAATTGATTTATTATATTTTTATTTAGAAGTTTCATTTGATTTTGTATTTTAAATTTTTAATAGTATTGTGTATTGTAAACGAAATGGAATTGCTTGACATTTTGGCGCTTACCGTAGAGGGTTTACAAGAAAAACTGACTGAATTAGGGTTACAAACGGACGGAACGAAAACATTTTTACAAGCACGTTTGATAGAATATTATCAAAATTTTAACAATAGGGCCGATGCAGACTCCGAATATGGCGAAGCGGCTTCAGTTGTCCGCCAGAATAGTGCTACAGAACAGCCTGGATCTACATTTTCCTTAAGGGACATAGAAGATACAATCTCGAAATTTTCAGGCGAGGGTCAGCCGAGGATAGACCAGTGGCTTGAAGATTGTGCCTATACAGTGAAATGGAATGACTTGCAAAAATATATTTACGCCAGACAATTGTTAACAGGGGCTGCTAAAATTTTCATTAGATGTCAGGGCAACGTGCGCGAGTGGAAATCACTCAAAGATTCTTTAAAACGAGAGTTCGGAAATAAACTTTCCTCAAGGGAAGTACAAATGGTACTTTTGGATCAAAATTGCTCAATGCAACATAATCCATTTCCGCATGTGTTACGAGCTTAGTAACAATTTTGTGTGTCTTGACAACTTCATAACTAGCAACACACCCAAAAAAGAAAATAAGTAGTGTAAATATATTATTCGTTGATGTGTTTTTAAAGTTGTTACTTTTGTCCAAATCGTTCTAAAAGCACCAAATATGCAAATAAATGTACCGAATGTCAAAAATGTATTTGCTAAATGCATTCTCAGACCAATGTTGTATGCAATGAATGTAAAAAAATAAAATGTATTAAATTTTTAAAGTACAGGATAAGGGTTAAAAATAAACAAAATAAGGAACATCTTCCCAGAATGATTTGTGACGAACCTGCGGATTAATATTTTTATTATTACCTATATTGCATATGCTACCCATTACATTCTCCTATTTAACAATTATGTGTAGTAATATATTTGCAAAATTTTTTGTCCTATATTTTAAATTTTTTTTTTTTTTTGTATTAAACTAAATTTGGAAATATTATTGTTTTTTTTTTAATTTCAGTCAGCTGTTGTTGTTATTAAAATGAAATCTTGCTACTGTCAAATAAATCCAGTGTAAACGATCTAGATTTTGAGCACGATTTGAAATCTAATCTACTAGATTTCGCTGTAGTGTAAATGGGCTATTATATCGTTTATTGGTATACATTCGCACATATGGAGGTGGCCTGTCTCCTGTTGAGATATGTAATTCTTTTCTTTATTTAATTTCATATTTTTTATATTTTTATTAAGCATGCTACGACCTATTGCCGGAGTTCTTTTTTCCCTTTCATCAATGCAGCACGGAATCATTGCTCTCGATTTTATTTCATTAGATTTTAGCTTTTATTTTAATATAAGACTTGGCGTTTACCGATTTGTTATCTGTTTCTCGTCTTCATGTTTTCAAATGCGTCTAGAAAATCTTCGTAATGCTTGTGATCTTAAGCTGTTTTTTTTTTTTTGGTTTTGTTTTTAATTGCGTTTAGTTTCTGGAATATAAGGTTAATGATTTATTATTCCCATTAGTCAGGGGGGATGAGTCTCCATTAACATCGCCGTTTTTAATAATTTGTAAAAATTCTTGTATAACATTCTCCTCCTAATGGAATACCCGTACAATGTTTAAGGTTTCGGACGTTTTCAGAAATTTTAATTGGAATGTTTCCGAGAATCGTGTATCAACAAATTGTGAAAATTGTTGATGTATTTCAGGAGTGTGTGGACAAGTGGAGTCCAACGAACAATGTTCAATATATTTTTCGTATTTTGAAAGATTTTCAGGTAGTTTACGGAATTTATCGGTTGTGGAGTTGTTGCCAAAGTTTATGTAGTGATCTTTGCTTATGTTGTCGTCAAGAGCACTAAATTGTATAAGAGTTAGTTCTGAAATCAAAGTGTTTAATTTTGTCTTATATTTCTAATTTCTAAATGAAATCTCTAAATTTTATTGCCGCTACATATTTTATCAAATGTTACAATCCCGACTGGCAGCACTGAATACAGTGCTGCACACGGTTGATATTATTGGTAATGACGCTAACTCCACTCCATCTTTTGCGAACCACTGTTTTGGACTTTGTTTTATCAATTTCTTCATCTTTGTCTACTATTTAATATTGATCTTTGTAAGGAGGCTCGAGTTTTTTTCATTCTCAGCTTTTACTAAGACTTGGTCACCTATATTTATTTCTATTGTGTTTTGTCTTCTTTCAAATTCCAATTTTCGTTTCTTCTTCACTTCTAAGATTATTTATCTTATTTTTTGCAATAAGTGGCGAAGTCTAATAATTTATGTCTGATGGTCCAAACTTCCCATCCTAGGCGACATAAACAGGATTTTGTTAAGCGATGGCAAATTGGCAACAGAGGGCGCTGCAGTATAAAATTAAGCTTTAGATATTTTAACATTATTGTTGTTTTTTTTTTTTTTTGGCATTTAATTTTTGTTTTGTTTATTAACTTTTTATTCTTATTTCTTATAACATCCTCAGGGATGCATCTAATTTGTTTTAAATATGGTAAAATTTGTGGAATAATTCTAATTCTAGTAATAATTTGATTATGTGTTAAAATGAAATTAATTCTATTGTATAAAAAAAAGTGCAGTTATCCATAAGAAATATTATAAATAAAAAAAAATATATTGAAAAATTAAAATAAAAGACAAAATATACAATTTAAAAATTATACAACTGTGTTTGTGATTATTTACGGTGAAGAAAAGAAAAAAGAAATTTATTGTATATTTAACAGGAAAGTATCAATTTTGTTTATACATTGCGAAAGAATTTTTTTTCTTATATTTCGCCTTTTTTCTTTTGATTATTGCCAGAAATTAGAAATTTGATGCCCAGGAGTACATCTTCAATACCCCATACAGTCCACGGAATTAATATTAATCTTAAGTTCATTGTCTAGAGTGTAGATTTTCTCATGGTTTCTCAATTCGTCACCCGGTGGTCTAGTTTCCTAAGTTTTCCATATACCAATTCAAATGGTCTATAATTATTATCTACATTGGGACTTGAGTTGCAAGCGAAAGCAAAGTATGGATCCATTCATACCAATTGTTGTTTTCTACGAAATTTAGAAAATATTCATTTAGAACACTGTAATTGCGTTCTAATGTTCCCAAAGTTTCATGATGATAAGGTGTCGAGAGCTCGGTTTTATTTTTAATAATACTCAAATCTCTCTTATCTGTTTTGAGAACGTTAAATACAACCTGTTCTACTAGAGTTTTTGCTACAGTCTTAGCATCTTTTGATTCAGTCTTACAAACTATAACTTATATACCTAAAGTTGCCCGACGGTCTTAGTGGTCCAACTGCATCCACCACAACAATGTCAAACTTCTTGATGGTGTATCCGTTATTAACAAGGGTTCTTTTGTATCTCTTGCTTGTTTGTTCTTTTGGCATTGTGTACATGTTCCTACATATTTTTTAACCATTTTATTCATATTTTTTAAGATAAAACGCTGTTTTAATTTAATTAATGTCTTTCTTGTTCCGAAATGACCACTATGAGGAGAATTATGAAATTCCTCTATTAGTGTGTTTTATTTTATTGTAACATTAATTCTTCTTGACATTCTATATGTAGTTATATCGATGTCATTATTTTTTACGTTTCTGAAAAAATAGGATTTTCGCTTCTATTGCGTATCACGCGGCCTGTCTCCTGTTGAGATATGTAATTCTTTTTTTTTTATTATTATTATTTCAAATTTGATTTTTTTATTTTTTACATTTTTATTAAGCGTGGATATAGATTATTGCCAGAGCTTTTCTTTCCCTTTCATCAATACAGCACGGAATTATTGCTCTCGATTTTATTTCATTACATTTTAGCTTTTATTTTAATATAAGGCATGCCGTTTACCGATTTGTTATCTGTTTATCGTCTTCATGTTTTCAAATGCGTCTAGAAAATCTTCGTAATGCTTGTGATTCTTAAACTGTTTTTTTTGTTTTGTTTTTAATTGCGTTTAGTTTCTGGATTATGAGGTTAATGATTATTCACAATCGAGGGAGGATGAGTCATGAGTTAATCAGGGGAGGATGAGTCACCATTAACATCGCCGTTTTTAATAATTTGTAAAATTTCTTATATAACATTCTTCTTTTAATGGAATACCCGTACAATGTTTAAGGTTTCGGACGTTTTCAGAAATTTTAATTGGAATGTTTCCGAGAAACGTGCATTAACAAATTGTGAAAATTGTTGAGGTATTTCAGGAGTAAAACGAACAATGTTTACTATATCTTTCGAATTTTAAAAGGTTTTCAGGTAGTTTACGGAATTTATCTGTTATGGAGTTGTTGCCAGAGCCTATGTAATGATCTTTGCTTATGTTGTCCTCAAGAGCACTAAATTGTATAAGAGTTAGTTCTGAAATCAAAGTGTTTAATTTCTCTCGAAAACTCGACACATTACCTTTTTGTCTTAGATTTCTAATTTCTGAATGAAATCTCTAAATTTTATTGCCACTACATATTTTATCAGATGTTATAATCTCGTCTGGTAATGGTAATGACGCTTCACTCCATCTTTTGCGAACCACTATTAACAGTAAGAAATTTGTGAAGGGTGACACACGCAATGCGCAATAAACATACATTTTTATTAGTATTAAGAATTAAATTTCTTTATCATGTTTTTATATACGACCAATACAATACAATGCAAATGTATTTGCAAATCTTATGAGTTCATATATTCAGCAAGTATACTCGTCTAAGGGTTTTGTACCAAAGGGTTTGTTGTCAAACATCATTTGGTCGAATTTTGGAAATTTATCGGTCAAAATTTTGATTTTCTTCAATAACATAAAAATAACGGTAATTTTGTAAATAACGGAATTATGAAAAAGTCCAAGAACAAAAGTTGCTACTGAAGCCCTTTGGAATCATTCTCGACAATAAAAGAGCCGATTTTGGTATATTGTTAATTATATGTATATAAATGAAACAATTTTTTATTTCATTTCAATTTATATTATATGTAATTATATGTTATTAATTATATGTATTAAATTTTGTTTTCGTTCATAATTATATTCAATGGGAAATTTTAAGTAGTTAACAAACTCAACTGGTGGTTGTAAGTCAAAGTTATCAAAATATTCTTTGTAGTTGTGGTTTTTATAATTGGGTTTTACCCAATGTGTTCCCATACCATTTGAATCATCCAAATTGACAATGCCGCATTCTTGTGTTAAAGGTTTTTTATGAAATTACCCCTAAAATGTTTTCCATATTTATTCAAATCCAAATTTGTTAATGGGCGCTTAGGTAGATTATCCAATAGTTTTTGGAACTGGACTATAGTAGATGCCATATTCAGTTTTATATGGTTTTCGAAAAAGACCTTTTTCCATAGCAATTGTGACATAGCATATCTATTGTGACAGTTAGCTGCCGCCAATTGTTATTTTCCATTTTTGATATCATTTACTGCTTCAACAATAGCAGATTCTCCACTTGCTAAACCGCCAAGCGCTGACAATGCTGTCAGTACGGTAATAAATGGAAGAAAGCCACCAAATTTTGGCAAGGGAATAACTCTTGGTATACTTATATTAAATCTCCTTTTCAAAAGGTTAAGTGTATTCTTAACGGTGCTAAGAAATGATTTCTTATTACACACCTTTCGCCTGTTTCTTTTTCCATTATTCTTCTTTGATTTACGTTTTCTAGTTTTTAGTGTTCGTTTCATACTTAATCTAAATTTAACTTTTGCCCTCATTGCATTTGCAACAAACCAAGTATTTGCACATTCTTTAATATCATTATCTTTACCTCTTTGCCAAGTTTTTTCAGCTAATATTTAATCTGCTTCATATCTTTTATTTATGTCGTGTGATTGTGAACATGCAATATCGTGTTCCTTACAAGCAATGTCTAATAAGTTTATACCCTTATCTCCTCTTGCCAGACGTTCTTTAAGTTTTGTACCAGGTCCGCAAAATTGATATTCAGGTAAATGTAATACAAAAGGCAATTTGTTAATTATTGAGTTTTGTGTTTATATGTAGTAATTTATGACCATTCTTCCTCCACAAATGTTATTTGATTAAAAATAAGATACGAAGTAAAAATGTTTATCTATAAATAGAAAATACGTTGAATAATTAGACTTTATTAGTAATCAAGTAATCAATTAAACAAGATAAAAAAAATTGTAATTCGAAATGTTGATAATGCAGAAAAAATATGAGTAAAACTCTACATAGCACTCTATTGCCAAATTCAATAAGAGCATTAATTTTCGGACCATCAAATTGCGGTAAGACTAATATCATGATTAGTCTCATAGAGAGTCGTAATGGTCTTTACTTTAAAAACATATAAATATATTCAAAATCTCTATATCAAAATACTGTTATTTAAGGAAATTAATCGACCCAATTAAGGGGATCAGTCTCTATACGTTTTCGGAAAATGAACAAGTTCTTAGTCCGGCTGAAGCAAAACAAAATTCAATAATGATTTTCGATGATGTAATTTGTGGAAAACAAAATTCGATAAGACATTACTTTGGGGTAGACATAAATACATAAACTGTTTTTACTTGTGTCATATACGAAATTCCTAAGAATTTGATACGTGACAATGCAAATATGATTGTTGTATTTAAGCAATATGAAATGAATTTACGTCATATCTGTAATGATCATGTTATTGTTGATATGCCATTTAATCAATTTGTAGATATATGTAATAGATGTTGGAAATATAAATATGGATTTCTTGTTGTTAGTAAAGACGATGAATTGAATAAAGGAAGATATCGTAAGGGATTTAACAATTTTATACAGTTATAAGATAGGTTTGAAATAAAAGACAAAATGAATCATAAGTAGATCAGATATAAAGCTGATCGTTACCAGATCATAAGCAGATAGTAACCAGATCGTGAGCTAATTGTTAACAGATATAAAGCAGATTGTTACCATATCGTAAACAGATCATAAGTAAATTGTAAGGAGGCCTTTACAAACAAACCAATATGAATAATAACAACTTATTAAAGGATATTGTAAAAACTAGAACAATATTAAGAGAAAAATTAAAAAATATTAAATTAAGTGATATAGATGGGGTAAATATATTAGAAGATACATTTCAACCTATAATAAAATCTCTAAATCATATAATTGAAAAACTTGAAACCAGCAATAAGAATAAATTAAATAAGTATTCACAAATAAATGAGGATCATATAGACGAATCATTTCAAGATGATAATATTAGTTTTAAGACTATTAATAATTCAGGTAAAACAATAAAGAACGATAATCATATCATTTCTTCTGACAATTATAGTAGTGTTGAAGATTATTAAAATACGAAAATGTTACGTCTGTTTGGTTCAAAAGTAAAATTAGAAGAGAGAGTTTATTATAATTATTAATATGCACACATATTACACTTTGACAATTATATCAAAGAACAATTGATGTTAAAACCGAAATGTATTGATGAGTATACTATACAAGCTTGCTATGAGCAAAAATATTTGTCCGTATAATTTCAACATTCCCCCTGGACAAATATTCTGTATAATTATCTTTACTCTTTGTTTACATAAGATAATTCTACAGTATAAATTTAGATCTGGGATATTAAGACTTCATATATTATGTTTCTCCTTAATTCCAAGATCGGATAAAGATTTGGTTTGTTTGATAGCAACAACAACTTTTGTCAATATATCAGCCAACATATTATTAGTTTCAACATATTTTATCTATTTTATCATATCATTTTTAATGGCTTTAGAGATAAATTTCGCTTTTATGTCTACATGTTTGATGCGAGATGAGAATGAACTGTACGTTTCAATATGTATGGCACTTCTATTATCACAATAAATTACCATTGACTTGGTAACGTCAGCAATCAATTCCTTTTGGAGTAGTCCAACTAAGGACATAAATTCAGCTTCGGTAGTTGATAGTGCGATTGTACGCTGACGTCGTGTTGCCCACGAGATTGCTACTCCTTGATGAATGTAAACGTAACCTGTAGTAGATCATCTGCTATCAATATCACTGGCCCAGTCAGCGCCACAAAAACCAATGATTTCACTTGCTTTGCCGTTGTAAATCAAACCTTTGTCAATAGTGCCTTTTAGATATCTCATTACTCGTTTCACGTCATTCCAATGAGCTTTGCAAGGATTTTGAGAAAATCTGCTTAACATATTTACAGCAAAGCAAATATCTGGCCTGGAATAAAAAACAGCCAACAGCTTCGATGTAGGGAACATTCTTCATCTGCTGTATTTCGTCAATGTTATCAGGACACACTTCTTCCGTCAACTTCTGATTCAATGCTAAATTGTGCTATATTGGTCTCTGATAAATTTTTATAGTTTTTGCCATCTTATCAGTTGTAATTCGCATACCTAAGATTGATGTGTCTTCTCCCAAATCCTTCATCTTAAATTTTGTGGATAAGGCCTTTGTGACATTGTTGATTTGCTTCATTTCGCTTGGAAATGTTAAAACGTCATCGACATGTATTGCCAAAATGAGAATTTTATCACTATCTTTGTGGTACACTGGTCTACCTCGCTTCATTTCAGGCCATACCTTAACAGCACTTTGTTCAGTTTTTCGTTCCATACACGACTTGATTGTTTTAAGCCATAAAGTGACTTATTTAGCTTGCATACTAAGCCAGATCCGTCGTGAAAGCCAATTGTTTGCGCCATGTAGATTTCCTTTTGCAACTTAGCGTTGAGGAATACTGTTACTGCATCCATTTGATGTACAAATAAATTCTACTTTGCAGTAAGAGCGAATAAGAAACGAATTGATATATATCTTACTACTGTTGCATATGTTTCGTTATAGTCAATACCCTTCTGTTGATTAAATCCCTTCGCTACAAGAAGAGTCTTATACCGAACTATTTCACCATTACCTCTTCAGGTAATTTTGACAATGTCCAAGTCTTGTTGAGCATAAGAGAACCATACTCTTCTCTCATTGCATTTTGCCACAATTCTGCTTGTGGGGATGAAAGTGTTTCTTTGACTGTAGGTGGATCGTTGAATACGAATTCAACAGCGCAAAAATTATAGGACGACTTCAATTTATTCAAAATTCTCTCTGATCGCCGAATTTTGCGTTCAACTGGCGGAACATCTTCTTCGGGTGAATCTGCACCATCACGTGTTTCAGTTTCCTGCTCTTCTTCGGATAAACTTGTGGCATCGACAAACTCTTGTGCTTCGTTGAGATTAGATTCGGTATCAAAATTATTTTCTGTAGCAGTAATTGGCAATGTTTCAGTCACTGCCGCCTTAGAATTGTCTAGCTGCTATCTTCAATTTCATCGTTTTCAGAGACATCTATAACAATGGAACGGAAATTTAATTTTGTTTCTTTTTATCGATTACCTTGTCTTCTGATTCAAAACATACGACGTCACTGCTCACAACTATTTTCTTCGTCTTAGGGTTAAAGAGTCTATAACCTTTTGCTTGGTTACAATAGCCAACAAATATGCATTCTATTGACTTTGGCGCAAATTTCGAGCGCTTTTCTTTTGGCACATGTACCATTGCCTTACAACCAAATATTCGAATATGTTTCAGATTTGGCTTCTTATTCGACCAAATCTCCTCAGGACATCATGTGTTGTTTCGTACTAGCATACGATTTAATAAGTATGCTGCAGTTCCCACCGCTTCTACCCAAAATTTTTCGTGAAGTCTTGAAACAATTAACATGCAGCGCACTCAGTCAGCAATTGTGCGATTTATACGTTCTGCAACACCGTTTTGTTCTCGTGTGTATGGACAAGTTTTTTGATGTAAAATACCATTTTTTTCAATGAATTCCTTGAAATGGTTATTTACATATTCAGTTCCATTGTCGGAACGTAATACCTTAATTTAACTTCCACATTGTTTTTCAGCAAATTCTTGGAACTTTTTAAATTCACCCAGAACTTCAGATTTCTGTTTTATCGGCACAGCAAATACTTTATGTGAGTAATCGGCAACAAATGTCAATATATATCGTGATCCCGAAAATGAACTAACATTTATTGGACCCATGACATCTGAATGTATCAAATCAAGGACATTTTCTGCACGCTTACCAACTTCTTTAAAGGGCGATCTGCTTTGTTTGCCTTTAACACAAACCACGCAAATATTTTTCTTCGATCCAGAGAAATATATACCATTACATACATTTTTAACAGCGCATAAATTTTTATGGGATATATGACCATGTCTACGATGCCAAATTTCACAATCTATTACTGTCATTACACGCTCCTTAAGTCTAGATATTTCTGTTGTAATGCAGTTCAGACAATATAAATCGTTTACTACATTAGCACTTGCCACAATTTGATTTCTCTTAATAAAAATCTTGCAGTAATCCTTTTCCAAAATCACCTTATTTCCATTTTTTGTCAGCTGACGCACAGAAAGGAGATTTGCACAAATTTCCGGCACATACTCCACATTTCTTACAATTATACTGATATTTCTCTTGTTTCACAATGACATTTTTACATCGACGTCATATTCAACTGGAATTTTGGTATTATTTGCGACAACCACCTCTTTATTTCAAAACTTCCTTTTTATTAAATAAAATGTTTGATTTATTTGACATGTGAGATGTCGCTCCCGAATCAATATACCAATCAGTAACACTATCGTTTTCATTTACCAGCAACGAAGCATACAATGCATCGAAATCCTTTTTATAATTATTTTTATTGTCAGATTTTTCAGGTTTCTTCTTGTTGGGGCAAAATTTCATATAATGTCCACCTTGTTTACAGGCGTGACAACAAAATTTTTTATTACCTGTTCTGGATTTCTCTTTTAAATACAATGCATTACCTTCATTTTGCATCGACGGTTAAATCACTAGCAGAATTCTCCACAGCCAATACCAAAGAACGGAATTCATCAGGCTAGCCAGCCAGCATTAACGACACTGTCAGTTCATCGTCAATGTTCAGTCCATAGACATAGACTTACAATCCGATAGCTATATTTGGACTATTTGCTTTAACAACTCAACTTTACGCGTTAATCCCTTGTCCTCATAGGCTACTAACAACGCATTCCAATCTTCATGTGACGAAGTTGCCGTTGCTATATGCGCAAAATTACTAGGCTCTATCATCAGCGTGAGTTTCGCAAGCGCACGCTCATCCGCTTCCAGATCTGTTTCCTTAGGTTCCTTCGAAAGGGATGTTTCTATCGGCTTCCACCAATGCTTAATTATCAAATAAGACTTTGCATGCCGCTTCCAAACGTCGAAATTTTCACGTCCACGTAATTACTCAAACGGGAACATGGGAGATGATGACGTAATTTTTTCTTCTCGAATTCAGAGATACCAGGCACAAAAAAAAATCCAAAAATATTACGATGATCCGCGGAACTTTTTACTTCAGATCAATTCAGCGCAATTACAAATCAATTTACCTAATTATTTAAAGAAATATTTCGCGACTTATAGGCCCATAACCTATTAAAATATGAAAACATGCGCAGCGTAAATAAAATACGTCTGTTTGGTTCAAAAGTAAAATTAGAAGAGAGATTTTATTATAATAAACAATAACATACTTATTTTCAAAAAGAAAAAGCAGTTGTGATATAAACAATGATAGAAAACGTATAAAATTCACAAGCAGTAATTCCCTAATAACTTTTCCATTGCATTCATCTTTCATCATTCCCAATACTTTTTTATTCATCAAGGGAAATTATATGGATTGTCTTTTGAATAAGCAGATGTATCGAAATGTGTTGGAATATCATTCCTAATGTCATCATACATATCATTTGTTCTCACATCATATATAAATGAATCGGTGTCTATATACATACATACATAATTGGCTATTACAACCCTTCTGTCAGGATTACGACCTAGCTTCTCACACCACTTATGTTGTGTGCGTTAATTTTATACATGAGTGGCGGGACCTGCAGTTTAAAGTCGACTCCGAACGACAGATTTTTGAGAAGCTTTTCATGGCAATTTTTACTCTCAGAGTCTTTGCCAGAAATCTGTTGAGAGGAAGTCGCCGAAGAAATATTTTTCGTTTTGATGTCTGTCCATATAGCAGAGATTAATACTATCAAGATATTTTGATTTCATATATTCACAAATGTGCCATTAATTTCTATACCGTTAAGTTCATATCGGATTTCATCAAAGAGATAACCCATACAGTTGTTAAGAAGTTTTAGAGAGATGTCGGCTGCTGAATCGTCCTTTGTTGCCTGGTCTTCAATATAAAGAAAGCTTTCACTTGGTAAAACATATAAATCCTGGTCTTGAATTGATATTCGAATTTCATCATTATTTTTATAAGATTGTAGATATGATATATAACTATGATTTTCCTTTTTAGTAATTGAAATATCAAATTGTGGTTTTTGTAATACGTTTATTATATTATTCATTTTTTTCTTTTTCTCCTTCTGTTAACTTTAATTGAAATCCTAAACTTTGAAAAAACCTTTGATCACTTTTACTTAGATTTTTCGGCTCGTTTTCCTCTTGGCTTTTTTTCAATTTTATGTGCTCTTTAAAAGGAAATAATTTATCCCTTGTTTGCTGCGTAATGAGTATTGATTGCGGAATGAATGTTGTTTCCGCATTCGAGATCCTACGACCTAAGCGCCCATTAACAGTTTTGGATTTGAATAAATATGGAAAACATCTCAAACATTTTATGCGTGATTCTTTACCTAAATAACCTTTAACACAAGAATGCGGCATTGTCAATTTAGATGATTCAAATGGTATGGGAACACATTGGGTAGCATATTATAAAACCACAACTATAAAGAATATTTTGATGGCTTTGGAGACTTACAACCACCATTTGAGGTTGTTAACTACTTAAAATTTCCCATTGAATATAATTATGAACGAAAACAGAAATTTAATACATTTAATTGTGGACACTTGTGTTTAAAATTTTTATTCAATAAATATAAATTGAAATTAAATAAAAAATTGTTTAATTTATATACATATAAGAAATTCTTTTTTTTATTAATTCATATTATTTTGTATATTACATTTCTTATGAACTACTTAATCTATATATTTACATTTAAAAGAATTTTATCATCATCATCATCGTCTTGCACAAACTCTTTATATATATTTATCTTGCATGAATTCTCTATGTTAATTTCCTGCACTGTATTAGGGATGAATAAACACACAAATAAAAGGCTGTGGCTTAGACACTACAAAATAAAAGTTAACCAAAAAAATCAGCAAAATAATTCCAACACGGTAATTTACACAAACAATACTTCCCTTGTTTCTTTTTGGTTGTCTGTTAGACTTTGCACAATTCTTTGGATATATAATTGTTGGGCTTAGTTTCTGGGAAAACTTCTCCAATAAAATAAACTTCACATCTGTCACTCAGTTTTTTGTGTTTTTTATACATATTTATTGTTACAAAACTACAATTTTTACATTTTTTACAAAATTACTATTATATTTTCTAATTACAACTTCATACAAAAGATTTCAATACGCCTTTTTTTTAATTTTAATTTATTTAGGTTTCACAAATTTTATTAAGTTTAATTTAATTTCAACCATTATTGCACAAATTTTTAATGATAGTAATTGCATCCTTGTGGATGTCATAAAAAAGAATGTTAAAAAAATTAATAAAAACAAACCAAAATCTAATGTCAAAAAATATAGAAAAGCTTTATTATATACGACAGCGCCCTCTGTTGCCAATTTGTCATCATTTAAACAATCCTGTTTATGTCGCCAAGGATGGGAAGTTAGCACTATCAGATATAAACACTAAATTTAAATTTGATGGGGCATTTATTTTATATCCCCATGTATATGTATTGATACCATTTTCTTTAATATTTGTCTTATCATCTAAATAATTTAATGTTAGTTTACTAATATTTTGTGTATAAATTTAATGTACCTTAGATCTAAATTGTATAGACATTGTGTCAAAGTATAATTTTTTCTCTAATAAACATTTCCTAAAGTCGTTAATACTTAATTTTTTAGTTACACATTGTTTAACACCTTTAATTTTTATAATTTCGGTATCAACTCTATCAATTTTTACTGAATACATTTTTGCTCTTAAAACAATGAATTCATTAATATTTTTACCATTACACTCATCCTTCATCATCCCTAATATTTTTTTATTAATTTGCGGAAAATTATATGGTTTGTCTTTTGAATATGCAGATGTATCAAAATGTGCACTAATATTATTTTGTATATCATTATATAAATCATCTGTTTTAATGTCGTTAATAAAGGAATCAGTATCAATGTAATTGAGTTGAATGTTTTCACAATATTTAGGTTTTATATAATCACGATGAAAACTATATACATTTTCCGTTTGAATGTTTCTAAAACTGAAAAACCAATATAAATTGCTTTATTATATGCATTTTTGGTCCTATTCATTTGGATGACATGCATATTTTCATGAATTTTGAGTGAACTAATAACCTAATTTTTTACTTCTACTTTCCCATTCACATACAATTTTAATGTTTTTCCTCTTATCAAGATTTTCCATATTTTTTCCATATACATATGCATTATTTAACAATTTAAAAAAATTTTGTTCAAATGAATTTTTGGCTAGTGTTCTATAATGATTGTTTCAATCAATATATTTCTTTAACCAATCAGACTGACTAAATGAAAGAATTCTATGGATTTTTTTCTAAATCAAACCATGTTTTAAACATTTTAGTAGATTTCTGTAATGTATTATATAGTTTTTCTTATTATTTAGATCTGTTATTAGTTTTCGCTGTTTCATGTTTTCAATTTTCTTATTCTCCGCACAAAATGGTAAATTATTAAGATAGTCGTGTAATGTCGATAGATATTCTAGATCTACTTCTAATATATTGTAGTGTATGCATACTTCTTACCCGCACTTTATTTAAGCATTATGTTACAAACATTCTTTTTATGTATCAATACTTTGTCAGAATAAACATATAGTTCTTACTTACTTACTTAATTGGCCATAACAACCCGATTAACGGATTTCGGCCTGCCGCAATACATCCTTCCAGGCGCCTCTGCTTCTTGCGCGCCTACGCCAGTTGGTCACACCAATCGATGACAGGGCTTCCTCGACTTGGTCCTTCCAACGGATACAAGGTCGTCCTCTACGCCGACTTCCGCAGATCTCCGCATCAAATACCCGTTTCGCCGGAGCATCCTCCTCCATTCGAACGACATGGCCGAGCCAGCGCAGCCGCTGGATATTGATACGCTGTACAACGTCTATGTCGTTGAGGAGCTCATACAGCTCACTGTTAGATCGGATGCGGAAATCATCGCCAACTCGCACAGGACCGAAGATCTTACGTAGGACTTTCCTCTCGAATAGCCTCAAGGCTGCTGCATCAGTTCTTAATAGGGTCTATGCCTCTGCGCCATAAAGAAGCACGGGTAAGATGAGCGTCTTGTAGAGTATCAATTTTGTCGCACGAGAGAGGTCTCTGCTACTCAATTGCCTATTGAGACCCTGTTGGCAAGAGTAATCCTGCGTTTAATCTCCAGACTGACATCATTTTTGGTGGTAACGGCGGAGCCAAGATAAATAAATTCCTTGACTGTATCAAAAGTATAGTCGTCGGCCGTAATCTGAGAATCAATACGCCGCACGTCTCTACTTGTCGACAACATATACTTTGTTTTGCCCTCATTTACTGCCAGACCCAACTTCTTAGACTCCCGTTCAATAGCGCTAAAGGCAGCAGTAACATCTCGCTTGGTACGCCCTATGATGTCGATGTCGTCAGCGTACGCAAGCAATTGGACACTTTTTTGAAAGATAGTGCCATTGCGATGCACTCCTGCCTTTCGCAGAACACTCTCCATGACGAAGTTGAAGAGGTCGCATGATAAGGGGTCGCCTTGTCTGAAACCTCGCACGGTATCAAAAGGTTCGGAGAGGTCCATTCCCACCTTGACGGAGCTGCAGGAATTGCTCAACGTCATTCTGCATAGCCTTATCAGTTTCGCAGGTATACCGAGCTCAGACATTGCGGCATAAACACGATCCCCTATGGGGCTATCGAAGGCTGCCTTATAGTCGACAAAAAGATGGTGTGTGTCGACTTGTTTTTCGTGGGCCTTTTCCAGGATTTGGCGCAGTGTGAAGATCTGGTCTATGGTGGATTTGCCAGGTCTGAAGCCGCACTGATAAGGTCCAATCAGTGTTTTGACGAGTGGCTTCAGTCGTTCACACAATACGCCTGTAAGAACCTTATATGCGATAGGGAGAAGGCTTATTCCCCTGTAGTTGGCGCATATTGTGGGGTCTCCCTTTTTCAGGACAGACAGAGGACACTGAGGTTCCAATCATTGGGCATACTTTCCTCTAGCCAGATTTTGTAAATAAGCTGGTGCATGCGCCCTACCAACTCATTACATCCGGTCCTAAACAATTCAGCGTGGAGGCCATCAGGACCTGCCGCTTTATTGTTTTTAAGACGCGTAATCGCGACTTTGACCTCTTCATAGCTAGGCGGCGGAATCTCCACGCCGTCATCATTGATCGGGTTCGGAACATCATCTCTAGAGGCGGTATTGGTGTCGTCATCGCCTTGTCCTTTGCATTAAAATCACCGAGGACAATTTTTGCGTCATGGGCCGGGCACTTATCATATATGTCCTCGAGTTTAGCGTAGAAGGCATCCTTAACCACATCGTCCTTATCTTCCGTCGGGGCGTGAGCACAAATCAGGCTGATGCGGATTGTGGCTATTCTTTCGTTCACAGGTGTGAACCCAGAGACAAGGTGGCGGAGTCTCTTATTAACCACAAATCCGCATCCAAATTCGTGCTTATCAACATGGCAGCTGTAATATATATCGCAAGATGCTAGCCTTTTGCATCCTTGCCCTATCCATCGCATTTCCTGTATGGCACTGATGTCAGTCCTACATTTCTTGAGGGCATCCGCCAGCTGGGCGGAAGCGCCCACCCTGTGAAGGGTGCGGACGTTCCAAGTGGCTATTCTTAAATCGTTGTCCTTTGAACGTTTGCCGTGGTCGTCAACTTTAAAGGGGATCTTTTTGAAATTCTGTATGTTAGTTTTCATTGGAGTAAAATTTTTACGTGGTGGGTTCCAAGCCCTACGCACAACCCAAATTTAACGTCCAGGGGATTGGACTTCGCTGCACGCATTAGTTAACATCTAGCAGGTACTAGAATGCCATCCAGGAGGGGCCGCGAGGAGGCTGCGTGTCAACTTGAATACAGCAAGACAAGGATCGTCCTGGTGGTCGCCATGTTGGCCACAGTCAGAAACTTTACCTTGTTTGCATGCATCCCATCCCTGTTTACTTTTTAGTTCCCTTTATTTTGTTGTTAGTTATTTACGTCTTTTTATCCTTTATTCTTGTTGGTATATTTTTCTACTCATTCATTGATCACGTGAACAGTGCGCTGTTTTGTTTTTGGGGCTTTTGTTTATCATTTTACGCATGATCATTGTGTTGTTTTTGGAGCTTTTGTTTATTATTTTAACAACACCATTTCCACTTTCGTAACAATATAATAGCCCACTTGAAGCAATATTCATCTTTATTTTGAACATTAATGCATGCATGCTTTCTTTGTATTTCCGGTAGTTGGGGACCTTTTATACATTTATATTGATTAATGTTTATCTCAAGACGTGATATTTCAATTAATGCCCTGAAATTCATTCATGTTACGCTCCTGAAATTCACTCATCTTTTTAATTATAACATCACATTGCTCGTTGTATGTATTAAGAATGTCATCACTTGTTAAGTATATACTAGAGGTGTGCCCAAGACATATAAAGTTGCACACTATTGCATTTTTCTCTACACCGAATATTGATTGTAGCTGCAAATATAAATAAGTGTGAAGCAAAGATAATGTAGAAAAAAAAAAACAACTGCGCCCGTAAACCATTGTACAACAGTATAGAAGAGAGTTGTGTGAAGCGTGCAACAAAAATTTTGTACTCTTCATAGAGTCACAACATGCAATTCTTTTTTTGCTCTCGGCAACCGAACATCTTCGTCGACGCCAGCATTGCCAGTAACTTTTTTAGATTTATTATTTCTGGGGAAATTTTTTTTGAGTTTATGGCAATGTTTTTGTTTTTTAACGCATTTTTTTATTTTTTTTTTTTTTGGTTCGGATAATTGTACAATAATAGATATTTACATAAATTTCTTTTGGCCTCTGCGCCCTAAAGGCATTTTAGGGGCAAGTTAGCAACAGTCAAACTTAACGTACAATTATAATAATACTCTAATAATAAATATTATAATAAGTGTATTTAACAATATTAACTAAACTAAATATAGTTTACAAAAGCGTTTCTTTTGATTGATTCAAAAATTCTTTACACAATCTTTGAAATGTTGATATACTTCCAACAGTTTTTAGGTGTGAAGGTAAATTGTTATAAAAATTGCCACCAATATAATCAATTCTTTGTTTAGTTTTTTCCAATCTACACCTTGGGATTCTTAAGTTTGATGAATTTCTTGTGTAAAAATGTGCTTGGTTCTGAAGAAATGGAATTGTGTGATCACCTATATTGTGAAGACTTTTAAAAACAAACAAAACAACTTGATATACAGTAGCGAGCACAAAAAATGTAACGTTGGGTAAAATTATCTTTAAGTGCGATAATTTTAAAAAAATGGTGACCAGATCAAAATATTTCTTTGGGTTATTAATCCCTACAGTTATAGATACCTATTATCAATAACATTAAGTAAATATTTTTAATTAATGATATATTATTTTGTCATTTATTAAAAAGAGTGCGAATTTCATGGGAGCAATAAAAATTCAACAGTATAAATTTTATTGTGTTTATTTAAATTAAATAGTAATTTTTACAAAAAAAATCTTAAAATTAATATTTAGTGGCGTAGCCATTATTTTTTATGACTTCTTGCAACCTAGAAGGCATAGAGTCGACTAAAGCTATTAATGTGTTAATGGATATTTTCTCCCATTCACTTTTCAAAATTTCTTCTAATTGCCTCTTATTTGACGGATGTTTCCTCTTAACTTCCCGATCTAATAGCTCCCATAGATTTTCTATGGGGTTTAGATCGGGAGACTGTGATGGCCAATCCAAAACATTGACATCATTGTCGCTTAAAAAGTTTTGAGCTAAGCGACTTGAGTGCTTTGGATCGTTATCCTGTTGGAATATTCTACCAGGGGGCATTTTTTCCCGCAGATGAGGAAGCATGTGTTCTCCAAGGATTTCACAGTACTTCTTGGCGTCCATTTTTCCTTCGATTTGAGTTAAGGGACTTACCCCATCACGGGAAAACGCACCTTTAAATACGTAACGTAAAATCAATAATTTTTTTTAAACATATCGTTCCTTACCCCACACCATTATTGATCCACAGCCATGTTTTACAGTTGGAAGTTGATATCTTGGAGAATATCTCTGTCCAGGCGGTCTTTGAGCAAAATTTATCCCATCGGAGCCAAACAAATTAAATTTGCTTTCATCGCTCCACAAGACTTTAGTCCATTGTTCATTTGACCAATCCTTGTAACGTTTTGCAAATTCCAGGCGCTTCTTTTTATTGATTGCACTGATGAGAGGTTTCTTTGCGGGTCGTCTTGCATGCAAATTAGCCTCTTTCAACCTACGGCGAACAGTGTGAACGCTTATAGAGACTCCCATTTGCGAAATTAGCAACGTCCACTGCGGTCTTTCGTGGATCTTTTTTAACCAGTGCAATCATCTGGCGATCTTGGCGAGAGGTAGTTTTTCGAGGATTACCACTACCTGGTTTCCTTTCCACACTATTTCTCAAGGAAAATCGAAATTTAATCCGACATACGGTTGATTGATTTACACCAAAGAGGTGTCCAACTTCACGCATGGATTTTCCTTCTTCTAAGGCTTTAATGATTGCAGGTTTGCTGTCAGCTGAGAGCTGCTTCTATTACAAAACACATGTTGTATAAATTATTTAAGAAATTTTCAATTATAATTAAATAAATAACTTACTTTAACTATTTTTTTATTATGTTGCATTTTTTTGCTCGCAAAAAATTTGCACTTTTTTCACTAATTCAAAAATATTTAACTTTTTAAAGCAGAATTTGGAATAAACTGTGGTTACTTTGAACACTTATAATTGAAAGAATTAACAGCAAAAGAAAATAGATAAATTAGTTATCGCTATTTTGAAACAGATCTTATTAGAGATCATATGGCACAGTGTTGCATTTTTTGTGCTCGCTACTGTATATTTCTAATTTCGTTTTTCAGTATTATCTAATCTCTGCTGCCGCTATTCAACGAGGATAAAAATGCCGGTTTTTGTTTGAGAATTAAAAAGACAAACATTCGTTTTGACTTCTAGCTTAATTCTAAATTTTATTTAGGAAAATGCATCGCACTTAGTAATGTAAGACTACGGACAGCTACTGGAGAGTCTGCTACCGTCCACGGGAAAACAGAGGCGAAGGTGACGATAGCCAACATCAGCGTAAGCCACGTCTTTATTGTCGCCGATATTGTGGACGAGGTTATCATTGGTGCCGATTTCATGATAGCCCATGGCATAAATTTGAATATGGGGCAACAGGTAATGAGTTGGCGGAATGTAGAGATACCTCTTGACGTGGGGTAAAAGCACCAAATGCACGCCAGAAGGTTAGTTGCTGTCAAACAACAAAAATTACCACCACAGAGCGAAACGCTGATATGGGCACGCGTGGAGGGGGATTGTGAGGAAAACCGCTTGTGGGTTGTGGAACCAGAGGAAATTCGGAAGGACTTGTTATCAGGAAAGGCCCTCGTCAAATCTACCGAACAGAAAATAGTCCCGGTGAGAGTACTAAACCTGTCAGGCCAAGAAAAAGTCATCTCTAAAAACTCAAAGGTGGGTCAATGTGCTCCAGTAAAGGCGGTAATCAACAATGAACAATCACCGAAGCCTGCTGAAATGACAGCCAATGACCGACAGGAATTTGGTAAAATTGTGGATAAATGGGTAACAGGTCTAGCAGCTTCAGAAAGAAATAAAGCCAAAAAGCTGCTAAAGAGGTACACTTGCGCTTTCGCCACGAACAATAAAAGTCAAGGTAGAACAGCCATGGTCAAACACGAGATTGATACCGGCGAAGCAAGACCGATAAAACAGGCACCCAGAAGTATACCGCTAGCGAAGCGTAATGAGGTTAAAGAGCTAGTCGACGAAATGAAGAGGAGATGAAGAGGTGTAATCGAACCATCATCTGGTCCATGGAGCTCACCTGTAGTTTTAGTTAAGAAGAAAGATGGCAGTACAAGATTCTGCGTAGACTATAGGAAGCTCAATGATGTTACTAAAAAGGACAGTTACCCGCTACCGAGAATAGACGACACGCTTGACACGCTAGCCGGAACAAAGTGGTTCTCTACATTGGACTTACAAAGCGGATATTGGCAGGTGGAGATTGCAGACAAGGACAAGGAAAAAACTGCATTTAGTGCGAATGGCGGCTTATGGCAGTTTAAAGTCATGCCATTTAGGCTCTGCAATGCTCCGGCCACGTTCGAGCGGCTTATGGAACGTGTACTAAAGGGACTGCATTGGAAAACTTGTCTGGTGTATCTCAATGACATAATAGTGATGGGCAGAACTTTCAACGAACACCTTGAGAACGTGGCAGAAGTCCTACAGCGAATATCAATGGCTGGCCTAAAGTTGAGCGTTAAGAAATGTGCATTCTTCCAGAGACAAGTGAAGTATTTGGGGCACCTCGTTACAGCGGATGGCATATCTACGGATGCAGATAAAATACGAGCAGTAAAAGACTGGTCTCGTCCCCAGAATCTTCATGAATTACGCAGTTTCTTGGGACTATGCACGTATTATAGACGCTTTGTGCCGAATTTTGCCAGTGTGGCGGTAAGCCTGCATGAGCTCACCAAGAAGTCCAAGGTGTATCAATGGGGTGAGGCGCAGGAAAAGGCATTCCAGACATTAAAGGTGTTATTATGTGCCGCACCAATTTTGGCGTATCAGTCCCAGGGGAAAAATTCATTTTAGACAGTGATGCTAGCGGATACGGTATTGGAGGTGTACTGTCCCAAGTGATCAATGGGACTGAGAAAGTCGTGGGGTATTATAGTCGCACACTATCAAAGCCGGAACGGAACTACTGTGTGACCCGACGTGAGCTACTTGCAGTGCTGGAATGCATAAAACACTACCATAAGTACTTGTATGGCCAACATTTCCTACTAAGGACCGATCATTCCGCACTGCGATGGCTACTGCAATTCAAGAACCCTGAGGGACAGTTAGCACGTTGGATTGAGCGCCTCCAGACTTATGACTTCAGTATTGAACATCGAAGAGGTACAAAACATGGAAATGCTGATGCTCTCTCACGTAGACCATGCAACTTAGAATGTAAACATTGTGTGAAGTCTGAGAAGAAGGAATCCATCATCGACATCCGGCTAACGCATATCGATGCCGACGAGGACTGGTCTAAAGCGCAAAGGAGCGACCCAGTATTGGCAAAAATCATAGCAGCTAAAGAAGAGGACAAACGGTCTACCCGACACGAAATAGCAGCAGAAGCTCCCCTTACGAAAGCATATTGGGCACAATGGGACAGCTTAAAAATAATAGACGGGTGCTTATATCGACTTTGGGAAAGCACTGATGGTCAGACCTCATCCAACCTAATAGTGGTGCCTTCCTCTAAAACGAAAGAAGTCTTAAATGAGTTCCATAATGGAGCCAGTGGAGGACACCTTGGCGTAACAAAGACACTGGAAAAATTAAAACAACGTTTTTATTGGGTTGGATGTCAGCAAGCTGTGGCTGATTGGATTGCAAACTGTACCCAGTGTATGGCAGCTAAAGGTCCCGTAAGGAGAAGTAGAGGTCGGCTGCAACAGTATAACTCGGGCGCACCTTTCGAGCGGATAGCAATGGACGTAGAAGGCCCGTTTCCCATCAGCAATGCCGGAAACCTCTATGTTCTCGTCGTGATGGATTACTTCAGTAAATGGCCGGAAGTGTATGCCATACCCAATCAAGAGGCGAACACTGTAGTAAAGTTTTTTGTGAACAACTGGGTATGTCGCTATGGTATTCCAATAGAACTACATTCCGATCAAGGGAGAAATTTCGAGTCAGCCGTATTCAAGGAAATGTGTGACACAGTCCGACGGAATGGTAGAACGATTTAATCGAACTCTGGAGGAATACTTGCGAAAAGTAGTGAGCGAGCAACAGAAGGATTGGGATGAACACATACCGGGGTTTTTACTGGCGTACCGATCTGCGGTCCATGATTCCATATCTAGATCACCCGCCAAGGTTATTTTTGGGACTAAGTTAAAACTGCCCGGTGACTTGGAGTTTGGTTGTAAGCCCGCTACAGAGAGAGATGACGCCTAACTGGAAAACAAGAAAGTTTAAATACACTTCATGAATTTGTGCGCACACGAATAAAAATGGTAAGCGATAGCATGAAAGCCAGATATGATCGTGCAGCAAATACGAAGGGCTTCTAAGAGGCACAACTGGTTCTATTTTACAACCCGAATCGGAGAAAAGGATTATGTCCCAAGCTACAAACCAGCTGGGAAGGACCTTATAAAATAATTAAACGGCTAAATGATGTTGTATACAGGATACAAAAAGCCAACAGCCCCCGAGCCAAAATGAAGGTCGTGCACATAGACCGACTGGCGAAATATGGGAGGAAAGATGATGAGCCTATTCGGGACGAACAGGCTTAAGTGGGCGGCAGTGTTACGAAAGTGGAAATGGTGTTGTTAAAATAATAAACAAAAGCTCCAAAAACAACACAATGATCATGCGTAAAATGATAAACAAAAGCCCCAAAAACAAAACAGCACACTGTTCACGTGATCAATGAATGAGTAGAAAAATATACCAACGAGAATAAAGGATAAAAAGACGTAAATAACGAACAACAAAATAAAGGGAACTAAAAAGTAAACAAGAAACAACAATGTACAGTATAAAATAGGATAGACAAATAAACCAACAACAACTAATCTACCTGCTCGAATGTAAACAAGCAACAACAAAAATAAGAATAGGTTGTTTACATTTTTAGAATATTCCCGAAGGACGTCATCGTCCTTCAAGGGCATTCATCACACTGCTGATCCAGTAATATAAAAGGCAAGTTAAAGCGAGCAGGGCTGAGTTTGAATTTGATCGTATAAGACGACGTCACGTTGGTTGAGAATTAAAATCTATCGAGCTTTAATTCGGTCAGACTTGTGTGCAGACAAGTGCGTTTGAGAAAACAGTTGTTAGTGTTGTACTTACAAAAAGGTTGTGAGAAAGAAGAATAACTAGCAAGTGTTGTTGTTTACAAAAGGGTTGTAAGCAGAGTAGTACAAAGAACAAACACATATTGTGAAGTATCATTGTATACGTGAAATAAGTTCGAACAGTGGCACAAAAATTGTGCAGATAATAAAGAATTTATTAAAATCAAACACATATTTATTTTTACTTTGTTTGCAATCTACGAACTCATATTTTTAACGTTTTTAAAAAGGTAAAAACGTAACAATATCAATTGATCCTATAATATTTTTGATATAGAAGATGAAATCATAAAACTAGAAAGTAATATTGATTTAAATTTTAAGAACTTGAACTTTCCGCTTCCAGTTAATCAAATAAAAGTAATTGAGACCAACAATCCTGAATTGAATGTTAATGTGTTTGCATTAGATAATGAGAATAATATAGTCGGTCCATATTACTTTTCCCAACAGGAAAAATCTAAACACATAAACTTGCTGCTATTGAAAGATGGTGAAAAACTTAAAAATATATCAATGTTAATACTAGTATAAAGAAAGAAATATATATGGACACTTTAAAAACTTGTACTAATTAATTTTTTCCTTTATATTCAAACATCAACATAAGATACATGTATGTAATACATGTTTAATACATTTCCATAATAAGTCTTCTCTGGAAGATCATAAGAAAGAATGCAATAAAATGGTAACTAAAATGCCTAGTATAGAAAACAGTATGCTTAGTTATAAAAATTTAAAAAAAAACAATTGGATGCTGATTTTGAGTGTATTCTAGAATCAATTAATGTACAAAATTCAACAAATGTTAAATCAGTACAAAAGCATATTCCATTTGCTTATAGTTATTATATTAAATGTTCATATAATTCAGATTAAAATATTTTTAAAATTTATAATGGTAATAATGCACCACAAGTTATTTTTAAAATAATTATAATTGAAAATTTCTTAAATAAGTTATACAACATGTGTTGTCTAATAGCTCCCATAAATTTTCTATGGGGTTTAGATCGGGAGACTGTGATGGCCAATCCAAAACATTGACATCATTGTCGCTTAAAAAGTTTCGAGCTAAGCGACTTGAGTGCTTTGGATCGTTATCCTGTGTTCTCCAAGGATTTCACAGTACTTCTTGGCGTCCATTTTTCCTTCGATTTGAGTTAAGGGACCTACCCTATTACGGGAAAACGCAACAGTAAATACTATATAAACACTATAAACAAGCACTTTTAAATTAATACAAAATTAAAAACACAATTGAATTTTAAAATATAACTGAAAATCACTCTTATGTAATAATATATTTAAATTATTATTATTATTTATTTATATAAAACAAAAATATTAAAATATAAAAAATTATATGCTTACATGAATGTAAGAAAACACGAAAATGATTTCTAAGAAAAATAAACATTCTTTTGACAAATAATGCACAGAATAAGAAAATAAGAATTTTATTACCAAAACAAAACACTAAAAAAACAACATTTTGACATTTTAAACCTCGTCAGCTGTTTAGTTACGGCTACCGTCTATAAATATACCGTGCTACTGATATTCGTATGGACATACTAAAAATGTAATTTCAGTAATGAAATATGTTCTTACAACACAAGGTATAGTTCCGTTACTTCACAAGCAAACGAATGCTCTTGTATACATTGAATAAATGAGAAATACACATTTCAGTGCACTCGTAAAATCAAGATCAACAGAAACGAGTACACTACAGTATTGCATTCGATGAAGGGTAACCTAGTCGTATGTCTTGTGCACACCTCCAGTATATACTAAGAAAATTCATTTTAGTCTGATGAGACTTTACTTCAATCATACAATTATCTTCAACATCCTTTGTTAACATATATGTATTCACAAAACAGTTCCATGTTAAATTTTATGCTTTCATATTTTTTAATCACATCACTTAATAATTTAATTATTTTGACTCTGATTTCCGTTAAAAAGTTTTCAGATATTAAATTATTTTTGTTGTTTTTTCAACTAAATATCTGATGATTCTATTATTAAACGATGGTTTTATGCATTTAACATTATCAACATCCAAACGATTGTCTGATTTCTCAATATATTTAAGTTTGTGTTTATTTGTCACTTTATGATAACACCAATTTGTTTTTAGAATATATATAATAAACACTAATCTCACTGTTTTTGTGATCTTCTGCGTGAGAATGTGAGTGACGATGCCATTCCGCATAATTTGAAAAATATTTATTACATTTTTGACATTTAAATGATGTGAATGGTTCATCATGGTACAATCCAATATGTCTTTTTAAATTTATATTCAGAGTGAATACTTTTCCACAAAATTCACAAATAAAACTGCCGGACATTTCTTATTTATGTAATTTGAACCAAATATTACAGATAACGTTGCACCAATATACGCTAGTACGTATGCAGACGCTGATATCGCATAACTATTTTTTCACTAAATTAAGACGCTGATCCAACATAAATATTTTTCCATCAAATTGTTAAAATTGGAGTCGATGCAGGTGTACATGTCACGTTGCACCAACATGCACGAGCGTGCAGACGCTGATTCAGCAAAATTATTTTCTTATCAAATTGTTTGTGATTGGAGACAATGCAGGTGTGAAGCAAAAATATTAAAAACGCTTACTCTGCAGAGTTAGCTTCACCGGCAGAACCGCCACTGTCGTTAACTTGTATATTAAAAAAATTTCGGTGTAAATAACGGTAGTTGTTATTTAACAGAAACATTCCTCACCTCCCAATTTTTCATTTAAATAGACGTTGTAAAATGAGGAATTCAATAGTGATATTTGAAAAATTGTGAACTAAATAAGTAAATTTTCTTCTCCAACTAAAAAAAAAATCTATAAAATATGAAAAACACATTAAATTATTTAAATAATATCAGCACCAACAAATATTTAAAGGATGTACTACCTCTAAAACAAATCCCTGCAAACCAGAAATTTAAAATTCTAAACTCTGCAAAGAAGTCTACAGTATTTGGTCCGAACAGTATTTTTCCGGAAAGATACACAAACCTATCACAGGAAGTTATGGCCCCTCTATCAACGGGAAATTATTATTTAAAAAAAAAATTCGAGTTCACTATAAATTATTTTTTGAAAAGTAATTTCTAAATAAAAGAAAAAATATAAATAGAATATGTTTTATATAATCTTAAGTTAGTTTTCTGTAAGAGATTATAATGGAAAAACACGATAATTTTATAGTTATCGATTTACAAGGATTTTTAATCAATAATAAATATTATGCTAAAGAAGCTTGTGTTTCAATCAGTGATTTTAAAAGAAAAACTTTTCACATTAAATCAACAACAAAATATTCAGAATTAAGTAAAAAGGATTGAGTTACAAATAAATGGCTCTATAATGGATTACATTGGAATACTGGAGAGTCTACAATGAAATTTTTAATAGAATATCTAATACTAACTATAGGAAAAAGGGAAGAAGAATATCCTGTTGTATATGTTCAGGGATTTGAGAAAGTCAGATGGTCAAGAGAACTACTTGGAAATGAAATACAAATATATATAATTAAGTTCGAATATTAGGATTGTCCAAATATAAAAACTTTGTATAAAGATAATTCAAATATAAAGATTTGTGAAAATCATAATAATTTTAATCATACATGTGCTGGAAAGAATGAATTTTATTTAGAAATTTTGTTAAAAAGGCAAAACATTGTTAAGCAATGAAGCCTCTGAATTTGTTAATTTTAACTCAAAAATAATGTTATTAGCTGAATTGGAAGGACTATTAATAAAACATAGTAATCAGATTGATAAAGAACATATAGATTTATTTATGAAACTTATAAATGAATTTAGAATTTGTAATTATGTAAATCATCCATTTATATGTGTTAATAATATCATGCACAGATCTAACTGTAAAAATACTTATTCACAATCTTTAAACATTTGTCGATGTCAAACATTTTTACACAATACTTGTTAACACTTCAGCTTTTTAATCTTTATAAACGTATTTTTAAATTTGAATCTGTAAAAACATGAAAAAATAAATATCTAATAATATAAATAATAAAAACAATTGAATTGAAAAAACCGTACTTTTAATAAAATTTAATTGTAACTAAAAGAAATGTATTTAGTATAAGTTTTAGAATATTTTTTTATTTTTCTCAAATAAAAATCCTATATCCTAATCCTAATATATATTATAAATCTTTCTGTAAGTCTGTTTTTTTGTTTGTTTGTCAATCATGCCTGAATGCCTGGACCGATTTTCATGAAATTTGGGATATAGATCGGACTTTTGTCGGTGCAGGTTATAGGCTATAAATCTTTTCACAATTTTGAAGGGGGAGGATAAAATATGAGACAAATGTGGAAAAAATGGTAATAGGTAATTTTTTACTATTTAGCTTAGTTAAGTTTCCCAAAAGTTTGTTGGTTTGTTCGTTAGCCAATCACGCCTGGACCGATTTTTTGAAATTATTGAAAAATATTGATTTTTTAACATTGAAAAGAAAAAAAAAAATTTTTTAATTCATAACTTTAATATTACATTAAAAACACAATATTAAAAATAAATTTTAAGAAGGGGATTTGCAAGAGGCACCATACTCACCATCAACATCACTAGAATCCTCCGCTCCAACTTGATTTTGATGAATTAAAGATCTTCTGATCCACTGTTTGTTTGTTGTTTCTTTTAATAACAGTATGTCTACTTCATCTTCATCGCGAATTAGTTGTTGGTTTGATGTGTCACTTTTCCTGGCAAAAACTCTTCCATTCTTAATAAAAATGTATTTATAACCAATAGATTTTAATGATTTGGCATAATTAAAAAGCTGCATAGTGTCTTTACTATTGAAATTTTAATGAATATTTTCTTCGTGTCTTCATTTTCTTTAAGTTTAGCTTTAGAATACATAAATTGATCTTTATACAATTTGGAAGTAAACTTTACTACAAGACTTTTATTTTCGTTGTTTCTATTTTTATTTTTTAAAAAGTAAGCATCTTCGACGGTATTATTGTCCATTTCTACACCAATGTTTTCAGAAATTTTAGCATCCGCTTCAATAGCCCTCATTTTTTCATCTGCAACTTTTATACTACTAATAATACAATCATTTTTTAACCTATGTTTAAAATTTTAACAGAAAATTTTAATGTTTTTATTTCAGTTTTTTGTTTTCCTTCTCAATTTCATTAATTTTTCTTTTGTTTTCTGTCACCTCTTTAAACACTTCATCAAATTTTGCTGACATGAAGTTTATTGATTCTGTCAACTCATCAAGTTTATCAAGTTTGTTTAACTTTTTTAGTTCTGTTTTAATTGTATTTAGTTCTTGTCTTATGTTATTATTATCTTCTTTACAAAACTGGCAATTAAATGGTTTTTTTTATTTTTTACAAGTCTCTCAAATTCATTCCTGCACATTGAGAGTGGTAGGTTTTTTTACACTTGTCGCATTGTATGTAGTTGTCACTTTCCTCTTTAATTCCATTTTCGCATTGATCGCAAACAATAATACTTTTATTTGCAATACTGCGGCGCATTAATTGTTTGGACATATTTTATTAATTCTGAATACTTATTGATTTACTTTGTTTGTTTATAAACTCTTTTGTTTTTTATTATAATGTTTATATCAAATTATTTAAAAATAGTTATTCCAATTTATGAGAGCACAAATAGTACGTTTAGTCGCTACAAGTGATGCCAACTTAAATTAAATTTAATTTTCCTAAAATATAGTAGTGTAATTATAAAAAAGTAATAAAACCAAAAACAATTCATACAAAACAGACTATTTTTGTAATTATTAATCCTTTCTTATATTTGATTAAGGAATTGTTCATTAATATTTGAATGACGCCAGCATTACCAGTAACTTTTTTAAACTTATTATTTCTGGGGAAAATATAATTATATTATTTTTGTTTTTTAACGCAATTCTATTTTCATTTTCCACAATAAATTTTTTTTTATTTTTTGTTTTGCCACTGCAAAATTGTTTTTAAATGATTACATTTAAATCACTCGCGCACGTAAAATCGTAACCTACTGACAACAATGAATAAGGAAGGTCCGAATATTTTGCTCTTTGTTTGCTCGCCAGCATTGCCTTTTAAACTTTTTATTTCTTGGGAAAAACTTTTTTAATCTACTATTTTTTTACACTACTGTTCAAGGCAGATTTATATAACAGGTAGGAACGTCTGTACAACAATGCAAAAACAACAGGGATTTTGTTTTTGCTAAAGAGTATGCCTAATGTCAAAAACAGCTGACCAAGTGTATTCATCACTGACTGACGAATAACAATAGAAAGAAAAATGTTAAAATATTTATAAAAATGGTTACAATAAATTAAATGAAAATATTTTGAAAAAAGTAAAATTTTAAAATAAAAAATAATAAAAAATAATAAAATAAATAAAAAAGAATTAAAGCATTAGAGCCAACGTCGGTGTTCAATTATGAGACAAGCAGATGAACAACAAATTGCTGGTGATTCAAGGGCAAAACCGTAAAAAAAACCGAATCCTAGACAACCAAAAAGACTAGAGTTAGAACAACCACAGACTAGTTCAGCTGCAACAACAGGCCGTTCTCTCGACTAGTAAGAGAACTTATCGAGAGTAATACAACAGAAGTGACAAAAATAACACCGGCTGCCATGGAAACACTACAAACGGCATTAGAAATGTAAATGCCACAGATCCTACAGGATGACAATATGTTGTTGACACTGCATCGCAGTCGTGTAACATTATAAGTTAAGGATTTAGAATTGATTAAATTTTTTAAAATTTAAGCTATCAATCAATCTCTGTCTTGTGTTGTAAAAGAATAGCTTATTTGTAAAATGTGCTTAGTTAAGCCTTTAATAATAAAATAGGTTTGTTGTGTGTTTTTATATCAATTTGATTTGTAAAGTTTACTCAAGCGAAGTTTTAAATTTTATCTTCAGCGAAATAAAATTATGTTATGTACATAATTACAAGATGTATTCAATTTTGTTACATTCATCATAACATTTTAGTTTTTGTGCATTAAATTGCAAACATTTTATTTTTATGACTGTCTGTACATCTTTGGGCTTTGATTACTTGTAACTTGATCGACTTTTCAGGCATGATCATCCTTACTAGCACTACCCTTATTGGGATAAGGTATAGTAAATAATTGAATGTGTAAATGAGCACAAATTTCCAAACACAACCTGTAATAGAAAACAATGTGAAATGCTTATTATCATAACTAAGTAACATGTGTTTGAGAACAATATCTGATTAAATCTTTTGTTTGCAACATTAACCACCAACATATTGGTGATCTTGGCGGCCACCATGCCAAATGCTATAATACGGGGTAAATGTATTAAACCAAAACTCTATCTCTTTTTAAAATTTTCGGTGGTTCTTAAAAGAACCGATTGAAATGTCGTCTTATTAAGTATGTATTGCTAGAAGGAAAAAAATTTTGTTAATATATATTTTATAAATTAATTTTCTTTCTTACAAAAGGAAAGATTTAGAGTTTTATTTTCAGCATCTTCTTAAATCCCATGATATGTTGTTTCGCCTTTTGCTCCTTTATAAAAAATATAAACATTATCTAGGGACAAACTTACCTAGGATATATTTCCGAAGTCTGAATTTGAATTTTTGAGCAGAAGGGTGATCATTCAGACCTCTATTGCTTCGTATGGCTCCAAACAAATTCTCAAGGACATCCTGGTTTAGTCTGTATGTAAGTATGTACGTCATATCAAATCTTTTTACATAGTTGAGAAGCAGTTCTAAAGCCCTATTGGTCATTAGTATGCCTCTCTGAAAATGTTCCAAGGTTTTTTTTTAGGAATTATAGGGGTAGACATTGTCTGCGTCATACGAGCCAATGTTTCCCTTTGCCGCTCAAGTGCAATTCCGTAGGGTTCTTACACAAATGAAATAGTGGATATACTATCTACACATATTGAACAAAAAATTACCTTTCCAGGATAATCGAAGGTAGTTAGTTTAGAGTTCAGAACATCAAACCAGTCATTTACTAATTCAATGAATTCTGCAGACTCTATGGTTTCGTAAATATCCATTCCTAAGGAATAGCACCGTCTGATGGCATTGGCTGTATTATTTGAAAATAGCTGAGCAGCTAACTTCACTTTTTGTCTTCCTAAAATTACAAAGTTTTTAATGTATTTATATATATTTTTATTGATAGAAAATCTTTAAAATTACCTGTCCCTTTAACGGAAATATGTTCCTCATTTAATTTAGAAGTTATAGACATATCCGAGTTTTTAGTTAGTCCAAGTTAATCAGAGATTGTACGAGGACTCAGCATTTTGTTGTTGAAGATTAATCCGCTATCCAAATAATGGTTGCGGATTAACTTCAACAAATGTGGCGCGTCGCAAAAAGTAAAAACTTTTTCGTTTGGATTTGTTGGGTTCGAAAACCACGGATTATCTTCCGAAAAATAAAGTGTATATAACAAATTAATTTCATTTTATTTTAAATCATTATCAATAATAAGAGAAGTCGCCGTGGTCTAGTGGGTAGTGTGTTGGCTTATTAGACGAAAGGCCCGGGTTCGTATTCCAGGTCAGACATCAAAAACGAAAAATATTTCTTCGGCGACTTCCTCTCAGCAGATTTCTGGCAAAAACTCTGAGAGTAAAAATTGCCATGAAAAGCTTCTCAAAAATATGTCGTTCGGAGTCGACTTTAAACAGTAGGTCCCGCCACTCATGTATAAAATTAACGCACACAACATAAGTGGTGTGAGAAGCTAGGTCGTAATCCTGACTGAAGGGTTGTAAAGGCCAATTATGTATGTTATGTATATGTATCAATAATAAGAATGAGAAAAAATAATAAATGAATGTGTAAAGAATGTAATGAAACTATAAATGGAAATGGTGAAAGTAAACGAGAACAAAGAAACCCACACACCAAACTTAAAAATGAATTCTTATTAACAAAATTGTATTTACCGATTTTAAAGAGCCTATAATTCCTTTATGCTGTGGGATACCATATACCGAAGTCCTCAGCGTTGCCATGAAGGTCCCCAGGAACGAAATAATTGTTGTAGTGTATTAGTGTGGTGTAATTGGTATGGTGTAAATATTTAACTTACCTGTAGTTGCACCAAGCTCTCTCAACAATTTGCGATTACTAGGACCCATATCGCACACCGTTGCACTGGAAACCTGCAGTGCTGAGCTTGGAAATTATACTGTATACTATATCTTTAGACATTTTACAGTAAAAATTATAGTATACATGTTGCTTCCATGACTTTTTCAACCCTCGAGCCATTACTACTTGGGCGTAATTGGCTGGCTTTCTGACAACGTCAGCAAGGGAGTCATACTCGTAAGTTTCCTCTACCTTCATTTCATCGAAGGCCAACACAGATTTTATCACTCAGCGGCATATCAGTCGTATGCCGCATGAATTCTATTGATGTGGATAGAATCCCTTCGTGTAAGTTGCAGCGTTTTGGAATGAGGTCGAGGAAACCCTTTTTTGTATAAATGCTGGTATGCTCTTGGTCCAGAAGCATGCAAACAAATGGCACTGGAAATGTCGCTCCATTTCCAAAATACATTTCCTGGACCCATTAGCTTTCTGATTTGACCGTCAGTAAATATTTTTCGCTTGGAATTTACGGCTGAATTGGCTTGGGCGAGTTGAGACTTCAACTCTTTGTTTTCCAATTCCAATTTCTTGATTTTGTCAGGATAATATGCGACATCATCATTAGAAATTGAATAACTAATCAGTAGATACAGAAAAATAAAATAAATAGTAAAAACAACTTAATAACAATAGAAATTTTATAATGTTGATAAATATACTTACTCGGTTTGAGTCTGTTGTTCCTGGGATAGGCCAACATTATCATTTTCTATTTTTATTTCCGTAGGAAGCCTGTTTATTTATTTATATTTATTAATCTATTATGAGAATATATAATTTCATATAAATTTACTTTGCAGCTTCTGGGTATTCCTGAAGAGGCTTGTCGAAGGGGGTCCTATTGGCACTATTTATAAGCGGCTGATAGACGTCAGATAATCTATGTTATATATAATTAGATATTTTTATATGTTAAAATTGTGGATACATACCCTGCCAAAACTTTATTATGGTAATTTTGCATGACTGGTTCAGCATTTGGCATTAGCAAACAGCGTCGACCAGCAGTTATTATCTGCGCCCGAGAAAAATGGTCAACGCACAGCCGCGAGTTTGGTGTAAAATGCACTTGGCATATTTCACTCCATTTTTGTCTTCTTTTTTTACACTTTGGGACACAGAAAAAATGCCCATTTCCTTTACATATTGTTTTTTGCAAACGGCGCAGCTTCTCATTTTATATACTATATAAACACTATAAACAAGCACTTTTAAATTAATACAAAATTAAAAACACAATTGAATTTTAAAATATAACTGAAAATCACTCTTATGTAATAATATATTTAAATTATTATTATTATTTATTTATATAAAACAAAAATATTAAAATATAAAAAATTATATGCTTACATGAATGTAAGAAAACACGAAAATGATTTCTAAGAAAAATAAACATTCTTTTGACAAATAATGCACAGAATAAGAAAATAAGAATTTTATTACCAAAACAAAACACTAAAAAAACAACATTTTGAAATTTTAAACCTCATCAGCTGTTTAGTTACGGCTACCGTCTATAAATATACCGTGCTACTGATATTTGTATGGACATACTAAAAATGTAATTTCAGTAATGAAATATGTTCTTACAACACAAGGTATAGTTCCGTTACTTCACAAGCAAACGAATGCTCTTGTATACATTGAATAAATGAGAAATACACATTTCAGTGCACTCGTAAAATCAAGATCAACAGAAAAGAGTACACTACAGTATTGCATTCGATGAAGGGTAACCTAGTCGTATGTCTTGTGCACACCTCCACTATATACTAAGAAAATTCATTTTAGTCTGATGAGACTTTACTTCAATTATACAATTATCTTCAACATCCTTTGTTAACATATATGTATTCACAAAACAGTTCCATGTTAAATTTTATGCTTTCATATTTTTTAATCACATCACTTAATAATTTAATTATTTTGACTCTGATTTCCGTTAAAAAGTTTTCAGATATTAAATTATTTTTGTTGTTTTTTCAACTAAATATCTGATGATTCTATTATTAAACGATGGTTTTATGCATTTAACATTATCAACATCCAAACGATTGTCTGATTTCTCAATATATTTAAGTTTGTGTTTATTTGTCACTTTATGATAACACCAATTTGTTTTTAGAATATATATAATAAACACTAATCTCACTGTTTTTGTGATCTTCTGCGTGAGAATGTGAGTGACGATGCCATTCCGCATAATTTGAAAAATATTTATTACATTTTTGACATTTAAATGATGTGAATGGTTCGTCATGGTACAATCCAATATGTCTTCTTAAATTTATATTCAGAGTGAATACTTTTCCACAAAATTCACAAATAAAACTGCCGGACATTTCTTATTTATGTAATTTGAACCAAATATTACAGATAACGTTGCACCAATATACGCTAGTACGTATGCAGACGCTGATATCGCATAACTATTTTTTCACTAAATTAAGACGCTGATCCAACATAAATATTTTTCCATCAAATTGTTAAAATTGGAGTCGATGCAGGTGTACATGTCACGTTGCACCAACATGCACGAGCGTGCAGACGCTGATTCAGCAAAATTATTTTCTTATCAAATTGTTTGTGATTGGAGACAATGCAGGTGTGAAGCAACGCTTACTCTGCAGAGTTAGCTTCACCGGCAGAACCGCCACTGTCGTTAACTTGTATATTAAAAAAATTTCGGTGTAAATAACGGTAGTTGTTATTTAACAGAAACATTCCTCACCTCCCAATTTTTCATTTAAATAGACGTTGTAAAATGAGGAATTCAATAGTGATATTTGAAAAATTGTGAACTAAATAAGTAAATTTTCTTCTCCAACTAAAAAAAAAATCTATAAAATATGAAAAACACATTAAATTATTTAAATAATATCAGCACCAACAAATATTTAAAGGATGTACTACCTCTAAAACAAATCCCTGCAAACCAGAAATTTAAAATTCTAAACTCTGCAAAGAAGTCTACAGTATTTGGTCCGAACAGTATTTTTCCGGAAAGATACACAAACCTATCACAGGAAGTTATGGCCCCTCTATCAACGGGAAACTATTATTTAAAAAAAAAATTCGAGTTCACTATAAATTATTTTTTGAAAAGTAATTTCTAAATAAAAGAAAAAATATAAATAGAATATGTTTTATATAATCTTAAGTTAGTTTTCTGTAAGAGATTATAATGGAAAAACACGATAATTTTATAGTTATCGATTTACAAGGATTTTTAATCAATAATAAATATTATGCTAAAGAAGCTTGTGTTTCAATCAGTGATTTTAAAAGAAAAACTTTTCACATTAAATCAACAACAAAATATTCAGAATTAAGTAAAAAGGATTGAGTTACAAATAAATGGCTCTATAATGGATTACATTGGAATACTGGAGAGTCTACAATGAAATTTTTAATAGAATATCTAATACTAACTATAGGAAAAAGGGAAGAAGAATATCCTGTTGTATATGTTCAGGGATTTGAGAAAGTCAGATGGTCAAGAGAACTACTTGGAAATGAAATACAAATATATATAATTAAGTTCGAATATTAGGATTGTCCAAATATAAAAACTTTGTATAAAGATAATTCAAATATAAAGATTTGTGAAAATCATAATAATTTTAATCATACATGTGCTGGAAAGAATGAATTTTATTTAGAAATTTTGTTAAAAAGGCAAAACATTGTTAAGCAATGAAGCCTCTGAATTTGTTAATTTTAACTCAAAAATAATGTTATTAGCTGAATTGGAAGGACTATTAATAAAACATAGTAATCAGATTGATAAAGAACATATAGATTTATTTATGAAACTTATAAATGAATTTAGAATTTGTAATTATGTAAATCATCCATTTATATGTGTTAATAATATCATGCATAGATCTAACTGTAAAAATACTTATTCACAATCTTTAAACATTTGTCGATGTCAAACATTTTTACACAATACTTGTTAACACTTCAGCTTTTTAATCTTTATTAACGTATTTTTAAATTTGAATCTATAAAAACATGAAAAAATAAATATCTAATAATATAAATAATAAAAACAATTGAATTGTAAAAACCGTACTTTTAATAAAATTTAATTGTAACTAAAAGAAATGTATTTAGTATAAGTTTTAGAATATTTTTTTATTTTTCTCAAATAAAAATCCTAATATCCTAATCCTAATATATATTATAAATCTTTCTGTAAGTCTGTTTTTTTGTTTGTTTGTCAATCATGCCTGAATGCCTGGACCGATTTTCATGAAATTTGGGATATAGACCGGACTTTTGTCGGTGCAGGTTATAGGCTATAAATCTTTTCACAATTTTGAAGGGGGAGGATAAAATATGAGACAAATGTGGAAAAAATGGTAATAGGTAATTTTTTACTATTTAGCTTAGTTAAGTTTCCCAAATGTTTGTTGGTTTGTTCTTTAGCCAATCACGCCTGGACCGATTTTTTTGAAATTATTGAAAAATATTGATTTTTTAACATTGAAAAGAAAAAAAAAATTTAATTCATAACTTTAATATTACATTAAAAACACAATATTAAAAATAAATTTTAAGAAGGGGACTTGCAAGAATAGAATCCTCCGCTCCAACTTGATTTTGATGAATTAAAGATCTTCTGCTCCACTGTTTGTTTGTTGTTTCTTTTAATAATAGTATGTGTACTTCATCTTCGTCGCGAATTAGTTATTGGTTTGATGTGTCACTTTTCCTGTCAAAAACTCTTCCATTCTTAATAAAAATGTATTTATAACCAATAGATTTTAATGATTTGGCATAATTAAAAAGCTGCATAATGTCTTTACTATTGAAATTGCTAATGAATATTTTCTTCGTGTCTTCATTTTCTTTAAGTTTAGGTTTAGAAGACATAAATTGATCTTTATACAATTTGGAAGTAAACTTTACTATAAGACTTTTATTTCCGTTGTTTCTATTTTTATTTTTTAAAAAGTAAGCATCTTCGGCGGTATTATTGTCCATTCCTACACCAATGTTTTCAGAAATTTTAGCAACCGCTTCAATAGCCCTCATTTTTTCATCTGCAACTTTTATACCACTAATAATACAATCATTTTTTAACCTATGTTATATATTTTTTTGAAGTCGCCGTGGTCTAGTGGGTAGTGTGTTGGCTTATTAGACAAAAGGCCCGGGTTCGTATCCCAGGTCAGACATCAAAACGAAAAATATTTCTTCGGCGACTTCCTCTCAGCAGATTTCTGGCAAAGACTCTGAGAGTAAAAATTGCCATGAAAAGCTTCTCAAAAATCTGTCGTTCGGAGTCGACTTTAAACTGTAGGTCCCGCCACTCATGTATAAAATTAACGCACACAACATAAGTGGTGTGAGAAGCTAGGTCGTAATCCTGACTGAAGGGTTGTAATGGCCAATTATGTATGTATGTATATATTTTTTAACCTATGATATAGATCGAGTGTTTGTCGATGCAGATTATAGGCTACAAATCGTTTTAAAATTTTGACCGAAAGGGGAGAAAAATGGGACAAATGGGGAAAAAATGGTAATAGGTAATTTTTTACGATTTAGCTTGGTTAAGTTTCCCAAATAGCTTTTGGAGGTATTTCGTTTCTAAAGTAGAACCAAAAGGGTTCAAAAAGGGAGAAAGGGGCTGAAAACGGGCAAATTGTGTGCAGTTTATCCTAATCTTAATATCTTAATCCTAATATATGTATATTATAAATCTTTCTGTAAGTCTATTTTTTGTTTGTTTGATAGCCAATCACGCCTGAACATCTAGACCGATTTTCTTGAAATTTGGGTTATAGATCGAGCTTTTGTCGATGCAGGTTATAGGCTATAAATCTTTTCAAAATTTTGACCAAGATGGGAGAAAAAATGGGCAAAAATTAATACTTTTATGCATAAATGCTGTATTTTATGTGTTTTAAAGGTATTTTTTACGATTTAGCTTGGTTAAGTTTCCCAAATAGCTATTGGAGGTGTTCTGTTTCAAAAATTAAACCAAAAGGGGTCTCAAAAGGGGGAAAGGGGCCAAAAACGGACAAATTGCATGAATTTATATTTAGGACTTAGTGTATTAAAAAAAATGGGTTGTTTGATAAACCGGTTTCCGAATTTGAAAAATTGCATTTTTTAAGAAGCCGGTTTCAAAACCGGATTTTTATTTATTGTTATATTTATAACCCGCGCAACGCCGGGTACAATCTGCAAGTCCTAATATATATTATAAATCTTTCTGGAAGTCTGTTTTTTTGTTTGTTAGCCAATCATGACTGAACGCCTGGACCGATTTTCTTTAAATTTGGGATATAGGTCGGGTTTTTGTCGGCGCAGGTTATAGTCTATAAATCTTTTCAAAATTTTGACGAAAAGGGGAAACAAAATGGGACAAATGGGAAAAAAATGGTAATAGGTAATTTTTTACGATTTAGCTTGGTTAAGTTTCCCAAATAGCTATTGGAGTTATTCCGTTTCTAAAGTTGAACCAAAAGGGGCAAAGGGGCCAAAAACTGGCAGATGGAGTGCAGATTATCCTAATCCTAATATATATTATAAATCTTTCTGTAAGTCTGTTTTTTTGTTTGTTTGTCAATCACGCCTGAACGCCTGGACCGATTTTCTTGAAATTTTGGATATAGATCAGGCATTTGTCGGTGCGGGCTATATGCAATAACTCTTATCAAAATTTTGAGCAAATGGGGAGAATAAATGGGACAAATGGACAAAAATGGCAACAGGTTAGCTTGGTTAATTTTCCTAGATACATAGCTATTGGAGGTATTCCGTTTCTAAAGTTGAACCAAAAGTGGTCCAAAAAGGGGAAAAGGGGCTAAAAGCGGGTAAATTGAGTGCAATTTATAGGCTATAAATCTTTTCAAAATTTTGGCTGAAAGGGGCTTAAAAATGGGACAAAAAAAAATGGTAACAGGAAATTTTTTACGACTTAGCTTGGTTATGTTTCCCAAATATCTGTTGGAGGTATTTCGCTTCTAAAGTTGGACCAAAATGGGTCCAAAAGGAGGAAAGGGACAAAAAATAACCCCCGCAACGCCGGGTACAATCTGCTAGTATATATATATATATATATATATGATATATATATCTATATATGCACAGCGCATAGTTGGGGACATCAAAATCTTTATTGTTTTATTCGTTTTTTTTTTAATTATTTTGGAATAATTTTATAACCTATATCAAAATTTTAACATATAGTCGCGTAATACGCCCACGATCTTACGTTAAGCGCCTTCCGCATATTTTGAGAACAGTCATATTCGTTGCGCATTGTTTAAGCACATGTCCTCAATGTATACGCAACATATACGAAAATCTTTGTTGCCATACTTTTACGTTATTTTTGCAAATTCTTTACGGCGTAATTTTTTATGAAAACCGACTTGGTAGTTTTCATTTAATATGATATGAGTGTTATCAACTCAATAAATCCTTTAGTTTAACGTTTATTTTCAGTATTTTTGCAAAAAATCCGCAAAAATAATTATATAATACTTTTTACTTTTTTAATTTAATAAAAAGTAAAACAAAGTAATGGGTCCGTATTTTACATTATATTTTTTTGAATGGGTTAACACAGTGGATCATGTTATATTTCATTTGATAGATTTTATCAAGCTATTTTAAATGATGGTCATTGGTTTAAATGTAAATGTATTTTTGTTTTGCATTTATTTGATTAATTCACAAAATATAAATATTGTTACGTTTTTACCTTTTTAAAAACGTTAAAAATATGAGTTCGTATATTGCAAATAAAGTAAAAATAAATATGTGTTTGGTTTTAATAAATTCTTTATTATCTGCCACTGTTCGAACTTGTTTCACGTATACAATGATACTTCACAATATGTGTTTGTTCTTTGTACTACTCTGCTTACAACCCTTTTGTAAACAACAACACTTGCTAGTTATTCTTCTTTCTCACAACCTTTTTGTAAGTACAACACTAACAACTGTTTTCTCAAACGCACTTGTCTGCACACAAGTCTGACCGAATTAAAGCTCGATAGATTTTAATTCTCAACCAACGTGACGTCGTCTTATACGATCAAATTCAAACTCAGCCCTGCTCGCTTTAACTTGCCTTTTATATTACTGGATCAGCAGTGTGATGAATGCCCTTGAAGGACGATGACGTCCTTCGGGGATATTCTAAAAATGTAAACAACCTATTCTTATTTTTGTTGTTGCTTGTTTACATTCGAGCAGGTAGATTAGTTGTTGTTGGTTTATTTGTCTATCCTATTTTATACTGCATATTGTTGTTTCTTGTTTACTACTTAGTTCCCTTTATTTTGTTGTTGGTTATTTACGTCTTTTTATCCTTTATTCTTGTTGGTATATTTTTCTACTCATTCATTGTTCACGTGAACAGTGCGCTGTTTTGTTTTTGGGGATTTTGTTTATCATTTTATGCATGATCATTGTGTTGTTTTTGGAGCTTTTGTTTATTATTTTAACAACACCATTTCCACTTTCGTAACAATATCAAATGAAAGCCGAAAGCATTATATAACGTTTTATGTAAAGACAATTTTTTTATAATTGGGAAAATATACAAATTTAATTCAGTAATAAAGAAAAATATTAATTTTTTCAAAAAATATTTATGGCTGTATTATTTTGGCAAAGTATGGGGTTTCATACTATATATGAAATTAATTCTCAATATGCATTTTATAAAATGTTGTATATAGGAAATAACCTTTATATCGGCACATTTTTGAGAAAAATCAACTTTTGTAAAAATAAATCAGTTGAAAAATCACAAATACGGAGGTTTGTGGCCGATGTATCATTACTCGAGATCAAGTTATATATCATTTAAAAACCTTTCTTAGACACAAACTTCGTGGAATTTACTGGTCTGCTAGATTATAAGTTTATTTACATGCACGGGGCATTTTTTTGATCTACCGCATTCTTTGAAGAGATTTGCATACTTTGAGAACAGTCCCAAAAAAAATCGTATACAAACCACGTATATCAAATGAAAGCCTAATATGTGTTCTATAAAATTTTGTTTATAACAGTGTGCGTACATATCGGAATATTTTTAAGAAAAATCGACTTTTGTAAAAAAAAGAACTCTTGATCAAGTTATATATAATTAAGCTATTTTAAATGATATATAACTGTTTCTTTAACAATTTACTATTTAAGGGAATATCTTTTATCAGACGATCAGGAAATGTTTCCAAAAGTATATGCGAAATTTTTGCAAAATTTTAAAAATCAAATTAGTTTTCTTAAATTTGCATTTTATTTTCGTACTTACGTACAGAAATATTGGATAAAATGCAATAGTAGCCTATGATCACTAAGAATATAAAAAAACCGATGTGGACAATTGGAAAACTTTTTGAGCAAAATCAATGCTATTAAAAATTACATAGCATAGCGTTGTTTTTGATGATAGGTACTGTAGTTTGTTGTGCCTTAGATGATTATTTCTTAATGTCACACGGAATGGCAAACTCATATATACCCTCATATGGTGGTGGAGGGTATAAAGATATAGTGCAAACATTTCAAAGTAATCATAATGAAGGGGTCAAGCGGTTTTTCCGCAGGGTAGGGATATGCGATTATAGCTCCCTCGGAGCCTCCAGCCTCTACCCTATCAGGATCGTTAGTGCGTGACATCGTCACATCCTGCTAGAGGTGGCGCTGCTCTTTAACGGAACACTACGGATCTAGACTGGGGAGTCAATAAACACCCACCGCTCAGCCGGTGGCTGACCCCCCCCTTTTTCTTGGCACGACTCATTTTCTTCTCGAACTTCTCTCTGCATCCCTTGGAGCTGGAGAATATCTAGGGTGATTTTTATTCCCAAGGCTGGGAAACCGTCGCATACTGGGGCAAATGATTATAGACCCATAAGTCTGTGTTCCTTTCTTCTGAAGACACTGGAAAGATTCCTCGATGTTCATATTAGGGCCTCGATTGATTCAGCGCTTCTGTCCACTTCACAACATGCATATACGAGAGGTAAATCAGTGGAAACAGCACTTCACTCGCTTATCTCTCGGGTGGAGAAGTCCATGCACGTTAAAGAATACACTTTGTCCATTTTTCTGGACATTGAGGGCGCATTCAATAACGTCAACCCGGACACCATACTTAGGGCTCTCGGTTCTCTGAACCTGGGACAGGATCTGGTCAGGTTCATCGAGCTTCTCCTCAAATCGAGGATAGTGACCTCCACAGTGGGGGCCTCGAATTGTCAGAGAATGGTTCGTAAGGGTACTCCGCAGGGCGGTGTTCTATCACCTCTTCTCTGGAATCTTGCAGTCAACTCACTCCTGAGGGGGCTGGAACAACCTGGCCCAGGATGAATGGAAGGCGTACCAACCGATTACTTAGTCTCGGTCGTGATGTCATCTCGACTGTAGTGGCCGTGCTTACGGGTCATTGCATCATGGGTAGGCACGCCGAGAGAAAGAGGCTGCCTTTTAACGACTTCTGCCATGGATGTAGGTCCACTGAGGAAGAGAAGAGCGTTATTCACTTTCTTTGCCAGTGCCCGTCTCTTGCTAGGTGTAGATATAGGTTATTTGGCTCCCCATTCCTTGTTAGCTTAACGGAGCTATCATCTATTGATCTCATCAAATTCGTTCATCAAATTTTCTGGCTGGTTTTCCAGTGCGGGGTAGTCGTGCTTTTATTATGCAGCCCTTGCGCTGATCAACTTCTTCCTTTCCCTGATTTGGCGGAACTTGGTTAGTACAGGGACTGCATCTCACCCCTGGCATCACAACGGGCCGCCATGCGTGCTCAAGTGAGCTTTGTGATATCAGAGCTACAACTACGACCTAAACATAAACCTAATCATAATGAAATATGGATTTTGTCCCAAAAATTCATAACGACAGCACACTAAAAACTGTACTGTTAATTTGTGTGAGCAATCCTTAAAACCAACCTTCTTTTGTAAATAAATAGACTTTTTTGTTAGTAATCACGGTATATTTATAGACGGTAGCCGTAACTAAACAGCTGATGATGTTTAAAATGTCAAAATGTTGTTGTTTTTTTAGTGTTTGTTGTAGCCATTTTTATAAATTTTTTAACATTTTTCTTTCTATTGTTATTCGTCAGTCAGTGATGAATACACTTGGTCAGCTGTTTCTGACATTAGGCATACTCTTTACAAAAACAAAATCCCTGTTGTTTTTGCATTGTTGTATTTGTTGTACAGACGTTCCTACCTGTTATATAAATCTGCCTTGTTAGTAATATAAAATTTGTGTTGTTTTATTTTAAATATTCGTCATTATAATTACATCTTAGCAGACGATATTTGTATTAATAAATTTATTTTATTTCCTGGTGTTTTGTAAATCACACGTTTTTATTATTTTTCGAAAATTTGTAATTTATAAAATCTTTAATTTTTCAATAACATTTTTCATGTTTTTTAATTTATATTTATTTTGAAGCTTTTAAAACTAAGATCGAAATAAAAGATTCTAAAGCCAATATATATACATATAATATTAATAAAATTAATTAAAAACATTTATTTTATATTCAATTTTTTTTTTTAATATTTAAGGTTTTGTTTTAAAATGAGAAATTTATTTGCATTCGGATTACTGCTTGTTTAAAGTTACGTTTTATATAGTTATAAATTCCAGCAAACTTTTTGAAATAATTAAAAAACAGACTAGTTTCTAATTGTGTTTCAAAAATTTCAATAAAATTTCCAATTCTTATTATATTCCGGAAACTTCCATTTGTATTTCAGAAAATTCTGAAATCAAAGGAAATTTCTCGAATACAAACGGACATTTTTGAAACATAATTGGAATTTCTGAGGTACAAATAAAAACTTCTGATATATAATTTGAAATACAATTAAAAGATTCTGAAGTATAATAAGAGATTTTTGTACTTTAAAGCGTTAATATAGATTTTTTATGTTACAATATTTCATTGTTTTAAGTCGTAATATTTCAATACATGAATGTGTTTTATTAGAGCCTTTTTCATATTAGAGAATTTAATTGAGCAAGTCTCTTGTGATGGGTTAAGGAAAAAAAATTTAAATATAGTTTTGTAATTGAAATTATTCCACGTGATATCGTCGTTGGTTGTCGATCCAACTTTTCATTTGTTGTGGTGTTCTCTTGTTCAAAACCGGATATTGGCGAATCGTATTTAGACATTCTGCTAGAGACGGCAGTTTTTTTAATTTATGCAGATTACCAAATACTTCATACACTGCTTCCATTTCATCGTTACTCCATCTGCATCGTTTTGTCTTCCCAAATGGAAAAGCTAATAAAAAAGCAAGCATTTTAGATAGAGCAAAATATGTATCATAATAATAAAATAATAATAATGTTAATTAAAATTAGCTAAATAAAAAAATTACAAGAATAATGAAATATCAATAAATTTCTGTTAATGGTGTCGAACACTTCGAAGTACATATTCAAATTAATACTCACTACTTCTACGTTTTCTGTTTACCGATGAACTTGAATTTTTGCTGTCTTCAAACAAAGTTTCCTCTGATTTAGAATTTTCTTCGGTGACACCAATATTGTGTTCTCTATTATCAATATTGTTTTCTGGATTATCAATATGGTCTTCAAGATTATCAATGTTGTCTTCTATCTTTTCACCTTCCACTTCATCATCATCCCCTACAGCAGCCATTAACAATTTAGAAACGCATGTTATTTCAGTAACGGGAATTGACATTCGATAAATGCTTTTGTGTATATCTTTATGATGCCCCATGAAATTAGCAAGTCTTTCAACTGATGCCTCTTCAATGTTTAGCAATGATGTATGAGTGGCAATATGCTTCCTTAATGTTGTTCCTCTAAGGCTTTCAGGAATATTTGCACCACATTCTTCTGAAAACTTTTTTAATAACGGACATACTCGGTAAAAATATATTTGTTCTCATTAGTTATCCCTGCCTCTGCTCTATATTTTAAGATTCATTCGATGGCTTTTACGCTCATTGGACAAAGCAACACGCTACCAGTTCTACCAAGTTTACCACGTAGCCTGAGTCTTACAAATTGTTTAGCAAATTTCAAAGATTCTTTAGAAACATTTTTTAAAATGTCGTTGTCAACGTTGTCAGTAATCACTTTCTTGTTAACAAAATTGTCGATGGTTAGACGTTCGATTTCTCCAGTTCTTCTATTTGGATGAATATGAGAGTGAATTCGACTAATTTTATCCAGCTTGACATACGAAATTTATTCAAAAGCTTTGCAATGGCTTTAATAATGTTTTCCTTTAAATAAAAATACAATATTTTTATGTCTTCTTTTGAAGGTAATAACACTTTTTTTTATCAGTTTTTGACTAGTTTGATCTTCAATTGTCTTCTTATTTATTAATGTTGGAATCTCTTCTTCCCATAATAAAAGAAAGTTTTCAAGTGTGGTGGGAAAAAGCTTTGTATAAATATTTAAGTAAGAAAAGGTGTTTTTTGTAACCGGCAGAGTTTGCCGTTGGTTACGCTATTGCAATTGCCGATCTTACCTTGGTAAGGGCAAAAGGAGATCTAATAATAAAATTCAAGGCAAAGTTGTTGCCGATTTGAGTTTTCATTAGAATCTGATTTATTTCTGGCCAAGGGGCTCTTTTTATACCAAAATTTACTTATTTGCTATATTATTCTAATTTACATTCTATTTCACTTAATCCTATTCCACACATGCACTTACTTTAATTTCGATAGTCGCAACTTGAAGAATTGACCAATCATCTAGTCTCTGAATTGGGGAATTGAGTGACTTTATCAATGTCACTCAATTACCAATATGATCCCTTTGGATATTCGTCATATTTCATTCAAGTGCGGCTCGATCGATTTTGTTTATGTCTGCAGTATGTTGTGAGTACAGCAGTGTGTAATGAAAGAGCACACTACACCCTCGCCCTTAAGAGAAAAATTAGGGGATTAATTTTTCTAAGCACATGCATGGTTACAATTAATTTTATGTTATTTCTTATAAAAATTTTTTTTACAATTGTATATTTGTTTTTATATATATATTTTTTTTTTATTTAATGATAATAAATTTATAAAATTGAATTATATGGTTTTAATTGATTATTATGAAATTGTTTGGTTTTTCCATTATAGTCTATTGAAGTATTTACTCCATTTCTACTTACAATTCTATATGGTCCCTTATACGGACTTTGGTTTTTCTTCCTATTTTCTAGTTTTAGTAATACTAGATCACCTACTTCTAAGTCTAGCTTATTCTTATATTTATTATTTAGTGTTCTTTTTTCTTTTGTTGTATTAATTATGTCTTTGGCTTTATTTAATGCAAATTGTAATCTAACTCGTAGCTCTTGTACATAGTTATCATAGTTGTAAATTTTGTTTTTGTTTATATTAAAAGTATCAGATGGCAAGCTTGGCAATGTACCATATACTAATTCAAAAGGTGAATAGCCTGTATCTATATGAGGAGCTGTGTTATAAGCGAATGTAAAATATGGAATCCACTATGTCCCATTCATAGTCATTTGCCGTTGGCAGAAGAAATTCATTAAGGACTCTATGGTTTCTTTCAACCAAACCTAACGTTTCTTGGTGGTATGGTGTTGAAAATATTTGTTTAATTTGAAGTAATGAGCATATATTGTTCATTAAGTCATTTACAAATTCAGTTCCTCTATCAGATTTAAGTACTTTAAACTGTCCATACTTTAGAATAAATTGTTCAACTAGTGTTTTTGCTGTAGTGAGTGCATCTTTAGTTGACATTGGGTGTGCAACAACAAATTTTGTTAATTCACATTGCATTGTTAGTATGTATCGGTACTCGTTTGAAATACGAAGAGGACCTACAGTGTCGATTGAAATTATTTCAAAACTATTGTTAGGTGTATTTGTTTGTATAAGTGGTTCTTTAATGTGTCTGGTTTGTTTGTTTTTATTACAGTTGTCACAATACGATACAAATTTTTTAACCATTCTACTCATATTTTTCCATATGTATCGTTGTTTTAGTTTTATAATTGTTTTTCTTATTCCCAAATGACCTGAATATGTCGTGTTGTGGAATTCGTCAATCAGTTTATATTTCAATACGTCGTCTGTAATTTTTATTGGAGGCTTAAATATCAATATTTTTAATTGAGGTCTTTTATTATTAATTTTTATATTCTCATAAATTCCTTTAAATTCTTCTTTTGTACACAAATCAAATATTTTGTCTTCATTTGAAAGCGCTAATTCTTTTATATTTTCTCTATTCATTTTAGATATCAGTTTCCTCAAAATCGAATCTAGTTTCGATGAGTTTTCGCTGAATCTTGCATGCATATAATTATTTTCATCTTTAATATTTTGGGTACGAGATTTCTTCATATTCGAAACTGGTTTCGTTGAATTATCATCACGACCTATGTGCACAGTATTATTTTCTATATATATATTCGAATTCTCTATATTCTCAATGTTATTAAATTGCAATTTATTTATATTTTTGACATCATTAATGGAGGTGCATTCCCATATTTGAAGTTGATCAGGCTTCTGAGATGTGCATTTCTCCAGTTTATCTTTTTCTACACGTGTATTTTCTAATTCATTAATATCTTCTACATTACTCAATTCGTGTTCTTCATTATTAATATATTTTGTCTTATCTATTTCTTTCTTTGCCTCATGTTCTTTATTTTTCATGCCTCTTGTTGTTATTAAATTTTTTTTTTGCTTTTCGTCGTATTCCTGTGGTGTCATTTGTTTAAGTACATCTGAGTTAATTTCTATTCTGGAAAGTGCGTCTGCATTTGTATTCATCTTGCCCTTTTTATATACTATTGAAAAATCATAGTCACACAAATCTAATCTGATTCTAATCATTTTTGAAAAATTATTTACTGTTAGTTTTTCATCATCCAGATGAAATACATTTTGATATTTTTTGAAAATGTTTATTAATTCAGTTTTTGCGTGTTCATCACTATTGTTTATGTTAAGTGTATTTATTAATTTGTTAAAACGTTCCTCATTGTTTACAGTATTGTAATTTAATATATTATAATTTTTAAGTGGGTCAGTTTGAAGTTGAATGCCTTTCAAAGTCACAGTAGAGTTCGTTGTATTTAAAATTTTTATATGTGTCATTCCGTTCTTGGGTGCTATCGAATTACTTAAGAAAATTCCGTCTTCTAATTCATTATTAAATATGACGCTATCCTCATTTATTTTTAATTTTACTGGTTGTATAATTTCTGTTCTTGGTGGTATTGTTATTGTTAATTCATTATATGCTTTTGCTTGCATAGGCAAAATTATTGTTGTATTGTTTACAAACAAAGTTAATGTAAATGTTTCATAGTCTATTTTACAAAAATATTTCTTTAAAAAATCTCGACCAATAATACCATCTGTTTCAATTGGGAAATCTGTATCTACCAGATGAAATGTATGCTTACATTCAATGTTTGCTAAATTCAGATTAAGGTCAATAGTTCCTATTGAAACAACTTTCTGATTTGTGATACCTGTTAGTTTACATCTTTCTTCTGGATAATATTCTTCATTTTCGAAATATTTGTTCATACGGCACAGTGATATGTCGGCACCTGTGTCGACAAGAAATGTTAATTTTTTATTTTTGTATATAGCAGTAATGAAATTTATATTATTTTCAGTTAGTTTAAAAATCTTTAATTTTGGCTTTCCGGAGTATTCTCGTACTCCGAGCCTTCCATGTTTCCCGTGTTGTTTATTGTACGTGTATATCTTCTGTCTCTGTTATTCCTATTTATGTAACTGTTATTTCTGTTGTTGAAATTGTTGTTCCTAACATTTGTGTTGCTGTTGTTATTTGACCTAATACTATTGTTTGCAGCATTATTGTTACTTCTCCTGAAATTATTGTTTTGTCTGAAATTTTTGTTATTCTGTCTGTAATTGTTGTTAACTGACCTATAATTGCTGTTATTAAAGATTTGTCTATTTGGTCTGAGATTATTGGTGTATCTACAGTTTCTATCGAAATGCATAATGGAGCTTGGGTTTACTTTTTGTTCATTTTCTAGTTCAAGAGCAAGTTCTGTTGCTTCTTGTAGATTTTTGGGACGAGCAGCAAAAATTGCCGTTTTCATATTGTCATTTATGCCTCGTTTAAATGATTCAAGGGCTAATTTATCATTCAGTTTAATTATGACATTTTTCTCCGGTTCTGTAGCATTATTTCCTAACTCTTCAATTCCTAGTTTATTAAGGTTATCTATTATATCAGTTAATTTGCCCCTGAAATGGAAAACGTATTGAAGGAAATCTTTTTTTAGCTGATTCTGATAAAGTCTTATATATGAGGTCACCTGTCACCATGAAACATTCCAATTCGTTGAAATTTCTTGAGAATAATGGAAGAGTTTTGGAAGTTGTTTCTAAACTAAATGCTGCCATAATGGATTCCTTATCTTCTTGCATTTGAGCCTTGTTTAAAAATTCTATTATTGCTTTATATAAATTACTAAATTCTATTTTCAGTGTCACCCTTTATTTCTAATGCTGTCTGAAAATCTTTTTTTTTTATATCTTCTATATGCTCTAATTTTTCTTTTATGGTTTTTTTTTGTATATTTTCTATTGGGACTTTTCTTTAAATTTGCCCAAATATCTTTTAATCTTTTCACGAATTCCTCCATATAGAATATTTACCTTACATTTTATTTTAATTATTTTATAATTATATACTATTACATATGCCTATATAAAAATTTTATTTTATTTATTATTATTATTATTTTTTTATATTTATACCTCTGTTATAGCATTATTATTAACAGGGTTATTATAACTATTATCCACCCTTTTCCGAACATAATTTTAATTTGTTTATTCTGTATATTATGAATATTATAATTCCAATTATTAGTATAATTAATTTTAAATCAATTTCTTTTTTAATTTCTAACTGGCTATTATTATTTATTATGTTTTCCTCTATTATTGGTTCTTTGCTTTGAGGACTTCCCATTGCTCATTTCCTTCTTAATATTATCAATTTCCTTCCAGATTTCTTGAGCTCTCTCGCATGGAATTGGGTATTCCTCGTTCTTTACTTTTCTCATTTAAGAAATATTTTTAAGTTGGCAGGATTGAGATCGCAGGATATGGCAGGATCGAGATAGCAGGATCGAAATCGCAGGACAGGGCAGGATCGAGATAGCAGGATCAAAATCGCAGGACAGGGCAGGATCGCCATGTGGTGGGTAAAAGCTTTGTATAAATATTTAAGTAAGAAAAGGTGTTTTTTGTAACCGGCAGAGTTTGCCGTTGGTTACGCTATTGCAATTGCCGATCTTACCTTGGTAAGGGCAAAAGGAGATCTAATAATAAAATTCAAGACAAAGTTGTTGCCGATTTGAGTTTTCATTAGAATCTGATTTATTTCTGGCCAAGGGACTCTTTTTATACCAAAATTTACTTATTTGCTATATTATTCTAATTTACATTCTATTTCACTTAATCCTATTCCACACATGTACTTACTTTAATTTCGATAGTCGCAACTTGAAGAATTGACCAATCATCTAGTCTCTGAATTGGGGAATTGAGTGACTTTATCAATGTCACTCAATTACCAATATGATCCCTTTGGATATTCGTCATATTTCATTCAAGTGCGGCTTGATCGATTTTGTTTATGTCTGCAGTATGTTGTGAGTACAGCAGTGTGTAATGAAAGAGCACACTACACAAGTTCCCCTTTTAGGTTTTCACATTCTTGTTTAATAAGTTCTGCTCTCTGCTTCTTACCACACTTTTTTATAAGAGATGTTAAATTTTGTGCTACTACAGGAGTTTTGAACCACATTAATGGTGCCCAATGAGCAACAATTCGAAGTGCCTTGATGCACTTATCAAACAAATTGGGTTTAAAAATGTCTTTCAATTCATTTACTTCAGGGTCTATTTTTTTCATTTCTAATATAAAACGACCAATCAACCTAATGTTGGCCCGAATCATATCATGCTGATATTCCAAAGAATACTTTTCAGTTAATTTGTTTCCAAATTTTATGATAAGTTCATCATACCTGACAGCTTTTGTTACTTCATCGTTTCTCAAGACCGGAAATATATTATTTTTTAATATATTATTTGCTTCTGAATGGACATAACGTGTTAATTTTCTGCTTTCTATTAAATTAGTAGGAGCGTTTTTAGACCCAATGCATTTTGAAAGATGAATTCGCAGAGTTCTTTTAGAAAAAAAAGCTTTGCATTTCTTGCAACTGACATAGTCATCAACATTGTTTTTACATTTCTTCTGTTGCTGTCTGCTTACAATTAAGACGCCGGTATTATAATTCGCAGAAGTGTTATGTACAAAATCTCCTTGTTTTCGTAGTTTATTTATTATATTTACCCGTTCTTTGCTTTTTTAGGAAAAACTAAAGCTCTTTTAACTTCCGCTTCGTTTTTATGTTTTAAACACAAGTGCCTACCTATTTTACACTGCAGTGTTTTACAGAAAACGCAGAAATGTTTTTTCGATTTTGTTTTTGAATATGGAACAATGACTTCCTCCACATGTGGAGGGTTATCTATGTCATCATTCGCAGTTTTATTAATAAAGCTTTTAGAGTTTTCAAAATTATCAATACTTGTTTGCAATGTAGAGTCAGGAATATACTCTGAAGTAGAATTTTCATTTATGTATGTTGAACTTAGAGTTTTAAAACTTTCAAAATTTACGCTACATTCTGATACATTTATGGTGTTATTGTTGGCATTTAATGAAACATCTGACAGACTTGATTTATTTGAATTCTCATGTTGACAATTGTCAGTAGTAGTAAAGTCAGAATTAACAAAAGAAGATTCATTGGATAAATGATTTGAAAATTTATTTTTATTTTGTGGAAATTTTATTTTTGTTAACATTTCTTTTTTATTTGCAAACTTTCTTAACTCATTCTTATTGTGTTTTGTTAAAGTCGTCATATTTTCTTTGTGACGAAGTTGTTTTATAATTGGTCTATCCTGAATATGTGTAATGCCGACGGTTGGTTGTCTAAATTGGCCACTTGGAAACTCATCAGTAGAAATAAGCGATTGTTTGCTTTTTGAACTTCGTTTAATCGTATTAGTTAGCTGACAATCATTAATTTCTGTAACAGCATTTTTGGCATCTAATTTGTTTCGAATTGAAATATTTTCCTGAACAACGTCTTTCTCCACATGTGGAGTTACATCTACCTCTTCATTCCCAGTTTTCTCAATAACACTTTTGGAGTTTTTAAAATTATCTATGTTGGTTTGCGATGTAGAATCTGGAATGTACTCTGAAGTAGGATTATCATCTATGCATGTTGAATTTAAAGTTTTAAAACTTTCGAGTTTCGCACTACATACTGAAAAATGTATACGCCCATGTTCTGGAAACCGCACATCGCTTAATGTTTGCGTTTTCGATTTGAAAACGCCATATAGGTGTTCTGACAAACGAAATCGCCAGAAATTTTGCGTTTTCAAATCGCTAGGGTATACTGAAGCGATCTGGTCTTTTTTATTCAAACTGTACCATAAATTAACAATAAAATTATACACAATTTAAATTTAACATGTTTTCTTTTTATTTCAATGAAAACTTTTAGCATTTTTTGACGATTTAAATTAAAAATATTGAATACAAAAATTTGCTTTGTTTGTTTATTGTTTGTATCATTTGTTTACTTATCAACTGGCGATTTATGCAAACAGCTGATCAGATTGATCTTCGAAAAAAATTTATTGCTAGCGGTGTTAATTTTACAACTGATTATTTGGTTATTTCTTTTCAAAATTTTGATATTAATATTTGCAATTTATTAAATTCACATATCTATATTAAATCGTAAAAATAAACCCTTAATAATAGTTAAAAAATGATTTAAAACCTGTATAAAGTACTTTAAAACTTTTATGAGAGCAAATAAATCATACAGAATTTGATTTTAAATCGGCTACCCGTGTTAAAAAGTACCAATTATTCGTGAGTGCTTATAAGTAACATCTCTAACTGAAAAGATGCATTTGCCACAATTTTTCTGAAAACTCACAAATAAAATACGTAAATTATATAAAAATTACGCATGATCTGGATTGTCCAATGGATTGGAAAAGTTCTTTAGTATTTTTTCATTAACATTTCTTTTGCTTTTTGGTTTTTTAAAGCTGATATAGCAAGCTAATACGCTGTAGGCATTTTAATTTTTTTTCATTTGTTTATGTTTTGTTATGATAAAACATATGTTTTCATTGTTCGAATGCAACTTCGAAAAATGCAAAACGCCAGCAAATCGCTTCGTTTTCAGAACAGGTTGTCATGCGTTTTGCGTTTTTCAAACCGCAAGCGATTTGAAAACGCTGCGTTTTCCAGAACATGGGCGATAGAGTTATTGTTGGAAATTGATGGAATAACTGGCAGACTTGATGTATTTGCATTCTCATCTTGAAAATTGTCAGTAGCAGTACAGTCAGAATTAACAAAATAGGATTAATCATGTGAATGATTTGAAAATTGATTTTTATTTTGTGGAAGTTTTAGTTCTGGCAAGATTTCATTTTCATTTACACACTTCCGCCCATGTTCTGGAAAACGCAGCGTTTTCAAATCGCTTACGGTTTGAAAAACGCAAAACGCATGATAACCTGTTCTGAAAACGAAGCGATTTGCTGGCGTTTTGCATTTTTCGAAGTTGCATTCGAACAATGAAAACATATGTTTTATCATAACAAAACATAAACAAATGAAAAAAGTTAAAATGCCTACAGCGTATTTACTTGCTATATTAGCTTTAAAAAAACAAAAAGCAAAAGAAAAGTTAATGGAAAAACACTAAAGGGCTTTTCCAATCCATTGGACAATCCAGATCATGCGTAATTTTTATATAATTTACGTATTTTATTTGTGAGTTTTCAGAAAAATTGTGGCAAATGCAACTTTTCAGTTAGAGATGTTACTTATAAACAATCACGAATAATTGGTACTTTTTAACACGGGTAGTCGGTTTAAAATAAAATTCTGTATGATTTATTTGCTCGCATAAACGTATTAAAGTACTTTATACAGGTTTTAAATTATTTTTTTAGCTTTTATTCAGGGTTTATTTTTACGATTTAATATATATATGTGAATTTAATAAATTTCAACTATTAATATCAAAAGTTTAAAAAGAAATAACCAAATAATTAGTTGTAAAATTAACACCACTAGCATTAAATTTTTTTCGAAGATCAATCTGATCAGCTGTTTGCATAAAACGCCAGTTGATAAGTAAACAAATGGTACAAACAGTAAACAAACTCAAAGCAAATTTTTGTATTCAATATTTTTAATTTAAATCGTCAAAAAATGCTAAAAGTTTTCATTGAAATAAAAAGAAAACATATTAAATTTAAATTGTGTATAATTTTATTGTTAATTTAAGGTACAGTTTGAATAAAAAAGACCAGATCGCTTCAGTATACCCTAGCGATTTGAAAACGCCAAATTTCTAGCGATTTCGTTCTGGCGTTTTCAAATCGAAAACGCAAACATTAAGCGATATGCGTTTTCCAGAACATGGGCGTTCGTTAACTCATTCGTATTGCGTTTTGTTAAAGTTGTCATATGTTATTTGTGGCTAAGTGGTTTTATAACCAGATTATTTGAAATGTCGATTGGTTGTAAAAAATTGCAACTTGGAAACTCTGCAGTAAAATTAAGCCAATTTTTGTTTTTTGAAATTCGTTTAATCGTATTAGTTAACTGACAATCATTAGTCGAAGCATTTTAGGCATGTAAATTGTTAGGAATTAGAATATTTTTGTTTGAAGCAAGGACAGATATTGTTTTCAACCGGTAATTTTGATTTTAAAATTTTTTGATTCACAAGTTTTTTGGTGAGATCAAACGACTGACTATAGGTTTTGTCAGCATTAGATTTGCTGATTGTTGGCAAATTTGACAATTTTTCCTCCATTTTACGTTACAATTCAAGAAGATCTGACTTATCATCTAAAATGTAACATAAATTTGCAACGCAAAATAAGCTTTACATAATTTTGTAATTCTTTGTAAAATTATTATGTTTTTTTAGAATTCTGAATTAAGTTTATCTCAGTGCACTGTTATTAATTAAACATACATAATATTTAATATTCTTATTTTTGTACTCAACGGTCTTCTTCATTTAAAGGAAGCCTGGAACTCATACAATTTTTATGTCAAATATTTGAGTATAAGCAATAATATAAAAGACAAATGAATTTATAATTTTTGGTATTAAAAAAGAGTGAAATAAAGGCTTTAAATGTTGTTTCTCAACATTTTTTGAAACGCAATTACGTCTTAATTTAATTTAATTATTAAAATAATAATTTTCTTATTATATGTACTATCTATATTAAACAATATAAAATAATATATTGTATCTGTTCAATTCACAACAGTGCACTGTTAACTGTAAAATAAGCTTTGTTAAAAAGTGGTTTGTGTGTGTTATTTTCTCAAATCCAAAAATTAAATATTTATGCTATTCCACTAAAAGGGGACTACCAAGCTTAATGTGCTTGAAGACAAATTCGAATCTAACAATGTTCTAACACCCTAAAGCTGGGATCCAAAAACGGAAAGCAGAATTGGATACCTTGATGTGATACCTTTTGACATGTTTTTTTATACTTCTTTATTTAGAATGACAAATTGAAAATGCTTAGAAAATTTCATTGAGTTTCGTTAATAAATTAAGATTTTATTACAAATTTAATGAGTTTTTAAACTCATTATCTATTGAACCACATTTATTCTGAACAAAATTATTTTGTTTAGATAAGTTAATTTTTGGTCTCACAAAAATATAAAATGTTACTAAGTTAGAACCAGTGACTTGTTTTTTAATTAAATCTTAACACTATTTATACAAATATTTAGTTTTCTTTACTAAGAAGATTTTAGAAGCAATGAATAAAATGCCAATTTAGTGCTTGCCCCCATTGAATTTCCGAATTTAGTAAAATTTATATAAAAACATAGAAAAAAAGTGCTTCACAAATGGAATTATCAATGCATTTAGAGTAGGGTATCACATATTATTCTGATATAAATTTAAATATTAAATAACCTCAACATTTAACTAAATTTTTTGGATTTATTGTGCTTTTTAAGTAACACTAAATTAAATCATCATGAAGATTACATTAAAGTACGATATGTTTTGTTCCATTCTATGGAGTGTATCTTCAAAAGGGAAAGAGAGGATTGAAGATATTTCAAACTATATAAAAATGTAAAATCTACGTTTAACACAAACGTTGACAAAGTAGGCATATGAAAAATTGGAAAAAGATTTTTCATATGAAAACTAAGTTGAGGTAAATGATTATTCGTTTAATAATTCCATTTTTCTAATTCCTTTTACTAAGTTTATATATATTAAATTTATGCATATAAAATTGTTATATGGTATTAAAGAAAGTTTTTTTTTATAAAAAAAAGAATTAAGTAACCTATTCTCCCACAAAACAGGCAAAATCTACTCTTTTTTGAATTTTTAAATTGAAAATCGTTTATTTTTAGATACATATCTCTGAAATATCTTGTATATTAGAGGTAATTTATTTGTCTAACTAACAACCAACATTTGCGTCTATTTTGTGCAAAATGTTTTTGAAATGAATCGGACCAAGACATGACAAAATTTTTAAATTTCAATTTTCAAATGCCTACAACTCGGATATTATAAGGAATAAAAAGCACACGCATGTGTTTTTTTAAGAGGCGACTGCTTTCCAAAAATATAAAGATCTTTGAAATCGAAAAGGAAACCCATTTCCCAAAAGGTTAGTAGCAAATTACTGCTAATTTATTTGTATATGTGAATTTCTGTATATGAAGATATATTCGTATTTAACCAAGTAGTAGAGACATAAATTTCATTTTGGAACAGAATTTATTTAGTAGTATTCTAGTTTAAATTATTGAAATAGACCCTACAAGTGTTCCAGGGCAGTGCTTGGTGCTCAAAGTAGGGTGCCTACGACATGTGAAATTTTTAAACACGTGCCATTTTTTGGTTTCCCTTTCGATTTCAAAGATCGTTTTATAACCCACTTAGTCACAAATAACATATGACAACTTTTACAAAACGCAATACGAATGAGTTAACGAAGTGTGTAAATGAAAAGGAAATCTTGCCAGAACTAAAACTTCCACAAAATAAAAATCAATTTTCAAATAATTCACATGATTAATCCTATTTTGTTAATTCTGACTGTACTGCTACTGACAATTTTCAAGATGAGAATGCAAATACATCAAGTCTGCCAGTTATTCCATCAATTTCCAACAATAACTCTATACATTTTTCAGAATGTAGTGCGAAACTCGAAAGTTTTATAACTTTAAATTCAACACGCATAGATGATAATCCTACTTCAGAGTACATTCCAGATTCTACATCGCAAACCAACATAGATAATTTTAAAAACTCCCAAAGTGTTATAGAGAAAACTGGGAATGAAGAGGTAGATGTAACTCCACATGTGGAGAAAGACGTTGTTCAGGAAAATATTACAATTCGAAACAAATTAGATGCCAAAAATGCTGTTACAGCTAACTAATACGATTAAACGAAGTTCAAAAAACAAACAATCGCTTAATTCTACTGATGAGTTTCCAAGTGGCCAATTTAGACAACCAACCGTCGGCATTACAAATATTCAGGATAGACCAATTATAAAACAACCTCGCCACAAAGAAAATATGACGACTTTAACAAAACACAATAAGAATGAGTTAAGAAAGTCATTGGGAGGGATGGAATGCATGCAAACAAGGTAAAGTTTCTGACTGTGGCCAACATGGCGACCACCAGGACGATCCTTGTCTTGCTGTATTCAAGTTGACACGCAGCCTCCTCGCGGCCCCTCCTGGATGGCATTCTAGCACCTGCTAGATGTTAACTAATGCGTGCAGCGAAGTCCAATCCCCTGGACGTTAAATTTGGGTTGTGCGTAGGGCTTGGAACCCACCACGTAAAAATTTTACTCCAATGAAAACTAACATACAGAATTTCAAAAAGATCCCCTTTAAAGTTGACGACCACGGCAAACGTTCAAAGGACAACGATTTAAGAATAGCCACTTGGAACGTCCGCACCCTTCACAGGGTGGCCGCTTCCGCCCAGCTGGCGGATGCCCTCAAGAAATGTAGGACTGACATCAGTGCCATACAGGAAATGCGATGGATAGGGCAAGGATGCAAAAGGCTAGCATCTTGCGATATATATTACAGCTGCCATGTTGATAAGCACGAATTTGGATGCGGATTTGTGGTTAATAAGAGACTCCGCCACCTTGTCTCTGGGTTCACACCTGTGAACGAAAGAATAGCCACAATCCGCATCAGGGCAAAATTCTACAACATCAGCCTGATTTGTGCTGACGCCCCGACGGAAGATAAGGACGATGTGGTTAAGGATGCCTTCTACGCTAAACTCGAGGACATATATGATAAGTGCCCGGCCCATGACGCAAAAATTGTCCTCGGGGATTTTAATGCAAAGGTCGGGCGGGATGGTATCTTTGGCCCCACTGTCGGACAGTTCAGCCTCCACGCGAACACTACCTCCAATGGTATGAGGCAGATCGATTTCGCCGCGGCGCGTAACATGGTAGTATGTAGCACCAGGTTTCAACATCTCGACATCCACAAGGCCACTTGGATGTCCCCCGATCGATTAACTTGAAACCAGATCGATCATATTGTGATTGACGGAAGGCATGTATCCAGTGTACTAGATGTGCGCACATTTAGAGGTCCGAACATTGACTCGGACCACTACCTTGTCGCAGCCAAGTTTCGATAGCGCATTAGCGCCTCGAGGATGGCGCGCTCTAGTACATTGCGGAAGCTGGATGTCAGGAAGCTGCGATCACAAGGGACAGTTGAGGCGTTCTCCGCTCAACTCTCGGATAAGCTCCGTCGATCCCCATCAAATCTCAACGACATTGGAGGACTGTGGGCCAACGTCTCCCACTCCTTGCGCACTACTGCGGAAACAGTCCTTGGTTTCGAGCGCCCACCCGAACGAAATCAATGGTACGATGAGGAGCGTCGCGAGGCAGCTGCAGCGAAAAACGCCGCATAAAAGAAGTCGTTGCAGTCTGCTGCTACGCGAGCCATTGTCGAGAACTACAGATAGAAGAGAAGGGAAGAGAGACGCCTTTTCAGACGCAATAAAAGGGAGCAGAAAAGGCGTGAGCGTGAGGAAGTCGAGATACATAGATGTAGGAATGACGCTAGAAAATTTTATCAGAAGGTTAAGCGTCTAAGTGAGGGTTATAGACCCGGAGCGTCTTCTTGCAAGGACAAGAACGGAAACCTGGTTACAGATCCGCAGGGGGTGCTGAGGTTGTGGAGGAAACACTTCTTTACTCTGCTACAAGGCGATGACGACACCAATACCGCCTCTAGAGATGATGTTCCGAACCCGATCAATGATGACGGCGTGGAGATTCCGCCGCCTAGCTATGAAGAAGTCAAAGTCGCGATTACGCGTCTTAAAAACAATAAGGCGGCAGATCCTGATGGCCTCCCCGCTGAATTGTTTAGGACCGGATGTAATGAGTTGGTAGGGCGCATGCACCGGCTCATCTACAAAATATGGCTAGAGGAAAGTATGCCCAACGATTGGAACCTCAGTGTCCTCTGTCCTGTCCTGAAAAAGGGAGACCCCACAATTTGCGCCAACTACAGGGGTATTAGCCTTCTCCCTATCGCATATAAGGTTCTTACAGGCGTATTGTGTGAACGACTGAATCCACTCGTCAAAACACTGATTGGACCTTATCAGTGCGGCTTCAGACCTGGCAAATCCACCATAGATCAGATCTTCACACTGCGCCAAATCCTGGAAAAGGCCCACGAAAAACAAGTCGACACACACCATCTTTTTGTCGACTATAAGGCAGCCTTCGATAGCCCCATAAGGGATCGTGTTTATGCCGCAATGTCTGAGCTCGGTATACCTGCGAAGCTGATAAGGCTATGCAAAATGACGTTGAGCAATTTCTGCAGCTCCGTCAAGGTAGGAGTGGACCTCTCCGAACCTTTTGATACCGTGCGAGGTTTCAGACAAGGCGACCCCTTATCATGCGACCTCTTCAACTTCGTCATGGAGAGTGTTCTGCGAAAGGCAGGAGTGCATCGCAATGGCACTATCTTTCAAAAAAGTGTCCAATTGCTTGCGTACGCTGACGACATCGACATCATAGGGCGTACCAAGCGAGATGTTACTGCTGCCTTTAGCGCTATTGAACGGGAGTCTAAGAAGATGGGTCTGGCAGTAAATGAGGGCAAAACAAAGTATATGTTGTCGACAAGTAGAGACGTGCGGCGTATTGATTCTCAGATTACGGCCGACGACTATACTTTTGATACAGTCAAGGAATTTATTTATCTTGGCTCCGCCGTTACCACCAAAAATGATGTCAGTCTGGAGATCAAACGCAGGATTACTCTTGCCAACAGGTGCTACTATGGTCTCAATAGGCAATTGAGCAGCAGAGACCTCTCTCGTGCGACAAAATTAATACTCTACAAGACGCTCATCTTACCCGTGCTTCTTTATGGCGCAGAGGCATGGACCCTATTAAGAACTGATGCAGTAGCCTTGAGGGTATTCGAGAGGAAAGTCCTACGTAAGATCTTCGGTCCTGTGTGAGTTGGCGATGATTTCCGCATACGATCTAACAGTGAGCTGTATGAGCTGTATAGACGTTGTGCAGCGTATTAATATCCAGCGGCTGCGCTGGCTCGGCCATGTCGTTCGAATGGGGGAGGATGCTCCGGCGAAACGGGTATTTGATGCGGGGATCTGCGGAAGTCGGCGAAGAGGACGACCTTGTATCCGTTGGAAGGACCAAGTCGAGGAAGCCCTGTCATCGATTGGTGTGACCAACTGGCGTAGGCGCGCAAGAAGCAGAGGCGCCTGGAAGGATGTATTGCGGCAGGCCGAAATCCGTTAATCGGGTTGTTATGGCCAATTAAGTAAGTAAGTATGAAAATCTGTAAATAAAAAAGAAATGTTAACAAAAATAAAATTTCCACAAAATAAAAATAAATTTTCAAATCATTTATCCAATGAATCTTCTTTTGTTAATTCTGACTTTACTACTACTGACAATTGTCAACATGAGAATTCAAATAAATCAAGTCTGTCAGATGTTTCATTAAATGCCAACAATAACACCATAAATGTATCAGAATGTAGCGTAAATTTTGAAAGTTTTAAAACTCTAAGTTCAACATACATAAATGAAAATTCTACTTCAGAGTATATTCCTGACTCTACATTGCAAACAAGTATTGATAATTTTGAAAACTCTAAAAGCTTTATTAATAAAACTGCGAATGATGACATAGATAACCCTCCACATGTGGAGGAAGTCATTGTTCCATATTCAAAAACAAAATCGAAAAAACATTTCTGCGTTTTCTGTAAAACACTGCAGTGTAAAATAGGTAGGCACTTGTGTTTAAAACATAAAAACGAAGCGGAAGTTAAAAGAGCTTTAGTTTTTCCTAAAAAAGCAAAGAACGGGTAAATATAATAAATAAACTACGAAAACAAGGAGATTTTGTACATAACACTTCTGCGAATTATAATACCGGCGTCTTAATTGTAAGCAGACAGCAACAGAAGAAATGTAAAAACAATGTTGATGACTATGTCAGTTGCAAGAAATGCAAAGCTTTTTTTTCTAAAAGAACTCTGCGAATTCATCTTTCAAAATGCATTGGGTCTAAAAACGCTCCTACTAATTTAATAGAAAGCAGAAAATTAACACGTTATGTCCATGCAGAAGCAAATAATATATTAAAAAATAATATATTTCCGGTCTTGAGAAACGATGAAGTAACAAAAGCTGTCAGGTATGATGAACTTATCATAAAATTTGGAAACAAATTAACTGAAAAGTATTCTTTGGAACATCAGCATGATATGATTCGGGCCAACATTAGGTTGATTGGTCGTTTTATATTAGAAATGAAAAAAATAGACCCTGAAGTAAATGAATTGAAAGACATTTTTAAACCCAATTTGTTTGATAAGTGCATCAAGGCACTTCGAATTGTTGCTCATTGGGCACCATTAATGTGGTTCAAAACTCCTGTAGTAGCACAAAATTTAACATCTCTTATAAAAAAGTGTGGTAAGAAGCAGAGAGCAGAACTTATTAAACAAGAATGTGAAAACCTAAAAGGGGAACTTGTGTAGTGTGCTCTTTCATTACACACTGCTGTACTCACAACATACTGCAGACATAAACAAAATCGATCAAGCCGCACTTGAATGAAATATGACGAATATCCAAAGGGACCATATTGGTAATTGAGTGACATTGATAAAGTCACTCAATTCCCCAATTCAGAGACTAGATGATTGGTCAATTCTTCAAGTTGCGACTATCGAAATTAAAGTAAGTGCATGTGTGGAATAGGATTAAGTGAAATAGAATGTAAATTAGAATAATATAGCAAATAAGTAAATTTTGGTATAAAAAGAGCCCCTTGGCCAGAAATAAATCAGATTCTAATGAAAACTCAAATCGGCAACAACTTTGCCTTGAATTTTATTATTAGATCTCCTTTTGCCCTTACCAAGGTAAGATCGGCAATTGCAATAGCGTAACCAACGGCAAACTCTGCCGGTTACAAAAAACACCTTTTCTTACTTAAATATTTATACAAAGCTTTTTCCCACCACACTTGAAAACTTTCTTTTATTATGGGAAGAAGAGATTCCAACATTAATAAATAAGAAGACAATTGAAGATCAAACTAGTCAAAAACTGATAAAAAAAGTGTTATTACCTTCAAAAGAAGACATAAAAATATTGTATTTTTATTTAAAGGAAAACATTATTAAAGCCATTGCAAAGCTTTTGAATAAATTTCGTATGTCAAGCTGGATAAAATTAGTCGAATTCACTCTCATATTCATCCAAATAGAAGAACTGGAGAAATCGAACGTCTAACCATCGACAATTTTGTTAACAAGAAAGTGATTACTGACAACGTTGACAACGACATTTTAAAAAATGTTTCTAAAGAATCTTTGAAATTTGCTAAACAATTTGTAAGACTCAGGCTACGTGGTAAACTTGGTAGAACTGGTAGCGTGTTGCTTTGTCCAATGAGCGTAAAAGCCATCGAATGAATCTTAAAATATAGAGCAGAGGCAGGGATAACTAATGAGAACAAATATATTTTTACCGAGTATGTCCGTTATTAAAAAAGTTTTCAGAAGAATGTGGTGCAAATATTCCTGAAAGCCTTAGAGGAACAACATTAAGGAAGCATATTGCCACTCATACATCATTGCTAAACATTGAAGAGGCATCAGTTGAAAGACTTGCTAATTTCATGGGGCATCATAAAGATATACACAAAAGCATTTATCGAATGTCAATTCCCGTTACTGAAATAACATGCGTTTCTAAATTGTTAATGGCTGCTGTAGGGGATGATGATGAAGTGGAAGGTGAAAAGATAGAAGACAACATTGATAATCTTGAAGACCATATTGATAATCCAGAAAACAATATTGATAATAGAGAACACAATATTGGTGACACCGAAGAAAATTCTAAATCAGAGGAAACTTTGTTTGAGGACAGCAAAAATTCAAGTTCATCGGTAAACAGAAAACGTAGAAGTAGTGAGTATTAATTTGAATATGTACTTCGAAGTGTTCGACACCATTAACAGAAATTTATTGATATTTCATTATTCTTGTAATTTTTTTATTTAGCTAATTTTAATTAACATTATTATTATTATATTATTATGATACATATTTTGCTCTATCTAAAATGCTTGCTTTTTTATTAGCTTTTCCATTTGGGAAGACAAAACGATGCAGATGGAGTAACGATGAAATGGAAGCAGTGTATGAAGTATTTGGTAATCTGCAAAAATTAAAATAACTGTCGTCTCTAGCAGAATGTCTAAATACGATTCGCCAATATCCGGTTTTGAACAAGAGGACACCACAACAAATGAAAAGTTGGATCGACAACCAACGACGATACCACGTGGAATAATTTCAATTACAAAATTATATTTAAATTTTTTTCCTTAACCCATCACAAGAGACTTGCTCAATTAAATTCTCTAATACGAAAAAGGCTCTAATAAAACACATTCATGTATTGAAATATTACAACTTAAAACAATGAAATATTGTAACATAAAAAATCTATATTAACGCTTTTAAGTACAGAAATCTCTTATTATATTTCAGAATCTTTTAATTGTATTTCAAATTATATATCAGAAGTTTTTATTTGTACCTCAGAGTTTTATTTGTCCTTAGGTTTCAGGTTTGATTTATAAAACACCAGGAAATAAAATAAATCTATTAATACAAATATCGTCTGCTAAGATGTAATTGTAATGACGAATATTTAAAATAAAACAACACAAATTTTATATTTCTAAGAAAAAAGTTCTATTTATTTACTAAAAGAGATTGGTTTAAGGATTGCTCATAGAAATTAAAAGTATAGGTTTTTGTGTGCTTTCGTTCAAATGATCCTGAAAATATGAGATTAATAATACTTTGTTCTGAGCAAATATGAAAAGGTACTTTTTCGTCCTTTTTATACTTTTTAAATTTTCTATAATATTGAACATAAAGACATAGAAAAAGAAATACAGAGACCAGGGTTTGAAGGAAATATATAAAGGGAGTTTTTCGTTTTGTACTGTATTTCAAAGTTTACTGCGGTAGCACTTTTATTATATAGTGAGGGTGGTAACAATTCGATATTATTACAGAAACAACAAAGAAAAATTCAAAACTCTGACCATCATTTCAAATTATTCTATTTAAAATAACATAAATATAACATTTCGTAATATTTTGCTTCTACAAAATCTATTACTGTGTATTAAGCTTACACAATTTCATGTTTTATATCCATTATAATAGAAAATTTAGAAAGTACCAATAAAAGGAAAAGTACCACTAATTCCTACTCATTCCGGATTATTACAAATCCAAAAAATACCATTAGAATACAAAAATTATCCTAAAGTTTCACCTTAGAATTTTACTCTGGGCCATAAGTGCTCACGTTTATAGGTCCAGTATTATAAAATGTAAAAAGTACCATATGAAGAATGAAACATACCAATATTTTTGTATCTTTAGTACCCAAATATTAATTCTAACTAAATCCGGATGCATATTAACTATCTTTTCGAAATAATTTAAAATATTTTATGAAAATTGTCCTAGAAATATCGAATATTTTGCCGTTATTACCATTTTTAGTACTTTTTTATTCTTTTATGGTGACAAACTTTTATTTAAACAAATTTAAATATGTATATTATATTTTATGAAAAAGTACCAAACTCCTATTTCGTAGTTTTGGTTAGTGAAATATAAGATTTCAAATTTATGTCTATGTTTTTTAAAGGAATTCATAGTATTTACCCGTTTAAATCTTAAAAGGGCTGAAATTAGTAAAGTATCAGACACTTATCACCTCTTTGTTTAGATATTTATATTAGTTTATAAGATATAATATTATCGAATTTACCGTTTTTAACCCCTAAAAATTCGGTTTTCCAAAGACGCCTTCTTAGTGACTCTATTTACAGTCCAAATTTCAGTCTCTAGATTTAGTCGTTTTGGCTGTGCGTTGATAAGTGAGCCAGTCTGTTACTTTACTCTATATCAGTGAAGGGCAAACACATACTATCATAGTTTTGGTTGTGTTGGTAAAGCAGCGAAGAACAAAATTCAACGTAATTTTTGAGAGTCGTACACTGGGAAATTAAAAAAATTGGTTTATTGTGTTGTTTGTATGTTGTTAAGTGCGGTTTTAAAAATTTTTGGTTTTTTGATTAATTATTGCTTACAAATGTTTATAAATTATAGTTTATTTTTTAATTCGGTTAATATTTTATCTAAGAGGGACCTTAACATTGAATGGAATATATGGCACATAAGGAATTTCTAGTGACAAAATGGAGTTACTTTACTAGAAAATATTACAAATAATTAAATAACTTCAAAATTTAGTACGAAGTTGCTCCTCCATTATTAATTATTAATTCCCTTAATCTTTTGGACATACTTAACGCAAGGTTCTTCAAAGTATTTGTAGGAATTGCCCTCCATTCATTTTACATTTTATCACAAAATGTTTCAATATTTATTCTGGACTCCATCGGACGACATAAAGTGCGATAACACACTATATATTGTGCATTACCATCCTTTTATTCATGTCGGTGAATTTTTAATTACATGAGGCTTATCGCTATATAAGAATATCAAAGTCTAAAAAAATCTTAAAAGTGCCAAAATAACTTAAAAGTTTTAGTACGTTTAATATGAAGAAAAATAATTTCATGATATCAAATTTACTTTTATTGTAAACCTAAAACAAGATTACAAAGAGAAATACAACATACATAACAAGATGATATGACAAATGGAATTTATTATAAGGTAGCATTGATGACGCAATACAGAGCTGTCAAATTCACTAGTGTTTGTTGTTATAAATACTATATCAAACGACAAAATTAATGGCGGTAAAAAATAAGAATTCCAAAGACGGTCGGCTGTTGGTTTGTTAACGCTGTTGCAAATGGATGTTTCCAACGAGAGTGTGGCAACTTCATCAGTCAGATATAATTTTAAAAATTAATATTTATTACATTAACAATGTGTGTATAAACAAAACAATGATTAAATATAGTTAAAATAAATAAATAATAAAATAAATCAATAATAAAATAAAAATCATTAAAAATGTCCTCAAAGTATCATGTACCCAAACTATGCGTAAGATATATGATCAGTTTGAGGACAGTCCTCAAACTATGCAGATGTCTTCAAAGTATACGGTAGATCGGATAAATGACCCGAAAGTATGCTCTATGCATATATATAGATATATATATATGATATATATACAGTGACGAGCAGAAGTGAGTGCATGTTCACAATACTGAGTTTCGTCATTCACAAAAACAAAACCATGCAAGCAAATACCAAAAATAAAATTAATTTTAATTCTTCATTTTGTTCTTAACCAATAGCAGTAAAAAAACAGTAATTAATGAAATGAATTCAATGAGTTTGAATGAAAAAACGAAAATAACCCACATAAACTCAATTTTGCACGTTTCAAGAAAATTCAAGAAACTAACGCAATTTCAATATTTGGTCCATAGACCCATATTACAAATGGCTTGATTTATGCAGTTTGAGATGCTTCCTATCAAATGATCAATAACATCTTTCGGAATTCGATGCCATTTCGCATTTATACGATCCCAAAGTTTGACGATGTCTGTTGAGGCTGTTTCGAACTGTCGGAGCCGGATTTTCACGAATGGCTAAAAATTTTTAATCGGATTGAGGTCGGGACTTTGTGTGGCCATTCCAGCAATTGAAAATTTTGTTTCCCATCCCATATCTTTACAATTTTTGCTGTGTACTTCGGATCACCATCCTGTTGGAAAAGAATTTCTTATTCGGGATAAGCACATTTGTCCATAAAATTCGGAAGATGGGCTTGCAGAATCTTTAGATAGTCTTTTTCACATGATACCATCTACTAAATGTAGAGGGCCAACATGCCACCATATTAAGCTTCCCTAAACCAAAATATTTTCTTCGCTGTGTTTAACAGTTTGCTTCACATGGTTTCTTTGAACACGTTCCCTGGATCTGCGCTAGCAGAACTGTTTTCCATCTTACTGAAAGTGGTTACATTTGGACTCATCAGGCTAGATAACACGTTTCCAGTCAGATGGAAAACAGTTCTGCTAGCGCAGATCCAGGGAACTTGTTCAAAGAAACCATGTGAAGCAAACTGTTAAACACAGCGAAGAAAATATTTTGGTTTGGGGAAGCTTAATATGGTGGCATGTTGGCCCTCTACATTTAGTAGATGGTATCATGTGAAAAAGACTATCTAAAGATTCTGCAAGCCCATCTTCCGAATATTATGGACAAATGTGCTTATCCCGAATAAGAAATTATTTTCCAACAGGATGGTGATCCGAAGCACACAGCAAAAATTGTAAAGATATGGGATGGGAAACAAAATTTTCAATTGCTGGAATGGCCACACAAAGTCCCGACCTCAATCCGATTAAAAATTTTTAGCCATTCGTGAAAATCCGGCTCCGACAGTACGAAACAGCCTCAACAGACATTGTCAAACTTTGGGATCGTACAAAAGCGAAATGGCATCGAATTCCGAAAGATGTTATTGATCATTTGATAGGAAGCATCTCAAACTGCATAAATCAAGCCATTTGTAATATGGGTCTATGGACCAAATATTGAAATTGCGTTAGTTTCTTGAATTTTCTTGAAAGGTGCAAAATTGAGTTTATGTGGGTTATTTTCGTTTTTTCATTCAAACTCATTGAATTCATTTCATTAATTACTGTTTTTTTACTGCTATTTGTTAAGAACAAAATGAAGAATTAAAATTAATTTTTTTTTTTGTATTTGCTTGCATGGTTTTTTTTTAGTGAATGACGAAACTCAGTATTGTGAACATGCACTCACTTCTGCTCGTCACTGTATATATATATATATATATTGTTACGTTTTTACCTTTTAAAAACGTTAAAAAATATGAGTTCGTAGATTGCAAATAAAGTAAAAATAAATATGAGTTTAATTTTAATGATTCTTTACTATCTGCACAGCTTTTGTGCCACTGTTTCAGTTTATTCTACGTAAACAATGATACTTCACAATATGTGTTTGTTCGTAATACTTCTCTGCTTACAACCTTTTTGTAAGCAACAACACTTGTTAGTTATTCTTCTTTGCTCACAGCCTTTTTGTAAGCACAACACTAACAACTGCTTCCGTCGGACGCAACTTGTCTGCACACAACCGATTGATTTATCACTTCAACCAACGTAACGTCGCTATACACGACTAGCTTAATTCAAACTCTGAATACAATGTACCGTCTGCACACACGACTGATTCAACTCAAACTCTGAACTCTGAATCTTTCTTGCTTTCTTTTATATCACTGGATCATTAGTGTGATGAATGCCCTTGAAGGATAATGACGGCTTTCGGGAACATTCTAATAATGTAAACAACCCCTTCTCATTTTTGTTGTTTCTTGTTTACATTCGAGCAAGTAGATTAGTTGTTGTTGGTTTATTTATCTCTCCGCTATTTTATACTGCACATTGTTGTTGCTTGTTTACTTCTTTGTTCCCTTCATTTTGTTGTTGATTATTTACGTCTTTTATCCCGTATTCTTGTTTATTCATCGATCTTGTAAACAAGGCTTTATTTTTGTTGGTATGTTTTTTTACTCATTCATTGATCACGTGAACAGTGCGCTGTTTTGTTTTTGGAGCTTTTGTTTATCATTTTATGCATGATCAAGTATATTGTGTAGTTTTTGGAGCTTTTGTTTATTATTTTAACAACACCATTTCCACTGTCGTAACAATATATATACTAATTTTGATCTGATTTGTATCCCATCACAATCTACTTTATAACATCTACTGTTTTCATTACGATCCCGACCACAAGAGGGATATAGATATCAGTGCTAAAATAAATAACCATAAAGACGAAAGGAGTTATCTTTACGAGCGACCTTCAAATCATGCAAACTCTACATATTAGCATATAGTAGCAGTAGATTAACATACAATGATTTTAAAGGAAATATACAACTTTTTAAAATTATTCCCGCACATGATTTCTGATGCGAATAAAACTAAACTCATCAACATACAACCACAACTGAAGCATGTAGACAACCTGATAAGAATAAAAAATAGGCATGCTGAACATTTTGAGGATTGTGTATGGTCGAATGAAAACAGTGCATGCGGTCCTGATACCTCTCCCTGTATATATTATAAACATAGACTATATAAGCTGAAAATGAAGTTAAAAATATAATTAATTTTTATAATCTTACTAAATGTCAAAATTGTGTTTTCAATAAATTCAAACGAAGAAATTGTATAATAAATGAAGAAAAAAATTGTTTTATTTTATTTAAAACCTGAAAAAAGAAATTTCCGCTCAATAAATAAAAGACTGTTTTTACTTTTCTATTTTATTAAAAAAGAAAAAAAATCTGAAAAAAGAAATTCCTCAACAATAAAATACTAGAGCGACTGATCAAAAAAGATGCTCGATGTACCCTCCTAAAAATGAACCTTGGACTATTTTAAGACAACATTTAAAATATTTCGGCTCCAGCTTGGACCTCTCGTGAGGTGGATCATTTTGAAAAAGGGTACATTTTTGAATGTTTTGTTAATTTGAGCATCTGTTTCCTTACCAACATATACAATATCTATATCATTAGGTTTTTTCAACAGTGTATACAATTTGTCCAAGGACGATCATCCATGGGTTTTTAAGGATATTCTGTAAGAAAAAATGGTTTTTAAGTTTTTGGTCGGGGTTCTTTGTAATAATAATGCCAAATTAACATATTTTAATCTTTAGTCGATTTAATTAAATACGGGTCTCAGCTTTTTCTGAAGTTCGCTTTTTTTCAAAAAGTCCAGCTCACGAGAGGTCGAAGCTGCAGCCGAAATATTTTAAATATTGTCTTAAAAAATACCAATATTCATTTTAAGGGGAGTACACTTTGCACGAATTTCGCTTCCATACAACTTGAGTCGCTCTATAAAATACCTTCTTTTACTTTTTAATTTTTTATTTTATTAATTATCACTATCATCGTCCTTACTTTCCGTCATGACGACGACGATATTTTGTAATTTAGTTAATAATTCAGATCGATTAACGTTACTTATAGAATAACGTTCCCCAATCTGATTTATTATATTGATTTGATTTATTTGTTCCCTACAAGTTGCACATTGTATGTTCCAGCGGAAAAAACACTCCTCACACTGAATATGTATACAACCTAGGAAAGCAATTGTCCGTCCCTTTTTGTTTGCTAGGCAAATGTTACATTTATATTTATTATTATATACAATTTCTAAATGATTAGAATTATTTTCGAGATACTTATTTTATGATATGTATTTTTTATATCTATCTAAAATACTTTGCCGCTTCTTTTGCAGATTTAGAATTTATGTTGACAGCCGCCTTTCCTCCTCCTAGAATTCTGCAGTCTTCGTTCACATCTCTAATAATTTGTTTCTCTTGGAAGTGTACACCTCTGTGAACAAATCCCGAATCCCTTTCGCCTCTTCCCTCAAATTATTTCTTGCAGGAGAATTTTATGGTGATGTCGACTCATCTGCTGAAGATCTCATGATTAATGGAGGGAGTGGTGGTGGTGATGACGACCTCGATGGAAATCACTGTGTTACCTCATTATCAATATTATAAAAATTCAACGACATTTATTTTATGTTGAGTAATTTTCTTCCTTTTTCACTAAAGTTATTACAAAGTAATGAATAATTACTTCTCTCAATCACTCTATTTATACTAAATTATATTTTTTTAATTCCCAATGAAAAATCCTTAAAACAAGTCTATTTATACTATGGAATGAAGGTAAAGGAGTAATGGAGAGTAAATGCATAAAAACAGATATCTCACATTTGACCTCCCATTGTTATTGTTTTCAGTAACAGTGTGTCGTTATCCCACATTTGACCATGATCGTGCAATACAATTGGATATTTTAAAATTGAAGATTCTTATAGCGCAAAAATAACAACAATACGTGCAACTATATTTCAATTTCTTCAACAATACCTACCTACCTACTTAAGAAAATCATCGCGGATAACAACTTAAAAATCCTTACATCACAAAAACAACAACAACACGTGCAACTATATGTCCACATCCAAAATTCTTTGTCAAGTGTTTTAAAAATTGATTACCTTGTAAAAACATTATTTTAGAACTAATTGTTAAGAAAACAAAAAATGTGAAGGTGTCGCACTGTTTGGCTACAGCATTTGACTATGATCGTGCAATACAGTCTAAAATTAAAGATCGTTCTAGCACAAAAACTCAACAACATCAACACGTACAACTATATTTCTATTTGTTCAACATTAAATCTTACAAAAACAAAAGAAAAAATAAAATATGAATAAACAAAAGCATAACAATGTATAAATCGACAACTTGAGTTTACGGTACCCTATATCACAAGGAAAAGTGCACGCACTCATTCTGTTCGTCCAATGATTTGAAAAGCAATACAAGTAAAAACGACCACACAACCACCTAACTACGATCATGCAGGTGTACATCTTGTATAGAAAAAAAACTATCACATACATTACATGTCGTAAACCTATCAACAATCTAACATGACCGACTGTAGCGTAGGCATAATCCCAAATTTGTATTGGAAAATTGATACAGAACACAAACACACTACTGAAAAATTTTGATAAATTTAGAAGACTTAAGACAGAATCGTTAGAACTTTTAAAATAACATTCTAGAGATAAACTTACATTTGTAAAAAGGAGAATTTTAAGTCACTAAACATTGACGCCAAAGAATTAGTTCCAGTTTCGAAATAAATACCAATTTTTTCAGGCAACAGACAAGAGTTACATGTTTTCACTACAAACCTTATAATATTAGAGCAATCAATGGCACAAGAAAAAAAAAGATTTCTTTTTCAATTTTGTCTTCAAATTAAAATTGGATTTGAAAGTTCAAAACCGAATAAAGCAAAATACAGTCCCCACTGGGTTTAACTTTATACAAACCCCTTAAAAATTCGAATACTATTTTGAATGAACTAACAGGTTTGGAGCAGAAGAATAATAACCTAAGCAGTTTTGTCATTAAAATTGAAAATTTTATTTCAGGGCTAAATGAGGAAGATGAAAAAACAGGATTTCGATTACCAACACTAAGAACAAAACTGCATTTATTACTTTTGTTACCGGTTTACAATATCAACAATTAACATCTACTATAGACGCTAGTCAAGTAACAATATTTTCTGATCCCGTACAAATAGCTGAGATATTCGCATCTCACATATCTTGATACCTCCAAATATTGATAAAACAAATAAGAAAAGAATGGTGTTAACAAGAGAAACGAAAACTAAGAAAGAAAGACAAGAAAAAAAGGAAAATAAGTAAAATGGCACTACAGTTCCTGATAAATTGAGCCTGATAAACTCAAAATTTGGGAATGCACTTCCATTCTTGATATAAAAGTTGGAACAAAGTTAAAATTTTTATTAGATAAGTCGACTAAAGAATTAAAAATTGAAAAAGCTTGTGCTCTAAATGAAATCCGCATCGGATGTAGTGATAATCCCAATTTGTAGAGAATATGTTGAAGCAATTACTTTCTGTTATAGGCAGAACAAATTGTTATAAATTCGCACTAGAAAAAGGTGAAGAAATATTTAAAAGAAAAAAGGAAAAAAGTGAAGAGAAAATAAATAAAAGTAAAGAAAATGTTGTCATAATATTATTGTATAACAATCCTCAGAAAATAAAAGATGAAAAAAGAAAGCGTTAATTAATCGAATTGTATCACAATACACCATGTGGGGGACACTTTGGAATAAGAAAAACTTTATTGAAATTGAAACAAAGATACATATGGAGGAACATGAATAAAATCGTAAAAAAATATGTTTCAGCAAATGATCTTTGTCAAAGAAATAAGCAAGTAAAGCACACCAAGGAGCCATTAATGAAAATAGATACTCCAACAGAAAGTTTGCCACGCCCATATACCCAATAAATATTTAATGTCGTATACCTCATCAAATGCAACAGGTAGAATCCTCAAATATTGTATCGACAACTTTGGCGTACATATAAATGAACAAAAACAGCAGACTTGCTGTAATGGGCGTGTCACCTCCTATAAAAATATTAAATTAATATATTTAAAAAAATTTAACAGTTAGAGCCCTAAAATTTTGTCGAATCCACTTTAGAATCAATATGAATATTTTAAACAAAAATCTAGTTAGGCGTTCAAATATGTGGTTTTCTCATCACCAAAAAGTAAAATTTTGCGCGTTTATTTGTGGCGTCTGCTAAAAAATATTTGAGAAAAAATTTATTAAAATAGTGATACTACAATAAAGCGGAATGGATCGCTTTCTTCAAAGAGGTATAATGTTAACTTTTAAAGTAGTTTAAGGTAAACGTCGGAGCTTCCTCACACTCAGTGTGTCGAGCGCAGAAAGGCAGGCATGCGATTGCAGCTGCACGGACTCGGAGAAAGATTTGGCAACCGAGAGGCAAAGGCAAAAAAGGAAAAGTAAAATCTCACAAGTACGGAAATACTTTAAAATGTCAGATTTGCAAAATGTATGAACTGCGGAAAGGAATACAAAACCAGCGGAAATACTTCAAATTTGCACAATCATCTGAAAAGATACCACTCTGGCTTGGAAATACATATCCCTGATTCCAGCACTCTAGCTATTTCGGCAGATACTGACAACATCGCATCGACAAGGGGCAGTTGTAGATCGTTGATGCATTCTGTAGCTTCTTACTTTAAAAGAGCTGTTTTGTACGACGCAAACTCAAAACGAAAGAATGACATTGATAAGGCTTTGACGGAAATGATTGACAAAGATGTGCAGCCTTATAACATAGTTGAAAACGAAAGTTTTGTAAACTACAGTCAGATATTGGATCCCCGATATAAGCTCCCAAGCAAAACACACTTAAGAGATGTGCTGATGCTTAATATGTTCAAAGAAACTTCAGCTAAAGTAACAACAATGCTAGAAGGTATTTCTGATATATCGGCCACATGTGATTTGTGGACATCGAGAGCCAATGATAGCTTTCTGACTGTCACATGCCATTTCGTGTATGATTATAATTTAAAAACAGCGTCATTAACCACAAGGAAACTATTGAATACAACTAACCACTCGGCGCAAAATATTGCAGACACTTTGAAAGATATTTTAAATCATTGGAATGTGCTCAACCCCAACCATTTGTATTGTTACGTATAATGCCAGCTCAATGCTGAAGGCGTGCGAAATATTAAAAATTAGAAATCTTCCATGCTTTGCTCACACGTTAAATCTGGTGGTTCAAGATGGTTTAAAATTTGACAACGGCGATTTAGTAAAAGCCTTGTTTAAAAAGTGTAAGACCATAGTCAGATTTTTCAAGCAAAGCACCATAACGGGCGAAAAATTTAAAATGGCTCAAGAAGACTTCTCTTATACATTGCTACAAGAAATGCCTACAAAGTGGAACACTTTCTACATAATGATCCAGCGAATATTAGCAACAAATGGTGCCATCGTTACAGTTCTATTATCAACTACTAAAGCACCGCTACCTTTTACGGCTGAAGAAATCAATATCTTAAAAGATATAAAAAAAAAATATTGTCATTTTTCCAACAAGCAACTGAAAATATTTCTGGTGAAAAATATGTGACTCATTCGCTGATATGATGGCATATTGGTTCTACCGCAAAGTGGAAAATCTTTCACCACAACTTCAAACTTTGCAAGGAAAAAATATGCAAAATACTTTATTAGAGTCTATAAAAAAAACGTTTATCAGTTTATGAGCTACGGTCAGTAACTAGGATGGCTACTATATTGGATCCAAGATTCAAAATGAACGGTTTTCAGTATAATTCAAATGCTGAACAAGCATCAGCAATATTTGAAAATGAGCTGGTGAATTTTTCAGTCAAAGAAAATCCTGTCAATTTGAACCCGGCAACGGAAACCAAAACTCAGAACACATTATTTGATTTTTTAGATCATAGAGCCATTAGCAAATACGCAAACGCGCGATCAGGTGCCATTATTGTTAAAAGACAATATCTGGAGAGAGCTATAGCCGCCCAAGACATGGATCCTCTTTTATGGATTAAGGTAAACTAACACAATAAATTATCAATACTCAAGTAATATATATTTATATTAAATTATATTTCAGGTTAACCAAACGGATTTTCCCTTGCTTAAAAGGATGTTTTTAAAATACTTATGCATCCCTGCAACATCCACTGAGTCCGAAAGAACATTTAGCAAGGCAGGGCAAATTGTTTCGGAGATGCGAACCAATCTCAAGGAAGAAAATGTGAACATCAAAAATGTGGATCAAAAAATATTAATGTAGTATATGAATTTTCTGGTCTAAATATCAAACAAACTTAAAATACAAACCAAATATGTATATTAGCGTGGACGGGGCTATCGTCCACTATCGATAGTACTATCGTCAACTATCGATGGTTGTGAAATTACCACCTCTACTAGCAGTAAGGGAGAGTCCATTCGATATAAATATGATACAGAAGTTCGTGTATATGAAAGAATATTAGAGCTAGAATATAGACCTAGATGCATGAACCACTTTGACACACATATGAACATTTCAAGTTAGGGAAATAAATGGACTCTATTTTTAAATCAATTCTTAGACAAAAAGTAAATACTAAACATCATATATCTGCTAAACTATTGCAGCTAAATCATGTGTATTACCTGTTCATTGCAATACCTGCTTTATTATATTTTTGTAAAAATACGCATAGAGGGACATGTGTAACTTATTTACTATTAACAATAGACACTAGGGATGCTAATCAGGAAATTCCGAATCTCGAAATCCCGGGATTTTTAAACACTTGCCCCGGGATTTTTGGGATTGTGAATTCATATGTATTTTGACCCTACAAAAGGTCCTGAAAAAAATTCAAAATCACTTGACTTCGATAATAGCTTCTCAGATGAGGAAAACCCCATTTCCATTGATATAAAGTTATTTTTATTTATTATTATTATTTATTTATTAATAGGGTAACTGATTTAGATACTCAACGGTCCAAAGAAATAAATTTATTTACATCAGGAGGTAGTAGAGGTGAATATTTACAAGCTGGATACAGTTAACTTATAACTACTTTACCAACAAATGTTGATTGCGAAAAGTTTTTTCAACGGCAGCGTATGTTAACAACAAGATTCGTTCAAGCCTATCAGATCACATGTTAGATGCTTAATTCATTTTGTTGGAATCCAAATAATTTTCTTGAAACTAATGCATTTGCAAATAATAATATAATAATTTTTATTTTTGTTAATTTACATTTTTTGTCTTGTATATAATTCTGATATACATACATAATTGGAATACAAATGATTTTGTTAACGAAATATTTTTATTATTAAGAGTAAATCCCGATTTTTCCCGTGATTTTTCGGGATTTTTGGATCCCGAATTATCTCGTAATATCCTGGGATTTTGGGATTGGGATTTACAAAATCCCGAATACCGGGATTTTTAAAAATCGATCCTGTTTGGCATCCCTAGTAGACACAGACCATTGATCACACTATACATAATTTTTTAAAGAACCAATTCTTACCTTACAGACCAAACATTTATGGTCAGGTCATTTATGGTCCCCCTAATAAAAAATATTAAATACAAGATTGTACCTGGCGTTGTGCGGGTTACAAAAATAAAAATCCGGTTCGAAACCGGCTTCTTAAAAAATGCAATTTTTCAAATTATTCGGAAACCGGTTTATCAAACAACTTTGTTTTTTGAATACTCTATGTCCTAAATATAAATTCAAGCAATTTGCCCCTTTCCCCTTTTTGGACCCCTTTTAGTCCAACTTTTTAAACGGAACACCTCCAACAGCTATTTGGGAATCTTAACCAAGCTAAATCGTAAAAAAATATCTTTAAAACCCATAAAATACAGTATTTATGCATAAAGTACTAATTTTTGCCCTTTTTTCCCTTTGGTTCAAAATTTTTAAAAGATTTATAGCCTATAACGATCAATATCCCAAATTTCAAGAAAATCGGTCTAGATGCTCAGGCGTGATTGGCTAACAAACAAACAAAAAAACAGACTTACAGAAAAATTTATAATATATTAGGATTAGGATAACCTGCACTCAATTTGCCCATTTTCAGTCCCTTTCCCCCTTTTTGGACCCCTTTTGGTTTAACTTTAGAAACGGAACACCTCCAATAGCTATTTGGGAAACTTAACCAAGCTAAATCGTAAAAAATTACCTATTACCATTTTTTCTCCATTTGTCCCATTTTTCTCCCCTTTTGGTCAAAATTTTGAAAAGATCTATAGCCTATAACCTGCACCGACAAAAGCCCGATCAATATTCCAAATTGTAAGAAAATCGGTCCAGGCGTTCAGGCGTGATTGACAAACAAACAAAAAAACACACTTACAAAAAGATTTATAATATATATTAGGATTAGGATAATCTGCACTACATCTGCCAGTTTTCGACCCCTTTACCCCTTTTAGTTCAACTTTAGAAACGGAATACCTCCAATAGCTATTTGGGAAACTTAGCCTTTTGGTCAAAATTTTGAAAAGACTTATAGCCTATAACGTGCGCCGACAAAAGCCCAAATTTCAAGAAAATCGGTCTAGATGTTCAGGCGTGATTGGCTAACAAACAAACAAAAAATAGACTTACAGAAAGATTTATAATATACATATATTAGGATTTAGATATTAAGATTAGGATAACCTGCACTCAATTTGCCCGTTTTCAGCCCATTTTTTCCTTTTTGAACCCTTTTGGTTCTACTTTAAAAACGAAATACCTCCAAAAGTTATTTGGGAAACTTAACCAAGCTAAATCGTAAAAAATTACGTATTACCATTTTTTCCCCATTTGTCTTCCCTTTCGGTCAAAATTTTGAAAAGATTTATAGCCTATAATCTGCGCCGACAAAAACCCGATCTATATTCCAAATTTGAAGAAAATCGGTCCAGGCGTTCAGTCGTGATTGGCTAACAAACAAAAAACAGACTTACAGAAAGATTTATAATATATATTGGGATATTAGGATTTTCTATTGCCCAAAATTTGTTGTCTTCAAAATAAAAAAATTTGACCTGTTATGGTATATTTGCCTATTACTAATTGAAAGGAAGTACTTAAATAGTACTTACAATATTTTTCGAAAGTCATTTGAATACAAGATTTTAAACGAGTTAAACATTTATTTTGTTAGTGATCATATTGTGACAAATTAAAAACAAAAAAGGCCACTTAAGAAATCTTCGCTTTCTAATCGTACCAAAAATGCAGTCAATTTGCAGTCACAAAGGGCTGACGAAACTCCCGAAGAACGTGATGTTCGTCTGAGTGTTGTAAGGTCTAAAGCCTCCACGTCTAGAGCTGCTGAGACTCCAGTTCAACGTAATGAACGTTTAGAAAGGGAAAGAATACGAATGCAAAGAACAGTAGCTCCAGAAAAGCCAGATCAACGAGATGTACGCGTATGCTACGAGCATAAACATCTGATCAATGTGATGCATGTCTTAAAAGAAAACAATCCCAAACATCAAGAACTGATTAGATGCAGGATCGTGATATACTCCTAGAAGGAGAGGGACTACGAGCATCAACATCTAGAGCTGCCGAAGGTACTGTTAAAATTTAAAGAAAATGAGTCCAGCCGTTTAACCGTCTATAGACTTAAAACATAAAACCCACAAACAAATAAACACACATTCATTTTTATATATATAGATACCGATAGGAGTAGCGAAGCACACCGGGTTACAGCTAGTAAATATATATAAAAAAATGTCTCTGCAGTCAAGTAGGTAGTGTGTAGGCTTATTAGACATAAAGCCTGTTAGACATCGTATCCCAAGTTAAGCATGAAAAGGAAATTAAAAAAAAAATATTTCTTCGGCGACTGCTTCTCAGCAGATTTCTAGCAAAAACTCTGAGAGTAAATAAAGTTGCCATGAATGAGTGGACTTTAAACTGCAGGTCCCCCCACTTATATATAAAATTAACGCACACAACACAAGTGGTGTGAGAAGCTAGGTTGAAATCCTTCCTAAAGAGTTGTAATGACAAATTATGTGTGTAATAAAAAAAGCATATATTCACATTATTTTATTATATATCAGCATGAATAGAATTTCACGTGATTTTGAATGGGTCAAATGTGAAGATTTTTTGTTAATTTTAAAGGAAAATTTTCACAAAAATTTATCTGTCGGACAATTTAAAAAATTTAAGTTTTTTATTTTTATAGGAGTAAAACGTTAAATAAACACCAAATAAATATTTCATTTGATGAAATGATCGAAAATCCAGACATTGCAAGAGCTTTTATCAGGGAAAACAAAACCAAGGCTTCAGATTTTTGGGAAAATATCAAAGACAAATTAAATTGCGTCGGCCTTCCTGTAAAAACAACCGCAGAATGGAAATAAGTGCGAATTTTAAAAGGAATCGTATTTTCCAATAAAAGATTTAAAAATAATTTTCTGGTTTAGCTGTATCAAAAAATTTATTTACGGAAAAGGGCTACAACTAACATGCAATACAGGAAAGGAACAGGAGGTGGTCCTAATAAGGAATATAAATCTTCACCATTCGAGGTGGGACAAAAGAAGCAGCAGATGGTGTAGAAGGCAGCCGATCATTTGGTTTAAAAACTACAAAATCGGTAAATGAAACACAAGGCTTGTGTTTTCTCTTAATATTTTTTAAGGGCGAATGGATAATAATTAAATAAATTATAATTAAATGAACTTGGGCACATAGTGAATTTAAAATACCGCACTCGCGAAAAGACCAAAATTCTGTTTTAAAAAAAGTAAGACCGATGTCTGTTATGTTTTTATAACAACTTATTTCATATTTCTTAAGTCTAACTTATTCTACTTAATCCTGTGTTCCGTATTCAGCAACTCCGTTGCTTATCTAACCTTGTAATACTTATATTCTATGTTATGTCTTCATTCACCTTAACGCTACTTTTTAATTATATTATCTTATATTAGGGTAGTTTCTATTTCTAGTATACGTATTATTATTGTATTATAAATTCATTTTTACTGCTATTATGATTATTAGTATTGATATGATATAAATGTTAAGTATTATCTATTTATATAAAGGTTAGCATATTATATGTATATGGGAACCAACATTCCGGCCCCATTGAAGGACTGCATGTCTTCAATTATATGGCAAAGCTGCCAATTTATGGACCGGGCGTTTATAGACGCCGTTTCGGGTTCATACCTCCGCCACTCGGACCTTGCCGTCTTCGCCCTTGATTACGATTGCAGAGCAGACGCCAACGCTTGCATAACTTCATCTCTCTGTCTTTAACGTCTTCTGCGGATTCTGGCGGCAGCGAACGCAGACCCTCGCCTATAAGCAGATGTGCCGGTGTCAAGGCTTCTCCGTCGTTGGGGTCTGGAGACAGCGGTGCGATTGGACGACTGTTGAGCACCGCCTCTACTTCTGCGAGTATTCTTACCATCTCTTCTTGCGTGAGCGCCAGGTTGCCCACGGCTCGCAGAAGTAGGAACTTCGCTTGTTTGACAGCGGCTTCCCATAGTCCGCCGAAGTGCGGCGTCCAAGGTGGTATGAAGCTGAACTTCACCCCGGACGACGCTGCGTACGATTCGACGGCCTGTCGACTCTTGTCGAACGCTTGATGCAGCTCTCTCGATATGCGGCTGGCTCCGACGAAATTGGTCACGTTGTCGCAGTAGACCTCTTTGGGTAGCTCTCTCCTGGCAGCAAACCTTTTAAAAGACGTAAGAAAAGCATCAGAGGAAAGATCAGAGACTATACTCTAAATGTACTGCCTTAGATGTGAAACAAACGAAAACCACTATATACATTTTTAATGGTGGTCGCCCACGTATTCTCAAATATTCGTCAATAGGACCACAGTAGTCTACTCCGACTTTGCCATTATTTGGGACATAAGCTTTGATTTATAGCGGAAGCAATGTACGCATTTGCTAACTATCCTCTTGTATTCTTCTTTCGCATTTATCAAGCAGATGTTTTCCCCCGAAAGAGCTATAAGTGCCTTCGTACCAGCATGACAATTGTCCAAATGCAAGTTTCGCAAATAGAGCTTTGTCACGCTATTCCTTTTCGGTAATAATAGTGGAAACTTGGTATTGTACTTCAAGTTTGCATTTAGCAGTCTTCCACCTACCCTTATTAGTGAAAACCACTTATCCCCTTCAATAAATTCATGTACAAATGGTGTCAACCTCTGGAAATTAGAGGGCAATATGAGCGATTTTTGAAGCCTAAGTATCTTCTCAGAAAAATTAGTTTTCTGGATCGTCTCTACAAGTCGAAAGAAGGCCCATTTCAATTCGATTGCAGTAGGTGGACAATTTTTCTCAACCCTACACTTTTTCAGGATGTCAACAAACCTGATTCCGAACGCGGTCACTCGTAACAATTTTTTGTACAAGGAATACTTTTCCATGAGATCCAACAAGCAATTTTGTGGATCCTCTACTGCAAGAAATACATTTGTCATTCTCTTCTCCAATAGTATTTGGTTTTCTGTAAACTCGAAATGTTTGTTAACAGGCCAGGAAGAACTTTCATCTAATAAAAATGGGACCGTCATTCAAACCAGATCGACTGCTTCAATTCCTGAACATCACATCCTCGAGAAGCAATGTCAGCTGGGTTGTGGTCAGTTGGCACATGTCGCCATGAAATTTTCACTCCTGAATCTCGGCTACTCTATTCGATACGAAAGTAGCAAGGGAGGATGGATGGGTCTTTACCCAATGTAAAGTTATCTCCGAATCCGTCCAGAAATGAACCTCATCGATCTTGAATTCCAACATTAGCTTAATTCGAGTCCACAACTTTGTCAATAGGCGTGCAGCACACAGCTCAAGTCTCGGAAGAGATTTTGTCTTGAGTGGTGCAACTTTAGATTTTCCGGTAAGTAATCTGACAGTAACTTTGCCAGACTCAAAACTTCTAACATAAATGCAACACCCATATGCTCGCATTGAGGCATCAGCAAATCCATGTATTCGGATGTTTGTAGTGGAAGTTGTTTGGACGAATCTTGGGATTGTTATTGAATTGATCTCCATTAAATCTGAGATTTTCCCATGAAGTATCAAGGTTCATGGGAATCGATTCATCTCAGTCAAGTTTCTGAATCCACAGTTCTTGTAATAAGATCTTGAATTTTATACCAATAGGGCACAACAGTCCGAGAGGATCAAATAATCGAGAAGAATTCGATAATATGTTTCTTTTCGTTGCTTTCAAATCTTTGAAAGAATTTTCCAAATGAAACTTTAATGAATCATTCTTCGGACTCCAATGTAAGCCCAAAGCCTTAGCAGAATCCGAATCGCTATGCAATAGCTTCTCACTTTGTAGAGTACTAATAAAGTCAGGGTGATTGGAAAACCATTTCGCAAGGTTAAAACCTGCTGAACTTAAGATATCAGTGACTTGATTACGAATTGTAATCAGATCTTTGTAAGTTTCACCACCGGTTAACAAATCATCAACGTAAAAATCACTGCGAACAACTTTTGAACCAATAGGCAGGGTCTCTTTGTACAAATCGCTCAATTCAAGTAAACATCTTATATCCAGAAAAGGAGCAGATGCAGTGCCATAAGTTACAGTGTTTAATCGAAACACTTGTAAGCTGTCAGACGGATTTTGTCTCCAAAGGATTAATTGAAAATTTCTGTCATTCTCGTCGATCAGAACTTGACGATACATTTTCTCGATATCTGCAGTGATTACGTAGCGATGAAGGCGGAAACGGATGAGTGTAGAATACAGTTCTTCTTGAATGGTAGGACCAACCATTAGCAGATCGTTCAGTGATACATGAGAAGAAGTTCTACACAAAACACCGAAAACTACTCGAAGTTTAGTAGTAGTATTTTGAGGCCGCAGAACACATTGATGGAGGATAAAATAGTGAGGAGAATCTGGCATATTATCCAAAAGTGACATATGCCCTAAATTGAAATACTCATTCATAAAGTCATTATACATTTGTCTCATCGTGTCGTCTTTGGACAGTCTTCGTTCCAGCGAGAGGAATCGCCTTTTTGCGACTTCGAACGAAGAACCTAACACTTTTGCATCAGACTTGAAAGGAAGTGGGACTACAAATCGTCCTGACGCTAAACGTCGTATCGAATTCCTAAAACTTCTCCTTACACTGTTGCTGCTCCTCTGAATAAATTCTTATTGATTCATTCGGAAGCTCCTCCAATTCCCAGAACTTACTGACTATCAAATCAATATTGCTCTCATTTTCCATTGCGGTACTCAAATAACACACGATATTGCTAGTGGAGCCCTTTGATTGGTTGTACTTTCCAGTGACAATCCGACCAAGTGAAGTCTTCTGAAGGATTGGAAGGCTCGGGCCAGATTTTATCTGACCGACACACATTAGTTCGGAGAAGATTTCTGCTCCAATAAACAAGACAATCTTTTGTGGTTTGTAGAAGTACGGATCAGTTTACTTAATATTGTCAGGAATATGGAAACTGGTTGTATTTATAACGCTTCAGGTTGGAAATTGGTTATCGAACTCAATATCCAGAATTTCGCATCAAATTGGGTAGAGTTAACCCTCGACATGACAGTTACATTGACGCTAGATTTCGAGAGTGAATTTGTTTCACTAATGCCAGTTAAATTTAATCTGCCTCCTTCTCTTCTCAATCTAAGTAGCTGCGCAAGATCCTCGGTTATCAAATTCGGTTGTGATCCGGAATCCAAAAGTGCTCTTGCTGGTATCAATTTACCAGAGCTACTTCTTACACTGACTACTGCTGTTGCTAGAATAACTTATCGGACGAAGAATAATTCACCGATCCATGTGAAGTGTTGTTCAGTGTAGTTATTAGTTGCACTTGCGCTTGTGGTGTACCTATGCAACAATGAATTGTGGGAGCTACCACAAATTCTGCACTTCGATGATGTACACTTTGCTACTGTGTGTCCACTTTTGAGATAGTTTATACAGGCTGGCACAGATTTCATGAAGTCAAATCTTCGACTTGCTGGCTCAGCAGTGAAAGAATGGCAATTGTTTGTTATCGTGAACAGATTTACAAAATAAACACTTGTCAGCAGACGGTTTCGATTTTGATACATTTAGTGAAGCTCTGTTATTTCTTCTCAAAAAATTTTCAGTTTTCTGATTATCAAACCTCGACCTTGAACCTGAAGACTCATCAGCTGCAATATGCTGATATTGTTTGTTCAAGGCGCATTCACAGTCTGACCAAAGTGGAAGTTTCTTGAAGTCAAGTTGCTCTTCCCATTTCGATTTGGTGACTGGGTCAACCTTGGACATCACTAAATGCATGAGAATAGCATTCGTGATCTTTTTATCATCACCAATTGACAATAAAGAATCATATATTGCGGATACCGTATCTATCATGCTTCGCAAATCAAAAAGTTTTCTTATATTGTCAAAAAATGTAAGACATTCGTTGTCATAAACCTTCTTCAGATTTGCTATTACTTTGGGACAATTTGTCTCTGTAATCTGAAAAGCTTTTACCGTACCCAAAGCTTCATCGGACAAGCATGATATCAAATGATTAAATTTCTCAATGTCTGTCAACGTCGGATCGTTGTGGACCAAGTTCTCAAACAAACTCATAAAATTTTTGTAATCGGAATATTTTCCGCTAAATTTGGGGAGTTTCATGTTTGGAAGCCTCGACTGATGTGGTTGCCCAAGAAAGGACACCTCTGGCACATTTCATTGCCTATTCTTAGACAGGAGGCTCAAAAATAATGATTTGGTGGTCACACAAATATCTTCAAGCTGAGCTCTGTCATCATTTTCGGGATGCAAATTATCCACATCGGACTGGAGCTTCATAGCTTGGTCAATATAACCTTTCAATATGTGCAATCGACATTCTAACTCGGTTGGATTAAAGGAAATTGTCTTCTCCAAAATGAATTCGAACTATGTGTTCAACAACCTTAGCTTTCTTCGTAATTAATTTCTCCAAACTTTCCGATTTAGAGGGAGAATTCTGTCTCTTTCTCCTAGTCATGTTCAATTAACTTATGAACTCAAAGCAAATCGAATTAATTTATTGGTTAAATGAAATTCCCAAAGGACGAATGATTTGCTTTGGACTAGAAAATTCAATGAAGTTATCAAACTCTCGCTGATTATAAAATATTTATCAAATCGAATAAACAGCAATTAGACAATTAAAGAGAATTGTACCGAAATGTTGTCTGAAAGTTAAATTTCGTAGACAGTGTGAATGGTCCCACTGTAAACAGCTGTGCAATGTATATATGATCATATGCAATTTAAATTCAGCGAATAATTAAAACAATAACAAATGAAATAAGAAACACAAATTGGTTAAACTTAATAATAATAATAAATTCGCGAATAATATCAAGTGTAACTTCTCATAAAATATAAAACATTAAAAAGAATAATACCGGCGAAAATAAATTCAGTGGATAATTATGCAAAAATAGTGATAATTACCGTCGCGGTTAATAGCAATACAAACGCAATTGTGTGTAAAACAGCAACAACACGCGCGATTTACATCAATGATAAGGGTGGTACATATTATGAAATTCAATTTCAAAATTAAAGAAATGAATAATTTGAAAAAATTTCAAATATAAAATATATTATTTGTGTTCAACTCCAAAGCGCTAAGCAGTTCCTGAATAACTTACAAGAACCTCTTAAATTTGATTAACTTACAAATTTAAGGACACAACACAAATATATTTTATACTTGTTACCTCGGTTTCTGAACTACTCTCAGGAGCACGTTCCTTTTTGCAAAGAACGTAGTGGCAACGGGGCATCCTTCCTTCAATTGATAGGTTGCGGGTTGATTTGATGGCTACAGATGAAGGTGTCTTGTTGGAATGATGGTATGATGTGAAAGGTGTTTGTATTTGGTATTTTTGCACTACACTTCACTAGTTATGTTATTTTTATTTACACGTATAATTTAATTTAGTTTGTAGCTATAAGTATTATTATTATTTTTTTTTTTTTGATATATAATATATATATATTTTTTTTTATTTGAACGTTGTGCATTATTCTTTCTTTTATTTTTTATTTTCTATTTTTTGTTTGTACACTTTTGGACTTGTATTTTCCTGTCGCACAGTATATATTTTTGAATTTTTATTTGCAACACTTGTTATTTTTCTATGTTTTATCTATTTTTAGTTTGTTTTTGTTGAATATGTATAATTATTTGTTTTTTTTTTTAATTTCTTGTTCAGTTTCTTTATTGTTAAATTTTTTTATATGTTGATTTATGTATTTTAAATTTTAAGACACTGTAAAATGTTGAAAAATTTTTGTATATTTTTAATTGTTTGTTTTAATTTTTGTAAAATTTGGATTTATATGTTTAACTATTTAGTTACAAAATAATATTTACACTCGCGCATATATTAGTTCTAAATCCTAATCCTAATATATATTATAAATCTCTCTGTAAGTCTGTTTTTTGTTTGTTAGCCAATCACGCCTGAACGGTTAGACCGATTTTCTTGAAATTTTGGATATAGATCGGACTTTTATTGGTGCAGGTTATAGGCTATAAATCTTTTAAAAATTTTGACCAAAAGGGGAGAAAAAATGTGACAAATGGGGAAAAATGGCAATAGGTATTTTTTTACGATTACCTTGGTTAAGTTTCCCAAATATCTGTTGGAGGTATTCCCTCTCTAAAGTTGAACCAAAAGGGGTCCAAAAAGGGGGGGGGGCCGAAAACGGGCAAATTGAGTGCAGGTTTTCCTAATCCTAATATATGCTATAAATATTTCTGTAAGTATGTTTTTTCGTTTGATTTTCCTGAAATTTAGGATATCGATTGAGCTTTTGTCGGTGCAGGTTATAGGCTATAAATCTTTTCAAAATTTTCACCAAAACGGGAGAAAAAATGGGACAAAAGGAAAAAAGGGCAAAAATTAGTACTTTATGCATAAATGCATAATCTGTTTTGTAGGTAATTTTTCACGATTTAGCTTGGTAAAGTTTCTCAAATAGCTATTGGAAATGTTGAGTTTCTAAAGTTGAACTAAAAGAGGTCCAAAAAGAGAGTAAGGGGTCAAAAACGGGCTAATTAAATGCATAGCCAATCACGCCTGGACGGATTTTCTTGAAATTTGGGATATAGATCGAGCTTTTATCGGTGCAGGTTATAGGCTATAAATCTTTTCAAAATTTTGACCAAAAGGGGATAAAAATTGGACAAAGGGAGAAAAAATGGTTAAAAATTAGTACTTTTAAGCATAAATGCCGAATTTTATGTGTTTTGTAGGTAATTTTTTACGATTTACCTTGGTAAAGTTTCCCACGTAGCTATTGGAGGTGTTGCATTTCTAAAGTTGAACCAAAAAGTCGCCAAAAAGGGGGAAAGGGGACAAATACGGGCAAATTAAGTGCATAGCCAAACACGCCTGAACGCTTGAACTGATTTTTTTGAGATTTGGGATATTGATGGAGCTTTTGTCGGTGCTGGTTATATGTTATAAATCTTTTAAAAATTTTGAACCAAAGGGGGAAAAAATGGGACAAAGGAAGAAAAAAAGGGCAAAAATTAGTACTTTGTGCATAAAAGCTGTATTTTATTTGTTTTAAAGGTATTTTTTTACAATTTCGCTTGGTTATGTTTCCAAAATAACTATTGGAAGTGTTCCGTTTATAAAATTGGACCAAAAAGGGGGAAAGGGGCGAAAACCGGGCAAATTACATGCATTTATATTTAGGACTTAGAGTATTCAAAAAACTGGGTTGTTTGATAAACCGGGTTCCAAGTAATTTGAAAAATTGGATTTTTTAAGAAGCCGGTTTCGAAATCGGATTTTTGTTTATTGTTACTTTTATAACCCGCGCAACGCCGGGTACAATCTGCTAGTATAGATTATAAATCTTTCTGTAAGTATGTTTTTTGTTTGTTTGTTAGCAAATAGGGTACAATGTGCTAGTATAGAATATAAATCTTTCTGTAAGTATGTTTTTTGTTTGTTTGTTAGCCAATCACGCCTGAACGCCTGGACCGATTTTCTTGAATTTTGTGATATAGATCAAGCTAAATCTTTTTAAAATTTTGACCAAAAGGGGGGAAAATGGGACAAATTGGGAAAAAATGGTAATAGGTAATTTTTTTACAATTTAGCTAGGTTAAGTTTTCCAAATGTTTGTTGGTTTGTTCGTTAGCCAATCACGCCTAGACCGATTTTCTTGAAATTTGAGATATAGATCGAGCTTTTGTCGGTGCAGGATATAGGCTATAAATATTTTTAAAATTTTGACCAAAAGGGGAGAAAAAATGTGACAAATGGGGAAAAAATGGTAATAGGTAATTTTTTACGATTTAGCTAGGTTAAGTTTCCCAAATGTTTGTTGGTTTGTTCGTTAGCCAATCACGCCTGAACCGATTATCTTGAAATTTGGGATATAAATCGAGCTTTTGTCTGTGCAGGATATAGGCTATAAATCTTTTTAAAATTTTGACCAAAAGGGGAGAAAAAATGGGACAAATGGAGAGAAAATGGTAATAGGTAATTTTTTACGATTTAGCTGGGTTAAGTTTCCCAAATGTTTGTTGGTTTGTTCGTTAGCCATTCACGCCTGGACCGATTTTCTTAAAATTTAGGATATAGATCAGGCTTTTGTCGGTGCAGGTTATAAGCAATCTTACCAAAATTTTTACCAAAAGGGGAGAAGAAATGGTAATAAGTAGTTTTTTACGATTTAGCTTTGTTAATTTTCCTAAATACACAGCTATTGGAAGTATTCCGTTTCTAAAGTTGAAACAAAAGGGGTCAAAAAGGGGGGAAAGGGGTTAAAAACGGGTAAATTGAGTGCATAGCTAATCAGGCCTAAACCAATTTTCTTGAAATTTTGGATATAGAATGAGCTTTTGTCGGTACAGGTTATAGGCTATAAATCTTTTCAAAATTTTGGCTAAAAGGGGAGAAAATAACCCGCGCAACGCCGGGTACAATATGCTAGTAACTTATAAAACTTGGTCTTTAACGAAATTTACACAAGATCAGAGGGTTATTAAATATTTTAATCATATAAATCTTTTTTATCTTAGTTAAATCACGAATTTGAAAGAAATTATCAAAATTTTTTTTTAATTTCACAATGTCCCTGCTCGGACGCCAAAATGTTTTCCCCTAATATTTTTTAAGGGCGAATGGATAATAATTAAATAAATAATAATTAAATGAACTTGGGCACTTAGTGAATTTCAAATACCCACTCGCGAAAAGACCTAAATTCCGTTTAAAAAAGTAAGACCAATGTCTATTATGTTTTTATAACAACTGAACTCCTTTATTTTATATTTCTTAAGTCTAACTTATTCTACTTAAAGGTTCAATTAGGTATGACTTTACCATAACGCTGTAGTCGTAACATAATCCATAACCGTAAATTTACTATTAGCAGCAATCAGTGCTGCCATGGCTATAAACAACTGTTTACGTTAATTGCATATATGTATTTTTCAAAAGTACAAGTAAACAAAATGTGTCTACATGTAAGTAAATTCAGCAAACAGCTGTTTATGGTTATGGCAAAAAACCAAAATTCAATTGGTACATATGGTTATCGTTATGACTATGGCATTATGGTAAGTCACCTATAATCGAAAACAGTGATATCCATAAAGTTGGTTAAAACAGCTGATTTATATGGTTATGGTTAAGTCACGACTAATTGAACCTTAATCCTGTGTTACGTATTCAGCAACTCCGTTCCTTATCTAACCTTGTAATACTTATATTCTATGTTATGTCTTCATTCACCTTAACGCTACTTTTTAATTATATTATGTTATATTGGGGTAGTTTCTATTTCTAGTATACGTATTATTATTGTATTATAAATTCATTTTTACTGCTATTACGATTATTAGTATTGATATGATATAAATGCTAAGTATTATTTATTTATATAAAGGTTAGCATATTCTATGTTGATGGGAACCAACAGCTTGCTTCCTTGTGATGAAATTGTGGAGTCTAGATTTAAGCAGACAAACCTGGTTGCTAATGATGTTACGATCGAACCCAAAAACAAGAAGGCAAACTCTGCCGAGATTGCTATGATAGGTTTGGAAACTCAAAAAAATCTTTGTGATGAAATGACTCAATTTAAATTTAGGGGGTCGCCGTGGTCTAGTAGGTAGTGTGCTGGATTATTAGACGTAAAGCCAGGGTTCGAGTTCCAGGTCTGACATCAAAAAAATAAAAAATACAAAAAATATTTTATCGGCTATTTCTTCTCTTTCTCTTCTTGAAAAGTTTCTCAAAAATCAGTCGTCCAGCCATTTCTGTATAAAATTAATACACACAACATAAGTGGTGTGAGAAACGGCGAGTTTCTTGGGGACGATTGCAGTAGACTGTCTAATGGTGAAGGTATTATAGTCACCAGCAGCAACTCGTTTCCTTATCATTCGCATCTTTCCTAAAACTAGCACAATGCACTGCATGAGTAGGGGGCATCCCCTGAGTGCCGGTTTAATAAAAAAAAGCCGAAAGTCATTACCGTGATGAAGAGTCGAGCTTAAAAAGAATTTACGGAGCACTAGACAAAATTCTTGAACAGAAAAAACTATACGTTGAATGTGCTTGCAATTCTTCGCCTTCGTGACACCGGTAGTCCTCTCAATGATATTACGGCATTTTGTATGTGCGTCATTAAATCTTTGTTGCTTTGGCTCCACTGTTGTCCTGTATGGAGCCAAGAGCCATGGCTCCAGAGGGTACCCCGCATCCCCTTAAAAAAGGTGCACTTTCAAACAAATTTTCGTATGGTATTAAAAACATATAACACACCTAATAACCAACAACTACTACGATATTGCAAATATATTTCCTCCATGTTCTTTCGTAATTCTGACATCCTCTAAATCAAAGAACCGTGACTTGCGACCGGATGTGTAGCATCCACAAAACGGATTTTCATCTGATTATCACATACCTTGAATTAATTTACAAAATTCAATGAAAATAAAAAACGAGGTAACTTACCAATAATACATTAAGACTATAATTTCCTTTAGGGTTACAGCATGGTATAAGAAATATAGAAGGTAGTTTCATTCTCTCTTTATTTTTTAAAATAAGGTTTTTTGAAGTTTCATTTTCTCACAAACTATGTATGTAGCGTTGCCATATTTATAATTTTGTTGTATATTCCCAATAAATTATTTATGACAAATGTGTAATTTATAATTTAAATGTTCCAAATTCGGTCGGTCTTTTATATTTTTCATAAAATTGCTGAATAATTTCCGTTTTTTCTTGCTCCTCCGGCCAAGAAACCTGGGCATAACTTTTCTTCCAATACGTTAAGCACTTCGGCTAAAACACAACTAAATGATGACTCTGCTAGACCTACCCTATTGTCATTTCCGGCCCTTTTTTGGTACGAACCTTCGGCAAAAAATCTTTAACAGGCTCCAACTTTCACAATTGGTTGCACCGCAAAGCTTTTCCTTGTGGATGGTAAGGCGACATCTAACACCTCCAATAGATATTTGAAAACATCTTTTGTTACACGGTAATACTTATGAAACCTGAAAAATCATGGCTTAAAAAATATGCAAAAATATGAAATATGGATGTACTCAAAAATTATTGGGCATTTCTAAGAAGTTGGAATCATCCCGTAGGCTTCTTCTTATACCGCGTTGATTGTAAACGTCTTCCTCTTCCTCTAGTGCTAATAATATCCCAAAATTATACATTTCGAAACTAATATTTAAATTTTCCAGCGATTTTCGATAGTTTTCTTTTTATTTTTGATATTTTAAAATTACAATTGTTTACAACTCCGAATATAATATTTTTTTTATTTTTTTTTTATTTTCTTCACATGGAATTCATGATACGAAAATAAAATCCATGTGAAGGAAAATTTTTGTTCGGATATTTTCACATGCGACATTCATGATAAGGCTGATAATTAATTGTATTAAAACGTAATAAAAAAAACAAAAAAAGGGTACACATAATAAATATAAGAATCTAAGTAATATATCAATCGTTTGACTGCTATGTGACACAAAATCACTGCGTTCATTTGTTACGAAAATCGCATTTGCGCTTCGAATTTCAGTGTAAAAATTGAGTCAAAAAGCTAAATTAAATTTAAATGACGAGAAGACCCTATAAAGCTTCATACATAGGTTATTAGAATTTTGAAGATCTTTTATTATAATAATTAATTGTAGCAGTCAAACGGTTCACTGTCCACTGCAATTATACAGTAAAAAAATTTAAAAATTTGCATAATGTTAATAAAAAATATTTAAATTTTCACTGAAAGATAGGGGTGAAGTGTATCCATTGTTTGTGATTTTGGTTTATTTCAAAGCACAAGGAAATTGAATACTATTTTAATAATAAACAAACGGTCGTTGCCCGAATTTTTTAATATTAGCAACACTGTTTTAGTGAACAAAGAAAATATCAAAGCTCTGATTAAACAAATAAATAAATAAAATAAAGAATTTTAAAAATAGAGGATGACTATTAAAAACATAAAAATATATATGATTTATCTTATAAAAATAAAATTCTGAACAAAAAGTGTTTTTTTTTTTCTCAAGCTTAATAGAATGTAAAAAAGTACATTAAGAGACCAAGAAGAAAAAAATTTAAGTAATACGGCTGAATGCGGTAATTACAACTGAAAGTGAAATTCGTTGCAATGGTGTATGTGGAAAAATATATCACTTTACGAAATAAAATGTGCAGGTATAGATCAATACTCGGCAAATATTATAATATTAAATATATATAGGGCAATTGTGTGCGGTATATTTGTAATGACTGTATGCTACATATTCAAAATGTAGATCTTGTCATAAGAGTGTTGATAAAAATAAACAATCATTATTAGACTACAAGTGTGAATTCGAAAGATCAATGAAACAAAACGAATATGAAATTAAAGCCGGAGGTCCACACCACGCGTTCTACGCGTTCTGGCATCATACGCGGCTGTCAAAAAAGTAGAATTAATATATTTATACGATGCAAGTTACACGCACAAAAGCGTGAGATGCCATGACGTATAGAACGCGTAAAGTAAATCTACTTTCTACTTTTGTAAGCATCACAAGCGGCGCGCGTACAAAACAGCTGACTTTGACAAGTTGTTTTGTTTTAATTTATTTAAATTTTTCAAAGAACAATGGAGGAAAAATTAATCGAAGCTATATAAGAAAAGCTCTCTTGTTTATAGCAATAACTTTTTTTTTTTAAATATTATATTCACGAACTCAATTAATTCTATAAATTCTTTAAAAATTTCAATTTCATTTGCCATTTTTGTACGAAATATTTTATTCAAGTGTTTTCAATCAAACGTTTTTATTTTGTTAACAGCTGATCAAAATAAACATTGGCGCGAAAAAGCGTTGCATGTAACTTGAAGCGTAGAATGCGAAGAACGTATGAAACGCACACAACGCTCTGACGCGGAAACGCGTGGTGTGGACCTCCTGCTTAAGGCCTTATGGAAGCTATTGGAAAACGTTATAATCAAAGATTCCGGAAAATAGATAATATACAAAAACTTCGTGAGAAAAATTTTCAAGAAGTGAAAAATTTATATGGAAACATTAACAAGTAAAAAGCAAAAACAACGATATTTGTGATAGAATTGAAAAGAGCAATGATAAAATATGTAATGGAATAATAAAGCCGGAGGTCCACACTACGCGTTTTCGCATTATACGCGGCTGTCAAAAAAGTAGAATTAATGTATTTATATGGTGCAAGTTACATGCACAAAAGCGTAGGATGCCATGACGCATAGAACGCGTAAAGTAAATCTACTTTCTACTTTTGTAAGCATCACAAGCGGCGCGCGTACAAAACAGCTGACTTGGACAAGTTGTTTTGTTTTAATTTATTTAAATTTTTCAAAGAACAATGGAGGAAAAATTAATCGAAGGTTTGAAAAAACATGATGTCCTATATAAAAAAAGCTCGCTTGTTTACAGGAATAATTTTTTTTTTTTAATATTATATTCACAAACTCAATTAATTCTATAAATTCTTTAAAAATTTCAATTTCATTTGCCATTTTTGTACAAAATGTTTTATTCAAGTATTTTCAATCAATTGTTTTTATTTTGTTAACGGCTGATCAAAACAAACATCGGCGCGTAAAAAGCGTTGCATTTAACTTGAAGCGTAGAATGCAAAGAACGTATGAAACGCACGCAACGCTTTGACGCGAAAACGCGTGGTGTGGGCCTCCAGATTAAAGGTTATAAAAGACACAAACGAAAAAACACTAAAAATTTCGTATTCACAAATTTGAAAAAATAATACGATGCCAGAGAAAGGAACAAAGTGTAGAGAAATTCAAAGTTGATTTAAATAAAAAAGTCGATCCAACAAATTTTAAAATTATTAATGTTTAAAATAGTAAAAATGGTACACTTGTGATTCAGATTGAAAACGTTAATGAACCTGAAAAAATAATAAAAGGGAATTCAAAGTAAAATTAGTAAAGAATATAAAGTGAAAATTCCTAAAGATATAAATATGCACATTTTGATAACCGATATGAGCTTTAAAGTATCTAATAAAGAGCTAATGGAAAAATTAAAGAAACAGAATGAAATATTTAAAAACAGTGGTATAGATGTTGTACAAATGTTTGAAACAAAAAGAAACAATAGATCAATTTTCAATGCAAATTTGAAAATAGAGATTGAGTCCTACACAAAAGTGGCTAGATACTTAATGTTGGATGGAAGAGATATAGGGATTTTGATGCTACATATCTGTGGCATTAAATAATAATAGCTTAAGTCGAAATTTAGTGTTTAGGGATATTAAGGGGTTTGTCTGAAATAAATAGTGTTTGTTAAGGGTATATGTAAAATTTAAATGTTTATAGTTTTATTAATAATGACCTTTTAGACATCTTTTAGTAGATCTTGAAGAAGAGAATAAGAATATGCAATAAAATGAAAAGACACTTATGTCGACTTAAGTCGTTATTATTTATTGCCACAGATATATAATGCAATGTTTTAAATGTCAAGGGTACAATCATAAATCATATAAATGCAAGAATGAAAGTGTATGCTTTAAGTGGCATGGCAATCACAATAGTAATTAATGTAGAAAAGAAATTTTGTTGAAATCTGTTAATTGTGTAAAGGAAAATAAACTTTATTTAGGACGAGATGAAAACCACGTAACTAATGGACGTATCAGAATAAGTTAAATTTTAAAAAAGGAAGAATAGGTCTGCCAACATAACAACCATGACAACTACGTGGAATATATTGTTACGATTTTACCTTCTTAAAAACGTTAAAAATATGAGTTTTTAGATTGCAGTAGCTGGAATAAAGCCAGATCAACGAGATGTATGCGTAGGCTACGAGCATCAACATCTAGAGCTGCCGAAGGTACTGTTAAAATTTAAAAAAAATCCGTCCTGCCCTTTAGCCGTCTATAGACTTCAAAAACACGCAAATAACCATTATTTTTAACTGTTTTTAAAAGTATTACGAAGAAGCCTGATTACATAATTATTGACAATTGGGGTATACTAGGTAATATTTTTATTAAGATATATAAACAGATCATTAATGACTGGAATATTTATAAGTAATTGGAGAGCCGATGATACTCCCAATCGAAAAGGTAAAAAATACAGCAAAATGTGAGGAGTACAGGCCGATTAATACTTTGAAAACGTGTGAGAAAGTCGTTGAAATAATAGTGAAAAATCAACTTGAAGATTATATTGCACAATATGGCTTCCTGTCAAAATATCAATCGGAATTCAGAAAGCGTTTCTCTTGCGAAACTGCTGTAAATTATGTTGTGAATAGATGAAAGAATAGACAAAAGAAGAACAAAATATTGGCGATTATTCTCGATTTCAAAAGAGCTCTTGAAACTATAGATAGAGACATATTGTTGAAAAACTATATACGTAAATATGAAATAGTTTAAATCCTGTCTAACAAATCGCAGATAATATACTAATGTCAATAATATAATAACTGATCCAATTGAAAACTATTATGGAGCATCACAGGGCTCTGTGTTAGGAGCTCTTCTTTTTATCATACATTTTAATGACATTGAAAGTCTTTGAGAATTGTGAAATTGTTCTATATGCTGATGATACTTTGATTTTTACTGAAGCGGCGACCGAAGAATTATGTTATGAAAACTTAATACATACGATAATACAAATAAATGGCTAAAAATGAACAAACTTAAATTGTATGTAAACAAGACTAATTTAATGGAAATTAATATGAATACTGACAAATTAATCAATATAAATAATGTGATTATAGATAAAGTAAAAACAAGTCTATATCTTAAATTTCAAAAAAATCGGTCTAAGCGTTCAGGCGTGATTGGCTAACAAACAAAAAAACAGACCTACAGAAAGATTTATAATATATGTATGTATATTAGGATGATAAAACCACACTTTGAACATAGTTCAACGATATTATATATATAAAATATATATTCACCTGCTGTTCAGACCATCAAATAAATAGTATACAAATACCACAAAATAAGGCTATGCGTTCGATTTTAAAATGTAACCGGTTCACAATGATTGAATATATGTTATACACATTGAAATGGTTAAATGTAAAACAAAGATTGCGGCTAAATACAATACTTTATAAAATACAATAATACTTTATAAAATATAAATATAATACTTTGTATTTTTAAATTATTATAAACACTTCTAATAAAGATATATAAAAAAAATTAATAAACATAATAATTTAAACTAGATATTTATAAAGTATCGTTAATAATTGCAATTTTAATATAAGAAGTAATTTTAAGTATATTAGAAAATTATTGAGTGACATTTGTAAATCGCTCAATAGTAGAGAAGTAAAATTCTTTTCAACCAAAATTTATAAATAAAATTAATGATTAACTAGTATACCATTTTGATTGTCTTGGACCAAATTTTTATAAAATCGGATGCTTTTTAAAAACCTGATTTTTATTTTTTAGAAAAAAAATAAAAGTTATTTTTTGATTTTTATTATTTCGAGCAAAAATAAAAGTTATTTGTGACTTTTATTTCTTTAAGCAGAAATAAAAGTTATTTTTTGACTTTTATTTTTTCGAGTAAAAATAAAAGTTATTTTTGACTTGTATTTTTTTGAGCGGAAATAAAAGTTATTTTTTGATTTTTATTTTTTCGAGCAGAAATAAAAGTTATTTTTTGACTTTTATTTTTTCGAGCAGAAATAAAAGTGATTTCTATTTTAATTCATGATGAATTCATAATATTTATAACATCTTTGCTCACAACCTTGTTGTAAGTACAACATTAACGACTGTTTTCTTCACACGCAACTTGTCTGCACACAAGTGTGACTGAGGACAACCCTGCAGTTACCGATGGGATTTCTGCTGGCCGCCTTAAAGAGCTTCAAAGAACGGATATCTGAGTAGGCTATCACCTGCATCACAGCAATTGGATGCAGAACAAGAGTTGGACGTCATGACTAGACGAGGTCTAGAGGGACTCTATGTGACTTCCATCTATGATTGTGACTTCCATCTATGATTGCCCAGGTAAGGATCTCTTTAATACCCTCACAACGAGACTTCGAGGTTCTACTATGCTTTCAATACGCAGTGTTATGAGGCATCGATGGCGTCGATGAGGGAACCTCGAGTTGACGACTTTAGTCATATACGTCGGGAGCGATTAGTTCAGCTATTTGGGGAGGCTCTACCGTAGGCGGAGGACGAAAGTTTTGATGGACCATAGTTTAAGCGAAGCGTCCTTTCTACTCCTCCGATAGAAATACGGGATCCTTAAAATGCGCTAAGCAGGTCTCCGCGTCCTATACACATGCCTTTACACTTTACACCCCAAGTTGGGTTGATGTCGCGGGGGCTTGCGTGGTGGACTTGTGTACCAACGTATTTACGCTAGCCGAGGAGCGCAAAGGCATATTCGCCTTAGCAGAAATTTTGCGGGTGAAAAGTGCGTCGAGCAATGATCGGCAACTAGGGGGAGTTGGTTTATTGTCCGTTGTGTAATTACCAATTAATAGGTATCTTTGCAAGCAGGAAGGCTATACGAGGATTGGCATCAGCCCTTCTGAGGACAGGTTCTCAAAGCCAGACCGGCTACTACAGGTAGTCCTCGATTTACGACCCTTCGACTTACGACTATTCGCACTTGCGACCATTTTTTCCAATTGTTTTCATAGAAAATACTGAAAAAAGACAAATATGAAGTTGCGATGAATACCTAAAATATTATTAGTACGTAGCTTATTAGACGTAAAGCCAGGGTTCGAGTCCCAGGCCAGACATCAAAATAAAATACAAAAAGTATTTTTTCGGCGATTTTCACTCAGCAGATTTCTGGCAAAAACTCTGAGAGTAAATAAAGTTGCCATGAAAAGTTTCTCAAAATTCTGTCGTTCGGAGTCGACTTTAAACTGTAGGTCCGCCACTTTTGTATAAAATTAATGCACACAACATAAGTAGTCTGGGAAACTAGGTCAATAATCCTGACTGAAGTGTTAGAATGACCAATTATATATATATATAGGTTAGGTTAGATTAGAAGACGTGCACCTGTCAGTCAAGACAAGCACAGTACCCCATTGTACATTGTTCTTAGGAGAGGAAGGAAGTGGAGGATATAGGAATGTAGAGAAGGGGAGGGAGAATGAGAAACGGAGGAATGAAAAGAAACAGACACAAAACAAATAGATACACTTATGAAGCCCTAGCACCTTTCAACCAGCCCAAGCTGCTAATAAATCTGTGGAGAGCCTTGATGTCGGCTCTCGACACTGAACTCAAGTTCTCAAAGAAGGCCCTGCCAAGGATCCTCAACCTACCAAGGGCTGGGCAGTTGTAGATGAGGTGTTCGACAGTCTCCAACTTCTCCTCATCGCAACATACCCTGCAATAGCCCGTCAGCGACCTAATCTTAGTGCCCCGCGATAAAACCGACAACCAACCTTAAGCTGGCCTTAACCAAGCCCAACAGCCACTCTGTCCTCTTGCCGTCCATAGCAGGCCATAGACGCCTAGAAACAGAACAACCCGATCCGTTCCCCCAACGTCTCTGTCTTCCCTCCTGACCCATCCATTGATGAGGCCATAGAGGTGGCAGACTGGGGAGTCAGGACCAACCGTCAAATCTCCACCTGAAAGCGAACCTAACCTAGCGAAGGCATCCGCCGTCTCATTGCCCAGTATTCCGCTGTGACCCGGAACCCAGCATAGACGGATACGGTCCGGTCCAAAACTCCGCAACGACTCTTTGCACTCGCGAACGAGCCGTGATTTGCACCAGACCGACGCAGTGGCCATAAGTTCAGCCTGACTGTCAACGAAGATCGTGTAAGATTCCGAATCCGAATGTGGCCCACCAGCTATGGCCTCAATAGCCTTCAGTATTGCAAAAATCTCCGCCTGAAAACCGCTGCAGTCATCATTCAATCTGAAGTGAAGTTCAAGACCGAGTTCCTTACAGAAAACCCCAGCACCTGTACATCCACCTAACTTAGACCCATCTGTGAAGATGGGTATACCACTCTGCCCCTGGAGTACCCTACCACTCCATTGTGCCCTATCCGGTATGAGTATACTCAAACCAGGTAGGAACATAGCATCAGCACAATATAATCAATAGCTTTTTCTGAAAGTCCGTACCTTCCGTCAGGAAAGACGGTATTCAGAACTCTGGAGTGGCCTATCGAGCGCTGTTTCCAACAACCCGATTCCCTCAGGCGTATGGCACTACGCGCTGCACACCGCTTGACATATAAGTCAAGCGGGGTCAGACAGAGCATAGTATCAAGAGCAGCCTGAGGGCAACTCTTCCTCACTCCAGTGATACTCAAAGAGGCAATCCGCTGAACCTTATCCAAGATTTTCCGTTGAAAACTCTTATCTAAACACAGCCATAAGTAATAACCGGTCTAACAATCGCCAAATATATCCAGCGAATGGCTCTAGGCGGAAGACCCTAGTTCTTGCCTATGGAGTACCTACACTGGTAGAAAGCATTTAGTCCCTTCTTCATTGTTTCCTCGGTGTTTCGTTTCCAGTTCAGCTTGCTGTCCGGGACAACACCCAAGTAGTTGACCTCAGAAGATAACCTTATATTCATTAAAACTATATCTATATGCAGACCAGTCTACATCCTTGCCCGACCTCTTAGCCTTGTTAAAGAGTCTCCTGGTACAACAGCGGAGCCTCTGGAGTTCCGCATTCTACCAGGCAGGCTGGCTCCTCTTACCCGGGTAAGTGAGAGGGCAAGCATCTCTATAACAAGACAACAGAATATCCGTCAAAGATCCAACTCGATCATTGATGCCAGGAGTGGAGCGTCCCCTAAGGGCTCTAAGCTCCCCCTCCACAGCCCTTTCATACCTGATCCAGTCGGTTCTTTTTGGATTTCTAAAAGGCCTGTTAAGGCGCCTAGATAGATTAATACTGAAGGATATCAGTTGGTGATCAGAAAAAGAATACTCATCTGAAAACCTCCAGTCTCTAATCATAGACCTATCCATGTTAGTGAGCGTAATGTCAATTACCGTCTCCCTAACACAGTTTCTAAACGTTGGCATGTTACCAGCGTTACAAATGCTGAGCCTATTAAGAATAATAAAATTCAAAATAGACTCACCCCTAGTATTTATGTCAGCACTGCCCCATTGGGTGCGATGAGCATTGGCATCACAACCCAAGACAAGGTGACATCTTTTCCTCTTCACATGCTCCACCAGTAGTTCAATTAAGTCAACAGGAGGGGATGCAGCCTCATACGGCATGTACACAGATGCCTGCATCAAGTCGATCCCGTGGTCATCTCAGTTCTTACGTCACCTGTACAAAAGGAAGGAGTGATTAACAAGTCCAAACCACTTCTAGCTAAAATACAGGTCCTTCCCTTATCACTTGTTCCAGGAACAAGTAACCTATAGTCAGGATCGCTCAAACCCAGAATTCTATCCCTAAGGATCCAGGGCTCCTGGATAAGAGCGATATCAGCCTCAAGGCGCAGGGTGATTAACAGGTTGTGTGAGGTGGCTTTGCAGTGATGCGAATTAATCTGCACCACTTTTAGCCTCCTCTGGGTCACCTGACACCGACTATGTTCCGGATAACGGAATTTCAGACGTGCCAACCCACATAACACTACACCAGCCCTTGCCACAGCCTTTCCTACCATTACCAGTAAGGGAGTTGACAACTACCCATGAGCTGGTGTTCAATCCATCATTCTGCTTTCCACTAAATTTTGGTAGGCGGGACTCATACCTTCGCTATTGGATGTAGAGGGAGGTCGGATTGAGGGACCACCTCCAAGCGAGCACTAGGCCAGAGTTCACCAAGACGCTTCAATGATTCCACAAGGAACTTTACAGTTCCCCCGTTTTCACAGTTCAGTCCGTAGTCAAAACACAAGTTGTGAAGTCCATAATCCATACAGGTCCCACGAGTGAGGGGGAAAGGAGGTCAATCATGCCATAGCCCCCGCTAGCATGACAAGGACTTGGTAGAAAACCTAATACTCACTGAGGCGCCCAGGTATCAGTGAGGCTCCGTTATAATACAGTCAGATTAGACCCCCGACTGCAAACCATCCGATAAGCACAGGTCGCTTAACACTTCGGATTAGAGGTATAAGAAATATTCGTGATCCGACGGTCCGTCAATCTGGACCAAAGTCTTCCCACGATATTAGGGTAACCTTTAGTCATGCACTCCAATCCACTCTGGGTCACAGAGTGAATCGAAGTACACTTAAGCCCCCACATCGCGACAAGATTTTTACCCAGGTGGAGGTATATATATATATATAATTATATTATTAATTATGTAAATTATTTTTCATATGAAATTCAACTTACGACTTAATCGACTTACTACCGATGGCCAGGAACATATCTTCAATTTAAAAAAATAACAATTTAATGTAATTATGTGAGTTCGCCTTTTTTTGACAGATTGTTAAATAAAAAAACAGCTAATGCATGTTGTGTCAAACCGAGATGAGTTGTAATTCTTAACAAGTTCGCATTTTATAATTACATTGTATATTGTGAACAATTTTGAAAACATTTGTGCATTTGTTTAATATAAAAATTAATAATAAATAAAAAAAAAAAAAAAAAAAAAAAATTATTTTTTAATTGTTTAATTGTTTTGCAAAGAATTATTATTACTAACTAGTGCTAACTTGAAGCACTTCCGAACATTTTTTAAAAACGTCAAAAGTAGTATGTATTTCCTACTTGAACGCCTTTTCACTATTCAAAGTACTTTGCAAAGAATTATTATCTTTTGACAATCTCTACCTGTGACGATCGAAGAACGAATAAACTTTCATAAAATTGTTCACCTTTCTCCTCTCTCCTACGAACTCAAAACTTTTCAAAATACTTTGCAAGGTATTTTAAATGGACAAAAGCCACTTGCATATGCATGTATAAGGCACGGTAATTGGTGACACTAATTTAGCGTTTAAAAAACGAAATATGTGTATGTAAATACTTTATTATTGTACGAAAACATCATTCCTGATATAAGTCTGGCAATAATTTTTAACCGTAGTTGTAAATTATCAACAAAAGTTTTAAGTCGAATCCGCGTATTCAAAAAATTAAAGACACAATTTTAATAAAGAAGAACTTATGATAGCGTTTTAAAAAAAGGATTAGAACTAAAAGTGTAAAGTAAATATTTTATCTTTTACCAATAAATGGAATTCGGAAAAAAAAGGTACTACAATATTTTACGCTTGACCTTGATAATTTGTAAATCAGTAAGATTCAAGCCAAACAAACATGTTTTGTTTTGTTTAGCTGTATTTAAAATGTAACACATGACGTACATACATATGTACATTCTACGTAGCTTATAAAAAATACGAATAATTAAACATTAATAACGTTGATATATTTTTTGATTTAAATTTGGGAAAAGAATAATAACATTCGCAATTCTGCAGTTATTCAATGTTTTAATCAATAAAAAAAATTTAGAAAACAACCGTGTACATCGCAATATAGACGGGCTAAATTCTGACACCACTAAGGTTACAATTTTAAAAACTGAGCTTTTTTAAAAATTCACTTGCATATAAATGTACTAATTTCAAATTTACTGATATTTTTCTTTATATTACTTTTTAATCTAACAGACTCCAAAACGAATATGTTATATTTATGAACAAGAAGTTAATAGTGTCTAGTTTGTAAACTTTTTGTCCTTAGTCTAAATTATATTTCTTTAATTTCCGGGATGTATTAGGAAATGTTCAATAAAACGAAGCTTATTAATACTGCATTTAAAATAGCGTTCGTAAACCTATTCATTATTCTTTGTAGCCTACATGCTGCAATCCTAACAACTCATCTAGGGCAGTTACAAAAAGTACAATTGTCTAATGTGGATATCGAGTTCGTGAGAAAAATTTTAAAATCTGTAACTTCTTGATTTGACAAATTAAATTTCCTAAATTTGCATCTAATTGACTTGATGGCACAAATCCCAGTGAATTGGAATTCTTCAAATGTCATCCAAAAAACGCACTACCTATATAAATGTAGTAGGTTTCAACGGTCTCTTCTACTTTTTCTACGGTCACTTTCTATTTCAACTAAATAAATAAGATTTTAGTTAAAACAAATCAAAAATGTTAGCATAGTCCATGTTAACGTTATTAGTGAACCGTTTATAATTGAACAAAATCCCAAGTATAAGAAATAGGCTCATGTAACACATGTAGGTGGGTTTGTTTGATAATAGCCTGGCTCCTGGCTTGTTGAACCCATTATATTTGTCATAGAAAAGTGAATTAGAGACTGTCAAAATCAAGAAAAACCGGAATCAACGGCTACAAAGGGCGGTTGCACATCTCTCAGCCTGTGTAGTAACGGAAACTATAAAAATAACTCCTTATTTAGACAATTTATTTAATTACAATACAATTTAAATTGTATGAGTGGTTTAGTAGATTAGTGGGTAGTTTACAAGACATGGTGAGGGTCGTGTGTTTGATTCCCACCAAAGACTGTGCTCTATCACACTACGCCGAGAGTAAGGTCCATGTTCCTCAGTTCGTAATAATAATATAATTATGTATTACGAACTAAGTAACATAGATCTTATCATCAGCACAGTGTAACAGACAGGAGTCTCCGGTAGGCATCAAACACATTAACCTCAGTCTAATAGTTTAGCGCTCTGTTCACCAGACTACAAGTGGCCCTATCCTGTCAAATACTTAGCATATGAGCAATGATCGGGCAGATTATTATCAAAATTTTCTATATAAATAATGATTGCGAGAAATTAATCAGTTGTAAGGCTTACTCGATTTTTGAATAAACAACAAAAGCACATACCTCCAATTTTGTGGTTACTGCCCAACGCTGAGACAATCTCTATACGCATGCACCAGGTATTGAGACATATCGCCGACATTATAAAAACCAATCTATTACTTTTATTTTCCGATTAATTATTTGTTTGTATTTAAAAATTAAATATTCTGAAGTATAAGAAATTCTTATAAACAGTGATTTTTGCATTGCCTGAAATTTGTCATTTTTCCAAGTTGACGTATTGGTTGTTTTGCCGGACACATAACCTGTGCTTGGTTGTGGCGGCTGTCAGATTACACTTTACCGACGTATTTGATTTAATTGCAAATACGTAGTGTGTGCCACGTTTATATGATCACTTATATGTAGTTTATATACACCTTTTAGAATATAATGCTTTATTAGATTTGATTCTTTTGAAAAATTTATTTATGTTTTTATTTACCGTTAGATTCCATGGATTTCAGAAATTAAATTCGATGAAAATGTCCAGTATATCACAATAAATTTAGAAATGAAAAGAAAAACATTTTTTTTATTTCTTTCTATTTTATATCTTCGTTTAACAATTAAAGTATGTACATATGTATGTATGTTATATATAAATACATAATAATCAATAGGTGCAATGAAAAAACAGACTTTTTCATATCAACGGAAAAACAAGATTATAATAAAATGTTCTTCAAGAACTAGAGGCCTAGTCATATACATACATATTACAAAAAGGATTGGAAAGTTCAAAAAATATTCGAGAAAAGGGAAAATTCTAGATATTGGATTATAGCTGGTACAGCCATTTGCAAAAGTGTGCATCTGATAATTGTTGCAGTTTTCAGATAGCTCAGTGGTTGGGAAGCGGAATTTTCCGAAATCATTCAGGAAGCATTAGACGATTTATCTGAGGAAAATAAAAAAAATTATAACCGGAGATATCAACATTTATTGGTAGTCCGACCGAACTCCAAATTTTCTTTGGTACCGAACTTCGGCCAAATTTAAAGTTCGGTCGAACCCGTACTTAGTTCAGGTTTCAAAGTTCGGCGAACCCGAACTTTTTGTTAGTAAATATTTAATCAGTAGGTAGTGTGTTGGCTTATTAGACGTAAAGCCCGGCTTCGTATCCTAGGTCAGACATCAGAACGAAATATGAAAGAAAATATATTTCTTTGGCGAATGCCTCTCAACAGATTTCTGGCAAAAACTCTGAAAGTAAAAAAACCAAACCTACCATAAAATAGTTTATCAAAAATCTGTCGTTCGGAGTCGACTTAAAAATGTAGGTCCCGTCACTCATGTATAAAAATTAACACACACAACACAAGTGATGTGAGAAACTAGGTCAATAATCCTGACTGAAAGGTTGTAATGACCAATTATGTATGTAGGTATGTAGATTTTTGGAATTTATTGATAAATACAAATAATAACGAATTCATAACATTTAAGAAATTTTGTACTCTAGTACTCAAAATTCTTTGTTTATATATTATAATGACAAAATAGTAAGTTTTCTGCATTAATGGCTTTAAGATAACTTCATCTAGAAACGCTCGTTGGCGGTGCTGATAGATATTTCCTGGCTGCAGCCTTAAGGTTTGCAAATGATCAGGAGTTCCAATATTTATATATATTTGTTTTGCGATCACTAAATTGTTCAGATATATAGATCTTGATTTCTTTTTTGAAAATATTTTCGTCTTGAGGTTGATGTGCTGCTGAATCATGCTTTTTCCATAAAAATTAACCTCTTTCTGCTATTTTGGCGTCTTTTTGATTCGCCTCTGATACTTTTTCCACCGCGGTAGATGTATCAAAATTAATTGAATTATCATTTAAAAAATTAATTATATCCTGTGTTGATTTTTCCAGCTGTTGTGTAGAAAGGTATTTAGACTTAAAACGTGAATCGAGTCTTCTTCTTCTTCTCTAATATATACAAATTAATGCCACTTTTCGTTGTCATATTATAATTTAAGAACGGTCATTTTATAACTCAATAACGGGCTCTCCTATCCAAGCCAAATGTTTAGGCTTTGTTCGGACTATTTAGTAGATGGTTTATGTGAAGTTTGCCACTCTCACTTTTACGCCCACATTTTCTATTTATCTAAAATCAGAAAATGGCTCCATCGATTTCACTAATTTTTCTTTCAAATGTTTGTATTTATACAAGCAATTGGTCGACCTACACCCCAAGCACGGAAGAAAAGAGCATTAGGAGCCTCAGAATCAGACTAGCACTGTGACTGGAAAATTTTCGAGTTTATGCCGCTGAGACCCGCTCGCATGAACCAATTGAACAACGAGAACTGAGATTAAAAACTGATCGAATGCATACTACTTAGGCCCGTTCATCTGAATCATCAGGACAACGGGAAACAAAATTAATAAAATGATTCAAAATTAATTGGACATTTGTGTAATGGCTTTCCTTTAAATTTATTTTGGTTGCGGGCGCAGCAACACGTGTAGGGTACAGCTAGTTTAATATAAATTAAATAAAAAGTTCGGTGTTCGGCAATATTTCAACCGAACGCCGAACTTTGGCCGAACGTCAGTTTATACCGTACACCGAACTCGTACCCGAATGTTCGGTCGGGCTCTATATATTGGTCAACAAATATTTTCTATAAAAATATGGCCCCGATTATGGTCCACAACACATAAGTGTTGTGTTGTGACAGAGACAACACACCATTTATTATTTTCTTTATTATGGTTTACAACATCTAGAAGTTGTGTATGTCACATGGTTGTTCTTCAACGTTAGTATACTTTCCCCTTAAAATACATACAAATACAGTGTACGAAACTGTCATTTGAGAACAAAAATTATTACATTAAAAAAAGCGCTTAGAGAAATTTAAAAAAGTTGAAATTTAAATAATTGATATTAATATATTACCAAGAAAACACACATTGAATTCGGGACATTTCCATCCCTTTGGAGGTTATCAAAGAAGTAGCGCTAACGATTTTAATATTGTTGTGCATTTTAGAAGATAAAAATTCTTTGCAAAAAAAAAAAAAAATTACAAGAAATGGTTAAAAGCCAGGATGACTAAACAGGAAAAAAATACAAATAAAACAACCTTCTATTCAAGAACACGTCTCCCAGAAATAATTGACGCGGAAGGATCTTCAGAGCGCCATTTTAATATAGTCCATTCCAAAGCAAGAAACGTTATTGAAAGAACGATTGGTGTAGGACAGAAAAGCAGATACCGATGTCTTTCTGCATGAGGTTTACACTATTTTCCAGAAACTGCCACTAAAATTACAACTATATTGCACACCCAGTACGAAAGGCGACGATTAAATAAAAGAGTATAAGCAATGTGTGCAATGTCGTAATGTTAAAACCCGCCATCAGAAATTTTACTTTTACATAATGCGCATTCTTTATATCCATATTATTTGGTACAACGTTGACATCAAACTCACAAATTCATAAATTTAGAAAAGTACTTATAAGTGATTCGAGTGGCTCGAATTATTCATCAAAACTTACAGTCTTTGTTGTTGTTGCATATACAAACAAAGAAGAAAGGAAAGAGAAAGACAACAAGCAAAGCATACACACAATCTTCTTGTGAGTATAGTAGTGTTCGTACGCGAATCGTACTTATTTTGTGATTCCTGTAAATGTTAAGTAGAGACGAGTCGAAATCAATAACATCTTGCATATTGTTAAATGTGAATACGACTAGTACTTCCAACGTTGAGTATGAGTATCATATGAAAATAAGTATCAATGCGTACAAGTATCAGAAATTATAAGTATGACGCGAATCTACTCCTCGTTTTGAATACTCGTTGCTGATCTCTGATACATACTTATGCATCCAGAAAAATCTATGATTTTTTTTATTTTTTTCCTTTCTAACACATATATACGTCCTTGGAAGAGAGCTTCTCTCGCTAATGTCTTAATACATTTACAGTGCTGTTCAATAAAATAGATTCATCATCATCTAACATCACAACTACATCTATATTTGCAAGTAATTAAAGAAGAGTGACACTTCAAATTTTTGAAATGTAACGGATTTATAATCATAAGAGCTCAGTAAACAAAGTGCAGTTTTACAAATGCTCCTTTGCATAAGAGATTTAGATATAGTAAACTTTTCGGAGAGCAGGTGAATCTATTACGAAACGAATTTGACAGGAGCACTATCCAAAAAGGAAAGAGAAAGACAACAAGCAAAGCATACACACAATCTTCTTGTGAGTATAGTAGTGTTCGTACGCGAATCGTACTTATTTTGTGATTCCTGTAAATGTTAAGTAGAGACGAGTCGAAATCAATAACATCTTGCATATTGTTAAATGTGAATACGACTAGTACTTCCAACGTTGAGTATGAGTATCATATGAAAATAAGTATCAATGCGTACAAGTATCAGAAATTATAAGTATGACGCGAATCTACTCCTCGTTTTGAATACTCGTTGCTGATCTCTGATACATACTTATGCATCCAGAAAAATCTATGATTTTTTTTATTTTTTTCCTTTCTAACACATATATACGTCCTTGGAAGAGAGCTTCTCTCGCTAATGTCTTAATACATTTACAGTGCTGTTCAATAAAATAGATTCATCATCATCTAACATCACAACTACATCTATATTTGCAAGTAATTAAAGAGGCCACCCCCAGTTGCAGTTTTACAAATGCTCCTTTGCATAAGAGATTTAGATATAGTAAACTTTTCGGAGAGCAGGTGAATCTATTTTTTTTCCCTTTTTTTTGAGTAGCAATGTAAGTCATTTTGCTCAACATTCTCGCATTTAACCCAATCCAAAGCCCGGTTAAATATCTCTACAGCTTCGTTTAGTTTTATTATCTGCACATTTGTACTTGAATTTAAATCGTTGTCAACATCATCGATCACTTCTAACTTCTCTACTCTACATACTTATAAGCACGGTGTAATCAGTGACGAAACGAATTTGACAGGAGCACTATCCAAAAATGAAAGAGACAGCAAATATTACCAAAAAGTATTTCTGACTCTGTCTGATTCGTTCAGTTTTGTTTATTTATGTTTTGTTAATTTTTAGGGTGGATTTTTATTTTCTATTTTGGTAGAAATTAATGATATTTTTGTAAAATAATAGAATAGTTTTGAAAGGAAATGCATTTTTTTATTGGGGAAACGTAGTACGGAACTAAAGTATTTGGTGACACCTTGCATCTATTTTTAATAACTTAGTATTTAACCAATTGAGAGGTATATTCACAAACTCCTGAAGCAAAAAGTTATGAGAATATATTTTTCTTTTCACTTATCTTTTACACACGGAACTTATTTCATTGTGAAGAGAAATTGCTAAGAGTTCGATTAATAATGAAAAAATTACAGAATTTAAACTTTTTCATTCAAGAAATTAATAAATACTGGTAATATACACAAATTTCTGCAAGAAAAAAATTTTATAAGCAATATGTCTTATTTGATCTTCATATAGTTAGCTTCTTACTTACCTTTTGCACAAAAAACTATATTCATTGTGATCAGAAACTAGTCACTTTTCGATTAATATTTAAATATTTACGAATTTTTAAAATTTTCATTGAAGAAATTAAAAAATATTCTAAATTTTCCCTTTTTAACACAAAACAAATGTTTGTTTACATTTAATTTTTCTGCTTTTTTCCTTCTGTATATCTGTTGCTTCTAACACATTTGGTTCGTAATACTTAAAACAATTTCTTTTCTCCCTCTAGTCGGGCTAGTGTTTTTATGTTATGAGCACTTTTCAAATGTCATAGCTTTCGTCACTGATTACATTGTGCTTATAAGCACAATTAATCAGTGACGAAACGAATTTGACAGGAGCACTATTCAAAAATGAAAGAGACAGCTAATATTACCAAAAATTATTTCTGTCTCTGTCTGATTCTTTCAGTTTTGTTTATTTATGTTAGTTAATTTTTAGGGTGGATTTTTATTTTCTATTTTGGTAGAAATTAATGATATTTTTGTAGAATAATAGAATAATTTTGAAAGGAAATGCACTGTTTTATTGGGGAAACGTAGTACGGAACTAAAGTATTTGGTAACACTTTGCATCGATTGTCACTAACTTAGTATTTAACCAATTGAGAGGTATATTCACAAACTCCTGAAACAAAAAGTTATGAGAATATATTTTGTTATATTTTGATTTTTAATTATCTTTTACACACTGAACTTGTTTCATTGTGAAGAGAAATTGCTAAGAGTTCGATTAATAATGAAAAAATTACAGAATTTAAACTTTTTCATTCAAGAAATTAATAAATACTGGTAATATACACAAATTTCTGCAAGAAAATAATTTTATAAGCAATATGTCTTATTTGATCTTCATATAGTTAGCTTCTTACTTACCTTTTGCACAAGAAATTGTATTCATTGCGACCAGAAACTAGTCACTTTTCGATTAATATTTAAATATTTACGAATTTTTATAATTTTCATTGAAGAAATTAAAAAATATTCTAAATTTTCCCTTTTTAACACAAAATAAATGTTTGTTTACATTTAATTTTTCTGCTTTTTTCCTTCTGTATATCTGTTGCTTCTAAGACATTTGGTTCGTAATACTTATAACAATTTTTTTTCTCCCTCTAGTCGGACCAGTGTTTTTATGTTATGAGCACTTTTCAAATGTCATAGCTTTCGTCACTGATTACATTGTGCTTATAAGGACTTGAATTTCTGAACTAATTTCATATAAGAAATATGTGTGTGCACAAATCTGTGTATTTCAACTGTTGCTAAATTCAAAATTTTCCGTCTCATGGAACCTTTGAACAGGTGTTGTCTAATGTTAGCAACTTCGTCATAAAGCAAATCTTTTTTATTTTATTTTTTTTTTTTATTTCTTCGGTTTGATACTTTTTGCCGTAAAATTATTGTTGTTTCGTTATTTCCAGAATAAGGAATTTCATGCACTAAAAAATTAAAAATATGCGCATATAATATGCCATATAAGGGAGAAAATATGCACTAAAAATGTTAAAAATATGCAATAAAAAATTTTTTTGTTTGAAATATATTTATAAAATAAAAAAATAAAATTCAGGTCACAGTTTCATATTTATAAGGAACATATAAGATTTTAAATGTATTTTTTAAAGAAAAATTTGATAATTCATTTACATATGTAATGGGTACATATAAGGATATGCTTTTCGAAAAAAATCAAAATCAGTGTGGTATCGGGCTAATTAACGCCACTGCACGTTGATTAACAACCCAACGCCTTCAACGAAACACAGCATAGTGCAGTAGTTCTTAAGTTACGGTGCAAAAACACAAAATAACTAAATACTGCGCCATCTGTCTGACGGACTTCAAACTACACAGAACACTCCTCGCGCCCCATAGAGCATGTATATAAAGTTCGGTCGCAATTTTTCCTATTGAGTACCTTAAATAGCGAACAAAATTTATTTTGTGTACTCAGTTTAACGAACAAATAAAAATGTTATTTGAATGAAGGTAAAATGAGATTGAGATTTTTGTAAACTTGATGTATTGACATCAAAATATTTCCCAAAGAAAATTAAATATACAATAAAATAGTAAAATATGCTAAATATACGCACTTATAAGAAAAATATGCATTTATTATAAAATATTCAACAATAAGCAATGCCATTTTGTTGCAAATTCTTCGATTCGAAAAGATATATTGTCAAAAGTGATTTTGAGTTACCGACTACAAACACGCATTTGCATTAAAATCCTTGCCCTGGTTATTACTTTTGTTGTAGTAGTGTTCGTTAATTTTACTTTTGTTTGAAATTTTTTAGCTGTTTTTGATTATAATAAAGTTTTATCTGTACGACCAACGCATATTGATTTTTGTTTCGTTTTGCCTTGCTCTTTTTCATAATAATTTCATCATCAAGGACTGAAATGGCAGCCAATCCCTTGCTTCTACTGCAAATACAACATTTTCATAGCTGTTTGCTTAGCAGGAGTTGTTTAAATAAAGCTATCATCCTTGCTGACCGCTTCTGGTGGATGTATTTCCTTTTGTATATGTTTTCAAACGATTCAGCTAAGTTGGCTTAACATACAGTAAAATCGAAGCCAAAGCTTTATCTTCCCTATTGACAATTCAAGTGGTTGTGTGGCAAATGATGTATCCACATGAACCAGCACAGTTTTCATTTGGATGTTCCACGTAGCGTAATTATAATAATCTAATTTGCCAGCTACAGCAAAATTCACTTTGAATTTTTTTCTTTTTTGGAAAATTCATTTGTATGTTTTTTCCATTTTTTTTTTTTTTTTTTAATTATTGATATTCACTTAAAATATTTTATTTACATTGTTTTTATTCACACAACACAATTTCCACGCGGCGCGTTGTTGTGGGTGCCTAGGCTCATAACCTGTTCAATAAAATAAAAAACGACCACTTTATTCAAAAACAACTTTATTGAAAAAGAAATTGTTTAAGATCACTACTGAGCTCAGAGGGAGGAGGGAGTCACGTGTCACCTCCAATCGAGAACTGGACCAAAGCTCACAAGGACTTTACTTTTTCCGTGACGAATTTTCCAGTTTATCTTTCTCACAATCCGCGACCTTAAATTCCTTGGATCATCTGATCGAGCATATGCGGGCATCGCCTTTCTTCAATTGCCTCACCTTTCAGGTGCGATTATGCCATCCAAATCCGAGCTGTCGATGAAAGTAGAAAACTTGATGTAAAATTAAAATCTTATTCAAAAATGAAGAATTCAAATGTCGAAATTAATTTTTGATGAGGGTGAGGTATTGCAAAGACATCGTCAACATTTCATACTATAATTATGCATTGAGGACACGTATTTGCTTACGAGAGAAGAGATTTTTAATAGGCATTTTTTTTAGAAGAATTTTACGGTTGGTTAGTAGGAGAGGAAATTTATGAACAAATATGTAAAGGATCGATATGGCAAATGTTTACCACAATTTTCTTTGCCCGAAATATGACTGAAACAACTAAAATTTTGTTTGTGATCACACTACGCATTTTTGTTTCTTCAAATAGCGGCAAACATGTTTGCCATGTGGTCGCACTTAAAAACTAGAATGACTAGAATGATGGAAAACAAAAATACGTATACACATTTTCACACGTAATAGAAGGTGAATATTTTTTTGTTTTGTGTTGCGGAGCTTCCGCGATATTTTGCGAAGGGAAAAATAGGTTCAGCGCATAAAAAAGAAAAACAAAAAATTCTGTTTTAAATCACAATAAAATTAACATAAATAAATGTTTACACTTTCCCAGTGTAACCAATCACCATATTTGAAAATCACTGAAATGATGTACTTAACTTAAAATAAATGTTAAATCCAAAAATTGGAAATCGAATATATATACATTGAACGATTTCTTTTATGTATAATGTGAAAATTATTTATAGATCTTTTTGAGAAAGAAAATGAAAATGTATCCTCTAAAATGTACTATACTAGTGTAAAAGGAAAATTGGAATTATGTTGCTGCGTTGAATTGCAATTCTCTATTATAATGACTCCTACCGTCCACTTCAAGAGTTCCATTCATAACATTGTACTTTGAATATTTTGACCTGTTTATTTTCAGGAACAAAATTTGTCGTGATAATTTTACTGAAAAAATCATTACAACCCTCGTAAAGCTAGGTTCTATGTTAAAAATCTTGTGCGAAAGGCTAATGGTTTAACTTTCAGTCATACTTTAATATCTCATTAAGCACGAGTGAAAGGGTGGCAGGATGGTGGAAGTCGCCGTGGTCTAGTGGGTAGTGTGTTGGCTTATTAGACAAAAGGCCCGGGTTCGAATCCCAGGTCAGACATCAAAACGAAAAAATATTTCTTCGGCGACTTCCTCTCAGCAGATTTCTGGCAAAGGACTCTGAGAGTAAAAATTGCCATGAAAAGCTTCTCAAAAATATGTCGTTCGGAGTCGACTTTAAACAGTAGGTCCCGCCACTCATGTATAAAATTAACGCACACAGCATAAGTGGTGTGAGAAGCTAGGTCGTAATCCTGACTGAAGGGTTGTAATGGCCAATTATGTATGTATGTATGAAAGGGTGGCATTTACTTTTCAAAGATTTATATTATTTTGACGAAATGCTTCTACAGATGCCTTAACACGATTTAAAATATCTGTTGCTTGTTTAAGGAATTTATATTCGTCATCTATTATTTGCTGCTCTTTTACGTCAATTAATGCCTTTTTTTAATTACTAATTCACAAAATCTTTGGCACATATCAAACAGAATAGCGCAATTCACAATATTGGGCATTTAGATGGTAAATTTATACCATTGTAAATATTTGCCATTAATTGTGAACGGTATTTTTTTATTTAACTTTGCACCACTTATTGCAAACTTCTCAAATGAAAAGACAAGTCATATATTCATTAATGTTTTCATAAATGTTGCCATTTTATATTTAAATAAAACTTATTTAAATATCTTTAAGATAATTTATAATTTATTTCGTCCTCTGTCCATTTATTATTCGGCGTTTTCTTTTAATTCGTTTATTTGCCATTTGCCCAAGATTGTGAACTGCGCTAATGTTTCATCTGGTTTTTAAACCTAAACGTTCAGTGGTTCCGCTGTCTTCTGATAATCACAATTCCTTTAAGACTGTGATTTTATAGACAATAAAAATGTGGAAAAATATCCAGGGATTCGGGGTAGGAGTTTCGGGATTAGGATCCTTAGTTCCGGGACGGTCACAGCTTTTACACATTCTGGGTAATGAATTTCCGAATTCTACTGCTAATGTAGCAATACTTTTTATCGTAATCTATTTAAAATATTGAAATCTTGTGTTTTCCATAAAGATTATTATTTCGATTTGCGCAAACTTTAGACGACTTATAGTAGTCTCTCAAATATGAAGATGTCAAATTTTGCGATAAACAATTAAGATCCATCTAAAATTTTGAACACTTTTGACTTATAGTTCATTTGATAAGACGACATACATATGTATATAAAAAATATAAAACGAATCTTATACTCGTTAAATAATACCTTAGGTAATTTTGGTTCGATTTTATTATGTCACCACTTCTTTATCTTTTTTAATTAAAGTTTGCTGCTATGAACCACCGAGTGACACGCAATTCGACATATTAACTATTAAATTTGAAAGAGATAGCAAATATTACTAAAAAAAAAAGAATTTCTGCTACTCTCAGATTGTTTGTATGTTTTGTTTATTTTCGTTTCTTCAATTTTATTTTTGTGTGAAATTATTAATAAATAATAATTTTTAACATTTTCATTCAAGAAATTAAAAAATTTTGACAAAATACACAACTTTCAAGAAGAAAAAGTTTTTGTGAGCAATTTGTCTTATTTTGATCTTGTTAAATTTGTTTTCTTACTTACCTGTTACACAAGAAAGTGTATTCACTGCGACCGAAAATTACACACATTTCGATTAATAATTAAGGGCCATTATTACAACTTCCCGTTTAAGTTGGGGTTAGTCAAAGGTGCACTTAGCTAAAATGAACTGTAAAGTTACCTTTAACTTATTTTCGTTATTACAACTTCCATATTAAACGAAATTAACTTTTTAAAAATTATGGCAATGCCGGTGCAACGACGTGCTTGCTTATGTTATTTTTATTACAGTTATTTTGTTTACAAAGTTTGTGTGTCGTGAATTTAGTTTGCTTTTGATATATATTGTTACCTTTTTACCTTTTTAAAAACGTTAAAAATATGAGTTCGTAGATTGCAAATAAAGTAAAAATGAATATGTGTTTGATTTTAATAAATTCTTTATTATCTTCACAATTTTTGTGCCACTGTTCGAACTTGTTTCACATATACAATGATACTTCACAATATGTGTTTGTTCTTTATACTTCTCTGCTTACAACCCTTTTGTAAGCAACAACACTTGTTAGTTATTCTTCTTTCTCACAACCTTTTTGTAAGTACAACACTAACAACTGTTTTCTCAAACGCACTTGTCTGCACACAAGTCTGACCGAATTAAAGCTCGCTAGATTTTAATTCTCAACCAACGTGACGTCGTCTTACACGATCAAATTCAAACTCCACTCTGAATCCTCTTTGCTCGCTTTGGCTTGTCTTTTATATCACTGGATCTTTAGAGTGATGAATGCCCTTGAAGGACGATGACGTCCTTCGGGAATATTCTAAAAATGTAAACAACCTATTCTTATTTTTGTTGTTGCTTGTTTACATTCGAGCAGGTAGATTAGTTGTTGTGGTTTATTTGTCTATCCTATTTTATACTGCACATTGTTGTTTCTTGTTTACTTTTTAGTTCCCTTTATTTTGTTGTTGGTTATTTACGTCTTTTTATCCTTTATTCTTGTTGGTATATTTTTCTACTCATTCATTGATCACGTGAACAGTGCGCTGTTTTGTTTTTGGGGCTTTTGTTTATCATTTTATGCATGATCATTGTGTTGTTTTTGGAGCTTTTGTTTATTATTTTAACAACACCATTTCCACTTTCGTAACAATATTGTAATTTTTGAGTCTTTGTTAAAAAAAAAAAAAAATGAGAACGCCAATACCCTGCCGCAAAAGATAGAAAAATTATTCAGCGGAGGAAGAGGTTTTGTTGGTAGACTTGGTGGAGGCAAACCAATGTATTTTTGAAAACAGAAAATTGAAGTTGCCATATTGAAAATAGTATATTATATGGTAAGTTCAAATATAAAGGAACCTTTAAATGGTTAAGGTAGGATGATCTTCCCTTTAGCTTAACGATTACTTTTGTCTTTTGGGATACTCATAATAATGAAAAACAATTTATCTGCCCGTTAAAATCCTCCCTTTAGTTAACGGCAAGTTGTAATAATGGCCCAAAATATTTAAAAATGTTTAAAATTTTCATTCTACAAATCAAAACATGTTTTAAACTTAATATAAGTGTGTATTTACATTTCCAACTTTTCTTACTTTATTTCCAATTTTCGCTCTGCATATCTGTTGCTTCTAACACATTTGCTTTGGAAAACTTATAACATTTTTTATTATTATCGCATATTTTTGAGTTCTATTCACTAAAATTCACACCCTGCACTACGTCATTAGCTAGGTGTATTTAATTTTTTTATTTTGTTGATTAGGGTTGTAATTAGGTTAGAGGACGTGTACTTGTCAGTTAAGACAAGTATAGTACCCGGATGTCGAATTGACCCGTACAACGTCCTAAAAAGAGGGAAGGAAAAAGGAGGTAATCGGATGAAAGGAGGTAATGTAGGAAAGGGGGGATGGGAAGCGGAGGAATCACAGACCAAACACAATAACAAGAATGTGGAGAGCGCGACTATGAATCCGTATAGAGCCTTGATGTCGGCTCTGGCAGAGGAGGTGTTCGATAGTATCAAACTCCTCCTCATCGCAACATGTCCTGCAATAGTCCAGCTGGGATCTGTTCGAGATCGCCGTCAGCGACCTAATCTCGCAGTGCCCCGTGATAAAACCGAGAACCTATCTTAAAGTGGCCTTATCCAAGCTCAGCACCCAACCTGTTCTCCTATTGTCTACAGCAGGTCATAGACATTTAGAAACAAAACAACCGAATCCGTTCCCCCAACGCCTCTGACCTTCGTCTTCAGGACTAACTAAAATCGCACCCTGAAAGCGAACCTAACCTAGTAAGGGCATCCGGCGTCTGATTGGGAAGTATACCGCAATGACCCGGAACCTAGCATAAATGGATACGGTCTGGTCCAAAAGTCCTCAACGACTCCGTGATTTGCACCAAACTGACGCAATGAAGTGGAGTTCAAGATCGAGTTCCCTACAGAAAACCCAAGCATCTGTACATCCACCTAAACTAGACCCATCATAAAAGTCAAGCGGAGTCAAGGACAACTCTTCCTCACTCCAGTGATACTCAAGGAGGCAATCCCCTGTACCTTATCAGAGATTTTCCGTTGAATACTCTTATCTAAAGCACACCACCAGCCATAAGTAATAACCAGTCTAACATTCGCCAGATATATCTAGTTCTTACCTATGGGGTTCCTACACTGGTAGAATCATTCAGTCCCCTCGTCGTTATTTTGTCGGTGTTTCTTTTCCAATTCAGCTTGCTGTCGAGGACAACATCCAAGTACTTAACCTCTGCAGACAACGGAAGCCCCCTACCAGATAACCTCTGCAACCTGAAGGTTTCAACTTTGTACCTATGGGAGAACAAAAAGAGGTTCGTTTTAGTCGAATTTATACCTCGACCGCAGTTCGGAGCCCAAGAGGATAAAATTCCAAGAGCAGACTCCATCAGTTCTCCCAGCGTTGGCAAAAATTTACCACCCACAAGAATAGCCACATCGTCGGCATATGCCACAACCCTAAAGCCCTTACTTTCCAGAAACCTCAGACCAAGATTAGTAACCAAGAGCCACAAAAGAGTGGATAGGACAGCCTCCCACGGTGTACCCCTAGTCGCACGCTTGACGATAGAACATTCACCCAGAAGCGATCGGATTAGTCTATTACCCAACATGTGGACGATAAACCGAACCAGAAAATCTGGGGCATGTATGTATATCCCTTAGTGAATTCTCAATACAAGTCGTAACATTATTGAAAGCCCCTTCTATATCAAGAAAAGTGTATACCAAATTCGCCTCAACGGACTTACCCTTAATGTAAACATGTTGGGACCAACTCAACAGAGACCCTTCATGTTTAACCTCAAATACTGATCGATAAGAATCTCCAAACCTTTCAAAAGAAAGGATGAAAGGATAATTCTTAGGTCCAATGTGATTGGGTTTACCAGCTTTTGGTATAAACACCACAAGCACGTCTTTCCAACCGTCAGGTATAATACGTCCAACAGTTATTCGCGTAATATTTAACCAGCATGCTGAAGCAGAGCCGGAAAGATACCATCCGCACCAGACGACTTAGAGCGCTCAAAGCTAGTTATAACCCATTTGACCTTATCTCTGGTAATGATATCCTTCAAAACGGGTATCAGCTACACCCAACGGATAGCTTACTGGATCCACACAATTGGGAAAACGAGGGAATAGAACCTCTAGGGTTCCTTTTCTCAAGGATGTCCACATGCCATCGTTCTTTTGGACTTTGGGGTCCTTCGACGGCATTCTACGGAAACTAGTCACATCGGCAAAATTCTCGATACTTCTGCAGAAACTCATCCAGGTAGTTCTCTTTTTAGCGCTTTATTTCCCTTTTAAAATCTTTAAAATTGGATCTATATGCAGACCAGTCAACATCCTTGCCAGTCCTCTTAGTTTTATTAAAGAGTCGCCTAGTACAAGAGCGGAGTCTCTGGAAGTCGACATTCCACGAGACAGGCTGGCTGCTTTTATCCGGGTAAGTGAGAGGACAAGCAACATACGTAACATAATTGGCCATTACAACCCTTCAGTCAGGATTACGACCTAGCTTGTGTTGTGTGCGTTAATTTTACACATGAGTGGCGGGACCTACAGTTTAAAGTCGACTCCGAACGACAGATTTTTTTTTCAGAAGCTTTTCATGGCAATTTTTACTCTCAGAGTCTTTGCCAGAAATCTGCTGAGAAGAAGTCACCGGAGAAATATTTTTTCGTTTTGATGTCTGACCTGGGATTCGAACCCGGGCCTTTTGTCTAATAAGCCAACACACTACCCACTAGACCACGGCGACTTCACAACAAGGACAAGCAACAAGACAACAAAATATCAGTGAAAGATCCAACTCGATCATTGCTGTCAAGAGCGGAACGACCCCTAAAGTCCTCCTCCACAGCCTTCTCATATCTAAACCAGTCGGTTCTTCTTGGATTCCTAAAAGGATTGTTAAAGCCAACAGATATGTTATTACTGAAGGATATCAGTTGGTGATCAGTGAAAGAACACTTATCTGAAACGCTCTAGTCCCTAATCATAGACCTATCCATGTTAGAGAGCGTAATTATCGCCTCCCTAACACGGGTCCTAAACGTTGGCGTGTTACCAACGTTACAAATGTTAAGCTTATTAAGAATAATAAAATTGAAAATCGACTCACTCCTAGTTACTAATATAAATATAAACAACAGGCCTTCAAGTGGCATCATTCTCCACATATGGATCATTCGAGGCAGTAACAGACAGATGATTTTATGACGCTGAACAATTTTGTCGGAAATCATACATTATTTATTGTATTTGAGAAGAAGTTGAATTTTCTGTTCTTGATATTGATTGAAGTAGTCCTAGTCTAGTATGTACCATGTTAGCTTATTAGACGTCAGACCAAGGTTCACAACTCAGGTCAGACATTTCCAACGAAATGTAATATTCCTGCTGCTGAAGCAAACATGACAAACCAAGGTTCACAACTCAGGTCAGACATTTCCAACGAAATGTAATATTCCTGCTGCTGAAGCAAACATGACAATACGATGTTTATCGCCAAAGATGGTACTACTTGGAACAGAGAATCGTATGCCTTTTGTAGCTTGGGAAGGGACTATATTACCAATAGCAAATGTTACTTGGAATGTTGTAAAGCCTTTCTAACTGTTCTTCTCATATTTACCTTACGTAGCTGACAAACTTTAGAAAAAAGTGTTTCGTCCTGTTTTATTTCAGAGATATTACGGTCAACTATGTACGTATGAGATAAAAGAATCATTTGATTTGACAATGATGATAAAATTACACATATTACGCTTTTTTGAAAGCTGAACTTTCAATAATCCCAATAATTTTTTCGCTGTAGATTAGTAACAAATTGAGTTTTATGGTCATTATAAATTTCGTGGTCCACTAAAATCAAATTGATAGTTATAGATTTAAGTACATGCTACGTGCGTAGCAACTACTTGTAAGGTATGTTTCAAAATTATAAGAACACCTTGTAATGTAAAATTTTTCATTAAATTTTATCATATTCTTTATAAATTACTTTGAGAACATATAAATGTTTGAATGTACTTTTCATCAATATGCTATATTTTTTTGTTGCTTTTGTAATTCTTAATATTTTTTAAAATAACAACTAAGTCAGTGTTTCAGAAGTATAAAAACATTTCAATTATTTTAAGAATAAAACACAATTTCAATGAAATTATTTGCGAATTAATCCACCTTTATTTTTTATAAGATTAAATATTCTCGAGGTCATACTCTCTACTAATGAATTGATTAAGTTTTGATCAATATTTGACCATTCTTGACAAATTGAGCTTTTTAATGAACTTAAATTTTCATAATGGCGATTTCCCGAGTAAACACGATTGGACAATATACCCCAAATATTTTCCATAGGATTTACATCTGGGGAGCACGCTGGCCACTCTAAAACTTTTATATTTTTTGAGCTAAACCAGTTTTTTGTAAATCTGCTGTTATGAATAGCAGCGTTATCTTGCTGGAAAATGTAATTTTTCATAGGATTTTGTGCTATAAAAGGCAATAAACTCATTTCTAGAGTTTTCACGTAATCTGTGCTGTTCATTTTACATGACACAAATTGAATTTCAAGACATCCATCGCTACAGAATGCTCCCCAAACCATCAGCGATCCACCACCAAAATTTCTGTTGGAGAAATGTAGGGGTTCCTTTCTAACATCTCTCCAGTAGCCCCTGTTTCTATCTGGACCATCAAGATTCCATTTTTTTCATCTGAAAATATAACCTTAAATAGAACTGATAGTTATTTTCACATTTACAAAAAATTTAATAAATTCATACCTGAGTCCAATTGGTTTGCATATTTTCTTCAGCGAAATGTAATTTTGCAGCCACATGACGGGGTAGTAACCGGGGTACTTGGGTCATTTTTGAATATTTTTTGTTTTTATTTTCTGTTATTGTTCTCCATATGGTTATTTTTGATATGGAAACACCAGTTGAGGCCATTATATTTTTCAGGCTTAATGTTGAATTGCTAGCTAAACGATTAATGTGGGCTATTTTTCGCTGGGAAAGTATTTTTTTCCATCCGGATCTTTTTATTTGTCCATAATCCTCAGGATTATTTAAAAAATTTTTTTACTACAGCACACTTCTTATCAATTTTCGAGCAATTTCTCTAAATTTCAAATTTTGATTTTTAAAGGCCAAAATTGTACCTTGTTCTTGTTCGGATAAACTGCACCCACGTGGCATAGCAAAAACAGAATTTTTTCTTTATTTTAAAACCAATTTTAGCTGAAGTTATTGCTTTACTAAATTGCATTATCAGTTTTTCTTCACTTGTTTTTATAATAATGAAACATACAAATAACGGAAAACTTCCAGAAATGAAACTACAAAAGTTTCCTAAAACATTTTTTCGCATATATAAAGAGTAAATACAAAAATCTATTTCTCTTAATAAATATTTGTAGATCAATTCAATACTTGCAGAGAAATTTGAAAAAAATAAGTGCTCTTATAATTTTGAAACATACCTTAGTCGTTTATGGGGAAACCTGTATCCGGGATACCAGAGAGTAATCAAAGAGAAAGCATTGTTATTCACATAATCGATTTTCTATTGCAACGGGAAATTTTTTAGCTCACATGTCGTTGACAACAAAATGTTCTAGCGAAATATAACTATAGTGTGTACTATCAGGTTTCAGCCAGCCCTGATGCGAGTGGCAATAAGCTGTCCCATTTAAGCAATTGGAAACTTATAAATCGCCACAAAGCAAGGGTGTTAGATGTCAAATTATTACGATTTTGAAAAAACTAAAAGTGTAGGATGAGAGTCTTGTAGAGTATTAGTTTCGTCTTGCGAGAGAAGTCTCTGCTACTCAATTGCCTATTGAGACCATAATAGCACCTGTTGGCAAGAGTAATCCTGCGCTTGATCTCCAGACTGACATCATTTTCGTTGGTAACGGCGGAGCCAAGGTAAATGAATTCCTTGACTGTATCAAAAGTATAGTTATCGGCCGTAATATGTGAATCAATACGCCGCACGGCTCTACTTGTCGATAACATATACTTCGTTTTGCCCTCATTTACTGCTAAACTCATCTTCTTAGACTCCTGTTCAATAGCACTAAAGGCAGCAGTGACATCTCGTTTGGTACGCCCTATGATGTCGATGTCGTCAGCGTACGCAAGCAACTGGACACTTTTTTGATAGATAGTGCCATTACGATGCACTCCCGCCTTTCGCAGAACACTCTTCATGACGAAGTTGAAGAGGTCGCATGATAAGGGATCGCCTTGTCTGAAACCTCGCACGGTATCGAAAGGTTCGGAGAGGTCCATTCCTACCTTGACGGAGCTGCAGGAATTGCTCAACGTCATTCTGCATAGCCTTATCAGCTTAGCAGGTATACCGAGCTTAGACATTGCGGCAAAAACACGATCCCTTATGGGGCTATCGAAAGCAGCCTTATAATCGACAAAAAGATGGTGTGTGTCGACTTGATTTTCGTGGGTCTTTTCCAGGATTTGGCGTAGTGTGAAGATGTGGACTTGCCAGGTCTGAAGCCGCACTGATAAGGTCCAATCAGTGTTTTGACGAGTGGCTTCAGTCGTTCACACAATACGCCTGTAAGGACCTTATATGCGATAGGGAGAAGGCTTATACCCCTGTAGTTGGCGCATATCGTAGGGTCTCCCTTTTTCAGGACGGGACAGAGGACACTGAGGTTCAAATCGTTGGGCATACTTTCCTCTAGCCATATTTTGTAGATGAGCTGGTGCATGCGCCCTACCAACTCATTACATCCGGTCTTAAACAATTCAGCGGGGAGGAAATCAGGACCTGCCGCTTTGTTGTTTTTAAGTCGCATAATCGCGACTTTAACCTCTTCATGGCTAGGTGGCGGAATTTCCACGCCGTCATCATCGATCGGGTCCGGAACATCATCTCTAGAGGCGGTATTGATGTCGTCATCGCCTTGCAGCAGAGTAGAGAAGTGTTTCCTCCACAACCTCAGCACCCCTTGCGGATCTGTAACCAGGTTTCCATTCTCATCCTTGCAGGAAGACACTCCGGGCTTATACCCCTCGGTCAGACGCTTAACCTTTTGATAGAATTTTCGAGCGTCATTCCTACATCTGTACATCTCGACTTTCTCACGCTCACGCCTTTCCTGCTCCCTCTTCTTGCGTCTGAAAAGGCGTCTCTCATCCCTTCTCCTCTCTCTGTAATTTGCGACAATGGCTCGCGTAGCGGCCGACTGCAACGTTTTTCTGTATGCGGCCACTTGGCCTTGTGAATGTCGAGATGCTGAAACCTGGTACTAAATACTACCATGTTACGCGCCGCGGCGAAATCGATCAGCCTCATACCATTGGAGGTAGTGTTTGCGTGGAGGCTGAACTGTCCGACAGTGGGGCCAAAGATACTTCCCGCCCGACCTTCGCATTAAAATCCACAAGGACGATTTTGGCGTCATGGACCGGGCATTTATCGTATACGTCCTCGAGTTTAGCATAGGAGGCATCCTTAACCACATCGTCCTTTTCTTCCGTCGGGGCGTGAGCACATATTAGGCTGATGTTGTAAAATTTTGCCCTGATGCGGGTTGTGGCTATTCTTTCGTTCACTGGCGTGAACCCAGAGACAAGGTGGCGAAGTCTCTTATTAACCACAAATCCGCATCCGAATTCGTGCTTATCAACATGGCAGCTGTAATACACATCGCAAGATGCTAGCCTTTTGCATCCTTGTCCTATCCATCGCATTTCCTGTATGGCAGTGATGTCCGTCCTACATTTCATGAGGGCATCCGCCAGTTGGGCGGAAGCGCCTGCCCTATAAAGGGTGCGGACGTTCCACGTACCTATTCTCAAATCGTTGTCCTTGAAACGTTTGCCGTGGTCGTCAACTTTAGAGGGGATCTTTCTAGAGGCTATTGTATTGGCTTTCATTGGATTAAATTTTTACGTGGTTGGTTCCAAGCCCTACGCACAACCCGAATTTAACGTCCAGGGGATTGGACCTCGCTGCACGCATTAGTTAACATCTAGTGGGTGCTAGAATGCCATCCAGGAGGGGCCACGAGGAGGCTGCGTGTCAACTTGAAATTAATTAATATAAATAAAAATATTTAAATTTTTTAACACTATCTACAAATAAAATACAAGCTAGAATGATGTTTTTTTAAGGCTCGATCTACGGTTAAATGTTTTTAATTTGTAAATAAGCTTATTAAGCCAAATATAATATAACAGTGATATCAAGGTGAACAATGCCCGTTGATAATTCATTTTCGAATTTTTAGCAGCCGTTGTATGTAATTATAATGGCTTTTAAAATTAAATTACTGATTAGGATAAATATAATTTAAATAAGTAAAATATTTCGTTTTGTTTTTAATTATTTAAATTAAAAATATTCATTGTGTCGTTAATCATTCACATATAGTATCAAATACGGCCATTTAACAGCCTATTTCCTCTAATTTTAAAATATACATTTTAATTGTAAATGTTTGAATGTAAATTTGTTAGATCATCTAATATGTAAATCAAAATAGATTGAAACTTTACCAACAGAATAAAATCAAAAATGTTCCGACTTTTTTTTTGCCTTAAGTAATGTGAGTATGTATGTACTAGAGGTCTGCACAAGACATTCTGCTTGCTTACCCTTCACCGAATGCAATACTATAGTGTACTCTGTTCTGTTGCTCTTGATTTTACGAGTGCACTGAAATGTGTATTTCTCATTTATTCAATGTATACAACAGCACTCGTTTGCCTGTGAAGTAATGCTTTGTGTTGTAATAGTATATTTTACTACTGAAGCTACTTTTTCAGTTTTGCCATATGAATATCAGTAGTGTAAAAAAAGGGTTTTCCCCAGAAATAAAAAAGTTACTGGCAGTGCTGGCGTCGACGAAGATGTACGGTTGCTGAGAGCAACAATGTTGTACAATGGTTTATGAATGCAGTTGTTTTTTTTGTACTCTATCTTTGCTTCACACTTATTTATATTTGCAGTTACAATCAATATTCGGTCTTGAGAAAAATGGAATAGTGTGCAATTTTATATGTCTATTTATATTACGACTTATGCAATTTTTTTTAATTTATCGTGCTAATATTTTATGGGTTCAATTTGAGCATCAATTACCGCATGTCGACGCCTTCTCATGGATTGAATAAGCTTCGGAATGTCATATTCTAATGTTATTTTTTCCCAATCTTCCTTGATGAACTTTACCAAATCGTTTTTATTTGTGGGCGTTCTTTTCCCTACCTTTTTCTTTAGATGAACCCACAAATTTTCGATAGGATTAATATCAGGACTTTGGGCAAGAGTATCAATAACTTTTTTGTAGTTGTAAAGTAACCTGGAGTTACATAAATAAGATTTATGTTAAGAATCATTATCTTCATAGTACTTGCAATTAAATTTGTTCGAATTAACCGGGTCAATATAACCAAATTTCTTAATGCTGGCGGTCAATTAATTTGTTAAAATATCAAGATGTACTTCCTTAGTCATTATTTCATCCGAAATCCTGATTACACCAACTCCCTTGCAGGATATACAGCCGAATACCATTACAGACAGTTTTCTAAATTTTAATGTAGAAATAAGATTTTTATTTTCTAGGGCTTTCAGAGGCTTACGCCAAATTTTTTGCGGTCCGTCATGATAATAAAGCATTATTTTCGTCTCATTTGAGAAAATAACTTCGCCCCAGTACTCCGGAGTAAGCAAAATGTATTCGGTGACATATCTTAATCTCTTTTCGACATTTTGTGCTGGCAGCAGGAGTTTTTTCCTAGTTATTCTTGAAGAATATTTGTGTCTTTGAGGAACATTTCCCATAGTTTCTTGGAAAACACGTAAATCAAAGTCTTTTTGCACTTGAAGAGCTAATCATATCGCACTGGATTGCGGGCTATCATACATGGTTCTAATAATTTTTCCCTCAACTCGCTGCGTCATCTTTTTTGGCCTGTCTGTAGATCCCTTTAAGTCTAGTCCTCCTCCTTTTTCAACGCGGGATATACAATTATATACAGTTCTGATGTTTACCTTTGTAGTAGTTGAAATAGCCCAATTGTATAATATTTTTTGAAACTCGTTTTCCTGACATTGTTTGTATTCAAATATGAGGGCACTTGTTACATAAAAAACGATCCCTTCATTGCTAGAACGCAGTGTTGCCAATTTTTTTTTTTTTAAATTTCCCGTCAAATTCGGCTTTAAAAGTCGCCAAAAATCGCTAAATTCACTTTTTAAACCGTCAGAAACCCGTCAAATAAATAGTTTAAACATTTTAAATTAACGTTAAATAAAATAAAATGTAAATAATTACACATATTTTTTGTTGAATTGTTTGTGCAATTATGTTTAATGATTTACAAACAAATTTTGGTATTTTCAAAAATATAGTGTAACAGTCTTATGCAAAAAAAAACCTTATTATAACCTTCAAATGAACATTAGTTAATAACGATTTTAAGCTTAATAATCCATTATTAAAAAAGTATATGCAAAAACAGTATTTTAACTAATATCCATTTTAATGTTTTTTCTTATTTGATGCTGGCAATACCATTATTTTATTCTCTCAATTTTTCCTTAATGTTGTTTATGAACGATTATTATTTCATTTGGTATTCGTGTCTAATATTGTTTTTTTTTATGTTTTTATACAAAATAATTGTTTTTAACATAAAAATGGGGTTGTATTTGTTTTTTTTTTTAATAACAACAATGTACAAATAAAATAACCAATGTAATTAAAATATTATATTTTGATTAAAGAAAGTATTCGAGTACCGGTTTCTTTAAATTTGTTTTGATTATTTAGACATCACTAAACTATTTTGTAAACAAAATTTATATTTTTGGAAAAAAGAAAAATTTGAGTACAAAAAAATATGGAAAAAAACTGCAAGCTATAATTATTTTGCTATGTGTGCCATCAATAGCACCAATGACACCAGGGAATTTTTTTTGTGTTTTTAAATTTTTTTTAATTTATTTTAAAAAATTTGAATATTTTTCACGAAATGTGAAAAATTGTAATAAAATTATGACAAATGTCTTTAATATAAGTTTAAAGTAGGGTCGAACCATTGTTAAATTTCATAGATTTAACAATGGTTTACTACAGGTGTTTTAAGCTAATTATCGTTTTTGGATATACTTTTATCGAATTTTGCTTAACAATGGTTAGTAAGCATGTTGTAAGTTTTTTTGCATAAGACCGTAAGTCTTCAGGATTTTCGTTTCGAAACTTTTGTGTGTACTGAGATGCCATAACTTTTTAAAAAAAAAATTCAATTTAAATGTACATTTTGAAATTATATTCATATAATTTATGTTCTAACAATTTCATCTTTTCTTGTCATGTATACTTAGTACATAGAAATGAAGGGGATTGGTTCCATATCCTTCAAAAAATGTAACAACAAAATAATTCGTAGGAAAAAACTGATCCGAGAGTCTTTATAAAAAACTAAAAGAATTTTTTATAAGCATTAATGCATATTTAATTTCATAAAATTGAAAGCGATTCTAACTTTATAAAAAAAGTAACATAAATTTAAAATTATTGTAGTTCAGGAAATCAAAAAAATAATATAAGTTGATAAAAAATGGTACATTCACCAATCCTTAAAGGTAATTTAAACAAACTAAAAATCATCAAAAGTTCATAAATAAAAAATTAAAAGCAGTCAATGTGATGATGAAAAGAACAGAATTCTATTTGCTATTATCATCGGATTTCATACGTATTCGCTTACGAAATGTTGATTCAGAATAGCTATCAACTCAAACAAGATTATCATTTTCAGTTTCCGATTGGACAGGGCTGCGTTTAATAACAAAATCGGTTATTAGCCGTTGGGATTTAGTTTGAAGGCGCCGTAGGTAGTGTGTTGCCTTATAAGACTGAAGTCCCGAGTTCAAACCCCAGGTCAGACAGCAAAACGAAAATATTTCTTCGGCGACTTTCTCTCAGCAGCTTTCTGGCAATAACTCTGAGAGTAAATTCTTAAAAACTGTAGTTCGGTGTCGACTTTAAACTGTAGGTCCCGTCACTCATGTAAAAAATTAACGCACACTACTTAAGTGGTGTGAAAAGCTAGGTCGTAATTCTGATTGAAGGGTTGTAATGACCAATTATGTAAATGTATGTCTTTGTATAACTCATAGTAATGAGCCATAGAAGATTTTGGATTACGTTGAAATTTCCATAAAGTTTTTTTAACTGTGCTATACCAGGTATCACCGTGTAACAACAGAATTAATTTTATTTTCTAGACCGTGCTATTACGGAATTAGGTGTACTTACTTTTTTTGGTATTTTTTCTTTTTTCAGCCTTCTTATTTTAAGCACAACACTTTAAGCTTTACGTTCAGTTGAAATAGATTTCAACTTTACGTTTTCTATTTTTGCTTTGTACTCTTTTTGCTAACATTTATTCGACTCTCGAATTGCATTTTTTCTAACTTGTACCATATAATTCAACCTTGGAAAAAAACGCTAAAAATCGCTAAAGCGCTGTAAAAAACTCCAGATTTCCATTTTTTCCCGTAATTGGCATTGCAAAAACGTCAGATTTGACGGGAAAAACGTCAAATTGGCAACAGTGCTAGAACGTTATTTATGCCTTTCACATTTCATCTCCTTTGTAAAAACCCAAAATGCGCAAAATTTTTGGGAAATAACGGTAAATTTTTGTAATTTTTTTATTATCTTCATTCAAAATGCAAAGATTTTTTTTGACAGTTTTTATATTGAGTGAACTTCTTTTGTTGTTGTTATTATTGTAATATGTGTTCCTATTAGAAAACTATTGGTGCCTTATGGTCGTAAATAAATACAGTCATAGAATGTGTTCAAAAATAGAAAAATATATAAAGATTTTGTTGTTGGAATTCTTGAATAAAGATAAAATATTAAATTTTTTTGGTCTGTGTAAAGATTTTTTTTGACAAACTGTACATATCAAGCCATAACCGCAAAAATATCAAGCGACATATTTTTCATATATCGCTTTTTGTAATAAATAAATTCATTGGCATCATTTACACCATCTATAGAAGAAGAACGTAGTCTCCGTAACAGGTAATGTGTTGGTTTATTAAACGTAAAGCCCGGGTACGTATCCCATGTCAGTCATGAAAAACGAAATATAACAAAAAATGTTTCTTCGTCGCCTGCCTCTCAGCAGATTTCTGGCAAAAATTCTGAGTGTAAAAAAATTGCCATGAGGAGCTTCTCAAATATTTGTCGTTCGGAGTCGGCTTTAAACTGTGTGGTGTGAGAAGCTAGGTCGAAATCCTGACTGAAGGTTTGTAATGACAAATTTTTATTATTATTATAGGACAAGAAATAAGTAATAAAAACCTTTCCCTTTAAAATTTTGTTTTTGTCGCTTGAGTTTTTTTGAGGTTATGGTTCGATATATGGAGTAAGAAGACTGAACTGAACTTCCGTATATCTTACGCGTACAGAAGATATCGAACATTCTGGACGTTCAATAGAAAAATTCACGCTATGGTGTTGTCAATCAGAGTTTGAAAAAACGACAGATCGTGGCTTAATAGCTTCGATTTTGATTACTTGGGTATAAAAAACCCTACTGGAAGACCTAACGCGATTGCTCGCAATCAACTGCAAACCCAATCGTTCGAAAAAATTTGTGGCGTCGCTCAACCTCAATTGTGTTCGATATTTAGCGTCGTATTGCAATCGTGGATGTAATGTTGATGCATAATAACAGGCAAGGTCGGTTTGTTTTTCATATTTTCTTATTGTCTTTATCGTAATGAAGTTAATTCTCAGTCCCAATTAACGATCGGTAACTCGAAACGAGCAGCGTACTCTTACATGTCTTTAAGAATATAGGGAATTCAATATAAAAAGGCTTTTCTAGTGGTTGTAAAGACAACAGCGAATATCTGTGCTAGAGTGAATTGCTCTTGCGATAATCCTGTCCAGGTTTTCCGATAGCACGCAACCATTTTGAAACACTTCCTTAAAGTTAGAGTACCATCGACTGGTTTTGGTCTATCGCAATATATACGAATAAAAGCACTGTATAATGCGCTTTATTTTCTCTGGAATATTTTTACTTTTTAAAATAAAGTATTGTAATGATCTGTAATATGGCTACTCTACAAACGATTGTAGTGATTTGTAATATGGCAACTCTAGAAACTCATTAAGTCCTTGTCAGATGGAATGCAAACTTGCTTCTTACCTTTTTCCGCTTTTAAAAATAAATGATTGTACGACATTCTAAAGAGAAAGCAATAAAATAAAAAGATATAGCATCCTTTACAACATCAGGTGTGGGGTGCATCTTAGAAAATAAACGAAAATATCGAAGCAGCTCAATGATGAATCTGAGACCTAGTCGCCAGACAATGACTGATGCATTAGATGCAACCGGCATCGAGTTCCCTTCTTCTGCGACGCTGAGCCAACTACGGGGCTTATATGAATCGCTAATGAAGCCACAAGACAACCACGGTTTAAAACCAGCACGCCAAGGGGATACAATGGAAAACATGCGCTCTCCAAGCAAATACTGATGTCGCTGAAAATGCTATTAAGACATATGTTGTCGCAAATCCTGCTGCACAACAGCAAACACGTGCTCTAGATCAGTACGCCGTAGAAGTCAACACTGAAGTCCACGTGCATGATGCCGCTGAAACTGAAGACAATGCAACTGCTGTCCCGAAGCCCGCTGTAATTGCTGCCGCTGCCAGAATGCACACAGAAGAAAATTATGATTTTCCTCCAGATACTGGTTCCTAGTCTTTGAAGATTATGCGGGGATGTTTTCCGAAAAGGAGAAATGAGCAGCCATACGCCGACGTTTGGAAGTGTCGGCCAAGCAGTACGTTACAAACTTAGGCCTGCTACAATTTAATGACTTAAAAGCTCGCCTAATAAAAATGTTCAAACGTACAGTTTCCCGGCAAGAGGTCTGCAGGCAACTACAGCAAAGAAATTTAAAGACTGACGAGTCGTGCCTCAGCTACGTGGTGGCTATGCAGTCAATCGCTACTAAAGCAGATATAGAGGAGCAAGAGCTGGTGGACATAATAATTGATGGTGTCCCTAAGAATGACAACGCAGTCAATATGCTCTACGGCGCCAGTAATATGGACGACTTACTACGTCGTCTAGATAGGTATGAGTGCCGCCGTCAACAACGTCACGTCCCGTTAAAGACTGTTGCTGCAGCTAAACCGATGCCTACTGAAACCACGGGTAATAAATTAACTGAAGCTGAGGTCCGCTGCTACAACTGCTCACAATTTGGACACTACCAAAGTCAGTGTCAGAAGCCCAGATGTCCCCCGAATTCATGTTTCGTGTGTACAGAGGCGGGACATTTCCACATAGACTGTCCGAAGAAGAAGACTGCAATTGGAGCGATAAATATTAAGGGTATTAATGCATTCCAATCGGTAAGTGTTGCCTTCAGACAACAAAATAAGCGCACTGATGTTATTAATTTTTTTCCTTACTTGATACGGGTAGCCCAATTAGTTGTTTAAGTGAATCACTAGTACCGTTTGCAATCCCTATTAATAAAACTGTACCTACATTTCGCGGCGTTGGAAATAAAATCATAAATATAATCGGTCGTGTTAGATGTGATATATTTTTTCAAAATAAAACAGTAGCGAGTGATTTATTTATTCTGCCGGATTCCGAAGCCATAGTGCCACTTTTAATCGGGCGTGATGTACTAAATAAACTAAATATTCACTTATGCAGCAAAAAAATTTCTTATAATAAAAATGAATTGTTAAAATTGAATTTAAAAAATGAATATGTTGACAAAAAAAATACATCGTGCGCTTGAGTTGTTTAAATTATGTAGTGGTCCTGAACTTCCACCTGCGGTAGAGAATTTATTAGATGAACTTCCATTTGCAAAGTGTAATAACAATGATTTTATTGAACCGACTAACATTAGGAGAATTGTTTCACCTGAAGTAAAACATCTAGAGAGTCGTGATAAAATTGCTTCTGAAAATGAGTGTATAGTTCAAAACGTTGAAGATTTGGAAATTATTGGCGACGATGAGTATTGTGGGGAAAATATGGAAATAATTTGCAACGTTGAGGATAATACGAATATAAACATTGATGAGGGACTAGATACAGCGAGTGCGTGTTCAATAAGGTCAATATTAGAAACACAGTATTTTGATAGATTGGGATCTCCTACAAAGATGGTAGATTATTGTATGGAAATTAGGTTAACCAATGATGTACCGATTTATAGTGGTCCAAGACGGCTTTCATACCGGGAAAAGTCTGAGGTTAAATAAAAACTGAATGAACTCTTAGAAAAGGGTATTATACGCCCTAGTGATTCGGCATATCCCTCGCCGATTGTGTTAGTGAGACGGAAAAACGGGCAATTGAGAATGTGCGTAGACTACAGGGCCCTGAACAAAATTACACTAAAGGATAATTATCCCTTACCCATAATCGAGGATTGCCTGTACTATTTAGGTAATAAAAAAATTTTTTCGACCCTTGATTTAGAAAATAGTTTTCATCAAGTACATATACAGCTTTCGTCACCCCTTTGGGTCAATACGAATATTGTTATATGCCTTTCGGACTAAAAAATGCTGGTGCGGTATTCCAGCGATTTATTAATAAAGTTTTAAGAGATTTTATAGAATCAGGTAAGATTGTAGTTTACTTAGATGATATAGTCATCACCACGGAAACTTTGGAGGAACATGTAGGATTATTGTCGGACGTGTTAGGTGTTTTAAGTGAAGTAGGTTTGAGACTTAATATGAATAAGTGTAAATTCGCATATCGGGAAAAAGATTATTTAGGTTATCGTGTGAACGAGATGGGCATTAGGCCTAATGAGGATCACATCAAGTCCATAAAAGAGTATCCTATGCCTACTGACTGTGAAGGGGTAGAGCGTTGTTTAGGGCTGTTTTCCTATTTCCGAAGATTTGTACAGGACGAATGTAGAGACGCTTTTTGAATCTGAAGGATCGATTGACAAATGCTCCTGTACTGACAGTATATGATCGGCAACGTGAAACAGAATTACACACAGATGCTAGTACTAGGGGCTATGGTTCTGTGCTCCTACAGAAACTAGGAGATGGTAAATTTCACCCTATAGCTTACTTCTCTAAGTGTACATTTCCGGCAGAATCTAGGTACCACAGTTTTGAATTTGGAACCATGGGCATAATATATGCGTTAAGAAGGTTTCGTATATATCTAGAAGGAATACCTTTCACCATTGTGACCGACTGTAACTCCCTTTCATTAACATTGAGTAAAAAATTAATAAACCCTAGAATCGCCAGGTGGGCTTTAGAATTGAAAAATTATAATTATAGCATAAGGCATAGAAGGGGAGAATTGATGACTCACGTCGATGCACTCATCCGAGAGCCAGTTATCGGGGTTATCGATGAGAATGAAGTCGATGTAAATATTTAGATTACGCAATCTAGGGATCCGAAGATTCAGGAAATTAAGATAGCACTTGAGCATGGTGAAAAAGAGGGGTTTTTGTTGGACAATGGTTTAGTGTTTAGAATAGATAATCAGGGACAAAGACAATTATACGTGCCGGAGGAATTAGAAGAAAACATAATGAGGTTAGTACATGAGAAGTATAGTCATGTTGGTATTGGGAAATGATAAGCAAATATTATTGGTTGCCTAATATGAAGGACAAATTGAATAAATTCATAAGAAATTGCCTTAAATGCATTTACTATTCGGGCCCACAAAAAAAATGAACGAAACCTATACAACATCGAGAAGAAGGCTATGCCTTTCGACACCTTGCATATCGACCATTTTGGTCCATTACCAGCAATTAGGTCCAAGCGTAGACACATACTAGCAGTAGTAGATGCATTTACAAAATTTACTAGGCTTTACGCTGTATACTCGCCAGGAACAAAGGAAGCATGTTGTGCCTTACGAAAGTATTTTAGAGACTATAGTCGCCCTAGGCGAATCATTAGTGACCGCGGTACGTGTTTTACTTCCGATGAATTCAATAGATTTGTAACCGAAAGAAATATTATTAACATCAGTAGCTTCTCCACAGTCGAACGGCCAAGTGGAAAGGATAAATAGAGGTTTGAGGGCTATGCTATCGAAACTATCTGAGCCAACGGAACATTGTGATTGGACAGATAAATTGTCGTAAGTGGAGTTTGCCATCAACAATTCGCTGCACAGTGCTACAAAACAATCGCCAGCTATCTTACTATTTGGATTCGAACAACGAGGAGAGATAGTAGACGAACTGACAGAATACTTACAGGACAGGTACGAGGATAGTAATAGGGATCTAAAGGTGATAAGGGAGGATGCATCAGAATCCATAAAAAAGTCTCAGGAGAATAACTTAAAGTATTTCCATGTTCATCACAAACCGCCAAAATCGTTCAAACCTGGAGATTTAGTTGTTTTAAAGAATGTTAATACAACCCCAGGAGTCAATAAGAAATTAATACCGAAGTACCGCGGCCCATACATCGTTCAGAAGCAATTAGGAAATGATCGTTACGAAATATCTGATGTAGAAAATTGCCAGGTGACACAATTACCCTATAGACGTGTAGTAGATTCGACTCGGTTAAGAAATTGGTTGGAAGTAAAGGACTCGGTAAAAAACAAATTATATGAAACTAAAGGCAACACGAGTGAATACGAAGACTATGAGTTTCTGGAGGATGAATTTTTACAAAACTTACCGCAATCGAGGTCGATTGCCTAGTCAGGTTGGCCGAGATTGTAATGATCTGTAATATGGCAACTCTACAAACGATTGTAGTGATTTGTAATATGGCAACTCTAGAAACTCATTAAGTCCTTGTCAGATGAAATGCAACCTTGCTTCTTACCTTTTTCCGCTTTTAAAAATAAATGATTGTACGACATTCTAAAGAGAAAGCAATAAAATAAAGAGATATAGCATCCTTTACAGTATCCAGCATCATAACGATTTTCTTACAGCTATCTATGACAGTGCGATACAAATTCAAACATGGCACCTAAAATGTTGAAACACTATTTACCAAGAATTTTCCTATTATTATGATGCGACTAATGGTTTAAACATACCTGCTTCAGCATTTTCAATAATATTCTGATATAATTCTGCGTTTCGATTACGTCTCTGCATTCAGCTACGCACTAAGCGAAAATTTATATTCTAACTCGGATCGATCGGATCGGAAGAAAACACTATGTTCAAAATAACATTTTTACTGCAGAACCTATAAAAAGGAAAAGAAAAATTTAATTATTTTTTAGAAATTGTTATAAAAAGGTTAATAAAGTGTAAATCAAGAATTAGGAGGAATTATAATACTTTTTAAAAAAGTGATAGTTACAAAAATTAAAAATTTTTCTTACTGAAATAACAAATTTCTATAAAGCTCCATGTGACATTGTTACAGTGGGTAGCAGAAATAAGTACATGTTTAAACTTTGAACGCTTTTTATTGAGTAAAACTAAAAGTAATAAAGAAAACTTTAATTTTTTTTTAAAATTTATTTAGCATTTAGTGATTAACAAAATAAAATAAAATATAAAATATAAACCATCAAGCTCTAAGGACAAAATAAACAAAGCAAAGACAACTCGCATGTAACCAATTTTGCACGTCCGCATTTTATTATATGTTTGCAAAAACGGAACCAAAAATTACCGTTATTTTTTCACTATTTTGACTTTTGTAAGAAAATATTAATTAAATATTAAGTACTTAATCTCATTGAGCGAATATATTTTGCAACTTATAGAACTAAAATCAATTTCTATAAAAAAACGTCGTTCTGTTGTCCTCATGCCTCAAGTCAGAGGTCGTTAAAATCTACTAACTAATGGAGATGCTCGTCTAATGGTAACAAAAATGAAAGGGACAAATTTTTAGTACCAAAAGGTGCTCCTTTGGCAATCGGGAAAACCGTTACTCGATGGGCGGCAAGTAGAACTATTAAAGATATTGGCTATACCTCAGCAGTCAAGAAAAAGAAAGAAAAAAACATGCAATTTAGGCTAAATATGTAAAAAGTTGCCAAGAGCACAGAAATTGGACAGTGGATGACTGGAAACATGTCCGCTGTCAGTCTGATGATAAACAATATTGCTGGCGCCACCATGGGGAAAGAATGCAAAGACACCATGTCTGAAACACGGTGGAGGATACGTCATGGTACGGGGTTGCTTTTCCACCACTGCAAAGAATCAATAATATTATGAAAAAAGAATATTATTAGAGAATTTTGCAGACCCATCTTCCCGATTTTGTCTACAAGAGCGCCTATCCTGCGCAAGAAGTACTTTTCCAGCAGTATGGCGACCCTAAATACAACTCCAAAATCGTTAAACAATGGCTTGGTGAGCAAAATTTTCAATTAGTGCAGTGGCCAGCACAAAGTTCAGCAAAGTCAATTGTGAAGAGGCAGTTGGGACAATAATGATCAGTCCCAACCAATTTAGATGAGGTTAGGCAACGGTTTCATCAATAATGCACAAATATTCCTAAAGAAATTATAGAGAATTTGGTGTAGAGCATGCCAAGTCGCGTAAATAAAGTTTTATATAACAATGATCTTTGGACTAAATATTATAATAACTCGTATTCCCTAAAAGTTTGGAATGGTGCAAAACTGACTACATCTGAGCTATTTTCCCCTTGATTGTTTTTTTTTCCTAGAATTTGACAATTTTAGTTTTGAATTTTATATTTGGTGTATTCACACGGTGTGCTATCAAGTCTTATTGTCATAACGTACTAAAGTTTTATGATAGTTTAAAAAAATTGTTGTTGTGCTTCAAAGAAAAATGTCATAAAATAATAACACCTTTTGTGATGTGTTTATTGTTTTGTCATAACTAAACAGTAAAAATCTAAGTCAAAAGGGAAAAACTCGTCGTCGAGCCGGTGATAATATTTAAAAGTTGCCGTCATTAAATATTCGCAACATGTACGAAAACATTCTATTAATTTTTGCATAGCTCCATATCTTCGAGATTGCTTACATTTTAATAATTTATTTATAAAAGTTATTAACTTTTATAAAGTTAAATAAAAAAGTTGATACATTTAAAATATAAAAGAAAATTTTGTTTATATACTTTGGCTGATTGGCAGCAATTCAATTCTGGTGATTCATTCATACTCAAAATTCCATGAGTGCTTATGAGTAGCGGAAAAACGATTCGTTGCTGATCTCTGATATGTATTTTTTATAATTGTATTTTCCTTTTATTAGCTGACTCAAATTTGAAATAGCACACTACGAGGGTTGCTCACAGTAGCCATATTTTTCGTGTTGTTATTTTATGATATATGACTTTATGACGACCGTGTGAATACCCCAATTATTTTGTTAATTACTAAGTACTAAATACTAAAAAATTTTTGAATTGCTTTACCACTTATTTTTATGCAATTAAAATTGCTCAGAGTACAAACATGTAGTCATTTGAGCACCCCACTGTATATATATATCTTTTATATTTGCAAATCTAAAAGTACCTTCACATCTAAAAAATTTTTGTTTGCCATGATGTGTCCGCAAAATAATTTTGCGCGGCAAACAGAAAAATTTTCCATTTTTGGTAAATAAAATTGTTTTCCGGCAAACAAAAATGTTTTTAATGTGACCACCCTGTGCCAAATATTTTCATGATTTTTTGACAAATACCTATTTGTTTGCTCTTACATATTTTTCGTAAGGGCAAATAACAGCTGTTTAAGGCTGTGTTGCCTACTAGCAAATCTAAAACATCACTAAAATCGCAAAAAAAAAAATGAATGAATTCAAATTTTAAGAAAATAAATAATCCTATGGAAACCCTTTTATGCGTTGTAAATGTACTTATTATATACGTATAAATATTTAGGTGCCTGCATATACAGAGTCTGAAATTTATATACAGGTTAGTGCATATATCAATTGTTAAGCCTTTCTAGATCAAAGCTATTCAGGAGTTTTTCAGTAAAATGGTTTTTTTTAAATCTCATTAAAGTAAAAGATCCCTAAAACGACCTAAGTCTTTAGTACATAAAAATAGAGTTCTTGTTTTTGGTATAGAAATTTTTTTTTTTTATTGCAACTATTTTGATATTTTCTTCAAATTATCACGAAAAATTTTGTTCCTGAAGCAGGTTGAAATATTTAAAAGTACAATTTTATGTATGAAACTCTTGAAGTCGACGGTACGAGTCATTATAATGGAGAATTGTAATTCAATGCAGCAACATAATTTCAATTTTCCTTTTACACAAGTATAGTACATTTTGGAATTCAATCATTTTGGAGGATAAATTTTCGAACAAAGTGACATAAAAATCTTTCTCAAAAGTATCTATAAATAATTTTCAAATTAGACCTAAAAGAAATCCTTCAATTTACATATATTCGATTTCCAATTTTTAGATTTAACATCTATTTCAAGTTATGTACATCATTTCAGCGATTTTCAAATATGGTGATTGACTACACTGGGAAAATATAAACATTTGTTTATGTTAATTTTATTGTGATTAAAAACATAATTTTTCTGCTTTTTCTAATTTTACGCGCGGAAACCATTTTCAAAGCCATAATCGTCTTTCTTTTTTTTCCTTTCGCAAAATATCACAGAAGCTCCGCAACACAAAACGAAAAAATATTCACCATCTATTACGTGTGCAAATGTGTATACGTATTTTTGTTCTCTAACATTCTGGTCTGGTGTTTTGTGACAAATATTTTTTAACTGTGACCACATGGCAAACATGTTTGCCAAATTTTTGTTTGCCCCTATTTGAAGAAACAAAAATTGGGAAATAAATGTGCGTAGTGTGCTCACAAAACAAAATTTTAGTTGTTTCAGTCATATTTCGGGCAAACAAGGGAAAACAAAATAGTGGCAACATTTGCCATACCCCTGACCGCACCTTAACAAGTGAAAGTAAATAACGCCTCAGCAAATTACATACAGTTTGTCAAAAAAATCTTTGCACTTAGAGAAAAATTAAGAAAACTTTGAAAAATTCATTGATTTTTAGTATAAATAATCAAATTTTTAAATTTTTACAAACAGGATTTTTAAATATATGTTTTGTTAATATAATAAATAAAAATGTAAAATAAATGTAAAATATTAAAAAACAAAAACAATTCAATTTTACTACTGTCAAAAACTTGTTTACACACTTGATAAAATATTAAGACTTATGCAATTTTTTTAAATTTGTAGTGCTAATATTTTGTGGGTTCACCTTGAGCATCAATTACCGCTTGCCACGCCTTCTCATGGATTGAATAAGCTTCGGAATGTCATTTTCTAATGGTATTTTTTCCCACTCTTCTTTGATGAACTTTACCAAATCATTTTTATTTGTGGACGATCTTTTCCCTACCTTTTTCTTTAAATGAGCCCACAAATTTTCGATAGGGTTAATATCAGGACTTTGGGCAAGAGTATCAATAACTTTGGTGCAGTTGTAAAGTAACCTGGAGTTACATAAATAAGATTTATTTTCAGGATCAGTATCTTGATAGTTCTTGTTATTAAATTTATTCGAATTAACCGGGTCAATAAAACCAAATTTCTTAATGCTGGCGGTCAGTTCATTTTTTAAAATATCAAGATGTACTTCCTTAGTCATTATTTCATCCAAAATTCTGATTACACCAACTACCTTGCTGGATATACAGCCAAATACCATTACAGACAGTTTTCCAAACTTTACTGTAGGAATAAGATTTTTATTTTCTAGTGCTTTCAGAGCCTTACGCCAAACGGTTTGCGGTCCGTCATGATAATAAAGCATTATTTTCGTCTCATTTGAGAAAAAAACATCGTCCCAGTACTCCGGAGGAAGTGAAATGTATTCGGTGGCAAATCTTAATTTCTTTTCGACATTTTGTGCTGGCAACAGGAGTTTTTTCGTAGTCATTCTTGAAGAATATTTGTGTTTTTGAAGAACATTTCCAATGGTTTCTTGGAAAACACGTAACCCAAAGTCTTTTTGCACTTGAAGAGCGAATCATCTCGCACTGGATTGCGGGCTATCTTACACGGTTCTAATAATTTTTCTCTCAACTCGCTGCGTCATCTTTTTTGGCCTGTTTGTAGATCCCTTTAAGTCTAGTCCTCCTTCTTTTTCAGGACGGGATATAAAATTATATACAGTCCTGATGTTTAGGGAGAACATATCGGCGATTTCCTTGGCAGATTTGCCTTGTAGTAGTTGAAATAGCCCAATTGTGTAATATTTTTTGAAACTCGTTTTCCTGGCATTGTTTGATTCAAATATGAGGACACGTTTACATAAAAAACGATCCCTTCATTACTGAAACGTTATTTACTCCTTTCACATTCCATCTCATTTGTAAAAAACCCAAAATACGCTACATTTTTGGGAAATAAAGTCATATCTTTGTAATTTTTTTATTATCTTCATTCAATATTTTTTTGACACTTTTTGTATTGCGTAAAGTTCTTTTGTCGTTGTTATTATTTTTAATGTGTGTTACTATTAGAAACCTATTGGTGCCATTTGGTCGTAAACAAGTAGAGTTATAGAATGTGTGCAAAAATAAAAAAATGTATAAAGGTTTTGTTGTTGGAATTCTTAAATGAAGATCAAATTTTACATTTTTTTGGTCTGTGCAAAGATTTTTTTGACAAACTGTATGTATGTAATACAATCCTAATATAAATAATTCCGTTTTCTAGAAATGCGGACAGTATAATTTTAAAGGCGAATTGCAATTGTTACAGGGTGGCTGATATGTATTGCAATCAACTCCAGGTTGTTATGATTTGTAAACTGCTCGACTGACAGCTGACAGATTTACTCCAGTGACAGTTCACTTTATTATTTTTAAGCTTACAAAAGCATTTTGACTATTGCATTCAGAAAAAAGTTGTTCGTGATGGAATTCAAGCATGATAGTGTGATTGCTTTATATTTGTGTGGAAAACCACAGGTGCTATTGTTAGAGCCCTCCAGCATTTAAATGTGAATAAATCGTTTGTTTCTCGTACCATTGCTCGTTACCGTGATACTGCCAGTGTTGCATCGCATCCATGAAGTGGACTAAAAACGGTAACAACACCAGAAATGATCCGAAAAGTGAAGGCCAGATTTGATCGAAATCAACGTCGCAGTGGTAGAAAAATTGCTCGAGAGCTCAACATAGCGCGAGAACGGATGCAACACATATTGAAAAATTAGCTTGGACTAAAGCCATTGAAGTTCCAAAAAGTGCAAGAGCTCACCGATGGACAAAAAAAAGTTAGACTGGAAAGAGCCAAGGAGTTACTTCGCTTGCACGAAAGTGGCCAGTCACCGAATTTGGTTTTCTCCGATGAGAAGCCATTCCAAATTGAGCAGTTTGTGAACAAACAAAATGATCGGGTTTACTTCCCAAAGAGGTCAGCTGAAAATTTAAACCTGCGATTGGCCACCAGAACTCAAGCGCCGCCGATGGTAATGGTGTGGGCCGCGGTAACGGCCGATGGTCGCTCCCCGCTAGTATTCATCGACCGTGGGGTCAAAATAAATGCCGAATATTATCGGGAAAATGTCTTAAAGACAGTATTGAAGGCCTGGGCAAACAAACATATTGACCGCAGACCATGGACATACCAACAGGACTCAGCACCATCGCACTCAGTACGCGTCAACCAAGAATGGCTTAAAGAGGAGGTTCCTCGCTTCATTTCTACCGCACAATGGCCACCAAAATCTCCGGATCTCAACCCGTTGGACTTTTGCGCCTGGGGTATTATGGAGAGTAATGTGCTCACTAAAATATACCAAAGTGTCGATCATCTCAAGACGGCGCTTCGCCGGGAATGGGCCAGAATACCACAGAGCCACTTTCGTTCGGTCTGTGATGACTTTGTCGGTCGTTTGAAGGCCATAATTCGTACCAAAGGTGGCCAATTCGAACAAATCTAAACTGATTCTAAAATTTGGTGTTAGTTCCAACATTTTTTGCTTTTGAACAATAGAATTAAAAAAAAAATTAAAAAAATATATCGCTTTACTTTGTTGCATTATACTTCAGCCACCCTCTAATTCTATTATACAGTTAATGCTCCATCTATTAACCCGGCAAATGTTATTATTAAAATTTATAATTACTTTACATATCAAACCATAACCGCAAAAATATCAAGCGACATAATTTTCATATATCGCTTTTTGTAATAAATAAATTCATTGGCATCATTTGCACCATCTATAGAACAGGAACGTAGTCGCCGTAGTCTAGAAGGTAGTTTGTTGGCTTATTAGACGTAAAGTCAGAGTTCGAACCCCTGGCCGATTTCCCCTCAGCAGATTTCTGACAAAAACTCCCTCTTTTTGGACCCCTTTCGGTCCAACTTTTTAAACAGAACTCCTACAATAGCTATTTGGGAAACTTAACTAAGCTGAATCGTAAAAAAATACCTTTAAAACCAATAAAATAGAGCATTTATGCATAATTTACTTATTTTTTCCCATTTTTTCTCCCTTTGTCCCATTTTTTCTTCGCTTTTGGTCAAAATTTTGAAAAGATTTATGGCCTATAACCAGCACCGACAAAAGCTATTTATGTAAGTTTACCATGGTATATTTCTTATACCATGCAAGTTTACAATAGATGAAAAAAGATGCTCACGCTTTGCTGTCAAAAGTATGACTAAATATAGTAGAGTATTAAATATACAGCAAAGAGTGAAAACAGCTAATAACAATTCATAAATTGTTTACAAAAATACTAGCCCTATACTGTAATTATAACCACATAGATCTCATTGTGTAGAAAATTAAATTAATACAAATAAATAAGTAAAATTATGCTAATATGTCTGAAGACCATATGGCTTTTCAGAATTCCATTTCTTTTCATCCGAAAATATGATTTGTTGTGAAACAAAACATATTTATTAGCAGATTAATATGAACTTTGAAATAATTTTCAAAAGACTTTTGCCAACATTTTAAAACCCGAAGGTATCTCTGTATCACCCTCGAAGTATTTAATATCTTCAGATCCAAATGCCTAATTTAGGTGCAACTCACACTTTTCTAACAGCCCAACCTAAATTATGGCGTAAAGCGCAAAATAAATGTCGAAATTTCTCATGCCCATAAAAAATGTATGAGACCAACCATAATATCGCGGCGTTAACGCTTTGCAATTGGAAAATCCAATTTTGACGTAAAGAAGTGAAATTTGTTGTAAAACAAGTTTGTCATTGTTAAGCAATGACATGTTAGCTGCTTTCAGTCCAATTTTGTGATTTTATCTCAATTTTTTATTTTCATTTGACGATTTTTATTTAACGCGGTAAGTTAACATTACTGTTCTTGGCACAACGTCGACGCTTTTATTTAGATTGCTCATTACCACAGATATAAACAGATACGTCACGGGGCTTTTGACGTTTAACTCTTCACTTAGAAAGACACAGTAAATATAACCTAAAAGTATTTCTATCCCTCTCTGACTGCCTGTCTATTTTGTTAATTTTTTTATAGATTTCAGGGTGGATTATTATTATTCTATTTTGGTAGAAATTTATGATATTTTTGTAGAATATTAGAATAATTTTGGATAGAGATGAACCGTTTTATTAGGAAAACGTAATTCGGAATTAATGTATTCTTTATGATACCTTTCATCGGTCGTCACTAACTTAGTATTTAACCAATTTAGAGGTACATTCACAACTTCCTGAAACAAAAAGTTATGATTATACATTTTGTTATATTTTTATTTTTACATTTCTTCTGCACACGGAACTTTTCTCAATGTGAAGGGAAATTGCTAGGAGTTCGATTAATAATGAAAAAATGACGGAATTTTAACTTTTTCATTCAAGAAATTAATAAATACTGGTAATATACATAAAGCTCTGCAAGAAAAAATGTTTATAAGCAATATGTCTTATTTGATCTTAATATATTTAGCTTCTTACTTTTCTTTTACACAAGAAACTATATTCATTGCGACCAAAAACAATATACAAATCGATTAATAATTAAATATTTACATATTTTTAATATTTTCATTGAAGAAATTAAAAAATACTCAAAATTTGCCCTTTTTAACCCAAAATAAATTTTTGTTTACATTTAATTCTTCCACTTTATCCGCCAGTTTTCACTATGTATATCTGTTATATCTTTTAACATCTTTTTTCTTCCTCTACGGGGAGGGTTAAAGCTGCTGATTTTAGCGTTTTTCAAACGTCATAATTTGTCGTCACTGGTTACATTGTGTTCATTACAGCGTAAAAGCTGGGCGCTGAATTATGTTGCGCTTTACGTCGTAATTTAGGTTGGGTTATAAGTCGATTTCATTATCTTTTGCTCTTCGCACAGAAAAATCTATATTATATTGTCTATTAGTTTTAGTGTACCATATGTAATCTTGCTTTGCGTGAAAAAGTCTAAAAATTGATCAATTTTGATATTTCCCTCAAAGACATCCTTAGCTCGGAATATACTCAAATGGGTCCTATGTAATTTTTAGTAACATATGCTAGATACCACACTTTACCCTTTTAAATTTCACAAGTCAATTTGCTCAGCTATCTTATATGCATGTATATATACAGCATCAAAGAAGAATGTTAAATTAATGCATCATCAAATTTTTAACGGTACCAAAAAATACAACTTTTATTAGAAAGATCCCTGTCAAGTTTTAAGTCGAATGTTTTATAGCAGTTAAAATTTATTTTTAAAAGCACTTTGAATTTTGTAACTATCTTATATGAAACGCACTTTATATATATTAGTGGCTTGTAAAGTAGTCAAATATTTATATATAAAATTGAGATTTTAATTGAAGAAGTGTACTTTGTATTGAACTGTTATTATTTCCATACAATTTTTGACTACTTTGCTGATCCATCTGATTAATATAAGCGCTTCCTTACAGAATTATACAAGACTTACTGAGTTGCTTAATTTCCTCATTGCTCTTTCAGAAATTCCGTGAGCTGTGGGTTGCAACAATTTACGTGCTTTAAGTTGTATTTCCATCAAATCATCTGAGTCGTTGATGTTTAGGTGTGGACGAAGGAGAGGTAGTCAACATAGTTGGACATTTATATGCAGTACATATTCAAATAAAAATGCAAAGTTCGTAGGGTGTTTAACCTGGACTTAGTCTTCCTAAGGTATGCGAAATTTTAAAGAATATTTAAAATTTCTTAATATAATTTTGTTTTTTCTAGTATCTATAATTGTAATATTCTAGTAGATCTAGATTTATAGCAAATAGTTATTTAAAAATAGCAGCAAAAATGACGTGTTTAAATATATTTTCTTTAATGGGATTGATTTTTGAATTGAAAATAACAATATAAAATTAAAATTATAGTAAAACTCATTAGATCAATGCTTCAAAAAAAAAATATGAATTCACTTATTAATTACTACTACGTTTCAAATTCGGTTTAAAACATTTTTGTAAAATTTAAACGTGCTTTAAGTTTCCAGTTTATTTTTGTTTTATACTAAAAAAAAGGGTGTTAAAACCGGATGACCCCTAAAGCGTAGACTTAATAATTGCATATTTGTCGTAAAAATTTCTGGTAAGTAATTTTTGAAATTGTGTACTTGCGGTAATATGTACATACTTGTATACATTCTTATACAAACTATTCAAACCAGAAACAACGTTTAAAAACACTAGTGTGTACTTTTTTCGTTTAGTTTATTATAATATGAAAATAGTAACTCTAACTGAAACAAATTGTATGCAATTGTTCTAATTGTTTTATTTTGTGAGACCCTAAGAATTTCGTAAATTCGAAACATAAATGATTTCTTTCAATCATTCTTTATTAACTTTAGTAAGTGTTTTGTATTAATAGAATCGTGGGTAAATAAGATCTGATTCAGCGAATTTAACTTCAATTTCAAATATATTCAGGTATGTTCTGAAAATCACAAAATTTCAAATCACTTGTGATTTTGAAATCACAATTGTGATATAAAGGTGTTCTGAAAATCACAAAACTTTGAACTTTTTGATGTGATTTTAAAACTTTCGAAAACACAAGAAAACATCTGATTCTTAGTTTAGATTTGGTAACACTTTTTATGAGTTGAAAATTAGTCAGTGTTTTGGTAAAAATATCAAGGGAAAAATAAACTAAAATTAGCTTCTTTTTATAAAAATTAAAAACATTGTAATTGTCAGTTTTGTTTTTATCAATAATAGATTTGAAAAGAAAACAATTAAGAAATTAATGAATGAAAGTTAAAAAATTCATTTTGGGCAAACATAAAAGCTACCACAGTTAACACCGAAGTTGCCACTGTTCGTAATTTCAAATTCTTGCCATTTGATATTATTTTATATGTAGATATTTTTAAAATTAGGCGTGCAATTGCTAGTTGTTTTACTAAATTAAATATTACTTTACAAAAATAATTAAGATTCATTGGAAATAGTTGATTTATTTAAAAAAATCAAATACATTTGACTTTAGTAGAAAAATTTTGCAAATCTGGCAAGATTAGGTTTATTTTTGAAGTTCTGAAACAGCTGACAACTATAAAGTAAATACAAAATCACAAAACCAAACAACAACATTTTTTGAAATGGGAAGTGACTTTAATTTTATCATAATTTTATACTTTTTTGGTTCAAACTTGTTCATTTTACTATAAAAATCAATAAAAAACATTTTAAGCTATTTATTTCATTCATTTATTGTGAAGCTCAAAATAAAATGGTTGAAAAAATACGCAAGTGATTTTAAATCGCCAGCCACCTACCTTACCGGTTTGAAATCACAAATATTACAAAAATTTTGTGGTCAAAACGCCTTTCTTGTGATTTCAAATCACTTTCACAAAAAGTGATTTTCAGAACATGCCTGATTGACTTTGAGCTCTACCGCTCTAGAATCTAACTTAATGGCGTCAATATTTCCTTGTAGTCATTTTAGAAGATATACGTCTTCGATGTACAGTACACTCGGGATAACGTCAACTAATTACAACCGCGGGTGTTGACGTTTATGAATGTAAACATTTGAAATAAAAAATATATTGATAGTTTGTTTTAAAACGGTTTTATTGACTACAAACTAAAATCAAACATAAACAAATCCAAAAAAGAAACAAAAAAGGCTTTCAACCTAACTATAACTAATAGAATACATTTTAAATGAGATCATATTTTTAATTTCACATACTTATGTATTTAAAAAAAATCTAAATATCTTCCTGTATGTCTAGAAGGAACTATCGGCTATTTTTTATTTTAAAATTTCAAGTAGGCGAAATACCACGCCCACATACGCAATAAGTATTTAATATCGCATATCTCATAAACTACAACAGCTAGAGTCCCCAAATTTTGTATGGACGACTTTGACGTATATAGGAACAAAATGGGCGGATTGGTTATAGTGGGCGTGTCACCTCCCATAGGCTATATATATAAAAATGAATGTGGGTTTGTTTGAAGTCTATAGACGGCTAAACGGCTGAACCGATTTCCTTGAAATTTTAGCTGTAGCTTCCTGTATGTCTGGAAGGAACTATAGGATATATTTTATTATTTTAAAATTTCAAGTAGGCGTGTCGTCACGCCCACAAAAACACTGATAACCATATAGACACTTTAGCAAACCGCTATCCTTTTGTGACATCGAAAGTGATTTCAAATTAAATTGGGAACGGTCCGACGCAGATTGATAAACGCAAATCTACCGTTTAGAATAGCGCGAAAGGCCACTCCGCTTAGACATGCTAATTTGTTAAAGAGATCTTTAAAGTCCATGAAATGGTGATGAAACAGAGGTTAATTTGTTTAGTATCGATGTAGAAAGAAATGTATGTCGCCCGAAGGAAAAAAAAAATCACATCAAATTTACTGAAAAAAGTCAAACATGGAAGGTGAAATGTTATAGTAGCCCCAGTTTTTCCTGGGAGGATGAAAGCCCAAACCATCTCATACAAAATATCATAAGTAGGTGTGCCTACAAAGATATGTTGGACCTCGTTAGGAAGTTTCGGCAGGACAATGATCCAAAATACTCCTCGCAGTTGGTAAAGGAATGGTCCGCAAACATAAAGTGGATGTTGTTAATTGGCCAACTGAGAATCCTAACGTCAACCCAATACAAAATATTTGGGGGAAACTAAAGGAAAGTGTTTTTAAGCTTCCTTGCAGAAATAAAAAGAATTGGGGATCAATGTTAAAAGAGAATGGTACAATATACCGGTTGATACTTGTCACAAATTAATTTCCTCTATGTTTAGAAGAATAGAAGCTGTTGTCATTAACAATGGAGGATATACCGGATATTAATTGCCTGATATAATATTTCTTTAAAAAACTGAGTTATATTAGTAAATTTGAAGCCCGCTTCAATTAACGCATTGGAAGACAACATTTAAGCATTTATTCGTGAGATACCGGCCGAAATGTTGGAAAGAGTATGCCAAAATAGGACTAAGCGGATGGACCATTTGCATGAAATAATCTTTAAACATTGAAGACCGTAGTATCGATTCAAATCAAGAGTTCATGCATTTTTCTGAATTTTATGTTTATTTTTTTTTTAGAAAAATTTCCTATAGCTCTTAAAAAATTACCATTTATGAACGAATATGATGTCCCAATTTTGCGTTTCAATACCGAGCAAGGGTAAATTAATTATACAATCTTTGATTGTCCTCTGCAATTGTTTAATTGCACGTCCCGACTCTCTTTCACTAACAGGAAGATTGAACAGATGTTTCAATTGCGAATTTACCAGCACTCGCTTGTTCTCGTACCGGTAAATCAGATTTTGCCGCGCCATGTCAAAACGCTATTGGTAATAGGGCAAGATTATATTCCTAGCCTCGCCTTCCGTTTTCTGTAGAAGATAATACATTTTCTAAATGCTACTAATGCTGGGGTTATCCCCGTAAAGGGTCGAGAACATGTCCCTGAAAGGGAATGAACGGAATGTTCCTCTTTCGGCATTGCCCGAACAAAGGTTTCAAAACCTGCTATGCGATTGTAATTTCTCACACTTTCGATTTATTATTTTATTTTTATCACTGTCACACTATTTAGTTAAAATTCAAAAAGCATACCTTTTTAAAATAGTATTTGTAAATGAGGGGTTTTGTTGAGTGATGGGGTAAATATGGCTGTCCCTTCAAATCTGTAAAGGGAAAGCTCAAATTAAAAAATTTTATTTTGGTTTTATCCGACTCGAAGGATCAAATTTTTCTGGGGGAATTTGGGTAAAAAAAGAATCTCCAAAATGAAATATTTTAATCCACAAGTAAACGTACCTTGCTGTTTGGTTGTTGATCGAGAATGAGATCAATTTTTCTTTTATTTTCTTCGTTATAATTTACATACCTTAAGCCTACTTACACTACTTAAGACTACTGACTTCAAATTAGGGTGGCCAGCGTAAACAGATGGCTTTAAAAGTAAAGGCAATTATAACGCAAACACTATCACAACCAGGAAAAAAGTTTTTCGCGATGCAACGTATGCTCAATGCAGCAGTACTACCTCCTGAAAAGCTATCTTTATGATTCCATAAATCTGTAAGTTGATTCAATGTTGCTATTGAAACTAAATTAATCAGGGTTGTTGCAGAATCTAAGTCATAATTGTCATTTATCAGAATTGAAAATCGATTCTGATTTGCATTGGTGTCATGAAATCGACTTGTTTTTCCTTTATTTCGAAAATTAACAAAACCTACATTCGAATCAGATGTTTTGCTTTGTTTACATTCTAAAATAATTTTTTTGATAGATTTTTGCATAAATATAATATATAATATAAAAAAAATAAATAATTTGTACCTAAACTAAAATGGTTGAAGCGGTAGTTTTGTTTTTAATGATGGAGGGAACAAAAAATGAAAAAGTGAAACGAAAAATATTAAGGGATTACACCAATCCACTAGAGCTGCCGGAAACAGCGTAAGTAGACATTACAATAAAAACCGCAATGATAAAGGTATTAACATTTACAAACTTTAAAGATTTATTGGACAATTTCGTCTGAATTAAGAAGCTTTTCGAATGTTGTTGAACATCATTGAAACTCACCTGCCTCCTTCAAATATTCCTTGCGTTAATTTAAGAAATAAGTTATTTTGCGCACTATTCCTGTGCTTTCCCCTATTTGTATGATAGAAAAAATATGAACATCTTAGTCTTTTATTTTTATAAAATTTAATTTAACTTACATTCTGTGTCAATTTCATTTACCCACACAAAACAAATAAAATACAAATCTGGCGCCTGTCAGCTAATCAGAATATTTCTGACAAAAAATCGATAAAAACAGTTTCTGTGACACCAATATTAACTTTTTGTCGATTTCAATTCAGATTCTGACTGTAATCAGATTCCATGACAACCGTGAATGATTTGGACTGAAATGTTACTATTACTTATTATTATAAAATTATTCACAGAAAATAATTTATGATTTCAACTTAAAAGAGGGAAAAAAGCATTGATAGGGATACTTAGTGCGATTACAATCCAAATACTTGAATAGGTATTGGGTTTGGGGTTTGTTGTAATCTTTTGAACCAAAATTTTCTAGTAGTAAATTAGTAAGAACATACATAATAGTGATATAATCAATGTTTTCTTTAGGTGGGTTTATATTTTCTTCAAAGTGAAACCTACTGTTGTGTATTCGAGGAAAATTTGTACGAATGGGTACCCGAAATTCTTTGGATTACCGATTTTTTTTTTACCTCCAAGAAATTTAACGAAACTACTAGCTAAGCTTGACCGATTGTATGTAGTTATCATAAATCATTGCGCACAATACCAGCGAAAATTAAAATTCCTTTGTAACAATTTTTAAATTCTATTTACAATTAAAAGATATAACAACAAACATTTAATAAGTCAATAATATTTTGTCTAACTCAAACATTTTACTTTTTAGATATAAGGGCGGCAGAACAACTGCCACAAGGACAAACGATAGGCGGCGTCCTCAGAGCGCTTCATCATCGTCTTTGTCACCTCGAGTTGTTTTGTCAAGGCTAGAACCGAGAGATTTTGAACGCTTGCGGTTATCTTATAAAGTCGCAGTAGTAGATCAAAGAAGATCTCGGAGTTGCCGTGGTATGAACATGGGCCAAAAAATTAGCGGCAGTGTGAAATCTGTTAACAGAAATGACACGCAAACGCCATTTAAGCCAATTATACCAAGAGAATTAGCAGCCGATTTTGCGAAACCAACTCGAGTTGACATTCTTTTGGATATGCCACCAGCAAATAAAGAAATACAGCTAAAATACTCATGGAATTCTGAGGACAGATCTCTTAATATTTTTGTAAAAGATGACGACAAACTTACTTTTCATAGACATCCAGTTGCACAAAGTACTGATTGTATACGTGGTAAAATTGGCATGACTAAAGGACTACACATTTGGGAAATATATTGGCCTACAAGACAAAGAGGTACTCATGCAGTTGTTGGAGTAGCCACCTCAGAAGCTCCTTTGCATTCAGTTGGATATCAAAGCTTAGTTGGCTCAACAGATCAAAGCTGGGGTTGGGACTTAGGAAGAAATAAATTGTATCACGATTCAAAAAACTGTGCAGGTGTTACGTACCCTGCTATTTTAAAAAATGACGAAGCTTTTTTAGTTCCTGATAAATTTTTAGTTGCCCTTGATATGGATGAAGGTACATTAAGTTTTATTATTGATCATCAGTACCTCGGTGTTGCTTTTAGAGGGTTAAAAGGAAAAAAATTGTATCCTGTAGTTTCAGCAGTATGGGGTCATTGTGAGATAACTATGAGATACATTGGAGGACTCGACCGTAAGTTTTTTTTCTTAAACACTTATAAAAAAAATAAATAGATATATACATACATAGTTTATTTGAATAAACTACGTATTATTTGAATGCAATTGCTTTAAATAATAGGAACTAAATCATATCTTCTTTTGGATATTGTATATACAAATTTTCTTAATTTTTTCAGTTACTTTTAAGAAGTTTTGTTTGTAGTACTGCTGTAGGTATGAAAAAGAGATAAGAGAGGATACTTAATTTTGAACCGTGAAGAATTGCAAACTCCGTTTTTAATATTTCGGACCAACAAATTGTAATATCTCTGAAGCTGTTTTTGGCGTCTTAATAAAGATACTTCAAAAACAATTCAAGAAACTAAATTTATTCCTTATTTATGGAAAATGCAGTTACTTTGTAATACCTTACCAATTAGAATATAAAATTGATATTGTTACGCAAATGGAAACGAATTGATATTGTTCAAATTAAAAAGGGCCTAATATCATTTCACATGAAAACAATAAGCAAAAGCTACAAAAACAAAGACCATGAGTATAAAAGAGAAAATTAACGAAAACGCAACAAGAAGCAATGTATACACAATACACACTAACAAATACATCGAACACGTTCCAAGTAAATCAACAACAACAAGCATGAGGCAAAAGGGGTAGACAAGTAAGCAAACGCAACAACAAGCAATGTGTCGCGATAGAGTTCTCGAGAAAGTGAGAACACGAACCTTCTACTTCAAAAACGTTCGTTGTACTATTTGTGTTGAACTATAAAAGGGCAAGACAAAGCATACGACGAGTCAGTAAGCACAGTATAAGCAGTGACGAAAGCAATGACATTTGAAAAAGGTTCTTAAAATAAAAACACTGGCCCAACTAGAGAGAGAGAAAAAATGTTATAAGTGTTACGAACCAAAATGTGTTAGAAGCAACAGAGGGAAAACTGGTAGATAAAGCAGAAAAATTAAATGTAAACAAACATTTATTTTATGTTAAAAAGGGAAAATTTAGAATATTTTTTAATATCTTCAATGAAAAGTTTAAAGATTCTTAAATATTTAATTATTAATCGAAATGTATGTGGTTTTTGGTCCCAATGAATATAGTGTCTTGTGGAAAAGGTTAGTAAGAAGCTAAATATATTAAGATCAAATAAGACATATTGCTCATAAAATTTTTTTCTTGCAGAACTTTGTGTATATTACCAGTATTTATTAATTTCTTGAATGAAAAAGTTAAAATTCCGTAATTTTTTTTATTATTAATCGAACTCTTAGCTATTTCTCTTCACAATGAAATAAATTTCGTGTGTAAAAGATAAGTAAAAAGAAATATATAGCAAATTATATTCTCATAACTTTTTGCTTCGGGAGTTTATGAATATACCTCTAAATTGGTTAAATACTAAGTTAGTGACAATCGATGAAAGGTGTCACTAAATACATTAGTTCCGTACTACGCTTCTCCAATAAAACAGTGCATTTCCTTTCAAAACTATTCTATTATTCTACAAAAATATCAATTTCTACCAAAATAGAAAATAAAAACCCACTCTAAAAATTAACAAAACATAAATAAACAAAACTGAAAGAATCAGACAGAGACAGAAATACTTTTTGGTAATATTTGCTGTCTCTTTCACTTTTGGATATTCGTTTCGTTACTGCTTATACTGTATCAGTAAGAATTGAGCTTCGTGTGAAGTTGAGTGTGAATAAAACAGCCGTAAAAATCACAATAATTACGGCGTATATATGTCACATTTAGAGATTTCATGACAATGGAAAAAAATGTGAAAATTGTATATAATTGCAATTATTCTTAACATATATATCTCACAACGTCCCGTGGGATTCAATAAGAATTTGATCAGACACGTTGTGTGTGAAGAGAATTTTGTGGTGTTGCTTACAAAAAAGTTGTAAGCAGAGAAGAATAACGAACAGTTGTTATTGTGTACGCGGAAGAGTGTGAAAGAACAATTACGCTTAAAGTAAATTGTTATTGTGTAAATCAATTTTTAAAGGTGGCACACGGAATTGTGCGAACAATAAAGGATTGATTTAAAATTAAACCCATTTATCTTTATTCTCATATTTTATCCACGAACTCACATTTTTAAAAAGGTAAAAACGAAACAATATATAGGTGAAATTTATATCTGATGGTTGCTTGCAGGACATGCAAAATGTTGATTGGTGCTCAAACATATTAAGAATGGATAACATATAGATAATTTTAACAAACAAAACTTAAATAAATATAAATATGAATTTAAAATCTCATTGAAGGAAAGTGAAAATCCAATAAAAAAAACGATATGAGGAATAATTAAAAAAATAGATAGTGCACAAAAATCATTTGAAATAATGCTCAACAAATAGTAAAAAAAATATATGAAAATATAACCAAATTTCGATAATCGTAATAACGAATCATGTGCGAATGTTTAAAAAAGTTGTAGCGGAAGTAAATAGTAAACAAAATAACATTTCATATGCTGATGCATTAAAATCAAAAGCAGCGTTGCCAAAAAATAACAGAAAACATACCCAAGGAGATACACAATATTGAAAAAACATTACAAATAATAATAAAAATAAATAAAAATTCAAAGTGAAAGCAAAGAACAAAGAGCTAAAATAAGAAATCCTTTATAGCAAGTTCGCACGGCAGCAATTTTTCGTAATTCGCTCTTTATTCGTAATTGAACATCCAATTATGTGCTGAATTAGGTAATTCGCCATACACATTTTTGTGAGCGAATTACCCAAATTGTATGTAATTAAATTCCTATTACTCTGTGAATTTTATCACATTTTAGCCAGCACCAGCTGTCAAAGCACAAAATACAAACAAATAAATATTGAAAACAATGAACAATAATGGAATCCAAACAAAACATTTAAAAAAAGTATTATTTAGGAGGTTATTCGCGATATTAGTGGAGGAGTCATTAAAGTGATCTCATTTAGAGGGGCAACCACCTGTTGTGTCAATTTTTTGTATTTATTTTCTGTAAAAATAAATTTTGCAAACATTTTTGACCACTGGATAAACTAGTTTTTATAAATACTGACCGATACCGCGCGGTCATATTGTGCATTTTGATTTTTAGTTCCACTATACTCGTCCATTTTTTCTCTCCATACCTCTAATAATATCTGCTCACTACAGTTGTCACATTTGCTAGGAGATTTTCTGTTTACTAAAAATTTAAATAATTAAGTATTAATTTATTTAAAAAAAAATTACCTTTTCCATCATAAATAAATAAAATTTAATATTTACATATATACGAACAATTTAAAAGAATAAATTGGCAACCCTGTGGAAAATACAAGGAAATCTAACAAAACGCTATAGAATTATTGAAATTTTTATAATAAATTGTTTAAAAAATTTGATAGAGACTATTTTAAAAACAAAATTAAAACGAAAGTATCAAGTGTTGGTAAAGACAGAAAAAATTTCGTAGAACTAAGTTTTTTTTTGTCGAAAACAATAAGAGGGGAAAGTGACATTAGATGCAATGGAGTGTGCAACAAGGTGTATCCGCCGTGATCGAGTAGGTAGTTTGCTGGCTTATTAAACGTACAGCCAGGTTTCGAGTCCCAGGCCAGACATCAAAATAAAAAAAAGACAGAAAAGTATTTTTTTCGGCGATTTATTCTCTTTCTCTTCTTGAAAGGTTTCTCAAAAATCTGTCGTTCGGAGTTAACTTTAAACTGTAGGTCCCGCCACTTCTGTATAAAATTAACACACACAACATAGGTCGTGTGAGAAACTGCGGGCTTCCTTGAGGACGATTGCTGTAGACTGTTTAATGGTGAAGGTATAACACTGGCCATTTTATAGTCACCAGTAGGAACTCGTTCCCTTACCGCTCGCATCTTCCTTCTTTCCTAAACCTACACAATGCACTGCATGAGTAGGGGCCATCCCCTGAGAGCTGGTTAGAGTGGTTCATAAATAAAAATTTTGGATTTTGCTAATGGCCAACCGGAATATATATTAAGCACTCTGAAAAAATTATGCATGATTTTTTTTTAAATTTTTCTGTTAAAGTTTAGGGGTCGCTATCGACCCCCGAACTCTGGTGTTAACACATTGCGTACGGATCACGAGATATCTCGTTTTTAGCAAATCGAACGTTGTGGCCGAGTCACGAGATATCTCGTTTTCATGTTTTTTTTTATTCAATCGGCAATTTAAGCAACCAGCAACAAATATTTTTGTTACGTTACCATGCTAACGAAGCCTCTCGCATTCCTAAGACAAATTTAGCGAAACAACTGAATTTTTAACATTCCATTCATTCAGTCATTATAGCCAGTGCATCAGTAGATCTGTGCCGATCGTCGTACGTATTGTATCTTATAAAGTTTACTGATTTATTACTGTACATTTTGGAATTTCAAACTTCGTGTTTTAAATTTGGAAGGTAACAGTTTTTTAAAAATCATCTATATCTTCAATCTGTTACTGATAATTTATAACAAAAATTGATTTTATGATTTTATTTATTGTAAAATAAATAATAGTTAAAATGTAAAAAATCTTATACAATAAACAGATATATAAACTATGTATATATAGTATTATTTAAGAATAATTTATGCGAATATAATACCAAGTGCAAATTAGAAATGTGCGTATCCGCTTCCTATTACTTGCCAAGCATGTTTTTGGAGCGTTCGAAAATGTGCGGGCCTTGAGGGCGTGTTGAACGCGCAGAGCGCCGTACGCAATGTGTTAATAAAAATCGCTGCCCTTATAACTTTTTCTTAATTTCTTTACATTTTTCCAGTGTGTGTTTTAATAGTGGTACTATGGCCCAGAAATAAGACGATTTCGAGTGTATTTTTACAATATTTAAAAACATTTTTTTCAAAATTAATAGGGACCATACATATATATTTACATAAAAATATTCAAATAAGTTACATGTGTTTATTGAAAATATATACATATGTATTAATTTATAAAGAATGGTTTTAATGTTTAAACGTAAAATATAAATCAGTCAATTCATGAAATTAATGGTGATTAACATATAATATAGTTTCTGAAAAATAGTTATTGGAGCAAAGTTGATTTATTTCAATTTGGGTACTTTTGTCTGTAATCTTTCACCAGCGACAATAAGTACTGCTTTTGCTGTTCATTATTAGTATGTAGCTTATTATATTCCTCCATCAGTGCTACGCCTCTTTCTGCTATGTCGTTAAAAACCTTCATAGAACGAACTATGTCTCTACTAAGTACGTAACCCTCATCTTCCGCCCAATCTTCAACACTTTTCTTTAGGAAATTGGATGAAATACCGGTAATGCTAAAAAATCTAAGAGTGTTTTTAGAAACAAAATCTTCTAATTGTTTGCAAATTATTAGAGTGGCACCTAATGCATTCGTTTTAAGGTATTTTCCGGTCCTTCAACATATAGCGCGGCCACCATCTTTTTTTTTTGTTTCAACTGAAACTTGGCCGTCAAATAAAGCGAACGGAATAAGTTCTTCCGATAAGCACCAAAGATTGCCAAGGATTTTTTAATGGCTGCAGATCGAATCAACTCATTTACTTCTGCATAATATTTTACATACATAACTGGTCATTACAACCCTTCAGTCAGGATTATTGACCCAGTTTCTCACACTACTTACGTTGTGTGTGTTAATTTTTATACATAAGTGGTGTAAAAATACTTTTTGTATTTTGTTTGATGTCTGGCCTGGGATAATATTTAAGATAAATAATGTAATAATAGAAAAGGGATAAAGGATTAAAATTTAGCTATCATATTGAGTTTATCTTTAAGAAAATCGGGGAAAAAAAATCGGATTTTTCAAACGCTTAAGAAATAAAATGTCAATTATAACATCAATAAATATTTACAATACAATAATTAAACCTAGTTCATTTAGAATTTGGATCAACAAATAAAAATACTACAGAGGTTACAAAATAAGGGAATGCGTGCAATACTTAAAGTAGATTGATTAACATCAACAAGTTGGATGCTAGATACATTGAAATGGTTAAATGTAAAAGAAAGACTTCAAGTTAACACCATATATTTTATTCGGTCCAGGTGTTCAGGCGTGATTGGCTTACAAGCAAACAAAAAAACAGACAGAAAGATTTATAATATACTAGCAGATTGTACCCGGCGTTGCGCGGGTTATAAAAAGAACAATAAATAAAAATCCGGTTTCGAAACCGACTTTTTAAAAAATGTAATTTTTCAAATTATTGGGTAACTGGTTTATCAAACAACTCAGTTTTTTGAATACTCTAAGTCCTAAATATAGGTTAGGTTAATTCTGACAAGTAGAGTACTCGGTGGTCGAATTGACCCATTGTACTACGTCCTAGCTTCTCACACCACTTATGTTGTGTGCGTTAATTTCATACATGAATGGCGGGACCTGCAGTTTAAAGTCGACTCCGAACGACAGATTTTTTGAGAAGCATTCCATGGCAATTTTTTACTCTAAGAGTTTTTGCCAGAAATCTGCTGAGAGGAAGTCACCGAAAAATTATTTTCATATTTTCGTTTTGATGTCTGGCCTGGGATTCGAACTCGGGTCTTTCGTCTAATAAGCCAACACACTACCTACTAGACCACGGCGACTTAAATATAAATGCATGCAATTTGCCCGTTTGTCGCTCCTTTCCACTTTCTGACCTCTTTTTGTCCAACTTTTTAAACAGAACACCTCCAATAGCTATTTGGGAAACTTAACCAAACTAAATCGTAAAAAAATACCTTTAAAACACATAAAATACAGCATTTAAACAGTTATTTCAGAGTATTAATTTCTGCCCATTTTTCCTCCCGTTTTGGTCAAAATTTTTAAAAGATTTATAGTCTATAACCTGCACCGACAAAAGCTCGATCTATATCCCAAATTTGAAGAAAATCAGTCTAGATGTTCAGGCGTGATTGGCTAACAAAGGAACAAAAAAACAGACATACAGAAAGATTTATAATTTGCCCGTTTTTAGCCCCTTTCCCCCTTTTTGAACCCCTTTTCAATCTACTTTAGAAACGGAATACCTCCAAAAGCTATTTGGGAAACTTAACCAAGCTAAATCGTAAAAAATTACCTATTACCATTTTTTCCCCGTTTGACCCATTTTTTCTCCCCTTTTGGTCAAAATTTTAATAAGATTTATAGCCTATAACCTGCACCGACAGAAGTCCGATCTGTATCCCAAATTTAAAAAAATCGGTCCAGGCGTTCAGGCGTGATTGGCTAACAAACAAACAAACAAAAAACAGACTTACAGAAAGATTTATAATATATTTTAGGATTAATTAGTTTTATATTAATTAGTTTTTTAGTTTTAAATCTAATCTAAAAGTATTACTAATACTACTTAATATCAATAAAAAAAAATTAAAAGGAGAATTAAAAGAACAAGAACTGTCAAAAAGAATTACAAAGATGCCGCGTGAACATGATAATTCAAGTAAGTAATTCAAAACAGAGAGCGAAGTAATTCGAAGGCTCGTGCGAAGATGGTATTACAAAATGTATTGAGTGATAACTATGAAATTAAGCTGCCGAAAAGTGTTGCCAAACGTTCAGATTTATATGTTATAGGTTGTTATAGTGTAAAATAGTATCGTAGATTTTTTAGTAGGTTTTTAAATCTAGACAGTTTTTTTACTTAAATAAATTACACAGTATTATGAAGTACTTTATTGCGTCTATTATTGTCGCTTTGCTCTATCCAATAGGTTACACAATATTAAAAAAAAATGTATATGGCGGAATTTTACGTACAATATATATAAGTACATACATAGCATGAAAAAGTAAACAAAACCTGTACACACATTTCAATATTAATTTCGAGGATACAAAAAACTTAAACAAATTAAACAATTTAGAGAGTTCATAAACTAAAAGACAATGTTTAGTGATATGAGTGAGGACGAAGAAACTTGTCTAGCCATTATATTAGCAAATAAATTTAAATAAAGTCTAAAAATAAAAAACGAAAATGGATGAAGAAATCCTTCCGGAAGAATCACGATGCACTCAGTAATAAATTGTTCTGATAACTATTTAAATAATTGATTACAAAATTTTTGATTTAAGAAACACTTATTATACATGTACACACACAAAATTGAATTTTGCTATCAGCTGTTTCTATTTCTATGTACTCTATTTTGGTGGGAAATAATTATTGTACACAATTATTCAACACATTACACAATATTGCGTTTTCCACAATAAAAATACTTATTTTTATTAAATATATAGTGTTACTTACATACACACATGCAGTTTTATTGTGCAGTGTCATTTAGAAACAGTTTTCAAGTTAAGATGCAGACTCATCTTGGCCTGGCATTCTAGCATCCGCTGGATGTTAACTAATGCATGCAGCGAAGTCTAATCCCCTGGACATAAATTTCGGTTGTGTCACCTCGTAAAAATGCCGCCCGGCTGGCGGATGCCCTCAATACATGTAGGACGGTCATCAGTGCCATTCAGGAAATGCGATGGTACGATAAGGAGTGTCGCAAGGGAGCTGCATCGAAAAACACCGCATACAAGGAAACGTCGCAATCAGCCGCTAAACGTGCTATTGTCGAGAACTACAGAGAGAGGAAAAGGGATGAGAGACACAAAGAGGGAAAAGAAAGGAAATGCGTGATCGTGAGGAAATCGAAATGCTCCAAAATTCTATCTAAAGGTTAAGCGTCTAACCGAGGGTTATAAGCCCGGAGCTTCTTCCTGGAAACATTTCTCTACTCTGTTACAAGGCTATGACGATACCGATACTGCCTTTAGAGATGATGTTCTGAACACGTTCGATAATGACGGCGTGGAGATTCCGCCGCCTAGCCATGAGGTCAAAGTCGCGATTATCCGACTTTTAAACAATAAGGCGCAGCTCCTGATGGCCTTCCCTCTGAATTGTTTAAGACCAGTTGTAATGAGTCGGTAGGACGTATGCACCAGCTTATTTACAAAACTTGGCTAGAGGAAAGTATGCCAAACGATTGGAACCTCAGTGTCCTGTTCTGAAAAAGGGAGTCCCTACGGTATGCGCCAACTACATAGCAAGTGGCAAGTCCACCATCGACCACATCTTCGCACTACGCCAAATCCTGGAAAAGACCCACGAAAAATAAGTCGATACACACCATATTTTTGTCCACTATATACCTGCGTAGCTAATAAGGCTATGTAGCTCCGTAAAGATAGGAATGGACCTTTCCGAACCTTTTGATACCATACGAGCTTTCAGACAGATCGATCCCTTATCATGGGACCTCTTCAACTTCGTCATGGAGTGTTCTGTGAAAGGCGGAAGTGCATCGCAATGGCACTATTTTTCGAATAAGTGTCCAGTTGCTTACGTGCGCTGACGAAATTGACATAGAGCGTACCAAGCGAGATGGTACTGCTAGCTTTAGTGCTATTGAACAGGAATCTACTAAGATAAAACAAAATAGATGTTATCGACAAGTAGAGACGTGCGGCATATTGGATCTCAGATAACGGCTGATAACTATACTTTCGATATAGTCAAGAAATTTATTTGTCTTGGCTCCGCCGTTACCACCAAAATTGTTGGTGGCCCATTGTGATACCACAGTTACACATTCCCCCTATTCCAGGAGCTACTCGGAGCTTCTGATGAAGCGACTCAGACTGCTAATATCTATGCATGACAATTCATCTTGATCCTCCTTGTAGTAGACATTAAATAATCTCCTCCACTGACCAAGCGCCGGACATGTGCACAGAAAGTGAAGAATAGTTTCATCCTCTTCCTCATCTCCACAGCTTCTGGAGAAATTATTCGCGCGGTGTCCTCGCATGCGTTCCTATAATACAATGCCCCGTAATTAACCCGATAACAGCGCTGAGACTGCTTCTTTGAAGTTTAAGCAGAGTCGCCGTGCCCTTCCTATCCAACCTTGGCCAGATTTTTTACGACGTTCCGCCCTTATCCAAAGCTGCCCACCTACTGTTGACAAGGTCCACGATTGCCTTGTCAATTGATAGAGAATTCATCAGAGAGTTCGATGGTCGTGCCGCACCCTTCCTCTACTCCTCCCTTCTCTGAATAGATATTCTAAAATTCATTGAGAAGTCATATCGCGGTGTCATATAGTCAATGCGTTCGACAGTGTCTTCAAGTATCCTTGTATGACCAATGCTCGATGCATGCCATTGTCCCGTCGCCCAAAGACGCCTACTAACACTAGCCGCCACACCTTTGCAGCATAGATGAAGTGGTAGAAGGTATAAGATTATCTCCAGAACGATCGTAGGAGTGTGCGCAGGGCACCACTGATAATTATGCAAACATCGTTGTAACCTTCCGACCACACCAGGCATCCCGTAGGTCAGAATAGGTCTGACCACCGCTGGTAGATCCAGTGAGTCATCTTAGGTTTCAGGCCCAATTCCTTCCCCAACACCTTGTTATAGATGTAGAGGGCGATCGCAGCTTTCCTTAGTCTTTTAGTGATATTGGCGTGTTTCAAGCTTTTTTATAGACGCCTAGGGGCACCTCTTATTGTTTCCCATGTTCCTCATACTTCTGATCTTTCTATCTAGAAAGAATTCAATGTATCTATGGTCAGAGAAGGAGTGCTCCTCAGAAACTTTCCAATCCAATGATTATATATCTAGTACCTCTTTTCTATTTTTGGTTACAAACGTGGGCGTGTTACCCTCGCTGCATACTATTAAATCGTTAAAGGGTATAAAATCAAATAGTGACTCACCCCGTTCATTAACGTCCGTGGTGCCCCATATGATATAGTGAGAGTTGGCGTCGCATCCAATGAGCAGGCCAAGTTTAACGCGCCTGGCTTCGGTGACCAGTTTTTACCGGATCTGGTAGAGGATCTTCGGCTGGATGTGGCATATAACTGTAGGAGATCCAATACTGCCTTCTATATATCTCCGTTGCAACCGTAGTTAGATCTTCATTACTGAAAGAAGGGAGCGAATATGCTATTTATTCTTAATTAGTATACAGGATCTGGGCCTACCTTTAAGTTTGGCGTGAACCAGCCTATAATCTTTAAGTCCCAATCCACAAACCTTGTTGGCTATAGACCATGGTTCTTGGATTAGGGCAATGTCTTCTCCTCTGTTCGCCAGCCGGGAAAACAGTGCAGCCGATGCTGCCTTAGAGTGATGGAGATTTATTTAGTTTACTTCCACCATTGTCTGTTTCATCCTCTTTCCTCTCCAGTATCCAAGCCATCATCATCCTGATCAGCCTCATCTAGGAGTTGAGATTTCTTCATCAGCATATCAAAGACAGATGCTACAACCGATCCAGTGGAAGAGAAAGAGCTAACTCTGGATCAGTATTGAGGGTGCTGTAAGGTTATCATTTTCCTTTTCTTCTTCATCCGATCTGCTCATGTGTGCGTCTTGTGGCTTGCCCCCTGAGCAGCGTTGTCACCCGATTCTATGGGGCGGTGGCCAACATGCCACCATGTTAAGCATCCGCAACAAATTATATTTTCACCGCTATGTTTAACAGTTTGCTTCACATGGTATCTATGAACACGTTCCCTGGATCTGCGCTAGCAGTAATACTTTCCATCTTACTGAAAGTCGTTACAATTGGACTCATCCGACTAGATAACACGTTTCCAATGAGATGGATAACACGTTCTAATCAGTACTATTATCGAAGACCCGGGGAACGTGTTCAAGGATTCTCTGTGAAGCAAACTGTTAAACATAGTGGTGAAAATATAATTGGTTGCGGATGCTTAACATGGTGGCATGTTGGCCCTCCATATTTAGTAGATGGTAGCAAGCGAAAAAAGACTCTACAGATTCTGCAAACCCATCTTCCGAATTTTATTTTTCAACAGGGAAATAAAATTTTGAATTGATGGAATGGCCGACACAAAGTCCCGACCTCAATCCGATTGAAAATTTTTGGTCATTCGTGAAAATCCGGCTCGGGCAGTACGAAATAGCCCCAACAAACATGGTCAAACTTTGGGATCGTATAAATGCGAAATGGAATCGAATTCCGAAAGATGTTATTGATCATTTGGTAGAAAGCATCTCAAACCGCGTGAATCAAGCTATTTCTAATAAGGGTCTATGGACAAAATATTAAAACTGGGTTAGTTTCTTGAATTTTCTTGAAACGTGCAAAATTGAGTTTATGTGGGTTATTTTCGTTTTTTCATTCAAACTCATTGAATTCATTTCATTAATTATTGTTTTTTTACTGCTATTTGTTAAGAATAATATAAAGAATTAAAATTAATTTTTTTTTTGTATTTGCTTGTATGGTTTTGTTTTTGTGGATGACGAAACTCAGTATTGTGAACATGCACTCACTTCTGCTTGTCACTGTATATACAAAAAAATTTGTTTTTTTTTTTCTTTCTTTTTTTGGTGGCAAGAAATATTTATAATACGATAGTAAACCATCACTTCGAATGTGGATCAACAATAACATTTACATACATACATGATGCAATGAAGCATATTTGTTATACTAAGTAATATTTCATATGCAAGAGCTGATTTCTATTTTCTGCTTCGTTTAACATTAGCAAATTCGTATATTTTAAAACAAAAGTTAGCGACATCAATTGCGATTAGATATTGTACGATAGGAAAGTATTTGTTATAGAGAATATACAAAAATGGTTTTCGTAAAGAGAAATTTGTAGTTTATATACATATTTGACCCTTAGAGGCTCATGCCAGTAAAATTTTTAACATTTTTATATCAGTAAGATTAAATGGAACTACGAGTTGAATTCAATACTCTACTCTAAAATCAAAAATTGCAATTCTCCTGAATATTTGTGCAATCAAAACAAATGCGTAGGTGAAGAATGCAGAAAACTTCACACACAAGTTCTCGATTGAATTTGTATCTGGAGATAGATGGGACTAGTGTAGACATTAATGTGGTTATATTCGAACCATTTTTTAGTGCACTTTGCTTTATATTTTGGGTGATTATTCTGCTGGAACTCCCATGTACTTATATTTTTATTCGAAATAATGTTGGAATATATTTTAATGTATTACAACATAATCCACTTTTATGATGGTAAAGCGTATGAAGTGAAAATGTTTTCTTCTAAATGCAAAATATTTTGACACTTTTATGATGGTAAAGCGTATGAAGTGAAAATGTTTTCTTCTAAATGCAAAATATTTTGACTTTAAAAGTTCGTTTAATTCTTTTAAGCGTTTTCTCGGGACCGTAATACGCGATATCATTGTGACAAACTTTTGCGATTTTCCATTGAACTGGATTAGAAACTACAAATTTCAAGCCATCGTCCGTATGGCAAGCGGTTTCGCAAAACGAATTCTTTCCTTACATGCGTCGTTTGCTCAGATTTAATAGCACCGTTGAGAGCTCAAATAACAGAACTCAGCTTCACGGCTTGCACTTGCTTAAGGTGGAACCTGACATATCTATTTTCCGGGGTGGTTGATCAAGGAACCTACCAAGCACATCGACATGAACCCCTCATGACCAAATTCACAGGCGAATTCTAAAGTCTTTATGACCTAGCGAGTAACTCGAGGCATAAACTCTTTACTTATAAAAAAGTAATAACAAAAAACGCATAAAAACGTCTAAATGGTTAATTGCATATATTTTGGATATTCTTCAGTAACCACAATTTCGATACCTTAATTATATACTTTTTCCTAAACTCAGAACCATTCTGAGCCCCTCATGAAGCAAATTTAGTTGCTAATATCCATAAATCGATCAAATTGTTCCTACAAGTATCCAATAAATTATCAAATTAAACTTATTATAACTCTTAAATATAAAACGAAAAAGATATTTAACTTACGTATTGACATGTAAATAAAAAGAATAATAACAGATTCAAATAAAAGAAATTTCAACTGTAATAATAATATTGTATTATTTTTATAATTGATTTTTCTCTGGAATTTCTTTACTTTAAAATTCTTTACATTTTCTCAAAAATTACCATTTGATACGCATTGTATGTTGTGGTTTAGATCCCAGGTTTATCAGCAAACTCTAGTGTGCTAAGAATAATGTTTCCGTTACTACTTATAATATCTTTATGAGCAACTGGCAACTACACTAACCTTTGATTGCTCTTTATAATCGACGCGTTTCATACATCGGAGAATAGAATATAAATCAGAAATCAGATTATTTGTCTTCAGGTTTTATGGTAATATTGTATGGATTCGACTACATGCCGAAATCCATTTTGTCGTTATACTAGATACTTCCGATTGCAGTAATCCCTCGATTTATGTCGCAATTGGTTCCAAAAAAAAAAAGGCGACGTGAAATCGAATTTCATATTGCTTAAACTACAAAGTAGTATGTTTTTAACAAGGAAATTAAAAAAGTTACAGTAATCCCTCGATTTACGTCGCAGTTGCTTCCAAAAAAAGGCGACGTAAATCGAATGAACAAATGGGAACAAAAAATTTGACGACGTAAATCAAAACAACGTTAATCGAGGCGACGTAAATCGAAGGATTACTGTAGCCCATAAATAATAAAGTCTGCAGAATAAAAATTAGTTGCAATTGAAATTTATTTTAGAAACATACAAAATTGATCTTATTTGCATTCCAGTCCATCGTGTTAACAGTAACGTGGGATCTTACCTTTTCTTTGTTAAAAGCTTGAACAAAAGAGAAAACTTTATTTAAATATATTCATATTATTAATAAGCTTACACAATTTATATCCATAGTGAACGACAGTTTAGTCTTGTATGATTTTATCAAATTTTAATTTAGATTTAGGACCATTATTACAATATGCCGTTAACTAAAGGGAGGATTTTAAAGAGCAGATAAATTGTTTTTCATTACTATAATTGAGCAACAGGTGGCAACTTCAAATTTAAACAAAATAAGGAAATAAAAAAAGCCTGTCGTTGCGACTGAGTTAAAATAAAAGTTGTTTGATTAAGAAGTGTAATCGACAATGCTCCGGCACTGCCACATTTTTGAAAAAGTTAACTTTATATTATCTGTAGGTTGTAGTAACGAGTAAGAAGTTAAAGGTGACTTTAAAGTTCAAAAATTACTTTTATCTAAACCCAACCTTAACGGCAAGTTCTAACAATGGCCCTTAGTCATGTAAAGTTAGAATTACAGTACTTTTCGCTTATAGTCACAACCCTAAATTGCACACAAATTGAGGACTATATCGCTAAAGTGACTATAAGCAAAATTTTTTTATTTGCCACAATGTGCTTAAAAAGAAAATGTCTTATATTAAATTTTTGTGAATATAACAAAAAAAAATCAGTTTTATTACAAAAATAAATAAAACGTACATGAATTCATTGCATTTAAAAATAATTATTGTCAATATTATTTAAAAAAAAAATTAGTAATTTTAGCCTGTTTTAGCTTGAGGATATTGTTCACAGATGTATCCTCTATTTTTTCGAATAAAAAATTTGTATTTATATCTTGCTCTGAGCAAAAATGTCGCAAAATATCCACTGCATTTAAAATTTCTTTAATCGAAAACCGTTTTTCTTCAACAAAAACTTCTTCATTTGTATCCAAATCAGTTTCCGTTGGATTATTTTCGACGTTTATTGAGTCTAAAATTTCTTCACCCGACCTAACGCCATGGTAAATTAAGTCGTCGCAATGTAAATATTCCGGAGAAAGGTTTTCGATTTCGGTAACATCAATATATTCATTATGTTCGACAGTAGTATCATTTATTATATAAAAACCACCCTACAAAAAATTAATTCAGCATGAAAAAAATACATTTTTATACATATATTATGTAGTAGTGGTTTGTGATTTTGATAAATAATTTTTTAGAATGTGACAATATCGTGAATTTTTTTCATATAAATGACTTAATGATCACGGATAGATGGCATATATGTGAAAAATTCTTATATCAAAAATGGACTATAAAGTAAACTTTTTGTATGAAATTGATCGATAGACATATAAATCTAATTAAATTGACAATATCACTAATGTGACTACAACAGGTAGTAACTATAAACGAAAACTACTGTAGTCAGATTTAAACATTTGTTTTAGCTATACTTATTTATTATTACATCACACAAAATTTATTACATCTTGTTTTAAACATAGTAAAAAAAATTATCCTTCTTTTTTTAGCGGAGCCTTTACCGTTAATGGATCTATGCAGGAGAACAATACGACAAGAACTTGGACGTGAGCATATTGAAGAACGTGTCCAACAACTTCATCTGCCACTATCAATGAAAACTTATTTATTGTATAAAAATCGTAGATAATATTTTCAATTTAAGCTATTAATTTAAATTAAATGATTTGATATTAGTAGCATGTCTTCAATTGCATATTTAATAAGTTAATACTCCTTTTAGTATAGTTTGGTGTAATATAGACATTAAAAATTACGTTTAAGTTTTTATGGGTTTAGTTTTGTAAATTTGAAATCGCTATACACAAACATCCAAATCTTTCAAGATAAAATAACGATAAAATAAATCACAAATTTTTCTCACTTAAGAAATACAGATTTTCAGTCAATAAATTCCTTAAATAAAAATATTGTTTGGATTTTTTAATTACTAATAACTCGTTTACATCTGAACGAAACAAATCCCTTAAATATGATTTAAAATTATGCTTAAAATTTAAGACGTTTACTTTGCATTACCATTACCGAGATTCGTTTTTATAACAAGAACAATTTGTATGTATTTTTTGTTTGTTTTTATATTAAAAATAATTTTTATTATTACAGGATAGTACAAAAAATATATTTTTAGAATAAAAACAGTGTTACCACAACTATTAAATTTCGTTGAAATCTACCAGATTCTGAAGAATTTTTGGCAAAAAGTAAAATTCGTTCAGGTGTTAACAAGTTATAAATCGTAAGTAGATATTTTCAAAAATTTTAAGTTAATTAATATTGATTAGCCTTATACTGTTGTATAAAATGTTTAGGACTTTAAATTAAAATGAAATAAATAAAAATACAACAATTTACTACTGATAACTCATTTTATTACATTAACTGTAATAATTTTATGATGCCGCAAAAATGGACAGGCAATTATTTTTCAAACTAGTAGTAATACATATCGCTCCTTTATTGCAACCTAGTCATATCTCAAAAAATTAAAAATTTGTAGTTACTTAAACAAAACTGTTCTTTTAGGCCTTCTGTACATGTTGAAAAAAAATCTGTTTTATATACCAAGCTGAACCGAAGTTCTAACAAAAAGTGTTTGCAGCAATTAGATCATAGGACTTATGTCATGAAAACTTAAATCGCATTTTGCCAAGTTCAAGTTTTTTTGAGATATGACTACGTTGCAATAAAGGAGCGATATGTATAAAATTTGAATGCTGTAAAATCCATAACATCCGTTTCATGCACCTTGCGTTACATGCGATTCTTAAATTCTATACCGCTTTTATTGCAAGTTACACACAATGCGTTTTATGCGACTGAGTTTTTGTTTTGATCAGCTGCTGTGGTAAACAACAAGAACTCATTTGGGAAAAATTGAAAATCAAATTGTATAAATTTATGAGTTTACATATGTGATACTTTGTGCTGTTAAGGCCTACAAAAATCCTCAAACGAACAAATTTACAAATTAATAAATTCAAAATAGATCACTGACACACACAATACACAAAAACAATCGACAACTAGTATACATATTTTGTTCATGAAAGGAATGTGTTAAAAAATGTATTTTAACGTATTTTCCTCTTAAATTAGTAATAAACTTTATTATGAAATATGTTTTTATTAATATTTTTGTACAAAAATGCGAAAATAGTAAAGCACTATTTAAACATATTTATCGAGACCATATAACTTGGCATGTCAATTTTAAAAACTGCTGACATATGCATGAGTCACATAGAAAAGTAGGATTACTTTCTACAATCAGTGTAGATGTTTGTGACAAGTTACAGAAGAAAACGCACAGAATGCATAGACGCATAGAAAAGTAGGATTACTTTTCTTCTGTAACTTGTCACAAACAACTACACTAATTATACTTTTTCGGTATACGAATGTAAAGCCGAAAGTCCACACCATCCCTTCATGCGTGAGTGCGTTACATGCAATTCTTAAAATGCATTCTCTTGTGAAGAGTTTGACACTATTTGATAAAATCGGAGAAAAATTACCGTAGTTATTATTTAAAAACTATGTATAACAGTCGAGTTATATTTTTTATATATATGTCATCTTATCAAATGAATCTTTGCATCTATAAGCCACAAAAAATTGATTTGTTCCTTTCTTGGACTTAATGTGGGTTGGTCAAATCAAATTGGGCCCGAGTCTTCTAGTTCTTCAGATAACTTCTCTTGGTTGGATTGTTACTAGAAGATACAATCTGTTAAAAGACTCTTGCAACACTAAAGCATTTCATATGAAGTATTTCAATAGAAGACTAGAGCAATGTTGATTCGATCGTCCGGAAATTTCAGTTAGAGTTAGTAGAAGTTAGAAATTTATTCTGAGGAGCATAAAAAATCTGAGAACGAAGTCAGGACTACAGAACGACGTCTTGAGTCGCGAAGATTTGAGGTTTCTTGACCTTTTAACCCTGATCTTAAATTATTGTAACCTTCGTTTGAAACTGGCAAAAGACGATTTTTATCTTTAGGACGAAGACTTTCAAAAGATGATACTATGAGGCAGATGCATCCCGATTTCATGAAGGAGTACTTCAACATGCGTCATATGTCACTTTTGGACAAATTTCCTGATATTCCGCACTATTGCATTTCGTTTTGCACCCTCAGATGAAGCTAATTTAATGGAAGTTGATTCAATTAGTATCCGAAGATTCGTCCATACAAAGTTTAATCAAGAATTCAAATTCACGGATTTTCAAACGATTCAATTCGAGCATATGGATGTTGCATATACATTCGAAGTTCTGAGACAAACACAGTCGTCTCGAAACTACTTACGGTTAAGTCCAAAGTTGCTCCCTTCGAGTCCAAATCACTTCCTAGACTGGAATTATGTGCTGCTCACCTGCTGGCTAAGTTGTGGAACAGAATTAAGCGTATGACAATGTTTACTTTTCAACAGACTTCGAAATAGTCCTGGGGGATACCGATTCCAAAAGTAAAATTCTTCGAAAGCGATTTCTAAATCGAAAATAAACCGTCTTGTGTAACTCGTTCGAAATGATGGCAAAGTTGCATTTATAAACAAACTAGCTGTACCCTGCACGTGTTGCTGCGCCCCCAACTAAAATAAATTTAAAGGAAAGGCATTACACAAATGTCTTATTAATTTTGAATCATTGTATTGATTTTGTTTCCTGTTGTCCTGATGATTCAGATGAACGGGCCTAAGTAGTACAGTTTCTAATCTCAGTTCTCGTTGTTCAAGTGGTTCATGCGAACGGGTATCAGCGGCATATACTCGAAGATTTTCAAGTCACAGTGCTAGTCTGATTCTGAGGCTCGTAATGTTCTTTTCTTCCGTGGTTGGGGAATAGGTCGACCAATTGCTTGTCAGTGACGCCATCCATCGGAAATTAATCGCACCAATCTCCGTCGACTCATACGTAACAAGTTTGTTAAAGAATGCATAGTTTAAGATATGATTAATTTTGAGTAATTTTCTGTGGCCCACCTATTGAAAATTGGGCATACCAACTTAGAAATCTTCGTCGGCTCATGCGTAACAACGTTGCTAAAGATCATGACATGATTAAATGCACAGTTTACAATTTAATTCATTTTAAGTTATATTCCGTGGTGCCACCTATCGGATATTGATCATACCAACTTAGAAATCTTCATCGGCTCATGCGCTTCAACTTTGGTAAAGATCATAACATGATTAAATGCACAGTTTACGATTTAATTGATTTCAAGCAATTTTCAGTGGCGCCACCTGCCGGAAATTAGTCATATCAACATAGAAACTTACCCCGGCTGATCAAATGCATAGTTTACAATTCTATAAGGTACATACAAACAAACATTAATTTTTATATATATAACCTATGGGAGGTGACACGCCCTCTATAGCCAATCCGCCCATTTTGTTCCTATATACGTCAAAGTCGTCCATACAAAATTTGGGGACTCTAGCTGTTGTAGTTTATGAGATATGCGATATTAAATACTTATTGGCTATGTGGGCGTGGCACTTCGCCTACTTGAAATTTTAAAATAAAAAATAGCCTATATTTCCTCCTAGACATACAGGAAGATACAGCTAAAATTTCAAGAAAATCGGTCCAGCCGTTTATAGACTTCAAACAAACCCACACACAAATAAGCACACATTCATTTTTATATATATAGACGTGACACGCCCACTATAGCCAATCCGCCCATTCTGTTCCTATATACGTCAAAGTCGTCCATACAAAATTTGGGGACTCTAGGCGTTGTAGTTTATGAGATATGCGATATTAAATACTTATTGGGTATGTGGGCGTGGCACTTCGCCTACTTGAAATTTTAAAATAAAAAATATCCCATAGTTCCTTCTAGACATACAGGAAGGTACACCTAAAATTTCAAGCAAATCGGTCCAACCGTTTAGCCGTCTATAAACTTCAAACAAACAAAGCCACAAACAAATAAACTCACATTCATTTTTATATATATAGAAAGGAAAATATTAGGGAAACTTGGGAGCACTGCAACAAAACTGTCTAAACGGACGAAAATTTCCCACAATAAATATAAAATTAATAAAAGTACATAAATATCGTGTTATTTTTTATTATAATGAATTGCGTTTCCTTGATACCAGAAAGAGTATAATGTTGAGAAATTCCTGCGGAAAATATTGGGGATGAGATATTTATTTCTCCTTCAAGCTTCAGCGCTGAAACACCTTTTAGGCGTTACGTTTTCCCAGCTCTATATCCAAAATACTTTTCTGTATTTGTAGTTGTTGTAGTCTAAGTTTTGATTTTTCAATTCGGTTATTTTTGATAGACGCTCAAGTTTTCCTTTTTTTAGTTCATACTTTTCTGACTGAAGTTTATAAATGTTCTTGAGTGTCAGAGGACTTCCTTTAAAATTGAATTTTCTTGGTAGGTTATTTGGTTTTCAAAAGGAAATCCTCATTTATGATTTATTTTAAATTGTTAAAATACTTACATTTTTATTATTTTTCCAATTTGTAACTAACAAAATCGCTTTCAAATAATTTTCTAACGCTTTTTTCATTCCGAAGGGCTGTTTTCATAATACAGAGTTCCAATTTGGAAAGGGAAATTTAGTTGTCGATCATTTTTATTCTTTCGTAAAAAATATTACGATTATCGTAATACATAGTACAAATCGTTCGAACACTTAAATTATTTCTTTCGGATCGAAATACGTGGTAATCTCCCTGCATTGGATAAAAACGCATCCATGCTCTTTGATGACTTTTGTATCGCTGAGATTCAGGAGTGGTCAGACCAAGTTTCGTGGCCAAGCAAATCCAACTGGAATTGTATCAAGAGGATCAGATGTAAGAGATTTGAAAAACTCAAGAAGGTTTGAAAGACCGTCGTTTCTACTAAACAACAGTTTCAAATGGCCTCTTAATGAACATATTGAATTACAGACAACTAAAATTTATTGGAATCAAGAAACGTGAACTGTCTATTGGATATAATATCGAAGTATTCTTCATATAAGAAGATACTGCGAGTAACTTGTTTCGTAGTCTAAAAAACGTAAGACAGATCAAAATATCACACCTACTGCAACGGAAATGAAATGGTAATTTTATCGTTCCGTAGAGGCTATTCAGAAATCTAATTTTTCTGAGGAGATTTCTAAATTATAGAAATCTGTGATCTTACCGTCGAACACACATAAACTCACAATTTTTATTCATACATTCACTGAAGATGAGAGAATATTGTTTTTATTTAGGGTAGGTGAGAGATTGCTTAATGCGAATTTGCCATACGATGCAAAATAACTTTTTCACACCTTATATTAGACATCTCCATTTTGAGAATTGCCATGCTGGCACAAAGCCACTCAATGCCTGGCTAATTAACGTCAAGGAAGAGTGGAGTCGGTTTATTCGCAAGTGTATACATTGTTTCCGCTACAAACAAAGACTTAAGTCCGAAATAGGGGGAAAATTGCCTACTAATACAGTGAGAGCTGCACTACCATTTCTTATCGTCGACGTTGACTTTTGTAGTCCCGTTAACGTCTCTTTGAGAATTCTTGGTAGACCACCATTGAAAATGTATATAGCGGTGTTCGTGTCTTTCACTTCTAAAGCAGTGCATTTATAGTTAGTATCAGATTTGTCAACTGATTCTGTTTTTCAAAAGGTTTGCTGAATGAAGAGGCCGTTCCAAGGAGATCCTATGCGACAATGCAACAAACTTCGTCGGAGCCAGCAACGTCCTTAAGTAGCTGCAGTAAGCGTCGTCCGGCGTGAAGTTCACCTTCATAGCACCTCGGACGCTGCACTTCGGAGGGATGTAGAAAGCAGGCGAAGGTCCTGCTTCAGCAATGCATCGCTGAGCAGGAAGAAATGGAGACAATGCTCGCAGAAACAGAGGCGGTACTCAACTGTCGGCCCATCTCACTGCTGTCTCTAGACTCCAACGACGGAGAAGCGATAACTCCACCTCCATCTTATCTGCTGACGCTAGAATCCGTAAGCGAAGGGAAAATCAACGAGCAAAAGTTCTGGAAGTGACTGCTGTATGATAACTTGGTCACGAGACTACGTTCTAGATCTGTAAGACAAGGCCAAGTGGACCAGCGAAACACCCTACCTGAAGCAAGGTCACGAATATTATTGCCAGCCACAGTATTCAATGACCGGGCTAGTTTTCAAGGTCGTAGAAGGAGAAGACGCCAAGGTCAGAGCGGCGGAGGTCAAAACGCGCAACGGCATCTATAAGCGCCCAATTCACTTCAATTGAAGACTTTCAGTCCTTCAATGGGGCCGGAACGTTGGGTCATTTCAACATTTGAATCTTATTTTCTACATTATAATTAATTAATGAATAATAATGAATTTCTATTTGATAACTTAATATTGACCTTTACATACAAGTAATAAGGTTCACTTTGAAGAATTTTTCATATTTATGTACTTTTTAATGTGTGACTTATTATTCTGAAAACGTCGTATTTAAAATGAAGACTTTATAGTGTTTTTATACTGATTGGTTTTAAGATAAATCCAAGCTTTAACTTTGAAAGCGTTCTCAAAAACCGGTTTTACCATACAAATTTTTTTAGTTAAAACCAGCTTAAAAATTTTTTTCAATCGGTTTTATACGGTTTTGCGTAAATCGCAATAAGTGCCATTAAAATAAGTGCCATAAAGTTTCAATGTCGTTAAAAAAAACAGAACATTAAAAAATTATCTTAAACTTCTGCTACAAAATATTGTATATTTGTGGAAGAGGTATCACTGATGTATCCTTTACATAAAACGAAAATGCTTTTTATTTCTCTACAAATAAGTATTAATTAAAAAAAAAATTTAATACATTTTAGTAAAATTAACAATAAGTATCAATAAAGGCTTTCAACATCTTCAGTATTTTAATAAAGCTTTCAGTGACTAAAATTATACTAGGTAAGATTAATACATGAGATTTGCTTTGTATTTTACTTTTACAGGAAAATAGCAATCTATGGACATATATATTTTTAGTCTTCATTTTAAAAATAAATATAAATAATATAAATATATATATTTATAAAAATAGAAAAAGAGAATGGGAAACTTACAGGTTAAGGATATTCTTACGAAAATCGAAAGGGTCTTGTTAAAATGATAAACAAAAGCTCCGAAAACAAAAATAATGGATTTGTTTACATGATTAATGAATAAACAAGAATTGCTACAACATCAGTATAAAAAGGGAATAAATAAGTAAACAAGCAACAACAAAGTGCAGTATAAAAAAAACAGATAGAAAAATAAAAAGGCAACAACAACTATGCAAAGACGAACGTAAACAAAATATACACATAACATTAAACAACTTGTTTACTTTTACAGAGATTTACAGACCTTTGTGATATAAAAGGCAAGACAGATCAGGCAACGGCGATTCAGTAGGAATTCGGGCAGTCATGTTTGAAGACACGTGGATTCAGTAAGAATTCAGTCAGTCTTGTGTGAAGACACGTTGCGTGTGAAGAGAATAATTGTGTTTTGAAGATCTCTGATATAAAGATCTATTGATTAATTGAATAACAAAACAAATTGTTGTTGTCAAGTTCAGTTAAGAAAACTTAGTAGTAATATTCAACTAAGGGCCGTTACTACAACTTGCCTCTAACTAAAGGCAGGATTCTAACAAGCAGATAATTTGTTTTAATAAGGTAGAAGTGAGCGTTAAGCAAAGTTTAACGTCTTTTGCACGTTCAAAATATTTTACACTTATAAATTCTTTTAAACTTTGTTTCACTTTTGCATATTCCAAATTTATTTAGAAAAACTCACGATGTATTGTTGTTGCGTATACAACCATCGATATATCACGAACAACCAAAAGCAGTACTTTGGACGTGCACAAGACGTCTTTATGTTTGAACTTGTCATATTATATATTATTATCAATATGGCAACTAAATAAAATAACCAAACACAACAGAAAAGAAGGTCGTCATTGCCACTGCGTTTAGAAAAAAACTTGTTGAATTTGGCAAATGTTATCGACATTGCTCTGACAGTGCCATATTTTTGAAAAAGTAAAAGGTGGCTTTAAAGTTCACTTTAGTTAAAGTTACCTTTTACTAAATCCAATGTTAACGGCAGTTTGTAATAATGGCTCTAAATAATATTAAACAGCTAAATAGTGCCAACTTTAATTTAATTGTGGCAGCACTGACTTTTATCGATAAAATTTAAAAAACATTTTCAATCATCTACATATATATCTGTCTATATATCATCTTATACAAAAATGGATGTGTGTTTGTTTGTATGTCTTTATAGGCGACTAAACGGATGAACCGATTTTCTTGTAATTTTCACAGTATCTTCCTGTATGTCTGGAAGGAGTTATAGGCTACTTTTTATTTTGTAATTCCAAATGAGCGAGGTGCCACGCTCACATATGGCAACATTACCTGCTATCGTGAGCTAATAACCAAATAGGTATATTGGGAAAACTATAACAGCAAGATACCTCAAATTTTGTACAAGTAACTACAGTTTCAATATAAATATTTTGGACAAAAATGGGCCAACTAGCAATAGTGGGTGTGACACCTCCCATACAAAGTAAATATGAAAATCAGTATATCTGAAATACTGAAGCAGCTAGAGTCCCAAATTTTTGTACAAATAACTTTAGTTTCAATATAAATATTTTGGAAAAAAATAGGCGATCTAGCAAATGTGAGCGTGACTCCTCCCATATAAAGTAAGTTATAAAATCTGCATATCTAGAAGAGCAGAAGAAGAAGAGCATGGCACCTCACATATAAAGTAAATACTAAAATCTGGAAAACTTTAACAGTTGGAGTCCCAAAATTTTTTACAAGTAACTTTTGTTTAAATACTATAACTTTGGACAAAAATAGGGAGTTCAGAAAAAGCGGGCGTGGCACCTCCCATATGAAGTAAATACTAAAATCTGCATATCTAGAACACCAGAACACCAAAGGTTCAATACCAATATTTTTGAAAAAATGGGCGATCAAGCATTAGGGGCGGGGCAAACTCCATACGAACTAATTATTAAAATCTGTATATCTAGAAAGCTATAACAGCTAAGGTCCCCAATTTTGTATTCCAGCTATAGCAAGGTAGTGCCTCTCATGTGAAGTAATTACATACATTTTTATATTTTTATCTATATATAGGTTTTAAATTAAAGATTTTTGCACACAAATTCAGTTCTTTTTAAATCAGATTAAATTTTCTGCAAAACAAATTAAATTTTATTAGAATGAAATTAAATTATTTTCAACACAACTTAAACTTTTTGTGTGTCATATTAAATATATTTAATTTTAAATTAATTTTTTTTAATTAACTTATTTTAACTTCAAAGTAATTTTTTAGTTAACGCAAAATAGTTAAAAATATATAAAACATTTTATACCTTAAATTAAGATTGTAAATAGTAATATAAATATAAATTTAATATAAAATATTCATTGCAACTGTTCTCCAGATGCACGTAATGATAATGACATGGTCATATGAACATAGAAATAATTACAATCAGACAGTGTTACCGATTCGTCGGATTTTTGAATTACAGTTACGAACTCCATATTAATATCAGGATCAGTTAGCAAATTACGTGCACACAGTTTAGTTTTTGAGAATACTTTTTCTATTGGGTTTAGCATGGGGGAGTATGGAGGAAGAAAATCTAATGTATGCCCAAACTCGGCAATTTTATCTTTCACTATTTGTGTTTTATGAATTTGTGCTTTATCTAGTATTAGCCGAGCACCTGTGATGTTGGATTCACTTAACTTGTGAAATATTTCTTCAAGAAAACTAATGAAAATATTAGTGTTAACACAGAAATTGGCAATTAATTTTTTATGTAAAACGCCATGTATGTTCTTAGCGGCAATAAGTGAAACGTTTCGTCCTCTAACAGTAGGAACGATAATTTGGACTAGTGTATTCACCCTCGACCTTAACTTGTTCCTGTGGAGGTGGTAGTTGAAACCAGATTCGGCAATGAATATTATTTTCCCTCTTACTTCTGGGGCGTTTTGCGAAAAATGTAATGCATACGGTTTACGCCTTTGGATTGTAGCATCGCAATTTAAGCGATCTATGTTAATAATAAAGATTAAGATATTCCCTTATTTAAAATAATAAAAAATTAATTTGAAATGATATGAATTGAAATTGAAAAGAAATAAATGAAAAAAATTTAATTTCAAGCGAAGAAACCCTTTCATACAAATATTATACAAAAGTTTGTGTACATGGAAAACTATTAGAGCTAGAATCTAGCATAAACCACTTTGACACACATGTGCATATTTCGGGTTAGGGAAATAAATGGACTCTATTTTTATATAAATTCTTAGACAGAAAGTAAATACTAAACATCATATATCTAATAAACTATTACAGCTAAAGTCATGTGTATTGCCTGTTCATTTCAATACCCGATACATTATATGTTTGTAAAAACACCCATACTTCATTAATTTATTAACTACCAACAGCATACAGAATTTTTTGACGCACTAATTGTTGTCTGCAGTTATATATTACAGACCAAACTTTTATGATCACTTTAATAAAAAGTATTAAATATTTTCTATCGCACAAAATTTTTTATCTTGAAAATAAAAAAAGTTCACCTGTTATGGTATACATATTTATCTAATATATTTTGTAAATGATTATAAATTAAAAACAAAAAAATGCCACCCAAAAATATTTGCTTTCTCGACGCACCAAAAATGCAGTTAATTTACAATCACAAAGGGCTTACGAAACTCCCGAAGAACGTGATGTTCGGCTGTGTGTTAAAAGGCCTAGAGCCTCCATATCTAGTGCTGCTGAGAATCCAGTCCAACGTGATGACCGTTTATGAGGGCAAATAAAACAACCGCAAAGAGCTGCAGCTGCAGAAACACCAGCTCAACGATGTACGTGTAGAAAGAGAGACTACAAGCATCAACATCTAGAGCTGTTGACACACCTAATCAACGTGATGCACGTCTAAAAAGAAAACGATCCCATACAACAAAGTCAAGAACTGATGAGACAATGGATCAATGCGATGTACGCCTAGAAGGAGAAAGACTACAAGCATCAACATCTAGAGCTGCTGAGACACCAGATCAACGTGATGTACGTGTAGAAGGAAAGAGGATACGAACATCTAGAGCTGCTGATACAACGGATCAACGAATGACTCGAAATCAGACGTAGAGCCACAGCATTAGTATCGAATGAACGAAACGAATGTCTTGATTATCAAAGAATACGACAATCTGCTTTAAGAGCTGTTGAGATATCTGAGGAACAAGATGAACGATATATTTTGAATATGTATATTTCATATCGATTGAATTAGCGAAGCACATCGGGTTTTAGTTAGTTTTGAATATATTCGTTACAGTCATAAATCAATGGAAATGTAAAAATAAGTTGTTACATTGTCAACGGTTAGAAATTTTTTTTTTACATACATATTTTGAAATTTAGCATTAAATTGTAATAGACATTCAATAAGTTCTTAGATTAATGAATCCACGTTATAGTGTTTTCACACCAAAAGTTAAAACCTGATTTTAGCATTAAAACCATAAGCAGCTGATTTTGCGTTCACTCTCCAAGTTTTCTTAAATTTGGTTTTAAATTCATGACATTAATGACTGCGCAACATCTGTTTTTGTTTCGATTTTGTTTTTTTTTTTCAGCTGTTTTCAACATTTCTATGTTGGTAGCTTTAGCTATGTGTGAAAACACTATTAAATTGCGACAGAATTACACTAAATTCTTTTAAATTAGGGAATTACCACAAGGACATTATAAAATTAGTATGTTACCGATTATATTCACCAAAATGCTTAAGATTCTTTACACTTTATCTTGCTGCGGAAGAATTTATTGATGATGTAAAGCAAGAGTAGTATGTTTACGTATCTTCTGGGCGACTTTTACCAAACAAATTTCGAGCATTCCTACGCTACAGCCGGTCATGTTCGATTGATATGTTGCACAGTATTTTTTCTATAGTTTTACGAGCTCAAGGTTGGGAATCTTCAAATGACATTGACAGCTCGGCCTACCAATGTGCACGATTCGCTGCAATACTTATTCTCGGCTTGTTAAACTCATACCTACTAAATCCAACCTAATTCGTCCCTTAAGTCGCTCCCCGGGACCACAATCAAGCATTATGTCGGGGTAGATAAAGGTTCACCGACTGCTGCTATCCATTTCTGTTGTTCGTGCTCTTTCTATTATCCTCGGTTGTATCAGAACTCCGTGAAGTAACATAATGCGTTCCATTTGCTCCGCTGTTTCGCTTGTATTTCGACAAGATGGGCACGCTTTATCCACCTCATGCACATACTTGTAGAGGTATGCTCTATAGTATCGTCATTCACCTGATCAGGATGCACTATCCCCGTTCTCCTACTTATTAAATGTCTTTTACTCTCTACATCCATTAATATTCGAAGCGGCATCATCTCCGCAATCACCAAGGCTGTGATACTGTGTGGAATGCAGAAATTACTCGGAGAGTAGATCTCTTGTAGACCGCATCCACTCCCGTTCTATAAGTCATCCAGTCCATGGCCTCGGCCTATATAGGGGCTGCATATAAACCAATCGATTTAACTACTCTCAGGCTCTCTATTAGGCATTATTGCGGGAGTGCGCCCGTTGTCGCCGCACACTTCCTACTAATTTATGCCAGATGTTCCTTAAATGTGAATCTATGATCAATCATAACTCTCAGGTACTTGACTGACTGCTTCGATGTTATCCTTTGTTCGCCGACCGTTATGGTGATGAAATCCATTTTCTTCCTACCGCTTACTAATACGACATCCGTTTTATTATTACCAAGATTCAGACCTACGCTTTCTATCTAGCTTTAACCTCTGCCACCTCCAGTATAGCACGTTCGTTCCAATTCATTCATGTTTGCCCCTTACGACGAGAGCAATATCGACCCCAAATCCAAATATTTGTGCGTCTGTAGAAAGCCTAAGCCTCAGTACACCGTCATACATGGCGTTCCATAGTATTGGGCCCAAAACCGAATCCTGTGGTACTCCTGTTACAGCGTATGACTTGCTGCCTTCGTCCGTGTGGTATAGAAGCACTCTATCTTTAAAGCAGTCCATTATGAGTTCCATCAAATATCCAGGAACGTCCCTCCCATCGAGTACAGCCAGGGTAGTGATGTTACACAGTATGTAAATGGTATTTTGTCTGTGTATGTGTTATAGTTGGTTGAGTGATAGGTTTGTAACATTTTTTAGAGAAAGTGATGTACGGTTATGTAGGGTGATTGTGATGCGTTTATGCCGGTTGTTTTATAGTTTCATATATTTGATACAAAATGCATATTGATTTACATACTGTCCGGTGATTGTAGACGAAAACGGTCTATAGGTTTGTTACATGTATTGTTAAAATTTGACAGCATGCACAACTGTAAAAAGAATTAAATCTTTGCAGAATTGTGTATGTATCTATACGCTTTGCGTATAGGCGTGATTAATGTTTAATTTACAAATGTATAATTTGTTTTATTTTTTTATAAAAATATAAAATCTATTCCCACAGTTTATTCAATGCAAAACGCATATCGAGTTATTTATGCGGTTTTCGTCCTATCGTGGTATTTTGTAACAATACCACGATGTCGTGTAAAGTTTCGTGTTTTTCTTCGTGACTTCGTCTACTCCTCATTACATCTTTCGAATTTTTACGGTAAAGGTAGAACAGATATTAATTATAATTGTTATTATTCGTAATTATATTAATTAATTAATTTAATTAATTATATTATATTAATTATAATTGTTATTAAAAGTAAATGCTTTTAAATGTTAAAGATCTAAATATTAGGTATTACGTGGTTCTGTCATGTGCGGGCCACCGGTGGTACTCGTCGCCCGATAAGGCAGTTTAGTGACTAGTGTTAATGTTGAAATAAAAAAACGTTTAATTGGTATTAATATAATAATAATTATATATATATAATATAATTATAATTAAATTTAAAATAAATATAATTAAATTTTATTAAAAGTACAGTTTTTACAATTCAATTGTTTTTATTTTTCAAACGTATAATATATGTATTCCTTTCTTTAAATTTTTTACAGATTCAAATTTAAAAATACGTTTATAAAGATTAAAGAGCTTAAGTGTTAACAAATATTGTATATAGAATGTTTGACATCGACAAATGTTGAAAGATTGTGAATAAGTATTTTCACAGTTAGATCTGTGTATGATGTTATTAACACGTACATAAATATATGATTTACATAATTACAAATTCTTAATTATATATAAGTTTCACATGTAAATCTTTATTTTCATTATCATTCTGATTACTTTGTTTTGTTAATAGTTCTTGCAATTGAGCCCTTTATGTATACTAGGTAATGAGTAAGGATCAACTGAAAATAAAAATTAACAACTTCAAAGATTTTTTTGATTAACAATGTTTTCTCCTTTTAACAAAATTTCTAAGTAAAATTAAATTTTTTCAGCACAATTTAAATTAGTATATAATGTTCGGACAATCGCAATAATCTAAATTAATTTTATATATTTGTATTTCTTTTCCAAGTAGTTCTCTTAACTATCTGACGTTTTCAGATTCTTTAACATATACAATATGAACCGAAAATTTTACGTAGGACTTTTCTCTCGAATACTCTCAAGACTGCTGCATCAGTGCTTAAGAGGGTCCATGCCTCTGTGCTATAAAGAACCACGGGTAGGATGAGCGGCTTGTAGAGTATTAGTTTTGTCGTACGAGAGAGGTCTCTTTACTCAATTGCCCATTGAGACCATAGTAGCACCTGTTGGCAAGAGTGAACCTGCGTTTGAACTCCAGACTGACATCATTTTTGGTAGTAACGGCGGATCCAAGATAAATAAATTCCTTGACTGTATCAAGAGTATAGTTATCGGCCGTAATCTGAGAGTCAATACGCCGCATGTCTCTACTTGTCGATGTCATCAGCATACGCAAGTAACTGGACATTTTTGAAAAATAGTGCCATTGCGATACACTCCCGCCTTTCGCAGAACGCACTTCATGACGAAGTTGAAGAGGTCGCGTGATATGGAGTCACCTTGTCTGAAATCTCACACGGGATCAAAAGGTTCGGAGAGGTCCATTCTTACCTTGCACAACGTCACTCTGCATAGGCTTATCAGCTTCGCAAGTGTACCGAGTTCAGACATTGCAGCGAAAACATGATTCGTTATGTGGCTTTCGAAGACAGCCTTATAATCGACAAAAAGATGGTGTATGGACTTGTTTGTCATGGGTCTTTTCCAGGATTTGGCGTAGTGTGATGGTGGACTTGCCAGGTTTGAAGCTGCACTGACAAGGTTCAATCAGTGTTTTGACGATTGGCTTCAGTCGTTCACACAATACACCTGTAAGAGCCTTATACACGATAGGCCAGAACAGAGAACACTTAGGTTTCAATCGTTAGGCATACTTTGCTCTAACCATATTTTGTAAATATGCATGGTGCATGCGGCCTACCAACTCATTACATCCAGTCTTAAACAATTCAGCGGGGACGCCATCAGCACCTGCCGCTTTATTGTTTTTAAGATGCATAATCGCGGCTTTGACCTCTTCATGGCTAGGCGGCGGAATTTTTACGCCGTCATCATCGATCGGGTTCGGAACAATTACTCTAAAGGCGGTATTGTTGTCGTCATCGCCTTGCAGCAGAGTAGAGACGTGTTTCCTCCACAATCTCAGCACCTCCTTCGGATCTGTTCCAAGTTTCCATTCTCATCTTTGCAGAAAGACGCTCCGGGCTTATAACCCTCGGTTAGACTCTCAACCTTTAGACAGAATTTTCATTTCGTCATTCCTATATCTATGTATCTCGACTTCCTCACGCTCACGCTTTTCCCATCCCTTCTCTCTATAATTCTCGACAATAGCTCTCGTATCGGCTGACTGCAACGTTTTCTTATATGCGGCGTTTTTTGCTGCAGCTCCCTTATGATATTCCTCATTGTTTCATTGATATCGTTGGGGGTGAGCGCTCGAAACCAAGGACTGTTTCCACTAATGTCCCTGAGATTAGATGGGGAACGACGAAGCTTATCCGAAAGTTGTGCGGAGTACGCCTCAGCTGTGCTTTGTTATCGCAGCTTCTTAACGTTCAGTTTTCGCGGCCTTGAAAAGGTCGAGATGCTGAAACTTGATGTTCGATACTACAATGTTACGCGCCGCGATGAGATCGATCAGCCTCCTCTCACGTGGCTAAATTGTCTGACAGTGGCCCAAAGATATGTTCCCGCCTGACCTTCGTATTAAAATCTCCGAGAATGATTATGATGTCATGGGTCGGGCACTTATTGTATACGTCCTCGAGTTTGGCGTAGAAGCCATCTTTAACCACATAGTCCTTTTCTTCCGTCGGGGCGTGAGCACAAATTAGGCTGATGTTGCAGAATTTTGCGCTGATGCGGATTGTGGCTTATCAACATGGCAGCTGTAATGCACATCGTAAAATCACAGTCTTTTGCATCCTTGTCCTATCCATCGCATTTGCTGTATGACAGTGATGCCCGTCCTACATTTCATGAGGGCATCCGCCAATTGGGCAGAAGCGCCTGCCCTGTGAAGGACGTTCCATGTGCCTTTGCCGTTTGCTGTAGTCGTCAACTTTAAAGGTGATTTGTATAGAGGCAATTGTTGGGGTTTTCATTGAATGAATTTTTTTACGTCGTGGGTTCCAAGCCTTACGCACAACCCGAATTTAACGTCCAGGGATTTGGACTTTAGTTAACATCTAGCCGGTGCTAAAAAGCCATCGAAGAGGTGCCACGAGGAGGCTGTTTGTCAACTTGAATAGAGCAAGCCAAGGGTCGACCTGGTGGTCGACAAGCTAAACACAATTAGAAACTTTACCTTGTTTGCATGCTTTCCATCCCATCCCTAAGCATTTTTTTATAGTTACATACATAATTGGTCATTACAACCTTTCAGTCAGGATTATTGACCAAGTTTTTCACACCAATTATGTTGTATATGTAAATTTTATATATAAGTGGCGGGACCCACAGTTTAAAGTCAACTCCGAAAGACAGATTTTTTGAGCAACTTTTCATGGCAATTTTATTTACTCCCAGAGTTTTAGTTAGAAATCTGTTGAGAGCAAATCGCCGAAGAAGTACTTCATGTATTTTGTTTTTGATGTCTGATGGTCTACGGCTCGAACCCTAGCTTTACGTCTAATAAGCCAGTACACTACCTACTAGACTACAGCGACTTCATAATTAAAATTATACTATGACACAATGTATCTATTTAGATCTAAGGTACATCAAATTTATACACAAACTATTAGTAAACTAACATTGAGTTATTTGGATGATAAAGAAAATGGTATTAATACATGTGTAAGGGAACATTATAAAATAAATTATCCATCAACATCATCAATTTTAATATATATAGAGAATTTATGCAAGACGATAATGATGAAATGTCTTTAAATGTAAACATATGATTAAGTAGTTCATAAGAAATGTAGTGTACAAAATAATGTGAATTAATAGAAAAAGAATATATTGAGCCAGAATGCACAGAACGCAATTCCGATCGAAAATGGTTTCAATTCCGAAAGTAGAGTTTTTAGAAAACGAAAAACGAAAAATTTCTTCGGAATGAAATCACTTCAAATTTTCAAAGTGGTTTTGATATTTCCGATGACTTAATAAAGACAAATATTAATAACACTTAGTTAAACTGAAAGACAAAATGGTTTATTTTATTATTACATAGGTTTTCTCAGTATTTTCTTAATATTTATGCTTAAGAAATTAAGTTTAAGTAAACTTGCTGAGAAAAACAAAACAAAGTGATATATTTTTTCATCGAAGTATTGCCACGTTATTTTTTTGAGCAAACCACTTATTTTGGAGAACAAAAATTTATTAAGTAGAAAAATTTTTAGCGGTGGCACCAGAAACGATGGACTAAAGAAAATACAAAAAATATTTATACATTGCACTTAATTCAGTTTTTCAATAACGATTTGTCGTCTCCTGGCTTCAACAACAGCAATAATTGAAATCCCAGCATTTTTCATACACAATTTTTGATTTCAATTGAAATTTTGGTATCAGCTCCTTTTTCATCTTTTGTTTTGGTTCTGGTTTTTATTCACCAATTATGTTCTTTTCTCTTTTGTCACGCACTACGTGGCCATACTTTATTTGACAGCAGCAATTTTATAATGAATGAACAAAATCGTTCGAAATTTGAAGAACCGAAAACAAAATCGATCGGAATTGCAAATACGGAATCAAAACCATTCCGATCGGAATTTGTGACATGCCGGATTATATGTATATGTATAAATTAAAGAACTTCCCTGTAGGAAATCAAACTAATTTTAAAGTAGCTTGAAACTGGTTTTTTAATAAGCACAACTAGTTGATTAAGTGATTATTTTCCTTGTCGCCGACTCATTATTGTAACATAGGCATGTCCTCGGCGGTAGTCAATTGGTCATCTCTGCATGACTTTTAAATTGACTACAAATTACTTATTTTTCAACCAATTTGTGGTTAAATAAAATATAGTTAATTTAAATATTAGTTTACAATAAATTATTTAAAAACCACTTTTTTTAAATTCAATTTTAAACAGTTTTATTTATATTATATTATATACATATATTTACAAAAAAAATTAATTAAATTAAAAGAAAATTCATGTACATTTCAGGACTTACAATAAAAGTTGTAATAAAAAGAAGTTAAATGAAAAGAATACGAAAGTTTTTTCTGAAGGAAAATTCAAAAGTAAAATATTATTAAGTTTTTTTCCAACACAAACGTGATGAAAATGCCGATTTATAATAACGGCTAAGGCGTTGCGTAATTCTTTGTCTGGGTCATCACAGAGAGGCCGAAGTGCATCCATCAATGCATCAAAAACTTTTTTGTAATCCTTCAAGCTTTTTTTTGCTTTGAGTGCCATCAATATTTATAGCAAGATTCAATTGCAGAGATAAAACTGTCGTTAAAGTTTTTGGCATTTCCCTTTCAGTGATAATTCATGGCATTGGTCTGCAAAAACGCACAAAAGTTTGGAAAATGATAAAAGTAGAGAAGAATAAAAACTCACGTAAATTTGCTGATTTTCATCGATTATGTTATCATTGAGCGCTCTCAGCTCAACGAGGGTATTTATTGCAAAAGTATAGTATAGCAATTGATTCCATATATCTATTGTGTCGGTTAGCTTCCGCCAATTGTCCTTTTCCATATTTTTGATGGTATTTACTGCTTTAACAATAGCAGATTCTGTCGACACATTTCTTTTTCCATTTTTCTTTTTTGATTTACCTTTTCTAGTTTTCAGTGTTTGTATCATACCTAATCCAAATTTAACTTTTGCCTTCATTGCATTCGTTACAAACCAAGCATTTGTAAGTTCTTTAATATCACTACCTTTAGCTTTTACTCATTGCAAAGCTTTTTCACCTAATATTTGATCTGCTTGATGTCTCTTATTTATGTCGTGTGATTGTGAATATGCAATATCGTGTTCTTTACAAGCAGCATCTAATAAGTTTATATCCTTATCTCCTCTTGCAAGTTTTGCACAAAGTCCGCAAAATGTAAGGTAAGTGTAATTCAAAAGATAATTTGTTAATTAATGTGTTCCCCAAACCACTTCCACATTTATGTCCATTCGTCCTCCACAAATATTATTCGATTAAGATATATGTAAGTAAAAATGTTTATCTGTTAAATAATTAGACTTTATCAGTAATCAACATGCATTTAATTAAACAAGCTAAAAAACTTGTTATTCGAAATGTTAATAATGCAGAGAAAAAATTGTGTAAAACTCGATATAGTACTCTATTGCCAAAATTGCGGTAAGATTAATGTCATGATTAGTCTCATAGGGAGTCCAAATGGTCTTTGCTTTAAAAACATATAAATATATTCAAAATCTCTATATTAACCGAAATACTGTTATTTAAGGGCATTAATCAACCCAATTAAGGGGATCAATCTCTATGCGTTTTCAAAAATTAACAAATTCTAAGTCCGGCAAAACAATGTTCAATAACGATTTTCGATGATGTCATTTGTGGAGAACAGAATTCGATAAGCGATTACTTTTGCATGGGTATACATAAATATACAATACATACTTACATAATCATTACAACCCTTCGGTCAGGATTATTGACGTATTTTCTCACACCACTTATGTTGCGTGTGTTAATTTTATAGATAAGAGACGGGACCTACAGTTTAAAGTCGACTCCAAACAACAGATTTTTTGCCAGAAATCTGCTGAGAGGAAATCGCCGAAGAAATACTTTTTGTATTTTGTTTTTAAGTTTGGCCTGGGGCTCGAACCCTACCTTTACGTCTAATAAGCCAACACACTATCTACTAGACTACGGCGACATAAATATATATTCTGTTTTTACTTGTGTCTAACATATACTAAAATTCTTAAACATTTGATATGTGACAATGCAAATATGATTGTTGTATTTTGAAATGAATTTACGTCATATATATAATGATCTTTTCATTCGTGATGTGGCATTTAATGAATTTGTAGATATATGTATGTAATAAATGTTGGAACGATAAATATGGATTTCTTGTTGTTAGTAAAGATGATGAATTAAATAAAGGAAGATCTATTACCTAAAAATATTTACAGTGTAGATTGATTAAACCCAATCTGGCATCACTGATATTACAACTCTCAATCCATATTTTTCACACTTTTAAATCATTCCGGAGTCTTCCGCTTTTTTAAGGCCGGTTGTTGCATCGTACATTTTAAAGAGAATAAATTTTATACTTACTATTCTATTCAATGTCTTTTATTTCTTATAATTACAACGGTCACAACAGTTGGCGACGAGTGGAAAGCCGTAGTAATTAAATAACAATAATAAAATTAACAATCGACGAACACAGGATGGATGCCGCGCAATTTATACAAACGAATATGCGGAGTCCTGAACCAGTGCAGGGAGGCACCTTTAACTCTGCAATTGTGCCAAATTTTGAAACGCTGGATACTGCAAAAGAAAACTATAAGAATTATATTGATAGATTTACAAATTACGCGAAAATGAAAACCATCGATGGCGATAAAGAATATTGCGAAAAATTATTATTAAATTCAATCGGAGCGAAAAACTTCAACATGCTGTCAGCATTGTCAGTGCCTAAAACACCAACTAAGGTGGAATATGACGAATTGCTGAGGACTCTAGGTGAACATTTAGCTCCAAAGAATATTCTTGTGGCACAAAATAAATATTTAATAAAATATCAAAGTGAAATGCAATCAATAGCCGAATATGTCGCTTCACTACGCATGGAAATGAATGAATGCGATTTTATTTCACCATGTAGGTGCAAAGTTTATTTGGCCGACATATTCCTCAGGGCACAATTTATTAGAGGCATCCGTGACAACAGTATTCGCGAGCAACTCTTACAATCCGGTTCCTCAAAATTTGAGGATATTTTGTCGAAAGCAGTGGCTTTGGAAGCCTCGAAAATGGACGCCAGAGAGATAGCTACTCATTCAACAGGCAATACACAAGAAGTTAATAACATTTCTTGTAATGGGAAAATGATTAAACCATTCCATAAGGGTGAACAGGAAAAATTTCAGCAAAAATCATCGAAAATAAATTATGAGAAATTGGGCATTCAATAATGCATTGGCTTGCATCCACCAAGTCTACCAACAAAACCTCTTCCTCCGCTGAATAATTTTTCGATCCTTTGAGGAAGGGTATTGGCGTACTCGTTTTTTTAAATAAATAGCACATCGTTGCCACTGCGTTTTTAAAGAACTTTTTTAAAGTGGCAAAAGTTGTCGATGTTGCACCGGCATTGCCATATTTTTGAAAAAGTTAATTTTGTTTTATCTGGAAGTTGTAATAACGAAAACTAGTTAAAGGTAACATTTTATTCACTTTATCTGAAGGTACCTTTAACTAACCCCAACTTTAACAGGAAGTTGTTATAATGGCTCTAAATATAACTAAAATAATAAACCAATTTTTCAATAAAACCATATTCCAAGACAAGAAAACCGTACTTTAAAACTTCTTATCAAAATTACATTTTTCCATTAATCACAGAACCACAGCAAAAATTTAAATATAACATATAATTTGTAGTCAAAACAATAAACTATTTATTATTTTCTTTGTTTCCACAGTTTGGTCATGCAAAACATGAGAATTCCGAAGTTATGAACGATTTATCAACTGGAAATTATTATTTAAAAAAATTATGGATGGAATTTACTACAAATTAACTTTTGAAGTCATTATTTTTAATTAAAGAAAAAAACTATAAATATAATATGTTTTATATAATCTTTATGTTAGTTTTTTTAGGATGTTATAATGAAGCAACACGATAATTTTATAGTTATCGATTTTTATCAATAATAAAATTTATACTAAAAAGTTTGGGTTTCAATCAGTGATTTCGAAAATCAAACTTTTCACGTTAAATTGACGACAGATTTATGTAAAAAGGATTGAGTTACAAATAAATGGCTATATAATCACTTGCAAAAGGAAATACAAAGATATATATTTAATTTTGATTATTGGGTTTGTCCGAACATAAAAACTTTATATAATAATTTAAATTATACATGTGCTAAAAAGAATGTAATTCTACCTAGAAATTTTGTCAAAAAGAGAAAGCATTGTCAATCAAAAAACCTTTGAAGTTGTTAATTTTTATTTTGAGTTGATCCTTACTCTTTATACAATATACATATATAAAGTGTAATAAAAATTTTAACTCAAAAATTATGTTATCAGCCGAATTGCAAGATCTATTAACAAAACATAGTAATCAGATTGATAATGAACATATAGATTTACATATGAAACTTTTAATTAATTAAGAATTTGTAATTATGTAAATCATCCATTTATGTATGTGTTAATAAATCATACATAGATCTAACTGTGAAAATAATTATTCACAATCTTTCAACATTTGTTAAAACTTAAGCTTTTTAGTCTTAATGAACATATTTATAAATTTGAATCTGTAAAAACTGGAAAAAAGAAATATTTTCGAAAAATAAAAACAATTGAATTGTAAAAACTGTACTTCTAATAAAACTTAATTATAATTATAAGATATGCAGTTAGTATAAGTTTTGAAATAGTATTTTTTTATTTTTATCTAATAAAAATGTGAATATAAAAATAAAACAAATTGAACATTTTTATTTCAACATTAATAACACCTATATTAATTATACAACTATAATTTTCTTTTATATTTCTCAGATCTCAAACAAATATTTAGTCTATTTTTAACAAACCATTAATATACATATAATATTTTTAACCAAAACAACTGGTATTTTAATAAGCACATCTAGTGGATTAAGTGACTTTTTTCCTTGTCGCCGACTCATTATTTTAACATAGGCGGTAGTCAATTGGACATCTCTGCATGACCTTTAAGTTAACTACAAATTACTTATTGTTTAACCAATTTGAAGTTAAATAAAATATAGTTAATTTAAACATCGGTTTATACTAACCAGTGGTCTAGTGGGTAGTGTGTTGGCTTATTAGACAAAAGGCCCGGGTTCGAATCCCAGGTCAGGCATCAAAAAACGAAAAAATCTTTCTTCGGCGACTTCCTCTCAGCAGATTTCTGGCAAAGACTCTGAGAGTAAAAATTGCCTTGAAAAGCTTCTCAAAAATCTGTCGTTCGGAGTCGACTTTAAACTGTAGGTCCCGCCACTCATGTATAAAATTAACGCACACAACATAAGTGGTGTGAAAAGCTAGGTCGTAATCCTGACTGAAGGGTTGTAATGGCTAATTATGTATGTATGTTATACTAACCACATTTTTTAAAATCAATTTTAAACATTTTTATTTATATTTATATGTAATAAGAAATAATTGATATAATACAAAAGAAATTAATAAAAGTAAAAATAAAATTTATGTACATTTTATGTAAAAGTTGTAATGAAAAATACACTACTTTTTCGGTAGACAATGCTGCCATTATAGTCTCATTTTGTGTTTGACTTATCTCTTTGAGCTACTTAATTGCACTTTGAAATATAAATATTTATCAGAAAATTGTGATATTTTGTTAGACATTATCATCTTACCTGTTATTTCTGATAATTTCGCATTCATTTGGTATCAAATTGCTTCAAAAATTTATGTGAATATTGTCATCATTTTCTTTGCCGTTATCTGTTGAAATAGAAGTAATATGGCATATTTTTAAGGTTGTACAAGATACTTACCAGAACTGCTTCATAATTGCTAGTACTAGTATAGATTTGGTATACACACATTTTGTAACAATATATATTATAAATTTTTTATAAATTTACAATATTTAATTGGGTTTTTCCCTTTTTTGATTAAAATTACCGTATTTGCTGTGATTGACATTTGATTTACTGACATGCTTCCTTTGTTTTATTATTTTCTGATTTTGGTTTTTTTCATTATTACTTTTGTTTTTATGCAATATGTTTGGTTGATATCTGCATGAGATTTAAACCAATTTGTAGTCATTTGCAAAATAGTTAATTTATAATTTGCGTTTTTATCAACCGATTATTTTATTTACTGCAGAAAATAGCCTATTTTTTCAAACTCTAATTTGTCACACATTTTCATAGCATTAATCGTCAAACAAATACTTAAAAAAGTAAAACAAATTACAATTTTGTCTACAACATTAATCACACCTATATGTAACTCAATATGCGTTTTGCATCAAAAATATGAAAATATAAATGCCGCATAGCCATGAAGAGGTTAAAGTCGCGATTATGCGACTTAAAAACAACAAAGCGGCAGGTCCTGATGGCCTCCCTGCTGAATTGTTTAAGACCGGATGTAATGAGTTGGTAGGGCGCATGCACCAGCTCATCTATAAAATATGGCTAGAGGAAAGTATGCCCAACGATTGGAACCTCAGTGTCCTCTGCCCTGTCCTGAAAAAGGGATACCCTACGATCGCATATAAGGTTCTTACAGGCGCATTGTGTGAATGACTGAAGCCACTCGTCAAAACACTGATTGGACCTTACCAGTGCGGCTTCAGACCTGGCAAGTCCACATCTTCACACTACGCCAAATCCTGGAAAAGACCCCCGAAAATCAAGTCGACACATACCATCTTTTTGTCGACTATAAGGCTGCTTTCGATAGCCCCATAAGGGATCGACATTGCGGCAATGTCTCAGCTGGATATACTTGCGAAGCTGATGAGGCTATGCAGAATGACGTTGAGCAATTCCTGCAGCTCCGTCAAGGTAGGAATGGACTTCTCCGAACCTTTTGATACCGTGCGAGGTTTCAGAAAAGACGCTCCCTTATCATGCGACCTCTTCAACTTCGTCATGGAGAGTGTTCTGCGAAAGGCGGGAGTGCATCGCAATGGCACTATTTTTCAAAAAAGTGTCCAGTTGCTTGCGTACGCTGACGACATCGACATCATAGGGCGTACCAAACGAGATGTCACTGCTGCCTTTAGTGCTATTGAACGGAAGTCTAAGAAGATGGGTCTGGCAGTAAATGAGGGCAAAACGAAGTATATGTTATCGACAAGTAGAATGCTTTTGATACAGTTAAAGAATTCATTTATCTTGGCTCCGCCGTTACTACCGAAAATGATGTCAGTCTGGAGATCAGGCGCAGGATTACTCTTGCCAACAGGTGCTATTATGGTATCAATAGGCAATTGAGTAGCAGAGACCTCTCCCGTAAGACGAAACTAATACTCCACAAGACGCTCATCCTACCCGTGCTTCTTTATGGCGCAGAAGCATGGACCCCATCAAGATCTGATGCAGCTGCCTTGAGAGTATTCGAGAGAAAAGTCCTACGGTCCAGTGCGAGTTGGCGATGATTTTCGCATCCGATTCAACAGTGAGTTGTATGAGCTACTCAACGACATGGACGTTGTACAGCGTATTAATATCCAGTGGCTGCGCAGGCTCGGTCATGTCGTTCGAATGGAGGAGGATACTCAGGCGAGACGAGTAATTGATGGGGGGATTTGCGGAAGTCGACGAAGAGGACGACCTTGTACCCGTTGGAAGGACCAAATCGAGGAAGCCCTGTCATCGATTGGTGTGACCAACTGGCGTAGGCGCGCAAGAAGCAGAGGCGCCTAGAAGGATGTGTTGCGGCAGGCCGAATTTCGTTAATCGGGTTGTTATGGACAATTAAGTAAGTAAGTATAATAACCGACATAAATGCATCACAATCACCCTACACCACTCTCTCTTACAAATGTTACGTACCTATCACTTAGCCAGGGAGTAGTTATGTTATCACACCAACCCCCATCAAAACCCAAAAGATCTATCTGAACAACAACTATTCAAACAACAACCCGTACAACTATATTAAATCATGCAAGAATAAAAATTAAATAAACAAATTCATATCCAAAATTCTTTATACTTAAAATTAAAACTGTAATATGAGACGTTTTTAAATTTGTTTACATTAAAAAATATACTCATTAAACAAACGCAGACACAGCTGTACATTTCTTTCTCATCAGTTTAAAATTAAATATTCTTATAGCAAATAAAAAACAACAACAATACACATTAAAAAGGCATTGCATTTTCACAATACATATTACAACCCTATCGACTAACCGAACATTACCGACTGAAGCGCAATATAGAATCACAAATTAACACATACCTTTGCACACTACATGTTACAAACCTATCGACTAACCAATCATGAGTGGCTGTAGCGCAGGGATGATCCCAAAATTGTGTGGAAAAGGTGGCCCAGGACCACCTGGGCAAGATAAGAATTCGGCAGTTTTAAGTAACCTTATGAGCTTGTTCCCACTATTTGTTAACATTACGAATATTTGTGTACTTAACTGACATGGCTTTACTTCAAATTGGATTTAGATTCTGAATGAAAAGAATTTTTTATTTATTATTTATTTCAAAAAGTTTAATTATTTTAAAAAAGTATTGCTTCAGCCGTGGCAAGTAATTGCTAATTTAACAATTTAAAACGTTAGAAATATTTAAAAAGAAAATGCATAAGAAAGGTAAATGTTCCGTTCTTTGCGTTGTTCGTTTAAATGAAAATTAACTACTTTTAAGACGGGTTCAAACACAGGTTTCCGAAACATTTTTGGTTCGCACCAGTGTTGCCAATTTTTTTTTCAAAATTGGGCTTTAAAAATCGCCAGATATCGCTAAATTCAATTTTTAAACCGTCAGAAACCCGTCAAATAAATAGTTTGAAAATACTAAATTAACATTAAATGAAATAAAATGTAAATACTTAAAATAAAATGTAAATAATTACACATATTTTTTATTGAATTGTTTTTTCAATTATGTTTAATGATTTACAAACAAAATTAGGTATTTTCAAAAATATAGTGCCAGTCTTCTGGACTTTCGTTTCGAAACTTTTATGGATACTGAGGTGTCATAACTTTTTAAAAAGAAAATTCAATTTAAATGTACATTTTAAAATTATATTCATATAATTTATGTTGTAACAATTTTATCGTTTCTTGTCATCTACACTTAATTCTGTTTTTACACGGTAGATACGTTCCAGAAAAACCCGTGTAAAAATGACATGAAGTACATAGAAAAGAAGGGGATTTTTTCCATATCCTTCAAAAAATGTAAAAACATATAATTCGTTGGAAAAAAATAATACGAGAGTCTTTATAAAAAACTAATTAAAATTTTTTTAAGCATTAATACATATTTTCTTTCATAAAATTAAAAGCGATTCAAACCTTATAAAAAATAACATAAATTTAAAATAATTGTAGTTCAGGAAGTCAAAAAATAATATTATTTGATTAACAAATGATACATTCACCAATCCTTAAAGGTAATTTAAACAAACTAAAAATCATCAAAACTCATCATAAATAAAAAATTAAAAGCAATCAATGTGATGGTGATGATGATGAAAATAACAGAATTCTATTTGATATCATTATTGGATTTCATACGTAATCGCTTACTTAAGGTTGGTTCAGAATAGCTATCAACTCAAACAAGATTATCATTTTCAGTTTCCGATTGGACAGCACTGCGTTTAATAACGGCCGTTGCGATTCAGTTTGAAGCCGCCGTAGCATAGTAGGTAGAATATTGCCTTATTAGACTGAAGGCCCGAGTTCAAACTCCAGGTCAGATAGCAAAACGAAAATATTTTTTCGGTGACTTCCTCTCAGCAGATTTCTGGCAAAAATTCGGAAAGTAAATAAAATTGCCATGAAAAGCCTCTTGAAAACTCTCGTTCGAAGTCGACTTTAAACTGAAGGTCCGGCCACTCATGTATAAAATTAACGCACACAACATAAGTGGTATGAGAAGCTAGTTCGTAATCCTGATTAAAGGTTTGTAATGACCAAATATGTATGTCTTTGTATAGGTCATAGTAACGATCCATTCAAGATCTTAGATTACGTTGAGATATTCATAAACTTTTCTCAACCGTGCTATACCAAATATCACCGTGTAAAAACAGAACTAATTTTATTTTCTAGACCGTGCTATTACAGTATTAGGTGTACTTACTATTTTGATATTTTTTCCTTTTCCTGCCTTCTGATTTTAAACACAACACCTTAAGCTTTACCTTCATTTGAAACAGATTTCAACTATAATTTTTCGATTTTTGCTTTGTACTTTTTCTACTCTCTCTCGAATTGCATTTTTTCTTACTTGTACCATATAATTCAACCTTGAAAAAAAAACGCTAAAGCGCCGTAAAAAACTCCAGATTTCCCGCTAACCGCTAAAAAGCATTTTTTCCCGTAATTGGCATTGCAGAAACGTCAGATATGACGGGAAAAACGTCAAATTGGCAACAGTGGTTCGCACAAAATTTTTTATATGTAGTTTGACGTTTCTCTAAGAGAGCGAGAGAAATTATTTAGTGCGAACCACTCTCAATGCGAATTAATTTAATTTTAAATTTGGTCGGAACCAAGGCAGATTTATATAAGGTAGGAACATGTCTACAACAAATACAACAATACAAAAACAACAGGGATTTTGTTTTTGTAAAGAGTATACCTAATGTCAAAAACAGCTGACCAAGTGTATTCATCACTGACTGACGAATAACAATAGAAAGAAAAATGTTAAAAAATTTATAAAAATGGCTACAACAAACACTAAAAAAACAACAACATTTTGACATTTTAGACCTCATCAGCTGTTGACATGAGGCTACCGTATATAAATCTACCGTGGTCGGAACCATTTTAGAAAAGGTTGCCACACCATATGAAATTTATACTAGAAACATGCCATATTGTTTGGCATTTCTATTATAAATTCAGTATGGTAAACTAAAAAATATAAACAAAAAGCAAATAAGAAAAAACGTATAAAAAAGAAGTATTGGCGGCAAAAATAAAAAAATTAGAGGAAAAGTTAAAATTGAAAAATATTACTTTAGGTAAATTGTGATTTAAAGCAATTTACTGTATAATTTCTCCATTTTCTTTGTCCTTCAGATAAAAATTTAGATGGAGTTGTCAGAAGCTGTTGTACCTTGCTCACATCAATGGCGAACAAAAGTAGCAAATGATTTATATCCGTTTTATCCATCGCATATTATTTCTATATTTTGACACAAATTAAATTTTTTAAGTTTATGCACGTATGTATTTACGTAATTTTCAATTAAATATGGCAGCACTGTCTTTACGAACATAGTTCCTGAAAAGGGTGATTCATATTGCAGAAAACTCTCAGTAAATAAAAAATTTGTCCGAACCAAAAATGTTTCGGAAACCTGAGGGTGAACCCGCCTTTAGTTTACTCCAGTGTTACCACCAACAGCTTTATGGCTTACACTCAACTGTCATCGAAATTACACATATGAAAATATATAGTATATTCATATATATTACTAAAAATAATATACATACAACTTTTATTTAAAGCACAAAAAAGACATGTAAATACATATATGAAGCATAATTGGTCATTACAACCCTTCAGTTAGGATTACGACCTAGCTTCTCACACCACTTATGTTGTATGTGTTAATTTTATATATGAGTGTTGGGGCCTACAGTTTCAAAGTCGGCTTCGAACGACAGATTTTTGAAAATCTTTTCATGGGAATTTTATTTGCTCTCAGAGTTTTTGCCAAATATCCGCTAAAATGAAGTCGACGAAGGAATTGTTTCTTATTTTCGTTCTGATGTCTGACCTGGGGTTTGAACTCATGCCTTGAGTCAAATAAGGCTACACATGACCTACTAGACTACGGCGACTAAACATGTATTTAAATTGGAAAGAGAAGAACATATCGCTTCTTTATTGCAACATAGTCATATCTCAAAAAATTAAAAATTTGTAGTTACTTAAGCAAAACTGCTCTTTTAGACCTTCTGTACATGTTGAAAAAAATCAGTTTTATATCCCAAGCTGAACCGAAGTTATAGCAAAAAGTGTTTGAGGCAATTAGATCATAGGACTTATGTCTTGAAAAGTTCAAGTTTTTTTGAGATATGACTATGTTGCAATAAATAGCGATATGTGTTTATTTTTGCAACCTGGTGTTAAAAATTGCAAAAAATTTACAGGCAACAACAAATGTGTCAACTAATTGACTGTTAAAAATTAGCGACTATAAAAAAGTTAGAACTAAAAGTAAAATTACACACAAATTTTACACGAAGCTAATTCCACACATGCTACACACCCAATAAAAAATTACACACAATATGTGTAATTACGCACAAGGTGGAAACACTGGTTTACTCGCATTTTTTGTATTAGATGCCTTTTGCACGTTGAAATTTGTTTTGAAACAAATTTCAACACTCTTGAGTTTGTAGGAGAGAGGGGAAAAACAAGCGGGGGTGATTTCTGAATTTCATGTACTCGGAAATTTGCTTTGTCCTTTATTCGTATATACACAGAGTTGTATTTGATTTTACATTTTCTTTTATTTTTTGTTTCGCATAGTTAACACCTTGACTGCCGCGGCATTTTTCAGAAAACTGGCCAAAACCGACAATTTGATTTTTCACATTATATACTAAAAACTATTTTTAGATCGTAGATATCATCAAAAGACAAAAATTGTGTTTTTTAGGAGAAAAAGTGGGTAAGAGATGACTCGTAGTTAGTCAACGGTGTTAATATAAAGTTTCCTTATTTAAAATATCATTAGTCTTTGTTTATTTTGTGTTTGAAATCAAAACATTAGCAAAAGAAAAATTTTAGCGCCAAACAATTAATTAAAAAAGGTGAAAAAATAAATAAAAAAAAAAAAAATATTAAAGAGAATATAATTTAAAAAATAATAACACATAAATATATAATATATTATAATGTAATAACGAATATAATATTCATGTCTTGTGTTTGAACCTAAATCACAATGCCAAACAAAGTTACAACTGTTAAAAACAGCAGAACGACGCGTTAAAAGAAAATGCAAAAAAGTTTCTCACATTTGTTTCGAAACTAATTTCAACGTGCAAAAGGCGTCTTAAAAACATATTGATTCCATAAGGACCATTATTACAATTTGCCGTTAACTAGAGGGAGGACTTTAACGGGCTGATAAATTGTAACCGGTAACTTTTAAAGCTAAGTTTGTGTTTGAACTTTCTATATTATATATTATTTTCAATATGGCAATTTCAAATATAAACAAAATGAGCATATTATCGTCGAAAATCCAAAAGTACGTATCACCAAAAATAACGTTTTTATATCAATAATTCAAAATGTTTCTATATATGAAGTACTTGTTATTTTATAACGTATTTCGCTCCTTCTTTAAAATTAAAAAAAGGGATGTTACGTACTTTACAACAAAAAAACGAAGCCACTGTGTTTAAAAAAACTTGTTTAATTGAGCAGTGTTATCGACATTGTTCCGGCACTGTCATATTTTGGAATAAGTTAACTTGGCTTTATCTGAAAGTTGTAATAACGAAGGTACCAAGTTTAACGGCAAGTTATAATTATGGCCCTAAGAACAGAATGGCTTATGACCAATATTATGAGAGGATTCATATACATGGATTATAAATTGCATCCTATGTAAATTTTGGGGTTACGATATTAAAATTTAATGTCTAGCCTACATGTCTACAGTTTTAATGCTTTATTGTGAGATCCACACATACACATCCAATTGAAATCATTTACTTTCATGGGTTATAATTTCTTTATAACAACAAACTTTCGCCCAGTGATCCATGCTACTAATAGCTCCATTATTAAAGATAGGTTCGTCTAGAATTTATCTATATAATCTTCATATTGAAAGGTTATAAAACATAAGTAATAAATAAGAACAATTTTTTTTCTCGAAATCTGCTCTTATTGTTTGTTATCTGTGGATGTTAAGATGTGCTTTATTGAATGCTGAATCCAAATCTGCTAGCAATTATTACTGACTGTAGTTTAGATATAAGAATGTATTTTTTAAGCTTTGGCTTGTATAATTTTGCTAAAGTGTGGTACTGCCAGATTTCAGTATCATCTTAGCTAGTACGACATATATAAGTTTTCAAATACTGATCAGAACTCAAGAATGGATTCATCTTTTTTTAAATCATTTCTTACTCAACTATTGCTGGCATTTCGTAAATGTAGCTTATACACGACAAGTTGTTTAAGCGTTGTCTTTGATATATAATCAAACTTCCAAATATCTAAGAGAGATGATGTCAGCGATAGAATGAAAGCCAAGTATGATCGTGTAGCAAATACGGACTGCTTCCATGAGGGAAAACTGGTTCTACTCTACAACCCAACCTACAAACTAACTGGGATTAACTTAACATGATTAGTAATACCGCCCGCTACAAAACAGATCATTCCTCTACGATACAATATTATGCTAACTACACTCGTTTCTATAGGCGTATTTAAAGCCATTCCTTGTTTTTGTTAGTTCTTGTCTAATTAGTTCGAGTTTAATTTATTTTTACTAGCGTACCAATATATAATATTATTGTTCCCTCAGGAAATAAATGACAAGGCTTTTTATAAAAAATTATTCTTTATTATAATGTATGAATTTATTTTTCTGTAGATGTAATGGACTTTTCTAGCTTCTCGTTAATGTTACCAATAACATGGTGGATGGTGCAGTCTTTAGAAAATGGCTTAGCTCGAACTCCTCCTATGGGTTGGTTATCATGGGAACGATTTCGATGTAACACAGATTGTGACAATGATCCTGATAACTGCATTAGGTAGGTAATGATGACATAATTTTTAAATAGCCTAAAGACTCATCTTATTATACCTTTAAGTTTTGTATTCGGTGTATTCAAATTAAACGGAAATATAAACAATACGGCAAAAGATAATGTGAAATAATCAAATAGAGTTTTATCTGAACAAAATTGAATTAATATTAAATACCTAATATTGTACTTAAAAGTTTTTATTATATAGTCTTAATTGTAGCCTTAAATTTTACATAATTTTTTTTAGGGTTTTTGTGATTTCAAGTTGAGGCTAAATATTCCTTTATTGCCGAATTCGTTAGTTTTAAGTTTCCTTTAGTAAAGTTGCAATTTTGCAAATTACAATTGCGCCAAAAATAATTTAAATTTATTATTGGAAGAAATTTGTCTGCTGTTTTAATTTTCCTTTTTAATTTCTTTCTTCATAAAAGTTATTTTCCTGATACTATAATTTTTGACTTAATATTTAACATTTTTCAATAAAACAATTAATATTATTAATTTTTGTGTCGAACACGCCTCAGCTTTGATAACCTTCAGATCTAATAAAAATTTACTACATGACCCGTGCGAATATTTCGCACCGTTAGTTGTCATTTTTGTAACATAAAATGAATGACAACAATTAATAGAAATTTTATAAAAAGTATAAAAATATTAGAAATCATAATATCATCATACGTATTTACATACATATGTTTAAATGCTTTTATAATTCTTCTTTGAATATAATGTTAGAGGTAATGACATGGTCTTCGTTAACTTTTTGCCCGTACGAATCCTTAATACAAACAAAAATATCTTTAAAAGTACGCAATCGAGAAAAAACCACGTATAACTGCCCATGTGAAAAGACCGGTTCTGGTAAATACAATCCCACCTTTTGAATGGTTTGCCCTTGTGATTTCTTTATCGTCATAGCAAAAGCAACTTTCACAGGGATTATTTTCGTGTCATTCGGGAAGGCGCAGATAGTTCAGAAGGCGTAAGGTTGATTCGGGGTATGAGTACAGTTTTATCGGTATGAATAATTTTTGCTGATATGAAGTGCTCTCCCAAGTTTGTTACGATTAGCCTGGTACTATTTATTAACCCCTGTTTAGCATTAAGATTTCTGATTAACATTATAATCGCGTTTGGTTTTCCAAATGCACGTTATTTATATTCTTACGTTGCACGTTATTTTTATTCTTATTTTTCTTAAAACCTTTTTAACTGTTAAATATCAGACACTATATATATGTATATATTAAAAGACACCGTATTACTATACTTCATAAAACAAACAATGCCATGACAATAACGACATTACCAAAATGGCTTTTTCAACTTTATATATTATTATGTGGAATAGCATTACAACTAAGCTACCCTATTTATCGGACTTTATCTAACAACAACTTAATATGCATAATTTGCATATTATATATAACTGACTTAGTAATAAACGCCATTATGGTAAATAACGGTATTGCCAGAATGGTATTTTAATACATATTATATTATGTAGAACTGCATTACTATTAAGCGACCCTGTATTTGCATACTTGAAAAAAACATATAATCATAATGACAACAGTATTATTATGCAGTTCTATATAAAGTATAATTTTTATCACTGAAAATTTTAATTTTTCAATTCCTAATTATTTTTGCCATTAGTGTTAGATATAAGCTTTAAAATGAGATATCATTCATTAAATTTGATGCGGTGGTATGGGATATATTTGCAACCGACAAAAAAAAGTGCTTTAGAAATAATATATAGGATTATTACTCCAGCTTTTTTTTTTAATTTACAAAAAGGCGGGTAAAAACGTTGAGAATTAATTTTTTGTTCATAACATGAAAAAATTGTCTTTACATAGAGTCGAATGCTGAATAAAAAAATATAGTTTAGGTCCATTATTACAACTACCCGTTAAAGTTGAGTTTAATTAAAGGTACCTACAGATAAAATAAAATTAATTTTTTCAAAAATATGGCAGTGCCGGAGCAATGACGATAAAACTGCTCAATTAAATAAGATTTTTGTAACGCAGTTTCAACTGTGGGCTTCGTTTTTTTTTCTTTTTTGTTTTTTTTTGTTATGTATGATTATGCCCATTTCGTTTAAATTTGATGTTGCCATATTGAAAATAATATTTAATATAGAAAGTGCAATCATAAACTTAGCTTTAAAAGTTACCGGTAGGATGATTCTATCTTTAGCTTAACGGTAGCTTCTACCACATTGTCCACTTATAATAATGAAAAACAATTTATCAGCCCGTTAAAATCCTCCCTTTAGTAAACGGCAAGTTGTAATAATGACTCTTGGTGAGGTTAAACAGACAGTTAAATCGAAGAATATTCCTCTTCTACTATGTCCTATGGAAACATAATTTTAATATAATAAACAGACAATTATAACTCATGGCTAGCATCTCACAGACATTCTGATAATTTTTTGGCTGGACCCTTTCTATCAACAAACTGTTACACCTTAGATTCACAAAAAAGTCGTTGTGTGTATACAACACTGTGCTAGATCCAGCTATGAGATCTTCTGGTATGGACTCAGAAGAAAATTATATCCAGATCTATCTTAGCGGTACAAGTAAGTTAAATATCTCGTCAGTTCCTTGCAAATTAGAGAAATTTGTGTGAACCGATTTACATAAGACTTGCAATAATAAAGAAGTCGTATTAGGCTTTTTCTTCTGTTGTCCTCATTTTTATCTTTTTCTCCTTCATGTTCTTCTCTTTTTCCTACTCCTCCATTAAAGCTGCTTCCACAGCTTGGATATTCGGCATAGGAATCGTTTGGTGGAAAGGTCTAACGATTCGAAATTTGTTCTTCCTCGTCTTCCGATATAATTGGTGAAATATCGCTCAGTAGAGATATTGGTTCTCGAATTGTCACTTTCTTCTTTTGTATGGACATATTCCGGCGAGTAATTGGAACTACAAACACTTTCACTAGTATTTGATCAACTTAAAACACTGTTATCACTTTCAGGGTCAGGAAACATTTAATTTTCAATAATGCTTTAACTCGTATTTATATCAAATTGTCACGTTATAAAAACATTATTAAGAGTACACTTTTAACGCTGGCTAACAAGAAGTGGACTGGTCCATGACACAGAGGAACGATCTCGTACTGTCGAACTGTTCGGGGAAAAAGTTGTGCCAAAGGTTCTCTTTTTCGAAAATTACTAGGACTGCTTTGGTTACCAAACCGTGCAATACCCTGAGTAAAATTGTGACTGTTGACAATATCCAAAACTAGTTCCTCATTAATTTTTCATCACATGGGTAAATCCGAGCAAAGCCTTTAAGACTACTTCCAAAGTTTTAGGATGTGTTCGGCTAACTTGGTGGACCGAATATATAAAAAATTGTGTCCCAATTTTAGTTTGGATCAGCGTTGCCACAAAGAAAAATTTTTCTCTACCAATATTCTTTCCAAAACCTACCAAAATTACTCCAATCTTACAAAAATTTTATTTAAATAATTACACGTTAAAAATGTTCCCGAATAACTACCTAGTCCAAATTGTTAGTTGAGTAGAACTCAAAAATACCTTTTTTATATTTCATGAATCCTCCAGACTTATTTTTTTGACAAAAACCGGTTTTTTGAACGCACAAATTTATAGATTACACAAACATTTCTGAAACGTTGATTAAAATTTAAATCTTACTGGAAAGGAGAGAGATGGGCCTTTAAAACGATGCACATATCTCTATTATTCGATTTTATATGCTATAAGATTTGATGAGGTAAAGTTGGAAAATTCAATTTTTTTCATATTTTTTCAAGTTTGTCCATTCATAGTAGCAAATTTTAATAAAAAAAAAAAATACATGATAAGTAATAATATTCTTACAGTCTGTTCTCTTGTGAAGGCATTGAGTCATCATTTGATAAAATTGGATAAAAATTACCGTAGTTATAATTTTAATAATATAACAGTAGTGTTATATTTTGTATATTTGTAAGTCAGATATATGATGAATCTTGACAGTTTATCACAAAATATGTCAATTTCACATTTGCACGACTTCCAGAAGACGGCTAATATTTGTGTTTTTCTTTTTTTTTTTTGCAAATATTATTATTTCTCTTTTCGCAAACATTGGTTAAATTCTGGTGGTCGTTCAAACGCTAAATTGACATATTTTGCGATAAACAATCAAGACCCATCAAAAGACTAAAAGTTCATTTAAAACAATATATGTTTGAAAAATATAACTCGACTGTTAGACTCTTGAAATAATAACTACGATAATTTTTGTCCGATTTGATCAAACGAAGTGCCAATCTCCTCACAAGATAATGCACTTTCAGAATGTCATCACTTATTTCATAGTTTTTATGTAAAGTTTGCTACTATGAACGGACAACTTGAAAAAATATGAAAAAAATTCACATTTTCCAAGTTTATCTCATCAAACCTTATATTAATTTAAATAATAGATATACTATGTATACTATTTTAAACCGTCTTTCCAGCAAGGTTTAAATTTTGGAAATCGGGTCAGAAATGTTTGAGTAATCCAGAAATTTGTGCGAAAAGTCAAAAAAAAAGAATAGTTTTTGTTAAATAAAACAAGTTTGGAGGGTTCGAGAAATATAAAAAAAAATTAAAATTTAACATAAAATTATCATAAATAATTTGTTTATGTTTATTGTTTTTGTCCGTTGTTCCTTATGTAAACACAGATATGTTAAACATTAAGGTACGTTGAAACAGGGTTTCCAACTGTTTTCTTACTTAAACATTTTATTTTCGTTTTTAGGCTTAAAAATAAATAATACTCCCAACTTTAAATCTTACAGATATTAATTGTATTTTCCTACCAAAAAATAAATGAAATTAAAACAAACCAACCAAACTACCAATCGTAGCGTTTTTATATAAAATCTACCAATTTTGGTCCAATTTGGACCAAAACGGCAAAGCTGGTTTGGATATTAAAGGGAGGTTGAAAAGGGTTTGAATTGACGATTAACTAAAATACGTTTATTCTCATAACGATCAAAAGATATTACATGTTCTGAATATTTTTAATATGAGGGCTAGTCCTGTAAACACTACCCTAAACGTTAGCTAAATAATGTATTCACCAGAAAGGATTAGGTGTCGCATTGGGAAACGTGAGACGGGTTAGTATTAGTAGCAGTTGACTTTTGTTTATTTATAGGGCTACCAGATGAAATTTAAAAAAGTCGCCTGGTATTGTTATCCAATTTGAAGTTAATTTTTTCGTTGTTTTGTTCAGTATATAAAAAATTGCATTCAATGTTAGAACAGCGTTAAAATATTTTTTTTATTATAAAAAAAGCTCTTAAAAAATAAAGTTGAAAAATTAGGGATCTGGTAACACCTTTTTCATATTTACATTTTTTATTGAAAACAAGTCAAAAATACAACATTTTTTTTAGATCTAAAACCTTTTTTAAAAAAAAAAATATAAATATAGATATTGCTGCATCAATTTTATTTGCGAAAGTTGAAATAAATCAGTTATTAGATTAATCTTCGACATCTGATGGAGTAAAAGAACTACTGAATTTATTTCAACATACACAGTCAACAGCCGCCGTAGTAAACACAGGGCATACCCTTTTTTAAATATTTTTGCTATGTTCTTCTCAAATTAAAAATGACATTACAACAGTGTTGGTCAAAAATTTTTAATGCACCTTGTAAGAGGGTGACATTTTCTTTGTATCCTCGACATTTTCTAATAAGTTTTCGTAATTGTAACGAAAAGCTTTCTATCCTGCTGATGGATAAATTAAGTGTGAACAGAAGATTCTCTTTCTAGTCTGAATAAAATTTTCAAAATCGCGTAAGCGAGCTATTTGTTTCAAACCGCGAAAAAAATCCGTTAAATTAAAATAATTTACGAAAAAAAATTCTAATGCAAATTTCTAAAAGGAAAAGTTTAAGAGTACAAATTCAAACAAAAATGAAATTATTCTATAGTGTAAAAAATGTCTATATTTCACATAATTGTATTACATAATATTATTTAACATAATAGAAAAAAATATAATAACAATAAAACACACCGAAAAACATGTTTACCAAACCTAAAACAATCAAAATTACAAAATAATATCAGTTACATTTGATGCACCCAATACTAAAGGTAGTTACCAAACAACACGTTATATCAACATACTCTGAGCTGGTTGCGTTTTCATTTTTCACTTTGTCTTTATTTTCTTCCTATATCCTACACACTTCATTGAATCTTATATACTTTTCCATTTTTAATTTGCGCAAAATATTTCGCATCACAAAAAGGCATATGTATTTTTGCATATTTAAACAACAATTATGGCGTCCAAACGGAGGAAGGATGTGGTATCCAACAACAAATACTTCCAGTATGACGATCTTCGGAAAAAACTGTAAGGAGATTCTCATCAAATATTTTATTTAGGGTACTATACGGTTCAAAAACCAAAAATAAAAGTGCTTTTTGTGAATAAAATTAAGTGTTTCATTTGGAAACTATAATTAAAATCCTTTTTGTTTTGTGAAGAGGAAAAAGTTCCTGTTCTCTCCAATGTGAATTCAAACGACTCCATCAGAATACACAAGTGATTAGCCTACCGAAGTAGGTTTTGCATATATTCCACTTATAAAATAAAACTTATTTTCAATTTTAGTGAATATCTGTTTAAAACAATGGCCGATCTTTTAATTACTGAAGGGTATGCTGCAGTTGGTTATGAGTATATTAATATTGATGATTGTTGGCTGGAAAAGCAACGCTCTTCTGAAGGCAAGCTAGTTGCTGATCGTAAACGTTTTCCTAATGGCATACTACATTTGTCAAATTATGTAAGTATTACAATCAAATCAAATGTGTGAAAACAAAATAAAATAAATAAAAATATGTTTGTACGTACTCTGGTTCCCCTAAAATGAGTCAATACAAAAGGTAGAAATTGTCAGTATTAGCCAAACTATTTACTTAGTATATATAAAATAAAATTACAAGTAGTTATAGTTGCATACATTGTATTTATCTAAACATACAGTAGCGAGAAAAGAAATTATGTTCAATACCGTGTCTTGTCTTATTTACAGAATGTTGTTTATTTACAGAATTGCTGTGAATATCTTTGTTTTGGGGCCTTCGAACGAAATTTAATCCATTAGAGCCAAATAAGTTAAACTTTGATACGTCGCTCCAAAAAACTTTGGCCCACTGCTCGTTTGACACAATGCTGATACCGTCGAGCTAAGTCAAGCCGCGTTTTTTTTATTTAACCCTACTTACAAGTGGCTTCTTGGCTGGTCTTCTAGCTAATAAATTTGCCTCTTTTAATAGGTTTCTGGCTGTGTGGACGCCCCTAATTGCTCGTTTGCATGATTAGTAACACCTACTGCCGTTTCCCGGGGGTTAACTTTTACTATTTTTACCATTTGACGGTCTTGGCGCCATATAGATTTACGAGATAGACCACTTCCTGGCTTTCTGTCCATGTTATTTATTTGACGACAAACCGTTAATTTGTTCAAATTGGTGAGCCCTATTTTATTTATTTTATCTATTTTGAAATTCACAATTTGCACATTTTTCATTAAACTTTTATTTTAATTACTCTAATTGACTTAATTTTACCTTTAACACATTACGTTGCATTTTTTTTCTCGCTAAATTTGTTCCCTATTTTTTTTATAAATATAAGAAATTTAAGTAGAGTGGAATTGAATTTCATATGACAGAGTTGCTACTGTACGAGTAAATTTTGTGACCGTCTTTACATTCTAACAAAAAAATTAACTAATTTTTAATAGACTCACTTTGGAGGAAATGTCATTCATAAAGTTTTCGTCATCATATAGGCAATTTCCAACAATCTCATATGAATTCATTTGTCATATCAAAGTTACTGTGGATGGTTTTGATATCCATATTCTGTTCTTCCACGATCAGCTGGTTTTCTGTGTTTCGATTTTTTAAACACTTTTAACTGCTGAATCTTATCAATACTAAACAAATAGCTAATAGAGATATGATCTCTTGCACGGTTTTATTGAAGTCGTAAAAATCAGGCCATACAGGCTTCACAAACTACAGTCGATAGAAAATACTTTTTAAGAGCACTCAAAGGTTTCGCGAAATAAAACACTCTTTTTATTATTTTAAAATAAAATTTCAATTCAATTTATTATTTAACTTAAGTATAATTTAACCAAGAAGGACGAGTGAGGCTTTAAAATTTAATATTTTTCCTACCGACGCGTTCAGAGTTTTTGACACTAATAAAATCTAAATTCGCAAATTCGTATGCTTTATGTATCATTCTTTGACAAACACGAAATGATCGTTATCCTCAGGGGAAAATAAAAATAATAAATAGAATAAAAGATACATAATGATCACGCCATATGCAAATATTTACTGTCATGTAAATAAAAAGAATGAAAAATGACAAAAAAGAAAGAAAAGAATAAAATAAAATTCTCTAATAGTTTAAAAATTACACTGTGCTACGAAGATTATATATTTGTTGACGGCGGTAATGCAAGCTTCACAAATAACAAATTAATTAAATTTAATCTTAGTGAACGATTCAGTTTGATGTTTGTAATTAAAAGATTATGGAATAAAATTTATAGCGAATACATATGTAAATAAATGTTTGTTATTAATTCTAAATACATAACATACATACATAATTGGTCATTAAAACCCTTCAGTCAGGATTATTGACCTAGTTTCTAACACCACTTATGATGTGTGTGTTAATTTTTATACAGAAGTGGTGGGACCTACAGTTTAAAGTCGACTCCGAACGATAGATTATTTTGAGAAACTTTTCATGGCAATTTTATTTACTCTCAAAGTTTTTGCCAATAATCTGCTGAAAGGAAATCGCCGAAGAAATACTTTTTGATGTCTGGCCTGGGGCTCGAACGCCGGCTTTACGTCTAATAAGCCAACACACTACCTACTAGACTACGGCGACTTCAATTAAAGTAATTCTAAATAAAAAATGTTTATTTTTATAAATACAGGTGGGGATAACACAATTTCCTTCATTTTAAACCATTAGATCCACAAAAATGTGAAAACGTTACAATTGGTGTTAGAAGTAGCACTGTTATAAATTATTATATGATTTCGAAGATAAAGAGTAAGCAAGTTTGTACCATCCGATTATTGAAGAACATTTTGACCTTGCAGCAATACTAACTACTGTAGAAAAGTTAGCAAAGATAATAAAGGGAATAGAGTTGTCATAGGATTTGTCGTAGAGCTGCCCTATGATCCTACAGTAAAGCTTTATGATGAAAGCACAATATCTGGAAAATAAGAAAGTTGGAAACATTCAAAAGAAAGAAGAAGGGTGCATCAGAGAAACACACACCACTTGAAATATAATTTTTAATCTAAAAAAAACTGCTGTAGCCGAAGTAATTAAGAATATCCTTCAATGTCCACAAAGTAGGTACAACAAGATAACGGTGTCCAGCTTAGAAAGCAGTCGCTATCAGTGTTTAAATGGTAGACAGAAACGGTGGAGTATAAAGTTTACTCGGAAGGACAAGAACTGACTTAACTGTCAGTAAGGCGGCTACTAGCCGAAAAGTGGCAAAAGGATAAGGCAAATTGTTTTAACTGCGGAGATAGTGGTCATTACCAAAAGAGTGAAGAACAACATCCTCCTCAACAAATAAAGGCTTGGCGTAATGTAGACATACAACTGAACGTAACGCATCCACGCTGAAAGTTCGGTGGCTCCTGGCTAGCAGAAATTTCTACAACAATATTTAAATCTAATATGATCGCGCATGATAGGAGACGTTGCGCATAATCATTTGTGGTTAGTAGAACAAATGGAAGTTAAGGACATTAACGACAAAAGCACGGAGCTTGTAAAAAATATAAGCATATCAAATAAATTGAAATAATCAAATCAATAAAGTCGATATATCAGTAGCGAATATAAATGAAGTTAAGGAGTTTTTCAATGAGATGCAAAGGATCGGGTATATTGAAATACCATATAGTCCTTGAAGCTTACCTGTAGTTTTAGGTAAAAAGAAAGACAGTAGAACATCTCCATAAATGACAGTTTAAATCAAATAGTTCTATACGTTGAATCCGCGTAGTGACTACAGCCAGGTAAATATTACGCAGGATTAACAGACTTTTAATATAACCGGTGGTTTATGACAGTTTAAAGCAACATAGTTTGGCGTCTGCTATATCTGAATGCCTTATTGAATTTGTGTTGAAGGAATTGCACTAGAAGATTTGCGTGATGTAACCTGACGATATAATACTAAATGATTACGTTGAGAACTTGGCTGAAAATCTTCAAACAATATCTACGGTTATATTAAAGCTCAGTGTGAAGAAGTGCTTATTATTTTACAAATAGGTAATGGATTTAGACTATCTCGTTGCGACAGATAAGGTCAACTAGATTAGGTTCGTACTAGGGATGCCAATCAGGAAATCCCGAAAGTCGAAATCCCGGGATTGTGAATTCATATGTATTTTGACCCTACAAAAGCTCCTGAAAAAAAGATTCTATATCACTTGACTACGATAATAGACGCTCAGATGAGGAAAACTTCACTTCCATTGAAAAAAAAAGTTATTTGATGCCATTGGAGAATGCAAAAGCTCTATAAAACGAATAAATAGATTTATTTAGATCAGGAGGTAGTACAGGTGAATATTTACAAGCTGCATACAGTTGCCTTGGAACTATTTTACCAACAAATGTTGATTGCAATAAATGTTTTCCGACGGCAGCGAATTTTTACAACTAAATCAAAAATCTGCCGCCTTTAAACTGTAGATCCCACTACTTATGTATTGAAATTAACACACACAACATAAGTAGTGTGAGAAACTAGGTCAATAATCCTGACTGAAGGGTTGTAATGACTAATTATGTATATATATGTATGCCTATAATTCTGATACAGAGTAGCGAGCACAAAAAATGCAACGTTGGGTAAAATTATCTTTAAGTGCGATAATCATATATATTATTTCTAAAGCACTTTTTTTGTCGGTTGCAAATATCTCCCATACCACCGCATCAAATTTGATGAATGATATCTCATTTTAAAGCTTATATCTAACACTAATGGCGAAAAATAATTAGAAATTAAAAAATTAATATTTTCATTGATAAAAATTATATTTTATATAGAACTGCATAATAATACTGTTGTCATTGTGATTACATGTTTTTGTTCAAGTGTGCTAATACAGTGTCGCTTAATAGTAATGCAGTTCTACATAATATAGTATGTGTTAAAATCCATTCTGGCAATACCGCTATTGACTATAATTCCGTTTATTACTAAGATAGCTGTTTTGGCTATTATTTTTATGTTACAAAAACGACAACTAACGGTACGAAATATTCGCACGGGTCATCTAGTTTTAAAAAAATGGTGACCAGTTCAAAATATTTCTTTGGGTTATTAATCCCTACGGTTATAGATACCTATTATCAATAACATTATGTAAATATTTTTAATTAATGATATATTATTTTGTCATTTATTAAAAAGAGTGCGAATTTCATGGGAGCAATAAAAATGCAACAGCATAAATTTTAATGTGTTTATTTAAATTAAATAGTAATTCTTACAAAAAAAAATCCTAAAATTAATATTTAGTGGCCTAGCCCTTATTTTTTATGACTTCTTGCAACCTAGAAGGCATAGAGTCGACTAAAGCTATTAATGTGTTAATGGATATTTTCTCCCATTCACTTTTCAAAATTTCTTCTAATTGCCTCTTATTTGACGGATGTTTCCTCTTAACTTCCCGACCTAATAGCTCCCATAGATTTTCTATGGGGTTTAGATCGGGAGACTGTGATGGCCAATCCAAAACATTGACATCATTGTCGCTTAAAAAGTTTCGAGCTAAGCAACTTGAGTGCTTTGGATCGTTATCCTGGAGGCATTTTTTCCCGCAGATGAGGAAGCATGTGTTCTCCAAGGATTTCACAGTACTTTTTGGCGTCCATTTTTTCTTCGATTTGAGTTAAGGGACCTACCCCATCACGGGAAAATGCACCTGTAAATACGTGACGTAAAATCAATAATTTTTTTTAAACTTATCGTTCCTTACCCCACACCATTATTGATCCACCGCCATGTTTCACGGTTGGAAGTTGATATCTTGGAGAATATCTCTGTCCAGGCTTTCTTGGAACAGAATTTATCCCATCGGAGCCAAACAAATTAAATTTGCTTTCATCGCTCCACAAGACTTTAGCCCATTGTTTATTTGACCAATCCTTGTAACGTTTTGCAAATTCCAGGCGCTTCTTTTTATTGATTGCGCTGTTGAAAGGTTTCTTTGCGGGTCGTCTCGCATGCCAATTAGCCTCTTTCAACCTACGGCCTATAGAGACTCCCCTTTGCGAAATTAGCAACGTCCGCTGCGGTCTTTCGTGTATCTTTTTTAACCAGTGCAATCATCTGGTGGTCTTGGCGAGAGGTAGTTTTTCGAGGATTACCACTACCTGGTTTCCTTTCCATACTATTTCTCAAGGAAAATCGAGATTTAATCCGACATACGGTTGATTGATTTACACCAAAGAGGTGTCCAACTTCACGCATGGATTTTCCTTCTTCTAAGGCTTTAATGATTGCAGTTTTGCTGTCAGCTGAGAGCTGCTTCTATTACAAAACACATGTTGTATTATTTAAGAAGTTTTCAATTATAATTAAATAAATAATTTACTTTAACTATTTTTTTATTATGTTGCATTTTTTTTGCTCGCTAAAAATTTGCACTTTTTTCACTAATTCAAAAATATTTAACTTTTTAAAGCAGAATTTGGAATAAACTGTGGTTACTTTGAAAACTTATAATTGAAAGAATTAACAGCAAAAGAAAATAGATAAATTAGTTACCGTTATTTTGAAACAGATCTTATTAAAGATCATATGGCACAGTGTTGCATTTTTTGTGCTCGCTACTGTACATACATAATTGGAATACAAATGATTTTGTTAACGAAATATTTTTATTATTACGAGAAAATCGTGATTTTTCCTATGATATTTCGGGATCCAAAAATACCGAATCCCGGTATTTTTAAAAATCAATCCCGTTTGGCATCCCTAGTTCGTACAGTTAAGCATCTTTATCGAAGCCGTATCAAAGAAGCAACTGACAAGATCAGGCTTTCCAAACAGTGTTTCAAAACTAAAATTTTGAAATGGTAATGAATTATAACTGAAAAATTACTTTTGTAAGAGATACATACATAATACCTAAGTCATTATAACAATTCAATTAGGATTACGTATGATCTAACTTCTCACACCACTTATCTTGTTTGTTCGTTTGTGGAGCAATGAAAATGCTTACCGAAATAACATTACAGTTGGGCAGGCGTTTTCATTGCTTTTCGTATACTAAAAATTAACGTACGTTCCGTAGACGTTTGGCTTACCGGAGCTAATGCCCTGGTTACCCATCCGTAAGAAACGTAAATTCAAACGTGGGTAGCCTTAAAAGCCGTTCCAAAACGGGACAGTTGTCAACGAAGAATGCAAATAAAAACGAAACAAAATACACAAACGAACCCCATACATTGCAAAGAAATTGGTATACAGAAATTTGCACTCATCATCAGTGTTGCCGTTTTTGTTATTTTTTTGTTTAATGTGCTGACTTTTCCGGATTTGCTTATTATTTTTCTTATTAAAATTTATTGTTTTGTAAAATTTTATTTTGTTATTTTTTGGTTTCTTTTTTTTTTCTCAATTATAATTTAAATTTCGAAAAAATAAAACAAAAAACTGTGAATTTAATTTTGCTTATATTTTTTCTTTTTTTTTTGTGATTTTTTCACAAATGTTGGTTATCATATTTTTTTTTCGTGGCAACACCGCTCATCATCTCTCATGTTCAAATGTCACGTAAAAACGTGGGTGAATTCTGTTTTATACAGATCGCTACGTTTTGCTAACGAGAGAGAACGTTTTGGGAATCGTTTACATTGTTCTTCACATGTTAAAAATAGAACGTATGCTACGGTACGTTACGTTACGTGTAGCTAACTCGCGCATAAAGCCTTAGTTATGCTACCGTAACGGAATGTAATAGTAACGTAATGTAACATGTACGGAACGTAAAAATATAACTGTAATTATATATCGTAAAAACATGTCATATGTTTTTATGTAAACAAAACAAAAAAGAAATAAAGACATAAAGGAATAAAAATTGCAAAAGCTAAAAGTCAAAAATTCAGATTAGGATATGGTGTCTTTTGTTTTTCTTTAATTTAGCTGTTAACCAGTGTTAATTCCGTGGACTGTATATAGGGGGGAAATAACACATAAAAGGGATGACACTAACAAAAAAAAAAGAAACCAAAAATTAGAATAGTTCCGACACGATAATAGGCACAAAAAAAAACACTTCCCTTTTTTTGTTGTCCTTTTGACTTCACACTAGTATTTTTTTCCAATAAAAATAAAATTCGCTTTCTTAGTTTAAGTAATTAAATTCGAATCTTTTTTCTTTTATTCTATTTTTCACAATATTATTGTTATTTCACAATATAAATTTTAAGCAACAAATTCTTAAGGAATATTAATTGCACACATATTAAAGTTCTTAAAAGAAAACAAATTAACAAAAAAGATGCATCCTGAAAAATTAAAATTATTTAAAACAAAATCACAAAATAGTTGCATCCTTCTGGATGATACAAAAAACGAATGATAATTAATTTAATAAAAACAAAACAAAAATCTAATGTCAAAATACAACAATAATTTTCAAATATGAAAAAGCTTTAGTCTGCATTGCAGCGCCCTCTATTGCTAATTTGTCATCATTTAAACGATCCTGTTTATGTCGCCAAGGATGGGAAGTTTGGACTATCCGACATAAACAACCAGTGTTATCACTACAGCGTTTTAATATTAATTTCAACGATTTTATTTTTATTTAAAGATGTTTATTAAAAGCTTCATGTACTGTTTCTGTAACCCAAACAATTTTACTTTCACACAAACAAAAACACTTAATTTAGTTTGTGTTTGTAGGTTAAGGAAAACACAAACACAAAATTGAGTGCTTTTTATTGTATTTTCCATATAAAGTGAAATCATTTATCCTACAGAAACAGGTCATATATTTAGGAAACGGAATTTGTACGAATGTTAAAACGTTTTTATCTCCTCCAGTAAAAGTAAAATGCAAACTTAAATCCTTTCCTAACGCTTTAATTAGTTAAAAATCGAAAACTGTATTTATCTAATTTAAAATAAAAATGAATACTACCTACATAATGTAAATAGTAAAATAGTGCTTATTTTTATTTGAAATTATAAAATTTAATAATGAAATAAATTATAATTTGGATTTTTAAAATATGTGAAGTTTTATTTAAAGAAAATTCCATATACAGACAAGCATATCCCACGAACAAAATGTAAATTCGTTTCATAATTTTAATTTTCAGTTTTGGTGGGTTTTTATATCAACATGTTGTTAACTCTGCTCAACAGTTGTCATGTAAAAATGTAAGAAAATTATATTTTTTACAGATTCTTACGTTCCGTTCCGGTTACGTTACATTTCTATAACTATTCGTATTGGTTTATACATAACAAAAACGATGAGCTGTTTCCTACTGTTGCGGTTACATTACGTTACGGTCGCATAACTGAGGCTTAATTATATTTTAGCATTGCGTTTAACGTGTTGCTAATGCATTAATAGTTGAAAAGCGCAAGACATAAAATATTGTAACGCAACAACAATCCAAACGACCTAATATCGTTTAACAATAAAAACAATAAGCAAAAGCTACAAAAACAAAGACCATGAGTATGAAAGAAATAGAAAACGTAAGCACAACAAAAGTGAACGTTACAAGAGTCAATGTGTACACAATACACAAATACACTTTAACAAATACATCGAACATCTTCTAAATAAACCAGCAACAACAAGCATGAGGGATAATTCAGTTAGCCTTGCGTGAAGTTGCTTGTGAACTAATCAATTGCGGTGTGAAGACAAGTTGCATGCGAAGTAAAAAGTCGTGGTTCGAAGATATCCGTTGCGAGCAGAATAGTAGTGTGTGAATAATAGCGAATAAGCAATTATTTTTGTACGTTGTTTAAGTTTGAACAGTAATGCAACATATCGGTTTTTATTTGGTTTGTAATTAACGAACTCATAATTAAACGTTTTTAAAAAAGTAAAAACGTAACGATATTATATAAGTGATACTAAAGCCACCTTTGTCATAAAATAATTATTTTTTCATCCTGAAGAGTATTTCATTTGCAACTTCCAATTACTTGATATTAAAACTTGTATTGAAAATATTCCAAATTTTGATAGAATATGATAGAAAGATTGAAGTCGCCGTAGTCTAGTGGGTAGTGTGTTGGCTTATTAGAGGTTAAGCCAGGATTCGAACCCCAGGCCAGACGTCAAAACAAAATACAAAAAGTATTTCTTCGGCGATTTCCTCTCAGCAGGTTTATGGCAAAAACTCTGAGGGTAAAAAAACCTGCTATGAAAAGTTTCTCAAAAAAAATCTATCGTTCGGATTCGACTTTGAACTATAGATCCCGCCACTTATGTATAAAATTAACACACACAACATAAGTAGTTTTAGAAACTAGGTCTATAATCCTGACTGAAGGTTTGCAATAACCAATTATGTGTTTGATGGGTTTTGTTTGTGCTTTCGACAACAAACAAAATTTAGTGTTTATATTTGTGTGAAATTGTTTAAATTACAGCACATAAAAATTTAAATTAATATACAATCGTTGAAATTAATCTAAAAACTCTGTAGTGATAACACAGAACTAACAGCTGATAACAGACGAATTAAAAAATGAAAAGGCGCCATATTAAATGCCATAAAAGTTGTGAAAACAAAATTTTAAAATAAAAAGCCTTTACAAACCCATAAACATGTCTTTTAAGTCCATATCTTTATTTATTAGTTTTTGTAATTCAATATTAGTTTTTTTGTTTGTTTATTTATAAACATACTACACGCTTTTATGTTGTATAATTGCATTTACATTTTTCCATTACGTTCCGGTCGGCTAACTGAGCCTTTATGCAGCCGTTTTAGGAGAGAACATTGAAAAGAGAACGTTCTGTACGTTACGTATGGATAACTGGCAAATTTCTATTAATGTAGCTAGCTAAAAGAAGATGCTATAACAAATATAACATGAAGTAACAGATTACAATACTTCTGTTATTGAACAAAAACAAAATATTCTAAAATAAAAAAAATATACTGTGTTTTCGTAAAAGTAAAATATAAATACATACTTACATTGGTCATTAAAGCCCTTCAATCAGGATTTTTGACCTATTAATATAAATATTAAAGGTTTATTAATCATGTTTTGTACGTGAATTCGTTTAACAACCCTGTTAACCAAAAATATTTTTTATGAATACAGTAATAAATTTGTAAAAGGTATAATTTTTCGCGATGCAGAGCTACATTTATAAATAAATTAATTGAATTACTTATAATAAAAAATTATTTAATATATTTTTTGAAATTTTGAAAAAATACATAGCCCATTATTAAAGCTACATGTAATGTTCTGTATGTTTGCATATAAGGTTTTTTTAAATACATATGTGATTTTATTTTTGCATACGCAAAAAAGTCGATAGTGACACCACTGAAAAGTTTGTTAACTTAAAAAAAACAACTGTTCATAATTTAAATTGTTTTCATTGTTTTGGTTTCATATCAGCTGTTTTTTCTGATGCTTGCTTTCAAAGAATTTCAGCAGCCGGCATATGGCAGAAAAAATGTATTACCTCTGTCCTTAATGCGCTGGTTGCCGTAAGAACGTTTGTGGAATTACACATACATACATAATTGGTCATTACAACCCTTCAGTCAGGATTACGACCTAGCTTCTCACATCACTTACGTTGTGTGCGTTAATTTTTTATACATGAGTGGCGGGACCTACAGTTTAAAGTCGACTCCGAACGACAGATTTTTGAGAACCTTTTCATGGCAATTTTTACTCTCAGAGTCTTTACCAGAAATCTGCTGAGAGGAAGTCGCCGAAGAAATATTTTTCGTTTTGATGTCTGACCTGGGATACGAACCCGGGCCTTTCGTCTAATAAGCCAACACACTACCCACTAGACCACGGCGACTTCACCTTTGCTACATTGCTTTCACTAATTTTATTTTCTATTGCCGATGTTATTTTTTCTCTTTCACTAATATTTGCACTTTAAATAACCAGTCCCATTTTTTCTATTTTTACCGTTAGTTATTTTGCAATTTACCGGATCTTTCTGGAATTATATGAACGTTAAAAACGTGTCATCTGTGAACGAAAAATGTAAATAAAAACGAAACAACACACGAAAACAACACAATGCAAACAAAATCATGTACGGAAATTTGCAGAAAATCAGCTGTTCAGAACATGTAACAGATAATGAGTGTTAAGATAACGCAATATTAAACATGTTCCAATTAGGTCTTGATTGGAAAAAGTTGCACTTGCTTCTTAAGTTTTATGTTAATTTAAATATTTATTCTTGTAATATTGTAGATGTTGGAAAACGGAATAAATAACTATTGGCAACTCTATATTCCAATGTGAATATCGTTAACTTATATTACTTCATTCTCTTTTTGTCTTATCCTTTTTATTCATTCTATTCTTGTACTTGCCTAAGATAACACGGATTATTTTAAACTTTAATATTAATTTACTTTCGGAAATGAAATAAAGACTTTTGTTATATTAAAATAAACAGGTTATGGGCCCAGGACAAAGTTCTGGTGAATATAATTAAAGCGAATAGAGTTCGGAGAATTTTGTTGGTAAAATTTTGGTCAACGTGAAAAAAAATGTCGTCCCTATATCAAATAGAGAAGCTAGACGACAAGAATTATGATAGTTGGTCCATACAAATGCGTAGTGTATTAATACACAATGGCTGGTGGAAGCATGCAAATGGTGTTGTTAAGGTCGAGAAGCGTGGGGAGCAAAAGATGAAAAAGCGCTGGCTACAATAACGCTTTGTATAAAACTATCTCAACTGAACTTAATAAAGAATTGCTCGACATCACGAGATGCCTGGGTACGTTTGGAGGAGACTTACAAGCCGAGAGGTCCACTTTAGAAGGTGTCTCTATACAAAAAGTTGGTGAACCTTACAATGGTTGGTGGAGGAAATGTAGGTCAGCATATTAATCATATTACGGAGTTGGCAGAAAAGCTGGCGGAGACGGGAATTGTCATCCAAGATGAACTCCTAATTATAATGCTTCTTTCCAGTTTACCTGATGACTATGAGAATTTTGTTATAGCAATTGAAACACGCGATGTCTTACCCAATTTAACAACCGTTAAACAGAAAATTCTCGAAGAGGGAGATAGACATAAACAGAAAATTGATCGCGAAGGGGCAACAACAAGTACACAGCAAATTTTTTCTATGAAAACTTTTCGGAGAGAGAGTAAAGCGAAGAAAAATAACGGACAGAACAAAATGAAGGGCAAATGCTTTAATTACGGCGAATTGGGTCACTATGCCAATAAATGTAGAAAACCTGCAAAGGGGCAAAAACAACATCTATTACATATACAATCACAGGAAAAGCAGAATACAAGAAACATACAATGGTGAGTAGACAACGGGGCAACTTCACACATGTGCTATAAGCGGGAAATGTTTTCGAATTTTGTCGAGCACACGGAGGAAATTAGATTCGAAACCGATAAGCATATTATGGCCAAAGGCAAAGGTGACGTAGAGACGGTGATTAATGGTAAGAGGATTAAATTCCAAGGTGTTTTATATTCTCCAGAATTAAATATGAATTTCATTTCTGTTGGCCGAGTTGTGGCTAATGACTTGATTGTAGTTTTCGATTCGACATCTGCTGTTGTGAAAAGTTTCGATGGGGAAATTATTCTAAAGGCCTTTAACCATAATAATTTATTTATAATTGAAGATTAAGTCGAACAATTATATATGGCTAATGATATTGGTGAACTGCGGCATAACAGACTTGGCCATTTGAATTATAATTCTTTGTGCGATATGTCGAAAAAGGAAATGGTCAAGGGTATGAATTTGAAGGAAGGTGTACCATCAGCTCGATGTAAAACGTGCATGACTTGCAAAATTCATGTAAGCCCATTTCCTTAAGAGTCAACTACACGGTCAAGTGACTTATTGGAAGTTATACACAGCGATGTATGCGGCCCATTTAGAGTGACCTCATTCGGTGGTGCACGGTACTTCGTTACATTTATTGATGACTTCTCGAGAAGAGTTTTTGTATATTTTCTCAAAGCCAAGAGTGAAGTTTTTAAAACGTTCAAGATTTATAGACAGCATGTTGAGAAACAAACTGGACGGAAATCAAAATATTACGAAGCGACAATGGCCGTGAGTACGTTAACAAGGAATTTGACAACTTTTTAGAAAGTGAGGGTATAGCCAGGCAATTAACTGTCCCTCACACACCACAGCAAAATGGTGTTGCGGAACGAGCCAATCGAACGTTGGTGGAAATGGCTCGTCCATAATGGTGCGAGCCGTAAATACGTCCGTATATCTACGCAACAGATGTCCTACGAGAATACTTGGCGATAAGACGCCATATAAAATGTGGTTTGCAGGGGCATTAAATAAGGGTGATAAAAGTGGCGGAAAATTTGAGGCCAAAGGGGAAACTTATATAATTGTTGGTTATTCCCAAGTCGCGAAGGCATATCGACTATACAACAAGAATACCCGTAGTGTAATCGAACGCCGTGATGTCATATTCGAGGAGAACGATTTAGACAGCGGTGGTCCTCACGAATCTACACCAAAGGCAGCGGAGGACTATTTAACAATTGTTATTGATAATAGCGAACAACGAGATGCGGAAAATTCCGAGAAAACAATTATAGAGTCAACCCCTATCCCAACCGATTGCGACGAGTCTGATGCGGAAGAGTTTGTAGGATTCCGAACAGCTGGTGAAAGTGAAGAGGAATCAGGGTCCGAGAATCAGAAGGAGACCCGCAGCAGATCAAAAATTGTTAGCACGTGTAAGCGGGGAAGACCACGTAAAGAGAAGTTGAATAGCATGATACAGGAAAGCGTTCCCACGACAGTTGAAGAAGCTATAAGAAGCCTTAATCGGAAAAATTCGTGTGAGGCAATGCAGACGGAAATGTCGTCCTTGGAGAGGAATGAAACCTGGTCGTTGGTTGATTTCCCCGGTGGAGCACGTATCCTCGATTCAAAATGGGTATTTGTCCTTAAAAAGGACGAGAATGGATGCATAGAACGTTTTAAGGCACGTCTTGTAGCTAAAGGCTGTAGCCAGAGATTTGGCATTGATTACGAGGACACATTCTCACCTGTTGTGAGATATTCAACCATACGCTTGATTATGGCACTGGCTGTTGAATGGAAGATGCATTTGCTCCAAGTTGACATAAGTTCGGCCTATTTGAATAGTGATATACATCATGACCTTTATATTCGTCAACCAAAGGGTTTTGTTGACCCTAATTATCCTGAAGGTTTTGAAGCTGCATAAGGCGGTATAATGACTGAAACAGTCCGGAAAGGAGTGGTACGAAAAACTGGACTTTGTTCTCAGGAAGACTGGTTTTGAACAGTGCGTTAACGAACAGTGTCTTTATAAGGCCACGATGGGAAATGAATTGGTGCTGGTAACTGTTTACGTCGATGATCTTATAATTGGATATAAGAATAAAAACCAAGTCTTAGCTGTAAAGCATTTATTGGCGAATGAATTCCCTGTAACTGATCAGTAACTCGAGAGTAATCATCAGGTAAATTGTACTGCACAAAACTGCAAGGAAATACCTCAACGTGATTACCAATCCATAATTGGAGCCCTAATGTTTCTTTCGATAACAACGAGACCTGATATTCTTCATTCTGTGGCCAAACTAGCACAGAGAAATTCGAACCCACATGAGGAACAAATGCAAGCTGTGAAAAGAATATTACGTTACCTTAAAGGCGCGGTTAATATGAAACTTGAATACACGGCAGGTGAAACATCTATTAAAGGTTTTGTGGACGCAGATTGGGGTGGCGATAACCTTGATCGGAAATCATATACCGGTTTCGTATTCTTCATTGGAAATTGTCCGGTATCTTGGCAGTCTAAGAAGCAGTCTTGCGTGGCACTAAGCAGCACAGAAGCGAAATATATGGCCCTGTCAGAAGCGGCAAAAGAGGCAATTTACTTAAAACGCATTTTGAAAGAAATCGGATATACATCAGGTGATCCCGTCATACTGAATGTTGATAACCAAGGCGCGGAAAGATTGGCTTTTAACCCCGTTTACCATAAAAGGACGAAGCATATTGATATTCGTTTCCATCATGTCCGGGAGGTTGTAAAAAATAAGAATGTCATCTTGAACTACTGTCCATCAGCGGAAATGATTGCTGATGTATTGACGAAAAATTTGGCGAAGACAAAACACAATTATTTTGTGAAATTAATGAAATTTGTTTAAAGAATATATTTATATTTTTTGTATTTTGAACGTCATTCACAGTGAGAAGGAGTGTTGGAAAACGGAATAAATAACTATTGGCAACTCTATATTCCAATGTGAATATCGTTAACTTATTTTACTTCATTCTCTTTTTGTCTTATCCTTTTTATTCATTCTATTCTTGTACTTGCCTGAGATCACAGAATATGCACAGAAGGGAAAACTTTGACGTTTGACAACCTCACTTAGCATAATTTTACATAATTTTTTAGAGGGAGACAAAAAATGTAATATACGTTTTGCAAAGCAAATGTGTTAGAAGCAACAGATATACAGAGTGAAAACTGGTGGATAAAGTTGAAAAATTAAATGTAAACAAACATTGATTTTGTGTTAAAAAAGGGAAAATTTTGAATATTTTTTAATTTCTTCAATGAAAAGTTTAAAGATTCTTAAATATTTAATTATTAATCGAAATGTATGTAGTTTTTGGTCGTAATGAATATAGTTTCTTGTGCAAAAGGTAAGTAAGAAACTAAATATATCAAGATCAAATAAGTCCTATTACTCATAAATTTTTTTTCCTGCAGAACTTTGTGTATATTACTAGTATTTATTAGTTTCTTGAATGAAAAAGTTAAAATTCGGTAATTTTTTTATTATTAGTCGAACTCTTAGCATCTTCTCTTAACAATGAAACAAGTTCCGTGTGTAAAAGATAAGTAGAAATAAAAATATAACTAAATATATGCTCATAACTTTTTGATTCAGGAGTTTGTGAATATACCTCTCAATTGGTTAAATACTAAGTTAGTGACAATCGCTGAAATGTGTCACCAAATACATTAGTTCCGTATTACGTTTCCCCAATACAACAGTTCATTTCCTTTCACAAATAGTCTATTATTTTACAAAAATATCATAAATTTCTACCAAATTAGAAAATAAAAACCCACCCTAAAAATTAACTAATAAAACATAAACAATCAGACAGGGACAGAAATACTTTTTGGTAATATTTGCTGTCCCTTTCACCAAAATTATGTAAACGTCAAAATTCCGTTTCCATTCTGTACGTGTTCTGTGCCTAAGATAACACGCATTATTTTAAACTTTAATATTAATTTACTTTCGGAAATGAAATAAAGACTTTTGTTATATTAAAATAAACAATAGAATATTACATTTTGGTTAAATCTGTTCAATATTCTACTAAAAGTGATTTTTTATCATTTTTTATTAAATTCAAAGCTGGAATAGTAATAACAAAAACACGCTAATTATTCTTTATTCATATTAGAATCATAAGAATATGTATTTAAATATTTTTAAGTTTGAAAAGATATACCAACAAAAAAAAATTAATTCAATTAAAACAAAATAAAGTATTTAACTAAATTATAAAAAACAAAATAAAAATGAATCACTGTCTGATGAGCCCATAGTGGCTCATCGTAAGGCGGCTTTCTTTCCTCATGGCAGTTGATATTCATCGCTACCACCTGGAACACTTTAAAACACCTTCTGTATCAGGATCGTTCAAAAATTCTCCATAGCTTTGACAATAAAACACATCACTTTGAAAATTTGTTTGGATGGCAAGGGCCAATTAGAAACAAAAGTCTTGCCATATTTTAGAAAAAAAATCAAAAAATTTAAGAAAAAATTAAAAACTCGGACCCGAAACAAGGCAACTTCAAAAATCTAGCGACGCACAGTGAAAACTAATGCTACTTAGTAACGACGCAACATCGAAGAAAGGCAAAGTGAGATATTGGTTTACTGTGTGTTCAGATTATGTCAGTTCATGTTAGTTCTTTAATAAAAAGATGTAATTGAACTGATACGTGAAATTTTGTAATATCATGACAGTTGAATTTTTGTAATATGTATTAAGAAATGTTTAAATAAAACTGCATATAAAGATATCCTCATACGCAATTCATGACACTCACCTAACAACTGATTGACGCTATTTATTGGTTAGCCAAGCGCAGAAAACGTAACGTACCTTGCCTTAAGAGCGTTTTGTAGTTATAGAAACGTTATAAACGTGACATCTTTCGACGAAAAATCTTATGAAAAACGAAACAGAATATAAAGCGAAACACACATGGACAGAGAACAATGCAAAGAAATATTTACATAGACATTTACACGAAGTCATCTGTTCAGAACAGTGATGATTGCTGTTAAGGTAAAGCAGAATTAATTCTAACCGCACCAATTATGCCTTAATTGGAAAGAGTTAAATTTGCTTCTTAAGTTTAATGTTAACTTAAATGTTTATTATTGAAAAGTTGTAGAATTTTGGTTCAATCTGAGTCAATATTTATGTAATCTACATATAAGCATAAACATGAATAACCATAATACAAAAAAAACACGTTGTTGTCACTGCGTTCTTAAAGAACTTGTTTAATTATGAAAAAAATTTTAATATTGCTCTGTCGTTGTCATATTTTTAAAAAAGTTGATTTTATTTTATCATTAACCTATAATAACAAAAAAGTTAAAGGTAACTTTAAAATTCACTTTACATATATACATACATAATTGGCCTTTACAACACTACAGTCAGGATTACTACTGCCGAGCTTCTCACACAACTGATGTTGAGTTCGTTAATTCTTTACTTGAGTGGCGGGACCTACAGTACAACGTCCAGTACAGTTCGAACGAAAAATTTTTAAGGAACTTTTTCGTGGCAGGTTTATTTACTCTCAGAGTTTTTGCCAGAAATTTGCTGAGAGCAATCGCCGAAGAAATATTTTTTTTTTATATTTCGTTTTCTGATGACTGACCTGGGTTACGCCACACTACCTGTTAGACTATGACGACTTCAAAGTTCCCTTTTATTAAACATAACTTTAACGGCAATTATTGCTGATTGTTTCTCAGAACTTTTTACATTTATTTTCATGCTTTTAATCTTTTTATTATTTTATTATCGGTTTAAATTTGATTCATCGGTTATAACGAACCTGGCTATACTTATGTAGTTTTATTCTATCACAAAATTCGGTATATTATCTACACTGCGCTTTTCGATTTGCACTTGAGTAACGTTGGAGTTCGTTGGAAATCTATTCAAAAACAAAGTCAATTGGTCGAAAATTGCACGAAAGTTATGCATAAAATTTGGTCGCAGAGAAGGATCAACAGTATATGCAACTTTATTGCTAAAGTTCGTGAAACTGGTTGATGCTCCAAGACATGTCGATTTTACTGGGCACAAGGGATGCCAAACGGGATTGATTTTAAAAAATCCCGGGATTTCGTAATTTTCTCTTAACAATATATATGAAAAAAGATATTTTATTAACAATTTCATTTATATTGCAATTATATCAGAAAAGTAACAAAAAAAAAACGTAAACTATATACATATATACAAATACATTAGTTTTAAAAAAATTATTTGGACTCCAAAATAAGTATTTATTGTTTTAAATAATTTTTTTTTTTAAATATTGAAGCATCTAACATGTGATCTGATAGCCTTGAACAAATTTTGTAGTCAACATGCGTTGCGGTTGAAAAACAATTCTCGCAATCAACACTTGTTGGTAAAATAGTTCCCAGATAGCAGCTTATAAATATTCATCTCCATAACCTCCTTATGTAAACAAAATAATTTCTTTGTACAGTTTAGTATCTAAATCCCTATTAATAGATTTTATAGAGATTCTGCATTGTTTGATGGCATTAAATTACTTTTTAGCAATGGAAGTAGGTTTCTCGTTATCTGATATGCTATTATCTAAGTCAAGTGAGTTTTTTTCATGACCTTTTGCGAAAAACAGGATTAATGCCTTTCATTCGGATTTTATTAAAGTCATATCAAAATCTTTATCAAAAACAATCTCTTTATTTGTATTTTTAACCCAGATATGATATTTATTGATCATGATCATTTTAAAAGCGTTTTTATGTTATTTTGGAAGAAAATGATAAATAAAAACAGTGCATTTTTAGGATTTTAAAGATTTATTGAAAAAAGTGGTTTTTGAAGGACATTGGACACAATACTTATTGGGTGTGATACGACAGAAAACGTCACATTTTCGGTATCTAGATAAGGTTTTTGATGTCAGGCTGTACATCTTGTTCGTTTTTCCTGTGAAATTTCTTACTTGTAAATGTACAAAATTTTACTTACCGTGCAAACGTGGCCCAATATTCAGTCATTATGAAAATATCACTACATAATATTCAATAAATAAATAATGCGATGCGAGGTATTGCTGAGTATTAAGTATATCAACAAAAAAATGGTACTTTGATAAACGTGACGTATCATCTAAACAAGAATGTACTTATTATGTACTATACATATATAGGTCATTGGGCATATCTGGGTTCCTCTATTCTTTTGCGAAGTGATTTATAGATCTTTAGCAAGACTGTAATTGATTGCCCTAATTTCATTTAGCATGAATGTTAATGCAGCATAAATTCACAATCCCGAAAAATCTCGGGATTAGTTTTAAAAAATCTGGAATTTTTATTTTCAAAATTTCCCGATTGACATCCCTAGTGGGCACGTTAATAAGCAAAATTGTCATAAAAAAATACCCACACGTGGCCAATTTGGCTTGTGGAGAGGAGGCATAATTGGTCCATATGAGCACGGCGCACTATGATAACCATTTTTTGTACCCGCACTTCATGGTCTTGATACGAATCATCCTGGTTTCAACACGATGATGTAACTTGCCATACATCTGATGCCACAATCGATTTATTGTGTCAAACGTTTGGCAGCCAAGAATTTGCGATTACATTCCATTTTCGCGAGACGCCAAAACTGGTGTCATAAACAGGATTGTCCAAATGATAATGATGGTGAACAGAGGGCGCTGTGTATTGAATTTAAAAAAGAGCTTTTGTGTATTAGCATTTCAATGTAATTTTGTTCCTTTACATACATAATTGGCCATTACAACCCTTCAGTCAGGATTACAACCTAGCTTCTCACAGCTGAGTTAATTTTATACATCAGTGGCGGGAACTACAGTTTAAAGACGACTCCGAACGACATATGTATATTTGAGAAACTTTCACAGTTTTTGCCAGAAATCTCGGGCCTTTCGTATAATAAGCCAACTACACTACATTCCTTTAACATCCACAATGATACAATTCATTTTTCTTTAAACTTAGAATTTGTGAATTTTTTTTGAAAATAAAAGTTTGATGTAATTAATATAAGAATAAACATCCGACGCTGCTTGTCACAGTCTGATCGACGAGTAAATAAAAGAGCATAAGCAATGTGTGTGAATTCTCTCTGCATGTGAAATTGTAATCAAAATGTCTTCTGAAATAAATGACTTGTTATTCAGTGGCCCAAAAAATGTTGTCGTTTAATGGTGTTGATAATAAATGTAAAAAGTTATCACTATCCCAAATCCTTTGACAGTTAAATTTAAGATTTTTAAAAAAGTGGAGTTATTCACTTTATGCACTGAACGGCTCATAAGTTGACTGGTGTAGATAATCTTGAAAAATGGCAAATAGAATAAAAGTGAGTCCTAAAAGAAATAACGCCATTTACGTGTGGTGTTAGATACCTGCTCATGTAAGCGCATTAGTTTAAAATTGTTTTGGTGACAAAACATTTCTGAAAATTGCTTGCCTAATTGCTTACACCATTCAATCATTATTATTTATTTTTTTATTTTCATATTTATAGATTCATTCCAAAGGACTTAAATTCGGAATTTATGAAGATTATGGAAATTATACATGTGCAGGTTATCCCGGAATTCTTGGTTATCAACAATCCGTCGCTCAACAATTTAAAGATTGGGAAGTTGATTATGTCAAATTGGATGGTTGCTATGCGTCGCCTAGAGAAATGGATAGAGGTTATGCAAACTTTCAGCAAATTTTGAATAGCACGGGAAGGCATATGATATTTTCATGTAGTTGGCCAGTTTATCAGATTTATGCTGGAATACAGCCAAATTTGTCGTTAGTTAAAGAAAACTGCAATTTATGGCGAAGTTATGATGACATTCAAGATTCATGGGCATCTGTTGAGAGTATTATTGATTATTTTGGAAACAATCAGGAACACATTGCACAATATGCCGGGCCAGGCCATTGGAATGATCCAGATATGGTAAGCAATTACTATTTAAGAGACATATAAATTTTCTCTAAATAACATAGTGCAAAGCATGTATTTTAAATAATTTAATCTTGATATAATAATTAATTTAATTTGTAATTATTTTACTGAGGAACAGGAAAGTTTCTCTGTTATTCTCTTCTTTATGAATAACATTAAATATATATCGTAAACTAAAATGCCAAAGAAGGTAAGAATACCATAAGATAACTATTTTAAATTTGAAATCCTTTTGAATTTCATTTATAAAACCGTTATTTGTTGACTTATAAGTTCATATTTTTTTTTTTTATTTTATTATTATTTTATTGAGTTATCATTGAGTAATGCATACATTTAAAATTTATTAAAAGTCCATGAGCGACTATCTAATTTAAGATATTTCAACATATAAATCAAATAATAAAATTTAAAAATTACAAGTATATATAATTTATAAAGACAAAAAAGTATATATAATTTATAAAGACAAAAGATAAGAAAAAACTTTGTATATCTGAAAATTTAACTGTACCAGTGGAACAATATAATCAGAATCTAATTTATTTCATTAAACTTAAATAATGTACTTATGTAAACTATGAAGTTTCATCCGATAAGTTTTTAATCAGTTCATACTAAGAAATACTACATTCATTAGAAAATGCTAGATTCTGAGTTTTAATGACATCTTCGATAGTTTGTTGAGAACAACGTTAGTGCATGTCATTTGTACAGTATAAACGAGATATTTTAAAAATTATTTTTAGTACTCTATTTTGAACAATTTGAAGTTTCCTGACGTGAGTTTCAGCCGTATTTCCCCAAACACAACATTCATACAGTAATATCAGTCTAATGACGGTTTTATAAATTAATGGCTTGTTTTTAGTACTGAGATACGATTTTTTATTTTGTATAGGGTATAGGGTATAAGGCTTTACAGCACTTAGTGGCCTTATCCACAGTGTGTTCGATATGTTTTTTGTATAATAGCTTTTTATCCAAGTATATCAACAAATATTTCAATGAAAGGAATAGTAACATTGGCTACGTTCGTAAATGCAGTATTTGTTTAACAGTGCAGCATAATAAAAATGAAATGTTCAAAATTGCAGACAAATTGCAACGCTGCCGCAAATTTGTGCAACTACAGCAACAGTTTGATATCAGCTGCATTAGTAAGCGGTAAGCCATTTCTTTGATAATATTGTAATTTCGTATAATAAAAGCTATTCAAAAGAAGAAAATTTAGCTTTATTTACAGAAAAATGAAAAAGTAATAAAATTTAACCGATATTGCTATAGAAAATTTTAATTGTTTATATTTTTAGTTGCGAGGAAAATTTCACATTTAACATACAAAAAAGAATAATACGGACTGGACTGAATATGGCGTTGGACTTCCAGGAAGAAAGAAGAAGTCAGTATTGTGGGGAAAGTTTTATTAAAAATTAAAGAAATCAAATCGGACTTGGAAATGACAAAGGTACAAATAAGCCGGAAAATATTGAATTTGCACACCACATATAAATGAATTAAAGTTAGAAATAATAAAATTGGGCGAAACGCCACTTGCTGGGAATTCTCCGACATATTTGATGGATTCTATGGTACAAAACACTCTATTAACCCACCGTTCAAATTTTAATTTTGAGAACATTTTTTACCTTTAGCAGAACGTTCTAAAAAGCAAATTTTGTTTCGTTTTTTGCTGTAGCAAAGCAATTGCAACATTGCAGCATTAGCAACAAAACTTGGCATTACTGCCGCAGTAGTCCACAATCTTGCTGAATTTACGAACGCATGCATTAGCATTTTTAGTTGCGTAGTTTGAATTCTCTTTGGACCCTTATTGAATGGAAACTAAATGGCTTGTGTTTTGTCTGTATTAATTTTTAATTTTCCATTTGTTATAATACTTAATACGTGTGTATAGATTTTTCATCAATTTACCAAAAATTGCATTCGAGGGTTTGCATTTGACAATCATTGCGGTATTGTCGACATAGAGTGCTTTTTCGGTACCGCTTTTTGGTGTAAAATCAGCCACATACGCGTGCAAAGGTTTGGGGACAGCAATGCACCTTGTGGTAGCAGCTGGGATATTACATGGAGATGAAATCTTGTTATTAACAACAACTTTAAAAGAAAGGACTTAATTTAACAATATATAAAAAAAGCCATAATTTTTATTTTGTGGATTAATGTTGCCAGAATTAATGCTGATCTTGAGCGTATACACATCTGGACCTTGACAAATGGAATTTTCTTGAATCCCCTTATATCTAAGTGTCTTTTGATACCTAAAAGATTACGCAGTCCCGTGATTACGGATGATATTTTTCTGAACAACAGCAAGATTTCACTGATCACAAAGGCTAAGAATCTTGGCATTATTTTTAATAGCACACTGACTTGAAATGATCACATTAATTTCGCTGTGGCGCAAACGTATGTAAAACTCAGATCCCTTTGGGCTACTCAGGCTTTTACACCTCTGAGAATAAGATTACTTCTTGCAAAATCGTATATTATGCTTGGCCTTCTTTATGGTTGCGAAATTTTCGCTAACTCAGATTCCTTCGCCAAGCGAAGACTTAATGCTGTCTTTAACAGTATTATTAGATATGTCTATGGCTTAATAAGATTTAGCTCTACATCTTCCGTTTCTGGAAACTTATATGGAGTATCTTTTGAGAATCTGATTAAAATAAGAGTGCTCTCATCTTTGCACAAAGTCATTTATACACAGTATCTATTAGTATCTATTTGATAATATTATCTTCGCCAGGTCACGCAGGGGTCTGAGTGGCAGTTCTCAATTTACTCGGTTCGTCTTTGGAATTCGCTTCCTCTTTTAGTTTTAAGTATTGATATAAAGTATTAGTTTTAAGTAAATTTTAGGTATTTCTTTTTTATGTTTGCAACTTTTTTCTCTAATTAATTCTGTACTGTAACTATAAGATTCATTCTTGTTGTGCAGAAATTCAAATAAAATAAATTCAAATCCATTGTGCCATATGCTGTCGAAAGCTTTTTAATATCCATTAAAACTACCCCAGTTGTTAGCCTTTGTCGCTTGTTTTTCTTTATTATATTTGCTATTCTTTCGGCTTGGTGAACAGTCCAGTGTTGGTGACGAAAACCAAATTGTTCATCATTGATTATTCGATTTCCTTCGATAAAAGTATTCATCCTGGAAAGAATTATTTTTTCTAATATTTTATCAACACAACTTAAAAGTCTTATGGGCCTATAGCTACATGCCAATTTTGGATCTTTTCCGTGTTTGTGTATAGTTATTACCTTATCACATTTGAGTACAGAAGGGAAATAGCCAAGTTTAAGACAAGCATTAAAAATATTTTGCAGGAGCTTTGTTATTTTGAAACATATTACATTTCTTTTGATTTCATCGATTGTTATAAGGTTTTCATTATTCAAGTTTATATCATGAATGGAATTTATGGAATTTGTTTTTTTTTTACATTTTTATCAATAAGATTATTTAACTACTTTACTATTGCCAAAAGTGTAGTTTTAGTAGATGGATTATTTGTTCTTTGAGCCTGGCGTTTAAATTTATTTCTGGTTTGTATACAAAGCAGCTTTATGACTTACACACAACTGTCACCGAAATTACACATATAAAAAAAATTATACACACAATTCTATTTTTACAAATGTTAATTACATGTGTTAATTCAACATTAAAATTATATAGTATATTCATTAGAGTGGTTTTATCTCGTATGATAAAAAAATTTTCTTGGGGCACTCTTTAAAATGTTTTTTTGTTTTGTCAAAGTTTGAGCACATCTGGAACGGCTAAAGCCATTTGCCCGTGTCATACATAATAATTAAAGGCCATACTGTTTATAATATTTTATGTGAAATAAAAAAATACAGTTTTAAAGTCGACTTCGAACAACAGATTTTTGAGAATCTTCGTGGCAATTTTATTTGCTCTCAGAGTTTTTGTCAGATATCTGCAAAGAGGTAGTCGCCGAAGGAATTTTTTAATATTTTCGTTTTGATGTTAGACCTGGGGTTTGAACTCGGGCCTTCAGTATAATAAGTCAACACATTACCTACTAGACTACGGCGACTAAACATTAGCCTTATATTAAATTAAGTTGGAAAGAGAAGGATGCAGGTATTTATTTTTGCAACCTGGTGTTAGAAATTGCAGTGAATTTACAAAACAATCAGTGTTAACAAATTGAATGTTAAAAATTAGCGACTAAAGAAAAAGGTAGGACAAAAAGTAAAATTACACACACAATATGTTTAATTAATGGCCAATTATGTATGTATGTATGTATATGTTTAATTGCTCACAAAGTGGCAACACTGTAAAATCATAAATGTCTGGTATCTGTCCGATCAACACATGGTCAAATGCATAGTTTAGGATTCAATTCATTTTGAATAATTCTCAGTGCCGCCACCTATCTTAAATTTGTCATACATACATAATTGGTCATTACAACCCACATCAATAATATTGTAAGAGTTAATTTTATACATATGTAAGTGACGGGACCTACAGTTTAAAGTCTACTCCGAACGACAGATTTTTTTGAGAAACTTTTCATGGCAGGTTTTTTTTACTCTCAGAGTTTTTGTCCGAAAAGTGCAGAGAGGAAATTACCGAAGAAATACTTTTTGAATTTTGTTTTGATGTCTGGCCAGGGGCTCGAACCCTGACTTTACGATAAATAAACCAACACACTACCTACTAGACTATATTGGTCATACCAACTTATGAACCTTCGTCGGCTCATGCGAAACAGCTTTGCTGAAGATCATAACGTAATCAAATGCAAAGTCTCCGATTTAATTAATTTTTAGTAATTTTCAGTGGCACCACCTGACGGAAATTGGTCATACTAACTTAGAAACCTTCGTCGGCTCATGCGCAATAACTTTGCTAAAGATCATAATATGATAAAATACACAGTTTACAATTTAATTAACTTTTAGTAATTTACAGTGGCGTCACCTGTCGGAAATTGGTCATATTAACTTAGAAACCTTTCATAAGATGACCAAATGCATAGTTTACGATTCTATAAGGTACATACAAACAAACCTTCATTCTTATATACATATGTAGATAAAAGTATGTAGGAAAGTAAACTTAATTTGAATGTCCGAATTTATTTGCATTTCTTAACATTTAATATTTACAATAAATAGGTACATATTATTATAGTTAAAATAATTAGGGTATTCATATGTTACATACATATAATTTATAAACAGAGGAATAACAAAGAAAAGCAATTGTTGTTGTTTGCATCAAGTTGTTAACAGTGGTACACAGAATTGCACGAATAATAAAGAGCTCATATTTTAAACTGTTTTTAAAAGGCAAAAACGTAACAATAATAATAAAGAATATTTAAAAATTGTAGAACTAATATTTTAAACTGAAAAATGCAGGGAGATCAAATAATATTATATTTAAACAAAAAGTTTTTTAGTTTTTATTTTTTTAGACGATTACCACCTAATTTATCTTGCTAGCACTTAATTTCGAATGTCGAAAACAAGGTTGTATGTCATAAAAACCCAATTCAAAAAAGTTTTAATGTAAAACCATCAGCGTAAAAGCAGTATTAAGAAGAACAAGTTACATAAAGTTTAGCTTGATCGGAATGGTCATATGACTTAAAAGAAGTCAGAAGATCAACAAACAAGTGGGAGTTTAAAAAGAATTTTCAGCAAACTGAGAAAGAACTGACCGTCGTATCTCTCGTTCTTAGATAAGTAATGTCTTTCATCCAATATTCCAAGAGAAAACGGGAACTACAATTACGATCACTCAATTGAAAATAAAATAAAACCAATGGAAACCTTGGTACTGAAATGGAAAAATTTAGGGAAACCAATCTACAGAATATTATTGCAAATATAGACAGGATCAAAAATTGGAATTAATATGAAATAACAATAATTTAGAAAACTGATAAAATTAGAGCTCATGTGATTCCGTGTTGTAACACTACATAATTTAGTCTAATCTTATTTACACTTTTTTCCTGCAAAAGACTTATAAGTTTATTCAATCAGCAATTTTAGCTTATGAAAATAAGGTAAAAACTACAAACATTTATTTCTTGAATAGTGAACAACAGACCTTATGAAATAAAAACGGTTTGTGATCTTGAGGAACAATTTCCTACAACTAGGTGATTTATTCATTAAAAAAATTAAATTTAAGATATCGCATTTATTGAACTTTGAATCAAAATAATTAATTTTTCCAATTTTAACTTCCTTTTTTAGCTAATTGTTGGAAATTTTGGTTTAAGCTATGACCAAGCTAAAACACAATTTGCGATATGGTCTATATTAGCATCACCTTTATTAATATCTGTGGATTTAAGAACGATTCGCCCGGAATTCAAAGATATTTTGCAAAATAAAAAAATCATAGACGTTAATCAAGATTCTCTTGGTCTCCAAGGGAGAAGAATATATAAGCACAAGGGCATTGAAATTTGGTCGAAGCCCATCAAACCAGTTGTTCTAAAATTTTATTCTTATGCTGTGGCTTTTGTAAACAGGCGAACAGATGGAACACCTTCAGATGTAGCTGTTACCTTAAAAGAACTGGGTTTGGTGTACCCTGTAGGATATCGTTTGGAGGTAAGTAAATAGTACTAAGTATAGGGTAATGGAGGGGCTAGTAAAATGCTATGTGTGAATCAAGAGTACACATTTATGAAATGTGTGTATGTTCAATAACTATGTACGTACAACTATATTGATGTTGTCCCTACATAATATTTTCTATTCTGAAAACAAGCAAACAAGTTATGATTTAATCTGTACTGATGATATTGATATGATATTGTCATTAAACTGATCATACGAGTAATACGCGTTTCGATTACTAATTTTCAAATCAATCAAAACAACGATTGTACAACGACTTTCTTAACAACTTCCCTATCCCCATACAAATCACTTGGGTTATATTTACTATACGTCTATTTAGAATACGCAAAAATATTTCAGCACAAATGCTTCATTAATTGTAAATTGTATTCATGTGACTCATGAACGTATTACAATACACTCCCGTGAATCATATAAAACTCATTGGACACCGAAGTTGTTAATAAAATAATACATTGCCTTCGAAAAAATCATTGACAGTATTATTAAAATATTTTATTGACACTTGTTTGAAACAGACATGTTTTATGTGGTGAGTGATCATTAGCAGTAATTTCCATACAATACCTCTAGCTAGAATAATAATGATAAAAAAACACTCTCATAAATAATTCTTAACAAAGATTAGAATCATGACAATAAATATTCAAAAATTTTAAGGATTAAAAGGATTCATGTACATTTAAAAAGTACGAAGTGGGAAGATGGCAATCGTGCCGCATTGTCACCAAAATACGTATTATTTATTTTGTTTCAAGCTTTTTTATACACATTATAGTCATTAAAGAATTATAATTTTTTATGTACAAATTTAAAAGATTGATATATGAAATGATATATGATTAATATATATATATGAAAGTACCAAAAAGGACATTCAGACCGCTTCGCCACTCAATATAACGGGTGATTTTTTAGCTATTATCTCTTTGGCAATACTTGTTTAAACAGCTCACGCACGTTTCGTGTTTTGTTTCACTCTCAAACATCTTCAGTTTGGTCTATAATTTAACCATGAATCGTCTTACAAACGAACAACGCTTGAAAATTATTGAATTTTATTATCAAAATGCGTGCTCTGTTAAGAAAGTTCATCGCGTGCTTCTTCCATTTTATGGTCAGTTTAATCGACCCACTGAAGCGGCTATTCGAGCTATTGTAACTAAATTTCGCACCAAAGTTACATTGTTGGACATTAAACCACCAACACGCTTACGTAGTGTGCGAACTGAAGAAATTATCGTAGATGTATCGTCCAATGTTATCGATTCGTCGCCGTTCGCAGTAATTGGGCCTCTGTTACTCAACAACGTGGAAAATTTTGCGGAAGGATTTAGGTGTGAAGCCTTTCAAAAGACTTCCATGACATGTGGTTTCAACAAGACAGTTCCACATGCCACACAGCACGCGTAACAATGGACTTGCTGAAAGACGAGTTCGGTGAACATTTTAATTCACGTTCGGGAAAAGTCAATTGGCCGCCTAGATCGGGCGATTTAACGCCTTTAGACTTTTTTGTGGGGCTGTTAAAGCTCATGTCAATTGACGCATTGGAAGACAACATTGAAGCATTTATTCGTGGATACCGGCCGAAATGTTGGAAAGAGTATGCCAAGAGTATGAGGCGCAGTCTTGGATCAACATTTGCATGAAATAATCCTCAAACATTAAATAATATGGACCGTACTATCGATTCAAATAAAGATTTTATGCATTTTTCTGAATTTTATGTGTTTTTTTTTTGAAAAATTTACATACATTTATTTTTTTGAAAAATTTACATACATATATTTATTAATTTTGTTAACATTATTTTTGTGCTTAATGGAATCATAACAATAAGTATTTATTTTTTAAAGAATTACTTTTTTATTATTATTTTAATCTTACTTACTTACTTAATTGGCCATAACAACCCGATTAACGGATTTCGGCCTGCCGCAATACATCCTTCCAGGCACCTCTGCTTCTTGCGCGCCTACGCCAGTTGGTCACACCAATCGATGACAGGGCTTCCTCGACTTGGTCCTTCCAACGGATACAAGGTCGTCCTCTACGCCGACTTCCCCGCATCAAATACCCGTTTCGCCGGAGCATCCTCCTCCATTCGAACGACATGGCCGAGCCAGCGCAGCCGCTGGATATTAATACGCTGTACAACGTCTATGTCGTTGAGGAGCTCATACAGCTCACTGTTAGATCGGATGCGGCAATCATCGCCAACTCGCACAGGACCGAAGATCTTACGTAGGACTTTCCTCTCGAATACCCTCAAGGCTGCTGCATCAGTTCTTAATAGAGTCCATGCCTCTGCGCCATAAAGAAGCACGGGTAAGATGAGCGTCTTGTAGAGTATTAATTTTGTCGCACGAGAGAGGTCTCTGCTACTCAATTGCCTATTGAGACCATAGTAGCACCTGTTGGCAAGAGTAATCCTGCGTTTAATCTTCAGACTGACATCATTTTTGGTGGTAACGGCGGAGCCAAGATAAATAAATTCTTTGACTGTATCAAAAGTATAGTTATCGGCCATAATCTGAGAATCAATACGCCGCACGTCTCTACTTGTCGACAACATATACTTTGTTTTGCCCTCATTTACTGCCAGACCCAACTTCTTAGACTCCCGTTCAATAGCGCTAAAGGCAGCAGTAACATCTCGCTTGGTACGCCCTATGATGTCGATGTCGTCAGCGTACGCAAGCAATTGGACACTTTTTTGAAAGATAGTGCCATTGCGATGCACTCCTGCCTTTCGCAGAACACTCTCCATGACGAAGTTGAAGAGGTCGCATGATAAGGGGTCGCCTTGTCTGAAACCTCGCACGGTATCAAAAGGTTCGGAGAGGTCCATTCCTACCTTGACGGAGCTGCAGGAATTGCTCAACGTCATTCTGCATAGCCTTATCAGCTTCGCAGGTATACCGAGCTCAGACATTGCGGCATAAACACGATCCCTTATGGGGCTATCGAAGGCTGCCTTATAGTCGACAAAAAGATGGTGTGTGTCGACTTGTTTTTCGTGGGCCTTTTCCAGGATTTGGCGCAGTGTGAAGATCTGGTCTATGGTGGATTTGCCAGGTCTGAAGCCACACTGATAAGGTCCAATCAGTGTTTTGACGAGTGGCTTCAGTCGTTCACACAATACGCCTGTAAGAACCTTATATGCGATAGGGAGAAGGCTAATACCCCTGTAGTTGGCGCAAATTGTGGGGTCTCCCTTTTTCAGGACAGGACAGAGGACACTGAGGTTCCAATCGTTGGGCATACTTTCCTCTAGCCATATTTTGTAAATGAGCTGGTGCATGCGCCCTACCAACTCATTACATCCGGTCTTAAACAATTCAGCGGGGAGGCCATCAGGACCTGCCGCTTTATTGTTTTTAAGACGCGTAATCGCGACTTTGACCTCCTCATAGCTAGGCGGCGGAATCTCCACGCCGTCATCATTGATCGGGTTTGGAACATCATCTCTAGAGGCGATATTGGTGTCGTCATCGCCTTGTAGCAGAGTAGAGAAGTGTTTCCTCCACAACCTCAGCACCCCCTGTGGATCTGTAACCAAGTTTCCGTTCTCGTCCTTGCAAGAATACGCTCCGGGTCTATAACCCTCGGTTAGACGCTTAACCTTCTGATAAAATTTTCTAGCGTCATTCCTACGTCTATGCATCTCGACTTCCTCACGCTCACGCCTTTCCTGCTCCCTTTTCTTGCGTCTGAAAAGGCGTCTCTCTTCCCTTCTCTTCTCTCTGTAGTTCTCGACAATGGCTCGCATAGCAGCAGACTGCAACATCTTTTTGTATGCGGCGTTTTTCGCTGCAGCTGCCTCGCGACACTCCTCATCGTACCATTGATTTCGTTGGGGTGGGCGCTCGAAACCGCAGTAGTGCGCAAGGAGTGGGAGATGTTGGCCCACAGTCCTCCAATGTCGTTGAGATTAGATGGGGATCGACGGAGCTTATCCGAGAGTTGAGCGGAGAACGCCTCTACTGTCCCTTGTGATCGCAGCTTCCTGACATCCAGCTTCCGCAATGTACTAGAGCGCGCCATCCTCGAGGCGCTAATGCGCAATCGGAACTTGGCTGCGACAAGGTAGTGGTCCGAGTCAATGTTCGGACCTCTAAATGTGCACACATCTAGTACACTGGATACATGCCTTCCGTCAATCACAATATGATCGATCTGGTTGGATGTTGATCGGTCGGGGGACATCCAAGTGGCCTTGTGAATGTCGAGATGTTGAAACCTGGTGCTACATACTACCATGTTACGCGCCGCGGCGAAATCGATCAGCCTCATACCATTGGGGGTAGTGTTCGCGTGGAGGCTGAACTGTCCGACAGTGGGGCCAAAGATACCTTCCCGCCCGACCTTCGCATTAAAATCTCCGAGGACAATTTTTGCGTCATGGGCCGGGCACTTATCATATATGTCCTCGAGCTTAGCGTAGAAGGCATCCTTAACCACTTCGTCCTTATCTTCCGTCGGGGCGTGAGCACAAATCAGGCTGATGTTGTAGAATTTAGCCCTGATGCGGATTGTGGCTATTCTTTCGTTCACAGGTGTGAACCCAGAGACAAGGTGGCGGAGTCTCTTATTAACCACAAATCCGCATCCAAATTCGTGCTTATCAACATGGCAGCTGTAGTACACATCGCAAGATGCTAGCCTTTTGCATCCTTGCCCTGTCCATCGCATTTCCTGTATGGCAGTGATGTCCGTCCTACATTTCTTGAGGGCATCCGCCAGCTGGGCGGAAGCGCCCACCCTGTGAAGGGTGCGGACGTTCCAAGTGCCTATTCTTAAATCGTTGTCCTTTGAACGTTTGCCGTGGTCGTCAACTTTAAAGGGGATCTTTTTGAAATTCTGTATATTGGTTTTCACTGGAGGAAAATTTTTACGTGGTGGGTTCCAAGCCCTACGCACAACCCAAATTTAACGTCCAGGGGATTGGACTTCGCTGCACGCATTAGTTAACATCCAGCGGGTGCTAGAATGCCGTCCAGGAGGGTCCGCGAGGAGGCTGCGTGTCAACTTGAATACAGCAAGACAAGGATCGTCCTGGTGGTCGCCATGTTGGCCACAGTCAGAAACTTTACCTTATTTGCATGCATCCCAACCCTCCCTATTATTTTAATTATAAATTAAAAATCTCATTATATACATATAGCAATTTAAAAGATTTATACAAATAATCATTAAAGGCACTTGTACTACAATGCAACTCATGTTCAAATATCACGTAAAAACGTGAAAGAATTCTGTTTTATACAAATCGTTCCGTTTTGCTAACAGAAGAGAACGTGTCATTAAGCGTTTATATTGCTCTCTATATGTTAAAATAAGAATGTTCGGTACGTCTTTTAAGTATTCGCTCTTTCTAGTTCCGTTCTCTGAAATGAACTCAAGAATGATAACGCCAACGTGCACACGAAATTTAAACTTTCTGCGCATGTTGAACCAATGACGTCACGGAACTATTATATTTATATGTAAATATAACAGAGGAACAATTTAACTTATGTCTCTACAAAATCATATAGTAGCAAAAACTTTTTTTTTTCAAAAATGTAATTATTAGAAACTCATTAAATAAAAATTATCCAACAATATTTTATTAATTGAAATATTATATAAAATGAAGTGAAAAAAGTTTTTTATGTTATTATATTCATTTTCCTCTTTCTTTTGTTGATATTTTGGGAAATTTATTTTACCATTATTTTACTTGCACTTGCCCACTGCACACTTCATGTTTATATTTTCCTGCAATATTTCTTTTTAGTTTTTTTTGTTTTGCAGCTTTTTTAATAAACTTCACAGATTATTTTTATAATGTTAATTTTTTAACGTTCTTTTTCAATAAATTTTTCACAAAATTCGTTGTATATTTCATGAATAAATAAATATTTTTTTGAAAACTATCAATGTAAATTATATTTCACGAAATACACACACTTTTCAGAAGAAATGTTGATTTTCGCATATAAAAAAGACTTGGAAACCTTTAAAATAGCCCAACAATGTCATCTAGCAGGAAATCATGCACAAGGAGTAATCATTAGTTTATCATTCTTGGAAATTGTCAATTGTTTTAAACAACACCGCTCTCTTTTTCAAATTGTGGCAACGTCTGCTGAATTATATTTAAACTAATGTAAACAATACATGTAGAAATTTTATGGAATTAATATACCCCGTGTAAATGGATCCCAATTTATTGCATAAAATCAGAACGTATTCGTATATACAGTAGTGAGCACAAAAAATGCAACGTTGGGTAAAATTATCTTTACGTGCGATAATTTTAAAAAAATGGTGACCAGTTCAAAATATTTCTTTGGGTTATTAATCCCTACAGTTATAGATACCTATTATCAATAACATTATGTAAATATTTTTAATTAATGATATATTATTTTGTCATTTATTAAAAAGAGTGTGAATTTCATGGGAGCAATAAAAATGCAATTTTAATGTGTTTATTTAAATTAAATAGTAATTCTTACAAAAAAATGTTAAAATTAATATTTAGTGGCCTAGCCCTTATTTTTTATGACTTCTTGCAACCTAGAAGGCATAGAGTCGACTAAAGCTATTAATGTGTTAATGGATTTTTTCTCCCATTCACTTTTCAAAATTTCTTCTAATTGCCTCTTATTTGACGGATGTTTCCTCTTAACTTCCCGACCTAATAGCTCCCATAGATTTTCTATGAGGTTAAGATCGGGAGACTGTGATGGCCAATCCAAAACATTGACATCATTGTCGCTTAAAAAGTTTCGAGCTAAGCGACTTGAGTGCTTTGGATCGTTATCCTGTTCAACCTACGGCGAACAGTGTGAACGCCTATAGAGACTCCCATTTGCTCATTTGCGAAGTTAGCAACGTCCACTGTGGTCTTTCGTGGATCTTTTTTAACCAGTGCAATCATCTGGCGGTCTTGGCGAGAGGTAGTTTTTAGAGAATTACCACTACCTGGTTTCCTTTCCACACTATTTCTCAAGGAAAATCGAGATTTAATCCGACATACGGTTGATTGATTTACACCAAAGAGGTGTCCAACTTCACGCATGGATTTTCCTTCTTCTAAGGATTTAATGATTGCAGTTTTGCTGTCAGCTGAGTGCTGCTTCTATTACAAAACACATGTTGTATAACTTATTTAAGAAATTTTCAATTATAATTAAATAAATAATTTACTTTAACTATTTTTTTATTATGTTGCATTTTTTTTTGGTCGCTAAAAATTTGCACTTTTTTCACTAATTCAAAAATATTTAACTTTTTAAAGCAGAATTTGTAATAAACTGTGGTTACTTTGAAAACTTATAATTGAAAGAATTAACAGCAAAAGAAAATAGATAAATTAGTTACCGTTATTTTGAAACAGATCTTATTAAAGATCATATGGCACATTGTTGCATTTTTTGTGCTCGCTACTGTATGTATTTTTAAATACATATTCTTATGATTCTAATGTTCATAAGGGTATTTTTTATTATTACAATTTACATGCATGTAAATTCCATAAATTTTGACTCAGATTGAACCAAAAATTTAATATCTTACACAGGGACCGTACCTGTTATAGCTTTTATCGTAAAAGTCAGAAAATAAAAGTTATGTTTTGACTTTAATTTTTTCGAGCAAAAATAAAAGTTATTTCTGACTTTTATGACCAGGAATAAAAGTTAAATTTTGACTTTTCTTTTTTCGAGCACAAAAAATATTACTTTTATTTTAATTCATGATGAATTCATAATATTTATTAAAAAATTCTTTAAAACAATTAAAGTAATTTATGTTAAAAATTAACAAAAGTCACCGTAGTCTAGTAGGTAGTACGTTGGCTTTTTAGACGTAAAGCCCGGGTTCGTATTTCAGGTCAGGCTTCAATCTGGTCTAGTAGTCGCCGTGACCTAGTAGGTAGTGTGCTGGCTTATTAGATGTAAAGCCAGGGTTCGAGTCACAGGCCAGACATCAAAACAAAATACAAAAAGTATTTTTTTGGCGATTTCGTCTCAGCAGATTTCTGGCAAAAACTCTGAGAGTAAATAAAATTGCCATGAAAAGCTTCTCAAAAATCTGTTTGTCTGAGTCGACGTTAAACTGTAGATCCCGCCACTCTCGTATAAAATTAAAGCACACAACATGAGCGATGTGTGAAGCTAGGCCGTAATCCTGACTGAAGGGTTAAAAATTATTAGAATTAAGTTTTGCAATCATAATAGCCTCTAAATTTGGGCTGAATAAACAAAAATAACTTTTATTTTTGCTCGAAAATATAAAAGTCAAAAAATAGCTTTTATTCCTGCTCGCAAAAGTAAAGACATAAAATAACTGTTATTTTTGATCAAAAGTAACAATAAAAATCAAAAAATAACTACCATTTTTTTCTAAAAAATAAAAATCAGATTTTTAAAAAGCTTCGCATTTTATAAACATTTGGTCCAAGGCAATCAAAATGTTATACTTGGTTTTGTTTTCCGACATTTCCTTGCAGTTGCTTTTTTAATCAAAAATAACAGTCATTTTCGGTCCTGATCTTACAATATTACAAGAATAAATATTTATAATAACATAAATACAAGTTTTTACATTGGATGTAAAACTTTGTGCGAGTGCGGACGTGTTTTTGAGCTCTGCTGTTAAATTATACTTTTTATGACTTGTAATAATAATCGAAAATCATAATTAACACAGAGTAATAACAAGACAGAATAAAAATAATCAAAACAAAATTTTTTAAAAATAATTTAAAAATGAACAATAAATTTGTCGTACAAATCTGTGCTTAATTTTTTAAAACAACATGGTCAGCAGCATTAGCTACTTTGAACAAAGTGATAAGTTATTATTTTATTTTATTTAGCTAATAGACATGCATATTTATTCATGATTATAATTATAGGTTTGACATTTCATAAAAATTAAAGGATATATATAATATCTATGTATGGCATAACTTAAGAGTTGTGAGCCAGATTGGCAATAAGAAGTTATATTATTATTAATATTTATAAGCACACATAAATGCGATAACAATGTTTAAATAAAATCAATTAAATTCATTTAAAACCATTTTTCTAAATCTTAAAGAAACTTCCAAATATTTATACAGAATATAAAAATTCACTCTTCGACCATTCAGCAAATTGATAACGTCATCTAAGCTTAGAACAGATTCTCCAAAATATTTTCTTCTAAGATTATTATAAAGAGGGCAAATACCGATGAAATGCAGCACGTTCTCAGATGCGTCGAGATTGCAAAGTGTACATAACCCAGATGATGATGAATATCTAAAGGGTCTGGAATACAAGTCTAGTAATCCACCACGAGCCCTGATTATTGTGCTTGTAACTTGTAATACCAGACGAATAATTAATAAATGGTAGCGGTGCTAAGCTGTAATCCAATTTAGAGTAGACATCATGAAACTGCGAAGCTCTAGCTTCTAAAATGCATTCGTTTTTTTCCGACGCAATCACCAACCGCGCTATGTGCTTCCAATGTTTACATAAAGGTCTATAGTTATCTGGGTTAACATTGATCATATTACAAAGTTTAGACCATTCATCCGACCAATATGTGCTATTAGAAATTATTTTTTCAGCTATTATACAAGGCAGTCTATTTGCGGGTAAAAGTAGTGCTCTATTAATATACTTAAAGTGAAGTTTTAGGGTATCTGCAAATAGAGAGTTTAGACCAGTTTCTAAATGAAGCACATAGTTTGGAGTATTTTTGGGCAGCAACAAAACTTTCTTGATGAAGAATCTGAAAAGAATCTCCACTTCATCATACTTTAAAAATCCCCAGATCTGGGCACCATAGAATAATATGGATCTAGCAGCAGCATTAAAAATTTTAAGCTTGTTAACATTTGATATCTTAGGATTGTTTATATACTTAGCCCAGGTAGAGGCAATTGCCATTTTAGCAGTAACTAGTTTGTTTTTTAAATGCTTCCTGAATGATAAATTATAAGTAAGCTCTATTCCCAAGTATTTGTAGCTGTTAACAATATCTATACTATCCTCGCCGAAGTTCCACTTAAGGTTATGCGATATTCTAGGTCCATTACGAAAGACAAGAATTTTAGACTTATCCAGGTTGGACTTATCCAGGTTTAACTTTGTGGAGCTTCATTTTACAGTAATTAAAAAGTACCTTTATCATATCCTGCAGTTGAGAAGAAGAATCAGATAAAATCACAATGTCATCAGCATACAAAAGTACTTTAATGTGAATGTTATCAACAACCACTCCACCAGGAAGAACATCATTTAAATCATTTAAATACAGTGCAAATAAAATAGGACTTAGTATGCAACCCTGTTTCACAACAAGATCAACATTAAACGATTCGCTGAATGTGTTCGCGTAAAATATTTTACTTTCAGTATTTTCATATGATAGTTGCAAAATGCGTATAATTTTGGAAGATAAGCCCAAACAGGATAATTTGTAAAAAAGTGAATTCCGAGGTATCCAGTCGAAAGCAGACGAAAAATCAACAAAAAACGCGTATGTATTTTTTCCACTTATTTTGTTCAGGTGAACTATATTAGTAAGGTTAAAAATATTATCTATTGTAGAGTAGTTTTTCCTGAAGCCAGCTTGATATTCATTAGGAATATTATATCTCTCAACCCAAGCTGTAAGACGATTCAAAATAATACTGTTAAAAATTTTATAAAAAGTATCCATAAGTGAAAGTCCACGATAATTAGTTAGACAATTAGGATCACCTTTCTTCAGAAGCGGGATAAGAACAGACTCTTTAAAACTTGAAGGGATTACCTCTCTTATGAATATGTGATTTAAAACAGTCATCATTTACAAAACAAGCAGGAGCATACTTATAAAATTCGTAGGGAATACCATCACCACCAGGAGCTTTATTATTTTTTAGTGATCTTAACACCAAATCTAGTTCACAGTACTCAATAGGAGAGTCCAGAGAGGCATCAGTATTACAAGGCATCGCCCACAATAATGCCTTTGAATGTGATAAGTTAATTTACAATAAGAAATTTAATATATAAAAAAAACAACAACGATAAATATACTGAGCAGCATCCAAAAACACTTGCATATCGACGCCTCCATTCTATAACGTTCTGAGTGTACTTAGAACGTTTCTAATCTTCTAAATATAAATTCTACGTTTTCTAACTTAAATACTGTCAAAATTTGGATAAGATGCGCCCATCCGTTCCGAAGCTATAGGGAAAACTCTACTTAGAATACAAATACAGCCGTATAGCGCGTGAAAACTTTGAGAACTCATAACTGAAAACATACTTTTTCGACTTAGAATCGTTTTTTTCCATAAGAAATGACAGACTCCTTCATTTTTTTATTTCCTGATCCACTCTATCTTTTTCATTCTTAGCAACAATCATGGTTTCTTTTATAAATTCCTCTTTCAATGGCCTACAATATCTAGGAGATGCTGAACGACGATTTTGCCATATGATTATGCTTTTGTAAATTAATTTTATCGGCACGATTGATGTAAAAAAAACTGATCAGTCTGTAGTATTTGGATAGTGGTATGCTTGCTTAGAAGGTGTGTGACCAGAGCTGGCATCAAAGCCCTATTTTGTGTATAGACAGGAACTGCTTAACTCATCATCCTTTAATGCATCAATTATATTCCTCGCCGTGGTCTAGTGGGTAGTGTGTTGGCTTATTAGACGAAAGGCCCGGGTTCGAATCCCAGGTCAGACATTAAAACGAAAAATATTTCTTCGGTGACTTCCTCTCAGCAGATTTCTGGCAAAGACTCTGAGAGTAAAAATTGCCATGAAAAGCTTCTCAAAAATCTGTCGTTCGGAGTCGACTTTAAACTGTAGTACCCGCCACTCATATATAAAATGAACGCACACAACATAAGTGGTGTGAGAAGCTAGGTCGTAATCCTGGCTGAAGGGTTGTAATGGCCAATTATGTATGTATGTATGTTATAGAATGGAGGCGTCGATATTACAAAAAGAAAGTAGATAAAACAGAAAAAATAAGAGAAGCCAATTGTAAACACATATAAAAACAACTAAAAAAAAGAAACTGCTATTTAGAACAAAATAATGCTACCAAGCTTTTCACACGCAATAATTAAGTTAAACAGTTCTAAATCCATTGTTAATTATAAATTCAAATTTTTAAATTCCGTTTTTCTCTAACTATACCTATAACTTAGGAAACGATAACTAAAATACTAGACTAATTGACACTAGACGAAATTAAAAGAGCAAGTAAATGATCATGTTTCGTCTCAACTGAGAATTAATGGGATACCCTATGCGAAAAAAGAAGATCTTACTCAAATGTTTAAAAACGTATAGGGAGCTATAAACACTCAGATGCCGAACATAAGATCTATATACCGGCTAGGAAATTATAACAGCAAGCAGAAGACATATTTCAAGGATGGGGTAATAATTGTAAAGCTGAAGTCTGCATATGACAAAAACGGTTTTCTTAAATCTCTGACAGGCTATAAAAACCTAAATAAAGGTTTTGCCTTCAGTCTCAGACACTTTGTTTTTAACTAAGATGAAAATTTATTTTTAAATGAAAACCTAACACAGCACAATTTTAGTATTCTGCGGGCGGATTTCCGCCTGAAAAGGAAGAAACTCTTATGTTCTGCTGTTACCGTACAAGGCTATGTTTACATAAAGTTTAGTAATGATGCAATAAAAATAGATGAAATTGAGAAGCTGAAGCAGTTTTTTTTGAGCATTGCTGAAAAAAGAAATATCAGCAGTAATTAAGGCTATATACTCAGTGCCTTCTATTTTACTTATTTCTATTTATAATAAGAATTTTGGTAGGTGAGGTGTTGTGAGGCCACGTAAAATTATATACAGTAATTTTTACTTACCTCATTACTGCTGGTAAGGGCATTTAAGTTTACTGCCCAAAAAAGCAGCTAACAGCAAATAAATTTAATGAATAAAAATAGGGTGTAAAAACAACAAAACAAACAAAAAGTCGACTTCGGCCTTTTTAGGCAAAAAGGTGAATGTTCGAAAGTCGATTTATAGAATCATATAAGACTTTTTTAACAAAAAGTCTGTTAATCAAAAGTTGAAATCTATTAGGCAGCTAAATGAAATTTTTTTAACCAAAACCAGCAAAGGCTTCATAAAATATTATTCACGTTTCTTAAATGTGCAGTTATGAAGAATGCACTTAAATTAAAAAATGTATATGCACTTAAATTAAAAAATGTAATACAAATTTTGTGTACTTACTTAAGTGAAATGCAGGTAAGTCATAACTACTGTGTTAAATTTTTAATAATTATTTTGAAGTGAACGAAAAGGCTGCTATTTCTCTAACTTATTATGAGTTAGACAAATATTAATGATAGTGTTGACGGAAACCACTCTGCTTTATGTAAACAGCGATCAAGTATTAATGTTATGCATTTCAATGCTAGGAGTTTAAATAGACTTAAATTGGATTATGTTCGACATATATTTGATAACTCAAAGGTTGATATTATTTATGCAACGGACACGTGGTTCCACTATGATGTTCCTTATGGTTACTATAGCATAAATGGGTATAAACTATATAGGAATGATAAGAGACATGGAAGAGGCGGTGGTGTTGCAATTTATGCTAAGAGTAACCTCAATACTAGAGTAGTCTACATTTCACTGGATGGTGATATTGAATTTATTAATTTTGTCGTTTATGATAATAGTGTGAGAGCTTTAGTGTCATGCGTTTATAATCCTATAAGAACATTAACTCTTGAACCTTTTTTTAATAACTTCAAGAATCATTCCATAGCTTATGATTATTTTATCACTTGTGGTAATTTTAATGTAAACTTGATAGTTATGGATTAAATTAGTAACGATTTCCTTGACATTATAAGTTCTGTGGGTAAGAATACGGTCAATGATGAAATTTCCACACCTTTTTTGTCCAATTCAAGGTCAAGTTTACTCGATTTATTAATGCTATCTCATTCAAGCTAATTACTTTTGTGTGATCAAATGTCTTTCGTTTCTGACCTTGATCTATTATTTTGTACATTAAATATTAACCTGACTAGAGATAATAATCTTCCGTGTTAGTATGTTCGTCAATGATTTATTTTTAGTATGCAGGTGTACTAAGGTGCATGCATATGCAGACGATATTCTGCTATACATGTCAACCGTACTGGTCTGATAGAGGATACAAGTTACAATTTTAAAGTTACTTATTTTATGACTTGAGGTCTATTTTAAAATGGTCTGAGGATAATAACCTCATGCTCAACCCTGAAAATCTTACATTTTACCAATTAGTAGATGGGAATATGATTTAACAAGAAGAACACATCTCTTGTATACGTATACCTCTTGCTTCGTAATTTACGAATGTCGTCTAACTTCACACCAGTTGAAGTTAAGAGGAAAGTTATAATTCAATTAATACTTCCAGTGATTAATTATTTTGTAGAGGTTTACAGTAAATTGGACCCTCTCTCACTACATAAGTTGCAAGTATCTTTTAATAAAGCTATGCGGTATGGGTATGATTTAACTGGGTTTAGCTGAATATCGTTATATTTTTACATAATCCTCTCTATCGTAGGAAACCACCCTATCTCTTTGTGAAGCTTATATTTGGCAGATCAACTAGATAAACAACTCTAATTATACCTAGATACACTTACATCAATACTAGCAGATTGTACTTCGTCAACGCAATTAATTTCTGGAACTACTTAGCAATGTCTATTAAAAACATTTCGATAAAGAGCAGTTTTAAGAAGTCACTTTATGACTATATGTCCTCAAGAAAGAAAAAAAAACATTTATATTACTTTTATTTTTAAATAAATAAATTTGAACAGCTGAATTCTGTTTCGTTTTTATTTACATTCTTCGTTGACAGATGTCCCGTTTTAAACATCTCTATAAGTACACAAACGTTCTTACGACAACGTACGATACTTTTTACGTTCGTAACCAGCCCTTTAGACTTAAGGTTCAATTAGTCGTGACTTTACCATAACGCTGTAGTCGTAACATAATCCATAACCGTAAATTTACTATTAGCAGCAATCAGTGCTGTCATGGCCATAAACAGCTGTTTACGTTAAATGCACATATGTATTTTTCAAAAGTAAAAGTATATTAATTCAGCAAACAGCTGTTTATGGTTATGGTTAAAAACCAAAATTCAATTGGTACATATGGTTATCGTTATGACTATGGCATTATGGTAAGTCACCTATAATCGAAAACAGTGATGTCCATAAAGTTGGTTAAAACACTGATTTATATGGTTATGGTTAAGTCACGACTAACTGAACCTTTATAAGGCTGTCACTGATGCTATGTTTAAAATTCATTGCCAAAGCCCATATCTAATGGAACGCTTTGGGGAGAAAACACATTATATTCGATATATTAAAATAGGAAGACGAAAATGTAATTACACCCAACTTTTTTTTACACGGATTTGAAAAAAAATTTGTTTGTAAAAAATTTTTAATCTAGTACGGTTTCACTGTCTTGTAATTATGTTTGTTTTTACCATACTTGGGACCATTTCAGCAATGGAATGAATATACATAGTAGTAACTGGAATATCCCAAAAACCAAAAGTTCAACTTTCTATAAAAGATTTTTTTTTTTTGTAAAAAAAGGGTTGGATGTATACTCTTAGGCTGCGAACAGAGTGAGCGCTGAAAGCCCAGCCGAGATTGTCAGTGCGATAAAAACAGATTACATACAAGTCAATACAAATAAGCTCGTGTACAACACAGTGAACGCCGACAAGAACAAAGATCAAAGCCGATGAGTGCGAGAAAATAGTTACGAAGCGTTTTACGCGCATTTTTACATTTTTAATGTTTACTTTTTAGTGTGCAGTATGGTTTCAAATTAAAAGAATGGATATCGATCAAATATCATTATATAAATGATGAAATTCACCAATTTCATACCTTTTTAGTTTTCTGTTAATAATTGAATTAATCACACTAAGAGAAGCAAAATACTCTTTCTAAGAGGAATCCATTACAGTGTACAACAATTTTGAAAAAAAAATTAAAATTTAGTAATGATATAAAAGCAAAACATATTCAATAAACAGAAAGGGATCAGAAGAAGGAGATGTCTAGATCATACAAATTGAAGCCGAAGAAAACTGAAGGAGAAGTGAAGTGTTAGTACAAAAAAAATTTCTGCAGCCTATGGGCTCCTTGCCTCGCCTGGTCACTCTCAGGCGAACTGCTCTGGTCCTGACAGAATTGACATGTACATTAAATGCGGAGAGGTAGGACATAAGATAAGAGAATGCAGATCGGCCCCAAAATGCGCCCTCTGCACGGATGCTAGAAGGGACGGAACCGATCACTAACCCGGATCTAGGAAATATCCGTTGGCCAAACGATCATGAGATTGTTACAGGCGAATCTGCATAGAAGCCGGACAGCGGATGCTCTACTGGGGCAGATAGCTGTCGAAAGACAAATAGATGCAGTCATCATCAGCGAGCAATATGGTCGGATTGCCAGGGGTTCCTGGTTTGAGGACGAAGCAGGCACGGCCACACTTTGGATACCTGACGGCCGTAGGTTTGCAGTTACGGAACACGGAGCCGGTTCTGGATATACGTATTTTCGAACCGGATTCCTAACCATAATGAGCTGCTACCTCACTCCTAGTGATGATATGGAGCAATTTAGGACGAAGATCGGCTTTAACGAGGATAGAGTACTCGCTATTGGTGGACCGTTCATAGTGGCCGGCGATTTTAACGCTAAAGCTGTTGAATGGGGCGATCGGACAACGAACACCCGAGGAAGGTGCATTCTGGATATGGCGGCAAGGTTGGGTCTCATAGTGATGAATACTGGCAGCACAACCTTCAGGCGGCCTGAATGCGAGTATACCACGCCAGACATCACTTTGGTGACTGAAAATCTGGCCAGAAAAATAGCGGAATGGAAAGTTCTTGAAGACTACAATGGAAGTGACCACCAACATTAGTTTTCGAATCACGGAAAGAGCGAACCTTATCCCAACAGCCAGGACCAGGGGAACGCGAAAATGGAACGTCGCGAGTCTCAATAGCGCGGCATTCTTGGAGAGATTCGATGAGACCTTACTTTCACGAACCTGTAGTGATGCTATCACTCTGGCTAGCGAAACTATGCAGCGTATAATTCGTAGTTGCAACGCTTCAATGTCTTGCGTATCGCAACATCCCAGAAGGTAATCTGTATACTGGTGGACACCTGAAATTGCTGAACTCAGACGAACTTGCCTCCAGTGCATAAGAAGATACACTAGGGCTAGAAGAGATGGTCATGCAGCACATGAAGCTGAGGATTTCTAACGCGCCCGAAGGGCAATTATAGCCACCAAAAGGGCGAAATGGTAGGAGCTCCGTAATGAATTGAACATGAATCCCTGGGGCCTAGCATTTTATAAGCAGAAAGCTGGGCGCAAATTCTGCTGTGCCACTTCTTGACGGCGACGCCGTCGACAATATAGTGATGAATTTGTTCCCCGTGCACCCACCATTACGTGAGGAACGTGATTCTCCGATAGCTGATACGCCAATACCCTTCACGGATGAAGAATTGATAACAGCGGCGAAAAGTCTCAAAGGAAAAAGGCTCCCGGTCCAGATGGAGTACCAGCCGAAGTAATAAAATTAATTGCTGAAAATCGACCAAATGCACTTCTGGAAATGTACAACGCCTGCATTGCCCAAGGTGTCTTCCCTAAGCAATGAAAGCTGCAGAAATTAACCCTGATCAGCAAGGGAAAAGGAGACCCGACACACCCATCTTCATATCGCCTCCTCTGTATGCTGGATAGTGCCGGTAAATTATTGGAGAAACTTCTTCAGCGCAGACTGGCAGCGGCCATTGAGACAGCTGGTGGATTATCGGAAAGGCAGTATGGCTTCCGACCAGGTAGATCAACGCTTGGTGCCATAGCGGATGTAGTGGAATGCGTTGAATGGACAAGGCTCAGACGTCACCATCCGAAGCGCATTGTTGTCCTTGCCACGCTCGATGTGAGGAATGCTTTCAACAGCCTACGATAGGAGGATATTATTAATGCACTACGAGAAAGATTTCGTATTCCTATATACCTTCTGAGAATATTACGCAGCTATCTGAAGGATCGCAAGCTTTTATATGACACACCCGATGGCCGAAGGTTCGTGGAGATCACGTCTGGTGCAGCTCAGGGATCTATTCTCGGTCCAGATCTCTGGAACCTGAGGTATGATGAAATCGTGGGATACACGAATGATATAGTGTCAATCATTTTAGCGCGCGACATTGAGGATGCCAAGAGAAAACTGAATCGAGTCATGATAAGGACTCAGATATGGCTTGAGGATCATGGTCTAGAGCTCGCAAAGAACAGGACTGTCATACTGATGACAATGGCTCACATCCCACTCGAAATTGATATGCAGATAGGTGATGTGTCACTGGCCACAAAAAGGGCAGTTAGATATTTGGGCATAAGACTCGACTGCAGACTTAATTATTGGGCCCAAATACAGCATGCAGCTACCAAGGCAGCGAAACTAACGGGCATGCTAAGCAGGATGATAGCAAATATTGGCGGGCCAACACAGGCCAAACGAAAATTGATTATGGCGGCGACGAACTCGATATTGCTATACGGAAGCGAGATATGGGGGGATGCGCTGGAGATTAAATCTAAGCGGAAAATATTAGCAGCGGTGCAGCGAACAGCAGCATTAAGAGTTGCCTCGGCCTACCGCACAGTATCGGGCGCCGCAGTCCTAGTGATCGCCGGTGAGATACCTATTGACCTGCAGGCATTTGAGCGAAGAAAATCTTGGAGAATGAAGAGGGAAAATCTTCCCATTAGTAGCGCAGATCTCAGATCTCAAACACTACGGCGATGGCAAAGTAGATGGACCGAGGAAACCTGCGGAAGATGGACTTATAAACTTATCCCATCTATAGAGGCATGGCTACGGAGAACCTTTGGGGAAACTAACTATTTTCTGCCCCAGTTTCTCTCTGGTCATGGTTATTTCCGAAAATACCGTATGGGCAAGGTAACTGATCCTAGCTGTATTTATTGCGAGGAAATGAGTGACAACGTTGAACATACATTCTTCCATTGCATTAAATGGCAAGACGAGAAGAACATGTTGATAGAACAAATTAGTGAATTTACACCCGACACCATTGTGAACGCAATGCTCGAAAGTGAGATAAAATGGAACACTGTGAGAAGATACGTTGAATATGTACTCCGCAGAAAGAAGTTCGACCTCGATACAATACAACGGAATGATACATGAGAAGACGAGCCAATAGCATGAAGCTGGCTTCAAATATGGCGTACCCAGACGTGGGAGAGTAGACAACGGTCCTTAACTGGACGTCGTTCTGGGCCCTTCCCGAAGTAATGCAGATAGCCGTACCGGGAAGGGAGTATCCCCAGAAGGAGGAGGGATTGTTTTAGTGGAAGCACCACTAGACGCAGCTGATGACGATCACTGCAAGTGCGAAGGCATTTTGAACTCTACCTTACACGCCAAAAAAAAAAAAAAAAAAAAATGGGCTCCTTGTAATAACAAGTGTATACAGTGAACGTATATACACTGCTGGGAAAAGATTAAGGATTAATAGTAAAATGATGAAATTGTTAAAATAAGAACACCCTTTTTAAAATAACACTATGACGATCCAATTGCACTAATTAAAATTTTAGTGTGGTTAATACTTTGTAGAGACTTCGGTGTCAGACATAGTTTGACACGCAGTCATGTGAAAACCAAATAAGAAGTTACTGATAACCAGGGCAACGATTTTAATGCAAATGCATGTTTGTAGTCGGTAACTCAAAATCACTTTTGACAATATATCTTTTCGAATCGAACAATTTGCAACAAAATGGTATCGATTTGTTGTTGCATATTTTCTAATAAACGCATATTTGGCATATTTTTTTTATAAGTGCATATATTTAGCATATTTTACTATTTTATTGTATATTTAATTTTCTTTTGGAAATATTTTGATGTCAATATGTGAAGTTTACAAAAATCTCATTTTACTTTCATACACAAATAGTATTTTTATTTGTTCGTTAAACTGCGTACACAAAATAAATTTTGTTCGCTATTTAAGGTACTCAATAGGAAAATTTTGCCTATTGGTTAAATGCGATGTTCGTAGAATCGAATGGTCGTTAAATCGGAAAACTACTGTATAAATATCTCTACATATATAAAAAATGACGTATATTCTCGTCATCGCTAAATGCAAAAACTACTGGACCGGGCGTAAGGAGTGTTTCTGTGTCGTTTGAAGTTCGTCCGACAGATGACGCAATATTTAATAATTCAAGAACGACTGCAGTATGCTGTGTTTCGTTGAAGGCAGTGGCGTTAATTAGCCCGATATCACACTGAATTTGATTTTCTACGAAAAGCAGTTGAAAATAAAATAAAAATTTGGGGCCAGCAACGCCGATCGGGCCAAGCTATCAAAAATATATAATTCTACTTAAACAATAATTGCTATGTCGATCAATCAATCAGTCATGACTTTGCATGGAAACCAGACTTACAGAGAAAATAAAATTCGAAGGCAAAACAACGTTTGCCCGGGTCTGCTAGTTTATTATATTAATAATTTAACAATATCTTTATATGTACCCATTTCATATGTGAATAAATTATCTAATTTTCCTTTTTTTTTGTTTGTTTAATAAATATATTTCAAACAAAAAATTTTTTATTGCATATTTTTAACATTTTTAGTGCATATTTTCTCTCCTTTAGTGCATATTATATGCGCAAATTTTTAATTTTTTAGTGCATAAAATTCCTTGCCCTGCTGATAACTAACTGCACTCATTCTCAGCTTATATACATATAAAACAATAATAATGGACAATGACGTTGAGCAACTCATGCATAATCTTGAAGGTAGTTAATATAAATATAACACGATGAATGTTGTCCATGCCAACACCATTTGACTAAACTAATGACATTATTACGAATTTTATGTCACGTGTTCTTAGATTAAGTGTGAGAAACTAGGTGTATACTATTTAAGTAATAACTACGATTTGATCAAATGATGATTCAATCTTTTCACAAGAGAACAGACTTTAAGAATATTATCACTTATCTTATATATATTTGCTACTACGAATGGACAAACTTCAGTCGTTTACCTGCTTTTGTCAAGTGCAGTTATCTAGTGCGTAATCGTATTGTTTCTCTTTGTTGTTATTGTTTGGATAGTGAGATTACCGTATTCTCTCTTATCTTTACACTTTTTGTTTTGATTATTTCATTTGTTTATTATTAAAAACAATTGAATTGACTATTTATAAATATTCCACGTGATTCCTTAGGGAAATCATGGGAAGAAAAAGAGCTAAAGCTCCTAGATCGGCCGTTTCGGTCAATGCTATGGATACACATCTGAAAAATCAGAAGGCTACTTCCAATTCGTATAATAAATTTGGAATATTATCTCAAGTTAATACTACAGATATTGACCCTCCGGCTTCAACTAGCAATAACGCAGCTGCGGCTGTTGTTAAAAAACAAAAGATTCCACCAATTGTAATTGATTCCTCCGTTGAATTTAAAGAAGTTATAGAACTTATCGGCACTGAAGGTTATTTCTTCCGAAGAACTTCTATGGGTACTAAAGTATTTTCTGAAAATATGGACAAATATTTAAGTCTTATGGCTGACTTAAAGACAACAGATCTTAAATTTCATACACACAAAGTATACGATAATGCTACTTATAAAATGGTTCTGAGGGGTCTACACCAAGTCCCAACTGAATGGATTAAAGAAGAGTTATTAACTTATCACGGAGTTAAGTGTCTTGATATTAAAGAGATAATCACTCAAAAATCTACAAAGAATGATGCTTTATATTTACTTACATTCAATCGTACTGAAGTAATAAAAAAAGTTCTATTCAAAATAAAATACCTACAAAATATCTCTGTTAATTGGAAAAGCCAGAGATCAGCTGCAAATAAAGGACCAACTCAGTGCCAAAAATGTGGTATATATGGTCATGGTACTGAAAATTGTTACAGGCAGGCCGTGTGTTTCTTGTGCTCCAGTAAAAATCATGATTCTACAAAATGTTCAATGAAGAATGCCTCAAGTGGAATTATATATAAATGTTTCAATTGCGCTTCAAAAGGTTATTTAGATGTTGCACACAAAGCTGACGATCCAAACTGCCCATGTAGAAGCAACTACTTAGAAGCCCGTAGAAGAGCTACAAGTAATACTCAAACTCCCGTTTTTGATGCTGGAAATCAAAATTTCCCCAACTTGCCTAATTCAAATCCTCCGCAGTACTTCACTACAAATGAACAATCATATGCAAATCATTTTAAAGATGCAAACGCTGGTCAAAGTAATCTATTTTCTATGGATCAGCTGTTCTCAATTTTCCAAAATGCTATAGTTGAATTAAAAAAATGTTCATCAAAATTAGATCAGCTTAATATTATAATGAGTTTACTTAAATATGCAGTGTAAATCTAAAGTCAACATCATGTTTTGGAATGCTCAGGGCATCAACTCTCTATCAAAAAAAATTCAGCTACAACATATTCCAAAAGATAAGTACATTGATATTCTTCTCATCTGTGAAACACTTCTAAAAGAAGAAAACAGTTTTTCTCTCCCAGGCTTTCGAGTTTATAGACAAGATAGACAAAGTGCTGGTGGCGGAGTTGCAATTGCGGTTAGAAATAATATTAAAGCGATAAATTGTCCTAATTATGAAACCCGTGGAATAGAAAACGTTTCTGTAGAAATATATTTGCAAAACCGAACACTTGTTGTTACTGCAATATATTCGCCAAGTTATTATGACACATTTAAATATGATATAAATAAACTTACACCATCTAATAAAGAATATATAATTTGTGGAGATTTTAACGCCAAGCACTCGAGCTGGAATTGTCTTAGGGCTAATACGGCCGGAAATGTTTTATATAATTTGCAATTAAGATCCAACTTTTTTATATATTACCCTAACAATCCAACTCGCTATCCTCAAAGTACTATCGGAAACCCTACAACCATAGATTTAATGCTTACTAACACCAACTTTTTTATTTCGCCTTTAATATCTCATGACAATATTCTACCCTCTGATCATTGTCCAGTAACTTTTGCTAACGATGCTGCAGTCGAAATGGATAATACATGTAAAATAGACCTCAAAAATGTAAACTGGAATATATACAAACAAACAATTGAAGACTTATTATTACAAGGTAATACACATTTTAATAATTTACACTCAACCCAGCGTATAGAACATGCTCTTAAAACATTCTCAAATGCTATCGATACTGCTAAATTATCAATGCCGAAGAAAACTGATTCAACAAATGTTTTAAAAATATCAAACAATACAAAACTTTGTATACAAACCAGAAATAAATTTAAACGACAGGCTCAAAGAACACATAATCCGTCTACTAAAACTACACTATTGGCAATAGTAAAACAGTTAAATAATCTTATTGATAAAAATGTAAAAATAGACAGAAATAAAAATTGGAATAATTTTCTATCTCATCTTCCAACTGGGGCAAAAAAATTTTGGTATATTTCAAAAGTCGTTCGAGGCAAAAAGTCCAATGAAATATCATATATAAAGCACAACAATCAAAATTTTACATCAGACAATGACAAGTCCCGACTTATTGCCGATCATTTCGAAAAAGCACATACATTAACATCACAAATGAAAACTAAACTAGAAAATAAAGTTATAAAAACTATTAAAGAGTTAGATTCCATTCATGATATAAACTTTAATAATGAAAATCTTATAACAATCGATGAAATCAAAAGAAATGTAATATTTTTAAAAAATAACAAAGCTCCGGGTTTTGATGAAATTTCGAACATATTTATGAAAAAATTGCCAGAAGCTGCGTATGTAGCTCTACAGAATATTTTTAATGCTTGTCTTAAATTTGGCTATTTCCCTTCTGTATTCAAATGTGCGAAGGTAATAGCTATACACAAACGCGGAAAAGCCTTTTAAGTTGTGTTGATAAAATATTAGAAAAAATAATTCTTTCCAGGATGAATATTTTTATCGAAGAAAATCGAATAATCAACGATGAACAATTTGGTTTTCGTCACCAACACTCGACTGTTCACCAAGTCAAAAGAATAACAAACATTATAAAGAAAAACAAGCGACAAAGACTAACAACTGGGGTAGTTTTAATGGATATTGAAAAAGCTTTTGACAGCATATGGCACAACGGATTAATCCACAAAATCAAAAATTATGGCTTTCCTTTATATATTGTTAAAATAATTCAATCCTTTCTAACTGACCGTTCGTTTAAAGTTGTTGTTAATAACACGATTTCATCTCCACGTAATATCCCAGTTGGAGTACCACAAGGTGCAGTGCTGTCCCCAACCCTATACTCTCTATATGTGGCTGATTTTACACCAAAAAGCGGTACCGAAATAGCTCGCTATGCCGACGACACCGCAATGATTGTCAAAGGCAAACTCTCGAATGCAATTGTTGGTAAATTGACGAAAAATCTACACACATGTATTAAGTATTATAACAAATGGAAAATTAAAATTAATACAGACAAAACACAGGCCATTTTGTTTCCATTCAATAAGAGTCCAAAGAGAATTCAAACAACGCAACTTAAAAATGATAATGTTACTATTTCTTTCAGTGAATCAGTTAAGTATTTGGGGTATACTTGGATAAAAAATTGTTATTCAAAAAACATATAGAACACACTGTGGATAAGGCCACTAAGTGCTGCAGAGCCTTATACCCTATTCTAAATAAAAAATCGTATCTCAGTACTAAAAACAAGCTATTAATTTATAAAACCGTCATTAGACCGATATTACTTTATGGATGTTATGTTTGGGGAAATACGGCTGAAACTCACGTTAGAAAACTTCAAATTGTTCAAAATAAAGTTCTAAAAATAATTTTTAAAATATCTCGTTTATACTGTACGAATGACCTGCACCAACGTTATTCTCAACAAACTATCAAAGATGTCATTACAACTCAGAATCTTGCATTTTCTAATAAATGTAGTATTTCTGAGTATGAACTAATTAAAAATTTATCAGATGATACTTCGTAGTTTACATAAGTAAACTATTTAAGTTTCATGAAATAAATTAGATTTAGATTATATTGTTCCAGTGGAACAGTTAAAATTTCAGATATACAAAGTTTTTTTTCTTATCTTTTTTCTTTATAAATTATATATATACTCACATTTTGTAATTTTTAAATTTTATTATTTGATTTATATGTTGAAATATCTTAAATTAGATAGTAGCTCATAGACTTTTAATAAATTTTTAATGTATGTATTGCTTTATGATAACTCAATAAAAATGGACAAACTTGAAAAAATATGAAAAAAAATTCGATCTTTTCAAGTTTACCTTATCAAATCTCATAGCATATTAAATCGAATAATAGATATATGTATACCGTTTTAAAGGTCCATCTCGTTTTAAAGGATCCCTTTCCAACAAGATCAAAATTATGGAAAGCGGGCCAGAAGTATTTGGCGGCAAAAACTTATATAAGTTTTTTCATATAAAAAGCAAACTTTCGTGTTTCTGTTTCTATATTCCAGACTTCTACGAGTATTTTGGGGTTCTAGGGATGCCAAACGGGATCGATTTTTAAAAATCCCGGGATTCGAGATTTTGTAAATCCCGATCCCGAAATCCCGGGATAATTCAGGTTCCAAAAATCCCGAAAAATCACGGGAAAAATTGCGATTTTCTCTTAATAAAAAAAATATTTTGTTAACAAAGTCATTTGTATTTCAATTGTGTATATCAGAATTATATATCATTAAAAATAACATATATATGCAGCAATAATATATAAATACAATAACAGAATATACATATTACATATGCTATTATCGAAATCGAGTGACCTTGTGCAGGGTCAAAATACATATGAATTCACAGTCCCGAAAATCCCGGGATTTCGGGTTTCGGGATTTTCCGATTGGCATCCCTACTGTGTACTGCAATTTTTTTTTTTTTTCAAAACTTTATGACGTATAAATTTAAAGTCTGGGTGATGAGATATTTCTTTTAAGTCCTTGTATAGAAATCATTCTTTAACTGCAACGAAATGCTTACTCGCTATCACATAAATCGTCTAGCATCTAATCCGAAAACATTAAATAGGCTCTTGTCAGCAAATATAAGCATTTACCAGGAATTATCTTACTAATTATCATATTTTATGGCGTAATCTGAACAATGTAATATATTTGTACATTTAATGAAAGGTGTTCATAAATTCGTCGTCATTAGTCGCCGTGGTCTAGTAGGTAGTGGTTAGGCTTATTAGACAGCCAAGCCAGTGTTCAAATCCCCGGCCAGACATCAAAAACGAAATATGAAAAAATGTTTCTTTGACGGCTTCCTCTCAGCAGATTTCTGGCAAAAACTCTAAAAGTAAATAAATTTGCCATGAAAAGTTTCTCAAAAAATTTGTCGTTCGGATTCGACTTTAAACTGTAGGTCGCGCCACTCATGTATAGAATTAACACACACAACATGAGTGGTGTTGAGAAGCTAGGCCGTAATCCTGAGTGAAGGGTTGCAATGGCCAATTTTGTACATATGTATGTTTATAAATTCGAATAGTTTTTTATTGCTTCACAGAATAGGCTTTTTAATCCGTTAGATTTGTCTTCAGAAGGAAACAATTAAAAGTGAAATTACAAATTACATTTAATTGGACACGAGCTGATTAACTTTGATCATATGCTCGGTGTAGTTGTTACAGATCAGAGTATGTATGAAGGAATAATACCGGAAGAGATAAATTTTCATCAATTTATTATTCACCCCTATCGTAGTAGTCGTAGGCGTTTTTAACCGACTGTCGTATTTATAATCGAATTTAAAAGTCAATAGCATCGTGAAAACTTTACGATTACGTCAATTATGTAAAAGAGCGGTAATGTAATAGACTGCTTAATTTTATTTAATATTGAAGCGGCTTGTTACAAAAACTGTCAAGAATAACAGATTTTTACAAAAACTAAAACAAAAAAAAAAAATAGATTTTTAACCAGTGTCGTATTTAGAGACATTTTTTTCAAACACGATACCGTTTTTCAAAAACGCCTCAAACACGCGGCATAAACGACTACCACGATAAGGGTGTTTTTTTTATTAATCAGACACACTGAAACATTGAATTTTAATATCAAATTTTGTGCTCCACTTTTATGTAGTGCATACACAAACATATGCATTCACTACAAATAAAAAAATAAAGCCAAAACGTAAACAAGAAAATAAAAATAAAGAATTATAATGTGCAATTTCAAGTGACTGGTGTTAATTGAAATGGGTCACTAGAACTGCATTGAATAATATAATTTGAATACGATACAGTTGTAGTTAACATTAAAATAGGTAGGGGAAAAGAAAACATAGAATAAGTTGAGGAAATAGTTTAAGATTATTGTAAGAAACATAGAAGAAGAAATAGTATATAAGCTGTGAAATTTTTTAAATAAAATTAGAAATAATTCTGACTTCAAAAAGAGCTGTTCTTATTCTTCAAAACTTCGGCAATTAACTTTGCGATGATATAAAGCCTTCTACAATTCTGAGGCTTTCGCAAATAACCTAGAATTCTATAGGATCCTAGTTAAAACGACATATACACAAACTGAAAACCAAACATATATTACAGTATACAATGTTGTCAACACACTACGCAGTATTTCGCTTTGCACAATAAAAATCAAAAGACTTTCGATTTTATTGATTATATTATACTACCACTATAACGAATACACTGGCAATTTTATTATGCAATGTCAATTACTGCACAATAATATTGCTAATATTTTGCACCACTTTACTATACCTATTTCATCAAAGCCAGTATAAGACTTGAGTAAAGCTAACATAAACTAAAGATTTAAATAATTTTTTTGTTGATAACATAGTGCAAACATATATACTGAAGTTTTATTAACAAAATTGTATATTCCTTTTTTTCAGGACTTATACGAAAAGGTGAATTATGGTATACTTTTCCCAAATACAAAAATAAAAGTGAAAGTAAACCCAACCGGCGTAGTTTTGTTAAAAGCCGAAGTTCAACCTGATCTTAACAAATTTAATATAGACGATGTAAACTTTTAATGTCTTCAAACAAATATAAATAAATATCACGCTAATTTAATTTCAGCGGATATTACGTTTCTTTTATCATGTGTTTATATTATAAATGGGTAAGTATGGTGCATTTTGTAGAAGAATCGGATAAAAAATGGTAAATTTATTTAGGAATGTTGTATAAAGCTTTCCCAATGGTTATTACAAAGAATATTTCTTAAAGAATATGCTGACAGTACAATCTGCTTGTACTGACCAATCGAATGTGTACAATATATGCAATATAAACACTTCATCATAAATTTTAAGTCTAAAATATCTTTCAATTAAGCATGATTCTAATAATTGGTAATGAGACCGATACATCAGAACCTTCACGGGAGGCTGAGGAAGTACAAGACTTGATGGATTACCTCGATGAATGTTTCAATGTTTCTTAGGAGGATGAATATACCGAATTTGCGGATATTAATTTTTTAGCAGGGACCGAAAATAACTGTTAAATGTCGGAGAACAGATCCAAGTATACCATTGTCTTGGACCAAATTTTTATAAAATGTGATGCTTTTTAAAAACCTGATTTTTTTTTTTAATAAAAGTTATTTTTTGACTTTTATTTTTCGGGTAGACACAGGATCAATAAGAACTATATTCAACCTAAATTAGTTAAAAACCCAATACCTAATGAAAACGTTTTTCAAGCAAACTCCGTTTGTGGGAAGGTTACAATAACCATCATACATTCGTCAATCTATATGGAGTTAAACCAGAAAACCTAAAATTCTTTCTATTGCCATTACTGAAGTCATTCCATAGTATTATAGGTAACGACAGTTTAAAAAGATTGTATTCAATTATTTATACCTCTGAAAACTGATGATAATTAATAAAGGTGCACTTAAACAGCAGTCCGAATCCGTAAATAATTTAAACATAAGGACAAATTACTTAACGAACGAAAAGACATCAAAATGAATGAGATTATTTTAAACATTCTCTTAAATTTTTTTTGGAACCTGTTACGGCTGTAACTAAAATATCTCGAAGAAAGGAGGTTTGCCTTAAACAGTATTCTCGTGTAGAATTGTACCGTTGAATAGTACCGTTTATTTCTAGAGGAATTAAAATTAATATTAGAAAATTACAATACATTTAATTTAACTTACTTACCGCAGTTTTGCACCTCCTTCTTCAACAATGGACAGGCTTCGATTAAATATATAAATTTGACTTACATCTTACAACACAAATAAGAATTTAAAAGGAGAGTGCAAAAAGGCGGTTTACAAAATAGACGTCAAATAAGAAATACAAAACAATAATTCACAATAACAAAATCAGCTGTTCATGTGGAACTTATTAGGGCGCTCCGTAACACCCCCACCCCCGTGGAGCGATCAGCTTCACCATCATCTAAATCGAGAACAGCTAACTTCGAAACAGCTCGTTGTAACTCTCCACTTGAGGTTTTTACATCTGCTTTCCGAACAACTCCATCAGCTCCAGTGTACAAACGCATGACCAAACCTCGCCGCCATTGATTTCTTGGAATATTAGGATCACATATAAACACAACATCCCCTTCTTTTATTGGCCTTGTAGGCTGACACCACTTAACTCTTCTTGTTAGAGTTGGCAAATATTCTAACACCCATCTTTTCCAAAATCTATCTCTTAAACATCTTACAATGCGCCATTGCTTCTTCAGTTTGAATATTTTATCATCTGGAACCTTTACTGAAGAAGTCTGAGCTATATTAGGCACTCCTAGAAGGAAATGGTTTGGAGTGAGTGGTTCTTCATCATATGGACTGACAGGCAAATGAGTCAACGGTCTTGAATTTATGATATTTTCAGCTTCAATGAGTAGGGACTGCAATACGTGTTCTTTCGGGGATTCATTCTTTAGTGTTTGACGTAAAACCCGTTTGACACATTGCACCATTCTTTCCCACACTCCACCCTCGGAGGGGTTTGCTGGACAATTAAATACCCACTCAATGCCCTTTGAAGATAGTAAATGCTGAATTCTTTCGGCTTCAAAAACTTCTTCAAAGCGTTTAGACTCTTCGTTGGCACCCACAAAGTTTTTTCCATTGTCGGAACGAATTCTAACTGGAACTCCTCGACGGTTCATAAAATTTTTCAAGGCGATGATGCAAGAATCCGTTGATAAATCATAGGCTATTTCAAGATGAATAGCGCGTATAGTTAGGCAAGTGAACAGTGCTACCCATCTCTTTTCAGTTCTACGACCAATACTAACATTTAATGGCCCAAAGTAGTCAAGACCAGTGTATTTAAATGGAGTAATATAAGGCTCAAGTCGATCCGCAGGTAGTGGTCCCATGACTGGAGTAACAGGAATGGCATTGTGTTTTCTACAGATAAAACATTTACTAACAACACTTCTCAATAGGCTCCTTAACCGAGGAATCCAAAATTTTTTCCTTATTTCACAAATCGTAGCTTCATGATTCTGAAGTTTCATTTCACTATGATAACTCATTACGACAATCCTCGTGAAGTAATGGTCTTTAGGTAAAATAATTGGCCGTTTAGTAGCGTACGGTAGGCTGCTAGCCGCATCGATTCTTCCATACACCCTAAGTAAACCATCTTCGTCGATATATGGTAGCAATTTAAATAAATTACTGGCTTTTGTGACTGGCTGTCCCTTCTTGATACTCTTAATCTCCTCAGAAAATGATTCCCCTTGAACCACTCGGCACAAAATTGTTTCGGCGTCTTCTAAATTTTTGGCTGTTATTCCATGTCGATCTAAATCATTGTATCTCTTACGGCATAAATTAATAAATCGAAGCATGTATGCGATCGTTCGTTTTAATCGGCTATAAGAAGAGAAACGTTTAATATTTATAAAATCATTGTTCAAGATTAGAAGTGAGATCTTTGGGCGAATTTCTTCTTCATCATGATCCTCAGGAGGAGTAATATCGTGATTCGGCCATTCATCTTCATGTTGTTTTAAAAACTTAGGTCCATTTAACCATCGGCTTGATTTAGAAAAATCGATATTATCGTAACATCTAGTGGCATCGTCGGCTACATTGTCTCTAGTAGAGATCCATCTCCAATTTTCTATATTAGTTGACTTCAATATTTCAGCGATTCTATGCGCTACATAAGGCTTGTAGTTCCTATGTCTACTTGAGATCCATTTCAAAACGGTTTTTGAGTCACTCCACAAAATAATTAGGCTTGGCCCTATCTTGTGTTCGCTAAGCACATTTTGTTTTAATCTAGTTCCCAGAACGGCTGCCTGTAATTCAAGGCGAGGTATTGATATTTTATTTAGAGGGGCACATTTAGTCTTTGAGCATATAAAACTGACTCCGATATAACCATCGACCGAAATAAATCTCCAATAAGCCACGGCTGCAAAGGCTTCCTCACTAGCATCTACAAATACGTGCAACTGGATTTCATATGGCTTTCCTTGGGGAAAATAAAATCGTGGTAAACGAAAATTAGAAACGTTTTTTAGTTGTTTACGCCACTTCTCCCATGATGTATTGATGTCGTCAGGAATCGGTTCATCCCATCGGATGGCACGTCTCCATGTATTTCGTAGTATTACTTTAGCCCCTACAATATAATGACTTAAAAATCCCAATGGATCAAATGTCGACATGATAACACTTAACATTTGGCGTTTTGTTGGCTTCTCATTACCGGAAATAATGTCCTGACTAACCTTTTTAAATTTCATATCAAACATAAAACTGTCTGAGACAGATTCCCAATAGAGACCTAAAACTTTCTCTACGCCCTCATTGGCTGGAATTACTTTGAGTGATGAATTTCCATCTAGCGCCTGTATAACATCTTTTGAATTTGAAGTAAATCCTCTTAAATCAAATCCTCCGTCCTTATGAATATTCTTCACTTGTAGTGATACTTCAATGGCTTCTTCAACAGTATCAAAGCTGTCGATAAAATCGTCCATATAGTGATGTTCACAAATGGATTCTATCGCTCTTGGATTGCAATCTGTATGTTCCTTGGCATTTTTTTCATGACATAAAGAGCAGAACAAGGTGAGCAGGTGGCTCCAAATGTCCATTACCATCATTTCGTACTCTTCAGGTGTAGAATTAATAATGCAACAGTTTCTCCACATAAAAATCGTTGAGATATTCTAATCAGTTGGTTGTATCATTAGTTGATGAAACCATTCACAAATATCTGCAAGTAACAGCAATTTTCCCCCCAGATCGAAACTGTAAAGTGTGGTTGTAGTGAGGAAATATACGGAAGGTCTTTTAATAAATGTTGTCGTTCAAGAATTCCATTTCGTGGCAGCGGCATCAAAAACTAATCGCAATTTTCTTTTCTCCTTTGTTAGGGTTTATACTCCAAAATGAGGTAGATACCATTTTGTAATCTGATGTCTGTGATTAATGCCATCGAGTAACTATCTGGGAGATTTACTAGATCTTTTTTCCATAAGAGACCCGTTTGGAAACGTTTACCAACACGCTTTGTTGATTCATGTAATATTCTATTCGCTCTAATGTCATCTTCACTTTGAATTGGAGGAGCGGTTCGTACACCCATATTTTCAATATTAAAATATTCTTCACTTGTAGTGATACTTCAATGGCTTCTTCAACAGTATCAAAGCTGTCGATAAAATCGTCCATATAGTGATGTTCACAAATGGATTCTATCGCTCTTGGATTGCAATCTGTATGTTCCTTGGCATTTTTTTTCATGACATAAAGAGCAGAACAAGGTGAGCAGGTGGCTCCAAATGTCATTACCATCATTTCGTACTCTTCAGGTGTAGAATTATAATCACAGTTTCTCCATAAAAATCGTTGAGATATTCTATCAGTTGGTTGTATCATTACTTGATGAAACATTTCACAAATATCTGCAGTAACAGCAATTTCCCGATATCTTCTAGTGGCACTTTACGGACGTATCCCCTTTTCGATATAATATATTTACCCCCACTATAGGCAAACATACAAGGCTTTCATCACGATCGCACTTTTTCTCCTAAACTTTCAAGGACGGTTTAATGCCATCGAGTACCTATCTGGGAGATTTACTAGATCTTTTTTTCTCATAAGAGACCCGTTTGGGAACGTTTACCCCAACACGCTTTGTTGATTCAATGTATATTCTATTCGCTCTAATGTCACATCTTCCTTGTGAATTGGAAGGAGCGGTTTCGTACACCCATATTTTCAATAATTAAAATAATCTTCAACCATTTTATGGATCTCTTCCTCCTCTTCAACACGTACGAAAAGGCATGAATGAGTTGAAGGTGACACTGATTTACACGGACCAAATACTACCCATCCTAAATCCGTATTACACGCAAATGGTCCAGTAGAATTGTTTATATTTACATCGGATGGCAACCCTAAGCTGGCATGGTCTAAGCCAATTAATAATTTTGGAACAATGTTTGTATAAGGTTTAATAAAGTTCGACGGCGTATTTTTAAATATTTCTTTTATCTCACATTCAGTTAGGCTTTGCATTGGTAAATTTAAATTCGATACGGCATACACATTTTTTAGGAGATGAGTTTTGTTCTTTCCGGTACCTCTTAATCGTATGTTGAACGTAAACGAAGGTTCCTTTGCTGACCGGCCACCAAACCATTGGAGATTCAAATTATTACTTTTCCCTCGCACACCTATATATTCTGCGATTTCCTTATCTAGCATAGTTATGGAGGAACCATCATCAAATAGGGCATAAATATCTACACTGCGATTTTCACCATAGAGGGTAACTGGCAGAACACGAAACAGTAGTTTTTTATTATCATGGAAACAGCTTAAAACGTCATGGCTAGGCTCACTACTATTATTGTTATTAGACTGTGATGGCAAGGGAACACGAGATGTGTCTTCATGAAGTAGTTTATTGTGTTTACGTTGGCAGCCATCTACTGAGCAAACTCTCTTTCTACGGCACTCGCGGGTCGAATGTCCAATATTTAGGCAAGAGAAACACGCATGAATCTTTTTCACCATAGTCCAACGTTCATCCACTTTAAGATTTAAAAATTTGTGGCAGTCGTATATTTTATGGTTTCCTTTGCATACAGCACATAGTTGAACCTTTTCTGTTGCATGTAGCACTCTGCGCTTTGGTTCAGTGTTAACATCTTGCACTATACATATTAAGTTCGCCACTTCACTTAACCAGTCACTAAAATGTTCAATTGTTGGATATGGGTTAATATTTACTGCGATTTTAGCCCACTCCAGTCTCTTACTCATGGGGAGTTTTGAAATAATCTCCTCTAAAAGCGTTGGATTAGCTAAGTGTTGTTGACCATTCACAGATTTAAGAAACACTGCTAAGTTTTTCACTTTAGTTGAAAATGGCACTAATTTAGGTAAATTGTTTTCATTAATATAGGGCAATTCCTTTACTTTTTTCAACTGGCTATGAATCAATTGCTCAGGTCTTCCAAAACGGAATTTTAATTGATCAATAACCACATTAACATTGTCAGGATGAATAAGGAGCGACTTTACAATTTCTTTAGCTTCACCCTTTAAACATCTTTGAAGCCTTTGGTTATTCTCAAAATTATTGTATCCGTATGCTGCTGTTGATTGTGTATAGGCGGTGAAAAATAATGGCCAGTCTTCTGGTTCACCGTTAAACTCTGGTAAATCTTGTATTTTTCTTGGCATCATAAATTCATTTGCTCCGTTAAGGGTACCGTAAGCATTTAAATTATTTGTTGTATGTTGCTGATGGCTGGAGACTGTGTTTGCGCAAAACGACGGCGTACAGTTATTATTATTAAACGGTGTATATGTGTTAAAGGTATTTGGCGCTGCTTGCGGCGACGGAGCAGCGCTGCCTTCAACAGTATTTTGAGGCTGCATATATGTTCGCGGATTACGGGGCTCTGACGACGTTGTGTTAGTATATTCAATGGCGGGGCTAATTGGCGTACTTATAAAGTTGAGGTTATGGTCACTTACCGTTTGTGTTGTCTCCTGTGTAGCAGATTCTAATTGTTGACACTTACGTCTACTCTCAGCAAGTTGGGATTGAGCTTCCGAAAGCTGGCGTTTCAAATGTTGCATTTGTTTTTGCCAATCTGTCGAGAGGACGTTGTCTCTACCTGATGTTGAAGGTTGCGTACTTATTTGGCTTGCTTCATTTGTAGGCTCTGGTGCCTTAGAAGCGGTACATCTTTGTTGGTTGGAACTGGCTTTTTTACTTATAATGTTCGCTGTCGGGGCGTCAGTGCTGGCGGCAGAAGCACTAATATTAGCCTGGCTGGCTGGTCTGGATGCTGGCTGCATCTTCTCTTGTCCAAGTTGGTCAGATGTGGCTGTATCTGCACTGGTTGAACTTCTTAAAAGTGGTGGGCTGCGAACTACCGGTGGAGGCATTTATTCCAACAAAGTTTACTTGCAGATTTACTGTAAATGGCAGCTCTTGTAATTCTTTGCTTTTTACAAGAGATTCAATAAATCTGCGAAATAAAAATGTTACGGCTGTAACTAAAATATCTCGAAGAAAGGAGGTTTGCCTTAAACAGTATTCTCGTGTAGAATTGTACCGTTGAATAGTACCGTTTATTTCTAGAGGAATTAAAATTAATATTAGAAAATTACAATACATTTAATTTAACTTACTTACCGCAGTTTTGCACCTCCTTCTTCAACAATGGACAGGCTTCGATTAAATATATAAATTTGACTTACATCTTACAACACAAATAAGAATTTAAAAGGAGAGTGCAAAAAGGCGGTTTACAAAATAGACGTCAAATAAGAAATACAAAACAATAATTCACAATAACAAAATCAGCTGTTCATGTGGAACTTATTAGGGCGCTCCGTAACAGAACCAGACGAAAAATTAACATTTACTGCGAACGTGAAAGCAAAAATAATAACGTCCACTGAAAATCCAATTTACACGAGAAGTTACCCGTACCCTATATCAATGAAGAACGAAGTCCAGAAACAAATTAATGAATTGCTCGATCACGGACCATCCAGGTCACCGTACAATTCGCCGTACTGATAGTACCAAAGAAAATTGATGCTTTTAACGAGAAGAAATATAGAATGGTCATAGAGTATAGAAATCTAAATAGCGTGACTATACTGGACAGATATCCTATACCACAAATAAATGAGGTTTTAGCGCAACTTGAAATATCAAACCAAATACCGCTCACAGAAAGGGATATTAAGAAAACAATATTTTCTGTGAATAACGGGAAATATGAATTTCTTCGATTACCTTTTGGGTTAAAAACGCTCCTGCTACATTTCAGCGAGCATTAGATGATATGCTAAGAGACCATATTGGGGGAATATGTTTCGTCTACATAGACGATATCGTTGTCTTTGGTCAAGACGAAAAGTCTCATTTAGAAAATATGAAGACCTTGCAGCGAGCGAACATGAAAATGCAATTAGATAAGTATGAAGTCCTCAAGACAGAGGTAGGATATCTGGGTTTTATCATACCGACAGAAGGGATAAGAACAAATTCGGAAAAGGTCAAAGTTATTCAGGAAATGCTACCTCCGAAAATTATAAAAGAGCTCCAATCATTTTTGGGACTCTCAGGATTTTACAGGCGCTTCATCAAAGATTATGCGAAGCTAGTAAAACCTCTAACCGCCCTTTTAAGGGGCGAGGTCAGACGCATGTCAAGAGAGAGTCTGCCAAAATCCCAGTAATACTTGATGATAGGGAATTAGAGGCCTTCGCAAAGGTAAAAGCCATGCTCGTATTCCATAACTTTGAAAAAGAATTTCACCTGACAACAGATGCGTCTAATTATGCTCTTGGAGCGGTCCTCGAACAAAATGGCAAACCTATATCGTTCATATCCAGAACTTTGAACAATGCAGAAGAACATTATGTCACTAATGAGAAGGAGATACTCGCGATAGTGTTAGCTCTCAAATCATTGAGAAACTATTTATAGGGTGCAGTATTGGTGAAGATCATTACTGACCATCAACCAATAACATATGCTCTTGGAAACAAGAACACAAATAGTAAATTGCAAAGGTGGACAGCCATATAGAGGAGTACAATTATAAGATTAAACATAAACCCGGTAGTAGTAATGTCGTGGCCGATGCTTTGTCAAGACTTCCACAAGTCGGTAAAGTCAATTCATTGACTGCTACACAGCAGTCATGAAACCTCGGCGAAAAATTAGATCCAGTTTACAGATTTCCCACTCAATGGGTTTAAAAACCAAATTATAATCTCAAAGGACGAGCCGCCCTCTTACAACTTTGAGATAATATTTCCCACTTACCATAGACATACAATAACAGACACAGAGTTTGATAGTGACAAACTAGTAAAAATCCTGAAATCATACTTGAACCCTTCCGTAACTGATGCTATCATGACCGAAAACCAGATCCTAGGAACAATAGAAGAGTTATAGTCAACCTATTTTTCTAAATTTCGCACAAAGTACACCAGCAATATGGTTGAAGATTTGACATCGGACATAGAACAAGAAACTGAAATTGTTATTGAACACAGACGAGCACACAGAAACCCAAAGGAAAACAAACTCCAGTTACTTACAGTGTAACTGTGAAAGTGTAGCTGTGAAAGCAAATACGACCGTCATCCAAATAACATAGTTTTAGGGAAATCACCTATTCCTCAATATTCAGGACAATACGTGCACATAGACATTTACCATACAAACAATAGAGTTGTTCTGACCGCAAGAGATAAATTTTCCAAGTACGCCCAGGCAAGAATAGCCAAGTCAAGAGCAACAGAAGATATAAAACTTCCTTTGCAGGAGCTGCTAACTTCTTTTGGCACCCCCGAAAATATTCTTATTGGCAATGAGAAATTCCTTAATTCAGCTTCTGTAACTTTTATGTTGAAATTCAACTGAGAATTAAAATCTATAAAAAACCACCCTACACCAGTTCTGTAAATGGTCAGGTGGAACGTTTTCATTCAACCGTAACGGAAATTATGAGGTGCATGAACGCAGAAAAGTTTTATAACTCTTTTGAGAACCTTTTGAACAACTCTTTGAATAAATACAACAACTTTGTTCATTCAACAATAAACAGAAAACCAATAGAAGTATTTTTCTGCAGAAACAAAGACCCAACATTCTTAAAGGAGAACAGACTAAAGATTATACAGATCTTGACGGAACAGCAAGAAAAAGACAGACATCATAACAAGAAGATAACTGAAAGAAGAACTTATAAGGTCAATGACGTAATTTTTGTATTTATTTATTTATTAATTACAATACAAATACAAATTATATTCTAATCACATACGAGCTGAGTAACTTCGACCATATGCCCGGTGTAGTGTCACAGACCAGAGCCTCTGGTGGGAATCGAACCCACGACCCTCACGCTAATAGTCTAGCACACTACCCACTAGACTACCAGGGTGCTCAAATTTTTTTTTTTGTAAAAAACAATAAAAGAATAGGAAATAAACATACACCTACATACAAAATTAAAATAGTAAAAGAGGACAGAGGAGGAACTATTTTGACAACAACTAAACGTATAGTTCATAAAAATTTAATAAAAGAATTATATTTTGCTTTTCGAACTAATGATAAAATTAGTTAAAATTATTATGGATTATTTTTTTGATTACAGACTTTTCCTACCACTGCTTAATGCAAAAGTTCAAATACATGACTACTCCTTGTCCCACTTAATTACCATCGAGAGATACTCCGGCGTACAGAAACCTAGAAACCTTTTGGAAAACATAACAGACGTAATGAACAGTACATTGCCACTCGGAAATCCGATGTATCCTATCCTACAGCACGAGGCCCAAAGAACTATTGTTGGAAATCGTCTAACCCGTCCAACATCCTAAATCCAAACGATCCGTAGATATACTAGGAACTGCCTGCAAATATCTAGCAGGAGGTCCTGACCATGACGACCTTAACACTATTAACAGTAATTTAGACCAACAATAATAAACAAATTTTTATAAATAAAGTTTTAAATAACCGAAGGAATAAATTAACCAAAATTATTAACGACATTAAATGTAATAAAGAAGGATAATACTATTGATAACGGAATAGCTGTTAGTTTGCAAAGTAAAAGAAGAAATAATAAATATTACGTACGCCATACAATGGGGTAGATTAGGCATTGTAAGTTCGGTCATATTAGTAAGAAAGAAATACATGCAACAATAAATAAATTTGAAAAAGAAAATATGCCATTTAGCATATAGTAGCATAAAACACGTTAGTGCTTTATCCAATATTTCAACTGTAAAAATAGCCTTGGCTACCTGGGAAATCTACAATAATTATATTATTAAAGCGGTGAAAAAAAAATGATATAATAATTAATTTAAAATACAACAATATATTAACAAATAAGAACATTATATACGGAATAAAAAATGTTTGTAAGCAATACAGTACAATAAGCATTTGTAAGCAAGACGAATTGTCAGATTTAAGTTTGATTTTGTTGGAATAATTAATTGTTTGAATTTGAATTGTAATCGGTTACTCAATGCGATTATTTCCTTGAAAAATGCAACTTTGTACTTTTATATTTTTGCATTCTCTGCTTTATATTCTAATTTCTTACTTTTACTTTTTGTCTTTAATAAACGCTCTGAATGAGAACACAATCTGGTTTGTTCGTAAATTGTTCTTTTATTGTGTAGAATCCTGCTCAAATAGGTTATGGGACCAGGAATATTAAAGGCGAAAAAGTGAATAACCGGGAAAAGCAAAAATGAATTCGTTATACCAAGTTGAAAAATTGGATGAAAAAATTTATGACGCTTGGTGCACACAAATGAAAAGTGTTTTAATACACTCAGGTATGTGGAATATCGCGTGTGGAAAAGTAAAAAGAATTGAAGCCGCCAAAGTAGAAGATTGGGATCAACATGATGAAAAAGCGTTGGCTACCATTACACTAAGTGTGAAATCATCCCAAGTGACTCACCTAAAACTTTGCAAAACCTCTAACGAAGCGTGGAATAAACTGGAAAGTGTACATCGTCCAAGTGGTCCTGTAAGAAAAGGGACACTATAAAAAATTGCTAAATTTTCGTATGGCAGACAGTGAAGATATGGCTTGTTTCCTAAATGATTTTTCCAACGCAGTAGACAAGTTGGCAGAAGTTGGAATTGAGCTTCAAGATGAATTGATCGTCATCTTATTGTTGTCTAGTCTTCCAAAGGCGTATGAACAGTTTGTGGTAGCATTGGAGACCAGAGATTCACTACCCCAGTTTCAAATTTTAAAAGTAAAGCTTATGGAAGAAGCAGAGAGAAAAAATCAAAGCACGGTAAGCGACAACAACGTATAGTCACACGCATATATGGCCACGGTGTAATCAGTGACGAAACGAATTTGACAGGAGCATTATCCAAAAATGAAAGAGACAGCAAATATTACCAAAAAGTATTTCTGTCTCTGTCTGATTCGTTCAGTTTTGTTGATTTTTAGGGTGGATTTTTATTTTCTATTTTGGTAGAAATTAATGATATTTTTGTAAAATAATAGAATAGTTTTGAAAGGAAATGCATTTTTTTATTGGGGAAACGTAGTACGGAACTAAAGTATTTGGTGACACCTTGTATCGATTGTTAATAACTTAGTATTTAACCAATTGAGAGGTATATTCATAAACTCCTGAAACAAAAAGTTATGAGAATATATTTTGTTATATTTTTCATTTCACTTATCTTTTACACACGGAACTTATTTCATTGTGAAGAGAAATTGCTAAGAGTTCGATTAATAATGAAAAAATTACAGAATTTAAACTTTTTCATTCAAGAAATTAATAAATACTGGTAATATACACAAATTTCTGCAAGAAAAAAATTTTATGAGCAATATGTCTTATTTGATCTTCATATAGTTAGCTTCTCACTTACCTTTTGCACAAAAAACTATATTCATTGTGATCAGAAACTAGTCACTTTTCGATTAATATTTAAATATTTACGAATTTTTAAAATTTTCATTGAAGAAATTAAAAAATATTCTAAATTTTCCCTTTTTAACACAAAACAAATGTTTGTTTACATTTAATTTTTCTGCTTTTTTCCTTCTGTATATCTGTTGCTTCTAAGACATTTGGTTCGTAATACTTAAAACAATTTTTTTTCTCCCTCTAGTCGGGCCAGTGTTTTTATGTTATGAGCACTTTTCAAATGTCATAGCTTTCGTCACTGATTAATTGTGTATATGGCAAGAAATCGCAATAAAGGCAAGGACAATAATATAAAAGGGAATAACGGCAAGCACAATTTTAAATGTTATTGGTATGGTAAGCGTGGTCACTATGCTGCAGACTGTCACACTAATACAAGCAAAGGCAATCAACAGCAACAGTATACAGTATTAGCAGCAGCATATATAAACGTTATTACTGAGTCGTCGTAGACAGTGGCGCCACTTCACACATGTGTTGCAGCGAAACGTTTTTTGTAGACATGAAGAAGCACAACGAAAGTATTTATTTGGCTGGCGAAAATTGCATTAAAGCAGAAGGGATGGGAGAAATACAAATGAAAGTTGGCAACTGTAACGTAATTTTGAAAGATGTTTTATATGTATGTACCAAAGATGAGAAGTAATTTTATGTCGGTAAGCAAATTATGTGAAAACGGTTACGAAGTGACATTCACCAGGAATAGAGCCGAAATAAAGGCAAAAAATAGAGTTATGTTTATGGCCACAAAAAAGCATAATTTATTTTTAATTGATCGCAATTATGAACAATGTTTTTCGATTGTAAATGAAAAGGCGATAAATTGGCATAATCGATTTGGTCATTTAAATTACGGTAGCTTACAGGAACTGAAAAATAAGAATATGGTAACCGGGTTAGAAGACATAAAATTTACGAGAGATAATCCGTGTAAAATATGTACGAAAACCAAGTTGCATGTTAAACCATTTGGTAAAAGTTAAACGCGGTCTAACGAAATCCTTGACAGAATTCATTCGGATGTGTGCGGTCCGTTTGGAACAAAATCGATCGGTGGCGCTCAATATTTCTTGGCATTTATAGACGACAAATCGCGGCGGGTGTTCGTATATTTCCTAAAGCACAAGAGCGAAGTCATGGAAAAATTTAAGGTATTTAAGGAAATGATTGAGCGTCAAACGTTTAAGAAGATAAAAGTGTTAAGAAATGATAATGGCAGGCGAATACGTAAAAAGACAATTTAATGAATATTTGGAGCAAAACGGAATAGTTCGGGAACAGAACGGTGTGGCCGAGCGTGCTACAGTACAATTGTCAAGATGTCGCGAGCGATGTTATTACACTCCGGTTTAGATGAGTCATTATGGGCTGAGGCCGTAGCTACTGCTGTTTATATTCGAAATCGTTCACCTACTAAGATCATTGAAAGTGCTACTCCGTATGAAATTTTTACCGGTAAAAAGCCTTCGGTTAAACATTTTCGAGTTTTTGGTTCCGTAGCTCTGGACAAAACAGCACACCGAAAGTTTTAACCAAAAGGAGTCGAGTACAAAATGATGGGTTACTCATTAACATCAAAAGCCTATCGATTATACGATGCTGAAAAACGAGTAGTGGTGTTTATAGAACCAGTTAATGTAAATAACGACGAAACTATTGATATGTTTGAACTTGTTGACAACGGAAATCTGGAAGAATCTGGTAATTGTAAGGAAAATCAGGAAAAAGTTGATGAACGCTCCGACGAAGATGAATTTTTTAGGTTCGATGATAATACAATTCCTGAGAAATGCCTTAATGACAATGAACATACGGAAGTATCCAGTGTAAAAGAGAACACGGTGAAAGTTGGCGCTGAAGGGCCAAGGGTCATGCGTACAGGGCGGCCTGGACGACCGCGGAAAATAAAAAATGTTTTAAATGCCATAAATAATGAATATGAGGTGGATATTCCCCAAACTGTTGGGGAAGCAGAAAAAAGCCGTCTATCGTCGAAATGAAAGAAATCAATGCAAAACGAATATAATGAACTTATGCAAATAACACCTGATCATTAGTCAAACTTCCTGAGGGCAAAAAAGCTATTGGTTCAAAATGGGTATTTACAGTGAAACGCAATAAAAAAAGGCAAGATCGAAAAATTTAAATCGCGTTTGGTCGCAAAGGGCTGTAGCCAACAATTCGGCGCAGATTACACCGAAACATTTTCACCAGTCATTAGATATGAAACAATACGTATGGTACTTGGTCTCGCCGTAGAAAAGAAAATGTATTTGCATCAGATGGACGTTTGTACAGCATATTTAAACAGCGATCTTTCTGAGGAAGTTAATATGAAGCAGCCACAAAATTTCGTAAGTAAAAAATATCCTGAACATGTTTTAAAGCTAAATAAAGCGATATACGGCCTGCAACAAGCGGGACGCGAGTGGAACTCGAAGCTTGGCGAAGTTCTCCGAGAATTTGATTTTAATCCTTGCCAAAACGATCCGTGTTTATTTAAGATGACAATTGAAGGAAAATTGTGCTTGGTAGCTGTGTACGTCGATGATTTGATTATTGGTTGTACGGACAAAACCATTATGATGAAAGTCAAAGGTTATATTTCTGACAATTTTGACTGTGTCGATAAAGGTCTAGTTAATTTATTTCTGGGTATGCAAATAGAACGAGATGGCGAACATGGTACGATATCGGTGCATCAGTCAAGTTATATAAAAGAACTGTTAAAACAACACAACATGGAAAACTGTCGTTCTGCATCAACACCTTTAGATGTCAGTTTTCAAATTAATTGCAAGAACGAAAATTGTGTTAAGGTAGAAAATTGTGTTAAGGCCAATAGATGATTGATATGATGAATCATCTATTGGCGGGCTCATGTATTTAGCGATGTGTACAAGGCCAGATATCCTACATTCGGTAGCAAAATTGGCGCAGTTTAATAGAACCCCCATAAGGATTACGAGGCTTGTACTTCGCTACTTAGTAAGCACCATTAACTTTAAGTTAGTATACAAGCATACTGGAAAAATGGTAGAAGGCTATGCGGAAGCCGATTGGGGCAGTAATACCCTAAGTCGTAAGTCCTACTCTGGGTATGTATTTCTTATTTGTGGTGGTGCTTTTTCGTGGTCTTCGAAGAAACAAAATTGTGTTGCCTTAAGCAGTACGGGTGTTGAATATATAGCAATGTCAACAGCGGAAAAAGAAGCAGCGTATTTAAAAAGTCTATTGCTTGAAATTGGTGTTCATAATCAGTAGCACCCTATCATTATGAATGGGGACAACTTGAGTGCGCAACAACTTGCTAGAAATCCTGCATTTCACTCCCGCAGCAAGCATATATATATTAGATATCATTTTGTCAGAGAGTTGGTTTGTAATAATGTGATTGAATTGAAGTATATACCCACTGACCAGATGATAGCTGATATCTGCACTAAAAATTTGTTAAAATTAAAGCATGAAAAATTTGTAAAATGTTTGGGTTTAACGTAAATTGATTTCGAACAAGTAATCGCACTGAGGGGGAGTGTTGGAATAATTAATTGTTTGAATTTGAATTGTAATCGGTTACTCAATGCGATTATTTCTTTGAAAAATGCAACTTTGTACTTTTATGTTTTTGCATTCTCTGCTTTATATTCTAATTTCTTGCTTTTACTTTTTGTCTTTAATAAACGCTCTGAATGAGAGCACAATCTAGTTTGTCCGTAAATTGTTCTTTTATTGTGTAGAATCCTGCTCAAATAGATTTTTGCATACCTAATCTAATTGAAAGCCTGAATTCTTCGAGGCATATGTTCAATAGTCACCACGTTACAAGGGAGGAACTTATTGATCCAGAAATGGTCTTCCTAAATGAGTTCCGAGGTAAAATAACGACAGACAAGAACGTGCGCATCCTGAACGGCACCTACATCGTAAACTTCAAAAATTCAACGATAAAAGTAAATGGGAGAACTTACAGGAATTTTGAAGCCCTCCTGCTTAAATTAATGCCAGCGATAGCTCAACCAATCTATGTTTAATAGAATATAGGAAAATTATTTCTCAATAAAACTTCGTTACAACAGGTTATGGGCCCAGACTTGCGTGTTCTATTTAAAAAAAAAAAAAAAAATTTTTTTAAAAAATTTTAAGAAAAATTTAATTTTTATTAAGAGAAAAAGGAAAAATGAATACGGCAATTACGCAGTTTCCTAAGTTGACGAATAGCAATTATCATGTTTGGAAATTCAATATGGAGTTGGTGTTGCTGGAAAGGGAATTGTGGAATGTTGTTGCTGGTGTGATTCCTGAAGAACGTGATAAGAAGTGATTGGTGCAAGATGGAAAAGCCAGAGCTGCTATAGGTCTTGCTGTTGAGGAGTCTCAGAAAATATTGATCAAAAATTTGAAAACAGCGAAGGAATACTGGGATATTTTAAAGAAACATCATGAGAAATCAAATATAACGAATAAGGTGAGTCTTCTTAGACTAATGTCATCAAAAAGGTTGGTTGCTGGTCAAACTGTAGAAAACCACATTACGGAATTCTTATCAATTGTTGACCTTTTGCGTGATTTGGGTGAAAATCTAGAAGAGCACAAAACTGTTGCATTTTTACTTGGCACATTGCCTGATGATTATAATAACTTGATTTCTTCGTTGGAAATGCGTCCGGAAGATGATTTAACTATAGATTTTGTAAAAGAGAAGTTGGTGCAGGAGTATAAAAGAAAATCTGGGCAAGAACAAAATAATGATTCTGCGTTCAAGGCACAAAAGAAAAGAAAATTTATTCCAAAATGTTACTCATGTGGCAAGCCGGGACATTTAAAAAAGGACTACAGAAATAAAGAAAGGATCAACAATCGTGTGAACATCATAAAAGTTGTCTCTAATATCTGTTTCGGTGTAATGGAACAAAGACCATGTAGACTCTGCAGCAACAAATCATATGTGTTGTGAAGAAAAATGTTTTACAAATTTAAACAAATTGGCGGACACGGTATATATGGCAAATGGTTCTGAAGTTAAAGTAATCGGAGTGGGAGATTGCAAATTATTTTGAAAATTAAGAAATTTTGATTCGCAACGTACTTTTCATTCCTGAATTAGATGGGAGTTTATTATCTGTCCGGAGACTAACTGATATTGGTTTTGAGGTAAGATTAGATAGTGATGGCTACAAAATTTCTAAAAGTGGATAAATTTATGCCACCGGTTACTTGAAAAACAATTTATTTGTATTAAATCATAAAGATAAAGCGATAAAGCCTTGAATATATCCGAATATCATAATGAATTTAAAATTTTGGGCTGAAGCTGTTAACGCCAACTATATTCAAAATCGTCTTTTATCTACGGCTGTAAATGTTACACCATTTGAATTATGGTATGAAAAACAACCGAATCTGAAATACATTCGTACTTTTGGTTCTGTGGCATATGCCCAAATTAATAAATTGAATCGTAGAAAGTTGGACGATGTATCAATCAAATGCAAATTGGTCAGCTATGCAGAAGAATCTGAAGCTTTTCGTTTATTGAATACTGAAACTGGGAAAATCATCATAAGTCGAGATGTAAAATTTTTGGAGCCTGAAAATAATATGAGCATAACAAATTTATCTAATTGCGAAAGTGGCGCTTTAGAAAATAGGGGTGATGATGACAAAAGTAGTTGTAGTCTAGTTAATGTTCTACTAACGAATAAATCTTCTATTGATGGTGCTGTTAATGATCGTGATGTGAATTCTACCCCAAAAAACGTATGTAACGATATTGTATATTTTGAGTCACCAAACGAAAGTGACGTTGATGTAATGAATACCGATAACTTTTGTGGTTTTGAATCATCCTCCGAATCCGACACACCACATGTTACTCCCACAATATCTTCGAGAAGCAACAAAGGAGTACCTACTAAAAGATATGGTTATAAAATTTGCGGTGAAACAGATCCAGTAAGTTACGAAGATGCTTTGTCTGAATCGGACAGTAAATATTGGTTGAAAGATATGAAGGAAGAAATAAGAGCACTAGAGGAAAACAATACATGGGATTTGGTAGAGGTTCCCAAAAATTGTAAATTAATAAACTGCAAATGGGTATACAAACTTAAACATCTGATCAATTGTGAAAGGAGATATAGAGATAGACTGGTCGCGAAGGGATTTTCTCAGAAATATGGTGAAAACTGTGATGAAGTATTTGCACCAGTTGTAAAACCAGCTACATTTCGAAGTTTACTGGCTATTGCGAGCTACAAAAACATGAAAGTACGTCATGTGAATATTAAAACAGCATTTCTTTATGGTAATATAGATGCGGAAATATACATGAAACAGCCAAAGAGATATATAATAAATTGAATCATAGCTTGTACGGTCTAAAACAGTCTGCACGTTGTTGAAATCTCCGTATTAATAAGGTACTAATTGATTCGGGATTCAGAAGGGGAGAAGCAGAACCTTGTTTGTATGTGAGGGTCAGTGGTGATTCAATTACTTACGTTCTAATCTACGTTGATGATATTATCATCGCATCGAAGGAGGATATGGAAATCAATGATGTAATTATCAATTATGTAATTGAGACTTTATTTGGGAATCGAAGTCACACGAGAAAATGGAATATATTATTTATCACAGAGAAAATATATTGAAAAAATCTTGAATGACTAAAATCTTAAAGACGCGAAGATTTCAACTATACCGATAGATCCTGGTTATTTGAAGGTAACTTCTGAAAATATTTTGAATAACCACAATTTATATCGCAAAGCTATTGGATCGATGTTATATGTTTCAAATAACACACGTCCGGATATTGCTGTGGCCGTATCAATCCTATCTCGAAAAATAAGCAATCCAAATGATAATGATTGGGCAGAATTGAAGCGAGTAATGAGATATCTGAAGGGTACAAAGGAGCTAAAGTTATGTGTGGGTTCTAATTCAGATTTGAAGTTAAAAGGATATGCTGATGCTGACTGGGCAGGTGATATAAAAGACCGAAAGTCTACAAGTGGTTTCGTTTTTAAACTTTATCATCAACTGAGGCTGAATTTGTTTCTCTTGCGAAAGCGTCTCAAGAGTTCCTATGGCTTATCCAACTGCTGAAAGAATTTCAAATTAACATCCATGATCCCATAATTTTTGAAGACAACCAGAGCTGTTTAAAGATACTACAAGAGGAGAAAATAACTCCAAGAAGTAAACATATAGACGTAAAATATTATTTCGTGAGAAATTTAATGAAAACTGGAAAGGTGCTTTATGAATATTGTCCTACTGAATCCATGTTGGCTGACATTCTAACCAAACTCTTTCAGAGGATAAGGATATGTAAAATAAGAGAATTAATTGGTTTATATTAACAATTATTTTATTGTATTATTTTTTTTTTTAAATATTTGAATTTGTATTGTATTGTATTGTAATGTATATATCAGAAGCAATATTTATAATATTGAGAAGGGGTGTTAGTAATATTATTCGATTACCTATATACAATAAGTGTATGTACTTATTATTACTTCACATTATAATACAATTCTGTTTTATGTCTAAATTTTTATTAACTTAGTATGCTCTTATAAACTTTGTATGTATAATAGAATATAGAAAAATTACTTCTCAATAAAACTTCGTTACAACAAAAATTATCTTATCATTTTGCTTTCCTTTTTCACGAGTTGACTTATCTTTTAAATAATATTGCTGACAAATGTCGATAATTTAAATTCAATTTAACATACAAAATTGTAATATGATAAATACTTTATTTGTTAAAAAATATGTGGAAATAATAAGAATGGCTTTAGTAACATTTTATGAAAAAATAATAATAACAAAATTATAAAACTAAAGAAACAATAAAATAAAGTTAATTACAGTCAAATAATCAAACTCTAAAGTAATATCTTTTACTTTAACTTACATTATAATTAGACGTCGGCACAAAGAGAGCAGTAAAAATGTGAGTGTATTTGTGAGACGCATGTGTTAACCCAGAGGAAAATTGTTAGTAAAATTGTCAAGTGTAAGCTAATATTTTCAACTCTAACCTAGTAATATGTACAGTGAAACACAGTAAAAAAAGTCTACCATGAAATTAGTCAGTATTTGATTAATATTTATTAAAAAGGGAGAAAATAAAATAAATATTTTTGTTTAAAATAAAGTTACGCAAAAAAGTAACTAACTTTCCATTCCTAATCGTTTAAAATCGGTAATAAGTCAAAAAGCCTATTCTACAAAATATTAAAAATAAAAAAACGTTATTTGGTGGGCCATTTTCAGTGTGATTCACTGTATATCTAATGGAAAATACAGCAAAAATGTACAGCGTCAAATCCCTAAAAACAGCGTATTTAAATTTATAAATATTCTTCAAAAAATGTATAATTGGAACATGAAAAAAGCGACATGGAACTTCTCTTTTTAACGAACATTGTTGAAGTTCGTGACTTATGTGTGTAAAAAGACGAAGATTTTCGGACCCCGGGATGCAAGAGCTTGACTTGCATCACATGTGGTTTCAACAAGGCGGTGCCACTTGCCACACAGTACACGTAACAATGGACTTATTGAAAGACGAGTTCGGTGAACATTTTATTTCACGTTAAATCGTGCGATTTAACATCTTTGGACTATTTTTTTGTGGGGTTATGTTAAAGCTCATGACTACACAGACAAGCCCGCTTCAATTGACGCATGGGAAGACGACATTGAAGCCACAAAACAAAATTGAACCATTTATTCGTAAGATATCGGCCGAAATGTTCGAAAGAGTATGCCAAAATTGGACTAAACGGATGGACCATTTTAGACGCAGTCGCGGCCTATATTTGCATGAAATAATCTTCAAACATTAAATTATATGCACATGCATATGCATAAATCATATGCATTTTATTTGTTTTTTTTTTGAAAAATTTTTCTACAGCTCTTAAAAAATCACCCTATATATGTTGTTGTAAGTACCAGTGTTGTAAATAACAGTGATGAGTGTTATTAAGTGTGAAGACAAAGTAAAAATTCAAAAAATACCAATTGGGTACTTTTATTTGGCAGAAGCTTTATTTGCTGTACGCTAGTAGGTAGTTTGTTGGCATGAGTTCAAATCCCAGGTCAGACATCAAAACGAAAATATTTCTTCGCCGACTACCTGTCAGCATATTTCTGGCAAAAACTCTGAGAGTAAAAAAAATTGCCACGAAAAAGCTTCTCAAAAATCTGCCATTCGGAGTCGACCTTAAACTTAACGCACGCAACATAAGTGGTGTGAGAAGCTAGGTCGTAATTCCGACTGAAGGGTTGTAACACCCAATTATGTTTGTATGTATTGTAAATATCAAAGTCGTGGATAAGCTTTGTCTTAGTGGAGTCAGCCTTCAGTAATGCCACTGCTTTCAATTGCCGTTGAGCAACATATTAACGAATCATTCATCTCTCAGACTAATGTCACTCTCGTTCTAATTCTGTGCGGATGATATTATCGTATCCAACAATATTGCTGAAATGAATAAGGTGTACGTTGTCAACTTTCACAACAAGTCGCATCGTCTAGTAAAACCGGAACATGTTCTTGGTTAGTTAGTACTCTGAATATCAATATACAAAATATACACGACCAGTCTTGACATTGTCTTCTCCACTTTTCTGGTCTGGGGTCAAAAGTTGATAAAACAGTAGATGAAAAATTAACCAAATAATAAGACAGACTAAACGCATAATTTCAATTCAAGTTACTTTTTATTAATAAAAGAGTCAGGTAAAAAATGAATAAAATTATAATTATTACAATGTTGTATTTAGATAAAATATGACGACTATGTTGTAAATATTTAACTAATATTTAATTGACATTTCCAAAAGTTAATATGAAATTTTTCGTTATTTTGCTTTTTTAATTTTTACAAGATGTAATATACATTCATACATACTATAAATACACAAGTTGAAATAAACAATAAAATAAAACAACGAACTCTACGGTTTTTTTGAGCGAGATATAAATGCAGCTCCATAAGCTTTTTTGTTTAATACAAAATTAAAATTTTAATAGTTAGGCAATTATATTATATTATTGAACAATGTAATAATTCACAAGCAATCTTTACATCTAACAATAGCATTTTATAGCATTTGGTACAAATGAGATTTTAATAGGACGTGCTTCAAATCCTTCACCATCTATGTAATATGTCTGATTGTCAGATTCCTGAGGAAGTAATTTAATAGTATTGCCCTTATATAAGACGGTGGGCTCCATTTTATTTTCCTTTAATATATTTGTTAAAAACATTGTTTGATTAGATATATTTTCGATCACATTTGTATTTAATTCAAAAAAGGAATCCATGTTCTTACTACACACGATATCAATTTGTTTTGCCTTAACATTATGCAAAGTTTCAGTGCCACAGGTTTTGTTATCAATAAAATTTTCTTTTGCTATTGGTTGCATATTTTCCCGTAATTTAAAAACATTCACAAATTTAGAATGGTGTTTGGTTTTTAATGGGATTACGCATTTTCGGCATCCAGGGCATGGAGGTGTGCACATAAGTGTTGCTGATATATTTTGACTGAATTTATTACGCATGGCCGACATTATAACTGCAGCTTGATATTTTAAATCCCCGAAATACCAATATTTCTCTTTGCTAATTTCTATATTGCTTAATACACCCCAAGATAATCCTTGTAAGCCAAAAATTGGTTTATGTACTTCAGTTTGATTATCACTTGGAATAATGTCATATTTAACTACGGGGAAAGATTTGACACGCTCATTAATTAAAGCAAGTACAATATTAGATAAATATTTTACAAGTTCAAATTTCCCTTTATATTCTTGTGGTACGAATTCTGAAACAGTTTTATTATTCGCGCCCAATGGTAAAAATAAAATTGGACAAATTTCCGTACTTCTTCGTAACAGACCGGTTACAACTTCAGATGAAGTACCATCTCCACCTGCTACAACTACTACATCGGGTAATTGAGTGAGAGTTTCCATTACAGATTTTGCATGTCCAACATATTTCGTTTTAATAACGTCCACTGAATATCCGGCCATATGTAACACCGGTTCGCAATATTTTTTAAACTAAAAATAAATTTTTTTTAGTTATATTACAAAATAGTGAAATAAATCTAGTACATACATAAAAAAAAAATAATGTTATAATGGAATTTATCGTCACAAAATGCGCGGAAATAAATAATGAAAAATAAAAAAATAGTAATAGGTGATAAAAACCCAAACCGGTTTTGTTAAAATAAACAATTCTTTTTATCAATAAAAATACAAATCTGAAACGAGCGCGGATGCAAATACATATAAAAAAAGAAAAAAGGTAGAGTGAGTACAAATAAATCTCCTGAAAACGCGAATCGCTGATCTGGATTTTAAATTTTATTTAACCAAATATTTAAAAACTATTAAAAATAATATAGACGAACCCAACACAATTCGGTCATCGATATCAATTGCAGTTAGTTTATCAACAAAAACTGGATGTACGACATATTTACAGGCTAATAATTCGCATGAAAATAGTGACAGTAGTACCCAAAAGCCTAAGGTAGAACTGGGTATGGACATATGTACATTGGGTGAGAAATTTAAAACTTTAGATTTAAAAATGCAATAAAACAAAAACAGTTTAAAATTTTCATAAATTTATTATTTATGGACCAATTTTCTTGCACTTTTTGAGTGAATGGGGTCGTATCTCGCCAATAGAATTACGTATGTTGGCCTTCTAATGCTCAATTGTCTGTGGTTGTCGGCAGAACACTTCCTTAAAGACGCCCCACAGAAAATAGCCCAATGGTGTCAAATCGAAACTTCTTGGCAGCCAATCCAACATCAAACGTGTGTCGCAATAAATCAATTGTGCCATGAGATGTGTGGCAAGTCTAATCAAACATCGTTCACATCAATACAGTGAATAGTGGGTACAAAAAAATGGGCTATCATGGTGCGATAGGTGTCTCAATTGACCGTAAAGGCTGCGGCGTCTTCATTTTCAAAAAAAAATATAGTTCAGTGATGCCTCTGCTCCACAAGCCGCACCCAACGGTCACCCGTAGTGCGTGCATTAGCTTATACAATACAATATACTTTCTGAGCCCCAAATACGACAATCTTGCTTATTAACTTACCTATGACGATTTTTTTTTGCCAAAATCGATATCATCAAGCAGTTTCTAGTTGACCCAATAAATCACAACGTTGCTCAAGCTTAAATCGATTCATTACTTTCAGTGGAGATAATACACTGACAGAGTAGGATGGAAAAAACTTCTATCTCCCTTATTCAAAAGTTAATTTTATGATTGGGGAAAATTAGCTCTACTTCACCGCATTAAAACTCGTAAATAACAGTACGAAAATTCGATTAACCAAAGAAATAGCATATCAGACAGACGTTCAATTACTTGAGAATATAAACAAAAATATCTCTAGATGTCAACTAAAAGTGCAAACTAAAAAGTACAAAAATTTCGATTTGATAAAAGGTATTGACGCGTGCTTGGAGCCTGGAGGCATAAAATCTGACCTTATGTATATCGCATTCATCTATCCCATTGAGATCATCAGTCTCCATCGGGAAACTTGCAATTAGACTAATTATGACCTTACTCCTGGTAACTGAGACTGAACGGGACCTGACCGTGATTCTTCGGTGAATATTTTTTGATGTAATATTGTAGATAGGATGCGATTAATGTTTTTAAATTTAACATCTGCAGGTTCCAGTGTCACTCGAAACGTTGGTTATGAAATTCTGTCTTTGTTTTTTATTTTGGAAAATTTATTCTCAATTCCTTATTTATATGACCAGACTTTATGTTTCAATGTCCTTTATTATAGCTCGCAAATAAATAAATTTGCATTCGTTTTCTCGAATAGATCAACCATTATCCGATATTCTTCCTCATCGTACACTTGTACTTTTGTATCGATTTATTGCAGACAAAAAGTAATTTCCCCGATCGCAAAAATTAATTTTTTAGGTTCCTTAAGTAAATTGGAACTGATTTGCTAGATTTAACAGGCGAAACTGTTTCATTACTTGATCTCCAAGCGATGGAAACGAATCTTCATATCTGGATACTTTAGAAGCAAAACACTAAAGACAAACATATTGGGGAATTTGGCGTTCGAATGGGTTGAGAGCTTCAATCATCGTACAACAAAAATTTTGATTTTGGAACTTTGCATAGTGAAATTTATATACAGTCAAACAGATAATTATACGTACTCCCCTAAAAACCACATTATTAAAATGTAATGCATTTCTGATTTTTCGGGGAATGTAATATGATGGGAATATATATAATTTGTGCGGCTGTGACGGAAAACAAAAAATTTGGCGTAAAAATCAGTTGACTTGTCCATATATTGAAATGTGAAATCATATCTTCACTGACGTGTAGCGAAACTTAAAATATAAATGTTAGATTCGCTGTGGATTAGGAATCTCTAGTCGTACTAAACGAGATGGAAGGAATTGTGAAATGGTTCTAATCTAAGAGCCATGGACCGTGACGAGCTGAGGGCATGTTTCCTGACTTTAAAAAACCTTTAGTGATAAAACGGTGGCAGTAGGGGAATTTAAATTTGCGCGTAGATAACTTGCCGATTGAAGCTGTTGACCCTTCAAGCGGGAATGTGCGAATCGAAATCACATGAACTTGATTCACTTATGTCGCTTGTAATAGACGTATGGTAACAGAAATTAATTTCACAAATAGAGGAGATCAGGTAAGGGATTGAGGGGTATCGAGTGATAAGCGCTCCTTATTGAATTTTTAGGAAGACCGTGCGTAGGAGTTCTACTGAGAACTTTGAATCATTCAATTATCGATCGATATGAGGGGAAACAGAAGCTATGAGTTCTCTCCCCATAGTTCTGACTACTTGTGGTTAATGTTATTAAAGCAAAAAACATGGCGAGGAAGACTTTAACCTACGTTAACGACGTATTAGCCATAGTCACGAGGAATTTTTTATCGGATGTATAAGATAAGTTGTCGGACTTAAACCGCTAGTTGTTAAAGGTCTAACGTTAGGTTTTTATACGTTTTAATACATTTTTGTTACGTTTACATTCAACAATTTCGGAAAGAAGCCAAAAATAACAAGTCCGACCGTGGCAAAGAGTACGTCAAAGGAAGTAACAAATTTTATAGAACGTGAAGGTAGTCAAATACAGTACACTGCTGGTTATTGTCCGGAACAAAACAGAGTAGCAGAACGCAAGAATCGCTCACTTTTTGAAATGGTAGGAATTATGGGGTGAAGCAGGGTCTACCTGAAATTATCTTCAAAACAGAAACGTCACGCGTACAACTGGTGTTACTCCCTTTGAGAGGTTTTTTGGTAAAATTCCAGATTTAAAGTTATTAGGCGAGTCAGTTTTCGTACATGTCCCTAAAGTTAAAGGAATAAATTGTCTGAAAAGTCAATTAAAATAGTCTTTGTGGGATATGACACTAATTCCAATGCTTATCGAATGGTTGATAAAGATTTTAAAATTTACATATCATAAATTACAAAAATAATTTGGATTTGAACAACGATTTCGAAGTCATAATCAAAAGACAAGGTGAAAGAAGTGCAATTGACGAAAGTGATGATGAGTTCCACGTCACTCTTGATTTTAATGACAACTTAAGTTCAGATGACTCGTACAGATGTTAGTGAAGTTGAACCAAGGGTATCCGATTTGCGAAGGTCTTAAAGAACAACTAAAGGCAAAATTCTACAACGATATTTTAATTGTATAAAAAGAGATGTACCAACAACTTATGAAGAAATGGTGACTCGTGATGAAAGTAAAAATTGGCTGACAGCCATGGAGCGTGAAATTCATTCTATGAAAGACAATAATGCCTGGAGACTAGTAGAAAGACCAAAAGATTACAATGTTGTTGGATGCAAATAGAATTTCAAGAAAAAGTTTGGTGATGAAGGTGTACAGTACAAGGTCAGGCTTGTAGCCCAAGGTTTCTGACAAAAGTATGGCATCGATTACGGTGAAATGTTTCCACCAGTTATTTCACACACTACATTAAGGACTCTATTCGCAATTAGTGGCAAACGAAGTCTTCAAATACATCATATAGACTGTAAAGTGATTTTCAGCGATTTAAATTAACATTTCTTTATGGAGCAGTCTAAAGGGTTTGAAGTAAACTGTAGTGATGCTAAAGTTTGTTTACTTCAAAAGTCAGTGTATGTTCTCAGGCAATCCACCAGATCCTGGAATTAAACAATCCATAATGTTTTAATAAAGTCAAAAATTGTACAAAGCAAGTTAGATCCATGTTTCTATATAAATTCAGAAATTCAGGGCACTATTAGCATTCAAGCTGATCTACGTCGGTAATATACAGTAGTTTTCCGATTTAACGAACATATAATTTGTCAGGCCTGTTCGTAAAATCGAAATGTTCCTTATATGCAGTACTAACTTAATTTTTGGTATGAGAATAAGTTAAAAGTACATAAAATATTGTTTTAAATGTACTTTATAAAAATTAGTAATTTTTTATAAAAACAATACAAAAAATGGAAACAGTACATATTACAAATAATTTGTTATCTTAAATAACAAAAAATAATTCATATTGCATTAGTACACATAAAGAACAAAAACATAAAAAAAAATTTTTGCAACAACTCTATTTAAAAAATTGATTTAGCAATGTAAGTTTTTTTGGTGTAGAAATTTTCCTTTTTAAAACAACGGTGTATTTTTTTACTATACATAAGGTTTTTGTAATATTTGTAAAATCTCATTTTATCTTCATTCAAATAATATTTTTATTTGTTCGTTAAACTGAGTACAAAAAATAATTTTTGTTATTTAAGGTCCTCAATAGGAAAAATTTGCCTGTTCGTTAAATGCGATATTCGTAGAATCGAATGGTCGTTAAATCGGATAACTACTGTACTTATTTCTTCTAAAGAGGAGTCGACAATAGTTAAGGTAAAGAATATTTTTAAAAATGCATTTGAAATCCGTGAGTTAGGGCCAATAAAGTATTATCTTGGTCTGGAAATATGCAGCTCAAGAAATGGTTATTTTTTCAATTTGTCAACCTGAATACATATATGCATTAAGAAAATGTTAAAAGAAAATTGACTTCAAGATTCAAAGCCATCGTCAGTTCCTATAGAAATTTCTTATGGAAAGTCTGGTAAAGAGCACAATATGCTAAGCAACAACATCAAATACTAAAAACTTTTAGAGTGCCTATTATATATAGCTTTGAATTTTAGACCAGATGTGACAGCAGCTGTTAATATTTTGAGCCAAAAGACAAGTAAGCCGAATGAAGAAGACTGGTTGGAATTGAAAAGAGTAGCAAGGTACTAAAAGGAAACGTTGGTTTTAGGCTGCGCATAGTTCCAGACAGTGATGAAGTACTTCAGGATATTCCGATGCTAATTGGGGTGAAAATAATCCTAATAGGAATCAAACAGTGGTTATTTATTTAAAGTCTATAGAGCGCTTGTGTCATGGTCGTGCCGTAAACAAACCTGTGTGGCTTTGTCGTCAACACAAGCAGAGTTTATTGCACTTGCGGAGGCTTCTAAAGAAGCACTATACTTGAAAGAACTGTTGGCAGATTTTCAGGAACAGATCAGCGAGCCTATTGTCATTAATGACGATAATCAAAGATGCATAAAAGTTGTTGAAGGATTTAAGGTCAACAACAGAACGAAACACATAGACAGCATGTTCCATTTCATCAAGGACTATGTAACTAAGAATGTCATCATGTGTCAATATTGTCCCACCGCTGATATGTAGCCTGATTTACTAACTAAACCGCTTTCAGCTAATAGAATTAAAGACATTACAATTAAATTGAACATTTCGAACACTTTAGAATGAGATGGGGTATTGAAATATTTACATTCTAACCTGTTAAATTATATAACTTTTGATTTACATTACATTTAATTTTTTTTATTTGAAGTTCTTTTATTATTTTTTCATTCCTGTTTAAATTTTCATCAAGATAAGTACCCTCAAATAAAACGCCGGAGTTTTCTTATTGGAATTAAATAAAATCATCCTATTGTTTTTTTCATTAAAAGCTAGTCATAAAGTCTTCCAGGGAAATTTGGTGTTGGATACACCCGAGTCAGTAAAATCCCCAATAACTTTCTTCTTTTGGAATAATTGAGGAAAGGTTTGCTACACTCATCAGACATGCATGGAAATATAGATCGAACTGCAGAGTCGTAGGACCCTAAATCTAAGATGGAGTATGAGAGATGAGAGCCATTTTAGTTGACTAAACGGGTCATTATCAACGAATGAATAAACATATCTTTGATCTTACTGTGTGACTTTGTGACATAATTGTTTTGCGATATCACATCTCCTCAGTCGTATTTTCTTCTCTTGTAGTTTTCTTTCTTTCCTATATTTTATTTTCACTTTTCTATCCCTTTTCTATTATCGCGGAAGTTTAGTTTTGTTTCCATTTTTCTTTCTTTTTTTTTGTGAAGTAATGGCACAATTTCAACGTAACTTAATCTAACCGTCAGTATTAGATTATCTTCGACTTGGGATTAATTTAGAGTTTAAGAAGCTGTGAGAGCTACCGCATTTGTATTGTCCTCATCTTTTTTAGCGTTAACATCATAATTCCATCAGGACTTAGGACCTGTAGTCAACAGCTAAACTGATTAAATCAATCACTCTAAATCCTTTAAGGTTTACTCTACAGAAATTGTGGAACGGAATTATTATACCGATTGAAATATATATTCCAATTCAAAATTTTAAGATGATATTCATGGATATCAATATTTCTGCATAATTAATTAATAAAATAATAAAGCTTCAAGCAAGCTCCTCAAAATCTGGATCTAAACTTATTACAAGAAAATCCGATTGGGAAAATTTCCTGCAACTCTCAATAGAATTCGATAAAAATCATATTAGCAATAATATCAATTAAGAAGCATTCAAGCGATCATACTGAAACTCACAATCAATTGCCTTCTACAAGCCAAAGCTAATAGCAATTGTATTAATGAAATTAAAAAAAAAAATATCTGTTTATGGAACATATTGAAACGATGTAGTAATTAAGTAAAAGGATAGTGTCTAAATTTAAAAAAATTAAAAGTATTAACAAATCGCTACTCCAACAATATATTATTTAAAAATATAACCTGAATGTATCAGACTTGGAGTACATAACACTATGATTACAACGAAAACCCTTAATTTTTAAAATCTTGAAAATAAAGTATTAAGTGTTATATCTACACAGAAAAGTAGAGTCACTGTACTCAAAATGATCAACCAAATATATTTGTTAGTGTACCTTCGAACATAGCTTAAGTAATAAATTGTAAATATTCTGCATTAGCTGCAATTCCCAGCTTAAAAATGCTTTCAAACGTTTAGTCGGCGATGTATTTTATCGTCCTCGCCATGTGTCGACTACGACTAATGTTTTTCGCTGCATCAAGAAGAATTCTTTTGCGATTGCCAATGTGTTAAGGATCTAAATATTTGGAATTACGTACTGGAGAACTTTCGGATCGTTTAGATTTAAGTAAAAAGCATCGATAACATGGCTGTTTGGCAAATTCGAATGCGTTCATTCAGTTCTGGTGCGTACCGTCTAATAACACAACTAACGTACTACTTGTATTATGCTCCGTCATATTAGGTAGCCTAGCGTTGACCGTTATGCCAGCCTAATGTGTTAAATTCCTCCTTAATTTGTAACATACAGGAGTCAGCAATTCTCATATGTACATATATTTTAGTTACGAATGAATATCCGCATATCAATCTCATATTAACAAAGCATAATTACCATTTTTTCACAACTTTTGCCATTAGCCATTGGATTTAATATTACTAAAACATTAGCTGGTTTTGGAGAAGGATTTTGGTGCACAACATTGCAGATGTACCTCATCTGATTATAGATTCTTTAATAAAAAATTAAGCAAAAGTGAAATAAAAAATTAACATAAATATATTTTGTATTACTTATATTCATCTCTAATGTAGTTAGCACCATAAAGTACAGGAACTGCAGCTAATCCTAACTTTTTCCAATGATTTTTTGTAAATTGTATAATTCTTGCCATAATATTCACTTAATATAAATCACAATATAACTCGGTGATATAAATTGAATTTTAAACAGTGTTGCCAACCTGTGTGTAATTACACATATTGTATGTAATTTTTGATTGAGTGTGTAGCATTTGTGTAATTAGTTTCATGTGTAATTTTACTTTTTGTTCTACCTTATTGTGATAGACTTAAATCGCTAATTTTTAACAGTCAATTTGTTAATAATCATTTGGTTTGTAAATTTATTGCAATTTCTAACAACAGGTTGCAAAAATAAACACCTACATCCTTCTCTCTCCAATTTAAATACATGTAAGGCTAATGTTTAGTCACCGTAGTCTAGTAGGCAGTGTGTTGGCTTATTAGACGCAAGGCCGAGTTCAACCCCATGGTTAGATATTAAAACGAAAATATTTTTTTTTTATATATATTTATATGAAAATATTTTTTCGGCGACTTCCTCTTAGCAGATTTCTGGCAAAAACTCTGAAAGTAAATAAACCTGCCATGAAAATGTTTCTCAAAAAATCTGTCGTTCGGAGTCGACTTTAAAAAGTAGGTCCCGCCACTCATGCTTAAAATTAACGCATACAACATAAGTAGTGTGAGAAGCTATGTCGTAATCCTGACTGAAGGGTTGTAATGTCCAATTATGTATGTATGTATGTGTATGAAAATATAATTTTAATGTTTACATAATATATGTATGCAATATTTGTAAAAATAGAATTTTGTGTGTAATTTTTTTTCATATATGTAATTCCAATGCCAGTTGTGTGTAAATCATAAAGCTGTTGCTGGCAACACTGATTTTTAACCAACTAAAAATGGCAACAATATGCTAATTTCTTGTCGATTTTAACGATTTTAAAGCATTTTGATTTACATCAGGCGTTTTTTTTTTGTACCCAAACCTAAAAAACTGATGGAATTGGTTATGAAAATTAAGAGAAAAATTATGAAAAAAAATTGGAGAATATATTTTTATTCCGGTATCTTTTTAAATTCCATAAAGTCCATAATATATAAAATTTACATTAAACTTTCTCTGCATTAGGTGTGCGTCCAAAAGGATTGTCTCAAAGAGAAATTCAAAGAATTGCGGAATTTGACTGGAATGGGTCCAAGGATTATGATGATGGTGACAGCGGGGAAGAAGAAAATTCGTAGATGATCCACAAAAAGCCGTACGTTTTGATGACAAAAGCCATTGAATAGGATGGGGAGCAAAAGGCCGATATAGACTACGCAAAACCGGAATTCCCAGATCCAAATGTACTAAGTGTAATGTACATTAGTGCTCAAATCCATAAAAAGCTGTTTTTTTTCTATCATAATAAATTAGAATGAAAATAATTTAAAAATTAAGTATATGTAAAAATGTCTTTCATTAAAAATTTTCCACTACTGCACAAATTTTATAACGGTAAAATGTTTTATTAGATGACCTCATATATAAATTAATGCGCTCTAATATGCCAAGGTATTTATGTAAAATTATCGCAGAGTTTCTCAAAGACAGAACATTTGTAGTAGAAGAAAACAATACATTATCTTCTACTAAACATATCACAGCAGGCCTCCCACTAAGGTCAGTGTTGTCGCCTTTACTGCACTCAATTTTTACTTCGGACTTTACTCCACCAAAGTATCTGAAAGTGGCATACTATGCAGACGACACCGCTCTAATAACATCCAGCAAGCTATCAAAGGCTTTGTTAAAGAAAATGGAAAATGGTTTTTCAGCGTGTGCTAGAAAATTTTACAAATGGAAGATAAAAATTAACACGAACAAAACTCAAGCCGTTACCTTCCCATATAATAACTTGCCCAAACGTTCACCAAGCCGCCAGTTATGTCTAAGTAAAGATCAAATAACGATACGCAGTGATGTGAAATACTTAGGACTAATTTTAGATAAAAAACTAATTTTTGCGAAACATATGTCGAAGTTTGTAAGAAATTGCTCAAAGTGATAAGGGCTTTGTGGCCCATTATATGCCATCGTTCAAGACTGAACATAAAAAATAAAAATTTAATTTTTAAGAGCGTTATAAGACCCACCTTAACCTATGGATGCCCGATATGGTATACAACAGCAAAAACTCATCTTAAGAAACTCTAGGTTATTCAAAATAAATGTTTAAAAATTATTAACAGAAAACATTGGAGATACTCCACTCGGTTGCTACTTAAAGAAGCAGGATATGATCTAAACGTGGACTTCATAATGAAACTGAAAAAGAAATATTTCGAGACAATACAAAATTCTCCTTATCAATTAAGTTTAGCTTTAAAAACAAATTCATCAAAGCGAAAAAATATGTATAGTCACAGTTTATCTTAAAATGCTTTTATATACATACAAATTTTCTGGCATAATCAGTGGTGTTGTCGAGCCGGAACGCTCCGGAACGTCGTTCCGGTACTTCCTTTTTGGACAGGAACGCATTCTGGAACTAAAAATTATTTCTGATTGAAAGAATTGGCTCACGTTTTGAAAAAAAGTTAAAAAGAATTGCTGATTTTTTCTAATTTTTGACAAATTTTTGTACGTATTTTTATAAACAAGGGTTTGAACCGAACCGTCGTCAAATTTGGTTCATAAGGCCTAAAAAAACGCCGCCGCCAGGCTTATCGTGGAAAATCACCCCTGTCGTTAAATTTGGGACATGAGACCGCACAAAGCTGCCGGCTACCTGCCTATATAGACAGCCTACCGGCCCTGTCTATATAATAATGTATATAAACGCGTTCCGGTAAAAAAAAAAAAAAATACCACACCACTGGGCATAATTTGACCATCCTTCCTTTCATATAAAGGTTTTCCTATTTTTCCTTTAAGAAATATTTAAAATAAAAATTGGAAATAACTTCCAGAATGTGTGATAAATAATTGTAATATTCGTTGTAGTATCCTTAGATAGAATCTTGAAACAAAAACGTATATATTGTATATATAATATTTGAATAAAGATGAAATTTTAAATAAAAAACAATAACGGTAAAACCAGAATATGTAGGACTCTGAATTTAATACCACTTCATATTTACGTCATGACATGATAACAAATACGTGTCCTTAAAAAATTTTAGCTTTGAGTAATGAGTATTACTGTCAAATGTATAATTTTTGAGTATTATTACAGAATTTTAAATTTCATTGAATTACCCAGGACATATTTAGTTTCCTATGAATTCTGGTTGCACCCTTGCTTATATTTTATAAAAATGTGTTTAAAAAGGTAGCAAAAGATCCCCCACCTGGGTAACAATCTTGCTGCGATATGGGTGCTTAAGTGTACATCGATTCACTCTGGGACCCAAAGTGGGTTGGAGTGCATGACTGAAGGTAACCCTATATTGTAGGAAGACTCTGTTTCGGATTGATGTAATGCTTGATCTTTTCGATTCGTCGGACCACGTATATTTTTATACCTCACGGACCCTTTTCTGTTTTCCACGGACCATCTTACCCTCACTTCTGTGAACAGGCTGCTTCGAGCTGGTGGTTGTAGCTTTCTAGACCAAGTTGCGTATGTACGGTAGCACAGTGTGAACACCTTCATGCTAGGGTTGCAACCGCCCCCGTCCCGTTAAAACCTTGGCAGGCCTCCAAGTACATTCCAAGTCTATCACCGTCAAGTTGGTGTAGATTCGGTTGAGAGGACTCCAGATTAGTATCCGGTCTGACTCTGTGCACATGCCCCCATAAGGGCTAGTGTTAAATCTCTCGGGACCGTTTATGAGTAACCTTTAAGTGCAGGCTGTTTTTGAATGTACAGTAACAACAACAACAGATAGAAACCTAAGGCATCAACGTTTTCCAGGCAGGCTCCTGCTAAAAAAGCAGTTGCCCCCACCAGAGGTGTCAAAGTCCCTACGACTTTGGCAACATCCCGTCTGGCACACAAGGAACCCATAACAAAGCTGGTCTTTAGTGTCGCTACATTCATCGCTTTAATCATAGTACCTTCGTCCGATGCGCCATCCACCTCCAAATCAGCCGTGAATGCGCCCATGCACTTTCGGTATGCCTTGAGTGCATGCATCAGCGCGTATAGAACCGCCAGATCGACTATGCGCATAATTGTTGAGGGGTAAATCAGTGGAGACTGCAATGCACTCCCTTATCTCTCGGGTGAAAATGGTTAAAGAGAGTATCCACTCTGGCCATTTTCGTGAACATTGAGGGTGCATTCAACAACGTTAACCTGGACGCTATAGTTAGGGCTCTTAAACCTCTCAACCTGGGTCAGAATCTGGTCAGGTTTGCTGAGCACCTCCTCAAATCGAGAATAATAACCTTCACAGTGGGGGCCTCACAATGCCAGAGAATTATCTGCAAAGGTACACTACAAAGCCCCGTTCTATCTCCACTTCTCTGGAATCTCGCAGTCAACTCCCTCCTGAGAAGACTTGAATACTCTGGTAATAACGCCACAGCTTATGCTGCGTCAGGAATATGTCCGTAGACGCAGTCTGATAAGCCAAATTTGGCGCTATCAATTGCACTGGACTGGTGCGGGGTTTTCGGATTATCCGTTATCCCTCCAAGTCAGATCCAATTCTTTTCACTAGGAGATACAAGGTCCCGACCTTCACCTTACCTAGTATAAATGGTATCGGTCTCACGCTGAGTCCCGAGGTTAAATAACTGGACCTGAACCTCGAACCCAAACTCAACTGGAGGGCGAATCTGGCTGTAAGGACGCGAAAGGCGGTCTGTGTTGCTTACTGCTGCAGCAGAGCAATCGCACCCAGGTGGGGTCTCAGACCTAGAGTCATGCGCTGGATCTATTCTGTAGTCATCGAGCCCAACCTTCTATGCGGTGTTGCCTTCTGGTGAACTGCACAATCTCAGACTCCTGGACGGAGTCAGAAGGTCCGCATCTATTCCCATCACTGGTGCTTTACGCAAAGGCCTTGTTCACTATGCTTAACTGGCATTCAACTGAGCGTTTCGTTAAGCAGGTGGCTAAGTCTACTGCGACAAGGATACGTTGGCGCGTCGTCCCCTCTGGCCACTCCTCTATTTTGGAGGTTGATCCCGTGACACCACTTGATATTGATTATCTCGCTGTAGAATACTGTTTTGACAGGGGCTTTAACTTCCTTATCCCGAGCAGGAGCGATTGGCCCACTGTCACGACAGTCCCGCTGGGACTCCTGGATTTCTATACCAACGACTTCAAACTCGACGGCGGGGTGGGTAGTGGAGTCTACTCTGGGAAATTTGACATAAATATTTTACTCCGGCAGCCGGATTATTGAAGCTTGTTCCAGGCGGAAGTTATGACCATCTACCGAGCAGCACAATGGATCCTTTCACTCGCATCTCGGTCTCTTCTGATAGCCAAACTGCAATAAAATCAACGTCTAACGTTGTGCACAATTCCAGGATCGTCAGGGAATGCCGACACTGCCTCAATCTTCTTTCTGGGCGCTTCAGCGTCACACTTATCTAGGTCTCCGGACACTAGGACATTCCGGGAAAGTGCAAAGTCGACAAGCTGGCCAGAGCTGGCGCACTCTGGTTAATGCAATACAAACGCGATGGTTACAAATATGTTTCAATATAACTTACTATTTTAAATACTGATTTACGATTAGAACATTTTTATAAATTCGAAGTATTTAATGAATGCGCGCAATTATTTTTCTATTTGACATCGTAATGGTGAAAGAGACTTATTGTTAAGCTTTTGTACTAAACTCCATTCAAATATACTCAACAAAAATCCAGAGAAAAATGTGCAACTTCACTGTTTCAATTTCATTGTTGAAAACACTGTTGGTCCATTAAACACCACTTTCGTTGCTTTGCCTATTACCTCTCATATAAACGATTTAGGCAATTCACACGACTTTGAATATACTTGATTGTTTGTGAACACTCTGTGCTATGTTGTATTCCAAATGTATTTTTTTGGTTTTCAAACAATTTGATAGCCCGTAACCAACAGAACTTTTGAAAAACATATACACATTTTTTTCATTCATACTATGACAAAAATGTGTATAAGTGTATTGGATTTTTATATGAAAATTATCCATTCAAGCATACACTCACGGTAGATTTATATACGGTAGCCTCAAGTCAACAGCTGATGAGGTCTAAAATGTCAAAATGTTGTTTTTTTAGTGTTTGTTGTAGCCATTTTTTTAACATTTTTCTTTCTATTGTTATTCGTCAGTCAGTGATGAATACACTTGGTCAGCTGTTTTTGACATTAGGCATACTCTTTACAAAAACAAAATCCCTGTTGTTTTTGTATTGTTGTAGACATGTTCCTACATTATATAAATCTGCCTTGCATACACTTGTATAATCGTCCAACAATACACCCAATACAACGGCTAGTGTGAATTGATCAATTGATAGCAAGTTGCATTGTAATTTATGAAGTTAATAAAAATAGTCAGGATGATTTGGATGGATTAAACTCTGATTCTTCAACCTATCTAATTAGAGTTGATAGCGCCTGTAGCCTTTGATAAATTAAAATACTTAAAATGTATTTTTTAATAAACTTTTATTAATAAAACTGAAATATCACATTCATTAAAACGATATTAATTAAAAAACGAAATTGTGAAACTAAATTTGAAAAAAAATATATTGTGGCCAATGGAAGTGTTCATTTTGTAAACTGATATTTAATTAGGAAAAAAAAAACTTATGTTCTAAATATTTAAATAAGGTAGTATTTTGATTCCACAGTTTCTCTCTGATATTAAATTTTCAACCATTGCATCGATCTGCCTTGTCATAAATGCACTATTCCATTGCTAAATCTAGTCATTTTGCAGTATTGCCAATATTTTTATTTACAAGACAGTTGCTGCCTTCACTAACGTCATTTTTGATTCGATTTGTTTTGCCTGGCAAGAATCATACGAACTGCCCCAAAAATTTATTACCAACCGTGCCAAAGCTTTTCGAAAAACTGTTAATGAATAAACTACTGTCATAAAATTCAAACAGGTGTAGTTCTGTTCACCAGTTTGACAGCAGCGAAAAACAGCATAATTAAATAATAAGAAATGCTTTATTGGAAAAAATTACCTCATGTTTTCGACAATGTCGAGTACAAAAGCTAAATACTTAAATAGAATATTTTTTATAACATTTAAGTTTTACATTCAGAAAATATGTGATTTTTTCACGATGTTGCGTAATGCACGTATGTTGCCTTTTAATCAAAATTCAATAATACTGGGGTATAACCAGAAACCACTAAAATTTGAAATTTCTTAATTGAAAACAAAATTAACAAAAAGTTAGCGTCCTATATTTGTTGTGTATATTATGTTTCATAAAATACGAAAATTATTAATACATCTTAAGTTAGATAAAATATGAATATTACGCAAAAATTATAAAAGAAGCTTTCGTATTTCTTCCTTTTCAACTACGTCTATATATTTGCTTCCATCTGGCGTTTTGCCTCCTTTATCAGCGCCCTAGAATAAAAAAAAACTGTGTATTGATCCTTATTGCTATTTTAAATAATACCTTTTCTATTAATAATTGCACACATTTTGTATGACCCTCCCAAATAGCAGCTAAAAGCGGAGTAATGTCATGTTTATCTTTCACCTAGAAAAATCGTTATTTAATTTTACTGAAAATAACGGCAAAAATAGTTACATTCACTTCTGCTCCAATACTGATAAGATATTCCAAAACTTCATATTGGCCATAGTCTGCGGCATAGTGTAAAGGATATCTTCCATTCAACTCAGCGTTTACGTCTATTGACTGAAATTAATAATTAAAATGTATGAATCTTTTTTTTACAATGTCGTATTATTATATTACACGCAAACTATACATAATATTGATTATATTATATATTATGATGTAATTTTTAAACAATTTAAAATACAACCCCCTTTAATATTGAGATAATTATATGGTTAACGTACATATAAAGAAGAAATATGGGCTATCAACGGAATCGCTGAATGTACTGTATATTTTAGGCTTAAATAAATGTTAATGACATATGATAAATAATTTTAGTTGAAAACAGATTTGATTGCAAACGACTCTTTCCTCGCAACATATTTTTGGTTTTCTCACGTGGTCATAATTTTCGCCAGTACCATTATTTTAATTGGATTTTTAATTAAAATTTATTTAATTTTGGGCCTTTTTTTGAGTTTGAGATTAACGATTAAGTTAACTTTAATCTTATTATTTATTTAATCTTTCTTTTATTTGCTAGTTTAAACCACCAACGTCGGTGTTCACGCCGGCTCTGTAATTCATGCTTGTCGCTCACTGACTATTATACAGCGGTATCATGTAAAGTTTTATGTGATTGACTAAAGGTAGATCCTTCGCAAATTAGTCTGACCCCCAAATAAATATTCTTAATTTTTACCATGAAAATAGAATAATGTTCAAATAACTAGGGAAGAAATGAATTTTTAATTTCGCTTATAATGGGTTTAATTCAAGTCCCAGAAATAATATTATATTGGACAAAAAAGGGCGCTCCTAAAAAAGCCATTAAATGACACTGAAAAATAGTAAGACAATTAATATGCGGAACTTCCCTCGTGAAATAAAAACAAAAATACATACATACATACATAATTGGTCATTACAACCCTTCAGTCAGGATTATTGACCTAGTTTCTCACACCATTTATGCTGTGTGTGTTAATTTTATACATAAGTGGACAGACCTACAATTTATAGTCGACTCCGAACAACAGATTTTTGAGAAACTTTTCATGGCAATTTTATTTACTCTCAGAGTTTTTGCCAGAAAACTGCTGAGAGGAGATTGCCAAAGAAATACTTTTTGTATTTTGTTTTCATGTCTGGCCTGGGCTCGAACCCTGACTTTACGTGTAATAAGCCAACACACTACTTACTAGACTACGGCGACTTCAAAAACAAAAGTAAGTGCTCTTAATAAAACTTGACAATCAAATATTCTTTTTTGACAGCCGAAGTATTTAAGGTCTAAATATTTAATATTTTGTACCGTCTAATAGCAAAATCAAATGCGTACAACCGGTGGTACACGTCACCCGATGTGACAGTCTAGTGCGGGCCACCGATGATACACGCCGTCCGATGGGGCTGTATAGTGCAGGCCACAGGTAGTACCCGCTGCCATATAAGGCAGTCTAGTGGTACGTGTCGGCATGAACACATTAAACTTACACAAGAACTGAAAAAGTAGATGACAAATTTCATTTAAAAAACTTTTAAGTGAGAGAAAGTCAAATAAGACAAATAATTAAGTGATTATGAATTTTATAAAAACCAAATTAACAATAGACATTCTTATTTATTTATTTTTCAAAAATTATTTTTGATTAAAAATCAATTGTGTTCAGCTGCTTTTGTTCTATACAAAACCAAATTGTTGTGAAAAAAGTTGCCATATTTGCTTTTAAGTATGGTAGATCTACAGTGTTTAAAAATTCAAATTCAATTAACATAAGATTAAATTGAGATGGAGTTATCTCAAATTTCAGTTTAATCTTGATCTCAAAAAATGGCCTTTAAAATTCTATAAAAAATATATGAAATTTAATTATTTTTATCAAATGATATGACTAAAGGGTTGTAAGTAGGTAAGTATGGCTAATAATTTCAACAGATATTTTGTATATAGCATCAAGATAATACATACATACACATAATTGGCCATTACAACCCTTCAGTCGGGATTACGACCTAGCTTCTCACACCACTTATGTTGTGTGGGTTAATTTTATACATGAGTGGCGGGACCAACAGTTTAAAGTCGAATCCGAACGACAGATTTTTGAGAAGCTTTTCATGGCAATTTTTACTCTCAGAGTCTTTGCCAGAAATCTGCTGAGAGGAAGTCGCCGAAGAAATATTTTTCGTTTTGATGTCTGACCTGGGATCAAGATAATAATTGAATCAATTAAAAATTATCAATATACTAGTCAACAATTGCGGATCTTAAAAATATAAAAACAAATCGCATTATTGTAGAATATCAACAAAAATTATTAATTGGCATGTTAGGTTATTAAACAGTGGAAGAATATATTATTTCAAGGATTATATATGGTGGTGGCTATGTATTTAAAACATTACTTATAGTTAATTATTTCTTTTACTTTCAAAGTATAAAAAGAAAACAAAGTTAATTTTTCAGTTCAGAAGAAAATGTAATAGAAAAATGTTTTATTGGGTTTGTCATACAATGAAAACATTTATTAGTTTCCTTTTTATTGCATATATGTTATGTTTTCACCTTACCAATATTTCGTGCGGTAACATTTATTTTTAATAACATTTGCACAGTCCTCAAATCAACTGAGATCAGGCGATTGAATTGAGCAGTGTAAAATATTGATGTTTTGTTCATCTAAGCGACTAATCTGGATAAAGACCGGGTAGAGTTGATTCAGTTGACCCTGACAGGGCATTCCGGTGCCCTTAAACAGAGCAAGATTCAAAGTTGAACTTTCTTAAGACCCTTCAGCACAATTTTTAAAGGTTTTTTAAAGGTTTCTATTATTTTCAGTTTTTCTAATTTGTTTGGGTTGGTTGTAAAGCCACCGAATCCGCCTGTGTGTGTTGCGCATTGGCCTATACGATTCGATTTCGAATCAATGGCCCACAAATGTAATAACGACCTATTAGTGGAGACTGACCAATGCTATCCCGGTTTTTAAACAAAATTTCAATTTTATTTTTCATGGGAACCCAGGCACCCCTATCAGACTGGGAGGTTAATAGAATATCGCGTTAACTTAAATGAGGATATTAGAGTATGTTGCTGTTTGTATAATAAAACACACTTTGTAGTAACTGTTGGGCCAATAAATAAATATATAATAAATATCACATTAGCTATAAATTTTTTTACAAGAAAATTATCCCTTTGACTTGATTTATAGCACCACGTACACAACATAGTTGGTCATTAACGTCGACTCCGAACGACAGATTTTTGAGAAACTTTTCATAGCAATTTTTATTTACTAAGAGTTTTTTCCAGAAATCTGCTGAGAGGAAGTAGCCGAAGTAATATTCTTACATTTCGTTTTGTTGGAGATGTTTGACCTGGGGCCTAACGTCTAGTAACCCAAGACAATACCTACTAAGGAGACATTAATAATATTATCGAATTAAATTTTGGCAAAGTATTTATTTATACCACATTTGATGTCATATTATATACAATTAAAAAGCTAAGGTTATCCTTGAGGATTAGTTTAAGCTCAATTTATGGAATATCTTGACAACAATTAGATTGTTGAGAATGCTGAGAAACAAAATTTGTGAAATGAAAAATTATATCTAAAAATATGTGCCACATCGTAAATTTTATATGCACCGTATATGTACGTATGTATATCGTTTTGCAGAAACCGATAAATCAAAATTAAATGTATGATTTATGGAGTGTTAATATTTATTCTTCGGCCTCATTTACTTATTGAACTTTAGGACAGATAAGTTCATAAATATAAAAAAATATTTTACTTGTGCATACGTGCATATACATACATACTTGCGTACATACGTGTTTTTATTTAACTAAAATGAATCAGCCTTTACCTTTTCGCAAATTAATGCCTGAACTTGATCAAGTTCGCCATTTTTGATACTCCATACAAGATCTGACATTTGTTGAAAATCCAATTCCTTAGCTGAAAAATAATTAAGATCGAACTTCAGTCACAAATATCCCACTATTTTTACAATTTATTTTCTCTTGTCCAGAATTTAGATGACTCTATTACCGGCGTTAGCATTTCTTGAGATGGAACATAACAAAACGTTTAGTTGCTATTAGTTATCGATTGCTTAGTTAGTGTTGCCCGATTTCAAAGAATTAGAAAAACGCTTTCTCTTACGCCATTATAACAACTTGCCTTTAACTAAAGGCAGGATTTTAACCAGCAGATAATTTGTTTTTATGATAATAACTTTATAACTTATAATAATAAGTAACCAATAAGGAAGCAGTGAGAGTTAATCTAAATGGAGGCTTATCCTACCTGTAACTTTTAAAGTAAAGTTTATGTTTCAACTTGCTATATTATTTAATTTTCAGTATGGCAACTTCAGACATATGCAAAATGAACAAACAAAAAACGAAGTTCGTCGTTGCCACTGCATTTTAAAAAAATCCTGTTTAATTTAGCAAAAGTTATCGACATTGCTCCGGCACTGCCGTCAGAGAACTGCATGAGTTGATTCACTTTCACTGTCCACTCACATGTAATATGCTTTTACTATATTGTTTAACATCAATATATTTTAATAATATTGCTTGCAGTGTTGTTTTTTAAGTACTGTTAGTATAAATAAATAAAAAATTCCATTCAATTCATAAGTAATAACTTTAGTTAAAGTTAACTATAAAGTCACCTTTAACTGAACCTAACTTTAACGGCAAATTGAGTATGTAGTATAGTATTATTATAACTTGCCATTAAAGTTGAGTTTAGTAAAAGGTAACTTTAGCTATAGTGAACTTTAAAGTCACTGTTGACTATTTTTCGTTATTACAACTTAGTAATAAAACAAAAGTGAAGACGCCGCAGTCTAGACGTATGGCCCGAGTTCAAATCCCAGGTAAGACATCAAAACGAAAAAATTTCTTCGGCGACTTCCTCTCAGTAGATCTCTGGCAAAAAATTCGGAGAGTAAATAAAATTGCCATGAAAAGCTTCTCAAAAATCTGTCGTCCGGAGTCGACTTTAAATTGTAGGTCCCGCCATTCATGTATAAAATCAACGCACCCAACATAAGCGGTGTGAGAAGCTAGTGTAATGTTACTGTAATTACGGTAACATGTGTTAAACATGGGAGGGATGGAAGGCAAAGTTTCTGACTGTGGCAATCATGGCGACCACCAGGGCGATCCTTGTCTTGCTGTATTCAAGTTGACACGCAGCCTCCTCGTGACCCCTACTGGATGGCATTCTAGCACCCGCTAGATGTTAACTAATGTGTGCAGCGAGGTCCAATCCCCTGGAAGTTAAATTCGGGTTGTGCGTAGGGCTTGGAGCCCACCACGTAAAAATTATATCCAATGAAAACCAATACAATAGTCTCTATAAAGATCCCCTCTAAAGTTGACGACCACGGCAAACGTTTCAAGGACAACGATTTGAGAATTGGCACATGGAACGTCCGCACCCTTTATAGGGCAGGTGCTTTCGCCCAACTGGCGGATGCCCTCATAAAATGTATTACGGACATCACTGCTATACAGGAAATGCGATGGATAGGACAAGGATGCAAAAGGCTAGCATCTTGCGATATGTATTACAGCTACCATGTTGATAAGCACGAATTCGGATGCGGATTTGTGGTTAATAAGAGACTTCGTCACCTTGGCTCTGGGTTCACGCCAGTGAACGAAAGAATAGCTACAATCCGCATCAGGGCAAAATTTTACAACATCAGCCTAATTTGTGCTCACGCCCCGACGGAAGAAAAGGAAGATGTGGTTAAGATGCCTTCTATGCTAAAATCGAGGACGTATACGATAAGTGCCCGGCCCATGACGCCAAAATCGTCCTCGGGGATTTTAATGCGAAGATCGGGCGGGAAGGTATCCTTGGGCCCACTGTCGGACATTTCACCCTCCACGCAAACACTACCTCTAATGGTATGAGGCTGATCGATTTCGCCGCGGCGCGTAACATGGTAGTATGTAGCACTAGGTTTCAGCATCTTGGCCACTTGGATGTCCCCCGATCGATCAACATCCAACCAGATCGATCATATTTTGATTGACGGAAGGCATGTATCCAGTGTACTAGATGTGCGCACATTTAGAGGTCCAAACATCGACTCGGACCACTACCTTGTCGCAACCAAGTTCCGAGTGCACATTTGCGCCTCGAGGACTGCGCGCTCTAGTGCACTACGAAAGCTGGACGTTAAGAAGCTGCGATCACAAAGGACAGCTGAGGCGTTCTCCGCTCAACTCTCTGATAAGCTCCGTCATTCCCCATCCAATCTCAGTGTCATTGGCGGATTGTGGGCCAACATCTCCCACTCCTTGCACAAACAGTCCTCGGTTTCGGGCGCCCACCCCAACGAAATCAATGGTACGATGAGGAGTGTCGCGAGGCTGCTGCAGCGAAATACGCCGCATACAAGAAGACGTTGCAGTCTGCTGCTACGCGAGCCATTGTCGAGAACTACAGAGAGAAGAGAAGGGAAGAGAGACGCCTTTTCAGACGCAAGAAAAGGGAGCAGGAAAGGCGTGAGCGTGAGGAAGTCGAGATGCATAGACGTAGGAATGACGCTAGAAAATTTTATCAGAAGGTTAAGCGTCTAACCGAGGGTTATAGACCCGGAGCGTTGAAAGGACGAGAACGGAAACCTGGTTACAGATCCGCAGGGGGTGCTGAGGTTGTGGAGGAAACACTTCTCTACTCTGCTACAAGGCGATGACGATACCAATACCGCCTCTAGAGATGATGTTCCGAACCCAATCAATGATGACGGCGTGGAGATTCCGCCGCCTAGCTATGAAGAGGTCAAAGTCGCGATTACGCGTCTTAAAAACAATAAAGCGGCAGGTCCTGATGGCCTCCCCGCTGAACTGTTTAGGACCGGATGTAATGAGTTGGTAGGGCGCATGCACCAGCTCATCTACAAAATATGGCTAGAGGAAAGTATGCCCAACGATTGGAACCTCAGTGTCCTCTGTCCTGTCCTGAAAAAGGGAGACCCCACAATTTGCGCCTTTCGCATATAAGGTTCTTACAGGCGTATTGTGTGAACGACTGAAGCCACTCGCCAAAACACTGATTGGACCTTATCAGTGCGGCTTCAGACCTGGCAAATCCACCATAGACCAGATCTTCACACTGCGCCAAATACTGGAAAAGGCCCACGAAAAACAAGTCGACACACACCATCTTTTTGTCGACTATAAGGCAACCTTCGATAGCCCCATAAGGGATCGTGTTTATGCCGCAATGTCTGAGCTCGGTATACCTGCGAAGCTGATAAGGCTATGCAGAATGACGTTGTCAATTCCTGCAGCTCCGTCAAGGTAGGAATGGACCTCTCCGAACCTTTTGATACCGTGCGACGTTTCAGACAAGGCGATACCTTATCATGCGACCTCTTCAACTTCGTCATGGAGAGTGTTCTGCTAAAGGCGGGAGTGCATCGCAATGGGACTATTTTTCAAAAAAGTGCCCAGTTGCTTGCATACGCTGACGACATCGACATCATAGTGCGTACCAAACGAGATGTCACTGCTGCCTTTAGTGCTATTGAACGGGAGTCTAAGAAGATGGGTTTGGCAGTAAATGAGGGCAAAACGAAGTATATGTTATCGACAAGTAGAGCCGTGCGGCATATTGATTCACAAATTAAGGCCGATAACTATACTTTTGATACAGTCAAGGAATTCATTTACCTTGGCTCCGTCGTTACCACCGAAAATGATGTCAGTCTGGAGATCAAGCGCAGGATTACTGTTCTCAACAGGTGCTATTATGGTCTCAATAGGCAATTGAGTTGCAGAGACCTCTCTCGCAAGACAAAACTAATACTCTACAAGATGCTCATCCTACCCGTGCTTCTTTATGGCGCAGAAGCATGGACCCTATTAAGAACTGATGCAGCTGCCTTGAGAGTATTCGAGAGAAAAGTCCTACGTAAGATCTTTGGTCCAGTGCGAGTTGGCGATGATTTTCGCATCCGATACAACAGTGAGCTGTATGAGCTCCTCAACGACATGGACGTTGTACATCGTATTAATATCCAGCGGCTGCGCTGGCTCGGTCATGTCGTTCGAATGGAGGAGGATGCTCCGGCGAGACGAGTATTTGATGCGGGGATCTGCGGAAGTCGGCGAAGACGACGACCTTGTATCCGTTGGAAGGACCAAATCGAGGAAGCCCTGTCATCGATTGGTGTGACCAATTGGCGTAGGCGCGCAAGAAGCAGAAGCGCCTGGAAGGATGTGTTGCGGCAGGCCGAAATCCGTTAATCGGGTTGTTATGGCCAATTAAGTAAGTAAGTGTTAAACATGCATACCCAAATAAAATAACACAAAAACAAATGTAACCGACTGAATGCTAACCTAAGCAAAAATAGGAACGGGTTAAATGAAGTAGGTTACTAGATCTAATTTGACTAAACATATTAAACTCACGTGGCTAGTAAAGAGGGTCACTAGAGTAATATGAAATAATAAATAATATTGTCATATGAGTAGTGGAAATATTTCATGACATACGAATATAAGTAGAATAAGAAACATAGAATAAGAAATAGTATATAAGCCAGAATAATTTGTAAATAAAATCAGAGATAATTCTAACTTGAAACATTAGAGTTGTTATTATTTCTCAAATATTTCGGCAGTTCCTTTGAACGCCTACTGTCTAGCTGAAACCTTAACAGCTGTTTAAAATAATTAAAGGCTTTAGGGACCATACTACACTATCACTTTAAATATTACGTTATATAACCCCTAACATATTGTGGTGGAAAAAAGCTTTATATAAATTATATAGGAAAAGGTGTTTTTGTAACCGGCAGAGTTTACCGTTGGTTACGCTATTGCAATTGCCGATCTTACCTTGGTAAGGGCAAAAGTAGATCTATCAATAAAATTCAAGGCAAAGTTGTTGCTGATTTGAGTTTTCATTAGAATCTGTTTTATTTCTGGCCAAAGGGCTCTTTTTATACCAAAATTAACATATTTGCTAAATTATTCTAATTTACATTCTATCTCACTTAATCCTATTCCATACATGTACTTACTTTAATTTCGATAGTCGCAACTTGAAGAATTGACCAATCATCTAGTCTCTGAATTGGGGAATTGAGTGACTTTAACAATGTCACTCAATTACCAATATGATCCCTTTGAATACATACATACATACATAATTGGCCATTACAACCCTTCAGTCAGGATTACGACCTAGCTTCTCACACCACTTATGTTGTGTGCGTTAATCTTATACATGAGTGGCGGGAGCTAAAGTTTAAAGTCGACTCCGAACGACAGATTTTTGAGAAGCTTTTCATGGCAATTTTTACTCTCAGAGTCTTTGCCAGAAATCTGCTGAGAGGAAGTCGCCGAAGAAATATTTTTCGTTTTGATGTCTGACCTGGGACACGAACCCGGGCCTTTTGTCTAATAAGCCAACACACTACCTACTAGACCACGGCGACTTATCTCTTTGAATATTCGTCACATTTCATTCAAGTGCGGCTTAATCGATTTTGTTTATGTCTGCAGTATGTTGTGAGTACAGCAGTGTGTAATGAAAGAGCACACTACACCCTCGCCCTTAAGAGAAAAATTAGGGGATTAATTTTTCTAAGCACATGCATGGTTACAATTAATTTTATGATATTTCTTATAAAAATAGTTTTTACAATTGTATATTTATTTTTATATTTATATATATATATATTTTTTATTTAATAATAATAAATTTATAAAATTGAATTATATGGTTTTAATTGATTATTATGAAATTGTTTGGTTTTTCCATTATAGTCTATTGAAGTATTTACTCCATTTCTACTTACAATTCTATATGGTCCCTTATACGGACTTTGGTTTTTCTTCCTATTTTCTAGTTTTAGTAATACTAGATCACCTACTTCTAAGTCTAGCTTATTCTTATATTTATTATTTAGTGTTCTTTTTTCTTTTGTTGTATTAATTATGTCTTTGGCTTTATTTAATGCAAATTGTAATCTAACTCGTAGCTCTTGTACATAGTTATCATAGTTGTAAATTTTGTTTTTGTTTATATTAAAAGTATCAGATGGCAAGCTTGGCAATGTACCATATACTAATTCAAAAGGTGAATAGCCTGTATCTATATGAGGAGCTGTGTTATAAGCGAATGTAAAATATGGAATCCACTATGTCCCATTCATAGTCATTTGCCGTTGGCAGAAGAAATTCATTAAGGACTCTATGGTTTCTTTCAACCAAACCTAACGTTTCTTGGTGGTATGGTGTTGAAAATATTTGTTTAATTTGAAGTAATGAGCATATATTGTTCATTAAGTCATTTACAAATTCAGTTCCTCTATCAGATTTAAGTACTTTAAACTGTCCATACTTTAGAATAAATTGTTCAACTAGTGTTTTTGCTGTAGTGAGTGCATCTTTAGTTGACATTGGGTGTGCAACAACAAATTTTGTTAATTCACATTGCATTGTTAGTATGTATCGGTACTCGTTTGAAATACGAAGAGGACCTACAGTGTCGATTGAAATTATTTCAAAACTATTGTTAGGTGTATTTGTTTGTATAAGTGGTTCTTTAATGTGTCTGGTTTGTTTGTTTTTATTACAGTTGTCACAATACGATACAAATTTTTTAACCATTCTACTCATATTTTTCCATATGTATCGTTGTTTTAGTTTTATAATTGTTTTTCTTATTCCCAAATGACCTGAATATGTCGTGTTGTGGAATTCGTCAATCAGTTTATATTTCAATACGTCGTCTGTAATTTTTATTGGAGGCTTAAATATCAATATTTTTAATTGAGGTCTTTTATTATTAATTTTTATATTCTCATAAATTCCTTTAAATTCTTCTTTTGTACACAAATCAAATATTTTGTCTTCATTTGAAAGCGCTAATTCTTTTATATTTTCTCTATTCATTTTAGATATCAGTTTCCTCAAAATCGAATCTAGTTTCGATGAGTTTTCGCTGAATCTTGCATGCATATAATTATTTTCATCTTTAATATTTTGGGTACGAGATTTCTTCATATTCGAAACTGGTTTCGTTGAATTATCATCACGACCTATGTGCACAGTATTATTTTCTATATATATATTCGAATTCTCTATATTCTCAATGTTATTAAATTGCAATTTATTTATATTTTTGACATCATTAATGGAGGTGCATTCCCATATTTGAAGTTGATCAGGCTTCTGAGATGTGCATTTCTCCAGTTTATCTTTTTCTACACGTGTATTTTCTAATTCATTAATATCTTCTACATTACTCAATTCGTGTTCTTCATTATTAATATATTTTGTCTTATCTATTTCTTTCTTTGCCTCATGTTCTTTATTTTTCATGCCTCTTGTTGTTATTAAATTTTTTTTTTGCTTTTCGTCGTATTCCTGTGGTGTCATTTGTTTAAGTACATCTGAGTTAATTTCTATTCTGGAAAGTGCGTCTGCATTTGTATTCATCTTGCCCTTTTTATATACTATTGAAAAATCATAGTCACACAAATCTAATCTGATTCTAGTCATTTTTGATGAAGGATTCTTCTGTGAAAATAATAAAATTAATGGTCGGTGGTCCGTTACTATTATAAATTGTCTACCATATAAATAAGGTCTAAAGAAATTTATACCCCAATGGATTGCTAAAAGTTCTTTTTCTATTATAGGTTTATTAATGTCATGTTTTTGCAAAGATTTACTAGCGTATGAAATTGGTAGGTCTTCTCCAATGTCTCCTTGTGATAAAACTGCTCCTTGTGCGTAATTTGAAGCATCAGAGGTTAGTATGAAAGGTCTGTTAAAATCTGGATATTGTAATATTGGAGGATTAGTTCATTTTTCTTTTAGTGCGTCAAAAGCATTTTGACATTCCACTCGAATTTAACTGATTTCTTTAATAAAGAATTTAATTGGTTTTGCAAAAGCTGCGAAATTTGGGATGAATTTTCTATAATAGTTACAAAATGCAACAAATCTTCTGACATCGTCTGTATTTTTGGGTATAGGATAATTTTTAACTATTTCATATTTAGATGGGTCTGTTCTTGCACCATCTTTAGTAATAAGATGACCCAAATAAACTACTTCTGGTCTCAAAAAACAACATTTTTGTGGATTTAGTTTCAGATTATATCTCTGAAGTCTATCAAGAACCTTGACAAGATTTTGGTTGTGATGATTTAAGACGATTATGTCGTCTACGTACAGAAAAGCTTCAGAATCCAATTCTGATAATGCTATTGTGAGCATTCTTTGAAAACTTTTGGATGATATTTTCAAACCGAATGGGAGTCGTTTAAATTGAAAATGACCATATGGAGTCGAAAATGCTGTAAGTGGTCTCGAATCCTTTTCAAGCTCAATTTGGTGAAATGAACTCGTCATATTGGGTGTCGAAAACCATTTTGCTCTTCCAAGCTTGTCTAAACTATCTTCCAATCTAGTTAATGGAAATTTGTCATTGACAATCTTGTCATTCAGTTTTCTGACATCCACTACAAGTCTCCATTTCTTTTTGTCTTCTAATTCATTATTAAATATGACGCAATCCTCATTTATTTTTAATTTTACTGGTTGTATAATTTCTGTTCTTGGTGGTATTGTTATTGTTAATTCATTATATACTTTTGCTTCCATAGGCAAAATTATTGTTGTATTGTTTACAAACAAACTTAATGTAAATGTTTCATAGTCTATTTTACAAAAATATTTCTTTAAAAAGTCTCGACCAATAATACCATCTGTTTCAATTGGAAAATCTGAATCTACCAGTTGAAATGTATGCTTACATTCAATGTTTGTTAAATTCAGATTAAGGTCAATAGTTCCTATTGAAATAACTTCCTGATTTGTGATACCTATTAGTTTACATCTTTCTTCTGGATAATATTCGTCATTTTCGAAATATTTGTTCATACGGCACAGTGATATGTCGGCACCTATGTCGACAAGAAATGTTAATTTTTTATTTTTGTATGTAGCAGTAATGAAATTTATATTATTTTCAGTTAGTTTAAAAATCTTTAATTTTGGCTTTCCGGAGTATTCCCGTACTCCGAGCCTTCCATGTTTCCCGTGTTGTTTATTGTACGTACATATCTTCTGTCTCTGTTATTGTTATTGTTGTTATTCCTATTTATATAACTGTTATTTCTGTTGTTGAAATTGTTGTTCCTAACATTTGTGTTGCTGTTATTATTTGACCTTAAACTATTGTTTCCAGCGTTATTGTTACTTGTCATGAAATTATTGTTGTTCTGCCTGTAATTGTTGTTAAATGGTCTGTAATTATTATTACCAATAGACGTATAAATGCTGTTATTAAAGTTTTGTCTGAGATTATTGGTGTGCCTATAGTTTCTATCGAAATGCATAATGGAGCTTGGGTTTGCTTTTTGTTCATTTTCTAGTTCAAGAGCAAGTTCTGTTGCTTCTTGAAGATTTTTGGGACGAGCAGCAAAAATTGCTGTTTTCATATTGTCATTTATGCCTCGTTTAAATGATTCAAGGGCTTATTTATCATTCAGTTTAATTATGATAATTTTCTCTGATTCTGTAGCATTATTTCCTAACTCTTCAATTCCTAGTTTATTAAGGTTATCTATTATATCAGTCAATTTGTCCCTGAAATTGTTTACTGTTAAATTTCTTTGGTGTAAATTGTTTACTTTTGTATCTTTGCTTTAATGCGTTCTTCAATGCGTCAAAAGTCTCAGGTACAGCAATAACACTAATAGCTGTTCTAACATTTGAGGTTAGTTTAGCATGGAAAACGTATTGAAGGAAATCTTTTTTTAGCTTATTCTGATAAAGTCTTATATATGAGGTCACCTGTCACCTTGAAACATTCCAATTCGTTGAAATTTCCTGAGAATAATGGAAGAGTTTTGGAAGTTATTTCTAAACTAAATGCTGCCATAATGGATTCCTTATCTTCTTGCATTTGAGCCTTGTTTAAAAATTCTATTATTGCTTTATATAAATTACTAAATTCTATTTTCAAGGCAACTGTATTTTCAGTGTCACCCTTTATTTCTAATGCTGTCTGAAAATCTTTTTTTAATATCTTCTATATTCTCTAATTTTTCTTTTATGGTCTTTTTTGTATATTTTCTATTGGGACTTTTCTTAAAATTTGCCCAAATATCTTTTAATCTTTTCACAAATTCCTCCATATAAAATTTTTACCTTATTTTGTTTTATACATTTTATTTTTATTATTATATACTATTACACATACTTATATAAAAGTTTTATTTTATTTATTATAATTTTTTTTTTTGATTTATATTTATACCTCTGTTATAGCATTATTATTAACAGGGTTATTATAACTATTATCCACCCTTTTCCGAACATAATTTTTAAAATATTTGTTTATTCTGTATATTATGAATGTTATAATTCCAATTATTAGTATAATTAATTTTAAATCAATTTCTTTCTTAATTTCTAACTGGCTATTATTATTTATTATGTTTTCCTCTATTATTGCCTCTTTGCTTTGAGGACTTCCCATTGCTTATTTCCTTCTTAATATCTTCAATTTCCTTCCAGATTTCTTGAGCTCTGTCCCATGGAATTGGGTATTCCTCGTCCTTTACTATTCTCATACTATTCTGGCAGGATCGCCATGTGGTGAAAAAAAACTTTATATAAATTGTATAGGAAAAGGTGTTTTTGTAACTGGCAGAGTTTGCCATTGGTTACGCTATTACAATTGCCGATCTTACCTTGGTAAGGGCAAAAGTAGATCTATCAATAAAATTCAAGGCAAAGTTGTTGCCGATTTGAGTTTTCATTAGAATCTGTTTTATTTCTGGCCAAAGGGCTCTTTTTATACCAAAATTTACATATTTGCTGTATTATTCTAATTTACATTCTATCTCACTTAATCCTATTCCATACATGTACTTACTTTAATTTCGATAGTCGCAACTTGAAGAATTGACCAATCATCTAGTCTCTGAATTGGGGAATTGAGTGACTTTAACAATGTCACTCAATTACCAATATGATCCCTTTGAATATTCGTCACATTTCATTCAAGTGCGGCTTGAAATATGCGCCGAAGAAATATTTTTCGTTTTGATGTCTGACCTGGGACACGAACCCGGGCCTTTTGTCTAATAAGCCAACACACTACCCACTAGACCACGGCGACTTATCCCTTTGAATATTCGTCACATTTCATTCAAGTGCGGCTTAATCGATTTTGTTTATGTCTGCAGTATGTTGTGAGTACAGCAGTATGTAATGAAAGAGTACACTACAATATATTACACTAGGTCGAAATCCTAACTGAAGGGTTGTAATATATATATATATATATATAAATCTTTATTAATATTTTTCTCATACTTTAACAAATCTCATTTCACTAAATTACAAAATTACTTTTCAATAAATTACAAAATTACGTTATTCTTTTTACAAATTTTATACATTATTTTCTGAAAACATTGTTTATACTTTATATCATTTTCCAAAGAGTTATATAATTTAAGACCCTTGTAAAACAATTACTGTTGCATTGATGTTGAGGTGACTCGTTGCAGTCTAAAGTTGTCAGCATTCCTCAATCCATAAGGTTGAACCTGACCCACATACATAATTTGCTCGCAGAGGTATTCAGGGGCCTTTCCTTGCTTCATTTTTCTAATAAAAATTTTGGTGTTTAGCTCCAGTCGTTGTTTTATATTCAACCATTTGAGTGCATTAAGCATGAATTGGATTAACGCGTATCTCTTGCATCTTAAAATTGTCCGCATTGCTTTATTTTGCAACTTTTGTAGTCGTTCGCATGTATAAATAATTGTAGATCCCAATTCAACATGCGTTTTTATAGTTGTGTTGTAAATATTAATTACTGTTAATAATGAAACTTTATTTCGGATCCTTTTTAAAAAACCTATCTTTTTACCAACTTTTTTGCAAATGTATTGTATATGCTCTTTAAATTTAAGCTCTTTATCAATAATGAAACCTAAGTACCTAATTTGGTCAACTTTCTCTATTATTTTATCATTAATTTCAATTTCGGGATCACTATTAATATTTATTTCTATTATTTTTCTCTACATTGTTGTTCTGTATCTCCAATTGTGTATATCAAAGTGTCATCAGCATACAGAATTAATTCTCTTTTAGCCAAAACCTCAGGTAATTCGTTTATATAAATACTGAATAATAACGCTCCCAAAATCGATCCCTGTGGGACTCCATAATCATTTTCAATTGGTTGTGAACTTACACCGTTTATAACCGTAATTTGCGTTCTGTTACTTAAATAAGATCTAAACCATTCAAGCTCAACATCTTGTACTCCATACATATATAATTTTTCAACCATTATGTTTCTGTCTATAGTCTCCAATGCTCTTTTAAAATCTAAAAAAAACTGCCATTATTTTTTTGTTCTTCTCAATTTTTTTCCATCGATTAATTACCAAATTTACTGCAGTCTCACAGGAGAATTTCTTTCTATGTCCTGACTGGTACTTTGAAAGTATTGAATTTTCATCCAAATAATTTTCCAGTTGTTCTTTCACGACCTTCTCTAAAACTTTTTCAACAGTCTTTAAAGAGTTTATAGGACGGAATTCTTCACATTTTAATGTATTTGCCACTTTTTAAATTGGTGTACCCATTGTTTCATTCCAACAATCCGAAAACTCACCGGTTTCCAATGATGAATTAACAATTTTTAATAAAACTTCTCCGACTATACTCCAATTTTCAACCAAGATTTTTCGTGATATCTTACAATAATCAGGTTTCTCCTTAAGTGTCATTACTATATTCTTAAGCTCTACATTTGTTATTGCACGGAATATGAATTTTCTATTAACTGGCTGTATATTATTAACATATTGCTTGCTTTGCTTAATTGGCCATAACAACCCGATTAACGGATTTCGGCCTGCCGCAATACATCCTTCCAGGCGCCTTTGCTTCTTGCGCGCCTACGCCAGTTGGTCACACCAATCGATGACAGGGCTTCCTCGACTTGGTCCTTCCAACGGATACAAGGTCGTCGTCTTCGTCGACTTCGGCAGATCCCCGCATCATATACCCGTTTCGCCGGAGCATCCTCCTCCATTCGAACGACATGGCCGAGCCAGTGCAGCCGCTGGATATTAATACGCTGCACAACGTCTATGTCGTTGAGGAGCTCATACAGCTCACTGTTAGATTGTATGCGGAAATCATCGCCAACTCGCACAGTACCGAAGATCTTACGTAGGACTTTCCTCTCGAATACCCTCAAGGCTGCTGCATCAGTTCTTAATAGGGTCCATGCCTCTGCGCCATAAAGAAGCACGGGTAAGATGAGCGTCTTGTAGAGTATTAATTTTGTCGCACGAGAGAGGTCTCTGCTGCTCAATTGCCTATTGAGACCATAGTAGCACCTGTTGGCAAGAGTAATCCTGCGTTTGATCTCCAGACTGACGTCATTTTTGGTGGTAACGGCGGAGCCAAGATAAATAAATTCCTTGACTGTATCAAAAGTATAGTTATCGGCCGTAATCTGAGAATCAATACGCCGCACGTCTCTACTTGTCGACAATATATACTTTGTTTTGCCCTCATTTACTGCCAGACCCATCTTCTTAGACTCCCGTTCGATAGCGCTAAAGGCAGCAGTAACATCTCGCTTGGTACGCCCTATGATGTCGATGTCGTCAGCGTACGCAAGCAATTGGACACTTTTTTGAAAGATAGTGCTATTTCGATGCACTCCTGCCTTTCGCAGAACACTCTCCATGACGAAGTTGAAGAGGTCGCATGATAAGGGGTCGCCTTGTCTGAAACCTCGCACGGTATCAAAAGGTTCGGAGAGGTCCATTCCTACCTTGACGGAGCTGCAGGAATTGCTCAACGTCATTCTGCATAGCCTTATCAGCTTCGTAGGTATACCGAGCTCAGACATTGCGACATAAACACGATCCCTTATGGGGCTATCGACGGCTGCCTTATAGTCGACAAAAAGATGGTGTGTGTCGACTTGTTTTTCGTGGGCCTTTTCCAGGATTTGGCGCAGTGTGAAGATCTGGTCTATGGTGGATTTGCCAGGTCTGAAGCCGCACTGATAAGGTCCAATCAGTGTTTTGACGAGTGGCTTCAGTCGTTCACACAATACGCCTGTAAGAACCTTATATGCGATAGGGAGAAGGCTAATACCCCTGTAGTTGGCGCAAATTGTGGGGTCTCCCTTTTTCAGGACAGGACAGAGGACACTGAAGTTCCAATCGTTGGGCATACTTTCCTCTAGTCATATTTTGTAGATGAGCTGGTGCATGCGCCCTACCAACTCATTACATCCGGTCCTAAACAATTCAGCGGGGAGGCCATCAGGACCTGCCGCTTTATTGTTTTTAAGACGCGTAATCGCGACTTTGACCTCTTCATAGCTAGGCGGCGGAATCTCCACGCCGTCATCATTGATTGGGTTCGGAACATCATCTATAGAGGCGGTATTGGTGTCGTCATCGCCTTGTAGCAGAGTAGAGAAGTGGTTCCTCCACAACCTCAGCACCCCCTGCGGATCTGTAACCAGTTTTCCGTTCTCGTCCTTTCAAGAAGACGCTCCGGGTCTATAACCCTCGGTTAGACGCTTAACCTTCTGATAAAATTTTCTAGCGTCATTCCTACGTCTATGCATCTCGACTTCCTCACGCTCACGCCTTTCCTGCTCCCTTTTCTTGCGTCTGAAAAGGCGTCTCTCTTCCCTTCTCTTCTCTCTGTAGTTCTCGACAATGGCTCGCGTAGCAGCAGACTGCAACGTCTTCTTGTAGCTGCCTCGCGACACTCCTCATCGTACCATTGATTTTGTTGGGGTGGGCGCTCGAAACCAAGGACTGTTTCCGCGGTAGTGCGCAAGGAGTGAGAGATGTTGGCCCACAGTCCTCCAATGTCGTTGAGATTAGATGGGGATCGACGGAGCTTATCCGAGAGTTGAGCGGAGCGCCTCAACTGTCCCTTGTGATCGCAGCTTTCTGACATTCAGCTTCCGCAATGTACTAGAGCGTGCCATCCTCGAGGCGCTAATGCGCAATCGAAACTTGGCTGCGACAAGGTAGTCGTCCGAGTCAATGTTCGGACCTCTAAATGTGCGCACATCTAGTACACTGGATACATGCCTTCCGTCAATCACAATATGATCAATCTGGTTGGAAGTTGAACGATCGGGGGACATCCAAGTGGCCTTGTGGATGTCGAGATGTTGAAACCTGGTGCTACATACCACGGTGTAATCAGTGACGAAACGGATTTGACAGGAGCACTGTTCGAAAATGAAAGAGACAGCTAATATTGCCAAAAAGTATTTCTGTCTCTGTTTAAAAGTAACTCTGTTTTGTTTATGTTTGTTTTCGGGGTGGATTTTTATTATTGGCGCAAATTAATTAAATGTGTAAAAGTGAACAATTGGAAGGTAAGTTTTTTATTTATTTGATTTATAATTTAAAATATTTATTGTATTAATATTAGTAATCTTTACTCTATGTTAATAATTGAAATGCAAAAATAAATTTCAGTAAGTTTTTTGTTTTAATAGAAATTGTTAATAAAAATTTGTGATCATTTGTGACGAGAAGTAATAAGAAGAACACAGGAAAAATGTGAGTATTTGTAAAAATATTTATTTTATAAAATAATTGAATAAATTTTTTACAGGACCAGAAAATGTATCATGGGTTGTCCACCAGGCAATAAACTACACCTGTTTCCAGAAAATGCTGCGAGGTAAGTGCTGTATATTATAAATTATTAATATTTAAAATATTTTTTGTGGGAGGGAAAATTTTTTGTATATAATATTTTATATAAAAAGTGCGTTTATTTTTATTTGTGTGGGAAACATTTGTTGTAAAATACAAAACAGGCCTTCGGTTCTTAAGGCCGGTTTCCCTTACAAACGGTTGTATATCGTTTGTTCATTTCAATTTTAAATAGTAAAAGTGAGTTTATTTATGAAGGAAAACCTGTGTTTTCTAACAACACAATACTGGTCTCCGGATCTTAAGGCTGATTTCCCTCACAAACGGTTATATATATTTTGTTGTGTATCTTTTAATTTATCTTTTTAATTTGTAATATTAAAAGTGCGTTTATTTGTGAGGGAAAACTTGTGTTTTCTAACAAAACACAATACTGGCCTCCGGTTCTTAAGGCTGATTTCCCTCACAAACGGTTCTAAATCGTTTTAATTGTATCATAACTGTGGCATTAAATAAAATCTTAAGTCGAAATTTCGAGTTGTTTGTTTGGGTTCGAGTCCCAGGCCAGACATCAAAACAAAGTACAAAAAGTATTTTTTCGGCGATTTCCTCTCAGCAGATTTCTGGCAAAAACTCTGAGAGTAAATAAAATTGCCATGAAAAGTTTCTCATAAAATCTGTCATTCGGAGTCGCTACTCTTGTATAAAATTAACACACACAACTAGGTCAATAATCCTGACTGATGGGTTCTAATGACCAATTGTGTATTGTCTAAAACAAACTACTAAACTAAGTTAAGTTAAAGTATAAATGCGGATATTTTTATTTATTAGTTTTTATACATGAAATTTAGCTTGGTTGTAATTTTTAGCTACATTTCGTCAATTTTTATATTTATTGTATGCTTGTTTCATTTTGCTATTTTCACATCCAATTTCATCTTGATTTACATTTACCTTTAAATATTAAAATTTTTGTGAGTTTTATCTTCAGATATTACAACGATTATTTTACTTTTATAATAGTGTTTAAAGGATAATAGAAAAATTCAAATATATATACCTATATATATATCTTCAGCTAATTTTAATTTTAGTGATAATTTTCTCCTGATTCTGTTATTATGATATTTGATATTGATCCTTTTAATAAAGTCAATATTGTATTCGCAGCTTAAGTTGGCTTTAGCTAAAGAAGGGTATGTGTGATGTTCTACCTTTTGATTAGGTGGCGTTTGTTTTGTATATGAATATGTTGGTTCAATAGCAATAAGGGATGAAAATGTAAAATTGGTTCAAAGAAAATTTTTTGGGAAAAATGAGAGTAGTAAAGTTGTTGATATTATTAACTAATTTTGTATTTCTTTTCTTGGTTATTTCTGGCCTAGAATTTTATCATTTTTTACGATGGTTTTTTATGTGTTTTGGTTTTTGTTCCCAAGAACAATTACAGTTCTTAAGAGAAGCCTTAAAACTTTTACGGACAATAAAAGTTACAGATTTGGTGGGGAATGACGAAACGAAGAAGTTTAAATTTATTACAGGATGGTTGACGAACATTTCCGTCTTAAAAAGTCTTTGGACACATCTGCATCAAGTAGGTTTTCAGGGACTCAGAACTCGCAGGTTAACTCAGGACCATTTAGAACACTTTTTTGGACAGATACGGAAAGGTTCAGGTTGTGCTATAAGTATAACCCCCCGAAATTTTTCAAGCTCTTTTCAAAAGCGCTGGGCGTTACACTATGTAAATGTAGTTGTTAATGGAAACTGTGAAGACGTTTCCTCAATTGATAATATCCTAAATTTTTCAATTGTAGACCTAGCGTATACTAACGATAAAGATCATACGCAATGGGATGAGTTCCATACTCTACCAAACCCTTGCCCTTAATTGATACCGAGTTACGCGATACACATTTCAGCACTGAAGAAATGATGGTCCTTCAAAACAACGCATTTGTTTATATTTCGGGATATTTTTATAACAAATTATCCCAAATGCATATATGTGAAGTTCCTATGACTTATTTTAATGATAGTGACCCTGTCCCAGATGATTATTTCTTCACATATAGCAAACAGTTCGCTAATAGTCGCTTAGTTAAACCTCCTCAGGGCTTTGTAGATTATTCTAAAGCATTGGAGAGTAAATTTATAGATTTGTTCAACAAAAATTGCCATCGACATGGTCTTCGTCAAATACTTTTCGTCGAACTTTTCCAAGAACGCCCCTTTCTTTGTTGTTCCAAAGTAAAACATGAAGATGTTTTAAATCTATACATTAGAATTAGAATTTATTTCATTATAAACTATTTCAATGGTCGGGCCAAAGAACCGAATTTTAAGCAGAAGTATTTATGTGTAGCTCATCGATAGGTTTTTGATAGTAGTCAAACCATTTACCTGATCTCATACTCAATTTAGTTTAGCACATTTCGGAAATTGTATATATTTTTTATTTATTGCAGTTCTAACAACCTAATACTACTAACACAAAAATTTACATCATTTATGAATTTGAAATTATATTTTATTTTACACTTACACGTACATACATTCTAATTATTTGTTACCATTAACATTCACTTTAACCCACTTGAATTACAAAATCATTTCCATTTTATTATTATATTCATGAATGTAATTATATGCATACATAACATAAAATCACCACACAATAACTCGTCATACACATACACTTCATAAACAAAATATGGTTTGTAAGGGTGCTTTTTTGTTTGTTTATATTACATATATATACAGTTTGTCAAAAAAATCTTTGCACATAGACAAAAATTAAGAAAACTTAGAAAATTTCATTGATTTCTAATATAAATAATAAAATTTTTAAATTTTTTCAAACAGGATTTTATAAACATATGTTTTGTTAATATAATAATTAAAAAAAAATTTATAACAATGACAATATTCTAATGTAAAATATTAAAAAACAAAAACAATCCAATTTTACTGCTGTCAAGAAAATGTTTGCACACTTGATAAAATATTAAGACTTATGCAATTTTTTTAAATGTATAGTACTAATATTTTGTGGGTTCATATTGAGCATTAATTACTCCTTGTCGACACCTTCTCATGGATTGAATAGGCTTCGGAATGTCATATTCTAATGCTATTTTTCCCCACTCTTCTTTGATGAACTTTACCAAATCGTGTTTTTTTGTGGGCGATCTTTTCCCTACCTTTTTCTTTAGATGAACCCACAAATTTTCGATAGGGTTAATATCAGGACTTTGGGCAAGAGTATCAATAACTTTGGTAAAGTAACCTGGAGTTACATACATAAGATTTGTTTTAAGGATCATGATCATGATAGTACTTGTGATTAAATTTATTCGGATTAACCGGGTCAATTAAACCAAATTTCCTGAAGCTGGCGGTCAGTTCATTTTATAAAATATCAAGATGTACTTTCTTAGTCATTATTTCATCCAAACACCAACTCCCTTGCTCCTCCCTTGTTTTCCAAACTTTACTGTCGGAATAAAATTTTTATTTTCTAGTACTTTCAGAGGCTTACGCCAAACTCTTCGCGGTCCGTCATTATAATAAAGCACTATTTTCGTCTCATTTGAGAAAATAACATCGTCCCAGTACTCCGGAGGAAGTGAAATGTATTCGGTGGCAAATCTTAATTTCTTTTCGACATTTTGTGCTGACAGCAAAATTTTTTTCCTAGTCATTCTTGAAGAATATTTGTGTTTTTGAAGAACATTTCCAATGGTTTCTTGGAAAACACGTAACCCAAAGTCTTTTTAAACTTGAAAAGCTAATCATCTCGCACTGGGTTGTGGTCTATCATACACGGTTCTAATAATTTTTCTTTCAACTCGCTGTGTCATCTTTTTTGGACTGTCTGTAGATCTCTTTAAATCTGGTCCTTCTTCTTTTTCAGCACGGGATATAAAATTATATACAGTCCTGATGTTTAGGGAGAACATATCGGCGATTTCCTTGGCAAATTTGCCTTTGTAGTAGTTGAAATAGCCCAATTGTATAATATTTTTTGAACCTCGTTTCCCTGGCATTTTTTGTATTAAAAAATAAGGACACTTGTTACATAAAAACGATCCCTTCATTACTAAAACGTTATTTACCCCTTTCACATTCCATCTCATTTGTAAAAAACCCAAAATGCGCAACATTTTTGTTAAAAACGGCATATTTTTATAATTTTTTTTTATTATCTTCATTCAATATGCAAAGATTTTTTTGACCCTTCTTAGATTGAGTAAACTTCTTTTGTTATTGTTATTATTGTAATGTGTGTTACTATTAGGAAACTATTGGTGCCATATGGTCGTAGACAAGTACAGTTATAGAATGAGTGCAAAATTAAAAAAATTTATAAAGATTTTGTTGTTGAAATTCTTGAATGAAGATCAAATTTTCAATTTTTTTGGTCTGTGCAAAGATTTTTTTGTCAAACTGTATATATTTATGAAATAATTGTCTTATTTTTATTTAAAACAAATTTGTTAATTTGCATAGCACCCATTATGAAAATTGTTGTATTTTTATATATCATTCTATGTTTATTGTATTTATTTAGCAAATCCTTGTTTTTGTAAGACTGTAAGATGAACGCTTCAACGCTATCGAAAATTTTTATGGAAATAAAAATTTCATATAAATTATCGAACATCTGAAACATCTTGGAAAAAGAGGGTAAAATGTTTGCAGCTGTGGATTGCATACATTTTTGGCATTTAGAAATAATCAGTAAATACAATTACTGAATTTCAGGAGTAAGTGCAGCGAAAATAAAATGCATTTGCATTTCTAGCTTCTCCTTACTCAAGACCATCATGCGTGGTGAAGAGTCACATCCTACTCGAGGTGATGCTGTAGTTAACAGAACACGATGGATCTAGACCAGAGAAGGTCGATAAATAATCATAATTTCAAAAGTTTTTAGTACTGTTGCTGTTATTGTGATTCGGAAAGGTGATATATGGGAAAAACACATATGCAATGTGGTAAGTCTTATAAAATAATATGTATTAATTATGGTACTAATTTCTGTTTATTTGTTAGATGGCAGACACTAAAGGCTCAATTCGTTTTTACTATGAAATGTTTTGGCTCCTTATATCAAAGGCCCTTCTTAGGACCACAAATATTTAAAAAAAAGAGGTTTTTTTTTTTATTTAAAAGAATTGGCAATGCAATCCTGTCACTAAATACATCAGCACCGAATTCGGCTTCAATACATCAAAGGCCCTTCTTAGGGCCAAAAAGTTTTTAAAAAAAGAGATTTCTTTTTCTTCACATTGATTCCTTTTTTTAATTTTGTATGTGTTTTAGTAATCTAGCCATTCTTTTATATTAAGGATTGTTTGTTAATAATCTACTAGCCATTTTGAAAACAAAAGTTGGCTTCATGTACATCAGACGGTTTATATGTAGCTTTTTCTATCAAACTTTCCTTTAAGAGCCTAAAATACATAAGAGAAAGAGATTATATTTGTTATTCAAAGGTCCTTTTAAGGACCTCAAATATTTTAAAGAAAGAGATATTATTTCTTATATTAGGATTAAATTTTATTATAAAATATTTCTAAATAAGTTTTTTGATAAAAAGTGACAATCATTAGTTATGTCATATAAAGCATATTTATATGATTTATATATAAATGTTGTCCGTTGGTGGGCGATTGGTGTTGTTAGATGATAACAACAAAGGAATGTGTGTTGTTTGTTAATAAATTGAGTTAAAATATTGAGGGAAAATACATATGAGTATAATATTTTGATGGAAATTGATGATATTGTGGTAGAATAATAGAAAAATTGTGCACATAATACAGGTTCTGGGTTGAAAGGAGACGTAGCACTTTATTGGAGAAACATGATTTGGAACTTGAGCATTTGGTGACACCTTTTATCGATCGTCACTAACTTAGTATTTAACCAATTCACAAATTCCTGAAACGAAAAGTATTACGTTATATTTTTATTTTTTCTTACCTTTTGCACACGGAACTTGTTTCATTGTGAAGGGAAATTGCTAAGAATTCGATTAATAATGAAAAAATTACAGAATTTAAACTTTTTCATTCAAGAAATTAATAAATACTGGTAATATACAAAAATTTCTGCAAGAAAAAAATTTTATAAGCAATATGTCTTATTTGATCTTCATATAGTTAGCTTCTTACTTACCTTTTGCACAAAAAACTATATACATTGTGACCAGAAACTAGTCACTTTTCGATTAATATTTAAATATTTACGAATTTTTAAAATTTTCATTGAAGAAATTAAAAATATATTCTAAATTTTCCCTTTTTAACACAAAATAAATGTTTGTTTACATTTAATTTTTCTGCTTTTTTCCTTCTGTATATCTGTTGCTTCTAACGCATTTGGTTCGTAATACTTAAAACAATTTTTTTTCTCCCTCTAGCAGAGACCTGTGCCGAGCAAATTTGACGGCGGCGGCGGCTAAAAGTGGAAAGTTTCGGCGGTGGCTTTAAGTCGGCTGTCAGCCGAAATATGGTAAAGTTTTGGCGGCGCCTTTATGTCTGCTGTGATCCGAAATGACATAAATAAAATGGCCCTGGATGCTCCACTATGTTAAAGGGCCTTAGATCTTTGCAGCACATTTGCACAAGCAGACGTGCGTTAGTATATTTTTCGGAATCTGCATTTTTAGAACTTCCTGACAATATGGATTTTGTTTTGGCATTCGAATTTTACAAATTTTTTGATATTACATCAATACCATGAGCACGTAAATGGTTACAGAGGTTTGATGTCGACGTAGAAACTCCAAACCTGAAATTATTTCGCATTTTATAACACTTACAAAACAATTATCAGAAATAAATATTCAAAATAAAATTTCCCAAAAAATTTGGCTGAAAGCTAATTGAAATTGGAGTTACAATTTTGTTTTGTTTAATTTTCGTTAAATTTAAATCCTGGATAGAAATAATATATGTATGTACCTACCCTTCAAACGCATGGGGGACTTATCAAGCAAACTTTACACATATTATACTTTTTTAGCACAGGTTTACTTCCAATAACTATTTAACCAAAATAGTGCCAAACTATGGACCCTGCTGGAGATTTTTTTGTTTAAAAGAATTTGGGTTGTTTCTTTAATTTTTGTTTTAGTGGCTAGTATTTTTTCGTATTCGTTTATGTCATTGTCAATACAATTAGAAATATGAATCAGAGTAATCAGATGAATATGAGGAATCAGATGAATTTCACTTATTTAAATTATTATTTAAATTTTGAAAGAAATTTGTAATTTTTTGGTTCTCCATTGAAATTTTTTGTCTTTTAAAAAATTTAACGTAAAATTAAAACTGTTACCACATTCACCAAGAACAAGAAAGGGTGTTCAAAATCACCATATCAAAAAATTTTTCTATTAACTTATCACAAAATGAACAAAAAAACTTCCTTAATGTGTTTAAGTCAAGTAAAACAATAATATATATGTATCATATTTTATATATGTATAATTAAAATTTATTGTATGCAGTATTAAAATCATATTTTCATATATTTTAATTTTCTTACATATATAAACCGACGGCTGAATTTAAGCCGAATAAATCTTCGGCGGCGGCGGCTTGGCTTAGCCGGCTGTCAGCCGATCGGCGCAGGTCTCTGCCCTCTAGTCGGACCAGTGTTTTTATGTTATGAGCACTTTTCAAATGTCATAGCTTTCGTCACTGTGCTACATGTTACGCGCCGCAGCGAAATTGATCAGCCTCATACTGTTTAATGATTGTTGTTGCGCTGGTTCGTTTTTGTTCTATTTATTTATTGGTTTTTGTTTTATAAAAAAAAGAAATGTGTTTGGGTTTTGTTAATTTTGTTTCACAGTTTGTTTAATGTTTTATTTGTTTGAAAAAAAAAGGGTCACAATATTTGTTCTTGTTTTACAAATGATTTAGTTTAATTTCAATTTATGTCTTTCACTGCATTATGTCTTTGTTCAGTTGTAAAGTTTTATTTGTTTGAAAAAAAGGGTCACAGTATTTGTTTTTGGTTTTACATTTAAATTTCTATATGTATTTTTTCTGTTGTTTGTTTTACAAAATTGTTTTGTCTTTTTGTTACTTCTGTTTATTGTTCTAATTGTGTTGCGTTCTTTCTGACTGTCGAAACTAGAGTGTCTATATAAAATTCAAAATTCTTACTTCTAAGTAGGCAATGAACAAAGAATATGAAAAAATTGCAAAAACAAATAGATTATAAATACATAACAAAGAACCGCTATTATTATACAGGGTGTTCCCTTAATTGATGTTTAATCGTTAAACATTCCGGCCCCCATGACTCGGTGAAATTTACCACAGGTTTTGAATGGGTCCTGTTTTGTAGGTGGAGGGTCGGCAAGTAAATCTCATGAATTGGTGTATTGTGAAGTTGTTGACAGATATGGCACCATGATGTACGTAAATGTATACCGCAAGAAATTTGCCAATGTTTGAGGCGTTGAGATTGTTGTTGTTGGGATGCCATACCTGTATGTATAAAATTGGATCAATATTAGTGTATGTAAATGATTAGAATTATACTATTTTTCAAACAAAACCACAATTTTTGTTATTGGCCTGGTGATGACTCCATTTTTGGTTTTGATGTCTACGACTCTACAGTTTTGATCATGGCCAAGATATGTCTTGATGATTCGACCCATTTGCCATTCATTGGGTGGCAAGTTGTTGTTTTTGATGACTACCAGATCGTTGACTTTCACATTGTCCCTCTGAGTCTTCCATTTGTACCTGCGTTGAAGTTCAACCAAATATTCGGACTTCCATCTTTGGCAAAATGAGTGGTAGATGACCATCAGCCGTTTCCAGCGGTTGATGTGATTTAGATTTTCACTGCTTACATCTGGTTCAGCTGGGGTCAATAATGCACTACCAATAAGGAAGTGTCCAGGGGTCAATGGATTAAGATCATTTGGGTCATCGCTAGCAGGACTTAAGGGTCTAGAATTTAGGCACGATTCTATACGAGTAAGAATTGTAGAAAGCTCTTCAAAGGTGAATTTCAAGTTCGGTATCATCTTTTTTAGGTGTGTTTTTAATGATTTTACACCGGCTTCCCAAAGGCCGCCCATGTGTGGGGCTCCTGGGGGAATAAACTTCCAATTAAGATTTTGATGACTAAAATGATGGGTCACTTGATTTTGAAGAGTTTTTATGAATTCTAGACGTTCCTTTCTGAGTAGTTCTGCTGCTCCGACGAAATTTTTCCCATTATCCGAATAAATGAGTGCGGGACATCCACGTCTTCCTATGAAGCGGGAAAATGCTGCTAAGAACGATTGGGTCGACAAGTCACTAGCTGCTTCAAGATGTACAGCTTTTGTGGCGAAGCATACAAATATGCAAATATATCCTTTTGTAATAAGACATGCTCGTCCTGTGAAATTTTTAATGTCAAAGGGTCCTGCGTAGTCTAATCCAGTTGTAGCAAAAGGTCTTGATAATGTTGTACGTTCTGGTGGCAATGAAGCCATGATTTGATTTTGCGTCTGTTTTTTGTACAAAACACACGTCTTACAATTGTGAATTACGCTTTTGACCAAGGGTTTTAATCTGAATATCCAATATTCTGTGCGTATGACTCGAATCATTAGTTGATTTTCTCCATGAAGGGTAATTTTGTGTGTAAATTCCACTAGGAGTTGTGATAACCTTGAGTTATGAGGTAGTAATATTGGGTAACGCTCATTGTAAGTTAATGCGGGTGATTGAGCGAGCCGTCCATTGGCTCTAATAATGCCATGGCGATCCATGAAGGGATTTAAGGTCAAAAGTCTGCTGGTTGGTGATATTTTCTGCTTCAATTTCAAATGTTTGTACTCATCTGGAAAATGATTTTGTTGAGTCCATATGATGAGTCGATGTTTGACGAAATCTATCTCTTCTCTTGTGATTTCTGTTGAAGATACGCGAAGATGGGATCTGTTGCTTCCAGTATTTCTCCATAATCGTATGACATAAGCAAGCACTCGAAAAGCTCGTGATAAGTCTGAAAATCGATTTAATGGATCTTCGCGTGTTATGGTTGTAAATGCTTTTATCGTTTTAGCTTCTAAGTTTGTGTCACATGTTTGTGTAGGTATCGGCCATTGATTTTTAGGTAATTTTAACCAGGAGGGTCCAAACCACCATAGGTTGTGATTTTCCAGTTCTTGTGGAGAACATCCTCGGCTGGCTACATCTGCTGGGTTATCCTTTGAATCGATGTGTTGCCAATTTAGATTTCCAACTTTGTCTAGGATTTCAGAAACACGATTTCCAACGAAAGTGTTCCATGAGCAAGGGGGTTTCTTTAACCAGGACAGCACGATTGTTGAATCGGTCCAATAATATGTCTTGATATTTTGAACTTGAAGATTTGGTATAATTCCGCAAGCAAGGTTAGCCAATAATACGGATCCACACAGTTCTAGGCGGGGCAAAGATATTTGCTTAATGGGAGCTACACGGGTCTTTGAAGCCAGAATAAATGTGAATACTGAATTTTCTGATTGTATTCGAATATAAAGAGCCGCTGAATAGGCTTTTTCTGATGCGTCACTGAAACCGTGAATTTCCACATTACAATTCGGGCTATATTGGATCCAACGGGGAATTTTCAATATATTTATTGCTGGGCAGTTTTTTATGAATTTTTGCCACTGTAGACAAGTCAAGGGTTTTAGTGTGTCATCCCAGTCGACTTTATCCAACCAAATCTGTTGCATAATCAATTTTGCTTCAACTATTATTGGGGCTATCCATCCACAAGGGTCAAAGAATTTGGCAATTGTAGATAAAACTTCTCTTTTGGTATAGTTTTCTTTTATTTTGACATCTGGTGCTGTGAATGTAAATGAGTCTGACGAAATGTTCCATTTGATTCCAAGAGTTTTAGTTCCAGAATTTTCTGATAAGTTTAACCAATCGAGAGGCATTAGAGTCTCATTTGGTAGGTCTTGTATGACTCGTGGGTCATTTGATGTCCATTTCATCAGATCGAATCCAGCGGATTTTAAAACTGTTGTAAGTTCTTTTCTTGATTTGATGGTGTCGATTAATGTGTGACCACCTGCTAAAACGTCATCTACATACATGTGTTGTTGTAGAGTTTTCGATGCGAGAGGGTGAGTTGATTTTACATCTTCTGCTAGTTGAAGTAGTGTTCTAATGGCCAGAAACGGGGCGCAGTTGACACCAAAAGTCACTGTCAGGAGTTCGTAATCCTCAATAGGATCTTTTTCTGTTTGCCGAAATAATATCCTTTGATATTTGGTTTGAGTCGGATCAATGAGTACCTGTCGATACATTTTTGTGATGTCTGCATTGTACACAAAACGGAAGAATCTCCACTTCAGTATCAGATGTACTAGGTCCTGCTGAAGTATTGGTCCTGGATATAATATGTCGTTCAAACTCTTCTTGTTCGAAGATGAACTCGTATTGTTTTTTGATTTCGGGTTTCTGGCTAAGCATGCGTTCCATTCTTAAGAACTGTGCCATCGCAATGTTCCTTGAAGTTCCTAGTTCTTCGCTATTTTTGAAGGGTAGGGTAACTATATACCTTCCTTTGTCGTTTCTTCGTGTTGTCGACATGAAATTCTTTTCGCAAAATGTGTCCTCATCTGACCTCAAAACCCGTTTTGGGGTCTCCTCCACCTCCCAAAAGCGTGTGAGGATTCGGTCAAGGGACGTAGTGTTGAGTAGTGACACTGATGTACTAGGTTGTGTCATTGTTGAAATTGGTCCCCCCACAATCCAGCCAAATACTGTCTTTTGTGCCAAAAGGGATCCAATAGACCGCATCGGTGTGTCCATGCAATATATTGAGTGGCCTAAGTCGAGGCCTATAAGCAAGTCGATGGGTCTGCTTTGATTGAATTGAGGATCTGCAAGTTCTAGTTTAGCAGTCTCATTGTAATGTTGCAAATCTAAAGTTTGTGGTGGTAAATTAGATGGAAGCGTCTTCAGGACTGGTGCCCAGACTTCTAATTTAAATTGTGAATCCACCCTGGAGCAAAGATTGAATAAACATGATTTGGTTGAAGTCTCTGAAACTGTTTGACTCAACCCTGTGACATGAACTAAATTTCTCTTGGTTGGTAAATTTAGTCGATTTTTCAACTTTTCTGACATAAAAGTTGATTGTGAGCCAGGGTCGATGATTGCTCTTGCCTGGTACTTTTCGCCTCTAGTTTCAATCAGTACTATTGCAGTAAACAATAAGGTCTCTTTCTCATTGGGAGATTGATTGAGATGTTTGCTCTCTTGCAGTGTCAAGGATGTGATATGTGGTATGGAAAAGCTTGATGCTGATGTGGACTGTATATTGTTGTTTTGTGCCGCGATGCTCCTACTAGATTGGGTCGCGTCACAATGCTGAACTAAGTTTTGGGTTTCTGATCCCTTATGTAACAAAGTGTTGTGTCTTTGTTTACATAATCTACAACTAAATTTACTTTTACAATCCTTAACACTGTGATCAATTGAGAGGCAATTGTAACATGAATTTGTGACCTTTACAATGTGAATTCTGTCGTTGACGTTCTTCTCTAAGAACTTGGGGCAAGACCACAATTGGTGAGACTCCTTACAATATTGGCATTTGTAATTTGAGTCATTTTTCTGTGCCCTATTTGTTGTCAAATTTCTTATATTTTTCGACCCAATTCCATTTTGAATCGTATTTATGTGGAAAGTGTGAACTCTTTTTGGTCTAGACTTTAAATTATCTCTTCTTGTTTGTTCAGTCTTTGTATTTGACTGTGTAATGGCCTCTATGGATTCTAGAGTTTTTGAATTGTGTGTCAAGAAACTATTGAATTGTTCCCATGTTGGAACTTTTGTAATTTCCTTAAGTGAATTTTCAAATTCCTTTAGAAGAGTCCGAGGGAGCTTTGTTGAGCAAAGGTATACTAAAAATGGGTCCCATGTGGCGGTTTCTACCCCTAATGCATTTAACGCCTGAATACATCCATTGACTGTTCGTTGAAGATTTTGAATTGATGATCCTGAGTCTTCAGCTACATTCGGAAGGTCAAATAAAATTTTCAATTGCTCATTTACCTGGATCCGATTATTTTCATATTGGGCTACAAGATTTTTCCAGGCTATATCGAAACCTTGATTGGTCAATGGGGCATTTGAAACTATTTTCCTTGCATCTCCCCCAGTCTTTTTTATTAAATGAAAAAGTTTTTCAATTTTGCTAAGTCTTGAATTATTTATGTACAATGCTGTAAAAAGATCGCGGAAAGTAGGCCATGTCACAAAATCTCCGTAAAATGTATCCGTGTCACAAGGTGGTAGCCGCACAAATGAAATGTCTTGATTTTCCTGTGGTTGATTTTCAACAGCAGAAATCCGCTCTTCTTTCCTTGTATTTGATAGGACTTGAATTTCCGCATTAATTGACCCTAAACACGTTTTGTAGGCAGAAAGAGCCCTTTTATAACGATCGCGTAGGTTATTTCTATCGATGGGCTTTTCTTTAGAATCATCCTTCATGTCCCGACACTCTTCATATGTCCTTTTGACTTGTGACCATAAAGAATCAAGTTCGACCCGAAGTACCTCCAAAGAGTGAATGTTGTTTTCGGCCGCACTTTGTGTGTATTCTACTTCAAAATCCAAAAGGTCATTTGTCCAATTCACAAATTTGTCGAGTGCCATTGTTATGAGTTAAATTTTCAAAAATTAAGGATTAAATTGAGTCTAAAAAGTCCCTGCTAGCGATTTCACAACAAGAATTGTCAAAAATAATAATAATTTCCAAGAATAATTATTAATTAGGAGTTATTTTATTTCCCCGGAAAATAATAAAAAGAAGTATGGGTGGTAACCCTTTTTTGTTCTGCTCACTTCTTTGTATTTCTTTTATAACCGCGGCGAAAAAAAATATTTTTTAAAAGGAACGACTTCACTTACTTGTTGTTGTTGTGTCTTTGCTTGAGCTGTTGCTTTTTCTTCTGTGTCTTTTTGCCTTTCTTGTGTCTGTTGATGTGTTGTTGGGTCTCTTTTTGTTGTTTCTTTCCACACTGTCTTTATATTTTATTTTTTCTCAAAAAGTTTAACGGTACTGCGTTATGTACTTTGTGTATTTTAATGTTTTTTAATTTTTTAAGCAACTTTTTGTTGCTATAAATTACACTGCACTATATTCGGTTCGAAGTGACCAAAAAATGTTTAATGATTGTTGTTGCGCTGGTTCGTTTTTGTTCTATTTATTTATTGGTTTTTGTTTTATAAAAAAAAGAAATGTGTTTGGGTTTTGTTAATTTTGTTTCACAGTTTGTTTAATGTTTTATTTGTTTGAAAAAAAAAGGGTCACAATATTTGTTCTTGTTTTACAAATGATTTAGTTTAATTTCAATTTATGTCTTTCACTGCATTATGTCTTTGTTCACACTTTGCTTAAAGTTTTATTTGTTTGAAAAAAAGGGTCACAGTATTTGTTTTTGGTTTTACATTTAAATTTCTATATGTATTTTTTCTGTTGTTTGTTTTACAAAATTGTTTTGTCTTTTTGTTACTTCTGTTTATTGTTCTAATTGTGTTGCGTTCTTTCTGACTGTCGAAACTAGAGTGTCTATATAAAATTCAAAATTCTTACTTCTAAGTAGGCAATGAACAAAGAATATGAAAAAATTGCAAAAACAAATAGATTATAAATACATAACAAAGAACCGCTATTATTATACAGGGTGTTCCCTTAATTGATGTTTAATCGTTAAACACATACCATTGGAGGTAGTGTTCGCGTGGAGGCTGAACTGTCCGACAGTGGGGCCAAAGATACCTTCCCGCTCGACCTTTGCATTAAAATCCCCGAGGACAATTTTTGCGTCATGGGCCGGGCACTTATCATAAATGTCCTCGAGTTTAGCGTAGAAGGCATCCTTAACCACATCGTCCTTATCTTCCGTCGGGGCGTGAGCACAAATCAGGCTGATGTTGTAGAATTTTTCCCTGATGCGGATTCTGGCTATTCTTTCGTTCACAGGTGTGAACCCAGAGACAAGGTGGCGGAGTCTCTTATTAACCACAAATCCGCATCCAAATTCGTGCTTATCAACATGGCAGCTGTAATATATATCGCAAGATACTAGCCTTTTGCATTCTTGCCCTATCCATCGCATTTCCTGTATGGCAGTGATGTCGGTCCTACATTTCTTGAGGGCATCCGCCAGCTGGGCGGAAGCACCCACCCTGTGAAGGGTGCGGACGTTCCAAGTGGCTATTCTTAAATCGTTGTCCTTTGAACGTTTGCCTAGGTCGTCAACTTTAAAGGGGATCTTTTTGAGATTCTGTATGTTAGTTTTCATTGGAGTAAAATTTTTATGTGGTGGGTTCCAAGCCCTACGCACAACCCAAATTTAACGTCCAGGGGATTGGACTTCGCTGCACGCATTAGTTAACATCTAGCAGGTGCTAGAATGCCATCCAGGAGGGGCTGTGAGGAGGCTGCGTGTCAACTTGAATACAGCAAGACAAGGATCGTCCTGGTGGTCGCCATGTTGGCCACAGTCAGAAACTTTACCTTGTTTGCATGCATCCCATCCCTCCCAACAATTATTAACATATTGCACATTTTTAATTGGGTCTCTTATTAACTTAATACTATTTATAAAATAATCGTTAAAAAGATCAGCGATGTTCCTATTGTCTTTATGGTGTTGAACACCATTAAAAATCACAGTTTTTATCACAGATTGTTTCCTTTTTAGAATTAAGTTCTTTATTTCTTTCCACATCACTTTCTGGTTGCTGGCATTATTGATTTTATTATTAATGTACTTATTTTTTTCATTCTCAACCCTTGCTTTACATACATTTCGGATCGATCTATAACCCGACCAGGCTTCATCAGTGTTTTCTAATTTCACTTTGTTATATTTTCTAATTTTTTCCTCTTTTAATGACCGCAGTTCACTGTTAAAACACTCATCAACGATATTTTTCATATTTACTTTTATAATTTGTTAATAGTTTCTTGAAGCTCTTATCAATTATTAAAGCCCTTTCACTTACATTGTCTACTGAATTACGATTTATTGTACAATTTAAGTGACTATAAAAATTATTTTTTTATACTTAAATATTGCCTTTTCTCTTTTATCGGTTGCGTTCGAGGTGACAATAATGTCATGTTAATGACAATAACCAATGTTTCATGATCAGCTACTTTATTACTTAAACTGTTCTTGACCGATATATTATAGCTATTTGTTATTACGTAATCTATTAGTGTCTTTGATGTTTCCGTTACTCGCGTGTAATCATTCACTATTTGCCTAAGACCATTGTCGTTTAAACTGTTTTCAATTCTCGTTCTATAAAAATTTTGTTGCGCCCAATCTATGTTAAAATCTCTAAACATTCATCAAATGCCATACAAAATTCAGCTTCACTATAGTTTGGTGATCTATATACCGCTGTAAAAATCAGACGATTTTTTTTATATTCCACTACACACGATAAGACCCAATATTTTGAATCTTCATGACTTTCTAAAATTTTATTCACCTTCCAGTCCTTTTTAAAGTATGTAATTACACCACCTGTTCTCGTTGAGTTAGATAATGAGATAACGTGATCATATTCCTGTAAGATTATTTCGCTTTCCTCAATATTTTCGGTTAGATGAGTCTCGGTTAATATTATAAAGTCAAATTTCCTTGTGGCAGCAATTATTTCAATCATATTAAAGTTATTCACCAATCCTTGTACATTTGTATATAGAGCACTAATATTCTTTAATTGTTATTCAATCAAGCCTAGTCGCTTTCTATTCATGTTTAATTTGTTAAGATAAACCTGACATTCCTTATCGTTCGTAAGATGGTTATCATCCAGCGACATATCATCCAGTGACAATTCTTTCTTTAATACACTCTTTTGCTTTATGACTTCCATGACATTTTAAACATGCCAATTATGTACGTATTATGAAAAAAAAAAATTATCTGGCCCTTAAAACCCTGCCTTCAGCTTAAGACAAGCTTCAATAATGGCCCTAAATAGTAAAGTAAGTTTAGAGTTCTCAAGAGAAATTAAAAGTTTAATTAATGATAGCAACGAAGCATACGAACTTTGTAAGAGGTAACTTTATGATATTTTTAAAAATTATAGAAATAAAGTCAATTATGAAATAAGAGCCGCCAAGTGAGGACGAATTTTCATCTACCTTATCATATGACTAACCATGATGTAGATGGAAACCAATAGAATTTTAAACTCCCTAGCCTAAATCTGATATTGGTTATAACAAATCTACGGATCCAAGCATTGCTTCTAATCTGAATGACAATGGTTTACAATTTTTAAATGCCATTTTAGCTGACTATGATGAAATACATCCGAAATGTCTAAAGATTATACTTGATCACATTATTATATATATGTATATTATGCAATGAATTTTCCTTCTATGCGGAAGCACGCAAAAATTAACCCATTCGCAAACCTGATAAAAGTTATAGACCAAATATAATACTTCAAATTTTTGTTGAAGGCTTTTGAAAGTATAGGCCATGATCAAATCAGTAAACACTTAAAGTGATGGTCATATAATTGAAACATTATTTTGATCTATAATTTGTTCTATTTTACATCATCTCTTAATTTTTAACGGGACTTTTCCGTTGGAATGATAAGTTTGATGTCTTTTACAATTGATTACTTCTCTATTTTCCTTTCATATTCAGATTTATTACAACATATTTACTATGATTACGAATGTTTTAATTATATGACCACCACTGTATACGACAACTCATTACTAATCATCAGACAATCTAGTTCCAGAACTAAACACATCTGCGTTGTAGCTTTAGTGAATGGCTTTAGGATGCTTAACTATCCTAAGGTTAAAAGTGGATGAAAACATGGTTTCTTTTATGGCATTTCCAGATCTCTCGAAAGCCTTTGATACTGATCATGACTTTCTTTGTCGCAAGTTGAAAAATACCTTTATATTTTCGTCATTAAAAGTAAAAATATTATATACGTACCCGTATAAGAGAAGTTAGACAGTTCATCATGACAATGTAAAATCATTTAGCAGCCCGGTACGAAAAGTATTCAATTCTCGGCCCTCTGCTATACATACTGTACCCAAATGGCCTAGCTTCTCGTATTACTCACCGGTGCATACAAATGTATGCCAACGATGTCCAACTCTACATAGGCTATTTTAAAACATTTGGTTCTTCGAGCCGGATAAAACCAAAGTAAAATATTTAAATTGAGTTATCTCTTTTCAGACAGCCAAGATATATTCAACTAGGTAATAGCAATAGTACAACAACTCAATTCGCAGTGTTTTTTAACAAAAACAACACGTATTTTCTGTTGTTTTTGTGTGACCGGTTATGTCAAATGAAATTCGCCGTAAGCCAGAACTGACAAAGGCGAATCCATATAATGACATAAAGCAGTTATTTTGTGTCATTATTTGTCTTTTGTTTCTTGTTGTTTATAAAAAAAAAGATTTAAAAAACAAATTGTAAAAAATCACATTTTTTTAAATACGGGCAGATTTGCGCTGCCACTAAGGTTGTTATGCTTCAGAGGGATACCGGGAGCATAAGAGCGGATTCTACAATAAAAGTTGTGCCAGAACATTAAGAATATTTGAATAAATTTGTAAATTGTGTAGAATAGAAATATAAAAGGAAATAAAAAAATTTATAAACAAAAGAATGTATATACAGTGAGTAAAAAAAAATGGATATACTTATTGTAAAAAACTAACAAATAAATTATTCAACAGGATTTTGTCCAAGATGACTATCTTGAGAATCCGGTCGCCGTAGTTAAAGAATCACAAACCTTTGTGCCTAAAAATGTTGAATTTCATAGTTTCGATGGTTATTTTCTGTATACGTAACCAATAGAGAAATATTTATTTATTTAATCTTAAGGACAATAAATTTCATTTTATAGTAATTGTTTGTTCAAAAATGTATTCCAGATAGTTAGTGTACAATTTTTTTTGATCACTGTACGTATACAAAACATTTGACAATCCCGCGCACTCAAAAAAGTAGTCAGCTGGGCTAATAACACTACCTTTTGAATTTGCCTTGGAGACAGCCATATTGGCTTAATAAGTAAACAGTTCTAGTGCTTTGCGGGTTATTGACATTACTTTTGTGCGTTTTTTTCGGCATTCAGCAGTGAACTGAAATTTATATTCTTACACTTAACATAATTTATTAGTAATTTATTTTTAAAATTTTTTTGTTTGTAATTTATTGCTTAAAATTATTTCATAATTACTTTTGCGCGAATTAGTACACATTTGAAATATTTTTTGAACGTTGAAGTATTTTTTATAAATTCATTTATTTATTTATTTATAATTGAATATTATTATTATTTTGGTAATTTCAAATTTCTGTTTGGAATATTTTATTTTTTTTTTGTGAACGATTCGGAGTTTGCGTCTCAAGTATTTTTTTATAATTCGTTTTCTTTCCGTGAATCGGTCGTGTCGGAATATTACTGAATTTACGTTACGTTCCGCGATTTTCTTAATTTACTAATCATTCTCGACCCAAACCCGAAAATAATTCAGTAACCCTCGCGACATCGTGTCACCCTGCTCCTACTTCGGAGCATACCTCTCGTTCTGAGCAAAATATGACGTTCGTTCTGAGCAAAATATGGCTCGTTTAGGAACTTCTCGACCCAACTACAGTCCACCCCGTATTCTACAGTCTTGCTGGCCACGACTGTAGTAGATATCATGCCCAACGACGTAAGATATTCTGCTAGAGCATTGATTGACCCTGCCTCTCAGGCTACTTTTGTCTCGAGGAGACTTCAGCGAAAGCTGGATCTTCCAACATTCTCTGCCCCTGCTGCTACGATACTCGGCTTGAATGGAGCGATAGCAGCCAATTCCACTAAAATATGCTCTATTTTCTTGGGCTCATCTATTGACCCAGAGTTTCATTTGGAAACAGATGCATATGTAGTCAGCAACTAACTGGCCGTCTACCCACCTGCCCACTGAAGGACGCAATTGATTTCGATTTGTCCGAAATCCTTGCTTCGGATCTTAAATGCTGTCATATGGACAGACAGACCTATATTCTCAAATCATGTTGAGAATACGTGAAAAGAGACCCTAAGGGTTCACTCATAGCCCAGAAGACCGTCTTTGGATGGGTCTTGGTAGAATTCCACAGCTGCACTCCTTAAACTCTATAGTGCCATTTGAACTTGAACGACTAGATTACTCGGTTTTGGGAAGTGGAGGAAGTTCCCAAATTTAGGAAAGTCTCGGCCGAAGACAAATTTTATGAGGATTTGTATCGTCGTACGACCACTAGAAATAGGGAGAGACGTTATGTGGTCACCCTGCCCTTTAGGTCCGAATTTCCAACCAGTTTAAATCTTGGATTCTCCCGGCGAATAGCTCTCTCGCAGTTCATAAGGAATGAAGCGAAATTACTAAAATCCCTGGAGGTTAAGAGTCAGTATGACTCGGTTATTGAGGAATACTCTACTTTAGGTCATATGACAAAGGTCAGCTCATTCTCCCAATTGTAATTATTATCTGCCACATCACGCTGTTTTTAAACCAAATAGTACTACCACTAAATTTCGGGTAATCTTTAATGCCTCAAACCCATCTTCAAATGGTGTTAGTCTCAACCACGTCCTCCACCCTAGACCAATTTTGCAGTCGAATCTGACTATCCTTATTTTGCGTTGGAGACAGATACGTTTTTTATTCTGACAGAGAAGATGTATAGGCAGATACTGATCACATCGGATCAGTCTCGTTTTCAACGAATTCTATTTCGTCGAAACACCGAAGGGGATATAGAGAATTATGAATTGGGAACAGTGGGATTCGGAGTGAACTGTGACCCATATTTGGCCATTAGAAGGTTGCACCAATTAGCTAATGACTGTGAGTTGAGCTACCCTTCCGCGTCCAACATTTTACGTACTCAAATGTACGTGGATGATATTTTGTCCGGTACACATTCCATTGATGAGGCTATTCATAATCGCGATGAATTAATTCACGTCTTGAAATCGGCTAGTTTCTCGTTGCGGAAATGGACTTTGAATGAGCAACGTCTTATTTGAGACTTACCCCCCGAACATTTATTGGTTTCCAATTTTTTGAAATTTTCAGATGCTAGTGCTGCTAAAACGTTGGGTTTACGTTGGAACGCAAGCTTGGACGCATTCTTCTTCAAGCCATCTCCAACGCCCGATATTACCCAAGTCACCAAACGTTCTGTCCTTTCTCAAATAGCCAAGCTATATGACCCTGTTGGGTGGCTAGCACCCAAAATAATTGTTGCTAAAATACTTATGCAACAAATTTGGAAGGACAAAACCGAATGGGACGATTGTTTGAAACCCATGACGTTACACAGGTGGCGCGAATTTGTCGATGATTACTCGTTCATCGACAGGATTAACATCCCCCACTGGGTTAATTTTAACTTTGAGTATGAAGAACAACTTCATGCATTTTGTGATGCTTCTGCACCCTTTATAGCAGAATCAAAACCCCGTCAGGTGAAATATTCACACATTTGCTCGCTGCCAAGACAAAAGTTGCGCCAGTAAAGGTGCAAACCTTACCCCATTTAGATCTCTGCGGCGCAACTCAGTTGGCAAAGATGGTGCATTCACTCATCACAGAGCTGAATTTAACCAATTCGAAAGCTTTTTATTAAACAGACTCGACAATAGTTCTGTCCGAGTTTCAGAAATCCCCGTGCCATTGGCCAACTTTGGAGACGAATAGAGTTTCGTTTGTTTTGGATACTATTGGCATCGATAATTGGAATCATGCCGAATCCCATCACAGCCCTGCTGATCTGGTTAGTCGGGGTATGACAGCCAAAGAACTCGTCAATTCTGACATCTGGTGGAAGGGGCCTACTTGGCTCAGTCTTCCACGTTCCGAATGGCCGAAATCATCATTCAAGCCTTGTACTCAGCTTGAGACACGTGTGGTTCGAGTGAACGTCAACATGGCAATGTTCACTGAGGAAATCGTAAGCCGATTTTCTGACTTGTCCCGCGCGTTGCGAGTATTGTCCTACGTTTTCCGGTTCTATCATTCCGCTATCAGAACTCGCAATTTACCTCGGGAACATTTGTCCACGGGACTTGCTCAGGACGAAATCAGCCTCGTTAAGCATCGATTGATTATTTTGTGTCAAAGCTCACATTTTCCCGAATACTCGATTTTAAAGGAAGAAGCTACTTTACCCCGTAAGAGCTCTCTATTGACCTTTAACTCTTTTATCGACTCTAATGGTTTCTTGAGAGTCAATGGAAGACTCTCCCGATCACCGCCTTTGACATACGACGAACGCTTCCCCAAATTACTCCCCTACAATGGTCATTTTACCCGACTATATTTGTAGCATCTTTATAAGTGCTCAGTACATGCAGAATCGTCCTTAATGCTGCGCCTCATGCAGCAAGAGTTTCGGGCAAGAGTTCGAACAGTTATTCATAACTGCAAAATCTGTAGGATTTACCGAAGGAATATGGGTCAGCAAATTATGGCTGCGCTACCCCCAGAAAGAACGACATTGACTCGTCCTTTCACTCATACAGGTCTAGACTTCGTTGGACCTTTTGAAATTAAATCCTTTATTGGACGTGGTTGCCGAGTCACTAAGGACTATGTGCTGGTGTTTGTATGTTTTGCTACAAAGGCAATTCATTTGGAAGCAACCAATGAAATATCGGCGGACTGTTTTCTGGCAGCGTTTACTCGTATTCAGATAATGGAACCAGGTTCGTTGGCGCATCTAATGTAATGCAAAGGGACCAGGCTAAGTTCTTCACTGAACTGAAGCAGAAGATAATATCGGAAAATATTTTCCAATCAATCGAATGGCACTTCATTTTTCCCGGCTCTCCGCATATGGGAGGCCTATGGGAAGCTGGTGTGAAGAGTTTTAAAACTCATCTGCGGAAAGTATCGAATGCTCAGAAGTTTATTTTTGAAGAATTTACCACCATGCTGGCAAGAATGAAGCTTGCCTGAATTCTCGTCCTCTTTGTCCTATGACGGATAATCCTTCGGATATTAACCCCTGGTCATTTCCTTGTGGGAAGTGCTATCCTTTCACCCCCTGAACCTGATTTATCAGGTGATTATATCAACTACGCCAACAGGTGGCCAAAATTAAAGATTCTGCACGATTTGTTTGCGCGTCGCTGGAAGGGCGAGTACTTAGTTGAACTCCATAAGCGCAACAAATGGATGACTTCGTCGTGATTCGACACGATAATTTACCTCCAAGGGAAAGGACGGGTGATTTTTTAAGAATAATAGGAAAATTTTTCAAAAAAAAAAAAACACATAAAATTCAGAAAAATTATTTAACACTAGATTTACAATACCAGTCAAAATGACTGGTTTTACCTTTTATTTCATAAATATTTACTATGTATATTTATTTTTTTTCGAAACTATTATATGACTTTTATAACAACAATTAAATACAAATAATTTGATAAGTTAATTTGATTTTGTGTTCATAACAAAAAATTTTTTTTTGTTTTTGGTACTTATACCGAAACCAGTCATTTTGACCTGGTACACGTTTTTGTAGTTCTATGTGCAAATGCTTTATATTCTTCACTTTTAGGAAATTCCCTTGTTTGGAAAATGGCGTGTAAAGAAAAATGTTTGCACATCCCTGGTAAAATAGTATTGTATAACAGCATATTTTTAAAATTTCATATTTTTCGGGGATCTCCCTATTTATTTTTTTTTTATCAAGAATTTCGTAGGAAACTGTTATAAACCATTATTTATTCATTGAGTTCTGTTCTGTTCAGTAAGAAATAATTTTATTACTTTTGCTACATACAAATTGCTCATAATGAAAAAACGAAAAATTTTGAAATTGGAAGAAATACAAGATATACTTTCGGATCTATCAGACGTTGATGGTGGTGATAGCGAATATGAGTTTTTGGGATGCGACAGTGATACGGATGATGATGGTAATCAAAGTGTTCATATTGAAAGCAGTGATAACGAGGAATTTGATGAAAATGTTGGAGGCAAATCGAGTGACGAAGAAGACAACATAAGACAACAGCATAATACGCAAAAACGAAGATGTATGCGGCTTTCCTCGAGTTCTGAAGAGGAAAACACACAAAATATGCAAATTGAAGTTTCTGCTGATGGAACAATTTGGAAAAAAATACAAGAAGGGGGTGCCGTTGGAAGGTTACCAAGTCATTGCATTTTCAAAGATTTACCTGGGCCTACAGCACATGCTAGAAGAAATATTATGGAAGAAGAGATAAGCAGTGCCTTCTTACTATTGATTGATCATCATATATTAGAACATATTAGAAATTGCACTGAAATAGAAGCCTCTCGAGTTTTAGGTAAGAAGTGGACCCTTTCGCAGGAAAAGCTGAAGGCTTTTATTGGAATATTGTATGGCCGTGGTGCATACGAAGCAAAAGGTTTGAAATTATCATATTTATGGAACAAAAAGTGGGGTCCTGATTTTTTTTCCGAAAATATGAGCAGGAATGACTTTACGGAAATTTTGCGTTTTATTCGCTTTGATAAAAGAAATGAGAGGAGTCAGCGCTTGCAAACGGATAAATTTGCGCTGGTATCAACTGTTTGGGATAAATTTATCGAGAATAGTCAAAACGCTTTCAAACCAGGAGCATTTATCACAGTAGATGAGCAACTGTTTCCAACGAAGGCTAGATGTCGATTTACCCAGTATATGCCAAACAAACCAGACAAATTTGGGATAAAATTCTGGCTGGCTTCTGATGTTGAAACGAAGTATGTTATAAATGGCTTTCCCTATTTAGGAAAAGACGAAAAACGAAATTCGTCAACTCCTCTCAGTGAATTTGTTGTAATAAGACTACTAGAACCTTATATCATGAAAGGAAGGTGTGTGACAACCGACAATTTTTTTACCAGCCTCCCCCTGGCTTCAAAATTATTAGCTAAAAATACTGCATTGGTTGGTACAGTACGTTGCAACAAACGGGAGCTTCCAAAAATTTGTAAAGAAAAAAAAGATGGTATGGAACGTTTTTCAACGCATCTATATGAAACAAATGAATGTTGATGTAACTGATCAAATGGCAAGAAAGTATAGTGTGAAATCAGGATCCAGAAGGTGGCCACTTCAAGTATTTTTCAATATTTTAGATTTGGCCGGCATCAATTCCTGGATTTTGTATAGAAGTATAACAGGAAAGAATATTTCTAGGAAAGACTTTTTGTTTCGATTAGCTGAAGAGCTCACATCTGAATATAAGTCATCAAGCCAAGGGAGGGCAAGTGAAATTCTCCGTCCAGCAACCCGGAATCCCCGGCCAGTACGTAAATGGTGCCAAATAGGACTTTGTAATAACAACAAGACAACTACAAATTGTGACATCTGTAAGAAATATGTGTGCGGAAAATGCGTGGAAAAAAAAGTTAGTATTTGTAAAGCATGTAAACATGATCATTCTGAATAAAACTGGAATATAATTAATGAGTTTTTATATTTTTATTTTTTATGGAGGTACGAACTTATGCCTCAAACTGAAACGGAAGTTATGCCCCAATTTTTTTTTTGACATTACTTATTTGCCCTGTGACATAAATTGATTTTTGGGATATAATTTCATATTTTTTTGGGCATATTTCATAAATAACCGAGATATTAAATCCCTAAATTTTTAATTTCAATGTTATCAATGCGGGGGGCCTTGCCCCTCACACCCCCCGCTTATTGGGAAAACAACCCTTGCTTCGCCTTAGAACCAATTTTTATATATCTCATCAACTCTCTCAAACGATAAAGCATTATAATATAAATGAATAGAACTTGTCATATACAGTCAAATTGACTGGTTTTGGTATAAATAGGTATGTAAATTTGTTGGTATATCTAGTGTTAATGTTTGAAGATTATTTCAAGCAAATGTTGACCGCCACTGCGCCTCAAATGGTCCATCCGCTTAGTCCTATTTTGGTATACTCATTCCAACATTTTGGCCGGTAGTGAAGATCAGCCAGATGCATTGCAACAGCTACCAATGCATCCAGAAAAAGTCACAGTTTGGTGCGGTTTATGGGCTGGTAGCATCATTGGCCGTACTTCTTCAAAGATACTGCGAATCGTAACGTAACTGTGAATGCAAGAGCTTAACTTGCATGACATGTGGTTTCAACAAGACGGTGCCACGTGTCACACAGCACGCGCAACGATGGACTTATTGAGAGGCGAGTTCGGTGAACATTTTATTTTACGTTCGGGACCGGTTAATTGGCCGCCTAGATCGTGCTATTTAACGCCTTTAGACTATTTTTTGTGGGGCTATGTTAAAGCTCATGTCTATACAGACAAGCCCGCTGACGCATTGGAAGACAACATTGAAGCATTTATTCGTGAGATACCGATATTATTCGATAATCCATTATCTGAGTACATGACAGTTGCTTGTTGATAATTCAAGTTTTGCAACTTCGTATTACTTTTCTTACACGGAATTTAAGTCTGAATATGTAAAATTCAGTTTGTACCATACCATAGCGTGAGTTGCCTGGTAGAATAATAGGGTAACGTTCATTCTACGAAAGAAATGAATAAATCAGTCTACCATTTATTCGCATAATTGAATTGGAATCTGGAAATGGATTCGTAGTATTCAGCAAACTTTTCTTCGAAATGGGATTCGAACTTTGTAAGCATTTGTATTCCTCGGGATAAAATGTCATTTGAGCTAAATGATTAGTCGAGTTTTTACAGTGCGCAATTCCATATGTGTCAATTCCACGAGAGCAGTGGGAGAAATATTAGGCTCAAATCATCGTTTGACTCTGTTAATAAATCTGAAGACGTAACCCAACACACGCAAGGCCCTGGTATATGACGAATGTGGAGAGAATGTCCTCTTCCTTAACCTCTGCGTGTAATGTATGGATGTTGTCAGATACTTTCGGAACTTTTAATGGATTACGTTTTGGTCATTCAGTTTCGGCTTTGTTCAACCATGAGGGCCCATACCACCATTGGAAATTATTTGCCAATTCGTGAGGTTCCAAAATCAGCTTGGTTAAGATGAGTGTGAATGTGTCGCCATGTTGTCTCTGGAACCAGGCGATGAATTTGAGCAATTCTTTTTGCAACATATCCTCATCCCATTCTAATCCTTGTAACCAAAGTCGTTGCGTAACGATTTTTAGCTCTAATAACATGGGTGCTAGTCATTCAGTAGGATCGAAGAGCTTTGCAACCGATGAGAGAATTTGACGTTTGGATATTCTTTCAAACTTTTATAATTGTAAATATTTGGAGTCGTAAAAATCCTCCTTGGGTAAATGAGATAGTAATTACGGATTATTTATTGTAATCTTTTTTAGAGAAAGACCATCTGACTTCAGCGCACTAATGAGCTGAGTCTGAGCAGATAATGCATCTTCTAGCGAATATCCATCAGATCCAATGTTATCGTCAGCGGACAATTGAAGATGCTTTGGGCTATTGGAGTTCAAAGTCTGAAGCGAAAGTGACAGTTTTTAGTGCGTAATCCCTAACATATCGATACTTTCTGCAATTAACGATAATGGTAATCAAATCGATTTGCAGAGTGTAAAGGATATCGTTTAGGGAGAATCGTTAGATGGGAGGTAAAAAGAATAGTATTTATCCTGAGACACAATTTCCTGATTGATGCTTCCTCCATGTGATCGAGATCCAAATATTTACGAAGAACTGAACGATATTCAGACGGCAGTTCAGGATCTTTGGCCAATGTTTTCTCCATTCGAGAGTTTTGAGCCGATCGAGAAGATCCAAGAAATATTTTCTCGGGAAATACAAGTCTAAATGGAAGTCGTACAATGTACCTACCATTTTCGTTTCGAATTGTTGTTGTTAAGTAAAATTTTTCACAAAATTAATCCTCTTTCGATTCAGAATGAGTCATGGGTACTTCCTCATCCTCCCAAAACTTTATTAAGAGAGCATTGAGTTCAGAAGTTTCGTGTACTGTAATTGATGGAAAAGATTGAGTGCTATGAGTTTTCATGGAACCATTTAGCACCCATCCAAAAATTGTATTACAAGACAATGTGTGGCCACAAATGTTTTTCCTTATGCCATCAATATAGAAAGATTCCTTACAGTCATTGACGAGAATCAGATCAATCTGTGAGGCCTTGTTGAACGTTGGATCAGTTAGATCCAGTTCCATGAGCTCCTTTGAGTAAGGTATATCAAAACTGCAAGAAGGTAAGCATTGCGAAAGCTTCTGTATCGGAATAATCGGAATATTCGTAAATTCCATAAGAAATTGGGACATTTGAGCTCATTTAGGGAGTTCACGCCTAGGGTTAAATTGGGAAATTTGGTCGAATAAGTTTAGGATCCCAACTTTCGACTTTGACACCCAGAGTTCCCGGGGTTGCAAGAGAGTCATTCACAGAAGACTGTATTCTTCTAATTTTTTTTTTTACGCCGAGGAGGGGCAAATGTACCTAACCGCACCATAGAGGAAGTCGTCACGTCCTTCGTGTGTGGGGCCCTCACCCACTAAATCTCCCCCTCGTACCGTGGACTGCTGTGTCCACTCCGGAACTACGGTGGTATTACTTCGGAGTGGAGTCCTTTTGGCCCTTTGGCCGCCTTCATGCTCACATCCGCGTCCGGACGGCGTTATGAAGGTTGGGGAGACTTCTAATTGTCTCTACTATTCCTTCCGTCCAAGCTCCCGACTGGGACCTCGTTTGACACGTGAGCTAGTGTCATCTATGCCGGCGTGCCCACATGCTCCGCAGCCTCCAGATCTCTCTTCTTCAGTCTCAGAATGCGCTCCACGTAATTCGCCAATGAGGCCCAATTCTCTCTGTTCGCAATCATAACCCCGACATTGTTAGCGGCCATTATCCTTCCGATCATCGACGTCAGTCCATTCTCCATCCACTAATATTTCCTTGAGCTGTGTCGTGGTCTCCGTTGGTTTTCCTTTCGGCCTCTTTTCTGGGCGGGCCTCCGCCGGGCTTGAGGCGCCTCTCTTGTTGAGGGAACTTACAGGTGTGGATACATCACCGTCGTTCCTTTTACTCTTGGCGTCGTCAAGGGTCTTGCTCGTTTCTTTTTCCCTTTCTGCAGTCTTCCAGTTCTCTCTGTAGTTCTTCGTTACGTCAATTAGCTCCTCTAATTCCGATACTCCGCTCTGAACTTCTATACTAATGTTCCTAGCCTTCGTCATTGCCGCCCTAATCTTGCGGATAACACTTTGGCACTTAGTAAATGTCTCCTCCTCTGAGTTCCTCATCATGCATATAAACTCCTGTCTAGGGGAACTGTGTCCTGAATGAGGTTTCTCCGATCCAATATGCGCTGGCCGCGTTGCGCGCGAGTGCGCATCCTCATGCACCGATTTTGGTGTCGTGCCGCTCTTCTCAATCCCAGCACTCCTTACGTCTGCACTCTGAGGGTTCTCCGTTGCCTGGGATTTTTTCGCCGGTGATCGCCGGATTCTTGGGCTGCCCTTTTATGGGCACTTCCCCTTGCATCATCTCTTCCACTTCCAATATACGTTGTTTATTCATTTTATCTATTTGGGTTCCATCTTCAAGCCGCTATCTCGCCTTTCACATTAGCAAGTACCCAGCGGATGCTGAGTACCAGTACCCGGGGAGCGCCTGATCTAAGATACGGAGGCTGTGAGCTGCTTGGCATGTACCAGCAAGAATATCACTGGGTTTTGCCAAGTTAAAACCGGACAGTGGCGTTGCCTTGCAGTTACATACCCGCTCCCCTGTACTCTTCTAATGGACTTACTATCCCCAGAGGCAGCAGTGGGGATATCAAATAGAATTTTTATTTGTTTATCTACGAGAACACGTAATCTTTCGCCTTATTTCGGAGATGATAGAGTTTTAGAACGGAAGAGAGCTTACTGTGGTTTATTATGTATTATGGACCATTCTTCAAAACTCCCCTCAAATACCTCAGAATCGCAGGGTGGCAGTTTAATAGAATTGCAGGAATTTGTTGGCATTAAGGTTTGGGTTTGCGATTGAGGTGTAAGAGCATATCGAGAAGTGGGTTGGAATGCTACATTGTCTGGAGCACCGAGTCGAGAGACTTTCATCCAATCCATGATTTGAGAAGTACATTCATAATATGCGTCCATACACGCATCAAAGTTATTCTTCGCTTCCTGTTTAAATTCGGATGTAACCGTATCCTCGTTAGTCAACATGACTTTCCTATATAGTGATTCAACTTCCGTCCATCACGATTCCAAATCCAAGCAAACTGTTATTTTTGTGTTTCTTTATGTTCTATTTAAAAATATGAATTCCTTTCTATTTTTTAAGCTTCCACAATAGCTTTTACGACCCAAAGTGATTGTCAAGTGATTATTAAATAAACTGATTTAAGTATGTCTGAACACTAAAAATAATTTTTTTAATTATAAGAAAATTGACTTAATTAACTCACATGTGTTTATCACCCCATTTTTAAAACAGTAAGATATTAATTGGTAATTCGTGGCTGACGGTGCTCAGTGCCTCAAAATTGGGACCGTGAATGTTTCCAAAATGGTAGAATTGTTAGTATTTTATTTTGAAGAAAAAAGAAACATATTTAATTTACACCATATACATTCCAACAAATACAAAAATGCATGTTTTTACGAGAAAAAAAATGTTGAGCACATGCGGGTTAAAAATAATGCAATAATTTATTGTACTTTTCCGTATTTCATCTTTCCAATATTAAATACAATAAGACCCCGCTTAACGCGGGGGATACGTTCCAATAAGTTCCAGCGCTAAACGAAACCGCGTTAAACGGGGCTACTTAACACGTGTATATGTATGTATGCACCTAGTAACGTTGATTACAACTAACAAAGCAACTGTGACGCAAGAAAGATGCGTTCGTATTGTGACTGCGACTTCAGAAAATACAGTTGGAATCTTTTTCCTGAACAGACTAACAAAAGAACTTTGAAAAAGATACATACATAGTATACACCGTCGCTATATAGTCCACCGTTTTTGTTTGGTGCATGGCCGATTCATCTGCAACCGCGTAATGCTGAAACAGCGTTAAGCGAGGTCTTACTGTATTTTGAAATACAAGAAAAGAAATGTAGTTATGAAAATAACACCTTTTTACAGACAGCTCGGCAATGAACGTGTTAAATCATTTTTTTTTTTTTATAAATTTTCATTATAATCATTAAGTTAATGAACTTTTAAATAAAAAAAGTTAATTTTTCAAAATATTTGCACGATTTTATTATTTTAACTCAAATTAAATTATAATTTAATAATCACTAACGGATATGTCAAGCAGATTATCTAAGATATCTTCATTCCTCGTATTATCAATACTACGCAAATATTGAAAAGCTTCATCGATTCCGTCTATGTAAGGTCGGTAGTTTTCATTGCCAACTTCATTGCAATATTCTGCGGAGACTAATGTTCCTGATGCAGGCATTGAATTTAGTATTCCAATTGGACAAACGTTTAGAGAGGGTTGAATCAACTGTTCGACTATTACATTTGGCTTCTGTTGAATCGATTGTGTAGAAAAGGCACTAAAGTCTAGTGTTATTGAGCTCGATGATGTACTAACGAAAGGATTATTATAATAACATTGCATCTTTTTGGTTTTATTAGTGCTATCGCTTTCAGATATTTTCGATAAATATGATGAAACATATTTTTTTTGAGACACAACATCTTCGGTATAGATCTGAAAGAAAGAAAATTGGAAAAATTAGTATAAGATTCTTAGTTCTTATTTATGTCTTATATGCATATGCTTAATTACACAAATCCAGCTTTAATTATTCTTTAACGTACAATTAGTCTTTCGATATCTAACAAAATTTATAACACTAAATAATCATCTATAATCTTCTAGTGTTTTCACACCAAAAGTTAAAACCTGATTTTAGCATTAAAACCATAATCAGCTGATTTTGCATTCGCACTGCAAGTGTTTTTAAATCTCGTTGTAAAATCATGACATTGATGACTGTGCAACTGCTGTTTTTGGTTTTTTCAGCATTTCTATATTGGTAGCTTTGATTTAGTACATCGAAAATAAGGTTGTATTTCAAAAAAACCTACTTAAAACCAATTCAAAAAAGTCTTTAAGATAATTTTGACACAATAATTTTGTATGGTAAAACCCGGTTTTATTTATGGTTTTAATGTTAAAAACACTGAGTGTAAAAACATGGTCTAGTAGGTTGTGTGCTGGCTTATTAGACGTAAAGCAAAAACTCTGAGAGTAAAAAAAATTGCCATGAAAAGTTTCTCAAAAAATCTGTCGTTCGGAGTCGACTTTAAACTGTAGGTCCCGCCACTTATATATATAAGTTAACACACACAACATAAATAGTGTGAGAAACTAGATCAATAATCCTGACTGAAGGGTTGTAATGACCAATTATGTGTATGTAAAAATACTATTATGTAATAATAGAGAGTGTCTGAAGAGAAAGTTTACTTAATAACTTATATTAACAAATTAAAAATTATTTATTTATTATTAATTATTATTATTATAATTATTATTATTATAAAAATAAATAATTTTTAATTTGCATCGGAAAATCTCATTTATATCGAGCTAAATTTTTTATGAATATTCGATAGGTATATTCGCAGTTCACATGATCGCTTTTTGAAAAAGAAAAAGTTTCATAATATTGTGGGGATGTAAAAGTGAAACTAAAATAATTGTTGTCAGAAGTGGTGTCATTAGGAAAATAGCGCGAACAATTTATATTGCAATCTTCGGATCCAAATGGGAATATCTTAGGTGGACCGGCTAAAAACGCGGCTGTCTAAACTAGACTTGACAGTTAGTACAAGAGACGAGTTATATAGGGGAATGAAGAAAATATCACCTGGCAAATTATTTATCAAAATAATATTAGCTAGCATATAATAATACCAAGAACAATTTAGAAATTTCCAAGAGGAGTTAAGTGCTAGCATAGAAGGTTTAGAAAAAATGTGGGAACAAAGTTCAAACAAATGCAAGAATAGGATTAAATTCTACAAGATGAGTTAAAAACTGGAAAGGAGATAACTAAACGCACCACGTTTGCATCCATTGATAAGCTAAGGTTGTTTAGTGATTTAGAATTCGTTGTTAAATATATGTGCTGCTGACGGCCCTGAAGAACCTGGATGGACCCTACAAAGCAATCAGAAAGTTAAATTATATGGTCTTCAGGGCGCAGTTGAGGGTAATAATGGGCTTGTTCGGGGCTAACATTGGTAGACAATGTTCTGCGGATGAAGAAAATAATGACCAATTCTTGTCTAAAGTACTTAATTGGCAACCCAACTATAGTCAGGTTGCCACACATAATATACACTTAAGTTAAATAAAGTAACAAAGTATTTAAAAATTTGTTGGATCTCAGTTTTACAATTTTATTAGTTGTTTATTTCCTAGAAAACAATGATGAATTCAGCTGCAAAAGGTGGTAATCTAAGTCAACGACTACAATGTGAATATTTGGGAAGAACAGGCTTAAAGGAGCAGATTAAAAACATGCATAAGATAGTGTGAGGATAGGATATCAAAAAATAAAAACAACACTACATAGAAATATTAGGAAGTTGCCAGGCAGAAAATAAGACACTATAAACAGAGCGAAGGCAGCGAGTGGTAAGTCAGTTATCATTGAGTAAAAGAATTGTAAATAAAGTCTTACTAGACATGACTTCGTGACTTTAAAGCAAAATACTTTGTTCGTTGTCAACGTGAAATTGTATCTCCCAACACTTATAGACATATTCAATACATTGCGGGTGGTATGAGAAACTATGTTGCAACCCGGACTTAAGAGGTGTCATGGCTAATTAAGTTAAGTACATTTTTGGGAGTTTATTTTAGTAAATTAAGGGTCTTGTAAATTAGATAGCGCAGTGTTAGGAATTAAATTGTGTTGTTATTTAAATTTTATTTTATTTATTTAAGAAAAGATATATATTTATTTATATTTATTTAGATAAAACAATGTTGAACAATAGGTCCTGTGAGGTATTGAATGAAAGTTGCTGCGATCTTTTAAATACCAGAGATAAAGATGAAAATTCGTTTTACTTTGCTTCAGAATAAAATTATATATACATATGCCGAATTGTCTAAATATCCTCCAATTTATCGAACACTTAATATCGAATATTACAAAATAGCCAACTGAAAAGTGCTTAAAACTTCAAATATTTAAAGACAATAAAGCTATCGTTGGCCAAGAACGGTAATTGCTGACTAGTGTTTAAAAATTCGAACTGGTTATGCATAGTAGAAGAAATCTACAATGTGGATTATCGTAAAGTTGTCCTAAGCATCATGCACAGAACAGGGGGCTAGTTCAGGCAGTCGTATACGATAGAATAGTTACTCGATCGTTCGATTGTTTTTAGGTCTGGGATTCTGTCAGTCGTTATCGATTAATATGTATTGACATTTCTTACGACAGCAGTCGATAGTGTTCAACTGTTCAAATGCAATCTTGCGAGTTTTTAATCATAAGCAAAAAACCCATCGAGTAAAGCTTTTTTGTTAACAAGAACTAAAAAAGAAAAAAATTTAAGTAAGAATTTTTTAAAAATTAAAGAAAATAGTTTAAGTTTTAGTATTTTAACGTAAAATTAACAACAGTAAATGGTACCCAAAAATAGATTATTGGAGACTTTATGGCTAATCCTACGCATTTGGCAAAAAGTATATTCCCGAATAGTGTACAAGGAGAAGCAAAGGCTAATCAACTTTGGGAGCTGCTTACTAACAAATTTAATAGTTTTAGGCGACCAATAAATGATGCCAAACTGTGCTGCTGTCATAGAAGTTGGTTTTAAAGGTCTGAAGAACATTACAACTTTTGAATCAGCTATGCAAATAAATAAAGGGGAAGATTGGTCAGAAGCAAAGATTCTAGTGATAATATTTTTGCAACTACATCGCAAAGTAATACATCTTGTAAGGATTCGTTTATGTCTGCCTGTACACTATTTGATAATGAAAACATAGTGAAAACATTTCCTCTTGTACTGAAATTGTAGACAATGAAGAAGTGAACGAAATAGCTTTAATTATTAAAAAGGTAAAGCCAAAGAAAATGCCAACAATTAATATAAGAGAAAATTAAAGCCACCTTGTTAAAATAAATATGACAATGAAGTGTTAAAAAGGTTAGACAACAAAAAGCTCGACCTATAGAAAAACGAGATTCAATACAAACAAAAAACTTTATAATTAAAGGAAAGGGCATAAAATATATATTCATTCAAAACTACAACACCTTTATAATTTGCAAAAATTAGTTTTTCGTTTTCTAAACTGCTTACCACTTTACCAACATGTTTTTGTTTACAAAAGTGTTCAGTGTTGGAAAATATTTATTTGAGTTTTGACAACACTGGAAAAATAATATCGATTCGTTAGAAATAAGACCACTTTCGAAATTTCTATCAAATCGAAAGCCATTTTAATCACGACTGCCAGAACTAGGAATTAGAATTGCTAAATCAAAAAAAAAAAAAAAAAAAAAAAAATATCTGAAATTAATTGTGTTAAAAAAGAACCGAATATTTTATTTAAAACAAAATAAGACTTGAAGCAAATAATAAAATATTAATATTTTTCATTTTCATACATATGTATTTTTGATATTGTGAACTCAATTCAAATTTAATGCATAAATTTTGATATTTAAAAACAAACTTACAGATTTATGGCGTCTCGTAACGTTAAAATATAATTATATTATTTGCTTATCTAGGTATAGGTATATACAAGTATGATCATGTGATTTTAAATATAAAAAAAATATATTAAAATGAACATAGTATGCTTTGGATTTTCCAATATATACATAAATATTGTTACGAAAGTGGAAATGGTGTTGTTAAAATAATAAACAAAAGCTCCAAAAACAAAACAGCGCACTGTTCACGTGATCAATGAATGAGTAAAAAAATATACCAACAAAAATAAAGCGCTTGTTTACAAGATCGATGAATAAACAAGGATAAGGGTTAAAAGACGTAAATAACCAACAACAAAATGAAGGGAACAAAGAAGTAAACAAGCAACAACAATGTGCAGTATATAATAGCGGATAGAGAAATAAACCAACAACAACTAGTCTACCTGGACGAATGTAAACAAGAAACAACAAAAATGAGAAGGGGTTGTTTACATTATTAGAATGTTCCCGAAGGCCATCATCTTCCTTCGAGGGCATTCATCACACTAATGATCCAGTGATATAAAAGGCAAGCCAAAGCGAGCAAGGAAGATTCAGAGTTCAGAGTTTGAGCTGAATCAGTCGTGTGTGCAGACGGCACGTTGTATTCGGAGTTTGAATTAAGCTAGTCGTGTATAACGACGTTACGTTGGTTGAAGTGATAAATCAATCGGTTGTGTGCAGACAAGTTGCGTCTGAAGAAAGCAGTTGTTAGTGTTGTGCTTACAAAAAGGTTGTGAGCGAAGAATAACTAACAAGTGTTGTTGCTTACAAAAAGGTTGTAAGCAGAGAATTATCACGATCAAACACATATTGCGAAAATTATCGTTGTATACGTGGAATAAACAGGAACAGTGGCACAAAAGTTGTGCAGATAATAAAGAATTCATTAAAATTAAACACATATTTATTTTTATTTTATTTGCAATCCACGAACTCATATTTTTAACGTTTTTAAGAGGTTAAAACGTAATATGAATATTTGCATTCTCGCCAGAATTCAAATTCACTAATTCTAAATCATTTCAGTTAGAAACTTTGTAAGTGCGATTGAAAGTTGTGTTTCCTTATTTTAGTATTATTTTTTGCTAATAAAAAAATCTATTAATATTTTTAGAAGAGAATTATAATTGATTTCGAAAGGTAATTCATTAACAATTTTAATGATAAATAAATTGTATGTTTCAACTTTAGGTTTAGGTCGTAGTGGTAGCTCTGATATCACAAAGCTCACTTGAGCACGCATGGCGGCCCGATGTGATGCCACGGGTGAACGCAGTCCATGTACTAACCAAGTTCCGCCAAACCAGGGAAGAGGAAGAAGTTGGTCAGCGCGAGGGGTGCACAACAAACAATTGCTTCAACTTTAGAATGTCATAAAATAAGAAAAGGATAACAGAGGCCAGCTAAATATAGAATGATGAAAAGCAAAAATAATGCCCTATGTACGTTGTGTGTGTGTGTGTAAATACAGTAGTGTGCAGACCATCCTCAGTAAAACGTCATTATGAAACTACTCATTCATTTCTTTTATCTAAAAGTGATTCAGAACATAAAGAAACGTGAAGTTAAAAATAAAAATTTACAATCAAGCTCATTCACTACATTTTTGATAAATACAAATTATTTAGTTGCTGCTAGTTTTGAGGTTTCCAAGATTATTGCTACTCATAGCAAACCATTTAGCGATGGAGATATTAAATATTAAAGAAGCTTTCATTAAATGTACACTACATTTATTTGAAAATTTTCAAAATAAAGAGCAGATACTTCAGCGCATTGAAGAATTAAGTATTAGTCGAAATACTATTAAAGACAGGATATTAAAAATTAATAAAAATATTAATATTAAAAATATAAATGATATACGTTCTGCAAAGTTATTTCCTATATGTCTTGAAGTAATATCTTCAGCTCGCTTGTCCATAATTGCTCGTTATGCTAAAGGAGAAAAACTAGTTGAGGAATTGCATTCACTAGTTTCCTTATCAGCAAAAACAACTGGGAAAAATATTATGATGCAGTTATAAAAACGTTTCAAATAGCTGAGATAGATACATCAATAATAGCGTCAATGATAGGACGGCAAGCTGGTTTCGCATCTCTTTTTCAAGAACACGTTGGACATCCAATTATTAATTTTCGTTGTATAATTCATCAACAAGTTCTATGTACGAAGTCTAGATTACAGTTCATCAGTTACTTCTACAAGAGGTAGGTTCATATTATCATGGATTGTTAATGTATAATCACGTACGCTGGCTTAGTGGAGGATTTGTGTTACAACGTTTTGTAGAATATTTTGATGAAATTATGTTTCTAAATGATAAAAAACTGAATTTTCTGAACTTTTTGATAATGGCTGGATCACCAAATTAATGTTTTTAACGGGTATTTCCTACCACTTAAATGAATTGAATATTCATTCAACCATTAATTAACTTTATTAAATATCCAAACAAGTTTGATTTTAAAACTGCTAAAATGGATCAATTAGAATGGTTAAAGTTGGTGAATTTAGAAATGCAGTTGGCAGAGTTTCAATCAAGTTGTATTTGGAAGCAGAAATTTATAGAGTTGAGGCAAGAAATTGAAAATAATGAAAAAAAACATAATATAATAATAATATGTTGTTGAAGACATGATGTTCGCTCCCAGAAACATTTAATGCGATGAAGAAATTGTCTTTAGCTATTCTAACAATATTTTCATCAACGTATAGCTGTGAAAGTCTATCTTCGATTATGAATAATATAAAATATGATGTACGAAACAGACTTACCGATGAATGTGGGGAGGATGGTATTTCATTAAAATTGTCAAACTATGATCCGGATATTGATGCATTATCGATAAATATTCAGCAACAAAAATCCCATTAAAAAATATGTCAGCATATTATAGAAATGAATCTATATATAACTTTTAAAAAAATAATACTTATTGGCACGCAGTCAAAAAAAGGTTCGCCATCCCTGCTCTACAGCATAAAAATATTTGTAATTGATGAAAAATGTTTCCTTGTGGGCGACGTAATGTGTTATGGAGGAAAAAAGTGCACAAAAACCTATTTGAATTTAATTTTGTGTTAATACCCCATTTACACTACAGCGAAATCTAGTACTTATGCGATTTCGAGCCAAATATAGTTGATTTTAACTAGATTTCCCATACAAAACAAAATCTACTTATTTAGTAGATTTCGGCAAAATCTACTCAAAATCTAGTAAATATAGAAATGCAACAAACAAAATAAAAAAAAAAAATTAAAAATAAACGAAATAAGGAAGATCTTCCTCCCAGAATGACCCATGACGAATCTGAATTAAAGTGCGGATTAATATTTGTTTATTATTACCTATATTCCATTCTGTTATTTAACAATTGTGTGTAGTAATACATTTGTATTATTTGTTTATATTAAACTAAATTCGGAAATACTCGCAACTCTTTTTTTACACGGTAGATAAGTTCCTCAGAAATACGTGTAAAAAAAGTCGTTTTCTATAGTAAAATGGGGGATACGTTCCATGTCATTTAAAAACCGTGTAATGAAATAAAGATCTATATTTACTTCGAAAAACCGTGTAAAAAATGTTGAAAACTATAAAATTTTAGAAATGCATACAAATTGTATGTTCATATGGCATTTTATTGAGCATTGAAACTTAAAATATATAATTCATAGAGTTAAAATCAACTAGATTTCCCATACAAAACAAAATCTACTTATTTAGTAGATTTCGGCAAAATCTACTCAAAATCTAGTAAAAATAGAAATGCAACAAACAAAATAAAAAAAAAATTAAAAATAAACAAAATGAGGAAGATCTTCCTCCCAGGATGACCCATGACGAATCTGAATTAAAGTGCGGATTAATATTTGTTCCGACAAGCCATCTCTCTCCAATACCATTTCCAGTCTTCTACATATTATTTTCTCCAGCAGTTTACCTACGGTATCAATCATACAAAGTAGGCGGTAACCTGTTGCATCATGCGCGTCGTTGCCTTTCGGTATGAGTACCAACCTCTGTGTCTTCCATATCCCAGAGAATTTTCTCTCTTGAATGCATGTATCAAAAACACATCAACGTTGTTCTCTATAGCCACTTTAAGTGAAATATTCGGGATCCCATCAATCACCCGACGCTTTCCCAAGTTTCATCTGCTTCCAGACTGCATCGAATTCCTTGCCGCTGATCTCAGGAATGTGTTCGTGAGACCTACTGTCTCGAACAGCATACGTATTCTCGGCCCCCTTCGGGAAGAGGCCTTCACAATTGTACCGCAGTTTTTCCGCATTTTTCGTAGCCGGTGATCGAAAGCGTCTCAGCTTTCTCATTACCACCTTATATCCCGTGCCCCAGGGATTTTCTTCCACATCGGCACACATCTCTCTATAGCACCTTCTCTTGTTCCTGTCAATGGCCCAATTAAGGCTAGCTCTGAGCACTTTGAATCTCTTACGAAGTTCAGTAAAATCATTGCGACTCCTTGCTCTCTGGAATATCATGCGCGCTCGGTTACATTTTTGCCTTAGATTAGCAATATCCGCGTTCCGCCAATAAACGTGTTTCCTGCCCGTCCTGTGAAATTTGGAGCTTCTTCCATTCCTAGAAAATGTATCAATCTCCTCCCAGTTAAGTAAGACAACTCCCAGAGTAGCAACGCGTTAAGTAGAAATTCACCCCTTTGATTCGTATAAGCCGAACCCCATTCCACAGCCCACGCATTAAAGTCTCTGGCAATCACAACCGGGCTTAGATTCCTAGCAACGCTAACAATGTCGTCCAGTCTGAGTCTGTACTCCTCAGTCGATAAGCTAGGGGGAAGATAACAGCTGAGAAAATGTACCCCATTAATGGTGCATTTCACAAAACCATCCCTCCTGTTGTCAATATTCTCTGGTGGGAATTTTCCACAAATCCATATCGACGCCTTGTTGCATTTGCTGGAAATCCAACGCTGATCCTCCAGCCTTCTATAGTGTTCGCTCAATATCGTTAAGTCTATTTTCCACTCCCGAACAGTCTGCTTAAGAAGTTCCTGCGCCACTTCACAGTGGTTCAAATTCAACTGCAATATCCTCATTTCCCTATGTTCTTTAACTTCCGCCGAGCTGCCAGATACTGTGGACATTTAGGTCCCCCCGTGACATGTTTCGCGTCCTCATTTTGGAAAATGTGTATCTATTTGTTTGTGGGTTTTTTGTTTGAAGTCTCTAGACGGCTAAACGGCTGGACCGATTTTCTTCAAATTCTAGGCGTACATCACATTGATCCATTGTCTAATCAGTTCTTGACTTTGTTGTTTGGGATCGTTTTCTTTTTCGTGCATCACGTTGGTGTGTCAACAGCTCTAGATGTTGATGCTTGTAGTCTCTCTTTCTACACGTACATCTCGGTGAGCTGGTGTTTCTGCAGCTACTGCTCTTTGCGATTGTATTATTTGCCCTCATAAACGGTCATCACGAGGCCGCTGTGGTCTAGTAGGTAGTGTTTTGGCTTATTAGACGAAAGACCCGAGTTCGATTCCCAGGTCAGACATCAAAACGAAAATTTGAAAAATAATTTTTTGGTGACTTCCTCTCAGCAGATTTCTGGCAAAAACTCTGAGAGTAAAAAATTGCCATGGAATGCTTCTCAAAAAATGTGTCGTTGGAAGTCGACTTTAAACTGTAGGTCCCGCCACTCATGTATAAAATTAACGCACACAACATAAGTGGTGTGAGAAGCTAGGAAGTAGTACAATGGGACAATTCGACCACCGAGTACTGTACTTGTCAGAATTGACAAGTACACGTCCTCTAACCTAACGGCCATCACGTTGAACTGGATTCTCAGCAGCTCTAGATGTGGAGGCTCTAAGCCTTTTAACACACAGCCGAACATCACGTTCTTCGGGAGTTTCGTAAGCCCTTTGTGATTGTAAATTAACTGCATTTTTGGTGCGTTTAGAAAGCGAAGATTTTTTAGGTGGAATTTTTTGTTTTGTTTTTAATTTATCACAATATGATCACTTACAAAATAAATGTTTAACTCGTTTAGAATCTGGGATTCAATTGATTTGCGAAAAAGATTTTAAGTGCTATTTAAGTGCTTCCTTCCTATCATTATTAGACAAATATACCATAACAGGCCAAATTTTTTTATTTTTAAGACAAAAAATTTTGGGCAATAGAAAATATTTAATATTTTTTATTATGGTGACCATAAATGACCCGACCATAAATGTTTGGTCCGTATTATATAACCACAACTAAAAATTGGTGCTTTAAAAAATTATATATGTTGTAGGTAGTTAATAAATTAAGGAAGTATAGAGTTATCAATGGTCTGTGTCTACTGTTAATGGTACCTAAGAGACATTCAACAAAATTTTCAATTTTTAGAAATCGATGAAAAACTATTTTTGACTTAATTGAAAAAAGTTAAAAACAAAATCTCTGGACAATTTTTAATAACAGTTGACTACAAGAAAATACACTGATATTTTTTTTATAAATAAACAAGTTTATTCTACATAGTTTAAGCATATAAACAAAATAATTTAAGTCCAATTGAGATTTTTCTGATAGCATTATCAGTTATATATTCTGCTTTACAAATTTCATGAACATCTTCACTTTTGCAGTTCAAAATTGTAATTGGAGAAATAATTACTTTAGTTGTTTTGTTGATAATAATTTCATAATTTATTTTATTATCGTCGATGGTTTGTAACGGTCAAAAATAATTGTTATTGTTTACATTAGACAAGTTGTTATTGGGTTTGGTCTTTTTAGGCATTGTGTTTACGCATAATCCATTAAAATCGTAAATTTTTCGTGTACGCTTGATTTTACTTATGATTTTTGTTTGCACTTTATGCTGAAATTGTTTTTAGAATTTAATATTATGAAATTGGTTTTTATTTTTAATTTTGTTTCATTCGAACTTTAACTTTTAACCGAACAACCGAGATTGTGTATATAAGCACCAAAAGCATAAGAAAGACTGAATGATAATTAAGTGAGTGAAAGAAAACAAAAGGAAATATTCGTGTTTTGAACATAAGAAGAAAAGTGTTGTTTTTTTTTCTATTATCGTGTTGGAACAGTATTAATTTGGTTTCTTATTTTTTCAGCGTTCATAAATTTGCATCACCAATTTTTCTTTTCTTTGGTCTTTCCCCCACATACAATTCACGGTTCAACGTTTGCAGACGACCCGTACTTTTGGAACTTCATCCCACCAATTTATAAAGCAACCTCTAAAGTATAAGGTAAAATTGTTTTTGTTTTACTTTTATATTTCTTCTATTTCGTGCTAATTTCATATACATGCTTGTTAAGTGTTTTTGTCTAGTCTAGAAGAACTTTACTTGTATACAGCGTTGCCGTTTGGCAACCAAATTGGTAGTTTTTATTTAAAAATGCTACGATTGGTAATTGGTTTGTTCAAATTTTTTTTTAATTTTTTGTAGGAAAATACAATTAATGTCTGTAAGATTTAAAGTTGGGAGTATTATTTATTTTTGAGTCTAAAAAGTAAGATAATATGTAGTTAGAAACCCTGTTTTAACTTACCTTAATAAAATATTTGTTAATTTTAGAACGTTAATTTCATAATGCGTAATTTATAATTGCTTAAATTCCAATTTTGGTAGGATTGGAATGATTTTGGTAGGTTTTGGTAAGAAAATTGGTTGGGAAAAACTTTTGTTTTTCTTACACAGTGTTGTGATATAATTTCAATAGCACTTTGTGAATTTATTGAAAATATGAAATGCTTATAACAAAATCAATGGTGACGGAGAAATCAAATTGTGGTGTGAATGTTACGATTAGTGATCAAGTTCAACCACCCAATTTCATATTGGTTATAAGTCAATAGTCGTTGGCTGAATAGCAAAGCACATTACCTTTTATATCAATTCTTCAAATCCACAGGATACCCATAAATAAGTGTTATTTTCTTCTTTATTGATAGATCTGGTCTTTTTTAACAGATATTTGAGTAAATGAAAAGTTTGAATTTTTGTCAGTAAAATAGCGAAGTGAAATTTACTCATGGGATTCCTTTTCTTTTTTTTATTCTATAAAATAAATTATAAATCGAATTTATTTTTATTGAATTTTAAATTTAACCTATTGAATTTATTGCATCGGCAAAATTTATATACATATTTACATATATACATGTATGATTTGGAATACAAAGTGAAAACGAATAGTTATTCGGAACTACTTTTTCACTTTTGTATTTTTATATTGTCTTTTTTTGGATTTTGGGAAAAAAACATTAATAAGTATCGGGTTATTGGTCATTGGGAATAAAGTATATGCCCGTTTTAAAGGACATAAAGTTAGCGATAAGGCGCCAAGTTGCGGTTAGTTGGTTGCGGTGGTTGTTTATTTTTTATATTTTCGTTTTTAGTTTTGTGTCGCGAGATTGCTAACGATCAGAACGCGAACATTTTGGAATCTTATTCGGCTTTATTTATTGAATTTATATATTTTTGTTTTAATTTCGTTTGGAGAATTAGTTATTGAATTGTGAGTAACAGAATCTCAACCATTCTGTTAATTCATTTTGGGTTCTACGAAGGGATTGAAATTTCATGTTGTTAACTATTTTCATTATAATCGAAATGCCGAAGTCGAGGAAATTATTGACGTTTGAGAGATTTGCCCAAATATTCCTGGACTTTGAAAGAGAACTTAATGCTACTCCTCTGAAAGGTAATACGACCTTAGAACGAAGAGTCCAAGCCGCTATGGGCAAAGATTAGCGATTCCAATGAAGCCCTTGCTACAGGTGATGAAGAGGATCTGGACGGGGACTAGATGGGCATTGTAGGTTAGGTTACATAACTGTTGCAATGGGTGAGCTCACCCAGACTTTGGTCAACCAAACTCGGATGTCATCGACCCATTCTCTAAATAGTCCAAGAAGCGAGAACCGAATTCTGCATGACATGCAGCTGCCACGTTGTACCATGGATATGTTTTATGAATATTATAAATCTTGACCATCCTTTCGCGACAAGTTCACTGTTGTTTATGTGAGCGGAGCTAACATTTCACCAGTTGGACAGCTATTTTGTTCGAGACAGTTCACGCGCGGTGAAGCCTTGGAGATCGTGAAGAAATCTCCTCTGACTGTTTGCGGATTTGAGGAGGCGTGGAATAGCCTGAAGGATAGGCACGAAAACAAGAGGATTTTAGTGAACACTCAGTTGAAAATTTTGTTAACACTTCCACCGGCCAAATCCGAGGCAGCTCAGGACATCAAAAGGTTTAGCGAGATATTAATAATTCGATACTGGCACTTCGGATGCACGATATTGATCAGATTTTTGTTTATTTATGTTCCACCAAGTTGCCAGTACTAACTTTGTCGCTATGGGAATAGACAATTTAGGACAAAATGGAGGTCCTCAAATGGGAAGATTTGGATGAATTTTTGACTTCACGGTTTCAGTCTTTGGAAACCATAAATAACTGTCGTAATTTTGAACCAGTGAATAGTGGTGCTGATAAGTCAGCCCCTCAAGCTCTTTCTAGTTCGAGAAAGAGTGTTCGCCGTGGCCACAATCAAACTAATTGGATCAAATTTTGCATACGTGTTGGTAATTTTTGTTTGACTTAGCACAAGAACGTATCAAATTTAAGCCCTCAAATTTCATTTCAAAAGTGTCGTGAAGAAGGAAACATCGTAGATAGCTTTGTTTTTGTTTTTTATTGCCAAAAATTTTTTTGTATGAAATTTGACTTACGATTTAATCGACTCACTTTTTTTAAAGTACATGTACTTTTTAATTTAAATTTATTTTTTTTAAGCTTTCTTATATATCAATACATACAGTTATTATTGTAATGAAATCACATAAACATAGGTACACGTTTCTTAATAAATGCTTTAAATGTCATATGTTAACATATTTATTTCAATAATAATTTTTAAATAAAATTTGGACATATTAAAAAATGATGATTTTTTTTCATAAAATATGATTTTTTTTATCTGCCTATGATGGTTTTCTTCTCAAAGTTTCTGGCAACGCTGTTCCCCAGAAATAAAAAGTTTAAAAAAGTTACTGGCAATGCTGGCAAAAATAAATGTATGTTGTGACTCTATGAAGAGTACAATATTTTTGTTGTGCTCTTCACACAACTCTCTTTTATGCTGTTGTACACTGATTTACGAGTGCAATTGTTTTTTTGTACACTATCTTTGCTTCACACTTATTTATATTTGCAGCTACAATCAATATTCGGTCTTGAGAAAAATTTTAGTGTGCAATTTTATATGTCTTGTGCACACTTCTAACTTGATCAAACAACTACTGCAAAGTATTGCCAAAACGGCTTTTTACAACTTAATATGCATATTATATATAACTGACTTAGTAATAAACGGCATTATAGTAAATACCGGTATTGCCAGAATAGATTTAAATATTACTATTAAGCGACCTTGTATTACCACACTTTAACAAAAACATATAATCATAATGACAATAGTATTATTATGCAGCTCTATATAAAATATAATTTTTATCAACGAAAATATTAATTTTTCAATTTCTAATTATTTTTCGTCATTAGTGTTAGATATAAGCTTTAAAATGAGATATCATTCATTAAATTTGATGCGGTGATATGGGAAATATTTGCAACCAACAAAAAAAGGTGCTTTAGAAATAATATATATGATTCTTCAAACTCTTCTCAGCCTGTACGTGTGAGGTCAGTTTTCTGTACGTGTGAGTACAGTTTTACCAATCCAATCACGAAAATGCCACTTTGATCCAATTAGTTTGATCGTGGCGGGTCTACTAAAAAGATTACTCTAAAAAATTAGTTTATTAAAATTTTTTTAATAGAAACAATATTTATATGTGCATACTTATATGTCTGTAAGTAGAAAAATTTGCAATATGCTTTTATAAAAAATAATAGATTTTTTTTGAGAACTACAAATTATTTGTAAAAAATGTTTATGTTTTGTCTATACAGAGAAAATTTATAGAAACATTTTCTAAAAAAAAGTTCCTTTAAAAAGCAAACTTTAAAAAATTGCAAAAATTTTTTTCTGTTTTCTGTATAAATAGTCTATTATATGTATATACATATCAGAGATCAGCAATAAGTATTCAAGACGATGAGTAGATTCGAGTCATACTTATAACTTCAGATACTTATACGCATTCATACTTATTTTGATATCATGCTCATACTACTCTTACTCAAAGTTGGAAGTACTCGTTGTATTCATACTTAACAATACGGATGATGTTATTGACTCCGACTCGTCTCTACTTAACATTTACACGAAGCACAAAATAAGTATGATTCGCGTACGAACACTCTATACTCACAAGAAGATTGTGTGTATGCTTTGCTTGTTGTCTTTGTCTTTCCTTTCTTCTTTGTTTGTATATGCAACAAAGGCTGTAAATTTTGATGAATGATACAAGCCACTCGAATGACTTATAAGTATTATAAATTCTTTTCTAAATTTTTGAATCAGAATGAGTAGGCGTATGAATCAAACATATTTCGAATGTTGTGAGTTTGATGTCACCGTTTTACTCATACTCATTGCTACTTAAACTTATAAATCAATATTCTAGCGAGTACGAATGAATCAGAGTAGTAGAATTTCAATTCTGTTGATTCATTCATACTCAAAATTGCATGAGTGCTTATGAGTAGCGGAAAATCGATTCATTGCTGATTTCTGGTACATATATACATACATACATAATTCTTCATTACAACCCCTCAGTCAGGATTATGACCTAGCTTCTCACACCACTTTTGTTGTGTGCGTTAATTTTATACATGAGTGGCGGGACCTACAGTTTAAAGTCGACTCCGAACGACAGATTTTTGAGAAGCTTTTCATGGCAATTTTTACTCTCAGGGCCATTATTACAACTTACCTTTAAAGTTGGCGATAGTTAAAGGTACCTTTAGCTGAAGTGAACGGCAAAGTTACCTTTAACTTATTTTGGTTATTACAACTTACCGATAAAACAAAATTAACTTTTTCAAAAATATGGGAGTGCTGGAGCAAAGTCGATAAAACTGCTTTATTAAACAAGTTTTTTCTAACGCAGTGCAAAAGGAAAACTTCGTTTTGGTTGTTGTATATGCTAATTTTGTTTAAATTTGAAATTGAAACATTGAAAATAGTATATGATATAGTAAGTTCAAACAGAAAGTGACCTTTACTCGTACTCGTAATAATGAAAAACAATTTATGTCTTCGTTAAAATCCTCCCTTTTGTTAAAGGTAAGTTATAATAATGGCCCTCAGAGTCTTTGCCAGAAATCTGCTGAGAGGAAGTCGCCGAAGAAATATTTTTCGTTTTGATGTCTGACCTGGGATACATATATACATACATACCTATTTCGGTGCAGATCAAGATATTTTCGTTCGCACAACAATAAAACATTCCTGATTACTCTACTCTAATTTATTTGGAAGCATCCTTCTGTGTATGCTTTTCACATAAAATTAAGCAAACAAACAAATTTTTTGCAAGAAAAAAGAAACGACAAGTTCCGAGCAAAAAACTAGAAATAAGCATACGTGCATATATACTCATATGAGAATGTTTTTGGTTTTCCCTTCTTATTTATCAGTCTTTGCACATATTCTTGTGTTATTTTTGCATGCAAAAACACGAACAGAACAATAAAAAAAATTTTACATTTCATTTCAGAATGCTGGTGCAAAATAAAATTTTATCCTCTTTCAGTTGTGAGATTTTTACAAAAATTTTATTTCTCAAAAATGTGCATGTACAGAAAAAAGCTTTAATTATCTCAATGTTGTGCGAAAATAAAAGGCATTATTAATAATTATAATATATCGTCCATGAAAAAATAAAGCAAACTTTTATTTTTGTTCGTTTTTGTATACGAATGGAAGATAACAAAACAATTTTTTTTTTCATGAACGTGAGTGATAACTGAGTGAAAGGCAACGAGTTTAGTACAACCCAAATTGACTTGGATGTTGCCTATTTCGACTGTTGAAATTTCGAAATCAGCAGCCTTTTCAGGAATTTCGTTAGCTGATCGGAAATTCGATAATGTATACCCTGACTTCTTGGGAGGTGTCAAGAAGAATATTTTAGGAAATCTAATGGCACAGGAGAGCGCACTCAAATTATGTGTTAGGTTACACGAAAATAGAGGTCAGCAGAAAATCTGGAGGCATTTTTAAGTCGAATTGATTGAAGGCCTAAATTCTTGCCAAATGGGCCTAAGACATACTCCGATGAAATGAATAGACTTTTTCATAGAATGGTCTACCGCCAATATTTAGGGAAAGATTGTAAAGTTGGAGACACAGTAGCCATAGGAGAAAGTACGAGGCTTACCATTAAATGGCGCTTGGGTCGCGATCGTAATTTTTGTTTGAATAATAATAGTTATGTAAAAACTTTAGGTCATAGTGTCGTGGTACCCCGAGAAAATCCAAGAGAAGTGAAGATGTAAATAATGAATTGTAATATCGCTTGGATCACAATCATACTTGGTGGAAGTGTGAAAATATGGACCTCTGAAGTATTACTTTTCATTTACGGCCAATAGATCTAGTCCGTCTGTTAGAAAACTGAAGCACCAAAGAGGACAACCCGTCAACTAGCCCAGGAAAATAATGGACCTCGTTTGACCTAACAATCCACCAATGGACATAGTTCGTTTCATGGTCGTGAAAGTGGAAGACCTAGTTCGTCGGAAGCTCTAGTTCAGATTTAGTAAAGGAATAATAAACCTCAAGAACTCGTTACACAACCTTAGGCCATAATACTTATTCCTGAATGATTTTTATTCCATCTAAACTTATTCTTTCCGACGGATCAGAGTTGGAACTGCTGAAGCTATCAAGTTTTGGTTTTCTATTGTTTTGAAAAATGACAACAATGAAAGTTTTTTCTTTTGATCTTTTTCCTTTTTTAGTCATTAGATAGAGGACATATTTTTTGGTTGCAGTACTTCAAGGGCGCCGGCATGTTTATGCATGACGATCCACAATTCCCATTCCTGGTGATCTGCTTAAACTGATATTGCTTAATCAGAGTTTATTGTGTTGAAAAAGAAGTGAAGATTTTATTTAAAACAAAATAAGACTTGGAGTAAAAAATGAAATATTATAAATTTTTTTATGGAAAGAATATGTATACGAAAGGAGTTTGTTTTTATACTTATTAATTAATGATAATTAAGTAAGTGAAAGAAAACAAAAAACAAAAGGAAATTTCCGTATTTTGAACATAAGAAGGAAAGTATTGTTTTTTTCTTTCAGTTCTAATTTGGATTTCCAATTTTTCAGTGTTCATAAATTTACATCAGCAATTTTTCTTTTCTTTGGTCTTCCCTCACATACAATCCCCGGTTCAACATAGGTTACTCAACATCATTTGAAGTTTTTGCGAAATTTCTGATCAACTAGGAGAATGCGATCTTTAGAAATCTGGCTGTTGGGAATTTACCAGAGGAATATCAAGATGTTCTAGTGTATTAAGCAGAATAAGGAATAAAATAGTTGGCAATGCAGATGTCATTCTTTAATAATGCAATACCTTATTAAAGGAATAGTAGGTCGCCTCTTAATGTATTATGCAGATAAAATTGACGTCAACACACTGGAATGTCAGTTGACTTCTCTGATTCTGTGTGCTGAGATAATTCGAATATTGTAGCGAAGGGTATAGAACCATATTGCTTTCATTTTAAATTCAGTCAACACAATATATGATGGACAAGAACACCTGTATTGCTTAACACTGACTATTATACACATTATATTCATAAATGCAAACCTTGGCAGACTGAAGCTGTTCATAAATGCAACATTAAATCATATTATGCTCAAATAAATCCAAAACACTAATCATAAAAAGGGCTGATGCATTGAATGAGCTAGAGAGAGAGAGAGAATGCGAGTTATAGCAGAAAGTTTCTTTTTTCTTCCATAAATGTTTCTTTTTTGTGCATTTAACAACATTTTGCCTTATCGTCCAATTCAAAAATCAAATTTATTAATAACTTCTCCATTTCTGCAGTTCGTTCGTAAATGCAAATAGTAAAAGGAATCATCGGTGATTAGGCGTGTGAGCTTAAAATAATCATATAATGCAGCGCAGGCCCACAATCAGTATAACAAAATAGTTATTCACCACCACGACCTTTTTTCTAAACTAAGGCGAGATCCTATAGATGTGGATGGAAATATTGGAACTAGAAATATTAACTCTATAAATAGACCAGCAAACAACAATGTTTTTGGGAAACTACCACCACCACTACACCGAAAAACTCGTATACAGGGCAAAAATTTTTAATCAAAATCTAAAGGAAAAAATTTTTGTTAGTACAAAAAATGAAACAAACATAAATGTAGCGAGCACAAAAAATGCAACACTGTACCATATGATCTTTAATAAGATCTGTTTCCAAATAACGGTAACTAATTTATCTATTTTCTTTTGCTGTTAATTCTTTCAATTATAAGTTTTCAAAGCAACCACAGTTTATTCCAAATTCTGCTTTAAAAAGTTAAATATTTTTGAATTAGTGAAAAAAGTGCAAATTTTTAGCGAGCAAAAAAAAATGCAACATAATAAAAAAATAGTTAAAGTAAGTTATTTATTTAATTATAATTGAAAATTTCTTAAATAAGTTATACAACATGTGTTTTGTAATAGAAGCAGCTCTCAGCTGACAGCAAAACTGCAATCATTAAAGCCTTATAAGAATGAATATCCATGCGTGAAGTTGGACACCTCTTTGGTGTAAATCAATCAACCGTATGTCGGATTAAATCTCGATTTTCCTTGAGAAATAGTGTGGAAAGGAAACCAGGTAGTGGTAATCCTCGAAAAACTACCTCTCGCCAAGACCGCCAGATGATTGCACTGGTTAAAAAAGATCCACGAAAGACCGCAGTGGACGTTGCTGATTTCGCAAATGAGCAAATGGGAGTCTCTATAGGCGTTCACACTGTTCGTCGTAGGTTGAAAAAGGCTAATTTGCATGCGAGACGACCCGCAAAGAAACCTCTCATCAGTGCAATCAATAAAATGAAGCGCCTGGAATTTGCAAAACGTTACAAGGATTGGTCAAATGAACAATGGGCTAAAGTCTTGTGGAGCGATGAAAGCAAATTTAATTTGTTTGGCTCCGATGGGATAAATTTTGTTCGAAGACCGCCTGGACAGAGATATTCTCCAAGATATCAACTTGCAATCGTAAAACATGGCGGTGGATCAATAATGGTGTGGGGTAAGGAACGATATGTTTAAAAAAAATTATTGATTTTACGTCACGTATTTACAGGTGCGTTTACCCGTGATGGGGTAGGTCCCTTAACTCAAATCGAAGGAAAAATGGACGCCAAGAAGTACTGTGAAATCCTTGGAGAACACATGCTTCCTCATCTGCGGGAAAAAATGCGTCCTGGTAGCATATTCCAACAGGATAACGATCTAAAGCACTCAAGTCGCTTAGCTCGAAACTTTTTAAGCGACAATGATGTCAATGTTTTGGATTGGCCATCACAGTCTCCCGATCTAAACCCCATAGAAAATCTATGGTAGCTATTAGATCGGGAAGTTAAGAGGAAACATCCGTCAAATAAGAGGCAATTAGAAGAAATTTGAAAAGTGAATGGGAGAAAATATCCATTAACACATTAATAGCTTTAGTCGACTTTATGCCTTCTAGGTTGCAAGAAGTCATAAAAAATAAGGGCTACGCCACTAAATATTAATTTTAAGATTTTTTTTGTAAGAATTAGTATTTAATTTAAATAAACACATTAAAATTTATGCTGTTGCATTTTTATTGCTCCCATGAAATTCGCACTCTTTTTAATAAATGACAAAATAATATATCATTAATTAAAAATATTTACATAATGTTATTGATAATAGGTATCTATAACTGTAGGGATTAATAACCCAAAGAAATATTTTGAACTGGTCACCATTTTTTTAAAATTATCGCACTTAAAGATAATTTTACCAAACGTTGCATTTTTTGTGCTCGCTACTGTAAGTCATAAGGCGAAACTTTTGACTTCACTTACAGAAATGTAAATGAGAAGATGTTCTTCTGCAATGTTGAGCAGATTAATTTCATAGATAAAATTTGTCTAACCTTCCATATTTCAAGTCTGGGATGAATAACGGAAAAATTTTAAAACTTTTAATAGATTCAAACAAAAATAGGTTCAAACAAAAATTAAATCCTAACTAATCTAGGAGGAAAATCTATCCCAAACAAAGGAAATTATTATGCAAATTCAATTTGATATATAAATCCGATTTCTTACTAGCGCTTTCTATTGGGACAGGCTAATGTGCTAATAAAATTTTCTTCATTGCCAGAACTTAAAATTTCTCTTGGTATCATTAGAAATTATACTCTTAGGGCCATTATTATAACTTACTTTTAACTAAGGGTACGAGTACGCAATAAGATAGAAGTGAGCGTTAAGCTGAAGGGACGAGCATCCTACCTTTAACATTTAAAGGTCACTTTATGTTTGAACTTGCTATATCATATACTATTTTCGATATGACAATTTCAAATTTAAACAAAATGAGCACATACAACACCCACTGCGTTAAAAACATACTTCTTTAATTGAGCAGTTTTATCGACTTTGCTCCGACACTGCCATATTTTTGAAAAAGTTAATTTTGTTTTATCTGTAAGTTGTAATAACCAAAATAAGTTAAAGGTAATTTCAACGTTAACTTTAGCTAAAGGTACCTTTAACTAACGCCACCTTTAACGGTATGTTGTAATAATGGCCCTTAAGGCAATTATTATAACTTGTCGTTATACTTGGGCTTAATTAAAGGTACCTTTAGCTAAAGTTAAAGGTACCTTTAACTAAAGGGCGCACTGTAAAGTTACCTTTAACTGATTTTCATTATTACAATTTGGAAATAAAATAAAATTTAAATATGGCAGTGCCGGAGTCGATAAAACTGCTCAATTAAACAAGGTTTTGTACGCAGTGGCAATAGCAACTTCGTTTTTTGTTGTATATGCTAATTTTTTTTTAAATTTGAAGCTGCTATATCGAAAATGATCACTTCTATCTTATTGGATACTCATAATAATGAAAAAGAATTTGTATGCCCGTGAAAATCCTCCCTTTAGTTAATGACAAGTTATAATAATGGCCCTTAAAAATATTCATATTGAAAGTTATATTTACATGCAATTAGGAAATGAGAAAAAGTGTTTTCCAGCGGACATACCGTAGGTACTAAAAAACATATTGACAGAAGCTGTTTCAAAACACTTTAATCTTTTTTTTAACACCGTACATAAAACTGATATATAGCACTAAAATTAAGGCGACATACGGACAAAAGCGGAAGACCGCTTATAGTCTAGAATTTATGAGCCGAAAAAGCGATATTAAGTCGCAAGTGAGGACTTTGCTTGAAAATGGGATTATTAGTGGAGAAAATTTGGAATGGTAAAAGAAAACTAAACGACGTTTCAATGTCAGATAAATACCCTTTAGCAAAAATTAATGAAGTACTTGCTCAATTAAGAAAAGCTAAATATTTTATAGAATTAAATTTAAATTGTTTGTGTCTGACGATCGAAACTTCCCATCCTGGATGACATAAACAGAATCGTTTAAACGACGGCAAATTGGGAATAGAAGGCGCTACAGTGTAGAATTAAGCTTTTTTATATTACACCATTAGTGTTGTTTTTGGCTTTAAATACTTTTTTATTTATTAATGAAGTTATTCGTTGTTTGACCGTCTGGAGGTATAAGAGGTCCAGAAATTTAAACTTTAATATTATTTTGAGGCTTTCGGCCATTACTTTATTTTGTGAAAAATAGTTAAATTAATTAAATTACAAGCAAATTAAAATTGTTAACAGATTAAAGAGTGTAACAAATAAAACCTATTTTAAAGTGAAATAAATACAAAATTGTATTTATAAAAGGAAAGTGCTATTGTTTTGTTTTTTTTTTATGCATTGGGCAATTATAACAAATTTTTCATTCCTTTTAGGGGCCTATTTTTCCAATTGAAAAAGGCGTGGACGGTATTTTTCTTTATTTCATTCCCTTACATACAGTCCACAGTTCGACATTTGGTCTAGACGCCAGGATTTCGAATCTTTTGTTTAATTTTCACCGATTAATTTTAATAAGGTAAAGTTGTTTATTCTTTTGTATTAAGGCGATATACGGACAAAAGCGGAAGACCGCTTATAGTCTAGGACTTATGAGTCGAAAAAGCGAGATTAAGTCGCAAGTGAGGACTTTGCTAAAAAATGGGATTATTAGTGGAGAAAATTTGGAATGTAAAATTAAACTAAGCTACGTTTCAATGTGTGTGATTCATATACCTTTAAAGTTTTGTAGTCTAGTCTAATAGAAATTTACTTTGATATGTAATTCCTTAGCACAGACATACTTTAAGAATTTATCGAATATTAAAACCGAACTGCATTGTTAATCCCATTTGTCTTGGGTTATAAGGAAATAAATTTTTAGATAAAAGGATGAAATTGGGGTGAGAGTAAACAGTTCAAAATCGAGTTCAACAACACAATGTGATATTTGTCCATACTTGCGTTATGATATGTAATAGTGCGTTAGATAAATAATAACATACATTACCATTAATTAATAGACAAATTAATGACGAACTTTTATACATACCAGTTAGCAATGATTAATAATCGTAATGATTAGTGATTTGATTATGTTTTTGAATGGCGACCATAGTGATTACAATTATTTTTGGTTTTAATAGTTAATAATTGATTACAAAATAATCAGGATTACTGACCATTAGTGTACCTAATCAAAAAGGATCAAAAGTAACTAAATTTTTTTCAATAATTCTTTTCAAATATGCAAAAAAAAAAACTGAAAGTAATTATTGAAAATAGTTTAATTGTTTTTGGACAACTTTTGATTCTGTTCAATTATTTTTACTAATCGTCAGTAATTCTGATTATTTCTATATATTATTGTGTAATCATAATCAATTAGTGATTGGAAAAAAATGTTCATAGAATTATATAATCATTACAATTCTTTTTTAAAACTAGTGTAATTGATTATTAATCGTAATCGAAATTAAACACGTATGTTTTTATATGACCGAGATACTCATATCTAAATATAATTTTTAAATCATTCAATTTAAAATCGATCTTTTTAATTCTATATAAAACTACAGTTTGTTCATGTGTTTCGCTTGCTAACCTTTTGATTTAAGTGCCAGTTACCCACACGTAACGTAGCGAACATTCTCTTTTTAGCATATGGAGAACAATGTAAACGTTCTCTTTCGTTCTCTCTATATACATGACAATCTTAAAAACTCTAAAATATAAGAAAAAAATAATATGTATTTTGAGTAACAATGTAAAGCAAATGTCCTTTCTGGTACTTTCTTATTCGAACATAAGTGTTTTTAGTCATTAAAATTCTTAAATGCATGCATAAACACTAGCTCGCCTACCATGGAAATAACTAGACCGGAGGCCTAATTCCCTGCAGCCTACCTCAGCTAACCTCCTGAGGACACTGTCACAAGGCAGGTAATCAAAGGCACCTCTGAAGTTAATAAATATGCCTAAGACATATTTAGAGGTACTTTCCTCTACACTACGCTTGACGTAAGACCAAGCGTCCTCAATACATCTACCTACTCTAAACCCTTACTGGTGCTCACATGTGCCCTCGATGGAGACCTCCTTCAGTCGAGATACCATAATCCTCTTCAGTACTTTTCCAAGCACCAGAAGGAGGCTGATACCCCGATAAAAGCGGGGATTACTCACCACTCTACCGCGAAAATTCAGGAGGACTACAATGCGGGCACACTTTCACCCACTAGAAAAATATCCCTCTGATATGCACTTTCTAAAAGTTGCCTCCAGATATTCCGGTATGGCCTTCCAGATGTTTTTCCACATCCCTACGATCATACCGTCAATACCCGGCGACTTCCTACTCTTGATCTGGCAAATGCCATGCATAAGTTCACTTCTCTCCAAGTTAGGACCCTCACTACGAGGATCATAGCTGCTGGCCTCCGCCCTTGGAAAAAAAACCCCCATAAGTTCGTTCATGTACTGCCTCCATGAAAACAATACGAAACTGCTCCATTCGTCCTCTTTAACAGTCATAATTCTGTCCTTGTATGTTTTAAGACATCGTTGATATTCCGCTTACGTTGAGCTAAGTCAACTTTGGCACGCCTACCCCTTTTGGAATCGCTTCCTTCGTATTATACTCAACTCTCGCGTCCACCACCGGACCCTGCAGAGTGCATTAGTTTTAAACCTCCCGAGTAAAGCGTCATTCACATTGGTTACCCACTGATGTAGCCTACTAATATGGTCGTTGCCAGTCAGTTGCACAAACTTGTCAATCGCTTCAACTACTGCAGACTCCCTGACATAGTTCTGGTAATGATCCCAGTCTACGTTGTGATTGCGCCTACGGATAACGCCACTGGTAACCCTGGATAAGGTTGTTATCTCTCACCCCCCAGTCACTAAACAGTTGCAGCAACTTAACCATCTTAGTGCCGAGCATTCGCGCGCCACCATCATGGCATACGTAGGCCAACCCGATGATAACATCAGGTGGCCCGACGGCATGCCCTTCAGCGTATAATTACGACAGTGTAGCGCAATGGAGCAACGCGACGCCAGATGCCCCGATTACCCGCAACGACGACACACGTCTTCTTTGTACCGACAGTCCCGCACACGATGGTCGAATCCGAGGCATGTGAAGCATCCAACGACAGGATCGTATTCGCGCACATGGAAGACGAACCACATTATGTAGCACCTGTTAACTCCCAATAAGGTCGATGTGACCTTAATGCTTTGTAGCATGATTTTAGAGTTGTCAATACCAACACAACATTTCATGTACACAAACAAAAGAATATCCAATTGCATATGAGCAGCGGCCACTTGACTCAATGCTGCTGACCGTCGCTGCAGCGTATGACGCCACAATAGTAATGCGCACATGCGACGATCATTTGACACTTTGTTGAGTGATCGTCGGCAGTATTAATATGTACTATGTGTGTTGGTGTTGTATTGCATAGCTTCACCGTGGGAATCATTATGGACAGCGGACGCGTGTCGTATGACATCCACTTGCCCACGATAAACACACACAAACCCTTTAATTTATAGTTAAGTATTAATTATCCACACAAACATGTGTTCTAGTATTAAGCCAAACCAATATTGTATTAGAAGTAGGGGATTGATTTGGAATTGTCAAATCAGCCAAAATTTTAGTACAAAAGAAGGGACATTTTCCCTCAAAGAATTAATCAATAAAGTCCAGTCGAACAGTGCAGATTTAAAGTGCACTCGACTATAAATAACAAAACCATTACAATCTTAATAATTCTACAGCTTAATGTATCGCGCGACATACGACCCTTCAGGTTCATCTCATAGAGATCCGTCATGAACTCCTCAATCAGGCAAAGCCACTGGAGCGCAGGCCGAAGCAGCTGCGGGCGTGACAGCAGGGACTGCAAGAGCAGCACCAGCACCCAACACGACAGATGACACCGTCTTTGCACTGCAGACATCGAGCCTACCGCGTAGAAGCTCATTTTCGGCAACGAGCGTCATGAGCATCTCTTCGTAGCGCCCGGTATGCTACATCACCAAGCGCGTAATGGACGACTCGACCTCACCGTCGAAGACCAACCCCAACAGACTGTTGGTAGTGGCCTTCATTTTCTTTACTGACGTACTACCACCGGTCATACCACACACGGACTCTACAACCGGCTCGACATCGCCCCTACCCAAGGTCTTCCTCCTCCTAAGTAGGTACCGCTTGGGTTTCGGCGCCGCAATCGCTGTGACGTCCACTTCCTTTTGCGGCGACCCAGGCTTAAAGAGCTTGCCGCTCTCGTTCTCCCTCGCCAACATTTCCACCTCAGAGCAGGTGGTATCGCTCCCTACGCGACCGGTTACGACTGCAGAAGGGGGACCCATCCCATCCGTCTGCTCCGCGCCCGGGAGGCATTTCACACGACAATACAATTACTTAATCGAAAAAGTTTAACTGAAAAATTCTACTGACCAGTAGTGAAGGCACGAACCGAATAGCACCCTGTTCACAACCTACCACAAAGTTGGAACTATCAACAATCTATTCTGTTAATATCATAAAACCAAACGAGTCTCTGTCTCTTTTATCTTGGTTATTTTTGCAAATATAAATATTTGCACAAAATTTAAACACTAATTTCCGGAGTAATACCCAACAGAAAATCACTATTTATATCTGAAAATGAAACTACTAAAAAGCCCTTCAATATAAATTTCAAACTCTCGCTAAACACACGCTAGATATATCAGAATTCAGAAAACGCAACCGCACACACTATAAGTTCATAACGAATAAGTGATAGTAGAGGCATAATAAGCCTAAAGAATTCGATACCCAATCTTAGACCGTGACATTTATTCCTGAAAATATTTTTCATTGTAACCTTTTCTTTTCAAGCGGATCTGATTTAGAATTGCTATAAGCTGTCAAGATTTTGAAAGTTTTTTTTTTAATGTTTACAGCAAAGCTATGTCATATGATATTTAATATACACTCGAAACTTATAACGGTATCCAATTCCACTTTTGTTTTTTTATTCCTTGATTTTTAAATTTGATTAAAAAGTATCAAAGTTGAATGAAGTTGCTTATCAATTTAATATCAAAAAATCAATGATTTGTCGGATTTCATAGCGATATCGTTAAACAAATAACATGACAAGAAAGCCAGGTGGTGGACCTCGTAAATCTGCTTCCCGCCAAGTTCGTCAAACGGTAAAAATAGAAAAAGCTGAATCTCGGAAAACGACAGTAAATGATACAAATTGTGTAAACGACGAGGCAAATTTATTAGCTAGAAGACTAATCAAGAAGTTACTTATAAGTAAGGGTTATATGAAGAAACGGTTTGACTTTGCTAGACGGTATCTGCATTGGCTAAAATTTTGTCGAGCGATGAATCAAAGTTTAAATTACACTTAACCCTCCTACAACGCGGCGAATAGGTACAAAAAAAGGCCCCGCTGTAAGGAAGAGTGTTGTAAGAGATATGAACTCCATACAAAAATCAAATTCAAAGTAAAAAATTTTTCACTAAAATATTGGAATTTGTATTGTAAAAATAATTTTTAATTTTAATTTTGTCGTTGTAGAACATTATTTTGACAGCTCTTAAGATGTTAGACAAAAGACTACACAATTACGTATTTGTTTGTCACTTTGTAAACACATGTTGGAATGTAAAAAAAGGTATCAATATATGAACAAAATGCAAAGAAAAAATATTTAAAAAAAAATTTCGTACATAAAATTCGCATTGTAAGAAAATGTCCGCAATTCGGGAACAGCGTTGTAGCGAAAACGCGTTATAGGAACCCGCATTGTAGGAGTCTCTGATAGGTTAAATTACATTCGTCGGCCTCTTAAACAAAGATATTCACAACGATTCTGTAAATAAACAACTTTCTGCAAATAAGACAAGACACGGTGTTGAACATAATATGGCATCGAGTTACATTTTTTTCTCGCTACTGTATGTCTGACGGTCCAAACTTCCTATCCTGACATAAACAGTGTTGCTTAAACTATGAAAAATTGTCAGTAGATGATGTTGCAGTGTAGAATTAAGTTTTTTTATACTTTAACATTATGTTGTTTTTGACTTTAAATCGTATTTCTTAATCATTATAAAGTTATTCGTTGTTTGATCGTATGGAGGGATTAGAACTTCAGAAATTTTAATTGTAATATTATTTTGAGCTACTACACTATTTTGTGAAAACTCATCAAAATTAAAATTGGTAATAGATTAAAAAGTGTAGCAAATAAAATCCATTGTGAAGTAAAATAAATACAGTTGAGCATCGATTATCCGTGATTTGATTAACCGGGAACATCAGTCGGTAATGAATAAAAGTTTTTTTATGTTTTATCAATTACCCGGGATTACATCAATTATCCGCGATCGTAAATAGTTTGTTTTTATCGTGTTGGGACCACGAAAATTTGTTTAGATTGCGTTAGCAAATCTAAATCTTATGTAAAAATACGTATAAAGTTTCTACTCAATTAAACAAAAAAACTGATTATTCGGGATGCTCCCGGTCCCGCCTATCCCGGATAATCAATGCTCAACTGTACAGTGGTTTTTTGGGCATTAGAATCTTTGCATTTTTTTTTTCTTTAGTGGCCTATTTTTTCCTATCCCGGATAATCAATGCTCAACTGTACAGTGGTTTTTTGGGCATTAGAATCTTTGCATTTTTTTTTTCTTTAGTGGCCTATTTTTTCATTTGGATAAAGGCGTAGACGGTATTTTTCTTTTTTCACCTCGTTACATACCGTCCACAGTTCAACACCTATTATCATCCATTTGTTTTAATAATTTTCACTTTAAACGAAAATTAGAATATTGAGGGCATCAGAGAAATGTTTCGTACTACACCCGAAACTATAACATATAATTTCGGCTTGAAAAGTGTGACTTTTTTTAAAATGAGGTAGATTTCTAGTCAAGATATCCAAACGACTCCTAAAATCTTAACTGGCTGTAATAAGTTTTCCAAATCCAACTATATATAAAGATTTATGATAAGCTATTTCAAATGGAAGGGTACAGATTTATGATCTTATCTCTCTGGATATTGTCGTCGCGGTTGAATTGTGTTAAAGTACAAAACCATTAACAAGCCTCTTCAAAGGGAAAGAAATCCTTAAATAAAAGAAAGAATATTTTAACTTCAAGTGATATAATATTGACATACCCAGATTTTAGTAAGGACTTTAAATTATATAGATCACTATGTAAGACTGAAGAAAATTCTGCAAGTAACGAAAAAAATGCTAGCGGTAAATTCAATAAGAAATTACTTATAAGGTCGTACTTAGGTTCTAATCTATCCTATCTAATCTAGCCTATCATATGCACTAAAAGCAACAAGAGCAATAATGCTAAAATGAAATGTTTGGACTCCCTGAAGACATTTGGAGAACTGAAAAATATTTAACATCAACTGCATTAGCAAATTTTAGATAACCATTACGGAAGATGTTTAATTTTGGCGTTCGAAGAATAGTTGTCGTATATAATAAATACTAGCAGATTGTACTCGACGTTGCGCGAGTTATTTTTTCGCCCCTTTCCCCTTTTTGGATTCATTTTGGTCGAACTTTAGAAACGGAATATCTCCAACAGCTATTTGGGAAACCTAACCACGCTAAGTCGGAAAAATTTTCCTGTTACCATTTTCTCTCCCTTTATCCCATCTTTTCACCCCTTTAAGCCAAAATTTTGAACAGATTTATAGCCTATAACCTGTACTGAGAAAAGCTTCTTCTATATCCAAAATTTCAAGAAAATCGGTTTTGGAACCCTTTTGGTTCAACTTTAGAAACCGAATACCTCCAATAGCTATGTATTTAGGAAAATTAACCAAGCTAAATCGTAAAAAATTACCTATTACCATTTTTTCTCAATTAGTCTAGACCTATTTCCCTAATTTCAAGAAAATCGGTCCATGCGTTCAGGCGTGATTGGCTAACAAACAAATCAACAAACAAACAAAAAAACGGACTTATAGAAGGATTTATAATATATAAATATTAGGTTATTAGGATTAGGATAACCTGCACTCAATTTGACCGTTTTTGGCCTCTTTCCCCCTTTTGGTTCAACTTTAGAAACAGAATACCTCCAATAGCTATTACTTAACTCAACCAAGCTAAATCGTAAAAAATTGCCTATTACAATTTTTTCTCCCTTTGCCCCATTTTTCTTCCCTTTTGGTCAAAATTTTGAAATGATTTATAGCCTATAACCTGCACCGACTAAAGCTCGATCTATATCCCAAATTTCAAGAAAATCGGTCCAGGCGATCAGGCGTGATTGGCTAACAAACAAAAAAAACAGACTTACAGAAAAATGTATAATACTACTAGCACATTGTACCCGGCGTTGCGCAGGTTATGTAGTTTGCATTAGTTTAAAAAAAATGTTGTTAAATTAAAAAAAAAACAGTGGTTATTTGTAGTTCACCGGTTTAACAAACAACCCAGTTTTTTGTATACCCTTAGTCCTAAATATAAATACACTCAATTTGCCCGTTTTTCGCCCCTGTCCCCTTTTTAGACCCCTTTTGCTCTAACTTTATAAACGGAATCCCTCCAATAGCTATTTGGGAAACTTAACCAAGCTAAATCGTAAAAAATACCTTTAAAACAGATAAAATACAACATTTATGCATAAAGTACTAATTTTTGCCCATTATTACCCTTTGGATCAAAATTTTGAAAATAGTTATTGCCTATAACCTGTATCGGTAAAAGTCGATCAATATCCCAAATTTCCAGAAAATCCGTCCAGGCGTTCAGACGCGATTGGCTATGCACTCAATTTGCTCGTTTTTTGCCCTCTTTTTGTTTCAACTTTAGAAACGAAACACCTCCAATAGCTATTTGGGAAACTTAACCAAGCTAAATCGTAAAAAATTACCTATTACCATTTTTTCACCCATTTGTCCCATTTTTCCCCCTTTTGATCAAATTTGTAAAAAGATTTATAGCCTATAACCTGCACCGACAAAAGTCTGATCTATATTCCAAATTTCAAGAAAATCGGTTCAGACGTTCAGGCGTGATTGGTTAACAAACAAACCAACAAACATTTGGGAAGCTTAACCAAGCTAAATCGCAAAAAATTACCTATTACCATTTTTTCCCAATTTTTTCTCCCCTTTTGGTCAAAATTTTGAAAAGATTTATAGCCTATAACCTCCACGGACAAAAGTCCGATCTTTATCCCAAATTTCAAGACAATAGGTCCAAGCGTTCAGGCGTGATTGGCTAACAAACAAACAAACAAAAAAACAGACTTACAGAGAGATTTATAATATATATTAGGATATTAAGATGCATTAAATTCTGATTCAATTCTACTTAAGCCTGAGGATCGGCTAAATATATTGGTTTTCAGAACTCCACCATATAAAAGTCCAATGAACAGATGACAGGACGTTTTTATTCTACCTTGTCAGAAATAGTACCTTGCCTTAAGATAGAAGTATAAAAGAATAATTCGATTGAACGGTGTATGAATATAACGCTACGTTCTACAACCGGTAAAAGAACCCAACCAACTGTTTTTGGGCAGAAGAGTTAGCACCAGTATTGAACAATATAAAAGGACAAGAAAAGAAAACATAGAGGCAGAGGTTAAATAACAAAAAGTTAATATAAACAAGTCAGGTCAAAAAATCGACGTAAAAATGGATAAGAGAATAGACTCGAAATTATCCTCCAGATATGAAACAGGAAACACTCAAAGCATATAAGTAGAATACTGTATAATTAAATAGAAATACTGTAGAATTAATAAAAATCGTACAAGGAAAAGAATAAATTTATTTTAAGTAGATTTCCAAGCTTGTTTTTAAATTAGAAAAATAAGCCTCTGTTTTAGAATTTTGATACCACTGCGGAAAGGTATACGTCTTTCATTATACGAACTCATACTCATGTGGGATCGCATCTCAAAGGATTAAGACGATCCCGTAGGGTTAAAAGAAATCTGAACTAAAGTAATAATAGTAAGCGACCTGAAAGACATAAACATGATAAAACGTAAATACTTGATCGAGTTCGAAAAAATAATAGTTTTGAATACAAAAAAGGCAAATAAAATTATTATATATTTGGCAGCCGAACCAAGCAGATCAATTTTGTATTTTAAATAATAATAAAAAAATTGTTGTAAACGTTTGTTAAAACTTAAAAAATTCATTTCAAAATTAATTTAATTTTCAAAATTAATTTAATTTTCAAAATTAATTTAATTTCAAAATCAATTTATATCATTAAATATAAATTAAGCCATTTTGAATCTACATTCATAGCCACAGTACATAACGAACATGAAAAAATTCAGAAGGGAAGATTTAAATTTATACATTCCATTCACCTGAGCGTCCACCACTTCCCACCTTTTACAGAAAGACTAAAAATTATATAGAGACCCATATTTCGGAGATAAATCCACTTTACCCAACAAAGTATTTAGTAAAATAATAGATGATGTCCAGGAACCATTAGAATAGGAACAAGACAGACAAGATCAGACAGTAGCGATAATGTGGGAAGTTATGTATCACAAGACCATTACAATGAAAGCTTTAGACAAAATAGCTAACAACAATAGTATGCAGGTTATCATAAACAAAGTTTTGAATCAAATTAATAATGTTACAAAATGTATAAACAGTATTTCTAGTGCAATAAAGAAGGACAATGCTACGAGGACATTGAAATAATAAGGAATAAGACAAGATTGACTAAAGAAACAATGTTCACGCTGGCCACCCTACTTTTAAGTTTAGACTTAAGTTTTGTGAAAGTGTAGAAACCACCCCTGTAATTGCCTTTATAATATTGTGAATTGTTAATAATATTAAACGAAAAGAGTTCATTACACGATCCACCCCCCATCCCGAAGGTTCGTTTGGTACACAATAAATATTAATTTGAATATTTAGCACTAATAATTTTGTATTTCATTCCCCGTTTTCTCGGCTAATATTTTATTTTATTATTTACCCTGCACCCCCCGATACAAACAATAATAAATATGTAATATCCTATTCAATGGATCAAGTCCTGTATTATAAACATATTTTATTTAATATTAAATATTAGCCACAGATTATTTAAAAACTGAAATTATTTCATTTACTAATAGTAGAATTAGGAAATGTAAATATATTAAGTACTTCTGTAAACATCTAATATATATAAATACATAATTGTAAAATATATAAAATCTCTATAAAAATAGAATAGTAAAAACTATTATCAATAACGATACTATAATAAATTTCAATTTTACCGAAATATTTCTATACGATAAAAGTATGTGTAAGACAAACAATTTACTAGATTTATGTAAAGTTAATTGTACAAAAATATTATATTGGGAAAAAAGACTTTTTCTATCACGATGTTAGTGGTAACACCTCCGAATTGGATCAACCGCTTTTCATGAAATTTTGTGTGCATATCGGGTAGGCCTGATAATCGGACAACATCTTTTTTTATACCCCTAAATGTTAAGAGGGCGTGGCAAATCGATGAATATTTAGGTACATATTGAACGGAGAGGAATAAGATTTGGTAGGTAAGTTCGTAGAGCCGATATCGACGATCCCACGAAAAATGGGGGTGACAACCCTCACCCTTCATGTGATACTCTTAAACTACTGAACCGATTTTAATCATTTATTTTTTGTTCGAAAGCTTTTCAGGTTTATTTAAAAAATCGATATAGCAAAAAATAGGCGTAGCAAACCTTTAAAACTGAACATTTAGGGGCATAGTAATCGTAGACGAATGCAATTTGGTGGGTAAGTTCGTAGAGTCGATATCGATAAACTCACCCAAAATTGGCTTGGCAATCCGCCCTCTTTAAGAGATACATAATAGTCTGTAATTCGATGGTTTATAACTACATATGTACATATATAACGTGTATGTCTGTTAGTTTTTGTTGTGGAGCGATCAAAACAACTACAACGACAATTTTATATATTAGATTTACAAAATTAAAGTAATAACACCAGACCTAAATTCAGCTTTACCTCTTGCTTAGAATCGGAGCTTATTGCATTATTCTCTTTGCAGATTTATTCTGACAACGAGACTTCTGGGCGAATTTAATAAACTTAGATAACGGTAATTTTTTTGTAACTCCATCTATCAAATTATTTGTTACTTATTCAGTTTGTTTTGCCAAATCATCATGGACCGATATTGTATTCAAGGACACATGCGTAATCAATTTTTTAATCAAATTTATTTTTCAATTACGTTCTATTTTTGAATGAAAAATTATCTTCAACAAAAGGACAAATTGCAAACAACAAAATTATCGAATTTGGGGTGTTTCTGAAAAATCTATATCATGGACCCATATTCCTTTGAGAACGCTGTGCTACCAGGTCATCACTACTCACTACTATCGGCGAGCAATATAGGTCGATGATTACAAAATTGTATTGGCCTGAATTGGGTGATATACACACTGCTCATGCCACATTAGATAATCTGCAAGTGCGATTTGAGGCCATGGCCATTCCAAGCGGAGGCCACATAAACTGGCTACCGTGATCATCCGATTTAAAATCCGTTAGACCTTTTCTTGTGGAGCTTTCTTAACCTGGAGATGTACGTGATGCCATCAGTCAAATTCATTCTGATTTATGAAAAATTAAACATTTGGCAGACATTTCACTTTGAGAAGTCATGGCAGACATTTGAATTAGATGTTATATTCCCCACATAAGTAAGTCAATAGGTCTTTCAAACGAATAAAAAAAATAATATATCACACACACAAATGTAAGAAGCGTTTAATTGAAGATTCTATAGAGGAAACAAACTTATTTTATACATCCATTCTATACCGTTCTAAGTACACTTTTTAATATTCTTGCATTTTTAAATTCTACATTCTCTAACTTGAATACTTGGTTAAGATGCGTCCATCCGTTCCGAAGTTATTGGGAAAAATCTGCTTAGAATACATATATAGTCTTATGGCGCGTGAAAAATTAGAGAGCTCATATCTCAAAAGTCACTTCTTCGACTTAGAATGTTATAGAACGGAGGCGTCGATATGCAGACATAATTTAATATTTTTAGTTTATTTTTTTTTTTTTTGTTTAAGTATATTTTGCTTTTATTTTAATTCAAAAGTACTATACATAATTATTATTTGTGGTATTTATTCGCTGTATCTATTATTGTTATTATTATATTTATATTGCTTGTGTTCTTCATCATAAGTGGGATTTTTTTATGATTTCTAAAAAAAAAAATTATTTCATTTCATGTATTCATTTAAATTTATCATTAAAGCTATTATTTTAAAAAATTTATAATATTTAATACAAGACGTTTTAGTTTTTATACAATTCGCGGGATCACTAAATTCACTTTTACCTACTGTAATATTTTTTAAGAAATTCGATTTAATTCATTAATTTAGAATTCAAAATATTGTAAAAATACGGAAGAACGCAAATTACTTAATTGATCATCACAAGCCTTCAGTGGGGATTACGACCTAGTTCCTCACATCTTCCATATTGTATGTGTTTATTTTATCTATGAGTAGCGTGACTTACAGTTTGAAGCCACAAACTTCTGGCATAAGTTTTCAACAATTATGCCAGAAAATATTATTCATATTTCGTTATGTTCTGGATGGCTGTTCCAGTTGTTTAAGAATATTCAATACCTCCTTTGTTTATAAATGCATATTATTATTCTATGAACTTAAAATTATTATTACTAAGACAAATATTACCAGAAAACATAAATACTAGATAGTAATGGCTTTACAGACTCTATTATATGCAAATGTAAGCCAGATTTTTCATACACACAATCTGCGAAAATACACATAAGAAATGAGTTAACTAAGGATTCCTACAGCGTGAGTCTTTTAATTAATAAAGTGGAATATGGTTGTGAATGAACTATATGAGGCAAGCATCGGATATGCAGATGAAATAAAAAAATTGCAATTTTATACTGTCCTCTTAAAAAAAAAATCTATTTATTAATTTTTATAAATTGTATAGTATTTGTCAGCTTCAGAAGTTTATGCGAAATATAAAGGTTAATTAGAGGAGCTTAATGGGAAAGGTATTATATTAAATGATTATATTGTGCGAAGTAGCTGAAATAATAAGTAAGATTTTGTGGTAGGGTTTGCAGTCCAATTTCACAAGTTTATACCAATTAACCAATATACAGTAGCGAGCACAAAAAATGCAACGTTGGGTAAAATTATCTTTAAGTGCGATAATTTTAAAAAAATGGTGACCAGTTCAAAATATTTCTTTGAGTTATTAATCCCTACAGTTATAGATACCTATTATCGATAACATTATGTAAATATTTTTAATTAATGATATATTATTTTGTCATTTATTAAAAAGAGTGCGAATTTCATGGGAGCAATAAAAATGCAACAGCATAAATTTTAATGTCTTTATTTAAATTATATAGTAATTCTTACAAAAAAAATCTTAAAATTAATATTTAGTGGCGTAGTCCTTATTTTTTATGACTTCTTGCAACCTAGAAGGCATAAAGTCGACTAAAGCTATTAATGTGTTAATGGATATTTTCTCCCATTCACTTTTCAAATTTCTTCTAATTGCCTCTTATTTGACGGATGTTTCCTCTTAACTTCCCGATCTAATAGCTACCATAGATTTTCTATGGGGTTTAGATCGGGAGACTGTGATGGCCAATCCAAAACATTGACATCATTGTCGCTTAAAAAGTTTCGAGCTAAGCGACTTGAGTGCTTTGGATCGTTATCCTGTTGGAATATGCTACCAGGAGGCATTTTTTCCAGCAGATGAGGAAGCATGTGTTCTCCAAGGATTTCACAGTACTTCTTGGCGTCCATTTTTCCTTCGATTTGAGTTAAGGGACCTACCCCATCACGGGTAAACGCACCTGTAAATACGTGACGTAAAATCAATAATTTTTTTTAAACATATCGTTCCTTACCCCACACCATTGTGTCCAACTTCACGCATGGATATTAATTCTTATAAGGCTTTAATGATTGCAGTTTTGCTGTCAGCTGAGAGCTGCTTCTATTACAAAACACATGTTGTATAACTTATTTAAGAAATTTTCAATTATAATTAAATAAATAACTTACTTTAACTATTTTTTTATTATGTTTCATTTTTTTTTTGCTCGCTAAAAATTTGCACTTTTTTCACTAATTCAAAAATATTTAACTTTTTAAAGCAGAATTTGGAATAAACTGTGGTTACTTTGAAAACTTATAATTGAAAGAATTAACAGCAAAAGAAAATAGATAAATTAGTTACCGTTATTTGGAAACAGATCTTATTAAAGATCATATGGCACATTGTTACATTTTTTGTGCTCGCTACTGTATCTCCAAGAGTTTCTATAATAGCATATTAGAAATATGTGTTAAATTCAAAATTGGCCACACAACACTAGTTTGTAGCACACCAACTACAAAGTTGCAATCACCAAACAAGTAATCTTCATAAATTAACGAGTTTTGTCGAATAATATAAATTTTTAAGAGATTTGTAGTGTTATTAATCCAATCAGAGAGGGTGTTCTTTATATACGAAATTTATGGTCCAGATTACATTATTTGAATTCAAAATATGTAGTTGTTCATTCAGACCAGCGTTGCCGTTTGGGTTATTTTTTTTTTCTAATGTGTAAATGTGTATTTTTTCTTCATTTTGGTTATTTTCTTTTATTATCGTTAATATTATTTAAAAATTGGTATTACAAGCTTTGCAATCATTAGCAAAGCGTTCTATGACTTTAAGCGCTTTTACTACGTTCAAATAAATAAAAACCTTAATTTATTATTTCGATGGCTGAATATAAAAAATGGCTAAATCGACTTTTTGTTATTTTACAGGATAAGCAAAAAACTTAAAAAAATCTGCAAAATTTTAGATACAACAAAAATTTTAATACGGTTTTTAATAAAAAAAAAACAGCAACACATTTTACTTCTCATTTAAAAAATTTTACATTTTCATTTTAATGAAGTTTTGAAATATAGGCCTTTATTTCGTTGACATTTTTGAAAATAAAAATTCAGTTAGGCCTTTTTTAAACTGAGTTGAAAGTGAAATATATGATAATAATTCAGGTTTTAATAATGAACGGTAGTAATTCATGAAATTAAGAGGATTAAGTCTAAAGTAAATTGTAAAAAATTAGTTTTTATAAGACAAATTATCATAAAAAAGATGACAATATGTAGGTAAAAACTTTTTAAGCCCTGTCCTGTTGGTTATCCCATTTCTTTTTCGTGATTGGCATTTTCATCTTATAAAGTGAATTAGAGGGTATATCTTTAATCGCCGACTTTGATCTATGTGAGCGTAGAGAGTAGTAGTAGTTAATAGTTTTCTAAAAGGCTTAAGTGACCGTTCTTTATTTGATATGCTAAAATATTAAAGGTCTTCCTTTCTTTCTTTTCTATTTACGTTATATGTCCGTTCGGAATTTCTTGCAATATTTTTCCTTTTTCGGATACCATTAGTATTCTCCGAATCAGAGTCAAAATTTTCATTCACTTTCATAAATTTTATTGCATTATTAAACTCATCATTTTTCCTGCTTGCCAAAAACAGTGAAACTTTTCAATTGATTTATAGCCGTCGTTTTTAAGGACTCGTCCCGCCGCCGAAATTTGTTAAGCAACTTTTTCCACTAAAGTGAATTTGTTATTTGGGAAATATAAACGCACAACTTCAGTTGCGACTATAATTTTAGAATGAAATTAAAAATTAGTTAGGAATTTATCTTTCAAAAATTCATTGCCATGAATTAGGCCCTTTTTTAAAATCGTTATAAATCTGATATTTGCAATTGTATCCATCCGAAATTTTGAGGCAGAGTGCATTTGACTTTTGTCCCCCACAATAAACTAAAAACGCTATTTAAAAAAAACTGAGTCATCGATTTTTAGTTTAACTACACAGAAAAAATAAAATTTTTGTATTAAACCTTAAATTTGTTAAAAACAAATGCATTTACATAAAAAAAATTTTGGTTAATTTTTTGCTTATTTGGTTATTTTTTATTTAATTTTGGTTATAAAATTTTTTTGGTCGTGGCAACGCTGATTCAGACATGAGAAATTTTTCCAACATTTCTAAAATTGTTGGTGATAAACTTATAGACCTTTATAACTCCGCTCTTTTGTAGTCTTACTCAAGGTATGACGTAAAACTTTTAATTTTTCAGTAATATGCAATATGATCATCATTGTAAATGCATTACTGCGCTGCATAATATGATTAATTTGCGCTGACACTGCTAATTACATGTTGCTGATGATTCTTTTTGTTTACTTATTTGTTTGCATTTACGTACGAACAAACACTGTAGAAATAAAAAAATTATTAATAAATTTGATTTTTGAATTTGACGATAAAACAAATGAGAAAATATTGTCAAATACACAAAAAAGAAGACATTTAAGGAAGAAAAAAAGAAACTTTCTGTTACACATACATAATTGGTCATTAGAACCCATCAGTCAGGATTATTGACCAAGTTTTTCACACCACTTATGTTGAGTGTGTTAATCTTATACATGAGTATCGGGATCTACAACGAACGACAGATTTATGAGAAACTTTTCATGGCAATTTTATTTACTCTCAGAGTTTTTGCCAGAAGTCTGGTGAGAGGAAATCGCCGAAAAAATACTTTTTGTATTTTGTTTTGATGTCTGGCCTGGGACTCGAACCCTGGCTTTTACTTCTAATAAGCCAACATACTACCTACTAGATCCAGTGCTGTCAGATATGGCCATTTCTCGCCAAACGTGGCGATTTTTAGGCGATTTACACAATAGATGGCGATTTATTTGGCTATTTTTCACAAATTATTTATATTTTCCTGAAATACTTTTTTAACACTTTAATAACGTAATGTTCCTTATGTATTATTATTACATAGTGAATGGCACAATTAATGTCAACAAGTAAACCAGTTTATATTTATAGAATATACCAATGCCTTTGTCTTTTCGTACACTTGTAAAACAATACAAAAACAACAAGCTGATTGTTGTTGTTAAGAGTACTTTTCTGTTAAAATTTATATTGAAAAATGTGAAGTGTTACATCTCTTTAAATGTGCAGTATTGATGCCAAACAAGTGTCAAATTAGTTAACGGTAAATTGAAAAATTATGAAGTCGCCGTAGTCTAGTGGATAGTATGTTGGCTTATTAGACGTAAAGCCCAGATTCGTATCCCAGGTCAGACATCAAACGAAATAAAAAAAAAATATTTCTTCGGCGATTTCCTTCAGCAGATTTCTGGCAAATTTTCTGATAGTAAATAAGCCTGCCATGAAAAAGTTTATCAAAAATCTGTCTTTCGGAGTCGACGTTAAGATGTAGGTTCCACTACTGACGTATAAAATTAAGGCATACCACATGAGTGGTGTGAGAAGCTAGACCGTAATCCGGACTGAAGGGTTGTAATGCCAATTATGTATGTATGTAAGACTTCAAAAGAAAAGAAAAACATTTAGGAAAGGAAAAATTAAAAAATACTATTAAAGCATTATTTAAAAAACGAAAACGTTATAATGGCATCTTCTTCAAAAAAAATTAAAGTAGATCGTCGACATGGAAAGGATTGGAAAAATGAAAGTTGGGCCATGCATAGACTTTTATTAATTGATATATTGACCTTATACAATGATTTTTTAAACTTTTGGTGATTTTTATTTTGGAAAAAATGAATATTTTAATTTGACGATTTTACGTATAGCTTTTGGCGATGGAGGTAAAAAAATCTGACAACACTGACTAGACCACAACGACTTTCTGTTAAAACTCTTTTTTCTCTCTCTCACTCATTCAATGCATCATGCGTATACCGAAAAAGTAGAATCAATGTAGTTGTTTGTGGCAAGTTACAGAAGAAAACGCATAGAATGCATCAGTCCGAAAGTCCATACTATCCGTACCAAGCGCCTCGCCTTCTTACATTCTATGCCGTTTTCATTGCCAGTTACGCACAATACGTTTTATGCGACTGATTCTAGTAGTATGTTTATGGGGTTTCGCGATCAATTTTTCCATACAAATTTGGGAGCACACTCATAGTTTTTTGTATGGAGTTTTGGGGCCAATTTTTCTATACAAATTTGGGATCACGCTCATAGTTTTTTTTGTATGGGGTTGCTCATAGTTTTTTGTATTGGGTATCTCGGTCAACATTTTCCATACAAATTTGAGATCACCCAAAAGCTGATGCTTTTTGATATGTGTGTGCGTGTGTGTTAAAATTTGGGAGCATGCATAGCTTTAAAATAATTAAATCGTTGCAGAATTGGGGTTTCTCGATCAATCTTACCATACAAATTTGGGATCACGCTCATATTTTTTTTTGTATGGGTTTGCTCATAGTTTTTTGTATATGTTTTCTAGATCAATTATTCCATATTTTTCCATACAAGTTTGGGATCACGCTCATAGTTTTTTGTATGTACAAATTTGGGATCACCCCTTTAATTGTTATTTATTTTTTTTCAGTTTCATTTTTGGTTTGTATTGCGAAAGGCTAATGCTTTTTGATATGTGTGTGCGTGTGTGTTAAAATTTGGGGAGCATGCATAGCTTTAAAATAATTAATTCGTTGCAGAATTGTGTATAATCGATCTATTGTATACCTATACGCTTTGCATTTAGGTGTGATTAATGTTGAAATTAAAAAAAATGTTTAATTGGTTCTTTTATTTGTTATAAAAAATGCATTTATTAAAAATTAAAAATATATTTACACAGTTTATTCAATGCAAAATGCATATCACGTTACTTACTGTCTGGCGCGTGTAAACAAAAAAATATGTCATATATTTTTCATTGCGATATTTGATCTGCCGAATTCTCATGCTTTGCCAGGTGTGATTAATGTTGAAATTAAAAAAAAAAAATGTTTAATTTGTCTTATTTTTTATATTAATATTTTTATTAGGGAAAAATAAAAAAAATATTATTCTAAAATTTATACTAAATACATTTCTTAAACTTATGCTAAATACATTTCTTATAATTATAATTAAATTTTATTAAAAGTACAGTTTTTACAATTCAATTGATTTTATTATTATCTGTATTATTAGATATTTATTTTTTCAGTTATTAACAGATTCAAATTTAAAAATACGTTTATAAAAATTAAAAAGCATAAGTGTTAACAAGTATTGTATATAGAATGTTTAACATCGACAAATGTTGAAAGATTGTGAATAAGTATATTCACAGTTAGATCTATGTATGATATTATTAACACATATAAATAGATGATTTACATAATTACAAATTCTAAATTCATTTATAAGTTTCATAAATGAAGCTATATGTTCCTTAACAATCTGATTATTATGTTTTATTAATAGTTCTTCCAATTCAGCTGATAAAATCATTTTTTATTAAAAATTTTTTGTTATACTTTATATGTATAAAAAGTAAGGATCAGCTGAAAATAAAATTAATAACTTTAAAGGTTTTATTAATTAACAATGTGTTCTCTTTTTAACAAAATTGCTAAGTAAAATAACATTCTTTCCCGCACATGTATGATTAAAATTATTATGATTTTCACAAATCTTTATATTTAGATTATGTTTATACAAAGTTTTCATGTTCGAACAATCCCAATAATTTAAATAAATTATATATATTTGTATTTCTTTTCCAAGTAGTTCTCTTAAGCATCCGACTTCTTCTTATCCCTTAATATATACAACAGGATATTCTTCCACTTCTTCCCTTTTTCTTTTAGTTAGTATTAGATATTCTAAATGATTAAATCGTTTTAGAATTGCGCTTTGCATAGAGGTGTGATTAATGTTTAAATAAAAAAATGTTTATATTTTTATATTCATATTTTTATTAGAGAAAAATAAAAAATATTATTCTTAAACTTATACTAATTACATTTCTTATAAATATAATTAAATTTTAATAAAAGTACAGTTTTTTTACAATTCAATGGTTTTTATTTTAGAAAATATTATTAGATATTTCTTTTCTTCAGTTTTTTACATATCTGCAAAAGAATTAAATCGTTATAGAATCTGAATATAGGTCAGATTAATGTTTAAACAAAAAAAATGTTTAATTTGTTTTATTTTTTATAAAAGTACATTTATTAAAAATTAAAAACATTTTCAGACAGTTTATTCAATGTTAAACACATATCCAGTTACATACTGTCTAGCGCCTGTATCCCAAACTATATGATATATTTTTCATTATGATATTGAAATGAATCTGATAAATTCAAAGCATTTTTAAATCACATAAATAAAGTCAGACAGTTATACAATATCAGATTTCCGATTCATTTCGCAATACTTAATATTCTCAAAGTAATTAATAATAATTAATAATTAATTTTAATAATAATTAAAACCAATATTTTTCCAAATAATTAATCAGCATTTTCGCAAAATCATCACTGAAATTATTACGACACATGTATATAAGAAAATGTAAAATATGAAATGTAATTTTAAGCTAAATAATCAAAAATTGTGTTTTAAATATAGTTTTTTCATTAGGAATTTAAAAAATAAATTTATACAAATAGAGTGTGTTAGAGTATTAACTTTTCATTACAAGTTCTAATTGAAATATAAAAAATACGTTAAGAAATGTCGTTAAATTTATTTAGTGCTTATGATTGGTTTCCTCATCAAGAGATGACATCATCAACAACGCCATCACCAACGCCACCATCAATCACACCGACGACTGCAGTAAAGGAGCTGTTTACCGCTCTAATGTCTAGACGTTTAAACGAAATCGAAAGGATTCAGAGGAAATACACCTCATATATCGCTAAACAGAAGGCGATAGACGAGAAGCTGAAAAAACTGCAACAAAAGAAGGAGGAGATGGAGACAAAAACGCTACAGTTTTTAAAAAAGCAGGAAGAAAAGGATCGTATTCCCGATTCTCCGTTAGAGGTCCTTCACAAAAGTCGTTACAAATGTGAAATTTGTTTCAACTATTTACATGGAAAGGATCTCGTATTCCTCGGCTGTACACACTACTTATGCCATGATTGTCTAAGAAGGTGGAACAAGTTATCGTGTCCTTACTGCCGACAAGAAATTAACAACGTACATATCATAAAAAAGCTGGAGGATTGTTATATTATAGACAAAGTTCCCCCGTCTAATATAATGTATCCTACGCTAAGTAACTGATCTCACTTCCCATAGTGTAATAAGAAGTGATGATGATAATAATGATGATTTATAATAAACAAATTATATTTTTTCAAATTTAAGAATATGTTTATAAAAACTATACATATTTAATAAATAATGAATTATAAAATAAAAGATTTTGTTTTTATTTTTTGAAAATATTAATAGATATTTATTTTTTTCAGATTTTTACAGATTCAAATTTTAAAATATATATGTTTATAAAGCTTAAGTATTGTATATAAAAGTGACTATATTATATATTAAACCCAACGCCCTCTACTAGTTCTTTCAATAGCGTTTTCATATTCAGAATAAGGCATATCAAACGTTAACATATGTAACAGATATCATCTTCAATACTATTATAATTGGAAGAGGGAATGATTTGGTTATCTTTCTTTATTTTTTAGCTGATTTGTTAATAGTCTCAAAACCTATATTATCATCTCGTAAAAAGATTGTGAATAAGTATTTTTACATTTAGACCTATGTATGATATTATTAGCACATAAAAATGAATGATTTACCTAATTACAAATTCTAAATTCATTTATAAATTTCATAAATGAAGCTATATGTTCCTTATCAATCTGATTACTATGTTTTATAAGTAATTCTTCCAATTCAGCTGATAAAATCATTTTTGAGTAAACATTTTTTGTTATACTTTATATATATAAAGAGGAAGGATCAACTGAAAATAAAATTAACAACTTTAAAGGTTTTATTGATTAACAATGTGTTCTCTTTTTAACAAAATTTTTAAGTAAAATTACATTCTTTTCAGCACAAATCTTTATATTTGGGTTATCTTTATACAAAGTTTTTATGTTCGGACAATCCCAATAATGTAAATTAATTATATATATTTATATTTCTTTTCCATTTCTTTTGTATTTCTTTTCTATTTCTAACTTTTTCATATCATATTCATATTTTCAGATATATTGTTCTTTTTTTACTTTTTATTTTTTATTTTATTTTTTATATATATATATATATATATATATATATTTTTAATAATGTTTTTTTTTTTTGTTTTTTAATCAGCTTTTTTTTTCCTGAAAAAGAAATCTGAAATCTGTATATAAATAAATAATAACAAAAAAATGATTATTTATTATTTTTTAGTTTTATTCAATGTCAGATGAAGTAAAATTTTTGAACAGTATATAGTTTTTCCCTCGTTGAAGAGGACCCCGTCCTAATTTCTAAGTAAAATTACATTCTTTTCAGCACATGTATGATTAAAATTATTACGATTTTCACAAACCTTTATATTTAGATTATCTTTATATAAAATTATGGTTAGATTACAATTACGTAAGTTGAACAACTGCATAAGAAAAAAGTTGTGATTATATTATATATTAAACCCAACGCCCTCTACTAGTTCTTTCAATAACATATTCATATTCAGAATAAGGTATATCAAATGTTAACATGTAACAGATATCATCTTCAACACTATTATAATTGAAAGAGGGAATGATTTGATTAACTTTCTTTATTTTTTAACTGAATTGTTAATAGTCTCAAAACTTATATTATCATCTCGAAATGTTGCGACTATATCATCATTTATTAATGAGTACTTATTTAAGTTTTTTCTTATTGTTACTTTGAAGTTTTTCAATTATATGATTTTAAGTTTCTGTTATAGATCTTCTAATATATTTACCCTATCCATATTACATATTTAATATTTTTTAATTTTTCTTTTAATATTGTTCTAGTTTTTATAATATCATTTAATAAGTTATTATATATTATTCATATTTATTTGTCTGTAATGATCTGCTCACGATCTGGTCACTATCTGCTCACTATCTGCTTATGATCTGGTCACTATCTGCTTATGATCAGCTCACGATCAGCTCACGATCTGCTAACTATCAGATTTATATCTGATCACTATCTGCTTAATAGTTTTCATTATGATTATATAAAACCTAAATATTGCGAAAACCTTCAACTCAATTACATGGATACTGATTCCTTTATTTATGACATTAAAACAGATGATCTATATAATGATATAAAAAATGATATTAGTACACATTTTGATACATCTGCATATTCTAAAGACAATCCATATAATTTTCCGCAAATTAATAAAAAAGTATTAGGGATGATGAAGGATGAGTGTAATGGTAAAAATATTAAAGAATTCATTGGTTTAAGAGCTAAGATGTATTCAGTAAAAATTGATAGAGTTGATACCGAAATTAAAAAAATTAAAGGTGTTAAACAATGTGTAACTAAAAAATTAAGTATAAATGACTTTAGGAAATGTCTGTTAGATAAAAAATTATACTATGACACAATGTATATATTTAGATCTAAGGTACATCAAATTTATACACAAAATATTAGTAAACTAACATTAAGTTATTTAGATGATAAGCGATATATTAAAGAAAATGGTATCAATACTTATGCATGGGGACATTATAAAATAAATTCTCCATCAACATCATCATCATCAAATTTAAATTTATATAGAGAATTTATGCAAGACGATGATGATGAAATGTTTTTAAATGTAAATGTATAGATTAAGTAGTTTATAAGAATGTAATATGAAATAATAAAGTACATACATATGTATATATTTGAAAATAAATCAGTTTTTTATTTCTTATCAGATGTAAGAATAATTGAAAATTTGTAGAAAAAGGGAGTAAATTAACATATAGGTCTTGTTTAAAAAGTAAAATGTCAAATTAGTTTTTCATTTCATTTAATTTTATATTTAACCAATAAAAAAAAATTTTGTCTTCTTATTTATACAGGAAACTTTTTTCAGGTATATATTCAAATTATGATAAAACAAAAAACAATAGCACAACTTGAAACTTAATCTAAATTTCAAGGTTTTTCTTTAATCATAATTTGAATTAACGTTAAAATAGTTTGCTTTAAATATTTAAGAACAACCTTGAACCACTTTCAAGTTTATTTACTCTGAATTTGTCTGGGGTTTCATGTTTCCTGGAATTTCTTACACGCGTGACAAAATGCATATCAAAAATAGGAAAAAATGCATACATGCTGCAGAAATAAAAATAAATAAAAAATTATATGAAGAAATAGAAATATTGTTGTACATGATCTTTAATTTTAAACTGATAGGAAAGGGTTGGCTGGTTGTGCCTATATAATTTTTTTTTATACATGACGTGCACTTGCGCGGTCAGTTTCTTGAGATAAGAAATTCTTGTCATGTTTAATCCTTAGGATACACACGATAAGAGATTTATATGTAAAAATAATGTTAACACTTATGCTTGGGGACATTATAAATTCTCCATCATCATCATCAAATTTAAATTCATATGAAGAATTTATGCAAGACGATGATGATGAAATGTTTTTAAATGTAAATGTATAGATTAAGCAGTTTATAAGAAAGTAAGTGTAAAAAAAAAAATTTAAGAAAAAATAAAAATGTAAATCTACCTATTTATATACATTCACATTTGTTTTACACATAATAAAAAAAAAAAATTTTAAAAAAAACATCTTTTTTTGTTTTTTCATTTCAAATTTTGATTCAGTTTAATATTTATTCATTTTTCCTTTGCTTTATATTTGGTCTCGATCTGCTTTGCACCTGATCTCGATCTGCTTTATATCTGGTCTCGATCTGCTTTATATCTGGTCTCGATCTGCTTTGTATCTGATATCGATCTGCTTTGTATCTGATATCGATCTGCTTTGTATCTGTTCATGATCTGATTTATTCCTGATTCCGGCCTGCTTGATGTCTTGTATATATACATATATATATATATATATATACATATCTTTTAATATTGAATATACTATTTCGAGTTCTCTACAAACTTCATTCAATTAATTTATCCCTTTGCCTTCTTGTTCTAACCGTTTTGAAGTTTTGTACCAGGTAGATGTAATTCAACAGGTTATTTGTTTATTAAGTTGATACTAGCAGGCTATACCAGCTGCTAGTATAGCTAATACAGTTGGTATAGCCTGCTAGTATAGCTAATACAGTTGGTATAACCTGCTAGTATAGCTAATACAGTTGGTATAGCCTACTAGCAGAGCTAATACTGCTGTTATAGCCTACTAGTACTGCTATACCAGCTGGTATAGCCTGCTAGTATAGCTAATACAGTTGGTATAGCCTGCTAGCAGAGCTAATACTGCTGTTATAGCCTACTAGTACTGCTATACCAGCTGGTATAGCCTGCTAGTATAGCTAATACAGTTGGTATAGCCTGTTAGCAGAGCTAATACTACTGTTATAGCCTACTAGTACTGCTATACCAGCTGGTATAGCCTGCTAGTATAGCTAATATAGTTGGTATAGCCTGCTAGTATCAACTTAATAAACAAATTACCTGTTGAATTACATCTACCTGGTACAAAACTTCAAAATGGTTAGAACAAGAAGGCAAAGGGATAAATTAATTGAAAGAACTTTGTAGAGAACTCGAGATAGTATATTCAATATCAAAATATATATAACCAAGACATCAAGCAGGCCGGAATCAGGAATAAATCAGATCATGAACAGATACAAAGCAGATCGATATCAGATACAAAGCAGATCGATATCAGATACAAAGCAGATCGAGACCAGATATAAAGCAGATCGAGACCAGATATAAAGCAGATCGAGATCAGGTGCAAAGCAGATCGAGACCAAATATAAAGCAAAGGAAAAATGAATAAATATTAAACTGAATCAAAATTTGAAATGAAAAAACAAAAAAGATGTTTTTTTTAAAAATTTTTTTTTTTTTATTATGTGTAAAACAAATGTGAATGTATATAAATAGGTAGATTTACATTTTTATTTTTTCTTAAATTTTTTTTTTTACACTTACTTTCTTATAAACTGCTTAATCTATACATTTACATTTAAAAACATTTCATCATCATCGTCTTGCATAAATTCTTCATATGAATTTAAATTTGATGATGATGATGGAGAATTTATAATGTCCCCAAGCATAAGTGTTAACATTATTTTTACATATAAATCTCTTATCGTGTGTATCCTAAGGATTAAACATGACAAGAATTTCTTATCTCAAGAAACTGACCGCGCAAGTGCACGTCATGTATAAAAAAAAATTATATAGGCACAACCAGCCAACCCTTTCCTATCAGTTTAAAATTAAAGATCATGTACAACAATATTTCTATTTCTTCATATAATTTTTTATTTATTTTTATTTCTGCAGCATGTATGCATTTTTTCCTATTTTTGATATGCATTTTGTCACGCGTGTAAGAAATTCCAGGAAACATGAAACCCCAGACAAATTCAGAGTAAATAAACTTGAAAGTGGTTCAAGGTTGTTCTTAAATATTTAAAGCAAACTATTTTAACGTTAATTCAAATTATGATTAAAGAAAAACCTTGAAATTTAGATTAAGTTTCAAGTTGTGCTATTGTTTTTTGTTTTATCATAATTTGAATATATACCTGAAAAAAGTTTCCTGTATAAATAAGAAGACAAAATTTTTTTTTATTGGTTAAATATAAAATTAAATGAAATGAAAAACTAATTTGACATTTTACTTTTTAAACAAGACCTATATGTTAATTTACTCCCTTTTTCTACAAATTTTCAATTATTCTTACATCTGATAAGAAATAAAAAACTGATTTATTTTCAAATATATACATATGTATGTACTTTATTATTTCATATTACATTCTTATAAACTACTTAATCTATACATTTACATTTAAAAACATTTCATCATCATCGTCTTGCATAAATTCTCTATATAAATTTAAATTTGATGATGATGATGTTGATGGAGAATTTATTTTATAATGTCCCCATGCATAAGTATTGATACCATTTTCTTTAATATATCGCTTATCATCTAAATAACTTAATGTTAGTTTACTAATATTTTGTGTATAAATTTGATGTACCTTAGATCTAAATATATACATTGTGTCATAGTATAATTTTTTATCTAACAGACATTTCCTAAAGTCATTTATACTTAATTTTTTAGTTACACATTGTTTAACACCTTTAATTTTTTTAATTTCGGTATCAACTCTATCAATTTTTACTGAATACATCTTAGCTCTTAAACCAATGAATTCTTTAATATTTTTACCATTACACTCATCCTTCATCATCCCTAATACTTTTTTATTAATTTGCGGAAAATTATATGGATTGTCTTTAGAATATGCAGATGTATCAAAATGTGTACTAATATCATTTTTTATATCATTATATAGATCATCTGTTTTAATGTCATAAATAAAGGAATCAGTATCCATGTAATTGAGTTGAAGGTTTTCGCAATATTTAGGTTTTATATAATCATAATGAAAACTATTAAGCAGATAGTGATCAGATATAAATCTGATAGTTAGCAGATCGTGAGCTGATCGTGAGCTGATCATAAGCAGATAGTGACCAGATCATAAGCAGATAGTGAGCAGATAGTGACCAGATCGTGAGCAGATCATTACAGACAAATAAATATGAATAATATATAATAACTTATTAAATGATATTATAAAAACTAGAACAATATTAAAAGAAAAATTAAAAAATATTAAATATGTAATATGGATAGGGTAAATATATTAGAAGATCTATAACAGAAACTTAAAATCATATAATTGAAAAACTTCAAAGTAACAATAAGAAAAAACTTAAATAAGTACTCATTAATAAATGATGATATAGTCGCAACATTTCGAGATGATAATATAAGTTTTGAGACTATTAACAATTCAGTTAAAAAATAAAGAAAGTTAATCAAATCATTCCCTCTTTCAATTATAATAGTGTTGAAGATGATATCTGTTACATGTTAACATTTGATATACCTTATTCTGAATATGAATATGTTATTGAAAGAACTAGTAGAGGGCGTTGGGTTTAATATATAATATAATCACAACTTTTTTCTTATGCAGTTGTTCAACTTACGTAATTGTAATCTAACCATAATTTTATATAAAGATAATCTAAATATAAAGGTTTGTGAAAATCGTAATAATTTTAATCATACATGTGCTGAAAAGAATGTAATTTTACTTAGAAATTAGGACGGGGTCCTCTTCAACGAGGGAAAAACTATATACTGTTCAAAAATTTTACTTCATCTGACATTGAATAAAACTAAAAAATAATAAATAATCATTTTTTTGTTATTATTTATTTATATACAGATTTCAGATTTCTTTTTCAGGAAAAAAAAAGCTGATTAAAAAACAAAAAAAAAAAACATTATTAAAAATATATATATATATATATATATATATAAAAATAAAATAAAAAATAAAAAGTAAAAAAAGAACAATATATATGAAAATATGAATATGATATGAAAAAGTTAGAAATAGAAAAGAAATACAAAAGAAATGGAAAAGAAATATAAATATATATAATTAATTTACATTATTGGGATTGTCCGAACATAAAAACTTTGTATAAAGATAACCCAAATATAAAGATTTGTGCTGAAAAGAATGTAATTTTACTTAAAAATTTTGTTAAAAAGAGAACACATTGTTAATCAATAAAACCTTTAAAGTTGTTAATTTTATTTTCAGTTGATCCTTCCTCTTTATATATATAAAGTATAACAAAAAATGTTTACTCAAAAATGATTTTATCAGCTGAATTGGAAGAATTACTTATAAAACATAGTAATCAGATTGATAAGGAACATATAGCTTCATTTATGAAACTTATAAATGAATTTAGAATTTGTAATTAGGTAAATCATTCATTTTTATGTGCTAATAATATCATACATAGGTCTAAATGTAAAAATACTTATTCACAATCTTTTTACGAGATGATAATATAGGTTTTGAGACTATTAACAAATCAGCTAAAAAATAAAGAAAGATAACCAAATCATTCCCTCTTCCAATTATAATAGTATTGAAGATGATATCTGTTACATATGTTAACGTTTGATATGCCTTATTCTGAATATGAAAACGCTATTGAAAGAACTAGTAGAGGGCGTTGGGTTTAATATATAATATAGTCACTTTTATATACAATACTTAAGCTTTATAAACATATATATTTTAAAATTTGAATCTGTAAAAATCTGAAAAAAATAAATATCTATTAATATTTTCAAAAAATAAAAACAAAATCTTTTATTTTATAATTCATTATTTATTAAATATGTATAGTTTTTATAAACATATTCTTAAATTTGAAAAAATATAATTTGTTTATTATAAATCATCATTATTATCATCATCACTTCTTATTACACTATGGGAAGTGAGATCAGTTACTTAGCGTAGGATACATTATATTAGACGGGGGAACTTTGTCTATAATATAACAATCCTCCAGCTTTTTTATGATATGTACGTTGTTAATTTCTTGTCGGCAGTAAGGACACGATAACTTGTTCCACCTTCTTAGACAATCATGGCATAAGTAGTGTGTACAGCCGAGGAATACGAGATCCTTTCCATGTAAATAGTTGAAACAAATTTCACATTTGTAACGACTTTTGTGAAGGACCTCTAACGGAGAATCGGGAATACGATCCTTTTCTTCCTGCTTTTTTAAAAACTGTAGCGTTTTTGTCTCCATCTCCTCCTTCTTTTGTTGCAGTTTTTTCAGCTTCTCGTCTATCGCCTTCTGTTTAGCGATATATGAGGTGTATTTCCTCTGAATCCTTTCGATTTCGTTTAAACGTCTAGACATTAGAGCGGTAAACAGCTCCTTTACTGCAGTCGTCGGTGTGATTGATGGTGGCGTTGGTGATGGCGTTGTTGATGATGTCATCTCTTGATGAGGAAACCAATCATAAGCACTAAATAAATTTAACGACATTTCTTAACGTATTTTTTATATTTCAATTAGAACTTGTAATGAAAAGTTAATACTCTAACACACTCTATTTGTATAAATTTATTTTTTAAATTCCTAATGAAAAAACTATATTTAAAACACAATTTTTGATTATTTAGCTTAAAATTACATTTCATATTTTACATTTTCTTATATACATGTGTCGTAATAATTTCAGTGATGATTTTGCGAAAATGCTGATTAATTATTTGGAAAAATATTGGTTTTAATTATTATTAAAATTAATTATTAATTATTATTAATTACTTTGAGAATATTAAGTATTGCGAAATGAATCGGAAATCTGATATTGTATAACTGTCTGACTTTATTTATGTGATTTAAAAATGCTTTGAATTTATCAGATTCATTTCAATATCATAATGAAAAATATATCATATAGTTTGGGATACAGGCGCTAGACAGTATGTAACTGGATATGTGTTTAACATTGAATAAACTGTCTGAAAATGTTTTTAATTTTTAATAAATGTACTTTTATAAAAAATAAAACAAATTAAACATTTTTTTTGTTTAAACATTAATCTGACCTATATTCAGATTCTATAACGATTTAATTCTTTTGCAGATATGTAAAAAACTGAAGAAAAGAAATATCTAATAATATTTTCTAAAATAAAAACCATTGAATTGTAAAAAAACTGTACTTTTATTAAAATTTAATTATATTTATAAGAAATGTAATTAGTATAAGTTTAAGAATAATATTTTTTATTTTTCTCTAATGAAAATATGAATATAAAAATATAAACATTTTTTTATTTAAACATTAATCACACCTCTATGCAAAGCGCAATTCTAAAACGATTTAATCATTTAGAATATCTAATACTAACTAAAAGAAAAAGGGAAGAAGTGGAAGAATATCCTGTTGTATATATTAAGGGATAAGAAGAAGTCGGATGCTTAAGAGAACTACTTGGAAAAGAAATACAAATATATATAATTTATTTAAATTATTGGGATTGTTCGAACATGAAAACTTTGTATAAACATAATCTAAATATAAAGATTTGTGAAAATCATAATAATTTTAATCATACATGTGCGGGAAAGAATGTTATTTTACTTAGCAATTTTGTTAAAAAGAGAACACTTTGTTAATTAATAAAACCTTTAAAGTTATTAATTTTATTTTCAGCTGATCCTTACTTTTTATACATATAAAGTATAACAAAAAATTTTTAATAAAAAATGATTTTATCAGCTGAATTGGAAGAACTATTAATAAAACATAATAATCAGATTGTTAAGGAACATATAGCTTCATTTATGAAACTTATAAATGAATTTAGAATTGGTAATTATGTAAATCATCTATTTATATGTGTTAATAATATCATACATAGATCTAACTGTGAATATACTTATTCACAATCTTTCAACATTTGTCGATGTTAAACATTCTATATACAATACTTGTTAACACTTATGCTTTTTAATTTTTATAAACGTATTTTTAAATTTGAATCTGTTAATAACTGAAAAAATAAATATCTAATAATACAGATAATAATAAAATCAATTGAATTGTAAAAACTGTACTTTTAATAAAATTTAATTATAATTATAAGAAATGTATTTAGCATAAGTTTAAGAAATGTATTTAGTATAAATTTTAGAATAATATTTTTTTTATTTTTCCCTAATAAAAATATTAATATAAAAAATAAGACAAATTAAACATTTTTTTTTTTTTAATTTCAACATTAATCACACCTGGCAAAGCATGAGAATTCGGCAGATCAAATATCGCAATGAAAAATATATGACATATTTTTTTGTTTACACGCGCCAGACAGTAAGTAACGTGATATGCATTTTGCATTGAATAAACTGTGTAAATATATTTTTAATTTTTAATAAATGCATTTTTTATAACAAATAAAAGAACCAATTAAACATTTTTTTTAATTTCAACATTAATCACACCTAAATGCAAAGCGTATAGGTATACAATAGATCGATTATACACAATTCTGCAACGAATTAATTATTTTAAAGCTATGCATGCTCCCCAAATTTTAACACACACGCACACACATATCAAAAAGCATTAGCCTTTCGCAATACAAACCAAAAATGAAACTGAAAAAAAATAAATAACAATTAAAGGGGTGATCCCAAATTTGTACATACAAAAAACTATGAGCGTGATCCCAAACTTGTATGGAAAAATATGGAATAATTGATCTAGAAAACATATACAAAAAACTATGAGCAAACCCATACAAAAAAAATATGAGCGTGATCCCAAATTTGTATGGTAAGATTGATCGAGAAACCCCAATTCTGCAACGATTTAATTATTTTAAAGCTATGCATGCTCCCAAATTTTAACACACACGCACACACATATCAAAAAGCATCAGCTTTTGGGTGATCTCAAATTTGTATGGAAAATGTTGACCGAGATACCCAATACAAAAAACTATGAGCAACCCCATACAAAAAAAACTATGAGCGTGATCCCAAATTTGTATAGAAAAATTGGCCCCAAAACTCCATACAAAAAACTATGAGTGTGCTCCCAAATTTGTATGGAAAAATTGATCGCGAAACCCCATAAACATACTACTGATTCTTTGTTTTGATCAGTTGTTGTGGTAAATAACTAACAAGCAAACAAGAACATTTTCGGGGAAAATATAAAATCAAATTGTAATTTTAAAAGAATTTATGGCGTTAATTACAAATTTATGAGTTACATATATGATATTTTGTGGTATTAAGCCCTACGAAAAGCCTCAAAAGGACACCACCCGAGTATTTTCAGTTAATTTACCCTCCATTTTTCTTCTTTAAAAATTAATAAATTCAAAATAAATCCTATAAATTACAGAGTGCTACAAAATGTTAAGAATTTGGAATTATAACTACAGTAGGTGAAAGTTTAGCAAAGACAAAACCTGATTTTTTGTTTAAAAGTCCAAATCAATTTAGGATATATTATTAATCTCTCTCTATAAAGCAAGAAAAAATTTATGTTAATTTGAAAACTAGTAAACTGGCTGTCCAATCGATCTACCATCGATTATATTCAGTCACGCAGTCGCTACCTGAAAGAAAGCGTTTCCCAAAATTTTGATGAAGTATTTCAGAGCTTTACCTCGTGGTTCCTTGAATTGTGACTGCCTGCTAATTTTAATTAGACTTTACTTCGGATGTGTCTATGTTGCATACATTCCAAGCAAGGCTTGCTTCAAATTAGTCAGGTTTATCATAAAGTTGTTCACTATTCGCACCAACTTACCACTTGCGAGGGCCGACGAAAATCCTCTACCGAACCCTCTACGAGGGTGTAAGCTGGTAATGGTGGTTGTCCACACTCATTTCATCCTAAGATCGGATGAATTGTGGCTCTCGCCATTGGACAGAGGTATGGGCTAGACTAAGGTGTTACACGACCCGTGCCGAGAGTCAGCCCGGCTGGGCGCCCCTCAAAAAAGTCCCAGTTGCTAATGGAGTATTCTGGATACTGGGCGACCTCCAGGGTCCGCTCAGTGTTACCTGGGCACAGCGGATCCCTGCTCAGGTGGACCATCCCCTTATTCGCAACTCGTAGAACCAAAAATGAAGGAAAATGAAAGTAATGAAATAGTAAATGACAAAAAGTCGAGCCGAGAACGGCACACGCAAAATTCCGCGTACAGATGTTAAACCGACACCCGTTTCAACAAAAGAGGTGAAGGAAGTTGTTAATGCAATAGCAGGTCAAACCTTGGAAACCTCAAAGAAACTCGAAATTATTACTAGCCAAAAGCGTCGGCCTTACCAAAGCCAAAGTTCCTGCAAAGGTCGGATCCACATCCAGCAAAAGCGGCCTTGGAAATGCAAAGGTTAACGCGGCACAAAAGCATGTAAAAGACTCTAAGCAAAAATACAGGGAGCGATTAAGTGCTAAGCGGGTCCTCGAACGGATTTCAAAGATCCCAGAGGGCAGCCAAAAGCCGCGAGACACGCTAGCGTGTTGGAGAAACATCCGGGGCTAGTACCCGTTTACCAAATGTGTGGCTGGCACCAAGGACACGTTAGGCTGGTAACGTTTGTCGATAAACGAGCTCTAGATAGTTTCTCCTTTGCTACATCAAGGATGGGAGAAATCTGGCCGGGTGCCAAACTAGAGGTGATTCCCAGAGGCTGTCATCCTCCTTCAAGAGCCTTCATCACACTCTTGATTCAGCGATATAAGAGGCAAGACAAAGCGAGAAATGATAGAGTTTGATTTAAATCAGTCATGTGTGAAGACGTCGCGTTGTATTCAGTGAGAAATGAGTAGAAGTATAACAAACAAGTGTTGTTGCTAACAAAAGGGTGTAAACAGAGGAATATAACACATATTGTGATAGTTATTGTTGTATACGTGGTACAACTTCGAACAGTGCCACAAAAGTAGTGCGGACAATAAAGAATTGATTTAAAATTAAACACATATTTATTTGCAATCTACGAACTCGTATTTTTAACGTTTTTAAAAAGGTAAAAACGTAACAATTAAAACTAATTAACTATTAAAATTTAAAAAAGCACCAAAAACGCATTTAATTTTTTCATCGTCTCAAATCTGCAAACCTCAACTTAAAGTCGTGAAACTTCCCTATATAATGCAGAATTTAATAAGTTATCGCTTAAACTGGATTTTATTTTTACTACAAATAGTATTTGAAATGACGTAGTTTTTGTTAAACTGTGGAAGCAACTATTAATTGCTGTTTGCACTTGGCCCACATATTTATACCATTTTGAAGAATCTTCCGAAGATAGTTTCGATATTATTGAAATAATTGATTGATTGATCCTTTCTATTTGCCCATTACCTCTTGGCACACCGATAGTGGTTAAGACATTCTCAATTCCATTTTGTCTCCACAAATCTTCGAAAAGCTGCGAAGTAAAGACTGAACCTTTATCACTAATAACACGACTCGGAAAATCAAATATTTCAGACCATACTTTAAAATTTTTGACGACTTCGTCAGCATTTGTAGTCTTAGTTGGACTACTGGGTAATTAAACCCTTGTAAATACATAATCCACTGAGCGACATCTCTCGGAAGATGGGACTTGTTAATCATCTGCCTAAAGGATGCGCAGTCAGTAACCAGCTTGAATTTCTTACCCAAAATTTAATGAATGACAAATAATCCAGAAATGCGTACATCTTTAATATGTTTTGGTATTGGAAAATTCTCGACGGCCTTATTTTTCATTTCACTTATTGATACTGAACCATATGTGATATTGAAATCACATGACCTAAAAAATTTATTCATATCCTCATAAAATAGCATTTTGTCCACTTAAATTAAACTTCTCTGCTGTTGTCAAAACTTTTTACAGCTTCATTAAACATTCTTTGTTCGTAGATCTATATATTACAATGTCACGGACGTACATTTCCATAAAATCATCGTTGATTAGATCTTGAAATATGCAATTAACGTATCTGATAAAATTTGCCGGAGAATTACAGAAAAAAATCCATTTTCCAGGTCCACTGTTATAAAATATCATGCACTCTGTACTTTAAGCAATACATCATCGATTACGGGAAGAGCAAAACTATCCTTTAAAACGATTTTATTTAATTGTATATAATCTATACATACACGATAATTTCCGTATTTCTTTTTTATCACAAAAGCCCAACTTGCTACATTAGAAAACGATTTTCGCTTTACTTCATTCTTTAACCAATCTGCAACTTGCGCAATTAACAAATCATATTGTACTGCCTGATTCGGTAGTATTAAAAACTTCTGAACAGTTTCAACGTTGTCAACTTTAACATAGCACTGAATAAATCTGTATGCTTTTGTTTGTATGTTACACAGTCCCGATAATACTGAATTACAATTATTTTTCTTACACTTTTCAAATTGATTCGAATAAAGTCCATGCTTCATTATTGACAGTGTCCACAAAACACTTTATTAATTGTCCGTTTATATTAAACTCTTTAAATCTTTTCTGGTCCATTATAATATTAACTTCTTTAGTAACAATATTATTTACTCCACAGTTTTTTGCGACATGTCCAAACCTGTTACATTTAAAACCTTTTGTGCCAACTTTACACTCATGATGTTTAATATCCTTTGATCCACAATTGTAGCAATGCACTTTGTTCTCATGTATTTTGCTATCATAAACTTTCGACAATTTTTTGTTATAAATAGCATCATCCACATTAGCACGTTCATAAATTTCATAACTCTCGCGCAATTCCTTAAAAGTTTTTGCCACGTATGAATTTTGCTTGAAAACACTTTTAACTGGCAAGTCGCCCAAAATGAACCGAATTACAGCGAAGTCTTCAACATTACCGAGTTATGTAATTTTACGCATGCACAACATATATTCATGAATCGATTTATTATATTTCTTTTTCCTTTCACACAACCTTTTATGAATTTCACCTCTGTCATATACTCGTTTAAATTCCGAAACAATTGCTCCTTTTAGTTCTTCATATTCACTGACATTCAATTTTTCCAAAAATTTTTTTCGCAATACTGACAATTCTATTCCGCGCTTGTACATATTTTTGTTTGTTATTCAACCCTACTTCCTACTTTAAATCTTAAAACATATGAGCTTTTTTCTTCATTCGAAAACATTAAGTTGTATTATCCCGTTAAAGTTGGCGTTAGTACCTTTAGCTAAAGTAAACGGCAAAGTCACCTTTAACTCATTTTGTTTATTACAACTTACAGATAATATAAAATTAACTTTTTCAAAAATATGGCAGTGCCGGAGCAAAGTCGATAAAACTGTTCAATTAAACAAGTTTTTTTTTTGACGAAGTGGCAACAGCGGACTTCGTTTTTGTTACATGATATGGCAACTTAAAACATAAAGTGACCTTTAAATGTTGAAGGTAGGATGATCTTCCCTTTAGCTTAACACTCATTTCTATCTTATTGGGTACTCGTAGTAATGAAAAACAATTTATCTCTCCGTTAAAATCCCCCCTTTAGTTAACGGCAAGTTGTAATAATGGCCCTAATAATAACGTTTTTTCCCTTTCACTCAAAAATTCAGTCAATTTATTAAAATCAATAATATTAATTTTGCTTTTTTATAACTTGTTAGATGGAATATTCTCGTTTTTTTTTATTATTTTTGATTTACACTTTTTATTAAATTTAACTTTATTTCATACCCGGATGTAAAGATTGTTAAACACAGTTTAATTTAATATGTAATCTGATATTAATATGTATGTATTTTATTAGAAATTAATAACCAAAATATCATAAATTTGGCTTAATTTGTACTTCCATTTATGTAAAAGATGGTAAAACACAATTTATTTTAATATGTAATGTCATTCTTTCTCTGTTTAACTACGACTGATACAATTCTGAGATCTTTTTTAATCATTTTTCCCTAATTTATTCCCAAGCGTTTAGGATTGCCAATCTACGTACATACATATACATATATGAAAACTTTATGGTGTAAATAACATAGACAAAAATCAATTAAGTATAAATGATTTTTTAAACATAAAATCGGTGGCAGTTTGATCAAAAATATATATAAAGTCATCTTCTATACGTGTGTATAATATGTCATCTTATTGCGAAAGTACCAAAGCAAACCTCGATTGTTATATCAATGGATTAGAAATATCTTTATTATCAATTAAAAAAATGTTGAGGTAAAAAGGTTTTGACACTAAAAATTAAACTTGTGACTTGAATATATAATTTGAAAGGAAATTTTACTTCGTTAACTAAAAAGGAAATGGAAAAAGAGGAATAATTTATAAATTTTTTGAATATTAAAAACAAATTTGTTGATTACTTAGACATTATTAGTCCGATATTGATTTTCGTTCTACATAATATTGCATATTGAAAAAAAGGTATTGAGATGTTCAAACGTCGCAAATTACCAATTATTTTTGATAATCAAAAAAAAAAAATAAACATAATAATTAGGTTATATTTATTGTTGAACTAGTAAGTTCTATAACTAAGGTCAGTGATAACAAAAGAAAACATTTTATATTACTTACGGTAGTCTCTTGCTGATCTGTGGGTAAATTTTGTATATTTGGCATTTCAGTGTTCGCATTTGAACTTATAATCAATGTGTCGAATTTATTCTCGTCTTGATGAACATTATGAAGTCGCTTGTGTTGTTGACAGAATTGCTTTGATATCTGCCCGAGACACATATCTTGATCAGCAGTATTGATTTCAGTACTATTTTTAAATTCTTTGAAATCACATTTCTCTTGCGAGGTGCTCCGATTTCTTATTTCTCTTACACAAATTTTTTCATCGCAATGTATATTGGAATTTTGATTTGTTTCGATGGTTTTAATAAGAAAATTATTATTGCGAGAGCAAGCAACTGTTTCGCCTTGATTGTTATTCGTCGCACATAGTAATTGATCTTCGCATTTGCTTGAAAATATTTCATGAAGTTGTTTGAAGGTAGACTTTTTTATGCTTTGAAAATTCAAACTTTGCAAATTTTGTTGTCGTCTTCTTGATGTTTTTATGTATTGGTTCTGAAGATTTTTTTTTGTTGTTTGGCTTAAAGATTTTCGATTACGTATACGTTTACGGTCGCATTTTTTTGGATCGACGCCTAATTCCCAATAACCACCTTTTCCCCTGTCCTCCTTATTGCGTCCCATCTTTCGAAAACATGAATGAAGTGACAAATTGTGGCGTATTGAATTCTATATAAAAAATAATAATTTCAAGTGAGATAGATGCATTAAAATTACATACTTGGGTGAGTTCCAAAACATAAAAACGCATTGCAGAGATGCGTTTAATTTGTTTTGTTTACTTTGTAATGAAAACACATTGCAATGTTTTTACGTTTAGAAACACTTGTTTGCAATCACTTTGCTTTTGAAATTTCCAAATTTTTTACATCACATCGCAGTCGTTTTTGCGGGATTGGTGAAGTATCAAGCGTAGCTGAAGAATCAGTAGGAACGGATAGTAACAACTCCAACAAGCGGCCAAGCATATTTCCTGTTACATGGGTTCACCTTTTTATCAAAAAATTCCCATGCTGTTGCCGACTCTCCGGATGTTCCATTGCTTTTGTATGTCTCCATGAAGTTTAAGTATTTTCTTCTAATTTCATCCCAGCTGAATAGAAAATTTTCGCCAATTGCTTTTATATCGCGAAGTACTTTCTCCCCCAATACAACACGTTTTTTTTCGAAGCAAAATCGTCTTCACTTTGAAATCGTGTTGTCAGAAAAATCTGCTTCTACTCAAAACTCCATTTCTTCACTAAATAGTAAATTAAAATTAACAAAAATATTTCTCACCCGCCATGTTATATTTGTATTTTGTTTATAAATGTAAACACAAAGCATCAACAATATTAGTGATTCACAGTTTGCTTCTTGTTTGCGTATCGATAACTTTATACATTTTGGAATGCGATATATTGTCAATGTTTACAAGGTTGCGTTTAGGAATGCATGACTTTGTTCGGTTACATTGTAAATGACGTTTTGGAACTCACCCCTTTACTCTCAGATTAATATCTCATAAATATACTTACATTCCATTTCTTTCGAACCCGAAAAAAAGCAAATTTTTTTTCAATCCATGAGCAAATTTGTTGCAATGTCATACGTCTGCCGTTATCTAACATGGCCATTCCAATGATATGAGAATAATTGAAGGGAGGTTTCTCAACGGCATCCAATTGGTAATCAGTAGCTGATTTATGGTAAGTTTCTAGATCTCTGAATTAAAATAAAACCGTAACCATATTCTTGATTAGTATTTCATTTTATAGACTATTTATCTATATGCACGTAAAATGTGATATAATACTTACATACTAATATTTAATATTATTCAGGATTCATACAGTTTTAAAGACGTTTGATTACGGTATATATTTTTTACTACCTACCTTCTGATTTTATTTAAAAATATTTCATAACGTTCTGTCGGAGAGGGACGTTTCTGTTGGTGAGATATTCTCATGGCATTCCTTCGTTCTACAGAATTTTGCTGTGTTACTTGTAATACATCACTTTGTTTTTTATGCTCTAAAACATTTTCAGTAGCTTCACATAATGTGCTTCCTTGCATGTATTGACAATGAGGTGTTAATGATAGCAATGTTCTGGGTTTTTCAGTGACAGCAGCTTCATTTCTCGTTCTCGGCTCTTCTTCTAAAGCTATATTCACAAAGCCGATCGTCTGGTTACGAAGTTCTGTAAGCCAATTTAAATTTGTTAAATCTCTTTCATCATCTTCATCTTCCACATCATTATCTCCATTACTATTTGTGCAATTTTTATAATTCTCTACATTTTCATCATTTGAATCGAATTTAGTTTGCTCATTAAAGTGTTTAAGTATATCATTTGTTTTAGTTTTTTTGCCTTGCTCGCCAGATATTTTATCTATGTCTTCAGCCTTCAACTTATCATCATGCTCCAAATAAATGTTTTTTTCTATATTTGTCTTCATATTGATTTCAGCTTTAGTATAATGTAGCCTACAAGAATCATAAATTAGATAATTGTGATAATATAAAGTTGATCATGTATATGTCTGAAAAAACCTCACAATTCATAAAAATATCTCTATATATAAAAATGAATGTGTGTGTGTTTGTATGTTTGAATGTTATAGACGACTAAACGGCTGAATCGATTTTTTTGAAATTTTTAAAGTATCATCCTGTATGTCCGGAAGGATACTTTTTATTTTGATATTTCAAATGAGCGAGTTGTCACGCCCACATATGCAACACTACCTGTTATTGTAAGATAATAAAATGGGTATATTGGGAAAACTATAACAGCAAGATACCTCAAATTTTGTACAAGTAACTACAGTTTCAATACAAATATTTTGGATAAAAATGGGCGAACAAGCAATAGTGCGTGTGGCACCTCTCATATAAAGTATACACTAAAATCTGTATAACTGGAAAACTTTAACAGTTGGAGTCCCCAATTGTTTTACAAGTAACTTTTGTTTAAATGCAAATATTTTGGACAAAAATAGGGAGTTCAGCAAAAGCTGGCGTGGCGCCTCTCATATGAAGTAAATAGTAAAATCTGCATATGTAGAACATCAGAACAGTTAACCTGCTAAAATTTTGAACGAATGTTTTAATTTAAATATCAATATTTTTGTTAAAAATGGACGATCAAGCATTAGGGGTGTAGCAAACCCCATATGACACAATTATTAAAATCTGTATATTTACAAAACTATAACAGCTAGAGTCCCCAGTTTTGTATTCCAGATTTAATATGATGGTGGCTCTCATGTGAAGTAATTATAAAAATTTTTATATTGTTATTAATTAACAATATTAGACAAATTTTTTGATTAGTGAGTATGAAAATTATCACATCTTGAAATATGCAATAGTTGAGTTGAAATTCTCAACTCATATATTTAGGAAGTACTAAAATTCTTACTATTTAAATATTTATTTATTTTTGAAAAACATATAAATATGTAATAGTTATGTTATTTTTAAAAATGGGTAACTAATAAAAATATTAGTTATTTGTCGCATATCTTGAAAAACATATCAGGTACATTTTATAGTCAACATTTTATTGGTCGATGAATAGGCATGATAGATGATGTACAACGCATTTTTCACTAAAACAACCGTTGAAACCTCAACTTTCCAAAGATTACTCGTGTAACATAAAGAAAAATTCTTCTATGGGCAAAGTATTGCAACCATGTGAAATCATATGGTGTTTTCTTTTCTACAAAGAAAATGTCACCCTTTTACAAGTTGCATTAAAAAATTTTTTGTCCAACCCTGTTGTAATGTCATTATTTATTTGAGAAGAACATGACACAAATATTTAAAAAAGGATATGCCCTGTGTTTGCCGGGCGGCTGTTGATTACGTATGTAATAAAATCAGTAATTCTTCTTCATCAGATTACGAAGATGAATCTAATAACTGATTTATTTCAATTTTTGTAAATATATTTTATTTATATTTTTTTCATAAAAAAGGTTTTAGTTTTCAATAATAAATGTTGGAAAGGCAAGATCGCTCTTGAGTCTGGCGCCTTAGACCGCTCGGCCATCCTATAAGTTTCTATAGACCAATAAGTTTACTGTGCACTTTTTCAAAAATATTTGAGAAAATCTTTCTGAAAAGACTTCAGCCAATTTTAGATATTAAAAACATCATTCCGCAATATCAGTTTGGCTTTCGTCATCAGCATAGTACGCCTGAAGAATGCCATCGCATTGTTAATGTTGTTCAAAATGCTTTAGAGAGGAAACAATATTGTTCTGCAGTTTTTTTGGGCTTAAAACAAGCTTTCGATAGAGTGTGGCATCCTGGTCTTCTTTTCAAACTAAAATTACTTCTACCTGCACCTTTTTATTTAGTTCTTAAATCATTCTTAAGTGACCGTTATTTTTATGTTAAAATCAACAATTCTGTTTCGGATATATGTGAAATAAAAGCTGGAATTCCACAAGGCAGTGTACTTGGCCCTGTTCTTTACACTATATATACATCTGATATGCCTTTTACGGAAGATGATACAGTTGCCACATATGCGGACGATACAGCATTAATAGCAAATAATGATTGTCCAACAGAAGCATCGAATGCAATTCAAAACTTGATAGAAGATTAACTTGGAAAGATCACATAAAAAGCAAAAAAGAACAGCTTAATATAAAAACAAAACGCATGGATTGGTTACTTGGCAAAAAATCTGAGCTAAGTTTGCAAAATAAACTATTGCTCTACAAAACTATTCTCAAACCTATATGGACATATGGAATACAGTTGTGGGGAACTGCGAGTAATTCGAATATTGAAATTCTGCAGCGTTATCATTCTAAATCTCTAAGAATGATATTAGATGCTCCTTGGTTTATTACTAACGACAATATTCATAAAGATTTAGGAATATCTAAAGTTAAAAATGAGATCAACAAATTTAGTAGGAAATATATTCACAGACTTAGTAACCATAGTAACACTCTAGCGATCACTTTACTAAATGAAAGTGAAGAAATTGTAAGACTTAAAAGGTTTCATGTTTTAGACCTGCCATTTAGAAAATGAAAAAAAATGTAAATATGTAAATATTATTTAAGACAATTAATGTATTTTAATATCTTTTTTGTTTTAGTCTCATTGGAGATTAATACTAATGTAATTTTTTATTATTGTTACTCAATTTGCTTATTATTGTATACATATACATATGTAAATAGATTACAAATAAATATATGCAAAAAAATAATAAATGTACCCTGCAGGAGATTAAGCGTCAATTGTCTAAAAGCTACTAGTACTAGTACTGGTACAGCTGGCACTAGTTTACACAGGGTTTAAGTTTTTATGAGAAAGTACTAGTAGTAGAACTAGTTTAAATATACCAGACTGATAGAATTTTTTGTGTAACACAACAAAAATTCAATTACTGTTTTTAGAATTAAATTAATTTATTTAGTTTTATTATTTATTTATTTATATTTATTATTATTTATTTATTAATTTTTCACAATTGTATATAGTATTTAAAGCCTTGAAGAAATGCGCCTGTTTTTTATTTTTGTTTTAAAATATTATTTAAATGAATTAATTTTTGTACAAACCGTAGTCTTTTTTAGTGCTTTAAAATATTTTAATATTTAAAATTTCACGATGTGATAAGGTCTAGCCAGCCTTGAAAAAATAGGCCTGTTTTTTATTATATTAAATTATACGTATTGAACTGTGATGTAAATAAATATGGATATTTTAAGTTTTTTTTTAAATATTTTAATAAATAATTATACAAAAACTAATTTTTTATCCATTATTTTTCACTTAACCAACAAAGGAATCTACCAAATTTTGTTAATTTTTTCCATATAAAAGAACTAGTAATAAAGTGGTTCGAAATCTCCCAATTATATCCAAATATACCAGTACGAAACTAGAACCAATGATACTAGTAATAATACCAGTTCGAAATATACCAGTACGAAACTAGTACCAATGGTACTAGTAATTAACTAGTACGAAACTAGTACCAATGGTACTAGTAATTTTTCAAACACACTCAATGCTAATTTGAGCATTAAGATGCTATAGGAAAGTTACCAGTTGAGTACTAGTACTGGTGGTTTTTATACTAGTTTTGTACTAGTTCAATCTCCTGCAGGGTAAATATGAAAAAGGTGTTGCCAGATCGCTAATTTCTCAATTTATTTTTTGAGAGCTTTTTTTATAACAAAAAAACATTTTAACATTGTTCTAACACTGAATGCAATTTTTTATATTACGGACCATGTAGCTTTAATAATGTAATGTTTCATTAAGGTTACTTTACAAAACAATGAAAAAATTAACTCAAAATTGGATAATAATACCAGGCGACTTTTTTAAATATCATCTGGTAGCCCTATGAATAAACAAAAGTCATCTGCTTTACAGGGCATTATCAGCACTATCGATTTATTCAGAGCATAAAGTGTAATACCTTCAACCATTGGCAAGTGCGAATTATTTAGAATGAAACATACCACCCTTTTAGAGGGCGAAAAATGTTCAAGAAACAAACACAAAATTGCATTTTGCCTTAATTAAATGCACATTTTTTGGTAGAAAAGAAAACACAAATAGTGTGGGATTAATGCACTATGGTGCATAAGAAATCTTTGGAAGCCCTTGATTGCACTTTACGGAATTTAAGAAGCAATAATAACATATTTGGAAGTGCATTAGTTTTATTAGCTGGTGATTTTTGTCAAACACTTCCTGCTATACCGAGATCAACGCCAGCTGATGAGCTAATAGCATGTCATACCATCATATCTTTGGCGACATGTTCACACTCTAAAATTAACTATTAATATGCATGTTCAGTTGCAACGTGATGCTTCAGCTTCAAGTTTTTCCAAACAATTGTTTGATTTAGGTAATGGAAGAATTCCAATGGATCCTATAACAAAGTGTATAAATTTTCCATCATACTTTTGCAGAATGACACAATTCGAAGAAGAATTAATAAATTGTGTATTTCCCAATATCGTGCAAAATTTTAAAAATATGCAATTATTATATGAACGTGCGTTACTGGCATCTAAAAATATTAACAGCAATATTCTCAACAAGATCGATGGGAATCTAAGAACTTTTAAATTGATCGATACAGTTTTAAATATTAAGGATGTCATCATTTATCCAGTCGAATTTTTAAATATGTTAGATTTACAAGGCTGTCCACCACATGACTTATAGTTAAAAATGGTGTTCCCATAATTTTTCTTAGAAATATTGGTCCTCCACAACTTTGTAATGAGACTCAGATAACAAATGATGAACAATCTTATCGAGGCGATTATTATAACTGGAAATTTTAACGAAACTGATGTATTGCTGCCACGCATTCCTATGACCATGTCTGAGATGCCATTCGATTTCAAGCGCCTGCAATTTTCTATTCGCCTAGCACTTTAAATGACGACTAATAAAGTTCAAGGTCAGTCCTTGCAAGTTTGTGGACTTAATCTAGAAAATCCATGTTTCTCACATGGACAGCTTTACGTCGCATGTTCGCAAGTAGGAAAACCCATAGATTTATATGTATACGCACCAGAGGGAAAAAGAAAATATATTCACTCCTATCATGAATAATTTTTCCCTTGAAATGTTTTACCATTTCCCAAAATTGTGATCATAAACTATAGGTATCCCTCGTATAACGCGGTGGTTACGTTCCAGGTTATATAATTCGCGATATAGAAGACTTAGCTTTCATATAATTTTAAGGGTTATGTTCCAATAAACTTTTTCAAAATAAAAGCGATACTAAATTAAAGATGGATGTACATTTACAACTCAAAACTAATATTCATACTTTATTTAAAAAAATTAAAAAACATAACGAAAAAAAAAATAATCGGAAACATAAATATTCACTAGTCTGTGACACTTCATCATCATATTCATCAGAAGAAATTTCATCGGAAAAGTCTTCGTCATTTGATAAAAAGAATTTTATAAAGAGTTTGCTATATTATTTCTGATTCTTTGAGCAGTACCCAAATACTGGTCGTTTTCAACTGTATTTGTATCTTGAGCGGTAACATTTTCCTCCGTGTCTTGCATTGCTGTTCTTTCAATTTCGTATTTAAATGCTATACAAATATTGTGCAACGCTACACAAACATTAACAATTTTAGCCGCCTTCTTTGGGTCGCAATGCAGCTCTCTGGCACCAAGCAGGCATCGTCATCTTGCTTTTAAAACACCATTGGTTCTTTCTATTATATTCCTGCATTTCGAATGGACATCATTAAATTTTTGTTCGCCGGAACCAAGTACGGCATTTCTGTATGGTGTTAACAACTAAAGCTGTAAGGGATACCCACCGTCTCCTAAAATGTATGTATATATTGATATGTAAATTCATGTGCTTTTGGTAACTCACATAATACCCACACTCGGATACCTCTTTGTGTAAAATTTTGTTTCATCCAGTGTTGCCATTTTGACCCTTTTCGGGTATTTTTTGACGCTTTGTTGAAAAAAGGGTATTTTTGACGCTTTTTCATTTTTTGTGGCGCTTTTGATGCTTTTTAATATTTTGTTTGTCATTGCAATATTTGTTAATGCTGCGTCCACAGGTGTAGAATTTTTGTTTAAATTTTTTTCTACAAACACTGGCAACAAGTAAAAAAAACTAAATTTTCTATTTCCTGGAGAGTAAATGTAAAAATAGTAAGTATTTAATACTTTTGTCTTTAGTTTTATATTGCTTTAGTACAGTTTAGTATTAGATGATCCTGCAAATTTTAAATTACTTCAAAAATGGATAATATGGATAATAATAATGGAATGGATGAATGGATAATATTTTTAAAAATATCGAAGCGGATATTATTGATTTTGTGCAAAACTTTATTGTTGATTCAAATGTAATAAATAAAATAGAAATTTGCCTAAAGAACATTGTATATCAAAATTGGAAAAATAAAGACAGCAGTGATGAATTTTGGATAGAGGTATATAATTTGAAAAACTCTAGGGGAGGGGGGAAATCCCTTCCAAGAATTAACAGACTTTGTAATTCGCATACTATTGTTATCTTACTCGAATGCTGATGTCGCGAGAACATTTAGCTTAATGAATATTTTCAAACCAATGATACTTTCCTTAAACTCAGCTAATTCTTTGTTGTACTTTAAATACGGTCTTAAAAAAGAAAATGTTTGTTGTTACAGTTACAAATTGCCATCTAGTGTTTTTCTAAAAATAAATTCAAATCGATCAAACGATCTCAATATTTTATCAAAACAGTTTTATGGTCCGAGGAAGAAAATAATGAGGCCGATATATTTGAAGATGAAATTGTTTTTACTATAAAACGTTATTTTCATATTTGTTTTTTACTTTCAAAAATGAAGCTTTATTTAAAGTTTTAGTAAAATTCTTCATTTTTTATGTTATTTTTTGAACTATAATGAAATGTCTTTATTTTTTTAGTTATTTTATTTTAACTTTTTGTTAACTACTGAATTATAATAATTTATTTTTTGTTGCTTTGAGTTTTTGTTAAATAAATTATATTTTATTTGTACTTAATGTTGCTTGCGTTTTTTCCCCCTTTAAGATCGTTTATACGCAAAGCTAGATAGTATAAGTATTTGAAAATTATTTCCATTTTTTTTTTGTTTCTTGGGACGCTTTTTACCCTATTTCTCTGAATTATTTTACCCTTTTTTGCTTTAAGCTTGACGCTTTTCTGCATTTCCAAAATGGCAACACTGGTTTTATCACATCTTGGTTAGGACTTGTGTTGTGTTCCACACGAATGAATCGTTACAGGCTTCTGGGTGTATCGCATCAACAAACCTTATTTTCATTCTGCTATCACATATCTTTAAATTACTATATGCAACAATAATTTTAATAAAAAAAAACTTACGAGTGTGGCATTTAAACTATAATTGTCTTTCCGATTATAGTATAAGTGTTTATTTTCTTTTGGAGCCACAATATTGATGTGTGTTCCATAATATAACCGACCACACCAGGTAATCCAAATTTGTGATAGAAAACCTGGATTATCACTCTGCTCCCTTCTTCCGTGGGATAAGTTATGCATTTTCTACAAAGATGTAGCTCTAAAGCGTCTTATACTTGTGATAGTACTATGCAGAACGTTGACTATGCCATGCCAACTTCATAATGCCATGCCAATTGTAGAAGGCAGGGCCTTTTCAAGAACTTCTAAAATGTATATAAACGCAGACTTATTTACCCTGTAATGTTGTATAAATCTAATACAAAAGTTATTTCAATGTGCTCATGTTACTTACAAAGTTTCCGGTAACTCTAAGGGATTTGATCTATTTCTGAAATGTTTACGAGCAATATGATTTTTTCTAGATTCTTCTTCTTGAAGGATAACTAATGCTCCAGTTCTAAACATTTTATTGTTTTAACTATTAATAAATATTTGCAGTCTTTTTTCCGTCTAGCACTCACTGTAAACAGGCAGCTTACTTCAATTTGCACAGCTATTTAAGCAAGGGATATACGATTTCATGGGAGATCACAATAGCAATTTTCCCTCCGAGGGGAGTGAAAATTTAATGGCAAAAGAAATTTCCCAAGTTATTTATGATAGAGGTGATTGTGTATCCCAAGGCATCGGAATAAGAATTATATATTTAAGAAAAAACTTTAGCAAGTAAAAAATAATTAGCTCATTAATGTATTATTTTTGAATTTATATGAAATATATTGTCATCAAATGAAATTAGAATAAACCTTTAAGAAAATAAATAAATTTTTTTATTATTATGTATTTAATTTCGATAGGGGTAGTGAAGCACATCGGGTATTAGCTAGTTTAAAATAAAATCCAACTTTTAATAAGGCGTTTGATTATACGAAAATAATGTAATAAATAATACAATATTTATTGCTTGAAACGATTTTTTCATTTAAAAGCATTAAAATTCTGCTCTAATGTTCTTGTACTTTAGGCTTCCAGGTTCGTCATAAACAATAAGTATTTTTTTCCTTTTCATTAATATATTGACGCCTCTGTTCTTTAACTTTCTAAGTCGAAAAAGTGTGTTTTGAGTTATGAGCTCTTCAAGTTTTCACGCAAGATCTTATAACTATTGATTCTTTAACTGTTTGTTATAAAATTTGAGTAGAATTTTTATACAGTAGTTTTCGCTTATAGTCCATCGCTCTTATAAGAAAATTTCAGATATGCTTCTAGTTTCATCATAAAAAGAATTTCATACTTTTAGTTCGTTGTATAGTTCATTTCTTATATAGTTGAATTTGGCATATATTCCATTTCTTTGTCACATAAATAAATATAAAGTATTCTTGATATAGTCCACACTGTAAAATTAAATGTCAAAATCATAAAAAACATTAAATAAAATGGAACGTAATAAACGTACAATTTTATGGAAAACAAATATTGGTTACACTGCACGTGTAAATGTAGTTGCCTGCGTTAGTGTTTAAAACGAAAATCCCCGTATTATTTATAATATACAGTACTAACTCCAAGCGAAATTCGTGCGCCTTAGATTAATTTTTAAACTATCTTATAACATCAAATAAGAATCTCTTAAAAAATAAGTGTTCATATTTTATTAGTTCATTTTATAAGTAGTAGTTCATTGTATAAGTAATAATTTAACAAAATAATATTAATTTCTATGACAAACCCAAGCTCGTACACCAATTGGGTTTGAATTAGAGATAAATTTGTAATTTTTGAATATTAATATTTGGTATGAATGCCTTTATTTTTTATCACCATCTTCAATCTATTTGGCATACAGCGCACAAGTTTTTCGTGAATACTTGTTTCAATTTTGCCGCATTCGTCCTGAAGAGCTCTTTTCAAGTCATCTTTGGAACTTAGTATGTGACATAACTCCACAGATTTTCGATTGGGTTTATGTATGGACTCTTGGCAGGAGTATTATATATTTATAAAGTAACTATGACCACACATTGTAAGCCTTGTGCTTAGGGTCGTTATCTTGATAAAAATAAAAGTTTTCACCAAGACATAGTTCCTGCTTACAAAGTGGCAAAATTTCTGCTGCTTAGGCTGATCCACGGTACCATCGGTAAAGTGTAATACACCAGTCCTAGATGCAGAAAATGGTCCCCAAACCATTACGCACCCACCACCGCACTTAACCGTGGGTTTCAGTTTTTGAGCTCCTCATTTGATCGATCCGATATGAAGGAAATTTCTAAAAAATTGGGAGCAATTTTGTCCTTGACAAAATTGAGGACCATATTTTGAACAGCGGTCAAAAATTACTTTTTTAAATAGTTATATTTATAATGTTAAAATGAAATAACTTTTTATTGTTCAAGTTTATAATTAAAGCAAATACTCTTATTTTTAAATAAATCGTTTTTTATTTATATTTATATATTTTTTTTTTTCACTCTATAATCATATTACTGAAAATAATTGAAAAGAGATATATGATATAAAGTGGCATATACACAAATTCGTTTAAATGTCGAATTTGGCTTAGTGTCCACAAATGTTTCACAACTGTGGGTGTGGACTATAAGCGAAAACTACTGTAGTAGTTTCTGAATTTACAAATTTTAATTGGATGTTAGCTAAAAATGATATGTTTTAGCACGTAGAAAATATTGACGATGGTCGTCTAAGAGCCATTATTACAACTTGCCGTTAACTAAAGGGAGGATTTTAACGGGCAAATAAATTGTTCTTCATTATTATCAGTATTCAATAAGATAGAAGTGATCGTTAAGCTACCTTCAAAGGTCACTTTATGTTTTAACTTACCATATCATATACCATTTTCGATAGGGCAATTTAAATTTTTGTTTTTAATAATACAGGTATTCCCCGACTTACGACCGCTTACGCTTAAGTCGTAAGTCGAATTTCACATAAAAAAATTTTATTTAATTATTCGGACGATATAAAATTATTCACTTAAAAAATTCTCACTTAGCTAATTTAATGTATTATTTGAACAGAAAAATGTATGTAAATCGAATTTTTTAATTTTGTATTTTTTTTTAATTTTTCATATATATTTTAGGTATTTCCCGCAACTATATATTTGTCTTCTTTAAGTATTTTCTATGAAAAAATTGGGGAAAAATGGTCGTAAGTGCAAATAGTCGTAAGTCGGGGACTATCCGTATATTGGTTTGCCTCCACCAAGTCTACTAACAAAACCTGTTCCTCAGCTGTATAATTTTTCGATCTTTTTTTTTAACAAAAATCGCAATGTATAACAAAAATAAACTAAATTCACGACACACAAGCTTGGTAAACTAAATAACAATAATAAACATAACAAATAACCCTACCAGAACATAACTAGTTATTTGACGTCAAGTATAGTATAACGTATAAACTAGTCACAACTTCCCATCAAGTTATTAAGGACAATGTGAAAACCTTGACGTAAACATTCGTGTGCATGTGATTTTGCTTCTCTTTCTAACATATGAATTCTTTCGACTTTAAAACATATAGCTAACCTGCTCATTCCTTCGTTTTTATTAAGTTACAAATGACTAGTTACAGTTGACCAGTTATTTGACTAGTCAAACAAATATAAAATAACAAATATATATAAAATATATAAAATAACTATTTTAATATTTTATATCAATATACTCAACAAGTTTGACTAGTAAAATGACAAACGACTAGTCATTTTACTAGTCAAACTTGATAAGTAAATTGATATACCTCTTTGAGAAAGAAAAATGATTTTTGTTTTGATATATTTTTCTGAAGAAAAAAAATATAATTTATTTTATAAAGAATTAAATTAAATTTAAATTAATTAAAAATTATTATTATTTACATATACATATATAATTATTTCTAATATCAACAATTTATTAACTTCTTGGCTGGAGCGGCTTTTTTGGGCTTTGCAGTAGCTGCACTCTTGGCCTTTCAGAACTTTTGGTTTATTTGCTGGGGCCTTTTTGGCTGGTTTAGCTTTAACAGCACCAGTCTTCTTTACGATTTTTACCTTAGCCTTTTCTGTCCTCTTTTTCTTCTCAGCAGTCTTTTTGGCGACAGATGGTTTTTTACCAGGAGCAGCCTTTGTCTTTTCAGCAGTGGGTTTCTTTGCTTTGGCTCCCTGCCTTTAGTTTGGATTAATTTTCCACTGAAAACAGCGCTGTTCAAATATTCCTTAAGGAATGGAGCCAATTTTTGGGCATCTACCTTATATGTACTGGTGAGATATTTCTTGATAGCTGGCAAAGATGTGTGGATGCTAATGAAATATAAGAATAATTTTAGGCATATTAAAGTTTATGCAGTAACATAATAATAATACTTAACTTTTTGGTTTCCACGTCTTATTTCTTAACACAAAGAACACAATTAAAATTTTCTCCCTAAGACGCTATAAATTTTTGTTTTCAAAGCCTACTTGGACTGAATTTTTAAAATTCATAAATTTACAGGGTCACTAATATATGACCCAGGTCAGACATCTAAACGGAAAATATTTCTTCGGCGACTTCCTCTCAGCAGATTTCTGGCAAAGACTCTGAGAGTAAAAATTGCCATGAAAAGCTTCTCAAAAAATCTGTCGTTCGGAGTCGACTTTAAACTGTAGGTCCCGTCACTCATGTATAAAAATTAACGCACACAACATAAGTGGTGTGAGAAGCTAGGTCGTAATCTTGACTGAAAGGTTGTAATGGCCAATTATGTATGTAAATTTACAGGGCATTTGACAGTCAACATTGATGTGCTTCTGATATATAAAAAAATACAACTCTAAAACATAAAAAGTCAAATAAAAATTACATATGTAGTAGTAAGTCTTGCATGTATTAGTTTCGGTAATTTATTTCTTGTTGGATAAGAAAGCACGTCGTTGCCACTGCGTTTTTAAAGAACTTTTTTAAAGTGACAAAAGTTATCGATATTGTACCGATATTGCCATATTTTTGAAAAAGTTAATCTTGTTTTATGTGGAACTCGTAATAACGGAAAAAGTTAACCCCAACTTTAACGGGAAGTTGTAATAATGGGCCTAAGTGTACTTAGCATGTTGATAGGTCTATTTGTTTTCTTCCAAATTAAAACATGCTATGCCGTGGTCTAGTAGGTAGTGCGCTGGCTTATTAGACGTAAAGCCAGAGTTCGAGTGCATTTTTTCGGCGATTTCTTCTGAGCAGATTTCTGGCAAAAACTCTGAGAGTAAATAAAATTGCCATGAAAAGTTTTTCAAAAACCTGTCATTCGGAGTCGACTTGAAACTGTAGGTGCCGCTACTTATGTATAAAATTAACACACACAATATAAGTGGTGTGAGAACTAGGTCAATAATCCTGACTGAAGGGTTCTAACGACCAATTACGTATGTATAAATTTTGGGTAGTTTCATTTCTCCGGACCCTTGAAATTAGTAGTACAGTATGTAATTTTTTTTCTTAAATTTTTTTGTATGAAATTTGACTTACGACTGAACCACAGGATCCTATCTCGTTCGTAAGTCGGGGAATACCTGTATTGTAGTAATAGTTCTTAATATTTTTTTTTTTTTAAGTACATGTACATTTTAAGTTGAATTTATTTTTTTTAAGCTTTATTATATATCAATAAATACAGTTATTGTTCTAATGAAATCTGTTGTGTGTTTTTCTAAGTTTTCTATTTGCTGGTTGGTGAATGTGTGATTTGTTACCACATAAACATAGATACACGTTTTTTCATAAATGCTTTAAACAATAATAATTTAAATACATATGTTAACATATTTATTTCAATAAAAATTTTTAATTAAAATTTTGTACATATTAAAAAATTATGATTTTTTTCCGTAAAATATTTTCTTTTTTATCCGCATTTGATGATTTTCTTCTCAAAGCTTCTGGCAACGCTGTTCCCCAGAAATAAAAAGTTTAAAAAGTTATTGGCAATGCTAGCGTCGCCGAAGATGTTCGGTTGCCGAGAGCAAAAAAGAAATGCATGTTGTGACTCTATGAAGAGCACAATATTTCTGTTGTGCTTGTCACACAACTCTCTTTTATACTGTTGTACAATGGTTTACGAGTGCAGTTGTTTTTTTGTACCTATCTTCACACACTTCACACTTATTTATATTTGCAGCTACAATCAATATTCGGTCATGAGAAAAATGCAATAGTGTGCAATTTTATATGTCTTATGCACTCCTCTAGTATGTACACTTACCAGAGACCTGCGCCGATCGGCTGACAGCCGGCTAAGCCGCCGCCGCCGAAGATTTATTCGGCTTAAGTCGACTTAAATTCAGCCGCCGCTTTTTGTATTTAAGAATATATGAAAATATGTTTTTAATATTGTATACAATAAATTTTTAATATATATAAAATATGATGTTTATATATTTCGTTTTACTTGACTTAAATACATTATTGAAATTTTTTCTTCCTTTTTTTGATATGTTAATAGTAAAAATATTTAATTTCTTGATATGGTAATTTTGAACACCTTTTCTAGCTTTTTGGTGAATGTATTGCAATTTTAACTTAACGTTAAATATTTTTAAAAGACATAAACAATTAAAATGGACAATCAAAAAATTACAAATTTCTTTCAAAATTTAAATGAGTTAAATTCATCTGATTCCGATGACGACCTTGCTGTTTTTAATGGTATTGACGAATACGAAAAATTACTATCTACCGAAACAAAAATTAAAAAGCCTTTTAAACAAAAAATCTTCAGCAAAGTCAATAGTTTGGCACCATTTTTGTCAAATGGTTATTGGAAATAATCCTGTGCTAAAAGGTATCACATGTGTAAAGTTTGCTTTGATGAGCCCCCCATGCGTTTGAAGGGGTAGGTACATATATTATTTCTATCCAGGAATTAAATTTAAAGAAAATTGAGAGGAGATTTTCCCAAAACAATAATGAAACTCCTATTTCAATTAGCTTTTTGTCAAATTTTTTGGGAAATTTTATTTGGAATATTCATTTCTGAAAGTTGTTGTTATTGTAAGTGTTATAAAATGCGAAATAATTTCAGGTTTGGAGTTTCTACATCGACTTCAAACCTCTGTAACCATTTACGTGCTCATGGTATTGATGTAAAATCGAAAAAATTTGAAATGACAAATCAAAATTCATATTGCCAAGAAATTCTAAAAATGCAGATTCCGAAAAATTTGCTAACGCGCGTCTGCTTGTGCAAATGTGCTGCAGAGATCTAAGGCCCTTTAACATAGTGGAGCAGCCAAGATTTATGGGATATATGAAAGCCATTTTTCGTATCACAGCCGAAATAAAGGCGCCGCAGAAACTTTTTTATATTTCGGCTGACAGCCGACTTAAAGCCGCCGCCGAAGCTTTTCAATCTTAACCGCCGTCGCCGACAAATTTGCTCGGCGCAGGTCTCTGACACTTACACGCACAAATTTTGTTTTTAATTCGGGGAAGAACCTTATAACTACGCTTACAGACACTAAAAAAAGCAGACTGAACATACCAAGTACACATAGAAAACACAACGTTAAGAAATGTCCCTTCCATAACATTCAAAGTCGAATTAAAAATTTCCAAGCAAAAGTATTCTAAGTGTACTTACTACATTTAAAAATCGAAAACTTTTACGACTATAGTTGTATTATAAGTAGATTTTCCCCTAAAACTTCGGAACGTATCGGCGCATCTTAACGAGTTTTTGACGAGTTTTTTTTTATTTAAGTTAGAGAACGTAGAATTTTAAAATGCAAGAACATTAAAAACGTTCTAAGTTATAGTTATTAGAACGTTATAGGATAGAGGTGTCGATATGTAGCCTATTTTTAATTCTATTTTCAATTCTTATTCATATTCTCTTAAATTAAAAGCATAATGAAACTTTTAATAACTGTTGACAGAACAAACAAATGCGCAACTTCAATGGTAAATCACTGTATTTGATTGTATTTAATCTTTGATTTCAAAGTTCAAATGGAATTAATATTTGGGTTAATTCCTCTATTTCATTTAATCCCATCTAAGATTTGATTGTCATGTCTAACTAAAATTAATAAATTTCTTAAAATCAACACTTGTTAGAAAATAACCAATAGTGGATTTTGTTAACAACGCAATAAATAAGGATACACATTTGTTTTTTGGCACTAAATTTAACTTGTAAAATAACGTCATCTCTCATGTATTAATAAATAGAATGGAATATGTATAAAAATAATATATTTTTAAGAATTTAATATCGTCTTTCAATTATCAATTATTCAATTTTATTTTCTCATTATAATTTGCAAACTGTATATACGAGTATATACATATATATCATCTATACTTACTTTTTAGAAGCACTTAGAAAGCAAAACGTAGATGTAATTTATTTCATAATTTTCGCAATTAAATGAGATTTCTGATCCTTTTCAGTTAATAACTATCTAAGAATATTTTTATCACTTTAATTTTAATACACTCAATTAACAAACAAACATTTTTGTATTTTATTTAATTTTTTTTTTATTTCTAAATAATTGAATAAAGAATAATAATCGATCTGTCTTTTAGTACTTTAGGCACTACGGTATATTCTTTAACATATTTGTGCAAGTGTCCAGTATAGCAGGTTCAATGTGAAACTAACTGTATTTAGATTGACCAACACTAAAAACACATATTTGTTCAAATCAAGGGTGAGAATGCATTGTACGGGGTGGGTAAATTAATTTACTCTTTCTTATAGCACTTACTAAATCCGTTTTAGTATGTTACTGTTTTCTCCTAGAGAACAAATATTCTCGCCAGAGAATAATATCTCCGACTATTGTCAACAGAACATTTTTTAACCGCACTGTTAGCACGGCCTGTATAAATATCAAACATATAAGGGTTGAAAATCAAATATAATACTAAAACGTTAGAAAATGACATAGTGGTCAGTAAATGACAAGTGTTCCCATAAGTACGTTGACCATCAGCGTTGCCACAAAGAAAAATTTTTCCTACCAATATAAAGAAAGCCTGCCAAAATAATTCCAATCGTACCAAAATTTGAATTTAAATAATTACACGGTCAAAATAGACCCGAGTGACTACCTAGTCTGAGTTGTTCTCTTAGTTGAGTAGAACTCAAAAATATTTTTTTATTTTTCTCGAACCCTCCAAACTTGTTTTATTTCACAAAAACTGTTTTTTGGAATTTACGCACAAATTTATTGATTATACAAACATTTCTGAAATGGTGTCTAAAATTTAAACCTTACTAAAAAGAAGTGAGATGGGTCTTTAAAACGATGTATATATCTCTATTACTCGACTCAATATGCTATGAGATTTGATGAGGTATACTTGGAAAATTCGAATTTTTTTTCATATTTTTTCAAGTTTGTCCGTTCATAGTAGCAATCTTTAACAAAAAAAAAATATAGGATAAGTGATAATATTTTTACAATCTGTTCTTTTGTGAAGACATTGAGTCATCATTTGATAAAATTCGATAAAAATTAACGTAGTTATAATTTTAATAGTATAACAGTCGTGTTATAGTTTTTATATATGTCATCTCATCAAATGTACTTTTAGTTCAAAAATTTTGATGGCTAGAAGTCGTCTAATATTTACGTTTTTCTTGCAAATATTTAACTTTAAATCTTAATTGTATTTTCCTACCAAAAAATAAATGAAATTTGAACAAACCAACCAAACTACCAATCGTAGCATTTTTAAATAAAAACTACCAAAACGGCAACACTGTTGACCACATTGACAACATGTCATATCGTATGTTAGTGTTTGTTTGTTCCTATTATCCGATTAACGATAGTTTCTTAAATAAAAGTAATTAAAAAATTCGATCTTTTATGTTGAAAATTGTATATTATATAAAAGTTATATATTTTTATAGTTAAAATTTTTGGAATATTTATAATAATATAACAATAAAATTTACCCCACAATTGACAATTTTATCAAATGTTTTTGACAGCTTTCACGGTGTTAAGCGCAGATTCAAATTTACCTTTTTTATATTTCTCAATATTATTTAAAAAGTGTAAAAGTGTCATCTCATCAAATGAACTTTTTGTTCAAAAATGTGTCAATTTCACGTTTGCACGACTACGGGAAGTCGGCTAATATTTGCGTTGTTTGTAAATATTGTTATTTCTCTTTGCGCAAACATCGGTTAACTTTTGGTGGTCGCTCAACCGTTAAATTGACATATTTTCCGTTAAAAATCAAGATCCATCAAAAATTCTGAAAATTTTTGAACTAAAAGTTCATTTGAAAAACTATATATATTAAAAATATAACTCGACTGTTAGACTCTTGAAATAATAAATACGGGAATTTTTGTCAGATTTGATCAAACGAAGTGTCAATCACTTCACAAGATAATGCACTTTCAGAACGTCATCACTTATTTTATATTTTTTAAGTAAAGTTTGCTACTATGGACAGAAGATCTTGAAAAAATATGAAATAATTCGCATTTGTCAAATTTACCTCATCAAACTTCATATTAAGTCAAATAATAGACATAAGTATACTATTTTAAAGGTTCATCTCTCCGCTATCCAACAAGATTTAAATTTTGGAAATCGGGTCAGAAATTTTTGAGTAATTCAGAAATTTGTGCCTAAAGTAAAAAAAAAAAAAACAGTTTTTGTCAAATAAAACAAGTTTGGAGGGTTCGAGATATAAAAAAATTCATCTTTAACATAAAATTAGTATAAATAATTTGTTTCTGTCTATTGTTCCTTACATAATATACAGCGTTGCCAGAAGCTTTGACAAAAAAATCATCATATGCAGAAAAAATCATATTTTATGGGAAAAAAATCTTTTTTGAATACAAAATTTTATTTAAAAGTAATAATTAAAATATTTTAAAGCAAAAACAATCGAAACGACCTAATATCATTTAACGATAAACAAAAGGTATCAGCTACAAATACAAAGACAATGTGGCAACGTGTACACAATACACACGACACGAATACACACTAACACATACATCGAACTTATTATAAGTAAACCAGCTACAACAAGTATGAGAGAAAAATGGACAGACAAGTAAGCAGACACAATAACAAACAATTTAGTCGCAATAGAATTCTCGAAAATGCGAAACCGCGAACGCTCCACTTCGAGAACCATAATCAGACTGAAGAGGTTCGCATCAGTGTTGAAAAATTGAAATGTCGAAATGGTACTGAACTATCACTGAAAGAGAAACCACATTACGGTTCGGACAGCGTTCTCATTGTTTATCGTATTCTAAAAACGAACGTATGTTCCATTGACGTAGCTAATGAATTAATAGTTGAAAAAAAAACGCAAGACATAAAATGTTTAATAAAAAAGTACTGAAAGCGTCGCGGGGGTACTGCGGTATTTTTGAAGTCAAAAAGTACTAAAGTACTGAATTTTTCAACACTGGTTCGCATATTGCAAAAAGGCAAGAGAAGGCAGACAACCAGTCTGTGTGAAGCACGGTGTAATCAGTGACGAAACGGATTTGACAGGAGCACTATTCAAAAATGAAAGAGACAGCTAATATTACCAAAAAGTATTTCTGTCTCTGTCTGATTCATTCAGTTTTGTTTATTTATGTTAGTTAATTTTTAGGGTGGATTTTTATTTTGTATTTTGGTAGAAATTAATGATATTTTTGTAGAATAATAGAATAGATTCGAAAGGAAATGCACTTTTTTATTGGGGATACGCAGTACGGAACTAAAGTATTTGGTGACACCTTGCATCGATTGTCACTAACTTAGTATTTAACCAATTGAGAGGTATATTCACAAACTCCTGAAGCAAAAAGTTATGAGGATACATTTTGTTATATTTTTCTTTTCACTTATCTTTTACACACGGAACTTGTTTCATTGTGAAGGGAAATTGCTAAGAATTCGATAAATAATGAAAAAATTACAGAATTTAAACTTTTTCATTCAAGAAATTAATAAATACTGGTAATATACACAAATTTCTGCAAGAAAAAAATTTTATAAGCAATATGTCTTATTTGATCTTCATATAGTTAGCTTCTTACTTACCTTTTGCACAAAAAACTATATTCATTGTGACCAGAAACTAGTCACATTTCGATTAATAATTAAATATTTACGAATTTTTAAAATTTTCATTGAAAAAATTAAAAATATATTCTAAATTTTCCCTTTTTAACACAAAATAAATGTTTGTTTACATTTAATTTTTCTGCTTTTTTCCTTCTGTATATCTGTTGCTTCTAACACATTTGGTTCGTAATACTTAAAACAATTTTTTTTCTCCCTCTAGTCGGACCAGTGTTTTTATGTTATGAGCACTTTTCAAATGTCATAGCTTTCGTCACTGATTAATTGTGGTGTGAAGTCAGTCAGCCTTGTGTGCAGTTGCGTATGAAGCAAAAGTGGTTCGAAGATATCCGTTGTGAACAATATAGCGAATAGTGTGTGAATAATATCGGACAAGCAATAAATTGTTGTAGTTACTATTGTGTACGTTGTATCGGTTAAGTTTGAACAGTGACAGATAAGTAGTGTGAATAATAAAGAGAGTTTCATTGAAATAAAACACATATTTGTTTTTACTTGATTTTCAATTAACGAACTCATATATAAACGTTTTTAAAAAGATAAAAACGTAACAATATATTAACATATCGATGCCTCCGTCCTATATTATAAGTCGAAAAAGTGTCTTTTGAGTTATGAGCTATCAAAGTTTATATATGAGCTCTCAAAGTTTATATATGTTTGTTCTCAGTAGATTTTTCACTAAAACTTCGGAACTGATCGGCGCATTTTAACCAAATTTGGCAGTATTTTAGTTAGAGAACTTAGAATTTAAAAATGCAAGAACATTAATAACGTTCTAAGTGTACTTGGAAGTCGCCGTAGTCTAGTAGGTAGTGTGTTAGCTTATTAGACGTAAAGCCAGGGTTCAAGCCCCAGCCCAGACATTAAAACAAAATATAGAAAGTATTTCTTCGGCGATTTCCTCTCAACAGATTTCTGACAAAAACTGTGAGAGAGAATAAAATTGCCAAGACAAGTTTCTCAAAAATCTGTCGTTCGGAGTCGACTTTCAGCTGTAGGTCCCGCTATTCATGTATAAAATTAACACACACAACATAAGTGGTGTGAGAAACTAGGTCAATAATCCTGACTTATGGGTTCTAATGACCAATTACGTACGTACGTACTATGAAAAAGTTTTATGAAGAACTTACTATAATGTATACAGGGTTTCATATTTTTAATAATAATAATATAATATTTTTAATTTGTACTTTCCACGGATATAACAGATATACAAAGATGCTCTTTAAGGACTTTATTTTCATAATAGTAATGCATTTTTATGCCTATGCATACATGTGTTTATTGCAGGGTAACAATTGTAAAGTAAATAAAAGCAACCAACAACAAACTCATGCTCAACTTAACTTCACTATGTAGTACAATTACAACGAAAATAGTATTCACTTGAAATAAAAAATCATAATTTTTATAAATTAGAAATTATAATTTAAGAAAAAAAAATCATCAAATAATATTTTGGTTCAAAAATCATAAAAAATATGATGAAATCATCATCCTGGCAACGCTGCACAGATATGTTAAACATTATGGTACGTTACAATATACAGCCCAATCACGATTATTCTCACGGAATTTATTTCTCGCGGAAAATATTTTTCTCGAGAAAGAAATCCTCTAATTACAAATTCCGCGGGAGTAAAAGTTTAAAAAAGTGGCAATAACGAATTTTAAAGTCAGCTGTGTTTCCTACTGATATTAAATTTTTGGCAATTTGCGAAATTAAAGTTATATAAAATTAATACAATTTGAAAATAAAATGTATAGTGTGATTATGTGTAGACTGGTGGAGAAAATTGGCCAACGTATTACCAGAAGGCAATTAAGGGTGAATATTATCTTCTTGAATTGCCGCTGGCTTTGTAAGTAAGAGTGAAAGTGTTGAATTAAATTTTATTTTGCAACAGATTTTAAAAGTACTACAGAGTGTGTAAACCGGCCTTTCGGTATTTACTAGAAATTTTACCTACTCACCCACCAAAAAGCAATTTGGTATTTCACCAATTGTAAAGCTAAGTGCGAGCTTACGAGTACTGGGTACCAGGCTGATGTAGGAAAAGACTTCAATGTGTCTTTAGGCCACTCGACTTTGAGCCAAGTGCTTACAGATTGGCTTCCATTAATGTAACCAAATATTGAATTTGAGATTTAATAGTTATTTTAGACCTACAGAAACATATAAATATCTTTTATTTATTTAAATTTAGTTGTATAAAAATTTACTTCAATTTTTAATCAAACTCCCTTGTGTTTTATAAGTGAATTTTTTTAGGGGAAAATTCAAACTAAAATACATTGAGAATACCTACTTTTTCCCTTTTTAATATATCTCTCTTCACACGGTTGATAAAAATGGGATTAAAACAGAGAAAAAGGAGAAGTAAAAATTTCACGCGGAATTTTTATTCATAATAGGAGAGAAGGGAAAAGAGAGAAATTTCATGCGGAATTTTTATTCATGATTGGGCTGATAGTTTCCAACTACTTTCTTACTTAAACATTTTATTTTCGTTTTTAGGCCTAAAATAATAATAATATTCTCAAATTTAAACCTTAATTGCATTTTCCTACCAAAAAATAAATGAAATTTGAACAAACCAACCAAACTACCAATCCTAGCATTTTTAAATAAAAACTACCAATTTTGGTCCAATTGGACGAAAACGGCAACACTGTTGACCACATTGACAGCATGCCATATTGTATGTTAGTGTTTGCTTGTTCCTGTTTCCGATTAACGATAGTTTCTTAAATAAAAGTAATTCAAAAATTTGATCTTTTATGTAGAAAATTTTATATTTAGCAATATGCCAAAAAAATGTACTTTTTCATTTTAAAGCTATGAATGCAGAATTAACTATAACAGCAAAATACCTCAAATTTTGTACAAGTAACTACAGTTTCAATATAAATATTTTGGACAAAAATGGACCAACTAGCAATAGTGGGTGTGGCTCCTCCCATACAAAGTAAATACGAAAATCAGTATATCTGAAATACTGCAGCAGCTAGAGTCCCAAATTTTTGTACAAATAACTTTAGTTTCAATACAAATATTTTGGAAAAAAATAGGCGATCTAGCAAAAGTGAGCGTGACTCCTCCTATATAAAGTAAGTTATAAAATATAAGAGTAGAACAGTAAAACTACTCAAATTTTATACAAACATCTTTAAGTTCAATATGATTTTTATTTTGACAAAAATGGGCGACCTATCATTAGAGAGCATGGCCCCTCACATATAAAGTAAATACTAAAATCTGTAAAACTTTAACAGTAGGAGTCGCAAAATTTTTTTCAAGTAATTTTTGTTTAAATACTAATATTTTGGACAAAAATAGTTCAGAAAAAGCGGGCGTTGCACCACGAATATGAAGTAAATACTAAAATCTGCATATCTAGAACACCAGAACAGTTAGACTGCCAAATTTTGTACGAATATCTAATGGTTCAATACCAATATTTTTGTTAAAAAGGGGTGATCAAGCATTAGGGGGGGGGGGCAAACTCCATATGAACTAATTATTAAAATCTGTATATCTAGAAAGCTATAACAGCTAAGGTCCCCAATTTTGTATTCCAGCTATAGCAAGGTGGCGCCTCCCATGTGAAGTAATTACAAACATTTTTATATTCTTATCTCTATAACCTAACCGGGTTAAATGAAGTAGGTTATTGAACTCACGTGGCTAGTAAAGAGGGCCACTAGAGTAATATGAAATAGTAACTAATATTGAACATATGAGTAGGGGAAATATGTCATGACATACGAATATTGGAATAAGTAGTATAAGAAATAGTATATAAGTCAGAATAATTTGTAAATAAAATCAGAGATAATTCTAACTTGAAACATTAAAGTTGTTATCATTTCTCAAATATTTCGGCAGTTCCTTTGAACGCCTACTGTCTAGCTGAAACCTTAACAGCTGTTTAAAATAACTAAAGGCTATAGAGACCATACTACACTATCACTTTAAATATTACAGTATATAACCCCTAACAATATAAATGAAAAAAAAAAAAAAAATAATTTCAAATGAACCCCTTTGTATGAAACCCTTTCATACAAATATTATACAAAAGTTCGTGTACATGGAAAACTATTAGAGCTAGAACCAGCATAAACCACTTTGACACACATATGCATATTTCGGGTTAGGGATATAAATGGGCTATATTTTTATATAAATTTTTAGACATAAAGTAAATACTAAAGATCATATATCTAATAAACTATTACAGCTAAAGTCATGTGTATTGCCTGTTCATTTCAATACCTGATATATTATATGTTTGTAAAAATACTCATACTTCATTAATTTATTAACTACTTACAGCATACAGAATTTTTTGACGCACTAATTGTTGTCTGCAGTTATATATTACAGACCAAACTTTTATGGTCACTTTAATAAAAAGTATTAAATATTTTCTATCGCCCAAAATTTTTATCTTGAAAATAAAAAAAGTTCACCTGTTATGGCATACATATTTATCTAATATATTTTGTAAATGATTATAAATTAAAAACAAAAAAATGCCACCCAAAAATATTTGCTTTCTCGACGCACCAAAAATGAAGTTAATTTACAATCACAAAGGGCTTACGAAACTCCCGAAGAACGTGATGTTCGGCTGTGTGTTAAAAGGCATAGAGGCTCCATATCTAGTGCTGCTGAGAATACAGTTCAACGTGATGACCGCTTATGAGGCCAAATAATACAACCGCAAAGAGCTGTAACTGCAGAAACTCCAGCTCAACGATATGTACGTGTAGAAAGAGAGATTTAAAGCATCAATATCTAGAGCTGTTGACACACGTGATCAACGTGATGCACGTCTAAAAAGAAAACGATCCCAAACAACAAAGTCAAGAACTGATGAGACAATGGATCAATGCGATGTACGCCTAGAAGGAGAAAGACTATAAGCATCGACATCTAGAGCTGCTAAGACACCAGATCAACCTGATGTACATGTAGAAGGAAAGAAGATGCGAACCTCAATATCTAGAGCTGCTGAGACAACGGATCAACGTATTACTCGAAATCAGAGTCAGCGACATAGAGCCGCAGCATTAGTATCGACTGAAACTTTGAATGAACGAAACGAATGTCTTGATTATCAAAGAATAGGACAATCTGCTTTAAGAGCTGTTGAGATATCTGAGGAACAAGATGAACGATATACATATTTTGAATATGTATATTTCATATCGCTTGAAGTAGGGGCTATGGCATGATTGACCTCCTTTCCCCCTTACTCGTGGGACCTATATGAATTATGGATTTCCCAATTTGTCTTTTGACTACGGACTGGACGTGACCCAGCTCATTGCGCAAATCCAGGCGAGTATCGTTGATAACAACAACGAAATCGTCAGGAATTTCGCCCCAGCTGGCATGAGGATCATGACTGTAGAGGAGATCTTTAGTGAGGCGAATGCTTTGGCAATCCCCACTTCGACAGAAGATATGTGCGTAGAGTCAGACCCTGTCTCCCCACTATCGGATGAAGACGGTGACAATACAGTCATCGAAAGGCTCCCCTTTACTCGGGTCCAATTTGCTACTGGGAGCAATGAGGTGGGGTTTTTCCCTTTAAGGAACCCTCTTGTCGGACGGGATGCTTCGGATCCCACCAATGCATCGGTTTTGCATTGCGTGGGAGGAGGTGATTTGTCTCACAAGGGGGGAAGGACGGGGCGGAAACGCTCCGCTATGTACACTGAGAGGAAGTCGTATCGCAGGGCTTGCACGGTCTTGAGGAGATTCGCAAGCTGCGGTGTTGATTCCCTCTCTGTCAAAGAGCAGATAATGCTGACTCGTCACAGAGGCAATGTTTCGCGGTATGAGTCCAAATACCCGGGCAGTGACCTCTCACGAGGCGCTGACTCTGGAAAGGAGGATGGTCCCTTGAGTGCCGATGGGAGCGTGATGCCAATTGCATCTACCTCTCAAGCAGCAAGCAAGGGGCATGAAGGTTCTACACCCTTACTCCCAACTGGAGCAAAGGAAAACACCAGGGTTTTCAAACCTCCGGAGAAGAGAAAGGGTGATGGTGTTCCTTCTACAATGGATAAAGGAAAGGGGGTAGTAAATATCGCTAATCCTTTATCACAGAAGAAGGATGTAAGGTTGGGGGCGAAGGAGGTGGAGGGGCACTTTTCATTGGATATGTCCTCTTTGCAGGTTTCTCGCAAGAGGAATCGCATGAAGAGAGGCAGATCTGATGATGAGCCTTCTTCCAGCTCCAAGCGTCCTAAGAAACAGGATGACCTGGGAACTAACCCTTCCCTTCAGCTGGCTTTCATCGACAGGTCGGATTTGGATGGCAAAATCTCTCCTGAAAGGTGGAATCTAGTTGAAGAAAGGTTAATTGAATTCATTTTGGAGGAGAGTTGCGATGGCATGTATGCCCGCATATCTTCTATAGGTTGGTCCAAGGGCATCAAGGTAGTGAACTGTGAAAACGGGGGAACTGTAAAGTTCCTTGTGGAATCAGTGAAGCGCCTTGGTGAACTCTGGCCTAGTGCTCGGTTGGAGGTGGTCCCTCAATCCGACCTCCCTCTACGTCCAATAGCTAAGGTATGGGTCCCGCCTACCTTTAGGCGGGTGAATGTCATACCAAAACTTATTGGAAAGCAGAATGATGGATTGAACACCAGCTCATGGGTAGTTGTCAACTCCCGGACTGGTAATGGTAGGAAAGGCTGCGATCTTAGGATTGCTATTGATCAGGATTCCCTTCAGTGGCTAAGGGCAAGGGGTGGTGTAGTGTTATGTGGGTTGGCACGTCTGAAATTCCGTTATCCGGACATAGTCGGTGTCAGATGACCCAGAGGAGGCTAAAAGTGGTGCAGATTAATTTGCATCACTGCGAAGCCGCCTCACACAACCTATTAACCACCCTGCGCCGCCTTGAAGCTGATATCGCTCTTACCCAGGAACCTTGGATCCTTAGGGATAGGATCCTGGGTTTGAGCGATCCTGACTGTAGGTTATTTGTTCCTGGAACAAGTGATAAGGTACGGACCTGTATTTTAGCTAGAAGTGGTTTGGACTTGTTAATCACTCCTTCCTTTTGTAAAGGTGACGTAACAACTGTGGCCCACAGAGATGACCATGGGATCGATTTGATGCTGGCATCTGTGTACATGCCGTATGAGGCTGCATCCCCTCCTGGTGGCATAATTGAACTACTGGTGGAGCATGCAAAGAGGGAAAGATGTCACCTTGTCTTGGGTTGTGATGCCAATGCTCATCACACCCAATGGGGCAGTGCTGACATAAACACTAGAGGTGAGTCTATTTTGAATTTTATTATTCTTAATAGGCTCAGCATTTGTAACGCTGGTAACACGCCAACGTTTAGAAACCGTGTTAGAGAGACGGTAATTGACATTACGCTCACTAACATGGATAGGTCTATGATTAGGGACTGGAGGGTTTCAGATGAGTGTTCTTTTTCTGATCACCAAATGATATCATTCAGTATTAATCTATCTGGGGGGCTTAACAGGCCTTTTAGAAATCCAAGAAGAACCGACTGGATCAGATATGAAAGGGCTGTGGAGGGGGAGCTTAGAGCCCTTAGGGGACGCTCCACTCCTGGCATCAATGATCGAGTTGGATCTTTGACGGATATTTTGTTGTCTTGTTATAGAGATGCTTGTCCCGGGTAAGAGGAGCCAGCCTGCCTGGTGGAATGCGGAACTCCAGAGGCTCCGCCGTTGTACCAGGAGACTCTTTAATAAGGCTAAGAGGTCGGGCAGGGATGTGGACTGGTCTGCATATAGATCCAGTTTTAATGAATATAAGGGAGCAATAAAGCGCTCAAAGAGAACCACCTGGATGAGTTTCTGCAGTAGTATCGAGGATGTTTCTGATGTGGCTCGTTTCCGTAGGATGTTGTCGAAGGACCCCAAAGCCCTAGGCTTCGTCCAAAAGAACGATGGCATGTGGACATTCTCGAGAAAAGAAACCCTAGAGGTACTATTGAGTACACATTTTCCCGATTGTGAGGATCCAGGAAGCTATCCGTTGGGTGTAGCTGATCCCTTCTGTGATGCTGGAACTACGTCGGTTTTGGAAGACATCATTACCAGAGATAAGGTCAAATGGGCTATTAGTAGCTTTGAGCCGTTCAAGTCGCCTGGTCCGGATGGTGTCTTTCCGGCTCTGCTTCAGCATGCTGGTGATATATTACACGAATATCTGGTGGACGTGTATAGACTGTCTCCGGTGGTGTGATATACCTGAGGTTTGGAAAGATGTGCTCGTGGTGTTTATATCGAAAGCTGGTAAACCCAGTCACATCGGCCCTAAGGATTATAGACCGATATCACTCTCATCCTTTCTCTTGAAAGCTTTGGAGAGACTTATCGATCTATATTTAAGGTCAAACATTGACTGGTCTCTTTTGAGTGGGTCGCAACATGCTTACATTAAGGGTAAGTCTGTTGAGAGCGCTCTTCATGAAGTGACTGGTTTTGTTGAGGCGAATATGGCTAGGGGTGAGTACACACTGTCGGCCTTCCTTGATATAGAGGGGGCCTCCAATAACGTTACCACTTCTTCTATTGAGAATTCACTAAGGGATATACATGCCCCAGATTTTCTGGTGCGGTTTATCACCCACATGTTGGGTAATAGACTAATCCGATCAAATCTGGGTGGATGTTCTGTCGTCAAGCGTGCGACCAGGGGTACACCACAGGGGGGTGTCCTATCCCCTCTCTTGTGGCTCTTGGTTGCAAATGTTGGTCTGAAGCTCCTCGAAAGTAGGGGCTTTAAGGTTGTGCCATATGCCGACAATGTGGCTATTCTTGTGGGTGGTAAATTTTTGCCAACGCTGGGGGAACTGATGGAGTCTGCTCTTGGAATTTTATCCTCTTGGGCGACAAAGTGTGGTCTGGGGATAAATCCAAATAAGACAGACCTCGTTTTGTTCTCGCGTAGGTACAAGATTGAAACCTTCAGGTTGCCAAGATTAGCTGGTAGGGAGCTTCCGTTGTCTTCTGAGGTCAAGTACTTGGGTGTTATCCTGGACAGTAAGCTGAACTGGAAACGAAACACCGAGGAAAGAATGAAGAAGGGACTAAATGCTTTCTACCAGTGTAGGAACTCCATAGGTAAGAACTGGGGTCTTCCGCCGAGAGCCATTCGCTGGATATATCTGGCGATTGTTAGACCGGTTATTACTTATGGCTGTGTTGCCTGGTGGTGTGCCTTAGATAAGAGTTTTCAACGGAAAATCTTGGATAAGGTTCAGCGGATTGCCTCTTTGAGTATCACTGGAGTGAGGAAAAGTTGCCCTCAGGCTGCTCTTGATACTATGCTCTGTCTGACCCCGCTTGACTTATATGTCAAGCGATGTGCAGCGCGTAGTGCCATACGCCTGAGGGAATCGGGCTGTTGGAAACAGCGCTCGATAGGTCACTCCAGAGTTCTGAATACCGTCTTTTCTGACGGAAGGTACGGACTTTCGGAAAAAAACCACTGATTATATTGTGCCTGAGGCTATGTTCCTACCTGGTTTGAGTATACTCATACCGGATAGGGCACAATGGAGTGGTGGGGTACTCCAGGGGCAGAGTGGTATACCCATCTTCACAGATGGGTCTAAGTTAGGTGGATGTACAGGTGCTGGGGTTTTCTGTAAGGAACTCGGTTTTGAACTCCACTTCAGGTTGGATGATGACTGCAGCGTTTTTCAGGCGGAGATTTTCGCAATACTGAAGGCTATTGAGGCCATAGCTGGTGGCCCATCTTCGGATTCGGAATCTTACACGATCTTCGTTGACAGTCAGGCTGCCCTTAGGGCCATTGCGTCAGTCTGGTGCAAATCACGGCTCGTTCGCGAGTGCAAAGAGTCGTTGCGGAGTTTTGGACCGGACCGTATGCCGGGTTCCGGGTCACAGCGGAATACTGGGCAATGAGACGGCGGATGCCTTCGCTAGGTTAGGTTCGCTTTCAGGTGGCGATTTGACGGTTGGTCCTGACCTTCCAGTCTGTCACCTCTATGGTCTCATCGATGGATGGGTCAGGAGGGAAGAGCAGAGACGTTGGGGGAACGGATCGGGTTGTTCTGTTTCTAGGCGTCTATGGCCTGCTGTGGACAGCAAGAGGACAGAGTGGCTGCTAGGCTTGGTTAAGGCCAGCTTAAGGTTGGTTGTCGATTTTATCACGGGGCACTGCGAGATTAGGTCGCTGACGGGGATCTGGAACAGATCCCAGCCGGACTATTGCAGGGTATGTTGCGATGAGGAGGAGTTGGAGACTGTCGAACATCTCCTCTGCAACTGCCCAGCCCTTTGTAGGCTCAGGCTGACGACCCTTGGCAGGGCCTTCTTTGAGAACTTGAGTTCTGTCTCGAGAGCCGACATCAAGGCTCTCCACAGATTCATTAGCAGCTTGGGCTGGTTGAGAGGTGCTAGGGCTTCATAAGTGTAGTCGCACTCTCAACCTCTGTTGTTTTGTGTCTGTTGTTTTTCGTTCCTCTGTTTCCTATTCTCCCTCCCCTTCCCTATTTTCCTATATCCTCCTTTTCCTTCCTCCCCTAAGGACAATGTACAATGGGTCAATTTGGACCTCCGGGTACTGTGCTTGTCTTGACCGACAGGTGCACGTCCTCTAACCTAACCTAACCTACACTAAATTCTTTCAAATTAGGGAATTACCACAAAGACATTATGAAATTAGTATGTTACCGATTATATTCACCAAAATGCTTAAAATTCAGAACTTTATCCGCGAAGTAACATAATGCGTTCCATTTTCTGCGCTGTTTCGCTTGTATTTCGACAAGTTGGGCACGCTTTATCCACCTCATGTACATACTTGTAGAGGTATGCTCTATAGTATCGTCATTTACCTGATCAGGATGCACTATCGCCGTTCTCCTACTTGTTAAATGTTTTTTCCTCTCTACATCCATTAATATTCGAAGCGGCATCATCCCCGCAATCACCAAGGTTATTTCCGTAGATACTGTGCGGAATGCAGAAATTACTCGGAGAGTAGATCTCTTGTAGACCGCATCCACTCCCGTTCTATAAGTCTTCCATTCCATGGCCTCGGCCCATATAGGGTCTGCATGTAAAGCAATCAATTTAACCACTCTCAGGCTCTCTATTAGGCATTATCCGCGCGAGTGCGCCCGTTGTCGCCGCACACTTCCTACTAATTTATGCCAGATGTTCCTTAAATGTGAATCTATTATCAATCAAATCTCCCAGGTACTTGACTGACTGCTTCGATGTTATCCTTTGTTCGCCGACAGTTATGGTGATGAAATCCATTTTCTTCCTACTGCTTACTAATACGACATCCGTTTTATTATCACCAAGTTTCAGACCTACACTTTCTATCTAGCTTTTACCTCTGCCACCTCCAGTATTACACGTTCGTTCCAATTCATGAAGATGTTTGCCCCTTACGACGAAAGCAATATCGACCCCAAATCTACATATTTGTGCGTCTGTAGAAAGACTAAGCCTCAGTACACCGTCATACATGGCGTTCCTTAGTATTGGGCCCAGAACCGAACCCTGTGGTACTCCTGTTACAGCGTATGACTTGCTGCCTTCGTCCGTGTCGTATAGAAGCACTCTATCTTTAAATTAGTCCATTATGAGTTCCATCAAATATCCAGGAACGTCCCTCCCATTGAGTACAGCCAGGGTGGTGATGTTACACATTATGTAAATGGTATTTTGTCTGTGTATGTGTTATAGTTGGTTGAGTGATAGGTTTATAACATTTTTAGGTTGTTTTATAGTTTCATATATTTGACACAAAATCCATATCGATTTACATACTGTCCGGTGATTGTAGACAAAAACGGTCTATAGGTTTGTAACATGTATTGTTAAAATTTGACAGCATACATAACTGTAAAAAGAATTAAATCGTTGCAAAATTGTGTATGATCGACCTATTGTGTATCTATACGCTTTACGTATAGGTGTGATTAATGTTTAATTTAAAAATGTATAATATGTTTTATTTTTTATAAAAATGTATTTATTAAAAATATAAAACCTATTCCCACAGTTTATTCAATGCAAACGCATATCGAGTTATTTAATAATAAATACCACGATATCGTGTAAAGTTTCGTGTTTTTCTTCGTGATTTCGTCTACGCCTCATTAAATCTTTCGAATTTTTACGGTGAAAATAGAACAGATATTAATTATAATTGTTATATTGTTGTATTTGCAAATATTATGAGTTCATATATTCTGCAAATGTACTCGTCAAAGGGTTTTGTACAAACTTGGTAAACATCATTTTGATTTTCTGCAATAACATAAAAATAACGGTAATTTTGTAAATAACGGAATTACGAAAAAGTTCCAGAACAAAAGTTGCTACCAATTTGACAATTTGATGCTTCATTTATCTGGAAACTTTGAATATATATCGTATTGTGACCTAATACAGTAATAGGAAACAGACCTCTAACATCTTTATTACCGGAAAAGAAATGACTCAAGTAGACATTTGAAAACAGTTTAAGGCAGCAAGATTCAAGATTCAGAAGCAATGAAAAAAGATATAATTTTTGTAGCGAATTATCGATGGACGTTAAGACAAAGTCTAACTTGGGCAACGAACAGAAGCAGAATATCCCCTGCACCATGATAATGTGCTGTATTTTTTGGGATCAAGTGAAGATTAATAGAACCTAAGAACGAGACAAACTATCAGTTGTGATCTGTACAGACAACAAAATACCCTGAATATACATCCACACATGAGACCGTAATTTGTCAGCTTGGCCACTTATAGCGGCTTCCGGCTAAAGTTATTTACATACATTGGATGGAATGCTAGGAATTTTTAATTAATTCCTTTTTTTTAAATTTCAAACCTTTAGTTCATTAAGTGTCATTATTACAACTTGCCGTTAATCTTGGGTTTAGCTAAAGGAAACTTTACAGTTAAATGATCATTTAATAAATTCAATTAAAAAAGCTTTTTTAACGCAGCGGCAACAGCGATCTTCGTTTTATTGTTGTATACAATGTTGCCGTTTTGGTTATTTTCAACCAAATTTGGTTTTTTTTTTCTAATGTGTAAATGTGTATTTTTTCTTCATTTTGGTTATTTTTTTTATTATCGTTAATATTATTTATAAATTGTTATTACAAGCTTTGCAATCATTAGCAAAGCGTTTTATGACTTTAAGGGTTTTTACTACGTTCAAATAAATAAAAATCTTAATTTATTATTTCGATGGCTGAATATAAAAAATGGCTAAATCGATTTGTTGTTATTTTACAGGATAAGCAAAAAACTTAAAAACTCTGCAAAATTTTAGATACAACAAAAATTTTAATACGGTTTTTAATAAAAAAAACAGCAACACATTTTACTTCTCATTTAAAAAATTATACATTTTCGTTTTAATGAAGTTTTCGAATATAGGCCTTTATTTCGTTGACATTTTTGAAAATAAAAATTCAGTTAGGCCTTTTTTAAACTGAGTTGAAAGTTGAAAATATATTATAATAATTCAGGTTTAAATAATGAACGGTAGTAAGTCATGAAATTAAGAGGATTAAGTCTAAGGTAAATTGTAAAAAATTAGTTTTTATAAGACAAATTATCATAAAAAAGATGACAATATGTAGGTAAAAACTTTTTAAGCCCTGTCCTGTTGGTTATCCCATTTCTTTTTCGTGATTGTCATCTATGTGAGAGTAGAGAGTAGTAGTAGTTAATAGTTTTCTAAAAGGCTTAAGTGACCGTTCTTTATTTGATATGCTAAAATATTAAAGGCCTTCCTTTCTTTCTTTTCTATTTACGTTATATGTCCGTTCGGAATTTCTTGCAATATTTTTCCTTTTTCGGATACCATTAGTATTCTCCGAATCAGAGTCAAAATTTTCATTCACTTTCATAATTTTTATTGCATTATTAAACTGATCATATTTCCTACTTGCCAAAAACAGAGAAACTTTTTAATTGATTTATAGCCGTCGTTTTTAAGGACTCGTCCCGCCGCCGAAATTTGTTAAGCAACTTTTTCCACTAAAGTGAATTTGTTATTTGGGAAATATAAACGCACAACTTCAGTTGCGACTATAATTTTAGAACGAAATTAAAAATTAGTTAGGAATTTTTCTTTCAAAAATTCATTTTTTAAAATCGTTATAAATCTGATATTTGCAATTGTATTCATCTGAAATTTTGAGGCAGAGTGCATTTGACTTTTGTCCCCCACAATAAACTAAAAACGCTATTTAAAAAAAACTGAGTCACCGATTTTTAGTTTAACTACACAGAAAAAATAAAATTTTTGTATTAAACCTTAAACAAATGCATTTACATAAAAAAATTTTGGTTAATTTTTTGGTTATTTTTAATTTAATTTTGGTTATAAAATTTTTTGGTCGTGGCAACGCTGGTTGTATATGCTCATTTTGTTTAAATTTGAAGTTGCCATATCGTATACGAGATGGCAAGTTCAAACATAAAGTGATCTTTAACGCTTAGAGTACGGAGGAGGGTAACTTAGGTCCCCCAACCTCAGTTTCTCTTCAATAACTTAGCAAATACATAATTTATTCTGTCCTAAATTAAAGCGTTTTGATGTGATAACTAAAAATAAAACTGAAAAATAGAAATTTAATAATTAAAAATTAATAACTTTCAAAATTATATTTTTAATTCTTTTATGCTGACATAAAGACAAAAAAATCCTATTTTTCTTTGGGGGAACTTAGTGACCCCACTCCGTACTTTATGTCAAAAATCGGGCTTTGTACTCTAAGGGTTAAATGTTAAAGGTAGGACGATCTTCCCTTTAGCTTAACGACCACTTCTACATTATTGGGTACTGTTGGCAATCCCAAATAATTATCTATTTTGGTACTAAAATTATAACTGGCTGATAGTTTGACAACAAGAAGCTATGGAAAAACAACACCAACTATAGGCTGATTAATCCAACACAAGGTTTTACGGCTAGTAACAGTGGGTCATCAACAGCTTCTGCAAATACAACAGCGCCGGAGACATTTCTGGATGTTTTATCGAAAAATATACGTGAGTTTACCTTCGAACCTGAAGAAAACCAAATTTTTGGTACGAGCGCTATGAGGATATTTTCCAGGTTGATGCAGATCAACTTGATGATGCTGCAAAAGTGAGGTTATTGTTGAGAGAAAGCGAGACTCTACTAGAGTCTGAAACGGAAGAAAATCAGTTGAATTTGGTCAATAGTCTTAAACTTTTAAATAAAAGAAAATCCAAATGTCAACTCCATCTTGTAATGGTCGTTTTGAACTCTAAATTATTTCTTTTTTTATATATTTTTTATATATATGCATTCTTCAGAGAAAGAAATGAGAGAAATGGTTATTTAGATTTTTGTTTGTGGGTTCACACTCGGTTAAGCATCTGTATAGATTATTTTCACCACGCTTACTTCATAAGGTACTAAATATCATTTGGAAAAAGAACCACATAGGAAATACAGACAATAAGATTGGGGTTACTGTTCACGATTTTCAATGGACTGTATTTTCGAAGTTCAAAAACAAAACACAACACTCTATATTTATTTTAAATATGATTAATTAGTTTTTATTCAACAAGTAGATCCAAAAGGTTGTTAAAGTTTTCAAAAACAGAAAGAAGAAGAAAAAACAATAAAAAACAAAAACATTTGCAATAGTTATCTGCGTTGCATAAAGTTAACAGAGTTGTGTTTCAAAGTAATAAAAAAAGGGAAACATTTATGTACATTCATGTGAGTATTAAATAAATAAATCTATTAATGTAACAATTAATAAGAAAACAAAAGACAGGCAATTATAAACTGAAGTTAATTATTATGATACTCCCAAACATTTCGGCCCATCTTGAAAGGGTCCCTTTCAACATTTAACAAAGAGGGGACATAGCCTCGATACGGAGCGCTTTGTCAAGCCATTTGTAGTCTTCATTGTTGCAACACGAACAAGGCCATCTTTACCGGGGTGTGTTTCCATAATTCTACCGATCAGCCATTTTGTAGGGGGTAACTTTTCGTCCTTTGTAAGCACCATATCGCCTTGTTGTAGATTCTGTAATTCCTGGAGCCATTTTGGTCTTTTCTGGAGTTGGCCAAGATATTCCGTTGACCATTTTAGCCAAAATTGTTGAAGCAGCCGTTGCATGTATTCCCATCCAGTCAATCGGTTTACGTTAACCGGTAAAGTTGTCATTGGGCGAAGAATTAAAAAATGACCCGGAGTTAATGGATCAGGATCACCTTCATATTTCAAACATAGTGGTCGTGAGTTAAGGCAGCATTCGATTTGGCATAATAATGTATTCAATTCTTCATATGTGGCAGAAGAAGTACCGAGGACACGATTTAAATGAAACTTCACTGACTTCACGCCAGCTTCCCAGATGCCGCCAAAGTTTGGTGATGAAGGGGGAATGAAGTGCCAATTTATCTGTTCATTCGCCAATTCTCTGCAGAGATATCTTGGAAGTTTTGCAGGAATTCGTACAACTCTTTTAATATTTGGTTACATCCAATAAAATTGGTACCGTTATCGGTGTAGATGTGACTAAGCTTACCACGTCTAGATGCGAATCGTCGAAGGGATGCTAGGAAAGCTGCAGTTGTGAGGTCAGTCACAGCTTCCAGATGTATTACCTTGGAATTCAAACAAACAAATACGGCAATCCAGCATTTGTAGGATCGTGATCCACGTCCCTTCCAGGAACGGATAAGTATTGGACCTGCGAAGTCAATGCCAACGTGCAAAAATGTAGATCCTGGTTGTACACGGTATGATGGTAGCTCACCCATGCGTTGCTGATAAGGTATTTGCATGTTGTACATTTATAAACAGTCCGTTTAAGAAGATAAGTTATGTTAGGAATCCAATATTTTAAGCTTAGTAAATACTGTATTTGACGGGTTCCAGCGTGAAGATAATTATTGTGATAATGTTCAACTATTAGCTGCGTCAATCTTTCATTTTTGTCAAGGATGCACGGATGTTTCTGATCATAATTAATATTCGCGTTCTCCAAACGACCACCAACTCGAAGTATACCATTGTCATCAATGAATGGAATTAATGCTATAAGTTTATGGTTTGTTGAAAGTGTTCTTCCAGACGACAAAATTTGTCTCAGGACCAAAACTCTTCTGTTGGGAATATTTTATCAGTGATCTTCTCGCTGTTTCAAGTTGACTTGTTGTGATAAAACCGTGTATACTTTCCGAGCCACTTTTTCTAGATGTACAGTTTTGAATAAAACGCAATACGAGAGCCGTTATGCGGGTGAGTTTACTAAAACTTGAGAACCGGTCAATTAAATCAATATCGGAGATCACATGTAATATTGTTGTAGTAATTATTGTTTTCCTTTCCTCGCGAAGAACTTCCTCTGAGACTTGATGTACTGACTGCGGTTGATTAGTATAATTCTGCAAAATATTTGGGCCTTCCCACCATATATTGTTGCCTATAAGATGTGTAGATGAAATACCTCTGGTAGCTAGATCAGCTGGGTTTAGTTTTGATGTAATGTGGTGCTAGTTACCAGCAGGTAAATTATCTATTATATGCGAAGTACGATTGGCAACGAATGTTTTCCAACGTCGAGGATGGTCATTTATCCATGCTAATACCACTGTAGAATCCGTCCACCCGTGTAAATTAACATCCTCAAACTTCAGGGCATCCTTTACCTTAATCATCAATTTAACCATAAGCTGAGTTCCACATAGCTCCAAACGCGGTAGTGTGATTTGCTTTATTGGAGCCACTCTTGTCTTTGCAGTTAGTAGGGATGTTGCTATAGAACCATTCTGTTTTGTAACACGAACATAAATCGCAGCGGCATATGCCAATTCCGAAGGAAATAAGGAAACTTGATAGGCGTGGGTTATGAGGCGACATCCCTCAACAACAGCAGGGAGAGTTTTAACTAACCCAAACCATAGTTTAACTTTCAAAATGACTAGATTGAGGCTTAGGTAATTATTTATTTGATAACCTAGTCATCCCAGACCATATACCATAACCACCATCACAAAATAGGGAGTCTTTAATAAATTTGTATTGTAGAACGATTTTGCTAAGAAAGGACCGAACTCCCCCGCCCGACTGTTGCTCAATGGCTCTCGCAGTCCTCTTCCCGCATAATCTTCATACCGATTTAATGGAACAAAACCCGCAACATTTTGGTGTCTTCACTTTCTGATTTAAATCTTTTCGGTACTGATTTAATGGAATAATTTAAATTGTGAAGCAAACCCATTGATTCTTATACGTCGTGTAACCAACTTCAAGTTAAGAACACACTCACAGAATCGGAATTGCGTCAATCATATCCTGAAGTTTTTAGGAATGAAATTGGACATTGCACTCATTTTAAAGTTCAGCTACAACTTAAAACACAAGCTGTTCCTGTTTTTCATCCTAAAAGGCAAGTAGCGCATGCAGCAAAAGATCATCTAGACAGTGAACTTAAAAAACTTAAACGTGAGGGTATCATTTCTTCTATAAATTTTTCGGAATGGGCAGCACCCATTGTGGTAATAAAAAAGGCTTCCGGCAATCTACGTATGTGTGGGGATTACTCTACTTGACTAAATGATCAGCTGGAACCTCATTTCCATTACCACTACCAGATGAAATATTTATAAACTTTAACAACTACTCCTTCTTTTCAAAAATTGATTTAAATAATGTCTTCATGCAAATCAAAGTCGTCAATGACACGAAAAAACTTCTAGTTCAAAACACTTATCGTGGCTTATATACTTTTGATCGACTTGCCCCAGGTGTGAGATCAGTTGGCATGCTTTTCAACTGTGTGTGGAATCAATTGTTTCTGGTATAAAAGGCGTTTTTCCTTATCTGGACGATTTTATAGTAGCCACACAAACACGCGAAGAAAACATTACAGCAGTTAAACAGGTATTTGAACGTTTAAAAAAATACAACATTACTGTGAACTTTGAAAAATGCAAATTTTTTAAGACTTCCTATACATATTTGTGATACCATTTCGTCAGAAAAATCAAAAATAAAATTGAAAAAATTTTACAAATTACAGTTCCACAAAAATATTAGTGAATTGCGATCTTTTCAGGGAGCAATTAATTTCATGCATACATACATAATTGGTCATTAGAACCCATCACTTATTGACCTAGTTTCTTATTGACCTAGTTTCTCACACCACTTATGTTGTGTGTATTAATTTTATACATGAGCAGCGGGACTTACAGTTTAAAGTCGACTCCGAACGAAAGATTTTGTGAGAAACTTTTCATGGCAATTTTATTTACTCTCAGAGTTTTTGCCAGAAATCTGCTGAGATGAAATCGCCGAAAAAATACTTTTTGTACCTGGCTTTTACGTCTAATAAGCCAACACACTACCTACTAGACCACGGCGACTTCAATTAATTACTACGGTTAAGTTATACCTGAAATGAGAAAGCTTAGAAAACCTTCAGATAATTTAGTTAAGAAAAATTTAGCATGGAATTGGTCATTGTCATGACAACGCAATTTTGATCGTTTTAAGCAGCTACTGTCAACTGATTTGTTGTCCCATCAAAGTAGCTGGTGATGCCTCAATCGTTGGACTGGGTGCATACATCTGTCACATTTTCCTTGATGGCAGCGAAATAGCAATTTATCATGCGTCAAGGTCTCTCACCCCTGCTGAGAAAAATTACTCTCAAATTGAGAAAGAAGGATTGGCATTAGTTTTTGCGGTGATTAAATTCCATAAATATTTATTCGAGCGAAAATTTATACTTCAAACGGATCACAAACCTCTCCTTGCAATTTTTGGAAATAAAAAGGGTATTTCAGTGCATTCTGCAAACCGTCTCCAATGATGAGCTCTTACACTCACGTCGTACGATTTTCATCTACAATACGTTTCAACTCACGAATTCGGGGCTGCTGATATCTTATCGCGGCTAATTTCAAACGTACCGACAACAAACGAAGATCCTATAATTGCTTGTATTCAATTAGAAGATGACATAAAAATGGTTATTAGTAATATCACAAATGCTTTGCCTATAACATTCAACATAACTTGTGCCGCTACTAAAAAGGCTTCAAATCAATCAAGATCTTATAAAATTCCTACAAACTGGTAAGTGGCCAAATGAAAAATCTTCTGATACGCTGTGTTATTTTTCAAGAAAACAATATTTAAGCATCGTTGATGATTGTGTAATGTATGGGAAGCGTATTATAATACCAAGCTGTTTGAAAAAACATATTTGTTACGGACCACCCTAATAAGTTCCACATGAACAGCTGATTTTGTTATTGTGAATTATTGTTTTGTATTTCTTATTTGACGTCTATTTGTAAACCGCCTCTCTCAATCTCCTTTTGATTTCTTATTTGTGTTGTAAGATGTCAGTTAAAATTATATTTAATCGAAGCCTGTCTATTGTTGAAGAAGGAGGTGCAAAACTGCGGTAAGTAAGTTAAATTAAATGTATTGTAATTTTCTAATATTAATATTAATTCCCCTAGAAATGAACGAGAGATACTGTTTAAGGCAAACCTCCTTCAAGATATTTAAGTTACAGCCGTAACATTTTTATTTCGCAGATTTATTGGATCTCTTGTAAAAAAAACAAAGAATTACAAGAGCTGCCATTTACAGTAAATCTGCAAGTAAACTTTGTTGGAATAAATGCCTCCACCGGTAGTTCGCAGCCCACCACTTTTTAGAAGTTCAACCAGTGCAGATACAGCCATATCTGACCAACTTGGACAAGAGAAGATGCAGCCAGCATCCAGGCTAATATTAGTGGTTCTGCCGCCAGCACTGACGCCCCGACAGCGAACATTATAAGTAAAAAAGCCAGTTCCAACCAACAAAGAGGTACCCCTACTGGTTCTAAGGCCTACAAATAAAGCAAGCCAAATAAGTACGCAACCTTCAACTTCAGGTAGAGACAACGTCCTTTCGACAGATCGGCAAAAACAAATGCAACATTTGAAACGTCAGCTTTCAGAAACTCAATCCCAACTTGCTGAGAGTAAACGTAAGTGTCAACAATTAGAATCTGCTGCACAGGAGACAACTCAAACGGTAAGTGACCATAACCTCAACTTTATAAGTACGCCAATTAGCTCCGCCAGAGAATATACTAACACAATATCGTTAGAGCCCCGTAATCCGCGAACATATATGCAGTCTCAAAATACTTTTGAAGGCAGCGCTACTCCGTCGCCGCAGCAGCGTAAGCTCCGCTTACGGTACCTTTAACGGAGCAAATGAATTTATGATGCCAAGAAAAATACAAGATTTACCAGAGTTTAACGGTGAACCAGAAGACTGCCATTATTTTTCACCGCCTATACACAATCAACAGCAGCATACGGATACAATAACTTTGAGAATAACCAAAGGCTTCAAAAATGTTTAAAGGGTGAAGCTAAGGAAATCGTATAGTCGCTCCATATTTACCCTGACAATGTTAATGTGGTTATTGATCAACTAAAATTCCGCTTTGGAAGACCTGAGCAGTTGATTCATAGCCAGTTGAAAAAAGTGAAGGAATTACCCTATATTAATGAAAACAATTTACCTAAATTAGTGCCATTTTCGACTAAAGTGAAAAACTTAGCAGTGTTTCTTAAATCTGTGAATGGTCAACAACACTTAGCTAATCCAACGCTCTTAGAGGAGATTATTTCAAAACTCCCCATGAGTAAGAGACTGGAGTGGGCTAAAATCGCAGTAAATTGAACATTTTAGTGATTGGTTAAGTGAAGTGGCAAACTTAATATGTATAGTGCAAGATGTTAACAATGAACCAAAGCGCAGAGTGCTACATGCAATAGAAAAGGTTCAACTATGTGCTGTATGCAAAGGAAACCATAAAATATACAACTGCCACAAATTTTTAAATCTTAAAGTGGAAGAACGTTGGAAAGAAGATTCATGCGTGTTTCTCTTGCCAAAATATTGGACATTCGACCCGCGAGTGCCGTAGAAAGATGGCTGCTAACGTAAACACAATAAACTACTTCATGAAGATACAACTCGTGTTCCCTTGCCAGCACAGTCTAATAACAATAATAGTAGTGAGCCTAGCCATGACGTTTTAAGCTGTTTCCATGGTAATAAAAAACTGCTGTTTTGTGTACTGCCAGTTACCCTCTATGGTGAAAATCGAAGTGTAGATATTTATACTCAATTTGATGACGGTTCCTCCATAACTATGCTAGATAAGGAAATCGCAGAATATATAGATGTGCGAGGGAAAAGTAATAATTTGAATCTCCAATGGTTAGGTAGTCGGTCAGCTAAGGAGCCTTCGTTTACGTTCAACATACGATTAAGAGGTACCGGAAAGAACAAAACTCATCTCCTAAAAAATGTGTATGCCGTATCGAATTTAAATTTACTAATGCAAAGCCTAACTGAATGTGAGATAAAACAAATATTTAAAAATACGCCGTCGAACTTTATTAAACCTTATACAAACATTGTTCCAAAATTATTAATTGGCTTAGAGCATGCCAGCTTAGGGTTGCCATTCGATGTAAATATAAACAATTCTACTGGTCCATTTGCGTGTAATACGGAGTTAGGATGGGTAGCATTTGGTCCGTGTAAATCAGTATCACCTTCAACTCATCCATGCCTTTTCGTACGTGTTGAAGAGGAGGAAGAGATCCATAAAATGGTTGGAGATTATTTTAATATTGAAAATATGGGTGTACGAACCGCTCCTCCAATTCAGAGTGAAGATGACATTAGAGCAAATATAATATTACATGAATCAACAAAGCTTGTTGGCAAACGTTTCCAAATGGGTCTTTTATGGAAAAAAGATCTAGTAAATCTCCCAGATAGTTACTCGATGGCATTAAACCGTCTTGAAAGTCTAGAGAAAAAGTTGCAACGTGACAAAAGCCTTTATGTTGCCTATAGTGGGGTAATAAATAATTATATCGGAAAGGGATACGTCCGTAAAGTGTCCCTAGAAGATATCCACATGACATCAGATAAAAAATGGTATTTACCTCATTTTGGAGTTATAAACCCTAACAAGGAGAGAAGAAAATTGCGATTGGTTTTTGATGCCGCTGCCAAGGTAAATGGAATTTTTTTGAACGACAATTTATTAAAAGGACCTCAGTATATTTCGTCACTACAAACCACACTTTACAGTTTTCGATCAGGAAAAATTGCTGTTACTGCAGATATTTGTGAAATGTTTCATCAAGTAATGATACAACCAACTGACAGAATATCTCAACGGTTTTTATGGAGAAACGTGATTATAATTCTGCACCAGATGAGTACGAAATGATGGTAATGACATTTGGAGCCACCTGCTCACCTTGTTCTGCTCTTTATTTCATGAAAAACAATGCTAAAGAACATACAGATTGCAATCCAAGAGCGATAGAATCCATTTGTGAACATCACTATATGGACGATTTTATCGATAGCTTTGATACTGTTGAAGAAGCCATTGAAGTATCACTACAAGTGAAGAATATTCATAAGGACGGAGGATTTGATTTAAGAGGCTTTACTTCAAATGGTGTTATCCAGTCGCTAGATGGAAATTCATTACTCAAAGTAATTCTAACCAATGAGAGCGTAGAGAAAGTTTTTGAAAGTTGGGAATCTGTGTCAGACAATTCTATGTTTGATATGGAATTTAAAAAGATTAGTCAGGACATTATTTCCGGTAAAGAGAAATACATGGAGACGTGCCATCCGATGGGATGAACCGATTCCTGACGACATCTATACATCATGGGAGAAGTGACGTAAACAACTAAAAAACATTTCCAATTTTCATTTACCATGATTTTACTTTCCCCAAGGAATGCCATATGAAGTCTAGTTGCACATATTCGTAGATGCTAGTGAGGAAGCCTTTGCAGCCGTGGCTTATTGGAGATTTATTTCAGTGAATGGTTGTATGGGAGTCAGTTTTATATGCTCAAAGACTAAATGTGCCCCTCTAAATAAAGTATCAATTCCTCGCCTTGAATTACAGGCAGACGTTTTGGGAACTAGGTTAAAACAAAATGTGGTTAGCAAACACAAGATAGCGCCAAGCCCAATTATTTTGTGGAGTGACTCAAAAACCGTTTAGAAATGGATCTCAAGTAGACATAGAAACTACAAGTCTTATGTAGCGCATACAATCGCTGAAATATTGGCGCCAACTAATATAGAAAATTGGAGATGTATCTCTACTAGAGACAATGTAGCCGACGATGCCATCGATCGATTTTTCTAAATCAAGCCGATGGTTAAATGGACCTAAGTTTTTAAAACAACATGAATATGAATGGCCGAATCACGATATTACTCCTCCTCCTGAGGATCATGATGAAGAAGAAATTCGCCCAAAGATCTCACTTCTAATCTTGAACAATGATTTTATAAATATTAAACGTTTCTCTTCTTATAGCCGATTAAAACGAACGATCGCATACATGCTTCGATTTATTAATTTATGCCGTAAGAGGTACAGTGCGTTAGATCGACATGGAATAACAGCTAAAATTTAGAAAATGCCGAAGCAATTTTGTGCCGAGTGGTTCAAGGGGAATCATTTTCTGAGGACATTAAAATTATCAAGAAGGGACAGCCAGTCACAAAAGCCAATAATTTATTTAAATTGCTACCATATATCGACGAAGATGGTTTACTTATGGTGTATGGAAGAATCGATGCGGCTAGCAGCCTACCGTACGCTACTAAACGGCCAATTATTTTACCTAAAGACCATTACTTCACGAAGATTGTCGTAATGAGTTATCACAGTGAAATGAAACATCAGATTCATGAAGCCACGATTTGTGAGATAAGGAAAAAATTTTGGATTCCTCGGTTAAGGAGCCGATTGAGAAGTGTTGTTAGTAAATGTTTTATCTGCAGAAAACAAATTGCCATTCCTGTTACTTCAGTCATGGGAATACTACCTGCGGATCGACTTGAGCCTTATGTTACTCCATTTAAATACACTGGTCTAGACTACTTTGGGCCGTTAAATGTTAGTATTGGTCGTAGAACTGAAAAGAGATGGGTAGCACTGTTCACTTGCCTAGCTATACGCGCTATTCATCTTGAAATAGCATATGATTTATCAACGGATTCTTGCATCATCGCCTTGAAAAATTTTATGAACCGTCGAGAAGTTCCAGTTAGAATTCTTTCCGACAATGGGAAAAACTTTATGGGTGCCAACGAAGAGGCTAAACGCTTTGAAAAAGTTTTTGAAGCCGAAAGAATTAAGCATTTACTGTCTTCAAAGGGCGTCCAGTGGGTATTTAATTGTCCAGCAAATCCCTCCGAGGGTGGAGTGTGGGAAAGAATGGTCCAATGTGTTTTACGTCAAACACTAAAGAATGAATCCCCGAAAGAACACGCATTGCAGTCCCTACTCATTGAAGCTGAAAATATTATAAATTAAAGACCGTTGACTCATTTGCCCGGCGGTCCACATGATGAAGAACCACTCACTCCAAACCATTTTCTTCTAGGAGCGCCTAATATAGCTCAGACTTCTCCAGTAAAGGTTCCAGATGATAAAATATTCAAACTGAAGAAGCAATGGCGCATTGTAAGATGTTTAAGAGATAGATTTTGGAAAAGATGGGTGTTAGAATATTTGCCGACTCTAATAACAAGAGTTAAGTGGTGCGAGCCTACAAGGCCAATAAAAGAAGGGGATGTTGTGTTTATATGCGATCTTAATATTCCAAGAAATCAATGGCGGCGAGGTTTGGTCATGCAGATGTGAAAACCTCAAGTGGAGAGTTACAACGAGCTGTTTCGAAGTTAGCTGTTCTCGATTTCGATGACGGTGAAGCTGATCGCTCCACAGGGGGGGGGGGGGGGTGTTATGGAGCGCCCTAATAAGTTCCACATGAACAGCTGATTTTGTTATTGTGAATTATTGTTTTGTATTTCTTATTTGACGTCTATTTGTAAACCGCCTTTTTGCACTCTCCTCTTGAATTCTTATTTGTGTTGTAAGATGTAAGTCAAAATTATATTTAATCGAAGCCTGTCTATTGTTGAAGAAGGAGGTGCAAAACTGCGGTAAGTAAGTTAAATGTATTGTAATTTTCAAATATTAATATTAATTCCCCTAGAAATAAACGAGAGATACTGTTTGAGGCAAACCTCCTTCAAGATATTTAAGTTACAGCCGTAACAATATTCTAAAAAATTACGCAAAGGACATCATGCTATTGAGGCCTATGTCTCTTGGCCACATATAGATGACGAAATAAAAAGGTATATACAAAATTGTACCAAATGCGCTTCACTAGCAAAATCGTTACCAGTTCTTCAGCAACGCGTTTTCCAAATTTTGTCAAGAAACTGACATTTAGAAAGCGCATTGAAAAAACTCGAAGGCACTTTTAGAGAAAATTTACAAACGTTTTTAAAATGTTATCGTTGTTCATAAAATCCTAGTTCTAGTGATAAATCGCCTTTTGAATTGTTCGTGGGGAAAAAAATAGGGATTAATAGTTAAAATAGTTAACTGTGGAAGAAAGCTGTTACTAGGTACTGTGTACAGACCTAATAAGACCATCGTCATTGGACTACTAATCGACGCATTAACTAATATTTGCCTCGGTTACACTGACATCATAATAGCCGGCGACTTTAATGCAAATATTTTAGTGGATAGGAGATTGATGTCTGACTTAAATGCTATTGGTTTGGGTTTAGTGAACAATATTATGCCATCGTCATTGGACTACTGATCGACGAATTAACTAATATTTGTCTCGGTTACACTGACATCATAATAGCCGGCGACTTTAATGGAAATATTTTAGTGGACAGGAGATTGACGTCTGACTTAAATGCTATAGGTTTGGGTTTAGTGAACATGGTTATGCCCATCCATTTTACATCATTTTCGGCTGCGCTACTTGACCTTTTCTTTGTTGACAATCGTTCTAGCGTGCTATTATATGACCAACTTTCTGCACCGGCTTTCTCCAGACATGATCTTATTTTCCTGTCTTATGACTTCAAAATATCTTCGAAGGAGAAGAAAATTACTTTCCGGGATTTCAGCAATATTGAAATATTGGGGACGTGCCTAGATCATTTCTAGGCACCAAATCAAATTCAATTGGCTACGATGAAGTACATCCGAAATTCCTGAAGAATATACTGGACTACATTATTGAATATATCACACACTTATTTAACAGTATCCTGACGACTTCAGAATTTCCTTCAATGTGGAAGCACGCGAAAATTGTCCCCTTTCCCAAAACCTGACGGAAAGTACAAATCAATTGCGATTTTACCGTACTTGTATAAGGTTTTTAAGGTTTGGTCCATGACCATATAGGCAGTTATTTGTGCGATAATTCATTACCGGCTAACAGACAGTCTGGTTTCAGACCTGGACACAGCTGAGTTACGGCTTTAGTGGATGTTGGATCAGACCACTCGAAAACATAACATTCTTTGTCACAAGTTATAAATACCTTTAAATTTCCAACATCAGCAGTTAGACTATTTCGTACATACCAGTATAATAGAAGTGATGTGGAATCATTTAGCAGCGCTGTACGAAGAGGTGTACTACAGGGTTCAATTCTCAGCCCTTTGCTCTACATAATGTATTCAAATGACCTACCTTCTCAAATTACTCACTGTGGAATTCGAATGTATGCCGATGACGTAACTCTACGTTACTTGTTTCAGAACTGACATTGACGTTAATAAATCAAAGGCTCTAATAATTGGGAAAATTGGGTTTTTGCCGAATTTACTGCCACCACTAGTCATTGTGGAGTCTCCTGGAGAATATAATTCCTGGGAAAACGTACGCTATGCTGAGGAACCTCTTTGCGGAACTCAATCCTTTACGCCTTTCAATACACTTATGCTCTTGTCGAAGACATACCTATTTCCAACTCTCTTGTATGGATGTGAGCTTTTTGCGAGCTTGGACTCTGTTAGCAGGAATAAACTTAACGTAACACATAACAACACAGCAAGATATATTTTTGGACGCAGTAGATATAGTAGTATCTCGCATTATGACTCTGGAAAGCCTTTTAATACATCGAATGCTAATTTTCTTACATAAGACTATTTATTTAAAGCAACCTGATAATCTATTTATTAGACTACAATTCTCTAGAACTAATAGAGGCTATAGGATAAATGCCGTAAGGTACAGAATACAGGTATCTCAAAGGCACTTTTATATAAATGGTACTCGTTCATGGAATCAACTTCCGCCAGAAATTCAATTAAAAAGCAATGTAACGCAATTTAAAAAAGCAATTTCAACACACTTTTCTTTTCTTTAGAATTCAACATTTGATTTAATCAAATCTAAGGCTAACCTTAACTTAAATTTAACTCAAATCAAATTAATATAACTTTTGTCTTCTGGTGTAACTTACATATACAGTGGCTCCAGTCCATAATCGGACAAGCATTAATCAGATTAATAAAATAAATAATTAATTTCTTTTTCTTTCTAAAATTACCGTTATCATGAGAAATGTTGTTATTTTTTTTATTAATCTGAAAGTCTGTAATATGAGTGCAAATAAAAGCAAAAAAAACATATATTTAATATGTTCTTTTTAAGTTTTAAGCCCATACATATCAGACTAATGCTTGTCCGATTATGCGATGGAGCCACTGTATATATATAACTATTAACTTAATCATAACATTGTATAAACAGTACTATTAAATAAGATTAAATGTTTGTTGTACTGGAATTAATCAATATGTAAATAACTAAATAAATAAATAAAATAAATAAATCTTGATCTACTTAAAAAATCTACACAGTTCCAACAACAGCGAAACGAGAAAATGGAAGAACAATTTAACAAACGTAATGGCACTAAAGATCGGGTATACAATATTGGTCAGAAAGTTTACGGAAAATTATATAAATGGAATAAATCTGAATGGTTCTCTGGAATTGTCAAGAGGAAGCTCGGAAATGTTAACTACGAAGTATAAATTGAAAACATTCCTGAATTTCGTGCTGTTAGGTCTCATACTAATCAACTGAGGCCTCGTTATACCGAATCTCAAAATATGCCTAATAATATTTTGTTGGATTATTTCAATTTAGCACCTCAACATACGTCACCCGCAGAGGAAAGTAACATTAATGCTAAATTTTATTGGTACCACTCACTGATGTGCGAACTACATCTATAGTTGAATTACAAACAATTCGACATCCACTTTCAGTTACTTCGCCATCTAGTTCAACCAGTGTAAACAATCCACCAACAACTTTAGAAAGTGTTACACCTAACGTTGAAGTAAATAAACCGACTAATTTAATAATGCATACTGTTATTCAAAGAGATCCAAGCGTAGAAAGCGTTCTCCTGTATGAACTCCAGACTATCATCTTCCTAATAAAAAAGAAAGATGTTGGCAATCCCAAATAATTATCAACTTTCTTTGGTACTAAACTTGTCTACATAGTTTGCCGCTATTACATTTATATATGTTTATTGTACATTGTTAAGTTGTCTATCAAACAACCTAGAATCATATACGCGGTAACTATTTTAAATTAATTGTATTTATTGTTTTTAAATAATGGTTAACTTTGTGTTAGAATTTAACTTGACTTTGTCACTCCAACCCCTCATGTTCATAACAGGTACTTTTAATAATTAAAAACAATTTATCTGGCCGTTAAATTCCTTCCTTTAATTAACGGCAAGTTGTAATAACGGCCCTAAAAAATATAAATAAATAAATTTCATTTTTCTTTTATATGGTGGAAAAAAGGATTCAAATTTAATCAATTACTATTTTTTTTTAGAATTATTGATGTTTTTTTTAATGATTTTTAAATTAAACCAAAATTCTGTTTTCGGGATACCAAGAGTTGCATTTGTAATGTAAAAACTCAGAAGCGCAAAGTTTGTTGGCAAAAAAAAAATGAACATGAACAATGTTTCGGGGGGAATTAGGGTATAATTTCCAAAATAAAATATTTAGTTGAGCCACAAAATATATAAAAAGGTATTAGAAAACAAATATAAAATAAATGTTTTAGTGAGTAAAACACATTTTGCAAATTGACCTTCTGGTGAAAACCGCAAGAGGAGAATCAAAGTCGCCGTGGTCTAGTGGGTAGTGTGTTGGGTTATTAGACGAAAGGCCCGGGTTCGAATCCCAGATCAGACATCAAAACAAAAAATATTTCTTCGGCGACTTCCTCTCAGCAGATTTCTGGCAAAGACTCTGAGAGCAAAAATTGCCATGAAAAGCTTATCAAAAATCTGTCGTTCGGAGTCGACTTTAAACTGTAGGTCCCGCCACTCATGTATAAAATTAACGCACACAACATAAGTGGTGTGAGAAGCTAGGTCTTAATCCTGACTGAAGGGTTGTAATGGCCAATTATCTATATGCATGAGTAAAACACATACCTTCTTATTTGGGGGTTGATCCAGAGTGAGATCAATTTTTCCTTTATTTCTTCTCTTTTCCTTTTCTTTTCTTCGTTATAATTCATATGGCGTATTTACACTACTTAAGACTATTAACTTAAAATTAGGGTGACCAGCGTAAAAATCCCGCCCCCCTTGCAAGGGTGCAACAAGTGGGAGACGGGAGCTACCTGACCAAATAGAAGTAAAAATAAAAAATTCAAATGGAAAGAGAAACAATTCAGTTTAAAAAGAGATAAAAGAAAGCAAAAATTGGTTATTTGCTTAGCACGTTGATTACGATTGTACGATCAGTCGAGTTGGGTGTTGCAACCGCATTATTGATATCCTTGTTGGTACGAGGCTGGCAGGAACACTCGAGCCTGGCTGCGGGTTGTGCTCTTATTGTTGCTTTTCCGTTTATCAACCCTTTTGTTGTTGTTGGCTGGCTTCCTACTGTCTCTTCGGTGGAAGTGCAACATCGTGTGGTGTTTTCCACGACACTCCATACACCGCTCCCTACTACGACAATTCTTGGAGAAGTGCGACTGGGCCAAACAGTTAGCGCACTATTTGTGTTTTTTCACTGCGCCCAGTCGCCTGTAGGGGTTTAGGCGGCGGAATGTTTCGCATTTTTGGAGCGTGTGTTGGCCTTTACATAACTGACGCTTCGTGATGACTCGTTTGGCTATCTCACCCAAAGTTTGATTTTCCGATTGCTCAACGATAAATCTCCTAGGTGTGGCTTCAGACATCTATAAATAAAAGGACACAACAAACAAGGAAAAAGAAAGAATGAATTAGTTTTGACTAGGGTTAGGGAGTAATACGCGCTTAACAATAGGCCGAGGGAGTACGCCATTGGCAGTTCGAACGTCAGCCACTCGTACTTTCGAATCCGATCCTACATAAACGCGCGAGATACGACCGAGTTTCCATTTGCTTGGAGGTAAATTGTCGTGTCGAATCACGACGAAGTCATCAATCGCGAAATCGCGTTGGGGACATTTCCATTTGTTGCGCCTATGGAGTTCAACTAAGTACTCGCCCTTCCAGCGACGCGCAAACAAATTGTTCAGAACCTTTAATTTTCGCCACCTGTTGGCGTAGTTGAGAGATTCACATGATAAATCAGGTTCAGGGGGTGAAAGGATAGCACTTCCTACAAGGAAATGACCAGGGGTTAAGGGATTAATATCCGAAGGATTATCCGTCATATGACAAAGAGGTCGAGAAGTCAAGCAAGCTTCGATTCTTGCCAGGATGGTGGTGAATTCCTCAAAAGTAAACTTCTGAGCATTAGATACTTTCCGCAGATGAGTTTTAAAACTCTTCACACCAGTTTCCCATAGACCGCCCATATGCGGGGCGTCAGGAGGAATGAAGTGTCATTCGACTGATTGGAAAACGTTTTCCGATACAACTTTATGCTCCACTTCAGTAAAGAACATAGCCTGGTCCCTTTGCATTACATTAAATGCGCCAACGAACGCGGTTCCATTATCCGAATATATATTGCGGTGCAACCTCGTCTGGAGGAAAAACAAGTAAACGCTGCCAGAAAACAGTCCGTCGATATTTCATTGGTTGCTTCCAAATGAATTACTTTTGTAGCAAAACACACAAACACCAGCACATAGCCTTTAGTGACTCGGCAACCACGTCCAATATAGGATTTAATTTCAAAACGTCCAGCGAAATCTAGACCTGTATGGGTCGAGTCGATGTTGTTCTTTCTGGAGGTAGCGCAGCCATAATTTGCTGACTCAAATTCTTTCGGTAAATCGTACAGATCTTGTAGTTATGAATAACTGTTGGAACTAGGGTCTTAAGTCTAAGGTCCCAAAACTCTTGCTGCATGAGGCACAGCATTAAGAACGATTTCGCATGTACTGAGCACTTATGAAGATGCTCCAAATATAGTTGGGTAAAATGACCATTGTAGGAGAGTAATTTGGGAAAGCGTTAGTCGTATGTCAAAGTCGGTGAACGAGAGAGTCTTCCATTGACTCTCAAGAACCATTAGAGTCGATAAAAGGGTTAAAGATCAATAGAAAGCTCTTACGGGATAAAGCAGCTCCTTCCTTTAAAATCGAGTATTGGGGAAAATGTGAGCTTTGACACTAAATAATCAATCGACGCTTCACGGAGCTGAGCAAGTCCCGTTTGACAAATATTCCCGAAGTAAATTGCGAGTTTTAATAGCGGAATGATAGGACCGGAAAACGTAGGACAATACTCCCAACGCGCGAGACAAGTCAGAAAATCGGCTTACGTTTTCCTCAGTGAACGTTGTCATGTTGACGTTCACTCGAACCACACGTGTCTCAAGCTGGGTACAGAGCTTGAATGATGATTTCGGCCATTCGGGTCGTGGAAGACTGTCCCAAGCAGGCCCCTTCCACCAGGTGTCAGAATTTACGAGTTCTCTGGTTGTCATTCCTTGACTAGCCAGATCAGCAGGGTTATGATGAGATTCGACATGATTCCAATCATCGATGCCAATAGTATCCAAAACAAACGAAACTTTATTCGTCATCAAAGTTGGCCAATGGCACGGGGGTTTCTGAAACCAGGACAGAACTATTGTCGAGTCTGTTTAATAAAAAGTTTTCGAATTGGTTAAATTCTGCTCTGTGATGAGTGAATGCATCATTTTTGCAAACGAAGTTGCACCGCAAAGCCCTAAACGGGGTAAGGTTTGCACCTTTACTGGCGCAACTTTTGTCTTGGCAGCGAGCAAATGTGTGAATATTTCACGTGATGGGATTTTGATTCTGCTATAAAAGGTGGGAGCATATGCTTTCTCAGAAGCAATACAAAATGCATGAAGTTGTTCTTCATACTCGGGGTTAAAATTAACCCAGCGGGGGATGTTAATCCTATCGATGAACGAGTAATCATCGAAAAATTCACGCTATGTAACGTGATGGGTTTCAAACAATCATCCCATTCAGTTTTGTCCTTCCAAATTTGCTACATAAGTATTTTATCGATAATTATTTTGGGTGCTAGCCACCCAACAGGGTCAAATAGCTTGGCTATTTGAGAAAGGACAGAACGTCTGGTGACTTAGGTAATATCGGGCGTTGGAGATGGCTTGAAGAAGAATGTGTCTAAGCTCGCGTTCCAACGTAAACCCAACGTTTTTGCAGTACTAGCATCTGAAAATTTAAAAAAATTGGAATCCAATCAATGTTCGATGGGTAAGTCTCGAATAAGACGCTGCTCATTCGAAGTCCATTTCCGCAACGCGAAATTAGCCGAATTCAAGGCGTGAATCAATTCATCGCGATTATGAATCGCCTCATCAATGGAATGTCCACCCGACAAAATATCGTGCATTTGAGTACTTAAAGTCACCAACTAATTGGTGCAACGTTCTAATGGCCAAATAAGAGGCACAGTTCACTCCGAATGTCACCGTTCCCAATTCATAAACCTCTATATCTCCTTCGGGGTTTCGACGAAATAGTATTTGTTAAAAACGTGACTGATCCGGTCTGATCAGTATCTGCCTATACATCTTCTCTATGTCAGAATTAAAAACGTATCTGAACAGTCTCCAACGCAAAATAAGTAACATCAGGTTAGGATGCAAAATTAGTCCAGGGTGGAGGACATGATTGAGAAACACCATTTGAAGACCGGCTTGAGGCATTAAAGACTACCCGAAGTTTAGTGGTAGTGCTATCTGGTTTAAAAACAGCGTGATGTGGCAAGTAATAATTAGAAGTGGGAGAATGAGCTAAATCGGCGCTGATCTTTGTCATGTGACCCAAGGTAGAATATTCCCCAATAACCGAGTCATACTGACTCTTAACTTTCGGGGATTTCAGTAATCTCGCTTCATTCCTTATGAACTGAGAGAGAGCTATTCACCGGTAGAACCCAAGATTTAATCTGGTCGGAAATTCCGACCAAAAGGCAGGGTAACCACATAAAGTTCCTCCCTATTTCTAGTGGTGGTACGACGGTACAAATCCTCACAAATTTTGTCCTCAGCCGAGACTTTCCTAAATTTGGGAACTTCCTCCACTTCCCAAAACCGAGTAATCTAGTCGTTCAAGTTCAAATGGCACTATAGAGTTTAAGGAGTGCAGCTGTGGAATTCTACCAAGACCCATCCAAAGACGGTCTTCTGGGCTATGAGTGAACCCTTAGGGTCTCTTTTCACGTATTCTCAACATGATTTGAGAATATAGGTCTGTCTGTCCATATGACAGCATTTAAGATCCGAAGCAAGGATTTCGGACAAATCGAAATCAATTGCGTCCTTCAGTGGGCAGGTGGGTAGACGGCCAGTCAGTTGCTCGACTATATATGAATCTGTTTCCAAATGAAACTATGAGTCAATAGATGAACCCAAGGAAATCGAGCAGATTTTAGTGGAATTGGCTACTATTGCTCCGTTCAAGCCGAGTATCGTAGCAGCAGGGGCAGAGAATGTTGGAAGATCCAGCTTTCTCTGAAGTCTTCTCGAGACTAAAGTAGCCTGAGAGGCAGGTCAAACAATGCTCTAGCAGAATATCTTACGTCGTTGAGCATGATATCTACTACAATCGTGGCCAGCAGACTGTAGAATACGGGGTGGACTGTAGTTGGGTCGAGAAATTCTTAAACGAGCGACTTTCGGTAGAAGCTGATGTCTTCTCCGTAAAATTTTACTCAAAACGAGAAGGATTTCCCGGAGTAGGAGCACGGTGACTTGACGCCGCGGGGGTTACTGAATTATTTCTGGGTTTGGGTCGAGAATGGTTAGGGGCTTCAGTGCGATGAAGCAGCGAATGACCTCTGTTTGCACATATAACAAACATTAGTGCTTTGGCATCTTCTGAATTCGTGGGAGGTTGCCAAACAATTCGTACAAATCTTGTTCATTTTGGCAACATTTATCCTTTCGCTCACTGACATCCTGAGAAACTTGGAGCACAATAGAATGGTGTGATTAGCCGAACACAATGGGCATTTTTTTGGGTGGTATAGTAGGAGTGACCACTGTACCAAAATTCCTAAGCTTCCGATTCTCCTGAGGAGAACATCGAGTACGATTATTTGCTTGGTTCGGATTGTGACTGCCAATGATATCAGAAACAGACTCCAATGTCCGATATCTCGTAGTCTAAAATTCGTCCATTCTGCTCCAAAGGCCAAGAGTGTTCTCATTTAATAGGGTGGAACAAATATAAACGAATATAATATCCCAATTCTGCGTTCCAATACCGAGCAAGGATAAATTGGTGATACAACCATTGATTGTCCTTTAATTTTAATTGCAGGTCCAGGTTCTCTTTCAATAACAGAAAGATTGAATAAGGTTTTCAACTGGGAATTTACCAGTACTCTTTAGTTTTTGTACCGGTCTACCAGATTCTTCCACGCCATATCAAACCCATCATTTGTCATAGGGCAGGTTCGGAAAGCAATAGAAACTGTTTACTTTAGAAAAGAAGTAAACAACCAACAACACTTGTGTACTTATTGCTTTCACCAACAACAAAATTCACTTTTTATTATTGCAGCAACAACTCACTTTATAGTCCCGCAATTCAGCACTTACATATATTCCTACACTTACACTTATGTTATTTATTATTTCCAATTTATTTTATTTTTCACTTCTTTCTTTTTTTTTACTTCAAATAAACATATCTTTTTTTAAATAATATTTTTAAATGGGGAAATAGGTGGTTTTGTAGAGTTGTTGATGATGGGATGATTCCAAAAAAATATTTCTTTAATTTGTTCTGACGGGCCAATATGGGTGTCTCTTTAAATCTGCAATGAGATCAAATTAAAATATTGTTACGAAAGTAGAAACGATGTTGTTAAAATAATAAACAAAAGCTACAAAAACAACACAACAAAACAGCGCACTGTTCACGTGATCAATGAATAAGTAAAAAAATATAGCAACAAAAATAAAGCGCTTGTTTACAAGATCGATATATAAACAAGAATAAGGGATAAAAGATGTAAATAACCAGAATGAGAGATCAATTCTTGTATTTTTTCTCTTTTACTTTCTTCTTACTTTAAGCGTACTTATACTACTTAAGACTACAGACTTAAAACTAGGGTGACCAGCGTAAACACACTGTATGTATGATTAAGCTGAATCACTAAAACGTTAGCATCGTTTTAGAATCGGTTCCATATCACTTTTGTCATATATAAGCTCACTTGAGCACGTATAGCGGCCCGTTGTGACGCCACAGGTAAGCGCAGTCTCTGTACTGATCCAATTACACCAAACTAGCGAAATTGGTTTATGTCTTCTATTCATCGTGGGCCAAGTGTGTCTGGCTGTGAAGCAGGACTCCTACTTGACCCAGGATAGGTTGTCGTTCCAAAAAAATTTCTGCGCAATGGTCAACTTGACAGTGGAAGATGGCATACACAAGTCGATTGAAGAGGATTCCGGCAGTAGCGCACCAGCTTTGACTAACTCGCCAGCCCTTCAATTGCCTGAAATATCCCTGTGCCTATGCAGCCAGACAAGTTAGGCACTGAATCATTGAGAGAACTTCGAGACAGCGGCGATAAGTCCTAACGAGCCTATAGTTAACCTTTACGCTCGATAGAGATTTTATAGCAGACTGACTATGATGGAAGATCGAGATGAGGATGTAAGGAGCACCCTTGATGAGGATCCATTGAACATTCCGGTAAATGTCCATTACCTCCGCTTATAAACACCCTACAGTGATGCGGCAGTCTGAATTTCCTAGACACGGCTCCCAATCCCATTATCGAATTTAGAGCTATCAGTGTACACATCTAGGAATTCTGGCAATGATCATGTCAGGGACCCAGTCGCCTCTATAAATAAATAAAAATCCTTGCCATGGAAGGATTTTGTGCCAATGGAGAGTGGTTACGATCAGCCATAATCACATCGGCTAAGGGGTGCTTATTGAATTCCCTGTCTAGATCCGTAGTACTTTTTAAAAAGCGGTTCCATCTCGAGCAAGATGTGACGATGTCATGCACTGACGGCCTTGATAGGGTGGAGGCTAGTGGCTCCTTATGAGAAATAATCGCATGTCCCAATCCTACGGAAACCGCTTGAACCCCATTAACGATGCACATTGTAAAAAATATAATTTGAATCAAGTTGTTTGTTTACGCTGGTCACCCTAATTTTAAGTTAATAGTCTTAAGTAGTGTAAATACGCCACATGAATTATAACTAAGAAAAGAAAAGAAAAAGAGAAGAAATAGAAGAAGAATTGATCTCACTTTGGATCAACCGCCAAATAAGAAGGTATGTGTTTTAGTCACTAAAACATTTATTTTATATTTGTTTTCTAATACCTTTTTATATATTTTCTGGCTGAACTAAATATTTTATTTTGGAAATTATACCCCAATTCCCCCCGAAACATTTGGTCCATTTCGGGCCAGATAAAACCAAAGTAAAATATTTAAATTGAGATATCTCTTTTCCATTGAGGAGGCTATTCATAATCGCGATGAATTAATTCACGTTTGAAATCGGCTGGTTTGTCGATGATTACTCGTTCATCGACAGAATTAACATCCCCCCTGGTTAATTTTAGCCCCGAGTATGAAGAACAACTTCATGCATTTTGTGTTGCTTCTGAGAAAGCATATGCTCCCACCTTTTATAGCAGAATCAAAATCCCGTCAGGTGAAATATTCACACATTTGCTCGCTGCCAAGACAAAAGTTGCGCCAGTAAAGGTGCAAACCTTACCCCTTTTAAAGCTCTGCAAAAATGATGCATTCACTCATCACAGAGCAGAATTTAACCAATTCGAAAGCTTTATATTAAACAGACTCGACAATAGTTCTGTCCTGGTTTCAGAAACCCCCGTGCCATTGGCCAACTTTGGTGACGAATAGAGTTTCGTTTGTTTTGGATACTATTGGCATCGATAATTGGAATCATGTCGAATCTCACCATAACCCTGCTGATCTGGCTAGTCGCGGTATGACAGCCAGAGAACTCGTCAATTCTGAGATATGGTAGAAAGGCAATACTTGGCTCAGTCTTCCACGTTCCGAATGGCCGAAATCATCATTCATACCCAGCTTGAAACACGTGTGGTTCGAGTGAACGTCAACAGGACGACGTTCACTGAGGAAATTTTAGGCCGATTTTCTAACTTGTCTCGCGCGTTGCGAGTATTTTCCTACGTTTTCCGGTTCTTTCATTCCGCTATTAAAACTCGTAATTTCCCTAGGGAATATTTGTCCACGGTACTTGCTCAGGACGAAATTAGCTTCGTAAAGCGTCGATTGATTATTTAGTGCCAAAGCTCACATTTTCCCGAATACTAGATTTTAAAGGAAGGAGCTGCTTTATCCTGTTAGAGCTCTCTATTGACCTTTAACCCTTTTATCGACTCTAATGGTTTCTTGAGAGTCAATGGAAGATTCTCCCGTTCACCGACTTTGACATACGACGAACGCTTCCCCAAATTACTCCCCTACAATGGTCATTTTACCCGACTATATTTGGAGCATCTTCATAAGTGCTCAGTACATGCGGAGTTGGCCTTAATGCTGCGCCTCATGCGGAACAGTTATTTATAACTGAAAGATCTGTACGATCTATAAAAAAAATTTGGGCCCACAAATTATGGCTGCGCTACCTCCAGAAAGAACGACATTGCATCGTCCTTTCACACATACTGGTCTAGATTTCGCTGGACCTTTTGAAATTAAATCCAATATTGGACGTGGTTGCCGAATCACTAATGATTTCATTCATTAGTGATCGTCGGACTGTTTTCTGGTCGCATTTTCTCGTTTTTCCTCCAGACGAGGTTGCCCCCCACATTATATTCGAATAATGGAACCGCGTTCGTTGGCCCAGCTGATGTAATAAAAAAGGATCAGGCCAAGCTCTTTACTGAACTGCAGCATAAGATTGTATCGGACAATGTTTTTCAATCAGTCGAATGGCACTTCATTCCTCCTGGGCCCCGCATATGGGTGACCTGTGGGAAGCTGGTGTGAAAAGTTTTAAGACTCATCTGCGGAAAGTGTCTAATGCTCAGAAGTTTACTTTTGAGGAATTCACTACCATGCTGGCAAGAATCGAAGCTTGCTTAAACTCTCGTCCTCTGTGTCCCATGATGGATAACACTTCGGATATTAACCCCTTAACCCCTAGTTATTTCCTTGTAGGAAGTGCTATCCTTTCACCCCCTGAACCTGATTTATCATGTTAATCTCTCAACTACGAAAATTAAAGGTTCTGCACCATTTGTTTGCGCGTCTCTGGAAGAACGAGTACTTAGTGGAACTCCATAAGCGCAACAAATGGAAATGTCCCCAACGCGATTCCGCGATTGATGACTTCGTTGTGATTCGACACGACAATTTACCTCCAAGCGAATGGAAACTGGAAATGCCCCCAAACGGAAAAGGTACGTGTAGTTATTTGTGAAATATTATTCTGAATATTTCTTTAATACCCCTTTTATTTTATTTCTTGGCTCAAAATTATAATGTTTTATATCGGTCCTCTACCGGTCCGAATCACAGTGGACAGTGTAGTGTGCTCTTTCATTACAGACTGCTGTACTTACAACATACTACAAACATAGACAAATTCGATCTAGCTGCACTTGAATGAAATGTGACGAATATTCAAAGGGATCATATTGGTAATTGAGTGACATTGAAAAAGTCACTCAATTCTCCAATTCAAAGACTAGATGATTTGTCAATTCTTCAAGTTGCGACTATCGAAATTAAAATAAGTACATGTATGGAATAGGATTAAGTGAGATAGAGTGTAAATTAGAATAATATACCATATATGTAAATTTTAGTATAAAAAGAGCCCTTTGGCCAGAAATAAAAACAGATTTTAATGAAAACTCAAATCGGCAACAACTTTGGCTTGACTTTTGTTATTATATTCCTTTTGCCCTTACCAAGGTAAGATCGGCAATTGTAATAGCGTAACCAACTTCAAACTCTGCCGGTTACAAAAACCTATTATTTATTTATTTTAAGAAGTACAATACAATTACAAATTATATTATATTCATGTACGAGCTGAGTAACTTCGACCATATGCCCGGTGTAGTGTCACAGACCAGAGCCTCTGGTGGGAATCGAACCCACGACCCTCACGCTAATAGTCTAGCACACTACCCACTAGACTACCAGGGCGCTCAATACAAAAACGTTTTTCTTATATTCTTATAAAAAGCATTCTTCCACCACAACAGCGAGAGTTTAGGTACCCCAATATATTTTAGCAATTTCATGAATTTTTAGCAATATGTTGCATAAATTATTTCTTTTTCTTATTTGTTAATTCTATGTTATTATCAAAAAAGTTTCATTGTTCTTCACAAACCAAAAAATATATAAGTAAATATTTCTTATTTTTGCGCAGCAATAGTTTATGTACTCCCAAGAAGAATTTAAAAGCAAATTTAAAATTCAAAGTTCCAACATATAAAAATGATATACCCATTATTTAGTAGGGTATTCCTTAGCGAATTCACGCCGGAGTTACATATGTACAAGTAACTATATCGATACTAAGTCCATTGAACCTGATAAATTCGAAGAATTTTTAAATCAAATAAATACAGCTAGACAGATTTCCGGTGTATTTCGGAACACATAATATTTTTAAAGTAACTAATCAGCATTTTCACATAATTTTAATAATAATTAAAACCAATATTTTCTAAGTAATTAATAAACGAAAATGTAAAATATGAAATGTAATTTTAAGCCATATAATTAAAAATTATATTTTAGTTTAAGTTCTTTAATCCAAAAGAGTCAAGTCTTGTTTTCTAGATTCTTTTTTAAAAACGTTCGAACCGCGGTTGAAAATAAAATTGGCGCTGTCGGTAGGATTAGGAAAAAAAATTGTGTTATAAATAATTAAACAAATCCTGCGAATCCTACGATACTCTTCAGGATTACAACATTATAAAACGCTAAAAAAAATTTAAGTGAAAATAAAATTTTCGCCCATGTTCTGGAAAACGCAGCGTTTTCAAATCGCTTACGGTTTGAAAAACGCAAAACACGATTTGCGATTTGCTGGCGTTTTGCATTTTTCGAAGTTGCATTCGAACAATGAAAACATATGTTTTATCATAACAAAACAAACAAATGAAAAAAATTAAAATGCCTACAGCGTATTTGCTTGCTATATCAGCTTTAAAAAACCAAAAAGCAAAAGAAATGTTAATGAAAAAACTCTAAAGAACTTTTCCAATCCATTGGACAATCCAGATCATGCGTAATTTTTATATAATTTACGTATTTTATTTGTGAGTTTTCAGAAAAATTGTGGCAAATGCATCTTTTCAGTTAGAGATGATACTTATAAGCACTCACGAATAATTGGTACTTTTTAACACGGGTAGCCGATTTAAAATCAAATTCTGTATGATTTATTTGCTCTCATAAAAGTTTTAAAGTACTTTATACAGGTTTTAAATAATTTTTTAACTATTATTAAGGGTTTATTTTTACGATTTAATATAGATATGTGAATTTAATAAATTGCAAATATTAATATCAAAATTTTGAAAAGAAATAACCAAATAATCAGTTGTAAAATTAACACCACTAGCATTAATTTTTTTTCGAAGATCAATCTGATCAGCTGTTTGCATAAATCGCCAGTTGATAAGTAAACAAATGGTACAAACAGTAAACAAACTCAAAGCAAATTTTTGTATTCAATATTTTTAATTTAAATCGTCAAAAAATGCTAAAAGTTTTCATTGAAATAAACAGAAAACATATTAAATTTAAATTGTGTATAATTTTATTGTTAATTTATGGTACAGTTTGAATAAAAAAGACCAGATCGCTTCAGTATACCCTAGCGATTTGAAAACGCCAAATTTCTGGCGATTTCATTTGTCAGAACACCTATATGGCGTTTTCAAATCGAAAACGCAAACATTAAGCGATATGCGGTTTCCAGAACATGGGCGTTTGTCTGAGAATCCTGCACTTAAAATAAATTACTAAGTAAACAGGACCAGCACAAAAAGTCACTAAATTAAAAATTACAATAAATTCTTGATGTTAAAACTCAATTTACAACTTACATGGCTTTAGGCTTTTCCGTTCGAATAGGAAAGTTTTAGTTAACGGTAAAGCAACTAGGGTAAAAGGTGACGGAGTTGCAGTTTATGTTCGAAATGGTATTCCGTGTAAGGCACAGTTGGTGAAGGAAATTAAATAGAATATTTATTTCTTGATATTACATTCACTCATAAGAGGAAGCTTTTATTGGGTAGTGTTTATAGACCGAATTGTAATTTGAATTTTAATCCCTTTATTTCTATTCTTGAAGAAATTTCAATTCAATATGACGACATTATTATTATTGGTGATTTTAATAATAACCTATTACTTGATAATGCATTAACGGCTTCAATGTCGTCTCTCCATCTTCACCCTGTGAATGTGTCCGTAACAACTCACTTCCATTTTACTTCCAGCAGTCTAATCGATCTCTTATTTGTTAACATTATGACTAATGTATTGTTATATGTTCAAATTTCGGGTTCTGCTTCTCCCATCACGATCTTCTATTCTTGACTTATAACCTGTCCGTTAGTCCTGATGACAGGCGTAACATACCGTGATTTTAGGGATATTGATTTACAATTTTGAATAGTAGTATTTATAGTCTCTATTGGGATCGGATCTACTCACTGGAAAATATGAATGACCAATTGGCTCTAATTCAGGAGAATGTTCGTCTGCTTTATGACAGGTGTGTACCTGTTAGATCAAAATTTTTTAAGGCCAGGCATCAACCGAGGTTTACGGCTGAAATTAAAGCATTAATTGACAGGCGATTGAAGAGGTTTAGAACGGAAGATCTGAGGGTCATTCATAAATCTGCTCGTAGCGAAGTTGCCAAGCGCATTAGAATCGCGAAGATATTGTTTTACGGCAGGAAGTTCTCTTCCGTTTTGGATAATAAAGCTAGATGGAAAGTGATCCGCGATATTGCAATTAGTCAAAAATGTCGGAATACCTCTCCTGATATTGATGTGGATGCTCAAAATGACAAATTTGTTAATATCAATGTTTCGACCCCTGATAGTGGCACATATGACGACCTTTGTTTTTTCCCGCTGGAAAACCCCTTTAGTTTTCGTTGCGTTGATCAACTTGAATTTTTGGAATGCTTATCTTCGGTTAAATCTAATGTGATTGGTTCTGATAACTTAGATCCTTTGTTTTTGAAAGCTTTGTCACCTAGACTTTTGCCTTACTTTACTCATTTGATCAATACAGTTTTGACTATGTCCTCCTTCCCTGATGGATGGAAACAGTCGAAAATCATTCCCATACCGAAATTCAATAACGAATTCAGGCCAATTGCCATTCTTCCATTCCTGTCTAAAGTAATGGAAAACCTGATGGCTAGACAAATGAATGATTATCTCGTGGATAATAATTTCTTATCCGATAAGCAATCGAGATTTATGAAAGCTAGGTGCTGCACTACTGCCTTAGCCAATGTAGTTGATGACGTTAGACTGAAACTGGATGATAATTATATTGCATTTTTGGTTCTTTTAGATCACACCAAGCCTTTTGATACGGTTGATCACAGAGTATAATTGAGGAAGCTGCGAACCCTCTTTCATTTTTCTAATTCAGCTTGTGGTCTTATACGCTCTTATCTAATAAACAGATCACAACGAGTTTACCTTAACGGCAACATCTCCTATTCGCTGAACGTTGGAAGAGGTATTCCTCAGGGATCAGTATTAGGGCCTCTTTTGTTCTGCATATACATTAACGACCTGGCTGTTGTCTTGGATAATTGATAGGAGACTCGTGTGGAGAATTTCACTCATTATATAGAATCGATTTACAAAAGGTTGACGACTGGGCTAAGACAAATGGACTTTGTATAAATCTCTCCAAGTCTAAATGTTTATTGCTCTCTAGAACAAAGAGAGCATTTATTTTACCAGATATTATTATCGGGGGGATTAAGATAGACTTTGTTGAAACGGCAAGCAATCTGGGTGTTACCTTTAATGGTCAGCTATCGTGATCTAACCACGTTAATGTCATCGTTGGTAAAGTTTACGGTATGCTTTGGATCTTTTAGGCTGTAATAGATTCGACTCCTGATTCCTGTAGTTTTATACAGATTCGCGAATTGTGACACCGATGATAGGCGTAAACTCAACTTGGCTTACAATAAATAAATCAAATCGCAGTAGGAAAATTATCCAACATAGATATAAGACTCTTCTCTCACAACATTAGTTCTTTATACATACCATCAGTCTTTGGAATAGTTAACCAAACTATATTCAAGACATAGGCAATACAATTAAATTCAAAAAAGAGTTAAACAAATTTTTAGGTAATTTTTAAAATTTTTCGTTTGTTTTGTATATTGTTACGTTTTTACCTTTTAGAAACGTTAAAAATATGAGTTCGTAGATTGCAAATAAAGTAAAAATAAATATGTGTTTGATTTTAATAAATTCTTTATTATCTGCACAATTTTTCGTGCCACTGTCCGAACTTGTTTCACGTATACAATGATACTTCACAATATGTGTTTGTTCGTTATACTACTTTGCTTACAACCCTTTTGTAAGCAACAACACTTGTTAGTTATTCTTCTTTCTCACAACCTTTTTGTAAGTACAACACTAACAACTGTTTTCTCAAACGCAACTTGTCTGCACACAAGTCTGACCGAATTAAAGCTCGATAGATTTTAATTCTCAACCAACGTGACGTCGTCTTACACGATCAAATTCAAACTCTGCCCTGCTCGCTTTAACTTGCCTTTTATATTACTGGATCATCAGTGTGATGAATGCCCTTGAAGGACGATGACGTCCTTCGGGAATATTCTAAAAATGTAAGCAACCTATTCTTATTTTTGTTGTTGCTTGTTTACATTCGAGCAGGTAGATTAGTTGTTGTTGGTTTATTTGTCTATCCTATTTTATACTGCACATTGTTGTTTCTTGTTTACTTTTTAGTTCCCTTTATTTTGTTGTTGGTTATTTACGTCTTTTTATCCTTTATTCTTGTTGGTATATTTTTCTACTCATTCATTGATCACGTGAACAGTGCGCTGTTTTGTTTTTGGGGCTTTTGTTTATCATTTTATGCATGATCATTGTGTTGTTTTTGGAGCTTTTGTTTATTATTTTAACAACACCATTTCCACTTTCGTAACAATATGTTTTACTTATTATTTTTTACAGATTTTTATTTTTCATCTTTTTATATTAGTCTATATTTATATATATCTAGTCTATATATATATACATAATGTTCATTGTGTTTTTCCTTCTTTATTTTTTACTTCTATTCATTATTTTTCTTCATTATTTCTTACATTTTATTACTTATATTATCAATGATATTTATTATTTTTTTGTTTTTATTTTTAGCATACTCCCAAAGTACTTTCATTTATAAGATTAATATTTTGTTGTGCTTTGACTAATATTATAAATAAATAAATTAAAAAAAAAAAATTATTTTATGCACACAAAATTTTTTTTGCAGTGAAAATTGATTCTAGAAGACAACGTGTGTTTGACCAAAGAAAAATGGAGGAAGGGCAGTCTCAAGTAGCCCCTGTAGAACTGATCGAGGACTGAAGAATAGGGCAGAAGGCATATCTATAACTGAAAGTGTAATAAAAACAATAAATAGCCTGTCTATGTTCACCAGAACGAGAAATATCACAATTAATTAATTTTTTAGAACTAGAGTATACTACTATAATTTATTTTATATATTTTAAGTCACCTTGGTCTAGTAGGTAGAGTGTTGGCTTATTAGACGTAAAAGCCAGGGTTCGAGTCCCAGGCCAGACATCAAAACAAAATACAAAAAGTATTTTTTCGGCGATTTCCTCTCACCAAACTTCTGGCAAAAACTCTGAGAGTAAATAAAATGCCATGAAAAGTTTCTCATAAAATCTGTCATTCGGAGTCGACTTTAAACTGTAGGTCCCGCTACTCATGTATAAAATTTACACACACAACATAAGTGGTGTGAGAAATTAGGTCAATAATCCTGACTGATGGGTTCTAATGACCAATTATGTATGTATACTACTATAGAACTATACAAGGAGCTTCGAAGAAAACAATTATCAACATTCCAACACCAGAGAGCTGGAAACTGATAAAAGAGACGCTGAAATTAAGATATTGTCCTGACGTGGAAACACTATAAAAGAAATGACTCGGAGTTTTATTAGACGAAATTTATAATGAAGGAAATCTAAATAATATTTTAAAAATAATGACAAGTAAAAGATTTGAAGATGATTGTATAGGAAATGTAAAATAAAAGAAACAAAAGCATGGGTCAGTAGGTACAAAACAAAGGATGATTTAATAATACATATATGGATAGTGGAAAAAGGAATCAAAATATGGATAATAGATATAATACTTTACTCCAGGAAATTCAATGGAATCGAAATTCTTACTACTAAGACGAAATAAAATATAATTATTCAGACAAAATATTAATTTTAATAATGGAGCTTTATTAACTACAATAAATTTTCATGTTCTACTAATTTCCGTAGACCAAAGAGAGGTTTAGGCCAATATCGCCAAAACCCAGCTAGGCAAGATCAGTTCGAATCAATGGAAATTGACAGTATTCAATCAATTATGAGTAAACTTCAATTGGTAGGACACCCTGGCAGGCAAAACCAAGAAGAAACTCAACCTAACTATAGCAGAAGAAGTAAATAATTGTGTTTTTTTACGAAACGACTTTGTAATGGCTACCCAAAATAAAATTAGTAATTAATAATAAAAATTATAGTACACTAATAGATACAGGCGCTAGTGTTTGTTTAATTAATAGTGGAATAAAACATTTTCCGAAAGTAAAGTTAAAAAACCCAATATTAGTTAGTATAATCACAACTAAAGGTTCGTGGCACCTGAGATGGAAGGCAGCAACATTCTCAGAAAGAAAATACGAATATATAATGGGTATGGATATCTTAACGTTGCTTAATGCACAGATTAAAGTCGAAGAAAGAAAAGCAATATTAAATCAAAGAGAAAGCAAATTTCTGAGTACTTCCTACAATTTTAACCAAATTTATGCCTTAGATTAAAGTTAGATCATTTAAATTAAGAGGAATATATAGAGGAATTACAAAGCTACTGAAATGATTCAATAGTTTCTTCTTCAAAGTAGGTGATAAATTAACAAACGCTATCTAAATTCAATATGAAATAAAAATGACAACTCAGCAACAGATCAACTCAAAATTATACCTCAACCTGAAATGGAACTTAGGGGACAAATAAAAGAAATGGAAGAACAAGGCATAATCCAAAAAAGATATTCTAGAAACAAAGAACAATGGCGTAACAATTGGCGACAAATATTCCCTCCCAAACATCGATTCAATCCTAGATAAAATAGCAAGGACTCAATATTTCACAACGCTTAACTTGGCAAAGGGTTATCACCAGATATTAGTAAAAATGGAGAATAGGGGAAAACGAAGTTCGTCGCACCTCTTAGTCTGTATGAGTACAAAAGAACGCCTCCGCAACCTTTTAATGTCTCACAAGTGAGGTTTTGAGAGATTTGATAAATAAGACATGTGTAGTGTATTTGAATGAACAACGCTTGAAAGCAATTAGGGATATGTTCGAATAGGTAAATGTAATTTTTTAACGAAGGAAACAGAATTTCTGGGTCACATCCTAATAAATGATGGCATGAAAGCTAATGTAATTGAAAATCTAGAACTACTAAGAACTGAAAAGCAAATAAAGAGTTTTTTAGGTTTAACCGGTTATTATCGCAAATTCGTAAAGGACTATGCAAAAATAGCACACCCAATAACAATATTAATACGAATATTGAAGCGTTTGAAAAATTGAAGACACAATAAGTACACATCCAATTTTACTAGAACTAGAACTACGTTTCCCAGATTCTGGTTTGGTTTAGAAAAACTAGCGGGATATTTGTCTGATAATAATCTGTTAGCAGTAAAATCTATTTATCAAACTCTAAATGAATTTAATTTAATGAAACGTAAAGGCGTGTTTCCATATGACTATCTACATTCAGTTAATCGTCTTGAGGAAATAGGTCTTCCATCCCGATCATGCGATCAGGTTTCTTTAATAAACTTATTAATCAATCGTGTAGATGATTACGAACACGCTGAAAAAGTTTGACATATATTTAAATGTAAGAAACTCTTATATTACCTTCTATTATGTTTAAAAGATGACGTCTTATTTCTTTGTGATGTATTTGAAAATTTTACAATTTAGACCCCTGTCAATATTATATCACACCAAGTTAATCCTGAGATGCAATGCTAAGAACTACTCAAAAACTTAAAACTCTGAGAGTAAATAAAATTGCCATGACAACTTTCTCAAAAATCTGTCGTTCGGAGTCGACTTTAAACTGTAGATCCCGCCACTTATGTTTAAAATTAACGCACGCAATATAAGTAGTGAGAGAAACTAGGTCAATAATCCTGACTGAAGGGTTGCAATGGCCAATTATGTATGTATGTATCTATTGCACGATCACCATGGTGATTTTCCATTCTGTGCAGAAAATTGAGAACATGAAACATAGAAAATGAATAACTATTGCAATCTTTAGCAATGCATTCAAGAAGGTTTAATTTTGAAAAAAATTCATGGAATTCTACAATTTAATCAATCGAATTGATTACAAAAATATATTAATGTAAATAACTATCATAGAACAGTGTAGGCATGAGCCAAATTTTGTATGTGAAAATTGCTCAAGAAGGTGTATAAATATACTACTACGGCTGGTTTTTCTAATCACGAGGACTACTTCTACCATTTTCACCATAAATAACTTGAACAAACTGTTTTTCCCCATAAATTTTTAAATTTTTTTCAAAACTTTTTAAGCATCTATATATATGGAAATGAAAGCTTGTTTATTTGTTTCTGGGTTTGTTAAAAGTCTATAGACGGCTAAACGGCTGAACCGACTTTCTTGAAACTTTAACAGTCTGGAAGGAACTATAGGCTATTTTTTATTTTACAATTTCAAGTAGGCGAGGTGCCACGAACACATACCCAATAAGTATTTAATGTCGCATATCTCATAAACTGCAACAGCTAGAGTTCTCAAATTTTGTATGGACGACTTTGACGTATATATGAACAAAATGGGCGGATTGGCTATAGTGGGCATGTCACCTCCCATATAAAAATATTAAATTAGTATATTTAAGAAAATATAACAGTTAGTATCAATATGAACCGAGGTACATCCCATATGACTTAAACTTATATATTCTTATATCTAGGAAATCATTATAGATAAAATCATCAAATTGTACACGGGCAATACTGAAATCCTAATGAATAATTTGTTAAAAAACTGCAATAAGAACGGACTAGCAATAAGAACGAGACCGTCCCAAATAAATATGATACAAAAGTTCGTGTACATGGAAAGCTATTAGAGCTAGAATCTAGAATCTTTCGGGTTGGGGAACATTTTGGGTTGGGAAATAAATGAACTCAATTTTTATATGAATTCTTATACAGAAAGTAAATATTAAACATCATATATCTGATTAGCTGTTCATTCTAATACCTGTTTTATTATATGTTTGTAAAAATAAGCATAGAGTGACATAAGTATGTAACTTAGGTACCATTAATAGTAGACACAGACCATTGATAGCACTATACTACCTTAATTTATTAACTACCGACAGCATACATAATTTTTTAAAGAACCAATTGTTACCTATGGTTATATAATACAGAGCAAACGTTTATGGTCGTCCTAATAAAAAAATATTAAATATTATCTAAAATAATAAAATATTATTATTATTAAAATATAATAATATAATTATATTATTAAAATATAAAATATTATTATTTTATTTTGAAAATGCAAAAAATTTAACTGTTATGGTACTATTACTGATTGAAAGGAAGTACTAAACGAGTTAAACATTTATTTTGTAAGTGATCATATTGTGTTAAATTGAAAACAAAAAAATGCCACCTTAAAAAATATTCGCTTTCTAAACGCACAAAAATACAGTTAATTTACAATCATAAAGGGCTGACGAAATTCCCGAAGAACGTGATATTCGTCTGAGTGTTGAAAGGTTTAGAGCATCCACATCTAGAGCTGCTGAGGCTCCATTTCAACGTGAAGAATATTTAGAAACGGAAAGAATACGATTGCAAAGACCAGTAGCTGCAGAAACACCAGATCAACGAGATGTAAATGTAGACTACGAGCATCAACATCTAGAGCTGCTGAGACACCTGATCAACATGATGCACGTCTTAGAAGAAAACGATTCCAATCATCCAGATCAAGAACTGATGAGACGCCGAATCAACGCGATGTACGCCTAGAAGGAGAGAGACTACAAGCATCAACATCTGGAGCTACCGAAAGTACTGTTAAAATTTCAAGAAAATCAGTCCAGCCGGTTAGTCGTCTATAGACTTCCAACAAAAAACCCACAAACAAATGGGCACACATTAATTTATATATATATAGATATCGATAGGAGTAGCGAAGCACACCGGGTTTTAGCTAGTTACCTTATAAAGAAATGAAATTTATCTTTATTTTTTATGCATATCTTTTATAATCTGTCCTTTTTTTAAATAAATTATTGCACTCTACTTATATGAAGAAAAAATTGCTGTAAATTTTTTTGTATTTTTTTCGGAAACCCGCCTAGAGGCGGTCTAAGATTTTTACGCTAAAACCCCGATTTGACCAAAAAATATTATTTATTATTATCCTTTTATTATTATCCTTTTAAGACAAATCAAACTCAAAAATAATTGTTAAATCCAGAAAAAAAAATTTGGGCACAAGAGGGTTAAATTGCAAAGCTAGAATAGTAATAATAAAAAATACTTTTGTAATTCTTTATGAACATTGTAAGCTAAGAATATATTCTTTTTGTTATTGAATCTTTTTTAATGAAATTTACAATAGTTTTCAAATCTTAAAACTAGTTTTGAACATTAGTGGTTAGCACCAGCGCCAAATCTTATAACAATACTACATTAGCAATTAAGATATGTACAGTCGTCGAATTGAAGCAGGTCAATTGCCCATGCGTTGGGTGAATCGTCAGTTTACCGACGTATTTTATGGCGAATAATTCCTTCCTGAATTGTAGGAATGTTGAGATCTCTATGGACATTGTCGATACGAATATACCATGGAGCGCAGACTATTTGTAATAAGAATATACATTTAAAAATTTTAAAGATTTAAAAGATTACATTGCCACTCTAAATACATATGTATTTATTTCTTAAATAAATACATATAAATACAATAAGTATTTATTCCTTATATTATAATTTTTTATTATTATTTAATCAAAAATTAAAATTTCATTATATACGTTAACAATTTAAAAGTTTCAGATAAATAAATATGCAAGTACCAAAGGGGCATTTGCTCTGCAATGCAATTCTTTATACAATAGCCCCATCACTCATGTTCAAATGTCACTTGATAGATCATGTCAAAGTGAGATAGATCTGTTTTATACAGATCGTTCCGTTTTGCTAACCAGAGAGACGGTAAACGAGAAACGGTTTGCGTTTACATTGTACTCCGTATGCTAAAAAGAGAAGGATCGATACGCTACGTTATGTCACGTTCGGATAACTGACACTTAAATCTTGCTTTGTAGTGGAAACAATGTATGTATACACTTGCGAACAATCCTACTGCAGTCTTCCTTGGCATTAATTAAACGGAGAGAATCTGGAGAGAACAATAAGTTCCTTTGAGCCAGTATGGCAATTTTCAAAATAAACTGTCGGCAATAAAGTGTGACAAAATCATTTTGCTTCGACAATAAAAGCATCAAATTTGCATTAAGCAATCTACTACATACCCTTAATAGTGAAAATGTCCTCAAAGTCTCTGTATGTTCGACGGTAATATCAGAAATTTTTTAATTTAGAATTCTTCTCAGAAAAATTAGATTTTCGGATAAGCTCTACGAGGCAATAAAATTACCATTACATTCCCATTGCAATAGGCATGATACTTTGATTTAACTTTCGTTTCCTGACACTACCAATGAATGTAGGTATAAAACATGTTACTCGTAGTAACTTGTTATGAAGAGTATCTTCATATCATATCCAGTAGACATTTAGTACTCCCCTCTACTGGAAGAAATACATTCACTCTTTTCGTTTCCACTTTTTTGTTAATTCAAAATGTTAATTAACAGGCCATTTGGAACTGTCATTTAGTGGAAACGATGGTCCTTAAAACCATTTTGAATCCTTCAAATCTTTTATATCGGATTCTTTTGACACAATGTCAGCTGAATTTTGTTTAGTAGATACGTGTCCAAAAATAAACCTTGTTTATATTGAAGTTTATCGTAATCCTAATTTTATTCCTTAACTTAGATAGCAGGTGTACAGCACATAGCTTCAGTCACTTGATTTCGAATTAAAATTAATTCATCATAGTTCTCAGCTCCGGTTTGATGATACATGTTTTCAATATCGGCAGTGATTACATACTTGTGGAATCGAAACTTGTGCAACTACCCGAAGTTTTTAGTTGTACTCTTAGGGCACAAAACACATTGATGTGTAATAAAATAGTGGGAGTTTTGTACAAAGTGATATATGACCCAAATTGAAATAATTCTTCATGAAATTATGACACATCTGCCTCGTAGTACCAATTTTATAAAATTTACGGTCCAAACATCGTTCGACATCATTAATGGCCATTATTACATATTTCCGTTAAAGTTGGCGATAGTTAAATGTACCTTTAGCTAAAGTGAACGACAAAGTTACCTTTAACTTTTTTGCGTTTTTACAACTTACAGATAAAACAAAACTAACTTTTTCAACAATATAGCAGTGCCGGAGCGAAGTCGATTAATCTGCTCAATTAAACAAGTTTTATTTAACGCAGTGGCGACAGCGGACTTCGTTTTTTGTTGTATATGCTCATTGTGTGTAAATTTGAAATTGCCATATTGAAAATAGTATATGATGTAACAAGTTCAAACAAGTGACCTTTAAATGTTAAAGGTAAGATGTTCTTACCTTTAGTTTAGTGATCACTTCAATCTTAATGGGTACTCGTAGTAATGAAAAACAATTTATCTCTCCGTTAAAATCCTGCCCTTAGTTAACGGCAAGTTGTAATAATGTCCCTAAATATATTGAAACGGTATTAGTTATTTTCATAAATGGCAGAAACAGTATTAATCACGCAAAGCAAAGCAAAAGCCGAAGGGTTGGTAATTTTTGGGAAAATCAAAAAGTTTTCCAATATGATCGAAAAATATAAATCATTCGATATCGTAAACTCTTTTCAAGCTTGCTAATATTTTGGGGTAATGTTCTTCAGAGTTTTGAAACCCCTTAACTGCACGCAAGGACGATTCGGACAAGCATGAGATCGAGTGGTTGAATTTTTCTATATCTGTTAATGTCAGATCATTGTGGACTATGTTCTCAAATACACTTATGAAGTTCAGGAGCTTCAAATTTACTCTCACCTGGGTAACAATCTTGTCGCGTTGTAACTAAAGGTTACCCTAATATCGTGAAAGGACAATTTTCGAATTGACGTCTCTTAGTGATCTTTTCGACTTGCCCCTAATTCGGATTGTTATGCGACAGATTGTATTATAACGGAGCCGCACTAATACCTGGGCACCTCAGTGAGTATTAGGTTTCTACCAAGTCCTTGTCATGCTATCGGAGGCAATGGCATGATCGACCTCTTTTCCCCTTCACTCGTGGGACTTTTATGGACTATAGACATAACACAAAGGAACTGAACGAGACAAACATTGATTACGGAATGGCAACGGAAACTGGGCAAGACGCGTCCCAGCTCAATGCACGAATCCAGGCGAGTATCGTTGACAACAACAACGAAATCGTCAGGAGTTTCGCCCCAGCTGGTTTGAGGATCCCAACTGTGGAGGAGTTCTTTAGTGAGCCGACTGCTTTGGCAATCCCAACTTCAACAGAAGATATGTGCTCCGCCTCCCCACTATCGGATGAAGACGGTGGCAATACGTTCATCGAAAGGCTCCCCTTCACCCGAATTCTCCGAACTCCGAATTTCTACTGGAAGCAATGAGGTGGTGACTTCCCCATTAAGGAATCCGCTTGTCAGACAGGATACAATCATCTAGGAGGAGAGTTGTGATTCGTTGGTCCAAGGGCATCAAGGTAGTAGACTGTGAAAACGAGTGTAAAGTTCCTTGTGGAATCAGTGAAGCGTCTTGGTGAACTCTGGTCTGGTGCTCGCTTGGAGGTGGTCTCTCAATCCGAGCTCCCTCTATGTCCAATAGCAACGGTTTGGGTCCCGCCAAAGCAGAATGACGGATGGAACACCAGCTCGCGGGTAGTTGTCAACTCCCTGCCTGGTGACGGTAAGAAAGGCTGCGATCTTCGGATCGCCACTGATCAGGATTTACTTCAGTGGCTAAGGGCAAGGGGCGGCGTGGTGTAGTGTGGGTTGGCACGTTTAAAAACCCGACATCCGGACATAAGGACCCAGAAGAGGATAAAAGAGTTACAGATTAATCTGCATCACTGCGAAACTGCTTTAGACAACCTGCTAACCACCCTGTGCCGCCTTGAAGTTAATATTGCTCTCATCCAGGAACCTTGGATCCTTAGGGATAGGATCCTGATTATAGGTTACTTGTTCCTAGAACAAGTGAGGATTCTGGGTTCTATCGGTTACTTGTTCCTGGAACAAGTGGTAGGTAGCTGTATTTTAGCTAGAAGTAGTTTGGACTTGTTAATTACTCCTTCCTTTTGTACAGGTGACGTAACAACAGTGGTGTACAGGGATGATCTTGGGATCGATTTGATGCGGTTATCTGTGTATGTCCCGTATGAGGCTGCATCCCCTCCTGGTGACTTGATTCAATTACTGGTGAAGCATACGAAGAGGAAAAGATGTCGCCTTGTCTTGGGTTGTGATGCCAATGCTCATCACCTACATACTGACGTAAATACTAGAGATGAGTCCTTTTTGAATTTCATTATTCTTAATAGGCTAACTATTTGTAACATTGGTAATATGCTAACGTTTAGGAACCATGTTAGGCATACGGTAATTGACATTATGCTCTCTAACATGGAAAGGTCTATGATTAGGGACTGGATGGTTTTAGATGAGTGTTCTTACTCTGACCACCAACTGATATCCTTCAGTATTAATCTTTCTGGCGGCTATAATGAGCCCTTTAGGAATCCAAGAAGAACTGACTGGATCAGATATGAGAAGGCTGTGGAGGGGGAAATCAGGGCCATTAGGAACGACCCCTCCTGGCATCAATTATCGAGTTGGATTCTTGATGGATATTTTGTAGTCTTGTTATAGAGATGCTTGTCCTCTCACTTATCCGGGTAAGAGGAGCCAGCTAGCCTTGTGGAATGCAGAGCTCTAGAGACTTCGCTGCTGTACAAGGCGACTCTTTAATAAGGCTAAGATTTTATAATGATTATAAAAGGGAAATAAAACGGTCAAAAAATCGCCTGGATGATTATCTGCACGAGTATCGAGTATGTTGCCGATGTCGCTCATTTCCGTAGGATATTGTCGAAGGACCCCAAAATCCTAGGCTTCATCCAAAAGAACGATGGTACGTGGACATCCTCGAGAAAAGAAATCCTAGAGGTTCTATTGAGCACTCATTTTCCCAATTGTCAGGATGCAGTAAGCTATCCGTTGGCTAATCCCTTCTGTGATGCTGGCATGACACCCGCTTTGAACCCTTTAAGTCACCTGTTCCGGTTGGTATCTTTTCGGCTCTGCTTCAGCATGCTGGTGAAATATTGCTCGAATATCTGGTGGGCGTGTATTGAGACTGTCTCCTGTGGTGTGATATACCTGATGGCTGGAGGGATGTACTTGTGGTGTTTATACCAAAGGCTGTTAAACCCAGTCACATCGGCCCTAAGGATTATAGACCGATATCGCTCTCATCCTTTCTTTTGAAAGCTTTGGAGAGACTTACATACACACATAATTGGCCATTACAACCCTTCAGTCAGGATTATGACCTAGCTTCTCACACCACTTATGCTGTGTGCGTTAATTTTATACATGAGTGGCGGGACCTACAGTTTAAAGTCGACTCCGAACGACAGATTTTTGAGAAGCTTTTCATGGCAATTTTTACTCTCAGAGTCTTTGCCAGAAATCTAGTGAGAGGAAGTCGCCGAAGAAATATTTTTTCGTTTTGATGTCTGATCTGGGATCAGACTTATCGATCTATATTTGAGGTCAAACTTAGACCGGTCCCTGTTGAGTAGGTCGCAACATGATTACATTAAGGGTAATTCCGTTGAGAGCGCTCTGCCACACTATCGGCATTCCTTGAAATAGAAGGGGCCTTCAGTAATGTTACCACTTCCTCTATAGAGAATTCACTAAGGGATATACATGCCCCATCTTTTCACCCACATGTTGGGTAATAGACTAATCCGATCGAATCTGGGTGGATGTTCTATCGTCAAGCGTGCGACCAGGGGTACACTGCGGGGGGTATCCTATCCCCTCTCTTGTGGCTCTTGGTGGATAATGTACGATGACGTACAATTCACATCTGACGATGTGACAATTTTTGCCGACGCTGGAGTCTGCGCTTGGAATTTTATACTTTTGGGCTACGAAATGTGGTCTGGGTATAAATCCAAATAAGACGGACCTCATTTTGTTCTCACTTCGGTACAAGATTGAAACCTTCAGATTTCCGAGATTAGCTGGTAGGGAGCTTCCGTTGTTTTCTGAGGACTAGTACTTGGATGTTGTCCTGGACAGCAAGCTGAACTGGAAACGAAACACCGAGGAAAGAATGAAGAAGGGACTGAATTCTTTGTACCAGTGCGGGAACTCCATAGGTAAGAACTGGAGAACTGAGTTTTCAATGCAAAATCTTAGATAAGGTTCAACGGATTGCCTCCTTGAGTATCACAGGAGTAAGGAAGAGTTACCCTCTGGCTGCTCTCGACACTGTGCTCTGCCTAACTCCGCTCGACTTGTATGTCAAGCGGTGTGCAGCGCGTAGTGCCATATGCCTGAGGAAATCGGGTTGCTGGAAACAGCGCTCGATAGGTCACTCCAGAGTTTTTCCTGGCGGAAGATATGCGCTTTCAGAAAAAGCCACTGATTATATTGAGCCTGAGGATATGTTCCTGCCTGGTTTAAGAATACTTATACCGGATAGAGCACAATGGAATGATGGGGTACTCCAGGGGCAGTGTGGTACACGCATCTTCACAGACGGGTCTAAGTTAGGTGGACGTGCAGGTGCTCGGGTTTTCTATAGGGAACTCGGTCTTGAACTCCACTTCAGGTTGAATGTTGACGCCAGCGTTTTTCTGGCGGAGATTTTCGCAATGCTTGAAGGCTATTGAAGCCTTCAAGTGGTGGCCCAGCTTCGGATTCCGAATCTTACATGATCTTTGTTGACAGTCAGGTTCCCCTTAGGGCTATTGCGTCGGTCTGGTGCAAATTACGGCTTGTTCGTGAGTGCAAGGAGCCGTTGAGGACTTTTGGACCAGACCGCATTCGTCTATGTTGGGTTCCAGATCATAGCGGAATACTGGGCAATGAGACGGCGGATGCCCTCGCTAGGCTAGGTTCGCTTTCAGGGAGCGATTTGATAGTTCGTCCTCACCCTCCAGTCTACCACCTCTATGGCCTCGTCAATGGATGGGTCATGCACAAGGAGCAGAGGCGCTGGGTTGTTGTGGGTTTTCTCACGGGGCACTGCGAGATTAGGTCGCTGACGGGGATCTAGAATAGATCCCAGCCGGACTATTACAGGGCATGTTGCGACGACGAGGAGTTGGAGACCATCGAACACCTCCTCTGTAACTGCCCAGTCCTTGGTACATTGAGATTGAGGACCCTTGGCAGGGCTTTCATTGAGAGCATGAATTCAGTGTCGAGAGACAACATCAAGGCTCTCTACAGATTCATTAGTGACTTAGGCTGGTGGAGAGGTGCTAGGACTTCATCGGTGTAGATGCACTCTCCCACCCTTTTCGTTGTGTCTGGTCTGTGTGATACCTCCGCTCTCCTTTCCCCCCTTTTCCTACATACCCTCCTTTCCTCTCCTTCCCTCCTTTAGGATGGTGAGCAATGGGCCAGTTCGACCTTCGGATACTGTACTTGTCTTGTTTGACAGGTACACGTCCTCTTATCTAACCTATGTGGAAGTCTTGAATAGTGAGCTTGTACGCTGAACGAAGTTTCAGGCATATTAGTTTGCCTATTTGTGGCCAACAGACTCAGAAACAAAGACAAATATCCTCAAGCTTGGCTCTATCATCGATATCGTAAGCCAAATTATCAACTTCTGATTGTAGCTTTATTGCTTGGTTGCTATATATTTTCAGAATAGTTAACCGACATTCGAGTTCAATAGAATTAAACGAAATAATCTTGTCTATAATGGATTGCCGAATTCTGTCGATATTCTTAATGACCTTCGCTTTTTTCGCGAGTAAAAGAAAAGAGTTTACATACATACATAACAGGTTATTGCAACCCTTTAGTCAGGATTACGACCTAGTTTCTCATACCACTTATGTTGTGTTCGTTAATTTTATACTTGAGTGCCGGGACCTACAGTTTAAAGTCGACTCAAAAGGACAGATTTTTGAGAAGCTTTTCATAGCAATTTTATTTACTCTCAGAGTTTTTGCCAGAAAGCTCCTAAGTGGAAGTCGCCGAAGAAATATTTTCGTTTTGATCTCTGACGCGGGTTTAAACTCGGGCCTTACGTCTGATAAGTCAACACACTATCTAGCTACCACCATGTGGACTATGGCGACTTCGGATATACAATGTTCGATATTTCTTATTCTTTTTTCTTATTTTTTAAACGTATTCTATAAACTCATATTCAAATTTTTTAATATCTTGATTTTTTTTAAGTTGCTGGTTTAAATAAGATGGGAACCACTGTATATACATATATAGATGTCTGTATATACATATCTATTATTGTGCAACCTCATTTAGTGCGACATCTGTAAATCGTCTGTTTAGTGCGACATCTATAAATTTTAAACAATAAAAAGGTAAATATTTAGTAACATATTTAAACCCATATATTTCGACAATATGAAATTTTCATCCCTTGTAAATGCTCTAGGTGATGATATTATTATATGAACCCTTATTATTTTAAAAATGTACAGATTCTGCGTAGGAATCGATAAAAAAAAATCGATATGAAAAATGTCATAATATAACAGTTACTTTAAACTTATAAACAAAAAAGTGAAAATTAAAATTATTGCACACAGAATAATTAATTTTTTAAGGTAATAATTACATATAAGTTTTGTAGAAATATATAAAGACATAAAAATACAAATCGCCATTGTTTTTAATAAAATAGTCTACGATAAAAGAATTTAAAGAAATTATTGTTGTGAAAACATTTAATTTATTAAATGCAAATAAGCACCCTTATTACAAGCAATATGTTGTAAATGTTGTAAATGTTGTAAATATTATTAATAAACAACATATTTATGTATATATAAACATGTGTAAATGAAATATGATACATACATACGTATATAATATATATTTATATAATTAATTAAATTATCATACATTTATATTTTCAATAGTGTAGTTTTGGAGATACGTAGTTTTTGGAGATGGGGACTGTGTTAAGTATAAATCCAAAGGACCGACAGAATCCTATATATTCCGGACAACATTATTTCCAGTACAACCAACAATCTGAGATAAAAAAAGATAACTCTAATACAGAAAGCATTCATCTTACTGATTCTCAATTAAATAATTTCTCATATGAACAGTTAAATAACGCTAAAAATAGAGAAAATAAAAAAATTCATTGTTCACAATTCCCAAATAATGGTAACAGTCATAATAATGGATGCTCAAATGTCAAGTTAAGCAATTTAAATTCAAATAATATTCATCACATTAACAATCCTACTACGAAGAGTACTATAAACAATGATCTCGATTTTCATAATGAAAATGCTGTAATATTGTCTGAGAAAGGAAACATTGAAAAGCATTTAAAAAAGCATTCAATTTTTATGAATGCATTATCATGGAAAAAAATTTCCTCTCACAGTAAAAAGAAAAATGATTATAAATCAAAGTGTTCTAACTTACCCATTGGAAACTTTAAAACGCATTTGGTTGATTCAAACTACTCTCTACCAGGCGACAAAAATAAAAATTCCCAACACAATTGCAATTATATCGATGAACACCAAAACCTCAATGCAGAGAATAATCACGAGTCCTGTTTGCAATATTTATCTTCTAAAGAAAAAATTAAAAACAATGTCGATATAGTCAAAGTAAATAATACTAATTGTATATCAAATCACAATAAATTGGTACAAAAGCAACCGCTGACAATATCATTACCATCGACAACGTTGCAGACAAAAATCAACAATAATGGACCTAGAAAAACAGTAATACAGGTAATAGACAAATAAACATATGTATGTAAATATATACATTTAGAATTATCTTTACATATAAATCTCAATGTTAGAGATATGCTACGTAGTATGATATCTTTCATAAAGACGGATAATTAAGAATTATATATTTAATAAAAGTGACGAAAACTTACAAATGCATGTTTCAAATTATGTATTTATTTATTTTTGCTATTATTTTACTTAAATATTTATTTAAAAAGATAGCAAGAAAAATACAATTTCAGTGCAAGTGGGCGGTTGTGGATTCAATGAAACATTAAAAAGACGCATCCGTCAAAATTCCTTTTTTTTAATATACCATTACGTTACAACATTTTTAAAAGTGATTATTTTGTGTGCAATAGATAATTGCAATTTGTTAAATAAAATAAATTTTTTACTTTTATTTTTCAATTTTTAAATTTATAATGTTCCTTATTTATTAAAATTTATTATAATTTACTGAAATTAATTAACACACAGCGATAAGAACTTGCAAACTTCTTTTGCGACTATCATATTGTTAAAAGTTATTTAATTGCGCTATTGGTTTATATTTCCATCGAATACCCTATATTGATTGAGATACGTTTTAATCGTTATTGAAATAATTTGTAGTGTTTAAAAAAATAAGCCGTCTGTTAAGCCTTAGTCTATTAACACGTAATAATAGTAGTAAAGCACTTATTCTCGGGATGGCGTTATTATGGCTAAGTGATTTACACCTGCGATAAGAATTATTTCGTAAAATCACTTTCTAATTTATATTGGGTCTTCCAAACATTTGGCAGTTGATCAGCGCCATCTAGTTGTCATTTAAAAGCTTGTTTTGATGACAAATCAGCTTGAACGAACATGGAACATAGATAATGAGGTGTGTTCGCTGAATGGGCTATGGAGTAATTGGCAACTGACCCTTATTTACATCGACAAATCAGCATCAGCGATGAGGCCCATTTCTGAATGAACGGATAAGTGGAGAAACATAATTGTTGACTTTAGGATGATATCAGACCGCAAGACATCCAAGAATGTATCCCGAAAAAGTCATTGTTTACATTTACATAATCGAGCACTATAGATCGATTATTTGCAAGAATTTGATAATATGTACTGTAACGAAGTCATTTTAATAAGACAATGCGACGTGTCAGCTTACGCCATATTCTGTACGAGCTATATCATCATCTCACATAGATGTAATGGGAACTGGCCATCGAGAACGTGTGATTGACTTGTTGTTTCTAAAGTAATGGGTGTATGCTAATAAGCAACTAATCACAACAGTCCTCAAAGCCAACATAACCCTTGTCATTTGTTAAATTTTGCCTGATTTGTTCGCCAGAGTAATGGAAAATTGAACATTTCGGAGGAGTTTAGGAAAACCGACACTAATGGCAACCCGATTCGTACTATCCTATCAACTTTTTGGACGATTTAGGTTAAATTTTTTCGCTCTAATTAATAAAATTGTTATCGTTGCTATTGCAAGCTTTTTTTACTTTTGTTTGTACTATTGTTCACTATTATAAATGTTGTTACGTTTTTCAATTCTATAAAACATATATTTTTCATGAATTTTATTTCTTTAGTGAAATATAAAATTTATTTAAATAATAACCTCTCTATCAGTGTAACAATACCACTTAGGTTAACATCACACTCTCGCATCATTCTATTTATACTGCATTATGTGTTGCGAAATATTGTTCTTGTATTTGGTTTTGTTCCCATTTGAGTACTATCTTATGTATTTGTTTTTGTAATCCTTTAAAGAGTTTTTATTAGTATAGCAAGTTTGTTCATGTTTCCATCTTGGTTATATTGACTACATTTCTGCTTAGTCATTCTAAATTGGTCAATTATGTACATTGGTATCCGTCCCATTTGTAGCGTTTTATCATGAGGGCACTACTAGTAATTTGGTTAATGTTTCAGTGCGATGTACATAAGCTCCTACCATTCACAAGACGACTGCGGCTCACAACAGCTCTTTTAGTGCCTTATGCACCATTACATTGATTGGTCTCACCTGATGAAGATTACGAAACTTATTCTGTTTTTGTGAAAAAAGAGCACTGGGCTTTAATCCAATTATTCGTTGAATGTCGATAGTATCATCAAGGAACACTAAAAGTGCCTTTCAGTACAATGATCAAACTGTATTACTTCGAACTGCCGCAACCGCTAGCAGTAAAGGCCTTTATGTCTTTATTCTTCACAATCTGCTTATCAGTAAAAACTTTGCAAATCTAATATAAAGACCCTAATTATTCGGGCTAAAGAGTCGAGTTTGTTACCAATTATTTGTAACGGATTAATGCCCGTTTTAGTGACATCATTCAATTTTTCTTTATTAAGCTCAGAACCTCATATTAAGTTGTGCTTGACCTAGCGTCTAGGACTGGAATATAGCTCTTCACTGGTGGTATACTCCTTGATGTGTATTCTATTAGCCTTGCTCCACTAGTTTGACAATAGATATTCTCCTCTCATCTTGCACAATACGCTAATATTCATCTCCAGCAATTGATTCAAGTGATTTCGTTCTGTCGCCGTTAGCCCTGTTTTTTGCAGTTAACATTTCATGAGCTATTTTCGCTAGTTCTATTACCCATAAACGATTGTCCCAGGAGTGTCATCTTATGGGGGTCTTCATCAGCTTCTTAGATTGTGGTAATAATTTCTGCTGACTGACAACAACCAGTCTTTTAGCACGTATTTGGCTATCGTATCTGTTATGAGCCTGCAATGATTTTTGCAGACTGGTGCGAAATAAAAAAAAACAAAATGAAATGAAACCTGTTGGTTACTTGATTGTTGCGATCTATGATCTTTATTTGTTGAATGCAAACGAACGAAACAAATAAAGATTAAATTCAAATATCTTTAAGATAGTTTATAATTTTATTTATTTAGTCCTCTGTCCATTTTTATTTGGCTTTTTCTTTTAATTCAATTTTTTATGTTGTATGTTTCTATTTTCTTTTTTTGTGACATTTTTGTCCATTTGCTTAAGTATGACAAATATAAACTACGGTTTTGAGTGTGGCATATTTGTCAACCCGTGGCGAGGATATTTCTATGTGTTTTGTTAGTGTATGATAAAAAAAAAAATGTCCTACATTTACAAATGCCGTGATACTAGGCCACTTGGCCAAGATTGTGAACTGTGTTTATGTTTTAGTGGTGGATCGTACATAATTTTTCTTTTTGACACGGGCAACATAAATCTTCCTATGTAATATTGTTCTTGTATTCTCGTTTATTCATTTGCTGCGGTAAGTTTAGTATTGAACGAGTTCTATGTTTTGTGTTCTTGTTTGTTTTGTATTTTTATTTTCGTTGCATTGTTATATCGATTCCCTTCAAGCAAACAACTTAGGGTTTAAAAATATGCTCATTAGCTCAATCCTGATCATTCCAATAATAATTGAAGCAATCTGGACCGTCTGAATTATACTGTTTTATCGCTAAAAATAACTTTCTCATTCCATGATATTTGAGCTTAAAATTTTTCATCTAACCCACATGTTAGGTTTTAAAATACGGGCGATATCGTACTAATTAATATATAATTTCTTTTATTTTTCGACATTAGAACTATTCTTAATGACGTAATTTCGAATCCGCCCTTTGTATTCTTTTCATTCAAAATTTTCTTTCACTGCTCTAATTCCATAGGTTTTGCTATCATTATTACTCTTATCATTAATTTCTTTTGCCAGATCATCCTATTGGCTTTAGATTATCTGTTAAGCCATCTTCCATATCATTTAATCGTTCATTCATTCACTGTTTAACTCTTTGTGAGTTCGGTCATATTAGTTGCACGAGTAGTGATAACAAAAATCATAGATAAAAAGTCTATTTATTAAAGAATAATAGCACATCAGAATTATTAGAGTTGCGTTTTAGTTGATGGACACGCTCAAATCTGACTACAATGCCCACTTTCATTGTTGCGTCCGCTTCTAAAGAATTTGGAAGCGAAGCAAACCACCGCCTATTAAATAATTTCAGCAAAGGAAGAGATATGAGTATGAATGTTAGAAGAAATGGCCTTATGGTAAGCAGGCTTTATAGGCTGAGAATCACTATCACAGTTGTTCCTCTTAATTATAAACTTTCTGCCGATGATGTAATTTTCCATGATGTTACATACCAGACCTTCGTTTCAGACTCTATCGAATGATGAGCTAATCGCATTTAGAAATGAGATTACTTTAGGCACCAATTCCTCATTGAAATAGTTTTGATATCGTTGATAATATATTTATGGAATTTCGTATGATTCTTGCCAAGTTTAGGAGCCATTTTAACTAGTACCACTTTCTATTCTTAAGGTCATAGCAACATAAGGCCACTCCTTAAAACAAAACAGAGAGGTTTACAAACAATTTACTTTTTTAGAATCATTTCGTGCCCAACTTTCAGAGGAGTTTCGCTAAGGTGGCACAATTATAATAGTTCCATTAATTACTCCGCATTTGAATAATTCGAATCTGGTGTAGCATCTACAAGGTGTATTTTGTTGGTGAAACTATCATTCTAAAAGCGCTATGAGTTTCCTTGTGCGTTCTTTAAATAACATATTATGTAGAGGCGATCTATGCTGCTACCACTCCTTTCGAGCTTGACTCTTTTTGAAACCAATCTTACCACAGCTGCTTAGAAAATTATATTACGTCCGACTAGTAACTTGGTAGAAGTCTTAAGATGATTAGCCTGTTGGCGAGCTTCATTTTAGTCGGAAATTGAAGAATCTGTAGCCTCTTGTGTTCTTCTTAAATTTAAACCAGTTTACACATTGTTACATTAGTTGTGTTGACGATAGTAGGCGAATGGTTCAATGAAGTGAAGTCTCAGCATGCCAAATGTCTTGACATATTTTGATGTTATGCGCTGTTCACCTGCCGTTATTGTAATAAATTCCATCCTCTTCCTACTGCTTACAAGTAGTACATTCGTCTTGTAATCAGCAAGTTTGAGACCTATTCCCGTGATCCAGCTCCTGACCATGCCAATCGCATTGTTACATGTCCTCAGCAATTCATCCAAATGTTTTCCTCTTATTACCAGGACAATATCGTCCGCAAAACTAATGATCTGTGTACCTCTTGGAAGTCTAAGCCTCAGTATACCATCATACATGACATTCCATAGTATTGGGCCTAGCACGGAACCTTGCGGACCTCCGCCGATACCTCATATGACCTCTTGCCAACATCTGTGTCATATAAGAGCACTCTATCCTTAAAGTAGTCTCTAATAAGTTCCATCAAATAGTGCGGTACATTCTTCCCATCTAGGGCTGCTAAAGTGGTATCCCAATCCGCAGAGTTGAATGCGTTTTTGACACTCAGAGTGGTGATAGCGCAGTACTCCTTATCGCCCTCCAGCCAGCGCTCACCGCTGATAGTATCCTTTGCTACCGTCATAGCTATCTCTATTGTATCTAACGTAGAACGGAAACCAAATTATTCCGCCAAGAATGATTACAGTCATTTTCCTGCAACATGCCCGAAGTCCAAGCACTTGTAACATCTCTTTGGAGTTACTTTTCTCAATAAGCGACAAACTGTCCTTGGCCCTGCATGCCAGCTTCATAGGGATTGCGATTATCACCGTACTAGTACCCCCTGGAACGTTTCTGATCGTCTTGAGAGCCGACAGTTGTATTTCCCCGATTTGGCCCTCCATGCGGCGATTATTTCGTCCTCAGTTGTTACTTCATCCAGGTATCTTATTCCGAATGTAGCCTTCTCAGTTATTGTTCTGCACTCTATCTCTTCGGCTAATAAGCTCCTTAGCTTAGAACGGTGCATCTCCGTAGCCACCTCGGTTGATCTTCTAAACTCCAGAAGAATATCGCCTCTTTGTGTCTTCTTCACATGCGGGACATCCTCGCCAACTGATTAAAGCTTCGGGGCATTCCTTCCTTAGAATGTCCGCAAACGATAGTTTATCTGTTGGCTTTATTATAACGGCATCTGGTCTTGAATGTTTTCTGCACTTTCTAGTTTTCAAGATCCAATCTTTACTATCCTGGGTGCCTTCCTCTGCTGCTGCAAGCGCTGTCTGATTCGAAGTAGTTGCTGGTCCCCTTGACAAGCCGCTATTCCCAGCGTCAGCGGCTGGCCTAACTTGTCCACGAGGTCGAATTGTTCTGGTCTTCTTCGTTGGTGTTTCATCGAATTCATCCTTCTACCTCTTGGAAGCACAAGGTGTCTGCTGTTATAGGATCATCTGTGTGCTTCTATCATTAGTTCTGATATAGTTCTCTAACTAAAATACTGTCAAAATTTGGTTAAGATGCACCGATCCGTTTCGAAGTTATAGGGAAAAATCTACTTACAATACACATATAGTCGTATGTCGCGATATGATGTTATTACCTTCACTGAAACCTGGCTTTACGTCGTCGTAGTCTAGTAGGTAGTGTGTTGGATTATTAGACAGAATGACCGAGTCCAAACCCCATATCAGACATCAAAACGAAAATATGAAAATATTTCTTCGACGACTTCCTGTCAGCAGATTTCTGGCAAAAATTCTGAGAGTAAATAAAATTGCATTGAAAAAACTGTCGTTCGGAGTCGACTTTGAACTGTTGGTCCCGCCCGTGGTGTGAGATGCTAGGTCGTAATCCAGACCGAAGGGTTGTTAAGACCAATTATGTATGTGTGTAAAGCAAATGTTACGTGTAACATTTCATAGTGTTAATCCTTATTTTCCATTTAGTTAATCAATCTATAACAATGAAAATAATAACAATTGTTAATAAATTTTTGCACAATTAATGGAATGAAGAAAGTTTTGGATTTTTGCTAATATTTTGTATTTCATAAAAAACTAAATGGACATAATTCGCGAAAAATAATAACAGTTTTTAGGTTTTCCATTCATTAAGTGCATATTAGATAAGCGAACTTCACCTGTAAGCATTAAATGATGGCGAAACACCCATCTCGTGTAATAGGGTATAATTGTAAGAAAACTAACAAAAATTTTAGAGAACTCAAAGTGTTCAAATTTTCGTCGGCTGATAAGATACTTAGTGAAGATTACGAAAAATCGGCACATACACGTATGTGAAAATATTTTTTAAGTTTAAAAAAGGAAAAATAAGAGCGGAAGCTATTTCTACAACACATTTATATGAAGCGTAGAAAGATTTAAGAGATATTGACTCAGAATTGAATAACTGTCTCAAAATGATGCTTTACGAAGATGTAACAACTCCCTTTGTGTAAACTGCGACAATCTTGTGGATTCTTCTTTGGTAAGGTGCCAGAGATCCATGTTGCTGATCTTACTAAGCTAGAAAAAATTACATATAATTCTTGGGCACTTGTAGGGAAATACGTATCTTTATTTTTTTAATTACGGTGTTCAACACTAACCAGGTTTCACTTTTTTATTAATAATTTTTTCAATTAGTTTATTTATTCAACATAAGTTAAAATTATATTTTTCCAAAACTTGTAATTTTAATAATAATACGATGCGACAGTGAAAATAGACCCGAGTAACTACATAGTCCATGATGCCCAGTTAGTTGAGTAGAACCCAAAAATACTTTTTTTTATATATCTTGAACCCTCCAAACTTAGTTTAATTTGACAAAAACAGTTTTTTTTAAATTAACGCACAAATTTCTGTATTGCAGAAACATTTCCAAAATTTAAACTTTTTTGGAAAGGGGAAAGATATGACTTTAAAACGGTATACATTAGGGATGCCAAACGGGATTTATATTTAAAAATACCGGGATTTGTAATCCCGATCCCTAAATCTCGGGATATTTCGGCATCAAAAAATCACGGCAAAAACCGTGATTTTATCTTAATAATAAAAATGAAAAAAATATATTTTGTTAACAAATCATTTATATTCCAATTATATCAGAATTATATGCCGTTAAAAATAAAATATAAAACAAGCAAGACAAAAAGTGACAAAAAAGCGTAAATTAACAAAAATAAAAATTATTTATTCATATGCAAATGCATTAGTGTTAAGAAAATTATTTGGATTCCAACAAAAAGATTAAAGCATCTAACATGTGTCCTGATAAGCTTGAACGAATTTTGTTGTCAAAACATTTCTCGCAATCAACATTTGTTGGTAAAATAGTTCCAAGATAGCTGTATGGAGCTGGTAAATATTCACCTCTTCCACCTCCTGATATTCATATATCTATTTTTTTGGACAGTTGAGTATCTAAATCAGTTACCCTATCAATTCACCCTCATCTGAGATGCTAAGATCGAAGTCGAGTGATATAGAATTTTTTTCAGGACCTTTGTAGGGTCAAAATACATATAAATTCACAATCCGAAAATCCCGCGACAAGTATTTAAAAATCCCAGGATTTCGGGACTTCCCGATTGGCATCCCTAGCATACATGCATCTGTTATTTGACTTAATATACTAAGAATTTTAATTTTTTTCAAGATTGTCCATTCATAGTAGCAAACTTTAATAAAAGAATATGGGATAAGTGATAATATTCTGGAAGTCTGTTCTCTTGTGAAGAGATTGAATCATCATTTGATAAAAATTACATTAGTTATTATTTAAATAGTATAACAGTCGCGTTATATTTTTTATATGTCATCACATCGAATGAACTTTTAGTTCAAAAATTTTCAGAATTTTGATGGATCTTGATCTTGTGTTAATTTCACATTTGCAAGGCTTTCAGAACTCGGCTATTTCTCTTTGCGCAAACATTGGCTAACTTTTGGTGGACGCTCAAACTTGGAATTGACACATTTTCCGATAAATAATCACGAAAAAAAAAATTGTAACTTGTGAAATGTGAAAAAAATTCGCATTTCCCAAGTTTATCTCATCAAATCTCGTAGCATAAGCCAAATAATAGATTTAAATATTAGAAATCGGGTCAGAAATGTTTGAGTACTCCAGAAATTTGCGTATAAAGTAAAGTAAAAATAAAAAAGTTTGAAGTGTTCGAGAAATATAAAAAAAATATTTTTGAGATCTACTAACAAATCTCACAACCTAGTCCGGGTTTTATTACTTTATTATTTTATTTTAGTATTTATTTTATTTATTATTTAGCCGGGTGTATTTAATTTTTTTATTTTGTCGTATAGTGTAATTAATGGACAAAAATAAAATTTTAGTTAAATATATTTTGTAATATTATAATTTAATTTCAGTATTTTTTATAAATAATAAAAATAAATAAATACACATAAAATTGTTATCTTGAAACCAATCCATTGACTGTAATTCAAACATTACTTTTTTGCATTTCTGAACTCTAATTCAGTTAGTAATTCTAGTAGAGTGGAACAATGGTAAATTAAAATCTCGTGAAGGGCGTGGGTTCGATTCCCACCAGAGGCTCTGGTCTGTGACACTACACCGAGCGTATGGTCGAAGTTACTCAGCTCGTATAGAATTACAATATAATTTGTAATTGTATTGTAATTAATAAATAAATAAAATCTGACCTCACTTCAGCAGGTCCTCCTTTAAGAATTGATTTTTGTTTTCTAAATAACAATTTAAAAGGTTATTATATAATTCAATCAAGCTTTTAATTCTTTTAAAATCGAAACTGCAACTATTAAAATTAGTTAGTATACTTTCAAGCAAATTATAACTAATTATAATTTTTATTAAAAATTAAACCCTTTAAGTTCTGTCAAATATTTTTGTATAAGAGAATCTACTATTCTGATAAACTATTTGTTTTTGCCCTACAGTTACTGATTAAGATTATTTATGCTCGGGAAGACAATCAGGGGTTTTTAAATACATACTGCAGAAGTGCTTATGTTTCGGATCTTATATTGTTTTCAAAAAGAGCAACAAATTCCTCCCTCAAGCTAAAGAGTCAATCAAGGCGAAGTCCATTGCAACACCATCTTACTTTCGTAAACATTAATAAATCTCCATAATTGGCCTGAGCCTCATTAAGCAAAGTTTTTGTGATTCAAAGAATTATGTCCTTCATGTATTTTGTTCATGATTTTCTCTGTAAATAAAAGCATAAAGCAACAGGCTATCTTTTTAATTCAAAGATTCTAACAAGACTGATTGCCTCGTGTTTATTTTCAACCTGTCCGTGAAAGCATTAGATGAGAGAGCTTAAGAGCTAAAGAGGTCGGTTCTTCGTTTTGCCAGGATTTGAATTAAAATGTAATTACTATTTAACTAATAAGATTTTATTATTATTACTATTTAAATTTTAAATATTGATCACTATTGAAATTAAGCCAAATTTAAGCGTGTAGTAAATTAACAAATGATAATATATTATAAGTTAATAAGAAACAAATAATCAGGCTGGGTATTGGTTACATCAGGCCTTTACTGCAGCCCCAATTGATACATTAAAACAAATAAAAATTGTTTTATTTGCCTAAAACGTAATATATAATAAAATATTAATTTTGATGTTGTCTCGTAGCCAAATTTGAAAAGTATTAAAAAAAAATAATAATAAACATTTCATTTGCTTATTAACTGCAGGCTTCAACATCAGAATTACTGAAATGTTTGGGAATTTTTTTACATTATCGTTGTAAAAAACTTCGGAACTTTGAAGCTGGTGATGCTGTTATGTGGTTGAGAACGGTAGACCGAAGCCTCTTACTGCAAGGTTGGCAGGTAAATTAAATATCAATATAAGTTGATTATTATAATAATATTTCACTTTAAATTAAAATAATAATTAAAATTAAAGTAAAGACATATTGAAAAAAATGTTGTTTTTGTTTAAGTGTAATTAAAAAGTTATTTTTTTACGTTTTTGTTATTTACTGCTTTATCTTTAAATAAATTTTAATAAAATAATCATATCTTTAAAAATGTTCTTCTGATGATGATGATGACGAACTCGCGAAATCGTGAATATTCAGAAACGTGAATATTCCACAAACATGAAAACTTTTTAAATTTACATGGATTGTTTTTATTTATATAAGGTGTGCTTCAAAATGATAAAGTCACTTGAATATTTCCTTAATTCATCCAAATCATAGATTGCTACAGTAGGATCAATTTATTTAAAAAAAATTGTACCGTTTTATAATGTTTATTTAAATTTTTTAGGTGCAAAATGCAATGCGTCAAAATGATTAATAAGCACTTAATCTAAGCAAAACGTATCACAATTGACATTTTTTGCAATAATTTATAATTTAAATAAAATTTGCGCGGTATGGTTCGCGGAAAAAGGATAAATTGTGGCACTTCATTAGTAGAGATGTATTATACGTGAAATTGCAAAAAAACTGGGACGATCTTTGTGTGTTATCCAAAATTTTCTCAAAAACAGAAAAAATTATGGAAAATTAAAATGTACACGAAGTCCAAAGGTCCTGACTATCCGCGAAAGTCGGCTAGTCTCGCGAAAGGTATCGAATTCCATTAAAAGTACGGTAATAATGAAAGAGAAATTGAACTTACAAAGTTCAAAAAGCACAATTCTAAGAGCTATCAATGCCAAATCATATCTTATTATAGCAAATATACATCGTTGAATCTTTTAATTATTTTATAAGGTCCATTGCCGCTAGTTTGTAGCTTCTGCGATAATTCTTTCTTCCGTTTTATTCCGCTTCCTTCATGGAAGTTCTACGCATTTGCTGCACGTTCAAACCTGGCTTACATTCTATTGCTGACTATTTCTATATGTGTTCGTTTAGACTTTCTTGTTTTCCAGCGTATGTGGCATCTCTCTCTTTGGCTGGATTAACACCAAGCAATAAGTTGATGTTTAATCATAGACCGCAGATCAGTATGCCAGTAGAAACCTCGGAATGTGTTCATCCCAATCCTTCTGCTGCTCACTCACTACTTTTCGCAAGTATTTCTACGATTAAATCGTTCCATCAGTGTTGTTCAAGTCTTCTTAATACCGTTGACCTCACACATTTCCTTGAATACAGCTGACTCAAAATTTCTGCTTTGATCAAAATGGAGCTCTATTAGAACTCCGCAGCGATATACCCAGTTGTTCTAAAAACAGTTACTATTGAGTTCGCCTTTTGATTGGGTGTTGCTTAGACTTCAGGCCATTTGATAAAATAATCCATCACGGCGACAACATATCGGTTTCCGGCATTACTAACAGGAAACGAGCCCGCTACGTCCATCGGTATCCGTTCGAAAAGTTCGCCATAGTTATATTGTTGCAGCTATCCTCGACTTTTTTACAGGACCTTTAGCTGTAATACACTGAGTACAGTTTGCTATTCAATCCGTCAGTGCTTGCTGACATCCAGCCTAATAAAAACGTTGTTTTAGTCATTCCAGCATCTTAGTCACCCCAAGGAGTCAAGGCACTACTGTTAGTTTAGATGAGGTCTTGCCATCCACGCTTTCCAAATTACGATATAAGAACTCGTTGATCAATTTTAAATTGTCGCATTGTGCCCAATATGTTAATTTCGGGCAGGCCGTTTGTCCTCTTTCTTAGCTACTATGGTCTTTGCCAATATTGGGTCACTTTGTGCTTCAGATAAGTCTTCGTTGGTATCAATATGCGTTAGCCAGATATCAGTAATGGATTCCTTCTTTTCAGCCTTAATACAATAAGCGTCAGCATTAGCATGTTTTAGGCCTCTTCGGTGTTAAATGCGGAAGTCAAAAGCCTGGAGGAGATTAATCGAACGTGCTAACTGTGCTTCAGGGTTCTTGAATTACAGCAGCCATCTCCGGAATGATCAGTCGTTAGCAGAAAATTGTGGCCATACAGGTAGTTATTGTAATGTTTAATGCATTCTAGCGCTGCCAGTAGCTCACGTCGGGTTGCACAATAGTTCCGTTCAGGCTTTGACATTATACGACTACGACTTTCCCTTTACCATTGACCACTTGGGAAACTACACCACCAATACCATATCCGCTGCCATTGCTGTCTAGAATGAATTTTTCCCCTGGGACAGAATATGCCAAAACTGGTGCAGTGCACCATAGATCTTTCAGTGTCTGGAACCCGTTTGCTTGCGGCTCACCCCATTGATACATTTTTGATTTTTTGGTGAGCTCATACAAACTTGCAGCCACGCTAGTACAGTTAGGCACAAACCATCTGTAAAATGTGCAAATAGCTATGTGAATATTCTGGTGACAATTCCAGTTTTTCACTGCTTATATTTTATCCTTATCCGTCGATATGCCATCTAATGTAACTAGATGCCCCAAATATTTCACTTATTTTTGGAACAATGTACATTTCTCTTGAGCTGTTTGTCGAAAGTTCTGCCCTTCACTATTAGGTCATTATTACGCATTCCATAGGCCGCTCGAATGTGGCAGGAGCATTACAGAGCCCAAATGGCATAACTTTAAACTGTCATAAGCTGCCGTTCGCATAAAATGCAGTTTTCTCCTTGTATGCAAACTCCAACTGCCAATATCCAATTCGTTCCAGTCAGCGTGTCGAGTGTGTCGCCAAATCTCGGTTGCGGGTAACTCCCTTTTTAGTAACATCATTCAGCAGAATCTTGCACTGCCATCTTTTTTACTAAGACTACACGGACCCGATGATGGTTCAATTAAACCGCTCCTCTTCATTTCGTCAACTAGCTTTTTAACCCCATTATGCTTCCCCAGCGGAATGCTTCTGGGTGCCTGTTTTATCGGGCTAGCTTCGCCAGTATCGTATCTGACCATATCTACCTTGAATTTTATTGTTCGTGGCCAAAGCGCAAGCTTTTTAACTTTACTTCTCTCTGGAGCTACTAGATTTGATACCCATTTCTCCATATTTACATCAAATTCCTGCTGGCCCTTGGCTAATATTTCAGCAGGTTCCGACAATTGTTCGCTGTTTATTATCGCCTTTATTAGAGCACATTGGCCCACCTCGGAGTTTTTCCAGATAACTTTTACTTGTCCTGATAGATTTAGCACTCTCACAGGGAAAATTCCCTGTACTGCGGATTTGACAAGGGCCTTTGACGATAATAAATCTGTCTTAATTTCTGCTAGTTCAACAACCCACAAGCGGGTTTCCTCACAATCTCCCTCCCCTGCCTATTTAAACGATTCAGTCTGAAATCGTAATTTTTGGTGTTCGACAGAAACTAATCTTCTGAAGTGCACTTGATGCTTGTATCCCACGTCAAGAGGGATAACTCCCCATTTTACTAACCCATTACCTGTTGCCCCATGTTCAAATTGATGCCATGGACTAACATAAAATCGGCACCAAGGATAACCACGTCCACAATATCGGCAGCAATAAAGACGTAGCTTACACTGATGTTGGTTAGCGTCATCTTCGTACCTTTCTTTCCGTGGATGGTGGCAAACTCTCCAGTGGCTGTCCGTAGTCTTACTACCTTATACCGTAAGGTTGTTGTAGTTTTGCTGCATCTCTGATATGCAGATTGTGAAAGCCGGCACTACTTCTTCCTCCACGACTTCCATTTCTCGCACTTTGCTTACTTGTGGTCTAGAAATCGTCCGAGCGGTCTCTGCAAAGGATGTCTTTTATGTGGGACATACCGCTAATTTGATGTCAGGGTCGTATATGCCATTAACAAACGCTTCGGTTTTAAAATTATCTACCAGTTGGTGGTTTTCTCTTGGGAATGTCAGCTGCACTAATCTCATTTTCGAACTAAATACCACGATGCCGAAATTCTTCCATTAACCGCCTTTGAAATTAATTCTTAGTGTCCGTTGCTGACTGCTCCAATTTACCCAATTCTCGTTTGAGCGGATCCACTTTTAGTTCGTAGAATTCCATTTTATTTTTATTTTTTTTAATTTTGCTTATGTAAACAACAACAATTGCTTTTTTTGTTATTCTTATGTAAACAACAACAATTACTAGAAACTTATTCGACAGGTCTTTGTAACGGAGATCTTCAAATTACGATTACTCTCTTCAAACACACCGCGTCTTCACACAAGGCTGACTGAACTTCACTAACTTTTTCCTTGCTTTCTATATGGCAGAATGTTTTTAAAGGCGAATGTTCATGACTTCGCCTTCTCGAAATCTTTATAAATGTCAACATCGTTGTTTGCATTTATTATTGTAGTGTTGTTAGTGAATTTTTTATTTACATATAAAAAAATTGAACGTGCTGGACTATTAGCGTGAGGGTTCGTAGGTTCGAAGTTATGACCGAAGTTACTCAGTTACTAATTATATAAGATTATAATTTGTAATTGTGTTGTAATTAATAAATAAATATATAAAAGTTTTCAATTTTTACACGTGTATCATGATTTTTCATGTTCATTTCTTATTAAAAGACACTTTTTAAAATTTTAACATAAATTCATTTCACAGTTTAATAGTTTTTTCTCAGTTAATGTTTTGAAAATTCGTATAATAATTGTTAAATTTATTTAGCGTTCTCTTTTCCCGCCAACTCATTCTGGATCAGTATATGCTAGAGATGCCAAACAAGATCGATTTTTAAAAATCCCGGGATAATTCGGGATCCAAAAATCCAGAAAAATCACAGTAAAAATCGCGATTTTCTCTTAAAAATAATTATTCCTTAACAAAATCATTTGAATTCAAATTCTGTATATCAGAATCATATATCGTTAAAAGTAAAATATAAAAGTAGCAAGACAAAAACTAACAAAAAAGTGTAAATTAACAAAAATAAAAATTGTTCATACATATGCAAATGCATTAGTTTTCAGAAAATTATTTGGATTCCAACAAAAAGATTAAAGCATCTAACATGTGATCTGATTGGTTTGAACGAATTTTGTTGTCAACATATGCTGGCGTTGAAAAATACTTTTCGCAATGAACATTTGTTGGCAAAATAGTTCCAAGATAGTTGTACGCAGCTTGTAATTATTCACCTCTACTACCTCCTGATGAAAATTAATCTATTTCTTTGGACAGTTGAGTATCTAAATCAGTTACCCTATTAATTCGTTTTATAGAGCTTTTGCAACTTTTTATGGAATTGGGGTTTTCTTCATCTGAAAAGCTATTATCGAAGTCAAGTGATATAGAATTTTTTTGTCAGAACCTTTTGTCAAAATACATATGAATTCACAATCCCCGAAAATCCCGGGACAAGTTTTTCAAAATCCCGCGATTCGAGATTTTGTGAATCCCGAAAATCCATTGATTTCGAGATTCGGGATTCCCGATTGGCATCCTCAGTATATGCATACATGATATACCTATTTTTACCATGAGGTGTCTTTTGACACCTTTACGATTTTTCTTGCAGCAAGAAATAAAAAATGTAAAGAAAATACACTAACATACATTTGGACTGAACTATAATCTATGCCATGTAAATTCTGTGAAATTCTGTTCAGCAAGTTTTCGAAAATGCCAGAAATTTTCGGTACACAGAATTCCCCGTTAAAATTTTTGTCTTCGATAGGAATAGGATATGTTTTAATAATTATTTCCATAATTATTTGCATTCCAACGCAAAGGTGTCAAAACACACCTTCTGGTCGAAATAGTTATACACAAAATCGTGGTAGTAATAGTGTTAAAATAGAAGAGATATATGTTTTCTTGTATTTGAAAATTTAAACCATTAAATTTTTAATTCTACACAGACTGATATTACTACGTTTTTCCTTCGGTCTTTGGATTGGAAGCCAAAATTAAAATGTCGCCTGCATACACTAAAATTATTACATATCCCTCTATTGAGGGATCTGACAAGCCTACTAAATAAATATTGTATAAAAAGGAACCTTAAGGAACTCCATCTCCGATTTCTTTCACATCTGATTTAGCGATATTTGAATTTACAAAAACATTTCTACCACAAATATAATTGAATATAAATCTGCAAATATTCACCTCAACATTTGACATTTTATATAAATAATTCCAACATGCCAAGCTATGTCAAAAGCTTTCTCGAAATCTAAGCTAAGAACTAGCGATAAGCTTCGTTCGTTAAAATTCGTAGCAATAAAGTTAAAGAATTTTGTAAAGTAATGAATCGTTGATTACTGCTGACAAAAGCTATCCTGATGTAAAATATGTGCGTATGTATACTGATCCCCGGATATGATAATTCCCCGTATAGTAACACTGAAATCTTGATTTTTGCTTTAAAATATAATGAAACTGTTTCGATATATGGATATATTGGATGACAAAATTTCATTATATTTCCAAAATGAGCAAAATGTTAGAGTTTATTACTTTTGTTTTCTTTATTATGTGAATCGAAGACTGCAGTATGATGAACTAAAAATATGTAACAAATATGTAAACCGTTGTAACGATCAGGAGTACTCTTGTACCAAAATTTAATATACGTTATTACTCTAAGTACATTATCTTATGGCGTTTTCTTTTCTACAAAGAAAATTTCACCCTCTTACAAGGTGCATTAAAAAAATTTTTGACCAACCCTGTTGTAATGCCATTTTTTATTTGAGAAGATCATAACACCAATATTAAAAAAGGGTATGCCCTGTGTTTGCCACTTATAAAGAAAATGGTGATTACGCTGAAATAAATTTAGTAATTCTTCTTCATCAGCTGACGAAGATGAATCTAATAACTGATTTATTTAAATTTTCGCAAATAAATAAATAGATGCTGTAATATCCATATTTATATTTTTTCCATAAAAAAGGTTTTAAATCTAAAAATATTTTGATTTGTTTTCAATAATAAATGTAAATATGAAAAAGGCGTTGCCAGAGCGCTAATTTCTCAACTTTATTTTTTGAGAGCTTTTTTTAAACAAAAAAAAAAAAATAAAAAACATTTTAACACTGTTCTAACATTGAATGCAGTTTTTTATATTACGGACCATGTAGCTTTAATTAGGGTTACTTAACAAAACAATGAAAAAATTAACTTCAAATTGAATAACAATACCAGACGACTTTTTTAAATATCATCTGGTAGCTCTATGAATAAATAAAAGTCATTTGCTTTACAGGGCATTATCAGCACTCTCGATTTATACAGGGCATAAAATGCAATGCCCTCCACCATTGGCAAGGGCAAATTATTTAGAATCAAACATACCACCCTTTTAGAGGGCGAAACATTTTTAAGAAACAAACGCAAAATTGCATTTTGCCTTAATAAAATGCACATTTTTTGGTAGAAAAGAAAACACCATTAATCACAACATGGTTGTACTTAGCATTGCAATTGAGCGACAAAAGGTAATCTCTGGGCCACGCTTTCCGAAACAGTAGTTTAAAAAAGAGATTTTTTGAAAATAAGTTAAGTATTCAAACTTTGTAACATCAACGATTCCATCAAGGAGCACCTCTAAAGTTGAGCCAATCAGTAAGTTTCCTGGTTTTAACGTGTCATCATCACTGGAAACGTAGGACGTTAGTGCAATTGGGCATAAATTTAAAAATTTCGTCAAATACGTTTTAATTTCATTAACAACGTGCTCCTTGAAAGGAAATTTGTGAAAATTGAGAATTTGTAGCGCTGTCACAACAATTTTTTTAAAAATGCGTACCACTTCTCTGGCTTTAATGATTCTAATTTTTTGTCCAGTGATATTCAGTAAAATCTTCGGTCCACCTTGTAGGTGGAATTATTCTACATACAACACTATAAAGCGATGGTCTTCGGGGACCAATGCAGGGAAAAGGGCATCATAATGTATAGGAGCCTTTGCCAGACGTCTACCTACGCGAATTATTATCCCCTATTTATTGTGGATTATTTACCTTTATTTAATTTAATCCATAATTATTATCCCCTAATTATTATGGATTATTTACCTTAATTTTGAGTAGAAAACTTTCTCTAGTTCTATTGCACCAATTTCAGCTGTATACTTTAGTTTTAAATTACGCTTAAAACTTGTCAGAAAGGAACAAATAATTTGAATTATTTTATAATATTGTTACGTTTTTACCTTTTAAAAACGTTAAAAATATGAGTTCATAGATTGCTAATAAAATAAAAATAAATATGTGTTTAATTTTAATCAATTCTTTACTATCTTCACAGCTTTTGTGCCACTGTTCCAGCTTATTTCACGTATACAACGATAATTTTCGCAATATGTGTTTGTTCGTGGTAATTCTCTGCTTACAACCGTTTTGTAAGCAATAACACTTGTTAGTTATTCTTCGCTCACAACCTTTTTGTAAGCACAACACTAACAACTGTTTCCTTAGAGGCAACTTGTCTCCACACAAGTCTAACCGAATTACAGTTCGATAGATTTTAATTCTCACTGCAACCAACGTGACGTCATCTTACACTATTAAATTCAAACTCCGATTACAACGTGCCGTCTGCCCACACGACTTATTCAACTCTGAATTCTGAATCCCCTTTTATATCACTGGATCATTAGTGTGATGAATGCCCTCGAAGAATCATAAAGCCCTTCGGGAACATTCTAAAAATGTTTCTTGATTACATTCGTCCAGGCAGATTAGTTGTTGTTTATTTGTCTATCCGTTATTTTATACTGTACTCTTCATTTTGTTGTTGGTTATTTACGTCTTTTATCCCTTATTCTTGTTTTTTCATCGAACTTGTAAACAAGCGCTTTATTTTTGTTGCTAAATTTTTTTTACTTATTCATTGATCGCGTGAACAGTACGCTGTTTAGTTTTTGGAGCTTTTGTTTATCATTTTATGCATGATCAAGTATATTGTATCGTTTTTGGAGCTTTTGTTTATTATTTTAAAAACACCATTTCCACTTTGGTAACAATATGATTAGAGCTTATCACAGGACTCTGAGCGTCATAATTTTTGGGACAAATTGAATGGTAGCTCTGAAGAAAGTGAGGTCATTACACACTGCAAGAAGCAGTAGTTGAAGCTTGGATCTCGGATACACGATTTGCGACGAAACAATTTAACGTTGACAGGTGTAGCTTTAGCCACTGAAGAACGATTTTCAAATCAGTCCAAAAATAAATATGCGATACAAATTTATCCGCTTTCGATTTTATTTTATTCCAAGTTCGTCGAGGGATAAAACAGATCTTTTTGTCGTTTCGGCGACATTTCGAGGGTTCTTATTACTTAGAGGCACTTTGGAAGCATTAGAGGATGTTATTTCAGAACAATTACTGTTCGATTTTTCTAGTTCGAATCCATGTGTTTTCAATATATGTACCAGTTCCGTCTTTTTTATGAGCAACGCATTAGTATAATTTGCACTAATAAGAATTTTGTTACATAAAGGTCTATTCTTAAAGTTTTAGAGCCAGTAGGGTACGTGGATATTTACGTGCAATAAAGAACAGCCTGCTGCTAGCCAGAAATGGAGCTGATGACAAACTGTATGTAACAGTGTTCAGTTGATAAAATTCCAATTCCAAAACTGTAAAAATGTCACTCGTAAAAGAAAATTTATTTGAACACAGAAAAAACAAAAACTCAAGTTCAGTTGAATGATGGGACCAACTATTATTTATTTATTTATTAAATCTTGTATTAGGAATTTCATAAGAATTTATTTAAACTAAATTAACAAAATTTAACAAAAAAAAAATCAATTTAAAAAGAAAATAAACTTAAAATTTAAGAAAAAAAGGAAATTCAGGAAGAAAGAAATATTATTATTACAAAAGCATTAGAAGAAGAATATCACAAATATAATAAAACTAAAGGGAAACAAATTTAGAGAATATTAACTAAGTAAAGTGCTGGAAAATGGCAGTTTTAAAATGCTTTGCACTGCTGATCATTTGTATTTGAGGGGGTAGTTGGCTCCATAGACGAATGGAGTGAATAAAAAAAGGTTGTTGAGAGATAGCCTTTTTATATTTTATAGAGTTTATTCCGTTCCCTCTATTCGACCTAGAAAATATTAATCTCTCAAACAAATAAGGTGGATGTCGATTGTATATAAATTTATATAGAAACAGCAGAGTCCGGTAATTCAATAAATTGTCAAATGTAAGATTAAATTTTTTTTTTTTTTAATTTTTTAATTATTTAATTTTCAATTTAATTCATTACAATTGTATTGATGAGGCAAGTTGGCTAAATATTTTAAACTAAGTTCATATATACATATTTACATAATAATAATATTTACATGTTTACATATTAATAATACTTGTTAATTTTACAGTAAAAGCTCGTCCCTGTGCTCTAAGATATGTTCTTTCAGTAACTTTTTAAAGTTATTATACTTAAGGCTACCCATAAACTCTACACTTTGTTTATTCGCTTCCAATCTACACCGGCTTGTTCTTTCCATTATTTCTTGTATTGTACATATTTTGATTTGTTGCAAATGAAATAGTATGATGGCCAATATTATTCAAACATTTGAATACATATAATAAAAACTGCATTTGGTAAATACCATGTATTGGTAAGATAGTTTGACATATGTCTGTAAACATTGTTATAGTTGGATATAATATCGGTAAATTGTAGAGTGCCTTTACAGCTTTATTCTGCATGCGCTGTAACGATTTTAATTCAGTAGGTTTTTTGTATCCATAGATGATGGCTAATTTAATTAAAATGGATTAAAGCATTATAAATGGTTAATTTTACTTCTGTATTAAATTTATTCTTAAATTTATATAACACCAACAACTTAAGCAGCTTTCATTCTAAGAGATTGTATATGTTTATCCCAAGCAAGGTTGCTCTGAATATTAATTCCCAAGTACTTAATCGACTTAACTTCTGTCACCTCTTTTCCATCAATAATTATCGAAAAATGTATATTGTTAAAACTGGCTTAAATCGTATGAACAGAGTTTTATTAGCATTTAATATAAGTTTATTTATTCTGAAAAACTCATATATTAGTGCAGCATCCCGTTCCATACAAGCTTTGACAACTGTTTCATGCTTGTATGGATAAAATAGGCAAACACAGTCTGCATACATAAATATCTTCCCAGTAGGAGTAAGATTATGTAAATCATTAATGAAAATAGAAAATGATAATGACCCAAGTACACTACCTTGTGGCACTCCATTTAAAATTCTTCTTGAACTACTCTTATTAGCACCAATCTGAACGAACTACCAACAATCTGTTACGGCAGTTACTTCATCCGCACAAATTAGCAATAATTTCGTTGGAATATTATCATGGCTACAGCTTTTCTTTAATTTTAATATTAAAAATTAAATGTTTTACTTCTTCTTGCATAGTATGTTTAAAACTAAATCTCATACCGGTTTGATTTAAAGTTTGCAACGAATTAAAATGATCAGTTTGAGAGTAATAAATTTGTGATTTTAAATTTGATATTGAATCAATAAAATAATTGTTCAACGTTTCAGGTTTTTCCAAGTCATTAACTATTGTTTTTCCATTGATATCTTTTATATTATATTATATTTATTTACTCTTGAAGTTCTCCCAAGAGACTCATTTATAAATTTCCAACTGCTTTATGATCTTCTTTAACAGTTTCTAATTTGTTTTTGTAATAATCATTCATGCATTCTCTTACCGGTTTTTTGATAACATTGCTAACACTTTTCAATCTTTCCTCAATATCTGTATTATCGGATCTCCTTTTTCTTAGCCGTAACATTTTTTTATAGAAAATTAATTTACGCAAATTTCCATTAATCCAAGGAGCTATTTGTGTTTTATTGTTAATTTTTAGAATTTTAGCATTTGCTGAATTTTTAACAGCGTTATCCAAAAAATCAATTATAGTAGATGTGTCTGCCGAAGGGTCACCTGTTAAATGTATTTGAGGTAATTCAGATTGAATATACCTTTTAGCTCTATCAAAATCGCAATAAAAACGTGTTTCCTCATGAAAAACTGCGTTTAATGGCTTAACATCAATCAGAATAGAAATTATATTGTGATCCGAAAGTCGACATTCAATTGAATCCACAAATATTTTTCTACATATGTTGCTATACACGTGATCAATGGAAGTTCCATTTTTAGGGCGTGAGATCATATTGTGACAATTTAAAATATCGTAATTTGCCAGCAAGTTTGTTAGTTCTTCAGATTGTTCAACGTCTAAAATATCAACATTTGAATCGCCAGCAAAAATACATTGGTTACGACCATAGCAGCAAAGCATATTTTCCAAAAAAATTAAAATTCTTTTGTAACCACATTTTGGTGATCTGTAAAATGTTATAAATTTCAAAACGTTTCCATTTAATTTTATATCATCTAATGATAAAGCAATGGCATCAATAAAATCTTTGCTTTCACATATTTCAATTCTATACTTGAGCTTTTTATGTACAAAAACAGATGCACCTTCATACCCATCAGCTCTGCAACAATGTACAGCTTTGTAACGAATAATATTGTATAACTGAAGTAATTCATTACTAAACCAAGTTTCTTGAACTGCTATAACACTACGTAATCGCGGTAATTGCACAATCAGGTTTTTTAATTTGTTGAATTTGTCAATGGATGAGATACTACGAGCATTTATAAAAATAATTTTACAATATGAGCTTGACATTTCATTATAATTAACAACAAATGAAATGTAAATTAGAAAAATATCTATTTTTAACATATAAATAATAATTAAAAACATTTCATAAAAAATTTAACTAATATTTAAATAAATAAATATTGTAAGAAGATAAATAAACTTCGTTTTCAGCATCTGCTACACCAGCATTCGATCTACACATTTTCGGTTTATTTGTTGTTGCCTCAAGCAAAATTATATCAACATCTTCTTCACTTCGTATGATTCTTGGCTTAGATGTTTCGCTTTTTTTACAAAAGATTCTTCCTCCATGCTGCTGGAGCATGCGCGATATCCAACAGTTTTGACTGTCTTAGCATAATTTAATAAACTAAGTGTTTCTCGGTTTAAATAATCGTTAATAAAAACTGACGACTCTTCCCTTTTTAATTGAGATTTAGCTGGCATTAGCGCATCTTTCGATTTCTTTGAGTTAATTTTTTTTTCGGAATCACTACCGGAATCTTTTTTTAATAAAATATGCATCTTCAATACTGTTAGATTACACTTCTATAGCGACATCACTAGTTATCTTTAAAACAGTATACAGATAACTACTAATTTGCAAATAAACTAATTTCTCAGAGGCCTTCGAGAAATAAGGCAATATAGTAATAGGCGGAAAACTTTTATCTTGTTTCAAAATTAGTACGATCTTAGTATCTTTCCATACAGAAGGGTACGTAGAGGTGGTGACAATTGTATTAAAGAATTGAGTGAAATAAATAAGTGTATATGGGAGCGTCAGTCTAATAAATATTGGATGCATACCATCATAGCCAATAGCATTAGATTTAACGCCAATAAATGAACTCAGTACTTCTTCTTGCCCAAAATGTATGAAATTGTATTCATGCGTTTGTCGTCGATTTAGTCCAACACTATCATAAAAATTCACATCCAAATTGGTATATTTGCAAATTGGCGGTTTACCTGGTCACTGACATGATTTGCTAAACCCAAATTATGAATTTTCCAATCCACTTTTTCAGTGAGTCTATACAAGTTCGAAAATAGTTGCCATAAAATATCGATTTGGGTCTCCTAATGTTCGCATTAACGGTTGTCCCTGCAGCCTTAAAAGTTTCGTAAAGTTCAGAAATCCTAAAGCGTATCCACCTGGCATATGCACGATTCCGAATGTCAATCAAATCCTTAATATCAGAAGTGAACCATGGTCTATCAGTTCTAAGAAATTTTGTTCTTACGTGAATATGCTTTTCATTGAGATATTTCAAGCTATTGTGAAAATAGTTTAATTGTTCATCAACAGAACAATACAAAAACACTTGACTACAATTTAGGGATAATAGGTCAACAGCAAGAGAGTTGTAATATATATTCTTGAAGTGCCTGTATTCAAACGTTCGAGTCCCTCGGGATCTCTTGATCCGATTACCGTATGATAAGAATAACATATAATGGCGCGAAAACATAGATGCAGATAGTTGATCAAAATTCAACAAATTAAGAGATTTTATTAATAAAACAAAGATCCAGAAGAGTACCAGAATATTTTTACCATTACCATTTTACATTGAGTAAGCCAAAACCAATAGTGCTTATAACCTCTAACAAACTATTATCCACTAAAATGTTCGCATTAAAATCACCTGTCAAGATAATATGATCATACCCAAAAGAATGTAAACTAATGGTGTTTTCTTTTCTACAAAGAAAATGTCACTCTCTTACAAGGTGCAATAAAAATATTTTTGACCAACCCTGTCGTTATGTCATTTTCTATTTGAGAAGAACATAACATAAATATATAAAAAAAGGAATGCCCTGTGTTTGCTACGGCGGCTGTTGACTATGTATGTAATAAATTCAGTAATTCTTCTTCATCAGATGACGAAGATGAATCTAATAATCCATTTTCGCAAATAAAATAGATGCAGCAATATCCATATTTATATATTTTTTTTTTTATAAAAAAGGTTTCAGATCTAAAAATATGTTGTATTTTTGATTTGTTTTCAATAATAAATGTAAATATGAAAAATGTGTTGCCAGATCGCTAATTCAACTTTATTTTTTGAGAGCTTTTTTACATAACAAAAAAAAGAAAACATTTTAACACTGTTCTAGCAATGAATGCAATTTTTTATATTACGGACCATGTAGCTTTAATAATGTAATGTTTTCTTAAGGTTACTTAACAAACCAATTAAAAAATTAACTTCAAATTGGACTTTCAAGGCGACTTTTTTTAAATATCATCTGGTAGCCCTATAAATAAACAAAAGTCATTTGTTTTACAGGGCATTATCAGCACTGTCGATTTACATAGGAGATAAAACGCAATGCCCTCCACCATTAGCAACTGCGAATTATTTAAAATAAATCTTAGCACGCTTTTAGAGGGCGAAACATTTGTAAGAAACAAACGCAAAATTGGATTTTGCCTTAATAAAATGCACATTTTTTGGTAGAAAAGGAAACACCTTAAGCTTTTCAAACATTAGCTCCATATTCAAATGTTTGTTAGGCCTATATATAGTACCAAGCAGTAGCTTTTCATCATTATTAAAAATTTCCACTAAAATGTACTCAATATTGCTGTTATCATTCCTACTCTTCTCACAACACGTAACGTCTGGTCCGGTGTACGCCGTAACTCCACCACCATTAGTTGCCCTATCGCATCGAAAGAGACTATATCCCTTTAAATTATACACTTTATTATCCACATTCGCGAAAACCACGTCTCCGATACGCAGATAATGTCAATTTCAGAATTTTCAAAATGAAGACGAAATTCATCCATTTTATATATCATTCCATGATATATTCGATCAACTGCGAGCCGACCGATTAAAAACGGGACAAAGTTTTGTTGTAGTGCTTCCTGGTCGAAGAACACAATGATGAGGAATAGCAAAACTTTAATTAATTAACGCGACATATGTCAGAGTGATAAATATTTATAGAGAAAGTGAATATTTGAATATTTTTGCCCTGTTTTCTTCACAATTTTCATTATCATCATCTCTTAATTTGCGTTGTTAGGGTTTCTCGTCAAATACAACTGTCTGATATAAGGTCTTGACTTGGATCGGGGTTTACATACTTGGCACTTCCAATTTGTTTTTCTCTCTCCATACATGGTCGAATATGTAGCCTCGGATAAATGGCAACAGGGGGAGAAGTGGTAATTTGAATTGCAACTATAGCATTTACAAAAGCAATTGTTGTAATTGCATTTTTACATATATAATAGAGAGTGGTACTCATTTTTTATTATTGTTTTTTTTTTCCTGTTATTGATTATTTTGTTTGTTTTGGAGATTTGTTTAATTATGTATATTTAGTAAATTCACTATGAGAAAGTAGGTAATTTAGCACGATTTCTAGATTATGATTTTTTTTTAATTTTAATAATATAATTATAAAAAAGAAAATACTTTTCTGAAGCACACTCAAAAAAAAACACGTCCGTTCGCAATGAAAATTATTATATAAATTATGTCCCAAAGAATTTTGTCATTCTGATAAGAAATTAAGGAAGACCAAAGAGTACATTAATCCGCTGAGGCTTAAAAAATAGTCGATCCCCCAAGAGTTTGCAGGATTTCCCACTAGAATGCCTCGATATATAAGCTGGGCTGAGACGTAGAAATTAAGTTGGTGACGACGAAAGATGAGTATCATTCGAATGAATTAAAACTCGATTTCACTGTAGCATTAATGAATTATTTGATTCTTATGCACACCTCGCCGGTATCAGAAATTTTTTAGATAAAAGGTTGGAAATCCAACGTCAATCTTCTAAAATAAAATTTACTTTCGAACAAGTTTCAAGAGAGAGCTTACCGGTTGAAATGTGTCACAAACATGCTTTATGAAACCTCCAGCTATCGGAGTTAGTGATCTTTTTATAGCCCGAGTCACTATTGAGCTTAAATTGAAATTTTCAACTTGGTTCCGCATTGTTACTAAAAACACAAATGGTTTATTTAGAACAGTATAAGGTGATGTTGAAGCAGAGTTTTCGAGAATGTTGTAGAAGTGGGGTATAGCACATATTCTACATCGTCATTTTGATGGACAATTAGAAACCAAATAACCCTTATTCAGACAGTCGATGTAATGTGCACTCAGCTTAACGCAATAGTGTTCCGATGAACCACAAAACGAAAATGTAGAGCTTGATTGCACAAAATTATGTTATGCACATTTGTATTTTGATTTTGACCTTGATGCATTAAAATTTCTAGAGGCTTCAACTTTTTTACAGTGGCTTTCCGAAAATTGACAACGATTGCCTAAAGCATCGTTACGCAAGAAGGTAATGTGATTTGTACACTTGTCTTTCGTCGTAATTGAATTTTGTATCAGAGTCCACCATTAAGTACAGCCATTTCTAAACCTTGAGATAATAGTGAACCACGAATTGCTGAATAAGTGGCAATAATTTCCCGCAAAGGACTACTATCGCTTTTTGATATATAAGGATACATGTTACAGAAATATTAGGATTTTATTATCATCGCAATCATTAAATCTCTAATGCTTTCGAGTTTTAGTCCGTTACCTAAAATGGCTTCACAATTGCCAACCCTGGTCTGATTAACAGTTCGGCAGATAGTTAAATTTTTAGTGGAAGAGTTTTCGTGGATTATATTGTGGAATGTAGCTATAAACCTCTTGTATTCACTATATTTTCCTTCAAATCTTGGTTTCAATGATGAAAGACGAGATGATTGAGCATAAATAAATCCTCATTATCACTGTAGCACGTTGCTGTTGCTCGATTTTCGACTTTCTATTTCTATTTATAATGGTACCAGAAAAGACCTCTTGGTTATTTTAAATAATATTAATTTTTAGTTATTTTCACAAAAACCTTTTCGAAACCCGTACACTTATTCCACGATAGAAAAAATTCACCAAATAGCGACATATTTTTAATAGTTTGCACAATTCTTTTCACGGTCGCCAAAATGTTGGATGACAAAATTTCCAGAACAAAAAGCAAAATACTAGAGTATTTATTTTATTAATAAAATTGAGGGGTACTGTATGGCTGACTACACATTATTTCTTTTACTTGTATTTACAAACTCATACGTTGAATGTATGATAAAAATGTAGATAGTAGTAATAGTAAAAAAAATTGGATAGCGTAATGCACCAGAGTCTACGCAATCTCAGATAATTGATTCTTGACAGAAAACCTACAATTCCTCAATGTTCGTAATTTCGTAAAAGATCTTTTTTTTACTAATCTGACCTGTTGCATTTCCCGGGCGAGTCATTATCTGTCCAGTTTATGTCCTATCCCCTCTTTTGTGGCTCTTGGTTGCAAATGTTGGTCTGAGGCTCCTCGAAAGTAGGGTCTTTAGGGGTGTGGCATATGCCGACGATGTGGCTATTCTTGTGGGTGGTAAATTTTTGCCAACGCCGGGGGAACTGATGGAGTCCGCTCTTGGAATTTTATCCTCTTGGGCGACAAAGTGTGGTCTGGGGATAAATCCAAATAAGACGGACCTCGTTTTGTTCTCGCGTAGGTACAAGATTGAAACCTTCAGGTTGCCAAGATTAGCTGGTAGGGAGCTTCCGTTGTCTTCTGAGGTCAAGTACTTGGTTGTTATCCTGGACAGCAAGCTGAACTGGAAACAAAACACCGAGGAAAGAATGAAGAAGGGACTGAATTCTTTCTACCAGTGTAGGAACTCCATAGGTAAGAACTGGGGTCTTCCTCCGAGAGCCATTCGCTGGATATATCTGGCGATTGTTAGACCGGTTATTACTTATGGCTGTGTTGTCTGGTGGTGTGCCTTAGATAAGAGTTTTCAACGGAAAATCTTGATAAGGTTCAGCGGATTGCCTCTTTGAGTATCACTGGAATGAGGAAAAGTTGCCCTCAGGCTGCTCTGGATACTATGCTCTGCCTGACCCCGCTTGACTTATATGTCAAGCGGTGTGCAGCGCGTAGTGCCATACGCCTGAGGGAATCGGATTGTTGGAAACAGCGCTCGATAGGTCACTCCAGAGTTCTGAATACCGTCTTTCCTGACGGAAGGTACGGACTTTCGGAAAAAGCCACTGATTATATTGTGCCTGAGGCTATTTCCTACTGTTTCTATAAGGACCTCGGTCTTGAACTCCACTTCAGGTTAAATGATGACTGCAGCGTTTTTCAGGCGGAGATTTTCGCAATACTGAAGGCTATTGAGGCCATAGCCGGTGGCCCATCTTCGGATTCGGATTCTTACACGATCTTCGTTGACAGTCAGGCTGCCCTTAGGGCCATTGCGTCGGTCTGGTACAAATCACGGCTCGTTCGCGAGTGCAAAGAGTCGTTGAGGAGTTTTGGACCGGACCGTATCCGTCTATGCTGAGTTCCGGGTCACAGCGGAATACTGGGCTATGAGACGGCGGATGTCTTCGCTAGGTTAGGTTTGCTTTCAGGTGGCGATTTGACGGTTGGTCCTGACCCCCCGGTCTGTCACCTTTATGGCCTCATCGATGGATGGGTCAGGAGGGAAGAGCAGAGACGTTGGGGGAACGGATCGGGTTGTTCTGTTTCTAGGCGTCTATGGCCTGCTGTGGACAGCAAGAGGACAGAGTGGCTGCTGGGCTTGGTTAAGGCCAGCTTAAGGTTGGTTGTCGGTTTTATCATGGGGCACTGCGATATTAGGTCGCTGACGGGGATCTGCAGGGTATGTTGCGATGAGGAGGAGGTGGAAACAGTCGAACATCTCCTCTGCAACTGCCCAGCCCTTGGTAGGTTGAGGACCCTTGGCAGGGCCTTCTTTGAGAACTTAGGTTCTGTGTCGAGAGCCGACATTAAGGCTCTCCACAGATTCATTAGCAGTTTGGGCTGGTTGAAAGGTGCTAGGGCTTCATAAGTGTAGTCGCACTCTCAACCTCTATTGTTTTGTGTCCGTTGTTTTTCATTCCTCCGTTTCCCATTCTCCCTCCCCTTCCCTACTTTTCTATATCCTCCTTTTCCTTCCTCCCCTAAGCATAATGTACAATGGGTCAATTTCGACCTCCGGGTACTGTGCTTGTCTTGACCAACAGATGCACGTCCTCTAACCTACAATAAGACTCTTGACTATAACTATAAAGTTCGCTGCGGAACCATCTCCATCATCTATTTCTCAGTGATCCTGAAGCGACACGGTGGCGCAGCAAACCCTCTCAAACCAGCCAACATTCTATTGAATACGAAACCATTGTTATCAACAAGACAAATAGAATTCTATCAACTTGAACACGCGGCCATTTATCATTGGGTGCTGTATTTCGGTATATAATTTCCCCGAATATGTCTGCTTATATCCGTGGAATCCCATGTTGTAGTGCATCTGCAACCAGTTAACCGAGGGGTTCTTTCAGGGCTCATCCGCAAAAAATATGACGATGTGATCCAGAGGGACTTCAGGTCTTTTTCGACGACCATGGTGACAGTGTACTTGTAGCCGTATCTGGGGAAGATAAGAGTATTAATATTAGTTTTGACCATTACAAAAGTCCTAACTGTATCATCGACCAGTTCGGAGTTGTATATGAGATGGCCATAAACTCTAACATAACATACTGACCGTTCACTAAAAATGTTAGTGTACTCAAAAAATGTCACTAAAATCCAAAATTTTTCATTCTTTGTAAACTCTGTTCAGTACGTTGTGTTAGAGTTTGCGTTCCTTTGTTGTGTATGCAATGTGTTTGCGTGCGAGATCACAAACACTTAAATAAAAGTTAAAAATATTTGATCAGTTACGTATTTTTTCGAACTCTGTGTCTGATTTGTAGATCCTGAATAGTAGGGTCAGTCAAAACAAAATTATTTGAATTTTTATCATGGGGAGGAAAGTCGGCAATTGTTGGGAACATTTAATATTCCACACTTCACTCGTCTATAAGACATATTCCAGTACTCGCATTTTCAGTAAAATGCTGCCATTTTTTACATTGCCTAGGACTACTGCGCTCTTCTTGTATTTTATTTTCCGTTAAAAACGTAAACACGGCGGTTTTGAATTGCCTACCATTGCTTAATAATTGTATAATTCATAATAATAATTGGTAATTCATTCCAAAGGCAAATTGCATTAATATAAAGTGTCTATCAGAAATTCGTTTACGGTATCTACTGCATCTTCTTCGACCATTAATATATCTGGCAAAATTGTTATTTCAGTTAATTGTTACGCATTGCATCACACATTGAGAAGAGTTCACATCCATACAGCAATGGGTATGAGGTAGGTTCTCGCGATTAGCACACGAATGTTGAACGGATTAAAGTACTGTGTCAGTTAAATATTCTGCAGCACGGCGAGCGTTTTATCACAAATGGCTTTAATATTTCTTCGCATTGAGGTAAAGAGCGTTCGTCAATGCCCATTTAAACACATTACATATATAGATCACAACATAAAATATATTAGTTGATGTAATTAATTGATTTAAATAAACTAAATTGATGCACAAGAAAATTCGTTTTTTAAGATTCGGTAGCTATTTGTATTTTTTTAACTTAAATCTTAGACGTCCTTAGTTACTAATGTTGGTTCCTTCAGCAAAATTTCCCCATTTTTATATTTATCAACTGTTTCGGGTTTTCTGATTATAAATGTTTGGTATTTTTAATTTCCTTCGCTTGCTGAATTTTTACCACTGTCAAACCTCCTATAACGCGGTTAGTGCGTACCACGTTGTATGGAAAAAACTCTGGTAATAATTTAGCAGAAAAAAGTTGAACTACCTTTTTTCGTAATAGAAAATGCGTCAGGAGCAAGATTCGAAATATTATCAACTTTCAAAAATCACCGTAGTCTAGTCGGCAGTGTGATCGTTTATTAGGCGTGATGCCACTGTTCAAACCCCAGGGCAGACAACTCCAACAATTTATTTAATTGAATCTTCACAATAAAAGGGAACTAACAATAATTAAGATACTCTAGCGTGGAACAAAATTTCATGGTTTCATTGAATCTTAAGTCAATTTGCTATTATTTGCGCTCGCCTTCTAATGAGATCCACAGTGTATCTTCTCCGTAGTTGGATATGGCCGGAATCATTCATAATAGCATAGATCGGGAGATCTCTTAGCTTCTCTAGATATTTTTCAGCATATTTCGCGATTTCCTCTCAAACTGGGCACGTTTAGATTCTTGTGTATGTGCGAATTTTTTATGTACCAAGGTACGTAGCAATACCAGAATTATAATTTTGGCTCTATTAATGTTTGAGGATGAAGCAGTGATCCATAGCTATATTCTGTAGTACCAGATTGCTTTTAATATTGAAATAACGAGTGTTATTTTAAGCAAACTCTCTTATGGAAGATTGGTAAATAGCAAGCATTGGTGAAAGCAAGTGTACCAAACTTCCAGAGAGAGTTGCGATTATAATTACCCGATGTAATTATAATTAGGGTTAAATGAGAGAGATTCTTTTTCTTTTAATAAGAGTAAAATATGGGGAAATATTACCTTAAGTTTTTTTGTTTGTAGATTACCAATGATAATGGAAAGGATGTCTTGATTTAAGATTTTTTATGTAGTATTTTACAATGACAATGAGAGACAAAGAAAATAATTTAATGTTGATAGTGCAAGCGCAAAAGGATAAGTTGATGTGATTAATTCAATTGCAAAAAGAGAAGTGATTACAAAAAATTATTTCATCCTTTAGGAAAATTCAAAATTTATATCTGTAAATCTATATATACAGATATAAATTATCTATACAGTTATAGATACTTTTCGAACTTAAAAACTAGTATTGGTAATTGCAAATATTTTTAATTCATTTACGAAATTTAAAAGGTTTGAAATTCATTAATAGCAATTTATCTGTAACAGTTTAAAATTCAGTATTATAAATTAAAAAAAAATTATTGTCAAAATTGTTATTTGGACATGGCGCCGGCCTTGACGTTAGTCAACAGAAACTTCAGTATTCGTACAAAGAACCTGTGCCAGAGAACGGATAGATTCGACAAGAATTTTTGCATCAGGTGTTGTCGATAAATTGGACGACGTTGATGACTTTTGTTGTTGTTTGGTAGTTCCGGAACCTTTTGGTTTCTTTTGTTGTGAAGGTTTGTATTTAGGGCTTCTGGTTTTGTTTTCTTTCCGCTTGTCATGTAGCAATGAATGGTGAAATTTGTCGCACTTTCGGCATGTATCCATCGACGTGCAACTTCTCAGATCGTGACTCTTGGCTAGACAGCTGACGCAGTAACGATGTTTGTCAACGATCTCTTCTCTCTTCGTGACTGTCATTCTTAGAAAGTTCTTACAGAACCTCAAGGCATGGAACCGATGACAAAGGACGCACTTATACATTTCTTCGTCTTCCCGGTATCGGCGTTGACTAGATCTTTGGCGGATACTTCCTTGGTGGTTCCTAATGTTGGGAAACATAATTATTAAAATCTATGTGGAATAAAAATTTTAAATTCGGAAATATTTCTTAGCTGTCAGGTGGGATGAGATAAAGTGATTAGAGAGATAGAGATTAGAAAAAGAAATTAAGAATGAAATTAAAAATTAATGGCTAGTTTCATCGTTCAGAAATGGTAAGAAACATAATTTTACAATGGGTCTGGTGATTATTCGCGAGGCTGTACGTACGTTAGAAGTACGTGTATTCCCATCAGCACCGGGATATGTTTGCTCAATTCTTCCCAACCGCCATTCACATGGGGGTTGTAAATCATCGATCACTGCAACGAGATCTCCAACTTGTATGTTGGAGGCTTTCCACTTGTACCGCTTGTGTAAGGATTTTAAATAATCCTCCTTCCACCGAATGGAAAATTGGAGGTGCAGTGCTTTCAACTTTTCCCATCTGTTAACGAGAGAGATGTCACGATGGTCTTGTTCTGGAAAAGTCATTAGAGGAGCGCGTCATAGAAAGCGTCCAGGAGTCAGAGCGGTCAAATCTATGCGTTACGTACTTGTGAGCAGCATTATTAACGAATTCAGTGAATTTGCTTTCGAGCGATCTGCTAGCGCCCAAAAAGTTTCTCCCATTATCAGTAACTACGCTTTGAGGGAGCCCCCGCCTCCCAACGAAGCGGGAAAATTCAGCCTGAAACGATGCTGAGGAAAAATCTGAGCACAGTTCTAATTGTATTGCTTTAGTACTGAAACAAACGAAAACACATACGTAACCTTTGGTTATGGGTGATTTTCTCAGTGGGGATGCCTTTATCTCGAATGGTCCGACGAAATCAATACCTGTAATTTGAAAGGGAAGAGAGAAATTACACCTATCCGGGGGTAAGGGAGACATGATTTGCGTACATGGCTTACAATTTCGTATTATCCTTTTGACACGGGGTTTGAGTCTGAAAATATAAAATTCCGTTTGTTCCATACGGCACATTTGGTTACACTCAGCGTGACATAGAAAATTGTGTAAGTGAATCAGATATAATTCACAAAAACGAGAGTTGCGTGGAAGAATAATTGGTAACGCTCATTATACGGAAGAGACGACTGAGCAAGTCTACCATTTATTCTCATTGCTGAATTTGAGTCCAAAAATGGATTCATAGTGTTCAACGAGCTGTTCTTTGGGATGGGCTGTGAGTCCAGTAAGCATTTGTACTCCTCGGGATAAAATGCTCGTTGAGCCAAATTGAGGAGTTTAATTCTCACAGTTTTGATTTCGGTATGAGATAAACCGACTTGAGATTTTAGAGAATTTGTAGGTTTAAGCCTCTACATGCTTTTTTTTAATGAACCTGTAAACATAGCACAAAATACGCAAAGCTCTGTCGTAAGATGAGAATCGGTGAAGAATGTCTTCCATTTTGACTTCCGCGTGCAATGTTTTAATGGGGGTTCAATAATTTTGAGTGGATTCCGCTTTGGTCATTCGGATTCGGGTTTGTGTAGCCAAGATGGTCCAGGCCACCACTGGGAATTATTAGTCAGTTCGCGAGATTTGCATCCACGAGTTCCAAGATCAGCTGCTTTAAAATGAGTGGAAACATGTCGCCATACTCTTGAAACAAGCTGATGAATTTGAGAAATTCTATTTGCGACGTAAGTTTCCCAAGAAGAGGGAGGTTTAGACAGCCAACCAAGGACTATGGAAGAGTCAGTCCATAGAAAAATGTCCGTATCATTAAAGGAAAGGGCTGTTTGCACGTATTTAACTAGCTTCGCTGGTAATACTGCTCCGTTCAGTTCTAAGCGCGGGAGGCAGACTGTCTGAATGGGCGCAACTATACTCTTTGCGATCAATAAGTTCGAAAAAACGCTGTGAGTTTTAGTCTCACATCGAATGTATATTATTGCACAATATGCAGCCTTGGATGCATCACAAAAAATATGAATTTGAACTGATTCTGTTGAAGTATATTGAAGCCATTTTGGAATTGTTATCGTTTCCGATAAATCTGATACGAAATCGTTCCACATTCCTAGTGATTCATGTGAGATATCATCGTCCCATTCCAATCCCTCCAACCAAAGTCGTTGCATGAGAATTTTAGCTCTTATGACCGAGGACGGAACCTGGCATTCCGTTATTCTTGGGGATTGATTTACGGGTGAGAATGTGTATGTGAATGTATCTAAGAGGGCATTCCATTTAATTGCAAGTGTTTTCGTGGTGCTTGCTTCTTGGAACCGTAAAAATTCGAAACCATATAAATCCTCCTTGGGTATATGGGATAATAATTCGGAGTGCTTTGCTGTAATCTTCTTCAGTGGAAGAACCGCTGACATCAAAACATTGATGAGTTGAGTCTGGGCAGATAATGTCTCATCCAATGAATATCCTTCAGATAGGATATCATCGACATGTTTCCGAACGGCAAATTAAAAATGCTTTGAGGAATTGGGATTCAGAATCTGGCGCCAGTTGAAGAAGAGTACGTATAGCAAGATAAGGTGCGTAATTGACTCCAAAGGTTACTATATTAAGCGCATAATCTTTAACTGGGCCATCGGAATTGTTCTGAAATAAAATATGTTGATAGCATCTTTCTTCTGGATGTAATAGAATCTGGCGATATATCTTTTGTATATCGCCACTGAAAACATACCGATATCTTCGCCAATTCAGAATAATTGTAATCAGATCGTTCTGAAGAGTAGGACCAGTGTAGCGAGTATCGTTTAGAGAGAACTGAGATTTCGATTTCCTAGAGGCATTGAACACGACCCTAACCTTGGTAGTCTTGTGGTCAGGTCGAACTACAGCATGATGAGGATGATATGAAGAGTAATATTTTCCTTGGGACACAATTACCTGAGATGAAGTTTCCTCCATGTGATCCAAGTCCAAGTATTCCTTAGATACTGCATGATAGGAAGATTGTAGCTCACGATCCTTTGACAGAGTTTTTTCCATTCTGGAATATTGGGCTAGGGCAATAAACCGTAACGAGCCCAAGAATATCTTTTCCGGAAACTGAGGTTTAAATGGTAGTCTTACAATACATCTACCATTTTCGCTTCGAGTAGTCGTCTTAGAGTAGAATTCCTCACAAAATTCATCTTCTTTAGATTTGGGTTGAGTTGTGGGTATTTCCTCATCTTCCCAAAACTTTTTCAAAAGATCGTTCAGATCAGGAGTTTCAGAGGCTATGATCGATGCAAAGGAATGTGTTGTGCGAGTTTCCATGGGACTACTTAGTACCCAACCGAAAATAGTATGTATCTCAGTATAAGTATAAGAATATATCTGTTCACGATTGCTTCAGCTTCACCTCTAGGTTTATTTTGGAGATGATATAATTTAGTGACGGGAGAGAGCTTCGAGTGGTTTATGTAGACTGCAGTGAACATATCTCGGAATGAGTGCCACTGTTCGTAGTTTCCTTCAATTATTTCCGTATCGCAGGGTGGTTGTTTTATGCAATTTGCAGAATTTGCTGGCATCAGTATTTGGGTTTGAGACTGAGGTGAGGTGGAATAGCGATGTGTTGATTGAAATCCAGAGTTATTTGAAACGTCCATTCGAGTGACTCTTAACAAATCTGAAATTTGAGAATTGCACAAATAATAAGCGTCCATACAAGCATCGAAATTTTCCTTCGCCTCCTGTTTAAAATCCGACGAGACTAAGTCATCATGGGCCAACATGACTTTTTTGTAGCATGAGTCGAATTCGTTCCAACGAGCTTCTAAATCCTTTAATTTGACCTCAAGAATTAATTTTGTTTGGTCTTCAACTGGGCATGCGTGGAATTTACTACAAAACTGTAGTAAGTGTTCGCTATTAAATAGAAAGTGCTCCCTTAGGGACTCTTACGAATTAGATGTCGAAGTCATCTTAAGGCGAATTACGAAAATATAATAAATGAAATAAAATTAACGACTGTAAGCGGGTTACAAACGTTAACTACAAGCGATAGTAATTACTAAACGAACGAAAAGTAATAAAATTTCCCAGTTCTGGGAAATTTAGGGGGTTATTAGGGGCCAACTGTGGCACTAGATATGGGATCCAGTTATCTATTCAATAATGTTACTTAGTTCAAATAATTTTTAGTTTATTTAGCTACCGAATTAAAATCTTGAGCAACAAATTTTATTCCCAAATAAATTATGGTTCGCAATGGGTAAAACGCGGTAAATGCTTAGTGTTACCATATTAAATACCTCGGTAACAAATTTTATTTTCAAATAAATTGGGTTTAAAATTTTATATGTTATATGTGATTAGAGCTGAAATATTATATAAAGTGATATAATATATAATAATATTTTGTTTTATGTATTAAATATATTTATATAAATATATTAAAATATAATTGAAATTTATTTCAATTTAAATTCCGATTTGTATTCCTTATTTCATTTATTTATTTGTTATATGGCAATTCTGAATTGCAATTGTAAGGAATATACATATGTGTAAGAGTATGTATATATATGAGCGTGTGAATGTTTTTTTTTTTTGCAATTGCTCCTGCTTAACCACGGTAGATTTATAGACGGTAGCCTCAAGTGAGCAGCTGATGAGGCTTAAAATGTCAAAATGTTGTTGTTTTTTTAATGTTTGTAGTAACCATTTTTATAAATTTTTTAACATTTTTCTTTCTATTGTTATTCGTCAGTCAGTGATGAATACACTTGGTCAGCTGTTTTTGACATTAGGCATACTCTTTACAAAAACAAAATACCTGTTGTTTTTGCATTGTTGTATTTGTTGTACAGACGTTCCTACCTCTTATATAAATCTACTTTGTGCTTAACATTAAATGGTTTTTGCAATTGCCTTTTATGCGATCTCTTTTCATTTTCTTTACTATGTGTAATTGTGACAAATTGTTGTTTTTAAATTTATAAAATATATTAGCTTTCTTTTGTTTTTGTTTTTATTTATATGTTTTATATTTGTGCTATTAATGTTTATCCTTTTGTCTTTAGTGAAATAAATTTTTATTGTTATTTTTACTTTAAATTTATAATATAAATTTTTTTTTGTCACTTATAAAAATATTTCACTGCACTGTAAGAGAGCGCAAGAGATCCAATTATTGGCAAATTTTTGGTGGTTTATTTTCAGTGAGAGATTTTTAGAGCGAGATTGAAAAATGATGGCAAAGAGCGATTGAAAAACAAATTATGATTTTCAAATAATGTTTAGGGTTTTATGGATTTATTAATTGGAATATTATGTACACTTTATGTACACTTGTACGTAGTATGAATTGATTTAAATTTTTTTTTGTAGTTTATATTTAATTTTAATTTATATAATAATTTTTTATATTTAATTTTTTATTCGTATATACATATTCTGTTTCTTTGTAAAGCACTAATACTTATATAGGTTATATTAACGGTTTTCTTTTTTTTATTTATTATTTTTCTTCTTATTATGTATTATGTATACATATCGCTCCTTTATTGCAACATAGTCATATCTCAAAAAATTAAAAATTTGTAGTTACTTAAGCAAAACTGCTCTTTTAGACCTTCTGTACATGTTGACAAAAAATCAGTTTTATATCCCAAGCTGAACCGAAGTTATAGCAAAAACTGTTTGCGGCAATTAGATCAAAGGACTTATGTCTTGAAAACTTAAATCGCATTTTGCCAAGTTAAAGTTTTTTTGAGATATGACTATGTTGCAATAAAGTTAATTTAATTTATATAATAATTTTTTTATATTTAATTTTTTATTCGTATATACATATTCTGTTTCTTGTAAAGCACTAATACTTATATAGGTTCTATTAACGGTTTTCTTTTTTTTATTTATTATTTTTCTTCTTATTATGTATTATGTATACATATCGCTCCTTTATTGCAACATAGTCATATCTCAAAAAATTAAAAATTTGTAGTTACTTAAGCAAAACTGCTCTTTTAGACCTTCTGTACATGTTGACAAAAAATCAGTTTTATATCCCAAGCTGAACCGAAGTTATAGCAAAAACTGTTTGCGGCAATTAGATCAAAGGACTTATGTCTTGAAAACTTAAATCGCATTTTGCCAAGTTAAAGTTTTTTTGAGATATGACTATGTTGCAATAAAGGAGCGATATGTATAACCTTTTGACCGATATATACACCGTTTGCTTCTTTACCGTTTCTTGTAAATTTTTAATTTCTTTAAACGACTATAATATAATTTTTTTTTTTATTTTTCAAATATATTGATTTTTATACTAACATTTTTTCACTGGTGCATAAATATACTAATATTATTTTACCAGTGTAAGCACTTATTCTTTCTCTCTTTTTTTCCGTTCTTGTATATTTATTTTCTTTTCCCGTTACATAATCTATTAGGTGTTGACTTTGATTTTGAGTTTGTTTTAATTATTATTTTTGCATATAAAACTCATCTTAATTCTATGATTTTTCTGTTGTATGGCTTTTTCCTTTTAATTTAAGCAGTTTTTGTAGATGATTTTATTTTCTATTTAAATTTTTTTTAGTTCACTTTTTAGTGTTTGTTGTTTTTTCTTTGTAATAAAATTTTGCTGAAACTTTTTTTTTCTATAATTTATATATTTATTATAATTTTTGTATTCATTTTTATTTCTTCTCATAAAAATTATTTTATTAATTATTTACTTTTATTTTCCATTTTTTTCTTTCCGGTTTTAGTAATTTAATCTTTTTTTTTAAGAATTTAATTTTATTTCTTTTGTTTTTTTTTTTTTCATATATGCATTTAATTTTATTCTCGCTTACACATTTTTTTTTTTGTTTCTTTTGCTAATAATTTTTTTTTTTTTAGTGTACGTTCTACCTCTTCTACGCTTGCGAATTTACTGGTTATTGAATGTTTAATTTACATACCTCATTCTCCTTATTTTTTCCTTTATTAAATTAGGATCCACAGTGTGAGAGAAATTGTAATAGTGTTGTTGTTGATCTATATTGCGAGATATTGTGGAGAAATGTTTTTTCGTGAGAAATTTTATTTGATTTGATTGATTGTTCCATAGGTTGCGGGATGTTTACGGGGAGAAAGACCATGGATTGATGCGTATGTTGCGTAGAGTTCGTGGGGAGAAGGATTATGAATTAATCCATAGGTTGCGTAAAATGCACGGGGAGAAGGACCATGAAATAATGAGTGTTATTTTAAACAAACTCTCTACTCTCAAACTCTAGGGGTTGAAAGCAAGAGTACCAAACTTCCAGAGAGAGTTCCGATTATAATTACTCGATGTAATTATAATTAGGATTGAATGAGAGAGATAAAACAAAGAATTAGTGAGATTCTTTTTCTTTTAATAAGAGTAAAATATGCGGAAATCTTACCTTATGTTTTTTTGTTTGTAGATTACCAACAGTAATGGAAAGGATGTCTTGATTTAATATTTTTTATGTAGTATTTTTTGAAGTCGCCGTGGTCTAGTGGGTAGTGTGTTGGCTCATTAGACGAAAGGCCTAGGTTCGTATCCCAGGTCAGACATGAAAACGAAAAATATTTCTTCGGCGACTTCCTCTCAGCAGATTTCTGGCAAAGACTCTGAGAGTAAAAATTGCCATGAAAAGCTCTCAAAAATCTGTCGTTCGGAATCGACTTTAAACTGTAGGTCCCGCCACTCATGTATAAAATTAACGCACACAACACAAGTGGTGTGAGAAGCTAGGTCGTAATCCTGACTGAAGGGTTGTAATGGCCAATTATGTATGTATGTAGTATTTTACAATGATGATGAGAGACAAAGAAAAGAATTTAATGTTGATAGTGCAAGCGCAAAAGGATAATTTGATGTGATTAATTTAATTGCAAAAAGAGAAGTGAATACAAAAAATTATTTCATCCTTCAGGAAAAATTCAAAATTTATATCTGTAAATCTATATATACAGATATAAATTATCTATACAGTTATAGATACTTTTCAAACTTAAAAACTAGTATTAGTAAATGCAAATATTTTTAATTCATTTACGAAATTTAAAAAGTTTGAAATTTATTAATAGCAATTTATCTATAACAGATTAAAATTCAGTATTATAAATTTAATTTGTTATTTGGACAATATTGCTTTATACAGAAGAAGCTTGCAGTCTAAGCTAAGGTCCAAGTTTTTATTAACTAGTTAACTTACTTAATCTGTGCTAACTTAGCACATAGATGCTTCATCTATGTTAGTTGCCGGTCAAGATGTAAACCCAAATATTAAACCCCCGTACTCCGAGGTTTTATTTGGTTGATTAATTCAATAGGTGGGCATGATTCCCTAAGCAATGTGAGTGCATTTTTATTCGGTGACCTTTATTCTCTATTGCTTTAACCAAGCTTCCAGCTGCACTATATGGTCTTGAAAATACCGAAATGCTTCCTGCGGGTCTTCATCGATGTTGGGGATGGCTGTGTGAAAGTAAGAGCTCTGCTGCATGTTGAAATATCGGAGGTATATATTAAATATAATAGAGGACCTAAGATACTGTCTTGCGGTATACTGGCCTTAATAGCCTGAGGTTCGCTTACATAATCGCCTTCCTTCACTCTACATTTTCCTTCTGATTCGTAATAGGTTGCTGACATTTGGTGGTAAATTGTGTCTCAATTTATAAGTCAAGCCTTTATGCCATACTTTATCGAATGCCTGAGAAATATCGATAAAAAGAAAGAAACAAAACTTTTTTCTCAAAAGTCCATCTTATGGCACTCACTAATCTATGAGTTTGTTCGATTATGTTGCGCTTGTTTCTAAAACCAAATTGATTTGGAAATCATTCAATAATGGATGTAGTCTTTTAACTAGCACTTTCTCGAACAACTTGGATATACTATATGACTCCACCCTTGCGTGATCTTTCCCAGGTTTAGGGATCATAGAGATAAATGAAATTTTCCAAAGTCGAGGGTTCTACTCTAAGCGTAAAGCAAATAGCGCCGCTTCATTATCAATTTATTGCTTATTTTACCAACTCTAAGTGCCTTCTTGGTGTGTAGATCGCTCATAACCCTTTCAATATCTTGTATCTTAAATCTTATTGATAAGACTGTAGTAAACCGTGATACTAGAGGTGGTAACTCTACAAAGTCGTCTGCAACATTTGGAGTAAATACCTGCTTGAAGTATTTGGCAAATAAATTAGTCTTTTCGAGGTCATCTCTTGCCCAGTCTCCATTCGACTGTCACAATGGAGGTTGCATTATTACGGCGTGCCATAAAGAATAATTTGAATCTGCGGTTGCGTCCACATTATTTAGGTACTTTCTTAAAGAAACAGTCTTTCTTAAATCCAGAAGATTTTTTGCTTCTTTATATACTCTTTAAACTCGTTCGTTGACGTTGCCACTGTCGCCGTACTCTTCTTTTCTCAGATAATTTCAGCCAATTTAGCCAAGTGGCTGTCAGCACAAAATAACCAATTGAAGAGCACGATACTGTGACAATAGTAGGGGTGAGTGGTCCAAAGACAAATCCAATGAAGATTCAGCTTGAACTTCTACGCCAGAAACACGTTTGATCACACCAAAGTCAATCAAGTCGGGATTCTTATTCCGGTCAGTGGGCCAATACCACATGAAATAACCCTTAATCCCAATTTTGATATTCCATCAAACAAAAGACGAGCCTTAGGACTTATAAGGCACCACCTAAGAATATGGATATGAAAGATATGCATGTGGCAACTCTGTTAGACAGAAAATATATACAGAAAATTTATGATATGTATGTATCTATAAATGACGAAGAAAGAATAATAGGAAAACTGCCGCTTTAATCGTCTACAATATCAGAAGTGGGATCAAACCGTAAAGATGGCTAAAGAAATATTAAATGTTTGTACGGTAAGGGAACTAAAAAATATGTTAGAAGAAAGAGGAGAAAAAACCACGGGCAATAAAAATGAATTGGTGTTGCGGCTGTTGGAGTTCTCGGAAGAAAGTCACTGTTTGCTAAAAGAAAGGAAAAGCATAACAAACAGCAGCAGCAGTAGCAGTATGGCGTAGATGGAAAGGCATCGTGGCGGCGGTGGCACCGTTAAGTTAATTAAAAAAATGAATGCCGTTGGTGGAACGGATAAAAAAGAATGAACAAAGGATCGACAACAAATTGTATGTTGAAGAAGCAAGTAAGTCAAAAGAGCGTACTGTGACTAAAGAAAACGAATTAAAAATAAGAGAAAATGAATTAATTAAGAAAGATATGAAAATAATGGAGGGAGAAACGAAAGTGCAAAAGAGAGAAATAGAAATTTTAAGAATTGAAATTTTAAAAAATAAAAACGGTAGGGACAAAGCGTATTAAAAGTCAATTTTTGTGTAGTTAAAGATCTTTTTTCCGATTTCTATGGAAATGGAGATAATTTTGAACTGTGGTCGACCCAGCTAAATAATATATGTGGCGTAACCGATTACTTTGCCTTTTCTGATAATGTGATAAAACGTTTTTGTTCTGGCATCCCTGCAAAAGCTTTGGTGGATAAAAGAAAATTATTATTCCTTTGATCTTTGTTCGAGACGACATTAGAAAAGTGAAGCTTTGTTTTTGGTTTTTCCCAATTAAAAAATATTTATGTATTTTGAATAATTTTGTATTTTGAATAATATAATATAACTTAAATAAAATAAATATAATATTAAAAAGAATACGCTATAAATTGGTGACGACCCACGACGAACAAATTCGTAACTTTTTCTGCCTATAAAATTTTCATAAATTTATAATGAAAGACGACAGTGCAGACAGGCCAACAACGTCGAAAACAAACAACAATAACCACGCCGACATGAATAATTCAACGCTCAACAATGATGCAGTGGTAAATCGAGTGGCCGTTAAGGCCCTTTTGGTCAGACTATGCTGAGATTTGGCTGGCTCAAGTTGAAGCACAATTTTCAATTTAGCTGGAATTACGAGTGACGAATCGAAATACAACACCGTTGTAGCAGCCATAGAGTCCAATATACTCGTGCAAATTTCTGATGCTATTTTTAACCCTCCATCCGCTGATAAATATGGAAATTTAAAGAAGTGCATTTTAGAACGCCACTGTGAAAGTGAGCAGAAAAAAACACAAAAATTGCTTTCTGATATCGATTTGGGCGGTAAACACCTAACACAGCTGTTGAACGAATTAAGCGCTTTGGCCAAAGACAAAGTTACACGCGATTTTCTCAAAACTCTATGGCTGCAAAGGTTACCAGCACAGGTAAGAGCAATATTACAGGCATCCGACGCTGATTTGAATGAGTTGGCAAAATTGGCTGACAAAATAATGGAAGTTGGTGAATTTCATCATTTGTCGGTCGTGACGTCATCGCAAGTACCACCAGTGGGCGTATCTGAAATTAATAAACGACTAGAGCGCCTCGAAAAACAGATAAATAGTTTTCGTATAAACAACAACAACAACAAACGTCGTCCACGATCTGTTTCGGTAAAAAAAAGAAAAAGCTCACAACATCATGGTACGTCGAACCAGCCCGGGGAACAGTTCTGTTGGTACCACGAAAAGTACGGCGAAAATGCTCGCAAATTCCACGAGCCTTGTTTTTACGGCAAATCTTCAAAAAACTAAAAACGTCTTGTAGTCCAGCGGGCGGACACAGAGACGGTTATCGCATAGCCCGCCATTTAATTACCGATACTAACTCTCAAAAACAATTTTTAATAGATACTGGCGCGGACGTATCCGTTTTACCAGCAAACCGCTCAACCAATTTGAAATCAACAAAAACGGCCGAATTATACGCAGCCAACAATACTGCAATACGAACTTATGGCGAAAAATGTATTAAGGTGTCTTTGGGGCTTAGGCGCGATTTCATTTGAACCTTCATAGTGGCAAACGTTTCCAGCCCGATTATAGAGTACGATTTTTTAAAACATTTTCGGCTGGTAATACAAACGTCACACATCACATTGTTACGAAAGGCCCCCCAACGTTTCCTCGCGCCCGTAGACTAGCTGGCGATAAGTTGCTGACAGAAAAAAAGGAGTTAGATTATTTGATGGAAAAAGGTATCTGTCGACCGTCGAAGAGCAACTGGGCTAGTCCTCTCCACTTAGTAAAAAAGGCAAATGGTGAATGGCGCCCTTGCGGAGACTACCGGGCTTTGAACGACATAACAGTGCCCGACAGATACCCCATTCCTTACCTGCATGACGTCACCAACATTTTATTCAATAAAAAAATATTTTCAACAATAGACGTCCAAAGAGCTTATCAGCAAATACCGGTTGAACCTAGTGACATACCCAAAACTGCCATTATAACACCTTTTGGATTATATGAGTTTCAACACATGACGTTCGGGTTAAGGAATGCAGCCCAAACATTTCAGCGCCACATAAATGAGGTGTTGAGAGGTTTCGATTTCGTATTTGCCTACATAGACGATATACTAATAGCATCGACTTCCGATGAAGAGCATTTGAAACACCTTAAAATCGTGCTAGAGCGCCTACGTTCAGCAAACCTTTCTGTTAATTTCAGTAAATGCCATTTTGGTCAATCTGAACTAATATTTTTGTGCCACGAAATAAGTCCCCAGAGTTTGAAGCCCCCCGAAGAAAAGATTAACGCGATTCGAAATTTTCAAAAGCCAAAAGTAGCCAAAGATCTGAAGAAGTTCTTAGGGATGATAAACTTTTATCGTACATTTACCCCTAAAGCTACCAAAAATCAACAAGTCTTATAACAGCTAATAATGGTAACAAGAAAAATGACTATAGCCTAATTAATTGGACACATGATGCCGAAAACGCTTTCGAATCTTACAAGAACGATCTCGCAAGTGCCACTCTTTTGAATTATATGGCCCCAGGTGCGAAACTTACGCTCACAGCGGATGCGTCCGACGATGCGGTAGGAGCAGTATTGCATCAGATTATAGACGGTCAAGCACAACTATTGGGTTTCTATTCGAAAAAACTTACACCCCCGCAGAAGAATTATAGTGCTTATGACAGGGAATTGACTAGTATATACCAAGCAATTCAACATTTTAAATATGCACTTGAGGGCAGAGAATTCGCAGTTTTTACCGACCATAAGCCAATCATATTCGCCTTTAAGCAAAAGAGCGACAATGCGTCACCTAGAAGGACGCGCCAACTTAATTTCATTGGATAGTACACCACAGATATACACCACTTACCCGGTTCAGATAATAATGTAGCAGACTTGCTCTCACGTATAAACAGTATTCACGCTAGCGCCATTAATTTTGATGAAATGGCAACACAGCAGCAGTTCTACGCGGAATTGCAGAACATTTTAAGAGAAGGTAAGAATATGTTAATGGACAGGAAGGAAAGTAAGAAGGAAGGTAAGAATATGTTAATTGACAAAAATAACCATTCCTAACTCAACGAGAGAATTATATTGTCATATTTTACGAGATCGAGTAAGGCCCTACGTACCAAAAAACTTTCGCCAAGCTGGCATACACAAACTCCACTCCCTATCGCACCCTGGCATTAGGGCAACGAAGAAGTTGGTAGCAGATCATTACGTCTGGCCATAGATGCTAAAAGATATAGCTGACTACGTCCGCTCACGTATCCCTTGCCAGAAGTCAAAAGTTTACCGTCATACGAAATCTCCGTTAAGCGATTACACAAACGTTGATGTCCGCTTCGAGCATATTAATATTGACAAAGAGCCAAGCCCACATCGAACGGTTTTCGATATTGTCTAACTTGCATCGACAGATTTTCGAGATGGCCAGTGGCAGTACCATTGACAGATATAACGGCACAAAACGTTGCGAACGCACTAATTAATGGTTGGATATCTGTTTATGGCGTCCCTCTACGCATAACTACTGACTTTGGACGCCAATTCGAATCATCGATTTTTCGAGAATTAATGGAAATACTCGGGGTTAGCGATTTTCGTACTACACCGTATCATCCCCAGTCAAATGGGATGATAGAGAAATGGCATAGAACTTTGAAAGCGGCTATAAAATGTTCAGGCTCAAATAGCTGGAGTTCGGCTCTTCCATTAATATTACTCGGCATGCGCACAACTATCAATGGTGACATAGGATTAAATCCAGCAGAATTGGTTTTCGGATCACCTGTAAGAATCCCAGGTGAATTTTTAATGCCACGTAAAAACACTGTCAGCGAGACAGACTTTGCAGAATTATTTCGCAAAGAAATAGATAATTTGCCTTTTACAAAACCAAAACGTCATGGTATTAAACAACACTTCGTACACCCGGCATTAAGAGATTGTAAATTCGTTTTTGTGAGAGTTGACCGTATACGAACTCCTCTAGAGCCTAGCTACGAAGGTCCGTTTAGAGTATTATCGAAGGATGAAAAATACTTTACCATCAAAATTAATCAACGAGAATCGAAAATTTCAATTGACCGTCTTAAAGCCGCATTCATTTATAACGATGAATTAGCTCCAACAGCCGTACAAAACAATACCAGCGATGAACTATAAAACAATACCAGCGATGAAGTACAAAACAATACCAGTGATGAACTCCAGAAAAATACCAACGAGAAACTAAAAACCAATACTGACGATAAACCACAACAAAATATCAGCAAAGACATAGAACGCAACATCTGCAAGGAACACCAAAACATTACCAGGAAAAAATTACAGCGATATTATAGTAATGAATCACGGCTCAACAGTGACGTAGATGACGAGACAGGGGTTGTCGCGTAGAGACACCAACAACGAACGACTTCATCAGGTCGCCGTGTTCGATTTCCCCTTAGGTATCGTTAGCTCGATAACTAGGTGGGATAAAACGTTTTTGGTCTGGCATCCCTGCAAAAGCTTTGGTGGATTAAAGAAAATTATTATTCCTTTGTTCTTTGTTCGAGACGACATTAGAAAAGTGAAGTTTTGTTTTTGGTTTTTCCCAATTAAAAAATATTAATGTATTTTGAATAATATAACTTAAATAAAATATTAAAAAGAATACGCTATATATATAAACCAGCTATAACTTGGATGATAACACCATGCGGGCGCTTATTTCTAACAAATACAAGACAAGGCATTAAAACGGCTGCACTCCCGCCCAGATTTGATGACTGTTTCTATTAAAAACCTGTTGGCTGATATGAAATCATTGTTCGAAGAGAGAACAGAAAATGGAGATCTGGTGAGTCTTTCGAGGTGTATTTCGTTGAAAAAATAAATATTTTGGCTAGTAAAGCGATGCTTAAAGAGCCAGAAATGGTAGAATATCTTATCCAGAGTATTTCTGATTATATACTGCGATTGTTTGCTCAAATGCAATGCTTTAAAGGCAAGAACCAAATGCTACAGGCGTTTTACGCTGTAGGCTTGCCAAAAATAAAAGAACGACAAATTGGTTCTTCGGATGCGAAGGCTAAGGACATCCGATGTTTTAATAGTAACTCTCTTTGTCATGTTTTAAATGAGTGTCGCAAGCCTAAGAGAGAAGTTGGTGCGCCCAAAGAGAAAGCATAATGAAATTTATGCAGTTGTAAGAGAGAAAGATGGAGATGAGCATGTAAAAAATTTTATTGTATTTTCTAATGCTAACTGTAAAATTGATACCCGCAGTCTCATAAGTAATGTGCGCGAGAAATTTGTACCTTTCAATTTTAACAGTTCAAATTCAAAATCGTATTACCATGGAATAAATAAAAGTTATCTTAAAATTTTAGGGGAAGTGATATACATAAGACATAATAATGCTATCATCACTTCTGCTGTCATGTAACATTGTTATTTTTTAAAAATAATATATAAAAACTTATTTTAGAATGCACTCGTTTTATAAAGTACGCGTGATTTTAGAATACGTTCATACCCACCATCCGTTTTTTGCTCCTTGTGTTACATACGATTATTGCATTCTATGTCGTTTTTATTTTGCAAGTTACACACGATGCGTTTTATGCGAATGGTTTTTTGTTATGATCAGCTGTTGTGGTAAACAACAAACAAGCGAATAAGAAAATTTTTGGGAAAAATAGAAAATCAAATTGTAAGTTTAAAAGAATTTATGGCATTTATTACAAATTTATGAGTTTACATATGTGATATTTTGTACTGTTAAGGTCTACGAAAATCCTCAAAAAACACAAGTCGAGTAATTTCAGTTAATTTATATACCATTTTTCTTATTTACAAATTGTTTTAACAAAGACAACACAACATTTATTATTTTCTTGATTATGGTTTACAACATCTAGATCACAATGTAATCAGTGACGAAACGAATTTGACAGGAGCACTATTCAAAAATGAAAGAGACAGCTAATATTACCAAAAAGTATTTCTGTCTCTGTCTGATTCTTTCAGTTTTGTTTATTTATGTTAGTTAATTTTTAGGTTGAATTTTTATTTTCTATTTTGGTAGAATATTTTTGTAGAATAATAGAATAATTTTGAAAGGAAATGCACTGTTTTATTGGGGAAACGTAGTACGGAACTAAAGTATTTGGTGACACTTTGCATCGATTGTCACTAACTTAGTATTTAACCAATTGAGAGGTATATTCACAAACTCCTGAAACAAAAAGTTGAGAATATATTTTGTTATATTTTTCTTTTCACTTATATTTTACACACGGAACTTGTTTCATTGTGAAGAGAAATTGCTAAGAGTTCGACTAATAATGAAAAAATTACAGAATTTAAACTTTTTCATTCAATAAATTAATGAATACTTTTAATATACAAAAATTTCTGCAAGAAACAAATTTTATGAGCAATATGTCTTATTTGATCTTCATATAATTAGCTTGTTACTTACCTTTTGCACAAGAAACTATATTCATTGTGACCAGAAACTAGTCACTTTTCGATTAATATTTAAATATTTACTAATTTTTAAAATTTTCATTGAAGAAATTAAAAAATATTCTAAATTTTCCCTTTTTAACACAAAATAAATGTTTGTTTACATTTAAATTTTCTGCTTTTTTCCCTCTGTATATCTGTTGCTTCTAACACATTTGGTTCGTAATACTTATAACAATTTTTTTGCTCCCTCTAGTCGGACCAGTGTTTTTATGTTATGAGCACTTTTCAAATGTCATAGCTTTCGTCACTGATTTCATTGTGATCTAGATGTTATGTGTGTCACAGGGTTGTTGTTCAATGTTAGTATACTTTTCCTTTAAAATATGTCCCTGAGTGTACAAAACTGTCAATTGAAAACAAAAATTATTACATTCAAAAAAGTTAAGCGCATAGTGAAGTTGAAAAAAATTGAAATAGAAATAATGGCTATTATCATTCTTTAATGATGATGAGGGTACCAAGAAACATCACATGGAATTCGGGACAATGAACGTAATATTATTCAGCATTGTTTATAAGATTTCTTTCAGTTTTGTAAAATTTTTTCGCATCTACAAAGACGGTATTATGTTTTTGCTGCAACAACTAAGCAATTTCTTAAAGCCATCAATCCACTGCTCTGCCATTCCACCAATCCTTAAATTGGTAGCGTTAACGATGTTAATATTGTTGTGTCGCAACGCACTGCTTGCTGCATTTTATAAAATTATGAAATTCTTTGAAAAAAAAATTTGCAAGAAATGGATAAATGGCAGTATGCAGAAGGGAAAAAAAATACAAGCAAAACAACCTTTTATTCAAAAACACATTTAACAGGAATAATTGGTTGCGCTGCAGAAGGATCACCAAAGCGCCATTTTAATGCAGTCCATTTCAGAGTACCAAAAGACTTAAAATTAAAATTTATAAATATTAAAAACTTCATATTACATTAAAATTAATTTAGATTAGATAGTTTTTATTTATTTGCCTTTATACTTACAAATTTTTCTCCATTTCCTTTTTTAAACTTACGACGGAAACAAGACAACAGCTAATTAGCAGTTGTAAGTTTTTGACAGTTTTGACAACACTTACAAACAACTGTTATAAATCATAATCGCCATTTAAAAAATTCAACATTAAATTTACAACTGCTGTAAACTACAATCGGGGCCTAATAAACTGAAATAGATAATACTCAGTACATAAAAACAATCATCTGTATGTATGCACATATAAACAATCATCATATACATATTTTGTACATGAAAGAAATGTGTTAAAAAATGTATTTTCTTTTAAATTAGTAATAAAATTTATTATGGAATATGTTTTTATTAATATTTTTATAATGCAAAAAGAAAAATGAGGAAATAGTAATGCACTATTTAAACATATTTAACAAAACCATTCGCAATTGTTTATAATTTGGCATGCCAAGTTTAAAAAGCTGCTAACTTTTTCCAGCAGTGCATGAGAAACAGCTGATACATAGACGCGGATAGAAAAGTAGAAAGTAAACCTACTTGATACATTCTATGCGTCTATGCGTTTTCTTCTGTAACTTGGCACAAACAGCTACACTGATTCTACTTTTTCGGTATACGCATATAACGCAAGCACGCATAAAACGGATGGTATGGACTTTCGGCTTAAGCGCTGCACAGCAGAATCTTTGCTTACTGTTGGGTTGCCTTTAAAATAATCAGTTATATTTTAGAGAGATTGAAGCGTTGCGGTTATTATGCTTTTAGCATTAATCGTGATTGTATTATTAACACTAACAAATGATATAATGCTAATCACATCCATTTTAATAAACAGAAATAGCTGGAAACAGACATTATTCGCAGAAAAGATCAAACGTTTTGAAAGATTTTGAAAATGGACTTTCTTAAAAAGATATTTCCATAAAATATGATGTTCATTAATTAAAGATTTCTTGCATAATTGCAAGTTTGTATGAGAAGATCAAAAATTAAGAATTTTTTATGAAATTTGGGACGAATTTTCTCAAAGCAAAAACGAAAATCTTCCCTAGACTCTAGTCGATCTACTATAATGAGAAGAACCTTATTGAACCTTAAATTTTGTTTGAACCCATTTAAAAAGACACTACAGCAATGGAAGAATCTTCTTTGGTCAGACGAGTATAAGTTTAATCTCCGAGGTTCAGATAGAAGATCCGTTGTATTCAAACGCTACAGTTAATCATGAAGGAGAAATATCATGGTTGTAGGGATGTTTTTGGGGCATGGTGTAGGTCTAATTCACCATATTACTAATGCAACGAGAGCCACATTCTATGGACACCTTCTAAGTTCAGTTATACTTCCGTACGATGAATAGAAAATGCAGCTTTCGTGGATTTTCCGAAATACGCGGCTATGACTGTTAAAGCTTGGTTGAAGGACCGCTGCAATCTCCCAATCGCAACCCGATTGAGATCATGTGGATGATAGCAAAACGTAATTTCGGAAATAAAGTATTGCAAAATGGAGAACTTTTCGTCGAGAAGCAGTGGAATCCAATTCCAAACGATTAGATTGAAAAGCTCGATTTCTAAGAGATGTTTGGAAATAGTAAAAAAGAAAACAACTAACATGCCACAATATATTAGAGAATTAATATTGTTTTTTTAGTTTATTTAAGCGTTGGAAATTTTTGAAAACTTGAATATCGACTTATTTTGTTAAAACTATTATTTTTTATTTAATGAAGAATAACTTTTAATTATAAAAAAAGAGTTAAATTTAATAAAAAGTTAATTATATAAGTTCTTAAGATGTTGTAATTAAAAAATCAATGTATCGTTAAAATGTTTCTTTTACAAATGTTTTACCAACAATATTGGAGAAGGTTTGTTCGACTTAGTGATAGCAGTTGGTTCATCAATTCTGACTTCAAGTAGATTATTTAGATATTTTCGTGGAGCTTATTATACTTCCATTATTTATTGTTGTCCATACAAAATTCAAGTTGTTCTAACAATTAGGAGGTTGCTTACTTATTTTTTCTTCCATTAAAAGCGTTGTAGATGGATGCGTATTCTCGCCCACACACTTATTCATATTAGGCGCACATGCGGTTAAATTTCAGATAGATTTATAATTCGGTTCCGCGCTTAATAATTTTTGTGAGCTCATTTAATTTTTGTTGCTGACAGTTGGAGAACTCAGAACAATGGAAGCGTCTCGGGTACTCACTTCGCTTCCATTTTTGGAAAATTATTGGAGAGTATCTATTCTTACGGAGTTTAAAGTAAATTATAATTTTTATTCTTCGCTGTTTGAAATGGAAATTTGAGGTTTATGCTAGGCAAAAGGAATTAACCTTCAACCTTTACAAATCTAAACAAAGGCCGTTAAATTCGTATTCACACAAAATATTACTCTACGGGATGTATATTAGACTTATATTGACTTATGTACAGTAGCGAGCACAAAAAATGCAACACTGTGCCATATGATCTTTAATAAGATCTGTTTCAAAATAACGGTAACTAATTTATCTATTTTCTTTTGCTGTTAATTCTTTCAATTATAAGTTTTCAAAGTAACCACAGTTTATTCCAAATTCTGCTTTAAAAAGTTAAATATTTTTGAATTAGTGAAAAAAGTGCAAATTTTTAGCGAGCAAAAAAAATGCTACATAATAAAAAAAATAGTTAAAGTAAGTTATTTATTTAATTATAATTCAAAATTTCTTAAATAAGTTATACAACATGTGTTTTGTAATAGAAGCAGCTCTCAGCTGACAGCAAAACTGCAGAAGAAGGAAAATCCATGCGTGAAGTTGGACACCTCTTTGGTGTAAATCAATCAACCGTGTGTCGGATTTAATCTCGATTTTCCTTGAGAAATAGTGTGGAAAGGAAACCTCGAAAAACTATCTCTCGCCAAGACCGCCAGATGATTGCACTGGTTAAAAAAGATCCACGAAAGATCACAGTGGACGTTGCTTATTTCGCAAATGAGCAAATGGGAGTCTCTATAGGCGTTCACACTGTTCGCCGTAGATTGAAAGAGGCTAAGTTGCACGCGAGACAACCCGCAAAGAAACCTCTCATCAGTGCAATCAATAAAAAGAAGCGCCTGGAATTTGCAAAACGTTACAAGGATTGGCCAAATGAACAATGGGCAGAGATGAAAGCAAATTTAATTTGTTTGGCTCCGATGGGATAAATTTTGTTCGAAGACCGCCTGGACAGAGATATTCTCCAAGATATCAACTTCCAACCGTAAAACATGGCGGTGGATCAATAATGGTGTGGGGTAAGGAACGATATGTTTAAAAAAAATTATAGATTTTACGTCACGTATTTACAGGTGCGTTTTCCCGTGATGGGGTAGGTCCCTTAACTCAAATCGAAGGAAAAATGGACGCCAAGAAATACTGTGAAATCCTTGGGAACACATGCTTCCTCATCTGCGGGAAAAAATGCTTCCTGGTAGCATATTCCAACAGGATAACGATCCAAAGCACTCAAGTCGCTTAGCTCGAAACTTTTTAAGCGACAATGATGTCAATGTTTTGGATTGGCCATCACAGTCTCCCGATCTAAACCCCATAGAAAATCTATGGGAGCTATTAGATCGGGAAGTTAAGAGGAAAATCCATCAAATAAGAGGCAATTAGAAGAAATTTTGAAAAGTGAATGGGAGAAAATATCCATTAACACATTAATAGCTTTAGTCGACTCTATGCCTTCTAGGTTGCAAGAAGTCATAAAAAATACGGGCTACGCCACTAAATATTAATTTTAAGATTTTTTTTTTGTAAGAATTACTATTTAATTTAAATAAACACATTAAAATTTATGCTGTTGCATTTTTATTGCTCCCATGAAATTCGCACTCTTTTTAATAAATGACAAAATAATATATCATTAATTAAAAATATTTACATAATGATAAGAGGTATCTATAACTGTAGGGATTAATAACCCAAAGAAATATTTTGAACTGGTCACCATTTTTTTAAAATTATCGCACTTAAAGATAATTTTACCCAACGTTGCATTTTTTGTGTTCGCTACTGTATGTAAAGGACAGCAAAATGTGAAAAACATATGTATTTAAATACACTACAAATAATAAGAAATATATATAATTTAACACAAACAATTGTACAAATTACAAAAGTTTTCCACCTTTAGATTTGAAGAAAACAAAAGCCTTATTTTATTTATAACTAATAGATTGTACCCGGCGTTGCGTGGGTATTTTTTCGCCCCTTTCCCCTTTTTGGTCCAACTTTAGAAATGGAATACCTCCAATAGCTATTTGGGAAACGTAACCATGCTAAATCATTTAAAATTACATATTACCATTCTTTCTCCCTTTGTCCCATTTTTTCTCCCCTTTTGGGGAAGAAAATTGAATCTTTTGAAAAGATCGATCTGTTTCCCAAATTTAAAGAAAATCGGTCCAGGCGTTCAAGCGTGATTGGCTAACGAACAAAAAAAAAAAGACTTACAGAAAGATTTATAATATATGTATATTAGGATTCAAAATAAAAATGTTTATAAATTTTATTTTAGAAATAAAGTTTTTTCAATCTATTTCCCCTAAATAAATATACACATTTATTTAAATGTGTAATTTAATAAATAAAAAAAAATGTATTTGCTGCAATATTTTAATAATATCTCAGACTTTGTAAATAACCCAAAATTGTTAATGCTGGTAGATAAAAACTTAACTTTTACGAATTAAAAAAAAATTAATTAATAAATAAAAATTTTACAAAAAAAAAAAGAATTTGGCGAATGTTACAATCAATTTTATTACATTTTGCTATAACTTTTTCGATTAATTGACAAATAAAAATCGATAAATAGGAGGCAAATAAATTTAGATTTAAAAATTTTTAATTTAACAGGTGTAACAAAACGTGAGGTCACCGTTTTAAAATAATTTGTCGTCTTTACAAATTAAAACAGATTTTATATGTTTTTTAGCATAAATTAAACCGAATATGTGAGATGGGGTTCAAGATTAACTTTTACACTTTTTTATTCAAACAAAATCCTAGTATGTCAGCGGATTCGTCCGCAAATCCTGTTCGCCCAACTTAGATGTATGCAGATGTGTGCCTCTTATGCCCTGCATAGTCAGAGTCTGCATGTACTAGGATTGGATATGACCATTTTTTACAAGTGCTTAATAAAGACATTTTGGAATTAATTTTTTTGAATGAAGATGACTTACGTAGCAACGGCCTTTGGTAAAAGAATTTCAATATCCTTCTGTGGGGGTAAGCCGGTAAATAATTAAAAGTAAAATATTTGGCGAAAAATGGGAATAAATAAAATATAAAATTATTAATTTCGAATATTTATGTTTTATTACTGTCTATAAAAAACGTCGTCATTGTCTCGTAGGTAGTGTGTTGGATAATTAACCGTAAGGCCCGAGTTCAAACTCCAGGTCAGACATCAAAACGAAAATATGAAAAATATTTCTTCGGCGACTTCCTCTCAGCAGATTTCTGGCAAAAACTCTGAGGATAAATAAAATTGCCATGAAAAGCTTCTCAAAAACCTGTCCTTCGGAGTCGACTTTAAAACTGTAAGTTCCGACACTCATGAATAAAATTAATAATTAATTGGTGTGAAAAGCTAGATCGTAACTCTGACTGAAGGGTTGTAATGACCAATTATGTATGTAGTCATGATATTCGCTGTATAATTACACACAACCACAACCCAAAATGGGTTCTAATTGTTTATGTGTGTCTTTAATAGTTATTTTACGGTTTAATAGATACCGAATATTGCAAATGGGATGTGTTTAATTTATTTCAATAATTTATCGTTTGTCTCCAGCTCTACATGAAGCATAGCTTAAGAAATCCTCCAGAATCCATGCTCGCTGCAATACTTAGAACTTTTCAACTAACAGTTGCAGACATTTTCTTCATTTTTTCGAATTCTGTAAATTTTCATAATTGACTTATATTTTAGTCTCTTCAATATTGCCGCGTTTAATTTTAAGTGTTTAATTGCAGAAACTAAAAATAAATTTAAATGACTAATTCAGCGCCTTTGAGGTTTTCTCCCTCAGATGAATTGGAGGCGGTTTGTTAGTTTTGCGCATGAAATTATTTCATCAACTTTCTCCTAGAGTAGTGAAAACTTGGATTTGAATAAATAAATTCAGTAATGACCAGGGCAAGGAATTTCATGCACTAAAAATGTTAAAAATATGCAATTAAAACATTTTTTGTTTGAAATATATTTATTAAACAAACAAAATAATAAAATTCAAGTCACAGTTTCATATTTATAAGGAACATATAAGATTTTAAATGTATTTTTTAAAGGAAAATTAGATAATTCATTTACATATGTAATGGGTACATATAAAAGGATATTGTTAAGTTATAAATATTATAAACTAGAAGACGCAGGCAAACGTTGTTTTGCCTTCGAATTTTATTTTCACTGTAAGTCTGGTTTCCATGCAAAGTCATGGCTGATTGATATTTAGAAGAAGAATGAAAGGTGCACTAAATCGACATAGCAATTATTGTTCAAATGGAATTATATATTTTTGATAGCTTAACCCGATCCGCGTTGCTGGCCACAAATTTTTCTGTTATTTTGAACTGCTTAATTAACGTCACTGCAAGCTGATTAACGACCCAACGCCTTCAACGAAACACAGCTTAGTGCAGTAGTTCTTGATTTACGGTGCAAAAACACAAAAAAATAAATATTGCGCCATCTGTCGGGAGCACTCCCCACGGCCCATAGAACATGTGTATAAAGTTCGGTCAAAATCGGAGCAGTAGTTCTTGAGTTACGGTGCAAAAACACAAAAGAAATAAATATTGCGTCATCTGTCGGACGAACTTCAAACGACACAGAAACACTCCTCACGTCCTATAGAACACGCATATTAAGTTTGGTCAAAATCGGTCCAGTAGTTTTTGCGTGTAGTGATGACGAGAATATACGTCATTTTTTATATATGTAGAGATATTTATACAGTAGTTTTCCGATTTAACGACCATTCGATTTTAAGAACATCGCATTTAACGAACAGGCAAATTTTTTCCTATTGAGTACCTTAAATAGCGAACAAAATTTATTTTGTGTCTCAGTTTAACGATCAAATAAAAATATTATTTGAATGAAGGTAAAATGAGATTTTTGTAAACTTGATGCATCGACATCAAAATATTTCCAAAAGAAAATTAAATGTACAATGAAATAGTAAAATATGCTAAATATATGCACTTATAAGAAAAATATGCAAAGTATGCATTTATTATAAAATATGCAACAGCAAATTCTTCGATTCGAAAAGATATATTATCAAAAGTGATTTTGAGTTACCGACTACAAACATGCATTTGCATTAAAATCCTTGCCCTGGTAATGACATATGAAACTTGTATCTACCTGTTTACACGTCTGACTTGGAAATTTCATATTAAACTAAAATTAGTCCAAAATAAAGATTAGAAAGTATTCAAAGAAAGGTCGCATTCCATCCGAATTCCCTTGCTTAAATTACATTTCAAACTATCGTGATCACATTCGTCTAAAGAAAACTGCACTACAAACCTGGGGACTAATTCTCGCAGTCGTATGCGATTTTTTCTAGCTTTGAGACATTTCTAATGACCGCAGTCGATAGCCTGCAACTGTTCGAATGTAATCTTGCGAGTTTTTAATCGTAGGCAAAAATCCTATCGAGTAAAGCTTTTTTTGTTAACAAAAATTAAAAGAAAAGAAAACGTAAATAAAAATTTTTTTTAAAACTAAGGAAAATAGTTAAAATTTTAGTATTTTAGGTTAAAATTAACAAATGTAAATGGTAGCCAAAAATAGATTATGAGAGACTTTATGGCTAAACATACGAATTTGGCAAAAAGTATATTGCCGAATACTGTGAAAGGAAAAGGAAGGAAACCAACTTTGGGAGCTGCTTACTACCAAACTTAATGCTTCTAGGCCACCAATAAGGGATGCCAAACTATGCCGCTGGCATTGAAGTTGCTGTTGAAGGTTTGGAGAACATTAAAACTTTTGGATCAGCTATGCAAATATAAAAGGGGTGGATTGGTCAGAAGCAAAAGATGGTACCGACAATATTTTGCAACTATATCAAAAGTAATACATCTTGTAACGATTCGTTTATATCTGCCTGTACACTATTTGATAATAAAGAAGTTCATAGCGAAAACATTTCCTCTTGCAACAAAATTGAAGTCAATGTAGAAGAAACCGAGAAAGAATTGGTTATTAAAATAGGTAAAACCAAAGAAAATGGCAAAAATTAATATGTTAAAAAAATATGACGGCTACAGACCTATATCCCAATGAAGTGTTAAAAGATTAGACAACATTATTGAAATAAATAATAAAAAGCTCGACCAAAAGAAAAACCAGATTCAACAGTTGTAATAAAGCAAAAAACTTTACAATTAAAAGAAAGGGCAGAAGATATAAATTTATTCAAAACTACAATACCTTTTTATTTGCAAAAATTAGTTTTTCGTTTTCTGAATTGCTTATCACTTTATAAACAAATGTTCTTGTTTACAAAAGTGTTCAGTATTGGAAAACATTTCACAACACTGGAAAAATAATATCGATTCGTTGACTAGCTACTTACAGAATTAGAAATAAGTCCACTTTCGAAATTTCTATCATATACCATATATTCTATCACCATATCGATCGCGACTGACAGAATTAGGCCCCTGATCTTGGCATGACATACAAAATTACTTATAAACAGACTATTTTTTCCCGATGTAAATCGGGCATAAAATATTTATTTTTCTTAAGATTTTAACACTTATTGTAAGTTCAATGTAAATATGTAGATTTAAAAAAAAATTAATCCTCCTATATTGCAGATCTTCTTTACAATGTGTTGTAAATCCCTCTATCTAATACTCCAATGACAGATGTGCAAATTTAAGATTTTAGGAAACAAATTCTCCTATTTTTTATTATTTTTTTTTTTTTGAAGATTGTTGAGGATCGATGCAACCTATATTTTGTTTCTGCAATTTGTAAATCTTTTACTATCGATACACAATTTTAAATTTAGTAATCTCTGGTCTAATTATAAAACACTATATTTTACTTCTATCATAACAGAATTTCAAAATGTTTATAAATAATTTCTATTTTAGGATGTTGCATTTATTAATCCCGCGAACGTTGTATTTGTTTACATGCTAGTACGTGAATTGGTGGATGGTGAGGAAACAAAGGAATCTGAACTTCAAGCCGCAGTCTTAACATGCTTATACTTGTCATATTCGTATATGGGAAACGAAATTAGTTATCCACTTAAACCATTTCTAGTAGAAGATTCTAAAGAAAAGTTTTGGGACAGGTACGTATGTTTAAATAAAATACATTGATAATCGTTCATATGTATATAACCTTAATCAAATTATGAAAATTTGCACTTTATATGTGTTAATTATTGTTACAGTCAAACTCGTTTATAACGAATTCTTGGTTATTACGTAAATATTTTCAAGTCCCAACATTTTAACAACAATTTTCATACAAAGAACTTCTTTTATTACGAACTCGTTTATAACGAATTCTCGGTTAAAAGGAACTACCAAGGCGAATTTATATTACAGATGACCTAAAGTCTACAACTAGTACAACAATGCAAAAACAACAGGCATTTTGTTTTTGTAAAAACTTCTTCGATTGTCAGAAATAGGAATAAAAATACTAAAAAAATGGTAAAATCTCCTTCGATTGTCAGAAACACCTGACTGAAGAATGACAATGGGAAGAAAAATGCTAAAAAAAATGGTAAAATCTCTTTCGATTGTCAGAAACGCCTGACTGAAGAATGACAATGGGAAGAAAAATGCTAAAAAATGTATTAATTCTTATGACTTTGATTTCTAAATCAAATGAAATACAGCAACAGCATTATATTAATTGATGACCACCGACAGATTTTAGAAGAGATAAAGGCAATATTTGAGTAAAATTATGTACAGGCACAAGTAAATTTATCTAAAAATATTAAATTGAAATATAAAACAACTTAGTTTGTGTAGAGCTAATTATTCAGCTTCTGGAGTCGTACTTTATGGCCTCTATTGAATTTTCGTCATGCAGCTTTGCAGAGGAATAAAAGTTGTCTTGTCTACAAAGTATTAAAGCATTGAGTTGGGAATTTGGACCCATTGTTCCCGATGATATAAAAGTAAGCCTGTGTGAACCAGAAGTAAAATTTTTTAATAAATATTCAAAAACATCTTATATGCAATCCATAGTCAGAATAAGAAATTTATTTTCAAAACAAAACAAAAAAATCAAAAAAATTTTGACAATTGAAATCTTATCAGCTGTGTAGATACTCCCACCTATTATATAAATTCGCCTTAGAAACTACTTTAAATGGTCCCAGTAATGAAATTTTATACATTTCACCGTTTTTAGAACAAACCCTCAGAAAAAACTTTGAAGTGTGGCAATATCTTTACTTTTATTTAATTTGGCAGCATTAAATTATAACTCAGTATCTTTCATCAGCTGCTAAATAAAAAGAATTAACACATATTTTTGGATTTTAATAAAAAAAACTACTTTTTGTTTTTAATAAATGAAAAAAAATCTTTGTATTTTATATTTTCTTCTATGATTCCACCCTGTTTATTACGAACTTTGCCTATAACGATCTATTTCTTCTGGTCCCACGAAGTTCCTTATAACCGGGTTTGACTGCATTCCATTTCTCTTCAGCAAAGTCGTCAAAATCGACTAAAATCTATAAAATTACGGAAAAATTTTTTAAGTTAGATTTTTTTCTTAAGATTTTTCGATTAATTTCATTCGCACTAGAAAGCCTAACAAAAAATAAAAATTCGAAATTGGATTTCAGTATAATTATGAAACATAGTGTTAAACTTGTGTATTTCTTTTATTGGACCTCTGCTAAAGATACTGTAATGCGAAGTCTAAAGATGCAGCCATCGTTTCGGAACAAAATTTTTATTCCGTTTCCAATAGTAAAATATATTCTACAGCTAAAAAGCACAATGGACATTGTGCTAGCACCGAAAAGTATTAAACATAGGATGAGTCCATAGCAGAGTTGTCAGAAGTAGGTAAAAATCTCTAGTATTATCAATGCTCAAACAGAAGCATACGGGAAATAGGAATAATTTTTTATATTTGTGTAAATTGAGGGATTAGTATATACATATGTAAAAATGACAGCAGGTTGACAAAATTGTTGGTAATAAGTTTTAGACCTGAAAGGCCCAACTTTTGTCAAAAAATTTATTATATTTCGTAGCAACATTTTTTATTCGAACAACTTCTAAAGTTATATAATTTTAACTCTGAATTTACTAAAAAGTAATTTAAAATGGTCTTTTAAGTATTAATATTATTAACCATCCAAATATTTTGCAAGATATGTCGTTTTTAGGTCCCGCCACTTATGTATAAAATTAACACACACAATATAAGTGGTGTGGGAAACAGCGGGCTTCTTGGGGACGATTGCTGTAGACTGTCTAATGGTGAAGGTATGGCACTGGCCTTTTTAAAACCTGCACAATACACTGCATAAGTAGGGGCCATCCCTGCTGGTTTTATAAAAAAAAAAATTCTAGAATCTTTTTGGAGCAAAACGAAAATGTCTTATGCTTAAATAGTTGCAAAAAATATAGAGAAGTCAGATGTCTCGAAAAATTTCCCTTTGATTATTAAACCAAAGGACAAATAAAGTGTAGTAAATACAAAGGAAGAATTAAATAAAAAAGTAAATGCAATAAATTTTAAAATAACGAATGTTGAGAATAAAAATACGGGGCAATAGTTATTAAAAGCGAGAATACCTCAGAAAGAGATAAAATGAAAAAAGCAATACAAAATTAGATAAGTGGAGATTATGAAGTAACAGTTCCTAAACAATTTAAAATGCACATAATAGTAACGGACATGAATTTCAAAATACCCGAAAAAGAACTTATGGAAAAAATTAAACGACAAAAATTAAACGACTAGAGAAAAGTGAGATGGAAATAATTAAAATGTTTAAAACAAAAAAATACAATAAAACAATTTATATTATTAAACTAAAAATCGATAATGAATCATATTCTCAAGTTATGAAAAATCAGAAAATAAATGTTGCGAAGTTTTCGATAGATGCAAAGTTTTCGATGGAGCAAATGTCCTACCTACCATAAAGCATTTGATATTATATCATAATAGTAGGAGATTTTCATATTGATGAAAGATTTTTATAAAAATAAATTGGAAAGTATAATAAATGACAATGTCCTAAAACAAATAAAGAACGATTGTACTATAATATCAAATAATTCAAATAAGAAAAATAAAAAAAGTAACGTAACGTAAACCATCTCTATGAATGTCTCGAAAACACAATAAAAAAAATTACTTTTAAAAAACTAATAAATGAAAAATATAATAAGAATAAGTGGTTCAGTAATGATATTAGAATTCTGAAAATGTATTACAATATTCTTATGATATGAATTCGGATACAAAATGTGAATTTATAATTAAAATTTTATTTTTTTTAATTTTCGTCTAAAACAAAGGAAGTATTTTAAGCTGTTATTTATTTATTATTTCATGTTGTATTGGCATCACTAATTTTCTTTCGGCTACTCACAAAAATAGAAATTTGCCTAAGTTGGGAAGAAATAGCTTAAATTGTAGTCTTGGCTTTTTCTGTTTGATCGTCTATATGTTATTTGTATATCCACGGTATTGCCGTACTGAAATGCCTAAATGTAGTTTGATTAAGTGCATTAAATCTGTCAATGAAAATTAACCACAGATCGAGCTTTAAAAGCACTTCATAATTCTTGTGTATCATTTTTGACACATGATTGCACTGCATAGAAATAGTGGAACTATTTCCACATTTTTGTTGTGTAATATTTTTTAAGGTTAAGGAACGTCCTATATGTCTGGAAGGAACTAGAGGCTATTTTTTATTTTAAAATTTCAAGTAGGCGAGGTACCACGCCCACATACCCAATAAATATTTAATATCGCATATCTTGTAAACTACAACAGCTAGAGTCCCCAAATTTTTTATGGACGACATATGGATATGGTATGACCAATATCCGATAGGTTGCGCCACTGAAAATTACTTAAAATGAATTAAATCTTAAACTGTGCATTTGATTTTGTTATGATTTTTACCAAAGTTGTTGCGCATAAGTCGATGAAGATTTCTAAGTTGGTATGACCAATATCCGATAGGTGGCGCCACTGAAAATTAATTAAAATGAATTAAATCTTAAACAGTGCATTTGATTATGTTATGATCTTTAGCAAAGTTGTTGCGCATGAGCCGACGAAGATTTCTAAATTGGTATGACCAATTTCCAATAGGTGGTGCCACTGAAAATTACTGAAAATAAATTAAATCTTAAACTGTGCATTCTTTAACAAAGTTGTTACGTATGACTCGACGGAGATTGGTGTGATTAATTTCAAATGGATGGCGTCATTGAAAATTATTCAAAATGAATGACAAGCAATTGGTCAATCTACATCCCAAGCACGGAAGAAAACAGCATTACGAGCCTCAGAATCAAACAAGCACAGTGACTGGAAAATCTTCGAGTATATGCCGCTGAGATCCGATCATCTAAATCATCAGGACAACGGGAAACAAAATCAATAAAATGATTCAAAATTAATTATACATTTGTCTAATGGCTTTCCTTCAAATTTATTTTAGTTGCTGGCGCAGCAACACATGCAGGGTATAGCTAGTATTAAATAAAAGTTCAAAGTTATTTTTGAGGGTTCTTTATAAAAAGGCAAAATATATGAAATTTAATTACTGGGACCATTTAAAGTAGTTCGTTTTAACCGAGAATTCGTTATAAATGAGTTCGTAATAAACGATGTTTTTTGTATGAAAATTTTTATTAAAACGTTGGGATTTGAAAATATCTACGTAATAACCAGCATAGCTGTCACATTAATGAAGCATCAAACCGTCAAATATTTGAGAAAAAATTATTAAAGTCGTCAAAGACGTTCATTGAAATCGTAAAAAAATCGTCAAAAAGAAAAAACAAATAAATAAATAGAGTGGTGACGATATAGACATGAAAATTAAGTGTGATGTTCGCAAGAACTGACACATTTTTCAGTGCTTTAGTTTCTTAAGACGGTGAAATAAATACTTCACTTCATCTGGTATTTGAAAATAACCTAAAAATTTAATACTTTACTCCTTATTACTAGCATAAATTTCCAAAAATAACAACTATAAATCAAATACAAATATTGAGGAGGCTTTTAACGTACTAAAGCAAAGAAAATGATGAACATTTTTAATTGCTAAAAAACGTCAAAATAAGGGCAAAAATCGTCATGTTGTCAATATGATATTTTTGGAGCACAAAATCGTCAAATTGACGATAAATCTTGCAATCTTGCAGTTATGATAACCAATTATATCTCATTTTTTGCGAATAACTTCCTTGGTGACGTACTCTCCACAATATTTTCGCAGTGTTTTAGATCAATTCCAAGCCACATTTCATATATATTTTTTAATATTATTAATAACCAGTTATATCTCTTTTTTTGCGGATAACTCCCTTGATGCGACGTGACATACTCTCCACAAGATTTTCGCAATATTTTAGATCAATTTCACCCCACATTTAATATATTTTTTTTCATAGTTCCTTAATACCTCCAGATTGTTGTTCAAGAGTTTTCGTTTAAGGATGGCTCACAAATTTTATATGGGTCTTAAGTATGAACTTTGTGCAGGCAACTTCATCACTTGAATTTTACTTTTTCAACCAAGTTTGAACTAGTTTCGATATTAGTTTCGAATCCTTATCCTGTTTCAATACTGCATCATCCTTGCTATATTCCAACTGTCCTAAAGCTACTAGTAAATTTTCATACAAGAGGTCCTAGTAGTTTTCCTTACGCATTAGGCCATCTATTTGGACAAGTGGACCCACTCCTAAATAAAGGGAATATTATAAACAAAGGTTCACTTTTAATCCATTGTTTATATGTATGTGTATAATGTTAACTCCGTGGACTGTATAGGGGGGTGTAGAATACACAAAAAAGGCTGACGCTGTTGCTCTTAACAATAAAAGAAAGGGATCACAATTAGTGGACTTCCAAATACACGATTAAATCACAAGCAAAGACAGACACTTTCCTTTTTTGTAACGTTCATTTGAACGTCTTATCCTTGCCAATTTGCACCAAAAAAAAATACAATTCGGGTTTTATTTTTATTCTATCTTTTTTTCAACACAAAGTTATTTCACTTATTTTATTTTTAACAAATTTTAATTCACAAAATTAATCTCAACACAAATGAGTAAATTTAAATTCAAATTATTTAAGAAAATTATTATACAAATGTCAACTTCTTTAAAGAAATTAGTTATGGTGTTTTCTTTTCTACAAAGGAAATGTCACCCTCTTAAAAGGTGCAATAAAAAAATTTTTGACCAACCCTGCCGTAATGAGAAGAACATAAAACAAATGTTTAAAAAAGGGTATGCCCTGTGCTTGCCACGGTGGCTGTTGACTATGTATGTAATAAATTCAGTAATTCTTCTTCATCAGATGACGAAGATGAATCTAATAACTGATTCATTTCAATTTTTGAAAATAAAATAGATGCAGCAATATCTATATTTATATTTTTTTCATAAAAAAAGGTTTTAGATATAAAAATATGTTGTATTTTTTGATCTGTTTTCAATAATAAATGTAAATATGAAAAAAGTGTTGCCAGATCGCTAATTTTTCAACTTTATTTTTTGAGAGCTTTTTTATAACAAAAAAAATTCATTTTAACACTGTTCTAACATTCAATGCAATTTTTTTTATTACGGACCATGTAGCTTTAATAATGTAATGTTTTCTTAAGGTTACTTAACAAACCAATTAAAAAATTAACTTCAAATTGGATAACAATACCAGGCGACTTTTTTTAAATATCAGCTGGTAGCCCTATAAATAAACAAAAGTCAGGGCATTATCATCACTCTCGATTTATATAGGGAATAAAATACAAAATTTATACAGGGAATAAAAATTATTTCTTAATGACAATTATGAAAACATAATTTTAATCAATACGAATACTTTTATTAAATAATGTAATAAACTCTTAATTTTTTTTATTATCATTTAATATTTAGATTCGTATTTTTAAGTGTTTTATTCGTTCATTACATATTTTTCGGCATTCTACCTTACAAATTCTTTGTAGTTCCAAAGCAGGATAATAACTTAAGGACTAATAACACGAAACCTTGTAGCCATTTATCGTTTAAGTGAGCACTATATACAATCCGATCTAGTTACCACACATCATTTTTCAAATTAAAATATTTATAAACTTTGAATTACCTTATTTAGTGATATTATTAAATATCTTTCTTCTTTCAGATGTCTCGTTATTGTTAATAAGTTAAGTAATAAAATGCTGAAAATTAACGCAGAGCCCGGCTTTTTCACAGAAGTATTCACTGAATTAAAATCGTGCGGACAATTATTAAACAGTGCAAATAGCTCCACTTCTTGTGGTGCTGCTTGACGTACTATTGGACCAAATATAATTCTAAAGTTTTCACTATCAGCACAACATCATTCCCATAATAATGAGAAACAAATTAATTTATCGTAACACATCTGAATTAATGGAGATTTTCGCATTATTGGAGTGTTCGTAAACTCGTTTTTAGATAATTAACATAAATTTGAAATTCAAGGTATTTTAACTTACTCTGTGAACAAAATTAAAAGGAAAAGGAATAAAGTTTAAAAATAAATAAAAAGAAAATATAAATAAAAACATCGTTTTACCTACTTGTATCTAAAGGTATAGTTTAAATTACAATTAAATGTTCTAAAATTCTGTTTAAGGAAATAAGATTTCCACATGAAACATACCGATAGACGTAAAATATATTTTTTCCTTCGTTTCAGGATTTGAATGGAGTTTTATAACTTATACTATACATATAAGTCTAGTAAACATTGAAATCACCAGCCAAGTCGCTGATATACGACTACCGTTGTTTTATTATTTATTGGTTTCTAATTTTATTCATTATTATTATTCTAAAAAAATACGCAAATAAAACCGATGCTTGAGAAAGAATGGTTGCACATTAGCAGGCTAGGTTAGGTCGGAGTGGTAGCTCTGATATTACAAAGCTCACTTGAGCACGCATAGTGGTCCGTTGTAATGCCACGGGGGAACGCAGTCCCTGCACTAACCAAGTTCCACCAAAATGAGGGAAAAGGAAGAAGTTGGTCAGCGCAAGGGCTGCACAACAAAAGCACGACTACCCCTCACAGGAAAACCACCCAGAAAGTTTGATGAACGAAGCTATATCCTTGATGTCAATAGAGATAGCTCCGTTAAGTTAACAAGGAATGGGGACTCAAATAACCTATATCTACACCTAGCAAAAGACGAGCACTGACAAAGAGAGAGAACAACAGTCTCCTTTTCCTCAGCGGACCTGCATCCACGGAGGCTCATTCTTTTCGCGTGTCTAAAGTTGTTACGTATGAGTCAACGGAGATTGGTGCGATTAATTTCAGATGGATGGCGTCACTGAAAATTATTCAAAATGAATGACAAGCAATTGGTCGACCCCAAGCACGGAAGAAAAGAGCATTACGAGCCTCAGAAACAGACGAGCACTTCGATTATATGCCGCTGAGAAACGTTCGCATGAACCACTTGAACAGCGAGAAGTGAGATTAGAAACTGATCGAATGCGTACTACTCAGGCCCGTTCATTTGAATCATCAAGGCAACAGGAAACGAAATCCATAAAATGATTCAAAATTAATTGGACATTTGTCTAATGCCTTTCCTTCAAATTTATTTATGTTGGGGTGCAGCAACACGTACAGGGTACAGCTAGTATGAGTATAAAGTTGCATTATCTGCATTCTCATATTGACTTCTTTCCTGAAAATCTTGGTGCCGTAAGTTAAGAACAAAGTGTGCGTGGAAACCAAGAAATTATGGTTATGGAGAGTTTTCAGGGATCCAGAATAAAATACCATAAATAATTTTGATTTACTTATTGGGTTTGGCGTTATTTTTGGCTAATACTATTCATTTTTTAAGTAAAACTTTTATTTTAAATCCTTTAACTTTTGGAATTCATGAAAATTTTTAAAAAGATGTTATCAATAAAAAAAAATTCGATATGCTAGAAAAAACAAAGTTGCATTTTAATTTAACATACCTAAAACAAATAGGGAAGTCTCCGATCTCTTTTCCTGCTATTGGGATTTATCTAGTTTTACAGATGATGGACCATTGAACCAAAGACGTTCTGAGTGCCCACAGATCTTCAGTACCAGTTGCTACGATTTGACAAATCTAACACCTCATTAACCCTTTAGGCGACAAACTGTTTATAACGACGGTGGTCCAAAATATTTACTCGTAAATTTTTAGTGATAGGGAATCACTCAAATTTGTTTGGCAGCCGGGCACCCACCACTGCTGCTTGCAATTCTAGACGAGGAATTAATTGCATTTCTATGGGAGCCACTTTTGTTTTGTTTGTTTATTTAGATTTACGATGATATTACAGTCATCTGAACATCTTAGATATGTAATTTGCTGCTGCATAAGCGTCCTCACTGGCATGAACGAATGTATGAATTTGTAGTGAGGTAATTGTTTTGGAGTTGCTTCTAACATCTACGTATTCTCAACGCCTTTACATTGTTCTTCACCGATAACTTCATCCTACGTACAACCAGAGCGCCAAGTTTTTTAGAAAATGGTTTTAGCAAACACAAAACCTAAGTAGACCGAGTGAATTGAGTATCAAATTGATTAAATCCAGCCAATGGGTGGACGAACTTAATTTCTCTCGCAAGTTATATCGCTCCTTCTTCTGTGTCTATGCTATCTAGCTTACCATTGACATAATGGTTATCTACGATGCATCTTGTATTACGGCACGACTCTAAAAACTGATTTATTTCAATTTTCGCAAATAAAATAGAGGCAGTTATATCCATATTTATATTTTTTTTTAAGAAAAAAGTTTTAGGTTTAAATATTTCGACGCCTCCATTCTATAACGTTCTAAGTACACTAAATGTTCTTCCATTTTTTAATTGCAAGTTCTCTAACTTAAATACTGTCAAAAATTGGTTAAGATTCGCCGATCCGTTCGGAAGTTATAGGGGAAAATCTACTTAGAATACACATATAGTCATATGCTGCGTGAAAACTTTGAGACCTCATAACTCAAAACACACTTTTTCGACTTAGAATATTATAGCACGGAAGCGTCAATATGTTTTATTTTTGACGCATTACACATTATACACGAGAGGTGAGGAGAGTGGTTTTTTGCTGGAATAATTTATCAACCAACTTCTACCTCGCCCAAACCAATACATAAACAACACAAAACCAATACAAATACATTTAAAAAACAGCAGGTTCAAAAAATTTTTTGTAAATATAAAACATATTTAATCTTTCGTTGTGCGTTGAACAGTGAAGAAAAAACTAATACACACAAAACAGAGTATATATATAATTTTATGTCAGATGATAGTGTTGCCAGATTCCTAATTTTTCGACTTTTTTGAGCCCTCTTTTTGATAACCAAAACAAATTTTTAATACTGTTCTAACACTGAATGCAATTTTTTATATTACTGACCGTGTAGTTTTAATAATGTAATGTTTCTTTAAGGTTACTCCACAAAACAATGACAAAATTAACTTCAAAATAGGATAACGATACCAAGAGACTTCTTTAAATTTCATCTGGTAGCCCTATAAATAGACAAAAGTCATCTGCTTAACGGGCATTATCAGCACTTTCTATTTATACAGGGCATTAAATGCATTTTTAAGAATAAAAAGCCTCAAATTGCATTATTTTAAATAAAATGCACATTTTTTCGTAGAAAAGAAAACACCATTATTTCCGTTATTACAACTCTTAGATAAAACTTTTTCAAAAATATGATAGTGCCGAAGCAATGTCGATAATACTGCTTAATTAAATAAGTTTTTTTAAACACAGTGGCAACGACGGGATCCCTTTTTGTGTTGTATATGGTCATTTTGTTAATGTTTGAAGTTGCCATATTGAAAATAATATGTGGTATATTATACAAGTTCAAACGCAAACTTAACTTTAAAAGTTACCATTAGGATGTTCCTCCCTTTTGCTTAACGCTCACTTCTACCATATTGTCTACTTGTAATAATGAAAAACAATTTATCTGCCCGTTAAAATCCTCCCTTTTGTTAACGCAAATTGTAATAAAGGCCCCTAACCTGCCAAATTGCAAACGTATGCACTTTTTTATTGTAAAAATAATCCTCATTTTTTAAACCTAATACTGTTTGGTTTGGTCCATGAATTTTCAGACTCGGTAATTTTACAAGAATCAGAGCTTCGTTTTACACTGCATATTTCACCTTATACAAATAAAACTGACAAAAGGATGCAAGGGCCCTCTTATTACTAAACATTCCATATGTCGCTTATGCCATCAATTTTAGAGTATGAATCAATTAAAAGGGATTCGTTCCACAAGGTGCACAATGATAACATTGCATCCGTATATGCACAAAACCTTTAAAAAAAAAAGATGACTTTTTTCTCTTCACTCTGAACTTGCCCACCCTTAAAGCTGTAGAATAATACTTAATGTTTCATTTCTCATGAATCTTATTAATTAATACCAATGAAATGAATTGATTTTCTACATTCCTCAACGATCTTGTAGCCTACTGCTTCAAAAAATGTTAATTACTAGGACAACAATCCGAAACTGAAACGTTGCGAAGCCGTATCTTATCCATACATACATACTTACATAATTAGTAATTACAACCCTTCAGTCAACGGCCTAGACATGGCCACGCATAAAACGGAATTACTGGTGATCAGTGGTCGCCGTATCCCCTTGCAGGTGGACATGAGTATTGGAAACGAGGTAATTAAGACTAAGAGCTCGATAAGATACCTGGCATTAAGGCTGGATCCCAGACTGACATTTTCGTATCAGTTGTAGTACGCGGCTGACAGAGCCCGGAAGATCGTTGGACAGCTCAGCAGATTAATGGCGAATATTGGAGGACCGCTACCGGCGAGACGGAGACTCCTGATGGAAGTTGGAAGCAGCATTATGCTCTATAGGAGCGAAATTTGGGCCGAAACGGTAGAGAATAAGAAGCGGGCATACTAACTACTATCGGTACAGAGGACGCCGTACTTGTGATAGCAGGTACAATCCCTGTGAGTCTGCTAGCAGTAGAACGGATGGAGTGGATTTATAATGCGAAATCGGCTGGAAATCCCATAACCGACCACTTCAGGGAAAAACACCATTTCAGAATGGCAACGACGATGGAACGATGAAGATAGAGGAAGATGGGCGGCGAGACTTATCCCGGACATAAAGCCATGGATTGGTCGGAAATTTCTACGTTATGCAGATGCTATCGGGTCACGGATATTTTAGGAAATTTCTGCACAGAGTGGGAAAGACCGACTCCCCTTACTGTCTTTACGAGGAAGGGGAAGTAATTAATGATGCTGAACACACTGTGTTCGAATGTACACGCTGGCAGAGCTATTGCTCTGTAATGACGTCAACGATTGGAACGATCATGACCGTTAACATTGTCGGAGTTGTAATGGCGAATAGGGAGAATTGGGCCTCAGTGGCGAATTTCGTAGAGCGCATCCTGAGACTGAAGAAGAGATATCTTATGGCTGCAGAATATGTAGGCACGCCGGCATAGATAAAACTAGCTCAAGTGTCAAACGAAATCCCAGTCGGGAACCTGGACGAAAGGAATAATGGAGACACTTAGAAGTCTCCTCAATCTTCATCACGCAATCCGGATGCCGATATGAGCATGAAGGTGGCCAAAGGGCCAAAAGAACTCCACTCCGAAGTAATACCACCGTAGTTCTGTAGGACGTGACAGCTTCCTCTATGGTGCGGTTAGGTATATTTGCCCCTCGTCGGCGTAAAAAAAAACAAAAAAAAAAAATGAGAGGAAGTCACCGAAGAAATATTTTCATATTTTAGTTTTGATGTCTGACCTGGGATTTGTATTCGGGCCTTACATCTAATATGCCAACACACTACCTACAAGACCACGGCGACACGCTTATCCATAATTATTCAAAATTACTCCAATCACTTGCATAGTCCGCAGGTCTCAACATTATTGATTATGTTGGGGAAGAACTTTCCCAATTGATAAATTGACTTTCAAAACAATGGAGTAGGTGATAGACGGAATAACACGAAAACGGAACATGGTAACGTCGGAATTTTGTCTTGCTTATAAGTTGAGGTGGACTAAATCCTGGGCTAATAGGCACATGTCTAGGGCCCGTAATTTGTAGAATCTGAAATTGTAGACTTTACTGAATAAATTTTCGATTTTAATTAAGAAATTAATTTTTAAATTTTTGGTTTGAAATTTGGTAAACTTTGAACGACTTTGTTAGTGTTTTAGAAAATATTTGGTAGAAAATTAATATCTTGCATGACTGCGCATTTATTATGGAATATACAACTTTATGAGACATTGTGAATTCAAACAAATATAAAATACCACAATTTGTGATTTTGGATTATAACGAGTAAAAATAAATTTAATAAAAGATCTTTCTTTTTAAAATGAGTTCTTAAAAGCATTTAAGTTGAAGTGATAAAATAAAACGAAAAACAAATGGAGATAAAGTGGCAAAAAAATTAAAAGGCCGTTGAATAAATTCTTAACTGCAGATGGAGAACAACAATTGCCATAATTTTTTAGCTGTGAGATAGAAGCCAAAGAAACAAATGGTTGTATGATACTGTTAAAATTTATCCGAGTTTAGTTAATTAAACTCTTAGTCGTAGAAAATAACTTCTTATTGTGTTAAAGAAATTGTTATTCATAAAGCTGTGAGCCAGAATTTAAAGGGATATTGATTTCTTTCGTGCATATAATTAAGAACACACCGTAAACTTTATGAAAAACATATCTTTCTTTTATTATTACATTATGTGTGTGTTAATTTAAAGCCAACTCCGAACGACAGATTTTTTTTATAGAGAAACGTCATGGCAGGTTTTATTTTTACTTCGAGTCTTTGCCAGAAATCTGCTGAGAGGAAATCGCCGAAGAATTACTTTTGTATTTTGTTTTGATGTCTGGCCTGGAACTCGAACCCCGGCTTTACGTCTAATAAGTCAACACACTACCAACTAGACTGTGGCGATTTATCATTGAAAATTTACAAGAAAAACAAGTTTAAATATTAGAGGGAAGTACTTAAACATGTTGCAGCGGTGAATAAATTTATTTCTTCATACTCTTTAGCGTTTCGTGGTAAAAGTGTTTTTTGTAGAAAATAATTATATAAAACCATTTTTATGGGAACACAAAAAAATATGTAACCTGCGTCACCGGTACTAACTATTTGCTGTCAATATGTTTATAGTACTTCTGTCATACCGCGAGATTTACGAACCGCAATGGTAAATGAAATAAAAGAAGCCACATTTTACTTCCTTTTAATTGAAATAATTACATAAATTTCATTACAAAAATTTTGAAAAAGTAAGCATTTGAGTATAAAAACATGTTTTTGTTTCCTCAAACAAAAATTATAAACTATGAACTAGGCTTACAATATAGCCATGCAAGAGTGTAACTTAAAGTATTAAGTATTAAATAATATTCTTTCTGATATTTTTATTTTTTCACCTTTTTTTAATTAATTGTTTGGCGTTAAAATTTTTCTTTTGAAAATGTTTTGATTTCATACACAAAATAAACAAAGACTACTGATATTTTAAATAAGGGAGCTTTATATTAACACGTTGACTAACTACGAGTCACGTCATACTCACTAAACCACTTTTTCTTCTGAAAAACATCATTTCTGCCTTTTGATGATACCTACGATCTAAAAATAGTTTTTAGTAATATAATGTGAAAATATCAAATTGTTCGTTTTTTCTGAAATTTGCAGCGGCAGTCAATGTGTTAACTTCACTATGCAAAACAAAAAATAAAAGAAAGTGTGAAATCAAATACAATCCTGTGTATATACGAATAAAGAACAAAGCAAGTTTCCGAGTACATGAAATTCTGAAATCACTCCCGTTCGTTTTTCCCCTCTCTCCCACAAACTCAAGAGTGTTGAAATTTGTTTCGAAACAAATTTCAACGTGCAAAAGGCGTCATACATTTTATATGGGTATGAGAAATTTTTGACATTTATTTTGCGCTTTACGCCGTAATTTAGGTTGGGTTGTAAGTGGAAACTGAATATAGGCTTTGGATTAGTCGCATCTACATTGTCATTGGTCTCAGTTGAAAGCATAGTATAAGCAGTAACGAGACGAATTTGACAGAAGCACTGTCCAAAAGTGAAAGAGACAGCAAATATTACCACAAAGTATTTCTGTCTCTGCCTGACCCTTTCAGTTTTGTTTATTTATGTTTTGTTAGCTTTTACGGTGGGTGTTTATTTTCTATTTTGGTAGAAATTGAAGATATCTTTGTAGAATAATAGTTTTGACAGAAAATGCACTGTTTTATTGGGGAAACGTAGTACGGAACCAATGTATTTGGTGACACCTTTCATCGATTGTCACTAACTTAGTATTTAACCAATTTAGAGGTATATTCATAAACTCCTGAAATAAAAAGTTATGGGAATATATTTTGTTATATTTTTCTTTTTACTTATCTTTTACACATGAAATTTATTTCATTGTGAAGAGAAATTGCTAAGAGTTCGATTAATAATAAAAAAAATTACCGAATTTTAACTTTTTCATTCAAGAAATTAAGAAATACTGATAATATACACAAAGTACTTGATATATTTATCTTCTTACTTACCTTTTGCACAAGAAGCTGTATTCATTGTGACTAAAAACTATACAAATTTCAATTTATAATTAAATATTTACAAATTTTTAAAATTTTCATTAAAGAAATTTAAAAATATTCGAAATTTTCCCTTTTTTAACACAAAATAAATGTTTGTTCACATTAAATTTTTCTGCTTTATCTATCAGTTTTCCCTCTGTATATCTGTTGCTTCTAACACATTTTGGTTCGCAACACAACATCTTTTTTATCTCTCTAGTTGGGGGAGTGTTTTTAATTTATTAGACTTTTTCAAATGTCATTGCTTTCGTTATTGCTTACACTGCGGTTGGGAACACAGCATAACCAGTGGCGACAATTATGACGTTTGAAAAACGATAAACTCAGCAGTTTTAACCCTCCCCGTAGAGAGAGAAAAAAGATGTTAAAAGTTTTTGCGAAACAAATGTGTTAGAAGCAACAGATATACAGACTGAAAACTGGCGGATAAAGTGGAAAAATTAAATGTAAACAAACATTTATTTTGAATTAAAAACGGGCAAATTTGGAGCAATGAAAAATTAAAAATATGTAAATATTTAATTATTAATCGATTTGTATGTTGTTTTTGGTAGCAATGAATATAATTTCTTGTGCAAAAGGAAAGTAGGAAGCTAAATATATCAAGATCAAATAAGACATATTGCTTATAAAAATTTTTTCTTGTAGAACTTTATGTATATTATCAGTATTTATTAATTTCTTGAATGAAATAGTTAGCAATTGCCCTTCACACTGAAAAAAGTTCCGTGTGCAAAAGGTTAGTAAAAATAAAAATATAATAAAATATATACTCATAACATTTGTTGTTTCAGGAATTTGTGAATTTGTTTAATACTAAGTTAGTGATGACCGATGAAAGGTGTCATAAAAAATACATTAATCCCGAATTACATTTTCCTAATAAAAGGGTTCATCTCCTTCCAAAATTATTCTAATCAAGATAAATTCATAGAGGTAATTATCTCAAAAGCTGACGAGATTTGAAATGTCAAAATTTTGTTGTTTTTTTTTGTGTTTTGATTCGATAATCATTTTCGCATTTATAAACCCTTATTTGTACCGAATGTATCCTTAACGATACGCACTCTAGAAATTCTTCAGGATTCCTATTTCAAAGCCAATTTTATTAAAATTTTTCCAAGATGATTAATAAGATTTAAGCCTTTAACACTATATACATATACATTTAGGTAATTTTGTTAGATACCAAATGAATGAATCTTGGCGTTTACAAATTCAAAAATATTCTTTATTTAAAAATAAAATTTAAATTAATTATAAAAAGTTAAGTTTTATTATATTAAAAAGGCACGTGTCGAATAGTGACAGTCTAAACGGTTGAACGACGTAAAAAAAAGGAAAGTTAGAAATGCAATTCTAACTGTTAAAAAATTAATATCGTAGTATAGCAATGACATAGAGAATTCAAAAACTAAAAGGAATAGAATGACAGGGTGCCACATTATTCCCCGGCTAGATGAAAGCTACCGGAATCTTACTGGACGATTAACACATCTGCCGCTTCTGGTAGACTTCGGCGATACCCTTGAAGAATTATGCTGCGTTGTAGTATGCTCATCTTTTTGCAAAGGAAAAGCTTGAGTTGTTATTGGGTCATGGTTGGGTTGAGGTACTTGGTCATCGGTGTCGACGTCGTTATTATCAGGTTGTGTAACTTGTAATTTTTCCTGGCGTTGATTTTCTTGTAGAAAGATGTTTTCATCTTGAAACTCGATAAAGGCTGGCTTGAGTCTGTCGATGTTTATTTTTACGTATCGGTTGCCATTTTGAATCGTAAAATATTTCGTACTCTTTCTAATAATTCTAAATGGGCCATCATATGAGTGAGTGAGTGATGGTCGTATAGTATCATTTCTTACAAAAACGGGAGATGATGAATTTAAAGAAGGACTGACGAAGGCTTTTGGTGTTGTGTGATGAGATGTGTTTGTTGGTCTGAGCTTCTGCATTGCCAATCGAAATTGTGAAACAAACTCACTGGTTGGTACTGTTGCCTTGGTATTGGTGAAAAATTCTCCGGGAATTTTTAAATTTGTACCATACACAAGCTCTGCGGGGGTTGCGTTGATATCCGGTTTAAAAACGACACGTAGTCCAAGCAAAATAGATGGGAGACTGTGAACCCATTTTGCAGGATCGTTGCAAAGGATGGCAGCTTTGAACACACGATGCCATCTCTCTATTAAACCGTTGCATTCGGTGTGATAAAGCGTTGTACGAAGATGGGAGGTGCCAATCAGCGATGTAAGTTCGGTAAAAATTGATGATTCAAACTGCCTTTCTCTGTCGGATGTAATTTTCGCAGGTACACCAAACCTTGCTATCCAGTTATGCAGGATTGCTTTCGCAACAGTTTCAGCGGTCATATCTGGCATAGGTATAGCTTCAGGCTATCGTGTAAAACGGTCTATAATGGTCAAGCAATATCTATGACCATCGCACACAGGAAAAGGGCCCACGATGTCGATATTAATATGACTGAAACGTTCTTTTGGCGGTGCGTATTTCGATGTTTTCGACCTGGTATGGCGCTGAATTTTTGAACACTGGCATGAGATGCAAGTTTGTACAAATTTTGCACTATCTCTTCGTATATCTGGCCAAACAAAACGAGATGTTACTAATTTTATCGTAGCTCGGATGCCAGGGTGAGACAGTCCGTGAACGATTGCTAATATCTGCTTACGAAACGATTGTGGAATGTAGAGTCGGACGTTGTTTGTCGAAGTATCGCAAACCAAATCAAGCTTAGAGTCTGGAAAGGAAAAATATTTACATTTGAGAGAATTTGAAATTTTACCCGACTGCAATTGTTTTAGTTCATCGTCTTCTCTTTGTGCTGCTGCAATTTTTGAGTAATCTACAATTCGAGTCAAGGATTGAATACGAGAAAGAAGGTCCGCGGTTGTATTTTGTTCGCCTGCAATGTGTCGAATATCAGTAGTAAATTGACCGATGTAGTCCAAATAACGGGCGCGTCGTGGCGATGCCCTTACGGGTTTTTGTCGAAATGCGTAGATTAAGCGTCGATGGTCGATTACAATATAACAGCTTCTGCCTTCCAACATGTAACGAAAATGACAAATACCTTGATATATGGCTGTTAACTCACGATCGTACGTGCTGTATTTTTGTTGCGCGGCCGATAATCTCTTTGAGTAAAATCCTAAAGGCTGAACACAACCGTTCACGCATTGATGAAGACCAGCACCGACTGCAATATCAGAGGCATCAACGAACAGCGCTAATTCTGCGTTTTTAACTGGATGTGCCAATAAAGCGGCATCACTTAATTCGTTCTTGCATTTAACGAACGCCTCCTCAGTTTCATGAGTCCACTCTAACACCGTGCAATTGTTTTTTATACTGCCCTTTATTAACCTTTGCAGTTTCCCTTGATTTATCGATGAATTTTGTAAAAACCTTTTATAAAAATTAATTTTTGCTTTGAACCTTTTCAACTCCTTAGCAAGTGTGGGCTTAAGAAAGTCACGTATCGCTGCAACTCGCTCGGGTAGGGGTCGTATGCCTTCACTATTTACAAAATGACCAAGAAATTTTAGTTCTGTATTTCCAAAAAATTATTGCCCCGTAGCCTTTTAAAAACGTCTATCAGGTCTTTTCGGTGCTGTTCGACTGATGTTGAAGCCACACATATGTCGTCTACATATGCAAAGGCGCAATCTAAACCCCGTAGTACCTCGTTAATTAGCCTTTGGAAAGTCTGTGCTGCGTTGCAGAGTCCAAATGTCATAAATTTAAACTCAGAGTTTATAATGGCTGTTTTAGCGACATTCTCGGGAGAAACGGGCACCTGATGGAAGGCCTTTTAAAGGTCAATCTTCGAGAATATTTTCTTACCGTAGAGGTTATTTGTGAAGTTGGATAAGTACGGAAGCGGTTATCGGTCACGGACGGTCTGGGCGTATAACGAGCGGTAGTCACCACATTGTCTCCACGAGCCATTGGGTTTTTGCACCATGTACAGTGGGCTAGACCAATTACTACTTGAAGGCTGGCAAATGCCAGCTTTTAATAAAGCGTTAAATTCAGCTCGTGCTGCAGCTAATTTTTCGAGTAATAAGCGTCGGGCACGAGAGTGCACTGGATGGCCAGTTGTTTCAATTCGATGGAAAATTGTTGATTTCGTAGTCGTTCCATATGGTTTAATTTTTAAAATATCGGCAAAATCACGCAATATATCATAAAATGGGTTAAATGTTTTGATTTCAGCGGCGCTCAGATGAGAAAATGTCGTCGAAGACTGATGGTTGCCAGTCATAGGGTCGGTGAGGCGATTGCGGCGCAAGTCAATCAATAATTTGTAAAATCGTAATAAATCAGCATCGATGATTGGGCTTGTGACGTCTGCTATAAGAAAACACCACTCGAATTTACGATTCAGGTCAAGATTTAAACGGATTCGTTTCTGACCCACGACTTTTATTGGTAAACCATTTGCTGTATATAATTTCGTTGCGGTGGGTTCAATGCCGACGGTTGTAAAGGTAAGAGGTAAAACGGACACGTCAGCACCTGTGTCTAAGAGAAATGTTTGCTTTGTAAGTGAGTCTCTTACCTGTAGGCGGAAAATTAAGCTTTTCGTGGCATGGTTTCCGCTGTACTGTGCCACGTGCACCTGGCTTCAATCAGATTTCTTTAGTGCGTTGGTTGTTACAGTTTTAACTGAACTGCGTTTGTGTCGGCATGGCCTTCTATACTTTTGCGCATTTCGGCCATATTTTTTATGATATTAGCATTCGTCTATTGTTACAAGAGGGTCCTCATTGTTACTGGAACTGCTTGTAGGAAAATTTGGTAGTCGTGCACGTGGTTGAGAGTGAACTCGGCTACGCGAACGTGATCGGGCTGTAAACTTTTCAAATTGTTTTGTGAGGTTATGAACAGCAGCGCGCAATTCGTCGATTTCGTTAGAGACCTTTTTTGTGACGGTATTAATCTGGCGGGTGGTCATGGCATCGACGATTGAATTCGTAATTCTTGTAAACTCGGCAGCGGTACTACTCGACGCGGATACGACAGGTTGCACAATATCGGGAAGCCGTTTTATCCACAACCCTTTAATAACGGTCTCTCCCAGCGTATTTCCAGCCACTCGTCGCATTTCATAAAAAAGCTCTGACGGCTTCTTGTCACCTAGGGGCAGCTCTGAGAGTAACCGATTGAGTCTACGTTGTTCACTGTCTAGCGAATGTATTTATACCTGTCGTTTTGAGGCATTTCTGCAATAACCTCTGACATTTGCGAAATAACGTTGGATCTAGGGCAGCCAAAACTGTCGTCGTTCGTTGTTTGTCACTCAAGATTCCAGATGCCATGAACCAAAAATCCATGGTCGTAAACCATGATTCAATGTTCGAACTGACCATTTGTGGCAATGGACGACGCGCGTACACTGCTGATACGTTAGCGGTGACGGGGAATCGGGTCGTTGATGAGGCGTTTCAATTGCCGTTGCTGTGTTGGAAAATGTTGGCTTTTCGTTGCCGTTCACCTCAGTCATTTTTCCAAAATGTGGTGCGTACCGTTATGACCGTTAGTCAATGTCCTTGAATACGTGTGAACGCAATTTCGTTTATAATTAGCAAAAAAATATTTTTGAGCCAAGATCACGTCGGGGTCACCAATTTTAGGTAATTTTGTTAATTACCAAATGAATGAATCTTGGCGTTTACAAATTCAAAAATATTTTTTATTTAAAAATTAAATTCAAATTAATTATAAAATGTTATTATTATATTAAAAAGAGGCGTGTCGAATAATGACTGTCTAAACGGTTGAACGACGTAAAAAAAAGGAAAGTTAGGAATGCAATTCTAACTGTTAAAAAATTAATATTGTAGTATAGCAACGACATAGAGAATTCAAAAACAAAAAGGAATAGAATTACAGGGTGCCACATACATATCCTTTAAACTACAACCAAGATTTACTATATTTATTTAGACGAGAGTGATGAATTATCCAAAAAAAAGATTTCGGTCTCTCCAACTAGGTGCCTAACTGTGAACAATAACAAATAACATTTACATCTGCCAATTTTTCTCGATGACCATATAAAAACATGTTATTAACATTAAGTTGAGATGTTATTGCCTGCATGAAATAATTATTTTTTTAATTTATAGGTGCCTCACTTTTGCGTAATTAAGCATGGCATCAAAATCAAAAGAAATTTCAATATATAAAATTTATTTAGTTTTTTTAATTGCTTTTATTAATTTCCTGTGGAGGTTTGAGGGTTAATTTTTTTGACATTCCGCGTGCACTTTATCAAAAACAAAATGCCTGTTGTTTTTGGATTGTTGTATTTATTGTAGAGACCCTCCTACCTATTATAAATATGGCTTTATTCTAATATTCTACAAAATTATCATAAATTTCTACCAAAATATACAAATCCACCCCGAAATCTAAAAAAAAAAAACATAAACAAAACTGACAAGCAGTCAGAGAGGGCAGAAATACTTTTTGGTACTATTTACTTTCCCTTACTAAGTGGGGAGTTAAACGTCAAAAGCGCGTGACGTATCTGTTTATCTGTAGTTGGAAGAACCCGCTGGGGCTGTAAGCAGTAGTGATCCTTTGGAAATTAATCGCTGTGCTTGACCGCGTTAGCAGAAAACACTGCAGCTAATGAGTTCGTTTTTGTTTCTTTGACTTTGCTGTTTGCTTTAGGTACAATAGCTGGAAAATTTTAGGCATAGCAGAAATTTCGGTGCTTTTGCTAATTATAAGCAAGCAATACAAACCCTGGTGCTAATGTTTGCTAACAGGAAAGTTATTCTTCTACAAAAAAAAAACAAATGCCTCTTCTTTTTGTATTGTATTTTTTGTAGAATTACAGTCACCTGGTAGAATAAATACGCCTTGGAATTCATGAAATACATTTACATAAAAATTGTTTTACAAACTTGTTATAAATTTAAAAAAATTTTATGAATATGGGAATAAATCATTAAGCATTTTTCCCTCTTGACGAAGAAGATTTTTGCTTTGTATGGGATATCTTGTTCAAGTCCACAAAATTTCGTTCATATGCTACTACCTAATGCCATCATTGTCGAGAATTTGGACGAACTAAAACTTGTAAGTCTGCCGATTGCATTCAAGAAAATTATTCCACACCAAGAGTTGTAAAGTACTTACAAAGTCATCCATCTGCCTATAAATACTGCCTTTTATACAAGCGTCTATTACAAAAAATTTTGAGACCATTAATAGTAATCGAAACTAGCGAAACTTCTTATAAATATAATAATGACAAATTCCCTTATTTAAGTAATAATTTAAAATTTAAAACCAAACGACGTATGTATGTCTTTCAGATGAGTAAAAATTGTCAATAATATTAATTTGACAACCTATAAAACTTAATTCAAAATCTATTCGCAACTAAATAAAATCTAATCAATATGATAATTACTATTAATAAATCGGTAAATAAGCAGTGTACGGCAATCATAATACTGATTTAGGTGATGGATATAAATCTAAGGACTATAAAATATACTTAGACCAAAAAAAATATCCAAGTTCTAAACAAATTTTAAGACTTTCCGGAATATTTATTTGTATGTGCTTTTATTGTAATTATTTTTTATATACATTAAAAGTTGTATATTAAAAGCTTTCCACTCTTAAATTAATTAGAGTATATTTCTACCGCGTATTAGTTGATCCCGAGTTAGTGTTGCTTGTATGTGCTTCGTAATCCATAACTTCTTCATAAATTAGTTCTTTCCATTGTTCAACTGTATGCTCCCTTTCATCTACGCTATGATCATATGGCTCCGGGGCAGGCTGTAATTAAAACAGTAATATATTAATTTTAATTAAGATTAAAATGATTTGACTTGACTTAAAAATAAATGTGTTGTTAAAATTGACAAAACCATAACTATGTAAATAGTTCAACAAAACTAGTAAACTGGGAAGTTCGTTTGCTATTCGCTTGATATTATGTCGTACTTTACATTTATGGAATGAGTATCAAACAAATGACAAATGCTTTAAGCATACAACTAATTCACGTTAAAGAATGGAAGGGTATTTCGCTTCAGAAAAATAAAAATTAAAAAAGTATTTTACTTAAAATAACCTTAGAAGCAGTAATATCACATAATTAATAAAAAGCCTTTTCCTCTTTAGAGTAAGAAGCGAAACACTTTAGTTTAGCACATTGTAGAAAAGGGTAGAAATTGGTATTAATTATTTATTAACATAACCTGATATTTTTTGGTTGTTTACTTGAAAAATATGAGAATTAAATTTCATTTGTGAACAATCACTTCATTTCCCGTCCATAGCCTAAAAGAGATTTTATCACTTTATAATTTTGTAGGGCATCGGTGATTGATGTAACAGGCCGTAGTAACAGTTCCAACCCGAAATTTTGGCGGTGGTCCAGCGTGGTTCTCAATTATTATCCTCTTCATGCCGTCATCAACTCCATTTAGAGGTGAATGCCACATTATTCCAGAAAACTAGTGAAGATTTTTACAGAATTCTTGTATTTTGTGAATTCTTTTAAAACATCGGATTTCTGTTTAGTTGCAAAAACTTTGAAATGCATGGATAATCATCGATGAAAATAACAACATATCATGCCACAGAATGGTGATAGTGAATCTCATTGGTCGGCAAACTTTCCTTTGCACGATTTCCAACATGCCTTTTAAACGCTGCTTGTTATTATTTGCGAATTTTTTTTTTTTTTGTATATTTATCTCAGATATTTCACCATTATTTATTTATTTATTATAATTTGCATAGCACAACAAGATATGAATCTCATAAGTGCTACTGGATGTTGAATAGAAGTGTGTAGGTGTCGTCACATTAACAGGACTGAGATGAAGTGAAAGCATCGGTCCAATAAGTGGATTATCAAGTAGAAGATTGTTATTAAAGTCACCTACGACAACTATGTCGTCATATTGAATGGTGATATCCTCAAGTATGGAAATAAAATGATCAAGATTCACACTAGAATTAGGTCTATATACACAACCCAAAAGAAGTTTCTGATTATCGACACTTGAAATTTCCAGAAACAAGAATTCAATTCCACTCCCAATGGAGGTTAATAATTTCTCCTTACTTTATACCGTTCCGAACATAAATCGCAACTCCACCACCTCAATCTCTAGTTTCCATCCCATCAACTAGGACTCTCCTATCCCATTTCTCGCAAAAATATTATTCAGAATTTCTATCGTCAAATTTGATGTTGGTGCAGATGTGGTCACCCCCATCTCTGCCCATTTAGACTTTGAATCAATAACAACGTGGAAATGATGTTCCTGATAAGGACCTGCGTAGTCAATATGTATACGTTGCCAATTATGTTTTGGTTCCTCCTATGGATGAAGTACTATTTTTGGAGGACTCTTTCTTACGGATGCTCAAGCGGAATATATTCTTATCAATTGATTTCCAATACACATAATGTCTCGCCAATTGTTTCATTTTGGTTACACCAATATGTGTATGATGTAGTTCCTCCCGTACAGCCGGTTGTAACATATTTGGAACCATTACCCTATTTCCTCTGAACAATATGTCGGTATCAACTGTATATTCGGACCCAATAATGTTAGAATTTTTGAAATTTCTCAAAATTTTAGCCAGATCGGCATCTTTTTCTGTTTCGACTCGAATTGAATTAAAGTTTAATTTATTTGAATTAATTTGATTTATAGTTGATGTGCAAATAGAATGTACTTCACGATCGATAAAGCTTTGATTATTCGTACCTGTATCTATAGTGCTCTCGAAAAACAATCGGCACTGATGTTTTCTTCACTCATTTTCGTAACTACGTCATAATTATAATCGGACAAAAAGCAGCGTAACATTGAAGACGTGCTAATGTCAGGTAAGTTCTGATGGAAAATTCGCGCCGAAGGTTTGTTGTCTGTTACCAGTTTAAAGAATCGACCACAAAGATACGGATGAAAATGTTGAATGGCATTAATGATCGTCAAAGCTTCGCGTCCTAATTGCGGATAATTTTGTTCAGCCTGCGTTCAAGACCTCGGGGCAATTGCAATAGACCTTTCCTCATAAACCTACGATATGTGATAGAACTCCCGCTATTCCTGTGGGACTAGCATCACACGCAAGTTGGACCATCATGAATTTTGACAATCAGCCGTCCATTCAAAAGTTGGGTTTTTCTGAAGTAATCGTCTTTTATTGTTGAAGCATTGTGTATGAATCTTGAATAGTACTTAACAATACCAAGGAAATGACGGACATCATCTGCGCATTTCGGTATTGCCATTTTTAAAGTAGCTGCTACCTTTGAAGAGGATTTTTGAATCTTGTTGAATTGTATGGTATGACCCAAAAATTCTATTCGACTTTCGAAAAACGAACATTTTGAAACGTTTAAATGTAAATCGTATTTTTGCAATTGAACTAAACATGCTTTTAATTGGCCATGCACACGGCTCTAGATTTTCCGTGTACTATGATGTCATCAAAATATGATTGTGTTTTAGGAACTTCGCGTAAAATCTGATCTATTATCCTGTTGAATTCAGATGGAGCTATTTTGATGCCAAAAGAAATAGTTTGAATTACGCTGGAATTATCATCGACCGGAACATGTAAGTATGTCTTGTATAGGTCCAAACGACAGAAATATTTAGAGTCTCTAAGACTATTTAGAATCTCGTCTATTTTCCTGATGGGGTAGTGTGTATCTATGAGTCTGCCATTAAAGGTAACTTTATAGTCAACGCATAAGCACACCCCTCTGTGAGTGTATACGGAATTTGTCGTTCCTTTGTGCAGACTGGTGTAGCAATATCATTAATTTTAATGATATTTTGTAGTTACGAATGCACCCAATCCTTTGTTCAAAAACGCTTGGAAACTCGGACATTACTTTTTGTACGTCATCAGACACGTTAACAGAATTTACCTCTATCTGTTGGTTGGTTCACCTAAGTCTTTTAAATTAATACCAAGTCGGCGTATCCACGTGCAACCTATTAGTAGTCTACACCAATCTGGAACCACATATATATCGTCAGTGATTGATGTTTCATTGTACTTAAAGGTAACTCGCATTTTGCCATCCGGAACAAATTTATTTCGAGTGTACGATCTGAACATGATATTTGTTGGTGTTAACCTGTCCAACAACTTAAGTTCATTGAATTGGTTTCTGGGTAAAAACGACTAACCAGATCCAGTATCCACTTCAAATTTCATCATTTTACTTTTAATATAAATTTCCGCATAATAACGTTCAGAATTTGATTGTGCATAATCAGTTCGGTATACTACGTCAACTATTCTATAGATTCTATAGATACTGTGAATCGTAGTCTTGAACTCGATTTGAATAATTTCCCTTTGAATAGGCTTTGTTTTTAAGACCGGCATTAGGACCATTCGCCAAAATAGAGGTTATGCAAACCTTTGCTATATGACCTTTTTTATTGCATAAAGTGCATTTCAAATTAGATTCTTTCGCATTACAATCAGATGCAAAATGATTGTTTTTACCGCAACGGAGACATAGGCATGCAATGCCCAATTTTTCATAATTTATTTTCGATGATTTTTGCTTAAATTTTTTCTGTTCACCCTTATACATACATACATAATTGGCCATTACAACCCTTCAGTCAGGATTACGACCTAGCTTCTCACACCACTTATGTTGTGTGCGTTAATTTTTATACATGAGTGGCGGGACCTACAGTTTAAAGTCGACTCCGAACGACAGATTTTTGAGAAGCTTTTCATGGCAATTTTTACTCTCAGAGTCTTTGCCAGAAATCTGCTGAGAGGAAGTCGCCGAAGAAAAATTTTTCGTTTTGATGTCTGACCTGGGATTCGAACCCGGGCCTTTCGTCTAATAAGCCAACACACTACCCACTAGACCACGGCGACTTCAACCGACTGTTCACCCTTATGGACTGGTTTAATCATTTTCCCATTACCAGAAATTTTATTAACTTCTTGTGTATGACCTGTTGAATGAGTAGCTAACTCTCTGGAGTCCATTTTCGCGGCTTCCAGCGCCACTGTGTTCCACAAAATATTCTTAAATTTTGAGGAACCGGATTGTAAGAGTTGTTCATGAATACTGATGACACGGATGCCTCTAATAAATTGTGACCCTGAGAAATATGTCGGCCAAAGAAATTTTGCACTTACATGGGGAAATAAAATCGCACTCATTCCTTTCCGTGCGTCGTGAAGGGACATATTCGGCTATTGGTTGAATTTCATTTTGATATTTTATTAAAAATTTATGTTGTGCTACAAGAATATTCTTCTTTGGAGCTAAATGTTGACCTGGAATTCTCAGAAATTCGTCATACTATAGCTCTGTTGGTTTTTATCTTACTGACAATGCTGAAAACAGGTTTAAGTTTTTCGCTCCGATTGAATTCAATAATAATTTTTTGCAATATTCTTTATCGTCATCGACGTTTTTCATTTTCACGTAATTTGTGAATCTATCAATATAATTTTTATAGTTTCTCTTTTGCAGCATCGAACATTTCAAAATTTAGCACAATTGCAGTGTTGATGGTGCCTCCCTGCACTGGTTCATTACCCCGCATATTTATTTGCAAAAATTGTGCGGCATCTATCCTGTGTTAGTCGATTGTTAATTTTATTATTGTTATTTAATTATTACTGCTTTACACTAGTCGCCAACTGTTGTGACCGTTGTGACAAACGCATTATTTCACACAAATTTGTAGAGGGAGAAAAAAATGAATTATACGTTTTGCAAAGCAAACGTGTTAGAAGCAACAGATATACAGAGTGAAAACTGGTGGATAAAGTTGAAAAATTAAATGTAAACCAATATTTATTTTGAGTTAAAAAGGGAAAATTTGGAATATTTTTTAATTTCTTCAATGAAAAGTTTAAAGATTTTTAAATATTTAATAATTAATCGAAATGTATGTAGTTTTTGATCGCAATGAATATAGTTTCTTGTGCAAAAGATATGTAAGAAACTAAATATATCAAGATCAAATAAGTCATATTGCTCATAAAAATTTTTTCTTGCAGAACTTTGTGTATATTACCAGTATGTATTAATTTCTTGAATGAAAAAGTTAAAATTCGGTAAGTTTTTTCTTATTAATCGAACTTTTAGCAATTTCTCTTCACAATGAAACAAGTTCCGTGTGTAAAAGATAAGTAAACAGAAAAATATAACAAAATATAAACTCATAACTTTTTGTTTCAGGAGTTTGTAAATATACCTCTAAATTGATTAAATACTAAGTTAGTGACAATCTATGAAAGGTGTCACCAACTACATTAGTTCCGTATTACGTTTCCCCAATACAACAGTTCATTTTCTTTCAAAACTATTCTATTGTTCTACAAAAATATCATCAATTTCAAGGTAGATTTATATACGGTAACCGTAAGGCTACAACAAATACAACAATTCATAAACAACAGGTATTTTGTTTTTGTTAAAGAATATGCGGAATGTCAAAAACAGCTGACCAAGTGAATTCATCACTGACTAACGAATAACAATAGAAAGAAAAATAAACATACTTTTGACAAATAAAGCACAGAATAAGAAATTTATTACCAAAACAAAACACTAAAAAAACAACAACATTTTGACATTTTAAACCTTATCAGTTGTAGCGTTACGGTTACCGTATATAAATCTATCTTGATCAATTTCTACCAAAATAGAAAATATGTTTATCATGCAGAGACAAAAATACTTTTTGGTAATATTTGCTGTCCCTTTCACAAAATTTATGTAAATGTCAACCTTTCGTTTCTATGTTTAAAAAAGGAAGAATCTAGAATGATCTAAAAGCGTGAAAAACCGGGATTGACAGTTGCAGTAACAGTGGTGCCAGATTGGGTTTAATCAATCTACACTGTAATTATTTTTAGATACTACAAGGTTGAATAAAGTGCTTAACCTTTAGGGATAATCCGCTAAATATGGTAGAACATTTTAATACATTGGGCCTTTGAATTTTAAATTTACTCTGATTTCTTATTGTGAATACTTACACTTTTGCGAAATAAAAATAGGGAGTCATCAAAAAGCTTCCTTAATATTTCTTATGGTTTGAGAAACCCTTAATTTTTTTTTCTTTTATTATAAAAATACTAGTTAAACCCCGGTGGACTTCCCTACTCCTATCGATATCTATATATATAAAAATTAATATGTTTTTATTTGTTTGTAGGATTTTTGTTGGAAGTCTATAGACGGCTAAACGGCTGGACTGATTTGCTTGAAATTTTAACAGTACCTTCGGTAGCTCTAGATGTTGATGCTCGTAGTTTCTCTCTAGGCATACATCGCGTTGATCCGGTGTCTCTTCGGTTCTTGATATTGATGATTAGAATTGTTTTATTCTGACATGTGCATCACGTTAATCAGGTGTCTCAGCAGCTCTAGGAGTTATTGCTTGTATCCTCTCTCCTTCTACACGTGCATCATGTTGATCTGGTGCCTCCCGCAGCTCTAGATGTTGATGCTCGTAGTCTCTCTCATCTTCTAGGCGTATCATCAGTTCTTGATCTGGATGATTGGGATCGTTTTTTTCTAAGACGTGCATCACGTTGATCAGGTGTCTCAGCAGCTCGAGATGTTGATGGTCCAAGTCTACACGTACATCTCGTTGATCTGGCGCTTCTGCAACTACTGCTCTTTGCAATCGTATTCTTTTCCTTTCTAAACATTCATCACATTGAACCTCAGCAGCTCTAGATGTGGATGCTCTAGACCTTTCAACACTCAGACGAACATCACGTTCTTCTGGACTTTTGTCACCCCTTTTGATTTTAAATTAACTGCATTTTTGGTGCGTTTAGAAATCGAATATTTTTTAGGTGACATTTTTTTTTGTTTTTATTTTATCACAATATAAAATAAATGTTTAACTCGTTTATAATCTGGGAAGAAAAAGAAGTCGCTGTGGTCTAGTAGGTAGTGTGTTGGCTTATTAGACGTAAAAGTCAGGGTTCGAGTCCCAGGCCAGATATCAAAACAAAATACAAAAAGTATTTTTTCGGGGATTTCCTCTCCGCAGATTTCTGGCAAAAACTCTGAGAGCAAATAAAATTGCCATGAAAAGTTTGTCATAAAATCTGTCATTCGGAGTCGACTTTAAACTGTAGGTCCCGCTACTCATGTATAAAATTAACACACACAACATAAGTGGTGTGAGAAACTAGGTCAATAATCCTGACTGATGGGTTCTAATGACCAATTATGTATGTATAATCTGGGATTCAAATGATTTGTGCACAAAATTTAATCAGTAACAGTAATTTTCAAGATAAAAAATTTTGGGCAATAGAAAATATTTAATATTTTTATTAGGATGACCATTTTTATTTGAACTGTATTATATAACCCCAATTAACAATTGGTTCTTTAAAAAATTGTGTATGCTGTAGGTAGTTAATAAATTAAGGCAGTATAGTGTTATTAATGGCCTGTGTCTACTGTTAATGATACCTAAGTTACATTACATATGTCCCTCTATGCGTCTTCCTACAAATATATAATAAAACAGGTATTGGAATGAACAGTCAATACATATGACTTTGGCTGTAATAGTTTATCAGATATATGATGTTTAATATTTATTTTCTGTCTAAGAATTTATATAAAAATAGAGTCCATTTATTTCAATAACCCTAAATGTTCATATGTGCATCAAAGATTCTAGACTCAAGCTCTAATAGTTTTCCATATACACGAACTTTTGTATGATATTTATATGGGACGGCTCGCTCTTGTTGGTAATCCGGCAATTTTTTTTCACAAATTATTCATATGGATTTCAGTGTTGCCCGTGTACAATTTGATGATTTTATATGTAATGATTTTCCAGATATAAGAAGTTTTAAATTTAAGTCATATGGGATGTACCACGGACCCTTTTCCTAGTCAGCCCATTTTCGTCTAAAATTTTCATATTGATACTGAAGTGGATTCTGTTATATTTTCTTAGATATATTAATTTAATATTTTTGTAGGAGATGACACGCCCATTGCAGCAAAGTCTGCCCATTTTGTTCATATAGATGTCAAAGTTGTCCAGCCGTTTAGTCGCCCATAGACTTCAAACAAACAAACCCACAAACAAATATACACACATTCACTTATATATATTGATAAAGTAAATATACAAAAGATAAATTATTTTTACAAATTAGTCCTCAAAATTCACATATGTAATTGCTTACACATATTGGGGTATCTGGACTTTTGCTGTCCACTGCATGTAATTGTTCGAATTATAAGAAAAATTTAAATTAAGTGTTGTTAACTACATAACTCTTATGATTAAATCGTAAGATCTGATTTTGATGAATTCTAATGTTTCTTGGTTACTGGTATGGCACATAAATCTGTGCCGATATCTCATATTGGATATATTCAGCAATTTTTTTTTTAAATTTATCAGTTATTAAAAATAACAAAAATTTTGAGAAATTTTGTTGAATTTGTTGGAGAAAGAATTCTGATTTTCTAAACCGAAAATTTGGACAAATTTAGGATAATAACACTTAGATTACGTAACAGAAACAAACGAATATGTCAAACCAAATTTTATAGTAGGCAGATGAACTGACAAAGTTTTTATAAATTTAATGCCAACTATATACCTAGAAGCTATATAAAGCAAATATAAATAAAGTTCTTAATATAACGTTCTAATAAAATGTAATTTTATAATTTTGAATATTATAATTTCTATACCTACCGCATTAACTTCCTCATTATCGTACCAAACATGTATGTAACTATGTAATAAAGCTTGTTCAACAGATATACGTTGTTCTGGATCAATAACCAACATTTTACTTAACAAATCCCTAGCTTCAGCAGCTTTTCTTCTACTTTGCTCATTATTATCGCTAGGAAAGAGAACGTCTGGAAACAATCGATCAAAAGAATATCCAGAATAGCGAGGTCTGTTTTCCACATAATTCCGTACCGTAGGTTGTAGTCTCTGCATAAAAGAAGCTGATGGTGTTCCAAGTTGTTCTAAAAAAAAAACTATGTTCGTATACATTGATTTTATAGTAGAAGCTTCTTACCAATAATTTTATTCCATTGGTCAATATGATCAGTACCAGGAAATAAAACTCCTCCTCGAATCATTTCACCCATTATACATCCAACTGACCAAATATCAACATTTTCTTTATAACCCATACCCAAGATTACTTCTGGTGCTCGATAATAACGAGTTACAACGTAAGGAGTCATCATAAAAGTGGTACCAGCAGTCCGTGCTAAGCCAAAATCCAAAATCTTTAAGGTGCAATCAGCTTTCACAACGATATTAGACGGTTTTAAATCCTGAAATAATTATTAAAAAATGAGACAGTATGAAAAGAAAATAGATGTATACGTAATTAATTTTGAAACCACTGGTCATCTTAGAAAATTAAAGAATACCATTTTTTAATATCAGTTGTATACTATTGTCACGCTAGCATCCCCTAAATGCAGCTCTGCGCCACACATAGAGAATAAATGTGGCAGACGTCGTGTTTTTTAAATAGTTTATTTTTATAATTGTTTCACAATGAATTGATGCCTTCAGTTAATTAAATCTATTTTCTTTATATGTTCAAGTAAAATATAATAAGTACTTGATTAGAAATTTTTTAACTTAACTAGAATTGGTGTGTGACACTCTGTCGGCGGTCTTGGTTTTTGATCCGATTCCAATATAACCTTAACGGCAGAAACGACAATTATCCCACTGCGTACTCGATTTAGCCTATGCACTTTATTTTCTTCGAAAAATAAAATTCATTGTATAAAACACAATTTCAATTATCGAACAGTTATTTTTTTTTTTTTGCTGATTTTATTGTCAAAATCTTTAAATCTGTAGTATAGTTCAGATATGCATTTTTAATATTCGGTTAATTGAGTACTGGTTAATTTTTTTTTGAGAGCTATCGATATAACATCCAATATATTATTAAAACTTAACTGGGATGAATCGATTTCCATGAGACTTGATATTTAATGGGAAATTCACAATTCTAATTTAATAAGGATCGATTCAATCTCAAGATTCGTTTAAAAAACTTCCACGTCAAACATACAGCGAAATCTAAAGTTGTCCACTCAAGACAAAATCTCTTCCGAGATATGAGCTGTGTGTTGCACACATATTGCCTAAGGTTTAGACTCGAAATAAACTTATGTACGAATTTAAAATCGACCAAGTTTATTTCTGGACAGGTTCAGAAATAACTCTTAACTCATCCACTCTCACTTGCTACTTTTGTACCAAATAGAGTAGCTGAGATTTAAGACTGGCGAGATGTGCCAACTGACCGCACTACAGCTGGTACCGTTTCTGGAGGATGTGGCCTTCATGAACTGGAGCAATCGGTCTGGTTTGAGGAACCGTCTTTCTTATTAAATGACAGTTCATCCTACAGAAGAATAAAATATTGTTAGAGAAAATATTTTGTTGATAAACGCTAAAGGAGAATGCAAAAGAGTACTTAGCAAATGTCTACATTGCTTCGGCTATACACCGAAGCTTATGTCCCAAATAATGGGAAATTTACCTACTAATAGAGTGAGGATTTCGCAACCGTTTTTAATAGTCGGCCCAGACTACTTTGGTCAGATTAACGCTTCATAAATTAATTAGATCTTAATTTTTTTTTAATATATATCGTTGAGGTCGCCGTGGTCTAGTAGGTAGTGTGCTGGCTTATTAGACGTAAAGCCAGGGTTCGAGTCACAGGCCCGACATCAATAGATAATAACACGTTAAGCTGGCAAGGAATGGAGAGCCAAACAACATAAATCTGCACCTGGCAAAGAAAGTGGATAACAGTTTCCTCTTCTTCAGCATATTCAGTCGGATGGATATGTACAGATCGAGTTTCCCATGAAAGGCATAGCTACCTACTCTATTATCGAGTATGGAGTTATCGACGTAAACATCTAAGGATTCTGAGAAGATGATCATGTTAGAGATCCAGTCGTTCCTGCTTGGAATGAGAAAATTAAATCTCGTGTCCGAACAATACCCTGTAGGGAGATAACCAATGTTCGGTGGGGTCAGAGAATTAACTTCCAAAATGGAAGAACATCCAGAAGAAAGGATACACCAGCGAGACAAGGCTTAGATTCGTGACGAGTTTAGCTGCTTGTTCAGCAAGTAGCGCAGTATGAAGCCAGTGGAGCACCCCGCTTTTAAGTTTAGATATAAGCTTGGTTTAAATGTATAAACCACCCCTGTATTTTAAGTCCCTACTGCTGTGGATTGTAAAGAATATATGAAAAAAAATTACTAGCCGAAAGGTACGATTGTTTACATAATTGAAACTAATAACTTTGTATTTTATTTACCCCTACTTCTCGCAAAATATTTGATTTTATATGTTTCTCCGCTCAATCCTACATTTTGGTGCCCTCGAATCGGATTATCACTTAAAAATAACATATTTGCGAAAATCTATTTGCAGCTTTCGCATCGAAGATAGCCATATTGATTTTTGTTGTTAGATAAACTATACCCTTAACCCATAAGTGCTAATCGCCCCATTTTTAAAACGGTAAGTTATTGATTGGTATTTCGTGGCTGGCGGTGCTCAGCGCTTCAAAATTGGGACGCTGAATATTTTTAAAATGGTAAAATTATTGGTATTTTATTAAAAAAAACATATATTTTATACCATATAGATTCCAATAAATACAAAAAATCCATGTTTTTACGAAAATAAAGTCGGGCTTTTTTTAAATACTTAAAAAAAAACTACTGAAGATTTTCTAAAATTTCTTTTTTTATTAGAAAGTAGCCTACACGATCGGTCCAATTTTTAAGCACATTATCGATTGTGTGCAGCGGGCCATATTGAACGAATACTTCACAAAAATTGAAGAGGAGGATATTGGCAACATTTGGTTTCAACAGGAGGGCGCTACGTGCCACACAGCCGAAGCTACACTCGATGTTTTGCGCCCTGTTTTTGAACTTCGCATTGTCAGCCGCAGAGTTGATGTCGTTTGGCCACCTCGGAGCTGCGATTCGACACTGCTAGACTATTTTTTGTGGAGTGCCACCAAAGTTATGTGTTACGCCGACAAGCCAGAGACAATTGAGCTTTAAAATACAATATCCTTGAAGCCATTGATGAAATACCGCTACTGCAAGGCCATTTGAATGAAATTATTTTCCATTATTAACCGGAAGGATTGTACTTTCAAATAAAAAAAGAAATTTGAGAAAATATTCAGTAATTTTTTTTAAAGTTAATTGGCGGACCCTTTACATAGTCTAAATTGAAATTGAAGAGAAAAAAATTCAACGGTATATCGTATGATATTCAATAGAGATTCGAAACTTATTACATTATCCAATACCAGCCCACTTTTGTTTTTCTTATTCGTTAATTTTTAAATTTTAATAAGAGGCATTATTAAGCGTTATTTGCTTCCCTTTCTACTTAATTTTTTTACATTTATAAAGAAAGTGATAAAATTTTGAGAAAAAAAAATGCAACGCAATGTATTAAAGGTAAAAGGAGGAATTAAAATAAACTATAACAACAACTTTGCAAATTGTGAATTTTAAAACAGAAAGAGATGTCAGCATATAGCAAATTTGCAAATGAATGCAGTTGCTTATCAATTTAATACCAACAAATCAACGGTTTGTCGGATTTCATCGCGATGCCGTTAAACAAATAATGTGGAAAGAAAGAGGAATTGGTCAACTTCGTAGATCTATTGCCCACAATGACCGTCAAGTGACCAAAATGGTAAAAGTTGACCATCGGAAAACGGCAGTAGTTGTCACTAATTACGCAAACGATCAATTAGGAGATTCTATTGGCGTTCACACAGCCAGAAACCGATTAAGAGAGGCGAATTTATTAGCTAGAAGACCAATCAAGAAGCCACTTATAATTGAAGTTAAAAAGAAAAAGCGGCTTGACTTTTCTAGACGGTATCTGCATTGGTCAAAAGAACCGTGTGCCAAAGTTTTGTGGACCGACGAATCAAAGTCTGATGGGTTAAATTACATTCGTCGTGTGAATATCTTCACAACAATTTTGTAAAAAACAACACTCTGTACCATCAGAGCCAAATAAGTTAACAAAAAGATTAATTGTTTAAATGAATAGAACGAAAATAATTTTCCAGGTTCTAAAAGTTAATTCTCGCGATATTAATAGTGAATAAGTTGAACTTCAAAACAAACAAAATAGTAGATAAAAAATTCCATAAAATAAAGTTAAAAGTTAAAAGCTTTTAAGAATGACCAAGTTCATTTAAGTGTTTTTCTTGTTTTTAATTGACTCAAAAATATGCAAGTTTAAATTACCGTTATCATGTTATTGTTGACAAATTAGATTTTCTAATTTTATAAAAAGTGCTCTGTGACTGCTAAGCGATTCTGGTAAGAACGTTCAAAAGCTACAATTAATTATTATAATAAAAAAATTTACAAAATTCTAATAACCTATAAAATTTACCGTTTAAGTCAAACGCGTTTTATAATAAGCTCCGTAAATTTATGAAAAATAAAATATTTATTGAATAAAAAATAGAAAAAGGACTTTTTAAATCAATAACGAAATAATTTCTTAATACGGGAAGTAAAAAAATAATAAAAACATCTGAAATAAAAATTTTTTTAAGATGGCTGAATGCCATCAGTATGAAACTGCAATTCGCGGTGAATTTGGACTAATGTGTGAAGGAGTGTGTAAGAAGGTATGTATGTATGTACAAAAAAGTGTTCTGGTATAGACCAATATTCTCGTGGAATATTAGAATCTAGAGGATTTATTCGGTTTATGTGTGATGACTGCCGCCAATATATCCACAATGTTGACTTAGTACTTAGTGATGTGCAAAAAAATGTTAAGCATAATAAAGAGAATTTGGCAGAATACAGAGATGAATTTAAAGAGACTCTTAAAACAAATTAACGCGAAATTAAGTAACTTCTCGAAGCAACTGAGAAGAGATATACTGAGACTTAGAAGTCGCCGTGGTCTAGTGGGTAGTGTATTGGCTTATTAGACAAAAGGCGCGGGTTCGAATCATAGGTCAGATATTAAAACGAAAAATATTTCTTCGGCGACTTCCTCTCAGCAGATTTCTGGCAAAGACTCTGAGAGTAAAAATTGCCATGAAAAGCATCTCAAAAATCTGTCGTTCAGAGTCGACTTTAAAACTGTAGATCCCGCCATGTATAAAATTAACGCACACAACATAAGTGGTGTGAGAAGCTAGGTCGTAATCCTGAATGAAGGGTTGTAATGGCCAATTATCTATGTATATATGTATGTATACTGAGACTTTGATTGATTTTTTTTTTTTTTGATTTTTGATTTTTATTCATCCTTTATTAACTGGTTTATTTACAATATATACAAAATTTTGAGATTTTATCAATTAGATATTACAGCAAATAACATAATGGAATTATAATAAATAAATAATTTTTGGATATTTGATATATTTAAAGGCAAAACAGGGAGAAAACCTTTATTTGAATGGAAAAGAAAGTCAAACATGTACAGAAAATATGTAGTTTTATGAAAAGGCTATTTTTAAAAATAGTCTTTCATAAAATTACGATTCTCAGTTTGGTGATTCAATATTAATTCAGGTAAGTGGTCTACATTCTCGAATTAGTGGATACGAGGAATTTTCAACTTTTTCGAAATATTTATTATTTAGTCTTGTTATAAAATCAAATATTTTTTCATATTTAGTTTCCTGATGTAGAATGTTAGTTGGATATTTCCAATTTTTGTTATTTATTATTTTTAAACATTTATTTTGAATAATTTGCAATCGTTTTAGATGATAATTTGCAACCATATACCAAACAGTTCTAGCATAAGTTAAAATAGGTCTTATAATACTTTTATAAAGTAGATTTTTATTTTTGGCATTCAAATAAGAGTGTTTATTCAGAAGGGACCATAACGATCTTATAGCTTTGATAGCTTTTTGACACGCCTGTTCAATGTGTTCTCTAAAAATTAACTTTTTGTCTAAGATCACACCTAGATGTTTAACGCAATTATCTATAGGGATGCGATCATTCCCTATGGTTATTTGTCGTCTTGGGATTCTTTTAGGAGATTTATTATATGGGAAAATTATAGCCTGAGTTTTATTGGGGTTTATTTTAATCCTCCATTTATGGAAATATTTGGGCATGCTGAGAGTCTCTTTTCCATTTTCTTAAGCAATGCGCTGGTAAGTTTGCTCGATGAGATCAAAGCAGTATCATCTGCGTAGTAAGCTGTTTCTAAGTCTTTTGGTGCTGTAAAATCCGAAGTATAGATTGAGTAGAGTATTGAAGATAATACGGAACCCTGTGGTAAACCATTAGTTATTCCTTTAGGTGCGGAATTTACTCCATTTAGTGTAACACAAAAGTTTCTGCTATCTAAAAAACTGTCGATTAATCCACACAAATATTTTGGTACGTTAGCTTCTAGTAGTTTATATAAAAGTCCTTTATGCCAAATTGTGTCAAAGGCCTTTTCAATATCTAGTAGTATCATACCAGTGGATCGTTTGGAGTTAATGTTGTTAATAATTTTATTTTTAATTCTATTTATTTGGTGTGTTGTACTGTGCTCTTTCCTAAAACCGAATTGTGATTTGGAAAGCATAGAATTTTCCTCAACGAATTAATTAAGTCGCGAATGTATAATTTTCTCAAAAAGCTTACCTAAATTGCTCAGCAAACTAATTGGTCTATAGCTGCCAGGATCATTTTTCGGTTTGTTGGGTTTATGAATGGGAATTATCTTTGCTGTTTTAAATGTACTGGGAAAATAATTAAGTTTAATACAACCATTAAATATTGTAAGCAGTAGTTTTAAAGCATTTACGGTAAGTTTTTTTAATAGAAGATTCGATAGGTTGTCAAACCCGGGGGATTTAGATGATTTGAGTGATGAAATTAAGTTAATCATTTCACAAAGAGATGTATATCTGCAGTTGTCAAAAACTGTGTATTGGTTTCGAAAGTTGTCTACTAACGAGTCAACCTTCTTGTCAAAGGAATGAGTGAAATGTGCTGTTAGGTTATTAGCCTGTACAAATCTATTGGCGAGAACTTCAGTCTTCCCACTGTCAGACATAATTTTAGTAATTCCTATATTCAGATGGGAAATTTTTGTTTGACCTTTAGCTCGTAGCTTTCTGCTTATTTTCCAAAATGATTTGTCACCTGGCTTCTATTTGGATAAAAGTGCTGACCATTTGCTATTTCTTTCAGCATTAATATTCTCATCAATTAACTTGCTCAGAAACCTTGAATATTGTTTGTAGAAATTAGCCTCATATAAGTTAGTCGATCTATGATATTTCCTATTCAATGTTCTTCTTACTTTTATATATTTAATCACTTTATCAGGTAATGTAACTTTATTTGAAGGATATAATTTAGGAGTAGATATGTCTCTAGCTTCCAAAATAATCTTGCTTAAAGTACTTAATTCATTATCGATAATTGTTTTAGTATTATATATATTAGTGTTAGACACTATTTTGTTATCTATATAGTTTTGAAAGGAATTCCAATTAGTTAATTTATAGTTATAATAGCTTAAATCTACCGTATTTACAGTTGTTGAACTAATAGAACAGACAATCGGGAGATGGTCTGATGGAACCTCATATTCTAGTACTTCCTGGTTCAAATTTAATGTGGTGTTGCTTAAAACTAAATCTATTGTAGAGGGAGCACGTCCGTGTTGATGAGGGTAGTAGGTTGGATTATTTGGATAATAAACGAAGAAGTTGCATGTGTGATGTAATTGACTGAGGACGTTACCGGCGGTTTTATTCCTGATACAGTTCCACGAGGTATGCTTGGCGTTTAAATCTCCAAGTAGTATGTAATCTCTGCTTGGTGAAGTTAATTTAAGGATGTCATGTTTAAAATTATGGATATAATGGGCTGAATACGCTGCTATTATTTTCATAGGTCTGTTATTCATCAGTATTTCAACTGAAATATTTTCTATTGATTTAGTTTTATCCACGGAAATGTTTTTGTGGTTAATATGTTTATGGATAATGAGAGCCACTCGTCCATCCCTTGATCCGTTGGTTCTGTCATTTCGATAAATAAAATAATTTTTGAAATATGGTTTACTCGTTTCATTAAAAAAGGTTTCGTTAACCGAAGCAACTTTAATTTTTTCTTTTTCTAGTAGAAACTCAACATCTACTTAAGTCTTCCATTGTTGTAGAGAATATATCGAATAATTCATCAATACTAAAAATGTCATTATTTGATTTCAGCTGGATAGCATAGGTTGATTTATTATGAAAAAAGTTGTTATTTCTATTATTGTAGGGGACAATTAATGTCATTCGCAAAGTGATCAATTCATTCTTTTCCATATTTTTTACAGTTGAAACATGAAAAGGCAGCAGGACTTTTGACATTAGAATTGTAAGGACAATCTTTTGTATGATGATCGTTGGCACAAATCATGCAGGCTGAACGTCTAAAAACAATGTTCACCACCATGTCCAGACATGAGGCAGTTCCAACATTGGGTTGGTTTATCCTTTTTTGGTTTGTACTTTTTCCAAGTAATTATTACGTTAGATATTGTTCTAATCTTTTTTAAAGATGCAGGATTGAAAGTTTTCCTAGTGAACTGTACCTTGTAGACAGCGTTGTTTGATGAACTGAACTTTGTCTTAACCTCTGTCACTGACGAGGGTATAAGATTATAACTTTTTAGTTCTGCCATGATCTCATCTGTTTTTATTTGGGGTAAACCGTGAAGAAACGTTGTGTAGAGCCTATTTTCCTTCGAATTGTAAGAGTGAAATTCTATTTGATTTCCCTTAATATTTGCTTATAACATTCGTATATTTCAATACTAGGAGGAAAAATTTTAGTACCAATGGAAGTACGTTTGTAAATACAATCTTTGCCCAAAAGATTTCGGATCTCTGTAAAGGGTTTATCTGCCTCCACAACAATAGGGGATGGCTTAGTTTTTTTTGCTTCATTTATATTTGATTCTGGAAGAACTTCCATATCGTTCATACCGGCTAATAGACTAAATCTGTTTCTTGAACATGATGCGATATTTGGGTTATAGGCCACAGGTCTATGAGTGTTAGTCATGATTTTCTTAGGAAGTGATATTTTCTTCTTAGATGAGGGTTTGGCCCCGCGGGCCATCACTAATTGTATTCCCTTTTATTCGTTTTGTAATTGACTACACGTGTGCGAGCTCAAACGAGAACGAGAGTAGGCAATAATGAAAACAAAATATAATAACACTTTTTTTAACTGTTAATTCTTGTTTTTTTTAATTGCTAAGCGCTTTAACGGACACAACCGTTCATAAAGAGAGTTTGATTTGAACTGATACTGAGACTTAAAAAATTAAATGAAGCTCAAAAATGTTGTGATTTAAATGTAAAAGAATTAAAAAATGTACGATGTGATGAACAAGCAACAGAATAAAAATGAAGAAGTGTGTAGCTTATAAAAGAGTCGAATGTAATTGTGTGAGACAATATAAAGAAAATAATAACGGAACCAAATGAAAAACAAGAAGAAGTGTCATACTCAGATATTGTGAAAAAATCAATAGAGATGCCAGACTTAAGTAAACAAATATCCTTAATCGTTAAACCTAAGGCAAAAGAAGATAGTGAAAAAACAAAAGAAGAAATAAAAAAGAAGATCCGGGAAATTTGAGAATTTTGAATGTTCAAAGCAAAAAAAAAAAAAAAAAAAAAACGGAACAGTGGTGATACAAACAGAAACTATGAAAGAGAAAAAATAAAGTCTGCAATTGAAAATGAAATGGGTGATAATTATGAAATACCTGCTACTAAACCAATAGATTTAAATTTATGACTTTTAAATATTCAGAAAAAGCAATATTAGAAATATTACAATAGAGTATTTTATAATGTAAAAGTAGCAACAGATAGCGAAGTGTATATGAAACTTATTAATGTGCAGAAGGTTAATATTGAATGGGAAAAATGCAAGGTTGTCGACGGAACTGATGTGATGCAATGCTTTAAGTGCTAAGGCTTTAATCATAAAACAAGTGAATGCAGGAATAGTGAAATATGTTTTAAATGTCACGGTGAACGTAAAACGAGTGGTTGTAATAATGGCGTTGAGGAAAAATGTATAAAGTGTGTGCGGATGAATAATCGGTTAAACTTGGGACTAGATGTAAATCATTTAACTAACAATAAACAGTGCCCAGTGTATCAAAACAAATTGGAAATTAGGAAATTATATTATTAGGAATAATTACAATCATGATAATGGCTACCTAAAAAAAATTTGTATTTATTATACTATCTCAGACTCATTTTACCGAAAATATTAAAGAATGTGAAATTACTTTGAAGGACTATGATCATATAATATCCCTATCAAACTCTACTAGAACAGTGTATGGCGGAATATAATAAGTCCAGTATATAGATCACCTAAATGTAGTGAAGCTGAATTTTGTAAAGTGTTTGACGAATATTTGGAAGAAATATGTGAAAACAACTGTGATATAGTGACAAGTGGAGACTTCAATATAGATTGGGCCCAACAAACATTTACAGAACAAAAATTGAAAACAGCTTAAATGATAATGGACTTAAACAAATAGTGGCTAACGAAAACGTCAAAAACTCTAATTGATTATGTAATAACAAATAATTATAATGTATAAGTTAAAAACAGTGCGAAATATATAATTGAGGATCACGAATCATTAATTATTGACATTAACATTAAAAATTAACAGAAAAAACCTAACAGCGAACATATTACGGACCGAAATATATTTAGATAATAAAAATGCATTCCACAATCGTTTAAAAATGGTTATAAACTGTGAACAATTGAACAATATAAACGAAAATGCTTTAATGTCAGATAAAAGTTTTGAAGACACCATTAATATGTTTGTGAGAAACTAGGTCAATAATCCTGACTGTAGGGTTGTAATGCCCAATTATGTATGTATTAATATATTTACTAGAAAGATAAAAATTAAAACAGAAAATAACATTAATAAATAGTTTAATAACGAACTACGTGGCTTAAAACGAATAAAAAATAATATATACAAAAAAGCAACAATAGAGAACACCGATGAAGTATGGTTAACGTGTAGATCTATAAGAAATTTATATAAAGTGAAGATTGAGAACGAAAAAATAAATATATTAATAACAGAATTAGTAATGCTAAAGATCAGAAAGAGATGAGGAGAGAAATTAAAAGCTTAGTCCTAAAAAAGAACCAAACTGTGATAAGAAATGTGATATTTAATGATGAAGAATATAATAGTAATATAAATATAGCTAGTCATTTTAATAGTTATTTTGCAGATAATATGTATTAAGGAAATAAGAAACTCGATCGAGAATGTGCAATACATAAATAATGTAATAATTGTAAATCAAAAACTTAAATTCCGTGCAATATCTATGTTAGAGCTAAAGAAGATTGTAAAGAGTCTAAAGGATAAACCAGATTAATCTAAGACATCGAAGAAAACGATTATTGATAACTGGAATATAATTGGAACATTTTTATTACGTATAATCAACAAATTACTTGAAAATGGAGTGTTTCCGGACACCTGAAAAGAAACATTAGTAACACCAACAGAAAAAGTAGCCAACACCATTAAGTGTGAAGAATTTCGATCGATTAACTCCTTAAAGACATGTGAAAAAATTTTGGAGAAAGTTGTGAAGGAACAATTATCTTGGAAAATATTCACTTGTTTCGAAATTCCAATCCGGATATAGGAAAGGGTTTTCATGTGAAACTGCAGTCAACTTTGTAATTAATCGATAGAACAAAATAGGAAAAAGTCAAAAAATAATGGCAATATTTTTAAATTTTAAGAGAGCGTTTGAGACAATCGAGAGAAAAATCATGATTGAAAAATTGTATTTATATGGAGCGCAAGGTGCTGAGCTCGAATGGTTTAAATAATTCTTGAGCTATAGAAATCAAATAACAAGTATAAACGGAGTAAGATCGCAGCCCATTTATAATGAACACGGTGTTCCACAGGGATCCATTCTAGGTGCTTTACTATTTAGCATTTATATAAATGATATGCCCCAGATTTTAACGGGAAGTGAAATTACTTTTTAGGCGGATGACACACGGATATATACAATAGGAGACACTAAAGAACAATGCACAAACAAATTAAAGAATGATATAGATAATATTAATGTTTGGTTGAATATTAATAAATTAAAATTAAATGAAAACAAAACAAAAATCATAGAAATTAACATGACTAGTGAAACAGAATTTAAAATAAATGAGAAAATTATAGAAAAAGTTAATGAAATTAAGTACCTGGGATTTGAAATAGATAAAGAACTTAAATTTAAAGAGCACATACATTCTTTATATCTGCAAGAAAGTTGGTAAGATAGGATTTTTCAAAAGAATCCGAAAGAATATCTCTGCACTAATGGCAATTAATATATAAAATACAACAATAAAAAAAAACAATTCTTTTTTATAAAAATAATACAAAAATATGAAACAATTCATATTACAAATTAATTATTATTTTATAAAAATAATAAAAAATAATAATTCAAAAAACATGCAAACCTATTTAAAAATTTGATTAGAAATTTTCATTTTTATTGCTTCTTCTTAAAGTTCAGTTAAAATCATTGATTTTGAAAAGTGTATGCACAAAACTAAAAATCAAAAACATCAAAAGAAAACAAAAACACCGTTTAAAACAACGGTATATTTTTTTACTACACATTAGGTTTTTTGTTATATTTGGCAAATGTCATTTTATCTTCATTCAAATAATATTTTTATTTGTTCGTTAAACTGAGTACAAAAAATAATGTTTGTTCGCTATTTAAGGTACTCAATAGGAAAAATTTGCCTGTTCGTTAAATGCGATGTTCGTAGAATCGAATGGTCGTTAAATCGGACAATTACTGTAATAACAGATGGCAAATCGTTTATAAATAATGTGAATAGTAGTGGACCAAGATGGCTTCCCTGAGGTACTCCGGGGGAACATCGATGACTTTAGATAGAGCATTTTCAAATTTCACTTACTGAGTTCTACTAGAAAGATAAGTTTTTAGCCAACGTACTACATTATTACCAAAACCCATGCAAGATAGCTTATAAGGCAAAATATATTGGTTGGCTCTATCAAATGCTTTACTGAAGCTGTATAAATAACATCAGTTTGTTGCCTATTGATGAACCCTTCATTTACTTTATTTGTTAATTCCAAGATATTAGTAGAAGTTGAACATAATTTTCGAAACCCATATTGATATGAGGTTAAAATTGAAGATATTTGATGATATAAAGAGTCTGTTACAATTTTTTCAAAGTTTTGGAATTGCATTCAATTTTGTCACACCTCTGTAGTTAGAAACTTCCAATTTATTGCCAGCTTTAAACAATGGAATTATGAATGATTAGGAAACTAGAAATGTTTTCAGCACAATGTCTAAGAATACAAGTAGGTATACCATCTGGACCTGGGGTAGGTGAGCTTTGTATAGACAACAAATTTTTTCGAACAGTTTCAGCAGCAATATACGAGATACGAATACCTGATGATTGGGATAAATCATAAGGATAGGAAGCTTAATTTTGGAATGATTTATAAGAATATGTTGTTGCAAAAAAATCAGCAAACAAATTACTTATGGACATTTCGTCGTAAACACTACGAGAGCCAAATTTTATGTAGTTCGGGTATGTATGTATACGACGTTTAGAGTTAATAAATTTGTAGAAAGACTTTGGATTATTTTTTATTTTTGACTTCATTCGGTGTAAGTAGTTGTTATATGCCAATTTATTAGCATTGATGTAATTAGTTCTTGCTATTGAATACCGTATATAATCAAGAGAGGAGCCAGATAACTTATATTTTTTGTAAAGTTTATTCTTCCTGTTTTTGATATGCGAAAAAGGCTATCTACAGATTCTGTAAACCCATCTTCCAAATTTTATGGACATATGTGCTTATCCCCAATAAAAAATTGTCTTCCAGCAGTATGGTGATTCGAAGCATACAGCAAAAATTGGCATTGGCCGCACAAAGTCCCGACCTCAATCTTTTTGAAAACCATTGGCCATTCGTGTATAAGCCGGCTCGGGCAGTACGAAACAGCCCCAACAAACATGTATAAACTTTGGGATCGTATAAATGCGGAATGGAATCGAATTCCGAAAGATGTTATTGATAATTTGGTAGAACGCATTTCAAACCGCGTAAATCGGGCTATTTCTAATAAGAGTCTATAGACCAAATATTGAAATTGGGTTAGTTTCTTGAATTTTCTTGAAATGTGCAAAATTGAGTTTATGTGGGTTATTTTTGTTTTTTTATACAATCTCCTTGACTTCATTTCATTAAATACTTTTTTTTACTACTTTTTGCTAAGAATAAAAGAAAAAATTAAAATTAATTTTCTTTTTGGTATTTGCGTGTATGGTTTTGTTTTTGTGGATGACGAAACTCAGTATTGTGAACATGCACTCACTTCTGCTCGCCACTGTATATCTATTATTCGACATAATATGCTATGATTTTTGATGAGGTAAACTTGGAAAATTCGAATTTCTTTCATATTTTTCAAGTTTATTCATTCATAGTAGCAAACTTTAATAAAACCATATAACCATCAGAAGTTGGCCAACACTTTAGATAATAACTACGGTAAACTTAACTAAGTAGTACAATTAGTACTCACTTGAAATAAAAAAAATCATAATTTTTATAAATTAAAAATCATAATTTAATAAATTAAAAATCATAATTTAATAAATTAAAAATCATAATTTAATAAATTAAAAATCATAATTTAATAAATTAAAAATCATAATTTAAAAAAAAAAAAGTCATTAAATCATATTTTGGTGGAAAAATCGTCAAAAATATGATCAAATCATCATTCTTGCAACGCTGATTTCGGCCAAGTTTAGATCTAATATAATAATCAACATCCTCCAAATTTGTGTCATAAGCCAACCGTGAAACACAAATATTCTTCCTTGGGGGAACAGCTTGTAGTGGTCTATGACCAGTTTGATCGTCCGTTATCCCGTTTATTGGCTCAGTAATAATTGGAGAAGTAGTCGAAATAGGAGCTTCATTATTCATTTTGATTGATGGAGTATTCAACTGTGGATAGTGTGCTAGGCTATTAGCGCGAGGGTCGTGAGTTCGTTTCCCGCCAGAGACTCTGGTCTGTGACGCTACACCGAGTACACGGTATAATTAGAATATAAATTGTATTTGTATTGTAATTAATAAATAAATAAATTTCAGATAGGCTGAAAATCACATCATTAAAATTTAAAAACCATTTTTTATTTAATGCTCTAAAAGCTAAGAAATATTAATCGTTAAGCGGTGGATGGATCACGTCATACTAAAAACAACAATTTTAAATTTAATGCTTTAAAAACTAAGCAATATCAGCCATTACAAAACTGGCACGTTCCCACCACAATCGGAGCTATGCTCCGAAACCACCCGATCCAACATCGGCCAAGGATTGTCAACTCAGCGAAAGCTGTATCAACCGTAAGTCGAGTACGGTTTGCAAAACGCATTTAGAGAAAAATGCTTGTAAAAAATATCGAAACGTGGTGTTTTCGGAGAAATCTAAGATTAATTTGATTAGAAGCAATGGAAAAGCGTAGGTTAGATGACCTAAAAATAAAAAGTTACGTTCTCGTTTCGCAAAAAAATATTGGAGGTAATATTTTAGTTTGGGAATTCTTATGACGACATGACGCTTCGACAAAAATCTTTACTGCAAGAAAATAAAGTGATCTACGATAATTCTAAATCTAAATATATCAATCTAAAATAATATTAAATCTAAAAATTGGAAATCGAATATATCGCCCATGTTCTGGAAAACGCATATCGCTTAATGTTTGCGTTTTCGATTTGAAAACGCCAAATAGGTGTTCTGACAAACGAAATCGCTAGAAATTTGGCATTTTCAAATCGCTAGTTTTTTTATTTAAACTGTACCTTAAATTAACAATAAAATTATACACAATTTCTTTTTATTTCAATGAAAACATTTAGCATTTTTTAACGATTTAAATTAAAATTAATATTGAAGACCAAAATTTGCTTTGAGTTTGTTTATTGTTTGTATCATTTGTTCACTTATCAACTGGCGATTTATGCAAACAGCTGCTTAATCTTCGAAAAAAATTTAATGCTAGTCGTGTTAATTTTACAACAACAAATAAAATACGTAAATTATATAAAAATTACGCATGATCTTTTACTTATGTTCAATGGCATGGAAAACCCCTTAGTATTTTTTCATTAACATTTCTTTTGCTTTTTGGTTTTTTAAAGCTAATATAGCAAGCAAATACGTTGTAGGCATTTAAAATTTTTTCATTTGTTTATGTTTTGTTATGATAAAACATATGTTTTCATTGTTCGAATGCAACTTCGAAAAATGCAAAACGCCAGCATATCGCTTCGTTTTCAAAACAGGCTGTCATGCGTTTTTCAAACCTCGTTTTCCAGAACACGGGCATATATAAATTGAAGGATTTCTTTTAGGTCTAATTTGAAAATCAGTTATAGCTATTATTGAGAAAGGATTTTATGTCACTTTGGTTGAAAATTTGTCCTCCAAAATGATTGAATTCCAAACTGTACTATACTTTTGTAAAAGAAAAATTGGTATTATGTTGCTGCGTTGAATTACAATTCTTCATTATAATGACTCGTACCGTCCACTTAAAGAGTTCCATTCATTACATAGTGCTTTGAATATTTTAACCTGCTTATTTTCAGGAACAAAATTTGTCGTGATGATTTGGAGAAAAAATCATAATCATTGCAATAAAAATGTAAAATTTTCTTTAGCAAAAACAAGAACTCTTTATCTTTATGTACTTAAGAGTTAGGTCGTTTCAGTAATCTTTTTCTTTAATGAGATTTAAAAAAATAACCATTTTACTGAAAAAATTATTACAACCCCTGAATAGCTTTGATCTAGAAAGGTATAACAATTGATATACGCATTAACGTGTATTTAAATTTCAGACTCTAAATGTATCTCTGTATATGCAGGCACCCAAATATTTATTCGTATATAATGAATACATTTACAACGAATAAAAAGATTTCCATAAAATAAATTATTTATTTGCTTCAAATTTGAATTCATTAATTTTTTTGCGATTTTAGTGATGTTTAAGTTTTGCTGTAGACGACACAACCTTAAACAGCTGTTATTTGCCAATTTGTGCCCTTACGAAAAATATGTAAGAGCAAACAAATATGTGCCAAAACATCATGAAAATATTTGACAAATAGTAGTTACATTAAAAACATTTTTATTTGCAGGCAAATAATTTTATTTGCCCAAAGTTGAAGATTTATTTGTTTGCCACGCAAAATTATTTTGTGGTCACATTATGGCAAACAAATATTTTACGTTTTGTGGCAAATATTTTTTAGATGTGACCGTACCTTTAGATGTAATGTATTAAGTGCACGTATGAGCACTGTGTTTTTATATTTTTTTAAGGCAGTGATTGAAATAAGCTGTGTGCCATGCGTATAAAATTTATGCTGGGAGGTGAATTACATTTGAAGTTTGTAATATTTTTTGGTGTAATTATTAAATGTCTTGTTTAGATAAAAATACTGGAAGAAATAAAAAAATATCTGTCTCTCATTTTTCATCTTATTAATTTTTTGAATATTTTGCGAAGATGCAATTATTAGCTAAGCATATATTAGGATATAAGAAGGTAACATCCATTATTATTAAAGAGTCTGGTGACGTCATTTTTTGGAGTTCTTAAGAAGCGAAGTTTTAATTAATATATATACTGAATTTTCTATAGTTTAAAATCCCAAATTGTTTTCCTTGACTGTATCAAAAGCATAGTTATAGGCCGTAATTTGAGAGTCAATACGCCGCACGCCTCTACTTGTCGACAACATATACTTCGTTTTGCCCTCATTTACTGCCAGACCAATCTTCTTCTTCAAACTTAGCACTAAAGGCAGCAGTGACATCTCGTTTGGTACGCCCTATGAAGTCGATGTCGTTAGCGTACGCAAGCAACTGGACACTTTTTTGAAAAATAGTGCCATTACGATGCACTCCCGCCTTTCGCAGAACACTCTCCATGACGAAGTTGAAGAGGTCGCATGATAAGAGATCGCCTTGTCTGAAACCTTGCACGGTATCAAAAGGTTCGGAGAGGTCCATTCCTACCTTAACGGAGCTGCAGGAATTGCTCAACGTCATTCTGCATAGCCTTATCAGCTTCGCAGGCATACCGAACTCGGACAATGCGGCAAAAACACGATCCCTTCTGGGGCTATCGAAAGTAGCCTTATAGTTGACAAAAAGATGGTTTGTGTCGACTTGATTTTCGTGGGTCTTTTCCAGGATTTGGCGTAGTGTGAATATCTAGTCGATGGTGAACTTGCCAGGTCTGAAGCCGCACTGATAAGGTCCAATCAGTGTTTTGACGGGTGGCTTCAGTCGTTCACACAATACGCCTGTAAGAACCTTATATGCGATAGGGAGAAGGCTTATACCCCTATAGATGGTGCATATCGTAGGGTCTCCCTTTTTCAGAACAGGACAGAGGACACTGAGGTTCCTATCGTTGGGCATACTTTCCTCTAGCCATATTTTGTAGATGAGCTTGTGCATGCACCCTACTAACTCATTATATCCGGTCTTAAACAATTCAGCGGAGAGGCCATCAGGACCTGCCGCTTTGTTGTTTTTAAGTCGCATAATCGCGACTTTAACCTCTTCATGGCTAGGCGGCGGGATCTCCACGCCGTAATCATCGATCGGGTTCGGAACATCATCTCTAGAGGCGGTATTGATATCGCCATCGCCATACAGCAGAGCAGAGAAGTGTTTCCTCCACAACCTCAGCACCCCTTGCGGATCTGTAACCAGGTTTCCATTCTCATCCTTTCAGGAAAACACTCCGGGCTTATACCCCTCGATCAGACGCTTAACCTTTTGATAGAATGTTCTAGCGTCATTCCTACATCTGTACCTCTCGACTTCTTCACACTCACGCCTTTCCTGTTCCCTCTTCTTGCGTCTGAAAAGGCGTCTCTCATCCCTTCTCCTCTCTCTGTAATTTTCGACAATGGCTCGCGTAGCGGCCGACTGCAACGTTTTGCTGTATGAGGCGCATTTTGCTGCAGCTGCCTCACGACACTCCTCATCGTACCATTGATTTCGTTGGGGTGGGCGTTCGAAACCAAGGAATGTTTCCACAGTATTCCGCGAGGAGTGGGAGGTGTTGGCCCATAATCCGCCAATGTCGCTGAGATTGGATGGGGAACGACGGAGCTTATCAGAGAGTTGAGCGGAGAACGCCTCAGCTGTCTTTTGTGATCGCAGCTTCTTAACGTCCAGCTTTCGTAGTGCACTAGAGCGCGCAGTCCTCGAGGCGCAAATGCGCACTCGGAACTTGGCTGCGACAAGACAGTGATCCGAGTCAATGTTTGGACCTCTAAATATGTGCACATCTAGTACACTGGACACATGCCTTCCGTCAATCACAATATGATCGATCTAGTTAGATGTTGATCGATCGGGGGTCATCCAAGTGGCCTTGTGAATGTCGAGAAGCTGAAACCTGGTGCTACATACCCGTAGCCGAGAAACTTTATTATTAAATTATGCTAAGACAGTCAAAACTGTTGGATATCGTGCTGTTTATGCTGCTGTAAGAAGAGTCTTTTGCGAAACATCTAAGCCAAGAATCATACGAAGTGAAGAAGATATTGACATAATTTTGCTTTAGGCAACAGCTAATAAACCGATGCTGAACATGAAGTTTATTTATCTTCTTAAAATATTTATTTATTTAAAAATTAGTTAAATTTTTTATGAAATGTATTTAATTATTACTTATTTATATGATATTTTTCTAATTTACATTCTGCTGGTATTTTGAATTGATTGACAACGCTGTCTGAACAATGTGAACGCCGTTAACTTTTTCCTTTTGACTTTTCTATATTACATTTCCTTACTCTTTTTCCAAACTTTGTATTGTTAAGACGTAATTTAATTTTTCCAATAAAAGAATATTTTTTGTACAACTGAAATATTAAAACACATTCATTTGTTGTTAATTATAATGAAATTTTGACAAATTCAATAAATTAAAAAACCTGATGGCGCAATTACCACAATTACCCAGTGTTATAGCAGTTCAAGAAACTTGGTTTAGTAATGAATTACTTCAGTTATACAATATTCCTGGTTATAAAGCTATACATTGTTGCAGAGCTGGTGGATATCGAGGTGCATCTGTTTATGTACATATTAAGCTCAAGACAGAATTGAAATATCTGAAAGCTTTTATTGAAGCCATTGCTTTATTATTAGAGGATATAAAATTAAATGTAAAGGTTTTGAAATTTATAACATTTTATAGATCATTTTACAGAAGTCGCCGTGGTCCAGTAGGTAGTGTGTTGGCTTATTAGACGCAAAGCCAGGGATCGAGCCCCAGGCCATACATCAAAATAAAATACAAAAAGTATTTCTTCGGCGGTTTCCTCTCAGCAGATTTCGGCCAAAAACTCTGAGAGTAAATAAAATTGCCATGAAAAGTTTCTCAAAAGTCTGTCGTCCGGAGTCGACTTTAAACTGTAGGTCCCGCCGCTTATGTCTAAAATTAACACACACAACATAAGTGGTGTGAGAAATTAGGTGCATAACTCTGACTGAAGGGTTGTAATGACCAGCTATGTATGTATGTACAGATCACCAAAATGTGGTTACAACAGATTTTTTCATTTTTTGGAAAATATGCTTTGCTGCTATGGTCTTAGCCAATGTGTTTTTGCTGGCGATTCAAATATTGATATTTTAGACGTTGAACAATCTGAAGAACTGATAAACTTGCTGGCCAATTATGATATTTTAAATTGTCACAATATGATCTCACACCCTTGAAGTGGAACTTCCATTGATCACGTGTATAGCAACATACGTAGAAAACTATTTGCGGATTCAATTGAATGTCGATTTTCTGATCACAATATAAGTAATTTCTATTCTGATTGATGATAAGTCATTAAACGGAGATTTTGATGAGGAAACACGTTTTTATTGCGATTTTCATAGAGCTAAAAGATATATTCAATTTGAATTACCTCAAATACATGTAACAGGTATTGGATTAATAGCAATTTTCACAAATTAATTACCTATAAAAAAACTGTTACGGCTAAGGAAAAAGAGGTCCGATACTACAAATATTATGGAAAGATTGAGAGGTGATAGCAATTTTACAAAAAAGCGGTAAGAGAATGCATGAGCGATTATTACAAAAATAAATTAGACTCTGTTAAAGAAGATCCTAAAAAAAGTTGGAAATTTATAACCCTTTCCGATCTAAAGCCAAACCAAGTGACAGATTTATCTAAATTTTTGAATACTGTACTTCTGTGTACATAGATTATTATAAGGTATTAAGTTTTGTCAGTAAGACCCTTTATCCTTTTGTTTCAAGGACACGCACAATTGTAGCACATCAAATAATGTTAAAATTAAATAATAATAAAATTACACTTTACATACAATATTAAATAATTTAATTGGAAACACTTGTTTGATGAAAAGATTTCACAATTTATAGAATTTTAATTTATATGCAAACTTACATAATTTTCATAAATAAAACTACCAAAATATTATGAAAAAATAAAAACTGATAAAGATTGTTCATAATGATCAACAAAGACAGAGTATACACAATTGTTTTATGCCCGTCATGTCGCATAAAGTCATATATTAATGAAATTACAGAGACTTAAACGCATCCGCACAATTGTGCGTATACGGTCGGAAAGGGATAAATAAGTCTCTTGGGAGAACTTCAAGAGTAAGCATTAATATAAAAGATATCAATGGAAAAACAATAGTTAATGACTTAGAAAATGCTGAAACGTTGAACAATTATTTTATAGACTCAATATCAAATTTATTACTCACAGACTGATCATTTTTATTTATTTATTTTTAAACATTATATGCAAGATGAAGTAAAACATATCATAAATGATGAAGTAACTCCCTTTCTTGTTCAAATTTTGAATAATATGATTAGTACTGCAACATATCCAATATTTTGAAACTTCATAAAGTAACTCCACTTCCTAAGGAAAATAAAGCATCTATGGTTGGAAAATACAGACTTGTTACTATTTTATCAGTTATTAACAACATCTTCGAAAGAATTTTATATAATCATATGTCATTGTATTTACCCACATGTTGGGTAACAGACTAATCCGATCAAATTGGGTGGATGTTCTGTCGTCAAGCGTGCGACCAGGGGTACACCACAGAGGGGTGTCCTATCCCCTCTTTTGTGGCTCTTAGTTGCAAATTTTGGTCTGAGGCTACTCGAAAGTAGGGGCTTTAAGGTTGTGGCATATGCCGACGATGTGGCTATTCTTGTGGGTGGTAAATTTTTGCCAACGCTGGGGGAACTGATGGAGTCTGCTCTTGGAATTTTATCCTCTTGGGCGACAAAGTGTGGTCTGGGGATAAATCCAAATAAGGCTGACCTCGTTTTGTTCTCACGTAGGTACAAGATTGAAATCTTCAGGTTACCAAGATTAGCTGGTAGGGAGCTTCCGTTGTCTTCTGAGGTCAAGTACTTGGGTGTTATCCTGGACAGTAAGTTGAACTGGAAACGAAACACCGAGGAAATAATGAAGAAGGGACTAAATGCTTTCTACCAGTGTAGGAACTCCATAGGTAAGAACTGGGGTCTTCCGCCGAGAGCCATTCGCTGGATATATCTGGCGATTGTTAGACCGGTGATTACTTATGGCTGTGTTGTCTGGTGGTGTGCCTTAGATAAGAGTTTACAACGGAAAATCTTGGATAAGGTTCAGCGGATTGCCTCTTTGAGTATCACTGGAGTGAGGAAAAGTTGCCCTCAGGCTGCTCTTGAAACTATGCTCTGTCTGACGCCGCTTGACTTATATGTAAGGAACTCGGTTTTGAACTCCACTTCAGGTTGAATGATGACTGCAGCGTTTTTCAGGCGGAGATTTTCGCAATACTGAAGGCTATTAAGGCCATAGCTGGTGGCCCATCTTCGGATTCGGAATCTTACACGATCTTCGTTGACAGTCAGGCTACCCTTAGGGCCATTGCGTCGGTCTGGTGCAAATTACGGCTCGTTCGCGAGTGCAAAGAGTCGTTGCGGAGTTTTGGACCGGACCGTATCCGTCTATGCTGGGTTCCGGGTCACAGCGGAATACTGGGCAATGAGACGGCGAATGCCATCGCTAGGTTAGGTTCGCTTTCAGGTGGCGATTTGACGGTTGGTCCTGACCCCCCAGTCTGTCACCTTTATGGCCTCATCGATGAATGGGTCGGGAGGGAAGAGCAGAGACGTTGGGGGAACGGATCGGGTTGTTCTGTTTCTAGGCGTCTATGGCCTGCTATGGACAGCAAGAGGATAGAGTGGCTGCTGGGCTTGGTTAAGGTCAGCTTAAGGTTGGTTGTCGGTTTTATCACGGGGCACTGCGAGATTAGGTCGCTGACGGGGATCTGGAACAGATCCCAGCCGGACTATTGCAGGGTATGTTACGATGAGGAGGAGTTGGAGACTGTCGAACATCTCCTCTGCAACTGCCCAGCCAGGTTGAGGACCCTTGGCAGGGCCTTCTTTGAGAACTTGAGTTCTGTGTCGAGAGCCGAAATCAAGGCTCTCCACAGATTCATTAGCAGCTTGGGCTGGTTGAGAGGTGCTAGGGCTTCATAAGTGTAGTCGCACTCTCAACCTCTGTTGTTTTTCATTCCTCCGTTTCCCATTCTCCCTCCCCTTCCCTATTTTCCTATATCCTCCTTTTCCTTCCTCCCCTAAGGACAATGTACAATGGGTCAATTTCGACCTCCGGGTACTGTGCTTGTGTAACCTAACTTAACCTAAGCAACAATTTACTTAATGATTTTCCATATAATTTTAGAAAAAGATGTGGAACGGAGGAAGCAGCTGTTAACGTTGTTAATTACACCTGTAAGAGTTTGGATGACGGACATAATGGGGTAGCTGGAATTTTTTATGATTTCAGTAAAGCATTTAATCCCATAGATCATGATATTTTGATTGACAAACTGAAATTTTATGGGTTTCAAGAAAAAGATCTTCAATTGTTAAGGAGCTACCTAACAGATCGTTGGCAGTTCGTTCAGATTAGTGCTAATAAGAGTAGTTCAAGAAGAATTTTAAATGGTTTGCACAAGGTAGTGTACTTGGGCCATTATCATTTTATATTTTCATTAATGATTTACATAATTTTACTCCTACTGGGAAAATATTTATGTATTCAGACTGTGTTTGTCTATCCATCCTATATCCATACAAGCATGAAACAGTTGTCAAAGCCTATATGCAACGGGATGCTGCATTAATATGTGAGTTTGTCAGAATAAATAAACTTATATTAAATGGTAACAAAACTCTGCTCATACGATTTAAGCCAGCTTTTAATAAAATACATTTTTCGATAATTATTGATGGAAAAGAGGTGACAGAAGTTAAGTCGATTAAGTACTTGGGAATTAATATTCAGAGCAACCTTGCTTGGGATAAACACATACAATCTCTTAGAATGAAAGCTGCTCAAGTTGTTGATTTATTATATAAATTTAAGAATAAATTTGATACAGAAGTAAAATTAACCATTTAATCCATTTTAATTAAATTAGCCATCATCTATGGACACAAAAACCCTACTGAATTAAAATCGTTACAGCGCCTTGAGAATAAAGCTTTAAAGGCAGTCTATAATTTACCAATGTTATATCCAACTATAACAATGTTTATAGACATATGTCAAACTATCTTACCAATACATGGTATTCACTAAATGGAGATTTTATTATATGTATTCAAACGTTTGAATAATATTGGCCATCATACTATTTCATTTGCAGCAAATCAAAATATGTACAATACAAGAAATAATGGAGATTTAAGAATAAGCCGGTGTAGGTTGGAAGCGACTAAACAAAGTGTAGAGTTTATGGGTAGCCTTAAGTATAATAACTTGTCACAAAATTTTAAAAATGAAAATAGAATTTCTATGTTTAAAAAGTTACTGAAAGAACATATCTTAGAGCACAGAGACGCGCTTTTACTGTAAAATTAACAAGTATTATTATTATGTAAACATGTAAATTTTATTATTATGTATATGTATATGAAACTTAGTTTAAAATATTTAACCAACTTGCCTCATTATGCCTTTCGGAGCTGAGGCCAACAATTGTAATGAATTAAATTGAAAATAAAATAATTAAAAAAAGCCTTTGAAAGTTCCGTAAATTGTGTAAACTATTTTCCAAATATTAAATTATATATGAAAATTTAGTTGCCCAATCCTAGTGAATTTAGAGACATTCTAAGTTTACATTTTTGCCCAGTTTAATTCTTTATCAGTTGAACCATTACTTTTTCCAAAAAGTTGTCTATTAACAAATCACGTAAAATTTTTGAAATAAATTTAGCAATTTAGATTTCACCTTCTTTAATCATTTCTAAGCACCAATTATAATTTCTAAAATGATTAAATTAGGTTATCATACCAAAGTATGTATTTAATTTTTATTCATTTAACATTAACTATTAAAGATTATACAATTGTTTTTAAAACAGGTCTCAAGGTACAGGACTCGCAAATTTGTCTATGCATAAATGGTAAATTAGGACGTTTTCATATAAACTCTTATTGATTTTTTAGCTTACCCTGTGAATAATGCCCGCAGAATGTAAATGCTTTATTCCACATAGCATTTGATATAACAAATATGACATTCTATCATGGTCGAGATCCATTTGAATAACTTGACATAAATTAGCATCCATTAGCTCCATAACGAGATAAACGTCTTGAAAATCTTCTAAGTTTCGCTGAGGAGTAAATGCATTGAGTAATCCAATTATCTAAAAGTATGATAATAAATAATTTTTAGACGATAACATTTATTAATATTATTTATGATAACTAATTTTATTTTCAGGGAGTCATTTGACAATATATTATAAGGACATATATAAATCAAAATGTTGTCAACTATATTCTAACTCCCATATTTCTAAAATTATTTTTGATTTATGAAACAAATTTTCATATACATTATGCTTTATAAACTTTATATTAATCCATTTTATTTATGAATATGGGAGTATTTTAGAAATTATATACATATATGCAGTGACCTCGCAGAAACGTAAACTAAATTTTGTAAATGGCGTTTAAGTTTCCGATTCTGTCCCCGTTTCCGATTATTTTTTTTTTTGTTTTTTTTTTATGATTTCTTCGTCATTTTTAATTACGCTTTACGAATTTACTTTAGAAATTTAGCTTGCTTATTTTATTTCGATCTCAAAAATGTTCATTATTCCTTTGTTCAAATCAGGAAATAAATCCGATGTTACAAATTATCGTGGTATTGGAAAACTGAGTATAATTCCAAAACTATTTGAAAAAATGATTACCGATGATTTATGTTATCTGGTTCAAACTTGATATCACCTTATCAGCACGGTTTCAGGAAGAAGTGTTCAACTAAACCAAACCTGCTTCATTTTTCAACAGTTGTTAATCGAGAATTTTTTCATTAGCAACAAACAGACGTTATCTACACGGATTTCAGCAAGGCTTTTGATAAAGTCAATCACGTACTTTTGAAGAGGAAACTTTATTTAATGGGATTTACTGATCTTAGTTTAAAATGGACTTACTCATATTTAACTAACAGAAAACAAACCGTACTTTTTAAAAACTACTGCTCCAGAAGTATTGATGTCCTTTCTGGTGTACCTCAGGGTAACCATCTTGGACCGCTTCTGTTTTCATTGTTTTATGCCTGATATAATTCACTATTCCAAGATCCTAATATACTCTGATGACGTAAAAATTTTCCTAAGTTATCGCCAAATTTCCGATCAGAAACTACTTAAAAAGGACTTAAATTCGTTTCATTTATGGTGTAATTTAATGCAGCTTAATCGAAAAAAAATTTAAATACATGAGATTTGTAAGGAAGAATCCGATTCCTGCAAATTATGCTTTTGATGGATACCATCTTGAGCTTGTAGATAACTTCCTGGATCTAGGAGTTTTACTTGATCCCAAATTAAATTTTATTCCACACATAGCAATGACAGTAAATAAAGCTAGAAGCGTACTTGGTTTTTGTTGAAAATCGCAATACGCGATATGGCAAATCTGGCATCATCCTTATTTAAGCCTTTTGGCAACTCTAATTTTTTATCTATTCTTGTATCAAAACTCCATTTCTGAATTCAATCACTTTTTTAAGCTTCTTTTATAAACGTTTGCTTTTACTTAACAAATAAATGAAATCATAGAATTAACAGGTTATGAGCAAAGCAGCTTCCAACGCGCCAAGGAAATAACTATTGGACAAAAGAGCTTACGAATTTTTTTAAGTACAAACAAAAGGAAAATTTTTTTTCCTCGAAGGAACATCGTGATATAATACGGCGTCATTGTCGAACACTGGAAAATGAGTTACAACACGATAAGAATAGAACCTTTAAACAAGGAGAATTTTGATACGTGAAAGATCCAAGTACAAGCTCTATTGGTGAAAAATGAATCCTGGAAATACGTCTGCGGAAAATCCGTAAAACCGGAGGACGCTGCGGAAGCCACTTTGTGAACGGAAGATGACGAGAAGGCTAAATCAGATCTCATACTGAAAATCAGTCCATCAGAACTACAGCAAATTAAGAACTGTAGCACATCGAAGGAAGTTTGGGACAAGTTGCACTCAGTTTATCAATCACGAGGGCCTGCCCGTCAGGCAATGTTGCTGAAGTCTCTCATTTTGACAAAAATGCAAAGCGGAGATGACATGCGTGATCACGTACGAAAATTCTTCGAAGTTGTCGATAAACTGAACGAAATGCAGTTGGTGATTATAGACGAACTGTTAGCTATACTTTTACTGTATAGCATCCCAAGTGAATACGAAACTTTTAGAATCGCCATCGAGTCGCAGGAGAAATTACCGAGAACGGAAATCTTAAATGTCAAACTACTTGAGGAATTCGAAGCACGTAAACGGAATACAAATGAACACGAACATATCGAAGGAGCAATATATTCCAATAACGGAACACATCGTGTCAAAAACAATTACGTTAACGGAGGCGACAACAGAAAAGGAAAGACTCGAAGCGGAAAGATTGCCGTATCAAGGCTTGATCGGATCCTTGATGTACTTAGCGGTTTCAACCAGACCCGACATTACACACGCCGTGAGCGTTTTAAGCCAGTTTAATGTAAATTATGGAACAGCGCACTGGACAGCCGGTAAAAGAGTCCTGCGTTATTTGAAAGCTACCCAAAACATCGGACTCGTTTATTCTTCCAGTGACAAACCAGTAGAAGGATATGCCGATGCGGATTGGGGTTCGAATATAGACGACAGAAAATCGTACACAGGCTACGCTTTTACTTACGCAAATAAATGAAATCATAGAATTAATAGTTTTATAAAACGGTGGACAAAAGAATTTAATGATCCTTATGTTGCTAAATCGCTCTACACATCTCTTGTAAGGCCTATACTCAAGTATGAATCCATAATATGGGATCCTCTATATAAAAAATATTCCGACGTCATCGAATCTCTACAAAAGCAATTCCTGATATTTTGTCTACGAGGACTGAATTTTAATCCCACTAGTTTACCTTCTTATTCTGCCAGATTAGTATTAATCAAACTTCCAACACTGAAAAGCCGCAGAACTATGATAAATATCTCGTTCATATTCAATGTAATTACTGGTGATATTGGTTCCAGTTATTTAATTCATGATATCACGTTTAATGTTCCTCAACGTCCGTCACGTCATTTTACCCCATTATCAATATAATTTTTTAGATCCAACTACGCTGATGCTGATCCAATAAGGAGAATGTGTAACGAATTTAATAAATTGTATAAGCTGATTGATTTTTCTTTAACGAATAATGTCATAAAAATTAATGTAATTAAGTATTTAAATTCTTAGTTTTTGTAAATTAAATTAAATTTCATTTAATTTTTTGTAATATTAGCTAATTGGAATATTTCATAGGCAAATAAAATAAAATAAATAAATAAGTGTTCTATAATCAAATATCTTTTATTTTTAATTTTAATTTTTTTGAAATTTAGCTTTCAAAAATTGATTCGGGAATTTATTGGTTGCATATTGTACCCATCGGCTATCAGGACGATAAGTGCTCCCGGGGGTACCCGGACGGCAATAATTGCAATACCAACGAAGCTGACTAATTGGGCCGAGGAAGTAAACAAGCAGCGTGTTAGGTGGACAGTTTGGTGTTAATGAGGAAATTTGTCCCAAGGAGATGCTACAAGTGCCTCGAATTCGGGCACTTAGCCGGAAATTGCCACAGTATAAGTGATTAGTCAAAACACTGCTTCAATTGCGGAGAGCAAAACTACCTCACCAAATCTTGTCGCGGAGGCCCTCACTACCTACTATGTAGGAGCGACGTAATGTGGATTCAAAACATGTCACGGGGGGACCGAAGTGTCCACAGTACCTGGTAGCCCGACGGAGGATGATAAATCTGAACCACTGCGAAGCAGTGTAGGAGCTTCTTGAGCAGACAGTCCGGGAGCGGAAAATAGACCTGATGATTTTGAGCGAACACTATAGGGCACCTGACAGTCACATTGTGCTACCAGTAAATGCAACAAGGCAGCGATATGGTAATGCGAAAAATTCCCAGTGGGAAATATTGACAACAGGAGGGAGGGCTTTCTGAAATGCACCGTTAATGACGTACTTTTCTTCAGCTGTTATTTCCCCCAGCTTATCAATGGAGGAGTACAGACTCAGATTGGACGTCATCATTTCCAGCCTCGTGATGATTGCCGGGGACTTTAATGCATGGAGTTCAGCGTACAGGAACCAAAGGGGTGAGAGCCTGCTAGACGCATTTGCAACTCTTGAGGTTGTCTTACTCAACTGTGGGCAGACTGATGTAATCGAGCACGGTGGATATTCCACATGCAAGGGGTCGCAATGAATTCATGGAACTTCAGGAAAGATACAGAGTGATCAGGACCAACCTTAATTGGCCATTGACAGCAGCAAAAGCAGATGCTATAGGGAAATGTGCGCCAATGTGGATGAAAATCCCTGGAGCACGGGATATAAGGTGGTAATGAGAAAGCTGAACTGCTTTCGTCCACCGGCCACGGAAAGTGCGGAAAAGCTGCAGTCAATTGTCGAAGGCATCTTTCCGGAGAGGGCCTAGACATGCTGTGCGAGACAATATGTCGCACAATGACATTCCTAAGGTCAGCGACCAGGAATTCGATGCGGTCTGGAGAGAAATAAAACTCAGGAAAGCGCTGGGGATTGATGGGATTCCAAACGTCGCATTTAAGGTGGCTATAGAGAACAACGTCGAGGTGGAGGTCAAAAACGCCTTTAATTCGGCAGATTGGAACGCCACCCTGGCTGCACTTGATGAAAGGGCATACCTGGATATTTGATGGAACTCATAATGGACTACTCTAAGGATAGAAAGTCATACGTTGTAACAGCAGGGGTATCACAGGGTTCGGTGTTGGGCCCAATACTATGGAACGCCATGTATGATGGTGTACTGAGGCTTAGGCTTCCTACGCGCGCACAAATATTCGGATTTGCGGACGATATAGCGCTCGCGGTGAGGAGTAAACACCTTGACGAACTGGAAGGAATATGCAATGGCGGCAGTTAGCAGAGTTAGAAGCTGAATCGCGAGTATAGGTCTAAAACTTGCTGAGAGTGTTTAGATCGATTGCTCTATATGCAGCCCCAATGTAGGCCAAGGCCATGGATAAGAAGACGTATAGAATAGGAGTTGATGAGGCCTACAGGAGATCTGCCCTCCGAGTAATTTCTGCCTTCCGCACAGTATATACGGATGCAGCCTTGATGCTTACGGGGATGATGCCGCTGCGAATGTTAGTAGAGGTAGAGAAGAAAAACGTTTAACAAGTAAATGAAACTAAATGCATATTTGTTTTTACTTTGTTTGCAATTAACAAACTCATATTTAAACATTTTTAAAATGGCAAAAACGTAACAGTATTATTTATATAAACCATATCATATAATTAACAACAAAAGAACAAAATATTTAATTTGGTGTAACACCAAAAAATTTAATAAAATAGATAAAATATACATAAATGACTAACTTAAAAGAAAATGTTTCTTATTAAAATGTTTCAATTACCGCTTGCCGACGCCTTCCCATGGATTGAATAAGCTTCGGAATGTCGTATTCTAATAGTATTTTTTCCCACTCTTTTTTGCTAAACTTTACCAAATCGTTTTTATCTGTGGGCGATCTTTTCTCATTTCTACGAAGTGAAATGTATTTGGTGGCTAATCTTAATTTTTTTTCGACATTTTGTGCTGACAGCAGGAGTTTTTTCTTAGTCATTCTTAAAGAATATTTGTGTTTTTAAAGAACATTTCCAATGCTTTCCTAGAAAACACGTACCCCAAAGTATTTTTGCACTTGAAGAGTTAATCATCTCGCACTGGATTGCGGGCTATCATACACGGTTCTAATAATTTTTCTCTCAACTCGCTGCGTCATCCTTTTTGGCCTGTCTGTAGATCCCTTTAAGTCTAGTCCTCCTTCTTTTTCAGCACGGATTATAAAATTATATACAGTCCTGATGTTTATGGAGAACATATCGGCGATTTTCTTGGCAGTTTTGCCTTTGGAGTAGTTGAAATAGCCCAATTGTAGAACATTTTTTGAAACTCATTTTCTTGGCATTGTTTGCATTCAAATATTAGGACACTTGTGACAAAAAACCGATCCCTTAATTCCTAGAACGTTATTTAACCCTTTCATATTCCATCTCATTTGTAAAAAACCCAAAATTCGCAACATTTTTGCGAAATAACGGCGTATTTTTGTAATTTTTTTATTATCTTCATTCAATATGCAAAGATTTTTTTGACACTTTTTATACTGAGTAAAGTTCTTTTGTTGTTATTATTATTGTAATGTGTGTTACTATTAGAAAACTATTGGTGCCATATGGTCGTAAACAAGTACAGTTATAGAATGTGTGCAAAAATAATAAAATATATAAAAATTTTGTTGTTGGAATTCTTGACTGAAGATCAAATTTTACATTTTTTTGGTCTGTGCAAAGATTTTTTTGACAAACTGTATGTATGCATCTACTTTAGACTTAAACGAGAAATCCCATTTTTCTGTTTTAGCTTTGTACAAACATTTTCATATAACGACACAAACTGAAACAAAAACTTCGAAGTCACAGAAATTTTAAAAAGACACAAATTCGAATTTGCACCAGATATCAGTAATAAGTATTCAAAACGATGAGTAAATTCAAGTCATACTTATAATCTCAGATACTTGTATGCATTCATATTTTGATATCATACTCATACTACGCATACTCAAAGTTGGAAGTACTCGTCGTATTCATACTTAACAATACGCATGATGTTATTGACTTCGACTCGTCTTAACATATATACGATGCGCAAAATAAGTATGATTCGCGTACGAACATTACTATACTCCCAAGAAGATTGTATGTATGCTTTGCTTGTTGCCTTTGTATTTCCTTTCTTCTTTGTTTGTATATGCAACAACAACAAAGGCTGTAATGAATGATTCGAGCCACTCGAATGACTTACAATTCTTATGAGTATTTTTCTAAATTTATGAATCAGAATGAGAAGGCGTATGAATCAAACATATTTCGAATGTTGTGAGTTTGATGTCAACGTTGTACTCATACTTATAAATCAATGTTGTAGCGAGTACGAATGAATCAGAGTCATTGCTGATCTTTGATTTGCACTAGATTTAAAAAAGAAACCCCCTTTTTCTGTTTTAGCTTTGTACAAACATTTTCGTATTAACGACGCAAATCGAAGCACATGCGACGCACTGAAACAAAACGACTGAAACAAAAACGACGCAACTTCGAAATCACAGAAATTTTAAAAAGACGCAAACAATTGCCGAAGGAATACTTTTCATATTTTGTTTTGATGTCTAGCCTGGGACTTTATGCCTAATAAACTAACATACTACGTACTAGACTACGGCGACTAAACTAAAATGAAATGACCTTATAATAATGAAACACGGAAATATTTATTATGAATTATATTATTACGTTTTTCCCTTTTTAAGAACGTTTAAATATGAGTTCGTTAATTGCAAACAAAGTAAAAATTAATATGCGCTTAATTTCACTTAAACTTTTTATTGTTCCCTCTATATTATGTGCCACTGTTCAAACTTATACAACGTACACAACAGTAACAATTTACTGCTTGTTCGATATTATTCACACACAACTATTCGCTATACCGCTCACAACGGATATCTGCGAAGTTCGACGCACGCAACTTGTTTTAACACCGCGACTGATTAGTTCACACGCAACGCTGAATTATAACTGACTAGTTGCCTGTCTTGTCTCTCCTTTTATATGCGAACCTCTTCAAACTGACGATGGTTCTCGAAGTTGAATGTTTGGGGTTTCGTATTCTCGATAATTCTTTTGCGACTACGTTCTTTGTTGTTGCGATTGCTTAATTGTCTGTCCCTTTTTCTCTCATACTTGTTGCAGCTTACTTATAATAAGTTCAATTTATGCGTTAGTGGGTATTTGTGTCATGTGTATTGTTAACGTTAAACGATATTAGGTCATTTGGATATGCGTAACAATATTGTTACGTTTTTACCTTTTTAAAAACATTTAATTATGAGTTCATTAATTGCAAACCAAGTAAAAACAAATATGAGTTTTATTTCAATTAAACTCTCTTTATTATTCACACTACTTTTGTGTCACTGTTCAAACTTAACTGATACAATAATAATTGCTTGTTCACTATTATTCACACACAACTATTCTGCTCGCAACTGATACGACTATTTCGCACGCAACTTGTCTTCACACTGCGACTGATTAGTTCTCACGAAAATTCACGCAAGGTTGAACTATAACTGACTAGCTGCCTGCTTTGTCTCGCCCTTTTATATGCGAACGTCTTCAGTCTGATGATAGTCCTTGCTAACGTGTATTTCGGTATTGTGTACAGATTGCCTCTTGTTTCGTTCACTTTCGTTATACTTGCCTTTTCTGTCTCTTTCATACTCATTGTCTTTGTTTTTGTAGTTTTTGATTATCGTTTTTATTGTTATTGTTGCGTAACAATATTATTATAAATGTGTAAGAATACTTCGTTTTAAATTTACATGTAGATACTGTAGCAATCGACATAACATTCTTTTACACAAACCTATTAAATAACTCACAAAATGACGATAAACTCTTTACATTAAATGTAATACAGTCGTACGCTACCCAAACCCAATCAAGTAAAATCCAATTAGATGGCAGAACCAAATTATTAGGAACATCTTCCTTAAAAATCGAAGATCATGGTAAAAATTCCCTGCTAGAACGCCTGAGATTTTTCATTTATTTTTGATAAGCTAAGGCACAAATTGTATTAACCCACCCTACCCACAGTTGTTGAAATTTCAACTTTTAATAAGTTCAAGATGTGTGACATACACCTTCGTTGTAATATAATTAATACATTAGCTAACCCTAAACTATATGAAAGTTGGCCAATGATTTTTAACCACAATTTATTTACGAAAAATTTAATAAGTTGTTAACCCTCCCAAGCGTTGAACTTGATCCCCACGATGTGAAAACAGCCCGTAATGAACTAACAATTCTTTGTCAAACAAAATATTGTTACGTTTATACCTTTTTAAAAACATTTAAATATATTATTTCGTTAATTGCAAACCAAGTAAAAACAAATATGTGTTTATTTTAATGAAACTCTTTATTAATCACACTACTTTCGTGTCCCACTGTTCAAACTTATACAAAGTAGACAACAATAACTATAACAATATGTGCTCGTTCGATACTCTTTTGTGCTTATAACCTTTTTATAAGCAACAGCACTTGCTTGTCATTCTCTGCTTACAACATTTTTATAAGCACAACACTTCTGCTCGCATAAACACTAACAACTCTTCGGTAAACTTTACTACGGACGCAACTTGTCTTCACACCGCGACTTTTTACTTCATACGCAACTGCACGCAAGGCTGACTGAATACACTCTGAACTGGTTGCCTGTCTTGTCTTGCCCTTTTATATGCGAACGTCTTCAGTCTGATGATGGTTCTCGAAGTAGAAGGTTCGCGTTTTCACGCATTCTCGATAATTCTATTGCGACTACATTATGTGTTGTTGCGTTTGCTTACTTGTCCATCCCTTTCACTCTCATGTTTGTTGTTGCTAGTTTATTTATACTAAGTTCGATGTATGTGTTAGTGTGTATTTGTGTCGTGTGTATTGTGTACGCATTGCCTCATTGTCTTTTTATTTGTAGCTTGTTTACCGTTAATATTAAACGATATTAGGTCGTTTCGCTATGAGCAACAATATTTTAAAGAAGAATTTAATTGCCTGAAAAATCAAACTTACTACTCAAGAAAAGCAATTTGCACCTTTTTTAGATGCTAAAAATAGTATGCGTACTGAGTAGGTCTAACAGAATATGATATGATAAACGACAATTTTATTACTCTATCACAAATTATTAACCCAACACGTTCATCTAACAAACCGACTTACGTTAAAAATTATTCGCTCAACAAAATATCGCCAAATTATAAAATTTATAGTTGTTATACGTCCCGAATGTACTCAGATTAGTAGCACCTTTAGTACTGTTGGTGATGATTTTGTCAAACCATTTGAAATCTAATTTTACATTGGTAGAACGTGTGGGATAACTAGATAGGTAGAACGTGTGAAATAACTAGATAGGTAGGTACTCACCATAGAGTGATACCACGTTACTCTCAATAAGATGTATGTTTCTTGTGTATCTGGAGTTTACAGAAGCTCACGATTATCTTCAACACTTCCTACCTCACCAATACGGCTAACGTGTAAATGTAAGGCTCAGTGTCTCACTTTATCAGATTGGTCTTTAATGCAATGAAAGGCATTGGGTTAGCCAAGCTTATTGTATTTAATTCTCTGGCTCTATATCCAGAATATTCACTTGTTTAATTAGAATCGCTTAATGACGACTAGATATCATTAGATCAAGAAAGTTGACCTGTCGTTATGGTGGTGCATTAAGTTATTATTGATAGGGCTCAAGAGAACCCTAGTGATAAGATCTGTGGGCCTGTTTGATCCACCCCTTACTTTCGTATATAAACACATTTCGGTCTTATCCACAGTTCAGCTTGAGCGTGCCCAACTGTGTGCTATGTTCCGAGCACTTTCCGCTCTCCTGATAGATGATTCAGATTCTTGCTCTTTAAAAGCATTAGCACGTCATCCACACAGTAGACCTGTTCATGTCCTTCAAGATTTACATATAGTTGTGATCCACTTGAGAAATGGACTATGACTTCCTAGGGTGTTCCCCTTTTCACACTATTCGTTATCGCTATGTTATTTGCACCAACATTTATCTATTCCATCTATTCCTTAGCAAATGGCCAATACAGTGCCTGGTCGGGCTGGAACTTGTCTAACGATTGAATTATTGTATTAGCTTAAACGTTAATGAAGGCTTTCTCAATCTTACCACTTATTGCAAGAGATTATGCTTTGTCATATGGACAGAATAACTAAAGGCTGTTTTCTTTTCTACCAGAACTTAAAACCGATGCCTGGCCTGTCTACCGCCTTTATGACATCATATCGTGATATGGACGCCTGCCTACAAAATACGACACCTGTAGCTTATGGGAAGATGGATCAAGAGCTTTAAAGCTCACAATCTTTAAATACACTTTTGAGAAACTAGCAACTAGAATAGAAGGATACATCAACTGAAATGCCTTAAGCCCTCAAATGGCTTGCCCGGTAATATCATACTATTTCTGAATAGGATCAGCATTGCTAACACCCGCTGAACTCTTGCCAATACCCAAACCGATGACTGAACAACTAAAAATAATTTTGTTTTCATTCGCAGATTACCATCCTCCCCTTTCAGTCTCAACAACGATAACATCCGTAACAAACATCAACACTATTGATACTTGTATTTACATTAAACCATTTCAATTTCGACATCGCCCCTATCAACAACTAAACTAAACCCAACGCGTATGCGCAAATTAAAATATTTTGCATTAATGAATTAAATTATAAGATTGTAAATAAGACTTTTTTATATTTATTTATATGGTACAAATTTATTTTAAATGGTTTGATAAAGTAATAGCAAGAACTTTAATTTTTAATGCTACTTATTACAACACTGCATGAAATCTCTTTCCAAAAATAACAACTTCCTTGATATCGAAATTAAGAACTTACCAATAATTTTTATATTCTGTTTTGATAACGTTGTTTGCATATAAAATAATTATATGGTACAAGTTAAATTTTTAACAGATTTATTTAATAAATTACAACTGAAACAAAATTTTTAATAAATGAAAAAAATTCTTCGTATTTTACATTTTCTTCTATGACTTCACCCGTTTATTACGAACTTTGCCTATAACGAACTTTTTTCTGGTCCCACGGAGTTTGTTATAACCGGGTTTGACTGTACAAAGAGTTAAATATTTTTTTTTTTTTGTGAATATTATTGAATTTTAAGTAGATATAGCTGTTTTGGACTGGCCAGCACTTAGTCCCTATACAAAAGTAAAAGAGCTGAAAGAAGCTTTAATAAAGAAATGGGGCGAAATTTAATAAACTCTATGTCACTTCGGTTAAATGAAATAATAAAAATTTTGGTGGACACACGCATTATTAAAATGTATGTCTTTTTTGAATATATTGAATTTTCCTTTAAGAATTTGAATTAACTATAAAAAATATTAAATAAAAATAAACTTTTAAAATTCTTACTTAAATTTTTTGTTTCGCTTTACTAAATATAAAAAATATATAAACTTATAAATTAGCTTTAAAACCGAAGAGATTTTTAGAAAAAACTCATGTACCATATAATTTTTTCCTTGCCTCTAGAAGTAAAAGACTGAAACATACTATACAGATTAAGTTGAACAAGGAAATGATATAAAAAATTTCTAAATCCACTTTTTTTTCTTTCTTTATTTTAAAAAATACTTAAACACCAATTGAAAACCCTGGTTATAAATTAATTTTAATTATTAATTTATAAATTCACCTTTTCAACAGTCGTTAATTCAATACTATTGATTTGCATTTCCAATCATCTTATATGTCCGTCAACATTATGCTGTGGTTTCGCGATAAATTTTTACCTATCAGTTTTTTACACACTCACATTTTTTACTAACACACTCACACATTCAAATAGTGAAATTATGCCTGTGGAGGAGTTCATATAACATTATCACAAGACCGTGTATTGTGCAGAAACTTTGAGTCTTCCATTTTTAAAAAGATATGCGGAAAATTTAAAAGACAAGAACAATGACACTTCACTTACAGTCTGATGGAATGAACGGTTTAATCTTAATCTGGAACACACCTACGTAAGGTAGTTAGAGGCACTAAAAAGTTTGAGACAAGCATATCACGATTGTTAGAATACCGGTCACCTATGTACGACTTGGCTTCAAAAACAGCCAAAATTATCTTCGGTAACGGACTAAAGTTGCTTTAAAATTTGGTGGTAAACCAATACCAGCAACAGGTTATGGGCACAACTACGTAAAAAGACAGGAGGACCTTAACGAATTGCATAACTTTGTCCATAACCGAATTAAAATGGTAAGTCATAAAATGAAAAATGGAGCAGCCAATACTGAAAGTTTCAAAGGCCAACTGGAATTATTTTTTAAACTGAAGACAGTTAGTGTTGACGCGCGTCTGCGAGCTGTATTTAAAAGTACGAAGTACGCAGAATAGTTTTAAATACCGAAAACTTTGGTCTTCGATTAAAGAGGATAGTGTATTTAATTGATATCGCGGTGTTATTAAATAAAGTGTGTTGTCATAAATACGTGAATAAGAAAAAAGTAAATATTTTTATTATATTTTATTTTAAATTGCAATAAGTTAAACTATCGAATTTCCCAACAGAGAGTTTCGAATTTATTCAGTCTGTTCGTCAGCGACGAATACAAAGATCAATAAAACGTGCAACTCTTCAAATCCGTTTAGGCAAAGTACCACGAACTTTTTATCGTAGCCATAAAATCGTCCAACCGAGAGAACAATTGGTATTGTGGTGAAAAATTCGAGCCTGCTGTTTCAGTAAACGATCGAGCAATGACAACAGCTTGGCATACACATCCATAAAATTCAACTGACTAATGAACTGTAGGTAAACCACCTGTAAATGAACAAACAACAACGTCGATTTAGGATGATACTGAGCATCCAATGAATTCCTAAAGTCATTGTTTGGTGTGAATTTTGGGCTGACGGTGTCATCGATGACATAATGTACAACTCTTTCCTCCTGAATGGGATGATCTGGCCGCAAACGACTAATGTTCTCAACAGGACACCTCTACGTGCCACACAGCTTTTGCAGCATTGCAAGCGAGAAGTGGGCACATTCATCTCTCGTGAAGGTGATGTGAACTGGTCAGCTAGCCTAGATCGTCCGATGTGACCCCTTTTTTGTGGGATTTTCTTCAGTCTCAAGTACGTCTGAATAAGCCAGACATAAATGCGGTTCCCAAAGTCAATCCACACTACATTCAGTTGAACTGATTTGAATGAGCGCCAGAAAATTTATCATATTCGAATGTGCTCCACCCAGAGAACCAGTAATTTGAACGATATTGTATACTCCACACATAATGGTATTAATAGGTTCTTCAAGCGAATCAAAAATTAGATGATATCTCACACACATTTTATTTTATTCCAATTTAAATACAGGAAGCACTTTAAGACCCTTTACTTAGAAATCCGTTTGGATCATTATAATTTTGTCACACCGTATACAAAGCTATCCCAAATGAAGCTGAAATGAAACATGCAGCATGGGTTCTTTAATCTGTGGTTGCGACGTCAAATAGAATACAAAGCGGTATAATAAATACCACTGTGATGTGAACACACGATATTTAGTTTTACATGCTATTGTATCTAATACATAAACATATTATTATACAAGGTTTACCGAAACAAACTAAAATATACTTACGTTTTTATGGTTGACTAATTTCATAAGTTTAAATTCTCTGTAAGCCCTTTTTGCATGAGTAACATTTTGGAATGGACGTGAAAGTTTCTTGATCGCAACATTTTGCTCTGTGATCGTGTCGTAGGCGGCACTAAAAAAATTAAAATAATGTTATTTAATTAGTAATTTTAAAAATGTCTGATTGCTTGTAATTATATTAGTTTTAAATCTATTCGCACACACAAAGCGGCACGTAAAAAGTCTGACTCAAAAACACAATACTTAGATCGGTCATTTTATGTTTATTTTCTAGAAATCGATACCATGCTCAATTAAAGCTAAATTTCAAAAAGTCTGAAAATTTTGGATTTCTTACACTCGATTTTCACGATGACTTTTTTTATTTTTATTATTATTCATTTATTTGTACAAAATATTAATTTACATAAAATTTTGGTCCCAGCGTCCCCTAGACATTAGTTGCAAAGTTGGCAAAATTTACTATGTACTTAATAAATACATATAGGTCATAAAAAATTATTACATGGGTTTTGCTCTTTCGAAATAAATTTTATAAAGATAGGATGAAAATATGTCTCGAAAGTGAACATTTTGGAAGAAAAATACAACTACAAGAGTATTTCAAGGTTATTAGATAGTTCAATACATTAAAGGTAATTTATATACAATTTTCAAGGCTTTATTTTGCAAAATTTGTAAGATTTTCACTGAGGTGCTGTTGTTGTGAGCATATACAATGACAAGATAGTTCAAACGCGTTTCTATCAAAGATCTACAGGGTGGCTGATATATAATGCAACAAAGTAAAGAGCTCTATTTTGAAATTTTTTTTTAATTTTATTGTTTAAAAGCAAAAAAAAATGTTGGAAATAACATCAAATTTTAGAATCAGTTTAGATTTGTTCGAATTGGCCACCTTTGTCACGAATTATGGCCTTCAAACGACCGACAAAGCCATCACAAGCTGCACGAAAGGGGCTCCGCGGTATTTTGGCGAAACGCCGTCTTGAGCTGATCGACACTTTGGTATTTTTTAGTGAGAACCTTACTCTCCAAATTACTCTGTAAGGTAATACCTAAATATTTTGCAGAATATAATTCATGAACGATTTTCCCATCAATAGACATTAAAACTGTCCACATGAGCAGTATGCGGCCTGAATCGTATGACTTTTGTTTTGGTGGGATTACTCATAAGACAGTTTAAACGTGCAAATTCAAAAATCAACGCAGAATCTTTCTCAACATTTGTCTCAAGGATATGGATTAAATAAAGATACATCGTCAGCAAACATGAAAAGTTGTCAAGATAAATTTAAGTCCTTAAATGATCCTAAACCACTACCCTGTGGAACACCGTAGTCAACAGATCCAATAAAACTTTCTTCATCATTGACGCTGACATATTGCTTCCTAATTTGAAAATAGCTCTTATATAACAAAAGTTCTTGTCCCCGAACACCATAACACATTAATTTCCGAAGCAATATTTCATGGTCAACTAGGTCAGAAGTCATTGTAAAGTCAAAAAATATTCCCGCAACAGCAGAATAAACCTCATTAAGCCCACTACAAATACACTTAATTGCATTTTAAACGGCATCTTCGGCACACTCGTTCCTAAATCCGAATTGGTAGTTATATGAAAAATTATTTACCTCTAAATATGTTGGAAGCTTGTCGCATATAATTTTCTCAAAAAATTTTTCTATTGTAGAAAGTACAGCAATGGGCCTATATTTGACTACAGATATCGCATGCCTCTTTTGGTATTGGAATTATTTTATTTATTTATTTATTTGTTTATCAAAAATATACTTAATATATAAATATATTAAATATAAAAAAAAAATAAGCGCAGGGTAACAAGACCATATTGCGCGTTCCATCAAGTTATGTACATTTAAACATAATGGGAAATAATAATATAAAAATAAGGATAACAATTCATTAAAATAATAGAAATAGGTAGAAGATTTAACTCATAACAAAATTCTTTGAAATACTTAAAGTAAAATTTTATATAAGTACATATGTACACATATTATTACAATTTTAATAAAAATTATAAAAAAAGATTTCATATATCCATGATATTATGTTTAGCAAAAGATTTTAAAACTCTATTAATTCGCTGAGGTTTAGAACAATCCAAAACAAGTTCAAGTGGCTCCGACAGTCTGGATACTGGACAATCGGCAAGAATGTGAGGGACATTGATAAACACTCCACAATGATAGCAACTTAAAGGATTACAACTTTCGAAGTAATGCCGAGAATTGAATAAACACTTTCCTACTCGAATTTGGGCAAGTCGGATACACTACAGCCTGGAGTACTCATGATGGTAAATGGGCCTAGTAAGACACGGACTATGCCGGCTCAGAAAACTACCGCATTTTATCCATTCCCGTTCTAATATATCTAATTGGGTATGTTTAAAGATATTGGTAATAGCAACTTTGAAACATGGCATTTCGGTTATCAGTGGTTCATCAGTCTCAGTTCTAATACCCCTTATTCTAGACCACAGAGTTTTAACATCCAACATAGGGTTGAGTGAGTTTACAAAATTACTCCATGTTTGGCGCTTTGCTATTTTCGACTCCCGTTTAACTAAAGCACATAATCTTCTAAACTGTATGGCATTCTGCTGACTTCTATGCCTTTTAAATAGATTAAATGCATTATTCTTATTCTTGATCAATTTTGCAATAGAGGAATTGAACCAAGCTGGGGAATTATTTGAATGAGATATTTTACTCTGTGGTATTGTTTGTTTGCGGATTTCCGAATAATTCTCTTAATTTGAGCTGCTTCTTTATTAACATTCAGAGATTCAGGAAATTCCATCATAACATTATTTACCTTCATCAAAAAAAGTGACCAGTCAGCCTTATCATCTAAAAACCTTGGATGAAACCGTCTCTTGTATGTCTGTTTATTATTGCTTATTTTTATAGGAAAATGATCCCCAGTTTCCGGTGTATTCAAAGTCGTCTAAGATAGATAGGGAGCGAAATCAGAACTTGCCATTGAAACATCGATAGCAGTCAATGTGTTTCTCGTGTTAAGAATTGTGGGGGAGCCATCATTAAGAATTACCAAAACCAGAGTATTCAGCAAAATTCTCCCAGAGAGTGCCACTATGTGATAAATTCTGGGAACCCCAAATGGGATTTTGTGAATTTAAATCCCGAACAAGTAAATGATGTCCGTCATCAAAATTTCCTATAGCTTTAATCATTTGTTCTGTCAATACTATGTCACATTCCTTATAAATGTTGGTTATGTATAAATTGGTATTACCCTTAAGCATAATCGTTTGAAACAAAAGTTCGCCAGAAGATTTAATATGCTGGGTAACGTGAAAATTGTTCAAAACTAAAAGAGCAATACCTGCCTTAGCATATCCATGAGCCTTGTTGTGGTGAAATATTTTATAGCCAGGAAAGTGTAAAAATTTCAAATTTCCTGAAACAATGTGCGTTTCCTGAAGTGCGATAATTATAGGCTTGTGTTTAGAAACTAGATTTTCCAGAGCGTATTTATGTGTTATAAATCCTTGGATGTTCCATTGTAAAACTGTAATGTTCATTCCAATATCCATTTTGACGGTTAAAAAAGAAAATTAATTATTCGCAACTTTTATCCTTATCTTTTTCCGTATTTTTTGGCATAGTTCTTTTATATGTTTCGGGTGTTATTATTACGTTTAAATCTGTAAATTTTCTAAAAATACTACTACATGGTAAATCGGCAACATTTGAAGTCCTATGTGGTGGAGTTTGCAATTGACTCTCATTATCCTTATCACTACTCATTGATATATCCACATTCTCTAATGTTGGTGATAATTGCCATTGATGTGTTAAGTCTTCTGTTGTCAAGTCAATATTACTGGTGATCATGTTTGTTAAAATACTTTCCTCTGTTGGGTTAAATGTGATGTTGTTGTTGGTAGTGTTGTTGTTAGTAGCATTGCTTTTGTTGTTGTTGATGTTATTGTCGATTGTTGTTATCTTATTATGTTTGTAGGATGTTGAGGAATTTGTAACGGGAATTTTATTTTTGGTCTTAGTTGCTTGATTTGTAACTGTAATGTCATTATTGTTGATATTGGAAATTGATGCATTTCTATTAGTGATGTTGTTGTTATTGGAAAATGTGGAATTTTTATTGATGGTTGTTGTTGGCTTTTGTATTCCGTTAAATGAATAGGCGTCATTGTTGTCTTTGTTCAAATTTTGATTATTTGTGACTATTGTTCCATTGGCCAAAATTTCAGAATAAGTAGGACTTTTCTTACTGAAAGGTTTCAGGGTATGAATTGTAGGGTTGTCATTAAATATTGTCCATGCCTCACGTATGGTGCACCTTTTGTCAGCTTTAATATTATTGACAGACTTATGTTTCAAACAGGAGGGGCAAGAGGAGTCAAAAGATGTGCGAGTTTCATTTTTGCAATTAACACAGAATTTTCTAACACACTGATCATGTGGTGAAGTAAAACCGCAAATTTTGAACAATTCAATATTCTTACATCTTTTTTTTGTATGACCTAATTTCTGGCAATTTGCACACCTCATTGGATTAGACACATGTTCATCAACTCGTACTCGTTCCCATCCAAGTTTCAATATTTCTGGTCGGCGTATTAGGTCAAACTTTACTATAGCTGCTCCTGTTGGAATGTACTTTTCGCCTTGATAGTTTGCTAATTTCAATAACCTTCTGATCTTTAAGGGAGTTTAAAAAATCCTCTTCAGAAATATCAATGATCTTCCTTGAAAAAATTCATCCTTGTGTGGAGTTAAGACCTTTATGCATAGTAATTGTCACAGGTACAACATCAATATGTTTTGCTTTCAGAAACTTTTTAGCTGATTTCATATCTGTTGTCTTAATCATTAGATCACCACTTCGCATTTCCGTAATGTCCAAGTAATCTCGTGAAATAACAATTACGCCTTTCTCAATTTGGAAGACATTATATGAAGCTAATGGTTTAGTTTCTGAGTTGTCTGATTGTGCTGAGGCAGAAGCAACTAGATGTCTTGGAATGTGGTCATCGTTAGGGATAACGCTAGGCAAGGGTATAAAATCGTCAGTTCTCAATCTCCTCATTTTATTAGGCTTAGGTTTTCCATATGAGGGATCAAGTTCCCGGAACCGATTATCATTGGGGGGGTCGACCCCATTCATGTTGAAATCCGAAAGTCTCTTCACTCTTTCAAGATCTTATCAATAAGATCAAATCAACAATCAAAAAATAAAAATTAATCAATCAAAATTAAACAAGACAAAAAAACGTTCCAGTAGCCTTCCAATAATAAATTAATCAATCAAAATTAAACAAGACAAAAAAAAAACGTTCCAATAGCCTTCCAATAATAAATTATTCAATCACCCGATATAACTCAACGATAATAATGAAAGCGATGTTAACACGGCGAGTGCCCGGCAAAGACGGGAATTATTTTATGAATCTAGATAAACTGATGTGTTAATCAATTTAATAAAAATATAAGTTAAAACAGGAGATAACTCAATTCCACATTCCCTAACAAACTTTGGAGATATTTTATCATATCCCGAGCTGTTATTTATTTTAATACTTGAATACTCCAGGTTTTATATCTGTTTATTTTTCAGATTAGCTAAACTTGCAATGAAATAGTCGTTGAAATAATCTGCTTTAGTTTATCACTCATTTTTGCATGTCCCTGAGAATCATTAAGATTATCATTTGCGCTTTTCGCCTTCCCAAGAGTATTATTAATAAAGCGCAAAGATTTTCTAGAGTCATACCTGTTCTCAATTAACTCTCAGTGTAAAAATTATCTCTATGTTTCCTTATAACAAATTTTATTATTTTACTCAAGCGTTTTAAACTGATAACAATGTTTTTTTTTAGATCTGCTCTATTTTCTCAAAAGTTTTTCCTTAAGACAGAGAGCTCAGCTAATGACAAGATTCAATGCAGTCAAATCTTGGATTTGTCCCAATCTCTTTTATGGACACGAGTCAATTATACGACTCCTTACAACTTTCTAAACACAACATTCGATTTTAGACGTATGACTTCTGGAGGAGCTGTAGGTCTGAGGAGGAGGAACAAACTGTATTTTACCTCATGTCTCAGCGCGCTGGTCTTGTCATAAAACTACGGAGGTTTTTACCTATTTTTCTAACTCTTTGATTGAACTCTCTAATATACAATATTATGTATATATATGTATATAAAGATTGCTGCAATAACAAGATTTATTTTGGACTCCGGATGGTTTCCTCTAAGGAATGTTTAATCATTGATTGTAGTATCACAATTGGCTTTAATGCTGGCATAAGTGGGACCTCTACTTTTAAGAGGGGTCCACCACTTTGCCTAGCCTAAACTAGAACATTTGGATGTAAAAAAACTTGGAAAAAAGATTTCCGACAATGAAAGACAAATCACTTTTTTCACGTTACGCCGCCTTTGACATTGTTTTGTAATTCTTGTCTAAGTGTGGGATATTTGTATTGAGTGTCATTTCGATGACCTTAAATCAACTTGGAGGGAACATAGAAATAACTTCTGATAGTTAAGCCATCATTGCTGGACTTAGCTTCTGTGAGGCCAACTGAAGGTTAGAAGAGAAAACTAAATCAACTAGATAGATTCCCAGTCACTACGGAATTAGTTACATTAAAATCAACTTGCACAAAGGGTAGCTTCCACGTCACTGATGAGGCTAGAACCTTCCTTTGGACTAGAAAGAAGGATAGATGGATAGGCGAACATTCTTCTCAACTCGAACTTTGAGACAATCTTAACAATCTTAAGTTTTGTGGGGAAATTACAACGAGAAGTAATTTGAGTTAGGCATCAGACTATCGAGAGGTAGCCTAAGGATTGTAAACTCAAAGTAAACTTGTCTTAGAATAAGGATCGTTTGAAATTGTTATTTTGTTATTAAGCGTGCGTGGATGTATAATTTTTCGGTCGCAAAATATTGTTGAAAAAGTGTTTAATAATATTACAAAATCAAATTTAGTGTATAAAAAAAAAAAAAAAAGGAAATCTATATTGTTTATTTATCTATTAAATGTGTCGTTGCTTTTGTTTTTTGTTGTGTAAAGTATAAAAAGTAAATCGCTAAAGCATTATTTTGTTTTTCTATTTGCTTTTAATGTGTTTCTTATTGGAAAAATAATTCACTTTGCTTTTGTCTTTGTTTCCAATTGAATCTGTAAACAAACAAAAACAATATAACATATTTTTTATTAATATATAACAAGTGTTCTTTCTCCCGCGTTTTTGCTTGTGTTTACAAAAACAATATTTACATAAATAAAAGTGTTGAATATACTTAAATTTTACATCTGTGAAAGTTTTGTTGATCGTCCTGATTGTTGTATTTAAGCTTCATATTTGATCTGGTTTGTGAAGTTGATAAAGCTTATTAGTGTCGCCATATATCGAAAGCTTTTTGCTGAATAAATTCTACCCAACGAACCTTTATTTCCACTTGAATAATTAAGTTACCATCTGTTTCGTATTTTTTTCTACTCTGAGCTAAGTATTATATTTTTATTGTGAAAATGGCTTGTTTATTGAAAAATTGTAATATAAAAAGCGAGGATGAAAGAATGATAGTTTGTTGGCTGTGTCATGAATGTTGTCACTTTAAATGTAGTGGTCTGTCAGGTCTCGTTGCTGAAGCCGTGTCTAGGGATAAAGGTCTTCATTGGTGTTGTGATCACTGTAGAAAAATCGGAGTGAATTATTACCGTTTTTTCCAGGAGACTAAAAATAAATTCACCGAACTTCAAAAGGAGGCAATTAAATTAAATGATCGTATTGCGGCTTATGGAAAACTGTTTGATGATTTTAAATCTTTGGATAATTTAAAATCTCCTCCACAGTCTTCCCCAAAACGTCGTAAGTCTGCAAGAAATATGAATAAAGATAAACGTGACGACCCAGCAATTGTTTCTGTGCCTTCATGCAACTCTGCATCCGATTGTAATGTTCAATCTTCCAATATTGCTGAAATGAATAGTAATAGTGTATATCGTGAATCCCATCCTCCACAATCTTTAAAAACTCCAATTTCAATTAATCCTCCTGTGTCCGTAAATGATGAATCCAGGTATACTCCTTTACCTTTACCTCCGATTGATGTCACGTCTCAGTCATCTTCTAAACCGTCATATGGTTCGTATTCATCCGTAGTGACCGCTAGTTTAGTTACTTCTGCTCCAAAGGGACTGGTGGTAGTTAAACCTAAAAGAACAATTTTTGTGTCACGTCTTTCTCGCGATACTTCGGTTGATGATATTAAAGGCTTTGTTGAATCGAAGATTAGAGAGCCTTTTGAGTTTGGTTGCTATAAGTTGAGGTCATCCTTGGATAGTAGCATTTCTTCATTTAAATTATATGTTGCTGATGAAAAGTTTGGTGAAATTGTTGATCCTGCATTCTGGCCACAGGGTGTATTGGTACGTGAATTTGTATTCAGGCTGGGTCATCGTAGGAATGGTGTTGATTTGCCTGGTTCTATTTCTCGAAAAAACTAGCTTCTAAATTGTCTTTTAATTTTGGAATTGCTTATCAAAATGTTCGTGGACTTAGGTCTAAACTTTCTTCGCTTTATAATAGTAGTTTTGATTTTGAATTTGATGTAATTGCTTTTACTGAGACTTGGCTGAATTGTGATATTTCTGATTCTGAGATTTTGTCTAGTAATTTTAATATTTATAGACGAGATAGGAAGTTAAGAAATGGTGGTGGTGTTCTTATTTCAATTTGTTCTAAATACTCATCTGAATTAATTGACTTTAGTTCCTCGGAGGATATTGAGTTTATTTGCGTTAGGGTCTATAATCATGGGAAGTCTATTTACATTACTTGTTCATATATTCCTCCTGGTGCTGACATTCATATTTATAGGGCTCACTTTGATTTGATTTCTAAGGTAATGGATTCAATGGGGCAAGAGGGGAGTATTGTAGTTCTTGGTGATTTTAATCTTCCTCATATATCTTGGAATTTTTCACCTGAGTCTGGGTCATTGGTGCCATGTTCTTCAGTTCCATTCTATGATGAAATTCTGTCCGCTATGTGTGATCTAGGTCTTTTCCAAGTTAATGGTGTATTTAATTCAATGGGGAGAATTTTGGACCTTGTGTTTTTGGAGGATCCAAGTATTTCTTCTTTATTTCGCATTGATCCTATATCTATTCCCGAGGATAGTTATCATCCTACGTTGTTACTTTCTATTGAAGTTGATCTTTGTTCACCTCCTGTAATTGATCGCTCATTTGATAATGAGAAGCGTTTTAATTTCCATCGTACGGACTTTGGTCGCTTGAATACACTTCTGTCCTCTGTTGATTGGTCGTCTGTACTTATCTCGCCACCGTACGACTCTCTTTCACTTGACAGGATCTTGGGTGACTTTTATGATGTATTATTTAAATGTTTTGGGAAGTGTGTTCCATTGGTAAAAAGTCGTTTGGAGCGTTCTGGTCCTCCATGGAATTCGGCTAGACTGTCAAGGTTGAGGAATAGGAAATCGAAATTATTTAAAAAGTTTGTTAGATCAGGTTCTGATATTGATTATGCTCTTTATTCTAGGGCGCGTGCGGATTATCGTAGAATGAATCATTACTGTTATGAGGAATATATGATTCGAGTCAAGTCGAATTTCGCTAACGATCCTAAGTCGTTTTACGACTTCGTTCGGGCAAAACGTAAATCATCTTTGTTTCCTACTGAGATGTTTTACGGGGATCTATCATCCTCCAGTCACCTTGATATTTCGAATATGTTTGCTGACTTCTTTCAGTCTACTTATAGGCAGTTGGACCCGGGCCCTGATCTGAGTGGCGGGTATCCTTATTCTGTGGGAAGTGTCTCTATTCCTAACATATACTCATTTGATGAGGAGTCTGTTCTTGATGCTTTGTCTGGACTGAAACTTACATACTTGCCGGGCCCTGACGGGGTCCCGGCCTGTATTTTAAGAAAATGTGCTGTTGTCTTGAGTGGTCCTTTGACCTTTATATTCAATAGGCTTCTGAGGGTTGGTCATTTTCCATCTATTTGGAAGAGTTCGTTCATAATTCCTTTGCACAAGTCGGGTAATAAATCTAATATTTCCAATTACAGGGGTATTGCCAAGCTAAGTGCTATTCCCAAGTTGATGGAGAAACTAGTGACGGATTATCTCTTTTTTAATACAAGATCTTTAATATCTCCTTTCCAGCATGGTTTTTTGAAGGGCAGGTCGACTGTCACAAATCTTCTTGAATTTACTACACATGTTTTCAGGGGCTTTCTTGTCGGTGCTCGGACTGATGTAATTTATACTGATTTCAGTAAAGCTTTTGATAGGGTTGATCATAGTATTTTGCTTCTTAAACTTTCACTAATCGGTATTCCTGATATTATTCTTCGTTGGCTAGACTCTTACCTCTCCCTTAGGACTCAGAGGGTATTGTTTAGGAATGTATTGTCTAAGACTGTATGTGTTACTTCTGGTGTTCCGCAGGGTAGCCATTTGGGTCCTTTACTGTTTTTATTGTTTCTGAATGATCTTCCTTCTGCTCTTTCTGATTGTAATATTCTGATGTATGCTGATGACGTTAAATTATTTTATACTTTTGATGATGATCATGGCCAGGCTGTTCTTCAGCGAAATATTGATTTGTTTGTTACTTGGTGCAGGCTAAATTTAATGGATCTTAATTTGAGAAAATGTAAATGCATGGTTTTCTCTCGCCTTGGTGTAATCTCGTCCACTTATATGATTAATTCTTGCCCTTTGGAAGCTGTGCCTTCATATCTTGATTTAGGAGTATTATTGGATATTAAATTGTCTTTTATTGATCATATTAGTTTGATGATTGGCAAGGCTCGAGCTGTTCTTGGTTTTGTGAAAAGATGGGCTAGGGAATTCATTGATCCTTATATAACAAAACTACTGTACATTTCACTTGTTAGGCCTATTTTGGAGTACGCGTCTGTTATTTGGAATCCATACTATCGTTGTCATAGTGATTCAATCGAGTCTGTGCAGAGACAGTTTTTATTATTCTGTTTACGTGGCTTAGGATGGGATTACACCAATGGGCTTCCGTCGTATGAGGATAGATTAGCTTTGGTAAAACTTCCAACTCTGGAACGTAGAAGGTCTGTTTTAGGTGTTTGTTTTATTTTTAATTTGGTTAAAGGTGATATCGACTCTGAGTTTTTGCTTTCCAACCTGAATTTCAGCATTCCTGCAAGATTTACACGGCACTATCGTCCTCTTTCCTTAAATGTTTATAGATCGAATTATGCATGTAATTTTCCTTTCCGGAGATTATGTAATGATTTTAATTCGCATTATAATTCTATAGATTTTAATTGTAGTGTTTGTAACATAAAACGTATCTTGTATTCTCGCAGTAATTTATAAATTATCGTATAAAAACGTATTTTTGTTCTAGTCTTAGATAGTTCTGTTTTTTTTTTGTTACCTAGTTCAGCTTGTGATTAAGTTCTGTAGCTGTTTTTATGTTCTAGTAGCCATAGCTTTTCCTTTTCCCGCTACAGTCCGGACTGTGGTGTGTACGTGTCCCTGCGTAATGGGGACGAGCCCTCCGCGGTCGGGTGAGGGTGGGTTAGTGTGTGGCCGGGGACGTTCGAAAAAAAAAAAAAAAAAAAAAAAAAAGTGCAATACTGTGATGAGAAGAACGAATCACCGAACATATATTTGGAACCTACGCGTCCTTAACGCATTTCTGTACGTTTATCCAGTAATACAAAGGGGTTTATTTTTAGTGGCAACACACATTATCCTGTGTGCAAAATGCGTACATTCTGTTTATTTACTAAAGGCCTGCAACGAATAACTTTTTTGCTTCATATGTGCAACTCGTTATCGAATAAATAGAGTACTTACTCTCTCTCTCTAACAGCGCAAGCAGTGAAGAGAAGAGAATGTGTGCAAGACAAGTACGAGTAAGAATTTATCCGAAGCTGCTTATGTTCCGTAGAAAGAGTACTCATTGAAAAATATATCCGCAAAAACAAGTACTTCTACAATTATGTTGACTTCATGTGGTACTTCAAATACTCGCAGCATAAAACACCACATAACTGATATTTTTTTATATATATAAATGGTAATGTGTATGAATAAATTTCAAGCAAATAAATGAATTAATAAAAATGAAAAATAAAATTTATTTAAAATAAAAAATCAATTTTAAAATAAATACACTTATTTTGTTCAATAAGTTGATATAAATTTAGACGGAATACATTAATTCCTTAAATTGCACACATATGTATATATATTGTTCACATCAATTTAAATATACATAAGTGAAAATGAGAAAGAGAACAGAGTTGTTTAAAACTACTGAACTATTGAGAGAACAGAACGAGAAAGAGCGAACACTCAAAAAAACTAACAAACCCAACTCTACTATATGGAATTGTTAGTTGTAGATCTTTCCTTTGCCAAACTTCTTTGTGGTATTTGTAGTACTCATTGGTATTTGCAGTACTACGTGAAATTTGGTGGTACTCATTGTACTCGACATGTTTTGTGCCGGTATTTTCGAGTAAGAAAGCAAGTTGAACATGTATTTGTATGAAGCGAACGCATTCAAATAAAAACAAGAAGTTATTCGATAATTTTTCGGATACTTCGGATAAGTGTGCGTGTATGCTATATCTTATGTACTTTTTAAAGTCAAATACATTTGTGCAGACATTTATTATTTACCAAAATTTTGGTTATAATATATAATCGGTACAAAGAAAAAATCAACGATTTTGTGAATAATCGATATAACATTGCTGCATCTTTGCGATGTACTGCTTCAAAAAAATTTATGTTTTGTTGTAATCTTCATCATTACTTACTACTAATTATCCTCAAATATCCAACAGTTTCAACACATGAACCTCTGCCGATAAAAAAAGAACCAACTTAACTATCATGTTATAACTCTAGTCTCCTTGAAATTACTGTTAAAAATTCGTAGAGTCAACGAACACCTTTACGATAAATATAAATTTAGTACAAGAAACACAAAGTAATACATTGCTGTAAGCCATGATTGATAGCTGAAGAACTAGGATGCATTTGAAATCAAAGACGCTATTTAAAAATTTTTAATTAAACCTTATATGATTGCTAGAAAATATCAGAACTGCAATTCTAACTAAACTAACGCCTGGAAACCATTTGTTGAATAACCTACAGGCAACTAATATCTGCGCCAAAGGCTTTTACAAAAATTTGTAATTCCTCGATTTAGTCGTCCTAGCTTCTGTGAATCGTCTCCTACTATATGTGGCACCCTGTCATTCTTTTTGAATTCTCTATGTCATTGCTATACTACAATATTTAACTGTTTTAACAGTTAGGATTGCATTCCTAATTTTCTTTCTTCTTTCTTGCGTCATTCAACCGTGTATACAGTCATTATCGGCACGCGTTTTTTAATATAATAAAACATTATTTCTTGTAATTAATTTTAAATTTTAGTAACCATAAATAAAGAATATTTTTGAACGTCAAGATTATTTTCTTTTGGTAATAAACAAAATTTCTCTAAATATATATACTATAATGCCAAACATACCTAGAGATATGTGTGTGAAGTTAAATTCTTTTTTATATTCTTTTTTACTTAGGTAAATGTTACTTAGGTAAAGTTAAGTTAACAGAATGTTAAGTTAACAGTGTCAGTTATCTTAACATAATTAAAAAATTTGGAAAGAGAGGAAAGGAAATTGCTTAGAAATCGCGAAAATAGGGATAAATTAAATAAAAAAATTAAAGAAAGATGAAGCTACACCCTTACTCCCAACTGGAGCAAAGGAAAACACTAGGGTTTTCAAACCTCCGGTGAAGAGAAAGGGTGATGGTGTTCCTTCTACAATGGATGAAGGAAAGACGGTGGAAAGTACCGCTCGGTGGATATGTTTTCTTTGCAGGATTCTCGCAAAGGGAATCGCATGAAGAGAAACAGATCCACCGATGAGCCTTCCTCCAGCTCCAAGGGTCCTAAGAAACAAGGTGACCTGGGAACTAACCCTTCCCATTGGCTGGCTTTCATCGACAGGTCGGATTTGGATGGCAAAATCTGTCCTGAAAGGTGGAATCTAGTTGAAGAAGGGCTCATTGAACTTATGATGGAGAAGAGTTGTAATGGCAGGAATGCTAGCATATCTTTCATCGGTTGGTCCAAGGGCATCAAGGTAGTGAACTGTGAAAACGGGGGAACTGTAAAGTTTCTTGTGAAATCAGTGAAGCGCCTTGGTGAACACCGGCCTGGTACTCGCTTAGAGGTGGTCCCTCAATCCGAAATCCCTCTACGTCCAATAGCGACGGTATGGGTCCCGCCTATCTTTAGGCGAGTGAATATCATCAGGTAACCCAGAGGAGGTAAAAGTGGTGCAGATTAATCTGCATCACTGCGAAGCCGCCTCACACAACCTGTTAACCACTCTGCGCCACCTTGAAGCTGACATCGCTCTTATCTAGGAACCTTTGATCCTTAGGGATAGGATTCTGGGTTTGAGTGATCCTGACTATAGGTTACTTGTTCCTGGAACAAGTGATAAGGTAAGGACCTGTATTTTAGCTAGAAGTGGTTTGGACTTGTTAATCACTCCTTCCTTTTGTACAGGTGACGTAACAACTGTGGCCTACAGAGATGTCCGTGGGATCGATTAGACGCTGTCATCTGTGTACATGCCGTATGAGACTGCATCTCCTCCTGGTGACTTAATTGAACGACTGGTGAAGCATGCGAAGAGGAAAATATGCCTTGTCTTTGGTTGTGATGCCAATGCTCATCACACACAATGGGGAAGTGCTGACATAAATACTAGGGGTGAGTCGATTTTGAATTTTATTATTCTGAATAGGCTTAACATTTGTAACGTTGGTAACACGCGAACGTTTAGAACCCGTGTTAGGGAGGAGGTAATTGACATTACGCTCTCTAACATCGATAGGTCTATGATTAGGGACTGGAGGGTTTCAGATGAGTGTTCCTTCTCTGATCAACAAATGATAACCTTCAGTATTAATCTATCTAGGAGCCTTAACAAGCCTTTTTAGAACTCCAGGAGGAACCGATTGGATCAGGTGCAACGGAGTGTGTGATAAAGTGTATCATCTCACCAAAAAATGTGCGGGAATAGATCAATACTCGACAAAGATGATGGATGAGCACAACTCTATTAGATTTATATGCGACGACTGCATGCAATATATTCATAATATTGATTTCGTTTTAAGAGAAGTGTAAGATGAGGTGCATAAAAATAAACAAAATTTGGTTGAATATAAGCACGAGTTTAAAGCTTCACTCAAAGAAAATGAAAATGAAATTAAACAATTACTTGAGACTATAGAAAAATGGTACGAAGAGAGAATAAATAAAATTGTAAAATATCAGAAATCGTGTGAAAAAAATGTAGAAGAAATCAAAAAATTATCTATTTAAAAGACTTTGAATGCAACAACAAACAGTTGTGCCAAACAATAGAAGAGAAAAATGAAAATATGTGCAAAGGAATAAAGAAAGCGGTAAATGAAAAATGTAAACAAAGTGCAAAAGCAACATATGCGGATGCAGTTAAAAATAAAGAGTTGCCAAGTATAAATAGACAACTACCCCTAATTGTTAAACCTAAGGAAAAACAATCGGTTGAAAAAACTAAAGAAGCATTAAATAAAATAAATCCAAATAACTTGAAGATAACAAGTGTGGAAAGTAGAAGCAGTGGAACAATTGCTATTCAAAGTGAGAACTATGAAGATAGAGAGAAAATTAAAAGTGCAATCCAGGAAAAAATAGCAAAACAATATGAAGTCAAAATTCCAAATTCGACGGGACTGAATATCAAAATTATTGGCATGTCTTTTGACTATAGTGAAAATCATTTGATTGAGAAATTAAGAAAACAAAATCCTAAATTAGCTGATGCCAATATTAAGTTTATAGGAAAATATGAAACAAAAAGAGGAAATAAAACTTTGTTCAATGTGAAAATGAGAGTTGATAATGAAGCTTACGGAAAAATTATGGAGGAAAGAAAAGTAAATGTCGGTTGGGAAAGATGTAGAGTATATGACGGAACAGAACTAGTTCAATGTATGAAATGCAGAGGATACAATCATATAGCCAAAGAATGTAAAAATCAGGAAATGTGTTTAAAATGCCATGGTCAACATAAAGCAGTCAATTGCTAAAGTCAAGAGAAGATAAAAAATGTGTTAACTGTTCAAAAGTAAACAGCAGACTCAATAAGGGTTTAGATGAAAACCACTTTACAAGCGACAGAGAATGGCCCGTTATCAAAATAAATTGAAAAACAAAATGAGAAGGATAGGCTTAGCGATTTAACAACTAAAGGAAATAAGTGCCCTCTATACAAATGTACAAGGTCTTGTATTAACAAGTTATTAAACTATAATCAAATTGAAATTATCGCAGCAACGGAAAAACCTGACTTTTTAATTTTGTCTGAAACACATTTGACGAAAGATATAGATGAACAAGAAATTAATTTACAAGGATATGATAACATCAGGTCACTGTCAACATCCTCAAGAACAGGCGGAGTTGTCGTATACTGTAAAAAGAACTGGAATGTGAAAAAGTGTATAGAGAGGACTGATGGTTTGAAACATTGGATATTATTCTGTAAAGCTGTACATAATGATAATAATCACAATATATTAATTGGTGCAATATATAGATCGCCTAGTTACAGCGAAGCTAAGTTCTGTGATATATTTAACGAAATAATTGAAGAAATCTGTGATACTAACTGTGATATTTTAATTGCAGGAGACTTTAATATAGATTGGAATAGAAACTCTTTATACAAGAATAGAATTAAGAATACTCTCAATGACAACGGCCTTAAACAAGTAGTTAACGAAAGCTCACGTGTAACAAGAAATTCGAGCACAATAATTGACTACGTAATAACTAATAATTATAAGATAAAATGTACGAACAGTAAAGATAATAAAATTTCTGACCATGAAGTTATTAATATAGACTTTGAGAGATCGAATGAAAACCTTATACATACATACATAATTGGCCATTACAACCCTTCAGCCAGGATTACGACCTAGCTTCTCACACCACTTATGTTGTGTGCGTTAATTTTATACATGAGTGGCGGGACCTACAGTTTTAAAGTCGACTCCGAACGACAGATTTTTGAGAAGCTTTTCATGGCAATTTTTACTCTCAGAGTCTTTGCCAGAAATCTGCTGAGAGGAAGTCGCTGAAGAAATATTTTTCGTTTTGATGTCTGACCTGGGATAAGAACCCGGGCCTTTTGTCTAATAAGCCAACACACTACCCACTAGACCACGGCGACTATAATAACTAATAATTATAAGATAAAATGTACGAACAGTAAAGATAATATAAACACAAATCTGGGGCTTCCCCGTTGTTTTCATTGTTCCGCGACCACGTAACGCATTTCGACATTGATTATTTTGTATTAGCCTAAAAATTAATGATTATGAATATGAATAATATATTTAATTTAAAATTTATCAAAAAATTATATATTTGTAAGAAATGTAATTTAAGTGATTAGGAGTAAAACCACATTACTTTTCCTTTTATGCTTCTTTGTGTTAACTAAAGTTAAGTAAATTTATAATCATAATGAAAAATTGCTCTTTTAAATATGTACACACATATATACATACATACATATATGTATAAATTAATACATATGATGTATACTAACAAACTAAAAGGAAAATAGAAGACATAAACATATATTTAATAAAAAAAAGAAAAAATGCGGGTCCAGGGATTAATTCATGCCGTTTGACTTTATTGTTAAGAGTTGCGATTGCTAGATTTTTAATAATATTTTTGGAAGGTGAATTGGAAAGTCAATTGCATATTCTCAATCATGGCCGAGTTCAATCCCCAGTTAAGATGTGTTTGTGATTTTTTTCTTTTTTAATTTATTATTTAATTTAATATTAAAATTAATAAAATTATTATACTTAAAACACAAAATATTAGAGGAAATCTTTGAAAAAGAAATTTATAATTCAATTGTTTATTCTCAATCATAAGCGAGTTTAAACCCTAGTTGAGGCTTTTGTGTAATATTTTTTTTTTTAATTTTTTCTAATACAAATATGTATATTACACAATTTATGCAATGATATCAACATATGTATACTGATAAATTTTATATATTTGATATGTATTATAAAAAGTAGAAAAAAGTCGTCACGCCCTACCAGTGCGTCGGCTTATTACACCTCAGGCCACAGTTCAAACTTCAGGAAGGCATAAAACAAATTTTTTTTTAATTTTTTCAAATTTATTAATCAATTCCTATTTGGGATTTTTGTTGTTACTTAATTTTTTTCAATATCATATATAAAATTAATATGCTGAAACATTTCATATGTGTAATATGTACAAGAATAGAATTAAATAAAAAGAAAAAAAAACTTTACGCCCGTCCTGGAATTTGAACCGTGAACCTACGTCTAATCAGTCAACACACTACCCGACACACCACAACGACTTCAAGTTCAAGTGGTGTATATTTCCTATAATAAATTGTTTGACAAAAACCTAATCTTAAAAACAACCCTGTTTCTCTGCTAAATCACAAAAAATGTTCTGTTAAAATCTGAAATCTGTACTATTAGAACCTGAAATCTGTACTGTTACAATCTCACTATGAAACTGAAACTGTTAACTAAACATTCTGTTAACTTAACTTTACCTAAGTAACATTTACCTAAGTAAAAAGGAATATAAAAAAGAAGTTACCTTACAATTTAGAAGATCGTATAAAAAGTTAGCTTCGTCGGCTATATCTCCGGTCCCAAGGCTGACCCGACCATAACGAAAAGTGTTTTGGAATCCTTGATCTAATAGCTATCCAGCCCAATAGGTCAGAAAACCGCACCTTTTTAAATTTTATCGAATTTTTCACGATTTATATACAGCATTTCGTTTGCGCGTATAAAAAAGTTAGCTTCGTCGGCGATATCTCCGGTCCCAAGGCTGACCCGACCATAACGAAAAGTGTTTTGGAATCCTTGATCCAATAGCTATCTAGCCCAATAGGTCAGAAAACCGCACCTTTTTAAATTTTATCGAATTTTTCACGATTTATATAGAGCATTTCGTTTGCGCGTATATAAATTATTATTATATAAATTATTATTATATAAATTATTATTATATAAATTATTATTATATAAATTATTATTATATAAATTATTATTATATAAATTATTATTATATAAATTATTATTATATAAATTATTATTATATAAATTATTATTATATAAATTATTATTATATAAATTATTATTATATAAATTATTATTATTATATAAATTATTATTATATAAATTATTATTATATAAATTATTATTATTATATAAATTATTATTATATAAATTATTATTATATAAATTATTATTATATAAATTATTATTATATAAATTATTATTATATAAATTATTATTATATAAATTATTATTATATAAATTATTATTATATAAATTATTATTATATAAATTATTATTATATAAATTATTATTATTATATAAATTATTATTATATAAATTATTATTATATAAATTATTATTATATAAATTATTATTATATAAATTATTATTATTATATAAATTATTATTATTATATAAATTATTATTATTATATAAATTATTATTATATAAATTATTATTATTATATAAATTATTATTATTATATAAATTATTATTATATAAATTATTATTATTATATAAATTATTATTATATAAATTATTATTATATAAATTATTATTATTATATAAATTATTATTATATAAATTATTATTATTATATATTTATTATTATATAAATTATTATTATTATATAAATTATTATTATATAAATTATTATTATTATATAAATTATTATTATTATATAAATTATTATTATTATATAAATTATTATTATTATATAAATTATTATTATATAAATTATTATTATATAAATTATTATTATATAAATTATTATTATTATATAAATTATTATTATATAAATTATTATTATATAAATTATTATTATATAAATTATTATTATATAAATTATTATTATATAAATTATTATTATATAAATTATTATTATTATATAAATTATTATTATATAAATTATTATTATATAAATTATTATTATTATATAAATTATTATTATTATATAAATTATTATTATATAAATTATTATTATATAAATTATTATTATATAAATTATTATTATTATATAAATTATTATTATATAAATTATTATTATTATATAAATTATTATTATATAAATTATTATTATATAAATTATTATTATTATATAAATTATTATTATATAAATTATTATTATATAAATTATTATTATATAAATTATTATTATATAAATTATTATTATTATATAAATTATTATTATTATATAAATTATTATTATTATATAAATTATTATTATTATATAAATTATTATTATTATATAAATTATTATTATATAAATTATTATTATTATATAAATTATTATTATATAAATTATTATTATATAAATTATTATTATATAAATTATTATTATATAAATTATTATTATTATATAAATTATTATTATATAAATTATTATTATATAAATTATTATTATATAAATTATTATTATATAAATTATTATTATATAAATTATTATTATATAAATTATTATTATATAAATTATTATTATATAAATTATTATTATATAAATTATTATTATATAAATTATTATTATTATATAAAAATGCAAAAATTAAAATAGAACGGGATTAAAGCTTAATATAGGATGGGATAGATGCCGGGTTTCCGATGGTACTGATGTGCTGCAGTTTTTTAAGTCCCAAGGTTTATAACCACAAATTTTCCGGTTTATCAAAACAGACTTATGTTAAGAAAAAGAAGAACTGGATTAGCTATTTAACAACCAAAGAATGGAAACAAATATACAAGGACTTTCAAATAATTTTACTCAATTAGAATTAATTGCCGAAAATATTAAACCAGATTTTTTAATGCTCTCCGAAACGCACATAACGGAAAAGATAGATGAATGTCAGACAGAATTGGGTCTTTATGATCAATACGTAACAATGTCCAATTCACCCAAAACAGGAGAAGTAACCTTGTATTTTAAAAATATTATATATTATATAAATTATTATTATTATTATATAAATTATTATTATATATTTATTATTATATAAATTATTATTATATATTTATTATTATATAAATTATTATTATATATTTATTATTATATAAATTATATTATTATATAAATTATTATTATTATATAAATTAAATAGAATTAAGGAAAACGTAAAGGGCTCCAAACATTGGATTAATTCCTTCATTATTTGTTTCAGCCCGTTATCATTCAATATGCTTTCCAATTTACTTTTATAAAAATTCGATTGTCAATCAATGTTGAAGTCCCCTGCTTTTATAATGTCATTACTGTTTTCCCACAAGTCTTCTAAAAACTGTTGTAGATCTTCATAGAATTCCGCTTTACTGTAGCTTGGTGATCAATATACTATGGCTATTATAAATAATATAATTTCACATTTCGTCATGTATGCCGTAATCCAATGTTTGGCCTCCTTTACGTTTTCTCCTTAAAACACTGAACACATCAGTACCACCGAAAACCCGGCATCTCTCCCATCCCATCGTATCCATATAACTTTTGGATACGATTCATTATCTATTTGAGTTTTGTACTATATATTGTTCTATTAAATCTCTTAGATTCATAAATTTTGATAAGTTATATTTTACTGCCCTTCAATATTTCGTTTTCTCAACACTTTGTTCCTCCTTGGGCACATTTGGGGACATTTTCTGAGATATCTGACATCATGTGCGTATGATCTTTTCTGTTTGACATTCGTATCTTTGACAATTTTCTTTATTTCATTACACATTTCGTGTTGTTCTTCTCAATTCTTTCATACATATCCTTATTTTTGTTTTCAATATTATTTACCGTTCCATAAATTTCTTAACCTCTTGTACATTTTCCCTCACAATTTTTGAATTTTGTCTATTTTTTAACCCTTTAATCGTACCGCTTTCCAATTACATCCAACAATGATTTAATTTCGTTTTCATTTTTCATTAGCGAAGTATCAAATTCAAATTTATATTCTTGCAAAGCCTTTTTGTTTTTTTCGACGCCATCTTGAAAAACATTTAATACAAGAACAATAATCTGTATGTACTGCAAACAGTCATCACACATAAATCTCACGAAATTGTCTTCCTCCAAAATTTTTGCAGAGTGCTGATCTATCCCTGCAAACTTTTTTGTGTAATGATACACCTTACTGAAGAAGGATGGTCCCTTGAGTGCCTTTGGGTGCGTGGAGCCAACTGCTTCTACCTCTCAAGCCGCAAGCAAGGGGCATGAAGGTTCTACACCCTTACTCCCAACTGGAGCAAAGGAAAACACTAGGGTTTTCAAACCTCCGGTGAAGAGAAAGGGTGATGGTGTTCCTTCTACAATGGATGAAGGAAAGACGGTGGAAAGTACCGCTCGGTGGATATGTTTTCTTTGCAGGATTCTCGCAAAGGGAATCGCATGAAGAGAAACAGATCCACCGATGAGCCTTCCTCCAGCTCCAAGGGTCCTAAGAAACAAGGTGACCTGGGAACTAACCCTTCCCATTGGCTGGCTTTCATCGACAGGTCGGATTTGGATGGCAAAATCTGTCCTGAAAGGTGGAATCTAGTTGAAGAAGGGCTCATTGAACTTATGATGGAGAAGAGTTGTAATGGCAGGAATGCTAGCATATCTTTCATCGGTTGGTCCAAGGGCATCAAGGTAGTGAACTGTGAAAACGGGGGAACTGTAAAGTTTCTTGTGAAATCAGTGAAGCGCCTTGGTGAACACCGGCCTGGTACTCGCTTAGAGGTGGTCCCTCAATCCGAAATCCCTCTACGTCCAATAGCGACGGTATGGGTCCCGCCTATCTTTAGGCGAGTGAATATCATCAGGTAACCCAGAGGAGGTAAAAGTGGTGCAGATTAATCTGCATCACTGCGAAGCCGCCTCACACAACCTGTTAACCACTCTGCGCCACCTTGAAGCTGACATCGCTCTTATCTAGGAACCTTTGATCCTTAGGGATAGGATTCTGGGTTTGAGTGATCCTGACTATAGGTTACTTGTTCCTGGAACAAGTGATAAGGTAAGGACCTGTATTTTAGCTAGAAGTGGTTTGGACTTGTTAATCACTCCTTCCTTTTGTACAGGTGACGTAACAACTGTGGCCTACAGAGATGTCCGTGGGATCGATTAGACGCTGTCATCTGTGTACATGCCGTATGAGACTGCATCTCCTCCTGGTGACTTAATTGAACGACTGGTGAAGCATGCGAAGAGGAAAATATGCCTTGTCTTTGGTTGTGATGCCAATGCTCATCACACACAATGGGGAAGTGCTGACATAAATACTAGGGGTGAGTCGATTTTGAATTTTATTATTCTGAATAGGCTTAACATTTGTAACGTTGGTAACACGCGAACGTTTAGAACCCGTGTTAGGGAGGAGGTAATTGACATTACGCTCTCTAACATCGATAGGTCTATGATTAGGGACTGGAGGGTTTCAGATGAGTGTTCCTTCTCTGATCAACAAATGATAACCTTCAGTATTAATCTATCTAGGAGCCTTAACAAGCCTTTTTAGAACTCCAGGAGGAACCGATTGGATCAGGTGCAACGGAGTGTGTGATAAAGTGTATCATCTCACCAAAAAATGTGCGGGAATAGATCAATACTCGACAAAGATGATGGATGAGCACAACTCTATTAGATTTATATGCGACGACTGCATGCAATATATTCATAATATTGATTTCGTTTTAAGAGAAGTGTAAGATGAGGTGCATAAAAATAAACAAAATTTGGTTGAATATAAGCACGAGTTTAAAGCTTCACTCAAAGAAAATGAAAATGAAATTAAACAATTACTTGAGACTATAGAAAAATGGTACGAAGAGAGAATAAATAAAATTGTAAAATATCAGAAATCGTGTGAAAAAAATGTAGAAGAAATCAAAAAATTATCTATTTAAAAGACTTTGAATGCAACAACAAACAGTTGTGCCAAACAATAGAAGAGAAAAATGAAAATATGTGCAAAGGAATAAAGAAAGCGGTAAATGAAAAATGTAAACAAAGTGCAAAAGCAACATATGCGGATGCAGTTAAAAATAAAGAGTTGCCAAGTATAAATAGACAACTACCCCTAATTGTTAAACCTAAGGAAAAACAATCGGTTGAAAAAACTAAAGAAGCATTAAATAAAATAAATCCAAATAACTTGAAGATAACAAGTGTGGAAAGTAGAAGCAGTGGAACAATTGCTATTCAAAGTGAGAACTATGAAGATAGAGAGAAAATTAAAAGTGCAATCCAGGAAAAAATAGCAAAACAATATGAAGTCAAAATTCCAAATTCGACGGGACTGAATATCAAAATTATTGGCATGTCTTTTGACTATAGTGAAAATCATTTGATTGAGAAATTAAGAAAACAAAATCCTAAATTAGCTGATGCCAATATTAAGTTTATAGGAAAATATGAAACAAAAAGAGGAAATAAAACTTTGTTCAATGTGAAAATGAGAGTTGATAATGAAGCTTACGGAAAAATTATGGAGGAAAGAAAAGTAAATGTCGGTTGGGAAAGATGTAGAGTATATGACGGAACAGAACTAGTTCAATGTATGAAATGCAGAGGATACAATCATATAGCCAAAGAATGTAAAAATCAGGAAATATGTTTAAAATGCCATGGTCAACATAAAGCAGTCAATTGCTAAAGTCAAGAGAAGATAAAAAATGTGTTAACTGTTCAAAAGTAAACAGCAGACTCAATAAGGGTTTAGATGAAAACCACTTTACAAGCGACAGAGAATGGCCCGTTATCAAAATAAATTGAAAAACAAAATGAGAAGGATAGGCTTAGCGATTTAACAACTAAAGGAAATAAGTGCCCTCTATACAAATGTACAAGGTCTTGTATTAACAAGTTATTAAACTATAATCAAATTGAAATTATCGCAGCAACGGAAAAACCTGACTTTTTAATTTTGTCTGAAACACATTTGACGAAAGATATAGATGAACAAGAAATTAATTTACAAGGATATGATAACATCAGGTCACTGTCAACATCCTCAAGAACAGGCGGAGTTGTCGTATACTGTAAAAAGAACTGGAATGTGAAAAAGTGTATAGAGAGGACTGATGGTTTGAAACATTGGATATTATTCTGTAAAGCTGTACATAATGATAATAATCACAATATATTAATTGGTGCAATATATAGATCGCCTAGTTACAGCGAAGCTAAGTTCTGTGATATATTTAACGAAATAATTGAAGAAATCTGTGATACTAACTGTGATATTTTAATTGCAGGAGACTTTAATATAGATTGGAATAGAAACTCTTTATACAAGAATAGAATTAAGAATACTCTCAATGACAACGGCCTTAAACAAGTAGTTAACGAAAGCTCACGTGTAACAAGAAATTCGAGCACAATAATTGACTACGTAATAACTAATAATTATAAGATAAAATGTACGAACAGTAAAGATAATAAAATTTCTGACCATGAAGTTATTAATATAGACTTTGAGAGATCGAATGAAAACCTTATACATACATACATAATTGGCCATTACAACCCTTCAGCCAGGATTACGACCTAGCTTCTCACACCACTTATGTTGTGTGCGTTAATTTTATACATGAGTGGCGGGACCTACAGTTTAAAGTCGACTCCGAACGACAGATTTTTGAGAAGCTTTTCATGGCAATTTTTACTCTCAGAGTCTTTGCCAGAAATCTGCTGAGAGGAAGTCGCTGAAGAAATATTTTTCGTTTTGATGTCTGACCTGGGATAAGAACCCGGGCCTTTTGTCTAATAAGCCAACACACTACCCACTAGACCACGGCGACTATAATAACTAATAATTATAAGATAAAATGTACGAACAGTAAAGATAATAAAATTTCTGACCATGAAGTTATTAATATAAACTTTGAGAGATCGAATGAAAACCTTATAAATACAGCAAAAACCATCAATATATTTAAATACGATAGGAATATATTTAATAATGTGTTAGCTAAGAATATGATATACGAAGATAATAAAAATCTTAATGAAAACGTTAAATTATTTGATGCCTATCTGGAAAATACAACACAAAAATTTACGTTTAAAAGGCAAGTGCACATAAATAGCAAAGTGTATAACTGGTTTAACGAAGATCTGTGAACAATGAAAAGAGGAAAAGTAATAAAATATTTACATGTCAAATTTGAAAACACAAATCAAGCTTGGGGAGAATATAAACTGATAAGAAATCAATACAAAGTACAAATTGAAAATAAGAACAATAATTACATAAAAAATAAAGCTAACAACACAACTAACCAAAAGCAAGTGTGGACACACATCAAAAACCTAGTACTTAATAACAGCAAAACTCAACCAAATCTGTGATATTCGGCCAAATTGAGTATAACGATATATGTGATATAGTAAATAAGTTCAATGCATTCTTTATCGATAGCATTAGTAGTATAAGGATATCAATAGGCAGCGTGCAATATATTAACCGAACAGAATATAGAGTGAATGATATTTTTAAATTCCCAAAGATGGATACTATTGAACTGGAGAGCATCGTGAACTGTATGAATAACAAATCTGACCATGAACGTGTATCAAATAAAATTATACTTGACAGCTGAAATATAACAGGAAAAATAATGGTAAAAGTAATAAACACTTCTTTATAGACAGGTATTTTTCCTGATAATTGGAAAAAATCAACCGTAACCCCAATTGAGAAAGTGCACGGAACGAAAAAATGCGAGGAGATTAGACCAATAAACTCTCTGAAAACTTACGAAAAAATAATTGAAAAAGTAGTAAAAAATCAGCTTGAAAAATATATGGAAAATCGTGACATACTATCTAAATACCAGTCAGGATTCCGTAAGAAACATTCGTGTGAAACCACGGTAAACTATGTCATAAGTGAATGGAGAACAGTAGGAAAAGATAAGAGGATTATAGCAATATTTCTTGACTTCAAACGAGCTTTTGAGACGATTGATAGAGAAATAATGCTGAATAAACTATATATGTATGGAATAAGAGGAATTGAGCTAAATTGGTTTAAATCGTACCTGAAAAGACGAAGGCAAACGAGAAAATTAAATTACAGTGAATCTGATGAAATAATAAATAATTTTGGAGTGCCACAAGGCTCCATTTTGGGAGCGTTGTTGTTTATAATCTATAAAAATGACATGCCAAGTATTTTAGAAAAATGTAAAGTTGTTTCATACGCTGACGACACTCTGATATATAGTATAGCAAATAGTGATGAAGAATGTCGCGAAAATATCAAGTGTGATATGAAAAAAATTGATGAATGGCTTCAAATGAATGAACTCAAACTAAATGAAAATAAAACAAAAATAATGGAAATAAGCTTACATTCAGAGGAAATATTTAAAATAAGTGACGCAGTAATTGAAAAAGTCTAATATATAAAATACCTTGGTTTTATAATCGATAAAAAATTAAATTTCAATGAACAAATAGACTAGTGCAAAAAAGTTGGTAAAAAAAATTAGGTTTTTAAAGAGAATAAGAGGCAAAATATCCAAGTCTACAGTGATAAATACATACAGCACGATAATAAAACCACACTTTGAATATGGTTCCACTATTTTATTCACATGCAGTAGCACAAATCAATTACCCAGGATGCAGAAACTATAAAATAGAACGATGGGAATAATACTAAAATGCGATCGTTATACACATATAATTACAATGTTAACTAATCTAAAATGGATGAGCATAGCACAACGGCTCCAATTTAACACATTAAGATTTTTTAGAAAATTAAAACAAGGAGACGCCACGAAGTGCCTATGTGTGTCAAATACAATATGTTGAAGACAGCCAACCATATCAACTAAGAAATGCTTGTGACTTTAGAATCCAAAAATGCAGAAAACGCTATTCTACAAAGGTCTACAGCTGTTTAACTCATTGCCAAACAACATTAAGAATGAAACAAATGAAAATGTCTTTAGACGAAAGTGTATTAATTTTGTTCTATTTAATAATAATTTTTAATATATAATTTGATGAAAATGTAAAGTATTTTTAATACTAATAATAATAAAAAAAAAATCAGACATGAAAGAGCTGTGGAGGGGGAGCTTATAGCTCTTCGGAACGCTCCACTCCTGGCATCAATGATCGAGTTGGATCCTGAAAGGATATTTTGTTGTCTTGTTATAGAGATGCTTGCCCTCTCACTTACCCGGGTAAGAGGAGCCAGCCCGCCTGGAGGAATGCGGTACTCTAGAGACTCCGCTGTTGTACTAGGAGACTCTTCAATAAGGTTAAGAGGTCGGGCAGGGATGTTGACTGGTCTGCATATAGATCCAGTTTTAATGACTATAAGGGAGCAATAAAGCACTCAAAGAAAACCACCTGGATGAGTTTCAGTACACGTATCGAGGACGTTGCTGATGTGGCTCGTTTCCGTAAGATGCTGTCGAAGGACCCGAAAATCCTAGGCTTCGTTCAAAAGAACAATGGCACGTGGACATCCTCGAGAAAAGAAACCCTAGAGGTTCTATTGACCGCTCATTTTCCCGATTGTGAGGATCCAGGAAGCTATCCGTTGGGTGTAGCTGATCCCTTCTGTGATGGTGGCATTATGCCCGTTTTGGAGGATATAATTACCAGGGATATAATTACCACGGAAGTCGCCGTGGTCTAGTGGGTAGTGTGTTGGCTTATTAGACAAAAGGCCCGGGTTCGAATCCCAGGTCAGACATCAAAACGAAAAATATTTCTTCGGCGACTTCCTCTCAGCAGCTTTCTGGCAAGGACTCAGAGAGTAAAAATTGCCATGGAAGGCTTCTCAAAAGTCTGTCGTTCGGAGTCGACTTTAAACTGTAGGTCCCGCCACTCATGTATAAAATTAACGCACACAACATAAGTGGTGTGAGAAGCGAGGTCGTAATCCTGACTGAAGGGTTGTAATAGCCAATTATGTATTTACCAGGGATAAGGTCAAATGGGCTGTTAGTAGCTTTGGGCTGTTTAAGTCGCCTGGTCCGGATAATATCTTTCCGGTTCTGCTTCAGCATGCCACGTATATCTGGTGGACGTTTATAGAGACTGTCTCCGGTGATGTGATATACCGATGGTTGGAAAGAGGTGCTCGTGGTGTTTATACCAAAAGCTGGTAAACCCAGTTACATCGGCCATAAGGATTATAGACCGATATCACCCTCATCCTTTCTCTTGGAAGTTTTGGAGAGACTTATCGATCTATATTTAAGGTCAAACACTGACCGGTCTTTGTTGTGTGGGTCGCAACATGTTTACATTAAGGGTAAGTCTGTTGAGGCGAATTAGGCTAGGGGTAAGTACACACTGTCGGCTTTCCTTGATATAGAGGAGGCCTTCAATAACATTACCACTTCTTCTATTGAGAATTCACTAAGGGATATACATGCCCCAGATTTTCTGGTGCGGTTTGTCACCCACATGTTGGGTAACAAACTAATCTGATCGAATCTGGGTGGATGTTCTGTCGTCAAGCGTGTGACCAGGGGTAAATTACAGGGGAGTGTCCTATCCCATCTTTTGTGGCTCTTGGTTGCTAATGTTAGTTATTTTTGTGGGTGGAAAATGTTTGCCAACGCTGGGGGAACTTATGGAGTCTGCTCTTGGAATTTTATCCTCTTGGGCAACGAACTGTGGTCTGGGGATAAATCCAAATAAGACGGACCTCATTTTGTTCTCGCGTAAGTACAAAATTCAAACCTTTAAGTTGCCAAGATTGGCTGGTAGAGAGCTGCCGTTGTCTTCTAAAGTCAAGTACTTGGGTGTTGTCCTGAACAGCAAGCTGAACTGGAAACTCCATAGGTAAGAACTGGGATCTTCCGCCTAGGGCCATTCGCTGTATATCTCTGACGATTGCTAGACCGGTTATTACTTATGGTTGTGTTGTCTGGTGGTGTGCCTTAGATCTTGGATAAGGTTCAGCGGATTGCCTCTTTGAGTATCACTGGAGTGAGAAAGAGTTGGCCTCAGGCTGTTCTTGATACTATGCTCTGTCTGACTCCGCTTGACTTATATGTCAAGCGGCGTGCAGCGCGTAGTGCCATAAGCCTGAGGAAATCGAGTTGCTGAAAACAGCGCTCGATAGGTCACTCCAGAGTTCTGAATACCGTCTTTCCTGACGGAAGGTACGGACTTTCGGAAAAAGCCACTGATTATATTGTGCCTGAGGCTATGTTCCTACCTGGTTTGAGTATACTCATACCGGATAGGGCACAATGGAGTGGTGGGGTACTCCAGGGGCAGAGTGGTATACCCATCTTCACAGATGGATCTGTTAGGTGGATGTACAGGTGCTGGGGTTTTCTGTAGGGAACTCGGTCTGGAACTCCACTTCAGGTTGAATGATGACTGCAGCGTTTTTCAGGCGGAGATTTTCGCAATACTGAAGGCTGTTGACAGTAAGAGAACAGATTGGCTGCTGGGCTTGGTTAAGGCCAGCTTAAGGTTGGCTGTCGGTTTTATCACAGGGCACTGCGAAATTAGGTGGCTGATCTGTTCCATATCCCAGCCGGACTATTGCGGGGTATGTTGCAATGAGGAAGAGTTGGAGACTATCGAACACCTCCCTCTGTAACTGCCCAGCCTTTGGTAGGTTGAGGACCCTTGCCAAGGCCATCTTTGAGAGCTTGAGTTCTGTGTCGAGAGCCGACATCAAGGCTCCCCACAGATTCCTTAGCAGCTTGGGCTGGTTGATAGGTGCTAGGGCTTCATAAGTGTAATCGCGCTCTGACCCTCTTTTGTTTTGTGTCTGTTTCTTTCTGTGTAATTCCTCCGATTCCCATTCTCCCCCCTTTACCTACCTACATTCCCTCCTTTCATCCTATATCCTCTATTTCCTTCCTTCTCTAAGGTCATTGTACAATGGGTCAATTTCGACCTCCGGGTACTGTACTTGTCTTAACCGACGAGTACACGTCCTCTAATCTAACACAACCATACCCCTTACTCCACATTCCATTGCATCTAATGCCACTTTCACCTCTTATCGATGACTTGCATTTAGTGCATCCAGTCATCCTTTTATTGTTTTCGACAAAAAAAAACTTAATTCTACGAAATTTTTTCTGCCTTCACTTCACTTCACTTGATACTTTCGTTTTAATTTTGTTTTTAAATAGTCTCTATCTAATTTTTTAAACAATTTATTATAAAAATTTCAATAATTCTACAGAGCTTTATTAAATTTCCTTGTATATTCGACAGGGTTGCTAATATATCTGATCAGATACGGAACTGGGAAATGGACACATTCCATTACAATAAAGACAGATTTAATATCGAACTAAATGCAATGATAGCATATTATGAATTTAATTTTGATATATGGTTTAAACAAACAATTGAGAAATTTGTAGTGAAACGAAAAGTGCCCGAAAACAATAATAAATGCTTTAGCAATGACCTTAGAATATTGAAAAGGGGAAAAATTATAAAGTATATAAAGGCTTTATTTGAAAACACAGCACCGGCTCGGAATAACTATAAATTCATAAGAAATAAATATAAAGTTAATAAAAAAAAAGTTTATAAACAATAATATTACGAATACTAAAAGAAATGTGGTATAAAATAAAAAAACTAGTCCTAAAAACTCCCAAAAATGTGATAAAAATCTGTAGATTTAAGTTCCGTACAATTTCACTATTAGAATTATAATATTCTTTCTATATCCTGACTGGTAATTTGAAATGACTGAATTTTCATCCAAATAATTTTACAGTTGTTTTTTCACGACCTTCTCTAAAAGTTTTTCAACAGTCTTTAAAGAGTTCATAGGACGGAAGTCTTCACATTTTAATGTATTTGCCACTTTTTTAATCGGTGTAACCATTGTTTCCTTCCAACAATCCGGAAACTCACCGGTTTCCAATGATGAATTCACAATTTTTAATAAAACTTCTCCGACTATGGTCCATTTTTCGACAAACATTTTTCGTGAAATCTTACAGTAATCAGATTTCTCTTTAAGTGTCATTACTATATTCTTAAGCACTACGTTTGTTATTGCAAGGAATTTGAATTTTCTATTAACTGTCTGTATATTATTAACATATTGCACATTTTCAATTGAGTCTCTTATTAACTTAATACTATTTATAAAATAGGTCAGACATCAAAATCAAAAAATATTTCTTCGGCGACTTCCTCTCAAGAGATTTCTGTCAAGACTCTGAGAGTAAAAATTGCCATGAAAAGCTTCTCAAAAATCTGTCGTTCGGAATCGACTTTAAACTGTAGGTCCCGCCACTCATGTATAAAATTAACACACACAACATGAGTGGTGTGAGAAGCTAGGTCGTAATCCTGACTGAAGGGTTGTAATGGCCAATTAAGCAAGTAAGTAAGTATTTATAAAATAATCGTTAAAAAGACCAGCGATGTTCCTATTGTCTTTATGTTCAACACCATTAAAAATCACAGTTTTTATCACAGATTGTTTCCTTTTTAGAACTAAGTTCTTTATTTCTTTCCACATCACTTTTTGGTTGCTGGCATTATTGATTTTATTATTAATGTAGTTATTTTTTTTTTTCATTCTCAACCCTTGCTTTATATACATTTCGGATCGATCAGGCTTCATCAGTGTTTTCCAATTTCACTTTGTTATGTTTTCAAATTTTTACCTGTTTTAATGACAGCAGTTCACTGTTAAACCACTCATTAACGATATTTTTCACATTTACTTTTATAATTTTTGTAAATTTGCTAATAGTTTCTTTAACCTCTTATCAATCATTAAAGCCCTTTCACTTACACTGTCCATTGAATTATGATTTATTGTACAATTTAATTGACTATAAAAATTATTTTTATTATACTTAAATATTGTCTTTTCTCTTTTATCGGTTTTATTTATTTATTTATTATAAATTATAATACAATTATAAATTATATTATAATCATATACGAGCTGAGTAACTTCGACCATATGCCCGGTGTAGTGTCACAGACCAGAGCCTCTGGTGGGAATCGAACCCACGACCCTCACGCTAATAGTCTAGCACACTACCCACTAGACTACCAGGGCGCTCTTTATCGGTTTTGTTCGAGGTTATTTCTTCACTCTTCATGTTAATGACAATAACCAATGTTTCATGATCCGCTACTTTATTACTTAAACTGTTTTTAACCGATACATTACAGCTATTTGTTATTACGTAATCTATAAGTGTCTTTGATGTTTCTGTTACTCGCGTGTAATCATTCACTATTTGGCTAAGAGCATTGTCGTTCAAACTGTTTTCAATTCTCGTTCTACAAAAATTTTGTTGCGCCCAATCTATATCAAAATCTCCGCTTATAACTATATCACAGTTGTAATCACATATCATGTCTAAACATTCATTAAATGCCGTACAAAATTCAGCTTCACTACAGTTTGGTGGTCTATATACTGCTGTAAAAATCAGACGAGTTTTTTTATATTCCACTACACACGATAAGACCCAATATTTTGAATCTTCACGACTTTCTAAAATTTTATTCACCTTCCAGTCTTTTTTATAGTATATAATTACACCACCTGTTCTCGTTGAGTTAGATAACGTGATCATATTTCTGTAAGATTATTTCGCTTTCCTCAATATTTTCAGTTAGATGAATCTCGGTTAATATTATAAAGTCAAATTTCCTTGTACATTTGTATATAGAGCACTAATATTCTTTAATTGTTATTCAATCAAGCCTAGTCTCTTTTTCTTCATGTTTAATTTGTTAATATAAACCTGACATTCCTTATCGTTCGTAAGATGGTTTTCATCCAGCGACATATTTAGTTTTAAATTTATTCTGCTACAGTTATTTAACAATTCTTTCTTTGACTTCCATGACATTTTAAACATACTTCCTCGTTCCTGCAGTCTTTGGCCTTGTGATCATATCCTTTACATTTAAGGCACTGTAGCACACCCGTTCTGTCAAATACTCTGCATTTTTCCCATCCTAAGTTTACTTTTCGCGCTGCAATCATTTTTGTGTTAGTCTCGTTATCTACCGTCAGCATAACATTATATATAATTTTATTGTTCCTCTTATATTCATATTTTCCCACAATTTTGATTTCTCCTATATTAATCATTGGATTCTGATTTTTCAATTTCTCAATAATTTCATTGTCTTCATATTTAAATATTATGTCTGTTATTTTTAGTTTAAGCACAGTGGGTTTGGGCACCATTATTTCATATCCATCCTCAAGTTCATTTTGTATTACTTTTCTTATTTTCTCCCTCTCTTCAGCATTTTCGCTCTGTATTACCACAGTTCCATTTTTCCTATTTTCGATATTCTTAATTTTTAGATTTACTGGATCTACTTTTTTATTTAGCTCTTCTGAAGTTTTGTCCGAACCCTGCTTTTCCTTTGGCTTCACTATTAAAGTTACCTGCTTCTTTATATCTGGTAATACCGTTTTGCTTTTTACTGTATCTGCATATGACAACTTTGTTTGTTTCTCATTTCTTTCTTTGATCACTTTCTTTATCTTATTGCACAATATTATATATTAAGAAGAAACCCGATTATAGGAGAATATCCGAACAACTTAATATTAGATAACTTCAATGGAACACCTTCTTACACACTCATTCGCACATTAGTCCAGATTCACCGCGAATTGCAGTTTTACACTGACGACATTCAGCCATCTTAAAAAATTTATATTTTTTTGTTTTTATTATTTTTTTACTTCACCGTATTAAGAAATTACAATAATTAAATCACACTTGGATCAACAATATTACATACTTGCTGTTCAGATAACCAAATAATTAGACTACAGAAATTACAAAATAAAGCAAAGCGTGCAATATTTAAAGTAAAAAGATTAACATCAACAAGATGGATGCTAGATACTTTAAAATTGTTAAATATAAAGGAAAGACTACAAGTTAACACCATATATTTTATTCGAAAAATTAAAATAGACGATGCACCAGAATGTCTAACAGAACAACTACTTTACGTTAAGGAGGTTCAACAATACAGTTTGAGGAATGTCATGAACTTCACGCCATTTGATGTTAAAATGAAATTAATGATAATGTTTTCTGGAAGAAAAGTGTAAATTTTTTAAGAAGCATTAATCAGAGCATATGTATTTATTAGAGGTGTGCACAAGACATTCGACTAGGTTAGCTATCACCGAATGCAATACTGTAGTGTACTCTTTTCTGTTGATCTTGATTGTACGAGTGCACTGAAATGTGTATTTCTCATTTATTCAATGTATACAACAGCACTCGTTTGCCTGTTAAGTAGCGGAACTATGCTTTGTGTTGTAAGAGCATAATTTATTACTGAAGCTACATTTTCAGTATTACCGTACGAATATCAGTAGTGTAAAAAAAAGTAGTAGTTTAAAAAAGTTTTTCCCAAGAAATAAAAATGGCAATGCTGGCGATCAAACAAAGTGCAAAACATTCGGACCTTTCTTATTCATTGTTGGGAATAGGTTACGATTTTACGTGCGCGGGTGATTTAAAAGTAATAATTTAAAAACAATTTTGCAGTGGCAAAACAAAAATAAAAAAAAATTTATTATAGAAAATGAAAATAAAATTGCGTTAAAAAACAAAGTAAGTAAGTAAATTTTATTGAGACTTATTCTTTTTCGATAACATAAACACATTAACTAAATGGTAACATGTATATATAACATAGAACTATTGTTGTCTTATTCTATTATGCGGTGTTTTATAGAAAAACGCTAGTTGCTAACTTTTTTTTTCAGGGGAATATGTTGATAAAACAAAATTATAAGAGAACAAGGTTTGCTCGCGACCTTTTACTTTTGCAGACAGCGCAAGAGAGCCTGTCAAATAAATAAATAAATAAAACAAAATAATAAATATAACACTTAAGACGAGTTAACAAAAATCTGTTACAAAATAAAAATTGACCACAGAAATCAAAATGTCGACTAGGCAATGGGTGTAAATATCACAGGATTATAATATAACTTTCAATGAAATATTCGATATAACACGGTGGTTCAGGTACATTTGTCAAACTTTGTCAGATTTATATCAGTCAATACGGGGTGAGCTGAGCTCTTAATATTATAAATTTTTCTTTTTATCCCCTATGGGAGCCAGGCGTTATTTTAGAGTAAAATTGTGGCAGCATATGTGGGTCAGGATCGATGTCTGTGTTCTCGTTCAGTATACCAACTGGAGAGAGATAAGTTGAACCTGACCAATGCAAACACCTTTCCAACTCATGAATTTCATTCATCAGGAAATTTTCGTGGGTGGCCAGTTTTTCAACATATACCCTTTGATGGTGGAGTGCATATCTACAGAAGGGTTGGACTCTAGAGGTGTCATATATGTAAGTATTTGAGTACTTCCTAGTGTGACTTACATAGTGTTTGTTGATACACTTCCGCAGGATCTTCCGTTCAAATATTTCCAATTCTTTGGCCACTATTGGCGAAATAGTGAACCAGATTGGAAATCCATATAACAATACGGATCTGATGGCCACCTTATATAGGAGCAGCTTGGTTTCACGAGGTAGATATTTGTTATTAAATAAGTATGAAAACATCCCAACTATTCGTTTTGTCCTTTGTAGTGTTGATCGCGCATGTTCGTTAAATTTAAATAGTTTATTAAAAGTGATGCCTAAATATTTTATTGTAGATTTAAATGGAATCTCAACCCCGTCGAGCGCGGCGCGTAACATTTTGCTTTGGGGTACTACTGACCGATGACACTTTCCGGATGCATTCCTGATACAGATGGCCTCCGTTTTGGTAGCATTTATCCTATGTTTTATAAAATTCATGTATCAGCATAAGATGAGTTGAAACATTGTGAAGAGCCTGGGCTGGTGAGGAGCTGTGGGCATAAATTAGACAATCATCTGCGTATAAAATTGCTTTAGAGTTCTGTGTGGTATGCGGAAAGTCATGAAGAAAAATATTAAACAAAAATGGAGCAAGTAGCTTCCTTGAGGGACTTCACTATTTACATACCCCAATGATGAAGATGAACACTGTATTTGGACAGTAAATTTACGGTCGGATAGGAAACTTTGGATCAATTTAACCAGATAAGAATCAATTCCCAGATCTATCAGTTTATAGATAATCCCACTATGACACACCGAATCAAACGCCTTTTCTATATCCAAAGATACCGCCACAGTGCAGAATTTATTCCTCAAGTTTGAGGATATGTCACGGTGAAACTTTAAAAGTGCGTGCTGTGTAGAGTGGAATTGCTTAAAACCAAATTGAAGATCCGATATAGGGTTTATTATGAATTCATTTTCAATTTTTTCCTTCAGGACGTGCTCAAATACCTTTCCAAGATTAGAAAGCAGGGATATAGGGCGGAAATCAGACAATTCCTCACTATCATTTTTCTTTTTTATTGGGATTATTTTTGCCAACTTCCAATCAGTGGGAAAATAACAGTTGTTAATACAATGATTTACAATACATGTAAGTACATCAATTGTTGACTGTGGAAACTTTTTGATGATATAGTTGGAGATGCCATCTACGCCTCATGATTTCTTGGAATTTATATTTTGAATTATTCTTTTAATTTTTGTAGAGTTGGTAAAATGGTATCTATCTGAATTTGTGAATTCGTTAAAATTGTCGTCAAAGGTGAAAATGTGGTTTGGAGTTACTTCAATACAATTTAAAATTCTTGAGTCAAGATCATCCGCTGGCTTCTCTGGAATTGTTCGGCGAAAATTTTATGAATAAAAGATTCGGAAACTATCTGTAATTTCCGCAGGATTAGATATGACATTATCATCGTGTCGTATCTGTCGACATAACGGAGATTTCCTTCCCTATGTAAATCGGTAAATTTCTTTGAATGCATTCGGACCTGGTTTAATATTTTGTAATTTGTCATTAATTTTTTCTGCGTGTTCAATTCCAACAGATTCTTTAATAATTATCTTCAGAAGTTGAATTTGTTTAGATAATATTTTGTACTCACTGCTGAGTCTGTTTCCGGTACGGTGAAAGATATTCTTCAGTTCCTTTTGCCATTGGTACTTTATTTTAAAGAGTTTTTTGGTTCTCTCCGAAATTGGTGTTTTCTCGCAATTAGTTATTCTCCGGCAATGTGAATCGTGAAATGTGGTAAATAACGTATTAAACTCTTTGATCAATGCATCAATTTCCGGATTTTCCAAGTTAGTGTTTATTGAAGGAATAATAGATCTACTCAAATTCATCAGATCGCTGCGGAATTGATTCCAGTTGGTGTTCTTATATGATGTAAATGATTGTGGTGGGTTCAAAATTATGTTTGATGAATTTATTTTCAATTTCAGTTTGATCGGGAAATGATCTGAAAAAGTTGGCATTGAGGATATAGTAAAATTTGGATTATTTCTGTCTATAAGTTTGGTGCTGACAAGAAAATGGTCTAAAAATGAAGGTCCATTTGGGTAAGATGGTATAGAATCACAGATGCGATCAACCTCCAGCGAGTTGTCGTCTAACCATTTCCTGAGAGTTTTCCCGTTAGCATTTTGTATAATGTCACCCCAAGATGAACATTTTGAATTAAGGTCGCCGCCAAGGATGAAACCATCAAAAATTGAACAAGTTTGAAGAATAATATTTAGATTTGATTCTAGTTGTTGAGGTTGAATTGCAAGGAATATATATTGAACCAAGTAAATATTTCTTATGTGTGTTGTTGTACGTAGAATTTATTTGTATAAATGAAGTATTTATACTAACATTAGATATGGAGACTTTACTATGCTGTATAGTGTTCTTAATTACCACTGCTACACCAAGCGGGGAATTATAATAAATAAAGTTATAACCTTCAATTTTTATTGTTTTGCTTCTCCTCAGGTGGCACTCTTGAATGAATGCGATATCTATTTTGTTATGGTGGAGTGTATTGCATAAATCAATTTGACGGCTTCTATCAATCATGGATCGCACATTGAATGATAATATACTCAAAGATCTATGGTCCATATTGAGATCTAACTTTGTTTAGAAGGCACAAAAATTCGGATTTGGCTTCAGACTTTGGCATGTTTTTGAATTCATTCAACAATATGTTAATTTCCTGCTCCAGGGTTAACTCTTCTGGCTCTAAAAAATAAGTGGCTAGGTTCAAAAAATCGTTAATCACTGACGATTTTGTTTGTCGGGGATTTTGTTGAGACATTGGATTTTGAAAGAAGCTGGCGTATGTTTTACCCGGCGAACGCATGACAATGTTCACTGCCTTGTTGAGATTTTCCGCTGCAACGGCCTTTTCCTTTACTACCTTCGCCATCTTATTCTTCTTTACTGTAAAGTATTTTTTAAAGGTCGGACAACCTCTCCAATTGGCAAGATGGCCAGTTTTTCCACAATTGGAACAATAGGGTTCTGAGGAATCTTCTCTTGAACGTTGGCATTCACCCGGAGCGTGGTCTTGATCACATTTCACGCAGGTATAAGCCGAGTTGCAGTTGCGTGCGATATGGCCCCAGCGTTGACATCTACGGCACTGTATATTGACGTCCTTCCTTTTTGGCTGTTCCCTAGATATAACTTGGTTTTGTAGGCCACGAATTTTTGAAATACTGCTCAATGATTTCTCTGGGAGTAGGGAAATCCGCAAGAGCCCCGTGTCACCATTTTGTCTAATGGACCTTGACGTTTTAAATTTGGTTACAGTAGCAACTGTGTCCGGGACAATAGATTCAAGTTCCATTTTAATTGCTTCACTTTCTGTGTCACCAACCTCGTAAAAGTATCGACTGTTGTTTGAGTTCCTTTGGGGTGAAGGAGTAGGAATGAATGTTCTTTGCTTTAAGTATAGCCATCATAGATGAATGAACTTTGTGGTCTGAAAAACAGAGCTTGCTTTTACTTTTATTAACATTTTTCACCTTAAATGAAAAATCCGGAATTGTAGATTTTAATGTATCTACCAATGCTTTTATATTTTCATTATTAACTATTATTGGCGGACACCATTTTCTTCTAGTGTCATGTTGTAGCTCGTCCTTGTTTTGTGTTTGATTTTTTTTCTGCCGGGGGGTGCTTTGCAAGTCAATATCAGCTAGAACGCTGAGAATGCCAAAATTATTTTGGTCTAGGGGAACATGAGTAGCCAGTCTTCTAGATAAATCAGAGATATCCACATTAATTGGCGGTATAGTGCCTTTTACTCTTCGTCGTTTACGGTCATTCGGTGTGTCCGATGTATTTATTGTTGTATTTGTGCAGTCATCTAAAACAGCAGTCGATGCAACCACAGAAGTCGCCACTTCCTCCTCTGAGACATCGTACTCCATATCATGGGGAAAAATTACAGACATACAATTGTAATATTATGCAAAATGGTGCAAGTAGTCCGTAAAATCAAAATATAATAAAATATTAAAAATTTATCTTCCCGCGCTTAAAAAAAATACGTCTGACCTAAACGGTGTTGCCACAGTTTAAAAAACAAAAACATTATAGTATACATCCTATGCTTTCGCCATAAACTCAAAAAAGAATTTTCCCCGGAAATAATAAGTTTAAAAAGTTACTGGCAATGCTGGCGTCATTCAAATATTAATGAACAATTTCTTAATCAAATATAAGAAAAGATTAATAATTACGAAAATAGTATGTTTTGTATGAATTGTTTTTTGTTTTATTATTTTTATTACTTTTTTATAATTACACTACTATATTTTTGAAAAATGAAAATAAAATTGCGTTAAAAAACAAAAACATTGCCATAAACTCAAAAAAAAAAATTTCCCAGAAATAATAAGTTTAAAAAAGTTACTGGCAATGCTGGCGTCGACGAAGATGTTCGGTTGCCGAGAGCAAAAAAAGAAATGAACGTTGTGACTCTATGAAGAGTACAATATTTTTGTTGTGCTCTTCACACTCTCTCTTTTATACTGTTGTACAATGGTTTACGAGCGCAGTTGTTTTTTTTTTACACTATCTTTGCTTCACACTTATTTATATTTGCAGCTACAATCAATATTCGGTCTTGAGAAAAATGCAATAGAGTGCAATTTTATATGTCTTATGCACACCTCTAGTATTTATAGTATACCTTTATAATTTTAAATTAATACTACTTAATACCAATGAAAAAAATAATTAATTAATTATCGTAGAATGAATTATGACTGCTATGAGGAATATATGATTAGAGTCAGGTCGAACTTCGCTAGCGAACCTAAGCTAAACGTAAATCATCTTTGTTTCCCACTGAGATGTTTTATGGGGGCGTATAATCGTCTAGTTATCTTGATATTTCGAATATGTTTGCTGACTTTTTTTCAATCTACTTATTAGCAGTTGGATTCGGGCCCTGATATGAGTAGTGGCTTTTCGTATCCTCATTCAGTGGGAAGTGTCTCTATTTCTAATATATATTCATTTGATGAGGAGTCTGTGCTTGAGTTTTTGTCTGGACTGAAACTTACAGGCCTGTATTTTAAGCCCTCAATGGGCTTCTGAGGGCTGGTAATTTTCCATCTTTTTGGAAGAGTTCGCTTATAATTCCTTTGCATAAGTCAGGTAATAGATCCAATATTTCCAATTACAGGGGTATTGCCAAACTCAGTGCTATTCCCAAGTTGATGGAGAAACTGGTGAAGGATTATCTCTTTTTTAATACGAGATCTTTAATATCCACTTTCCAGCACGGTTTTTTAAAAGGTCGGTTGACTGTCACTAATCTTCTTGAATTTACTACACATGTTTTCAGGGGTTTTCTGCCAGGGCTCGGACTGGTGTAATTTATACTGATTTCAGTAAAACTTTTGATAGGGATTTTGCTTCCTAAACTTTCATTAATCAGTATTCCTGATATTATGCATCGTTGGCTGGGCTCCTACCTCTCCCTTAGGACTCAGAGGGTATTATTTAGGAATGTATTGTCTAAGACTGTTATGTCTGATAGTCCAAACTTAAACAGGATTGTTTAAACGATGGTAAATTGGCAATAGAGGGCGCTGCAGTGTAGACTAAAGCTTTTTTATATTTAATATTATTGTTGTATTTTTGACATTAAATTTTGTTTTGTTTAATACTCTTTGCTTTATAGCGCCATGCACAAGGATGTTCTCTACTTTGCCTAAAATTTTAAGATTTAGTAATTTTAATTGTGAAATTTTGTGTACACAAACAAAGGAGGTCACCGTGGTCTAGTATGCAGTGTGCTGGCTTATTAGACGTAAAGCCAGGGTTCGAGTCCGAGTTTTTTCTGCGATTTCTTCTCAGCAGATTTCTAGCAAAAACTCTGAGAGTAAATAAAATTGCCATTAAAAGTTTCTCAAAAAATCTGTCGTTCGGAGTCAACTTTAAACTGTAGGTCCCGCCACTTATGTATAAAATTAACACACACAACATAAGTAGTGTGAGAAACTGCGGGCTTCTTGGGGACGATTGCTGTAGACTGTCTAAAAAAAAGAGAAATCGCCGAAAAAATACTTTTTGTATTTTTTTTTATTTTTGATGTCTGGCCTGGGACTCGAACACTGGCTTTATAAGCCAACACATTCCTACTAGAATTCTATTATTTGGAATCCATACTATCGTTGTCATAGTGATTCAATAGAGTCTGTGCAGGAGCAGTTTTTATTATTCTGTTTACGTGGCTTAGGATGGGATTGTCCCAATAGGTTTCCGTCATATTAGGCTAGATTAGGTGTGGTAAAACTTCCAACTTTTGAACGTAGAAGGGCTATTTTAGGGGTTTGTTTTGTTTTTAATCTGGTTAAAAGTGATATCGATTCTGATATTTCAGTATTCCAGCAAGATTTTTACGGCACTACGGCATAGAACGAACTATGGATGTAATTTTCCTTTTCGTAGATTATGTAATAATTTTAACTTATATTACGATTATATTGATTTTAATTGTAGTGTTTGTAATATAAAACGTTGCTTATATGCTGTATTCTCGTTCTTGTCTTAGGTAGTTTCAGTTTATTGTTACTTTATTTAACTTGTGATTAAGTTCTGTAGCTGATTTATGTTCTCGTTGACATTACTTTTCCTTTACCCGCTACAGTTCGGACTGTAGTGTGTACGTGTCCCTACGTAATGGGGACGAGCCCTCCGTGGTCTTGTGGGTTAGTGTGAGGCCGGGGACGTTCGAATATTTCCCAGTAGAGTCAATTTATAGATTAAAAGTGTGCCTAGAAACTAGATTCAAATCAAACCTTCACTGAATTTGTTCTGATACCACTATTCCAATATTTTTACGATCATGTTATCAACGTTTGCACCACTAACCACAAAAAAAACGGTGAATACATGTATTAATTGGCTTAGAAAATACATCAGTGTTCATTGAACGAAAAATATAGTTGAAACTCTACAATACTTATATGATTCCATCTCTAATATTTGTGACGACCTTAAGAGAACCGCTCAGAGCACACTTCGCATCCGTACTTATGAGAGTTAACGGCATTGATGTTATTTACTTATTTAATTTGTCATTACAATCCATTAGTCAGAATAATGACCTAGCTCCTCACACTACCCATATTGTGTGTGTTAACGTTATCCATGAGTAACGACACCTACAGTTTGAAGTCGATTCCAAACGGCGAAATTCTTTGTTTTTTGCTTTTATTTACACTTTATATTCCAGACTTTCAGATTAATAAAGAAATAACAAAATTTTTCATGATAACGGTAATCTTATAAAGGAAAAGAAAATTAACTAAATTTTTACGCTCAACGCATAATTGGACACATAAGAGTACCATTGCTAAAAATGACAAGAAACAGCAATTAATACTTTGTTCTCAAGAACGGCCTGTAAACGTTTTGGAATTGATTTTGCCAAATTGTAGCGTACCACAGGTTCTATGGAGCTTCACGCTTCCAGTAAAACCGCATTAAGCTGATTGAAAGTTTTAAATTGTTGTCGGTATACTCTTCTAGCTAATTCTTCCCAAAGATGTTCAATTACCTTGAGATCTGGGCTCTATGCAGGGATTGCTATAAGTTTGGGCTAATTACGGATCAACCAAACCTTTGCAATAACCGAAGTGTGCTTGGGTTGATTGGCGTAGTAAAAAGAAAAATCGTTCGCTATGCTTAAAAACTAAAAATATTTTAAAAAAACAGCAGTGGACAAAATGTTTGCTTAAATACTATTCGTAATTACTATCATTCGTAATAACTATCAAGGTAGAGTTGCCAGAAAAAATCCTTTTATTAATCCTAAGAATAAAAACAACAGAATAAAATTTACTAAAAATACATTGAATGTGTGAAAGAGATCGAATAAGAGTTTTAACAGAAAGTTTTATTTTTCCTTTTCTAAATGTCTTCTTTTTTGTGCATTTAACATCATTTTGTTCCATCGTCTAGTTTAAAAATTATTTATTTATTTATTTATATTAGTAGTATTTTTAAATACTTTTTCAATACATTTCAGTAAATTACAATTCATCATCTTTTCTTATTAAGCTCAAATTTCATTAACATTTTTAATAAAATCAACCACCTTTTTTCTGAAAATATTATTGTTTGTTTAATTTTTTACATAATTTGGCAGCATATTATAGTTTCTAACTCCTTTGTAAAATAAAGATCGTTGCGTATTCACATTATTTGACTGCTTCAATATAAAATTATGATTATTTCGTTGATTGTACGATTGAACATCTCCAACATATCTTAATTATTCTCTTAAGTAGTCTGGCGCATCTCCCATCTTTATTTTTCTTATAAAAATTAATGTATTATATTCCATTCTTTGACTTATATTCATCCATCTTAATGTATCTAGCATGTAATTGATTGATGTAAAACTATTGAATGTTAGTATAGACCGCATTGCTTTATTTCGTAGTTTTTGTAATCTGTTTATTTGACTATCCGTGCAACATGTATACATTATAGTTGATTCGAATTCAAAATGTGGTTTTATCGTAGTATTATAAATGTTTATTGCAGTAATAATAGACATTTTGTTTCTTATATATTTTAAAAAACCTATTTTTTTTCCAATTTTTTTGCACATATATTCTAAATGTTTTGAATTTTAAATCTTTGTCTATTAAAAATCCCAGTTATCTTATTTTATCTACTTTTTCAATTATTACATTATTAATTTTGAATTCTTTATCACTGTTCATATTTAATTCCATTAGCTTGGTTTTGTTTTCATTTAATTTAAGTTTGTTCATTTTTAGCCATTTATCTATTTTATGCATATCTATTTTTAGTTTTTTTAGTCTGCATACAGCAAAATTTCACTATTTTCAAAACCATTTATGTATATAATAAATAACAAAGCACCCAGAATTGACCCTTGAGGTACACCAAACTCAGTTATTTGCCTTCTATTAGTTAAATAAGATTGGAACCATTTTATTTAATTATCTTTTATTCCATATTTTTCAAGTTTTTCTATCATAATATCTCGGTCACTAGTTTCGAAAGTCCTTTTGAAATCAAGAAAAATTGCCACAATTTTATTATTTTGTTTCACATACTTCCATCTGTTTATAACATAATTCACAGCAGTCTCACAGAAGTGTTTTTTTCTAAAACCTGACTGAAATCTTGAGAGTATTTTATGTTTTTCCATATATTCTTCTAGTTGATTTTTAAAAATTTTTTCCATAATTTTTAAGACTGTTTATAGGTCGATACTCTTCACAATTCATTGTATTTTTAACTTTTTCAATTGGTGTTATTGCTGATACTTTCCAATTGCTAGGAACTATTCCGCTCTCGAGGGATTTAGTTACTATATTAATAATTTTATTGCCAACTATGTTCCAATTACCCAATATTAACTTATTATTTACTTTATTATAGTCCTTACATATATTTTTTAACTCTGTTAAATTTATTGCACGAAACTTGAATCTACTGTTTATCGCAGGTATTTTATTTTCATAATGTACATAATCAATAATTATTTATTTCCTTAATACTGCTTATATAATAATCCTTAAAATTTTCTGCTATTGTTTTTAAAAATCACAGATTTTATCACGGATCTGGGATTTCTTAAAACTAGTTCTTTTATTTTTCTCCACATTTCTTTTTGGTTATTTGTACCGTTTATTTTATTATTTATAAACTTACTAGCAGATTGTACCCGGCGTTGCACGGGTTTTAAAAATAACAATAAATAAAAATCCGGTTTCGAAACCGGCTTCTTAAAAAATGCAATTTTTCAAATTATTCGGAAACCGGTTTATCAAACAACTCAGTTATTTGAATATTCTAAGTCCTAAATATGAATGCATGCAATTTGTACGTTTTTCGCCCCTTTCCCCTTTTTGGACCCCTTTAGGTCTATCTTTTTAAACAGAACACCTCCAATAGCTATTCGGGAAACTTAACCAAGCTAAATCTTAAAAAATACCTTTAAAACCCATAAAATACGGCATTTATGCATATAGTACTAATTTTTGCCCTTTATTCTCCCTTTGTCCCATTTATTCCGTTTGGTTCAAAATTTTTAAAAGATTTATAGCCTATAACCTGCACCGACAAAAACTCGATTAATATCCCAAATTTCAAGAAAGTCGCTTCAAGCGTTCAGGTGCGATTCGGTATGCACTTAACTTGACCGTTTTTAGCCCCTTTCCCCCGTTTTGGATCCGTTTTGGTTCTACTTTAGAAACGGAAAACCTCCAAAAGCTATTTGGGAAACTTAACCAAGCTAAATCGTAAAAAAGTACCTATTATCATTTTTCCCCATTTGTCCCATTTTTCCCCCCTTTTGGTCAAAATTTTAAAAAGAATTATAGCCTATAACCTCCACCGACAAAAGCTCGATCTATATCAAAAATTTCAAGAAATTCGGTCCAAGCGTGATAGGCTAACGAACAAACATTTGGAAAACTAAACTAAGCTAAATCGTAAAAAATTACATATTACCACTTTTTCCCCATTTGCCACATTTTTTCTGCTCTTTTTTTGGTCAACATTTTGAAAAGATTTATAGTCTATAACCTGCACCGACAAAAGTCCGATCTGTATCCCAAATTTTAAGAAAATCGGTCCAGGCGTTCATTTGTGATTGGCTAACAAACAAACAAAAAAACAAACTTACAGAAAGATTTATAATATATATTAGAATTTTTTCGTTTTCAATTCTTACTTTGTATAAATTTCTTATTATATTATAGGCATTCCATGCCTCATTTGTATTTTTATTAATTGTGCATTGGTATTTAAAAATCTTTTCTCTTTTCATGTTCTTAAGATCATTACGAACCCATTTATTATTATATTTTCCATGTATTTTCATTTTAATTGTAAATCTTTTTATTGTATTCTCTGTACTATTATCAAAATGAAGGACGTAAGTTTAAATCGTTAACTTCATTACACCTTAATATTGCACTTAATTCATTATTAAAACGGGTTTTATTATATTTAAATATTTCTATTTCTTCAACTTGTTCATTTAAAATAGTTTCGTTTTTGATAAATATATGTATGGTTTCGTGATCTGATATTTTATTGTCTATATTAGTTCTTGCAATAATCCTTTTATTATTCGTTATAACAAAGTCTATTAGAGTTTTGGAATTCTTTGTTACTCTAGTATATTCATTAATTATTTGTTTCAGACCGTTATCATTCAATAAGCTTTCTATTTTAGATTTATAAAAGTCTTTTTCCTAATCTATATTAATATCTCTGACTATTAGCATATTGCAGTTTTCTTCCAATAACTCTTCTATTATTTCCTCAAAATCGTTGCAATATTCAGGCTTTTAGGCACTTGGTGATCTATATACTCTTGCTAATATAAAAGTTGTTTTCTCAATCTTTGCTCTGTACGCACCTATCCAATATTTTGATTCCTTTGCATAATCACTTAACTTATGTATATTACATTGCTTTTTGAAATACACAGTTACACCACCAGTTTTTGTATAATATACACTGCATCAGTCAAATGAGTTTCTGACAGAATTATAAAATCTAGTTTATTCGTTTCGACAATTGTATCTAACTGAACAAAATTATTTAGAAGTCCTTGAATGTTTGTATATATTCCATGTATATTCTTCATGATTTGCTTTGATTGTTAGGCTGCACTGCCTATTCTTTTCCTTTTTAAATTAAGGTTATTTCGGTATCCAGGACATTCTCTATAACTTGTAGCGTTATTTTCATCCAGTCCTAAATTTAACCTTATATTTTCCTTTATGCAGTTAACACACTTAGCTATTCTTTCCTTATTATATTCACTACTTTTGTGTTTTCCGTGGCATTTGTAACATATTTCCTCATTTCTGCATTCAGAAGCTTAATGATTATAGTGCTGGCATTTAAAACACTGTTATATGTTAGTTCCATAAAAAATTCGACATCTATCCCATCCAACATTAATTTTTTGACTTGACATAACTCTAGTAAATGCATTGTAAATTGTTTTATTAAATCTTTTTGTCTCAAAAATTCTTATTATTTCTATATTACTGCTTTCCAAAATTTCATTTTGTTTTTTAATTTTTTCAACCAATTCACTGTCTCGTATTTTAAAGTTCATATCCGTTACAATTATTTGCATATCTATTTCCCTTGGGACTGTTATTTCATAATTTTCACTTATTTCATTTTGTATAACTTCTTTCATTTTTTCTCTATCTTCCACATTTTAACTTTGAATTACTAACGTTCCATTTTTTCTGTTTTCTACTTTTGTAAGACTCTGGAGTATATTGCAACTGCCCCTAATTTTCATCCAAAACTTATATTCATTAGTTAGACCCATTTCTAAATTGGAACGATACCAATCCACATAAGACACTAGAGCGTCCCATGCAAAAAGTCACCGGAACATATTTCTTTGAGAACGGCGGTGGCGCCACCATCACATCAACGCCGAGAACTACAGGTTGATGATTACCAATTTAAATTGGCCTGAATTTGAATTCTGGACGATCAACTAGAGGGCATGGTAGAGGTGACATGTTAGAATTTCCATGTGGGGTGTTCTTAAGGCGCAAGTATATGTACGCTTACATGCGAATAAGCCATAAATTATAACGATCCTTAATGTAATCGGTCAACTTTAATTGATTTATGCGCCCAAAATCATGGACATTTCGAATGTTCTACAAACAGAGAAGCCGTTGTAGTTATTTGAACGATGTTATGTTCCACATACATTCATAATTGGTCATTACAACCCTTCAGTCAGGATTACGACCTAGCTTCTCACACCACTTATGTCGTGTGCGTTAATTTTATACATGAGTGGTGGGACCTACAGTTTTAAGTCGACTCCGAACCATAAATTTTAGAGAAGCTTTTCATGGCAATTTTATTTACTCTCAGAACTTTTGCCAAAAATCTGCTGAGGGGAAGTCGCCGAGGAAATATTTCCATATTTTCGTTTTGATGTATTCCATATATAAATTTTATTCAAATTTAAAATTAGGAAGAGCATAATGAAAGCAGTAATATTTTTTGTAACTGCTTTTTGATAAATAACTAGTTCTGCGTTGATGGTGACACCAACTGGTGGTATTAACTACCTGAGCATGCTTATCTTATCACATACCGCCATAGTGTCAAACCAGTTGTATTCTAAGCCAAACCAACTTGAGAGGATATCATACAGAAGTTTGTCATGCTGTTTTAAAATTGAGCCCGGAGGGGAGAAAGCGCCAAATTTTTACGTGAATAAGAAGTACAAAGGTAGTAGAATAATTAGGATTCGGAAAACAGTAGCAAATTATAGGAAGTATAGTAACAAATGGATACAATCTTAAACACTTTAAGTTTACATTGAACGTTTATCGACAGCGGATACGTTTCATATATGACAAAAAAGAATGGGAGACAAAACACACCCGTAGTAGCCATACATTTTCTTATTTAGGTATTTCAACTTAATTTTAAGAGATTGTCGTTAGATTGATTTAAAACTTGTCACAGCTAATTTTTTGATTGTTAATGAAAACAACAAGTTAATTTTTAACTAACAAGAGCTACAATGGGGTGCACAAATGAGTACGTGTTTGTACTCTGAGGGATAAAGCAATTCAAAAATTTTTTTTAGTATTTAGTACTTAACAAAATAATATAAAATTCAAAGCTATTATTTTCAAATTCTAAGAAAAAAAAACTCTGTTGTACTCAATTTTGCACCATTCCAAAATTTTAGGGAATATGAGTATATGTAATATGTAGTCCAAAGACCCTTGTTATATAAAACCTCATTTACGCGTCTTGCCTTCCATCAAATTCTCTACAATTTCTTTTGGAATATTTGTCCATTCCTGATGAATCCGTTACCAAAGCTCATCTAAATTGGTTGAGGCTGATCGGTACCGTCTCAACTGCCTCTCCATCATGCACCACAAATCCTCAATCGAATTGTGGTCGAGACTTTGTCCTGGCCACTGCACTAATTAAAAATTTTGTTCTCTAAGCCATCCTTTAACGATTTTGGAGGTGTATTTGGGGTCGCCATACTACTGGAAAAGTACTTCTTGCGCAGGATAGGCGCTCTTGTCGACAAAATCGGGAATATTGGTCTGCAAAATTCTCAAATAATCTTCTTTTTTTATAACTTTATTAATTTTTTGCAGTGGTCCGAGGCAATATGGTGGCAAAGCATGTTTCAATGTTTCCATAACATGGTGTTTTTGAATTCTTTCCCCATGGCGGTACCAGTAATATTGCTTATCATCATCTGATTCGCCTGACTAGATCACATGTTTCCAGTCATCCACTATCCATGTTCTGTGTTCATTCTGTGTTCTCTGGTAAACTTTAATAACGCTTTTACATTTTAAGCCGAAAGTGCAGGTTTTTCTTTTTGACTGCTGTGGTATAGCCAATATATTTAAGAACTCTACTTGCCGTCCATCGACTAACGGTTTTCCGGATTGCCAAAGAAGCTCCTTTTGGTGTTAAAAATTTGTTCCTTTTCATTTTTGTTACCATTAGACGAGCATCTGCATTAGATAGTAAGTTTTTACGACCTCTGACTTGAGGCTTGAGAACAACAGAACGACGTTTTTTTGGACTCTGATGACTATTGACTAACTAACTAAAAGCTTTTTGAAATTTCTCTGGTAGAATACCCACTTCCAGTCAAAGCTACAATACTATCTTCAGTTGATTTCGAAAGTTTCTTAATTTTTTAATAGCAATTGATTTTTCGAAGTCGCTGTGGTCTAGTAGGTAGTGTGTTGGCTTATTAGGCGAAAGGCCCGGGTTCGTATCCCAGGTCAGACATCAAAACGAAAAATTTTTCTTCGGCGACTTCCTCTCAGCAGATTTCTGGCAAAGACTCTGAGAGTAAAAATTGCCATGAAAAGCTTCTCAAAAATCTGTCGTTCGGAGTCGACTTTAAACTGTAGGTCCCGCCATTCATGTATAAAATTTACGCACACAACATAAGTGGTGTGAGAAGCTAGGTCGTAATCCTAACTGAAGGATTGTAAAGGCCAATTATGTATGTATGTATACTTGATTTTTGTTCTATAAGTTGCAAAAAAATTCGCTTTTATTTTATTTATACTTAGAGCTTGATGCTTTCTGCTTTAAATTTTATTTTATTTTGTTAATCACTAAATGCTAAATAAATGACAAACAGACTTTTGAAGTTTTCTTTATTACTTTTAGTTTTATTCAATAAAAAGCGTCTATAGTATAAACATGTACTAATTTGTGCTTCCCACTGTATATCCCACTGTATATCTGAGTTACAATATAATTTGCCTATTTTTGCTTTTAGATAAAACTTCAAATGAGTATCAATTTGAATACGAATATATTTTGTAAGTGTTGGGGCACTAATAGGTTATTTATTGGATTAGCAGACATGTTGATATTAAAGGTATTACGTAAACTTATTTCTGTCCTTTTACTTTTATTTCCAACACATTTAGCTACTTCTCTAGCTGGAAAAGTGTATCTTGCGGTATTGCGATGGGGTTCCCTAATGAGCTAATAAGATGAAAAATTATAATTTGGCTCAGGTGTAACAGTAAAGCATTCCATATATTTTAGAAAAGATATTATTTAAATATCGAAGTTCACTGAGAGATTTGTGCGTTCACATGTTCTGATCTACCGGTCTGTCACCTCTATGGCCTCATTGATGGATGGGTCAGGAGGGAAGAGCAGAGACGTTGGGGGAACGGATCGGGTTGTTCTCTTTCTAGGCGTATATGGCCTGCTGTGGACGGCAAGAGGACAGAGTGGCTGCTGGGCTTGGTTAAGGCTAGCTTAAGGTTGGTTGTCGGTTTTATCGCGGGGCACTGCGAGATTAGGTCGCTGATGGGGATCTGGAACAGATCCCAGCCGGACTATTATGCGATGAGGAGGAGTTGGAGACTGTCGAACATCTCTTCTGCAACTGCCCAGCCCTTGGTAGGGTGACGTTGTGGACCCTTGGCAGGGCTTTCTTTGAGAACTTGAGTTCTGTGTCGAGAGCCGACATCAAGGCTCTCCACAGATTCATTAGCAGCTTGGGCTGGTTGAAAGGGCTTCATAAGTGTAGTCGCACTCTCAACCTCTATTGTTTTGTGTTTGTTGTTTTTCATTCCTCCATTTCCCATTCTCCCTCCCCTTCCCTACTTTCCTATATCCTCCTTTTCCTTCCTCCCCTAAGGACAATGTACAATGGGTCAATTTCTACCTCCGGGTACTGTGCTTGTCTTGACCAACAGGTGCACGTCCTCTAACCTAACCTAACCTAACCTATGTTCTGATCTAATGTTAAGATTTTGTGTGCAGTGATGAATTTCCGAATGAAATAAAGTTTTTTATTCCTAGTTTGATTGTCTTTTATGAAGATAATTATGAAAAATAACAGCATGATCATGCTTGCAGATGGATCTCGTTTCGTCTTCTACGGCAACGATTCTTCCAATCATGTCCACTATTTTGCTATTCCCTAAGGTTCGACGAGTTTGTTTCATCTCAGTTAAGAATCTGAGCAAGAAATAGGATTTATTATGAAAAAACTATGTATTCGCAACAAAACCAGCACTTATCTTATGCAACTCTTTCTGATCCACAAATTTTCAAAGTACAATGTGTAACACTTTTTGAAATATCCATCATTTCAGCTAGTTTCGGATTTTTCCGACGTCTCCTGCGATGTTTATCTTATTAAATTGTACGGCCCAGATTAAACTTGCTTCTGCGTATTTTACAGTCGTAAGCGAAAAACAGTCTCTCCTACAGTTGAATCTGGCGCGGTTTTAATATCGATCGGGCTGAAGATTTTCAAATGAAAATATTACATTACATAAGTTTGTGTGTATTTAGTATAGCTCCTTAATAATATATATGTATATGTATACAATACCACTTTCCACGTCCACAGTGGGAAAACAGGTATTATGTCATTATTTCTTTAATCATAACACTGCCAAAAGTGAAAAAAAAATTCTAACAAAAATATTTTATTATAATTTTTAACTTACCAAACTATTCCTTGGGCACCTGATCCTATAGGCCTCAAATTTTGGTATCGACTTAAAATGGTGAAATTAGTATCACCAACTTCTACAGTATATAAATTAAGTCGAGAGCTCATTTTTAAATATGACCCAGTGAATAAGATTTACATAACGCACCTTAAAAAAATATAAATAAACATTGGTAATAAATTCTTAAGTATTTTTTAGTTTTTTATTTCCTTTAATCTTTTGTAATTTGTTACTATTTACACTAAATGCTAATTGTGCAACGACCAACCAATTTAAGAAATTTGTTACGGAATTTGAACCAGAAGGAGCATTACTGCCTCCATAAGTGAAATTCAAATGACCAAAGAACAGAATAGCGGCACATCACAAGTTGGATTTCTCTCCCTGGTTGTGGAATAGCATTGCGGAGGGTTTATTATAAAAGCTGCAATGACGTCTTTTCAAGGGCGGAATATTTGACCATCGGGGTATTTGCCACTGATCCACACCCTTTATCTTTAAGATGCAATAAGGACCCAAAGCTTACAACAGAATGCTGACTAACGTGTGTTTTAAGTGTTCTCGCAAATCATTTAATTTTTTGATCCTTAGTAGGATCCAAATCTTCTTATCCAGAATGGTAAAAAATTCATGGGTGATTTTGGATTCCAAACTCTCATAGAGAGTTAATAATAAAGAGGACAAACAAAGCCACAATAATGATTATAGGCAAGTGTATGCATGCAGTCAGCTGTTCTGATTGCCAGTCCACTCTATTTCCATCCAACTAAGTTGTTATTTGCTATACTCGATTGACTTCCCTTAGATCTTCTATTAATGGCAGTATGGCGAAATATATTTAAATCCTGACCCAAAGTATGGACATGGCTTTTATTCAGGGAAGGCAGATATATTCGGGCGGACTATATGATTCCTTATAATGTTCTAAATAAATAAATTTGATTATAAATTCCGACTGGGGATTTCGGGTCTAAAAAGCCGGAGGTTACCAATGGCGCCCTTAATGACTACTTCGATGGCTCAAAGCTGCAGATATATATTAAATTAGATATTAAACTTAGCTATGAGAAATGTTTTTCAAAGGAAATTCATAGTCATTTTGAAAGTTGGGAAATGTTTGGTGGAGAAATATGCTCATTAAATCTAGTGTTTTACTCAAACGCACATGCTGTCTCTCTAACAGAACGAGCTGTGCATGAATACCTATAATTTTTCAGCAAAATTTCATTTCATTCAAAGTAATTCTTATATGGATTCTTCGATACAGAATGTGGTTGAAAAATGCATTGCTGATGAACAGAGCCTACCTATTCCAATTGTCTCTGTTAAATTGGATATTATCCGCTCATTTTCCAGGGAGGCACAGTCTCGTTGACAGCAGGAATTTACGTGCAATATTAGTAGAATATGCTAGGCTCGTATGGATAAAAAAAGATTTGACTGATTATTATCCTTAAATCGAATGGTAAGCTATCGCACAATATCGACTTTCACGGGCCATTGTCGCGTGGAAGGTATGCCGAAAGACTCGAAACTCATATGACTTTTGCAAGATCTCTGGGTTTGAAGAAGAGGAAGACGGAAGTTTTTAAAATCTCACTTTCTGTCATCCTTGACAGAACTCTCTAATTTATTATGGATTTAGGTTGGTTAGCTCAAGGGAATATTTTATACCCTACTTGGATAGTTATTCTGATATCATAATGGGCCTAACCACAGATCTGTGTGGACCACCCTCCTTTACAAGAAAAATATATCTATTTTAACAATGAAAATTCTAGAATTTTGTTTTAAAAAATTGCGACGGAAATAAAAAAGTATGTTACTAAGGCTGAAAGTGATTAACAGCAGTCAGAAGAAACGTACAGAAAATATATGAATCAGTCTCCAAAAATTAAATTTTCTTGTATCAAACACAAGAAAAATATATGCAGAAAGATTAAAACAGAGACAAATCCTAAACCTGTTAAACACAGTGGAGATACAATTATAGTATGGGTCTCCACGTCAGTGAAAGATATAGTAATAAACCAATGTAAATATTTTTTTAAGAGGATTAATCTCTTAAAGTTTATAAAACCGTACACGTGTGCAACTTCTTTGATAAAAGAATTATAGGGTGGTATACTACAAGTATTTACAAAAATACCTTAAAAAGAATGGCTAAATTTACCCAAATTGCTGCAATAAATATGTGTTTAAGTTACATGCTAAAATCGCTACAAAATGTTAATCAATCAAAGGAACAAGTCAATGGACTTGATCATGTGTGAAATGATAAACAAAAGCTCCAAAAACAAAAATAATGGCCTTGTTCACGTGATCAAAGAATAAACAAAACTATAGAAACAACATCAGCATGAAAAAATATATCTACCTCGGACTTTACGCAGTGCAAGAACATCGACTCAGACGCAATACAGTCGATAGTTTTTCTAAAGGTCCGTTCCCCCTTAGAAAAGACGACTTTTAGAATTCAGAAGTATCCTATCAGTTGTATGGAATAGTGTTCTTTACATTGCTTAACGTACAAATTAAACAAAGTCAGACAGAACATAATATCAGGAACAGCCTAAAGACAACTAACTCTTCCTCACTCCGCAGATAGTCACAAGAGTTTAAACATACGCCCATATTCTGGAAAACGCATTTCGGCATGTTCTAAAAAAGAAGCGATTTGCTGGCGTTTTGCAGGGAATCTTGTATGATTTTTTCGTTCTCATAAAAGTTTTAAAGCGCTTTATACAGGTTTTAAATTATTTTTTAACTATTTTAAGGGTTTAGGTTTTAGGTCGTAATCCTGACTGAAGGGTTGTAATGGCCAATTATGTATGTATGTAAGGGTTTATTTTTACGATTTAATATAAGTATGTGAACTTAATAAATTCCAAATATTAAGATTAAAAGTTTAAAAAGAAATAACCGCATAATTAAACAAATACACTAACTCAAAGAAAATTTTCCTATTCTGTATTTTTAATTTTAACTGTCAAAAACGCTAAAAGTTTTTATTAAAATAAAAAGAAATCATATTAAATTTTAATTGTGTATAATTTTATTGTTGATTGAAGGTGCAGTTTAAATAGAAAAGACGAGATCGCTTCAGCGTATACTAGCGGTTTGAGAACGCCACATTTCTAACGATTTCGTTTGTCAGAACACCTATTTGGCGTATTCAACCTAAAAACGCGAACATTAAGCGATATGCGTTTTTCAAAACATGGGCGATATATGGAAAGTTACAAATAAAAATATAGATGCATATTAATAATTTGTAATGAAATAAATATTATAAAAGATAAAAATAAAAAAGAAAAATGTCATACGAGCAAACATTAAAAGCAGTATCAACGATGCCTAATTTATTGCAAAATATCCCATTAATTATTAAAAGTGCAAAGTGTGGAAAAAGCAAAAGTCGAATTGAATAAAAAAGTTGTACTAGTTAAATTTAAATCTACTAATGCTAAAAAACATTTCAGAATTGTTCCACAGCGAAAATGTCGAAGTGCGCGAAAAGATTAAAAATGCGATGCTGAAAGAAATAAGTAAAGATTACGAAATAAAAACAACGACAGAAATTAACATGTAAATTGTAGTAAGAGATTTGAACTTAAAAATGTTTCAAATACTGGAAAATTGTGAGTTCGAAGTGATGAAATTATTAAGACGAAAAAATACAATAGATTGATATTCAAAAGTGATGGTAACTTAAAAATCATATATCTACTGGTAGCAAAAATGTATGCTTTAAACGCCTCAAAAACTACAAAAGTAAAGAATGTGAAGGGGAAATAATTAAAAACTGCATTAATTTTAAAAAGGAAATTTACGTCACGATGAATATCACATTATCTCTATTGCAATATAAATACCAAAACAAGCTTAATCTTAAAAAGTATCCCTCTTAACAACCGTAGCTGATAGACAGTGAAAATCTGCTAACGAACACCTCCCGTAGGCGAACAACTCTTTTAAATGGACAATTTTTCGAATCCCTTTGTTTTAAAACAGAACAGACTACTCTACTCTAGACGGACTATCCACAGGCCGGGCGTGAACACTTTTTTCCATAAGATATGTACCTCCAATAGACGGACAAAATTCAAAAATGTTATTGATATTTATATACAACACAATTATGTACATACATATGTATATAAACATATATATACATACACATGTATATACATTGGCAGATAGTTTGTATTACTTTTCGGAAATAGTTAAAATGTGTTTTGATTGCCAGAAGCAAAAATTTGCCTATATCTGGACCAATTTTGAAGACAAAAGCCAAAGAAATAGATTGTCATGGGTTTTTTGCATCAGAAGATTGCTACAAAAATGGTGGCTAATAAATAATAGCATAAAGTCCTGACGATCGGTGTCCGCTTACGAGATTTCACTGTACATGGAATATACACAAACATTTAAAAGTTTTATATAACCTTAAACAATTATAAATAATAGCGGAAATTAATAAAATTTATTTAATATTACTTAGACACAACAATATGTGAAATAGGAAATAAAAAATAATTATCAATACATTTTTTTTTGGCAAATTTGGCCAGAATGAAAAGAATGAAGGCGAATTCATTCTTCGGAACTAAGAAATACAAACATTTTTAGGCAAAAAACGTAGCGATTCTGTGACTACGGCGACTATATTCTCTAGAAATCGCCTTTATAATATAAGGTACAATGACACCAAATAACAATTTTGTCATTTCTGTCATACGGCAAGTTTCATTTGACAATCCAGCGCCCAGAAAAAAATACTTGATTTTGTTAAAAAAAAAAACGCCGAATTGAGTTGTTTTAATTTTACTATCACCTTATCGAGTTCACCCTGATTAAAAGTTTACGGTTCATGTCAAGAATAATGATAAGACATAAAATATACTGGTCGAATTTATTATAAGCGGCCCGAAAAGAACAATTCGACCTTGAATTTAATTATTTGACTGAATGTTACTTTACTAAATTTTTTAAAGATAAAATCATTATTTGTTTATCAATGCAAAAGACCAGAAAACTTATAAGATTAGTTACATTCAGCAAACTTTTTGCAGGAATATATATGTATTTAAGTCTCCACCAAATACGCTAACTTAAATAGAAATATAAAATAAATATTAACATATTCAGTATATGTATTTAGAAATGCTCAATGCGAGCAAAGTGAATCCTTGTTTTTATGAAGTTTAAATATTTTGGAAATTAATTTTATTTTACTCAGATTAAAATTTTAACTTGATAAAATACGAAATCCAATATATAAAATTCTCGTGTCACCGTGTTAGTGGTTAAACTCCTCCGAAATGGATCGACCGATTTTCATGAAATTTTGTGTGCATATCGGGGCATTAACGCACACAAGATAAGTGGTGTGAGAAGCTAGGACGTAGTACAATGGGTCAATTCGACCACAGAGTACTGTACTTGTCAGAATTGACAAGTACACGTCCTCTAACCTAACCTATCGGGTAGGTCTGAGAATCAGAGACCTGCGCCGAGCAAATTTGTCGGCGGCGGCGGCTATAATTGAAAAGCTTCGGCGGCGGCTTTAAGTCGGCTGTCAGCCGAAATATGGTAAAGTTTCGGCGGCGCGTTTATTTCGGCTGTGATCTGAAAAATGGCTTTCATATATCCAATAAATCTTGGGTGCTCCACTATATTAAAGGACCTTAGATCTCTGCAGCACATTTGCACAAGCAGACGCGCGTTAGCAAATTTTTCGGAATCTTCATTTTTAGAATTACTTGGCAATATGAATTTTGATTTGGCATTCGAATTTTCAAATTTTTTCAATTTTACATCAATACCATGAGCACGTAAATGGTTACAGAGGTTTTATGTCAATGTAGAAACTCCAAACCTGAAATTATTTCGCATTTTATAACACTTACAAAACACAACTTTCAGAAATGAATATTCCAAATAAAACTACACAAAAAATTTGGCAAAAAGCTAATTGAAATAGGAGTTTCATTATAGTTTTGGGAAAATCTCCTCTCAATTTTCTTTAAATTTAATTCCTGGATAGAAATAGCAAAAGCATGGGGGGTCATCAAAGCAAACTTTACACATGTGATACCTTTTAACACAGAATTATTTCCAATAACCATTTGACAAAAATGGTGCCAAGCTATTGACCCTGCTGAAGATTTTTTGTTTAAAAAGATTTGGGCTTTTTAATTTTTGTTTTGGTGGCTAGTAATTTTTCGTATTCGTTTATATCATTGTAAATACCATTAAAAACGGCAAGGTCGTCATCGGAATCAGATGAATTTAACTCATTTAAATTATTATTTAAATTTTGAAAGAAATTTGTAATTTTTTGGTTCTCCATTTTAATTTTTTATGTTTTTTAAAAAAATTTAACGTTAAGTTAAAAGTGTTACCATATTCACCAAAAAACAAACTATCATATCAAGAAATTAAATATTTTTACTATTAACATATCAAAAAAAGGAAGAAAAAAATTCAATAATGTATTTAAGTCAAGTAAAACAAAATATATAAATATCATATTTTATATATATTAAAAATTTATTGAAAACAATATTAAAAACATATTTTCATATATTCTTAAAGCTCGGCTTAGCCGGCTGTCAGCCGATCGGCGCAGGTCTCTGCTGAGAATTGGACATCTATTTTTCCTATAACTCTTAAACTACTGAACCGAATTTAACCATTCGTTTATTGTTCGAAAGCTTGTCAGGTTTAGATGGGTAAAAACTATCGGTATAGCAAAAAGTAGGCGTGAGAAAACTTTAAAATTTAATATTTAGGGACATAGCAACATACATACATATGTACATATATAACATGTATGCCTGTTTTTGTTTTGTAGCGAGTACAACAACTTCAACTTCGTCAGCGCTTTATGCAGCGTATTACAATAAATATATGTGACCTGTTTTGGGCAATAAAATAATCAATTTTTTGGGCTGGAAGAAATTCGCTGGGTCAGCTAGTAATATATATATTTTTTAGCATAAAGAAAGCAAATAATGTAATAGAAGATGTACCTACCAATTTTAATTAAAACTTTGGGTAAAACGAATATACATACATATATTATGAAGATTATAAATTGTGTTAACCACTACTACTTAAACACAGATAAATTTTTGTTAAATATTAAAATACGAACAAAATCAGTTTCAATGCTAGAAAGCTTTACATATTATGAAAAATAGTAGTTTCAGATTTAATATTCGAATTGTATGACAAAATTCAGTTTGTTCTATTTTATCGGTTGTTCCTTAAAAAACATTTTGCATCTTTACATATGGTGAACGCATATTAGGAATGACATAATTTAATTATGTTTTGTTAACATTAACAATTTGAACAACAACCGTTATTTATAGTGTAAGTAACACTTTAGTGTTAAATTTTAGAAGTTGTTATAAGCACCTGCTATATTATACTGTCATGCAAAGATAAAAGAAGCATAGCGGACCTTTTCGGGACTTTTTTGAAGACAAGTTTTAACTATTTCACGAAAATTCTGAATGGAATGTAATTCTGATCAGCTGTGTGAATACATTTATCTTCGGATTAATCTCTTACCCTATTCTCATTTACAATGTCAAATATTTGCGATATTTCCAAATTTTAGAGAAAAATAGAAATGAATTGTTGGAATACTGAAATAGCGAATGCTACTTTGTAGCTAAAAAGTTACTGAAAATATTAAACCTTCACTAAAATCTTATTGACAAATATGAAATTGTTTCATTTGCGCCATACATAGGGATGTAATAGTATTATGTATGTAGTACTATGTAGTGTTGTGAAGACAATTAATTTAATAAAAGTCCTGTAGACGATAATGGTTAGACAGAAAACAAGAAAACAAAGAGCGTAAAAACAAATTACCAGGACTAACGAAATTTGCTACAACACGATCATGACTTCTTTGGTTCCGAAATAATTTTATTGAAAGCATATAGAAATAAAATGGAATTCCTATGATATTTTTGAGCATAATAAATTGGTTGAAAGAATTTAAATTTTTAGATTAGATAGTCATAATATATTAGTGACACTGTGGTATAGATTTTTGAATACGAAATTTTTCTAATTTATCTTCAACATTTGTATCAATACTTAAAGGATTGTTCGAACTGAATGAAAGAACTACTTAATACTAAATTGTAGTTGTTCTCCAACCCAAACGTACATATGTCGTATATCTAACAGAGAATTGCATGATGAGATTCACCAAATTGAAAATTTGTTCGCCAACTTGAAAACGGCGATGCTAGTGTTTTTGAAGAAATTGTTTTTTGTGAAAAGTTCAATAATATATTAAAATATAACGGAAAGCAAACTCCTCATTTAAGCCGTTACAAATGCTATACCACACGGAATTTCAGTTTCGCTTTAAATAGATTAAGTTAAGCTAACTAAGTTATTAATAATTAATAATAAAAGAAAAATTTCGATATATTTTTTTATTTATTAATAATATTGTAGCAAATTGTAAAATAGAACTCGTCGCCTCACTTGAAAAGTTACATAAAACAACATTTGTTAGAAGATTTTTTAAAAAGTATTCGAAACATTTATACTGATCGGTTGCTTTTGTAAATCATATAATTAAGTAGTAGTTGCAAGAAGTGACAAGCATTTCTTAACAACAGACCTCTTAATATGAAAAATATATTACAATATTTCATTTCTTTACTGTCAAGTGCTAACACAGTACTTATTTTAAAAAATACAAAACTATGCCATTTAATTCCCAATCATTTGTATGATATAGTTTGTTATATTGTTGCAATTATCGTTATAAAAAATTTACTTACTTCCTACAACACTATACAACGCGTACCGATAATCTTTAACAATTCATTACACAAATTCTTACAAGTGTTATTAATCTATATGTATTGTAACATAAATATGTACAACCAAATTTATTAAACATACACTTTTTATTTAAAATTCGTAAGTTTTTCTTATTTAAATTGTAGTTTATGTTTCAACTTTGCACAACTCTTTTTTATTTATTCTCTGGGTTGATCCCAAATCAATATTGTTGCACAGTTGCCATATCCATAAGTTAAACGCATAATATGAATATGATTATTTAGACGTGAAAAGTAATATGGTTTGCACAACTATTTTTGAATTGCCAACTGAATTTAATTCGTTGTGTTTTTGATAACTACGGATCTATTGTAAACAGTTTGACAGTCTGCGTTAAATATCTATAGCATAAGTAATATTAACGGCCGTGACTGACTATCGTACAAAACTGTGCGATTATGTCAACTAACATGATGAATTTCTGTCATATTTTAAGAAAATCGGAACAATATGAATGTTTTGGTGCCACAATGTCATGCATAATTTTTTTCTAATGTAAATTCGCGCCATTTTCATTAACTATGTTTTCGTTTACATTAATTTTTTTAAGATCAGAAAAATTATATTATATTATTATACGAGAAACAAATACGATAAACAACTGAGTAGCAACATTTTTAGCTGTTCCAAGTAAAATAATTTTAATCGTGCAGAAAATACTATTTGTCACATGCTGATACTTTTTAATACTCACTATCATACTTTTAAACGTACTTCTAATTTTTAACAGGCTGAACGACCAAGGGTCATTATTACAACTTGCCGTTAGACTTGGGTTAGCTAAAGGTACCTTTAACTTAAGAGAACTGTAAAGTTATTTTCGTTATTACAACCTACAGATGAAATGAAGTTAACCTTTTCAAGAATATGATAGTGCCGGAGCAATGCCGATAACACTGCTCAATTAAACAAGTTTTTCTTTTTTATAAACGCAGTGGTTTCGTTTTTTGTTGTATATCAGGGGTTACCAAAAATTTTTGGCCGTGTATTAGTGATTGAGAAAATTTTTTAATGTAAGGTCAAAGAAAAGTGTTAGTAATGTACGCTATTTTAATTTTCATTTCAACAAAATACATAAAGTTATACATCTTTGATCCAAAAATTAGGGAATGTTTCTTAGATATTTGGTGAGAACTAGTTTTGGTTCATAAATTTCCTCACCAACTAATAGCAAACCTTTTAATTTTTATACAAAAAAGTCTCTACAAAAAACTGTTCCTCTTCCTTATCATTTAAATGTCATTTAAAAATTTACAGAACAAAAGGCAATTTTTGAATAAAACTAATAAAAGCAATTTTTGAATTAAAACATTTTTTGAGTGTAAACCTGAAAAAAATGTTACAGCAACAAGCGACGCATGCACTCGGCGCAATCTAATCGACGACTAAATAAAAGAACATAAGCAATGACAGCTTTTGCACGTTGAAATTTGTTTCAAAACAAAGCTCCCTTATTTAAAATATCATTAGTCTTTGTTTAAACGCCTTTTGCACGTTGAAATTAGTTTCGAAACAAATGTGAGAAATTTTTTTGCATTTTCTTTTAAAATTTCTTACGCTTTTGAACGTAAAAAATTAATTTCAGAGATTTTGTTTTCTTTTATCGCGTCGTTCTGCTGTTTTTGACAGTTGTAACTTTGTTTGGCATTGTGATTTAGGTTCAAACACAAGACATGAATATTATCGCCCATGTTCTGGAAAACGCAGCGTTTTCAAATCGCTTACGGTTTGTAAAACGCAAAACGCATGAAACCTGTTCTGAAAACGAAGCGATTTGCTGGCGTTTTGCATTTTTCGAAGTTGCATTCGAACAATGAAAACATATGTTTTATCATAACAAAACATAAACAAATGAAAAAAATTAAAATGCCTACAGCGTATTTGGTTGCTATATCAGCTTTAAAAAATCAAAAAGCAAAAGAAATGTTAATGAAAAAACACTAAAGAACTTTTCCAATCCATTGGACAATCCAGATCATGCGTAATTTTTATATAATTTACGTATTTTATTTGTGAGTTTTCAGAAAAATTGTGGCAAATGCATCTTTTCAGTTAGAGATGTTACTTATAAGCACTCACGAATAATTGGTACTTTTTAATACGGGTAGCCGATTTAAAATCAAATTCTGTATGATTTATTTGCTCTCATAAAAGTTTTAAAGTACTTTATACAGGTTTTAAATTATTTTTTAACTATTATTAATGGTTTATTTTTACGATTTAATATAGATATGTGAATTTAATAAATTACAAATATTAATATCAAAATTTTGAAAAGAAATAACCATATAATCTGTTGTAAAATTAACATCACTAGCATTAAATTTTTTTCGAAGATCAATCTGATCAGCTGTTTGCATAAATCGCCAGTTGATAAGTAAACAAATGATACAAACAATAAACAAATTGAAAGCAAATTTTTGTATTCAATATTTTTAATTTAAATCGTCAAAAAATGCTAAAAGTTTTCATTGAAATAAAAAGAAAACATATTAAATTTAAATTGTGTATAATTTTATTGTTAATTTATGGTACAGTTTGAATAAAAAAGACCAGATCGCTTCAGTATACCCTAGCGATTTGAAAACGCCAAATTTCTGGCGATTTCGTTTGTCAGAACACCTATATGGCGTTTTCAAATCGAAAACGCAAACATTAAACGATATGCGGTTTCCAGAACATGGGCGTATATTTGTTATTATATTATAATATATTATATATTTATGTATTATTATTTTTCAATATATTTACCTTATTTAAATTATATTCTTTTTAATATTTTCTTTTATTTTTCCACCTTTTTTTTTTATTTGCCTATGAAATATTCTTACAGGCAAGCTAATATTACAAACTATGACATTAAATTTAATTTACAAAAGCTAAGAATTTAAATACATAATTATATTATTTTTTATGACATTAATCGATAAAGAAAAATCAATCAGATTATACTATTTATTAAATTCTCTGTATATTCTCCTTATTGGATCAGCACCAGCATAGTTGGTTCTAGAAAATTGTATTGATAATGGGGTAAAATGACGTGACGGACGTTGAGGAACATTAAAAGTGATATCATGGATTAAAAACTGGAGCCAATACCACCAGTGATTACATTGTATAAGAACGAGATATTTAACATAGTTCTGCGGCTTTTAAGTGTGGGAAGTTTGATTAATGATAGTCTGGCAGAATAAGATGGTAAACTAGTGGGATTAAAATTCAGTCCTCGTAGACAAAATATCAGAAATTGACAGATTCGATGACGTCGGAATATTTTTTATAAAGAGGGTCCCATATTATGGATTCATACTCTAGTATAGGCCTCACAAGAGAAGTGTAGAGCGATTTAGCAACATAAGGATCGTTAAATTCTTTTGCCCACCGTTTTATAAAACCAAGTACGCTTCTTGCTTTATTCACTGTCATTGCTTTATTCACTGTCACTATGTGCGGAATATAATTTAGTTTGGGATCAAGTAAAACTCCTAGTTCCAGGAAGTTATCTACAAGCTCAAGATCGTATCCATCAAAAGCATATTTTGCAGGAATCGGATTCTTCCTTACAAATCTCATGTATTTACATTTTTTTAGATTAAGCTGCATAAATTAGTTTCTGATCGGATATTCGGCGATAACTTAGGAAAATTTTTACGTCATCAGCGTACATTAGGATGTTGGAATAGCGAATCATATCAGGTAAGTCGTTAATAAACAATGAAAACAGAAGCGGTCCAAGATGGCTACCCTGAGGAACACCAGAAAGGACATCAATACTTCTGGAGCAGCAGTTTTTAAAAAGTACGGTTTGTTTTCTGTTAGTTAAATATGAGTAAATCCATTTTAAACTAAGATCGGTAAATCCCATTAAATGAAGTTTCCTCTTCAAAAGGACATGATTAACTTTATCAAAAGCTTTGCTGAAATCCGTGTAGATAACGTCTGTTTGTTGCTGATGAAAAGATTCACGATAAACAACTGTTGAAAGATGAAGCAGGTTTGTTGAGTTTAATTAATTGTTTGGCGTTAAAATTTTTCTTTTGCTAATGTTTTAATTTCAAATACAAAATAAACAAAGACTAACGATATTTTAAATAAGCGAGCTTTATATTAACACTTTTGACTAACTACGTGTCATCTCTTACCCACTTTTTCTCCTAAAAACATCATTTTTGCCTTTTGATGATATCTACGATCTAAAAATAGCTTTTATTAATATAATGTGAAAAATCAAATTGACGTTTTTGGCCAAGTTTCTGAAAGTTGCCGCGGCGGTCCAGATGTTAACTTCTCTATGCGAAACAAAAAATAAAAGAAAATATGAAATCAAATACAACTCTGGGTATATACGAATAAAGAACAAAGCAAACTTCTGAGTACATGAAATTCTGAAGTCATCCCCGCTCGTTTTTCCCTTCTCTCCTACAAACTCTAGAGTGTTGAAATTTGTTTCGAAATAAATTTCAAGGTGCAAAAGCAGTCTTATTTTGTGTTTGAAATCAAAACATTAGCAAAAGTAAAATTTTAGCGCCAAACAATTAATTAAAAAAAGGTGAAAAAATAAAAAATATCAAACAGAATATATGTAAATTAAATAAATAATAAAATAATAATGCATAAATATATAATATATTAGAATATAATAACAAATATAATATTCATTTTATTCATATAACATTCATGCCTTGAGTTTGAACCTAAATCACAATGCTAAACAAAGTTAAAACTGTCCAAAACAGCAGAACGACGCGACAAAAGAAAACAAAATTTCTGAAATTAATTTTTTACTTCCAATAGCGAATGAAAGTTTAAAAGACAATGCAAAAAGTTTCTGACATTTGTTTCGAAACTAATTTCAACATGCAAAAGGCGCCAATGTGTACGACTTCTCGCAGTACAATTGTGCTATGAAATGGTAATCCCCAGCGTTATCAAATATAAATTTTCAAAAAGCACCAAACTCGTTAAAAAAAACGCGTAATTTTGACAAAAAAGAACTAAACATTATAATATTTATTTTAATTTCAACACCATTTTATATAATCAGTATACAAATTTACAAACCAAAATTAAAATTATTTATTTAACTCCAGCAATAATAAGGAAAAGAGTTGATACATTTTCGAAGGTATAATCATTTACATTTTATACGTCTAAAAAATTATGTTTAATGTACGTTAACTTTCACACATAAATACTTTCGTTTAGATGTAAAACTACAGTCTTAATATATCGAATTAGTATATTATACATTTAACTATAGACTAGACTAAAAATTAGCCTATAAACTATTCTAAAAATCTATAGATTAGACTATAGACTAATTTTTAGCGTCGAAAGTTTTAAAAAGCAGTAAAAACGGTGCTAAAAGCACTGTGTTGATAACGCTGGTAATCCCTGTTGTATATGCTTATTTCATTTATATTTGAAGTTGCCATATTAAAAATAATATATAATTCGGCAAATTCAAACATAAACTTAATTTTAAAAGATACCAGTAGGATGATCCACCCTTTAGCTTAACGCTAACATCTACCATATTGTCCACTTGTAGTAATGAAAATCAATTTATCTACCCGTTAAAATTCTCCCTTTAGTTAATGGCAAGTTGTAATAGTGGCCCTAAATCTCGTCTTTAAACAGGAGTCGGACGAAAGATTTTTATATTATATTAATATTTACCTTACTTTGCTTTCACATTTATTTACCGATTTAAATCGGTTTTTTAGGATATCTCGAAAACAAAAATTGAAATATATTCTTTTACAATTTTGTTCATATTCTTCCAAATGTACATGTACAGGTACAAATGTTCTTGGGGTGTATCGTGGTATAATTTAGCAGTTTTTGTCTTCTATTTTTATTGTTTGTTATATTCTGAGGTTTTCTATATAATAATAAAAAATAAAAGAAATAAGCTGAATACCAGGGAATTCGAGCTTTTTCAAGAGTGAGTTGATTGCGAGATTCCAGAGAAGTAGTGATATAACACCGCCTTTTACAAACAATTTTCTGACAATATGTATTCCCCAGTGTGAAGGTTCTATTGTCGACTTGAGGAGGTAGGCTATAAATAAACCGGATTCTGTTTCAGGTTAAGAGAATTAAAAGCCTTTACTACAGCTAAGGATGACAGACAAAGTATATTCTTTCACATGCAGGGATTTTTCCACCTGTCGTATGGAGAGAGTACAGTACTGATTTCATTGATTGATCCCTCGTGGAAGTGTATCAGGGTATAGCGTGCTGGAACAATTTAAGTCCTGAAAGGAACATCAAGGACCATTTCCAAAGTTTTTAAAATAAAGAAACAAAAACTAATTGGTTTATAGTCGTCATGTCTAGTATTAGTTGATTTCCTTGCTTTGCGAATAAAAATCACCTTAGATATTCTCCAGCTCCAAGTAATATAGAGCAGTCTGAAGTTAGCATTATAAATGTCAAGTAGGCAAGATAAAAAAAGCTCTTCCCAATTTTAAACGTCGGTCCTGGTTCACAGAATCTAACGGCCCACTGCACTTGGGGTTAGGTGGAAGAGCATTGACTTATTAGAGACAGTGTCACCCGAGGGTGACGCTACCGGGAAAGTGAGTGTCGCGGAGAAGGTGAAGTGTGTTTGCACTAGACACAGTCCGGCATCCGTCGAGCAGTTCGATGCAGTTGAGAGATTTTTATATGGAACTTAATATTTTAGGAAGTTCGCTAGTTTTAGCAGAGGGTTCTTCGCTAGCGCAGTAGTTAATCCACGAATCTTGACAAAAATGATTATTTTATCTTTTCATACAAAATTATTAATTATCCGAAAAATTTTGAACTTATTTTGAAAATCCAAAGGTTTTTAAAAAGGGGCGAGATGTGCTTTTAAAACGGAATACATGAACGTAAGGCTCAAACTTACATGTTATGGGTTTTGATCGGGTAAACTTGGAAAATATAATTTTTTTTTTTAATTTTTTAAAATTTAGCCATTATCAAATATATACTTAAATTAAATTCTCTTGTGAAGTGAATGTCGTTTGATAAAATCGGACAAAAATTAACGCAGTTGTTACATTTTTTATATACACTGAGTGCCAGAAGTGAGTAAACACCACTGAAATAATTCATTTTCATTTATTTATTACTTATAAAATGTTAAAACAAAAACAAAATTATTGTCATGCTACAAGTATATTTTTTATAATAGAAAATTTAAAATTATATTGGATGTTAACCCACATATGGCGCTCAGTGTCTGCTTGTCAAATTAACACACATAATAGTCAGAATTATTAACCTAGTTTCTCACACTACTTACGTTGTGTGTGTTAATTTTATACATAAGTGGCGGGACCTACAGTTTAAAGTCGACTCCGAACGACAGATTTTTTTTTTTTGAGAAATCGCCGAAAAAATACTTTTTATATTTTATTTTGATGTCTGGCTTGGGGCGCAAACCTTAGCTTTACGTCTAATAAACCAGAATACTTCCTACTAGACCATGACGACTTTAAATTAACTGTTCGTTAAAAAATTTTTGATGGATGTTAACCGTTTATCGAATAATTTGCCATTTCCACGTTTGAGGAACTATCAGAAGTCGGCTAATATTTCCGATTTTCGCAAATACTGTTATTTCGCGTTGCGACTTCTAGTCGGCTAAAGTTTAAATTTTGAAAATCGGTACCGAAATATGAGAGTAAACTATAAATGTTGTGCTTAAAGTCCAAAAAAATTCCGAAGGAATAATAACCGGAATCCCACGATGTTGCTCATTTGCTACTAGTTGACTGATAGGGTCTTGTAGGAGAGAGAGACCATTGCCATGCACAGGTTATGTTGATGTGATCCATAGTTCTTTAGAGTTTAGCTCGATGACAGTGTCCTTGGCGGTGTATTTTGGGAGGAGAAAATCATTGAGATTAGTTTTGACCATTACAAGTACTACAACACTTAATTCTACTAATTGAATAAGAAAGGCTGTTAATAAAGCAGACTTGAGGAAAATTTGTCGCTAAAACTTTCAACAAACGTTTAAAACTTTTATATGAAATTTTCAAAAAAGCAACCACTAGAAAATTCTTTCTAACAAAAGATTCGTAGTGATTTTTTAATAAATTTCTTATTGTATCAAAATTCAGATCATTTGAGTCTTTTAAAAATGCAGGTGAAAAGGTGTACAATAAAATTAAATCTATTGTGAAGTAGATTGGTGGGGAATCTTGGGGAGAGACTGCGTATAATTTTTAAATTTTTGTTTTGAATAATTTGAAGCTTTTTCGTATAGGTTTTGGCATTTTTGGGCAACCATAGGTGAGTGTCGGACGGATACGCATCTTATATAGTAACAAATTGTTTTTTAAATTGACTTTAGACCTCTTATTAAGTATGGGGTATAAGCACGACCACATTTTATTTTGTTTAAGCGAAAGTTTTTTATCTAACATAAAACCTAGCTATTAGCTATTTAATGTTATCACTATTGGAGATGATGTTTTCACTTACGTACAAAATTTTTGTGGGAGTACGTTTGGACGATTTATTAAATGGGAATATAATAGCTTCATTTTTATTATTATTTGCTTTGATTTTCCATTTCTCTCCATTTTTTTCATTTCTCCATTCCATTTCTCTTATTATAATTATTATTTTTTCAAAGATATAACTACAACTTGTTAGTAATTCAAGATCTTTATCCCTTTTTGGGATATGGATTACTTTCGCCTTTTTGAATGTCTAGTAGATAGTGTGCTGGCTTATTAGACGCAACGCCAGGGTTCGAGTCCCAGGCCAGACATCAAAATAAAAATATAAAACGTATTTTTTCGGCGATTTCTTCTCAGTAGATATCTGGCAAAAACTCTGAGAGTAAAAAAAATGCCATGAAAAGTTTCTCAAAAAATCTGTCGTTCGGAGTCGACTTTAAACTATGGGTCCCGCCACTTATGTATAAAATTAACACACACAACATCAGTAGTTAACGCACACAACATAACTGGCGTGAGAAGCTAGGTCGAAATCCTGACTGAAGGGTTATAATGACCAATTATGTATACCTGTCGCTAATTACTATTTTGTTGTTAACATTTGTTGCGTTATAATTCACGTAAATACGGTTCCGTATTAATGTTAACGATAGTTATTATTATCATCCGCATATTTCCATCCGACAGGATATCGAACGCCGTTGATGTGGCAAGAATATTAACAATGTTTCATTGCAAATGGAATCAGCAACTATACTTTGGAATCAAACGTTTTAATGACTACAGTAGACGAGCAGGTTTAATTTTTGCAAGGTAATATACGATAACTTTTTGAAAAATACGTCCCAATTAAAACTGAAAGAATACGAAATGGAAAGCCATGGTTTAATAATGAAATTAAGATCTCTATTAATGAAAGGAATAATGCGTATTAGATTAGGAAGAACAAGAAGAGATTTAGGACGATTAATTTATACAATATTTTTAAGGCATGTAGGACAGATACAAAACTGAAAATCAGAACAGCAAAATCAATTTTCTACTCGGGAAAATTTCAGTCAAAAATTTGTAACAAAAGAAAATGGGAAGATTTTCGATCTTTAGGAATAATGAATAGTAGTCCTATATTCAAGTAGTCCTATATTGATGTAAGTCAACTTAGCATAGATTTCTCGAATATACTGACTACTGATGCGGCGTCGAGGATTACAAATCATCTGATGTCTTTTCTTCACTATTTCTATGATACAACCTTATTTTGAATTCAAAAACGTTACTCACGAAGATGTACTTGAAAGAATTCTTGCCGTTAAATCTAATTCCATCGTCAATAATGAGGTTAATCCCAAAATTTGTTGAATTGATTTTGTCATATATCCTTTCGAACATAACGCAATTTATAAATACTATAATTACAACGTCTTTTTTTCCTGCAATGTGGAAATGTGCTAAGATAATACCTGTATCTAAACAAGATAAAATTAATTTGTGAGCAAATGACCTAGTATCTGCATGTCAAAGATTTACTATCTGAAAGGCAATCTGGTATTAGATTGCAGATGCATTTCTGCGCTTGTTGATGTTACTGAGGAGTTGCGATCAACGGTTGATGAAAACATGATATCCCTTTTAGTCTTTTTTGATCATTCGAAGGCATTTGATGCTAACCACACGATACTATGCCAGAAACTCATGTCACATCTGTCACTTTTCAGATACCGCTGTTGAGCTTATTTCTTCATATTTAAGGAACATACGTCAATTTGTGTTCTGTGATGGTAATAAATCAAACAGTCTGTTAAGATTTAGGGGTATACCACAAAGTTCTATACTTGGTCTATTACTATATTCGATTTACACTAAAGATCTTCCGATCAAAGTTGAAGTATTTTAATATATATGGATGTATGCAAATGTATGTATGTATGGATGTTGGCAACATAAATTTGTTATCTATGTAACGTATTTAAATGGGCATTGACGAACGGTTTTTGCTTCAATCCGAAGATATCAAAGGCATTAATAATAGGCATTTAGGTGGTTATACAGCACAATTGCCACCAAATAAAATTGATTAAATTACAGTTGAAACAGTTAAGAATCTTGGTGTTTTTTAACAATAGTCATGTCAATGCCATTTATGATAAAGCGCTTGCCATGCCTTGAAATGTTTGGCTAACTCAGTATTTTACTCCGTTCAACATTTATATGCTACTCTCAAAAATCTACCTCATACCAACATTGCTGTACGAACGCGAACTCATTTCAAGCTGTGTTGCAATGTGCTTTCACGAAACTATTTCATCTGGCGTAAAATTGTATGCATATACTCTGCTTTGTGTGTGTTCGCGTTTTCTTTACTACTCAACGCCACAGATATAAACAGATACGTCACGGGGCTTTTGGCGTTTAACTCTTGACCTAGAAATAGACACCAAATATTACCAAAAAGTATTTCTGTCCCTCTCTGACTGCCTGTCTGTTTTGTTTATGTTTTTTTAGATTTCGGGGTGGATTTTTATTATTCTATTTTGGTAGAAATTTATAATATTTTTGTAGAATATTAGAATAATTTTGGAAGGAGATGAACCGTTTTATTAGGAAAACGTAATTCGGAATTAATGTATTTTTTATGACACCTTTCATCGGTCGTCTCTAACTTAGTATTTAACCAATTTAGAGGTATATTCACAAATTCCTAACACAAAAAGTTATGAGTATATATTTTGTTATATTTTTATTTTTACAAACCTTCTGCACACGGAACTTTTCTCAATGTGAAGGGAAATTGCTAAGAGTTCGATTAGTAATGAAAAAATTAAGGAATTTTAACTTTTTCATTCAAGAAATTAATAAATACTGGTAATATACATGAAGTTCTACAAGAAAAAATTTTTATAAGCAATATGTCTTATTTGATCTTGATATATTTAGCTTTCCTTTTGCACAAGAAACTATATCCATTGTGACCAAAAACAACATACAAATCGATTAATAATTAACTATTTACATATTTTTAACATTTTCATTGAAGAAATTACAAAATACTCCAAATTTGCCCTTTTTAAACTCAAAATAAATGTTTGTTTTCATTTAGTTTTTACACTTTATCCGCCAGTTTTCACTCCGTATATCTGTTGCTTCTAACACATTCGTTTCGCAAAAAGTTGTAACATCTATTTTCTCCCTCTACGGGGAGGGTTAAAACTGCTGATTTTAGCGTTTTTCAAACGTCAGAATTGACGCCACTGGTTACATTGTGGCTGCCATTTTGCGCCAGCATAATTGTGATCGTGTGTGATTGCTCGATAAGTAGAAATAGACTGAAAATCACAATTAATCAGTGACGAAAGCTATGACATTTGAAAAGTGCTCATAACATAAAAACACTGGTCGAACTAGAGGGAGAAAAAAAATTTTTTTAAGTATTACGAACCAAATGTGTTAGAAGCAACAGATATACAGAAGGAAAAAAGCAGAAAAATTAAATGTAAACAAATATTTATTTTGTGTTAAAAAGGGAAAATTTAGAATATTTTTTAATTTCTTCAATGAAAATTTTAAAAATTCGTAAATATTTAAATATTAATCGATAAGTGACTAGTTTCTGGTCACAATGAATATAGTTGGTTGTGCAAAAGGTAAGTAAGAAGCTAACTATATGAAGATCAAATAAGACATATTGCTCATTAAATTTTTTTCTTGCAGAAATTTGTGTATATTACCAGTATTTATTAATTTCTTGAATGAAAAAGTTTAAATTCTGTAATTTTTTCATTATTAATCGTACTCTTAGCAATTTCTCTTCACAATGAAACAAGTTCCATGTGTAAAAGATAAGTGAAAAGAAAAATATAACAAAATATATTCTCATAACTTTTAGTTTCAGGAGTTTGTGAATATACCTCTCAATTGGTTAAATACTAAGTTAGTGGCAATCGACGCAAGGTGTCACCAAATACTTTAGTTCCGTACTACGTTTCCCCAACAAAACAGTGCATATCCTTTCAAAATTATTCTATTATTCTACAAAAATATGATTAATTTCTACCAAAATAGAAAATAAAAATCCACCCTAAAAATTAACTAACATAAATAAACAAAACTGAAAGAACTAGACAGAGACAGAAATACTTTTTGGTAATATTAGCTGTCTCTTTCATTTTCGAACAGTGCTCCTGTCAAATCCGTTTCGTCACTGATTACACCGTGCTGAAAATTACGTATAACAATATTGCCAGATATATTTATAGTCGTACAAGATACAGTAGGACATCTGAATACAAAATTTATAACGTGTCATTTGAAGACCTATTAAAATGCCTTACTCTTATAAATCATTTATGTTAACCAACCTCATTATCAATATAGGAGATTAATTTTCGCTATATCTATAGAGGCCAGAAACTTAACAGCATTAAATACCGCAAACGATTTGCTAATAGACACTTTTATATTAACGCAGATCGTTTTTTAAATGAACTACCAAACGATATACAGTTATTAAACAAAGCAATTAAAAAGTGCGATATTTACGTTTTTTAGCGAACACCTAATACATGATGCAATTATTTAATAATAATATTTTTTATTAAATCATACCATTTAATATAATCTATTTTATGGAAAATTATTTTTAAGATAAACATTATGTAATTGTCTAAATTATGTCTTACCAGTACTGTTAAATAGGATATAGTATATGTTGTTACACTATGTTTATGTTTAAATAAATAAATATGGGGTGGCCTATCTATCGGTTTAAATTTAAAGCATCGGTTATTTCGGATGTGGAAATAGTTAGTTATTCTACTCTGCCACAAAATTCAGTATATTTTTCCCATTGAACGTAATGAATCGTATTAAGCTTCATTTTCGTCTCGTTAGATGGGCCACGAGAAACTGCACGACGACCTCGATTTTGCTAAAAAAATAATCTTTTCGAATGATTAGTGACTATTTGGTGCTGCTTGTAGCTCGAAGGTCTTAAATTTCTTTGAAAATTAGGACAGCGCAACCATCGTACCATAATTAAAATTTTTTTGTATCGCTCTTCATGGAATTGCCACATATCTCATGCCACAATCGATCTATTACGTCAAACATTTGATTGCCATTTAATTAGCAGATATGGTGATGTCAATTAGGCGCAAAGAAGCTGAGACTTAACACCGTTGGACTATTTCCTTTGCGACGTCAGTAGAGAAAAGTGTTTGCCGATAAACCGGAGTCAATTGAGTATTTGAAGGCCAACATACGAGATACGACCTCATACACTTGAAAAAGTGCCGAAGCGAGCATTTCATGAAATAACATTCCATTTCTAACTGGAATAATTGTACTGCACAATAAAAAATAAAATTATCAAAATTTCCAACCGTTTTTGTTGTATTGCTTATTTAATTCAAACTTTTATATCACCCACCCTATATAAATAAATTTAAGTTAAATATAGACTCAACAGTTGAGTTGTTAAAATAAAATTAAATTTATTGAAATCAAAAAATTACATTATACTTAAAACTCTAAAATATAAAAATGAAGTGTTTACATTTTTTTTTATAAAACCATCACTAAGGGGATGACCCCTACTCATGCAGTGCATAGTGCAGGTTTTTTTTAGGAAAGGTGGAAAGTGGGAAGATGCGAACGGTAAGGAAACGAGTTGTTGCTGGTGACTATAAAATGGCCAGTGCTATACCTTCACCATTATATAGTCTACAGCAATCGTCGCCTAGAAGCCGCACACCACTTATGTGTGTGGCGGGACCTACAGTTTAAAGTCGAGTCCGAACGACGGATTTTTTGAGAAACATAAGAAATCGTCGAAAAAATACTTTTTGTATTTTTTTTTATTTTTGATGTCTGACCTGTGACACGAACCCTGGCTTTACGTCTAATAAGTCAGCACACTACCTACTAGATCACTGCGACCCCGTTTTATAAAAAGAAAAAAAGAACATTTAACGGAAGAGTGTCACATAACAACTCCAACAAATACAGTTGCAGATACTTACGTCAGCAATAAATGCACGCGCTATGTTAAGGTATGTATGTATGTCACTCCTCCCTTCATCAGAAATTTCAATGTCCTCATTAACCTTTTTTACAAATTTGTTTCGAATAAATGCAAATACGACAATTTTGCTTGTTTACATAGCCAAGATCAAAACGAGCTTCATCTGAAAAGATGATTTTGTTTTTGCCAAAATCGGAATCTTCTCTAAGTCGATCGGAGGCCCACTTAGCGAAGCGAAATAGCATTGGATCGTTAATTGGCTTCAACTCCTGTATGGGGTCAAACCAAGGTCTTATGCAAAATTCGTCTTGATGATATCTTCGAAATGTTCAATTGTTAAGAACGACGCTGAATTGATGTTGATGGCACTTCACGCACGCTTTCTGCCACAGCAGCAATATTCTCGGGTGTACGCACTCTTTTTGGATGCCAGTTTCTTCAACTTTTTTCACAAGATAACGAACATACGGAGCTGGCGGTGCTTCACTTCTTCCACACTCCGTACGCCATTTCCGCACACATTATGCAATATTATCATGGTTTTCAAAGTAATATTCAATATTTCCCAGCGTTGTTCAAGCGTATACACAACCATATTCGTTCAGCGGAAGGATAAAACTAATTTCAATTTCAATTTTATTGAGACTTTCAAGGCAGATTACATGAGGAAAATTAACAGATAACACTAAATGATAAAAACTTAAAACTATAGGGTATTGTTTTAATAAACATTAACGACATTATAGTTACGATTAACGCCACAAGCTTAGTTAAACATATAAGTACAAGATTTTACATCAAACGACTGAGGATATGTCAAAAATGAGATCTTAAAATAAACCTTAAAACTAAATAACACTTATATATAAAAACAAGATATAAAAATAAAACAGATATTAGCCTCTATTCGAACCCGGACACGAATGCCTATAAAACTGTGGTAAACGATATTCATTTGAGCTTATTAAAGCCTCAATGTCCTCATGTATAATGCCTATCGGCGACAAATAAATGCTGTCCGACCAATTAAATTCGGATTGAATTTGAAGAACATTTGTCATTAACAAGTTATCATGCCACCTAAGGCGATCTATATATTTTCTAATAATTGATAATGCGTACAAAGAGAAGGGTTTCACTTCGGCCTTTTCATAAATAGTTAAATTTGAGTATCTTTTTACAAGGTTTTCATAGTTTGCATTAACACAGAGTCTCAGACAGCTCCGTTCCAAAATTTCCAGTTCCTTCATTACTGTTGGGGAAACTGAGAACCATATGGGAAATCCATAAAGCATTGTAGAACGGATACACACCTTGTAAATTAAAAGTTTGCACCTTAGCCTTCTCAGGGTCTGTGTCGTGTGCGTAAACAAAAGAGTCATCCGCATATAATATACTCTTCGATCCATTAAATAAATGTGGAAAATCATAAACTAAGATACTATACAATAGTGGGGCCAATATTGCCCCCTGAGGGATACCGCAATAAATATTCCCTGTATCTGATCTTGTGTCATTAATCTCTACAAAAAATTTTCTATTTTCGAAATAGCTTTTAAGCAATTTAAACTAATAAAACTAATTATCTGTCAAATCAGACGCGAGCTAAGTGTTACCATTCACGAAATAAGCACTAGTTGAAAAAAAAAAAACGTTAGATGGTCGACCCAATAGTTGTTTTTTGTAAGTTTTTAGTTAAAACCAAATTGGGTGGTACAAAAGATATACTTGTTTATTTTTTTTGTTTTAAAAGTACAATTAGATGGTTCGTTATTCAATAAATTCTCCAAACATGAGTCATATAAAGGTTCAAATTTTTTGTTTTCCTACTCAAATATTTTTCCATCTTTCTTTCCAAAATCGACATTCAAACTAAGTACCAGCTCCTTATAATCGCCATTAGGAAATGGCAATATCGTAAAGATCAGCCATGTTGCTATTGTCTTTATGTTTAACACCATTAAAAATCACAGTTTTTATCACAGATTGTTTCCTTTTTAGAACTAAGTTCTTTATGTCTTTCCACATCACTTTTTGGTTGCTGGCATTATTGATTTTATTATTAATGTATTTATTTTTTTCACTCCCAACCCTTGCTTTATATACATTTTGGATTGATCTATAACCCGACCAGGCTTCATCAGTGTTTTCTAATTTCGCTTTGTTATATTTTCTAATTTTTTCCTGTTATAATGACCGTAGTTCACTGTTAAACCAATCATTAACGATATTTTTCATATTTACTTTTATAATTTTTGTAAATTTGTTAATAGTTCTTTCAAGCCCTTATCAATCATTAAAGCCCTTTCACTTACATTGTCCATTGAATTATGATTTATTGTACAATTTAATTGACTATAAAAATTATTTTTATTATACTTAAATATTGCCTTTTCTCTTTTACCGGTTTCGTTCGAGGCGATTTCTTCACTCTTCATGTTAATGACAATAACCAATGTTTCATGATCCGCTACTTTATTACTTAAACTATTCTTGACCGATACATTACATCTATTTGTTATTACGTAATCTATAAGTGTCTTTGATGTTTCCGTTACTCGCGTGTAATCATTCACTATTTGCCTAAGACCACTGTCGTTCAAACTGTTTTCAATTCTCGTTCTATAAAAATTTTGTTGCGCCCAATCTATATTAAAATCTCCGCTTATAACTATATCACAGTTGTAGTCATATATCACGTCTAAACATTCATCAAATGCCGTACAAAATTCAGCATCACTACAGTTTGGTGATCTATATACTGCTGTAAAAATCAGACGAGTTTTTTATATTCCACTACACACGATAAGACCCAATATTTTGAATCTTCACGACTTTCTAAAATTTTATTCACCTTCCAGTCTTTTTTATAGTATATAATTACACCACCTGTTCTCGTTGAGTTAGATAACGTGATCATATTTCTGTAAGATTATTTCGCTTTCCTCAATATTTTCAGTTAGATGAATCTCGGTTAATATTATAAAGTCAAATTTCCTTGTGGCAGCAATTATTTCAATCAAATTAAAGTTATTCACCAATCCTTGCACATTTGTATATAGAGCACTAATATTCTTTAATTGTTATTCAATCAAGCCTAGTCTCTTTTTCTTCATGCTTAATTTGTTAATATAAACCTGACATTCCTTATCGTTCGTAAGATGGTTTTCATCCAGCGACATATTTAGTTTTAAATTTATTCTGCTACAGTTATTTAACAATTCTTTCTTTGACTTCCATGACATTTTAAACATACTTCCTCGTTCCTGCAGTCTTTGGCCTTGTGATTATATCCTTTACATTTAAGGCACTGTAGCACACCCGTTCTGTCAAATACTCTGCATTTTTCCCATCCTAAGTTTACTTTTCGCGCTGCAATCATTTTTGTGTAAGTCTCGTTATCTACCATCAGCATAACATTATATATAATTTTATTGTTCCTTTCATATTCAAATTTTTCTACAATTTTAATTTCATTAATTAATTAATCATTGGATTCTGATTTTTCAATTTCTCAATAATTTCATTGTCTTCATATTTAAATGTTATGTCTGTTATTTTTAGTTTAAACACAGTTGGTTTGGGCACCATTATTTCATATCCATCCTCAAATTCATTTTGTATTGCTTTTCTTATTTTCTCCCTCTCTTCAGCATTTTCACTCTGTATTTTTTCAATTTTCAACATTCGTAATTTTTAGGTTTACTGAATCTACTTTTTTATTTAGCTCTTCTGTAGTTTTATCCGAACCCTGCAAAGACTATTCTACATCCCTCTTTCCCAAGTATACTTCTTTAGTTGTGATGCCTTGACAACGCGTCTGGTTATTTTTATTCGTTTGCGAAAGTCCGCTAAACATATGTCATCGCGTCGCATTGCCGTTTCAGCAATTTGTATAAATCCACATTATTTTCTTCACCACTATCTTTTTTCTGTACCGTAGTTATTGCAATTCTGGTAACAATATAAAAATTTCGCCTGGCTGATATTTGTGCATATATCTGTTTAACATAAAAACCGAATGCTAACTGTAGGGTATTTTGCCACTGTTCTTTATAAAGAACATTAAATTTTACTAAATAAAAAACAACCAAAAGCAATACTTAAAGATAAAGTAACAACGTATTTCTTGTTTGCTTTTTTTCACCGTTTGTTCTCCATCGTTGACAAAATTATATTTTTTTCCAAAATGTATGTTTTTCATATCGCAAATTACAACAACCGCTCTACTGCAACTCTCACACTCAACTGTTACATATTCTGTAAAAATTCAGATCAATAGATCAAATGTTGATAAAGAAATAGAAAAATAATAACAGGACATTTTATAAGGACGGTGGAGCCAAATGGGTTAAGGCAGTTAAATAGTCTAATTGGTTTCCACCTTAATAAGGATAGAAAGATTTATTCAAAGATTTATTTTAAAATTGCCTAATGGATCAAAAAAGTTTTGGAAATTGTCAAAAGCAATTGGAATATAAACAGTCCAGTATTCTAAACTGGACCTGAAAACGCTAATGCTCTAGCCGAAGCTCTTAACGATTCTCATTAGGTAATCATAAACAAAGCTTCTCCTTTAGATTGTGCTGAGTCAACTTATGTATATCGTCTTGAAGGAAAGCCTCCTAATTTTAGTAATATTGATTTTAAAAATTCTTTCGAAGTTAAATCATACGTTAATTTATTAAAAGAAATAAAGCTTTAGGTCTAGATGGTATAAATACATACATAATTGGTCACTCCAACCCTTCAGTCAGGATTATTGACCTAGTTTCTCACACTACTGATGTTGTGTGTGTTAATTTTATATATAAGTGGCGGGACCCATTGTTTAAAGTCGACTCCGAACGACAGATTTTTTGAGAAATTTTTCATGGCATTTTATTTACTCGCAGTGTTTTTGCCAGAAATCTGCTGAGAAGAAATCGCCGAAAAAATAATTTTTGTATTTTTATTTTGATGTCTGATACGAACTCGGGCTTTTCATCTAATAAGCCAACACACTACCTACTAGACTACGATGACAGATATATACATTTTTAAATTTATAATAACAATATTTAAAACATAAGATAGACGAAAATCGGAATCCTATATTTTTTTGTTTTAGGAAAGGTGGAAAGAGAGAGGGAAGATGCGAACGGTAAGGAAACGAGTTGCTGCTGGTGACTATAAAAAGGCCAGTGCTATACCTTCATCATTAGACAGTCTACAGCAATCGTCCCCAAGAAGCACGCAGTTTCTCACACCACTTATGTTGTGTGTGTTAATTTTATACAGAAGTGGCGGGACCTACAATTTAAAGTCGACTCCGAACGACAGATTTTTGATAAACAAGAACAGAAATAGAAGAAATCGCCGAAAAGTTACTTTTTTTTTTATTTTTTGATGTCTGACCTGGGACTCGAACCCTATTTAATCATTTTCATCATTCTCTTTAATATAGACTAAACCTCTATAAATCCAGCGGATATAATTTGGCTCCGTTTTAGCCGCTGGAAATGTTGAAAAATACGATGATTGTTACACTCTCATTGACATAAAAAGGAACCGAGCTTTCAAATCCAATATCGTTTAAACGTAAAACATCTTTTGTAGATTTTAAATCGGTGGTCAAAGATTTCAGCCCAAAAAATTTTTTCATAAGGGCGTTTAAATTTAATAAAAATATCCGGATCTGTTACCTACTTGTTTGTTTTATTCGTAATCATGTTCTTTAAAAAGTACCTTCTATTCGGTAATTGAAGGGAACCATTGCGTAGAAAACGAGTTTTTTGGAGAGTTTTCCGTTACCGCATTTCTTAAATGTTTTTCTTTAGATTTCGTTTGTTTATTCATATTTGATTCTTTATTTACTTTCATCCTTTTTTATATTTTTGCTCTCACTTTGTAATTTCGCTTGTACGTATATATAGAGTATTCTATCGATTTACGTTTTTTCGATTACCGCCGTTGTTCCTTTCAACTTCGATTTGCATCATAATTCGATTTACGTCGCTTCTGTTGTTTATAAACAAAATCAGGGGAATTCCCTCTTTAAAAAAAATTAATACATAGAATAAAAATTTTATTATTTTAGTTTTTTTTTTTTAAATGTACATAAACAAATGCATCTGATAGTATGAGTTCTTTGAAATTCGATTTAAGTCGCCTTTTTCCGGAACATTCTACGCCGTAAATCGAGGGAATACTGTATATATATAAATAAATGTACAAAAGTGAAACATAGATTAATAATATGTAAAGGAATTTATCAAAATACTTTGGAAAGTACTTTGAAGGTGCAGTACCATAATCAGCATTACCTTTCACAGCATAGCCTTTCTATATTCTGTTAAATTTCACTTTCTTTCCATTAAAAATACTGATTAACAATTTGTTAAACACAGATGATCATTAATCAAAATGTGAATATTAATTAACTAACAACCATTCTTAAATTATTGAGTAATATACAAAGTATTTAACATATTCAAAATATGTATTTTATTTTGTGATATCGTATTTGTTTTTGTGTTCTGTCTGCTTCACATAATAGTTTATCGAATTACTTGGCAGCACTTTTTTGTACTGAGAAATGTCTATACAATTTAGTCCACTAAAAGTTAGTCGTGTAAATAGAAAAAAACAATTGGTAAGAAAGAAATGTCAGTGGATGAAATAATATGTTGAACGAAGTCAATTTAATTAATTAACTATATTTGCCTTCAGACATATTTTCATACATAGTTATTATGTATGTAAAGCCATTTTTCTTATATTTTTTGATCAAATTTATTGTAGTAATGTATTAATTTTATAAAATTTTTTTGTTCTCTTTCATTCATACTTAAGCCAAAGTAAGTACGTTCTATATATGAAATAAATTACGATTGTATTGGCAACACTGCTGTGAATAAGTGTGAATTTTATCTACTCGTCAAAAAGGCAACCTCAGTATATTTTTTTACAATCGTTTCTAATATAACCAGAAAAAGAATCAGGTATTGTCTTGTTGTATATTAGGTTGTTAAAAATGAATAACGAAATTAAAAAAAAAAGAATTTTGTGTATTGTGCTATTAGTGGTTTAATTTTTAATCCATATTCATATATGTATATGTACGTATATGCAATTAATGACAAATCAATGTATAATGTTTCTATACGTATGTAAATGTATGCGCATTTACTCTCCGCAAATATATACATATAAAATAATTAAATATGTGAAAACTGCAGTTTCCGTAAATGTAATATGGTATGGGTAATATACATAAGTAGGTAACATAAATTTGAAGTAGAGTTTATCTGCGAACTTGAAATTGTAAATCTACTTGAAATGATATTAATTATATTATTGATAATTTCATGTGTTAGTTGAATTAAATACATATATTTTACATAAAATTTGACATTCGATTTTAATTGAAGTTATTTTTATTAAATACCAATTTAAATAGTGCTTGAGGCATTTTACATTTGAAGTTAATATTTCCTTGTGACGGAACATATATGTACATATAACATGTGTTGTAGCTATGAGTTTTGCGTGCATACGTAGATTTATAAACAAACCTATAATATAATAGATCATTAATAGCTAAATTTTAATTTTTCTTTTACATAAATATGCTTTACAATTTCTTAAAATAACATAACTAAATAATATAGGTATCTGACAATTTTAAGAGGGCTTCTCAAAAAGTTAATTGGTGCAAAATCAAAAAGGAACCTAAAGTTAAAGGATTTAGTATTTTACTATACTAAACATAATATAAACTATATTTTTTTATGATTAGCGATATTTCAAAACTGTGATTTAATCACGGTGATTGATAATTCACTGGTAACTACAGTGATTGAGATTGCCAAAAAACAGTTACTAATAATGTCGTTCTTTCAAAATTTACTCAAATTTATTTTGAGCGAGGCACTACTCCTATTAGATGATGCTGATTATTTACTTTTGTCTTTTATACATGAACTTTCTGTGCAACTTAATTGTCAAACTTCATATAAAAAAAAAATAGATTAAAAATAATATTGATGACAACACTTTGATTTTGTTTAGTAGTCTTTTCGTAGTATGTATCTCTTTGTCTCTTTCTTGCGACTTAATAAAAATATTGTATTTACACTTATTCCTCTTTAATGTTTGTCATTCGAAAATCAAAAACTGTGGTCAAAATCACTGTTTTAAAGAACAGTGATTAACAAATCACGTTCACTGAGAACAAAGTTCTTCAAAAATCACTGGATCGCTCATCTCTAATGTACATTACAAATGGCAAATATTTCTCAAAATCACGATAAAGAACAACTGTTGTTGGTGGTTTTTTGTTGATCCAATTGACAGCGCTTTTATTGAAACACACAATTCCTAATCACTTTGTCTGCACCACAAAAACCACTCAAAAACAATATACATAAGTCAATATGCATATTAAACAAAAGGTATGCTGATGATAGTATCTACATGCGATAAAAGTAAAAAGCGTATCTATGTTTGTCTCTACTTATCTATGTTTTTTTTTTCATTAGGACTGCACTAATAATTTATTCAGATAACTCAAACTAGGCAATTCCCCTCACCCCAACGTGAGATGACATTGCCCTAAAATCCTTTTTCAGGATGATCAATATGGCGTGAGTTATGAGGTATGAAGCGCAACTGATGTTGATAATCGTAGACCAACGTCTTTCTCAAATAATATGATATGATGAGTGCCCCTGCTCGAAAATTCACACACATCTTGACTTTTTCGGGATATAGTGGATACTTTTGAATCTTAATCTGATTCTTATTGTTTTGTTTATTCACGTACCATAGGTCAAGAAATCTATCTCATCGCTGAAGATGATTTTTCAATGAAACTGATAACCGATGAACAAAATACATTTATTATTTCCACGTGTTACTGAATCCTGTAGCAGCCTTGGTGATTTGGCCTAAAAACCCTGAATAAAAAATTACTAAAACTGGATGACCGCTTTGCACTGGCTAATTTTTCAGTAGGAATGCACCATAAAAGTTTGTTTTTACCTTTACATATACAAAATATTCATAAAATGTTCAAATTTCAATTTTTAATTATTTAGATTTGTATGTGCACAAATATTTAGATTTAACAGTACATGTTTCAATCCTCACTTCATAAACGCAGTTTGCAATGCAACACTGCAAAGAAATTCATTTACAAGTGTTTATAAGGGTAAGGTTTTAACACAAAAATGTGATTTTTATTGTTTGTTTATAAAACTGTTATTTTAAAGAATTTAAATAGATAGAATCATGAAAGTATCAAATATCACGAGTTGGTTTAAACCAAGAAAATTGAGATTTCATACACAGACAAAATACATTTGAAAGTTTATTCAAAATTTTTCAACTGTGTCTTTCCAACTTGATATACATACATTCTTGCAAAATAGTTTAATGTTTAAAGTGAGTGGAGAGAGGAGACGTTTATTTAACACGTTCACGCCGTCGCTTTAATTCATGCTTGTTGCCTACGGCCGGCTGTTATATTTTTGAGACATTAGTGATTATAATTGTTATTAAAAATGAATGCTTTTAAGAGAACTTGACTCTCAGGTATTTTTTTCAACAGCCGAATTGTTAAAGATCTAAATATTTAGCATTACGTATCGTGTAATAACTTGTTCAATTGCATTTTAGTGCGGCCACCGGTGGTGCACGCCGCCCGATAAGGCAGTCTAGTACGGGCCACTGATGGTACCCGCCGGCGTGAACGTGTTAAAAAACTTCACTAATAGAGCTTTTAAAATTGGTAAACGGTCTTGTAGATATGAGATGTATAATATAGACTGAACGGAGAACATTATTGCTTTGAGCTAAATATAAATTTTAGCTCATACAATAAATTATTTCTTTACTTATAAAGCATATTAGGAAAATAAACATTAGATATCTCCATTTTTGTTTATTTATTAATTTTTTCATTTAATTTATAAAGATTTTAATTACAATAGCCGTTAATTACATTTACACGTCTATTTTCATTATTGTTATTACTCTTTATTAATTTCAATAATACTTACATATACATAAACATTTAAATAACAAAGGTTAGCTCTAAATTGCATTGTCTATACAAAAAATAAGGCATTTCTTTGAAGTACATTTTGATTACTTTAAGTTTTAAAGCCATTTTGGCAATCTATTGAATTAGTGGAATCCTTTGTAAAATAGCGCGGTTTGCATTGTGGTGGTTGTAGTTCATTGAACGTTGCGTTTGCCTAATATTCATTAAATTATCTCTTAAATATTGTGGAACCACTCCAAATTTCTGAGTAAAGTTTATAGTATTTAACTAACTGTATTTCATATTCCAGACATCAAAAAGCAACATGAAGAAGAATATCAGTATTCATACATTGATTTTGAGACAACAAAATGAAAAATATTACGGAAAAAATAAATTAATTATTTGTTCAAACAGTATAATTTTGAAACGTTATTTGTTGACGCAAATTACATAGAAAATATTTTGTAAACGAATAGCATGAGACCAATACAACTTTTAAAAACATTAAAAAAAAAATGTGTATAAGTGTGTCGGATTTTTATATGAAAATTATCAAGAACAAGCATACGATGTTGTATATTCGCCCAACGAAACAATAGCTTGTGTGAATTGTCCACATATTTATTTTTATTTTGTATAATGTCCTTTGAATTCTGTCCTTTGTTTTGTATTGGGTTAGGTTAGGTTAGAGGACGTGTACTTGATAATTAAGGGCGAGTTTTTGAATGCAAGTTTAAACTCGAGATTAATGGTGTTTTCTTTTCTACCAAAAAATGTGCATTTTATTAAAGCAAAATGCAATTGTACGTTTGTTTCTTAAAAATGTTTCGCCCTCTAAAAGGGTAGTATGTTTCATTCTAAATAATTCGCACTTGCCAATGGTGTAGGGCATTGCATTTTATGCCCTGTATAAATCGAGAGTGCTGATAATACACTGTAAAGCAGATGACTTTTGTTTATTCATAGGGCTACCAGATGATATTTAAAAAAAGTCGCCTGGTATTGTTATCCAATTTAAAGTTAATTTTTTAATTGTTTTGTTAAGTAACCTTAAGGAAACATTACATTATTAAATCTACATGGTCAGTGATATAAAAAATTGCATTCAATGTTAGAACAGTGTTAAAAAGTTTTTTTTTTTGTTATAAAAAAAAACTCTTAAAAAATAAAGTTGAGAAATTAGCGAACTGGCATCACCTTTTTCATATTTACATTTGTTATTGAAAACAAATCAAAAAATAGACCATATATTTAGATCTAAAACTTTTTTATGAAAAAAATATAAATATGGATATTACTGCATCTATTTTATTTAAAAAATTGAAATAAATTAGTTATTAGATTCATCTTCGTCATCTGATGAAGAATTACTGAATTTATTACATACATAATCAACAGCCGCCCTGGCAAACACAGGGCATACCCTTTTTTTAATGTTTATGTTATGTTCTAATTAAAAATTACATTACAACAGGGTTGGTCATAAATTTTTTTAATGTACCTTGTAAGAGGGTGACATTTTCTTTGTAGAAAAGAAAACCACCAAAAGTTAATCTCCAGTTAACCTTCGTTTTCAGTTTTTGAATTTATTTAATCTTAAGTTAACCTTGCTGTTAATCACCAGCAACGTTGGTTTAAACTTAAGATTAACTATAAAAAGTAGTTGACAAATTTTATTTAAAAATAAAGTTTTTAAGTGAGAGAAACCCGAATAAGACACATTTTTAAACGATTATGAATGATATAAAACACGAATTGACAATAGACAGTCTCAATTTATTTATTATTTTTTTACTTACTCGTCGGCATAAGCCACAACCATAAAGCCCACACTTTCCAGACGCCTCAGACCAACATTAGCAACCAAAAGCCACAAGAGAGGGGGTAGGACACCCTCCTGCAGTGTGCCGCGCTTGGCGCTCGGATTAGTCTATTACCCAAAATATGGGGCATGTATATCCCTTAGTGAATTCTCAATAGAAGAAGTGGGTAACATTATGGAAAGCCCCCTTCATATCAAGGAAAGCCGACAGTGTATATTCACTCCTAGGCAAATTTGCCTTAACAAAACCTGTCACATCATGAAGAGCGCTCAGAACGGACTTACCCTTATTGCAAGCATGTGGCGACCTACTGAACAGAGACCGGTTTATGTTTGCCCATAAATATAGATCGATAAGTCTCTCCAAAGCTTTCAAAAGACAGAATAAGAGTGATATCAGTCTATACTCCTTAGGGTCGATGTGACTGGGTTTACCAGCTTTTGGTATAAACACCACAAATCGTTCCAACAGTTAGGTATATCGCACCATCGGAGACAGTTCCTATACACTACCACCAGGTATTCGTGTAATATTTCATCACCATGCTGAAGCAGTGAGGGAAAGATACCATCCGGAGCAGGTGACTTAAAGGGCTCAAATCCACTTGTAGCCCATTTGACCTTATCTCTAGTAATGATATCCTCTAAAACGGACATCATTGCAGAAGGGATCAGCTACACCCAACGGATAGCTTACTGGGTCCACACAATTAGGAAAATGAGTGCTTTATGGTTTCTTTTTTTAAGGATGTTCACGTGCTATCGTCCTTTAGGACGAAGCCTAGAACTTTGAGGTTCTTCGTCAGCATCTTACGGAAACGAGACACATCGGCAACATCCTTGATACTTGTACAGAAACTCATCCAGGTGGCTCTCTTTGAGCGCTTTATTTTCCTTTTATAATCATTAAAACTGGATCTATATGCAGACCAGTCAACTTCCTTGCCCGTCCTCTTAGCTTTATTAAAGAAAACAAATTGGAAATTAGGAAACGAAGAATGGGTTTAACGGCATAACAATCAAATATAAAGTTAAAAAAGATTTATGCTCTATATACAAACATACAATGTGTAGTGAATAATTACAATCAACTTGAGATAATTACTACCTATAAAAAATTTGAATTTATTATACTATCTGAGACTCATTTTACCGAAAATATTGATGAATGTAAAATTAGTTTGCAAGACTATGATCATATAATATCCCTATCGAACTTTACTAGAACAGGAGGAGTTATTATATATTTTAAAAGACATTGGAAAACGACAAACATTTTAGAAAAGCGTGAAAATTCGAAATATTAGTTATTGTTGTGTGTAGCGGAATATAGTAAGTCCCTTATAAGTGCTTTAATGATAAACGAAAATGCTTTCATGTTAGACAAAAGTTTTGAAAACACCATTAATGTGTTTACAAGAAAAATAAGAACTAAACCAGAAAATAACATTAATAAATGGTTTAATAACGAAATACGCGACCTAAAATGAATAAAAATTAATAAATACAAAAATGCAACAATCGAGAACACCGATTAAGCATGGTTAACTTACAGATCGATAAGAAATTTAAATAAAGTGAATATTGAAAATGAAAAAAATAAATATGTTAATAACAGAATAAGTGATATCAAAGATCAGAAAGAGTGTGGAGAGAAAAAACTTAGTCCTAAAAAAGAACCAAACTGTGATAACAACTGTTGATATTTAATGGTGTAGAATATAAGAGTAATATAAAAATAGCTAGTCATTTAAATATTTATTTTGTAGTTAGTATTAAGGAAATAAGGAACTCGATCGAGAATGTGCAATACATAAATAATGTAATAAAAGTAAATCGAAAACTTAAATTCCGTGCAATATCTATGTTAGAGCTGAAGGAGATTGTAAAGAGTCTGAAAGTTTGCCCAAGATTTTAACTGAAAGTAAAATTACTTTGTATGCGGATGACACACTGATATACACAATAGGAGACACTAAAGAAAAATGCACAAACAAATTGAAGAATGATATGGATAATATTAATGTTTGGCTGAAAATGAAAAAATTAAAATTAAATGAAAACAAAACAAAAATTATAGAAAAAGTTACTGAAATTAAGTACCTGGGGTTTATAATAGATAAATAACTTAAATTTAAAGAGCTCGTACAGTCCGGGATCGGAAATAACTGTTATTTTTGATTAATAAATTCTGTCGTAGAACAGAACAAAGTGTACCATTTTGATTGTCTTGGATCAAATTTTTATAATATGCAAAGCTTTTCAAAAACTTGATTTTTATTATTTTATTATTATTTAAATAAAAGTTATTTTTTGATTTTTATTTTTCCGAGCAAAAATAACAGTTATATTTTGATTTTTTCGAGCAGAAATAAAAGTTATTTTTGACTTTTACTTTTTCGAGCAGAAATAAAAGTTATTTTTGTTTTATTTCACGATGAATTTATAATATTTATTAACTCTTTTTTTGCACGGTTTTTTTCTAAACGGATTTGAAATTTTTAATCTAGTGCGGTTTCACAATCACTGTTTTGTAATTATGTTTGTTTTTACCACACTTGGCACCATTTCAGCAATGGAATGAACATACATAGTAGTAACTGGAAAATCCCAAAAACCAAAAGTTCAACTTTCTATAAAAGATTTTTTAATAAAAAGTCGACGGCGCAAGACCTTTCTTTATTTCAATTCCAATTTTTCTGTTCTTAATTCAGGATTAACAGATTTCTTTTGTTTGCTTGCTCTACTAACTTTTCACCTGTATGAATTATATATTTTATGTTTTAATGCTCAATAAAATATGAACATATATTTCTGAAATTTTATAGTTTTCAACATATTTAAACAATTTTCGAAGTAAATATATTTCTTTATTTCATGACAGATGACATGGAACGTATCCCTCATTTTACTATAGGAAACACCTTTTTTTTACACGGATTTCTGAGGAACGTATTTGCCGTGTAAAAAAGAGTTGGGTATATTGCAAAACTTAATTCTAAAAATCTTTAACATAGTTTATTTTAATTGTTTTAAAGAAATTTTTTAATAAATCTTATGAATTCTTCATGAATTAAAACAAAAATAACTTTTATTTATGCTTGAAAAAATTAAAGTCATGAAATAACTTTTATTTCTGCTAGAAAAAGTAAAAGTCAAAAATAACGCTTATTCCCACCCGAAAAAATTAAAGTCAAAAAATAACTTTTATTTCTGCCAGAAAAAATAAAAGTCGAAAAATAACTTTTATTTTTGCTCGAGAAAATATAAGTCGAAAAATAATTTTTTTTGTGACTTACGATAAAAAAAAACAGTTACGGTCCCTGCAAAAAAATTGGTAAGAAGATAGGATTTTTCATGCACTTATTATATTAATATCACAATTATTTAAATGGGATTTTGTAGATTTGTTTTTTCGATAACTTCGTCATTCGAATACTTAGATGAAATATCACTAACTCAACCAATTTCATTGGATTGATTACTTTAATTACATAATTTTAACTCAATTCATTTTGAATAGCATTTCTTAGTTTTTTTTTTGCTTTCATCCATGCTTTTGCTTTGGATATCCAAAGAGCCGCTTTTCTTTTTTCTGCGTTTTATATTATACCCTCTTATTCAATTATTTTTCAATATCTTGTTTCTCCTTTGGTTTTAATATTAAAGGCACTTGTTTTTTTTATTATTTGGCAATCCTGCCTTTAATTTTAATGAATCAGTATATGAAATATCATTTTCTTTAATGTTTACTTCAGTTTTTTGTATCTTCGCCCATTTTTACATTGGTTTCTTTTATTTTAATACGACATTATTATTCCGATTATCAAAGTGGTTCACATTTTCACATAATTGTTTTATTTTCCGCGCTTTTTTTCAAATGATTTTTTTGTACTATTTTTTAACCTTTGCTTATCGTTTTCTGTAGCCACAAGTAGTTGCTTAATTTCATTTGAATTTTTCTTAAATAAAATTTTGAATTTCTTTTCACATTCCTTTAAGTTTTGTTAGCTAAAATAATATTGATTTCATCTTGAACATTATTTAGTAGAGTCCGACCGAACTCCAAATTTCATTCGAAACACCGAACCCGAACTTCGGCCAATTGGTATAAAAAGAAGTTTTGTTATATAGAGAAGGTTAGGGTGCGAACTTAAAGTAGTATGGGTTAAACATAAGCCTACACCATTCATTTATTTTTACCACTATTGTTCCGGTGCATAATTTATAATTTAGAGAATTTGGATTACAACGCATCATGATTAGATATTTGCGTTGTAATTATAATTATGGACAATAACACTTTTTTTCATTTAAGCATTCCAATTTATTGAAATAAATTTTCAATAACTAATATTCTTGGTTATGAGGTCGTAACATTGGACCAGTTATGTGGTAGACTTTCTTCATATCCATTTTATATTGAAAATTGACCATAATTTTTGTACGTGAATTTAATTAAGCATTTATTATTTTTCATAATCGTTATCGAGTTATAAAATGGCAAACATATAACTTTTCTCATATAACTAAAAATAAGTAGTCCTATGATTGTCATTACCATCATTTAATTCTCTTAGATTCGATGCAGCGCTTTTGAAATTGCTTTCCATTAGTTTTTCGTACTTTTGGGTGATATCACGATGATAACTTGACAACGTTAGTGAATTATATGAGTAGATAGTGTTTAAACTAGACCCACACGTTTAACGGTATGAAATCGACAAAGTTTGAAATTACAATGGCTATAAGCGTCTAATGCTAGTATCATATTAATCGCTCAATCCTTGCGTCTATTGTCGATTACGTAATCACACCGTAATGTGTGGCCACGTTTGAATGAACACTTTTGTAGTAAAATTCTACTATTTTAAGAGTTCTTCCGTTGTTAAGCGATTCGTAATCGTAAACGGAAAACCTTTCAATAAATAAATGACAAATGTAATATAGTTGTCCCTCGTATAACACTTTTAACAGATACCGCGTTTCATCAGAAAAGGTTATGCGAAACTATAGAATTAATGTAGTATTACGTGTAATATAAAAAAACTGTTTCATCAAAATCGTATTTTACGAAACTATGAAGTAATGTAGATCAATGCAATGTGACCCAGTACATCGAAATCTTTCTCATGCTATATCGACACGACAAAAAACTAGTCAAATTACAAGTACATATTTATATTAAATTCAAATAAAATAGAAAACAAAAATTAATACGGTATAGCCTATTACAATTTAAATAGTTATCAATCACTATTTCTTTTTACACATACAATGTAATCTATTTTTTCATTCAAATTACATGTTGGGGGCACACATACGGCAATTAATAAAGAAATCACAAAGGCGGTATCAGTTCTCGTATTTTATGTTATAACATAAACGTCGGGATATAGTTAAAAAAGTGAATCGAAAAATTTTTAATGCAGATGCTTACAGCTTTGAAGTCGCCGTGTTCTAGTAGGTAGTGTGTTGGCATATTACGAAAGGCCCGAGTTCGAATCCTAGGTCAGACATCAAAACGAAAATACACTTCACATATAACAACAGAAACTAATTTATATATTACTGCTAACTAAAGGAAAAAGGTCAAACAATTTTTTGTTTGATATTTGGTTTTGTTTTTTTATTTTTTAATGTTGCTGCAATTTATTTATTAGAGACTGAAAAAAACTGTTGGAAAACTGATAAAAAAAAATAGTTCATTTAAATAACAACGGCAAAAAAAGATTCTGAAAACATACAAATTATTTACTATATTAGACTTTATTGTTAAGAGCTACTTGCTTTGACGTGGTTGCTAACGTTTAGTAACGAATGTTGTCTCCATGGTGCTTTATTGCCTCAAATATGCGATTTGGAATGGAATCATAGAGAGGTTTTAGGTAACCTAAGGAAATTTCGTCCCAATCGGTCTCGATTACATTGATCAACGATGCAACGTTTTCATATTGTTTACCTCCTTCATTAACTTTCCGAAAAAGCCATCCCCAGACGTTTCTACTATTGTTAAGTCTGGTGAGTATGGTGGTCAGTTCATCAGCGGTACATTTTGGTCACTTATCCACGCTTTTACCGCTCTTGAATTGTGTATCGGAGCGTTATCTTGTTGGAAAATCCAACGCAAATGTCCAAAAATGTTACTGCATTCTGGGAAAGCTCGTTCCAGAATGTTTTTGTATTATTCTGCGTCTAGTTTTGTCGTTTTAAATTGTAGTTTAATCTGGCCACAGTAAGATATGGCATCCCATACCATAATTCCACCAATACGACTGTGTCGACAGCTTAATATTACTTCCTTTTTTCTAATATCATGGTAATAGAAGTTATACCCGTCAGGACCATCCAGGTTAAATTCAGGACAACTGTGTGCACCGAATGGCACGAACTTCCACGAACTTTTGCAAAATCCAATTGTTTTTCTTTGTGAATGGCTTCTAATACAGTTTTTTTTTAGTTTCATTCTCTGGATGTGTGGAGCATCTACAATTAAGCGTCGATCAGTCGAAATACTTGCGAAAACTCCGGCTTTTACTTTAATTTTTGGTATGGAGTCAGAGGAGTTAGATGCAATTTTTAAAATTGCACGCTTGCCTGTTGGCGATAAGATACTTGCTGGTCTTCCTTTCATGTTTTTCCCATAAGAATTCCGATTTTTTTTATGTAATTGAAGACAACAGGAGCACTTCTTACAATTTCTTCTCTAATTTTTGTAAAAGATAACTTTTGTTCATAATACGCTTCAATATTTCCTCTTTCTTCTGTTGTTAACGGCTTTCCTCGTCGCATTTTAAAGAACCTTCTACTTTATGAGGTGAAATTTATCAAACTGGTTACGATAGAAAAATCTGCGAAGCACAATCGCTCAATAATATAAAAAACCAGCAAGTGTTGTTATTCATTAGAACTGTTTTAAAATCACATTTTTTGCCATTTGAGTAGATTTTGTACGCTGCAGACGTAACGAGACATTTTTATAATTCTTTCGCACATTTTCTTGGACCAGTGTTTCCACCTATTATAATATATTAGCACAAACAAATCGATTTTTGTTAGATTCCTTGAAATGACAAGCTTTAGCTATTACTATCACTGTTATTATTTAAATGAACTGAAGTGTATGAAAATATTTCTTCGGTGGCTTCCTCTCAGCAGATTTCTGGCAAAAAAAAAAAACCTGAGAGTAAAAATTGCCATGCAAAGCGTTCGTAGTTGACTTTAAACTGTAGCCACTTCCGCCATTATGCATAAAATTAACGCTTACAACACGAGTGGTGTGAGAAGCTAGGATGTTGTACAATGGGTCAATTCGACCTCCGGGTACTGTACTTATCACAGTTGGCAAGTACACGTCCTCTAATCTAACCTAACCTGCTTACAGCTTGCTTGTTTGCAATGATCTACACAGATAAAAACATGAAATCACGATACAGACAGTACTATCTACATCAGTAGTGCCCAAGCCCTATACACTTCATGAACATTTGTTTTTGTAAAAGCGCTTGCAATAGGCTGTGCATTTCATATTAGCATATAGCACACTCAGCACTGGAAACACAAAATACACAAACAACTTTGCTTTGTTATTTCTTTCATCTTTCTTAGTTGTATTCAAAGCAACAACGCTTTCGTAAGCTTTAAACATTGACAACATTAGCATTAATGTGGAAAATTATTTTTTTTTTTTTACTTATAATTTTAAAGGTGAAGTACAATGTTCAAATAATTCAAAATAACACAAAATGAAAATCAATTTTTTTTGCAGTGTACGTTTTTTCTTTGTATGTATTAATTTTCACAACAAAAATTATTTAATAAAAATTAGTTTTTCTTTAAATGTGTGGTGTTTGCACTTCCATAAGGAACTTTTGGGGGCGCCCCTGATCTACATCAAAGTATCCAAACATTTTGATGTTGATGAAATCTCGAATGCAATCAGAAATGAAATAAAGACAAATAATACACACAATGCCATTTTCATTGTAGATTTCGTAAACTGATTGCATTATGTGTACCAATTATAATACCAGACAGCCTTGTCAGACGGTGGTTGCGCCACCACTTGGCATGGATGATATATTATGATTACATTGATTAAAACATAATTTATCCTAACAAGTAACTACTAATATTACAGTATAAACAAAAATACAGAAAAAATGATAGAACTTTAAAGAAATTTTATTTCAATTAATTTAAATTAATTAAGGTGTTAAATTATTTTCCTTCAATCGCCTTTAAGGATTGTAGCTTATTCGGAAACACATGTTACTTATTTTTTTCATGTATTCTTCAAGCTGTTGTTTAACAATTTTCTCTAAAATTTTTTTCACACAGTTTTAAAGTATTTATTGGACGATATTCTTTACATTTATTTGTTTTTGATATTTTCTCAATTGGTGCAATCATTGAAGTTTTCCAATTATCTGGAAAAATTCCCGTAGCCAATGATGAATTTATTACTCGCAACATTATATTTCCACATAACTGCCTGTTATCTAAGATTAACCATATATGTATTTACTTTATAATTATCGGGTTTTTTTCTTTACGGTCTTAAAAATTGTTTTAAGTTCTGAAATAGTTATTGTATGAAAAGTAAATCTATTACTTATCACGTTTATCCGATTATCGTATTGCACATATTCTATACATTATTCTATTTCCTTAATATTACTTACAAAATATTCATTAAATTTGTTAACTATGTCGGAGCTGTTATTATATTCTACATTATTAAATATCACAGACTTATTCTTTTTCAGAACTAATTCTTTTATAATATTCAACGTTTGTTTTTGAATTTTGGTATTTCCTATGTTATTGTTAATATATGTATTTTTCTCATTTTCCAGTTTTATTTTATATATATTTCTGGCATATTTATAATTATTCCGTGCTATAGTAGTATTTTCACATTTTGCTTCACTATTTCATTCTTTTTTAATGCCCCTAATTGTCCGTTAATCCATTTATTTACACTGCTTTTGTCACGTATTCCTATTCAAAGTATTTGAGTTTTTTGTCTTGGATGCCATACATACATATATAATATTTAAATTAATATTTTCCTGTCGAGAGTTTTAATTGTTCTGTCTGTTTGTCCAAAATTATGGTAATGATTTTTCTATTTGCACTTCCATCGGTTAATAATATTATTACGGCTGTTTCACAAGAAAAATTTGTCCTACAACTAGAGAATATTTTGAAAAAAAAACGATTTGTTTGCAATATATTCTTCGAACTGATGTATTATTATTATTGTGCTTGTCGTTGAATATTTTAAATTTTTATTCTTTCTGTTTTTCTTATGTAACAAAGAATTCGATTTAAATATTTTCGGAACAAGTATTTTAACATTACATAGTAATAAAATTTACTGTATCTGTAAATAAGAAAATTCAATACATCTTTGGATATTAGCTTTAAGATAAGATTAAATTAAATTGTAGATTAGCTAATTAGAGAGTTTAATCCTGATCTAAACAAATAGCCCTAAATGAAATAAATTGTCCTTGTCAATAATTAACTTTTCAATATTATAAATCGGAAAAAAGAATATGTAGTAAATATTAAAGGCAAAGAAAATTGTATGGAGATTTAGTTTAAAAAAAGAATGTTTTGAAATGATCAAAACTGTGGAAGAATTTATAATCGCTATATTTCAATTGAACACCGTCAGTAGTTGAGAAATTTTATTTAAAAAAAAATGTTTAAATGAGAGAAAGTCGAATAAAGACAATATATGCAGTCGCTGACAATGGTGATGAACTTAATAAACCCAAATTGGCAATATGCATTTTTAGGGCCATTATTACAACTTCCCGTTAAATTTGGCATTAGTTAAAGGTACCTTTATTACAACTTACAGATAAAACAAAATTAATTTTTTCAAAAATGTAGCAGTGTCCATAAAACTGCTCAACAACAAGTTTTTTTTAACGCAGTGGCAACAGCGTTATGCTCAGTTTGCTTAAATTTGAAGTTGCCATGTCGAAAATAGGCTATGATATGGTAAGTGACCTTTAAATGTTAAAGGTAAATTTCCATTACGATTAGTACTCAATTACATTACTTTTTAAAAATAATCGCAATGATTATATAATTCTATGAACAGTTTTTTCGAATTACTAATTGATTACGATTACAATATAATCAAAGAATAATCAGGATTTCGCCAGTAATAATCAAAAAGAATCAAAAGTAGTCCAAAAGTAATCAAATTGTGTTCAATAATTACTTTCAAATTCTTTTTGTTTATTTTCAAATATTCAAAAGTAATCTAAAAGTAATCAAATTGTTTTCAGTAGTTCTTTTTCGTTATATTAAAATATTCGAAAAGAATTTGAAAGTAATTATTGAAAACGATTTGATTAGTTTTGGATTACTTTTGATTCTTTTTGATTATTAGACTAATCGCCTGTAATCTTGATTAGTTTTTGATTATATTGTATCGTAATCAATTATTAACTACTTTAACCAAAAATAATTGTAATTGTACTAATTATTTTGCCATTAAAAAAAGTAATAAAAATACTAATCATTACTTAACAGGTATGAGTAGGATAATCTTCCCTTTACCTTAACGATCCCTTCTATCTTATTGGGAACTTGTAGTATTGAAAAACAATTTTTCCCTCCATTAAAATCCTCCCTTTAGTTAACGGCAAGTTGTAATAATGGCCCTTAATATATTTATTATTTCTCAAAAATTATTTTTTTACTTAAAGATAAATCGCTTTCTGTTTCCTTCGTTGTCACATTTGCTTATAAGTGTGGTAGTTCTACAGGGTTTAAACTCCCACCCAAAAAATGTGATTTTAATTAACTTAAGATTAAGTAAAATGATAGATTAGCAAAAAAAAATAGCCCTTAATTAACAAAGTTTAAGTTGTATATATCGAGCCATAAGCGCAAAAAAAGCTCAAAATCTAAAAAAAAATTACAGAGAAAGGTTTTTATTATTTATTTCTTGTTCAATTTAAATTAGAGCAAAAAAAAAATTTGTATAAAGACACATTTTGTTCCAATGCATAAAATCAATTCAATTGCCTCTCATATCAGCAATTTTTGGCGCTTAAGCTTTTTTGCTGTCAGTCTGATTAACTGAGGTTTTTTCATTTATTAAACCATATTTTTTGCAATATATTTCTTTTTATAGGTCATTATTATAACGTTTTATACATAAATGTATGTATGCATTTACATATAAAATACTTTTTTTACACTAGGACCTAAATTTTTAGTGAATGTCTAGCAGTACGTATTATTAGTGTAATATGGGAAATAGGTTTAAACATACATACAAATATATCGTTGCCTTACTATAGAAAGGTCCTAAATTATGATATATGATTTATCGAAAGAAATAAAAACCGGGACTTATAGGACCTTTCCTTTAAAGGTAACAATATGTAAAATAAAACCATGCAGGTATGTAGTTCAATTTACACTTTAGATTCAAAAGCCAGATGAGTAAATTTCTTTGCATTTTAGTGAGCAGTATTTTATTTCTTACAGACCTTAAAACTTTTTAATACAAGATTTCAAAAAGTCATTTTGTCCGTTTGATGATTCCCCAAAAATGTTAATTTATACTGTGTTCAGGCAGCCATTTTTATTGAGTTAATATTCGTTTGTTTGAGTACAATATTTTACGTGTTCAGACACATAATATACGTAATTTTTTTTGACAGCTGATTAACAAAACAGCTGATTTTTTCAACAACATTGTTTTTATTTTGGTCGAGAAAATTAGTTAAAAAAAGTTTGTAAAAAATGGAAAACAACTCATTGGAAAAGATCTTACTAGTGTGTAACAGGAACCCCTAGCTTTGCAGTTAATAGCAGCAAATTTTGATTCCAAAGTTGCTTCTTTCAGAAGTATGAGGCACAAAAATTTGGTAATTCTGAAAAGTTTGCAGAAAATAAAGCCAGCCATTTTTTGTTTTATTTGTTTATCGTTGCTGGCATTTGAGTTGTCAAATATCAATTAAAAGTGTTTGGAAAATTGTAATGTGCTCACTGAACGTACTTATTACAGTGTTGTATTTAAAATTTTTCTCAATATTATAAAAGTTTCCGTATTTATTGCGCAATAAATAATTGAAATTTTATATGAAATATTAATCTCAATAAAGCCGTTTATTGCAATTTACGCAATAAAAATGCCTGTCTGAACATAGTATTATTTGTATCTTGTCAGATTCGGAAAACTTTTCGGAGCACGCATTACCATATTTTTTGTTCTTACACGGATTAGGCAGAACACTTGTGTAGCGAACATTTACATTTTACTGCTTTTTAGATAATTTTCTTTGCCTTTTATATACTCTCTGCCTTGCACATAATTCAATATTATTTTCTGTAATTGTTAATTCATCAAAAGATGTGTCTAAATCGCTGTATGTAACGAGGAAGCTCTTATTAAAAAAAATTATTCAGCACAAATCTTTAACCCTTCCACGATATTCCATATTTATTCATATTTTATAAATTTTTCAAATCTACAAAGTATTTACATACGAATATTCAGTTCAAATCAAACTCTCTTTATGAACGGTTGTGTCCATTAAAGCGCTTAGCAATTTAAAAAAAAAAAAAAATTAACAGTTACAAAAGTGTTATTATATTTTGTTTTGATTATTGCCTACTTTCGTTCTCGTTTGAGCTCGCACACGTGTAGTCAATTACAAAACAAAATCATCTAAGAAGAAAAAATCACTACCTAAGAAAATCATGACTAAGACTCATAGACCTGTGGTCTATAACGATATGGAAGTTCTTCCAGAATCAAATATAAATGAAGCCAAAAAAAAAACTAAGCCACCCCCTATTGTTGTGGAGGCAGATAAACCCTTTACAGAGATCCGAAATCTTTTGGGCAAAGATTGTATTTACAAACGTACTTCCATTGGTACTAAAATTTTTCCTCCTAGTATTGAAATATACGAATGTTATAAGCAAATATTAAGGGAAATCAAATAGAATTTCACTCTTACAATTCGAAGGAAAATAGGCTCTACACAACGTTTCTTCACGGTTTACCCCAAATAAAAACAGATGAGATCATGGCAGAACTAAAAAGTTATAATCTTATACCCTCGTCAGTGACAGAGGTTAAGACAAAGTTCAGTTCATCAAACAACGCTGTCTACAAGGTACAGTTCACTAGGAAAACTTTCAATCCTGCATCTTTAAAAAAGATTAGAACAATATCTAACGTAATAATTACTTGGAAAAAGTACAAACCAAAAAAGGATAAACCAACCCAATGTTGGAACTGCCTCATGTCTGGACATGGTGGTGAACATTGTTTTAGACGTTCAGCCTGCATGATTTGTGCCAACGATCATCATACAAAAAATTGTCCTTACAATTCTAATGTCAAAAGTCCTGCTGCCTTTTCATGTTTCAACTGTAAAAAATATGGAAAAGAACGAATTGATCACTTTGCGAATGACATTAATTGTCCCCTACAATAATAGAAATAACAACTTTTTTCATAATAAACCAACCTATGCTAACCAGCTGAAATCAAATAATGACATTTTTAGTATTGATGAATTATTCGATATATTCTCTACAACAATGGAAGACTTAAGTAGATGTTGAGTTTCTACTAGAAAAAGAAAAAATTAAAGTTGCTTCGGTTAACGAAACCTTTTTTAATGAAACGAGTAAACCATATTTCAAAAATTATTTTATTTATCGAAATGACAGAACCAACGGATCAAGGGATGGAGGAGTGGCTCTCATTATCCATAAACATATTAACCACAAAAACATTTCCGTGGATAAAACTAAATCAATAGAAAATATTTCAGTTGAAATACTGATGAATAACAGACCTATGAAAATAATAGCAGCGTATTCAGCCCATTATATCCATAATTTTAAACATGACATCCTTAAATTAACTTCACCAAGCAGAGATTACATACTACTTGGAGATTTAAACGCCAAGCATACCTCGTGGAACTGTATCAGGAATAAAACCGCCGGTAACGTCCTCAGTCAATTACATCACACATGCAACTTCTTCGTTTATTATCCAAATAATCCAACCTACTACCCTCATCAACACGGACGTGCTCCCTCTACAATAGATTTAGTTTTAAGCAACACCACATTAAATTTGAACCAGGAAGTACTAGAATATGAGGTTCCATCAGACCATCTCCCGATTGTCTGTTCTATTAGTTCAACAACTGTAAATACGGTAGATTTAAGCTATTATAACTATAAATTAACTAATTGGAATTCCTTTCAAAACTATATAGATAACAAAATAGTGTCTAACACTAATATATATAATACTAAAACAATTATCGATAATGAATTAAGTACTTTAAGCAAGATTATTTTGGAAGCTAGAGACATATCTACTCCTAAATTATATCCTTCTAATAAAGTTACATTACCTGATAAAGTGATTAAATATATAAAAGTAAGAAGAACATTGAATAGGAAATATCATAGATCGACTAACTTATATGAGGCTAATTTCTACAAACAGTGGGAAGACTGAAGTTCTCGCCAAAAGATTTGTATAGGCTAATAACCTAACAGCACATTTCACTCATTCCTTTGACAAGAAGGTTGACTCTTTAGTAGACAACTTTCGAAACCAATACACAGTTTTTGACAACTGCAGATATACATCTCTTTGTGAAATAATTAACTTAATTTCATCACTCAAATCATCTAAATCCCCCGGGTTTGACAACCTATCGAATCTTCTATTAAAAAAAACTTACCTTAAATGCTTTAAAACTACTGCTTACAATATTTAATGGTTGTATTAAACTTAATTATTTTCCCAGTACATTTAAAACAGCAAAGATAATTCCCATTCATAAACCCAACAAACCGAAAAATGATCCTGGCAGCTATAGACCAATTAGTTTGCTGAGCAATTTAGGTAAGCTTTTTGAGAAAATTATACATTCGCGACTTAATCAATTCGTTGAGGAAAATTCTATTCTTTCCAAATCACAATTCGGTTTTAGGAAAGAGCACAGTACAACACACCAAATAAATAGAATTAAAAATAAAATGATTAACAACATTAACTCCAAACGATCCACTGGTATGATACTACTAGATATTGACGCAGTCTGGCATAAAGGACTTTTATATAAACTACTAGAAGCTAACGTACCAAAATATTTGTGTGGATTAATCGACAGTTTTTTAGATAGTAGAAACTTTTGTGTTACACTAAATGGAGTAAATTCCGCACCTAAAGGAATAACTAATGGTTTACCACAGAGTTCCGTATTATACCCAATACTCTACTCAATCTATACTTCGGATTTTACAGCACCAAAAGACTTAGAAACAGCTTACTACGCAGATGATACTGCTTTGATCTCATCGAGCAAACTTACCAGCGCATAATAATAATATAAAATAATATAAATCTTTATTAGTATTTTCTCATACTTTAACAAAATTTCATTTCACTAAATTACAAAATCACTTTTTAATAAATTACAATATTACTTTTCACTAAATTACAAAATTACTTTTCAATAAATTACAAAATTACGTTATTCTTTTTACAAAGTTTACACATTCCTTTCTGAAAACATTGTTATTCTGCTCATTCTTTATATAATTTTCCAGCGAGTTATATAATCTAAGACCCTTGTAGAATAATGACTGTTGCATTGATGTTGAGGCGACTCGTTGCAGTCTGAAGTTGTCAGTATTCCTCAATCCATAAGGTTGAACCTGAACAACATACATAATTTGCTCGCATAGGTATTCAGGGGCCTTTCCTTGCTTCATTTTTCTTATAAAAATTATGGTGTTTAGCTCCAGTCGTTGTTTTATATTCAACCATTTGAGTGTATTAAGCATGAATTGGATTGACGCGTATCTGTTGTATCGTAAAATTGCCCTCATTGCTTTATTTTGTAACTTTTGTAGTCGTTCGAGTTGTGTTGAATTACAGCATGTATAAATAATTGTAGATCCAAATTCAAAATGTGATTTTATAGTTGTGTTGTAGATATTAATTGCAGTTAATAATGAAACTTTATTCCGGATACTTTTTAAAAAACCTATCCTTTTACCAATTTTTTTGCAAATGTATTGTATATGCTCTTTAAATTTAAGCTCTTTATCAATAATGAAACCTAAATACTTAATTTGGTCAACTTTCTCTATTATTTTATCATTAATTTTAATTTCGGAATTACTATTCATATTTATTTCTATTATTTTAGTTTTACTCTCATTTAATTTCAATTTATTCATTTTCAACCAAATATTAATATTATTTATATCATTCATTAAATTGTCTCTACATTGTTGTTCTGTATCTCCAATTGTGTATATCAAGGTGTCATCAGCATACAGAATAAATTCACTTTTAGTCAAAACCTCAGGCATATCGTTTATATAAATACTGAATAATAACGCTCCCAAAATCGATCCCTGTGGGACTCCATAATCATTCTCCATTGGTTGTGACCTTACACCGTTTATAACCGTAATTTGTGTTCTGTTACTTAAATAAGATCTAAACCATTCAAGCTCCACATCTTGTACTCCATACATATATAATTTTTCAACCATTATGTTTCTGTCTATAGTCTCGAATGCTCTTTTAAAATCTAAAAAAACTGCCATAATTTTTTGCTTCTTCTCAATTTTTTTCCATCGATTAATCACATAATTTACTGCTGTTTCACAGGAGAATTTCTTTCTATATCCTGACTGGTACTTTGAAATGATTGAATTTTCATCCAAATAATTTTCCAGTTGTTCTTTCACGACCTCCTCTACAATTTTTTCAACAGTCTTTAAAGAGTTTATAGGACGGTATTCCTCACATTTTAATGTATTTGCCACTTTTTTAATTGGTGTAACCATTGTTTCCTTCCAACAATCCGGAAACTCACCGGTTTCCAATGATGAATTCACAATTTTTAATAAAATTTCTCCGACTATGCTCCACTTTTCGACCAACATTTTTCGCATTGCTTAAGAAAATGGGGGACTCTCAGCATGCACTAGATATTTCCATAAATGGAGGATTAAAATAAACCCCAATAACTCAGGCTATAATTTTCCCATATAATAAATCTCCTAAAAGAATCCCAAGAAGACAAATATCCATAGGGAATGAGCACATCCCTATAGATAATTGCGTTAAACATCTAGGTGTGATCTTAGACAAAAAGTTAATTTTTAGAGAACACATTGAACAGGTGTGTCAAAAAGCTATCAAAGCTATAAGATCGTTATGGTCCCTTCTGAATAAACACTCTTATTTGAATGCCCAAAATATAAATCTACTTTATAAAAGTATTATAAGACCTATTTTAACTTATGCTAGCCCTGTTTGGTATACGGTTGCAAATTATCATCTAAAACGATTGCAAATTATTCAAAATAAATGTTTAAAAATAATAAATAACAAAAATTGGAAATATCCAACTAACATTCTACATCAGGAAACTAAATATGAAAAAATATTTGATTTTATAACAAGACTAAATAATAAATATTTCGAAAAAGTTGAAAATTCCTCGTATCCACTAATTCGAGAATGTAGACCACTTACCTGAATTAATATTGAATCACCAAACTGAGAATCGTAATTTTATGAAAGACTATTTTTAAAAATAGCCTTTTCATAAAACTACATATTTTCTGTACATGTTTGACTTTCTTGTCCATTCAAATAAAGGTTTTCTCCCTGTTTTGCCTTTAAATATATCAAATATCCAAAAATTATTTATTTATTATAATTCCATTATGTTATTTGCTGTAATATCTAATTGATAAAATCTCAAAATTTTGTATATATTGTAAATAAACCAGTTAATAAAGGATGAATAAAAATCAAAAAAAATCAAAATTCACATACGAATATTAAAATAGTATTGTAGTATTATTATATTATATTTTTTAAAAACAATATATTTTTCATTTTTATTTTCTTAAGAAAATTTTAGCATGAGCGCCAAATCGCTGTCATAAAAAACAAACAAATTTTCAAAGTCCACTTAAGTTAAAATTTTTTTGTTATAAATTCATAACGGTACACAGTGTGACCCTGAAATTTTTATAAATGTTGCAAATGATTTCAATGAATTTATTTATTACAAAAAACGATATGTGGCTCGTTATGGCTCGATATTAAAAATTTAAAGTAAATGCTAAGACATACAATATTTTTTATATGTAATATCGTATATTTTGACAAGAAATAAAATTTTAGTAACAAACTATAATTTTGTGGAAACTGACTGATTTATGCATTTGAAATACTTATTTTTATTTTTCAGCAAGAAAGTGTTGTAAACATGAATACCCTAAACAATAACGTCGATGATGTCGTTGAGTGCCCTCTGTGTATGGAACCCTTAGAAGTTGACGATCTTAATTTTTTCCCATGTACTTGTGGATATCAAGTAAGATTATATTAATTACAGGTTAATGAATATATTTATTGCTTCTCCTTTTTTAGATATGTAGATTCTGTTGGCACAGAATTCGAACCGATGAAAACGAGTTGTGTCCAGCGTGTCGTAAAGAGTATCCAGAAAATCCTGCTGATTTTAAGCCCTTGACTCAGGAAGAGGTAAGAGACATTTATGTATTATTGTGAATTATGTATATTCTGAATTGTTAAAAAAAAGAAGTGTTGAATCTAAGCTCTGTGAAAAATTTGGAATTTTACGAAAGAAATCAAATTATATTGAATCAAAATACTTTAAAAGTTTGCATTAGATATTAGTGCATAGCAAATAAATGAAATTGTTGTGAAAGGGTTGCTGGAATTTTAATAAATTTTGATTTTTAAGTGTAATAATTTTGATTAATTTTTTCACATTACATAAACAAAACACGAAAAAAAGTGTAAACTCCAACAATGACTGAGTGCAGTGCATGCAAATCAGTAATTAGGGGAGAAACAGGCATAAAATGTAATGGTGTTTGTGATAAAGTACAACCAAGGAAGAAAATATATGGTACAAATTTATTTTAAATGTTTTGATAAAGTAATAGCAAGGACTTTAATTTTTAATGTTACTTTTTATAACTTTTTTTATTATCGACATCATGAATTTGCCGTTATTTTCTATATTCTGTTTTGATATCGTTGTTTTCATATAAAATAATTATATGGTACAAGTTAAATTTTTAACAGATTTATCTAATAAATTACAACTGAAACAACATTTTAAGTGCAAAATGTATTATTTGGCGTAAATATAAAAGAATATTACTATAAACAGTTAAATAATTTTTCTGTGTATGAAAATTATTGAATTTTAGGTAGGATTGCCTCGTGGAACCCAACTTTCGTTAGTAGAACGTACTCAGATTGAATTGTTGAGGGAAAATGGACATTCAATAAGGTCTATAGCAAACAGAATTGAGATATCTAAGACGACCGTACAAAATTATTTGGAGGATCCAAAATCATACGACACTAAAAAAAGATGTGGTAGAAAGCCAATACTGGCTGACCGCAATAAACGGTCAATAAAGCGCTTATCTATCACAAATAATTTGCGTTGTAACCAAATAAAGTCTGAGGTGGAACTAAACGTAACCAAGAGACGGATTTATCAAATTTTAAATGAAGATCTAGATGTTAAGAAACAAAAAAATTATACCTATATCTCAATTTATCCCTAGACACTGGCTACCTTGTGTGAGTGGCTTTCGCTCAAAAATAAGTAGGAAGAGGAGTAGCGTAGTATTATATTCAGTGATGAAAAAATTCAACTTTGATGGACTCCAGATGGATACAAATATTATTGGAGAGAAAAATGAGGTGACACGCGGACCAGAATAGCACATAATTTTCAGGGAAAATCTTTAAAGACATTGATTGCTTTTGGATATGAAGCACGTTCTCCAATCTTTTTTATTTCTCATAAAATTACTGGAATTACATGGAATTACTGAATGTTTTCGTTGAATTTGCTGAAGAAAATTATGAAAATAATTTTACTTTTCACCTAAACAACGCCCCTACACATATAGCCAAAAGGATCAAAGCATTTTTTGAAGAAAAATATATAGCTGTTTTAAACTGGCCGGCACTTAGTCCCGATCTAAATCCTGTCGGAAACCTCTGCCGAAATATACAAAAGTGGAATGAATTATAACTCCTTAAAGGAGCTGAAAGACGCTTTAATAAAAAATGGGGCGAAATTCCCCAATATAAGTTACAAAAATGAATAAACTCTATGTCACTTAAATGACGTAATAAAAAATCGAGGAGGATACACACATTATTAAATGTATGTCTTATTTGAATATATTTAATTAGCTTTAAATTTTGATTTTTTTCTTATTTTGTACCATATAAATATTTTCAATAAGAATTTGAATTAACTATAAAAATATTAAATAAAAATAAACAAACTGAAAATTTTTACTTTCATTTTTTGTTTCTCCGTAGTATAAATATAAAAAATATATAAACTTATAAATTAGCTTTAAAGATATTTTTAGAAAAAACACATGTACCATATAATTTTTTCCTTGCCTTGATATACACTACACAAAAAATGTTCAGGTGTTGACCAATATTCCAGTACATAAAAAATATTGACCTAATGCTGGTTGAAATTTAAGAAGGTGTACAGTTTAATAAACATAAACGCGAATTTGAAACATCATTGAGACAAAACGAAATAAACAATTATTGGAGACCATTAAAAACCGGTATGAGGAAAGGCTTAATATTCCATATAGGTTAGAGGACGTGTACTTGTCAGTTAAGACAAGTACAGTACCCGGAGGTCGAAATTGACCCATTGTACAAAATATTATTGTGAATAAACAAAAAAAATTGTGAAAAAAGGCAATTGCAGTTAAAAAACTTTTTGACGCCGTTGAAGATCATGAAAATAAGAATAAGGAAATATGAGCAAGTACTGAATAAAACAATACTACGATGAGCAACGAAATAAAAAAAAGGTATAAAAGAGACAAACGTCAAGCACAATAAGATATCATTTTCTGATGCATTAAAAATTTATATGGTGTTGCCAGAGGTGAAAAATCAAGTGCCACTAATAATAAAACCAAAAAAAAAAAAACAGAAAATTGAAAAAAAAGATGACTTAAATAAAAAGACAATCCGGTAAATTGCAAAATAACTAACGGTGCAAATAGAAAAAATGGGACAGTGGTTATTCAAAGTGAAAATATTAGTGAAAGAGAAAAAATAACATCGACAATACAAAATAAAATTACTGAAAGCTTTGTAGTAAAGGTTCCTAATAAAGTTAGAAAGTCAATTGTAGTAATAGATATGAACTTTCAATACCAGAATAGGGAAATAGTAGAAAAAATTAAAAAACAAGATCAATTTCTTGAAAATAGTAAAATCGAACTAATACAAATATATGAAATTAAAAGGTACAACAGAAAAATGTATGGTGGAAGGTTTTAGATTGAAGACGAAACGTGTCCGTAAATCTTAGCGAAGCAAAATATAAATATTGGCTTAGAAAAATGTTGAGTTTTCGATGGTACTGATTTTAGAAGATTTAACCAAAAATCTAAGGATTGTAAAAATAGTGAAGTGTGCCAAAATTGTCATGAAAATCATGCAACAAAAGGCTGTGTTAAAGAATATTTGAATAAATGCATTAACGATATAAGTTCGAACAAAAAGCTGAATTTGTGTCTTAATGGGAATCGTGCTACAATTAAATGGTGTCCAGTGAATCAAAATAAGTTACAGTTAAAAAAGAGAACCATGGAACTGATAGATTAACAAGGAGTTTATACAAACGTACAAGGATTGTTTAACAATTTTAGCTAGGTTAAAGTAATTCCGGATACAGACAAACCGGATTTCATTATACTTTCTGAAACACACATAACCGATAGGACAGATGAACTGAGTTATAACTAGAGTGATACAAAGTTTGGGAATTCCCGGACTTTTTGATTTCCTGGGAAACGAAAATGAAAAAATCGACTTCTCGGGAATCCCGGGATATCTTTTAAAAATCACAATATTAGTAAATGCCTAATATTTGTATTACACTGTTAAAAATTTCAATACTAGTAAAATGCCTAAGATTTTTATTCAAATGCTATTTTATTAACAAAAAAGAAAACAACGCATTTAAATTCAAACTGTACAAACAAAAACAAACATTTGAGATCAGTTATTATTAAGAATTTATTAAAAATATGATTTAAAAATATAAATATTTCTCGAAGAACTAAATTTTCAAAAAATGAGTCTTTAAAGTTATTAGAGCATTTAATAACTCATCAGACATTCTATTTCGTAAATTTGTAGTAAATTTACCAGCTCTCAAAAACACACGTTCGCTTTTTACAGAAGTAGGCTTTAGCGTTAACAATGCATTAAAAAGTATGTCTAAATTTTTGGTTCTGTTTGTACTAGCTGCAAATAATGCTATCTCTCTTTTAAATAAGTTCTTTGTTTTTAATTTCAAATTTCTTTTTTTCTTTAGCCCTTTCTTTAAAACGATAATATATTTTTATTTATTTTATTATTGCCGCTCCACCTAGTTCGTATACATGTAGGATTAGATGATACTCTTTATTGAAATTATGAAATCGCAACACTTTTAATTTATCTTTTGTTATAAATCGTTGAAAGTTTAAAAATCGCTGGTTTTTCCAAAAAACTGTTCAAGAATATGTTAATTTATAATATACAGGAGCTGCAAGCAAAACTCGTACACATTAGATTAATTTTTAAACTATCTTATAACATCAAATGAGAAACTCTTAAAAAATAAAAGTATTAAAAAAAAATTTTTTTTAACAAAAATATAAAATAATAGCAATTTCTATGTCAAAGCCAAACTCGAACACCACACTTAAATAAAAAGATAACTTTGTAATTTTTTTTTTTTTAGCGTTTATTTAAACAAATTTGATATGCTTAAACTAAAAATAAACAAATAGTAAATTTAAATCTTCTACTATACACTGTCTCAAAAACGGAATCTCAAGTATATGTAATAGCAATATATTCTATAATTTTAATAATACATGTTAGATTTAATCATATAAATAAATTTATAAAAAATTATATTTAATAATGTAAGTAAAAATATTAAAAAAAACTTACATTGATAATACAAAGGATAAAAAAAGGTCAAGGGATAAAAACAAAAATAAATTTCTAATATAGCTATTTCATAAGCCACCAATATTTTTTAACGTTTGAGTTTAGATTTATGTTTTTATCCCTAGAGAAAATACAACTTCCAAATCTACTGTTGTGAGTTGGTTACAACTTATAGCTTTATTAGTCGCCCGTCTATATATATGATAAAAAATTGGAATTCCCGCTTCGTTTTGCATAAAACCATTACTATCGAGGTAAAGAAATGCCTCAGGTGGTACAAATCCAGATTGTAAACATTTTTTATATACTCGTGATCAGTATAATAAGGTGCCAGAATCAAATTATTATCATAGCATTCAAGACATTTGATGACGTGATTTCTTATTAAATGAATGACAAAATTGTCAATTCGACTAACTTTAGCCTTATGATATAGTTTTTTGTTAGAAAAGAATTTAATGTAGTTACTGTTAGGCGTCCGAAAGAGGTATGTACAACTCCTCAGGCATTTTCTTTCAAAGACTCTTAACTTTTCCATATATGATGGCGATATATTGAACCATATTTGGCAACCGTAAGTGAGAATTGGACGTATTAGGGTTTGATACATGATTGTTTTTACTTCAGGTTTTATATATTTAGAAAAAAAAAGCTTTTTGTACCCAAAGAAAGCATTCTTAGCTTTTTTAAGCTGGATGTTAATGTGTGAATTAAAATATAAAAATTTATCTAAATTAATACCTAAATATTTCACTAATTCTTTGTTTGGGATACCTATACTGTTATTTGCTTTAATACCAAACGATTTCCAATTCTTTCTAATATTGCCATTGCATTTTCCTACCGGAGGGCGAAAAAGTATGGTTTCACATTTGTCAGTATTTATTTTCATTTGCCAGTCTGCTGCGTACTTTTCAACAATTTGAAACATATTTTGAAGATTCTCATTAATTTTTTCGATGGTATTATCGGGGTAGTATATTATTACATCATCCGCAAATGCAATTATGTTATCCATTTTGAATAATAAATCATTTATAAATATATTAAACAGAATTGGGGAATTTACAGTGCCTTGTTGTAATCCATTAATAACATTAAATTTTTTGGAACTTGTTTTGTCTTTATCACAGACATAGAAAGTTTTGTTCTGTATCATATTATGCACTAAAATTAGAAGATATTTTGGACATTTGTAGTTTATTAGCTTGTACATTAAACCAGGAATCCAAATACTGTCAAAAGCTTTTTCAAAATCTATGAGACAAGCCCCAGTACACATGGACTTATTGAAATTCCAATGAATGTTTGACAGGAGTAAGTGAATCGCATGCGTTGTTGAGTGTCTATGTTTGAAACCAAATTGTCGGTCATTTATTAAGCTTTTGTTTTTGCAAAATTCTACAAGATTATTGTTAATACAAGTCTCAAAAACTTTACTGATATTAGGCAGTAAGCTAATTGCCCTTAAATTCTTCGGGTTAGAGGGGTCTTTACCCTTTTTAGGTAAAACAATAACTTTTGCTGTTTTCCAAGCTCTAGGAAAATAAGAATTGTTAAGCATATTGTTGAAAAGGGTAACATACTCAAGAATAATTTTCTCAGGCAGATTCTTCAAAATATTATTTGTAATGTTATCTGTGCCTGCGGATAGTTTCTTCTTTAAACTCCTGAAAGTGTAAACAAGTATGTCTTTAGATGTAAAATAAAGTTCTCTCAAATCATTGGCCTTTTTTAATACACAAAATGTTGTAATAGTCGATCTATCTATTTTGAGTAACAATTAAAAATTTCAGTGTTTAGTTGATTTTCATAATCAAATTCTTTAAACGAGTGAATTGATTCAAGAAAAGTGCCAATCGTATTTAATTTTTGATCAACATCATTTATTATAAAGTTATTACTATCAGTTTCCCTTTCCAAACCATCGGGATTGATTCCCCCATTTCTTAGTAATATTTCGTTAGCCTGGGAGATTTTAATAATATTGATACTAGAAGATTCTTTAGCTTTAAAGAGTTTTTTTACTTCGTTAAACATATTTTCAGGATTTTTACGATCAATGATTTCCAATTTTTTTCCTGACATTGTTATTGACTGCTAGTATAATATTATCATTTTTCTTATTATATATTTTCTTATAAGTTTTAATTTAGCTTTCAATAAGTTTATTGCCGATTGCGGTAAATTATATTCCAATCGGTTACATTTCTTGATGATAGTAACTATTTTATTTTTTTCATGCTGCAGTTTCTTTATAATTGGATTCATAACTTTATCAAGTATATTACGATTCGTATTTGCAAACTTTGGGACAACCTTTTCTATTGAGTCAATAATAAAATCTTGCAATCTAAGTAAATAAAAATCTATTTCGGAGTTTGTCAGATTTCTGTTGTTCGGAATTAATTCACTACTGTCTAATTTTCTTATTATATTATTTTTGAATTTATTCCAATTAGTCTTTCTGTAATTCAGTTTTAAAGAATGTGTTTCTTCGTAAAGCTCAAAAACATTACCATTCTCTACACCTAAAACTATTATCTGTAGTGCATTATGATCGCTATCATAATTGAGGGTTTCCAAACAGTTTATTGAATTATTTATTTTATAAATATTTAGACGGGAATCAGCTATACATATATCTAGAAAAGAACCACAACGGGGATATGAAGGCGAGACCGATGCATATAAAGAGCACCTAAACATTATCTCATAATCTGAAAGAAATTCTTTAAGTTTGTTACCTTTTGTATTATTTGATATGTTACCCCAGTCCTTATGTTTACAATTCAAATCCCCTGCGAGAATATAAAAATGGTTCGGATTCTGTAATTTAAAGTTCGAAAAAGTTGTAACAAATCTGATTTAAATAGACTACAATTGTTACCTGATGGATAGTAAGCTGAAATTACAAATAACATTTGGTCAGCTAACAATGGGATTTTAATTACACACATTTCAAGATGTTTGAAAGACTTAGTAATATAGTTGGTGTAATTTATGTGTTTTATATTGTTCTTTATCAAAATTGCAGTACCACCACCTGCTTTAGCATTCTTTCTGTCGTTTCTTATCATACGGTAGTTTTGGAAGTTTACCTTATGTCTAAAATTTAATTTCGTTTCGTTTATTAACAAGAGATCCGGATTATATTTACTTAAAAAACAACTTAAATCGTACCTTCTACTTAACTTAATAATAGAATTAACATTGATTTCAATTATGTTTAAATGTTTTTTAATTGTTTCTATCATATTAAAGTTTTAAGCTTCTAAAATAGAGAAAATAGTATCAATTCTAGCTACTTGTAATTGTAACTGTTTATTGAGGTTTACAATTTGGCTGGATATGTTTTGAATGGATTGATTTAGTTGCTCCAATACATTTTGAATTGAGTTAAAACTGTTTTGATCTTGCACGTTATTATTTTTTACCACATCAGCGAAGTTAAGATGTTTGCTTATTTTATTTGGCGTATAATTTGAATGCATCTGAGTTAGGTTTTGTCTTCTGGAACGCATCTCTTGTTGTAGCTCTTTATATTTCTCACAGCCCTTATATGACGCCGGATGGCCATATTTTTTGCACAATACACAAAATAATTTTTCTTTTTCATTGGGAGTAGTTTTTGGAAGCGAACATTTTCCAATTTCATGTAATTCACTACATTTTACACATCTATGAGGGAGGAAACAATTAGAAGCGCAATGAAAAAAGCCTTGGCAGTTTCTACATTGAGAAATTTCAGGCTTCCTTAGGGCTTCCCAGCTGACACATCGATATAATAGCGCTTTAATAGATTTAAGCTCGTTAAGTTTGCTTTCATTAGTAATTTGTACTAAATAAAGAGGTAGCTTATATCCCTCAGCTGTTGCTTTTTTTTTGTCGTAAAGGGGCTAACCTTTATAAATTTCAAATTTTCGTTTTGGAATTTACACAATTCATTAAAAATATCGTTCAAATTAGTGTCTGCACTTAGACCTCTGAGTAAATATGTCTTTGTTTTAGTGTCCTTTGGAGTGTATGTAAAAAATTTAGTTTTGCTTTTCTCCAAATAAGCTTTAAATCTAAAAAAAATCATCTAATGATGACAAAAATAATGATATTTTTTTATTATTAAAATCTTTTATTTTGAAATCTTTTATTTTTAATCCATCTCTAATAAATTTAATTAGTTCGTTAGGTTCCACACCAAAAATATTAATAGGTGGAACTTTTGTATTATTGTTTTGTGTTTTACTGTAAGTTATATTTGTTGCCTGTTCTTTTTCTTTATTTGCGCTGTTCTCTTTAGATATTCTCATAGAAGCAGCTCGAGTGGAGGTTGTTGGTAATTCTTGATTGTTTACATGTTTTTCATATATCTTTAAGCACTCTTCATCACAATTTTTATCATTGTCAAGTATAGCCCAATAATTGTTTTTTACTTGCTTCGACATTTCATCACTTTGAACACTGATCTTTCTTTTTCTGGAATATACGTAACTGTTTTTGGATATATCGATTACATTATTAACTTCTGTGCTTTGCTTGTTTAATTCACTCATATAAAACACACGAAATATATATAAAACAAATTAGTTTTTGAAGAGTCTTTTCTCTTATAAATTAAAATAAAAGAATACACATCGAAGAAAAAAGAAATCATAAACGAAAATCGATCACCGCTGAACTGTCCGTGTGATATGATAGTCACGATCGAACTCCATAATCACAAAACTTTGTAATTTTTGAATATTAATATTTGGTATGAATGTTTTTATTTTTTATCACCATCTATAATCTATTTGGCACACAGCACACAAGTTTTTCGCAAAAAAAAATTGGTTAAATTTTGCCCCATTCGTCCTGAAGAGCTCTTTTCAAGTCATCCTTGGTACTTATTGTGTGCTTTTGAGTCTTATGATCGAAATAACTCCTCAGATTTCGGATTGAGTTTATGTCTGGACTCTGGGCAGTTGTATCCGTAACATGTGGACAATTACAAAGTAGCCATGACCTCACATTGTAAGCCTTAAGGTGCGGTCAGATATGGCAAATGTTTGCCATAATTTTGTTTTCCCTTGTTTGCCAAAAATATGACTGAAACAACTACAATTTTGTTTTGTGGTCACACTACGCACATTTATTTTCCCATTTTTGTTTCTTCAAATAGCGGCAAACAAAAGTTTGGCAAATATGTTTGCAATGTGGTCACACTTAAAAAATATTTGCCACAAAACATATGTTTGACCAGAATGTTGGAAAACAAAAATATGTTGACCGCATTTTCACACATAATAGAAAGTGAATATTTTTTCGTTTTGCGTTGCGGAGCTTCTGTGCTATTTTGGGAAGGGAAAAAAAGAAAGACGACTATGGCTTTGGAAATGGGTTCCATGCATAAAATAAGAAAAAAACTGAAAAATTATGTTTTTAATCACAATGAAATTAACATAAACAAATGCTTACATTTTTCCAGTGCAGCCAATCACCATATTTGAAAATCGCTGAAATGATGTACATAACTTAAAATAGATGTTAAATCTAAAAATTGGAAATTGAATATATATAAATTGAAGGAAAATTGGAAATCGAATATATATAAATTGAAGGAATTCTTTTAGGTCTAATTTGAAAATTATTTATAGATATTTTTGAGAAAGGTTTTCATGACACTTTGTTTGAAAATTTATCCTCCAAAATGACTGAATGAATGATTGAATTTCACAATGTACTCTATTTGTGTAAAAGGAAAATTGGAATTATGTTGTTGCGTTGAATTACAATTCTCCGTTATAATAACTCGTACCGTCCACTTCATGAGTTCCATTCATAACATTGTACTTTGAATATTTTAACATGCTTATTTTCAGGAGCAAAATTTGTAGTGATAATTTGGAGAAAAAATCATAATCATTGCAATAATATTGAAAAATTTTCTATAACAAAAATAAGAACATTTTATTTTTATATACTAAAGAGTTAAGTCATTTCAGGGATCTTTTTCTTTAATGAGATTTAAAAAAATAACCATTTTACTGAAAAATCATTACAACCCCTGAATAGTTTCCATCTAAAAAGGTATAACCATTGATATATGCATTAAAGTGGATTAAAATTTCAGATTCTGAATGTATCTCTGTATATGCAGGCACCCTAATATTTATATGTATGTATATAATGAGTACATTTACAACAAACAAAAAGGTTTCCATAAAATAAATTATTTATTTCCTTCAAATTTGTATTCATTCATTTCTTTGCGAATTTGGTGATGCCTTAGTTTTGCTAGTATGCAATACAACCTTAAACAGTTGTTATTTGCCACTGTTTGGCCCTACGAAAAATATGTAAGAGCACACAAATATTTGCCAAAAAATCATAAAAATATTTGACAAATGGTGGTTACATTAAAAACGTTTTTATTTTCCGGCAAACAATTTTATTTGTCAAAAATGGCGGATTTTTCTGTTTGCCACGCAAACAAATATTTTATGTTTTTTGGCAAATATTTTTTAGATGTGACCGTACCTTTACGCTTTGGGTCGTTATCTTGGTAAAAATAAAAGTTTTCACCAAGACAATGTTTCTGCTTGCAAACTGACAAACTTTCTTTTAAAATGTTAAGATACATATGCTGATCTGTGCTACCATCGATAAAGTGTAATGCATTAGGTTCAGATCCAGTAAATGACCCCAAACCATTACCTATCCACTACTGTACTTAACTGTGGGTTTAATGTTTTTGGCAAGCAACTTCTCATTTGATGAAGCGAGGAACCTCCTTTTTAAGCCATTCTTTGCTGACGCGTGCTGAGTGTGGTAGTGCTGAGTCCTGTTGGAATATCAATGGTCTGCGGCCGAAGTGTTTGTCTGCCCTGGACTTCAATAATGTCTTTAAGACATTTTCCCGATAATATTCGGCATTTATTTTGATCCACCGGTTGATGAATACGAGCCCGACCATCGGCCGTTACGGCGGCCCACACCCTTACCATCGGCGGCGCTTGATTTCTGATGGCCAATCGCAGGTGTAAATTTTCGGCTGACGTCTTTGGCAAGTAAACTCGATCATTTTGTTTGTTCACAAACTGCTCAATTTGCGAACGTCGCGTTCTCGCCTTCTAGATAATTCTTTTACGACTTCATTGTTTGTTGTTTCGTTTGCTTACTTGTCCATCCCTTTTGCTCTCATGCTTATTATTGCTGGTTTACTTATTGTAAGTTCGATGTATGTATTGGTGTGTATTTGTGTCGTCTGTATTGTGTACACATTGCCTTATGGTCTTTGTATTTGTAGCTTTTGTTCATCGTTATTATTGTTAAACGATATTAGGTCGTTTCGACAATTTTTGCGTAACAACATATAACCTGCCCTAATTACCTTTCAAAGATTCAGTATCTTGATTTGTACTTCTTGTGTTACCGTTATATCTTTGGCATTGGGTGTTATACTATTGCTCTATGCTTGTTGTTGACTGACGGATGTAAAGCAAGCTCTTTCTTCTACAACGAGTATAAATTTATTATTTATTTATTTATTTATTTATTACAATACAATTATATACGAGCGGAGTAGCTTGACCATATGCGCGGTATAGTAACACAGACCAGAATCTCTGGTGGGAATCGGAACTCACGACCATCACTCTAATAGTCTTGCACACTACCCACTAGACTACCAGGGAACATAGCAAAGAGAAATTATCTGAAAGTGAATTAGATAAGATAGAACTTTATAGTTGACCAATTCACACGACTTCATATCGTTTATGTTGTGTAGAACATTCAATGTTATGGTGTACTACCATAACCACTATTAATTCATACATCACGCATTTTTGATTTTGAATATTTAAAGTTCCATATTTTGCATAATAATGACAACGCCATGATAGTTACATTTTCTGAAAAACACCATACAAAAGCAAAACTTCATTATCGCAGTTCACAATCTTGGGCAAATGTTGGGCATTTTTTTTACCATACACTAACAAAACATACAGAAATGTACCACAGTTAAGCAAATGAACAGCTAATCATAAAAATAAAAATATTGAGAAATAATGTCACAAAAAAAAAAAAAAATTGAAACATACAACATAAAAAAACGAATTAAAAGAAAAAACCGAATATATAATCGACAGAGGACGAAATGCAGCTCATAGAAAAAATGGGACACATATTGACAGTCTTATATAAAACGTTTATAAGTTAAAATAAAAACTCCAATTTACTGTTTAGAATTTTTATTTATTAAGGGAATATAAAAAGGAAACTAAAAAAAAGTAATTAATTCAACAAAATTACTCTTAAATTAGCCAGCCACTTCATGATTAATTTACTTAAAACTGAGCTCACACTCAAAGTGGGACAAAATAAATATCATATTTATATTTTAATTGGTAAATAATTTTAATACTTGGTTGAATTGCCCGCCGTGGAATACTTTTAACCAATTTTTTGCAAAATTCGGGTGCAATATTGTACCTCTCTAGGATTACGACCTCCTTTAAAGTGGGAAAATTAAACAAAAAAACACCGTTCACAATTAATGGCAAATGAACATAATGGTATAAATTTGCCCAAAATTAATTAGTTTAATCTAACCCAATACATATAGTTTGATGTTATTGGAAATTGCCTATTTTAGATGATTGTTTTATTTTATATTATATTTAAATCGTTGATACTAATAGGACAAAAATATATTTCATTTAAGATAATTGCTTTTAAATCGCAGAAGCGTCAACGAGATCAACAACGGAAGCAGAAAATAACTGAAAATCGTAAACATTTAGCGAACGTTCGAGTGGTTCAGAAAAATTTAGTTTTTGTTGTCGGCCTACCTCCACGACTTGCAGATGCTGATGTAAGTATAAGTGTAATATATATAAATATAATGTATAATATATGTAGGTTTAATACATATAAGCATAATATATTTGAGTATAATATACGAGTATATAATAATATATATGTATGTACTTTTATGAAAAAAATATTATATTTATATACTGCATTGTCCTGAGCAGAATTAAATACTTTTGTGAAATTTTATGATAAAAAAGGCAATAAACTTATTTTTTTAGTTAGGGTATAACTTGTGCTTATCACTAGGTGCCACTTCAAGCAATTCGTCTGCTCCCTATACCATAAAATGTTACCCCCAATTTCTTTTAACGAAATTAAAAAATTTCAAACAAAAAAATGTTGGTCCTAGTTCTCTTAAGGTATGTAGAAAGATATTTTATATTATCCCTCAAGACATTTTGGTTTCGATACCTTTTCTATATATTTTATTTTTTGCACATGATTGCGTTTGATTTAGTTTCATTTATTGCAAGGATAAAGATCCGACAAATTTTCAACTGCGGAAATTAATTTAGAGCGCTTTTTATCACAAAACTTCTCAGACAAAATTTGTATGTCAGCTGCAGGTGACGATTTACAACAATTTTTAAGATTTAAGATTTTAATCTAATGACATATAAGGGATGGGTGAAAATGTATAGAAACTCTAGCAGAAACTTAATAACTACTATGAAAAATAGAATATTCAGTTCAATTTCCATCGTTCTGTTTCAAGACTGTTGAAACCAATGCTAACAACTCTGGGGAGAAAAGCTATAAGTTATTGTGACAATACAATTTCTCGGACAAGTCACTGATTTGCATAGAAAAGTTTATAATAATTCATTCTTGCTTTAGTTAGTTCCGGTTTATTGTTACTTTATTCAGCTTGTGATTAATTTCTGTAGCTGATTTATGTTCTCGTTGCCATTACTTTTTCCTTACCCGCTACAGTCCGGACTGTAGTTTGCAAGTGTCCCTACGTATTGGGGACGAGCCCTCCAAGGTCGGGTGAGGGCGGGGACGTTCGAAAAAAAAATTGGATTCAGACCGACTCGTGAAAGAGAGGTATCCCTCGTATAACGTGGTGGTTACATTCCAAGAAAATTCCCTGTTATAGAAGACTTTGCTTTCATATAAATTTAAGGGTTGTGTTCCAATAAACTTTTTCCAAAATAAAATAGGAACTAAATTAAAGATTTATGTACGTTTACAACTTAAAATCAATATTCTTAAAACGTAAACTATACTGCATACCCCCTTCGTAAATTGATTACTGCATCCAAAAATATTGTCTTTTTTCAAATTTATAATATTTAAAAATCAAATATTTAAAAAAAAAGTGTACAATTCTTGTTTAATAATAACTTACAGTATTACACTCATATGCCGAAAATGTTGACCGCAAATCGAAATATTGTGAAACGAGGTAATTCATTTCATACATATCCATTTAAATTGTAAGCGATCGATTTCAATTTATTGAAAAAAAAGTACTAAAATAATTGATGACATTTACATTCACCCCTATTCTGCATTTCGATTACGTCTCTGCATTCATGAAACAGCAAAGCTGTTATAATTTTATAACAAATTTTACATAACAAAACACACATATTCCAGTGCAAAAAATAAAAATTTAAAACAAAAAAATTATAATAATAATTTTTATTTAAATCTTCTCTGAATTTTTTTAATTTTGTACATACATTTTTTCACTTTTTTCCATAAAAAAACAAAAGTAGAAAAAACCACCGTTAACCAAAAAAAAAAAAAAAACAACTGAGAAAAACGGAGCTCCGATCGTAATGCAGAATACATGCAATCGAAATAAACTGAGCGGAATTGAAACGCAGAATACCCAAATTTCCCGACGGAGAAAATTTCGATTCGAATCGAAACGCAGAATAGGGGTGATTATATTTTTAGTAAATATTGTTACGTTTTTATCTTTTTAAAAACGATTAAATTTGAGTTCGTTAATTGCAAGCACAGTAAAACAAATATGTATGTTTTTAATTTCAGTTAAACTCTTTAATGTCCGCACTATCTTATGTACCACTGTTCGAACTTCTACCACGTATATAACAATAACTACAACAATAATCTGTATTCGTTATTCTTATTACACAACTATTCTCTAGATCTTTACAATGGCTATCTTCAAACCACTATTGTTTTATTCACACGCAACTTCACACAAGGCTGGCTGAATTCTTATTGACTCATCGTCTGCTTTGTCTTGCCCTTTTACAGTCCAACACAAACAGTACAACAAACGTTCTTGAAGTAGAAGGTTCGTGATCTCGGTTTCTCAAGAACTCTATCGCTTTGCTGTTAGTTTACTTGGAACAAGTTCGGTGTATTTTTATGTAGCTTTTGTTTATCGTTAATGTTAAACGATATTAGGTCGTTTTCATTTGCGTGACAATATTAATATGCTCATTAAAACAAAAAAAAAAAATAATAGAAAACCAAATATAATAGAATAATGTAATAACCCAAAAACAATAGAAATTAAAAATTCATAGACATTTTGAAGTATGTTTTGTAGCCTTCTGCGCCTAATTAAAAACCCTTTTACATAATTGTTTATGCAATGTCAACTATTATTTGATAAAATCCTAATTATTATGTGTTAATCGTAAAAAATAATTTAATCTCTATGCGGTACAAAAACACATTTAGCACCAGTCAAAGCAAATATATTACTGGGCTGGCAACATAAGTATATAATTTATTTATTAATTACAAAACAATTGTAAATAATATCTAATTATTTCGAGCTGAGTAACGTAGACCTTATGCTTGGTGTAGTTTAACAAGGAATGGAAATCGCGACCTTTAAGCTAATAGTCCAGCACACTACCCACTAGACTTCCAGGGGTAGTAGTAGGTAGTTTACTTACGTTTCTTTCTTTCTCTTAAAACATATGTCTGTACTTTGTTTATTAAATTGTTGAACTTTCTGAACATCTTTACAAAAACGCAATTTAGAACTAACAGCAGTAACATTTCATCAAGACTTACTTTCATAAAGATCGTCATTCAATTTTGGTTCTATTACGTATGTAATTGCAAGAATCAATTTCAGTTCAGAACTTAACAATAGACCGCTTTAATATGTCATGAGCAGTTCGTACGTCAATCACTGTACTTTAAAATCAGGGTCTATATAAATTCGGTCAGAAATGTTTCTACTTGCTGTGTTTGTTTAAATCAGACAGAGAATCTGACGCACTTCTAAGAAGAAAATGACCACTGGTCAAAAAGACTATGATTTCAATTGTCAATATTTTTTGTGTTTAGAACATATACTTGATTTTCCATTCCTTAGGCCAGGATTAAAGAATAGTTCAATACATAACTCGGAAATTTAGATTTCTTCTATACGGAGTAGCATGTAATTTTGTAAAAGTAATTCAAAGTGAGAAATAAAACTGCTCTAAGCTTAAGAAACTAAACCGTTCGATGTGACGATAATAATCGGCAAATTAGTCTCTTTCGGTTATGTCGTTGCCAATTTGTTGAAACATTCTTTTAACAACAAATATTGTATATGCTAACAAAAATATGCTTTCTGAATCTCTCCCTACGGACGAGCTTTTTAATTCTTGGCAGTGAGTGTTACCGAATGCGGAGTACGGCAAATACAGTGGCGGACTATATTATTGACAGTAAGCATTTTTAAATAAAACAGTGAAATTCCACTCGAATAAATTTTATAACAAAATAAAAATTTCTTGAATTTATTTTAATAAAAATAGTTAAATTAAATTTTTAATTCAAATTTACTGGGACAAAATTATTGGCACATAATCAAAAAATTAACACATATGAGATTAAAATATATTCGTAGTACTTTGTAGCGTGTCCTTTTTGCATAGTTACTGCATCCAATCTCCCTGGCATTGATTTAATTTTTTGTAACATTTGAGCTGATACTTTTTCATTCTTGGGAGAGAATCTCCTTTAATTGAGTTTTATTTGAAATGCTATGTTTTCTTATACGTTTTTCTAATTCTTCCCACAGATGCTCTATCGGATTTAGGTCAGGAGATTGTGGCGGGTGGGGCAAAATATTGGCGATGCTAGAGGCTTTTCACATACGCACAACACGAGCCGTATGTTTGCGATCATTGTCATGCTGGAAAACTTTTTTTGACATTTTCTTTTCAAATAATAAGATATAATGATTTATTCATAATTTGATCGATAAACACAAGCTCTCCAACTCCCGAAGAAGCCATGCAGCCCCATACCATTACCCCACCACCCCCATGTTGAACTGTACACAATGTGTTGTTCTTATCATAAGCAGTATTTGGTTTTCGTCATACTAGTTCTTCTCCATCAGATTGAAAAATATTGAATTTACTATCATGAGAGAACAACACATTTGTTTCAGGGGGAATTGGGGTATAATTTCCAAAATAAAATATTTCGTTGAACACAAAATATATAAAAAAGCTATTAGAAAAAATATAAAAATGTTTTATAGAGTAAAACACATACCTTTCCGTTTGGGAGTTGATCCAGAGTGAGATCAATTCTTCTTTTATTTCTTCTCTTTTTCTTTTCTTCGTTATAATTCATATGGCGTATTTACACTACTTACGACTATTAACTTAAAATTAGGGTGACTAGCGTAAACATCCCGCCCACCCTTGCAAGGGTGCAACAAGTGGGAGACGAGAGCTACCTGGCCAAATAGAAATATAAATAAAAATTCAAAGAGAAACAATTTATTTTAAAAAGAGAAAAAAGAAAGCAAAAATTGGTTATTAGCTTAGCACGTTGATCACAATTGTAGGACCAGTCGAGTTGGGTCTCGCAACCACATTATTGTTGTCCTTGTTGGTACTAGGCTGGCAGAAACACTCATGAGCCTGGCTGTTGTGCTCTTCTTGTTGCTTTTCCGTTTATCAACCCTTTTGTTGTTGTTGGCTGGTTTCCTACTGTCTCTTCGGTGGAAATGCAACATCGTGTGTTTGTGTTTTTTCACTACAACCAGTCGCCTGTAGACGTTTAGGCGGCGGAATGTTTCGCATTTTTAGAGCGTGTGTTAGCTATCTCATTCAAACTTTAATTTTCCGATCGCTCAACGGTAGATCCCCTAGGTGCGGCTTCAGACATCTATAAATAAAAGGACACAACGAAACATCGAAAAAGAAAGAATGAATTAGTTCTGACTAGGTTTAGGGAGTAATACGAGCTTAACAATAGGTCGAGATCGAACGTCAGCCACTCTGTGTTTCGAATCCGATCCTACATAAACACTCTAGATACGAGCGAGTTTCCATTCGCTTGGAGGTAAATTGTCGTGTCGAATCACGACGAAGTCAACAATCGCGAAATCGCGTTGGGGACATTTCCATTTGTTGCGCTTATGGAGTTCAACTAAGTACTTGTCCTTACAGCGACGCGCCAACAAATGGTGCAGAACCTTTAATTTTCGCAACCTGTTGGCATAGTTAAGAGATTTACATGATAAATCAGGTTCAGGGGGTGAAAGGATAGCACTTCCCACAAGGAAATGACCATGGGTTAATGGGTGAATATCCGAAGGATTATCCGTCATAGGACAAAGAGGACGAGAATTCAAGCAAGCTTCGATTCTTGCCAGCATGGTAGTGAATTCCTCAAAACCTAGCTTCTGAGCATTAGATACCTTCCGTAGATGAGTTTTAAAACTCTTCACACCAGCTTCCCAGAAGCCGCCTATATACGGGGCGCCGGGAGGAATGAAGTGCCATTCGACTGATTGGATAACGTTTACCGATACAATCTTATTCTTCAGTTCAAAAAAAACATAGCTTGGTCCCTTTGCTTTACATTAGATGCGCCAACGAACGCTGTTCTATTATCCGAATATATATGTGCGGGGCAACCTCGTCTGGAGAAAAAACGAGTAAACGCTGCTTGAAAGCAGTCCGTCGGTATTTCATTGGTTGCTTCCAAATGAATTGCTTTTGTAGCAAAGCATACAAACATCAGAACATAGCCCTTAGTAACTCGTCCAATGTAAGATTTAATTTCAAAAGGTCCAGCGAAATCTAGACCTGTATGGGTGAAAGGACGAGTCAATGTCGTTCTTTCTGGGGGTAGCGCAGCCATAATTTGTTGACCCAAATTCTTTCGGTAAATCGTACAGATCTTACAGTTATGAATAACTGTTCGTATGAGGGTCTTAAGTCTAGGGACCCAAAACTTTTACCGCATGAAACGCAGCATTAAGGACGATTCCGCATGTACTGAGCACTTATGAAGATGCTCCAAATATAGTCGGGTAAAATGACCATTGTAGGAGAGCGTTCGTCGTATGTTAAAGTCGGTGATCGGGAGAGTCTTCCATTGACTCTCAAGAAACCATTAGAGTCGATAAAAGGCTATTGACCTTTAATAGAGAGCTCTTACGGGGTAAAGCAGCTCCTTCCTTTAAAATCGAGTATTCGGGAAAATGTCAGCTTTGACACAAAATATTCAATCGACGCTTCACGAAGCTTATTTCGCCCTGAGCAAGTCCCGTGGACAAATATTCCCGAGGTAAATTGCGAGTTTTAATAGCGGAATGATAAAACCGGAAAACGTAGGACAATACTCGTAACGCGCGAGACAAGTCAGAAAATCGGCCCAAAATTTCCTCAGTGAACGTTGTCATGTGGACGTTCACTCGAACCACACGTGTTTCAAGCTGGGTACAGGGCTTGAATGATGATTTCGGAACGTGGAAGACTGAGCCAAGTCGGACCCTTCCACCAGATGTCAGAATTGACGAGTTCTCTGCCTGTCATACCTCGACTAGCCAGATCAGCAGAGTTATAATGAGATTCGACATGATTCCAGTTATCGATGGCAATAGTATCCAAAACAAATGAAACTCTATTCGCCACAAAAGTTGGCCAATAGCACGGGGGTTTCTGAAACAAGGACAGAACTATTGTCGAGTCTGCCCAATAAAAACTTTCGAATTGGTAAAATTCAGATCTGTGATGAGTGAATGCACCATTTTTGCCAACAGAGTTGCACCGCAGAGTTCTAAACGGGGTAAAGTTTGCACCTTGTCTTGGCAGCGAGCAAATGTGTGAATATTTCACTTGACAGGGTTTTCATTCTGCTATAAAGGGTGGCAGCATATGCTCAGAAGCATCACAAAATCCATGAAATTGTACTTCATACTTAGAGTTAAAATTAACCCAGCGCGGGATGTTAATCCTGTCGATGAACGAGTAATCATCGACAAATTCGCGCCACCTGTGTAACGTCATGGGTTTCAAACAATCGTTCCATTCGATTTTGTCCTTCCAAATTTGTTGCATAAGTATTTTAGTGACAATTATTTTGGGTGCTAGCCACCCAACAGGGTCAAATAGCTTGGCTATTTGAGAAAGGACAGAACGTTTGGTGACTTGGGTAATATCGGGCGTTGGAGATGGCTTGAAGAAGAATGTGTCCAAGCTTGCGTTCCAACGTAAACCCAACGTTTTAGCAGTACTAGCATCTGAAAATTTAAAAAATTGGAATCCAATAAATGTTCGAGGGGTAAGTCTCGAATAAGACGTTGCTCATTCGAAGTCCATTTCTGCAACGAGAAACCAGCCGATTTCAAGACGTGAATTAATTCATCGCGATTATAGCCTCTTCAATGGAATGTGCACCGAACAAGATATTGGCCACGTACATTTGAGTACATAAAATGTAGGACACAGAAGGGTAGCTCGACTCACAGTCACTAGCTAATTGGTGGAACGTTCTAATGGCCAAATAAGGAGCACAGTTCACTCCGAATGTCACTGTTCCCAATTCATAATCCTCTATATTCCCTTCCGGGTTTCGACGAAATAGTATTCGTTGAAAACGTGACAGATCTGGTCTGATCAGTATCTGCCTATACATCTTCTCTATGTCAGAATTAAAAACATATCTGAACAGTCTCCAACGCAAAATAAGTAAAGTCAGATTAGACTGCATAATTGATCCAGGGTGGAGGACGTGGTTGAGGCTAACACCATTTGAAGACGGGCTTGAGGCATTAAAGGCATAAAGTTTAGTGGTAGTACTATCTGGTTGAAAAACTGCGTGATGTGGCAAGTAATAATTAGAATTGGGAGAATGAGCCAAATCGGCGCTGACCTTTGTCATGTGACTCAAGGTAGAATATTCCTCAATAACCGAGTCATACTGACTCTTAACCTCCAGGGATTTCAGTAATCTCGCTTCATTCCTTATGAACTACTAGAGAGCTATTCGCCGGGAGAACCCAAGATTTAAACTGGTCGGAAATTCAGACCTAAAAGGCAGGGTAACCACATAACGTCCCTCCCTATTTCTAGTGGTCGTACGACGATACAAATCCTCACATTATTTGTCTCCAACTGGGACTTTCTTAAATTTGGGAACTTCCTCCACTTCCCAAAACCGATTAATCTGGTCGTTCTTGTCCAAATCACTGAAGAATGACACTATAGAGTTTAAGAAGTACAGCTGTGGAATTCTACCAGTAAGGACCCATCCAAAGACGGTCTTCTGGGCTATGAGTGAACCTCTAGGATCCCTCCGCACGTCGGTCAGCATAATTTGCGAATATGCGTCTGCTCACAATAGTAGATCCATATGACAGCATTTGAGATCCGAAGCAGGGAATTTAGACAAATCGAAGTCAATTGCGTCCCCCAATGGGCAGGTGAGTAGACGACCAGTTAGTTGCTCGACCATATTTGCATCTGTTTTCAAATGAAACTCCTCAATCGAGCTGATTTTAGTGGAACTGGCTGCTATCGTTCCATTCAAGCCGAGTAATGTAGCAGCAGGGTCAAAAAATGTTGGAAGATCCAGCTTTCTCTGACGTCTCCTCGAGACAAAAGTAGGCAGTGTCAATCAATGCTTTAGCAGAATATCTTACGTCGTGGAGCATGACATATACTACAGTCGTGGCCAGCATGACTGTCGAGACGGTCGAGAAATTCTTAAACGAGCGACTTTCGGCAGAAGTTGATGTCTTCTCCATCAAATTTTGCTCAAAACAGGAGGTATGCTCCGAAGTAGGAGCAGGGTGACTCGATGTCGCGGGGGTTACTGAATTATTTTCGGGTTTGGGTCGTAAATGATTAGGGGCTTCAGTGCGATGAAGCAGCAAATGAGACCTCTGTTTGCACATATAACAAACTGTAGAGTTAAATAAATTTTGATTTTGTTTTGGGTTTTGTTGTCGAGTGCACTATTAAAGCGCACAGTTCGACTGATCTTTATTGATTGATTCTTGAGGGAAAATGTCCCTTCTTTTATACTAAAATTTTGGCTGATTTGACAATTCCAAATCAGCCCCTTACTTCTAATACAATGTTGTTTGGCTTAATACTAGAACACATGTTTGTGTGTATACAATTAATACTTAACTATATTTATTAAAGGGTTTGTGTGTGTTTATCGCGGGACAAGTGGATGTCATTCGACACGCGTCCGCTGTCCATAATAATTCCCACGGTAAAGTGTGAAAAGAGCCACACACAATCACTAGCTATGCAATACAACAACAACACACATAGTGCATACTATGTGCATATCAATACTGCCGGCGATCACTCAACAAGCGTCAAATGACCGTCGCGTGTGCGCGTTACTATTGTGGCGTTATACGCTGCAGCGACGGTCAGCAACATTGAGTCAAGTGGTCGCTGCTCATATGCAAGTGGATATTCTTTTGTTTATGCACATGAAATGTTGTGTTGGTATTGACAACTGTAAAATCATGCTACACCTCCACCCTTTACAAGAATGTTCATATAACTTTTGTTCTATGGACATTCTTTTACACAACACAGTACAATGATTTTACTTATATTTTGATTTATATTTTATTAGTAAACTTAAATAGTATGATTAAGAATAATAATCCTAATGTAACGTACTCCAATTTTAATATTATTTGTTATTTAATTTTAATATTCATTTTGATTTTAATAAATGGTTAGCGATAAGTTTACTTAGTTATTTAAAATTTATTATTTTTCTCTTTTGGCCAATTGAGTTTATAATTAATACTATTTATTATATGGCTTAAGTCTATTTTTATGAACTATTTGTTCTTTATTATTTTTCTTATCAACTATAGTTACATTATTTCTTAAATCTATATTTTTAATTTTGTATGGACCTTTATATGATTCCTCTAACTTATGTCCTGTATTATTCCTAAGCAAAACTAAATCTCCTATTTTAAAATTGTAATCTAATATATCCTTATCATAGTTATTCTTTTGCTTGATTTTATTTATTTCTAATAAATGTTTTGCTCTCTTAAGTGCAACTTCTAATCTAAATTTTGCCTCTTTGGCATAATCGTCCACATTGTATAATGGAGTAATTGTGTCTACCTCATTGAAATCTTTGAAATTGTTTGGTACTTTACTAAAAACCAATTCAAAAGGACAATAATTATGTACAGTCGATGGTGTTGTATTAAAACAATATGAAAAATATCTAATCCATTCATCCCAGTCATCTTTTTCTACAGATATGTAGGAACGTACATATTCATTAAAAGTTCTGTGACTTCTTTCTATTGTACCTAAGGTCTGGTGATGATGTGCTGTTGATGTTAGTTTCTCTACTTTCAACAGAGTGCACAATTCGTTTAGTATAGAATTTTTATATTCCGTACCCATGTCCGTAATGAACGTCTTCATCGGTCCATAGGTAAGTATAAAATTTTCAAATATCGCTTTTGCGATCGTCTTAGCCGATTTATTTGATATTGGTATTGTTACTAGGTATTTAGTTAAGTCACATATTAATGTAACTGCATACTCATTTCCATGTATTGATCTTGGAAATGGTCCGATTGTGTCTACATACACTATATCGAACGGTTTGTTTGGAGTTTCTGTTACTATCATTGGGCCTTTAACGTGTTTGGTAGTTTTCGCTATTTGGCATTTGTGACATGCTTTTACATATTTAGCTATGTCCTTTGTCATATTTTTCCAGTAGTAGTATCTTTTTATTTTTTCGGCGGTTCTATATATGCCGCAATGTCCTCCTTCGATAGGGTCATCATGATATTTCAGCATGATTTCTAGAATTTCCTTAGAATTCTTTAGATCAAGTATCTTTATTTCATTTAAAAGCGCTATTTTAATTCTATTTAGTACCTTATTGCCCATATTTTTAAATTCAACCTTTGAGATAAATTCGAAAATCTTCTCACTAGGTGCTACTTGTAGTTTATTGATATTCAATTTACTGGCCGCTTTCTCGAGCCTAGAGAAAAATTGTCCTAAGTCAAATTTCTCTTTAGTAAATATATCGTTTATATTTATGCTAGCTAATATTGATTTTCCCTTCTTTATGTAGCATTTATTGGGATAAATCTTTAATTTATAATATTTTCTGACGTCACTATTCTTAATTGGTACATATATTTTGGGCTCATTTAATACATTTGTTTCATTTGATCTATGCTGATTATTTGTCCTACTACTGTCTTGTTTCCTAGTCACCGACCTTGTCGTGACTCTTAATACGCACGATATTTTTCTATTTATTTCTTTAAAATCATCTATAGTAATTCGCGATAATGCATCGGCGATATAATTGTCTTTCCCCCTAAGGTATTCAACTGTAAAATCATATTCTTCCAGATCTAGCCTCATTCTCGTTAATTTGGAACTTGGATTTTTCATTGAGAACAGATAAGAAAGAGGTCTATGGTCAGTACGAACTAAAAAGTGTTTTCCATAGATATATGGCCTGAAATGTGTGATAGCCCAGTGTATGGCAGTTAATTCCTGTTCAATGGTTGATTTATTACTTTCACCCTTTGTAAACGTCTTTGAAGCATAAGCTATGGGAAGTTGTTTACCCTGATGTTCTTGAGTCAAGACAGCACCGCATGCATGTTTACTTGCATCAGTTGTTATACAAAATTCTTTTGTAAAATCTGGGTACTGTAACAGCGTTGGACTCATTAATGCTCTCTTTAGGTATCTGAATGCAAATTCACAATCTTCTGTCCATTCAAATGGCACACCCTTTTTTGACAACCTCGTGAGGTGTCTGGAATACTCAGAGAAATTTTTAATAAACCTTCGGTAATAATTACAAAAGGCTACAAACCTTTTGGCGCTATCCGCGTCTTTGGGCGTCGGGTAGTTTTCGATCACCGAATATTTACTATCGTCTGGTAATATTCCCTTGTCGGTACACTTGTGGCCAAGATAAGTTACTTCTCTCATAAAGAATGAACATTTTTCAGGATTTAGTTTCAAATTATATTTGCGACATAAATCAAAGACATCCCTTAAATTCGAAAGCATATGCTTTTCAGAACATCCCAATACTACCAAGTCATCCATATATAGGAACGCTTGGTCCGGCTTCAAACCACTGAAAGCAATTGTCATCATTCTCTGGAATGAATTCGGTGCTATTTTCAAGCCATAGGGTAGTCTAGTAAATCTATATGAACCATTGGTTGTTGAAAATGATGTTAAATCTCTAGAGTTTTTCTCCAATTTGATTTGGTGAAAACCTGACATTAAGTCTAAACAGGAAAAATATTTTGCTCTGCCAAGTTGGTCTAGAATATCGTCAATTCTAGGCAATGGGAATTTATCCGATAACAATTTTTTATTTATTTGTCTATAGTCTATCACAAGTCGCCATCTTTTCTCATCCGAACCTGGAAGTGATTTCTTTGGAACCAACAAAATTGGACTATTGTATTCCGAAAATGATGGTTCTACTATTTTATCATCTATTAGTTTTCTAACTTGTTTGTTAATTTCATCCTTATGTGTGTGTGGTATACGATAGTTTTTGATGTATACTGGCTGTTTGTCACTCAATCTCAACTTTTGTTCATAGAAATTGTTAGTAGATATTGTTTCTGTTTCCAAACCAAAAATGTCACTATATTCTTTGCAAATTTTCGTTAGTGTAGGTTTAAATTGTTCTGGGAAACTCTTCTTCAAGATATCCATAACCTTTGATTGTCTATTTTCAATTTTGCTCGACTTTTTTGTAATTACATTATAGTCAGAGATGTTTTCTGTTTTAATCCTATTTTGTCTGATCGAAATTATACTGTCATTAGTATTTAAAAAACGAATAAAAGCTTTGTTGGATTTAACTAGGATATTTGGTATAAAAACGCCTTTTGTAACTTCCTGATTTGGTATCAATATTTCATTTTTAAGATTTTTAAATTTAATTTGTCTTATCACTTCCGACCTTGGTGGTAGTGTTATTTCATATTACTATTTGTTATTGGTATGTCTATTGTATTTTGCATATTAGAGGGTCTTAGAACAAGATAATCATTTTCTTCATTGAAATCCAAAACGCAGTTATATCTTTTCAAGAAGTCCAAACCAATAATTCCATCACAAGGTATGGGAAAACTGTTCTGAACCACCTGAAAGTAATGCGGTATTAAAAAGTTTTTAAATTTCATTTCCAAGAATATTTTTCCTATGGATTTCAAGTATCCCTGTCCTATTCCAGTTATTGTTGTAGTAATGTTTTTATTTATTTGTTGTGGTTTGAAAAAATTATTTTTTATAACTGAAATATCTGCTCCTGTGTCCACCAACAACTTTACTATGTGATTAGTATTATTAATTTCCATATGTACAAAAAAACTTAAGCTGAAATTAATGTTGTATATTTTATTATGTGTTGAACTTATCTTAGGGGGGTGTCGGAGTTTTCCGAACCGTTTTCGTATGAGTCAGTTGCTCTTACGTAGTTTCTACGTCTATTGTTGAAACCTTGCCTGTTTCTGTTATTTCCTGGTCCTTGTGGAGGTCTGAAGTTGTTATTAATGTTTTGATTGGGGAAATTGTTATATTTTCTTCGATATTGATTATAATTTCCTCTGTTACCAGTTCGATTATATTTTTTACCCAAATATAGCAAAGTATTTTGCTGGCCAGTTGCTTCTGTACAACTGTTAACAAATTTGGTAATTGCCTCATTCATGTTGTTGAATTGGCCTGCCTCCATGACAAGTTTTACCTTATCTATGGTACAATTTTTCGTTAATGCCTTAACGGCAACTTGCGTTGAATACTTGTTTGCCAATTCACATGATAACCCGTCTGATATATATGCGTTTTCTAATGATTTTGTTAAATTTTCAATTTCACTGCAGTAAGTGTTTGCAGTTTTATTATTTTGTCTAGTATTCATAATTTTAGCTGTCAGTACTTCTACCGACTCGCCCTTGACTGTAGCCCGCAATTTGCTGGTTATTTCGGATATTGTGCTTTCAGCTTCAATTAGATTTCTAGCGGTTCCTTTCAGTTTGGTCTTTATTAAAGACACTGCTATCGCTTCATTGTCACCCTTGATTGTGTTTAACAATTGCAGAGAGTCTATAAATGCTCTCAGATTTTCTGACTTGCCATCAAAGTCGATTACGAGCTTTGAGGCTGTATTTAGGAATTCTACTATTGTCTGGGTCATGTTTGTTGAAACTATTTCAGGTTTTGTTTCCTGATTATACAATTGAACCAATGTTTCGTTTGATTTCAGGTCTGTCGTTAATTTATAAAATACTTCCTCATGGAATGTAGTTGGTAATTCAATATATAAACCCTTTCTTGATAAAATATTCAATAGCCTACTTCTTACGTCAGAAAAGAAATTTTCGGCTGCTGCTTTGTGAGGTGTTGTAAGCCTACTAAAATTTACGTTAATAATCACTCTTATTCTTTCGAATTTGTCAATCAAAGTTCTTAGATGTTTTACTATTGTTTCGTCCTTTATATTTCTTTCTATATTTAAACATTTATATGTTTTGTCAAAATCGTCTTTTAACAGTCTTAATCTTTTAATTATATCTTGCCAGTCCATTTAGATTTTGTCCAATTCATTGGCTCTACTTGAATATCTTTTCTTTAATCTTCTGCTATGCAATGAGTAAATGTGTAAGGCAAAATGGAGACATAAGATAACTACAATTATTATTAAATAATTTTCTATTTTAGAAAGACTAATTGATTCATTACCTACTTCTATTTCATTTATTACATTGGCATTAGCCCTGTCTACCTTTGACTGTTGTTTACCCATTTCAACCAAAACTTTTCTAATAATATTTAAGGTCCATTTACATATATATAAATATTTTTTTTTTTTTTAATTGCCTTCCAAATTTTGACTCTTTATTCTTTTATTGAATTGCTACCTGCAGACCCTATTCTTTTCTAGAGGGATTTTACAATTCAAATTTATATTTAATAATTGTATTATATAAACATATATTTATTATATATTATTGTTATATTTTTTTTTTTTAAATTTCTTAGCACATATTAATATAAATTATTTCATCAATTAAATAACACTATTTATTAAGTATTTTAAAATTAAATAATTTTTTTTTTTTTTTTAGCTCTAATTTAGGTTATTATATCCTTCTTATACATATTTAGTAACTACAAATTCTTTTTAATTGATTCTAGCATAATTGCCATGTAAAGAAAAGTTAAAAAAAAATTCTAAATTGCCTCGAGCGAATCTCGCTTACAGGCCTACGAGTGCGTAATTATGCGCACTTCGATAAAAATTATACATTTTTTTTTGATGTCCTGGTTGATCAGGAAACCTATCCGTGAAGGCTTCTTCTTCAGTAGTTTTGTTGGTGGATTTGGGTGACAGCTTAAAGAATTTTTATTTCTGAGCCTCCTTCACTTTTGTTGTACTCGTCCTTCATTTTATCGTCCTTTTTATGCCTCTTGGCTAGGCGGTCGTCCACGTTGAGGGTGCTCTTTAATTCTAAGCACTCCTTTTGTATTCTGTTGAGGGTGCTCTTTTAGTTCTAAGCACTCCTTTTTGTATTCTGGGTGCTTTCTAGTTGTAGCACTTCCAGAATAATGGCAGGATCGCCATGTAGAGTTAAATAAATTTTGATTTTGTTTTGGGTTTTGTTGTCGAGTGCACTATTAAAGCGCACAGTTCGACTGATCTTTATTGATTGATTCTTGAGGGAAAATGTCCCTTCTTTTATACTAAAATTTTGGCTGATTTGACAATTCCAAATCAGCCCCTTACTTCTAATACAATATTGTTTGGCTTAATACTAGAACACATGTTTGTGTGTATACAATTAATACTTAACTATATTTATTAAAGGGTTTGTGTGTGTTTATCGCGGGACAAGTGGATGTCATTCGACACGCGTCCGCTGTCCATAATAATTCCCACGGTAAAGTGTGAAAAGAGCCACACACAATCACTAGCTATGCAATACAACAACAACACACATAGTGCATACTATGTGCATATCAATACTGCCGGCGATCACTCAACAAGCGTCAAATGACCGTCGCGTGTGCGCGTTACTATTGTGGCGTTATACGCTGCAGCGACGGTCAGCAACATTGAGTCAAGTGGTCGCTGCTCATATGCAATTGGATATTCTTTTGTTTATGCACATGAAATGTTGTGTTGGTATTGACAACTGTAAAATCATGCTACAAAACATTAGTGCTCTGGCACTTTCTGAATTCGTGGGAGGTTGCTAAACAATTCGTACAAATCTTGTTCCTTTTGGCAATATTTATCTTTTCGCTCACTGACATGCTGAGAAACTTGGAGCACAATCGAATGGGGTGATTATCCGAACACAATGGGATATAGTAGGAGTGAGCGCTGTACCAAAACTCCTACTCTTTCGATTCTCCTGAGGAGAATTTCGAGTACGATTACTCGCTTGATTCAGATTGTGCCCGCCAATAATATCAGAAACAGACTCTAAAGTGTGATATCTAGCGGTCACGAGTTCGGCCATGCTGCTCCACTTGGGCAAGCACGAGTTAAGGCCCTGGGACTGTTCCCAAAGACCAAGAGTTTTCTCATGTAATCGGGTGGAACAAATATAAACGAATATAATGTCCCAATTCTGCGTCTCGATACCGAGCAAGGATAAGTTGGTGATACAATCATTGATTGTGCTTTGCAATTGTTTAATTACAGCCAAATTCTCTCTCAATAACAGAAAGATTGAACAGAGTTTTCAATTGCGAATTTGCCAGTACTCGCTTGTTTTCGTACCGGTCAACCAGATTCCGCCACGCCATATCAAAACCGTCATTGGTAATAAGGCAAGTTCGGATTATACTCTTGCCTCACGTTCTGTTTTCTGGAGAAGATAATACATCTTCTAAATATTACTAATATGGGGGTTAATCCCGTAAAGGGCCTAGAACATGTCCCGGAAAGTTTGCCAGGACGCATAATCCCCAGAAAATGATTGGGTGTCACACGGGGGAAGGTATATGGGGATAGTATTAGGGTTCGCGGGTTTCGATTTTAATTTATCAATTAAGCCATCAAAGTACTGTAGCACTTCGAAATATAAAGTATACCTCGACATATACTATGCCTTCACATCCTTCGTCGGCATCTTAGTGCCCTCGGCAGTTTCTAGAAGGTGCTCGTAGCTATCACGGGAGACCTCCCATAAACGAATCAATTCCTGCCGGTGAGTGATGAGGGTGTGAACTGAATGTCCCTCTGCGGAAGGGTCCAAATAAAGGTTTCAAATTCCGCGAAACGATTGAAATATTTACCGAAATTTTTCAAGTTCCGTTACATTTTCTTACGAACTAGGGTAACTTATTCTCCCTCCAACAAGTCGAGTCAATAAAAGACAGAGGGAACTTCAAAGGGTTACAAAAACTTTCCGTAAAAAAGTAAATCAAGAAAATCGCGGAACGTAACGTGAATTCAGTAATATTCCGACATGACCGATTCAAGGAAAGAAATATAAAAAAATACTTGAGACGCAAAACTGCGAATCGTTCAAAAAAAATAAAATATTTTAAACAGAAATTTGAAATTATCAAAATAATAATAATATTCAATTATAAAATAAATAAATGAATTTATAAAAAATATTTCAACTTTTTTAAAAAAATATTTCAAATGTGTATTAATTCGCGCAAAAGTAATTATGAAATAACTTTAAGCAACAAAATTACTAAAAAAAAATTTCAAAAAAATTACTAATAAATTTGGTTAAGTGTAAGAATAGACATTTTAGGTCACTGCTGAATTGCCGAAAAAAACGCACAAAAGTAATGTCAATAACAAAGAAAGCACTAAAACTGGTTACTTTATAAAAAGTAAACAACCAACAATACACTTGATATTTACCGTATTCACCACTTCTGTATATATATATTCTTACACTTCACTTTGTTATTTTATTTTTCCACTATTTTATTGTCGGACTTTTATTTAAAATTGAAAAAAACATTCCTTTTTTAATAATATTTTTAAATGGGAGGGGGGGGATTAGTTAGGATGATGATGAAATGGGGTGATTCCAAAAGAAATTGCTGGGGAAAATCCTTTATTTACTAAACCAATATGGCTGTCTCTTCAATCTGGAAAGAGATAGCTCAATTTAAATATTTTATTTTGGTTTTATCTGGCTCGAAATGGATCAAATGTTTGGGGGGAATTGAAGTATAATTTCCAAAATAAAATATTTCGTTGAGCCATAAAATATATACAAAAGGTATTAGAAAAAATATAAAATAAAATTTTTTATTGAGTAAAACACATACCTCTCCGTTTGGAAGTTGATCCAGAGTGAGATCAATTCTTCTTTTATTTCTTCTCTTTTTCTTTTCTTCGTTATAATTCATATGGCGTATTTACACTACTTAAGACTATTAACTTAAAATTAGGGTGACCAGCGTCTTGTTTTTGTATTCCTGAGCATAGGCTAACCTTTTTTTCTGTTCACTTCACTTACAAGTAGCTTTCTTTTACCTACTCTAGCACGCTGTAATGTTCTGCGTACAGTCTTTGAGTGAATTTCCTTTCCAAAGTCTTCTTTAACTTCCGCAACAAGCGCAGTGGACGTCAATTTTACGTTCTGCTTAATTTTTCGAACAAATTGTGCCTCCTCTCTTACTAAGAGCTCGCGGACGACCAGTACGTTTTTTGCTTAATAAATTTCTTGAACAAGCAAAACGTTTTATAATGCTTCTTATAGAAAAACGGCTTCGACTCAATACTTCTCCGACTTCTCCATAAGTTTTTTCTCCACTATGCAGATACAAAATAATTTCTCGCTCGGCTACGGTTGTCTCTTTTTGTTTTGGGTACATTTTTAATTATTTAACACAAGTTCACAGTTTAAGACTTGGATAATCTTCTTTAAATTTTTACAATAGTTATATTTAAAACATAACGGAATTTTCCAGTTGCTTGCATGTTTAAATGTTGCCATATCTTCGCAATTTTAATACTATAGCTACATTTTCAGATTGTGTGCCAATAATTTTGTGTGCTAAAATTTATGTCCTTCAATTAAAATCAGAATTTTTCCTTTAACCGTCTAATAAAATTTAAAATTAAAAGTTACCATTGTAGAAATAATACCTTAAAGGAACACTTGTGTTTAAATTTTCTAAAATTATCAAATTTTTTTCAAGAAATTTAAAGTTTTATACAAAATAACTTATTGTGGCAATGATATAGTTAGCAATATGCCAAAAAAATTTACTTTTTCATTTTAAAGCTATGAATGCCGAATTATTTTTAATGCTTCAGGGGTAGAGCCAGCTACTTTAATTGCTAATTAGATTGTCTCTCACTTGTCCTAAAACGGAAATATAGGGTTGCCTTTCAAACTTGGGCTTTTTAACTTTTCGTGAATTTAACGCATTATTTACGTTAATAGCTACAAAATCAATATTTTTTTTTTTATTGGATAGTTAGTTTGGCTATTTATCTTCCATTTTTTGGTATTGTTGTAATAATACACTGAGAGAAAAAAAATTACAGCAACAAAACTTGAAAGTAAGAAAATACAACTGCTTACATTTAACGCGGCACAAATTGGGTTGAATATTAAGTCTTGAAATTCAACACAGTTGTTAACGACTTCAAAGTTTATAATTTCGCGAAATTGCTTGACGATCCCACTTTTCGTTTTCAAAAAAATGTGGAAAATGTAAAAAAAATGTGAAAAAAATTAAAAAAAAATGCCCTTTTGTCATCTTCATTCACATATAACTTTTGAATTAGGAGTGTAATCTTTAAGCAACTTAGCAGAATTTTACATATTATACTCGTCAACAACTACGCTGACTTTCAAGCCAAAATATTCAGCTCAATTTGTGCCGTTTAAAAAACACTAAACACTATTTTCGGCAAATTTTATTAATTAATTTTAAAAGTAGAGTACATATTGTAAAAAACTGAAATTTATGCTAATGAAATGAATTATATGTCAGTAATTAAGACTGTTTTTACATTGGGAAACAAAACTCCTCTCATGGGTTAAGTAAAAAACTTATATTTCATTTACTATCGTGATAAGACGGCACATAGTGCATTGAACCCTTAAAAAAAGGGACAGAAATAGAAAGAGTGAAAAATAGGATTTTGAAATTTAGTGTACTGTCGTGAACGCACTTAATTAAGAAAAGTTTGGATTTTCAAAAGAATCGGCTCAAGGATACGCCCACCTCCTATATGTCCTTTAAACTAAAATCTTCATATTTCCCACAAAAATGTATGTAAAGTTATGAAAAGTTGCAGTTAAGATACATATAATGCTACCAGTATGTAAAATCAAAGCAAGGACTATTGGTCCTGCCATATATCCTTTTACAAAAAATTCTTGCAAAAACTTTAAAAATTGTTCTATGGGCCAACGCACTGTACGGCTGTTGATATTCTATCCGGCACCCTATGCTATGCTATGACTTTCAATTAATCAATAAAATATATAATATTCCAAAGTTATTATTAACTGAAAGTTCACTAAAACGGTCTTAATTTTCTCTTCTATTTTTTTCGTTTGCATTTTATTTAAAAATCGTTGAATAATGTATCAAATCTGTAAAGCTTCTTTAAACTGTTTATATAAAGATACTAACGGGCGCCTAAAATGAAAAACGATTTGAACAATAGTGATGTGTTTAACTTTTTTTAACTATTCAGGGTTAAAAACATTAGCACTTGTAAGTCAATTGTTGCTCGTGATCATATTACTTTCAAGGATGTGTTGCTTCAAATATTCGAATGTCTAGAGTTTGAAGATATAAATAAAGTATCGTTCTTAAATTTAGTTCCTCATAAATTTCAGTTTGCTTTTAAAAAAAATTAAATAATCTTATTCGAAACTAAAAATGTAAGCAATTAAAAAAATTTAATGATGAATTTAATTATATTTTTTTATAAATTGGAAACTATTTTAATATTTTATAGCTCCTTTCTTTCTCAATTGGTCATTTTTCAACCGATTTTCAAAATTTGTTTTTTGATCGAAAGTTACAAATTATTGCCGCTAAATGGCGAAAAATTAATTTGTATTGAAAAATGTATCGAAGCACCCTGTATTTGCAAATATTATGGGTTCATATATTCTGCAAATGTACTCGTCAAAGGGTTTTGTACAAAGTTGGTAACATCATCTGGTTGAATTTTCGAAATTTATGGGTCAAAATCTAAATTTTCTTCAATAACATAAAAATAACGGTAATTTTGTGAATGGCGGAATTACGAAAAAATTCCAGAACAAAAGTTGCTACTGAAGCCCTACGGAATCATGTTCAACAATAAAAAAGTTCTTTTTCGCAAAAAGCCGTTTTTGGCATATTGCTAGATATAGTCCGTCACTGTATAAAGTTTTAAAATCAGTTAAACGATTTTGAAATTTTAACAGTACTGATGGATGATGTTTTGCAACATTAAGGTTTAAAGGTCGGCTTTAAAAAATACAAATTGAACCTGAATGATGGGAGAACAATTTAGTAAAAAAAAAATTAAATTGCCTCATACGTATTCATTAATCTACTATATATGAGTTTTTATCGAAAGAAGAAAGTGTGCAGTAAATTCAAATCAAAGTGATCATTGTAAGAAACTAATAAACACTCGATTAAAAATATGGTTAATAGCTTATCGCATTCGAAGGATCTAATTATTTGAATCCGACACAATTTTTTTAATACACACCCTTAAACTAGGATCCAAATTTTCGTAGTCACGAACTTATAGCTACGCTCCGCAAAATACAAAAATAGTATCCTGGAATCCGTTCGTAAGTCTTTACATACATACATAATTGGCCATTACAACCCTTCAGTCAGGATTACGACCTAGCTTCTCACACCACTTATGTTGTGTGCGTTAATTTTATACATGAGTGGCGGGACCTACAGTTTAAAGTCGATTCCGAACGACAGATTTTTGAGAAGCTTTTCATGGCAATTTTTACTCTCAGAGTCTTTGCCAGAAATCTGCTGAGAGGAAGTCTCCGGAGAAATATTTTTCGTTCTGATGTCTGACCTGGGATTCGAACCCGGGCCTTTTGTCTAATAAGCCAACACACTACCCACTAGACCACGACGACTTCGTAAGTCTTTACTTTGTCAATTTAAAACAAGTACATAATTCGAATTGTAAATCAGCTGTTTGACACAAAAGGAAAAATAAATAATAAAAATAAAATAAACAAATATAATTGAAAATAAAAATTTAAAATTCAAAAATTTGAAATTAAATAACTTTAATTCAGAAAACGTTAGATGCCTGATATTTTTAGAATTCGTAGGAATTGTTATCGTCATTATTTTAAAGCAAATAAAAAAAGAAAATTTCAAACAGGATTTGAAAAATTCAGATAGTTCATAATTCTGGCTTATGTATCATTTTTGATACATCCGACTTTCCTAGCGATTCTTTGGTGTTGTGCATGTAATTTTTTTAGTTTTCAAAGATTTTGTAAAGTTTTATCGTAAATAATACATTATTTATGGCATTTGAGATGGAACTGAAATTTAAGTATTGCATGAAACTAAAGAGGTTGAATTATCTGGTTTTGATGTTGATTGAAGTAGTCGTAGTCTAGTATGTAGCGTGTTATCTTATTAGACGCAGACCAAGGCTCAAATCTCAGATTAGACATTTCCAATTTATAACGAAAGGTTGTAATTACCGATTATATATACGTATGTAATATTCTTGCTGCTGAATATTCTGAAAAAGAAGAAAACAGAAGCTCATCTTATGAACCGACGAAAGTATTGGCAGCAACAAACATGACAATAGAATGTTTATCGCCAAAGATAAACTACTTGGAACAGAGAACCGTATCCCTTTAGTAGTTTGGGAAGATAAGATATTACCAATTTACACGCAGATTACGAGCAGCTGTTTCCTGAAATGTTGTAGAATCTTTCTTATTGCTATTCTTATATTTATCTCAAAAGAAGTGTTTCGTCCCATGTTTTATTCCATAGATATTACAGATGATAATATTTCCGTCAACTACGTACGTGTATGGTAACAGAATCATTTGCTTTGTAATGTGCTACTCGGAAATTATGCTAAATTTGCACCTATTACGCCTTTTCCAAAAAGTGACTGAAATTATTGAAATTCTAAATAATTTTTTCGCTATGGATTAGTAACTAATTGAATTTTATGGTCGTTATAAATTTCTGGGCCAACGGAAATCGAATTGGCATGCTACGTGCATAGCGACTACTTACAGCTGTATTTGGGTATACCCGAATCCGGGAAACCAGAGAGGAATCAAAGAAAAAGCATTGTTATTGACCTAAGCGATGTTCTATTACAACGGGAAACTTCTTTACCTCATACGGCGTTGACAACAAATTTTTCCAACGGAAATTAACAATTGTTTGCACAATCAGACTTCAGGCATTACTCAATTGAGAGTGTTGCTGATGCGAGTGACAATAAGCTGCCCCATCTAAGCAATTGGAAAATTATAAATCGCTACAATCCAAAGGTGCTAGACACGGTAGATATATAGACGGTAGCCTCAAGTGAACAGCTGATGAGGTTTAAAATGTCAAAATGTTGTTGTTTTTTTAGTGTTTGTTGTAACCATTTTTATAAATTTTTTAACATTTTTCTTTTTATTGTTATTCGTCAGTCAGTGATGAATACACTTGGTCAGCTGTTTTTTGACATTAGGCATACTCTTTAACAAAAACAAAATCCCTGTTGTTTTTGCATTGTTGTATTTGCTGTACAGACGTTCATACCTGTTATATAAATCTAACTTGGTGCTAGATAACAAAATATTGCCATTTAGAAAAAATAACACAAAACTGACAGGAAGTGTTTGATTCTTACGTCAAAAGCTATACTGCAATGTACGTCATGTCAAAAATTTTTTCGGAAATATCATAAAAGTGATAATAAAAAAATAATATAAAACAGTTTTATTCAAATGAATTTAAATCAATAAAAATATTTAAATTTTTTAATAAAATCTGTCAATAATTGCGAAAATTCTATATTACTACAAGTATGTATGAAAAATGATACATAAGCTAGAATTATTATGAAATTTTTTTAAGGCTTGATCTACGGTTACGGAAGTGTTTTTTATTAAATATAATGGATTTTGTAGCAACTGTACTTTTTTCGAAGGAGGAAGATCATGCTGCAGCCAATACTTAAGGTCGTATGTTTAAAGATGAGTGTAAAATTTTCTCCTAAACAAAGACGCTTTTAAAAGCGTAAGTGTAAGTCCACAGTGACTCCTCTTTCGATTATTGGCACGTTTGTGGTTCTTCGCTAAAGGCCGTAGTGTGGAGTGTGTGCCAAAACACAGTCTAGAAAGCCTCCCCATCTCCCTTAGCAATTTTTGTAATTCGTCGAACAATTTCCGGCGTTTCGCTCAGACTATTGAATATCATCACAGCAATTTCTTAAATGCATATATCGCTCCTTTATTGCAACATGTCATATCTCAAAAAAACTTGAATTTGGCAAAATGCGATTAAAGTTTTCAAAACATAAGTGCTACGTTCTAATTGCCGCAAACACTTTTTGCTATAACTTCGGTTCAGCTTGGGATATAAAACTGATTTTTTTCAACATGTAGAGAAGGTCTAAAAGAGAAGTTTTGCTTAAGTAACTACAAATTTTTAATTTTTTCAGATATGACTATGTTGCAATAAAGGAGCGATATAAATACTTACACGTGAAAAAATCAAATTTTATTGTATTTCCTAGTTTACATATTTTAAGTTATTCCTTCGTGTTGTTATTTGACAATTATTTATGTAAAAATTTTACAAAAAAAAAAAAAAAAAAAAAAAAAATCGACACAATTTTTTTTTGTAAAATTGTCATTTACGTCAGATTCAACCATACCAACATTACGATTTTCAAATATACGGTACGACAAAACGAGTATAAGCATGCTAGTTATACCATTTTAATCTTTTAACCTCTTCTGTTCCATCTAATAAAGGGCCCTATTATGAGACGCAAAAATTCTTATTATGATCTGGTAACTTTGTCGAAAATGTCGTTGTGTATCTACTTTTTTATCGAAGACAATTTTGCTTTCGCTGCCGAATTGAATTATGCAAAAATTTATTGAAATAAGTAAGTTTTAAATTTTTTTCTTTCACAAAATATGAGATATGAACAATTATATTTGTTAATTTTATTTGTGAGTACGAAACAGTAGTTGGAAAAACTTGTGTCACTAACGCAAGAGAATCCTCAATTGGCCAAAGGTATTTATGCAAAAATTCAAGCGGCAAAAAATTTCCGATATTACTACAGAAACCGTTGGCTGTGCAAGGCCAAGCATGTTTCCATTACCAATACTCAGTTGATAAGAACCCTGAGCACAAAACTGTAAAAATGTTGCCAATTTTAAAATCTTTGGAATGGATTACGCACGTGTACATTGATGTAACAATGTAGTGGATAGCAAATCCTTAAAAGTGTCTTTACGTAGTCTAAAGTTTTTAATAAGTCTGCGAATAAAATTTGTACATGATATACACATCAGCAGAAGTCGCCTTATTAGACGAAAAACCCGAGTTCGAATCCCAGGTCAGACATCAAAACGAAAATTTGAAAATAATTTTTCGGTGACTTCCTCTCAGCAGATTTCTGGCAAAAACTCTGAGAGTAAAAAAATTGCCATGGAATGCTTCTCAAAAAATGTGTCGTTCGGAGTCGACTTTAAACTGTAGGTCCCGCCACTCATGTATAAAATTAACGCACACAACATAAGTGGTGTGAGAAGCTAAGACAATGGGTCAATTCGACCACCTAACCTAACCTAACCTATACACATCAGCACCCTAATATAGTGTACACATAGGTAATTGAATCCATTTCCATAGGATTGGAAGCATCTCTCAATTTTTTTCTACTTCCGACCGTCAAACTGTCGTATAGATATTACTTTATTACACTTCTATTTTTTATTATTTTTTAGAACATGCCAAAAACAATTAAATATTATTTTAATTTTGTTTATTTAAATTGTAACCCGCACAATGTGTATCAGCTGATATTATTGTGAATAACTCATATAAGCGGAATTCACAATAATACTATTCACATCGACTAAAGGTCATAATACCAATTGCAAATTCGTTCGATTGGCACTTCCGAGCACAGTCGAAGATCGATCAAAACTCATAGTAGGGCTCAAAGATATAGCTATATATTGGAGTGATTGTTCAATGTGCAATGTATTAAATTTTTTTTTATACCATCAGTGACAAATGGTATATCCAAATATGTATGATTCTTTTATTTTTTACACACCAGTGTGCATTAACTTAAGTCTTAAAGTTTTAGACTGATGTCGTTACAATATTTTCAAGTTTGAGTTACTTGTTATCCCCTATAATTGAATACCAAATATTTAAAATTGCCTTATAAATTAGTAACTTGTTCCGAAGATTTAAAGTATACTTATATTATGCCAGTTAATATCTGTAAGTGATTTTTTTTTTGTTGTGATATGTTGCTTCCAAGTTAGTCTTTTGTGATGGTGCTTAAGTATTTAACGCTGTTTGATATAGCAATTTATTAAAAATGCTGGTCAAGAATCTTTTCGTCTAAGGGCAAATGAAATAAAGTTCGCTTTTTCCAAAATTCAAAAATTTCCACTTCGCCAACCATTCTTGTAATAAATTAAGCTCATTTTGAACATAAGATGAGGCTGTAAACAGAAATTCATCAGCGCAAGTTGCTCTTTTTTTCGGAAGTTTGCATGTCGGCTGTATAAATCGTGTTTAATATTGAGCCTTGTACACTTCCTTGGGGTACCTCTGCATAAATATTATAGAATTTTCGACACACACTCCTACGTAAAACGATATTTTTTAAATAAAATTTCAATAACAAGTAAATAGGCGCTGGTAATGTCTTGAGTTTGAAAAGTAAGCTTTGATACCAGACCCTATCAAAAGCCTGTTTAACATCCAAAAACACTACTGAAAAATACAAGTTTCTTTCAAAAGCATCATTACATTATATTACATTTATTATACCATAAAATTCCTTAGGTTAGGTTAGGTTAGAGGACGTGCACCTGTCGGTCAAAACAAGCACAGTACCCGGAGGTCGAAATTGACCCATTGTATATTGTTCTTAGGGGAGGAAGGAAAAGGAGGATATAGGAAAGTAGGGAAGGGGAGGGAGAGTCAGGTATTATATTGTGTCTTTCTTAATCTATTTGAAACAATTGTCTTCAATATTTTTGCGATCAATGGCAGTAAATTAATTGGTTTATATCAAGTCACATTATTTTCGGGTCTAGTAGGCTTAGGAATTTAAAATTTTGGTTTCATCAGGAGAGTTTGTAGCTCGAATGTTTGTTCTAGCTGTTTTGAAAACAATTGTCCTTTGTTTTTGCCTGATTTGCACCAAGTACGTTCTTCCTTCTTTTAGGAATGTTTCTATCAGCTGGCCTTATCAAATATTTTGTAGCTTTATATAGGATGTACATATGTGTTGAGGTATTGATTTTTTGTAAGAAATTCGCGGTTTCACAATTTTTCAGATCACGTACAAGTATTTGTTTCTTTGATGGTGATAGTAGCGCAGCTTCGTGGGTCTTGTGAAATTTTCTAGCGCAGTGTTCATGTCTAGCCAGTTCGGATATGGGTGTTAAGATTAAGATTAAAAAGGTGGTCTGGCACTCCAGAAAATACAAAAACAAAGTAAAGTATATTATTTGTACCGTTTGATCAGCAAGTGGGATTTCCAGCTGATATGGTTATAAAGTTATTGTTTCTTACGCATCTGTGGAGTTTTCTTCCTTTCGGTTTAATAATTCTAAATCGCCACAGAGTCCTTTATAAAAATTCTCATATTCTTGAGATGTAATGCAATGTCTATGTAGCAAATATTCTGTATCAACTTTGTTATTTTATATTCTGGCTATTAGGCCCAAAATCTCGTTTGAGTTTAAGAAACAAAGTACTGATTTACAAAACTATCTTAAAACCAGTTTGGACCTATGGAATTCAACTTTGGGGAACGGCCAGCAATTCGAATATTGAAATACTTCAACGTTACCAGTCAAAAACTCTGAGACTCATTGTCAACGCTTCATTGTTTGTATCAAATTTTTTAATCCACAACGACCTTTCCATTCCAAAGATAATAGACGAAATAAGAAGGTTCAGTGAAAATTATTTCGGCAGGCTAATTCATCACGACAATCCATTAGCTATTGCTCTACTTGATGACACCAACGAAATAAATCGACTGAAGAGACACCACATACTGGATTTGCCATTTCGAAATTAATTAAATATGTATCAATTTTTCTAATTATAAATATGTAAATATGTATATACTAAACTACTATTAATTTATAGATCAAATTTGCATAAGTATGTACGTTGTTGGTCTCAATGGAGTCCAACAAATATGTGATATAAATATTGTATCAAATTTGCTTATTATCCCAAAGGGATAGATTGTAAATAAAGTGTTGACAAAACAAACAAAAAAAAAATATATATATATCTCAACTTAAAAGTAGGGTAGCCAGCGTCAGGGATAATTAATGGTAGTGGATTATACTTTTTTTTCTCATCTAATGTTTTCAGCAACTTTAATTCTAAGAAATACATTTTTTTTGTAAGTGAATTATTGTGATTTTATTTTTCGACGTTTAATTGCATTATTGTCTGTTACTTGTTGCCTTATATCTTCACTATCATCAGTGTCATCCTCACTCAATGTAGGCATGTTGATATTTTTAAGAATTTTCAAACAATATTTGTTATTTTGCTTGTTTCCTACCTATGATTTTTTAGTTTATGTTATTACTTTTTAATGTGTATGTTGGTTCTTTCTGTTATTTGTCGTTAAAACTCTAATGAAAAATAAGTAGAACACAGCTAATAGTATTTATGCACTTATATCCACAAGCGCGGTTTCTAAACTCCCGATACAAATAAAAATGTGCAATTATAAATATAAATTCTACTGCTTTTATGAAAATTTAAAGATACTCGGACACGGGGGTTGGCTATGATTTTTTTTTTTATTTACTGTTTTATACACTTCTGTATATAAAAAGTGATTTTTCTCAATAGTATCAATTCGACTTGGGCTGTTATTGGGACCACAGATATGTAAACAAACACAAAATAAGCAACCAACATTAATTTTTATTTTCATACCAACTATTAGGTTGTTCGGAAAGTAATTTTTTCTTTTTTTGTGAAAATGAAAGACAGTTTTCATATAATAAACAAATAAAAATAATCGCCGGTTCGCATAAACTAATGCCTTATCCCGTCCTCATCAGCTTCAACGGGCCTTCTCGAACGTGGTGCATCTTCTTCTTTAAAATTACCGGATCGAAATTTAGTGAAGCAGTTCAGGCACTGGCGTACTATCGACATATCTTTTCCACGCACATCGGTCAATTTCTTTCTGGCTTGAACAGCATTTTTAATATTTCTGTAGTTAAACAGTAAGTTATGTCGAAAGTGCTCCTTAGAAGCTCTCCATAATTGAAATGGCACAAACTAAAAACTACTTCGTAGAATCAATTGGAATTTTTCACACAAAAGCCTTACTACATGAGCTTTCAAAGCACATAAAAATTATACAGTTTAAGTGTGAAGTTGGGTTCAAAAAATACAATTAATCCTCTGTTGAGAAAAAGCGACCCAATAGTATGTGTGCTTTATAGATAATTCATACGATGTCGAGAACATTCATGAATGCGTATCGTTTTAATTTTTGATAGTGTATTGCGAGAACGTAACTCTGTTGAATCACATATGCTTAGGTAGTTATATTGACAGTTTCTGTAAGTGTGCGGCATTAAACTACATATACGACTGACAATATCGAAGATGTGCTCAAAAATATGCATGTACAATAGACAGCATATTTGACTTAACAAATATTCTTCCAAAAATGTATTAATCTTGTAATATTTGTTTGGGCGTATAGTTGAAACAATAAAAAAACATAAATCTTCTACTCTAGAAGCTGACAAGCATACATAACATAATACATACATAATTGTTCATTTCAACTCTTCAGTCAGGATAATTGACCTAGTTTCTCACACTACTTTTGTTGTGTGTGTTAATTTTATACATAAGTAGCGGGACTCCGAACAACAGATTTTTGAGAAACTTTTCAAGGCAATTTTGTTTACTTTTAGAGCTTTTGCCAAAAATCTGCTGAGAGGAAATCGCCGAAGAAATACTTTTTGTATTTTTATATAAGAAGCTCAAATTTTATTTTCATTTAAGAATTCCTATGCGATCAAAAAACGTTTCCATATTAGATAAAATAAATTAAATTTTTCTTAGTCAGAATTTTTTATGAAAAACTTGTTTTTTATGGAAAAATTATTATTTATGCATTTAGATCCATTTATTTAATCTTACGTTTATTTCATTTGCATTTTTTGGGTGGAAGTTTAAACCCCGTAGGAGTGCTACACTTATAGTCAAATATGGCAACCTTTTTTACAGCAATTTGCTTTTGTATAGAACAAAAGAAACTGAGCGCAACGTTTTATGTAAGAAAATGATTTTTAAAAAATAATAAACTAAAAATGTCTATTGCCAATTTTGGTTTCATATAATTTAAAATCACTAAAATTTTCGTCAGCGTTTGAATAAAACATTTAAATAAAACTTTCCAACTACTTTTGACAGTTCTTGAGTGAAATTAAACCACCAACGTAGGCCCTTTAAATTAGAAAATAAAAGTAAGATTAAGACGTCTTTTGCATGTTGAAATTAGTTTCGAAATAGGTGTGAGAAACTTTTTTGCATTTTCTTTTAAACTTTCTTTCGCTTTTGTATGTAAAAACTCAATTTCGTAAAAAATGTAATTTTGTTTGGCATTGTGATTTAGGTTCAAACGCAAGACATGAATATTATACTTGTTATTACATTATTATTATTATATATATTATTATTATTATTATATTATAAAACCATTACATATTTATATATTATTACTTTTTAATATATTTACCTTATTTAAATTATATTCTTTTTGATATTTTTTTTTTTTATTTTTCACCTTTTTTAAATTAATTTTTTAGCGCTAAAATTTTTCTTTTGCTAATGTTTTGATTTCAAACACAAAATAAACAAAGACTACTGATATTATAAATAAGGGAGCTTTATATTAACACCGTTGACTAACTACGAGTCATCTCTTAAATTCTTTTTCTCTTAAAAACATAATTTTTTGCCTTTTGATGATCTCTACGATTTAAAAATAGTTTTTAGTAATATAATGTGAAAAATTAAATTGATGTTTTTGGCCAGTTTTCTGAATGTTGCCGCGGCAGTCAAGGTGTTAACTTCTCTATGCGAAACAAAAAATAAAAGAAAATGTGAAATCAAATACAACTCTGTGTATATACGAATAAAGAACAAAGCAAGTTTCCGAGTACATGAAATTCTGAAATCACCCCCGCTCGTTTCTCCCCTCTCTCCTACAAACTCAAAAGTGTTGAAATTTGTTTCGAAATAAATTTCAAAGTGCAAAAGGCGTCTAAGTAAACTCAGTACGAAGAATAAAGTTAACTTAATCGTTGATCTAAAATCCCTAGAAATGGCCCTCAATATAGAAGTATTAAATAATTACCTCACGTGCGGCAAGTGATATCATATTTAAATAAAAAAAATTCCGCAAACACGAATCCCGGAATAAAAGGGTTTTAATGTAAAACAATAAAGTGAAACCTAACGAAAGGCAGAAAGTTAAAACAATGCATTGCGAAAAGGTATTGATGTTATATCTATTTTTAACAACATACATCGATGATTTCTTATGATGTTTTTGTTGAAAAATACTACGAATTGAGTTGTTATAATTTTCCTTTCACCTTATTAAGTTCGCTCTAAATATGTATAGTCAGACTTTCATATTTGCTGATAAAATTGCTTTTTTAAGTGTAGTTCAAAATAGAAATGACAATTTTATAAATTCTGTATTTTGAAATGAAATATTATACAATATATTTATTTACTGGAAAGTTTTCTATTACTTTTATAGATTTTAAAAAAACATGAATATTTCGGAAAGTATGGGAAGATTCATAAAGTTGTCATAAATCCAAGTACAGCTTATGCTGGTGTTCAGGTATGTTCGATGACAATAAATATTAATTATGCATTACTAAATTAAATTTTTACTAAGGGACCATCGGCTTCTGCATATGTTACCTATGTTCATAACGCAGATGCATTGAGGGCTATACAAAGCGTTAATAATATTATGATTGATGGGCGCCTGATAAAAACCAGCCTCGGAACTACAAAATATTGTAGTCACTTTATGAAGAATCAACAATGTCCTAAGGGGGATTGTATGTATTTGCATGATTTAGGAGATCCAGAAGCAAGTTTTACAAAAGAGGTATGGTTTAAATTTGGTGTGATAATCTCGTTTTCCTATACAAATATATATATTAATTTTTTTAGGAAATGCACCAAGGAAAGCATCAAGAATATGAAAAACGATTACATGACGTTTTAATTGCATCGACAGGTTCAAACTCGGGTGTATGCGTAGTTCCTGTCGGAGTGGCGAACTCCGCAAATAGTAATAACAAAATTTCAGAAAATAATAAGGTAAATAGTACGATTTCTAACTCCACGAGCTCGACTAGCATATCAACATCGTCAATATCTATGCCAAATAACACTTCGACTTCTACTGCCTCTGTCCCGCAAAAAGAAGCTTGGCCGAGTTTATCTGTTTCTCCAGTTAATCCGAAGGAATTTTTAAATAATACTGGAAATAAAAGTAAAAAAGATCGTAGTAAGCAAGAAAAGAATAAAATAGAAAAAACTCCTAAATCAAAACTAAACAAAAATAATGGATCAAATTCGTTTTCTAAAGACGTTGAAATATCTACCGCAGTTATAAATCCAAGCCTTGAAAGCTCACCAACTAATAACAATTTTGTTAATGAACAAGGAAGTAAATCTAAAATTGATAAGAGCAAAGAGAGGAATCTTGTGAAAAAAGAAGCGATGACGTCCGAGATTGAAGTTAACGAGTTTGAAGATACCCCTAAAGCTTCAAATTCAATGGTTCACAATTTGAATAGCAGTAAAATTCGAAATGAGAGCAATATATCTGAAATAAATAGTTTGCAATCTGCAAGCGCTAGTAGTATCAATAGCGCTTGCGTAATTAACGAATGCGAAAATAATTCAATAATTGAAAATGAAAGTGGAAAAAGTACACCTGGAAGTTTTAATGAAAACGGCTTAATTGATGAAGTTACCAACTACAAAAGAAATTTTAAAAATTCAATACAACCTAGTTTGAAATTGGAAACTAAGGGTTCAAAATCTGAAGAAATGGTTTTATTAGAAAATTCCACTAAATTTGAAGAATATAAAGATGATCTCTTTGCAGAGAATGGTGTTAATAATGTCGAAAATGTGGCTGAAACGAATGATAACATACATAGAAGTAAATCTGAGAATAAAACAGCTCATAACAATTCCTCAGAAAATGATAATAACTTATTAGAAAGAGAAAATATAACAGCTGATACAATTACAGGTAAAAACACATAAAAAAGTATTAATTTAATGTATTTAAATTTAATATAAATAATTTAAAAATAACATCAACATTTATTTTTTATGGAATATATACACTGCGGTTCATTAGTATAGAACCAACACATTTTATTTTAAAACATCGCTAAAGATATAATAAAAAATACAAAGGATGTACTTACATAGGACAAGCGAAAAATTTTTCGAATTGCCTCAAATTCATCCCATTCTACCTCCAAAATTAAGTATTTAACAAAAGTTAATGATATGCTATTTTATGAAATCCATTACCATATTATGACTTTGTTCGATTTTTCTACCGATTTCGCGATAAGAATTATCTTCACAATGGTAAACATCAATTTTTACCATTTCCGGTGAAATTAAGGAACTTTTCCTTTCCATATTGATTTAGCTAACTGCAGTCACTAGTTGTAATTTCAGTTTTATTTGGTTTTTATAAAGATTTATTACTACCGCCTACTGATTTAAGTTAAAAATGCACGTGGTTTTATCCTGTTGAATCAAAAAATAACTATAATACTATAATAATAATAAAAATTTTATACTTGACTGCAAAGAAAGAGAAAAAGTACCATTATAATCAATTTTTTTTACTATTTTTTTGTATAAATTAGTATTTACAGCATCAACTATTTTTCTGCAAAACTAAATTTTTTTTTTATTCTATGTTTATTTGCAATTTAAACACAGTTTTTACTTTAAAATATGTTGATTCTAACCTGATGAACCGCAGTGTATGTATTACATATGTTTATATATATATTTTTTTAATTACCCCTATTCTGCATTTCGATTACGTCTTCGCATTCAGTTCCGTTACGATCGAAAATTGGTATTCTGCAGAAAAACGGAATCGAAAGGATAAGAAGAGGATAACAATGTTTACAAAATCAATTGTATATTGTATTGTAATCAATTGTAATAAGCAAGCTGTTATAATTTTCATAAACAAATGTCAAATTTAATAAAACAAGTTCTATGTATAATAAAGTAAATTATTTATAAATTTAATAAAAGAAAAATATTGAAATAAAATCAAAAAAGTAAAAATAAGTCTTGCATAAATTTGCCAGTTTTTCGTACTGCTCCGGTGTTGTTGTTTTTTACCTGTATACATACATAACAAAACACTCATATTTCAGTACAAAATCGTTAAATCGTTTCTGAATTTTTTAATTTTAATTTTGTACTTACAGTAGAAAAAACCTCCGTTAACAAAAAAAAAAAAAAAACAACTGAGAGAAACGGAGCTCCGATCGTAATGCAGAATGCATACAATCGAAAGAAACTGAGCGAAATCGAAACGCAGAATACCAAAAATGTCAGACAGAGAAAATTTCGATTCGAATCGAAACTCAGAATAGGGGTGAATGTTAATACTTGATATCCTAATTTATACATATTTTAATGTACTATTGAATAATTTATTTATTGTCTACACCTACACGTATTGTTAACAGAGATGTTAATAGACAAAAATTTAATAACCAACGTTGCTAAGACAAAATATAATAATATATACAGTGGCGTACAAAAGTGTTTTCATGTTGGTAAATTTCCTAATAAAACGTCAATAAAATATTTTCTAGCTAAGATATTTTAACGCAAATTCGGATGTTTATTCATTACTGTTGGAATCTGTTATAGTGCAAAAAATGTGTAAAAATAACAATTACAACTATAGTTATCAAGCATGATCGCAACATTTGGCAACTCTAACACTTTTGTTCATATTGGTTTATGTCACTTTACAAGTGTCAATTTATAATTTACCGTTATTTTCTTTTTATCGAGTTATAGTTTAATATCAACTTTGTTTTTAAAAAAGTTTAAGTGCACTTTCCAAAATATTATTGGCATTTTTTTATTAATATAAATATTGGTAATTTATTTGTAACTACAAAATGAAAAAAATAACCGTGGAAATAGAAGATCGAACAGTAGTTATGACGGAAAATTAACAGTTATGCAAAGAAATAGCTAAATTTTTAAAAATAGCCCATAGCACTGTGCAAAGTGTTCATAAAAGACGAACTATATCGTCCAAGGTTGTTAACAGACGCAGGCATATTGAGCGATTAATGAGAAATAGAGAGACTACAACACCAAAATTAGCTGCCAAAGCAATAAATCAACACATTATTGATTGGACTGTTCATAGATCAATACGAAGAATTGGTCTAGTCACAGCATTCAAGAAAATAAATAAAATAAATAAATAACATAAAATAAATAAATCAAATAAAAAATGTTAAGGCGCACCTGTAATTTTGTAAAGAATATGAAAACTGGACAGCAGAGGATTGGAAGCATGTGATTTGGTCTGATGAAATTTAAATTAACCGTTTCCAATCACATGGGGAAGAATTAACTGGGGCCGCCCACATGAAAATCTTCAAAGATATCACGTAAAGCAAACAGTAAAACATGGCAGGGGAAGTTTGATGGTGTGGGGGCGTTTTACATGGTGGAACATTGGTCCACTGGTTAAGGTAGAATGCATAATGAAGAAGGAAGATTATCTCAATATTCTTCGGACTAATTTGCCAGAATATGTGGACAAAAGTGCATATCCCAAGGAAGAGATACACTTTCAACAAGATGGCGATCCTAAACATATCTCCAAATTTGTTAGAAATTGGTTGTCTAACCAAAAATTTAAATTTTTTAAATGACCAATGCCCGGATCTCAATCCTATAGAACATTTATGGGCTGTTTTAAAAAGAAAACTGGCCGTGTATGAAAGAGCACCTACGAACATGGATGAACCCTGGCAAAAAGTACAGGAGGATTGGAACAAAATCCCAGATGAAATCATACAAAAATTGGTGGAGAGTATGCCAAAGTGCATGAAAAATGTAAAAAATTACAAAGAATTGTGTACAAAATATTAAAATTTGCTTAATATTAAATTTTTTGAATATATGTGCAAAAGTGTTCGAATTAACTTAAATATATAATGTAATAAACAAGTAATCAACCCTGACCCTGAAACATTCATCTTGCGTTCTCATTCATTAAAGATTTTATAGGGGTTAAAGGGCGGCATCTGCCAACATAAATATACTTTTGCTCGCCACTAAATTCCTACATAATTGCTGCTTGACAAGTTTATTTGAACTATCTGAGCGTAAATTTTATTTTTTTTTTTTTCAATATGATATTATTAGCGTATGCTTAAGAATTATAAGAATTATTTTCACTCTCGCTATAAATCGAAAATTTAACAAAATTTGAAGTGTAATAGAATTGTGCTTTGTATTGAAACTTCAGGAAAATATTTTACGTTGATAACTGAATGGATGATGAGACAGATTATTCCATACTGGAGGAGTATGTAAGTGTTGATTTTGAGTAAAGGAGTGTATATACGTGCAACATCAGTATTGGATCCACGTCTATTCCTGGGTTATCACCAATACTCACTTTCGCCCTAAAAACTGGAACTTGTTCTAATATTATTTCATTTACAGTTTTTCTACCAGAGAGAATAAGAGCCTTCTCCAGCAGATACCAGAGTCACTTTTTTAAAAGTTTAATAATGGTTGACCAACATATTCAATATTAATGTACTAAATCAAACTTCATTTTATTTCAGTATGGTAATAGGTCGCCTTAGACTAGGAGGTAGTTTCGTGGCTTATTAGACGTAAGGTCTCGGTTTAAACCCCAGGTTGGTCATCAACAAAAAAAAAAATTAAATACGAAAAAATATTTTTTCGACGACTTTCTCTCAACAAATTTCTACAAAACATCTTAGAGTAAATAAAATTGTTTTAAAAGAGTCTCATAAATCTGCCGTTCGGAGTCGACTTTAAACTGCAGATCAGGCAATTCATATATAAAATAACACACATAGCCTAAGTGGTGTAAGAAGATAGGTCGTACTCCTTAAGTCAAGGGTTGTAATGACCAAAGCCTTTAATTGTCGCCGTGGTCTAGTGGGTAGTGTGTTGGCTTATTAGACAAAAGGCCCGGGTTCGAATCCCAGGTCAGACATCAAAACGAAATATATTTCTTCGGCGACTTCCTCTCAGCAGATTTCTGGCAAAGACTCTAAGAATAAAAATTGCCATGAAAAGCTTCTTAAAAATCGACTTTAAACTGTAGGTCCCGCCACTCATGTATAAAATTAACGCACACAACATAAGTGGTGTGAGAAGCTAGGTCGTAATCCTGACTGAAAGGTTCTAATGGCCAATTATGTATGTATGTAAATTTTCTTTCTTGAAAATAATTATAAATTACAACATCATAGCTTCTAATCGTCATTTACATTCTTTGTCCATTGGAACTGAATAAATGCCAAGACTGTGCGCTGGCTTATTAGACGTAAAGCCAGGGTTCGAGTGCCAGGCCAGAAAATAAATACAAAAAGTATTTTTTCGACGATTTCCTCTCAGCAGATTTCTGGCAAAAACTCTGAGAGCAAATAAATTTGCCAAGAAAACTTTCGCAAAAAAATCTGTCGTTCGGAGTCGACTTTAAACTGTAGGTCCCGCCACTTATGTATAAAATTAACACATACAACAGAAGTAGTGTGAGAAGCTAGGTCAATAATCCTGGTTGAAGGGTTGTAATGACCAATTATGCTTGTATGTAAGCATTATGAATTTGTCTTCGGTATTAGGCATCAAGTTCAAAAACGCTATTAATTATACGGCGCTTGGGTCGTGCCCAAATTGATAAGACTTTTGTAAAAATCCCATACGTATTCCTAGGATTTCTAATCATCCTTGCACCATTATTTTTTCTATCAAGTGAAGATTCAACAAATCAATGGTCAGAGAAGAGGTGCTCCTCCGAGACCTTCCAATCCCTGATATTATCGTAAGCATTTCTCTTGGCATAGACGCTCGTGCATTGTATGATGACCAATCAGCAGTGTCATCACTCTATCTGAGGGTGAAAGATCCAGTATTTTTTTTATTATAATTGGGGTTTCGTTGCTGAAAGTAGGAGTTGAATATGTCAAAGTTATTCTTTACAAGTATACAGGATCTGGGCCTATCTACAAATTGCATGAACCAAATTGCAATCCATAGAGCATATTGCCCGAAGACTAGGGTTCTTTTGTTAGGGTAATGTAATAAACATTATCAATAGTAAATAACCTAGGCTAATTTAGGTACAATAAGCAGCAGAGGGGTATGAAGTACAGCACTGTCCTATTCAATAGGGTTATACTAGGGATGCCAATCGGGAAATCCCGAAATCCCGAGATTTTCGGAATTCGCAAATCCCGAGATTTTTAAAAATTTGTCCTAAAAATTTTATATCACTCGACTTCGATAATAGCTTCTCAGATGAGGAAAACCCTACTTCCATTGCTAAAAAGTTATTTAATGACATCGAAGAATACAAAAGCCCTATCAAATAATAGGATTACTGATTTATTTACATCAGAAGATGGTATAGGTTAATATTTACAAGCTGCATACAGCTATCTTGGAACTATTTCACCAATAAATATTGATTGCGAGAAGTGTTTTCCGACGGCAGCGTATGTTGACAACAAAATTCGTTCATGCCTATCAGATCACATGTTAGATGCTTTAATTTTTTTTTTAATCCAAATAAATTTCTTGAAACTAATGCATTTGAATATGTATGAATAATTTTTATTTTCTTTAGTTTACGCTTTTTTGTTACTTTTTGTCTTGCTTTTTTATATTTTATTTTTAATGACATATAATTCTGAAATACAAATTTGGCTACCTCAACATTTTGAAGGCAAATGTAAAGCAAAATGCCAAGAAATTAGGCATAGCGAAAGATTTTGCGGTTTACCAGGACAATCATCCCAAGCACATTTCGGGTGTCGCAAAGCTTTGGTTGATCCATAATTGGCCCAAACTTATACAAACCCCTGCACAGAGCCCAGATCTTAATGTAATTGAACATCTTTGGGAAGAATTAGCAAGAAGAGTATACCGACAACAATTTAACACTTTGAATCAGCTTAAGGCGGTTTTACTGGAAGCGTGTAGCTCCATAGAACCTGTGGTACGCTACAATTTGGTAAAAACAATTCCAAAACGTTTGCAGGCCGTTCTTGAGAACAAAGAATGCCACAACGTATTAATTGCTGTTTCTTGTCATTTTTAGCAATGGTGCTCTTATGTGTCCGATTATGCGTTGAGCTCAAAAAATTGAGTTAATTTTCTTTTCCTTTATAAGATTACCGTTATCATGAAAAATGTTGTTATTTTTTTATTAATCTGAAAGTCTGTAATATAGAATGTAAATCAAAGCAAAAAACAACATATATATAATATTTTCTTTTTAAGTTGTAAGAGCACTTACATATCAGACTAATGCTTGTCCGATTATGCAATGGAGCCAGTGTAATTGGAATATAAATGATTTTGTTAACAGAATACATTTTTTTCATTTTTATTGTTAAGAGAAATATCCCGGGATTTCGGGATCGGAATTAAAAAATCCCCAATCCCGGAATTTTTAAAAATCTATCCCGTTTGGCATCCTTTAATTGTACACAGCGTCTCTAGGTACAAATTGAATTAATATATCCTGGTACTTAACATCCCAGGAAAATCGGTAAAGATTCAAATTGAAGCCATAAAATAGCAGGCATAGACTAACTATGCAACAATAGTTTAGACGCCTTTCGAGGTGTTTAGAACTACCCACCACGAATCACTACCGAATTCTCATTAGACTAAACTTAATCTTTTTATCAAATGATAAAATGTATGAAATGATGTATGACACGGGCAAATATATAAAACCGTACCGTAAATCGAGATTTTCAAAACTTTAAGACCCCAGTGAAGATGTAAGCCTGCATCTTCCAATTGTGCTCAAACTTTGGTAATCCTAAAATCTGACAGAAACAAACATTTTCAGGGGGTGCCCCCAAAAAAATTCTAACATTTTTTTTACCACATAAGATAAAACCACCTTAATATACATATATGATGTACTGATATGTACTTTTTTATTATTTCTTTAATATTTTATTATTATATGTATTTAATTTAATTTATTAAATATTTCATAAAGAATGACATGTAATTTTTTGATATTTCTTTAATAATTTATTATTATATGCATTTAATTTAATTTATTAATTTATAAAGAAATTTTACATTTTTAATTGGCTTTGGTTGCTATCAACTCCACGTATTCTTATATAAAAATACATATAAAATAAAAGTGGTTATTTAATTTAAATTCTAATAATATTTATTTTAATTATTAAAATTTTTAAAAAATTATAAATTTTTTCTGTTACTCGTCCATACATTTCGTAGCAAAAACGGAATCTTTCGATTCAATCGTAAGCTGGAATACAAATTTTCAATGAGTTATCCAAATACAGTAAAAGGGCGACAATTTAATTCATTAAAAATGTTGTTATAAAATCATTTTCTAATTATTACAACTAATTATTTATTTATTTTCATATTCGTAAAGCGGTCTCTTAATAGGTTAACTGATAACTCAAAGAGGATAAAATCCGTATCTTAATATATCTGCAGCTAATGCTGTTTAAACTAAAAAACTAAAATAGATTATAAACTTTTAGTACTTTTTAGTAAATAATTGTTGACCAATTAAGCTTTTCAGAAAATTGTCCAAATGAAAGTATCCAAACATGAATATTTTTATTCCGAAAATTATCCCCTTTATGAATAATTTTATACATCTGTTTTTAATTTTTATTTTACGTTCATTGCTCGAAAAAAGGTATATTTTATTCTTTGTATGAATTAATGAAACACAGAAAAATTGATTTAAATAAACATTATAACATTCACTTCGCTATTAAAAGAAAAATTTTGAACAATAAAAATTTTTTAGGTATTTCTTTTGTATTTAATTGTTTAAATTATTTATATTAATTTAATTATTTATATAAATCATACTTTACATAATTTATATAAATCATACTTTTTATGTAAATTGTACTTTAATTAGAAGTGTATACAAAGAGTATATGTAAAAAGTATATATAAAAATTTATTTTATTTATATGTTCATATTTTGCGTTAACTATGTAAAGTGAGTGAACATGTATTTGAGAGTTCCATAATATGTGGTGAATTTTGTTTGAGTTTATAAAGCAATATTTGATACATTAATGTTTTTCCATTTCAGATTCTATGTCACATCTCAAATTCTTTGATGAAAATAGTTTCTTCAGTTCTACAACAGGAACAGAATCTGCCCAATTAAAGCACATTGAAGATGATGTTCATAATCAATTAAGCACTGGGAACGCGCCTAATTTGCCTGATCTGATAAATGGTAAGACATTACATAAAAGTTAAAAGATCTGAAAAAAAGTAAAATTTTTCTAAATTTACGGTAAACAAGGATATCTTTAAATTTAGGTTATCGCCTCATAATGAGAAAAATCACTTTGAAAGTGAAAGTTATATATTTTTGCTATAGTAATATTTGCAGCTCGTTACTGCTTATACTAAAATAAAAAGTTTAAGATTAGTCAATTTTAGTGCAAGGGTTAGTTGGTTATTAATTTTCTTAAGTTTTTGAATCCTTATTGCTATAATCTTTGTGTAATTATGATGATATGATAACTTTAAGATAAAAGTTATCAAAAACCAATAATTTCCCAAATCTACGAAAACAAAAACAAGTATGACCTTTCTAAAGCAAATTCCGTACAACATTTTTAAAAGCAATTATTTCAGAGAAAAAACTATTGTTATTTTTGTAACAGCTCTGTTGCTGTGTCGTAGTCTAGTAGGTAGTGTGTTGGCTTATTAGACGTAAGGCCCGGGTTCAAACCTCCGGTCAGACATCAAAAAGAAATAACAAAAAATATTTCTTTGGCGACTTCCTCTCAGCAGATTTCAAAAAAACCTCTGAGAGTAAATGAAACAGCCATGAAAAGTTTCTCAAAAATCTGTCGTTCGGAATCGATTTTAAATTGTAGGCCTCATCACTCATGTATAAAATTAACACACCGTCACACAGGTTGTAACACTGACTGAAGGGTTGTAATGATCAATCAAATATGTATGTCTGCAGCTGTGTCCGAAAGTTTTTCCCTGTTGATTAGTCCAGAAAATTAAATTAAATTTGTTATATTGTATGCTTGTGAAATGATGGATTAAGATGATTTAAGATGTTAGATGCCGAAAGTTTTGGCTAATGTGCCGAGGGGTAAATCATCTGTTGTAATGTGGGAGTTAGGTTGTAAAGAGAGTTAGTAGGCCACAAGGTACACGTATTCTCTGACTTACGCCCGAGATAGGTTCCGGGTCGTCGTAAGTCGACCAAGATGGTCGTATGTGTGAATAGTCGTAAGTCAGACGGGTGTAAGTCGGGGACTGTTTATTTAGTAGTTCATTATGTTGTCTGACCGACAATATTTTGGACTCATTGTATAGGTGATCAACATTAGCGATACGAAGTTTGCAGTTCTGGGTTGTGTGCAGCGCTTGCTCATTCAAAAAAATATGAGAAAAAAATTTCATTATGTCTAAATTTTCTAATCAAACCAAGTATAAAAATCAGACTCAATAAATAATAACACAAGATTTTCATACAATTTGTTAAGTATTTCCATTTGCGCTGAAATGCCCCTTTTATGAGTTAAAGTACGAACTTACTGGTGGTAAAAGAAAGAATTTATCAAAAAAATAAAAATATCTACTTTTCACTTATGTCGATATTAAATTCGAGCATTTCTCATAAATATTTTACTATGTGGATTTTACCAAAGAATATGGATATAAAGAATGCACATTATGTAGAAGTAAAATTTCTTATGGCAGGTTTTAACCAGCGTTGCCACTAAAAAAATTTTAATCCTACCAAACTTTTGTCTAAAAACTACCAAAATCGTTGAAAACCTACCAGTTTTTTAAATCATGTAAATATGTATATATATTCTGAGAAAAAGTATGATTTTTTTATTAAAAAAGTATTACATGGTTTAATAAGTAACAAAACACAACAATATAACAAAAATAATTTATAAAATTCATTTGTAATAATATTTTTAAACTAAAAAATACTTTAACTTCTAGTTTCTGTTTTCTGTAAAAATCTAACATGTATTTTGTGGTTTTAAAAACACAAAATATGTGTAAAATGTTCATTCAAAGTACTCGTGGGTTATAGAAGCGTACAATATGTGTAAAAATGAATATGTCATAAGAACATATCGCTCCTGTTGCAATAAACATAGTCATATCTCAAAAAATTCAAATTTTTTAGTTATTTAAGTAAAACTGCTCTTTTAGACCTTCTGTACATGTTGAAAAAAAAATCAGTTTTATATCCCAAGTTGAACCGAAGTTATAGTAAAGAGTGTTTGCGGCAATTAGATCATAGGACTTATGTCTTGAAAACTTAAATCGCATTTTGTTAAGTTCAAGTTTTTTAGAGATATGACTATGTTGCAATAAAGGAGCGATTCATTAGTTTTCAATAATGTTTTAATGTGTTTAACTTCAAGTATTTCTTCAGAGTTAAGATTATTTTCAATATACATTTCTGTTTTATTAACCACACTCAACCTTTTTAAATAAATACTTTTTGATCCAACCTACCAAAAATCAATTTTACCTACCATCCTACCAATTTAAAAAATTTCTACCAAATTGGTATTTAATTTTTTTATTTTGTCGCACAGAGTAGTTTTTTTTATTTAATTAACTTTTATTAAAAAAAATAAAATAAAAAACTGAATTTAATTTTGGTCTTATTTTTTCTTATTTAGTGATTTTTTTCACAAATATTGATTACAAAATTTTTTTGGTGGCAACACTGACCAGAATCAGTGATTTCAGAAAAATTAATAAAAAAAAAAAGTGGTCAAACAATAAAAATGCACGATGAGAAGAGCGCATTATTACGCTCTTGATTTCTGTTTCCTTCCTATCTTTCTTCTTTCCCCCCCGCGTCAAGAAATATTTTTGAAAAATGCTCCAAAATATGTTAAAATGCACATTCTTTATACTTTATTTTCTTTGATTTTACGTATTTTTTAAAATCGTCCAGGGCTGTGACATCTGCCTTAAAAATTTGTATTTGTATTTGTATTTCTATCCCAATGTTATTTTTATAATTTTTTTTTTAGAAGGCTATGTGATTACAGAATGTGTTTATACATAAATAAATATTAGAAGAAATCAACTTTTGTAGCAATGCATAAATACTGTTCAGGTAAATATTATTAAGAGTCCAATTTAAATGATAAAAAGGCTCTGTTTTGGTAAAAAACTCAAAAAGTGTATTTGCTTAAAAATGTTAACGGGATTTTTGGCATTTAAATGTTGGAGGCGGCTTAGCGTAAGTGTGCGACAAATCAATGAATTCGACTATGTACATAAGTAAATAAAAAACTTACGAAAAGAAAAGAATGAATATTTTTTTTTTTTTATATAAAATTAGTATTTTTGTTTACTTCATTGTCTTAAAAACAGCTACTATAATACAGTAGTTTTCCGATTTTACGACTATTCAATTCTACGAACATCGCATTTAACACATTGACCAAGTCGTTTTGACGAACACCTTCCCAGGAGGCCAAACATTTTTTTACCTACAATACATTTTATATTTTTTTCACTTTATAAAACCTCAAAAAAATCATCCTAGCGCCAAAAATGCTTTTGTAAAAATGTTCATTAAGGGTTCTTTATTTAAAAATTACTTAAAATTTCACTCTGTGTCTTATATATATGAACTACAGGCTCGAAGTCAAAACAATCACTGTCGTACGGAAAGGCACCCCACGACGGTGTAGATGTCGTACGGAAACTTACGACTTGGCAGTCAATGTGTTAACGAACAGGCAAATTTTTCCTATTGAGTACCTTAAATAGCGAACAAAAATTATTTTTTGTACTCAGTTTAACGAACAAATAAAAATATTATTTGAATGAAGATAAAATGACATTTGACAAATATAGGTTAGGTTAGGATGCGAGGCTGCAGTCAAATATTTTGATAGCTGCGTTAAATTGACGCAGCAAAATAATATTGATTTTTCAAAATCAATGATTTTAAGAGAGCTTCAAGAAGAAGCAATAAAAATGAAAATTTCTACACCAAAAAAACAAACATTGCTAAATCAATTTTTTTAATAGATTTGTTTGTTTTTTTGTATGTTTTTGTTCTTTATGTGTACTAATGTAATATGAATTATTATTTTTTTATTATTTTTAAAAAATAACAATTAATTTGTGATATGAATTGTTCCTTTTTTATATTATTTCTATAAAAAATAATTCATTTTTATAGAATACGTTTAAAAAATATTTTATGTACTTTTAACTTATTCTCATATCAAAAACTCACATTTAAGATAGTGCTGCATATAACGAACTTTTCGATTTTACAAACAGGCCTGACAATATATAATTGTAATAAATTTGGTAAACCAAAGTCACTCACACTTTGCAGCAAAAAAACATATTATGCATGTTATGTAGAAATACTTCCCCCTATTATTTTATCATAATCCTAATATATATTATAAATCTTTCTGTAAATCTGTTTTTTTGTTTGTCTGTTTGTTAGCCAATCACGCTCGAACGTCTGGACCGATTTTCTTGAATTTTGGGATTTAGATCGGGCTTTTGTCGGTGCAGGTTATAGGCTATAAATCGTTTAAAAATTTAGACCAAAAGGGGAGAAAAATGGGACAAATGGGGAAAAAATGGTAATAGGTAATTTTTTACGATTTAGCTTGGTTAATTTTCCTAAATACATATCTATTGGAGGTATTCCGTTTCTAAAGTTGAACCAAAGGGGTCCAAAAAGGGGAAAGGGGCTAGCCAATTATGCCGGAACCGATTTTCGTGAAATTTTAGATACTGTACGAGCTTTTGTCGGTACAGGTTATAGGCTATAAATCTTTTTAAAATTTTTGCTAAAAGGGGAGAAAAAATGGGACAAAGGGAGAAAAAATGGTAACAGGAAATTTTTTACGACTTAGCTTGGTTAAGTTTCCCAAATAGCTGTTGAAGGTATTCCGTTTCTAAAGTTGGACCAAAATGGGTCCAAAAGGGAGAAAAGGGGTGAAAAAATAACCCGCACAACGTCGGGTACAATCTGCTAGTAATAAATAAATAAGCAATTGAAAGGTTTTAAAAATATAAATACTCTATACTCGAGAGACTAGTAATATAAATTAACCAAAAACCAAAGTCGTTTGCAAAGGAGAACATTTATACATAATTTAGTGAACCAAACCAAAAGTTTTATTGAAAAATAAAATACATACATACATAATTAGTCATTACAACCCTTCAGTCAGAAGGGTAGTAGTTTCTCACACTACTTATGTTGTGTGTGCTAATTTTATACATAAGTGGCGAGTGACCTACAGTTTAAAGTCAACTCCGAACAACAGATTTTTGAGATACTTTTCATGGCAATTTTATTTACTCTCGGAATTTTTGCCAGAAATCGCCGATTTCGTTATGTTTCTGACCTGGAATTTGAACCGTGGCCTCACGTCTAATAAGCCAACAACATCTTCTAGACTACGGAGGCTCCAAATTTAAATTTGATTGAAAGCACTTAATTTAAACAATGTGATATTTGATGATGACCACTATAGAGATCAGAGATCAGCCATGAATCGTACTACTCATAAGTACTCATGTAATTTTGAGCATGAGTGAATCAACAGTATTGAAATTCAACTACTCTGATTCATTCATACTCAGCACAACATTCATTTATAAGTACACGTTGCAATGAGGATGAGTACAACGTTGACATCAAACTCATAACATTCCAAATGAGTTTGATTCATACGCATACTCATTCATATTTATTAATTTAGAAAAGTACTTATAATACTCGAATCATTCATCAAAATTTATAGTCTTAGTTGTTGTTGCATTTACAAGAAAAGAAGAAAGAAAAACACAAAAACAGCAGGCAAAGCAAGCACACAACCATTCGTACATCAATTATACTTATTTTATGCTTCGTGTAAATGTTAAGCCGACACGAGTCGAAGTCAATAACATCATGCGTATTGTTAAGTATGAGTACTTCAAATTTTGAATGTGAGTAGTATGAGTATCATATTAAAATAAGTATGAATACGTATAAGTATCAGAAATTATAACTATTACTAGAATCTACTCATCGTTTTGAATACTCATTGCTGATCTCTGATAGAGATCTAAAGAACTAGCAGAAAATTGTAAGAGCTTATGGAAATAAATAATATTTTGATCGGAATAAAATTGATTTCATATGGCATACAATTAATAATAATAATAATAAATATAACTAATTGTAGTGTGATAAGATAAGATTCTACAGTGCTTCTAGTTTTTATATTGAATTGTAAAACTTATTTATTTATATTAATATACAGTGTAGGACTAAAGTCTACATGCAGTCCCATGTAGTGCTGTTCTGAAAAAAACATTATATATAGAAGCCAGAACTTAACAATGCCGCTATAGCTTCCCAAACCATAAAGCTCCCACTGCCATGCTTTACAGTTGCCAATAAGTTTTCGACTTGAGTTTGCACGTGCGCATATTGACAAAGGGATGGATTTCTGGTCCAAGGTTTTATGTAACTTATTCTCAACTGTAAACCATGGTAGCGGGAGCTTTATGGTTTGGAGAGCTGTAGCAGCATCTGGCGCTGGCAAGTTGGTTTTTGTTGAAGGCATTATGGACCAATATCAATATAAGAGTATATTGAAACAAATTTTAAAGCCATCTGTCTAATGCTTGAGTCTTGGGAATGGTTGGATTTTCCATGAAGACAAGTTGTGGCTTCTATATAACACGCCCAGGCAACTAAATAGCCCTCCACAACGTTCGGATTTAAATCCTATTGAACATGTTTGGGACCTTTTGGATCAAAAAATTAGTCAAATCCTGCGATAACCAGTTCATCAGGACTTATACTGCATAGTATAAGTTACCTTTTTTTGAGACTCAACTGCGTGTACGCTTTTGTCGTGCCATATTTTTGGGACTGTGAAGTTTTTTGTTAAAGAACAAATGAATTAATTTAATTTTTATTTTTTATGAAAAAGATGATTCTCGAAAAATACTGTATCATTAATTTTTCTATAAACTTAGTATCTTTTGCAGAACAGCACTACATGGGACTGCATGTAGACTTTAGTCCTTCACTGTAATTTCATAACTTCCAAATTTTGTAATTTTGCTGTAAACGGCAATTTCTCATAAATTTTCAACAACTTATAATAATTTTAACGTAAATCTTAAAAACATTTTTTATTAATTTTAAAACTAATGTTTTTATTTTATATAGGTATTGACGGTTATCAAAATACAACAAATGGTAAATATAAAACAAATTTTTTGTGATCAGTACAATTTTTTTAATTTTTTTTTTTTTTTTTTTTGTTTTAAGAATGGGAAGAAGCATTAAAAAATGTTGTGCTCAAAACTAACAAGCAAATGGAAGAAAAATTACAACAAAACCTGCATCAACAACACCTTCAGAATCAATGTAACAGCAAACAGCAAGAAGAACTAAAAAGAATTCAGGAATTTCAAAAGCATAACAATATTATTAGTTCCCTAAACTTATCACAATTAAATGGAATACAGAATGGTAATTTAATTATTTTTTTTTACTGTGTAGTTTTTCTAATGCGTTAAAAAAATTTTTTTACTTATACATATATTTATTAAGCTTATGAACTAAATTCTAAAGGAGAAGGCATGTAGAATCCTACATGTAACTTTAATTTTCTCAAATTTGAAATACATGTTTTCTTATGGGCTTTGATTAATTCTGCACTTTTCCGCTGACAGCTTTCAATGCAAGTCAAAAGTATTTACTTGCCAACTGTATGCGCTTTTTTATCTCTGCAGGCGAATAAAATATATCCGATTGTGTCAACGTTATATATGTATTGTTACTTTGCTGTCAGTTGAAAATGTCAAAGTACAACGTAAGATGAATTCTTTGTGACTCTGCCAGGATTACTACATAGATTATCATGCCACTTATGCTGTGTGTGTTTATTTTATAAAGTCAACTCGGAACGATAGATTTTTTGGGAAATTTACTTGGCAATATTATTTACTATCAGAGTTTCTGTCATTAATCTGCCAATTTTTGTTCCTAGTATTTCTAATCGTCCTTATGTTATTTATTCTTTCAAGAGAGTTCTATAAATATGTTATCGAAGAAGGAAATTGCAACCTTCGAATAAAAAATAAACGTTTTACAAAATAAAGAAGGTGACGAAACCTGAAGGAGATGTAATATTTAATTTTTTAACACAGAGAAAACTGTTGAGGCTGACATAGGCGATATATTTGGTAAGACGGATAAGAAAGCCGACTGCCTTAAAACAGCAGCAGGAAGAAATATTGCAAGGATGAGATGGAGGAATTCAAAGAGATAAAACCGATAAGTTTCAATCGTAGTGCTCCTCTAATGGTTTTATAATTTTAACAATATATAATAATTAATGATAAAACGATACAATTTAACAAGAAGAGCAAATTTGTATTCGGCAAGCGTTAATTTATGAACCTCAATATGCAGGGAAACGGAAAGGCTTGAACAAGCCATACAACTTCGTGCGTTAACGAATTAAGATTGCCAGTGACTAAATGGGAGCTAGATAAGAATTCAAGGAAGGCCAACGAAATATAGATATATCTTCCGAGTTAAAGACCTACTGGACAGAAACCCAAATCAGATAGCGCGTTACTAACATTTAGCGTGTGTTTTTATAAATAGAGGATATATTTCAATAAATGTTTATTCTATTTAAATAAAAAATTATTCACGATAACTGAACTTATTTAAATTACTAAGTATGTAAGGACCAGAATAAATAGTTTATTTTATTTTAATTGTAATCTTCAAATTCACAATAAATAAAGGATCTACAGAATCTAAAAACGTATCAATAACTTACGTTGAAGTCGCATTAGTCTGTTTTGTTATTTTTAGTTGATAAAAATATGTTTATTTTATTTAAAATGGAAACTAAATATGCTGTTTTTTTATTTAGTACCCCTGCGCTAATGCACTTAAAACATACCTGTTAAATTTCGATTACGATTAGTAATCAATTACATTACTTTTTAAAAATAATTGTAATGATTATATAATTCTATGAACAATTTTTTCGAAATAATAATTGATTACGATTACAATACATATAATCAAAAAATAATCACGATTACTAGCGATTAGTCTAATAATCAAAAGTAATCAAATTATTTTCAATAATTACTTTCAAATTATTTTTGATTGTTTTGAAATATTCAAAAGTAATCCAAAAGTAATCAAATTGTTTTCAATAATTCTATTATATTTTATTTTGAAAATAATCAAAAAGAATTTGGAAGTAGTTATTGAAAACGATTTGATTAGTTTTGAATTACTTCTTTTTGATTATTAGACTAATCGCCAGTGATCCTGATTATTTTTTGATTATATTGTAATCGTAATCAATTATTAACTACATTAACTAAAAATAATCGTAATTGTAATCATTATTTCACCATTCAAAAAAAGTAATCAAACTATTAATCATTACGATTACTAATCATATAAAAAAAAATATTTCTAATAGACTTTACTTATTTCTATTTCAGACATTCAAAATATATCCAGTAGTTATTTACCTGGTTCTGAATTAAGCCGCCAGTCTAGCTTTCTTCAACAGCAATTACTTCCACATCAATCGAATCTAACTTTTGGTGAAAATACTTTAAACAACTCAGTCTTTGGAACAAATATGTCAAAATTTTTTGATTTTCACAAACATCAGCAACAAAAATTACAACAACACGTGAGTAAATTATTTTAATAAGAAAAATCAATCACAATGTCTAAGTTTAATAATTTTACTTAACTAAGGAAAAAATCACTTTTGTAAACATTTGAATAGAAGTTAAATTAAAGTTGCCAAATGTCGGATTCTTTTCGCATTTGAGCACTTCAATAATTTGTAATAAAGAAACGCCGTTTATCTAACGAATCCGTATTTCATCCATTTTGCAAATGGAATGATGCAAGACCATTTACACTAGATCGTGTATTGGGCTAACCTATATATATAAAAATGAATGTGTGTGTTTGTTTGTATGTTTGAACGTTATAGACGACTAAACGGCTGAACCGATTTTCTTGAAATATTCACAGTACCTTCCTGTATGCCTGGAAGGAGTTAAAAAACTGTAACAGCTAGAATCCCCAATTTTTGTATATGTAGCTTTAGTTTAAGTATAAATATTTTGGAAAAAAATAGGGAGTTCACCAAAAGCGGTTCACCTAACCTAACCTAAAGTACTAAAATCTGCATATCTAGAACACCAAAACAGTTAGACTGCTCAAATTTTCTACGAATATCTAAAGGTTCAATATAAATATTTTTGTTAAAAATGGGCGATCAAGCATTAGGGACATGGCAAACTCCATATGAGCTAATTATTAAAATTTGTATATCTAGAAAACTATAACAACTAGAGTCCGCAATTTTGTATTTCAGCTATAGAAAAGTGGTGCCTCTCACGTGAAGTAATTACAAAAATTTTTATATTCTTATCTACATATATGTATAAAAATGAATGTGTGTTCATTTGTTGGTGGGTTTGTTTGAAGTCTGTAGACGGCTAAACGGCTGGACCGTGAAATTAGTATATCTAAGAATATATATCAGTTAGACTCCTAAAATTTTATCGAAACCCCTTTAGTATCAATAGAAACTTCTTATATCAAGGAAATCATTACAGATAAAGTCATCAAATCGTACACGGGCAACACTAAAATGCATATACACAATTTGTAAAAAATTTTCCGGACTAGTAATAAGAGCGAGACCTTTCCATAGAAATATGATACAAAAGTTCGTGTACATGGGAAACTATTAGAGACAGAATCTAGCATAAACCACTTTGACACAGATATGCACATTTCGGGTTAGGGAAATAAATGAACTCTATTTTTATATGAATTCTTAGAGAGAAAGTAAATACTAAACATCATCTATCTGATAAACTTTTGCAGCTAAAGTCATGTATTGCCTGTTCATTTCAATTTCAATTTATTATATGTTAATTTATTAACTACCTACAGCATACATAATTTTTTAAAGAGTTAATTGTCTGTGGTTGTATAATACAGACCAACTTTTATGGACAAAGTCCCAAAATTTTTTATCTTGAAAATAATAAAAATTGACCTGTTATTGTTAATTTGCCTAATATATTTTTTGAGTGATTATATTGTGATAAATTAAAAACAAAAAATGCCACCTAAAAAATCTTCGCTTTTTAAACGCACCAAAAATTGAGTTAATTTACAATCACAAAGGGCTGAAAAAACTCCTGAAGAGCATGATGGTCGTTTCAGTGTGGAATGGCCTGGAGACTCAAAATTTAGGGCAGCTGAGAATCCAGGTTAACGTGATGACCGTTTATGAAGGCAAATAATACGATCGCAAAGAGCAGTAGGTGCAGAACACCATATCAAGAAGATGTTCGTGTAGAAAGAGAGAGACTACAAGCATCAACATCTAGAGCCGCAGAGACACCCGATTAACATGATGTACGTCTTAAACGAAAACGATCCGAATCAACATGGTCAGAAACTGATGAGACAATGGATCAACGCGATGTACGCCTAGAAGGAGAAAGACTACGAGCATAAACATGTAGAACTACTGAGACATCAGATTTACGTGATGGACGTGTAGAAGGAGAGCGGATACGAGCATCAATATCTAGAGCTGCTTAGACACTGACTCAACGTATTACTCGAATTCAGAGTTAGCGACGTAGAGCTACAACATTAGTATCTACCGAAACTTTGAATGAACGAAACGAACGTCTTGATAATCAAAGTATACGGCCATCTGCTTTAAGAGCTGTCGAGATATCTGGGGAGCAAGATGAATGACTTATTTTGAATATTTAAATTTAAATTTTGCCAAAAACAATTGTATTTATTTATTTGTCTTATTCGACTAGCCTATTTCATCTGAAAAATCTTTGGTAAAAGTAACAACAAACACACATAAAAAGTAAACACAAACAAATTTTTCGCCTTAAGAGATTAGGTCGCTGACGGGGATCTGGAACAGAACCCAGCCGGACTATAACAGGGTATGTTGCGATGAGGAGGAGTTGGAAATTATCGAATATCTCCTCTGCAACTGCCCAGCACTTGGTAGGTTGAGTTTGAGGACCCTTGGCAGGGCCTTCTTTGAGAACTTGAGGTCTGTGTCGAGACCCGACATCAAGGCTCTCCACAGATTCATTAGCAGCTTGGGCTGGTTGAGAGGTGCTAGGGTTTCATAAGTGTAGTCGCACTCTCAACCTCTTTTGTTTTGTGTCGGTTTCTTTACATGTAATTCCTCCGTTTCTCATTCTCCCTCCCCTTCCCTACATTCCTATATCCTCTATTTCCTTCCTCCTCTAAGGACAATGTACAATGGGTCAATTTCGACCTCCGGGTACTGTGCTTGTCTTGACCGACAGGTGCACTTCCTCTAACCTAACCTAACCTATTTTTAAAATAAACGGATACAACAATAAAAAAAGAAACACTCAGCTGCACTTCTCTATTGCTCTGTTAGTCTGCATATATAAATATATCTTAGCACATCATCGCTTGCAGCAGTATGAACTGGATTCTTCATCATATACACATACCAACTACATATATTATTCTTAAAACTTGTGTGATTAGCAGTTTCAATTAGGACAGCTCTATTAGTAGAGTTACATATTTTGAGATGTAGTGCCTAAAACTTTAAGGTCAATTAAACTTTGAGGCAAATTTTACATAACGTATTGATTAACCTATATCGTCATTTTTATCTTTTTAGTGTTTACAAATGAATGGACCAACTAATTTAAATAGCAGTATCATGAGTGAAAACTTTAATGCAATGCCTTTATTGGATAACAATCGTCTTAATTCACAACTTGTTGACCAAAATTGTAAGTAACTTATTATTTTTCACTTGCTCTTGTACAGAGATAATTTTACACACTTATAAGTACATTATTGGCCATTACCCACTTTTTTATTAGCATTACGGCTGAGGCTCTCACAAGTTTTCTAAATGGTTCATTATTAAACGTATGTTTATGAGCTTTAGGGTTTGTATTTATTTGAGTTGTTTACTTTACATTAGTCAATATTGGTGGTATTACAATTAAAGAAACCATAGGCACCGTTTAAATGAACGATTTTCTGTATACATATACACATAATTTAATAACATTTGGTAAAAAAAAAAAATTAAATATTTAAATTATTTATTTAAAATAATATTTTTCTAGTATTTATCGTCATATGAATTCATTACACTAAATTATATATAAATTACACTAAAAATATATTATAGGAGAGCAATGCTTTCACATAAGAAATCAATCAAAAAATAAGAAATCAATTTGATTATAGAGTTATCCTTTTCATCACAAAAGTGGAAAATTGTGCAGGAACATACTGTGCATCGTAATCAACTAAGAAAGGAATTTAAAATTTTTTGTTAGGACATTTTTGAAATCATATGACATGAAGGTGCCGCCGTTGCGCTAAAATGTTGTTTTTAGACTTTTATATTTATATTTAGTTATTTAATGATAGGAAAATAAAAGTGGTTAGGGTAGTAATTAGTTCCTTACATAAAACTGCACTCATGCGTTTTAAGCGTGTTCGATTGCTGCGTTGAATTAAAATTCTCCAATATAATGACACGTACCGTCCACTTCAAGACCATTCATAACATTGTACTTTGAATATTTTAACATGCCTATTTTCAGGAACAAAATTTTTCGAGATAATTTAGAGAAAAAATCAAAATCATTGCAATAAAAATGAAAAATTTTCTACAATAAAAACAACAACTCAAATGGTCCAACATTTCTGACGAATAAATGTTTCAAGGTTGTCTTCCAATGCGAACTGTTGATTTTGGAGTGAAGATCAGCATTGCAAAAGCTACCAATGCATCCAGAAAAAGTCGCAGTTCGGTGCTGTTTATAGGCTGGTGGCATCATTGGATCGTACTTCTTCAAAGGTGCTGCGAATCGTAACGTAACTGTGAACAGTGAGCGCTACCGTGAGATGCTATTCAATTTTTTTTTGCCTAAATGCAGGAGCTTGACTTGCATGACATGTGGTTTCAACAAGACGGTGCCACATGCTACACAGCACGCGTAACAATGGACTTGTTGAGAGGCGAGTTCGGTGAACATTTTATTTCACGTTCGGGATCGGTCAATTGGCCGCCTAGATCGAGCGATTTAACGCCTTTAGACTATTTTTTGTGGGGCTATGTTAAAGCTCATGCTTATACAGACAAACACGCTTCAATTGACGCATTGGAAGACAACATTGAAGAATTTATCCGTGCGATAATAGCCGAAATATTGGAAAGAGTATGCAAAAATTGGACTAAACGGATGGACCATTTGAGGCGCAGTCGCGGTCAACATTTGCATGAAATAATCTTCAAACATTAAATTATATGGACCGTAGTATCGATTGAAATAAAGATTTCATGAATTTTTCTGAATTTTATGTGTTTTTTTTTTTAATTTTCCTATAGCTCTTAAAAATTTACCCTATACATATACAGCAAAAGTCTTAGTACTCCAATATACATATGTTGACAATTTCATGAATTTTAACCAAGAGTTTATATAAAAAATTAAAGTTTTTATATTTATTATATTAATTTATTTGTGTTCTATTATAAAACAAAAAATTTTGTAATGTTTTTCATAAAACAAGAGAAAAATAGGGAAAAGTTTCAGATGACTCCATAGGTACCTCCAAGGAGAACTCTGAGTAAATTTAAAATTCAAAGGCCTAATATATCAAAATGTTATCCCTTGTATTTAGTAGACTATCCCTTAAGGCACTCTGTTTAACCAATTTGGAATTGAATGTACAAATTTTGTTTAGTGTTTTCTGGTGGCCCTATGAGCAAGTTTTTCGGTTGATTTTTTTTTAGGTTTAGCGATTACGTATCCGTTCTTTTAAGTGATCTCCTAAATACTCTCTTGAAGTTATATCGGGACTGCGGCGTAGGAATCACACAGACCAGACAAAAAGGGTGGGAGAGCGCAACTACACTGATAAAGTCTTAGCATCTCTCAACCAGTCTAAGCCACTATCGAAACTGTGGAAAGCCTTGATGTCGGCTCTCAACACTAAATTCAAGCTCACAAAGAAGGCCCTGCCAAGGGTCCTCAATCTACCAAGGGCTAGGCAGTTTCAGAGGAGGTGTTCGATAGACTCCAACTCCTCATCGCAACATGCCCGGTAATAGTCCGGCTGGGATCTGTTCCGGAACCCCGTCAGCGAAGATACCACTCTTAACCTGGAGTACCCCACCATTCCATTGTGCCCTATCCAGTATAAGTATCCTCAAACCAGGCACAATATAATCAGTGGCTTTTTCAGAAAGTGCATATCTTCCTTCAGGAAAGACGATATTCAAACTCTGGAGTGACCTATCGAAAGCTGTTTCCATGAACCCGATTCCCTCAGACGTATGGCACTACGCGCTGCACACCGCTTAACAGAAGTCAAACGGAGTTAGTCAGAGACAGTGTCAAGAGCAGCCTGAGGGCAACACTTCCTCACTCCAGTGATACTTAAGGAGGCTATCCGCTGAACCTTATCTAAGATTTTCCGTTGAAAACTGTTATCTACGGCACACCACAAAACAACGGTCCGGTCTGACAATCGCAAGATATATCCAGCGAATGGCCCTAGGCGGAAGACCCCTGCTCTTACCTATGGAGTTCCTACACTGGTTCAGTGCCTTCTTCATTCTTTCCTCGGTGTCTCGTTTCCATTTCAGCTTGTTGTCCAGGACAACACCCAAGTACTTGACCTCAGAAGACAATGGAAGCTCCCAACCAGCTAACCTCGGCAATCTGAAGGTTTCTATCTTGTACCGACGCGAGAACAAAACGAGGTCCGTCTTATTAGGATTTATACCCATACCACATTTCGTAGCCCAAGAGGATAGAATTCTCATAGCAGACTCCATCAGTTCCCCCAGTGTCAGCAACAATTTTCCACCCACCAGAATTGCCACATCGTCGGCATATGCCACAACCCTAAAGCCCCTACTCTCCAGAGGCCTCATACCAACATTAGCTACCAATAACCACAAGAAAGGGGATAAAAGGGATACCATGCGATGTACCCCTGGTCGCACGCTTGACGATAGAACATCCACCCAGACTCGGTCGGATTTATTACTCACATGTTGGGTAATAAACCGCACCAGAAAATCTGAGGCATGTATATATAGTGAATTCTCTATAGAGGAAGTGTTGACATTATTGAAGGCCCCCTCCACAGCCTTCTCATATCTGATCCAGTCGGTTCTTTTTGGATTCCTAAAGGACTCATTAATGCCGCCAGATAGATTAATATTGAAGGATATCAGTTGGTGATCAGAAAAAGAACACTCATCTAAAACCCTCCATTCCCTAATCATAGATCTATTCATGTCAGAGAGCGTAAAGTAAATTTAACGTCTCTCTAACACGGTTCCTAAACGTTAACGTATTACCAACGTTACAAATAGTAAGCCTATTAAGAATAATGAAATTTAAAACAGACTCACCCCTAGTATTTATATCATCCCCATTGTGTGTGATGAGCATTGGCATCACAACCCAAGACAAGAAGACATCATTTCCTCTTCGCATGCTCCACCAGTAATTCAATCAAGTCACCAGGAGGGTATGCAGCATCATACGACATGAACACAGATGAAAGCATTAAATCGATTCCAAGGTCATCTCTGTACGCCACAGTCGTTACGTCACCTGTACAAAAGGAAGGGGTGATTAACAAGTCTAAATTACTTTTAGCTAAAACACAGGTTCTAACCTTCTCATTTATTCTAGGAACAAGTAAACTACATTCGGGATCGCTCAGACCCAGAATCCTATCCCTAAGGATCTAAGGTTCCTGCATAAGAGCAATATCAACTTTTACCCTCCTCTGGAACTTTGGCACAACTTTTGTCCGGATAACGGTATTTTAAGCGTCCTAACCCACACTACACGCCACCCCTTCTCCTTAGCCTCTGATGTGAACTCTGATCAATGGCGAACTACCCACGAGCTGGTATTCAATCCGTCATTCGGCTTTCCAATAAGTTTGTGTATGATGTTCACCCGCCGAAAAGTAGGCGGGACCCATACCGTCACTATTGGACGTAGAGGGAGGCCGGATTGAGGGACCACCTCCAAGCGAGCACCAGGCCAGAGTTCACCAAGGCGCTTCACTGATTCCACAAGGAACTTTACAGTTCCCTCGTTTTCACAGTCTACTACCTTGATGTCCTTGGACCAACCAATGAAAGATATCCAAGCATTTCTGCCATCAAAACCTTCCTCCGTCATAAATTCAATGAGGCTTTCTTCTATCAGATCCCTTCTTGCAGGATAGATTTTGCCATCTAAATTCGACTTGACAATGAAAGCCAGCTGAAGGGAGGGGTTAGTTCCCAGGCTACCTTGTTTCTTAGGACGCTTGGAGCTGGAGGAAGGCATCGGATCTGTTTCATTCATATGATTTCCCTTGCGAGGAACCTTAGAAGACTTATCCAATAAGATGTCCGCCCCCGGCCTTTTCGCCTCCAACCTTACATCTTTATTCTGGGATAAAGGATTAGCGGTAGTTTCTACCTCCTTTCCTTTATCAGTTGTAGAAGGAACACTATCACCCTTTCTCTACGCCGGAGGCATCAAAACCTGTGTAGTCTTTTTTGCACCGGTTGGGAGTAAGGGTGTAAAACCTTTATGCCTCTTGCTTGCGGCTTGAGAGGTAGAAGCAATTGGCTCTACGCTCCCATCCACACTCAAGGGTCCATCCTTCTTACCAGAATCAGCGCCCCGTGGGAGGACACTGCTCGGGTATTTCGTTTCACACCGCGAAACAGTGCATCTTTGTCGAGGCAGCATCTTCTGTTCCTTGACAGAGAGGGAATCCACATCACAGCTTGCAAATTTCTTTAAGACCATACAAGCCCTGCGAACGTTTCCAACCAGTTTTACTCCCCTTGTCAGGATAGTCGCCTTTGCCCATTTTAGATGGTAATTAACACCCAAAATTAAAAAAGTTTACTTATAAAAGGAAACATTTTCGTTTGGTTTCAATAGGTTTAGGCACATGTTTGTTTCATCATCCAATATTGGTTTTGAGAGAGAATTGATCTAAAGAGTGTTTTTCTAAAGCATTCAGATAATAATATCTAAACACGGCCAGACAAATCTTGATTTCAACGAAAATTTTCCATTTTTGTATCTAATACGCAGGATAAGATAAGGAAATTTTCGAGGAATTCACTCATTTATATGAACAGAACACTCCATCAAAAGTGTGCATATAACTCATATTTAGATAGTTTTCAATATCTCTATTAAAAAAACATCAGTAAATTAGTTAAAGTAGACCTTTGTAACGCTTTTATTGTTCCATAAATAAAAATATATTTTGTCTCGTCTAAGAGTATAACCTTATCAAGCAATCAAACTTGTATATTCTTATAATAAATATTAGTATTTTATTACTAAACAATTTATTTTTTGTCTTAGGTGTTATGTCATCTCAACAACACCACAAACAAAGAGTTTTTGGAAAAATCGATCAAATGGTAAGAACTGCTATGAAAAGTATATAATCTCACTTATTTAAATTATTCTTAAAGCTTTGTCAACAAACAAATCAACAGTTGGGATCAGCACAACCTCAACCAAATCAATATATACACTCATCAACTGGAGATGATGATTTGGGTAAGTAAATTTTAAAACTATGACTTAGAATAAATTTTAAATGGTCATTAATATATTTTAATACATGTGAAAAGTGTTACAGTGAAATCACATTTTTTTCTATTGTGATTAATTTCCACGTAAACTTATAAAAATAAATCAAACATTAGACACATTAATGGTAAAATGAGTTTGATTTCACTTTTCATTAAACCTAAGTTAGTCAATTTACGAAGTCGCCGTGGTCTAGTAGGTAGTGTGTTGTTTTATTAGACGAAAGGCCCGGGTTCGTATTCCAGGCCAGACATCAAAACAAAATACAAAAAGTATTTCTTCGGCGATTTCCTCTCAGTAGATTTCTGGCAAAAACTCTGAGAGTAAATAAAACCTGCGATGAAAAATTTTTCGTTCGGAGTCGACTTTAAACTGCATGTCTCCCGTCACTCATGTATAAAATTAACGCACACAACAAAAGTGGTGTGATAAACTAGGTCAATAATCCTGACTGAAGGATTGTAATGACCAATTATGTATGTATGTATGTAGTCAATTTACTCCCGTTCAACACTAAGAATAAACTGTGATATTATCGTTAATATTATGGAGATGAGAGAGACAGATCCCAATAACTTAAAAGCATAGCTTCATATTAGTTTTAGGAATGAATGACTTAGTATGCTTTTACTGTATAATTTTAAGTACGCGTTCAATCACTATTAGTCAAGTGGATAAGTGTGATTATTAGCAGCAGACATAGCTGCCAGATTGAACGATTTATCGTCATTTTGAAGATTGTTAGCTCCAAAAATCTTTATTATTAAAGAGATTTGCAGCTATTGGCATCACAAGTGCCAATTGAAACACACCTAAGGTAGCTGTGGATTTGATTTTGCGTTTACTGTCGAATAAGAACTATGTGAAAAAGTTTGCAGCTAGAAGCCTATTTAGGCTTTTAAAACTGGGTCTTCTGTGCGGTAAATTATTCTTCACTGGCAAAAGAACTAAAGAAGCGAGGTTAAGTTATTTACACTGTAGGAATGACGAATTACGTGGCCACAAATTCACTACAGGATGGGGAAGTCTACGTAGAGTCGGATAAACTCTTTAATGGCATGGCTAATTTCACTGATCATCCAAAATGAAGACGGCCATGAGTGCATGGTCTTGATTTTTAGGACAAGTTCGGAAATTTCATATAGGATTACGACAGAATGTGGAAGAACTCAAGAGTTATAGTTGATGTAGATTATTAGACATTGATAGCTTTATGCCAGAATATAAAATTTTGTTATGTTGGGTACCTGGTCATTACGGCGATATTGGCAACGAAATTGCAAATGAATTGACAAGATCAGATTCCTCTTTGGAGCTCATAGCAGAAGAGAAATCAGTGATACCATCGACTTTTTAGAATAATAGATGAAATGTTCGATTCACTTGTAAACCGTGCGTTGTGATCTTAATCGAACTATAGGAATATCTGAAGACGGGTGTCAAAATACTACCTTCATGCACACCAACAGCAAACCGCTGAAAAGCACTTATAAAATTGTCCTGTGTAATGACAAACTTTTGGCCAATATTAAAACAAATATATATTACAAAAGTTTTTTGAAAAATTTTAACACGTAGGTACCAGAGATCAGCAATGAATCGTTTTTGCGCTACTCGTAAGTACTTATGAAATTTTGAGTATAGGTGAGCCAACAGTATTGAAATTCAACTACTCTGATTCATTCGTACTCAGTACAACGTTGATTTATAAGTATAGGTTGCAATGAGTATGAGTACAACGTTGATAGCGAGCTCATAACATTCGAAATATGTTTGATTCATACGCCTACTCATTCAGATTTATAAATTTAGAAAAATACTTATAATACTTATCAGTGATTCGAATCTGTTGTCGCATTTACAAACAAAGAAGAAAGGAGAGACAAAGACAACAAGCAAAGCAAACACACAACCTTCTTGTGAGTATTGTTGTGAATGTACGCGAATCATACTTATTTTGTGCTTCGTGTAAATGCTGAGTAAAGGTGTGTCGAAGTCTATAACATTATGCGTATTGTTAAGTGAGTATGACGGTACTTCAAACTTTGAGTGTGAGTATGATATTAAAATAGCATGAATGCGTATAAGTATCAGAAATTGTAAATATGACTCAAGTCTACTCTTCGTTTTAAATACTTATTGCTGATCTCTGGTATGTATGCACGCTGCCAAACTTGGATAGCGTTTTCACTAGAGCAACTTTCCATTCTTCAAAATATTAGTAGGTGTACTCAGCTTTACGTGTTAACTCTATAATTATCTCATTGCTGATTTCAATTCAAGAACATTCTGAACATTAGCTGAGGTGCGACAGCTCTGAGGTAGACAGGTAAGAGATTAGCCTCATTGGTAAAAAAAATTGTTTGAGGTTAAGAGAAAGCATTTAACAAAAATCATATCTTACCCACATACAAGTGGAGTAGTAAACTTGAATAAAACAAGCCTGATAAATTACTCTCTTCTCCATCATAAATTCAATGAGCCTTTCTTCAACTAGATTCCATCTTTCAGGAGAGATTTTGCCATCTAAATCTGACCTGTTGATGAAAGATAGCTGAACAGAAGGGTTAGGTGCTAAGTTACCTTGTCTCTTAGGATGCTTGGAGCCGGAGGAAGGTTTATCGTCGGATCTGTGTCTCTTCATGCGATTTCCATTGTGAGAACCCTGCAAAGAAGACATCTACCGAAGGCCTCCCCACCTCCGCCTCCAACCTTACATCCTTCTTCTATGATAAAGGATTAGCGGTATTTTCTATTCCCTTTTCTTCATCCATCGTAGAAGAAACACCATCACCCTTTCTCTTCACCGTGAGAGGCCACTGCCCGGGTATATGGCCTCATACCGCGAAACAGTGCCTCTGTGTCGAGCCAGCATCCTCTGCTCCTTAACAGAGAGGGAATCCACACCACAGCTTGCGAATCTCCTCAAGACTGCGGTATAACTTCCTTTCATTGTACATAGCGGAACGTTTCCGCCTAGTTTTTCCCCCCTTGTCAGACGAGTCACCTCTTCCGCAGTTCCGCAGATGATTCCACTAATGGATCCGAAGCATCCTGTCTGACAAGTGGGTTAATTAAAGGGAAAATCCCCACCTCATTGCTCCCAGTAGCAATTTGGATACGAGTGTAGGGAAGCCTTTCGATGACCGTATTGTCACAGTCTCCATCTGATAATGGGGAGACAGGTTCCGACACCACGCACATATCATCTGTCGAAGTGGGGATTGCCAAAGCAGTCGCCTAACTAAAGATCTCCTCTACAGTCATAATCCTCATGCCAGCTGGGGCGAAATTCTCGACTATTTCGTTGTTGTTGTCAACGATACTCGCCTGGCTTCGCGCAATGAGCTGGGACACGTGCAGTCCAAAGTCAAATACCAAATTGTCAAATTCACCGTCCATATAGGTCCCACGAGTGAGGCGGAAAGGAGGTCGATCGTACCAGATCGATCGTATAGAAACCTAATACTCACTGAGGCGCCCAGGTATCTGTGAGGTTCCGTTATAATACAGTCAGCTTAGACCCCTGACTGCAAACCATCCGATAAGCACGGGTCGCTTAACACACCGGATTAGGGGTATGAAAAATATACGTGATCCGACGGTTCGAAAAGATCAAACATGACGTCGATCCGAAAGTCTTCCCACGTTATTAGCATAGCCTTTAGTCATGCACTCTCACTCACTCACTTAAGCCCCACATCGCGACAAGATTGTTACCATTAAATGTTTCTGCTTTACATCCCACACACACATTCATTAAAAAGTTTTTAAACCAAACTGAAAATAAAAATGCATAACTAAATTTAGTTGAAAATACAAAGTACAAGATATTCTGCTAGCTTACCCTTCACCGAGTGCAATACTGAATTGTACTCTTTTCTGTTGCTTTTGATTTTACGAGTGCACTGAAATGTGTATTTCTCTTTTATTCAATGTATACAACAGCACTCGTTTGACTGTGAAGTAACGGAATTACGCTTTGTGTTGTAAGAGCATATTTCACTACTGAAGCTAAATTTTCAGTATTGTCATATGAATTTCAGTAGTGTATTCGTTGAAAAATATGCGTACATAAATGTTTCTATACATTCTTTCCTTTCCCCATAAACTTTACAACAACAATCCCTCTTCACACTCCTATGTTAGTATTTGTTGTTTTTGCTTTGTTTTTTGAAAACAGAAACATTTTTTCTTTCCTATTTACTGAAAAAAGAAATGCACGTTATGACACTATGAAGAGTATAATATTTTTGTTGCACTCTTCACACAACTATCTTTTATACTGTTGTACATGGTTTACGAGTGCAGTTGTTTTTTTACTCTCTTCTTTGCTTCACACTTATTTACATTTGCTGCTACAATCAATATTCGGTCTTCAGAAAAATACAATAGTGTGCAATTTTAAGCGTCTTGTGCATACATGAATTTAACTTGACCTCAACAAAATTTTAATTTTGCATGTCTACGAAAATAAAACTTGAAAATATACAACAGCAGCTATGATTTTGCTTAGTTGAAACCTTGTAAGCTACTGAATCAAATATATTGTTTTTCTCTATTTGCCTGCGTTAATATATATATTTAAAAAGTGACTTTACTTGTGAGAGTCATGTGTATAACCCAGAGGAAAATTGTAAGTAATTTTCTCAAGTGTACTAGGGTGTCCTGAAATTTTTTTTTTTTTGATTTGCCTAACTCAAGACCTCCTAAAATTTGCGTAATTGATTGTAGATTACCAATATGATTTTAAAAAGAAAATTTTACTATATCTTCAGGGTTCTATCAATCTTCAATGCTTCGAAAAGTAGTTATTTTCATGATTTTCGCTATCCTTAATTTCAACACCTAGACTAAATATGCCACGACTATGTATAACAAGAACACTTTACTGGCGACTACGAATTTATTAGACACCGGGTAGTTCGTTTACAAAGTATAACGACTTTTTATTAAAAAAAAAAATTTCCGGAACCGAAACATTCACTTTAAACTTATATATCAATTTTTACGGTTGTAGTGAACTATTTTGTTACGCACCAGTTTTTAAGTTCATTTTATAGTTACAGCTTACTCCCTAAAATATAGCAACAGTTCAACATGAAATAAAAATTCTGGCAACATTTCAAAATCACCTGTTATATTTATTAATACCAAAATACATAAATTGGGTTTTCCCAAAAAAAAAAAAAAAAAAAAAAAAAACAAAAACAAAAACTAGACTAATTTATAATACATAATTTATAATTAAAAAATGAGTTCTAGACATAGTGCGACAATTTGTGTTATATTGGGACCATATAAGAAACTTGATGATCGGCAGCTACAAGCTATAAGAAACATCCTTAAATATATTTTATTTATCAAGTACAACATGAAATTAAATTGTAATGGAAGAGATTCATCAAATTGAGATATATACGCGATTGTTTTTGAAGAGATTGACAATTTGAACCAAAGTTTCGATTCCAATCGTAGCAAAGGAACGAGTTGTTCAGTTACTCAAATCTTATTTAAAAAAGTACCTCCATTTGAAACGATACCACAAAAGCTAACGAAAAAATGGTTTCGAAAACAAACTAAAGTGTTTTTGGAGTCATCTGAGAACCTTGTCGAGGTTGCTGCTTGCAAATGCACTTCATTTGAATTTTGTTCTTGTTTAAAACCTAAGAAAATTCCAATCAATGGAAGAGGTTTTTTGTTGGATCAAAGAAATTACAAAAAAATGGTCACCATAGTGATAAAAAAGAAACAGCTCGATTAATAAAACGAAAGCAGAGACAAACTAATCATTCCATAAGGGCAGCAAAAAAGGAACGTTCTACGGATAATATCCCAGAAAATTGTGATGAAGTTTCGCTGTGTGACCCTTCCCAAGAAACGTATCCGATAACGGATGCATCTCCCAATAACATACTTTTGACAGAGATACCTTCGACTCCAACAATGAATCGGAATACATTGCCGTTGCCAACAGTTAGTAAGAACTGTGATAGATACGGTTTATCGACTCGTTCTGCTGCTGCTGTTGCTTCTGCTGTTTTGACTGGTTTGAGCTTAAAAATTTAACTTTGGTAATTGATAAAAACAAAATAAACAGAGCTGTATATAAAGTCCGGAAAGAAAATTCAAAGGAGATTAGAGGTATTGTTATTAGAAGCATTTGCTTTGATAGACGAAAAGCTAAGACTCTGACAAGTGAGAAAATAGGAGTTCGTTGCCATCGCAAAGAAATTTTAGAAGAACACATCTCAATTTTAGCAGAACTTGGATCAGTTTATTTGGGTCACACAACGCAAAGTCGTAGCACTGCAAATGGCATCCTAACTTCGATTACAACTTTATTAGAAAATAAATGTTGGAATTTAGACGACGTGATTTGCATTGGATGTAACGGAACTGCAACTGATACTGGTTGGAAGGGTGGCGTTATTCAATATTTAGAGGAGTATTTAAAGAGATCGCTACAATGTTGTGTTTGTATGCTCCACGCCAATGAGTTACCCCTTCGTCATTTATTCCAGACTTTAGATGGTTGCACTTCGGGACCTACAGAATATTGTGGACTTAATGGACAGCAATTAGCTACTTGTGATAATGAATCAACGATATCTTTTTGTGCGGTGGCTGGTAATTTTCCTGACGGAAAATGTGGTCAATCAACTAAGTATGGATCAAAAATTTCTTTATAAGATATGTAAAGCTGTAGAAACATGTTACTGTAGTCCTGAGCTGGCAAACCATAAACCTGGAAAAATTGAGGTAGCTTACCTTTGCTAATCGTTTACTCAGAGTTTACGTAAGTATCCTTAATCCAACAGAAAATTTGCAACTGCTTGTCAATTACGTTATTAAAGAGTACGCTCCGATTTGGCTCCTAATCAAACAAAAACCTTCTTTTAAAGAGGAACCAAATATGTTTTTCATCTGATTATGTACTCTCGTTTTTTTACCCGAAAATATCAAATCAGTTGTGGTTTCTGTTATCGAAAGAAATGCTTTTTTTTTTTTGCTCACCTGGAAAATCTATATGTCAGTATGCTGTTTAATGATAGAGACCATATTCGCGAGCTGGCATTGCAAAGGATAATCAAAACAAGAGAAGCTGAAAGTAGCACTAAATACAGAATATTTAAATCACCAAAAATTAACATCTGTGCTGGAGATTCCATCGAAATTATTATATGGTACGAAACAAAAGAGAACAGCTTGGAAATTGATGGCTTTCCTTGTCACACAAAAGCTGTCGAAAGGTGTGTTAAACTGGTAACAAGAGCCTCTTAATGTGTAACTAACCCTGCTTCTTGAGATGATCTTATTAGATCCGGATTGAAATCAGGAGCAAAAATTCCAAGTTTTGTTCAAAAAAATATGTTTGAATTTTAAGTTTTGGTCATTTAATATAAGTTTTATTTTCTTGTACATTAATTGCAAGTATAAAATATATTAATAAAATAAATTTGTAATTCGTTTAGGGTTTAGGTTTGTAAAAACGTTTTCAAAATTATAGCCCTCAAGATGGTTTTTTATTACTTTTACCTTTTCAGTGCAAAATATAGAAAAAAAAAAAATACAGCCATAAATCTATAAAGATAGCGTATTTAACTTGACAAATATTCTTTCAAAAATCGAGATTATTTCTCATTGTTATTAGTGAGTCCTACTGTAATATTTCTTTGCGTGTATACTTGAAACCTGAAAAAAACGGCATGAACATTCTTCTTCAGAAGCTAACAAGCAACTGAATGCAGTTTTACTCTCTTTTTTGCGAATATTATTGATGTTCTTGTCCTATGTGTGTAAAAAACCGCCGATGTTCGGCCGACGGGTGTTATTGGTGCCAACCTCTGCTATATACGTATACGAGCGTTAACAGATTAAACAATGTGTTTTCGTTGTATGTTTTTTAATCATTTTTTTTTTATAAAAAGTGTTTTAAAGAATATTTCATTAAGCATTTTTGTTTGCATTACAGTAGCTCTAGTAAAAATACAACACGAAGTGCAAGTATAAATTCACTTAAAACTTTGTCCCACAGGTTGGTCTGACCCCAAAGGTCCATATGGTACCTTTAAAGCGTAGTTGTATTTCATGCGTTTCTCTCGTTCTATGCCTTTTTTATTTCAAGTTACATACAATACGTTATACATGACAAGTTAACAAAATAAAAACAGTTTTAGCAAACGTGTAAAGTGAATTAGCGGTTTTAAAAGAATTTATGGAATTAATTATGTTTACATTTATATTATTTTGTGCTGCAAAGGCCTCCAAAAGAACACAAGATGAGTGTTTTCGATGAGTTTCTGCTCCATTGCTCTTGTATACAAAATAATAAATTACAGTACATAAAAGCAATCGATAACTAGTATACAAATCTTATTTTTAAAAAACTGCATCAAAAAATTTATTTTAAAAATTTTATTTTTAAATTAGTAATAAACTTTATTACAAAACGTTTTCTTATTATTATTTTTATAATTCTACAAATTGAAAATATAATGTAATTTGTCATTTTTAGTTATTTAAGAAAAATAGCAGATGAAAAAGTAGGAAGTAAAACTAATTTATCCGTTCAATAAGCCTCTGCATTGTTTGAGTTTTGCTCTGTAATTTTCACTAGCAATACACTAATTCTACTTTTTTGATACACGTATGTAACGCAACAACGCATTGTATGGGCTTTCGGCTTATAGTACAATCAACCTATTGCTGCAATGTACCAAATTGGTTTCTTTTTTATATGTGATTGACTCTTATGGAAATTCACAGCTATATAGTGCTTATATATTCCAATATTGCCGTAGTCTAGTGGGTAGTGAAAGGCCCGAGTTCAAATCACAGGTCAGACATCATATCGTCATATTTCTTCGGCGACTTCCTGTAGCTCCCTCCACTAATGTATAAAATTAACGCACACAACACGAGTGGTGTGAGAAGTTAGGACGTTGTACAATGGGTCAATTCGACTTCCGGGTACTGTACTTCTCACTTTTAACAAGTACACTTCCTTTAACCTACTCCAAGCAAATGCGGCAGATAACTTGTATTGTTAAAAGTGACGAAATTACACCAATATTTATTATGTTCTCGAGAGGCTATAGGAGAACATAATACTGATCCAAAATGTCATTGTTTTTAAATCAAGCAGTGCTTATAATTCTACCATACCTTGCCAATAATTTCTCCAGAAAATGCTAATAATAACATCGTAAAATTTTCGCCTCATTTGGCCCTTTCCAAAATTATGAAAAGTATGTTCAATCACTTTTTCTTGGACACCATGCTAAATATATCAACAGAAGCTGCGGAGATGAGGAAAAGGAGGAGACATTTCTTCACTTGGTAGGTACATGCCCGGCAGAATGTCGTTGGAGAAGGCATCTTGATGGCTTCTATGTGAGCGGTATATAGAAACTGTTCCGCATTGACAGTCTAAGTCGCTTGATTAGAAGATCAGTGTGATTCCGGGACTGTAAAAGAAAACTGCGGTATCACAAGTAACCCTATATGATCTAATTGTGCCGACCCAACCGCCTTGGATAGGTTCTCTTGCTTACCAACCCACTATGCTTAATCATGAACTAGAATCTATCAATCTATATAAAATATAACAGTCGTGACATATTTTTTATATATGTTAATTTATCACATTTGAACGACTACTAGATATCGGCTAATATTTGCGTTTTTCGAAAATATTATTTCGATTTGCGTAAGCATTATGCGACTTCTTACTAGTCGATCAAACGTGAAAGTAGCTAACTTTTAGATAAACAATTAAGAATTGGCACTTTAACAATTACAGCCTTATTTTATGATTAAATTTCGCAGTTAATAGAGAGGTCGCCGTGGTCTAGTAGGTAGTGTGCTGGCTTACTAGACGTAAAGCAAGGGTTCGAGTCCCAGGCCAGACATCAAAATAAAACACAAAAAGTATTTTTTCGACAATTTCTTCTCAGCAGATTTCTGGCAAAAACTCTGAGGGTAAATAAAATTGCCATGAAAAGTTTCTCAAAAATCTGTCGTTCGGAGTCGACTTTAAACTGTGGGTCCCGCCACTTATGTATAAAATTAACACACACAACATAAGTAGTGTGAGAAAGTAGGTCAATAATCCTGACTGAAGGGTTGTAATGACCAATTATGTATGTATGTTAATAGTGACCAATCCTTAAAAAATTAGAAAAAGTCTTATTTTTCAAGTTTTTTTTGGAGTTTGTTCATATATACCATTTCAAAATGGTTATCTCTCCCCTATGCAAAATACATTTAAATCGGTTGAAAAATATTTTAATAATCAATAACTTTGTGAGATAGCTTCTAAAGGACAATTTTTGTCAAATCAGTCAAATTTGTAGGGTTCGAGAAATATAGTATTTTTGAGCTCTACTCAACTAAAGGCACATCTTAGACTATGTAGTTACTCGGATGTATTTTTACTATAGCATCAAGTAATAATTATTCTTATTTTCTACACTTGATGGGTTTTTAACGAAATATTGTACAAGCCGAATCATTTTAACTCAAAAAAAATATATAACCAATTTTACCCCGTCCCAACAATTTTACTAGGAAAACAGGTGCTTCCTTTCGGTGGATTATGTTATTAAATTTTCCGATTGAATACGATCCAATTTCTATTTTAATTACTTCAGTTTCTGTACATACATACGTACATAATTGGTCATTACAGCTCTTTCGTCAGGATTACTATGTGCGGTGTGTATTTATTTTATACATGAGTGGCAGGACTTACAGTTTAAAATCTTAAAGTTTTTGCCATAAATCAGCTGAGAGGAAACCGCAGAAGAAATTAACTTATTTATTTATTAAATATATATTTTTCAAAATAAATTCTTAAAATATAAATAAAAAAGGGGTCGACCACATGTGCACAAAAATTCATATTGATTTACAAAAGTTAATTTAAAAGGTAGGAAATTATCATACAATGACAATAATCACATTTAAAAGAATGTTAAAATAAATATTTTAAGAAAAGAAGATTGATCTAAACATTTTAGATGTTGTGTATTCTAAGACATATTTTTATCAGTGGCAAATTATTGTTACGAAAATGGAAATGGTGTTCTTAAAAATGACAAACGAAAGCTTAAAAAACGAAAATAATGGACTTGTTTATATGATCAGAAAATAAACAAAAATCTAGCAACAACATCAGTTTAAAAAAATATAAGTTATAAAAATGTAAACAGGCAACAACAAAGTGTAGCGGAGAAAGAAGTAAACGAGCAACAACAAAGTTTAATATAAAAAAGCAGATACACAGGCAACAACACCGCAAGCAACCTGTTTACATTTATAGAGATTTCGCGAAGACATTATCATACAAGCGCATTCATCAGACTGCTGACCCATATGACATAAAAGGCACAACAGAACAGTCGTGTGTGAAGACACGTGAGATTCAGGTTTGCAAATTGAAATAACGAGTGTTATTTTAAGCAAACTCTCTTATGGAAGGTTGGTAAATAGGGGTTAGAAGCAAGTGTACCAAACTTCCAGAGAGAGATGCGATTATAATTACGCGATGTAATTATAATTAGGGTTAAATAAATGAGACAAAACAAAGAATTAGTGAGATTCTTTTAATAAGAGTAAAATATGGGAAATCTTACCTTAAGGTTTATGTTTGTAGATAATGGAAAGGATTTGTTGATGTAATATTTTCAGTTTAATATTTTTTCTTTTTATGTAGTATTTTACAATGATGATGAGAGACACAGAGAATAAATTAATTTTAATAGTGCAAGCGCAAAAGGATAATTGATGTGATTAATTCAATTGCAAAAAGAGAAGTGGTTACAAAAAATTAGTTCATCCTTTAGGAAACTTCAAAATTTGTATCTGTAAATTTATATACAGATATAAATTATCTATACAGTTATAGATATTTTTTCGAACTTAAAACTAGTGTTGGTAATTGCAAATATTTTTAATTCATTTACAGTATTGAAAAAGTTTGAAATTCATTAATAGTACTTCATCTGTAGCAGTTTAAAATTCATTATTACAACTTAAATTAAAAATAAAATTATTGTCCAAATTGTTATTTGGACATGGCGCCGGCCTTGACGTTAGTCAACAGAAACTTCAGTCTTTGTACAAAGAACCTGCGCCAGAGAACGGATAGCTTCAACAAGAATTTTTGCATCAGGTGTTGTCGATAAATTGGACGACGTTGATGACTTTTGTTGTTTGATAGCTCTTGAATCTTTTGGGTTTTTTTGTTGTGAAGGTTTGTATTTAGGGCTCCTGGTTTTCTTTCGCTGATAGGGCCTTTCATGTAGCAATGAATGGTGAAATTTATCGCATTTTCGGCATGTATCCATCGACGTGCAACTTCTCAGGTCGTGACTCTTGACTAGACAGTTGACGCAGTAACGATGTTTGTCCACGATTTCTTCCCTCTTCGTGACTGTCATCCTTAGAAACTTCTTACAGAACCTCAAGGCATGGAACCGATGACAAAGGACGCACTTATACATATCTTCGTTTTTCCGATGTCTGCGTTGACTAGATCTTTGGCGGATACTTCCTTGGTTGTTCAATGGGTCTGGTGATTATTCCTGAGGCTGTACGTACATCGGCAGTACGTGTATTTCCATCAGCACCGGGATATGTCTGCTCGATTCTTCCCAGCCGCCATTCACATGGTGGTTGTAAATCATCGATTACTGCAACGAGATCTCCGACTTGTATGTTGGGGGCTGATCTTTTCCACTTGTACCGCTTGTGTAAGGATTTTAAATAATCCTCCTTCCACCGAATGGAAAATTGGTGGTGCAGTGCTTTCAACTTTTCCCATCTGTTAACGAGAGAAATGTCACGATGGTCTTGTTCTGGAAAAGCCATTAGAGGAGCGCCCCGTAGAAAGTGTCCAGGAGTCAGGGCAGTCAAATCGCCAGGGTCCTCCGATAAGGCAGATATTGGTCGGGAGTTAAGAGTGCCCTCAATTCGGGCCAGAACTGTTGAGAACTCCTCAAAGTTCAACTTTTGGGCTCCAACAATGCGCTTCAAATGAAACTTGAAGCTTTTTACGGCAGCTTCCCATAAGCCGCCCATGTGGGGTGCGTGAGGTGGTATAAATTTCCACTCAAATCCAAGCGTTACGTACTTGTGAGCTGTAACGTTAGCAGCATTATTAACGAATTCAGCGAATTCGCGTTCGAGAGATCTGCTAGCGCCCAAAAAGTTTCTCCCATTATCAGTAACTACCCTTTGGGGGAGCCCCCGCCTCCCAACGAAGCGGGAAAATGCAGCCTGAAACGCTGCTGAAGATAAATCTGAGCAGAGTTCTAAGTGTATTGCCTTAGTACTGAAACAAACGAAAACACATAAGTAACCTTTGGTTATGGGTGATTTTCTCAGTGGGGATGCCTTTATCTCGAATGGTCCGGCGAAATCAATACCTGTAATTTGAAAGGGAAGGGACAAATTACACCTATCCGGGGGTAAGGGAGACATGATTTGAGTACATGGCTGCTGTTTGTTGATGATGCAAGTCTTACAATTTCGTATTATCTTTTTGACACGAGGTTTGAGTCTGAAAATATAAAATTCCGTTTGTACCATTCGGCACATTTGGCTACATTCAGCGTGACATAGGAAATTGTGTAAGTAAATCAGATATAATTGGCAAAAACGAGAGTTGCCTGGAAGAATAATTGGATAACGCTCATTATACGGAAGAGACGACTGAGCAAGTCTACCATTTATTCTCATTGTTGAATTTGAGTCCAAAAATGGATTCATAGTGTTCAACGAGCTTTTCTTTGGGATGGGCTGTGAGTCCAGTAAGCATTTGTACTCCTCGGGATAAAATGCTCGTTGAGCTAAATTGAGGAGTTTAATTCTCACAGTTTTGATTTCGGTATGAGTTAAACCGACTTGAGATTTTAGAGAATTTGCAGGTTTAAGCCTTTGCATGCTATTTCTAATAAACCTGTACACATAACACAAAACACGCAAAGCTCTGTCGTAAGATGAGAATCGGTGAAGAATATCTTCCACCTTGACTTCCGCGTGCAATGTTTGAGTTTCATGGGGGGGTTCAATAATTTTGAGTGGATTCAGCTTTGGCCATTCGGGTTCGGGTTTGTGTAGCCATGATGGTCCAGACCACCATTGGGAATTATTAGCCAGTTCGCGAGATTTGCATCCACGAGTCCCAAGATCGGCCGGGTTAAAATGAGTGGGAACATGTCGCCATACTGCTCTTGGAACAAGCTGATGAATTTGAGAAATTCTATTTGCGACGTATGTTTCCCAAGAAGAGGGAGGTTTAGACAGCCAACCAAGAACTATGGAAGAGTCAGTCCATAGAAAAATTTCCGTATTATTAAAGGAAAGGGCTGTTTGCACGTATTTAACTAGCTTCGCTAGTAATACTGCTCCGTTCAGTTCTAAGCGCGGGAGGCAGACTGTCTGAATGGGCGCAACCTTACTCTTTGCGATCAATAAGTTCGAAAAGACATTGTGAGTTTTAGTCTGACATCGAATGTATATTGTTGCACAATATGCAGCCTTGGATGCATCACAAAAGCCATGAATCTGAACTGATTCTGTCAGAGTATATTGAAGCCATCTTGGAATTGTTATCGTTTCCGTTTCCGATAAATCTGATACGAAATCGTTCCACATTCCTAGTGATTCATGTGAGATATCTTCGTCCCATTCCAATCCCTCCAACCAAAGTCGTTGCATGAGAATTTTAGCTCTTATGACTATGGGTGCTAGCCATCCAGCAGGATCAAAGAGCTTCGCAACCGAGGACAGGACCTGGCGTTTCGTTATTCTTGGGGATTGATTTACGGGTGAGAATGTGTATGTGAATGTATCTGAGTGGGCATTCCATTTAATTCCAAGTGTTTTCGTGGTGCTTGCTTCTTGGAACCGTAAAAATTCGGAGTCATATAAATCCTCCTTGGGTATATGGGATAATAATTCGGAGTGATTTGCTGTAATCTTCTTCAGTGGAAGACCAGCCGACATCAAAACATTGATGAGTTGAGTCTGGGCAGATAATGTCTCATCCAATGAATATCCTCCAGATAGGATATCATCAACATATGTTTCCGAACGGAGAATTGAAGATGCTTTAGGGAATTGGGATTCAGAATCTGACGCCAGTTGAAGAAGAGTACGTATAGCGAGATAAGGTGCGCAATTGACTCCAAAGGTTACTGTCTTAAGCGCATAATCTTTAACTGGGCCATCGGGATTGTTCTGAAATAAAATACGTTGATAGCATCTATCTTCTGGATGTAATAGGATTTGGCGATACATCTTTTGTATATCGCCACTGAAAACATACTGATATTTTCTCCAATTCAGAACAATTGTAATCAGATCGTTCTGAAGAGTAGGACCAGTGTAGAGAGTATCGTTTAGAGAGAACTGAGATTTCGATTTCCTAGAGGCATTGAATACGTCCCTAACCTTGGTCGTCTTGTGGTCAGGTCGAACTACAGCATGATGAGGAAGATACGAAGAGTAATATTTTCCTTGGGACACGATTTCCTGAGATGAAGTTTCTTCCATGTGATCCAAGTCCAAGTATTCCTTAAGTACTGCATGATAGGCAGATTGTAACTCAGGATCCTTTGACAGAGTTTTTTCCATTCTAGAATATTGAGCTAGGGCAATAAACCGTGACGAGCCCAAGAATATCTTTTCGGGAAACTGAGGTTTAAATGGTAGTCTTACAATATATCTACCGTTTTGGTTTCGAGTAGTCGTCCTAGAGTAGAATTCCTCACAAAATTCATCTTCTTTAGATTTGGGTTGAGTTGTGGGTATTTCCTCATCTTCCCAAAACTTTTTCAAAAGATCATTCAGATCAGGTGTTTCAGAGGCTATGATCGATGCAAAGGAATGTGTTGTGCGAGTTTCCATGGGACCACTTAGTACCCAACCGAAAATAGTATTATATGCAGATGTGTTACCGCATATATTCTTCCTTATACCATCAATATTAATAGACTGCTCATAGTCGTTACCTAGTATGAGATCAATTTGAGATGCTTGGTTAAAGGCTGGATCAGCAAGATCCAACTCCATGAGTTCCTTTGAGTAAGGAACATCAAAGCTGAGAGCTGGGAGACATTTAGTTACTTTTGGCAAAACGATTGCCTTAATTGAAATTCTTGTATTCGTTCTTCGAGCATATAAAACGAATTCACATTCTTTGTTTGCCGATTGCCTCTGCCCTCCAATACCAACAATTTCGAAATGAGAGTTGTGGTATGGAAGCTGAAGACGGTTTCTAATCTTCTCAGATATGAATGTCCGTTGAGAACCAGGGTCAATAAGTGCCCTTACAGTGAAGCGTTCACCTCGAGATTCTATCTGCACTAGAGCAGTTCGCAATAGAATATTCTCGCAACTGAAGGAGTGATTGGCACGTACTTGACCCGATGTGGATGGTCGTTCATCATGCGCATCCTGTGAGTTCGCTTGAAAAACCCTTGGCGAATTTTTGGGACTGAAGCCTCTATTCGAGTTCCCGAGACGAGTGCCTTCACTACTTTGAGTTGAGTTACGAACTTCTTTCATCATGTGTAATAGAGTATGGTGAGTTTTCTTGCAATAGAGGCAAGTGTGCTTGCTTTTGCAATTTGCTTTGATATGGGAGGATCCTAAGCAATTATTGCAAAATTTATTTCGAAATACGTAATCAACTCTCTGTTGTACAGTAAAATTCCTGAATTTGGGACAAGATCTAAGAGAGTGATCTTCATTGCACAGTTTACACATGGGAGTTATATTCTCCTGAGACACATATGTCTGTATATTGGGCAACGCTGGTTTGGTGAGACTTAGTCCACCTTTTGAGTTCCTAATACTAGTCAAGCGTTCAACAGCCTCATATCTGTCCACAAGAAATTGGGACATTTGAGACCATTTAGGGAGTTCGCGAGGAGATGTGAGGGATTGCTCCCATAGGGCCAGAGTCAAATTGGGAAGTTTAGTAGAGATCAATCGGACGAGTATCGGATCCCAAGTTTCTACTTTTACACCTAAAGTTCCAAGAGTCGCTAAAGAGTCATTAACCGCAGATTGTATCCTTCTAATGGACTCGCTATCCTCGGAGTCGGTAGCGGGGATGTCAAATAAAATTTTAATCTGATTATCCACGAGAACTCGTTTGTTCTCGTATCGAGTTTGAAGCGCGTTCCATGCTATTTCGAAATTATCGTGAGAAAGAGTATATCTCTTCACGATTGCTCCAGCTTCACCTCTAGTTTTATTCCGGAGATGATATAATTTAGTGACGGGAGAGAGCTTCGAGTGGTTTATATAGACTGCAGTGAACATATCTCGGAATGAGGGCCACTGCTCGTAATTTCCTTCAAATATTTCCGTATCGCAAGGTGGTAATTTTATGCAATTTCCAGAATTTGCTGACATCAGTATTTGGGTTTGAGACTGAGGTGAGGTAGAATAGCGATGTGTTGATTGAAATCCAGAGTTGTTTGAAACATCCATTCGGTTGACTCTTAACAAATCTGCAATTTGAGAATTGCACAAATAATAAGCGTCCATACAAGCGTCGAAATTTCCCTTGGCCTCCTGTTTAAAAGCTGACGAGACTAAGTCATCATGGGCTAACATGACTTTTTTGTAGCATGAGTCGAATTCGTTCCAACGAGCTTCTAAATCCTTTAATTTGACCTCAAGAATTGATTCTGTTTGGTCTTCAACTGGGCATGCGTGGAATTTACTACAAAACTGTAGTAAGTGTTCGCTATGAAATAGAAAGTGCTCCCTTAGGGACTCTTGTGAACTAGATGTAGAAGTCATCTTAAGGCGAATCACGAAAATATAATAAATTAAACAAAATAAACGACTGTAAGTGGGTTAAAAATGTTAACTATAAGTGATAGTAATTACTAAATGAACAAAAAGTAATAAAATTTCCCAGTTCTGGAAAATTTAAGGGGTTATTAGGGGCCAACCGTGGCACTGGATATGGGATCCAGTTATAAATTCAATAATGTTACTTATTTCAAATAATTTTTAGTTTATTTTATAAACTAAAAATTATATGAAATTGTGTGTGACTATGAAAGTCACACTGTTCCGCAATAGGTTAAAAACACTGTAAATGGGATAGAGTTACCGAATTAAAATTTTGAGCAACAAATTTTATTCCCAAATAAATTATGGTTCGCAATGGGTTAAACGCGGTAAATGGTTAGAGTTACCAAATTAAATACCTGGGTAACAAATTTTATTTTTAAATAAATTGGGTTTAAAATTTATATGTTATATGTGATTAGAGCTGAAATATTATATAAAGTGATATATATATATATGTGATATATATATAAGTGATATATATATGTATATATATATATAATAATATTTTATTTTATGTATTAAATATATAAATATATTAAATATAATTGAAATTTATTTCAATTTAAATTCCGATTTGTATTCCTTATTTCATATATTTACTTGTTATATGGCAACTCTGAATTGCAAGTGTAAGGAATATATGTGTAAGAGTATGTATATATATGAGCGTGTGAATGTTTTTTATATTTTTTTTTTTTGCAATTGCTCCAGCCTAACATTAAATGGTTTTTGTAATTGTTGTCTTTTTGCGATCTCTTTCTTTTTCCTTTTTCTTAGGGGGGTGCGTAAGTAGAGGTTTATGTACACTTGTATATAGAATGAATTGATTTAAAATTTTTTATTTTTTTTTTTTTTTTTATTTTTTGTTTTTAGTAGTTTAATTTAATTTTTGTTTATATAATAATTTTTTATATTTAATTTTTTATTCGTATATATATATTTTGTTTCTTTATAAAGTGCTATGATTTATGTATATATGTAGTTTATATATTAACGGTTTTCTTTTCTTTTCTTATTTATTATTTTTCTTCTTATTATGTATTATATATACATATTTACATATATATTAAAATTTTTTTTTTCTGTTTGAAATAGCGGTTTATATATATATATATATATATATATTTTTTTTTTTTATGTATTCTGAGTAACCGTAAGACCTTTTGACCGATATACCGTTTGCTTTTTTCCGTTTAATTTCTTTAAACGGCTATTATAATATACATTTTTTTTGTTTTTTATTTGTTATTTTTTCAAATTAATTTTTTATACTAACATTTTTTCACTGGTGCATAAATATACTAATATTATTTTACTGGTGTAAGCACTTTTTTTCTTTTCCCGTTAATTATGTTACTATTAGGTGTTGATTTTGATTTTGCGTTTTTTTATTTTTATTTTTGCATTTAAAAACTCACCTTAATTATGTTTTCAACGTATAATTTTTGGCTTTTTCCTTTTAATTTAAGCACTTTTTCTTGATGATTTTATTTTCTTTTTGAATTTTTTTTTTTTTGAAAATTTTTTTTTTTTTTTTTTACTTTTTAGTTTTTGTTGTTTTTTCTTTGTAATAAAATTTTTCTTCTATAATTTATCTAGTTTTTGTATTCATTTTTTATTTCTTCTCTTAAAAATTTTTTTAATTACTTACTTTTATTTTTATTTTATATTTTTTTTTATTTGTAAGAATTTATGATTTATTCTTTTGTTTCTTTTTTGTTTTATATATGCATTTAATTTTATTTTCACTACACAGTTTTTGCTTTGTTTTTGTTTGTTTTTTGAAATTGTTTTCTGTTGGGTTTTTTTTCTGTTTGTAGTGTACGTTGTACCTCTTCTACGCTTGCGATTATACTGATTTCTTAATGTTTAATTTACATACCTCATTCTCCTTGTTTTTTCCTTTATGAAATTAGGATCCACACTGTGAGAGAAATTATAATACTGTTGTTGTTGATCTTAATTGCGGGATATTGTGGAGAAATGTTTTTTCGTGAGAAATTTTACATGGATAATGAAGAAGTATGTAATTGTTCCATAGGTTGCGGGATGTTTACGGGGAGAAAGACCATGGATTGATCCGTATGTCGTGTAGAGTTCGTGGAGAGAAGGATTATGATTTAATCCATAGGATGCGTAAAATTCATGGGGAGAAGGATCATGAATTGCCATAGGTTGCGTAAAATTCACAGGGAGAAGGACCATGAAGTTCCATAGGTTGCGGGATGTTCGCGGGGAGAAGGACCATGAAGTTCCATAGGTTGGGTAAAATTCACGGGGAGAAGGACCATGAAGTTCCATAGGTTGGGTAAAATTCACGGGGAGAAGGACCATGAAATAACGAGTGTTATTTTAAGCAAACTCTCTTATGGAAGGTTGGTAAATAGGGGTTAGAAGCAAGTGTACCAAACTTCCAGAGAGAGATGCGATTATAATTACGCGATGTAATTATAATTAGGGTTAAATAAATGAGACAAAACAAAGAATTAGTGAGATTCTTTTAATAAGAGTAAAATATGGGAAATCTTACCTTAAGGTTTATGTTTGTAGATAATGGAAAGGATTTGTTGATGTAATATTTTCAGTTTAATATTTTTTCTTTTTATGTAGTATTTTACAATGATGATGAGAGACACAGAGAATAAATTAATTTTAATAGTGCAAGCGCAAAAGGATAATTGATGTGATTAATTCAATTGCAAAAAGAGAAGTGGTTACAAAAAATTAGTTCATCCTTTAGGAAACTTCAAAATTTGTATCTGTAAATTTATATACAGATATAAATTATCTATACAGTTATAGATATTTTTTCGAACTTAAAACTAGTGTTGGTAATTGCAAATATTTTTAATTCATTTACAGTATTGAAAAAGTTTGAAATTCATTAATAGTACTTCATCTGTAGCAGTTTAAAATTCATTATTACAACTTAAATTAAAAATAAAATTATTGTCCAAATTGTTATTTGGACACAAATGAACAAGAGTTCTGGCTCAGATATATAGATTTTGATTTCTTTTTCGAAAAGATTTTCGTCTTGACGTTGATGTGAAGCAGAATCATACTTTTCCCATAAAGATGAACCTCTTTTTTGCTGTTTTTGTCGTCTTTTTGATTACGCCTCTGATACTTTTTCCATCACGGTAGATGTTTCAAAATTATCATTTTAAAAATTAATTATATCCGAACTTTGACCGAACGTCACTTTTACCGTACATCACCGAACCCGTACCCGAACGTTCGTCGGACTCTAGAGTTTGGTGTTAACAGTAGTCTTGCCGCCTCTTAGATATGGCAGCAAAATGCATTCTGAACGTGTGAGGGTATTGCAATATTTTGGTCTTCTAAGCTTCGTATTCCGCTCTTTTTGAAATGTGCTAAAAGCGTTAGATATTGCTTTGGGAAAAGCTGGAACTTCAGTGACTTCATGTAAGATAAGCGACCACTAAGCTGCTTCGTTGCCAACGATGCCAATATGCGATGGTATTAATAAAAAAAAATAATTTCACAGCCGGGTTCCGAAAGGTAAACTAAATTGTGACTGATGACTTTTTCCAATAGCGTTGACAGCGCTAAGGCCTAGTACAAATAATAGTTTTTTCTGTTGTTTAAACAAACATTTTATGGCGCTTTGCAAACTAGCCAATTCGGGCAGAAAAATTTCAACATTATCCGGTAGACGATATGCATAAACTGATTTGTATTGATTGTAATAAAATCGCACCACTGTATACCATTTTGAAAAGAATCTTCTGTAAAAAGTATCATTTCGGGTGAAAAATTAGTTATTTTTTCTGTCATCATTTTTTTTTAAACAAAGGGGCTGTTCGTAAACGCATTACTGCGCTGCATAATATGATTATTTTGGGCTCATTCTGTGAATCACATGTTGCTGATGCTGCTTTTATTTATTTATTTATTTGCACTTACGAACGAACAAACCAGAACAGCACTGCAGAAATGGAAAAATTATTGAAAAATTTGATTTTTGAACTGGACTCACTTTGTAAGTGAGTGAGTAACTTTGTTAACTTTGTTACTCACTCACTCATTCAATGCATTAGCCATTTTTATGACTAGTGTTTTGTGTTTATTTGCGAATAATATGATTTAATGTTGCATTTGCGAACATTTGACAGCTGCAATACTGCCAAGGTTTGCATTTATGAACAAAATGCGTATAATATGCAGTGCAGTAATGCATTACTGTCAAATTTCTGTTGTAACCATAAGTATTTTAAAATATTTTTGATGACGCATATATTCAAGTGTAAAGTCTCAACTGTCAACAACAAAGCATACGTCCAACGAACTTACTTAAACCGCCCCACAATGCTTTCATCAATCTTCCTCGGGTAAACGGGCATTCATGTAATAGCCCTTCAGCGTAAACTGATCCGTCAACACCCTAAGAGGAAAAAACACTTTCATTAACCTAGGTCCACCCAATTTAACATCACTATATCCCCAGACCCTACCAATGCCAGGGGGTTTGGTCGGTTCTGTTTTTTTTTTCAAAATTATTAATTTCTATCTATATTACACAGCTATCATCATATAAATCATACATACGAATTGTTATTTGTATCCTTTAATAAATTATATATTGTATTCCATCGTCATCTACATATATTGCTTATTAAAAATATAGGCAAATAATTATGTTACTCTTTCTGTCTATCCACTCACACCCAGATTGTTGCAAATAATAAAAATACAGAACACAACATCAGAAACACTTAACCATTCAGCAGTATGCACTCACTTAATAATTTATGTAAAACATTATCTTTCATTTTAGGCTTCGATCCATTCATTGAAACTCAAAAGGCTTTGGCGGAATTAATTGAAAACGAGGAAGAACAAAATATTGGAATAACGGGTTCTTCTAAAATATTAACACATAGTAAAGGAAGTAACTTACAACATCCGCAACAACAACAACAACAACATATTATGGATTACATGCAACGAGCCCGGATGCCCCCTCCTGGTTTTAATCATGTTAATAATTATAGTAATTATGGTGTGGTTCCAAGATTACAAAATAGCAGTAAAATTATGCCATTTATGAATTTATCTAATAACTATACTGCTCCCTCCAGTCAACACATTCAACACCAACAGCAATTACAAATTCCGAGTAATGCATGGAACACAAATTTGGGAAACTTTCAGCAACATATTCCAGAACAGCAAATTCGTCAAGTAAATTCGAATCAAATTAATAGTGGAAATAATCAGAAAGGTAAATATATAGTTTTAAAATCTGAAAAATATTCTAAGAAAAAATTGCTTTTTTTAGGTTATTCTGGTAATGATTGGACTGCAATGGATCCAGCAATACTTTCTTTTCGGCAGTTTTCTTTTCCACCTCAAACACAAATAGCACCACAGTTGCAACCTCAGCAACAAGAAATATTTTTACAACAATTGGCACAACAACAGCAACAAGCAGGTAAAACTTAATTACAGAAGTTCCAATAATTACTGTTCATATAGTTTTTTTTTAATTTTACTTTGTATATGTAAAACAAAATTTTATTGAAAGAATTAATACACTGGGAATAAAAAGACTGCAGATACCAACTTTGCTTAGTGACTCTAAAATGAAATATAATAAAAACTTGTATTTTTATAATTCTAATAGATATTGTGGTATTTGCTATTAATCGAAAAAATTAGCTTATTCAAGGACCCTGCAAATTTGTTTATATTCTCCATAGCAATCGTTATTCTCTTTTGTCTTCTAAAGGACGAAATGTAGGGATTTCTTCATGTAACACAACCATGTAAGGCATTTTTTACGCACCTCCTTTCACGTTATGTAAGTTTAATGGTACGGCTTTAAGTTAGGACAAACTACTGCTTTCTTGCAACTATTTATCAATCTTTTGCTTAAATACCTACGGTTATGCGTTCTACGCACACTTTTGTGACATGTTTTTTCCAAATAAGAAATGTATCTAATCATTAGACTTTGCTTGTGCGCGTTATTTGAATTATTTAATTTCTGTATATTGGTTATAATTTACATTGTCCACACACATAAATAATTTATTAAACATCAACATATTAAAGATATAAAATCTACAAAAATTTGTTAAAATATAAATACATATCATCAGAGGGGCTGATGCCCATGCATCAAACTTTAACTTTTTGAACTGACGGTAGAGTTGAAACTTATGTTTTCTTGTGTTTCTTTTTTTTCTGAGAAAGAGGAAGAGACTGTCTTTCTCCTCATATGTCAGTGCTCTTGTCATGAAAAGACGTTTCTGAGCTCTCATTTTCTGATGTTCTGACATCATCGACCGAGCTCTAAAATATAAAGATAACTGTAATAGCAAAATTTATTTTGGACTCGGGATAGTTTTATCCACGAAATAGTTGATTCTGGGTGGGCCAATGGTCGCTTAGAAAATACGTACATATATTACTAGCGCCTGGATTTGTAAATTGTTGATCTAGATCGTAATATAATATATAACCGGATATTGATTGTAATATTGAAAAGAATCCTTAACGTCTAACGTGTTTCAGAATCTATCATAAAGTCAAGTACTTATTAAACAAGTATTCGATCTTATTTTTATGTTGAGCCGATTCGCAAGTCGTCACTCACTCAATTTAGAGACTGCATTTACAGCTTAAAGCTAGTCATATTAATCCTTGAGAAAAAAAGTGTTTCATATAAAATTTGTTTTCATTTCAATAAAAAATTTGATTTTATCGTGTAACAATTATATAGCCTTACCGTTACTAATTTGATTTTTGCCTTTTTTAGAATAATTTATTGCATCGTTTTATTGTAATTTTATAGTTCATAATTCCATTCTATGATACAAAAATTGGGTATTTTGTGAGCACTTCAACTTTTTAAATTTATATAAAACACAGTGTGTGGATATCATTGAAATTTTTTAATGGTTTGAAAAACATATTGATGCCATTATTTGTAAAAAATAATAATTATTCACACCACTTCCACTTGAGAATGGCGTTGTTGTTGGTGTCCGAATTCAGCCAATGCCGGTCCAAAAAAGTTTGCAATCATCAACCTCCAGTGCTCGCCTTTGGCAGAGATGCCCTAAGACAGCGTCATAATGTCATGATGATTTGACGAAATCGGCTGAATAAAAGCACCTAATTTGATAGATACAGATTCTGATTTAGCTTTTAAAAAATTTAGCCTTTCAAAATATTTATGTAATGATGTGAAGTATTAGGTGCAGGCATATACAATGCATGCGTACATTAAAGCTGATTGCCCCAGGTGTTAAAATTAATATATTGAAAATTAAATTAGAATTAAGCATTGCAAATAGGACATTAGATAATAAAGATGACTTACAAAAATATTTGTATGTGAAGACTACATGGTTCGGTTAACGCATTTTACTTCATTCCTAACATATGTCTGGTATTTAATTTTAACATATTTTCTTAAACTTTGTTTAATTTCAGGTTTTAATACTCAGTCACAACATTTGGGTGGAGGAAGTAGTGGTTTGTCTAATACAATGTTAAACTCTCAACCTAGTTCACAACCACATGTAAATGCAAATGTCCAAGGAATGCTAGAATACCTGAAAACTCGTCAATTTGTTTAATTCATTTTATGTTTATGAATTCAGAATAAATGTTAATGCTTACATAATCGATTTTACTAGTTATTTTATTGAAAGATATAAACTTTAATATGAAGAAAATTTATATTTGTTCGAAAGATGACTGGAAAATTGGGCTTATTAAAATTTCGCCTTATTTCTTCAATATCGACTTAGTTATATATTTCTTTAAATTATTTTTAAAATAAAATAAATAAAAGATAAAAAAAATTTTTATCCCTATGTCATTCTGAGGGAGAAAATGGAGTTTGTTATATAAAAAACATATTTGAAATTTGATATGCTAAAAATTTCTTAAATTTTTAGATTAAAAAAAAGGCCGTCGTTGCTTATGTAAGATTAAATGCATTACCAGTTGGCTACACTTGTCAGACATAACAATAACGCTTAAAATTTAAATTATGTTGTTTAACTTCACATCGTTTATTTGAGTGGAAAAAAGTTCACGTTTATGATAAATCCTACTGGTTTTGATTCTTAAGTCAAGCGAGTAACTTAGTGCATCGATCATTATAGGGTTGTCATACAAATGACAACATGATCGACAGCAACAAATTTTCTTCCATGAGTTTTCTGACGAGTAAAAACCATCATTGTGGGGTATGAACATTATGTAGAGATTCCACGTGATTCCAAATGTCAGTGTCTACCTGGTCCGCGGTAAGCGGTACTTGATATGCCACGTGGTTTCTTGAAGCCAGGACAGAACGATCTGGTCAGATTCGGATTCTTAAGAAATGAAAATACCATTTTTTGCCAATAGAGTTGTATCGCGGGGTAAAGTTTACACTTCTACAGGCTCAACTTTTACTTTGGCTGCGAGCACATGGGTGACAAATTCACCAGATGGGGTTAGGACTCTACAGAATGGCAGCATATGCTTTCTCAGACGCATCACAAATTGAATGAAGGACTTCAACTGAAGGTTAAAATTAACCCAACGGGAGACGTTTATCCTGTCGATGTACAAATAATCATCGACAAACTCAAGCCATCTGTTAAACGTCATGGGTTCCAAACATTCGTCCCAAGCTGTCGCATAATAATCTTAGCAACTACCATTATCGGTGCTACCCAATGGCGTCAAATAGCTTTGGCATTTGAGACAACACAGAAAGTTTTGTGAGTATAGGGTGTTGGAGCTGGATTGATGCAATGATTCACAATCCAACGTAAACCCAGAGTTTTAGCGGTGCTAGCATCTGACAATTTCAAAAATTCGGAATCTAGTTTATTTTCGGATAGGTTAGAGGACGGGTACTTTTCGATTAAGAGAAGTACAGTACCCGGAGGTCGAAATTGACCCATTGTACTTAATTATTTTCGGATAGCTCAAAAGGAAATATAAATGATGTGATTTAAAAACGACATGATGGGGTACATACTAACTGTTTGGAGGAGAATAAAATAGATTAATGGTCGACGAGTAGTCCAGGGAAAAGTATTTTCTAATAAGTTCCTCATATTAGGTTTTACTCCTGGTTCATATCAGATCTCAAATTTAAAGCAAACGAGATGAATAAAGGCTCAAGTATGTAGGGATTTCAGAATTTACCGAATTTGACTGAGGTATTTTACCAGTCACAACCCAACTGAAAACGGTTCGTTGGGCGATCAATGTGTTTTGGGGTCTTTTCGAACTCCAGATAGCATTATCTGGTAGTATACACTCCACCCAATAGGAAATTCGTATGGGCAAACTTAAATTCTGTTAACATGAGATCGATTGGGTGCGTCAAAATTAGCGTACTTCGGTGTGGGTAAGTGACCATTAAGATTTTCAACAACTTACGCTTCTGTGGTCAATTTAAACAATGGATCAATAGGAGATTCTAGCGAAATAAACTTTTGTTGAGTTTGCTACAACAACGGCATTAAGGCCCCAATAGTGACAGCAAGTAGCGAATAGGTTGGAAGATCTAGATGCAGTTGCAACTTTCGAGAGATGAAAGTAACTTTAGACGCTGGGTTTATCAGTCATTAGCAGTCCCAAACAGAGAGAGAGATGGGGTGCACTTTAGACGAGCAACGAAATTCTGGAAAGAACGGGTAATAGCGGATGCCGATGGACAATTATCCTCCTCATTGCGCTTTTGCCCAGGAGGCCGGGGGATTCCTAAAAAGCGATCTATAGAAAACGGGTTAAGGGAGCTGGTTTCAGCTCTTGGTCTCTCCCGGGTAGAAGATTCGCTACGGTGAAGTAGCGAATGAGGTTTTTGTTTGCAAATATAGTAAACGTTAGAGCTATGGTATCTTTTTGCCTCTTGGGAAACGACCAAACAATTCATGCAACACTTATGACAGATAATAAGCGTTCACTAATCCACATTCAAAGAAAATCAGAACACAGTGGTTCTGATTCCAAATTGGACCCTTTTTTTGGGGAGCATTCGGGGCAACTATTTCAGTAGTTCTGTATTTTCGTGTGCTACCAGAGCAGCTTTGGTTACTAACCCGTGCAGAAACGTTCCAAAGTTCGGTATCAGGCAGTCATCCATCTTGCATGGTAGGTCTGAGCATAGCCCTTAAGACTGTTCCCAAAGACCTAGGGTGTGTTCGGGAGGATTAGTGGAGCAAATATAAACGAAGATGAAATCCCAAATATACAATCATTAATTGTTCGTTGCAAACTTTTAATAGAAAGGCCAGATTCTTTGGGTATGGAAGGGAGGTTGAGGAGAGTTTTCAAATGTGAATTGACAAATAGTTTTTTATTCTCGTAACGATCGACCAGGTTCTGCCAAGTGTCATGTCGACACAACCATTCCTCATGGGGCAAGTGCGAATTATGTCCCTCGCCTCACCTTCAGTTTTCTGCAAAAGTTCCGTAAATAGCCGAAAACATCTCTAAATGTTGGCCAAGAAGCATAATCGCCAGAAAAGGTTGGGGTGTCGCAAGGGGGAAGGTGAAAGGGGATATATTTATTTAGTATTAGCAAACAAGTTCGTGGCCTTATTCGTATCCATCAATAAACGAGACTAATTGAAAATATATGGTATATCCCGACATATACATTAACATTAACAATGGACGGTTTTAAAATTGTCTATCAATGGGTAGTTTTCTCCTGAGTATGTAAGCGGCGCTAATGTCTCGACCTCCATTGTAAAGTCTTGAAGTGATTCATTAACCTTTTGCGCCCTGCACCTTAACTCCATGCGATATAGTTCTCGTTTATGCTCATCGCCGAATTTACGCTGTAACGCTGCCATTAGTCGTTGTGGTTGTTTCTAAGGTTGGCTGGCATGTTTCTAGGATCTCAACTGCGACAGCGTTAAACGCCAAAATAAATTCCGAAGCCTTCTTCCCAACGCCTCATCCGTTTCCACGGTCTACTGTCTCAAATTGGAATTTGAATACGGATAGGTGTGAACTACCATCAAAGCGAGGTGAATTTATCCTCTCGGTACCTTCTGATACGACTAACACTGGTTCCGGTCGCTGGCTCTGGTTGTTGATCTTCTCCATCATAACGAGTTTTCCGTCACCGGTCTTTTCCAAATCTTATACCTTTTCCTCGATACTAGCTTTTGGTGAATGACTCACGTACTTCCTGCAGCTTCTATGTTGTCGCTTCGACTTTCATTTCAATTTTTGACAAAAACTTTTGTACTCTTCTCCATTTTTTATATAATTGCTGCTTGAAGTTTTTGACTTTTGACTCTAGAAGCTTGTTGTGCATCACCAAGTAGATTTTGGTTTGCTACTTGCATTTTTTCCATCATAGCGGCTAACAACGAATTTATGTCGATATCGCTGGGAGTTGTTGGGGCCCATTTTTCGTGCCCATTGTTGGCACCTCTAGTTTACCCAACTCTCGTTTAAGCCGTTCCACTCTTAATTCGGAGAGTTTCATTATAATTTTTTTTTTTTAATTTATTTGTTTTTGCTTTTGAATTTTGCAACACCCACTTCTAACACCAATTGTTACGTTTTTACCTTTTTAAAAAAGTTTAAAATATCAGTATGATGATTGCAAACAAAATGAAAATAAATTTGTGTTTAGTTTCAAATAAATCCCATATTATTCGTACTATATTCTGCGTCACTGTTCACAACTTAATGAATACAGAAATAATTGACTTTGTTCGCTAACAACGCAGATCTTTACAATGGAGATCTTCAAACCACGACTGTTCTCTTCACATGCAACACGACTTCATATAAGGCTGACTGAATTCTTATTGCTCGTTCCCTGCTTTGTATTGCCTTTTTATATGCTTACGTAAACAGTCTGATGAACGCTCTTGAAGTCGAATGCACAGAAATACAGAATATGACATTTGAAAAGGGCTCATAACATAAAAACACTGGTCCAACTAGAGGGAGAAAAAATTGTTATAAGTATTACGAACCAAATGTGTTAGAAGCAACAGATATACAGAGGGAAAAAAGCAGAAAAATTAAATGTAAAATGTAAAATGTAATTTATTTTGTGTTAAAAAGGGAAAATTTAGAATATTTTTTAATTTCTTCAATGAAAATTTTAAAAATTCGTAAATATTTAAATATTAATCGAAAAGTGACTAGTTTCTGGTCACAATGAGTATAGTTTCTTGTGTAAGTAAGAAGATAAATATATAAAAGATCAAATAAGACATATTGCTCATAAAATTTTTTTCTTGCAGAACTTTGTGTATATTATCAGTATTTATTAATTTCTTGAATGAAAAAGTTAAAATTTCGTAATTTTTTCATTATTAATCGAACTCTTAGCAATTTCTCTTCACAATGAAACAAGTTCCGTGTGTAAAAGATAAGCGAAAAGAAAAATATAACAAAATATATTCTCATAACTTTTTGTTTCAGGAGTTTGTGAATATACCTCTCAATTGGTTCAATACTAAGTTAGTGACAATCGATGAAAGGTGACACCAAATACTTTAGTTCCGTACTACGTTTCCCCAATAAAAAGTGCATTTCCTTTCAAAACTATTCTATTATTCTACAAAAATATCATTAATTTCTACCAAAATAGAAAATAAAAAATTAACTAACATAAATAAACAAAACTGAAAGAATCAGACAGAGACAGAAATATTTTTTGGTAATATTAGCTGTCTCTTTCATTTCTGAACAGTACTCCTGTCAAATTCGTTTCGTCACTGATTACATTGTGGTCGAACGTTCGTGGTTTCGCCTTCTCGAGAATTTCATTGCGATATCCTTGTTGTTTGTGTACTTGGTTTACGTTGTTTATTGTTGCTTCCTTCTTACTTGAATATCCCCTTTTCTTTGGTACTGATGGTTTTTGTAGCTTTTGGTTATCGTCTTAAGGCGGGTTTGGATATGTACATACTAATTTTGAAGTAATTTCTTATAATTAAATATTCTATTTTCTTTTTAATAGTTAGTTATGAATAAAACTTCCGTAGAAACTGTCGATGAATCAGAGTATTTTTTTTTTTTAAATTATCAATAATTTTTTACAGTTATCAATGAAGTATCGTTAACGATGTTAATATTGGTGAGTTGCAACCTACTGTTTGCTGCATTTTAAAAAATACAAAAATTGCAAGAAATGAATAAATGCCTGGATGACAGAAGTGGAAAAAAATACAAGTAAAACAACCTTTTATTCAAGAACACGTTTCCCAGGAATAATTGGTTGTGCTGCAGAAGGATCACCAGAGCGCTATTTTAATGCAGTCCAATCCAAAGCAAGAAACCGTTATTGAAAGAACGGTTGGTGGAAAAGCAGATTTCGATGTTTGCTTTCTGCAAGAGGTTTGCACTATTGTAGTGTGTTTGACAAGTCTTGGTTGCCATACCCTTTGTATGCAACTTAATATCAACACATTCTTGTTGATATTGTCCACACTGCATAAATGTTGGGACAGCGTGTATTATGCTGTCTCAGCATATTCCCACACTCATGGAGTGTTAGACATTAAGACATTTAGCTTAAGTTAAGTTTTTCATATAGTTAAGTATTCTAAAAGCCAAACAAGGGCTTTAGAATTAGCGGCTGTTCCCGCTAATACAAAAAATACAAAATTTGACTTTCATTTATAAATCTATAATACACTATTCTCCTGAAACTGCCACTAAAATTACAAAAAAATGTTCTGCTTGATTCTATTTATTTTATAGTATATATTGTAATAAATTTATTTCATCAAGTACATCAAATTAAAATATATAAATATAACAAAGCTTCTTATCATATTAAAATTAATTTAGATCAGGTCATTTTTTGATTTATTTGCATATATGTATGTCTACATACAAATTTTTCTACATTTCCATTTTTAAACTTACCTCTTGACAGTTCTGACAACACTTATAAACAACTGTTGTAAATCATGATCGCAATTTAAAAAATACAACATTAAATTTGCAACTACTGTCAACCATAATCAGGGTCTTAGGTTTATATTTTCGCTGACGATATTTTTTACGATTTCAGTGAACCACTTCGACGATTTTGACGTTTTTTTAATTTATGACGATTTGATGCGAGCTATGGCTATAAGTGATAGGAAATACAGATATATACATATATATTTTGTACTAGCTAAAAACCGGTGTGCTGCCGTATATATATATATATATTTAGATATCGAGTAGCGAAGCACACCGGCTTCTAGGCGTACAAAATATATATGTATATATCTATATTTCCTATATATATATATTATATACATATGAATTAATGTGTGTTTATTCGTTTGTGGGTTTTTTGTTTGAAGTCTATAGACGGCTGGACCCATTTTCTTGTAATTTTAACAGTACCTTCGGCAGTTCTAGATCTTGATGCTCCTAATCTCAATCCTTCTAGGCGTTCATCGCGTTGATCCGGCGTCTCTTCAATTCTTGATCTTGATTATTGGGATCGTTTTCTTCTGAGACGTGCATCACGTTAATCAGGTGGCTCAGCAGTTCTAGAAGTTGATGCTTGTATCCTCTCTCCTTCTACACGTGTATCACGTTGATCTGGTGTCTCTGTTGATGCTCATAGTCTCTCTCCTTCTAGGCGTACATCGCGTTGATCCGGCGTCTCATCAATTCTTGATCTTGATGATTGTGATCGTTTTCTTCTAAGACGAACATCACGTTGATCACATTGAATACAAACATTTGCTTTGAGTTTGTTTATTGTTTGTATCATTTGTTTACTTATCAACTGGCGATTTATGCAAACAGCTGATCAGATTGACCTTCGAAAAAAAATTCATGCTAGTGATGTTAATTTCACAACTAATAATTTGGTTATTTCTTTTTAAACTTCTGATATTAATATATTAAATCGTAAAAATAAACCCTTAATAAAAGTTGAAAAATAATTTAAAACCTGTATAAAGTACTTTAAAACTATTGTAGGACCGGAGATTAGACGGACGAGAAGTGGCCAACCCTACTGAACGTAGTAGGCTTAGCCAATAATAACGATTAATGAAATACCAATGGCTAATGACTAAACATAGAAGGCTTAGACAATAATAACGATTGACGAATATACCAATGACTAACAGCTAAACATAGTAGGCTTAGACAATAATAACGACTAACGAATAAAGTATAGAATATTTTTTGTTTGAGGACGTGAGAATTATTCTGGATCTGGACGTGAACAAGGATAGTTATTTTTTTTCCTAACATCATTAAATGTTAATTTTTGAGTTAAATAAAATATCTTTTAATATTATTGTTCGTTAAATTCAATAAATATTTAGCTTATAAATATAATACCATATTTTTAAATATTTTGTAAAATAAAAATAAAAGTTTCAATAAAAACTAAAAATAATCAAAAGTTTAACTAAAAACTAAATAAATAAAATTGGTTTCACCAAAAACCTACATTTTTGGGGGCTCAACTAAATTTAAGTCTGTGTCCTGATTAAAAAAAAAACAACAAGAAACAAAAAGTAAAAAAAAAGTTGAACATTTGCAGTGACGTTGAAAGTTTTGTTTGCCGTGTCATTTTTTTTTAAGAAAACTAATATGTGAGAGGATATTAAATATAATACAATATTTTTAAATATTTTGTAAAATAAAAATAAAAGTTTCAATAAAAACTAAAAATAATCAAAAGTTTAACTAAAAATTAAATAAATAAAATTGGTTTCACCAAAAACCTACACTATTATGAGAACAAAAAAATCAAACAAGATTTTATTTTAAACTGGCTGCCCGTGTTAAAAATCACCAATTATTTGTGAGTGGTTATAAGAAACACCTCCAAAAGAAGCATTTGCTTCAATTTTTCTGACACCTCACAAATAAAATCTGCAAATTATATATAAATTACGCATGATCTGGATTGTTCAATGGATTGGAAAAGTCCCTTAGTGTTTTTAATTAACATTACTTTTACTTTTTGGTTTTTTTAAAGCTAATATAGCAAGCAAATACGCTGTTCACATTTTAAATATTTTTATTTGTATATGTTTTGTTATGATAAAACATATGTTTTCATTGTTTGAATGGAACTTCGAAAAACGGAAAACGCCAGCAAATCGCTTCGTTTTCAGAACATGCTGAAATGCCTTTTTCAAATCGTATGCGATTTGAAAACGTTGCGTTTTCCAGATCATGGGCTATAGTTCAAAATTATGCATTTATTAAATAATCGTTTCTAAACTAGTAGGGAAGTTACAACAAATGCGTTTAAAATTTTTTAAGGTGACTCTTTATTATTAATTTATCAATATATGTACAATATTTTTAAACGATTAATTAACAAACAAAAAAAACCACGACTACAATATAAATTAATTGTTTATAAAATTACATGAATTGCCATTTATATTTCGTTATGGTTGTTGGTCTCCAAATAACATGCTATGCTGAACAGCTGTACGGGTACGTATTTTAGTGCTTCTGGAAGAAAAATATCACAGATATGAATATGTTCTATTTATTTTTATTTATACTATAATAATAATTTACTTAAATGTTTATAAAGTCAGACTTGTATTTACTTTCTATTTTTATTTATATTTCTAATCGAATTGTAATTTTGTTTGCTATAAACGTGCCAACTCTGATGACTACTTTCATTTCGCCACAGTCAACATTTCAAATTTCCTTGCATATTTAATTTCGTTGTTTACACAAAACTTAATACAGTTTCTTTGATTCATTTTTTCGAATAGTAAAAAATCGAAGAGCATACCAAAACATTAAAAAATAGACACAAAATTCGAAAAATTTCAAGTATTAGAAAATAATTGAAACTTATATAATAGTTGTAAAATGAACCGCTATATACAATCAAAATAGAAAATTTCGGTATGGAAAAGGTAGAATATCTATACATTTTTTTTTTGTGAGTTTCTATTATTTTTTCCACCACTATATATATACATTGTTAAAATTTCAAGAAAATCGACCCAGCCGTTTAGCCGTCTATAGACTTCAAACAAAAAACCTACAAATAATACACATTCATTTTTATATAATAAACCCGCGCAAAATAATAGCAGTTGGGTTTTCAATTTAAAAAAATATCTTATACTGTTCCAATGGATCATTCTTTAAATTTTGTTTTTATTTTAGTTAATTGCTTACTAAGCGGTAACCCTAAAGTACTAAAATATTTTCCCAAAAAAATCAACCGTTAAAAATACCGTTATATTTATTCTGTTCTACTTCGTTTTTTGTTTGCGAAATAATAGCAGTTTAATTAAGAAGATTAAAAAATAATTGTATTGTTTTATAAATTAAACTTTTTTTTTGGTAAAAAGTATTTTTATGTTAAAGTAATTCTGCAACAAAAATAATACAATAAAAATATGGGCAGAAGCAAACACTGTACTATAGGAAAACGAAAGAAGGAAAAACTTACAAATTTATTTAAGATATTGTTGGTTGTTCAGCTAAAATGATCTCTAACGCCAAAAAATGGTCATACAAAGCAGAAACACGGAGAAGAAAGAGCGAAATTAGCCAATTTGAGGTAAGAAGAATCTTGCGAACTGTAAGAGTACAAAAACCGAAAACTTCAGCCACGGAGTTGAAACAAAAACTAAATCTTGATGATCATCCTCGTACGATAAGAAGGGTTTTACTTAACAATAATCTACTAGCAAGAACTCCCCGTAAAGTCACGCTTTTGAAAACACGACATGTTGTAAAAAGATTAAAATTTGCCTGAGAGCATCTTGATTGGCATCTATCTAAATGACGTAGTATTTTATGGTCTGATGCGACTAAAGTTGTTCTTTTTGACTCAAAAGGTTGCCGTCAGTACGTTAGACGTAAGTCTAATACAGCATTTGAACCACGTGATGTTTTAACAACTGAAAACATGGAGGTGCGAAAATAAATGTATGGGGTTGTTTTTCCTATTACGGCACTGGTCCTTTATTTTGGATAACGGGAAACATGAATGTCCATCTGTATGTTCATATTTTGGAAAATGTTATGAAACCATACGCCGATTGGAATATGCCGTTAAAATGGGGTTTCCAAAATGATAACGACCCGAAACACACAAGCTGTTACGGTACGGAATAAATGAGCCGGTTTTAAAATGAAATACAAAATTTTTAAGAGCACTCCTGGTGCATTAGCGATTTATTTTATTATTATATTAACACTAAGCGATTAGAGATGAGCGCTTTAAAACAATTTTGTTGGCTTGCGTACCTTTAACCGACTGACTAATAAATTTCATAATTGATAACTGGTGACTTCAAATTCCTATGTGATACATAAATAGGTACCGTTATAATCAACAACAAGAAGTTCTCTTTTACATATTTCAAGAAGAAAATAATGTGTAGTACAAAATATAATTACAGTTAGCGAATATTTGCTATTTTAAGAATTTACGAATTTAAGACTTTAATGGGAAGTATCCCCAATACTAATATGTGACTAATATTTAATATTATTTATGAAATTAGTTTCTTTTAATAAACACTAAATATTAATAAATTAATAAAATCAGTAAATAAAATATTTTCATTATCAAGTGGATATCGGCGGCAACACAAGCAGAGCAGCTAAATCTTGGTAAACTAACAATGGCATTGATGTTATGGATAGGCCTGCTCAGTCACTGGATCTTAAACCCATTGAAAATTTGTGGACCGATATCAAGGAAGCAGTTTTTCCATTTTTACATTTTGTAAAAATATTGTATAAAGAAAATAGTAACCTCAATGAATACACAACATACTAAATAATGAATTTAGAAAATAGTTTAAAATAATTCTTTAATAATTTTTACAATAATAGGCAATGTCTAACTTAAAACTCTTCACTGCTATTATTTTGCACGGTACTGTATACATATATATATATATATCGATAGGAGTGGTGAAGCACACTGGTATACATATAGTTTGTCAAAAAAATCTTTGCACATAGAGAAAAATTATTTATTATTTAGAAAAATTCATTGATTTCTAATATAAATAATCAAATTTTTAAATTTTTTCAAACAGGATTTTATAAACATATGTTTTGTTAATATAATAATTAAAAAACATTTTAAAACAATGACAATATTCTAATGTAAAATATTAAAAAACAAAAATAATTCAATTTTACTGCTGTCAAAAAAATGTTTGCACACTTGATAAAATATTAAGACTTATGCAATTTTTCACCTTGAGCTTCAATTAAAGCTTGCAGACGCCTTCTCATGGATTGAATAATCTTCGGAATGTCATATTCTAATGGTATTTTTTCCTACTCTTCTTTGATGAACTTTACCAAATCGTGTTTTTTTGTGGGCGATCTTTTCCCTACCTTTTTCTTTAGATGAACCCACAAATTTTCGATAGGGTTAATATCAGGACTTTGGGCAAGAGTATCAATAACTTTGGTGCAGTTGTAAAGGAACCTGGAGTTACATAAATAAGATTTATTTTAAGGATCGTTATCTTGATAGTACTTGTGATTAAATTTATTCGGATTAACCGGGTCAATAAAACCAAATTTCCTGAAGCTGGCAGTCAGTTCATTTTATAAAATATCAAGATGTACATTCTTATTATTTCATCCAAACACCAACTCCCTTGCAGGATATATAGCAGAATACCATTACAGACAGTTTTCAAAACTCTACTGTAGGAATAAGATTTTTATTTTCTAGTGCTCTTTGTGGTTCGTCATGATAATAAAGCATTATTTTCGTCTCATTTGAGAAAATAACGTCGTCCCAGTACTCCGGATGAAGTGAAATGTATTCGGTGGCAAATCTTAATTCCTTTTCGACATTTTGTGCTGACAGCAAGACTTTTTTCCTAGTCATTCTTGAAGATTATTTGTGTTTTTGAAGAACATTTCCAATGGTTTTTTGGAAAACACGTAACCCAAAGTCTTTTTAAACTTTGAGAGCTAATCATGTCGCCCTGGATTGTGGTCAATCATACACGGTTCTAATAATTTTTCTCTCAACTCGCTGCGTCATCTTTTTTGGACTGTCTGTAGATCCCTTTAAATCTAGTCCTCCTTCTTTTTCAGCACGGGTTATAAAATTATATTCAGTCCTAATATTTAGGGAGAACATAACGACGATTTCCTTGGCAGATTTGCCTTTGTAGTAGTTGAATAGCCCAATTGTATAATATTTTTTGATACTCGTTTCCCTGACATTTTTTTGTATTCAAAAATAAGGACACTTGTTACATAAAAACGATTCCTGCATTACTAAAACGTTATTTACCCCTTTCACATTTCATCTCATTTGTAAAAAACCCAAAATGCGCAACATTTTTGCGAAATAACGGCATATTTTTATAATTTTTTTATTATCTTCATTCAATATGCAAAGATTTTTTTGACACTTCTTAGATTGAGTAAACTTCTTTTGTTGTTGTTATTATTGTAATGTGTGTTACTATTAGGAAACTATTGGTGCCATATGGTCGTCGACAAGTACAGTTATAGAATGAGTGCAAAAATAAAAAAATATATAAAGAATTTGTTGTTGAAATTCTTGAATGAAGATCAAATTTTACATTTTTTTGGTCTGTGCAAAGATTTTTTTTGACAAATTGTATATTTACATCTCTTTATATACATATACACGTACGCCTGTATAATTTTTAATTAAAAGTGGGAAATTTAGCACTCTTTTAATATTTGATACTATCGATAGTTTTATACCGGACTATCGAAACTATTGAATGGGCCGAATGTCGATAGTTTTGCAGCTCTACTTCTCACACCACTTATGTTGTGTGCGTTATATTTATATATGAGTAGCGGAACCTACAGTTTATAGTCGACTTCGAACGACAGATTTTTGAGAAACTTTTCATGGGAATTGTATTTACTCTCAGAGTTTTTGCCAGAAAAATTTTCGTTTTGATGTCTTTCCCGGTGCCTTACGTCTCATTAGCTCTTAATACCTACTAGACTAAGGCGACTTATAATTTTTAACATATTTATTTACATACAGTTGGAAGAACAAATGAGTACATGTATATACTTTGGACGCTTTTTATTGAATGACAAAAGTTTTTTGTTATTTATTTAGCATTTAGTGATTAACAAAATAAAATAAAATTTAAAATAGAAAGCATCAAGCTCTAAGAATAAAATAAACAAAGCAAAGACAACTCGCATGTACTCAATTTTGCACGTCCGCATTTTATGATAATGTTTGCAAAAACGAAATCAAAAATTACCGTAATTTCTTCATGTTTTTGCACTACTTTTACTTTTTAAGAAAATATTAGTTAAATATTAGCTACTAAATCTCTTTGAGCGAATATTTTTTGCAATTTATAGAACAAAAATCAATTTCCATAAAAAAAATGAAGAAACGCTCGAAATCAAATGAATATAGGATTGTAGCATTGACTGGAAGTGACTATTCTACCATGGAAGTTTCTAAAAAACTTGAAGTTAGTCAGCCATTAGTCATCAGAGTCCGTTCTGTTGTTCTCAAGCCTCACGTAAAAGGTCGTTAAAATCTACTAACTAATGCAGATGCTCGTCTAATGGTAATAAAAATGAAAGGGACAAATTTTTAACACCAAAAGGAACTTCTGTGGCAATCGAGAAAACCGTTAGTCGATGGGCGGCAAGTAGAGCTCTTAAAGATATTGGCTATACCTCAGGAGTCAAAAAGAAAAAACCTGCAATTTCGGCTAAAAATGTAAAAGCGCGATTAAAGTTTGCCAGAGAGCACAGAAATTAGATAGTGGATGACTGGAAACATGTGATCTGCTCAGACGAATCAGAATTCAACCGCTTTCAGTCTGATGGTAAGCAATATTGCTGGCGTCGCCATGGGGAAAGAATTCAAAGACACCATGTTAAGTAAATGCTGAAACACGGTGGAGGATACGTCATGGTATGGGGTTGCTTTGCAACCATGTTGCCTCGGACCAATGCAAAGAATCAATAATATTATTAAAAAAGAAGGTTATATAGTTAGTTAGGTTTTATATAACAAGGATCTTTGGTGCAAAATTGAGTACATCCGAGTTATTTTCCTCTTGATTTTTTTTTTTTTTCTTAAAAATTAGTAATTTTAGTTTTGAATTTTATATTATTTTGTAAAGTACTAAATACTAAATAAAAAACTAAAAAAATTTTTTGAATTGCTGTATCACTTTTATTTTTACGCAATTAAAATTGCTCAGAGTACAAATATGTTCTCATTTGTGCATTCCACTGTATTTACATATATACATATTAAAAAAAATACATACATAGATCGCTTTTTATGAATTATATTCATCATAACTTCCAATTTTATATAGAACTTTAGAATTGCATTTTAGTAAATAATTGTAAAAGTCAATATTTCACTTCAAAACAAATCATAAAGCCACACACACACAAAAAAATATGAATTATATTAATATTCAGTTGCCCAGCTCCTTTTTTAAAATTTCTATACATCTTCGTCGCATGGACTCAATTAGCCTTTTCAAAGAAAACGAAAAGAAAATACGTATAACAAAACCAATTAAAAAAAAAACAGTGTAACATAAAATATTAACTACACATACACAATAAGTTGCCACAACATCACGCACCATCACATCATCAACTTATCTCTAACAACCCTATTCTATTTTGGATTACAAATTAAAAACCACCCTGAAAAGTGTACGAATCGTAAGAGTTTTTGTTGTTGTCGAAAACATACACATAAACGTATATAGGTTACTCATATTCCTGAGAGTACTAACTATCATTATTGAACATTAAATTATATACAGTTGGGGTATTCACACGGTCGTCATAAAGTTATATATCATAAAATAATAACACGAAAAAATATGACTGCTGTGAGTAACCCGCATAGGTTAGTATGATATTTCAAATTTGAGTCAGCTGATAAAAGAAAAACACAATTATAAAAAATTACAAATATTTTTAATTAAAAATGCAAAACCAAGTCAAAAAACTGAAATAGTAGCCGGTTTGTGCGAAAAATACATATTAGGCATTATCATGGCATGAATCTTCTGAACAATCCATTTTTCTAAAAATTAATAAATATTTTCTTGGCACAAAAGAAAATTTTTAAAAACATAAACATAAACAACTGTTGTTAATTTCTAAACCTGTATAAATTTATGACGGCGGTTATTTTAAATATGTTGGGTGCTGCCAATCAGCATAAAAGAAAATTTTCTTTTATATTTAAATGTATTAATTTTATTTATGTAACTTTATAAAAGTTATTAACTTTTATAAATAAATTATTAAAATGCAATAGCATGTTTTACGTACATGTTACGAATATACAATGACAACAACTTTTAAATATTATCACCGGCTCGACGACGAGTTTTTCCTTTTTGACTTAGATTTATACAGTTTAGTTATGACAAAACGATAAACACATCACAAAAGGGGTTATTATTTTAGGACTTTTTTCTTTGAAGCCCAACAACAATTTTATTAATTTTAGCATTTTATGACAATAAGACCTGATAGCACCTCAAGTATGTCAAGAATGAGTTTTTACATTAAATACATTTATAATTTTTGTGTTATTTCATTAATTTAAAAAATCATATCTCATTTCAAAACAAAAACATTTTTTAACTTATTCTTTTTATCAATACTATTCACAAAGGTTTTCAACAAAAAAATTTCACTTTGATCAAAAAATGAAATATAATTTTGCGAAAACCATTAATATTCAAATATTTCATTATCAAAAAACAATATTTTGGTCTCATCGCAGAACGTTACGTCGTCCCAATAAGTCACAGGTTGCGAAATGTTGGTAATAGCAAATGAAAAACGCCTTAGTTTCTTTATTGTGGAAAGTAGTGGTTTTTTATGGGCTTATCTCGAAAAATATTTGTCTTTTAACAAGACCTGCCGCATAGTTTCGTTGGAAAGAACAACATCATATTATTTTTGGGTCCTGGGCAACTTTTCTTATAAGTAAGCTCTCTGTGAGATTGTTAAATTTAGTCGGTCGACCACCTCCACGTTTTAGTTCTCACCTACCCTCTTTTTCAGAATAATTAATCACATTCTAGATACCGAAAACCTCTCTGACAGCTCCTGAGTACTAGTGCCCAATAGTGATTGTATTCCTGGAATTGTTTTTAACTTTTTATGACATGCCTGCACTACAAAAAATTGGCATACATGCTTTGGTACATTGGTATACATGATTTTTGAAACTATTAAGAAAATAGATGTAAATCAAGATTAATGCTATGTTCTCAGCAATTTTTCATAATTCGCTCTCTGATTCGTAATTCAACATCTAATTACGAGCTGAATTATGTAATTCTCCATACAAAATTTTGTGGGCGAATTAGGCAAATTGTATGTAATACAATTTCTATATATATTTTTACCGTCACCAGCTGTAAAAACACAAAAAATATAAACAAATAAATATTGTAAACTATAAACAATAATGGAATCCAAAAAAAAAAAAAAAAATTAAAAAAAGTGTTATTTATTAGAAAGTTATTCGAAAAATTAGCGGAGGAAGCCACTACATGTGTAAAAATCCTGTTAGATCTACAGAAAAAGTATTTGTGGCTTCTTTTCCACTATGAACACAATTTTACAGTAAATAAAAAGAAGAAGAAAAGAAGAACTGTCAAAAGGAATTACAAAGTTGTCGTGTGAACATGATAATTCATATAAGTAATTCAAAACTGAGAGTTAAGTAATTCGAAGGCTCGTGCATAACGGTATTATACCGCTAATTATCTAATGTTTACAAACAAGACAAAGAGAACTATATTGTGAAAAGAGTTTTTTGACCATGAAATATTTGTGTATTAATGATTTTTACCAAATTATTTCTTATTTTTTTTTATCAAATTGAATTTTTTTATTGTAAATCTTTGTAAATAGTATGAATAATATGAATAAATTAAAAAATGTTATTGTTTTAAAATAAAAATTACCATTTTTTTTATTGAAATAACACAAAAGTTAAAAATTTCTTTAATGTGAAACTGTTTATAAAAAAGTGTTTTCCGTTCTAACTGTACAGTGAGCATGTTTTGTATGTACATACAAGGAATTACCATTTCATAGCACAATCGTGCAGAGAGACTTCCCACACATTGCTTATGCTGTTTTATTTAGTTGTCGATCAGATTTTGACAAGCGCACATGTCAGCGAATGCTATAATATTTCTTAGCACTCAAAAAATATTTTATGCTAAAAAAACCTTTTTTTAAAATTCAAAGTCTTATAAGTTCTTAAAAAACATTTTGATTGTTTTAATATTCAAGTAATTTAGATGAGTGGAAAGAAAACAACTTTTTTATAGACATAAAGCAATATTATGGAAAAATTAAAAGGTTGGTTATTATTGGAATTTATGAACCAAAATTAGGACAGGGCAAATATTTAAAAAAAATACTGAATTATTAAATCAAACATGTATTACTCTATGTATGTGGATGAAATAAAAATCAGAAGTGTATATTACTAACATTTTTCTATGACTGTAAGCTCTCAACTTATTTTCTCTCTCTTACTCACTAATACACAACCAAAAAAAATGTTGGTAACCCCTGGTATATGCATACTGTACACGCATGTACATATTTGCATACTGTAGTTTAATTATTAACCTAATTGTTCTTATAGTTACTGCTCGATAGACCGGAATTTTCGATAGTCCGCCATCGAGCCGTTCCTGAACGCGCCGGATTATCGGACTTTTGATGTATATAGAATAATTCATATTTTTAAAATTGAAGCATGAAAATAATCGCGAGATTTTTTGAACTTATTCATTTTACAACAAATTTTTTCATATTTCCTTTTCGTTTTTAGTGTGTTTTATATTCGCTGAATATTAGTATCATAAGATCAGTGCTAAATTCCGTCGTTCATTCACTACATACGGTATATCCTTTACACAGCTGTTTACAGTGTTACCGGTCAATCAAACTATCTACGAAATGAAATTTCAGACAGCAATTCCGTATAAACCAATCGAGTGTTCATATTACCTTCGAATTTCGACTAATTCGTGATTGTTGTCGTTGCTCGTAAGACGGTTTAAGTGTTGATTTATAATAACAAATTGTTTATTAGAAGATTTGACTTGATAAATTTTATATTTATCAAAGGCTGTGAGGTGATTAGACTCATGCTGTCAATAAATTGTTTTGATTGTGCAACCATTATATACAGAGTCGCGAATAACAGGACTGATAAGAAATCCGAATATTGTGTAATCGGCGATAGTTAATTTCGTTAAACTAGCCTAAAGCAAATCATTTTCTTTTTTGGAAATTTCATTTAACCAATAAGTTAATTTGGTTTCAGTTTGCGTTAAGTTCATAAACTGATTGAAAATGGCTTGTAGGAAAAGACAAGATTCTCCCTCTATTTGTCAATCTATTTTGGAAAAAATAATTTCTTTTAATTAAATCGAGTTGGATTGTCGACTGGACATATATTGATCAAGTTATGAAGTTCCAGTCTGATATGGATAATTTGGATCGTGAAAACAATGATAGAGCTGATCTTGAGAATATTTGTGTAACCACTAAATCATTATTTTAGATCTGGTTAAGAGTAGGCAATCAAACGTCCTTTCTTGGGCAACCATACCAGTCGAGGCTTACAAAAATTAAAGTTCCCAAGTTCAACGGAAAGTATTCCGATTATAAAAATTTTATGACTTTGTTTGAGGACTTGTCTTATTTTTTTCGACAATATAAGAAAACTAGCGATTTGCCACAAATCACAAGAACTTCAGATATTGCTTTGCGAAGTATAACAGATACAGTATTCGTCACCAAATCGAAATGGGAAGAACAACTTGATTTAGAGAAACTTCCACTTTGGCCAGACTGTGAATACGCCTAAAACAAACGATATCAGCATATTGCGGCCGATTAATCTTCAAGTTCAAAGCAATCACAAAATTGAACATTTTTCAAGAAGTAATAGGGCTTCACTAAATGTGGTGAAATTTAAAACATCTGCTGTCAAATCTGGCCAGCATAGTATTAACTATTGTTCTTAATCTATTGCTGAGCCAATAAGTCAAAGATTTGACTTTATAAAATCTGTGACATCATGTATAAATTGTCTCAAAAAGGGACACACATCACCGAATTCATTGTTACGCAGGTACAACACCAGCTCAAGTGCAAATAATTACTACACGGAACAATCATCGACTTCACATGGATCGGTGAATTATTCTTAGTGCGATGAAAGAGTTACTCTCGTGACAACAGCAGTCAGTGTAAGAAGTATCTCTGGTAAATTGATACCAGCAAGAGAACTTTTGGATTCTGGATCTTAACCATATTTAACAATTGCGCAACTTCCGCAGATACTTCGATTAAAACGAGGAGGAAGCAGACTAAATTTAACTGGCATTAGTGAAACAAATTCACTGAAACACTATTGCATAGCGATAATGATTCTGCTAAGGCTTTGGGCTTACATTGAAGTCTAAAGAATATTTCATTAAAGTTGCATTTGGAAATTCTTTCAAGGCTTTGAAAGCAACGAAAAGAATCATACTCTCAGTTTCTTCTCGATTATTTGATCCTCGCGAACTGTTGTATCCTCGAACTGTTGTATCCTAAATCTCAAAGAGTTATATTCCAATAAACTTTATCGAAAATAAAATAGGCACTAAATTAAAGATGTATGTACGTTTACAACACAAACACAACACACTTTATTTGAAAAAAAAAAATAAAAAACAATCGGAAAACGTAAATATTTATTAGTCTGTGTCATTTTCTTTGAACATCACGTTACGTGGAAATAGTGAGCGTATAACTTCATCAGAGAAATTTCGTCATTTGATAAAAAACATTTTGTTGGACGCTCTTCCAGTGATTGTGAAATCAGTTATCAGCCGTTGTTTGTTTTATTTTTCTAACTGTTTTTCGATTGCGTTTTACGCGCGTTATTCAAGTCGAAATTTCGCGTTGTAATGAAACTGTTTTTTTAATCGCGTTATATCATAAACGCGTTGTAGAAGTACCGCGTTATACGAGGGATACCTGTATATGGATGTTGCATTTGTATCAGAAGTTTCGAGCCTTGCAAAGTTACTGCCAGACTGCTTACAGGAAAATCTCCACTCAAGTAAAAATCTAAACCAAGACTTGAGCTATGTCTGCACGCCTATTTGCTAAATTGTGGAATTAATATTATGTTCGAATTCAAAATCGATCAAGTTTATTTCTAGACAGATTTAGAAATAATTCTTATGGGGGTATCATCACTTGCTACTTTTCTATCGAATAAAGTAGGTAATATTCAGGAGTGGTCAGAGATAGTTACATAATGATATGTGCCAACTGACCATAATCCAGCTGACATTGTTTCTCGAGGAAGTGACGTCCAATAATTGAAGCAATCGATCTGGTTTGCGGGACCGTCATTCTTATTAAATCACAGTTCTTCCTGGCCTGTTAACAAACATTTTGAATCAACAGAGAACCAGAAATTATTGGAAACAAGAAAAGTAAATGTATTTCTTGAAGTAAAGGGGACTTCTTACTATCAACTGGATATGATAGCAAGATACTCTTCATATAAGAAGTTACTACGAGTAAAATGTTTTGTTGTTAGATTCATTGATAGTCTGAGGCAACGAAAGAAAACTAAAGTATCATACCTACTTACACCATTCATTCATACATTTACTGAAGAAGGGCGAACATTCTCACTTATAAGGGTAAGTGGAAGATTGCTGAATGCAGACTTGAAGTATAATACCTATATTACTTAGAAAAAAATAGCTTTGTAACACTCTATAAAAATATTTGGCTGATAAATGCAATAGAAGAGTGTAAGAGAAAAGTTAGCAAATGTGTACATTGCTTCCTCTATAAAAAATAATTGGAAATCAGCCCACTAACAGAGTAAGAGCTTCACGACTATTTTTAATAGTCGAAGCGGACTACTGTGATCGTATTAACGTTTCATTAAGACTACGTGGGAGACTATCATTAAAAATGTATATAGCGGTTTTTGTGTGTTTTACGTCTAAGGCAGTACATTGGGAATTAATCTTTGATCTTTCCGATGATGTTTTTCTTATGTCCTTTAAAAGGTTTGCCAGGAGGGGGCTACCCAAGGAAGTTCAATCCGACAACGCGACAAACTTCGTCGGAGCAAGCCGCGTACTCAAAGAACTCGGGACTACATCCTCAGTCTTCATCTACACAGCATAGATGTAGATCAAGTGGTAATAATTTACGAATACAATCGCTCGCCACAGCAATGGTTGACCGGAAAAGTCGTGGCCGTATTCAAGAGCGAAGGCACTTTCGAAATTCCGTATGAATGAAAAATATTACAAATGAATGAAACTTTCTAAAATATGTTTATCAATTGGTAAAAACTTCGATGCTTCCCAATAACTTGTTCGAAAATTCAATCAGTGCGAAATCTAAAACTAAATCTAAATAATACTGTTTCTTTTTTATACTTTTTAAGATTTGATGATTTATTGGTAGCAATTATAATTTAACTTAAAAAACATACAGAAATGTGTTGTAAGCAAAATTTGCCTACTGGTTATAATAAAACCTGAAACATTTGAAAATGAAGGTCAAGATTTCGAAAACGGTTACTTAAAAATAAAATATCAAATAAGATTTTATTCAAAAGAAATCGAAAATTAATTTTTCGAATTAAATTATGCACCTACGTATTCTTCTACAGATATTCTGAGAATTGTATTTGAGTTCTATTGTTTTATCTTTCTTTACTTTTTGAGGAAAATTTATAAAGCGATTGCTTATTAACGGGTCAGCGACTGTAATTCAGTTGGCAACTGACAACCAACATTTAGAAATGTTACTTCTAAAATCCTGAAGTTCAGTTTGTGTCCATAATCGATTCACAATTTGTTACCTCTAATTTAGGTAATTGTAATCATACATTTATAAAAAAATAAATATGACAACAAATACCAATGGTAAAACAAGATGACAAAAACATGTTTTGCACATAAAAAAGGAAAGCAGACCTCTAAATCCTAAATTACATTTAGGGATTTTCAGATACTCGCAGAATTAAAATTTCAGCCACAGATTACACTACAATAATAAACAAATTAAAACGGTTTTCTACTTTTTAAATTCAATTCTTCATTTGCAAACTATCTTAGAACATCAATAAAATGAGACAAATATTATTAAATTGGCTTCAGTTATTAGAGTTATTAGAGGTTTTCGAAATTTCAGAACCACTTATGTCTATTATATACATAATTGGTCATTACAACCCTTCAGTCAATATAATTGACCTAGTTTCTCACACTAATTATGTTGTGTGTGTTAATTTTATACATAAGTGGCGGCACCTACAGTTTAAAGTCGACTCCGAACGACAAGTTTTTGAGAAACTTTTCATGACAATTTTATTTACTCCCAGAGTTTTTGCCAGAAATCTGCTAAGAGGAAATCGCCGAAAAAATACTTTTTGTATTTTATATTGATATCTGGCCTGAGACTCGACGGCTTTACGTCTAATAAGCTAGCACACTGCCTACTAGACCACGGCGGCTTCATGGCTATTGCTGAATAAAATTTGATGACTCTATTGTCCACATTATTGTTGCTAAAAATGTAGTAATGTTGTTAAAAGGGGTCAAAGCCATATCGGAAGTGAAATGGAATACAACATTAGTCCTAGTTTTAATTTGAAGTAATTTGAAAATGAATTATTTACTCTTACATAAAAGAAACATTCGTTTAAAATATATTTCAAAACTAAATGGTTTGGTGCAGGAAAATACTTTTTTATAATTAATTATAATTTTTATAATATAAATATAATGTAATTATAATTTTATATTATATTTGACGAATCTTTGCTGTAATCTTTCTCTTTCCTTATAGTGTTTTGTTCGCTGGGTGTTTTAAGTACTTTGATTCTCTCTGATAGATAGAGAGATATAATGGATTAATTTTTAGTTTCTTAAGATAGTCCACAATCTCTTTATTTTTATATATCAAATAAATGAAAGTTTTTATCCCTTGGATTGCAAGAATATTCTCTTGAAGAACATATACATCGGACTCATTGTAACCACTTGTTGTCGGAGATTTATAAATACAATCAGTAAAAATTTCCACTGATTTCTCTAGTTTCTCGAAAGTATGATTGACTTCACAAATGCAGTTTGCAAGGCAAAGAAATTCAGTTGCAAGACAAATCAATGTTTGATTAAAAAACCGCTTTCTATTTGGGTGATAATAAAAACTCAATTAGCACTTTGATCAAAAATATTTTAAACAAAAGAAAGCGTCGTCTTATAGCATTATTGAGTAGCCAAGATTCAAAGAGCATAATTCCTAAAACTTTAAATTTTTGTAAAATTATTGCAAGCAAGCAGGATGATGTGTTTTATTCACATTTTCGAATGAAGAAAAGAGCATTTCAGGTATTTATTATTACGCTTTTATGTATGCACATAAACAGCTAAGCAAATTGCGATCAGTTTCGTAATGCCCAGACGTCGGCACAAAGATAACATGATAAAAATATGAGTGTATTTGTGAGAGGCATGTGTTGACCCAGGGGAAAATTGTTATCCCCTGTTACCCAAGCGTAAAGCCCCAGTTATGCATCCGTAACGGAACGTAACCGTAACAGTAAGAAACAGCTGATCGTTTTTGTTATGTATAAAGGAATACGAATGGTTACAGAAATGTAACGTAACCGGAACGGAACGTAAGAATTTGTAAAAAATATAATTTTCTTACATTTTTACGTGACATCTGTTTAGCATTGTTAACAACATGTCACTATACAAAACCACCAAAACTGAAAATTGAAATTATAAACAGAATTTACATTTTGTACGTATGTTATGTTTGTCTGTATGTGGAATTTTCTTTAAATAAAACTTCACATATTTTAAAAACCAAAATTATATTTATTTCATTATTAACTTTTACAATTTAAAATAAAAATAAACACTATTTTACTATAACATTATGTAGGTAATGTTTATTTTTATTTTAAATTAGAAAAATGTAGTTATCGATTTTTAACGTTTTAACATTCGAAAAATTTCGGTTTCCGAAATATATGACCTGTTTCTGTAGGATAATAGATTTCAATTGCGTCTACTTATATGGAAAATACAATCAAAAGCACTCAATTTTGTGTTTTCCTCAACCAACAAACACAAACTAAATTGAGTGTTTTTGTTTGTGTATAAGTAAAATTGCTTGGGTTACAGAAACAATACTTGAAACTTTTAATAAATATGTATCTCTAAATAAATATGAAATCATTGAAATTAATCCAAAAACACTGTAGTGATAACACTGGTTAACAGCTGAATTAAAGAAAAACAAAAGAAGCCATATTGAAAGTGATAAAAGGAGCGAGAACGAAGATTTTAAAATTTGAAATTAATATTAAATTTCTTTAAAAAACAATAATTAAAATAATAAAATTAAAACTCCAAACCCAAAAACATGTCTTCTATATCCACATCTGAATTTTTGTGTTTCAGGGTTTGCAATTTTTATTTCTTTATTTGTTTTTCTTTATTTCTTTTTTGTTTTGTTTACATAAAAACATATGACACATTTTTACGATCTATAATTGCACTTACAGTTTTACGTTCCGTACACGTTACATTCGTTACTGTTACATTCCGTTACGGTTATACGTTACATTCCGTACGTAGCCTTGTTATTTTTTGTTACTTTTTTCTCACTTATAATTTAAATTTGAAAAAAATAATATAAAAAGACCGCGAATTTAATTTTGATTATATTTTTCCTTATTTTTTGATTTTTTCACAAATGTTGGTTACAATAGATTTTTTTCGTAGCAACACTGCTCATCATCTCTCATGTTCAAATGTCACGTGAAAACGTGGGAGAATTTTGTTTTAAACAGATCGTTTCGGTAATCGTTTACATTCTTCTTCATGTGATAAAAAGAGAACGTCTGCTACGGTACGTTACGTGTGGGTAACTACAGGATTAGTAATATTTGCAAGTGCAACCAAATAATATGTATATGTAGTGGAAAAAATTACAGCTTCAAATCTTTAAACACTGCGTATTTAAATTGACAAATATTCTTCTAAAAATGGAGATAATTTCTCGTTGTTATTAGTGAATTGCATTGAATATTAGGTAATATTTTTTTGGGTGTATAATTGAAACCTGAATAAAGAGACACGAATCTCCTTTTTTAGAAATTGTCAAGCACCTGAATGCAATTTTACGCTCTTTTTAACGAACATTATTGATATTCGTGTCCTATGTTATGGCGTAAAGATTTTGTTTTACAGCACTTATCGAAAAGTCACTTTTTGTTTTGGCAAATGGGATTCTGTGTATTTGTAATGTTGAAAAGAATTATTAGTCGATTATAGTTAGAGCTAAAGACAGTTGTAAATTGATTATAAATATATATAGTATATCATACATTAATATTCTATGATACGATTTAAGAAGCATATAAAAAACTTACATTTCGTTAATTAATGCGTTGGACGACGCACATATTGCATGGTCACTTGAAGAAACAAAGTCATCTACTAGGGGTATGTCATATGTTTCATTACTTTTAAGAGACCTTTGAGATCCAATTATATTGTTATTAGAACTTTTCGAAACGGTTGCTGTAATTGAATCAAACAAATCAGTGATTTTTTCTGAACTGTTCTGTGCCAAAAAATGTTGAAGTAATTGGCGTTGAATTAAGTTTTCTTGTTGGGACTCTTGATAAAGTGTTATATGATCGTACAGACGGCTTTCGATAGCAATTAAGTTACATGTTAGTTTTATTACAAAAGTAGACATTCGTTGTAGTATATATTTAGCTTCGTCCAAACACTTTATATTATTAACTATTGTTTGCGAGTTGGCATCATTACTAATTTCTAGATCCTTTGTGTCTTCAAATTCCATAATGGTATCTTGAATAGTTCGAATACTTTCTTGTACATAATTTAAATTTGATTGGATTGAATCTTCCTCAACTTCAAGTTCATAATTTGTACAATTATTTATGTTTTTTAGGTTCGTCAATGTCTGTGTTAAAGAATCCCTTTCATTCATCAACCGTTCAAGCTCTTGTTCAAACTGTAGTAATATGTGACGATTTTTGGCAGCCCGATCTAACGCTTTGGATAGCTTGTTCCAGCTTTGAATTGCATTTTTCGGATCGAAATAAACTTTTTTGTATTGAATTGATCGTTGACTACGACGTAAAGATGTTACTTCTTCTGTTTTTCTCTTTAATATTTGATCTTTAGCCTCCATCTTAGCTTTTAATGTTCTTAAATTACTTTCTTGCTTCCGATGTTCTTTTTGTAGTTTAGCTATTTCGTGTTTTTTACGGTTGTCTTCCTGCCTATGTTTACTATTTTGTTCTGCCATTTTTTTCATTAAACGAGCCTGTAATATAGTTAATATTAAAAATGATCTTCAAAGAAACATATCTTTAGTAATGATTATATACCTTAACAGTTTTAAGTTCTTGTAGTTGTACCCGCAGATTGCGTAGTTTTGCTTCTTGATTTATAATTTCTTGCTGCTGACGTACATGTTCGCGTTGAGCATGCTGCAATTTTTTCATTTCGGTTCGCATTATGATAATTTTGCGTTCATATTCATCTCTTATTTTATTTATTTTTTCATCTTTATTTTTTTCCGTTGGACCTTTTATAATAAATATATTATAATAGTATTAATTTATTATATACCATGAAAATAATATATTAGTTGTATTACCTATGTTAGCTAAAACCTCATCACGTTCCCTTTTTGTGGTTATTATTTTTGAGCTCAATAACATTAATTTGTCCTCATAATTTTGTTTCATAAGTTGCATTCGTTTATATGATAGTTCCAATTGCTCGATAAGTTTAGTTTTTATTTCAATATCACAATTTATATCATTCAGATCAGCCCGAACATCATTATCTGAAAGTCATTTTACATAAATGTTGTATGAAATTAAAATTTTTCAAAACAAAAAAATAAAATATATATATATATATATATATATATATTGTCGAAATTCATAAAAAATATATGATATTTACACAACTGAACGTGAAATTCTTTTATTATTTTATTATTATTTGCAAAATAAAACTATTAATTAATATTCATTACATTACATTACAAGACTAATTGAGATCACGAAAATCAATCCATTAAAACAAAATTACATACATATGTACATTACATTTATGCATTAAAGAAATCCGCGTTGTCTTTTGCTGTTGTTTTTTTCTTTTCCAATCGTTGAAATACTGATTTATTCCTTAAACATCTTAGCACACACATTTCATTTCATCTTAGTACAAAAATTTCAATTGCCTCACAATTTTTATAACACGGTCATTGGCAATGCAATCATTTTTCGTCACATTCTTCGTTTTGCCCAATTTCATGGATTTCAATCGTATCATCAACACAAGAAACAACATTTTTTTTTTCACTTTGCCCTACACAATTTAATAAGTTGCACAATATTAAAAAGGCAACACTGTAAAGTAATAGAAGTGTTTTATAAAGTGATCTTAAAAATTTTAAAAAATAAATAAAAATTGGTTGTAAAAAATAGATAGGACTATTTAAAACCATTATAAAAATAAAAAGCAATTCATAGAAATTGAAGTGCATTGATAACAATAACTTTAAAAGTAAATAAAATAAATTTTATTAAAAAATTAGAAAACAAAAACAAAAATAATAAGAAATAAACAAAAATGGCTGACTGCAGTAAATGCAGAACAGCAATAAGGGGAGAAAGTGGCATCAGGTGCAACGGAGTGTGTGATAAAGTGTATCATCTCACCAAAAAATGCACGGGTACAATCATATAGCCAAAGAATGAAAAAATCAGGAAATGTATTTAAAATGCCATGGTCAACATAAAGCAGTCAATTGCTAAAGTCAAGAGAAGATAAAAAAATGTGTTAACTGTTCAAAAGTAAACAGCAGACTCAATAAGGGTTTAGATGAAAACCACTTTACAAGCGACAGAGAATGGCCCGTTATCAAAATAAATTGAAAAACAAAATGAGAAGGATAGGCTTGGCGATTTAACAACTAAAGGGAATAAGTGCCCTCTATACAAGGTACAAGGTCTTATACAAGGTCTTGTATTAACAAGTTATTAAACTATAATCAAATTGAAATTATCGCAGCAACGGAAAAACCTGACTTTTTAATTTTGTCTGAAACACATTTGACAAAAGATATAGATGAACAGGAAATTAGTTTACAAGGATATGATAACATCAAGTCACTGTCAACATCCTCAAGAACAGGCGGAGTTGTAGTATACTGTGAAAAGAAATGGAAGGTGGAAAAGTGTATAGAGAGGACTGATGATTTGAAGTATTGGATATTATTCTGTAAAGCTATACATATTGATAATAATCATAATATATTAATTGGTGCAATATATAGATCGCCAAGTTACAGCGAAGCTGAGTTCTGTGAAATATTTGACGAAATAATTGAAGAAATCTGTGATACTGACTGTGATATTTTCATTACAGGAGACTTTAATATAGATTGGAATAAGAACTCTTTATACAAGAATAGAATTAGGAATACTCTCAATGACAACGGCCTTAAATAAGTAGTTAACGAAAGCACACGTGTAACAAGAAATTCGAGCACATTAATTGACTACGTAATAACTAATAATTATAAGATAAAATGTACCAACAGTAAGGATAATAAAATTTCTGACCATGAGGTTATTAATATAGACTTTGAGGGATCGAATGAAAACCCTATAAATACAGCAAAAACCATCAAGATATTTAAATACGATAGGAATATATTTAATAATGTGTTAGCTGAGAATATGATATATGAGGATAATAAAGATCTTAATGAAAACGTTAAACTATTTGATGCATGTATGGAAAATACAATACAAAGATTTACGTTTGAAAGGCAAGTGCACATAAATAGCAAAATAACGAAGAACTGCGAACAATGAAAAGGGAAAAGATAATAAAATATTTACATGCCAAATCTGAAAACTCAACTCAAGTTTGGGGGAATATAAACTGATAAGAAATCAATACAAGGTACAAATTGAGAATAATAAGAATAATTACATAAAGGATAAAATTGGTCGCGCAAGTAACCAAAAGCAGATGTGGACACACATCAAAAACCTAGTACTTAATAAGAAGCAAAACTCAGCCAAATCTGTGATATTTGAAGAAATTGAGTATAACGATATATGTGATATAGCAAATAAGTTCAATGCATTCTTTATCGATAGCATTAGTAGTATAAGTATATCAATAGGCAGCGTGCAATATATTAACCGAATAGAATATAGACTAAATGATATTTTTAAATTCCGAAAGTTGGATATTATTGAACTAGAGAGCATCGTGAAGTGTATGAATAACAAATCTGACCATGAACGTGTATCAAATAAAATTATACTTGACAACTGGAATGTAACAGGAAATATTATGTTGAAATTAATAAACACTTCTTTAGAGACAGGTATTTTTCCTGATAATTGGAAAAAATCAACCGTAACTCCAATTGAGAAAGTGCCCGGAACGAGAAAATGCGAGGAGTTTAGACCAATAAACTCTCTGAAAACGTATGAAAAGATAATTGAAAAAGTAGTAAAAGGTCAGCTTGATAAATATATAGAAAATCGTGACATACTATCTAAATACCAGTCAGGATTCCGTAGGAAACATTCGTGTGAAACCACGGTAAACTATGTCATAAGTGAATGGAGAACGGTAGGAAAAGATAAGAGGATTATGGCAATATTTCTTGACTTCAAACGAGCTTTTGAGACGATTGATAGGGAAATAATGCTGGATAAACTGTTGGTTTAAATCGTACCTAAAAAGGAGAAGGCAAACGACAAAGTTAAATGACAGTGAATCTGCTGAAATAATAAATGACTTCGGAGTGCCACAAGGCTCCATTTTGGGAGCGTTATTGTTTATAATCTATATAAATGACATGCCAAGTATTTTAGAAAAATGTAAAGTTGTTTTGTACGCTGACGACACTGTGATATATAGTATAGCAAATAGTGATGAAGAATATCGCGAAAATATCAAATATGATATGAAAAAAGTTGAGGAATGGCTTAAAATGAATAAACTCAAACTAAATGAAAATAAAACAAAAATAATGGAAATAAACTTACATTCAGACGAAATATTTAAAATAAATGACACAGTAATTGAAAAAGTCGAATATATAAAATACCTTGGTTTTATAATAGATAAAAAATTAAATTTCAATGAACAAATTACTTATAAAAGAAAGTTGGTAAAAAAATTAGTTTTTTAAGGAGAATAAGAGACAAAATATCCAAGCCTACAGCGATAAATATATACAGCACGATAATAAAACCGCACTTTGAATATGGTTCCACTATTTTATTCACATGCAGTGGCCCAAATCAATTAGCCAGGATGCAGAAACTACAAAATAGAGCGATGAGAATAATACTGAAATGCGATCGTTACACACATATAACTACAATGTTAAATAATCTAAAATGGATGAGCATAGCACAACGATTCCAATTTAACACATTACGGTTTATTAGAAAATTAAAACAAGGAGACGCACCGAAATACCTATGTGATCAAATACAATATGTTGGAGATAGCCAACCATATCAACTAAGAAATGCTTGTGACTTTAGGATCCAAAGAGTGAGGTCAACACAAATGCAGAAAACGCTATTCTACAAGGGTCTACAGCTGTTTAACTCATTGCCAAACAACATTAAGAATGAAACAAATGAAAATGTCTTTAGACGAAAATGTATTAATTTTGTGCTATTTAATTTGTAATATACATTTATTGTAAATTTTTAATGAAAATGTAAAGTATTTTTAATACTAATAATAATAATAAAAAAAAAAAAAAATATTGCTATTGTACAATTTTACGTACAATATACATACATACATACAGTGACGAGCAGAGGTGAGTGCATGTTCACAATACTGAGTTTCGACATCCACAAAAACAAAACCATGCAAGCAAATACAAAAAAAAAAAATTAATTTTAATTCTTCATTTTATTCTTAACAAATAGCAGTAAAAAAAAATTATTAATGAAATGATTTCAATGGATTTGAATGAAAAAACGAAAACAACCCACATAAACTCAATTTTGCACGTTTCAAGAAAATTCAAGAAACTAGCCCAATTTCAATATTTGGTCCATAGAAAGTTATTAGAAATAGCTTGATTTACGTGGTTTGAGATGCTTTCTACCAAATGATCAATAAGATCTTTCGGAATTCGATGCCATTTCGCATTTATACGATCCCAAAGTTTGACAATGCCTGTTGAGGCTGTTTCGTGCTGTCCGAGCCGGATTTTCACGAATGGCCAAAAATTTTTAATCGGATTGAGGTCTGAACTTTGTGCGGATATTCCAGCAATTGAAAATTTTGTTTCCCATCCCATATCTTTACAATTTTTGCTGTGTGCTTCGGATCACCATCCTGTTGGAAAATAAATTCTTATTCGGGATAAGCACATTTGTCCATAAAATTCGGAAGATGGGCTTGCAGAATCTTTAGATAGTCTTTTTTCACATGATACCATCTACTAAATGTAGAGGGACAACATGCCACCATATTAAGCATCCCCAAACCAAAATATTTTCATCGCTGTTTTTAACAGTTTGCTTCACATGGTTTCTTTGAACACGTTCCCTGGATCTGCGCTAGCAGAACTGTTTTCCATCTTACTGAAAGTGGTTACATTTGGACTCATCAGACTAGATAACAAGTTTCCAATCATATAGAAAGCAGTACTTCTAGCGCAGATCCAGGGAACGTCTTCAAAGATACCATGTGAAGCAAACTGTTAAACATAGTGGTAAAAATATTTTGGTTTGGGGATGCTTAATATGGTGGCATGTTGGCCCTCTACATTTAGTAGATGGTATCATGTGAAAAAAGACGATCTAAAGATTCTGCAAGCCCATCTTCCGAATTTTATGGACAAATGTGCTTATCCCGAATAAGAATTTATTTTCCAACAGGATGGTGATCCGAAGCACACAGCAAAAATTGTAAAGATATGGGATGGGAAACAAAATTTTCAATTGCTGGAATATCCGCACAAAGTTCAGACCTCAATCCGATTAAAAATTTTTGGCCATTCGTGAAAATCCGGATCGGACAGCACGAAACAGCCTCAACAGGCATTGTCAAACTTTGGGATCGTATAAATGCGAAATGGCATCGAATTCCGAAAGATCTTATTGATAATTTGGTAGAAAGCATCTCAAACCACGTAAATCAAGCTATTTCTAATAACTTTCTATGGACAAAATATTGAAATTGGGCTAGTTTCTTGAATTTACTTGAAACGTGCAAAATTGAGTTTATGTGGGTTATTTTCGTTTTTTCATTCAAACTCATTGAATTCATTTCATTAATTATTGTTTTTTTATTGCTATTTGTTAAGAATAAAATGAAGAATTAAAATTAATTTTTTTTTTTGTATTTGCTTGCATGGTTTTGTTTTTGTGGATGACGAAACTCAGTATTGTGAACATGCACTCACCTCTGCTCGTCACTGTATATACATTGCATGAAAAAATAAACAAAACCTAATTTCATTAATACAAAAAACCTAAACAAACTAAAGAATTTAGAAAATTCATAAATAAAAAGACAATGGTTAGTGATACGAGTGAGCCATTATAAATATAAATAATATAATTAAAAAAGCATAAAACAAGAAATTAAATGAATGAATAAATGATATGGAAATCTTTTAAAAGAGTTTTGGAATTGTGAGCCTGCTGATTTTCAAAGTATTCTTCGTATGGTTGGAACAACTTTTGACGTTCTTCTTAACTGCATACTGAGAAATGCAAAACGTTATTACGTGTCGCTATTAGTGCAACTTATTGTATGTACGCACACCACATTGAATTTTGATATCAGATGGTGTGGGAAATAATTATTGTATCCAATATTGCGTTTTGCACAATAAAAATCAAAATACTTTTGAGATTATTCAACATATTGTGTTACTTATTAATGTAACACACACATGCAATTTTATTGAGTAATGTCATTTAACGCATAATAATATTGCCTTTAGACGGTGTTCATGTTACTGAGAATGAAAAGTTCTTATTTAAAATATTAATAGTTTTCTAAAAATTGAGGATTTAAAACACTTTAATTTTATTTATTAATTAAATTGATTGGTTTAACTTTTCATTTATTTCTTATTGTTACATAAATTTAACTGTAATCTAAACTTCTTGTTGAAGATAAACTAGCATCAAGGCAGAATGTTTATAACTTCAATGATCTAACTATTTTATATAATTAACAGCAAGGAAGTGATGTTCTGGTATAGTACAAAATTTAGAAAAGATAAAATAAAACTCTTTTTTAAAAAATTAAAACAAATAGTAGAATAGGGCTCTTTACACTAGCAAAGAATATGTATGAAAAACCGGTTAGCTAGGTAGCAGGTAGAAAGTCGCGTGACAAAGCTTGTACATATAAAGATTTTTATAGATACGCAGGCTAAAGGCTGGGAAACCTCAAAAGATATTGGAAACCCGGGCTATGAAATGTGCACGATTCGCCACAAGACTTACTCTCGGCTTGCTAAGCGCATACGTACTAAACCCACCCTAGTTGGTCACACTTCCATTATGTCGTAAAAAAATTTACCTGGCCGTGTTCCCTTCTAGTTCATTCTTTTATGTTTTTTATGTTGTATTAATCGGTAAGTCCATCTTCCCTTTGTGGAAGTAGTCCAATCGTATTGCATCATCATTCACCTGATCAGGGTACATTAGCCCCCTTCTCGTACTTTTCAAATGTTTCCTCTTCTCTGAATCTACTAATATTCGAAGCTGCATCATCCCCGCAATCGCCAAGGCTGCTTCCGCAGATACTGTGCGGACAGACATTACTCTGAGGGCAGATCTTTTGTAGGTCGCATCCACTCTTATCATATATATCTTCTTATCCATGGCCACGGCCCACATAGGGGCCACATAAACAGCGATCGATCTAACAACTCTCATCAGCAATTGCCTCTTCTCTAGTCACGGACATCCGGGCGAGTGCGATATTATCTTTTTTTCGTTATTATTTGTTATCATTTTTTCTTCCTACTGCTTCGTTTTATGATTTTATGATCAGCAAGTTTCAGACCTATTTTTGCGATCCAGCTTCTAACTCTGCCAACTGCTGCATTGCTCTTACTGCGAGGGCGATATCATCCGCAAATCCAAATATTTGTGCGCCCGTAGGAAGCCTAAGCCTCAGAACACCATCATACATGGTGTTCCACAGTATTGGGTCCAGAACCGAACCCAGTGGTACCCTGTTACAGCGTATGACTTTCTGTCTTCGCCAGGGTGGCGTTCCAATCTGCCGAATTGAAAGCGTTTTTGACGTCCAGAGTAATGATTGCGAAATACTCCTTACCACATTCAAATCAGCGGTCTTCCCTGATGGCTCTTTCAATTACGACCGCCTCCGTTGCATCCACTGTGCAGCGATCTTTTCGGAAGCCAATTAGCCGATCCGACAAGCCATCTCTCTCCAATGTCATTTCCAGTCTTCTTTATATATATTATTTTCTCTAGCAGTTTACCTACGGTATCAATCATATAAAGTGGGCGGTAACCTGTTGCATCATGTGCGCCGTTGCCCTTCGGAATGAGATCCAGCCTCTGCCTCCTGCATGTCGCCTCCAGAGTTTCATTTCCTTCCAGACAGCATCGAATTCATAACAGTCCTCATGAGACCTACTGCCTCGCACAACATACATGATCCCGGCCCCCTCCTGAAAGAGGCCTTCAACAATTAACTACAGCTTTTCCGCACTTTCCGTGGCTGGTGGTCGAAGGCAGTTCAATTCCATAATTACCACCTTATTTTCATCTTAATCAGCTATTTTTGCGTTCCACTAATAAAAGTGCTTCATGGCCGGCCGGTGAAATTTCCTCGACATAGACGCACTGCTGGCTTAACATCAGAGCTTCCGGTCAACCGAATGTTCTCCAACGCGAGAGCAAAGGTTTACCTATCAAAGTCAGAGTTTGGAGGTGCGACAGTAATGATGTTCCCGGTAGTGCTATTTCGAAAATTATCGGTAGACATAGGACACAGTCCAATTAGATGTGGTCGCCAGTGCATCGCTGACGAATGTCATGTCGATTTTAGAGCTCCTTTCATTCCTCGAAAATGTATTTAATCTACCCCCATCTCTTATCGTCTTTATAACCGATGGGTGTAATTCTCCTATTTGTTTTCGCCATGCAATTGTTATATCCTCTTCCATATTTACCTCATTTAGGTATCTTAATTCGAAAATTGTTTCCTGTGTTATCGTCCTCACCTCAACATCACCAGATAACATGATATTCACTTTAGATTGGCGCGTCTCTGTAGTCACCTCGGTCGGCCATTTAAATTCCAACAGAATTTTCCCCTTTCGCGTTTTCTTTACAAGGTGAAAATCATCACCAACTGATTTAAGCTCCGCGCGTTTCTAACCTTTCTTAAAATGTTTGCAAATGAGAGTTTCTCCGTAGGTTTTATAATTATTGCATCTGGTCTTGGAACCTTTCACGGACCGGATTTTCCGAGTCTACAGAACCCATGCGGTACTTCCGTATTTCGGTTCGTCGCACCAACAGTAGTATCCACTGCTGTCTGTGTCCTTTCCACCAACCTTTGAAGCAGCGTCATTTAGTCCCTCTGGCCGCATTTGTCTGATTTTCTTTGGAGGTGAACTTCTAGATTTTTCCACTTCATCACGCAGTTTCTTAGATGAACCTTGCCCAACTTAGTGAACCCCTCCGCCTTCTTTTCGGGAGCTTTGGTCCTCTGCAGTTCAGGTAGCGAAGAGGGATCCGTTTTGCGCATGCGGTGGTGAATGAAGTAATCTCGATGCCCTCTAAAAAGAATTCCGCAAAGAGATATTCATTCGTGGCTCCTTAGCATCCTCGATGCCGGCTGGAGTAGTAATGCCTGTGAAAATTTGTATTTTGTTCTCTTCCATTTTCTTCCTTATTTGGGTCCCAATTTGAATTCGTCGTCTTGGAATCGTTGTGTAGTTACCCCTTTCGTGGTGTCATGGTTATCTGTGCAAAGCAGAGAAGTCATGCAAGAGTTAACACAAGGCCTTATGGGTGCTTGTGTTCAGAGCCAGACCGGCAACTAAACTGAAAATTTCTTAATCGCCTCTACACCTAAACTCAATGGGACGGATCCAAGATCGTTCTTCAAGGCTTGCCAGGTTTTAACGGGGCAGAGACAGATGGCGTATTAGCCTGAAAACCGTCTGGGCCGGGTTGCACCCCAGTCCATATTGGTAATAGATTACTCCATGTCATTAAATCCAAATATTGCAGTATAGCCAAGTGATCAGCTTTCTATCGTCGACATCCTTCGAAATCGCATGCAAATATGCACGCCGATCGGCAATTCCTACAGTGTTACCGCGATACCACAATAGTTCAACGCTTTGAGCGGCATTCTTTGGCTTTGGCATATCGGTGTCTTTGAGTATACGAGAGTTTTCATCCGCACCCTCTATCTTTGCCATCTTATTTAGTCATCTTTTACGACAAGCAGGGAACCATAGTGGTAGAGCTCTAATCCGCTACCACACGATAAGTAGATATATAGAAAGTACCAAGGATAGAATATCGATAATACATAAATTATAAGTTATCCTTAGATAATCGAGCTGTTATCATAATAACTCCCTCCAAGTATGTAAGCAAAATACCTAATTGTTGGTTCCTATTTTTTCCCGCTAGGTGGAGACGCTGCTAGATTTCTCTGTGATGTTATCTTTTTACATTTTTAAGGGGTGAGGAGACTTCTTAGATGAATTGTGCTGAAGGATGTGCACGTGCAATGAATGAACGATTTTTCTAATTCCTTTACGATTTGACCCTTGGCTTTCTTTCACCTCCATTGGGATTCGAACACCGATGTAATGATTTTTCAAACAATGTTGAAGATGAATGTTGAAATAACTATGCCAGCCAAAGCCCTTTCCCTTTCCACTCCAAGCCTTTTTTCTTTGTATTCCATCAGCCCCACGCTGAAATTGGCGTTTTTAACTTTTAGGGGGTTTTTTCGTATTTTGTAAATAAAATTGACTTTTTCTTATCTGATAAACTTTATTTTATGAGTAATTACAAAATATTATATTTTAATTCTTAATTCTAATCTCTTTTGGTATGGTATTTTTCGAAACAAATACCGGGATGAAGCGAAGGTTTTGCCTCACATGTTTTGCGAAAATAGGACGTTTCCTTACAACTTTCGATATTTCATCCTCTAGCCCTTGCAGGTCTCCTTTGAATAATTTGTGAATCGGATGTATAAAAAGTGCTTAGCACTGTCACTAATCTGGTATCACACTAAGCCAGTGAAAGCGTATTGTATTTGCGGAAAGGAATTGTTTCTACTCTCGGCAACTTGGGTATTTTTATTTCTTGTGGTAGTCACTTTCGGTTAGGCATAATTAAAAAAAAAAAAAGAATTTACATATATAATTTTTGATTACAACCCTTCAGTCAAGATTATTGACCTAGTTTCTCACTCTACTTATGTTGTGTGCGTTAATTTTTTATACATAAGTTTTATACAGTTTAAAGTCGACTCCGAACGACAGATTTTTGAAAAACTTTTCATGGCAAGTTTATTTACTCTCTCTTCCTTGGACTCGAACCCTGGTTTTACGTCTAATAAGTCAACACACTACCTACTAGACCACGGCGACTTCAAAAAGAATTTATTTTCAACTAATTCCTTGGCCAAAATTAAGTTAGTATAAAATCTACCTGTAAATATGTAATATCCATCAGCTTCAGGTATAGACTTGAGTAGATTATTGTACAGATGTAATACAATTCTACTGGTAAATAATAATTCTGACGGTGACAGTTGTAGAAATCAGCGCTGTTGCCATTTTTCGTACTAAATGTTAGACAGCTTTATCAAAAATTTTAATAAAAAAAATCCATCTTTTTTTGGGAAGGGTTAAAGCATGGCCCCAATTACTTTCAAATTAACTGATGATACAATTAGCGAGTAATATAATTTTCCGGAAATTTAAGAAACTATTACCGTGATTGCGATCCAATTTTGCTCCAATTACTTGAATGAAACTGAATTGTTGGCTAGATCTTAGACCGAATACAAACATACAAAGCAAAGTAATTATTGTATATCTAAAGAACTATTATAGTGATGGTCTTCAAATTTTGTACCAATTACTTATCTATGAAACTAATTTACTGAAATAAATGTAGGTCCCATAAAATAAATATTACGGTAGTGGTGCGCCCCATACCAAGCAAATATTAATTTTCGATTATCTGTGGAACCATCCGAAAAAAGTTTTTAAAATTTTGTTCTATTTTGTTAAATTTCATCATAACTATTCACATTACATACTTGAGGTTTAGGGCTAGACTGAACCACGGGTTTGCTAAAGGTAACTTTTGGTATTGCACACATTTTCTATCATAGTAAACGTTTCAATTACCCCTTCAATAAGCTTCTGGCAACATCTTCAATCAAATTCGATTTCAAAATCGCATCAAAAAAATGTTTGAGTATTCATTCATTTTATGTAAAAAGTTAAAAATAAAAAAGTTATTGTCAATTAAAACAATAACATGAATTTAATGTTTTTACAAGCGTATAGTGTCCAAATGGGAGTATTACAGTTAGCAGTAATTGTTGTATGGACAATTTTGTGACTCAATTTTTCTCTTTCGTTTTCTGTCCTTTTCTATTTCACTTTTTTTCTTTTTGTGATTATTTTTTTTTTTATTAATTCAATTGAATTTGAACAAAACCATTACATTTTTGGAGTAGTATTTGAAGCTCTAAATGTAGAATTGCTGTGGGTATTTAGACTTTTGTTCGTCACTGCATATTTATATAAAAAGTACACATGGCCACATATGAGTAAAATTTTGAAACACGAAGTCTGTTCTTGAAACGGCTTCTGCTGTGGCAGGTGTCATAACATATATGTATGATGTGGAAGTTTTTCGGGAAAGTGATTGGCGATGTCTCACTGTAAGCTTATAATATTTAATGACGTAGGACTAGTACGAGTGCCCTTTTTTATAATTACTCAACGAAAGGTAACATATGGAGCAAATACTGTTCCCAAAACAAATGTAATCATACCTTTTGGGTGGGAAATTACAATAATATAAGATTTAAGCCGTACATCTATCTAGGCATAACCTCAGTTTAGTAACCGGTTTCTTGACAAAGCATAGTTCATAGTACACTTTTTCAGAATAATGAGAATGAAGCTAGAGAAAACATTTTTGGAAACTGTGAACCATTAATATGTCCCCGAACGATATGTTTTGTTAAATATCTAGGGATGATAGCGTATTATTCTTATCGACACCTATAATTATCATCAGGGCAATGGCCTACATTATAAGGATACACCAATAAATTTGAGGGAAGTATAATAGATTGTATGCGAAGAAACCTTACCTTAATTTTTTGCTATGAATGTCAATCGTATATAATGATATCAATTGCTCCTCTGCTCATATTTTTATCGAGCATGTAATCAAACCCAGCTCCTGTTTATTTCACCATTTCCTTTGCATTTACTTGTTTACAAAATTCTAAAAAATCTAAAATCTGAATTATTTAAGCCATCTGGCAAGTCACAACTTGTAAAAACGTTCTATTAGTAAACAAAAACATGTTATATAAGTACATACATATGTAGTTATAAGCCATCGAACTAACCGACTTATGGGTATCCGTTAAAGGGCGGGGTAACTACCTCCATTTTTGGTAAGTTTGTCGATATCGACCCTAAGAACTTACCCACTAAATTGCATTCGTCTAAGATTACTATGTCCCTAAATATTCAGTTTTAAAGGTTTGCAATGCCTGCTTTTTGCTATATCGAATTTTTTTTAAACTATCTACACCTGATAAGCCTTCGAACAAAAAAAATATGGTTAAAATCCGTTTAGTAGTTTAAGAGCTATAAGTATCACTTGAAGCGGGAGGGTTGTCACGCCCACTTTTGGTGGGATTGTCGACCAAATTTTATTCGTCTACGATCAATATATACCTAAATATTCAATTTTAACGATTTGCCACGTCCTCTTAACATTAAGGTATCGATCGATCAATTTCGGAGGAGTTTTACCACTAACACCGTGAGACGAGAATTTTATATATTAGATAAAATCGGATATATGAGGGGTGTGGAAATAAAGGCAGCAATCTTTACTTTTTCATAAAATGATTTAACGATGCCATCTTGTTACATCTGCGGAATGCTAGCTCTCAGTCAAATTCGTTGTCATCTAATCAAAATATATGGCAAATTCTGAAGAATGAAACAAAGACAGCTATTTCCATTTTTAAGCTCACTTTATATGACACTCATTTTCTTAGAAGAGTTACCATATTTTCGAAAAATTTAATACGTTTTGTTTTTGAATTTTTTGCAAAAATAAACACAACGGGTAGAATAACATGAAGTAATTATTAATAGAAGTCGCCGTGGTCTAGTGGGTAGTGTGTTGGCTTATTAGATGAAAGGCCCGGGTTCGAATCCCAGGTCAGACATCAAAACAAAAAATATTTCTTCGGCGACTTCCTCTCAGCAGATTTCTGGCAAAGACTCTGAGAGTAAAAATTGCCATGAAAAGCTTCTCAAAAATCTGTCGTTCGGAGTCGACTTTAAACTGTAGGTCCAATTATGTATGTAATTATTAATTATGGAGTTCAATGCTTGTAGTGTGCCTCCTTGTCGAGCCCGTAAAAAGGGAAAAAATGAAAAATAATTGGAAGAAAAATGTAGAAAAAGTAAAAAGGTATGTATGTAATATAATGGTAGTGCCTATATACTACATGGGAAAAATCTGTTTTCAGATAGTCACCAAACCAATCACCGCAATTTTTTTGTGATCACAAATGTATAACTTATAACTGCAAATCATTAGACGAAAGGGATATAGAAAGCTTACATAATATTTTTTATGATGATGCGTTTATTCTAAAATCAAATTTATTCATCATTGCCCTGTTAACGACTGGAAGGATGCAAGCAAAGAATTTTTACATCCTCCTGAAAAATGACATTTCAAATTCTCCACAACAAAAAAAATTCTTTCTAAAAAACTATTCAAGGAAAAATTGTTATCACTGGGGAAGAAAATTATAAGTTTTATGTTAATCAAAACAATTACCGCAGTATCTGTAAAAAGAATTTGAATCCAAAAAATATGCAACCTGTGCCAATACAACCATATTCTCTAAAGATTAATTCTCTGAAAATTAGAGATATTGATAATTTAATGAAAAAACATTTTAGAGAGCAGTTGAAAAATGATGAAAATCTAAAATTTTATACAAATTTTGTAACAGCCAGCAGCAAATCGTTGAGAATGAAAATATTCACCATATAGAATATTGCTCTCAGCCAATAGAAGAAGCACCATTAATGACAATTTAATTCATCATTCTATTTTGAAATCATCATCATCTATTTTGAAATAATTTAAAAACTTTTTTGATTATAATTAAAATAAAATTTGTTTCCTAGAAGTATCTGTTTCTTTAAAGTAATGTACATAAACATAAGAAGCATGAATACTTTTGTAATTATTTTCTTCATATTATCATTAAATATATTAAATTTCAGCAAAGATCAACACTGTATTAATTATTTTATAACAACGTTAACTATCTTCAAAAATTGTTTTTTCAAAGGCAGCAATGTCCACTTTGTTGAAACAAACTCAGCAATTTCCAAATTTCAGTTCGCATTTTCCCAAAAACTTCAGTGAGAATATGGATCAAACTTGGTCGACGTATTTATTTTTTTCTTCTATACTAATTAACAAAACAATTCATTATAAAATACAGTTGTCCTTAAAAATACAAGTTTTTCTCATTAATTTCGAAAACTACAAAGGTAGAGATTGCTGTCTTTGTTTCCACTCCCCTCATATATAAGATATCAAAATTCATTTTTTTTGGTATGATTTGTTATGGTTCCAATTTGATCAAATAAACGAATTTAATTCAGCTCTGGGTTACAGACTCACGTGCCCACACTGGTTGCATATTCATGTCACCGTGGCAGCACCGTTTATACCCCTTGCTTACTTCTGTCTGGTATCTCCGCGATATTTCTTTAAGTGTAGCAGTTGCATTTTTGATCTTTGTTTTATGTTTAACCAATTTGATGTTCCTACTTTAAAAAAATTTTTGTTCTTGGACTTCCATTGTATTTCTTTATATATTTAATTATTAAAAAAAAACTTATCGCCACGACTTAAAATTATTGCCATTTACTACCAAGAAATAATATTAAGTTCTTAGAAACTATTCTCTAAAAAGTTAATATTATGTAATAAAAAAATTATGAAAATAATATTTTATAAATTTACCAGGCACATTTTCTTCATCACTGCCATTTGATTCGCAAGCAGGACTGTTTTCACTTTCATTACGACAAAAGGACCTTGCCATAACGTACTGCCTTTCTTTTTTTACTTCCTCCTTGGCTAATTCTAGAATGGTTTCTGCATCTGAAACTAAATGTGTGTCATTTTAATTATAAATAAGATTAAACTATCAAATTAAAATTCTAAAAATGTAAAATAAAGAAAAAGAGATCAAAAATATAGATTCAAATAATATTACTATATGGTACGGTCACATCTGGCAAATGCAAACCTTTTAATTTTTTTAATATACATATTCATTACATATGTTATATCTGTATATACATACAGTTGACAAAAAAATCTTTGCACATAGAGAAAAATAAAAAAAAAAAAAAATTTGAAATATTCATTGATTTCTAATATACAACCATGTCACAGAACGCAATTCCGATCGAAAGTGGTTTCGATTCCGAAAGTAGAGTCTTTAGAAAACGAAAAATTTCTTCGGAATGAAATCACTTCAAATTTTCAAAGTGGTTTCGATATTTTTATTATTACATAGGTTTTCTCAGTATTTACTTAACATTTATACTTAAGAAATTAAATTTTGTAAACTTGCTGAAAAAAAGAAAGTGATATATTTTTTCATCGACGTATTGCCACGTTTATTTTTTTGAGTGAACCACTTATTTTTGAGAACAAATTTAAGCGGTGGCAACTCAAACGATGGACAAAAGAAAATACAAAAAATATTTATACGTAGCATTTATTTTAATTTTACGAAAATTCTTTTCGTCGTATCTTTTCAATAACGAAATCCCCGGCATTTTTCATACACAATTTTTTATTTTTTTTTTGGATTTCAAATGAAATTTTTATATCAGAGCCTTTTTCTTTTTTTTTTTTCATTTATGTTTTTTTCGAAAAAATCGTTCGGAATTTGAAGAACCGAAAACAAAATCGATCGGAATTGCAAATACGGAATCAAAACCATTCCGATTGGAATTTGTGACATGCCTGATAAATAACTAGATTTTTCATTTTTTTTTTTTTTTAAACAGGATTTTATAAACATATGTTTTTTTAATATAATACATAAAAAACTATTATAAAAAAATGTTCCCACACTTGATAAAATATTAAGACTTATGCAATTTTTTTAAATTTATAGTGCTAATATTTTGTGTGTTCACCTTGACCATCTATTACCGCTTGCAGAAGCCTTCTCATGGATTGAATAAGCATCGAAATGTCATATTCTAGATGAAGTCGCCGTGGTCTAGTAGGTAGTGTGTTGGCTTATTAGACGTAAAAGCCAGGGTTCGAGTCCCAGGCCAGACATCAAAACAAAATAGAAAAAGTATTTTTTCGGCGATTTCCTCTCAGCAGATTTCTGGCAAAAACCCTGCGAGTAAATAAAATAGCCATGAAATGTTTCTCATAAAATCTGTCGTTCGGAGTCTACTTTAAACTGTAGGTCCCGCTACTCATGTATAAAATTAATACACACAGCATAAGTGGTGTTAGAAACTAGGTCAATAATCCTGACTGATGGGTTCTAATGACCAATTACATACAATTACATGTCATATTCTAACGGTATTTTTTCCTATCTTTTTCTTTAGATGAAACCACAAATTTTCGATAGTTAATATCAGGACTTTGTGCAGGAGTATCAATAACTATGGTGCAGTTGTAAAGTAACCTGGAATTACATAAGTGAGATTTATGTTAAGGATCATTAAGGATTATGGCAAAAACCAAATTACTTAAAGCTGGTGCTCAGTTCATTTTTAAAAATATCAAGACATACATTATTTCAGCCAAAATTCTGATTACAACAACTCTCTTGCTGAATATACAGGCTCATACTATTACAGATAGTTTCCATACTTTACTATAGGAATAAGATTTTTATTTTCTAGTGCTGTCAGAGGTTTACGCTTACGTCCGTCACGATAATAAAGCATTATTTTTGTCTCATCTGAGAAAATAACATCGTCCCAGTACTCCGGAGGAAGTGAAATGTATTCGATGGCAAATCTTAATTTCTTTTCGATATTGTGTGCTAACAGCAGGGATTTTTCCAAGCCACTCTTGAAGAATATTTGTGTTTTTTAAGAACATTTCTGACGGTTTCTTGGGAAACACGTAACCCAAAGTCTTTTTGCACTTGAAGAGCTAAATAATGTTTTTTAAACTCGTTTTTTGTATTCAAATATAGGGACATTTGTTACATAAAAAACGATCACTTCATTACTAAAACGTTGTTTACCCCTTTCACATTCCATCACATTGGTAAAAAACCCAATATACACTACATTTTTGGAAAAGTACCCAATTTTGTTGCAATTTTTTTTTATTATCACAACAACCTCAACAAATACAACCCCATTTTTATGTTAATAAAAACAATTATTTTGTATAAAAACATAAAAAAACAATATTAGACACGAATACCAAATGAAATAATAATCGTTCATACACAACATTAAGGAAAAATTGAGGGAATAAAATAATGGTATTGCCAGCATCAAATGAAGAAAACATTAAAATGGATATTAGTTAAAATACTGTTTTTGCATATACTTTTTTAATAATTAAGCTAAAAATCGTTGTTAACTAATGTTCACTTGAAGGTCATAAGGTTTTTTTTGCATAAGACTGGCAGTTTTTAGCGATTTGACGCTGTACATTTTCCACGTGATTAATATGGTTACGTTTTAATGCTAAACGATATTAGGTCGTTTCGCTATGCGTAGCATTACATTAGGTTATACTGAAAATATTGGCAACAATTTTCCTTTGGGTTATTACACATGCCCCTCACAAATACACTCACATTTTTCTCATGTTCTCTTTGTGCCGATATGTGTGTAATTAGAAAACTATTGGTACTTTATGGTCGTAAACAAGTTATAGAATGTGTGCAGAAATAAAAAAGTATGTGAAGATTTTGTTGTTGAAATTCTTGAATGAATATCACATTTTACATTTTTGGCAGCTCTAGTTTACCAAACCCTCGTTTAAGCCGTTCCAATCTTATTTCGGAGAATTTCATTTTACTTATTTTTACTTATGGATTTTGCAATCGTACTTCTCACACTAATTGTTACGTATTTACCTTTTTAAAAACGTTTAAAATTCGTATTAGTTGACTGCAAACAAAATAAAAATAAATTTGTATTTGGTTTCTATTAAATTCTTCATTGCTCGCACAATTATTTTTGCGTCCCACTGTTATCAACTTCATGATACAACAATAATTTTATTTTGCTCTCAATCTTTTTGTAAACGATAACACTTGTTCGTTAGCAGCGATCTGTATAGCAGCGATCTTCAAACCACGACTGTTCTCTTCACACGCAACGCTGACTTCTTACTACTCGTTGTCTGCTTTGTCTTGGCTTTATATAGGCCTACGTAAATAGTCTGACGAATATTCTTGAAGTAGAATGTTCGTGTTTTTGCTTTCTCGTATTTTGTTCACATTGCTTGTTGTTGCGTTCGCTTAGTTGTCTATCTCCTTATCTAATTCCAAAGTTATTAGTTTACTTCTAACAAGTTCGTTGTATTTATTACTGTAGCTGTTGTTTATCGTTTTAATGTGAAACGATATTACACTGTTTCCATTTTCGTAACAATATAATTAGTACATTATTACAAAAAATTCTGAATTCTTTAATTTATATCGCCTGTGTATGTTTATTATGTCTGTGTAGGTTTTGTTTACTTTCTCATGCTATATAAGAAAAATTGTACCACATATATATTTTTAACATTGTGCAACTAATTGAAAAGTGTAGAGTAAAATGATAATTACAAACGCAATAAAGTACTCAATAATATTGTGTAGTTTATGCGTACCTTTAAAGTCTTTAGTTTTGCCTCTTTTATACGTGTATATTGTCCTCAGAAATGTAAACCATATAAATGTACATAAATCAAAAATTCAAACTAAGTATATATAGACCGATATATACGGTCAAAATATCTACAACTTGCCTAATTGTCCAGTCTTTTCTGACTCTAGAAAATTGAAGTTTTACTCGTCAAATCGTAATATTATGGATTGTTATAGATCCAAATTTAAATGATGAAAATTTATTATCTTTTGGAAACATTAATAGCTGCAATAAAAATTCTACAAATACATTCCAAATAACTTTGAATGAAAACTATTTTGAGAAAACTTTACTACAAATACAATCCTTTTAAAATAAAACTTTTTTGTCCTTTATTAGAATATCGGATAAGATTTTTTCAACATAATTTCTTTGTAACATTGTGCGGGAACCAAAGCAATCTAAACGAGAGTAATCAGACAACGAGGTAAACACACACATCGTACGGCACATAGTATGAACAAATAAGAATGGTACAATACACGAAAAGGAGAACAACACGAATGCCAAAATTGTAAAAGTAACACAAATAGTAAAGGTTGACGTGTGGTTTATTTAAATAAATAAACAAATAACGATCAGAAAAAAATAATTTCTTAATTGGATTGCAGTCAATTTATTTACGATAAATAAAAGATTTGTCAAATTAAAAACATAACAATATAATATAAGTATATTTTTATATTAATTTAATTTAAATATGTTTTATTCCAATTTTAAGATTATAACTTACCCTTGTTTAAAATAAGTTCTTTTCCAGAAAAAGTGGTTGAATCTGCCTGCTTCTTAAGTTGCTGATACATTTCCTCGGATTCTATTAGTTTTGCTTGGAGTTGCTCAATTTCTAAGAGATATTCTGCAACAATGTTTTTAACTGACTCTTCTTTAACAACATCAGATGACCATTTATTAATTTCTTTTTCTAAAGTTAATTGTGCATTTTTAGCGTTGAGCACATTAATAGTTTCCTGCATAGATTTTAATCGCTGTTGTAGTCTCTTATTATCACTTAATATCATTTCTTTTTCACAAAATGTATCAGATATGAAAACATTGCCTTCAGAGTCAACTGAACGTTTTCCCTAAAAAAAATGCCATAAATTTAAAATTATAAATGGTGTTCCATTAATATATTCTTCGCTTAATACACTAGAGCCTCGACTTGCGCCATTAATGGGGACCAGACAAACGCGACGCAAATCGAATCACTTTTTTCTATATAAATGCACTAAAATTTAATTTATTGGGGAAAATAATCAAAACAAAGCAAAAAATTTTGTATTTTTACTAAAAACAAGTATGAATACATTTTTATTTATTTCATTTACTTCAACAAATGTTAAAATTTAATTATTATAAAGAGATAACAAAACAGTAAATTTAGAGAAAACATAAAAATTTTATTCATTTACATATGTATGTATGTATATTCAAAAAAGTAGGTGCATTAAAACTTCTAATTTATTTAGCATACATTGATAAATCTAAATCAGTAACACTTATATCCATTTGATTGGATGGTTTTTCTGTTTTTTTTTTTAACAAAACTGTCCAAAGTTTGTTGAATTTTTAAAGATTTTTGTTGTTGATATATTTTTTTGTAACAACCAATGGCTTGATCAACGGATGCTGCTACGCCCATGCTACAATTTTCGTCAGGATCGTTTTCAGAAAATATATCCATTACATGGGAAATTAATTGCAAAGTTTTGGAAATATTGGCGACCGTTAATTTTTTTTTTCTTCTAATGTATCATCTCCTGTTATGACAGGAAACATGCTGAATAAATTTTCATTATCAAGTTCCTCGTCGTGAGACAGCAAATATTCATTAATATCATCACTACATACTACAAATGCCTAAAATGCACATTGCTGCAGTAAACATTTAACCGTTTTTAGCGACGCAAATCGAAATCACAACGATGCAAATAGAATCGACGCAAATCGGGGTCAAAACGGCGCAACTCGAACCGACGCAACTTGAAATTGCAACGACGCAAATCGAATTTTTCCAGTTTTAAAAAAGCGACGCAAATCGAAAAGACGCAAATCGGGACAACGCAAGTCGCGGCTTTAGTGTATCTCCTTCTTTAAAGAGTGTGTGCGATAACACCTAAATACTTAAAATAAAACTTATTGATGCAATTGTACGTATAAGATAATATCGTTCAAATGTCAACCATGGCTTTTTAGATCACATTTGAAAATTGTTGATGACTGTGGCACATAACACAAGCTTAATATGACGGATGTTATGTTGGTATTGAAGATCGCTGTGGTTTTTTGGATTATTTGTATACACCTGCGACTTAAAAAAACTACTTAATTAAAATTATAACATTGTCAAATCGCATGATATCGTTGAACAGTTCAAATCACCTCCACGTGATGACCACGACCTAAAATCACTCGTGCAGAATGTTCTACATGGCATGAGCTGTGTGGTACGCAGAGCAGTTCTTTCGAAACGACATGTATTTGGTGTCACGATCAACTAATTCGGATCAAAAAACTGGGTTACAATAGACCCAATTTTGTTAACAGGGCCGATGATATCGGCAGCCCAAAATACACAAAAAACACAGACTTTTCCGCGATGTACTGGCAGCTCTTGGATCTCATGTGGATTGGTAGCGTCACTAATTAGACAATTTTGCTCGCTCACAAAGCTATTAATCCGGAAATGAGCTTCATGGCTAAAGATGGTTTATCGATGAAAACAATTTTTCATTTGTAATTTTTGTTGGATAGTATATCCGTCAGCATTGATTTATTCAAATATTGAATAAACTACAACTATTTTTAAAGTTGTAGCTTCAAGAAGATGGCAGGTATCGACTGATAAAATCCGGAAATCTCTATTGGAAGACCTATTATAAAAAGTCTGTCAAATGTTTGACCAATAACATAAAATAAGAAATAATTTTAATTGGCAAACAGAAAAACCATTGATTTTGGGCAGATAAAAATATTTGATGTCAAACAAAAATTTTTTAAGTGGGACCACACAGTGTCAAATATTTTCTTCATTTATGGGAAAATGTTTGTTTGATATTACATATTTTTCTTCAAGTCAACTACTATTAAAACTAAATTATCTAAATCGTAAGAAAAAGAGATTAAATAAAATTTGAAGTTAATAAATAATTTGTTTTATGCAAACCTTTGTATTTGTTGTAGATTCATAAACATACATACATACTTTCATACACACATAACGTACATAATTGGTCGTTACAACCCTTCAGTCAGAATTACGACCTAGCATCTTACACCACTTATGTTGTGTGCGTCTTCACACACGATTTAATTCGAACTTCAGCATTTCTCGCTTTGTCTTGCCTTTTATATCACTGGATCAATAGTGTGATGAATGCTCTCTAAGGAAAAATCCGAAAATGTAAACAAGTTATTTTCATTATTGTTGTTTGTGTCTTATATGCACTTTGTTTTTGCTTGTTTACTTCTTTGTTAGCTGCAGTTTGTTGTTACCTGTTTACATCTTTTATTCCTTATTTTTTATTCATCATTCTTGTAAACAAGCCCATTATTTTTGTTGCTATATTTTTTACTTATTCGTTGATCACGTGAACAAGTCATTTGTTTCGTTTTTGGAGCTTTTGTTTATTATTTTAACGACACCATTTCCATTTTATATATATATATGTACATAAGTATTTGCACAAAAGAGCATTTTTAAATTTTGTTAAAAAAGGTCAGTATTTTTTACTGGAAGTAAATTTTGGAAAAAAAATTTTTACTATTGCCTAGCCTGGAATATGTAGAAGCTGTTAAGGCCAATAAATATATTTTATTTTAGTTTATCTTAATTTATTTAATTTTATTTTATTGCATATTTTAAGTTGACGAAAATTATTTTATTACAATGTAAATTTATAAATACATTTTATTTAATTTTTTATGTTGACAAAATTTGGAATTAAGTTTCATTTGACAGTAAAACTATTTTTGTTTTGTTCGTATTAATTTCTTTCCAGTTTTTTTTTTTTGTTGTTAATGGTCACATAGCCAATGAACTTATTAATTTCACAAGACAGTAGTTACGTAAGAAATGCAATATCATGGACAAGAAAATTAAATTTGAATTGTATCAGCATTATTGTTATTATAGATTTAGTATAAAAATTCAATAAAATTTCAAATTTCGCAGTAGTAAAAACTCAATTGTTTTAATTATTGCATGCCATTACTTAAGTCAGATTAAGTCTATAAATTGCTTTTGGAAAGATCAGTAGTTTAGTTTGTGTCGCAATCTAAAAAAGCTGAACCCATAATAGCTAATAATTGTTTTTAAAAATTTTATTTGAAAATGGTGAAAACAAGAGAACTATCGACTGAAATTCAGTGTGAAATTGTTGTCAAATTTAACAAAGGCAGAACTGGCAAAATTGGACAAAATTTCTCGAAAAACGGTGTATAATTTAGTAGAAAAAAAGAAAAATATGGAAATTTGGGAAATTTAAAAAGAAGTGGACGAAAATGTGTACTAAACATAAGGAATTGCAAAAAAGTAACAGGAAACATATTAACCTAACTCTCAGTTAGTCCTGCAAAAGTTGCAACAGAATCTAAACAAATTACACTATGGGACAAAATAAAAAAATTAAATACACCCGGCTAATGACATAGTGTAGGTTGTGAGTTTTGTTGAGTAGATCTCAACAATATTTTTGTTATATTTCTCGAACCCTCCTGTTTTGGTTTTCTGTTTTATACAACTTTTTTATTACTGCGCAAATGCGTCTACTTTGAAAGTTAAGAAAATAATGATTGCAATAAAAGAATACAAAAGAAAAAAGAATTTACAACGGTGTTTGCATTATATAAGGGTTGCCAGACATATATTATTAACACTTCTTCTCAAGCAAATGTCGTTTTACAACAAAAAAAATTATATAAACTTCATTAAATCCATAAAGTAAAAATGTTTCGTCAGTATATCAGCAATCATATGTTCCGATGGACAATACTGCAAGCCATTTCCTTATTCTTGATTACCTCACGTACTTGGTGAAACCTTATGTTAACATGCTTCGATCTTTTGTGATATATCGGATTGGTCGCAAGTTTCTCGGCACCTTGATTGTCTATATTTCCATTAGCAGTTTTCTCAAAAATATCGCCTCCTTTACCGCATCAGACATGGCAATGTATTCAGCCTCAGAACTGCTTAAAGCCACGCACGACTGCTTTCTGGATTCCCAAGAAACAGGACAATCACCAACGAAAAATATAAGTCCCGTGTAGGACTTGCGGTCGACTGCATTTCCGCCCCAATCAGCATCTACAAACGCTATCATAGATTTTTCACCAGCCTGATACACAATCTCTTTTTCAATAGTTCCACAGAAATAACGCAAGATTCTTTTTGACATATAGATATGACACCAGTTTCTCCTTCTCGTTTGACTTCTATATCCAGATAGTGGCGCAATAAACTTTTGTCCGTTATAGGGAAAAAACTTGCCAGCATTTTCTTTACCTCAATAATTTGTGCATCATCTTTACATCCAATTAAGAGGTCGTCTAAATACACTGCAACTACCACCAGCTGTGTGTTCCTTGTGGTCATATGTAAACATGATTCAAACTTGCTCTGTTCGAAGCCTATTTGATTTAATACTTCATTTAGCTTGTCATACCACTTTTTACCTGATTGTTTGAGACCATAAATGGCTTTACGTAGTTTGAACACCTTATTTGGATTTTTATGGTCCACAAAACATTTCCGGCTGCCGGATATAAATTTCATGATGTATTTCACTGTTGAGATATGGTGAGCTGACGTCAACGTGGTGTTAATGCGTATTCCAGTGGACAGCCAATGCTAAAATTAAGCGTATTGTTGAATACCTTAGCACAGGAGAAAAGGTTTCATGTAGTTTATTCTAAATTTTTGGCTACAATCTTTAGCTACAAGCCTTGCTTTGAAACGATCTACCTCTCCATGCTCATTCCGTTTTAATGCGTACACCGTTAGAATCTACAGCTTTAGCTCCTTCGGGCAAATCAGCTAGCGACCAAGTACCATTTCTGTCGTGTGACTTCATTTCTGAAAGAATTGCTTCATACCACGCATTTTTGTTTGGACTACCCATTGCTCTTCTACTGTTGTTGGTATTTTCCATTCCATCATATTATTTAACGCTTGTTGTCTTCGTGGTCTACCCGGCTTACCTCTACGTTTAATTTCCGGTCTGCCGCGACCTGATGTACTCTCCTTCTCAATATGGCTTTCCATTTCATTTTCCGAATTAACCTCTTCGGGCGTCTCAAAGCCAAAAAAAATCGTGGCTGTCATCAGAATCCAACTCTTCGGTAGATAAATTTTCTTGACTCGTGCCAACTTTTACAATTGGTTTCTTTTCAACATCGTCTACAACTTGCTGTTGTTCCTGAACACTGAAAATGAACTTCAGTCTCATTTTCAAAAGTATTTTCATCGAAGATTACATCGCGGCATTCTATTACTTTCTGGTTATTTTTATCGTATAAGCGATAAGCCTTAGCCACTTGCGAATAACCAACCATTATAAAACTCTGGCCTTAGCCTCGATTTTCTTGTGCCAGTTTTATTCAACGAAACTGCAAGCGCACCGAATGTCTTCAAATGTTGAACGTTTGGCTTTCTTTCGAACCACACTTCGCAGTATTTATTGCCTCTTTTTTTATACTGCCTCTGCCCACAAATTCCGCTGCACACCACTATGAACGATCGTTGATCGTGACATTTCCACTATCGTCCGATTAGCTCTTTCGGCCACGCCATTCTGTTGGGGGGTGGATGGGACGGTGAGTTGTCCTGCAATAACTTCTTTTTCCAAAAATTCGTTAAATTCATTGTTGATGAACTCACGTCCGTTGAAGGTTCTAATTACCTTAATTTTCTGCTCGGTTTGCTCCTCCACGTGGTTCTTGAATATTTTGAACGTTTTAAATACCTCGCTTTTGGCCTTAATAAAGTATACAAATACCCGTCTGGAATAGTCGTCTATGAACGTAACAAAATATTTAGAGCCGCCAAGCGAGTCAATGTGGAAAGGTCCGCAAACATAGCTATGAATGAGGTCCAATAAATTTTTGGTCCTGGTCTTAGTTTCCTTGAGAAGGAGTAACATGGATTTTACATGGATTTTGCATGCACGTTCTACATTGGTGCGTATTAGACTTATTTGGCAGTTTCATTCCCAATACGATTGACTTCTTTGACATGTCAAATAATGTTTTATAATCAAGATGCCCAAATCTACTGTGCCATAGCCGGTTCGAATTATCTACTCCAAATAGGCTTTCAGATTTTCCATTTGTTTAGCTCTAAGTACCACTATGCCATCAGAGCGTTGTATAACTGCAGACGTTGAATCAAATATGACACGTAAACCCTTCTCAACAACACGGCTTACTGATAGAAAATTCATATGTACATTTGAAAAAAAAAATTTTGAAATTTAATAGATAAATCGTTATTATTTTCAATTTCAACAGCACCTATTCCTTTCCCGATAATTTGTTTGTCGCCAGTCAACGAAATCTCTTCATTACGTTTCACAAAATTCGAGAACATATCTCTACTGCAACACATGTGCGCAGTTGCACCGCTGTTGACGCACCATTCACTTTGCTTTGCATTTCCTATTTGACTTGCGTGTAGTAACTGTACTTGTTTGATAGCAGTGATAGTAGTAAAGCTTTCGATACCGTGGAACACTCCATATTATTGAAAAAACTGGAAAAACTTTTCTGCTTCTCAGAAACAGCTTGTAGATTATTACGCTCATATCTGGCAGGTCGATCTCAGATTGTATCTTATAATGGAACATATTCTGAAAGCCTTGATGTTAATAGAGGTGTTCCACAGGGCTCAGTACTTGGGCCCCTATTATTTTGTTTATATATTAATGATTTACCAGATACTTTGGAACATTGTAGACTGCATATGTCTACGGATGGTGTCCAAATATACAACAGCGGTTCGTTAAATGGAATTAAGGCATGTGTCAATAACATAAATTTGCAGAAAATAGATATCTGGGCCAAAAACAATGGACTTTGCATCAATCCCACAAAATCGAAGAGTATTTTAATAGATAGAAGTAACAGAAAGATTGATGACGATATTCAAATTAAAATAAATAGTAATTTAATAGAGTTAGTAAGCTGTTCAAAAAACTTGGGAGTAATTAATAATAATAATAAACTGACATGGTCCAATTACATTGCTTCTGCAGTAGGTAAAATTTATGGTATGTTGAGAAATTTTTGGGCTGTAAAATGTTCAACTATACTGCTTGCTGAAACTTATTTGATGCCAGTTATTTTATACTGCACAACCGACTTACCTGTATGGAATAATAAATTTCGGCACACCGGCTAGGGGACTGGTATTGATTCAGCGAAAATATAAAACTGCCCTTTCTGAATGTCAGTTATTTATTTATTGCACTCGACTTTGGAACCAATTACCGAAGAGAATTCAAATAAATAGAAACGCAAACAGATTTAAAATTGAACTTTCGAAATATTTTCGTTAATGACTAGTTGAAGTACAGTGTTAAATCAAATTAATGCACTAAATTATTTGTAATCTTTTTTTTTACTTTTTAATTTTCTTTTCTTAATTTAATTTGTATTTATATTTAATTATTGCATTATGCTAAAATTTATTTTCTTTGTATGTAATCATTAGCACTTTAATTTATAAGATGTCTATCTTGTTGTGCTAAATTTGAACTAAAATAAATAAATAAAATAAATGGAACTGTTAACACTCTTAACCAAAATTTTATTTTTTTTGTCATCATGATAAACACGGATTCCTGAAATATCCCTAATCCATTCTGCCCCTTAATTTTTATTTTAAATATGCTTTTTTGAGTCGCACACGGAATAGGTGTAGTACGAAAACGTATGACGTGGAACTTAATATGTTAAAGGGGACGGTATAAGTGATTATCATGGAGAATTATAATTCAACACAGGAACATAACAATAGGTTTCCTTTGTCACAAGTATAGTTCATTTTGGAATTCAATCGCTTTGATAAATTTGGAATCAACGTGTCATGTCAAGTCTTCTCAAAAATCACTACAAAAAAATTTCAAATTAGAACTAAAATAAAACATTTAATTTAAATATATTCGACTCACACCATTTCAGCGATTTTAAATAATTAAACGGAAAAAAGACAAAAAAATTTACTTTGGAACAAAAAATTGAAAATAAGTAAATTAACTTAGTTTCCTTTACTCAAACGGAAAATCGAACAAAACTATAAGGTTTAGATGACACTAACGCGGTTTAGATGACACTAAGTGATCGCTTCGGCATAGAATTAACTGAATTTGATCACATTTCTTTCGGTATTTTGATCCAATCCATTCAGAAGGCTGTTTTTGATTGGCTTATGTTATTAAAAGTAATTTCATAAACTCTGCGAGCCAGTTCGTCACTCAAGTCTTCTATTACATTCAAGTAAGGGGGTGGAGGACGAGGTTTGAGTAATTTACACACTTTTTAGACACTTTGGTAAAATATTTTTCAAGTGTGCCCATAAGGCATATTTATGTGCGCAAAACAAAATTTTGGTTGTTTCGGTCAAATATCGGACAAAAAAGAGCAAACAAAAGAGAGACAAACATCAGACGAGACCATACCTTTAGATTTGTACATAAAAAAATTAATACCACGACAGCCTTCATTCAAATTAATTTTAATAAGGTATCGACGACAAATTGCACAAGCAATGGTATGTACACAGATAGACAAAAGTCACCGTCATGAGGCCTCTAGAATGTTTGATTAGTCCCCACGCCCAGAAAATAATTGAAACAAAAAAATTCAACATAATTTTATATTTATTTAAAAAATATTTCAGTTAAAACTTTTTTTTTTTTACTTACTTATTTCATAAAAAAAAATTAAAATAAAGTAACTAGTTCATATTTCTCTTGGACAAAATTCACCGTCAGATAAAGATGTATCAATACATCAATGTAAGAAAATGTTATTTTAGTATGAAGTTTGTTTGCCTTATTTTTTATAACTTGGTTCAAACGTTTCTGCATCGAATGTACCAATTTTTGAGTCACACTTGAATCAATTTTCTGCCATTCCTCCAGTAGCTTTTGTTTGAGCATATTTTTTGAGGTAATATGGTGCTCCCGAACACGTCAATCCAAATGGTCCCATAAATGTTCAATTGGGTTGAGATCGGGTGATTGTGGAGGAGTCTTTAGGGTGTGGGGAGTGTTATACAAAATCCACAAGCGAACTATTTCTGCCGTGTGCTTGGGGTCATTGTCCTGTTGAAAGTAATATTCAGACTCAATGCCAAGTTTTTGAGCACTTTTCTTTAAATTTTCTTTGAGGATATTCAAGTAAAGCGTTTTATCCATTATTCCATCAATAAATACAAGCTCCCCGACCCCTGCTGAAGACATACAACCCCATACCATGACCCCAGCACCACCATGTTTAACAGTGGACTGAATATGCTTTTCTTGCCCTTCTGTCTCCATGTCAAAACACGTCCGTCCGATTTATATATACAAAATTTACTCTCATCAGAGAATATTACTTTATCCCAAAAATCTGTTCCCTTGCTTATGTGCTCTTTTGCAAAGGAAAGACGCTTCATTTGGTTTACCTTGCTAATCTGTCGTATTTTCTGCAAACTCTGGCATTATAACCGGCAGAATTTAGTACTCGGCGTACAGTACGAGGCTGGACATCTGTGCCGGTGCTTTCCTTTACCATTGCAGCAATTTCAGATGATGGAGTTTCGTCTTTAAAGCGTTTTATTATGCCTGAAATGGTGGTACGTGGACGATTAACTAATGTGCATATTTCCCGAATTGTTTTATTTTGTTTGTAGGCATTTAAAATAATTTTTCTTTCTTCAATTGTAGTTTCTTTCCTTTTTTCACTCATTTTTAACAGTCGCGTGGCTCTAGAAAATTTCTTAACCAAAGTACCGTTATAAAATTGTGCCAGATCAGTGTTGAAGTAGCCATGCTACAGAAAATTTGATAAAAACGTTTATAGAAGCAAAATCGCTATAATTTTTGTTAATATTTAGCAAATTAAGATGTGGTGACGGTGAATTTTGTCCAAAATAAATAAATACTAAAAATCAAAAATATTTGTTTTTCTAAATAAGGCTAGTGAAAAAAAATATAGTTTTAACTACAAAAAATTTTAAATAAATTATAGTTTATGTAAAGTTAAAATTTTTTTTATTTAAATTATTTTTTGAGCACAGAAGCTCCATCCAAACATTCAGGATGGCAAATGACGGTGACTTTTGTCCATCTGTGTATATAGTAACAATTTAGTAGAAAATATTATTAAAATCAGAACTACTTAAATTCTTAACCTTAATAAATTTTATCCCGAAATGGCATCTCATATATAATATGTGCTAACTTAATAAAACTCATTAAAATGTTAAATTATGATTTGATACAAAATATTTATATAGAAAGAGTTAAATCTAATTATGCAAACGCCTAATATTTTAAATAAATATTCAAAGGATTCATATTTTTTCAAACCGATATTTTTTCTTTGTAATTATACATACCAGTATAAAGTTCTTAAATAGTAATATTACAAAATTTTTTTTAAACAAAACCAACACATCTTTGCTGTTTTTTTTGTCCCTCTGTCAAATTGGATGATATTTAATTAGGATTTCTTGGCTTTAAATATAAATTTTAGATAATGTAAGAAAATATATTTTGAAATCAGAGCGCCCTGGTAGTCTAGTGGGTAGTGTGCTAGACTATTAGCGTGAGGGTAGTGGGTTCGATTCCCACCCAGCGTATGGTCGAAGTTACTCAGCTCGTATAGAATTAGAATATAATTCATAATTGTATTGTAATTAATAAATATTTTAAAATATGTATATAAAATAAAAATTCTTGCAGCAATATGTTTTTAAATTTCAAAAAAGTAAAAAAGTTTCACATTTAACCACACATGAATACAATTGAAAAACCTGTCACTTCATGAATTCGCATTGATAAAACAGAAATAAAAAGAATTATTACCAATTTGATAAATTAAAAAAGTAAGAGCAGTTAATGTTTCTTTCCGTAAAAATATAAGTTGGGTCATAACTGTCATTAAAAATCAGAAATTTCGGTCGAATTGCGATTAGCATAATTTAATTTGTATAAATAAGCTTACTTATGGAGTTTTCTTTTCTACAAAGAAAATGTCACCCTCTTACAAGGTGAATTAAAAAATTTTTGACCAACCCTGGTGTAATGTAATTTTTAATTTAAGAAGAACATAACATAAACATTAAAAACAGTGTGTTTATAAAGAAAATGTTGACTACGTTGAAATAAATTCAGTAATTCTTCTTCATCAGATTACGAAGATGAATCTAATAGCTGATTTATTTCAATTTTCGGAAATAAAATAGATGCAGCAATATCCAATTTATATTTAAAAAAAAAAGTTTTAGATCTAAAAATATGTTGTATTTTTTGATTTGTTTTCAATAAAAAAATGTAAATATGAAAAAGGAGTTGCCAGATTGCAAATTTTTCAACCTTATTTTTGAGAGCTTTTTTTTATAGCAAAAAAAAAATTTTAACACTATTCCAATATTGAATGCAATCTTTTATGTTACTGACCATGTAACTATAATAATGTAATGTTTTCTTAAGGTTACTCAACAAAACAATGAAAAAAGATTGACTTTTAATTAATAACAATACCAGGCGACTTTTTTTAAATTTCATCTGGTAGCCCTTTTGATGATTTTTAGTTTATTTATTTAAATTGCTTTCCATTTTATGAAATAAAATATGTATTAATGCTTATAAAAATTTTATTTAGTTTTTTATAAAGACTTTCGTATCAGTTTTTTTACGAATTATTTTGTTTTTACTTTTTTTCACAAAGTTGAAGGATATTGAACCAATCCCCTTCTTTTCTACGTACTTCATATCTTTTTTAAACGGTTTTTCTGGAACGTATCTACCGTGTAGAAACAGAATTAAGTGTACACTACAATAATACAATCTTATTTTTAATAAATATTTACCAATTTCACTCCAGAGTTCTGAATACCGTCTTTCCTGACGGAAGGTACGGACTTTTGGAAAAATCCACTGATTATATTGTGCCTGAGACGATGTTCCTACCTGGTTTGAGTATACTCATACCGGATAGGGCACAATGGAGTGATGGGGTACTCCAGGGGCAGAGTGATATACCCATCTTCACAGATGGGTCTAAGTTAGGTGGATGTACAGGTGCTGGGGTTTTATGTAAGGAACTCGGTCTTGAACTCCACTTCAGGTTGAATGATGACTGCAGCGTTTTTCAGGCGGAGATTGTCGCAATACTGAAGGCTATTGAGGCCATAGCTGGTGGCCCATCTTCGGATTCGGAATCTTACACGATCTTCGTTGCCAGTCAGGCTGCCCTTGGGACCATTGCGTCGGTCTGGTGCAAATCACGGCTCGTTCGCGAGTGCAAAGAGTCGTTGAGGGGTTTTGGACCGGACCGTATCCGTCTATGCGGGTTCCGGGTCACAGCGGAATACTGGGCAATGAGACGGCGGATGCCTTCGCTAGGTTAGGTTCGCTTTCAGGTGGCGATTTGACGGTTGGTCCTGACTTCCAGTCTGTCACCTCTATGGCCTGATTGATGGATGGCTCAGGAGGGAAGAGCAGAGACGTTGGGGGAACGGATCGGGTTGTTCTGTTTCTAGGCGTCTATGGCCTGCTGTGGACAGCAAGAGGACAGAGTGGCTGCTGGGCTTGGTTAAGGCCAGCTTAAGGTTGGTTGTCGGTTTTATCACGGGGCACTGCGAGATAAGGAACAGATTCCAGCCGGACCATTGCAGGGTATGTTGCGATGAGGAGGAGTTGCAGACTGTCGAACATCTTCTCTGAAACTACCTAGCCCTTGGTAGGTTGAGGTTGAAGACCCTTGGCAGGGCCTTCTTTGAGAACTTGAGTTCTGTGTCGAGAGTCGACATCAAGGCTCTCCACAGACTCATTAGCAGCTTGGGCTGGTTGAAAGGTGCTAGGGCTTCATAAGTGTAGTCGCACTCTCAACCTCTATTGTTTTGTGTCTGTTTCTTTTCATTCCTCCGTTTCCCATTCTCCCTCCCCTTCCCTACATTCCTATATCCTCCATTTCCTTTCTCCCCTAAGGACAATGTACAATGGGTCAATTTCAACCTCCGGGTACTGTGCTTGTCTTGACCGACAGGTGCACGTTCTCTAACCTAACCTAACCTACCAATTTCACATTTGACGGTTTTCAGAAGTTGGCTAAAATTTACGTTTTTCGTTTTCCATAGAAAAGTGAAGAAATTTCAATTGGAGTCTTCTAATTGAGTTCTTCAAAACATAGGTCACACTATATTTGATATTAAAGTATTTTAGATTTGAAAGTTGATTTATTTCGCCAAATATAAATAATTCCTATCCCAGATACTGACATTATATCTTATCACCACTGCATCTCAAATTAGTTTATATGAAATAGATGACGCAAACATATCTCGGCACTGGCATCACGAATGTTGGTTCAATTGTATACGGTTTGTCGGCATAGCACTTTTCGTTAACGGCGCACCATAGAAAATAGTCCAATGATGTCAAATCGCAGGTTTCTTTGCGGCTAATTGACATCAACATTTCGGCTAATTAAATGGTCATCAAACGTTTGTCGCAATAAATCGATTGTGGTAAGTTGCACCGTTCTGTTGAAACCAAATATCATTGACATCAATACCATGAACATCGGGTACAAAAAATCGGTTATCATGTTGCGATAGGTGTCTCCCTTCGCCGTAATAATGGATTTTCTGGGCCCCAAATACGGCAATTTTGCGTATTAAAGTACCCACCAAGATGAAAATGAGCTTCATCCGAAAATATGATTGTTTTTTTTTTTTAGCAAAATTGAAATCATCGTGCAGTTTCTCGTTGGTCCACCTAATGAGGTGAAAACGAAGGGGACGGGACTGCGGCTTCAACTCTTAAACCAATTGAACTTTGTAAGTCGTCATACCGCAATCTTTTTGCAAAATTTGATGTAAGCTGGTGCAAGAAATGGTCAATTCTTGAGAAGGATGACAAGTTGATGCTCGCGCACACTCTCAGCTACAGCTTCGATATTTTTGGGTGTACGCATTACGCGAGCACGCTTTAGTTTTGACTCATCAAAAATGAGACAAGTTTCACGAACCTTGACAATAAGTTTGTGTATACCGGGCAACAAATTTTGTTCGTAATTTTCAAAGTCAAACCAATCTTTGTTTTGGAAATAAATTTCCAATAAATCTCAACGTTGCACAAGCGTAAATCGAGTCATTCATGACAGAATAGAATGACATAAGTATTGCCAGATTCAAAATAACAGATGGTTCAAATTTAAATCGATGGCTGGCACTCCCGTTACAAGCAGGATTTTAAAATTAGCACAATTTCTTAATATACTGAAATGAGTTGTTTGTCTTGTAACTCGAGCAGGAATTTTTTAAGCTTATAAGCAGAATTTCATGACAACATGTTGCTCTACATTTAAGGGATACAATTGTATACAATGATGCCAAATGTGTGCGTATAACATATCTGTGGCATTAAATAATAATAGTTTAAGTCGAAATTTCGTGTTTAGAAATATTGTTGAATTTGTCTAACATAAATTGTGTTTAAGTGAAGTAAAAATATAAATGCGTATATTTTAATTGATAATGACATTTTACACATGAAATTTAGCTGAGTGACAGATCTTGAAGAAGGGAATAAGAATATGTAATAAAATTAAAAAACTCTTATGACAACTTAACTCATTATCATTTATTGCCACAGATATATTCGTAGTCGACGTAGTCTAGTAGGTAGTGTGTTGGCTTGTTAGACGTAAAGTCAGGGTTCGAGCTTCAGGCCAGACATCAAAACAGAAAATAAAAAGTATTTCTTCGGCGATTTCCTCTCAGCAGATTTCTGGAAAAAACTCTAAGAGTAAGTAAAATTGCCATGAAAAGTTTCTCAAAAAATCTGTCGTTCGGAATCGACTTTAAACTGTAGGGTCCGCCACTTATGTATATATCCGTAGACATTTCTCGATGTTTTTGCTACCATTTATTCACTTTATCTTCAAAAATTTGTATCAACATAATTGTTCACATCCTAATTTTAAAAATAAAAATAATGCGGGTTCGTTGGGATCCTTAATGACGTGATTCTACGGCGAATTCATGAAAAACTTCTCAACAATCCCTTGTTTGCAATCAACTTTAAATTGTAGGTCCCGCCACTTATGAGTGATGGTAACACAAACAACATAAGTTTTACAATAATACTCACTGTTGCTTATGCCGTGTGATTTACCAAATTAATTGAAACGAAACAACGAAAACGTATGTAATACACATTTTTATATTATCAATTCTTCTTTTCTTTAAAAAAAAGTCTGTTTGCTGATTAATAAAGCAACGTTGACATTTTATAAGAAGTGGCATAAGTGACATAAGTGTTGAGAGAAATTAGGTCATAATCCTGACTAAATCACTATAATGACCAATTATTTACTTAGTTATCTTCGAATTCATATAAAAAAAGCTGTTCGAAAATTAAAAACGTAGTAAGATACTTACTTGTTTTATTTCTAAAAGTTCTAACTGCAGTGATGCAACTTCTTTACGTAACTGCGAAATTGTACGAGAGTTTTGATCTTGATTTATTTGAACTTTGTTTTTGATGTTTTTAGCTCTATTGGCATATTTAAGAGTATTTAAAGTTTCCATAAAATCTCGATCACTAGGCGATATACAAGCAATCATTACTGTTTGGCTATTACCACCTAAAGAGTCCTGCAGCAAGCGTGTAAGTTTCGAGTCTCTATATGGGACATGTGTCGCCTTTTTACTTTTGTCTCCCAATGCGGATATACAATTTCCCAATGCTAACAAACCACAATTAATGGAAATACCTTCACGTGCTCTTTCCCCAGTAGCTCCAGTACGTTTCATTCGCTCCGAACCTGCTAAGTCAACGAAATGAAATTTTGAGGTTAAAGTTTCTATATCATCTCTTATAAATTCGCTCTTTGTTGAAATAAAACGTTGTTTTTTTATTAAAATAGTAAATATAGCATGGGATCTGGACGACTGATCATTCATTTGTGTCGACGCTGTTGAACGGGATAGAGCTCCCTGCTGAAGACATCTAAAAATAATTTTAATAAAATAATTATATTAAAATTAATTTATTTTATGATATAAATAAATAATGCGATGTTTTTGTAACACAGGCTACTTCACTTGCCTGCCTGTTTGCATGGAAAACAAAAACAAAACCACTCAATTTTGTTTGTTTTTCCCATATAACCAGGCAGGCAAGTGAAATAGCCAGTGTTACAAAAACATCACATAAATCTCAAAAAATGTATATATTTTGAAAACCTGTAATCCATATATCGTATTGTTACGCAAATCGAAACGACCTAATATTGTTTAACATTAACGAGAAACATAAGCTACAAAAACAAGAGACAATGTGTACATAGAAACACACTAAAGCTACGGTCAGACTGAATAAATATTTGAAGTAAAACATTATTTTTTTCATTTTTTTTTTTGCTCTAGTGTGACCATAAAATATTTTAGGGGTGCAAACAAAATTTTGAGAAAACAAAATTGTCTCTAATGTGACCATAGTGTGACCACCAGCTGTTGCAGGCAGTGTTGTATACTTTTAATAATAAATTATAAAATTTTTTCATAAAATCACCAAAACGGTAAATTTTTAATAATTAACTAAAATAAAAAATAGTGTGGATACCTTTCGACAAGTTACTTAAAGTATTGATCCATTAGTTCATTAAGTGTCAGAAACAAAAAAATATCATTTTTTTGTCACATTTTTTAATAAAAAAAGTTATATAAACCAAAAATTAATTAACCTACTAACTTTCATGAAAATTGTAACATTGTAAAAAAATCAGGTAAAGATCATAATTTTTGTTTAATTAACGAATGGGTTCAAATTTTTACTACTTTAAACGAAAGCTCTTTGAAAAAAACTTTTTTTTGGTGAAAGCAGCAATTTAATATCTGGACCTTAGAGACCAATACCTCCAAAAAAAGTAATATTTATGTATATATACAATACGGTATTAAGTTTTATATTTTATCGTTGAAGCGTAATTCAGTTGCCAACACTGATGTAGAAAAGAAAACAATTAAACAGCTGTCTTGTTTCTCTCTGATTTGGGCTTCTTCTTCTAAAATTCTAAAAATTAACAAAATTTCCTCATGATGCATTTCGAATTTTTATTTATTTATTTATTTATGTTATAATTTTTCCGTTTACTTTTGCAATTCTAATTAAACAAATTTGTTTACTTTTTTCTGTGAGGTTTCTGCTTTGGTTTTGTTTTTTAATCATATGTACCTTTTCGTTTGTTTCTCTTCTCCTCTCCTTTTTCCTCTGATGAAACAAAATTTTGTTTATGAGAAAACAAAAATATTTACTTCGGCCTGACCGCGGAGAAAACATGTTTGCTCCAAACTGTATTTAATGCTGTTTCATTGTGATTTGGGAAAATAATTTTTGTCAAATATTTGGCGTCAATGTGACCAGCAAACAAACTACAGAAAAATTTAATGCAAATACGAGTAAACATATTTGATGCAAATATTTTTTCAGTGTGACCACAACTTAACACTTACAAATACAATGAACATGATGATTAATAATAGCAACACCAACAACTACAACGAACCTGTTACAAGCAAAGTATCAACATCGGTATGAAAGAGAAGGGGATAGACAATAAAGGTCTGTAACGAATAACTTTTTTGCTTGATATGCGCAACTCGTTGTTGGATAAATAGATTACATACTCTCTCTCTAAAAGCGCAAGCAGTAAAAAGAAGCGAATGTGTGCAAGAAAATACGAGTAAGAATTTATCCGAAGCTGCTTATGTTCCGTAAAAAGAGTACTCATTGAAAAATATTTCCGCAAAATTAAGTACTCCTAAAATTATGTTCACTTCATGTGGTATTTCAAATACTCGCATCATAAAACCCCACATAACTGATGTTTTTTTCTTTTTTATATATTTAAATGTTTATGGATATGAACAAACTTATAAACGACTTGTTAGACATTTTTTATTAATCATTGAAATAAAAAAATAGAAATCGAAAATAGTAAATTTTTTTGAAAAACATTATTTTGCTTTTTGATTTAAAAAGTCTTTATTATCAATGAACTATAAAACAATTAAAATAACAAAAAAAATCACTTAAAATTACTAAACTGTAAAAAAATATAAACTATATCCGCGGCCTCACACTAACCCACACTCACCCGACCGCGGAGTGCAGTTAAAATCTTGCTGGAATACTGAAATTCAGGTTACAAAGCAAAAATTCAGAATCGATATCACCTTTAGCCAGATTAAAAACAAAACAATCCCCCAAAACAGCCCTTCTACGTTCTAAAGTTGGAAGTTTTATCAAAGAAAGAAAACCATGCATTTACATTTTCTCAAGTTAAGGTCCATTAAATTAATCCTGCACCAAGTTACAAACAAATCAATATTTCGCTGAAGAACAGCCTGGCCATGATCATCATCAAAAGTACAAAATAATTTAACGTCGCCAGCATACATCAGAATATTACAATCAGAAACAGCACAAGGAAGATCATTCAGAAACAATAAAAACAGTAAAGGACCCAAATGGCTACCCTGCGGAACACCAGAAGTAACATATTCAGTCTTAGACAATACATTCCTAAATAAAACCCTCTGAGTCCTAAGGGAGAGGTAGGAGCCTAGCCAGCGATGAATAATATCAGAAATACCGATTAATGATAGTTTAAGAAGCAAAATTCTATGATCAACCTTATCAAAAGTTTTACTGAAATCAGTATAAATTACATCAGTCCGAGCTCCGACAAGGAAATTCCTGAAAACATGTGTAGTAAATTCAAGAAGATTAGTGACAGTCGACCTGCCTTTCAAAAAACCATTCTGGAAAGGGGATATTAAAAATCTCGTATTAAAAAAGAGATAATCCGTCACTAGTTTCTCCATCAACTTGGGAATAGCACTGAGTTTGGCAATACCCCTGTAATCAGAAATATTAGATCTATTACCCGACTTATGCAAAGGAATTATAAACGAACTCTTCCAAATAGATGGAAAATGACCAGCCCTCAGAAGCCCATTGAATATAAAGGTCAAAGGACCACTCAAGACAACAGCACACTTTCTTAAAATACAGGCCGGAACCCCGTTAGGGGCGGCAAGTATATAAGTTTCAGTCCAGACAAAGACTCAAGAACAGACTCCCCATCAAATGAATATATGTTAGAAATAGAGACACTTCCCACTGAATAAGGATACGAGAACCCGCTACTCAGAACAGGGCCCGAGTCCAACTGTGTATAAGTGGACTGAAAGAAGTCAGCAAACATATTCGAAATATCAGGGTAACTAGAGGATGATATGTCCCCATGAAACATCTCAGTGGGAAAGCTACTATTATAAAGCGAAGAAAGTTTAGACCTGAGTCCGCGAACATTTGGATAAGCAATTCCGAAATTAAAAGTCGATTACGAAGCTAGTTTTTTTGAGAAATAGGACCAGGCAAATTTGCACCATTCCTACGATGGCCCTGCCTGAATATGAATTCACGGACTAATACACCCTGTGGCCAAAATGCAGGATCAACAATCTCACCAAACTTTTCATTCGCAACATATAATTTAAACGAAGAAATACTACCAAACTTAAAAGGTTCCCTAATCTTCGATTTAACGAAACATTTTATATCATCGACTGAAGTATCGCATGAAAGAAGAGACACAAAACTAGTCCTCTTAGGTTTAACTACAACCAATTCCCTTGGAGCAGAAGTATCTAAACTAGCAGACAGTACAGATGAATACGAAACAGAAGACGGTTTAGAAGATGCCTGAGAAGTTACATCACTCAGAGGGAAAGGTAAAGGAGAAATAGTAGACTTTGAACTCACTTCAACTAAATTTGCAGACTTCCGTATAGAACTTCTAGCTGGATTATCAGCAGTAGATGGACAAATGTCCACAATAGAAGTAGGAGTGGACAAGGTACTGATTGTTGCAGACTCCCTTGACACAGAAACTTGCACCATATGACCAGGAGCCCCAGCAGAAGGTGGACCAAGAACTTTCTCCGATTCAAGCACCTCATTTAAAAGGCCATACTTTGAAAATAATCCCTCAAATCGACGAAATCTAGCAAAAAGAGATGCAAATTCAGTGTGTACCTCAGTAAACTCAAGCGAGTCCCCATAAAAAATTTATAAAATTGGATATCCACCATCTTACAATTATCACAATACCAGCGAAGACCCAGGGAACTATCCACTAATTGGTCCGTGGTGCGAGGAAGCAAACCAACACACTTAATATGAAACAAATCATCACATAACCAGCAAGAAATCTGGCGTTCACCCTCTTTCTTTACATTGCAATTTGATGCCTTACAAGTATTCATTTTAATAAATTAAATAAATAAATAAACAAAGTATAAATTGTTTATATTTAAAAGCATGGTATAAGAATTATAGAAGGTAGTTTCATTCTCTCTTTATTTTTTAAAATAAGGTTTTTTGAAGTTTCATTTTCTCACAAACTATGTATGTAGCGTTGCCATATTTATAATTTTGTTGTATATTCCCAATAAATTATTTATGACAAATGTGTAATTTAGAATTTAAATGTTCCAAATTTTTAAAAAATCGGCATTAGGCTTATCTAAATTGAATTATTGAATTTATTATTTTCATAGAAAATGTGGGAAATTTAAATTTTATGTGGTAGCATTATTTTAACGAAAACGTCATAATCCTTAAGCATGTCAGATGGTGAATTTCAAAAAATAAAGAGAGAATGAAACTACCTTCTATATTTCTTATACCATGTTTAAAAGCAAAAAAAAAAGATATCTCTAAAACGTAAAAACAAAAATAATAATAAATAAGCAAGAATCACAAGCAAAACAGTAAACAAAATAAAAAGCAAAAGAAAAAAAGAAAAAACAAAAAAAGGGAATAAAGATGGAAAGAAAATGAAAAAAACTGTAACAAGATTGCAAAAACAAGAAATTATTGAAACAAGAAACAATTTTTGTTTTTAAAACTTACGATTTAAAATAAAATTTCAATGAAAAATAAAAGAAAAACAATAAAAACAACTTTTAAAACACTCAGATTAAAAATTCTAAACTTATACATACTTAAAAATCAAAATAATAAAATTCTAAAAAAAGCACTTCCAAAAATGCAAACAGTCTAAACAGAGTTGCCAGACACTTTTGTTCATTATATTATATTCAGCGTTGCCACGATCAAAAAAATTTTATAACCAAAATTAGAATAAAAAATAACCAAATTTTTTTTATATATGTAAATGCATTTGTCTTTTGACAAATTTAAGGTTTAATACAAAAATTTTATTTTTTCTGTATAGTTAAACTACAAATCGGAGGCTTAATTTGAAAAGGCCTAATTCAGTTTTTAATTACAAATATCAGATTTATAACGATTTAAAAAATGGCCTAATTCATGACAATGAATTTTTGAAAGATAAAGTCCTAACTAATTTTTTATTTCGTTCTAAAATTATAATCGCAACTGAAGTTGTGAGTTTATATTTCCCAAATAATAAATTCGATTTAGCGGAAAAAGTTGCTTAACAAATTTTTGCGCCGGGTCGAGTTCTCAAAAGTTGGACTTCCTGTTTTTGACAAATAGGAAAAACGTTATGCATACCAACTAAACTGTACTTCCCAATTAATTGCGATCAGTTGACTTTGTTTTTTTTGTGAAAAATATTGTTTAAGAGGAAAATGTTTTAACATTAAAAAGTTTAATAATGCAATAAAAATTATGAACGCGAACGAAAATTCTGACTCTGATTCGGATAATGCTGATAGTATCCCAACAAGGAAAAATATTGCAAGAAAGTCCGAACGGACATATAACGTATGGCAAATCAAATAAAGAACTATCACTTAAACCTCTTAGAAAACTATTAATTACTGTTAATATGTTAAAAGCCCTGGCGTATGACCCATCAGGACCAATATACTGCAAAACAGGCATAACTGACGATTACAAATTTCTCTCATATAGATAAAAGTCGGCGATTAAAGATATATAACGAAATAGAAATGGCACAACCAACAGGACTTAAAAAGTTTTTACCTGCATATTGTCATCTTTTTTAAGATAATTTGTCTTATAAGAACTAATTTTTTATAACTCACTTTTGACCTAATCTTCTTAATTTCATGAATTATTACCGTTTATTATTTAAACCTAAATTATTATCATATATATCACTTTCAACGCAGCTTAAAAAAGGCCTAACTTAATTTTTTTTTTCAAAGATATCAACGAAATAAAGGCATATCTTCGAAAACTTCATTGAAGCATAAATTAACAATTTTTTAAATGAGAAGTAGAATGTGTTGCTGTTTTTTTCTTCATTAAAAACCGTATTAAAATTTTTGTTGTATCTACAATTTTACAGATTTTATTAAGGTTTTCGCTTCTCCTGTAAAGTAACAAAAAATCGAGTTAGGCCTTTTTTATATTTAGACATCGAAATAATAAATTAAGGTTTTTATTTATTTGTATTAAAATTTCAATTGAACGTAGTAAAAATGCTTAAAAATATAAAACGCTTTGCTAACGATTGCAAAGCTTGTAATGGAAATTTTCAAATTATATTAAAAAAGTGATTGTTGTATTAACGAGAATAAAAAAAATAACCAAAATGAAGACAAAATACACATTTACACATTAGAAAACAAAATAACCAAATTTGGTTAAAAATAACCAAAACGGCAACGCTGATTATATTATATTTCATATTTTCAGAGATCATTGGTATTTACAGTACCACGTGAAGTTTGCTGGTACTTATTGTACTCGACATGTTCTGTGCCGGTATTTTCGAGTAAGAAAGCTAGTTGAACATGTATTTGTATGAAACTAACGCAGTCAAATAACAACAAGAAGTTATTCGATAATTTTGTTGTTCTCAAAAAAAAGAGTACTTTTCATCTTCGGATAAGTATATGTATACTAGATCTTATGTACTGTTTAACGTCAAATACATTTGTGCAGACCTTTAATTGACAAGTAAACGAACACAACAACAAGCAATGAGGACAAAGTACACTACAATACAGTCATTATAGAATTCTCGAGAATGGGAAACCGCGAACGTTCTTCGTCAGAACGTTCGTCATACTGATTTTGTGGATATATAAAAAGGCGAGACATAGCAGGCAGCAGTCAGTTATAATTCTGTCAGTCTTGTGTGCAGGCACATTGCGTGCGTCGTGGTTTTAAGATCGATTTTTTAAACATTACCGAAGAGTTGTTAGTGTTTACGCGGACAGAAGTGTAAGCATAGAATAGTGAACAAGCAATTATTGTTGCATCAGTTAAGTGTGAATAGGGGCACAAAAGTAGTGTGAACAATAAAGAGAGTTTAATTGAAATAAACTTGTTTTTACTTGGTTTGCATATTCTAAACGCTTTTAAAAAGTTAAAAACGTAACAGTATATAGCAATATGTTCTTCATTTTGTAACTTAAGATCGACTCAACTGATATGTTGAATCATTTATGTGTTGCTATGCAATCATTGAAAGTTTCTTTTATTTGTATGTTGACTACCTGAGAACCGTCTTAACTCTGAATTTATACAACGAGGAGATTAATTTACCATCCACTATTGCTGTACATTCAGTTGTCTTGCGAAGGTCATAAAGGCCTACAATTCATATACAATTAAACTCTTAGTAGTAGAAAATAACTGCTTATTGTGTCAAATAAATTATTACTCTTAAAGCTGTGAGCCATATTTTAAGAGTATTGATTTCTGTCGTGCATATAATTAAGGACACACTGTAAACTTTATAAAAAAACATGTATTTATTAGAAAAAAAAAATCAATATTTTGTTGCAAAACCATTGTTGTCGATAACAGCTTGACAACTACGAGGCAGCGAAGTAATCAGATTTTCACATACACTGGTTGGAATGGCCTCGGTACTCGAAAGATTATTTTACAAATGCATCAGGATGGAACCTCTTATCGGGAGATCGCAACAGCCTTAAGAGTTTCTAAAACAATGATTTTCCAAGCGGTGCAATATTTCACAAAACATTCGACAGCGGAAAAGGTGCCACGTAAACAAGGAAGCCGAATTACGTCAGTTCGTGAAGATGTACTGATTGTCCGCCAGTCGAAAAAAAATCCGCATAAATCAGCGAATGAAATTCGGATAGCAGTCTTTGGTGAAAATGGAGCAATACCATCCGTAGATATAGTAAAACGACGACTGAGAGAAGCTGGGCTCTTTGAACGAATTTCCCGAAAGAAACCATTGTTGTCTGAGCGTAACCGGAAGAAGCAAATTGAGAACGGAAAAAAATACCGCCATTGGACCGCTGTGGAATGCAAAAGTGTATTATTTTCGGATGAAACAAAAAGAACAGAGTCTCTCCCGATGGAAAAAATATGTTCGCCAGCCGAAGTTAAAAAAATTTAATCCAAGATACACCCGGGCCACTTTAAAGCATGTGGGAGATTCTATTACACTTTGCGGTGATATGTCTTCATGCGGTGTTGTGCCGCTGCAAAAAATTTACGGAAACATGGACAAGTTCCAATGTGTAAGAATCCTTAGCAATACAATGATGCCGTGTTCTGACGAGAATATGCCTGTAGCATGGATATTTCAACAAAATGATGACCCGAAGCATACGGCTCATCACGTCAAAAAATGGTTTTTAAACAATACGGTCACTGTACTTGATTGGCCTTCATGCAGTCCAGATCTCAACCCGATTTAGAACTTATGGCAAGTTGTAAAAACCAAAGTAGGCACAGTAAAAGTAAGCAATTTTGATGATCTCTTCGCCGAAGCAAAGAAATCTGGGGAGGCCATTCCAACCAGTGCATGCGAAAATCTGATTACCTCGATGCCTCGCAGATGTCAAGCTGTTATCGGCAACAATGGTTTTGGAACAAAACATTGATTTTTTTCTAATAACTACGTGTTTTTCATAAAGTTTACGGTGTGTCCTTAATTATATGCATGACTGAAATCAATACTCTTTTAAAATATGGCTCACAGCTTTAAAAGTAATAATTTATTTGACACAATAAGCAGTTATTTTCTACTACTAAGAGTTTTTTTAACTAAACTTGGCCAAATTTTGACAATATCATACAACAATTTGTATTTTTTGCTTAAAACTCACATGTACGCTTCGTGTCCTTAATTAGTTGCACGCAGCTGTAAGTGACTTTTAAAGTGCTCTCCGAGTTATTGCGGCATTTGTGACTCAGTTCAGTATATTGAGTCTATTTTTGCATTAAATATTACAACTTCCCATTAAAGTTACCTTTAACTTATTTTCGTTATTACAACTTCCAGATAAAACAAAATTAACTTTTCAAAAATATGGCAATGCCGGTGCAATATCGATAACTTTTACCAATTTGAAAAAGTTCTTTAAAAACGCAGTGGCTACGACGTGCTTTCTTATTTGTTATGTTTATTATTGTTATTTTGTTTACAAAGTTTGTGTTTCGTGAATTTAGTTTATTTTTGTTATACATTTTGATTTTGTTAAAAAAAGGCGAAAACGCCAATACCCTGCCACAAAAGACTGCAAAGTTATTCAGCGGAGGAAAAGGTTTTGTTTGACTGAGCCAACGAAAATTTTGTGGTCACACTACGCACATTTATTTGTTATTACCTAGTCAAATAGCCTCAAAGAGAAATGTGGGAAAACATATTTGATACAGATAAATTATTTTACCAAAGTATTGAAAAAATGTATACGTACATAATGAAAAATAAATATTTTTTCGTTTTGTGTTGAGACGCTTCAATGCTATTATTCGAAGAAAAGAAGAACAACGACTACGTTTTACGAAAAAGTACGAAGTAGGTTCCTCACAGAAAAAATCTGTTTTTTTAAGCATAATAAAATTAACATAAAGAAATGTTTATATTTTTCAAGTATACCCAATCGCTATATTTGAAAATCGCTGAAATGGTGTAAATATAATATATACGTATAATGAATACGTATATGTATTAAATAATTTATTTGAAAACTTTTTATAGATTTATGAGAAAGGTTTATGCGACACTTTGATTCGTAAATTCATTTTTCAAAGTAAACTCTACTTGTGTAAAATGAAATCTATTATGCTACTGCGAAATGTGCAAATCAAGGATTCCATTCATAACATTGTAATCTGAATTTTTCCACCTGTTTATTTTGAGGAACCAAAAAGATAAAGTTTTAGTAATAATTTGCAAAACAACAAAATCATTGCAGCCAAAATTCAAAATTTTCTATAACAACACCAACTCGTTATTTTTATGTACTGAAGAGTCAGGTCATTTCAGAGAAGGACGTTTGTCGCCAGTGTTTTTCTATGGTTTCTATGGCAGGTACATCTCATTTTTAATGAGATTAAAAAATCAACCATTGTACCGAAAATCAAAAACCTGCACTAACAAAAAGAGTAACCACTAGAGGTGTGCACAAGACATTCTGCTAGCTTACCCTTCACCGAGTGCAATACTGTAGTGTACTCTTTTCTGTTGTTCTTGATTTTACGAGTGCACTGAAATGTGTATTTCTCATTTATTCAATGTATACAACAGCACTCGTTTGAATGTGAAGTAACGGAACTATGCTTTGTGTTGTAAAAGCATATTTTACTACTGAAGCTACATTTTCAGTATTGCCATATTAATATCAGTGGTGTAAAAAAGTAGTAGTGTAAAAAAAGGTTTTTCCCCAGAAATAAAAAGTTTAAAAAACTTACTGGCAGTGCTGGCGTCGACGAAGATGTTCGGTTGCCGAGAGCAAAAAAAAGAAATGCATGCTGTGACTCTATGTTGCACTCTTCACACAACTCTCTTTTATACTGTTGTTCAATGTTACTTATTTATATTTGCAGTTTCAGTGAATATCCGGTTTTGAGAAAAATGCAATAGTGTGTAATTTTATATGTCTTGTGCACACCTCTAGTAACCACTAATTTTTCTATTCCCAAGTTTTAAGTAAATTTTTATATTTTCTTTTTATGGACGAGCGGCGGGATATACAGTTTAAAGTCAACGGCAATCTTATTTACTCTCAGGGTTTTGACAGAAATATGCTGAGAGGAAGTCGTCAAAAAATTTAATTTTTTAACATTTCCTGTGTTGGAGATGTCTGACTTGGAGTTTGAATCGTCTGCTCGCTAAAGCCATCACATTGCCTACTACACTACGATGACTTCACAAACATATTCGTAATGTAAATATTTAATTAAATAATTGTTGCTATCTGTCAATATTTGCCTTTACTCATCATAAATTATTTTTTTCTAATTCGCATTTGGTTTTAATGTAGAAAAGTATAGGAAGTGATTTATACATTCATGTGGATGGTATGGAATGCATGCAAACAAGGTAAAGTTTGTGATTGTGGTTAACGTGGCGACCACCAGGATGATCCTTGTCTTGCTGTATTCAAGTTGACACGCAGCCTCCTCGTGGCCCCTCCTGGATGGTATTCTAGCGCTCGCTAGATGTTAACTAATGCGTGCAGTGAAGTCCAATCCCTTAGACGTTAAATTCGGATTGTTCGTAGGGCTTTGAACCCACCACGTGCGTAAAAGGTTAGGCGCTTTCGTCCAGCTGGCGGTTGCCCTCATAAAATGTAGGTCGGACATCACTGTCATACAGGAAATGCGAAAGTTTAGCATAATGTAGTATGTATTACAGCCACCATGTTGATAATCATGAATTCGGATGCGGATTTGTGTTTAATAAGATACTTCGTCAGCCTGTCTCTGGGTTCACGTCTGTGAACGAAAGAAAAGCCACAATCCGCATCAGGTAAAAACGCTAAACTCGAGAACGTATATGATAAGTACCCGTCACATGACACCAAAATCGGAGATTTTACGGCGAAGGTCGGGCGGGAAAGTATCTTTGGCCCCACTGTTGGACAGTTCAGCCTCCACGCTGATCGATTTCCTGAGGTTTTTGAGGTAACATGTGGAGGATGTGGAGGAAACACACGGTTGTTTTGAATCCAATCGTTGATGACAGCAGGAGATTCCGCCGCATAACCATGAAGAGGTCAAATTACGATTATGCGTCTTAAAAACCCGCTGAATTGTTAAAGACCGAATGTAATGAGTTGGTAGGGTAGCTTATTTACAAAATGTGGTTAGAGGAAAGTATGCCCAACGATTGGAACCTTAGTGTCCTCTGCCCTGTTCTGAAAAAGAAAGACCCTACGATATGCGCCAACTACAGGGGTATAAATCTTCTCTCTATCGTATATAAAGTTCTTACAGGGGTACTGCGGGAACGATTGAAGCCTCTCGACGAAACACTGATTGGACCTTATCAATGCACCTTTTACCTTGCAATTACCAAGTATGTATGCATCAGCATGAGGTCAGAGATAAAACTAAATACCAGATATCTTCAACAAAACGAAATATGTCGAATCCTTCTTAGTAGATTTCTGCTAAAAAATCTGAGAGTATATAAAATTACAAGAAAATTTTAACAATATTATGTCATTCGAAGTCGACTTTTATCTGCAGATCCTACTGTTTGTGTATAAAATTAACGTAATGCCGAAGGTTTGTAAAGCTAATTATGATACACATATGATGTACATAATTGGTGAAATAAAGTGGAAGAAAGAAATATAAAAATGTACGAAGATATAAAAAAGAAATTATAACGAAGGTAAACAATAAACAAAATAAAATCTCATATCCTGATGCAAAGGCGAAGTCTAGAAAATAAGTGCATTTAATAGTTAAACCTAAGGAGAAATTAAATAACGGAAATGTGTGTTCCTTAGAATATCGATAAAAACTCAACTCTCAGGGCGGATCTTCTGTCTCCAAAACCTTGCCCCTTAGAAATATCATTACCGACAACCACGGTCCCTCCCCATGTATTCATGACGCCGGTTGGTACCAAGGCGATTAAATTAATGGCTTGTCAGGACCAAAGATAATGGGACCTTTACAAGCTCCCCAATAAAGGACTAGTGGAATTTTGGACACAACATTGTGTCATCCCCAAAGACCCAATAAGGAGTTTGCGACCATGAGGCCCTAATAGAAATTCTCTGTCTAATGACAGAGAAGGCAAGGAGGTAAGAAGAGAACTTGTATCCTTACAAGAATGGAATTAATCATTTTCTCCTCAATTTTAGCAATGCTGATATGGTGGCGATTGTGGTAAGCTCCAACCGCATTGAGAGCAGATTCTTAGTCACAAGCCATACAATGACTCCCCTATACCGAAGGGGGAATGGTGGAGACCAGATAATAAAGAGCTCCCGTACTAATTGGTGCCCACGCCAACTCTTATCATCTTATCATGGGGAAGCTCGGATACGTATGAGGTGAGTAAATTTTTGAATTTCTTATGGAACTAAAATTTTCGATCTTGAATATAGACGACGAATCTACGTTCTTTAATTCGGTACGTAGAGTACTCATTGGCATAACTCTAATACGTGACTCTCACTGCGCTCTATCCTATCACGCATATATAATGTATGTCTCTAATGGGAAGGTAAGGCGATCTTATAGGAATATGCAAGATAATAACCGGACTGTTTTTATATCTGCAAGGTTGGGAGGTTTATCGATTATTCAAAACTTCGTATGTATAAGGCGGTGGAGAGTTTTACAATCACCTACAAAATGTTTGCAGGTTTTTTTGGTTTCTGGAGATAAACCTAATGCAGGAAGTGGTTTAAGGAGGCACAACTTATGAATGATTGGACTGGCTACAAACAAAAATTGCACGAATTCAAAAACGTGACACAAAAGGGAAGCTTTTGGAGGTCATTTTGCAATAGGAAATAGAAAATATACTAGCAGACTTCGCGAATAATATCTAGCTGTGATATAAGATCTAATAGGTCGGGTAGTAATATCTAGACTCTTAAAGTACTCGCTGGCTCGTTCGAACAATTTAAATCAACAGCTACTGACGGCATTATACCTGTGGACTAATATGATGAGATACAGCGGCTTTTCTATATCTGGCTCAAGTTTTCATATGTACCCGATAAGTGGAGAGAGGGTAAGGTCGTTTTCATCCCTAAAGATGGGAGAATAGCAATATACACTGCGAACGAGATTTTTTGAGGTCGCCGTGGTCTAGTAGGTAGTGTGTTGGCTTATTAGACGAAAGACCCGAGTTCGAATCCATCAAAATGAAAATTTGAAAATAATTTTTTGGTGACTTCCTCTTAGCAGATTTCTGGCAAAAAGTTTGAGAGTAAAAAATTGCCATGGAATGCTTCTCAAAAAATGTGTCGTTCGGAGTTGACTTTAAACTGTAGGTCCCGCCACTCATGTATAAAATTAACGCACACAACATAAGTGGAGTGAGAAGCTAGGACGTAGTACAATGGGTCAATTCGACCACCGAGTACTGTACTTGTCAGAATTGACAAGTACACGTCCTCTAACCTAACCTAACCTACACTGCGAACGATCTCTAACCTCATTTGATATCAAAACAACGGAAAGTAATTTGGATTCCTCTGGTGTACAAAATTTACTCACTGGTAGCTTTCATTGACATGTTGACGTGCGTCTTCAGCAATGTGCATTCGGAAGCTATTGTCAGGGCTCCTAAGAAGTGAAATGTTAGCGAGCCTTTTACTGAATTATTAAAGGTTTACAATATAAATAATTTTGACATTCAGGTAATAAGAAGATATGAATATTAAAGAAATGAGAGAACAATTGGCAATTCACACAAGCCCTTGTATCGTTGTATTAAGTTTAATGTTGGACGAATATGCAACAGTGTGTGTTTGTTGTTGATAATTTTATTTAAAAAAACCGATAGACCGCCCTGGTAGTCTAGTCAGTAGTGCGCTAGACTATTAGCGTGAGGGTCGTGGGTTCAATTCCCACCAGAGGCTCTGGTCTGTGATACTACACCGAGCATATGGTCGAAGTTACTCAGCTCGTATATAATTAAAATATAATTAAATGTAGTTGTATAGTAATTAATAAATAAATAAAAATCCGATAAACTTTTTTCATATGTTTTTGAAAATTGTATTGGTTTCCTGCTTTCAGTTTATGTAAATGCCAATAATAAAGAATTAAAATACAAAACGTGTTCTATGTAACTTGCGTCAACAATTGACATATCAAAATTATATTGTTCGCACAGATAATTAATTGACTTACTTATTCCCGTAAAAGTTTTCATTTTGTTGCTTGAAAATCAAATTACAAATAATGGCATTCTTCGGCTTATCGCTTTTTGATATTTGTAATACGAAATACACAAAACAGCATAACACTATGCGTTCACAAACAAAAAGTGTATTCATGCACATACCTGATATAAAATCGTGTGAATTGCCCAAATGTTAAAGTAATGACTACACAAAATGTTAATATAGTTTAGGAAGGATGCAGAGCTTCCGATACAACTGCTGCGAGATGATGTTATAAATGTAAGGAGAAATGCGTGTAAAATGGAAGCGGAAACCCTAAGTCAAAAAAATTTAATAACCAACCATTTTTAATAAAGTGGAAATAATGACTCCAACAAAAAAACTAAACTTTTTCATCTACCGGATATACATAAGATTATAATCAAAGGGTATCATTTTAAAATTCTTAAAGAATTGGAGGCGTAATCATATAATATAAAAAGGCTTGGAAAGTTAATTAATAATTATGTAAATAAAGTACGCTGTTGTTGCATTTTGTTAAAAGCAATAAAAATAAGAATTTGTGAAAGCAATAGGTACACAAGTGTTGTTGTTTTGTTTATTTCTTTTGTAAATCAACAGCCATCCTGCCAGAAATGAATGCTCGAAACTAACACATACAACATTCACATACTAAAACATACATAATTAGGCAATTCACACAAGCCGTTGTATCGTTGTATTCACTGCATTATTGGACGATTATACAACTGTGTATGCTTGTTGTTGATAATTTTAATGTAAAAATCCAGTATACTTATACATATTTTTTTCATATGTTTTTAAAAATTGTATTGGTTTCGTGCTATCAAATTATTTGAATGCCAATAAAATTCATATGGGTTACGAAATACACAATACAGCATAGCATTAAGCGTCCACAAACGACCAAATGTATTCAATACAACATAAACGATACAAAGTCGTGTGAATTACCCTTAATATTTATATAGTTCTTTGCACAATATCTTTCAAAAGAAAAAATTTCATTTAAGACACATTTTAAAATGAACCGTAATCGTGTTGTAGAAAAATATTTTAAAATGTTAAAAATTAAAACTTTGGAAGAAAAATGATCAAAAAGAGACAACATTAATAAATAAAAATAAAGAGGAGTGCCCTGGTAGTCTAATGGGTAGTGTTCTAGACTATTGGCGTGCGGGTCGTGAATTCGCTTCCCACCAAAGACTCTGGTCTGTGACCAGTGTTGCCACCAACGGCTTTATGATTTACACACAAATGGCCTCGAAATTACACATGAAAAAAAATTACACACGAAATTCTATTTTTACTAATACTGCATACATATATTATGTAAACATTAAAATTATATTTTCATACACATTTATGAATACATAATTAGTCATTACAACCCTTTAGCCAGGATTACGACCTAGCTTCTCACACCACTAATGTTGTCTGCATTAATTTAATATATGAGTGGCGGGGCCTACAGTTTTAAAGTCGATTTCGAACGAAAGATTTTTGACTGTTAAAAATTATCAACTACAGAAAAAGCTAGGACAAAAAGTAAAATTACACACAAATTACACACGAAGCTAATTACACATATGCTACACATACAATCAAAAATTACACACAATATGTGTAATTACACACAAGGTGGCAACACTGTCTGTGACACTAAACCGAGCACATGGTCGAAGTTACTCACCTCGTATATAATTTGAATATAGGTAGGGAGGTAGGTACAAGTAGTCGTCCCCCTAAATAAAGTGGATGGACGCGCTCAGATTCTGTGGGTCCCATTGTGATACCACAGTTCGTGCTCACTATCTCCTAATCCTGGAACCACCTAGAGCATACAATGAAGCGACCCAGACTGCCGACGTCAATGTTCGACAAATCACTAAGAACATCAATGTAGTATACACTAAACGTGTGCCCAAATAAAGAAAATATGCTTTGTGTTGTAAGAGCATATTTCACTACTGAAGCTGTATTGTCAAATGAATTTCAGTAGTGTATTCGATGAAAAATTTGTGTACATAAGTGTTTCTGTACATTCTTTGCTTTCGCCATAAACTCTTTCAACAACAATCTCTCTTCAAACTGCTACGTCAATATTCGTTGTTTTTGTTTGTATCTTTTGTTTTTTAAAAACAAAAAAATTTCTTTCCTATTTACTGAAAAAAGAAATGCGCGTTGTGATACTATAGAGAATACAATATTTTTGTTGTACTCACAACTCACACAACTCTCTTTTATACTGTTGTACTATGGTTTATGAATGCAGTTGTTTTTTTGTTCTCTATCTTTGCTACACTCTTATTTATATTTGCTGCAAGAATCAATATTGCGTCATGAGAAAAATACAATACTATACAATTTTACGCTTCTTGTGCACAGCTCTAGAAGGTACCAAGATGTCTTTTCCTCCTTTGACATAGTGTCGGGCTAGTTCCTAGTAGATCACTTTCTCCTCCACTTTTCAGTGCGTTTTCCATCCAACCGTGGCCAGATCAAGTGCGCCACTCTGCCCTTATCCGAAGCTGCACACCTGCAGTTGCTAGAATCTGTAATCTCGCCGTCAATCACCAGTTCCATATAAAAGGACCAGTAAGTGTTAGGGAATGTAAGTATATTTTCTGTGTGAATCATTTGATCATTATTTAATAAATCTCTTTACTAGATCGTTGTAAAACTTAAGCTGGTGACGCATTTAAGAACTATGAAGGATTAAGCGAACGCTCACAAACGCTGAGAAGTACTTTTACTACTCCACTGGCAAAAAAATGACGGCAAATGAATTTTGTTGAAAGCCACATCTCGACGAGTTCGTCTGTTTTGAATATTGACATATATATATATATATATATATATATATATATATATATATATATCGATGGCTTAATATAGAAAGGTCGTATCTCATTTTGTTTCAAAATCGGGATTTCTAAATATCCTGGTAGACAAAACTCACACACTGTTCACACGAGTGAACAAACTCAGCCTAACAACACAAAAACCTTCAACATATAATCACAATAACATCATCAACACACATCCAAATTCACAATACATCAACACTCACCATACACATCACATTCACCACACATCACATATACATTCAACATAGATCAAAATAATTGTTTAGATCCTTGGCAGTTAGTTGATTATCGATCGTAGAATAACACAAATCAAATACCCAATTAGCCAACGCGAGTGTGTTACAAAATATTATTATTTTAAATATAACAAACATTGTTACTATTAATCAATACAAGATAAAACAGCGAACTAATAAACATTGTAAACCCAAGTAATATACCCTTTATAACGTTTAGAATAAAAACCATTTACACATATTATCCTAATCCTAAAATATGTTATAAATCCTTCTGTAAGTCTGTTTTTTTGTTTGTTTGTTATCCAATCACGCTTGAACGCCTGGACCGATTTTCTTGAAATTTGGGATATAGATCGGGCTTTTGTCGGTGCAGGTTATAGGCTATAAATCTTTTCCAAATTTAGACCAAAAAGAGAGAAAAATGGGGTAAAGGGAGAAAAATTGTAATAGGTAATTTTTTACGACTTAATTTGGTCCCAAAGCTGTTGGAGTTATTCCGTTTTTAAAGTTGAACCAAAAGGGGTCCAAAAAGCATATATAAATCAAGCTTTTGTCAGAGCAGGATATAGGCTATAAATCTTCTCAAAAGTTTTATCAAAAGGGGAGAAAAAAATGGGACAAAGGGAGAAAAAATGGTAATAGGCAATTTTTTACGATTTAGCTTGGTTAAGTTTCCCAATCAGCTATTGCAGGTGTTCCATTTATAAAGTTGGACCAAAAGGTGTCCAAAAAGGGGAAAGGGGCGAAAAATGCATCTATATTTAGGACTTAGAGTAATCAAAAAACTGGGTTGTTTGATAAACCGGTTTCCGAATAAATTGAAAAATTGCACTTTTTAAAAAACCGGTTTGAAACTGGATTTTTATTTATTGTCATTTTAACAACCCGTGCAACGCCCGGTACGATCTGCTAGTATATTATAAATTTTTCTGTAAGTCTGGGCCGATTTTCTTGAAATTTGGGACATAGATCGGGCTTTTGTCGGTGCAGGTTATAGGCTATAAATCTGCAGGTTATAGGCTATAAATCTTTTAAAAATTTTGAACCAAAGGGAAAAAATGGGACAAAGGGAGAAAAAAATGGAAAAAATTAGTATTTTATGCGTAAATGCTGTATTATATGGGTTTTAAAGGTATTTTTTTACGATTTAGCTTGGTTAAGTTTCCCAAATAGCTATTGGAGGTATTCTGTTTAAAAGGTTAGACCAAAAGGGGTCCGTAAAACGGGCAAATTGTATGCATTTATATTTAGGACTTTAAGTATTTAAAAAACTGGGTTGTTTGATAAACCGGTTTCCGAATAATTTGAAAAATTACATTTTTTAAGAAGCCGGTTTCGAAACCGAATTTTTATTTATTGTTATTTTTATAACCCGCGCAACGCCGGGTACAATCTGCTAGTATACACATAAAACATTAACAAGCACTTGTCATTTACATACACATAATTGATGTGGAAAAAGGTTTGTGCATTATACATCCTACCCCCTCTTACTAACCCTACCCTCTAACCCGTCTGTTCACACACGCTCTGAAAAATTCAGCTGTCTATGTTGACAAATAGTTGACTTACAGTAATTAAGAGAAAAAGCCCTAACTCATATAAAATTGAATAAATATTTTTGACTCTCTGTACCGCGTGAAGACTTCAACTATAGTATATACTACCGTTATTTTATGATTGAATGCCTGATTTCTTTTTAATAAAAACAGCAAGTAAATTGTTTTATAACATTTTTGTTTTAGAGTTTATTAAGTTTCTTCCTTTTCATGTAAAGTATTGAAAATTTAAGAAACGGCCTATCGATATATATATTGAATAAATAAAATAGAAAATTGTTTATAAAACAAAAAAAAAATACGTTTTCTTGTACAAGTTTTCGATTTTGGCTTAAATTTTCAGTAATGTTTACATCAACCGAGATTTAAGAACAGCTATAGTCAAAAGAATTCATACGTTAGAAAGAGAAAGAAAATCACACGTACACGAATGTTTCATATTGCCTACACCCTACACCCTTAATAACTTGATGGAAACAAGTGATGTGTTTACTCTTCACAAGTTAGTTAGGGAGTGTGACGTCATTTGAGCGTCATTGTTCGGTGAGGGGTTTTATTGCTTTCAAGGCGAAATTGTCAATTTTCATTAATTTGTTCGATTATTAAAGTTAATCTTAGCGTTTCTTTTTTTCGGGAATTTTTTAATATAATATTAAACGTTTTCAGAGTTATCGGTTTTTTAACTTAATCATTTTTTAATTACTCGTGTCGAAATTAACAAATTTCGTTTGTTTTCCGTTGGGTTTTTCGGTTTTTAATCAGGTCTCGGAAATATTAATGTGTTGGCGATTTTGGGGTTTTAGGACAACTATCACTTCTAATATACCTCGAAAAAATGCTCACATTGTTCTGTGCTCTATTTTTTTAATAATATGCAAACGAAAGCATCTTTCATTGCTAAGGCCTCTCATTCAACTTGGTAAAGATCTGAAATTCGACTCACTGTGCTCACATCACAGGAAGACTGACAATTCAACTGAAGCTCATTATTTAAATAATTTGTCATATTCTACAGTTTTATTGGCCATGACTGTTAGGTTAAGTTAAAGGACGTGTGCTTGTCAATTCTGACAAGTACAGTACTCGGTGGTCGAATTGACCCATTGTACAACGTCCTAGCTTCACACACCAATTATGTTGTGTGCGTTTATTTTATACATGAGTGGCGGGAGCTACAGTTTAAAGTCGACTCCGAACGACACATTTTTTTTTTAAAGCATTCCATGGTAATTTTTTTTACTCTCAGAGTTTTGCCAGAAATCTGCTGAGAGGAAGTCACCGAAAAATTATTTTCAAATTTTCGTTTTGATGTCTGACCTGGGATTCGAACTCGGATCTTTCGTCTAATAAGCTAACACACTACCTACTAGACCACGGCGACTTCTGGCCATGACTGTAGTAGATATTATTTTTAACAACGTAAGATGTTCTGCCTTGATTGACTCCACCTCTCAGACTACATTTATCTCTAGGAGACTTCAAAGAAAATTGAATCTTTCAATATTCTCTGCCCCCGCTGCTACGATACTTGTACAAACGGCTAATTATACTAAAGTCTGCTTTTTTCCGTGGGTTCATCGATTGAACATGAGTTGCACTTACAAACTGAAGCATAAGTGGTCTGGTAGAAGTAATCAATATCGGTTTGTTTTAGACGTTAAATGCAAAATGGTATAAAGAAGAATTATGTTACTCTAATCCTTGACGTAGAAAACGCTGTTAACACGTTAAATTAAGAATAATGTTACATTTTTACCTCTTTAAAAACATTAAAAATATGAGTTCGTAGATTGAAAAAAAAATTATGTTTAGTTTTAAATCAATTACTTATTGTTCGCACGTTTCCGTTAGGCACCTTTAACGATTTGACTTAAACAATAACAATTATTCGTTATTCTTCTCTGCTTACAACCTTTTTGTAAGTAACTATACGGAGATCTTTAAACCACAAATATTCTCTTCACACGCAACGTGCTTTCACACAAGGCTGACTGAATTCTTTCTAACTCCACGTGTCTTCACCACGACTGACCGAATTCTTACTGAATCGCCGTTGCCTGCTCTGCCTTGCCTTTTATGATGAACGCACATGTATAAGAATGCCTTCGCGAAATCTCTATAAATGTAAACAAGGTACTTGCAGTGTTGTTACCTGTTTACTGTTTATCCGCTACACTTTTCTATACTATTTTTTATGCTGATGTTGTTGCTATATTTTTGTTTATTCGTTGTATATGTAAACAAGTCCATTGTTTTGTTTTTGAAGCTTTTATTTATAATTTTAATAATACCATTTCTATTTTCGTAATAATATATTATTAATGGCTTAACTCGACTCTATATTCCAAGATTCCTGCTGGCGATATAACAATTGTATTTCTGGCATAAGATAATTGATGTTGCGGATGAATTTGTTGCTCATGAGTTAACAGAAGCAGAAATCATCAATTGGTTTATCGCTGAAGGATTTTGAGACGGAGGCAGTCCTAATAAAAAGTCGGAAAAAAAGAAACGGTAAGACTGAACATCGGTAAGTGTTACCAAGACATTCCTGATATATGTTCGTTAGACATGCGCTTATTTTTTAGTAGCGTTTGTGAATATGGGTTCCACGGCGAATTCACCTCGCTAAATATAAAAATCTTTTTTGGAAGTAAATAGTAAATATCCTAATATATATTATAAATCTTTCTTTGTAGCCAATCACGCCTGAACACCTGGACCGATTGTCTTGAAATTGGGGACATAGATCGGGCTTTTCTCGGTGCAGGTTATAAGCTATAAATCTTTTCAAAATTTTGACCAAAAGGGGGGAAAAATGTTAATAGGTAATTTTTTAGGATTTAACTTGGTTAAGTTCCCAAATAGCTATTGGAGGTATTCCGGTTCTAGAGTTGGGCCAAAATAGGTTCAGAAAGGGGGGAAAAGGGCGAAAAAATAACCCGCGCAACGCCGGGTAAAATCTGCTAGTCCTAATATGTATTATAAATCTTTCTGTAAGTCTGTTTTTTTGTTTGTTTGTTTTTTAGCCAATCTCGCCTGAACACCTGGATCGATTTTCTTGAAGTTTGAGACATAGATCAGGCTTTTGTCGGTGCAGGTTATAGGCTATAAATCTTTACAAAATTTTGAACCAAAGGGAAAAAATGGGACACAGGGAGAAAATGAGGGCAAAAATTAGTACTTTATGCATAAATGTTGTATTTTATTTGTTTTAAAGGTATTTTTTACGATTTAGCTTGGTTAAGTTTCCGTTTATAAAGTTAAACCAAAAGGGGTCCAAAAAGGGGGAAAGGGACGAAAAACGGTCAAATTGCATTCATTTATATTTAGGCTTAGAGTATTAAAAAAAACTGCAATAATTGTATTTTTTTAAGAAACCGGTTTCGAAATCGGATTTTTATTTACTGTTATTTTTATAACCCGCGCAACGCCGGGTACAATCTGCTAGTATATACATAAATCAATGATAAATAAATAAAAAATCAACTCAGTCTAATAGGGGAACTAACTTACTAGAAGAAAACTCTTGTGTTGAAGCCTCTGATACCTCTCGCAATTCCTCTAAAAGTAAATCAAATTAGTATGAAAGAAAAATTAAAAAAAATCTCAAATTAATTGGTGTGAGAAGCTAATTCATTAAATGGATCAAAGGGTTCTAATAGCTATAAAGTCAACTAAGCATAAAAAATATACGCAGTTTACTAATGTCCAATGTCATAAATAATCAAGAAATATTAATTTTAATCCAGGTATACTCAAGTTTTTAATAGATTTGAGTTATTTTATTATTCGATTTAAGGTATTTAAACTCATTGCTCATTCAATTATATAAATAAAAACAAAAAAGTAAATAGATTAAAAAATTAATTTCCTTAAAAATATATTTATTACCTTAAGACTTCCTGGGAATCACAAACTGCTTTTATGCCTGCGCCTGCTACTGATATTTGGCCGAACTCGTTTTCTTGTATTTTATACGTTTTTTTTTTGTTATATGGATCCAAGAGATCAATAATTTCTTCATTATACAATTCTATAAATTGTACAGCGATACTAAAGTGGGATTCATCCTTTTCTATATGCGAGAATATATGATGAACTGCTCTAGGTATTATGCCCACTTGATGGTCGTATAATTCGCAGTCCAATCCAGATCCCATAGTAAATGTTTTTCCGGAACCAGTTTGACCATACGCCAATACGGTAGCATTAAAACCACGTAAAGCCCCGTCAACAAGATTAAGTACACAGCCTTCGAACACTTCGTTCTAAAAAATTTTATAATTATTATGTTTTTCTCAAATTGTTAATTAATTATTGCTTATTTTCAATACTTCAACTAAAAGAAAAACTAAATGTTTTATATATATATGTATGGATGTCTACACGACTCACCAAAAAAAGTGCTCGATGTACCCTCCTAAAAATGAATCTTTGACTTTTTAAGACAACATTTCAAATATTTCGGCTCCAGATTCGACCTCTCGTGGGCTAGACCATTTTGAAAAAGGGTCTATTTTTGAATATTTTGTTAATTTGTGGATCTGTTTCTTTACCAATATATACAATATTTATATCATAAGAAATGTTTTTTTTAAGGCGCGTCCAACAGTGTATACAATTTGTCCCAGGACGATCATTCATGTCCTTTTTAAGGATATTCTGTAAAAAAAATGGTTTTAGAATTTTTTGATCAGGGTTGTTTGGAATAAAAATGCCAAATTAACATATTTTAATCTTTAGTCGATTTTATTAAATACGAATCCCAGCTTTTTTTGAAATTCGCGCAAGTTCGCGTTTTGAAAAAAATGCAATGGAGTGGCATCCCTTCGTTGTAAATAGGTCAATTGGGTATCAATTTTTTTCTTTTGCTAGGTACATCATCTTTATATGTAAATAATTTAAATTTTTGTTAATTAGATGCACTTTACAGGGTGCTCTGGAATATATAAAAATGCAATTTTGTGGTAACTCTAATTTGATAGCGGATTTCGTTTCTAGATTATGTATGGATTTAAATAGGACTAAATAAAGAAAAAAGAAATGATCCACGACTTTTTGGCGGCATATTTGTTTACCAAATTAAAAAGAAATTATAAAATTTTATTGTTTATATTTACAAAACTACAAACAACAACACCTACAAAACGCGAACTTGCGCGAATTTAAAAAAAGCTGGGACCCATATTTAATTAAATTGACTAAAGATTAAAATATGTTAATTTGACATTTTATTACAAACAACTCCGAACAAAAAATTCAAAAACCATTTTTTTTAAAGAATATCCTTAAAAAAGTACATGGATGATCGTCCTTGGACAAATTGTATACACAGTTGGACGCGCCTTAAAAAAACATTTTTTATGATATAGATATTGTATACGTTGGTAAGCAAACAGATCCTCAAATTAAAAAAATATTCAAAAATATACCCTTTTTCAAAATGGTCTAGCTCACGAGAGGTCGAAGCTGCAGTCGAAATATTTGAAATGTTGTCTTAAAAAATACCAATGTTCATTTTAAGGGGGGTACACTTTGCATGAATTTCGCTTCCGTACAACTTGAGTCGCTCTAATATACAGTAGCGAGCACAAAAAATGCAACGTTGGGTAAAATTATTTTTAAGTGTGATAATTTTAAAAAAATGGTGACCAGTTCAAAATATTTCTTTGGGTTATTAATCCCTACAGTTATAGATACCTATTATCAATAACATTATGTAAATATTTTTAATTAATGATATATTATTTTGTCATTTATTAAAAAGAGTGCGAATTTCATGGGAGCAATAAAAATGCAACAGCATCAATTTTAATGTGTTTATTTAAATTAAATAGTAATTCTTACAAAAAGTCCTTATTTTTTATGACTTCTTGCAACCTAGAAGGCATAGAGTCGACTAAAGCTATTAATATGTTAATGGATATTTTCTCCCATTCACTTTTCAAAATTTCTTCTAATTGCCTCTTATTTGACGGATGTTTCCTCTTAGCTTCCCGATCTAATAGCTCCCATAGATTTTCTATGGGGTTTAGATCGGGAGACTGTGATGGCCAATCCAAAACATTGACATCATTGTCGCTTAAAAAGTTTCGAGCTAAGCGACTTGAGTGCTTTGGATCGTTATTCTGTTGGAATATGCTAACAGGAGGCATTTTTTCCCGCAGATGAGGAAACATGTGTTCTCCAAGGATTTCACAGTACTTCTTGGCGTCCATTTTTCCTTCGATTTGAGTTAAGGGACCTACCCCATCACAGGAAAACGCACCTGTAAATACGTGACGTAAAATCAATAATTTTTTTTAAACATATCGTTCCTTACCCCACACCATTATTGATCCACCGCTATGTTTTAGGGTTGGAAGTTGATATCTTGGAGAATATCTCTGTCCAGGCGATCTTCGCACAAAATTTATCCCATCGGAGCCAAACAAATTAAATTTGCTTTCATCGCTCCACAAGACTTTAGCCCATTGTTCATTTGACCAATCCTTGTAACGTTTTGCAAATTCCAGGCGCTTCTTTTTATTGATTGCACTGATGAGAGGTTTCTTTGCGGGTCGTCTCGCATGCAAATTAGCCTCTTTCAACCTACGGCGAACAGTGTGAACGCCTATAGAGACTCCCATTTGCTCATTTGCGAAATTAGCAACGTCCACTGCGGTCTTTCGTGGATCTTTTTTAACCAGTGCAATCATCTGGCGGTCTTGGCGAGAGGTAGTTTTTCGAGGATTACCACTACCTGGTTTCCTTTCCACGCCATTTCTCAAGAAAAATCGAGATTTAATCCGACATACGGTTGATTGATTTACTCCAAAGAGGTGTCCAACTTCACGCATGGATTTTCCTTCTTCTAAGGCTTTAATGATTGCAGTTTTGCTGTCAGCTGAGAGCTGCTTCTATTACAAAACACATGTTGTATAACTTATTTAAGAAATTTTCAATTATAATTAAATAAATAACTTACTTTAACTATTTTTTTATTATGTTGCATTTTTTTTTGCTCGCTAAAAATTTGCACTATTTTCACTAATTCAAAAATATTTAACTTTTTAAAGCAGAATTTGGAATAAACTGTGGTTACTTTGAAAACTTATAATTGAAAGAATTAACAGCAAAAGAAAATAGATAATTTTTTTTTTTTTTTTTTTTTTTTATTATTGTTATTAGTATTAAAATATACTTTACATTTTCATTAAATATTTACAATAAATGTATTTTACAAATTAAATAGCACAAAATTAATACATTTTCTTCTGAAGACATTTTCATTTGTTTCATTCTTAATGTTGTTTGGCAATGAGTTAAACAGCTGTAGACCCTTGTAGAATAGCGTTTTCTGCATTTGTGTTGACCTCACTCTTTGGATCCTAAAGTCACAAGCATTTCTTAGTTGATATGGTTGGCTATCTCCAACATATTGTATTTGATCACATAGGTATTTCGGGGCGTCTCCTTGTTTTAATTTTCTAATAAACCGTAATGTGTTAAATTGGAGTCGTTGTGCTATGCTCATCCATTTTAGATTATTTAACATTGTAGTTATATGTGTGTAACGATCGCATTTCAGTATTATTCTCATCGCTCTATTTTGTAGTTTCTGCATCCTGGCTAATTGATTTGTGCCACTGCATGTGAATAAAATAGTGGAACCATATTCAAAGTGCGGTTTTATTATCGTGCTGTATATATTTATCGCTGTAGGCTTGGATATTTTGCCTCTTATTCTCCTTAAAAAACTAATTTTTTTACCAACTTTCCTGCATAAGTAATCTATTTGTTCATTGAAATTTAATTTTCTATCTATTATGAAACCAAGGTATTTTATATATTCGACTTTTTCAATTACTGTGTCATTTATTTTAAATATTTCGTCGTTACCGTTATTTTGAAACAGATCTTATTAAAGATCATATGGCACAGTTGCATTTTTTGTGCTCGCTACTGTATATAATATTTATTTTAATCGGACAAAAACTAAAAATTTTACTATCTAAAAACACTCAATACTACCCCGTATCAAACTGTTTGAAGTAGACTCAGAAATATTATGATTTATTATTTGATATTGCTGTTTATCATTTTAGTATTGTATAGAGTTGAGGTCGCCATGGTCTAGTAGGTAGTGTGCTGACCTATTAGACGTAAAGCCAGGGTTCGAGTCCCAGGTCAGACATCAAAATAAAAATACAAAAAGATTTTTTCTGCTATTTCTTCTCAGCAGATCCTGGCAAAAACTCTGAGAATAAATAAAATTTCCATGAAAAGTTTCTCAAAAATCTGTCGTTCGGAGTCGACTTTAAACTGTAGGTCCCGCCACTTATGTATAAAATTAACACACACAACATAAGTAGTCTGAGAAACTAGGTCAAGAATCCTGACTGAAGGGTTGTAATGACCAATTATGTATTGTATAGAGCTGTGTTGTATTGAACTGTTGTATAATTTTTTATTATTATATTTATTTTATTATTGTTATTATAGTTGGTATATCTTATTATAATTCTAGTATTATAGTGCTTTTATAATATTTTGTTGTACAATAGTTAGTCATCTGAAAGCTGACAAGCAACTAAATGCAGATTTACGCTCTTTTTAACGAACATTACTGATGTTCGTGTGATGTTCTATGTGTGTGAAAAACAATTCTTTACGAAGTAAAAGAGCGCAGCAAATAAGTACAGCAGAAGCACAATAGAAATTGCAAGAGCTGAAACGCTGTAAGCAATAGTGATCGTTTTGAAATTAATAGTTGTGATTGACTGCGTTAGCAGAAAACATTTCACTGTACCACTACAGTTAATGAGTGCATTTTTGTTTTTTTTTCACTTTGCTGTTTGCCTTTGCTGTTTTATTTTCTCTATTTCTATTTTCTCTTAGTTGTATCCAAGTCAAATTCAAAAGGTAGTGTTATTAGCCCAGCTAAATACTTTTTTGAGTGCACGGGATTGTCAAATGTTTTGTATACGTACAGTGAGCAAAAAAATTGTACACTTACTATTTGGAATATATTTTTGAACAAACAATTACTATAAAATGAAATTTATTGTCCTTCAGATTAAATAATAGCTTAAAAACTATATTTTGATTATAAACATTTCTCTATTGGTTACGCATACAGAAAATACTAATCGAAACTAAGAAATTCCCACATTTTTAAGCACAAAGGGTTGTGATTCTTTGACTACGGCGACCGGATTCTCTAGAAATTCATCTTGGACAAAATCCTGTGGAATAATTTATTTGTTAGTTTTTTACAATAAGTGTACACATCTGCATATGTGATGTGTGGAATCTGCTTGTTTAGCAGGTTCCTCTTAAAAAAGAATAGATTTAAAATATAATCAATTAATATAATAAATTAGGGGAATTCGTTCCATCTAACTATATACACAGAATAAAGGTGCAGTCAGATATTGCAAATGTTTGCCATAATTTTGTTTCCCCTTGTTTGCCAGAAATATGACTGAAACAACAAAAATTTTGTTTTGTGGTCACACTTCGCACATTTATTTTCCCATTTTTGTTTCTTCAAATAGCGGCAAACAAAAGGTTTGCAAACATGTTTGCGATGTGGTCACACTTAAAAAATATTTCCTACAAAACACATGTTTGACCAGAATGTTGGAAAACAAAAATATGTACACACATTTTCACACGTAATAGAAGGTGAATATTTTTTCGTTTTGTGTTGCGGAGCTTCTGTGATATTTTTCGAAGGGAAAAAAAGTAAGACAACTATTGCTTTGAAAATAGCTTCCACGCATAAAATAAGAAAAAAAAACAGAAAAATTATATGTTTAATCACAATAAAATCAACAGTGCAGCCATAACTTAAAATAGATGTTAAGTCTCAAAATTGGAATTCTTTTAGATCTAATTTGAAAATCATTTATAAATGTTTTTGAGAAAGGTTTTCATGCCACTTTGCTTGAAAATTTATCCTCCAAAATGATTGAAAGAATGATTGAATTCCAAAATGTACTCTACTTGTGTAAAAGGAAAATTAGAATTATGTTGCTGCGTTGAACTACAATTCTCCATTACAATGACTAGTACCGTCCACTTCAAGAGTTTCATTCATAACATTGTGCTTTGAATATTTTGATAATTATAATGATGTCGTGATAATTTGGAGAAAAAATCAAAATCATTGCAATAATAATGAAAAATTTTCTATAACAAAAACAAGAACTCTTTATTTTTATGTACTGAAGAATTAAGAAGTTTCAATGATCTTTTTCTTTAATGACATTTTAAAAAAATTCACTGAAAAATCATTACAACCCCTGAATAGCGTGGATTTAAATTTCAGATTCTGAATGTATCTCTGTATATGCAGGCACCCAAATATTTATATGTATATAATGAGTACATTTACAACGAATAAAAAGGTTTCCATAATATAAATTATTTATTTTCTTCAAATTTGAATTCTTTCATTTTTTTGGGATTTTAGTTTTGCTAGTAGACAACACAGTCTTAAACAGCTGTTATTTGTCACTGTTTGCCCTTACGAATAATATGTAAGAGCAAACAAATATTTGCCAAAAAATCATGAAAATATTTCTCACAGGGTGGTCACATTAAAAAAACTTTTGTTTGCCGGCATACCACTTTATTTGCCAAAAATGGAGGATTTTTCTGTTTGCCACGCAAAATTATTTTGTGGTCACATTATGGCAAACAAATATTTTACATTTTGTGGCAAATATTTTTTAGATGTGACCATTTGAAAAAATCAACAGTGACTTGAATAAATCATAAAAGTTATCCGTATCGTTATGGAATTCCAACCAGAATACAATATAATCGATATTACTACGAGGTCGTGAAGTACCAAGTTAGGTGCGGTATTTATTTAGGACACTACCAATTTCAACTAACATAACCTCATATATCACTTTATTTACGTTGCATTTTGCGATATGCACACGAACAATGAGTAAGCAGTGTTATGATTGCAATTGAAAAATGATCAAATATGTATATATATTTAGGACAATGCAAGTATAAGTTATAAGTCTTTCTAGAAATTTATTAACTCTAAACGTCGTATAAATACATACTCGAACTATTTAAAAGTTGGTACTCGCAGTGCTTATGATGAAATGTCCATAAGTAATTTTTTTGCAACAACTTATTCTTATAAATCATTCCAAAATCAAGCTTCCTATCCTTATAATTTATCCCAATCATCAGGTATTCATATCTCGTATATTACTGCTGCTAACGGCAATTTTCAATAAATTGATTGAACTGGGTTATTTTCCAACTGCTTGGAAAAAATCATTCTTAATTCCATTGTTTAAAGCTGGTTATAAATTGTAAGTTTCTAACTATAGAGGTATAGCAAAATTGAATGCAATTCCAAAACTCTTTGAAAAAATTGTGACTAACTCTTTATATCATCAAATATCTTAAATTTTAACCTCATATCAACTCCGACTCCGAACGACAGATTTTTGAGAGCTTTTCATAGCAATTTTTACTCTCAGAGTCTTCGCCAGAAACCTGCTGAGAGGAAGTCGCCGAAGAAATATTTTTCGTTTTGATGTCTGACCTGGGATACGAACCCGGGCCTTTTGTCTATAAGCCAACACACTATCCACTAGACCACGGCGACTTCCAATACTATTCACATTATTTATAAACGATTTGCCATCTGTTATTATTCATTCTAATATAGTTATGTATGCTGATGATGTAAAAATTTTTAATTCACTTGATAGCGTATCCGGTCAATCAACTCTTCAGAAGGATATTGATCATTTTTGTCAATTGTGTGAAGTCAACATGTTGGAGTTAAACTTTAATAAATGCAAACACATGTCATTGCATCGTGCGTTTAAACTTGATACCTCTTATCATTTTAAAAACAAAATTTTGGAAAAAGTTTTAAACATAACTGACCTTCGAATCTTGGTAGATCATAAGCTTACGTTTTCTGAACATATATCAATGATGGTGAACAAAGCAAGTGATGTTTTAGAATTTATAAAGCGCTGGTCAAAGGAATTTACTGATGCCTACGTGATATTATATATATCGTTCGTGCGCCCTATTCTTGAGTATGGAGCTATTATATGGGATCCACATTTTCTCATTTACAGTAACTTAATTGAAGCTGTACAGAAACGCTTTCTAATATTTTGCTTGAGAGGACTTGGAAGGAACTCTTTTGTTCTCCCTTCGTATGAAAGTCGACTAGCTCTTATAAAGCTACCTACACTGAAAAGTCGGAGAATTATTTTAAGTGTCTCTTTCCTTCTGGGTTTAATACGTGGAGATGTCTACTCTGATTATTTGTTAAGTAAAATTAATTTTAATGTTCCAATTAGACCTTCTCGTAATTTTAGTTTATTAAATATACAATTTCATCGCTCTGTCTATGCCAATAACGACTCTTTTCGGAACACTATCCATAGACATTTAAAAAAAATAAAATGACGTTATACGTCGCATATTAATCGTTTGTTTAAAATTATTATAAATCAATGCTTACCTGGGTTGAAGTAGTGTCATAAACATAATCAAAGGTGAATGCCTTGTCTAAACCAAGTATGATTTGAGGCTCATTGGAGACAACACTGGTGCACGTTCGGCACATGTCAATAATTTCTCTTGAGTTAAGAGGACGAATTCTGAAGAAAAGGAATTAAATAAAACATAATCTAATGTTGTTAATTAATGCTTGTTAAATAAATTTGTTTGTAAACTTATTATTACTAATAAAAACATCCAAAATGTATCAAAATATATGTTATGTTAACAAAATCAGCTCATTTAATAAGATCGAAAAACAAAATCTAAAAATGACACAATAATACGGAAAATTTTGGTGAAAAATTCAAAGATAGAGTAAGCCAAAGTTCTGAATTTTACAACAAAACAAACAAATATAAATAAAAACCTTTTTTATAATAAAAATAATCAAATTGAAAGATCAAGTAATCTTGAAGAATTATGCCCTTTATAAATCGGCAGCTAAAAATAAATAAACGGTTGAGACGGATCTAGTAGGTTGGATATCTATGGAATTAAGAATTCAAAAACAATTTTCGTTAGGGTAATTGAGGATGAGAATGGTAAGCAGCGTTGCCGTTTTGGTTATTTTTAACCAAATTTGGTTATTTTTTTTTCTAATGTGTAAATGTGTATTTTTTCTTCGTTTTGGTTATTTTTTTTTTTATTATCGTTAATATTATCTAAAAATTGGTATTATAAGATTGCAATCATTAGCAAAGCGTTTTATGTCTTTAAGCGTTTTTACTACGATCAAATAAATAAAAACCTTAATTTATTATTTCGATGGCTTAATATAAAAAATGGCTAAATCGATTTTTTGTTATTTTACAGGAGAAGCAACAAACTTAAAAAAATCTACAAAATTTTAGATACAACAAAAATTTTAATACGGTTTTTAATAAAAAAAAAACAGCAACTTATTTTACTTCTCATTGAAAAAATGTTACATTTTAGTTTTAATGAAGTTTTCAAAGATAAGCCTTTATTTCGTTGACATTTTTGAAAATAAATATTCAGTGAGGCCTTTTTTAAACTGAGTTGGATGTGAAATATATGATAATAATTCAAGTTTAAATAATGAACGGTAGTAATTCATGAAATTAAGAGGATTAAGTCTAAAGTAAATTGCAAAATATTAGTTTATATAAGACAAATTATCATAAAAAAGATGACAATATGCAGGTAAAAACTTTTTAAGCCCTGTCCTGTTGGTTATCCCATTTCATTTTCGTGATTGGGATTTTCTTCTTATAAAGTAAATTAGAGGGTATATCTTTAATCGCCGACTTTGATCTATGTGAGAGTAGAGAGTAGTAGTAGTTAATAGTTTTCTAAAAGGCTTAAGTGACCGTTCTTTATTTGATATGCTAAAATATTAAAGGCCTTCCTTTCTTTCTTTTCTATTTACGTTATATGTCCGTTCTTGCAATATTTTTCCTTGTTCGGATACCATTAGTATTCTCCGAATCAGAGTCAGAATTTTCATTCACTTTCATAATTTTTATTGCATTTTTAATATTAAACTCATCATTTTTCCTGCTTGCCAAAAACAGAGAAACTTTTAATTGATTTATAGCCGTCGTTTTTAAGGACTCGTCCCGCCGCCGAAATTTGTTTAGCAACTTTTTCCACTAAAGTGAATTTGTTATTTGGGAAATATAAGCGCACAACTTCAGTTGCGACTATAATTTTAGAACGAAATTAAAAATTAGTTAGGAATTTTTCTTTCAAAAATTCATTGTAATGAATTAGGCCCTTTTTTTAAAATCGTTATAAATCTGATATTTGCAATTGTATTCATCTGAAATTTTGAGGCAGGGTGCATTTGACTTTTGTCCCCCACAATAAACTAAAAACGCTATTTAAAAAAAAACTGAGTCACCGATTTTTAGTTTAACTACACAAAAAAAATAAAATTTTTGTATTAAACCTTAAATTTGTTAAAAACAAATGAATTTACATAAAAAAAATTTTGATTAATTTTTTGCTTATTTGGTTATTTTTTATTTAATTTTGGTTATAAAATTTTTATGGTCGTGGCAACGCTGATGGTAAGCTAACTTTTCTATTTTTTTGAAAGTCTATGGATGACGACGAAATTTTTGTAATGTGGCGCAAAAGCGTTAGGGGAAAGAAGTGTTTACAGTGGTAAGAACGAAATTGGTTTCTCTAGGCTACTAAGTGAGGTTTAATTATTTCTTTTTTTTTTCATTTATATTCAATCCTGCCATTTTCATATTCAGCATCTGGCATCAAATTTCGGCGACAAACTTGGCAGGTGTTTACGCTGTGGAGTCATGCAAACCTAACAGGTACACGAACAGATATTGTGGGATATACGTACCCGTATTCTGTCTATTAGTATAGAGGCGCTGTTTTTATTCCGTAAATTGCACATTTCTTTTAGAGTATGTGACTCAAAATTTCTGCTATGATTGGAAATTACCAGGGACCGTAACTGTTATAACTTTTATCGTAAAAGTCACAAAATAAGAATTATTTTTTGATTTTTATTTTTTTGAGCAAAAATAAAAGTTACTTTTTGATTTTTATTTTTTCGAGCAAAAATAACAATTATTTTTGACTTTTATTTTTTTCGAGCAGAAATAAAAGTTATTTTTTGTCTTTTATTTTTTCGGGTGGGAATAAAAGTTATTTTTGACTTTTATTTTTTCGAGCAGAAATAAAAGTTATTTTACTTTTATTTCATGATAAATTCATAATGTTCATCAACATTTATTGCAAAACTTAATTCTAAAAATTTTTTAACATAATTTACTTTAATTGTTTTAAAGAATTTTTTAATAAATATTATGAATTTATCATGAATTAAAATAGAAATGACTTTTATTTCTGCTCGAAAAAATAAAAGTCAAAAATTAACTTTTATTTCTGCTCAAAAAAATAAAAGTCAAAAAATAACTTTTATTACTGCTTGAAAAAATAAAAGTTATTTTTGACTTTTATAAAAAAAATAAAAACCAAAAAATAACTTTTATTTTTTTTTCTAAAAAATTAAAATCAGGTTTTTAAAAAGCATTCCATTTTATAAAAATTTGGTCCAAGACAATCAAAATGGTATACATGGTTCTGTTCTCTGACATTTCCTTGCGGTTGCTTTTTTTAATCAAAAATACAAAAATAACAGTTATTTTCGGTTCCTGGAATTTACTTCTAATAGAACATCATACAGCTACACCCACGATTGCGCTAACTATCCGTTTGAATGGCACTCCCAAATTCATTGCTAGAGTGCCTCGACTCCTTCTCACTAGGCATCTGGATGCAATACATTTCCAGTCAATTACAGTTTGTTGAAATCTAGCCCAACAAAACCTATGCTTTAGTAGCCCTACACTAGATTCATTATAGTCGCGTTTCCACGACAATCGGATCAACGCTTCGGAACTACCCGATCCAACATCGGACAAGGATTGTCTACTCAGCGAACACTGTATCAACCGAAAAAATCATTATAAAACTTGTTGAAAACTTTTTATTAAAAGGACGACATTACTTTCAAATGATACATATTTTGTCATCTTCGTTTTCCGATCGGTACTGTAAGCTCCACCATAGAGTCCAATAAGCTTTTATAGGAGATCTTTCAGGTGATACCTCGTTAAAAGTCTGGCGTTTTTTTTTATTGTTATAACAGAATTTCTTTTAGCAGTTGATCAGTTCCCACCGATTTCTACTCCTGTTAGCCGAATATAAATGGCACACTCTTTGTTTTCTTAAGACCATTTCGACACCCTAAACTGAAATGATGCCGGGAAAGGGCGTACAAGTGCTTCTGACAATGTTTTCTGTACTCTAACTGCACAACGACCTCACGGTGTGCGAAGTGGAATTGTTCTTCCAGCTACAGTAGTAACTACCTCTGAGAAAATAAAAAATTTCTCTTAAATGGACTGGCAATGCTGAAACTGATGCGGGCAACAACCAAAAAAAATCTGAACGCCTTCTCTTGTTATTCACTTCAGTCCCAACGACGTTTAAACAATTGGCCACGTTTTGGGAACCAAACGAAATTATCTTAAATTGTCATAAAGTACCGCTTGCACTAAAGTTTAGTGTTGAATAAAAATTGCAAATTATAAAAATGAAACAAATTCTTGCTCGAGAACAATTTTATCGATTTTTATTTTTCGACTATTTAACTGCAACTGGTTTCTGCTTTCGCACTGAACAATAATCTAATTTCAAAAGAATGTGCGGAATTTAATTCTGTTACAAAATTGTGTTTATGTATGGTATGGTATGTTTGTTTCAAAAAGTCTCCAAAAAAACATCGAAAACGGCAATAAACTTAAGGAAATAAATTCATTTAAGAGTAATCAATAACGCAGCGTTTTCAAATAGCTTACGGTTTGAAAAACGCATTACGGCATTTTCTGAAAATGAAGCGATTTGCTGGCGTTTTGCATTTTTCGAAGTTCCATTCGAACAATGAAAACATATGTTTTATCTAACAAAATATAAACAAATGAAAAAATTTAAAATGCCTACAGCGTATTTGATTGCTTTAAAAACCAAAAGTAATGTTAATGAAAAAACACTAAGGGGTTTTCCAATCCATTGGACAATCTAGATTCTGCGTAATTTATATATAATTTACGTATTTTATTTGTGAGTTGTCAGAAAAATTGTGGCAAATGCTTCTTTTCAGTTAGAGATGTGATTTATAAGCACTCACGAATAATTGGTAATTTTTAACACGTGTAGCCTGTTTAAAATAAAATTCTGTATGATTTATTTGCTCTCATAAAAGTTTTAAAGTACTTTATTTAGGTTTTAAGTTATTTTTCTGGCTTTAATTAAGGGTGTATTTTTACGATTTTAAATTGCAAATATTAATGTCAAAAGTTTAAAAAGAAATAACCAAATAATTATTTGTAAAATTAACACCACTAGCATTAAATTTTTCTCGAAGATCAATCTGATCAGCTGTTTCCATAAATCGCCAGTTGATAAGTAAACAAATGATGCAAACAATAAACAAACTCAAAGCAAATTTTTGTATTCAACATTTTTAATTTACATCTTCAAAAAATGCTAAAAGTTTTCATTGAAATAAAAAGAAAACATATTAAATTTAAATTGTGTATAATTTTATTGTTAATTTAAGGTACAGTTTAAATAAAAGAGACCAGATCGCTTCAGTATACCCTAGCGATTTTGTTTGTCAGAACACCGAACATTAAGCGATATGTGTTTTCCAGAACATGGGCGATAATGCAAAATATAATAAATAACTAGAAATAGTAATGTTCTGACCGAACAGTTATTTTTTCTTTTCTCTTTGTATTTATGCGTAGCCTGCCTCCTTTGCAATCAGCATGTTGTCTGCATTCGGCATAAATACTTTTTGTGTTCCCCACTAACTCAACGTTGCAACTATTTACGCGGCCCTTGGGAACCGTTTCTAGACATTTTAAAGAAAAAATGAGTTCTACAGTCTTCTGTTCTCATCTTGGCGACAACTGTGTCAAATTAGTATTGAAGTCCCAATAAAGAGTGGCTCTCTCCCCCTCAGGATCCCATTGGTCGACTGGTAGCGGATGCTAGGCTGCGCGGTGTTCCGGTCATAATCGGAGCAGATGCTAACTCCCACCACACGATGTGGGGTAGTTCCGGTACCAATGAACGGGGTGAGTGCCTCCTTGATTTTATTATAAGTAATAACCTAGCTATAGCTAATCGGGGTGATGAGCCAACCTTCCTGACTTCTATTAGGAAGGAGGTGCTGGACATCACTCTGGTTAGCTCCGATTTCTCTACTAACCTTAAGAACTGGTTTGTATCTCATGAATGCTCCTTTTCGGACCATAGATACATTACCTTCACTATTGACACGAACGCGTGTCCTCCTTTCGTGACCCCTCCAGTCAACAGGAGGAACACGAATTGGACCGTTTTTAGAGAGAAACTGCGTTGCAGCCTTCTCTCTACCCCCCCGACTATAACGACCCGTCTCGACGTGGATAGGGCTGCTGACACACTGTCAACCGCTCTTAGGGCGGCAGCCACATCCTCCGTCAGACCCTCTGCCCATAGGGGCAAGCGTAAACCGCCCTGGTGGAACCAAGAGATCGTTGATCTACACCGATCTTGTGGTAGGCTCTTTAACAGGGCGAAGACGACAGGTGAATGGTCTGCCTACAAGGCCAAAAAGAGGGAACTTAAATACGCTGTGAGGCGAGCGAAGAGGGCCTCGTGGAGGAACTATTGCGCGAGCATAGAATCCTCTTCCGAAACGGGCCGTCTTCGTAAAATTCTAAGTTCCACTCATAAATCACTTGACTGTATCCGACGACTTGACGGACGTTGGACTACGTCCAGCTTGGAGACACTTGAACTCCTCCTTGATACTCACTTTCCAGGAAGTGTCACATTTGGTGGTCAGGCCTTTTATCAGGTTAATGAACCACCGTCTGGGAACTATTCCCCCCTGTCCCTTACCCTTGGCCAAGTGCAATGGGCTGTTAGGTCTTTCAAACCATTCAAGTCACCAGGACCGGATGGTATTATTCCAGGTGACATTCAACATGGGGAGGAGATAATCCTGCCCTGGTTGCTTGCCATCTATAACGCTAGTCTCAGGCTTCTCTACATCCCTTGGAGCTGGAGAATATCTAGGGTGATTTTCATTCCCAAGGCTGGGAAACCGTCCCATACTGGGGCAAATGATTATAGACCCATAAGTCTGTGTTCCTTTCTTCTGAAGACACTGGAAAGAGTCCTCGATGTTCATATTAGGGCCTCGATTGATTCAGCGCTTCTGTCCACTTCACAACATGCATATACGAGAGGTAAATCAGTGGAAACAGCACTTCACTCGCTTATCTCTCGGGTGGAGAAGTCCTTGCACGTTAAAGAATACACTTTGTCCATTTTTTTGGATATTGAGGGCGCATTCAATAACGTCAACCCGGACGCCATAGTTAGGGCTCTCAGTTCTCTGAACCTGGGACAGGATCTGGTCAGGTTCATCGAGCTTCTCCTCAAATCGAGGATAGTGACCTCCACAGTGGGGGCCTCGAATTGTCAGATAATGGTTTGTAAGGGTACTCCGCAGGGCGGTGTTCTATCACCTCTTCTCTGGAATCTTGCAGTCAACTCACTCCTGAGGGGGCTGGAACAATCTGGCAATGAGGTCATAGCATACGCTGACGACATTGCCATTGCAGCGTCGGGAATTTGTCCGCAGACACTGTCGGACAAGCTGAACTTGGCGCTGTCAATCGTGTTGGACTGGTGTAAGGATTTTGGACTGTCTATTAACCCCTCTAAGACCGATACGATTCTTTTTACGAGGAAATATAAAATTCCGACCTTCTCCCTTCCCAGCATAGGGGGGACCAGACTCACGTTGAGTCCCGAGGTTAAATATCTGGGCCTGATCCTTGATCCCAAACTGAACTGGAGGGCGAATCTGGCTGCTAGAGCACGTAAGGCGGCATGTGCAGCCTACTGCTGCAGTAGGGCGGTCGGAACCAGGTGGGGTCTTCGCCCAAGGATCATGCGTTGGATATATTCCATGGTCATCGAACCCAACCTCTTATACGGTGCTGTGTTCTGGTGGACTGCTCTGGACAGACAATACAACGTCAGACTTCTTGACAAGGTCAGAAGGTCTGCCGCCATTCATATAACTGGTGCTCTACGCACCACCCCCACGAAAGCCTTGTTCACAATGCTAAACTGGCTACCTACGGTGCTTCTCGCAAAGCAGGTGGCCAAGTTTGCTGCAACTAGACTTAATGCTCTCTCTCGTTGGCACATTGTACCTTCTGGTCACTCCACAATTCTGGAGATTGACCCGGTGGTCCCTGGTAACATGGACTTTTTCCCTGCTGAACATTGTCTTGATAGATGTTTCCACTTTCTGATTCCGAGTAGGGATGACTGGAATCCTGATACGATCGTCCCCCCGGATATCCTGGATATATATACTGACGGCTCTAAACTCGAGGTTGGGGTCGGAAGCGGCGTCTATTCTAGGAAACTGGACCTGAATATTTCTCTCCGTCTGCCGGACTACTGCAGTGTGTTTCAGGCGGAGGTGATGGCAATTTACCGGGCCGCTCAATGGATCCTCGTTAACGATGCTCCTTTCAGTCGTGTCTCGATCTTTTCGGACAGTCAGGCTGCGATAAGATCTCTGTCAGGGTTCGTGATCAACTCTAGGATCGTTAGGGAATGTCGTCGCTGTCTCGACCTAGTCTCAGGGCGCTTCACCAGGGTCTCTCTGGTGTGGGTCCCCGGGCACAGTGATATTCCGGGAAACTGTAGGGCCGACGAGCTCGCCAGAGCTGGTGCGCTCCTTCCGGAATCCTCTTCTATTGAGATGGGTATGCCACTTGCCTCGGTCAAGTTTACCATTGCGCGGAGGTTCCTTCGGGACGCCAACCTATCCTGGGTAAATGAGGAGTCCTGCTCCACTGCTAGACTTACCTGGCCCAGGATGAATGGAAGGCGTACCCACCAACTACTTAGTCTCGGTCGTGATGTCATCTCGACTGTAGTGGCCGTGCTTACGGGTCATTGCATCATGGGTAGGCACGCCGAGAGAATGAGGCTCCCTTTTAACGACTTCTGCCGTGGATGTAGGTCCACTGAGGAAGAGGAGAGCGTCGTTCACTTTCTTTGCCAGTGCCCGTCTCTCGCTAGGAGTAGATATAGGTTATTTGGCTCCCCATTCCTTGCTAGCTTAACGGAGCTATCATCTATTGATATCAAGGATATAGCTTCGTTCATCAAATTTTCTGGCTGGTTTTCCAGTGCTCAGTGCGTGCTCAAGTGAGCTTTGTGATATCAGAGCTACCACTACGACCTAAGACCTAAGACCAATAAAGAGTTATTACCATCAAAATATGGAGATTATCTTGTTGGAAGGAAGTCTCAGACGATGCGTGCAATAATGCTACAATCGTACACAAAATTTAGTTTTGGCGACTTTGAATTTTTTCTATTCCAGAATAGGAGATATACCCCCTAATTGAAAAGCGTAACACGTAATCGTAAAGTCAAAGTTGGAAACTCACTGCTGTTGTGATTTCCTGTCAAATAGCCAAAAAATTCTTTTTTTTGCTTCTATATGAATTTTTCACGACAGGCCGTTTGAGCGCAAAATATTCTATGCACAAATATTGAAGCACAACCTGCATATTTCATTTATTATATATTTATAAAGTTGCCCATCTAAACTTTGATGTTACGGGAACATATATTTGTTCATTCATTTTAATTTTCCGTATATTTAACTATTCCCCAACCTAGCAAGTGCATAAAAAAATGTCCTAGGCGTTTCTTGGAAGTTCTCATGGTTACAAAAAACAATAGTGTAATTAGTTAATGTAGATACATATGTATGTGTAGAACAGTCTAATAGCATGTCCCTGAAATAAATATTAAAATATACTACCATGCTATACGTTAGCAACAAACGACATAGAAGGACTCACAACAGGCAACACCATATCCGTTTTAGAAGTGGAGTGTAAGATAAAAGTTTAGAATCTAATTTTAGTTATGAGCTTCTGATAATTAGCCAATCACTGTTGATAAGTATTAATATGATTTGAACCAATTTTTCTTCCATATGAATGTTCCAAGTTAAACGTCGATCAACATTTTTATGTTGATTATTGATCCGAACGGAATGGCATGTTTAACACCGTAACGCGAATGTTGCTTGCACACATTTTTGTCCATTCAATTTACTTTGCCAGTTCTTTATACATTTCTTAAACTGGATAATTTGTTCATGAATTTACCATGCACGCAAAGAAAAGCAGTGTTATCAGGAAAGGTTCATGACCTATCAATGGAAATGGAAATTTAATTTCAGATTATGAATCAGACCTTCGTCCCATATTGTGTCAAGCATTTGAGAGACGTTAAAAATAAGGGAGGAACAGTATCAGTATATCTAAACTGGACTCTTAGCAAAACATGGAATAAAACAAGCACAGAAGTCATTTCTTGTCCAACCTTTGATGAAAAGTTAGTTTAAAGGTCTTTTCAGATTCCTAATTGCGCGTCACTTCTCAATCTCTTCTCGGTCGATAACTATACTTTTGATACAGTCAAGGAATTCATTTACCTTGGCTCAGCCGTTACCACCGAAAATGATGTCAGTCTGGAGATCAAGCGCAGGATTAGTAGTAGTGGTAATTCCAGTAACACCTCAAATATAACCCAATCTCTGAAAGAATTTTTCCAATATAATAATCTATAATCTGCTATCTAACGGTAGGTCAGTAATTGTTGGAATATTGCATCAAATAGCAATTTAGGTGTTACATATCAATATTTTCAGAGAGTATGTTTGGTTTTGAAATCCGCGGCTGCCAGAAAACGAGACCACAGAAATTTATCGAACCTTCCTATAAGTCTTTAGTACTCAAAGGCGAGCACCCCGATATATAACAGAATCTTGGTAAGTCATTAATACTGATGTTCGTTGCTTACAAGTGATTTTCAGGGCGCTCAGCAATTTATGTTTGAGTTTTGATTTTATTACAACAAAACCTGAATCTCCGCATACTCTACCCTGGGAGTCAGGGCAAACATTAATTGTGTAACCAGAAATATTATACAGATATCTTAATATCAGTATAATTTTTATATTAGAAACAAATCCTCAAGCACTTCACCGGTTGTCTATCGTCGTTTGCACGAACGGCGGTCAACGCATCACAAGTCTTAGAGGGTGCCTCATTTACTTCTTTTAAATACTACTGCCAATTATCCTGAAATATCTTCGAAAACATATCGCACGCTGAAATGCTGTGAAATTGAATTCTGTGAACGAAATGAACAGCTTTTTGCCAAAACATATTACACGAATGTTATAATTGCTCTTTATATAACAACTATAGTATTTTTTTTCCGATTTTATCAAAGGAATTGTCAAGCTCTTTAAAAATGTTAGCACTTATTTTATATTTTTTGCAAGCTAAAAGTATTTTTAAATTTTAATTTTGCAAAATTACCCAATAAACTTTGATTTTTTAAATCGAGAAAAAATATTTCAGTAGTCAATAAGACAAATTTGAGGGTTTGAAGAATATAAACAATATTTTGGAGTTTTCCTCAACTCAACTATGTAGTTACGTGGATGTATTTAATTTTTATTTTTTGCCGCATAGTAATTAATTAAAACGAATAACAAGACATGTTTGAAATTCGGCAATAAATTACGAAATAAATTTGAAACAGAAGATAATTTTTGTATTTTGTTTGACTTGCAATCAATGTTACAATTCTACTTAAGGTTTGAAATTCATTGTTTTCGGCACTATATCAATTTAGATGATTTTTAAATTTTTTTACCATTAAAAATTGGAGCAAACAGTAATTGTGAAAGTATTTTGTTTTTATCTTAAATTGTTTTATTTAATAAAGATTTTTTTAGTTTTTTTTTAATTATATAAAATATATTGAAACAAAAAACATAATTACGTACCGAACAGCAACTCGTACAGTATAATCTTTCTCGTAGTCATCATTTTCACTAGCCATTTTAAATTTACCTAAAAATAGCAAACATTAAGAAATATGTTTAATATGATTCATTAACATAGTATTTGGTTTTCCTTCATAATTTTTAAGGATGTATTAAATTAATTAAATTATAATTCAAAATTGATATTGGACACTTGAAATACTGACCGCTTAGGCCAACATTTTACTAAAGAGAAATGATCAACTAACTTATTTATTTCACTTATTACATAACTTTAACATATTCTATGTACTTAATTCTAACTGTGAAATTCAATTCAGCAACTTCGTTGCTTCCATTTGCCTACATGCTATATGGGGCTACATGGCCCCATTGAAGGACTGGAAGTCTTCAATCAAATGGCAGAGAAGCCAGTTTATGCATTGGGCGCTTATAAACGCCGTTGTGCGTTGCGGCCTCCGCCAGTCTAACGTCTTTGGCCTTGGTTACGGCCGCGACTGTCCCGGTCAGTCAATGGGCGGAATTCCTTTCGTGGAGTCGTCCAACGATGTGATTGTTGTTGTTTGTGTAATATGTTGATCTTTTTAGTGTAATGTGTATCGTGAAATTTATGTTACGCTATTAGTATATATTATGTTACATGTTTGGTCTTTTCCCTGTAAAGTGTATTTTATTTTACGTTGCTTAATTGCCACTCTTGTATTTGTAATTTCTTATTACATTGTATTTTTTGGATTTTTATTTTGTATATTTTTATTGTTATATTTTTCTGTAATATTGTTTGTTATTCTTATATATTTTATTTTTTTTTTTTTTTCTGTTTTATTTATTTAACCGCACAACACTATTTTTTTTTTATTTCTTAGGTTTTATATTGATATTTTTGTAACACCAAGAGCCATTATTATGTTCCATAAGCTAAAGGGAACTGTAAAGTTACCTTTAACTGATTTTCGTTATTACAACTTATACTATGTTCACGTATGCAACTTTATTGCGTAAATCGCAATTAACGTCAATATTGATCTCAATATTTCATATAAAATGTCAATTAATTATTGCTCAATTAAATGCTAATTGTTATAATATTCAGTAAAACTTATACTATGTTTACGTATGCACCTTTATTGCGTAAATCGCAATTAACGTCAATATTGATCTCAATATTTCATATAAAACTTTAAATATAGCACTGTCGTAAGCCTGAATTGAATTCTTTATTGAGACTTTTCTTTAACAACATTCGAAAGGATAAAATCTTAACCATATGATAATTTACAGAATTTTTTTAGAACTATATCTGTCTTGTTCTATTACACGGTGTATGAATATGCAACTTGCAAAGTATGATAGACAGTTATTTTATAATAATCTTAAAATTAACAAACAGAGCCATAGTCTGTAAAATTATAACATATAATAAATAACACTTAAAACTACTTAACAAAACGAAATGCCAAAAACATTCGTGGCAATTACAACAGTGAATGAAAAACATGTAGTAAACATTTATCTCGATAACGTCCTCCAGAGTATGTGTGTTAATGGACAATATATAAACATACAATATGTAAATATGTACATATACTAATCTTCCCTTATAATAAAATCTTATCAATAAAACTCCAACTGGCAGTCGTCGTCTTCAAATATTTCCTCTTTCCAATTGTAAGTATTATTAGCCTAAGTAATAATTAATATTAAATAAATTAAATAAATGTAGTCTCTAATCCTAGTATCACAGATTGTATTCAGCTAGTCCCTATGAGAGCGTGGTGCGGTTTCGACGAAAAAGTGCAGGTGAGAAATGTCATCGTGATCATGATCAACAATACCAATGGGAGACAGATAAGTAGAATTGTCCCAGACATTTCCTCACAATGGACCTTTCAAAGATTTCCAGTTCTTTTGCCATCACAGGAGATATTGTGAACCAAATGGGGAACGCATATGTGAGTACTGGTCTAATCGCAACTTTATACAGCAATAGTTTGGTTTTCCGTGTGAGGAATTTGCTGTGCATTACTCTCGAAAACATTCCTGTGATATTCTTTGCCTTCGTTAAAACATATCTGTTGTGGCTGTTGAATTACATTAATTTGTTAAAGTGGACTCCAAGATATCTAATGGCCGGTTTAAAGGGGATCTCCAAGCCACCAAAGGTGAGGGAGACTTGTTTACTTTGTGGTACGGCCTGACAGTGACTTTTTTCAGAGGCGTTTCTAATGCAAATTGCCTCTGATTTCGCAGCATTTATTTATTTATTTATTCCCCATATATTATAAAAGTTATTGATGATGTTGAGCTGTGGCCTCGGTTAAGGCCCGCAGTGGAAACTCGTCGTGTGCATATATCATGCAGTCATCGGCATACAGTATTGTCCTAGAGCCGCCAGAGGTACGTGGGAAGTCATGATGGAATATGTTAAATAACAGAGGTGCCAAGACGCTCCCTTAAGATACCCCACTTTTGACGTAACAAAGCATGATGTACAGTTATTTAACTCGACGCAGAATTCGCGATCCGCCAAATAATTTATAAAAAGTTTCATTAGGAAAAGATTAACACCTAAATTGCCCAGCTTATAAAGAATCCCTTTATGACAAGCTGAGTCAAAAGCTTTTTCTATGCCCAGGTAAATTGCAACAGTTGATCGCTTTTCTGAATGTCGCCGCTTGAATCCAAATTGATAGGGGGGCAGAGGAGAGAATAAAATTGAAATTTATGGATGGTTGGTGGGGAATGTGGGTTGTATATAGTGGATTATGTTTACAAAATCCCACTTCTTCTGTAGTCTTGATTTTTTTGTTCTACCTTTATTTATTTATTTAATCTTCATCGGATTCTGAACTAACAATAAGTAATAAAATCTCAAAACTAAATCCAATTAAATAAATTTTACCAGTGCTAAATAAATTAGTTTCATTTAGGGCCATTATTACAACTATAGGAGGATTTTAACGGGCAGATAAATTGTTTTTTCATTTTTATAAGTGAACAATATCTTAATAGTGAGCGTTAAGCTAAAAGGAAGATCATCCTACCGGTAACTTTTAAAGTTAAGATTATGTTCGAAATGGTCATATTATATATTATTTTTTTTATTTATTTTTTTAATACGATTTTATAATCTAGGTACTAAAATATATAAATATAATACTTTATTAACAATTATTCTTGCAAAAATCTCTAATAGCCCATTTACACTACAGCGAAATCTAGTTGATTAGATTTCAAATCATCGTCAAAATCTAGATCGTTTACACTGGATTTATTTGACAGTAGCATGATTTCATTTTAATAACAAAAACAGCTGACTGAAATTTAAAAGAAAACAATAATATTTCCAAATTTAGTTTAATACCAAAAAAAAAAAATAAAAATATAGGACATAGATTTCAAAAAATATTGCCAATGTATTACTACACACAATTCTTAAATAGGAGAATGGAATGGATAGCTGTAAGCATATGCAACATAGATAATGATAAAAATATTAATCCGCAGGTTCGTCACGAGTCATTCTGAGAGGAAGATGTTCCTTATTTTGTTTATTTTTAACCTTTATCCTGTACTTCAAAAATATAACACATTTTATTTTTTTACATTCATTACATACAACATTGGTCTGAGAATGCTTTCTGCAAATACATTTTTGACATTTGGTACATTTATTTGCATATTTGGTGCTGTTAGAACGATTTGGATACCTCAATACTAAAATTAGTATTTCGGGAAGATATAATAAGCCACGAATATCAGATAGTGAATACAAAATTCCCAATAGACACAGAGATTTTTTACTAAATATTTGGCAAAAATGAGACATACACATTAGCTCTCATAATAAATGAAACTACGTTCTACCAATGAGAGTAAATATCAATAAGTTCACAATACCACCGAGAACTGAAATGATACAAGCAGTAAATTTATAAATTGAAGAGGATAGTGTAGTATGCGCAAAACAGTTAAACTACAAATTTGAACAACAGCAGGATGAAAAATTCTATGGGTTTTAGCCGAACGTATATGTAGCAGTTGCAATAATCAGCAAGAGATTTGTCTTTACAAAAAACACGCAGCAGAGTTTTTATCGACTATAAGTACTTATATAAAAGGTCGTTTCAATTTAGAAAATAATAAATTTGAAAAACTTTCAATTCTCAAATATTTCCTTTAATGAATTTGTGGAAATAATTACATTATTTTCAATCAAAAATATTGAATTAGATCAACTTTTTGACGAATTTATATCATTAAAAACATTTGTTGAAAACAATGAAGAAGAAAAATCTAGAGCAGAAAAATGGAAAGAATTGTTATAGTGGATCATTTCCTACTTTTGAAAAGGCTTATTGCTTCGTCTTTTCAATTCCTCATTCTAATGCAGCCAAATAAACGAATTTTTAGTTTAATTTTTGGAGGAAGAAACGTAATAAACCTTTAATAGAAAATTTTGAAAGGAAGTTAATAATGAAAACAAACCTTGCATACGGTTGTACTGTAAATCGAATATAAAAAAGTAATAAATGTTTATAATTTATTTAAATGTATCAGTAAATTTTAAAGTCGATAATTTTAAAAAATTAAAAATCTATATATGTATGTTTGTATTTATATCAAAGTAAATGTTTTTTAAATTATGTTTAATGTTTGACGTTGTGCGGTTCGTTTTTTGTTCTATTAGTTTGTTTTATAAAAAAAAATTCTTTTGGTTTAGTTGGTTTTGTAATTTTATTTTGATTTACAAAATAGTTTTGTCTGAATTTTGATTATGTTTAATTTCAATTGGTGATTATCTTTATTTTATGCCTGTTCGCACTTTGGTTAATGTTTTATTTATTTAAAAAAGGGTCACAATATTAGTTTTTGTTTTCACATTTAAATTCACATTTCTTATCTGTTTGTTTGTTCACAACTTGTGCAAAATTCACAATTGATCTTTAACTGCCGAAACAAGAGTGATTTTATGCACAAGAAGTTTTATGTTAAAGAGCAATGAAAATGAGAAAAAAGTGATGAGAATACATATGTAAGGAAAAGAATCGTTGCTATATCAAAGAGTGTTCCTTTAAATGATGTGAACGTTGAACATTCCGGCTCCCATGATTTGGTGAAGTTTACGACAGGTTTTCAACAGGTCCTGCTTGTAGGTTGTATGTCGGCAAGTTGCAAAGACTCATAATCTAGTGTGTTGTGTGGGTGTTGGCAGATATGGCATCATGATGTATGTAACCATGTATCGCAAGAAATTGCCAATGTGCGGGTCGTTGAGATGGTTGTTGGGATGCCATACCTGTAAGTAGAGAGTTAGAACAATATTAATGTATGTTAATAGTTAGGGGTTATACTAATTTGCAAACAAAACTACAGTTTTTGTAATTGGTCTGGTGATGACTCCATTTTTGGTTCTGATGCCTATAACCCTACAGTTTTGGTCAGGTCCAAGATTTGTTTTGATGATTCGACGTTGTCCCTCTGAATCTTCCATTTGTTAAAGTTGAAGTTCAAGCATGTATTCGGACTTCCCTCTTTGGCAAAATGTTTGGTAGATGACCTTCAGCCGTTTCCAGCGGATGATGTGAAGCAGATTTTCACTGCTTATATCTGGTTCAGCTGAGGTCAATAATGCACTACCAATAAGGAAGTGTCCATGGGGTCAATGAATTGGGATCATTTGGGTTATCGCTGGCAGGACTTAAGGGTCTGGAATTTAGATACGATTCTATACGAGTAAGAATTGTAGAGAACTCTTCAAATCTGAATTTCAAGTTCGGTATCATCTTTTTGTGGTGTGTTTTTAATGATTTTACACCGCCTTCCCAAAGGCCGTCTATTTGTGGGGTTCCTGGGGGAATAAACTTCCAGTTAAAATTTTGATGACTAAAATGATGGGTGACTTGATTTTGAAGAGTTTTTATGAATTCTAGACGGTCTTTTCTGAGTAGCTCTGCTGCTCTTACAAAATGTTTCCCATTATCTGAATAAATGAGTGTGGAACATCCACGTCTTCCTATGAAGCGGGAAAATGCTGCTAAGAATGATTGGGTCGATAAATTACTAGCTGCTTCAAGATGTACAGCTTTTGTGGCGAAGCATACAAATATGCAAATATACCCTTTTGTAATAAGACAGGCTCGGCCTGTGAAGTTTTTGATGTCAAAAGGTCCTGCGTAGTCTAATCCAGTTGTAGCAAAAGGTCTTGATAATGTTGTACGTTCTCGTGGTAATGAAGCCATGATTTGATTTTAATTCTTTTTTTTGCACAAAACACACGTTTTACAATTGTGAATTACGCTTTTAACCAAGGCTTTTAATCTGAATATCCAATATTCAGTGCGTAGGACTCGAATCATTAGTTGGTTTTCTCCATGAAGAGTAATTTTATGTGTAAATTCCACTAAGAGTTGTGATAGCTTCGAATAATTAGGGCGGGTGATAGAGCGATTGGCTCTAATAATACCGTGGCGATCCATGAAGGAATTTAAAGTCAAAAGACTGCTGATTGGTGATATTTTCTGCTTAAGTTTCAAATGTTTGTACTCATCTGGAAAATTATTTTGTTGAGTCCATATGATGAGTCGATGTTTGACGAAATCTATTTCTTCGCGGGTGATTTCTGCTGAAGAAACGCGAAGATGAGACCGGTTGCTTCCAGTATTTCCCATAATCGCATGACATAAGCAAGCACTCGATAAACGCGTGATAGGTCTGAAAATCGATTTAATGGGTCTTCGCGTGTTGTGGTTGTAAATGCTTTTACAGTTTCAGCTTCTAAGTTTGTGTACCAACACAATCGACCATTGATTTTTAGGCAATTTTAACCAGGAGGGGCCAAACCACCATAGGTTGTGATTTTCCAGCTCTTGTGGAGAACAACTTCGGCTGGCTACATCAGCTGGGTTATCTTTCGAGTCGATATGTTGCCAAATTTGATTTCCAACCATATCTAGGATTTCAGAAACACGATTTCCAACGAAAGTGTTCCATGAGCAAGGGACAGCACTATTATTGAGTCGGTCCAATAATATGCCTTGATATTTTGAAGTTGAAGATTTGAAATAATTCCACATGCAATGCTTGCCAATAATACGGAACCACACAGTTCCAGGCGTGGCAAAGATATTTGCTTAGTGGGAGCTACACGGATCTTAAAACCAGAAGAAATGTGAATACTGAGTTTTCTGAATGTATTCGAACATAAAAGGCCGCTGAATAGGTTTTTTCTGAAGCGTCACTGAAACCGTGAATTTCCACATTACAATTCGGGCTAAATTGGATACAACTGGGAATTTTCAATATATTTATTGCGGGGCAGTTTTTTAGAAATTTTTGGCACTGTAGACAAGTGAAGGGCTTTAGTATCTCATCCCAGTCGACTTTATCTAACCAAATCTGTTGCATAATTAATTTCGCTTCTACTATTATTAGCGCTATCCATCCACAAGGGTCAAAGAATTTGGCAATTATAGATAAAACTTCTCTTTTGGTGTAGTTTTCTTTCAATTTTATATATGACAAATTTAACCAATCGAGAAGCAGTAGGGACTAATTTGGTAGGTCTTGTATGATTCGTGGGTCATTTGATGTCCATTTCATCAGATCAAATCCAGCAGATTTTAAAACTGTTATAAGTTCTTTTCTTCCATTAATGTGTGACCACCTGCAAAATCATCATCTACGTACATGCGTTGTTGTAGAGTTTTTGATGCGAGAGGGTAAGTTGATTTTATAACTTCAGCTAGTTGAAATAGAGTTCTAATGGCCAGAAACGAGGCGCAGTTGACTACAAAAGTCACTGTCAGGAGTTCGTAATCCTCTATAGGATCCTTTTCTGTTTGCCGAAATAATATCCTTTGATATTTGTACACAAAACGAAAGAATCTCCACTTCAGTATCAGATGCACTAAGTCCTGTTGAAGTATAGGTCTTGGATATAATATGTCATTCAAAATCTTGTTGTTGGAAGACGGGCTCGAAGCGTTGAAAACTACTCTAAGTTTCGTTGTCAACCGTTCGGGTTTTATTACTGCATGATGCGACAGGTAAAAATTGGATTTGTGTTGAATTCCAGTGGAGAAATTTTCCTCATATGTCCTAACTCAAGGTACTCAACAATTACTTGGTTGTATTGTTTTTGAATTCGGGTTTCTGGTACTTTTCACCTCTATTTTCGATCAGTACAATTGCAGTAAATAATAAGGCCTCTTTCTCATTGGGAGATTGATTGCAATGTTTGCTCTCCTTCAGTGTCAAGGAAGTGATATTTGGTATGGAGAAGTTTGATGTTGATGTGGACTGTATATTGGAGTTTTGTGCTGCGATGCTCCTGCTAAATTGGGTCGTGTCACAATTCTGAAATAAAGTTTTGGTATCTAATCCCTTATGTAACAAAGTGTTGTGTCATTGCTTACATAATCTACAACTAAATTAACTTTTATAGTCCTTAACACTGTGGTCAATATAGAGGCAATTGCAACATGAATTCGTGACTTTTAACTTTTGATTGTTCTGATTTTGAATTTGATTGTGTGATGGCCTCTGTTGATTCTAGAGTCTTAGAACTGTGCGTCAAGAAAGTGTTGAATTTTTTCCAAGTTGGAACTTTTGTAATTTCCTGAAGTGAATTTTCAAATTCCTTTAAAAGAGTTCGTGGGAGCTTTGTTGAGCAAATGTGTACCAGAAATAGGTCCCATGTGGGGTCAATGGGGCATTTGAAACTATATTCCTAGCATCTCCTCCAGTCTTTTGTATTAGATGAAAAAGTTTCTCAATTCAAATTTAGAATTATTTCTGTATAATGCTGTGAAATGATCGCGGAAAGTAGGCCATGTCATAAAATCTCCATAAAATGTGTCCGTATCGCAAGGTGGCAGTCGCACAAATGAGATGTCATGATTTTCCTGTTGTTGATTTGGATTTGATAGGGCTTGAATTTCTGTATTAATTGACCCTAGACACGTTTTGCAGGCAGAAAAACCTTTTTATAACGATCACAAAGCTTATCTTTATCGATGGGTTTTCCTTTCGAATTTTCTTTTGTGTCCCTACACTCTCCATACGTCCTTTTGACTTGTGACCATAGAGAATTGAGTTCGACCCGAAGTACCTCAAGAGAGTGAATGTTGTTTTTGGTCTCACTTTGTGTATACTCTATTTCAAAATCCAAAAGGTCATTTGTACAATTTACAAATCTATCAAGTGCCATTGTTTAATGATGGAATAAAACAAATCGATAAAATAAGGGTTAATTTGAGTCCAAAAAGTTAATTTCAAGATTAATTATTAATACGGCGATATTTTATTTCCCCAGAAATTTATTAAAAGAAGTGTGGGTAGTAACCTTTTTTTTTTTGTTTTGTTCTTTCTCTTTTTACTTCTTGTTTAACAGCGACAAAAAATTTTAAGCAACAAATGCACTTACTTGTTGTTGTGTCTTCTTTGCTTAAATCGTTGCTTTTCAATCTGGGTCTCTTCTTGTTGCTTGTGTCTATTGTTGTATTGTTAGACCTTTTTTATTTTTCCACTTCGCTTGTGGATTCTATGTTTTCCAAAAAGTTTAACTGTTTGTAACCGTTATGTATTTTGTGATTTCTTAATATTTTTACTTTTTAAGCAATTTTTTGTTCCTGTAATTTACACTGCACATTCACCAAAAAATTTTTAATGTTTGACATTGTGCTAGTTCGTTTTTTGTTCTATTAATTTGTTTTATAAAAAAAAAGAAATGCTTTTGGTTTTGTTAGTTTTGTAATTTTATTTTTGTTTCATTTAATAAATTTAATGTATAGTTTTATGTATTTTTTATGTTGTTTGATTTACAAAATAGTTTTGTCTGAATTTTGATTATGTTTAATTTTAATTGGTGATTATCTTTATTTTATGTCTGTTCACAGTTTATTTAATGTTTTATCTATTTGAAAAAAGGGTCACAAGATTTGTTTTTGTTTTCACATTTAAATTCACATTTCTTATTTGTTTGATTGTTCACAACTTATAAAATTCACAATTGATCTGATCTATTTAACTGTCGAAACAAGAATGATTTTATGCAAAAGAAGTTTCATGTTAAAGAGCAATGAAAATGAGAAAAAATCAAAGTATACAAAAAGTGATGAGAATACATATGTAAGGAAAAGAAAGGATTACCAGCCATTTACACCAGAGCCCCCGTTAAACTTAAAAGAAAAAAAATAAATAACACTGAGGGGCAAGTGTTAGGTTCCCACAAGGCCTAGTAAGGCGAAGTCGAGGTCAGTTTCACAATATAAGTCAGGCCAGAAACCAATATGTTGTCGATGTGATGGGTTACTTCAGCTAATGGCCGGAAGTGTATGCCGTACTCAATCAAGAAGCGTACAAAGTAGAAAAGGTTTTTATGAACCGCAAGGCAGAAGTTTCGAGCCAGCCGTATTCAAGGGAATTTTTGAGGTATACGGAATGGTAGTACAGCTTGGTCGAACCTTAAGGAATACTTGCGAAAAATATTGAGCGAGCAACAAAGGGACTGCGATGAACACATTCCGAGGTCTCTACTGGCGTATCCATCTGCGATGCAGGATTCAACAGACAGATCACCCGCCAAGGAAATGTGGGAGATAAAGAGATAATCAACCTATTCGGGAGCTCCAAAAAACACAATGGACTTGTTCAAGCGTAAAATGATAAACAAAAGATCCAAAAACAAAACAATGCATTACTCCACGTGATCAACGAATAAAGCGAAAATATACTGTTACGTTTTTACTTTTTTAAAACGTTAATATACATTTCACTATTACTCAATAAAAGGTTCTTAAAATAACAGGTTATGGGCACAGTGCCGCGAAATTAATTTTTTTTATTGAGCGATTTCTTTGGTGGAACGAAAATTTAAATGAACACAGTGGATGTACAATTCCCAAAAGTATCTAATTCCAACTATCATGGTTGGAACTTCAACATGGAGCTGATGCTGTTGAAAATAGAGCTGCGAAATGTTGTTGTTGCGTTTCCTGCCGTGCAGGATGAGAAGTGGCTTGCTCGTGATGGTAAGGCAAGAGCCACTATTGGTTTGGCTGTGGAGGAATCGCAAAAAGTCCTCATAAAGCAACTAAAAACTGCCAAATCATTTTGGGACACGTTGAAGAAGCATTATGAGAAGTCTAACATCAGTAATAAGGTCTGTCTTTTGAGACAAATGTTGTCAATGCGACTTGTAAGTGGAAAGTCGGTGGAAGACCATATTATAGAATTTTTAACCATAATCGATAGCTTAAGGGATTTGGGTGAAACAACAGAGGAAAATAAGGATGTTGCATTTTTATTGGGAACATAAATAATATCATTGGAAATGCGACCTGAGGCCGATCTCACGATTGACCTGGTAAAAGAGAAACTGGTTCAAGAATTTCTACGAAAAACTGGTTCCGAAAACGAAATTAAAAGCGCGTTTAAAGTCCAAAAGAAAAACGTCCATCCAAACAATAAGCCACAAAAACAGCAAAGGGCCAGCGACAATCGCGTCAATATTGCCAATGGTAAGTTTTTATTATTTATTATTTCTTTATTAGTATCAAAAAAATACTTTATAAATTTACAGTCTCATATATTAGACAATGTAGATAACAAGCCATATATTACATTGTTCTTAACAAGTATTACAACATTTTTTCTAAACACGCTTTTGTTGTGTTCATTTTTACATAATCAGGCACAGTTGGTTATATAATTGCAATCCCTTATAGAAAAGCGAACGCTGCATCGCCCGTTGAATACGAAAATCGTTGTTATTTCTCAAATGATATGGTTGCATTTCTCCGTCGTAGGCTATTTGATCTTTTATATATTGTGGTATATATCAATTTTTTCTTTTTTTTTTTTTTTAAATTATAAAGTTTCTGTAGGAGTATACCTCTGCCTACCGTTTCGAGCGCTCTTTTAAAATCCAAGGAGATTGCTATTACTTTCTTTGCTTACTTTCTTAATTGACAGCTGTCTCGTATGAAAATTTCTTTCTAAATTCAGATTGGTATTTATGCAGTAAAGCGTTTGATTCCATGTACTTTTCTAGTTGGCTTTTTACTACTTTCTATGTTATTTTCTCGCATGTTTTCAGTGTATTTATTGGTCGAAATTCTTCACATAGTTTTATCTTTGCAATCTTTTGAATTGGACTCTTTCAAATTGTCTGGAAAGCTTCCCGTTATTACCGATGTATTTACTATATCCAACAATGTTCTTCCTATCACGTTCCAGCTATGACGTATAATCTTACTCGATATTCTATTAAAGTCTGGCTTGTTGTTCAAAACCTTACATACTATCCTTAATTCATATATTGTTATTTCACGAAACTTAAACCTAGAGCTCATCACAGGTATCTCATACTTTCAATAAAAAATTTATTAAATTTATCCGCTATTTGTAAATTTTCCTTACATTCTCGTTGATTAAATATCACAGATTTGATTGCAGTTTGGTCTCTCTTCAGTATTAGATTCTTTATCTCTCTCCACATTACCTTTTGATCTTTTGCTTTATTAATTCTGTTATTTATAAACTTTCTCTTTTCATTTTCTATTCGAACAATTGTCACGCAACATAGATATTTTCTAGGATTGCTGTTTGATATATATTAATTTTTTCTCTTTTTATTGTTCTCAATTCATTATTAAATCATCCACTACAATTGGTGTCCACTATATATTTTGAAAAGGTCATACTTCTAACTGCATTTTTTAAATAATTAAAACATATAACATTGTTATTCAGGTTATTATTTTTGAATAAGAAGATTTATCATTTTTTAAAAACCAAAGGTATTATTCAACACGCCTGATCAGAATGGCGTAGCGAAGAGAAAAAACCGTAGCTTAATGAAGATGACCAGGTGTATGTTGTACGATGCAGACATGAATATAAAATTCTGAGCTGAAGAAGTAAATGACACGAATTATGTTCAGAACCGTATGTTGTCATCTGCCGTTGAAGTAACACCCTTCCTCAGAAACCTAGACGAAGTAGCAGTTAAGCGTCGCTTAGTCTGTCCTGACGAATCAAAATGTTTTCGATTATTATTAGCCGTAATGTGAAGAAGTCGCCGTGGTCTAGTAGATAGTGTGCAGACTTATTAGACGTAAAGCCAGGTTCGAGTCCCAGGCCAGACATCAAAATAAAATACAAAAAGTATTTTTCAGCGATTTCTTCTCAGAAGATTTCTGGCAAAAACTCTGAGAGTAAATAAAATTGCCATGAAAAGTTTCTCAAAAATCTGTCGTTCGGAGTCGACTTTAAACTGTAGGTCCTGCCACTTACTTATGTATAAAATTAACACACACAACATAAGTAGTGTGAGAAACTAAGTTAATAATCCTGACTGAAGGGTTGTAATGACCAATTATGTATGTATGTGGAGGTATTAGAACCTGCAGAATTTCTTTCGCCAAATGTCAATATTGAAAATAATTCGAATACCGAAGTAGTAGACGTTAACTTTGTCAGAAACCAAGCCTAATGTCGATTTGTCGTAAATATCAGAAGAGCTAGATGAAAATGTCGAGCTCAGACGATTTAATTGTTTTATGTCAGCTTAAGAGTCATTAACATCAACCGATTTTGAAACCCAATGTGACTCTAAAAGTGAACCGAGAACTTCTTCAGGAATATACAAAGGCGTGCCTTCTAAAAAATACGCATACAAAATCTGCTTCCATGAAGACCCTGTAACTTATAATGAAGCTGCATGAAGATCTGATAACAAAAAGTGGTTAAACGCTATGAAAGAAGAAATGGTAGCGCTTGAAAATAAGCGAACCTGGGACTTGGTAGAGCTACCCGAAGGTTGTAAAGCAATCTTTAAGACAAAACAAACCGGCGATGGTGTGAAAAAGTACAGGGCAAGACTGGTTGCGAAAGGTTTCTCGTAGAAGTACGAGGAACATTATGATGAATTTTTGCACCCGTAGTAAAGCAAGCATCATTCCGAACTTTATTGGCAATAGCGAGGAATAAGAAGATGAGAGTTTGTCATATTGATGTAAAGACGGCATTTTTATACGGTGAATTGAATTCTGAAATTTATATGAAACAACCGGAAGGTTTTGTTTGCCAGAAGAGGGTTTGGTCTATAAGTTGAATCACACTTGTATGGCCTGAAACAATCGGCACGATGTCGGAATCTCCGAATATGTGGAATTTTGGTAGATTCGAGATTCTGAAGGGGAAAGTTGTCTTTATACAAGGGGTGAAGGTATTTAACAACATTTGTACTAATTAATGTCGATGACATCATTGTTGCTTCAAAATCGAATGACAAAATCCAAAACGTTTCAAAGACCCTTAAATCGTATTTTGAAATAACAGAGTTTGGTTTGCTAGTTATTTAAAGCACAATTCAACGAATTTACTTGAAGAAAATAATAAGTTTCGCAAGGCAATTGGTTCGTTACTGTATATATCGAACAACACTCGACCTGGTATTGCTCTAGCCGTATCTGATTATGCAGAAAGATAAGTGACCCAACTATCGAGGACTGGACAGAGGTTAAAAGAGTTTTCAAATATCTAACGGTCTAAAATTGTGTGTGGCCTCGAAGTCCACTTTTGAGTTTAGTATCGTCGACAAGTGGTATCATCTTTAAACTTGGCAACGCCGTTATTAGTTATACAAGTAGAAGGCAGATAAATGTAACTTTCTCACCCACAGAGGCCGAGTTTGTGGCGGTTGTTGAAGCATCTCAGGAACTGCTATGAATTACTCAATTACTTGGAGAATTTGGTATAGAGGTTTTGAGGTCTATAATTGGTGTCTGAAAATGCTTGAGGATGAGAAAATTACGCCAAAAAGTAAACAAATTGATGTTAAGTATTATTTTATTCGTTATCTATATAAGTAGATCTGGAAAAGTTTCATTTATTTATTGTCCTGCAAATTTGATGTTACCTGATATTTTAACTAAGCATCTCTGGAGAGTTAAATTAATGAATTTTGTGGATTCAATTGGTTTAATTTAATTGACATTTATGAAATTTGAAACTTGTCATTGATAAAATGGATGAAGATGGTCATACGCCAAAAATATCGTAGCTGATAACAGTTAATTAATGTTTAATATTAAATTCAAAAGTGAAATTGATTTATTCTCAAAATTAAGATGTTGATAATATTCTGATTGCTACCTGATTTACATACTTAAAGAAGCAAAAACCCATAATTGCATCGCTAATCCCAAACCACATAAGCCACACATGTGCTCAAATACAAGATCCTGATGCTTTAAGATATACCGGCAAAACATTTTTTGTTGGAACCACTTCTGCAGTCGTAATAACGTCTTCGGGACTATCATTTTCCACTGCAAACGAGTGGAAGTTGTTATTAAAGGACTAAGATTAGATCGCAGCAAAGGTTAAGGCATGAATTTAAAAGAATTTTAGCAAAAAACTGTAAATTTTATAAAACATGTTTATTTTGATCAGCGTTTACCTACTTGATAAATAAAATTAAAATGAAATGTATTTTACGAGTATTTTAAATACTCCTAATAAATAAATAAATAAAAAAAGATTTTCATCGCTGTAATTATGTTTATTCCTCCTCCATTCGAACGACATGGCCGAGCCAGCGCAGCCGCTGGATATTAATACGCTGCACAACATCTATGTCGTTGAGGAGCTCATACAGCTCACTGTTAGATCGGATGCGGAAATCATCGCCAACTCGCACAGGACCGAAGATCTTACGTAGGACTTTCCTCTCGAATACCCTCAAGGCTGCTGCATCAGTTCTTAATAGGGTCCATGCCTCTGCGCCATAAAGAAGCACGGGTAAGATGAGCGTCTTGTAGAGTATTAATTTTGTCGCACGAGAGAGGTCTCTGCTGCTCAATTGCCTATTGAGACCATAGTAGCACCTGTTGGCAAGAGTAATCCTGCGTTTGATCTCCAGACTGACATCATTTTTGGTGGTAACGGCGGAGCCAAGATAAATAAATTCCTTGACTGTATCAAAAGTATAGTTATCGGCCGTAATCTGAGAATCAATACGCCGCACGTCTCTACTTGTCGACAACATATACTTTGTTTTGCCCTCATTTACTGCCAGACCCATCTTCTTAGACTCCCGTTCAATAGCGCTAAAGGCAGCAGTAACATCTCGCTTGGTACGCCCTATGATGTCGATGTCGTCAGCGTACGCAAGCAATTGGACACTTTTTTGAAAGATAGTGCCATTGCGATGCACTCCTGCCTTTCGCAGAACACTCTCCATGACGAAGTTGAAGAGGTCGCATGATAAGGGGTCGCCTTGTCTGAAACCTCGCACGGTATCAAAAGGTTCGGAGAGGTCCATTCCTACCTTGACGGAGCTGCAGGAATTGCTCAACGTCATTCTGCATAGCCTTATCAGCTTCGCAGGTATACCGAGCTCAGACATTGCGGCATAAACACGATCCCTTATGGGGCTATCGAAGGCTGCCTTATAGTCGACAAAAAGATGGTGTGTGTCGACTTGTTTTTCGTGGGCCTTTTCCAGGATTTGGCGCAGTGTGAAGATCTGGTCTATGGTGGATTTGCCAGGTCTGAAGCCGCACTGATAAGGTCCAATCAGTGTTTTGACGAGTGGCTTCAGTCGTTCACACAATACGCCTGTAAGAACCTTATATGCGATAGGGAGAAGGCTAATACCCCTGTAGTTGGCGCAGATTGTGGGGTCTCCCTTTTTCAGGACAGGACAGAGGACACTGAGGTTCCAATCGTTGGGCATACTTTCTTCTAGCCATATTTTGTAGATGAGCTGGTGCATGCGCCCTACCAACTCATTACATCCGGTCCTAAACAATTCAGCGGGGAGGCCATCAGGACCTGCCGCTTTATTGTTTTTAAGACGCGTAATCGCGACTTTGACCTCTTCATAGCTAGGCGGCGGAATCTCCACGCCGTCATCATTGATCGGGTTCGGAACATCATCTCTAGAGGCGGTATTGGTGTCGTCATCGCCTTGTAGCAGAGTAGAGAAGTGTTTCCTCCACAACCTCAGCACCCCCTGCGGATCTGTAACCAGGTTTCCGTTCTCGTCCTTGCAAGAAGACGCTCCGGGTCTATAACCCTCGGTTAGACGCTTAACCTTCTGATAAAATTTTCTAGCGTCATTCCTACGTCTAAGCATCTCGACTTCCTCACGCTCACGCCTTTCCTGCTCCCTTTTCTTGCGTCTGAAAAGGCGTCTCTCTTCCCTTCTCTTCTCTCTGTAGTCCTCGACAATGGCTCGCGTAGCAGCAGACTGCAACGTCTTCTTGTATGCGGCGTTTTTCGCTGCAGCTGCCTCGCGACACTCCTCATCGTACCATTGATTTCGTTGAGGTGGGCGCTCGAAACCAAGGACTGTTTCCGCAGTAGTGCGCAAGGAGTGGGAGATGTTGGCCCACAGTCCTCCAATGTCGTTGAGATTAGGTGGGAATCGACGGAGCTTATCCGAGAGTTGAGCGGAGAACGCCTCAACTGTCCCTTGTGATCGCAGCTTCCTGACATCCAGTTTCCGCAGTGTACTAGAGCGCGCCATCCTCGAGGCGCTAATGCGCAATCGAAACTTGGCTGCGACAAGGTAGTGGTCCGAGTCAATGTTCGGACCTCTAAATGTGCGCACATCTAGTACACTGGATACATGCCTTCCGTCAATCACAATATGATCGATCTGGTTGGAAGTTGATCGATCGGGGGACATCCAAGTGGCCTTGTGGATGTCGAGATGTTGAAACCTGGTGCTACATACTACCATGTTACGCGCCGCGGCGAAATCAATCAGCCTCATACCATTGGAGGTAGTGTTCGCGTGGAGGCTGAACTGTCCGACAGTGGGGCCAAAGATACCTTCCCGCCCGACCTTTGCATTAAAATCCCCGAGGACAATTTTTGCGTCATGGGCCGGGCACTTATCATATACGTCCTCGAGCTTAGCGTAGAAGGCATCCTTAACCACATCGTCCTTATCTTCCGTCGGGGCGTGAGCACAAATCAGGCTGATGTTGTAGAATTTTGCCCTGATGCGGATTGTGGCTATTCTTTCGTTCACAGGTGTGAACCCAGAGACAAGGTGGCGAAGTCTCTATTAACCACAAATCCGCATCCAAATTCGTGCTTATCAACATGGCAGCTGTAGTACACATCGCAAGATGCTAGCCTTTTGCATCCTTGCCCTATCCATCGCATTTCCTGTATGGGCAGTGATGTCCGTCCTACATTTCTTGAGGGCATCCGCCAGCTGGGCGGAAGCGCCCACCCTGTGAAGGGTGCGGACGTTCCACAGTGGCTATTCTTAAATCGTGTCCTTTGATCGTTTGCCGTGGTCGTCCAACTTTAAAGGGGATCTTTTTGGAATTCTGTATATTGTTAGTTTTTCATTGGAGTAAAGTTTTTACGTGGTGGGTTCCAAGCCCTACGCACAACCCCAAATTAACGTCCAGGGGATGGACTTCGCTGCACGCATTAGTTAACATCTAGCGGGTGCTAGAATGCCATCCAGGAGGGGCCGCGAGGAGGCTGCGTGTCAACTGAATACAGCAAGACAAGGATCGTCCTGGTGGTCGCATGTTGGCCTTATTTTAAATTCGTACATCTTCAATTCAGGTACATATATTTATCTTATAAAAATAACAAAAAATTACAAATCATATATATTATTTCTAAAGCACTTTTTTTGTCGGTTGCAAATATCTCCCATACCACCTTATTAAATTTAATGAATGATATCTCATTTTAAAGCTTATATCGAACACTAATGACGAAAAATAATTAGAAATTGAAAAATTAATATTTTCATTGATAAAAATTATATTTTATATAGAACTGCATGATAATAATGTTGTCATTATGATTATATGTTTTTGTTCAAGTGTGCTAATACAGGGTCGCTTAATAGTAATGCAGTTCTACATAATATAGTATGTATTAAAATCCATTCTGGCAATACCGCTATTTACTATAACGCCGTTTATATATAATATGCATATTAAGTTGTAAAAAGCTGTTTTGTTAATACTTTACAGTAGTTGTTAGATCAAGTGCGATAAACAGAGTCGCTTAATTGTAATGCTATTCCGTATAATAATATATAAAATTGTCAAAGTCATTTTGGTAACGTCGTTATTGTCATGGCATTGTTTGTTTTATGAAGTGTAGTAATACGGGTTAATAAATGGTACCAGGCTAATCGTAACAAACTCGGGAGAGCACATCATATGAGCAAAAATTATTCATAACGATGAAACTGTACTCATACCCCGAATCAACCTTACACCTTCTGATCCAAGTGTGCCTTTCCGAATGACACGAAAACAATTCCCTGTGAAAGGGGTTTTTGCTATGACGATATACAAAGCACAAGTTCAAACCCTTCAAAAGGTAGGATTGTATTTACCAGAACCGGTCTTTTCACAGGGGCATTTATTCGTGGTTTTTTCTCGAGTGCGTACGTTTAAAGATATTTTGTTTGTATTAAGGATTCGTACGGGCAAAAAGTTAACGATGATCATGTCATTACCTCTAACATTGTATTCAAAGATGTATTATAAAATCAGTTAAACATATGTATGTACGTATGTAAATATGTATGATGATATTATGATTTCTAATATGTTTATACTTTTTTTCTATTAATTATTTTCATTTTATGTTACAAAAATGACAACTAACGGTGCGAAATATTCGCACGGGTCATCTAGTATTATAAATTAAAATTATTCTGTGGGAAGTGTCTCTATTCCTAACATATACTCATTTGATGAGGAGTCTGTTCTTGATGCTTTGTCTGGACTGAAACTTACATACTTGCCGGGCCCTGACGGGGTCCCGGCCTGTATTTTAAGAAAATGTGCTGTTGTCTTGAGTGGTCCTTTGACCTTTATATTCAATAGACTTCTGAGGGTTGGTCATTTTCCATCTATTTGGAAGAGTTCGTTCATAATTCCTTTGCACAAGTCGGGTAATAAATCTAATATTTCCAATTACAGGGGTATTGCCAAGCTAAGTGCTATTCCCAAGTTGATGGAGAAACTAGTGACGGATTATCTCTTTTTTAATACAAGATCTTTAATATCTCCTTTCCAGCATGGTTTTTTGAAGGGCAGGTCGACTGTCACAAATCTTCTTGAATTTACTACACATGTTTTCAGGGGCTTTCTTGTCGGTGCTCGGACTGATGTAATTTATACTGATTTCAGTAAGGCTTTTGATAGGGTTGATCATAGTATTTTGCTTCTTAAACTTTCACTAATCGGTATTCCTGATATTATTCTTCGTTGGCTAGACTCTTACCTTTCCCTTAGGACTCAGAGGGTATTGTTTAGGAATGTATTGTCTAAGACTGTATGTGTTACTTCTGGTGTTCCGCAGGGTAGCCATTTGGGTCCTTTACTGTTTTTATTGTTTCTGAATGATCTTCCTTCTGCTCTTTCTGATTGTAATATTCTGATGTATGCTGATGACGTTAAATTATTTTATACTTTTGATGATGATCATGGCCAGGCTGTTCTTCAGCGAAATATTGATTTGTTTGTTACTTGGTGCAGGATAAATTTAATGGATCTTAATTTGAGAAAATGTAAATGCATGGTTTTCTCTCGCCTTGGTGTAATCTCGTCCACTTATATGATTAATTCTTGCCCTTTGGAAGCTGTGCCTTCATATCTTGATTTAGGAGTATTATTGGATATTAAATTGTCTTTTATTGATCATATTAGTTTGATGATTGGCAAGGCTCGAGCTGTTCTTGGTTTTGTGAAAAGATGGGCTAGAGAATTCATTGATCCTTATATAACAAAACTACTGTACATTTCACTTGTTAGGCCTATTTTAGAGTACGCGTCTGTTATTTGGAATCCAAACTATCGTTGTCATAGTGATTCAATCGAGTCTGTGCAGAGACAGTTTTTATTATTCTGTTTACGTGGCTTAGGATGGGATTACACCAATGGGCTTCCGTCGTATGAGGATAGATTAGCTTTGGTAAAACTTCCAACTCTGGAACGTAGAAGGTCTGTTTTAGGTGTTTGTTTTATTTTTAATTTGGTTAAAGGTGATATCGACTCTGAGTTTTTGCTTTCCAACCTGAATTTCAGCATTCTTGCAAGATTTACACGGCACTATCGTCCTCTTTCCTTAAATGTTTATAGATCGAATTATGCATGTAATTTTCCTTTTCGGAGATTATGTAATGATTTTAATTCGCATTATAATTCTATAGATTTTAATTGTAGTGTTTGTAACATAAAACGTATCTTGTATTCTCGCAGTAATTTATAAATTATCGTATAAAAACGTATTTTTGTTCTTGTCTTAGATAGTTCCGTTTTTTGTTTTTGTTACCTTGTTCAGCTTGTGATTAAGTTCTGTAGCTGTTTTATGTTCTAGTTGCCATAGCATTTCCCTTTCCCGCTACAGTCCGGACTGTGGTGTGTACGTGTCCCTGCGTAATGGGGACGAGCCCTCCGCGGTCGGGTGAGGGTGGGTTAGTGTGTGGCCGGGGACGTTCGAAAAAAAAAAAAAAAAAAAATTATACAAGTCTGTATAATTAATTTATTTTAAATGACACGATTTGCATTTAAAATTTACACAATTAATTAATTTAGCTTGTAAATGAGATCCTATAATCCAAATAGAATTTAATAACTCGTGGCTTAATTTGTTTCTTTTTTCGTACGTACATCAGTTAAAACAGAAAAAAATCTTTCAGCGTCATGTGGCATGTGGTAAACTTAGTAAAATTTTTATAATTTTTGCAAAATTTGGAAAGATCAAATTGTCATTAAAATTCTTTGATTTGCAGATTTTGGACCAAAATGGTTGAACATCTAATTTAGCAACGTTTGTATTCAGAAAAACTATATTCTAAAGTTAACCATTCATTTATAAGTAATTTTAAGTCAACTTTATGCTTATGACTTCTCAATTTAAATTGATAGACACTTTTGATACTTTTTCCGATGGCCACTTCGGGGTTTAAAAATTCGACTTCTTTGCGTTTCTTCAAGTGCAGTTATGTAGAATTTTAGACAATCAGATTTTACTTGATGAGCACTGGCTTTTGGAAATGTTTTCAACAATTCTCCACATTCACTGCCGACATAAACGTCGTATATTGGCAATGAAACATGAAGAGACCTTATGACACAATCAATTTTCAAATATTCTTTTTTAATAATATTTTGGCTAAGTTTATAAAAAAAATTTGGTGACTCTGAATGCAAAACATGAACCAACATTTTTTTCGACTGAAAAAAGCATTTAACGAGTTAAAATAATTTAACATAAAAATATGCAAATTTTTTAATTTATGTTGGAAGAAAAATAGTTTTTAGATGCTAATTGAAGAAATTCCCTACAATTAGAAAAAACTAGGAAATCTTTCCCTTTTCCCCTACATGTGACATTTTTGAAAAAAATCGCAACAAAAAGGGAATAATCCCTACACTTGGCATATCAGGCCTTAACCAGAGAAACAACAAATTGGCCTATTGTTTTTGTTTTGTTGTAGAATTGCTCCCACCTTTATAAATTATTTCACCATGACTATTACTCAATAAAAGGTTCTTAAAATAACGACATCAGCCATATATAGAATTAAAGCACGAAAAGGTAAACAAAAATAAAAATAAACAAATACAAATGGCTTGTGTTGATTAATATGGGTCACTAGAAAATTGTTATAAATGAAATTGATATTACCAATGATATAATAATACTCGCTAAACTATTAACAAATAATAGGTTAAGGGGAAAGGAAAATAAGAAAACAGAGAACAAGTAGAGAAAATAATTTATGATTATTATAAGAAAACATAGAATAAGAATAGTGTATAAGCCGCAGTTATTTTAAATAAAAATTAGAATCAATTCAGACCTCAAACTGTTTTAATTCACAAAAACTTCTGCAACTGACTTTGCCATAAAATAGAGCCGACTGCTACTCTAAGGCCGTCTAAAAAATCAAGTGTACTATTGGGAAATTGACCAACCTCAGACAGAACTTATTACATGACTTTTATTTTTTCGAGCAGAAATAATAGTTAGCCAAAAATATAGGTTTGCGTCTTTAGTTTTTAACTTCTTTGAAGATAACTAACCCGCAGCTGTTTGTGTTTGTTTTGATTACAAAATGAAAAATTATTTTATTTTATTCCTCCACCTGGGTAACAATCTTGTCGTGATATGGGGGCTTAAGTGTACTTCGATTCACTCTGTGACCCAGAGTGAGTTGGAGTGCATGACTAAAGGTTACCCTAATATCGTGGGAAGACTCTGTTTCAGTTCGACGTCATGTTTGCTCTTTTTGAACCCTCGGATCACGTATATTTTTCATATCCCTAATAGGGAGAGTTAAGCGACCCGCGCTTATCGGATGGTTTGCAGTCGGGGGTCTAATCTGACTGTATTATAACGGAGCCTCGCTGATACCTAGGCGCCAAGGCCCAAGTCCTTGTCATGCTAACGGGGACTATGGCATGATCGATCTCCTTTCCTCCTCACTCGTGGGACCTATATGGACTGTGAATTTGACTACTTGGTATTTGACTTTGGACTGGACATTTTCCTCTATGTATAATGAGAGGAAGTCATACTGCAGGGCTTGCACGGAATTGAGGAGATTCGCAAGCTGTGGTGTGGATTCCCTCTCTGTTAAGGAGCAGAGGATGCTGGCTCGACACAGGCATTTTTCGCGGTATGAGTCTAAATATCCGGGCGGTGGCCTCTCACGAGGAGCTGACTGTGAATGAAAGGATGGTCCCTTGAGTGCCGATGGGAGAATGGAGCCAATTGCTTCTACCTCTCAAGCCACAAGCAAGGGGAATGAAGGTCAAGAGAAAGGGTGATGATGTTCCTCCTACAATGAATGAAGGAAAGGGGGTAGAAAATGCCGCTAACCCTTTTTCACAGAAGGATGTAAGGTTGGGGGCGAAGGAGGTGGAGGGGCACACTTCGGAGGATATGTTTTCTTTGCAGGATTCTCGCAAGGGAAACCGCATGAAGAAAAACAGATCCGACAATGAACCTTCCTTCGGGTCCAAACGTCCTACGAAACAAGGTGACCTTTGAACTAACCTTTCCCTTCAGCTGGCTTTCATCAACAGGTCGGATTTGGATGGCACAATCTCTCCTGAAAGGTGGAATCTAGTTGAAGAAAGGCTCATTGAATTTATGATGGAGGAGAGTTGTGATGGCAGGAATGCTCGCATATCTTCCATCGGTTGGTCCAGGGGCATCAAGGTAATGAACTGTGAAAACGGGGGAACTGTAAAGTTCCTTGTGGAATTAGTGAAGCGCCTTGGTAAACCTTGGCTTGGTGCTCGTTTGAAGGATAGCGGCGGTATGGGTCCCGTCTACCTTTAGGCGGGTGGATATCATACCCAAACTTATTCCAAACCCGAATGACGGACTGAACACCAGCTCGTGGGTAATTGTCGTCTCCCTGACTGGTAAGGGCAGGAAAGGCTGCGATCTTAGGATCGCTATTGATCATGATTCCCTTTAGTGGCGAGGGGAAAGGGGTGGTGTAGTGTTATGTGGGTTAGCACGTCTAAGACTAAAAGTGGTGTAGAATAATCTGCATCACTGCGAAGCCACTTCACACTACCTGTTAACCACTCTGCGCAGCCTTGAAGCTGACATCGCTCTTATCCAGGAACCATGGATCCTTAGAGATAGGATTCTGGGTTTGAGCGATCCTGACTATAGGTTACTTGTTCCTGGAACAAGTGATAAGGTAAAGACCTGTATTTTAGCTAGAAGTGGTTTGGACTTGTTGATTACTCCTTCCTTTTGTGCAGGTGACGTAACAACTGTGGCCTACAGAGATGACCGTGGGATCGATTTGATGCTGTCATCTCTGTACATGCCGTATTAGACTGCATCCCCTCCTGCTGACTTAGTTGAACTACTGGTCTTGGGTTGTGATGCCAATGCTCATCACACCCAAGGGGGAAGTGCTGACTTAAATACTATGGGTGAGTCGATTTTGAATTTTATTATTCTTAATAGGCTTAACATTTGTAAAGTTGGTAACACGCCAATGTTTAGAAACCGTGTTAGGGAAGCAGTAATCGACATTACGCTCTCTAACATGGATATGATTAGGGACTGGAGGGTTTCAGATGAGTGTTCCTTCTCTGATTACCAACTGATATCCTTCAGTATTAATCTATCTAGGGATCTTAACAAGCCTTTTAGAATTCCAAGAAGAACCGACTGGATCAGATATGAAAGGGCTGTGGAGGGGGAGCTTAGAGTCCTTCGGGGACGCTCCACTCCTGGCGTCAATGATCGAGTTGGATATTTGATTGATATTTCGTTGTATTGTTATAGATATGCTTGCCCTCTCACCTACCAGGGTAAGAGGAGCCAGCCTGTCTGGTGGAATACGGAACTCCAAAGACTCCGCTGTTGTACTAGGAGACTCTTTAATGAGGCTAAGAGGTCGGGCAAGGATGTTGATCCGTTAAAGTCGCCTGGTCCAGATGGTATCTCTCCGGCGCTGCTTCAGCATGCTGGTGATATATTACACGATTATCTAGTGGACGTGTATAGAGACTGTCTCCGGTGGTGTGATATATCAGCGGGTTAGAAAGATGTGCTCGTGGTTTTTATACCTAAGGATTATAGACCGATATCACGCTTATATTTTCTCTTGAAGGCTTTAGAGAGACTTATCAATCTATATTTAGGGTCAAAAATTCACCGGTCTAGGCTAGGGATGAGTACACACTGTCGGCTTTCCTTGATATAGAGAGGGTCTTCAATAACGTTACCACCGGTTATTACTTATGGTTGTGTTGTCTGGTGGTGTGCCTTAGACAAGAGTTTTCAACGGAAAATCTTGGATAAGGTTCAGCGGATTGCCTCTTTGAGTATCACTCAGGCTGCTCTTGATACTATGCTCTGTCTGACTCCGCTTGACTTATATGTCAAGCGGTGTGCAACGCGTAGTGCCATACACCTGAGGGAATCGGGTTGCTGGAAACAGCGCTCGATAGGTCACTCCAGAGTTCTGAATACCGTCCTTCCTGACGGAAGGTATGGACTTTCGAAAAAAGCCACTGATTATATTATGCCTGAGGCTATGTTCCTACCTGGTTTGGGGATACTTATACCCGATATGGCAGAATAGAATTGTGGGGTATTCCAGGTTCGGAGTGGTATACCCATCTTCACAGATGGGTCTAAGTTAGGTAGATGTACAGGTGCTGGGGTTTTCTGTAAGGAACTCGGCCTTGAACTGCACTTCAGGTTGAATGATGACTGCAGCGTTTTTCAGGCAGAGATTTTCGCAATACTGAAGGCTTTGGCCATAACTGGTGGCCCATCTTCAGATTCGGAATCTTACATGATCTTCGTTGGCAGTAAGGCTGCCTTTAGGGCCATTGTGTCGGTCTGGTACAAATCCGTCTATGCTGGTTTCCGGGTCATAGCGGAACACTGGGCAATAAGACGGCAGATGCCCTCGGTAGATTAGGTTCGCTTTCAGCGGGCGATTTAATAGCTGGTTCTGACCCCCAGTCTGCCACCTCTATGATCTAATCGAAGGATGGGTCAGGAACGAAGACCAAAGGCGTTGGGGAAACGGATCGGGTTGTTCTGTTTCTATACGTCTATGGCCTGCTGTGGACAGTAAGAGAACAGATTGGCTGCTGGGCTTGGTTAAGGCCAGAGAGAGACTGTTAGAGACTGTCGAACACCTCCTCTGTAACTCCCCAGCCCTTGGTAGGTTGAGGTTGATGACTCTTGGCAGGGCCTTCTTTAAGAGCTTGAGTTCTGTGTCGCAAGCCGACATCAAGGCTCTCCACAGATTCATTAGCAACTTGGGCTGGATGAGAGGTGCTAGGGCTTCATAAGTGTAGTCGTGCACTCACCCTCTTTTGTTTTGTGTATGTTTCTTTCTGTGTAATTCCTCGAAAATAGAGCTTATGTCAAAGCAGGAAGTCCAATGATAAAAATATTAATACCAAAGAAAATGGTTTATAGAATTTTGTGAAATTTACAAAAAAAAAATTTATTATTCAGAAGTACCAAAATTTTAAAAGGAGACATCGAAGCACTTTCTTTGCTGCTTTTGCCTGGGCCTAATAAAACAGACAATTTTCTATTTAAAAATGTAATTATATCAGGTTATTATTATTGAATTTATTGAAAAAATTGGAATTTGTTGAAAAATTTGTTTTGTTATAGAAAAATAAAGATTTTGGAAATAAAGCTAAATAAGATACAGAATGGCAAAAGTTTGTGTAAAATTGCAAGAGATAAGGAACCAATCGAGGCATATGATAACCAATATATCTTCTTCCAATTTCAGAACGTATTTTATAACTTTATTAAATATAAAAGATGTCAATTGAATGGATATCAGCGATGCGCCTATGTTTTATACAAATTTTAATTTAGATTAAAGAAAAATTAATAAAACACAGGCAGAAGATAGAATTCCCCATAAAGGAAAATGATAAATGAATGAGCTCATTTTAACAACACTTTGTATAATAAAATAACAGTAGATAAGACTTATGAAATAAATATCATTTATCAAATATTTATGACGGGTATTTGAAATCAACGACTTGTCTCAAAAATATAATGGAATTTTTGAATATATTTTTTAGTTAGGGTTATTCTATAAGTAAAGAAGCCGCCGTAGTCTAGTAGGTAGTTTGTTGCTTTATTAGACGCGGAGCTAGGGTTCAAACCCGGTCAGATATCAAAAACGAAATATGAAAAAATATTTTTTCGTCGACTTTCTCTTAGCAGATTTCTGGGAAAAACTCTGAGAGTAAATTAAATTGCCATGAAAAGTTTTTCAACAACCTGTCGTTCGGAGTCGACTTAAAACTGTAGGTCCCGCCACTCATGTATAAAATTAACATATGTACACAACATGCTGTTGAGCAGCTAGGCCGTAATCCTGCCTGCAGGGTTGTGAAGGTCAATTATTTATGTATGTATTCTACAAGTCATAATGTGTGCAATTTGGCATCGAATGTAAACTACAAACTAAAAATGAAGTATATAGTAAGTAGTTTCTTTTGACAGATATAAATCACGCGCTTATACCGATGGTTAATTTTATACAGTGCATCTATCGCTCTACAAAAACGGCAGTCCGAAATGAAAATGAAATCTCAAAATTATTTTATTACCTCCACTACTATTTTCTCTCTATAAAAAAATCATCTCCATGATTGTCGCCGAGAAAGCATAAAAGTTGGAAACATGATCATTAGAATTCTAATTTATGACAATGACATTGTAATATTCGTGTACATTTTTAATTATTTAACTGTCTTAGAGTTATATTAATCCAGAAAATTGTCGTTACAAAACATATCTATATAGAAACAGTATCGCAAAGAGGAATTAAAACACTACATTGAACACTTTTCCAAATAAACCTTTAATTTCAGTAGGGACAAAATATCGTGTTTTTGAGGCAGTCAGTAGATCCAAACAAACGTATAAATGTCAACTAAGGAAACAATCATAAAGACAATTGCAATGATACTTTCAGAAACGTTTATTAAAAATTCCAAATTCAACACCTACTTAGGGCTTAATGTTACAGCGTGTTAATAGACAAATTTTTAGAAGGACAACTTATTCTGTTTCAATACACTTAACCAATAAGTAAGTTATAGTAAAATTCAATAATGTAATATAATGCTATAAAACACCAAAACTTAAACAGACATACTAAAAGTGAAATATAAGGAGTGACGTTTGAGAAAACCCTTTTAAACGCAATCGAATTATAGTGAATTATGTTAAGTGTATTTTTCAATCCCGATATGAGCTAATAAAGCTAAATGTGTCCCTTTTAGGTACAGCAAATTTTATAATTTGTTCATTATGCAATATAAGGGAAATAAAAGCCTTTCAAACATCTCGTCTGTAGATGTCCTATTTTTAAAATATCAGGTTGCAACAATTTGAGTATATAAGTAACATAAAAGTGGCTGATTGGAAGATCAGGACCAACTATTAAATCGGCCTAAGTGGGCCTAACCTAGCGAAAACATCCGACGTCTCGTTTCAGGTATACCACTATGTTCAGAAAATCGGCATAGACGTATTCGATCTAAATGTCTCTACAAATTCCTTACGTACTTACTAGAGAAAATGTAAGAATTCGAGAGTTTGTTTATTGACATTATACTTTTAGATCCACAGTCAGTCAATAAAGAAGTATTTTGGTAAACAGTTATGGATAATTGAGTTTCACTAATATTACAAATCGAATCTTACAAGTGATTATAACAGCTCCTTGACACATAAGATAACCACATAAGAAATATTTACTCTTGCAAGTAAGTAAATAAAATATGAAAGCTAATTTATTCTTGGCATTTATAAGGGGGTATAATCTTAGTTTTTTCTGTCTTAAATTTTTCATTCATATCTGAAATAACATTCATTCAATAATGAAAGATTTAGTTGTTATCTGAATTATGCTTAAATATTCTTTTAATTACTTGATAAATTAAATATCAAAAATCATAGACTAAAAACTACCTTTTAGTAGTTGTAAACTTACTTGTATATTAATATTAATTTAAAATTTTTCAAAGGCTTTGTTAATAAATTGAAACAACTTAAAAAATGAAAATAACGTAGGAAGATCTAAACACTCTTTCTTTTTTATAAAAATTAAAAACATTAGTGCAATTAATCATCATTAGAAAACAAGAGGACAGACAAAACTAGAATTAACGAAGTATAATTTGAAGTCATTATATATAATGAGATAAATAATAAAAAACTATTTACCTAGTATATTATAAATTAGATCGAAGCTATCTTTTCCAATTTTTTCTAAAGTAACTACTTTAAATGTTATTGTTATCCTTTATAATAACACTTAATGAATTTATTTTACAAATATATTGAATGATCTTCAAATAGTGTTGCCAGAATTTTATAGCTGCTGGTATCAACAGTTAGAAAATTTATGTCCCAAAAAGTTATCTCGAATAAAGCGAATTTGAAATAAATCCACAAGTAAACTTTGCATTGTTCACCTTTCAACACTAATTCTTTTCTTTGATTCTTTAATTTTTATGCAATTTTATGTTAGTAATTTTATCAAATTATAATTCTAAATGTTCATAAATTTTGTTGAATTATATTATTTCTAGCGCATTCTGGAAAATGTATTCACCATTTTTTCTCCTTTAATGTGACCCCTACATTATGCAACTAATAAAAGTTGTACAACAAATTTAAACATTAGAAGCCTGGTTGCAAAATGAATGGATGAAAATCTAAAACCAACCAACGAACAAATGGAACAACCAAATTACTAGACATTACTGCGATTTTTTATTTCACTTGTCATGTTCACTTTATCGTCGTAAGTTAAGGAGCAATTAAAACAAACCAAAAATTTATGAAAACAACATCGAAATGTGTAATTTATTTTTTTTTTGTTTTGTTATAAAACTTTATTTATAAGACGTCTTCTGCACGTTGAAATTTGTTTTGAAACAAATTTTCGGGGCCGCTCCCCCCGAAAAAAACCGCGACAATTAATCAGAAACGACGGCTTGATTATGCAAAAAAATATGAAAATAAATATGTTCATTTCTGAAATAATGTCCTTTTTAGCGATGAATACAAATTTGTGGTATTTAGTCAGAAAAAACATGCAAAACTGTGGAGAAAAATAAACTGTGAGTATGCCGACCAAAACTTAGCAACCACCGTTAAGTATCATAGCGGTTTGGTGATAGTGTGGGGATGTATGGCGGCAGGTGGGGTTGGTAATTTAGTGTTTATTGACAATAGTATGAATAAAATGGAATATTTAAACATTTTAAAAAACAATTTGCTAACCAGCGTGCAGGAATTAGGTTTAGAGGGATCTTGGATCTTTCAACAAGATAATGATCCTAAACACACAACAAAAGTAATACAAGAATGGCTGCTGTTCATCCTCCCCAATCACCGGACTTGAACATCTTGACCGCCACATTTGAAAGAGAACGGTCAGCAACAAGGATATGCTTAAATCTGTTATAATAGAGGAATGGCAAAATATTGATAGAATCGATTCCGTTATTAAAGCAAAAGAAAAAACAACCAAATACTAAATAGTTAAAAAGGTCAAGAAACAAAAATGCCCATAAAGTGTTTACAGAAATGTACACTTCATTTTGACGTATAAAATATGGAGTCTATTTAGTTTCTTGTCTATAAATTTTGTTTATGTAATAAAATTTTGTTGTTTTTTATAAATTTAAGTAGAGAATTAAATATTGATTTAAAAAACATAAAATATTAAGGTTAATCTTGTAATAAAAGACTGATATAAAAGCAATATAATTATAAACACTTTATTTTGACGCTCATTGTACATGGTTTGAGCCACAAAACAAATTGTTTTGATACTTGTTTTCTTATACATTTGCAGAGTTTGAAAAAATTTAAGAAAAACTATTTTTGCCCCAAAACATAAATATATATACATATATTATATTTATATATTCATATATTATATTTATATATACATATATTATATTTATGTATATATCTACAAATTGGAAAAACTGGCGTATTGATTTTCATTTGGCAAAAAAAGAAATATAAATAAATGTAAAATAAATAACCATCCTAATGCTAGAATAATTCCGAACTCCAAGCTAAGCTTTGAAAAATATAATCATTGTATGCTGTAGTCTGTTTGGAACCCTTCAACGCGTTACCAACTTAAAACAAGTAATTTGTGGTTGTTAATCAGCTGTTAGATAAAACATATTAAAAAAATAAACAATTATAATGTAAAGTGAAAACCAAAATAAAAATAATTGATTCTCCAGCAACTGCACTTTTGTCAGAGTACGAAGAGAACGCTGTCAACAGTTGCAAGAGTGTTTAAAGGAGATTGTTACTAGATGCATTTAACTAGAATGGCAAAATGTAAGCAATGTATTGCACATCAAGATGATTAATGTTCAACCGCTCAAGTGCTTCGGTTAGTCAACGATACTTTTAAAAGCGTTTTTAGAATTACGGAGGAAGAGCTTGGGCCAAGTGTAAAATCTTCCTCAGTCACTCATCCTCGTGTTATTTCACAATTATATTTGCAAAATTAAATAATTACCGACACTATTCGCTCTTCCTAAAAATTTCCCGCAAAGTACTTCAATTGTCAGTTCGAAATAGAAATTATTTGCCAATTATTTTTGCAAAATTAAACAATTTTCGACACTATTCGCTCATCATAAAAATTGCCGGCATAATACGTCAAATTGTCCGATAGAGATGAAACAGAATTGGAGTTCGATGATTTTTTCATACAAACGTAACATAAAAATTTGTTGTGAGATAGAATATATTTTAGTTTGACAACGTTATTTCTTATTATCGCGAAAAAATAAATGTGAAAAGTAACACAAATATACAAATAGAAAGGACATCTAGCATAGGTTAAAACGAAATTGACAGCTTTTGAGGTTGCGGCTGTCGACTTTATTATGTGCCATAATTTTTTGACAGCGTGTTTCCAGAATTTGCGGACGTATTCTGATTAAATTATGGATAAAAATGGTTTATAAATTTTAAAGATTAAAAAGATTTATATATAAACAGCAAAGTACCAAAGAGGGTATTTGTACCACATCACTACTCAATTTTCATGAACCAATTTATGAGATAAATATATACACATATATGAAAGTACCAAAAAGGGCATTCGAATCACCACTCAAAATACAGATACATTATTTATTAATTTTGTTTCAGTTTTTTTGGCACAATAAAATCATAACAATAAGTATTTATTAAAAAATATTTTTTTATTTTATTAAAAAATGAATACTAAAGCTATATATTCCTATTCCTATCAAAGGGGGTCAAATGACCCCTTGCGGTATTTAAGGTAGATTACACATATTTCTCGGTAAGAAAAATTAACAAGAGAGAAGAAAATCTTGGAAAACACATTCGATGTATTTCGTAATAAAAGTCGTAAAGGCAAATGGCAATGTGATAATGTTATTTTCAAGAAATTCTTACAAAAATTTCAAAATTGGCCATTTGCCCCGTCCGTGTTAGGTTTAGTGTTAAAGAAGTATCGTTAATAAATGATTTTGTTTAGTGCAGTTTTTTTTTTTATAGCTATATTTATTAAGATCAAAAACCGTTTTTCCGATTTCTGTAAAAATTTAAATTTTGAGTTGAGTTACTTTTGAACTACGTATTCGATATTAACGTACAGTTAAGATATAAGATACATATTTGCGGCAATAAATAATAATGGCTTAAGTCGACATAAGTTGTTTTTCATTTTATTGCATATTCTTATTCTCTTCTTCAAGACTTATTACTCAGCTAAATTTCATGTATAAAATGTCATTATTAATAAAACTATACAAACACTATTTATTTCAGACATAACCCTAAATATCTCTAAACACGAAATTTGGACTTAAGCTATTATTATTTAATGCCACATAATTGATCATTACAACACTTCAGTTGGGATTATGACCTCGCTTCTCACACCACTTATGTTGTGTGCGTTAATTTTACACATACGTGGTGGAACCTACAGATTAAAGTCGACTCCGAAAGACAGATATTTTTGAGAGACTTTTTTTTCATACCATGGCCGCTATTCTAAAAAGAATTTAATTTTGATGCAGCCCCTATTCGTTTCGAATAGTTGTACTTAAAAATTGTTATTTTAGCATAGTATTGGTTGTAGGTTGCATGAAAATCGAAAATTTTAGATCTTCGACCAACCGGCAATCAACCAGCCAATTAGCATGATAGTTGTGTTTACAAGGGTGTGTTTAGGGGACGTGTGAGAATCAGTTGAAAATCTACTGTCGCAAAACAAGTTCAAGATTTCAAATTTTGCTTTTCAATTTCTACAGCAACGTCACTAAAGCCGAAAGTGCCTATCATCAGTTTCATGCACCTTGCGTAACATGCGATTCTTGCATTCTATGCCGTTTTTTAATGCAAGTTACACACAATGCGTTTCATGCGACTGGTTTTTTGTTTTGATCAGCTGCTGTGGTAAATAACAAACAAGCAAACAAGAAAACTTTTGGGAAAAATGGATAATCAAATTGTGATTATAAAAGGATTTATGGCATTAATTACAAATTTATGAGTTTAAATATGTGATATTTTGAGTTGTGAAGGCCTACGAAAATCCTCAAACCAGTGGTTTCAGATAATTTATCCACTATTTTTCTTGTTTACAAATTAATAAATTCAAAATAAATGACACTTAGTAGACAAAAACAATCATGTATATGTACATATTAGAGGTGTGCACAAGACATTCTGCTAGTTATCCATCACCAAATGCAATACTCTAGTGTACTCTTTTCTGTTGCTCTTGATTTTACGAGTGCACTGAAATGTGTATTTCTCTTGTATGCAATGTATACAGCACTCGTTTGCCTGTGAAGTAACGGAACTATGCTTTGTGTTGTAAGCACAATGTAACCAGTGGCGTCAATTATGACGTTTGAAAAACGCTAAAATCAGCAGTTTTAACCCTCCCCGTAGAGGGAGAAAAAAGATGTTAAAACTTTTTGCGAAACAAATGTGTTAGAAGCAACAGATAAACAGAGTGAAAACTGGCGGATAAAGTGGAAAAATTAAATGTAAACAAACATTTATTTTGAGTTAAAAAAGGACAAATTTGGAGTATTTTTTAATTTCTTCAATGAAAATGTTAAAAATATGTAAATATTTAATTCTTAATCGATTTGTATGTTGTTTTTGGTCACAATGGATATAGCTTCTTGTGCAAAAGCAAAGTAAGAAGCTAAATATATCAAGATCAAATAAGACATATTGCTTATACAATTTTTTTCTTGTAGAACTTTATGTATATTACCAGTATTTATTAATTTCTTGAATGAAAAAGTTAAAATTTCGTAATTTTTTCATTATTAATCGAACTCTTAGCAATTTCCCTTCACGTTGAGAAAAGTTCCGTGTGCAGAAGGTTTGTAAAAATAAAAATATAGCAAAATATATACTCATAACTTTTTGTGTTAGGAATTTGTGAATATACCTCTAAATTGATTAAATACTAAGTTAGTGACGACCGATAAAAGGTGTCATAAAAAATATATTAATTCCGAATTACGTTTTCCTAATAAAACGGTTCATCTCCTTCCAAAATTATTCTAATATTCTACAAAATTAACATAAATTTCTACCAAAATAGAATAATAAAAATCCACCCCGAAATCAAAAAAAAACATAAACAAAACAGACAGGCAGTCAGAGAGGGACAGAAATACTTTTTGGTTATATCTAGTGTCTCTTTCTAAGTCAAGAGTTAAACGTCAAAAGCCCCGTGACGTATCTGTTTACCTGTGGTTGTAAGAGCATATTTTACTACTGAAGCTACATTTTCAGCATTGCCATATGAATATCAGTGGTGTAAAAAGTAGTAGTGTAAAAAATGGTTTTTCCCCAGCAGCGTTGCCAGAATGATGATTTTTTCGTATTTTTGATAATTTTTCAACCAAAATATGATTTGAGGATTTTTTTTTTTTAAATTATGATTTTTAATTTATAAAAATTATGATTTTCATATTTCGTTGTAATTGTACTACATAGTGAAGTTAAGTCTTGTATCAGTTTATTTTTGGTTGCTTTTAGTTACTTTACAATTATTGCCTGTAACAAACACATGTCTGCATGTGCATAAAAATGCATCATTATTTTGGAAATAAAGACCTTAAAGAGCATCTCTGTCTCTGTTATATTCGTAGGAAGTACAAATTAAAAATATGAAACCCTGTGTAAGTAGTCCCCGACTTAAGATTCGGTTATTCGTACTTACAACCATTTTTTTCCAATTTTATTCTTAGAAAATACTTAAAGAAAACAAATATGTGTGTAGTAATTTAAATACATATGTTAATACATTTATTTCAATAATAATTTTAAAATAAAATTTTGTACATATTAAAACACAGGGTCGCCGTGGTCTAGTAGGTAATGTGTTGGCTTATTAAACGTAAAAGCCAGGGTTCGAGTCCCAGGCCAGACATCAAAACAAAATACAAAAAATATTTTTTCGGTGATTTTCTCTCAGCAGATTTCTGGCAAAAACTCTGAGAGTAAATAAAATTACCATGAAAAGTTTTTCATAAAATCTCTCGTTCGGAGTCGACTTTAAACTGTAGGTCCCGCTACTCATGTATAAAATTAACACACACAACATAATTGGTGTGAGAAACTAGGTCAAATAATCAATTGGTCTAATGACCAATTATGTATGTACATATTAAAACATGTTGATAGTTTTCCATAAAATATGATTTTTTTATCTGCATATGATGATTTTCTCCTCAAAGCTTCTGGCAATGCTGTTCCCCATAAAAAAAGTTTAAAAAATTACTGGCAATGCTGGCGACGAAGATGTTCGTTTGCCGAGAGCAAAAAAGAAATGCATGTTGTGCAGCGTTGTCAACTCAGTGCTTTTAGCACTGTTTTTAGTGCTTTTTAAAACTTTCGACGCGGAAAATTTTCGAGTTAGTGCCTAGTGCTTTTCTTTTCATGTCAGTGACACCAACTCAAATATTAAAAAAAAAACTATAGACTAGACTAAAAATTAGTCTATAAACTATTCTAAAAGTATATAGATTAGACTATAGACTAGACTAATTTTTGGTCTAATTTTTAGTCTAGTCTATAGTTAAATGTATAAATTAATTCGATATTTTATGACTGTAATTTTACATGTTAATGAAAGTTTTCTTGTGTGAAAGTTAACTTAATGTACGTTAATTTTTTTAGACGTATAAAATGTAAATGATGTTACCTTCGAAAATGTATCAACTCGTTTCCTTATTGTTGCTGGAGTTAAATAAATAATGAAGTCGCTGTGGTTTAGTAGGAAGTGTGTTGGCTTATTAGACGAAAGGCCCGAGTTCGAATCCCAGGTCAGACATCAAAATTGTAAAAACTCTGAGAGTAAAAATTGCCATGAAAAGCTTCTCAAAAAATCTGTCGTTCGGAGTTGACATTAAACTGTAGGTCCCGCCACTCATGTTTAGAAATTAACGCACACAACACGAGCGGTATGAGAGCTAGGACGTTGTACAATGGGTCAATTCGACCTCCGGGTACTGTACTTGTCACAGTTGACAGTTGACCTAACCTTAATAAATAATATTAATTTTGGTGTGTAAATTTTTTTTCTGGTTATATAAAATGGTGACAAAAAAAAATATTATAATGTTTTAGTGCTTTTTTGTTCAAATTACGCGTTTTTTGGGCGAGTTTGGTGCTTTTTGAAAATTTATAGTTGACAACGCTGATGTTGTGACTCTATGAAGAGTACAATATTTTTGTTGTGCTCTTGACACAACTGTCGTTTATTCTGTTGTACAATGGTTTACGAGTGCAGTTGTTTTTTGTACTCCATCTTTGCTTCACACTTATTTATATTTGCAGATACAATCAATATTCGGTCTTGATAAAAATGCAATAGTGTGCAATTTTATATGTCTTGTGTGCCCCTAAATATAAATAATCATCATATACATATTTTGTTCATGACACACACACAATATATAAAAACCATCGACGACTAGTATACATATTTTTTTCATGAAAAAATGTGTTAAAAATGTATTTTAAATTAGTAATAAACTTAAGTATGAAATTCGTTTTTGTTAGAAGAAGACAAAACGCGAATATATTAATGCACTATTTAAACGTATTTATCTAAACCATTCACAATAGTATATAATTTGGCATGTATATTTTAAAAACTGTTAACATTTTCCAACACTGCATGAGTCGCATAGAAAAGTATAAAAGGAGGATTACTTTATATTATTTATTTATTAATTACAATACAATTACAAATTATATTCTAATTATGTACGAGCTGAGTAACTTCGACCATATGCTCGGTGTAGTGTCACAGACCAGAGCCTCTGGTGGGAATCGAACCCACGACCCTCACGCTAATAGTCTAGCACACTACCCACTAGACTACCAGGGCGCTCCTTACTTTATATAAAAGTAGGATTACTTTATACTTTTCTATGCGTCTATGCATTCTATGCGTTTTCTTCTGTAATTTGTAACAATCAACTACACTGCTTTTATTTTTTCGGTATACGCATATAACGCAAGCACGCATGAAACGGATGGTATGTACTTTCGGCTTATAAGCTGTTGATATGAATTTGAAATACCGTTTTTAAAAAACTTGCTACGATGTTCTTCAGATGGTGCTGAAATACTGCACCATTTCCGTCATCCAATCAAAAAATAAATTGCGAGATTTTGATATATATTTATCGTAATAATATTCATAATGTAAATATAATAATAAATTAATAATAATGAAAAAATTGGAAATTTGTGAATAAAACGATATTTAAAATTCAAAAGTATAAAACATATGCATTTCACAGTTTATGAATGTTTGTTGTAAACAAAGAATTAGAAAAAGTTTAGAAACAAATAATTGTTTTAACTGTTGCATTCCTTAATTAATATAAATATTTTATTGAAAATATTTTTTTTTTTTTGAAAATTTTATACAAAGCAGTTGTACCAACAAAGAAAGGAAAAAAACTAAACAAAATGTCAAAAACGAAAGTAAACTCATGGAAGAATAAAAAAAAAACATTAATACCAGAAATCAGTTCCTTATTTTTACCTTTCTTTTGCCCATGACTTTAAATTATCACATTTTAAAAAGAATTTTTGTTCTGTCTATTTAAAAGTGATTTAATACTGAATGAAAATGATCAAATAAAATTGTCAACGCCTTAAATTTGTGCGTGGTCTTTGACCACTAATACATGATGTCGGCCATGAATGATGAACATCAAAAAATTCTGAATTCTTCATTTTATTTTATCGTTTTCCACTGTGATTTACAAGCATTATCTCATTGAATTTGATATAGTATTAGTAAACACATACTTTGATAGAAAAAAAAAATCATGCTGTCGCAATGAAAAAATGTGAAGATGAAAAATTTTTTTTACAATTTTTGAGGAGTAGCAGTTTTTGCCATCTTTATCGAATGTAAAACTGCAAGCATATTGCAATATTGTGGTACATCCTTATTTTAAGAAGACATATTTGTAACCAATTACTGCGAAATTAATATTCAGATAATGATTGATGAATTTATTTTAAAAGTTTTAAACGTCAATCATAGTGCTTATGCTTGCACTTAAAAATCAGTGTACTTTTTAAAATTGCAAAGTAGACATCTTTCTAATTTTTTTTATTTTTATGAATTTGGCAGCACTGTAACTAAATTATATTGGAAAGTCAAATGCAGCTAACTTAATTTGCTTCCTTTTTACATCTAGTAGCGTGACAGTGCAGGTGGGTTATTTTTCTGTGCTATTGGTTAAAGTTGTATATAATTTAATTTTTGTGTGACAGTGAATATTTTGAAGTATAGTTTGTTTGCGGTGAGTTTAAAGACGCAGAATATTATTAGTGCTAACAGAATTCTTCATTGTATATCGTTCCTGCATTAGCACTTAATATTCTGCATTTGAAAGGGTAATATATATACTTCATTTTTCCATTTTAGACTGGAAATTATCCAAAATGCCACAAAATGAGTACATGGAACGCCACCGAAAGCTTTATGGTCGACGACTTGATTATGAAGAAAGAAAACGAAAAAAGGAGGCTAGATTACCAAAAGAGCGTGCGAAGAAAGCACGGAAACTTCGTGGCATCAAGGCCAAGCTTTTTAATAAAGAGAGAAGAAATGAGAAAATTCAAATTAAGAAGAATATTCAGGCACATGAGGAAAAGAAAGTAAAGAAACAGGTGGAAAAAATTGAAGATGGTGCCCTTCCTCATTATCTCCTTGACCGTGGTGTCCAGAGTAGTGCCAAAGTTTTGTCAAACATGATCAAACAAAAAAGGAAAGAAAAAGCTGGAAAGTGGGATGTTCCAATACCAAAAGTTCGCGCACAGTCTGATGCCGAGGTATTCAAAGTTCTAAAGACTGGTAAAACAAAGCGTAAGGCATGGAAAAGAATGGTAACAAAAGTTACTTTTGTTGGCGAAAACTTCACGAGAAAACCACCCAAATTCGAGCGCTTTATAAGACCAATGGCTTTACGAATGAAAAAGGCCCACGTTACACACCCTGAATTGAAAGCGACATTTTATCTTCCAATAATTGGAGTAAAAAAAAATCCAAGCTCATCTATGTTTACATCGTTGGGTGTAATTACTAAGGGTACAGTAATAGAAGTAAATATTTCGGAATTAGGTTTGGTAACACAGACCGGAAAAGTTGTTTGGGGAAAATATGCTCAAGTTACAAACAATCCTGAAAATGACGGTGTAATAAACGCGGTTTTACTTGTTTAATGTCATTTTAAATAAATATAAGATGTCCCAGTTTTAATAAAAGTTTTTTTTTACATTAAAGAAATTAAAGCATTTTTAATGATGTTCTTGAGTTGCGAAAATTTGTTGAATTGAACGAGAATATATATACATTTTTTTTTTTTTTTTCAGGGGCTCTAGATTACAATGCAGATTTTTGTAAAGACCCTAACGGGCAAGACCATTACACTTGAGGTCGAACCCTCTGACACTATCGAAAATGTCAAAGCCAAGATTCAGGACAAAGAGGGAATTCCACCAGATCAGCAACGTCTAATTTTTGCTGGAAAACAATTGGAAGATGGACGTACTCTATCGGATTACAACATCCAAAAGGAATCGACGTTGCATTTAGTGTTACGCCTCCGTGGTGGTGCAAAGAAACGTAAGAAGAAGAATTACTCTACCCCCAAGAAAATGAAACATAAGAGGAAGAAGGTCAAGCTTGCAGTACTCAAATATTACAAGGTATTTCAAAATATTAATTCAAACTTTGCATGTTTGGCATCAGGTGGAATTCTTGAGTCTTGTTAATCTTGTGGATGATTTAAAGTTGATGGAACGTACAGCAGGATTATAATGTATCCGTCTACTTGGATACTTTTGTTCACTTGAAAAATTTCATTTACAGGATGAGATGAGATTGATAATGTTAAAAACGAACAAATGAAGTTATGTTCATTCTTTAACTGGGTGCATTACTAAATTAATCACTTATTAACGAGTTTGGTCCTCGATTTTATTTTTCTCTATATGGAGTTTAAAGTGTTTACTTCCCCGAACACAAATAGTTTATCATATAAATCCATCTATTACCAGTAAAGATGTCAACCAATCCTGATAGTCGTAGATTAGATTTGTGTTGAGTGAAACATTCCACTTTAACATATTTTTTTATTTCTTTGAATTCAGGTTGATGAAAATGGAAAAATTCACCGTTTGCGTCGTGAGTGTCCTGGAGAAAACTGCGGTGCAGGTGTTTTTATGGCTGCCCACGAAGACCGCCATTATTGTGGCAAATGTAATTTAACATTTGTATTCAGCAAACCAGAAGATAAATAAATGAACTTCTAGTATGAACTGTTAATAAGCAATGCATTTTATTTCTTAATAATAATTAAGGACAATTTACCCCTCGATTATAGACTGACTTAAAGTAAAATTAGTGACCCGATTATCGGTGGCAACCGAGTTCCATCATATATGTTAGTATTTCAAATGGCAAGCAGAATTCATAATTCCAATCATGTTTTTTATTTCACACAAATTTGTTTATACTGAAGAACTCATTCATCATATGGCTTTTATAATTCTATTTATCTATTACAGACTATTAAGCCCATAAAAACCTCAAAATAACGGAATTAAAAAAATTCAATTTGATTATTTGATAAACTATAATGTCCTTTTCCAAAAAAGCTATTCAGGTTAGAACAAGTAAAAGGACATGCAGAAATTCTAATTTTCATAATAACTTTGAATTAATAAAATAAGGTTTGTAGTTAAAAAAAAAAAAAAAATTGAGTATTCAAGTCTATTTAGTAGTATTTGAAATACTTTAATAAAATGTATATTTATTTATTTAAAATGCGTATTCTGCAAAGATAGATTTATAATATACAATTCCAAAATAGTGTGGGCTACTTGGTCATTAAACTATATGTGTTGAATTTAGATTTCATGTAAAACATTTGCAGATTGATGAATATGGCTGACTTTATAAACGCAGTTTGCAATGTAACTTTACAATTTATATCTGTGCTTTACAATGCATTGTGTTTATAAAAGCAGATAAATTTGTTTTGGAAATGCCTCCCCTACAAGAAATAAATGAGAAATTAAACATACAAGACTTAATTACATATGTGATTTTTATTTGTCCTTTTATGTTTTAGAGTTGTATTTCTTAATACAGTAGTTTTCCGATTTAACGGCCATTCGATTCTACGAACTGTCAAATTTTTCCTATTGAGTACCTTAAATAACAACAAGAACAAAAATTATTTTTGTACTTGGTTTAACGAACAAATAAAAATATTATCTGAATGAAAATAAAATAACATTTGCCAAATATAACAAAAAACCTAATGCGTAATAAAAAAATAAACGGTGTTTTTTGTTTTCTTTTGATGTTTTTGATTTTTAGTTTTGTGCATACTTTTCAAATGATTTTAACAGAACTTTAAGAAGAAGCAATAAAAATGAAAATTTCTACACAAAAAAAAAAAAAAACAAACTTTGCTAATCAAATTTTTAAATACATTTGTATGTATTTGTTCTTTATGTGTCCTAATGTAATATGAATTATTATTTTTTATTATTTTTATAAAATAATAATTAATTTGTGATGTGAATTGTTTCATATTTTTGTATTAATTTTATAAAAATTAAATAATTTTTTATAAAATATAAATAATTTTTTATAAAATACGTTTAAGAAAATATTTTATGAACTTTTAACTTATTCTCATACAAAAATCCCCATTTAAATTAGTACTGCATATAACGAACTTTTCGATTTTACGAACAGGCCTGACAACATATAGGTTCGTTAAATCGGAAAACTACTGTACATCAATCCCTACAAGAAATAAATGACCGAAACTAATACATATAAAACTTACTTATTACTACATATGTAATTTTTATTTGACCTTTTATGTTTTAGAGTTGTATTTCTTAATACATCAAAAGCACATCAATGTTGACTGTCAAATGCTCTAAGTTTATGAATTTTAAAAATTTTACAAAAATTTATAGCGTCATGGTATATTTATATAACAGGTAGAAGCAAGGCTAGACTAGTCATTTGACTAATCAAATGATGAGTAAATTGCGAAAGAAAAATGTTTTTTTGTTTTGATATATTTTTTATTAAAAAAATATAATTTATTTTATAAAGAATTATATTAAATTTAAATTAACTTTTTGGCAGCTGGTTTCTTGGCTGGAGCGGCTTTTTTGGGCTTTGCAGCGGCTGCACTCTTGGCCTTAGGAGCTTTAATAGTTGCGGGGGGCTTTTTGGCTGGTTTACTTTTAACAGTACCAGTCTTCTTTACGGTTTTTACCTTAGCCTTTTCCGTTTTCTTCTTCTTAGCAGTCTTTTTGGCGGCGGATAGATTTTAGCCAGGAGCTGCCTTTTAGCGGCACTAGCAACCTTCTTCTTTTTGTCAGGAACAGCCTTTTTGTTTTCAGCAGACCGTTTCTTTACTTTGGGTTGCTGACAATTAAATGAACCAGAAGCACCCTTACCTTTAATTTTCTACTGGAAACAACACTCTTCAAATATTTCTTAATGAATAGGGCCAATTTTTGGGCATCTACCTTATATGTGCCGGAGTGAATGCTAATAAAAAAAATAAAAATAATTTTAGGCGTATTAAAGTTTATGCAGTAAAATAATAATACTTAACTTTTTGGTTTCACGTCTTATTTTTTTAACATAAAGAACACAACAAGGCATATTTATAATAGGTAGGAGCGTCTCTACAACAAATAGAACAATACAAAACAACAGGCATTTTGTTTTTGTTAAAGTGCACGCGGAATGTCAAAAAAATTAACCCTCAAACCTCTATAGGAAATTAATAAAAACAATCAAAAAGCTAAATAAATTTTATATATTGAAATTTCTTTTGATTTCGATGTCATGCTAATTACGCAAAATAAAAAAAAAATATTCCATGCAGTCAATAACATTTCTACTTTATGTAAATAATATGTTTTTATATGGTCATCGATGGCAGATATAAACGTTATTTGTTATTGCTCACCAAATTTTACTGTATCCTCAATGCCAACTTTTTCAGATCATTTCCCGATCAAACTGAAATTGAAAATAAATTCATCAAACATAATTTTGAACCCATCGTATAAGAACACCAACTGCGATCAAATCCGCAGCGATCTGATGAATTTGAGTAGATCTATTATTCCTTCAATAAATACCAACTTGGAAAATCCGGAAATTGATCAAAGAGTTTAATACGTTATTTACCACAATTCACGATTCACATTGCCGGAGAATAACTAATTCACGGAATTAACACTCCTATGTTTGGTAAATACAAATGCTGTTCATGTACTATATTGGCTTTGCAGAGTTTCCATAATCTTTGAGAAATAATTTTATCTAATATTTTTGACATGACAGAGAGCAATGAAATAGGTCTGAATCCCTCGGTGCTACCTAAGTTTTTCCTAGATTTTGGTATTGGAGAAAGTATAGATTGTTTCCACGGGTGCGGGTAAACGTCTTTGTCCAATATGTTGGTACATAATTTACAAAGTCTTAATTTAAAGGTGGTTGAGGATTTCTTTACCGTCGAATATGTGATTTTATCCATACCTGGTGTTGATCCTTTACATTTTTTTAAAGCACTCTGTAGATCGGTTAGGAAAACTGGTTCAACCAAGCTTGAAATTACATTTGTTTGATTTCTTATGAAATCAAGATTTAGTTGTTTTTTTTTCTTGAATAACTTGGGGGCTAAATGGGTTGTTGTAGCTTATTGCAAAAGATCACCTGTAGATGTTGAATATTGCGCAACATTAAGAGAGTTTTTAACGGATATTGCAATGCCCGATTTACAATAAAAATATTGTTTATTATGATGAGATATTATGTAATTTGGTGTTTGTAGAAAGTTTTTGTTTCTTTGTAATATATAGGTTTCTTGTAGCATAATTATGTTGGGTTTATATTTATATATTAATCGCTTTAAAGCAAATTTATTATTTAAGAAGCTGAATAACAGGTAGATCCAGTCCTCTATTCATAATTAAAAGTGAATTATACAATAACGAAAAATTAATTTTTCATTTTTTACCCCCATCTTAGGTTTTTTGCTATTTTTTTGCCAACTGGCTTTTTAAGTCCTCATAAATTGCTTTAGATAATGCAGTCTTATGAGATATTTCTGGTGTAGACAAATTTACTGTTTCAACATAAAATTCCATTCCGTTTGTATTTCTTAAAGAGTGTTGAATGTTTTTGGTAGGTGATGTTGTTGGGTTTGTTTTTTGTTTGTGTGGTTTGCTTATTATTGTTGTCATAATTTGTGGTATTTCTTTTTGACTTTTTTGCTTTAAGATTTCTTGATTTAGTTTAGTTTTAGATTTTTGATTTTCGTTTTCTTCTGTTGTACTTTTGATAATGTTTGCGAATGTAGGTTTAAGCTTATTTCTGGATGGTATTTCGTAAAGTTCCAGATTTGCGTTGTATGTTTTCCAGGCTTTAAAAGAGATTTATGTTTAATGAATGACGGGCATGATGATTCATACGAGGCGTGTGTGTCAACCGAGCAATTTACACAAAACTTCTTATTGCATGATTTATGAGGCACTAGTTCACCACATTCCTTGCAGTGTTTTGAATTTTTACAATGATTTTTGCTGTGTCCCAACTTTTGACAGCTTTTGCACCTAATTGGGTTCGGAATGTGTTAATTTATTTTGACCTTTTCCCATCCGAGCTTAAGGTAGTCTGCACCTGTCGACTCCAGTTTATCATTTTCCTTTTTCATTATTTTCTTAATTTCGACTACTTTCTGTTCTTTTAAACCTTCGAGCAATTCGTCTTCCGTTAGATGTATGATTTTTTTAGAATAGATTTTACCTTGTACATAGTTAAGGGTTTTGTGACATGATATTGAGACTCGCATTGAATCTATATAAATTGATCTCCTGAATTTTTCGGCAGCCTTGATGTTGTTGGTTTTAATGAGGAGATTACCTGATTAAAGTTCAATAACATCACTGTATTCTTTTGAGATAGAATTTATTCCTTTTTCTATCTGAAAAACGTTATATGCAGAAATAGGTTTTGTTGTCAATTCATTATTGATATTCGTTGTAATGACAAGATAACGTGGCATATGGTTGTAGCATTATCTTATTCGCGTAGAGGTATGAACTCATCTTCATTCGTAGAGGTATGAACAGTCTTCATTGAACCAAGTTCTGGGGATGAGGACCATTCATTTTCGGGCGGTTAAGCCCTTATAAAAACACAACTTTACACAGCAATTGCCTGACAATATTTATTTATAATTATTAATTAATTATTAATATTTATATTTTTTTTTTTTGAAAATTTATATAACTTTTCGAATAAAAATATTCTGCTCCGCTTGACAGTTAAATCGAATTTGAAAAAAAATGAGTATATTACAACTATATGAGTTTTGCTACACTATTATTGGCCTCTTCGTAAATGCATTACTGCGCTGCATAATATGATTATTTTGCACTTACATTGCTAATCACATGTTGCTGATGCTTTTTTTTGCTGATTTGATTGCATTTACAAACGAACTCTGCAGAAATAGAAAAATTATTAATAAACTTAATTTTTGAACTGGACGAACAAATGACAAAATGTTGTTAAATGCACAAAAGAGAAGACATTTAAGGAAGAAAAAAGAAACTTTCCTTTAAAACTCTGAATCTCTCACTCAATCAATGCATCCGCCATTTTTATGGTGTTAATTTGCGCATAATATGATTTAATGTTGCATTTACAAACATTTAACAACTGCAGTGCTGCCAAGGTATATACGTATTTATGAACATAATGCGTATAATATGCAGCGCAGTTCTGCATATTAGTTCTGCTCCAATTTCAGTTTTTTAATAAAATTCAGCGTGTTTAATTTTAATCTTTTACGCACATTGAGCCATGTTAGTGTATCAAACATAAAAGTAGTTGGTGTAAATCTGTTTAGTTGTATTATAGACCACATCACCTTATTCTGTAATTTCTGCAATCTTGTTAATTGTTGCTCAGTGCAGTATGTACATATATAATATTGTTGATGCATATTCAAAATGCGGCTTAAGCATTTTATTTATTATACATATATATTATTTCTCAGCTGTTTGAAGAAACCTATTTTTCCTATTTTTCTTTTAGTTTTCAATTCCTGTCCTAAATGAACTATTAGTGTGCATATTAATTTCCATTAACTTTTTTTATTTTCATTTAATTTAAATTTGTTTATCTTCAATAGGGTAGTCAGATTTGGAATTCGGAAAAACAGTACACTGAGGACAAACAATCAGTAGAATTACGGAAAAAACAGTACACTTTTACAAAACCATAACAATTTATTTAATTCATAACATTTTGAGGTTTTAATTACAAAAAAACAATTAAAATACGAGATTATATAGTAAATTAGTTTAAAATGTACAAAAAAATTTAAAAAAAATTGTTTTAAAACAGCTGGACAACTATCTTGAGAAATAAAATAAGTTTTGATGGTTAGATAGTTCTTGAGAAATCGTTAAACTGTTGAAATTAAACTGAACAATCGTGTCAGCACCTGATATTCCATTTCACTCCATTTTAGTTCACAGAACTGGAACATTTCTTTTAGATTTGAAGTCTTCCTTGTTGATGAGCTAAATTTATTAAAATCTTTTATTACAATATTCTTTACATCGAGTTTTAGAAGTTTTCTCCAATACCGATGATATCTGGGATTATTTTTCTTAAGCTCAACAAAAACACTTTTTTGCATCCGAAATTAACATTTGCATTATCTGCACAAAAGCTAAGTATAAATTTCGGCCTTTCAATTTAGACTTCAACGAATCAGCAATATCTTTTGACATTTCGGAATTTGACTCATAAAAGTTCAATATTTACTCCCGTATGCTGAGAAAAGCATATGAAGACAATTTGAAAGCTTTTAATACTTCGCCAAAATATTAGTAGCGATATTCAATAGCTTTGTCAAAAAAAAAAAAAAAAAAAACGGTACAAATCCTAGAAACAGTTTATTTGCGTACTGATTTGGGTTTTGTGAATAAAACAGTACAATTGAAAAAATCAGTACATGTACTGTTAAAAACAGTACGTCTGGCACCCCTAATCTTCAACCATCTTTTCATATCATCCAAATTTTTTTTTTAATCTTTACATAACATTCCTCACATGTTGTAAAAAATGAGAACTACCTCGCGACACTCCTCATCATGCTATTGATTTCATTGGCGTGGGCGCTCGGAACGACGGATCTTAGGCGTGCGGATACATAAACGGCAAAAAACACACCTTCACTATAGACACTGGAGCGACGCAGTCTATCATCAGACCAGATGTAGTGAAGAGAAAATGTGAGGCACTTAGTAATGTAAGACTATGGACAGCTACTGGAGAGTCTGCCACCGCCCACGGAAAAACAGAGGCGGAGGTGACATTAGCCAACATCAGCGTAAGCCACATCTTTATTGTTGCCAATATTGTGGACGAGGTTATCATTGGTGCCGATTTCATAGTCCATGGCATAAATTTGAATATGGGGCAACAGGTAATGAGTTGGCGGAATGTAGAGATACCTCTTGACGTAGGGTACAAGCACAAAGTGCACGCCAGAAGGTTAGCTGCTGTTAAACAACAAAAATTACCACCACAGAGTGAAACGCTGATATGGGCACGCGTTGAGGGACATTGTGAGGAAAATCGCTTGTGGGTTGTGGAAATTTAGACGGACTTGTTATCAGGAAAGGCGCTCGTCAAATCTACCGAACAGAAAATAGTCCCGGTGAAAGTACTAAATCTGTCACACCAAGAAAAAGTAATCTCTAAAAACTCAGAGATGGGTCAATGTGCTCCAGTAGAGGCGGTAATAAACAATGAACAATCGCCGAAGCCTGCCGAAATGACAGCCAATGACCGACAGGAATTTGGTAAAATTGTGAAGAAATGGGTGGCAGGTCTTGCAGCTTCAGAAAGAAATAAAGCCAAAAAGCTGCTAAAGAGGTACGCTTTCGCCAGGAACAATAAAAGTCAAGGTAGAAGAGCCATGGCCAAACACGATAAAACACGATACTGGTGAAGCAAGACCAGAAGTATATCGCTAGCGAAGCGTAATGAGTTCAAAGAGCTAGCCGCCGAAATGAAGAAGAGCGATGTAATCGAACCATCATCTGGTCCTTGGAACTCACCTGTAGTCTTAGTTAAGATGAAAGTTTGCAGTACAAGATTCTGCGTAAACCACAGGAAGCTGAATGATGTCACTAAAAAGAACAGTTACCCGCTACCGACAATTGACGACACGCTAGCCGGAACAAAGTGGTTCTCCACGTTGGATCTACAAAGCGGACATTGGTAGGTGGAAATTGCAGAAAAAGACAAGGAAAAAACTGCATGTGATTTGGTCTCCGTAATGCTTCGGCCACGTTCGAGCGGCTTATGGACTGCATTGGAAGAGTTGTCTGGTGTATCTCGATGACATAATGGTGATGGGCAGAACTTTCAACGAACACCTCGAGGACCTGGCAGAAGTCCTACGGCGAATATCAATGGCTGGCCTAAAGTTAAGCGTTAGGAAATGTGCATTCTTCCAAAGACAAGTGAAGTATTTGGGGCATCTCGTTACAACAGATGGTATATCTACGGATGAAGATAAAATACAGTTTCTTGGAACTATGCACATATTATAGACACTTTGTGCCGAATTTTGCCAAGATGTATCAATGGGGTGAGGCACAGGAAAAGGCATTCCAAACATTAAAGGACTTATTATGTGCCGCACCAGTTTTGGCCAGGGGAAAAATTCATTTTAGACAGTGGTGCTAGCGGATACGGTATTGGTGGTGTACTGTCCCAAGTGGTCAATGGGACTGAGAAAGTCCTGGGGTATTATAGTCGCACACTATCAATACCTGAACGGCACTACTGTGTGACCGGACGTGAGCTACTTGCAGGGCTGGAATGCATAAAACACTACCATAAGTACTTGTATGGCCAACATTTTCTACTAAGGACCGATCATTCCGCACTGCGATGGCTATTACAATTCAAGAACCCTGAGAGACAATTAGCACGTTGGATTGAGCGCCTCCAGACTTATGACTTCAGTATTGAACATCGAAGAGGTACGAAATATGGAAATGCTGATGCTCTCTCACGTAGACCATGCAACTTAGAGTGCAAACATTGCGTGAAGGCTGAGAAGAAGGAATCCATCATCGACAACCGGCTAACGCATATAGATGCCGACGAGGATTGGTCTGAAGTCCAAAGGAGCGACCCAGTATTGGCAAAAATCATGCAGCTAAAGAAGACGACAAACGGCCTACCCGAAATGAAATAGCAGCAGAAGGTCCTCTTACGAAAGCATATTGGGCACAATGGGACATATCAAAAATATTAGACGGATGCTTATATCGACTCTGGGAAAGCGCTGATGGTAAGACCTCATCAAACCTAATGGTGGTGCCTTCCTCCAAAACGAAAGAAGTCAGTGGAGAGCACCTTGGAGTAACAAAGACACTGAAAAAACTAAAACAACGTTTCTATTGGGTTGGATGTCAGCAAGCTGTGGCTGATTGGATTGCAGACAGTACCCTGTGTATGGCAGCTAAAGATCCCGTAAGGAGAACAACAGCAGGATAACAACAGCAGGACCTGTGTATTGCCAGAAACCAGGTTTGTATGCCATACCCAATCAAGAGGTACACAGTGAAAAAGGCTTTTGCGAACCACCGGGTATGCTGCTACGAGGTGCCCATAGAGCTACATTCCGAGCCATCCATATTCAGGGGAATGTGTGAGTTACACGGAATAGTAGAGCAATTTGGTCGAATCCTGGAGGAGTCGTTGCGAAAAATAGTGAGCGAGCAACAAAAGGATTGGGGTGAACACCTTCCGGAGTTTCTACCTGCGTATCCATCTGCTATGCATGATCCTACAGCTAGATCATCCGCCAAGGTTATTTAAGGGATCAGAGATAATGAGCCTATTCTGGACAGGCTTAAGTGGGCGGCAGTGTTTCGAAAGTGGAAATGGTGTTCTTAAAATAAATAAAGCGCTCGTTTTCAAGATCGATGAATAAACAAGAATAAGGGATAAAAGATGTAAATAACCAACAAAAAAAATGAAGGGAACAAGAAAGTAAACAAGCAACAACAACGAGCAGTATAAAATAGCGGTTAGACAAATAAACAAACAACAACTAATCTGCCTGGACAAATGTAAACAAGAAACAACATAAATGAAAAGAAGTTGTTTACATTTTTAGATTGTTGTCGAAGGCTGTCATCATCCTTCGAGAGCATTCATCACACTAATGATCCAGTGATATAAAAGGCAAGACAAAACGAGCAAGGACGGAGTTCAGAGTTTGAGTTGAATCAGTCGTGTGTGCAGACGGCACGTTGTATTCGGAGTATGAATTTAATCGTGTAAGACGACGTCACGTTGGTTGTAGTGAGAATTAAATCTATCAAGCTATAATTCGGTCAAACTTGTATGCAGACAAGTTGCGTTTGAAGAAAAGTGTAGTTGCTTACAAAAAGGTTGTAACCAGACGTGGAATAAGTTCGAACAGCGGCACAAAACTTGTGCAGATAATAAAGAATTGATTAAACTTAAACACATATTTATTTTTATTTTATTTGCAATCTACGAACTTGTATTTTTAACGTTGATAAAAGGTATAAAAGTAACAATAAGTATATACAAACATATGTATATACTAATAAAGTTAAAATTTGTGATATTGGTTCAGAAATATTTTTGTAATTAATAAACTTGTGCGTAAAGTCAAAAAAATGTTTTTTTTTACAAATAAAACAAATGTTGAGGGTTCAATAATAATAAAAAAATATTTTTCAGTTTTACTCAAAAAACTCAGAACCTACATTATGTCATTAGCTGGGTGTATTTCATTTTTTCGCATAGTGTAATTATAACTATATTATAAATAACTAGCAGATCGTAACCGGCGGTGCGCGGGTTATAAAAATAACAATAAATAAAAACCCGCTTTCGAAACCGGCTTCTTAAAAAATGCAATTTTTCTAATTATTCGGAAACCGGTTTATCAAACAACCCAGCTTTTTTGAATACTCTAAGTCCTAAATATAAATGCATGCAATTTGCCCGTTTTTCAATCCTTTCCCCTTTTTGGACCCCTTTTGTTCCAACTTTATAAACGGAACACCTCCAATAGCTATTTTGGAAACTTAACCAAGCTAAATCGTAAAAAAGTACCTTTAAAACACATAAACTATAGCATTTATGCATAAAGTACTAATTTTTGACCCTTGTCTCATATTTTTCCCTTTAGTTCAAAATTTTTAAAAGATTTATAGCCTATAACCTACACCGACAAAAGCTCGATCAATATCACAAATTTCAAGAAAATCTGTTCAAGCGTTCAGGCGTGTTCGGTATGCACTTAATTTGCCCGTTTTCTCCCTCTTGGTTCAAGTTTAGAAACGGAATAGCTCCAATAGCTATTTGCGAAACTTAACCAAGCTAAATCGTAAAAAATTATCTATTACCATATTTTCCCTATTTGTCCCATTATTTCTCCCCTTTTGGCCAAAATTTTGAGAACATTTATAGCCTATATCCTGCTCCGACAAGAGCTTAATTTATATGCAATGCAATCAATTTGCCCGTTTTTGGCCCCTTTCCTCCTTTTTGGACCCCTTTTGGTTCAACTTTAAAAACGGAATAACTCCAACAGCTATTTGGGAAACTTACCAAGTTAGGTCGTAAAAAATTACCTATTACCATTTTTCTCCCCTTTTGGTCAAATTTTTAAAAAGATTTATAGCCTATAACGGTCCAAGGGTTCAAGCGTGATTGGCTAACAAACAAAAAAACAGACTTACAGAGAGATTTATAATATATATTAGGACTAGCAGTTTGTACCCGGCGTTGCGCGGGTTATAAAAATAACAATAAATAAAAATCCAATTTCGAAACCGGCTTCTTAAAAAATGCGATTTTTCAAATTATTCGGAAACCGGTTTATCAAACAACTCAGTTTTTTTAATAAATATAAATGTATGCAATTTGCCCGTTTTTCGCCCCTTTTCCCCTTTGTCGACCCCTTTTGGTCCAACTTTTTAAACAGAACACCTCCAATAGCTATTTGGGAAACTTAACCAAGCTAAATTGTAAAAAAAGACCTTTAAAACCCATAAAATACCGCATATGCATAAAGTACTAATTTTTGCCCCTTTTTCCCCTTTAGTTCAAAATTTTTAAAAGATTTATAGCCAATAATCTGTATCGACAAAAGCTCGATCAATATCCCAAATTTCAAGAAAATCGGTTCAAGCGTTCAGGCGTGATTCGGTATGCACTCAATTTACCCCTTTTTGGCCCCTTTCCTCCTTTTTGGACCCCTTTGGTTCAACTTTAGAAACGGAACACCTCCAATAGCTATTTGGGAATCTTAACCATACTAAATCGTAAAAAAATATCTTTAAAACATATAAATTATTGCATTAAAGTATTAATTTTAGCCCATTTTTTCTCCCTTTGTCCCATTTTGTCTCCCGTTTTGGTCATAATTTTGAAAAGATTTGTAGCCTATAACCTGCACCGACAAAAGCTCGATCTATATCCCAAATTTCAAGAAAATCGGTCTAGATGTTCAGACGTGATTGGCTAACAAACAAACAAAAAAACAGACATACAGGAAGATTAATATATATTAGGATTAGGATAACCTGCACTCAGTTTGCTCGTTTTCAGCCCATTTTTGGATCCCTTTTGGTTCTACTTTAGAAACAGAATACCTCTAAAAGCTATTTGGGAAACTTAACCAAGCTAAATCGTAAAAAAGCACCTAATCCCATTTTTCCCCATTTTTTCTCCCCTTTTGGTCAAAATTTTAAAAAGTTTTATAGCCTATAACCTGCACCGACAAAAGTCCGATCTATACCCCAAATTTCAAGAAAACCGGTCCAGGAGTTCAGGCATAATTAGCTGAGAAACAAACCAACAAACATTTGGGAAACTTAACCAAGCTAAATCGTAAAAAATTACCTATTACCATTTTTTCCCAATTTCTCCTCCCCTTTTGGTTAAAATTTTTAAAAGATTTATAGCCTATAACCTGCACCGACAAAAGTCCGATCTATATCCCAAATTTCAAGAAAATCGGTCCAGGCGTTCAGGCGTGATTGGCTAACAAACAAAAAAACAGACTTACAGAAAGATTTATAATATATATTAGGATTATATTATTTTTCAGTGTATCATCAATCTGGACGCTAACCACTACTATATGTATTTACATAATTAAAAATATTGTTACGTTCTTACCTTTTTAAAAACGTTTATGTATGAGTTCGTTTATTGCAAACCAAGTAAAAACAAATATGTGTTTATTTAAATGAAACTCTTTATTATTCACTCTACTTTTATGTCTCACTGTTCAAACTTAACCGATACAACGCACACAATAGTAACTACAACAATCTATTATTTGCCCGATATTATTCACACACTATTCGCTTCTCTGTTCACAACGGATAACTTCGAACCACGACATTTACTTCAAACGCAACTGCATGCAAGGCTGACTGAATTCACTCTGAACTGGTTGTCTGCTTTCTTTTGCCCTTTTATATGCGAACGGCATCAGTCTGATGATGGTTCTCGAAGTAGAATGTTCGCGTTGGCGCCTTCTATAGAATTCTATAGCTACTGCATTATTTGTTGTTGCGTCTTCTTACATGTCCATCCCTTTTACTCTCAAGCTTCTTGTTGCTACCCTATAGGAAATCAAACTAATTTTAAAGTAACTTGAAACTGGTTTTTTATTAAGCACAACTAGTTGATTAAGTGACTTTTTTCCTTGTTGTCGACTCATTATTTTAACATAGGCATGTCCTAGGCGGTAGTCAATTGGTCATCTCTGCATGACTTTTAAATTGACTACAAATTACTTATTTTTCAACCAATTTGTAGTTAAATGAAATATAGTTAATTTAAATATTAGTTTACACTAAATTATTTAAAAACCACTTTTTTCTAATTCATTTTTAAACAGCTTTAATTATATTATACTAGCGACTTGGACCCGACTGCATTTATACATAAGTTTGCCCTTTTTTTCTCCCTTTGTCCCATTTTTCCCCTTTGGCTCAAAATTTTTAAAAGATTTATAGCCTATAACCTGCACGAACAAAAGCTCGATCAATATCCCAAATTTCAAGGAAATCTGTCTAGATGTTCAGGCGTGATTGGCTAACAAACAAACAAAAAACAGACTTACAGAAAGATTTATAATATATACAAGCAGATTGTACCCGGCGTTGCGCGGGTTATAAAAATATCAATAAATATTTTTATTTACTGTTTATAGGTTTCGAAACTGGTTTAACAAATAACCCAGTTTTTGAATACTCTAAGTCCTAAATATACAGTAGCGAGCACAAAAAATGCAACGTTGGGTAAAATTATCTTTAAGTGCGATAATTTAAAAAAAAAGGTGACCAGTTCAAAATATTTCTTTGGGTTTTTAATCCCTACAGTTATAGATACCTATTATCAATAACATTATGTAAATATTTTTAATTAATGATATATTATTTTGTCATTTATTAAAAAGAGTGCGAATTTCATGGGAGCAATAAAAATGCAACAGCATAAATTTTAATGTGTTTATTTAAATTAAATAGTAATTCTTACAAAAAAAATCTTAAAATTAATATTTAGTGGCGTAGCCCTTATTTTTTATGACTTCTTGCAACCTAGAAGGCATAGAGTCCACTAAAGCTATTAATGTGTTAATGGATATTTTCTCCCATTCACTTTTTAAAATTTCTTCTAATTGCCTCTTATTTGACGGATGTTTCCTCTTAACTTCCCGATCTAATAGCTCCCATAGATTTTCTATGGGGTTTAGATGGGGAGACTGTGATGGCCAATCCAAAACATTGACATCATTGTCGCTTAAAAAGTTTCGAGCTGAGCGACTTGAGTGCTTTGGATCGTTATCCTGTTGAAATATGCTACCAGGAGGCATTTTTTCCCGCAGATGAGGAAGCATGTGTTCTCCAAGGATTTCACAGTACTTCTTGGCATCCATTTTTCCTTCGATTTGAGTTAAGGGACCTACCCCATCACGGGAAATTTTTTTTTTTTAAACATATCGTTCCTTACCCCACACCATTATTGATCCACCGCCATGTTTTACGGTTGGAAGTTGATATCTTGGAGAATATCTCTGTCCAGGCGGTTTTCGAACAAAATTTATCCCATTAGAGCCGAACAAATTAAATTTGCTTTCATCGCTCCACAAGACTTTAGCCCATTGTTCATTTGACCAATCCTTGTAACGTTTTGCAAATTCCAGGCGCTTCTTTTTATTGATTGCACTGATGAGAGGTTTCTTTGCGGGTCGTCTCGCATGCAAATTAGCCTCTTTCAACCTACGGCGAACAGTGTGAACGCCTATAGAGACTCCCATTTGCTCATTTGCGAAATTAGCAACGTCCACTGCGGTCTTTCGTGGATCTTTTTTAACCAGTGTAATCATCTGGCGGTCTTGGCGAGAGGTAGTTTGTTCATTTGACCAATCCTTGTAACGTTTTGCAAATTCCAGGCGCTTCTTTTTATTGATTGCACTGATGAGAGGTTTCTTTGCGGGTCGTCTCGCATGCAAATTAGCCTCTTTCAACCTACGGCGAACAGTGTGAACGCCTATAGAGACTCCCATTTGCTCATTTGCGAAATTAGCAACGTCCACTGCGGTCTTTCGTGGATCTTTTTTAACCAGTGTAATCATCTGGCGGTCTTGGCGAGAGGTAGTTTTTCGAGGATTACAACTACCTGGTTTCCTTTCCACACTATTTCTCAAGGAAAATCGAGATTTAATCCGACATACGGTTGATTGATTTACACCAAAGAGGTGTCCAACTTCACGCATGGATTTTCCTTCTTCTAAGGCTTTAATGATTGCAGTTTTGCTGTCAGCTATTACAAAACACATGTTGTATAACTTATTTAAGAAATTTTCAATTATAATTAAATAATTAACTTACTTTAACTATTTTTTTATTATGTTGCATTTTTTTTGCTCGCTAAAAATTTGCACTTTTTTCACTAATTCAAAAATATTTAACTTTTTAAAGCAGAATTTGGAATAAACTGTGGTTACTTTGAAAACTTATAATTGAAAGAATTAACAGCAAAAGAAAATAGATGAATTAGTTACCGTTATTTTGAAACAGATCTTATTAAAGATCATATGGCACAGTGTTGCATTTTTTGTGCTCGCTACTGTAAATGCACTCAATTTGCCTATTTTTTTCCCCTTTCCGCCTTTTGGGACCCCTTTGGGTACAACTTTCTAAAAAGAAAACCTCCAATAGCTATTTGGGAAACTTAACCAAGCTAAAACGTAGAAAAATGCCTTTAAAACAGATAAAACATACCATTTATGCATAAAGTACCAATTTTTGCCTATTTTTTCCCCTTTGGGTCAAAATTTTGAAAAGATTTATTGCCTATGACTTGCATCGATAAAAGCTCGATCAATATCCCAAATTTCAAGAAAATCCGTCCAGGCCTGTTTTGATCCCCTTTCGCCCTTTTTGACGCCTTTTTGGTTCAACTTCAGAAACGGAACACCTCCAATAGCTACGTGTGAAACTTAACCAACCTAAATCGAAAAAAATTACCTATAAAACAGATAAAATACAGCATTTATCCATAAAAGTACTAATTTTTGCCCATTTTTTCTCCCTTTGTCCCATTTTTCTCCCCTTTTGGTTAAAATTTTGAAAAGATTTAACCTACAAAAAGCCGACAAAAGCTCGATCTATATCCCAAATTTCAAGAAAATCGGTCCAGGCGTGATTTGCCAACGAACAAACCAACAAACATTTGGGAAACTTAACCTAGCTAAATCGTAAAAAAATTACCTATTACCATTTTTCCCCCCTTTTGGTCAAAATTTTAAAAAGATTTATAGCCTATAACCTGCACCGACTAAAGCTCGATCTATATCTCAAATTTCAAGAAAATCCAGGCGTTCAGGCGTGATTGGCTAACACACAAACAAACAAAAAAAACAGACTTACAGAAAGATTTATAATATATATTAGGATTATATACATATATTTATATATAGAAATAATTATTATAATACAAAAAAAAAAAATTAATTAAATTAAAATTCATGTACATTTCAGAACTTAAAATAAAAGTTGTAATAAAAAGAAGTTTTTTTCCAACACAAACGTGGTGAAAATGCCGTTTTTTAATAACGGCTAAGGCGTTGCGTAATTCTTTGTCTGGGTCATCACAGAGAGGCCATCAATGCATCAAAAACTTTTTTGTAATCCTTCAAGCTCTTTTTGCAGAGATAAAATTGTCGTTAAAGTTTTTGGCATTTCCCTTTCAGTGAGAATTTCATGGCATTGGTCTGCAAAAATGCACAAAAATTTGGAAAATGATAAAAGTAGAGACGAAGAAAAACTCACGTAAATTTGCTGATTTTCATCGATTATGTTATCATAGAGAGCTTTCACATTACGTTTTTCCTGTCGAACAAGGCTTTCGGTCACTACTTTTTGGGTAGACAATGCAGCCATTATAATATCTTTTGAGCTCCTAAATTTCGCCTTGAAATGTAAATATTTATCAGAAAATCGTGATATTTTGTTAGACAAAACATATTTTCATTTTACCTGTTATTTCTGATAATTTGGCATTCATTTTAGAAAATTTGACATCAAATTGGGGAACATTGGCATCATCATTTTCTGTACTCTTATTTGTTAAAATACAACATAAATAATAATACCAGCAGTGCTCAGATAAATGCGCTTCATAATTGTTTTATTTAGATTTTTAATGAACTATTTTATTTCACTATCACTTCAATATCGCTTTCATAGATTTTATTATAAATTTGCAATATTTACTTGGGTTTTTTTCCTTTTTTTTAATAAAATTGACCACCACCTAAAAACCGTATTTGCTGTGATTGACATTTGATTTACCGATATGCTTCCTTTGTGTTATTATTGTTTTCTTACATTTTCTTATTTTGCTTTTTTCATTATTACTTTTGTTTGTTTGGTTGATATCTGCATGAGATTTAAACCAATTTGTAGTCAATTGCAGAATAGTTAATGTATAATATGTGTTTTTATCAACCGACTACTTTATTTACTACAGGGTCGTTAATGTTAAACGATATTAGGTCGTTTCGCTATGCGTAACAATATATTGTTACATCGTTCTTTAAATTCCAATTATTATTATAATTATTTGTTTTATATTTTTATTTATCGTATAAACTTCGAGAACCATATAATGAAGGAGTTGGTAGATTATCTCTAAAAATCTTAAAAGGGGTTTACTTCTTCGTTAGTGTGTTATCTCCTCTGGCTATATTTCTATTATGCACTTTATTTATAAGTTTGTTTATTTTAAAGTAATAATTTTCTATAGTCAATTGTTATTGCTGTAGTTCTTATCAAAAAAATTCTTTTACGTATATCCTTTAATGTAGCCCATGTTATTACTTAGGGTGCTGTTAAATCACTGCTCTAGTTTTGCCACCATTATCGTTTTTTATGTATTCGAAAAGTATATTTCTATTGCTATTATCAAATTCTAAAGTATGTGGAATAAAATTCTCTAGTTAATGTATAAAATTCGATAATTGGTTCGGATCACTAATATGTGTTAAATTTACTTGCTAACATTTAAATTCGCATAAAACGATGCACTGCTCCATACAAATACCAGTAATTGGTTCTTCATACAAAAACGCATATAAAAATCTAAAATTTCGAATTTTTTATGAGATCGTTTGCCCTTTTTATTTTTCACCAAAATTAATAATTATCTAAAAAAAAATTTTACCATAAAAACGCTCTTTGTATTTTTTATAAACTTACATTGCTCAAATAATAAATAAAATCCAATTTGTTTTATTAATTTTCAGTTAAATGTATAAAAACTATCACTTCTTTAAATATAAGTATAATATTTTTCGTATTAAAAACGGTATTTCCCCACAAATATATAGAGTTCTAAGTTCAAAATAGTTTTTATAGAGCTGGCGTGTAATTTATTCAGTGTTATCATTTCACATAAAAATTGTAATGACTAAAATAGAAATAAAATTGAGAATTTAAAAACTGCATAAATTCTTAAGAATTTTTGGCGTACAATAATTACCATAACAATAATTACCTGTAACAAAAACAAATTCTTTTGGAAAAAAGGAAAAAAAAAAAAAAAATTATATATCTGATCAAACACACAAATATCTTTTATATTTATTATTTAGTTTTAATTAAATTGAAGTAATTAGTGATGTACTCTTGTAAATTAAACTGTATAACATTTGATGATATTAAACAAAATATAAAAGCAGTGCAACACAAAATAGAAATAAGGAGTGACCATAAATGAGGGTATTGAAGTGGAGGTTGTAAAAATATTGCGGTCAATGATACCACAAGGATAGTAACATCTAGTTTATCCATTAAAGTTTGTAAAACTTTATTAAATTTTTCTCCTTCGCTAAATTTTATTTTGACTAAAAATTTGAATATGACGCAGTATGAGATTGTAATACAAAAATAAACTGCATGCAAATTATCCTTCAATATCAAAGGAAGGAGACTTAAAACAGACATTTTCAAAAAACATAGCACATTAAACGGCATTAGCTTAAACAGGCAGGATACGGGAATTGCTGCTAACAAGATTGATTTTTCATGCACCTGTAAAGAAAAAATTTAATTTATATTACTTATATTAAAAATATGTGTAAGAGAAAATACAAATAAGCTCGGGATTAAAATGAATAATACCATAATTTAATTATATTTACATTTTGAACAATTTTAACTTAATCTCATTAACGAATGAGCATTGATCTGCATATATACAGTGAAGAGCAGAAGTGAGTGCATGTTCACAATACTGAGTTTCGTCAACCACAAAAACAAAACCATACAAGCAAATACAAACAAAAAATAATTTTAATTCTTTATTTTATTCTTAACAAATAGCAGTAAAAAAACAATAATTAATGAAATGAATTCAATGAGTTTGAATGAAAAAACGAAAATAACCCACATAAACTCAATTTTGCACGTTTCAAGAAACTAACCCAATTTCAATATTTTGTCGATAGACCCTTATTAGAAATAGCTTGATTTACGCGGTTTGAGATGCTTTCTATCAAATGAGCAAAACATCTTTTGGAATTCGACTCCATTTCGCATTTATACGATCCCAAAATTTGTTGGGACTGTTTCGTACTGTCTGAGCCGGATTTTCACGAAAGGCCAAAGATTTTCAATCGGATTGAGGTCGGGACCTTGTGCCGGCCATTCCATCAATTGAAAATTATTTTTCCCAACCCATATCTTTACAATTTTTGGTGTGTCCTTCGGATCACCATCCTGTTGAAAAATAATTTCTTATTCGGAAGATGGGTTTTGCAGAATCTGTAGATAGTCTTTTTTCGCATGCTACCATCTACTAAATATAGAGGACCAACATGCCACCATGTTAGGCATCCCCAAACCATTACATTTTCACCAAACAGTGACTTTCAATGTATGTGTGCGGGTTTTCTGTGCCACAAATGTGACAATTTTGCTTGTTTACATACGCACCAAGATCAAAATGGGCTTCATCTGAAAAGATGACTTTTTTTTGCCAAAATCGGCATCTTCTGTAAGTCAATCACAGGCCCACTTATCGAAGCGAAAACGCATTGGATGGTCAATTGGCTTCAACTCCTTAATTCCATATTCGTTCAGCGGAAGGATAAAACTAATTATCAAATCAGACATGAGGTAAGTCTTACCATTCACGAAAAAAGCACATTAAAAAACGTTAGATAACGGACCCGATATTAACACCTTGACTGCCAACTGCGAGTTATCTCTTCCCCAAACCACTTTTTCTCCTAAAAACATAATTTTTGCTTTTTGATGATATCTACGATTTAAAAATAGAGTTTTTAAGAATATAATGTGAAAAAATCAAACAGTAATTTTCGACCAGTTTTCTGAAAGTTGCATAGTTAACTTCACGCGTTAACTTCACTATGCGAAACAAAAAATAAGAGAAAAAGTAAAATAAAATGTGAAATCAAATAGAACTCTGTGTATGTACGAATAAAGAATAAAGCAAGTTTGAGAGTACATAAAATTGCGAAATCACCCCCGCTCGTTTTCCTCCTTTCCCCTGCAAACTCCAGAGTTTTCAAACTTATTTCAAAACTAATTGGGACGTGTAAAAGGCGTCAAAAATACCGTACAGAAATTTAATAGACAAAACAAAAACGAAAAAGCTTAACTTTCAAGTGGATGTGCTTTTTTATTTCATTTAAAACTAATTTACACTCAAAGAAATATGGTATAGAATTTATTTGGACAAATGTATCAGTTTAAACTAAGAAGCCAATCTAAACTTGGTTTTAAAAATAGAGGAAAAAACAATTCGTTGTCGGAATATATTGAGATTGAAATACTTCTGCAGATTTAATACAATCGGCGCCTACAGTAAATACACCAAAAACTGCGCGTTTAACCAACATCGAATCTGCGCGCTCATCCAACATTGAACCACCTTTTAAAATTATGCAAGTGATTGATAAAAGCAAACAAATCCACACTTAAGAGTATGTCCCAACAGTATGAGGAAAGACTTTTAGGTGAGATAGAAAAGAGGTTGAATACTGCAAAAGCCGATCTGGATAATTTAACTAAACATGTAACCATATTAGAGTAGCTCTGCAGAAATCATTGCTCTAACGAATGATACTAAAGATCTAAAGCAAGAACTAGCTCATCTAAAAAATGATGCGAGAAAACATAACAACTCTATCGTTGCTAATGATCCGCGAATCCGAAGAATATGAAGATCTTTTCGGTATATATGATAAAATATGTCGGATTGTCATTATTAATCCTCCGAAGATTAATAGCGCTTTGCGAGTAAAAATAATAATTTTAAAGGCAAAATCGCTGCTAATAATAAGAATAAGCCGGACCCATCAATTATTATAAAATTTAAATTACCACATAAGCGAAATCTTATTCTCAGGTCCATTACGCAGTACATCAAGATGCAAAAAGATGTTTTGCGTCTGAATTCACTCGGTTTTGACAGTTCAGAGTTCAGTGCCCTTTTATATCAACGAAAACTTAAATGCCAATAATAATTGCATTTTTCAATGGGCTTAATATCTGCTGCTTTTGTCCAGCGAGGATTAATTTACTTTCGGCGAAGTGAACATGAGGAGCCAATGCGTATGGATGACTGAGGATCTAAATATTTTTCGTGAAGATACTAACGTACGGCAACAATTGCAATGAATTTAGTAATTATATCTTAATTTTAATTTATTGTATCTCAATTTTTAACGATTTAAATTATTCAATTTATGCTTCCAAACTTATTAACAATATTTATATTTCAATATTTGCCTAAATTTTTAATATTTTAAATAATCTTTCTTATCTTTGTAACTGTATACTTTTTATTAGCCTTAGCTTAATCATAAAATTTTTATTAATGTGTGTATTTTTGCTGTTGAAAATTTTTTCTGTTGCTTTTCTGTTACCATAAGACATTAAGATCGATCCATTCTATAAAAAATCGGGTGGAGTTGGTTCTTATAATAACATGTACAATATGACGCGAATTCTCTGCCAACAGACTATGGGCCTTAATATATGTCATATAAATGCCCAGAGTGTTAGTAATAAACTTGACGAATTTTGCTACATTTTTGATGGCTCTAATATGGACATAATATGCATATCCGAGACCTGGTTTGATTGTTGTACGCCTGACAGCGCATATGGACTAAATGCATATCGCATATTCCACTGTGATAGACCTTCCCACGGTGGTGGGGTGGCAATTTACGTTAGGTCACATATCAGATGTAAACTTGTAAATAACGAAAATATGTCTAATACTGAATACCTCTTTCTTGAAATATTAGATTGTGGGAAGAAATTGCTACTTAGAACTGTCTACGAACCTAGTAAGAATATTGATATTAAGCCCTTGGACGACGAATTATCCAATCTCGATTTTGACTACTCTGGCGTTATTTTAACTGGTGAATTTAATTCTAATATATTAATGGATTGTTCGAGCCGTCGTGGTCTACTGGGTAGTGTGTTGGCTTATTAGACGAAAGGCCCGGGTTCGAATCCCAGGTCAGACATCAAAACGAAAAATATTTCTTCGGCGACTGCCTCTCAGCAGATTTCTGGCAAAGACTCTGAGAGTAAAAATTGCCATGAAAAGCTTCTCAAAACTCTGTTGTTCGGAGTCGACTTTAAACTGTAGGTCCCGCCACTCATGTATAATTAATTAACGCACACAACATAAGAGGTGTGAGAAGCTAGGTCGTATCCTGACTGAAGGGTTGTAATGGCCAATTATGTATATTAATGGACAAGGGATTAATGCTGGACATGGAAGTTATAGGGTTGGGACTTGTAAACGAACTCATGCCTACACATTTTACATTTTCTTCCGCAACACTACATAACCTTTTCTTTATTGATATTCGTTCCTGTGTGCTGTTATACGATCAATAATCTGCATCAGTTTTCTCTAGGCATGATCTAATTTTTATGTCTTACGACTTTAGACGTAATAAAGGAGAAGAAAATAACATTTCGCGATTTTAGGAACATTGATCTTCTATCTCTTGAGAATGAACTAGTTCGTATACCTTGGGACCTGGTTTTTTGCGTGCCAACTGTTGATGAATAGGTAGATTTTTTTACAGAGTAATATTCAGAATTTGTATGATGAACATGTTATGATGAAAACTAAGAATGTCGGTGGTAGAGTAAAGCCATGCTTTTCAAGGGAAATTAAAAGTTTGATTAATGATAGAAACAAAGCATACGGACGCTGGAAGAGCTACAGAACTCCGGAACTTGATGAGATTTTTAAGAATTGCAGGCGTAGGGTTAATTATGAGATAAGAGCCGCCAAGTGCAAATTCTATGAGGACAAATTTTCAACCGCCTTATCATCGCAGGGGAAATGGAGGGAAATTAGGGATATGGGTGTTTTGGACAAGGAAATTTGAGTGACCATAATGTAGATGTGAACCGTCTATAAACGGTTAAACGGCTGGACCGATTTTCGTGAAATTTTAACAGTACCTTCCTATTTCAAAATTTCAAGTAGGCGAGGTACTACACTCTTATACCCAATAAGTATTTAATGTCGCATATCTCATAAACTGCAACAGCTAGGGACAAAAAGGGCAGTCTTGCTGTAATGGGCGTGTCACCTCCTACAAAAATATTAAATTAATATATCTAAGAAAATATAATCGAGTCCTAAAATTTTGTCGAATCCCCTTTAGTATCAATATGAATATTTTAGACAAAAATGAGCTGACTAGTAAAAAAGAGGGCGTGGTTCCTCCCATATGAATTAAATTTAAAACGTCTTATATCTGGAAAATCTTTATAAATAAAATCATCATATTGTACACGGGCAACACTGAAATCCATGTGAATAATTTGTGAAAAAATTTCCGGACTAGCAATAAGAGCGAGACCTTTTGATACACATATGACCATTTCGGGTTAGGGAAATAAATGGACTCTATTTTTATATGAATTTTTAGACAGGAAGTAAATACTAAACATCATATATCTGATAAACTATTGCAGCTAAAGTCATGTGTATTACCTGTTTATTCGCATCATTACCATTGATGACACTATACTGCCTCAATTTATTAACTACCTATAGCATACATAATTTTTTAAAGAATCAATTGTTACCTGGGCTATACAACACAGACAAAACCTTTATGGTCACCCTTATATTATATATATTAGATATTTTCTATTGCCTAAAAATTTTTTATATTGAAAATAAAAAAATGTACCTTTCTTATGACTATGCGAGCTAAAGGTTGGAAAATCTTCGAAAGACACTGGTAGCCCGGCCTACCAAATTGCACGATTCGCCGAAAGACTTACTCTCGGCTTGCTAGACGCATACGTACTAAAACCAAACTAGTTCGTTACACTTTCAACCATTTGCCCCCCCGGGACCACAATCAAGTATTACTTCGGGGGGTGGAGATTCAGCGAATGCTGCCTTCAAATTCCGCTGACATTGCTCTCTCAGCCAATCTCTGCTGCGTCAATACATTCCGTGCGAAAACACATACTGCGTTCCAATTGTCACATTGTCCATTAACATCAGGTTAACTATATGCTCGGGCGTTAGGAATCCTATTGTTCCCTCCAGGCAATTTCGTTGAACAGAATATCGCGGGCAATTAAAGAAAACATGCTCCGCCATCTTCCTTTTATTACGGCATTCTGGGCCTCATCCACGTCATGACCAATCTTATTGAGATAAACCCTATAACATCCATGGCCCGTTAGCAACTGTGTCAGGTGTAAGTTCACCTGGCCCTGTCTTCTTTTAGTCCATACGCCTATGCTCAGTATGAGTCTGTGGGTCCATCTTCCCTTAGTGGAATTGGACCAGTCCTGCTGCCATCTATGCATAGCATCATCAGTTAGTTGAACAGGGTTTGAAAAATCTGTTCCTCTCTTTACGTCATATTTCCTCCTCTCTATGTGCACTACTAGCTTCAGGGGCATCATCCCCGCATCAGTAGACACCGTTCGGAAGGCAGAAATCACCCTGAGAGCAGATCTCCTGTAGGCCACTTCCATTCCTGCTCTATAGGTCCTCTTCTCAATAGCCCCAGCCCATACGGGGGCAATCGCTGTCGCTACCCTCATCAGTAGCCGTCTCCTCTCCTGTCTTGGACTTCCTAGGTTAGGCATTAATCGGGCTAGTGCATATGCCATCGCCGCACATTTTTGGCCGATGTACGACAGGTGTTCCCTAAACGTGAGCCTGTTGTCAATTATCACTCCCAGATATTTAATCGCCTGCTTTGATGATATGCGCTGGTCACCTACCATTATGGTAATAAATTCAATCTTCTTCCTACTGCTTACAAGGAGTACATCCGTTTTGTGATCAGCTAGTTTGAGACCTATTTCCGTGATCCAGCTCCTGGCTATGCCAACCTGTTCATGTTCTCACCAAATCATCCAGATATTTTCCCCTTATCACCAGGGCAATATCGTCCGAGAAACCAATGATTTATGTACCTCTAGGGAGTCTTAGCCTCAGTACACCATCATACATCACATTCCATAGTAACGGCCCAGCACGGAGCCTTGCGGGACCCCTGCTGATACCGCGTATGACTTCCTGAAATCATCCGTGTCATATAGGAACATTTTATCTTTAAAATAGTCCTTGACATTTCCAATAAATGGTCCGGTACGTTCTTTCCACCCAGGGCAGCTAACGTGGCATCCCAATCCACAGACCAACCAGCGCTCACCGCTGATAGCATCCTTTGCTATAGTCATAACCACTTCTATTGCATCTATTGTGGAACGTGATTTCCGGAAACCAAATTGACGATCCGACAAGCCTTCTTCGCCCAGAAATGCTTCTAATCTAAAAATTATCCTCTCCAAAAGTTTTCCAGCCGTGTCAAACATAAGAGCGGCCGGAATCCCGATGCATCCTGCGCATTGTTACCCTTCGACATGAGGACTAGTTTCTGCCTTTTCCATATCCCAGGGAACGTCCTCTCTTGAATACAAGCATCAAAAACTTGTCTAAACAGCTCAGTGTTATTCTCAATAGCCGCCTTAAGCGCGATGTTTGGGATCCCATCGATCCCCGGTGCTTTATTGAGTTTTATTTCTCTACAGGCTGATTGCTGGCTTCTGGGATTTCCTTCGGTGAACGCATGTCCCGCACGGAGTAAGTAATTTCGGCCTTGCGCGGAAAAAACAGCGCGACGATGGATTGCAGATTAGTTGCACATGTCGTTGCTGGTGGTCGGAAGCAGTTGAGGTTTCTCATCACCACCTTATATCCAGTTCCCCAGGGATTCTCGTCCACATCGGCGCATATTTCCCTGTAGCACCTTCTCTTGCTATGCGCAATTGCTCCATTAAGGCTCGTCCTACACCTTCTATATCTTTCCCGTAGATCTGCTAATTCCACACGGCCTCTGGCCCTTTGGAACAAACGCCGTGCGCGGTTACATTCACGCCTTAGATCTGCTATATCCGCTTTCCACCAGTAGAAGTGCTTCTTCCCAGACAGGTGGGGCCTCCTTGCCATAGATGCGTTGCAAGCCTCCGTTATGGAGCGCATAAGTTCCTACGCTTTGTCATTCGCATTTCCAGATAACCGAGTGTCCTCTAATGTGAGGACAAAGGTTTCCTTATCAAAAGTGGAGTCTTTCCAAAAAGGGTTTGGTGGTGCTGAAGGAACTTTGCGTTCCGTAGAGCGTTCCCGGATCTCAAAAATGATAGCCTGGTGGTCACTATGTGTATAGATCTCAGACACCATTCAGGTAGATAAGGTCGCCAGGGAGTCGCTTACGAATGTCAGACCAATTTTAGAGCAGCGCCCATTTCTCGAAAATGTATCCTTGTCACCACTATTAAGTAAAACAACCTCTAACGTTGCACATGCGTCAAGTAGGCATTCTCCTCTTGGGTTCGTATATGCCGAGCCCCATTCAACTGCCCAAGCATTGAAATTCCCGGCAATTACCATAGGCATCAGGGTCCTTGCTTCCTTAACGATGTCATCTATTCTGCATCTAAATTCTTCCATTGAAAGGCTAGGGGGAAGAAAAATTTAATTTAAAAAATTTACCTGTCATGATATATTTGCCTATTACTGATTGAAAGGAAGTACTTAAATAGTACTTACAATCTTCTTTGGGAATTGTTTGAATCCCAGATTCTAAACGAGTTAAACATTTATTTTGTGAGTGATCATATTGTGACAAATTAAAAACAAAAAATGCCACCTAAAAAATTCTCGCTTTCTAAACGTAGTAGTTTAGAAAGCTTTCTAAATGTAGTTAATTTACAATCACAAAGGGCTAACGAAACTCCCGATGAACGTGATGTTCGTCTGAGTGTTGAAAGGTCTAAAGCTTCTACACCTAGAACTGCTGAGACTCCAGTTCAACGTGATGAACGTTTAGAAAGGGAGATAATACGATCACAATGGGATTGACCAGGTCAACAAGATGTACGTGTAGAAATAGAGAGGCTACGATCATCAACATCTAGAGTTGCTGAGACACCTGATCAACGTACACGTCTTAGTCTCAATCTTCAAGATCAAGAACTGATGAGACGCCGGTTCAACGCGATGTACGCCTAGAAGGGAAGAGACTACGAGGACCAACATCTGAGCTGCGGAGACACCAGATCAACGTGATAACGCGTAGAAGGAGAGAGCATCAACATCTAGATCTCCTGATGAATGTGAAGCACGTCTTAAACGAAAGCGATCCCAGTCATCAAGGTCAAGAACTGATGGGATAATGGATCAACGCGATGTACGCCTAGAAGGGGAGAGACTGTGAGCATCATCATATAGAGCTGCCGAAGGTACTGTTAAAATTTCAAGAAAATCGGTCCAGCCGTTTAGCTGTATATAAACTTCAAACAAACAAACCCACAAACAAATAAACACACACTAATTTTTATATACATACATATATGTTGATAGGAGTAGCGAAGCACACCGGGTTTTAGCTAGTAATATATGTATACATATATTTAACACTATTTTGACGACATCAAAATTTCCTTCAATGTGGAAGGAAGCGAAGATTATCCCTTTACCAAAACCTGACAAAAGTTACAGACCAATTGCGATACTTCCACACTTGTCCAAGATTTTTGAACATATAGTCCATGGTCAGGTTAGTAAATACTTATGTGATAACTCACTTCTAACTAGCAGACAATCTGGTTTCAGACCTAAACACAGCTGCATTATGGTTTAGTGGATGTTGTAGAGGAATTGAGGTCAAAAATGGATCAAAACATGGTGTCTTCTGGTACTTCTAGATCACTTGAAAGCTTTCGATACTGTTCATGACATTCTTTGTCACAAGTTGATAACTACATTTAAATTTTCAACATCAGTAGTAAAACTATTACGTACTACTTGAATGGTTGAAGTCAGACAGTACACCATGGTGATGTAAAATCATTTAGCAGCTCGGTGTGGAGAGATGTACAAGGTTAAATTCTTTGTCCACTGCTAATGTATTCAATGGCCTACCATCTCGTATTAGTCACTGCGGAATACAATTGCATGCCGATGACATCAAACTCTACATTACCTGTATTAAATCTGACATAGACGATTGTATAATGAAACAGAACCAGGACCTCGACAATATATTTAAATGGGCTACTAGAAATGGTCTTTGCTTAAATGTGAATAAATCTAAGGCTATCATAATTGGTAAGGTAGATCTTTGCCAGTCCTACTGTCACCATTAATTGTTGGAGACTTGCCTATAGCATTAGTACAATGTGCCAAGAACTTAGGTATTATCTTTAATAGTCAACTTTCCTGGACTAATCATGTTAATACTATTTGTGGGAAGACGTATGCTATGTTGAGGAATCTCTGTATGACTCAATCTTTTACATCTACACTGGCGGACAAAAATGGATACATAATATTAACAAAATATTATTAATCCAATATTTTTTGTATTTATTGGAGTAACTAAGAAATTGTAAATATTTTTGTAAATTGTTGAAATGGCCAGCACAAAGTCCGGATTTAAGACAGATCGAGAATTTGTGGGCAATTGTAAAACGAAAATTGGCACAGTATGAAAACCCTTAACGAATTGTGGCTAAGGATTGAGGCAGAATGGCAAAGTATAAAAAACGAAAATATCAAAAAACTGGTAGAAAGCTTATCAAAACACATTAAATCAGTAATAAAAAATAAAGGATTATGGACAAATATGGAAACGAGAAAAATTGAATAAATACTACTAAATAATATTTAAGCTGTGTTTTATATTTAAAAGGAAATAAAATTACTGAAAATTTTTTGTTTTAATTAGAGGATAGTCTAAATAATAAATGTTTAAACATATGGATTGTTTTTTTATTTTAATAAATAAAGTACAAATATAAAGGATATATATTTTTTAATATTATGTATCCGTTTTTGCTCGTCAGTGTACGTATGCTCTTGGCAAAAACATATCCTCTTGTGTGGGTGTGAGCTCTCTGCAGGTTTGGACTCTGTTGCAAAAACAAACGTAACGTAACTTATACTAATCTTCCACAAGAGAGTTTGCTTAAAATAGCACTCGTTATTTCATGGTCCTTCTTCCCGTGAAATCCCCGCAGCCTATGGAACAATTACATGCTCCTTCATTTCTAAGTCTCCAATCAAATAATATTTGATTCTCATTACTACTCTCAAGAAAAAACATTTCCCACAATATCCCGTAATAAAGATCAACTACAACACGATTACAATCTCTCTTTTACTCTTTTTCCCAATTTAAATAAAGGAAAAAACAAGAAGAATGGGGTATATAAATTAAACATTCAATATTCAAAATCATTAAACTCGCAAGCGTAAAAGAAGAAATATACAATTAATAGCCCATTTACACTACAGCGAAATCTAGTAGATTAGATTTCAAATCTTTCTTAAAATCGAGATCGTTTACACTAGATTAATTTAACCGTACCAAGCTTGCTTGCTTAATTGGCCATAACAACCCGATTAACGGATTTCGGCCTGCCGCAACACATCCTTTCAGGCGCCTCTGCTTCTTGTGCGCCTACTCCAGTTGGTTACACCAATCGATGACAGGGCTTCCTCGATTTGGTTCTTCCAATGGATACAAGGTCTTCCTCTTCGCCAAGTTCCGCAGTTCCCCGCATCAAATACCCGTCTCGCCGGAGTATCCTTCTCCATTCGAACTACATGACCGAGCCAGCGCAGCCGCTGGATATTAATAAGATGTACAACGTTTATATAGTTGAGGAGCTCATATAGCTCACTGTGGAATCGGATGCGGAAATCATCGCCAACTCGTACTGAACCGAAGATCTTACGTAGGACTTTTCTCTCGAATACTTTCAACACTGTTGCATCAGTCATTAATAGAGTCCATGCTTCTGCGTCGTAAAGAAGCACGAGTTTGTCTGTATCAAAAGTATAGTTATCGGCCGTAATTTGAGAATCAATACGCCGCACGGCTCTACTCGATAACATATACTTTGCTAAGCCCTCATTTACTGCCAGACCCATCTTCTTAGACTCGCGTTCAATAACACTAAAGGCAGCAGTGACATCTCGCTTGGTACGCGCTATTATGTCGATGTCGTCAACGTACGCAAGCAACTGAAGACTTTTTTGAAAAATAGTGCCATTGCAATGTACTCCCGCCTTTCGCTGAACACTCTCCATGACGAAGTTGAAGAGGTGGCATGATAAGGGATCGCCTTGTCTGAAACCTCGCACGGTATCAAAAGGTTCGGAGAGGTCCATTCCTACCTTGACGGAGCTGCAGGAATTGCTCATCGTCATTCTGCATAGCCTTATCAGCTTCGCAGGTATACCGAGCTCAGACATTGCGGAAAAAACACGATCCCTTATTGGGCTATCGAAAGCAGCCTTACAGTCGACAAAAAGACGGTGTGTGTGTCGACATGTTTTTCGTGGATCTTTTCCAGGATATGGCGCAGTGTGAAGATCTGGTCGATGGTGGACTTGCCAGGTCTGAAGCCGCACTGATAAGGTCCAATCAGTGTTTTGATGAGTGACTTCAGTCGTTCACACAATACGCCTGTGAGAACCTTATATGCGATAGAGGGAAGGCTTATACTCCTGTAGTTTGCGCATATCGTAGGGTCTCCCTTCTTCAGGACAGGACACAGGACACTGAGGTCCAAATCGTTGGGCATGCTTTCCTCTAGCCATATTTATAAATAAGCTGGTGCATGCGCCCTACCAACTCATTATATCCGGTCTTAAACAATTCAGCGAGGAGGCCATCAGGACCTACAGCTTTGTTGTTTTTAAGATGCATAATCGCGACTTTAACTTCTTCATGGCTACGCAGCGGGATCTCCACGCCGTCATCATCGATCGGGTTCTGAATATCATCTCTAGAGGCGGTATTGATGTGGTCATTGTCTTGTAGCAGAGTAGAGAAGTGTTTCTTACACAACCTCAGCACCCCATGCGGATCTGTAACCAGGTTTCCATTCTCTTCCTAGGTCAACTTCCTCACGTTCACGCCTTTCCTGCTCCCTCTTCTTGCGTCTGAAAATGCGTCTCTTAACCTCTCTCCAACATTTTTCTGTATGCGCCGTTTTACGCTGCAGCTGCCTCGCGACACTCCTCATCGCACAATTGATTTCGTTGGGATGGGCGCTCGAAACCAAGGACTGTTTTCGCTGTATTGCGCAAGCAGTGGAAGACACAATCCGCCAATGTCGTTGAGATTAAATGGGGAACGACGGAGCTTATCAGAGAGTTGAGCGGCGAACGCTTCAACTGTCCTTTGTGATCGCAGCTTCTTAACGTTCAGCTTTCGCAATGTACTAGAGCGCGCAGTCCTCGAGGCGCATATGCGTAATCGGAACTTGGCTGCGACAAGGTAGTGGTCCGAGTCGATGTTTGAACCTCTAAATGTGCGCATCGGAGATCAGCAACGAGTATTCAAAACGACTCAAATCATACTTCTAATTTCTGTTACTTATACGCATTCATACATATTTTAATATGATACTCATACTACTCATACACAAAGTTGGAACAACTCGTCGTATTCATACTTAACAATATGTATGATGTTATTGACTTCGACTCGTCTCTACTTAACATTTACACTAAACACAAAATAAATATGATTCACGTACGAACACTACTATACTCACAAGTAGCGTTGCCAAAATGATGATTTTATCATATTTTTGATGATTTTTTAACTAAAATATGATTTGATGATTTTTCTCCAAAAAATATGATTTTTTTTCCCAAAAATATGATTTTTTTAACCAAGTCTTTTATGTTTCAGTTAAGTAATTACAGTTGCGATTGCGTTTTATGCATTTTGTGCATTGGTCCAATTAAGATACAAATGCACAAAAATGCAGCTTTTACTCAACGCAAATCAGTAGCAACTAACTTGCACTATGTAAAAGCTCTATTAGTAAAACTACCAAAATATATATATACACACACACACAAATATAACGTAACTTGCGAAAATCGAAAAGGTATCGGAACTTTTTGGAATATAAACCAAAAAAGATGTTACATCCGGCACAGACTAGATGGTTGTCTTTAGAGGCAGTTGTAGTACGAGTTCTTGAACTTTACGGGCCCTTCAAAACTTTTTTTGCTTTTCCATCCAAAGTTTCCTGAAACAAAATTTATCTATAGCGAATTAACTGAATTCACTAATTACTGCGGTTCGTTTTGTAAACAATTAACCAAACGTTTTAATTTTAAAGATACTTCCTTAAAAGAAATGTCATCTATTTATCCACATAATATTATTCATAAGAAAGTTTCTTCATTGTCTCCACTAATAGAATGATTTTCAAATTAAATTATGAATTTAGACAGCTTCGCAACATAGATTTCAAACAATATTTTCAAACCTTAGAAAATATTAATTGCGAAGATTTTTGGGCCAGAGTTTCTAAAATAACTCGTGTTGATAACGATTTAGTTTTTCCAACATTGACGAAATTTGTGTCCAGTATACTTTGTTTCCCAGTTCATTTGCAAACGTCGAACGAATTTTTTCTAATGTTAATTGAAATAAAATTAAGTACAGTAACAGGCTTGAAAATGCAACATTAGAATTTATGTTGTTTACACAGGATTATTTACTAGTTAAAAGGTGTTCTTGTTATAATCTTAAAATTGATGAAGAAATTGTAAAAAATATGAAACCTTCCCAGTATTATAATTAAATTGTTAAATTATATTAAACTACTAAATGTTTTACAAAACTCTTCTTTTCTGTTTAGATCTTATTTTTGTACCTTATAAAGTTACATATCATCGGCTGGCCTGCAAAATGGTCTATGTGCCTTTTGGAAAATTTTTTTTATTCGCCCATTTTTAAGTCTTATTTGTAGTCCATCTCTATAGCAAAAATTTGTTCAAACTCTCTGCTGGTTCCAAAATTATTGCAAAAATATTTAAGAACTTTTGTATGACTTTCATATAAAAATTATGTTATTTTTTGTCTTCTGAAAAGTAGTTGAAAATTACATAGGCCAATTTGAAGGCAAGACGACAATATGTATGTATGAATTTTTAAAAATTAATTTTAATTAAATTGAATTGTCTTTTATGTATAATATACATATTTATTTTTTATTTTGTTTATATATAATATTTTTTTAGTATGGGTTATATCATATCCTCAAGAAAGAAGTTAGTATATGATAACAAAACCCGATAGCCAATCAATGTAATATACTTTTATTTTGAATTGTTATTTATTTTTTAATGTTTTACAAATAAAACTTAAAAAGTGATGACTTTTCCCCCCAAAATATGATTTTTTCCTTAAAATGATGAGTTTTCACCAGAATCTTCTGGCAACACTGCTCACAAGAAAATTGTGAGTATGCTTTGCTTGTTGTCTTTGTCTTTCCTTTCTTCTTTGTTGGTATATGCAACAACAACAAAGGCTGTAAATGATTCGAGGCACTCGAATTACTTATAAGTATTATAAATATTTTTCTAAATTTATGATTCAGAGTGAGGAGGCGTATGAATCAAACGTATTTCGAATGTTGTGAGTTTGATGTCAACGTTGCACTCATACTCATTGCTACTTATACTTATAAATCAATGTTGTAGCGAGTACGAATGACTCAGAGTAGTTGAAATTCAATTTTTAAAATTGCATGAGTGCTTATGAGTAGCGGAAAAACGATTCATTGCTGATCTCTGGTGCGCACATCTAGTACACTGGATACATGGCTTCCGTCAATCACAATATGATCGATAGGGTTGGATGTTGATCGATCAGAGGACATCCAAATGGCCTTGTGAAAGTCAAGATGCTACATACTACCATGTTATGCGCTGCGGCGAAATCGATAGCCTCATACCATTAGAGTTTAATTAATTTAAACAATAAAGTTTTATAGTCAAAATTGAACTGACCTAATTAACATTTTAATTCTATTTTTATACCTACAACTTAACGAATAAACTACTTAGACTAACAGTGACTAGACTAAATAAGTGATGGCACTATACCTCCCTTTTTATAGTCACTAAATATTTAGGAATATCACACATTAAAGTTAAACCATATTTATTACCAAAATTCGATTCCGGTAATGGACCAATTGTACCTATTACAACTATATCGAAACCGTTAGTGAGTGTTGGAGTAAGTACAAGTTTCTCTATATTTTGAGGTTTAACTTTATTCAATATACATTTTTCACAGCGTCTAACAAATTTTGTTTTGTCTCTAGTCATTTTCTTCCAGTAATATTTCGTCCTAAGCTTCGCATATAATCTCTTATGACCGCAATGTCCTCCTAAAATAGGGTCATTATGGTAAATTTCCATTAATTCCTTTTTTTTATGTTCTCTTTATTATTTCAATCGGTTCCGTAATAATAATTTCAAAAGTTTTCAGTATCTTTATACCATGGTTTTTAAATTCCTGTATTGAGAAAATTGTAAAAATTACATCATTTTTTGGCCATTCTGTTCTGTAACTTTTTCCATTGTTGGCTTCAGTTTGTAACCTCGAAAGTATATAGTCTAAACTAAGTGTTTCGTTCACAATTTCGAATTCAACAGATAGCAGTTTTTGAAATTTTTTATAAATATTTATACGTAGTTTTTTATAATTATTCTGATCAATTATTTGGGTTCTAATTTGTGGAATATTCTTACTGAATTCCTGAGAAAATTTATCACAAATTTTTAGTTCAATGTCTTCATTATTGAAAGCTTGGTTAAATTTAATTTTTCCATTATTTTGTCCTTTTGACATAGATCGGGTCATAACTAGTACTTGATTATTATCATTATTCTTTAATTCGTCTATTGATATTCTAGGTAGAGCTGCTGCTCCCACATTCGATTTTCCTTTAATGTATTCAACAGTGAAATTATATCTACCAGCTGAAGTCTAATATGTGTTAATTTAGAAGATGGGTCTTTAATATTGAAGAGATAAACTAAAGGTTTGTGATCTGAGAAGTTCAAGTTCAATTATATGTTTTTTCTGTTCAGAATGTGAAAAAGATTTTGAAGCAAAGTATATATGTAAATCATTACCATTAAAATTTTGACTTAATTATGCACCACAACCTAGTTTTGATGCATATACAGTTACTATAAATTGTTTCGTAAAGTCAGGATATTGTAAAATTTGAGGAGAAAGTAGTTCAGCTTTCAATTTTCCAATTAAACTGAACCTTTTTTCTGGTATGTAATTTATTGATGCTGCTATTGTAGCAAAAATTGGAACAAAACGTCTAACTGCGTCTTTATCAGAAGGTGTTGACTAATTTTCTACTGCTTTCATTTTTGAATCATATATGTGCTAAAAAGGTAACTTCAGATGGAAAAAAATTGCATTTATAAGGATTTACTTTTAAATTATAATGCCTTAAAATATCAAAAACCTCTTTCAAATTATTCAAGTGATGTTGTTTACTACAACCAATAATAATAACATCATCAACATAAAAAAATGCTTCATTAGGCGTAAGATCAGAAAATGCAATAAATATTATTCGTGAAAAAGAATTAGGTGCTATGTTGAGAGGTAAAACTTTCCATCTAAAAGATCCTTTATCAGTGCTAAATGCTGTAACCTTGAATCTGAGTGTAATGGAATTTGATGAAATCCAGAGAACAGATCAATTACTGAAAAATGTTTCGCACGTCTTAAATTATCTAAAATATCATCAATACGAGGCAAGGGAAACTTATCCGCAATAAGTTTTTTATTTACTGTACGGTAATCTACACACATTCTATAAGATTTCTGATTATTTGTGCTCTTCATAGGAACAAGAATTAGCGGACTATTGAAATCCAAGCTACTTGGTTCAATTAAATCATTATCTAATAAATGCTTAACCTGTCTATTTATTTCCTCCCTTTGAGACATATCAAGCCTGTAATTCTTAATATAGACGGGCAGTGAATCAATTAATCTGAGTTTCTGCTCATAAAAATTGTTCGCTGTCATTTTGTCTTCTTTAAGTGCGAAAATGTCCGAATAAGATTCACATAGTGGTATTAGGTCATTTTGGACATCTTTTGGCATTTGATTCCCTAGAATGTCCTTAAATTCCTGAACACGTTGATTATTTATGCACTTCTTGTTAATTGAATATATGTAATAATTTCGTAATTTCTCCATCTTTATTTTATCATTTCTAATATATTTAACTTCATGAGTAATATTAACTATTCGTAAAATTGGATACTCAGAATCGGTAATTCCCTTTGCTATAAAAACTCCCTGTTCATTTTCCTGTAAATCAACAAACATTAGTTCCTTAATATAATATAATTTAAAAATTCTAAATACCTCACACTTGGCGGTATAATACAATGTAACATTTATTGTTTTTAAGAAAATACTTGAAATCATCATTAACCACATGAAATACCTGTTGAATTATATTATTTGAAATAATCAAATTTGTACACACAGTTCCTAAAGTTGATTTTGCATCAGATGTAATTCCGGTAATACTTAAAATTTCATTCTGATTTAAAATAATATCGGGTTGTAAACTTGAAATTTTTATTAATGAGATATCTGCTTGAGTATCTACAAGAAAAGTAACTGATTTAATTGTATCTATACAATTTAATTTAATAAAATCAGCATAATTTAAATTTAAGCTGTAAACAGAATTTTGAACTGAAAGTTTGTTAGAAATATCAAGTGGAAAAGCAATTGTATTTTGCTTTAAAGCTGTTCCTTCAAAGAGCCGTTGTTGAGGGACTTCTGAGTTTAAAGTCCTAATTGTTATTTCGCGCAAAGCGACTTGTGTAATTTCTCGGATTATTTCAAAATTGATCATTGTTATTATGTCTATAGTTTGTTCTGGAGTAATCATGGGTGTTATAATCTCCACGATAGTTCCTTTGATGAGAATTATTACGAAATTGATTAAAACTATTGCCCCGATAAGCATTGGTTCGAAATTGTCTAATGCGATTTGCTTGAAAATCATTATTACGAAAACGAACATTACTATTTCTGGCCTGATTTTAGATTGATAAAACTTGTTGTACCTTTACTTCAGTTGTTTGCTCAATTAATAGTTTTGCAACAACTTCCTTAGGGTCCTAAAAAACTGATGATGCTAATATTGATTTGACTAAAGTAGATTTTGCATTCAAACGACAAACACTAATTGTTTTTTCAACTGCCATCTCATGAGCTATGTTCTGTGTAATACCTTCCAGAACTAAAGAACGTTTTAAAGAATCAGCCAGTTCTTCAGCTTGTTTAGAAATTTCCGTAAAATCATTGTTCCTAACATTAAGATTGGACCCCAAGGAAATTGAAGACGAACTCAAAATTGAATACAATGTATCTGTACTTAAAATAAAAGAAATACAAACTGCACCTTCTTCGATGACGCACTATATGTTCTAGAGTTTGATCGCACTCCTACATCTAAAACACAGATAATGAAGATTAGACGCCTATGTAACATTGTAATATATTGTGCCATGTAAGGTCACGGATCAAAAAATTGTTTTCGTAACAGTATCTACATTGCTTGTAGTGGTGCTCATGATTTCTCCTTATGCCAAATTAATAAAACATCAGAATATGCTTCCTTCAAATGCTTTAACTGTATGAAGAAAATTTTTATAAATATTCATTATAGGGCAGATGATCCTCGATGCCCTAGCCGTAAAGAATACCTAATTATGCGCGATAAAGTCAACAAAAAAAATCAGCCTCAACAAAATAACTTCTATCGTGAACTTTTTGACCAAGTCCCAAATGTAACGCAAAATGATGAATCTACAAACACTGTTCCGAATGAAAATAGCCATACTTTTGCCACTAAAAGCTATGCTGAAGCAGTGAGAACACCGCACTGATCTCATCACACAAAAGGTAATATCTTCAAAAATGTACTTCAAAGATGGATCAGCTTACTGTAATAATGCAAATGCTTAAATATGCTGTCTAATTCTATAGATACCAGCCTTCATGTAATGCATTGGAATTGTCAATGCTTACTGTCCAGGTTATTCTGACGATTTTAGAACAATTATTTCATTTTAGGCGATTTTAATTCCCACCACAGAAGTTGGAACTGCAATATAACAGATAGAGCAGGGAAAATATTTTACGACACCCAGAATTCGTCGAACTATTACATTTACTATCCTTCTAGTCTCACTAGATTTCCTTAGAACTTACAATATCGAAATTCATCTACAATTGATCTTCTTCTATCAAATTCCACACTTTTTCAGAGATCTAGAAACCCATCCGAACAAACTAAACTCTGATCACGTTCCAATTACATTTATTATTAATGAAACTGTTAGGGATAGTGTACAACTCTTTCAAATAACTAACTCTAGAAATGAACAATGGGAAAATTGTTTATCTAACTTACCCGTGGGAAACAAACACTTTTGGACAATTTCTAAACATATCAGAAATAAATCTAGAGCGATAGACAAGTTAGTAATCGACAACCGTGAAGTAACGGAGAAACTTGAGATAGCAAATGCAATTGCCGATCAGTTTGTTCTTGCTCATAATACATCAACCAATTTTTCCAGCTCCCTTGAGATAAAGTAAATTTATTAGCTAGCTCAATTGCTGACGATGTATTTTTAAATGAGGACATAACTACCTTAACTAGTTTTGAGGAAATTGTATTTATTATTAAGAATCATAGAAACTCAAAAGCACCGGGATTAGACAGAATTACCATCTTGGCACTCAAGAAACTTCCTAATTCAGCTTATAACTTACTAACGAAATTTTATAATTTTTGTATTCAACACTGCTACTTTCCTAAGAGTTTTAAAAAGGCTAAAGTAATTCCAATTGCCAAAAGTGGTAAAGACCCTAAACTAAAATCTAGTTACAGGCCAATCAGTCTGTTAAGTTCGTTAGACAAGATTCTAGAGCGGATTATACTGAATAGACTCAGAAACTTCGCAGATGGAAATAATCTTCTCCATAATTGTCAGTATGGATTTAGACCTCAACATTCTACCACACATCAATTGAAAAGAGTGGTAAATATGCTAAAATTAAATAAAAATAGACGATATTCAACTGGTGTAATTTTTCTCGATATAGAAAAAGCTTTTGATTCGATTTGGTACAAGGGATTCACTTATAAGCTGTACAAAATGCGGCTTCCAACATATCTAATAAAAATAATTGAAAGCTTTTTAACTGACAGGTCATTGTAGTTGATATTGCTGGAACCTTTTCGGCGGAAAGACTTATCCTTGCAGGAGTGCCACAAGGTTCTGTGCTATCTCCCCTTCTTTACAATCTCTACATAGCAGACTACAAAGTACCAACTGGAAATGACGTTGCATTTTATGCCGACGATAGTCCATTTATTTCTTGTGGAAAAGTGTCAAACGCGATTGTCAAGCGCATGCAAAGAGTTCTTACTCATGCCAATGAATATTTTACCAAGTGGAAAATTAAAATCAATAACGAAAAAACTCAAGCGATACTTTTTCCGTTTAATAAATCTCCGAAAAGAATTCCCACAATTAAAATGTTTATTAAAAGGACGGAGATTCGGTTTTTAAATTCTATTAAATACTTAGGCGTAACACTCGATAATAAACTTACATACATGGAACATGTAGAACATGTTAAATAGAAGGTCAAAACTTAATACCAAAAACAAATGTCTTGTATACAACCTATGTATTAAACCTATTCTTACATATGCCTGCGTTATCTGGAAGAACTGCGCAAACTCTCACAAGAAGAGACTCCAGATAATTCAAAATAAAAACTTGAAAATCATTTACAATTTACCAAGTTGGTTTTCCACTAGGGAACTACATAGAATTTCAGGGCAAAAAACAATCGAAACTCTAATAAACGACTTGAACCAAACATTCTATGATAAATGTAGTAGGTCTACTTTTTCTCATTTGAGGAGTTTGCAGGACGTTGACTGAGTGACTCTATACCCAGGTATAGATTTATTTTAGTTAATGCGATTAAACTTTTCAAAATTTCCATCTGTGATTATAGATATAGGTTTTTACTATCTTTTTCCTATAATAAGTTATTCTAATGCACTTATTAATTTATAAAATGTATTTATTTGTTGTAATATCTAAAATGATAATAATTCAAAAATGTAATATAAATAAGAAACTCATTGATAGTAAATAAATAAATAATAATTTTCATTATATTTATATATTTTAATTTTAAGTACTTTTGAAACGAATTTATTGCAATACATACAATAAAAAATATAATCAAGCAGAACATATACATATTTGAAATTTTAGTGACAGTTTCAGGATAATAGTGCAAACCTTTCGCAGAAATTAAACAACGAAATCTGCTTTTCTGTTCCACACCAATCGTTCTTTCAATAACGTTTTTTGCTTTGGAATCGACTCTATTAAAATGGCGCTCTGGTGACCCTTGCGCACCACAACCAATTATTCATGGGAAACGTGTTTTTGAATAAAAGGATGTTTTACTTGTATTTTTTCCCTTCTATCCTCCTGGCGTTTATCCATTTCTTGTATATTTTTTTTCAAAGAATTTTATAATCTTTTAAAATGCAGCAAACAGTAGAATGCGACACACCAGTAATAACATCGTTAACACTACTTCTTTGTTAACCTCCATCAGCAAAAATCTCAGAGCGCAACATAATTTAAGGATTGGTGGAATGGCACAGCAGTGGATTGATGGCTTTAAGAAATTGCTTAGTTGTTGCAGCAAAAACATAATACCATCTTTGCAGATGTGAAAAACATACACTAACTTTACAAATATATTGTTATTTAAATAAATAAAGGATTTATTATAAATCAATAATATATGCACACAACATGTGATTTATTTCATAATATCTAATTATTAACAAATATAATAAATAAATAGCGAAACACTTACCTGAAATGAAAATAAAAAAAATGATAAGGATGTATTCATTAGAGCTAATAAAAAGGTTTTCCTTTCGCATTTTGTAAAAAGTTTTATATTCGCAGGAAAGATGGCGACCATAGTTGTCACTAGACATGCTATTGCCATTTCGTTGTTATTGAAGTTCTTCCTATCAAAAATAAATATTTTTATGTTAATAAATTATTTTTAAAATTTTTGTATTAACAAAATTTCATATTACAGAATTACATTTAAAGTATATAAAAATGATAGAAAAAGTTTATTTACATATGGATTATTTTTTCCATTCCAATATTTTGTACCCATTTTTATTTTATATTTTTTTCAACGGAAGTATTTTTTCTAGCTTCTTTTCAACCGTTGAATGATAATTTTTAATCTAGCTGAGAAGTGAGATAAAAACCTCTCGGGAGTGCTTATGTGTGAATGAGATGTAAATGCATCGGCGAACATGTTTTTATATTGCGCACAAAAAAAAAAAATCAAACGGGAGGAAGAATAAAGAAGATTGAATAAGAAGAAAAATAATGATGAAACTTCTACATCTAGTAACTTATCATATTATGTCTCTATTGGATGCACAAAATAAGAGTTTGCATGCTATTCTATGGCGCATATTAAAGAAACCATTGGAATCGTTGAAGCATCATTTAATGTGATCAAAATATCGAGGTATATCATCAGCTGTAGATTATATACGATTTCGGTCCATGACATTCTCAAACAGACGAGGGATGATCCAAGCGCTCAAAGGACTGGGCATACGAATTGGCAGCAAAGCAACATCCGAAGTAAAGGGTGTACAGCCAATTAGCGAAGAGGAGAGTCTAAATATCAATATCCTAACCACTGCATACCCAGGCGAGGACATAGAATCAGCTTCTTAGAGGCAGTAGTGGAAAGTGGCTCTCCCCATTGATAAAAACATACACATCCATATATTAAAACAATTCTAAAGATTGAAGGTCAGGTTAATGTCTCTTAATCAAAAGGTATCTTATCACGTATCCAGGGCCATAAACTGAGCGTGCAATCAGCGAACAGAAGAAATTATAAGCATTAAGGTAATCACTCAGAGTCTGCATCTGGGGGTAGCAGATAAGATATCCAACTGATGAAATTTTATTCCTCCCTCTTGAAAAACACACAAAATGTATAGCGGAGTTGACAAGAGTATATAAAGCTCTTGCAAAGAATAAATCCCGCCGAAATGCTGCCATTGGGAAAGAAAATAGTACCTATACTATTCTATCTATACATGAGTAGAAAGGGTAAAATTGCTGCTACGAAAATAGGCAATTATCGTTTATACGAGTACAGGAGAAAGAATAAAATGGGATTTGAGCGATTTTTTATTTACAAAGGGGCATAGAGAAATTATTCAGGTGTGTTCTGACAACCGCACTATTTTAAATCGCAACTGATATTAAAAATACCAAATTTTTTTCAGGGTGTTCTGAAACTCACGCGTTTTACTTGCGATTTTCGAAGATATGTTTTAGTATTAATATATCTACATATAAAAGTATATGTGGATTTTGTGTTAAGTTTTATAGCGCTTTACCGGCTGAATAAAAGTGTAATTAGGATGGTTTATGAAGAAAATGCTGTAAAAGTACTATTCCAGACACGATACGCTTACTGAGTGATTTAAGGTTTCTGGCGGCCGGTTCCTTCGAAGGCGTGATTGCCAATGACATAAATCTCAGTATGGGACGTTCTACATTGTGTGAAATGTTATGGAATGTACTTAAGGTTTTTGAAAACAAACTATGCTATATGAAGGTTATTTTTAGAATTTTAAGCAATCAAAGTGATTACTGCGCATGTAAATTTGTGAAAGAAATTATGAAAAATATTTCTTCGGCGACTGCCTCTCAGCAAATTTCTCGCAAAAATCTGAGAGTAAATTAAATTGCCATGAAGAGTTTCTAAAAAATATATCGTTCGGAGTCGACTTTAAACTGTAGCTCCCGCCACTCATGTATAAAACTAACGTTCACAACAAAAGTGGTGTAAAAAGCTAGGTCGTAACTCTTACTGAAGAGTTGTAATGTCCAATCATGTATTTATGTAATACATTTTACTCGGCAAAATATTCTAATGGAGACCATGGTTAATTTAAGACATTCGTTCGCACGGTTGTTGAAAGAACTATTAGTAATTTAAAGAGTATATATTCTAAATATCTAAATCTAATAATCTAAAAATTACTAAACAATGCAACAAATCTTTAATGCTTGAACATATTTAATCATTTCACTGCAATGTACTCCTGTGATTTGAATCCGCAAACTTTTAGCCTATTTGGCGATTTCGAATCGCATAGACAAATTTTTAGAACTTGCACTTGGCGTTTTTAAAGCAAAAACGCAAATCGCCAAAATTTTGCGCCTAAATCATGCCCGATTGTTGGACCTAATTATGTTGCATAGTATACTTTCTATGGCTACATACATACGACCTCGCGAAGAACGAGGGTGGGTTCACCCCAAAATTAAAAAACAAAATACGATACGCTCAAATTTCTCAAGGCCATTTAGCCTAACATCTTTCATGTTGAAAACATTTGATTTAACCTCATAGACCCCTATGAGACTAAATCTGAAAAAATAGGTTACCCTGTGCTGGGTCCCAAGTGATATGTGAATTTGGAAGAGAAGCTTTCATGATACAAATGAGACCAGCATCTTTCTGTGTAACGGGGTAGATATTTGTGTTATGCATCAGACTATCCTGGAATACCCGGTCTTTTGACAGAGCATTGTAAACTTAATGTACACTTGCTCTGAATGTGGATCCTACCGAACCCAACAACTAAATTCTGTGATGATGAAAATGAAAAATCATCAGATCACGGGAAATTATATTTCTTGGAACAGAACAGTATCCTAAACTTTGTTATTTTACTTGAAATGTAGCAGTTCCGGTCTAAATTAAGCAATGGAAGTGCAACATCTTTATATGTTTAAGAACAATTCAAATGTTAATGCAGGAATTGTTACAACCTTTTTCCTCCACCTGGGTAACAATCTTGTCGTGATATGGGGGCTTTAATGTAATTCGATTCACTCTGAGAACCAGAGTGAGTTGGAGAGTATGACTAAAGGTTACCCTAATATCATGTGATGACTCTGTTTCGGATCGACGTCATGCTTGATCTTTTCGAACCGTCGGATCACATATATACGTGATGAAAAATATTTTTCATATCACTAATCCGGAGTGTTAAGCTATCCGAGCTTATCAGATGGTTTGCAGTCGGGGGTCTAATCCTACTGTATTATAACGGGGCCTCACTGATGCCTGGGCGCCTCAGTGAGTATTAGGTGCTATGGCATGACCGACCTCCTTTCCCCTCCCTCGTGGGACCTATATGTCAATTTGGTATTTGACATTGGCGTGGAGCATAGGCTAGCCGATTTTGAATTTTATTATCCTTAATAGGCTTAACATTTGTAAAGTTGGTAACACGCCAACGTTTAGAAACCGTGTTAGGACGGCGGTAATTAAGATTACGCTCTCTAACATGTATAGGTCTATGATTAGGGACTGGAGGGTTTCAGATGAGTGTTCCTTCTCTTATCACCAACTGATATCCTTTAATATTAATCTATATGGGAGCCTTAACAAGCCTTTTAGAAATCAAAGAAGAACCGACTGCATCAGATATGAGACGGCAGTGAAGGGGGAACTTAGAGCCCTTAGGGACGCTCCACAGCATCGATCATCGAGTTGGATCTTTGACGGATATTCTGTTGTCTTGTTATAGAGATGCTTGGCCTCTCACTTACACGGGTAGGAGGAGCCAGCCTGCCTGTTGGAATGCGGAACTCCAGAGATTCCGCTGTTGTACTAGGAGACTCTTCAATAAGGCTAGGAGGTCGGGCAAGGATGTTGACTGTTTATCCAGTTTAATAAATTATAAAGGGGAAATAAAGAGCTCATAGAGAACCACCTGTGTGAGTTTCTGCACAAGTATCGAGGATGTTGCTGATGTGGCTCGTTTCCGTAGGATGCTATCGAAGGACCCCAAAGTCCTAGACTTCGTTCAAAAGAACAATGGCACGTGGACATCCTCGAGAAAAGAAACCCTGAGGTTCTATTGAGCACTCATTTTCCCGATTGTGAGGATCCTGGAAGCTATCCGTTGGGTGTAGCTGATCCCTTTTGTAATGCTGGCATTATGCCAGTTTTGGAAGAAATCATTACCAGGGTTGAAGTCAAATGGGCTATAAGTAGCTTTGAGTCGTTTAAGTCGCCTGATCCGGATGGTATCTTTCCGGCTCTGCTTCAGCATGGTGGTGATATATTACACGAATATCAGGTGGACGTGTAAAGGAACTGTTTATGGTGGACTGATATACCTGAGGGTTTGAAAGATGTGCTCGTGATGTTTATACCAAAAGCTGGAAAACCCAGTCACATCGGCCTTGAAGGCTTTGGAGAGACCTATCGATCTATATTTAAGGTCAAACATTGACCGGTCTTTGTTGAGTAGATCGCAACATGCTTACATTAAGGGTAAATCTGTTGAGAGCGCTCTTCATGATGTGACTGGTTTTGTTGAGGCGAATTTGGCTAGGTGAGTACACACCGTCGGCTTTCCCTGATATAGAGGGGGCCTTCAAGAACGTTTCCACTTTTTCTATTGAGAATTCACTAAGGGAAATACATGCCCTAGATTTTCTGGTGCGGTTTATCACCAACATGTTGAGTAACAAGCTAATCCGATCGAATCTGGGTGGATGTTCTGTTTTCAAGCGTGCGACCAGAGGTACACCACAGGGGGGTGTCCTATCCTCTCTTTTGTGGCTCGTGGTTGCTAATTTTGGTCTGAGGCTCTTAGAAAGTAGGGGCCTTAGGGTTGTGGCATATGCCGAAATGTGATTATTCTTGTGGGTGGAAAATTTTTGCCGACGCTGGGGGAACTGAATCTGCTCTTGGGATTTTATCCTTTGGGGATAAGTCCAAAATAGACGGACCTCGTTTTGTTTTCGCGTAGGTACAAATTGAAACCTTCAGGTTGCCAAGATTAGCTGGTAGGGAGCTGCCGTTGTCTTTTGAGATCAAGTACTTCGATGTTGTCCTGGACAGTAAGCTGAACTGGAAACGAAACACCGAGGAAAGAATGAAGAAAGGACTGAATGCTTTCTACCAGTATAGAACCTCCATAGGTAGGAACTGGGGTCTTCCGCCTAGGACCATTCGCTGGATATACCTGGCGATTGTTAGACCGGTTATTACTTATCGTTGTGTTATCTGGTGGTGTGCCTTAGATAAGAGTTTTCAACGAAAAATCTCGGATAAGGCTCAGCGAATTGCCTGTAGTGAGGAAGAGTTGCCCTCAGGCTACTCTTGATAATATGCTCTGTCTGACTTCGTTTTAATTATATGTCAAGCGGTGTGCAGCGCGTTGTGCCATACGCCCGAGGGAATCGGGTTGCTGGAAATAGCGCTCGATAGGTCACTCTAGAGTCCTGAATATCGTCTTTTCTAATGGAAGGTATGGAGTTTAGGATAAAGCGACTGATTATATTGTGCCTGAGGCTATATTCCTACCTGGTTTGGGAATAGTTATACCCAATAGGGCACAATAGAATGGTGGGGTACACCAGGGGCAGAGTGGTATACCCATCTTCACAGATGGGTCTAAGGTAGGAAGATAAACAGGTACTGGGGTTTTCTGTAGGGAACTCGGTCTTGAACTTCACTTCAGGTTGAATGATAACCGCAGCGTTTTTCAGGCAATACTGAAGGTTGTTGAGGCCGTAGCTGGTGGCCCATCTTCAGATTCGGAATCTGACATGATCTTCGTTGGCAGTCAGGCTGGCTTTAGGGCCATTGTGTCGGTCTGGTACAAATCACGGCTCATTCGCGAGTGCAAAGAGTAGTTGAGGACTTTTGGACCAGACCGTATCCGTCTATGCTCGGTTCCGGGTCATAGCCTAATACTGGGCAATGAGACGGCGGATGCCCTCGCTAGGTTAGGTTCGCTTTCAGCGGGCGATTTAATAGCTCGTTCCGACCTCCCAGTCTGACACCTCTATGGTCTAATCGAAGGATGGGTCAGGGAGGAAGAGCAGAGGTGTTGGGAAAACGGATCGGGTTGCTTTGTCTCTAGGTGTAGACAGTAAGAGTACAGATTGGCTGCTGGGCTTGGTCAAGGCAAGCTTAAGTATGGTTGTCGGTTTTATTACGGAGCACTGCGAGATTAGGACGCTGATCTATTCCAGATCCCAGCCGGACTGTTGCAGGGTATGTTGCGATGAGGAGGAGTTAGAAACTATCGAACACTTCCTCCGTAACTGCCCAGCCCTTGGTAAGACCTTTGAGCGCTTGAGTTTTGTATCGAGAGCCGACATTAAGGCTCGCCACAGATTTATTAGCAGCTTGGTCTGGTTGAGAGTGTAGTCGCGCTCTCACTCTCTTTTGTTTGCGTCTGTTTCCTTCTGTGTGATTTCTCCGATTCCCATTCCCCCTCCTCCCCTTACCTGCATGCTCTCCTTTCGTCCTATTCCCTCTATTTCCTTCTCTCTCTAAGGACGTTGTACAATGGGTCAATTTAGACCTCCGGGTACTGTACTTGTCTTAACTGACAAGTACACGTCCTATAACCTAACCTAACCTACAACCTTTCATTGATATCAATATCATATTCCAAGAATGCTGCTCCGTGGCACAAATATTTTTATAGAAATAGTTCTGTTTAAGATAATCTTTCATAAAATTTAGGTTTAATTAGCCTTTCTTAGTTTACTCAAAAAAACGAATTTCACGGCTTTATTAAGCAAAATAAAAAACTATTACACAAATTAACTTTACATTAAAAAATAGAAATTTTTGAAATATGTGTGAGGTAATTCAGTACAAAATTCAATTTTAGAATAAAAACTTTTACTTATAACAAGACATAAATACGGTGTAGTGTTTCACTACTCTACTTAATAAGATATTTACTTACTTTAATTTATAAACAGCGTTCAAAGAGCACCATACATTAGCCACTTTGTCTTCGAAAACTCCTCTGGCAATTGGAAACAGACGACGTAGTAAGGTAAGAAAAGAATCCAATGACGTCGTCCATGGCAACCACAGTAATAAAAATGTTAGACTTGTGACCAATCCAATCTGACACAATTTAAATATGTTTTTTAAAAACCTTAAAATATATGTTGACCATTTAATATTGACAAAATCAAATATTTAAAAGAGGGATAAGAAGAATATTAAAATTGGATGAAAACGTGGAATTAAATTAGAATGTAAATAATTTTGATGAATCGATAGAAGGCACAATTAAAAAACTTACAGTACGAAAAACAATACGCGAGAATACCAGTGTGAATAAATGGTTTAACGGACAATTACGGACATTAAAGAAGAATAAAATAGAAAAGTACCATATAGCAAAATTTGGAAATAATACTGTAGCATGAAATAATTATAAAAGTACCAGAAACATATATAAAATGAAACTGGAAAGTGAGAAAAATACATATATTAACAATAAGATAAAGACAAAGATCAAAGACAAATGTGGAATAATATAAAAGGTTTAGTTTTCAAAAAGAATAAATCTGTGTTAAAAAATGTGATATTTAATAATGTAGAATATAATAACAGCTCCGATATAGCTAACCAGTTTAATCATTATTTTGTAAATAGTATTAAAGAAATAAGAAAATGAATAGAGGATGTGGAATACGATAATAAAATAAATGTGATAAGTAATAAATTTATTCTCGGTACAATAGCCATTTCAGAACTTAAAAAAATTTGGGAAACCATAAAGAAAAGCCAAATTATAATAAAGTGAATATATGTTTAATCTTAGATAACTGGCAGTTATGTGGAAATATAACGTTGCGAATAATAAATTCATCATTGGATACGGGAGTTTTTCCAGATAATTGGAAAATTTCAATGATTACACCAATTGAGAAAATAGCAAAAACAAGTAAATGCGAAGAATATCGTCCATATTCCAGTGTGAAAAAATTTTAGAGAAAGTTGTTAAACAACAGCTTAAAAAATACGTGGAAAAAAATAAATTATTTTCAAAATATAAATCGGGTTTTCGGAAAAACTTTTCGTGTGAGGTAAACGGTAAACTATGTTATTAATAGATGTAAGATAATTGAAAATAATAAGGATATAATGGCTATTTTTCTTGACTTTAAGAGAGCGTTTGAAACCATTGATAGATATATACTACTGATAGATATATACTACTGTTAAATTGGTTTAAGTAATATATATCAAATAGAAAACAAATGACTAAAGTGAATGATGCTGTATCCAGTGCTATAACCAACGACTGTGGAGTACCTCAGGGATCAATTCTGGGAGCCCTATTATTTATTCTATATATAAATGATCTACATACATACATACATAATTGGCCATTACAACCCTTCAGTCAGGATTACGACCTAGCTTCTCACGCCACTTATGTTGTGTGCGTTAATTTTATACATGAGTGGCGGGACCTACAGTTTAAAGTCGACTCCGAACGACAGATTTTTGAGAAGCTTTTCATGACAATTTTTACTCTCAGAGTCTTTGCCAGAAATCAGCTGAGAGGAAGTCGCCGAAGAAATATTTTTTCGTTTTGATGTCTGACCTGGGATTCGAACCCGGGCCTTTTGTCTAATAAGCCAACACACTACCCACTAGACCACGGCGACTTCAATGATCTACATAATATAATAGAAAAGTGTGAAATAGTTTTGTGTGCAGATGATACCCTAATATTTAATGAATCTGATAATGATGAACAATGCCAAATAAACTTAGAACATGACATGACAATAGTAAAATGAATAAACTAAAATTTAATGAAAATAAAACGAAAATGTTGGAAATAAACATGATCAGTGAAACACCTTGTATAATTAATAATAAAACAATTGAGAGTTGAAAATATAAAATATTTGGGATTTATAATAGACAAGAACTTGAATTTTAAAGATCATGGTAATTATATGTGTAAAAAAATAGAGAAAAAATTGGATTTTTCAAAAGGATAAGATAGGAAATATCTACAATCACGGCAGTTAATATATAACACGATCATTAAGCCACACTTTGAATTTGATTCTACAATATTATATACATGCTGTACAAACATACAAATGGAACTACTAAGTGGCAACACCTGTGAAGCCTGTTTTAAAAAATAAATGTTGTCAATATAGTACAGAAATTCTAAATCTTGTTAGAGAAAAAAGAAAACTTAGAAGGTAGTGGCATAATAGTCGCTATCCTATTCCAAAAACGCAACTGATCAGGTACATTGCTCTACTGCAGAGTAACCTGACACAAATACAAAAATCTAGACTTGCTAATTACCTCCAGAATCTGGACAAAAAAAAAAAAACACAAATTATTGTCTCTGGAAAACTGTAAGGCATATGTGATGTTCTATCACTATAGAATAACCACTAAGATTTGAAAACCATACTTTAGCAAAGATCTTTAGCGAAAAAGTTAATGCTTTTGCATGTCACCTGGAGAATGTCTTCACACTACACGACATTAATGCTCATATTTGTCCACCAAACATAATACTGTTAACGCATCTAAAAAACTCCGGCTTTCTCACGTAAAGGCCGCTTTTGAAAGCCTTGACGTGAAAAAGTCTTCGGGCCCCGATGGCATTACAGCCTCAATGTTAATCAACTTATCCACTAGTGCTATAAGGATTGTACTAGTCATATTGAAGCAATGTTAAGAATTGGCTACTTCTACAATTGTTAGAATTCCCAAGCCGGGAAAAGATGCTTGTCAAATTACATCAATAAACCCATTATTATCAACAGCGTTCGAAAAAATTCTTCTCCAAAGCCCTGAACATCAGTTTGAATCTCGATCTAATCATGGTACCATTGAGCAGGCTCGGTACTATAATTGAATCGGCTTTTGAAAAGAAACGATATTGTTCAGCATTCGATAAGGTTTGGCATGATGGTCTACTCAGCAAAATAACACGACTGCCCCCCGAGAATACACACAAACTTCTTAAAAGTTATTTAACTGACATAACTTTTAAACTCAAATTGAATGACGAACTATCTACAACAAAAAAATCTCCGCAGGTGTCTCTTAGGGAAGCATACTAGGCCCTATTCTACATTTAACTAGCTGACCCGACGAACTTCGTCCCGCCCAAAATTGATTTTTTTATTACCCAAAACGGGTCACATTATATATTTATTGTAATACGCTGCATATCGATAACCACTCTACGATCTTACTCACCAAATTGGATTCGTCAATGATTACTATGTCCCTAACTATTCAGTTTTAAACGATTGCTATATCAATTTTTTTTATCATCTAAACAAAAAAAGAATGGTTAAAATCGGTTCAATAGTTATAGGTATCACTTGAAGGATGGTCACGCCCATTTTTGGTGGAATTGTCGACATCGACTCTACGAATTTACCCAATTCAATTCAATTTTAACGCTTTGCCACGCCCTCTTAATATTTAGGGCTATAAAAAATAGATGTTGTCCGATTCTCAGACCTACCCGATATTAGCACACCAAATTTTATGAAAATCGGTATATCCATTTCGAAGGAGTTCAATCACTAACATCGCGAGACGAGAATTTTATATATTAGAAATTTAAAATTCAATTCAAGTTTATTCAGTAATACTTGAAATGCTTTTTAACAACAAAATATTACAAATATTTAATATTATATACAATATGCTAAAAAATGTACTTTTTAATTTTCAAGCTATGATTGCCGAATTATTTTTAATGCTTCGGGGGTAGAGTCAGCTACTTTAATTGCTAATTAGATTGTCCCTCACCTGCCCTAAAACGGAAATATAGGGTTGCCTTTCAAACTTGGGATTTTTAACTTTTCGTGAATTTAACGCTTTATTTATGTTAATAACTACAAAATCAATATTTTTTATTTATTTATTTATTTTAAGAATTACAATACAATTACAAATTATATTATAATCATATACGAGCTGAGTAACTTCGACCATATGCCCGGTGTAGTGTCACAGACCAGAGCCTCTGGTGGTAATCGAACCCACGACTCTCACGCTAATAGTCTAGCACACTACCCACTAGACTACCAGGGCGCTCATTTTTTTTTAATGGATAGTTAGTTTGGCTATTAGTCTTCCATTTTCTGGTATTGTTGTAATAATACACTGAGAGAAAAAAAATTACAACAACAAAACTTGAAAGTAAGAAAATACTACTGCTAACATTTAACGCGGCACAAATTGGACTGAATATTATGTCTTGCCATTCAACACAGTTGATAACGACTTCAAAATTTAAGATTTTGCGAAATTGCTTGACGATCGCACTTTTCGTTTACAAAACAATGTGGAAAATGTTAAAAAAATTAAAAAAAAATTCCCTCTTTTCACCTTCATTCACATATAACTTTTGAGGTAGGAATGTAATCTTTAAACAACTTCGCAGAATTTTACATAATATAGTCGTCAACAACTATGCTGACTTTCAAGCCAAAATATTCAGCTCAATTTGTGTCGTTTAAAAAACACTAAAACCTATTTTCGACAAATTTATTAATTAATTTTAAAAATAGAGTGCATATTGTAAAAGCTGAAATTTATGCCACTGATATGAATTATACTTCAGTAATTTAGACTATAGACACTGTTTCTACATTGGGAAACAAAACTCCTCCCCATGGGTTAAGTAAATAAACTTAAATTTTATTTACTATCGTGATAAGACGGCACATACAGCATTGAATGAAAAATAGGGTTTTGAAATTTGGTGTACTGTCGTGAACGCCCGTAATTAAGAAAAATTTGGATTTTCAAAAGAATCGACTCAGCTCCCATATGTCTTTTAAACTAAAATCTTCATATTTTCCATAAATATGAAAGTTGCAAATATGAAATATGAAAAGTTGCAGTTAAGATACATATCAAAGCAAGGACTATTGGTCCTGCCATATATCCTTTTACAAAAAATTCTTGCAAAACCTTTAAAATTGTACTTTCTATGAGCCAACGCACTGTACGGCTGTTGATATTCTAGCCGGCACTCTATGCTATGTTATGACTTTCAATTAATCAATAAAATATATAATATTGCAAAGTTATCCATTAACTGAAAGTCCTAAAACGGTCTTGGTTTTTTATTTATTTCTTTTTATATAAAGATACCAACGGCTGCAAAAGATTCAATGTTAAAAAGATATATCAATAGACCTATAGATAATATGTACTCATTTCACAGTAATGTCAATGCGGAGAGAGTTTTTGCGATGGCGAAGAGGAAAGAGGATATGGCACCTCATAAGGAAATATACACCAGATGTCAGCAAGTAAAGGCCCGCAAAACAAATGTATTCATTTCCTTTTAAATATTCAGCAGTTGCACTCAAAGAAACAAAATATGGAAAATGGTATTAAAATAATGAAGAGGGTTTTTCAGGAAAATTCAAAATGGAATGCTGAGGAATGAATAAAGAGATTGAAAGAGATAGAGAGCAAACAAGAAACAAAAAAAGACGTTCGGAGAGTGCAGTTCTATTTCAAAATTTGATTGATATGGACGAGCGTATGGACTTATTTAATTTTTTACATGAACTATCTTATGTAAATGTACAGATTAATCGGATTAAAATTTTTAAAAAGCAAATAAACATTTGAAGACGCTAAATTATAAATATTGCGGTGAAAAAGTTTGGCAAACAACAAATTTGGGTTTAGAGCAGTGAAGGGCAACACATATATTATCATAGTTCTGGTTGTGTTGGTAAAGCAGCGGAGAACACAAGTCAACGTAATTTTTGAGAGTCGTACACTGGGAAAATAAAAAAATTGGTTTATTGTGTTGTTTGTATGTTGTTAAGTGGGGTTTTAATATTTTTTGTTTTTTGATTAATTATTGTTTACAAATGTTTATAAATTATAGTTTATTTTTAATACACATAAGGAATTTCTAGTGACAAAATGGAGCTATTTCACTAGAAAATATTATAAATAATTAAATAACTTCAAAATTTAGTACGAAGTTGCTTCTCCTTTATTATTTATTAATTCCCTTAATCTTTTGAACATACTTAGCGCAAGGTTCTTCAAAGTACTTGTAGGAATTGCCCTCCATTCACTTTGCCTTTTATCACAACATGTTTCAATAATTGTTCTGGACTCCATCGGACGACATAAAGTGCGACAACACACTATACATTGTGCATTACCATCCATCTCTATATAAAAAAAATCATATTCCCAATTTTCATTAAACATTTTGCTGCGTGTATTTAAAAAAGTTGCGTAGCGAGATCCCGCTTCATCAACGTCAACTGAATTGATTTTGTTCTCTGGCATCAACACTAAACAACAAACAAAGCAACAAACACACGATCATTATACGAAATCACACGAGTAAGCTTATAGTGTAGGTGTGTCAACGCAGCGTCAGCAGAAATTTCTTTGCCTATCACATGTGATACGAAATTTCGAATGTGCCCTTCACTGGTTCAGAGTCCCAACTCAAAGAAAACCTAAAGAATTTACACTCCTATGTAGACCTCTAAAAATGTAAATAATAAAAATAACTTCATGTTTCGAGAAGTATAAATAAAAAGTAGCCTGTTCAATGAAATTAAAATAAATGCAATCTTATTCGCGAAACTAAAAATGTAAACAATTAAAAAATTTTATAGCTCTTTTCTTTCTCAATTGATCATTTTTCAACCGCTTTTCATAATTTGTTTTTTGATCGAAAGGTATTCAAATTATCTGTCTAATTGCTGAATATAGGTATTACAAATTATTGCCGCTAGATGGCGAAAAATTCGTTTTTATTGAAAAATGTATCGAAGTACCCTGTATTTGCAAATATTATGAGTTCATATATTCATCAAATATACTCGTCAAAGGGTTTTGTACAAAGTTGGCAAATATCATTTGGTCGAATTTTGGAAATTTATGGGTCAAAATTTAGATTTTCTTCAATAACATAAAAATAACGGTAATTTTGTAAACAACGGAATTATGAAAAAGTTCCAGAACAAAAGTTGCTACTGAAGCCCTAAAGAATCATTTTCAACAATAAAAAAGTTCTTTTTCGCAAAAAGCAGTTTTTGGCATATTGCTACATATAATATAACTATATGAGTTTAACTACTATTAATTTTAACACATTTTACAAAATTGTTCTAAAACACTGACGTTTCTTTCGTTCTTCAAATAATTTGGCATTTTATTGTACAAATTCAGTCCTATATAGTATAGTGATTTCTGCATTGCTATTGTATCCGCTCGCTGTAGCCTAAAATCGTTTGCGTTTGCAAGTCTGTACAGTTGCGCTTCTCCAACATATTTAACTGTTCAGTTAGATACTCTGATGAATAAAATTCAGCATGTTCAATTCCAATCTTTTATGCACATTAAGCAATCTCAGTCCATCTAACATAAAAATAGCTTGTGTACAGAATGTATATAATATTGTGATCCATATTTAAAATGTGGCTTCAACATTGTATTATATATATTAATCGATTTTAACATTGAGACCTTATTTCTCTGCCGTTTAAAGAAACCTATCTTTTTCACTATTTTCTTACATGTATACTGTAAATGTTCCTTCAGTTTTAAGTTCCTATCAATTATGAAACCTAAATACTTAATACTGTTGACCTTTTCAATTACTACATTATTTATTCTAAATGAATTACACGGTGCAACAGCGAAAATACACCCAAGTAACTACATAGTCCACGTTACTTAATTAGTCGTGTAGAACTCAAAAATACGTTTTCATATTTCTGGAACCCTCCAAATTTGTTTTATTTGACAAAAACTGTTTTATTTGACAAAAACTGTTTTTTCTGACTTTATACACAAATACTGGATTACTTAAACATTTCTGACCTGATTTTCAAAATTTAAATCTTGTTGGAAAGTGGTATAACGGTATACATAAATATTTTATTCGACTTAATATTCTATAATGTTTGATTGTCGTGTCACGTGTTAGTGGTTAAACTCCTCCGAAATGGATCGACAGATTTTCCTGAAATTTTGTGTGCATATGGGGTAGGTCTGAGAATCGGACATCTATTTTTTATATCCCTAAATGATAAGAGGGTGTGACAAATCGTTAAAATTGAATTTTAGGTACATATTGATCGTAGACGAATCAAATTTGGTGGGTAAGATCGTGCAGTAGATATCAACAATCCCACCAAAAATGTGCATAACAACTCTCCCTACAACGACAAGTGATACCTATAACTCTTAAACTACTGAACCGATTTTAAACATTCTTTTTTGTTCGAAAGCTTTTCAGGTTAGATGGTTAAAAAATCGATATAGCAAAAAGTAGGCGTGATAAACTTTTAAAATTTAATATTTGAGGACATGGTAATCGTAGACGAATGTAAGTTGGTGGGTAAGTTCGTAGAGTCGATATCGACAAACTCACCTTCAAGAGATACCTATAAGTCGGCTAATTCGATGGTTTATAACTACGTATGTACTAGAGGTGTGCACAAGACATTCTGCTAGCTTACCCTTCACCGAATGCAATACTGTAGTGTACTCTTTTCTGTTGCTCTTGATTTTATGTGTATTTCTCATTTATTCAATGTATACAACAGCACTCGCTTGCATGTGAAGTAACGGAACTATGCTTTGCGTTGTAAGAGCATATTTTACTACTGAAGCTGCATTTTCAATATTGCCATACAATATCAGTAGTGTAAAAAAAGTAGTAGTTTAAAAGAAGATTTTTCCTAAGAAATAAAAAGTTTAAATGGCAATGCTGGCGAGCAAACAAAGAGTTGTGAGTAGGTTACGATTTTACGTGCGCGGGTGATTTAAATATAATTTAAAAACAATTTTGCAGTGGCAAAACAAAAAAAAAAAAATTATTATGGAAAATGAAAATAAAATTACGTTAAAAAACAAAAAACATTATAGTATACATCCATTGATTTCGCCATAAACTCGAAAAAAGATGTCCGGTTGCTGAGAGCAAAAAAAGAAATGCACGTTGCAGTGTTGCTACTTTGTGTGTAATTACACATATTGTGTGTAATTTTTGATTCTGTGTGTAGCATATGTGTAATTAGCTTCGTGTGTAATTTTACTATTTGTTCTGCCTTTTACTTTAATCGCTAATTTTTAACAGCTAATTTGTTAACACTCATTTGTTCTGTAAATTTATTGCAATTTGTAACACCAGGTTACAAAAATAAACACCTACATCCTTCTCTTTCCAATTTTTAATACATGTAAGACTAATGTTTAGTCCAGTAGTCGTCGTAGTTTAGTAAGTAGTGTGTTGGCTTCTTAGACTTAAGGCCCAAGTTCAAACCACAGGTTAGACATCAAAACGAAAATATTAAAAGATTTCTTCGGTGACTTCCTCTCTCAGCACATTTCTGGCAAAAACTCTGAGAGCTTCTCAAAAATCTGTCGTTCGGAGTCGGCTTTAAACTGTAGGTCCCGCCACTCTTTTACAAAATTAACGCACACAACATTAGTGGTGTGAGAAGCTAGGTCGTAATCCTCGCTGAAGGGTTGTAATGACCAATTATGTATCATGTATGTGTATGAAAATAAAATTTTAATGTTTACATAATATATGTATGCAATATTAGCAAAAATAGAATTTTGTGTGTAATTTTTTTTCATATGTGTAATTTCGAGGCCAGTTGTGTGTAAATCATAAAGTCGTTGGTGGCAACACTGGCACGTTGTGACTCTATGAAGAGTAAAATATTTTTGTTGTGCTCTTCACACAGCTCTCTTTTATACTGTGGTACAATGGTTTACGAGTGCAGTTGTTTTTGGTACACTATTTTTGCTTCACACTTATTTATATTTGCAGCTACAATCAATATTCGGTCTTGAGAAAAATGCAATAGTGTGCAATTTCATATGTCTTGTGCACATCTCTATTTTCAACAAACCCCGTAAACAGTGCAAAAGTATCCAAAAAAGATATTACTTCTTAACAGCATATAGACTCATACCAACAATTTTATATTTTGCTTTGAAGGAGCCATAATAATAAGAAAAAGAAAAACAGAAAGTATCATTACAGATTCTGCTGTAAAACAAGCGCAGTAAAAATCAAATAAATAAAACCATCAAGTAAAACACCAAACAAACGTCAACTACTACAAAAACATACGAAAATAAATCAAAAGACAGGACAGGAGGAGAGGGCTTAACCCAAAACATACGGCTAAGTACGTTAATCAATGTTTGTAATAAATTATCACAACAATATAAACAACATAAAGAAACAAACAATAAACACACTCCAATAGCTCTTAAAAGAATCATCAGCAGCATCAACATCGTCATCATTATTATTACTTTTTATCGTCATACTTAGAAGAGTTTTTGATAAGCAAAATAAAACTCAAGATTAAATGGAAAACAAAACAGAAACACACGAGCAGAACTAAAGCGAAACAAAGCGATACACAAAACAAAATTAAACACACAAATGACATAAAAGACCAAAGGAAAAGACTTGTCCAGCCAAGGAATCTCTACCATACAGACTACAAACAAACAAATACGAATAAACAGGCCACAGTAAATTCAAATCCACACGGAAAATAAAATACAACAACTACAAACAGGACAGAAGGGAGTACACTACAGTATTGCATTCGGTGAAGGGTAAGGTAGTAGAATGTCTTGTGCACACCTCTAGTTGAAAATCACTAATCGTTGCCAATTAATATTTTGTCGTTTTGGCATACTCTCCACCAACTTTTGGGTGGTATCACGGTCAAGAGCTCGCCATTCATGTTTTATTCTCTCCCAAAGCTCGTCAATAATTTTTGGTGAGTTTTCATATGCTATCAGCTTTCTATAACCCATAAATTTTGTATACGATTCAGGTCTGGGCTTTGTGCAGTCCTATCCATAGTCTCAAAAGTTAGGTTTTTGTATTTGTATTACTTTCATTACTTTACTTTCTAAATGCAAAACATCTGGACAGTTTTGCTTACCACTGTAGATAATTGTGTATGAAAGACAACAACAGCTAAAAAGAATTTTCTAGAATCTATAGTGATTGTTGAAGACTTACGAGAGCGAGAGTAAAATTCAGAAAAAAAACCCACCACCAAATTTAATGCAAGAGAGTGAGAGTGCTTCGAAAAAAGAAGGGAAAAAACTGATGCGTAAAGCTGTTGTGGGAAAGAGTGTGAAGCCACACCCATGCTCTGACTGCGACGTTGAGTGAAAGTGCTGTTTTGATTGCGGTGTTGATTGAGAGTAATGTGTTGGGCGAGAGTGCTGATTTTGAGCGATTTTTTTTTGACTGAAACAATGTAAATAATTTTAAACTAAATTTTTAATTAATTTTATAATAATTTTGTTATTATAAACTTTTATTTACTAGTACGGATTGAATTATTTTTTTTATTGTCTATTTGAATATTATCACGCTAGTGTATTCATTATAATATTGTACATAGTTGCAACTTGAAATTTTGATATCACTGTAATGGAGCGTAGGGATTTGGGTTTGAGTGTTAGCGCCTTAAGGGCAAAATTGTCTGAGTTAGCGTTGGATATTCAGGAGTTGAAGGACGATTTGAGAAGAAGACTATTGGGACACTATGGGATGGACCCTAATAACTTGAACGAGGAGGACGGTGAATCTGCAGACGGTTCCTCCGATGTGAAGGAGGGCAAGGACGTTAGAGATTTTCCCAAGAGCATGTACACACTCAAGGATGTGGAAAGTAGTTTGTCGCGGTTTTCAGGCACAAGCACACCTGACGTTATTTAGTGGCTAATCGAGGTTGAGGAAATGGGGGCTATATTGAAGTGGTCATCACTTCAGGTGTATGTGTTCGGGAATCAATTGTTGGAAGATGCGGCAAGGACATTTATTAAAAGTCAACGTGGTATCTGTCGTTGGCACTCATTAAAGGCCACTCTGAAGGGAGAATTCAATAAGCGTTTCTCAGTAGCGGAGGTATTTCGACAAACCCGATACAGACACCTTAACAGAGGGTAATCACTGATCAAATACCTATATGGCGATACGGAGCTTGGAGCACAAATCGATCTGGATGAAAAAAGTGTGGTGGAGTTCTTTATAGAGGGAATCTCTGATTCCAAATTTAATAAGGCAGTGTTGTATCAGGCAGAAATCATAGGCGAGTTGAGGAAACAGATAAGAGTATATGGGAAAACACGATCGTTCCCTAAGTCGCCATACAAAGGGAAAGATGCAGTAGCCAGTGAGAAGAAAGCCGACAACTCTAAAGTCGAAATAGATGGAGGGGAAAGAAGGTGTTTCAAATGTGGATGATATAGCATCTCACATGGGACTGTCCGGAGAAACAACCTAAATGTTTCAAACGTTGAGGTTTTGGCCATCGTTCGTTCGAGTGTCCTGTTAGGAGAACTGATAACAAAATCAAAAGTGAAGGTGATCAGGCGAACATAGTACGTAAAGGCCCAGGGTTTTTATTTAAAGATATCACGATTAGAGGCAAAACCTTGTTGCGTTAGTCGACACGGAATGTGATCTGTGTCTTATGCGTTTCGATATGCTGTTCGTTATGGGAGAAGTTAATTTTGGGCCGGAAAGAGTTACATTGTATGGTGTTGGAGATAGCGAAATTGTCACGATGGGTCATTTTGATGAGGTAGTCCGAATTGACGACTTGGATTTCGAAGTTAGATTCTACGTCGTAGGCGAACGTGATACATTACATTCAAATATATTGGGCAATAGTTTAGTACGTTCCTCGAGGAGTTCTCAGGCATATGTTTGAATTTAGGCGAATATAAACCGAGTATCGAAGTTAATATTGATCACTTGAATGGATCCGTTAAGAGTAAAGTTATTCAAGCCAAACTTAATATAAACCTCAGAAAAATGCACAAAGCCCGGTAAAGATGAGTATTTGTTGAAAATCGCAATACGCGATATGGCAAATCTGGCATCATCCTTATTTAAGCCTTTTGGCAACTCTAATTTTTTATCTACTCTTGCATCAAAACTCCATTTCTGAATTCAATCACTTTCTTTTTAAGCTTCATTTATAAACGTTTGCTTTTACTTAATAAATAAATGAAATCATAGAATTAACAGGTTATGGGCCCAGCACGCTTCCACTGCGCCAAGGAAATAACTATTGGACAAAAGAGTTTACGAATTGTTTTAAGTACAAACAAAAGGAAAATTTTTTTTCCTCGAAGGAACATCGTGATATAATACGACGTCATTGTAGAACGCTGGAAAATGAGTTACAACACGATAAGAATAGAAACTTTAAACAAGGAGAATTTTGATACGTGGAAGATCCAAGTACAAGCTCTATTGGTGAAAAATTAATCCTGGATATACGTCTGCGGAAAATCCGTAAAGCCGGAGGACGCTGCGGAAGCCACTTTGTGGACGGAAGATGACGAGAAGGCTATAAATCAGATCTTATACTGACAATCAGTCCATCAGAGCTACAGCAAATTAAGAACTGTAGCACATCGAAGGAAGTTTGGGACAAGTTGCACTCAGTTTATCAATCACGAGAGCCTGCCCGTCAGGCAATGTTGCTGAAGTTTCTCATTTTGACAAAAATGAAAGCGGAGATGACATGCGTGATCACGTACGAAAATTCTTCGAAGTTGTCGATAAACTGAACGAAATGCAGTTGGTGATTATAGACGAACTGTTAGCTATACTTTTACTGTATAGCATCCCAAGTGAATACGAAACTTTTAGAATCGCCATCGAGTCGCAGGAGAAATTACCGAGAACGGAAATCTTAAAAGTCAAACTACTTGAGGAATTCGAAGCACGTAAACGGAATACAAATGAACACGAACACATCGAAGAAGCAATGTATTCCAATAACGGAACACATCATGTCAAAAACAATTACGTTAACGGAGGCGACAACAGAAACAACAGTGGAAAGGTCAGATTCAAATATGCTTGCCACACATGCGGTAAAGTTGGCCACATGGCAAGAGAATGTCGCTCGAAAGGTTTCAATAAGAGGAAGCAGCACAAGAAAACAGAAGTTTCGTGTAACGTGTAAGAAGTTGCGAACAACATAGAGGACTACCATCGTAAGTGGTGCTTAGATTCAGGCGCCTCCTCACATATGTGCTCCTCAGAGCAAAAATTTGTCGAAATCGTGAATACGGAAGGTAGAAAACTGGCTTTAGCTAACGACAACTTAACCGATATAAGAGGTTTGGGGAACGTACAATTTGAAAGCTCCAACCGTAAGGTGAATTTGAAGGCGACATTATTCGTACCCGATTTGAGAACAAATCTTTTGTCTGTATCGAAAGTTACTCAGAACGGTTTGGAAGTACTCTTTAAACGAGATGAGGTCGTAGTTCGAAATCCAAACGACAATAAGGAACTCTTCGCTGCAAAGTGTGTGGACGATTTGTACTAGAGTTGGGTTCGTTAGCTCTTTTCAGTGTGCGCTCTTTCTAGTTCAGCTCCCTGTAGTGAACTAGGTTGTTCTTTTAGTTCAATAGTTCAATAGTTCTTTCTCAATTTCAGTTATATTTAAACTAATGTAAACAATGCAAATTTATATCAGTAAAATAAAAACATTCATAAAGTGTTTTTTCATTTTACATAAAGCGTAATATTTAACATTTTTTCATTTCTATTAATTCATTATATGCCTAAAGCACTTTTTAACTAAAATTACTTAACTGACTAACAGATTATCTTGTGTGAATCAAACTCATTATCGAAATTTGATTATAAAAAATATTTTATAATTTTTTTTTTTTAGCAATAAGGTGCTATTCCAATGCATAAAATTTGAATTACATTCAAGAAATGCAAAAAAAAAATTAATTTTAATACATCATCAAAAATTACATGAGTATTTGTAAAAGCATATAATTTTTTTAATATTTAATAAGAATTTCTTTGGATATTTCTTGTCTAAACCATCCTTTTAATTAAATTGAAAAAAATATATTATTTTTATTTGCTTATTTTTGTATTTTTTGAAAATTTCGCGCTTTTTTAAGGAAAATGTCTCCATAAGTTCTTTTATTAGTACGTGGCAACACCGCCGATACCATGAAAACAATAAACAACAGAAAAGAACGAATAAGAACGAAATGAACGAATAAGAAACGAGAACAAGAGAGCCATGAACTACGGAGCTAAAAGAACATTTTTCAGCTGGTTCTCTTAGTTCAGTTGTATAAATAGTTCAATTGAACTAGTTCGTTCGTGAACTACACAACTCTAGTTCGTTCGTGAACTACACAACTCTAGTTCGTTCGTGAACTACACAACTCTAGTTCGGTCGTGAACTACACAACTCTAGTTCGCTCGTGAACTACACAATTCTAGTTCGTTCGTGAACTACACAACTCTAGTTCGTTCGCGAACTACACAACTCTAGTTCGTTCGCGAACTACACAACTCTAGTTCGTTCGTGAACTACACAACTCTTGTTCGTTCGTGAACTACACAACTCTATTGAATAGTTCGTTTGAGTTAGTTTGTTCGTGAACTACACATAAGAACGATAAACAAAATAAAAGCACTAATAAGAATGAAATGAACGAATACAAGAGAGTCGTGAACTACGGAGCTAAAAGAGCTCATTATTATGACCGGCTCTCTTAGTTCAGTTGTATGAATAGTTCAATTGAACTAGTTCGTTCGTGAACTACACAACTCTAATTTGTACTATGTAGGTGAGGATCTGGAAGTTGCCTCGGTTTCACAGATGAATGAAAAATCCCTGCAAGATTGGCATGAAATGTTTGGACACCTGAACGAAAGAGATCTAAGGGAAATGATAAAGAAAGAGAAAGTGAGTGGTATTCATACAAATGTTGAAGCAGTGTTACCAGCTTGTGAAGTTTGCATTCAGGGGAAACAATCCCAAAGTCCGTTTAAGCCATCTCATAGCAAAAGTGGGGAATTACTGGAATTAATTCACAGCGACGTGTGTGGCCCAATGCGTGTGCAGTCCCTTAGTGACAGCCGATATTTCGTCACCTGCATCGATGACAAAAGCCGTTGGTGCGAAATTTATTTTATGAAGAATAAAGGTGAGGATCCCGAAAAATTCATTGAGTATAAGAATATGGTGGAAAAGAAAACCGGTATGAAGATCAAATCTCTACGCAGTGACAATGGCACAGAATACGTCAACAATAATATGGAGAATTTTTTGAGATTGATTGATTTTTTTAAGAAATCGTTGTCCATCTCAGAGCCTTAATGGTAGAATCCCATATGAAATATGGATGAACAGAATCCCAGTCGTCAAATATTTCCAGAAATTCGGTTGTTCAGCATTCATGCTCGACAAAACACTAGGTAAGGGAAAATTTGAACCTAAGTCCATAAAATGTGTATTTATAGGGTACTCTGCGGTATCCAAGGCGTATAGATTGTGGGACCCTCAAGCCAGAAAGATACGTCGAAGCCGTGACGTAGTATTTACACCATCGACCACCAGAAACGAATTTGAGGAATTCATATCAGATCATATCGAGCTACACTCCGTCGGAAGTCCCCAATAAAATTCAGAGTAACCTAGCACTTCAAATCAACAATCAATGAGAAATGAAGATTCTGATATGTTGAATGACAATAAGATGATTGACAATGACGGCAAAATTACCAAACAGAAGAATCGCGGTCGTCCCAAGAAGGTGCTTACTGGAAAGAGGGGCAGACCAAAGAAGATACATAATACAGTTACAAAGGACACAACTGCAAATGACAGCAGCGACGATTCGGATGATTTTCTAGGTTCCAATGGCTCTGACGACGAGTACCAATCAGCAAATTTAATTCAACATACCGATCCAAAAACTAGCATAGATGCCCTCACTAGCCCCGCAGCTGAAGAATGGCGTAATGCAATGCTGAAAGAATATAACACCTTATTAAAAAACTAAACTTGGAAAATAGTTGAAAGACCAGTTAGCAGAAAAGTTGTTGAATCAAAGTGGACACTACGTACAAAGTTTTAAATTGACGGCACAGTGGAATGTAGAAAGGCCAGACTCGTCGCAAAGGGTTTCACTCAACACCCCGGTATCGACTACGACGAAACATTTGCACCAGTCGCCAGAATGAGCTCCATACGTTTTTTAATGGCTATCTCTGCACAGTACGATTTGGAGATTCATCAACTTGATTTTGTTGGAGTCTATTTGAACGGTACGATCGAAAAGGAAATTTACATGGAAATGCCCAACGACCTGGATAAAGTCCTGAACGAGAACGAGGCATCTAAATACGACGGTAAAGTGTGCCTTCTGAAAAGGGCTATATATGGCCTCAAACAATCCGGCAGATTATGGTACGAAAAGTTGGACAAAAGGTTGAAGGAAATGGATATGACACCATCACAATGCGATCCTTGTGTGTACATAAACAAGGACAATGGCAAAATTACATTAAGCTCCATTTACGTTGATGACCTTGTGGTAGCATCAAATGATGCAAATAAATTAGGAGTTTAAAGATGGAATTGGCTAAAGGTTTCGAAATGAAAGACTTAGGACCCATTTGATTTTGCCTCGGAATTAAATTCATTCAAGACATGAAATCAGGAACGATTTCCATGTCACAATCGAAATATGTTCAACACCTGCTGGAGAGATTCGGTATGTCAGAATGTAAACCCGTCAGCACACCGATGAATGTTGGTAAAAAGCTTTGCAAGGAGATGTCTCCCAAAGATGAAAAGGAAAGACTCGAAGCGGAAAGATTGCCGTATCAAGGCTTGAACGGATCCTTGATGTACTTAGCGGTTTCAACCAGACCCGACATTGCACACGTCGTGAGCGTTTTAAGCCAGTTTAATGTAAATTATGGAACAGAGCACTGGACAGCCGCTAAAAGAGTCCTGCGTTATTTGAAAGCTACCCAAAACATCGAACTCGTTTATTCTTCCAGTGACAAACCAGTAGAAGGATATGCCGACGCGGACTGGGGTTCGAATATAGACGACAGAAAATCGTACACAGGCTACGCTTTTACTTACGCAAGCGGCGCTATCAGCTGGGAATCCAGAAAGCAGAAAACTGTGGCAGGTTCTAGTACGGAAGCTGAATATATGGCCCTATCTGACTTCACGAAAGAGGCCATTTACCTCAAACGATTTTCAAATGAGATACTTGGCATCAACAATCCAGTTTGTATCTACAACGACAATCAAAGTGCGGAGAAGTTATGCCGTAACCCAATTTTTCACAATCGTACGAAGCATGTAGATATCCGTCACCACTTCACACGTGATTCCATTGAAAGAGGCGAAGTCGATGTGAAATACATGAGTACAGACGATATGCCGGCTGACGTTTTAACCAAGGGACTGGTGGCTCCAAAGCACAACAAGTGCATCGGATCTCTAGGATTGAAATTATTAAATTTATAAATAACTTGAAATATGATGACAGATTTGAGGGGAAGTGTTGAAAATCGCAATACGCGATATGGCAAATCTGGCATCATCCTAATTTAAGCCTTTTGGCAACTCTAATTTTTTTATCTACTCTTGTATCAAAACTCCATTTCTGAATTTAATCACTTTCTTTTTAAGCTTCTTTTATAAACGTTTGCTTTTACTTAATAAATAAATGAAATCATAGAATTAACAGTATTGTTTTGAAAGATGATTTACCGATGTATCAACGTCCCAGGCGATTAGCTTTCGCTGATCTAAAGGTGGTAGGCCAACAAATTTCGGATTGGTCGACAGACGGCATAGTGAAGGTTAGTACATCGGAATATGTATCGCCAATCGTACTAGTAAGAAAGACGGCTCAAAAGGATTGTGCTGTGACTATAGGAAATTGAACCAAAAAATAGTTCGTGATAACATCCTCATGCCAATAATGGGCGATGTCTTGGATAAGTCACAAAGTGTGAATTTCTACAAAACGTTAGACCTCCGAAATGGATTTTTTCATGTGGCTTTAGAGGAATCATCAAGGAAATATACCTCATTCCTGACCCACAGTGGTCAATATGAGTTCTTGTTCGTTCCTTTTGGGATAAGCAATTCCGCAGCGGTTTTTACTCGATTTATGTCAGCAATTTTTAAGGACCTCATACGAAATAGCACGGCGATCGTGTATATGGACGACATCATCATTCCCTCTAAGGAGATGATCGAGGGCCTGGAAAAGTTGGTGTTAGTGTTAGAGCGTGCGACGTCATATAGATTGCATATAAAGTGGGAAAAGTGCCAAATTTTGCAGTCATCTGTCAAGTTTTTTGGCTATATTATAAAGAATGGTTCAATAAAACCTGCGGAGGAGAAGATAAGAGCAGTTAAAAACTTTCTGATACCTACCGATCGAAAGATGATGCAGCGATTCCTAGGACTAACGTCATATTTTAGGAGGTTTATAGCAGATTACGTCGCAATAGCAAAGTCGCTAACAGATTTATTAAGGAAGAGCGTTAAATTTGAGATTAAGAACGAGGTTCTACTAGCTTGTAAACATTTGAAGGAACCAATTGAGTGTGCGCCGGTTCTGAAATTATACGACCCAGACGCAAGAACTCAAGTGCACGCAGACGTCAGTAACTCTTGCAAAAGCCTAGATGACTTACAATTGCATCCGGTTCAATACATGAGCCGTCGAACAAAGCCGTATGAGTTGGAAGTCCTCGCTATTGTAGAAGCCCTTAAGATATGGAGAATCTATTTGCTTGGTTTGCCGTTTAAAATTGAACAGATTGTAATTCATTCAAATTCACCATGAGCAAAGACGAGGTGCCAGCAAGAATATCCAGGTGGGCAATGTTTTTGCAGGAATTCACATACGAGATAGAGCACAGTCCTGGAACTCCCGTGAAACATGCAAACACTTGTAGAATGGCTTGTTTGGTTTTGGAAACCAGCCTGACGCATCGAATGAGAAGTGCCCAAGAAGACGACGAATGTACCAAAGACTTCTTCATGCAAAATGGTATATTGTATAAGGATCCCGAGAAGGAACCTATAGTAGTACCGGTCCAGTTAGAGGATGAAATTATTCGTTTATCGCACAACCAGGGTCCCTTCGGAGCTGTTAATACGCGTGAATTGGTTGAGAGATAGTATTACATGCCCAGACTAGCGACGAAGGTATCGAAAGTGAAGAGTTGCGTCGAGTGCATCATCACCGAAGCAAAAACCGGCAAGAAGGAAGGTTATTTTAATCCGATCGATAAAGAAGATCGACCGCTTATGACATATCACATCGATCTTAATGGTCCGATGGAAACAACGAGGAAGACCTATAACCGCTTATTGGTAATTATGAACGGTTTTATGAAGTTCCTTTGGCTCTATCCAACGAAGTCGACGGATGCCAGGGCAGTGATAGACTGCCTGGAAAAGCAATCTTCTATTTTCGGAAATCCGAGGAGAGTAATTACTGATCGTGGAGCAGTGTTCATCACCCAAGCTTTTAAGGACTATTGTACTGAGGAGAATATACAACACTTACTAATAGCCACAGGCGTACCGCGTGGAAAAATAGTTGTCCCTATGTTGGAGAAATTGTGCAGTGAAAACCCCATGAATTCTACTGCCCCAAGAAGTACTCAACTATCTCCTTTTAAACTACTAAATGGTGTGGAAAAGAGATTGCGCGATTACCCAGATCTTCGCCAATTGCTGTGCGAGGAGATAATTCATGAATTCGAGAAAGATAGAGATGTCATGCGCTCAGAAGCTAAGGAAAACATTGTAAAATTGCAAGAGGAAAACTGTAGGACTTATAATCGCAAGTGAAAACCTGAGACTCAGTATGAGATAGATGAGTTAGTCGCCATCAAGCGCACTCAATTTGGAGGTGGGCTAAGGCTGAGAGCTAAATTTCTTGCTCCATACAAGGTCGTGCAAAAATTACCACATGGAAGGTATGACGTCGAAAAGGTCGGCCTACATGAAGGTCCAAACAAGAGTGCAACGGTGGCAGAATTCGTGAAAAATGGCAACCCCAGCCGAATTGCCGTCAGAAGGGACGTATGTAGGGTACCAACCTCAGTTGACATGACCAACTACTATAAACCTAACATACATGCGGACAAAGTGTGTAGAGACAGAGTGAGGATTGACGAAAGCTAACGTTAATCGTAAATAATAAAATAAATTATAAACAAACTGTGCATTATTCAAAAAGAACAGAATACACCTACATATATGTCATCTCATTAAATGTACTTTTAGTTCAAAAATATTCAGAATCTTTGATGGATTTTGATTGTTTATCACAAAAAGTGTCGTTGTCACGTTTGTACAACTTCCAGAAGTCGTCTAATATTTGTGTTTTTTGCAAATATTATTTTTCTTTGCGCAAAAATTGGCCAACTTCTGGTGAAACTACTATGAACGGACAAACTTGAGAAAACATGAAAAAAATACGCATTTTTCAAGTTTACCTAATCAAAACTCATAGCATATTAAGTCAAATAATAGATATATGTATACCGTTTTAAAGGTCATCTCTCCGATTTCCAACAAGATTTAAAGTTTAGAAATTGGAGTTAAATTTAAGTTTAAGTTAGCTTTAGATTTGATTAAATCAAATGTTGAATTCTAAAGAAAAGAAAAGTGTGTTAAAATTTTTTATTTTTTTTATTTTGTCGCGTAGTGTTGTTAGTAGGACATTTATCAACACATCTGGCAACACTACATTCCTAGCAGCAATTTGTGTATATGACATATCAGTTTTGACATTTGTCTCCTTTCATATTTTCCTTATTTCGTTGCACATTTCCGTATTTATTGTCTCAATTTTCTCGCACACTTTTATTGTGTTACATATTTCCTTATTTTTGTTCTCATGTTCCATTATCACTCCATACAATTTTTTTACTTCTTTAACATTTTTATTATAATATTTTTGTGCTTCATCTATTTTCTTCATATCTTTTTCGATCGCTTGCAACGGTTGTTTTATTTCATTTTCATTCTGTTTAAGTGCCGTTTCAAATTCACCCTTATATTCCATTAAGTTCTCCTTATTTTAATTTTATTTAAAAAAAAATCTTTTAATTCACTATCTTCTTTAATTTTGCATCCTATCGATTTTCAGAATTAAATCGTTTCTTTCTTTACACTACAGCGAAATCTAGTAGATTAGATTTCAAATCTTCTTCAAAATCTAGATCGTTTACACTGGATTTATTTGTCATTTAAATAACAAAAACAACTGACTGAAGTTTAAAAGAAAACAATAATATTTCCAAATTTAGATTAATACCAAAAAAATTAAAAATATAGGACATAGATTTCAAAAAATATTGCAAATGTATTACTACACACAATTGTTAAATAGGAGAATGGAATGGATAGATGTAATAATAAAAACATTAATCCGCAGGTTCATCACGAGCCATTCTGGGAGGAAGATGTTCCTTATTTTGTTTATTTTTAACCCTTATCCTGTACTTCAAAAATATAACACATATGACATTAATGGGTCAAATTTGTCCAATACATAAAATTATAATATTTATTCAGTTTTTTATTTTTTTATATTCATTACATACAACATTGGTCTGAGAATGCTTTCTGCAAATACATTTTTGACATTTGGTACATGTATTTGCATATTTGGTGCTGTTAGAACGATTTGGCCAAAAGTAACAACTTCAAAAACACATAAACGAATAATATATTTATACTACTTATTCTCTTTTTTGGGTTTGTTGCAGTTTGAAATAACGCTTTAACTTTTTTTTGGTTTGTTGCTAGTTATGAAGTTGTCAAGACGCATAAAATTGTTACTAAGCTCGTAACACATGCGGAAGTTGATTTTGTTGCATTGGGCAATTTTGACCCAAAAGTACCATTTGCATGATTTTTTACATATGCTTTAATAATAATTGTACAAAAGTTTCAAAAAAATTCGCTGAGTAATTAAAGGGTTAATTTGTTTTTATTTTGAATTGAAATGTAATTTTTTCCCTGTTGAAAATCACATCGTATACCTAGGAGTCCACTTAGACTGGCGCTTAACATGGTCCATCCACATCGGGACCAAAGTACCGGCCATTAACTCTTTGGGTATATCTGTTCTCAGTCGGAAAAGCTTTTTGACCATTCCAATATGTCTGCCCTCAGCCACCAAAGCTGTATTAACGTCTAATCGTATGTCTTTTCTTAGCCACCACAGCGTTAGTTATTTATTCGTTGAAATCGAATGATATTTTCTAAGTTGAGCTTAACTTAGATTTGGCGATTTCGCTTCTTAAAATATTTCAAAATAATACTCTAATAAAATGGCAAAAAGAAATTTAGGTTAGACGACGTGTACTTTGCAATTAAGACAAGTACAGTCCCTGGAGGTTGAATTGACCCATTGTACAACTTCCTTAAAGAGGGAAGGATAATAGAGGGGTTAGGATGAAAGGAGAGTGCTTTGGAAAGAGAGGGAATGGGAAGCGGGAAATTCACGCAGACCAGGCACAACAAAAAGGGGGAGAGCGCGACTACAATGATGAAGTCCTAGCACCTCTCATCCAGTCCTATCTACTAATCTGTGGAGAGCCTTGATGTCGGGCCTCGACTCTGAATTCAAGCTCCCAAAGAAGTCCCTACCAAGAGTCCTCAACCTACCAAGGGCTGGGTAGTTACAGAGGCGGTGTTCGATGGTCTCCAACACGCAACATGCCTTGCAATAGTCCGCCTGGGATCTGCAAAAGACTGTCAGCGACCTAATCTGACAGTGCCCCGTGATAAAACCGAAGAAAAAAAAACAAAAAAAGAAAAGAAATTTACTGAAAGAAGTGTTCCGTAAACTTGAAAGTAGCGATAACGAATTTTTGACTATTTCAACACTAACTTTTTCCTTCACAATATTGCATACTGTGTATTATTGTTTTTTGAACAAAAATTAATTTCGACCTATGTATAAAATTAATACGGTCGCAAAGGGTTAAGTTGAAATCCTCTTAACGTTAGACCTTGAATATAAGGTTCTTTTATACAAATCCATTATAAAGGAATATGGACCTACAACATTCAGCTTTGAAATTACAAAGAAGACAATCCAAGCTTTTACGACAAATTGTCTGACCTCCATGGTATATTCGTTACGACAATATTCATAGCGGTCTCAACATTCCTACAATTCAGGAAGAAATTAAAAAACTCGCCATAAAATACGTTGGTAAACAAACGATTCACTCCAACGCATTGGCAAGGGACTTGCTTCAATTCGATGGCCATTAGAGCTTAAAACGGAGTGACACATTAAGCCTTGCTCGACGGCTGCACTGACCTCAATTGCTAATGTAGTATTATTATATGATTTGAATACAATATATAATTAACACGCTTCAAAACTAGTTTTAAGAAAAAGTTTTAATAAATATTAAAAACATATAGAAATAATTGTTGGGCTTTGTTATCAGTAATAAATTTGAAATGCAAAGGCGAAGTAATGAACGAGTAAAGAAAAAGTACTTGCTAAACTTATCATATCCAATGGAAATGAATGAAACATTGTACGTAAACAATAATGTAAGTCATTGGAGCTTCATACCATTTACCGGTTAAATATGAGAGTCTTTAAGTTGATATTGGATGACATAGCACCACACCTTTCCAAATTTTCCATTCACGCAAGTATTTTACTGGCAACTGTACTTAGATATTTGGCAGTGAGATTGCTCCAAAGCGTCATTATGAATGATATCAACTTAAACATAGGGCGAATAACATTTTTCAGGGTTAAGTGGATCGCAATGCAGCAATTAGAGGAGAGGTTGTGTGTAGTTTTGATAAAGATTACAGTAAATCAACAAATACATAATGCATACAACAGTTCACACCAAAGGTGCCACTGTACATAATTGCTTATTGTTGGCATTTATTATTACTATTTTTAAATCTAAACAAATATTACATAACAAAAATAATAGACTCTTAAAAATATATTGCTTATATGGCAAGCTCAGGTGTATTTGCGAAGGTCTGAAATGCTGACAATTAAAAAATAAATACAAAATCAGAAAACCAAATAACAAATTTCTTTAAATTTGACCAAATTTTGCCCTATTGATAGAGGACATATTTGGTAAAACCAAATAATTTTTCAAATTTATCGTCAACAAGCAATGTTTTCTTTTTTAATTCAAAAGTTTAACTTCGCCTTACTTTAACTTTTTTTTTCCAATTTATCTTCATTTTCTTTCTTAACTTTCCAAAATTTTTCAATTAACATTCACCGCAAAGAAAGAACATAATTCTCATAGCTAACTTCTCACATATGCAGTGTTTTCAGTGGCGTTTTTATTCAAATAATTAAGAATTTCTTTTAATGAAGATTCCAATCCAATGTTGGCTTATTAGACCCCAGGTCAAACTCAAATCAAATCTCCAACGAAACGAAATATGAAAAATATTTTTTCTGTGACTTCCTCTCAGGATGTCCGCCTTACTATACTACATATAGTATATTTTTTTACTATATATTATGCTCATTATTTATTCAGATTTTTGCGGCTTTTATTCCCAATTACGTTGCCATTTTACATTTCTTGAATAGAAGAACTTCAACTTGTGAAGTTTGCATAATTCAGGCTTTAATTTGGCTGTTCAGTTGTAGTTTACTCGTATTTTCATTAATTTAATTTAATAGATACAATTGCTTACATATTTTCCATTGGATAGTTATTCAGAAAATATGCTAAGCTACAATTTGTGCATTATGGCATATGTATGCCGATCCCTTCAAGAAATTTTTAAGATTGTTAAAAAAATTATTTGTTCTCAAAATCAATTTTCAGTAATTCCAATATGTATACCATGTTTCTTCATCAATATATAGGACAGAGAGGATTTAAAAGGTAAAGAAAATTACCTAAAAGACTATAGAATGTAAAGATTCGCAACACACGTGTTCTGGCTAATCCGTGTAAGAACAAAAAATATGTTAAAATTTGTGCGCCTAAAAGTATTCCGAATCTGTCAGGATACAAATAAAGGCACATTTTTGGGGACTAGGCAACTAGCGACAAAGACTTTCTGAAATCAGTTTTAGATACATTTTAAAGAGACTAAGATAAAAGTAAGTCAACAATTTCTTCTGAAAACGCTTCACGTTTCTCAAATGCTTTTAAGGTCTGTAACAAATCAAAATAGTTGCTCACTTAATGTAAGTTTTACGTGGACAATTTGAGAACAATAGAAAAAAATCGTGCCAATGTCATTATTAGTGTTTCGAAGCATTTTTAAAAACAACATCTACCTAAGTTTTCATATTCACAAGAAAGATAAATTTACCTCTTGTGAAAGTGTCGAGCCTGAGTAGTGAAGCGAAAATTAAATTGCTGTCAACAAGAGCATATCAAATGCACATAATTAAAGCCTTTTAATGTAAATACATACATTTATGTATGAAATATTATAATAATGACCCAAAAAATATGGTTTAGTAAATGAAAATAAACCCTTTCGTCATAAGAATATTTTATCTCAACCGGCACAATTTTTTCAAAATAGTTATTCAGAATAACAGCAATAAAGCTTAAACGCCAAAAATTCCTGTTATTATGCAATTGGATTGATTTTATGTATTGGAACAAAATGTGCCTTCATACAAAATTTTGTTGTTCTAACTTTATTTGAGGCCGATAAAAATCCTCTACCAAACCCTCCACGTGGGGAGTCCATACTCATTGTTCGTAGGGTCTGATGAATTGCGGCTCTCGCTATAGGACAGAGGTATGGGCTGGACTAAGGTGTTACACGACCCGTGCCGATAGTCAGCCTTTCTGGGGACCCATCAAAAATATCCCAGTCGCGAACAGAGTATCCTGGATAACGGGCGACCTCCAGGATTATCCAGCCTTACCTGGGCACAGCGGATCCCTGCTCAGGTGGGCCTTCCCACAACTCCTGGGACCAAATGATTATAAAAATAAAATAATGGATAATCTGAAAAACACCTCCACTAGGGAGGAAGAGAACGGAACTCGTAAAAATCAGCGTACGGGTGTTAAGCCGACGCCCGTCTCCACAAAAGACTTGGTTGATGCAAAGGCGGACCAACAACCCAGTGCCTCAAAATACTATAAACAACAACAAGCCAAAAATGTTGTCCTTTCGAAAAGCAAGATTGCTCCAAAAGCCGGACCTTCGTCCAGCAAGAGTGGTCTTGGTAATGTAAAGGTTGACACGGCTCCAAAATCGAAGCAGCGGTACAGGGAGCGATTGAGCGTTAAGCGGGTTCTAGACAGGATCTCAAAGATCCCAATAGATAATCGCAAGCAGCGCGAAGTGTAATCACTGGCCTGGGCCAAGGAGCAACTCGAAGAACTCGATAAAACGTCGATCACAGAGGCGGCTTTCAGAAGACAGCGAGCTTCTGAAGGCGACGCATCAGACGCTAAAAAACCACTCAGCTCGCATCGCACCAATATCTTATACAGTGAGGTGCTAAAAGACAGCATAGAGATGGCGGGTGTAGATCGCTCCGATTCAGACGGCAGTATTACACCGTCAAATTGGGGGCTTGCAGCAGACGCCCTTGCGGACGTCTTTCTATATGTAATGGAGGAGAATCTGGGACCAGTTCCAGTTTACCAGAAGTGTGGCTGGCACCAAGGACATGTGAAGTTAGTAACCTGTGTCGACAAGAGAGCACTGGATCTCTTCTTCATCGCCATAACGAGCGTAGGTAGAAGAAGTACTCAGGGTGATAAAAACGTGCAATCCAAAGTTACCAATACACAATTGGAAGATTATAAAATTAAAGGAGCGCCATGGATTTCGCTGTGCGACCATCATAATCAACCAGGAATCCCTAGAGCACCTAGCAAAATCCAATGGTGTGGTGGCCTTTGGATTCGAACACATTATCCTGAAAGTATACAAAAGGGATAACCGCCTCAAGGAGTCAGGTAACAACGCCCCTCAGGGGGACAAGCCACAAGACGAACACATTGGCGGATCGCACGAGGAAGAAAATTAGGGTGATTAACTTACAGCATCCTCAACACAGATCCATAGTTAGCTCTTTCCCTTCCACTGGATCGGATATACACTAGTGGCATAAACTAAAGCAACTGTAAGAAACTAGGTCGAAATCCAGACTGAACGGTTATACCAATTACCTATTATGTATACAAATATTTTATTTATATAACGTATAAAAATATTGAATACTAAATAATCTAATCATTCACTTTGGTGTAGAACAGGGCATCAAATCCTAGCGAATGAAATAAGAGTTAAGGAGAAATGAAGGCGTTAGTTCAAAAAGAAGCATTGAAAAATATTTCAGAAAGTAAAATTGATGAATTAATAGATCTAATGGCTCTTAGATGAGTTGTTAATTTACACAATATCGGATATTTTATAAATTATTAAATTAGATAAAAAAATTTTATAAGGATTTTGTAGTTTTTGGCACCTAAATTTTGGGCATTTTAATAATTGTTTTATTTTCTTCGAACGAAAAAGATTTATTTCAATAATTCTTTTTTTTTGGTAAGTTAAAAAACCATGAAAGATTTAAAAAAGCTATCTTTAAAAATTCTCAAGATTGTTTTTTACTTGATTCATATGGAAATGTTAAAATATTAAATCAGTTGCAGTTTATGCCACTAGTGTAGCATCTGTCTTTGATATGCTGCTGAGGGAATCTCAACTCCTAGACGAGGCTGATCAGGAAGATGATGGCCTAGATACAACGATGGTGGAGAGGAAAGCGGATGAAACAGTAATCCAAAAAAATCTCCATCACTCTAAGGCAGCATCGGCTGCACTACTTCTCCGACTGACGAACAGTGGAGAAGACACTGTCCTAATCCAAGAACCATGGTCTATGGCCAATAAGGTTTATGGATTGGGGCTCAAGGACTACAGGTTAGTTCACGCCAAACTTATGCGTAGGCCGAGATCTTGTATACTAATTAAGAAAAACTTAATAGCATATTTGCTCCCTTCTTGCAGTAATGAAGACCTAACTACGGTTGCGACGGAAATAAATGTAAGGCAGTGTTGGATCTCATCCAGTTATATGCCACATCCAGTCGAAGATCATGCAACATAAAGACTTGTCACCGAAGACAAGCGCACTAAAGTCGACCTGCTCATTGGATGCGACGCCAACTCTCACAATACCATATGGGGCAGTACGTACGTTAATGAACGAGGTGAGTCACTATTTAATTTTATAATCTCAAATGATTTAATAGTATGCAACGTGGGTAGCACGTCCATATTTGTAACTAAGAGTAGAAAAGAGGTACTGGATATAACTATTGCCTCGAGTAGTTCTGAAGCGGTCAGAGATTGGAATGTTTCTGAGGAGCACTCTTTCTCTGACCATAGATGCATTGAATTCTCTCTAGATTGGGAGATCGAAAGCGTGAGGACGATTAGGAATCCCGGGAACACAGTATAACCAGTGGCCACAATTATGACGTTTGAAAAATGCTAAAATCAGCAGTTTTAACCCTACCCGTAGAGGGAGAAAAAAGATGTTAAAAGTTTTTGCGAAACGAATGTGTTAGAAGCAACAGATATACAGAGTGAAAACTGGCGGATAAAGTGGAAAAATTAAATGTAAACAATCATTTATTTTGAGTTAAAAAAGGGCAAATTTGGAGTATTTTTAAATTTCTTCAATGAAAGTATTAAAAATATGTAAATATTTAATTATTAATCGATTTGTGTGTTGTTTTTGGTCGCAATGAATATAGTTTCTTGTGCATAAGGAAAGTAGGAAGCTAAATATATCAAGATCAAATAAGACATATTGCTTATTAAATTTTTTTCTTGTAGAACTTTATGTATATTACTAGTATTTATTAATTTCTTGAATGAAAAAGTTAAAATTCCGTCATTTTTTCATTATTAATCGAACTTCTAGCAATTTCCCTTCACATTGAATAAAATTCCATGTGCAGAAGGTGCGTAAAAATAATAATATAACAAAATATATACTCATAACTTTTTGTTTCAGGAACTTGTGAATATACCTCTAAATTGGTTAAATACTAAGTTAAATGACACGACCGATGAAAGGTCTCATAAAAAATACATTAATTCCGAATTAAGTTTTCCTAATAAAATGGTTCATCTCCTTCCAAAATTATTCTAATATTCTACAAAAATAGCATAAAATTCTACCAAAATAGAATAATAAAAATCCACCCCGAAATCTAAAAAGACGTAAACAAAACAGACAGACAGTGAGAGAGGGTCAGAAATATTTTTTGATTATATTTGCTGTCTCTTTCTAAGTGAAGAGTTAAACATAAAAAGTCCCGTGACGTAGCTTTTTATATCTGTGCGCAGGAACACGAATTGGGATAGTCTTGTCAATCTGGGCATGGGTCCTCTTATGCACGATAGAATTGATAGTGTTTTGCTACTGTGGCTGTTTTTAGGAAGGCCATATTAGAGCTTTTGAGAAAGCATGTCCGAAGAGGGTCAACAGAGGGGGGCACAAACCTCCTGGAACCGGGATCTGGACAGGCTCAGGACTTTTTAACGCAGCGAGGAAATCCGGGAATGCGGAGCTTTGGGAACAATATAAAGTGTCCCTGGGCGACTACAAGACAAACTTGATACGAGCCTAGAGAGATTCCTGGAGAAGCTTCTGTAGTAATATGGAAAGTATCAACCAAACCTCCAGGCTAAGGAATTCATGCGACAACGGCCTTCGTGCCGAGTGTACTACAGAAGACGGATGGTTCATGGACCAACTCAGAAAAGGAAACGTTAGAGGTTCTCGTGAATACGTACTTTCGACTGTGACAAAACTTGGATATGCAGGTGAGAAGACTACTATTCAATCATGTCGGTAGGTGGAAACAAATGGGCAATAAATGGATTTAAACCGTTTAAATCTCCGGGTCCAGACGGAATATATCCAGCCCTACTACAACGTTTGAAACTGGAACAATCGCGATACTTACAAACACTGCCTTACATAACCTAACGTGTACGATAGAGAGATCGCTGCCATGAAAGGAGTATACTTTGGGTGTTTTTCTGGAACTGGGTGCTATTTGCGGCGCTCTTACAAGACTGGTCAGACCTATCCTGACCTACGGATGCCTGGTGTGGTGGGAATCCCAGAATAGGACAACGAACTTGAACCTGATACGCAAGTTCCAAAGATCTGCTTGCATAATTATTAGTGGTGCCCTGCGCACTACTCCTAAGAACTCTCTGATGATATCTTATACCTTCTACCGCTTGACCTATACTGCAGGGGTGTGGCGGCTAGGGTTAGCAGGCGTCTTTGGGCGACTGGACAATGGCATACATCGGGCATTGGTCATACAGGGACACTTGAGGGAACTGATATTGTCGGAAGCATAGACTATATGAAACCGCGATATGACTTCTCAATGAATTTTAGGACATCCATCCTGAAAAGGGAGGCGGAAGTGTCGTCAATTCAAACTGCGGTGAAAATTATTGTGGACAAAAATGTTCGCAAGCGAAGGATCAATATACTTTCCGATAGCCAAGTGGTCATCATGGCGACTCTGCTTAAGCTCTAAAGAAGCAAGCTCAGCGCTGTTATCGGGGTTATTACGTGACATTGTATTATAGGAGCACATGCGAGGCGTATTGGCCTTGGACGCCTCGCGAATGATTTCTGCAGAAGCTGTGCAGATGAGGATGAGGATGAAACTATTCTTCAACTACTGTGCACATGCCCAGCACTTGATCAGAGGAGAATGAGACACGTGGGTGCTTACTACATGGAAGACCTAGATGAACTATCGTGAATGAATATTGGCAGTCTGAGTCGCTTCATCGGAAGCTCCTAATGGTTCCTGGGATAGGGGAGAGGATGAAACTGTGGTACCACAAAGGACCTATATGCGGCCTAAGTGTGTTCGCTCATCGGGTGGACAGCCACTTCTACCTACCTACCTAACTTTATTTGAAGAAGAAATAAATAATAAAAAGCTTCCCCTGTAAAATTTCGTTTTTGTCGCTTGAGCTTTTTTTGCGGTTATGGCTCCATATGTACAAACTTCTAAATTTGTAGATTATGGAATTACCTTTCTAAAAGTGTACTTCTCAAGACGCAAACATTATTATTTTCTAATATATCCGTTATATATTAGTTAATAGTTGTTAGAGTAGTAGTCCGTGGAGCCTTTCTTTTTAGATGGTACAGCATGTACTCCTATAATTAGCTACTAAACAAATAGGTTTTTTCAGATAGTCTCATTCAAGCAGATAACAGTGTAATGGTAATATACTGTCTGTTCCGTTAACGCCAAAAGTGTCTGGTCTAAAAATATTTGGTTTACATTTTCTATTTTCAAATCCGAATTTACCTTCATACACAATTTTAGCAGCGACTTATTTGGTATTATTTAATGGTAATACATATTTTAATAATATAATTTAATTTTTAATTTTTTTTTATTTAATATTAGTGTTTAAGTTAAGTATGTTGATGTTATATATGACAGTATTTGTTAATAACTTTTACATAAATTGCGAATTAAACATATAGTTTAAAGTTTGAAAAAATATACAGTATGTCAAGAATGAGTTTTCACATTAAAGAAATTTATAATTTTTGTGTTATTTCATTAAAAAGTTATTCTTATTTTTAAACAAAAACAGTTTTGAATTTATTAATATTATTAATACTATTTACAAAGATATACAACAAAAAAATTTATTTTGATAAAAAAAAAACAAGAAATAATTTAATAAAAACCATTAATACCCAAATATTTCATTGTCAAAAAACTCTTTCAATAATATAGTTGTCTTTGCCTTGTTTGTAAACATAGATAATTAGTGCTATAATACCGTTAATTTTGATGTATTTCTATATTTTCTTTATAGTTTCAAAATTCATGTATACCAATGTACCAAAGCATGTGTGCCAATTTTTGTAGTGCTGGCGAGTTATAAAGAGTTTAAAACAATGCTAGGAAAAAGGTTATTGTACAAAATAATTCAACTAATTTATTACAATCAATAATTGGGCACAAGTGCTCAGGAGCTGTCGGAGAGGTTTTCGGTATTAAGAAGATCCATTTAGAATGTAATTAATTATGCTGAAAAAGAGAGTAGGTTAGAACTAAAACGTGGAGGTGTCCAACTAGGACTCTTCGAAGGAGCTTAGAAAAGAATGTGATGTTGTTTCCAAAGACACTGTTCGACAGGTCTTGTTAAAATACGAATATTCTTCGTAAAAACACTACTCTCCGCTTTAAAGAAACAAATGCGTTTTTCATTTGCTATGAACTATATTTCGCAACCTTTGGCTTATTGGGACGACGTAATGTTCTGCAATGAGACCAAAATAATGTTACGCTATAACGATGGACCAAGAAAAGCCTATTAAAGCCGTTAACTGCGTTAGAAACCGAAATATAATACCAACTTTGAAATTTGGAAAAATGTCGACTATGACTTGGGGTTGCACCTTTTTTGCCTTTATAGATACAAAAATGGACCCGGAACAATTTTTCTACATTTTGAAAACGAATTTAAAAAGAACTCCAACAAAATTCGGCTTCATGGAGGAAAATGAACCAAAATTATTACCACTTTTTGAAGAGCTTTTTTGATAATGAAATATTTGAGTGTTAATGGATTTTACTAAATTATTTCTTATTTTTAGATCAAAGTGAATTTTTTTTTTGTTGAAAACCTTTGTGAATAGTATTAATAATATGAATAAATTAAAAAAAGTTTTTGTTTTAAAATAAGAATAACTTTTAATGAAATGACGCAAAAATTATAAATTTCTTTAATGTGAAAACTCATTCTTGACATACTGTATGTACATACATTTGTATATATGATTTTATACCGTACTTTTTTAGGTTGTCATACTATGGTGCATTGCTTATTATCGAAGCATCAATGAGTGTTCCTAAATTAAATTGTTGGATACAAGAAAAATTAAATTAAAACAAGTAACGTTAACGAAGTCGCCGTAGTCTAGTAGATAGTGTTTTGGCTTTTTTAGATGTAAGGCCAGGATTTAAACCAAAGACCAGACATCAAAACGAAAATACAAAAAAAATATTTCTTCGGCGACTCCCTCTTAGCAGATTTCTGGCAAAAACTCTAAGAGCAAATGAAATTCCCACGAAATTTCTCAAAAATATTTAAACCATAGGTTCCACCGCTCATGTATAAAATTAACATATACGACATGAGTGGTGTAAGAAACTAGGTCGTAATCCTGACTGAAGGGTTATAATGACCAATTATGTATGAACATATGTAAATGTCTTAGATAATACATATTATAACCAGTGCTTTCAAAAAAAGTGATTTGCGTTATCGTAAATGCTCCATAGTATGTAAAAATTCCGAACTTAATTTTTGGAGATAGCATTTTTTATTGGTTTCTTATTAAACTTTTAAACACAATTTTTGTATCTAATAATTACCACAAATTGAGTTTTTAAAACAATGTAATTTTTTAAATATTATCAAAATTGACTCTGACAGTGTTCGTAACACCTTTTTAGAAAAGATAGTGTTAAAAGTGATTTGAAAATTATCTGCATTTAAAAAACCTTTATATTACTTACGATTTTCCATAAAACGATACTCTGAGCAGGTATACAAAAAAAGGTAACGAGTGATAGAGTTCCATTTGCTTATAATTTACTGCTAAAGAAAACCAGAAACTTGCCCAATTATAACGATTCTTCAAAATACATGACACTGCGAACAAAAACATGCCAAGAGAAACATTGTTGTATTGAAAATGGCCATTGTCTATCAAAATTTGACCAGGGTATAATAATAACAACAGTAAGGTAGACGTGTCATATTCTGATGGAATAATGTGTATCAATGTTGCGACAGTTAAAAACGCAGCGGGAACATATATTACAATATCAGCAGCTAACACTGTCAGTCGCATAAAACTCTTATGGTTATTTGACTCAAGTCCTCGAGATTGATGTAGAGAAACATAGCTCGAATTAACGTGATTTGCTACTATACCAAGTACTAAACTATGGTAAGCTGTAAGTGGAGGATAATCAAGACCCCAATACAGCAAATCATTATCAGAAGAATTTGTATACCACTCCTTCGACGGCAGGTTAAATGTTATTTCTTGCCAATGTCTTTGGGCTTCATAATCACCGTACATAGGAGGAGTTGAAGCTCCGGAGTAGGTGCTCAATGATACAATACATCTGACTCCGACACAAACGAATGCTATCACAAAAAGCTTGACTAGTTTTGCCTCATACCGCATAATGCACTCTTTGGATGAAACTGTCAACTTAAGGGTTGTAAACAATGATGCCATATGTATTTAATAAACAAAAATAGCCAGAACCGCTAGCGAACACCAAATATATGTTAAGTTAACAATATTTTTCTTTCATAAATTCTCGAAGATTATTTCAGTAAAATTCCTGTAGTAATTCATGATAGAACAAAATTGTTGTATTTAAAATATTTTTTAGTATCTGTATTGTCATAGTATTGTTATATACAATACATTTTCCACTTTTACAATATTTTTCACAATTTTCATTGGTTTGCATGTTTATTTGTTAATACACATAAACTTTTTTGCGAGTTATAAAGGAAAGATCATTAAATATTTTGTCGTATTTTTTTAGATTTTGAAATTTTTCTAAATATATAAATATATAAAAATGAATGTGTGTTTATTTGTTGGAAGTGTAAACAGCTGGACCGATTTTCATGAAATTTTAACAATTCCTTCCTGTATGTTGGAAGGAACTATAGGCTACTGTTTATTTTTAAATTTCAAGCAGGCGAGGTGCCACGCCCACATACCCAAGAAGTATTTAATGTCGCATATCTCATAAGCTGCTATATTTCTCAAAATGTGTATGGACAACTTTGGTATTTATATGATCAAAATGGGCAGACTTGCGGTAATGGGCGTATCACCTCCTATAAAAATATTAAAGAAAGTATAACAGTTAGAGTTCTAAAATTTTGTCGAATCCACTTTAGTAGGTTAGGTTAGGTTAGAGGACGAGTACTTGTCAATTCTGACAAGTACAGTACTCGGTGGTCGAATTGACCCATTTTACTACGTCCTAGCTTCTCACACCACTTATGTTGTGTGCGTTAATTTTATACATAAGTGACGGGACCTATAGTTTAAAGTCGACTCCGAACGACACATTTTTTGAGAAGCATTCCATGGCAATTTTTTACTCTGAGAGTTTTTGCCAGAAATCTGCTGAGAGGAAGTCACCGAAAAATTATTTTCAAATTTTTTTTTGTTTTGATGTCTGACCTGGGATTCGAACTCGGGTCTTTCGTCTAATAAGCCAACATACTACCTACTAGACCACGGCGGCCTCATCCACTTTAGTATCAATAGACCAAAATGGGTTGACTAGGAAAAGGGGGCGCGGTACTTCCTATATGAATTAAATTTAAAACTTGTTATGTCTCGGAAATCATTACAGATAAAATAATTTGTGAAAAAATTGCCAGACTAGCAATAAGACCGAGACTCTCCCATATAAATATGATACAAAAGTTAGTGTACATGGAAAACTATTAGAGCTGGAATCTAGCATGAACCACTTTCACACACATATAAACATTTTGGGTTAGGGAAATAAATGAATTCTATTTTTGTACGACATGACTAAGAAGTCATGTGTATTGTCTGTTAATTCCAATAGGGTTACATGTGCAACTTAGGAATCATTAATAGTAGACATAGACTATTGATGACACTATACTGCCTCAATTTATTCACTACCTACAGCATACATAATTTTTTACTTGTGGTTATATAATACAGATCAAAGCTTTATGATCAGGTCATTATGGTTACCTCAACATCTAGAGCTGCTGCGACTCCAGTTCAACGTGATGAACGTTTAGAAAGGGAAAGAATACGATCGCAAAGAGCAGTAACGGCAGAGACTACGAGCATCAACATCTGCAGCTACCTAGATGCCGGATCAAACTATTACTCGAATTCAGAGTCAGCGACGTAGAGCCGCAGCATTAATATCGACCGACTTTGAATGAACGACACGAATATCTTGATAATAAGAAATAATTATTATGAAAAATAAATATAATCCTAATATCCTAATCCTAGTATATATTATAAATCTTTCCGTAAGTCTGTTTTTTTGTTTGTTAGCCAATCGCCTGGACCGATTTTCTTGAAATTTGGGATATAGATCGAGCTTTAGTCGGTGCAGGTTATAGGCTATAAATCTTTTTAAAATTTTGATCAAAAGGGGCGAAAAATGGGACAAATCAGGAAAAAATGGTAAAAGGTAATTTTTTAAGATTTAGCTTGGTTAAGTTTCCCAAATGTTTGTTGGTTTGTTCGTTAGCCAATCACGCCTGGACCGATGTTTTTGAAATTAGGGATATAGATCGGACTTTTGTCGGTGCAGGTTATAGGCTATAAATATTTTTAAAATTTTGACCAAAAGGGGAGGACAAATGGGACAAATTGTAATAGGTAATTTTTTACGATTAGCTTGGTTAAGTTTCCCAAATAGCTATTGGAGGTGTTTCGTTTCTAAAGTTGAAACAAAGAGATCCAAAAAGGGGAAAGGGGCCAAAAATGGGCAAATTGAGTGCATAGCCAATCGCGCCTGGACCGATTTTCTTAAAATTTGGAATATAGATCGAGCTTTTGTTGGTGCAGGATATAGACTATAAATATTTTTAAAATTTTGACCAAAAGGGGAGAAAATATGTGACAAATGGGGAAAAATGGTAATAGGTAATTTTTTACGATTAGCTTGGTTAAGTTTCCCTAATAGCTATTGGAGGTATTTCGTTTCTAAAGTTGGAACAAAATGGGTCAAAAAAGGGGGAAAGGGGCGAAAAATAACCCTATTACTAATCCTAATCCTAGTATATACTACAAATCTTTCTGTAAGTCTGTTTTTATGTTTGTTTGTTAGCTAATCATGCCTGAACGCCTGGACCGATTTTCTTAAAATTTGGACATAGTTCGAACTTGTATCGGTGCAGATTATAGGCTATAAATCTTTTCAAAATTTTGAGCAAATGGGAAAAGAAAATTGGACAAAGGGAGAAAAAATGGTAATAGGTATTTTTTTACGATTTAGCTTGGTTTAGTTTTCCAACTAGCTATTGGAGGTGTTCCATTTCTAAAGTTGGACCAAAAGGGGTCCAAAAAGGGGGAAAGGGCAAAAACGGGCAAATTAAGTGCATAGCCAATCACAACTGAACGCCTGACCGATTTTCTTGAAATTTGGGATATTGATCGAGCTTTTGTTGGTACAGGTTATAGGCTATAAATCTTTGCAAAATTTTGACCCAAAGGGAAAAAATTAGTACTTTATGCACAAATGCTATATTTCACCTGTTTTAAAGATATTTTCTTAAGATTTAGCTTGGTTAAGTTTCCCAAAAAGCTATTGGAGGTGTTCCGTTTATAAAGTTGGACCAAAAGGGATCCAAAAAGGGGAAAGAGATAAAAAACGGGCGAATTAAATTCATTTAGAGTATTCAAAAACTGAGTTGTTTGATAAACCGGTTTAATTTGAAAAATAGCATTTTTTAAGAAACCGGTTTCGGAACCGGATTTTTATTTATTGTTATTTTCATAACCCGCGCAACGCCGGATACAATCTGCTAGTATACATTATAAATCTTTCTGTAAGTCTGTGTTTTTGTTTGTTTGTTTGTTAACCAATCACGCCTGGACCAATTTTCTTGAAATTTGGGAAATAGATTGGGCTTTTGTCGGTGCAGGTTATAGGCTATAAATCTTTTGAAAATTTTGACCAAAAGGGAAGAAAAAATGGGACAAATGGGAAAAAATGGTAATAGGTAATTTTTTACGATTTAGCTTGGTTAAGTTTCCCAAATAGTTTTTGGAGGTATTCCGTTTCTAAAGTTGAACCAAAAGGGGTCCAAAAAGGAAGAAAGGGGCCGAAAACGGGAAATTGACTCCAGGTTATCCTAATCCTAATATCCTAAACCTAATGTATATTATAAATCTTTCTGTAAGGCTGTTTTTTTTTTGTTTGTTAGCCAATCACGCTTGAACATCTAGACCAATTTTCTTGAAAATTGGGATATAAATCGAGCTTTTGTCGGTGCAGGTTACAGGCTATAAATCTTTTCAAAATTTTGACTATAACGGGACAAAGAGAGAATTAATACTTTTATGCATAAATGCTGTATTTTATCTTTTTTAAAGGTATTTTTTTACGATTTAGCTTAGTTAAGTTTCCCAAATAGCTATTGGAGGTGTTCCATTCCTAAAGTTGAACCAAAAGGGGTCCAAAGAGGAGGAAGGGGCCAAAAACGGGCAAATTAAGTGCATACCAAATCGCCCGTGAACGCTTGAACCGATTTTCTCGAAATTTGGGATTTTGATCGAGCTTTTGTCGGTGCAGGTTATAGGCTATAAATCTTTTAAAAATTTTTAACCAAAGGTAAAAAATGGGACAAGGGGAGAAAAAAGGGCAAAAATTAGTTGTTTATGTATAAATGCTGTATTTTATGTGTTTGAAAGGTATTTTTTTACGATTTAGCTTAGCTAAGTTTCCCAAATAGCTTTTAGAGGTGTTCTGTTTATAAAGTTGTACCAAAAGGGGTCCCAAAAAGGGGGTAAGGGGCGAAAAACGGGCAAATTGTATGCATTTATATTTAGGATTTATAGTAGTCAAAAAACTGGATTGTTTGATAAACCGGTTTCCGAATAATTTGAAAAATTGCATTTTTTAAGAAGCCGGTTTCGAAACCGGATTTTTATTTATTGTTATTTTTATAACCCGCGCAACGCCGGGTACAATCTGCTAGTTTATATATATAAAAATGAATGTGTGTTTGTTTGTCTGTGTGTATGTTTGAACGTTATAGACGGCTGAATATGTGTTTTCAGTTGCAACGTGATTCTTCAGCTTCAACTTTTTCCGAACAATTGATTGAGTTAGGTAATGAAGAATTCTAATGTATCCTATAACAAAGTATATAAAATTTCCATCAGACTTGCAGAATGACACAATCAAAAGAAGAATTAATAAATTGTGTATTTCCCAATATCGTGCAAAATTTTAAAAATATCCAATGGTTTTCTGAACGTACGGTACTAGCATCTAAAAATATTAACGTTAATTCCATCAACAGCAATATTCTTAACAAGATCGATGGGAATCTTAGAACTTATTAATCGATCGACACAGTTTCAAATATTGAGAACGTCGTCAATTATCCAGTCGAATTTTTAAATTCGTTAGATTTACCAGGCTTTCCACCACATGACTTACTGTTAAAAAATGGTGTTGCCATTATTTTACTTAGAAATATTGATCCTCCACGACCTTTATAATGACACTCGACTAACATTAAAAAAAATGATGAGCAATATTATCGAGGCGAACATTATAACTGAAAAGTTTTAGGGAACTGATATATTGCTGTTCCGTATTCTTATTACCACATCGCAGATGCCTACAATTTTCTATTCGCCTAGCATTTGCAATGACGATTAATAAAGCTCTAGAAAATCCATGTTTCTCACATGGACAGCTTTACGTCGCATGTTCGCGAGTAGGAAAACTCGCAAATTTATATGTATACGCACCAGTGGGGAAAAATAGTGTGTATCACAAGGCATTAGAATAAGAATTATTTATTTAAAAAAAAAGTATATATTATATTTTAGTAATTAATTACTAAATAAATAAATTTTTTAATTATTATGTATTTAATTTCGATGGGGGTAGCGAAGCACATCTGGTATTAGCTAGCAATAAATAAATATCAGTAACAAAACAAATATTTTAAAATCCAGACTTCTTATTTTATTACTTTGAGGTTATTGACTAAAAATAATAAAAAATATTCATAAGAAAAAATGTATATCAATATATTGAATATTTATATTTTATATCGATAGGATAGTAACATATAAAAACCGAGGTTTTGTTCCGATTTAAATGTTATGCGGTCACTGCATAACTGAATAAGCAAATTATGATTTTAAAAGAATGTATTGCATTAGTTACATGTTCACAATTTACATTTATGATATTTTGTGCTGCTAGTCGGGTTTATCCACAGGTTTCCGAAACATTTTTGGTTCGAACAAATTTCTTGTTTACTGAGAATTTCCTGCAATATGATTCACCCATTTCAGAAAATTTGTTCGTAAAAACAGTGCTGCCATATTTAATGACGTAAATACATATGTGCATAAACGTAAGAAAGTTAATTATATTTGTGTCAAAATTAACAAATAATATGCGATGGATAAAATGGATAATATTGACATTTGCTACTCTTGTTCGCCATTGAAGTGACCAAAGTACAACAGCTTCTGACAACTCCATCTATATTTTTATCTGAAGGACAAAGAAAATGTAGAAATTATACAGTAAATTGCTTTAATATTACAACTTACCTAATGTAATATTTTTCAATTTTAACTTTTTTTTCATTTTTTTTTTGCCGCCTATACTTCTTTTTTTATATGTTTTTTCTTATTTGCTTTTTGTTTAATTTTTTTAGTTTACCATACTGAATTTATAATAGAAATGCCAAACAATATAGCATGTCTGTTGTATAAATTTCATATGGTGTGGCAATCTTTTCTAAAATAGTTCGGACCAAATTTAAAATTAAATTAATTCGCACTGAGAATGGTTCGCACAAAATAATTTCTCTCGCTCTCTTAGAGAAACGTCAAACTACATATAAAAAAAATTTTGTGCGAACCAAAAATGTTTTGGAAACCTGTGGGTGAACCCGCCTTAAGGTCTACAAAAATCCTCAAAAGAACACTAGGCGAATATTTTTAGTTAATTTATCCTCCATTTTTCTTGTTTACAAATTAATAAATTCAAAAGAGATAACACTACATATTTTTTTCGTGAAAGAAATTAATTAGCAAAAAGAAAAATGCAAAAATAGTAGTGCACTATTCAAACGTATTTATCAAAACCATGCACAATAGAATATAATTTGTTATCCCCAAGTTTAAAAAACGACTGACTTTCGTCGCTGCATGACATGCATACAAATGTAGAAATCAAACCTACTTGATGCATTCTATGCGTCTATGCATTTTATGCGTTTACTTCTGTAACTTGTCACAAACAACTACAGTGATTCTAATTTTTAGAAATACGCACTTAACGCAAGGACGTATGAAACGGATGTTATGGACTTTCGGCTTAACTTGTTTATTCAAGTTAAAGTTAAAAATTTTGATTTGAAACTAATACTTTTGACAAGACAACAATTCAACGTTCACCTGTGGTATTGGCCACTTGATATAAATTTGACGTTCACCTGTGGTATTGAGGTCACTTGATATAAATTTGACCTTGACGTCAGCGAAGCCAAATTCAAAGAACAAAGTTTAATTTTTTAAAAATATTTAAAATTTACTTCTCCTCAGTAAAAAAAATGTAATTAAATTGGCATAGCTCAGTTAGAGTTATAGTTTGAATAAATACCGTGGTTATGTGACATTTAAGAAATTGATTTTCATAAATAAAAAATCTGTATATTGTGGCCTTTTTTTGTTTTTAATATAACTTCTATCTATGGACATTTTAAAACTAAATAAAAATTAACAATAAGCACCTAATATAAAAGTTATGAAGAGAGTAAAACCCTAAATAATGTCATTAGGACATGCACAATAACTTTTTTCTAATATTGAACCAATAATGTCACCATTAAACATAATATCAGTATAATTTTAGTAGCGTTTACACATTTATTGACCAACACTCAGGAGATTACGCCTCTTAGAGCAATGCATTGTGTTGGAATACAGAAAAATTGTTTTAGGAGGAATTAAAAAGATGTTGTATATGACAAATTTATTTTTTAAATATGTTTTTTTTCGACCAGTGTAAAACTTTCGTCACTATTTTCTAGAAGTTTGCTTTCTAATGATTCTTACTTTCTTCTTTCTATTATGATTAACTATATATGAATGTATAATATAAGGCAAACAAATAGTTAAGCACAAATCACCCTAACCTCTGGTTGGAATCAAGTTCACAACCTCGGTTTTTGAAGTTCAGAACACAACCAACTAGCCTATCGGAGCAGTCAAAAAACAAGGACAGGCAAGTACAAATGTGAAAAACTTAATGCAATAAAATTTTTTCACTCAATTTGCAACAGATTTTTATCAGAGTGAATTTTTGATACTTGCATTAAGTAAAATGACGGCTGATTATATATAAGTGTGTGTACTAAACATACTAATTTGAAAGTTTTTCTTTATAATACATATAAACTTAATTAATGTCATCTTATACTACGAATATTACAAAAAGACAGAATTATAAAAATGATTATCACCAAATCCTTCATTTGAAATATAGTGTAGCCCAGTTCTTGGTAATTCTGTATTTAAATGTGTATGAAAAGATAGCACTAGGGCCAAAATTACATAAAACTCCAATTTTAAATTAATACATTATCATATGGCAAAAAAAAATTTTGCTGGAAATGTTTTTAAAACTTAAGCGAAATAATTTGAAACTTGAAGCCTATGAAGACATAGCAAAAGAATTGTTTTTCTTCTACGATATTATCATCGGACTAACGAGTTAATTTTTTAACATGAGTGAATATTTTCTTATGCTAGTTTATAGCTGTGTAATATGATTCATAGTGAATAAAATATGTAATCAGATGAAGAGATTAAATTTATTTAAAATGCATAAACTATTTGCTATCCAGCATAGTAGTTTTTGGAAAATTCGCTTTTAAAAATTTTTTCTTCGACTTCAGAAAGGAACATAACTGTCATTGCTTTTTATAATACACGCGTATATAAAAGAAATTAAAAATAAAAAGCAAAATAACATGTTGAGTCATGTTATATAATTAATATTCAATAGTGCTGCAATTTCGTTGGTTGATTACACAGACAAGTTCAAGTTCGTTTTAAAAATTTCGTGGACAATAATTGCTTCTTCGCTGCTTATTCTTCTTGGCTGAAGCCGAGAGTCCATACCATCCGTTTCATGCGACCTTTTGTAGAAGAAAACGCATAGATGCATAGAATGCATCAAGCAGGTTTACTTTATATTTTTCTATGCGACTCATGCATTATATTCTATTGTGAATGGCATTATATTTTATTGTGAAGGGAATTAATTGAAAACACTCGTCTTGTGTTGTTTTGAAGCTTTTTGCAGGCCTTACCAGCACAAAATATCATATATATAAATTCATAAACATGCAATTAATGTCAAATCACAATTTGATTTTCCATTTTTCACAGAACTGTTTTTGTTTGCAAATTATTTTACAACAACAGTTGATCAAAACAAAAAACTAGTCATGTATAACGCATTGTATGTAACTTGCAAAAAAAAAACGCATAGAACGTGAGAATCACTGTAACGCAAGATATGGACTTTCGGCTTTATAACGGAGATCCTCAAACCACAACTATTCCCTTCACACGCATCACACGCAAGACTGACTGAATTCTTACTACTCCGTGCCTGCTTGGTCTTGGTTTTTTATCAGTGTTGTCACCTTGTGTGTAATTACACATATTGCGTATATTTTTCTGCTGGAGTTCCAAACGGTTACAGATCAATCGTTCCAAAATCTTACCTATTGTATCTGTCATACAAAGGGGTCGATATGAAGCTGGATCTCCCTACGGTTAACCAGTCTCTGAATTTTCTATTTTCTCGGAAAAACTTCATCGTCAAAACGCTTCCTGGACACTCCCTAAAGGGTCGAAAACTATGCTTAATTGCTATTTTAAGAGCCCGGTTCGAAAATCTGTCAAGACTTGAAGCCTTAGCATTTCCAAAACGTTCCAATGCTAGCACCACCTCATTGTCCGTCACTGGATCTATGGCGTCCATAGAATTCGCATTCTCGTCTACTACTACACTTTCTCTCTCAATGCTCTGTATTGGAAAAAGAGTTTCAACCACCTTTATCAGAATTACTGGACATGTTGGCGCTTGTCCTCTACAACTCCTTATTTTGGACATAACCACTTTAAACACTCCTCCCCTTGGATTTTCATCGGCTTTATCGCATAGCTCCTTAAAGCAGAACGATATGCTTCTCTTGATAGCCATCTTGGGTTCTTTACGTATGGCTTTAGAAACGGCCCATAATCTTTCATTCTCAGCTTCACCTCTACTCCTTTGATAATGTCTTCTCGTATTATGGCAATCGCGTCTTAATACCGCAATTTCGCTGTTCCACCAATACACTGGTCTTTGGGTGGAGGTGCTTCTCCTTCTTATCACAGCAGCATCACAAGCCCTTCTAATATGTTCCACTAAAAGATATGCTCGTTCATTTGCGTCACTCGCATCAGTTATATTTTCGTCCACATTTGCCCAAATATTTTTTCATTCATGGTTTCATCTTTCGACTATTTCGTCTGAGCTTTCATTATACGTCCGTTTCTCTCCCGTATTGGTCTTACACTTCTGATGTCTATTATAATCGCCAAATGATCACTGTGGGTATATGTTTTGCTTACTCGCCAATTAGTTCTTGCACGAAACCTATGTCAATAATGAAGCCGCGTCCATTCTTCTCAAAGGCATTTTTTTCTCCCGTGTTTAATAAAATTCAATAAGACAACTATTGCCTACTAGACTTCGGCGACTTCAAAATACGGTTAATGCAAATAATACACAATACACTAGCATTATAAATGAAATATAAAGTTCGATTACTGAAACGGCATCCGCTGTTTCATCCATAGCGACAAACGTTAGCGACCTTTAAAAAAATGAGGCTCTACTGGAGTTAAAAATAACCAAAATGGGCACTAAAGTCAACCAAATGGAGCAATCAATGCTCAAAAATAAGATAGAAATAAAAAACGTACATAACCGGGATATAAACGCTAATAAAATAATAGTCAAAATAGCTGTAATACTATGTTCACATATGCACCTTTATTGTGTAAATCCCAATTAACGCCAATATTGATCTCAATATTTCATATAAAATTTCAATTAATTATTGCTCAATTAAATGCTAATTGTTATAATTCTGAGTAACAATTTAAATACTCTCATAAGTCGGGGGGGACGTTCGAAACAAAAGGTCTGTTTAGTGAGCATATTATAGGTAACCGAACGCTTTCTATTGATATTTGGCAACTTAAATGTCAACAAAATGGCAATTTGTAAACAAACGCAAAATGACAGGTCAAGTAGAAGGCACAGAATATGCACAGAATGGAAACGAAAGTTTGACGTTTACATAAATTTTGTGAAAGGGATAGCAAATATTATCAAACAGTATTTCTGTCCCTGTCTAATTATTTATGTTTGTTAATTTTTAGGGTGGGTTTTTATTTTCTATTTTGGTAGAAGTTGATGATATTTTTGTAGAATAATATAATAGTTTTGAAAGGAAATGAACTGTTGTATTGGGGAAACGTAATACGGAACTAATGTATTTGGTGACACCTTTCATCGATTGTCACTAACTTAGTATTTAACCAATTGTATATATTTTTTTACTTATCTTTTACACACGGAACTTGTTTCATTGTGAAGAGAAATTGCTAAGAGTTCGAATAATAATAAAAAATTTACCAATTTTAACTTTTTCATTCAAAAAATTAATAAATAATGGTAATATACATAAAGTCCTTCAAGAAAAAAATTTTATGAGCAGTATGATTTATTTGATCTTGATATATTTAGTTTCTTATTTACCTTTTGCACAAGAAACTATATTCATTGCGATCAGAAACTACATACATTTCAATTAATAATTAAATATTTAAGAATCTTTAAACTTTTCATTGAAGAAATTAAAAAATATTCCAAATTTTCCATTTTTTAACATAAAATCAATGTTTGTTTACATTTAATATTTCAACTTTATCCACCAGTTTTCAGTCTGTATATCTGTTGCTTCTAACACATTTGCTTTGCAAAACGCATAATTAATTTTTTTCTCCCTCTAAAAACTTATGCAAAAATATCTGTGTATTCTGTGGTAGAAGGTAAGTTTTAATCAAATTTATTTATTTGTTTATAATGTTTAATAAAAAATAATAACTTTATTTTCTTCAAATAGGTAGAAAAAGGAAAAGTCGAATGGGGTGGACTGATGGCAGCGAAACAGCACTGCTGGCTATACAAACTGTGTGGACTGCGTGGCCATCGGAAAAATGGCCACATTTATTCGGAGAGGGCAGAGGAGCTGATCCAGCAGGAACACTCCTGCAGTCCAAGAGATGTGCAGGTTACCGATGTAGACCTTGATGTTGCACCATCAGTAAGTGAAACACCATCATCGCCAAGTACGCTCGAATCTACAAGGAGGAAAAATAAATTTAATTTTAAGGAGATTGTTTTAGAAGAACTTAATACTATTTCAACTCAAATAGAAAAACACTTAAATAAAAGCGAGGAAAATGAAAGGAAACTAATAGAATTAGAAAGAGAAAAGGTAGAAAAAGTTAGATTTGAAACATTTTCTAGTGGTAATTGATGCATGTACGAAGTTCGTCAGATTATATCTTACCAACACGACCAACGCGAAAGAGGCGATTTTAGCATTGAAGAATAATTTTCAATGTTATAGTCGCCCTAGATGTGTTATAAACGATCGTGGATCATGTTTTACTTCTTCGGATTTTAGGGATTTTCTGAGGGTGAATGTGTTTCTCACATTTTGATCGCCATTCTTTCGTCTCAGGCGAATGGCCAAGTCGAAGAAGTTAATAGGTTGATAGGTCCGATGGTGGCAAAGATAGTGGTTCCCCAGAGAAGATTTTTTGGGACAACGTATTGGAACATATTGAGTACTGTCACAATAATACTGTTCATAGGTTGATTGGTCAGAGTGTAATGTTTTTTGGTATGGCGCAGCGGGAAAAGGTGATTGATTCGCTTAGAGAATGTCTACTTGATGCTACTGATAGTGTACGTGAGGATAAGGTGATTAGGTCTAGAGCGAATGAGAGGCAGAAGAAGCTACAGAACTACAACGAGAGGTGTTCTTACAGGAAAAGAAGACGTCCGACGGAATATAGGGAAGGGGATTATGTCATGGTGAGAAATTTTGATTCCTCGACTGGTGTATCACTCAAACTGATTCCAAAATATAGAGGCCCTTATAGAATATCGAGGGATTGCAAAATGATCGCTATGTTTTGGAGGACGTTGAGGAATTCCAGCAGTCGTGAAAGCCATATAAGCTGGTCTGGTCGGTTTCGAATAGGCGACGTGAAGGAACGTCTGTATAATGTGAGATCAGAGGATCTCATGGTCAGGATGGCTGAGTTGTAGGCTATGATGTGGGTTACTTTAATTGTAGTCGCGAGTACCAGCTACAATATTTCTTTTAGTGTATTATGTGTGATTTCCAATGTAAATATATTTATCTTTTTTTTTCTTAAACTTATAATTGTTTGCATAACTGTATAGTTTCCTATAACCCTCTACGTGAATATGTTTATCTCTTTGTTTTTGTACAATAAGATGTAATACGCTCCTTGTAGAGTTAAGCTTGTAATTCTGTAGAGAACTGAAGCGTGATCAATAACAAAAGAGACGCCAACCTAACAAGTTGATTTATTTCTTCCTTCGTGGTTTTATGATTCGGCTACATTAGCTGATGTAATTGGTGTTCTATTTTTCCGGATAGTCAAAGTTTCTTTAATTGTGCACTTGTTTTTAATTTTTAAGAGTTCATCCTGTTGCATGAATTTAGTGCATCTATTTGATGAAATGGGATGTTCGTCAATGTAGTTTGCACATTGGACGTGTGAGCCTTAGTTAGGGGCGTGGAGAGGAAGATTAGATTATGGGCAGGTTGGAGGATTTTTGCTATGATTTTTTGAGTTTTTGGCAAGTCTTGGGTTGGGATGGGATGCATCAATTCAAGTTGACACGCAGCCTCCTCGCGGCCCCTCCTGGCTGGCATTCTAGTACCCGCTATATGTGAACTAATGCGTGCAGCGCAGTCCAATCCCCTGGACGTTAAATTTGGTGTGTGCGTAGGGCTTGGAACCCACCACGTAAAAATCTTTCTGCAATGAAAACTAACACACTAAACTTCAAAAAGATCCCCTTCATAGTTAACGCCCATGGCAAACATTCAAAGCACAACGATTTAAAAATAGGCACTTGGTGATTTTAATGCGAAGGTCGGGCGGGAAGGTATGTTTGGCCCCACGGGCGGACCGTTCAGCCTCCACGCGAACACTACCCCTAATGGTATGAGGCTGATCAATTTCGCCACGGCGCGTAACATGGTAGTATGTAGTACCAGGTTTCAGCATCTCGACATCCACAAGGCCACTTGGATGTCCTCCGATCGATCAACATCCAACCAGATGGATCAAATTGTGATTGACGGAAGGGATGTATCCAGTGTACTATATGTGCGCACATTTAAAGGTCCAAACATTGACTCGGACCACTACCTTGTCGCAGCCAAGTTTCGATTGCTCATTAGTGCCTCGAAGATTGCGCGCTCTAGTACATTGCGAAAGCTGAGCGTTAGGAAGCTGCGATCGCAAAGGACAGCTGTGGCGTTCTCCGCTCAACTCTCGGATAAGTTCCGTCGATCCAATTAAAAAAATTTATAAATAGTAATAGAAAGTAAAGGAATATAACGGTAAGTTAGCATTCTCTTTTATCTGTACAGTGAATTTATATTTTGTCATTTTTTCATTTCTCATCACATGTTGACTTACTATATCTATTTTAAACCAAATGCAGTCGAATATAAGTGAAAAGTAAATTAAACAGATTAATTAACTAAAATTTAATAAACAAATTTATTTAAAAAATTTAGAAAAATGTTGTTTGGTGAGCATAAACATTGGTGTATTCTGTTGGGGACAGCCCCAAAAACATATTTTCCAAAAAAAAAATTATTTTATTTTAAGGTCGATCCTAATAAAATATATTTTAACACAATAATGTATTTTTTGGTTTTAAAAATGGTCGAGAACTAATGGGTTAATAAGTAATTAATATGAATAAAAGAATGAAAGAAAGAAAAACACGATAGATAAAGAGACCGCTTAAATCACTGGTTTATTTATTGACAATTAGCGCAATCAGCTTAAGTTAAGAGCTTGCCGAAGACTGTAGTTATTATTATTTTAAATTTATAGAACAATTACAACACATTCATGTACACTATGAAAAGAAAGAAGATTTCAGACAAAGAACCAAAAGAGAAATATAAAAGTGAAATCAGTTTAAAATAATACTATCCTTTGATAATAACAATGACACTTTAAGTGCAAAAGAGTGTAATGTCAAATGTATGGTGGCATCGTTAATGGACTGCAAACGTCGCTATCGTCAACGTTAGCTGCCCCAAGAAAAATATTTTTGTGAAACAATACAGATTTCTAAATAGAGTCCAAAATGAAGACCAAACCATTGCAGACTTTGTAGCTATTTTGCAGACAAGAGCGGCGGTATGTGGTTTCATATGCTCGTGTAATAAATCTATGGCTCATATTTTTCCCGTGTTCAGTTCATAAGAGGTATTAGAGATAATGCAATTCGGGAACAATTATTGCAAGACACAGGTGTCTCTTTTATGCAAATCGTTGAAATGGCAAAGGTATTGGAATCAGCGAAAATCAATAACAATGAGATAACAGGTAATCCATCAACAAGCGATGTGAATAAAATTAAACAGCAATCAGCAACAAAAGTCAGTTATCGAAAACTTGGTTTAGAAGCTTTGTGTCTTCGATGCGGGCGAAGTAATCATCATTCAAAAAAAATGCAGAATAAACAAGGAAAAATTAAAATGTTCAGCATGTAATAAAGCAGGCTATGCGAAACAAGTGTGCAAAATTGAAACAAAAATCAAACAATTCCTTTAATGCTGTTGAGTCGTATTCTGCTGATGACGACTATGAAAATGATGAATTGGGTATTCATCAAATAATCGACATTTATAACGGAACTGAGATACCAAATTCAGAATTACAGAAATTTTTTACAGTTGTTTCTATTGAAAGAAGAAAACAAACATTTGATGTAGATTCAGGAGCAGGCTATACATTAATTCCGAAAAACGATTTTGACAAATTAAACTTGGATGTTAAATTGCAAAAAACGTAAATCGATTTTTATGCGTATACTGGTGATATTTTCGTACCACTGGCCAAACAATCAAAGGAGCAAATGTTTGTAGTTGAATTTAAGCATTCACCCCTACTTGGACGGTTGTGGATACGACACCTTAAAATTAATTTAGATGAGATAGATCGTGATCATCAAAAGGTAAATAAGAATTTTGATAACGCGGCAGTAAAATCAATATCGGAAATAATTCAAAAATATTCTGAAATTTTTCAACAGAATGTTGGATATATCCCGAATTTTGTGTGTTAATTAAAATTACAGGAAAGAGCCAAGCCGGTGTTTTGACAGGTTCCTTTCGCGTTACGTGAAAAGGTTGAAAGGAAGCTTGATTCACTTGAAAGAGATGGCATCATAACTAAATCAATATACTGATATTGATATACAATGATACTGTGGATCACCGTTTGTTGTTATACCAAAACCTGACAGCATAGTACGACTATGGGTCGATTACAAAATAGACGTCAATCATCAACTGGTAACAGCACATTACCTTATTAAAAGAATTAATGAAATATTCAACACTTTGAAGTATTCGAAATATTTTTGCAGACTTGGGAAACTACAGAGGTGACCTTGAGCCGGCGGGAGGATATTAAATGAGGAACCAGGGTGGCAGAAAGTCACGAAGAGAAAAAGGAGAAATAAAAAACCACAGGAGAAGAAAACGAAGCCGGAAGCGATCGTGATAACACGTCGTATGCAGACATTCTAAGGAAAGTCAAAACGGACCCCGAGCTTTGTGAATTGGGAGAAAATGTGACCAGAATTCGAAGAACCGTCAAGGGTGGTCTATTACTCCAGCTCCGCAGGAGCGGAGAACACACGGAGGACTTTAGGGGAGTCATTGGAGAGCTCTTAGGAGAAAACGCGTCTGTCCGAACTCTAAAGGATATGAGGACGATTGATATCAAGGACATCGACGAGATCACGGAGAAGGAGGATGTATGCGAGGCTATACGGAAGATTCCAGGCTTCGAGACTTTGGGTAAGCCCGACGTAATTACCCTTAGGAGGGCATATGGTGGGACGCAAACTGCCACAGTAAGCCTTAACGCAGACGCTGCAGCGATTCTCCTAAAGGAAGGAAGAATTAGGATCGGTTGGGTCATATGCAGGATTCGCGAGAGGAACATTCTGACGAAATGCTTCCGGTGCTTGCAGTTTGGACATTGGCCCGTCAATGCACGAGTAAAGTTGACCGCTCGGAAACTTGCCGTAGGTGCGGTCAGGATGGGCATATTGCGAAAAAATGCGAAAGGGAACCTCTTTGCATGTTCTGCAAAGTGGGCGACCCGAAATCTGCAAACCATATCGCGGGGAGCGGTAAGTGTCCACAATTTTTGAGCGCTCTTAAATCACGTTCGAGGAGATGAGGTTACTACAAATTAGTCTGAACCATTGCGAAGCAGCCCAGGACCTATTGGTCTAGAGGGTAAAGGAGGAGAATATTGATGTCGCCATCATAAGCGAACCTTATAGGATACCGAGGAATAATACTTGGATCACGGACGGATCTAGCACTGCGGCTATATGGGTTTGTGATTCATTACCCTTCCAGCAAACCTATGCGCGGGACATTGGTTTCGTTATGGCCAGGATAAAAGGAGTTTTCGTGTACAGCTGTTACGCCCCCCAAGGTGGTCAATGGTGGTTCCAACAATGCTGGAGAGGCTGGCGTCACACGTGCGCCTGAATACCCCCATTATTATTGGTGGGGACTTTAATGCTTGGGCGACCGAATGGGGTAGTAGATATACTAACGCCAGAGGTCGCTGCCTCTTGGAAACGTTCGCTTCCCTTCCTGTGGCGCTGATGAATGATGGAAGATTAAGCACATTTAGGAGAGCTGGATCGAGCTCGATAATAGCTTTGTCGTTTGTGAGCGATAGCCTTGTGTCGCGGACCGCGTGGATACTAACTGAGGACTTCACGAATAGTGACCATCAGGCAATCGTGATGACGATCACTGGGCGAAACATGGGAGCAGACGAATTGCCGAAGTTTACGCGACCTAAGTGGAAGGACTCTCGTTTTGACGAGGGGACGTATAGGTTGCTGTTGTCATCTTTTACTACGACTGGCAACACAGTCGAGGAATTAGTGAGCGATGTTTGCGAAATGCTCAACACTGCATGTGATGCTGCTATGCCTATGAGGACTATGTGTAGGGGACGTTCCCCTTGCTACTGGTGGAATGACGAAATTCGAAACCTGCGGTCGGCATGCTATCGGGCGAGAAGAAGGATCCAGCGCACGAGAGGAAGACCGACATGGGAAGCCGAACAGGCTTCATATGAAGATCTAAGGCATCAACTTAGAAGGGCCATTAAAAGGAGCAAGAAACTATCCTTTCAGCGGATATGCCAAGAAGCTGACGTCAATCTTTTTTGGACGGCTTAAAGAGTCGTCTGCAAGAGAATTGGCACTTGAGAACTAGGTTGTCCAGTTTTGCTACGGAGGATTATTAGTACATTATTCCCACGGGGCCAGCCCTACACTTTCATAAGTAGGGACCCGGACGCCACTCATACCATACCCGAGGTAACAGGCGAGGAGGTACGCGCTGCATGCAATGGAGTAGGAGATAGGGAAACACTGGGACCAGACGGAATCCCGAATAGGGCACTTAAGGCGGCTATCCGGTTCAGACCTGATATGTTCGCCAAAGTGTTCAACAAGTGCTTCGTTGAAGGTGTTTTTCCACTTAGATGGAAGAGGCAGAAATTGGTTCTCATTCCAAAACTGGTAAACCACCAGGGGAACCATCGTCTTATCGGCCCATTTGTCTACTTGACACAATGGGAAAAATACTGGAGAGGATAATATACAATCGACTACTGACGCGTGTCGAGGCAGAGGAAGCTCTCGAACCTGCAATACGGATTTAGGAAAGGACGGTCCACTGTTGACGCGATAAGGAGGGTAGTCGACATTGCAAGAGATGCAATAAAGGGCGAAAGATGGAGATTTGGTACCAAGGAATACTGTGCGGTTGTCACACTTGACATTAGAAACGCGTTCAACTCCGCGAATTGGGTGCTGATCATGAGAGCCCTCTTTAACCATACGCCGCCATACTTAATACTTAATGGAGATTCTAAAAAATTACTTTCAGGAAAGGAAGGTAATATACTTAACGGATAAAGGAGAGATGGAATACGTAGTGACTGCGGAGGTCTCGCAAGGCTCTGTACTTGGGCCACTACTATGGAACATTATGTACGATGGAGTACTTCGACTGCGATTGCCAAACAGGACTACGATTGTAGGCTTTGAAGATGATATTGCGGAGGAAAGAAGGACTTCCATGCACACGATGGGAGAGCAGTTTAAAGGGAAGATGGACATTTCAGCTTTTCTCTTCTATAACCCCTTGGGTGGAGAACAAACATTGCGAGTTGAATTATTACGTGACCCAGTTCCTAACTGGTCATAGATGTTTTAGGAAGTACCTGCACAGATTTGGACATGATACTTCCCCTATATGTACAAACTGTGTAGATAAAGAGGAAGTTGCGGAGCATATTTTAGTATGCTGCCCCAGATTTAGATGGCCCGGAGAAACTAGATTAGGACCAAACCGGCTCATGGAGGAGCTGTTGAATTTTAGGACGCTATGGAGCCAATACAGCCAGAAAATGGCCGAAGTAATGATAGTACTCTAAAGGTTGGAGGAACGAAGACGAAATTTGATATAAAGTGATAAAGCTCTCGAGCTAACCAGCCCCCCGCGAAGTAATACCTTACGGCAGTCCCGCGGGAGGGGGGAAATGGTCGGAGAGTAGGGGGTGGGTTACTACGTAGGCACCAGTGATGGTGAATCGTGCATGCTTTTGTAGAAACAAAGGCATCTTTGAAGATTTACCACCTCCAAAGGCACAAAAAAAAGTATGTATGATCAGCTTTAAAACCATTTATACCAATCGTTAACCATTCATACCAATCGTTAAGTATTCGTTGCTTTTGGGAGTATTCGTTTATATTTGTAGAAGGTATGCAATTCAAGCACTATTTTTCGTTACACTCCGTTTTGTGGCATGTATTGCTTTACAGAATTGATGTGTACTGTCAACATGAGAGTCGTTTTTTGTGATTGTATTCAAAATTAACCAATCAAACCGTTCTCTGCTAGAGTCCCCAATTATTATACAAGTAACTTTAGTTTAAACATAAATATTTTGGACAAAAATAGGCGATCTAGCAGAAGTGCGCGTGACTCCTCTCATATAAAGTAAATTATAAAATCTGCATATACAGAACAGTTAAACTACTCAAATTTTGTACGAATATATTTAGGTTCAATATAAATTACTTCATATAAATTAATTGTTAAAATCTGTATATCTAGAAAATTATACCAGCTAGAATCCCCAAATGTTTTATAAATAACTTTTGTTTAAATATAAATATTTTGGATAAAACTAGGGAGCTCAGCAAAAGCGGGCGTGGCACCTCGCATATGAAGTAAATACTAAAATCTGCATATCTAGAACATCAGAACAGTTATACTGCTCAAATTTTGTACAAATATCTAAGGGTTCAAAATTAATATATTTATTAAAAATGGGCGATCAAGCATTAGGGGCGTGGTTGACTCTATATGAGCTAATTATTAAAATCTGTATATCTGGAAAACTATAACAACTCGAGTCCCCGATTTTGTATTCCAGCTATAGTAAGATGGTGCCTTTGACGTGAAGTAATTACAAAAATTTTTATATTCTTATCTACATATATGTATAGTGGTGGGTTTGTTTGAAGTCTGTAGACGGCTAAACGGCTGGACCGTGAAATTAGTATATCTAAGAATATATAACAGTTAGACTCCTCAAATTTTATCGAAACCCCTTTAGTTTCAATATGAAACTTCTTATATCAGGGAAATCATTATAAATAAAGTCATCAAATTGTACACGGATAACACTGAAATCCATGTGAACAATTTGTGAGAAATTTCCCGGATCAGCAATAAGAGCGACACCCTTCCGTAGAAATATGATACAAAAGTTCGTGTATATGGAAAACTAGTAGCGCTAGAATCCACTTTGACACAGATATGCACATTTCGGGTAAGGGAAATAAATGAACTCTATTTTTATATGAATTCTTAGACAGAAAGTAAATTACTAAACATCATATATTTGATAAACTACTGCATCTAAAGTCATGTATATCGCCTGTTCATTTCAATACCTGATTTATTACAAGTTAATTTATTAACATGCATAATTTTTTAATAAAACTAATTGTTGTCTGTGGTTATATAATACAGATCAACTTTTATGGTCACCTTAATAAAAAGTATTAAATATTTTCTATTGCCCAAAATTTTTTATCTTGAAAACAAAAAAATTTAAAACAAAAAATGCGTCCTAAAAAATCTTCGCTTTTTAAACGCACCAAAAATTCAGTTAATTTCTAATCACAAAGGGCTGACAAAACTCCCGAAGAACGTGATGTTCGTCTGAGTGTTGAAAGGCCTAGAGTCTCCAAATCTAGAGCACCTGAGAACCCAGGTTAACGTGATGACCGTTTATGAGGGCAAATAATACGATCGCAAAGAGCAGTAGCTGCAGAAACACCAGATCAACGAGATGTTCGTGTAGAAAGGGAGAGACTGCAAACATCAACATCTAGAGCCGCTGAGACACCTGATCAACGTGATGCACGTCTTAAACGAAAACGATCCCAATCAACAAGGTCAGGAACTGATGAGACAATGGATCTACGCGATGTACGCCTAGAAGGAGAAAGAGTACGAGCATCAACATCTAGAACTGCTGAGATACCAGATCAACGTGATGGACGTGTAGAAGGGGAGAAGATACGAGCATTAATATCTAGAGCTGCTTAGACACTAACTCAACGTATTACTCGAATTCAGAGTTAGCGACGTAGAGCTACAACATTAGTATCTACTGGGGATGCCAAACGGAATTAATTTTGAAAAATCCCGAACCCTAAATCCCGGGATCTAAAAATTCCGAAAAATCGCGAGAAAAATTTCTCTAATAATAATGAAAAAATAAATTTTTTTAACAAAATGTATTCCAATTATATCAGAATTATATGTCATTAAACAGATAATATAAAAAAAGCAAGACAAAAATTATTTATACGTATGCAAATGCATTAGTTTTAAGAAAATTATTTGGATTCCAACAAAAAGAATAATTAAATTCTGTTGTCAACATTCGCTGCCGTCGAAAAACACTTCCTGCAATCAACATTTGTTGGTAAAATAGATCCAAGATAGCTGTATACATACATAATATTGTCATTATCGTAAAACCACACAAAATTGTACCATTTAATAAGGGTGAGTAGATCAAGACATTCATCCCAAGCTGTATTATCCCGCCAAATATTCCGTATCACGATTTTGGCGGATATGATAATAGATGTTGGGTAGAAAATTTTAGCGATAGTGTAGGCTGTTCTCCTTTCCTAATGCCTAGGGTTTCAGGTTCATCCGATTCTGAAAGGGTAAAGGGCGGCATTGAGTAGGTGATTTTTGAGTAACTGGGTATTTGATGTCCACTTTCGTAGAGGAAAACCAGCCGATTCATGAACTGTGATAACTTGCTCATGAGCGATTTCAGCTTTTCGAGCAGTGTGAACATCAGCTAATATATCATCGGCATTCATATTATCTCCTAGAGTTTGAGATGCAATTGGGTGGATATCTTGAATGTCTTTGGGTTGTATGGGTTCTTGTGAAATTTCTTCAAGCTTGAACGACGCCCAAGGCTTGAAATCCCCACTAAGTGTTTGCATATCGCAAGGGGGTACGTTAAATCCAACTGAGTGGGTGGGTTTTGTGGGTTCGGGTTGAGTTGGAGTATAATTTCTGGTTTGGGTTAAGTTTTCTATGTCCTCATCTATGGAAATCATAGTTGACCTATAGAATTTTTGAGCCGATCTCACATTTCTGGAGAGACCATTAAAATTCATTAAATTGGCAATTTCTGGGTCATTTAGTTGTGTCGACTCTCAGATTTGCCTGAATTTTCCGTCAATATTCGACCACAACTCTTCCACTTCATTCCTCATGAATCTCAATGCGGGTAGTGATTGAGAATTCACCGGACTTGTCTTATAGTCCTCATCAAAGCCACTTTAGTCCTGTTAGATATAACGCATAATATTGGCGGCCAAAGTTTTCAATTCCGACATTCTGGGTTATTCAATTTAATTCACAGAGGATTAGAAAAAAGTCAATAAATTTCGACAGTAAATCGATTTATCGCGGGTAGACTTGGTTTTAAAAAATATTTATTTCAAATCTGAAATAAATTTAATTTGCAGACAAATTGCCTATTGGGTATTCTTTGTGTTTTATGGCACTATACAAAGAGAATGACAAATTTCGTTACTCACAATATTTTGAAGAAAGGGTAAGTATTGGGTGGGTGGGTTTAATGAGATAATATTTTCTATTGTGAGTTTTTAACAAATTTGAGAATACGCGATAAAATTATGCGATAATTTTATAAAAAATGTAAATTGAAAATGTTCAACTTACCTTGTCTGCTTAGGGTAGGGTACAAACCAATATTATTTTTCCAATTCTTTTTTGTGCGATGTTTGTTGTGTTGTGTTTGTGTGTAATGTTAATTATTTAATTTGTTAGTGTTACTTATATTTGTAATTGTTTTTGATTTATTGTTAGTGACCAGTAATGCAATGTAATTGTTTGTGCACTTGATATTTTTGAATTTTTGTAACTATGCATATTTTGTTGTCATTTTTTGTGAACTTTTTATTTTTGTGTTCCTTTAATTTTGGTTTTGTCTAGGAATTGTTTCAAAATGTATAATATTTGTTTCTCTTTATGTACTAGTGATATGCATTTTGTTTTTACCTTTTTATGAACTTTTGTGGACTTTCATATTTTCTTTTGATTTTAAATTTGTTTTTGACATTTATTTCACTATTCTATGTAATTTCACTTTTTGTTTTGTACTTTTAATATGTGTTGTAATTTGATATATGTATATGATGTGTTATTTTTTTTGATTTTGAATTGTCTTATTTTTACTACTGCTTTTACTACTGCTGCTACTACTTTTTTATTTAATGTGATTTTTTGTGTTATTGTTTGTATTAATTGTTAATTTGTGTTTTTTGATTTTGTATTTTGTTTTTTTTTTTAATTAATAATATAATTAATTGTTAATTTGTGTATTTTGATTTTGTATTTTTTTTTTTTTTTTTTTTTTGAATTTAGTTAAAAATTTATTTGTGTTGTTGATTATCGACAAATGGTTTTTGTTGCTGGGATATTTTATGTTTTTTGTATAGCACTGTTTAGCACTGTTTTTGTTAGTGTATGTTGTTTAGTTTTTACACTGCATTATTGTTTTTAATTTCATTATAGAATTTTGTTTAAGTTTTTTAAAATTAGGGTTTTATGGGGTTGTGTTTTAGAGGGTTATATATTTTTTAGGGTGGGTAAAATTTGCACAATTGGGTGGGTTAATGTGAACTGTATATATGTCGCTGTCTTCTTTTCCTCGAAGGACCATGAACATACGGCTTAGAGGGTAGGGTTAGGAGGGGTGTATAGTGCACAAACCTTTTTCTTTTATGTTATTTGTATATGTAAATAATGAATGTGAGTTTATGTTTAGTTTGTGTATTTATAAATACTGTACGCATTATCGATGATGTCTTGAAGACTTGGCCAACTGGGGATGTTATAATAACTTCATTTATTAATAACTTCAACATTCACAACACACATAATGATAATAACATCCCTAGTTGGCCAAGTCTTCAAGACATCATCGATGATGCGTACAGGACAATATTAAATCATAAATGATTTGTTGGCGACAGTCGGAGCAAATCACTGACGACTTTTTCGAACAAAGGGAACTTTTTTCGTGTCCGACAATATGAGCGATATTACAATGCATATTGTCGTTGACGATCAGATAAGTAACAATGTGGTTCAACTTGTCATCGACGAATATATAAATGAAATTTTTTCAACCTTGTCATTGACGATAGTTTATCGACAGTATCCTTCCATAGTATCGTCGGTGACAGTATAACTGAAACAACCATAACATGATCATCGTCAACAAATTGGGCGACAAAATATTCACTTTCTCACCAAATGATTTCTTTTTGTAAAAATTTTAATATATAAGAATTTTATATATTTTTTTTATTGATTTCAATATAAATAATTACTTATGTACGTACAGTTACATATGTATAGAAAAATTAATATAATTTATTAATAATAAATAATAGAAAAATTTATACATATAATAAAATAAAATTAATTTGAACATTTCATAAGGTTTTAAAGAATTTTTATCAAAATTAGAGATCAATTAGTAAAAAAAGTTAAAATACATACGTAGTTATATAAATATAAAAAAAATAAAAATAAATTCATGGTTTTATGGCAATTTAGAATAATTATTATTATAATTTTTTTTATAGAATTAGATCTATTTGTAGTATTTTGAACCGATCATGGGTGTAGCCTTCTGATTTAGTTGATTCTGTAATAAAATTATTGTTATTAATGAATACTATTAGAAATTTCACAAATCAATTACCATAAATTGAGTTAATTATGTTGCAATACTTTTTTAGGGATTTTTTACCCTTGACGCCATCATAATTATAATTTTCAACACTGAGTTCTGAAGACTGATCAATACCATCATGAATCGTTAAAAAATTTTCACTTTCATTGATAACATTCTGGAATTCAGTACCCTTCTTAACTCTGTTTAAATATTCCCGCTTTTTATGGGCTATTTCCCGACGCTACGTTTTTGGCATATTTCTACAATTAAGTATATATATTTTTATATAAATATATTGTATACTTACCACGAGAATAATTATTAGGAAATTAATATTAATTATTTTCACCACAAAACACTAAACACACTTTGAAGTAACCGTTCACTGGCGCTTTTTTTGATAAAAAAAAAAAACTAAAAAAATAAGTTGACAACAGGATGGAATTCTAAGTGAGGATAGAAACACGACAAACTTTTACAATTGTTGTCTACGTTGTCCTCAACAAATCTTCTATGAATCAAAAACTTAATGACACTGTCGCTCATCTTGTCGTAAATGTAACCTGAAACAAGACAATTTGCATGCAATTGTCGCTCATCATGTCCTCAATAATATCTTATTCAAGACAAATTTAAGAAGTTGTCATTATGCTCTCTACTATTAAGCTCAAAACGCGACAAATTACACGACTTTGTTATTAAAGTTGTCCTAAATTGAATTTTATACAGGACAAATTTGATAAATTCCTGCAGGCATCATTGATGCGAACGTCGTCAATAACTATCTGGCCAACTGGGTTGTTATTGATTGTTAAGATGTTTGTGTTGTTGAATTGGAAGTCAGGGTTGGGATTGTGTGACTTGTTCAGTCGCGTGAACAACAACCCTTCAGTCAGTTTATACTCAGAGGTTTTGCCAGAAATCTGCTGAGAAGAAATCGCCGAAAAAATACTTTTTGTATTTTATTTTGATGTCTGGCCTGGGACTCGAACCCTGGCTTTACGTTTAATAAGACAGCACACTACCTACTAGACCTCGGCGACTGTATGCAGCTTGTAAATATTCACCTCTACCACCTCCTGATGTAAATAAATCTACATCACAGTTGATTATCTAAATCAGTTACCCTATTAATCCGTTTTATAGGGCTTTTCAATTCTTCGATGGCATCAAATAACTTTTTATCAATGAAATTAGGGTTTCCTCATCTCAGATGCTATTATCGAAGTCGAGTGATACAGAATTTTTTTCAGGACCTTTTACAGGGTCAAAATACATATGAATTAACAATCCTAAAAATCCTGGGACAAGTTTCTTAAAATCCCGGGATTCGGGATTTGTGAATCTGAGAAGCAAGATGAACGATTTATTTTGAATATTTCATATCGTTTGGAGTAGCGAAGCACATCGGGTTTTAGCTAGTTTTTAATAAAATTTATTTTATTTAATTTTAAAGTTATTGTTCTCAATAAAATTTAATTTCTAGGAATTGCTTTTAATTTTTTATGGTTTTAAATAGTCCTATCAATTTTTTACAACCAATTTTTATTTATTATTTATAAAACTCTACTATTACTTTACAGTGTTGCCAATTTTGTGTTGTAATAACAAGTTCCAATAATTAATAAATTCAAATTAAAAAACTATACACGTTGTCTCTATCAGGCATGTCACAAATTCCGATCGGAATGGTTTTGATTCCGTATTTGCAATTCCGACCGATTTTGTTCCAAACAAATAAAAAATTGTGTATGAAAAATGCCGGGGATTTCAGTTATGGCTTATTGAAAAGGTACGCCGAAATGCAGTTTTGTAAAACTGAATTAAATGCAACGTATAAATATTTTTTGTATTTTCATTTGTCCATCGTTTGTATTGCCACCGCTTAAATTTGTTCTATTTAATAAATTTCAAAAAAATAACGTGGTAGCACTTCAATGAAAAAATATATCAGCAAGTTTACAAAATTTAGTTTCTTAAGCATAAATATTAAGTAAATACTGAGAAAACCTATGTATTAATAAAATATACCATTTTGTCTTTCAGTTTAACTAAGTTTTATTAATGTTTGTCTTTAATAAATCATCAGAAATATCAAAACCACTTTGAAAATTTGATGTGGTTTCATTCCGAAGAGATTTTTCGTTTTCTAAAGACTTTATTTTCGGAATTAAAACCACTTTCGATCGGAATTGCGTTCTGTGACATGGCTGAATGACAGGAAATAAATAGGTTAAGTTATGTTAGAGGACGTGTAATTGTCAACTGTGATAAGTGATGTGGTGTTGTATTATACGCGAATGTATAGTACGGAATACATTCATCCCAATTGTATTGTTCCGTGAAAGAACGCATATATTTATTTAACACTTTATGATTTCTTTCAGTATTAAATGTTTAATGCTTAATATTCTATTACAAAGTTCGTTTACAAATTCAGATCCTCTACCTGTTTTCACCGTGTCAAAACATACATATTTTAATATAAATTCTTCCATTTTATTTTTAGTATTTTTAGTTCGCATTGTATTTTGTTAGTTCGGATTGTACTCGTTTGATACCCTTAAAGGACCTACAGTGTCTAACTGTATAAATTGAAATAGTCTTGTAGGTGTGTTAGTAATTTGCATTGGTGCCTAAGTATGTCTAATAATTTTATTCTTCTTACAACTTTCACAATGATTGATATTTATACATATTTATTTAATTATTTTATACATATTTTTCCATATACATTTCTGTTTTTTCTTGTGGTCGCCATATGGAGTTTTATAATATTTTTTTATAATTTCTTCCTGTCTACGCTTTTCCAGTATTCTTTCTGGTTGTTTAAATAATATAATTTCTATAGGTTTCTGCCTACATTTATCTCTATCCTGCATGCTATTATATATTTTAATTAATTTTTCCTCACGTATGAGTTTGAAAATCGTATCACCCTTTGCTAGCGTTATTGTAAATATTTGATTATTCCATAAGACCTTAGTTAATTTCTACAAGACTGAACTTAAATTCGTGTATGTATTTTCATTACCAGATACTACTTCGCGATTTTCTTTCCATTTAATTTTTCAGTCATTTTTCTAGTCATTATGTTTATCGGTTTTAGTGTCATTTAACTTAAGTCATTGGAATGTATCGGCATCAGTATTTATTTTTTTTTGTTTGTTTAGGATCTCGAAATCGTAATCCATGAGATCTAATTCTAGTTAGTCCTGATGAAGGGTTTTTGTGGGTAAATAACGATACTAATGGTCTGTAATCAGTTACTACTTTAAACTTCCTACCGTTTAAGTTTGGTCTCCTATGGATGCCTAAGAGTTCTTTTTCTATTACAGGCTTGTTAATTTCATATTAAATAAATGAACGGCTGGCATATGAGTAGTGAGTATAAATTCTTTTTTAAAGTTTGGATTTCAACATTTCAAATGATTTTTGGCACTTTCCAGATAAATTTGAGAGGTTTAGCTATTTTCAACAAAACGTCTGTACCAATAACAGAAATCTACAAATCTTCTGGTATCATCTGCATTCTTCGGAATTGCATAAGCTTCAAGTGCTTTACTTTTATTTGGATCTGTCATTATTCCTTTATCTGGAATAAGATGTCCTAAATAAACTACTTCCGGTTTCAAAAAATTACATTTATTTGAATTTAATTTAAGGTTGTAGGGTTTTAATATTTAACATACTTTTATTAAATTATCATTATGATGCTGCAAAGAACAGCCAAAAATAATTATGTCATCTACATATATGAAAGCTTTTGCTATTGTTAACATTCTTTGAAAACTATTAGATGATATTTTCAGGCCAAAAGGTATTCTTTTAAATTGATAATGTCCTTTATCTAGATGAGGGTTCTAATTCTCTTTGGTGGAAAGAGCTCGCAATATCAAGCGTTGACAAATATTGTGTTCTTCCTATTTTGTCTAATACGTCGTCTAGTTGAGGTGATGGGAAATTGTCGTTGACTAATTTTTTATTTAAATGACGATAATCGACAACTAGTCTCCATTTCTTTTCGTCGTTGTAATTTTTCTTCGGCAGCAAAAGTAATGCAGAGTTATAAGGGCTAACAGACGGTTCAACCAAATCTGCTTCTATTAATTTGTTAACCTGTAATTTGATTTCTTCCTGCTGTGACTGTGGTAATCTATAATTTCGTGTGTAAACCGAGGTATTGTCTACAGTTTGTAGTTTTTGTTGATAGAAATTATTTGCTGTTAAATGATGTCCTTCTAAATGAAAAATATCTAGGAATTCTTTACATATTTTGTCTATGGTTTGTGTTTGTCTGATAGTCCAAACATCCCAACCTTGCCGACATAAACAGAGTTGTTTAAACAGTGGTAAATTGGCAATAGAGGGCGTTGCAGTGTATAATTAAGCTTTTTAATATTTTAACATTAGTGTTGTTTTTGGCATTAATACTTTGTTCTCTTTTTAATTATATTATTCGTTGATTGAATCCATGAGGATCAGTAATTGTAAACAGATTTTTTGTATAATTTTTGTGAAAAATAGTTTAAATTTATATTGTTTGAAAAAAAGAAAAAAAAAAAAATAATAAACATAATGAAGTAATAAAAACTATACTATACAAGGAAAGTGATATTTGTTGAATTCTTTTCTGGTGCTTGAAGTCCTAGATCTTAATTTGCCTTTTTTTGTAGTGGCCATATAATCCGAATTGGAGATTTTTTGTATTTTTTCATCCCCCATACAGTCCACAATCGAACAGTTTGTCTCGCGTTATTGTCGACCGTATCTATACTTAGTAATTTTCATAATTTTTCCCATTTATTCTGTTGTTTATTATTAGTAATTTCTTCTTTATTATGTAGAATGTTGTAATGTGATAAGCGTTTGATTTGTAAATCTAATTCTGATATTGTAACCTTCTCGTCTGAAGTATTTAATATTCTAATGTGCTTTGTCCCATGTTTTCGAACTATTGTGTTACCAATAAAAATATTGCTACCGATTAGTTTTGCGCATACTACGCTATCCTCTTCAATCTGTAATTTTATTGCTTGTATCATTTCAGTTCTCGGTGGTATTGTGAACTTATTCATATTTGCTCTCATTGGTAGAACGTATTCAGTTTCATTTATTATGATAACTAATGTGTATGTCGCATAATCTATTTTTGCCAAATATTTAGTAAATAATCTCTGCCCAGGATACAATCTGTTGCTATTGGGAATTCCGTATTCACTATTTGATATTATATTTGACTTATTATATCTTCCGGAAAGACGAATTTTAATATTGAAGTACCCAATGGTTGAATTGATTTGTTTTATGTTTCCTGTCATTTTACAAGCATTGCATGTTTTCTTTTATTTCTTACTAAATTTTCCTTACATATAGAGATGTATGCGCCTGTGTCTATTATAAATCTTATGAAAAATACTTCATCAGTTTTGAATGTAAAAAATGTGATGGTTTTTAAGGTATATTCTTTTAATTCCCCTATATCTTCGTTAAAATTTACTCTTAAGGAATGCAGAGGTTTGCTCCGTTTCCCTGTCGCTGAGTAATGATTATTGCTATTGAAGTTGTTAACGCTGGCCAGCCTAAGTTAAGTTTAGTTTTAAGTATTTTTACAACCGTGTTATTTATTTGCTAATTGTGAATTGTTATAAATATCCAAACAAACCCCAACTCGAAAGGTACCTTTTAATCGTATTCAATAAATTTGTTATTGAAATTAATGTTCACGTATTTATTTATTTGCCAAATATTTTATTTTATTTGTTTTCCCCGCTCACTCTAATATTTTGGTCATATCGAGCCGGATCATCCCCTGAAGAATAAAATAAAGTATTTGACAATAATATTTTTTAGATTATTCGTTGCATTGGTTTTGGATATTGTTGTTTACAAGGTATGTAAAAACACATAAAATTTTTATGAAATATTAGTGAAAAGAATATGTGAAAAATAGAAAAAGAAATAAAAATACAAAATTTAGTGAAGTGTAAGAATATAAGAGAAATATAACAAAAGTTAATAGAAACAAACGGGAAAAAAGATACACAAACAATACAGAGCGCGTTGATCTTGCGTATTGTTGTGGTCTGCTTGCTTTATAAACAGCTGGAAGGTTGTCACAGAATAAGGCGGCCGCAGTTTTCAATATCTTATATTCTTACACCAATATAATAAACGAATTATACTATTTTATATTTTTCGACTCATTTTTGGTTTGTTTGAGACATTTCTTTTCTGATTTAATTAAAGGAAAAATATATATATTTTTTATTGATATTTTTTATATATTTTATATATATTTCTTTTTGTGAAAAAATTCGTTTTTGATTAACTTTTTAAGTAATCATTTTCTTACAATTTTAATTTTTTTCTTTGATAACTTTCGCTTTTATATCGGTATTCGCGAACATATATTTTTTCTTTGCTTCGGGCTGATTTCGTGCTGAACTTATCGTTTTGAATATTTCCCTTTTCTTATTTAGGGATTTTATTCATCGGAATTTTTTTTTTTAAAAATTTGGAATTTTTTCTCGCTTTCTCGTTTGTTACTATTTGTTTGGAATGGAAGTAGTCCCCTTTCTTGAACATCCTTATTTTCTCGTTCTCCTTCTATTCTGAGTTTTTTATAACCTTTTAATTTGTCCCGATTGTGATAAAATGGCCGCGTTAAGAAACTTAACAAAAAACTACGAGCGCTTAGGCGATTTCGAAAGTTTTATTCAAGTCATCCCTTAAGAAAAACATGCTATTCACACTCTGAGTGTGCATCGTGAGGAACTAATCCGTTTATGGGAAGCGTTTCGGGATGCTTATGAGGATTTATTGGAAAGTGCCAACGATACCAACGTGTCTTCTAAGGACTTGAAGGCCAAGTATATGTCGGGATATACGCTATATTTTCAATGCATCTCATCATTGATGGGTTGACTGATAGCTTTAAGAGCAAGGCCTCGAACCCCCTACTTATAGTATCCCGATACATTTCCCCCTGTGACATCCCAACCTGTGCTAGTGATTACGCATTTTGGCCAACGTTTAGGGATATGTTTTCAGCCATTTACGGCACCAACCGCCATACTAGTAACATTCAGAGGATGTATTAACTTTTGCAAAAGACCGAAGGGGAGGCGAGGGACATAATTTACACTTGCCCCATGACGAATTATACTTTCGACATGGCTTAACAGAATCTCGTTGACCGTTACGAGAACAAGAGAGTACTAGAGCTCCAAGGAATCTGCTCTTCCATTAAAAGTTTACAACGGACAATTAGTGACTGTGTAACAAATTTGTCGTTGCTGGGAATAGAAACTCAAATTTGGGATGTCATCTTCGTTTACATTTGCTCTACTAAACTTCCCGATAGCACCCTAGGTCTTTGGGAGCAGGCCTTGCTCAGATCTACCCAAGTGGAATAAAATGGATGAGTTTCTGACTGCCAGATACCGAACTATGGAATCAGTGTCGAATATTATCGGCAGCCACAATTTTCCCCAAGGTACTGCACGGATTAATAACCGAGGTAGTTCTGGTAACCTTCGGAAATTGAGAACCTTTGGGACCACTGTGGCCCCTAACTTACCCCAAAAAAAATGTTCTGTTTATAGTAATAATCATGCCATTCGTTTATGTTCGAACTTTTTAAGAATGACGGTTAGTGCTCGTCTGGAAACAGATAGAAAGCATAAATGCTACACGAATTGTTTGGCAGCCTTGCATGAGTTCGAAAGATGCCAGAGCTTAAATGTTTGCTATATTTGCAAACAAACACATCATTCGCTACTTCATCGTATCAAATCTTCTCCCGAGAGAAATCGAGGACTGGAACTAACTTCGCTGCTGCTCGATCGTTTCAAAATTTCGCTACTCGTATACAGTCCACCCGTACTCGACAGTTTTGTTGGGAACTATCCAGATGAATATAATGTACAGTAATAAAGTTTTTCTTGCTAGGGCTCTTATCGACCCGGCATCGCAAGCGACTTTCATCTCCAGAAAGCAGCAACGGAAGCTAGATCTTCCAACACTTTTTGCACCATCTGCCACTGTTGTGGGCCTTAATGGCGCAGTGGCAGCAAACTCGACTAAAGCCTTTGTTGTTTCTCTGGGGTCTTCAATTGATCCAGCGTTCAGTCTGACTACGGAGGCATATGTGGTTAACAAGCTAACTGATCGATTATCCATCTGTTCCTTGACAAAGTTTGTTGACATCAACACTCCCGAACTTCCGTTAACAAACTTGAAATGTGCCCATATGGATTTGCTATTGGGCGGAGACATATAATCTCAAATCATGCTTCCTGGCGTTAGAAAAGATTCTAAAACACTGTAATCGCCCAACGAACTGCTTTCGGATTTAACACAGTTACATTTGGTGTAAACTGGCCGTACGAACCCTACATCAGTTAGCTAGTGATTGTGAAGCGGACCACCCGTTTACTTCTGATATTTTGCGAAACAAAGTGTATGTGGCTTATGGGAATCAGGTGTGAAGAGCTTCAAAACCATTTGAAAAAGACATCTAACGTCTAAAGTTTCACTTATGAGGAATTTTCGACTATGCTGACCAGAATAGAGGCTTGTTTGAATTCCAGACCTCTTAGCTCGATGACAGATAACCCGTCTGACATTAACCATTTGACCCCGGGACAGAGAACGGTGTATGGAATGCTTACAAGAGCACCATGCAATGTTGCATTTCCATCGGAGAGCTGAAGACCACCAAGCTGGAAACAACCACGCTTCTGAAATCAAGGGAAGCCACCGTAGAAGAAGTCACAATAAAAGAAAAGCTGCTAGCACTAACAAAACGAAGCACAGTAACAAGAAGAAGGACGCAACCCACCACTAGGCTCTCAAGAAAACATGCTCGTGCGCAAGTGACCCTACTACCGGTAATGGGACCGTCATGGCTGCTTCAAAGCTACATCGGGGGCTACCATAGTTATAAACGTACTCAGCAAATAACTCATTTTTTTCTACTAGTAATTTCTAAACCGGAATTTTACTCTTTATTTACACCTATTTTAAAAAAAATAAAAAACAAAATTTGAATTTTTATATGTACATTTATTTTTTATTTTTGGCCTTTACTTCCCTTTTATTGAATGTACAAAATACTGAATTATATTCTGAATTGGAAACTTATTGATTGATCTCTGGCCAGGTGGGGTCTCGTATTTTAATTATTATTTGCCAAATATTTTATTTTATTTGTTTTCCTCGCTCACCCCCACAGAAGTTGTTCACCCCCCATTCTACATTTCGCTTACGTTTCCGCATTTACTTACGCAAAAATCAAACAAAAAACTGAATCGTAAAAATATGAAGGAGAAAATAGTACTTTTAAAATCAGCTGTGTAATGGTGGAACGCATAAAAAAGAAACGGAAAAAATAAAAAAATTATGCAAAAAGATGAAATTAATCCAAATTAAACAGTTATTAAACAATTAAAACAAAAAATAAAATATTTTGAGATTTTAATTTAAATTACAAAAACACAAAACAGAACGCAAGTAGAGGCATTTGTGAGAAAAATTTATTAGTGAAAATTATCCTGACGTGCCGGAGGTGGTTTGTTTTTATTTTTTACACTGTGGCACAAAAATAAAGTTCATTTTTGTAAATTAGAAATGCAGTCGATTATAGATACTGGAGAGACGAAAATTGAAAGACAGTTGTAATCTCTTCGAGATGAATGATCAGTTGTATAAAATTTGTTATGAAAATGTTGAATGTAAAATAAGTTTAACTTTTTAGAGGTTCAAAAAACTTTGGTTTAAATAACGACGCCTTTAAGTATGTCGTTGATATTTTTGCACACTTCCATGCAGAGGCAGTTTTAATTATCGGCCCTAATGCATTCATCGTTTTAGAGATTTCTTAATCTTTGATTCGCTTATGGTATCCACAAACAATGTCTTCCTTTGTCGACATTAAATAAGTCAGGTGTTATTATTTTCAATCTTTAATATACATAAGTAAAGAAAAAAATTATATACAATGTATGTATATCTAGATTATTAATTAAAAATTTTATTGCTCAACAAAAAGAATCGAAAGATGTTCCGTTACTAAATTTACAGCTTAGAAAAACGTAGCTATGATCGTAATGTGGAATACACGCAACCCTAAAACAAATTGAAACGAAACGAAGCGCAACGCAGAATAGGAAAGTTGCCAAACGGAGAAAATTTCAGTTCGAATTGAAATGTATGTAGAATAGGGATGACTACTTCTTGGATGATTAATGGACGTTCTTTGAAAATTGTTAGTACTTCTACAATTATTATAATAACCATAATTAAGGATACTACTTCTGTTATTATTGTACGTATTGGCATAGTTACGTTGTCCTCTATTATTGAAAGGTCTTTTATTCTTATTGAAATGCATTATTGAGTTTTGTTGTAGTATTACTTCCGAGTCTATTTGAATTGCTTTATATAGACTTTTGGGATGAGCAGCTAATACCGTGGCTCTGTGTGGTTCATTTAAACCATTTCTTAAAGTACTAAGCGCCACTTGGTGATTCATTTTAATGATTGTTTTTGTATTTTGAGTACCCAAATGTAATTCATTTAAGCATGCTACAAGCAATTCAATTTTGTTAGCAACTATTGCCTTGAGTTTGCTTTACTAAATCAATATGTACCGAAGAGAGTGACTTTCCTAAATTTATTTTTGAATGTTTTAGGGAATCTAGTATCTTTTCTGAAATTAACTTGTTCCTTACTTTGCCTGTTAATCAATTTACTAATTTCTTTATCATCTTTAAGTGTTTCTGCATAGTACTATATTATGCTCAAAAAATTAGTCATTTGCCCGAGGTCACCATTGAACTCCGGTATTATTTTGGACGCGTCAAGAATGTCTAATGATGCCATGTCTTTGATTTCTTTTATTTTCAAATGATTTAAAATTTTTATTTTTCAATATCATTAACAATTTCTAGGGGATAGCCCTCGATCTTTTTAACTCTTCCACTATTTTTAAAGTATTCACGTTCACTTTTTTGTATAATTTATATTAGGACTCTTGTTTAAATTCTTATAAGTACTTATCAATCTATCCATTTATTAAACAATTTATATTTTGTTAGTTAATTTAATTGCCTTTCTCCTTTGTAATCTTTATAATAATCATTTAATTTTCCCAATACTAATACAAATATGAGGATTATAGTTATCGGCTGCATATGATCCTGTTTTCATTTACTATGATGGCTTCTTTTGAAAACTATCTACCCATTTTGAAATATAATTATATATTGTATATATTATGTATAATTTTATATAGACATTTTATATTATTGTAATAATATATGATATAATATAATATAATATATTGTAATAATATATTACAATTTTCACTTTTTTATAACAGGATCGCTATCAGGATGTTTTAGCTTTTTGTCCGCGCAATTTTTATGTCTTCAGAATGCAAAGTTTGATCAAATAGCAGAATCACCAGGATTGGCAAGATTGTTTTTAGCAGGATAGGGTAAAACGTACGTAATTTGCCTGAATAATGTGGTAACTTGGCAGGATCGTCATCTAATAAGTTTTGTGATTGCATGTATAAGTTTCCCTATGGTATTCTTATTTATTAAAGAGCCTTTGAAGAATAGACGGCTCTACATTATGGCAAAGTTAATTACCGAAGTTTTTGAGAAACAAAATACCCTCTAGATTGGGAGTCAGAAGTATTTCTAATTTTATATACAAAATTTTCGGAGCTTATACCCTATTTCTCAATCTATGTTTTCTAATTCTATTTTTCTTACCTATTCTAATAATTTTTATTTTAATTATTCTATTTCGTTTATCCTACTTATTTTAATTTTAACCATGCGGTCTTTTGGTCTTTGTGTAATATTTCCAATTATAATTGTAGTATATTCAAATTACATTATTTACATTCAATGCAGTTCTAGTGACCCATTTCAATTAACACCAGTCATTTGAAATTGCATATAATAATTCTTTGTTTTTTTCTTTTTATTCTGGTTTTATTTTATATTTTTTTGTTTGTTGTAAATGCTTATGTTTGTGTATGCACTACAAATCATATAAATTATTAAAATGAATGTAAAAGCATAATTTTTGTTGAAAATTTATACAATTGTTAACATAAATTAGCGAACATAAATGAGGGTACTGAATTCCTATTTCTTCACTTATTTTTTGTCATATTAATTCCGAATTCAATTTATAATAATTGTTCAAACCTTAAACCTTCTTTCCTGACTGAATTTACCTGTGTTGTCTTTTGTTAAAAACTGATATTTCTAACACAACTTTTACACTGCGCTGTGTTGTTGTTATTCCTTCCGGTAATTATCACTGAAATGTGATTTTTTCTCCTTACAGAAAGAGTGATTCCTAAGGATTATAGACCCATAAGCCGATCCTTCCTTGGATAGACTGATAGAAGTAAATATACGACAGTACCTGAATAAAAATCTTGTGTCCAGTGGTCAGCATGCACATAATAAGGGAAGGTTTGTTGATGTCGCCATTCATAGCCTAACTTGTAATGTAAAGAAAAATGTTTGCATGGATATCAAAATAATGTGGCAATGGGTGGTCTATTTGGCATACCGACAAGGTATAGAGGACACTATGGTAAAGTCAATATCAAAATTACTTTGTAAAACAATCAACCCGACGATAGGGAATTCGCACATCGCCTGATAGACAGAAACCGAGCTGTTATTGTAAGTGTTATTGCGTATGCGGATGATAAAGTACTTCTAAGTTGTAGACTGTATTAGAAGTAGCTCTGAAGAAGCCTGGTCGCAGTTTGGATGTCAATCCTGGACAATCGCAAATTACACGGGATGGAATTTGAACATGATAACGTAGAGATGTTTAGTATAGCGGGAATTTTTGGCAGAACAAATAATTTGAACTCGATACGACGGTATTTTTGTCTTTTCCCCCAAAATTATTGATTATCCAAATATTTTTTAAACTATTTTCAAGATCTAACGTTTTTTGAAAAGGTAAGAGATGAACCTTTAAAGCGGTATATATAAACATATGGTTCAAACTTACATGTTATGAGTTTTTATCGGGTAAACTTGGAGAATATAATATTTTTTCCATATTTTCAAATTTAGCTACTCATAATTACAAACGACGGATTTTTGAGAAGCTTTTTTTTTTGTACCGCAACTGGTCAAATAACATAAAAAAGTCCATACATTTTTTCGTTTCAGTTTTAACGAATAAAAATATACACAATTATATAATTTGTGTTTACATTGTTTATATTTAAAGCAAATAGAACATGAAGTCAAATGGGGAAAAGCCAAAAAATTTTGTGAGAATTTTCTAATAAAAAGTCGGTCAATTGTCCGGACACATTATATTTAGGGCCATTATTACAACTTGCCGATAACTAAAGGGAGGACTTAAACGGAGAGATAAATTGTTTTTTATTATTACGAGTACCCAATAAAATAGAAGTGAGCGTTAAGCTAAAGGGAAGATCATCCTACCGTTAACATTTAAAGGTCACTTTATGTTTGAAATTGCCATATCATATAGTATTTTCGATATGGCAATTTCAAATTTAAACAAAACGAGCATATACAACAAAAAAAAAAAAAAAATGAAATCCGCTGTTGCCACTGCGTTAAAAAAAACTTGAATAATTGAGCAGTTTTATCGACTTTGCTCCGGCACTGCCATATTTTTGAAAAAGTTAATTTTGTTTTATCTGTAAGTTGTAATAACCAAAATAAGTTAAAGGTAACTTTGTCGTTCAATTTAACCCTTAAATACCGCCAACTTTAACGAGAAGTTGTAATAATGGCCCTTAGTGAGAAGAAATTATTTAAAAGAAAAAATTATTTATAATTTATTTATATTATATTAGCAGAGATATTGCCAATAGTGAAGAAAAGTTATTTTAAATTTATTTGTTAGTATGTATTACGAACAAAAGTTATTATGTATATTGAAAAAATTAGTTACTTTTGCTAAAATATACCATAAATAACTTTTTATCGATTTCTTAAAAAATTCAATGCAAATATTTGTCCAAAAAGTCAATTATGTTCCTTTATTTTATATTTCTTAAATTTCGAAGGTTGTTTTAAAATATTAAACTAAAACTTAATAAAATAAAAGACAAACAAAGCAATTACATATTATCATAATTTTAAACCCGAATTCGTTCGAATTCGATAGGGTAATTTTTTATTTGAGTACTGAAAATAGTGCAATTGTAACCAAAAACTCATCAATGTCATTAATAACGACATGATTAAGATTTACTTGGAGATACTTCTAGAGTTAGTTAGATGTCATCTCTTCATTCATTCAGTTGTGGACAGTAAGAAGTACGAACATTCAACACAAAATAAAATACAAGGTAAACAAACATAAGTGAATGCCAAATTAAATTGTGAGGTATACTAAAGTGGAGATATCTTAATATCAAAGATATTCTTTTTACCATTAAAGTATTTAAATACGTGTACATGTTTAAAATATGTGTATTTATATAATATAAACGATTTTGCTAAATTTGCTGACTCAATATCTTTTCTAATATAACACCTACGTCAATACGTAGGTATGTATTGATACGTTTATGTACAATACGCTTTTGACTTTATTTGTCAGAGAAAACTTAAATATGAATATAAGTATCAGTATAGGATTAAAATTTATATATGAACATATTAATTGAAGTGTCTTACATTATTTTTCCAATTTTGAATTTTATAGGATTATATAGTATATCGATTTTTTCATTATTACTACAATAATAATCCAGTATTACAAATCTTAAAATAAAATTTAATTTTTTATATGAATATTTAATAATAAAATACTGTTTTTGTGTTTAAATTTTTTTGCAAAATATTTGTATTTAGTTAAGACTTGTAAAAGTCTAAGAAATTTCTGATTTATTGTTGCTCTAAACATAACATGACCATAACGGTGACCATTATTTCCATGAGAAAAAAGCGGACAAATATATAAAATTGAAAAACGAAAAAAATTAATTTATAATAATTAATGTTTTATATAAAGATTTATAAAATACAGACATAAATAGGTACAATTAATATATACAAACTTAAATTTATACATACCTATGGATTTACTTATGTGTATAAATTTATTTCTGATATTTCTCTACAAAATGTATTTTGTATCCTTCATCAAAAAATTCGATATGATTTATATTTAAATCATTCCTGATTTCTGTTACCTTTATTAAAGGCTTTTCAACTAAAGACCTAGATGGAATTGCATCTACAACTTATGCAAAATATAGACTTTTCAACTCAATTTCATATGTAAATTCCAGATAATACAAGCGTTTTTACCCAATTAGTGAAAAAAGTGGGCAAAAGAGGACATTTTGGAAAATAAATACTTTTTAGAAGTTACGTGTGGTAAAATAGTGAAAAAATATGGGACGCAAAAAAATAACTGACAGGGGGTTAAAATAGCGGACTGTCCACCATAATAGTGGATGGATGGTCACGGTAGTTATAGAGTATGCCTTGTATAGACATTTTCTTAATTTAGGTTATAAAATAATGTAAATATTTCTGTGTATTTCGAAGCAATGAAATCTAATCCAGGTTAAGTTCGACTACAAATTTTATCTATTTGGAATTTAATTTCAACATCAATTCTATATAACTAATATATTACATATACATACATAATTGGCCATAACAACCCTTCAGTCGGGATAACGGCCTATTTTTCACACTATTCATGTTGTGTGTGTTAATTTTATACGTGAGTGGTGGGTCCTACAGTTTAACGTTGACACCGAAGGATAAATTTTTAAACAAAATTATTTACTCTTAAAGTTTTTGCCAGAAATCTACTGAAAGGAAATCGCCTAAGAAATATTTTTTTCATAGTTCGTTTTGCTGTTTGGCTTCCCGTCTAATAAGCCAACATATTATCTATTAGACTATGGCGACTTCCATATACATACATAATTATTAAAGAAAGTTTTTGGACTGTGTACCAGCAATATTACTCTTTTAGTAATACATTTCTGAGTATGAAATCAAAACTGTGAAACTAAAACTATTATCAAATTGCTATATTGCAACGGATGTTTTTAGGTTAGATACAACCGTTACCAAATTCGATGCAGAAAATTTAAAGCAACTTTTATAAAAAAAAAACTCAGTATTCGATGTCACTACACACACTCACAGATTTGAGATTGCGGGCATTAATGGACGAGAACTCGAGAGTTCAAGCTGTGTAAACAAAAAATTCTTATAGCAAAAGATCTAAAAGTGAAATTTCTCAAATCAGTTGAAGGTTCATATACATACCAAAGTGAAGTCTATATTGGCACCTTTCAAACAAACCTTGTCTATCAGAATTAGTATTACCAATGTGTCTAAGGTTTAAAAAACGGAAACAGAATTGAATGCATTTATTTTGATGAAATTGGCCTTTCACAGATTGCGCTATGATTGCACGTTCTTTAAGATGGTGGCTTAAGTCATTGATAAGCATTGAAATTCATTGTATACTCGAATTAGATTTCAAAACATAGCTATGATATTAATATTTACTCAAATAGTGTTCCATTGATCAATGCTCTCAACTCTAATGGAGTATGGGTGATAAAAAAGAAAGTTACTGGAACATATTTATTTTCCTAATAATATTGATTTTGGAGTAGACAGATGTGAGTCATTGAAATTTAAATTAAGGTTAGTATTATATATTGTTACATTTTTACCTTTTTAAAAACGTTAAAAATATGAGTTCGTAGATTGCAAATAAAATAAAAATAAATATGTGTTTAATTTTAAATCTGTTCTTTATTATCTGCACAACTTTTGTGCCACTGTGCGAACTTATACCACGTATACAACGATTACTATCACAATATGTGCTTGTCCGTTATATTTCTCTGCTTACAACCTTTTTGTAAGTAACAACATTTGCTCGTTATTCTTCCTTGCTCACAATCTTTTTGTAAGCAGAACACTAATAACTGTTCTGTTCTTCACACGCAACTTGTCTGCGCACAAGACTGACTGAATTATCACTCTCGATCTCGCTGAATCAATAGTGTAATGAATGCTCCCGAAGGAGGATGACGGCCTTGTGGAAAAATCCAAAAATCTAAACAAGTTGTTGCTTGTGTATATGTCTATCCGCTATTATTTTTTTATTCTGCACTTTGTTTTTGCTTGTTTATTCCTTTGTCCGCTGCATATTGTTGGTCTCTGTTTACATCTTTTATCCCTTACTTTTGTTTATTCATCGATCTTGGAAACAAGCCATTATTTTTGTTGCTCCATTTTTTTACTTATTCGTTGATCACGTGAACAGGTCCACGGTTTTGTTTTTAGAGCTTTTGTTTATCATTTCTACATGATCAAGTCCATTGTGGTATTTTTGGAGCTTTTGTTTAACACCACTTTCGTTTTCGTAACAATATATTTATTTTGATGACCTCCTGATGAATGTACTTTCGTTATGGCGGTGGCTTAACCTATCGGATTTTGAACGACATTAAGTCCAAGCCATTTAAATATTTGAAGAATAATTTTGCTGGTAAACTAGAGTGTTGTTCTTTGTTTTTTCTTTAGTTGCGCGTTTGATATTAATAGATGAATGTACTTTAAGGAAAATGGAAAACATTTTCGCAGGAAAGTCTCTTTATTTAAATGTGCTGCCTTAATGATAAGTTGTTTAGGTATTTTATAAGAAGAACGAGTTGGCTCTCGAGAGTTCTACATGAGTTAGATTTTTCAGATAAGGATTCATCGCGAGACGGAACGCATTTGGAGAGATATTCGTTTATTTCTTTGTGCTTTATTAAGTAAGTAAGTATATCCTCATTTTATATTCGAATGTAAGAACAGAAGTTTAAAATAATACTAGGGCGGGTAGCTGAAAGGAAAGCGAGATTCTTTAAGTATTTGTCTGAAAATTTTCAATCCCAGTTTTAACTATAGCGCATTGCGATTTTACATTCGCGTTTTTTATATTTCAATGTAATCAGTCGTCAGATTTTAATGGTCCCTCTGAAAACAATGAATACTATGGCTATTGTGTAAAATAAAACTTGCTAAATACAAATCTAGTAAGAGATATAACAGAGATGCCGTCCTGTCCTGTGAGTCGTTTTATAGTTTCTTTGTAAAATATTTTTTGATGGAGTGCTTTGTTGCTACTCTTTTTTAGCGACAATTTTTATACATCTTTTGATGCCTTGCTGGCAGATTTATGAGTGGCTAGCTTTACTTTTTTGATCATGTTTCAAAATCAATATAAAGAGAATATAAGTTACATATATAGATAATTTCCAATATCCAATGCAACTTGGTTGCTTTTGGCACACATAGAACGCGAACATCAACAATTTTCGTAAACTCGTAAATTTGCTTTCAGTTACTTGTCAGCTTCTAAAGAAGAAAGTTCATGTCGCATTTTTTTCAAGTTTCAATGATACACCCAAGAAAATATTACAGTAGAATTCACTAATATTCAATGAGATTCACTAATAACAATGAAAAATTATCTCCATTTTCAGAAAAATATTCATCAAGTTTAATTTTCATCTTTAATTTTTTTTTATATTATTTATATCTATATATCTATTTATATCTATTGTTTATCTATCTTCTATTGTTTATCTATTTCTGTACACTATCACAACGTCTAAAATGTTTGTTTCTAACAAACTAGCCATTATTTTAATTTTTTCCATTTATTTCAGGCATTATGGAAAAAAAAATTCTTTATTTCAATATTGTTTTGCATAAGCTGAAATGAGTTCTATGACACTAACTGAATCTCTCAAGAATCTTATAGTATATCTTCCGACTATATTGATTTCTCGAAATAAATATCGACGAAGGTATACATACAGTGAACAGCAAATATATTTTGGCAATATCATGAATTTTATTGTGTTTTTAATTTTATTTCTGGGAAAAGAAAGTGTAGTGGTGGAAGATGATTCGTATGAATTGAATTTCAAATTGACCAAAATGTTCTTTGGGAATGGCAATAGTTTTAATGCCCATAGTAATTTGAAAAGAATATTGAAACAAGAGTAGATGTAGTATCATAAAAATAGGTAAAAAGTATTATTTAAGATTTTTATCTATTGCTTTATTTCCATATTTCGTTGCTTATACTGTGTAATTACAATATAATTAAAGCGCTATATTGAATCTGCTATGAAATGTGTTGGCGAAGTATGACAAAAATTAAAAGTGGAAGAAATACCCAAGACGGAAATATTTAAAATATTTTAAAGACATGGCTGTTAAAATGATTCTCCAAATTTAGTTATATAAGAAGATTTCACTTCTTGACAAAAACATTGAATCTCATTCAGTCCGAAAATTAAAAAAACTGCTGAGTTTTTTACATACGTTCTCAATGGGATGAACTGTAGTGAATAACATTTATGAATGATGATCCTGGTTTAACACATCTTTTTAGGCGCCTTGACTTCTTGCGCGCATTCGACAGTTGGTCACACTAATCGATGGTGTTTCCAACGTAGACAAGGCCGTTGACTTGCGTTGACTACGTTGACTTGCGCACATCAAATACTCACCGCGACAATTTGAGATGTATGATTTTTTTTAATTTTCGGTTGATACATACACTGAGGGCCATAAGTGAGTCAATACCCACTATAAATTTAAATTTTCTATTATAAAAAATAAACTTGACGTACAACAATAATTTTGTTTTCTGTTTTTGTTTTAACATTTTATAAGACATAAGTAAACGTTTTTATTTTTGGAAATTTTTTTCGACTATTCTCGTTTACTTTTCTCGCTATGCTAAGAAAATAAATTATTTCAGTGGTGTTTATTTACTTTTGGCGCTCTGTTTGAAAACAATTTATTTATACGGTATTTAAATAACTGCACCAATAATATTAAGGAAATGCCATAGATATGTAGTTGTTAAATTTTCCTAAATAACAAAAGCAATAAAAACTTGAACATAATCTAAAAAATGGAGTTGCAAAAGTATAAAAATAACATGCCACTTTTCTTGAAACAAACTAAGTGTATAAAAAAAATAGAAAGTAGAAATAGGTGTACATTTTTATATTTAGCACGGATTGCCTCTTTTTTATATTTAATTTACTAAAATATATTTTCTAAATTCTTTGTAGAATGATACATTTGAAATGGATTTTCCTCGCTACTGCTCTAATTGGAGCTTTACAAATGGTGTCAGCTAACTTTGATAAAAAAATTAATGTTAATGACAAAGATTTAATGCGGAAGGCCATTGTTTTCGATAAAAACACACCAAATTTATTTTATTGTTCAACACATAAACCATCTATGAATAAAATGATTGTTCGGTAAGTTTAATTTAGACAACTGTAATGTTGTTAATTTTTTTTTATTAAAATTTGAAATATTTTTAAGGATTAAAGTCTTAGATTAATTTTTTACACATTTAACTCGTAAAATTTTTGTTATGGATTATTATTATTAGTAAATAACTGTATTTGGAGAATTAGAATTAGAATTTTGTGAAAAAGTTGTAAGAGTATAGTTTATAGAAATATATTTGTAATTTAGATTTTAAATATGTATGTACCTATTATAAAAAATAAAACCATTATTAAATATATTTTTGAATTACCGAAAGATTTATTTCTACAAAATTTTTGAATACAGATATAGAACAAAAGTAAATACTCATTATGAAACAATAATAAAAAAGGAAAATTAAATTAAAAATTTAAAATACAAATTTTAATTTTTAGAGAATTTAATTAATTTAGATCGTAAGACATTGTATAACAATAAAAAGCTAATCACATCTTCATAATAGCGATTTGAATTAAAAAACAATTTTATTTTTAAAATTTTATGTCTCTAACTTATGGAAATAAGTACCAAATTGATGAAGAATAGTTGCTGTATATGGAAAGGACGCTGTAGTAGTGCTTCAGAACGTAGTGTGTTCAATATATTGCTACCAATTGGAAAAAGAAATGTTTAATCTATCTATCTATGTACATAAAATTGAATGTGTGTTTATTTGTTTGTAGGTTTATTTGAAGTCTATAGACGGCTAAACGGCTGAACCGATTTTCTTCAAATTTTAGCTGTTCCTTCCTATATGTCTGGAAAGAACTATAGGCTCTATTTTATTTTAAAATTACAAGTAAGCGTGGTGCCACGCCCACATACCCAATAAGTATTTAATATCGCATATCTCATAAACTGCAATAGCTAAAGTCCTCAAATTTTGCATGGATGACTCTGACAAAATGGGCGGATTGGCTATAGTGGGCGTATCACCTCCCATAGTCTACATATATAAAAATGAATGTTTGTTTGTATGTACCTTATAGAATCGTAAACTATGCATTTGATCATGATCAAAAGTTGTTGCGCATGAGCCGGGGTAGGTTTCTAAGTTGATATGACGAATTTCCGGCAGGTGGCGCCACTCAAAATTACTTAAAATCAATTAAATCGTAAACTGTGCATTTAATCATGTTATGATCTTTACCAAAGTTGTTGCGCATGAGCCGATGAAGATTTCTAAGTTGGTGTGACCAATATCCGGTAGGTGGCGGCACTGAAAATTACTTAAAATGAATTAAATCTTAAACTGTACATTTGATTATGTTTTGATCTTTGGCAAAGTTGTTGCCCCTGAGCCTGCGAGGATTTCTAAGTTGGTATGACCAATTTCCAATAGGTGGTGCTACTGAAAATTACACAAAATGAATTAAATTTTAAACTGTGCGTTCTTTAACAAAGTTGTTACGTGTGAGTCGATGAAGATTGGTGCGATTAACTTCCGATGGATGGCGTCACTGAAAATTATTCAAAATGAATGACAAGCAATTGGTCGACCAACACCCCAAGCCAGGAAGAAAAGAGCATTACGAGTCTCAGAATCAAACGAACACTGTCACTGGAAAATCTTCGAGTATATGCCGCTGATTAGATTAGAAACTGATCGAATGCGTACTACTTAGGCCCGTTCATCTGAACCATCAGCACAACGGGAGACAAAATCAATAAAATGATTCAAAATTAATTGGACATTTGTGTAATGCTTTTCCTTCAAATTTATTTTAGTTGGAGGCGCAGTAACACGTGCAGGGTACAGCTAGTTAAAATATAAAGTCAAATTTTTTCCAGTCACCCCCCTTAGTTTGGTGAATATTGATCAAAAAAATGGTCCCGTAAAATTTTCAAATTTTTGGGCAAGCCCGATCAGTAGGTTTCCATTAGAGGAAACCATGAGATTTAATTCTTGCCTCAAAGATATTAATTTTATGAAGAAATGTTGTGCGAGGCAGATGTTTGCTTTAAAGTTTTAAACATTTTTTATCTTGATAACTTTTTTCTAATTCTCATGTTATTGAAATATCTTTTTAAATGCATATATTTTAATAAGAAAAATAAGTTCAAATAATATATGTCTTATATGTAGAAAGTTACGTTAAGTAAAATATTTAAACTGCAGTAATTAAAGTTTTTTAATTAATTCACATTTTAGGGGTACCGGAATACACTACAGTGGTGGCCTTATAATTAGATACGACTTAGCCACAAGTATGTTTGTTAATTTATTTTCAAAACTTTGTTACTCATTTTAAAACCAAGAGTTAAAAAAGACAATACAACATCTTAGCTTTAAGTTAAAAATAAAAAAACACATCAACACCATTTTTTTAAAGATTAGCTAAAAACAAAAAATACAAATTTCAGGCTGGTCGTATAATTAGAAACAGAAAATGTTCTTACATACAGCTTCGAAATGTCTTAATAAATTCACATTTAGTGGGCATATTCTTTAATATTTTGTCGGATAGCCATTGTTTTGAACAAGATCTGCAAGTCTTTTCAACAAACTTTGTATCAAACGTTGTTATGTTTGTACTGATATGTTGTGCCAGCTTTGTTGCACCATCTGAAACAATTCATTGTTATTTTGAGGGATCTCTTTTGACAATTATTTGAAGGCTAGAGCCAGAATTATTTGAAGGGCCAGTAAGAGAAACCGTTTCTTGTCTTCTCGTGGAATAAAGGCTGAAATTGGGCAATTTTAACGTCAGAAATATCCATACGGACAATAAGAAGGCGTTTACAGGAGCCGGGACTTAGGGGGTGCATTACGCAGAAAAAATCGCATGTCTCAAAAAAAAAATATATTTAAAAGCGGTTACAGTTTGGAACAGAAATACTTAAAAAATATCCGAGTTTCTGGAACAGAGTTCTCTGGATGGAAAAACTTGCGTAAGACGTCTTCCAAACAAAGCCCTTGGTTCCAGGTACACAATTTAAAATGAGTTACAAAGTTTTGAAAATAAATGAAAACAAACATACATGTTGCTAAATCGTTTCTTATTATAAGGCCACCACTGTATATCCCTTGTCTTAAACAACTGTTTCTGCTGTTTATCTTTCATAAGAATCGAATTATAATCTGTCATTAGCTTAAATACTTCTTCTTCAAATAATAGCCTTTGCTTTAATCAACGCGTTTATTTTATTAAAACTTGCAGGATTCTTTTCAAAAATGATTCCTTTATTGGAAACCTGTCAAAAAATTCAATACCGTTTCTTATTACTGAAATATTATGATTTCTTTTTATTGTGGCCCTTTTTATATTTATGTGTCGTAATTGAAAGGTTCACCCATTTTTCCTTTGTAGAATATAGCATTTTGAAAATAATATTTTCAGAATTAAGGGACCATAAATAATTTTTTAATTCTTGAAGTGCAACCTGCACTATATTCTATCCAATGTTTTTAAACTTGTAGAATTTTGTTCTTTCGTCATCTAGTTTAAATGGCAATTTATTTAAATTTGGTAAGGTTTTTATAAATTGTTTGGAAAAATACGGCATTGGAACCACGTTGAAGGTTTTTGTTAATTTTTACTCCTCCTCTTCAAAATTATTTAGATTTATTATATTAATCATTAAACCGGGATTTGTAAAAAGTTTTATACGAGCAGTAATTACTACTGTTGTATAAACCGCAAAAGCATTTATGTTGTCTTGAAGGCCGCATTCACACAGCTGATGCCTGCTCTCTTCCAGATCTACGTTCTGTAATCTATACATTTTGTGAAAATGTTACCATTATTACATCAAACATAAGATTAAGAAAAAACTAGTTAAAGTAAAAAAGTTAGGGTAATAAATGTTTAAAACGGTATAGCAAACATCTTCATCTTACAGGATTTTTAATGAAATTAATACTTTTGAAGTCAAGAGGTAAACAAGTTAAAATTTTATGGTTTCTTCTAAATTTGCGGGCTTGCGGTACGTTTTAACTATCTGGGTAATTTGTTTTTTATCGACATTCATCAAACTGACTGGATAAAATCTATAATATAATATAAAGAAGATTGTAAGAATTTTTTGTAGATGTAAACTTAGATATCTGTGGCATTAAGTAATAATAGCTTAAGTCGGAATTTCGTGTTTAGAGATATTAAGGGTTTTGTTCGAAATAAATAGTGTTTGTTAATGGTGTTTGTAAAATATAAATACGTATAGTCATATATATTATTTCTAAAGCACTTTTTTTGTCCCATACTACCGCATCAAATTTAATGAACGATATCTCATTTTAAAGCTTATGTCTAACACTAATCACAGAAAATAATTAGAAATTGAAAAATTAATATTTTCATTGACAAAAATTATATTTTATATAGAATTGCATAATAATACTGTCGTTATTATAATTATTTGTTTTTGTTCAAGTGTGCTAATACAGGGTCGCTTAATAGTAATGAAGTTCATAGTATTAGATCAATTGTAATAAACAGGGTCGCTTAATTGTAATGCTATTCCACATAATAATATATAAAGTTGTAAAAGGCATTTTGGTAATGTCGTTATTGTCATGGCATTGTTTGTTTTATGAAGTGTTGTAATACGGTGTCTTTTAATATATACATATGTATATATAGTGTCAGCTGATATTTAACAGTTAAAAAGGTTTTAAGAAAAATAAGAATAAAAATAACGTGCAACGTAAGAATATAAATAACGTGCATTTGAAAAGACAAATGCAATTATAATGCTAAATAGGAGTTAATAAATGGTACCAGGCTAATCGTAACAAACTTGAGAGCACATCATATCAGCAAAAATTATTCATACCGATAAAACTGTACTCATACCCCGAATCAACCTTACACCTTCTGATCTAACTGTGCCTTTCCGAGTGACATGAAAACAATTCCCTGTGAAAGTTGCTTTTGCTATGATGATAAACAAAGTACAAGGTCAAACCTTCAAAAGCTAGGATTGTATTTACCAGAACCGGTCTTTTCACATGGGCAGAGTTATACGTGGATTTTTCTTGAGTGCGTACGTTTAAAGATATTTTTGTTTGTATTAAGGATTCGTACGGGCAAAAAGTTAACGATGATCATATCATTACCTCTAACATTGTATTCAAAGAAGTATTATTAAAGCATTTAAACATAATATGTATGTACATATGTATGTAAATATGTATGATGATATTATGATTTCTAATATTTTTATACTTTTAACAAAATTTCTATTAATTATTTTCATTTTATGTTACAAAAATGACAACTAACGGTGCGAAATATTCGCACGGGTCATCTAGTTTTTTTAATAATGGCATTTTATACATAAAATTTTGCTGAGGGAAGGATTTGAGGAAGAGAATAAGAATATGTAATAAAATGAAAAAACACTTATGTCGACTTAAGTTATTATCATTTATTGCCATAGACATGATGTAGAGTCCAGAACTATAACAAATTGAAACAAATTCGATCGTTCTGCAAAAAGGAAATTTAAAAAAAATGGATAATATACTTATATTATTAAGCAAATAGTTTTTATTTATTTTTATTTAAAAAGGCGAAAGGCAACTAATTCTTTATAAATGGTTATACTCATGCAGTGAGTTTGCAGAAACGTGAATTAATTACGTTTTCGATTTTTAACGCGTTATCGATTTGTTTTTGATAAACTAAAGTAAAACAAATTTTATACTTAATCATCCGTATCTTAAATGACGCGGTAGGGATGAATATAAATAAAAACTCCTTGAAAATTTAAACACGTTGTAGAGTATTCAGCTTTTGTTCATGTTTTAGAGTGGTCAATTTAAAAACATTTTTCATGTTTTTGGAATGTTATCCTTTCTGGGTATTCATGTTTGTGCGAGTTCTCTGTTTTTTACTTATTTATTTATTTATAAATTACAATACAATTACAAATTATATTCTATTATATACGAGCTGAGTAATATAGACCATGTGCTCGTTGCAGTGTCACACAACCAGAGTCTTTGGTGGGAATCGAACCCACGACCTTCACGCTAATAGTCTAGCACACTATCCACTAGACTACCAGGGCACTCATTACAAGACATTTATATAACTAGTTATCATTTTAGTGATTATATATACATTCATATTAAAAAAGAACTATAATTATTTTACGTAACAAATGTTTCCAGATACTGTAATAGGAATCGCTTAAGCTCAGTTTTGAATATTGAAATCTGCATTTGCAATCTTTAATTTGTAAAACACTAACATTTTTACTCACACATTTCAGAAAATTTTCTTTAAAAGTCTTTGAAAATAACACTTTGTGAATTGTACTTTCTATTACAATTAAACAACAACAATATTACTTTGCTTTGCAGTATAAACATATGTACGTTTTTACTCTCAAATTAACGATTTTTCGAGACAAATACAATTTTTATTATTAATGATTAATTTACACACAATTTACTCCTCACAAATTGATGGCGCAGTTCACAATCTTGGGCAAGTGGCCTGGCATCATGGCTGTTGGGCATTTTTTACCATACACTAACTAAAACGCACAGAAATACCCTTGCCACGGTTTGGCAAATATGCCACACTCAAAACCATAGTTTATATTTGCCCTACTTGAGCAAATGAACAGTTGATCATAAAAATAAAAACATTGAAAAATAAAGTCACAAAAAAATGGAAACATACAATATGAAAAAACGAATTAAAAGAAAAAGCCGAATACAAAATGGACATAGGACGAAATAAATTATCTTAAAGATATTTAAATGAGTTTTATTTAAATATAAAATTACAACATTTATGAAAACTTTAATGAATATATGACTTGTCTTTTCATTTGAGAAGTTTGCAATAAGTGGTGCAAAGTTAAATAAAAAAACGCCGTTCACAATTAATGGAAAATATTTACAATGGTATAAATTTACCACCTAAATACCCAAGATTGGGAATTGCACTAAGGATTTTATTCTTTCGTTCAAGAATAAACAGAAGTCAGACAATTTAACAGTTACGCGTGAAAATGACGAAACTCTCCTAAATACTTTTGTAACAATGTTTTTTAACGAAAGAGAAAGGCTTAAGGTACTAATAAAAAACCTCTTAAGACTTTTGTAAAGAATCAAAATTAAAACACCTTATTTTTTGTTAAACTTTAAGCTTTTTGACGAATTTTTCTCTTAGTTATGATCATATTTAAACATTGATTGCCATAATAAAAAAAATTTGATCTTGATTTTATTTAAAAAATAAAAGTAAATGGGAATTTGAAATAAAAAATTTAATCTCAAATGAAAAAATTTAATTTGTATTGGTAAAAAATAATTTTTAAAAACTGAGTTTATCTCGACGAAACGCTAATTTGAGAGTAACCACCTCTTAATTAATTTTCGAAAGCGAATTAATTCTGAAATCTCTTAGCTTTTATATGCGCGGAAGTTACATACATATATATATGTCGTCATTACAACCCTTCGGTCAGGATTACGACCCAGCTTCTCACACCACTTATGAGCGGCGGGACCTACAGTTTATAGTGTAGGTCGAACGACAGATTTTTAGAAGCTATTCATGGCAATTATATTTGCTCTTAGAGTTTTTGCCAGAAATCTGCTGAAAGTAAGTCGCCGAAGAAATATTTTCATATTTGCGTTTTGATGTCTAACCTGAGGTTTGAACTCGGGCTACTGCATAGATAGCTGAGGCAGCCATTTGAATAAAATTATTTTCCATTATTAACCGTGTTGGTTCCCATCAACATAATATACTAACATTGTATATAAATAACTATTAATTAACATTTATATCATATATATTTATATCATATCAATATCATAATAGCAGTAAAAATGAATTTATAATACAATAATAATAAGTATCCTAGAAATAGAAACTACCCTAATATAACATAATATAATTAAAAATAGCGTTAAGGTGAATGAACACATAATAGAATATAGAACACATAGAATATAAGGTTAGATAAGCAACGGATTTGCTGAATACGTAACACAGGATTAAGTAGAATAAGTTAGACTTAAGAAATATGAAATAAAGGAATTCAGTTGTTATAGAAACATAATAGACATCGGTCTTACTCATTTAACTTGAATTTTGGTCTTTTCGCGAGTGCTGTATTTCAAATTTACCTAGTGCCCAATTCTATTTAATTACAATTTATTTAATTAATATTCATTCGCCCTTAAAAAATATTAAGGGAAAACAAACCGGATTGTACTTTCAAATAAAAAAAGAAATTTGAGAAAATATTCAGTAGTTTTTTCTTAAAGAGTTAAAAAAAAAAAGTTATTTGGCGGACCCTTTACTACCCTAACCATTAATTCACACAACAATCATTTTTGTATGATATACAAACGTACAAAGTTTCATATTTTGAAAACTAATAATGACAATGCGTTAAGAGTAAAATTTTTTGATAGGAAAATTACGGTAACATATTGTGAACGATTTCAGTCAATGATGCTTTTAAAATCGAAAGCCACCAATATCGCGCGTTTTCAAAAAACTAAATCTGCGGAAGTAGTGAAAAAAATGGTCGGGTACAGAAACCATGTCCAAGAATAGATTCCATAATAGTTAGAGAAACTAAAAACCTACCTTTTAAATCAATAACACTTATGTACTAAAGCTTTCTGCTGACTTATCTTTGAGGCTGGTTTACATACATCTTAGTATATCAATCCGTAAAAAAATTGAAAGGACTACAGTTTGCTAAAGAACGTGTTGAATAGACAATGTGACAAATCAAAGTTTAACATTATCGCTGGTGATGGCATAACCCATGTAAGGAAACCGAGTTTAAAATATTTAAAAGCGTCTGTGTCAATGCAATGATACTAGCATATTATCTGCACATGAAAATCCTCAAGGGAATTTAATGTTAAATAGTTTCATGAATGGAAAATAACCACGAACACAGAAATGTTTTGTTACGTCACATTTTCGCTAATCGGAGATGAGTTATTTATACATGCATGATTCGACATTCATTTCGAGAACTGATTGTGTTAAATGCCGTAGATTAGATCTCTACCAAAAAAATGTATTCGTTGCTAGGATTAAGAAATAATCTCTGAAAATGAACAGAAATTGTAAAGGAGATTTTAAACTCAATTTAGACTTATGGAACTGAGTTAAGATATAAACAGATAGACGACAGAGAGCAGCTTGGCAGTTCGACAGAAAATTATGCCAACTGTTTTTTTGCCGTTTGCCGACTGCTTAAATTCTTTGAAGATAGAGCAGAAAAAAACACCTGATAAAAAACCAAAATAATAATTTAAAATATGAGAAATTTCAGTGTTGTCCCTATCGAATTTTTACGTACGCAAAAATAAAATCACAAATATAAAAAAACTGCATACTCACAAATATGTATGCATGTATATGACAGAAATCCTCAATGAATCGTTTTTCTCTACACAATATTGAAATTTACTCTGATTCATTCGTACTCTTACAACTTCGATTTATAAGTACATGACAAATGAGTTTCTTCGCATACTTATACTCGAAATATGTTTAATTCATAGGCCTACTAATTCAGATTTATAACTTTCGAAAAATACTTATAAAGGAGGTTCGTGGGAATTGAATCATTCATCAAAATTTACTGTCTTAGTTGTTGTTCCATTTAAAAAAAGACACACAAGCAAAAAAGATAGAGCGGCAAGCAGACAAACACACAACCCTTTAGTGAGTATTTTAGTATTCGTATGCGAATTATATTTATGTTGTAATTCCTCTAAATGTTGAATTATGGAGAGTCAAAATCAACAACACATCATACGTGTTGTTAAGTATGAATATGATGAGTATCTCAAACTTTGACTATGAGTAGAGGTTGCATGATATTAAAATAAGTATGAATGCGTGTAAGTATCAGAAATTACGAGTATGATTCGATTCTACATACAGAAAAACAATTCATGTAACTTTAATAAAAATAATGTAACTTTTAAAAAATTTCAAACATTATTAAATTCTTCTTCTCCGAGAAACTATTTCTTTCACAAATTGATTACTGTATTCATAAAAAATATTTTTGGTTAACGGACTTATCAAACGAATTCGCATACGAAATTATAATTAAATTTTACTTTTTATAAGTGCATTGTTTTTTGTTTTTTGATTGTACGTTTGTCTTCAATAAGTAGTTTAAGCTGTTATATAATTATTATTCTATGTTGCATTGACATCACTAATTTTCTTTTAGTTGCTCGCAAAAATAGAAAATACACCCCTCTCTTTTTTTACACGGTAGATACGTTCCTCTGAAATCCGTATAAAAAAGAGGCGTTTCCTATAGTAAAATGGGCGATATATTCCATGTCATATCAAAACCGTGTAAGATGAAATAAAGAACTATATTTACTTCGAAAAACCGTGTAAAAATGTTGAAAGCTATAAAATTTCAGAAATGCATACAATTGTATGTTAATATGGCATTTTATTGAGCATTAAAACTTAAAATACATAATTCATGCAGGCGAAAAATTGGTAGAGCAAGCAAAAAAAAAAAAAAAAGAAATCTGTTAATCCAGAATTAAGAAATTATGATAGAAATAAAGAAAAAATATTTACATAGCTACATAATTATTCGTCGCTACTTGATAACAACCGAAATTGTTTGCGACGAACTGGACTAAAGTCGGTATCATCACTGGAGATATCCGTCAAATTATCCAATGGTGACTTTCGTCAGGTAATAGAGTTTTGAACTGTCGGACTACTTTCCGAAAGATCTTGCGCCGTCGACTTTTAGTTGAACTTTTGGGATTTCCCAGTTACTACTATGTATGTTCAAGTGTGGTAAAAACAAATATAATTACAAGACAGTAATTTTGAAACCATACTAGATTAAAAATTTTTTACAAACATTTTTTTTTCAACCGTGTTACTTCAAATCCCTGTAAAAAGAAATCGTGTGAAAAAGAGTTGGGTGGAATTTAATTTTGTGCAGGAGCTGCTTACGTTGTTCTCCTGGCTTTTTCTGTTCTGCCCTCAATATAATCGTTTTCATATAAACGTGTGTATTCTAAACTTGGCAGCTTTTTGTTGTCTGTCGCTATGTGTTTATACCTTTATAGAGAACATAAAGCCAATAAAATATTAAAATATTGTAGCGTCATCAATAAGTAGGTTAAAGAAGATAAGATGCTCTGGGGTTTATTAAAACCAAACAATTATACAATTTTTAAAGGCTTCTTTTTTTAGCTAAGTAGTAGTTTAATATCTACAGAATAAACACTATTATATCTCGTTATTTAAATTATGGAAGGATAAAGTTATTACAGCATTAATAAGGTATTTCCGAATCTTTTCATTGGAATTGTATATGTCTTCAGGAGTTCTTGAAGGTATATACTCTACGGAGCCTTCAATGCAACTGGAATTAAATGCGAGCCCATAAATATGTAGTGTTGTAGAATATTGTAGTCTTTAAACAACACGTTAAATAAATGAATGTTACAAATTTACTTTCAAATATTAAAAAAAGGCGCAAAATACAACAAATATGCTGTTGTTTAAATAAAAGATTCATTTAAATAAAAATTTTATTAAAAACAATTATTGAAATAAATAAATACATCAGGATTAAAATTAAGTAACTTTTTTTTATTTAAATTTGCAATCTTTGTATCATTGGAAAACATACAAATACGTAACAATTGGTGTCGAAGTGTAATTGCAATAGACAGAATAAAATTACATTTCAAGATCTTTTGATGGTCGGATAAAGAAAGATCTAGCTAAACTTGTAACACCCGGTACAAGGAATCAAATTACAACGAAGGTAATGTTTTTGAGGATGTGTGAGACAGGAAGTCAGTACTATTCGCTAAATGTCTATTAATTTAACCTGTTACTGTTGACAAAAAAAATTATACAAGAATTACTGGGTATGCAAATACATTTTATGTGGGATTTGAAAAGTTTCTAACAATATTTCTATTTTGTTTTCATCTATATTGTGTTTATGCATAAATACTAATAAGAACGGGAATTTTAGAAAAGAGATGCATTTTGTCTTTGATTTCATGAAGTAATGAATATTACATTATTGAATATGAAATATGTATATTTTCAATTAGCAAGCAAAAATATTATAATACGATTTGGTACAATAAATAATAGCAGGCTGGCTTACTTCGCGACAAATAAGAGATGTTGATTGTAAGAAGCAACAAGAGTGCATGGATTACTTCAAGGCTTGAATAGCTACAAGAAGATAATTGTTAAAATGAAGCATTTAAATTGCAAGGTATTATCGAATAAATCCAGTTACTAGAATATAACCCCAAAGATGAAGAACTTGCTGCAATAATCCATTACAATAAAATAGACTATGTAAGCAAAGACGGAACAATTTGGTCCTCCTTAACGGCACATACATATAGCTAGATTCCCTGTTCATAATATTTGGATTATTGAATACCTTTAAATCTTATGGAATAAACATGCAATATTATTTTTTCATATACATACATGCAAATTGTCAAAGTAAGCAGACGTGGTTTTTGAACGCTTCTATTTCAAATATTTGTAATATGAACGAACTAACATTCATACGTGTCCCAAATTATATTGAAATAACGATTATAATGGCAAATAAATGAAATTTTTAAGAAACTATGTATTTACTGATAGAGGCAGGATATAAAATAAAACAAATAAACGTACTCTAGCTGTTTTGCTGTTGCAAATACTGGAAAATAATAGTCGATTGACAATTATCGACAAGAACAAAACTAATAAAGCGCAACTGAAAAATATGGCAAGAAAACATGGACGTCATTAGTCATTGTTTTTTATAAAACACTATCAAATTGAATACGGCGACTAAACATTTTAAGTAATTTTCTTAAAAACAAGGTTATAATTAATTAAACATTGAAAAGAGAAAACACTAACATAATTAAATAAAGCAAAATAAATAAGCAACTCTTAGGTTAGGTCAACTGTGACACGTACAGTACACGGAGGTCGAATTGAATCATTTTACAACGTCCTAGCTTCTCATACCACTCGTGTTATATGCGTCAATTTTATACATTAGTGGCGGGACCTACAGTTTAAAGTCAACTCCGAACGACAGATTTTTTTGAGAAGCTTTTAATGGCAATTTTTACTCTCAGAGTTTTTGCCAGAAATCTGCTGAGAGGAAGTCGCCGGAAAAATATTGTTTTTCCTTAATATTTTTTAAGGAATAATTAAATTAAATAATTTATAATTTAATTAAGTTCTGTTGGACATATAAAACAATGACCGCGAAGACCAAACTTATTCGAGATAAAAAAGCACCGATCGTTTATACTGATTATATTCAACTAACTTTATTATTTCATTTCTTACTTAATTTTAACATATTTTACATACTTAATTCTAACTGTTGAATTCAATTCAGCAACTCTGTTGCTTATATTTACCTACTTACTATATATTCAATGAACTTAAAATTAACTTAACAGTAAGGGCATTCATGCAATGAAGTAATCAATAAAATGTAAATATTATAAAATAAATAATTTAAAATAATATATGAATGTAAATATATACATATATATTTATATATAATAATGAATTCATTAATCACAATAAATACAACAAAGGATAACACATAATGGCCCAACATTCCGGCCCCATTGAAGGACTGGAAGTCTTCAATCGAATGGTAAGGGAGCCAGTTTATATTTTGGGCTATTAAACGCCGTTGTGCGTTGCATCATCAGCCACTTTGACCTTGTCGTTTTACCCTTGGTTACAGCCACGACTCTCCCGGTCAGCGAACGCAGACCGACTTCTATCAGCAGATGAGCTGGAGTTAGTGCTTCTCCGTCGTTGGGGTCTGGAGACAGCGGTGCGATGGGTCGTGTGTTGAGCACCGCCTCTACTTCTGCGAGCATCGTTTCCATTTCCTGTTGAAGGAGCCCCAAGTTGCTCACGGCTCGTAGATGTAGGAATTTCGCTTGCTTCAAAACGGCTTCCCGCAGTACTCCGAAGTGCGGCGCCCGAGGTGGAATGAAGCTGAACCTCACCCCGGACGACGCTTGTCGACTCCTGTCGAACGCTTGTTGAAGCTTCATGAGAACCCTGCTAACTCCGACGCAGTTCGTCGCGTTGTCGCAATACAGCTCTCTGGTTAAATGTCTTCTTGCAGCAAACCTTTTGAACGATAAAAGAAAGGGTTTAGTGGATGAATTAGACACTAACTCTAAATACACATCCTTATATGTGAAACACGCGAAGGCATCCTGCCTCGGTAATAAAAGTGGGAATTTTGTTGCGAATGGCAAATTTACACTAAGCAATCTCCCACCTACCCTTAAAAGTGAAAATGTACAAAGGGACTGAGTAAGTCCCCATATATTCGAAGGTAGGATCAGAGATTTCTGCAATTTAGAAATCTCCTCAGAAAAACTAGATTTCTGGAGAGCCAAAGAGAGAAATTTTCCCTTGGTAGTTAAAAATGAAGATCCTAATAATTTAGGAGAAGACTTAAAAGGTAAAGAAACCCCAAATCTTCCAGGCGCAAGACATTGTACTATAGTCTTGGACTCGTTCTCGCATTCTTTATGCTCCTCGTTTTCGATCGAAGTATTTATATGAAATACTTTAGTGTTACAAAAGTCCTTTGAATAATTGTATCTTCCAGTAACAATCCAACCAAGAGAAGTTTTCTGAAGAACTGGAAGACTCGGGCCCAATTTGATTTGGCCAGCACACAATAATTCGAAGAAAGGACCTGCGCCAATTAACAAATCGATTCCTTGCGGCTTATAGAAGTAAGGATCAGCTAGTTCCACGTTTGACGGGATGTTCAAACTAGCTCTGTTAACCCTATGCTCAGGTTGCAAGTTTGTTATTGATTTCAATACCCAAAACTTTGAAGCAAATTGGGTAGAGTTGACACTCGAAGTAACCGTTAAATTGACGCGAGATTTGGATACTGAATTTGTTTCATCGATGCCATTCAAATTTAATCTGCCTCCTTCTTTTTTCAAACGTAGTAGTTGCGCTAGTTCCTCGGTTATCAAATTAGGTTGAGAACCGGAATCTAAAAGAGCTCTGGCTGGTATAAGTTGGCCAGAACTACTTCTTACTCTTACCACAGCCGTCGCTAGAATTATGCGTTCATCTGACGCCGAAAAGTTAACAGAAGCGAAAGAAGTCGAAGGCCGTTTAGAGTAGTTTATGGGTGAATTATCAGAACTTGTATTGTATCGGTGAAGTAATGTGTTATGTGAACCATTACATATCCGACACTTAAAGGATGGACACCTGGCAACTGTATGTCCCTTTTTCAGACAGTTTATACATGCTGGCACTGATTTTATAAAATCGAATCGGTCGGCTATAGGCTCAGCAGTAAAAGAAGGGCAATTGCTAATCATATGTTGCGTCGATTTGCAAAATAGGCATTTGTCAACAGATTGTTTTGATTTCGTACAATTTAATGATGTCCGACTGATTCTAAAATTGTAATGTTCATTTCTAGGTTTACTAACCCTCGGCCTTGAACTGGAGGACTCGTCAGCCGCAATATGCTGATAGCGTTTGTTCAAGGCGGATTCACAGTCTGACCAAAGTGGAAGTTTCTCGAAGTCGAGTTGCTCTTCCCATTTCGATTTGGTGACTGGATCAACCTTTGACATCACTAAATGTATGAGAATGGCATTCGTAATCTTTTTATCATCACCAATTGACAATAAAGAATCATATATCGCGGATACTGTATCTATCATGCTTCGCAAAGCAACTGCTGAAGGCTTGATAATTTGGGGCAAATCGAAAAGTTTTGCAATATTATCGGAAAATATCAAGCATTCATTATCATAAACTTTTTTCAAGCTTGCCATTGCTTTGGGGTAATTCTTCTCGGAGATCTGAAAGGCCTTTACGGTACCCAAGGCCGATCCGGACAAGCATGAGATCAAATGGTTGAATTTTTCAATATCCGTTAATGTCGGATCATTGTGGACCAAGTTCTCAAATAAACTCATGAAATTCTTATATTCAGCATATTTCCCACTGAATTTAGGGAGCTTCATATTTGGGAGTCTTGACGGTTGCGCTTGTACGGTGAATGAAGTTTCAGGCATATTCGATGGCCTATACTTGGCCAACAGACTCATAAACAAACTCTTCGTGGTCACACAAAGATCCTCAAGCTCGGCTCTATCGTCATTATCGGGATCTAAATTATCCACTTCTGACTGGAGCTTCATAGCTTGGTCAATATATGTTTTCAAAATATCCAGTCGACATTCGAGCTCCATAGGATTAAAAGAAATAGTCCTATCTACAATGGACTGTCGAATTCTGTCGATGTTTTTAATGACCTTCGCTTTTTTAGCGAGTAATTTCTCCAAGTTTTCCACTCGGGAAGGAGAAACTTGGCGTTTAGAGCCTCTGGTAGTCATTGTGCTTTCAATTCGTGTAGAAATTCCTCAAAACAAGAATAGAAAAGTGACCAAAATAAGTTATTGGTCGAATTATATGCGAATCTATTACTTGTTTTGGACAACAGAATTTAATTAATATTCTTCGGATACGCAATATCCTAAATTTCCGATCCACAAGTGGCGTTAATTGAGACAAGAATAACTTACTTGATCTCAGAAAATATATAACCGCTTTACAAACAGCCTTCGGTATTAAAAGCAATTGACCGAGTAAAATCGTTAAATAATCGATTTTTTATAATAAAACAAAAATCAAATTTCAATATGAACACACTATTACCAATAACAATAATCGAAAAATTATTCGAATTTTGAAATTTGTGTGAACAATTTTATTGAAATTTTATATAACTTGATTTTTGTTACTAGTGTGAACGGTCACACTGTACACAGCTTTAATATGTAATTTATATACAAGCAGTATAGGAACGCGTGGAACGAAACACTGATCGAAACGAAAGAACGAAAAAAAATAAAAAGAAAACAAACAAAAGCAACACAAATGGTATGCTGAATGTTTTCTCACTAACAAAGAGAACAAATTGTTAGTGTAAATAAGTATTAACTTAACGATATTAACACTCGCGATTTGATAAACTTTTAAGGGTGGTTTTTTTTATAATTTTATAAAGAAATATACCAATGTATATATAAAATTATAAATATGTTCAATGTTTCAATAGTTTAAAAATGTGAAATATATTTTTTGTGTTCTGCTCTTCAAGCGATTATGAATTTTTTGATTAAATTACAAAAAATCTCTTAAATTTGAATAAATTACAAATTTAAGGATAGAGAAACACAAATATATTTTACACCTTTTTACTTGAAGTACTTCCCTTATTTTTTCCCAACCGGCATAAATACAGGTGCAATGGGGCATCTAGGAAGACTTCCTCTCCTGGATTGTAGGATTCTTGAAGTCGTCCAACGTTGTGATGGTTTTTGTTTGTGTAGAGTGTTGATATGTTAGGTATTGTGTTCCTTTATTAAATGTTTTTCGCTGTATATGAAATTTATTGTTACACTGTATTTTTCGTATTTCTATTTTGCATATTTTTGTTTTTATTGCAATTGTTATTTGTTTTATTTTTGATTCTTTCTATTCTGTACTTAAGTTTGTTTGTTGTCACAACACTAACCAGCATATGTATTGTTATTTTGTTTTATGTATTTTGTATTCTTGTTTGTTATTTCTGTATTGTTGTGACGATTATTATTGTTATTTTTTATTTATTTCACTATACAGAATTTTAGCATGTTTTATTTATTTATTCCACAGCACAACACTTCTTTTTGTTTATGTTTGAAATTATTTTGGATCTTAATTAATTTATAAGATTTTGTTATTAAGTTTTAATTAATTTATGAAACTTATAACACATACGAATTAACTTTTAATTAACTTATAAAAATTTATTCGCGAGTTTGGTCTATTTACGTACACGATCACTATTTATGTCCCTGCTCGGGCGCCAAAATGTTTATCCTTAATAGTTTTTAAGGCACTATTAAATTAAATAAATTATAATTTAATTATTTATATTGGGCACTTAAACACTGACCGCGAAAGACCAAACTTTGCCAAAATAAAAGGACCGATCGAGTTCGATTATATTCTTCAACTAACTTTATTATTTCATTTCTTAGACGCCTTTTGCACGTTGAAATTTGTTTCGAAACAAATGTGAGAAACTTTTTTGCATTTTCTTTTAAAATTTCTTTCGCTTTTGGACGTAAAAATTTATTTCAGAAATTTTGTTTTCTTTTATCGCGTCGTTCTGCTGTTTTTGTCAGTTGCAACTTTGTTTGGCATTGTGATTTAGGTTCAAACACAAGACATGAACATTATATGAATATTATATTATTATAATATATTATATATTTATGTGTTATTATTTTTTAATATATTAAATTATATTCTTTTTAATATTTTTTATTTTTATTTTTCCAACCTTTTTTAATTAATTGTTTGGCGCTAAAATTTTTCTTTTGCTAATGTTTTGATCTCAAACACAAAATCAACAAAAACTAATGATATTTTAAATTATATTATTTATATTAACATCGTTGACTAACTACGAGTCATCTCTTACCCACCTTTTCTCCTAAAAAACATAATTTTTGCCTTTTGATGATATCTACGATCTAAAAATAGTTTTTAGTAATATAATGTGAAAAATCAAATTGTCGTTATTGGCCAGTTTTCTGTAAGTTGCCGCGGCAGTCAAGATGTTAACTTCTCTATGCGAAACAAAAAATAAAAGAAAATGTGAAACCAAATACAACTCTGTGCATATACGAATAAAGAACAAAGCAAATTTCTGAGTACATGAAATTCTAAAATCACCCCCGCTCGTTTTTCCCCCCTCTCCTACAAACTCAAGAGTGTTGAAATTTGTTTCGAAACAAATTTCAACGTGCAAAAGGCGTCTTACTTAATTTTAACATATTTTACATACTTAATTCTAACTGTTGAATTCAATTCAGCAACTCTGTTGCTTATATTTACCTACTTACTATATATTCAATGAACTTAAAATTAACTTAACAGTAAGGGCATTCATGCAATGAAGTAATCAATAAAATGTAAATATTATAAAATAAATAATTTAAAATAATATATGAATGTAAATATATACATATATATTTATATATAATAATGAATTCATTAATCACAATAAATACAACAAAGGATAACACATAATGGCCCAACAAATATTTTCATATTTTCGTTTCGATGTCTGACCTGGGATTCGAACCACGGCCTTTCGTCTAATAAACCAAAACACTACCTACTAGACCACAGTTTTCAGCAAGTCTTGCTGGCATTTAAATTGGGAGAACTGACATCAGCAGAAATAACAACAACGTCAGGAAACTCAGCAACAGTAACTACAGCAACAACAATATTTACCCCTTTGCACCCGCCACCGTTTCGTACGTTACGTACCAGCAACTCGACGCCACTTTTTAACGTGATATTATACAGTACAATTTTAGAACGAATGAAGGAATTGGAATGAAATTTCTTTAATACGAATTTGTGGACATTGAAGAACACATTTTTATAAACAAAAATATCAAAAAAGTTGTTCATTTACTAGCATTGCGACAATTCTTTTATCCTTCCACGAAGGAGGTCTAATATATTTTTTTCTATATGCGACTATCTTTTTAACGAAAATTTTGGTTTGGTTTGGAAACACGTGTTTCTTAAAAAATTACGGAGGAATAATATCCCCTCAGAGGGGACAACTGAGTGATATGCTAAACTTACGTTGTCTCCTCAGACGGGGCAATCGATATCGTTAAAAACGCAGATCCTCGCATCAAATACCCGCTTCGCCGGAGCATCCTCCGGCATTCGAAAGATATAGCCGAGCCAACGCAGCCGCTGGCTGAAAAGCTCATACGGCTCACTGTTGGATCGGATGCGGAAATCATCGCCAACTCGCACTGGACCGAAGATCTTGCGTAGGACTTTGCGCTCGAATACTCTCAAGGCTGCTGCATCAGTGCTTAATAGGGCCCATGCCTTTGCGCCATAAGGAAGCACGGGTAGGATGAGCGTCTTGTAGAGTATTAATTTTATATACGAGAAAGGTCTCTGCTACTCAATTGTCTATTGAGACCATTGCAGTTTATATTGGTAAGAGTGATCCTGCGTTTGATCTTCAGACTGACATCATTTCCGGAGCCAAGATAAATAAATTCTTTGACTGTATGAAAAGTACTGTTATCGGCCGTAATCTGAAAATCAATAAGCTGCACGTATCTACTTGTCGATAACATATACTTTGTTTTGCCATCTTAGTAGTAAAGGCAGCAGTAACGTCTCGCTTGGTACGCCCTATGATATCGATGTCGTCAGCGTACTCAAACAAATGGAAACTTTTTTGGAAAATAGTTCCATTGCGATGCATCGGAAGTGAGGGAATTAATCCCAAATTTATAAAAGTAATTTTACCACACGTTCTACCGTACATAACTCATTTGCTGAATTCAATAATTTACTCGATTATTCTAAGTCATATGACACTGTTAATCATACTATTCTCTGCCAAAAGTTAAAACACATGTGCCATTTTTTGAATACTGCTGTTAAACTACCCTCTAAGTATTTACGGGATAGAAGTCAATCTGTTTATCATGATGGTAATAATTAAACAATTTTATAATATCTAAAGCTGTACCACAGGGCTGGATTCTTGGTCCACTTTTATATTCAATTTATTCTAACGATCTGCCAACTAAGTTGAAGTTTAGCATTGTACAGGTAACCCTCCTACAACGCGGTTAATTGGTTTCTGAAAAACTCCGCGTTGTAGGAAAATCGCGTTGTAGGAAACTTCTTTTTCCTCCATTTTTCCTTTTCTTATACAATATCACGCAAGTAACATGTTAAAGTTTTCTCAGCCGAATTAATTATATTAGACCTTTCATCGAAAAAAAAAAATTTATTTTTTCAAAGATATTTTTCTATTTGTCTATTTCAACATAATAACATAAATTAATTCATTTAATTAACCAGCAAAAAGCAATTCATTTATTTAAATAACATAAAACTAAGGAAAATAAAATCTGGGAAAAATAGACACGGATTTTCAAATCTACATATTTTAGAGGATTTTAATTCTCAACCTTCTACAAATCCGCTTCCTCGTCCTCGCTTATTATAATTTGCCTTAAACGTTTTCCATAGTGCATACAAACATAATAATAATAGATATACATACACATATACACAAGTAATTTTTGATAATTGTGTGTTTATAGAATACGTATTTAAAAAATGCTTAAAAATCGCGTTGTAGGATTCGCGTTATAGGAAACATTCCGCAATTCGCAAACCGCGTTGTAGCGAAATCGCGCTATAGAAGTACCGCGTTGTAAGAGGGTTACCTGTAAAAATGTACGCAGATGACGTTCAGTTGCATGCCGTCTGATATCACAAATTTTATATAGAAAATAAACTGTGATCTGCATAATGTATTTCAATGGGCGTCGATTAATGATCTTTGCCTCAATCAGAGGAAATCGAAAGCTTTGACAATAGGTAAAATTTGAAGCACAGCTTTGGCTATTACAGATTAATAATACTACTATTGAGATCGTAAATAATTTTAAGAATCTAGGTGTTGTCTTTAACAATAGCCTTAACTAGTCCAACCATGTGCAATTTGTGGTAAAACGATTGTCGTATTGCGGAGTCTTTGTCTAACGCAATATTTTACTCCGTTTAATATTTCTATGCTGTTCGCAAAAGCGTATCTAATTCTCACTACGGATGTGAAATATTTCTCAGTGGGAACAAACTCAAGATCACTAATAACAATATCGCTAGATATGTTGGTGGTCCTACAAGGTACAGTCGAATATCTGAGTTCTCTTACACATCTTTTGAAAATTTGTTGAAATGCCGTACTCAGGTATACCTACATAAAATCAACGCTATTAGATAACCACATTATTTGTTCAATAGATAAGTTTTTCAAGATCTTATGGAGGCTTGAAAATTAATAGCGTAGATACCATAAACAAATATCTGAGAGACACTTTTACATCAATGCAATTCATCTCTGGAATGAACTCTCGAACAACATACAGTTACTAAGCAATGCTAAGAATTTCCAAACTGCAATAATTACATTTTTGGGTGAACAATAATGTAAAAAAGTAATTCATTAATAATTTAAATATATAAAAATGAATGTGTGTTCATTTATTTATTTGAAGTTTATAGACAGCTGAACGGCTGGACCGATTTTCTTGAAATTTTAACAGTGTCTGGAAGGAACTATAGGCTACTTTTTATTTAAAAATTTCAAGTAGGCAAGGTGCCACGCCCACATACCGGATAAGTATTTAATATCGTATATCTCGTAAACTTCAACAGCTAGAGTCCCCAAATTTTTTATGGACGACTTTGACATATATAGGAACAAAATGGGCAGATTGGCTATATTGAGCGTGTCACATACCATATAAAGAATATTAAAATAGTATATCTAAGAATTTACACCAGTTAGACTCCTAAAATTTTGTCGAAGTCATTTTAGTATCAAAATGAATATTTTAGACAAAACAAGACTGACTAGCAATAGGGGGCGTGGCACCTCCCATATGAATATAAGAATATGTATAAAAACGGCCGGACCGATTTCATGCGTATTATTAAGTATGTGTACGATGAGTACTTAAAACTTTGAACATAAGTAGTATAAGTACGATATTAAAATAACAATGAATGCGTATAAGTATCAGAAATTATGAATACGACTCGAATCTACTCATCGTTTTGAATACTCATTGCTGATTTCTGGTGTTTACACAACAATGGAAACTTTTATGATTCTGCACAAAAAGGGACTAAGAAAAATATTTATTTAAAAACATTAACAAAATTTCACCAAACATCATGTTTACAGTTATTTTAAGTTTTTTTTTACCTTTTTCAATACTTTTTTTTTTGATTTTTTTGCAAAATGTTTTAAATAATTACTAAAAATGACTAAAGTAGAGATTAATTTAGGCTTAAAATTTCCACTATTTTTATGTACAGTAAGTATAGACCAAATGTGATGTATATGTAGAATTATGCAGTTTTTACTGCCAATTCTGAAATTAATAACGTTGTTTGAAACAATATTATTATCGTCATTATATTTGATTAATTAATTTTATCTTAATGCAATAATATTTAAAATTGTTTTTAATTTAACATTCGATTTTAATTGCAATTTATTTGATAATTATTTTAAAATTTTTAAATTTCCTTAATTTTAATCAGTTGAATCGCAATTCTTTAAATATATATTGCAATATATATATACTTATATATTTATTGATTTATTATAATTTACATAGCACAACAAGATATGAATCTTATAAGTGACAGTGCTATGTTAGGAATCATTAAGATTTAAAAATAAACAGTGAAACAAAATAAATTAAATAAAGAATGCAAAATTAATATAATTAATATCTAGTTAAAATATAAAGAAAAAAATATAATATAAAGAAATTAAAAAATTAATTTACATACAATACAAGTAATAATTAAAAAATCATACTTTACATGCTTTTAATAGTTCAATGATCTATAAAGTAACAACAAATTTTGCTTAATCAGGTCGCGTCCACTCCATAAACTTTGTGAATATGAAGGCCAAGCTCTTCCAGAACACTACAAATCCGATTGTTATGCAGATATTGACGAATCCAACTATGCTTGCAAAGAAAAATATAGAATAATGGTAAGTAGATCTACAATATTCACTTATATATGTATTTCTTTGAATAAGGCCATCAAATACTTATCACCCAAAAAACCAAACATATTAACAGCTTTTTTTAAATAACAAAGTATGTAATATAGTTCAGATGTAGAAATATTTTTTTAATTTTATACTATTTATAATTATTCTAATCATAAATATTAATTAAACACCCATCCTCATCGTAAGTAGCATGATATTGATATATTAGGAGATATTTGATTCAGTGAACTTTTTGCCCTCTTTTCACAAGGTATTATTTCACACTGAATTTTGATGAAAAGAATTGTAAGAAAAAAGAATTAAAAGAAAAACCTTTTTAAACTTGTATATTTCAACTTCATGCATTTCTCTAATTTTTACACGTACAATAAAAGTATGAACACAACAGAATTAAAATAATATGAATATCTCCTTAACACGGCCAAGCCCTTATTTCGATGCAAATTAATGCTTTTTTTTTAATTTTGCATAATTATATGTAATTGTAGGGTCTCACTTAAAACTTTTCGGAGAAATCATATATTACATACATACTTTCAACTACATTGCAATGAGTTCAATTAAACATTTATTAATATGTATGTGTCCATTATTACAACTTGGCGTTAGTTAAAGGTACCTTTAGCTAAAGTGAACGGCAAACTTACCTTTAACTTATATTCGTTATTAAAGTTTACAGATAAAATATAATTCACTTTTTCAAAAATATAACAGTGCCGGAGCAAAATTATACAAGTTTTTTTTAACGCAGTGTCAACAGCCGACTTCGTTTTTTTTTTGTCGTTGTATATACTCATTTTATTTAAATTTAGGGGTCGCCGTGGTCTAGTAGGTAGTGTACTGGCTTATTAGACGTGAAGCCAGGGTTCGAGTCCCAGGCCAGACATCAAAATAAAAAAATACAAAAAGTATTTTTTCGGCGATTTCTTCTCTTTCTCTTCTTGAAAAGTTTCTCCAAAAATCTGTCGTTCGGAGTCTGTATAAAATTTAATTTAATTTAATTTCTGTATAAAAATTAACACACACAACATAAGTGGTGTGAGAAACTGCGGGCTTCTTGGGGACGATTGCTGTAGACTGTCTAATGGTGAAGGTATAGCATTGGCCATTTTATAGTCACTAGCAGCAACTCGTTTCATTACCGTTCGCATCTTCCCTCTTTCCACCTTTCTTAGACCTGTACAATGCATTGCATGAGTAGGGGTCATCCCCATAAAAAAAAATTCGAAATTGCCATATCGAAAATAATATATAATATGGCAAGCTCACAGATAAAGTAACCTTTAAATGTTAAAGGTAGTATGATCTTCCCTTCGTAATAATGAAAAAATCCTTCCTTTGGTTAACGGCAAGTTGTAATAATTGCCCGTAAACTGTTAAAGTTTCCTAACGGACTATGTTAAATAAAATCGACTCACACTGTCTTCGAAATTTCACCAATTGTGAAGTGTTTATAAAAAGTGAATTGTTTATAAAAAAACAACCACTTGAGTTTTCTCCAGAAGGCAAAGTCCTTTTCATATCCAAATCGAATAAAGGAAGCCATCCAAATCTACTTTTTGCTAAGCACTTTGGAGCGGATTATCCCTGCTATGTTGAAAAGCAATATATCAAATGAGAGGCTGTGAGGAATGAGTCTACATGATATAAGGAATTCTAAAAATAGGGAATTGTGTTTATACAGAAGAGCTTAAAACCAGTCTCCGACTATCGGACCATAGTACAATTTGACAAGCGGAGGTAGCGCGATCATAACATAGGTCACTCATAATTTAGTAATTTTGATACGAAGGTATTTCATTACCTTCCCTAATTGTCAAACGACAGTTGTCGCCATAGCGCCCAGGGATACGGGATCAATAACTAACCTGGACTGTAAGAAAAGGTTTAGCGATTACTCGAAGTAATGCACAGAACGCCAGGTTAAAGAAGTGTGGGGGAATGCCACATAGACTATTGTGGAACGGAAAGATACTCTGAAACGATCCTAATAAGAGGAAAGCATGAGTGTGTTAAAGCTAAGTAGGTCGAATTAAACACACCTCTGAGCATCCTTACGGGACACTTCATGTACTTTGGAATCATGGTAAATAATAATGAATAAAAGGTATGTGGAGAAGACATTGAAATTATTTTTATTTCTCTGTCTAGTGTTCGTAATTATAAGGATATTTACAATTTTCAATTTTCTCACAATTACCCTCGTAGAGTACTCTTGTAAATATATATATTTAATGAAATAAATTATTATTAATAAATTAAAATTCTTATCAATTTTTATATAACAAATAACTGGCTAATATTCTTCAGTAATGAAATTTTTTTAAAATATTACATTACATATTTATATAAGATAAAACTATGTCAGGTACCAAAAAATAAAAAAGGAAGAATAACTACTGTGGATGCAGCCACCAGTATTGTTTATTGAAACCATTTTCTACAGTATATTTATCTCTTTGAGGAATTGAGGTATCAAACCTCAAGTTATCCGTATAGACTCTATTAAAGTCAATCGATTTGTTTGTTCCCCGTCTGTACAGATAGTAAAAGATTGTTCCTTTGCTATCTAAAGGACCCAATATTTTATCAGACCTAATTTAGATATGTATCGATTGTTAAAAAAAAAATGATGCGAGAGGCAATAAAAAAAGCAGCGAATGTGAACTCAGAATATCAGGAGAAATTAATTTTGAATGAACAATGGGCTAAAGTAACGAATATGTGAATGCTTATTTTCGTTTTCATAATTAAAAAATTAATTACAAATACAATAATATGATTTATGACTCTTTAGCGTGAGTGTACAACGTCGATGAACAACGAACTGATAATAAATGTCGGCAAGTTGTCAGAAATTAAAAATTATCCTATTCAACACACAATTCATAATTTTTAATGAATTCAAGATCGCTGAAATATTAAACGTATAGCTTTACATTCTTTTATTTATTCAAATTTAAACACATGCTGTGCAGCAAATTTTTTTTCATAAATGTAGCCCTAGTTTTGTAGATAGTGTGTTTACTTGCTAGGCAATATCCCGCGTTTCAAACCCTCCTAGCTGATACAACAAAACAAAATGTTTTACAAGATCTGTCAGAATATACACAGAAAATGATTTTGAAGTTTTACAAAAAATATTGAAGAAACTCGAACGAATAAAGTCTGACAGGATATTACGAAGTTAACTTTTTTACTTTCAGTAAAATTAATTGAAACCAATATATAAGTAAATATTTTCATAAACCTTGAATTGATTACTTAAAAGATTGTGTACACAAATCGCTTAGGGTAGTAAACTAATGAACATTAATATTGCATAAGCAACTGTTCACCAAAATACATTATATTATTTGTACTGGAATATTCATAAGAAAGATCACCATATAAAAAACATCAGCGAAAATTATAGCATAACTACTATTACAATTTTTTTGTGACATAAAATTTAAACCAAAAAAATTTCGATTAATGTTTAACCATAAATTGATGCCAATTTTTTGAGTAAATAAATATACGAACAAATTAAAGTCATTTTCCTATAACAGAACTGTATATTATTTTATTATTTGATGGATTCTATTTTTTTGTTTGTAACAAAGTTGATTATTTTTTATTGCCCATTCGTTTACAACAGAGGCCTGAAGTTAGCAGCTGATGAGTGTCGTTCTTGTTAAAAAAAATCTTTGTTTTCGATAACCAATTTCGTATTTATAAACCCTAATTTGTACAGGATGTATCCTTAACGATACGCGCTCAAGAAATTCTTCAGGATTACTACTTCAAAGCCAATTGTATAAACATTTTTGCAAGATGATTAATAATATTTAAGTCTGAACACTAAATACAAAAATCTTTTAAGCTACAATCCGAATTTACTATATTTATATTTATTTAGACGAAAATGATGAATTACCAAAAAAAACAATTCGGTCTCTACAACTAGGTGCCTAAACTAAGACATTTTTCGCTACGGCCATATAAAAACATTTTCTTTACGTAAAGTGAAATTTGTTATTGTGTAATTTAGCATGACATAAGAATCATAAGAATTTTCAATATATAAAATTTTAGTTCTTTTTAATTGCTTTTATTAATTTCCTATGAGGGTTTGGAGGTTATTTTTTTGACAAGATGATTACTCTGTAACAAAAACAAAATGCCTTATGCATTGTTGTAGTTATTGTAGAGAGTTGTAGTTATGTAGAGTTATTGAATTCGCCTTGACAACAACCATTGGAAACACATAACACATAAACTTGTTTTGCACAAAATAAGTGATTTTGTTCAACGAATAAAATATTATTTACATTTTATAATGCTAATCAACATTAAATATTAGGACGTTTTAAAATTAAAAATAACTTTATCGAGCTCTTAGACAACATATTCTTTTTATTAAGTATTTCGTTTAAAATGTTTGTATAAAAACTAACAACAACAAACTCTTAGAGTTTTTTAGTCTGTCATCAATCTTTGTAATAAATACTAACAATAGTTTTAAAAAGTATTTGATGGCTAATATTCAAGAAAAAAATAATCATTTATTAAAACGCAACTACTAATGGTAATGGCGTATTGCTTTTTTTTCAGAAACGATTTTCCCACGATGATAACATACTACCAAACACAAAATAATACTGCATTATATATTAAACAACAATAAAACTGAAAACCAAATTAACAGAAATATGTTTATTTAACATATATTTGCAATTACCTCGTTATTTTTACACTTCATATACATATGTACTTACTTATATTGCAATTTATATACATATATAATACATAAATAAATATTAATAAGATTGAAATGACTATTAAGAAATGCATTGGTAAGTATTTAGATATATTAAAATAAGGTATAAATAATATGATTTATTGAGTGTTTTTTTTTAATTACCAATACTCTCGAAATGTATCACGAAGCTTTCAGTCTTTAAATTATAATTTCAATTAAATCCAGTAATTATTGGAGTGAAGTATGCTAATAAATTAATTTATCCATTGTTAAATTATTATAGCGCAAATAAATTATTTTAAATGTAACTTATCTGCAGTTGTAATTTATTTAGAGTAAAATATTTCAACTTCAATAACATAAGCTGCATACTTGGATGAACGCAATGAAAAAATCATTACTGAGCAAAAAATTACATAAAACTTTTAAGCACCTTTTTTATAATACAGGTATCCCTCGTATAACGCGGTAGTTACGTTCCAGAAAAATTCCGCGTTATAGAAGACTTAGCTTTCATATAATTTATGGGTTATGTTCCCAGAAACTTTTTTCAAAATAAAAGCGGTACTACATTAAAGATGGATGTACGTTTACAACTCAAAACCAATATTCATATTTTATTTGAAAAAAATTAAAAACATAATGAAAAAAAAAACAATCGGAACATAAACATTCAGTAGTCTGTGTCACTTATTTCGAACATCGTATTACGTCGAAAAAGTGAGCATCATCATATACATCAGAAGAAATTTCATTGGAAATGTTCTCGTCATTTCTTAAAAATCATTTTGTTGGACGTTCTTCCAGTGATTGTGGAATTGTGGAATCAGTTATCAGGCTTTGTTTGCATTTTTTTTTCTAACTGTTTTTCGATTTCGTAATAAGGCGCTTTATACAAGTCAAAATTTCGCGTTGTAATGAAACTGTTTTTTTTAATCGCGTTATATCGAAAATGCGTTTTAGAAGAACCGCGTTATATGAGGGATACCTGTATATAATGTCTATAAAAATTTATCTTAAAAGAGAAGAAAGAATTAAGATAAGATATTGAAATTACCGAATGGGTCAAAACATAGAGTCGTTAATAGTAAAGTGTTCAACAAAAGGAAAAAAAAAATACGATTACTTTTTCGGGTTATATTTTTGAAATTCAAAAAGAAGAGAGAGTAAATGTCAAATTCAAAGGCCAATGTATTAAAATATTACACCAAACATATACCTAATAACGTAACGTACCTTCCACAGGATATTACTTGAACGTGTTTTATATGATTATCTTCCCATTAGAAATTTTGTTGGTCAGATTTATAATTATTTCTACGGATATAGGTTGCCATATTGCCACCGAAGCATTTTTTCAGTGCCGTTGTATTGGGATATGTATAATTGAGTTCTCATATAGGTCACAAATGCTCCATTAGATTTAAGGTTAAGAGAATCCTGAGGCAAAACTTTTTTCTTATTACAAAGCAACCATTTTTTAAGTACACCCAACTCATTTTTTACACGGCAGATACGTTCCTCACAAATCCGTGTGAAAAAAGTCGTGTAAAAAAAAGGCGTTTCCTATAGTAAAATGGGGGATAGGTTCCATGTCATCTGAAAACCGTGTAAGATGAAATAAAGATCTATAGCTACTTCGAAAAACCGTGTAAAAAATGTTGAAAACTATAAAATTTCAGAATATTGAGCATTAAATCTTAAAATACATAATTCATACAGGTTAAAAATTGGTAGAGAAAGAAAAAAACGAGAGAAATCTCTTAATCCTGAATTGAGAACAGAAAAATTAGAATAGAAATAAAGAAAAAATATTTACATTGCTACATAATTATTCGTCGCTACTTGGTAACAAGCGCAATTGTTTGCGACGAATTGGACTGGAGATATCCATCAAATTATCCAATGGTGACTTTCGTTCGGTAATAGAGTTTTGAACTGTCGGACTACTTTCCGAAAAGTCTTGCGTCGACTTTTTCATTAAAAAATCTTTTATAGAAAGTTGAACTTTTGGTTTTTAAGTTCTTTATACAACTCTTTATACCCACCAATACAATTATTAATATCTTGTTCGAATTTCAGGGCGCATTCAATATTAGAATCATTTTTTTTCAACCATGTAACTTCAAATCCGTTTAAAGAGAAATCGTGTAAAAAAAGTGTTAGGTGTACAGTGGTCGAGTGGTTAGTCGCGTGTTCTTGAATGAACGCTAAATTATATAACTCAAGTATCATTCACAATATTTAAAAAAAAAATTACCAGATTGGAATAAATTAAAATTGCTTTGGAAGCTCAATTTGAGCACAGCTTAGCTTTGAGTTTAGATACAAAAATGTTCTTTTAAAAGTTTACTTTATTTTTTGTATAAATAATTTAGAAAAAGTTTCAATTAACAAACACAGAAAATTTACAAAATGAATTTCTAAAAATTTCAGAAAATCATTTCGTAAACAATTTGGAAAACATTGAGTTTAATGGACATAACAGATTCCGACTTATTACACTGTACTAAATAGACGATGTTAAAAATGAAAGTACAAGTTAATTAATCGAGCATGTTGACCTATCATATTACGCAACTTTCAAGAAATTTTCGAAAATATTAAAATCCTAATGAAATTTCATAAACTGTGCTAACATTTAATTTCAGAAGCTTATAGAAACTTTATAAACTCAGTAAATATATAAAAATTAAAAACAAAAACGAAAGAAAAATAATATAGCTTCAAAGAAATTATAAACAAATCATTTTATGTAATAACTAACTGTGCAAAGATTTATTAACAGCTTTTTAAAATTGTTACAATTCATTCCAAAACAAATCTGACCTCAGAATTGTGTCCGAAAAATACTCTGAAGTACGCAACGATTATATGCTGCACTGAATGTTGTGTGTAAAGAACACAAACACGTTTACTACTACGAGAGCAAAATTCTTCGTTTCTGTTTTAATGTTTATGAACATGTACGCAAACTCCAACAAAACGTACCGAGAGTTCCCTTACTGTTTGTGTACAAAGTACACTACACTACACAAAGTACGCAATGAAGCAATTAGGTTTTAGTGAACTTTTCTGAGTATACTAACAGTTTTTAGTATACGCGAGAGTTTATGTTGTCATTCAGTATTTTTAGACATCGCGTTGTAGTTTTTGTTAGTTGTTAGTTTTTGTATAATAAAAATATGTGCTTAATATATTTTTGTGCATAGATTTGTTGACATATTATGTAATTTAATAACACTTCATTTATTTAAGCAAAATAAAATAATATTCAAGTTGAAAGATTTAATAAAATAAAGGCAAAATAAAACGATAACTTTCTACTCTACATCAAATGAAAGTACCATAAATCCCTTTTTTTAATTTTGATTTCCACTTTGTAAACACATGTTCGAGTGTAGAGTGGCAATGCTACAAAAAAGGTATCAAAATATGAAAAAATGCAAAGAATTTTATTTAGGCAAGAAAACCTTTTCCAAATTAAAATAGTAAATATTTGAAAAAAATTTCGTACATAAAAATGTTCGTAAAAATCGGGTTGTAAGAGTAGCGTTGTAAGAAAATTATCGCATTTTGGGAACCGCGTTGTAGTGAAAACGCGTTATAGGAACCCGCGTTGTAGGTGACTTAAGTGCACAGACTCTCTGGATGAAAAAAATGTCACGCTTGACGAAGAACACTGTGATGACAATCGATTCGATTTAAAACTTGTGTGAACGATGTAATAAAAACATCAGATATAAAATTGAAATTAGATTTATGTAGGCCAATTGTAAAAAAAAACTAAGGACTCCAAATTATTTTAAAAAGCCGCAAATCAAAAAAACCGTTTCTTAATAGTGCAACAAGATGGAATATAAGTAATAATTAAGATTTAAGTAAGATTTAAATATAAGTAATAATACCTGTTAGTATATATTAATGGCAATTATTACAACTTCCCGTTAAAGTTGGCGTTAGTTAAAAGTACCTTTAGCTAAAGTGAACGGCAAAGTTACCTTTAACTTATTTTGGTTATTACAACCTACAGATAAAACAAAATTAACTTTTTCAAAAATATAGCAGTGCCGGAGCGAAGTCGATAAAACTGCGCAATTCAACAATTTTTTTTTAGCGCAGTGGCAACAGCGGACTTCGTTTTTTGTTGTATATGCTCATTTTGTTTAAATTTGAAATTGCAATATCGAAAATAGTTCAAACAGAAAGTGACCTTTAACTGTTAAAGGTAGGATGATATTCCCTTTAGCTTAACGCTCACTTCTATCCTATTGGGTACTCGTAATAATGAAAAACAATTTATCTCTCCGTTAAAATCCTCCCTTTAGTTAACGGAATGTTATAATAATGGTCCTAAGCATTATAAGTATTGTTAGTTTAACCTGGGCCCAAACAAAATTAGTAGCGTTATCACAAAAGATAACGTATTTGGCGTCTATCTACAAATCCATTCAAGAATAAGAAATGAATAAGACGATAAATCCGACACAAGATTGATATGAATTCTGATTGAGGCAAAACATTATTATTATTATGATACAATCTATGTTTGTATTTCTTGCAATATCTTGAACATTAATGTCCTGAACTTTTTGGTGAATGCCGATAAGGACTTTTGGTCTTGCATATATGTATTTGTTTGACGTGAAGGTGATTGATGTTTAGGTTAGTAAAACTATGGAAAATTAGTGTAGTTGTGGTTAATTAAGTTAGTATGTGTTTTCTAGACTACATTCAGCTCTAAAAATCTATGCTTTTTTAAATAGGTTTATTTTCTAAAAGTAGGCAGATTAAGGGCCTTAATTTGCTAAATGAAATCTATTTGTTTCTTAAAGATCATGTGCTAAAGGTTTTGCACTATCTTCCAAAAAAATTATAATTGTTTCGGTATTACATTAGTATTTCGGTTTTGCTTGTAAAATAGGCGAAGAATAAAATCTATATCATGTAAAATTCCATAACGAAGTATTTTCTTAAATCCTCGCAAAGGTATTTAATGTTAAGCTTTGAACCAGTTTTTGATGTTAAGCTTAAGGAAACCTGGGCCGCTTAACCTAATTGGATAATTTGCCAGAAAATAACTTCGAAATATAACGTCTGTAGAATTTTAATTCGAATGTATGTTATTAGTTGTATTTTAGATTCAAAGATAGGTAAACCAAAATATTAAATCAAAACAATTTTTCCTCCAAAAATTGGTTTATATCAAAAATTATTGATATAATGGATTAAAATAAAACGACAAAAAACTACACAAGTAAAAAATTAGAAAATGATGGGATGTTTTAATTAATCCAGATAAAGTTTTATTCAATTAACATACAAAATTTCAGTTCCATAATTAGTTATAAGAAAGATAATAAATAAGAAGATAGTAAAGAATAAAAAATAATATATATAAAAAATGTCAAAAGTAATCAATCATAACAAATAGTGTTGTCAATGTAACAATTTAAATGTCTTGTTAAATAATATCTTTCAACACCCCTTCTCATTCCAAATTGTTCACAATCTTAAGGGCACATCATATGCACTTAATTCTCTGTAATGAAAGTATAGTGCCATCACTTATTTAGTATAGTCACTGTTAGTCTAAGTAGTTTATTTAGTTTATTCGTTAAGTTTTAGATATAAAAATAGAAATAAAATATTAATTCAGTCAGTTCAATTTTACCTATAAAACTTCATTGTTCAAATTAATTAAAAAAATGTTTTCGTTAATAAGTTGGCTTCCATGTCATTAGTAGGACAGCATGGACATGTAATAATATTCTTGGATATATAATCTTTGACAAAGTGAAACTTTCTGTCTTCACTCCAATTAGCATCAGCAAAGCCAAGTAAAATTTGATTGCTGTCAGGTATAAAATGAAGTTTCATGTTGATTGTTGTTTTCAAATATCTTGAAACCCTTTTTAGCTCCGTCCAATCCTCTTCGTTTGGCTTAATCGTTTTCTGGCTTAAAATATTAATTGCGGCTGCTATACCTGGTCCTTTGTTTAAAGCTACATACAATAAACTTCCTAAAAGTTTTTGATATTTGTTGTTGTTATTTAAAGGTGGTTTCTCAATGCCAGATTTTCCTTATGAAGCTGTAATAGGAACCGAAGGTGGTTTTGATTTCTGAAGCCCATTTTCTGCCAACATCTTCTGACTGGGAAGTTGAGTAAGAACCTTTTTCAGATCTGTATACCTGCAGGGCAAGATAATTTTCAATTGGCCCCAAATCACTTACTCTAAAAGCATTCTCGAAGATATTTTTTATATCAGAAATTGTTGATTCGTGTTTTCAGCAGATTAAAATATCATCAACATAAATTAATGCAAACGTTAATTCTATCCCTTCTAAACGGTTATATAAACTTGGGTCCATGTCACTCTGTCTAATGCCTGATATTTTCAGAATATTATGAATTGTCTGGTTCCACAATCTGGCGGATAGGTTTAATCCTTATACGGACCTTTTAGTAGACATACCTCATCTTAATCATTATTTTCAACAAACCCTTCAGGCTGCTCCATGCTAATTGCAAATAATGTTCTCAAGGTTGTGTGTGAAACGAGTGCAAAAATCTCTTCATAATCGATGCCATAATGCTGTTGAAAACATCTCGCGGCTAACCTTGCTTTGTACTGAATTTCTTTGCCAAACTGTTTTTTCTTGAATATCCAGTCTTTTGCCATTTTACTATTAGCCAGGTATTATGCATTTTCATTGATTCAATTTAGTTTTTCATAGCCTTAAACCAATCTTCATGTTCACTACTCGATATCGCTTCTTCATAGGTTATGGGAGATATTTTCACCTGTTGAATTTAAGTATCTTTCAGGAAGATTACCTTTCGTCGTACGTTGTGACTTTCTTAAACAAGGATCATCCGCTTCTGCATCTAATTCGGATGTGTTTGGTGCTTCCAATTCGTCATTAAAATCTATAATACCACACTGATCTTCATTAGTGTTAGTTAGTGTTAAAATCATTTATTTTATTTTTGCCTTTATATGTACGTTACTTCAACTGTATTATCTGAATTGAATTTATTTTAATGTTCCATAAGATTATCTATTTTTCCCGTAAATTTAATATCTCTCTCGAGGTCGCCGTGGTCTAGGTAGTGTGCTGGCTTATTAGACGAAAGACCCGAGTTCGAATCCCAGGTCAGACATCAAGACGAAAATTTGAAAATAATTTTTCGGTGACTTCCTCTCAGCAGATTTCTGGCAAAAACTCTGAGAGTAAAAAATTGCCATGGAATTACTGATTTGCCTCTGTAAGCATACATCTAACTGCCTCTATCAACGACCGATTTTTACGTTCGGCCACGCCATTTTGTTCTGGACTGTATTCAGCATTTGAATCCCATTACGTTCTAAAAATATTTCAATATATTTATTAACATATTCCTTACCGCGATCCGACATAATTATTTTAGGCTTCTTTCCAAAATCGTTCATTATAAGTGAAATATAGTTCTTTAATTTTTCAGCCACTTCAGATTTTTCTTTAATCAAGTAAAGATTGCAGTATCGACTGTAGTCGTCAATAAAGTAAATATATAACGATTACCACTAAGTGTAGACTCCTCCATTGGTCCACATAGATCTCTGTGAATTAAATAAAATACTTTGTTTGTACTTACAGCAAATTTTGCAGGGAATGGCGGTCGAGAAGATTTTCCAAGTGGGCATATCTCACAACAGTCGTTATTACCGCAAGACTATATTTACGCCAGTTGCACGTTATTTCGTACTTATGACTTTAATGGCATCTGTATGTCGATGTGCTAAAATTCTGTGCCAATAGTGAATACATTTGCCACCGCATATACCAGAAACATTTAATCACTCTTCAATTTTATATACATATAAACCAGATACACCTTTAGCAATAAACTCTGTTTTATCGCCTTTGTTTACCATACATTTATCTTCATAAAAATTAACTTTGCAACCCTTTTCTATAAGTTGTTTTACTAATATTATATTAGTGTTAACTGTTGGGGCATATAACACGTTCTTAAAGGTTATACTGTTATAGTCATTATTATTCTTCTTCAATTTAATTTTTATTGTTCCTTCGCCGTTTGATACCACTGTTTCATTATTTGCCAAAACTATTGTCTTTTTCAAAGTCGTATCGACATTTATAAATACCTTTTCATTATTACATACTTATATGACACGAAGCATCAGAATCAGCAATCCATTTTACATTACCATCAGTTGTTACAAAACAGGAATCATGATTTGTTGCTAAAAAACAGAAATCATCACTTGAAGCGGTATTGACATTTCGTTTTGGTTGCTTCTTTTTCCATTCGATAAAACGCAGACAATTTTTCTTTCGATGGCCGTTTTCGTGGCAAAAATAACATTCAATATTAGATTTTTAAGTCCTTCTTTTGACTAACATTGCATTGTGGGTATCAATTTTCTTATCTTTACGCCTATTATATTCTTCAATTAATTTAGATTCCACATATGTAAAAGTCAAATTTTCTTCAGTTCGCGACTCAAAAGCTTTAATTAAGTTGTTAAAGCTGGTTGGCAGACTGCTCAAAAGCATCGCAATATTCCATTTCTCGTCAAAAACGCTTTCACCCAAATTGTGCAGCTTCCAAAATAGATCACGCATTAAACCAATGTGCGTTTTAATATCATCCAGCTTCGTGCTAGAGATGTGCCTCATTACGCTTGCCTTGTTGCTCAAAGTTTTTCTTTCAAAATAATTCTGTAAATTTTGCCCCAATTTAGCTGCCGTACCACACTGCCTATCATCCTCAACCGATAGTGATATAAAGTTTGTCAAAAAAATCTTTGCACATAGAGAAAAATTAAAAAAACTGAAAAATTCATTGATTTGAAATATAAACAATCAAATTTTTAAATTTTTTCAAACAGGATTTTATAAACATATGTTTTGTTAATATAATAAATAAAAAAACTTTTATAACAATGACAACATTCTAATATAAAATATTAAAAAACAAAAACAATTCAATTTTACTGCTATCAAAAAAATGTTTGCACACTTGATAATATATTAAGACTTATGCAATTTTTTTAAATTTATAGTCCAAATATTTTGTGGGCGCAGCTTGAGCATCAATTACCGCTTGCCGACGCCTTCTCATGGACTGAATAAGCTTCAGAATGTCATATTCTAATGGTATTTTTTCCCACTCTTCTTTGATGAACTTTACCAAATCGTTTTTATTTGTGGGCGATCTTTTCCCTACCTTATTCTTTAGATGAACCCACAAATTTTCGATTAATCATTTCGATTTGGGTTAATATCAAGACTTTGGGCAAGAGTATCAATAACTTTGGTGCAGTTGTAAGGTAACCTGGAGTTATATAAATAAGATTTATTTTAAGGATCATTATATTGATAGTACTTGTTATTAAATTTATTCGAATTAACCGGGTCAATAAATCCAAATTTCTTAATGCTGGCGGTTAGTTCATATCAAGCTGTACTTCCTTAGTCATAATTTCATCCAAAATTCTGATTACACCAACTCCCTTGCTGGATATACAGCCGAATACCATTACAGACATTTTCCAAACTTTACTGTAGAAATAAGATTTTTATTTTCTAGTGCTTTCAGAGGGTTACACCAAACTCTTTGCGGTCCGTCATGATAATAAAGCATTATTTTCGTCTCATTTGAGAAAATAACAACGTCACAGTACTCCGGAGGAAGTGAAATGTATTCGGTGGCAAATCTTAATTTCTTTTCGTCATTTTGTGCTGGCAGCAGGAGTTTTTTCCTAGTCATTCTTGAAGAATATTTGTGTTTTTGAAGAACATTTCCAATGGTTTCTTGGAAAACACGTAACCCAAAGTCTTTTTGCACTTGAAGAGCTATTCATCTCGCACTGGATTGCGGGCTATCACACACGGTTCTAATAATTTTTCTCTTAACTCGCTGTGTCATCTTTTATAACCTGTCTGTAGATCGCTTCAAGTCTAGTCCTCTTTCTTGTATATAAAATTATATACAGTCCTGATGTTTAGATGATGATTTGTCTTTGTAGTAGTTGAAATAGCCCAATTGTATATTTTTTGAAACTGGTTTTCCTGGCATTGTTTGTATTCAAATATAAGTACACTTGTTAAATAAAAAACGATCCCTTCATTACTAAAACGCTATTTACCCCTTTCACATTCCATCTCATTTGTAAAAAACCCAAAATGTGCAACATTTCTGGGAAATAACGGCATATTTTTGTAATATTTTTGTTATCTTCATGCAATATGCAAAGATTTTTTGACACTTTTTATATTGAGTAAAGTTCTTTTTTTGTTGTTATTATTGTAATGTGTGTTACTATTAGAAAACAATTGGTGCCTTATGGTCGTAAACAAGTACAGTTTTAGAATGTGTTCAAAAATAAAAAAATATATAAAGATTTTGTTGTTTGAATTCTTGAATGAAAATCAAATTTTAAATTTTTTTTGGTCTGTGCAAAGATTTTTTTGACAAACTGTAGGTGCCTTGGCTATATTATCATTCTTTGTCCAAACGTCTGCGATTCCTTCTGGTTTCTCTTTCCCATACGCCCTCTTTAATTAGCAACATTTCCATCTTGAATTTCCACATGAAATAATTTCACTATTTAACTTGGCCACTGATGTTTATATTTCCGCCGCCATGTTCCTAAAATTTTACTATTTGCTGATTTAAAATACTTTAACTACTGCCTCTGGGCCCATAACCTGATGAAAAACACTGTCAACAATCAATCATAACAAATAGTGTTGTCAATGTAACAATTTGAATGTCTTGTTAAATAATATCAACAGAAAAGTTAAAAATATTAAACCATCATGTTTTAATCGAATGACTGAATAATGTTATCTATGTGTTTTTTCATCGAAAGACACCAATTTGATGACTTTTGTTCACCAATAGCTAAAATTTGCAAAAAATTAAGGAGAAGTAATGAGAATACTACCAGACACTGTAACAGTAGTATGAAAAATAGCACATTTAGTGAAATTTTGAATAAACGTAAGCAAATTAAAAAAAAATGTAAGAATATTTATTTCTGCTTCTTTATAACAAAAATAACTAAATTGACCTCATAATTATGAAACGTTAAATAATAGATTACGTAACAAAAATTACACTATAACAATAATAAAGTATATACATATAGAATTTTCTAAAAGTACATGAAAAGATAAATAAACCTTCAAAAAGAACCTAATTATAGTTTGAGAGATATTTGGAAAGTAAAACGACCAACGACAAGTTTTAATAGTTTTTAAGTGGCCCTCAGAGTATTTGCTAGAAATTTGCTGCCCACATGCTCCTAAGCTTAAAAATTCGTATTTCTAACACTAATAACACTGTGCGACTGTAAAAGTGCACCCGAGTTAATAGAATCTACGTTGTTCAGTTAGTTGAGTAGATCTCAAAAATATTTTTTTATATTTCTCGAACGCTCCAAACCTGTTTTATTTGACAAAAACTGTTTTTTTATTTTACGCACAAATTTCTGGATTACTCAAACATTTCCGATTTCCAAAATTTAAATCATATTGTAAATGGGTCTTTAAAACGGTATGCATATATCAATTATTCGACTTAATATGCTATGAGATTTGATGATGTAAACTTGGAACATGTGAATTTTTTCATATCTTTTCAATGCCCGCCTTGCTAGAATGTTGCTGCTGTAACGTTAATCTCAAAAATAATTGAGGCTTATTGCCTTGAATATAGTATAATATTGATGCGCGTATTCAGATTTAAATCTAATATCCATTAACTATTTTCTTAGTCCAAAATATTGCAACGTACGTATAGAATCCAAGAGAAAAACGAATGTAGATCAGTACCAGAGATCAGCAATGAATGGTTTTTTTGCTACTCATAAATACTCATGTAATTTTGAGTATGAGTGAGTCAATAGTATTGAAATTCAAGTACTCTGATTCAGTCGTGCTCAGTACAAAATTGCTTTATAAGTACAGGTTGCAATGAATATGAGTACAACCAAAGAATATGTATATAAAGAATGTGCATTATGTAGATTAAAATTTCTTATGGCGGGTTGTAACATTACGACCTGTTCTCACCAAAATCTTTTTAACATTACGACGCGCTCTCACAATTGTGCAGAGAGAACTCACACGCATTCTTGTGGTTTTTGATTTAGTTTTGTTATTTTATTTCAGAATGACACTCAAAAAATATTTTATGTGTAATTTTTTTTAAATGCTTTGGAATTTTCGCTTTTTCTGTTAATGCAAAATTGTTTTTTTATTTTTATTTATCCATTACACATGGTCTACTTCTTAAACCAAAGATGAATATCTTTATGTTATTTTAATAGAAAATAAATTGTTTTATTTTATTGATCTAAAGTTATTAAGCCAAAGATATATAGCTTAATGTATGTTGTTGAAATGAAAACCACTAACATTTTTCAACAGCTGGAAATTAATAAATTCTCTCCACTTATTTTCTCTCTCCTACCAGTGTTGCCGTTTTGAGCTATTTTTAACCAAAATTTCCTGATTTGGTTATTTATTTTTCTTATAAAAAGAGCCTTTGTTTTGTAGAAATGAATTAATTAGTAAGACTAAAAGTTTATTTTGTTATTTTTTGTTTCTTTTCTTACTATGTTGTATTAATTAAAATTTAGATTAGAAAAATTAAAATAAAAAACTTTGAATCTAATTTTTGTTATATTTTTTCTTATTTGGTGATTTTTCTCACAAATGTTGGTTACAATATTTTTTTTTTGTGGCAACAAGTGATGAGAACAACGCATTGTTACGCTCTTGCATTCTGTTTCCTTCCCTACTATCTTTCCCCCCGCGTCATAAAATGTTTTTGAAAAATATTCCAAAATATGTTAAAATGCGCATTCTTTATGTCCATATTCTTTGGTACAACGTTAACATCAAACTCATAACATTCGAAATATGTTTGATTCATACGCCTACTCATTCAGAAATTTGGAAAAGTACTTACAATACTTATAAATGATTCGAGAGATTCGAATCATTCATCAAAATTTTCATGTTCACTTTCAGTCTTAATATATCGAATTAGTATATACATTTAACTATACTCATTTTTAGTCTAGTCTATAATTTTTTTTTTTTTTAATTTTCGATTTGGTGTCACTGACATGAAAACAAAAGCACTAGGCACTAACTCGAAAATTTTCCGCGTCGAAAGTTTTAAAAAGCACTAAAAACAGTGCAAAAAGCACTGAGTTGACAACGCCGAAAATAATGATTACGACGTCCTCATTTTCACAGCAATATGGGCCAATGATGCCTACGCTCTACAAGCCGAACCAAACAGTCAGTCGCAGTGAGTGTATTGGCTACTGTTAGATCACGTATGGGCATCCACCGTACCCACCAAGATTAAAATGATCTTCATCCGAAAAGATGATTATTTTTGCAAAATCTATATAATCGTGAAGTCGCCATAGTCTAGTAGGTAGTGTGTTGGCTTATTAGACGTAAAGCCAGGGTTCGGGCCCCCGGCCAGACATCAAAACAAAATACAAAAAGGCGATTTCCTCTCAGCAGATTTCTGGAAAAAACCCAGAGAGTAAATAAAAATTGCCATGAAACTCAAAAATCTGTCGTTCGGGGTCGACTTTTAGGTTCCGTCCCTTATGTATAAATTTAACACACTCAACATAATTGGTGTGAGAAACTAGGTTAATTATCCAGACTGAACGGTTGTAATGACAAATTATGTATGTATATAATCGTGCAGTTTCTCGTTGGTCCATCTAGTAAATCGAAAACGATGCGGACGGCCATGCGGCTTTAACCCTAGAACTTTGTAAGGCTTTATAACGAACTTTATTCGCAAAATTAGTCGTAAACTGGTGCGTGAAATTCTCAATACTTGAGAACGATGACCAGATTATGTTGATCAGCCACAGCATCAATACTTTCGGGTGAGACCTGTTTTTTGAACTGTAGCAATAAGTTTACGTAAACCAGTCAATGTTCAGTTCAGAGGATATATGACATAATAGAATGACATAAATATAACCGAAACAACCGATGGTTCACAATTAAAGCGATAGATATTGTTACGTTTTTACCTTTTTAAAAACGTTTAAATATGAGTTCGTTACTTACAAACCAATTAGAAACAAATATGTGTTTTATTACAATTAAACCCTCTTTATTATTCACACTACTTTTGTGTCACTGTTTAAACTTAACTGATACAACAATATTTGCCTGTTCGCTTTAATTCACACACAACTGTTTTGCTCGCAATGGATATTTTCGAACCACGACTTTTTACTTCGCACGCAACTTGTCTTCACACTAGAGGTGTGCACAAGACGCTTAAAATTGTACAGTATTGTATTTTTCTCATGACCGAATATAAATAAACCATTGTACAACAGTATAACATAGAGTTTGGTGAAGAGTACAACCAGTGTTGCCAGAAGCTTTCAGAAGAAAATCATCATATGCAGAAAAAAATCATATTTTATGGAAAAAAAGAATAATTTTTTAATAATAAATTTTATTTAAAAACTATAATTAAAATATATTAACATATGTTAATATACATATGTTAATATATTTTATATATTTTAATATATTTTATATATTTTAATATATTTTATATATTTTAATTATTATGGATTAAAGCATTTATGGAGAAACGAGTACTTATCACACATTCACCAACCAACAAGCAGAAAACTTAGAAAAACACACAACTGATTTCATTAGAACAATAACTGTATGTATTAATATAAATAAATATTTACTTATTTAAGAAAGTTTAACAAAAAATAAATTCAAATTAAAATGCAGATGTGCTATGAAAAAGTTTTGTGAAGCACTATTACTATAATATACACAGGGTTTCATATTTTTAATAATAATAATATAATACAGTTAATCCTCCTACAACGCGGGTTCCTATAACGCGTTTTCGTTACAACGCGGTTCCCAAAATGCTGACATTTTCTTACAACGTGATTTTTACGAAAATTTGGAGAACGACCCATTAAGTGATAGAACAAAAATATTTAAACAAAATCTTTAAAGCAATTTGTATCCCTATCAAGAAATTTATAAAGATTTGCGAAATAAGAGCAAACAAATTTCAATGAACGTTTTTTCAAACCAATAATCGTACGAACAAAAATTTCGAGACAAATTATACTAAGTGATGAGGAGGAGTAGAAAGTTATCGTTCTATTTTGGCTTTAATTTATTAAATTTTTCAATCTGAATATTTTACGTAGCATTGAAATTTTATTTTATTTTGTTTTTGTTTAAATAAATGAAGTGTTATTAAATTACATAATATGTATGTTCTTATGACTCAACAAATAAATATACAAAAATATATTAAGCACATATTTTTACTATACAAATTCCAATATTTTATTGAAAAATGTTTTATTTTGGAACCAAACTCTGATTTTTGTATGCAGTTCATATCTAATACAACATGATTTCTTACAACGCGGAATTTTTGGGAACCTTTTCCCCGCGTTGTTGGAAATAACAGATATCCTCTTTAAGATCTTTATTTTCAAACGATGATGCGTTTTTATGCACATGCAAACATGCCTTTGTTACAGGTAACAGTTTGGTAACAATTGTAAAGTAAATAAAAGCAACCAACAACACACTGATACAAAACTTTACTTCACTATGTGGTATATTTACAATGAAAATAGTGCTCACTTGAAATAAAAAAATCATAGTTTTTAAAAATTAGAAATCATAATTTAAGAAAAAAAAATCATATTTAGGTTCAAAACTATGATAAAATCATCACAACATGCATTTCTTTTTTCAGTAAATGGGAAAGAAAAAAAGGTTTTTGTTAAAAAAAAAAAAACAAAACAAACAAAAAATACAACGAATACTAACATAGCAGTTTGAAGAGAAAGTGGTGTTGAAAGAGTTTATGGCGAAAGCAAAGAATGAAAATGAAATGAAAAGAAAAACTTATGTATGCATATTTTTCAACAAACACACTTCTGAAATTCATTTGACAATTTAGCTTCAGTAGTGAAATATGCTCTTACAACACAAAGCAATTTCCATTACTTTACAGGCAAACGAGTGCTGTTGTACATTTTAAATAAAAGAGAAATACACATTTCAATGTACTTCTAAAATCAAGAGCAATAGAACAATTCAGTATTGCATTCGGTGAAGGGAATTAAAAATTCGTACTTGCCTCCATTAACACAATCATCCTTTTTTATTCTTATCTGGTGAAATCCAGATTCTAAATCCAATGTTGTGAAGTACTTAGCCTTTCCCAAATTCTGTAGTGTAATATTAATATCAGGTATAATGTACCTATCAGTTATGGTATGTGCATTAAGCTTTCTGAAATCTATGACCATTCGTCGTTTCGCCTTCCCATTTTCATCCAATCCCTTCTTCCGTACCGTTAACATTGGGGAATTATAAGGACTATAACTTCTCTGTATAATATCCTGTTCCAATAATTTCTCTATCTCCTTATTCACAAATTCCATATCATTCAAATTACCTGGATATTGTTTCGTCCAGATTGGTTCATTCGTCGTAGTTCTAATGCTGGCTTCTATAGTCGTTGTAAATGGTAATGGGCCTATTTTATTATTTTCATTCATCAGTTGATCTATTTGCGATGCAAATTTCCTATCACCTATAGAATAGTTTATCCTTTGTCCACGACAGATCCTAATCTTGCTAAGCCTTCTACTCCTAACATCAAATCATAATCATTATCACTCTTGAGTTTATAAAATTCTAATTCCCTTCTAAATAGTTTTACTTTCTGTCTGAAATTTAATATTGATTCACCAAGGATGGAAATCATTCTCAAAGGTTTCGTTTTAAATCTCTTACCTATTACTAAATTCTTGTTAATGTAATTATGGGTTGCACCACAATCTATAAAAATTTTATACTCTTCACCTTCCTCATCATTTATAAAAATATAGTACAACCCATCTATTAGTTTAAATTCTTAATAATAGATTTATTTCTATAAGACTTACTACTTCTCTCTGTGGTGGTACTACTGTTGTCTTCTTGCTCGGTTGTTATTTTGTTGTTCCTCTGAATTTTGTGTGCCTGTTGAAAGTTTCCACTTTGGTCACGCATTCTTTTCCTTGTGGGTTGAATTGCTGTCTAGTATTGTTGAAATTCCTGGTGTTCCCTGAGGAGGTGTCCATTGGCTCGGGCCTTGGAAAATTGTTTTGTTGTTGACGTTGTTGATGTTGTTGATGTTTTTGATTTTGTTGATGTTGTTGATTTTGTTGATGTTGTTGACGATGATTATATAATGGTCTTCTATTATGTTGATTTTTATAGCTCGGTTGGGTACTTTCTTTTTTATAAATAGTATTTCCATAATGTAAATTTCTGTGGTTGTTGTCATACTCTATGGTTTGAGCTATAGCATAAGCGTGTTCCAAATCTTTGGCAGGGTTTCCATATAATGTTGAGCGAATAAATTCATTATTTATTTCATTTTTAAAAATTCTCACTGCGTCTTCCATTGCATGTGCAGTCATGCATTTTACTGAGTCTGGTGAGTCTCCAGACATAGATAATTTTGAAGTTATCACTGTTAATGCTTTACTAACCTCTTCGTGAAATTCTGACAATGATAATTTTCCCTGGGTTAGTTTCATTAGTTCATCCTTCAGAACGTATAATGGGCGCTGGTCACAGTAAGTGTAATCCAGTCGATTAAGGATTGCCTCGAAATTGAATATTGTATTATGATTTAACAATATGTTGGCTGCTGCACCGGTTATTTTCGACATCACAATGGTAAGGGCTTCGACAAACTTGTTTGTATTCGAATGTTGACTTATGCTGTTCATCAAGCGAGTGGCGTCTTCTCGCCAAAGTCTGTAATTATTTTTTATTCCATCAAATGTAGGGAGTGATTTAAAGATTTCCAAATTTATTTCATTTGGGTTGTTATAAACTGCTATTCTTTCCTCTATATTTACTAACTGGGGGTTTACTAGGGTATTCACTGGTATGTGTTCCAATCTTGTTTTTAATTGTTGGTTCTCTTGTTGAACCGCCTGCAAAGCTTCCTGTAGACTTGCCATTTGTTGGATGAGCTGTTCCATGTTGATTTGGGCCATCTCTCTGTTGTTGTTAAATTTCCTTTGTCTATTATTATGTCGTTGTTTTGTTAATTCACTTTTCACTTCGAACATAAAACTTAATTTTTTCTTTTAAACTTTTTTGTACTTTTTCTTATGAAAAAGTTATGTTGAATCCTTGCTGCGACAAGGGTATATTGGTCCGCTTCTAGAGTAACAAAATATATGTTACTCCTGGCAGGATCGCCAATTAAAAGTTTTCAATTTTTTGTAAAATAAAAAAATAATAATTTTTTTCTCAACGCATATGCGTTGATTCTTTCTATTTATTTATTTTCTTAACTTAAGATTAATACATCGAAGACAATGCTTCTTTAAATGAGTAAGGATAATTAGACACTATGTTATATTCTTAACTAACTATTCTTAACTAACTGTTCTAATGATATTTCATTCTCTTAAATACTAAAATATTTCCTTTGTTCTTAATATCTACATAGGTAATCATAAACAACATGTTTTTGTATTTATTGATAACATATTTTTGTTTACAAGTTGTTTATCATTACCTGATTTGTTTAGGTCACTTATTGTTTTTATGATCTTGTTTTTAAAGTATCGTAAATACATTTTCATGGTATCTAAATATATTTTACATTAATGATAAGGTTTATAATTGTTTACAAAGGTTTTTCATTATTATATTATCTAAGGTTATTAAATATATGTGTGAGTATATATGTGAGGTTAACTAATATATATGTGACATTAACTAGGATGATGCCCTGGTCAAGCACAAGAAACGTAAAATATGTAGCTTTAAAACGGGACATATGTCAACAAAGAATGTAAATAAAAACGAAACAGAACACAAATCAACACACAACATAATGCAAAAAAATTGGTATACAGACTGATCATCAGTGTTGTCATTTTTTGTTCAATGTGTAGATTTTTTCGGATTTGGTTATAATTTTTCTTATAAAAATAGCTTTTGTTTGTTAAAATTAATTAATTAGCAAGATTACAATTTTATTTTGTTTCTTTTTTTCTCAATTTTAATTTCAATTTGAAAAAAATAAAATAAAAAAACTGTGAGTTTAATTTTGGCCATATTTTTCCTTATTTGTTGTTTTTTCACAAATGTTGATTACAATATTTTTTTTCGTGACAACACTGCTCTTCCTCTCTCATGTTCAAATGTCACGCGAAAACGTGGGAGAATTCTATTTTATACAGATCCCTACGTTTTGCTAACGAGAGAGAACGTTTCAGTAATCGTTTACATTGTTCTCCATATGCTAAAAAGAGAACGGTTCCTACGGTACGTTACATTACAAGGGGTAACTACAGAATAAACATAATGTTTTGTGCACACGTCTAGTTCACACGCAACTTCACGTAAGGTTGAATTATAACTGATTGACTGACTGCTATGTCTTGCCTTTTTATATGCGAACATCTTTAATCTTAGGATGATTCTCGAAGTAGAATGTTCGGGGTTTCGCATTCTTGAGAATTCTTTTGCGATTACATTGTTTGCTGTTGCGTATGCTTACTTGTCCATCCCTTTCGCTCTCATGTTTGTTGTCGGTACTTGGAACGTATTCGATGTATTTGTTTTTGTGCATGCTAGAGGTGTGCGCACGACATATAAAATTGCGCACTATTGCATTTTTCTCAAGACCGAATTTTGATTGTAGCTGCAAATATAAATAAGTGTGAAGCAAAGATAAAGTACAAAAAAACAACTGCAGTCGTAAACCATTGTACAACAGTATAAAAGAGAGTTGTGTGAAGAGTACAATAAAAATACAAAGAGTACAATAAAAATATTGTACAATAAAAATATTGTACTCTTCATAGTGTCACAACATGCATTTCTTTTTTCAGTAAATGGGAAAGAAAAACTGAATATAACATAGCAGTTTGAAGAGAGATTGTTGTTGTGAAGTTTATAGGGAAAGCAAAGAATGTATAGAAACACTTATGTACACATATTTTTAACGAATGCACTACTGAAATTCATATGACAAAACTGAAAGTGTAGCTTCAGTAGTGAAATATGTCATTACAACACAAAGTATATTTCCGTTAGGGTTGTCAACTATTAATTTTCAAAAAGAACCAAACTCGTTAGAAAAACGCGTAATTCTGACAAAAAAGCACTAAAACATTATAATATTTATTTTAATGTTAACTCCAATTTATACATACATACATAAATGCTCATTACAACCCTTCAGTCAGGATTGTTAACTTAGTTTCTCACAACACTTATTTTGTGTTTATTAATTTTATACATGAGTGAAAAGTCGACTCCGAAAAACAGATTTTTGAGAAACTGTTCATGGTAATTTTTATTTACTTTACTCTCAGAGCTTTTGTCAGAAATCTGCTAAGAGAAAATCGCCGAAGAAATACTTTTTGTATTTTGTTTTGATTTCTGGCCTGGGGCTCGAACCCTGGCTTTACGTCTAATAAGCCATAATCAGTTAAAAAATGTACAAATTTACTACAAAAGCATATAGTGTACTTATAGTCCAGTCTAGTCTATAGTCCAATATAAAGACTTTTGGAATAGTCTATAGAGTAGATTTATATATTAATTCGATATATTAAGACTGTAGTTTTACATGTAAATGAAAGTATTCGTGTGTGAAAGTTAACGTACATTAAACACAATTTTTTTTAAACGTATAAAATGTAAATGATTTTACCTTCGAAAATGTATCTTCGCCCAAAATTGTTTTTAATTTCCAAAATTTTTTTAAATTTTTGATTTGGTGTCACTGACATGAAAAGAAAAGCACTAAAAAAGCACTAGGCACTGACTCGAAAATATTCCGCGTCGAAAGTTTTAAAAGGCACTAAAAACAGTGCTAAAAGCACTGAGTTGACAACGCTGGTTCCGTTACTTCACAGGCAAACGAGTGCTATTGTATACATTGAATAAATGAGAAATATACATTTCAGTGTACTCGTAAAATCAAGAGCAACAGAAAATAGTACGCTACAGTATTGCATTCGGTAAAGGGTAGGCTAGCAGAATGTCTTGTGCATACCTCTAGTGTATACATTGCCTCTTGTTGCGTTCGCTTGCGTTTTTATCTCTTTCATACACATGGCATTTGTTATAGTTGGTTTACTTATAACAAGTTCGATGTGTGTTAGTGGAGCTGGTAGCTTTTGTGTATTGTTTTTATGTGAAACGATATTAGGTCGTTTCGTGGCGGTAAACATTTTTTAATATTCATGCATTTGGTCACAAATTAGGAACTTATTTAAAATGGTTAATTTAGTTTTAAAAATATTGTTACGTTTATATCTTTTAACAACGTTAAAAATATGAGTTCGTTGATTGCAAATAAAATAAAAATAAATATACGTTTAATTTTAAATCAATTCTTTATTATCTGCGCAACTTTTGTGCCACTGTTCGAACTTATTCCACGTATAGAACGATAACTTTCACAATATGTGCTTGTTCGTGGTATTTCTCTGCTCACAACTTTTTTGTAAGCACAACATTAACAACTGTTTCCTCTACACGCAACTGGTCTGCACACAAGTCTGACTGAATTATAGTTCAATTATGTGTCTAACACCAACTGATTTAATTCTCGTTGCAACCAACGTGACTGCTTAAATTGGTCTTGTAACAATTGTTTTACATTAATTTACAATTGGTTTACTACTTTTTTCTTGTACTTATTTTATTTTATACGCTGTAAGTTAAGTAAAGAAATTGTCAATCATTTCGGTACATTAAGTTTAAAACATGATGAGTAATGTCGAGTGGAGCCGAGCGGAGCTTATTTTCATGCGAGAATAAATTTTGTATATAACACAGTGAATTCGAGAGTCTGCGCTGAAATTCCGTTTATTGCATGTATTTTGCTTTTATGTCATTTAGTCTTGTTGTTCATTTTTGTTTATAAAATTGCTCTAATGGATTCCACCGATGAAGAGTATTTCGCTTCTCCTAGTGTGATTAATGCAATTATTAACAGAAAAGAATTTGGAAAACATCCAATTACACTAAAAAGGAATGAATTTGGTGAATTTCATCATTTATATAATGATTTAAGAAAATATCTAGCTATTTCACTTATTATTTGATTGATATCCATTTTTCTTAATTTGAAACTGTTAAAAAACACGACTGCACACTAAAAAGTAAACATCAACAATGCAATAAAGCGCGTAAAACGCTTCGAAACTGTTTTCTCGCACTCATAGACTTTGATCTCTACTCTTGTCGGCGTTCACTGTGTTATACACAAACTTATTTGTTTTGACTTGTATGTAATCAGTTTTATCGCACTGACAATCTCGACTCGGCTTTAAGCGCTCAAATTGTTCGCACCCTAAGAGATTACGTTCGTGAAAAAAGTCACAGAAAAAAATTTAACTTCAAATATTTAAGGAATAAAATTTCCTTATTTTTAAAAAATAAAGAAAAATAGATTCGTTTTATTTCTCATAATTATTTAAAGAGTATAAAAGTCATTTCTTTGACATTGATGTCTCAATTTGGTACAGATGGTGGAGTTCATTCTGAGGAAACCATGGTCAGAATACTTTCTAGGATAGCATCGGGTTTTAACATATGCCATATATATGCCCAGAGCCTGCACAAGAAAATTGACGAATTACGATTTATCCTTGAAGGATCAAAGGTGAATGTAATTTGCATCTCTGAAACTTGGTTTCGTATTAATGTTAGTGACAGTTATTATCATTTGCAAGAATAACCTATTTTTCGTTCTGATAGAGTATCGAATGCCGGAGGTATGGCTTTATACGTGAAGTCATCGATTTCTTGTAAAAGAGTAAGATTACAGTCTTTACACATGAACAATACAGCCGCTGATGAAGTGGATTTTAATAGTAGAACGGTTGTAGTTACTAATAATGGAGAACTCCTACGAGCCTACGCACTACACATCAAGTGCTGACACATTAATTGATTTATGTTTTGTTGATAATCCCAATCGAATGCTTCTGTTTGGCCAACTTTCTGCCTCTGGTTTTTCTAAACATGATCTTCTTTTAATCTCATACGATTTTCGGAAAATAACAAGGAACAAGTGATTAAATATAGGGACTTTAAAAACATAGATTTTGGTTCAATTGAAACGGAGTTAGTAACTATATACCATGGAATCAAACCTTTTTAATGTCTACAGTAGATGAACAGATTAATTTTTAGAGGGAAATAAACAATATCTATTTGAAAAATATATACCAATGAGGATAAAGGACATACGTAATGGAAAGCCATGGTTTACAAATTAGATTAAGGTCTCAATTAATCAAAGGAATTATGCTTATCATAGATGAAAAATTTATAGGACGACTGAATTTTGTGAAACGTTTAGAGCATGTAGGAGAGACACAAACCTGAAAATTAGAGCTGCAAAATTGAGTTTCTTTGCTAATAAGTTTCGATCGAATGTGAAATGTGTGATGAGAAAGTAGAGGGACATATCTAGAAATAGTGAATAGTGGTATTAAATCCAATGAAATGGTTAATGTAAATCAACTCAGCTTGGAGTTTTCAAATATCCCGGGAATTGATGCCGATTTGGAGTATTACAATGCATCTAATACCTTTCCTAATACTAATCACTTGATTCAACCGAATTTTGAATTTAGTAACGTTGCACACGATGATGTTGTTGAGAGCATTCTAGCTTTTAGTTTTAACTCCATCGGAAGTGATGGAATTCATCCTAAATTTATAAAATTAATTTTGCCATATGTTCTACCATACATCACTTATTTAATAAATACGACAATTACATCAACTAAATTTCCTGCAGTGGGGAAAAGTGCCAAGATAATACCTGCGCCTAAACAAGATAAAACTTACCGCCCAATCGCAATATTGTCATACTTATCCAAAATTTTCGAGAAATTAATTTATAAGCAGATGTCCCAATGGCAATGGCGTGCTTTCTGAGAGGTAGTGTGGTCTCAGATCTAATCCGTTAATCATACTATTCTCTGCCAAAAGTTAAAACACATGTGCCATTTTTCGAAAACTGCTGTCATGCTAATCTCGTCGTATCTACGGGGTAGAAGCAAAGAATATGGATATAAAGAATGCGCATTATGTAGAAATAAAATTTCTTATAACAGGTTGTAACATTACGACCCGCTCTCACAAAACACTTTTTAAAATAACGATCCGCTTTCATCAAAATCTTTTTCACATCACGACCTGCCCTCACAATTGTGCAGAGAGAACTTACATGCATTCATGTGGTTTCTGATTTAGTTGTCGATCAGACCGCGACGAGAATACATGTGCGGCGAATGTTTTACTATTTTATTTCAGAATGACACTCAAAAAATATTTTATGTTAGAAATGTTCTGTCATTAGCTGGGCGTATTTTTTTTATTTTGTCGCATAGTGTAATTCTTTTAACACATACATACATAATTGGTCATTACAACCCTTCAGTCAGGATTACGACCTAGCTTCTCACACCACTTATGTTGTGTGAGTTAATTTTATACATGAGTGGCAGGTCCTACAGTTTAAAGTTGACTCCGAACGACAGATTTTTGAGAAGCTTTGCATGGCAATTTTTACTCCCAGAGTCTTTGCCAGAAATCTGCTCAGAGGAAGTCGCCGAAGAAATATTTTTTCGTTTTGATGTCTGACCTGGGATTCGAACCGGGCCTTTTGTCTAATAAGCCAACACACTACCCACTAGACCACGGCGACTTCCAATTTTTTTAAATGCTTTGGAATTCTCGATTTTTTATATTTATGCAAAATTAGTTTTTTATTTATCTACTAGCAGATTGTACCCGGCGTTGCGCGGGTTATAAAAATAACAATAAATAAAAATCCGGTTTCGAAACCGGCTTCTTAAAATAAGCAATTTTTCAAATTATTCGGAAACCGGTTTATCAAACAACCCAGTTTTTTGAATATTCTAAGTCCGAAGTATAAATGCAAGCAATTTGCCCTTTTTTCGGCCCTTCCCCCTTTCGGTCCAACTTTATAAACGGAACACCTCCAATAGCTATTTGGGAAACTTAACCAAGCTAAATCGTAAAAAACTTACCTATAAAACAGATAAAATACAGCATTTATGCATAAAAGTATTCATTTTTGCTCATATTTTCTCTTTTTGTCCCATTTTTTCTCCGATTTTGGTAAACATTTTGAAAAGATTTATAGCCTATTGGCTAACAAACAAACAAAAAAAAAACAAACTTACAGAAAGATTTATAATATATATTAGGATAACCTGAGCTTAATTTTTGGACCCCTTTTGGTTCAACTTTAGAACTGGAATACTTCTAATAGCGTTTTGGGAAACTTGACCAAGCTAAATCGGATAAAATTAGCTATTACCATTTTTTCTCGCTTTGTCCCATTTTTTCTCCCCTTTTTGGTCAAAATTTTGAAAAGATTTATAGCCTATATCCTGCTCCGACAAAATCTTGATTTATATGCTATGGAATCAATTTGCCCGTTTTTGGCCCCTTTCCCCCTTTTTGGACCCCTTTTGGTTCAACTTTAAAAACGGCATAACTCCAACAGCTATTTGGGAAACTTACCAAGTTAAGTAGTAAAAAATTACCCATTACCATTTTTTCGCCCTTTGCCACATTTTTTTCTACCCTTTTGGTTAAAATTTTGAAAAGATTTATAGCCTATAACCTGTAACGACAAAAGCCCGATCTATATCCCAAATTTCAAGAAAATCGGTCCAGGCGTGCAAGCGTGATTACAGAAAGATTTATAATATATATATTAGGATTACACATGGTCTAATTTTTAAGCCAAAGTTGAATATCTTTATGTTATTTTAATTAAAAATAAATTGTTTTATTTTATTGATCTAAAGTTATTAAGCCAAAAATATATAGCTTAATATATTGTTACGTTTTTACCTTTTTAAAAACGTTAAAAATAAATATGTTTTAATAAATTCTTTGTTATCTGCACAATTTTTGTGCCACTGTACGAACTTGTTTCACGTATACAATGATACTTCACAATATGTGTCTGTTCTTTATACTACTCTGCTTACAACCCAAAAAGCAACAATTCTTCTTTCTCACAACCTTTTTGTAAGTACAACACTAACAACTGTTTTCTCAAACGCAACTTGTCTGCACACAAGTCTGACCGAATTAAAGCTCGATAGATTTTAATTCTCAACCAACGTGACGTCGTCTTACACGATCAAATTCAAACTCAGCCCTGCTCGCTTTAACCTGCCTTTTATACTACTGGATCATCAGTGTGATGAATGCCCTTGAAGGACGATGACGTTCTTCGGGAATATTCTAAAAATGTAAACAACCTATTCTTATTTTTATTGTTTCTTGTTTACATTCGAGCAGGTAGATTAGTTGTTGTTGGTTTATTTGTCTATCCTATTTTATACTGCATATTGTTGTTTCTTGTTTACTTCTTAGTTCCCTTTATTTTGTTGTTGGTTATTTACGTCTTTTTATCCTATATTCTTGTTGGTATATTTTTCTACTCATTCATTGATCACGTGAACAGTGCGTTTTGTTTTTGGGGCTTTTGTTTATCATTTTATGCATGATCATTGTGTTGTTTTTGGAGCTTTTGAACTGAAAACCAAAATAACTTGCAACACTAACACTTTTCTATGGCTGTAAATTAACAAATTCTCTCCACTAATTTTCTCACTATTACTTACTAATCACAACCAGTGTTGCTGTTTTTAACTATTTTTAACTAAAATATCCGGATTTGGTTAGTTATTTTTCTTATAAAAAGAGCTTCTGTTTCTAGAAATGAAATGAATTAATTAGTAAGAATAAAATTTTATTTGAAAAAAATAAAATATAAAAACTGCGAATTTAATTTTGGTTATATTTTTTCTTATTTGGTGATTTTTTCACTAATGTTGGTTACAATATTTTTTACGTGGCAACACTGATCAGAATAAGTGATGAGAATAACGCATTGTTACGCTCTTGCATTCTGCTTCCTTCCCTTCCATCTTTCCTACCGCGTCATGAAATGTTTTTGAAAAATATTTCAAAATATGTTAAAATGCATATTCTTTATATCCATATTCTTTGGTAGAAGTCAATTTGTGAATCATGATCATCAAACAATTTTTTAATATCAAGAGGTGTACCACAGGGCTGGATTCTTGGTCCACTTTTATATTTAATTTATTCTAATGATCTGCGAACTTAGTTGAAGTTTTGCAATATACAAATGTACGCTGATGATGTTCAGTTGTACATTAGTTGCTTGCTCTCTGATATTACAAATTGTATACGGAAAATAAATTGTGATCTGCATAATGTGTTTCAATGGGCGTCGATTAATGGTCTTTGCCTCAATCCGAGGAAATCAAAAGCTTTGATAATAGACAAGGTAAACTATATGACACAGCTTACACCATTACAGATGAAGATTATTCAACAGCGGTACAGGACTCTTCTGTCACAGCGTCAGTTTTTTATACACACCATAAGTCAAATGCGTTCAAAAAGGAGTTATTTAAATTGTTCTCTTAATGAAAAGTTTCTTACATCCTTAGCTTGGTTATTTTATCGTTTAAATATTTATCCTTACTTTCTTACTCTGATTTTTGTAATTATTTCTAAATTTTTTTAAAATTCTTTATTTTTTAAACTTTTTTAGTTATTTTAGTAGTATTGTTGGTTTTCTAAATTGCTTGATATTATATTTGTACTTAAATTTAATATTTCTATTAATTTGTTTCTTATATTAATTTGTTATTTTTGCTTAATTTCTTATACTTCACAATTATTTTTATTTTTTTATGTTTTATATCTTATTGATCCTAAGCTTAGTACTATAACTTATAAGATTAAAATCTTGTTGTGTTATGTTAATTATAATAAATTAATAAATAAAAAAAAATATATTGTTCCGTCCGCCCAGATTAATGTTATCTGTAGTAAAACGGTTGCCATATTGCGAAGTCTTTGGCTAGCGCGATATTTTACACCGTTTATTATGAGTATACTGCTCGCGAAAACATTTTTCATCCCCACTTTAGTGTACGAATGTGATGTGTTACTGTATGGATATTTTCTAGTTGTGACTCAATAAGTAGGAACAGGATCAAGATCACGCAGGCTTCATAACTTGCAGATCAGCTAATAAACCTGCATATTTTGCGAAGAAAAGTTTTGCAACCTGGACCGTCAGCAAGACATCTTGTCAAAAATATTCAAGAAAAATAATACAAATATACTTTTGTCCAGAAATTTACCAAATAAACAACAGAGGTCTTTCTTTTGTTAATATGAAAGGAATTCAAGTAGGCATTCCACTAAATGTGATTCTTGTAAAAAAATTATTTGTAAAGACCACATCGTCACATTGTGTATAAATTGTCGCAAAAATTCCTAAATTGTTTTACATTAGTATTAAAAATATAATTATTATTACTAATTGCTCAGAAGTCGCAGTAGTCTAGTAGATACATAGTGTCTTGGCTTATTAGACGTAAGGTCCGATTTCAAATCCCATGTGAGATATCAAAACGAAAATATCAAAATATTTCTCCGGACTTCCACTCAGCAGATTTCTGGCAAAAACTCTGAGAGTAAATTAAATTGCCATGAAAAACATCTCAAAAATTTGTCGCTCGGAGTCGACTTTAAACTGTACTCCCGTCACTCATGTATAAAATTAACGCACACAACATAAGTGGTGTGAGAAGTCCTGACTGAAAGGTTGTAGCGACCAATTATATATGTATAAATTGATCAGGAAGAGCTTATTAATTGTAGTTACAATTATTTTTTATTATACTAAATAAAAAAAAAAAACAAATGAATTTCTTATATTAAATATGAAATTTTGTTTACATTTTAATGTTGGGTCATATTGATCTAAAGGACCATAGGAAGGGCACATATCCAAGGGATGTAGAAATGTTAACAGTATTGGTCGATATATTTATAGTCGTACAAGGTACAGCAGGATATTTGAGTTCTCATATCAAATCTATAATACATATTTTGAGAATTTGATGAAGTGTCGTACTCTGGTATACCTACATAAAATCATCTATATTATGAAATCCCACTATTTGATTAATAGATTAGTTTTTTCAAGATCTAATATGGGCTTTCAAATTAATAGCATTAGATACAATAAATGGATATCTGAGAGACACTTTTACATAGATGCAATTCGTCTCTGGAACGAACTCCCGAACAACACACAATTACTAGGCAATGCTAAGCATTTAAAGGCTGCAATTATTAAATTTTTTAATGAACAATAATGTACATATGTAATTAATCAATCGCATTTTTTAATATTATTATAAATTTTTGTTTTTATAAATTTTTGTTATGTTAATTTATCTTTAAAATTATTATTTTGGAATTTCTCATATTTTGTCATGCCTATATCCTTAACAGTACTATTAAATAAGATAATATCTTATTGTACTGTATTTACGCCTGAATGAATAAATAAATAAAAAACAACAACAAACAAATACATGTTGTTTTTGGCACAAATTCAAAAAGAAATGAGTTGGTGTAATGCTGCTACTATTCAATTCCCTTATATTAATATATTGTCGTTTTGTCAAATTATTTTCTATCAAAAACACAAAGGCTTCTTCAGGTGACAGCATTTGTCTAATTTTAGTTGGCCGTGAGGAAGATGAAACTGCTTTTATCAAAACAAAATTCAAATCATTTTCTTTTTGTTTGTGACATCACTGTGTTGTTGTTTGTGACATCACTGTGTGCTAAAGTAAGCTCAGTCATACCAGATAACCACAATTTTTCACTTTTTTCGAATCCATTCCAGCTTCTGCGGTTTGCAATCTACTTTTGTTTAGCACGAGCACAAAAATTGTTAATTTTTTTCTAACAACTATCTTGCAGTCCTCACTAGCTTTCTTTTGAAAATTATCACAAATCCAATTAATAACAGTGGTAGAATTTCGATTATTTTCCAACCAAAAGGTAACTATTTTCGAATTTTTGAATTGTATGCAATCTAAAATCGTAAATTTTGTACTACGTAGCAAATGTGAGCAGTTACAATTATTACCACATTAAAGTACACATCAATACCTCAAACATATAAATAGTTCAGTGAATACGCCCCGATAAACAAAGTACTACTCCATGGAACACAGCAACGATCAGCAAAATTAAATAAAAAAAGGCGTCACACTTTAACGATTCAAATTATGTAGTATAAAAATAATTTTATGCTTTTTTGACAAAAATCTATATCAAATAAATTAATATGCTGAATACTTTTTGTTTGTCACACTTTTGTTTTCTTTATTACTTTGACGCCAAATGTATGAAAACAAAACAAGCAAAGAACATTCAATTTTGACAGCTTGATGTTAAATTATGTGCTGCCACCTGTTTCTAATTTTTGCACTTTTCTATTCCCAAATGTTATGCATTATTTGTCACCATTACTTTTTGAAAATTATTTACTTCAAAAATGGACTTTTTGCCTCAAAAACATGTCATTCCGCCCATAGTGCACTGGAAGATTGTCAGCCAATTTTATTTGTCCAATAGCGAGCAATAGATGGTAATATTCCGTCCCTAATAGAATATCGGTTTTGTCCGGACGGTTACATTGCTGGGAGCTGACCACTTATCAATATGAAGAAGTTGAGCAGGCTGAGGAGCTTTATTTGCGGCAATACAAATGCCTCTAAACGCGCTGCAAAGTTTGTGAGTCGAGATTGAATGATAACGTTAACTCGGTGTTGAACCTTAGTTCGGTTTTTCCAATACCATTGATTGATATGGATGTAGCCCTTGCTGGGAGTCCTAACCGTGCCACTAATCGTTGGGTTATTAGTTTAACTTGTGATCCTAACTCCAGGATTGCTCTGAATTCGGTTTCCGCTGAAGTTTCGCGGTCTTCTTTGGTTTAAGAAGCTAATTTGTTGGAGGTACCTTGTTTTGTGCGTATTTGTGACATTTGTTCTAAATGAACTAAGGTGTGGCCCTTTTTTCCACACTTTTGGCAGCGGTCTAAAATCCCGCTTACACATGAAGCATAGGGCGAGGTCATGTGTTGCAAGTGCTCAAGTTTTGTTATTGTTGGGAGACGTTCGCTTCTTTTATCCCATTGCCTCAAGAGTGTGGAAATAGTTCTCGAGGAATTGTAACTCTTTGGGGTTTGAGACAGATTGTTCATACTGAGTATGAACTGTTTTGTCTAGTTTTTTGACTAAGAGTGTAGTAGGAGTGGATCCCATGACGTACAAGCTACAGATGGCTGACCGAGCAGCCTTTGAATTGCCGTAGCCACCATAACACGTTTGTTTTTGTAGCGGTCCTCAAGTAGCCGCTTGGTAATTTTCTTCAGTTATAGCAAGATGGTTGATGAGATTTGCTGCTTCACCAATCACGTTCGTCTTAAGATAGACATCTGCAACATATCTCTTTGAATCGTAACCAGCTCGGTCAGGATCAACATATTTATCCAACACCTTATCATTAAGCTGTTCTAATTGCTGCCATACGGAGATTGTGGCCCTTTTTATATCATAATAAGATTCTTCTTGGCCTGGTTCTAGTTGAAGATCTCCTAATTGTCGGGAAAGTGCTGCCATTTTGCCAAGAGAACGACTGATAAGACCATCGTGCCCACTAGTTCCTCTCGCTGGTGACTTGCTTCTGGACTGAAGGAGTACTTCTGATGCTTGTTTTTGGGTTTCAAGCTCACGTTCCATTAACGAGATATATTTGAACGAAAGGGCTTGAATTTTGGAATAATAGTCTAAATAAATAAAATGGGCGGATTGGCTATAGTGGACGTGTCACATCCCATATAAAAAATATTAAATTAGTATATCTAAAAATGCATAACAGTTAGACTCCTAAAATTTTGTCGAAGCCACTTTATTATCAAAATGAATATTTTAGACAAAACTGGACTGACTGGCCAGAGGTGGCGTGGCTATTCCCATATGAATCTATATATTTTAAACCCGCTGGCTCGATTTTCTTGAAATTTTAAAAGTACCTTCCTGCATGTCTGGAAGAAACTATAGGCTACTTTTTATTTTTAAATTTCAAGTAGGCAAGGTGCCACGTCTACATACCCAATAAGTATTTAATGTGTCATATTTCATAAACTGCAACAGCTAGATTCCTCAAATTGTGTATGGACTTTGACATCTATATGAACAAAATGGGCAGACTTGCTATAATGGGCATGTCAACTCCAATAAAAATATTAAATTATTATAGCTAAGAAAATATAACAGTTAGAGTCCTAAAATTTTGTCGAATCCACTTTAGTATCAATATGAATATTTTAGATAAAAATTCGCTGGCTAGGAAAAGGGGCGTGGTACTTCCCATATGAATTTAATTTAAAACTTCTTATATCTATGCAACACTGAAATCCATATAAATAATTTGTGGAAAAAAAATTGCCGAACTATATGAAATAAAAGTTCGTGTACAGGGAAAGCTATTAGAACTAGAATCTAGCATGAACCACTTTGACACATATATGAACATTTGGGGAAATAAATGGACTCTATTTTAATAAGAATTCTTAGACAGAAAGTAAATACTAAACATCATATAACTGATAAACTATTGCAGCTAAAGTCATGTGTATTGCCTATTCATTTCAATACCTATTTCATTATATGTTTGAGACATGTGTAACTTAGGTACCATTAACAGTAGACACAGACCATCGATGACAGTATACTGCCTAAATTTATTAACTACCTACAGCATACATAACTTCTATAGTAACCAATTGTTACATCTGGTTATATAATACAGACCAAACCTTTATGGTCGGGTCATTTATGGTCGCCCTAATAAAAAATATTAAATATTTTCTATTGCCCGTAATTTTTTATCTTAAAAATAAAAAAATTTGACCTGTTATGGTATATTTGTCTAATAATGATTGGAAGGAAGTATTTAAATACTTCTCATAATCTTTTTCGCAAATCATTTGAATCTCAGGTTCGAAACGAGTTAAACATTTATTTTGTGAGTTATCATGTTTTGATAAATTAAAAACAAAAAAATGCCACCTAAAAAATTTAGGTTAATTTACAATCACAAAGAGCTGACGAAAATCCGAAGAACGTGATGTTCGTCTGAGTGTTGAAAGGTCTAGAGGCTCCACATCTGGAGCTGCTGAGACTCAAGTTCAACGTGATGAACGTTTAGAAAGGGAAATAATACGATCACAAAGAGCGTGTAGAAAGAGAGAGACTGCGAGTATCATCATCTAGAGCTGCTGAGACACCTGATCAACGTTATGCACGTCTTAAACGAAAATGATCCCAATCATCAAGGTCAAGAACTGATAAGATAATGGATCAACGCGATGTACGCCTAGAAAGAGAGAGAGACTACGAATAAAATAACAGATCAACTTGATGTATGTGTAGCAGGAGAGAGGATACGAGCATCAACGTCTAGATTAACGTGATGCACGTCTTAGAAGAAATCGATCCTAATCATCCTAATCCGATCTTTAGATCAAGAACTGATGAAATGCCGGATCAACGCGATACGAGTCACGAAGGAGAGAGGTTACGAGCATCAACATCTAGGGCTGCCGAAGGTGCTGTTAAAATTTCAAGAAAATGGGTCCAGCCATTTAGCTGTCTATATTTCATTCAAACAAACAATCCCACAAGCAAATAAACACACATTCCTTTTTATGTATAGAGATACCGATAGAAGTAGCGAAGCACACCGGGTTTTAGTTAGTGCAACACAAAAAAATAATAAGTAATACAAAACTTAAAATGCATAAATTAAAAAACATATTCCCACAGGTTGCTCAATGCAAAACGCTTATTGAGTTACATACAGTCTGGCGCGTATAGAAATAAATACATGATACACTTGCCGACATATGAATACTCACGCTTTGCTTGACCAAACTGTGGGAACAAGAATATTATGAAATATTATTATTTAAATTCAATTTGAGATTATTTTATTTTGTTGCCAAAATAAATGAATTCTAAAGAATTAAAAATTGCGTCTTTTGTTGTTCTCTAATTCAGCTATGAACTAATGTTTTTGGATTAATTTTAACGATTTTATATTTATTTAAAGACACATATTTATTAAAGTTTCATGTACTGTTACTGTAACTCAAACAATTTTACCTACACACAAACAAAAACACTCAATTTAGTTTGTGTTTGTTAGAGGAAAACAGAAAATTGAGTGCTTTTAACTGTATTTTCCATATAATTAGACGCAAGTGAAATTGTTTATCCTACAGAAACAGGTCATATATCTCGGAAATCGAATTGGTACGAATGTTAAAACGTTTTTATCTTCTCCAGTAAAATGAAAATGCAAACTGAAATATTTTTCGAACGCTTTAATTAGTTAAAAATCGATAACCATATTTTTTTAATTTAAAATAAAAATAAACATTACCTACATAATGTTATAGTAAAATAATGTTTATTTTTATTTTAATTTATAAAAGTTAATAATGAAATAAATTATAATTTGGGTTTTTAAAATATGTGAAGTTTTATTTAAAGAAAATTCCACATACAGACAAACATGACATACGTACAAAATGTAAATTCTGTTTATAATTTACATTCTCAGTTTTGGTGGTTTTTAATATTGAAATGTTGTTGACACTGCTAAACAAATGTCACGTAAAAATGTAAAAAAACTCTATTTTTTGCAAATTCTTGCGTTTCGTTCCGGTTACGTTACATTTCTGTAACCATTCGTATTGCTTTATACAGAACAAAAACTATCAGCTGTTTCTTACTGTTACGGTTAGGGTTGCATAACTGGGGCTTTAAGAACGTTTGTTTAGTTCAGGGATGCACAAAGCTAAAACTGTAGTAGTATTGGTGAGCGAGAGAGAAATGCACTGAAAGAAAAGTTGTGTAAACTGAAATAAAATGTACGAAAAAAAAAAAATCCGAAAAGCGGAATTTACAATCAAATTTAGAATAGAAATTCTTCCATATTATTTAACTGAAATATAGGTAGTTTCTCAAGAAAAGTTACAATCTTAAATTAATTATATGCTAATTTTTTATCTTTCATCTGTAATATTTCCCATAAAAGATTTATGATAATAGTTTCATTATTATTCAAATTTAAAAAAAAACCGATTATGAAAATAAAATTAATTAAATAAAAATAAAGAAATGCAATTTTATATGTAAAATATGTTTGGGCAAAGTTTTTTTTAATACGTAAAGGCAGTTTTTTTGGTGTAAGAAATAACTTTGAGGAATTCCATTTTAAATATAAAATATTTTTCCCATAGTCATTGTTTTGGACAAAATTTTGTAAACACGTAAAGGAAGGTCCACGAGTGTGAGACCTTACTTTTTTCCTTTTAAATTTTGAAAAATACGACAGCCCTATAGCTTAAAAGCGCTCAAAAATTTCGTGAAAGGTGCAATAACTTTTTACGTGTAAAAAATGATTAAAATTTTATTTTTGCATAAAATTCTTCAAAACGAAAATTTTGTTAAATTATACAAAATTTATTTATTTTTTTTTACATATTTTTTTCTAAAAACAAAATTCAAAAGTCATAGTAAATTTTTTTCAGTGCTTTAATCAAAAAATATTACAAAAAAATCATACACCCGCTACGCATGTGCATTCGTCGCTAGCTGAGTGACGACTAAACAAAGAGAATAAGAATATGTGTGTTTTTGGTTTGCGCGAAAGCACTATGAAATGTGCAACATTGGTTTAGTTGTAGATACGTTAAAAATGGGACATATGCAAGGCAGATTTATAGGAGGTAAGAGTGATAAATCAGCTGATGCAAGTAATAATGTCAAAAAATTTTGGTTTTTTGTGTATTTTGTTTTGATAATTAATTTCGTTTTTTCTTATTATGTCAGAAGTTTGTATATTTTTCTTCTTTTTCTTTTAAAACCATTTTCGTGTTTTCTTATTATGTCAGAAGTTTGTATATTTTTCTTCTTTTTCTTTTAAAACCATTTCCCATCGTCATTCTTTAGTCAGCTGTTTTTGACAAGATAATAAAATCGAAACAACAAAAAATGCCTGTTGTTTTTGTATTGTTGTACTTATTGTAATAAAGTTCCTACCTCCTATAAATCTGCCTTGGACATATGTAAACGAAGAACGAAAACACAAAGCAAAGAAATTGGTGTACAGATATTTGTACTCATCATCAGTGTTGACGTTTTTGGTAATTTTTTGTTCAATGTGTAGATTTTTTACAATTTTTCTTATAAAAATAGTTTTTGTTTGGTAAAATTAATTAATTAGTAAGTCTATAATTTCTTTTTCCTCAATTATAATTTAAGTGAGTTGCTTTAGTTTCTGACATTTAAATACGTCAAAAATTTTTGCATTTGGAAGAAAACTCCATATAGAACTATATTTCGGATCAATAAATTCCGAAGGAAAGAAAAGAAAATTCCCTTTAAGGAATACTAGCAAAACAATTTCAATTTCTCCCCAAAAGATAGTGGAAAAATGGAAAGAGTTATCTGCGAGAAAATGAACGGTATAATTTTATTTATTTTTAACATTATTAGGTGTGAGTGACCCATCATTCATTTAACTATAAATATTAAAACACAAATTAGTAATCAAACATTAACAGAAATTAAGCAACCAATCGGTAAGAGGCTATTTCCATACGAAATGCGAAAATCTTCAATAATTGGAACACTTTTAGGTCCACAGATTAAAAAACCAACCTTTATAACAGATATATTTATAAGTTGTAGTTTCATCGTAAAATATACGTCAGCCTGTTAGGCGCGAGGAATGGTTAAACAGAGAACAAACGTCGTCTGCAAGAGAGGGATTGCTATCATTGATAAAAGAATCTCATGCCCCCATTATTCGCACCTATACAAGATGCAATTATAAGTGTATCACAATAAATCCAAGACCAGATAACCAGTTTAGTATATTTTTGGGTGAATGATAAAAATCAATTTTTATCTCTATTATTATAATACCTACTACTTCAATGCCTTCTGAAAGAAGTTTGTCAGCTGCCGGGAGAACATCAAATGAGCTACGAAGTCCCCTCGAACCAAATGTATAAACTTCATTGCTTAAAAAAAAAAAAATCTTACAGATTAGAAATTTTTATTTTGCTAATTTTTCTTAGTATGAATATGTAATAGTGCTGCTTAAATATATACACTAGTGGCATAAACTAAAGCAACTGACTTATTATTTTGACATTTCCATATGAATCGTGTAAAAAACAATCCTGAGAATTTTAAAATATAGCTTTTTTAAATCTTTGAGGGTTTTTTAACTTATTAAAAAAAGAATTATTGAAATAAATCTTTTTAGTTAGGTTAGGTCGGAGCGGTAGCTCTGATATCACAAAGCTCACTTGAGCTCGCATGGTGGCCCGTTGTGATGCCACGGGTGAACGCAGTCCCTGTACTAACCAAGTCCCGCCAGATCAGGGAAAAGGAAGAAGTTGGTCAGCGCAAGGGCTGCACAACAAAAGCACGACTACCCCGCACTGGAAAACCAGCCAGAAAGTTTGATGAACTATATCCTTGATATCAATAGATGATAGTTCCGTTAAGCTAACAAGGAATGGGGAGCCAAATAACCTATATCTACACTTAGCAAGAGACGGGCACTGGCAAAGAAAGTGAATTCAGTTTCCTCTTGCTCCGTGGACTTGCATCCACGGCAGAAGTCTTTAAAAGGGAGCCTTATTCTCTCAGCGTGTCTACCCATGATGCAATGACCCGTAAGCACGGCTACTACAGTTGAGATGACATCACGACCGAGACCAAGTAATCGGTTGGTACGTCTTCCATCCATCCTAGACTAGGTGAGTCAAGCGGTGGAGTAGGACTCCTCATTGACCCTGGATGAGTTGGCGTCCTGAAGGAACCTCCGCGCAATGATCAACTTGACCGGGCAAGTCGCATACACAATTCAACAGAAGAGGATTGGCGAGCTAGTCGGCCCTACAGTTTCCCGGAATTTCAGTGTGCCTGAGGACCCACACCAGAGAGACACTGGGGAAGCGCCCCGAGACAAGATCGAGACTGCGGCGACATTCCCTAACGATCCTAGAGTTATTCACGAAACCTGACAGAGATCTTTTCGCGGCCTGACTGTCTGAAAAGATCGAGGCGCGACTGAAAGGAGCATCGTTGACGAGCGTTGAGCGGCCCGGGAAATTGCCATCATCTCTGCCTGAAACACAATGAAGTAGTTTGGCAGACAGAGCGAAATATTCAGGTCCAGTTTGACAGAGTAAACACCACGTCCAAACCCCATCATCGAGTTTATATCCAGGACTTCCGGGAGGACGATCGTATCAGGATTCCAGTTATCCCTACTCGGAATCAGAAAGTGGAAACATCTATCAAGACAATGTTCAGCATTAAAATAGTCCATGTTCACAGGAGCCACCGGATCAACCTCCAGAATAGTGGAGTGACCAGAAGGTACAATGTGCCAACGAGAGAGAGAGCATTAAGTCTAGTCACAGCAAACTTGGCCACCTGCTTAGCCATAAGCACAGTAGGAAGCCCGTTTAGCATTGCGAATAAGGCTTTCGTGGGGGTGGTGCGTAGAGCACCAGTTATATAAATGGCGGCAGACCTTCTGACCTTGTCAATAATTCAGACGTTGTATTGTCTGTCCAGAGCAGTCCACCAGAAGGCAACATCTTATAAGAGGTTGGGTCGATGACCGTAGAATATATCCAACGCATGATCCTTGGGCGAAGACCACCTCTGGTTACGACCGCTCTATTGCAGCGGCAGCACATACCGCCTTGCGTGCCTTAGCAGCCAGATTCGCCCTCCAGTTGAGTTTGGGATCGATGATCACGCCCAGATATTTAACCTCGGGACTCAACGTGATTCTGGTCCCACCTATGTTGGGAAAGGAGAACGTCGGAATTTTATATTTCCTTGTAAAAAGAATCGTATCGGTCTTAGAGGGGTTAATAGCTAGTCCAAAATCGCTACACCAGTCCAGCATGATTGACAGCGCCAAGTTCAACTTATCCGACAGTATCTGCGGACAAATTCCCGACGCAGCAATTGCAATGTCGTCAGCGTAAGCTATGGCCTCATTGCCAGATTGTTCCAGCCCCCTCAAGAGTGAGTTGACTGCAAGATTCCAGAGAAGTAGTGATAGAACACCGCCTTGCGGTGTGCTCCTACGAATCATTCTCTGACAATTCCTGGCCCCCACTGTAGAAATCACTATCCTTGGTGACTTGAATCGTTTGAAAGACCTAACAGCCCACTGCACTTGGCCAAGGGTAAGGGAAGGGTCAGGGAGAAATAGTTTCCAGACGGTGGTTCGTTAACCTGATATAAAGCTTGGCCTACCAAGTGTGATACTTCCTGGAAAGTGAGTGTGAGAATTTTACGAAGACAGTCCGTTTTAGCAGAGGATTCTATGCTCGCGCAGCAGTTCCTCCACGAGGTCCTCTTCGCTCGCCTTACAGCGTATTTAAGTTCCCTCTTTTTGGCCTTGAAGGTAGACCGTTCACCTGTCGTCTTCGCCCTGTTAAAGAACCTGCCACAAGATGATTGTAGATCATCGATCTCTTGGTTCCACCAGGGCGGTTTTCGCTTGTCCCTATGGGCAGAGGGTTTGACGGAGGATATGGCTGCCGCCTTAAGCGCGGTTGACAGTGTGTTCGCAGCCCTATCCACGTTAAAACGTGTCGTTATAGTCGGGAAATAGAGGGAAGGCTGCCACGCAGTTTCTCTCTAAAAACGGTTCAGCTCCTATTGACCGGAGGGGTCACGAAAGGAGGACACGCATTTGTGTCAATAATGAAGGTAGTGTATCTATGTTCCCAAAAGAAGCATTCATGAGATACAAACCAGTCCTTAAGGTTAGTAGAGAAATAGGAACTGACCAGAGTGATGTCCAGCACCTCCTTTCTATTAGAAGTTAGGAAGATTGGTTCATCGCCCCGATTAGCCATAACTAGGTTATTACCTATAATAAAATCAAAGAGGCACTCACTACGTTCGTTGGTAACGGCACTGCCGTACAGCGTGTGGTGGGACTTGGCATCCCATGGTGACGGTGTCCTTATCGCTGAACCTGCGGAGGCGGTTTTGGAGTGTTGTAAATTAATTTGGATGACTCTCAGCATTGACCCGAGCATCAACCATTGTCACATCATCGTTCTCTTAGTCCGACAACGGAGAGGTTGCGCCCGCGTCAATATCAATGCCGTCGAAGAATTCCCCCACCAGCTCAGAATTGGACTTCTTGCTAGATGAGGAGCGTCGAGAAGAATGACTGTATATGCTTCTTCATTCGACGTCTTCGGCGTGTTCGAGGATCCAGTGGTAGGGTCGGATGAGATAGGGTCAGATGGGGTAAGGTCCTGCGAGAGAGGTTGCAATGGGACGGGATTTTCGGGGATGGGCTCTGTTGGGGGATGTGCGGCAGCGCGGTAATTCGACTTATAGACCCTTAGTTGATTGAACTAAAACCATATTTTATCGCGCCTCCACGGGCAATAATAACTGGAAGTGACTCTTCATTCAGGATGATCACCACCTCGCGGTAATCACCCCCTGGTCAGCAACTTCAGCTATCCTCCAGTTATGGGTGAACAGGTCGGTGTTGCAGCCTTTGAGGATCCTCAATATGGTTTCCGGGTCTGATGATCAGGGCGGTTAGGAATCTGATCTGGAGGGACAGCAGCAAGCTTAGCTCCTGGCCAGTCTTCACCAATCCTGCTGATGACCTTCTTGTAGAGCTCTATAGAACGGAGGTCAGAGCAAGCTACCAGCTTGATGTGCCCCTGATACCACCCCTCATCAGTGCAGCCGGGTGAGGGGCCAGCGTTGGAGTCCATTACTCCAAGAAAGACGTCCAAGAGCGCATGTTCCACCAGCCTACACTTAGTGAGGCAATGGAAGCATGAGGGTGGCTCTGGTCAACGATTGCTCAGGTCAGACCTTCCTTTAATACCTCACTGAAAGGCTTAGAAGCTTTGCTGGGGACAGGACGTCTAGGTTCCGTCCACGAGCGCGGTCTTGTAGGGGGGATGTTAGGGTTGGTCACCTTAGAGCGTTTTGCTTTTTGGGGCCGTTTCTGCCGTGATCGGAGAGGCGGGGGCGATCATTTTGATGGGCCTTAGCCCACGCAAGCCGATCTTTCTCGTCCTCTGAGAGAAGAACCGGGTCGGTCGAGCCAAATTTCGCAATGATGCGTATGGCTGATCTGCGAGTTCTATATGCCCCCACGCTAGCACTCACGGTATTCTTGACACCCGAAGATGGATTGGTGTCAGACTTGTCTGCCAATGCCTTAGCGGCAGCCGAAGAGTGCGGGGGCATATTCGCAGCAGCCTTAGAGGTAAACGGAGCCTCGATGGAAGGTGCCATGGCAGGAGGTTTGGCGACACTAGGAACCGGCTTCGCAGCCGGAGCCTTGTGTGCCAAACAGGGTTTTACCGAAGTAGAAACTTGGGCCTTAGCTTTCGAGGTAGGGGCAACTGCGTTTTTGAGAGGTGCCTGCCTAGAGAGGGTTGTGCGTCCACCGGTTACAGTGGATGCTTTGTGCTCGCCAACTTAAGTTAGCACTGGTTTGTATCTTGGGTTGGGTTGGTTGGCAGAATTCATTGCAAGAGGGTCCCCTCTCAAAGCCGCTATTCTTGCCCGCAATGTGTAGTTATCCATTAGAGCTCCCGTGGCACTAGCTCTTATGGGGACAGGTGCTCAGACCCAGACCGGGTACTAATGGGGAGTCTTCTCAACCGAACCTACACCACCAACTTAACGGCGACGGACAGGGTTTTAACGGGACGGGGGCAGCTGTAACCCAGCCAGGAGCCTTTCACACAACGGGTTTCACCCCGGTGCTACCGTGCATACACAACTAGGTCCAGAAAGTTACAGCCACCAGCTCTGGGCAATCAAATCAGAAACAGGGAGAGGGAGTAATCAGAAGAAAGAAAAGGATCGTGCCAAAAAGGGGGTCAGCCATAGTCACCCCGGCTGAGAGGGAGGTGTTTATTGGCTCCCCAGTCTAAAACCGTAGTGTTCTGTTGAAGAGCAGGGTCATCTCTAGCAGGATGAGACGATGTCACGCACTAACGGTCTTGGTAGGGTGGAGGCTGGAGACTCCAAGAGAGCTATGATCGCATATCCCTATCCTGCGGGAACCGCTTGGCCCCAATCTTTTTAGTTCGAAGTAAATAAAATACAACTACTTTAAAAATTTCTCATTTTTTTTTTACATAATTTAACGATAAATAAAATATCCGATATTGTGTAAATTAACCACTCATCTGAGAGCCATTAGATCTATTAATTCATCAATTTTACTTTCTGAAATGTTTTTCAATACTTCTTTTTGAGCTAACGACTCTAAACTCTTAGTTCAGTCGCCAAGATTTGATGTCCTGTTCTATACCAAACTGTATGATTAGCTAGGTCGTAATCCTGACTGAAGGGTTGTAATGGCCAATTATGTATGTATGTATGATTAGTATAATTGTTAAATTATGTAAAAAAAAAATTTTTTTAAAGAGATGTTTTAGTTTTTGCCACCTGAATTTTGGACATTTTTAAAAATTATTTTATTTTCTTCGAACTAAAAAGATTGATTTCAATAATTCTGTTTTTTAGTAAGGGAAAAAACCCTTAAAGATTTAAAAAATCTATTTTTAAAAATCCTCAGGATTGTTTTTTACATTATTCATATGGAAATGTCAAAATAATAAGTCAGTTGCTTTAGTTTATGCCACTAGTGTATATTTATTAGATTTTATATTTTTTTTAATAAAATCAAATCTTCAGTTACAAATTTTGTTAAATTTATCAGTTAAAATTGGTATCCAAATCGATAGTAATAACGATCTTATTGAGGTTAGTCATATATTATCGGAATATACATATAAATGGTGATCACTATCGATTTCCCATCACCATTCTTAGTCATAAAATCGTTCGCAGTAGTATACCATTCCTCAAAAAAATCTTTGGGTGCTGCAAAATTTTCAATAAAAAGATAATTTTGTTTTTCTGTCCATAATTTTATTTTCATCTTTATAATTTTTCATTGAAAACTTTATTTACTTTTCTTTAAATTATTAAAAATTAAAATGTAAGTTTCCAGTAAATCTAATATATAAAATTCTCATGTCACAGTGTTAGTGGTTAAACTCCTCCGAAATGGATCGACCGATTTTGATCAAATTTTGTGCATATCGGGTAGGGGCTGTTAGTGTTAAGAGAACGTGGATAATCGTTAAAACTGAATATTTAGGTACATATTGATCGTAGACAAATACAATTTGGTGGGTAAGTTCGTGGAGTCGAGATCGACAATCCCATCAAAAATGGGCGTGGCAACCCTTCTCCTTCAAGTGATACCTATATATCTTAAACTACTGAACCGTTTTGAACCATTCTTTTTTTGTTCGAAAGTTTATCAGATTGAGATAGTTTTAATATAAAATCGATATAGCAAAAAGTAGGCGTAACAAACCTTTATTATTTAATATATGGTGAACGTAGTTGAATGCAACTTGGTGGGTAAGTTTGTAGAGCCGATATCGACAATCGCACAAGGAAGATTTAAGAGACATCTGTAAGTCTTCTAATTCGATGCTTTATAACTACGTATGTACATATCGTTGGTCACATGTAGAAAGGCAGTAACTCGCATATTTTTTATTAAATTTTGTTAAATGTTTTGGAATCACAAAAAAATCAACTTTGAACAATGTGTGAAGTGTCTTTTAGTTTTTGTTTTGGAGCGATTACAACAACTACAACTTCGACAGCACTTTATGCAGCGTATTGCAGTAAATATATAATGTGACCTGTTTTGGACAATCAAAAAAGTTCGGGAATTTCACTGAGTCAGCTAGTAAAAAACATAATAACTAAAGTATTGTACTTCCTGGACTTTGACTGAAAAGTATATCCTTCTAGCTGTCTATCACCTTTTCGCATACAGAACCCCAAGTCTTTGTCTTCATCACAGATAGATTTATTACATTATTATTATTTATATTTATTTTTTATTTATTATATGAATTAAGCATAAAATATACTAGATTAATTGATTGCTTGTTTTTTATACTTTGTAGTACCTTTTTATTCCATTTTTTTTTTTATCATTTCTTCCATTTTTAAATTACCTTATTACAACAAACCCGATTTCTGTTATCTTATAAATTTGTATTAAATTTCTACTTCCGAAAGAAATTGTAAAAAACATGTTTAAATCCATCAAGGGTGACAATCAAATGATGTATTGTTTTAAATTTAATTCTATAACTGAAAAGAACTATAAAATATTATATACTTTTTGTTAGTAAGTAAATGGCGTACAATTATTATAGCAGACACAAGGTCATTTATTTTTTACACAGATTGTCGTTGTAAAGGAATTGCATCCTCATTGCCAGCTCCAAACCGGATAAAAGACTTTCTAAGGTTTAAATTTGAATAATCGGTTGTTTCGTATCAGACAATACTTATGCCATTTTATTCTGTCACAAAATTCAGTATATTATTTCCACTTAATGTAATGAATCGATTTACACTTGAGCAACGGTGGGATGTATTGGAAATTTATTTTCAAAACAGAGACAACTGGTCGGAAATTGCAAATGACGTATAAGATTTAGTCCCAGAGAAGGACCAATAGTGTCTGGTATACGCATGTTTACTGCTAAGGTCGTAAAACTAGTCTTATTCTTGATGCGCCAAAACGTAAGCGTGCTAACACAGTGTGTATGCCCGAAAATATCATAGTTGTGGCTGAGAACAAGAATTGAACATTCTCTCAAGAATTGAACATTTCATCAACCAGTTTACATCGAATTTTGTGAAAAGATCTCGGTATGGAGCGCTACATAGTTGAATTGGCGAGCGAGAAACTGCACGATGATGTCACTTTTGTCGAAAAAAAATCTTCTCGTCTCGGCGTATCTGAACACCTACTCGTGGTCTTACAGAAGCCAATGCACCCATTACGAGTGACTGTTTGGTGTGGCTTGTAGAGCGGAGGCGATACGCAACCATTATGATCAATGGGGACACCTATCGTCACATGATAACGGATTTTTTTGTGCCCATTCCTCATTGTATTGATGTGAACCATGTTTGGTTTCAACAAATTGGTGAAACTTGCCACAAAATGGCGCATCATGCCACAATATTGCGTTAACCGTTTGATGACCGTTTCATTACCCGAAATGGTGATGTCAATTGGTCGCCAAGAAACTGTGATTTGACACCGTTGGACCAATTTCTGTGAGGCGCCGTTAAAGAGAAGTGTTGTGCCTACAAATCAGAGGCAATTGAGCAATTGAAGGCCAACATTCGTAATCCCATTGCGGGGACCCCATACACTCGAAAAAATGCACAAAAATTGGTCCCCTCGCATGAGGTTCTGTCAGGCCAGCCACGGCAACCATATGAATGAAGAAATATTTCATTTCTAACCAGAACAACTGTACTCTTATTGAGAATAAATTTGGCAAAATTTTAAATCATTTTTGTTTTATTGCATTTTTGAACTTTTAAATGGTCCACCCTTAATAAGTCCTGCAACATAAGACCTATAAAAAAATTACAAACTGGAGTTATTTAAAATCCTTGTAAGTAATTCATATTTAAGGACTTTATAATGAAGACCTTAAAATTTGGATATTTTCAAAGCAATTTTAGAGGCATTATTAATTCGTGGACTGTATATGGGGATAAAGGAAGGAGATTATCGTTTGACACTGTTGATCACAGTGGTGGAGCGCTATGAAAAAGTAACCAAAATTAAAAGAAGTTCCAAATTGCTAAAAAGTTTACCAAAAAATACACTTTCCTTTTTTTAATGTAATACAAGTTGCACATTGTATTTATTCACTTATCGGTTACACTTTTTTATTTGTTAATAATTTAATTTAAAATAAAAACAAAGTATTAAAGCCAAAAACAACACTAATATTAAAAAGCTTAATTATACACTGCATCGCCCTCTTTTGCCAATTTACCATTGTTTAAACAATCCTGTTTATGTCGGCAAGTTTGGACTTTGAGACATAAACAGCCATTACACAGTCGTAATTAAAGAGTCAGTTATGAGAGACACATCTCCTAAAGTCTGTACAAAAGGCTTAACTATAAAACACACAATTCCGTTTGCAATCCCAAAACATTCAAAGTAAAAAATCTTTTTAAGTCCATAACGTAACTGATCGCAATTTACTTATCTATTTTTATGTGTACAATAATAACAAATATCCAGGAGTGATCATCCTACTTTCAGTTGTCGTCGTTAATGTCGCCGTAATTTTTGAAACAATGTCACTTCGTTTCAACGCCGTTAACAATTTATCACTCTATAAGAAAATGACGACGACCTTGGCTACATATCGTTTATGTCAACAAATCAACTATACATCTCTAAATATTTTAATCAGCTGTGTGGCTTGAATGTTATTTCAAAACAAAAAATTATTAAAAATTAAAAATGTTTTTTGTTTGTGAAATAAATTTAAACTCAGGTCTCAAACTCTTATATTCATTCCAAACTTCTGAGACAGAAATGCAATACATGTATTCAACAACTTCAAGTGTATTACTTTAATGACTATATCAACGCATAATTTATTTCTTTGAGAAGTTTAAAAGTCATTTTAGATTACATAAGACTGCTTTTAATTATGCCACAATTTTATTTTGTTTGAAATAAAATTTTAAGGGTAGAGAAATAGATTTATTTATTAATTATAATTTTCAGTTAAGTTATTATGTATTGTTTATGTTTTGCCAATTTGGATTAACAGTAATTTATGGAGACATTCCTTTATTAATGGTTCTGGAATGGTGGAGGCATTGCTTTAGTTGATCGAAGTTCTGTTATTATGGCTTATAGGGTATTGTGTGTTCAAACCTTGTTTGAACAGAAGCAATAACATCAAATTTGAAAAGCGGAGTAAGATCAATTCCAAGACAACCAAGTTGGCTGAGACGTTACGATTTTTGGTATAAGGGTCATACCAACTCGGTAGTGGTAACGATTTCAATTTGGGGCTATCGCAACCAAAATTGCAAATTTTCCAAAATTTTGTCGGAAACACTGAATGCCATGGGAATGGTAGTTTGTCGGCAGTGGGTTAAATTTAAAATGATAAAAGTTGAAAAAATGAAGCAAAATTATCATTTTTTGAAAAAACTTTATTATATATTATATATGGTACATATATCAAAATTTATCCCCAAAATAAATAGAGCAGCTTTTGTATTTCAATCGCAAAGGATTTTTAAGTCTAAATGTCATGGTTGTAAGCTTAACTTTAAAATAGATTTGTGATCTTCTTGGAGTACGCCAGCTTCATTATAAGCCAATAAAAGCCACAAAAATTGTTAATTGTTGCGCTCCACTGCACAACATATGCATAGAATATGGCTCTAATTCAGCCAATGACGATATAAGCACTGCCGAGATTTCTCAAACTGAAAGTGAAGTATAAGACGGAGATATCACTGACAGTAATGAAGCATCTGAAATAAGAAGCCAAATAAAACAAATTTTTCTATAATTTTAATTTCATTTCATTCATTCCTTTTAAATACAGTGGACGTTTGCTAGTACGAATTGTATACTGTCAGACCCTTTCGTAGTATCGAAAAATTCGTATTATTGAACAACGCATTTTTATGTTCCAAATCAAATAATTCACATACAATATTTAGATTTTATTATTATTTATAAATATGTATATATATATAAATGAATGTGTGTTTAAAAATAAACTAAATTAAAAACTTCTCATCTCTCGGAAAGCTGTAAAGATAAAATCATCAAATTGTACACGGACAACACTGTAAATCATATGAATAATATGTCAAAAAATTGCTGGACTAACAATAAGAGCAAGACCCTCCCATATAAATACATATGATATAAAAGTTCGTGTACAGGGAAAACTATTAGAGCTAGAATCTTTGCCACACTTATGAACATTTGGAGTTAGGGAAATAAATGGATATTATTTTTATATGAATTCTTAAACAGAAAGTAAATACTAAACATCATATATCTGATAAACTATTGCAGCTAAAGTCGTGTACATTGCCTGTTCATTCCAATACAATTTTATGTTTTTAAAAATACGCATAGAGGGACATGTGTAACATGCATAGATACCATTAACAGTAGATACAGACTGTACTGCCTTAATTTATTAACTACCCATTGCATACATAATTATAATAATAAAGAACCAAATGTTACCAGTGGTTATATAATATAGATCAAACTTTTATGGTCATCATAATAAAAAATATTGAATTTTTAATCTTGAAAATAAAAAAATTTGACCTGTTATGGTATGTTTGCCTAATAATAACTAAAAGGAAATTACATAAATAGTACTTAAAATTTTTTCGTAAATAATTTGAATCCCGGATTCTAAACGAGTTAAACATTTATTTTGTGAATTATCATATTGTGATAAATTAAAAACAAAAAGTGCCACCTAAAAAATCTTCGGTTTCTAAACGCACCAAAAATGCAGTTAATTTACAATCACCAAAGACTGACGACACTTCCCAAGAACGTGATGTTCGTCTGAGTGTTGAAAGGTATATAGCCTCCTCATCTAGCGCTGGTAAGGCTCCAGTTCAACGTGCTGTACGTTTAGAAAGGGAAAGAATACGATCGCAAAGAACAGTCGATGCAGAAACACCAGATCGACGACATGTACGTGTAGACTACGAGCATCAACATCTAGAGCTGCTGAGACATCAGGTTTCTGATTGATCACCGATACAACACGAGACGAAGAGCGACAGGTAGATTTAAAATTGGTAGCTTCTATAAGAATTGCGCCAAAAACACATTAAGAGTGACTGCCACAAATTTTCAATATGTTACCAATAGAACTTTTAAATATTCAAGACAAACAAAAAAGAAAAACTTTTTCATAAACTTGCAAGATTAACTAATGTTTCCACCTTCTTATTTCATTTCATTTTGTGTAACTTTTATTTTTTCCATTTAATTAATATTTTACTACTTACTTTTTATTTTATCTATAAATATTATTTTAATGGTAAAACCTATAATGCTTCCAGGAGAAAGTAATTAATATATAATTTGTGTGATAATAATGCTTTTATATTGGAATACAAATGCATAAACTATCTAAAGAATAATGAAATTAATATAAAAATTAGTTAAAATTTTAAAATTTCCAATAATAGCAATTGGAATATATAACAATACATATATACAATAACATAATTTATTCAATGTATACAATACAAGGATGGAAAAGTTGGTACAATTTTACTTTTTTTAGCACTATTTGGAAGTCAAAAACACCATAGCACCTCAATGACTTATTTAGCACTATTGAAAAATTTTGCCTTCTTTATTACATTACTCCAATATTCTGTCTTATCACTGTATAATTATTAAAAGGAATATTATCCATTCCCTTGCATCTGCAAATGTAGAAAGGATATTTTCGTACCAAAATTTAATAAAGTCCTTTTCGTAATTAGAGCACCACCATCTTTTCAATAATAACAAACAATGAGTATAAAATTGTCTCCAGGTCATAATCTCTGATGAAAAAAAGTGGAACTCCGATGGACTAGATGGCTTTCGATACTACTGGCGTGGCCCTAGAAAGGAACCAAAGTATTTTACTAAAAGAAATTTTGGTGGAGGGAGGTAGTCTCATGGTTTGGGGTGTTATTTCTTTAAGTGGTCATTTACGCGAATGAATAGTACAGAGTACAATACTGTTCTTAGCTGTAGTTTGCTCCCTTTCTTGAGAGAAAAAAAATATATTTTTCAACAGAACAATGCCAGAATTCCTGTCAGCAGACAGATGATTGAATGATTTCGTAACCAATCATTTGAGGTTTTATCGTGGCCAGCTTTCTATTCTGATTAAATATAAATATTATTGAAATGAAAATAGACGGAGAGATATTAAAATTCTTTATAAGAGTATGAAAGATCGAATATTTAGTTTAATAAGCTCTAAGGGGGAGTTTACTAAGTTTTAAGTATCAATATTTTTGGTAAATAAAGCTTCTTATTTCACAAAAATGAGACTGGCGCTATAATTATCCAAAGACTAAAAACCTTAATTTTTATACTGAAGTAAAAACTACGCTAGGTTAGGTGGGAGTGGTGGCTCTTATATCACAAAGCACAATTGAGCACGCATAGCGGCCCCGAGGGAAAAAACTACGCTACGATTTTGAAAAATTTACTATTACATTTTCCTTTATTTAACACTACACATAATGAAATGTTGTGAGGTTGTTATCATAAATGTACTTTTTTAGAAATTCAAAAAATTATGGTGGTGCTATAATTATGAAATGCACTATATAAATCAAAGGAAGAAATAAACTGTTTGCTTCGACTGTCTTCAATTTAATCCAAACAAGGAATTTATTGAAATCATTTAATTCGTGTTGCTACAATTTTGAAATAACAAATAGTTTGCTAGCAAAATATGTATCATAAATAGGAATTTAAAAGTTAGATTACATTAAATTATTAAAGTAAGTTAAGTTGTTAAGTTTACCTATTATGTATCATTTTGTTAATTTTTACTTTTTTTACGCATATATTTACATAAATATATGTAAAATGAATTTTCATTTATTATTTTTAATTTAATTTTTAATAAAAAGTTTAAAAAAGAAAAAACGTGAATTTAGTACAATCGGGCTGAAAAAAGTACAATTTTTTGTGAAAGTTAGTACAATTTGTTAAGATCAATTTCCCATCCCTGATACAATAGCACTCGTTTGCCTGTGAAGTAACGGAACTATGCTTTGTGTTGTAATAGCATATTTCACTACTGAAGCTAAATTTTCAGTTTTGTCATATGAATTTCAGTAGCGCATTCGTTGAAAAATATGCGTACATAAGTGTTTCTATACGTTCTTTGCTTTCGCCATAAACTTCACAACAACAATCTCTCTTCAAACTGCTATGTTAACATTCGTTGTTTTTGTTTTTAAAAAGAAAAATATTTTTTCTTTCCCACTTACTGAAAAAAGAAATGCATGTTGTGACACTATGAAGAGTACAGTATTTTTGTTGCATTCTTCACACAACTCTCTTTTATACTGTTGTACAATGGTTTACGAGTGCAGTTGTTTTTTGTACTCTATCTTTGCTTCACACTTATTTATATTTGCAGCTACAATCAATATTCGGTCTTGAGAAAAATGCAATAGTGTGCAATTTCATATGCCTTGTGCACACCTCAATCGCGAACAAACACATATTGTAAAAGTTATCATTGTATACGTGGAATAAGTTCGAACAGTGGCACAAAAGTTGTGCAGATAGTAAAGAATTATTTTTAAAATTAAACACCTATTTATTTTTATTTTATTTGCAATCTGTGAACTCATATTTGTAACGTTTTTAAAAGGTAAAAACGTAACAATATAATAAAAACTTCATTCATACTTAAATAAAACAAAAATTCTTATAAAAAACTACAATTCGTACTACCGAATAGAAAAAATTACCATCTATTCGTATTATAGACTAGTCAATGCAAAAATTTTATTATACGTATTATTGGAAATTCGTAATAAAGAGCGTTCGTACTACTGGACGTCCACTGTACTACATACTAAATTAAAAGTTTATTAAAAAATAAAGTTTAACTAAAATATGGATAAATAAAAATTAATTTTGAAATCACCAATCGTATTGGTGAATAATTCACCAATACGATTACACGGTTCAAGTTCCTTTCATTAACACTTTAGGCTTTTAATCTTTAACTCATTTGCATGAATTTCTTCTTCTCTTTTATTCTTTTCTCCATCAATGCTGTTCCCTTCCTCCAATAATTTAATTTTTTTTTTGGTTCAACATCCAACAGCTGCTCTTGGCGCTTGTCAAAATCCCTGAGGCTGCGTTTGATAGATCCTAGTGAACTTATTTAAAAGTTTTGCTTGAAGTTTGAAGAAGTAGTTTGCCATGGCTAAAACAATCCTTGTTTTTCTTTCTTGAGCACTCTTATCCTTAATACTGTTATTTTCCAGCGAATGTCTTGATTGAGGAATTATTCCTGGAAGAGTGATGTATGTTAAATCTTCACTAACTTCCATAGAGGGCACAATTTCAATGTTTTCTTTTCTCACAGAAGACACATTTTCAGCTATTTGTACTTCTATCTCCATTAATTTATCAGGTCCATTATTATTTGTTAACAGACTTCCAAGAACACCTCCCTCAGGGTACAATTGTTTTTGAAATTGCTACATCTTCCTTTAATGGACTAATATGGAACTGCTTAAATACCTTCCACCTCCGTGACACACAGTTTTGATGGTGACCATTTTCTTCTTGACTCCCCAAACATATTCATAAATTTAATTATTTATTGACTACTTAAGCTCTTTATTTCCTTACCTTTTGGTCTTATTGGGTCAAGAGAATTTAATATATTGCCAACAGCTTCCCACTGTTCTTTAAAGTTACTAGGAACAGTGCTTCTCCGAAATCCCACTGCAAGAGAAGAATTCTTCTCCAATTCCTCCACAAATTTTTCAAATTGATGACGAATTGAAGCAAAAATGGTGACGACAAAATTAAAGTCGCTTAAACACAATATCGTCGTCACATTTTCTTGTAGAATGCAAAATATATTTTAAAAGTAATCGATTATTGTTGACGACGACGACTAGAACTACAATTTGAAGCAAACGACTCAAAACGACGGCGTTTTATGTCGACACCGACAATTGGAATAAGGTTGATTGAGAACGGGTGGCCTGTTAATGTAATATTCGTAAAATAGCTTTGGCAATTATAGAAGTTTCAAAGACGTGTTTTTGGCATTAACAATAACATTGAAGCATAGTCAGATTTTTATTTAAAGAAGTCAGAAATTTAGTTTGTTGTTTTGTTTATACGTTTAAAATTTTTAATTTTTTAAAGTGTATTATAATGACAACAACAAGAAACAAAAAGCGAAATACAAAAACAGAAAGATGAACTCTAGGTGCGTTTCATTTGTAAAAGCAGATTTAAATTGGCAATATAGAATTTTATTTGTCTAAATGTTTTATATTTCTTAATCTTAAAAACATTTTATGACAACTAGATTTGAAATGATAAATAAACTTTCCCGACTTTTAATAAACAATGTTGGTATTACTGTGTACAAATCTCAGCTGACATCGTCATGGCTATGTACTTCCTATCCTTAAATGTAAATAAAGCAATTTTACACGACCTTAACGACGCTCGTCACTGTTCTGAACAACTGCTAACGGCAGCTTTGTGTTCTGTTTCGGTTTTATTTACATTATACGTAGACAGATGTCGTTTTTAATGTTTCTACAACTACACAAGTGTTGAAAAATTCAGTACTTTAGTACTTTTTTCAGTACTTTTCCACTTCAAAAATACAGCAGTACCCCCGAGACGCTTTCGGTACTTTTTTATTATTAAATATTTTACGTCTTGCGCTTTTTTCAACTATTAATGCATTAACAACGTAATGCAAAGGTAGAATTAGTCTTTAATCCCTGTTAGCCAAACGTCCACAGAACATATGTTCGTTTTTAATATAAACAATGAGAACGCTGTCCGAACCGTAATGAGATTTCGGCATCATTTCATTCAGCATCATCATATGCTACAAACGAAAGTATATTCCATAACGTTCTGTCGACGTTTGACTACATGGAACTCTTACGTTTTGTTACGTTTAGAGTCAGCAGTTTTTGTTTTTCTTTTCTGTACCGCACGTATGTTAAATATAAATAAATAAATAGGCTTCCTAGATGTGAGCCCGCGGTTCATACCCCATGTCAGACATCTCCAACATAGCGTAAAATTAAAAAATATTCCTTCGGCGACCTCATTCTGTCAAAAATTCCGATAGTAAATAAAATTGCCATGAAAAGTTTCTCAAAAATCTATCATGCGGAGTAGACTTCAAACTGTCGGTACCGCCACTCGTGTAAAAAATTAACGCACGCATCATAAGTGGTGTGAGAAAATATGTATGTATTTTTTTTACAAAACTATCATTTGTTGCGAAAAGTACTCTTTCAGTGATAGTTCAGTACCATTTCAAAATTTCAATTTTTCAACACTGAACTAAACAAACGTTCTTACGGTAACGTACATTACGTTTTCTTCGCTGCAGTCTAGTAGGTGGTGTGGGGGCTTATTAAGTGCCACTGTCCAAACCACAGGTCAGATATTCCAAACAAATGCTGGCCACAAATGATAGCAATAAATATAATTATACTATAGAGCGGCGGCACGCTCGTTATATCCGGCAATTTTATAATTTGAATAAGAAAATAAAGTATGATTTTAACCAAAAGCTGTAAACCATTACATAATACAAAATACATATTAAGCAATCTTAGATCGAGCACAAATAAATCAAAACAAAAATTAATTCTTCTTTCTCTGTATTACCTTATTGTAATAATACCTAAATAAATAAATTGTACCAGAAAATTAATTTTATAATTTTTCTTTCAGATGCGGAAATATCCACCTGGCAGTGATCAACCATTCAATGGAACACGCTTACAAAAGTTTTTGCAATACGACAAACAATATTATTGAAATGTGAACTTAATTACGAAATTTGTTATTTTGGATAATTGGAATTTACAATAAAAAACTAACTGAAACTTTTTTGGCAAATATATTATATTATTTTATTGGAAATAGTTATGATAATTAGCGAGTAATAAGTCTAGTGTGGAAATATGAGTAAATTGGAAGTGATCTGATTCTCATTACACTTTCTACTATATATGCTATAAACACATAAGGGAATGCAAATTCTGGAAGTCAATTATGCAATTATTGCCTTAGCCAATCAGCGTGCAATAAAATTATTTTAATGACGGTAGCATCGGTTCAAGTTAGATATAATAACAATCATCCCCATGTACAATGGCGAGCATAAGTTGATACATCATGTTTACAAAATATATTAAATCCAATAAATAAGAAGACGCCGTGGTCTAGTGGGTAGTGTGTTGGCTTATTAGACGAAAGGTCCGGGTTCGAATCCCAGGTCAGGCATCAAAACGAAAAAATATTTCTTCGGCGACTTCCTCTCAGCAGATTTCTGGCAAAGACTCTGAGAGTAAAAAATTGCCATGAAAAGCTTCTCAAAAATCTGTCGTTCGGAGTCGACTTTAAACTGTAGGTCCCGCCACTCATGTATAAAATTAACGCACACAACATAAGTGGTGTGAGAAGCTAGGTCGTAATCCTGACTGAAGGGTTGTAATGACCAATTATGTATGTATGTAAGTAATATAGATATGTGAATTTAATAAATTTCAAATATTAATATCAAAATCCTGACTGAAGGGTTATAATGGCCAATTATGTATGTATGTATGTAATATCAAAAGTTTAAAAAGAAATAACCAAATAATTAGTTGTAAAATTAACACCACTAGCATTAAATTTTTTTCGAAGATCAATCTGATCAGCTGTTTGCATAAATCGCCAGTTGATAAGTAAACAAATGGTACAAACAGTAAACAAACTCAAAGCAAATTTTTGTATTCAATATTTTTAATTTAAATCGTAAAAAAATGATAAAAGTTTTCATTGAAATAAAAAGAAAACATATTAAATTTAAATTGTGTATAATTTTATTGTTAATTAAAGGTACAGTTTGAATAAAAAAGACCAGACCGCTTCAGTATACCCTAGCGATTTGAAAACGCCAAATTTCTAGCGATTTCGTTTGTCAGAACACCTATATGGCGTTTTCAAATCGAAAACGCAAATATTAAGCGATATGCGTTTTCCAGAACATGGGCGTATAACAAACAGCTACACTGATTCTACTTTTTCGGTATATGCATGTAACGCAAGCCCGCATGAAACGGATGGTATGTACTTTCGGCTTAATAGCTGTGAATAGAACATATTATTCTTCTGTACATTCATTTCCTATAGGATCAAAAAAACATGAACAACAATAAAAATAGTAATGTTCCGAGTGATTGAAATGACATAAATGTCCTCAATGAAAAATTCTCAACATGGACTAATTTACCCCATGTTGAATGTTGTAATCAGATAGATGTCCTTAATAGGTGTTTGGCCATTACGCAGTTGGTACTGACAAAATTCATACCAAATTTTTAAAAATTTTGCTCCTTTCTTGCTGCCCTATATTACCTTCATTTTTAACACAATAATAACTAAAAGCAATTATCTGGCAATTTGTAACTTACCCAAATTATACCAATTGCAAAATCAAACAACGGCAATACTGCCCTACTTACCAAACGCGTTTGAAAAATTACTACATCAGCAGATGCATAAATTTGTAAATGAGAAAGGGCTTCCTACTAACAAGTAAGCCTAAACACAACTATAAAACTGCTTTGTTAGAAGTGGGTGAGGCAATACGTAGGCAGCTAAATTGATCAAGGAGATATTACATTTTTTCCTTTAAAATTACAGTGTTCAACTTTTCCAATACGATAGCTAGACTTTTATCCTCATATCGAGCAGAATGCCACCAAACCGTTTTTATAGAAAAAAGCGCCTTATGCCAATGTTCATTAATCATGTGTGCATTGCCTCAGTGATTACATTGTTAAACATCCCCTTTATATCTAGAAAGACGGTCAATACGTATTCCTGAAAGTGATGTGTCCACCGATCTACTCTTACGATGTGTGTGCTATGCACTACTAAAGTTGTATTTAAAGTACGTATTTACATATATATCAATGAGCTTCTCCAAAGTTTTCAACAAAGATGTGAAGAGGCTTATCTGTTAGAAGTGTCTGAGGCAATACGTATCTACATCTATCAAAGAGATATTACATTTATGCTTCAAAAGCTTTTGAGATAGGATGCGAAAGCATCCTTCGTCATAAAGCCAAATTTTCAACTTTTCCGATAAATCAACTAGACTTTTGTCTAGTTTTGATTTTTTGTATGTTGTATATTGATTAATGATTTAATCCAATATTTGATGTTTAGTAAAACACACTTATGTGCCGATCCCGTACAAATTTATATAAACACAGAAATAAGATAGACGAAGGTTTGCTTAGACTAAACGACGACCTTATTCGTGAGCACAACTGGACAAGTGCAAATGATCTTTGTATTAATCCATCAAAATTCAAATGTCTGATAATAACTCCTAGATCTGTAAATTTGAATATATAACCTGATATGTTTTTAAATAACAGAAATAGATAATTCCACAAGAAATCTAGGTGTTATATTCAATAATAACTTGACTTGGATTGACTATGTAAACTATGCTTCCGTTAAAACTTTTTCCGCTAAGGGTGCGGCTATTAAGTCATATATTGTCTCAGTACTCTTGTACTGATGGGAAACCTGCAGACCTATGATAATTAAATGTGGCTTATAATGCTGTAATAAGATATGACTATGGGCTATCGAAGTACGACCGTGTATACAACTTTGCAATTAAATTTTATGGTGCAGCGTTTAAGAACCTGCTTAAAGATAGGGTGCTTTTACATTCACACAAAATCATAAGCACCAGAGAACCAAGGTATATCTTTGAAAAATTTCTTTTCTTCGGTTACAAAGACTAAATAATATCATCCAGTTCAAACACCACACGTTGGTATGGGAATGGTAATTTTTTATCTCTGATATACGTACATATTTAAAATTCATTACTATGGGGACAAAATGATTAAGGAATACTTGATAGTTTTAAAACGCTCTTTCCCAATATTATTATTCATCTTAATATTAAATATAACCACTGAAAAGTGTGAAAGTATTTTCCATTGGTCCGTATTTTTTCTTTCGTTTCAAATGTTTTCATTTGGTTCGTTTTATGTTACGATAAATCCATCAACTTCTTCGTATTATCGTATTACTGTGAAATGATATTCGAAGTGTCACGTGTATCGTTAAATATGTTTTATTTTTTGCTTTTTAGAAATTTTTCAATATCATTTCAACTATTACCAATTAATACAAACGCGAAGGAATACTTTTTATTTCCTAACTATAAATACAACATTGTAACTTTTAAATCATCACTGCACTAGATACAATTAAATTAGGCCCCGATTATGGTTGACAAAACATAAATGTTGTGTTATAACCACGGACCGGAAATAACAGTGATTTTTAAATTTTTGATTAAAAAAAGCAACCACATGGAAATGTCGGAGAACAGAACCAAGTATACCATTTTCATTGCCATAGACTAAATTTTTATAAAATGCGATGCTTTTTAAAAATTTGGTTTTTATTTTTTAGAAAAAAAAAATAAAAGTTATTTTTTGAATTTTGATCTCAAGCTTGAAAAATCTTTTTATTTAATTATAATCGAAAAGGTCGAATAAAACTATTGGATAAATAAGTTATTTTTTGATTTTTATTTTATATTATATTTTATTTTTGTTTTATTTCATGATGAATTCATAATATTTATTAATATTTATTGCAAAACCTAATTTTAAAAAATTTTTAACATAATTTACTTTAATTGTTTTAAAGAATTTTTTAATAAATATTATTAATTAATCATGAATTAAAACAAAAATAACTTTTATTTCTGCTCGAAAAAATAAAAGTTATAAAATAACTTATATTTCTGCTTGAAAAAAAAAAGTCAAAAAATAACTTCTATTTGTGCTCGAAAAAATAAAAGTCAAAAATAACTATTATTCCCACCCGAAAAAATAAAAGTCAAAAAATATCTTATATTTTTATCTTTTATCTTTATTTTTAATAAAAAAATAATTCATATTTTCTGGCTTTTACGATAAAAGTTATAACAGTTACGGTCCTTGGTTATAACAGAGACAACACAACATTTATTATTTTCTTGATTAAGGCTTACAACATCTAGATGTTGTGTATGTCACAGGGTTGTGCTGCAATGTGAGTATACTTTTTCTTCAACCCTCTGACGGACACCAAAATTTTAGTAGGCCTTCCCGTGGGACCCTTGCTGTATCTCCGTTATTTGGCTACATACACTTTATGACGTGTATACATGTAATGTCCCCCCAAAAACCCTTGTTATGACGTCTATAGACGTCAGTGTCCGTCAAAGGGTTAAAATACATCCTGCGTACAAAACTGTCATTTGAAAACAAAAATTATTACTTTAAAAAATTTAAGCGCATAGTTTTTTTTTAATAAAAACCAACACTCACTCATGTTCGACCTCCTTGCCCCAATCTCCAAAAGGCTCGGCCTCCGATAAAATGAATATGAATGACAAATGTTGCTGTCATCCGCAAAAGAGTAAATAGGATTCGAAGTAATAGATAGAAGATCATTGAGAAAAATAAGAAAAAGAGCAGGAGAAAAACAGAGCCCTGCGGTACCCCTGAATTTATACTGAACTCGTCGGAAAAGACACCATTTGTAACCACTCTAATAGTGCGATCTTTGAGAAAGTTCGATATAAATAGAGAGAAGTGACTACCGACACCAAAAGCAATTAACTTCGATACCAGGGCCTCATGCCAGACCCTATCAAACGCCTTTGAGATATCCAGAGCTACAACCTTGGCCTCACCAAAGCGGTGAATGGAACCATTCCATCTTTCGGAGAGTAAAGCCAAAAGGTCCGCCCTTTACGGAAACCATACTGGCGATCATTTAGCAAATAGTAGGACTCCAAATACCTCACAAGGTGGTGATTAATCATGCTCTCCATCACCTTTGCAAGAGCAGAACAAACAGCTATTGGCCGGTAGTTTTCAGGGTTATTAGCCGCATAGTTCTTAGGGATGGGCGTGACATTAGCAAGCTTCCAACATGAAGGAAAAATATCGGCACGATACGACCAACAGAAAAGCTTAGTTAATGGACGGGCAAACGTCGAAGAGCACTGTTTCAGGATCTGTGCTGGTATACCATCCGGCCCAGAAGTCTTGTTCATGTTGAGAACCGCAAGAACCCTCCTAACCGCCCTGGGTCGAAAGAATATACTAGGCATAGTCACTGATACTCTTTCAACTTCGGGTAGTGGCTGAGCGCTCGCCGGCAGGTGAGACTTACTTGCAAACAATCCAGCTAAAAGGTTCGCCTTCTCATTCGGGTCAGGAAATGTTTTGTCGTTCATTATAAGAGTTGGAATCGAACTGGCATTATTCCGCAAACTTCTAACAAATGACCCCCGAGGGAAAGAAAAAACTTTAGTACGAAGACGCTGCTCGTATAAAGCCTTTTCGCGCCTCAGTACTGCGGCACACGAGGATCTCGCCTGCTTGCGTAGCAAATCAGTATGTGCACACTAGTTTCTACGCCAATTGCTGAATGCTTCCTCTCTGATTTATCTCTTGATTTAATCGAAATCTTTGTGGAAGGAATAAAAGTATTCATTCCAGTTTTAATCATATTCACTTCCATCTTTGCTGCGACATCGAAATTTGATTCAAGAAAACAAAGTTTCCAATTAAAGTTTCCGTAGTTAAAAACAGAGCGTTTCTTAGCCATAGGTGAAACCTCACGAAGTCCAGAGAACGGAAAAGAGGCAGAGATGGTACAATGATCTGAATTACCGAGAGGTGCTAAAACCTTCATACTTATTAGGATGTGAGTGTATTCTTTTGGTGCCCATCAACACACGATATATGTGTTGGTTCATTTACTAGTTGAGCATGGTGATTATGCGCGGCAAACAACTCAACGTATTGGCCTTCTGGAGTTGTGCGGCTCGAATGATGGAGCCTGGATGAATTATGAACATTGAAGTCACCAGCAACAACAATTACACTGTTTGGATAATCCTCCAGGATCCTAGTTATGGAGTCAGAAAGAGAGTCGAAGCCAGAAATGGTAACCTCTCTTTCCGCGTTTGGACTTCTATAAAGAAACCCGAAGTACAAAAGACGTGTCCTAATTTTGAACTTAACCCAAAGACAGTTAAATTCTGCATCATACATGCCAAGTGATTGCTGGCACTGGTATACAACATCATTGCGAATGTACATAGCAAGGCCCCGATGGAAATTAAAAAGGGATATGAAAATACTGTGGATGAGCATCCTGGGATTCACACAAGGCGAAAACATTCAGCCCATGGACACAAGTGTGAGCATAGACAGAGAAAAAATTTGCCCTCAATCCCCGCACGTTACAAAAATCGATGCGAAAGCGACCCGCCATCACGATAAGGAACAATTAAAAATCAAATGCCCTATCTCAAGATGCGAACGGCAATCGTCTCCAAGAAGCCCGCACTATGAGGTTATTTGAGTTAAAGGGTAAAGGATAGAGATGAAAAGGAAAATGCACCGCCTATCGGTGCCATAAAAGCCCCAAGCGTGGCCCATAAATGCCCCTTCAAGTCCACGGAACACTAAACAACGCCGCGATATTCAATTCCACTTTAGTGCGTCCTTAATTCCACAAACGACACTATGAATTCAATTGTAATAGGTATGCATGTATTAATGGGTTATTTTTAATAAATACATATTTCGTTTGATGGTTTTGTTGTTTAAAAAACTGTAATCCTTGGCCGCGATTTTTTTTTTTTTTTGATTTTGTTTTATCTTAATTTTGTTTTCTTTTTAATTAATTTTTAAATATTTCGTTGATGGGGTTGTTGTATTAAAAACTGTAATTCTTGGCCGCGAAATTGTAATTGTTTTTGTTTTGTTTTATTTTTAATTTTAATTTTTTTTCTTTTTAATTTTAACAAAATAGACGGACATATCTTCACGCGACGGATGACAGAACACAATATGTGAAGTTTAAAAAAGTTGAAATATAAATAATGGATATTATTATTCTTTGATGAAAACGTACAAGGAATTCGGGATAGTTCTAACCCTTTGGAATTACCCGATATTGAGTACGTAAAATTTTCCGCAACTACAAAGATGGTTTTGTGTTTTTGCAATTTTTTAAAGCCGTCAATTTGCCATTCTACCAATCCTTAAATTATGGTGCGCACTGATATTTTTTGCTGATGGAGGTTATCAAGGAAGTAGCGTTAAGGATTTTAATATTTGTGTGTCGCAACCCACTGTACGCTGCATTTTAAAAGATTAAAAAATTCTGTGAAAAAAATGTAAGAAAGGGATAAACGCCAGGGAAACAGAAGAATGAAAACAATACAAGTAAAACAACCTTTTATTCAAGAATACGTTTACCAGGAATAATTTGTTGTGTTGCGGAACGATCACCAGAGCGCCATTTTAATACAGCCCAATTCAAAGCAAGAAACATTATTGAAAGAACGATTAGTGTAGAACAGAGAAACAGATTTAGATTTTTGCTTTCTGCAAGAGGTTTGCACTATTTTCCTGAAACTGCCACCAACATTACAAATATATGTTCTGCTTGATTATATTTTTTTAATGTATGTATTACAATAAATTCATTTCAAAAGTATTTAAAATTAAAATATATAAATATAAAAGAACTTCATATCACATTAAAATTCATTTAGATCAGATAGTTTTTGTTTTATTTGTATATATACTCACAAATTTTTCGCCATTTACTACTGTTTAAAGTCAACTCCGAACGACAGATTTCTGAGAAGCTTTTCATGGTAATTTTATTTACTCTCAGTTTTTGCCAGAAATCTGCTGAGAGGAAATCGCCGAAAAAATCCTTTTTGTATTTTGTTTTGATGTCTGGTCTGGGACTCGAACCCTGGCTTTTACGTCTAATAAGCCAACACACTACTAGGCTACGGCGACTTCAACTACACGGCGACTTTGCTATAAGATGCTCTACTCAAAACAATAATCAACTGTTTTGGCTTCTAAGCAGACGTCGGCACTAATAAAAAATGTGAGTTTATTTGTGAGGCGTATGTGTATAAACCTGAGAAAAATTGTAAGTAATATTTTCAAGGCTATAAAAACAATCAAAATGTGCTTTAAGAACATATCAGACTTTGAATTTTAAAAAAAGGTTTTTTTAACATAAAATATTTTTTGGGTACAAATATTAAAAATATATTACAGCATCTGCTGACATGTCGCAGTTTGATCGACGACTAAATAAAAGAGCATAAGCAATATGTGTGAATTCTCTCTGCACAATTGTACTATGAAATGGTAATAACTGCTTTAAGTAACAATCTTGCCTCTAACACATACATATGTAGGTAAATTATTGATTTCAATTTGGAAATTCGAACTAAGTTCATAACTTGCGTAGAGTATCTAAAGGGCTGCGCAAAAAACATAAAATCATAACGTACGTAGCCTTAAGAACGTTTGTATAGTTATAGAAACGTTAAAAACGGGACGTATGTCAACGGCGAATGTAAATAAAAAAGAAACAAAAGCAAAGCAACAAACAAACGAACACAACACAATGCAAACAAGTGTTGCCCTTTTTGGTTATTATTTTTCCTCTAAAAAGAGCTTTTGTTTTGTTTGCTAAACTAATTAATTAGTAAGACTAAAATTTTATTTGGTTGTTTTTTGTTTCTTTTTATTTAATTATAATTTAAATTTGGAAAAATTAAATAAAAAAAACTGCAAATTTAATTTTGAGAACGTTTCTGTAAGCGTTTAGCGAAGAGAACATTAGCTACGGTACGTTACGTTACATGTGGGTAACTACAGCTTAAGATTAGTTTTAAAAAGATTTAAAATTTTTATGTAGACTTTTCTTTTTTATTCATTTATTTTTAAATAAAGTGCAATAATGTTATTAATCTTTGCATATTCGAGTTGTCATTTCCATTAATGGTTCCAGCTCCTTAGTTGTAATTAAATCAAATTCTTGCACAAAATAGTAAAAATGTTTGTAGCATGCGTTGACATGTGCTTCCTGAAAATATAATTTTAATTTTTAGATAAGTCATGATAATGTTTAGCTAAATTGAGTAAAACTTAAATAAATAAGGTTATGAATATATATACATATTTATATATAATGTCTATGGTAATCGTAACGTGATTGTACCACGCAAGATTGTTTACGACGGAAGTAATCACCTTATTGAAAACTTTTAAAATGAACAATAACGCATTATACATATATCCATATAGTTCTACAAATATAAATAATAATTATACATATATCCATATAGTTCTACAAACTGACTTAAAATTTTTGTCAAAAGTACAGAAATTTGTTGGCTAATAATTTTTTTTTGAGTTAAATGTGATGTTAAAATACATTGAACACACTTAATAAATTCATTTTTATTCCTTTTTCTTATTATCGTTGCTTGACTAATGAGTACAGGTTGATATTAATTGAGCGACTGTTTTGAGTCTCGTTTTATGTGGGTTCGATTTTAAAATGAACGTATTTTTTTTAAATTTGAGCAGATTTTAGTGACCCCTGATAAGTACGGTTGCATATTACTTAGGGAGTGTGTTGTAAATCAATTATACTCAGTTCTTGTTTTATGTGGATTATTTTCCAAAGTTGAACAGTTGCGTAAGCGACTTCAAAATTCAAAATCGCAGAGTTTAATGACAATATACATATTTTGCAATGAATAACATTTTGCCTTATAATGACGAAAAGAAAAAGGGGTCATACTTTCAAAAATTGCAATTCCGTTTTCAAATGTGTTAAATGCTGTAATTCCCCATCCCCTGGGAACTGCAGGCACACTAATGTTGACAACTTTGTTCCTAGCTGTGCACATTGCGGTTAATCCGGTCATCCACCAAATTGGAAAGAAAGCCACCAATATAAAAAAATTTTAAATAATTAAAAAGAACGTTCAACAGGAGCATGTAACATTAAATCAGTCGCAGCAAATAATGTAAATGGATATTTTAATTCTTCTTTGAGAAAACCAGGCTAATCCTTTTCTAGCCTCTTTTACACCAAACCGAGTCCACCATTTGGCCTCCGGAGAAAATGCCACGATCGTTGGTCAGTTCATTAGCTATCATTAGAGAAAGAATTGAACAAATTCCTCGCAAAATATAGACAAATAGCAACGACTGTTGCAAGGACCAGTTTCTTGCGTCTACTTAGTAATAAAGGAAATACTTATGGCCTTAATCCAATAAAATTATTTCTTTCAATGTTAAATCTCTTGTCGACGCGAGACTGTTTACTTGACTACTCATGAGCTCGAATTGCAGTTGTAATTAAAAACACAATCTCTTATAATATTCATCATTGATGCTGTGAACTTCCCATTTATTCAAATTTACTCTAGATGTAACAAACGACTTTGTAATTGAAGGTGATCTTAATGCAATGAATCTTATTTAGGGAGACATGTGTGCATACAATATGGTTAATTGTCAAATCTCGTGTGTATTGTATTGTATTGTATCACAGCACTGTCATCTATATTGCCGCGCGAAGCCATTTTCTTCATTCACAAATAATATTCGTGAACACTCTCATCTGTGGTGATTTTCCATTCCGTCAGCATTTTATGTAATTGAGCACTGTTGGTTGTAGCTTTATACTCATCGAATAATGCTTGCCTCAATTTAATCCATGTGGTTACACCTCTCTCGCTAGCAATAAATAATTTAGCCAAGCCCTTAAGAGATTTCTTAGCAAAAATAAATTTCTGGAATTCATCCCAATACATAAAAGCCGATGTCTCCTCAAAATCATTAATCCAAACGTCAACGGGTATAGAGCCGCTTCCATCAAATGGTCTAATTGAATCCTCAATAAAATCTTGGCATATTAATGGATGATACCTTACACTGTTCCCCTGTATATGATTCTTCTCGATTGTTCTGTTCACCACTGCATTATGTATTTCATTGTTCATTGCAATAACATTGCCGCTGCCGTTACTATTTCTTCGTTTACATGCCACTTCTCTCTTAACCCCTACACTGCCGCTGCCAGCACCGTCGTAACTCAAATTCAAAATGTTGCAAATCGCCACCAAATCAGCGTCACTCAAATTCTGCTCAACGTATTTTTTTCTCTCTTGAAACTTCTCGTCATCTTCATCATAGTCAAAACCAGCGAATTCTCTCAATCTCTGCCTGTTTTTACGATCACCCCCATTTCCAAATACCAGTTTGTGTAAAGCAACAACATCAGCACGCTTACCCGTTGACAAGTTATTTCGTACAGTAGCAAAATCTCCTAAGGCATACATGGTTACTGTTCTTACCTTATATATCTTTTTCCCTTTTCTTCTTCTTATTCGTTTTCCTTTGCACAAAAGTTTTTCTGTTTCACTCGTATATATTCTTCTTTTTACACGTTATGTTCGCGTCGCGATGTTTGTAAAGTTTTGTTCTCTTAAGTAACGCTTCTCTTTAAGTTTTTTTATTTTTCTTCTTACTTTTCCTTGAAATTTAACACTTACGACAAACAATCGCGGTTGAGTCCCCAAATTTGTGGTGTTTTATTTATTAAAATTAAATAATGCAAAATACAATGAAAATTATTTGTATTATTATTAGGAGCTATTTTCTTTTTAAAAATAAATGACTGAAATGAAACTGAAAGTGAATAGAACACGTACTTAGTCACACGTCACAACTCTTCAGCGTTTTCTTTTGCACTAAACTCATACTCGCTCTTTTATTTACTCGTAACTCAATCCCACATATATATATATATCAGTGTTGCCACCATACAAATTTGGGATCATCTCTTTAATTTTTATGTGGCGTTTCGGGACCACTTTTTCCATACAAATTTGGATCATCTCTTTAATTTTTATATGGGGTTTCGCGACTACTTTTTCCATACAAAGTTGGGATCATCTCTTTAATTTTTATTTATTTTTTTTTCGTTTTCATTTTGTAACATGTATTCTGAAAAGGTAATGCTTTTTAATGTGTGTGTGCGTATGTGTAGTCGCCGTGGTCTAGTGGGTAGTGTGTTGGCTTATTAGACAAAAGGCCCGGGTTCGTATCCCAGGTCAGGCATCAAAACGAAAAATATTTCTTCGGCGACTTCCTCTCAGCAGATTTCTGGCAAAGACTCTGAGAGTAAAAAATTGCCATGAAAAGCTTCTCAAAAATCTGTCGTTCGGAGTCGACTTTAAACTGTAGGTCCCGCCACTCATGTATAAAATTAACGCACACAACATAAGTGGTGTGAGAAGGTCGTAATCCTGACTGAAGGGTTGTAATGGCCAATTATATATGTATGTGCGTATGTGTTAACATTTGGGAGCATGCATAGCTATAAAATAATTAAATCGTTGCAAAATTGTGTGTGATCGATCTATTGTATACCTATACGCTTTGCATATAGGTGTGATTATTGTTGAAATAAAAAAAAATGTTTAATTGGTTTTTTTTTTTGTTATAAGAAACATATTCACACATATTCAATGCAAAATGCATATCAAGTTACATACTGTTTGGAGCGTGTTAACAAAAGAATGTTTCATATATTTTTCATTGCGATATTTTATTTCCTGAATTCTCACGCTTTGCCAGGTTTGATTAATGTTGAAATAAAAAATGTTTAATTTGTCTTATTTTCCATAAAAATTTGTGCTAACATTGCTGTAAAAGACTGTATTGATTTAATGTTGAATAAATAGAAATATAATTGAACATGTTCTCGTTGTGCAAAGCTGGGAGTTTTTGAATTTAATTAACTTTTCCAATACAAATTTGGGAGCATGCATAGGCGTTAAAGACTGTATTCTTTATTTTATTTTTTTTCTTTTAATTTTTTTATTAGAAAAATATAATTTTGATAAGGAGTTTTAAAATAGGGTTTTCTTGTTTTGAAATATGGTTTTATTGAAAAAATAGTTTTTTTGTTTTGGCGAGCACAAAAAATGCAACGTTGGGTAAAATTATCTTTAAGTGCGATAATTTTAAAAAAATGGTGACTAGTTCAAAATATTTCTTTGGGTTATTAATCCCTACAGTTATAGATACCAATTATCAATAACATTATGTAAATATTTTTAATAAATGATATATTATTTTGTCATTTATTAAAAAGAGTGCGAATTTCATGGGAGCAATAAAAATGCAACAGCATAAATTTTAATGTGTTTATTTAAATTAAATAGTAATTCTTACAAAAAAAATCTTAAAATTAATATTTAGTGGCGTAGCCCTTATTTTTTATGACTTCTTGCAACCTAGAAGGCATAGAGTCGACTAAAGCTATTAATGTGTTAATGGATATTTTCTCCCATTCACTTTTCAAAATTTCTTCTAATTGCCTCTTATTTGACGGATGTTTCCTCTTAACTTCCCGATCTAATAGCTCCCATAGATTTTCTATGGGGTTTAGATCGGGAGACTGTGATGGCCAATCCAAAACATTGACATCATTGTCGCTTAAAAAGTTTCGAGCTAAGCGACTTGAGTGCTTTGGATCGTTATCCTGTTGGAATATGCTACCAGGAGGCATTTTTTCCCGCAGATGAGGAAGCATGTGTTCTCCAAGGACTTCACAGTACTTCTTGGCGTCCATTTTTCCTTCAATTTGAGTTAAGGAACCTACCCCATCATGGGAAAACGCACCTGTAAATACGTGACGTAAAATCAATAATTTGTTTAAACTGTAGCATGATTTTACAGTTGTCAATACCAACACAACATTTCATGTGCATAAACAAAAGAATATCCAATTGCATATGAGCAGCGACCACTTGACTCAATGTTGCTGACCGTCGCTGCAGCGTATAACGTCACAATAGTAACGCGCACACGCGATGGTCATTTGACACTTTGTTGAGTGATCGCCGGCAGTATTGATATGCACATAGTATGAACTATGTGTGTTGTTGTTGTATTGCATAGCTAGTGATTGTGTGTGGTTCCTTTCACACTTCACCGTGGGAATTATTATGGACAGCAGACGCGTGTCGTGTGACATCCACTTGTTCCACGATAAACACACACAAACCCTTTAATATTGTTACGTTTTTACCTTTTTAAAAACGTTAAAAATATGAGTTCGTAGATTGCAAATAAAGTAAAAATAAATATGTGTTTGATTTTAATAAATTCTTCATTATCTGCACAATTTTTGTGCCACTGTTCGAACTTGTTTCACGTATACAATGATACTTCACAATATGTGTTTGTTCTTTATACTACTCTGCTTACAACCCTTTTGTAAGCAACAACACTTGTTAGTTATTCTTCTTTCTCACAACCTTTTTGTAAGTACAACACTAACAACTGTTTTCTCAAACGCAACTTATCTGCACACAAGTCTGACCGAATTAAAGCTCGATAGATTTTAATTCTCAACCAACGTGACGTCGTCTTACACGATCAAATTCCAACTCAGCCCTGCTCGCTTTAACCTGCCTTTTATACTACTGGATCATCAGTGTGATGAATGCCCTTGAAGGACGATGACGTCCTTCGGGAATATTCTAAAAATGTAAACAACCTATTCTTATTTTTGTTGTTTCTTGTTTACATTCGAGCAGGTAGATTAGTTGTTGTTGGTTTATTTGTCTATCCTATTTTATACTGCACATTGTTGTTTCTTGTTTACTTTTTAGTTCCCTTTATTCTTGTTGGTATATTTTTCTACTCATTCATTGATCACGTGAACAGTGCGCTGTTTTGTTTTTGGGGCTTTTGTTTATCATTTTATGCATGATCATTGTGTTGTTTTTGGAGCTTTTGTTTATTATTTTAACAACACCATTTCCACTTTCGTAACACTGCCGCCCACTTAAGCCTGTTCGTCCCGAATAGGCTCATCATCTTTCCTCCCATATTTCGCCAGTCGCTCTATGTGCACGACCTTCATTTTGGCTTGGGGGCTGTTGGCTTTTTGTATCCTGTATACAACATCATTTAGCCGTTTAATTATTTTATAAGGTCCAGTTGTCCCTCATAGAAGTCCTTCGTATTTGCTGCACGATCATATCTGGCTTTCATGCTATCGCTTACCATTTTTATTCGTGTGCGCACAAATTCATGAAGTGTATTTAAACTTTCTTGTTTTCCAGTATAGGCGTCATCTCTCTCTGTAGCGGGCTTACAACCAAACTCCAAGTCACCGGGCAGTTTTAACTTAGTCCCAAAAATAACCTTGGCGGGTGATCTAGATATGGAATCATGGACCGCAGATCGGTACGCCAGTAGAAACCTCGGTATGTGTTCATCCCAATCCCTCTGTTGCTCGCTCACTACTTTTCGCAAGTATTCCTCCAGAGTTCGATTAAATCGTTCTACCATTCCGTCGGACTGTGGGTGAAGTGGCGTCGTTCGAGTCCTTTTTAATGCTATACTTCACACATTTCCTTGAATACGGCTGACTCGAAATTTCTGCCTTGATCGGAATGTAGTTCTATTGGAACAGCATAGCGACATACCCAGTTGTACACAAAAACCTTTACTACAGTGTTCGCCTCTTGATTGGGTATGGCATACACTTCCGGCCATTTACTGAAATAATCCATCACGACGAGAACATAGCGGTTTCCGGCATTGCCATACACTGGGTATAGTTTGCAATCCAATCAGCCACAGCTTGCTGACATCCAACCCAATAGAAACGTTATTTTAGTTTTTCCAGTGTCTTTGTTACGCCAAGGTGCCCTCCACTGGCTCCATTATGGAACGCATTTAAGACTTCTTTCGTTTTAGAGGAAGGCACCACTATTAGGTTGGATGAGGTCTGACCATCAGCGCTTTCCCAAAGTCGATATAAGCACCCGTCTATTACTTTTAAGCTGTCCCATTGTGCCCAATATGCTTTCGTAAGAGGACCTTCTGCTGCTATTTCGTTTCGGGTAGGCCGTTTGTCCTCTTCTTTAGCTGCTATGATTTTTGCCAATACTGGGTCGCTCCTTTGGGCTTCAGACCAGTCCTCGTCGGCATCGATATGCGTTAGCCGGATGTCGATGATGGATTCCTTCTTCTCAGCCTTCACGCAATGTTTACATTCTAAGTTGCATGGTCTACGTGAGAGAGCATCAGCATTTCCATGTTTCGTACCTCTTCGATGTTCAATACTGAAGTCATAAGTCTGGAGGCGCTCAATCCAACGTGCTAACTGTCCCTCAGGGTTCTTGAATTGCAGTAGCCATCGCAGTGCGGAATGATCGGTCCTTAGTAGGAAATGTTGGCCATACAAGTACTTATGGTAGTGTTTTATGCATTCCAGCACTGCAAGTAGCTCACGTCGGGTCACACATAGTTCCGTTCCGGCTTTGATAGTGTGCGACTATAATACCCCACGACTTTCTCAGTCCCATTGATCACTTGGGACAGTACACCTCCAATACCGTATCCGCTAGCATCACTGTCTAAAATGAATTTTTCCCCTGGGACTGGATACGCCAAAATTGGTGCGGCACATAATAACACCTTTAATGTCTGGAATGCCTTTTCCTGCGCCTCACCCCATTGATACACCTTGGACTTCTTGGTGAGCTCATGCAGGCTTGCCGCCACACTGGCAAAATTCGGCACAAAGCGTCTATAATACGTGCATAGTCCCAAGAAACTGCGTAATTCATGAAGGTTCTAGGGACGAGGCCAGTCCTTTACTACTCGTATTTTAAATTTATCCGTAGATATGCCATCTGCTGTAACGAGATGCCCCAAATACTTCACTTGTCTCTGGAAGAATGCACATTTCTTAACGCTCAACTTTAGGCCAGCCATTGATATTCGCCGTAGGACTTCTGCCAGGTTCTCAAGGTGTTCGTTGAAAGTTCTGCCCATCACTATTATGTCATCGAGATACACCAGACAAGTTTTCCAATGCAGTCCCTTTAGTAAACGTTCCATAAGCCGCTCGAACGTGGCCGGAGCATTGCAGAGCCCAAATGGCATGACTTTAAACTGCCATAAGCCGCCATTCGCACTAAATGCAGTTTTTTCCTTGTCCTTGTCTGCAATCTCCACCTGCCAATATCCGCTTTGTAAGTCCAATGTAGAGAACCACTTTGATCCGGCTAGCGTGTCAAGCATGTCGTCTATTCTCGGTAGCGAGTAACTGTCCTTTTTAGTAACATCATTGAGCTTCCTATAGTCTACGCAGAATCTTGTACTGCCATCTTTCTTCTTAACTAAAACTACAGGTGAGCTCCATGGACCAGATGATGGTTCGATTACACCGCTCCTCTTCATTTCATCGACTAGCTCTTTAACCTCATTACGCTTCGCTAGCGGTATACTTCTGGGTGCTTGTTTTATCGGTCTTGCTTCGCCGGTATCAATATCGTGTTTGACCATGGCTCTTCTACCTTGACTTTTATTGTTCGTGGCGAAAGCGCAAGCGTACCTCTTTAGCAGCTTTTTGGCTTTATTTCTTTCTGAAGCTGCTAGACCTTTTACCCATTTATCCACAATTTTACCAAATTCCTTTCGGTCATTGGCTGTCATTTCAGCAGGCTTCGGTGATTGTTCATTGTTGATTACCGCCTCTGCTGGAGCACATTGACCCACCTCTGAGTTTTTAGAGATGACTTTTTCTTGGCCTGACAGTTTTAGTACTCTCACCGGGACTATTTTCTGTTAGGTAGATGTGACGAGGGCCTTTCCTGATAACAAGTCCTTCCGAATTTCCTCTGGTTCTACAACCCACCAGCGGTTTTCCTCACAATCCCCCTCCACGCGTGCCCATATCAGCGTTTCGCTCTGTGGTGATAATTTTTGTTGTTTGACAGCAACTAACCTTCTGGCGTGCATTTGGTGCTTGTACCCCACGTCAAGAGGTATCTCTACATTCCGCCAACTCATTACCGGTTGCCCCATATTCAAATTTATGCCATGGGCTATCATGAAATCGGCACCAATGATAACCTCGTCCACAATATCGGCGACAATAAAGACGTGGCTTACGCTGATGTTGGCTATCGTCACCTTCGCCTCTGTTTTCCCGTGGACGGTAGCAGACTCTCCAGTAGCTGTCCGTAGTCTTACATTATTAAGTGCCTCACACTTTCCCTTCACTACATCTGGTCTGATGATAGACTGCGTCGCTCCGGTGTCTATAGTGAAGGTGTGTTTTTTGCCGTTTTTGTATCCGCACGCCGTAAGGTTATTGTTGTCTTGCTGGATCACTGATATGGAGATTGTGGGGCCCTTGCTTGTGGGAGCCAGCACTTGCCCCTCAGTGCTAGCTCGTTTTAGTTTAACGGGGGACTCTTGTGTATGCTGTTGGTGGTTCGCCCGTTTATCATTACCTGCTGGCGAGACGGACCGTGACCTTTTTCGTGGCTCTTTGCAGTTCTGTTGTAAATGGCCACCCCTTCCGCAGTTGAAACATTTAATCTTAGCCTTTTGTCCAGTTTCTGCCAAAACTTGTTTAATCATTTCTTTAAATTTGTTTAAATTTGTTTCCTCTTCATCCACGACTTCCATCCTTCGAACTTTGCCTACCGGTGGTCTAGAAATCGTTCGAGCTAGTGCAAAGGTCACGGTCTCAGCAAAGGTTGCCTTTTGTGCAGAACATACCGCCAATTTGATGTCTGAGTCGCGTATTCCGTTAACAAACGCCTCGGTCTTGAAGTTGTCAATCAACGGGTGGTTTTCACCGGGGTATGCTAGCTGCACCAATCTCTCAACCTCCATTGCAAAGACTTGAACTGACTCGTTAGCCTTTTGCGCTCGGCACCTTAACTCCATGCGGTACAATTCTCGTTTATGCTCGTCACCGAATTTGCGCTGCAACGCCACCATTAAATCGTTGTAGTTGTTCCTACAGCTGGCTGGCATGACCTCTAGAACCTCGGCTGCGGCACCTTTTAACGCCAGGATTAATTCCAAAGCCTTCTCCTCATCGTCCCAACCGTTTCTGGTGGCTACAGTCTCGAATTGAAATTTGAATACAGACAGGGGTGAGCTACCATCAAAGCACGGAGTTTTAATCCTGCTGGTTCCTTCCGATGCAATTCGTACTGGTTCAGGACGCTGACTCTGGAGGTTGTTGATCTTTTCCTCCATTATAACTAGTTTTCCCTCAACGGACTTTTCGAAATTAATTCCTTTCGTGTCAACGTTCTTCTCCAAGCTTGATACCTTTTCCTCGACATTAGTAATTCTTTTGCTGACCGACCTATGCATTTCTTGCATCTCCTTCGCGTTCGCTTCTAGTCTCTTTTCAATTTTCGAGAAAAGTTTTTGATGGATTTGCTCACTTTCTTTCCGAGACTCCGCAAGAAGTTTTTGATTTTCGGCTCTGAAAGTTTGTTGAAAATCAGCCAATTGCTTTTTGTTCTCTTCCTGTATTTTCAGATTTTCAACTCTGGAAGATTCAAATTGCTTGTTGTTCTCTTCAAGTAGCTTTTTGTTCTCTTCCCGCATTACTTGCATTTGTTCCATTAGTGCGGCAAGCACCGAACTCATGTCGAGACCGCTGGGGGTTGCGGGAGCCTGTAACTCACGTTCCTCTTCGTCTTCGAAGTCGTAAGTATCGATATCAATGCCGCGATTCCGAAGTTCTTCCCTTAACCGCCTTTGGAGCTCATTCTTCGTGCCCATTGTTGGCAACGCCAATTTTGCCAATTCTTGTTTGAGCCTTTCCACTCTTAGCTCCGAGAGTTTCATCTTGATTTTTTTTTTTTTTTTATTTATTTCTACTTTTTAATTTTACAATCCCACTTCTGACACCAATTGTTACGTTTTTACCTTTTTAAAAACGTTAAAAATATGAGTTCGTAGATTGCAAATAAAGTAAAAATAAATATGTGTTTGATTTTAATAAATTCTTTATTATCTGCACAATTTTTGTGCCACTGTTCGAACTTGTTTCACGTATACAATGATACTTCACAATATGTGTTTGTTCTTTATACTACTCTGCTTACAACCCTTTTGTAAGCAACAACACTTGTTAGTTGTTCTTCTTTCTCATAACCTTTTTGTAAGTACAACACTAACAACTGTTTTCTCAAACGCAACTTATCTGCACACAAGTCTGACCGAATTAAAGCTCGATAGGTTTTAATTCTCAACCAACGTGACGTCGTCTTACACGATCAAATACAAAATCCACTCTGAATCCTCTTTGCTCGCTTTGGCTTGCCTTTTATATCACTGGATCTTTAGTGTGATGAATGCCCTTGAAGGACGATGACGTCCTTCGGGAATATTCTAAAAATGTAAACAACTTTTGTAGTGTTGTGTGTATAATTTTTTAAAGTTAAGCATTGGAAGAAAATGAAGATGTTGAAGTTTCTGCTTTTAAAGTTCCTCCGCTAAAGACACTGAAGAAGAAAACAGAAGCTCGTCTTATGAACTGCCGACAATATTGGCAACAAAAAACTTTATAATCGGCTTCTTATCGTTACTACTTGAAGCAGCGAACCGTATGCCGTCCGCAATTTGGGAAGAGAAAATATTATCAATTTGCGCACAGATTGGTAGCACTGGTTTTTTGAAATGTAATAGAATTGCGATTATCAGCTTTCAGGTGTCACAAGCCTTGCACCCAGACCCGTAATGTACATGGATCAGATAAAAAGCACTAATTTGGCTTAAGCTAACTATACTACTACCGAAAATTGTGATGTAAATGGTTTAGAATATAATAATTTATTTTAATTTTTTGGATAAGTTACTTTAAAATGCAACACGTGTTTGAACACTAAGTGAAGTAAAAGAACATTTGTAAATTCCTGTTAACTGTTTAACCTAAAATCGAACAATAAGAGAACCTTTCGAATTAAAATTTCATAATATAAAATTGAATATTTAAAAAAAATAAAAGTTAATAGAACACAAATTTAGAATTATAGAAGATCTTATATTTGGACAACATAACTTTAGTATTTCCCCGCAAAAACGTTCGGAAAAGACGATAAACGAAAATCGATGTCTTGATACAAAGATTAGATTGGCTTAAGCCAACTATACTACTACCGAAAATTGTGATGTAAATGGTTTAGAATATAATAATTTATTTTAATTTTTTGGATAAGTTACTTTAAAATGCAACACGTGTTTGAACACTAAGTAAAGTAAAAGAACATTTGTAAATTCCTGTTAACTGTTTAACCTAAAATCGAACAATAGGAGAACTTTTCCAATTAAAATTTCATAGTATAAAATTGAATATTTAAAAAAACAAAAGTTGATAGAACGCAAATTTAGAATTATAGAAGATCTTATATTTGGACAACATAACTTTAGTATTTCCCCGCAAAAACGTTCGGAAAAGACGATAAACGAAAATCGATGTCTTGATAAAAAGATTAGCTGTTTTAGAAACTGCAAGACAAAGCCAAATGCTGTGAAGATGAGGGAAGTTCCAAGTATTACCAGGCAGTGGCAGTGTCAATTATACAAAATGGAATAGTAGGTGCGGCCTGGTTCAAAAATATCCCAAACGTAGGTGTGGCAGATACAATGCCCAGTACTTATAATACCGTATTAAATTTAAGGACAATTGTATCACGATGTGGTTCCTCACTTTCCAAATAAAAACATAAGGCCGCAGTTTGGATATAATCACCACCAAAACGAACCATGGAAATTGGCATGAAAAATATCTCAAACGTTCTGCGAATAATTTCAGACATAGTACTATCAAACCACAAAAATTTTAATATTAGAAAGCTAAACTCGAAAACTACAGGAAAATCTAATTTTTTCGTACTTTGGATCTGAAATCGGGGTTTCAACAGATTAATTTAGCGAAAAAAGATAGGGAAGAAGCGGGATTAACAGTTAATAACGGAAAATTCGAGATCTGGTCTTAAAAGTACATTAAGTATTTTGAAACGCGTCATTGCGAGCTGTAGTTGGTAAAACGTGCCATGTTTACATATATGGTGATATGTGGGATCGCATCCCAAAGGATTAAGACGATCCCGTAGGGTTAAAAGAAAACTGAATTAAAATAATAATAGTAAGCGGACTGAAAAACATAAACATGATAAAACTTAAATACTTGATTGAGTAGGAAAAAATAATAGTTTTCAATAAAAAAAGAAATATAAATATTATTATATATTTGGCTGCCAGTCAGGCAATTCAGCTTTTTGTATTTTAAATTAAAATAATTATTTGAAATATAAGTTATTAAATCGTATCTTTGTTTTTGTATTTATAAATTTAAATAAATAAAAGAATTTAAATCATTAAATTTAAATCTTAATACTACAGATATTATTATCTTTTTACCTTCCACCGAAAAACGGCTTACTGGCATCAACCGTATCTTAGAGAAAATTCCAAATTTTTCAAAAATTTTGGGGTTTGTACTTTCCGAAAATGGTATTGAAACTTCTCCGGAAAAGATAAGGGACATTGTTAACTAACAAATCCCAAGAACTTTTCACAGTTTAACATTTTTTTTAGGGTTGACCGGCAACTATCAGCGATTTATGCGGATATAACAAAACCACTTAGTCAATTTTTGAGAGGCGACAATGCTTATATTTTCACGAGACAACCAAAATTTGTAAAAATCTTCCTGGATAAAGAAGCGTTAAATGTATTTCAAACGATAAAATACATATTGCCTTCGGAGGACATGTTACTACTTCATCCCAATTTTGAAGACGCTTTTGAACTAATTTGAACCCACCTAACTCAATTTGAGCTGTACTCTCGCAAAATAGCAAAGTAATCACTATGGTTTCGCGTACTCTACCTGCAAAACTTCGCGGCTAATGAGCGGGAATTGTTAGCTATTGTTTCGGCGTTGCAAAAATTAAGTATTTACCTTTATAGGCTAAAAAGCTTTCTAATTCCCACTGATCATCAACCCTTATTGTTTCCTTTATCGGCGGATAGCCCAAATACGAAAATAAGTAGTAGTAGTGGTTCCTTTATAGAGGAATTTCCCCCGATATTTTTCTATAAGTCTAGAAAAGAAAACTTCGTTGCCGGTGCTCTATCTAGGCAGTATATTAATCATGTAGAAAATGACCCTGTAAGCGCAAATGGTACAGTCGCTCTAACACCGAAACAGCATCTGCAATTTTTTCAACAGTTCACAATGAAGTTTGAAGTGATTAAAAAGGTTGAAAACCTTGTAAACCTTTTCAAAAATCAAATTCCCCTCGTTGAAGCTTCTAAACCGGAAATAACTTGAGAAACTGTATTCCCTAGGCAAACCAGGCATTTGATTCATTTTGTTGAAAAACAGATCTAATAAGAGCATTAAGAAAGGTCGTAAATCCTCAAGTAGTAATTCTATTCATTCTGATAATCGTATGCTGGGACAAATCCAAAATGAGATCGCGAAACTATTTCCGTCTGTTAAGTCTGCTGTGCATAGTGGTCGAGAGACCACCCCGAGAGGATAATATTGTTACGCAAATAGCAAAAGTTACAAAAGCAAAGACCATGAGTATGAAAGAGATGGAAAACGCCAGCACAACGAACACAACAAGAGGCAATGTGTACGCAATACACAGATACACTAATAGATACAGCGAACATCTTCCAAATAAAGCAACAACAAAAAGCATGAGGGATAGACCAGTAAGCGAACGCAACATTAAGCAATGAAAACAAAGTACACAAACAACAATAGAATTCTCAACTATAGAATTCTCGAGTAAGCAAGAACGCGAACCTTCTTCTTCCAGAACGTTCGAAGTACTTTTCGTGTTGGACTATAAAAGGGCAAGACAAAGCGGACGACCAGTCAGTTAAGCCGAAAGTACATACCATCCGTTTCATGCGCCTTGCGTTATATGCGATTCTTGCATTCTATACCGTTTTTTATTGACAGTTACACACAATGCGTTTTATGCGACTATTTTTTTTGTTTTGAGCAGCTGCTATGGTAAACAACAACCAAGAAAATAAGAATACTTTTGGGAAAAATGGATAATCAGATTGTGATTATAAAAGGCTTTATGCCATTAATTCCAAATTTATGAGTTTACATATGTGATATTTTGTGCTGTAAAGTCCTACGAAAATTTTCAGACGACTGTTTTCGGTCAATATTTCCTCCATTTTTCTTGTTTACAAATTAATAAATTCAAAATAGAGGACACTCAGTACATAAAAAAAAATCATGTATGTATATACATTAGAGATGAGCGATCCAGTGGTTTTTGAAGAACGTTTACAAATTAATAAATTGTTTACAAATTAATAAATTCAAAATAGAGGACACTCAGTACATAAAAAAAAATCATGTATGTATATACATTAGAGATGAGCGATCCAGTGGTTTTTGAAGAACGTTGCTCTCAATAAACGTAATTTGTTAATCACTGTTCTTTAAAACAAAATAAAATCAAATAAACTTGAGTATGAAACAATTTTGAAAGAACAACATTATTAGTAACTGTTATTTGGCCAGTGAATTATCAATCACCGCGATTAAATCACAGTTTTGAAAATATCGCTCATCTCTAACGTACATATTAGACATATAAAATTGCACACTACTGCATTTTTCTCAAGACCGAATATTGATTGTAGCTGCAAATATAAATAACTGTGAAGCAAAGATAGTGTAAAAAAAACAACTGCGCTCGTAAACCATTGTACAACAGTATAAAAGAGAGTTGTGTGAAGAGCAGAACAAAAATATTGTACTTTTCATAGGGTCACAACATGCATTTCTTTTCTTGCTCTCGGCAACAGAACATCTTCGTCGACGACAGCATTGCCAGTAACTCTTTTAAACTTAATATTTCTGGGGAAATTTTTTTTTTGAGTTTATGTTTTTGTTTTTAACGCAATTTTATTTTAATATTAATAAAAATAATGAAACCAAAACAGACTATTTTTGTAATTATTAATCTTTTCTTATATTTGATTAAGAAGTAACTTTTTTAAACTTATTATTTCTGGGGAAAATATAATTGTAATGTTTTTGTTTTTTAACGCAATACTATTTTCATTTTCCATAACAATTTTTTTTTTTATTTTGCTACTGCAAAATTGTTTTTAAATTATTACATTTAAATCACCCGCGCACGTAAAATCGTAACCTACTCACAACAATGAATAAGAAAGGTCCGAATGTTTTGCTCTTTGTTTGCTCGCCAGCATTGCCATTTAAACTTTTTATTTCTTGGGAAAAACTTTTTTTAAAGTACATACTTACTTACTTAATTGGCCATAACAACCCGATTAACGGATTTCGGACTGCCGCAATACATAGCCGATCCAGCGCAGCCGCTGGATATTAATATCCATGTCGTTGAGGAGCTCATACAGCTCACTGTTGTATCGGATGCGAAAATCATCGCCAACTCGCACTGGACCGAAGATCTTACGTAGGGCTTTTCTCTCGAATACTCTCAAGGCAGCTGCATCAGTTCTTAATAGGGTCCATGCTTCTGCGCCATAAAGAAGCACGGGTAGGCTGAGCGTCTTGTAGAGTATTAGTTTCGTCTTGCGAGAGAGGTCTCTGCTACTCAATTGCCTATTGAGACCATAATAGCACCTATTGGCAAGAGTAATCCTGCGCTTGATCTCCAGACTGACATTATTTTCGGTGGTAACGGCGGAGCCAAGGTAAATGAATTCCTTGACTGTACCAAAAGTATAGTTATTGGCCGTAATTTGAGAATCAATACGCCGCACGGCTCTACTTGTCGACCCATCAATTTAGACTCCCGTTCAATAGCACTAAAGGCAGCAGTGACATCTCGTTTGATGTCGATGTCGTCAGCGTACGCAAGCAACTGGACACTTTTTTGAAAAATAGTCCCATTGCGATGCACTCCCGACTTTCGCAGAACACTCTCCATGACGAAGTTGAAGAGGTCGCATGATAAGGGATCGCCTTGTCTGAAACCTCGCACGGTATCAAAAGGTTCGGAGAGGTCCATTCCTACCTTGACGGAGCTGCAGGAATTGCTCAACGTCATTCTGCATAGCCTTATCAGCTTCGCAAGTATACCGAGCTCAGACATTACGGCAAAAACACGATCCCTTATGGAGCTATCGAAAGCAGCCTTATAGTCGACAAAAAGATGGTGTGTGTAGACTTGATTTTCGTAGGTCTTTTCCAGGATTTGGCGTAATGTGAAGATCTGGTCGATGGTGGACTTGCCAGGTCTGAAGCCGCACTGATAAGGTCCAATCAGTGTTTTGACGAGTGGCTTCAGTCGTTCACACAATACGCCTGTAAGAACCTTATATGCGATAGGGAGAAGGCTTATACCCCTGTAGTTGGCGCATATCATAGGGTCTCCCTTTTTCAGGACGGGACAGAGGACATTGAGGTTCCAATCGTTGAGCATACTTTCCTCTAGCCATATTTTGTAGATGAGCTGGTGCATGCGCCCTACCAACTAATTACATCCGGTCTTAAACAATTCAGCGGGGAGGCCATCAGGACCTGCCGCTTTATTGTTTTTAAGTCGCATAATCGCGACTTTAACCTCCTCATGGCTAGGCGGCGGAATCTCCACGCCGTCATCATCGATCGGGTCCGGAACATCATCTCCAGAGGCGATATTGATGTCGTCGTTTCGCAGCAGAGTAGAGAAGTGTTTCCTCCTCAACCTCAGCACCCCTTGCGGATCTGTAACCTGGTTTCCATTCTCATCCTTGCAGGAAGACGCTCCGGGCTTATACCCCTCGGTCAGACGCTTAACCTTTTGATAAAATTTTCGAGCGTCATTCCTACATCTGTACATCTCGACTTCCTCACGCTCACGCCTTTCCTGCTCCCTCTTCTTGCGTCTGAAAAGGCGTCTCTCATCCCTTCTCATCTCTCTGTAACTTTCGACAATGGCTCGCGTAGCGGCCGACTGCAACATTTATCTGTATGCCGCGTATTTCGCTGCAGCAGCCTCGCTACACTCCTCATCGTACCATTGATTTCGTTGGGGTGGGCGCTCGAAACCAAGGACTGTTTCCGCAGTATTGCGGGAAAGAGTGGGAGATGTTGGCCCACAATCCGCCAATGTCGCTGAGATTGGATGGGGAATGACGGAGCTTATCAGAGAGTTGAGCGGAGAATGCCTCAGCTGTCCTTTGTGATCGCAGCTTCTTAACGTCCAGCTTTCGCAGTGCACTAGAGCGCGCAGTCCTCGAGGCGCAAATGCGCACTCGGAACTTGGCTGCGACAAGGTAGTGGTCCGAGTCGATGTTTGGACCTCTAAATGTGCGCACATCTAGTACACTGGCTACATGTCTTCCGTCAATCACAATATGATCGATCTGGTTGGATGTTGATCGATCGGGGGACATCCAAGTGGCCTTGTGAATGTCGAGATGCTGAAACCTGGTGCTACATACTACCATGTTACGCGCCGCGGCGAAATCGATCAGCCTCATACCATTGGAGGTAGTGTTTGCGTGGAGGCTGAACTGTCCGACAGTGGGGCCAAAGATACCTTCCCGCCCGACCTTCGCATTAAAATCCCCAAGGACGATTTTGGCGTCATGGGCTGGGCACTTATCGTACACGTCCTCGAGTTTAGAATAGAAGGCATCCTTAACCACATCGTCCTTTTCTTCCATCGGGCGTGAGCACAAATTAGGCTGATGTTGTAAAATTTTGCCCTGATGCGGATTGTGGCTATTCTTTCGTTCACTGGCGTGAACCCAGAGACAAGGTGACGAAGTCTCTTATTAACCACAAATCCGCATCCGAATTCGTGCTTATCAATATGACAGCTGTAATACACATCGCAAGATGCTAGCCTTTTGCATCCTTGTCCTATCCATCGCATTTCCTGTATGGCAGTGATGTCCGTCCTACATTTCATGAGGGCATCCGCCAGTTGGGCGGAAGCGCCTACCCTATAAAGAGTGCGGATGTTCCATGTGCCAATTCTCAAATCGTTGTCCTTGAAACGTTTGCCGTGGTCGTCAACTTTAGAGGGGATCTTTATAGAGGCTATTTGATATCATTTTTACGTGGTGGGTTCCAAGCCCTACGCACAACCCGAATTTAACGTCCAGGGGATTGGACCTCGCTGCACGCATTAGTTAACATCTAGCGGGTGCTAGAATGCCATCCAGGAGGGGCCACGAGGAGGCTGCGTGTCAACTTGAATACAGCAAGACAAAGATCGCCCTGGTCGTCGCCATGTTGGCCACAGTCAGAAACTTTGCTGTTTGCATGCATTCCATTTTTAAAGTACTACTTGTTTTTACACTACTTACATTCGTATGGAAATTCTGAAAATGTACCTTCAGTAATAAAATATTCTCTTACAACACAAAGCTTAGTTCTGTTACTTCACAGGCAAACTAGTGCTGTTATATACATTGAATAAATGAGAAATACACATTTCAGTGCACTCGTAAAATCAAGACTAACAGAAAAGAGTATACTACAGTATTGCATATGGTGAAGGGTAACCTAGGCGAATGTCTTGTGCACACCTCTAGTACATATAAACAATCAACATATACATATTTTGTTCATGACACACACACAATACATAAAAACAATCGACAACTGTATACACATTTTGTTCTTAAAAGAAATGTTTTAAAATATGTATTTTCCTCTTAAATTAGTAATAAACTTTATTATGAAGTATGTTTAATATGTGTTAAAAAATGTATTTTAATGTGTTTTCATCTTAAATTAGTATATAACTTAGCATGTCAATTTTAAAAACTCCTGGCATTTTCCAACACTGCATGAGTCAGTGAAAGAAAGTAAACCTACTTTGCTTTGCGTCTATGCATTGTATGCTTTTTCTTCTGTAACTGGTCATAAACAACTACACTGATTCTACTTTTTCGGTATATGCATATAACGCAAGCACGCATGAAACGGATGGTATGTACTTTTGGCTTCATAATTGAGATAGCCTTGCGTGAAGTTGCATATGAACTAATCTGCCGCGGTGTGAGGACAAGTTGCGTGCGAAGTAAAAAGTTGTGATTCGAAGATATCCGTTGTGAGTAGTATAGCGAATAGTTGTGTGTGAATAATATCGAACAAGCAATTAATGAATCTTTGTTTATTTAGGTTTAAGGAGAGCATTCTGCGAACTCTCTTGTTGGCAGTCCAGCATTATGACTTGTTGGTTGCTCAAAAAATAAAATTTCACTATCCTATCAAAATTTATTGCGTTTTTCAAAATTCGATAAAGTCCTCTTTTCTACCAGTCTACTTATAAAGCTTCTCAGTTTTTTTTTTATTTCTCGGCACTGATTCTAACTAAAATTATTTCTGGGAATGATATTATCAAATACATGGGTCTCTACAGCAGAAAATTTGTTGTGGGTAAATTTTTGCAAAAATGCAATAACAGGTGAACGGTCAGAAACGGGCAGACCATTTTAGACATTTTACAATAACAAAAAATATAATTAATACATAAAATAGGAATTGAAGTGAATCCCATTGAATCCTGAAAGTTGGGCTCTATGAAACTACAATATAGACCACTTCTAATGCCTACCACAGCCCATTTCTAAAAAACTAGAGGAACACAGGTCACAAATATACAGCCATGTCACAGAATGCAATTCCGATCAAAAGTGCTTTCAATTCCGAAAGTAGAGTCTTTAGAAAACGGAAAACGAAAAATTTCTTCGGAATGAAATCACATCAAATTTTCAAAGAGGTTTTGATATTTCTGATGATTTATTAAAGACAAATATTAATAAAACTTAGTTAAACTGAAAGTCAAAATGGTATATTTTATAATTACATAGGTTTTCTAAGTATTTACTTAATATTTATGCTTAAGAAATTACATTTTGTAAACTTGCTGAGAAAAAGAAAACAAAGTGATATATTTTTTCTTCGAAGTATTGCCACGTTATTTTTTTGAGCAAACCACTTATTTTTGAGAACAAAAATTTATTATATAGAACAATTTTAAGCGATGGCATCACAAACGATGGAACAAACACAATACAAAAAATATTTATACGTTGCATTTAATTCAGTTTTACGAAAATGCATTCCGACGTACCTTTTCAATAACGTTTTGTCGTGTCCTGGCTTCAACAACAGCAATAATTGAAATCCCTGGCATTTTTCTTACACATTTTTTTATTTTTTTGGATTCCAATTGAAATTTTTGTATCAGCGCCTTTTTCTTCTTTTGTTTTGGGTCTGTTTTTTATTCACCAATTAAAACATAATTGTCTCTTTTGTCATGCACTACGTTGCCATACTTTATTTGAAATGCAGCAATTTTATAATTTTTAGGAATGAACAAAATCGTTCAGAATTTGAAGAACCGAAAACAAAATCGATCGAAATTGCAAATACGGAATCAAAACCATTCCGATCGGAATTTATGACATGCCTGATAGTTTCCAAAAAATGAATCACTTGCGTCAATATCAACAAAAATCACACACTGAATAATTCGTTGCTAAATTTTTAAATACAAAACTACAACAAATAATATTGTTACGTTTTTACTTTTTAAAAACGTTAAAAATATGAGTTCGTAGATTTCATTAAAAATAAATACATAAGTATTTAATTTTTAAATAAATACATAAGTATAAATACATAAGTATTTAATTTTAAGTCAGTTCTTTATTATCTGCACAACTTTTGTATCACTGTTCGAACTTATTCCACGTATACAATGATAACTTCACAATATGTGCTTGTTCGTGCTATTTCTCTGCTAACAACCCTTTTGTAAGCAACAACACTTGTAAGTACAACACTAACAACTGTTTTCTTCAAACGCAACTTGTCTGCATACAGGTCTGACCGAATTATAGCTCGATAGATTTAATTCTCACTCAACGTGACGTCGTCCTACACGATTAAATTCAAACTCCGAATACAACGTGCCGTCTGCACACACGACTGATTCAATTCAAACTCTAACCGTGTTTGCTTTGACTTGCCTTTTATATCGCTGGATCATTATTCGGGAACAATCCAACAACTAGTTTTCATTTTTATTGTTTGTATTGTCATTTTTATTGTTGTATTATATGCATTTTGTTTTTGGTTGTTTACTTCTCTGATCGCTGTACTTTGTTGTTGGTTGTTTTCTTCTATGATCGCTGTGCTTTGTTGTTGGCTATATCCATCTTCTATCTCTTATATTTTTATATGCTGATGTTGTTGCTATATTCTTGTTTATTCTTTGATCACGTGAACAACTGAATTATTTTGTTTTTTGAGCTTTTGTTTTTTATTTTAACAACACCATTTCTACTTTCGTAACAATACGTTTGATAACTCACAGCTGTGCGAATATTAAAGCAAAAAAAAAAAAAGTAAAAACGTCAATATGATCAATATGCTATCAGTTATCGTTTATGTGCAAAAAAATATCGATTTTAACATTTCAAAATTTGAATTTAATGACGCCAGATCATGTACTTCGACCAATATAGTGTGGTTCAAAAATAGTGATTGATATTCTTAATTTAAATGAACAGTAAGTTATTGCTAGGGAACACCCTAGTATGTAAGGTTTGTAAGAATACATAAAAATAGACAAATCTCCGATATCTTCTACATTTCCTATTGATTCAAAGTAGATTTTATATATTGAATTTTTTCTCAAAAGCAAAGACAATCATGCAATATGGAATCAGTGCTTTATTAGCTAATCAATTTGGTGAAATTCAATTCTACCTACACATAGTTCGACTAATGGACAAATTGAGCGATTTAATAGTACTATAGCTGAGATTGTTACATGTCTTAAAGTGGACTGGAAATACGCTGAAACGAAAGAGTTAATTCATGTTGTTGTTTCCAAATATAGGTTAGGTAAGGCTAGATTAGGTTAGAGGACGTGTACTTGTCAACTGTGACAAGTACAGTATCCGGAGGTCGAATTGACCCATTGTACAACGTCCTAGCTTCTCACATCACTCGTGTTGTGTGCGTTAATTTTATACATGAGTGGCGGGACCTACAGTTTAAAGTCGACTACGAGCGACAGATTTTCTGAGAAGCTTTTCATATCATTTTTTACTCTCAGAGTTTTTGCCAGAAATCTGCTGAGAGGCAGTCGCCGAAGAAAAATTTTCATATTTTCGTTTTGATGTCTAACCTGAGATTCGAACTCGGGCCTTTCGTCTAAAAAGCCAACACATAGTATTTCTGAGGGACTAAGATCAGACATTAGAAGAAACTTAACAGTAGCACTGAGAAAAATTTTAAAATTCAAAATGCAAATAAAATAAACATTTTTTACCTGACGACAAAGTCTTAGTCAAGACTAACAGAAGATTGAGAAATAAGTTCAGCAAGCTTTACTTTAAAAAAGCGATACAAAAGTGTATAAATAAGAATTTGTACTCAAATTATATTGCCCTTTATAACTGTATTTTGAAATCGAATTTAGTTATTTAAATGTATCACTTGATTTATAGTGTATTATTTTGAATTAAATTTATTGGAAAATTGAAGAGTCATTGAAATGCATTTTAATATAGAATTGCACTAAGACATAACATATGTAAAATATAATTTTATCCTTCTTTATATAATTTATCCTTTGGATAAATTCTGAACTTTCTTTAAAATTTAAATTGGACCTAAAATTCACTTGTTTCCACAACATTCAATTGATTTGTCACATACAAACAGATTTAATCATAAATAAATTCTCATAATTTACAATACTTCTTCGGAAAATAAAAGATCCCTCTCTTTTTTGGCAAACATCTCAAAAGGGTAAGTTACACTTAACAACTTTAAGGATCATTATTACAACTTGCCGTTAACTAAAGGGAAGATTTTAACGGAGAGATAAATTGTTTTTCATTATTACGAGTACCCAATAAGATAGAAGTGATCGTTAAGCTAAAGAAAAGATCATCCTACCTTTAACATTTAAAGGTCACTTTATGTATGAACTTGCCATATCATACACTACTTTCGATATGCCAATTTCAAATTTTAACAAAATGAGCATATACAACAAAAAAACGAAGTCCATTGTTGCCACTGCGTTAAAAAAAACTTGTTTAATTGAGCAGTTTTTTTCAACTTTGCTTCGGGACTGAAATATTTCTTAAAAAGTTTATTTTGTTTTATCTGTAAGTTGTAACTACGAAAATAAGTTAAAGGTCACTTTGGTGTTGACTTCAGCTAAAGGTACCATTAACTAACCCCAACTTTAACGGTAAGTTGCCGTTAACTAAAGGGAGGATTTTAGCAAGCAGATAAATTGTTTTTCAGTATTACAAGTGGACAATATCTTAGAAGTAAGCGTTAAGCTAAAAGGAGGATCATCCTTAACTTACTTTTAAAGTTAAGATTATGTTTGAACTTGCTATATTATATATTATTTTCAATATTAATATTTGCCAAAAAAAAAAAAATCTCAGATTTTAAATGAAATATTTTCTTTAAATATAATTTCTGATCTCGTAATTTGTTTCAAACCGTAGGTTGAGTTAATATAATTATCTCTGTAGACCTGGAAAAAAGTAACATATATCTTAATACAACATCAGTTTTAAAGAACGCACAAAACAACTCTGACCACTTCTGGAATCACAAAAAGTGACATTCTCGATGCTACATCATTTGGGGTGCAATCGGGACTCTTAATAGATTTAAACCATTTATTTAAACTCGTCAAGTGGTGGGATGCGGAATGATTCTGGAAAATGTAAATTGTTCTTCACGCAATAATCGAATGATATATTGCTACTTGTTGTTGCTATCAGCAGACCCACTTAAATTTGAGTTTTATCAGATTCGAAAAACTATTGTTCAACGCAACCTAAAGAAAGCTCCTGAAATCGAAAAAATCAATGACAAGTTGCTTATAAAACTGCCTTATATAATCATGATGATCCATTTTAGTTTTAATGCCATTTTAGAACTGAATTCGAACTATCAATTTGATAAAATACTTGTAGATTGGATATTTGTATCCTACATATTTTAAACTTACTCCTGGTGTGTTTCTTTGTCAACGGCTTGAGAGATATCTGGAGCATTGGGTAATAGTTTTTCTGTGGATTATATTATTATCGTACGATGCACTTGTTCTGTTGCATTATATCCATGGTGTTATACCTCTTCAGAAAACCAAACTGCTGAGCAGGTATTACGTAGTTTGTTATTATAGTATATGGTGTTAATTTCTTTAATAGATTACTCTCAAGTTTTTTTGATAAAATTGATAACAAAAATGGATACATTCTTACATTCGCATGATATGATTTTTAAGAAGTGTATTTCCGACGTATACATATATGAAAAACTTTGTTTTGGCAGAAGGCTGATTTATTTTTTAATACATCCAGCCAAACTTCCATTTGGATTACATAAACATAAATACTTACAGCACCAATACTGACAATGCGATCGAAATGGTGAATGTATACATGCACGAAAACTCTAAATAAACGAGTCAATATCTTTTTGCACAGGTTGGGAAATGTTTTTGGAAACGGTACATCTAAAATAAAAAAAGATTAATATATATATATATATATATATACATATTTATTTTATATAATGAAATTAGATTAGTATAGACATAATAATAGTTTATTCATAATTCGCGTATTGCATAAACGTATAGTTTCCATAATAAAGTAAACTTTGACCGAATTTTTGTTGTCATCTGAAAATAGGTCTTCTTGCTAAAATTTTATAGCATTTCTCGATTTACGTCCAAAAAATTAAAATCGAAATAACGTAAAGGAAGTCTTCTAGGAGCTGGCCACATAATTGGCCATGTGTTTGAATGATTTATTATCAAACGCCTACAAGAACAAAATAACTAATGCGATCTTGCTTATGGAGCATTTGTGTTTTTGCTGTTGTTTTAGTTTTCCTTTAAATTATTATATCTTTATTATCAAATAAATCCAAAAAGCTTGTAATGCATACGAGTTTCTATATAAACATATAAAATTTCTTAAATTTTTTGTGTGTCCCCTGTGTACAGTCGTATTATAGGTTCTAGTGGTATATCTCACCAAGCTTGACAACTTGCCCCACAAGTCATTTAAAGAAGTTGGGGCTACCACCACACCGCTGCATTTCAGTTCTCCTCTGATTATCTCAATCGGATTGAGGTCAGGTGACCATGACAGCATTTTATACCGTCTAGCCAGTTTTCAAACATTTTGGCAGTATATTTGTGATCCGTGTCATGATGAAACACAATATCTGCAGATTACATATGAAGGAGGTTCATTGACAAAATGTCAACAATATATTTGTGTTTTTTGCTAATATTATTATTTTCCTTCGCTCAAACATTGGCCACCTTCTGGTGGTCGCTTAAACGTTAAGTTGACACATTTTCTGATAAACAATCAAGATCCATTAATAATTCTGAAAAATTTTGAACTAAAATTTCATTTGGTGAGATGACATTTATAAAAAATATCACTTGACTGTTAGACTCTTTAAATAATAACTACGGTAATTTTTGTCCGATTTGATTAAATGATGACTCAATCTCTTCACAAGAGAACAGACTTTAAGTATCCTAAATGTTTTTATTAAAGTTTGCTACTATGAATAAACTACCTTGAAAAAATATGAAAAAATTCGAATTTTCCAAGTTCCTCATCAAAACTCATAGCATCTGAAGGCGAATAATAGAAATACTATGTATGCCGTTTTGTAGATCCATTTCTCCCCAAGATTTAAATTTTGGAAATCAGGTCAGAAATGTTGGAATAATCCAGGAATTTCTGCGTTAATTTAAAAAAAACAGATTTTGTCAAATAAAAAAGTTTGGAGGGTTCGGGAAATAGAAAAAAGGTATCCTTGAGATCTACTCAACAAAACCACAACCTACACTAGTCAAAGCTATTCTACTCCGATACGACGGTAATTAGTAGGAGTTCCAACCAAGACCTCGTAGACAGAAAATTAGAATTTTTCGCACCGACTCAATGCTATTAATATGAACTGCATAACAATTGTCCTATATGATAGAACCATATTCCAGAACAGATCAAACAAGAGATATAAATAAAAATTTTGTTAATAAGGATGAAAAATGTCATATGTTTACAGTTTTTAATATTTAATTTCAACAAATGCCACTTACACCACTTATAAAGACTGCAAAAGGCAGTACGAAGTAGATCATTAACATCGTAAAGTGTTAAATATTTTAACATCGTCAGCATATGTCAGTACCATAGGACGCAAAAAACTGAGGGAAAATCATTGATAAACAAAGTGAATAAGATTGGGCAAATATTACTGCCCTGAGGTACACCAGTTTGCACTTTAATAACTTTAGATGTGACATTTCTGAATGTTACTTGTTGAGTCTTTGTGACAGATACGAATTTATCCATTCTACAGCAGAAGCACTAAAGGTCATAAGTGGAAATTTGTACAATAAAAGTTTACGATTAACTTTATCAAATGCGTTACTAACATCAGTGTATTTCATTTGAAAATTCTTCATTAACAATTGAGGTGAGTTCTTTGGTATTAGTTGTTGATGGTCGAGATTTGCGATAAAATGTTTTTCTTTTAAAAACTTTTATTGAGAGAAAAAAATATACATACAGGATATGAAAAAATCGTTATTTACAGAGTTGGAATATATGTAGTGTAATAATATAATAAACAGTGGTGTTACAAAAGGACAAATTCATAGTTCATGTTTACAGAGTCTACAAAGATTAATTTCATTTACTAACACCCCTTCTCAATATTACAAATATTGCATACAAAAAAATTTAATTTAAAAAAATTCACAACTGTTAATTAAATTAAACCAATTGAATCCACAAAATTCATCAATTTAACTCTCCGGAGGGACTTAGTCAAAATAACTGCCAACATCAAATATGTAGGACAATAAATAAATAAAACCTTTCCAAATCTATATAGATCGCGAATAAAATAATATTTTACATCTATATGTTTGCTCCTCGGCGAAATCTTCTCGTCCTCGAGCATCTTCAGACAGCTTTAGTTATCTTCACCAATTATAGGCCTCAATACCTGTACCCAAATAATCCATAGCAGTTCCTGGGATGCTTCAGAAAGCGCCACAAACTCGGCCTCTGTGGAGGACAAAGTTACATTTGACTGTCTTCTACTTGCGTAACTAATAACGGCATTGCCAAGTTTAAAGATGAAACCAGTTGTAGATTTTCGACTATTCATGTCACCTGCCCAGTGGGCATCAGCAAACTCTTTGAGATCTAAAGTGGACTTCGAGCCCACACACAATTTTAGACGTTTAGTACCTTTTAAGTATTTAAAAATTCTTTTAACCTCTGTCAAGTCTTCGACAGTTGGGCCACTTATCTTTCTGGATAATACAGATACGGCCTGAGCAATATCAGATCGAGTGTTGTTTGATATATACAGCAATGAACCAATTGCCTTGCGAAACTTATTATTGTCTTCAAGTAAATTCGTCGAATTCTCCTTTAAATAACCAGGATCCATTGGTAAAGGTGAAGATTGAATTCCTTCAATACTCTATCAATGTACTTTTCCTGATAAAGATAATATAAACTTTCAAAATTTGATTTAAGGGGATTTGTCATTCGATTTCGAAGCAACAATGATGTCATCGACATAAATTAGTACACAAGTTGTTGAATCACCTTCACCCTTTGTATAAAAACAGGGTTCCACCTTCCCCTTCTGAATCCCGAATTCTCCAAAATTTCATTTATTCGGAATTTCAACATCGTGCCGATTGTTTCAGGCCATTCAAACGGTGATTCAACTTGCATACCAAACCCTCTTCTCCAGGCATAACAAAACCTTCCGGTTGTTTCATATAAATTTCAGAATTCAACTCACCGTATAAAAATACCGTCTTTATATCAATATGACAAACTCTCTTCCTATTGCTCGCTATTGCCAATAAAGTTCGGAACGATGCTTGCTTTACTACGGGTGCAAAAATTTCGTCATAATTTTCCCCGTACTTCTGCGAGAAACCTTTCGCAACTAGTCTTGATTTGTACTTTTTCACACCATCAGCGGTTTGTTTTGTCTTAAAAACCCATTTGAGCCGATTGCTTTACGACCTTTGGGTATCTCCACCAAGTCCCAGGTTCGGTTATTTTCAAGTGCTTCCATTTCCTCTTTCATAGCATTTAACCACTTTTCGTTGTCAGATCTTGATACAGCTTCATTATAATTTACAGTGTCTTCACTGAAGCAGACATTGTATCCGTATTTTTTAGGAGGTACGCCTTTGTTTATTCTTGAAGAAGTTCTCGGTCCAATTTCAGAGTCACATTGAGTTTCAGAATCGGATGGTGCCAAAACGACATTAGGCTTGGTTTCTAATAAAGAAACGTCTACGTCTTCGGTATTCGAATTATTATTTTCAACATTGACATTTGACGAACGAAATTCTGCAGATTCTAATATCCTCACATTACGGCTAATAATAATCTTATTAGTTCTGCAATCTAATAATCGAAAGCCTTTTGATTCATCAGGATAACCGACTAAGCGATATTTAACAGCTACTTCGTCTAGCATTCTACGCCTTTGCTTGTTTATATGAGCAAAAGCAAACGAACCGAAAACATAAATGTGACTCAAGTCCGGAAGCTTTCCGTACCATAGCTCGAAGGGTGTTACTTCAACAGCAGATGACAATATACGATTCTGAATATAATTCGCGTTATTTACCGCTTCAGCCCAAAATTTTATATTCATGTCTGCATCGTACAACATACACCTGGCCAACGCCATTAAGCTACGGCTTTTTCTCTTCGCAACGCCATTCTGTTCAGGCGTATAAGGACATGTAAATTGTTGAATAATACTTTTGGTCTTTAAAAAATGTTGAATCTTCTTATTCAGAAATTCGCCACCGCAGTCGGTTTAAAGTATTTTCATTCGTTTACCAAAAAAATTTTCCGTTTGGGCAACAAATTCTTTTATTTTATCGAGTGCAATATTCGATGGGATAAAATAAACTTTACAAAACCGACTGTAATCATCTATCATCGTTAGGAAATATCTCTTGCCACCGGGGGTTTCATTCTGCATTGGACCACAGAAATCGCAATGTACTAGCTCCAAAATTTCCTTTGCTCTAGATCCGGATGCCTTCGGAAATGGATAACGTGTTAATTTGGCTTTTAAACATATCTCACAAGTTAGCTGCATTCGTTTATACAAATACCATTCACCGATTTCTTACTTACGGCAGATCTTATAGTATTTATATTTCTGTGGCCAAAACGCCTGTGCCAAACATTAACACAATTATAGCGACAATTTAAAATTTTATTTGCCCTTTGACTGTGGTTCAGCACAAATTAGTTGGTCTTCAATGATGCCCTTGCGCAGATATAACCATTTTTAGAGATTGAACAACCATCTTCTTTAAAGCGAACATCAAAACCTTCACTCGTTAATTTATGGACAGACAGCAAACTTCCATCTAATTCCGGAATAAACAGCACATTTCGAATACGAATTTCATTATCCTCTTAAAATAATACGCAATCACACATGCCTTTTGATTTCAATTTCGTACCATCAGCTCAAGTTCGTTCATATTCGTAAAATATTTCGCTTCGCAGCTCATATGGCACGTCGCCGCTGAATCGATGAACCAATCGCCGGTGGTTTTTGCATTACTGACACCGAATCAAATATTAATATTATCCTTACCCCTGGCAATATCGGATCGACTGTCGTTGCCCCTTTGTTGTTTTTGTAGCCTATTGTTTGGCCACTTCCTCTTAAAATGGCCTGGTTTGCCACACGCAAAACACTTTGGACAGCCGTTCTTCTTCTGGACTTTAAACGCGCTTTTAATTTCGCAGTCGGAACCAATTTTTCGTTGAAATTCGTTGAAGCAGTTTCTCCTTAACCAGGTCAATCGTGAGATCGGCCTCAGGTCGCTTCGGGCAGTGTTACCAATAGAAAATGCAACTGCCTTATGTTCTTCTGCTGTCCCACCCAAGTCCCTTAAGCGATCGATTATAGTCAAAAATTCTGTTATATGGTCCTCCATCGACTTTCTACTTACAAGACGCATTGACGACACTTGCCTCAAAAGACTCACCTTATTACAGACGTTAAACTTCTCATGTTGCTTCTTCAACGTGTCCCAAAACACTTTGGCAGTTTTCAGCTGCTTTATGAGGACTTTTTGCGATTCCTCCAGAGCCAAACCAATAGTGGCTCTTGCCTTACCATCACGAGCAAGCCACTCCTCATCCTGCACAGCAGGAACGGCAACAACATCTCACAGTTCTCTTTCCAACAGCTCCATGTTAAACTTCCAACCATGATAGTTATACTGGGTTCATTTTAAAATCTGGTTTTAACCAAAGAAATCGCTCAATAAAAAATCAATTTCGCGTCACTGCGCCCATAACATGTTATTCTGTTAAGAAGCTTTTATTGAGAGAATAAGAGAGAAAAATATACATACAAGATATGAAAAAATCGTTATTTACAGAGTTGGAATACAAAAGGAAAAATTCATAGTTCATGTTTGCAGAGTCTGCAGATATTAATTTCATTTACTAACATAAAAGAGGCTAAATTTGATGGTATAGGTGATTAGTTAGGGCGAGTTCTTGAATACAAGTTTAAACTCTAGATTAAGTTAATCTCCAGTCAAAGTTAATCTTTCGTTAACTTAATTTTCAGTTTTTGAATGGTAGTTTAATCTTTGTAGGGCTGCCACAATTATATGCAAAATTTTTAAAGTGTTTCACAACAATTTGCTTTTGTATAGAAGAAAAACAAACAAACAAAAACAAGTAAAAACAAACAAAAGCTGAATACTATTGATCTTGAAGTAAAAAAATAATTTTTGGAAAATAATAAATAAATTGAGACTGTCTATTGTCAATTTGTGTTATATATAATTCATAATCACTTAAAAATGTGTCTTATTCGACTTTCTCTCACTCAAAAACTTTTTTTAAATAAAATTTGTCAACTACTTTTCATAGTTGATCTTAAGTTTAAAACCACCAACGTTGCTGGTTTAAACTTAAGATTAACTGATTAACCGTGAGGTTAAACTTAAGATTAAATAAATTTAAAAACTAAAAACGAAGGTTAACTGGAGATTAACTTAACCTCGAGTTTAAACTTGCATTCAAAAACTACCCCTTAGTATTTATGGCACGTATATTTCGGTATATAATATTCAGAAAATTATTGTGGACTAGCAGATTGTACCCGGCGTTGCGGGTTATGTAGTTTGGATTAGTTTATAAGTGAAAACTATTTTTAAATTAAAAAACAGTGCAACTAAAAAAAAAATTATTATTGGGTCATTTTTGCTTTAAAAATAACAATAAATAAAAAAACCGGTTTATCGGTTTCGAAACCGGTTTCTTAAAAAATGCAATTTTTCAAATTATTCAGAAACCGGTTTAACAAACAATCCAGTCGTTTGAATACTCCAAGTCCTAAATATAATATAAATAAAACTCAATTTGCCCATTTTTCGCCCCTTTCCCCCTTCTTGTGTCCCTTTTGGTCCAAATGGGAAACTTAGCCAAGCAAAAAAAAAAAAAAAAAAAAAAAAAACAGACTTACAGAAAGGTAAAAAATTACCTAAAAAACAGTTAAAATACAGCATTTATGCATAAAAGTATTAATTTTTACCCATTTTTTCTCCCTTTGTCCCATTTTTTATAGGCTATAACCTACACCGACAAAATCTCGATCTATATCCCAAATTTCAAGAAAATCGGTCCAGGCGTTCAGGCGTAATTGGCTAACAAACAAAAAAACAGACTTACAGAAAGATTTTAATATATATACTAGCAGATTGTACCCGGCGTTGCGCGGGTTATAAAAATAACAGTAAATAAAAATCCGGTTTCGAAACCGGCTTCTTAAAAAATGCAATTTTTCAAACTATTAGGAAACCAGTTTATCAAACAACTCAGTTTTTTGAATACTCTAAGTCCTAAATATAAATGCATGCTATTTGCCCGTTTTTCGTCCCTTTTCCCTTTTTTGGACCCCTTTTGGTCCAACTTTTTAAACAGAACAACAAAATAGATATTTGGGAAACTTAACCAAGCTAAATCGTAAAAAAATACCTTTAAAACACATAAAATACAGTATTTATGCATAAAAGTATTAATTTTCACCCAAAAAAGCTCGAACTATATCCCAAATTTCAAGAAAATCGGCCCAGGCGTTCATGCGTGATTGGCTAACAAACAAACAAAAAACAGACTTATAATATATATTAGGATTAGGATAACCTGCACTCAATTTGCCCGTTTTCAGCCCCTTTCCCTTTTTTGGACCCCTTTTGGTTTTACTTTAGAAACGGAATACCTCCTAAAGCTATTTGGGAAACTTAACCAAGCTAAATCGTAAAAAATTACCAATTACCATTTTTTCCCCATTTGTCCCATTTTTTCTCCCCTTTTGGTCAAAATTTTGAAAAGATTTATAGCCTATAACCTCCACGGACAAAAGCCCGATCTATATCCCAAATTTCAAGAAAATCGGTCCAGGCGTTCAGGCATGATTGGCTAACAAACAAACAAAAAAACAGACTTACAGACAGATTTATAATATATATTAGGATATAAGGATTAAAATAACCTGCAAGAAAATCGGTCCAGGTGTGATTGACTATGTACTCAATTTACCCGTTTTTGGCCGCTTTCCCCCTTTTTGGACCCCTTTTGGTTCAACTTTAGAAACGGAATACCTCCAATAAATCTAAATCATAAAAAATTACCTATTACTATTTTTTCTCCCTTTGTCCCATTTTTCTCCCCTTTTGGTCAAAATTTTGAAAAAATTATAGCCTATGACCTGCACCGACAAAAGCTCAATCTATATTCCAAATTTCAGAAAAATCCGTCCAGGCGTGATTGGCTAACAAACAAACCAACAAATACAAAAACAGACTTACAGAAAGATTTATAATATATAATCAGCCTAATCACGAATATTCTCAAGGAATTTCTTTCTCACGGAAAACGTTTTTCTCGAGAAAGAAATCCTCTAATTACAAATTCCGCGGGAGTAAAAGTTCGAAAAAGTGGCAATATCGAATTTTAAAGTCAGCTGCGTTTCTTATTGATGTTAAATTATTGACAATTTGTGACAATAAAATAAAATTAAAGTTAAATAAAATTAATACAATTTGAAAAGGGTTTAATATAATACAAGAAAATAATGAATAGTGCCATCATGTGTGTCCTGGTAGAGGAAATTCGAGGTTTAGAAAAGCAACAACAAAACAGCCAATGTATTTCCAGAATGCAATTAAGGGATGAATATAATCTTCTTGAATTGCCACTAAATAAAAATGAGTGCGTCTTTAGACAAATCGACTTTGAGAAAAGTGCTTACAGATTAATGTAACCAAGTGTTGAACTTGAGTTTTAATAGTTGTTTTAGACCTACAGGAACATTTAAATATTGTCTATTTATTTAAATTTAGTTGTATAAAAATTTACTTAAATTTTTAATCAAACTCCCTTGTATTTTATAAGTGAATTTTTTTAGGGGATAATACAAACTAAAATACATTGAGAATACCTATTTTTTCCCCTTTTTAATATTTCTCTCTTCACACGGTTGATAAAAATGGGATTAAAACAGAGAAAAAGGAAGAGTAAAAAATTTCACGCGGAATTATTATTCATAATAGGAGAGAAGGGAAAAGAAAGAAATTTCATGCGGAATTTTTATTCATGATTGGGCTGATTATTATTAGTTGTTTGGCTTAAGTACATTACTTGATATTGAACGAACTATATTCGGATCATAGTTTTTTCACCAAAAATATATTCACGAACATAAGTATTCAATTGGCCAGAAGTTTGGATTAACAATAAGGTCCTAGTAATCTCTAGTCATCGAAATTTTAAATGAAGAAATTGACCTGGATCCAGAAAATTTGAATTTTTGTTTCCAAATACCCGTTTTATTTCCTAATTTGGATTTAATAATAGTGATCAATATCATCCGACGTAGTGTAACTAGCTTATCGCTTACTTGTTCGTCTCTTTTTCTTTTATACTTGTTGCAGTTTACTTATAATAACCCTGCAGGAGATTAAGCGTCAATTGTCTAAAAGCTACTAGTACTAGTACTGGTACAGCTGGCACTAGTTTACACAGGGTTTAAGTTTTTTAAGAAAGTACTAGTAGTAGAACTAGTTTAAATATACCAGACTGATAGAATTTTTTGTGTAACACAACAAAAATTCACTTACTGTTTTTAGAATAAAATTAATTTATTTAGTTTTATTATTTATTTATTAATTTTTCACAATTGTATATAGTATTTAAAGCCTTGAAGAAATGCGCCTATTTTTTATTTTTGTTTTAAAATATTATTTAAATGAATTAATTTTTGTACAAATCGTAGTCTTTTTTAGTGCTTTAAAATATTTTAATATTTAAAATTTCACGATGTGATAAGGTCTAGCCAACCTTGAAAAAATAGGACTGTTTTTTATTATATTAAATTATACGTATTGAACTGTGATGTAAATAAATATGGTTATTTTAAGTTTTTTTTTAAATATTTTAATAAATAATTATACAAAAACTAATTTTTTATCCATTATTTTTCACTTAACCAACAAAGGAATCTACCAAATTTTGTTAATTTTTTCCATATAAAAGAACTAGTAATAAAGTGGTTCGAAATCTCCCAATTATATCCAAATATACCAGTACGAAACTAGAACCAATGATACTAGTAATAATACCAGTTCGAAATATACCAGTACGAAACTAATACCAATGGTACTAGTAATTAACTAGTACGAAACTAGTACCAATGGTACTAGTAATTTTTCAAACACACTCAATGCTAATTTGAGCATTAAGATGCTATAGGAAAGTTACCAGTTGAGTACTAGTACTGGTGGTTTTTGTACTAGTTTTGTACTAGTTAGGTACTAGTTCAATCTCCTGCAGGGAAGTTCCATATATGTCTTAATGTGTATTTGTGTCATGTGTATTGTGTACGCATTGCCGCATTGTCTTTGTATTCGTAGCTGATACCTCTTGTTTATCGTTTAACATTAGCGATAAACAAAAGCTACAAATACAAAGAGCATAAGGCAATGCGTACACAATACGCACGACACATATACATACTAACACATACATCGACCTTATTATAAGTAAACCAGCTGCAACAAGTATGAGAGAAAAAGAGACAGACAAGTCAGCGAACGCAGCAATAACCAACGAGAACATAGTACATAAACAACGATGCAGTAGCTACAGAATTTTCGAGAAGGCGTCAACGCGAACCTTCTTCTTCGAGAACCATCATCAGACTGAAGGCGTTCGCATATAAAAGGGCAAGACAAGACAGGCAACCAGTCAGAGTGAATTCAGTCAGTCTTGCGTGCAGTTGCGTATGAAGTAAAAGTCGTGGTTCGAAGATCAGCATAGCGAATAGTGTGTGAATAATATCGAACAGGCAATAACTTGTAGTAGTTACTATTGTGTATCGGTTAAGTTCGAACAGTGGCCAGAGACCTGCGCCGATCGGCTTACAGCCGGCTAAGCCGAGCCGCCGACAAAATTTAAAAGCCGCCGCCGCCGAAAATTTATTCGGCTTAAGTCGGCTTAAATTCAGCCGCCGTTTTATGTATGTAAGAAATTAAAATATATGTAAATATGTTTTTAATACAATAAATTTTAATTATATATAAAATATGATATTTATATATTTTTATTTTACTTGACTTAAACACATTAAAGAATGTTTTTGTTCATTTTGTGATATGCTAATAGAAAAATTTTAAATTTTTTGATATGATGATTTTGAACACCCTTTCTTGTTTTTGGTCAATGTAGTAACAGTTTTATGAAGTCGCTGTGGTCTAGTGGGTAGTTTGTTGGCTTATTAGACAAAAGGCCCGGGTTCGAATCCCAGGTCAGACATCAAAACGAAAAAATATTTCTTCGGCGACTTCCTCTCAGCAGATTTCTGGCAAAGACTCTGAGAGTAAAAATTGCCATGAAAAGCTTCTCAAAAATCTGTCGTTCGGAGTCGACTTTAAACTGTAGGTCCCGCCACTCATGTATAAAATTAACGCACACAACATAAGTGGTGTGAGAAGCTAGGTCGTAATCCTGACTGAAGGGTTGTAATGGCCAATTAAATTTTTTAAAAGACAAAAAATTATAATGGAGAATCAAAAAATTACAAATTTTTTTCAAAATTTAAATAATAATTTAAATGAGTTACATTTGATTCCGATGACGACTTGCTATTTTTAATGGTATTGACAATGACATAAAAATACTAGCCACTAAAACAACAATTAAAGAAACAACCCAAATCATTTTAAACAAAAAATTTTCAGCAGGGTCCATAGCTTGGCACCATTTTGATTAAATGGTTATTAGAAATAAACCTGTGCTAAAAAGTATCATATGTGTAAAGTTTGCTTTGATGAGTCCCCCATGGGTTTGAAGGGGTAGGTACATACATATATTATTTCTATCCAGGAATTAAATTTAAAGATAATTAAAAGGATATTTTCCCAAAACAATAATTGAAACTCCAATTTTAATTAGCTTTTAGCCAAATTTTTCGGAAAATTTTATTTTGAATATTTATTTCTGATAATTGTTTTGTAAGTGTTATAAAATGCGAAATATTTTCAGGTTTGGAGTTTCTACATCGACATCAAACCTTTGTAACTATTTACGTGATCATGGTATAGACGTAAAGTCAAAAGATTTGTAAAATTCGAATGCCAAAACAAAATCCATATTGTCAGGAAGTTCTAAAAATGCAGATTCCGAAAAATTTACTAACGCACGTCTGCTTGTGCATATGTGCTGCAGAGATCTAAGGCCCTTTAACATAGTGGAGCAACGAGGGTCATTTTATTTATGTCATTTCGGATCACAGCAGACATAAAGGCGCCGCCGAAACTTTACCATATTTCGGCTGACAGCCGACTTAAAGCCGCCGCCGAAACTTTTCAATTGTAACCGCCGCCGCCGACAAATTTGCTCGGCGCAGATCTCTGACAGTGGCCCATAAAAGTAGTGTGAATAATAAAGAGTTTCATTAAAATAAACACATATTTGTTTTATTTGGTTTGCAATCAACGAACTCATATAAAAACGTTTTTAAAAATGTTCAAACTAGTAAACATTACCTGTTGAGACGGGAAATATAGTTTCGTTATTGATTTGAGATTCTATCCAATCCATTAAAAGTTCAATATATTTTGGGGCTGGCAATGCTGTCGGCTTTTTGTAACTGGAACGATAAAAACGTAAAACATTAAAAATCTTTTAATTTTCTTAAAGATAAAGGATGACTTTTTAAGAGCTATAGGAAAATTTTTCAAAAAAAAGGACATAAAATTCAGAAAAATGCATGAAATCTTTATTTGAATTGATAGTATGGTCCATTTAATTTATTGTTTGAAGATTATTTAATGCAAATGTTTACCGCGACTGCGCCTCAAATGGTCCATCCTCTTAGACTAATTTTGGCATACTCTTTCCAATACTTCGGTCAGTACCGCACGAATAAATGCTTCAAACTTGTCTTCCAATGCGTCAATTGAAGCGGGCTTGTCTGTATAGACATGTGCTTTAACATAGCCCCACAAAAAATAGTCTATGGGCGTTAAATCACACGATCTAGGCGGCCAATTGACCGGTCCCGAATGTGAAATAAAATGTTCGCCGAACTGACATGAAACCACATGTCATGCAAGTCAAACTCTTGCATTTTGGGCAAAAAAAAGTTGGATATCATCTCACGATAGCGCTCACAATTCATTACTTTGCGATTCGCAACATCTTTGAAGAAGTACGGTCCAATGAGAGCTTCCAAAAAGAGAACTTCCAATAACATCTGAATGTTAAAATGAAATAAATATTAAAACTCCTTCAGAATATTTTAAAAACTACTTCCCAGAAACACACTACGAGGACATTGTAAAATTTACGAAAATGTATGTTTTAAATAAACATGGTCAGGAAGTACGATACGTGACAGCAGATAGAAAAAGATTTTATAAATGTGCTAAAATTATGGGTTACCTCAGTTATCCTGCTATGAGAATGTTTTGGGCAAGGAAAATAAAAATTCCTGCTATTTATAACTCCATGTCACGCAATATGTTTTGGAGAGTTCAACCAGTTATAGACATTGCAAGAAAGCGATGCAATGATTTGGCCACAGATATCACGAACGAATCAATTGATGAACAATTGATACCTTTTACGAGTAGATGCCCCGCACGTCAGGTAATTCGATCACAACCGCGACCAGTAGGCCTGAAAAATCTTGCTTGTGCTCCTTCCAATGACGTGGTTGTGGACATTGAAAAAATTCAATGTGCTGGTTCAGTTTAAGATTGTGGTCTTGGCCACGGGCGATCTAATCATTAGACTAATAAAAAATATTCCAAAAATACCATTGTTAGAAGAATTAGACGAAATGGACTACTTAGCAACTGGCACAATTATGGCAAACAGAATTCCCAAAACTGCGAAATTTTCCTTGGTCAAAGAAATGAATAGAGGAAGGACACGAAGCTCGTTATAGTTGCGTCAACTAATTGCGATAAAGATCGTGTAGGTGAAGTTGGCAGATGGAATAAAAACTTGAAAAGCCGTTGTCCTGTAAAAGTCCCAGCAGTCATGCACAATTACAATTCTTTTAGGGGGAAGTAAACTTGTGCGACTACATGCTGGAGTACTATAGGATCAGAATGAAGACTAAGCAATGTACCATTAAAGTATTTTTTCACTTAGTTGACTTGGTAATATTTTATTCTTGGATGGAATATAGTCTGACTGTAAACTTTCTGGAATACCAAGATCAGAAATAAGTCATTTTTAACTTGTAAAATAAAATTAGGACTGTGCTCTTTGAACTTCCTGATGATTTCCAAGGAACAAATAATCTCAAAATTATTAAATTTTTAAGGAGTAAAGTATTTTTATTTTTAAGTTTTTGTTCCTTATAAGTATCTGCATTTTTTACTTTAATAAACTATAAAAAAAAACAGTGGTTATTATTTGAAGGTTATTATGCCGTGGTCTAGTAGGTAGTGTGTTGGCTTATTAGACGTAAAAGCCAGGGTTCGAGTCCCAGGCCAGACATTAAAACAAAATACAAAAAGTATTTTTTCGACAATTTCCTTTCAGCTGATTTCTGGCAAAAACTCTGAGAATAAATAAAATTGCCATGAAAAATTTCTCATAAAATGTTGTTCGGTGTCGACTTTAAACTGTACGTCCCGCTACTCATATATAAAATTAACACACACAACTTAAGTGGTGTGAGAAACTAGGTCAATAATCCTGACTGACGGGTTCTAATGACCAATTATGTATTATGCAATTCATACTAAACAATTGCCTGAATTCTTCGTAGGTCATTTTGACACTTATGACCTGAATAACACAATTATGTGTAGTTCTGATTCTGGAAAAGAGCATTCACTTTTATTCGTCCATATAAATTATAGACTAATTAAAAAGTTTTTTTTTTTTTTTGATAACTTTGGTTTTAAGCTTTTAATGAGATTAATAAAATCTAGGTCTGGGGTATATATGGATATACCGAACACATTTCAATATTACTCTCATAGCCTTATTCTGAAGTTTCTGCATTCTCCTCAATTGAATTGTGGTACTGCAAGTGTACAATATAGTAGAACCGTATTCGAAATGCGGTTTAATTATGGTGTTATATAAATGGCGCTGTAATTTTGAAATTCTCTTCCTAATTCTCCTTAAGAAACCTATTTTCTTTCCAATTTTCCTACGTGTATAATCGATGTGTTCATTTAAATTTAGTTGTCTGTCTGTTTTCTATTACAGAATCATTTATATTGAATACTTCGTCAGAATTCATGTTCATCTACATTATTTTCGTTCTGTTCTCATTTAATTTCAATTTATTCATCTTAAGCCAATCATTTATTCTTTGAATATCGTATTTCATGTTATAATGGCATTCTCTATCACTTTTTGCACTGTATATATAAGGGTCTAATATTCTTGGCAGGTCACTTATATATATCATAAACAATAAACCACCTAAAATTGAGCCCTTTGGTACTCCGAAATTATTAATCCCTTCCTCAGACACTGCATTATTCAGTTTTATCGTTTGCCTCCGGTTCTCTAGATATGACTCGAACCATTCTAAATTAATATGTCTTATTTCATACATATAAAGTTTCCTTGTCTCATAAGCCCTTTTAAAATCGAGAAATATAGCCATCATTCTATTTTCCTTTTTTCTTTTCATAACTCACTGTAGTCTCACATGAATACTTCTTTCGGAAACCTGATTATTACTCAGTTAATATATCATGATCCTCAATTAACTGGTCAAGTTATATCTTGACCACTTTCTTTATTATTTTTTCACATACCTTAAGTCAAAATTCCTCACATTTTTCTAGTTTTGGGCACTTTTTCAATCGGTGTTATCATAGACCTTTTCCAATTTTCCGGAAATATATCAGTCTCCAGTGACGTAATAATTATTCTCAGCAAAACATTTCCTAACACATTCCAATTATCGATTATAATTTCTGTTTGACAATATTCTCAAGTTCCGTCATTTCTACCCTACGGAATTTAATAAACTACTCGGTTCGCATGTTACTTAACTAACGTATAGCACTTCATCGATTGACTGTCTTAAGGTATTTATGCTATCAGTAAAAAATGTATTGAGCTTATTTACTTATCACGGTTATCACCATAATCTACCTGGTCAAATATCACAGACTTAGTCAAATTTTCTCTCTTATTAATTACCAGGGTTTTAATCCGTTTCCACATTTGTCTCTGAGTACATGGGTTTCGTATTAACCACAGGAGAAGAAAACGAAGCCGGATGCGATCGTGATAGCGACGAAGGTGTTATGCCGACATTGTAAAGAAAGTCAAAAAAGTCAGCTTAGTGAATTGGGAGAAAATGTGACCAAAATTCGAACAACCGTCAAGGGTGGTCTACTACTCCAGCTCCGCAGGAGCGGAGAAATCACGAAGGACTTTAGGGGAGCCATTGGAGAGCTCTTAGGAGAAAGCGCGTCTGTCCGAACTCTAAAGGATATGAGGACGATTGAGATCAAGGACATCGACGAAATCAACGAGAAGGAGGATGTATGCGAGGCAATGCCGAAGATTCCAGGCCTCGAGACTTTGGGTAAGCCCGACGTAGTTACGCTTAGGAGGGCATACGGTGCGACACAAACTGCCACAGTAAGCCTTAACGCAGACGCTGCAACGATTCTCCTGAAGGAAGGAAGAATTAGGAGCGGCCGGGTCATATGCAGGATTCGTGAGAGGAACATTCCGACGAAATGTTTCCGGTGCTTGCAGTTTGGGCATATGGGCCGTCAGTGCACGAGTAAAATTGACCGCTCGGGAACTTGCCGTAAGTGCGGACAAGAGGGGCATATTGCGAGAAATTCCGAAAGGGAACCTCTTTGCATGTTCTGCAAAGTGCGCGGCCCGAAATCTGCCAACCATATCGCGGGGAGCGGAAGTGTCCACAATTTTTAGCGCTCTTAAATCACGTTCTAGGAGATGGGGTTAATACAAATTAATCTGAACCCTTGCGAAGCAGCCCAGGACGTATTGGTCCAGAGGGTAAAGGAGGAGAACATCGATGTCGCCATCATAAGCGAACCTTATAGGATACCGAGGAATAATACTTGTATCACGGACGGATCTAGCACTGCGGCTATATGGATTTGTGGTTCATAACCCTTCCAGCAAACCTATGCGCAGGACATGGGTTTCGTTATGGCCAGGATAAAAGGAGTTTTCGTCTACAGCTGTTACGCCCCCCCCAAGGTGGTCATTGGATGAGTTCCAACAAATGCTAGAGAGGCTGGTGTCACACGTGCGCCTGAATACCCCCATTATTATTGGTGGAGACTTTAATGCTTGGGCGACCGAATGGGGTAGTAGATATACTAACGCCAGAGGTCGCTGCCTCTTGGAAACGTTCGCTTCCCTTCCTGTGGCGCTGATGAATGATGGAAGAGGAAGCACATTTAGGAGAGCTGGATCGAGCTCGATAATAGATTTGTCGTTTGTGAGCGATAGCCTTGTTTCGCGGACCGCGTGGAGACTAACTGAGGTCTTCAGTTAGGCAATCGTGATGACTATTACTGGGCGCACCACGAGAGCAGACGGATTGCCGAAGTTTACGGGACCTAAATGGAAGGACTCTCATTTTGACGAGGAGACGTATAGATTGCTGTTGTCGTTCTTTAATACGACTGGCAGCTCAGCCGAGGAATTAGTGAACAATGTATGCGAAATGCTCAACACTGAATGTGATGCTGCTATGTCTAGGAGGACTATGTGTAGGGGACGTTCCCCTTGCTACTGGTGGAGTGACGAAATTCGAAACCTGCGGTCGGCATGCTTTCGGACGAGAAGAAGGGCCTAGCGCGCGAGAGGAAGACCGACATGGGAAGCCGAAAGGCTTCACATGAAGATCTAAGGCATCAACTTAGAAGGATCATTAAAAGGAGCTAGAAACTATCCTTTCAGCGGATATGCCGAGAAGCTGAAGTCAATCCTTTTGGGACGGCTTACAGAGTCGTCTGTAAGAGAATCGCCGCTCGGGAACAGCCTAAACTAGGCTGTCCAGTTTTGCTACGGGGGGTTATTAGTACATTATTCCCACGGAGCCAGCCCTACACTTTTATAAGTAGGGATCCGGAAGCCACTCATACCATAGCCATACTGGAGAGGATAATATACAACCGACTACTGACGTGTGCCGAGGCAGGAGAAGCTCTCGCGGACCTGCAATACGGATTTAGGAAAGGACAGTCCACTGTTGACACGATAAGGAGGGTAGTAGACATTGCAAGAGATGCAATAGAGGGCGAAAGATGGAGATTTGGCACCAAGGAATACTGCGCGGTTGTCACACTTGACGTTAGAAACGCATTCAACTCAACGAATTGGGGGCGGATTATGAGAGCCCTCTTTAACATGGCTGCTACGCCGCCATAAATAATGGAGATTCTTAACAATTACTTTCAGGACAGGAAGGTAATATACTTAACGGATGAAGGAGAGCAGCAATACGTAGTGACTGCGGAGGTCCCGCAGGGCTCTGTACTTGCTCCACTACTGTGGAACATTATGTACAATGGAGTACTTCAACTGCGATTGACAAACAGGATTACAATTGTAGGCTTTGCAGATGACATTGTAGGAAGATAGTGGGGAAGATGAAAGTGACCGTTGGAGGCACAGAGATCGAATCAAAGAGGGCGATAAAGTACCTCGGAGTGATTATCGAAGACAGGTTGAATTTCAAGGAGCACGTAAAATACATAGGCGAAAAGGCATGTGTAACGCAGGGAGCACTGGCGAGAATGATGCCAAATATTGGAGGACCAGGTCCATTCAAGAGGAGGATAATTTCAGGGGTAGTAACGTAGATAATGCTATATGCTTGCCCCATACGGTCGGAGGGACTCTCCATGGGGTCAACAAGAACAAGAATACTGTCCTCGGTGTATCGTCTAAGCGCAATTAGACGGATAAGTGGCTTCAGGACAGTGTCTGATGAAGCGGTATTGGTATTTGCAAAAGCATATTGGCGGATGAGATTAGGCTAATATACTTTCGCCCGCTCGAGTATCCAGGACGGGCAGCGGATATAAAAGCGGAGGAAAGAAGGACTTCCACGCACAAATGGCAGTCAATATGGGAGAGCAGTTTAAAGGGAAGATGGACGTTTCAGCTTGTCCCTTCTATAATCCTTTGGATGGAGAACAAACGTTGCGAGCTGAGTTACTACGTGACCCAGTTCATAACTGGTCATGGATGTTTTATGAAATATCTGCACAGTTTTGGACATGATACTTCCCCTATATGGCCAAACTGTGTAGACGAAGAGGAAGACGCGGAGTATATTCTAAGATGCTGGCCCGGAGATACTAGATTAGGACCAAACCGGTTCATGGAGGAGCTGTTGAATTCTAGGACGCTATGGAGCCAATACAGCCAGAAAATGGCCGAACGAAGGCGAAATTTGAGATAACGTGATAAAGCTTTCGAGCTAACAGCCCTCCGCGAAGTAATACCTTACGGCAGTCCCGCGGTGGGAGAGTGGTTGAAGTGTATAGGGGTGGGTTTTTAGTATGTAGGCACCTGGGATGGTGAATCGTGCATGCTTTTGAAAAGTATCTTTAGAAGATTTACCACCTCCGGCTCAAGACAAACAAAAAAAAACATGGGTTTCGTATTTATGTAATTGTTCTTACTATTTTCAATCTATACTTTGTATCGATTTCTAATCATCTTATATTCATCCCAAGTCTGAATGGAATTCTCAATTTTAGATTTCAAATATTTTCTTATTTTCTCTTATATCATATATCATTCCCTAAATTTATTATTCAAATAAGTCCGCTTTCTAATTATTAATCTCTGTATGGCACTTTTCAGGCCGCTATCAAATATATTAACATTTTGATTCAAATCTTTGCTATTGTCATATTTTATGACGTCTTTGAATATCGCATCAAATGTATCATCGTATGTAAATACCCTTATGATTTTCGCCTCGTTGTTCATATTGCCCCATCTCGCCAAAGATATGTTAATAAAATCATGATCAGAAATTTTTTTTATACAGTTTTTCGATGCTATTTGATAACTATTATTTATCTCGTAATCTATTATAGTGCTAGAGTTTTTCGTCGCACGAGTATATTCGCTAACTACACTATGTGACAAAATAGAAAAAATTTAATACACCCGGCTAATAGCGTAGGTTGTGAGATTTGTTAAGTAGATCTCAAAAATATATTTTTAATATTTCTCGGATCCTCCAAACTTTTTATATTTGTAAAAAACAAATATATATTTATACATATATTATTTGACAAAATATGCTATGATTTTTGATGAGGTAAACTTGGAAAATTCGAATTTCTTTCATATTTTTTCAAGTTTGTCAATTCATAGCAGCAAACTTTAATAAAAACATATAGGATAAGTGATAATATTCTTAAAGTCTGTTCTCTTGTGAAGAGATTGAGTCATCATTTGATCAAATTAACGTAGATATTATGTAAACAGTCTAACAGTTGAGTGATATTTTTTATATATGTCATCTCATCAAATGAACTTTTAGTTCAAAAATTTTCAGAATTTTTTATGGATCTTGATTGTTTATCAGAAAATGTACCAATTTCAAGTTTGCTCGACTTCCAGAAGCCGGCTAATATTTGTGTTTTTTACAAATATTATTATTTCCCTTTGCGCAAATATTGGCCAACTTCTGGTGGTCGCTAAAAAGTGAAATTTAAATTTTGGAAATCGGGGCAGAAGTGTTTGATTTTTGTCAAATAAAACAAGTTTGGAGAGTTCAAGAAATATAAAAAAGGAATCTTTGAGTTCTACTCAACTAACTGAACAACGTGGACTTTGTAGTTACTCCTGTGTATTTTCACTGTCGCACCGTGCTATTTGTCTAGGACCATTATCATTAATTATACTTCTAATTATATTTCTATACAAGGAGTTTCTTTTCCAGTCAATATTAAAATCTCCTGCTATAAAAATATCACTGTTGCAATCACAGAATTCAGACTCGCATAACTAGGCGATCTATATATTGCACCAATTAAAATATCGTACCTGTTATAAGTATCATTGCTGAATAATATCTAATACTTTAAATTGTCATTCTTTTGTCACATTTTAACACCTTTTAAAATATAAAGTAACTCCTCCAGTTCTGGGTGACGTTAATAACGAAAAAATTTTATCGTAACCATGTAATGAAATTTCCTTTCCTTCTATATATTTTGTCGAGTGTCGGACAATATTAACAAATCAGGATATTCTGCCAACGCAATCTCCTGGTTCTTATATCGTTTGGATTTCAAGCACTGAACAATTTCAGTCCCATCACAGTAGACTGCTACAACCTTCCCAACCAATTTTCTATTTTCCGTCCCCCATAATTTTCCCATAGGCCTTATTATCTATTTCAGTTTCACATTAAACAATGTTCTATTACCTCTATTTAATATTAGTCGTAGCTAATTCATGATTCTGTTTCCTTAGTCTTTACATTAATGTATTCTCCTCATACATACCAATAATCTTTATATTCATCTTTTCCCTTTTTTCACAATTCTCACTTTGAATAACTATTGTTCCACTTCTTCTACCTTCCACATCTTTATTTTCAAATTATCCGGGCTTACTTTATTTAATTCCTCTCTAGTTTTTATAATCGGTTGTTTCTCCTTGGGTTTTACAATTATCGATAAATTATTATTCGCACTCGGCAACCCTTTATTTTTACTGTGTCTACATATCTTTTTTTGTACTTTGTTTACAGTTCTCATTTATCACTTTCTTTATTTCATTTTTGTTCTTCTATTGATTTACAAAATTGTTAACTGTCGTTTTCAAAATCATTAATAAGACCAATTAATTTTTTAATTTCCTCAACATTCTTCTAACTCGATTTCTAAATCTTAAACATTATTTTAATTCTGTCCACATATCTTTTTTCAATTGCCTCTAACAAATGTTTAATTTCATTTACTTTTTCCTTAAATGTGGTTTTAAATTCTTGTTTATAGTCAACTAAGTGTTTTTTATTCCTGCGTACCTCATCTTGAACTCCTTTTAACACCAAATCAAAATTGAGACTAAATATATTTTTTAATTCACCCTTTTTTGCATCACTCCTAGTCCAATTGCAATTCGGGCTTTTAAATTTCAGACGATAAATATAAAGAAGACTCTACTTGCATTATTTCTCTGGGAAATCGATAACGTCAGATATTTTGTAAGAGTAGTCCAATATATAGGTTGCCAACTGGAAATTACAACCAATTTCATTTTTAAAATAGCATCAAATAATATACGGCCTTTATCACCAACTGGTATAAATCTAGGGCCTAATGATATGAAAAATGTAAAATATTAGTTTTCAGTAATTGAAAACCCAGGAAGAGAATAAATTGATGAAATTAAGAAGTTATGCTGAAATTCTTCAAGACAAATGTTAGAATCCTGAAGATAATTCTCACAAAATTCCCTCATTAAGTAATGATTTAGTCGTGACTTTATCAATATTGCTCATCTTCCACACGATCCTTCCCGAGGGTATTTTTTATCGTAAACCTAAATATTATGAATAAATAATTTCGGAAGCTGAACTTTCTCCTAAAATTAAGATTTGAATAATTTTATATTCAATTAGAATTGAAAATTCAATCAACAAATGAGTTAAAAAAATAGTTGGTCAGAGTCATAGTGGTATTCCGGGGAAAATGTATAGCGGATGAACTGATCACACATGGTACAATCCCAGAACTCACGGATAGAATTTTTTTACACTTACATTTGATTAGACTCACTTAATATTGCATGGGCAGCTCTGATTAAGGACAAGATAGCGCACCAAATCTGGACAAAGCTAGGCAAAGAGAGAGTAGAATGACCATTCAGACTCCCAAGCACTCTATATTAAGCACAATATAAAATGAATTGGACGTGTTGAATTTTGACTTCCGGAGATTTTACGGATTCATACGAGCTTACGGAACTCTTTTCTCCACTTACAGGCTACATACTCATCCCAATACCGAAGAATAAAATAGAATTATTTAGTTATTTATTTACAACTCATATATAATACAATTCATTATTGTTGTCCCAGCGACCAGTGGGCATTATTGAGACAGTTGGCAACTTGATTAATGCATAATAGAAATGTATCAAAAATTACAATTATTACAAAAATGATAAAAACAATGAGAAAAATACCATAAAGAAAACAAAAAAACCAGTTTATCTCCGCAGAAGCATTTCAAACCTTCCAAATAAAAATTCTTTCAGTTCTCTTTTAAACGTTGAAATAGTGCTTATCGTTTTTATCCTTATAGGCAACCTGTTATACTCAAGACTTCAGCGTATTCAATCCTTTGCTTAGTCATCTCCAATCTGCTTCTTGGGGTATATAAATTGCTCTGACTTCTAGTTGATTCTGAACAAAATCGATAGTGTGATATCCAATCCTATTTATGGATTAGTTTATACTTATATTATATTGTAACCATACAATGTAACCATATAGTTTAGGTGACTTTGAATCAATGCTTGATAAATTAGGAGTTTTGTTTTTAAATTAAATTTGTTTCTCATTTTGAATAAAATTCCAATAGCAGGTACAATTTTCCTTTTGACGTCCTTTATATGCAAATTCCATGCTAAATTGCTTTGTAACGTAACTCCTAAATATTTCACTTCATTAGTCTCAAAAATATCATTTCCGTCAACAGAAATACTGAAGTTATTGATCGGCATATATGAACGCGGCCTGAATCTGATCATCTTTGTCTTATTTTCATTTAGAATTAGCTTGTTAAGTCGAGCGTATTCCAAAATCAGGGCAACATCTCGTTCCATATAAGTTTTCAATATAAGGTCATATTTGTATGGATAAAACAAACAAACGTCATCCGCAAACATAAACAATTTCCCATTTCATTTATGTAAATAGAGAACAGTAAAGGCCCCAAGCAACTACCCTGTGGCATTCCACTAATTACATCCAACATATCACTCTTAGTATCCTCTAACTGAACGAATTGTTTCCTATTTTTAAGAAAGTTTTCAAATAACTTCAACTCTCCATCAACAACACCAAAATATTTCAACTTCTGTTTCATAATTTCATGATCAACCAGATCAAAAGCTTTGGTAAAATCAAGAAACAGGCCCGCAACACCACATGAACCCCTATCTATCCCATTACATACATAATTTATAACATTTATTACAGCATCCTCCGTTCCACAACCTTTTTTAAATCCGTACTGATGTTTGAAGTCGCCGTGGTCTAGTTGGTAGTGTGTTGGCTTATTAGACGAAAGGCCCGGGTTCGAATCCCAGGTTAGACATCAAAACGAAAAATATTTCTTCGGCGACTTCCTCTCAGCAGATTTCTGGCAAAGACTCTGAGAGTAAAAATTGCCATGAAAAGCTTCTCAAAAATCTGTCGTTCGGAGTCGACTTTAAACTGTAGGTCCCGCCACTCATGTATAAAATTAACGCACACAACATAAGTGGTGTGAGAAGCTAGGTCGTAATCCTGACTGAAGGGTTGTAATGGCCAATTATGTATGTATGTATGCACTGATGTTTGTACAAAAAATTATTATTGTCAAAGTATGCCAGAAGCTTTTCATGGATCAATTTTTCGAAAATTTTGTCTATCGTGGATAGTAGTGAAATCGGACGAAAATCATTGACTATAGCGGCATTTGGGACTTTAGGTATTGGAATGACTTTACTTATCTTTAGACAATCGGGATAACTTGTTGTCAAAATTATTTGATTTAAAATATGCTCTAGGATTGGAGCAATTACGTCCTTGCATCTATATAATGTTTCCGCCGTAATATTGTCATAACCAGTAGATTTTTTTAATTTCAGATTATTTATGGCATTAACCATATCGTTTAGACAAATAGTCTGAAGATTAAAACGACTAGATGTTTCACACAAAGTCCTTAACGAATTACAGCTATCCTCCGGGAATGTTTGTATCTGTTGCCTTACTTGAATAATTGATTGAATAAAGTATTGATTAAGCATATTTGTTTTGACATTATCTTCATCTGCCGATACCCCTGCAGCACTTAACTTAATATCGTTTTTCTTATTTCTACCAAGGGTGTTCTACCCAGGTCTTTCTCGGGTCAGTGCAAATCTCATTTAAATTATAACAGTAATAATTATCTCTAGAATTTTTAACAGCCAACTTGACAACTCTCCCGAGTCTTTTCAGCAAACCATCGTATTTATTACTATTCGATTTCCTTCGCTTAGTCAAAATCCTTTTTATGTACAGTATTAAAGCCTTGAGGTCCTTGTTTATCCATGGCTCCATTTCAAATCTTATAGATTTTTTACATTGAGACGTGCTTGTTGGTGCATTAACAGCACTATTAATACACGATATAAGACTGTTAGTTAATAACATGCGATCATTTACATCTTCAATACCCCTCAAACTTTCATTAAATATCTGCTCAACCATTTGATAATTGCACCTTACTTTCTTAACCTCAACAAAATTATCTGATTCACATTGGCAATGAAGTTTAAAAGATATCAAGTTATGATCCGTTAACGTGCACTCAATAGAATCTACAGAAAATTTTCCAATAATATTACTGAACACTTGGTCAATAGATGTATTAGTAGAAGGCCTCGTTATAAGTCCATGACAGCTATGGCAATTATAACTCAAAAACAAGTCCGTTAGATCAGAACAATGAGGACTATTTAACATATCAATATTCATAAATCCTTCAACAATACCAAGAAATTCATTTACTGCACATTTAGGAGAACGATAAACTGAAAGAATTTTCAGGCAATGCCCATTTACTCGAAAATTATTGATTGAAATTGATGTTAGGTCCACAAAATTTTCACTTCTGCAATACTCCACTGTAAACAGCAAATTATTTTTTGCGTATAACGAAGTGCCACCATATCCATCAGACCTACAACAATGGACATACTCGTATCCTTCGATAGAGTAAAGCAGACCCAATCTACCGTCTAACCATGTCTCTTGGATTGCTATTACATCAGGAAGTCTTGTAAGGCTCGCTATTAACGACTTTAATTTATTAAATTTGGCTATGAAATGCTTCTAACGTTAACACTAAATATATTAAAAAATGAAGTGCTTAAAGAATAAAAGTGCTTAAAATAAATCTATTGTAGTTTGATATATTATGAAAATACAGATTGGTACACATTAAGAAAAAAGAGAAAAATTAAAAAAAAAGAAAAATATTAAAATGCTTTACAATTATAATATTAAAAATTTATAAAGGAGAAACATATGCTAACTCATCTTCAACAACATCATCATCAGCAGCAGCAGTAGTAGGGTTTCTAAATCTCGAGCGTACATCAGACCTCATCGTTGAAGCTTTTAACAATATGTTATCAACATCTTCTTCCGAACGAATAATTAGAAGTTTTGATATATCATTTCTTTTGTAGCAAACTCGACCATATCTCGCATATACATGACTATAACCGACTTCTTTCAAAGCTTTTGCATATTTAAGCAAGTTTAATGTCTCTTTGCTCAAGAAATCCAATACATAAATACCACTGTTGTTTTCTTTCAATTTAGGCTTAGCCTCCATTAATTTATCTTTATAGGCTTTCGACGCGAACTTTGCCACAACTGTCGTCTTCTGATTTGGACTATTTTCCCTTTTATTTTGAATAAAATACGCATCGTCAATATTCTGCGGTTCCATTGCAACACCAACACCGTTCGATAACTCAAAAACCGTGTCTTTCGCAGTAACACCTTTTTCAATATCTAACCCTCTAACAATGCATTTAAGTTTTACACGTTCATCATTAAGAATCTTAACTAATGATTTTATATTAACAATTTCCCTTCTTAAAGATCGATTTTCTTTTTCAAATTCCTGAAGTTTTTTCTTGTTTTCAGTAATACCTTTTATAATTATATCATATTGTTTAGACATAAATTGGATCGATTCTTGAATCCCAGTCAGCTGATCCAACTTATTAAGTTTTGTTTTTATTACTAAAAGCTCCTTTTTTATGTCTTTCTCTTCCTCTCCCTCACATAGATGACATTCAAAAGTAGCTTTCTCATTATTTATAAAGTAATCAAACTCAGTTTCGTTAAGTTGAGTACATTTAAAGTGGTAAGTTTTTTTGCACTTGTCGCATTCCATAAAATCATCACTCTCCTCTTTAACAATTTTCTTACATTGACCACAAAATAATTTAGCTTTATTTAAACTTCTCCGTCCTTTCGCAGGCATATTTCATTAATTTATGATACTCAGAATCTAGTTTTATATCACAAATACGATTAAGATTTATAAAAAGTAACTTTTCTCCAAAAAATTTATAAAATTTAAAAATTCACTCCAACACCACAAAAAAGTATGTTTTTTCAACAAGGTTGCCAACTGTTATATGAGAGCCTGGGTTTTTAACATGTAATTGGTGGCAGTCACTGCGAATTTACCACGAGCTCCACATAATATTAGATAAAACAGGAATGTGGTACAGACCAGTGTGTGCCTTTCCTTTTAAGATGGATCACAACTTTCACAGACATAACTAATTAAGTATTTTGCTTTGTAAAAATATGTTATTTTTTTATAGAAAATTGAATTCTTGAGGTTCTATTTTATTATACTGTTACGTTTTTACCTTTTAAAAACGTTAAAAATATAAAGTTCGTAGATTGCAAATAAAATAAAAATAAATACGTGTTTAATTTTAAAAATAATTCTTTATTATCTGCACAACTTTTGTGCCACTGTTCGAACTTATTCTACGTATACAATGATAACTTTCACAATATGTGTTTGTTCGCGATATTTCTCTGCTTACAACCACTGCAACAACACTTCTTAGTTATTCTTCTTTGCTCGCAACCTTTATGGAAGGACAACACGAACAATTGTTTTCTTCGCACACAAGTCTGACTGAATTATAGTTCGATCTCGTGTCTCACACACGAAGGATTTAATTCTCACTTCTACCAACGTGACGTCGTCTCACACTGTTAACTTCAAACTCTAAGCAACGTGACGTCATCTCGCATGACTATCTGACTTCGAACTCTCTCATTGCTCGCTATGTCTTGCCTTTTATATCGTTGAATCAACAGTGTGACGAATGCTCTCGAAGGAGGATGACGGCCTTCGGGAACAATTTAAAAATGTAAACAACTTCTTTCCATTATTGTTGTTTCTTTTTTACATTTGTCCAGGCAGGAATCAAATATAATTAAATGATAAGCGGTGACCGAAAGGCGGAAAAGATTGTGGATGAAATTTTAAAATTAAAAATTGTCCTTGTTATCAGTGAAAGCCAGAAATTTCACGATTAAGAGCTAAAGTCATATGAAAATAAAAGTAATAGACATTAACATTAGCCACGAGCAAAAATAACGGGAGTGTAAGAAAACACATTTTTGCTGTGATTGAATTTTTTTTTTATATTTTAATTTGGATTAAAATTTTTTGTGGAATATTAGTTTTTATCCATATCAATGGATATTATACTAAATGATTCAAAAGACATGATACCAAACTCCGAGAAATGACCGCCGGACAGAGACAGGCTGCTTGTTAGTGACAAGATTGGTAATTTAAAGTCACAGAGTGGGATTACCGCGCATAATGTTGCAGATAATATGAAAATGGATTCCAACACTGAACCTCTTTTCCACGACCATCTCACGCAACCGTTTTGAACTACTGGGTCCAATTAATATTGAAGTCATCGAAAGTACCCCAACAAACAAAATGGCGTCCCCAGATGCAAATAAAAATATTGGTAAGAACTGTGGTAAACCGGGAAGTAACAAATGTTGTCCTCCAATTATTTTACATAACGTGAATGTGAAGACGATTGTTGATCAATTGAATAAATTATCCCCCAAGGTGGTTTATAATATTAATAACTCTACTAAAAATAAAAGCAAACTATTCTTTAATAACCTTAAAGTACATTTAGAAATGATGGAGTTGTTTAGGCCTCAGAACATCCCTTCATACTCATTTACACCACCAGAGTTGAGAAGAGCCTGAGTTATAATTAGGGGTTTGTACCATTTGACTGACATATCAGACATTAAAGATGCTCTTGATAGAGAAATTTCCAACACTATCAAGAAAGTGAGTAAATTAGTAACGCAGTTTTCTGCTAAGAATAAACACGACACGGTTTTATTTGTGGTTACCCAAGCGAGTGGTAAAAAATTGAACGATATTAGTAAAATTCGGTATATTTTGAATCAGTTTATAACGTGGGAAACACCCAAGTCAAGGAAGAGAGAGATTCAATGCTTTAGGTGTCAATCGTGGGGTCATTCTGCCCATAACTGTAATGCGAAATTTAGGTGTGTGAAATGTAATTTGGAATACGATCCGGGCGTCTGCATCGTTAATAGGGGGAAATATCCACAGTTTGTATTAACTGCAACTAAGGAGTTCATGTAGCGAGCTATAGTGGCTGCCCCTCTTACAAGATGGACATAAAGAAGAAGGAATTATTGACTAAGATGAGATTAGGAACAATGTGAACAGAGCTATTTTAAATAGTCAATCGGTGAACGAGAAAACTTTGTTTGCCAGTCTATTCCGTAATAGTGTTAATAATTCTCGAAATAATGCTCAGTCGTTAATAGAAGCATTTATTAAAATCGGTGAATATTTTAATGAATCAAACTCTATATCTTTGGAATTGAAAATTATGAATTTTATGAAGACATATTGAACTATGCCAATAAAGGCGGCTAAACGAGGCGCGTTTACGAGGTACTAATTAAGTATGACCCGAAATAATTTGGTATTTGTTACTTTTAATGTGAGATCCTTAGTCGAGTTAAGTAGATGTGTTGAATTAATTAAATTTTTAAATTATAAAAATGTGGATGTTTGCTTTGTACAGGAAACTAATTTACGCGTCAATTCAAGAGTATCCTTGGAGAATTACAATTTTATCAGGGGCACTTCTAGCCAGGGCACCGCAATATTTATAAGGAAGCATATGAAATTCACTCCCATTTATATGTCGGATTTAAGATTTCCAAACAGCTTTATGGTGATCAACTTGTCGTTTAATGGTAGAATCAAGCGATTTTTATTAGGTAGTATTTACATACCTACTAATTTTCCACGCACTGAATTTGTCTCAAGTCTCGATATTGAAAGCAATTCGTCAATGTACGACGGAGTGTTTATGGGAGGCGATTTTAATTCGAGAAATACATCATGGGGTGATTCCATTGTAAATTTAAACGATCAATGTTTCTGTGACTGGTTGAATGTATCTGGAACTAATTTGACTAGATTATGTGGCATATCCCCTTCCTTCACGGGAGCTTCATCATATTTGGATCATTTTCCTTTGAAATTAAATTTTAAATTCTCTGAGTTTAACGTAATCTTATCCCCTCCGAAGTTCTTTATATATTTTGAGGAAACGAATTGGGAGGAATTCCGAGAGGGAGTTCATTTTAACATGTTAGGCATCCGCATTCCTTGGAACAGGAAACTGGATAATACTGAGGTTGATGCTAACATTCCGTTATTTAATTCTGTATTAATTCTGAAATAACTAGGAATACAACGAGGATGGAAATAAAGAAAAGGAAATTTATTGTACCGGAGAATATTCGGAAATTATTGAGGATGAAATACGATTGGCAGAAGGATCTTAAGAACTTATTTCATCGAAACGGTAACAGAACTTCGGATGATACAGATTGTTGAGTAGTCAAATTCAACTACTGAAGACAATAATCAAGGAACAGGTGGAATTGCATCAGGCTACGGAAGTTGGCAGAAGATTGGCTAATATCAAACCGGGTAAAAGGGCGTTCAAAGAGGTTTATAAGTGTATCGGTTGCAAAAGATCTGGGGGCTTTGAGAAACTTTAGGTTGGTGATAATATTTGCCATGAAGATATTGATAAGGTTGAACAGTTTAGGAGAGATTTTTCAAGTGTCTATAGATATACTGCCCCCGATAGAGTGAATATTATTATTGATGATTTCTACCGGAATTGGGGCATCAAATTAAACACGGCAAAATCAGAGGCCATATGTTTTCGAAATGCTTCGGCAAAACGCCCCGACGATGTTAGAAAGAGTAAAGCATTGAACCTCTCTCTACGGGGCTCAAATATTCCTTTTAAAAGTATCTGGGGGTAACCATGAATAAGTTATTTAAATTTAATCAACATGGCAGAATTGCCAGAGATAGGGACTTTAGCATTAAGGTCATGTTTTCGAAATTATTTGTAAATCGACATTTAAGCCAGAGGTGCAAACTTTTAATTTACAAGGTGTGTATCCGTCCTATACTGCTATACGGATTTTCCATTTGGTTCTCAGTTTCCCCAACGGTAATGAGGGAGCTGAAAATTTTAGAACGGAGTTGTCTGAGACTCTGCGTTAATGCAAATTATGAAAACTTTATAAAAAATATTCTCAAATTCAACTATTTATAGCAAGGCCGGGATAATACCATTTTCTTTGAACCCATTCTTACTTAAGAAATATTTAGATCGCATTGGGTACCATGAGAACCGATTGATGACGAGTGTTCTCCGGGTTCAATCTGAATTTAATTGGTCGGACAGTAACTATTTAGCACCAATAGGAATTATTCATGAGGACATTGATGCCTTATTAAGTGCAAATGATGAATACCGGTTACCACAGTTTTAAGGCCATTCATGTCCGGATTCGAATAGAGGCTAATAAGTTCCTGTTATATTTTATATTTCTATATAATTGTTATTTGGTCTTAAGACTTATTTTGACGTACCTTCAGTCAACGTAAACTTTTATGTTTTTGAACAATATAATTTACTTGTTTATCGTTTAAAATAAAATATTGTAATTATGTATTCGACTTAACTTGTGGCGTTATTCGTGATTTTAATGTCATTAGTGTTTATTGAAACAATACTCTATAGTTTTAAGCTATTATCAATTAATGTTATTGGTTAATTTTTCCTATGAAATCTTCCAGGAAAGACTTAAAAAAATCGAATTAATTGGCAGACCAGTAGCTTTGGTGATAAATTATAACCAATGGGTATTAATTTTACATGAAGACATTGATGCCTTAATAAATGCAAATTATGAATACCAATTATGGTCATTCATGTCCGGCATCGAATAGGGGCTAATATTTTTCTATTCTTTTTTATTTTTATGTATAAATTGATATTTAGTTTTAAGTTTTATTTTAAGATCCCAGTTTTGATATACATTCGGTCAATGTAATCTTTTATTATATTTTGAGCAATATAAATTTACTTCTTTTTCATTTAATGTAAAAATGTACATATTTAATTAACAAAGCTTGTGGCGATATTCATGAGTCTAATGTTATTAATCTTTATTGAAGTAATACTATATAGTTTTAAGTTTTTACCAATTAATGTTATCGGTTAAATTTTCTTATGTTATCTTTCTTGAGTCTCAATAAAAATTGAAAAATTGAAATTGTCCAGGCAGAGTAGTTGTTGTTTGTGTATTTGCCTCCTACGCATTTTGTTTTTGCTTGTTTGCTTCTTCATTCGCTGCACTTTGTTGCTGATTGTTTACTTCTATGATCCCTGTATTCTATTGTTGGCTATTTATTTCGTATTTTTTCGTAAACAACTGCATTGTTTTTGGAGCTTTTGTTTATCATTTTTTGCATGATCACGTCCATTGTGTTGTTTTTGGAGCTTTAGTTTATTATTTTAACAACATCATTTCCACTTTCGTAACAATACTAAATGTTTAAATTTACTAAACCATTTTTATGTCTTCAAGATTTGGTAAATTTACAATTTTATTATTTCTCCTTAATTTTCAGAAAATTCCAAAACTAGATTTCTCCTTTAGCAGACTTTTTTGGGTTATATTGTCATCTGCGTGACAACGACCTAATATCGTATCACATAAAAACAATAAACAAAAGCCACCAGCTACACTAACACATACGTTATAAGAAAAACAACAACAACATCAGTATGAGAAAAGGATATAGACAAGTAAGCAAACGCAACAAAAGCAACGTGTCGCGATAAAGTTCTTGAGAAGGCGAGAGCACGAACCTTCCACTTTAAGAACGTTCAATTGGCTCTTTGTGTTGAACTATAAAAGATCAAGACAAAGCATACGATGAATCAGCAATAATTCAGTCAGTCTTGCGTGAAGACAAGTTGCGTGTGAAGCCCTTCGCTAAGTATCCCCCTTTTTTCCAAGTTTTTTGAGATTTGTCTTAGAAATTGTCTTCTAACAGAACCAGTATTTCGACAAAATTCAGTTTAAATTTTTTTCTATAAATTCAATAATAATAACATAGAAAACAAGGTTTTTTTGTAAAAAAAAAGTTTTCTTCCCACAAATAACAAGTTTTATTAAAAAAAAATTACTGGAATCGCTGGAAACGAAGTAAAGTCTACCGCAGTGTTTGCGCGGACAGAATTGTGAGCAGAGAATAGCGAACAAGCAATTAATTTTGTATCAATTAAGTGTGAACTGGAGCACAAAAGTAGTGTGAACAACAAAGACAGTTTAATTGAAATAAAACACATAATTGTTTTATTGTTAATATTATTATTATTAATATTTTTACCTTTTAAAAAACGTTTAAATATGAGTTCGTTAATTACAAGCCAAGTAAAAACAAATGTGTTTAGTTTCAGTTAAACTCTCTTTATTGTCCACACTGCTTTTGTACCACTGTTCGAACTTGTACCACGTATAAAATAACTATAACAATATGTGCTTGTTCGTTATATTCCTCTACCTACAACCTTTTTATACTCAACAGCACTTGATCTTCATTCTCTGCTCACAACCTTTTTGTAAGCACAACACTTCTGCTCGCGTAAACACTAACAACTCTTACCGACTACCCACGCAACTTGCATTCACACCGCTACTTATTAGTTCACACGCAACTGCACGATCATACTTGGCTTTCATTCTATCACTGACAGAGAACAGAAAGATACCATTCACATTTGCTGACCATTCGCCAATTCATTGTTTTTGCAATAATAAGAATATGCATTGTTGTTTGTTTAGTCACTTCTGATTACCGTTGGCCATTTTACATTCTCTTTTGTTATGCCGTTATACATCAAACAACGAAATAATTCAATGCCACATGAAATAGCTAAAAACATTCACACTTTTCGTCCAGTATCCGTAGCTTTGAGAGTATGAAAACAGAAAGCTAGAGCAAAAACAATACAAAACCGAATGAGAACATATATATGTAGCAGACATGCAATGCAAGTATAATTTTTTGTTACACTCCGTTTTATGAATAATAACATGTATTGCTTTACGGAATTGATTTATATTGTCAACATGAGATTCGTTTTTGTGATTGTATTCAAAATTTAAAATTAACCAATCAAACCGTTCTCCGATCGCTATCTTTTCCAAAGGATATCTCATTTCTTGTAGGTCGTTTGTCCTCGTCCTTAGTTGATATTATCTTCGTCAGTATTGGGTCACTCCTTTGTGCTTTGAACCAGCCTTCGTTGGCCTCGATCTACGTTCGCCGGATGTCGATGATGGCTTCCTTCTTCTCAGCCTTCACACAACGTTTATGCTCTAAATTACGAGGTCGGGTCGAGAGTGTATCAGCATTCTCATGTTTTATGCGTCTTCCTTTTACTAATGGCAATACTTCGAGATCATGGTCTTCAATTTTCTTGCATCCTTTTCTAGCTTTTACATCTGCACTCGTAATAGTATGATGATCATTACTATCCACATGTTTCTCGCGGCTTTTCTTGGATCTACCCGTTTCATCGTTGAGCGTATTACAAACCTTAAGCTGGAGGTCCATACCACGCGTTCTACGCGTTTTCGCATTCTACGCGGCTGTTAAAAAAGTAGAATTAATGCATTTATTTAGAGCAAATTACACGCACAAACGCGTAGGATGCCTTGACGCATAAAACGCGAAAAGTAGATCTACTTTCTACTTTTGTAAGCATCACAAGCGGCGCGCTTACGAAACAGCTGATTTTGACAAGTTGTCTTGTTTTAGTTTGTTTTAACTTTAGGAAAGTTTCGGCAAAAAATGAGACACTTCTCGTTCCAATTACAAAGGATGCACCCAAAATCGTCTACTGTTCTTTTGGAGCTTATTGTGCACACTTGTGGCATAAAATATTATATTCACAAACTCAATTTATTCTATAAATTCTTTAAAATTTTTAATTTCATTTGCCATTTTTGTACGAAATGTTTGTTCAAGTAATTTCAATCAAATGTTTATATGTTGTTAACAGCTGATCAAAACAAACTTTGACGCGTAAAAAGCGTTGCATGTAACTTGAAGCGTAGAATGCGAAGAAAGTATGAAATGCGTGCAACGCCAGTTTTATGTGTAGCAATGGCACGTCGTCTTGTTAATGAGATAGATTTAGACTTCTTGCGTGGCGCTTTGCAGCTTCTTTGAAAATGACTCTTTCTAAAGTTGAAGCATTTAGGTTTATCCTTTTATCGGTTTTCTCTCAAAACTTGCTTCAGAATCTCTTTAAATTTACTGCAAAGGCATTCTTTTTCTTCCACGGCTTTCACTTTTCGCACGTTGTCCATTTGGTCTAGAAATCGTACGAGCGGTCTCTTAGGCTAGTGCGAAAGCTACGGCCTCTGCATAGTTACCCTTCAGTGTAGAACATACCGCTAGTGTAATGTCAGGGTCCCGTATGCCATTAACAAACGCCTCGGTCTTAAAGTTGTCTATCAACGGGTGGTTTTCTCCTGGGTATGTAAGCTGTACTAAACTCTCAACCTCTATTCCAAAGGCTTGTAATGATTCGTTTGGCTTTTACGCCCAACATTTCACCTCCATGCGGTACAGCTCTCGTTTGTGCTTGTCGCCGAATTTACGCTGTAACGCCGCCATAAAGTCTTTGTAGTTGTCTCTATAGCTGGCTGGCATGACTGCGACACCTTTTAACGCCAATATTAGTTCCAAAGCCTTCTCCTCATCGTCCCAAGGGTTTCTGTTGGCAACTATCTCAAATTGGAATTTGAAGACGGATGGAGGTGAGCTACCATCAAAGTAAGGTGGTTTTACCCTGCCGGTACTTCCTGACACGAATCGCGCAGCTTCCGGTCGCTGGCTCTGGAGGTTCTTAATCATCTCCTCCATTATAACTTTTATTTTTATTCTCCATGCTCCATAACTGCTGCTTGCATATTTTGGTTTTCGACTCTAAAAGCTTTTTGTACATCATCGAGAAGTTTCTGATATTCGGCAGCTAGTACCGAATTTATGTCGACTCCGCTAGGGGTTGCAGGGGCCTGAAACTCTCGTCCCTCTTTATCCTAGAACTCGTAGGATTCGATGTCGACGTCCTGTAGATGTTCTCTTAACCGCCTCTGCAGTTCATTCTTTGTGCCCGCTGTTGGCAAATCCGGTTTTCTCAACTCTCGTTTAAGCCGGTCCACTGTTAGTTCCAATAGTTTCATTTTATTTATTTATTTAATTTTTTTTCTTTTATTTTATTTTTACTTTTTTGATTTTGCAATCCCACTTCTGACACCAATTATTACGTTTTTACCTTTTTAAAAACGTTTAAATATGAGTTCGCTGATTGCAAACAAAGTAAAAATATACATGCGTTTAGTTTCAGTTAAACTCTCTTTATTGTCCACACTACTTTTGTACCACTGTTCGAATTTATACCACGTATACAACAATAAGTATAACAATATGTGCTTGTTCGTTATATTTCTCTGCTTACAACCTTTTTATAAGCAACAGCTCTTGTTCGTTATTCTCTGCTCACAACCTTTTTGTAAGCACAACACTTCTACTCGCGTAAACACTAGAGGTGTGCACAAGACGTTTAAAATTGACGTTTGTATTGTATTTTTCGCGTGACCGAATATTGATTGTAGCAGCAAATATAAATAAGAGTGAAGCAAAGATAGAGAACAAAAAAACAGATGCACCAGTGTTGTACCTTGTGTGTATTTACACATATTGTGTGTAATTTTTTATTGTGTGTGTAACATGCGTGTAATTAGCTTCGTGTGTAATTTTACTTTTTGTTCTACCTTTTTCTTAAGTCGTTAATTTTCAACAGTCAATTTGTTAACACTGATTGTTTTGTAAATTTACTGCAATTTCTAACACCATGTTGCAAAAATAAACACCTACATCCTTCTCTTTCCAATTTAAATACATGTAAGGCAAACATTTAGATGCCGTAGTCTAATAGATAGTGTGTTGGCTTATTAGACGTAAGGTCAGAGTTGAAACCCCTGGTCAGACAGCAAAACGAAAATATGAAAAAATTTCTTCGGCGACTTCCTCTTAGCAGATATCTGGCAAAAACTCTGAGAGTAAATAAAATTGCCATGAAAAGAGCCTCAAAAATCTGTCGTTCGAGTCGACTTTAAAACTGTAGGCCCCGACACTCATATTTACATAAAATTAACGCACTAAACATAAGTGGTGTGAGAAGCTAGGTCGTAATCCTGACTGAAGGGTTGTAATGACCAATTATGTAAGGCTAAAGTTTCATATATGGATTTACATGTATTTTTTGTGCTTTAAATAAATGTTGAAAATGTTGTATGTATATACATATATGATTAAACTATATAATTTTAATGTTTACATAATATATGTATGCAATATTTGGAAAAATAGAATTGTGTATGTAATTTTTTTTCATATGTGTAATTTCGATGCCAGTTGTGTGTAAGTCATAAAGTTGTTGGTGGTAATACTGAACTGCACTCATAAATCATTGTACAACAGTATAAAAGAGAGTTGTCTGCTGAGTACAACAAAAATATTTTACTCTTCATAGTGTCACAACGTGCATTTCTTTTTTCAGTAAATGGGAAAGAAAAAATTTTTTTACATACCATCGGTTTCATATGTGCTTGCGTTACAAGCGTCTACCGAAAAAGTAGAATCAGTGGAGTTGTTTGTGACAAGTTACAGAAGAAAAAGCTTACAATGCAGTGTTGGAAAATGTCAGCAGTTTTTAAAGTTGACATGTCAAGTTATATACTATTGTGAATGGTTTCGATAAATATGTTTAAATAGTACGTTATTATTTTCACATTTCATATTTCATTATAAAGTTTATTACTAATTTAAAAGGAAAATACATTAAAATACATTTTTAACACATTTCTTTCATGAACAAAATATGTAAACTAGTTGTTTATTGTTTTTATGTATTGTGTATGTGTATCATGAACAAAATATATCAGATGTAGTCATAAGTATTTACGCAAAAGAGCATTTTTATATTTTTCTTAAAAAAGCTTATTAATAAACTTACTTTTTAATACCACCTTTTGAATCAATGACCGCCAGAAACCTTTCTGGAATTAAGTTAATTAAGTTTTGGGCAAATTCGGTAGTCAATTTAGATCCAATTTCGCTAATTTCTTGTATAGCCTCTTCGCGTTTTCGATTTTTATCTATATTCTATGATATTTTATGAAAGCCTAAACATTTTCAATAATGTTTAAGGCAGGGCTCGGAGAAAACCATGGAAGAACAGCCTGACCTATCTTTTCTAAGAATCCTTTGTGATAAGGGGCAATGTCGGAAAAAGGCATGGTAGTTTATAATTTCGCGATAACCAGAAGTCCCTTTTATCGGTACCAAATTGCCAAAATCGTGATATGATAGACATCCCCAAAACATCACTCTGCCGCAACCAAATCTGTTAAATGGTTGTACAGCCTTTTTGTTTTGTTTCGTGGAAGATGCATAAAGCGCTACAGAACGACCCTTGGAATTAAAATGCAGCCTCATCCGCCCACAATACATCGTACCAAAACTCTAGTGTTCTTAATATACTCCAAAGTAATTTGTCACCGACAGATGTGACTTTAAAGCAGTCTGGTTATCCAGGCTAGGCAATAGTAAAAATTTTTTTTCCAAAATTTGCTTCCAGTAACAAGTACTGAGACATTTTTTAACAAAAACGTAAAAATTCTCTTTTGTGTAAATACTTATGACTACCTCTGTAAAAGATTGTTTTTATGTACTGAGTGTCATCTATTTTGAATTTATTAATTTGTAAACAAGAAAAATGGAGGATAAATTAACTAAAAACACTCGTTTAGAAAATACTCGTTTTTTCGTAGGCCAAAAAGGTACAAAATATCACATACGTAAACTCATAAATTTATATTTAATGCCATAAATTATTTTATAATCACAATTTGATCATCCATTTCTCCCATAAAACGCATTGTGTGTAACTTGCAATAAAAAACGGCAAGAACTGCATGTAACACAAGGCGCGTGAAACTGATGGTATGTACTTTCGGCTTTATGTACTCATATTTTTCAACGAATACACTACTGAAATTCATTTGACAATACTAAAAATTTAGCTTCAGTAATGAAATATGCTCTTACAACACAAAGCATATTTCCGTTACTTCACAAACAAACGAGTGCTGTTCAGTGATGCCAACTCTTCGGACACCAAACGCGTGAAAAAAAATGAAAAACGGGCTAAAAAGGGCTATATTGAAAAAATTACGTTTTTAGTACAATACAATTTCATTTTTTTCAAAAAAGCGCATAAAGGGGGCTAAAATTAAAAAAGTCTTTTCAGATAAAACCACCACAATTTTTAAACAAAATAATTTATTAATCGATATTATTGCTTTAGAGATCATTTTCCGTTCACTAGATTTAAGGTACTAGATTAGTTTCAAATAGAATTTACATTACAATCTTTCAAAGTTGGTCCTTGTTAAATAAGATTTGTACTTCTTTGTCATCCTCTTCTTCATTCTTAAATCGCTTTCGATATGGTATTGAGACTTGGCTCTGTCATGTGTTCTGTGGAAGCAAATGGTGAATGAATTGCAGTATATAACGATAGCGCAGCCTGACATTTCTTTTCCACCTAATTATTAGGTAAACACAATTTTGAACTTTCAGAAAAGCTTGTGTTTCCCGGTACTTTTGGTAATTCTATGTAAATAACAAAGAAGAAAACAAGAAATAGAAAAAAAGTTCTGTCACATTGGTTTACAATTCGTCATTGCCAGAGAAACGTAAGATAATATTTCCATACAGAGTTAAAGGAAAAACGGGCTAAACAAAAATACTGAAAAGCGCAGAAATTGCGCGTTTTTTAGTTTAGGGCTAAAAAATTTTTTTCGCGTTACAAACATTCCAAAAAGGGCTAAATCTAGCCCGAAAAGGGCTAAGTTGGCATCACTGGTGCTGTTGTATACTTTGAATAAAAGAGAAACACACATTTCAGTGTACTCGTAAAATCAAGAGCAACAGAAAAGAGAACAATTCAGTATTCCATTCGGTGAAGGGTAAGCTAGCAGAATGTCTTGTCACTTATGTACTGGGTGTGATATATGTATTATCAATAAATATGTTTATATTTCATATTCTTACATTTTTAATCATATAAATGTCTGGATCGCAATTTGTAAAAAATCCTTCAACATTATTGTTATTTTCTTAAGGTGCGGTTAGATATGGCAAATGTTTTCCACAATTTTGTTTGCCCCAATTATGACTGAAGGAACTAAAATTTTATTTTATGGTCACACTACGCACATTTTTTTCTCATTTTTGTTTCTTCAAATAGCGGCAAACAAAAGTATGGTAAACATGTTTGCCATGTGGTCACATTTAAAAAATATTTGCCACAAAACAAATGTTAGACTAGAATGTTGGAAAGCAAAAATGCGTATATACATTTTCACACGTAATCGAAGATGAATATTTTATGGTTTTGTGTTGCGAAGCTTCTGTGATATTTTGCAAAGGGAAAAAAGAAAGACGACTATGACTTTGAAAATGAGTTCAGCGCTTAAAAAAAGAAAAAAAAACAGAAAAATTATGTTTTTAATCACAATAAAATTAACATAAACAAATGTTTACATTTTTCCAGTGTAGCCAATCACCATATTTGAACATCGCTGAAATTATGTACATAACTTAAAATAACTGTTAAATCTAAAAACTGGAAATCGAATATACATATATAAATTGAAGGATTTCTTTTAGGTCTAATTTGAAAACTATTTATAGATATTTTTGAGAAAGGTTTTTATGTAATTTTGGTTGAAAATTTATCCTCTAAAATGATTGAATTCCAAAATGTACTACGCTTATGTAAAAGGAAAATTGGAGTTATGTTTCTGCGTTGTATTACAATACCCCATTACAATTACTCGTACCGTCCACTTCAAGAGTTACATTCATAACATTGTACTTTGAATATTTTAACCTGCTTATTTTCAGGAACAAAATTTGTAGTGATAATTTGGAGAAAAAATCATAATCATTGCAATAAAAATGAAAAGTTTTCTATAACAAAAACAAGAACTCTTTATTTTTATGTACTAAAGAGTTAGGTCGTTTCAGAGATCTTTTTCTTTAATGAAGATAACCATTTTACTGAAAAAATCATTACAACCCCTGAATAGCTTTGATCTAAAGATGTATAACAATTGATATATTATACTCTGAATGTATCTCTGTGTATGCAGGCACCCAAATATTTATACGTATATAATGAATACATTTACATCGATTAAAAAGGTTTCCATAAAATAAATTATTTATTTGCATCAAATTTGAATTCATTAATTTTTTACGATTTTAGTGATGTTTTAGTTTTGCTAGTAAGCAACACAAAATTAAAGAGCTTTTATTTGCCACTGTTTGCCCATACGAAAAATATGTAAGAGCAAACAAATATTTCCCAAAAAATCATAAAAATATTTGACACAGGGTGGTCACATTAAAAACATTTTTGTTTGCCCGCAAAATTATTTTGTGGTCACATTATGGCAAACAAATATTTTACGTTTTTTGGTAAATATGTTTTAGATGTAACCATACCTTTATATACCTGAAACTAATATTTTTATTCAACGCAACATTTGGACTCACCTTTCTCCATCTGCCCACAAGTATTCGTATCTCGAACCTCCACACATAGTTGGACATGTTGTTTCATTGCAATATTCTGAAACTGTGCCATATATTAAATTGATGCGATTAAAAAAGTCCACAACTAGAAATAGATATTTTAAATCATAAGTAAATATTATTGGGTCATTTAATTAACAATGCATCAATTATTTTCAATTATAGTTTTTCAATACATGAGGAGAATTCGTTAAATATTTTCATTAATATTTAAGTCGGAAGAACTGGCCACGAAAAAACATGAACGGATTAATCTCAAAACTATTTCATGGACTGCTTACATAACAAATATTTCAAAAGAACTTTTCTTTAAAACTGCTTGTGAACGGCATTTGCGAAGCAGCGTTGCCACGACCAAAAAAATTTTATAACCAAAATTAAATAAAAAATAACCAAATAAGCAAAAAATTAACCAAAATTTTTTTATGTAATTGCATTTGTTTTTAACAAATTTAAGGTTTAATACAAAAATTTTATTTTTTCTGTGTAGTTAAACTAAAAATCGGTGACTCAGTTTTTTTTTAAATAGCGTTTTTAGTTTATTGTGGGGGACAAAAGTCAAATGCACTCTGCCTCAAAATTTCAGATGGATACAATTGCAAATATCAGATTTTGATTTTAAAAACGATTTAACGATTTTAAAAAAGGGCCTAATTCATGACAATAAATTTTTGAAAGAAAAATTCCTAACTAATTTTTAATTTCGTTCTAAAATTATAGTCGCAACTGAAGTTGTGCGTTTATATTTCCCAAATAACAAATTCACTTTAGTGGAAAAAGTTGCTTAACAAATTTCGGCGGCGGGACGAGTCCTTAAAAACGACGGTTATAAATCAATTGACAAGTTTCTCTGTTTTTGGCAATCAGGAAAAATGATGAGTTTAATAATGCAATAACAATTATGAACGTGAATGAAAATTCTGACTCTGATTCGGAGAATACTAATGGTATCTGAACAAGGAAAAATATTGCAAGAAAGTCCGAACGGACATATAACGTAAATAGAAAAAAAAGAAAGGAAGGCCTTTAATATTTTAGCATATCAAATAAAGAACGGTCACTTAAGCCTTTTAGAAAACTATTAACTGCCACTACTCTCTACTCTCACGTAGATCAAAGTCGGCGATTAAAGATATACCCTCTAATTCACTTTATAAGAAGAAAATGCCAATCACGAAAAAGAAATAGGATAACCAACAGGAAAGGGCTTAAAAAGTTTTTACCTGCATATTGTCATCTTTTTTATGATAATTTGTCTTATAAAAACTAATTTTTTACAATTTACTTTAGACTTAATCCTCTTAATTTCATGAATTACTACCGTTCATTATTTAAACCTGAATTATTATCATATATTTCACTTTCAACTCAGTAAAAAAGGCCTAACTGAATTTTTATTTTCAAAAATGTCAACGAAATAAAGGCCTATCTTCGAAAACTTCATTAAAACGAAAATGTAAAATTTTTTAAATGAGAAGTAAAATGTTTTGCTGTTTTTTTTTTTATTAAAAACCGTATTAATATTTTTGTTGTATCTAAAATTTTGCATATTTTTTAAGTTTTTTGCTTCTCCTGTAAAATAACAAAAAATTGATTTAGCCATTTTTTATATTAGGCCATCGAAATAATAAATTAAGGTTTTTATTTATTTGAACGTAGTAAAAACGCTTAAAGACATAAAACGCTTTGCTAATGATTGCAAAGCTTGTAATACCAATTTTTAAATAATATTAACGATAATAAAAAAAATAACCAAATTGAAGAAAAAATACGCATTTACACATTAGAAAAAAAAATAACCAAATTTGGTTAAAATTAACCAAAACGGCAACGCTGTTGCGAAGGTAATATTCTCCTAACTGTTCAGTTGAGTTGTTAGCAGATGCCAAAATGGCTTTCTACACAAGGTTTTTTTAGTACCAGTATTCTGCTACTCGAGAGTCGTTTAATAAAAAATATAATTCATCAAACATCGATTTTGCTTATTAGTTAATTCTGGCTAATATTTCGGCAGAAACGCTATAGTATTCGGGTTAAAGGATCTGTGTCCACCATCTGATACATACGGGACCAATTTCATATCTAGGAAATTTATAAAGCGTGTACAATTTACGGTACAATATTATCATAACTAGTAATAGCGCCTGTTAGATGCCGTTCGGGTTGGAGTAATGAATTGGATAATGGCGTTCGGGTGTAAAAGGTTAAGGTTAATTTGAACTACTATCCACATTGTTGGCGCGCTGACGTGTTGTTTAAGTAGTTGAAAAAATTCTGACAAATTTTTGATGCACTTAAAATTTTTGTTACAATTTTATGTTCGCTGCATACCAAAAACTTTTCAATAGTCATAAAATAATATGGTCAATAGTCATGTTCCTTCAAGAACTGATAATAGTCGAGTTAAGGGTTATTCTGCATAGACTTACTTACCTGGCTATACTGACGGAGTATAAGTGTGATTTTTTTTCTGTTTCTAACGCATGAATTCCTTCGACTATAAAACATATATCTAACCCGATCACTTGTCTGCTGTTTTTAATCACACTACCAGAACAATTTATTTTTATTATTATTATATACAATTTTAATACATATTTAATTAAAATATATGTACATTTGAATAAAAGAATTATATAAATATTGAAAGTAGTCAACGAGTGATATGGTAGACCCATTCCTCAGCGTTTACCCTTCGTTTTGTCCTTTACAGTTCTTGAATGCGTCATCTGCTCCAGTCTTACATGATCTAGTAAAGATATTTATTAAATAACAGTAAAATAATTCACACAGAAAATCTACTTACATTTTAAATTTTCAAACACTGGTCCTTTCATATTGAACTTTGATTTCATTATATTTATATCTTAAATGTTTATATTAATTAATTAATGTTGCCTCTTTTTCATTAATTTTTTTTTTCAAAGTTTTAATTTTTTAACACTTTTAAAACATAAAAAAAACATAAAACTAAAACACACGGTTACGATTAATTTTTAAATTTTTCTAATGTAATTTTTTCTTTTGATAGATATTGTCAAAAATATTTATGACACCATCAATTGTGACAAACAAATAACCGGTCATTCTACCGTCGCTAATGATGTATTGTTAGAAATGGAACTCTACAGCTGAACAGAACTATAAAATGTTATGTATGTATTAGAAAGTGAATGTTGTGTTAGTTGGGTCAATCATTTCGTGTAGGATTCTTTTGAATTAATTTAAAAGAAAATTGTATGCTTTACAATGGATTCGTCTACTGAAATGACAAATTCAGGGCAAATAATCAAAGAAATCCATTATATTTTTGTTGCATATCAGAGTTTACTTTGTATATAAAAATAAATATAATTAGTATAAATAATAGAATAATATATTAAAAAAAAATAAATAAAAAGATATCAAAAAGTTCATCTTCTGTATGTACATTAGAGCGACTCAAGTTGTATGGAAGCGAAATTCGTGCAAAGTGTACTCCCCTTAAAATGAACATTAGTATTTTTTATGATGACATTTAAATATTTCGGCTACAGCTTCGACCTCTCGTGAGCTGGACCATTTTGAAAAAGGGTCTATATTTGAATATTTTGTTAATTTGTGGATCTGTTTCTTTACCAACATATACAATATGTAAATCGTAAGAAATGTTTTTTTAAAGCAGTATATAGAATTTGTCCAAGGACCTTTTTTAAGGTCATTCTGTACAAAAAAAAAGGTTTTTGAATTTTTTGTTCAGGGTTGTTTGTAATAATTAATGCCAAATTATCATATTTTAATCTTTAGTCGAATTAATTAATAACGGGTCTCAGCTTTTTTTGAAAAAAAAAAATACTATGGGGTGGTAGCCCTTCGTTGCAAATAGGGCAATTGGGTATCAATTTTTTTCTTTTGCCAAGTACATCATCTTTGTATGTAAATAATTCAGATTTTTGCAAATTATGTGCATTTTACACTGTGCTCTGGAGTATATAAAAATGGAATTTTTTTGTAACTCTAATATGATAGCGGATTTAGTTTCTAGATCATGTATGGATGAAAATAGGACTAAAGAAAGAAAAAAAGAAATGATCCACGACTTTTTGACGGCATATTTATTTCCCAAATTAAAAAAAAATTGTAAAATTTTATTGCTTATATTTACAAAACTACAAACCACAATTACAAACCAATAATTACAAAACACAGACTAGCCCCATTTTCAAAAAAAATTAGGTTCCGTGGTCTAGTAGGTAGTGTGTTGGCTTATTAGACGTAAAGCCAGGATTCGAGTCCCAGGCCAGACATCAAAATAAAATACAAAAAGTATTTTTTCGGCGATTTCCTCTCAGCAAAAACTCTGAGAGTAAATACAATTGCCATGAAAAGCTTCTCAAAAATTTGTTGTTCGGAGTCGACTTTAAATTGTAGGTCCCGCCACTTATATATAAAATTAACACACACAACAGAAGTAGTGTGAGCAACCAGGTCAATAATCCTGACTGAAAATGTATGTAAAGATTAAAATATGTTAATTTGGCATTTGTATTACTAAAAACTCTGAACAAAAAATTCAAAGACCGTTTTTTACAGAAAATCCTTAAAAAGGGATGATCCTCCTTGGACAAATTGTATATACTGTTGGACACGCCTTAAAAACCCTTTGATGATTTGTCTGATGTTTTAATTAACTATAATGTTTATAAAGGTGCGGTCAGATATGGCAAATGCTTGCCATAATTTTGTTTTCCCTTGTTTGCCAGAAATATGACTGAAATAACTAATATTTTGTTTTGTGGTCACACTACGCACATTTATTTTCCCATTTTTGTTTCTTCAAATAGCGGCAAACAAAAGTTTGATAAATATTTTTGCGATGTGGTCACATTTAAAAAATATTTGCCAAAAAACACATGTTTGACCAGAATTTTGGAAAATAAAAATATTTATACACATTTTCACACGTAATAGAAAGTGAATATTTTTTGTTTTGTGTTGCGGAGCTTCTGTGCTATTTTGGGAAGGAAAAAAAAAAAGAAAGACGACTATCGCTTTGGAAATGGGTTCCATGCATAAAATAAGAAAAAAACTGAAAAATTATGTTTTTAATCACAATAAAATTAACATAAACAAATGTTTATATTTTTCCAGTGCAGCCAATCACCATATTTGAAAATCGCTGTAATGATGTACATAACTTAAAATAGATGTTAAATCTAAAAATTGGAAATCGAATATGTATAAATTGAAGGAATTCTTTTAGGTCTAATTGAAAATTATTTATCGATATTTTTGAGAATGGTTTTCAGGGCACTTTGTTTGAAAATTTATCCTAAAAATGATTGAATGAATGATTGAATTCCAAAATGTACTCTATGTGTGTAAAGAAAAATTGGAATTATGTTGCTGCGTTGAATTACAATTCTCCATTATAATGACTCGTACCGTCCACTTCAAAGAGTTCCAATCATTACATTGTACTTTAAATATTTTAACATGTTTATTTTCAAGAACAAAATTTGTCGTGATAATTTGGAAAAAAAAATTAAAATCATTACAATAATAATGAAAAATTTTCTATAACAAAACCATGTACTAAAGAGTTAAATCGTTTTAGACATCTTTTTCTTTAATGAGATTTAAAAAAATAACCATTATACTGAAAAATCATTAAAACCCCTGAATAGCTTTCATCTAGAAAGGTACAACAATGCATTAACGTGGATTTATATTTCAGGCTTTGAATGTATCTTTGTATATGCAGGCACCCAAATATTTATATCTATATAATGGTTACATTTACAACAAATAAAAAGGTTTCCATAAAATAAATTATTTATTTTCTTCAAATTTGTATTCATTCATTTTTTTGCGATTTTAGTGATGTTTTAGTTTTATTAGTATGCAACACAGTCTTAAACAGCTGTTATTTGCCACTGTTTGCCCTTACGAAAAATATGTAAGAGCAAACAAATATTTGCCAAAAAATCATAAAAATATTTGTCACAGGGTGGTCACATTAAAAAAAACTTTTGTTTGCCGGCAAACAATTTTATTTGCCAAAAATGGCGGAATTTTCTGTTTGCCACGCAAATTTATTTTGTGGTCACATTATGGCAAACTAATATTTTATGTTTTTTGGCAAATATTTTTTGGATGTGACCGCACCTTAAGTATGTCTTCACTTTCTTTTCTGTGTGAACAGTGAACCGTTGTGTAAACCGTTTGTTTGCAGCTATCTAAATATTGACATACAAAAATACAATAAAAAATATTAAAAATAAAATTAAAATACTCGTAGATTATAAAATAACAAAAAACATATGAAACCGAAAAACAACACATAATAATTAAATAACTTAATAAAGTAAAAATTTACAATGGCGGAGTGTCATAAATACAAAGGAACAATACGGGGTGAAACAGGTATTAGATGTTCAGGCGTGTGTAGCAAAGTTTATCATTTGATCAGTACTCTACAAGAATTCAAGAGTCTAATTCTTTAATTAGATTTACATGTGATGAGTGCATCCAGTACATCCATAATGTTGATTTTATTTTAAAAGAAATACAACACGGTGTGACCAAAAACAAAAACAACTTAGTTGAGTATAAAAATGAATTCGAATTCTCTCTTAAACAAAATGAGAATGAACTGAAACAGCTGTTGGAAGCAAAGAGAGAAGGTATAATGAGAGATTAAAGCAGACTGATTACGAGCAAAAAGTATTTGAGAAAAATGTAAACGAGATTAAAAATCTATATTATGTGGAAAACGAATAAGAAAATAAAAACAAGGACATGTATAATATGATGGAGAAAAATAATGAAAAGATATGTAACGAAATAAAGAAAACAATAAAAGAAACAAATGATAAACAAAATAAAATGTCTGATGTGGAAGCAGTAAAAAATTCGATGTTGCCAGAAATAAAAAAGCAGGTATCATTAGTTGTAAAACCGAAAGAAAAACAGAAAATAGAAAAAACAAAAGAGGATCTTAACAATAAGGTAGATCCAATAGATTTAAAAATAACTAATATTGAAAATCGAAAAAATGGAACAATTGTAATCCAAAGCGAGTATAACGATGAACGCGAAAAGATAAGAAATGCGATACAAAGCGAAATGAGCAGAGTTATGATATAAAGATTCCGAAAGTATATGAGATGTCAATAATTGTAACGGATATGAGTTTCAAATATAGTGAAAATGAACTAATAGATAAATTTAAACTGCAAAATGCGATATTTAGAGATTGCGAAATTAAAATAATAAAATTCTTTGAATACAAGAAAAATAACAGAATTATACACAAAATCATAATAGATAGAGAAACATATACGAAAGTGATTTTTCAAAAAGTAAACATTGGTTGGGAAAAATGCTGATGGTATATAATAAAATGCTTTAAATGTCAAGGATACAACCACAAAGCAAATGAACGTAAAAATGAAGAGATATGATTTAAATGCAATGGGAAGCACAATTCAAAGGGATGTAAAGAAGAAATAATTGTTAAATGTGTAAATTGTGTCAAAGCAAATAAAAAAATTTAACTTGGGACTTGATGAAAACCATGTTGTTTCAAGCAAAGAATGTCAAGTGTTTAGAAATAAACTGAATATGAAAAAGAGAAGGATAGGGCTAACTTGTTAACAATCAATTTATATACATGGAATTTATACGAACATACAAGGACTATTAAATAATTTTAATCAATTGAAACAAATAGCAACATCTGAAGGACCAGAATTTATAATTGTATCTGAGACCCATTTAACTAAGGATATAAAAGAAAACGAGATACAACTGAACGATTACAATCAATATATAACATTGTCAAATTCAAAAAGAACAGGAGGAGTGGCAGTGTAGTTTAGGAATGTATGTCAAGTAACTAATATTTGTGAAATTGTTAATGAATCGAAACCGGTTACATGGCCAAATACAATACGACAAGATTCATTGTTATTGCAGTTTATAGATCGCCGAGTGGCAAAATAAATGAGTTCTGTGAAACATTTGAAAATGTAATAGAGGATATTTGTGAAAAGGACTGTGATATTATAATAGTTGGAGATTTCAACATAGACTGGTGCAAAAATATCACTTATAAAAGTAAATTAGAAAGTGCGTTTAATGATAACGGACTAAAGCTGATCATCAACGAGTATACCAGAATTACGAGAAATTCGTTATTACGTATTAACAAATAACCAAAATATGAAAGCTGTAATTAATTATAAAAACAGAATAAAAGATCATCAGGCAATTGATATAAAAATTGAGACAAATGGCAAAAGTCGAGATAATGAAACCAAGAGAAAAGTTGAGATTTTTAAATATAACAAGCAGGCATTTAATAGCACAATAATTAATCAAAGTGCAATAATATATAGCGATAACGAAGATTTGAATTATAATGTTGATAATTTGAAATTGTGTATGAAAAAAACCGTAGAGAAATTTACATTTTTAAGGACAATAAATAATAAGAACAATAACGGTTGGTTTAATAATAATCTAAGTCTACTAAAAAGAGAAAAAATATTTAAATACCAGACAGCTATAACGGAAAACACTGTGCAATCATGGAATGGCTATAAATTGATAAGAAATAAATATAAGCATAAAAGTGACTAAAAGAAACGTAATTATGTAAAAAATAAAATCAACAATGCCAAGGACAAGAAACAAATATGGAAAGAGATAAAAGACTTAGTACTAAAAAGGAGCAGAAATACGATTCACTCCGTGATATTTAATGATATAGAACTTGAGAATAATTACGAAATAGCCAATGAATTAAATAATTATTTTGTAGATAGTATTATTATAGTATTATATTAACAAGATTCCTGTGATAAATAGTAGATTTAAATTTTGTGCAATATCTTTACGAGAACTAAAAGGCATATGTAAGAATTTGAAAAATAAAAATGATTTTAAAAGAATATCGGTTAAAATGATCCTGGACAACTGGAATGTATTAGGCCCAGCTATGTTAAAGATTATAAATAAGTCTTTAGAAACGGGAGTTTTTCCTGAAAATTGGAAATATTCAATGGTTACTCCAATAGAAAAAGTAGCGAAGACAAAAAAATGTGAAGAATTTCGCCCAATCAATTCTTTAGAGACTTGTAAGAAAATTTTGAAGAAAGTAGTTGAAGAACAGCATGAGAGATATATGGAGCATTCGAACCTGTTTTCTATTTATCAATCAGGCTTCCGAAAAGTTTTCGTGTGAAACAATAAATTATGTGATAAATAAATGGAAATATGTGGATAAAAATAGGAAAATCTTGGCAATATTTTTAGATTAATTAATTAATTTGCATTAATGCAAAGGCCACTCTTCTTTAAAGGACTAAAATTATATAATATGCTGCCCAATTGTATTAAAAATGAAACTAATATGAATATTGTAAGGAAAGAAATTGTAAAATTTGTAAGAATTAATATCAGTATTTAAAAAAGAAAAAGAAGTAATAGGATAAATGTTGTAATGATTATATATTAAATTTGTATGTTTTTAAAGTGTATTTTTTAATATACTACTAAATAAAATAATAAAAAAATATATATGTTGATGATGTGCAGATTTGTACCAGTACTCGGTCAGAGAATATTAATTCTCGTATAGATTCTATAAATCGTACAAATTTACAGCTAACCTTCAATAAACGGACTATGTATCGATCCTTCTAATCCAAGGGCCATTTTTACATCTTGTCCTTAAAGTTAGGATTAGTTAAAGGTAACTTTAGCTAAAGTTAAATACAAAGACATCTTTAACTTTTATTCGTTATTACAACTTACTGATAAAATACAACTTTCTTAAAAAGGGCGTGCCAGAGCAATATAGGTAACTTTTATCCAATTTAAACAAGTTTTTTTACTTTTTTGTTTGTCTTAAAATAATTACAATAAATAAAAGAAAATATATGCTTCTCAGCCTCATGTCAGTAGTTACTGCTATAATTTTATTTTGACTTTCTGACACTAAAAATCAAATTATTATTTCCAAGACCTAATTAAAACATGAAAAAGGATACATAAATCATCAAGAACGAACCTTGCCTTGCTGTATTCAATTTGACACGCAGCCTACTCGTGGACTTTCCTGGATGGCATACTAGCACATGCTAGGTATTAATTAATGCGTGCAGTCCAATTGCTTAACAATAAATTATGGTTGTGCGTAAGGATTGGATTTGCATCGCGACACTGACCATCACAACTAAAGACTGTTTCCGCAGTTATCGGTCGCTACGCGAGCCATTGTCGAGAACTACAAAGAGAATGAAGGTCAGACGCAAGAAGAGGGAGCAGAAAGGATAGAGCGTAAGGAAGTCGAAATTTCAACTAAAGGAAATAGAAATAATAAAATTTTTTTTATTATTACTTTGTAGTTTTTGTAGTCTTTCTATCTGAGCATTTGTGCAGCACACACACAACATTGTTAAACCGAATTAAAAGTGTGGTTTAATAATTGAGTTATATATTTATCGCAGTTATAATTGATATTTTTTCTTATTTTTCTAAAGAAGATAATGCTTTAGCAGTTTTTTTACACATATAATCTATATGGTTTTTTAAAATTAATACCTTATAAAACCGATATATTTAATTTTTTCCGGTTTTTCTATAATTTTGTTATTAATCTCTATATCTGAGTTGTTATTCATATTTATTTCAATAATTTTTGTTTCATCTTCGTTGAGTTTTAATTTATTCATTTTTAGCCATTTATTTAGATAATTATTTTAGGTTTTTTTGACATTCTTCATCTGTTTTAGATATATTTAATATAAGAGCATGGTCTGTATATAGCACTATTTCGCATTTTTTTAAAACATTAGGCATGTCAGTAATATACATATATTATAAATAGCATAGCACCAAGGATTGATCCTTGTGGAACACCATATTTTTTTGTTATTTTACTTGACCTTACGTTATTGACTCTAGTTCAGTGAAGGGCACATTCGAAATTTCGTATCACATGTGATAGGCAAAGAAATTTCTGCTGACGCTGCGTTGACACACTAAGCTTACTCGTGTAATTTCGTATAATGATCGTGTGTTTGTTGTTTTGTGTTGATGCCAGAAAACAAAATCAATTCAGTTTAGAGTTGGGTTCGTTAACTCTTTTGAGTGTTCGCTCTTTCTAGTTCAGCTCTCTGTAGTGAACTAGGTCGTTCTATTAGTTCAATAGTTCAGTAGTTCTTTCTCAATTTCAGTTGTATTTAAACTGATGTAAACAATACAAATTTATATCAATAAAATAAAAACATATTCATAGTGTTTTTTTCATTTTAAATAAAGCGTAGTATTTAACATTTTTTCATTTTTATTAGTTCATTATGTGCTTGAAGCACTTTTTAACTAGCAAAACAAAAATATTTAATTATATACACATATTTACAAGGATATTAGAAAAAATAAAAAATTCAGCTTTTGGAAATCATCAAAAAACAAAAATAAATTATATACAAAAAATATATATTAATAGGAATTCAGTCTATTGCAATCGTTTTTAATAATTTGATTAAAAATGAGCATATATAAATAAAACTAAAAGAATTCAATCAAGATGTAAATATATACATATATGAAATGTAAATATGATGTATATAATGGATATATATATATATAAAGTTAATAGAAAATAAAAGTTATAAACAAAGAAAATTGGGAGGTTCACATGTTATTGTGTAAAAACACAAGAGTGTTTATTATTTGCCCTGTTGCAGAAAAAATACGCTCACATGGTACTGATGTGGTTACTACGCAAAGTCGTTTTAAAGTCGTTTCACCGTTGGATACAAATGCCTGCGTTCACTCCACCACGCAAGAGAATCCTTTTTCCTTTCCAGGTACTCCTCGTTCAGGTATTTATCAAATTCTGATTCCAGCAGCAAGGTTATTATCGGATTTCGTAATTTGGCTGAAGTTCATGTCGAATTTTTTCCAAATATTTTTTTGTGGAACTTCAGCAATATTTCCTTCCGTATCAGGTAATTCAGAGCTATTTGGTAGTCTAATTTGGCCGATTCTGTTGCGCAATAATTTCACGGCGTTTTCGTATGAGCTATCATTTTTAAAACCTAATTTTTTAAATCTTGGATCCAGTACAAATTACATAGAACTAAAACTTTACATTTTTTTCAGCGGAAATATCTTTTGTAACCTCATAAAATGGCTCGAGAACTGGTATTAGTTCCTCTAAAACCTCCCAATCTTCAAGTGCCAAAGATAAATCTGGTTTTGTGAGTGATAAGGTTGAAATGACAGCATCTTTTACGGCAACAATCCTGTTAAGCATGTCGTACGTGGAGTTCCATCGTGTTGGAACATCCTGTTTTAATTTTAGCTCTGGGAATTTCATTTGCCTTTGTGATTCTCTTAGCTTTTTCAAACCTTGAGTGCTTTTATTGAAAAATTCGACAATTTTTTTACTTTCGACACAGTATCACTCCACAAGTGCTAACTGCACAATCAGATTTAATGAATGGGCAAAACAGCTAATTCCCCTCCAATTTCCGATACGTACCGCTGCACAAATATTTGCCGCATTATCGCTCACAATCGCCGTAATTTTATTTTGAATGCCAAACTCTTGCACCTGCTTTTGAATAAAATTTTTTAAATTTTCTGCTGTATGTCTGTCATCATATTTGTCGCATGCAATTAAATTTTACTTTATTTGTATATAATGAGCAGTTATAGCCAAGTAACTATCATTTGTTTTTGAAGTCCATCCATCAGTAGTTAAACACACTACTGTAACAGCTAATAGTTGGGATTTTACTTGGTTTAATATATACCCATAAACTGCTTCCATAATATTATTAGACATGGTTTTCCTTGTAGGAAGCGTGTATCCCGGACAATGAGAGACAAGCTCTATTAGCCGTTCAAATTCCGGTTCTTCTACAATTCGTAGAGCATGGTGTCCTTTGGCTATCATTTTTAATACTTGTCTATCGATTAGCTCAACTTTACGAACGGGTGGAGGCTGATGGAAATATTGTGTTATGTTTTGCTGGGGTTGCTGAGGGAGCGTTGCACTTTGACTTGATTGGAAGCTGGTGGAAGATTGTACATCAGGCATTTCTACTTCAAGTACCTCTGGTGGAATTGGTGTCCGTCTTTCTATATTTAATGGTGTTAGTGGATGTTTTGTTCTCATATGTCGAGAAAGATTTCCATGAGAACCCCCAGCAATGGTTAGACTTATTTTGCAATATTTACACATTGCTCTTTTGTCTTCTTCCGCGGTGAAATGAGTCCATATTGCGCTAAATTTTCTTTTCTCAGCCATTTTTAAAACAAAGACTCACTAGGATCACTTATATTTCTTACACCCCAAGATCACTATAAACTTTAAAAATGACCAAACCAATTTTTACCGTTAGAATATGGAAGCAAAATTAAACAAATTGTTTTTACATGATTTAAAAATTGGCAGCACTGCGTGTATATCGAAACTGATAATCGTTGCCATTTGTAAAATTTTTTCAATTTTAGTTTTTTAGCTGACAAAAAGTTTACAATTTATTAATATTTATAAAAACATTCCTATAGAGTAACAGACCAGATTATCATGTGTGAATAAAACTCATTATCGAAATTTGATTATAAAAAATATTTTATAATCTTTTTTTTTAGCAGTAATGCGCTATTCCAATGTATAAAATTTGAATTATATTCGAGAAATTAAAAAAAATAATAATTTTAATACATCATCAAAACTTACATGAGTATTTATAAAAGCATGTATTTTTTTAATACATAATAAGAATTTCTTTGGACATTTCTTGTCTAAACCATCCTTTTAATTAAATTGAAAAAATATATTATTTCTATTTGCTACTTTTTGTATTTTTTGAAAATTTCGCGCTTTTTTAAGGAAAATGTCTTCATAAGTTCCTTTATTAATACGTGGCAACACCGCCGATGATGGCACTACCATATAACAGGAATGTCATGAAAACAATAAACAACAGAAAAGAACGAATATGAACGAAATGAACGAATAAGAAACGAGCGCAAGAGAGCCATGAACTACGGAGCTAAAATAATACATTTTTCAGCTGGTTCTCTCAGTTCAGTTGTATGAATAGTTCAATTGAACTACTTCGTTCGTGAACTACACAACTCTAGTTCGTTCGTGAACTACACAACTCTATTGAATAGTTCAATTGAACTAGTTCGTTCGTGAACTACACACGAGAACGATAAGCAAAATAAAAGGACGAATAAAAATGAAATGAACGAACGAGAGAGTCATGAACTACGGAGCTAAAAGAGCTCATTATGGTGACCGGCTCTCTTAGTTCAGTTGTATGAATAGTTCAATTGAACTAGTTCGTTCGTGAACTACACAACTCTAATTCAGTTGACGTTTAGCACTTGATGAAGAAAGATTTCGCTACGCAACTTTTTTGAATGATTTTTTGTTTTTTGCAAATACACGCGGCAAGATGTTTAATGAAAATTGAGAATATGATTTTTTTATAGAGATGGACGGTAACGCACAATGTATAGTGTGTTATCGCTCTTTATGTCGTCCGATGGAGTCCAGAACAAATATTGAATCATTTTGGGATAAAATGCAAAGTGAATGGAGGGCAATTCCTACAAGTACTTTGAAGAACCTTGGGCTAAGTATGTCCAAAAGAATAAGCGAATTCATAAATAATAAAGGAGGAGCAACTTCGTACTAAATTTTGAAGTTATTTAATTATTATAATATTTTCTAGTGAAGAGTTACTTCATTTTGTCACTTGAAATTACTTATGTGCCATATATTTTCTATTATAAATAGAAAATATAAAAAAAGAATTCAATGTTATGGTCCCTATTAGATAAAATATTAACCGAATTAAAAAATAAACTATAATTTATAAACATTTGAAAACAATAAACATATACTTTAATCAAAAAACAAAAAATATTTCAAACCGCACTTAACAATACACACACAACACAATAAACCAATTTTTTTTTATTTGCCCAGTGTACGACTCTCAAAAATTACGTTGCATTTTGTTCTCCGCTGCTTTACCAACACAACCAAAACTATCATAGTATGTGTTTGCCCTTCACCGCTCTAGTTAGACTTAAACCAATCCAATTCATTATCTCGTGCTCCACAGTTGTATAATTTTCGTATCAGAATGTCTCTATCTATCGTTTTAAATACTCTTTTAAAATCAAGAAATATTGCCGTTATTTTCCAATTTTTGCATCTATTGATAACAAAGTTTACCGCTGTTTCGTATGAATATCGTTTTCTAAACCCTGATTGATATTTAGATAAAATATTATTAATATTATTATTTTCTAAGTATTGTTCGAGTTGTTTTTTTTTTTTTGTTATTTTTTCAAGAATTTTTCACATAATTTTAACGAGTTTATTAGCCGAAGTTCTTCACTTTTTCGTTTTCGATACTTCTTTAACATGTGTTATCATTTATGTCTACTAATTTTTTGGGAAAATACCCCAGATAGAAATGCAGACAACGCGATCCCTTATCATAACCCGATAGTCGGGTTGTTAATGGTCAATTACTTAATTATTCTACACCCTTTAAAGCCGGCAACTAAGTTGAACGTACGTCATTACGAAAAACAGATTCTATTCAAACCATTAAATATGAAGAAAGATGTTTAGTTGATGTAGATGTGAAGTTAAACAAAAGTTGCAGTTCATAGCATTGAACGCTTTCGAATGATCCAGTAGAGTGAGTTTTGTCAGTAATCTATTGAAATCGCCTACGAAATATTTTTCATATTTCATTTTGTTTGAGATGTATGATCTGGTATTTGAACCGTGACATTTAATAAGCCAACACGCTACCGACCAGACTAAGACGATTAAATTAATCAGCTGCTTACGGAAGTGTCTAAAATTGCCACTGAAACGAAAAAACTTAACAAATGACCTCTTACAAAAATATTTATGGTTGATCACTTTATGCTTACGATTACAAGTCCCCCAAAGTAAAAGTAGAAAGTGGTTGGTTGCTTAATCTTCGATCAATGAAATTCAGAAAAACTCTACAGCTAAGTAAGAAAGCTCTTATGTACATATATTGGCCGGTGATTGTGCTAACTATGCAGACGACCACCCAGGATGTTAGAGAACACCATTGACAGTATTCGAATGGACCTCGGGACATATTCAAATTGATTATGCGGATCCATTCTTGGTTTCCATGCTGTTAATAATTACTGAAGGTTATCGTAAGAAGATTGGTGTTAATATAACAGCAAATATCGGCGGCAACAATTAATATAGTGCGTTCTCTATTTAATGATTTACTTCAACTTTTTAGATATCTTTTAAAATATTATTACGAAAATGGAAACAGTGTACTATCGTTTAACATTAAAACGATAAACAAACGCTAAACAAACAAATACAACGAATTTGTTACAAGTAAACCAACACCAGTATGAGAGAAAAGGGGAGAGACAAGTAAGCGAACGCAACAACATGCAATGTGAACAAAATACACAAAGCGAAAACAGTACATTTTACTTTAAGAATATTCGTCAGACTGTTTACGTGGGCATATAAAAAGGCAAGACAAAACAGGCAACGAGTAGTAAGAATTCAGTCAGACTTGTGTTAAGACGTGTTGCGTGTGTAGAAAACTGTCGTGGTTTGAAGATCGCCGTTGTTGTATCATCAAGTTGTGATCAGTGGCACATAAAATAGTGCGAACAATAAAGAATTGATCTAAAACTAAACACAATTCATATTTATTTTAAACGTTTTTAAAGAGATAAAAACGTAACGATATTTTCATTTATTAGATAACTTAAATTTTCCTATACTTTTAGAGCGTTGTATATTTGAAATAAATGCATTTTGCTGTTGCGTTGATGTAAATGTATTATTTATACTATACCTACTAGGATGCCAATCGGGAAATCCCGAATCCCGAAATCTCGGGATTTTTAAAAACTTGTCTCGAAGGGTCATATGTATTTTGACCCTCCAAAAGTTTGTAAAAAAAATTCTATAGCACTCAACTTCGATAACAGCATATCAGATGAGGAAAACTCTACTTCCATTGCTAAAAAGTTATTTGATGCTATTGAATAATGCAAAAACAACCCTATAAAACGAATTAATAGGGTAACTGATTTAGATACTCAACTGTCCAAAGAAATAAATTTATTTACATCAGGAGCTGGTAGAGATGAATATTTACAAGCTGCATACAGCTATCTTGAAACTATTTTACCGACAAATGTTTATTGCGAGAATTGTTTGTTTTTCAACGGCAGCGTATGTTGACAACAAAATTCGTTTAAACCTATCAGATCACGTGTTAGATGTTTTTTGGAATCCAAATAATTTTCTTAAAACTAATGCATTTTATGTTTTTATATTTTATTTTTAATGGCATATAATAATGACAACAAATTGCGATTTTTCCCGTGATTTTTCGAGATTTTTGGATCCCGAATTATCCCGGGATTTCGGGATAAGGATTTATAACGTTCGAATCCCGCGATTTTTAACAACTCAGTATTTATGGCATTACAACGATATACTAAAAGTGAAATTACGTTATATTTAATTTTTTGAATATAAAAAACTAAAACTAAAAAAGTTAAAGTCCAATCGAAAATGGTGTTTCAATTTTTAGAATAATTTATTTAAATTTTTAAAAAAGTTAATTTAAAATGCAACACGTGTTTGAACACCAATTGAAGTAAAAGAAACCTGTTATCAGTTAAACTCCTAAAAAAGTTGTAAATTGCAACTAAATAAAATTTGTCGTGTAAAATTTTTTAGAAAACAAGTTTTTGACCACCAAATAAAGTTCCAAATTAACCGCTTAAGTGTTTAACTTAAAATCGAAAAATAAGGGAAACTTTCGAATTAAATTTTAATAATATATTAAAATACTCTTTAAAAAATAAAAATTGATATAACACAATTTTAATTTATGGTGTAGTGTAGACGGCCTGCAAGTTTAAAATCTATGACTTCACACAAAGATTAGATGTTTTAGAAGCTGCAGTTTGCATTGAAGAGTACAAGCCTTTTAAAATTACATCTAGCATAGAGTATAATAGCGGTTTTCACTCTTTGTTGTATATTTAATACTCTATTATATTTACTCATACTTTTGACAACAAAACGTGAGCACCTTTTTTCATCTACTGTAAACTTACATGGCATAAGAATTATACCATGGTAAACTTATATAAACAACTGATTATTGTTATACCGCCAAAATGAAAATAAATTAAAAAACGCCTAAACGATCAGAAAAAAGTAAAATTTTAGATTTTTTAGTGAAAAAAATATCAAAACTAAATTATTTTGGCGGATATACGATCAGCTGTTTAGTTTTATATTTACCACTAGACCTTTTCATGGCAAATTTAATAGAGCCTTGTATATTTGAAATAAATACATTTTGTTGTTGCGTTGATATAAATGTAGTATTTATACTATACCTACCATACTTACCACACCTATAAATGTACTTTATTACCAAGAGTGAAAACCGCTAATGAATCGCTTGACATTGACTCCTCAGAACAAGTTTCTTTTTCATAAAAAAAGAAAGTGAGAGAAATGATTATTTAATTTACTTTGATGCATATTTATGGGAAATTAGGAGGATTTTTATGTGTCAGGCAATCCCAGGACGTTTAACACAGAACTGACTGACAGCACTGAATGGCAGGTTAAAGTAGGTACTCAGTGTCAGTCACTGTTGGCTGACATAGCTCCATCGGAGTATTCCATCAAACCGCGATTACCTCACATAAACTTTATCAAAAAGTTCCAAGGTTTACCAGGCAGTGACCATTATGTAAAATGGAGTTCTAGCTGTGGCCGATACAATGACCCGTTCTTATAAGACCGTATTAAATTTTAGGGCAATTAAATCACGACTGAACTTTTCTTATGGGGATAAACGCTCAATATTTGCCCTAGAGCAGGAAATTTCAACATTGAAAAAAATTAACACTTATCATCAATCCTTTATCAAAACTTTGAAATAAAAATATAAAGACGATACCTTGAAAGTCCTTATTTCAGGTTTTCGGCTTCCAATTTCGGACTTCTTTTTTTCATGCAAAGCCACTGATCTGCCCTCAGGTCTTTCTCAAGATCTAGAAACTAACCCGATAAGATACAATTTTGCTTAATTTTTTGTGAATCATTCGATTCAAAATGCATTACAAGTTTCTTTGCAACAACATCGTTCTCAAAAGTTTCATCATCCACCTCATTACCAGCGTAGCAAACCACAAATGATTGCTCAAAATCAGCCTAAAATAGGAAGCGGACAACATTCTTTTAAGTCAAGCCGCAACTGTACCATAATTGGTCACCATCCGAAACATGCGGTTACTCACTTTCCAAATAAAATTATAATGCCGCAATTTTGTTACAATCACCACCAAAACGCAGAAAACATGGAAATTGGTATGAGCAATCGCCTAACTCAAAAATACCCCAAACGTTCTATGAATTATTTCAGACATAATGTTGCCAAATCGCAAAAATTTGAAAAGCTAAACTCGAAAACTACAGGAAAATCTAATTTTATTACTACTTTGGATCTGAAATCGTTGTTTATTCAGATTAATTTAGCGGAAAAAGATAAGGAAGAGACGGCATTTAACGTTAATAACGGAAAATTCGAGTTCTTCAGCCCAACTTTTGGTTTAAAAAAGCACCCAGTATTTTCAAACGCATCATTGATGTTGTACTGCGAGTTGAAATTGGCAAAACGTGTCATGTTTATATGGCAATAATATTTTTATACCTTCTGTCGAAAAATACCTTACAGATATCGACCATATATTGGAAACACTTTATAAGCCGAATATGAGAGTTCCTAGAGAAAAATCAAAATTTTTGAATAAACCTGTAAAATTTTGGGGGTTTGTGCTTTCCGAAAATGGTATTAAAATTTTTCGACAAAGATAGGGGACATTGTTAATTATCAAATCCCAAGAAATGTTGAGAATTTTTTTTAGATGTATTATACATATATTTTTTACATATATTTGTACATACATATATGTATTTGACTTGAAAATGTACATATGATTTAGCATACACAAGCACTTATTGGAAATATCCGAAAAAGGAAAGAATTTTTTTTTGGAACATCAATTTTACCAAATAACTACTTGCTCTTATTTTCCTATGTTCGCTGCATACAAATACATACAGTTTGTCAAAAAAATCTTTGCACATAAAGAAAAATTGAGCAAACTTAGAAAAATTCATTGATTTCTAATATAAATAAACAAAATTTTAAATTTTTTCAAACAGGATTTGATAAACATATGCTTTGTTAATATAATAAATAAAAAACTTTTATAATAATGACAATATTCTAATGTACAATATTAAAAAACAAAAACAATCCAATTTTACTGTTGTCAAAAAAATGTTTGCACACTTGTTAATATATTAAGGGCGAGTTTTTGAATGCAAGTTTAAACTCGAGATTAAGTTAATCTCCAGTTAACTTTCGTTTTCAGTTTTTGAATTTACTTAATCTTAAGTTTAACCTTACGGTTAATCAGTTAATCTTAAGTTTAAATCACCAACGTTGCTGGTTTAAACTTAAGATTAACTATGTGAGTTGTTGACAAATTTTATTTAAAAAAATAGTTTTTAAGCGAGAGAAAGCCGAATAAGACACATTTTTAAGTGATTATGAATTATATAAAACACAAATTGGCAATAGACAGTCTTAATTTATTTATTATTTTCCAAAAATTATATTTTTCTTCAAGATCAATAGTATTTAGCTTTTGTTTGTTTTTCTTCTATACAAAAGCAAATTGTTGTGAAACACTATGCAATTTTTGCATATAATTGTGGCAGCCCCACAAAGATTAAACTATCATTCAAAAACTGAAAATGAAGTTATCGAAAGATTAACTTTAACTGGAGATTAACTTAATCTCGAGTTTAAACTTGTATTCAAAAACTCGCCCTAAGACTTATGCAATTTTTTTTAATTTATAGTGCTAAATTTTGTGGGTTTACCTTGAGCATCAATTATTGCTTGTAGACGCCTTCTCATGGATTGAATAAGCTTCGGAATGTCATTTTTCTAATGGTATTTTTTCCCACTCTTCTTTGATAAACTTTACAAAATCGTTTTTATTTGTAGGCGATTTTTTCCCTACCCTTTTCTTTAGATGAACCCACAAATTTTCGATTGGGTTAATATCAGGACTTTGGGCAAGAGTATCAATAACTTTGGTGCAGTTGTAAAGTAACCTGGAGTTTCATAAATAAGATTTATTTTAAGGATCATTATCTTGATAGTACTTGTGATTAAATTTATTCGGATTAACCGGGTCAATAAAACCAAATTTCTTGAAGCTGGCGGTCAGTTCATTTTATAAAATATCAAGATGTACTTTCTTAGTCATTATTTCATCCAAACACAGACAGTTTTCCAAACCTTACTGCAGGAATGAGATTTTTATTTTCTAGTGCTTTCAGAGGCTTCGCCAAACTCTTTGCGGTCCGTCATGATAATAAAGCATTATTTTCATCTCATTTGAGAAAATAACATCGTCCCAGTACTCCGAAGGAAGTGAAAGATATTCGGTGGCAAATCTTAATTTCTTTTCGACATTTTGTGCTGACAGCAAGAGTTTTTTCCTAGTCATTCGTGAAGAATATTTGTGTTTTTGAAGAAAATTTCCAATGGTTTCTTGGAAAACACGTAACCCAAAGTCTTTTTAAACTTGAAGAGCTAATCATCTCGCACTGGATTGCGGGCTACCATACACGGTTCTAATAATTTTTCTCTCAACTCGCCGCGTCATCTTTTTTGGCCTGTATGTAGATCCCTTTAAGTCTAGTCCTCCTTCTTTTTCAGCACGGGATATAAAATTATATACAGTCCTGATGTTTAGGGAGAACATAACGGCCTTTGTAGTAGTTGAAATAGCCCAATTGTATAATATAAAATATAAATATAAGCACACTTGTTACATAAAAACGATCCCTTCATTACTAAAACGTTAATTACCCCTTTCACATTCCATCTCATTTGTAAAAAACCCAAAATGCGCAACATTTTTGGGAAATAACGGCATATTTTTGTAATTTTTTTATTATCTTTATTAAATATGCAAAGATTTTTTTGACACTTCTTATATTGAGTAAACTTCTTTTGTTGTTGTTATTAATGTGATATGTGTTACTATTAGGAAACTATTGGTGGCATATGGTCGTAGACAAGTACAGTTATAGAATGTGTGCAAAAATCAAAAAATATATAAAGATTTTGTGTTGGAATTCTCGAATGAAGATCAAATTTTACATTTTTTTGGTCTGTGCAAAGATTTTTTTGACAAACTGTATATGTTCAACATTGTTTCTTATTTGAAAATACCGACATCAAACATGCCGATTTAAATGCGATCATTAAACTTCACATAGTACTACAAATACTAATGACTACATCAAAGCTGGCTTATTAGACAAAAAGCCCGAGTTCGAATCCCAGGGCAGGCATCAAAACAAAACATAAAAAGTATTTCCTCGGCGATTTTCTCTCAGCAGATTTCTGGCAAAAACGCTGAGAGTAAAACAACCTGCGATGCAAAGTTGCTCAAAAAATTCTGTCGTTCGGAGCCGACTTTAAACTGTAGGTCCCGCCACTTATGTATAAAATTAAAACACACAAGTGGTGTGAGAAACTAGGTTAATAATCCGGACTGAAGGGTTCTAATGGCCAATTATGTATGTATATATTATGTATGTATATCTTTACATTATTTTTATGTAAAAATGTAAATGTAAAGATATAATTGTCTTAATTATTTAATCAATAGTGCATTCTCATAAAGTGACCATTTCAAAAATTTTTATATAAGAAATGTTCCTGTTCTTTTACCTCAAACTACATAAAATGTAAACTAAGTTCTTTTATAAAGAACCAAAGTGCAAAAAGAAAATATTTTCGAAGAGTTTTTCATTTCTATTATCTCAATGCTTATTTAAAAATGTGTCTATAAGTTCGTTCAAGCACATATGCAGCGAAAATTTGGAGAACCATATGAAGTGAACATTATAGTAGATTTTTTTCGAATACATATTTATATGGTAACACTTTTTACGGAATACAAGTAGCTTTTTACTCAGATTTGTCGAGCAGACGTTCTCTTTACTGATTGTGCTATTATACAACAACGAATTAACCATTTATTTGCTATTACAGAGGAAAAAAAGTAAACAACAATTAATTCTAACATAGGCTATCAATGAGCACATTTTATCTGATTCTATCGTTGGCTAAGAATTTCGCTCGATTCGATGTAATTCGTGCCAATTCTGGTCATGTTCTTCAAAAATTCTCTTTCGTACAACGCACATTGAAGTTTTTAATGCCTAAAATGGGAATTAAATCGTAAGAGTTTTCCTGGTTGCTTATTTTAACATTTTTTGTTTATTTCGCTTAAAGAAGGTAAATCCGTAATAAAAAAATAAATAGAAGTCGTAACCTGAAATGCATAAGGGCCTAACAAGCAAAAAATTCAAAACTGAGTTTTTGATTGATTCTGATGTACTGCTTCAAAATATATGTTCTGACAAAAATCTATAACCCTTTTCTTCTTCTGGATTTTCTACCAACCAGAATAAACCATTTTGAGTGTGTTTTTTTCTCTCCAGTAAAATTTTCAAAAGTGTTGTTACGCCCTTCTGCATTTTGGGTGACGATATGTTACTAGAATTTTTTTGACGCTAGTTTTTTTATAATATACGTTATCATATTTACTAAATCTTCTGGTCCGTAGATTAGAAATTTGCGTATCATGTCCCCCAATGACACCAAGTATATGTATATGCAATGTCTGAGCTCTGTATACCTGCGAAGCTGATAAGGCTATGCAGAATGACGTTGAGCAATTCCTGCAGCTCCGTCAAGGTAGGAATGGACCTCTCTGAACCTTTTGATACCCTGCGAGGTTTCAGACAAGGCGACCCCTTATCATGCGACCTCTTTAACTTCGTCATGGAGAGTGTTCTGCGAAAGGCAGGAGTGCATCGCAGTGACACTATTTTTCAAAAAAAGTGTCCAGTTGCTTGCGTATGCTGACGACATCGACATCATAGGGCGTACCAAGCGAAATGTTACTGCTGCCTTTAGCGCTATTGAACAGGAGTCTAAGAAGATGGGTCTGGCAGTAAATGAGGGCAAAACAAAGTATATGTTATCGACAAGTAGAGACGTGCGGCGTATTGATTCCGAGATTACGGCCGATAACTATACTTTTGATACAGTCAAGGAATTTATTTATCTTGGCTCCGCCGTTCTAGAGATCAAACGCAGGATTACTCCTGCCAACAGGTGCTACTATGGTCTAAATAGGCAATTGAGTAGCAGAGACCTCTCTCGTGCGTCAAAATGAATACTCTCCAAGACGCTCATCTTACCCGTGCTTCTTTATGGCGCAGAGGCATGGACCCTATTAAGAACTGATGCTGCAGCCTTGAGGGTATTCGAGAGGAAAGTCCTACGTAAGATCTTCGGTCCTGTGCGAGTTGACGATGATTTCCGCATCCGATCTAACAGTGAGCTGTATGATCGCCTCAACGACATAGACGTTGTGCAGCGTATTAATATCCAGCGGCTGCGCTGGCTCGGCCAGGTCGTTCGAATGGAGGAGGATGCTCCGGCTAAACGGGTATTTGATGCGGGGATCTACGGAAGTCGGCGAAGAGGACGACTTTGTTCTTGGAAGGACCAAGTCGAGGAAGCTTTGTCATCGATTAGTGTGACCAACTAGCGTAGGCGCGCAAGAAGCAGAGGGGCCTGGCCTTTTGTATCCTTGCCATATCCATCGCATTTCCTGTACGGCAGTGATGTCCGTCCTACATTTCTTGAGCCCATTCGCCAGCTGGGCGGAAGCGCCCACCCTGTGAAGGGTGCGGACGTTCCAAGTGCCTATTCTTAAATCGTTGTCCTTTGAACGTTTGCGTGTCAACTTGAATACAGCAAGACAAGGATCGCCCTGGTGGTCGCCATGTTGGCCACAGTCAGAAACTTTACCTTGTTTGCATGCAGGATTAATGAAATAACAACTTCAGCCATAATCTTTCGATTTAATAAATCCCCTAAAAGAATTCCAAGCATTCCACTATGTTTTCAGGGAACTGAAATTTCAATACAAGATGAAGTGAAATATCTGAGTACAACTTTAGATAAAAAAACTAACATTCAAAAACCACGCCTTGAAAACTTGTGAAAAGGTTGTTAAATGCGGATGTGCACTTTTCCCTCTTTTGAACCGCAGAACTACGCTCAACATTAAAAATAAGTTGCTATTATATAAAATATGCATTCGACCGATATTGACTTATGGATCTCAAGTCTGGTACACTAAAGTCGCTAAAACCTATCAAAAAAAGCTGCAGATTATCCAAAATAAGAACCTTTAAATTATATACAATTTACCAAAGCGTTATCCAATATTTCGACTACATAGATATTACAAAGAATATACCATCAACGAAGTCGTCAGTAAATTAACAAGAAGCTTTGAGGATTGAAACAGATCATCTAACTATAATTTAATAAGATATTTGAAAGTGTATATCTTTCCTTAACCTTCTTCCACAAAGATGAAAGAAGTTTATAACACGAAAATTTCTTTAAAATTCATAGATGTTTACTATCTTTTTTCCTATATATGTAAATAGAAAAACACCATTTATGATATAAAAATAAGATTTCAATTGTTGTAATACTTTACGTAAAAACTCAATATATGTAAATAATAAGAATTTTTTAATTTTTAAGTTGTTACATCGATAGTAAAATAAATATAAATAAAAAAGAAAATAAATTGTGATCGTTTGAAAAGTCCGTGAAAGTTAATTGTTGTTTCTCCGCCTTTACGCCTGGACCACTTTTCCCCAATGATGACACATATGTTTTATATGGCAATTGCTTCAAATATAACCCAAATAGCAGCTTTATAAAGCTGATCTTCATAAAGAGAAAGTTCTTCGATTTCTGCTTTTAACTTTGCATTCGCCACTTAATAAGAGCTTGGAGAATTGATGTCACTAGCCAGACAATTTCATACTGCTTTACAAAGTCTGGATTTAGACAACATTAAGTGTGGGACGAAGAAGATGGAATACCTTTGATATTATTAAATGAATTTAACGACAAGAAAATGTTTTAAAAGATAACTATGAAGCCTGGCTACATTTAAATGAAGTAGAATCTGTAAGTTTTTTGATTTTCAATTCAAGACTTTTTGGACCTCGATAATGAATTGAATACTTCTGAATTTCCAACTAATGAAGATATTATTGAGTGAATCGAATCAGAACCCCACTCTGGAGAAATAGTAGATAGCGATGGGGACGAAGTTGAGGAAACAGACAACCGCCCAGACAAGTTATTAACGACTCAAAACTTAAATGTATTCTTAAATACAAGTGAAAACGCAAAAAATGACCACTATAAAGGACTACACAAATTATAATCACTTTTTGCTCAAAGCAAATGTAAACAAATTGAGTCAAAAATTACTCAGTATTTTAGTAAGGAATATATAGTACCTTAAAAAATTACAAATTTATCTTAAAGTAATTTAGTGATAAATAAAAACGAATTGGTATTAAAAGTACTCGTATTTGTTATTTATTTAATTTGGATCATTTTTAAATTTAATTCCCAAAGTTGAAGTTTCTATAAGTTGAAGATAGAAAAGGCTGAACTTATCGTTTATTTATAGCGTACGAAAATACTGTAAAAATCATGTTAGATCAAAAAACATAAGTTAAAGAGAACAAAACTTTCTTGTTAAATTAATTAGCGCAATTTTTTGTGAAGGGTTTCACTTTGTCAGATATTTAATTTACTAACAATAGAGGTGAAGTTTTGTACACTCTGTCACAAAAAAAGAACTTAGGGCCAGTAATGCCAAAACAGTCTGCAAATTAAAACAAATTAAAATCTGAAGTTAGCCCATTATTTGAGTACATTCATTTTTCGAGTACTAGAAGGTAAACCAATCAATTATACTTAGAAACGCATCTCCCAATATTTACATGTGAAAAATTTTAGCGGAATTCCTTAAAATCATAACAAATTACACGAATAATTATTTTTCAAATTAGAAGAAATGATGCTTAAAAAGAAGTTGCTATATAATGGTATACAGATAATATATACCATTAAATGTAGAAAATATTTTTGTGTATGTATTTGCGAAATCTCATTCAAAGACATTGTCTGAAGAGATTGTAATTTCTAATATTTTTGTACTTCGGTTATATTCTAAATGTAAAATTCAACATGTCATTACAATTTATTTTAACGGAATACTTGAAATCATAAACAATTATGCGAATAATTATTTTCCAAATTAAAATTTATATGATGCTTTAAAAGGAGACTAAAAAGGGCTAAGTTTCTTATGTTAATTAGCCAATATTTTTACAAGTTTTTGCTGCGTTAAATTCGGTTTAAAAAATCCTTATTGCATAGGAGAATGCTACCATTAATAAAGACAATTGCTTTGGCATAACAACCATCGCATTCAATCTGTTCAGCTTTACACATAATCATATTTAGTCTAATTCGATTTAGATTTGAATGCGAATCGAAGTCGTTTATATGATTGGATAAGTTGGTATACCGATGACCGTATATTGCATATGCCCCAATTAAGAACAAATATAAGGTTGTACTTACATTTGGATTTTTGTATCTTGAGTGTCATGCAAAGACAAAACCCCAGATGTAAGTATTCGTTTTCACCAGATGAAAAAAAAAATAATGATATTCCTAACTATAATGTAATCATAAATTGATTAAAACTTAATGTTCTAAATTTATAGAAAAGGGTGTTAGTCATAGCGGTAGATTTGCGGTTTAGGATACGATATTTACAAATTCTATGTATACATTTATATGGAATAGTTGAAAATATTACCATGCACCGCTATCCAGTCGTTTAAATTTTCGCCTTCAGGAAGACGAACAACTTGTCTGAGGTTTATACCAGATTGAAGGCTTGCTTGTGCCTGTTTATGAAGAGAGTACCGAATAGTTCCAGCAGTGAACCTCTTCTTTGGCCGGAATGTCTATAAATTATTGAACTTTAAACAAGATTTTTAAGACGAAAGTATTATTCACCCACTTTTCCTTTTTGAAAGAAATCTAAAAAACCGTTTAGTGCCATACCATCTATTAAAAAATTATTTTTTCTATTGTTGCATTTTGTTTGACTGAAAAGCTGTTTTGAAACATGCCAGTGTTGCCGTATTTGTGTTACCTCTGTAGTACTCGATAACAATGTTAAAAACACGAACTAAGGAATCCCGCAATAAAATAGACCTAATTTAAATATGTGTATTTAAATATGATGTCTGATGGTACCATGTATTACCTATAAATGTATAGATTTAAAAATATATATAAATCACATACTTTACCTAATAGTCACATCAAATAAAGAGATATATAAAATTCAATACTTTCTAAATATTTAAATGTACTAATTATTTCTTGATGTTCATGCGTTGCCATTTTGGTTATAACGAGCAATTTTGAATTCCTGCAATACGATGGGGAAAATTAAATTGGCATATATTTTAGTAATTAATTTTTTTCAGTTTTATGAGGTAATTATTTTTATTTTTAAATTAAGGAAACCATGTATATGCATAATATAACATATATATAATATAATATATATATATATATATATATATATATATATATATATATATATATATATATATATATATATATATATATATATATATATATATTGAATTACAATGTAACAATTGAATTGTGATGTGAAATATACATATGTATATCATTTATTATATTGGCAAAACATAATTAAAAGAAGGAACTTTATGGTAAGAAAAAGTCGACAAACTCATTCCTAGGATTGAGAATTAGTTAATATTTTTCGTTCGCCATGAACAAATTCAATTGAAAAAATAATTATCTACAGCGGCCCTACTCGGTGTGAATAAAATGTGTCGATTGTTGAACTGTTTTCACTGCATTTTATTTACTTTAGATTTAGATTATTAAAATTATGTTTTCATTAAGATTTTAATTTGTTTGTCTTATAGTGTACAGTGGCTTATATATGTAAATTAATTTCAATAAAATATTTCACTTCGAGTTTTGTTTTTAATTATAGTTTTTATTTCATTGCATATTTTAGATATAATTTTAGTTTTAATGTTAATTCAATTTTGACTTTAATTCAAATTCTTATTTTAATTTTATCTTAGCCTTTATCCACTATGTGCAACCTTTAACGACTTAAATTAATTTAGTTTCGGTTTACTCAACTTTTAGTTAATTTTGAGTTCTTTAAATTATACTTTATTCTTCCATTTTTATTTTAATTTTAAATTATTTTTATATAGTTTTTATTTCAGTTTTATCCACTATGTGGATATTTTGGATTCTACAATATCTTTAGTTTAATATTTTAAAACCTTTCATAGGTATATTTGTTTTTTATATTTCAAATAAATGTTAAAAAAAATATTTAATAAAAATAATGTTCTTAATTTTACAATTAAATAGAATTTCATATGTTATTGCTCTTTCTTAAAATTTTTTTTTCATGACTAAAACCAGAGTTGAACTGAACTCAGTTTTCAGTGAATGACAAAATACTAGCAAAAAATGTTTTACTATTGATAAAGCAACAAAGGATAGTAAAAAATATCAATGAAGCAGAATGTCAATGAAAAAGAAGATCAATGAAATTGTTTTGCATAATAACAATTAAAAATTTTATTTGAAGGCATAAATATAATTTTACTCTACTTAGCAGCAAAGAAGTATTAACAAAAAATAAAAATGAAGAGAAGAATAGTAACAATGTAGTAAAGTAAAACAATTCGTTAACCCTTCGTTAACTCATATTATAACTTGATATGTTCCAGAAAAGATTTTCAATCTAGCGAAAGCTATATCAACAGGTAGTTTTTTTCCCAAGATGAGCAAAATATGCAATTTAACTCTGCACGTTATTAATAACAGCTGATGTGGAACAAAACCCATATTCTGTATGGATCTGTTCAGTACGTCATACAATAATCAGAAACAATATCACCTCTGTGAGAAGTAATGAATGTCGAAGCTAGAGTAATCTATAGATATGCTCTGGCCGAACTACTCACCGTGAATGATCTACTAACTACAGTACCAACTGCTGTAGTGGACAACTTAGCACAAATTTAGCATCGACTGACAATAACCTTAATGCCTGTGACTCCCAACAATGATAGTGGTTAGCACTCCTTTTGGACCTGTTCTGTCTGTGGCGGGCCAGTCAGGAGGAACTTCTTCGGTGAGGCAATTTTATTTTAATTTAATTTTATTGCTGACTATTGTGCGAATTCTCATGCTACTAACAGGTCCTCCCTTTATACCATTCCATACCAACAACTTCACTTCGACAACGATTTCGCTCGGAACGGACTCCAACTCCACATTCAAAACCAACACAACTTTTTCCTTCACTCACCTTACCCATAGGCCAACGGGCGACCATTTACCACCACATTTCTTTCATGATTATGCAGTTCAACTGTAATGGTCTTCGCAGCAAAATCGCTGACATTAGAGATTTTATCACAACAATATAAGTGTAGACGCCATACAAAAATCTAAGTTAACATCGTCAGGATATTACAATATTATCAAGAAGTTAGAAAAAGGGGTGGATTCGCTCTTATCATTATATACAATAACAAATACACTTGCGCCCCCTAACTATACGACTTCCCAGAAGTGATGCCTATATCAGTATCCTACGATAGAACTTTCTCGCGAATACTCTCAAGAATGCTGCATCAGTGCTTTGTAGAGTTCATGTCTCCAAGCCTTAAAGAAACACGGGGAGGATGAGCGTCTTGTAGAGTATTAATTTCGTCGTACAAGAGAGACCACTGAAACTATAGTAGCACCTGTTAGCAAGAGTGATTCTGCGCTTGATCTCCAAACTGACATTACTTTTGGTGGTAACGGCGGAGCCAAGATAAAAAATTCCTTGACTATGTCAAAAGTATAGATTTGGCCGAAATCTGAATTGGCGATAATATATACTTCGTTTTGCCTTTCAATAGCACTAAAGGCAGCAGTAACATCTCGCATGGTACGCCTTTTAATGTCAATATCTTCAGCCTACGTAATCAATTGGACGATTTTTTCAAAAATGGTGCCAATGTGATGCACTCCCGCCTTCCGCAGAACACCCTCCAAGACGAATTTAAATAATATGCAGTTTGATAAGGAGTCGCCTTGTGTGAAATTTCGCACGATATCGAAAGGCCCGGAGAGGTTAATATCTTGATGAAGCTGCAGGAATTGCTCAACGTCATTCTGCATAGACTTATCAGCTTCGTAGGTATACCGAACTCAGACATTTCGGCAAAAACAGGATCCGTTATCAGGCTATCGAAGGATGCCTTATAGTCGAGAAAAAGATGGTGTGTGTGACTTGTTTTTCGTTGGTATTTTTTAGAATTTGGTGTATTGTGAAGATCTGGTCGATGGTGGACTTGCTAGATCAGTAGCCACACTGATAAGGTTCAATCAGTTTTTTAACGAGTGCCTTCAATCCTTCTCACAGTAAGAACCTTAATTGCGCTAGGGAGAATAATTATATCCCTATAGTTGGCGCATATCGTAGGGTCTCTCTTTTTCAGAATAGGACAAAGGACACTGAGGTTCCAATCGTTGGGCATATTTTCCTCTAGCCATATTTTGTAAATAAGCTGGTGCTTGGGCCCTTCCAACTCCTTACTTCCGATGTTAAACAATAAAGAAGGGAGACCTTGAGGACCTGTCGCTTTATTGTTTTTAAGACGCATAATCGCGACTTTGACCTTTTCATGACTAGGGGACGGGATATCCACGCCGTCACCATCGACCGGGTTCGGTACACTATCTCTAAAGGCGGTATTGGTGTCGTCATCGGTTTGTAATAGATCAGGGCAGTATGTCCTCCCCAACCTCAGCACACCCTGCGAATCTACTACCATGCTCTCGCATGGTACCAAGATCATACCATTGATTTCCTTGGCGTGAGCGCTCGACACCAAGGACTGTTTCCATAGTACTGCGCGAGGAGTGGGATATGTTGGCCACGCGTTATACGAAGGATACCTGTACATAATTTTTCATAAAAACAATTTCACTTCTAATTTTTAAATTTTCGAATAAAATAAGATTATTATCTCTTTTTTTTAATGCATTTTTATTATTTTAATAATAATTATATAATTTTTATTTTACATTTTATCTTATCTATGGTTAATAGGTTTCCAGATTTTCGATTTCCATAACTTTACAATTTCATAAGCTTTATTTTATAAATTTTTCGCAAACTTTTCGCCTAATTTTTCTTACTTTCTCTTTATCACGTTTTCTTCTTTAATAATGAATTTTAATTTAAAATATTTTGAATATTTCAACACATTTTCCTTGAATTTTCATGTCTCATAATTAATTTAATTTAGAATCTTATCATGCATAAATTTTCTTTTCCCTTTTAATTCCACTTTTATTTTTAAACTGCAAATTTCATCTTTTAAAATATAATATATTGTTACGCAAATCGGAAGTACCAAATATTGTTTAAAAATAATACCGATAAACAAAAGCTACCAGCTGCACTTAATCCGGGTTCACCCACAAGTTTCCGAAACATTTTTGGCAGTGATGCCAACTTAGTCCTTTTCGGGCTAGCTTTAGCCCTTTTTGAAGTACCTTTAACGCGAAGAAAAATTTTTAGTCCTAAACTAAAAAACGCGCAATTTCAGCGTTTTTCAGTATTTTTGTTTAGCCCCTTTTGTCCGTTTTTCCTTTAACTCTGTATGGCAATATTATCTTATGTTTCTCTGGCAATGTCGAATTGTTAGCCAAAGTGGCAGAACTTTTTTCTTCTATTTCTTGTTTTCTTCTTTGTCATTTACATAGAATTACCAAAAGTAACGGGAAACACAAGCTTTACTGACAGTTTAAAATTTTATTTACCTAATAATTAGGTGGAAAAGAAATTTCAGGCGTGCTATCATTATATACTGCAATTCATTCACCATTTACTTCCATAGAACACTTGACATAGACAAGTCTCAGTACCATATAGAAGGTGATTTATAAATGAAGAAGAGGATGACCAAGAAGTACAAATCATATTTTATAATGACCAAATTTGAAAAGATTGTAATGTAAATTATATTTGAAACTAATCTAGTACCTGAATTCTATTAAATATAAAATGATCGCAAAAGCAGTAATATCTATTAATAAATTGTTTTGTTTAAAAATTTTAGTGTTTTTATCTGAAAAGACTTTTTAAATTAAGCCCCCTTTTTGCGCTTTTTTGAAAAAAATGAAATTGTATTGTAGTAAAAAGGTAATTTTTTCAATTTAGGCCTCTTTAGCCCGTTTTTAATTTTTGTTTACGCGTTTGGTGTCCTAAGAGTTGGCATCACTGATTTTTGGTTCGCACAAAATTTTTTTATATGTAGTTTGACGTTTTTCTAAGAAGCGAGAGAAATTATTTTGCGCGAACCACTCTCAGTGCGAATTAATTTAATTTTAAATTTTGGGCCGAACCATTTTAGAAAAGATTGCCACACCATATGAAATTTATACAAGAGACATGCCATATTGTTTGTCATTTCTATTATATAGTATTTTCACACCAAAATTTAAAACCTGATTTAAGCATTAAAACCATAATCTGGTGATTTTGCGTTCATACTGCAATTTGTCTTAAATCTGGTTTTAAATCTATGACGTTTATGACTGCGGAACAGCTGCTTTTGTGTTGATTTTGTCTTTTGTTTATTTATGTTTTGTTAGTTTTCGGGGTGGTTTTTTATTATTTTATATAGTTGATAATATTTTAGTAGAATAAAAGAATAATTTTGAAAGGAGATGAAGCATTCTATTACGGAAACGTAATTCAGAACTATTGTATTTGGTGACACCATTCATCGATCGTCACTGAACAATTTAAAGGTATATTTATAAATTCTTAAAACAAAAAGTGCTGAGTATATATTTTTCTTTTTACTTAACTTTGCCCACGGAACTTTTTTAATTGTCAAGGGAAATTGCTTATAGTTCGATTAATAATGAAAGAATTACCGAATTTTAACTTTTTCATTCAAGAAATTAATAAATACTCGTAATATTCACAAAGTTCTGCAAAAAAAATTTGGTGAGAAATATGTCTTATTTCATCTTGATATATTTAGCTTCTTATTTACCTTTTGCACAAGAAGCTATATTCATTGTGACCAAAAACCACACACATTTCGATTAATAATTAAATATTTACAAATTTTTAAAATTTTCATTGAAGCAATTAAAAAATATTCCAAATTTCCCCTCTAACACAAAATAAATGTTTATTTATTTTTTTTATTTATTTACACCTATTGTTGTATTTATTTTGTTTTTTTTCCAGCTGTTTTCAACATTTCTATGATTTAGTACATAGAAAACATGGTTGTATTTCACAAAATCAACTTTAAACCAATTCAAAAAAGGTTTTAAGATGGTTTTAACGCAATAATTTTATATGGTAAAACCAGGTTTTATTTTATAACGATAAAACCAACTTTTGCGTTAAAATTACTCGGTCTGAAAACACTAATAAATCCAGTATGGTAAACTAAAAAATTAAAATAAAAAGCAAATAAAAAAAGAAGTATTGGCGGCAAAAATAAAAAAAAAAAAATAGAGAAAAAGTTCAAATTGAAAAATATTACATTAAGTAAGTTGTAATATTAAAGCAATTTATTGAATAATTTCTACATTTTCTTTGTCCTTCAGATAAAAATATAAATGGAGTTGTCAGGAGCTGTTGTACTTTGGTCACTACAATGGCAAACAAGAGTTGCAAATGATTTATATACATTTTGCCCATCGCATATTATTTGTTTATTTGACACAAATATAATTAACTTTCTTAAGTTTATGCACATATGTATTTAAGTCATTTCCAATTAAATATGGCAGCACTGTTTTTACGAAGAAAGTTTCGTTTTATTAGGAAAACGTAATTCGGAATTAATGTATTTTTAATGACACTTTTCATCAGTCGTCACTAACTTAGTATTTAACCAATTTAGAGGTATATTCACAAATTCCTAAAACAAAAAGTTATGAGTATATATTTCGTTATATTTTTATTTTTACATATCTTCTGCAAACGGAACTTTTTTCAATGTAAAGGGAAATTGCTAGCAATTCGATTAATAATGAAAAAATTTCTGAATTTTAACTTTTTCATTCAAGAAATTAATAAATACTGGTAATATACATAAAGTTCTACAAGAAAAAATTTTTATAAGCAATATGCCTTATTTGATCTTGATCTGTTTAGCTTCTTACTTTCCTTTTGCACAAGAAACTATATTCATTACGACCAAAAACAACATACAAATCGATTAATAATTAAATATTTACATATTTTTAACATTTTCATTGAAAAAATTAAAAAATACTCCAAATTTGCCCTTTTTTAACTCATTTACTCATTGTTTACATTTAATTTTTCTACTTTATCCGCCAGTTTTCACTCTGTATATCTGTTGCTTCTAACACATTTGTTTCGCAAAAACTTTTAACATCTTTTTTCTCCCTCTCCGGAGAGGGCTAAAACTGCTGATTCTAGCGTTTTTCAAACATCATAATTGTCGCCACTGGTTATACTGTCTTCCGAACCAAAAATGTTTCGGAAACCTGTAGGTGAACCCGTCTTAACACTTACATCGAACTTAATATAAGTAAACCAACAACAAGTATATCAAATTTAACTGATTAAATTTGAATATGTGTTGGTAATATTTGTTTTGCTAGCACCGCAACACATCAAAATTGAACCCTGAAGCTGCTTTGTATTGTTGTTATGAAGAAGAAAAGAATACATGATTTATGCAACGCAGGAAGCGAAAATCAAAAGTATTTTGAAATTCTTCAAACTCATCTCAGTCCACACCCGTGAGTACAGTTTTATCAACACATTAACAACAAAGCGAGTTTGATCCATTATTTGATGCATGGCCGGGCAACTTTACAATAAAGACGTTGTCACCATCTTTGTAAAAAACTTTTTTAATTTTATTTCATCTGATAGTTCATATAACAAAAAAAAGTTAAAAGTAATGTTAAACTTCACTTTAGCTAAAGTCACCTTTTACTAAATCCAACATTAACGGCAAATTGAATAATGGCCTTTATTGTTATTATAAAGATAAAATTAATTTATATCAACCGGCTAATGGTAACATATAATCCAGCGCCGGTGAATGGTTATTTATGAAATATTGTCAAAGTCCTTTTCTTGCATTTTTTACACAATCAAGGCTTTAAAGGCTTCGCCATGTATTATTATTTTTTTTTTTTGCCAGCAAAAACACGTTTTTGTTTTAACAAACCAAATTTTCCGATGTTTTCAAAAGCTTACTCAAAACTCAATTCTCTGAAAAAAATTTAAAAAAATCAGAATTATGAGCTTTTTCGTTAAGAAAGTTTTTTCTATCAAAATCTTTCTCTTAATATTTTTTTTAATATTTTTCACATTTTTGAAAATAAAATATTTAGTGGTTATTTAAATAGATAGGACTATATTAGAACTAAAAACAAAGAGTCTTTTCATATTCGGATGGTGAAGTACAATCAAAAAGATATTTATTGATTGGAAAAACAAAATAAAAAATTAAACTATAAATATGTCGGAATGCCATCATTGTAAAACGGCAATACGCGGCGAATCACGCTTAATGTGTGAAGGAATTTGTAAAAAGTTTATCACTGTGCAAAAAAGTGCTCGGGAATCGATCACTAATATGACATTAGTGGGTCAAATTTGTCCAATACAACAAATTATAATATTTATTCAGTTTTTTTATTTTTTTATATTCATTACATACAACATTGGTCTGAGAATGCTTTCTGCAAATACATTTTTGACATTCGGTACATTTATTTGCATATTAGGTGCTGTTAGAACGATTTGGACAAAAGTAACAAATTCAAAAACACATAAACGAATAATATATTTACACTACTTATTCTTTTTTTTAGGTTTGTTGCAGTTCGTAATGCTGCGCTTTTACTTGCTTTTTTTGGTTTGTTGCTAGTTATGAAGTTGTCAAGATGCACAAAATTGTTACTAAGCTCCTAACACATGCGGAAATTGATTTTGTTGCATTGGGCAATTTTGATCCAAAAGTACCATATGCGTAAATTTTTTTACATACGCTTTGTGAAACGACCTACAAAAATTATGTTTTAAATTTTAATAGCATACACTAAAATAATTTTACAAAAGTTTCAAAAAAATCCGCTGAGTATTTAAAAAATAATTGAGGAATAAAAACTGTTTGGGCAATTTTGACCCATTAATACAGAATAAGGGTTAATTTGTTTTCATTTTGTTTGTTTTTGATTTGATATGTCATTTTTTCCTGCGCAGCGTTGTATTTTTAAGTAATGTTTGGCAAAACACATAGTTGCATTCCAATTTTTACTAGATTTTGAGTAGATTTTGCCGAAATCTACTAAATTAATAGATTTTGTTTTGTATGGGAAATCTAGTTAAAATCAACTAGATTTGGCACGAAATCTCATAGATTTCACCGTAGTGTAAATGGGCTATAAGTAAAAAAATTGCTCAATTGGTATTAAACTACAAAAATAATTCCATAAAGGGCAATGATTTCAGTTCTTTTATAATCGTTTAAAATGCAACACATTATGAGGGTTCGTGCAACCTTTAATAAGCGCTACCAAATCTGTAGGCAACATTTCTTTACCAAAAAGGAAATCACCATTAGTTATAGTTAAGCAAAAGTGAAAAACAGTGAAGCAAAAACAATCACTGATTAAAAGTGAATACACGTGTTTCCTAATGAATGCACTTGTTTCTTAATAAATGCGATATCCGTAAAACGTAAAATCGTAACCTTAATAGCAGCCTTAAGCCTCAGTTATGCTACCGATATGGAATGTAACAGTAACGTGTACGGAACGTAAAAATGTTTTTATGTAAACAAAATAAAAAAATAAATAAAGAAATAAAAATTGCAAAAGCCAAAATACAAAACTTCAGATATGGATATAGAAAACATGTTTTTGGGTTTGAGTTTTTATTTTATTATTGTTTTTTAAACAAATTTAATATTAATTTCAAATTTTAAAATAATTAAAAATAAATAAATAAATATGTAAATATAAGCTATATTAAGTGATTTATATATTACTTAAGATATATGTATTTTAAACTCATTGGGGTTTAGAATGAATGTCATTTTTATATTTAACAAAATTTGCTTATTGTTGTAAAATAGATTACAAATAAATAATTGAAAAAAAAAATTTAAATCTTTGTTTTCACTCCTTTTATCACTTTCAATGTGGCTGTATGGAAAGAGGATAACCTGGAGTTAATACGATTTTTGAGTCAGTCCAATAGAACCTTTGTACGGTATTCATGTCCAGATCTTGTTTAACTCTTTCAGCTAAGGCAGCATCTAACTGAGCTGCACGTAACTCCAGCCTTGAAGGGTTTGCTGTTTAAGTAGAGCAATACGAGATTTTGCACACAACAAGTATACAAATTTAGTTTTATTAGATCAAATCATTCTGACATAAACTGCTGTCCCATATGCCTTCTCTGATGCATCTGTAAAGATGTGTAGTTGGAAATCTCACCCTTAAAAACATGCCGATGAACTTGAAAGCTTTCGAGTTCATCAAGGTTATCTTGATAATTTGGCCAGCGTGAATCGAATTCTGAAGGAACAGCTTCTTCCCAAGAGAGGTGCAAGTTCCTTAACTACTGGACAAACATTTTGGCCCTGACGACTACAAGTAATAAGAGACCCAACGGATCAAAAATGCGTGCTAAATCCGAGGTGACTGTTCTTTTAGTTACAACCTTTATTAGTTGAATGTCAACTTTAATCTTAAGTTGATCACATTTGGGTAGCCAAGCTAATCCTAATGTTTTTGTGCACACGGTCTTATCTGTAGAGAAGTCGAGGCTGTCTTCTTGATCGGTTTCGGGAATGTTACTGGCAGTTGAGTATGGTTACCGCACCATTTTCGCAAATTAAATTCATATCCTGTCATCATTTGCTGGAGTTGCCGCTGAGTTTCATGGCTTATTTCCTTTAAACATTTTATTGCCAGGTATGGCGCTGGTCTGGTTCCATGTGTGACGGTGTTCAATTTGAAATAGCTTATTGGTTCAGTGACATTCTTTCGCCACAGGATTGTCTGATATTGCCTGTCTTTAGGATGGACGGTACATCTTTTCTATATCAGTAGTGAACACGAAACGCGGTAGCCAAAATCGCAGCAAAATAGTAAACAGCTCACTCTGAAGTGATGGCCCGATGTGCAAAATATAGTTCAATGACTTAATGTTTTCGATGAAGTGTCGAAAACCACTCGAAGTTTAATAGTGCTGCTCTCAGGTCGTAGTACGCAGTGAATTAAGTAATTACCCCCTTCTACCTTCTCTATAGCGATCTTGGTCATATGCCCCAAAGCCTCATATTCCTGCATAAATTGTGTATATTGTTCCTTCAATGACGGATCTTTTGATAGTCTGCGTTCCAAGGAGAGAAATTGGTTGAACGCAATGCTGTGTGAGTCTCCCTGTGCAGACGTTTCGGCACAGAATGATTTCGCTGTAGTGTAAATGGGCTATACAAGAAATGGTGATACAATATGGAACGCTATACTCAAATTAGATAACGATTCATATATGAAAGTAATGATGGCACAAAAAGTTAATATTGGTTCGGAGAAATGCAGAGTTTTCGATGGTACTAACATTATACAGTGTTTCAAATGTAAAGGATACAACCATAAATTATCGGATTGTAAAAATGAAGAGGTCTGCATAAAATGTCATGGAAGTCATAAATCGGAAAAATGTAATCAAGATACAATAAATAAATGCATTAACTGTGTGAGAGTAAATAACAGATTAAATTTAGGTTTGGATAAGAGTCACTCCACCATGAGTAAAGTCTGTCCTATATATCAAAATTGAATTCAAAAAAGAGGAGAAGTGGTTTAGTGGCATAACAATCACGGGAAATACAAGGCATATATACTGTTTAATGTTTGATGTTGCACTGGTTCGTTTTTGTTCTATTAATTTGTTTTATAAAAAAAGAAATGCTTTTGATTTTGTTAGTTTTGTAATTTTATTTTTGTGTCTTTTATTAAATTCAATGTAAAGTTCTATGTATATTTTTTATGTTGTTTGTTTTACAAAATTGTCTTATTTTATTTTTGATTATGTTTACTCTCAATTTGTATTTATCTTTAGTTTATGTCTGTTCACACTTTTGTTAATGTCACTGTTTTTTGTTTGTATGGTTTAATTTAGAATTCACAATTTATGTTGAAGTTGTTTTACTGAATTCTGAACCAAGAGTGATTTTATGTAAAGCAAAAATTCTTACTGTTAGTAGGTAATAACAAAAAATTTATAATGTAAATGAAAGAGAAAAGAAAGAGCACATAAATACACAAAAGGAAGCGCTATCCAATATTTTATAGAGTGTTCCCTTAAATGATGTTTAATCATTAAATATTCCGGCCCCCATGACTTGGTGAAGTTTACCACAGGTTTTAAATGTGTCCTGTTTATAGGTTGTGGGTCGGCAAGTTGTAAAGTCTCATGAATTGGTGTATTGTGAAGTTGTTGACAGATATGGCACCATGATGTACGTAAATGTATACCGCAAGAAAATTTCCAATGTTTAGGGCGTTGAGATTGTTGTTGTTGGGATGCCATACCTGTAAGTATAAAATTGGAACAATGTTAGTGTATGTAAATGATTAAGAATTATACTAATTTGCAATCAATACCACAATTTTTGTAATTGGCCTGGTAATTACTCCATTTTTGGTTTTGATGTCTACGACTCTACAGTTTTGGTCATGTCCAAGATATGTTTTGATGGTTCGACCCATTTGCCATTCATTGGGTGGCAAGTTGTTGCTTTTGATGACTACCAGATCGTTGACTTTAACGTTGTCCCTCTGAATCTTCCATTTGTACCTGCGTTGAAGTTCAACCACATATTCGGACTTCCATCTTTGGCAAAATGAGTGGCCGTTTCCAGCGGTTGATGTTAATTGGATTTTCACTGCTTACATCTGGTTCAGCTGGGGTCAATAATGCACTACCAATAAAGAAGTGTCGAGGGGTCAATGGATTAAGATCATTTGGGTCATCGCTAGCAGGACTTAAGGGTCTAGAATTTAGGCACGATTCTATACGAGTAAGAATTGTAGACAGCTCTTCAAAAGTGAATTTCAAGTTCGGTATTATCTTTTTTAGGTGTGTTTTTAATGATTTTACACCGGCTTCCCCAAGGCCGCCCATATGTGGGGCTCCTGGGGGAATAAACTTCCAATTAAAATTTTGATGCCTGAAATGATGGGTCACTTGATTTCGAAGAGTTTTTATGAATTCTAGACGTTCCTTTCTGAGAAGTTTTGCTGCTCCGACGAAATTTTGCCCCATTATCTGAATAAATGAGTGCGGGACAACCACGTCTTCCTATGAAGCGGGAAAAGCTGCTAAGAACGATTGGGTCGACAAATCACTAACTGCTTCAAGATGTACAGCTTTTGTGGCGAAGCATACAGATATGCAAATGTATCCTTTTGTAATAAGACACCTCTGCCTGTGAAATTTTTGATGTCAAAAGATCCTGCGTTGGTTTTCTCCATGAAGGGTAATTCTGTGTGTAAATTCCACTAGGAGCTGTGATAACCTTTAGTTATGAGGTAGTAATATTGGGTAACGCTCATTGTAAGTTAATGCGGGTGATTGAGCGAGTCGTTCATTGACTCTAATAATGCCGTGGCGATCCATGAAGGGATTTAAGGTCAAAAGTCTGCTGGTTGGTGATATTTTCTGCTTAAATTTCAAATGTTTGTACTCATCTGGAAAATGATTTTGTTGAGTCCATATGATGAGTCGATGTTTGACAAAATCTATCTCTTCTCGTGTGATTTCTACTGAAGATACGCGAAGGTGGGATCTGCTGCTTCCAGTATTTCTCCATAATCGTATGACATAAGCCAGCAATCGAAAAGCTCGTGATAAGTCTGAAAATCGATTTAATGGGTCTTCGCGTGTTATGGTTGTAAATACTTTTACCGTTTTAGCTTCTAAGTTTGTGTCACCTGTTTGTATAGGTATCGGCCATTGATTTTTAGGTAATTTTAACCAGAAGGGTCCAAACCACCATAGGTTGTGATTTTCCAGTTCTTGTGGAGAACATCCTCGGCTGGCTACATCTGCTGGGTTATCCTTTGAATCGATGTGTTGCCAATTTAGATTTTCAACTTTATCTAGGATTTCAGAAACACGATTTCCAACGAATGTGTTCCATGAGCAAGGGGGTTTCTTTAACCAGGATAGCACGATTGTCGAATCGGTCCAATAATATGTCTTAATATTTTGAATTTGAAGATTTGGTATAATTCCACAAGCGAGGTTCGCCAACAATACGGATCTACACAGTTCTAGGCGGGGCAAAGATATTTGCTTAATGGGAGCTACACGGGTCTTTGAAGCCAGAATAAATGTGAATACTGATTTTCTGATTGTACTCGAACATAAAGGGCTGCAGAATAGGCTTTTTCTGATGCATCACTGAAACCGTGAATTTCCACATTACAATTCGGGCTAAATTGGATCCAACGGGGAATTTTCAATATATTTATTGCTGGGCAGTTTTTTATGACAAGTCAAGGGTATTAGTATGTCATCCCAATCGACTTTATCTAACCAAATCTGTTGCATAATCAATTTTTCTTCAATTATTATTGGGGCTATCCATCCACAAGGGTCAAAGAATTTGGCAATTGTAGATAAAACTTCTCCTTTGGTGTAGTTTTCTTTTATTTTGACATCTGATGCTGTGAATGTAAATGAGTCTGACGAAATGTTTCATTTGATTTCAAGAGTTTTAGTTCCTGAATTTTCTGATAAGTTTAACCAATCGAGAGGCAGTAAAGTCTCATTTGGTAAGTCTTGTATGACTCGTGGGTCATTTGATGTCCATTTCATCAGATCAAATCCAGCGGATTTTAAAACTGTTGTAAGTTCTTTTCTTGATTTGATGGCGTCGATTAATGTGTGACCACCTGCTAAAACATCATCGACATACATGTGTTGTTGTAGAGTTTTTGATGCGAGAGGGTGAGTTGATTTTACTTCTTCTGCTAGTTGACACCAAAAGTCACTGTCAGTAGTTCGTAATCCTCAATAGGATCCTTTTCTGTTTGCCGAAATAATATCCTTTGATATTTGGTTTGAGTCTGATCAATGAGTATCTGTCGATACATTTTTGTGATGTCTGCGTTGTACACAAAACGGAAGAGTCTGCACTTCAGTATCAGATGTACTAGGTCCTGTTGAAGTATTGGTCCTGGATGTAATATGTCATTCAAACTCTTCTTGTTCGAAGACGGACTCGAGGCGTTGAAAACTACTCTAAGTTTCGTTGTCAACCGTTCGGGTTTTATTACTGCATGATGCGGCAGGTAATAATTTATTTATTCGTATTGTTTTTTGATTTCGAGTTTCTGGCTAAGCATGCGTTCCATTCTTAAGGACTGTGTCATGCAATGTTTCTTGAAGTTCATATTTCTTCGCTATTTTTGAATGGTAGGGTAACTATATATCTTCCTTTGTCGTTTCTTCGTGTTGTCAACATGAAATTGTTTTCGCAAAATGTGTCCTTATCTGACCTCAAAACCCGTTTTGGAGTTTCTTCCACCTCCCAAAAGCGTGTGAGGATTCGGTCAAGGGACGTAGTGTTGAGTAGTGACACTGATGTACTAGGTTGTGTCGTTGTTGAAATTGGTCCCCACATAATCCAGCCAAATACTGTCCTTTGTGCCAAAAGGGATTCAATAGACCGCATCGGTGTGTCCATGCAATATATTGAGTGACCTAAGTCGAGGCCTATAAGCAAGTCGATGGGTCTGCTTTGATTGAATTGAGGATCTGCAAGTTCTAGTTTAGCAGTCTCATTGAAATGTTGCAAATCCAAAGTCTGTGGTGGTAAATTAGAAGGAAGCGTCTTCAGGACTGGTGCCCAGACTTCTAATTTAAATTGTAAATCCACTTTGGAGCAAAGATTGAATAAACATGCTTTAGTTGAAGTCTCTGAAACTGTTTGACTCAACCCTGTGACATGAACTAAATTTCTCTTGGTGGGTAAATATAGTCGATTTTTCAACTTTTCTGACATAAAAGTTGATTGTGAGCCAGGGTCGATGATTGCTCTCGCCTGGTACTTTTCGCCTCTAGTTTCAATCAGTAAAATTGCAGTAAACAACAAGGTCTCTCTCTCATTGGGAAATTGATTGAGATGTTTGCTCTCTTGCAGTGTCAAGGATGTGATATGTGGTATGGAAAAGCTTGATGCTGATGTGGACTGTATATTGTTGGTTTGTGCCGCGATGCTACTACTAGATTAGGTCGCGTCACAATGCTGAACTAAGTTTTGAGTTTCCGATCCCTTATGTAACAAAGTGTTGTGTCTTTGTTTACATAATCTACAACTAAATTTACTTTTACAGTCCTCAACACTGTGATCAGTAGAGAGGCAATTGTAACATGAATTTGTGACCTTTACAATATGAATTCTGTCGTTGACGTTCTTCTCTAAGAACTTGGGGCAAGACCACAATTGGTGAGACTCCTTACAATATTGACATTTGTAATTTGATTCATTTTTTTGTGCCCTATTTGTTGTCAAAAATTTTATATTTTTCGACCCAGTTTCATTTTGGGTCGTATTTATGTGAAAAGAGTGAACTCTTTTTGGCCTAGATTTTAAATTATCTCTTCGTGATTGTTCAGTCTTTGTATTTGATTGTGTAATGGCCTCTATGGGTTCTAGAGTTTTTGAATTGTGTATCAAGAAAGTATTGAATTGTCCCCATGTTGGAACTTTTGTAATTTCTTTAAGTGAATTTTCAAATTCCTTTAGAAGAGTCCGAGGGAGCTTTGGGTCCCATGTGGCGGTTTCTACCCCTAATGCATTTAACGCCTGAATACATCCATTGACTGTTCGCTGAAGTTTTTGAATTGATGATCCTGAGTCTTCAGCATCGTTCGGAAGGTCAAATAAAATTTTTAATTGTTCATTTACTTGGATCCGATTGTTTTCGTATTGGGATACAAGATTTTTCCATGCTATATCGAAACCTTGATTGGTCAATGGGGCATTTGAAATTATTTTCCTAGCATCTCCCCCAGTCTTTTGTATTAAATGAAAAAGTTTTTCAATTTTGCTAAATCTAGAATTATTTATATACAATGCTGTAAAAAGATCGCGGAAAGTAGGCCATGTCTCGAAATCTCCGTAAAATGTGTCCGTGTCACAAGGTGGTAGCCGCACAAATGAAATGTCCTGATTTTCTTGTGGTTGATTTTCAACAGTAGAAATCCGCTCTTCTTTCCTGGTATTGGATAGGGCTTGAATTTCCGCATTAATTGACCCTAAACACGTTTTGTAGGCAGAAAGAACCCTTTTGTAACGATCGCGAAGCTTATTTCTATCGATGGGTTTTTCTTTAGAATTATCCTTCATGTCCCGACACTCTGCATTGAGAATCTAGTTCGACCCGAAGTACCTCTAAAGAGTGAATGTTTTTTTCGGCCGCACTTTGTGTATATTCTACTTCAAAATCCAAAAGGTCATTTATACAATTCACAAATTTGTCAAGTGCCATTGTTATGGGTTAAATTTTCAATTTGATAAAATTAAGGATTAAATTGAGTCTAAAAAATCCCTTCTAGCGATTTCACAACAAGAATTGTCAAAAACAATAATAATTTTCAAGAATAATTATTAATAAGGAGTTATTTTATTTCCCCGGTAAATAATAAAAAGAAGTATGGCTGGTAACCATTTTTTGTTCTGCTCACTTCTTTGTATTTCTTTTTTAATCGCGGCAAAAAAAATATTTTTTAAAAAGAACTACTTCACTTAGACGCCTTTTGCACGTTGAAATTTGTTTCGAAACAAATGTGAGAAACTTTTTTGCATTATCTTTTAAAATTTCTTTCGCTTTTGGACGTAAAAATTTATTTCAGAAATTGTGTTTTCTTTTATCGCGTCGTTCTGCTGTTTTTAACAGTTGTAACTTTGTTTGGCATTGTGATTTCGGTTCAAACACAAGACATTATATGAATATTATATTTGTTATTACATTATAATATATAATATATTTTTGTGTGTTATTATTTTTTAATGAAGCCGTATCTAGAAATAAAGGTCTTCATTGGTGTTGCGAACACTGTAGAAAAATCGGAGTGAACTATTATCGTTTTTTCCAAGAGACTAATATAAATTCACCGAACTTCAAAAAGAGGCAATTAAATTAAATAATCGTATTGCGGCTTATGGAAAATTGTTTGATGATTTTAATTCTTTGGATAATTTAAAATCTCCTCCACAGTCTTCCCCAAAACGTCGTAAGTCGGCAAGAAATATAAATAAAGATAAACGTGACGACTCAGCAATTGTTTCTGAGCCTTCATGCAACTCTGCATCCGATTGTAATGTTCAATCTTCCAATATTGCTGAAATAAATAGTAATAATGTATATCGTGAACCCCATCCTCCACAATCTTTAAAAACTCCAATTTCAATTAATCCTCCTATGTCCGTAAGTTATGAATCCAGGTATACTCCTTTACCTTTACCTCTGGTTGATGTCACTTCTCAGTCATCTTCTAAATCGTCATCTGGTTCGTATTCATCTGTAGTGACTGCTAGTTTAGTTACTTTTGCTCCAAAGGAACTGGTGGCAGTTAAACCTAAAAGAACAATTTTTGTGTCACGTCTTTCTCGCGATACTTCGGTTGATGATATTAAAGGTTTTGTTGAATCGAAGATTAGAGAGCCTTTTGAGTTTGATTGCTATAAGTTGAGGTCATCCTTGGACAGTAGCATTTCTTCATTTAAATTATATGTTGCTGATGAAATTGTTGATCCTGCATTCTGGCCACAGGGTGTATTGGTACGTGAATTTGTATTCAGGCTGGGTCATCGTAGGAATGGTGTTGATTTGCCTGGTTCTATTTCTCGAAAAAACTAGCTTCTAAATTGTCTTTTAATTTTGGAATTGCTTATCAAAATGTTCGTGGACTTAGGTCTAAACTTTCTTCGCTTAATAATAGTAGTTTTGATTTTGAATTTGATGTAATTGCTTTTACTGAGACTTGGCTGAATTGTGATATTTTTGATTCTGAGATTTTGTCTAGTAATTTTAATATTTATAGACGGGATAGGAACTTAAGAAATGGTGGTGGTGTTCTTATTTCAATTTGTTCTAAATACTCATCTGAATTAATTGACTTTAGTTCCTCGGAGGATATTGAGTTTATTTGCGTTAGGGTCTATAATCGTGGGAAGTCTATTTACATTACTTGTTCATATATTCCTCCCTGTGCTGACATTCATATTTATAGGGCTCACTTTGATTTGATTTCTAAGGTAATGGATTCAATGGGGCAAGATGGGATTATTGTAGTTCTTGGTAATTTTAATCTTCCTCATATATCTTGGAATTTTTCACCTGAGTCTGGGTCATTGGTGCCATGTTCTTCAGTTCCATTCTATGATGAAATTCTGTCCGCTATGTGTGATCTAGGTCTTTTCCAAGTTAATGGTGTATTTAATTCAATGGGGAGAATTTTGGACCTTGTGTTTTTGGAGGATCCAAGTATTTCTTCTTTATTTCGCATTGATCCTATATCTATTCCCGAGGATAGTTATCATCCTACGTTGTTACTTTCTATTGAAGTTGATCTTTGTTCACCTCCTGTAATTGATCGCTCATTTGATAATGAGAGGCGTTTTAATTTCCATCGTACGGACTTTGGTCGCTTGAATACACTTCTGTCCTCTGTTGATTGGTCGTCTGTACTTATCTCGCCACCGTACGACTATCTTTCACTTGACAGGATCTTGGGTGGCTTTTATGATGTATTATTTAAATGTTTTGGGAAGTGTGTTCCATTGGTAAAAAGTCGTTTGGAGCGTTCTGGTTCTGAGCCCTGACGGGGTCCCGGCCTGTATTTTAAGAAAATGTGCTGTTGTCTTGAGTGGTCCTTTGACCTTTATATTCAATAGGCTTCTGAGGGTTGGTCATTTTCCACCTATTTGGAAGAGTTCGTTCATAATTCCTTTGCACAAGTCGGGTAATAAATCTAATATTTCCAATTACAGGGGTATTGCCAAGCTAAGTGCTATTCCCAAGTTGATGGAGAAACTAGTGACGGATTATCTCTTTTTTAATACAAGATCTTTAATATCTCCTTTCCAGCATGGTTTTTTGAAAGGCAGGTCGACTGTCACAAATCTTTTTGAATTTACTACACATGTTTTCAGGGGCTTTCTTGTCGGTGTTTGGACTGATGTAATTTATACTGATTTCAGTAAAGCTTTTGATAGGGTTGATCATAGTATTTTGCTTCTTAAACTTTCACTAATCGGTATTCCTGATATTATTCTTCGTTGGCTAGACTCTTACCTCTCCCTTAGGACTCAGAGGGTATTGTTTAGGAATGTATTGTCTAAGACTGTATGTGCTACTTCTGGTGTTCCGCAGGGTAGCCATTTGGGTTCTTTACTGTTTTTATTGTTTCTGAATGATCTTCCTTCTGCACTTTCTGATTGTAATATTCTGATGTATACTGATGACGTTAAAATATTTTATACTTTTGATGATGATCATGGCCAGGCTGTTCTTCAGCGAAATATTGATTTGTTTGTTACTTGGTGCAGGATAAATTTAATGGATCTTAATTTGAGAAAATGTAAATGCATGGTTTTCTCTCGCCTTGGTGTAATCTCGTCCACTTATATGATTAATTCTTGCCCTTTGGAAGCTGTGCCTTTATATCTTGATTTAGGAGTATTATTGGATATTAAATTGTCTTTTATTGATCATATTAGTTTGATGATTGGCAAGGCTCGAGCTGTTCTTGGTTTTGTGAAAAGATGGGCTAGGGAATTCATTGATCCTTATATAACAAAACTACTGTACATTTCACTTGTTAGGCCTATTTTGGAGTACGCGTCTGTTATTTGGAATCCATACTATCGTTGTCATAGTGATTCAATCGAGTCTGTGCAGATACAGTTTTTATTATTCTGTTTACGTGGCTTAGGATGGGATTACACCAATGGGCTTCCGTCGTATGAGGATAGATTAGCTTTGGTAAAACTTCCAACTCTGGAACGTAGAAGGTCTGTTTTAGGTGTTTGTTTTATTTTTAATCTGGTTAAAGGTGATATCGATTCTGAGTTTTTGCTTTCTAACCTGAATTTCAGCATTCCTGCAAGATTTACACGGCACTATCGTCCTCTTTCCTTAGATTTCTATAGATCGAATTATGCATGTAATTTTCCTTTTCGGAGATTATGTAATGATTTTAATTCGCATTATGACTTTATAGATTTTAATTGTAGTGTTTGTAACATAAAACGTAGCTTGTATTCTCACAGTAATTTATAAATTATCGTATAAAAACGTATTTTTGTTCTTGTCTTAGATAGTTCTGTTTTTTTTTTGTTACCTTGTTCAGCTTGTGCTGTTTTATGTTCTAGTTGCCATAGCTTTTCCCTTTCCCGCTACAGTCCGGACTGTGGTGTGTACGTGTCCCTGCGTAATGGGGACGAGCCCTCCGCGGTCGGGTGAGTGTGGGTTAGTGTGTGGCCGGGGACGTTCGAAAAAAAAAATATATATTTACCTTATTTAAATTATATTCTTTTTAATATTTTTTATTTTTATTTTTTCAACCTTATTTAATTAATTGTTTGGCGCTAAAATTTTTCTTTTGCTAATGTTTTGATTTCAAACACAAAATCAACAAAGACTAATTGATGATATTTTAAATAAGCTTTATATTAACACCGTTGACTAACTACGAGTCATCTCTTACCCCACTTTTTCTCCTAAGAAACATGATTTTTGCCTTTTGATGATATCTACGATCTAAAAATAATTTTTAGTAATATAATGTGAAAAATCAAATTGTCGTTATTGGCCAGTTTTCTGAAAGTTGCCGCGGCAGTCAAGATGTTACCTTCTCCATGCGGAACAAAAAATAAAAGAAAATGTGAAATCAAATACAACTCTGTGTATATGCGAATAAAGAACAAAGCAAATTTCTGAGTACATGAAATTCTAAAATCACCCCCGCTCGTTTTTCCCCTCTCTCCTACAAATTCAAGAGTGTTGACATTTGTTTCGAAACAAATTTCAACGTTCAAAAGGCGTCTTACTTGTTGTTGCTGTGTCTTCACTGGAACCGTTACTTTTTCTTCTGGGTCTTTTTGTCTTTCTTGTGTCTGTTGATGTGTTGTTGGGTCTCTTTTTTTTGTTTCTTTCCACACTGCCTGTATATTCTATTTTTTCTTAAAAAGTTTAACAGTTTCTATGTATTTTGTGATTTTAATATTTTTAATTTTTTAAGCAACTTTTTGTTATTGTAAATTACACTGCACTATATACACTTTATACGGTTCGAAGTGACCAAAAAATGTTTAATGTTTGATGTTGCACTGGTTCGTTTGTGTTCTATTAATTTGTTTTATAAAAAAAGAAATGCTTTTGATTTTGTTAGTTTTGTAATTTTATTTTTGTGTCTTTTATTAAATTGAATGTAAAGTTCTATGTATATTTTTTATGTTGTTTGTTTTACAAAATTGTCTTATTTTATTTTTGATTTTGTTTGCTTTCAATTGGTATTTATCTTTAGTTTGTCTGTTCTCACTTTTGATAATGTTTAATTTATTTTATAAAAAAGAGTCACTGTTTTTCGTTTTTGTTTGTATGGTTTAATTTAGAATTCACAATTTATGTTGATGTTGTTTTACTGAATGCTGAACCAAGAGTGATTTTATGTAAAGCAAAAATTTTTACTGTTAGTAGGTAATGACAAAAAATTTATAATGTAAATGAAAGAGAAAAGAAAGAGCACATAAATACATAAAAGGAACCGCTATCCAATATTTTATAGGGTAAGGGAACAAGGGTAAGGGATGTTTAATCATTAAACATATACAAATATACAATGAATATTAAACAACTATGACCAATTAGAAATATTAGCAGAAACGAAAACGCCTGAACTTATAATACTTTCGGAAACCCATTTAACCAAAGAAATTAATGGGATAGAAACGCAACTCATTGGTTACAACCAATTTACAACGTTATCAAATTTGACAAGAACTGGTAGAGTAATAACATATTTCAAAAAGAGATGGAATGTGAAAAGAATCTTTGAAAAAATTATTGACTCGAAATTATGGACAGCTGTTTATATGGCGAAACATAATAACTACACGATTGCAATTACATCTGTATATAGATCACCTAATAGCACTGGAAGGGAATTTTTAGGAGTATTTGAAAAAGTATTAGAAGAAATGAGTGAATTGAACTGAGATATAATAATAATTGGTGATTTTAATATAGATTGGTGTAAGGACAGTTTTTATAAAAATAAAATGAAAAGTTTGCTGGATGATAATCGCCTTAAACAAGTAATAGCAGAGTTTACACGAATTACACAGAGTTCGAAAACATTAATTGATTTTGTTATAACAAATTACAACAATATATCGGCAAAACAATACATACTTACATTGTCAGGATTATTGACCTAGTTTCTCACACTACTTATCTTGTGTGTGATAATTTTATACATAAGTGGCGTGACCTACAGTTTAAAGTCAACTCCGAACGACAGATTTTTGAGAAACTTTTCATGGCAATTATATTTATTCTCAGAGTTTTTACCAGAAATATGCTGAGAAGAAATCGCCGAAAAAATACTTTTTGTATTTTATTTTGATGTCTGGTCTGGGACTCGAACCCTGGCTTTATGTCTAATAAGCCAGCGCACTACCTACTAGACAATGGCAAAGACCAACAGTTCAAATAAAATATCGAATCATGAAGCAATAGACATTATAGTTGACAATGTGGAACACAACACTAACAGCATTGCTTATAAAGAAATCGATATTTTTAAATACAATAAACAGCAATATAATAGAGAAATATGGAGCATCCAGGAAATGAATATGAATATAGATCAGTGAAGGGCAAACACATACTACATAGTTTTGGTTGTGTTGGTAAAGCAGCGGAGAACAAAATTCAACGAAATTTTTGAGAATCGTACACTGGGAAAATAAAAAAATTGGTTTATTGTGTCGCGTGTATGTTAAGCGCGGTTTTAAATATTTTTTGTTTTTGATTAAAGCATATGTTTATTGTTTTCAAATGTTTATAAACTATAGTTTAATTTTTAATTCGGTTAATATTTTATCTAATAACATTGAATTCTTTTTTATACTTTCTATTTATAATAGAAACTATAGGCCACATAAGGAATTTCAAGTGACAAAATAAGGTAACACTTCACTAGAAAATATCATAAATAAATTAATAATTAAAAAATCCGTGGCTAGCCTCGTAATGTCTTTTTATAAAAAAATTGAATTACGACATAAAGTGCGATAACACACAATACATTGTGCATTACCATCCACATTCTCTGTACAAAAAAATCATATTCCCAATTTTCATCAAACATTTTGCTGCATGTATTTGCAAAAACAAAAAAATCATTCAAAAAAGTTGCCTAGCGAAATCTTCTTTCATCAAGTGCTAAACGTCAACTGAATTGATTTTGTTCTCTGGCATCAAAACAAAACAACAAACACACGATTATTATAAGAAACCACACAAGTAAGACGCCTTTTGCACGTTGAAATTTGTTTCGAAACAAATTTCAACACTCTTGAGTTTGTAGGAGAGAGGGGAAAAACGAGCGGGGGTGATTTTAGAATTTCATGTACTCAGAAATTTGCTTTGTTCTTTATTCGTATATACACAGAGTTGTATTTAATTTCACATTTTCTTTTATTTTTTGTTCCGCATAGAGAAGTTAAGATCTTGACTGCCGCGGCAACTTACAGAAAACTGGCCAATAACGACAATTTGATTTTTCACATTATATTACTAAAAACTATTTTTAGATCGTAGATATCATCAAAAGGCAAAAATGATGTTTTTTAGGAGAAAAAGTGGGTCAGAGATGACTCGTAGTTAGTCAACGGTTTTAATATAAAGCTCCCTTACTTAAAATATCATTAGTCTTTGTTGATTTTGTGTTTGAAATCAAAACATCAGCAAAAGAAAAATTTTAGCGCCAAACAATTAATTAAGAAAGGTTGAAAAAATATTAAATAGAATATAATTTAAATAAGGTAAATATATTAAAAAATAATAACACATAAATATATTATAATGTGATAACAAATATAATATTCATATAATGGTCATGTTTTGTGTTTGCACCTACATCACAATGCCAAACAAAGTTACAACTGTTAAAAACAGCAGAACGACGCGATAAAAGAAAACAAAATTTCTGAAATAAATTTTTACGTCCAAAAGCGAAAGAAATTTTAAAAGAAAATGCAAAAAAGTTTCTCACATTTGTTTCGAAACAAATTTCAACGTGCAAAAGGCGTCTAAGCTTATAGTAAGTAACGCAACGTCAGCAGAAATTTCTTTGCCTATCACATGTGATAGGAAATTTTGAATATGCCCTTCACTGATGTAGATATAAATGACATCGTGATTGTGTTTGATAGTTATTTAGAAAATGCAGTTAAAAAGATGACGAGAAGGCGAAAAATTAAGGAAAAGTTTAATATAAATTTGTTTAATGGGGAAATAAGGCGTTTAAAAAGAGAGAAAATTAGCAAATACAATATAGCAGAAATAGAAAACTCTAATGAAGCGTGGGCTATATATAAAGCAATGCGAAATTTATATAAAGTTAAAATTCAAAACGCGAAAAACAGTTATATTAATAACAGAATTAATAATGCTACTGACCAAAAAGAAATGTGGAAAAAGATAAAAAAAGTAGAATGTAAGGACAATTTTGATAAAGCAGATAATTTTAATAAATATTTTATAAGTAATAGTAAGACGATAAGAGAAGAGATAAATAATGTGCAATATGTCAATAGAATAACTGTGATAAATTCCAAATTTAAATTTCAGGAAATAACTTTGGAAGAATTAAAAATAATTTTTAAAAGCCTAAAGAAAAAAATCTGACTATAATAAAGTGTTAAGTGACATAATCATAAATAGTTGGCATATCGTCGGCAGAATAATGCTAAGGATAGTGAATAAATCGCAACAGACAGGTGTATTTCCAGAGAATTGGAAAACAGCGATGGTAAAACCAATGAGAAGGTTGGAAAAACAAAAAGATGTGAACATAAAAAGATGTGAAGATAATAGAAAAAGTGGTAAAACAGTTGGAGCAGTACTTATAATCTAAGAAAATATTGTCGAAATATCAGCCCGGTTTCAGGAAAAAATTTTCGTGTGGAACAGTAATAAATTATTTAATTAACAGAAAAAACAGACAAGAATAATAAAATATTGGGTATTTTCCATGATTTTAAAAGAGCGTTCGAAACCATTGATAGAAAAATACTTCTGCAAAAATTACGAGCATATGGCATCGAAGACGTTAATTAAAATGCTTTGAATCATATTTAACAAATAAGAAACAAATAACGAAAGTAAATGACATTAAGTCACAGATACACAAGGCTCAATATTGGGAGCATTACTACTTGTCATATATATAAATGATATGACAAAGATATTGAACAAGTGCGAAATAGTTTATTTTTGCGGAAGGGGAATCTGAACAAATATGTAATAATAACCTCAACGAGGATATGAGTAATGTTAGCTTGTGGCTAAAAATGAATAAACTTAAATTAAATTAAAGTAAAACAAAAATAATGGAGATATAATTTCTAAAATATATAATCAAAAAATAGAAAAAGTGAACTAAATAAAATATTTAGGATTTATTATTGATAAAAATTTAAAAATCATATTGATTACATATGTAAGAAGATCGGCAAAAAGATTAGTTTCTTTAAGCGAATAAGAGACCAAGTTTCAATTTTAACTACAGTTAATATATGTAACACAATGATAAAGCCTCATTTCGAATACGGGTCGACAACATTATCATCAAATCGAAAGATTGCAAAAATTACAAAACAGAGCATACTTAAAGTCAACAGATATACGTCGATTCACATCATGCTTGATTCCCTTAAATGGTTTAATGTAGAACAACGGCTTAAATTTAACACACTAAATTTCATACAGAGAATTAATAACGGTGAAGCACCAGAATACCTAATCGAGCAAGTATAGTACGTGAGAGACTCGCAGCCTTACAACCTTAGAAATGCAGAAAATTTTAGAAACGAAAAAGTAATACCATCAGCAATGCAATTGGTCAATGTGCTGCGAAGTCGCCGTGGTCTAGTGGGTAGTGTGTTGGCTTATTAGACAAAAGGCCCGGGTTCGAATCCCAGGTCAGACATCAAAACGAAAAAATATTTCTTCGGCGACTTCCTCTCAGCAGATTTCTGGCAAAGACTCTGAGAGTAAAAATTGCCATAAAAAGCTTATCAAAAACATGTCGTTCGGAGTCGACTTTAAACTGTAGGTCCCACCACTTATGTATAAAATTAACGCACACAGCATAAGTGGTGTGAGAAGCTAGGTCGTAATCCTGACTGAAGGGTTGTAATGGCCAATTATGCATGATAATGTGCTGGGAAGAATTCCAATCTGCATAGCCACATCTTTTTTTTAATCCTTCTTCAACTTTATTAATAATTTTTTTTCAAGAGAAATGCTACTTCGCTGCGTCATTTTCGATCACTGAACACCGGCATTGATGTTCTTTATTTTGTTCTTATTTTCCTCTTTTGGGAATCCCCTCATTATATGTGGCTTATTTCTCGGTACACAATTCTGTGTAGTATTCGTAACAGAAAATTGTTTGAAAAATTCATTATATGGAGACAAAAACCCATGTGAGTCAAAAATTACACCTGCAAAATTGCTTCATTGTATAGAAAACTTCATTGTATGGAAATTCATTATAAGGAGATCAAAAACAATGAAATTGGAACGGAAAAAGTTGTGTGTTTTGAAATGAATTCATATACATTGTATAGAAGTTCACTATAGAGAAGTTAGACTGTACTAATAAAGAAACGATAATAATAATATCTTAAGTACTTACTGTTTTTCATATTTAATTTAAATTTGTTTGTTCCTCAAAGTTTTAAAGACATAAAAAATTGAATCAAATTACACTGATATACTTAGCTACCCAATTTGCTCACAAGCAATGATTTTGATCATCTGCTAAGCAGTCGTCGTTAATTTTTCCAAAACAAATTATGTCGTTATCAATTGTGAACTATTCTTTAACGAATATCAAGAAAAAATGCATTCTTGAAAGTGCTAATAATTACTTTTTACCATGGAAATGATACCTATAATACATTGAAATTTTAATTAATTAAAAACTATCCAAAGCTTCATTCGTAATCACTTTTTAAGAAATTTAATTTAAGCAATTATTTCGCATTGCCGTGTAAATATGGTATTAAACCTCAATTGAAAAGATCTCAGATACGCGTTTTTTATTTTGAGTTTAACATTTTGTTCGTGCTTCAGGTTCGTAAAAGGGCTAAATTTGGCTAAAAAGGTCTAAGTTGGCATCACTGATTGTACCAACTTACTAAAATCGGAATTACTACGTAATTTGTTTTGCAAAACAAAATTTTCGACGTTAACAACAAAGTGCAAAATCTCTGAACAAGAAATTTGTAATGACACTTAATTTCTAAATATTTAGTTAAAAAATTTTACAAACAGACGTCATTTTAGAAATCTTTGAATATAATAAAACATAAAAACAATATTTTTATATACTCAGTTTTTGGAAGTTTTGGTTAAAGAAGAAACAAAACAAGACATTTTAATGAAGAAGAAGTTTTACCAGCATTAATAAGGTAAGGTCATTTACAGATTTAAATATATTGAAAATTACTTATTTCTCTTTTTCTTCTAATTGAGTATGCAAGTAAATATTCCATGCATAAATTCCCTGCTGTACTTTTCACTGTATCTAATATGCCGATCTTATGCAGGAAATATCCTTCTCTAAACAAAAAATTGGGTTTAAATTGTTCTGAAATTCTATGTTTGCAAATGTGCTGCTTTCCGTTTCAAATTATACATTGTTAGAAATGTTCAGATTATGAAGGGATGAGCATTTGTTTAATTCCATCAATTAAATAGAACTACAAACTAGAGCATCTCCATAAACTTTATTATTTAGTTATATTTCCCCTAAAATTAAAAAAGAAATAATTATTCGCGCCTGTTTGGCAACCAAATATTTAACTATATATATCTTCTCCAAAGGTTTATTAAATATAAAAAAAAAATTAAATTGTAACAAAACCGGAAAAAGGAAAAATAGTGAAATAAAGGTGAAAGAACGATGCAGCCATTTGTGACACCTATAGATAATGATATGCCCCTTGCTAATCAATTCCATTTACACTATTAGATTCTGAAGTATTTGAGACTTACTAGTTTATTAAAAATTCGACTACCCAGACAACTCTGAAAAACATCTGAAAACAAGGCCAGTGGCATAAAAAGTGATCCACTGCTTTTTTGTCCTGAGGTATCACTATTCCATTTACTTATGTCTAAAGGGGCCATGCCCCTTTTTTTTTTCCTTCACAACCCATTGGTGGTGTCATTTATCTTCTGTTATAGCCGTCAAAGCTGAGCACGACCTTGCAGTTTATCCGAAACGTTGCCAAAATCGCTGACCATTATAATTTAATAATCTGACATAATGACGCTTGGAAGCCTTTACAGATGTGAACTAAAAGCATGATCCCTCAAAGCCTTCAGTGTTGCCTGATTATGTCTGAACGAATTCATTACATATATACATAATTGGTCATTACAACCCTTCAGTCTGGATTATTGTCTTAGTTTCTCATACCACTTATATGTTGTGTGTGTTAATTCTATACATAAGTGGCGGGACCTACAATTTAAGGTCGAATCCGAATGATAGATTTTGTTTTGAGAAACTTTTCATGGCAGGTTTTTTTTTACTCTGAGAGTTTTTGCCAGAAATCTGCTGACAGTTAATCGCCGAAGAAATACTTTTTGTATTTTGTTCTGTTGTCTGGCATGGGGTTCGAACCCTAGCTTTACGTCTAATAAGCCAACGCACTACCTACTAGACCACGCGACTTCAAATAGTTTTAAATACAAACACAAAATTATATGATTTTATTTATATTTTCCATATAAATAGGCAATCAAGTGAAATAGTTTATCCTACAGAAACAGGCAAGGTATTTTGAAAACCAAAATTTTACGAATGTTGTGTTTTTTTTTTTTTTTTTTTCGTTTAAACCAGCACTCAGGGGATGACCCCTACTCATGCAGTGCATTGTGCAGGTTTAGGAAAGGTAGAAAGAGGGAAGATGCGAACGGTAAGGAAACGAGTTGCTGCTGGTGACTGTAAAATGGTCAGTGCTATACCTTCACCATTAGACAGTCTACAGCAAACGTCCCCAAGAAGCCCGCAGTTTCTCACAACCACTTATGTTGTGTGTGTTAATTTTATACAGAAGTGGCGGGACCTACAGTTTAAAGTCGACTCCGAACGACAAATTTTTGAGAAACAAGAAGAGAAAGAGAAGAAATCGCCGAAAAAATACTTTTTTTGTATTTTTTTTATTTTTGATGTCTGGCGTGGGATACGAACCCGGGCCTTTTGTCTAATAAGCCAACACACTACCCACTAGACCACGGCGACTACAAATGTATGAACGTTCTTATCTTTAAATGTCATGGTGAACATAAATCGAGTGGTTGTAACAATGTAGTTTTGAAAAATGTATAAATTGTGTCCGGATGAATAATAGTTTAAACTTGGGACTAGATGTATATCTTTTAACTAACGATAAACAATGCCCAGTGATTCAATACAAATTGAAAATTAGAAAACGAAGAATGGGTTTAACGGTATAACAATCAAATATAAAATTAAAAAAGATTTATGCTCTATATACAAACATACAAGATTTAGTGAATTACTACAATCAACTTGAGATAATTGCTACCTATAAAATATTTTAATTTATTATACTGAGACTCATTTTACCGAAAATATTGAAGAATGTGAAATTACTTTGCACAACTATGATAATATAATATCCCTATCGAACTCTACTAGAATTCAATACAGATTGGACCTAACAAAACTTTTACGGAACAAAAATTGAAAACAGTTTAAATGATAATGGACTTAAACAAGTAGTGAGTGAGTTAACTTTCGTTTTCAGTTTTTGAATTTACTTAATTTTAAGTTTAACCTTACGGTTAATCAGTTAATCTTAAGTTTAAACCAGCAACGTTGGTGGTTTAAACTTAAGATTAACTATGAGAAGTAGTTGACAAATTTTATTTAAAAAATTAGTTTTTAAGTGAGAGACAGGCGAATAAGACACATTTTTAAGTAATTATGAATTATATAAAACACAAATTGACAATAGACAGTCTTAATTTATTTATTATTTTCCAAAAATTATTTTTTTCTTCAAGATCAATAGTATTTAGCTTTTGTTTGTTTTCTTCTATACAAAAGCAAATTGTTGTGAAACTCTATGCAATTTTTGCATATAATTGTGGCAGCCCTACCATTCAAAAACTGAAAATGAAGTTAACGAAAGATTAACTTTAACTGGAGATTAACTTAATCTCGAGTTTAAACTTGTATTCAAAAACTCGCCCTAATTGATTATATAATAACAAATAATTATAATGTATCAGTTAAAAACAGTGCGAAACATAAAATTGAAGATCACGAATCATTAATTATTGACATTAACATTAAAAATGAACAGAAAAAACCTAATAGCGAACATATTAAGGACCGAAATATATTTAGATATAATAAAAATGCATTCCACAATCGTTTAAAAATGGTGACAAACTGTGAACTATTGAACAATATAAACGAAAATGCTTTAATGATAAACGAAAATGCTTTAATGTTAGATAAAAGTTTTGAAGACATCATTAATATGTTTGTGAGAAACTAGGTCAATAATCCTGACTGAAGGGTTGTAGATAAGAACTAAACCAGAAAATAACATTAATAAATAGTTTAATAACGAACTACGCGACTTAAAACGAATAAAAATTAATAAAAACAAAAAAGCAACAATAGAGAACACCGATGAAGCATGGTTACCGTACAGATCTATAAGAAATTTGTATAAAGTGAAGATTGAGAATGAAAAAAAATATATATTAATAACAGAATTAGTAATGCTAAAAATCAGAAAGAGATGAGGAGAGAAATTAAAAGCTTATTCCTAAAAAAGAACCAAACTGTGATAAGAAATATGATACTTAATGGTGCAGAATAAAAGAGTAATATAAAGATAGCTAGTCATTTTAATAATTATTTTGTAGATAGTATGTATTAAGGCAATAAGAAACTCGATCGAGAATGTGCAATACATAAATAATGTTATAATATTAAATCAAAAATTTAAATTCCGTGCAATATCTATGTTAAAGCTTAAGGAGATTGTAAAGTGTCTAAAGGATAAACCGGATTATTCTGGAATATAATTGGAATAATTTTATTACGTAAAATCAACAAATCTCTTGAAAATGGCGTGTTTCCGGACAACTGGAAAAAAAACATTAGTAACACCAGTAGAAAAAGTAGCCAACACCATTAAATGTAAAGAATTTCGACCGATTAACTACTTATAAACATGTGAAAAAATTTTGGAGAAAGTTGTGAAGGAACAATTAGAAGATTATCTTGGAAAATATTCACTTCTTTCGAACTTCCAATCCGGATATAGGAAAGGGAGAAAAGATAAATAAATTCCTTTACTGTATCAAAAGTATAGTTATCGGCCGTAATTTGAGAATAAATACGTCGCACTTCTCTACTTGTTGATAACATACACATTGTTTTGCCCTCATTTACTGCCAGATCCACCTTCTTTTTATCAAGGTCCTTATTTTTCTGAGAAATAATTTTATTATTCAGTTCTCTTTTGAACTTAGTTTTGTTATATTTAACCCTAATCTTACTGACATAATGTATCAAATTTGACTGACATGAGCCTCTAAGGCTCAAATATAAAAACTACGAGTTTCTTCTTACGAAAAACGTTTTAGAATATTTTTTTACAACAAACTGTTCTACTACTTACAAAAACTTAACTGAATTAACTCTTGTATTTTTCCAATGTTAAAGGTAGGTAGCTTTTACATACGAAAGGTTACTTTGTATATGAGTGATATACATTTTTATAAATACAGTAGGACCTTGATTATTCGCGATTCGATTATCCGGCATCATCAAATATCCGAGATGGAAAAAGAAAATTTTTTGCATCGACTTAAATTTTTCTGCATCCCTTGACCGTAATTACCTTTATTAACCGTGATTATAAGCAAACATTTTTTTCTATAATTTTTATACATTTTATTATTATTATACATATGTACACACCTAGTAACGTTGATGACAACTAATAAGTCAACTGAGACGCAGGAAAGATTCGTTCGTACTGTGATTGCGACTTCGGAAAATACAGCTGGTATCATTTTTCTGACCCTGCTAACAAAAGAGCGTTGAAAAAGATACATACATACATAATTGGTCATTAACAACCCTTTAAGTCTGGATTATTGACCTAGTTTCTCACACTACTTACATTGTGTGTGTTAATTTTATATATAATTGGCGGGATCTACAGTTTAAAGTCGACTCCGAATGAAAGATTTTTCAGAAACATTTCATGGCAATTTTATTCTCAATACTTCTCAGGGCCATTATTACAACTTCCGGTTAAAGTTGGCGTTAGTTAAAGGTACCTTTAGGTAAAGTGAACAGCAAAGTTACCTTTAACTTATTTTGGTTATTACAACTTAAAGATAAAACAAAATTAACTTTTTCAAAAATATGGCAGTGCCGGAGCAAAGTCGATAAAACTGCTTAATTAAACAAGTTTTTTATAATGCAATGGCAACAGCGGACTTATTTTTTTTTGTTGTATATACTCATTTTGTTTAAATTTGAAATTGTCATATTGAAAATAGTTAAAGGTAACTTTGCCGTTCACTTTAGCTAAAGGTACCTTTAACTAATGCCAACTTTAACGGGATGTTGTAATAATGGCCCTAAGACTTACGCAATTTTTTTAAATTTATAGTGCTAATATTTTGTGAGTCCACCTTGACCATCAATTACTGCTTGCAGTCGTCTTCTCATGGATTGAATAAACTTCGGAATGTCATATTCTAATGGTATTTTTCCTACTCTTCTTTGATATACTATATCAATTCGTTTTTATTTGTGGGCGATCGTTTTCCTACCTTTTTCTTTAGATGAACCCACAAATTTTCGGTGGAGTTAATATGAGGACTTTGGGCAGGAGTATCAATAGCTTTGGTGCAGTTGTAAAGTAACCTTGAGTTACATAAATAAGATTTATGTTAAGGATCATTATCTTGATAGTATTTGTAATTAAATTTTTTCGGATTAACCGGGTCAATAAAACCAAACTTCGTAATGCTGTCGGTCTGTTCATTTGGCACAATATCAAGATATACTTCCTTACTCATTATTTCATCCAAAATCCTGTTTACATCAACTCCCTTGCTAGATATACAACCCCATACCATTATAGACAGTTTTCCAAACTTTGTTTACTGTAGGAATATGATTTTTTTTTAGTGCTTTCATAGGCTTACGCCAAACTTTTTGCGGTCCGTCATGCTAATAAAGCATTATTTTCGTCTCATCTCGTCCCAGTACTCCGGAGGAATTGAAATGTATTCGGTAACAAACCTTAATCTCTTTTCGTCAATTTGTGCTGCTAAAAGGGGTTTTTCCTAGTCACTCTTGAAGAATATTTGTGTTTTTGAGGAAAATTTCTGATGGTTTCTTGGGAAATACGTAACTCAAAGTCTTTTTGCCCTTGAAGAGTTAATCATCTGGTACTGAATTGCGGGCTATCATAAACGGCTCTAATAATTTTTCTTTCAACTCGCTGCATCACCTTTTTGGTCCTGTAATTTTGTAATTTTTTATTATCTTCATTCAATATGCAAAGATTTTTTTGACACTTTTTATACTGTGTAAAGTTCTTTTGTTGTTGTTATTATTGTAATGTGTTTGGAAACTATTGGTGCCTTGTGGTTGTAAACAAGTACAGTCATAAAATGTGTGCAAAAATAAAAGAAGTATGTAGAGATTTTGCTGTTGGAATTCTTGAATGAAGATCACATTTAAAATTTTTCTTTCTGTGCAAAGATTTTTTGACAAACTGTATGTCGGTCTTTAAATGATGGAAATATTTAATTATTCTCAATTTTTTTACTGAACTTTCCAAAATTTATGTAAAATAAAAGTTAAGAAATTTGGCTATATCATTAAAATGAGCCTCACAGGTAGTCTAAGCCTACTGATAGGCTTAGACTTAAAAACCTTCCTTTTCATCGCCAACTACTAATATTTTCATCATTTCGTAATCTGATATATAAAGAACCAATTTATTTAAAAGTATTACTTTAAGTAAAATTTAATCTTATAGTTAATTATTAGCAAAAAATCTATCTGAAAATCACCCTCTCTTCACTTTGAACATTTCAGCAATCAAAATTGATGAATTACTAGGTTTAATGCGTCGCAGATGAATTATTAATTTACAAAATATCGGATATGTTATTAATTGCTAAATTATATAAAAAAATAAAGAAACTTTTAAAGGAGTTGATTTAGTTTCTGCCACCTAAATTTTAGACATTTTAATTATTATTTGATTTTCTTCGAACTAATAAAATTTATTTTAATAATTCTTTCTCGAGTAAGTTAAAAAACCCTCAAAGATTTGATAAAGCTATTTTAAAAATTCTCAGGATTGTTTTTTACACGATTCATATGGAAATGTCAAAATATTAAGTCAGTTGCTTTAGTTTCTGCCACTAGTGTGTATATTCTTAAGTTGAAAAAGATTATAGGAGTAAATGGGCTGCAGATAGCAATACTCAATTAGCTAAGTGGGAAAAAGCTGAACTTATATCAATGTGTTCTGGAATCATTGGAGAAAATTATGATGAAAATCCGCTTAGTCCTTATTTTTTCTAAGATAGTATTGATTTAGTTGAAGAGCTTACATCGCCGGAATTAATAAAATGTTTTTTTTTATGAAATCAAAATTGAATGCCAAAGTGATAGAGTTTACCAGAACAAATTTCAAGTGTAGCACTTATACTCTCTTAAATATAGTCTTAAAAACAGGGTCTAACCGGACAATTCGTAGATTTTGCTGACGCATTACAATGATCATTTACAGTATGACGACGGACCCAACGGTTAACATTAGCAGAATTAAGTTAATTAAGGGCCTTAATTACAGCTTTCCATTAAATATAGTTTTAGTAAAAGTAAGTTTAGCTAAAGTTAACTATAAAGTCTCATTTAACTCTTTCTCTTTATTACATCTTACTGATAAAATAAAGTTCCCTTTTTTAAAAATTTGCCAGTGCCAGAGGAAAGTCGATAAAATTTGTCAAATTAAATAAGTTTTTTAAAACGCAGTGACAACGACGAGCTTCGTTTTTTGTTGTTTTTTTTTTTTTTTTTGTTTATATTTGAAGTTGCCATATTGAAAATAATATATAATATGTCTTCCATTTGGCTTAACGACAATTCTATCTTATGATAACGAAACACAAATTATCTGTCGGTTAAAATCTTGCCTTTAACTAAAAGCAAGTTGTAACAATGGCCTTAAGCCAACGTTTTTTCAGATACCAAAAGATTTATAAACGAAGCTAATTGCAGACGAATCAACAGTTAGAAATGAACATCGTGTTTTGGCAATGGATTGTAGTCAGCGTTGCCAGTAATTTATTTTAATAACCGTTGAAGATCTTAAGGACAAAAACCCTCGAAATAACGATGTATTGTTTCAGTTGGTGCAACAAAGCTGACAAAACATATTAGTACAAACATGCAAAGTTTGCCAAAAAGACTTGCATATGCTGTTCAAAACAAGGGCTATCCGACAAAATATTACAAGAATATATTTTATTTATTTATATATTTATTTATTTATTACGATTTTACAATCTAGATACTAAAATATAAACATATAATACTTTATTACTAATTATTCTTGCAAAAATATCTAAGAAGTTTCATAAATAAAGTCAAATTTTCAAAATTTTTTATGTTACTTGGTAACTCATTATATTTTTTAAACCTTTATATTCTCTACATGTTCTCATATATGGTAGTCTGTAATCCTCTCTTCTTCTTGTATTATAATTATGGATATTATTATTATATTGCAATTTTTCATTCAAATATGTAGGGCAAAGTCCAAACTTAATGGTATGTATAAATTTCATTGTATGTAACATTATAGTCTGTCCAACATTCAGCCAGCTTAATTCATTTAACATGCTTCTTATGCTAGTATAATAATCTTTATGTAAAATAAAACGCATTGCCCTATTTTGCAGTTTCTGTAATGTGTACATCTAGGACGTTCTTAATAGAAATAGTATTGAGGGACAATAAAGAAAGTGCAGTAAAAATATACTATTGTACACTTCAATTTTATAATTCTTATGTAATAATTTAGTTGATCTAGACAGAATTCCAATCTTTTTGCCAATTTTAATTCGAATATAATTTAAATGTTCATCAAAGTTCAATTTATCATCAATTATTTCAGCCAAATATTTAATTACATTAACCCTCACAATATTATAATTTTTTATTTTCAATACACAATTATCAACATTTACATGGTTTCTAGTTAATATCATAAATTTTGTTTTGGTTATATTCAATTTTAACTTATTCTGCCATAACCATACATATAAATTGTCAACATCCTCCTGCATCATTTTCATTGCATTATTTATGTTTCGATCTGAAACCATCAATAGTGCATCGTCAGCAAATAGTTTTATTTTACAATATTTCAAGCAAGATTTAAGGTCATTTATATATAAAATAAAAAGCAAAGGTGCCAATATAGTTCCTTGTGGTAGTCCTATGTTTATATTTATCTTACTTGACACTGCATCATATATAACTACTCGTTGCTCTCGATCAGTTAGAAAGCTGGCCATCCAATTATTCTCCATACCAACAATACCTATGCCACTCAATTTCACCAATAATATATGTAAAGCATGATGTAAATTATCAGCTGATAAGCAACGGCAAGACAGAGAGAATAGAGATATACAGAAGACAGAGAGATAAAAGAAATAGAAAGAAGGGAATAACTAACTTTTTATAATATATTTTACTGACAGAAAATTCAATCTTGTCTCAGATATAATCGGGAACTAAATAACAGAAAACAAAAGAATAAACATTTAAATGTTGATTTCATCTTTTAGTTTAGTCCACCATGTGAAATTTTGTAATTACATATTATCGTTTTATTATTCATTTAAATGAAATGTTGCAACTATGTTTGACCTTTGGTTCAGAATTTTTCCAATCAGACAATATCAGATTCAATGCTGTCTCACATGAATGATTACTTCTAAAACCAGACTGTTCATCAATTAATATACAATTCTTGCTCAGGTGACTGTCTGTTGTTTCTTCACTATTAATTCCATGTTTGGTGTCACTAGTAATATTATTTATTGGTCTTAGTTCCTCAGCAATCATTGTATTTGCAACTTTTTTTATTGGGAAAATAGTTGTCAACTTCCATTTTTCTGGAACTACACCTGTCATGAAACTTTCCTATAATATAACCGCGTAGAAGTATGCAGTGTACTTTCAAAACACATTCTGTGAATAAATTTTCACCACCAATTTTGTATTTCAATTTCCTGGATATGTTACACAATTCGCTTGTCGTTACCGTTTTAAATTTAAATAATTCTAATTGATCATTTGAAATTGATATTAAATCTACATAGTCATACTGTTCAATCGAGTCGTTAATTTCCTTTACACTATTTACGAAAAATTTGTTTAAGTTTTCTGTCATTTCATTTTGATTATTGTAAACAATATTGTTTATTTTATTAGCCTTTATTTCATCTTTCTGTTTTTTTAAATTCGAGACTTCTTTTAAATACTTCCACATATTTCGACTATTTTTTACATTCATGTTTATTTTATGTTCAATATACTGAATCTTCTTTAATTTTATATCACCGTTTAATTCCATTATAGCCGTCCCATTGACCAGTTTGTATTGATATTTTATATAATTCAAACTTTCGTTTATTCATCTCACAAAGTTCTCTATCGTACCATTTATTACTTATTTTTAATATCACAGTTCGTTTCACAATTATTGCAGACATTATTTCAATTATTATATCATTTATATATTTTAACCAAAGCGAATCAAAAGATCGTTTTAAAAAAATTTTTGAGAAAGATTTGAAAATATGGCTTTCTGTTATTTTTATAGTAGACATCTTTAGCTTTCTAAAAATATTAAAAGTTATGTTCTAACTCATATTATTTTTCTTGTACTGGCAGTAATGTGGAGCTAAGTCGAAAATCAGCTGTTCGAAAAAATAAGAACAATTGGAAAATTGGTAATAATTTCAGTTTTAATGTTTATTAAATTTACAGATTAGTATTATCTGTTGGTAAGTAATTAATATAAAGTAGCCCATCCACGATTAGCGATTACTTGGACATATCTGGACCTCATAGAATCTATCAAAGTCTGCCATCTGTGGAGTGGAATATTTACCCATGTTTTCTTCGCTGCAAGTCAAAGTTCCTGCATATTTTTGTGCCTTGCATCTCTAAAACTATTCTTTACATCAATCCAAAGATGTTCAATTGGATGTAGGTACGACAATTGCGCCGTCTAATCCATAATATGGATATTATTGTCCTGGAACCAACGCTTGGCTTTCTTTGAGGTATACTTCGGGTCGTTTTCTTGCTGAAAGACGTAATAGGTGGCATCCATCTTCCCAACGATTTGAACTAGAGGTCGAACGCCGTTCCACCTAAAACACCCCCATAGCATGAGACTGACACTGCCATGTTTTAAAATTTTGATTGTGTACTTTTCGCTGAATTGTTAATTAGGAGGGCGTCTAACGCACTGTTTATGTTTGCCACGGCTGGATTGGACTACTTTTGTTTCATCGGTCCATAAGATATTACGCCGAACAGTGTCAGGTTCATCGATGTACTTTTTGGCAAACAGAAGTCTATCCCTTCGATGTATTTTTTTCAACAATGCTACTTTTCTAGGGCTTCGTGCTTACAAATTGACTTCAATCAGATGTCTTCTTATCGTCGATGTAGCAATTGGGAGGTCTAACTCGTTTTTTATTTGTAAAGACGTTATAGAGGGGTGCTTTTTAACGACCCGTGTGATAGCATTATCCTGCCTTTTGCTAGTTTTCCTACGACTACCGCGACTTTTGGTCTTCGGTGGCTAGTTCTTAGCATTTGTTATCATTCCGTTGGAAATTCCAAGCTGTTCGCCTATGAAAGCAAATGTTTTCCTTTTGCTGAGCAATTTTTTTTATTATTTTACGCTGGTCGATAGAGCAATGCTTGCTTCTGCCGATTTAAGAAGAATTTTTCACCAAAATAAATCAGTATTCTGCACAAAAAATGATTAACCGACTACTCAACGAGTAAATTTGCAACAAAATTTGGGACTTTTTCTCTCATGTGAGAAATGTAAGTGGGTCCAAGATGATTTGTTCTTATTTTTTCGAACAGCGGATTTTTAACTTAGCTCATAATTATTGCCAGTACAAAAAAATAAGATGAGTTAGAACATAACTTTTAATATTTTTTAAAAGTTAAAGATGTCTACTATAAAAATATCAGAAAGCCATATTTTCTAATCTTTTTAAAAAAATTTTTTTAAACTATTTTTTGTTTCGCGTTGGTTGTTCTTATTATTTCGAAAACGTCTGTATATCACAGTCATTACCAAAGTTAAAACTATATTGCCTTAAATAATGAAATAAAATGTTTGTTGTTTTGTCATTCTCATGTTTAAGTCGTCACTAGCAGGTACATCAAATGCAATTCAAAGAATATGCTCATTAAATGTGAATATATTAAGATATTTTTAAGATGTTTGTAAGAACATTTTTTGTTTCTAATTATATGACCAACCTGAAATTGGTATTTTTTGCTTCTAATTATATGACCAAGCTGAAATTGGTATTTATTGTTTCTAGCAAATTTTTTTAAACATTATATAGATGCTGTGAATTTAATTTGTTGTATGTGTGAGAAAATTGAGACAAGAAATATGAAAATGTACAAGGAAATTAAAAAATAGAAAAGGATACAAATGTCAAAACAAATATGTCATATGCACAAGATGTCCAGATGTGTAAAAAAATGCCCCAAAAATAATCGAAGGAGAAACAGGGCATTGAGAAAACTAAAGCAGAATTAAATAAGAAAGTCGATCCAATTAATTTTAAAATAACTAATGTTGAGAATCGCCGTAATGGTACCGTATTTATACATAGTGAAAATATCGCCGAGAGGGAGAAAATTAAAGAAACAATATATGATGAGATGAGTAAAGACTATGATCTAAAAGTCACAAAACAGATAGAGATGCAGATTATTACAACAGATATGAATTTTAAATTGTCCGATAAGGATTTGATAGACAAGCTGAAGAAGTAGAATGGAGTTCTAGAAAATAGTGTAATAGAAATAATAAAAGCATTTGAAACTAAGCGAAAGAGTAGAACAATTTTTAATGCCAGAATAAAAAGAGATCCAGAGTCATATAATAGAATTATTTCATGTCAGAAATTTAATATTGGACGGAAAAGATGTAGGGTTTATGCTAGCACGGCGGTGACGCATTGCTATAAGTGTCTAGGTTACAACCACAAGGCTACGGAGTGTGGAAATGAAGAGGTATGTTTTAAATGTCGCGGAAACCATAAGAGTAGAGATTGGAATAAGGAAATAAATGTTTCAATTGGATAAGGGAAAATAAGACTGAATTTGGATCTAGATGAAAACCATAGTACGAATCACATAAATTGTGCAGTATATCAAAATAAATTTAATTTAAGTTATAGGCTATTTTTGATGTCCATTACCTACAATTATAAGCTAAAATTTTGTATAATTAACTATAGATTCAATATAAATATTTTGGAAAAAAAAATGGGCGAACAAGCAATAGAAGGTGTGGCAGCTCCCATATAACGTAAATACGAAAATCTGTATATCTGAAAAACTGTAGCAGCTAGAGTCCCAAATTTTTGTGCAACTAACTTTAGTTCTAATATAAATATTTTGGACAAAAATAGGCGATTTAGCAAAAGTGAGCCTGACTCTTCCCATAAAAAGTAAATAATAAAGTCTGCATTTCTAGAACACCAGTACAGTTAGGCTATAAAAATTTTGTACGAATATGTTTAGGTTTAATATAATTTTTTTGACAAAAATGAGAGCCTATCATTAGGGGGCATGCAACCTTCCATATAAAGTAAACACTAAAATTTGCAAACCTGGAAAGCTTACAAATTTGGAGTCCCCAAATTTTTTACAAGTAACTTTTGTTTAAATATAAATATTTTCAGCAAAAGCGGCCGTGGCACCATGAAGTAAATACTAAAATCTGAATATCTAGAACACCAGAGCAGTCAGACTGCTCAAATTTTGTACGAATATCTAAAGGTTCAATATCAATATTTTTGGTCAAAATGGGTGATCAAGCATTAGAGGCGTGGCTAATTCCATATGAAATTATTACAATTTGTGTGGGGATGACCGGAAAAACATATACATATGTAATAGTCATCTTATTGTTTACTTCTAAAAATGGGTAACTAATAAAAACATTATTTGTCACATATCTTGAAAAATATATTACGTAAATTTTATAATCAGCATTTTATTGGGCGATGAATAGGCATATAGCAGTAGACAGTAATATTTTCATTCATTACTTTTAATGACCTAAGTAATAAAATGTAAACTGTCAATATTTTTCTCAAATAAAATAAGTAGTTGCAAAACTCATCAATTATTTGATAAATTGAAATAACCTTAATTTTTTTAAAAAGTTTTTGACCTGGACCGATTTTTACCTATTCTTAATAGGTAAAATATAAAAAAATAAATATAACACGCATTCGATTTTGGAATTCAGTTGATTCTTTGATCCTAAACAAGTTAATCGTTATTTGAGTGACATTTATTTAACATCAATTTATAAAAATTCCCCCAAAAAAGCATCCCTTTCCAGAAGCACCAAAAGTGCATTGCGTTTGCAATCCCAAAGATGGCCGTAACGCCATCACAACGTAAAAAACGCCTTAAAGGCCTACGACAACGTGCCATAACATCAAGAGCTACTGAAACGCATTTGGAAAGCCAAGAGCGCCTTGAAAGTCGACGAAATATTACCTCTTTAGCACGAGCTTCTGAAAGTTTGTGGACTTAATCTAGAAAATCCATGCTTCTCACATGGACAGCTTTACGTCGCATGTTCGCGAGTAAGAAAACCCAAAGATTTATATGTATCCCTAGGCATTTGAATAAGAATTCTTTATTTATGAAAAAAGTATATATTATATTTTAGCAAATAAGGGATAAATAGCTCATTAATGTAATATTTTAGAATTTAAATGAAATATATAGTCATCAAATGAAATTAGAATAAACTTTTAAAAAAATTGATTTAATAGCGAACTCAGCGTCTGAAGAAGAGATAAAATTATAAAATACAAAAAAGCCATTATGGGGAACAGTATTGATGCCTGGTGCAGATATAAGGCGGCGAGGAACTTATATAAAGTTAAAGTAGTAAGTCCAAAAAAAAACATTATAGAAATAGTAAAATAAACACAGCAAAAGGTCAGAAGAGAAGGTGGAATAGGATTAAGAACTTAGTATTAGGAAAACCAAGAAATGTGATATTTGAGTGCAGAGAGTACACGGAAAGTGTGGATATTGCTGAAAGGTTCAATGAATATTTCATTAATAGCATTAGGAATATGATATACATATTACAATTGAGAACGTGCATTATGCGAATAATGTACAGCCTTATGAATTATATAAAACACTAATTGGCAATAGGCAGTCTTAGGTTAGGTTAGGTTACAGGACGTGTACCTTTCAAACAAGACAAGTATAGTACCCGGAGGTCGAACTGACTCAGTGTACAACGTTCTAAAGGAGGGCAGGATAATAGAGGTCATCTCTGTACGCCACTGTTGTTACGTCACCTGTACAAAAGAAAGGAGTGGCTAAGATCAAAGTGTAGTAGACAGTCTGAATTTATTTATTATTTAAAAAATTATTTTTTTTCCTAAAAAATTAATAGTATTCAGCTTTTTTGTTTGTTTGTGTGGTTGCGTTCTATGCAAAGTGAGCAAATTGTTGTGAAAGACTTTGAAATTTTTGTTTGTAAGTGCGGCAGCTCTGCATGGTTTAAACTCCCACTGAAAAAATTAAAACTACGTTGACTAAAGATTGAATTTAATTGGAGATTAACTTAATCTTGAGTCTAAACTCGTACCCAAAAAGTGGACCTTATAAGAAGAAAAATAGGCAAAAAGATAGGTTTCTGTGAACGGCTGAGAAATGAGGTCTCAATGTTAACATCTATTCATCCATGTAATACAATGCTGAAGCTCCATTTTGAATATAGATCACCAATTGTATACACTGCAGAAATTACAGAATAAAAGATGGAATTTAACACGCTGAATTTTTTAAAACCGCAACCGTACAGACTGAGAAATTTAAAGGATTTTAGGCTACAGCAAGCGGATACAAACACAATGCAGAAATGTACAATAAAATGCCGAATTATTTGAAGAATAAATGAATTATTAAAGTGTTGAGAAAAAATTTTGCAAGTTTTGTTAAAAATAATTGCCCATGTTCTGGAAAACGCAGCGTTTTCAAATCGCTTACGGTTTGAAAAACGCATGAAAACGAAGCGATTTGCTGGCGTTTTGCATTTTTCGAAGTTGCATTCGAACAATGAAAACTTATGTTTTGTCATAACAAAACATAAACAAATGAAAAAATTTAAAATGGCTACAGCGTATTTGCTTGCTATATATATATAATTGATCATTACAACCCTTCAGTCAGGATTATTGATTATAGCTTTAAAAAACCAAAAAGCAAAAGAAATGTTACTGAAAAAATACTTCGGAGTTTTCCAATCCATTGGACAATCCAGATCATGCGTAATTTATATATAATTTACGTATTTTATTTGTGAGTTTTCAAAAAAATTGTGGAAAATGCTTCCTTTCAGTTAGAGATGTTATTTATAAGCACTCACGAATAATTGGTAATTTTTAACACGGCTTAAAACAAAATTCTATATGATTTATTTGCTCTCATAAATATTTTAAAGTACTTTATACAGGTTTTAAATTATATTTTAACTTTTATTAAGTGTTTATTTTTACGATTTAATATAGATATGTAAATTTAATAAATTGCAAATATTAATATCAAAAGTTTAAAAAGAAAAACCAAGTAATTAGTTGTAAAATTAACACCACTAGCATTAAATTCTTTTCGAAGATCAATCTGATCAGCTGTTTGCATAAATTGCCAGTTGATAAGTAAACAAATGATACAAGCAATAAACAAATTCAAAGCAAATTTTTGTATTCAATATTTTTAATTTAAATCGTCAAAAAAAGCTAAAATTTTTAATTGAAATAAAAAGAAAACGTATTAAATTTAAATTGTGTATAATTTTATTGTTAATTTAAGTTACTACCAAATAAACTGGAATTTGTATTGAATTTTTTATGTCTGGAAAATAAACTTTGAGTTACCAAAAAAAGGGAATTTAATTTAGGTAACTTAACTGAAGCAGTTTTCAAAGTAAACCTATAGCAAATGTATTATAGACTCGATTAATCCTGTTGATAATTAATTACCTAGTAAGAACCGAAAACCTTTCTGAATTTTATATTTATTCGATTAATGAAAATTTGCCATTTAGTAATTGAAACTTTAAAAAGTATAATTTCTGATGAAATGTCACCTTATATTAGAGATAGTGTCATCATGGGACGAATATGCTAATATTTTTGCTTTAATAGAATGACTAAGAATAGCTTTTATGAACAAATATTTAGACTTAAAGATAGAGGCACAGATATAAAGAATCTTCTTCCATGTAATCAAAGAAAGTAAATAAAACGACTGGTTGAAAATGATGTAATAGAACCAAGCACACCAAAATGATCCATTAATTTAATTCAGCAGATTTCTGGCAAAAACCCTGAGAGTAATTAAAATTGCCATGTTAAGTTCCTCAAAAAAAATTGTCGTTCGGAGTCGGCTTTAAACTGTAGGTCTCGCCACTCATGCATAAATTTAACGCACCCAGCATAAATGGTGTGAGAAGCAAGGACGTTGTACAATGGGCCAATTCGACCACCGGGTACTGTATCTAGTTTCTCACACTACTTATGCTGTGGGTGTTAATTTTACTCATAAGTGGCGGGACCTACAGTTTAAAGTCGACTCCAAACGACAGATTTCTGAGAAACTTTTCATGTGAATTTTATTTATTCTCAGAGTTTTTGCCAGAAATCTGCAGAGAGGAATAGCCGAAAAATACTTTTTTGTATTTTTTTATTTTGATGTCTGGCCTGGGACTCGAACCCTGGTTTTACATCTAATAAGCCAGCACACTTCATATGTGATTTTACAAAATATCTTGTGTTCATACTATGTCAGATAAAAGTGTAAAAGCTCAGGCAATTTTTGGGAACTTTATTAAGAACTTTTTTAAAATCTCTCCTGAAAGGTGGAATCTAGTTGAAGAAAGGCTCATTGAATTTATGTTGGAGGAGAGTTGTGATGGCAGGAATGCTCGCATATCCTCCATAGGTTGGTCAAAGGGCATCAAGGTAGTGAACTGTGAAAACGGGGGAACTGTAAAGTTCCTTGTGGAATCAGTGAAGCGCCTTGGTGAACTCTGGCCTGGTGCTCGCTTGGAGGTGGTCTCTCAATCCGACCTCTCTCTATGTCCAATAGCGACGGAATGGGTCCCGCCTACCTTTAGGCGAGTGAATATCATACCAAAACTTATTGGAAAGCAGAATGATGGATTGAACACCAGCTCGTGGGTAGTTGTCAACTCCCTGACTGGTAATGGTAGGAAAGGCTGCGATCATAGGATCGCTATTGATCAGGATTCCCTTCAGTGGCTAAGGGCAAGGGGTGGTGTAGTGTTATGTGGGTTGGCACGTCTAAAATTCCGTCATCCGGACATAGTCGGTGTCAGGTAACCCAGAGGAGGCTACAAGTGGTGCAGATTAATTTGCATCACTGCGAAGCCGCATCACACAACCTATTAACCACCCTTCGCCGCCTTGAAGCTGACATCGCTCTTATTCAGGAACCCTGAATCCTTAGGGATAGGATTCTGGGTTTGAACGATCCTGGCTATAGGTTACTTGTTCCTGGAACAAGTGGTAAGGTAAGGACCTGTATTTTTAGCTAGAAGTGGTTTCGACTTGTTAATCACTCCTTCCTTTTGTACAGGTGACGTAACAACTGTGGTCTACAGAGATGACCATGGGATCGATTTGATGCTGTCATCTGTGTACATGCCGTATGAGGCTGCATCCCCTCCTGATGTATTAATTGAACTACTGGTGGAGCTTGCGAAGAGGAAAAGATGTCGCCTTGTCTTGGGTTGTGATGCCAATGATCATCACACCCAATGGGGCAGTGCTGACATAAATACTAGGGGTGAGTCTATTTTGAATTTTATTATTCTTAATAGGCTCAATATTTGTAACGTTGGTAACACGCCAACGTTCAGAAACACTGTTAGGGAGGCGGTAAGTGACATTACGCTCTCTAACATGGATAGGTCTATGATTAGGGCTGGAGGGTTTCAGATGAGTGTTCTTTTTCTGATCACCAACTGATATCATTCAGTATTAATCTATCTGGGGGCCTTAACAAGCCTTTTAGAAATCCAAGAAGAACCGACTGGATCAGGTATGAAAGGGCTGTGGAGGGGGAGCTTAGAGCCCTTAGGGGACGCTCCACTCCTGGCATCAATTATCGATTTAGATCTTTGACGAATATTTTGTTGTCTTGTTATAGAGATGCTTGTCCTCCACTTACCCGGGTAAGAGGAGCCAGCCTGCCTGGTGGAATGCGGAACTCCAGAGGCTCTGCCGTTGTACCAGGAGACTCTTTAATAAGGCTAAGAGGTCGGGCAGAGATGTGGACTGGTCTGCATATAGATCCAGTTTTAATGACTATAAGGGGGCAATAAAACGCTCAAAGAGAACCACCTGGATGAGTTTCTGCACTAGTATCGAGGATGTTGCTGATGTGGCTCGTTTCCGTAGGATGCTGTCGAAGGACCCCAAAGTCCTAGGCTTTGTCCTAAAGAACGATGGCATGTGGACATCCTCGAGAAAAGAAACCCTAGAGGTTCTATTGAGCACTAATTTTCCCGATTGTGAGGATCCAGGAAGCTATCCGTTGGGTGTAGCTGATCCCTTCTGTGATGCTGGCATTATGCACGTTTTGGAAGATACCATTACAAGGGATAAGGTCAAATGGGCTATTAGTAGCTTTGAGCCGTTCAAGTCGTCTAGTCCTGATGGTATCTTTTCGGCTCTGCTTCAGCATGCTGGTGATATATTATACGAATATCTGGTGGACGTGTATAGAGACTGTCTCCGGTGGTGTGATATACCTGAGGGTTGGAAAGATGTGCTCGTGGTGTTTATACCAAAAGCTGGTAAACCCAGTCACATCGGCCCTAAGGATTATAGACCGATATCACTCCCATCCTTTCCCTTGAAAGCTTTGGAGAAATTTATCGATCTATATTTAAGGTCAAACATTGATCGGTCTTTGTTGAGTGAGTCGCAACATAGTTACATTAAGGATAAGTCTGTTGAGAACGCTCTTCATGAAGTGAATGGTTTTGTTGAGGGGAATTAGGCTAGGGGTGAGTACACACTATCGGCTTTCCTTGATATAGAGGGGGCCTTCAATAACGTTACCACTTCTTCTATTGAGAATTCACTAAGGGATATACTTGCCCCAGATTTTCTGGTGCGGCTTACCACCCAAATGTTGGGTAACAGACTAATCCGATCGAATCTGGGTGGATGTTCTGTCGTCAAGCGTGCGACCAGGGGTACACCACAGGAGGGTGTCCTATCCCCTCTTTTGTGGTTCTTGGTTGCTAATGTTGGTCTGAGGCTCCTGGAAAGTAGGGGCTTTAGGGTTGTGGCATATGCCGACGATGTGGCTATTTTTGTGGATGGTAAATTTTTGCCAACGATGGGGGAACTGATGGAGTCTGCTCTTGGAATTTTATCCTCTTGGGCGACAAAATGTGGTCTGGGGATAAATCCAAAATAAGACGGACCTCGTTTTGTTCTCGCGTAGGTTCAAGATTGAAACCTTCAGGTTGCCAAGATTAGCTGTTAGGGAGCTTCCGTTGTCTTCTGAGGTCAAGTACTTGGGTGTTGTCCTGGACAGCAAACTGAATTGGAAACGAAACACCGAGGAAAGAATGAAGAAGGGACTAAATGCTTTCTACCAGTGTAGGAACTCCATAGGTAAGAACTGGGGTCTTTCGCCTAGAGCCATTTGCTGGATATATCTGGCGATTGTTAGACCGGTTTTACTTATGGCTGTGTTGTCTGGTGGTGTGCCTTGGATAAGAATTTTCAACGGAAAATCTTGGATAAGGTTCAGCGGATTGCCTGTTTGAGTATCACTGGAGTGAGGAAGAGTTGCCCCCAGGCTGCCCTTGATACTATGCTCTGTCTGACTCCGCTTGACATATAAGTCAATCGTGTATAAGTGTGCAGCGCGTAGTGCCATACGCCTGAGGGAATCGGGTTATTGGAAACAGCGCTCGATAGGTCACTCCAGAGTTCTGAATACCGTATTTTCTGACGGAAGGTACGGACTTTCGGAAAAAGCCACTGATTATATTGTGCCTGGGCCTATGTTCCTATCTGGTTTGAGAATAATCATACCGGATAGGGCACAATGGAATGGTGGGGTACTCCAGGGGAAGAGTGGTATACCCATCTTCACAGATGGGTCTAAGTTAGGTGGATGTACAGGTGCTGGGGTTTTCTGTAAGGAACTCGGTCTTGAACTCCACTTCAGGTTGAATAATGACTGCACCTTTTTTCAGGCGGATATTGTCGCAATACTGAACACTATTGAGGGCATAGCTAGTGGCCCATCTTCGGATTCGGAATCTTACATGATCTTCATTGACAGTCAGGCTGCCCTTAGGGCCATTGCGTCGGTCTGGTGCGAATCACGGCTCGTTCGCGAGTGCAAAGAGTCGTTGAGGAGTTTTGGACCAGACCGTATCCGTCTATGCTGGGTTCCGGGTCACAGCGGAATACTGGGCAATGAGACGGCAGATGCCCTCGCTAGGTTAGGTTGGCTTTCAGGTGGCGATTTGACAGTTGGTCCTGACCCCTCAGTCTGCCACCTCTTTGGCGTCATCGATGGATGGGTCAGGAGGGAAGAGCAGAGGCGTTGGGGGAACGGATCGGGTTGTTCTGTTTCTAGACGTCTATGGCCTGCTGTGGACAGCAAGAGAACAGAGTGGCTGCTGGGCTTGGTTAAGGCCAGCTTAAGGTTGATTGTCGGTTTTATCACGGGGCACTGCGAGATTAGGTCGCTGGCGGGGATCTGGAACAGATCCCAGCCGGACTATTGCAGGGTATGTTGCGATGAGGAGTTAGAGACTATCGAACATCTCCTCTGCAATTGCCCAGCCCTTGGTAGGTTGAGGACCCTTAGCAGGGCTTTCTTTGAAAGCTTGAGTTCTGTGTCGAGAGCCGATATCAAGGCTCTCCACAGATTCATTAGCAGCTTGGGCTGGTTGAGAGGTGCTAGGGCTTCATAAGTGTAGTCGCGCTCTCACCCTCTTTTATTTTGTGTCTGTTTCTTTATGTAATTCCTCCGTTTCCCATTCTTCCTCCCCTTACCTACATTCCTATATCCTCTATTTCCTTCCTCGCTTAAGAACAATGTACAATGGGTCAATTTCGACCTCCGGGTACTGTGCTTGTCTTGACCGACAGGTGCACGTCCTCTAACCTAACCTAACCTATTTTTGGGAGATTGAACTCTATTAAGTACTGAATTAAAAATGAAGCTTACAATCACGAAGCATTAGAGTCAATGTAGAAACACCATCGGATTTTTAATAAATGCATTAAAAGTGGAGGAAATTCTTCATTACTGAATAGACCTTATTTGGCTATTTTTTGGTGGAAAAGCCGGTATGAGATTATATAGAAAATTTAATGAAATTCATTCTCAAAGCGCAGTGTAAGATTTTGATAATCTAGCTGTGCAAAAGTCGTTTTTTTAAGTTTCAATTTGAGTAAACATTTTTATCCAATATGAAAGAGCACTTATTATAAAATAAGAAAGTGCAAAAACTTTGCCTAATTTGTCAACAATAACATTATAACGGTATTTTTATGAAATACTTCCTTATTTAAAAATTAATAAAAATTAAAAAATCAAAATCTACATCTTTATTATTTATTTTACACATTATTATGTATACTCACTGCTGTTTGACTGTTTGATTATCCAACGCGAATAATATCAGAAATAAATTTTTGCAGTTGTATGGGATGTGGGCGTGACAGTGGTCCAATATCGCCCATTTTTGTTTTTTTTTGACAATGATGCATATTGGCCTATTAACACCTTGTACCAAAATTCATAAGTCTAGCATAATTTGTTTCCCAGATGTTTTATTCTGTCTCCCTAAAATGGCTAAATCTTACACTGTGCAAAATCTATATAATGTTCTAGTCCATTTATTACAAACTACCTCCACTACTCCATAGCTTTATAATTACGAACACATTATAATTGTGTAAAAATGTACATACGTTTTATAATTACTCTTCAACACAAAACTATTACCACAAGAACCTATTACGGCTTAGTTATAAACCTTTGAGATTAATTTTAAGATCGTCGATATATTTCAATAATATTTTATACATATAATAAAAAAATATGTATTTTTATTTTCAGTGAAAAATGTCGAAACAATGCGTATCACTATTGAATACTGACGGAGTTCTGCTTTCGGGTTATTACAAAAAACTTAAGACTATGAAAAAAAAATTTTTTGTACTGTATAATGAAACCGCCACTGAATCTGCTCGCATAGAATACTACGATAATGAAAAAAAATATAAGTCAGGACTAGCCCCAAAAAGAGTAATAAAATTAAAAAATTGTTTTAGCATAAATCGGCGACTATATACTAAACACGACTTCGTTATAGTACTTTCGTCTAAGGAAGGCGGATTTGGAATTGTTATGGATTCCGAAGATGAAATGAATACTTGGCTAAACCATTTGCTGATTTTGCAACGATCAATTGATACCCATTTAGATTTTCCCCAATTTGGTAAGTGAATACTGATTTAATTATAATAATAATTAATTATATTATTATATATTATTAATTATATTATTATTATATATTATTAATTATAATAATAAATAAAGACAAATGCTTATCCTAAATGTTAATTTGTTAGAACACATATTTCTAATAACTTCATGTATATATTATTTGGACTCAACTTGATTGATAATTTGGGGGTCGCCGTGGTCTATTAGGTTAGGTTAGGTTAGAAGACGTGCACCTGTCGGTCAAGACAAGCACAGTACCCGGAGGTCCAAATTGACCCATTGTCCTAGGGGAGGAAGGAAAAGGAGGATATAGGAAAATAGGGAAGGGGAGGGAGAATAGGAAACAGAGGAACGAAAAACAACAGACACAAAACAACAGAGGTTGAGAGTGCGACTACACTTATGAAGCCCTAGCACCTCTCAACCAGCCCAAGCTGCTAATGAATCTGTGGAGAGCCTTGATGTCGGCTCTCGACACAGAACTCAAGTTCTCAAAGAAGGCCCTGCCAAGGGTCCTCAGCCTCAACCTACCAAGGGCTGGGTTGTTGCAGAGGAGATGTTCGACAGTCTCCAACTCCTCTTCATCGCAACATACCCTGCAATAGTCCGGCTGGGATCTGTTCCAGATCCCCGTCAGCGACCTAATCTCGCAGTGCCCCGTGATAAAACCGACAACCAACCTTAAGCTGGCCTTAACCAAGCCCAGCAGCCACTCTGTCCTCTTGCTGTCCACAGCAGGCCACAGACGCCTAGAAACAGAACAACCCGATCCGTTCCCCCAACGTCTCTGCTCTTCCCTCCTGACCCATCTGTCGATGAGGCCATAGAGGTGGCAGACTGGGGGGTCAGGACCAACCGTCAAATTGCCACCTGAAAGCGAACCTAACCTAGCGAAGGCATCCGCCGTCTCATTGCCCAGTATTCCGCTGTGACCCGGAACCCAGCATAGACGGATACGGTCCGGTCCAAAACTCCGCAACGACTCTTTGCACTCGCGAACGAGCCCTGATTTGCACCAGACCGACGCAATGGCCCTAAGGGCAGCCTGACTGTCAACGAAGATCGTGTAAGATTCCGAATCCGAAGATGGGCCACCAGCTATGGCCTCAATAGCCTTCAGTATTGCGAAAATCTCCGCCTGAAAAACGCTGCAGTCATCATTCAACCTGAAGTGGAGTTCAAAACAGAGTTCCTTACATATAAGTCAAGCGGCGTCAGACAGAGTATAGTTTCAAGAGCAGCCTGAGGGCAACTTTTTCTCACTCCAGTGATACTCAAAGATGCAATCCGCTGAACCTTATCCAAGATTTTCCGTTGAAAACTCTTATCTAAGGCCCACCACCAGACAACACAGCCATAAGTAATAACCGGTCTAACAATCGCCAGATATATCCAGCGAATGGCTCTCGGCGGAAGACCCCAGTTCTTACCTATGGAGTTCCTACACTGGTAGAAAGGATTTAGTCCCTTCTTCATTCTTTCCTCGGTGTTTCGTTTCCAGTTCAGCTTACTGTCCAGGATAACACCCAAGTACTTGACCTCAGAAGACAACGGAAGCTCCCTACCAGCTAATCTTGGCAACCTGAAGGTTTCAATCTTGTACCTACGCGAGAACAAAACGAGGTCCGTCTTATTTGGATTTATCCCCAGACCACACTTTGTCGCCCAAGAGGATAAAATTCCAAGAGCAGACTCCATCAGTTCCCCCAGCGTTGGCAAAAATTTACCACCCACAAGAATAGCCACATCGTCGGCATATGCCACAACCTTAAAGCCCCTACTTTCGAGGAGCCTCAGACCAACATTTGCAACCAAGAGCCACAAGAGAGGGGATAGGACACCCCCCTGTGGTGTACCCCTGGTCGCACGCTTGACGACAGAACATCCACCCAGATTTGATCGGATTAGTCTGTTACCCAACATGTTGGTGATAAACCGCACCAGAAAATCTGGGGCATGTATATCCCTTAGTGAATTCTCAATAGAAGAAGTGGTAACGTTATTGAAGGCCCCCTCTATATCAAGGAAGGCCGACAGTGTGTACTCACCCCTAGCCATATTCGCCTCAACAAAACCAGTCACTTCATGAAGAGCGCTCTCAACAGACTTACCCTTAATGTAAGCATGTTGCGAACCACTCAACAGAGACCAGTCAATGTTTGACCTTAAATATAGATCGATAAGTCTCTCCAAAGCTTTGAAGAGAAAGGATGAGAGTGATATCGGTCTATAATCCTTAGGGCCGATGTGACTGGGTTTACCAGCTTTCGGTATAAACACCACGAGCATATCTTACCACACCTCAGGTATATCACACCACCGGAGACAGTCTCTATACACGTCCACCAGATATTCGTGTAATATATCACCAGCATGCTGAAGCAGAGCCGGAAAAACACCATCCGGACCAGGCGACTTGAACGGCTCAAAGCTACTAATAGCCCATTTGACCTTATGTCTGGTAATGATGTATTCCAAAACCGGCGTAGTTCCAGCATCACAGAAGGGATCAGCTACACCCAACGAATAGCTTCCTGGATCCTCACAATCGGGAAAATGAGTACTCAATAGAACCTCTAGGGTTTCTTTTCTCGAGGATGTCCACATGCCATCGTTCTTTTGGACGAAGCCTAGGACTTTGGGGTCCTTCGACAACATCCTACGGAAACGAGCCACATCAGAAACATCCTCGATACTACTGCAGAAACTCATCCAGGTGGTTCTCTTTGTGCGCTTTATTGCTCCCTTATATTAATTAAAACTGGATCTATATGCAGACCAGTCCACATCTCTGCCCGACCTCTTAGCCTTATTAAAGAGTCTCCTGGTACAACGGCAGAGCCTCTGGAGTTCCGCATTCCACCAGGCAGGCTGGCTCCTCTTACCCGGGTAAGTGGAGGACAAGCATCTCTATAACAAGACAACAAAATATTCGTCAAAGATCTAAATCGATAATTGATGCCAGGAGTGGAGCGTCCCCTAAGGGCTCTAAGCTCCCCCTCCACAGCCCTTTCATACCTGATCCAGTCGGTTCTTCTTGGATTTCTAAAAGGCTTGTTAAGGCCCCCAGATAGATTAATACTGAATGATATCAGTTGGTGATCAGAAAAAGAACACTCATCTGAAACCCTCCAGCCCTAATCATAGACCTATCCATGTTAGTGAGCGTAATGTCAATTACCGTCTCTCTAACACGGTTTCTAAACGTTGGCGTGTTACCAGCGTTACAAATGCTGAGCCTATTAAGAATAATAAAGTTCAAAATAGACTCACCTCTAGTATTTATGTCAGCACTGCCCCATTGGGTGTGATGAGCATTGGCATCACAACCCAAGACAAGGTGACATCTTTTCCTCTTTGCATGCTCCACCAGTAGTTCAATTAAGCCACCAGGAGGGGATGCAGCCTCATACGGCATGTACACAGATGCCAGCATCAAAACAATCCCATGGTCATCTCTGTAGGCCACAGTTGTTACGTCACCTGTACAAAAGGAAGGAGTGATTAACAAGTCCAAACCACTTCTAGCTAAAATACAGGTCCGTACCTTATCACTTGTTCCAGGAACAAGTAACCTATAGTCAGGATCGCTCAAACCCAAGACATATCCACTGAAAAGTGCCGTTCCACCTCCTTCGCCCCCAACCTTACATCCTTCTTCTGTGATAAAGGATTAGCGATATTTACTACCCCCTTTCCTTTATCCATTGTAGAATGAACACCATCACCCTTTCTCTTCTCCGGAGGTTTGAAAACCCTGGTGTTTTCCTTTGCTCCAGTTGGGAGTAAGGGTGTAGAACCTTCATGCCCCTTGCTTGCTGCTTGAGAGGTAGATGCAGTTGGCATCACGCTCCCATCGGCACTCAAGGGACCATCCTCCTTTCCAGGGTCAGCGCCTCGTGAGAGGTCACTGCCCGGGTATTTGGACTCATACCGCGAAACAGTGCCTCTGTGACGAGTCAGCATCCTCTGCTCCTTGACAGAAAGGGAATCAACACCGCAGCTTGCGAATCTCCTCAAGACCGTGCAAGCCCTGCGATACGACTTCCTCTCAGTGTACATAGCGGAACGTTTCCGCCCCGTCCTTCCCCCCTTGTGAGACGAATCACCTCCTCCCACGCAATGCAAATCCGATGCATTGGTGGGATCCGAAGCATCCCGTCCGACAAGAGGGTTCCTTAAAGGGAAAAACCCCACCTCATTGCTCCCAGTAGCAAATTGGACCCGAGTGAAGGGGAGCCTTTCGATGACTGTATTGTCACCGTCTTCATCCGACAGTGAGGAGACAGGGTCTGACTCCACGCACATATCTTCCGTCGAAGTGGGGATTGCCAAAGCATTCGCCTCACTAAAGATCTCCTCTACAGTTATGATCCTCATGCCAGCTGGAGCGAAATTCCTAACGATTTCGTTGTTATGAACGATGCTCGCCTGGATTTGCGCAATGAGCTGGGTCACGTCCAGTCCGTAGTCAAAAGACAAATTGGGAAATCCATAATTCATATAGGTCCCACGAGTAAGGGGGAAAGGAGGTCAATCATGCCATAGCCCCCGCTAGCATGACAAGGACTTGGTAGAAAACCTAATACTCACTGAGGCGCCCAGGTATCAGTGAGGCTCCGTTATAATACAGTTAGATTAGACCCCCGACTGCAAACCATCCGATAAGCACGGGTCGCTTAACACTTCGGATTAGGGGTATAAGAAATATACGTGATCCGACGGTCCGAAAAGAGAGAATACGACATCAATCCGGAGCAAAGTCTTCCCACGATATTAGGGTAACCTTTAGTCATGCACTCCAATCCACTCTAGGTCACAGAGTGGATCGAAGTACACTTAAGCCCCCACATCGCGACAAGATTGTTACCCAGGTGGAGGAAAAAACTATTAGGTAGTGTGCTGGCTTATTAGACGTAAAGCCAGGGTTCGAGTCCCAGGCCAGATATCAAAAAATAAAAAATACAAAAAGTATTTTTTCGACGATTTCTTCTCTTTCTCTTCTTGAAAAGTTTCTCTAAAATCTGTCGTTCGAAGTCAACTTTAAACTGTAGGTCCCGCCACTTCTGTATAAAATTAACACACACAACATAAGTGGTGTGAGAAACTTGCTGCAGACTGTCTAATGGTGAAGGTATAGCACTGGCCATTTTATAGTGACCAGTAGCAACTCGTTTACTTACCGTTCGCATCTTCCCTCTTTCTACCTTTCATAAACCTGCTCAATGCACTGCATGAGTAGGGGTCATCCCCTGAGTGCTGGTTTAATAAAAAAAAATTTATAAAAATAATCCAATATGAAAACTTTGAATTGAAAAGAGAACATAAGTTTTATTTGATTACTCCAAAATTTCAATAATATCTATGCGCTGTTATGATATTTTTATTAATTCAACCAAAGACTATAAATATATAAAGATGTTGCATTGCCTGCCAGTGCCGAATTTGTCGATGGGAGTATAGCTACTGCCACTTATTGTACTCAGAGAACTTATTATACTCAGAGAATGTATTGTTCTCTTCTCTTCATGGATACGTGTGTGCATGTGTGTACCAGAGCTTACCATTTCGTAGCACAATTGTGCAGAGGGAACTCACTCACATTGCTTAGTCGTCGATGAGACCACCGCACGTACAGTAGGGCCTCAAAAGTTTGACGTTTACAGGAACATTATGAAAGGAACAGCAAATAAGGGTGATTTTTTAAGAGCTATAGGAAAATTTTTCAAAAAAAAAAAAAAAAAATATATATAAAATTCCGAAAAATGCGCGAAATCTTTATTTGAATCGTTAGTACGATCGATATAATTTAATGTTTGAAGATTATTTCATGCATATGTTGACCCCGACTGCGTCTCAAATGGTCCATCCGCTTAGTCCAATTTTGGCATACTCTTTTCAACATTTCTGTCAGTATCTCACGAATAAATGCTTGTCTTCTAGTGCGAATTGTCGATTTTGGAGTGAAAGCTACCAATGAGCCCAGAAAGTCACAGTTTGGTGCGGTTTATGGGATGGTTTATTTTGTTTTCTTTTAACTTATCTTTTACACACGGAACATGTTTCATTCTGAAGAGAAATTGCTAAGAGTTCGATTAATCATTCAAGAAAATAATAAATACTGGTAATATACACAAAGTTCTGCAAGAAAAAAGTTTTATGAGCAATATGTCTTATTTGATCTTGATATATTTTTCTTCTTACTTACCGTTTGCACAAGAAACTAGATTTTTTGCGACCAAAAACCACATAGATTAATAATTAAATATTTAAGAATATGCTTTAAACTTTTCATTGAAGAAATTAAAAAATATTCCAAATTTTCCCTTTTTTATCACAAAATAAATGTTTGTTTACACTTAATTTTTCTACTTTATCCACCAGTTTATGCTCTGTATATCTATTGCTTTTAAAACATTTGCTTTGCAAAATTTATAATTCATTTTTTTTTCTCCCTCTTTGTCAAACGTCACAGTTATCCATTCTGTATGTTCGGTGAATGAGACTGCGACGAGTACACATGTCATATCGTTAGTATAATTCGCGAATGTGTTGTCCCATTTTTCGAATTTTACAGGAGACACAAAAAACATTGTTGCTTTTTTAAAATTCATAAACTTTTTAAACGCAATTTTTACAAAATAATAATAATATTAATAACTAATAATGTTAATTATTATTATTATTGTTATTAATTAATTAATAATATTAATATTTTTCGTAGTTTTGTGGACGACAAAATTACAACAACTTTAAATTTCTTGTCGTAAAATATATATTTTGTATAATGGTAGCGTTTTTCATTAAAATCTCAATTTTGGAAAAAGTGGACTTAGCATCTTTGCGAATTATACTAACGATATGTTGTAATATTTTTTTTATTTTTACACTCAAAAAATATTTTGTGTAAAATTTTTTTTTTAATTCAAATTCTTATAGTCACCCCTATTCTGACTTTCGATTACGCCTCCGCATTCAGTTACGCTACGATCAAAAATTGGTATTCCAAACAAAACTTAATCGAAAGAACAAGAAGAAGACAACAATGTTTACAAAACCAATTGTTTCACTTCGGAATGTGGAATAGAACAAAGAAATAAGCAAATTTGTTACTATTTTTATAAAAAAAAGTCAAATTTAAAATAAAAACAAAAAATTTGTGAACAAAAAAAACTAAAGAAAGTGCTTATTAAAAACTGATTAACAAATAAAAATAAAATATAAAAGACTTGTATACTTACAAGTGCGCAAGTGGAAGTTCTTTTTATAATTTGAAGGAGAAATGGAATCCATAGCAGTGGCTTTGCTAATGGAAGAGGAGGACAACGTGGCTCAGAACACAGAGGCAAGGCTTGAAAAAAGGAAACTGAGGGACAATTGCAATCCATTTGAAATGAGTGACCAGTTGTAAAAAGTTATATTTAATGAAATTATTTTTACTTAATTTTTTAAGTAATTCTTTAAGTAATGGAGTTGGTGTAGATCATAATGTAGGGATGGCTCAATCGACAGTGTCAAAATCACTATCGTATTTTGTCTACATAATGCAGAGAAAGCTTTGTCATCAGTGGATAACATTTGACCAAAGCGTGGAAGAAAAGATGCAAGCTAAATGAGACTTTTATGCGAAGGCCGGCTTCCCAGGAGTCATCATGTTTGTTGATGGCACACATATAAAGATAATCAAACCATCAGAAAAGGCGTTCCTTTATTACAATAGAAAAGGATATTTTAGCATTAATGCTATGGTGGTGAGCATTTTGTTTTAATGATTACAATGCTCCTAAATTGAATTAATATTTGTAGGTGTGCGTTAACAAAATGCGCATAAGGTGCATTGATGCAAGATATCCCGGATGCAACCACGACTCCCATATATGGAGCTTAAGTAAAGCGAGGTCTTATTTAGAACGAAAATATCGTGAAGGAGAGCGAAACACTTGGTTATTAGGTAGTTATTTGTTTAAAAATGCCTACAATAACTTCAGAAACCAATTTTATTTTTCACAGGTGATGCAGGTTACCCCCTGGAATCCTGGCTTATGACACCGATCACCAAGTGCAGGAAGCCAGGAAAGCAATTATAACATCCGACATTCAAAAACTAGGAACATAGTTGAGAGAACCATCGGAGTTTTAAAAAACCGATTTCATTGGTTATTGGGTGCTAGAGAGCTTCATTACTCCCCACAAAAAGTCATCCAAATTATAAATGTTTGTTTGTTGGCCATTAATGAATTTCAATTGGAAGGTTCACAAGAAGAGAGAGAAGAGGAAAACATCGATTCTAATTATCTATCTATAGCACGAAGTGTTCGCGACCATATTCTTTCCAATTTTTAAAAATTAATTAAAAAGACTTATATAAGACATCAATAAAAACACTTTTTAATTTTTGTATATTTCCTTTATTTAATTTATTATAATGTGAATAAATTTATTTTATATTTAATAAAAATTAAAGCGTATTCAGTCTATTTTACGTTTATAGCATTAAAAACAGAAACTTAAATTTAAATTCATAAATAACAAAAAAAAGTTCATTCATTAAAAATAATTAACTTAAAAATATTACACCAATTTTAAATGTATATCACAGTTCAATCAGTTTCATAAGATTGGTGCTCCAGCCTAAGCATTTTTAATTTAATTTATTCTTTCTTTTTCAAATATTCTTCCTTGATTTTATTATGCCTGCACTATTCTTCCATCTGTTTCGCTGCGATTTCGGCCATTTTTTCAAGGGATCGGTTCAAACGCCTCAAATGCGTAGACACCTCGTCAAACTTTTTCATGAAACCTTTGTGGAACTTTATAGATTCCTTATAAAATTGTTTTTGGGCATCTATTTGCTGCTTTAGCAAAGACAAAGTATCATCTTTGCAACTTTGACGTTTTTTTGCAGTGGTCGGTACGTCCGAAGGGCAATCTGAACGACAAGTAATATCCATTGCAGACACTTCATTCTGCACCTCACTGGTCAGTCCAAAATCCATTGCACCACTAATACCACTTGTGTTTGTTGCAAGTCCCGTCAAGTGGATTACTTTCTCCTCTAGTGGGCTAATAGGTTTTAAGTGACAGTTGCCTCCTCCAGTGCTCATTAATTCTTTTTTATTTATTGAAAGTTTCCGCTTAAAATAGCACTACCAGTCAATCCACACCTAATAAGGATTATAAGTACATGAAAAATATTTGTAATAAGCCATAAATACCTTCTTCCATACAGTGTCACTTTTGGTTGGTAGTCCTAGCGCGTTAAGGGTTTGTGTTACGCCATTCCAAAAGACCTGAACTTCCTCCTTGGGTTTCTTATGGTAGCCGCAAGCAATATCTGGATTTGCTGGCATTATATCTGCCAGCTTTTCGTACTGCTCTGGCGTCGTTGTTTTTGTCCTGACAAAATAAATTTTTATATTTTAGCACAAAAAAATAACAAATTTTTAACATTCTATACTTACATTTTTTAAAATAAACAATTTTTTACTTTAAAAACAAAATCGAAAAAACCTCCGTCACTAAAAATTTAACTTAGAAAAACGTAACTACGATCGACATACAAAATACATACAATCGAAAGAAACAGAGCGGAATCGAAACTCAGAATACCAAAGTTGCCAAACGGAGATAATTTCGATTCGAATCGAAAGTCAGAATAGGGGTGAGTATGTTCTTAAAATATTTTTCGATTGTTTTAATAGTCAAGGAAATAATTTAGATGATGTGGAAAGACAACAACTTTTTATAGACATAAAGTAATATTTTGGAAAAATTAAAAGGTTGGTTATTAGCAGGAGCGGAAATTTTTGATCCAAAATTAGAATTAAGCAAATATCTAAAAAAATCCCTAATTATTAAGTCGATGATGTATAACTTTATGTATGTTGATAAAATGAAAATTAAAATAGGGTTGTTACCACTGGCGGTGGCTGTTGTTTATCGAAAAAACGAATTTAACCACCAAAGAAATATACACAAAATCACCGAATTGCTTTGGTTGAGATGTTTATTTCTATATACATGTAACAATAAAGAATTATATTTTCTTTTTTTTAAATATATAGTTCATGTTTTGCTTTTTATTTTTTAATTCAATATTTTATTTAAATATAAATAATAAATAATAATTTTTTATATTATGTAATTCACGTTTCTTTTTTTTAAATATATTTTGAAATATTATTAATTTTGATATTTTTATTTAAAAATTCACAATAGGCGATTATAACCATAAATTTATTTAGATTTTTATTTTTTCAAAAATCAAATATTCTTTCATTTACAACTTCGATTCAACTTTATCTTTCTTCAACTTTTACAACCGATTCTTTTGCCGTTCACTTTTCGACCGACTCAACTAACTACTTTAAACTTTACTTCTTTTTCTATTCTTCTCTATTCTTTTCTCATCTTCCTTCTGTTTCCGATCGTTCGGGGTTGCCATCTTACACTCGGCCGTCTGTCCCAGGTGACAGTACTGAAGCAACATCTTCATTACCTACCCATTTCTTCATGTAGTCGTAACTGGTTGCTGTACTGCTTGGCAGAGACCTGCGCCGAGCAAATTTGTCGGCGGCGGCGGCTAAAATTGAAAAGCTTCGGCGGAAATATGGTAAAGTTTCGGCGGCGCCTTTATTTCGCCTGTGATCCGAAAAATGGCTTTCATATATCCCATAAATCTTGGTTGCTCCACTATGATCTCTGCAACACATTTGCACAAGCAGACGCGCGTTAGCAAATTTTTCGGAATCTGCAATTTTAGAATTTCTTGGCAATACCAATTTTGATTTGGCATTCGAATTTTCAAATTTTTTCGATTTTACATCAATACCATGAGCACGTAAATGGTTACAAAGGTTTGATGTCGATGTAGAAACTCCAAACCTGAAATTATTTCGCATTTTATAACACTTACAAAAAATAACTTTCAGAAAGGAATATTCCAAATAAAATGTCCCAAAAAATTTGGCAAAAAGCTAATAGAAATAAGAGTTTCATTATTGTTTTGGGAAAATCTCCTCTCAATTTTCTTTAAATTTAATTCCTGGATAGAAATAATACCTACCCCTTCAAACGCATGGGAGCTCATCAAAGCAAACTTTACACATGTGATACTTTTTAGCACAGGATTATTTCCAATAACCATTTGACAAAAATGGTGCCAAACTATTGACCCTGCTGAAGATTTTTTGTTTAAAAGGATTTGGGCTTTTTAATTTTTGTTTTGGTGGCTAGTAATTTTTCGTATTTGTTTATATCATTGTCAATACCATTAAAAACAACAAGGTCGTCATCGGAATCAGATGAATTTAACTCATTTAAATTATTATTTAAATTTTGAAAGAAATTTGTAATTTCTTGGTTCTCCATTTATATTTTTTATGTGTTACCACATTCACCAAAAAACAAGAAAAGGTGTTCAAAATTACCATATCAAGAAATTAAATATTTTTACTATTAACATATCAAAAAAAGGAAGAAAAAATTCAATAATGTATTTAAGTCAAGTAAAACGAAATATCATATTTTATATATATTAAAAATTTATTGTATACAATATTAAAAACATATTTTCATATATTCTTGAATACAAAAAACGGCGGCTGAATTTAAGCCGACTTAAGCCGAATAAATCTTCGGCGCGGCGGCTTTTAAATTTTATCGGCGGCTCGGCTTAGCCGGCTGTCAGCCGATCGGCGCAGGTCTCTGCTGCTTGGCCCACCACATTCAGCTACTTTTCTCACCTCGTACCGGTTGTTTCTTTTGGATTTTGTTATTTCGTACGGACCAATGTATTCGCTCGCAAGCTTCCTGCCAGATGAAATAATATATCACTGCTTTCTTTCGCTTCTTATCACAATTTCGTTTATATGTCTCCTGCGCCTTTTCAATCTGTAGTTTTGCTTCTGCTCTCAATTGCTGCCGTTCTTCGTTAAAACGCTCAATCAATTTGCTTTTCAACATTTCTAGAATGTTTGAATCAATATCTGTTTTTATTTTCGTACCAAACATCAGCTCGAATGGCGACGTTTTAGTAGAACTATGAACATATGAATATATAGCTTTTTGAACGCTTCCAGTATGTTTAAGCCATTTAGCTGGCTTATCTTACGACAGTTTGCAGATGATTGACAATATGACCCGATTTACGCGTTCGATCTGCCCGTTGCTACTTGGTACACCTGTTGTTGTTAAGACGTGATCAATGCCTGATTTACTGCAAAATTCTTGTAACAGTTTTGAGGTAAATGCAGAACCTCGGTCGGTGATTACTCGGCAAGGAAAACCAGAAACATCTGGCCAGCTTTGCGTCGCGTATAACCAAAAAGGTGAAAAGGTACCGACAGCTGCAAATATATATTTATACTGTTTTGACGTAGCATCTAATGGACCTAAGTGATCGACGTGTATGGTGTGCAGCGGAATAGTGCCTTTTCCAATACAGTGCAAAAACCCATCTTTTATCCCTGTTTCTTGTTGTAAATGATACATTCGACACAATTGTTTATGACGCTCCGCTTTACGCGCTAAATGCGGAATAAAGTATTTTTGCCGTATTGTCTGTATTGTTTTTTCCTTGGCATAAATATCATTTGTATGTGCCCTTTTAATTATTTCTAATTCCATAGCTTTTGGCACCAACAACCAATCATTGTCACCTTTCAGCTAATAGATCTCATAGGAACCCACCTCCAACGCTTTTACAACTGCTTTGATACATTCATCTTTATTTTGTAGGCTTTTCAATCTGGACGATATATCTGACGAGACAATCATTATATCAACTGGATAACGGCTCAGGTGATCAACATGTTTCTAGCGATTTGCAGTACGATGCTCGACGGTGTATGTGAAATCCTGTAGATACATTACCCATTGTGCTACATCCCGTGGTATGTCTTTCTTTTGAAGAGTTTGCTTAAAAGCAGAACAATCTGTCACCAAATTGAAATTAATTCTCAAAAGGTAATGACGAAATTTTTTGAAAGCTAAATATGCCGCTTTAACCTACAATATATAGCTATGTGGGCGACTTTCCTGTGGAGACGTATTTTGCTATAAAAAAAACAGGGTGAAATCGACTCTGATATTTCTGCATTAATGCTGCTCCAAAACCATTTTTCGAGGCGTCAGTGTGCAGCTCAGTTTCCGCTTCTCTATCACACAACCGCAGAACTGGTTCACTTATCAATGCAGTTTTAATCGTGCTTATTGCTTCAGATTCTTTCTGTCCTATACGAAATACCGTGTTTTTTTTCAACAGATCGGTTAACGGACGAACAATTTGCGCATAACCTTCTATAAATTTGCGGAAATAACATGTAAGGCCCAGAAACGATTGAATATCCTTTGCATTTTTAGGTACTGCAACGTTGGCAACTGCTTTTATCTTCTCACTGCTTGGAGATATTTTACCATTTTCGACGGTGTGCCCTAAAAATTCAATTTTTGTCTTTAAAAACGAGCATTTTGTCCAATTAAACTTTAAATTGTAGCGTGCGGCTGTGTCTAAAACGCGTTCAAGCTTTTTGATGCACTCTTCATCTCTTCTATTTTGCCATAAATAATGATGTCACCGATGTATAAGTCCATAATATTTTCATTTATCAAGTCCTGAAAAACATAATTTACGTAGCGTACAAAGCATGCTGGGAAGTTACAAAATCCGAATGGTGCTTTGTTAAACTCGAAAAGGCCTCTTTTTATGACATAACTAAACTTTATCAACAATGGGTACAGGAAATGCATCTTTTAACACCATAGTGTTTAGCTGACGGAAATCAATACATATTCTAAAGCTTCCATTCTTCTTTTTGGTGACTATTACTCTACTGACTGTATCGGACGTAGATTTTCTTATAATACCACATCTTAAACATTCTTCTACTTGTAAATTTAAAATTTCTTCTTCTGCCGGTGCGCGACTGGGTGCATGTCTGAATGGTTTTATTCTTTCGTTTGGTACTATATGCATTTTAACCGGCCATTCTTCTGTAGCCTTTTTGGAATTATAATTTTGTATTAAATTACTTACGGTATCCCTGAACTTGAAGTCAACATCGATTTCTTCAGCACTTACGTTATATACTTTGAGTTCATCTTTTATTTTAAAATCGTAACCATTATCGTCCGCCATCAGAATAAAATTCTTATTGAAATCGTGTCCAGTAATTCCGTCCCAAGCTAAGCCATTATCTGGTATAACAACAAAGGTGTGAACAGTTACTATATTATCAGCGCAAACCGTACCAGATAAACACCCGATTGGTTGAGTCTTTGCATTACCGAGACCACGTAACACTGATTTGCATTTTTCTAACGATTGTGGTGCGAAATATTTTTTATATATGCTCTATTTCATAATGGATATGTCCGACCCGGTGTCTACTAAGCATCTGATTGCGGTATTATTAACGCGACTGATCAGTCACAAATTGTAAATTTTGTCAGTATCTTTTGTTTTATTGCAAATTTTAAGCAATATGTTCGAACTTATTGCAATTAAAACATTGCGACATTCACTCTGTTTGCGCTCTGTAGAACCACAATTATAGCAAGATTCCAATTTTTTTGGTTTATTTTTCAAGTGTGTGAAGTTAAATTCTTTTTTACTTAGGTAAGTGCAAAGTTAACAGTGTCTGTTAACTTAACATAATTAAAAAATTTTGAAAGGGAGGAAAGAAAATTGCTTAAAAATCGCGAAAATAGGGATAAATTAGAGAAAAAATTAAAGGAAAACCTTTGAGCTTTACAAAAAACCAAAATGTATGAAAATAACAATTTGCCTTTTGGAGATAATGAAGTTGAAAAATCAAGTATTTTACCAAATATGCCCTCCATAAAGTTGGCAAACGCAAACTTGTGCGAATTTCCAAAAAAGCTGAGACCCGTATTTAATTAAATCGACTAAAGATTAAAATATGTTTGAAATAACGTGTGTTATTTGTAAAACAAATCCTCTTCGAGAAGATTCAGATATAGAGATTAAACCAATTGGGCAATCTTCTGAAGAGAAATTGTTATTATAATTACTCACGAAATTATAATTTGGCTTTAAAAAATGAGAAAAAAGGAGAAAGAAATATTAATAATTATTTCTTTTCTTAAGGTTTTAAGTTTGAGTAACTTACCCTTTTGTGAGATGAGATGAGTGATAAAAAATCTTTTCTTTTCAGAGATATGTAATAACAATTTTATTTGTACTTGAGATTGTTTTTAACCAATCAGTTGGGCGTTGTGAAAAGGACTGAGTTTTAAGTTTAAATTTGATTTTAGGAAACTTTAGAATTTTCCAAAAGATGAATTAGGTAAAAAAGTACAGATAGATTTGGAAAATAGGAATATTTAAGGGTTACTTAACGTACAGGAATTAGTTAACAATAACCATTTTCCAATAAATTTAAAATAATTCACAATAATAACTTCAATTCAATTTCACATTTAATTCATTTCAGTAATTCAAGATGTAACATATGATATAAATTATGTACAAATTCTTATTTGTACAATGTTAATTTGGCATTTTTATTACAAACAACCCCGAACAAAAAATTCAAAAACCATTTGTTTTTACAGAATATCCTTAAAAAGAGGACATGGATGATCGTTTTAAAACAAATTGTATACACTGTTGGACGCTCCTTAAAAAAAACCTTTCTTATGATATACATATTGTATATGTTGGTAAGGAAACAGATCCTCAAATTAACAAAATAATCAAAAATAGACCCTTTTTCAAAATGGTCCAAATCACTAGAGATCAAAGCTGGAGCCGAAATATTTTAAATGTCGTCATAAAAAAAGCCAATGTTCATTTGAAGAAGGGTACACTTTGCACGAATTTCTCTTCTATATAACTTGAGTCACTCTAATGTACATATGTATGTACTGATATCAATATTATAAAAATTAAAAAAAAGTCGTGACACCCTACCAGAATCTCGGCTTATTACACCTCAGGACACGGTTCAAACCTGAGGACAGGCATAAAACATTTTTTTTTTAATTTTTTCAAATTTATTAATCAATCCCCATTTGGGATTTTTGTGTGATTTTTTCTAAATCATGTATATTAATATACTGATAAATTTAATATACATATACTAGAAAAAAATTAAAAAAAGAAAAAAAAACCTGATGCCCGACCTGGGATTTGGACAATGAACTTACGTCTAATAAGTCAACACACTACCCGACAGACCACAACGACTTCAAACTTAATTGGTGTATATTCCCTATAATAAATTCTTTGACAAAAAAAAACCTAATCTTAGAAACAACGCTGTTTCTCTGCTAATTCTCAAATATGTTCTGTTAAAATCTGAAATCTGTACTGTTAGAATCTGAAATCTTTACTGTTAAAATCTCACTATGAAAACTCGCTCTGTTAAACGTTTTGGTGATCGTGTTAGTTAGTTAGGGACCATACGGTAAACTGTTTTGGAATCCTTGATCCAATAGCTATCCAGCCCAATATGTCAGAAAACCGCACCTTTTTAAAATTTATCGAATTTTTCACTATTTCTATAGAGCATTGTGTTTGCTCGTATAAAAAAGTTAGCTTCGTAGGCTATATCTCCGATCCCAGTCGTGACCCGACCATACGGAAAACTGTTCCAAAAGCTATTCAGCCCAAAACCGCACCTTTTTAAATTTGATCGATTTTTGCCAACTTTATGGAGGGCATATTTGGTAAAAATACTTGATTTTTCAACTTCATTATCTCCAAAAGGCAAATTGTTATTTTCATACATTTTGGTTTTTTGTAAAGCTCAAAGGTTTAGCTTCGTTTTCCTTTAATTTTTTCACTAATTTATCCCAATTTTCGCGATTTTTAAGCAATTTTCTTTCCTTCCTTTCCAAATTTTTTAATTATGTTAAGTTAACAGACACTGTTAACACTTGTTGGTCGCAATAAACAATTGAGTAGCAGAGACCTCTCTTATACAGCAAAATTAACAGCCTATGAGATGCTCATCCTTCCCGTGCTTATTTTTTTTTCATATATTATTTATTGAATCTTTCCTTTCGGAATTTACAATAAGTATTCAAATCTTTACGTAAAATAATACAAACATAAAAGTTGTTATTGCCACTGCAACAAACTATTAAAAGTGTATATCAAAAGCAAATTTATCTGACCCTCCAATACAAGTAAGTCTCTTGCAAGATGGTTGGGATGTTCTGTAATCCTAGAGACGTAGTTGACATTTGTTATTTTTATTTCCTCTCGAACTAGGGACACCTTTAGATCTTTGTGGATGTTACTCATATACCAAGGAGCATGTTTTTTCTTAATAGTTTTTTAAGAAAATGTTAAATAAATTATAATTAAACGATTTAATAGTTCGGCAAAGATAAAACGTTTACGGTTTGAGAAGACCGATCGATTACGATTTTTTTAGTCGACTCCGAACGGCAGATTATTTTTTGAGAAACTTTTCATTGCAATTTTATTTACTCTCAAAGTTTTTGCCAGAAATCTGCTGAGAGGAAATCGCCGAAGAAATACTTTTTGTATTTTGCAGAATCAACTGAAATTTACCTTTCAAGTCTGATCCTATATTATTAGGATCCTCGTTTGAAACAGCCAATCGACGATGTCTCTCTTTAAAACGAAAACCTTCCAAAGATGATACTATAAGGCAGATGTTTCATGATTTCATGAAGTAGTGCTTCAACGTGGGTCATATGTGGCTTTTGGACAAATTTCCTTACGCTCCCCACTGTTTCATTCCACATCAATGTGTTCTGCGCCCTCAGAGTACAACTACCAAACTTCGGGTAGTATTTGATGCTTCATGTAGAACTTCTTCACATGTTTCATTTAAAGGACTCTTAATGGTTGATCCTATAGTTCAAGAAGAATTGTATTCTACATTAATCCGTTTTCGATTCCACAATACGTAAACACTGCGGATATTGGAAGAATGTGTCGAACTCCTACTGCGGAAATGAAGTGGTCATTTTATCGTCTCATAGACGCTGTCCAGAAATCCAACTTTTCTGAGGAGATTTCTAAATTACAGAAATTTCTGATCTACCTTCGAAGTAAAAATAAAATTGTCATTAAAAGTTTCTCAAAAAATCTATCGTTCGGAGTCGACTTTAAATTGTAGGTACACTTATGTATAAAATTAACGCACACAACATATGTCGTGTGAGAAATTAGGTCAATAATCCTGGCTGAAGGATTGTAATGACCAAAAGTGTATATGTGTATGTAAATACAGTAGTCGCTCACAAATTAGAACCGCTTTGTTTTTAAGGCAATTCTAATTTCTGAATTATTCTAATTTCTGGACTTTTTTTCTCGAATAAAAAATAAAGAATTAAACAGATTTTCTTTCAAAAACTAAAATAAAGCACATTCAAATTTTTTTATTAAATTTTATTTGATAAAAACATGAAAACAAAACGTAACAATTCATAAACTAGCCACAAAATATATAAATGCGACAAAAAAAAAATCATCAAATACGGAAAAACGTATATAATTTGGTGATTCCCCTTTTTAGTTTTGTGGAATAAAAAGAATTGGGGGATTTATTGTGTTGAAATAACAAAAGAAACAAAAAACGTCCAAAAATTAGAATTTTTAATTCGAATTTTAGAGCGTATTGCAAGCTCTGATTCTAATTTCTGGAATTTCTAATTGCTGTATATATAAATGTTTATAAATATTTCTAAATAAATTGTTTCACAAATATTAAGTGTATATGATATTTCTTGTGTTCAAATCGAAAAGCGTAATAATTTTTGAGTATCTTACAAATCTCTTAATTTTGATTAATTTACAAGATTAAGGCAATGACAGAAGAATTATATACACTTTTACCTGGTGCTCAGATTCATGATGTCTTCTTTCCTACAAATGACACAACGGCAACAAGGCATTTGGATAAAGTCCGAGGTGATATCCTTCGACAATAATAGGATGGGGGTGGATGTGTGATGAGTTGTTGATGTGATGGAGTGATGGGTGTTATATTGGTGCTTTTAGTTTTGTTTGCTTCACAAACACTACACTATATTTGTATGTAATTTTGTGTATTATTTTGTATATGTATGTAAGTTAAGATCACTTCTTACTTTTTTCCCACAAAAAACAGTATGAAAATATTGAGACATGTTGTCTGATATGTTCGACGTGTGTTGACAAACAGGAAAATGTTTTTCAAAACTTCTCAATTTAAAAATTATTTTTTAATTTTAAGTTAGTAATTAAATAAACTCAATAAAGAACAGAAACAAAAAATAAATAAAATTTGTTTAATTGGCGCCCGAGCAGGAACGTAAAAAAATCCTGAAAATCAAAAAGTAAGGATTCGTGTAAAAATTCGAAAAAGAGAAAGTAAGGCTGCGAAGATATTTTATTATAATTATTTTGAAAAAAAGATATACAATGACAATGACTGTGTTTGTTTATGTGAACTATTTCTCACAAGAATAGTTAAAAATTAGGAAAAAAGAAGCAAAATAATTTTGGGGTTAAATTAATATTTTATTTGGGTTGGGGGTGTGTGCTACTTACATTGAGTTCAAAGGATTTGATAACACTAAAAAAAGTAGATACATACAAAAAATAAGCAAGAAGATTTAGGCGCCAAAAACGCAATCATAAGGAAAATTAACAATTAAAAAGAAAGTGTCAAAAAAGATGTTCACTAACTGATCGTAAACAGTGTTTTAATTACAAAATAAATTAACAACGCAAAAAGTGAAAAGATATTAAAGTGAAAAAAATTTTTAAGAATACTTTAAAAAAAATACTTGAAGAAAATAACTGTTATAAAAACAAAATTGACTTTAAAAAGTGTTTAAAATAAAATAAGAAAATAAATATAAAAGTGATTTTTTACAAACGAATTAAAAATGTTTAAAAAATTTAAATTAATTGAAAAATAAAAAGATATAATTAACAATAAGCCAAAATCGGCTTTTTGAGAAAAGAACTTTTTTATTGTTGAGAATGATTCTTTAGGGCTTCAGTAGATACTTTTGTTCTGGGACTTTTTCGTAATTCCGTTATTTACAAAATTACCGTTATTTTTATGTTATTGAAGAAAATCAAAATTTTGACCCATAAATTTCCAAAACTCGACTAAATACTGTTTAGCAACATTGTTCAAAACCCTTTGAGGAGTATATTTGCTGAATATATGAACTCATAATATTCGAAAATACAGGGTGTTTTGATACATTTTTCAATAAAAATGAATTTTTCGCCATTTAGCGGCAATAATATGTAATACCTATATTCATCAATTAGACAGATAATTTGAATACCTTTCGATCAAAAAATTTTGAAAATAGGTTGAAATATGACCAATTGAGAAAGAAAAGAGCTATAAAATAATAAAATAGTGTCAAATTTATAAAAAAAAATATTGACATACATATGTAACTTAAATTCATCATTTAAGTTTTTTAATTGCTTACATTTTTAGTTTCGCGAATAAAATTGCATTTATTTTAATTTCATTGAACAGGTTACTTTTTATTTATACTTTTCGGAACATCAAATTATTTTTATTATTTACATTTTTAGAGGTCTACATAGGAGTGTAAATTCTTTAGTTTTTCTTTGAGTTGGGACTCTAAATCACAATTTGTTGTTTGCCAAACTTTTTCACCGTGATATTTATAATTTAAGAATCTTAAAATGCTTATTTGCTTTAATTTTAATTTAATTTAATTTTAATACGATTAACCTGTACATCGACATAAGATAGTTCATGTAATAAATTAATAAGGTCATATGCCCGTCCATATCAGTCAAATTTTGAAATAGAACTTTTTTAAACTCTAGACATTCGAATATTTGATGCAGAACATCCTTGAAAGTAATATGATCACGAGTAACAATTGAATTACAAGTGTTAATGTGTTTCAGTGGTTCAATGCAAACTGCGTGGATAAATACACAATCTTCAAGTGGATATAGGAAATTGTCGTCTGTAATATAATCATGAATCATTAACTACTACTTTTCACAAATTTACATACATTTTTGTGGAAAATATGAAGATTTTAGTTTGAAGAACATATTGCCGATTCTTTTGAAAATCCAAATTTTCTTAATTAAGGGCGTCCACGACAGTACAGCAAATTTCAAAACCCTATTTCTGTCCCTTCGTATTAAGGGATCAATGGACTATTTGCCGTCTTACCACGATAGTAAATGAAATATAAGTTTATTTACTTAACCCATGGAGAGGAGTTTTGTTTCCCAATGTAAAAACTGTTGGAATAATTAATTGTTTGAATTTGAATTATAATCGGTTACTCAATGCGACTATTTCTTTGCGAAATGCAACTTTGTACTTTTATGTTTTTTGCATTCTCTGCTTTATTAACTTTTTCTTACTTTTATTCTTTTGTCTTTAATAAACGCTCTGAATGAGAACACAATCTGGTTTGTGCGTGGATTTTTCTTTTATTGTGTGGAATACTGCTCAAAAAAAACAGTGTCTATAGTCTTAACTACTGACGTATAATTCATTTCAGTAGCATAAATTTCAGTTTTTTACAATATGCACTCTATTTTTTTAAATTAATTAATAAAATTTGTCGAAAATAGGTTTGAGTGTTTTTTAAACGGCACAAATTGAGCTGAATATTTTGGTTTGAAAGTCAGCATAGTTGTTGATGACTATAATGTGTAAAATTCTGCGAAGTTGCTTAAAGATTACATTCCTAAATTCCATTACATTCCATTTTTTAAATTTTTTTAACATTTTCCACATTTTTTTGTAAACGAAAAGTGCGATCGTCGAGCAATCTCGCAAAATTTTAAATTTTGAAGTCGTTAACAACTGTGTTGAATAGCAAGCCATAATATTTAGCCCAATTTGTGCCTCGGTAAATGTTAGCAGTAGTATTTTCTTACTTTCAAGTTTTGTGGTTGTAATTTTTTTTCTCTCAGTGTATTATTACAACAATACCAGAAAATAGAGGATTAATAGCCAAACTAACTATCCAATAAAAAAATATTGAAAATAATTCGACATTCATAGCTTGAAAATGAAAAAGTACATTTTTTTGGCATATTTCTAGATATAATAACGAAAAAGTAAAATTGTTTCTGTTGAATTATTAATACATTAGAAAATATATTTTAAGTAAGGCAAATGAAAAATAAAATATAATAATAAAATAAAAATAAATTAAAAAAATTAGATATAATGTGGACAAAAGTGTGTGGAATTAAAAATAAAAAATTTATTAATATAATTTACAAAATTAAAAACAAAAAGTAATAAAAAAATGAATAAAAACTGTGTTATTAATTGAAGAAAATAAAAACCAAACAAAAAATATATAATAAAATAAAGGAAAATCGAAAAGCAAACATTTATTTGGCGTAATTGTTATTAATCATTAAAATTATAAATATATTACGGTAAAGCAACTAAAAATATAATAATTTAACAATTCATTTATACGTGTAATTAAATAAAAAATACACGACTCTAGTAATTAAACAGGAAAATAGAAATTCTGAAAATGGTCGAAAAAAATAACAAAAAATTAAATATTAAATAAATAAAATTATTAAAAACAACATGCAGATTTAAAAGAGGAAAAAAAAACAGTTCAAAAGGACATCTCAGGCCAACAGTAGCTAGTTTCAGTACCAGAGTACAAAGGGAAAAGGAGGAATACGAACGGCCCAACAATAAGAATATTATATTTAAATTTTGTAAGAAAAAAAAACCTAATCTAAGAAAGTGTTATGTTATTTAAGAGAATGATTCATTTATTGTATGAGAATATTAAATTTAAATTTTATATGAGAGACGAAAATAGAAATAATAAAGTATAAATTAAAAAAAAGGGTGGATATAATTAGTGTAATCGAAGAGAAATTGTAATAAAATTCTAGCATAAAAAAGATAATAAATATCTCTAAGTTATAGAATAATAAAATTTTTTTTGAATATAGTGGTAGACTATACTTACAAAATTATTAATTCGTTAAAAAGTAATTGTTGAAAGGTACAAAAAATTTTTGAAAAAATTCTGCTACTGTTACTAAAGTAAAAATAACGATGTTGGCCCTTTTGTGCGCTGCCGGAAAAAAAAAGAAAATGACGACGAGTACACAAGCCGATCTGGCTAATCAATTGGCAACTTGTCCTTGTCAGGAAGCTCCACATCCTCCCGAATGTCGAGTCTGGTATTGACACCGACAGTGAGAGAACAGATACAAAACCTAGTACAGGAAACGACTACAAACCTCATCTCGACTACAGACGATAACGAAACCTCGGACGTATCATTTACTGTGACTTCCACTTCTCAGGTTAGCGACGCCGATAGGGTCCCGGACATGGTGAAGTGTCTAAGAGAATTCACTGGGAAACCAGGTGAATTTAATTCATGGCGGAAGACCGTCGATAGAATCCTTCGTGTTTATGAAAGCATCAAAGCATCTCCAAAGTACTTTGCAATACTGCATGTAATCAGACATAAGATCACCGGGGATGCAGACACGGCTCTATAATCCTATAGAACTCCACATGACTCATGTAGAATTAAAAAATGTCTGATGGTGCACTACTCTGATAGACGTGATTTGGGAACCTTGGAGTACCAATTGAATTCCCTTTCACAGGGAAATAATACTATAACAGAGTATTATCAAAAAGTGTATTCGTTTTTGTCGCTCATACTAGACAAGGTAGCTTGTCTTGAATTATCAAGTAACGCATTAAACGCTATGACACATTCATATAGAGTCAGGGCACTGGATACCTCCGTGCGCGGTTTAAATAGGGATCTACCTAGATCGCTGAGTGTTAGTGGACCTAATAGTCTGCCAGAAGCACTCCAAATGTGCTTAAAGTTAGATAATATGAATTTCAGAAGACAGTACAGTCAGGGCATCAGATCAACGACTCTTGCGGGTTTAAATCATGGCAGACAAAAACCTCCTCTATTACCCTTTAGCCGGACTATCAGTAACAGTGGCATCAGATAACGTTTCCCCGATTCTCTCAACCTGAGCCACGTCAGTTTACAGGTAATTTCCAACAAAGATTCACAGGCTTTAACTACAGACAAAATTTTCCTCCAAAACCTCCACAACCAATGGACTTAGATGGATAGCTTTCTAAACAGATGAACTACCAAAATATTACAAGAAATGATAACCAATACCGCTACAAAGGCCGAATTCGAATATGGCAAATATTCCCAACAAAATGGAAAGGAATTTTTTTACTTATCAGGGTCTAGTTGAACAATCTTATGAACAGGAATACCCACATGAAGGGGCGGTTGTCAATTTTGCTCCTGACGGCTTCTACGACGCATCCGTAAATGCGCAACAGGAATGTAGAACGCATAATGCGTCGTCACTGTCAACTGTTGATAGTGTTTATTCTTAGATTAGTGCCGTCTTCACTTCCTTATATGGAACTAAACAAGGGTGGAGACATTCTTGATTTTTTAATTGATACCGGTTCAAATAAGAACTACATACAATCTACTAGAATAAGAAACCCAATTCCTAATGAAAAACCCTTTTATATAAATTCAGTCGCGGGAAACCTTGAAATAATTCACCATACCTTTGTTAATATTTTTGGACCGAACACAGAAAAAATAAAATTTTATATTTTACCAAGTCCTAAAACATTCCATGGTATCATAAGTAATGATACTCTGAGAAAAATTAAAGCTTTCATACACACCGACAAGAGCTTCATGACTATTTCACTAAACATTGTGATACATTTAAAACAAAAAGAATCCCAATCGGTTAATAGTATTAACCTACGACTCTCCCATCTTTCCAATGAACAATGTAATAAATTACTAAATATCATCCGTGATTATCCTCAATTGTTTTCTGAACCGAATAAAAGACTAACGTATATTACAAAGGTGGAAGGAGAAATTAAAACCACCACGGACAACCCAATATATTGCTGACCTTACCCATACCAAACGGCATTAAAAGAAGAGATCGAGCACCAGAAGAGCTATTAGAAAATGGCGTTATACGACTATCGGAATCACCGTATAGTGTGCCGGTATGGGTTGTGGATAAAAAGATGGACGCATCAGGGGAGAAGAAATACAGAATGGTCATCGATTACAGGAAATTGAACCATGTGACGGTACCGGATCGTTATCCCATACCAGAGATCAACGCAACGAGGTGTTCGCGAATCTTAAAAGAAATAAATTTTTCAGCGTCCTAGACTTGAAATCTGGATTTCATCAGTATGAGTTCCTGCGCCTACTATTCAGACTCAAGAACGCACCGGTCGCATTTCAGAGAGCACTTGATGACATTCTTCGACCACATATCGGAAAGAGATGCTACATATACATCGACGATATTATTATCTTCGGGAAAACGGAAGAAGAACATCTCGAGAATCTGGGAATTATTTTTGAGACATTCGAAAACGCGAATGTCAAAATCTAGGTCGACAAATGCGAATTTTTGTGATCGGCAGTCGAATTTTTAGATTTTATTGTCGGTTCAAACGGAATCGGGACCTACTCAAAAAAGTTGGAAGCAATAGCCAAATACCCTTTCCAAGGACCTTAAAGGAGTTGCGATCGTTCCTTGGTATGGTGGGGTACTAAAGAAGATTTATATGAAACTACGATCAAATAGCAAAACCACTGACCAGCTTACTACGTGGACTCGATGGACATACCTCAAAGCATCCTTCAAAAAACCAACCAATAAAGACTAATCCGGATGCTCATCAAGCCATCGAGAAAATTAAAAATTCCTTGATCTCAGAAAAAGTGGTGCTCTCACACCTTGATTTCGAAAAAGAGTTCGACAGATGCCTCAGACTACGCAGTGGGAGCAGTGCTCTCGCAAAATAATAAACCCATCGCTTTCATATCTAGATCGTTGAATAAAAGTGAAGAACATCTTGCTACCAACGAGGAGGAGACAACTTTTTCTTAAATACTAACTTAGTATAAACAACAATAAAAGTATAATAAAATATTATAAAATCAACGGAATTTTTAATCCCAAAAAATTCAAAATTTATGACAACAAATTTAAAAACAAAAAGAAATAAAAAAACAATTCATACAGTATGAATACTGTATACTCAAATATTGAAAAAGTATTACTTTCCAGGAATGATGCAGAAGGTCAAACGCATCGCAAGGATATGTTCACCTTGTAAAGAGAATAAATATGAAAGACAACCTCAGAAACTAAAAATTTGTGAAACACCGTTACCCAGCTATCCAGGTGAAATTGTTCATGTCGACATTTATCTGACCGAAGGAAAAGCTGTAATGACCGCCTTGGACATGTTTAGTAAATATGCACAGACAAGGATATGAAAAAGTAGGGCTATGGAGGGCGTAAGAAGACCTCTTAGGGACATTGTTTTTTTCATTTGGGGTACCAAAGACAATGGTGATAGACAACGAACCGTCCTTAAATTCCAATTTAATAAAATTCATGCTAAACGATGAATAGAGAATAAACGTTTATACGGTGTTGCCATAATATAGCAAGGCGAACGGACAAGTGGAAAGATTCCATATCACGCTCACCGAAATCATCAGTTGTCTGAAACAGAGCGGCAAACTTTGAGGAGCTGTTGGTTGCCGAATACAACCACTCCATACATTCGGTGGCAAAGAGGAAGCCTGTTGAACGGTAGAACGGTTTCATTTTCCCCACACGACGTGGAAAGAACAAGGCAAAGTAACATGCAGAAATTAAAGGGTAAACAGAGGAATCAAAGGAATATTATAATAGAAATAGGAACGATTTTCTTGAGTACATTCCTGGACAAATTATTTTTGTTAAAAAGAATAAAAGACTAGGGACTAAACTCACAAAACCATATTCTAAAGAAATTGTAAGTGGGGATAAAAATAGTACTGTTTTGACAGAGAAAGGACAAATTATACATAAAAGCAGAATACGAAAATAAAACACTGACTTTTTCCTTACAATACATAGGGTATTCGTACCACTATGCTATGCGGACGTGCAGATATTGGACTATTCGAACGTCCAGATGGTTTCAATAGATAAAGGGACAGCCAGAGTACAAACAGGTTATTTTAAAATAATTCACTAAATAAACATTGAAAAATACACAGGCGTAATATAAAACATTGAAGGTACTGTATGTACAGAAATCCACACTATCCCTTTATAAATTTGTTAGTAATGCAAATAAAATCACATTTGAAGAATTTAAGTGAAGAGGAATAAGAGATCTTTGAATTTTTTGGGCAGCGCTTGGAAATGGTTAGCAGGAAGTCCGGACCGACAAGACCATGAAATAGTTTTAAGTAAATTGAACAATGTTTTGGAAAATAATAATGACCAAATGACCAAGCTAACAATTGAAAAAACATGAAAAATTTACACAGATGGACTTGTTTTTGTCACTTAAATTTAAAATGGAAGTAATGAAAGAAGAAATTGTTAACATTGCATATGCAATTCATTGGGCAACAGCCAATATAGTAAATTCTTATATATTGTCTAACGAAGAAATGGATTTAGCAAAAGATTTGTTAATTTAGATGAAGCATTCGAATTTTCAGAAATAAAAATCGCAACAAATGGAGAGATAATAATTTACATAATAAAATTACCAACCGTCAAAAATGATAATTGTAAAACAATTGAAATAAGAGCACTCAATGGAATATTTTTGAAAGATCCGACATTAAAAATTTTTCAATGAACGAAAAACATCGAGTAAACCCATGTCAGCAGTACTCCAGCCTTCATCCGTATCTAACATTGCTGAAGAAGTACTTTCCTTGAAAATATTACATCAGTTAAATGCAAATAACACGAATTACATGGTTACCGTAGAAAAAGGAAATAAAGTATACTGTCAACCTCATCATTACAATCCTAATAATAACAATAATTGTCATATTGATCTGGAGGAATTTTTGAAATCCAAAGGAAGAAAACAACTCGATAAAGATAATAAATATTTGTTTATTTTATTATTTAATTTTTTATATGTTGTTTAATGTATTTTAAATTTTAAACACTGTAAAATGTTGAAATATGTGTTGTTATTTTTGTCGTATAACACTTAGGTTTTTATTTTTTATGTGCGTTCATTTTTAGGTTTTTATTTTTTATGTGCGTTCATTTTTTTAGATTTAAGTTTTTTTTATTTTTTTTTAACAAAATCGTATTTGAAATATGTTATCAAATACTTCACTACAAAGAACTTATGAAGAAAATTCGTTTTCTTTTATAAAAAACTATTCACTGTCCCTGCTCGGGCGTCAAAATGTTTTTTAATAGGTTTTAAGAAAATGTTAAATAAAATAAATTATAATTTAACGATTTAATAGTTGGACAACTTTGTGAATTGTCACTAATCGCACGAAAAAGACCAAACGTTTACGGATTGAGAAGACCAATCGATTATGATTCTATTATTCAACTGATTTTCTTTATTTCACATTTTACTTAATCCTACAATATTCTATATACGTAATACTAATAGTTTACTTCAATACAGCAACTCCGTTGCTTATTCTAATTACTTATTACTATGTATTCACTGAACTTATGTCTACTTAATATTAGGGCGGTAATAATTATGATTTTTACAAATTCATTATAATATAATTCAATTCTTGTTATTATATTTTATATTATCAAATTAATATAGGATCTTATGATGATTGCGTTATTGCGCAACAGAGCACCTGTTATTTTTCTAAGAAATTTATACGATTTGTGGTTAAAGGTTAAACTGAGAAAAGCAAAAAATGTTAAAAAAAACAACCAGAATTTATTTTCGACAAAATATTATAATTTCAACTGGATTGTTTCATTAGAGTTGTTGCATTTTATATAAAAATAAAATACTAACACTGTAAATATGTAAATAATTCAACGAATAGCGGAAGTATAGGAAATTTAAAACGAAAGGAATGTACACTGTGAAACAAATTTTACAAGGTAATTAATTTTGTAATATAATTCAAATTAATACAATTCAAAATATTTCTTTTAAATTCTACGTTAATTTTAGAGGCTCTAATATTTTCCGACGGCGCTAAAAGAATTGTTTTTCTTTGGATCAGATCATCGGCTTTTTTGTATTAGTTCGTTTTTATAGGCAGTTGAACACCGTTTCCAAACAGTTCGTTTTCACCTCTGAAGATTACTTAAATCATGGTATTCAATGTTTGGTTCAGGTAACGAATTTAAAGCGCAGCCGATTAGAAAGTAATCTGGGGTTAAAGACTCTAAGTCATTAGGATCTCTTGATATGTAATTGATCGAGAGTTCATGATGGCTTCAACCTCTATGAGAGTTGTTGGTAGCTCCTTGTAGGTCATCGTAGCAACTGCCTTTAGCACTCTTCGCCGTCGCTTTTCAAATATCCCCAAAATGTGAAACCATTGGAGGGATAAAGCTGCAATTAATAATGTTTTTAAGGCACAATTATGTATTGAATTTTTAAAAGACTCATACATAACCATTTTCTTAAGATCAAGAAGTTGAGCGTTGGCTCTAATAAAATTAGTGGCGTTGTCGCAATAAATATTCGATGGCAGGCCACGTTGTCCAATCAATCGTTTCAAAACAGATCTAAACCCATGAAAGTTCGGATACTGCTTTTATATGGACAACCTTAGTAAGGCAGCATATGAAAATTACTATATATGATTTATAAGACTGTTTTCCTCTAATTTTCAAATAGATAAATATGGGACCACAAAAATCAACACTATACCTTTCAAATAGTCTTGCAGGAGTAATATGTTCAGCTGGTAATCCGCCCATTACCTGTTGTAAAAGTTTTGGCCTATACCGTATACAGCTTATACAAGAACGAACAGTTTTTCTCAAAATATCTCTACAACCGAACAAAGGCTAAAAGAGCTGTCGAGCCCTTCGCGAAGTAATACCTTACAGCAGTCCCGCTGTGGGAGAGTACTTAAAGAATGTAGGGGGTGGGTTTAGTACGTAGGCACCAGTGATGGTGAATCGTGCATGCTTTTGTTGGAACAAAAGTATTTTTCCAGCCCAAGACAAAAAAAAAACACACACACACACACACACAAACGTACAGGATGCTTCGGGATACCGCCCGCTCTGTATGGTTGACTTAGCTGGAAGACTTTTAGAGAGTATTATTCGTAGGAGACTAGAAACATTCCTAGGGGAAGAAAGATTGTCGGATCGCCAATTTGGTTTCCGGAAAGCACATTCCACCGTGGATGGTGATAACAATGGCAAAGAACGCCATCAGCGGTGAGCATTGGCTGCAGAGCAATATGGAATATTGAACGTTAAAACTGCATTCAACTCTGCGGATTGGGAAGCCACGCCGGCTGCAATGGATGGAATTGGCATACCGAACTACTTAATGGAACTTATTATGGACTACTTTAAGGATAGAGTGCTCTTTTGTGACAGAAATGGTGGCAGAAAGTTATCTGTGGTAACGGTAAGCAGTAGGAAGAGGATGGTATTTACTACCTTACATTAGTGGAAAATGTGCGTCGACGACATGTGCACTTACCTGAATAGTGGCTGACATGGGAGGTCTAAAACAGGAAAAGAGACGGTTACTGATGAAGGTAGTGACATTTGTGTCAGAATTCATTTTTGATTTTCATTTGAAGAAAATGCCGATGGATTTGACGAAAGAACGTGGGAAATAGCTTGAAAACGTCGAATTGCAAAAAGTATTGGATCAGGATGACACTTTTAGTCAGAAAAAATAGCAGAAATGTTATATGTTGCACAACAAACAATTTCTGACCGTTTAAAAGAAAATGTGTACCACATGAGTGGAATGACAGTCAGATGGAAACCTGAAAAACCACTTGCGAAATATTGTTTCAAAGACCCAATCGAACTTTAGTGTTGCATCGAATTGTTATGCAAAATGCATTAAACTGCGGTTAATTTGTTAACTTGTACTTCTCAATTTACCCCTAAAATCTATCCAAAACCTATGGTTATTGTCTTCTGCTCTCTTTTTAGAAAAAGGTCAAAGACAAAAAACCAAGTTTTTCGTATGATAACACCGTGGTACAAACATACATTAAGATCTCAAAGTGCCAGATTTTAACACAGAGATTGCTTACTATTTGAAATATCTTGTTGCAAGCGAACGTCTTGATCACATTCGCCTAAAAGCAAAAGACGCCTCAGGTCTCGTCACCATACAAGTTCATAATTTTATACCAAACAACGACGAAAACTGACTTTATTCCTTATGTTGATCAGGCATAATTTTTTTTTTTTTTTCTTTTTATTATTATTATTAGTATTAAAAATACTTTACATTTTCATTAAAAATTTACAATAAATGTATATTACAAATTAAATAGCACAAAATTAATACATTTTCGTCTAAAGACATTTCCATTTGTTTCATTCTTAATGTTGTTTGGCAGTGAGTTAAACAGCTGTAGACCCTTGTAGAATAGCGTTTTCTGCATTTGTGTTGACCTCACTCTTTGGATCCTAAAGTCACAAGCATTTCTTAGTTGATATGGTTGGCTATCTCCAACATATTGTATTTGATCACATAGGTATTTCGGGGCGTCTCCTTGTTTTAATTTTCTAATAAACCGTAATGTGTAAAATTGGAGTCGTTGTGCTATGCTCATCCATTTTAGATTATTTAAAATTGTAGTTATATGTGTGTAACGATAGCTAATTGATTTGTGCCACTGCATGTGAATAAAATAGTGGAACCATATTCAAAGTGCGGTTTTATTATCGTGCTGTATATATTTATCGCTGTAGGCTTGGATATTTTGTCTCTAATTCTCCTTAAAAAACTAATTTTTTTTACCAACTTTCTTGCATAAGTAATCTATTTGTTCATTGAAATTTAATTTTTTATCGATTATAAAACCAAGGTATTTTATATATTCGACTTTTTCAATTACTGTGTCATTTATTTTAAATATTTCATCTGAATGTAAGTTTATTTCCATTATTTTTGTTTTATTTTCATTTAGTTTGAGTCTATTGATTTTAAGCCATTCCTCAATTTTTTTCATATCATATTTGGTATTTTCCCGACATTCTTCATCACTATTTGCTATACTATATATCAGAGTGTCGTTAGCGTACAAAACAACTTTACATTTTTCCAAAATACTTGGCATGTCATTTATATAGATTATAAATAATAACGCTCCCAAAATGGAGCCTTGTGGCACTCCGAAGTCATTTATTATTTCAGCAGATTCCCTGTCATTTAATTTTGTTGTTTGCCTTCTCCTTTCTAGGTACGATTTAAACCAATCTAGCTCAATTCCTCTTATTCCATACATCAATAGTTTATCCAGCATTATTTCTCTATCAATCGTCACAAAAGCTCGTTTGAAGTCAAGAAATATTGCCATAATCCTCGTATCTTTTCCTACCGTTATCCATTCACTTAGGACATAGTTTACCGTGGTTTCGCACGAATGTTTCTTACGAAATCCTGACTGGTGTAAAATTATTAAAATTGTAAATTGTTTTGTTGTTTCTAGTCGAGTGCACTATTAAAGCGCACAGTTCGACTGATCTTTATTGATTAATTCTTTGAGGGAAAAAGTCCCTTCTTTTATACTAAAATTTTGGCTGATTTGACAATTCCAAATCAGCCCCTTACTTCTAATACAATATTTGTTTGGCTTAATACTAGAACACATGTTTGTGTGTACAATTAATACTTAACTATATGTTAAAGGGTTTGTGTGTGTTTATCGTGGGCAAGTGGATGTCATATGACACGCGTCCGCCGTCCATAATAATTCCCACGGTAAAGTGTGAAAAGAGCCACACACAATCACTAGCTATGCAATACAACAACAACACACATAGTGCATATTAATAGTGCCGGCGATCACTCAAGGTGTCAAATAATCGTCGCGTGTGCGCATTACTATTGTGGCGTAATACGCTGCAGCGGTCAGCAACATTGAGTCAAGTGGTCGCTGCTTATATGCAATTGGATATTCTTTTGTTTATGCACATGAAATGTTGTGTTGGTATTGACAACTGTAAAATCATGCTACACCTCCACCCTTTACAAGAATGTTCATATAACTTTTGTTCTATGGACATTCTTTTACACAACACAGTACAATGATTTTATTTATATTTTAATTTATATTTTATTAGTAAACTTAAATAGTATGATTAAGAATAATAATCTTAATTTAACGTACTCCAATTTTAATATTATTTCTTATTTAATTTTAATTTATTTTTGTTTTTAATAAATGTTTAATGATAAGATTACTTAGTTACAAAAAAAAAAGATTATTATTTCACTTTTCTGGCCAGTTTAGTGTTCTAATTAATACTATTTATTATATGGCTTAAGTCTATTTTTATGAACTACTTGTTCTTTATTATTTTTCTTATCAACTATAGTTACATTATTTCTTAAATCTATATTTTTAATTTTGTATGGACCTTTATATGATTCCTCTAACTTATGTCCTGTATTATTCCTAAGTAAAACTAAATCTCCTATTTTAAAATTGTAATCTAATATATCCTTATCATAGTTAATCTTTTGCTTGATTTTATTTATTTCTAACAAATGTTTTGCTCTCTTAAGTGCAACTTCTAATCTAAATTTTGCCTCTTTGGCATAATCGTCCACATTGTATAATGGAGTAATTGTGTCTACCTCATTGAAATCTTTGAAATTGTTTGGTACTTTACTAAAAACCAATTCAAAAGGAAAATAATTATGTACAGTCGATGGTGTTGTATTAAAACAATATGTAAAATATCTAATCCATTCATCCCAGTCATCTTTTTCTACAGATATGTAGGAACGTATATATTCATTAAAAGTTCTGTGACTTCTTTCTATTGTACCTAAGGTCTGGTGATGATGTGCTGTTGATGTTAGTTTCTCTACTTTCAACAGAGTGCACAATTCGTTTAGTATAGAATTTTTATATTCCGTACCCATGTCCGTAATGAACGTCTTCATCGGTCCATAGGTAAGTATAAAATTTTCAAATATCGCTTTTGCGATTGTCTTAGCCGATTTATTTGGTATTGGTATTGTTACTAAGTACTTAGTAAGTAATGTAACCGCATACTCATTTCCATGTATTGATCTTGGAAATGGTCCGATTGTGTCTACATACACTGTATCAATTGGATATTCTTTTGTTTATGCACATGAAATGTTGTGTTCGTATTGACAACTGTAAAATCATGCTACACTGGTATTTAGATAGTATGTCACGATTTTCTATATATTTATCAAGCTGACCTTTTACTACTTTTTCAATTATCTTTTCACAGGTTTTCAGAGAGTTTATTAGTCTAAACTCCCGCATTTTCTCGTTCCGGGCACTTTCTCAATTGGAGTTACGGTTGATTTTTTCCAATTATCAGGAAAAATACCTGTCTCTAAAGAAGTGTTTATTAATTTCAACAAAATATTTCCTGTTACATTCCAGTTGCCAAGTATAATTTTATTTGATACACGTTCATGGTCAGATTTGTTATTCATACACTTCACGATGCTCTCCAGTTCAATAATTTTCGTAATTTAAAAATATCATTTACTCTATATTCTATTCGGTTAATATATTGCACGCTGCCTATTGATATCCTTATACTACTAATGCTATCGATAAAGAATGCATTGAACTTATTTACTATATCACATATATCGTTATACTCAATTTGGTCAAATATCACAGATTTGGCTGAGTTTTGCTTCTTATTAAGTACTAGGTTTTTAATGTGTGTCCACATCTGCTTTTGGTTACTTGCGCTGCCAATTTTATCCTTTATGTAATTATTCTTATTATTTTCAATTTGTACCTTGTATTGATTTCTTATCAGTTTATATTCTCCCCAAGCTTGAGTTGAGTTTTCAGATTTGGCATGTAAATATTTTATTATCTTTTCTATTTTCATTGTTCGCAGTTCTTCGTTAAACCAGTTATTCACTTTGCTATTTATGTGCACTTGCCCTTCAAACGTAAATCTTTGTATTGTATTTTCCATACATGCATCAAATAGTTTAACGTTTTCATTAAGATCTTTATTATCTTCGTATATCATATTCTCAGCTAACACATTATTAAATATATTCCTATCGTATTTAAATATCTTGATGGTTTTTGCCGTATTTATAGGGTTTTCATTCGATCCCTCAAAGTCTATATTAATAACCTCATGGTCAGAAATTTTATTATCCTTACTGTTGGTACATTTTATCTTATAATTATTAGTTATTACGTAGTCAATTAATGTGCTCGAATTTCTTGTTACACGTTTCGTTAACTATTTGTTTAAGGCCGTTGTCATTGAGAGTATTCCTAATTCTATTCCTGTATAAAGAGTTCTTATTCCAATCTATATTAAAGTCTCCTGTAATTAAAATATCACAGTTAGTATCACAGATTTCTTCAATTATTTCGTCAAATATATCACAGACCTCAGCTTCGCTGTAACTTGGCGATCTATATATTGCACCAATTAATATATTATGATTATTATCATTATGTACAGCTTTACAGAATAATATCCAATACTTCAAATCATCAGTCCTCTCTATACACTTCTCCACATTCCATTTCTTTTCACAGTATACTACAACTCCGCCTGTTCTTGAGGATGTTGACAGTGACTTGATGTTATCATATCCTTGTAAACTAATTTCCTGTTCATCTATATCTTTTGTTAAATGTGTTTCAGACAAAATTAAAAAGTCAGGTTTTTCCGTTGCTGCGATAATTTCAATTTGATTATAATTATTAACAAGACCTTGTACATTTGTATAGAGGGCACTTATTCCCTTTAGTTGTTAAATCGCCAAGCCTATCCTTCTCATTTTGTTTCTCAATTTATTTTGATAAACGGGACATTCTCTGTCGTTTGTAAAGTGGTTCTCATCTAAACCCATATTGAGTCTGCTGTTCACTTTTGAACAGTTAATACATTTCACTATCTTCTCTTGACTGTTTTATGTTGACCATGGCATTTTAAACACATTTCCTGATTTTTACATTCCTTGGCTATATGATTGTACCCTCTGCATTTCATACATTGAACTAATTCTGTTCCGTCATATACTCTACATCTTTCCCAACCAAGATTCACTTCCCTTTCCTCCATAATTTTTCCGTAAGCTTCATTATCAACTCTCATTTTCACATTGAACAAAGTTTTATTCCCTCTTTTCGTTTCATATTTTCCTATAAACTTAATATTGCCATCAACTAATGTAGGATTCTGTTTCCTTAATTTCTCAATTAAATCATTTTCACTATAGTCAAAAGACATGCCAATAATTTTGATATTCAGTCCCGTCGAATTTTCACTTCATATTGTTCGGATATTTTTTCCTGGATTGCACTTTTTAATTTTCTCCCTATCTTCATAGTTCTCACTTTGAATAACAATTGTTCCACTGCTTCTACTTTCCACATTTGTTATATTCAGGTTGTCTGGATTTATTTTATTTAATTCTTCTTTAGTTTTTTCAACCGATTGTTTTTCTTTAGGTTTAACAATTAGTGGTAGTTGTCTATTTATATTTGGCAACCCTTTATTTTTCACTGCATCCGCATATGTTGTTTTTGCACTTTGTTTACATTTTTCATTTGTCGCTTTCTTTATTTCTTTGCACATATTTTCATTTTTCTCTTCTATTGTTTGGCACAACTGTTTGTTGTTGCATTCAAATTCTTTTAAACTAATAGATAATTTTTTGATTTCTTCTACATTTTTTTCACACGATTTCTGATATTTTACAATTTTATTTATTCTCTCCTCGTACCGCTTTTCTATAGCCTCAAGTAATTGTTTAATATCATTTTCATTTTCCTTGAGTGAAGCTTTAAACTCGTGCTTATAATCAACCAAATTCTGTTTATTTTTATGCACCTCATCTTGCACTTCTCTTAAAACCAAATCAATATTATGAATATATTGCATGCAGTCGTCGCATATAAACCTAATAAAGTTGTGCTCATCCATCATCTTTGCCGAGTATTGATCTATTCCCGTGCATTTTTTGGTGAGATGATACACTTTATCACACACTCCGTTGTACCTGATGCCACTTTCTCCCCTTATTGCTGTTCTGCATTTACTGCAGTCAGCTATTTTTGTTTATTTCTTATTATTTTTGTTTTTGTTTTCTAATTTTTTAATAAAATTTATTTTATTTACTTTTAAAGTTATTATTATCAATGCACTTTAATTTCTGTGAATTGCTTTTTATTTTTATAATGGTTTTAAATAGTCCTATCTATATTTTACAACCAATTTTTATTTATTTTTTAAAATTTTTAAGATCACTTTATAAAGCACTTCTATTACTTTACAGTGTTGCCACTTGAAACCTTAATTTTTAAGATTTGATAATAAAGGGTGATAGGAAAATTAAAAAAAAAAAAAAATAAAACATAAAATTCAGAAAATACATGAAATCTTTGTTTGAATCGATAGTACGGTGCATATAATTTACTGTTTGAAGATTATTTCATGCAAATGTTGACCGCGACTGCACCTCAAATGGCCCATCCATCATTTCAGTTGGTATCCCACGAATAAATGCTTCAATGTTGTCTTCCAATGCGTCAATTGAAGCATGCAAGAGCTTCACTTGCATGACATGTGGTATCAACAAGATGGTGCCACATGTCACACAGTACGCGTAACAATGGACTTATTGAGAGGCGAGTTCGATGAACATTTTATTTCACGTTCTGGGCCGGTCAATTGGCCGCCTAGATCGTGCGATTTAACGCCTTTAGACTATTTTTTGTGGGGCTATGTTAAAGCTCATGTCTATACAAACAAGCCTTGACGACTTGGAAGACAGATTTCCTGTATTTTCTGAATTTTACGTGTTTTTTTTTGAAAAATTTTCCTATAGCTCTTAAAAAATCACCCTTTATATTGTTAATTCATTTCTATTTTAACATTCAATAAACTACTTGCTAGCAGTAAAAAAAATATTAGTTATAATTTTCTCACATTGGAGTAGTTTTGTCACATCCCGGGCTTATTAATTTCCTGAGAAATCGGTATTTTTTTCTAAATTTCCCGGGATCCCGACAATTTCCGCTTGTAACAAAAAAAATTATGTAAAATGCGAACAAACTTAAGGTGCGGTCAGAATGTTGGACAACAAAAATATGTTGACCGCATTTTCACACATAATAGAAAGTGAATATTTTTTGTTTTGTGTTGCGGAGCTTCTGTGCTATTTTGGGAAGGGGGAAAAAAAGAAAGACGATTTGGCTTTGGAAATGGGTTCCATGCATAAAATAAGAAAAAAACTGAAAAATTATGTTTTTAATCACAATAAAATTAACAAAAAGAAATGTTTACATTTTTCCGGTGCAGGCAATCACCATATTTGAAAATCGCTGAAATGATGTACATAACTTAAAATAGATGTTAAATCCAAAAATTGGAAATTGAATATATATAAATTGAAGGAAAATTGGAAATCGAATATATATAAATTGAAGGAATTCTTTTATGTCTAATTTGAAAATTATTTATAGATATTCTTGAGAAAGGTTTTCATGTCACTTTGTTTCAAAATTTATCCTCCAAAATGACTGAATGAATGATTGAATTCCGTGGTCTAGTGGGTAGTGTGTTGGCTTATTAGACAAAAGGCCCGGGTTCGAATCCCAGGCCAGACATCAAAAATAAAAAAAAATACAAAAAGTATTTTTTCGGCGATTTCTACTCTTTCTCTTCTTGTTTCTCAAAAATCTGTCGTTCGGAGTCGACTTTAAACTGTAGGTCCCGCCACTTCTGTATAAAATTAACACACACAACATAAGTGGTTGTGAGAATCTGCGGACTTCTTTGGGACGTTTGCTGTAGACTGTCTAATGGTGAAGGTATAGCACTGACCATTTTACAGTCACCAGCAGCAACTCGTTTCCTTACCGTTCGCATTTTCCCTCTTTCTACCTTTCCTAAACCTGCACAATGCGCTGCATGAGTAGGGGTCATCCCCTGAGTGCTGGTTTAAACAAAAAAAAAAAAAAAAAAAAAAATGTACTCTATTTGTGTAAAAGGAAAATTGGAATTATGTTGCTGCGTTGAATTACAATTCTCCGTTATAATTACTAGTACCGTCCACTTCATGAGTTCCATCCATAACCTTGTACTTTGAATATTTTAACATGCTTATTTTCAGGAACAAAATTTGTCGTGATAATTTGGAGAAAAAATCATAATCATTGCAATAATAATGAAAACTTTTCTATAACAAAAATAAGAACATTTTATTTTTATATACTAAAGAGTTAAGTCATTTCAGGGATCTTTTTCTTTAATGAGATTTAAAAAAATAACCATTTTACTGAAAAATCATTACAACCCCTGAATAGCTTCCATCTAGAAAGGTATAACCATTGATATATGCATTAAAGTGGATTTAAATTTCAGATTCTGAATGTATATCTGTATATGCAGGCACCCAAATATTTATATGTATGTATATAATAAGTACATTTACAGCAAACAAAAAGGTTTCCATAAAATAAATTTTTATGTATTCATTCATTTTTTTTGCGAATTTGGTGACGTTTTAGACTTCCTAGTATGCAACACAGCTTTAAACAGCTGTTATTTGCCACTGTTTGCCCTTAGGAAAAATATGTAAGAGCAAACAAATATTTTCCAAAAAATCATAAAAATATTTGTCACAGGGTGGTCACATTAAAAAAATATTTGTTTGTCAAAAATGGCGGATTTTTCTGTTTGCCACGCAAAATTATTTTGTGGTCACATCATAGCAAACAAATATTTTATGTTTTTTGGCAAATATTTTTTAGATGTGCGTACCTTTACAAACGAATTTTTTAAACATCGTACGCCAACATATTGTCTTTTTTATAAAAACAATAGCCATAAGTTTAAATACCAAAGGGTCCGCTAAATAACTTCATTTTTTTATTTTTGAAAAAGCTTTAAAAAAACTACTGAATATTTTCTCAAATTTCTTTTTTATTGGAAAGTACAATCCTTCCGGTTAATATTTTTTTTTTTTTTTTATTTATTTATTAGTAGTATTTTTAAATACTTTTTCAATACATATCAGTAAATTACAATTCATCATCTTTTCTTATTAAGCTCAAAAAATTTTATTATTTGTTTCATTTTTTACATAATTTGGCAGCATATTATATTTTCTAAGACCTTTGTAAAATAAAGATCGTTGCGTATTTACATTAATTGACTGCTTCAATGTAAAATTCTGATTATTTCATATCTTAGCTGTTCTCTTAAGTAGTCTGGCGCATCTTTCATCTCCATTTTTCTTATATAAATTAAGGTGTTATATTCCATCTTAATGTATCTAGCATATATTTGATTGATGTATAACGATTGAATTTTAGGATAGGTCGCATTGCTTTATTTTGTAGTTTTTGTAATCTGTTTATTTGACTATCCGTGCAACATGTATACATTATAGATGATCCGAATTCAAAATGTGGTTTTATCGTAGTATTATAAATGTTTATTGCAGTAATAATAGACATTTTGTTTCTTATACGTTTTAAAAAACCTATCTTTTTCCCAATTTTCTTGCACATATATTCTAAATGTTCTTTGAATTTTAAATCTTTATCAATTAAAAACCCCAGATATCTTATTTTGTCTACTTTTTCTATTATTACATTATTAATTTTGAATTCCTTATCACTGTTCATATTCAATTCCATTATCTTGGTTTTGTTTTTATTTAATTTAAGTTTGTTCATTTTTAGCCAATTATCTATTTTATGCATATCTATTTTGAGCTTTTCATAGCACAAATCTTCTGTTTGGGCTTCCGCGAAAATCAGAGTATCGTCTGCATACAGCACAATTTCACTATTCTCAATGACATTTTCGATATCATTTATGTATATAATAAATAACAGAGCACCCAGAATTGACCCTTGAGGTACACCAAACTCAGTTTCCTTTTCCTCTGACATAACACCATTAACCTTTGTCATTTGCCTTCTATTAGTTAAATAAGATTGGAACCATTTTATCTCATTATCCTTTATTCCATATTTTTCAAGTTTTTCTATCATAATATCTCGGTCAATAGTCTCGAAAGCCCTTTTGAAATCAAGAAAAATTGCAACAATTTTATCATTCTGTTTCACATACTTCCATCTATTTATAACATAATTCACAGCAGTCTCACATGAGTGTTTCTTTCTAAAACCTGACTGAAATCTTGACAATATTTTATGTTCCTTCATATATTCTTCTAGTTGATTTTTCACAATTTTTTCAATAATTTTTTCACATGTTTTAAGACTGTTTATAGGTCGATATTCTTCACTATTCATTGTATTTTTAACTTTTTCAATCGGTGTTATTACTGATTCATTCCAATTTCTAGGAAATAATCCGCTCTCAAAAGATTTATTTACTATATTCATAATTCTATTGCCAACTATGTCCCAATTATCCAATATCCAATCATTATTTACTTTATTATAGTCTGGTTTGTTGTTTATATCTTTACATATATTTTTTAACGCTGTTAAATTTATTGCACGAAATTTGAATCTACTGTTTATAACTGGTATCTTATTTTCATACTGCACATACTCAATGGAGTTATTTATCTCCATAATACTGTTTAAAATTTTCCGCTATTTGTAAATTATAATTATATTCATTGTTTCCAAAAACCACAGATTTTATCATGGATCTGGGGTTTCTTAAAACTAGTTCCTTTATTCTTCTCCACATTTCATTCTGGTTATTTGCACCGTTTATTTTATTATTTATAAACCTATTCTTCTCGTTCTCAATTCGTACTTTGTATAAATTTCTTATCATTCTATAGGCACTCCATGCCTCATTTGTATTCTCATTAACTGCGCATTGGTATTTAAAAATCTTTTCCCTTTTCATGTTCCCAAGATCATTACTAAACCATTTATTATTAAATTTTCCATGTAATTTCCTTTTAATTGTAAATCTCTTTATCGTATTCTCTATACTATTATTAAAATGATGGACGTACGGGTCTAAATCTTCAACTCCATCACCCGCCAATATTGCACCTAATTCATTATTAAAACGGGTTTTATGGAAAATAAAATTTGGCGATGAAAAAAAAAAAATACTCTTGCACGAAAGAACTCAAATAATTTGTTAAAGATTTCAGAATAAATCCCTTGAATAAATCAAAAATCATTTTTTAGGTGTTTTTTTTTTTTTTTGTATTAAAGTTTTTGTTTATCTATTGTTTTATTCACTGGAACCTCCTATCAAGTTATTTTCTGTTGCTAGAAACAAGTTTAAACATTTGATTCGCATATGAGAGGACAGATCATTTTGTCCTCGTTTTGCACAAACGAGACCCGTACCGCATAGTGTTGAGATGCCGGGAGCAAAAGGCAAAGGAGTCATTACAAGCTTTTGCAATGGAGGTTGAGAGATTGGTACAGCTAGCATGCCCAGGAGAAAATCACCCGCTGATAGACAACTATAAAACCGAGGTGTTTGTTATCGGTATAAGGGACTCTGACATTAAACTAGCGGTATGTTCTACATTGAAGAGGAAATTTGCAAAAACCGTGGCTAGCCCAAGAGACCGCTCGCACAATTTCAAGCCAATCAGTTAACAAAGTGCGAAAAATGGAACTAGTGGAGGAAGACGAATGCCCTTTAACTAAAGTTAAGGAAATGGGAAAACAAGTTTTAGAAGAAATCGGACGAAAGGCTAAGCTTAAATGCTTCAACTGTGGAAAGGGTGGTCAATTCCAATTCCAACTGCAAGCGCCACGCAGAAGATTAAGGTCGGCCTCACCAACTAGACGGCATGCCATTGAAACACCGAAGGCTTCTGGTGTACACTCAGTTAAAACGCAATGATCATCATGTCATTGAAATTGTCGATGCTAAATCTAGTAAAGGACGCAAGAAAATTGAGAACGGTGGTTCTCGACCGGTGCCATTTGCGGAACGAAGTGGTATAAAACATGGAAATCCTGATGCTCTCTCGAGCCGACCCTATAATTTAGAGCGTAAACGTGGTGTGAAGGCTGAGAAGAAGGAAGCTATCATCGATATCCGGCGAACGCAGATCGAAGCCAACGAAGGCTAATCTAAAGCACAAAGGAGTGATCCAATACTTGTTAGCAAGATAGCGATCAGAGAACGGTTTGATTGGATAATTTTAAATTTTGAATACAATTACAAAAACGAACCTCATGTTGACAATATAAATCAATTCCGTAAAGCAATATATGCCATTATTCATAAAACGGAGTGTAACAAAAAATTATGCTTGCATTGCATGTCTGCTACAAATGTAAACGAATACGAATACTTAACGATTAGTACGAATGGTTAACGATTGGTATGAATGGTTTCAATGCTGATCGCATAATTTGTACATACTAACAAAATATTAAACTTTTGGTAATGTTTACTGTCAACAAGTCGCACATAATGCACATTCTTATTATTGCAAAAACAATGAATTTGCGAATGGTCAGCAAATGTGAATGGTCTCTTTCTGTTCTCTAATAGCGATGGTCAGTGATAAAATGAAAGCCAAGTATGATCGTGCAGTTGCGTGTGAACTAATCAGTCGCGGTGTGAATGCAAGTTGCGTGGGTAGTAAGGTCTGTCGAAGAGTTGTTAGTGTTTACGCGAGCAGAAGTGTTGTGCTTACATAAAGGTTGTGAGCAGAGAATAAAGATCAAGTGCTGTTGAATAAAAAGGTTGTAGATAAAGGAATATAACGAACAAGCACATATTGTTATAGTTATTTTATACGTGGTATAAGTTCGAACAGTGGTACAAAAGCAGTGTGGACAATAAAGAGAGTTCAACTGAAACTAAACACATTTGTTTTTACTTGTCTTGCTATTAACGAACTCATATTTAAACGTTTTTAAAAAGGTAAAAACGTAACAATATTAACATTAAAACAATTATGTGTTTTATTTCAATTAAACTCTCTTTACTTTTGTGCCACAGTTCACACTTAATTGATATAAAATTAATTGCTTGTTCGCTATTCTCTGCTCACAATTCTGTGCGCGAAAACACTGACAACACTGCGGTAGACTTTACTTCGCACCAGCGTTTCCAGTAATTTTTTTTTAATAAAACTTGTTATTTCTGGGAAGAAAACTTTTTTTTTAAAAAAAATTTGTTTACTATGTTATTTTTATTGCATTTATAGAAAAAAATCAAAACTGAATTTTGTTGAAAACTGGTTCTGTTAGAAGACAATTTCTAAGACAAATCTCAAAAAACTTGGAAAAAAGGGGGAAACTTAGCAAAGGGCTTCGCACGCAACTTGCTGACTCATCGTATGCTTTGTCTTGATCTTTTATAGTCCAAAGAGCCAATTGAACGTTCTTAAAGTGGAAGGTTCGTGCTCTTGCCTTCTGGAGAACTTTATCGCGACACGTTGCTTCTTGTTGCGTTTGCTTACTTGTCTATCTCCTCTTCTAATACTGATGTTGTTGTTGGTTTACTTATAATGTATGTGTTAGTGTAGCTGGTAGCTTTTGTTTATTGTTTTTATGTGATACGATATTAGGTCGTTTCGATCTGTGTGACAATATAATCCAAAAATATCTGCTAAAGGAGAATCTAATTTTGGAATTTTCTGAAAATTAAGGAGAAATAATAAAATTGTAAATTTACCAAATCTTGACGACATAAAAATGGTTTAGTAAGTTTAAAGATTTAGTATTGTTACGAAAGTGGAAATGATGTTGTTAAAATAATAAACTAAAGCTCCCAAAACAACACAATGGACATGATCAGGCATAAAATGATAAACAAAAGCTCCAAAAACAAAACAATGCAGTCGTTCTCGAAAAAATACCAAATAAATAACCAACAACACAGTACAGCGATCATAGAAGTAAACAACCAGCAACAAAGTGCAGCCAATGAATGAAGAAGTAAATAAGCAAAAACAAAATGCGTAGGAGACAAATACATAAACAACATCTACCCTGCCTGGACAATTTCAATTTTTCAATTTTTATTGAGACTTTCAAGAAAGATTACATAAGAAAATTTAACCGATAACATTAAAGATTATATTGACCGAATGTATATCAAAACTGGGATTTTAAAATAAAACTTAAAACTAAATATCAATTTATACATAAAAACAAAAAAGAATAGAAAAATATTAGCCTCTATTCGATGCCGGACATGAATGATCATAGTGGTAATCGATATTCATAATTTGCATTTGTTAAGGCATCAATGTCCTCATGTAAAATTAATACCCATTGGTGATAAATAAGGGCAAGGCAAGACAGAATTGTGTATGAACTAATCAGTCGCGGTGCTACAAATTACAAACTTTCCCAAGGTTTTTATTAATTAAATTTCTGAAGGAGTGGAAATATGGAAAAGTATAAAGTTCTGCTTTGAAATAACTAATCTTCGCTATTTAAATGACAATCGTTTAGGTAATATTAATGTTATCATTTCTCGAAAATAGTCATTTCAGTTCACAGCACAGCTAAGCACATTAATATACAGTACGAGCTCGATTTGCGCAACCACAGATAATTGCAACACCCTGATCAGCGCAACAGGCAAATTTTTAACATTACAGTCTTTATAAGTGCAACTTTTTCAAAAAAACAGTCTTGATGTGTGCAAATTTTTGTGTTTTATAAAATGTAAAGTATTTTTCTCTTTGAATTTATTTTTACTGAAACGTAGTTTTAAGGGGTACTTAAAGTTACAGCAAATAACCCATCTTAAGAATGTTTTTCACACGTCAGTGCTGATACTTTTTATTTATTTTGTTCTCTTTTCTCTTTCTTTATATGGAAAAAAATTGTCTGTTAATATACAGTTAGTTTTTTGTTTTGGTTTCAACTCTTTGCGTTTTTTATGATTCAAGTGAAGATCATTTTAGAGAAAACATAATTTTGGCAAACATGGGAGTAATAAAAAAAAGTGGTTAAGCTAACAATTAAACAAAAACTTGAAATTTTGTGCAAATTACACGTGGAGAATCTGGTAAAAAGATTTGTATTGATTACAAAATTAACAAGTCCACAGTAGGCAGAATTTAAAAAAATGAGCTTGAGATACAAAAGTTTGCTAGAAACACTGAATCCGGTACAGGAAAATGAATAACACTTAAAGCAGCTGAGTACCCACGAATGGAAAAACTCTTATATAAATGATTTTTAAAACAGAGAGTAAATAACGTTCCAGTTTCTGAGGAAATTTTAAAATTGAAAGCGCTATTTTTCCATAACAAATTGAGAAAAAAAACCTGGAACCTTTAATGTTAGTTTTGGATGCGTAAAGAATTTCAAAAAGCGACATGGTATACGCAGATAAAAATATGCGGAGAAAAGCTGTCAAATAAGGTGGAGAGTGTAGATCCTTTTTTAAAAAAACTACTAAGATTAACGAACTAGGATTAGTTCCTGATCAGATTTACAACTGCGACGAGTCCGGTCTATTTTTTAGACTTCAACCAAATTCAACTCTAGTAAGTTTAAATGAAAAGTCAGCACCAGGACGCAAGGTTTCTAAAGAAAGGATAACATTTTTGCCATGTGTGAATGCAAACGCATCACATAAACTGAAATTATTTGTTATTGGATAATCAGAGAATCCACGTGCGTTTAAGAACTTTAATAACAAGCCTGTCCATTAGAGAGGAAACAAAAATGCATGGGTGACTTCCGTTGTTTTCGAAGATTGGTTTAAAAACGTGTTTATGCCAGAGGTTTGTATATAAATCGGTTATATTAGAAAAAGGGTTTTTTTTAGTTCGTGTCCTTCTTTTAATAATAGGTAACTGAATTTCTTTGCTCCAAAGGTCTTCCAAAATAACGCACCATGTCATCCTAAAAATAACGATCTCAAAAGCGATAATGGAAACTATGTCATAATGTGCCTGCCTCCAAATTACACAGCTTTACTTCAACCGCTAGGTCAGAATGCAATAAATTTAACAAAAAACTACTACAAAAAAATTTTTTAACACATTTAATGGGCACAAAAGGCATAGATTTGGAAAAAAAAACTTAAAGCTTTCAGTATTCGTATGGCAGTTATTCTTTTAGCTAATGCATGGAACAGAGTTTCTACCGTCGCCATTAAGAAATGTTGGAACGTTTTAATGTCAAAAAATTAACACTAGACTGCCGAAGACGATCTACCATTGATTTTGTTACGGGACCAGATAGCGGGAGAGGCTTCAATTACACCATCCATTTCAAAATTGTTGCAGAATGTTATGCCGGATATTAACTTAACAGATAATAAAATTACCGAATGGATCAGAGAAGACTATTCAGAGAAGGAAAATGTAGATATTGACGTTTTAGACGAAGAAATTGTAGAAACAATACAAACTGAACAAAAACAAAAAGTTAAAGTAGATAATGTCATCAAGTCCATTGACATTTGTATATAATAGGCAACAGAAAATGACATTTCATATGAAAAATTAATCACTCTTCAAGAAATCAAGGAATCTGCGATTTCGCAAAGGCTAAAAAGTCTAAAACTCAATAAAAAATTTCAACATTTTTCTCCTTAAGCTAAAGGTTTAATCATATGTATTTTCATAAAGAGAATTCTCATATATATGTATGTACGTGTAAAATAAGTACGAAAATAATTTTTTGTTTTGCTTTTTATTTATGAACAAAACTTTAATTTTATTTTCTCATGTTAAAAATAAAATTTAATGAATTTGAGTTCAAGAGTGGTGAGTTTTTATATAAGATTTTTAGTAGTCGGTTGCTTTTCGGTAAAAGCAACAACCCCGGTTTTCTTTCGGTTACGCAAATCGTTCGTACCAAACAATATTATCTTAAAATTTGGTGGGTCCGGTGTTAATCACTAAATGATACTACTACGATTACATGGAATTTAGTGAATTTTGTAAACAATACTTCTCTTTTATAATGCAGTGGGTGCTAGAAAAAAATTAAATGCACAAATTTTGCTTGTGCAATAATGCGAACAATAATGTAGAGTTTACGATTTATATTATGATTAATTTTTTTGAGTGATTTTTGTATTAATGATCGTCTTCATATATACTGATTAGCATAAGTTTATTTTGCATACTAATGCTAAATTTTATATTTATACCCTAGATTATGTTTGGCAAGTAATAATACAAAAGAAAGGAATAGCTGAACAACATAGTCTCTTTGGCAGTTATCACATATGCCTTACTAATAAGTCAATAACATTTATCAAGATTGGACGAGAGAAAAATTTTAGTGACAAAAAGATTACAAGGACAGAAATATTGCTTACTACAATACGCAGGTAAGTTAATTTTAATTTTTTTTTGGAGAATACACTACAATAGGTCAATAAATACTGAGAAGGAATAATTTTTTTTAGAATTTTGTATAAAAATATTTTCAAAATTTGTTTAAATATGGTGAATAAATATTGCACTGTCTTTAAAAGAAAATTTTATTTTACTCTAAATTTTTCTTTTAAAATGAATCTGCAATAAATATAATAATAATTGTTTTTGTCGTAAAATTAAGTATTTTAACATATTCGCGACGAGGCATTGCTGGCTTCGCTTACTGTGCTTACGGGACCTTTTTTTGTCAATTGTTACAATCGCACATAGGTTCGGAAAAATTGTCATAGCTTTTTATGTAATTCATATTTCTGTATTAAATTTTAAAGAAGGGGGCATAGGACTTGTTTATACACAAAAATGAGTGTTTGAAATTATAATTTTAAATATTTTTGTTATTTGTTATAATTATATACATATTTTCAATAATTTTCAAATTTCATTTTATTGTAAGTCATTATTCTTTTTTTTTTTTTTTTGTATGGTATGCTTGTTGAAAACAGTATTTAACATTACGCTCCTATACATATATTATGTATCTCGACATATTTTGGGCGAAAAACATACACATCTTTTGTTTACGCCCGGTGATTGCAAAATCGTATCTCTGGCGATCATCTAGAAGAGAAGTAACATCCAATAGAGGGCGCGACAATATTAATTTAAGCTTTTGTGCTTTTTGTTACAACAGTGTAATGGAATGTAATTAAAGCTTTGGGAATTTATAACATTATACTATAATTTCAGTAAAGCTTTGGAATTTTGTAACATTACTCTGTAATCCTGTTTTTTTAGGCTTCTATCTTGTTGAGATTAAAATATTATTCTAATTTTTCAATCCAAAAGAATATAACTGAATTGCCTTAACATTGTGAAGCAGCAAAGAAGAAAATTTAAAGTTTGTTAAAATAAATTGGAATTTAGTTATTTGAAAAAAAAAAAACAAAGAGAAAGAATAAAATAATATAAATATTGTATTTAAAACAACAATCACAACCAAAAGTTTAATTTATTTCGAAGCGAGTAAACCAGAAAGTCGGCATACACACACTTAAATTATTATTCTTGCGTGGCAATTAAGAGGAAAATTTGCGAGATTCGTTTAAAATTACTCCAAATCTAGTGACAGAGCGTTTCAACAAGGTACAAGAAGCAACTCAAGGATTTTTATAAAACGGTAAAAAGAAATCCACCAGTTAATAAAAAAAACCAAAAAAGAAAAAATCATCGGTCATCATATATTCAACCTTGAAATTATAAGTTGATTTCATTTCGTTTAGGGAATTAGTATAGTTAATTCCTTTTGGTTTCTACTTTTGTTGTTGTTGCTACTATTAATAATAGTCGAGATGCCGAAGTCGGGAAGATTATTAACGTTTGAAGATTATTAAGGTTTGCCCAAATATTCCTAGGTTTCGAAAGGGAATGTAATGCCACTCCTCACGAAGGTAATACGACCTTCTCGATTGATATCCAAAAGGATGAGTTTTAGTCACTATGGGCGAAGGTTAGGGATTCCTATGAAGCCTTTGGCACGGGGGACGAGGTAGATTCGGAGGTTGATCGAGAAGCTGCACGTGAACTTTTTGGACATTGTAGATTAGGGTACATAACTGTTGCTTCACTAATGGGTGAACTTTCCCAGACTTTGATCAGCCAAGCTAGGATGTCGTCGACACAATGCCTCAATGGTCAGGGCAACGAGCTGCACAATATGCAGCTGCCCCCTTGTATCATGGAGGTGTTTCATGGGGACTATAGGTCATGGCCATATTTTCGCATATGTTCACTGCTGTTTATGTGAACGGGGCTAACATTTCACCAGCGGAACAGCTCTTTAATTTGAGACAGTTCACGCGTGGTGAAGCCTTGGAGATTGTAAAGAAATCTCCCCTGGCGGTTAATGGATTCCAGGAGGCATGGAATAACTTGGAGGATAGATATGAGAATAAGTGGATTTCGGTCAAATCCGAAGCAGCCCAGGATATTAAGAGGTTGCAGCGGGACATTAATAATTCGATATCGGCACTTCGGATGGACGATGTTAATATCCCTTATTGGGATCCAATTTCTGTTTATTTACGTACCACCAGGTTGACTTTGTCTCTTTGGGAACAACCAATCCAGAACAAGGTGGAATCCATGGAAGGATTTGGAAAATTTTTGGAGTTTTCGCTTTCATTCTTTGGAAACTATGTCTGAAATTCGGAATGTTGAACCAGTTAGTAGTAGTTCTAGGCCTGCCCCTGAGACTCTTTCTAGTCCGAAGAGGGGAGTTCGATCTTTTCCACTAAATTAAATAGGAGACTTTGTAAATATTGTTCGGGAGGTCATTTGTTGAATATTTGTCTGAAATTTTTGGATTTATCTCCTGAGGGTCGGTTTACAATGGTGAAAAAGTTCATTCTTTGTATCAATTGTCTGATAGGTAGTAATAGACTCAATGAGTGTAGGTTTTCTTTTGGTTGTTCGGTGTGCAGGTTGAAGCACCACACTCTACTGCATCGAGAGGTGTCTGGATCCTCTTCGGGCGCTTCGGATGCGGTAAGTTATAGCAGTGCAGTCAGGTCGAATGGTGAGGTCCAAAATTGTTTTGCTGCTATGTCGAGGCAGATACTTTTGGGGACTGCTGTAGTTGGTATCTACCACCGAGGAGAGACGTTCAGAGCTAGGGCTCTAATAGATTCAGAATCTCAGGCAACCTTCATTTTGGAAGGTTTACAGACGAAAGTAGAACGTGCATGCTAGAGTCTCCGGTTTGAATGGAGGATGTGCTGGTGCTGTCCAAAAACAATATTCGTTTGTCTTGACTTCACTGTTGAATGATCAGTCTCGTGTAGAGGCAATTGTTTTGGTGTAGCCGAAGTTAACAGGAATGTTACCCAGTTCAACTGTTAACATATCGCGATCAGCGGCCCTTTCAGGGATCACATTGACTGATCCTAAATTCACTGAAAGCAGTACCGTAGATATTTTAATTGGATGTGACATTCATCCTAGTGTAATGTTGGATGGCGTTAGGAAAAATCTGGGAAATTTGATGGCCCAGGAGAGTATATTTGGTTGGGTTCTGACAGGGTCACTACCCTAATTGCGTTCCAAAAGTTATACGACTCTCGTGAGCTGGAACTGGATAGGCAGCTGGAGAGGTTCTGAAAATTGGAGGAACCTCCAAGGCATTCGAGGATGTCGCCTGATGACGAGTACTGTGAGTAGTATTTCAGGAGAACAGTACGTAGGAATTCGGCTAGGCGGTACATGGTATCATTGCCTATCAAGCCACAGTATAATGTCTTGGTTCTTCTCGCCCAAAAGCCTACAGTCAAAATTTGCGAAACAAATCTGTTAAATTGATGCGGTTTTATTGGAGTACGAATCTTTGGATCATATGGTGAGGGTGGATCTGGAGGGCGCGGGTGAGGGAGGTTATGCTTCTAGTAAGACGTCAAGTGGACTGAGCTTGAATGATGCGTAATTTACCGGGCCTGTTTTGCAGAATGACTTGATGCTTCTGATTATTAGATGGCGTTTTTATCGATATGTCTTCATATGTCTCCTTTGAAAGCAATTTCTTTAAATAGGCTGGAACTTTGCGGGGCTGCCTTATTGATTGAGCTGTGCGGCGAATTTGAAATTTGACGCAACAAGAATAAAGTCCTATGGTTGGACTGATTCTACCATAGTTTTGGCTAGGCTTCAAAAACCACCTAGTTTGTGGAAAACCTTTGTTGCTAATCGAGTTGCGACGGTGACGGAGCACATGGGCAGGGCCTGTTGGAGGTATGTTCGGTCGGAGCAGAATCCAACTGATTAGATAAGTCGAGGAGCTCAACCGCAGGATTTGGCGACGGACGAACTGTGGTGGCATGGTCCCACCTGGTTAGGTTCTACTACTGGCGATTGGCGTAATCCTATTCCCGAGGAATATGACACTAAGGAAGAGGAAAAGTGTCACATGGTTTTCTTCGTTTATTTTAAGGAGTTCGTTGACCTTTTGAATCGGTTTTCTTCTTACTCGAGAGCGTTCCGTGTGATGGTCTTAGTGTTTAGGTTGTTTGTTCGAGTGGTAGGTCTTTGGAGATTACTCCACATGAACTCCGGAGTGTGAAAGGGAAATTGATAAGGATATCCCAAAGAGCTTGGTACCCTCAGGAATATCGGCGGTTGTCTGTAGGAGAAAAGATTGTGGAAGGGGAACTTTTGAATATGGATCCCTTTTTAGATCAGGATGGTTTGATAGAGCAGGTGGCAGGTTGGCTAATACGGTAAACCTCAGCTACAACGAACGATTTCCGATTCTTTCGCCAACAGTAAGTCGATTTTCTTATCTATTGGTCGATTTTATCCATAGGTTGACTTTGCATGGCGGAAATCAGTTGATGCTGCAGGTTTTGAGAACCGAGTTCTACATGCGAAGGTCTAAGAATTTGATAAAGACCGGCGTAGGGCGTTGCAGGACTTGTGCTTTCTATAGGAGAATTACTCAGAGTCAAATAATGGCAGCTTTGTCTATAGCTCGTATCATTTTCACACGTCCTTCCGTGAGCACTGGTGTGGATTTTGCTGGGCCTTTTGACATTCGGAATTATATTGGAAGAGCGTGTCTTATACATTTTTTTATTTATTTGCTTTGCTACGAAAGCTGTGCATTTGGAAGCAGTTAGTAATTTATCTACGTTGGCATTCTTAGGCGCTTTGGATAGATTTATTTCTTGCCTACGGATATGTATTCTGATTGTCATTCCTTAATGTTTTTTTAAGGGTATTACTAAAAAATTAAATAATTTATAATTTTAAATTTATTAGGACACTGAAAAAAAAGAACACTAAGACCAAACCTTTCGAGTTAAAAGCAACCGATCGAAGTAGATTTTACAATTCAACTGTTTTATAGTTTTCATTTTTCTTTAATTCTAACTTATTCTATTTACTTAATCCTAACTGTATTATTAAATTCAGCAACTCCGTTGCCTACTTATTTGTTTTACTTATTATTTAATGACCTTGCATTCATGTGGTCATGAACCTTAACATTCCTTAATATTAATATTAGGGTGATACTTATTTATATTTGTTAAATCCATTATATATTTAATTCAATTAAATAGTAAAATTAATGCTAATTAGTTTTGATTAGGATTAAGTTATGGCGCAACACTGATAATGGAACCAATTTTGTAGGAGCGTCAAAAATCTTAAGCGAATTTCGGAGTTTTCTTAAGGAATCAGGTTCCTAGGTGAATGGGTTGGCGTGGCATTTCAAACCTGCTGGTGCTCCTCATATGGGAGGTCTCTGGGAAGCAGGTGTCAAGAGCTTTAAACACCATTTCATGAGGCTGGCAGGAAGCTTGAAATATTGTTTTGATGAGTTCTCCACTCTCCTAGCACCAGTCGAGGCGTGCTTGAATTCGCGCCCATTATGCCCTTTGGGAGATAATGCAGATTGCCTAGATGCTCATGCTCCAGGTCATTTTTTAATTGGTGGTCCTTTACTGTGCCCCAATAAAAAACCGATGGCAGAGAGTCAAGGCTCTAAGCCAACATTTCTGTGTCCGTTGGAAGGAAGAATATTTGAAGGATCTACAGAAGAGAAATAAGTGGAAATGTTTAAGAAAGGACTTAAAAGTCGGGGATATGGTGGTCATCCGCGAAGACAACGTACCTACCAATGAATCAATGAATTGCGCATATTGAATTTGCATTCGGGTAAGATAGTCATGTCAGAGTAGTGGATTTGAAGATTTCACGTGGTACAATCACCCGACCAGTTGTGAAATTTGTACTTCTGCCGATGTGTTCACTTTGAAAATTTAATAATTTCAGATAACGGTTACGGTTTCGGTGACGATAGTAACAGAATAGTGTGTCGCATTTGTTTAAAGAAACACCCGTTGCGGTTTTGCGAAAGATTCTCGAAGGCGGACTACGACGAGAGGATGAAGTTGGGGACAATTTACAAATATTGTGCTGGGTGTTTGAGTCACGATCATACCTGTCGGACATGTGTGAGTACTGGCAAATGTAAGCGCTACGGTGATTGCATCACAGACTTTTCCATAAGCCGAACAGTAGACTTCGTTCGTCTGGTCCGAAGAAGGTCGAGAAGTCGAATAGAGGTTAGCGCTATCGTCGATCACTTGCTCGCATAGGTAAAAAGGGACCTCGTTCGTCCCGAAATTTCGCCTGGGGACCTTGTTCGTCCCACGATCGTGAGGGCCGCAGACCTAGTCCGTCGAACGCCCAGGTTCTGAGTCGATCGAGGAACAGTAAATCTCGTCAGCCAGGAGAAGTGTCTCGTTCGACAGCTGTACCACCGACACCATACACTTTAACGGACAGCATTATGTTGAAACCCACCGCTATAGTGAACATTGTTGCGCACGGACGATTGGCGTAAAAACAATAAGAATTGTACGCTCGGAACGAGTCTTATTGACAATTAGAGGCAACTACGGTAGCAGTGGTAACATACGCGGAGGTGCGAAAGCAGTTGGATAGCCTCATACAGTCAAAGTCCGTGGACATGAGAATAACGGAGGAGTTTCCGGGATTGCAACTGGCAGACCCAACCTTTTTTGTATCAGCACCAGTCAGAATTAAGTTGGGTTGTGATGTTTACAGCAAGATCATACACAACGGTGTTTTCGGTGGTACGATGGGCAAGCCTTTGGCCCAATTTTCAGTTTTCGACTACCTGATTTCATGATTGTGCTCTTCGTAATACATAAGTATACAACACGTCGCTACAAACCATGATACGTACTAAATACAATTCTTTTTTTTTTTCATTTAGAACATTATTTTCATAACATTTTTCTTCTTAGTTTCAAATTGATCAATTTTGAACTAATGTCATAATATTTTTTTGTTCTTGAATTCCTTTCCTATAGCATTAATTTCGAAACCATTATTAATTAATATTTGAAACGAGAGTATTAATTTAAGCTTTCCTGAATTTTCGGGATTCATAAATCCCGAATCCCGGGATTTTTAAAAACCTGTCCCGGGATTTTCGGCATTTTCAGGATTGTGTCCTTGCAAAAGGTCCTGAAAAAATATAATAGCATCTCAGAAGAGGAATTCCTTTCTAAAAAGTTATTTGATGCCATCGAAGTATGCAAAAGCCCTATAAAACGAATTAATAGGGTAACTGATTTAGATATTCAAGATGCATACAACTATCTTGGAACTATTTTACCATCAAATGTTAATTGCGGGAAATGTTTTTCAACGGCAGCGTACAACAAAAAAAAAATTCGCTAATGCATTTGCATATGTAGATAATTTTTATTTTTGTTAATTTACGCTTTTTTGTTACTTTTTGTCTTACTTTTTTATATTTTATTTTTAATGACATATAATTCTGATATAATTGGAATATAAATGATTTTGTTAACAAAATATATTTTTTTTAATTTTTATTATTAAGAGAAAATCGCGATTTTTCCTAACCGTTCCCGGGATTTTTGGATCCCGAATTATCCCGTGATTTCGGGATCGGTATTACAAAATCCCGAACCCCGGGATTTTTAAAAATTAATCCTGTTTGGCAGCTAAAGAAGAGGACAAACGACCTACCAGAAATTAGATATCTGCAGGTCTTCTTACAAAAGCATATTAGGCACTATGGGACAGTTTAAAATTGATAAACTCGTGCATATATCGATATTATGAAAACACTGAAGGAAATGAAGGAAGTTTTAAAGGAGTTCCATAATAGACTTAGCGGAGATATCTTGGAGTAACAAAGACGCTAGAAAGGCTAAAACAACGTTTTTATTGGGTTGAATGTCAGCAAGAAGTGGCGTACTGAATAGTAAATTGTACCCTGTTATTGCAGCTAAGGGTCCAGGTTGAAGAAGTTGAGGTTGCTGTAACAATATAACTCAGGCGCACCTTTCGAGCGGATAGCTATGGACATAGCAGGCCCTTTTCTTGTCAGCAAAGCCGGAAGTGTATGCTTTAACCAATCAAGAAGCGAACACAATAGAAACTATCTGCCGGTACGGGATTCCTATAGACCTACATTCCGATCAACGCAGAAATTTTGAGTCGGCTGTATTCAAGGAAATGTGTGAGGTATATGGTATTAAGAAGAGCTGAAGGACGCAGCTTCACCTACAGTCTGACGGAATGGTAGACCGGTTTAATCGAACCCTGGAGGAATACTTGCGGAAAGTAGTGAGCGAGCAACAGAAGGACTGGCACGAACACATTCCGAGGTTTCCACGTACCGATCTGATTTAGCATCTAAATCACCCGCCAGGGTTATTTTTGGGACTGAGTTTAAATTGTCTGGTGCCTTAAAGTTTGGTATTAAATCCGCCACAGACAGGGATACCATATACACTGGAAAAGAAGAGAGCTTACAGGAGGGACAACTCGTTCTACTCTACAACCCAAAGCGAAAAAAAGAATTATTCCTCTAGCTACGAACCAGCTGGGATGAACCGTATAAAATAATTAAATGCTTAAACGATGTCGTGTACAGGATAAAGAAAGCTAGCAGCCCTCGAACAAAAATGAAGGTCGTACACATTGAATGACTGGCAAAATATAAGAGAAGAGAGATAATGAGCCTATTCGGGACGAACAGACTTAAGTGGGCGGCAGTGTTACGAAAATGGAGATGGTGTTTTCCTTTTACATCGTTTAACATTAAAATTACAAACAAAAGCTACAAAAACAATGAACTTGTTTACATGTTTACAAGTTAACAAAAATATTCCAGAAAAACGCCAGTAAAAAAGATAATAAGTAAACAGTAATACAACAACAAACACTGCGGGAACAAATGTAAGCAAAATACACAAACAACAATAATGTAAACAACATGTTTATATTTATAGAGATTTCGAGAAGGTGAAGTCATACGCCTTCAAGAGCATGCATCAGACTGTTTGCCCTACCACATAAAAGGCAAGACAAAGCAGGCAACGGAGTCACTTAAAGTTCAGTCAGTCTTGTGTGAAGACGATGTGTGTTTGAAGAGAATAATAGTAGATTAAAGGCAGATTAAAAATCTGTCGAGCAATTACCCAGTGATTTTCTACTGTTTGCGCAAAAGATTGCAAAGAAGAATAACAAACGTAAATTTATTTTTATTCTTATTTACACTCTACGATGGAGAATAAAGTACAAACATTTTTGTCAAAAATTGAAAAGAAGTTTGAAGCGACAATAGAGAAGCCGAAGGAAATACATGAGTTGATCAGCAAAAAAATTACTAGTGTCGAGGTAAAAGTGACAAATCTAGAAAAAAATACCATTGACACGAAAGTGGAATTTGTGAAAAACCGTCGACGGAAAACTCGTTTTGATGGGATAGAAGGTCAGCAGTTTTCCTTAGTTACTTTTTTATCAGTTTTTCAAGCTGGTATTTGTTGCTGTACTTTTCTTAACTTATTATCATTCTTTTAAGTTAACAAGCTCTGCAAACTAAATGCATTTGGCAGAGTTAACATAAAAAACATATTTCACAATTAAACGTTATCACTCGCATACCTGCTGAGGGTTTCATATATCTTGCGATAAGAATACCTGTCTATGGAATCAAGATAACGTGGGAATGAATTTATGCGGAATCAGCGTCTGGAGCTTGGGGTAGCTGAAGTATAGGACATTCTTGGAGAGTAGGGAAGTGGTTTGACGTCAGTCTTAGTTGGGTGCTGGTATCGTAAAGTTATCCTTTTTGTAGAAGAAATGATATGTTGTAAATGTGTTATCCTTTTCATAGGAGAAATAATTTCTGAAATTTGAAATAATAAAGTGTTGTGAACAATATATAATATATTGTTAAGTACTCACCCGATTGTGCGAAAGGAATTTCGTTTATTTTTTTCGGAAATTGCATCATATTTCAAATTTCATAAACGGAATATGTTGCTGCCTTGAGAAAGCTCGCCGTTGACTGCAACTTCGGCAACCTTTTGGATCCTGTGCTTCTTGACTATCCTATCCCTATCGATCTCAAATTTAATAAGATTAAAGAGGAATTAATCAGTGATCTGCGCGAAAAGTACAGCATAATCAAAAATAAACAGTCAAATATTACGAAAAGAGTAATCATCCTTGAGGATAAAGTTGTGGAATTTGATAAGATACGGGAGGATATAAGTGATCTCAAATTAAAACTACGGCAACAAGAGAATTACACAAACGAAAACCTGCACTACCGGTACCGGGCATTCAATCCATCTGTCGCCTAAGACATTATAGCAACAAACGTAGGGAGAACTCTAAAGATGCCACCATTATTGTGAAACTGTGGTCTCCACATGGCAGGAATTTTTTCTTGAAATCAATGGCAAACTACAGGAAACTTCACAATTGTTTTTACCTTCCGCCTTAGGAATGTTGGTCTCACCTCTGAAGAAAAGTTCTATGTTAATGAGAACTTAACACAGTCCAATTTTAAATTACTGAGCGCGGCAATTCGTCTAAAAAAGAAGAAATTGTTATCTTCCGCGTTCACTATGCGGGGTTCTGTATTCGTAAAAAAGGATACTAATGATGACCTCATATTCATAGACGATATGGACTGCATTAACGAGTTATTTCCTGGCCATGTTACTTGAGCACTTAAGTTATTTTCTGACTCTTATAAACCTTACCATCTTCAACATCAAATTAAATGATATGTACTCCAACTTACTTCTTAAAAACGTATGTATAGCTCCTATTTATTTGAACGCTTAATTATTATTATTGCTAAAAGTTTCTTAAGATTTAATGACTTCTAGTGGTAATAATTCCAGAGACAGTGTGTATAACATTGTGAGAATTCTTGCTAGGCAAAGAGGATGTCTCAACATTGACCACATAAATGATCAGAGCTTGAACAATAAGATTGACGAATTTAGGTATTTATATATGTCCTCGGGCATTGATGTAATCTGTGTATCCGAAACTTGGTTTCACTTAGATATTCCGGATAAAGTTTTTAATTTACAGGGCTTTAAGCTTTTTAGGTCGGATGGGAGCATCATAGTTAATGGAATTGAGACCAGAGGGGATGGTGGAGTTACGAATTATGTTCGTAACGGTATACTATGCAAGGAGAAATTGTTAACTCACATTGGGAGTGAAATTTAATATTAATTTAATAATAAGATATTACCATTCAATATGATGACATAGTTCTCATAGGTGATTTCAATAACAACCTTTTATATGATAATCCGGTAATTGGACGAATGCTATGCTTCATCTGAATCCTGTGAATGATTCGACACCAACTCACTTCCATTCAACGTCAAGTAGCCTGATTGACCTGGTATTTGTGAATCAAAATGAAATGGTTCTCTTAATGATCAAATTTCTGCTTCGGGTTTCTCTAACCATGATCTTCTTTTCCTGAATTATAATATTTCTGTAACTTGTACTGTTGACAGATATCTCACTTATCGTGACATTAAGAACATTGATTATATAATTTTGAATACTGAATTGGGTAGCATATATTGGGACCAGGTCTATACACTGGGTAATGCTAATCACAAATTAGCGTTTATTCAGGAAAATGTGCGTCTGCTTTATGACAGATGCGTTCCTGTCAAAACTAGGCTTATCAAACCCAAACAGAATCCCTGGTTTACTACTGAAGTAAAAGCACTAACGGAGAGGAGGGATAGTGCCTACAGCCGGTGGAAGAAATTCAGGACCGACGACTTGAAAGCTCTTCATAAATCCGTTCGGTCGGAGGTTACTAGGCACATAAGAATAGCGAAAACATTGTATTATGGTAGAAGGTTTTCCAATGCGATGGACCATAAATCGAAATGGAATGTGATTCGTGAAATAAGAATCGATGGAAAATGTCTTAGAACTGATTGTGATATGGATGTGAATAAACTTAATGACCAGATTTGGAAGTTTTGGAATGTATTTCAGCGGTGATATCGAACGCAATCGATTCTGATGATATAGATAAAGTTTTAACACCTAGACTTTTTCCGTAGTATACCCACTTATTCAATACAGTGCTGACTAGAATCATTCCCAGTCCAAAATCAAACAATGAGTTTAGGTCAATTGCTATTCTTCCTTTTTGTCGAAGGTAATGGTTATCTGGAATGTCACAATTATTTAACAGTTAGTCAGTCGGGTTTCATAAAAGTTAGGAGTTGTACTACCGCCCTATTAAATGTAGTTGAGGATCTTAGGCTGGAGCTAAGTTGTCAATAAGTATAAGTGTAAGTTGTTAATATTAATGGAAAACCTTGTACGTTTGAAATCGATTTAGGCTCGGATTATACAATAGTGCCCTCGCAGGTCTTTAAGCAGCTATAGCCAATTATACAGCCGAAACTTTACAAATGTAATTTAATCTTATCAGATTTTCAACATAGTGTAGTGTCTATAAAAGGTATTGTTGATGCTGATATTTAGGATAGCAGAAGATTGGTCAGATCTCTACCCCTTATAGTTGTGAACGACACTCAAACTTATATATTAGGTTGCAAGTGGTTTGGTATAAGTATTCAAGGCGTCCACATTATTGAAAAATTTAATTCTATTAACAAAGTGTTGTTGAAGTATAATCATCTGTTTTCTACAGAGTTTGGAGAATTTACCGGTAAACCGATATCGCTTCGTTTAAGATAGAATGTCCAGCCAATTAGACTTCCTGCTTATCGAATTGCATTAACATTTCGGGGTGGAGTTGAAACTGAGCTTGATCGTTTGTGCAATTTAGGTTTTCTTGAACCCGTTGAGTACTCAGGCTGGGCAACACCGATTATGTCTGTCCCTAAAAGTGATAGAACTATAGGAATTTGTGGCGATTATAAATCGACCCTCAATAAGGCACTGTTACCACACAATTTTCTAATTCCACCAATTAGCTCCATACTCGCATCAATTAAAGGTGGAAAATTTGTTGCAAAATTAGACGTTGTTCAAGCATATCAACAGCTAGCAGTCGATGAGAAATCTGCTTTGATGCAGACTATAGTATCCCACAACGGAGCACTTAAAATTAATCGTCTTCAATTTGGTATTTCGTTAGCTCTAAGTATTTTTCAAAATTTTAAGAAATGTTCCAGGTGTCTTACCATATTTTAACGATGTGGTGGTTAAGGGTAAAATTGAATCAGAACTCGCCGATCGTTTAAATATAGTTTCGGATCGTTTTGATAAATCAAGTCTTCGTTTAAGAAAGGATAAATGCCGCTTTGGCATTAAATAATAAATTTTTTGAGTTTCAAAATTGATAATATCGGAATCACCTGAAAAGATAAGATCAATTCAAAATGTACCTGCACCAACGACAAAAAACAGCTTAAGGCTCTTTTTGGGTTTTTAAACTTTTATCATATATTTTTGTCACATAAAGCAACAATAGGAGAACCCTTACACTGCCTTTTGGACAAAAATCGCCAATCCAATATCAAACAACCTTTGATATTAAAGAATCGATTCCAGATGAACAATGGCTAATCCACCAAAAATTACTAACAAATTTGGTTAAAAAATCAGGAAGCCCATTATTATTTTGGGTTATGTTAAATTAGAAAAAGTGTATCTATAGTTCCAAACCACCCGTACTATTCAAAATAAACTATTTTTGTTAAATCTTATGTATTTTTGTTCCTCAATTAAATATGAGATAATAATTTTCCTTTTTGCTATATTACCCACCAAGGGTATATAAATATCGTATATGTATATTTGATTCTATATGTACCGTATAATCCATTTTATCTACTTTGTTTCAGATGTGGGGATTCACAATGTTACTTTTATATGGAAATTGGAAGGCAAAGTACTGTAGGACCTGGAGAGCTTTGGATGGAAACAGAAGACTCATTAACTGCACAAAATATGCATTCAATGATATTAAGGTACTCTTAAAACTGTATATCATAAAATAAGAATATGTATTTTTATGTAATTTTACTTTAACAAAAATAGTTTAATTTTTATTTTCCCGTTGCGTTGAATAAACTTTATATTAAATGACCTATTGTTTAGTGTTGAAAAATATATCCTCTATGTTAATGTCTTTTAAACTACTACCACTTTGAGTAAAAGAAATGTTGATTTTATCCAACAAACTAATAACTTCACTTCTGGAAATTTTCCGAACTACGCTACGTAGACCTTTTTGTAGATTCAGCTTAAACTACTTGGTTTGCATTAAATTATTGACTTTTTGTGAAACGTTGTGCTGTTGGAAAAATTTATAACATCTGTTCATAGTTCTTGTTCATTAATTCTAATTTGTTAAGAAAACGAGTGGTATCGAAGAGTTTTCCAAACATAAATCGTTTTACGTATTATACAACTGTTTTTATGTCAATTCTGCAGTGCAATTACTTGCGTTTAATTTGGAGGGATTTAATTATATAATAAATAAATAATATCACCTCTTTTTATGTAGTCGGACTTGTACTGAAAAGTCTAAACTTTTATGTAGTCCGACTTGTTGTGAAAAATATAAACTTTTAGGGTTAGATTCTTCATTGTGACCTTAATTCCTTTTGCAAGGCTTCTAATAGATAATGAAGGTGCATTTTTTATGTCATAATGTTCTTTAAACTATTGAATACGTCCCAGATACTAAACAAAAAGTTATTAGTCAAATGCTTTTCTTTTAAAATCTGAAGAAGGATGAATTGAAGGTAATTTTTCCGAATTCGGTAAAATAAACTTATGAGAAAGTGGTGTTTGTTTGCGTGGACTTTTACACGGTAAGGTAGAGCTGCCCTTCTGTAAATAATATTCACGAAAATGGCTACTTCGACACAGGACGATCAAACAATCCATCACTATCCAAAAGTCAATTTGACTTAAATTGTTCCTTATGGTGCAAAGAGCGATGTAAACGATATATCGCAGACCCAGAACAGAAGTGGCTCAGCTCAAAATTTTAATTTTTCAGAAAGCGATTAAAAAGAAATCAAAAGCTTCTTAGCGCTCATAAAAAGTCTTACCTATGAGGATATGCCACCTGATTCCAATTATTACGATAAACGATACTCCCTTTATTACAAATGTTGTGTAATGACATGATATAACAATAGCCGAATCTGGCCAATATATAACTTCCGATTTGGTATGATTCAGCTTCATTTTTGTCAGTAGAGTTACATCCAGAGTTCGTAACTTGTAAATGTGAATGGGCGCACAGGCTTTCTCAGAAGCATCACAAATTGCATGAAGTTGTACTTCATACTAAGAGTTCAAATTAACCTAACGAGAGATTTTAGTGTTTTCAATGTACGTGTAAATTTCTACAAACTGGCACCATCAACTTTTCAACATTCTCAAATGTGTTTAGAAAGAAATCGGACGTTGGAGGTGGGTTGAAGAATAATGCATAATTCGAGTGGGAAATTCTCAATAAGACCTCTATCATTCGAAGTAAAAGCAAAGCAGAGTTCAACACATTAATTATCTTATGACAATTACGATTCGTTTCCATAATAGAATTCGAACCAGCCAGAATGTAAACGACATACATGTGAGGAGGGCCAATTCTTTCTAACAATTCAACACTGCTATTTTAAACTGACGGACGAGAATAGCTGGCGATAAAAATAGACTAATGAAGAGAACGATCCAAACTTGAAGCAAAATAGTTTTTTTTCTTTTTCGTTTAAGTGTTTAGAGAAAAGACTTGTATTACATTAAAATATCAAGAGATCATTTAATTTAGTATGAAAAGCAGATAATTTTCTTTTTAATAAAAAAAAAAATAGGTAAACATCAATTTTCATATGCAACAGCATAAGTGAAAAGTTACATATATTGTAGTAAAAATTTTCATATTTTAACGTACTAAACCCTAACACTAGCGAAGAAATGACGATTTGAATTGTAATATAACAAAGAAAGAAAAGAAAACCAGAAGGCGGTTATTTTTAAAGTAACGAGTGCTGCTAAAAAAGTAGAACTGAATTTTGAAAAGCAAAGTGCACTTATTTTAAAAAGAACGAATTGCCAATTATATATAATACTGTATATACTTAATTGAATAAAAAACTCTCTTTGTGTACATATGCGGAAGAAGCTGCTAAGCATAGAGAAAGAAGAGAAATTTGAAAGAGGGTGTCATGGTAGTCTAGTGAAAGGTGTGTTAGCCTATTAGCGTGAGGGGCGTGGGTTCGATTCCCACCAGAGATTCTGGCCTGTTACACTACACCGAGCATATGTTCAAAATTATTTAGATCGTATATAATTAAATTAAAATTGTGTGTACATTTTTTTAATTTGTTTTCAGAGATTTTTTGAGAGCGAAATAGAGAGAGAGAGAGGGAAAAGGTTTGTAAGGTTGCTGGAATTCAACCTTTGTTTGCATTATGATTTATTCAAATTTGTAAAATAATTTCTTATGAATTGAGTTATCAGTTTGTTCTTTTGAATGTTTAAAAGCTTTTTTTTTTTTAATTAAATATAAGTATATTTATTTTATTGCTCAACATTGTAATTATAAATTAACCGAATGAACGATCAAGAGCTTTGGCTGTTGAAAGGTTAACTGAAAAGTTAACGAGATTAGGTTTGGCGACCATAAAACCAGTTGTTCCAGTGTTATTGGAGAGATTTTTACGACATTTCAAACTGGTTCCGAAAATGATGAGGTTGTATCGATAAGTGAAGTGTGTTCACTAGGGTGGTTTTATCTTATAGGGTAAAAAAAATGTCAGAATTTTTTGAGGGCACCCTACTAAACTGTTTCTTTCTGTCAGATTTTAGGATTGCCAAAGTTTGAGCACAACTGGAAGATGTTAACTCGTGCCACTGAGGCCTCAAAGTTTTGAAAATCTCGATTCTCTGGCGACTTTGCCGATCCATATCTCGAGAATGGTTTAATATATTTGCCGTGTCATACATCATATTGAAGTCTTTACTGTTTATAATATTTTATACGGAATAATAAAATACGGAATAATAAATAGTACTAAATTCGAGATAATGTAATTCTGTTTACAACTAATTACTTGGTTATATATTTTTAAACTTTTGATATTAATATTTGCAATTTATTAAATTCACATATATAAATAAAATCGTAAAAATAAACCCTTAGTAAAAGTTAAAAAATAATTTAAAATCTGAATAAAGTACTTTAAAACTTTCATGAGAGCAAATAAATCATACAGAATTTAATTTTAAACTGGCTACCCGTGTTAAAAATGACCAATTATTTGTGAGTGAAAAGAAGCATTTGTCACAATTTTTCTGACAACTCACAAATAAAATACGTAAATTATATATAAATTACGCATAATCTGGATTGTCCAATGGATTGGAAAACCCCTTAGTGTTTTTTCATTAACATTTCTGCTGCTTTTTGGGTTTTTAAAGCTAATATATTAAGCAAATACGCTGTAGGCATTTTAAATTTTTTATTTGTTTATGTTCTGTTATGATAAAACATTTGTGTTCATTGTTCGAATACAACTTCGAAAAATGCAAAACACCAGCAAACTGCTTCGTTTTCAGAACACGTTCTAAGGCGTTTTGCGTTTTTCAAACCGTAAGCGATTTGAAAACACTGCGTGTTCTAGAACATGGGCGATAGTCTGAAAAAACGTGAAGAATCACCAATTAGTATCAAGGTATTTTTGCCTGCGAAAAGAATTTTCCTTTTCGGTGTTTGTGTTTTCTTTAACCAACAAACACAAACTAAATTGAGTGCTTTTGATTGTAATTTCCATATAAATAGACGCAAGTGAAATCCTTTATCCTACAGAAACAGGTCATATATTTACATAATTGGCCATTACAACCCTTCTTTCAGGATTACGACCTAGCTTCTCACACCACTTATGTTGTGTGGGTTAATTTTATACATGAGTGGCGGGACCTACAGTTTAAAGTCGACTCCGAACGACAGATTTTATGAGAAACTTTTCATGGCAATTTTATTTACTCTCAGAGTTTTTGCCAGAAATCTGCTGAGAGGAAGTCGCCGAAGAAATATTTTTCGTTTTGATGTCTGACCTGGGATAACTACGTATATTTTTCTAATTTAAAATAAAAATAAACATTACTTACATAATGTTATAGTAAAATAGTGTTTATTTTTACTTTAAATTATAAAGGTTAATAATGAAATAAATTATGATTTGGGTTTTTAATATATGTGAAGTTTTATTTGAAAAAATTTCACATACAGACAAACATAACATACGTACAAAATGTAAATTCTGTTTATAATTTAAATTTTCAGTTTTGGTGGTTTTTAATATTGACATGTTGTTAACGCTGCTAAACAGATGCCATGTAAAAATGTAAGAAAATTCTATTTTTTTACAAATTCTTACGTTCCGTTCCGGTTACGTTACATTTCTATAACCATTCGTATTGTTTTACACATAACAAAACCGATCAGCTGTTTCTTACTGTTACGTTCTGTAACGGATGCATAACTGAAGCTTAAAGGTTCAATTAGTCGTGACTTAACCATAACCATATAAATCAGCTGTTTTAACCAACTTTATGGACATCACTGTTTTCGATTATAGGTGACACCATAATGCCATAGTCATAACGATAACCAAATGTACCAATTGAATTTTGGTTCTTTGCCATAACCATAAACAGCTGTTTGCTGAATTTACTTACATGTATACACATTTTTTTTGTTTACTTTTGTACTTTTGAAAAATACATATGTGCAATTAACGTAAACAGCTGTTTATGGCCATGGCAGCACTGATTGCTGTTAATAGTAAATTTACGGTTATGGATTATGTTACGATTACAGCGTTATGGTAAAGTCTCGACTAATTGAACCTTAAGGCCGAGGTAAATGCATTCTGTAACTTGTGTTTCGCCTCATTTTTAGATCTGGCAACTGACATATCATCGGCAAATGTAGTCAAAGTCGTTCCAGCAACTTCTGGTGTATCACTAGTTTATAAAACATACATACAAAAGGGGACCAAGAATGCTTTCTTGTAGTACACCCACTTGTATTTCCTTCAATTGATATTTAAAACCGATCATTCTATTCTTCAGATACGATTCAAATAAAGAGCAGTACGACCCTGGCCGTAATGTATTGGCTTATTAGACTGAATTACTGTGTTCAAACCCCAGGTCAGATATAAAAACGAAAATATGGAAATATTTCCATAGTCTGCGTCTGGCAATTGCCGTGATTGCAATGTGTTCTTTCTTTAAGCGCTCTTGGTTCTAACGGTTTATTAAAATTCATAATTTAATCAAAACAAACTATTACGTACATAATTAATCATATATTTTTGTGTATTAAATTTATTGAAAAAGGGGAAGAAAATTATTTTTGGGGAATAAGCTTTTGTAGTGTAAAAGGAACGGGCTGCATCCCCCAGACTTCAACCGGTTTCGAGAATTGCAGTTTCCAATCGGAAAAAGTAGGCAGAATAAAAACAAGACACCACGATCTGAGGATTTTGTTCCATTACCATCAACCTCTTCCAACGAACAAAATCTTCCTCGCTATCTAGTTGCTTCCGCCGTTTCACAACAGAAGAATGCAAGTCTCTCCATTGGCTTCCCATAATGTTTTCCAGGTAGAAAAAGGTCTTGATTTTATTTCGCGAGACTGGCTTGAAGTAGAAGAAATGGGAAGCGAGGATTTATTAATAAAAGTACCGGACTATAAGTCACCGGATTCCAGTTAAGATCTCACTTCACAAAACCCTTAACACGGTACAGGGACGATTTTTTTCTGAGAAGATAATTGAAATTTCTGACGAAGAGCTTTTGGCATCTCTTAAGGTCCAAAAAGCTGTCGATGTGAGTAAAAGTCATGCGACCTGATAATGACAAAATGTTTGCTACAGAAGCAGCAATCATTACATTCGACCATATCTATCGACCGGAGACCCTGAAACTTGGCTGGGAGAAAGTTCAAGTAGAGAAATATAAACCAAATCTCATGCGATGTGTTAATTGCCAACGTTTAGGTCACACCAAAAAGTGGTACATAAATGTCGAACAATGCAGGGCATGCGGCTACTCAGATGAACATGGAACCTGTTCTCGTAAATATTGTGTTGACAGTCAATTAGCAATTCACACCTCCTTTGACCGAGAATGCTCTACATATTAGAAACAAAAATCCGTTAATTACATAAGAATTTCACGAAAATGCACAACTAGAGAGGCATTGAAGATTTGTAACGACAACCCATCTCATAATTTGCTCAAAATAAATAGCCTCAAAAATAAAACCACATACGCACAAAATAACTGTTTCGACAGTAGCAACAAATGATAAAAGCTCAGAATATAAGACAAAAATACCACACCCACAAATCAAAGCTTTTGCTTTTCATTAAACGATACCAATAATCGGAAACAATCTTCTCTTCCAAACTCAAAAATATCGACTCAAAACTCTCTTAAACAAACTCTTCTTGTTCCTTGGATAACCTCACACAATTTTCTCAATGGGAAAGGAAACGGAGGACGATATCAATGCGGACTTAGGGTTATGCTCTCATCCAAGAAATGAAAACCTAAGTGAAATTAATACTCGTATTACGAATCTATGTAATAAATTTCCCCAACTATACGTCTTAATAACATCCAATACTCTTATAAGTACTCAGAGCTTTTGTCCCAAAGGGGCAGACCTGATGAATATATCTTGTCCATGTCTTTCCAACAAAATATTACTATTCTCCAATGGAATATTCAGGGATTTAGTAGTAGTAGAATAGTAGTGCAATGCGGAATGAAACTACATACCACGAATATTTACAATGAAGGGTATATTAATCTTTCTCTGTCGGTTATTGATAATATGTCAGTTAGTAGAAACAACCATCACATTGTAGTGGTTGATGTAAACTCCCAGAATGTATTATGGAGTTCAACATCAAATTCTACCAACGGTAAAATATTGGAAGATTATGCGAATGAATACGGCCTAACAATATTAACAAAGAAGCGGTTCAAATGAAACGAATTCTACGAAAAACAGCTAATGAGTCTAACCTGGTGAGTCGTCAATCAAAGTAAAAAAGTGACCAGTGTTGCCAATTTTTTTTTTTTTCAAAATTTCCCGTCAAATTAGGCTTTAAAAATCGCCAGAAACCGCTAAATTCAATTTTTAAGCCGTTAGAAACCCGTCAAATAAATAGTTTGAAAATATTAAATTAACCTTGAATGAAACAAAATGTAAATTTTTTTTTTTTATTATACAAGTGTTTTGTACAATTTTTGTGAAGTGTTCTTTTTTTCAAGTGAATTAAAATTAAACAAATAATAAACATCATGTCCGATTCTGCCGCTGTTGAAACCTCTGCCTCCCCAGTTGCTGCTGCTCCAGCTGCCGAGAAAAAGGTGAAGAAGGCTGCTGCCGCTAAAGCAAAAAAACCATCTGCTGCTCCTACTCATCCACCAACCCAACAAATGGTAGATGCTGCCATTAAAACCTTGAAGGAACGTGGAGGTTCGTCTTTGCCAGCCATCAAGAAATACCTTACCAGCACATATAAGGTAGATGCCCAAAAATTGGCTCCTTTCATTAAGAAATATCTGAAGAGTGCTGTTACCAGTGGAAAATTAATCCAAACTAAAGGTAAGGGTGCTTCTGGTTCATTCAAATTGTCAGCTGCTGCTTCAAAGGAACCCAAAGCAAAGAAACCTGCTGCTGAAAAGAAAAAGGCTTCTGCTGACAAAAAGAAGAAGGTTGCTGGTGCCGCTAAAAAGGCAGCTCCTGCTAAAAAACCATCTGCCGCCAAAAAGACTGCTGAGAAGAAGAAGACAGAAAAGGCTAAGGTAAAAACCGCAAAGAAGACTGGTACTGTTAAAGCTAAACCAGCCAAAAAGGCCCCAGCAACTAAACCAAAAGCTCCTAAGGCCAAGAGTGCAGCCGCTGCCAAACCAAATAAAATGTAAACTACACAAATTTTTTATTGAATTGTTTTTTAATTATGTTTAATAATTTACAAACAAAATTAGGCATTTTCAAAAAGATAGCGCCAGTCTTCTGGACTTTCGTTTCGAAACTTTTGTGGATACTGAGGTGTTATAACTTTTTAAAAAGAAAATTCAATTTAAATGTACATTTTAAAATTATATTCATATAATTTATTTTGTAACAATTTCATCGTTTCTTGTCATGTACGCTTAATTCTCTTTTTACACAGTAGATACGTTCCAGAAAAACTCGTGTCAAAAATGACATGAAGTACATAGAAAAGAAGGGGATTTGTTCCACATTCTTCAAAAAATGTAAAAACATATAATTCGTAGGAAAAAATTAATACGAGAGTCTTTATAAAAAACTAAATAAAATTTTTATTAGCATTAATACTATTTTATTTCATAAAATTAAAAGCGATTCAAATCTTATAAAAAAGTAACATAAATTTAAAATTATTGTAGTTCAGGAAGTCAAAAAAATAATATAAGTTGATTAACAAATGATACATTCACCGATCCTTAAAGGTAATTTAAACAAACTAAAAATCATCCAATGTGATGATGAAAATAACAGAAGTTATTTTTGCTATCGTCATCGGATTTCATACGTAATCGCTTACTTAGGTTGGTTTTCGATTTTTACTTTGTACTTTTTCTACTAACCGTTATTCTCTCTCTCGAATTGCATTTTTTCTTACTTGTATTATAAAATTCAACCTTGAAAAAAAAAACGCTAAAAAACGCTAAAGCGCCGTGAAAAACTCCAGATTTCCCGCTAACCGCTAAATAACATTTTTTCTCGTAATTGGCATTGCAAAAACGTCAGATTTGACGGGAAAAACATCAAATTGGCAACAGTGAAAGTGACCCAATTTGGTTTAATTTTGATATTTCCAAATTAATTCAACAGCGACAAGAAGCTTGGAAGTGGATACCGAAATTTGATCAACGTAGTTCATTATAAAAAGGGAGAATTTTGTCAACTCTTTGAACCCGACAATGGACATTCGTTTCCTGTGGCAAAAGGTCAATAATCTTAGAACATGTTCACACTCGTTTTTCAAAATTTTGGTACTCCTTCAGTTCAGATAATTATTTTAAGCTGGAAATTATAATCGGGAAAAAATATCTAAGAATGGAAAATCCCCCTAAAAGGTCTTATCAGTTTCCTGAAATAAGCGCTGAAATAACAGTATCTGAAGTCACTGATGTACTTAGAACACTAAAAGGCTCAACACCTGGATGAAACAAAATTACATATTAAATTATTAAATTTGCACCTGCTGTTCTAAAATCTCGTTTATGCCGACTATACAACAACATTTAAACACCACATGACTGTAAAATTTCCGTGCTAACACCAATTCCTAAATCTGGCAAAAGTCCAAACCAACTTAACGGTTATGGACCTATTTCATTATTGCCTGTCGTTTCTAAAATATTGGAGAAAATAATTGCCAAACGCTTTTGGAAATTTGCACAGGGTCAAATATCTAAAATGCAACATGTCTTTATTCCCGGACATGTTCACACCATGCCACCAACTAGAGGAGGTTCTGCGCAGAAATTTGAAAAGTGGTATACATAGTTTGGTATGTTCTCTCTTCAAACATTGACAAAGTATTCGATCGCGTGACATCGTTATCTATCATAGAAGAACTTTATACCTTTTGCCGAGAAGCACAATAATATCTTTTATTAAATCTTTCTCGAACATCGTCGAATTTTTGTGAAAATTGATGGCTTCTTCTCTTCTAGTCGTTGCTTGGACAACGGAGTACCTTAGGGCTCGCCACTGTCGGGAGTATTATACACAATTTGTGCATATTCTTTGACAAAAGCGTTGACGACCTTACCGGGCATAGACTATGTCGGTATATATGCAGATTACATCTTTGCGATAAGTTCGGGAGAGCTAGAGGTTGTTGCACACAATTATAATTATATGGACCAAATTATTGCAAAGGTGCCGTCATACCTGTTAGCAAAACAGAAGTAGTTCATGTATGCAGTAAAAGGGCCTGTAACACTAATACAATCAATATCCGAATTGAGATGATTAATCTTTCTAATGAAATGAATATATTAGGTATATTATTTACTAGAAACCTACTTTGGAATAGTTACATTCGAAAACTTAGAGATAAGTTGGACAAGATTTACAACTTACTTAAATTAATTTGCTGTCATAATAAGGGTTGAAGTCGCCGTGGTCTAGTGGGTAGTGTGTTGGCTTATTAGACAAAAGGCCCGGGTTCGTATCCCAGGTCAGACATCAAAACGAAAAATATTTCTTCGGCGACTTCCTCTCAGCAGATTTCTGGCAAAGACTCTGAGAGTAAAAATTGCCATGAAAAGCTTCTCAAAAATCTGTCGTTCGGAGTCGACTTTAAACTGTAGGTCCCACCACTCATGTATAAAATTAACACACACAACATAAGTGGTGTGAGAAGCTAGGTCGTAATCCTGACTGAAGGGTTGTAATGGCCAATTATGTATGTGAAAAAGGGTTGACATGGGCTGACGATCAACTAGATCAATAATCCTTACCAAAGGGTTGTAAGGACTAATTATGTATGCATGTTGACGATCTATGGATGGACCTCAAAGAAAAATATTAAAAACATTGACACCGCATTGAATATGTGCTACAGGACCGCTTCAGGCTTACTCCGTACGACACCCATTGCTAATTTAAGATTCTAGGCTAATTTTTGTGATTTTGAAAAATTATTGGAAAAAAGTGCGGTTAAAATCATTTTGGCACCATATAATATCCCCACCGAATTCAGCCACTTCAACTATTAAAAATATAGTATTATTGAGAAGTTGGAATATTTCCATCCATCGAAACCGAAAGAACGCATTAATTCAAAATAAATGATTTTTTCAGTATGTTTAACAAAAACACCACCAATTATATTTGTTTTAAGAAATTATTCCAGGAAAATGTGTCTAACTTTGCTCCTAATCCAATATATTATACTGACGGTTCTTTTCGTTAGAGGTAACCTCTAATCAATTTAAGATAGTAAGGAAATCAAGACTTCCAGATCAGACTAGTATTATTTTTTAGCTGAAATTTCAGCGATTGAAGGCACAATAAATTATGCTGTTGAACTTGGCAGGAGAAGCGTAATATTGACCGACAGTTTAAGTGCAATTAGAGCCTTAAGGAAAAATGTAAATGCTATGTGTGATCATATACTGAAATTTGAAAATGATAAACCTTCCTCTTGAGAAGATACTTGCTGCACTACTGAGTTCAATTTTGGAAAAATTAAGAGGAGCATGGCAAGGCATGAAATTACAGATATTTAGAACATTCCTACTTGAGGAATATCAACAACACATGCGCATATGCTCTCGATTCTCGGCGCATTTTATTTTTGTACATTTTGCTAATTTATTTTATAAAATATCTTTTAATAAATAAATGAAAATATTTCTTCAGCGACTTCCTCTCATCGCATTTTCATATACAGTCATATATATCGGCGGAAGATCAGAATTAATGCTATTTTATTTATTAGCTCAGTTCTCAATCTTGGGCAAATGGTCTACCATCAGACGTTGGTAAATTTTTTTTCACCATACACTACCAAAATACTCAGAAATACCATTGCCACGGTTTGGCAAATATCCCACACTCAAAACCGTAGTTTTTGCCAGACTTAAGCAAATCAGCAGCTGATCAAAAAAATAAAAACATTGAAAAATAAAGTCACAAAAAAAGGTAAACATACGACATAAAGAAACGAATTAAAAGATAAAAGCCGAATAAAAAATGGACCGACGATGAAATAAATAGAATTAAAAATTATCTTGAAGATATTTGAATGTGTTTTATTTAAATATAAAACGACAACATTTAAGAAAACATTAATATTTATATTGTTATGTTTTTACCTCTTTAAAAACGTTTAAATATGAGTTCGTTAATTTCAAACCAAGTAAAAACAAACATATGTTTTGTTTCAATTAAACTCTCTTTATCGTTCACACTACCTTTGTACCACAGTTCACACTTAACTGATACAACAATGATTGCTTGTACGCTATTCTCTGCTAACACTTCTATCCGAGTAAACACTGAGAACTCTTCGATAGACTTTACTTCGCACGCAAAATGTCTGCACAAAAGACTGACTGAATTATAACTGACTCATCGTCTGCTTTGCTTGCCCTTTTATAGTTCAACACGAACAGTACACCGAACGTTCTTGAAGTAGAAGGTTCGTGTTCTCGAGAACTCTATCGCCACTAGCGTTGCCGTTTTGGTTATTTTTAACCAAATTTGGTTATTTTTTTTTTTTTTTTGCAATGTGTAAACGTGTATTTTTTCTTCATTTTGGTTATTGTTTTATTATGTTTAATACAGGAATCACTTCTTTAATTTTATATGAAAATTTGCGTTACAAGCTTTGCAATCCTTAGCAAAGCGTTTTATTTCTTTAAGCTTTTTAATTATGTACAATTGAAATTTTAAAACAAATAAATAAAACCCTTAATTTATTATTTGTAGTTTAACCCTCTCATGCCGGATGTTGCGTATATACACCATTGTGTTTATGAGCGTCTAAGTACTGCTATTTCAACCGTTTGACTGCTACGCGGCCAATAGCGCTGCGTTAATTTGTTATGAAAATCGCATTTGCGCTGTGAATTTCAGTGTAAAAATTTAATCAAAAAGCTAAAATAAAACTAAAAGACGAGTAGACTCTATAAATCTTTATACATAGGTTTTTAGAATTTTGTAGATTTTTTTTATTATAATAATTAATTTTAGTTTTCGAATATTCTCTCCAGAATCGCTTAGCAGTCAAACGGTTAAATATTTTATTCTGATTCTTTCGCATAAATATAGCCTCATGTGTTGTTTAAGCTTACAGCTAATTGATTGGTAGTTAGCTGTGCACATACTTGCTCAGTAGTTATTCTCCCAAGAGCGAAATTGAGAAATTCATTTTGAAAAATGAACAATTAAAAAAAGTCGGCTGGAAAATATTGTTTAGTTTGTCTTTAATAACTTTGTAAATGTAGTTTAGCGTATAAGCGCATAATGGAAAAACAAAAACTTCTTTTTGTATTCATATTCTAAGATGCGCCCAAAAGGTCTGACACAGGATAAAATTGAAACATTTTATTGGGATGATTCGGATGAAGAGGAAAATAAAGGAGAAAGAGATGATAATAAGTTTCAAACTATGTAAGTAAGAATGCAAGTGAATGCAAGAGATGGTACCGCAAAGATAAGAATTTCATAACTATACCTCGTCCAGTTATAGTAGAATGCTACAACAAACACATGGGAGTTGTTGACCTTGCGGATATGATGCTTGAATCGTACAAGTCAAACTATAGTTTACGCGAAAAAGAGAGGTCGTCCATCACCACTCCCTTTGACAATGAATTCGGGAACTTAATCACCTTCTCCATCGACCCCGTCATCACCAGCTCCTTCTACGGGTTCTGAATCAATTCGCTTTAAAAGAGCATATGTTGCACAGTCTGCAAAATCCCTACGATATGGTGGTTATAATCGTTAGGTGGAATGGAGAACAAGGGGCAGACGTAGGCTATGGGTTTCCAAGCTGTAAATGCAGCAGATGCAATATGCACTTGTGCTGCAATCCTCAAAAAAAATTATTTTGTATTCTTGCATACATAATTTGAAATAAACGTCATTTGAAAAAAAAATTCAACTTGTATTTAAACCATTAGCCAATGGTGCCTATACGGAACATCCTGTAGCTCTTGAATAATGACGCCTAAGACATTGAAATTTTTGTCAGTTGATATTGGGGTTAAATCTATCTTATAGGTCTACTCAAAAAATTTTAGCCACTCCCATTTTAATTCGGGCATGAGAGGTAACTTCACAGAAAAAAAGTGAAATTTTTGTATTAAACCTTGAATTCGTTAAAAACAAATACATTTATATAAAAAAAAAATTTGGTTTTTTTTCCTTATTTGATTATTTTTTATTTTAATTTTGGTTATAAAATTTTCGTGGTCACGGCAACGCTGATCGCCATAGCATTGTTGTTTGTGTACTTTATTCTCATTGCTTGTTGCTGCGTTCGCTTACTTGCCTATCCCTTTCTCTTTCATACCGATGTTGATGCTTTGCTTGTAAAATGTACGCTGTAGTTATTGGTGTAGCTATTATTAATCATCATGTTCATTGCATACATTATGCTATGGTCCCGATTATGGTCCACAACACATAAATGTTGTGTCGTAATAGAGCCAACACAATATTTATTACTTTCTTGATTATAGTTTACAACAACTAGATGTTGTGTATGTCACAGGGTTGTTCTTCAATGTTAGTATATTTTCCTTTAAAATACAATCCCTGAGCGCACAAAACTGTCAATTGAGAACAAAATTATTACAATAAAAAATTTAAGCACATAGAGAAATTTAAAAAAGTTAAAATATAAATAATTGATATTATTATATTACCAAGAAAACGCACATGGAATTAGGGACAGTTACAACCCTTTGGAGGTTATCAAAGAAGTAGCGCTAACGATTTTAATATTGGTGTTCATTTTAAAAGATTATAAAATTCTTTGAAAAAAAACGTTGTTGAAAGAGCTATTGGTGCAAAACAGAAAAGCAGATTTCGGTTTTTGCTTTCTGCAAGATGTTTGCACTATTCTCCTGAAACTGTCATTAAAATTACAGATATATGTTATGCTTGATTATATTTTAGTCGCCGTGGTCTAGTAGGTAGTGTGTTGGCTTATTAGACGTAAAAGCCAGGGTTCGAGTCCCAGGCCAGACATCAAAAGAAAATGCAAAAAGTATTTTTCGGCGATTTTCTCTCAGCAGATTTCTGGCAAAAACTCAGAGCAAATAAAATGGCCATGAAAAGTTTCTCATAAAATCTTCTTCGAACAAGTCGACTTTAAACTGTAGGTCCCGCTACTCATGTATAAAATTAACACACACAACATAAGTGGTGTGAGAAACTAGGTCAATTATTCTGACTGATGGGTTCTAATGATCAATTATGTATGTATGTGATTATATTTTTTTATTGTATGTATTGCAAAAAATTCATTTCAAAAGTACTTGAAATTAAAATATACAAATATAAAAAAATTTCATATCACATTAAAATCCATTTAGGTCAGATAGTTTTCTGTTTTCTTTGCATATATACTTGCAAATTTTTCAGTTGTAAGTTTTTGACAGTTCTGACAATACTTAAAAACAACTGTTGTAAATCGTAATCGCAATTTAAAAAATACAACACTAAATTTACAACTGTTGTAAACCATAATCGGGGCCCATGTTCGCACTAGCCTTCGAATTACTTCGCTCTCTCTCTTTTGAACTACTTATATGAATTATCATGTTCACACAACAACTTTGTAATTCTTGTTTCTTCTTATTTTTAATTGCTAAATTATTTGCAGTAAAATTGTGTTAACAATGGAACAAAGCAACAAATACTTTTTCTTTTGATTCAACAGGTTTTCAACGGACATAGTGGCTTCCTCCGCTAATTTTTCGAATAACATTCTAATAAATAATGCTTTTTTGTAATATTTTTTTTTATTCCATTATTGTTTACAATATTTATTTGTTCATATTTTTTGTGCTTTGACAGCTACATTTAGAGATTAATTCACAGGGTAATAGAAATTGAATTACATAACGTGCGAACATAGCATTAGTGTTAGTGTGTTTTTGTGTACACATTGTCTGTGGTTTTTATAGCTTTTGTTTATCGCCAATACCAAACGATACTACGCCGATGCGATTTGCGTAACAGTATGTATGGCTTGTCTTTTCATTTGAGAGTTTGCAATAAGTGTTGCAATGTTAAATAAAAAACCGTTCACAATTAACGGCAAATATTTACAATGGTATAAATTTAGTCGCCGTAGTCTAGTAGACTTATTAGACGTAAGACCAGGGTCCAAACCGCAGGTCAGACATCAAAACAAAATTGTGAAAAAATATTTTTTCGGCGACTGCCTCTTAGCAAATTTCTGGCAAAAACTCTGAGAGTAAATAAAATTGCCATGAAGACCTTCACAGAAACTGTCATTCGGAGTCGACTTTAAACTGTATTTCCCGCCACTCATGTATAAAATTAACGCACACAACATAAGTTGTGTGAGAAGCTAGGTCGTAATCCTGACTGAAGGTTTGTAATGACCAATTATGTATGTATGTAAAAATTTACCATCTAAATGCCCACGATTCTGATTTGAGCTATGTGTTGGCCAATACGTGAAATTATCCGTTTACTCAACTTTACACCCGTTTTCCAAAATGGCTTTATATAGTTCCTTCGGGGTGTTCAAATGCGATCCACAGCAAGTATTCTTAGCATTTAAATCTCCACCCATAGAAATCTCGAATCATGTTTTGTTATGAGATTTTTATAATCAATTGACCTAATTGAGTTACGCGAAGCGTTGTATACTGACGTTATCAACAGTTTCTGCGAGTTTGTTGTTAATTGAACGGTGGTTGTTTGAAATTCATCAGTATTTAGATTTTCTTCTTCGTAATCTTTTATGTTTATATGTAGTAATCGCCGTAGTCTAGGAGGCTTATTAGACGTGAGGTCACGTGTAGAGGTTAAAAGCCTTTATTTATTTGTTAAAATTAAGTTTTTATTTATTGGCTCAAGTCGGAACTCAAATAAATCACTTTAATGGTGCATTTATTATTAAATTTATTTTGGGAATTATTTCCTCGTTTATACTTAATTTTTGCTAATTCAACAATTTGAAATCAGTCACTTATTTCTAAGCAAATTCTTAAGACTATTACATACTAATTATTATTAAAGCACTTACATACTAGTTCATAACAATATATATGTTTGTGTGCTTGTTTATTAACTGACACTGAGTGCAACTCGATCCAAGCACAATTCCCACGTCAGCCAGCGGACAAAATAACAACAACCGTCAATGAATATAAGTAAATCGAGAGCACATCGCGTGTGCGGCAACGTCTTCTCATCAGATTTCTGCCAAAAACTCTGAGAGTAAATAAAATTGCCATGAAAAGTTTCGCAAAAATCTGTCGTTCTGTAGGTCCCGCCAATCATGGTAAAATGAACACACACACAACAAGTGTGAGAAGCTAGGTCGTAATCCTGACTGAAGGGTTGTAATGACCAATTATGCATATATATAAGTATAGTAAATGGTAAAGCTCTGACGCCTTTTGATTTTATGAGAAATTACCAAACAATTCGTGCAACACTATTGCCTTTTGCGGGATGATAATCAATCTTTAACCGACATTCATTGAAAGTGCCAGATACTTTGGTTATTGCAAGGAGGCTAAAAAAATTTTATGTTGAGAATTAACTTAAACTCTTGAATGGCCTGATAGTCTAGTGAGTAGTGTGCTAGACTATTAGTGTGAGGATAATGGGTTCGATTCCCACCAGAGACTGGTCTGTGACACTACACCGATCACATTGTCGAAGTTACTTAGCTCGTAATGTAATTGTGTAATTGTGTAATTGTAGTGTAATTGTATTGTATTTAATAAATGAAACTCATTTATTCTTTGGATGCTTGAAATATGAGAATTTGCTCCGTAAAGGGTCGTGTATCAAGAAGTTCCCGCAAACCCCAAAATCCCTAGAAAGATTTGAGTGTCGCCTTACACTTAAGAATATCAATAAATCTTTCAACGTGGAAAACGCATTGATAATATAAAGTATACCTGTTGATGAATGCATACTTAATTAATACTTATAAATTTTTAAAAATTATTAATATTTTGTGATCCTCAGATCCCTTAAAATTTTAAGCAAAATCTGTCCAGATAAAACAATAATTCGATGTCAAACCCAAATATACATACATATATCTAAAGGTATATACGCATATAAAGAATAGAGTTTACAAAGATATTTCATAATTTATACAAGAATTAGTGAACTGCAATTTTTATACCTTTTACTTTTATTGATTTTGATATTATTACGAAATTGTTCTGTTTTATATTACGAAAAAATTTATTTATTGTATCTAAAATGGAAGCATTGAATTTGTTTATTTTGCAACTTGAAATATTGATAATATAAATTTTTTAAATATGCAGCTTAGCTTTTTAATCAAAATCATTAGTATTTCCATAATAAAATATAAATTTTATTTAATGTTTATTTTTTATATCTTTACTTCTTTCGTAGCAAAATGATAACATTAACCGAATCCTTGGAGCCAATGCGGAAAAGATCTTCCTCAGCAACCGAAACTTCTAATAATGATAGGAAGCCAACAAAACATTTAGACATCTCAAGTAATTATATTCATAACGGTAGGTAAATATATCTTACGTACGTTAGTGTGAGCCTTATTAAAAAAAATGCTGCATATCCGGCACGTTCGGGACCAGCTCGTTGTCGGACTACCAAAAATTCTGGTCTATCGTGTATTTCACTTAGATTTAAAAAGTCATAATGTCTTTTTGTTTTCTTGACTTTTGGCGTTTAGTATAAAAATTATTTTGTAATGCTATAAAAATCAACAATATCTGAAGCACTATAGCTAATACTATCCTCGTGTTAAAAATCACCTACAAAATACTAATACTAATTTCTATACATTTACACCAAAATGCATTAAGAACAAAACTGTCCTTCTAAAAGGCATTAGCGCAGATACAGATCCCGAATTAATATGAACTACATAAACACGATAAAGATGTTAAAGTTGGTCTTTTTAATACGAATAAGTATAAAAAACTCAACATTCTTAGTGATACTTTCAACAGATAGTAACACTCGGCATTTAAAAAACATAAGGGGTATTCTTTACCACCGTATACATTGGGAAGCACTACGTGTCCGAAATTGCCGGAATTGTCAAGGCTTTTTTCACAGTGCTTCTAATTGTTGCAGGCAACCGAGGTGCGTAAAATGTAATTAATCACATGAGATTGGAAAATGTTTAATAACAAATGTTAGTGAGAATGAACGCGATAAATTGTTTTGTGTGGTATCAAAGAATATGGATATAAAGAATGCGCATTTTAACATATTTTGGAATATTTTTCAAAAACATTTCCTGACGCGGGAGGAAAGATAGTAGGGAAGGAAACAGAATCACAATGTAACCAGTGGCGTCAATTATGACGTTTGAAAAACGCTAAAATCAGCAGTTTTAACCCTCCCCGTAGAGGGAGAAAAAAGATGTTAAAACTTTTTGCGAAACAAATGTGTTAGAAGCAACAGGTATACGGAGTGAAAACTGGCGGATAAAGTGGAAAAATTAAATGTAAACAAACATTTATTTTGAGTTTAAAATGGGCAAATTTGGAGTATTTTTTAATTTCTTCAATGAAAATGTTAAAAATATGTAAATATTTAATTATTAATCGATTTGTATGTTATTTTTGGTCACAATGGATATAGTTTCTTGTGCAAAAGGAAAGTAAGAAGCTAAATATATCAAGATCAAATAAGACATATTGCTTATAAAAATTTTTTCTTGTAGAACTTTATGTATATTACCAGTATTTATTAATTTCTTGAATGAAAAAGTTAAAATTCCGTAATTTTTTCATTATTAATCGAACTTCTAGCAATTTCCCTTCTCGTTGAGAAAAGTTCCGTGTGCAGAAGGTTTGTAAAAATAAAAATATAACAAAATATATACTCATAACTTTTTGTGTTAGGAATTTGTGAATATACCTCTAAATTGGTTAAATACTAAGTTAGTGACGACCGATGAAAAGTGTCATAAGAAATACATTAATTCCGAATTATGTTTTCCTGATAAAACGGTTCATCTCCTTCCAAAATTATTCTAATATTCTACAAAAATATCATAAATTTCTACCAAAATAGAATAATAAAAACCCACCCCGAAATGTAAAAAAACGTAAACAAAATAGAAAGGCAGCCAGAGAGGGACAGAAATACTTTTTGATTATATCTGCTGTCTCTTTCTAAGTGGCGGGTTAAACGTCAAAAGCCCCGTGACGTATCAGTTTATTTGTGAACAGAATGCAATAGCGTAAAAATGCGTTATTCTCGTCACTTACTCTGATCAGTGTTGCCACGAAAAAAATAAGAAAAAAATATAACCAAAATTAAATTGAAAGTATTTTTTTATTTTAATTATTTTTTTTTTTTTTTTCAAATATAAATTATAATTTATACAACATAGTAAGAAAAGAAACAAAAAATAACAATATAAAATTTTAGTCTTACCGATTAATTCATTTCTACAAATAAAAGCTCTTTGCAAATTTTGGTTAAAAATAGTTAAAAACGGCAACACTGGCTGTGATTAGTAAGTAAGAGAGAAAATAAGTAGAGAGAATTTATTAATTTACAGCCATAGCAAAGTGTTAGTGATATAAGCTATTTTGATTGTCATTTCAACAACATAAATTAAGCTATCTTTGGTTTTGGTTAATAATTTTAGATCAATAAAATAAAACAATTTAAATTTTATTAAAATATCATAAAGATATTCATCTTTGGCTTAAAAATTGGACCATGTGTAACAAAAAAAAATAAAAAACCAATTTTGCATTAATAGAAAATAGCGAGAATTCCAAAGCATTTAAAAAAAATTACAATATTGCGATAAAATAAAAAAAAAAAATGAAATACGCCCAGCTAATGACAGAACATTTTTAACATAAAATATTTTTTGAGTGTCATTCTGAAATAAAATAATAAAACATCCGCCGCACATGTCTTCTTGTCTCAGTCTGATAGACAACTAAATCAAAAACCATAAAAATACATGTGAGTTCTCTCTACACATTTGTGAGAGCGGGTCGTAATGTTAAAAAGATTTTGGTAAGAGCGGGTCGTAATGCTAAAAAGATTTTGGTAAGAGCGGGTCGTAATGTGAAAAAGCTTTTGGCGAGAGCTGATCGTAATGTTAAAAAGATTTTCGTGAGAGCGGGTCGTAACGTTACAACCCGCCATACTCTTTGGTTAACGTAACAAGTATGGCCATCCTGCTTCGTACAGAGGTTGTAAAAAATATAAGAATCTACAAACCAAAATGAAACAGAGAAGAATTCTTCTAAAGCAGAACACGAGAATAAATTCATCTATGGTGAACCTTGACATAAGCTACGTGAATATTCATAATTATAAGAATATTTCATTTCACTTTATTTCATTTAATATATTAATACTGTTTTACAATTGTCTTATATATATTAAAGAGTTTAGAAACTTTGTTACTTTTCTACTTAGTAGTTAAATTTGAATTTAGTGAGGTTTTAAATAATATTTTAATATACAAAAGGAAATTATAATAATATAAACCTTTTAAACCCCATTCTCATAGAACTGAAAAATTCAGTACTGAACTTATCAAATAATTTAATAATTAATTTCCAAAAACAATTGCATCTTCAGTCCTCACGAATAGATACCTTATTCACATTCATCGAGGGTTAATGCGTCCAAATATTAATGATGGTAATATTATATTCAAAAAAAACTAAATATTTTACACTTAAATGTAAACTCTTTAAGAAAGCTAGACTGTTGAAATTCATAATTTTAGAACTTTTAAAAATACTTATAAATGAGGTTCTTGTGACTCGAATCATTCATCAAAATTTTGTCTTAGTTGCATTTAAAAAAAGACACATAAGCAAAACACATAGAGCGGCAAGCAGGCAAACACACTACCATTTAGTGAGTATTTTAGTATTCGTCTGCGAATTATACATATTTGTGATTCTTGTAAATGTTGAATTATGGAAAGTCGAAATCAGCGACATCAGACGTGTTGTATATGATGAGTATATGTATATGATGAGTACTTCAAACTTTGGCTTTGAGTAGAGGTTCCATGATATTAAAATAAGCATGAATGCGTATTAGTATCAGAAAATATGAGTATAATTCGAAAACAAAAACAATTCATGAATCTTTAATAATGAACTACGTATTTTTTCAAAAAATTATTAAATTCTTATTATTATATTGTATCTACAATCTCATATTTCAAACGTTTTTAAAAGGTAAAAACGTATTGTGTTGTGTATTTAAATAAATAGTAAAACAGAAAATAGAAAATAATAGTTTTTTAAGGTAACAACGTAGCAATTGGTTTTAGAACGGTGCAGACAATAAAGAAGACTTCAAAGGAGGAGTTCAAAGAAAATATAGACTTTAAATCGATAAGTCGGACTATTGCGTTGAATTTAGTTTTAAATAAAAAAGTTTTGTCAATTGCGTATTTTTATAAACTGAATACTTCTGTCAATTAAAGAAATATAAATATATCGAAATATTTTACATTCGGGGGCTCAAACCCTTTTAAATTTTAAGGGGACTGCCCGGTTACAAAAAGTGGAGAAAAAACGCGGTGGCAGAGCTATACATACGCCCTTGTTCTGAAAAACGCATATCGTTTAATGTTCGCGTTTTCAATTTGAAAACGACAAATAGGTCTTCTGACAAACGAAATCGCTAGAAATTTGGTGTTTTCAAATCGTTAGTGTACAGTTTTTTATTTAAACTGTACCTTAAATTAACAATAAAATTGTACACAATTTTAGCATTTTTTGACGATTTAAATTAAAAATATAGATGCATAAATTTGCTTTGAGTTTGTGTATTGTCTGTATCATTTATTTACTTATCAATTGGGGATTTATGCAAACAGTTGATCAGGTTGATCTTCGAAAAAAATTTAACGCTAGTGGTGTTAATGTTACAACTAATTATTCGGTTTTTCTTTTTAAACTTTTGATATTAATATTTGCAATTTATTAAATCGACATATCTATATTAAATCGTAAAAATAAATTCTTAATAAATTTTAAAATAACTACACGTGCTTAAAATTACCAATTATTCGTGAGTGCTCATAAGTAACATCTCTAACTGAAAACAAACATTTGCCACAATTTTTCTGACACCTCACAAATAAAATACGCGAATTATATATAAATTACGCATGATCTGGATTGTCCAATGAATTGGAAAAGTCCCTTAGTGTTTTTAATTAACATTTTTTTGTTTTTGGTTTTTTGGAGCTAATATCTACACTGTTCACATTTTAAATTTTGTTTTCATTGTTCGAATGCAACTTCGAAACAAGATGGTGAAAACAGCAAAGCTAGAAGCTGAAACGGTATAAAATACGATGATCTTAAAAGCATTTATTTTATTTATTTATTTTATAGCATATCACATACAACAAGAAATTCATCTTTTAAATTACAGTATGTGATTATTTAATGATTACAAAAAATGGTGTAGATACAATGAAATAAAAGTAGAAAACACGAACAATATAAAAATAATAATAAGTAATAACAGGACCAAAAATATATGAATAAATATATGTAATAATTTGACATTAAAATTTAGAAAATAAAATTTTTTTAAATTACAAAGCGCTGCCATTAATTGCCGTATTGTATTTGTAAAGAACTGCCATTCGGATATTAAAGTTCGATATCTTAATTGAATGATTTTATTTCCTCTGTTTGATCTTGCAAATTGAATACGATTAAATAAGTAAGATGATTCTTGCGTGTAGATAACCTTGTGAAGTAAAATTAATGATTTGATTTTAAATAAGTCCATTAGCTCAGCACCATATAATGATTTTGAATACTGAGAAGTACCATCATATCTTCTTGTTCCGTAGACATATCTAAGAATCGCGTTATATGCTGCAGTCAAACTAGTTCTGCTTGCCGAATCGCAATAAGCAAAAATTTCGCAGTCATATAACAACTTGGGCGTTAAGTAGGTTTCCGCAAGAAGCACACGAATATTAAGAGGTGTAATGTGTTGTAGGGGATATAATGTTATAAGCATAGAAAAAATTGTTAGGGAGACAGTATTTATGTTATTATACCGTGTTTTTGTTGTTGATTCCACTACAGAAATGCTTTGATTTCCTAAAGTGATCCGGATATCAACGACACAAAATAATTCAAAAAGAAATAGGTTATATTGAAAAAAATTAAGCTAATGAAACTTTTCATGAATGCATTCACATTCTGGAAATTGCGTGGTAAGAAAAGGGGAAGAGAAAGCATCAATACGAAATATAGCCGATAGCATCAAAATGTGTTTATAACTGATATGTTGTTCCTGATGTAAACAAATGAATATGACTGTTTAAACGACTATGATGTTATTGGACGATTTACAAAGACGGTCAATAAAAATGAATGAAAGTTAGCCCAATGGATTCACCCAAGCTGTCCGAAAAAATTTTTGTCTGGACAAATTTGTTTTTTAAAGTTTTCTGCACCCCGATTTCAAAAAAAAATTGTCCGAAAAATCTGAACTGCCAGGCGACTCTTAAAGAAAATTCAAATTTTATATTATCTATATGGACATATCAATTCAAATATATCGTATTGGCAGTTCTATTAAAGTTTGTCCGGTCAGAATATAAAATTAAATCAAATCGAGTTGAAAGTTGTTCATAAAAAATATATTATCTATCCCTCAAGAAGAAACCTGCCAGGCTATATAAAATGTTGCCAAATTTGTAGATTTATCGGAATTTTTCAGTTTTTTGAAGTGTGAAACAGTTACATGAATGTTATTAAAAAAGAAAAATAGTTTTTTTTTTTTTCAAATCGCGGCAGGTATTCAACTTTTTTAAATAACTTCAAAGAAGCAGTTAAGAGCTATAAAAACAAATCTGCACGCATTTATAATGATTCTCAATTTCACTAAGCTGAAGTATAACTAAAATATCTCAACTCTCTTGCATTCACAATCAATTTTATTTGACTTCGCTATATTGTCGCATAGCAAGCACACAAAACAAAATAAGCAGTTTATTGAAATATGCGCTGCAAAAGCTAATGAGAATTTAGCAACGACAAACAACATTTTTTTTTGAGTCGTGAACCGCAATCGACCATCATTATAATGCAACAATATTTTAATGTGTACCATCTTTTTTAACTGTAACTTCTTTTTTATACAACCATACGTACTAATTCTATTATATATACGCCCATGTTCTGGAAAACGCAGCGTTTTCAAATCGCTTACGGTTTGAAAAACGCAAAACGCATGACAGCCTGTTCTGAAAACGAAGCGATTTGCTGGCGTTTTGCATTTTTCGAAGATGCATTCGAACAATGAAAACATATGTTTTATCATAACAAAACATAAACAAATGAAAAAAGTGTAAAATGCCTACAAAGTATCTGCTTGCTATATTAGCTTTAAAAAACCAAAAAGCAAAAGAAATGTTAATGAAAAAACACTAAGGGGTTTTCCAATCCATTGAACAATCCAGATCATGCGTAATTTATATATAATTTACGTATTTTATTTGTGATTTGTCAGAAAAATTGTGGCAAATGCTTCTTTCTAGTTAGAGGTGTTACTTATAAGCACTCACGAATAATTGGTAATTTTAACACGGGTAGCCGATTTGCTCTCATAAAAGTTTTAAAGAACTTTATACAGGTTTTAAATTATTTTTTAACTTTTATTAAGGGTTTAGGATTTAATATAGATATGTGAATTTAATAAATTGCAAATATTAATATCAAAAGTTTAAAAAGAAAAACCAAATAATTAGTTGTAAAATTAACAGAAAATCTGGGGCATGTATATCCCTTAGTGAATTCTCAATAGAAGAAGTGGTAACGTTATTGAAGGCCCTCTCTATATCAAAGAAAGCCGATAGTGTGTACTCCCCTAGCCAAATTCGCCTCAACAAAACCAGTCGACATCATCCTACGGAAACGAGCCACATCAGCAACGACCTCGATACTAGTGCAGAAACTCATCCATGTGGTTTTCTTTGAGCGCTTTATTGCCCCCTTCTGGTCATTAAAATTGGATCTATATGCAAACCAGTCAACATCCCTTCCCGACTTCTTAGCCTTATTAGAGAGTCTCCTAGTATAACAGCGGAGTCTCTGGAGTTCCGCATTCCACCAGGCAGGCTGGCTCCTCTCATCTGGGTAAGTGAGAGGGCATGAATCTCTATAACAAGACAACAAAATATCCGTCAAAATGATCGAGTTGGATGATCATTGATGCCAGGAGTGGAGCGTCTCCAAAGGGCTCTAAGCTCCGCCTCCACAACCCTTTCATGCCTGATCCAGTTGGTTCTTTTTGGATTTCTAAAAGACATGTTAAGGCTCCTAGATAGATTAATACAGCAGGATATCAGTTGGCGATCAGAGAAAGAACACTAATCTGAACTCTCCAGTCCGTAATCATATACCTATCCTATGTTCGTGAGCGTGATGTTAATTACCGCCTCCCTAACACGGTTTCTAAACGTTGTTACCAACATTACAAATGTTGAGCCTATTAAGAATAATAAAATTCAAAATAGACTCACCCATTGGGTGTGATGAGCATTGGCATCACAACCCAAGACAAGGCAACATCTTTTCCTCTACGAATGTCCACCAGTAGTTCAATTAGGTCATCAGGAGGTGATGCAGTCTCGTACTGGGTTATCTGACACGACTATATCCCGATGACGGAATTTTGTGCGTGCCAACCCACATAACACTACACCACCCTTGCCCTTAGGGAATCCTAATCAATAGCGATCCTAAGATCGCAGCCTTTCCTACAATTACCAGTCAGAGAGTTGACAACTAAACACGAGATGGTGTTCAATCCGTTATTCTGCTTGCAAATAAGTTTGGGTTTGATATCTACACGCCTAAAAGTAGGCTAAACCCATACCGTCGCTATTGGACTTAGAGGGAGGTCGGATTGTGGCACCACCTCCAAGCGAGCACCAGGCCAGAGTTCACCAAGGCGCTTCACTGATTCCACAAGGAACTTCACAGTTCACCCTGTTCACTACCTTGATACCTTTGGACCAACCGATGGAAGATATGCGGGCATTCCTGCCATCACAACTCTTCTCCATCGTAAATTCAATGAGCCTTTCTTCAACTAGATTCCACCTTTCAAGAGAGATTCTGCCATCCAAATCCGACCTGTCGATGAAAGCCAGCTGAAGGGAAGGATTAGTTCCCAGGTCACTTTGTTTCTTAGGACGCTTGAAGCCGGAGGAAGGTTAATCGTCGGATCTGTTTCTCTTCATACGATTCCCCTTGCGAGAATCCTGCAAAGAACACATATCCACCGAAGTATGCCCCTCCGCCTCCTTCGCCCCCAACCTTATGCCCTTCATCCGTGATAAAGGATTAGCTGTATTTTCTACCCCATTTCCTTCATCCATTGTAGAAGGAACACCATCACCCTTTCTCTTCACCGGAGGTTTGGAAACCCTGGTGTTTTCCTTTGCTCCAGTTGGGAGTAAGGATGTAGAACCATCATGCTCCTTGCTTGCGGCTTGAGAGGTAGAAGAAAACAAAAACGGTTAACAAATTCCATTACATTCAGAAATTTGTGAAATTTGTTAACCGTATGTATACACAAAAGCTAACAAATTTCAGAAATTTTTTAACCAATGCAAAAACCGTCTTAACATCGAGAAAAAATGTCACAATTATAACTATTTCCAACGAAAACGGATTGGTTTTTTTGTAATTGTGTATATTAGTATTTTGTTCTCAACGTTCCCCTATATTGTATGGCAATTACTTGGCAATGAAATCCTCGCTTTTCTGACTAACAAAATTAATAATGTGATATGAATTTTTTTTGTCAGATTTTCGGTATATTACCGCATCTTAGTAAAGAAATTTTTAAATATTTTCGGGTGTCATAGAATCCAGTGTTGTCGGTATTGGTTTTAAAAACGACAAAAATTTTGCATTAGTGCCATAAAATCCAATGTTATCGATTTTATGTCCGAACTAGAATTATTGGCGGTTTTGTTATTAGAAACAAACCGATTTTGTTTACGCGCGAGGTTTCTTTCTTAAAGTAGAATATTTTTGCAAAATGAAAGTAATTTATTATTTATTTTAAAAATGTATTCAAAATTTTTGTTTATATTGATTTTAATTATATGCATATAGGGGAAAACGTAAAAATAGAGTTCAAAACCCTTTATTTTTAGAATTTATGCAAAAATATCCAGACATTGCAAAGGGGTTTAAAAACCGCGATAAGCCCACGGTGGATTCCCTATGGCAGCAACTGGTGAAATCGTTGAATAGAGAGAATTTTTTATTTATTGTAAAATAATCTCTTGCTTGGTGCGGTCACATCTAAAAAATATTTGCCAAAAAACATAAAATATTTGTTTGCCATAATGTGACCACAAAATAAATTTGCGTGGCAAACAGAAAATTCCGCCATTTTTGGCAAATAAAATTGTTTGCCGGCAAATAAAAGTTTTTTTAATATGACCACCCTGTGACAAATATTTTTATGATTTTTTGGCAAATATTTGTTTGCTCTTACATATTTATCGTAAGGGCAAACAGTGGCAAATAACAGCTGTTTAAGACTGTGTTGCATACTAACAAAACTAAAACATCACTAAAATCGCAAAAAAAAATGGATGAATACAAATTTGAAGACAATAAATAATTTATTTTATGGAAACCTTTTTATTTGTTGTAAATATATTCATTATATAGATATAAATATTTGGGTGCCTGCATATACAGAGATACATTCAAAGCCTGAAATATGAATTCACGTTAATGCATATATCAATTGTTGTACCTTTCTAGATGAAAGCTATTCAGGGGTTTTAATGATTTTTCAGTATATTTGTTATTTTTTTAAATCTCTTTAAAGGAAAAGATGCCTGAAACGACTTAACTCTTTAATACATGTTTTTGTTATAGAAAAATTTTTTCATTATTATTGTAATGATTTTAATTTTTTTTCCAAATTATCACGATAAATTTTGTTCCTGAAAATAAACATGTTAAAATATTCAAAGTACAATGTAATGATTGGAACTCTTGAAGTGGATGGTACGAGTCATTGTAATGGAGAATTGTAAATCAACGCAGCAACATAATTCCAATTTTTCTTTACACACATAGAGTACATTTTGGAATTCAATCATTCATTCAATCATTTTTGAGGATAAATATTCAAACAAAGTGACCTGAAAACCATTCTCAAAAATATCGATAAATAATTTTCAATTAGACCTAAAAGAATTCCTTCAATTTTTAGATGTAACATCTATTTTAAGTTATGTACATCATTACAGCGATTTTCAAATATGGTGATTGGCTGCACTGGAAAAATGTAAACATTTGTTTATGTTAATTTTATTGTAATTAAAAACATAATTTTTCAGTTTTTTTCTTATTTTATGCATGAAACCCATTTCCAAAGCCATAATCGTCTTTCTTTTTTTTCCCTTCCCAAAATAGCACAGAAGCTCCGCAACACAAAACGAAAAAATATTCACTTTCTATTATGTGTGAAAATGTGTATAAATATTTTTGTTTTCCAAAATTCTGGTCAAACATGTGTTTTTTGGCAAATATTTTTTAAATGTGACCACATCGCAAACATGTTTGCCAAATTTTTGTTTGCCGCTATTTTAAGAAACAAAAATGGGCAAATAAATGTGCGTAGTGTAACCACAAAACAAAATATTAGTTATTTCAGTCATATTTCTGACAAACAAGGGAAAACAAAATTATGGCAAACATTTGCCATATCTGGCCGCACCTTTAGTGCTTTTCATAGTTTCACCTATCCAGATATATGCTTGAATCGTTGTCAGCTCTTTGATATGACCCTTCAGTTAAAAACGAGACTGCAAGTTGTAGTATTGGTGGAATCTGGGAACCTGAAAGATGCTCTTTAATTGTGTCTAATACCACACAAAAAGCGTCTTTGTTTAGCCGGTAGTATTCTTTGAACCTGCAAAGCAACTTTAGATTTGAACGCACATTATAACAAATATACATATGCTATTTCCGGCAGCTCAAGCAGATAGTTGCAGTTTCGCAACGTTTTTCTTCTCAGTTTTTCTAAACTTTCTTTCTCTAGCAGCAACAGCAATGCTCATTCTATTTATTTATTTTAGTAAAACACTATAATCCGTATAATTTTTACAATCACACTTTATTTATCATACGAAAAATTAAGTTAAAATTGTAAACAATAATACAAATGTAAACAATAGCTGATTGGAATATTGGTTTTAATTGTGTTCGAATATAAAGAAACCTACTTGGTTTTGTGACACCAAATGAATGCAATATTGGTTTTCAAAAACGACAAAAGACAAAACTGACTTGGATACTATGACACCCCTGATTAATATATTCCAGATTTTTACATGATTTATTGTCATAATTACAGCTTGCCGTTAAACTTGGGTTTAGTGAAAGATAACTTTAGCTAAAGGGAACTGTAAAGTTACCTTTAACTTATTTTCGTTGTTACAATTTACAGATAAAATAAAGTTAACTGCTTTAAAAAATATTGCAGTGCCGGAGCAATGTCGATAAAACTGTTCAATTAAACAACTTTTTTTAAACGCAGTGACAATGATGGGCTTCGTTTTTTTTTTTTTTATTTAGATGCTCATTTCGTTCATATTTAAAGTTCTCATAATTGAAAATTATATATAATAATATAATATTGCAAGTTCAAACATAAACTTAACTTTAAAAGTTGCCGGTAGAATGATCGGCCCTTTATCTTAACTCTCACTTCTACCACTCTCCACTTATAATAATGAAAGACAATTTATCTGCCCGTTAAAATCCTCCCTTCAGTTGTAATAATGGCTCTGAATGCTTTTAGAAAATAAAGCAAATTTAAATTACGAATTGTGTTAATGGATAAGTGTATTCAAAACTGTTTATTATTTCTATTAAATAATACAAAATTAAATCTTAAGTTAATAATAATAATATTTTTACGAAATTCGAAATTTTTTTTATAAATAATATTTAATTTATTTTCAGTTCAAAGTTATAGTCGAGATAGGTGTGACAGTTTACCTTCCAGAAATCGAACATCTAGTGAATGCAGCAATCACAGCGTTCGTGTGACACCAACAACATCAGTGCAACGCGTAATTAATTTCCACATTAGTAATACACCCCCTATTACCTGTTCGGCAAGTGAGGAATCCGTTAGTGTTGATGATTCAGAAGAATGTTTAGGAGTGGCCAACATTTTAAGGTAATTTCTGAAAGTAAATTTTGCAATTTAAGTGTTAAATGCAATTTTTTGTTAACACTATATTCGTGACCATAAGTCTCTGTGTTTGTAACATCTATCTTATAGGGTTGTTTACCCATTATTACATTAGTGCATTTCGACATGTTTATCATGTTCTTTCATCCAATTAAACAAGGTCTTTATCAATTTTGCTTGGAGTTTTCGTAATTTTAAATTCAATCGATTGGGGACACAGAATAACTGTATGTCTTATCTTATCCGTCTGTTGGTTAAGTGGAACATTACTCTTTCTTTGGCTCTATGTTCCGCAGTCAACTGGTTCTGCATATGCGCGTCCTTTTCTTTACTGTTTAACTATCAAGTTTAACTTGCTGAACCTTAGAAGATTTTAGGAACCGATTATTTAAGCTAACGCATAGCGATAATAAAGTTCTTTTTCCATGTACAACGGTCAAAATATATAGGCGAGGTGGAAATATAAATAGTCATAGGGTCACAAAATCTATTAAAGTGTCTTCAGATTAAATATGTGTTACACATTTGTTTTTCAAAAATCTCAAAGATCGGAGAAATGGAAGATAATTCGTAAATACGCTTTGTGCAAGATCGGCTTATTGCCCTGTAATACAGATCATCATCCCATCTTACACAATGTTGTAGTCAGGCCAATACAGTTGTTTTAATTACAAAGAAAGTTAGTTGTCACTCATTTTCACTATGCAATTATAATGGTTAATCAACCGATGTGCTACTTAAACTCTGGTGAAAACTCTATTTAAGTAGTATGTTCTAAAAGAAATTGTGCATTAGTTTCTTTAAAATTAAAATAAACAAATTGATCTTATAACCCTGGAAAACAGGTCATGTATCAGAAAATACACAGCAATAATATTTAATTAACAACGGTTACTCTTTAAAATTGGTTTTTATATATAGGGAACAGTAATACTTTTCAAACTGTATTATCCTTTATTTGTGTATTAAACTTTATTATCGCCCATGTTCTGGAAAACGCAGCGTTTTCAAATCGCTTACGGTTTGAAAAACGCAAAACGCATGAAAACCTGTTCTGAAAACGAAGCGTTTTGCTGGCGTTTTGCATTTTTCGAAGTTGCATTCGAACAATGAAAACATATGTTTTGTCATAACAAATGAAAAAAGTTAAAATGCCTACAGCGTATTTGCTTGCTATATTAGCTTTAAAAAAACAAAAAGCAAAAGAAAAGTTAATGGAAAAACACTAAAAGGCTTTTCCAATCCATTGGACAATCCAGATCATGCGTAATTTTTGTATAATTTACGTATTTTATTTGTGAGTTTTCAGAAAAATTGTGGCAAATATATCTTTTCAGTTAGAGATGTTACTTATAAACATTCACGAATAATTGGTACTTTTTAACACGGGTGGTCGGTTTAAAATAAAATTCTGTATGATTTATTTGCTCGCATAAACGTTTTAAAGTACTTTATACAGGTTTTAAATTATTTTTTAACTTTTATTAAGGGTTTATTTTTACCATTTAATATATATATGTGAATTTAATAAATTTCAAATATTAATATCAAAAGTTTAAAAAGAAATAACCAAATAATTAGTTGTAAAATTAACACCACTAGCATTAAATTTTTTTCGAAGATCGATCTGATCAGCTGTTTGCATAAATCGCCAGTTGATAAGTAAACAAATGGTACAAACAGTAAACAAACTCAAAACAAATTTTTGTATTCAATATTTTTAATTTAAATCGTCAAAAAATGCTAAAAGTTTTCATTGAAATAAAAAGAAAACATATTAAATTTAAATTCTGTATAATTTTATTGTTAATTTAAGGTACAGTTTGAATAAAAAAGACCAGATCGCTTCAGTATACCCTAGCGATTTGAAAACGCCAAATTTCTAGCGATTTCTTTTGTCAGAACACCTACATGGCGTTTTCAAATCGAAAACGCAAACATTAAGCGATATGCGTTTTCCAGAACATGGGCGTATGTTTATTAAACTTTTTTTTTGTAAAGGCATGAATTATAAGGTTATTGTAATCCACATTTTTCTTTGCTTTAGTTTTTTCGCACTGAGTGGTCTTAATGCAATAGGTGGTTTTAACGTTGCAACCTTAATTAAAATCTGATTTTCCCATACAAAATTATTATGTTATAACCATCTTGAAACATTTTTTAATTGGTTTTGTTTTAATTTTAGGTGTGAAAACACTATTAAATAAATATTTAGAATTTTTCAGAAATTCACATAAATTGAAGAATGAGTAATTTTTATTTACAATAAAAAAAATTAAAATTTACCTTCCTTCCAAGAGGTTTAAAATTTTCGAATGAATTTACATTTCTAGGTAATCCGTTGTTAATTTTTTCTGACAACAAATGTTGTCAACTTCGTTACAATGCCAAACATAGCGTCATTGTTAAGTATATTTATAAAATTTTTAAATCGTAAGAAAATATGTGTGTATCTAAAGAGCAGAAATTTGTTTAAATTGAAATAGAATTTGTTCAAGAGAAATAATGTTTTAGTGAAATTGCAATAATATGGAATCATTAAAATTTTAAAAAACAGGGCATAATATGTTTGTTCTCCACGTTCAAATTAATTTGCAAACTAGTTTGCAAACTCTTGAGTTTGTAGGAGAGAGGGGAAAAAGGAGCAAAATGGGAACGAGTTACAAAAGATACTTTCTTAGATTTACAGGTTATTTTAATTAACCTGTAAAAGGATTTTTTTTTCCTATATATTTATTTGCAATCTATTTACATATATGTATACAATAATAAGCAAATTGAGTAACAATAATAAAACAAAATTACATTAGTATTAATCTCCAATGAGACTAAAACAAAAAAGGTATTAAAATATATTAATTTTCTTAAATAATATTTACATATTTACATTTTTTTTTTATTTTCTAAATGGCAGGTCTAAAACATGAAACCTTTTAAGTCTTACAATTTCTTCACTTTCATCTTGTAAAGTAATCGCTAGAGTGTTACTATGGTTACTAAGTCTGTCAATATATTTCCTACTGAATTTTTTGATCTCATTTTTAACTTTAGATATTCCTAAAGTAATAAACCAAGGAGCATCTAATATCATTCTTAGAGTTTTAGACTGATAACGCTGCAGAATTTCAATATTCGAATTACTCGCAGTTCCCTACAACTGTATTCCCATATGTCCATATGGGTTTGAGGATAGTTTTGTAGAGCAACAGTTTATTTTGCAAACTTAGCTCAGATTTTTTGCCAAGTAACCAATACATGCGTTTTGTTTTTATATTAAGTTGTTCTTTTTTGCTTTTTATAGGATCTTTCCAAGTTAATCTTCTATCAAGATGCATTCCGAGATATTTCACACAATTAAAGTTTGGTATTTGTTCGCCATTTAGAAAAATTGAAGGACAATCGCCTTTTCTTAATGCAAAAGTTATGTGCACCGATTTATCAGGATTGACACAAATATTCCATTTTTTAAGCCATATTGCTATGCTATTTAAATAGTTTTGAATTGCATTCGATGCTTCTGTTGGACAATCATTATTTGCTATTAATGCTGTATCGTCGGCATATGTGGCAACTGTAACATCTTCCGTAAAATGCATATCTGATGTATATATAGTGTAAAGAACAGGGCCAAGCTCCAGCTTTTATTTCACATATATCCGAAACAGAGTTGTTGATTTTAACATAAAAATAACGGTCACTTAAGTATGATTTAAGAACTAAATAAAAAGGTGCAGGTAGAAGTAATTTTAGTTTGAAAAGAAGACCAGGATGCCACACTCTGTCAAAGGCTTGTTTTACGTCCCAAAAAACTGCAGAACAATATTGTTTCCTCTCTAAGGCATTTTGAACAACATTAACAATGCGATGGCATTGTTCAGGCGTACCATGCTGATGACGAAAGCCAAACTGATATTGCGGAATGATGTTTTTATTATCTAAAATTGGCTGAAGTCTTTTCAGAAAGATTTTCTCAAATATTTTTGAAAAAGTGCACAATAAACTTATTGGTCTATAGGAACTTATAATGTTATCTGGTTTATTCGGTTTAGCCACAGTTATAATTTCCGCGCATTTCCATTGAACTGGGTAATAATTTAGCCTCAATATGGAGTTGTAAATAAAAGTTAATAGGAGTATAGCTTTTTTGGGTAACATTTTTACGTATTTCGCTCCTATTTGGTCATATCCAGGCGCTTTTTTAACGTTTAGTATAGATATTTCTCGTTCAACTTCTTTTGGGGTTATATGTCTGACAGGTAACCTGTAAAAGGATAAGAGCAAATTATGCACCCATTTACAAATTATGCAATTATATACCCTTCTACAAATTTTATACTGACTTAAAAAATTAGATGCATCAACGGGCAATATTTTGAGGATAACTAACTAAACAGTTTAAATATCTTAGAAGTGTTCGAAAAGTCTTCAAAAGACAGATACAAGTTCATGCGTTCATAGTTCGCTGCATAAATAAATGCAGACATCCAAACTAGCATTCTTGAAGTAAGCTCGACTCTATCACAAGTCAGACCGAATACAAATTTCCAAGAGAACAAAGAGCATTATTTTAAAGCCATCCTCTATATGATCTGCCTTGTTGTTCATAAGTGGAAGAAATTAATATCAAATTAAAGCTTGAAGTTTATTTTTATTCTAAATTAAAGCATTTTTCTTCAGAGCTGCCTTCAAGACAAAAAATTGTCAAAACAAAATACCAATATTACGCAACTACTAAAAATTAAGAAATATATAGTAATGAATTTATAAAAGTGTATTTAATGATAGTGTTAAGCTTTTCTTACAACTATAAGTCTTCTGGGCCAAGTGATTTCTTTGGTTTTAGGTTCCCCTATGTTCATCGCAGCGATTTTTAATGTGTTTTGTTGAAAACGTGTTATTTAGATAACTAGGATTTTATATAATTCCAATTATTTTATAATGGATATTTAGTTTTTACCTTGAAGAGACGATTTATATAAACTTAATATATTGTTACGCAAAAATAGTCGAAACGACCTAATATCGCAGCTTTTCATGTGCATAAACAAAAGAGTATCCAATTGCATATGAGCAGCGACCACTTGACTCAATGTTGCTGACCGTCACTGCAGCGTATGACGCCCAATAATAATGCGCACACGCGACTATCATTTGACACTTTGTTGAGTGATCGCTGGCAGTATTAATATGCACTATGTGTGTTGTTGTTGTTGTATTGCATAGCTAGTGATAGTATGTGGCTCTCTTCACACTTTACCGTGGGAATTATTATGGACAGCGGAAGCATGTCGTATGACATCCACTTGTCCCAAGATAAAGACACATACAAACCCTTTAATATATAATTAAGTATTGATTGTACATACAAACATGTCTTCTAGTATTAAGTCGAACTAAAATTGTATTAGAAGTAAGGGGTTGATTTGGAATTTTCAAATCAGTCAAAATTTTAGTATAAAAGAAGGAACATTTTCCCTCAAAATTTTAATTAATAAAAAATCTTTTATTCATATTCTACATGGCGATCCTGGCATTATTCTGGAAGTAATGCAATTAGAATTAGATTAGATGAAGGCAGACCCGAAACCTCTAACAATAGAGGAGTACAAGAAAAGACAGAGGAGGAGACAGACACCATCAACAACCTCCCAAGAAGAAAACGCCGAGGTGGCGTAGTACAAAAACTTAAGAGGGAGAAGACGATCCTCTTAAGGCTGCTGAAGGCGGACCCACCCCCTTCCTGGGCAGAGGCCTCCAGGATGTGGCTCAAGATAGACGAGATCTGACTACTGATAACTCAAGAAGTTCAAAGAAGGCAAGAAAAAAATATATAATTCAATCATTTTTACCGAAGTACGCCTAATTACGCATTCATAGCCCTGTAAGCGAGATTCGCTCGCGGCAATTTAGAATTTTTTTAAACAATAAATGAGTATATATTCAATTTAAATTAAAAAAAAAATAAAATATGGTAAAAAATAGACAAAATTAAATAAACTAAATATATTTACATTAAATTAAATATAGTTACATTTAGATTTAGATTAAAATTAAACAAAATTAAATAAAATCAAATTTAAAATTGACTAAATATTAAGAAAATGAAATAAATTTCAATTATACGATGAATAGAGTAAAAATTAGCCCTAAGAATCCCATTGAGGATAATCCTCAGATAAAAACAAAAAGTAGCAATGATGAATACTTAATATGGTTAACCAAAAATTGGAAAGCAATAGGAATGAATAAGACTCCAACTATGGAGGATGTAATTAATAAGGGTTCAGTGGGAGAAGAAACAGTCAAAATGTTAAGAAATTTTAAGGTTTAATAGTTAGAATAATATTGTTAGGATTGAATTTTATGTTGCGTATTTATTCACTACATAATGGAAGATTAAAGAAAAAGTATTCAAATAGAGCTAATGACTTGGATAAAATATAGATAATTTTTTTTTTTTTTTTGGTGATGGAATGGCGGGATATTTTGAATAAAGCAAGACTTATAAAAGAGAATTTTGACCGAACATACAAATGTTTAAAATTTCAACATTTTCAGAATTTTTTTATATATTTAGAAAAATATAATAGTTCTATTTAACGTATACTACAATAGATTAACTCCAGCTAACAAGGTTGCAACTGATGCATTTTTTCAGGATTTGAAAAATAGAATTTTTAAAGTATCACTAAAGAAAGGCATACGTATTGAGTTACCAAATTCAGTACACAAGAGTGAACCCTATAACATAACGGGACTTACCGAAATAGTTTCGACAAACATGACTCAGACAATATTAGAATTTCTGAATACAGCTTCAAAGCTCGTAATCGACTTTGATGGCAAGTCAGAAAATCTTAAAGCTTTTGTAAATTCACTGCAATTGCTAAACACAATTAAAGGTGGTAATAAAGCGACAGCTGTGGCTCTTATAAAGACAAAACTTAAAAGGACCGCTTGAAATCTGATTGAGGATGAAAGTACAATATTAGAAATAATCAGCAAATTGTGCGCTACAGTCAAGGGCGAGTCGGTAGAAGTACTGACAGCTATAATTATGAATACTAGACAAAATAATAATACTGCAAACATTTACTGCAGTGAAATTGAAAACTTTACAAAATCATTGGAAAACGCATATATATCAGACGGACTATAATGTGAATTGGCAAACAAGTATTCAACGCAAGTTGCCGTTAAGACATTAACGAAAAATTGTACCAAAGATAGGGTAAAACTTATCATGACGCAGGCCAATTCAACAACATGAATGAGGCAATCACCAAATTTGTTAACAGTTGCACAGAAGCAAATGGCCAGCAGAATGCGTTGCTATATTTGGGTAAAAAATATAATCGTGCTGGTAATAGAGGAAATAATAATCAATATCGAAGGAAATATAACAATTTTCCCAATCAAAACATTAATAACAACTTCAGACCTTCACAAAGACCAGGAAATGACGGAAACGGGCAAGGTTTCAACGATAGACGTAGAAACTACGTAAGAGCAACTGACTCAAACGAAAACACATAATAATATATACAACCTTAATCTCAACTTAAGTTTTTTTGTACATATGGAAATTAATAATATTAATCACATAGTAAAGTTGTTGGTGGACACAGGAGCAGATATTTCAGTTGTAAAAAATAATTTCTTCAAACCACAACAAATAAATAAAAACATTACCACAACAATAACTGGAATAGGACAGGGAAACTTTTAAAAACTTTTTAATACCGCATTACTTTCAGGTGGTTCAGAACAATTTTCCCATACCTTGTGATGGAATTATTGGTTTGGACTTCTTGAAAAGATATAACTGCGTATTGGATTTCAATGAAGAGCATGATTATCTTGTTCTAAGACCCTCTAATCTGCAGCATACGATAGACATACCAATAACAAATAGTAATAATGAAATAACACTACCACCAAGGTCGGAAATGATAAGACAAATTAAATTTAAAAATCTTAAAAATGAAATATTGATATCAAATCCGGAAGTAACAACTGGAGATTTTGTACCAAATATCCTAATTAAATCCATCAAATCTTTAATTCGTTTTTTAAATACTAATGACAGTATAATTTAATCAGACAAAATAGAATTAAAACCGAAAACATCTCTGACTATAATGTAATTACAGAAAGGTCGAACAAAATTGAAAATAGACAATCAAAAGTTATGGATATTTTGAAGTAAAGCTTCCCAGAACAATTTAAACCTAAAAAACGAAAATTTGCAAAGAATATAGTAACATTTTTGGTTTGGAAACAGAAACAATTTCTATGAGCAAAAGTTGAGATTGAGTGACAGACAGCCAATATACATCAAAAACTATCGCATACCACATACACATAAGGATGAAATTAACAAACAGGTTAGAAAACTAATAGGTGATAAAATATTTGGACCATCATTTTCGGAATACAATAGTCCAATTTTGTTGGTTCCAAAGAAATCACTTCCAGGTTCGGATGAGAAAAGATGGCGACTTGTGATAGACTATAGGCAAATAAATACAAAATTGTTATCGACTAAATTCCCATTGCCTAGAATTGATGATATTCTAGACCAACTTGGCAGAGAAAAATATTTTTCCTGTTTAAACTTAATGTCAGGTGTTCACCAAATAAAATTGGAGAAAAGCTCTAGAGATTTAACATAATTTTCAACAACCAATGGTTGAAAATCGCACCGAATTAAAGCCGGACCAAGCGTTCCTATATATGGATGACTTGGTAGTATTGGGATGTTCTCAAAAACATATGCTTTCGAATTTAAAGGATGTCTTTGATTTTATCGCAAACATAATTTAAAACTAAATACTGAAAAATGTTTATTCAGACGATAGTAAATATTTGGTGATCGAAAACTACCCGACGCCCAAAGATAGCGTCAAAAGTTTTTTAGCCTTTACCGAAGGTTTATTAAAAATTTTTCTGAGTATTCCAGACACCTCACGATGTTGTCAAAAAAGGGTGTGCCATTTGAATAGACAGAATATTGTGAATTTGGATTCAGATACCTAAAGAGGCACAAATGAGTCCAACGCTGTTACAGTACCCAGATTTTACAAAAGAATTTTGTATAACGACTGATGCAAGTAAACATGCATGTGGTGCTGTCTTGACTCAAGAACATCAGGGTAAACAACTTCGCATAGCTAATGCTTCAAAGACGTTTACAAAGGGTGAAAGTAATAAATCAACCATTGAATACGAATTAACTGCCATACACTGGGCCATCACACATTTCAGGCCATATATCTACGGAAAACACTTTTTAGTTCGTGCTTATCTGTTCTCAATGAAAAACCCAAGTTCCAAATTAACGAGTATGAGGCTGGATCTAGAAGAATATGATTTTACAGTAGAATACCTTAGGGAGAAAGACAATTATATCGCCGATGCATTATCGCGAATTACTATAGATGATTTTAAAGAAATTAATAGAAAGAAATCGTGCGTGTGAAGAGTCACGACAAGGTCAGTGACTAAGAAAAAAGACAGTAGTAGTATAAATAATCAGCATAGAGCAAATAAAACAGATGTATTGATGAGCCCAAAATATATGTACCAATTAAGAATAGTAACGTTAAAAACATTATAAATTAAAGATTTATCCCAATAAATGCTACATAAAGAAGGGAACATCAATATTAGCTAGCGTAAATATAAACGATATATTTACTAAAGAGAAATTTGACTTGAGACAATTTTTCTCTAGGCTCGAGAAAGCGGCCAGTAAATTGAATATCAATAAACTACAACTAGCACCTAAGTACTTGATATAAAGAATTCTAAGAATCATGCTGAAATATCATGATGATCCTATCAAAGGCAAAGGAGGACATTGCGGCATATATAGAACCGCAGAGAAAATAAAAAGATACTACTACTGGAAAAATATGACAAAGGACATAGCTAAATATGTAAAAGCATGTCACAAATGCCAAATAGCAAAAACTACCAAATACGTTAAAGGCCCAATGATAATAACAGAAACACATAACAAACCGTTCGATGTATGTAGACACAATCGGACTATTTCCAAGATCAATACATTGAAATACTCAGTAACAATACCAATACCAAATAAATCGGCTAAGACGATCGCAAAAGTGATATTTGAAAATTTTATATTTACCTATGGACCAATGAAGACATTCATTACGGACAGGGGTTCAGAATATAAAAATTATATACTAAACGAATTGTGCACTCTGTTGAAAGTCGAGAAACTTACATCAACAGCACATCATCACCAGACCTTAGGTATAATAGAAAGAAGTCAGAGAACTTTTAATGAATATGTACATTCCTACATATCTGTAGAAAAAGATAACGGGGATGAATGGATTAGATATTTTGCATATTGTTTTAATACAACACCATCAACTGTACATAATTATTGTCCTTTTGAATTGGTTTTTAGTAAAGTACCAAACAGTTTCAAAGATTTCAATTAAGTAACCACAATTACCCCATTAAACAATGTATACGATTATGCCAGAGAGGCAAAATTTAGATTAGAAGTTACACTTAAGAGAGCAAAACATTTCTTAGAATAACTATGATAAGGATGTATTAGATTATAATTTTAAAATAGGAGCTTTAGTTTTACTTAGAAATAATACAGAACATAAATTAGAAGAATCATATAAAGGTCCGTACGAAATTAAAAATATAGATTTAAGAAATAATGTAACTATAGTTGATAAGAAAAATAATAAAAAAAACAAATAGTTCATAAAAATAGGCTTTAGCTATATAACAAATAGTTTTAATTATAACACTAAACTGGCCAGGTAGAAGTAGTGTGTTGGCTTATTAGACGAAAGGCCCGGGTTCAAATCCCAGGTCAAACATCAAAACGAAGAATATTTCTTCGGTAACTTCCTCCCAGCAGATTTCTGGCAAGGAAAAAACTCTGTCGTTCGGAGTCGACTTTAAACTGTAGGTCCCGCCACTCATGTATAAAATTAACGCACACAACATAAGTGGTGTGAGAAGCTAGGTCGTAATCCTGACTGAAGGGTTGTAATGGCCAATTATGTATGTAAACTGGCCAGGTAAGCGAAATAATATTTAAAATAAATTTTTTTTGTAACTAAGTAATTTATCATTAAACATTTATTAAAAACAAAAATAAATTAAAATTAAGAAATAATATTAAAATTTGATTACTTTCAAATAAGATTAATATGTAAAATCATTGTACTGTGTTGTGTAAAAGAATGACCATAGAACAAAAGTTATATGAACATTCTTGAAAAGGGTGGAGGTGTAGCATGATTTTACAGTTGTCAATAGCAACGCAATATTTCATGTGCATAAACAAAGGAATATCCAATTGCATATGAGCAGTGACCACTTGACTCAATGTTGCTGACCGTCGCTGCAGTGTATGACGCCACAATAGTAATACGCACACGCGACGATCATTTGACACTTTGTTGAGTGATCATCGGCAGTATTAATATGCATATAATATGCACTATGTGTGTTGCTCTTGTATTGCATAGCTAGTGATAATGTGTGGCTCTCTTCACACTTTACCGTGGAAATTATTATGGACAGCGGACGCGTGTCGTATGACATCCACTTGTCCCACGATTAAGACACCCTTTAATATATAATTAAGTATTGATTGTGCACACAAACATGTGTTCTAGTATTAAGCCGAACTAAAATTGTATTAGAAGTAAGGGGTTGATTTGGAATTGTCAAATCAGCAAAAATTTTAGTATAAAAGAAGCGACATTTTCCCTCAAAATTTTAATTAATAATGAGACTAAATTAAAAAAAAAAAATCTTTTATTCATATTCAACACATCATCAGACTGAAGAGGTTCGCAATTAAAAAGGCAAGAGATAGCAGCCAACGAGTCAGAGTGAATTCAGTCAGCCTTGCGTGCAGTTGCGTTATAAGTAAATGTCGTGGTTCGAAGATATCCGTTATGAACAGTATAATAAATGAATAATATCCAACAAGCAATAGATTGTTATAGTTACTATTGTGTACGTTGTATCAGTTAAGTTTGAACAGTGGCATATAAAAGGAGTGTGAATAAAAAAGAAAGTTTCATTGAAATAAAACACATATTTGTTTTTACTTGGTTTGCAATTAACCAACTCATATAAAAACGTTTTTAAAAAGGTAAAAACGTAACAATTGGTGTCAGAAGTGGGATTGCAATATCCAAAAATAAAAAAAAATTAATAAATAAATAAAATGAAATTATCCGAACTTAGAGTGGACCGACTTAAACGAGAGTTGGGTAGGCTGGAGCTGCCAACAGCGGGCACAAAGAATGAACTGCACAGGCGGTTAAGAGAACAACTTCAGCTTCAAGGCATCGACATCGAATCCTACGAGTTCGAGGAGGAACGAGATATACAGGCTCCTGCAACACCTAGCGGTGTCGACAAATACATTGCTAGCCGCCATGATTGAGAAGTTGCAAGTAGCAAACCAGAAACTATTTATAGAAACGAAAATTAGAAGCTTCTGGTTAAAGTAAAAGAAACTTCTAGGATCGAAAATCAGAAACTGCTGGCTGAAGTACAAGAAACTTCTAGAAACGAAAATCAGAAACTTCTGGTTAAAGTACAAGAAAATTCTAGAAACGAAAATCAGAAACTGCTGGCTAAACTACAAGAAACTTCTAAAGCTGAAAACCAAAGAATGCAAGCAGCAATTATGCAGCAAAATACATGTGGCATAGAGAACAAAAATTTTTGGTAAAAATGGAAAAGAAACTAGAAGCGACAACGTAGAATCTGCAGGAAATACGTGAATCATTCAGCCAAAGAATAACCTCTACCGAGGAAAAGGTGTCAAATACATAAAAGACCGTCATGGTAAGTTAGTTATAATGGAGGAGAAGATCAATAATCTCCAGAGCCAGCGACCGAAAGCAGTGCGAGTCGTATCAGAAGGTACCGGCAGAATAAAACCACCTTGCTTTGATGGGAGCTCACCTCTATCCGTGTTCAAGTTCCAATTCGAGACAGTATCCAACAGAAACGGATGGGACGATGAGGAAAATGCTTTGGAACTTATACTGGTACTAAAAGGTGTTGCAGCCGAGATCCTAGAAACCATGGCAGCTAGCCACAGAAATAACTACAAGGACTTAATGGCGGCGTTGCAGCGTAAATTCGGCGACGAGAGCTGTACCATATGGAATTGAGATGCCGCGCGCAATAGGCAATTCGAGTCATTACAAGCCTTTGCAATGGAGGTTGAGAGATTGGTGCAGCTTACATACCCAGAAGAAAACCATCCGCTGATAGACAACATTAAAACCAAGGCGTTTGTGAACGGCATACGCGACCCTGAGATCAAATTAGCGGTATGCTAGACCACAAATAAACAGCAAGCAAGCGTTAGAAGAAAACGGACAAAAGGCTAAACTTAAATGCTTCAACTGTGGAAAGGCTGGGCATTTCCAAAGAAATTGTAAAGCACCATGTAAAAGATCCAGATCCATCTCACCATCAACGAATAATAAACGGATGAACTACCAACCATCTTCACAAGATTCCGCGTTAAACTAAAACGAGCTAGCACTGGGGCATAAATAAACGGCAGACGACTCACCCTCACTATAGACACAGAGGTGACGCAGTCCATCATCAGACCAGATGTAGTAAAGGGAAAATGTGAGGCACTTAAAAATATAAGACTTCGGGCAGCTACTGTAGAGCCTGCCGCCGTCCACGGAAGAACAGAGGCAAAGGTGACTATAGCCAATATTAGTGTCACACATATATTTATTTCTGCCGATATTGTGGACGAGGTTATCATTTGTGCCGATTTTATGATAGCTCATGGCATCAATTTGAATATGGAGCAACAGATTATGAGTTAGCGAAAAGTGGAGATACCTCTTGACGCGGGGTACAAGCATTAAGTGCACGCCAGAAAGATAGTTGCGGTCGAACAACTCAAACTGCCACCTCAAAGCGAATCACTGATATGGGCGTTTATGGAGGGAGATTGTCAGGAAAACCGCTTGTGGGTTGTGTGAACCAGCAGAAATACAGACGGATTTAATAACAGCAAAGGCCCTCGTCAAATCTACAGAACAGATAATAGTCCCGGTGAGAGTGCTGAATCTATCAGGCAATGAAAAAGTCATATGTAAAAACTCAGAAGTCAGTCAATGTGTTCCAGTAGAGGCGGTAATAAACAGCGAATAATCGCCACAAACTGCGTAATTTACTGTAAGTGTGGAGAACTGGGTAGCAGACTTAGCAACTCCAGAGAGGAATAAAGCAAAAAACCTGCTAAATAGATATGCTTGCGCTTTCGCCACAAATAATAAAACACAAGGAAGAACAGGCATGGTCAAGCATGAAATTGATGCTGGTGAAGAGAGACCGATAAAACAGACACCCAGAAGCATACTGCTGGCGAAGCGTAATGAGGTTAAAGAGCTAGTCGACGAAATGAAGAGGAGCGGTGTAATTGAGCAATCATCAGGTCTGTGGAGCTCACCCGTAGTCTTAGTCAAGAAGAAAGATGGTAGTAGAAAATTCTGCGTACAGGAAGCTGTATGATGTCACTAAAAAGGACAGTTACCCGCTACCGAGAATTGATGACACACTCGACACGCTAGCTGGAACGAAGTGGTTCTCCACATTGGAATTACAAAGCGGTTATTGGCAGGTGGAGATTGCAGAAAAAGACAAGGTGAAAACTGCATTTAGTGCGAACGGCGGCTTATGGCAGTTTAAAGTTATGCCATTTGGACTTTGTAATGCTCCGGCCACATTCGAGCGGCTTATGCAACGTGTGCTAAAGGGACTGCATTGGAAGACTTTCCTGGTGTACCTCGACGGCATAATAGTGATGGGCAGAACTTTCGACGAACACCTCAAGAACCTGGGAGAAGTTCTGCAACGAATATCGAATATTGATTGCTGGACTTAAACTAAGCGTAAAGAAATGTGCATTGTTCCAAAGACAGGTGGAATATTTGGGACATCATGTAACAGCAGATGGAATATCTATGGATGAAGACAAAATACGAGCAGTAAAGGACTGGTCTCAACCCCAGAATCTTCATGAACTGCGTAGCATTTTGGGACTATGCACATACTACAGACGCTTTGAGCTTAACTTTTCTAGCGTTGCTACAAGCTTACATAAGCTCACCAAGAAATCGATAGCGTATCAATGGGGTGAGTCACAAAAAAAAAGCGTTCCAGACACTAAAAGATCTATTGTGTGCCGCGCCTGTTTTGGCGTACCAAGTCTCAGGAGAAGAATTCATCTAAGACAATGATGCTAGCGGCTATGGTATTGGTGGCGTACTTTCCCAAGTGATCAATGGTACAGAGAAAGTCGAGGGCTACTACAGTCGGACACTGTCAAAGCCTACAGTGCTGGAGTGCATCAAACATTACCATAAGTACCTGTATGGCCAACATTTTCTGCTAAGGATTGATCTTTCCGCTCTGAGATGGCTGCTGCAATTTAATAACCCTGAAGGACAGTTAGCACGTTGGATTGAGCGCCTCCAATCTTATGACTTCAGCATTGAACACCGACGAGGCATAAAACATGGAAATGTTGCTGCTCTTTCACGCCGACTTTGTAATTTGGAGTGTAAACACTTCGTGAAAGCTGAAAAAACGAATCCATCGTCGATATCCGGCTAACACGGATTGAAGCCAACGAAAACTGGTCCCATGCACAAAGGGAAGATAATGGCTGCGAAAGAGGAGGACAAACGGCCTGAAAGAAATGAGATTTCCGTAGAAGGACCTCTTACAAAACCATATTGGGCACTATGGGACAGCTTAAAGCTGATAAATGGGTGCTTGTGTCGACAATGGGAAAGCACTGATGGCAAGACCTCATCCAACCTATTAGTAGTGCCTTCCTCCAAAATGAAAGAAAGGAGTTCCATAATGGAGCCAGCGGAAGACATCTCGCAGTGACAAAGAAAGGCTAAAACAACGTTTTTATTGGGTTGGATGTCAGCAAGCAGTGACGGACTGGATAGCAAACTGTACCCAGTGTATTGCAGCAAAAGGTCCAGTAAGAAGAAGTCGAGGTTAGATGCAACAGTATAACTCGGGCGCATCTTTCGAGCGGATAGCGATGGACGTAGCAGGCCTTTTTCCTGTGAGCAATGCCGGAAACCGATATGTTCTCGTGGTGATGGACTACTTCAGCAAATGGCCGTAAGTGTATGCCATACCCAATCAACAGGCGAGCACAATAACAAATGTGTTTGCAAACAACTGGGTATACCGCTATGGGGTTCCAATAGAACTACATTCCGATCAAAGCAGAAATTTCGAGTTAACAATATTCAAAGAAATGTGTGAGATGTAGGGACGGAATAACAGTCAGACGGAATGGTAGAGCGATTTAATCGAACTCTGGAAGAGTACTTGCGGAAAGTAGTGGGTGGGCAACAGAAGGACTGGGACGAACACATTCCAAGGTTTCAACTTGCGTACTGATCTGCAGTCCATGATTCAACCAAAGCGGAAGAAGGGATTGTCCCCCAAGCTATAAACCAAGTGGGATGGACTGTACAAAGTAATAAAACGGTTAAACGATGTCATGTACAGGATACAAAAAGCTGACAGCCCTCAAACTAAAATGAAGGTCGTACACATAGAGCGACTAGCAAAATATGGAAAAAGAGATAATGAGCCTATTCGGGACGAACAGGCTTAAGTGGGCGGAAGTGTTACGTAAAAATAGTCGAAACGACCTAATATCGTTTCACAATAATAAAGATAAACAAAAGCTATAATGCGTACACAATACACACTAACACATACATCGAACTTATAAGTAAACCAACTACAAAAAGTATGAGAGAAAAAGGGACAGACGAGTACAGACGCAACAACAAACAATGTAGTCGCAATAGAATTCTCGAAAAACCGCGAACATTCCACTTCGAGAACCATCATCAGACTAAAGAGGTTCGCATATAAAAAGGCAACAGAAGGCATGCAACGAGTCAGAGTGAATTCAGTCAGCCTTGTGTGCAGTTGTGTTTGAAGTAAAAGTCGCGGTTCGAAGATATCCGGTTTAGTTTGAATAGTGGCATATAAAAGTAGTGTGAATAATAAAGAAAGTTTCATTGAAATAAAACACATAATTGTTTTATTTGGTTTGGAATTAACGAACTCATATAAAAACGTTTTTAAAAAGGTAAGAACGTAACAATATTGTCAAGAATACCGTAAATGATTTGCTATATATAGGTAAGTAAGTAAATTGAAGGAGAGGAGACCGTAGAATACCAACCATACTTTCCACAGGAAGTCCTGTACAAACTTTCCTAATTTCTTCCATTCCACACTTCTGAGATAAGTTTTGTCTGGTATGATATCATTCCCTATATAAATCTAAAAAACGGCATATAATGCCATCGTTTTTTTTTATGGTTTGAACCGTAGCCTCACTTGTAATAAGCCGACACAGTATTTACTATACTACGACGACTAGAGTCAAAGCCTGAAGACGATATGCTATAGGAGCACCGCATATTCCAGTAATCATGAAGATGATGTTTTTTATCTTATCCTGAAATGTACATTGTCTCTATTGGCAATTACTTTCCACGATAATACCGTAGTATTTCATCTGGTTTGATATTCTAATGCCTTTGTTAAGAAAGCCGCAACTATCATAAGAGCGATAATTTTTTTCACAGAACATGTTCTGTTCTCCTGCATATATGGTTCTTGCTCTTTAGAAGTGTTTACACATCGTCCTCCAAATCTGTTAGGTCAAGTCCTTCGTCGTTCAGTGTCCTGTAGATGAACGACCAAATTTTGTACGATATTTTCGTGGAATTTCCGACCAATTGTCTTTGTTTTGGAAATAATCTTCGAATAAATCCCAACGTTGCTCAGGCTTAAATCGAGTCATTACGTTTAGTGAAGGTAATATACTGAGTTTTGTGACAGAATAGAATGACATAAGTATTTCCGATTTTTCAAATTAAAGCCGATTATGTGACCCTCCCTATATATTTTAGCTGTGATAAATGCCATTAATTTGCAAAGAAGTTAACACTTTCATTACCATAAGAATCTATTTACCAAAACCATTAGTGGGTGGCATTTTTTATTTTTGGTCATATATGGATTACAATTTATATTAATTCTTTCATTAGTCAAAATTCAAAAAAGTTTTATTGCGTCTAGTATTTTAGGTAATAATATAAATTTTTTTTAATAAAACCAAGTATTTGCTACAATAAAGTAATAAAATTTTTGTGTAAAAGTACGTATATAAAATTATTGTTCGTGTGTAGGCAGAAATGTTCCTTTACGGGCCTTAGGTGTCCCTTAATGTTTAAAATAAATTATTTAAGTATTTAACATTAATAACTTTTTATATTTGTAAAAATAAAAAATATACTAACATAGCAACAAATAATTAATAACATGTACATTGATAAATAAAATTTACATTTCAAGCGAAATCAAAATTTCACGCGCAAAATGTTGTCTACTTTAAGTGACCATAAAGAATAACTGTTCGAATACAGCAACTACACATACAAAATTTAAATATGTATTTTTGCAAATAAATAAAAGTAAATATTACATTTGTGTCGTTATGGTCGTTAAGGTTTAAATTATTAGTTTGAATTTAAGTTAATTTCAAGCTGTTGTTGCTAAACAATACAGGAAATAGGTTAATTTTATTTTTTCAATGAATTAAGTTTAATCTATTGTAGCTAAACGTTACAGGGAATCGTTTTATTTTATTTTTTTGTATATTATTTTCAATAATTTCTAATAAAAGCTTATTTTAATATAGTTCTAGATCACCAGAAGGTGTTATCCCGGAGGAATGTGTTGATGATACTTTTCATTTACACAGTTGGAAAAATACAAATGGCGTTGTTGGTAAATATAATACATATTTTATATAATCTTCATCAAAATTTCTAAAAATTATGCACAGTTATTTTTGGCGGAATTTTTTTTTTTGTAATTCATTTAATCATAAAAAATGTGAAAAGCCAATAATGTATTTATAGTCCGTCATAAGTTCTAAAAAATCTAAAGAATTTAAGAATTAATCAATAAATAAATAAGATAAATGAATTCCTTGACTGCATCAGAAGTATAGTTATCGGCCATAATCTGAGAAACAATACGCCACATGACTCTACTTGTCGATAATATTGTTACGTTTTTACATTTTTAAAAACGTTAAAATATGTGTTTGATAATTCCAAACAAAGCAAAAACTAATATGTGTTTAATTTCAGTTACACTCTTTATTTTCCGCACTTATATCTTATATGCCACTATTAGAGCTTGTACCACGTATACAACAATAACTAAAACAATTGCCTGTTTATTCGTTATTCTTATCACATACAACTATTCGCTATTCTGCTCACAACGGCGACTCTTTTGTTCACACACAACTTCACACAAGGCTGACTGAATTCTTACTGCCTGGTTGTGTGCTTTGTATTGCGTTTTTATATGCGGTCATATTCAGTCTGATGATGGTTCTCGAAGTAGAACGTTCGGGGTTTCGCTTTCTTGACAATTGTTTTGCGACTACATTGTTTGCTGTTGCGTTTGCTTTATAATAAGTTCGATGTATGTGTTAGTGTAACTGGCAGCTTTTGATTACTGTTAAACGATATATACTTTGTTTTGCCCTCGTTTACTGCCAGATCCATCGGGAGACTATAAATAGCACTAAAGGCAGCAGTATCATCACGCTTGGTTTGCCTCTGTTATCCCTTACGAAAAATATGTGATCAAATTTGCCCAAAAATTATAAAAAAAACTTTGACACTGTGTGGTCATACCTAAAACATTTTTGTTTATTTTGCAAATAATTCTATTTGTCAAAAATTAATGATTTTTTTGTTTGAACCTCATAATTTTTTCACATTAGCGCAGTTCACAATCTTGGCTTTTTCTTTTAATTCGTGTTTTCATGTTGTATGTTTCCATTTTTTGTGACTTTATTTTTCAATGTTTTTATTTTTATGATCAACTGTTCATTTGCTCAAGTATGGCAAATATAAACTACGGTTTTGAGTGTGGCCTATTTTTCACACCGTGGCAACGTTATTTCTGTGTGTTTTGTTAGTGTATGATAAAAAATGACCAAAATTTGCAAATGCCACGATGCCAGGCCATTTGCCAAAAATTGTAAACTGCGCTAATAAAGATACAATTGCATTTCTATATTTGACTTATTAGAAGCTCGTAGAATATTTGTGCTTTCAATTACAATAATAATTATATTGCGATTTGATTGCTAAATGGTATGCTGGAATTTCACATAAACACAATAAACAAAAGCTATCAGCTACACTAACCCATGTACAGCGAACCATACATAAACCAACAACAACATCAGTATGAGGGAGATGGTTAACGCAAACGCAACATAAGCGAACTATACAAGAGGCAATATGTACGCAATACACAAACACACTAACAAATATATCAAATTTTGTACTCTTCATAGAGTTACAACCAGTGTTGCCAACGATTGTATATCAAAACGCGCACAAAAAATTAAAAAACGGGTAAAAACGCGTATTTTTTGAGCTTAAAAAGGGTAAAAATGCACCACCGTTTTTTAGTACGAAAAATCGTTTATGAAACTTTTATTTTTTAATATTCTTTATTTGATAAGTAAATATTATGGTTAAACGAATAAAATATAGTTACAAAACAAAAAAGAAAACAATTCATGTTAATATTTCAGTATAGTTTATAAAATTAAGATTTATAATTTATACAAAATTCCTTATTAAAAAGTTTCCTTAAATCTTCGGCAAATATTTCCCTGATATCATCTGCATTTTCCTCTTTCCCAACCACGTTTGGCCACAATTGTTTGAATAAATACATTTGCAGAGTTCGGAAGGTATTGCATAATTATTACAGCAAAAATTGAGTCTGCGTAGACCCTATTTTATGTATAAAATGGAATTAACAGAGTTTAATGATAGTCAGTTTTGAATTTTATTTTTTGATAAATCATGCAGCTATATCTCTCCACTTCTGCGTTAGAGTAAGGAAAATTTAATATTCGAAGAACAAACTGTGCTAATACTAAAAATGTTTTTTCTCCTAACGAGTTTTTAAATTAACTAACCTATATTCAAAAAATATCTGTTCTAATTTTATTTTCCCAATTAAATTAAATTTTCTAAACAAGTTTACAATACTTAATATATTTTCGACACTGAATAAGGAAACTTTTTGTAAAATTTTTAAATTGCTAGGAAGTCTAGCTCTAATTTCATAAATAAGGTGTTTAGTGAAAAGAACACATTTTTGTTTAATAATATTTTTTTCGGTTTCTGTTTTTGGTATTCATTGCACGTTTTTTTAAAACTATAGCCATACATATATAATTAGTCATTACAACTCTTCAGTCAGGATTATTGACCTAGTTTCTCACACTACTTATGTTCAGTGTGTTAATTTTTTTACATAAGCGGCGGGACCTTCAGTTTAAAGTCGACTCCGAACGACAGATTTTTTGAGAAACTTTTCATGACAATTTTTTTTACTCTCAGAGTTTTTGCCAGAAATCTACTGAGAGGAAATCGCCGAAGAAACACTTTTTGTATTTAATTTTGATGTCTGGCCAGGGGCTCGAACCCTGGCTTTCAGTCTAATAAACCAACACACTACCTACTGTAGCAAACTTCATTATAATTACTATCTATATCACCTTCTATATAATTAAAATTTTCATAATTTATTATCAATTTGTTAGCCAGATTTTTTAGCAATCTATACAAATCATTATACAAATTGAACCTCTCCCAAAATGGAACTTAAATACGTGAGATATACAAAATTGTTATTATTATTATTATATATCCTTAAGTGAAACATACCCACTGTCCTTAAGAATATTAAAATGTGTTTTAAGTTCCAGCCACATATTAAAAATAAATTTAATCGCCTTTTCAATTGATATCGTTTTGCAAATTTTGCGCTTAAAAAAATTTGGACATTTTTCTTTGTAGTTTGAATATAAAGGCTATTAAAAATCAACAAAAAGCACTGTAATGAAATTTGAAAAGCACCATAATAGTGCCTCTCCGTAAAAAGGCACTAGAAGAAAAAATTTACGCGTACGATGTTTCATAAAGCGCCATAAATAGCGCGAAAAGCACTAAGTTGGCAACACTGGTCACAACGTGCATTTCTTTTTTGCTCTCGGCAACCGAACATCTTCGTCGACGCCAGCATTGCCAGTAACTTTTTAAATTTATTATTTCTGGGGAAAATATTTTTTAAGTTTATGTCCAAAGCAAAGGATGTATTTTAATTTTCCAAAAATATAGTAGTGTAATTATAAAAAAGTAATAAAAATAATAAAACCAAAAACAATCCATACAAAACAGACTATTTTTGTAATTATTAATCTTTTCTTATATTTGATTAAGAAATTGTTCATCAATATTTGAATGACGCCAGTAACTTTTTTAAACTTATTATTTCTGGGGAAAATATAATTATAATGTTTTTGTTTTTTAACGCAATTTTATTTTCATTTTCCATAATAATTTTTTTTTTTTTATTTTTTGTTTTGCAACTGCAAATTTGTTTTTAATTATTACATTTAAATCACCCGCGCACGTAAAATCTCACAACAACTACTCACAATAATGAATAAGAAAGGTCCGAATGTTTTGCTCTTTGTTTGCTCGCCAGCATTTAAACTTTTTATTTCTTGGGAAAAACCTTTTATAAACTACTACTTTTTTTACAATCTTCGTATAGAAATACTGAAAATGTAGCTTCAGTAATAAAATATGCTCTTACAACACAAAGCATAGTTCCGTTACTTCACAGGCAAACGAGTGCTGTTGTATACATTGAATAAATGAGAATTACACATTTCAGTGCAGTCGTAAAATCAAGATCAACAGAAAAGAGTAAATTACAGTATTGCATTCGGTGAAGGGTAACCTAGTCGAATGTCTTGTGCACACCTCTAGTATGAACTAATCAATCACAGTGCGAAAAGTTGTTAGTGTTTACGCGAGCAGAAGTGCTGTTCGCGTATTTATTTTTATTAGTTTATATTATAAACTTTATAATCAACGAACTCATATTTAAACGTTTTTAAAAAGGTAATAACGTAACAATACAATCAGTTATGGTATATCTGATGGTTCGTGAAGATCGGTGGGTGTTGTAATTGCCTTATTTTCCTTATTAGTCCAGAGTATTTTGTGCTTATTTGGAGTTAAGCATTTTATGTGATTTTTATATTTGCAGTTACTTCTAACCTTACATATCCGTCAACCAATACTCCCTTGGAGTTTTAGCAAAACCTCCGCAATTATTTTGATAATGTTCTTTCATAGAGTATCCTACCTTCATTTATAAGTCTAGGCCTAACAATACAACCTAAAATTTTTTAAGTTATTTAAATAATGAAATTTTTCCGTTCATAAACATTAGCTTTGAGGCACTCTTAGTAGTTGTTACACCTCACTCCACCACTAAAACATCTCCGTATTCTAGCTCTGTTTTTGAGTTCAGTAATGGAAACATGTCCAGAACAGTGTTTTTTACCGCCACATAATCTTCTAACGTCTCTGCCAATTATGTTTGTTCTTTTCTACAAATATACGTATTTATCAGAGATAATTTGTCTTATATCTTTTCAAATGCTTTATGGCTGCTAAACGTTTTTGTCTTTGATATCAAAACCACAATTTTTAAAATGCATGCACTACCCGATACACTGTGTTTTTAATATAGCATGCTCACTAGGTTGGCCCTTAAAATTGAAAGTAAGATTTTCTCCAATCTCACCCCCTTATTTTGTGAATAGTGCCAAAAAAAAAATGATATTGTGAGAGTTTTAGATCAATCGGTTGGGGTTAAGACGTGCCGCCGCAAGACTGTTAAAATTTGGGAGAAACCCTGAAATTGAAGTTTCATGACTTATAACTTAATATTAATTTTATTGAAAAATGTTATAATAGAAAGATGTTTCCTGAAAAGTTTAAAACATTTTTCCCCTTGACAACTTTTTTCTTAATCCTACATTTAACAAAATAAACGTAATATTTTAAAAAATCCCCAGATATCCACGGTTTATTTCTATGCTAATTTGTAGCCCTTGCTTTGTTTTCCAAGTGTTTTTTCTTAATAGTTTTTAAGAAAATAAATTATAATTTGACGATTTAATAAGTAGTAAGAAATAATCAATAAAATGTAATGTATTATAAAATAAATAATTTATAATAATATATTTATATATATTTATATATAATAATGAATTCATTAAACACAATAAATACAACAAAGGGTAACACATAATGGTCCAACACCAAGTTTACCTTATCAAATCTCTGAGCATATTAAGCCAAATAATAGATTGTATGTATATCGTTTTAAAGCTCCATCTCGTCCCTTTCCAACAAGATTTAAATATTGGAAATCAGGTGAGAAATATTTGAGTAATCCAGTAATTTGTGCATGAAGTCCAAAGAAACAGTTTTTGTCAAATAAAAAAAGTTTTTAGGGTTCAAGAAATATAAAAAATATTTTTCAAATCTACTCAACAAAACTCACAACCTACACTAGGTTATTAGCCAGGTGTATTTAATTTTTTTTATTTTTGTCGCAGAGTGTAATTAATTATTTAAGAATCTTTGAACTTTTCATTGAAGAAATTAAAAAATATTCCAAATTTTCCCTTTTTTACCCAAATTTATGTTTGTTTAGATTTAATTTTTCTACTTTATCCACCAGTTTTCACTCTGTATATCTGTTGCTTCTAACACATTTGCTTTGTAAAATTTATAACTCATTTTTTTTTCTCCCTCTAAATATTTATGTAAAGTTATGTTATGAGCGTTTGTCAAATGTCACTGCTATCCATGCTGTTTGTTCGGTGCTCCTAAGCAAAATATAACAAAATATATACTCGTAACTTTTTGTTTCAGGAATTTGTGAATATACCTCTAAATTGGTTAAATACTAAGTTAGTTACAATCGATCGAAGGTGTCACCAAATACATTAGTTCCGTATTACGTTTCATTCATTCCTTTCCTTCATTTCCTTTCAAAACTATTTGTGGTGGGAAAAAGCTTTGTATAAATTATATGTATAGGAAAAAAAAGAAGTGTTTTTGTAACCGGCAGAGTTTGCCGTTGGTTACGCTATTGCAATTGCCGATCTTACCTTGGTAAGGGCAAAAGGAGATCTAATAATAAAATTCAAGGCAAAGTTGTTGCCGATTTGAGTTTTCATTAGAATCTGATTTATTTCTGGCCAAGGGGCTCTTTTTATATCAAAATTTACTTATTTGCTATATTATTCTAATTTACATTCTATTTCACTTAATCCTATTCCATACATGTACTTACTCTAATTTCGATAGTCGCAACTTGAAGAATTGACCAATCATCTAGTCTCTGAATTGGGGAATTGAGTGACTTTATCAATGTCACTCAATTACCAAAATGATCCCTTTGGATATTCGTCATATTTCATTCAAGTGCGGCTTGATCGATTTTGTTTATGTCTGCAGTATATTGTGAGTACAGCAGTGTGTAATGAAAGAGCACACTACACCCTCGCCCTTAAGAGAAAAATTAGGGGATTAATTTTTCTAAGCACATGCATGGTTACAATTAATTTTATGATATTTCTTATAAAAATTGTTTTTACAATTGTATATTTATTTTTATATTTATATATATATATATATATTTTTTTTTTTTTATTTAATAATAATAAATTTATAAAATTGAATTATATGTTTTTAATTGATTATTATGAAATTGTTTGGTTTTTCCATTATAGTTTATTGAAGTATTTACTTCATTTCTACTTACAATTCTATATGGTCCCTTATACGGACTTTGGTTTTTCTTCCTATTTTCTACTTTTAGTAATACTAGATCACCTACTTCTAAGTCTAGCTTATTCTTATATTTATTATTTAGTGTTCTTTTTTCTTTTGTTGTATTAATTATGTCTTTGGCTTTATTTAATGCAAATTGTAATCTAACTCGTAGCTCTTGTACATAGTTATCATAGTTGTAAATTTTGTTTTTGTTTATATTAAAAGTATCAGATGGCAAGCATGGCAATTTACCATATACTAATTCAAAAGGTGAATAGCCTGTATCTATATGAGGAGCTGTATTATAAGCGAATGTAAAATATGGAATCCACTTGTCCCATTCATAGTCATTTGCCGTTGTCAGAAGAAATTCATTAAGGACTCTATGGTTTCTTTCAACCGAACCTAACGTTTCGTGGTGGTATGGTGTTGAAAATATTTGTTTAATTTGAAGTAATAAGCATATATTGTTCATTAAGACATTTACAAATTCTGTTCGTCTATCAGATTTAAGTACTTTAAACTGTCCATACTTTAGAATAAATTGTTCAACTAGTGTTTTTGCTGTAGTGAGTGCATCTTTAGTTGACATTGGGTGTGCAACAACAAATTTTGTTAATTCACATTGCATTGTTAGTATGTATCGGTACTCGTTTGAAATACGAAGAGGACCTACAGTGTCGATTGAAATTATTTCAAAACTATTGTTAGGTGTATTTGTTTGTATAAGTGGTTCTTTAATGTGTCTGGTTTGTTTGTTTTTATTACAGTTGTCACAATACGATACAAATTTTTTCACCATTCTACTCATATTTTTCCATATGTATCGTTGTTTTAGATTTATAATTGTTTTTCTTATTCCCAAATGACCTGAATATGTCGTGTTGTGGAATTCGTCAATCAGTTTATATTTCAATACGTCGTCTGTAATCTTTATTGGAGGCTTAAATATCAATATTTTTAATTGAGGTCTTTTATTATTAATTTTTATATTCTCATAAATTTCTTTAAATTCTTCTTTTGTATACAAATTAAATATTCTGTCTTCACTTGAAAGCGCTAATTCTTTTATATTTTCTCTATTCATTTTAGATATCAGTTTCCTCAAAATCGAATCTAGTTTCGATGAGTTGTCGCTGAATCTTGCATGCATATAATTATTTTCATGTTTAATATTTTGGGTACGAGATTTCTTCATATTCGAAACTGGTTTCATTGAATTATCATCACGACCTATGTGCACAGTATTATTTTCTATATATATATTCAAATTCTCTATATTCTCAATGTTATTAAATTGCAATTTATTTATATTTTTGACGTCATTAATGGAGGTGCATTCCCATATGTGAAGTTGATCAGGCTTCTGAGATGTGCATTTCTCCAGTTTATCTTTTTCTACACGTGTATTTTTTAATTCATTAATATCTTCTACATTATTAATATATTTTGTCTTATCTATTTCTTTCTTTGCCTCATGTTCTTTATTTTTCATGCCTCTTGTTGTTATTAAATTTTTTTTTTGCTTTTCGTCGTATTCCTGTGGTATCATTTGTTTAAGTACGTCTTAGTTAATTTCTATTCTGGAAAGTGCGTCTGCATTTGTATTCATCTTGCCCTTTTTATATACTATTGAAAAATCATAGTCACACAAATCTAATCTGATTCTAATCATTTTTGAAAAATTATTTACTGTTAGTTTTTCATCATCCAGATGAAATACATTTTGATATTTTTTGAAAATGTTTATTAATTCAGTTTTTGCGTGTTCATCACTATTGTTTATGTTAAGTGTATTTATTAATTTGTTAAAACGTTCCTCATTGTTTACAGTATTGTAATTTAATATATTATAATTTTTAAGTGGGTCAGTTTGAAGTTGAATGCCTTTCAAAGTCACAGTAGAGTTCGTTGTATTTAAAATTTTTATATGTGTCATTCCGTTCTTGGGTGCTATCGAATTACTTAAGAAAATTCCGTCTTCTAATTCATTATTAAATATGACGCTATCCTCATTTATTTTTAATTTTACTGGTTGTATAATTTCTGTTCTTGGTGGTATTGTTATTGTTAATTCATTATATGCTTTTGCTTGCATAGGCAAAATTATTGTTGTATTGTTTACAAACAAAGTTAATGTAAATGTTTCATAGTCTATTTTACAAAAATATTTCTTTAAAAAGTCTCGACCAATAATACCATCTGTTTCAATTGGAAAATCTGTATCTACCAGTTGAAATGTATGCTTACATTCAATGTTTGTTAAATTCAGATTAAGGTCAATAGTTCCTATTGAAATGACTTCCTGATTTGTGATACCTGTTAGTTTACATCTTTCTTCTGGATAATATTCTTCATTTTCGAAATATTTGTTCATACGGCACAGTGATATGTCGGCACCTGTGTCGACAAGAAATGTTAATTTTTTATTTTTGTATGAAATTTATATTATTTTCAGTGAGTTTAAAAATCTTTAATTTTGGCTTTCCGGAGTATTCTCGTACTCCGAGCCTTCCATGTTTCCCGTGTTGTTTATTGTACGCATATATCTTCTGTCTCTGTTATTGTTATTCCTATTTATGTAACTGTTACTTCTGTTGTTGAAATTGTTGTTCCTAACATTTGTGTTGCTGTTGTTATTTGACCTGAAACTATTGTTTGCAGCGTTATTGTTATTTCTCCTGAAATTATTGTTTTGTCTGAAATTGTTGTTATTCTGTCTGTAATTATTATTACCAATAGACCTATAATTGCTGTTATTAAAGTTTTGTCTATTTGGTCTGAAATTATTGGTGTGTCTACAGTTTCTATTGAAATGCATAATGGAGCTTGGGTTTGCTTTTTGTTCATTTTCTAGTTCAAGAGCAAGTTCTGTTGCTTCTTGAAGATTTTTGGGACGAGCAGCAAAAATTGCCGTTTTCATATTGTCATTTATGCCTCGTTTAAATGATTCAAGGGCTAATTTATCATTCAGTTTAATTATGACATTTTTCTCCGGTTCTGTAGCATTATTTCCTAACTCTTCAATTCCTAGTTTATTAAGGTTATCTATTATATCAGTTAATTTGTCCCTGAAATTGTTTACTGTTAAATTTCTTTGGTATAAATTGTTTAACTTATCTTGTAGTTGTGGGATTGTATTGTTACTTTTGTATCTTAGCTTTAATGCGTTCTTCAATGCGTCAAAGGTCTCAGGTACAGCAATAACACTAATAGCTGTTCTAACATTTGAGGTTAGTTTAGCATGGAAGGAAATCTTTTTTAGCTGATTCTGATAAAGTCTTATATATGAGGTCACCTGTCACCATGAAACATTCCAATTCGTTGAAATTTCCTGAGAATAATGGAAGAGTTTTGGAAGTTGTTTCTAAACTAAATGCTGCCATAATGGATTCCTTATCTTCTTGCATTTGAGCCTTGTTTAAAAATTCTATTATTGCTTTATATAAATTACTAAATTCTATCTTCAAGGCAACTGAATTTTCAGTGTCACCGTTTATTTCTAATGCTGTCTGAAAATCTTTTTTTTATATGTTCTATATTCTCTAATTTTTCTTTTATGGTCTTTTTTGTATATTTTCTATTGGGACTTTTCTTTAAATTTGCCCAAATATCTTTTAATCTTTTCACGAATTCTTCCATATAGAATATTTACCTTACATTTTATTTTTATTATTTTATACTATTACATATACTTATATAAAAGATTTTATTTTATTTATTATTTTTTTTTTTTTTTTATATTTATACCTCTGTTATAGCATTATTATTAACAGGGTTATTATAACTATTATCCACCCTTTTCCGAACATAATTTTTAAAATGTTTGTTTATTCTGTATATTATGAATATTATAATTCCAATTATTAGTATAATTAATTTTAAATCAATTTCTTTTTTAATTTCTAACTGGCTATTATTATTTATTATGTTTTCCGCTATTATTGGCTCTTTGTTTTGAGGACTTCCCATTGCTTATTTCCTTGTTAATATTATCAATTTCCTTCCAGATTTCTTGCGTTCTCTCGCATGGAATTGGGTATTCCTCGTCCTTTACTATTCTCATTTAAGAAATATTTTTAAGTTAGCAGGATCGAGATGGCAGGATCGAGCTGGCAGGATCGAGATAGCAGGATCGCCATGTGGTGGGAAAAAGCTTTGTATAAATTGTATGTATAGGAAAAAAAAGAAGTGTTTTTGTAACCGGCAGAGTTTGCCGTTGGTTACGCTATTGCAATTGCCGATCTTACCTTGGTAAGGGCAAAAGGAGATCTAATAATAAAATTCAAGGCAAAGTTGTTGCCGATTTGAGTTTTCATTAGAATCTGATTTATTTCTGGCCAAGGGGCTCTTTTTATACCAAAATTTACTTATTTGCTATATTATTCTAATTTACATTCTATTTCACTTAATCCTATTCCATACATGTACTTACTCTAATTTCGATAGTCGCAACTTGAAGAATTGACCAATCATCTAGTCTCTGAATTGGGGAATTGAGTGACTTTATCAATGTCACTCAATTACCAAAATGATCCCTTTGGATATTCGTCATATTTCATTCAAGTGCGGCTTGATCGATTTTGTTTATGTCTGCAGTATATTGTGAGTATAGCAGTGTGTAATGAAAGAGCACACTACATATTCTATTATTCTACAAAAATAACATCAATTTCTAATAAAAAAGAAAATAAAAACCCACCCTAAAAATTAACTAACATAAATAAACAAAAAAGAAAAAATCAGAAATACTTTTTGGTAATATTTGCTGTCCCTTTCATATTATTTATATAAACGTCAAACTTTCGTTTCCCTTCTGTGTGTTCGGTGCTTTGAACAATGTAACAGTGACGAAACAAATTTAACTTATCTTCTACACACGAAACTTGTTTCATTGTGAAGAGAAATTGCTAAGAGTTCAAGTAATAATGAAAAAATTACGGAATTTTAACTTTTTCATTCAAGAAATTAATAGATACAGATACACAAAGTTCTCCAAGAAAAAGTTTTTATAAGCAATAGCCCAATTCACAATCTCGTGTATTTTTGCAATTGTATTTATGCAATAGTAAATATTTCCTATTACTTACTTAGTTAATTGGCCATAACAACCCGATTAACGCATTTCGGCCTGCCGCAACACATCCCTCCAGGCGCCCCTGCTTCTTGCGCGCCTGCGCCAGTTCGTCACACCAATCGATGACAGGGCTTTATTTAATAGGGTCCATGCTTCTGCGCCATAAAGAAGCACGGGTAGGATGAGCGTCTTGTAGAGTATTAGTTTCGCCTTATGAGAGAGGTCTCTGCTACTCAATTGTTTATTGAGACAATAATAGCACCTGTTGGCAAGAGTAACTCTGCGCTTGATCTCCAGACTGACATCATTTTCGGTGGTAACGGCGGAGCCAAGATAAATGAATTCCTTGACTGTATCAAAAGTATAGTTATTGGCCGTAATTTGAGAACCAATACGCCGCACGGCTCTACTTGTGGATAACATATACTTCGTTTTGCCCTCATTTACTGCCAGACCCATCCTCTTAGACTCCCGTTCACAGCACTAAAGGCACCAGTGACATGTCGTTGGGTCGAAAAATCATCTCCCTATGATGTCGAAAAAATATTTCCTATTAATTGTGAACAAATTTTACTGGTTGCATTTGCAACACTAATTGTAAAACACAAATACGCAGCTGATTGTCAAAAAAAAAGAAATAAAAATTTAATTTTAATTTTATGATATTTGTTAACAATTTATAAAAATGTCTAATGGAAGTTTGAAGGAACAAATATTTGACTCTTTAATACTTCCAGAGCTTCTCGAAGATTTTAAATTATCTTATTAACATCCTCTTTCGACCATTTTTTGTTGGGAATTATCCCTTTTTATTCTTTTTTATATTTTGGGTCTCCATTCGCTAATGAAATTTATTATTTTTAATAAATAAATTTTCAGCTGTCAGTTAACTTAAGTGTTGCAAATGTTGAGTAAATATAAATGGTTATGAGTATTGTTTACTTTATAAACTCTCGTAAAAGTATTTCTGTATATTTTGTTATTGTAGTGTAAAAATATACTAAACAATTTTGCAAATGCAATGATGCAAGACCATTTACACAATATGTCTTTTTTGATCTTGATATAATTAGCTTCTTACTTACCTTTTGCACAAGAAACTATATTCATTGTGACCAAAAACTAAAATTTCGATTGATAGTTAAATATTTATGAATTTTAAAAATTTTCACTGAAGAATTTAAAAAAATATTCAAAATTTTCCCTTTTTTCACTCAAAATATATGTTTGTTTACATTTAAGTTTTCTACTTTATCATCCGTAACCGAACGTAACCTCAACAGTAACAAACAGCTGATAATTTTTGCTGTGTATAAAGCAACTCGCACGTAACCGGAACGGAACATAAGAATCAGTAAAAAAATAGAATTTTCTTACATTTTTACGTAACATCTGTTTAGTAGTGTTAACAACATGGCACAAAAAAACCAACAAACGCTAGCAAGATTTCATTTTAATAACACAAACAGCTGACTGAAATTTAAAAGAAAATAATAATATTTCCAAATTTAGTTTAATACCAAATAAAAATGGAAAATATAGGACATTCAGATTTGTTTTCATCAAGACCAAATAAGATTCAAACAGAAATAATGTTGTTGCAAAAAAAAAAAAAACGTTAGCGCTTTTTGAATATAAGATTTCAAAAAATAATGCAAATGTATTACTACACAAAATTGTTAAATAGTAGAATGGAATGGATACATGTTAGTATATATATAAGTAATAACATACATACAAAATTGGTCATTACAACCCTTCAGTCAGGATTATTGTCCTAGTTTTTCACACTACTTATGTCGTGTGTGTTAATTTTATACATAAGTGGCGGGACGTACAGCTTAAAGTCGACTCCGAACAATAGATTTTTGAGAAACTTTTCATGGCAATTTTATTTACTCACAGAGTTTTTCCCAGAAATCTGCTGAGAAGAAATCGCCGAAAAAATACTGTTTGTATTTTATTTGGAAGTATGGCCTGGGACTCGAACCCTGGTTTTAACATCTAATAAGCCACCACACTACTTACTCGACCACGGCGACGGCTAGTTAATAACATATAAATATTAATCCGCACTTTAATACAAGTTCATAATGGGTCATGTGATATGTTTATCGAAAATTTTAGAATGAGCCGCCAAACTTTTCAGTTGCAATGCTTAAAGCTAACATCCATAAACAAAACAACATTTAGAAAACGTATACCACTTCAAAAACGTATTGCTGTAGTCCTTTATTGTCTTAAGTTTTCTTTATTCAAAGCTTCTGTATGCTTCATTTTTATTTATTTATTATAATTTACATAGCACAAGATATAAATCTTATAAGTGACAGTGCTATGTTTGGAATCATTAAGATTTATAAAATTAATACTGAAACAAAATAAATTAAATAAAAAATACAAAATTAATATAATTAATATCAAGTTCAAATATAAAGAAAAAATATAATATTGGGAAATTTAAAAAACTAACAATACTGTAGAAGAAAATAAGAGAGTTGAAAATATCAAAAAAAGTTACTATTTAGAAAAATCAGTCTAAAAAACTGGGAATAAAAATATAGCCGATATAAATCTATAAAACAAATCACAAAACGTAAAAAATTTTACTTATGAAAATAATTTAAATAACTCCTTTATGAACGCATTTGCATTCCTTAGATTCTGGATGTAATTTGGTAAGGAATTCCATAGACTAGTGGTGTGTATAAAAATTGTCTCTGAGACAAAACAGTCTTGAATCTTTGCTGAATAATGTTCGTACTTCGGTAGGATCTAGCAAATTTAATTCGACAAAATAGATATTCCGGTCGTTCGGTCTAAATTATTTTATGAAGTAAAATAAGACATCTAATTTTCAACAGATTATCAAATTTTACATTAAGAATCCTGCAAGCCACATGAGCAAATGTGATCACGACGCGCTTTATGAAAGATATATCTAGCTATGTTATTATATGCCAAGTTAAGTCTACGTTTATCATCACAATCAGAGTTTGCGAAGATTTCACACCCATACAAAAGTACCGGAATTAAGTACGTTCTAGCAAGTTGCATACGAATGACAAAAGGAGTCGAATCAATAACAGTCCACAAGTTCCTAAGCATACTATAAATTCTACCAACAACGACACCTATATGGTTAAACCACAATAAACTGCCTTTGATGACAATACCCAGATTTTCTGCAGATTTGAAAAAGTCAGAAGTGCTAGTATAAAGCTGCACTTCATCAGCATATATATGGACATTACAGTGAACCAAGACATCCGGTAGACCATTTATATATATACAAAACAAGTATTGACCCCTGGGGAACACCTCTACTAATATTAAGTGGATCTGAGATTTTGCCATTAAGATGAACTTTTTCTATTTAGCAAATAAGAATAAATAAGCTTTTTCAATAGAACTTCGTGATCGACTGTGTCAAAGGCCTTAGTGTGATCAAGCAGAACCAAAAACGCTACATTATTTAATAATACAACTTCTACCTTTCATAAATCCCGGCTGATTAAGAGTAAAGTTATTGTGATTCTCCAGATAATCAGTGATTTGTTTGGCCATTATATTTTAGTCAGAACTGTATTGAACAAGTGCGTATAGTATGGCAAAAGTTTAGGAGTCAGAGCTTTCAAGAATGAAGGATCCAAATCATCAGCACCAACCGCATTGGATTTCACAACCTCAAATGGATACATTCTAAAACCTCAAACTGATTTACGCAACGAAAACTAAAGGAAGTTGTGGTAGAACACAACAAAGATCATCATAGAAGTTACTGATAGAAGTTGGAATCTTGGAATTTACGAACTGGTCATTAAGCATTTTCACGTCAACATCAATATCCGTTCCAGGACGCTTTCGGCCAATTCCTATTTCACGAATTACATTCCATTTAGACCTACTGTCCATTGCGTTGGAAAACCTTCCACCATAATACAATGCCTTGGCAATTCTTATGCGCTTCGTAACTTCCGTCCGTGCGAATTTATGTAAAGCCTTTAAATCATCAGTCCTAAACCTCTTCCATCGCCATTAAGTACTGTTGTTTCGGCCTGATGCACTTGTTTCTGACAGGAACGTATCTGTCATAAATCAAACGTACCTTTTCCTGAATAAATGACAATTTGTCATTCGCATTTCCCTGTGTATATACCTGGACCCAAGATACGTCATTCAATTCAATATTCAGAGTCGCATAATCCATGTTCCTGAAATCACGATATGTCCACAGCACAAGTTACAGGTGTATTATAATTAAGGAAGAGAAGATCATGGCTAAAGAAACAAGAAACTGAAATTTGGTCATATAACAGTACCCTTTCAATATGGTTCACAAATACAAGGTCAATCTAGGTACTAGACGTCGAATGGATATATTTGGCGATTGTTAGGCCGGTTATGACTTAAGGCTTCGTTGTTTGGTGGAGTGCCTTAGATAAGAGTTTTCAATGAAAAATCTTAGATAAGGTTCAGCAGATCGTCTCCTTAAGTATCACTGAAGTGAGGAAGAGTTATCCTCTTGACACTATGCTCTACCTGACTCCGCTTGACTTGTATATCAAGTGGTGTGCAGCGCTTAGTGCCAAACGCCTGAGGGAATCGGGCTGCTTGAAAAGCGCTGTGCACTCCAGAGTTCTGATTGTCGTCTTTTCAAACGGGATTTATGGACTTTCGGAAAAAGCCAGATTATATTGTGAACCAGACCGTATCCGTCTATGCTGGGTTCCGGGTCATAGCGGAATACTGGGCAATGAGACGGCGGATGCCCCCACTAGGTTAGGTTCCCTTTCAGGGGGTGATTTGATAGTTGGTCCTGACCTCCCAGTTTGCCACCTATAAGGCCTCAGCAATGAATGGATCAGGGAGGAAGAGCAAAGGCGTTGGGGGAACGGATCGGGTTGTTTTGTTTCTAGATGTCTATGGTCTGCTGTGGACAGTAGGAGAACAGGTGGCTGCTGGGCTTGGATAAGGTATATAAGGTAAGATAAGCTTAAAGTTGTTTATCGGTTTTATCACGGGGCACTGCGAGATTAGGTCGCTGACGGGGATCTGGAACAGATTGCAGCCAGACTATTGCAGGGCATGTTGCGATGAGGAGGAGTTGGAGACTATTGAACAGCTGTGTAACTGCCCAGTCCTTGGTAGGTTGAGGTTGAGCCTCAACCCACCCTTTTGGTGTGTCTAGTCTGTGTGATTCCTCCGATTCGCATTCCCCGCCCCTTTTTCTACATAGCCTCCATCCATCCTAACCCCTCTTTTTAGAACGTTGTACAATGGATCAATTCGACCTCCGGGTACTGAAAAATATACATCCTCTAACCTAACCAATCACAAAGCTATTGTGATTTGCAAAGTGATTTATATACTTTATGTTCGGGAACCTTCGTACTAAGAACAGCCCCCTGACAAATGTAAAGCAGATTTTCTCATCTTCTGCATCAAGAGCGAAGTTTGATTATAGGTTCGATAAAAATAGCTAGATATAATGAATGCAAGGATAGTCGTGACTGTTGTACACTAAAACAATTCGGAGAAGATGATATTCCCAAAAAGAGTAAAAAAAGAACAGCTAATCAGGTTTCAAACATTTTGCAAAGCTACAAGTGCATGGGCGGAATTTTTTAAAATGAATGATTCCATATTATCTGTTCTGTTGGTTATTAACAAGAACAATGCCTTGAACAACATCTGATATGTACCCCCATGTGTTTTCTTCCGCGATGTATTAATGCCTCACAGTTTCCAGGAATATGTTATAATAATTCATTCTCTTCATCACAAAATGCATCTATTAGATTTAAGACGATTCCCACTTTACGGTGCCCTCTCAAAAATCTCAGGTTGACCCCAGAGTCTTATACCAAGCTCATATTTCCTCTTGTTATAATCTCGCAAGAAAAGTTATCAGTTCCTCAAACCCATTTTTTTTAGAATAGTATTTGCCTGTATGTTTTCTTTCCTTGAGTATATATTTCCTACTCACAGAAATTTTATCTACAGTTTAAACTCAACTCCGAACGATAGATTTTTGAGAAGCTTACAATTGTATTTACTCTCAGAATTTTTACCAGAAATCTGCTGAGATGAAATCGTCGAAGAAATATTTTAATATTTTCGTTTTGATGTCTGACCTGGGATTTGAACTCGGGTCTTACGTCCGCTAACACACTACTTACTAGACTATTGGCGTACAGGAAATTGAATATACAGACAGAGATGCTACAAAGGCATTCGAATTACGCCATATAACTAAAATCCCATTTTTCCAAATTCATTTCAGAAGATAACATTATTTTTACTTAACTTAGTCTCAGTACATATTTCTCTAAATATACAGTAAATACTGCACGTAGAATTTAATACTATACGGAGAAAAAAATTGCTAAGAAAGTCAGTTTTCAAACAAATCAAATAGCAAAAACAACCGGTATAAATATTTATAATAGAATTATTAAGTTCCATTTAATGTTAACAATTTTATATATGTACATGGAGCAAGACAAACTAATTAAACTGTTTCTAAAACGTGATAAATATACCATACATATGAATTGTTGGAAAAGACTAAAATTTCTGAAAGTAAAATAAAGATTAGTTTTCAATTCTCTAAAATGTATAAGATACAATATGCAGGTGAGAATCAGACATACGGACTTAGAAATACCGATGATATCCGAATACAGAGAATAAGATATAGATTATTTCACAGTTTAAATTATTTAATTTGTTACAAAATAATATAAAAAATTAAAGAAATTATACACTCAGGGGTCTCGTTTTATGCGGATATTTTTTATGCGAATTCGAATTTGTCCGATTCTAAATGAATTTTTTTTTGATTATTTATAGGTTTTTAAATATTACGAAACTTTTTATACTTTTGCATTATTTTTAAATTAAACCAAGTTTGCACCACCGATATAAATAATCATTATGACGTATTTCATTTTGTGTTTGTCTTTTTATAAGCAATATATATGTATATTAAACCAAGTTTGCACCACCGATATAAATAATCATTATGACGTATTTCATTTTGTGTTTGTCTTTTTATAAGCAATATATATGTAAGTATGTATACCTATTGAGCGTTGTATGTGGACGGTATTGTTAAAAGAACAAACTTATTATTACAAAATCTTATTTTTAGTATGGACCCAGATACCGAAAGAGCACTGAAGATTCAACGCAGATTAACTGATTTGTTTTGCGAATATCATGAGTGGGATAGGCAACTTAAAAACTCAAAGTCACAAAGTTTAATAACTGACTACATATCCTGTAATAAAAGAAACAATTTAACTTTCTAAAAATTCGTCGATTTAGTCCCCTACATATGTATGCACTACCTGATAGACACAGTATATCCAGTAACGAAAGCAATGACATTTGAAAAAGGCTCATAAAATAAAAACACTGGCCCAACTAGAGAGAGAAAAAAATGTTATAAGTGTTGCAAACCAAAATGTGTTAGAAGCAACAGATATACAGAGGGAAAACTGGTAGATAAATCAGGAAAATTAAATGTAAACAAACATTTATTTTGTGGTAAAAAAGGGCAAATTTGGAGTATTTTTTAATTTCTTCAATGAAAATGTTAAAAATATGTAAATATTTAATTATTAATCAGGCAATTCGATTGTTTTTGGTCGCAATGAATATAGTTTCTTGTGCAAAAGGAAAGTCAGAAGGTAAATATATCAAGATCAAATAAGACATATTGCTTATAAAAATTTTTTCTTGTAGAATTATTAATCGAACTCCTAGCAATTTTCCTTCACATTGAGAAAAGTTCCGTGTGCAGATGGTATGTAAAAATAAAAATATAACAAAATATATACTCATAACTTTTAGTTTCAGGAATTTGTGAATATACCTCTATATTGGTTAAATACTAAGTTAGTGACGGCCGATGAAAGGTGTCATAGAAAATACATTAATTCCGAATTACGTTTTCCTAAAAAAACGGGTCATCCTTCGAAAATTATTCTAATATTCTACAAAAATATCATAAATTTCTACCAAAATAGAATAATAAAAATCCACCCCGAAGTCTAAAAAAAAACATATTCAAAACAGACAGGCAGTCAGAGAGTGACAGAAATACTTTTTGGTTATATTTGCTGTCTCTTTCTAAGTGAAGAGTTAAACGTCAAAAGCCCCGTGACGTATCTCTTTATATCTGTGGTTCTCGAAGTAGAAAGTTCGCGTCACAGAATATATACAGAATGGAAACGAAAGTTTGACGTTTACATAAATTTTGTGAAAGGGACAAATATTACCAAAAAGTATTTCTGTCCCTGTCTGATTATTTATGTTTGTTAGTTTTTAGGGTGGGCTTTTATTTTCTATTTTGGTGGAAATTGATGATATTTTTGTAGAATAATAGAGTAGTTTTGAAAGGAAATGAACTGTTGTATTGGGCAAACGTAATATGGAACTAATGTATTTGGTGGCACCTTTCATCGATTGTCACTAACTTAGTATTTAACCATTTGAGAGGTATATTCACAAACTCCTGAAACAAAAAGTTAGGAGTATATATTTTGTTATATTTTTCTATTTACTTATCTTTTACACACGGAACTTGTTTCATTGTGAAGAAAAATTGCTAAGAGTTCGATTAATAATAAAAAAATGACCGAATTTTAACTTTTTCATCCAAAAAAATTTTATGAGCAATATGACTTATCTGATCTTGATATATTTAGTTTCTTACTTACCTTTTGCACAAGAAACTATATTCATTGCGACCAAAAACTACATACATTTCGATTAATAATTAAATATTAAGGAATCTTTAAACTTTTCATTGAAGAAATTAAAAAATATTCTAAATTTTCCCTTTTTTAACACAAAATCAATGTTTATTTACATTTAATTTTTCCACTTTATCCACCAGTTTTCACTCTATATATGTTGCTTCTAACATATTTGCTTCGCAAAATGTATATTTAATATTTTTCTCTCTCTAAAAGGTTATGGAATTCTACAGCTACTGCATCGTTGTTTGTGTACTATGATCTCATTGGTTGTTGTTGTGTTCGCTTACTTGTCTATCCCTGTTTCCCTTATACTTGTTGATGCTTTGTTTGTATATGTTCGCTGTAGTTATAGTGTAAATAGATACATGATTTTTATAGGAAAGAGCGAACAAAATTTCCTGAAGTTGTTAGCTATTTCAAGATGTGTTGAAAAAAATTCTTTATCAAGATTGATGTAGTGAAAAATGTTGAAAGTTTTATTCCCTACAACAGCTCTTATATCCTGCAAAATTTTTAGCACATGTATTAGGGTTAATGGTGAATGTGTCAGAGAACGGTTTGATAGGTTAATTTTAAATTTTAAATACAATCACAAAAAACGAATCTCATGTTGACAGTACACATCAATTCTGTAAAGCCATATATGCCATGATTCACAAAACGGAGTGTAATGAAAAATGGTGCTTGCATTGCATGCCTTCTATAAATGTAAACGAATACTCCCAAAAGCAACGAATACTTAACGATTGGTACGAGTGGTTAACGATTGGTAGGAATGGTTTCAATGCTGATCGCATATACATACTAGCGTGTATACGTGTGCGCATGTTTGTATACATATATTGCCAAATAAAATAATAAACAAACTGAAAGATGTCTTGTTTTCACAAAATAGCCTGTGGAAAAAAATATTACCGTTTGTTTTATTGTTGTAGAAATGAAACTATGTACATCGATTCATTCACTCAAAGCAACGAATACTGGACGAATGGTGTGAATGTTTTTAGTTATTTCATGTGGCATTGAATTATTTCGTTGCTTGGTGTATAACATCATAACAATAAGAGAATGTAAAATAGCAAACAGTAATAAGGAGTGATTAAACAAACAACAATGCACATTTTTATTATTGTCGATTAAAATCAATGCAAAAGCAATGAATTTGCGAATGGTCAGCAAATGTGTCTCTTTCTGTTTTCTGGAATGTATACGGCCTTGAATTTTTTAACAGAATTCTTAAAAATAGCGTTGGCTTTTTATAAGTTAAAATATTTTTAACAGACCTACTGCGGGTGTAAGTATGCCACTTCTGTTGCTTATCCAGAAAAGAGATTAACAACATAGTTTACAATACAATTATCTTTTTATTTAACAGTTATGACACAACCGTTTGTTTTAATTTCATAAATGAAAATTTAAATTAATAGTAAGAAATTAAGAATTGAATTATTAAACATAAAAACTGTAATGCAAAATTTTGAAATTTTCAATGTCAGAAAATATGGTCTCCACTATATATAACATCCAGCATAATTGATTTTACATATTTGTTATATTTTTCGCGTATAATAAAAATTAATGAAATTCGAATATAATTGAATACATCTGCTAATATTTGACGTATATTCTACAAAGTACTATTATATTTTATAATATTTTAAGAAACTAAAATTGTTCTAATTTATTAATTAACTATTTACTATTATACCTTGTAATAAAAGAATAACTACACAGGTAGTCCCCGACTTACGACTATTCGGACTTACGACCATTTTTAAAACTTTTTTTTTCATAGAAAATACTTACAGAAGACAAATATGTAGTTGCGGGGAAACCTTAAAATATATTATTACTTATTTAAATAAAGTTTGAATTTTGGGTAGTTCCATTTCTTCTGACCCTCAAAGTTAGTAGTACAGTATGTAATTTTTTCTTATTTTTTTTATATGAAATTTGATTTAATCGACTTACGATCGATGACCAGGAAACTATCTCGGTTGTAAGTCGGGGAATACCTGTATTCATATACATATAGTTTTAGTTACATGTATACTTTTTATTTTACAGAAATTAAACCTGAAGGACATACTGTAATGCCTAATAAAACAAATGTCATTATGAATATCAGCACCGAGGGACAGTAAGTATATTTTTTACATGATATAATTACCACATGTTATAATTTCACAACATTTTATACAATTCTCTAGATTTCAACCTGTTCGGGCGTACTCTTTTGGCAATAAGAATGAGATGGTTCAAACTACAGAAAGTTTAACAAATCGAGTTCGGGCATTTTCAGTGGGTTCACGAGTTAAAATTACGCGCCCCGGTTTTAAAGCCAGTCCTAGAGTTTTTAACAGCGACTCCATTAAGAATGATTTTGCAGAAAATTCGTCCAGAAAATCCATAAGCGTTCCCGTTCTTATAAATAAAAATGATAAATCTGTTAATCAAATGGCTGATTTAATGGAAATTGATTTTTCAAAATCAGTAAAAAAAACTTCAAGTAGTTACATTCACCAACATAAAATGGGATGTCAAATTGGTCATTTTCCGTTACGCAATTTAGACAACTCAATTGAATCTTTACAGAAGGGGGAAAAAGGTAAAGATACTGGTTACTTAGAAATGAAACCGATTACTTTAAGTTCAAATAATTGTTCATGCAATATAAATACCGAGAAAACTCTTCAATTTAAAGAACCTTATCACATTAATACAAAAGATCGAGATTTGAAAACAGATTTACTAAGCAATGAAGATAATAAACATGTTTCTTCCTCTAGTATTGAGCCAAGCACAGAGACTACTCAAATCAATCATGACATGAATTCATTGGACAACACTAAGTTTAATCCCGGTGAAAGCTCTATTCTAAATCAGGATTTATATTATGCTAGCTTGGATTTACCAAAAAATAACAATGAAGTTGCTTCTCGTTACAACTTTAAAGAAATTTTTACCGATACGAATACTGAACAGGTTAGAAACGAATATGCCAAGATAAACTTTAACCTGCCTGACATGTCTTCGTGTAAATTAAGAAATGAAAATAACTAATTTTGAAAGTAAACCAGTAATAATTTTATTTAAGCCATATTCTCTCAAACTTTTCTAGGCCTTTATTTGTGTATTGAAAGTTTATTATGTTTATTAAACGTTTATTATGTTTATTAAACGTTTTATTGTAAGGGTATGAATTATAAGGTTATTATTGTAATGCACTGTTTTCTTTGTTAAAGAAATATTTATAATTTTTTCAGAAATTCGAATAAACTGAACAAACTTAAAAGTGTCTTATTTATTTTTATAAGGTAAGCTGACTTCGACTTCTGGCTGATGCAATTTTCGACAAAAAAAAAAATGATAAGGATAAGTCAAATTTAGTTGTCATTCGAAAAATGTAATGGCTTAAATATTTCAAACATATTTATCTGCCCAACATTTTTTATCCGCCATCTAACGTTTTTTTTCAACTAGTGCTTATTTCGTGAATGGTAACACTCAGCTCATGTCTGATTTGACAGATAGTTAGTTTTATCCTTCCGCTGGACGAATATTGACCATCCATCCTGGGATCGACTGTTTGGTGCGGATTTTAGTCCAGAATAATTGAGTAATTTTTCTTCGAAAATGAGCAAGGAGTGGTCGTTACAGTCAATGGCGATCGTTATTGGGCCATGTTGAACGAATTTTTGTTCACAAAAATTGAAGAGGATGATATTGGTAACATTTGGTTTCAACAGGGCGGTGCTACGTGCCACACAGCTGAAGCTACACTCGATGTTTTGCGCCCTATTTTTGAAGATAGCTTTATTAGCCACAGAGCTGATGTGATTTGGACACTTCGGACTATTATTTGTGAGGTGCCGTCAAAGACAAGTGTTACACCGACCAGCCAGAGGCAATTGACGTATGGCATTGATTGCATGGACAGCCGAGGCTGCCATTTGAATGTAATTATTTTCCATTATTAACCGGAAGGATTGTACTTTCAAATAAAAAAGAAATTTGAGAAAATATTCTGTAGTTTTTTGTTAAAGTATATAAAAAAAAATTATTTGGCGGACCGTTTATATATGCTTTTATTCATCCAATGGGAGTAAAATATTGGTAGGCTGTGTATACAGACCTAATAGTAGGGTAAATTACGAATATTTTCTATATGAGGTGGAAAGTTTGACAGCTTATTACAATGACATAGTTATTTGTGGTGATTTTAATTGTAATATATTGTTACGTTTTTGCCTTTTTAAAAACGTTTATATATGAGTTCGTCGATTGCAAACCAAGTAAAAACAAATATGTGTTTATTTTAATGAAACTCTTTATTAATCACACTACTTTTATGTGCCACTGTCCAAACTTATACAAAGTACACAACAATAACTATAACAATATGTGCTCGTTCGATACTCTTCTCTGCTTGTAACCTTTTTATAAGCAACAGCACTTGTTCGTTATTCTCTGCTTACAACTGTTCGGTAGACTTTACTACGGACGCAACTTGTCTTCACACCGCAACTTTTACTCCAAACGCAACTGCATCCAAGACTGACTGAATTCACTCTGACTCCGTTGCTAGTTTTGTCTTGCCCTTTTATATGCGAACGCCTTCAGTCTGATGATGCTTCTCGAAGTAGAAGGTTCGCGTTCGCGCGTTCTCGAGAGTTCTATACCTACTGCATCGGTGTTTATGTACTATGTTCTCATTGGTTGTTGTTGCGTTCGCTTACCTGTCCGTCTCTTTTTCTTTCATACTTGTTGCAGCTTATAATAAGTTCGATGTATATGTCAGTGTGAGTTGTGTACGCTTTGTCTTTGTATTTATAACGTTTATTTATCTTTATTATTGTGAAACGATATTAGGTCGTTTCGACTATTTTTACGTAACAACATTGGAAAATGAACTTCTTGCATCCCCTTAAATTTAAGTGTCATTTGATACATAAAAGATTACGCAGTCCCGTGATTACGTATGATATTTTTCTGAACAACAGCAAGCTTTCACTGATCACCAAGGCTAAGAATCTTGGCATTATTTTTAATAGCACCCTGATTTGGAACGATCACATTAATTTCGCTGTGGCGCAAACGTATGTAAAACTCAGATCCCTTTGGGCTACTCAGGCTTTTACACCTCTGAGAATAAGATTACTTCTTGCAAAATCGCATATTATGCCTGGCTAACTCAGATTCCTTCTCCAAGCGAAGACTTAATGCTATCTTTAACAGCATTATTAGATATGTCTATGGCTTAAGAAGATTTAGCTCTACATCTGCCGTTTCTGGAAACTTATATGGAGTATCTTTTGAGAATCTGAATAAAATAAGAGTGCTCTTATCTTTGCATAAAGTCATTTATACACAGGAACCTAAGTATCTATTTGATAATATTATCTTCGCCAGGTCACGCAGGGGAAAACAATTGATACTTTCTGCACATCACACACTTGTCTCTGAGCGGCAGTTCTCAATTTACTCGGTTCGTCTTTGGAATTCGCTGCCTCACAGTATGCAACTAACTAGTAAAGTAACGCATTTTAAAAAGCAATTGCTCATCTTTTTCTCCAATTAATTTACATAGATTCACCCCTCTCGCAAATAACTATTCCCAAAATTCGTCATTTCCTATTGTGAATCGTTCCCAAAAAATTTTTTGGGAGTGAATTCACAAACATAAAAAAATTTGGTATCGCCAATGTTTGTTCCCAAGAATTATTTTGTAGAATTAATTCCCAACACCTGCCAATGGGAACAAGAAGGGAACATGGAACTTATAAATTGTTTTGATGTTGATTTTTTGTTTCATTTAAGGAAATGTAAATAAGGAGCAGATTAATTGTATGTTGGAAGCGATGGTAGCAATGAATTATAAAATATAAAAAGGAATTTATTAAACATGTATAAATCATATGCTTACAATTACAACATTAAGACTGTTGTAACCTTTCCGATGCGAATCGGTGTACTTGTATGCCGTCTATACAACCTACAACACCTGGAATTTTGTATTTTGTTTAAAACCATTTTACAATCTCTTGCATTTTCTCAGAAGACGGCCACACAATCTACTGAGGACATAAAACTCTTTCAGATGTTGTTAATACTTCTAAAACCACTTCGCTGAATGAAGACTGCGTCAAACCGACATTAATTTGCCTACCTACTAACTTTTGGTAGCTACCTTCCTGTGGGGCAGGTTTTCCATCGACACATTCAGTAGGTATTTGTTCGCCCTGTAATAATGTAAAGGATATAATATTTTAGTATGTATAATTCTTACTTCAGCTCAGAGAGCGATTGTGGGTTCGATTCATTTCTAATAGCCCTTCTCTACTACTTTTCCATAGATTGTTTCTCCTCTTCCAGCACCAAAAAACGATGATAAACGCTATTCGTTTTTAAATATTTATATTTTTCTTTCATAAATTGTTGAAAGGTAATTCACAATAAAAAATTTTTGTCTTCACTAATTCACAATAAAAACTTTTACTCCCAATATATTCGCAATACCGATTTTTTGGGATGGGAATAAAAGTTTACTCCCAAATAATTTATTCCCATAATATTCACGATAGGGGTGATTACTTTTGCTACATAAATCACATAGAATTTTTATTTATTTTTATTACCAAATTAATTAATTAATTTTTTCATTCTTATTATCAAATTAATTAATCAATTATTTTTATTACTCTAACTGATACATTTATTTTTTGTTTTATTTTTTTTTCTTTTTACTCTTTCTTTTTCTGTGCGTGTATAAATTGTTTTTATTTTCTTTTCTTCTACTTGTGGCCCTCTTTTAGTTTTAAGTATTGATATAAAGTATCAGTTTTAAGTAAATTTTAGGTATCTCTTTTTTATGTTTGCAACTTTTTTTCTTTAATTAATTCTGTACTGTAACTAAGATTTATTCTTGTTGTGCAGAAATTCAAATAAATAAAGTAACATTGAGAGTTGTGCCCAAGTCCAAGTCTTATTGCGAGTTAACACCGCACCGCACATAATTTTCTAAAGGAAATCGTTTAAACTTTATTTGTTACGTAATTTATTGGAATAAATAATTTTCTCGTTTTATTACACCTTAAATGGGTTTAGAGGTCGGATCGAGCGTTTCGAGTTTAATAAAAGGATTATTAAAAGATTAATTCTTAAAATATGAAAGGAAAGTCTGTTAAAACAAAAACAAAAAACTTCTAGGTCCTTCCAGACGTACAGGAATGTACTGGAAACATTTCAAGAAAATCGTTCAGCCGTTTAGCCACCTATAGACTTCAAACAAGCAAACCCACAAATAAACACACATTTATTTATATATATATATATATATATATATATATATGTATATATATATATATATATATATATATATATATATATATATATATATCGATAGGAGTAGCGAAGCACACCGGATTTTATTTATTATGTATATAAAAGTATCTTTCTCTAAATACAAATTTTGTATAAATACACTATAGTCGATTGAAATTTCTTGAATTATGTTTTGAATTGTTTATTTTGTTATAAAAATATTCCATAGTGTATTGTTTTCTATATTGAATACCAAATACTGTTTGAATTCGAATGGGCCAGTTAACCAAACGTAACGTACCGTACGTTCGATTTTTAGCATACGAAGAGCAATGTAAATGCTTACTGAACGCACGTATTGTTACGATTCTATTGTGCATACAAAAAAATTAAACAAAATAACATATGTATGAATGTATGTAATGGCAATTTTACTAAGTTTGCCACATGCCAACGCTGACGCTAAAATATTTTTTTCTGTTGTAATTGACGTACGTAGGAAAAAAAGAGCAAATTAACCCATGAGTTATTAACACTATTTCTACCAAAGGTGCCAAAAGACACCTTTTAAATTTTTAAATTGAAATTTATTTGAATGTTTAATCATTTTTTCTCAATTAATTTTCTGATAATTTGTATAATAATTGTTAAATTTATTTAGCGTTATCATTTTCATCCAATTCATTATGGATCAGTGTATGCTTACATGATATACATATTTCTACCAAGGGGTGTTTTTTGACACCTTTTCGATTTTTCTTACAGCAAGAAATAAAAAATATGAAGAAACTATACTAACATACATTTGGACTGAATTATAATTTGTTTTTAGTTTTTTCCTCTTCATATTATTATACCAAGCCACGAAAATTGAAATTGTTATTGGAAATTCTGCAAAAGAATGTGCCATGAAAATTCTATGAAACTCTGTTCAGCAAGTTTTCGAAAATGCCACTGAACACTGAATTCCCTGTTAAAATTTTTATATTCAATTGTTTATTGAGAACAATAGGAATAGGAATGGGATATATTTTAATAATTAATTCCATAATTATTTGCATTTAAACGCAAAGGTGTCAAAAGACACCTTTTGGTCCAAATAGGTATACACAAAATCGTGGTAGAAATAGTGTTAAATTCTATTTGCATTATAAGATCTCATTTACAGGCTAATTTAATTAATTGTGTAAATTATAAATGCACCCCAAGTCATTTAAAAAAATGAATTGTACAGGATTGTATAAATAATTTGTTTTTCCTTCATTTATACGGAAAAACGGAGAAAGTGGCGTTGGGAATTTTGCAGGTAAACTTAAAAGTGAATGTAAGAAAAAAAGTGATTTTTTTCATTGACGTAGGACTTTTTGGAAAAAATCTCCTGGCAGCATTGCCATAGAAACGTTTAGAACGGGACATGTGTCAACAAAGAATGTTAATAAAAACGAAACAGAACACAAAGCAACACATAAACGAACACAACACAATGAAAAATATAGGTATACAATAGAGGTGTGCACAAGACATTATCTTTATTTCACAACAATCTCTCTTCAAATATTCGTTATTTTTGTTTATTTGTTTTTTAAAAACAAAAACATTTTTACTTTCCCATTTACTGAAAAAAAAGAAAATGCACGTTGTGACACTATGAGCATACAATATTTTTTTGCACTCATCACGCAACTGTCTTTTGTACTGTTGTACAATGATTTGCGAGTGCAGTTGTTTTTTTGACGCCTTTTGCACGTTGAAATTTGTTTCGAAACAAATGTAAGAAACTTTTTTGCATTTTCTTTTAAAATTTCTTTCGCTTTTGGACGTAAAAAATTAATTTCAGAAATTTTGTTTTCTTTTATCGCGTCGTTCTGCTGTTTGTAACAGTTGTAACTTTGTTTGGCATTGTGATTTAGGTTCAAACACAAGACATGAACATTATATGAATATTATATTTGTTATTACATTATAATATATTATATATTTATGTGTTATTATTTTTTAATATATTTACCTTATTTAAATTATATTCTTTTTAATATTTTTTATTTTTATTTTTTCAACCTTTTTTAATTAATTGTTTGGTGCTAAAATTTTTCTTTTGCAAATGTTTTGATTTCAAACACAAAATCAACAAAGACTAATGATATTTTAAATAAGGCAGCTTTATATTAACACCGTTGACTAACTACGAGTCATCTTTTACCCACTTTTTCTCCTAAAAAACATCATTTTTGCCTTTTAATGATATCTACGATCTAAAAATAGTTTTTAGTAATATAATGTGAAAAATCAAATTGTCGTTATTGACCAGTTTTCTGAAAGTTGCCGCGGCAGTCAAGATGTGAAATCAAATACAACTCTGTGTATATACGAATAAAGAACAAAGCAAATTTCTGAGTACATTTAATTCTAAAATCACCCCCGGTCGTTTTTCCCCTCTCTTCTACAAACTCAAGAGTGTTGAAATTTGTTTCACAACAAATTTCAAAGTGCAAAAGGCGTCTTTGTACTCTATCTTTGCTTCACACTTATTTATATTTGCAGCTACAATCATTGGTCTTGAGGAAAATGCAATAGTGTACAATTTTATATGTCTTGTGCGCACCTCTAGTATACAGACTTATCATCAGTGTTGCTGGTTTTTTTAAATGTGTAAATTTTCCGGATTTGGTTATTATTTTTCTAATAAAAATAGCTTTTGTTGTGTTTGTTAAAATTAATTAATTAGTATGATTATAATTTTATTATGTTATTTTTTGTTTTTTTTTCTCAATTGTAATTTAAATTTGAAAAAATAAAATTAAAAAACTGTGAATTTAATTTTGGCCATATTTATTTGGTGATTCTTTTCACAAATGTTGGTTACAATTATTTTTTCGTGGCAACAGTGCTCATTCTGTCTCATGTTCAAATATCACGTAAAAACGTGGGAGAATTCTGTTTTATACAGATCGCTACGTTTTGCTAACGAGAGAGAAACGTTTCGGTAATCGTTTACATTGTTCTCCATGGGCTAAAAGGAGAACGTTTGCTCGATACCTTATGTTACGTTTTCCAAATTTTTTCATAGAAAATACTGAAAGAACACAAATATGTAGCTGCGGGGAATCCTTAAAATATAAATTTTATATATATGAATGAATATACATAAATATAAATTTTTGGGTAGTTTCATTTCTCCTGGCCTTCAATGTTAAGAGTGCAGTATTTAATTTTTTCTTAAATTTTTTTAATATGAAATTCGACTTACGGCCGATGACCAGAAACCTATCTCGGTCGTACGTCGGGAAATACCTGGACATTAATGTATTATATACATAAAGACTAATCAGACCTTATCTCTTCTATTTTCTAAATCTATATATATAAATGAATGGATGTTTATTTGTATGTACGTTTGTTTGAAGTCTATAGAAGGCAAAATGGTTGGACCGTTTTTGTTGAAATTTTAACAGTACCTTTCTGTATGTCTGGAAGGAAATATAGGCTATAATATGTATTTATATGGAAGAGTCTCGCTCTTATTTTTAGTCCGGCAATGTTTTCACCAATTATTCACATGAATTTCAGTGTTCAATTTCATGGATTCGACAAAGTTTTTTAGATATATTAATTTAACATTTTTATAGGAGGTGACTCGTCTATTACGGCATGTCTGCCCATTTTGTTCATATTTACGTCAAAATCGTCCACTCACAATTTGAGGAATCTAGCTGTTGTAGTTTATGAGATATGTACTGTTAAAATTTGAATTTAGCCGTCTATAGACTTCAAACAAATCCACAAACAAATAAGCACACATTTTTATATACATACATATATAGATGAAAAAGGACATTTTTAATTAGCGGAGAGAAGTTATTGGTTTTGGCGGTGCCAAAAGGTGTTATAAAAGTAGAGTCTAATTTCGCTGAACCAAAGAATGCGCATTATGTACAAGTAATATATCTTATGGCGTGTTGTAACCAAAATATCACAAAATCTTTTTAACATCTTTTTAACGTTCCCACTAGAGATGCCAAACGGGAATTCCCGAAATTCCCGGGATTTTCGGGATTTGATAATCCCGTTTTTGTTCTTTTTATTTTGTCATACTAATATTTTTTATGTTCTTTTCTAATGTAGACTAACAAATATTAATATATTGTTACGTTTTTACATTTTAAAAACGTTAAAAAAATGAGTTCGTAGATTGCAAATAAAATATAAATAAATTTGTATTTAATTTTAATCAATTCTTTATTATCTGCACAACTTTTGTGCCACTGTTCGAACTTATTCACACAATCGATTGATTTATCACTTCAACCAACTTAACGTCGTTATACACGACTAGCTTAATTCAAACTCCGAATACAACGTGCCGTCTGCACACACGACTGATTCAACTCAAACTCTGAATCCTCCATGCTCGCTTTGTCTTGCCTTTTATATCACTGGATCATTAGTGTGATGAATGCCCTCGAAGGATGATGACGGCCTTCGGGAACATTCTAAAAATATAAACAACTTCTTTTCATTTTTGTTGTTTCTTTTTTACATTCGTCTAGGCAGATTATTTGTTGTTGGTTTATTTGTCTATCCGCTATTTTATACTGAGCATTGTTGTTGCTTGTTTACTTTTTTGTTTTCGTCATTTTGTTGTTGGTTATTTATGACATTTATCCCTTATTTTTGTTTATTCATCGATCTTGTAAACAAGCGCTTTATTTTTGTTGTTATATTTTTTTTACTTATGCATTGATCAAGATATAGATTTGTTTTTGGAGCTTTTGCTTATTATTTTAACAACACCATTTCCACTTTCGTAGCAATATGTATTTGCTTTATATTTAACATTATTTATTATTATGATTTATGAATTTTTAATTTTAATTGAAAATTAATTTTTGTTAATTCTAATGTACATTGATAAATATTGTTAATATTACATTATTTGTCTTTATTTTTTACATAATATTTATGTAGGTTCCCAAATATAATTTATGAAATTTCTTATAAATAACTAATTTCTGTTAATAAAAGTGAATTATGTTATTTGTTTTAAGTATTTTTCACTTAAAAAACTTTTAAATAAACATTATATAAGAAAAAAAAATCCGTTTTTGTGTTAAAAGTGAGAAATTTCAGGAATTTTTGTTCGGGATTCAGAATTCCCGAATCCCGGGATTTTTAAAAACCATTCCCGATTGGCATCCCTAGTTCCCACCAAAAACTTTTTAACATTACGACCCGCTCTCACCAAAATCTTTTTAGCTTTACGACCCGCTCTCACCAAAATCTTCTCAACATTACGACCCGCTCCCACAATTGTGTAAAGAGAACTAACACGCATTCTTGTACTTTCTGATTTAATTGTTGATCATGCTATTCTGTGGTCGATCAGACTGCGACAAGAAGACGTGTGCGGCGGATCCTTTATTATTTTATTTCAAAATGAAACTCAAAAACATTTTATGTTAAAAATGTTCTATGGCATTATCTGGACGTATTTCATTTTTTTATTTTGTCGCATAGTGTAATTTTTTTAAATGCTTTGGAATTCTCGCTTTTTTCTATTAATGCAAAATGGGTTTTTTATTTTTATTTATCTACTAGCAGATTGTACCCGGCGTTACGCGGGTTATAAAAATAACAATAAATAAAAATCCGGTTTCTTAAAAAATGTAATTTTTCAAATTATTCGGAAACCGGTTTATCAAACAACCCAGTTTTTTGAATACTCTAAGTCCTAAATATAAATGCATGCAATTTGCCCCTTTTTGGACCCCTTTTGGTCCAACTTTATAAACGGAACACCTCCAATAACTATTTGGGAAACTTAACCAAGCTAAATCGTAAAAAAATACCTTTAAAACAGATAAAATACATCATTTATGCATAAAAACATAAAAAACAGACTTACAAAAGATTTATAATATATATTAGGATAACCTGCACTCAATTTGCCCGTTTTCGGCCCCTCTATCCCTTATTACACCTCTTTTGATTCAACTTTAGAAACGCGATTTGCGAAACTTAATCAAGCTAAATCATAAAAAACTACCTGTTACCATTTTTTCCCCATTTGTCCCATTTTTTTCTTTCCTATAACCTGCACCGACAAAAGCCCGATCTATATCCTAAATTTCAAGAAAATCGGTCTAGGCGTTCAGGCGTGATCGGCTAACAATTAAACCAACAAACAAACAAAAAAACAGACTTACAGAAAGATTTATAATATATATATATTGATTATTGATTTTATTTATGTTTGTAGGGTTTAAAGCGTAGTAGTGGTAACTTCCAAATTAGAATAAGGATAATACAAATAAATAATCCAATATGGCTGTCTTTCTATGAGTCTGAAATGAGAAACTTAAATTAAAATATTTTGTTTTGGGTAATCCGGCTCGAAATGGACCAAATATTCCGGGGGGTGCAGGGTAAATTAAACAAAATATTTTAATTGAAGCCGAAAGAAAATAAAACGATTGTATTAGAAAAAATACAAAATAATTAATTATAAATTTATTAAGAACGCACCTTCGGGATTTGGGGGTTGATCGACAATTAGATCAATTCTTTCTTTATTTCGTCTCTTTTCTTTCTAAGTTAAACTAATACCTAAACATAAAGTAGGGTGGCCAGCACGAACACCATTATTTCCCAAAAATGTAGTGCATTTTGGGTTTTATACAAGTAAGATGAAATGTGAAAGGGGTAAACAACGTTTTAGTAATGGAGTGATCGTTTTTTATGTAACAAGTTTCCTTATATTTGAATACAAAAAATGCCAGGAAAACGAGTTTCCAAAAATATTATACCATTGGTCAATTTCAACTACTAAAAAGGCAAATCTGCCAAGGAAATCGCCAATATATTCTCCCTAAACATCAGGACTGTATATAATATTCTATCCCGTGCAGAAAAAGAAGGACTATACTTAAAGGGATCCACAGGCAGGCCAAAAAAGGTGACGCAGCGAGTTGAGAAAAAAATTATTAGAACCCAGAATCATAGCCCGCAATCCAGAACTAAATGATTAGCTCTTAATGTGTTTGCCAGGAAATCATCAGAAATGTTATTCAAAAACACAAATATTCATCAAGAATGAACACAAAATGTCGAAAAGAGATTAAGATTTGCTATAATAATGCTTGCTATATAAATAATGCTATATATTATGACAGACCGCAAAAAAATTGGAGTAAGCCTCTGACGGCACTAGAAAATGAAAATCTTATTCCTATTTCCTAAGTTTGGAAAACTGTCTGTAAAGGTATCCGGCTGTATATCCAGCAAGGGAGTTGATGAAATCAGGATTTTGGATGAAATAAGAAAGAATAGAATAATGACTAGGAAGAATATCTTGATATTTTAAATAATGAACTGACCGCTAGAGTTAAGAAATTTGGTTTTATTGACCCGGTTAATCCGAATAAATTTAATTGCAAGTACAGTAAAAGTTCACAAATTAGAACCTCCAGTAAATAGAAATTCCAGAAATTAGAATCAGTGCTTGCAATACATTATGGGCTCTAAAATTCTAATTTCTAAGCGTTTTTTTGCTTTTTTAACACAAGAAATCCTCCAAATTCTATTTATTTTGTAAAACTAAAAAGGGGAATCACGAAATTATATCCGTTATTACGTATTTCATGTTTTTTTTTTTTTTTTGTCGCATTTATGTATTTTGTGGCTAGATTATGAATTGTTACGTTTTGTTTTCTTGTTTTTAACAAATACAATTGATCCAAACAAATTTAAAAGTGTTTTATTTTAGTTTTTGGAAGGAAATCTGTTTAATTCTATATTTCTTAATCGGAAAAAAAAGTCCAGAAATTAGAATAATTCAGATATGAGAATTTCCTCAAAAACAAAGCGGTTAGAATTTATGAGCGACTACTATTCTATCAAGATAATGATCCTTAACATAAATCTTATTTATGTAACTCCAGGTTACTTTACAACTGTACCAAAGTTATTGATACACCTACCCAAAGTCCTGATATTAACCTTATCAAAAATTTGTGGGTTCATATAAAGAAAAAAGTCGGAAAAAGATCGCCCACAAATAAAAACGTTGAGTTGATAAAGTTACTCAAAGAAGAGTGAGGAAAATTCCATTAGAATATGACATTCCGAAGCTTATTCAATTGCATAAGTCTTAATATTTTATCAAATTTGAAAACATTTTTTTGACACTAGTAAAATTAAATAATTTTTGTTTCTTAATATTTTACATTAGAGTATTTTCGTTGTTATAAAAATTTTTTGTTTATTATATTATAAATAAAAAGGTGATTATTTATATTAGAAATCAATGCATTTTTCGAAGATTTTATTATTTTTCTCTATGTGCAAAGATTTTTTTGACAAACTGTATGTATACAACATTTTGAGATTTACATTGCTTTAAAAATAAAATAATGAGGATCCAAAAATTGCTATTTAATCCAGGACGTGTTAACTAGTGATGCCAAACGGGATTGATTTTTAAAAATCCCGGGATATTCCGGGATCCAAAAATCCCGAAAAATTACGGGAAAACTCGCGATTTTCTTTTAATAATAAAAACATTTTGTTAACAAAATCATTTGTATTCCAATTCTGTATATCAGAATTAGGTAGGTTAGGTTAGGTTAGAGGACGCGCACCAGTCGGTCAAGACAATCACAGTACCCGGAGGTCGGAATTGACCCATTGTACATTGTCCTTAGGGGAGGATGGAAAAGGAGGATATAGGAAAGTAGGGAAGGGGAGGGAGAATGGGAAACGGAGGAATGAAAAACAACAGACACAAAACAATTGAGGTTGAGAGTGCGACTAAACTTATGAAGCCCTAGCACCTTTCAACCAGCCCAAGCTGCTAATGAATCTGTGGAGAGCCGTGATGTCGGTTCTCGACACAGAACTCAAGTTCTCAAAGAAGGCCCTGCCAAGGGTCCTCAACCTACCAAGGGCTGGGCAGTTTCAGAGGAGATGTTCGACAGTCTCCAACTCCTCCTCATCGCAACATACCCTGCAATAGTCCGGCTGGGATCTGTTCCAGATCCCCGTCAGCGACCTAATCTCGCAGTGCCCCGTGATAAAACCGAAAACCACCCTTAAGCTGGGCTTAACCAAGCCCAGCAGCCACTCTGTCCTCTTGCTGTCCACAGCAGGCCATAGACGCCTAGAAACAGAACAATCCGATCCGTTCCCCCAACGTCTCTGTTCTTCCCTCCTGACCCATCCATCGATGAAGCCATAGAGGTGACAGAGGTGGTCAGGACCAACCGTCAAATCGCCACCTGAAAGCGAACCTAGCCCAGTGAAGGCATTCGCCATCTCATTGCTCAGTAATCCGCTGTGACCTGGAACCCAGCATAGACGGATACGGTCCGGTCCAAAACTCCTCAACGACTCTTTACACTCGCGAACGAGTCGTGATTTGCACCAGACCGACGCAATGGCCCTAAGGGCAATCTGACTGTCAACGAAGATCGTGTAAGATTCCGAATCCGAAGATGGGCCACCAGCTATGGCCTCAATAGCCTTCAGTATTGCGAAAATCTCCGCCTGAAAAACGCTGCAGTCATCATTCAACCTGAAGTGGACTTCAAGACCGAGTTCCTTACAGAAAACCCTAGCACCTGTACATCCACCTAACTTAGACCCATCTGTGAAGATGGGTATACCACTCTGCCCCTGGAGTACCCCACCACTCCATTGTGCCCTATCCGGTATGAGTATACTCAAACCAGGTAGGAACATAACCTCAGGCACAATGTAATCAGTGGTTTTTTCCGAAAGTCCGTACCTTCCATCAGAAAAGACGGTATTCAGAACTCCTATCGAGCGCTGTTTCCAACAACCCGATTCCCTCAGGCGTATGGCACTACGCGCTGCACACCGCTTGATATATAAATCAAGCGGGGTCAGACAGAGCATAGTGTCAAGAGCAGCCTGAGGGCAACTCTTCCTCACTCCAGCGATACTCAAAGAGGCAATCCGCTGAACCTTATCCAAGATTTTCCGTTGAAAACTTTTATCTAAGACACACCACCAGACAACACAGCCATAAGTAATAACCGGTCTAACAATCACCAGATATATCCAGCGAATGGCTCTCGGCGGAAGACCCCAGTTCTTACCTATGGAGTTTCTACACTGGTAGAAAGCATTTAGTCCCTTCTTCATTCTTTCCTCGGTGTTTCGTTTCCAGTTCAGCTTGCTGTCCAGGATAACACCCAAGTACTTGACCTCAGAAGACAACGGAAGCTCCCTACCAGCTAATCTTGGCAACCTGAAGGTTTCAATCTTGTACCTACGCGAGAATAAAACGAGGTCCGTCTTATTTGGATTTATCCCCAGACCACACTTTGTCGCCCAAGAGGATAAAATTCCAAGAGCGGACTCCATCAGTTCCCCCAACGTTGGCAAAAATTTACCACCCACAAGAATAGCCACATCGTCGGCATATGCCATAACCCTAAAGCCCCTACTTTCGAGGAGCCTCAGAACAACATTTGCAACCATGAGCCACAAAAGAGGGGATAGGACACCCCCCTGTGGTGTACCCCTGGTCGCACGCTTGACGACAGAACATCCACCCAGATTTGATCGGATTAGTCTGTTACCCAACATGTGGGTGATAAACCGCACCAGAAAATCTGGGGCATGTATATCCCTTAGTAAATTCTCAATAGAAGAAGTGGTAACGTTATTGAAGGCCCCCTCTAAATCAAGGAAGGCCGATTGTGTGTACTCATACTCAGAATTATATATCATTAAAATTAAAATATAAAAACAGCAAGACAAAATGTAACAAAAAAGTGCAAATTAACAAAAATAAAAATTATTCATATATATACAAATGCATTAGTTTTAAGAAAATTATTTAAATTCCAAGAAAAAGATTAAAGCATTTAACATGTGATCTGATAGGCTTGAATGAATTTTGTTGTCAACACACGCTGCTGTTGAAAAACACTTCTCGCAATCAAAATTTGTTGATAAAGTTGTTCCAAGATAGCTGTATGCAGCTTGGTAATATTCACCTCTACTACCTTCTGATGTAAATAAATCTATTTTTTTGGACAGTTGAGTATCTAAATTAGTTACCCTTTGAATTCGTTTTATAGGGCTTTTGCATTCTTCGATGCCATCAAATAATTTTTATCACTGGCAGGAGGGATTCCTCGTCTGAGATGCTATTATAGATTTTTTTCAAGACCTTTTGTAGGGTCAAAACACAAATGAATTCACAAACCCAAAAATCGCGGGATTTGGGGTTTCGGGATTTCACGATAGGCATCCCTAGTGTTAACCGATTGTGGGGTGTTGCATGTAGTTTTACTATTTTTTGTTAATAAGTATATATGTGCTGCTATAGAACGAGCCTTAATCTGGAAAAAAATATTTCGTTACTTCGCATAGCCCCAGATGAGTAGATAGTACCCTGTATCGGTAATTGTATGTGTCCCAAACGTTATGTTTTATTGATAAAATATATTAATATATGGGATTTTAGTTCTCTTGATTATGGATCAATAACAAGAGATTTCGTTGGAGTTCAGCAGTTCCATAGCCTCTTATGCCTGAGTGGTTAGCGACCATATTAAATGAATTTTATTTGGAGATTTATGTGTTGAACTTACTTCGGGAATATTCCAATTTACGCGAAAGTAAAAGACGAGTGGTTTTCAGGTTGAATATATAAAAAGGAATGAAATAATTTTATTTAACGATTATAGAGTTAAAAAAAGTAATATCAATTACTAAATTAATTTTAAATCCCAACATCCTCACTTAAAATTCATTTATTAAAGCTTTAAGCCCATACTATCCATAAAGTCGCTTAACTTAGTATTTGCCAGTGTAGTCAGAATGTCGACTACCAACTCGTCAGAGCTTTTAGACTTCAAAGATACATTTTTAGCTAGAATGTTGCATCTAATAAAGTGATGTCTTAGATCGATGTGTTTTGTTTTAGGGTGGTATGACTCATTTAATGCAAGTTGAATGACACTCTGATTGTCGCAAAACAATGTTGTAGGTTCCAACCTATTACTAAACAGCTCATCCTTGATTGATTAATTTTTAAATCAAATCCCAAAAGAACTAATAACAAATATCGTAAAGTCTTTTATCTCCGTATTGTGTTTCCGCAATCTTGCCGTATATTTCATATTGCCATCTTAATTTTTCCTTTTAAATATCCACTTTATAGACAACTTTTGCATATTCCTATATCTTTCATAATACTCCATGTGTTATTCTCCAAAAGAAAATTGTGTTCCCTTTGATTAGCCTCCAACAAAAAACTTTTTCATCACCATTCACAGCCTCCGAGTAATTCATTGGTTCATTTGTATCAGCATTAGCAAAATATGTGTCATTTGAGGTGGTCTTTTTACTCTTGTAGATCTACGAGGCGTTGCTTCTTCCGTATTCAAACAATCATCTTCATTCTTCTGTTCTTCTTTATCGTCATCATTGTCAGATGATTCAAAATCACTTTCATCTTCACCTGAGGCTTCATCTACATGATCAGAATTTTCATCTACAATACTCACTAAATTCCATGTTTCCAAAAAGCATTTCATCTTCTACGGTACTACATTGCGACTTACGTGTAATTTCCTCATTTCTGGATCATACAACCTGTAGGCCTTAGAAGTTTGACAATACACTTCATGATACACTTCTTATATTTCGAATCCCATTTTCTACGTAACTCCTTAGGCACCGTCACCATTCCAACACATCCAAAAACACGTAAATGATTCAGATTTTGCTGTTTACCACTTTAAATTTCCTCTTAAGATTTTCCGTTGAGACAATTTTTATGTGTGAGATTCGCCAAATACGCTGCAGTGCTTGTAGCTTTTGCGCAATAAAATTTTCTTAAATTTGCATCATATAGCATTGATTGCGCTTTTTCGGCCAATGTCCTGTTCATCCGTTCGGCCTTTCCATTTTGTTGTGTACTATATGGAGCAGATTTCTGATGTATTATGCCGCTGTCTTCACAAATCTGTTTAAAGTGTGCGTTCTAATATTCTAATATTGAAGTCGCCGTGGTCTAGTGAGTAGTGTGTTGGCTTATTAGACGAAAGGCCCGGGTTCGAATCCCAGGTCAGACATCAAAATGAAAAATTTTTCTTCGGCGACTTCCTCTCAGCAAATTTCTGGCAAAAACTCTGAGAGTAAAAATTGCCATGAAAAGCTTCTCAAAAATCTGTCGTTCGGAGTCGACTTTAAACTGTAGGTCCTGCCACTCATGTATAAAATTAACGCACACAACATAAGTGGTGTGAGAAGCTAGGTCGTAATCCTGACTGAAGGGTTGTAATGGCCAATTATGTATGTTCTAATATTCCAAGACATTATCTGAACGAAGTGTTTTTATTTTCCTACCCGTTTGATTTTCGACCACATTCTTAAAGTTTCAAACCATTTTTGCTGCTTCAGATTTGTTCTTCATCATGTACACAAAAACTTTCCGCGAAAAATCATCAAGAAATAGTATGAAGTATACAGCACCTCCGATTGACTTTTGTTCCATCGTCCCACAAACGTCTGTGTGCACAAGTTGTAAAATTTCAGATGTTTTATGGTGTTTTATTTTCTACAAAGAAAATGTCACCCTCTAACAAGGTGCATTAAAAAATTTTTGACTAACCCTGTTGTAATGTCATTCTTTATTTGAGAAGAACATAACACAAATATTTAAAAAAGGTATGCCCTGTGTTTACCACGGCGGTTGTTGACTATGTATGTTGAAATAAATTCAGTAATTCTTCTTCATTAGATGACTAAGATGAATCTAATAATTGATTAATTTAAATTTTCGCAAATAAAATAGATGCAGCAATACCATATTTATATTAAAAAAAAAAAGAATTAAGTCTAAAAATATGTTGTATTTTTTGATTTGTTTACGGTGTTGCCAGATCACTAATTTTTCAACTTTATTTTTGAGAGTTTTTTTCATAACAAAAAAATATATATATTTTAACACTGTTCTAACATTGGATCCATATTACTGACCATATAGCTTTAATAATGTAATGTTTTCTTTAGGGTTACTCAACAAAGCAATGAAAAATTTAACTTCAAATTGGATAACAATACCACACGACTTTTTTTAAATTTCATCTCGTAGCCCTATAAATAAACAAAAGTCATCTGGTTTACAGGGCGTTATCAGCACTCTCTATTTATACAGGGTATAAAATTCAATGCCCTCACCCATTGGCAAGTGCGAATTATTTAGAATAAAACGTACTACCCTTTTAGAAGGCGAAACATTTTAAAGAAACAAACTCAAAATTGCATTTTGCGTTAATAAAATGCAAATTTTTTGGTAGAAAAGAAAACACCATTAGTCTTCGATACGGCTTTTGCGATTGTTTTCCTTGTAAGCATGATGTACAAATATTTGACCCAATACCATCAACATAATTAACACCTGAACATTCATTTGACCGAAGATTTTCAAGATTTTTTTCACCAGAAAGGCCCAAACATTTATGCCAAACCTCCTTACCAACCGCTGCATGATTTCTATGTGTGGTGTAACACTGAGTTTAAACATACCTGCATCTAGAAACGCTTTGGAAAAAATTATATTGTCCCTTTTTATGATACACTTTTCTTCATCAAAGGTCACCATAAACACCTTTTTTGTTAGCTGACTAACCAAAATTAAGTTTGCAGAAATGTCGGGTACGTACAAAACGTCCTCTACAGTTACATACTCCATTTTGCCGTTTATTTTCTGTTTAATACGAATGTTACCCATACCAGCTGTGGTTGTTGGCAACGATTATACAATCTTCAGAATCGATAAGCCAACTGTTGTCGTTGACGGCAAACTTCACTTGCTGTACTTTTTATTCTTGAATTTTCCATAAAACGCTGATTATGTCGCAATCCATATTGTAGCCTGGTTTTCATTATTGTGGCCTGGTTTTCAATATAAAACTGGAAATATCTTATCGTCCTATGAATTGGTGACTGTATTTAGCATGGGGTCTTTAGTTTACGTGCATTTTTATTAGTAATATTAATAAATTAAATAAATTAGAATCAAATCACTGACTTAAATATAGTCAGCAATTGATGGAAATCTCGCCTGCGTTAATATATATTTCAGAGATTGAATAGGCCCGAAGACACAGGAAAAAGCTAAGTGATAAGGCGAATTTTGGTACTTTAAATTTGATTTGGAGCAGTGAGAGAGACAAAATCAGTGCTTTAGTTACATTTAAAAATACGTTGGAATGTATGGCACATTTTTTTTTTTCAAGATATAAATTTTATTATGTTGAGACGTTTTGGAAATTTTTCACTAGTTTAAGACAGTGTACAGGTAACCCTCCTACAATGCGGTTAATTGGTTCCTGAAAAACTCCGCGTTGTAGGAAACTTCTTTTTCCTTCATTTTTCCTTTTTTTATACAATATCACGCAAGTAACATGTTAAAGTTTTCTCAGCCGAATTAATTATATTAGACCTTTCATCGAAAAAAAAAAATTATTTTTTCAAAGATATTTTTCTATTTGTCTATTTCAACATAATAACATAAATTAATTCATTTAATTAACCAGCAAAAAGCAATTCATTTATTTAAATAACATAAAACTAAGGAAAATAAAATCTGGGAAAAATAGACACGGATTTTCAAATCTACATATTTTAGAGGATTTTAATTCTTAACCTTCTACAAATCCGCTTCCTCGTCCTCGCTTATTATAATTTGCCTTAAACGTTTTCCATAGTGCATACAAACATAATAATAATAGATATACATACACATATACACACAAGTAATTTTTGATAATTGTGTGTTTATAGAATACGTATTTAAAAAATGCTTAAAAATCGCGTTGTAGGATTCGCGTTATAGGAAACATTCCGCAATTCGCAAACCCCGTTGTAGCGAAATCGCGCTATAGAAGTACCGCGTTGTAGGAGGGTTACCTGTACTTTAAAGCTGAATTTTTCGTCAAAAATAATGTCTAGAATTTTAGCTCAAAGACACTTATAATTGTTGAAATTGAGAGATAGTGGGTATTAATTCCGTTCGTTATATATGTAACATAAATATGTAATATCTTGAACTTATTCAATGATTACTTGGCTTCTGAAGATTTTGTCCATTAATTTGAAAGTTTTTGAAGGTTTGAAAATTCAAATTGTATTTTTTTCAGACATATTGTTTTAAGAAGAAAATAATAATTTTATAATATTGTTACATTTTTACCTTTTTAAAAACGTTTAAATATGAGTTCGTTAATTGCAAACCAAGTAAAAACAAATGTGTTTATTTTCTCTCTTTTTTGTTCACACTACTTTTGTCTCACTGTTCACATTTAACTGATACAACAATAATCTCTTTATTCGTTATTCTTATCATACAACTAGAACTTTACAACTTCGAACACGCAACTTCACACAAGGCTGTTTAAATTCCCACCACAGAATACACAAAACGAAAGCAACGACATTTGACATTTAGGCCAAACTAGAGGGAGAAAAAAATATTTAAATGTTTTTGTGAAGCAATTTTGTTAGAAGTAACAGATATACATAGTGAAAACTGGCGAATAAAGTGCAAAAATTAAATGGAAATAAACATTTATTTTATGTTTAGAAAGGGAAAATTTAGAATATTTTTAAATTTCTTCTATGAAAATTTTAAAAATTCGTAAATATTTAATCATTAATCAAAATTTGTATGGTTTTTGGTCACAATGAATGTACCATACACATATTTTGCCGATACCACCGTATTCATTGTTTTCCTTTATATTTAGCTTTCTACCTACCTTTTGCACAAGAAACTATATTCATTGTTACCAAAAACCACACAAATTAAGATTAATAATTAAATATTTACGAATTCTTACAATTTTCATTGAAGAAATTAGAAAATTTTACCTTTTTTAACACAAAATAAATGTTTGTTTACATTAATTTTTCCACTTTATCCGCCAGTTTTTACTTGGTTATATGTTCCTTCTAACACATTTGGTTCGCAACACTTATAACATTTTTTCTCCCTCTACATAAACCAGTGTTTTTATGTTATCAGGGTTTTTCAAATATCATGTCAGCAGCAGAAAATAATTTTATTAAATGGCAGTATAGATTTGGTCATTTAAACAGTAAAGTACAATGTGCAACAAAAATATGGTAATAGGTATGAAATTGAAAGTGCCTAGAAGTTTTGAATGCATTACTTGTGTTGTTGGAAAAATTACTGCAAGACCTTTTAACAATTACTCACAAATTAATTCAAGAGGCGTGTTGGAGTTAGTACACACTGATTTGTGTGGACCTTTTCGAGTAAAATCTCATGGCGGGGCATTATATATGATTTTTTTTTTGTTTAAACCTGCACTTAGGAGATGACCCCTACCCATGCAGTACATTGCGCAGGTTTAGGAAAAGTGGAAAGAGGGAAGATGCGAACGGAAACGAGTTGCTGCTGGTGACTGTAAAATGGCCAGTGCATACCTTCACCATGCTGTTTCTCACACCACTAATGTTGAGTATGTAATTTTATACAGAGTAGCGGGGCCTACAGTGCAAAGTCGACTCCGAACGACAGATTTATTTGAGAAACTTTTCAAGAAGAGAAAGAGAAGAAAAATGCCGAAAAAATACTGTTTTTTTTATTTTTGATTTCAGGCCTGGGACTCGAACCCTGGCTTTACGTCTAATAAGCCAGCACACTACCTACTAGACCACGGCAACCCCCATATGTATTTACGTATTTTTTGAAGCAGAAATCGGATGCGTTTGATGTTTTCATTGAATTTGTGGCAATGGCCGAGAAACAGACTGGCGCTAAATTAATAAAGTTAAGGAGTGATAATGGTAAGGAATACTTGAATGCCAAATATAAATACTATTTTCTTCAGTTAGCACACACCACAGCAGAATGGTATAGCTGAGAGGATAAATAAAACTCTTGTAGAGATGGCTCGTTGTATGCTGTATGAATTTGGTCTGCCTCAAAATTTATGGGCAGAGGCCATCAATACTTCAACGTATATTATAAATATGAGCCCAACCAAAGTTCTTGGAGAAATGACACCATATGAAAAATGGTATAACAGGAAGGCCTCAGTGGCACATTTTAAGAGATTTGGGTGTATTGCAGAAAAATGGTAACGTTGGTAAATTAATGCCAAAATGAGTGAAAATGAAATTGGTTGGCTATGAATCCATGACAAAGGGGTACCATATATATAATTCCACAAAGCGTGAGATTGTAAAGGCAAGAGACGTTATCTTTTTTGAAAATACTTTTGAGAAATTGCAAAAGGAAGAATATAATGACGAAAAATTTTGTTTTAACATGAAACGGCAAGTGAGGACAACGATCTGATTGTATTCGAGAATACAAAAGAGGAAAATAATGAAGAATCCGAAACTGGAGAAAAAACAAAAAGAGGACGTGGAAGCCCAAAACTTATTTCAACCCGACAGTCAGAACGTCTTAGGAAGCAGCATACAGTCGTTACCGAAATGCTGAACTCAGTAGTGGAAATTCCAACAACCTTAACGGAAGCAATGAATTCAAATGAGACCTCAGAATGAAAAGGTGCTATGGAACGTGAGTGTAATTCATTGTTTAAGAACAAAACTTGGATACTCGCTGACAAACCTAATTAAAAAAGACATTATCGGTTCTAAGTAGGTCTTTGCAATTAATCGCAAACCAGATGGCACTACAGAAAAGTACAAAGCCAGATTGGTAGCTTAAGGCAATACTCAAAAACTTAATGTCGATTGCCATGAAACGTTTACACCTGTGGTTCGGTGCAATACAAATTATTACTAAGACATGAAGACATTTTGTCTGCATATTTGATGCCAATCTTGAAGATGAAATTTATATGGAACAACTACCATTGCTTAGATATCCTATACATCCCAACAATATATTCAAACTAATCAAGGCTTTATATGGTTTACGTCAGGCAGGAAGGGAATGGAATAAAAAGGTGTCACTAATTCTTTCGGTGATGGGGTTATAACGACGTCGAACGAACAATCGTTATGGCGATCGTATAAACATCATAGCATTCATCACTCAACTTAATGATCATGGGGAGGCCGAATATCGCATACCAATTTCATTTTATTTGGACCTAGAAATCGAACGAGAGGGCGATAGAGGTCCCATACTAATCCATCAAAGGCTGTATACTTCCGAGTTACTAAAGACATGAGAAATGGTAAACTCTAAACCAGTGTCAACACCTTATCCGAGTGGAGCAGTTTTAAAAAGATATGATGATATTGACTGCAAAGCAGAAGAGAGTGAGTAATAAGGCTTGATTGGTAGTATGATGTATCTGACGGTAATATCTAGGCCAGACATTGCATTGCATTGCACAAAGGGAACTGAGAAGTTAGCTTTAACTTATTTTCGTTATCAAATAAAGTTAAATCTTTTCAAAAATATGGCCGTGCCGGAGCAATGTCAATAAAACTGCTCAATTAAACAAGTTTTTTGTTGCCAGATTCCGATTGGCAAAAAGCTGGATATGAAAAAATACTGAGAAAATCTTAATTGTAGCTTAGTCCGTGGACAACGTTGTGGTAAATACAAAGCAGCTCCGCCTTCGAGAGTTGTGTTTCAATTTTTGTCTCTGTAGGGAGTACAAAATTCGAAAAAGTTTGCGACAAATTCTGTGACATCTCCATTTTATTATGTTTTTTTTTGTTTTTATTAAGCGAGCAGGTGCCTTTATATTTGATCATAGTGTCTGTTTGGCACAATTTACACTTTGCCGCGTATTTACCTTTATTTCTTATCCAATTAGCATATTTTACAAACTCTTTCCATCTATCGCAGAATGTTGTGAGACGACTTTCTGATGGACCAGCTTCTTCATCAATATCCATTTCAAGATTTTTTGCAAATTGTTTTTATTTTCATGTACAAAAACATAAAAGAAAGCTGTTCAGGTGTTGAGATATGTGGTCAGTGATGAAGAGGTAAGTCATAACTTAGTTGTATAACAAATGTATAATCAGTGCTGGCTAACATGATATGACAAAGATAACACGAAAATTATTGTCCAAGTTATTGGAGTTTACTAAAAAATATCTATTTAGCTTGGCAAATTAAATTTTAGCTTGGATCTGGTCAAGCATCAAGAAAGCTGGACAATCCAGCCAGGCTGGCAACCCTAAGTGGCAACTAGGGGCTTCGTTTTTTTGTTAAGGCACCTGAAGATGATCTAAATGTTTTGATTTTCATCAATTAAAGCCAACAACGTATACGTATATAATGACAACACGCACACATATAAAGCTACGGTCAGACTGAGTAAATATTTGAAGTAAAGCATCATTTATTTCTTTGGTCTAGTGTGACCATAAAATATTTTATTGGAGAAAAAACGATTTTGAGAAAACAAATTTGTTTGCTTGCAAACAAAAAGGTCTCTAATGTGACCGCCCGTGTCAAATATTTTCTCCTTTTTTGGAGCAGATAAATATTCCATCTGGCAAAAATTTTTTAAGTGCAAAGAGTGGCAAATAACAGTTGCTGTAAGCAGTGTTGTACACTTTTAATAATATTGTTACGTTTTTACCTTTTTAAAAACGTTAAAAATATGAGTTCGTAGATTGCAAATAAATTAAAAATAAATATGTGTTTGGTTTTAATAAATTCTTTATTATTTGCACAATTTTTGTGCCACTGTTCGAACTTGTTTCACGTATACAATGATACTTCACAATATGTGTTTGTTCTTTATACTACTTTGCTTACAACCCTTTTGTAAGCAACAACACTTGTTAGTTATTCTTCTTTCTCACAACCTTTTTGTAAGTACAAAACTAACAACTGTTTTCTCAAACGCAACTTGTTTGCACACAAGTCTGACCGAATTAAAGCTCGATAGATTTTAATTCTCAACCAACGTGACGTCGTCTTACACGATCAAATTCAAACTCAGCCCTGCTCGCTTTAACCTGCCTTTTATACTACTGGATCATTAGTGTGATGAATGTCCTTGAAGGACGATGACGTCCTTCGGGAATATTCTAAAAATGTAAACAACTTATTCTTATTTTTGTTGTTTCTTGTTTACATTCGAGCAGGTAGATTAGTTGTTGTTGGTTTATTTGTCTATCCTATTTTATACTGCACATTGTTGTTTCTTGTTTACTTCTTGGTTCCCTTTATTTTGTTGTTGGTTATTTACGTCTTTTTATCCTTTATTCTTGTTGGTATATTTTTCTACTCATTCATTGATCACGTGAACAGTGCGCTGTTTTGTTTTTGGGGCTTTTGTTTATCATTTTATGCATGATCATTGTTCTGTTTTTGGAGCTTTTGTTTATTATTTTAACAACACCATTTCCACTTTCGTAACACTGCCGCCCACTTAAGCCTGTTCGTCCCGAATAGGCTCATCATCTTTCCTCCCATATTTCGCCAGTCGCTCTATGTGCACGACCTTCATTTTGGCTCGGGGGCTGTTGGCTTTTTGTATCCTGTATCCAACATCATTTAGCCTTTTAATTATTTTATAAGGTCCTTCCCAGCTGGTTTGTAGCTTGGGACATAATCCTTTTCTCCGATTCGGGTTGTAAAATAGAACCAGTTGTCCCTCATAGAAGCCCTACGTATTTGCTGCACGATCATATCTGGCTTTCATGCTATCGCTTACCATTTTCATTCGTGTGCGCACAAATTCATGAAGTGTATTTAAACTTTCTTGTTTTCCAGTATAGGCGTCAACCAAACTCCAAATCACCGGGCAGTTTTAACTCAGTCCCAAAAATAACATTGGCGGGTGATCTAGATATGAAATCATGGACCGCAGATCGGTACGCCAGTAGAAACCTCGGTATGTGTTCATCCCAATCCCTCTGTTGCTTGCTCACTACTTTTCGCAAGTATTCCTCCAGAGTTCGATTAAGTCGTTTTACCATTCCGTCGGACTGTAGGTGAAGTGGCGTCGTTCGAGACTTTTTAATGTCATATACTTCACACATTTCCTTGAATACGGCTGACTCGAAATTTCTGCCTTGATCGGAATGTAGTTCTATTGGAACACCATAGCGACATACCCAGTTGTTCACAAAACATTTACTACAGTGTTCGCCTCTTGATTGGGTATGGCATACACTTCCGGCCATTTACTGAAGTAATCCATCACGACGAGAACATAGCGGTTTTCGGCATTGCTGATGGGAAACGGGCCTGCTACGTCCTTCGCTATCCGCTCGAAAGGTGCGCCCAAGTTATACTGTTGCAGCCGACCTCTACTTCTCCTTACGGGACCTTTAGCTGCCATGCACTGGGTACACTTTGCAATCCAATCAGCCACAGCTTGCTGACATCCAACCCAATAGAAACGTTGTTTTAGTTTTTCCAGTGTCTTTGTTACGCCAAGGTGCCCTCCACTGGCTCCAGTATGGAGCTCATTTAAGACTTCTTTCGTTTTAGAGGAAGGCACCACTATTAGGTTGGATCAGGTCTGACCATCAGTGCTTTCCCAAAGTCGATATAAGCACCCGTCGATTATTTTTAAGCTGTCCCATTGTGCCCAATATGCTTTCGTAAGAGGACCTTCTGCTGCTATTTCGTTTCGGGTAGGCCGTTTGTCCTCTTCTTTAGCTGCTATGATTTTTGCCAATACTGGGTCGCTCCTTTGGGCTTCAGACCAGTCCTCGTTGGCATCGATATGCGTTAGCCGGATGTCGATGATGGATTCCTTCTTCTCAGCCTTCACGCAATGTTTACATTCTAAGTTGCATGGTTTACGTGAGAGGGCATCAGCATTTCCATGTTTCGTACCTCTTCGATGTTCAATACTGAAGTCATAAGTCTGGAGGCGCTCAATCCAACGTGCTAACTGTCTCTCAGGGTTCTTGAATTGTAGTAGCCATCGCAGTGCGGAATGATCGGTCCTTAGTAGGAAATGTTGGCCACACAAGTACTTATGGTAGTGTTTTATGCATTCCAGTACTGCAAGTAGCTCACGTCGGGTCACACAGTCGTTCCGTTCCGGCTTTGATAGTGTGCGGCTATAATACCCCACGACTTTCTCAGTCCCATTGATCACTTGGGACAGTACACCTCCAATACTGTATCCGCTAGCATCACTGTCTAAAATGAATTTTTCCCCTGGGACTGGATACGCCAAAATTGGTGCGGCACATAATAACACCTTTAATGTCTGGAATGCCTTTTCCTGCGCCTCACCCCATTGGTACACCTTGGACTTCTTGGTGAGCTTATGCAGGCTTGCCGCCACACTGGCAAAATTCGGCACAAAGCGTCTATAATACGTGCATAGTCCCAAGAACCTGCGTAATTCATGAAGATTCTGGGGACGAGGCCAGTCCTTTACTGCTCGTATTTTATCTTCATCCGTAGATATGCCATCTGCTGTAACGAGATGCCCCAAATACTTCACTTGTCTCTGGAAGAATGCACATTTCTTAACGCTCAACTTTAGGTCAGCCATTGATATTCGCCGTAGGACTTCTGCCAGGTTCTCAAGGTCTTCGTTGAAAGTTCTGCCCATCACTATTATGTCATCGAGATACACCAGACAAGTTTTCCAATGCAGTCCCTTTAGTACACGTTCCATAAGCCACTCGAACGTGGCCGGAGCATTGCAAAGCCCAAATGGCATGACTTTAAACTGCCATAAGCCGCCATTCGCACTAAACGCAGTTTTTTCCTTGTCCTTGTCTGCAATCTCCACCTGCCAATATCCGCTTTGTAAGTCCAATGTAGAGAACCACTTTGTTCCGGCTGGCGTGTCAAGCGTGTCGTCTATTCTCGGTAGCGGGTAACTGTCCTTTTTAGTAACATCATTGAGCTTCCTGTAGTCTACGCAGAATCTTGTACTGCCATCTTACTTCTTAACTAAAACTACAGGTGAGCTCCATGGACCAGATGATGGTTCGATTACACCGCTCCTCTTCATTTCGTCGACTAGCTCTTTAACCTCATTACGCTTCGCTAGCGGTATACTTCTGGGTGCCTGTTTTATCGGTCTTGCTTCAATCTCGTGTTTGACCATGGCTGTTCTACCTTGACTTTTATTGTTCGTGGCGAAAGCGCAAGCGTACCTCTTTAGCAGCTTTTTGGCTTTATTTCTTTCTGAAGCTGCTAGACCTGTTACCCATTTATCCACAATTTTACCAAATTCCTGTCGGTCATTGGCTCTCATTTCGGCAGGCTTCGGTGATTGTTCATTGTTAATTACCACCTCTAGTGGAGCACATTGACCCACCTCTGAGTTTTTAGAGATGACTTTCTCTTGGCCTGACAAGTTTAGTACTCTCACCGGGACTATTTTCTGTTCGGTACATTTGACGAGGGTCTTTCCTGATAACAAGTCCTTCCGAATTTCCTCTGGTTCTACAACCCACAAGCAGTTTTCCTCACAATCCCCCTCCACGCGTGCCCATATCAGCGTTTCGCTCTGTGGTGGTAATTTTTGTTGTTTGACAGCAACTAACCTTCTGGCGTGCATTTGGTGCTTGTACCCCACGTCAAGAGGTATCTCTACATTCCGCCAACTCATTACCTGTTGCCCCATATTCAAATTTATGCCATGGGTTATCATGAAATCGGCGCCAATGATAATCTCGTCCACAATATCGGCGACAATAAAGACGTGGCTTACGCTAATGTTGGCTATCGTCACCTTCGCCTCTGTTTTCCCGTGGACGGTAGCAGACTCTCCAGTAGCTGTCCGTAGTCTTACATTACTAAGTGCCTCACACTTTCCCTTCACTACATCTGGTCTGATGATAGACTGCGTCGCTCCGGTGTCTCACTTACTTTCCGAGACTCCGCCAGAAGTTTTTGATTTTCGACTTTGGAAGATTCAAATTGCTTGTTGTTCTCTTCCTGTATTTTCAGAGCCGCAGTTTCAGGTAGCTTTTTGTTCTCTTCCCGCATTACTTGCATTTGTTCCATTAGTGCGGCAAGCACCGAACTCATGTCGAGACCGCTGGGGGTTGCAGGAGCCTGTAACTCACGTTCCTCTTCGTCTTCGAAGTCGTAAGTATCGATATCAATGCCACGATTCCGAAGTTCTTCCCTTAACCGCCTTTGGAGCTCATTCTTCGTGCCCATTGTTGGCAGGGCAAATTTTGCCAATTCTTGTTTGAGCCTTTCCACTCTTAGCTCCGAGAGTTTCATCTTGATTTTTTTTTTCTTTTAATTATTTCTACTTTTTAATTTTACAATCCCACTTCTGACACCAATTGTTACGTTTTTACCTTTTTAAAAACGTTAAAAATATGAGTTCGTAGATTGCAAATAAAGTAAAAATAAATATGTGTTTGGTTTTAATAAATTCTTTATTATCTGCACAATTTTTCTGCCACTGTTCGAACTTGTTTCACGTATACAATGATACTTCACAATATGTGTTTGTTCTTTATACTACTCTGCTTACAACCTTTTTGTAAGCAACAACACTTGTTAGTTATTCTTCTTTCTCACAACCTTTTTGTAAGTACAACACTAACAACTGTTTTCTCAAACGCAACTTGTCTGCACACAAGTCTGACCGAATTAAAGCTCGATAGATTTTAATTCTCAACCAACGTGACGTCGTCTTACACGATCAAATTCAAACTCAGCCCTACTCGCTTTAACCTGCCTTTTATACTACTGGATCATTAGTGTGATGAATATCCTTGAAGGACGATGACGTCCTTCGGGAATATTCTAAAAATGTAAACAACCTATTCTTATTTTTGTTGTTTCTTGTTTACATTCGAGCAGGTAGATTAGTTGTTGTTGGTTTATTTGTCTATCCTATTTTATACTGCACATTGTTGTTTCTTGTTTACTTCTTGGTTCCCTTTATTTTGTTGTTGGTTATTTACGTCTTTTTATCCTTTATTCTTGTTGGTATATTTTTCTACTCATTCATTTTATGCATGATCATTGTGTTGTTTTTGGAGCTTTTGTTTATTATTTTAACAACACCATTTCCACTTTCGTAACAATATGTTATATTTTCTTTTTTTCATAAAATCATCAAAACGGAAAACTTATGAAAATAAACTTCATATGAAAAGTATGTTTACGTGCGAAATGCCCCATATTTACGTTCAGTTAGTGAACATCTTTTTTGACACTTTCTTTTTAATTGTTAATTTTCCTTCTGATTGCGTTTTTGGCGCCTAAATCTTCTTGCTTATTTTTTGTATGTATCTACTTTTTTTAGTCTTATCAAATCCTTTGAACTCAATGTAAGTAGCGCACACCCCCAACCCAAATAAAATATTAATTTAACCCCAAAATTATTTTATTTCTTTTTTCCTAATTTTTAACTATTCTTGTGAGAAATAGTTCACATAAACAAGTAGGAAATTAAAAAAAAAGAAATTAGTGTAAAGACCTCTCGGCCAGTTTATTAAAAGTTTTGATCCATTAGTTCATTATGAACCAGGAACAAAAAGATATTTTTTATCACATCTGTATGTATATATCAGAGATGAGCAGTGAATCGTTTTTCCACTACTCATGCAATTTTGAGTATGAGTGAATCTACAGAATTGAAATTCAACTACTCTGATTCATTCGTACTCACTACAACATTGATTTATAACGTACAGATTGCAATGAGTATGCGTACAACGTTAACATCAAACTCACAACATTCGAAATATGTTTGATTCTTACGCCTACTTATTCAGATTCATAAATATAGAAAAATTCTTATAATACTTATAAATGATTCGAGTGACTCGAATCATTCATCAAAATTTACAGTCTGTCAAAGAAGAAAGAAGAGACAAAGACAGCATGCGAAGCATACGCACAATATTCTTGTGCGTATTCACTGCTCGTAAGCGAATCATACTTATTCGTCTAAATCTTAAGTAGAGGCGAGTCGAAATCAAGAACATCATGCGTTTTGTTAAGTATGAGTACGGCGAGTATATCAAACTTTGAATATGAGTAGTGTGAGTATGATAATAAAATAAGTATTATTGCGTATAAATATCAGAAATTATAAGTATGACTCGAATCTACTCATCGTTTTGAATACTCGTTGCTGATCTCTGGTACATACACAAAATGGTGTTAACTGATGTAGAAAAGTAAACAATAAAACAGCTGTGCGAGTTTACTTTATTTTTTGGCAAAGAATATGGCGGCAAGTGAAAAAGTTTTTTGGAAAAGCAATATTTTTATAAATATGTGAATAGTTTTAGAGTATGGAAAATTACGGTAATGTTTCCTTATCTTCCATTTCGAGTTTTTATTTATTTACTTATTTGTTACATTTTTTCGTTTATTTTTGTTGTTCTGATTAAAAAATTTGTTTATTTTCGTTTTGTGAATTTTCTGTTTTGTTTTTTAATAATATGTACCTTTTCGTTTGTTTTTTTTTTTTTTGTGATGAAACAAAATTTTGTTTACGAGAATACAAAAATGTTTACATCGGTCTAACCGCAGTGAAAACATGTTTCCTCCAAACTGTATTCGATGCTGTTTCATTGCGTAAATAAATTTTGTTAAATATTTGCCGTCAATGTGACCAGCAAACAAAACACAGAAAAATATAATGCAAATTCGAGTAAACATATTTAAAGCAAATATTTTTTCAGTGTGACCACAGCTTAAGGCGTTGATGGTTTTATTTCATAGTCTCCAGGCGCCTTTGTATATGATCATTTTGCTTAAATTAGAGTTGCCATATTGAAAATGTTATATAATATGGCAAAGTTCAAACAATAACTAATCTTTAAAAGTTACCGGCAGGAGTGTCCACCCTTTAGCTTAACCACAGTATAAGCTTAACGCTCACTTCTATCTTATTGGGTACTCATAATAAAGAAAACAATTTATCTGCCCCTTAAAGTCCTCCCTTTAGTTAACGGCATTTTGTAATAATGGCCCTAATAGTACTAAGTACCATAAGAAAGCTTTTTTATTTAAGCGATAATTAGAAACAAATCGGTAATAATTAAATATATGATTAGAAGAAACATCCTCCTGATTGAAAAATTTTTTACAGTGTCTCCGGCAGCTCCAGTAGATTGCTACAATCTCTCAGGATGTTTCTCCTCACTCTTTCTGATGGCTTTCCTTCTTATAATAGAAACATCACTATTGCTGTTGACATTGTATTTAACATAAATAATTTCAATTTTTAAGTAAATTTTCTTTTTATTAGTGTTTTGGTAGTTTTTTCATAAATTTTTTTGACATTGTATTTATTTCTTAACTTAAATAATTTAAATTTTTAACAAAATTTTTTTGTACTTAACTTGAAAATTGTTAACAAGCATTGCTTTTAATTTACGTTCGAAATTCACGAAACCAAATGAAACCAACATTGGTTTTCAAAAACGACAATCACGAAAACCGACATGGTCTCTATGACAACCCCGAATATTTATTGAATTTACAAAAAGTACACTGTCGAATTGTTCTATTTAAAGTGAAATTTTTGCATTTTAAAAGTTAAAAAGAAAAGTATCAAAAAGGGCATTTGTGTCACATTGCCATTTTATTTACTTTATCTTAAAGTTTTTGATACACACTAGAATCATAATAATTATAATTATTATTTGTTATGTACAAATTTAAGCGAATGTGAAAGTACTAAGCATATGTGAAAGTACTACGAAGGGGAATTCTTACCACTTCGTCGCTCAAAATACATAATTATTATTTATTTATTTTGTTTAAATTTGTTTGTGTGAATGATAGAATCATAACAATAAATATTCATTTTTTATTATTATTTTAATCAAAAATTTAAACAAGAACTATTATATGCGTGTGAAATGTAAAATTTTTTTGTGGCGCAATGCAATTCTGGATACAATAGTCCCTTCACTCACGTTCAAATGTCACGTAAAAATGTGAAGGCATTCTGTGTTAAGGATCAGTTAGCCGACCGTAACTAGTAACAGCAAGAAACAGCTGATTAATGTTATTATGTATAAAGTAATACGAATGGTTATAGAAATGTGATTTAACCTAACCGTAACGTATGGATCTGTTAAAAATAGAATTTTCTTACGTTCTTACATCATATCTGTTTAACAGTCTTAACAACATGTCAATATTAATTTAAAATAAGAATGACCACTACTTTACTATTATAATATGTAGGTAGTGTTTATTTTTATTTTAAAATTATAAAAATATAGGCCCATAATCATAGTCAAACACTAAAGACGATTCTTTTTAAAAAAAACTTATAATATTTAAACTTGTTACTAACTGTTTCTTAACTATAGTGAAAATTAATAATAGTTTTAAGCACAGATATAAACAGATACGTCACTGGGCTCTTGACGTTTAATTCTTCACTTAGAAAGAGACAGCAAATATAACCAAAAAGTATTTATGTCCCTCTCTGACTGCCTGTCTGTTTTGTTTATGTTTTTTTTTTTTTAAATTTGGGGTGGATTTTTGTCACAGAATATCCACAGAAGGGAAAGCTGTGACGTTTGACAACCTCACTTAGCATAATTTTACATAATTTTTTAGAGGGAGACAAAAAATGTATTATACGTTTTGGAAAGCAAATGTGTTAGAAGCAACAGATATACAGAGTGAAAACTGGTGGATAAAGTTGAAAAATTCAATGTAAACAAACATTGATTTTGTGTTAAAAAAGGGAAAATTTTGAATATTTTTTAATTTCTTCAATGAAAAGTTTAAAGATTCTTAAATATTTAATTATTAATCGAAATGTATGTAATTTTTGGTCGTAATGAATATAGTTTGTTGTGCAAAAGGTAAGTAAGAAACTAAATATATCAAGATCAAATAAGTCATATTACTCATAAAATTTTTTTCTTGCTGAACTTTGTGTATATTACTAGTATTTATTAATTTCTTGAATGAAAAAGTAAAAATTCGGTAATTTTTTTATTATTAATCGAACTCTTAACAACTTCTCTTCACAATGAAACAAGTTCCGTGTGTAAAAGATAAGTAGAAATAAAAATATAACAAAATATATGCTCATAACTTTTTGTTTCATTTGGTTAAAAACTAAGTTAGTGACAATCGATGAAAGGTGTCACCAAATAGATTAGTTCCGTATGACGTTTCCCCAATACAACAGTTCATTTCCTTTCAAAAATATTCTATTATTCTACAAAAATGCATGTTCTGTAATTTTTATTATTCTATTTTGGCAGAAATTTATGATATTTTTGTAAAATATTAGAATAATTTTGGAAGGAGATGAACCGTTTTATTAGGAAAACGTAATTCGGAAGTAATGTATTTTTTATGACGCCTTTCATCAGTCGTTACTAACTTAGTATTTAACCAATATAGAGGTATATTCACAAATTCCTGAAACAAAAAGTTATGGGTATATATTTTGTTATATTTTTATTTTTACACACCATCTGCACACGGAACTTTTCTCAATGTGAAGGAAAATTGCTAGGAGTTTGATTAATAATACATAATACATAAAGTTCTACAAGAATAAATTTTTATAAGCAATATGTTTTATTTGATCTTGATATATTTAGCTTCTAACTTTCCTTTTGCACAAGAAACTATATTCATTGCGACCAAAAACAATAGGCAATTCGATTAATAATTAAATATTTACATATTTTTAACATTTTCATTGAAGAAATTAAAAAATACTCCAACTTTGCCCTTTTTTACCTCAAAATAAATGTTTGTTTACATTTAATTTTTGTGATTTATCTACCAGTTTTCCCTCTGTATATCTGTTGCTTCTAATATATTTGTTTCGCAAAAACTTTTAACACCTTTTTTCTCCCTCTATGGGGAGGGTTAAAACTTCTGATTTTAGCGTTTTTCAAACGTCATAATTGTCCCCACTGGTTATACTGTGGTTTTAAGTTGAATCAGCTTTAAGTGGGTGATTAGTATAATATTTGAAATTTTGCATACAAACTGGTATAAATATTGTATAAGTGGCATCTCTGCACAACTGATAATAAAAGCGCCAAAAAAAAAAATAAACAAAATATAAATTGCTATTTTTAAAAAAAGCAATTAACTACATAAAATTATTCCTAGGAAACTAAACAATGAAAAATTTAGAAAAGGTATGTATAGAGATCTAATGTTCTTACATTTATGGAGTTTTACATACTTATGTGTGATTGATTTATAAATTGTCAATAGGAAAAAAAGGGAGCGAGAGGCAAACTGGAGCAATAGCGAAAAGGAGTTTTTGCGCGAGTGCGTCAACAACCACCTGTCCCTTGTAGAGAACAAAGGCAATGACACCTCTATGATAAACAACAAAAAAATGTTTTGAAGGCCAGTAAAGAGTCAATGGCATCTGCAGGTTTTGATCGAGATATCTCAAAACTTAAATCTCAATGGGTGAGAATGAAAGTTAGTGCAAGAAAATCAGTTGCGAGCGTAAAGCGTGCTTCTGTTGCGACAGGAAATTCAGTGGTTATCCCCGAACTGAATGCAGGGTACTATTTAGTACAGGATATGATTTCATATGAGTTTATTGAGGATGATATTTTAATTGACAGCAACAATCAAAATGAATTTGAATGTATGGAAACACCAAGAGCTGGTAAATATTTAGATTGTGAAATACTTAATGCCCAAAACAGAGAGGAAACAGAAAATATGAATACCAGCATACCGTATAATACTCCAAAAATAAAAACAGCCATTTTTTCTTCCAAACTTAAATTCCTGAGAAACCTTCATAAAACTCCGTCCAAAAACGACATTATTTTAGAAAGACTAAAGAGTCCTTATTCTCTGAAGAATTTAATATTTTAAAGAAAAAAGACACAACACAAAGGAATTGAACGTGACGAACTTTGATGAAGGAATGGCTACGGAAACTGGACTAGACCCGTCGCAGCTCATTGCGCGAATCCAGACGAGCATCGTTGACAATAACAATGAAATCGTTAGGAGTTTCGCCCCAGCTGGTTTGAGGATTACGACTGTGGAGGAGTTTTTTAGTGAGACGACTTTGGCAATCCCCACTTCAACAGAAGATATGTTCGTGGAGTCACTATCGGATGAAGACGGTGACAATATGGTCATCGAAAGGCTCCCCTTCACCCGTATCCGAATTTCTACTGGGAGCAATGAGGTGGTGACTTCCCCCTTAAGGAACCCACTTGTCAGACAGGATGCCTCGGAACACTAGTACAATCATCTTATGATTCGGACTGCATGGGTGAAGGTGACTTATCTGACAAGGGGATAAAACTAGGCGGAAACCTTCTGCTATGTATAAGGAAAGGAATAAATATCGCAGTGCTCGCACGGTCTAAAAGAGATTTGCAAGCTGTGATGTTGATTCTCTCTCTATCAAGGAGCAGAAAATGCTGGCTCGACACAAAGGCACTGTTTCGCGGTATGAAACCAAATACCCGGGCAGTGTTCTCTCAGAAGAAGAATGTAAGGTTAGAGGCGGGGGCGGACATCCTGTTGGATAAGTCTTCTAAGGTTTCTCGCAAGGGAAATCAAATGAAGAGAAACAGATCCGATGAGGTGCCTTCCTCCGACTCCAAGCGTCCTAAGAAACTAGGTAGCCTGGGAACTTACCCATCCCTTCAGCTGACTTTCATTGACAGGTCGGATTTAGATGGCAAAATCTCTCCTGGAAGATGGAATCTGGTTGAAGAAAGGCTCATTGAATTTATAACGGAGGAAAATTGTGATGTTAGAAATGCCAGCATATCTTCCTTTGGTTGGTCCAGAGGCATCAAGGTAGTAGACTGTAAAAAAGAGGGCACTGTAAAGTTTCCTGTGGAATCAGTGAAGCGATGAACATGTAAGAACATGTATTTTGTCTAGAAGTAATTTAGACTTGTTAATCACTCCTTCCGTTTGTACAGGTGACGTAACAACTGTGGCGTACAGAGATGATCGATTTGATGGTCTCATCTCTATACATGCCATATGAGGCTGCATCGCCTCCTGGTGACTTGATAGAACACTGGTGGAGCATGCGAAGAGGAAAAGATGTCGCCTTGTCTTGGGTTGTGATGCCAATGCCCATTGCGCACAATGGTAAAGTGCTGACATAAATACTAGGAGTGAGTCAATTTTGAATTTTATTATTCTTAATAGGATAGTAATAAGCCAACGTTTAGGAACCGTGTTAGGGAGACGGTAACTGACATTACGCTCTCTAACATGGATAGGTCTATGATTAGGGACTGGAGAGTTTTAGATGAGTGTTCTTTCTCTGACCACCAACTGGTATCCTTCAGTATACCAAAGGCTGGTAAACCCAGTCACATTGGCCCTAAGAATTATAGACCGTTATCGCTCTCATCCTTTTTTTCGAAAGCTTTGGAGAGACTTATCGTTCTATATTTGAGATCAAACAGGGGCCGGTCTCTGTTGAGTAGGTCGCAACATGCTTACATTAAGGTTAAGTTCGCTGAGAGTGCTCTTCATGATGTGACAGGTTTTGTTGAAACGAATTTGGCTAGGGGTAAGTACAAGCGTGCGACCAGGGGTGCACCGCAGGGGGTGTCCTATCCCCTCTCTTGTGGCTCTTGGTAGTTAATGTTTGTCTGAAGTTTCTGGAGAGTAGGGGCTTTAGGGTTGTGGTATATGCCAACAATGTGTCAATTCTGAAGGGTGGAACATTTTTGAAGACGCTGGGGGAACTGATGGAATCTGCTCTTGGAATTTTATACTCTTGGACTACCAAATGTGGTCTGGGTATAAACTCAAATAAAACCGACCTCGTTTTGTTCTCACGTCGGTACAATATTGAAACCTTCAGATTGCCGAGGTTAGCTTCTGAGATCAAGTACTTGGGTATTGTCCTAGACAGCAAGCTGCACTGGAAACGAAACACCGACGAAAGTACGAAGAAGGGACTGAATGCTTTCTACCAGTGTAGGAAATCCATAGGTAAGAGCTGGGGTCTTTCACCATTCGCTGGATATATCAGGCGATTGTTAGACCGGTTATTACTTACGGTTGCGTTGTTTGCTGGAGTGCCTTAGATAAGAGTTTTCAACGGAAAATCTTAGATAAGGTGCAGCAGATGGCTCCCTTGAGTATCACTGGAGTGAGGAAGAGTTGCCCTCAGACTGCTCTTGATACTGTGCTTTGCCTAACTCCGCTTGACATACAAGTCATAGCGAAATACTGTGTAATGAGACGGCAAATGCCCTCGCTAGGCTAGGTTCATTTTCAGGAATCGATTTGATAGTTGGTTCTGACCCCCAGGTCTGCCACCTCTATGACCTCATCAATGGAAGGGTCATGGAGAAAGAGTAGAGGCGCTGTCTCTATAGGTCTATGGCAACCTGTAGACAGTAAGAGACCAGGTTGGCTGCTGGGCTTGGATAAGGTCAGCTTAAGGTTGTTTGTCGTTTTTATCACGGGGCACTGTGGGATTAGATCGCTGACGAGGATATAGAACAGATCGCAGCCGGACAATTGCAGGGCATGTTATGTTGGTAGGTTGAGGTTGATCCTTCTTTGGGAGCTTGAATTCAGTGTCGAGAGCCGACATTATGGTGGACTTCATCGGTGTAGTTGCGCTCTCTCCCCCCTGTTCCTACATATCCTCCTTTCATCATACCCCCTCTATTATCCTGCCCTCTTTTAGATCGTTGTACAATGGGTCAGTTCGACCTCCGTGTACTGTACTTGTCTGTACACGTCCTCTAACCTAACCTAAACTAAGAAAAATAAACTCATTGCCGAAATTAAGCACATGGAAAGTATGCACAAAGCTCAAGAAATCCAGCAAGAGGAAATCCACTCCCTTAAGATAAAACAGCTTGGCAATTTTCTTGTGCTATACATTTACGTACATCATGGTGCCATATCTGTCAACAACTTCACAATACACCAATTCATGAAACTTTACTTGCCGACCCTCAACCTACAAAACAGGACACATTTAAAACCTGTGGTAAACTTCACCAAGGCATGGGGGCCGGAATGTTTAATGATTAAACAACACATAGGAAAACATCCTGTAAAATATTGAATAGCGGTTCCCTTTATGTATTTATGTGCTCTTTCTTTTCTCTTTCATTTACATTGTAAATTTTTTGTTATTACCTACTAACAGTAAGAATTTTTGCTTTACATGAAATCACTCTAGTTTCGGCAGTCAATCAAATAACATCAAACAGTGACCCCTAGTATTAAACATACATTTTGAATTATAAATAAATTAAACCTAAGTAACAAAAAGTGAAATAAATTAAAATTATAAAATCAAACAAAACCTAGTACAACTGAACAAGAAAAAACAAAACAAATTTGTAATTAAAACAACACATAAAACAAAGACACAAATTAAATTGAATTAAAAACAAGAATAAAAACATAAATTGAATTTAAACAAAAACAAAGGAATTTTTTTATAAAACAAAAAACAAGAACAAAAAACGAACCAACGCAACAACAAACATTAAACAGACACCGTTACCAATTATATTTCCGAAGTTTATAATTGTATTACAGAAATTTCTAATTATATTTCAGAAAATTGGATATGGTATAGAATAGATGGAAACTTTTTGAAAAGTTCTATGTTAAGTTTTTTTAACAAGTCTGTATTGAATTGAAGTTAATACACAGTGTGTAATAGTTCCTATAGTAACCATTATGAGTTAATTTTTAGATAATTTTAAGGAAAAATATTTTTTGCTTGCTTATAAACAATATATATTCTAATTTGTTAATTTATATTTTTAATTGAACAAAAAAAAACTGAAGTGCAAATTATTTTTAATTAGTTTAAACAATTTTTATTATTTTTTAAATAGGCGTTAGAGCTTCCAATTACATTGGGTAATATATTGTTTTGTTTCTTCTATTAATAATAATAAAATATTGTTACGCTTTTACCTTTTAAAAACGTTAAAAATATGAGTTCGTGGATTGCAAATAAAATAAAAACAAATATGTGTTTAATTTTTATCAATTCTTTATTATCTGCACAGCTTTTGTACCACTGTTCCAGTTTATTCCACGTATACAACGATAATTTTCGCAATATGTGTTTGTTCATGATAATTCTCTGCTTCCAACCTTTTTGTAAGCAACAAGACTTGTTAGTTATTCTTCACTCACAACCTTTTTGTAAGCAACAACACTTGTTAGTTATTCTTCGCTCACAACCTTTTTGTAAGCACAACACTAACAACTGCTTCCTTCAGACGCAACTTGTCTCCACAGAAGTCTAACCGAATTATAGCTCGATCTCGTGTATGCACACAACCGATTGATTTATCACTTCAACCAACGTAACGTCGTTATACACGACTAGCTTAATTCAAACTTCGAATACAACGTGCCGTCTGCACACACGACTGATTCAACTTAAACTCTGAATCCTCCTTGCTCGTTTTGTCTTGCCTTTTATATCACTGGATCATTAGTGTGATGAATTCCCTCGAAAGATGATGACGGCCTTTGGGAACATTCTAATAATGTAAACAACCTCTAGAACACTATACTCAAATTAGACAACGATTCATATATGAAAGTAATGATGGCACAAAAAGTTAATATTAGTTGGGAGAAATGCAGAGTTTTCGATTATATTCACATTATACAGTGTTTCAAATGTAAAGGATACAACCATTAATCATCGGATTGTAAAAATGAAGAGGTCTACATAAAATATCATGGAAGTCATAAATCGAAGGAAAGAAATCAAGATACAATAAATAAATGCATTAACTGTGTGAGAGTCAATAACAGATTGAATCTAGGTTTGGATTAGAATCACTCGACCATGAGTAAAGACTGTCCTGTATATCAGAATAAATTGAATTCAAAAAAGAGAAGAAGTGGTTAGTGCCATAACAATCACGGGAAATATAAGACATACACACAAATATATAAGGAAATTAAATAACTATAACCAATTAGAAATGTTAGCAGAAATGAAAAATCCTGAATTTATAACACTTTCGGAAACCCATTTAACCAAAGAAATTAATTAGGAAGAAACGCAGCTCATTGGTTACGACCAATTTATAGCGTTATCAAATTCGACAAGAAGAGGTGGAGTAAAAAATAAAAGTAAAATAAAAATAAAAGTAAAATTTCAAAAAGAAATATGAAAAGAATCTTTGAAAAAATTATTGACTCGAAATTATGGATAGCTGTTTATATGGCGAAACATAATAACTACACGATTGCAATTACATCTGTATATAGATCACCTAATAGCACTGGAAGGGAATTTTTAGGAGTATTTGGAAAAGTATTAGAAGAAATGAGTGAATTGAACTGTCATATAATAATAACTGGTGATTTTAATATAAATTGGTGTAAGGACGGTTTTTTTTAAAATAAAATGAAAAGTTTGGCCTTAAACAAGTAATAGGAGAGTTTACACAGAGTTCGAAAACATTAATTGACTTTGTTATAGCAAATAACAACAATATATCGGCAAAGACCAATAGTTCAAATAAAATACCGGATCACGAGCCAATAGACATTATAGTTGACAATGTGGGACACAACACTAATGGTGTTTTCTTTTCTACCAAAAAATGTGCATTTTATTAACGTAAAATGCAGTTTTGCGTTTGTTTCTTAAAAATTTTTCGCCCTCTAAAAGGGTGGTATGTTTTATTCTAATTAAATCGCATTTGCCAATGGTGGAGGATATTGCATTTTATACCCTGTATAAATCGAGAGTGGTGATAACGCCCTGTAAAACAGATGACTTTCTTTTATTTATAGGATTATCAGATGCAATACGCCTGGTATTTTAACCTTAAGAAAACATTATATTATTAAAGCTACATGGTCAGTAATATAAAAAATTGGATTCAATGTTAGAAGAGTGTTAAAATATTTTTTTGGTTACAAAAAAAGATCTCAAAAATAAAGCTGAAAAATTAGTGATCTGGCAATACCTTAAACAAATCAAAAAATACAACATATTTTCAGATCTAAAGCTAGGTACTCTGTTCAAAATTTCGTGCGAAATGCTGTCAAACTACATATAAAATATTTCGTACGAAATTTTGCGAAATAATTTCGCAAAACCAGTACTCTGTTCTTATTGTGAAAATCGCTGTTAAATTTATCTGGCAACTTTGTTTCCAACTTACGAAATAACATAAGTTGCACTTCTTTCGCACGAAATTAATACAAACAGCTGATCACATTCTATTTGTTTTCTTAAATTCATAAATTATTATTTTTTTGATCCGGAAAAATGGAAAAAATTTCAAATTTATTGAAAAATGAACAATTAAACGGCACAGATAAGCGGTTACTGATAATAGCTGTAAAAAACACAAGTTTATTTGGAATAAGTGCCATAGAAATAGTTTTTATTATTAAAATTTGTTATTGAATTTTTATTTTATTTTCAGCTTTCAAAAACATATGGTTTTTGTTTACACATTTAAAGCAATGATGCATACTTTCAAGCAATAAAAACCGACAAATTTTCCAAAATCGCGAGATAGACTACATTTGTTGCACATCAAAATTTTCACACGAAAAAACCATAATTTTTCACAAATATGAACAGAGTACCTAGCTTAAAACCTTTTTTTTTTTTTTTTTAAATATAAATATGAATCTAACTGTATCTATTTTATTTGCGAAAATTGAAATAAATCAGTTATTAAATTCATCTTCGTCATCTGATGAAGAAGAATTACTGAATTTATTTCAAAATACATAGTAGAACAGCCGCCGTGGTAAATACAAGGCATGCCGTTTTTATATATTTGTGTTATGCTCTTCTCAAATAAAAAATGAGATTACAACATAACATAACATAATTGGCCATTACAACCCTTCAGTCAGGATTACGACCTAGCTTCTCACACCACTTATGCTGTGTGCGTTAATTTTATACATGAGTGGCGGGACCTACAGTTTAAAGTCGACTCCGAACGACAGATTTTTGAGAAGCTTTTCATGGCAATTTTTACTCTCAGAGTCTTTGCCAGAAATCTGCTGAGAGGAAGTCGCCGAAGAAATATTTTTTCGTTTTGATGTCTGACCTGGGATTTGAACCCGGGCCTTTTGTCTAATAAGCCAACACACTACCCACTAGACCACGGCGACTTCAAGATTACAACAGGGTTAGTCAAAAATTTTTTTAATGCACCTTGTAAGAATGTGACATTTTCTTTGTAGAAAAGAAAACACCATAACAGTATTGGTTATAAGAAATCGATATTTTTAAATATAATAAACAGCAATATAATAGAGAAGTATGGAGCATCCAGAAAATGAATACGGATATAGTTATAAATGACATCATGATTTAGTTGGGGGCGGGTATGTAACTACACGGGACATACCAAGCAGCTCACAGCCTCCGTATCTTAGATCAGGCGCTCCCCGGGTACTAGTATCTGGCAACCGCTGGGTACTTGCTAATGTGAGAAGGCAAGATTGAATATTCGGCATGACCTTTACTATGATTGGAACTTCGATTTGGATATGATGCAATAGGGCTGACGTTCTGCAGTATTCTGTTACCTGAGTACACCGAGTGAAATCCGGTGGAAATGGCTTTCAGGCTAATGTTGCAGACGGTTTTGCGTCAACCCTCGCGAGGACCTCACTGAATACCATAGGCACCCTCGGGTTCTTAAAGAATAACTGCATAATCGATATGAGATAGCGGATTGAAGATGGAACCCATATGAAAATGAATAAAGGAATATTTGAAGTAGATAAGATGATGCAAGGAGAGGTTGCATTTATGAGCAGCCCACGTATAAGGCGGTCGCCTGTGAGAAAGGCACAGACGACCATGTTACAAAGGGGTGATAATACACCAAATGAATCGGACACTTCGCAACCGCGGGCTACACAGTCAGTTGCCACCGTCCTACGGAAAGGGGATGATCTGGATAGAGGTAATAATGATGTTAGCGAGAAGCCCATTTGATGGATGCTCTGGCCTAGAACAAAGAGGCACACCAACAGCGGTAAGCTCTCCTACGTTGGAACTTATCGGTAGGATGGGGAAAATGGAGGAGGATGCTATGTCCCAGTGTAGGGACAATCTGGATATGATGCAGCATGTTACGCGTCGCCTGAAGAATGCAAGTACTGACATTAGGAACGGAATATCCAGAATGGCTGAACTTCTGGATGTTATGTTGAATTACAGACGTACTTGGAAGGCGGCTGAAGAGGAAAGAACCACTTCAAACCTCCGGAAAAAGACCGCTACCCAGTAGTTAGTAGATGCCCCAACACCTACGATAGCGAACCAGAAACGAACTGCCACCAGCCCTGTTGTTGCAGAAAGCAGTAAGAGCGCAAGGGCAAAGGAGCCTAGCGAGCAGGTGAAACAGACCCCTAAAAGGAAGGAGAAAAACTGGGTAACAGTAACAAACAAACGTACCCAGAAAAAAACCGAGGGGAATTTCAAGTAAACGAGACAAGATGGATAGACACCAACTGGGGCGAACAAAACCAGATGCGCTGGTAATTAAGCCTGCAGAAGGTCACACATATGCCGACGTCTTGAGGAACTTATGTGGCAACATAACGACCGAAGACTCTGAGAGGATAAAAACAATTCGGCGAACGCTGAATGGTGCCATACTCTTGGAGTTCAGCAGAGGTGAAAAAGTCAAACAGGATTTTGTTCAACAACTGAGAAGTACGGTACAAGAAACAGCCTCTGTCGCGGAATTGAAAGAGAAAGCTACAATTGAGATACGTGACTTAGATTCTTTTACAGTCGGAGATGAAGTAGAAACGGCAATTCGGAAACTGATTGCAGACCCCAGCGAGCAATTGCAAACGCGAATTACAGCCCCAAATCTGCGGCAGCAAGTTCGAGCTTTCGTCACGTTGTCGGCTGAAAGTGCGGCGAGACTTATCAAGGTCGGAAGGATACGGGAGAAGACGCGAGTGTGTGAAGATATTCGAAGATGTTATCGATGCCTCGAAACGGGTCACTCTCAGGCGAACTGCTCTGGTCCTGACGGAAGGGACATGTGCATTAAATGCGGAGAGGTAGGACATAAGATGAGAGAATGCAGATCGGCCCCAAAATGCGCCCTCTGTACGGATGCTAGAAGGGACGGAAGCGATCACTTACCCGGATCTAGGAAATGTCCGTTGGCCAGACGAGATTGTTACAGGCGAATCTGCATAGAAGCCGGACAGCGGATGCTCTACTGGGGCAGATAGCTGTCGAAAGGGGAATAGATGCAGTTATCATCAGCGAGCAATATGGTCGGATTGCCAGGGGTTCCTGGTTTGAAAAAAAATATCATGATTTAGTTTGATAGTAATCTAGAAAATGCAGTTAAAAAGATGACGACAAAGCGAAAAATTGAGGAAAAGTGTAATATAAATTGATTGAATGAGGAAATAAAGCAATGCTAAATTTATACAAAGTTAAAATTTAAAACGCGAAAAGCAATTATATTAATAACAGAATTAATAATGCTTCTGGCCAAAAAGAAATGTGGAAAGAGTAGAATGTAAGGCCAATTTTGATATAGCAGATAATTTTAATAAATATTTTATAAGTAGTATGAAGACGATAAGAGATGAGAGTGCGTTATGTCAATAGAATAACTTAAATTCCAAATTTAAATTTCAGGAAATAACATTGGAAGAATTAAAAATAATTTGTAAAAGTCTAAAGAAAAAATCTGACTATAATAAAGTGTCAGGTGACATGATCATAAATAGTTGGCATATCGTCGGCAGAATAATGCTAAGGATAGTGAACAGAAAATTGGAAATTAGCGATGGTAACACCAATTGAGAAGGTTGCAAAAACAAAAAGATGTGATAAATATCGGCCAATAAGACGTGTGAAAAGATAATAAAAAAAGTGATAAAGGAACAGTTGGAGCAGAACTTAGAAGGTTTCAGATAAAAATTTTCGTATGAAACAGCAAAAAATTATTTAATTAACATATGGAAAAAAACAGACAACAATTATAAAATATTGGGTATTTTCCTTGATTCGAAACCTTTGATAGAAAAATACTCCTGTAAAAATTACGAGCTTATGGCATCGAAGACGTAGCATTAAAATGGTTTGAATCATATTTAACAAAGAGGAAACAACGAATACAGTGTGCCAAAAGGCTCAATATTGGGAGCACTACTATTCGTCATATATATAAATTATATGTCAAACATATTGAACAAGTGCGAAATAATTTTATATGCTGACGATACGCTTATTGTTATCGAAGGAGAATCTGAATAAATATGTTGTAATAACCACAACTTAAATTAAATGAAAGTAAAACAAAAATAATGGACATAAATTCAGACAGTAAAATTTGTAAAATAAATAATCAAACACTGTAAAGTAATAGAAGTGTTTTATAAAGGGAATTTAAAAAATAAATAAAATTGGTTGTAAAAATATATTGAACTATTTAAAACCATTAAAAAATAAAAAGCAATTCATAGAAATTGAATTGCATTGGGAAGAATAACTTTAAAAGTAAATAAAATAAATTTGATTAAAAATTAGAAAACAAAAATAATAATAAATAAACAAAAATGGCTGACTGCAGTAAATGCAGAACAGCAATAAGGAGAGAAAGTGGCATCAGGTGCAACGGAGTGTGTGATAAAGTGTATCATCTCACCAAAAAATGCACGGGAATAGATCAATACTCGGCAAAGATGATGGATGAGCACAACTTTATTAGGTTTATATGCGACGACTGCATGCAATATATTCATAATATTGATTTGGTTTTAAGAGAAGTGCAAGATGAGGTGCATAAAAATAAACAGAATTTGGTTGATTATAAGCACGAGTTTAAAGCTTCACTCAAGGAAAATGAAAATGATATTAAACAATTACTTGAGGCTATAGAAAAGCGGTACGAGGAGAGAATAAATAAAATTGTAAAATATCAGAAATCGTGTGAAAAAAATGTAGAAGAAATCAAAAAATTATCTATTAGTTTAAAAGAATTTGAATGCAACAACAATCAGTTGTGCCAAACAATAGAAGATGAAATTGAAAATATGTGCAAAGAAATAAAGAAAGCAGTAAAATTTGAATGCAACAACAATCAGTTGTGCCAAACAATAGAAGATGAAATTGAAAATATGTGCAAAGAAATAAAGAAAGCAGTAAATGAAAAATGTAAACAAAGTGCAAAAACAACATATGCGGATGCAGTGAAAATTATAGGGTTGCCAAGTATAAATAGACAACTACCCCTAATTGTTAAATCTAAAGAAACAAATTGATTGAAAAAACTAAAGAAGATATATTTACATGAAGAAGAAGAAGAATATTTACATGCCAAATTTGAAAACATAAATCAAGCTTGGGGAGAATATAAACTGATAAGAAATCAATACAAAGTACAAATTGAAAATAATAAGAATAATTACATAAAAATAAAATTAACAACACAACTAATCAAAAGCAAATGTGGACACCCATCAAAAACCTTATACTTAATAAGAGGCAAATCTCAACCAAACTTGTGATATTCGACCAAATTGAGTATAACGATATATGTGCTATAGTAAATAAGTTCAATGCATTCTTTATCAATAGCACTAGTAGTATAAGGCAATAGGCAAAATATTCTAACCGAATGGAATAAGTGAATGATATTTTTAAATTCCAAAGATGAATAGTATTGAACTGGAGAGCATCGTGAAGTGTATGATAGGTAACAAATCTGACCATGAACGTGTATCAAATAAAATTATACTTGATAACTGGATATATTATGGTAATAGTAATAAACACTTCTTTAGATATTTTTCCTGATAATTGGAAAAAATCAACCGTAACCTCAATTGAGAAAGTGGCCGGAACGAAAAAATGCGAGGAGTTTAGGTTAGGTTAGGTTAGAGGACGTGCACCTGTCGGTCAAGACAAGCACAGTACCCGGAGGTCCAAATTGACCCATTGTACATTGTCCTTAGGGGAGGAAGGAAAAGGAGGATATAGGAAAATAGGAAAGGGGAGGGAGAATAGGAAACAAAGGAACGAAAAAAAAACAACAGACACAAAACAACAGAGGTTGAGAGTGCGACTACACTTATGAAGCCCTAGCACCTCTCAACCAGCCCAAGCTGCTAATGAATCTGTGGAGAGCCTTGATGTCGGCTCTCGACACAGAACTCAAGTTCTCAAAGAAGGCCCTGCCAAGGGTCCTCAGCCTCAACCTACCAAGGGCTGGGCAGTTGCAGAGGAGATGTTCGACAGTTTCCAACTCCTCCTCATCGCAACATACCCTGCAATAGTCCGGCTGGGATCTGTTCCAGATCCCCGTCAGCGACCTAATCTCGCAGTGCCCCGTGATAAAACCGACAACCAACCTTAAGCTGGGCTTAACCAAGCCCAGCAGCCACTCTGTCCTCTTGCTGTCCACAACAGGCCACAGACGCCTAGAAACAGAACAACCCGATCCGTTCCCCCAACGTCTCTGCTCTTCCCTCCTGACCCATCCATCGATGAGGCCATAGAGGTGACAGACTGGGGGGTCAGGACCAACCGTCAAATCGCCACTTAAAAGCGAACCTAACCTAGCGAAGGCATCCGCCGTCTCATTGCCCAGTATTTCGCTGTGACCCGGAACCCAGCATAGACGGATACGGTCCGGTCCAAAACTCCGCAACGACTCTTTGCACTCGCGAACGAGCCGTGATTTGCACCAGACCGACGCAATGGCCCTAAGGGCAGCCTGACTGTCAATGAAGATCGTGTAAGATTCCGAATCCGAAGATGGGCCACCAGCTATGGCCTCAATAGCCTTCAGTATTGCGAAAATCTCCGCCTGAAAAACGCTGCAGTCATCATTCAACCTGAAGTGGAGTTCAAAACCGAGTTCCTTACAGAAAACCCCAGCACCTGTACATCCACCTAACTTAGACCCATCTGTGAAGATGGGTATACCACTCTGCCCCTGGAGTACCCCACCACTCCATTGTGCCCTATCCGGTATGAGTATTCTCAAACCAGATAGGAACATAGCCTCAGGCACAATATAATCAGTGGCTTTTTCCGAAAGTCCGTACCTTCCGTCAGGTATTCAGAACTCTGGAGTGACCTATCGAGCGCTGTTTCCAACAGCCCGATTCCCTCAGGCGTATTGGACTACGCGCTGCACACCGCTTGACATATAAGTCAAGCGGGGTCAGACAGAGCATAGTATCAAGAGCAGCCTGAGGGCAACTTTTCCTCACTCCAGTGATACTCAAAGAGGCAATCCGCTGAATCTTATCCAAGATTTTCCGTTGAAAACTCTTATCTAAGGCACACCACCAGACAACACAGCCATAAGTAATAACCGGTCTAACAATCGCCAGATATATCCAGCGAATGGCTCTCGGCGGAAGACCCCAGTTCTTACCTATGGAGTTCCTACACTGGTAGAAAGCATTTAGTCCCTTCTTCATTCTTTCCTCGGTGTTTCGTTTCCAGTTCAGCTTACTGTCCAGGATAACACCCAAGTACTTGACCTCAGAAGACAACGGAAGCTCCCTACCAGCTAATCTTGGCAACCTGAAGATTTCAATCTTGTACCTACTCGAGAACAAAACGAGGTCCGTCTTATTTGGATTTATCCCCAGACCACACTTTGTCGCCCAAGAGGATAAAATTCCAAGAGCAGACTCCATCAGTTCCCCCAGCGTTGGCAAAAATTTACCACCCACAAGAATAGCCACATCGTCGGCATATGCCACAACCTTAAAGCCCCTACTTTCGAGGAGCCTGAGACCAACATTTGCAACCAAGAGCCACAAGCGAGGGGATAGGACACCCTCGAAGAGTTTAGACCAATAAACTCTCTGAAAACTTGCGAAAAAATAATTGAAAAAGTAGTAAAAGATCTGCTTGAAAAATATATAAAAAATCGCGACATACTATCTAAATACCAGTCAGGATTCCGTAAAAAACATTCGTGTGAAACCATGGGAAACTTGTTATTAGTGAATGGAGAACAGTAGGATAAGATAAGAGGATTATAGCAATATTTCTTGACTTCAAACTAGCTTTTGAGACGATTGATAGAGAAATAATGCTGGATAAACTTTATATGTATGGAATAAAAGGAATTGAGCTAGTTTGGTTTAAATCGTACCTGAAAAGAAGAAGGCAAACGACAAATTTAAATGACAGTGAATCTGATGAAGTAATAAATAACTTTGGAGTGCCAGAAGGCTCCAATTTGGGAACGTTGTTGTTTATAATCTACAGTGGCTCCATCGCATAATCGGACAAGCATTTGTCTGATAAGTATGGGCTTAAATTTCCTCATTTCCTCCACCTCGGTAACAATTTTGTCGCGATGTGGGGGCTTAAGTCTACTTCGATTCACTCTATGACCTAGAGTGGATTGGAGTGCACGACTAAAGGTTACCCTAATATCGTGGGAAGACATTGCTCTGGATGGACGTCATATTTGCTCTTTTCGGACAGTCGGATCACGTATATTTCTTATACCCCTAATCCGAAGTGTTAAGCGACCCGTGCTTATCGGATGGTTTGCAGTCGGGGGTCTAATCTGACTGTATTATAACGGAGCCTCACTGATACCTGGGCGCCTCAGTAAGTATTAGGTTTTCTACTAAGTCCTTGTCATGCTAGCGGGGGCTATGGCATGATTGACCTCCTTTCCCCCTCACTCGTGGGACCTGTATGGATTATGGATTTCACAAATTGTCTTTTGAATACGGACTGGACATGACCCAGCTCATTGCGCGAATTCAGGCGAGTATCGTTAATAACAACAACGAAATCGTCAGTAATATCGCTAATCCTTTATCACAGAAGAAGGATGTAAGGTTGGGGGCGAAGGAGGTGGAGGGGCACTTTTCGGTGGATATGTCTTCTTTACAGGTTTCTCGCAAGGGGAATCGCAGGAAGAGAGGCAGATCCGATGATGAGTCTTCCTCCAGCTCCAAGCGTTCTAAGAAACAAGGTGACCTAGGAACTAAAGGGAAGGGCCCTTCAGCTGGCTTTCATCGACAGGTCGGATTTGGATGGCAAAATCTCTCCTGAAAGGTGGAATCTAGTTGAAGAAAGGCTAATTGAATTCATGTTGGAGGAGAGTTGTGATGGCATGAATGCCCGCATATCTTCTATAGGTTGGTCCAAGGGCATCAACTGTGAAAACGGGGGAACTGTAAAGTTCCTTGTCGAATCAGTGAAGCTGATATCGCTCTTATCAAGGAACCCTGGATCCTTAGGGATAGGATTCTGGGTTGGAGCGATCCTGACTATAGGTTATTTGTTCCTGGAACAAGTGATAAGGTAAGGACCTGTATTTTAGCTAGAAGTGGTTTGGACTTGTTAACCACTCCTTCCTTTTGTACAGGTGACGTAATAACTGTGGCCTAAAGAGATGACCATGGGATCGATTTGATGCTGGCATCTGTGTACATGCTGTATGAGGCTGCATCCCCTCCTGGTGACTTAATTGAACTACTGGTGGAGCATCTGAAGAGGAAAAGATGTCACCTTGTCTTGGGTTGTGATGCCAATGCTCATCACACCCAATGGGGCAGTGCTGACATAAATACTAGGGGTGAGTCTATTTTGAATTTTATTATTCTTAATAGGCTCAGCATTTGTAACGCTGGTAACACGCCAACGTTTAGAAACCGTGTTAAAAGACGGTAATTGACATTACGCTCACTAACATGGATAGGTCTATGATTAGGGACTGGAGGGTTTCAGATGAGTGTTCTTTTTCTGATCACCAACTGATATCCTTCAGTATTAATCTATCTGGGGGCTTTAACAGGCATTTTAGAAATCCAAGAAGAACCGACTAGATCAGGTATGAAAGGGCCGTGAAGGGGGAGCTTAGAACCATTCGGGGACGCTCCACTCCTGGCATCAATGATCGAGTTGGATCTTTGACGGATATTTTGTTGTCTTGTTATAGAGATGCTTGCCCTCCCACTTACCCGGGTAAGACGAACCAGCCTGCCTGGTGGATTGCGGAAGTCCAGAGACTCCGCTGTTGTACTAGGGGACTCTTTAACAAGGTTAAGAGGTCGGGCAGGGATGTTGACTGGTCTGCATATAGATCCAGTTTTAATGACTATAAGGGGGCAATAAAACGCTCAAAGAGAACCACCTGGATGAGTTTCTGCAGTAGTATCGAGGATGTTTCTGATGTGGCTCGTTTCCGTAGGATGTTGTCGAAGGACCCCAAAGTCCTAGGCTTCGTCCAAAAGAACGATGGCATGTGGACATCCTCGAGAAAAGAAACCCTAGAGGTTCTATTGTGTACTCATTTTCCCGATTGTGAGGATCCAGGAAGCTATTCGATGGGTGTAGCTGGTCCCTTCTGTGATGCTGGAATTATGCCGGTTTTGGAAGACATCATTACCAGGGATAAGGTCAAATGAGCTATTAGTCGCTTTGAGCCGTTCAATTCGCCTGGTCCGGATGGTGTTTTTCCGGCTCTGCTTCAGCATGCTTCACGAATATCTATTGGACGTATATAGAGACTGTCTCCGTTGGTGTGATATACCTGAGGGTTGGAAAGATGTGCTCGTGGTGTTTATACCGAAAGCTGGTAAACCCAGTCACATCGGCCCTAAGGATTATAGACCGATATCACTCTCATCCTTTCTCTTGAAAGCTTTGGAGAGACTTATCGATCTATATTTAAGGTCGGCTTTCCTTGATATAGAGGGGGAAAAAATCCATTTATTAGCCCTAAGGATAAAAACAATAGAATAAAATTTACTAAAAAGTATTTGCTTAAAATAGAAGATTTTTGGAATAATGTAATTTGGTGTAAAGATATCTTAAAATACATTTTTGCTGACAGTTTTTATTCATTACACTGACGAGAGCAAATTCAATTTGCATGGTTCAGATGACAAGATGTTTGTGTGGCGTAAACCAAATGCAGAATTTAATTGTCAACTTTACCTTGGTAGTTATATTTGTGCAATGTATTGCGAATAGTATTTAAGCAAACATCTTTTCCACTGCCGGTTTTTACAAATATTTTTAGTTCTTAGGCATAGCGAACGATTTTGCTTTTTACCAGGACAATCATCCAAGCACATTTCGGGTGTGGCAAAGCTTTGGTTGGTCCATAATTGCCCCAAACTTATAGCAACGCCTGCACAGAGCCCAGATCTCAACGTAATTGAGCATCTTTGGGTAGAATTAGCTAGAAGAGTATACCGACAACAATTAAAAACTTTGAATCTGCTTAAGGCGGAAGCGTGAAGCTCCATAGAACCTGTGGTACGCTACAATTTGACAAAATCAATTCCAAAAAGTTTTCAGGTCGTTCTTGAGAACAAAGGATATTCCACAAAGTATTAATTGTTGTCTTTTGTCATTTTTAGCAATGGTGCTCTTATTTGTCCGATTATGCGTTGAGCGTAAAAAATTGAGTTAATTTCCTTTTTCTTTATAAAATTACCGTTATCATGAAAAATGTTATAATTTTTTTAATTAATCTGAAAGTCTGGAACATATAGTGTAAATATAAGCCAAAAAAAGATATATTAAATATATATTCTTTTTAAGTTTTAAGCCCATACATATCAGACAAATGCTTGCCCGATTATGCGATGGAGCCACTGTATATAAATGACATATCAAGTATTTTAGAAAAATACTATAGCAAATAGTGATGAAGAATGTCGCGAAAATGTCAAGTATGATATGAAACTCAAACTAAATGAAAATAAAACAAAAATAATGGAAATAAACTTACATTCAGAGGAAATATTTAAATTAAATAACACAGTAATTGAAAAAGTCGAATATAGACCTTGGTTTTATAATCGATAAAAAATTAAATTTCAATGAACAAATATACTACTTATGCAAAAAAGTTGGTAAAAAATTAGTTTTTTAAAGAGAATAAGAGACAAAATATCCAAATCTACAGCGATAAATATATTCAGCGATAAACATTCACATGCAGCAGCACAAATCAATTAACCAGGATGCAGAAACTACAAAATAGAGCGATGAGAATAATAGTAAAATGCGATCGTTACACACATATAATTACAATGTTAACTAATATAAAATGGATGACGGCTCCAATTGAACACATTAAGGTTTATTATAAAATTAAAACAAGGAGACGCCCCGAAATATCTATGTGATCAAATACAATATGTGGGAGACAGCCAACCATATCAACTAAGAAACACAGCATATGTTTTCTATATATTTTTCAAGCTGATCTTTTACTACTTTCTCAATTATTTTTTCCCAAGTTTTCAGAGAGTTTATTGGTCTAAACTCCTCGTATTCTTTCGTACACTGTGTTTCTTAGTTTATATGGTTGACTGCTACTGTCACAGAATATATACAGAAGGGTAAGCTGTGACGTTTGACAACCTCACTTAGCATAATTTTACATAATTTTTTAGAGGGAGACAAAAAATGTATTATACGTTTTGCAAAGCAAATGTGTTAGAAGCAACAGATATACAGAGTGAGAACTGATGGATAAAGTTGAAAAATTAAATGTAAACAAACATTGATTTTGTGTTAAAAAAAGGGAAAATTTTGAATATTTCTTCAATGAAAAGTTTAAAGATTCTTAAATATTTAATTATTAATCGAAATGTATGTAGTTTTTGGTCGGAATGAATATAGTTTCTTGTGCAAAATGTAAGAAAGAAACTAAATATATCAAGATAAAATAAGTCATATTGCTCATAAAATGTTTTTCTTGCAGAGCTTTGTGTATATTACCAGTATTTATTAATTTCTTGAATGAAAAAGTTAAAAATCGGTAACTTTTTTATTATTAATCGAACTCTTAGCAATTTCTCTTCACAATGAAAAAAGTTCCCTGTGTAAAAGATAAGTAAAAATCAAAATATAACAAAATATATACTTATAACTTTTTGTTTCAGGATTTTGTGAATATACCTCTCAATTGGATAAATACTAAGTTAGTGGCAATTGATGAAAGGTGTCACCAAATACATTAGTTCCGTATTACGTTTCCCCAAGAAAACAGTTCATTTCCTTTCAAAACTATTCTATTATTCTTCAAAAATATCATCAATTTCTACCAAAATAGAAAATAAAAAGCCACCCTAAAAATTAACTAACATAAATAAACAAAACATAAATAATCAGACAGGGACAGAAACACTTTTTGGTAATATTTGCTGTCCCTTTCACAAAAATTATGTAAACGTCAAACTTTCGTTTCCATTCTGTGCATATTCTGTGGCTACCAGCGTTGTCAACTATAAATTTTCAAAAAGCACCAAATTCTTTAAAAAAAACGCGTAATTTTGACAAAAAAGCACTAAAACATTATAATATTTATTTTAATTTTATCACATACATATATAATTGGTCATTACAACCCTCCAGTCTGGATTATTGACCTAGTTTCTCACACCACTTATGTTTTCGTGCGTTAATTTTGTACATGAGTGAAGGGACTGCCTACAGTTTAAAGTCGACTCCGAACGACTGAGTTTTGAGAAACTTTTCATTGCAATTTTTATTTACTTTACTCTCTGAGTTTTTAGCCAGGAATCTGTTCAGATTGAATCGCCGAAGAAATGGGGATCGAAACCTGGCTTTACGTCTAAGAAGCCAACACACTACCTATTAGACTATGGCGACTTCATCACCAATTTATTTAATCAGTTAAAAAATGTACGAATTTATAATTTTAAAAAAAGTCTATCGTCTAGCCTATAGTCTAATCTTTAGTCCAGTCTAATCTATAGTCTACTCTAGCCTATAGTCTAATCTAGTAGTTTTACATGTAAATGAAAGTATTTATGTGTGAAAGTTAACATACATTAAATAATTTTTTAGACGTATAAAATGTAAATGATTTTACCTTCGAAAATGTATCAACGTAAAAAAGTATTATTGTTAAATGTCTTCGCCCAAAATTGGTTTTAATTTCCAAAAGGACAAATTGATTTCTTTATTTTTTTTTTTTTTTAATTTTTGATTTGGTGTCACTGACATGAAAAGAAAAGCACTAGGCACTGACTTGAAAATTTTCCGCGTCGAAAGTTTTAAAAAGCACTAAAAACAGTGCTAAAAGCACTGAGTTGACAACGCTGGTGGCTACTGTGCTAAAGAAATGCTTTCGACTTTAGGATCCAAAGAGTGAGGTCAACACAAATAAAAAAATCGCTATTCTACAAGGGTCTGCAGCTGTTTAACTCATTGCCAAACAATATTAAGAATGAAACAAATGAAAATGTCTTTAGACGAAAGTGTACTAATTTGTAGTATTTAATAATAATTTGTAATATATACATTTATTTTAAATTTGATGAAAACGTAAAGTGTTTTTAATACTAATAATAATAATAAAAGAAATAATAATAGAAAAAGTAAACCAAATAAAATATTTAGGCTTTAATATTGATAGAAACTTAAAATTTAAAAATCATATTGATTACATATGCAAGAAGATCCGCAAAAAGATCAGTTTCTTTAAGCAATTCTCAATTTTAACGGTAGTTAACATATATAACACAATGATAAAGCCTCATTTCGAATACGGTTCGACAATATTATTCACATGTTGCACAGCTCATCAAATCGAAAGATTGCAAAAATTACAAAACAGAGCAATGGGAATCATACTTAAAGTCAACAGATATCCGTCGATCCACTTCATGCTTGAATCCCTTAAATGGTTAAATGGAGAATAACGGCTTAAATTTAACACACTAAATTTCATACAGAGAATTAAAAACGGTGAAGCACTGGAATACCTAATCACAACCTTATAAATCTTTTATAAAGGTTTTTAACTTTACAACTCTTTACCACACAATGTGAAAATGGAACGCATTTTTAATATATGTAAAAAACATATTATCTTTTTTTGTAAATATAACTTGTGGAATTACGTAATTTGAACATAGTATATAAGAAATATATGTTTTTATTTTTTTTTTTTAAATATAATATGGGAAAAAATGTAAAATTAGGAAAATTTATATCTGATGGAATTGTAATACAATTGTTTTTAAAGAGTATTTTGTAATACTAATAAAGAAACAATAATAATAACAAACACGAAATTTAGTGTTTTTTGTTTGTATTTTCCACTAAAAACACAACGTTTCAGTAAGCATTTACATCGATCTCCATATACTAAAAAACGAACGTAAGCCGCGGTACGTTCGGCTAATTGGCCCATTACAGTATAATTGTCCTCTAAAATTGGTTTTGCTGAATTTAAATTTTCATTAAAATTTTTTTAATTATTCACTCTCTTCTGTGTCTTATTTGACTATACTGATGTGCTTTATAATCTGGCAACCTTTTTTGTTATCATTTCCGACTACATTTTTTAAAAATAAAAAAGAAGCTTAGATCCGTGCAAGGCATCAAAATATGTTAAACTTGTTAAAAAGTCCTTTGGTAAGAACGGACAGATTCTTATTTAACTAAATGTGGAATAGATTTCTCATAGTAAATATTCCAATACTTTTTTTTTTTTAGAAAAAATGTTCTGTACGGCCAATACATTTAATTCCTATGGTAGTGGAGCAAACCGGTAGAGGAGAGCGAGCATACGATATATTTTCCCGATTACTTAAAGAACGCATAATATGTTTAATGGGACCGATTCATGATGATTTAAGTTCTTTGGTAGTAGCACAATTATTATTTTTACAATCGGAAAATTCCAATAAACCAATTCACTTATACATTAACTCGCCGGGTGGTGCAGTTACGGCTGGACTAGCGATATATGATACAATGCAATACGTTAAACCTCCGATTGCTACCTGGTGTGTTGGCCAAGCTTGTTCCATGGGTTCTTTACTTTTGTGTGGAGGTGCACCTGGAATGCGATATTCATTGCCAAATTCCCGAATAATGATACATCAGCCTTCGGGTGGAACTCGGGTAAGTCTTTGTAAAGATTATTACAATTCAATAAGTACCTATATCATTACATTATTTTACATAGAATCCAAAGAAATATATTAAAAATTTTGAGGAAAAGCAAAATAAACTGTTTGAATTGTTTTATTTGCATAATATTTGCACTTTAAAAGAGCAGATTTAGAAAATATTTGATTTCCTTATAACAACAGTTACGTTTATTATTTAGTTTGACATATACTCCATAATTTCTGGAAAATTGTAAACTATATATGAAGGAGCAGCCTGAATACTAAAAACATTTCCTATATACACGTATATGCATATATTACTGACCGTTACACGCCTAACTTCTCGCTTCCCCATTTAATAATTGCTAATTTATCCATGAGTAGACCTAGAGTTTGAGCTGCTTTTCCATGACAATTAATTGCCCTCAAAATTTTCGTAGATGATTCCTGTCATGGTTTTTCGAATCTTCTATCTTTTAAAGATGTGTGAATTGAGCTATAACTGTGGTCTGAATCAGACTGGCAATCCTGCAATGTGTATTGTTGGATGAGAATACAATAGTGTATGTTGATGTTGATAATTTTTATGTAAAAAGTCCAATACATACATATATACTTTTTTCATAAGTTTTAAAAAATTTGTAATTGCTAGTAATTAAGAAGGAAAAAAAATAATATAAATAAATACTAATCTGACTTTATTTCACTATTTACTTCCCAAAACTACACTGTTCCCACGGATAATTACAAAATTTACTTTTTTCTGTAATATTTTTTACTTTCCTGCTTGAAAATCAAATCTTTAATATTGATATTTTTCTTCTTATTGTTTTTTGACATCTTATATTTCGCGCATCGTAAAATTTTTCATATGGCTAGTGAAACTAAAAATTCCATTATTTGTCGATTTGTGAAAAAAGTGTGACAATATTTGAATGTGACGAGAAACATACTTAATCACCTGTAATAATCTCTCAAATGCAAGTGAAATATCAATAAAAGAACGAAATAGAAACACAAAACAGAAAATAACAGTATTATAGACGCAAAAACTTAAAACCTAATTATAATCTGATTATCCAATTATACATAAATATCTTAAAATATAAAGAATTTTTACAAATTTTGACTAAAATGATCTGAAAATTTATAATTTCAAATTTTATAAAAGGCTCAACTAGGCAATATAAAAAATTAAGCGTCAAACCTCAATACAAAATTCAATTTGTAACCCGATTACGTCTTTGTGAAATCCCATTAATATGTTTTATAATCTTGTTCGAAATCTGTAGTATTTATATACTTTTTTTCTACAATTACCGAGATTTCATGCTTATAACAAATTTGTACGTTACTTTCTTTATTTTGTCTCAAACATGTATGACATTTCAACGGGATCTCGAGATAGTATATTTTTTCTATGCGAAATTTTATTAAATCTTCTAGAGTTTTTCGATGTTAATAGCACTGATGAAATTGATGTCACTTAATTTGTTGAAGCCACTGAAACTGATGGTTTTGATGGGGCTAACACTATTTGTCGAGGTCGCCGTGGTCTAGTAAGTAGTGTGCTGGCTTACTAGACATAAAGCCAGGGTTCGAGTCCCAGGCCAGACATCAAAATAAGAACAAAAAGTATTTTTCGGCGATTTCTTCTCAGCAGATTTCTGGCAAAAACTCCTGGGAGTAAAAAAAAAGTTTGAAAGTTTCTCAAAAATCTGTCGTTCGGAGTCGACTTTAAACTGTAGGTCCCGCCACTTATGCATAAAATTAACACACAACATAAGTAGTGTGAGAAACTAGGTCAATAATCCTGACTGAAGGGTTGTAATGACCAATTATGTATGTATGTATGACACTATTGTCAAGTTAATGGATTCGATACTAGTGTACTCTTTCCTGTAAACAGTAAAATATCAATGGAAATTAAGAAAGTGGACCAATTATAGAAATATCACCAATTAAGGTAATTCCATTAAGCTAATCATCATTGTCTTCATTGGAACTTCTTGAAGGTCACCGTCGAGATGTAATATTTTTTCAAATTGGACCAAATTTCAAATCGCTTCCGAAAAAAAGAATCATTAATAGCTGCTCAATTTCCAGTAGTTTGACATTTTGCCTTGTTTGTTGCAAGTTTCCTTTCAGGAAATTTCAGGTATAATAATGCTCTCACGCTGTTCATTGAAATTATGCTAACAGTGTCCCAATTGAATCGTCTGGATTTTTCTCCTTCTCAACAATTTTTTTTAACAGAAAGATAGGTTATTTTAATTCTTTTAATTTTTAAGGGTTTCGTTTATTTTTAATTTTAATAAACTTTAATAAGTACATCATAAATTACACACCGGAACACTAAAAATACCGACGACAATTTCAATATCAATCTCAATTCGTAAACCATGCGTTTTTGTTAGATCTATAAATGTTTAAAGGTTCGTACTTTATAATATAGCAAAGTAAGAATTTTGTACTTTTGTGAAAACCCAAACAGAAACCAAAGTTCATTACTTTAAAAAAAAATTATTTGGTTATTGTGGAGAGCCGTATCGAAGAGCACTCAGAAATAATTTATGAAATTATCGTAGCATTCTTTTAGTATATTGTCAATATATCGTAGTATTCTTTTAATATTGTTACGAAATTGGAAATGGTGTTGTTAAAATAATAAACAAAAGCTTCAAAAACAAAACAGCGCACTGTTCACGTGATCAATGAATGAGTAGAAAAATATAGCAACAAGAATAAAGGATAAAAAGACTTAAATAACCAACAACAACATGAAAGGGACAAAGAAGTAAACAAGAAACAACAATGTGTAGTATAAAATAGCGAACAGAGAAATAACCCAACAACAACTAATCTACCTGCTTGAATGTAAGCAAGAAAATGAACATAAGTTGTTTGAATTTAATCGTGTAAGACGACGTCACGTTGGTTGAGAATTAAAATCTATCGACCTTTAATTCGGTCAGACTTGTGTACAGACATTTTGCGTTTGAGAAAACAGTTGTTAGTGTTGTACTTACAAAAAGGTTGTGAGCAAGAAGAATAACTAACAAGTGTTGTTGCTTACAAAAGGGTTGTAAGCAAAGTAGTATAACGAACAAACACATATTGTGAAGTATCATTGTGAAACAAGTTCGAACAGTGGCACGAAAATTGTGCAGATAATAAAGAATTTATTAAAACTAAACACGAATTTATTTATACTCTATTTGCAATCTACGAACTCATATTTTTAACGTTTTTAAAAGGTAAAAACGTAACAATATATTGTCAACATATCGCAGTATTATTTTAGTATATTGTCAACATATCGTAGTATTCTTTTAGTATATTGTCAACATATATATCGTAGCATTCGTTTGGTTTTATTGTCGAAAGTGATGGGGCGAAGTTGCCTATTTTTCAATAAAATCTGCGTAAATAAATATAAAATATACTTTTGATTCACAAAATACCAAAAAGGTATGTTGTCACAGTTATTAAATCGTTCAGTTAAAGTTCATTTTTGAAATATTTTTATTAAATTATATAATGTATAAATTTTCATTTTCTTTACGGTTTTAATTAAAAAATGTTAGTCAGAAAAATATCTATTTAAAAGTGGAGGAATATGTTTGAGGTATTCAAGTCAACGTTTTCGCCTGTGCGAAATTGCGAAAGTGAAAAGTTTTGCACTAATGTTACAACAACCATATGAAAATAAATTCGCACAAACTTGAATTTTGCACTACCTCCAAACGTACCCAAAATTTCAATGCGAAATTTTGCACAAAAGAGCAATTAAAAATGTCAATGACAATTTAAAAAATTACTCCTTTTTATGTAAAAAGTATCAAATATTATAAATATAAGAAAGAAAAATTTTATAAAACTATTTAATTACATTTGTATTTTTACTAAAAAGACTTGCCATTATCTTCATATACATATAATTTCTATTTCAAATAAAGTCGAATCAATTAAATATTTTATCAATAGCGATTTGACTCTTTCTCTCTGCATTTTTAAAAATTATTTTACTTTTAATTTGTATTTGTATAACTGAGTTATAAATTTTAATAAATCATTTAGATTTCTTTTTGCTAGAATTTTTTAGCTTTTCTTTTCTTAAGAATCATTTTTTAAAGTAAAAAAATGGCTACCCTTTGTTTCAATTTTTTTTTATTCTAATTTAAACATTGTTGCAAAAGAAGTTGTTTACTTTACGTCAACCAGAGTAAAATTGTGCACTTTCGCAATTTCGCTCAGGTAAAAACGTTGACGTGAATATCTTTATTGTTTAAAAAATAATTATTTTTTTGTTCAAGTTTTCAAAATATTTATGCCAATATAAATACATGTACATAATTTTTATATATTATGAAAATGTAATTCAAAATAACCATCGTAGTTACGTTTTACTAAGATGTGTTTTTGTCACGAAGATGATTTCATTTTTTTTAATTAATATAGTTATAAAATGTAATAATACGCCCACATTTTAATGAATACACATTAGGAATGAATTAGTATAACCACTCGATTTAAAAATTTTATATTAAAAATAAAAAAATCCTTCGAAAATTCTAATAATTTCTCGAAGACTAAATCATGTGTTTGTTTGTATAGGATGTGCCATCTATCGGTTTAAATTTCAAACATCGATGTTTTCGAATCTGGCAATATTTATGTCACTCTTCTGTCACAAAATCAGTAAATTATCTCCACAGAACGTATTGATTCTGGGTTAACGAGAAACTAATTTGAATTTTTCAAAAAAAAAAGAAGTATTTTCGATTGAAATTCATTTTCACCTTGATGCGTACGTTACAAAGCAAAATTGCCGTATTTGGCGCTCTGAAAACTCACATGTGGTCTTACAGATTTTAATGTGAGCGATCTTAATTTTCGTTCTCATTTGTAATACTCAAATATTTATTAAATCCGAAAGACCATACTATCCGTTTCATGCGACCTTGCATTACATGCGTATGCCAAAAAAGTAGAATCATTCAAGAATGATAAACTAAAGATTACGCCTTGCGCATGATTTCCTGTTAGATGACGTTGTTGGGCTATTTTAAAGGATTCAAAGTCTTTTTCATATGTGAAAATGAACATTTCTTCTGAAAAGTGTATGCATTACTCGAAAGTAGTTGGCAGCCCTTCAATATAACTTACATTATCATTAGCCAATAGGAAAACAATTTTCGTGACGTCATTGATTCAACATGCGCAGAAAGTTTTAATTTTGTGTGCGTAATGGCGTAATCTTTAGTTTAACATTCTTGGAATCATTGTAGTTGTTGTGACAAATTACAGAGGAAAACGCATAGAATGCGAAGGATTTCTACTTTTCTATGCGACTCTTGCAGTGTTGGAAAATGTCAGCAGTTTTTTAAATTGACATGTTAAGTCATATGCTTTTGTGAATGGTTTCAATAAATATGTTTAAATAGTACTTTACTATTTTCCCATTTTTCTTTTTCCATTACAAAAATATTAATAAAACCATATTTCATAATAAAATTTATTACTAATTTAAGAGGAAAATACATTTAAATAAATTTTTTAACACATTTCTTTCATGAACAAAAATTGAATACTAGTTGTCTATTGTTTTTATGTATTGTGTGTGTGTTATGAACAAAATATGTATAGGATGATTGTTTATATGTACATTACAAAAACCCAGTCGCATAAAACGCATTGTGTATAACTTCCAATAAAAAACGGCATAGAATGCAAGAACCGCATGTAGCGCAAGTCTATGGTATGGATGATATGTACTTTCGACTTAAGAACTAAAAAATTTCATCATTTTTTGCACGTTGAAGTTAGTTTCGAAACAATTCTGAGAAACTTTTTTGCATTTTCTTTTAAACTTTCTTTCGCTTTTGCACGTAAAAAAATAATATGAATATTATATTTCGATCCTTTATTGCAACATAGTCATATCTCAAAAAAACTTGAACATGGCAAAATGCGATTTAAGTTTTCAAAACATAAGTCCTATGATCTAATTGCCGCAAATACTTTTTGCTATAACTTCGGTTCAGCTTGGGATATAAAACTGATTTTTTTTCAACATGTGCAGAAGGTCTAAAAGAGCAGTTTTGCTTAAGTAACTGCAAATTTTAAATTTTTTGAGATATGACTATGTTGCAATAAAGGAGCGATTTGTTATTATATTATAATGTATTATATATTTATGTATTATTATTTTTTAATATATTTACCTCATTTAAATTATATTCTTTCTGATTTGTATAAATTAAAAAATTAAATTATATTCTTTTTGATACTTTTTATTTTTGCACCTTTTTTGAATTAATTGTTTGCCGCTAAAATTTCTCTTTTGCAAATGTTTTGATTTCAAACACAAAATAAACAAAGACTAAAGATATTTTAAATAAGGGAGATTTATATTAAAACTTAGACTAACTACAAGTCAGCTCATACTCTAAACCTACTTTTTCTTCTAAAAAGCATCATTTTTGCCTTTTGATGATACCTACGATCTAAAAATAATTTTTAGTAATATAATTTGAAAATATCAAATTGTCGTTTTTGGCCAGCTTTCTGAAAGTTGAAGCGGTCGAGGTGTTAACTTCACTATGCGAAACAAAAAATAAAAGAAAATGTGAAATCAAATACAACTCTGTGTATATACGAATAAAGAACGAAGCAAGTTTCCGACTACATGCAATTCTGAAATTAGGGGAAATCGTTTTTCCCCTCTCTCCCACAAACTCAAGAGAGTTGAAACAAATTTCAACGTGCAAAAGGCGTCATATTAATATAGGCTGGCCTAATTTTCTAGCTTTGGCTGCACTGAATTTTCAATAATAAATATAAACAATTCTGATGTGAGAAATTTTATATTTATCAAGAAATTGTTTGATACGTCAAAATTGGGTAAGGTTAATATCTCAAAGCATGAAAAATATGGTATATTACTGATATCAATCAGCTTTTGGCCCAAACCATAACTTCAAAAACGTCATTTGTTTTTTTAATAGTTTAAAAAAGAAGGCATCAAATAAATGCTTAAGATATTAACAACGAAACTAATAATAATCTATAAGCGGAAATAAATAAAAAATATATTAAATTATATTCCTCAATTGGTTGCGGTCGTGGTCTAGTAGGTAGTGTGCTGGCTTATTAAACGTAAAGCCAGGGTTCGAGTCCCAGGCCAGACATCAAAATAAAAAAATACAAAAAGTATTTTTTCGGCGATTTCCTCTCAGCAGATTTCTACCAAAAACTCTGAGAGTAAATAAAATTGCCTTGAAAATTTTCTCAAAAAAATCTGTCGTTCGGAGTCGACTTTAAACTGTAGGTCTCGCCACTTATGTAAAAAATTAACACACATAACATAAGTGGTGTGAGCAACTAGGTCAATAATCCAGACTGAAGGGTCGTTATGACCAATTATGTATGTATATATTAACGGCAAATAAAAGCTAAACACAAATACATCGAAATTGTTCCAAGTAAACCGACAACAACAAGTATGAGAGAAAAGGGATAAACGCAACAACAAGCAATGTGTCGCGATAAAGTCCTCGAGAAAGCGAGAACACGAACCTTCCACTTCGTTATACTGTTTGTGTTGGACTATAAAAGGGCAAGACAAAGCAGTCAGTAGTAATTCAGTCAGTCTTGTGTGAGCCGTGTTGCGAAGTAAACAGTCATGGTTGGAAGATAAAGCGGAGATCAGATCTAGCGAGCAAGTGTTGTTGCTTACAAAAAGGTTTGGACCGGTGAAGAATAACGAACAAGTAGTTATTGTTGTACAAGTTGGTAACGGTGGCAGATAAGATAGTGCGGACAGTAAAGAGTTTGATTAAAACTAAGCACATATCTGTTTTTACTTTGTTTACAATCAACGAACACTTATTTACACGTTTTTAAAGAGGTAAAAACGCAACAATTGTATCAGAAGTGGGATTCCAAAATCCAATAGTTAAAATAAATAAAAATAAATAAATAAAATTAAACTATCCGAACGAAGAGTGAACTGGCTTAAAAGGTATTTGGGTAAACTAGAACTGCCAACAACGGGCACGAATAATGAACTGCAAGCGTGCTTAAGGGAACAACTGCAGCTTCATGGCATCGACAACGAATCTTACGAGTTCGAGGATGAAGAGGAACGGGGCCCCTGCAACGTCTAGCGGTGTCGACATAAATTTGTTGCTAGTTGATAGGGTGGCAAAGATGCAAGTATTAACGGATGTACAAGACGCTTCTAGAGCTAAGAACCAGAATCTTTTAGAAGCTTCTAGAGCCGAAAATCAGAAAATTCAAGAAGAGAACAAAAGCTATTTAAAGCTTCTAGAGCCGAAATCCAAAAACTTCCGGATGATGCACAAGAAACTTCTAGAACTGAAAACCAAAAACTACAGGCGACAATTTTGTCAAAAAATGAAAAGGAGCTCGAAGCAACATCAGGAAAACTGCAGAAAATATATGAGTCGGTCAATGGTGTCGAAGAAAGGGTGCCACATTTAGAAAATATTATTGACACGAAAGTGAACAATTTGGAAAAGACCGTCGACGAAAAACTCGTAATGGAGGCGGAAAAGATTAACAACCTCCATAACCAGCGACCGGAACCAGTGCGAGTTGTACCTGCAGGATAAAACCACCTTGCCTTGATGGTATTTCATCTCAATCCGTATATAAGTTCCTATTCCAGACAATAGCCAGCAGAAACGGCTAAATTCAAATAAAAATTCAATTAATAGGTGTCGCAGCCGATATCATAGAAACCATACCAGCCAGCCTTAAAACAACTACAACGACTTAATGGTGGCGTTATAGCGTAAGTTAAGGTGTCGGACGCACAAGCGAGGGTAGCAGTAATGCAACAAAACAACAACAATCTTAAGACATGACCGAGCCAGCGCAGCCGCTGGATATTAATACGCTGTACAACGTCCATGTCGTTGAGGAGCTCATACAGCTCACTGTTGAATCGGATGCGAAAATCATCGCCAACTCGCACTAGACCGACGATCTTACGTAGTACTTTTCTCTCGAACTCTCAAGGCTGCTGCATCAGTTCTTAATAGGGTCCATGCTTCTGCGCCATAAAGAAGCACGGATAGGATGAGCGTCTTGTAGAGTATTAGTTTCGTCTTGCGAGAGAAGTCTCTGCTACTCAATTGCCTATTGATACCATAATAGCACCTGTTGGCAAGAGTAATCCTGCGCTTGATATCCAGACTGACATCATTTTCGGTGGTAACGGCGGAGCCAAGGTAAATGAATTCCTTGACTGTATCAAAGGTATAGTTATCGGCCGTAATTTGAGAATCAATACACCGCACGGCTCTACTTGTTGATAACATATACTTCGTTTTGCCCTCATTTACTGCCAGACCCATCTTCTTAGACTCCCGTTCAATAGCACTAAAGGCAGTAGTGATACCTCGTTTGGTACGCCCTATGATGTCGATGTCGTCAGCGTACGCAAGCACCTGGACACTTTTTTGAAAAATAGTGCCAATACGATGCACTCCCGCCTTTCGCAGAACACTCTCGATGACGAAGTTGAAGAGGTCGCATGATAAGGGATCGCCTTGTCTGAAACCTCGCACGGTATCAAAAGGTTCGAAGAGGTCCATTCCTACCTTGACGGAGCTGCAGGAATTGCTCAACGGCATTATGCATAGCCTTATCAGCTTCGTAGGTACACCGAGTTCAGACATTGCGGCAAAAACACGATCCCTTATGGGGCTATCGAAAGCAGCCTTATAGTCGACAAAAAGATGGTGTGTGTCGATTTAATTTTCGTGGGTCTTTTCCAGGATTTGGCGTAATGTGAAGATCTGGTCGATGGTGGACTTGCCAGGTCTGAAGCCGCACTGATAAGGTCCAATCAGTGTTTTGACGAGGGGCTTCAGTCGTTCACACAATACGAAACCTTATATGCCATAGGGAGAAGGCTTATACCCCTATAGTTGGCGCATATCGTAGGGTCTCCCTTTTTCAGGACAGGACAGAGGACACTGAGGTTCCAATCGTTGGGCATACTTTCCTCTAGCCATATTTTGTAGATGAGCTGGTGCATGCGCCCTACCAACTCATTACATCCGGTCTTAAACAATTCAGCGGGGAGGCCATCAGGACCTGCCACTTTGTTGTTTTTAAGTCGCATAATCGCGATTTTAACCTCTTCATGGCTAGGTGGCGGGATCTCCACGCCGTCGTCATCGATCGGGTTCGGAACATCACCTCTAGAGGCGGTATGTCGTCATCGCCTTGCAGCAGAGTAGAGAAGTGTTTCCTCCACAACCTCAGCACCCCTTGCGGATCTGTAACCAAGTTTCCATTCTCATCCTTGCAGGAAAACGCTCCGGGCTTATACCCCTCGGTCAGACGCTTAACCTTTTGATAGAATTTTCGAGCATCATTCCTACATCTGTACATCTCGACTTCTTCACGCTCACGTCTTTCCTGCTCCCTCTTGCGTCTGAAAAGGCGTCTCTCATTCCTTCTCCTCTCTCTGTAATTTTCGACAATGGCTCGCGTAGCGGCCGACTGCAACGTTTTTCTGTATGCGGCGTATTTCGCTTCAGCTGCTTCGCGACACTCCTCATCGTACCATTGATTTCGTTGGGGTGGGCACTCGAAACTAAGGACTGTTTCCGCAGTATTGCACAAGGAGTGGGAGATGTTGGCCCACAATCCGCCAATGTCGCTGAGATTGGATGGGGAACGACGGAGCTTGTCAGAGAGTTGAGCGGAGAACGCCTCAGCTGTCCTTTGTGATAGCAGCTTCTTAACGTCCAACTTTCGCAGTGCACTAGAGCTCGCAGTCCTCGAGGCGCAAATGCGCACTCGGAACTTGGCTGCGAAAAAGGTAGTGGTCCGAGTCGATGTTTGGACCTCTAAATGTGCGCACATCTAGTACACTGGATACATGTCTTCCGTCAATCACAATATGATCGATCTGGTTGGATGTTGATCGATCGGGGGACATCCAAGTGGCCTTGTGAATGCCGAGATGCTGAAACCTGGTACTACATACTACCATGTTACGCGCCGCGGCGAAATCGATTAGCCTCATACCATTGGAGGTGGTAGTGTTTGCGTGGATGCTGAACTGTCCGCCAGTAGGGCCAAAGATACCTTCCCGCCCGACCTTCGCGTTAAAATCCCTGAGGGCGATTTTGGTGTCATGGGCCGGGCACTTATCGTATACGTCCTCGAGTTTAGCATAGAAGGCATTAGCCACATTCGCCCTTTTCTTCCGTCGGGGCGTAAGCACAAATTAGGCTGATGTTGTAAAATTTTGCCCTGGTGCGGATTGTGGCTATTCTTTCGTTCTCTGGCGTGAAGTCTCTTATTAACTACAAATCCGCATCCGAATTCGTGCTTATCAACATGGCAGCTGTAATAAACATCGCAAGATGCTAGCCTTCCTAATGAGGAAGTAAGACGTTTAAAAAGAGAAATATTGATATATAAAGCGATGCAAAATAGCTGTAAAGTTAAAATTGAAAACACAAGAAACAATTATCTTCGAATGAAAGAAAAGTACATTACAGGTATTTATTACCAAATGGTATAATTTGATAAAACTTATTAATATTTTAAATTTTAAGAAGTTTCAGGTATATTGGAATAACGCTACAAAAATCATTACAAATAACAATTTGGAAACTGAGCATCAGTTGTTCTTTCAATTGTACTTACAATTTAAAAAAAATTTAAAGTACAACAAATCTGCCATTTCTACCACAAAATTTTTGCCGGTCTGCGGCCGAAATGTTTGTCTGCCCAGGGCTTCAATGCTAAGATATTTTCCCGATAATATCCTGCATTTATTTTGACCCCACGTTCGACGAATACGAGCGGGGAGCAACCATCGCCCACACCATTACCATCGGCGACGCTTGAGTTCTGGTGGTCAATCGCAGGTGCAAATTTTCAGCTGACTAATTTGGCAAGTGAACCCGATCATTTTGTTTGTTCACAAACTGCTCAATTTGGAATGGCTTTTCATCGGAGAAAATCAAATTCGGTAACTGGCCACTTTCGTGAAAGCGAAGTAACTCCTTGGCTCTTTCCAGTCTAACTTTTTTGTTCATCGGTGAGCCCTTGCACTTTTTGGAACTTCAATGGCTTTAGTCCAAGCTCATTTTTCAATATGTGTTGCATCCGTTCTCACGATATGTTCAGCTCACGGGCAATTTTTTTACCACTGCGGCGTAGATTTCGATCAAATGTGGCCTTCAGTTTTCGGATCATTTCTGGTGTTGTTACCGGTTTTTTTCGTCCACTATTTGGACGCGATGCAACACTGCCAGTATCACGGTAACGAGCTATGGTACGAGAAACAAACGATTTATTTACATTTAAATGCTGGAGGGCTCTAATCATAGCCACCGTTGGTTTTCCAACCAAATACAAAACAATCACGCTTGAATCACGAATAACTTTTTTTTTGAATGCAATAAATCAAAATGCTTTTATAAGCTTGTAAATAATAAAATGAACTGTGACTGGAATAAATCTGTCAGCTTTCAGACGAGCGGTTTACAAATGATAACAATCTGAAGTTGGTTGCAGTACATATCAGCCACCCTGTAATGCGCACTGAAAAGCATTGGTATGCAATAATGAACACGAGACATTGCCAAAACAAATTTTACTGCTTTTATGAACACAATGCATTCATTGTAAAATTAAGCTGGAGGTCCACACCACACGTTTTCGCGTCAAAGCATTGCGTGCATTTCATACCTTCGCATTCTACGCTTCAAATTACATGCTACGCTTTTTACGCGCCAATGTTTGTTTTGATCAGCTATTAACAAAATAAAAACATTTAATTCAAAATACTTGAATAAAACATTTCGTACACAAATGGCAAATGCAATTGAAAATTTTAAAGATTCTATACAATTAATTGAATTTGTGAATATAATATAATACGATTTTGGGTACGTCCTTTGTACTTGGAACGAGATGTGTCTGGTTTTTTGTGCCGCAACTCTCCTAAAGTTAAAACAAATTAAAACAAAACAACTTGTCGAAATCAGGTGTTTTGTACGCACGCCGTTTGTGATGCTTACAAAAGTAGAAAGTATATCTATTTTTCGCGTTCTATGCGTCCAAATAAATACATTAATTCTACTTTTTTGACAGCCGCGTAGAACGCTTGTTGTGGACCTCCAGCTTTACATTGCAAACTGCGTTTATGAAGCCAGCCATGATCATAAATAGTTGGCATATCGTCGGCAGAATAATGCTGAGGATAGTGAACAAATCACTTCAAAAATGACTCCAGAAAATTGGAAAACAGCGATGGTAACACCAACTGAAAAGATTGCAAAAACAAACAAATGTGATGAATATCGGCCAATAAATTCTCTTAAGACGTGTGAAAAGATAATAGAAATAGTGGTTAAGGAACAGTTGGAGCAGTACTTAGAAAATACTATTGAAATATCAGTCCGGTTTTAGAAAAAACTGATACAGCAATAAATTATTTAATTAACAGATGCCAAAAACAGGCAAGAATAATAAAATATTGGGAGCACTACTATTTGTCCTATATATGAATGATATGCCAAACATATTGTACAAATGCGAAATAGTTTTATATGCTGAACAAATATGTTATAATAATTTCAATTAATAAACTTAAATTAAATGAAAGTAAATTCTGACAGCATTAAAACTTTCAAAATAAATAATCAAATAATAGAAAAAGTTAAACAAATAAAATATTTAGGTTTTATTATTGATAAAAACTTAAAATTTTTAAACGAATAAGAAAGCCCGTCTCTATATTAACAGTCGTTAATATGTACAACACAATGGTAAATCCTCCTTTCGAATACGGTTCGACAATATTATTCACATTTTGTATAGCTCATAAATCGAAAGATTGCAAAAATCACAAAAATGAGCAATGAGAATCATATTTAAATTCAACAGATCCACTTCATGCCTGAATCACTTAAATGGTTAAATGTAGAACAGCTGCTTAAATAGAACACTCTAAATTTCATACACAGAATAAAAAACAGTGAAGAACCACAATACCTACCCGAGCAAGTATAGTACGTGAGGGATTCTCAACCTTACCATCTTAGAAATGCGGAACATTTTAGAATCGAAAGAGTATCATCATCTGCAATGCAACGGTCACTATTTTATAAGAGTTTTCAACTATACAACGCCTACGTTCAAAGTTGCTGCACTCAAGTCTAAATCACATCTGCTAGCTAAGTTGCGGAACAGAATTATGCGTATGATATAGGGTTGGCACCTGACCCAGAATGACCTTGATTGTCAAGATTTTTTAGGTTCTGTCAAGATAAAATATATTTTGTCCAGTTAATTTTTAAAATTAAAAAATTTTAATATTAAAAAGAAGTATCACCGGTTGTTAAACACCAAACCCAAAAAATAATTCTTATTTTTTGCCCAACATCAATAATTCATTGCAATTACTTATTGCTTGTTTTGCCGAACACTAAAAAAATTACAACGTTAAACAGCTGATTGAAATGAAGTATACATTTTTTTTGGCGTGAATAGTGAATTTAAATTGTCCAATGTTATATTCGTTTAACAATTTAAAATAATATTGTTACCATATATTGAGCCTTGTGTCGTCCAATTACCATGAAAAATAACGAAAATGTCCGAGCTTCAAAAAAGGAAGGTATACAACATTGTGCGATCGATGGATTGAAGAAGCAGAATATTGCAAATGGATTAAAAAAAGATGATTATACCACATATACAAATTATGCCAAATTGATATTTCTATAAAATATGAAGGAAGTCGAGCATTTCACAAACATACCCAAGCAAAACGGCATATGAAATTAGCATTGTCTCAAAAATTTTCACACACAGCATAGTAAACTTCGCTGTTACGGCAGACTCAAAGGAAAGTTCACACATAGCCAGGGCAGAACTAATGTGCGTTTTTCACAATGTTGTTCACGGACTTAATTACAACAGCTTAAGGTGCGGTCACATCAAAAAAATATTTGCGAAAAAACATAAAATATTTGTTTGCCATAATGTGACCACAAAATAAATTTGCGTGGCAAACAGAAAAATCCGCCATTTTTGGCAAATAAAATTGTTTGCCGGCAAACAAAAGTTTTTTTTAATGTGACCACCCTGTGACAAATATTTTTATGATTTTTTGGCAAATATTTGTTTGCTCTTACATATTTTTCGTAAGGGCAAACAACAGCTGTTTAAGACTGTGTTGCATACTAACAAAACTAAAACATCACTAAAATCGCAAAAATATTAATGAATACAAATTTGAAGAAAATAAATAATTTATTTTATGGAAACCTTTTTATTTGTTGTAAATGTATTCGTTTTATAGATATAAATATTTGAGTGCCTGTATATACAGAGATACATTCAAAGCCTGAAATATAAATCCACGTTACTGCATAAATCAATTGTTGTACCTTTCTAGATAAAAGTTATTCAGGGGTTTTAATGATTTTTCAGTATAATGGTTATTTTTTTAAATCTCATTAAAGAAAAAGATGCCTGAAACGACTTAACTCTTTAGTACATGTTTTTGTTATAAAAAATTTTTCATTATTATTGTAATGATTTTAACTTTTTCCAAATTATCACGAGAAATTTTGTTCCTGAATATAAACATGTTAAAATATTCAAAGTACAATGTAATGATTGGAACTCTTGAAGTGAACGGTACGAGTCATTGTAATAGAGAATTGTAATTCAACGCAACAACATAATTCCAATTTTTCTTTACACACATAGAGTACATTTTGGAATTCAATCATTTATTCAATCATTTTTGAGGATAAATTTTCAAACAAAGTGACCTGAAAACCATTTTCAAAAATATCGATAAATAACTTTCAATTAGACCTAAAAGAATTCCTTCAATTTATATATATTCGTACATTATGTACATCAATACAGCGATTTTCAAATATGGTGATTGGCTGCACTGGAAAAATGTAAACATTTGTTTATGTTAATTTTATTGTGATTAAAAACATAATTTTTCAGTTTTTTTCTTATTTTATGCATGGAACCCATTTCCAAGGCCACAGAAGCTCCGCAATACAAAACGAAAAAATATTCACTTTTTATTTTGTGTGAAAATGTGTATAAATATTTTTGTTTTCCAAAATTCTGGTCAAACATGTGTTTTTTGGCAAATATTTTTTAAATGTGACCACATCGCAAACATGTTTGCCAAACTTTTGTTTGCCGCTATTTTAAGAAACAAAAATGGGAAAATAAATGTGCGTAGTGTGACCACAAAACAAAATATTAGTTGTTTCAGTCATATTTCTGGCAAACAAGGGAAAACAAAATTATGGCAAACATTTGCCATATCTGACCGCACCTTTAGACTGTCAATTTAAACAAAGCTCTTCCATATTTTGCGACAGTAAAATTGCTAATAATTAAGTTGTGCCCGTACCAAAGCAGCAGCTATAACACGAAACGTATTAGCACCATATGCACAAGAAAAAGTAGCTGATGCATTAAAAGAAAGTTTTTACTTTTCGGAAAGCAGCTACGCATCAAATATTGGAAACTTGAAAACGTATCCATATACATTCAATATTTCGATGCTGAAACAGGAATAGATCAGAAAATTTTAGTTTTTTATGAAGACATAAAAGAGGCTGCAAAAGACATTTTTCACAATATCGTAAGAATAACTGAAAATAACCTTACCATTCAGCAAATTCCAGCATATAATGCTGAGAACCCGGCAATTAATTACGGTGTTCACAATTCCGTGTTTAAAAAACTTAAAGATGCAAATTGCAATTGCCATGTAATAAATAACTGCATCAAATGTGCTTTAAATGCTTTATCTGTTGACGTAGAACACATTGTGATTAAAATCTGCAATGTATTTAGCTCATCAGCTTTGTCAAATGAAAAGTTAAATGAATGTATTAAGTTTACATATATCGAATACAAGGGTCTTTTTCGGCATGTTCCCACTCGATGGCTCTTTCTTTTGCCCACAATTACATTCTTGGCCTGTGGTTAAAAGGTACTTTTTGCAAAAGTGGAAAAACAACTGCAGAAAAGAAAGCTAGAAATTTCTATCATATGGAATGTCAGATACTGAAGTAAATAATACGGAAGAATGCATTTCTGAAGGATTATCAGAGGCGTATTTGTATTTTATTCATAATGTAATGCATGAATTTCATTCAGCTACATTAGCGCTTGAAAATGATCTTGTACAATAATGGGTTCAAAGCCGAAGAAAGTATTGTTTTCATAGTAGAGTTTCTGTTTAAAAATATTTCAAATAATGTTGTTCAAGCATACTTGGACCAACGATATGATTTCGGAGATGAATCAATATTCAAACACATATCAGTTTTAAATCTTTAATAATCTCTTTTGTCACGGGATACATTATCAGATCTTCCAAAAATTTTACAGATATCAAATCCTATTGAGAATGATATGTTATATACAGATTATTTCTGTCTTTGTGTTTGATCAATTGCCAAGAGATATGCCGACTGAAAAAAATGGTCTTACTTTTTCAAAAAAAGTGATAAAAATAACTTGATAAATCTATTTAAATTGATCTTATTTATTGTATCTATTTTAATTAGTAATGCTTTTTGTGAAAGAACATTTAGTATATTAAACAATTTATATTCTAAAGAAAAGACTAGAATGAGATTTGACCTTATAAAGGCTGTACTGTTAATGAGACAAAACTTTGATGAAAATTGTAAAAAATTTCAAAATTTTTTACTAACGCCTAAAAGAACCCTACTACTTAAGTCTGTTACTAAAAGAATAAAGTATATGTGGAAAAATTACCATTGGTAAATGTAAATTAATTGTACGATGTTTATATTATTTGACGTAGGCTGTATTGTCATGCGTTTTTGTTTTTTTTTTTTAAGTTTATGTATAATTTGTTATGTTTTTATAGTTTTTTTAATACAAGTTAGAAGTTTTTCTGCTCATTTAAACGTATGCGTTATTTTAATTGTCAAGATATTTTTTTGAAATCAAGCTCATTTTAGGTGAGTGTCAAGCTGGCTGGCTTTTGGGATGTGGCAAGCCTAGTATGATAAGTTTCAAATAGGATATTGTTTATTTTTAGGCATACTCCGAAATAATACTGTATTGGATAAAAAAGCATCCATTCTCTTGACGGCTTTTGCATTAAATAGAGTTGGTGAGACTAGGGTGTGCCAAGAGGATACGATGAAAAGGATTTGAAAAAACTCATAATGTTTAGAGTCGTTTTGCCTTTTCTACTAAACGATAGCTCCAAATGGCCTATTAATGAACATTTTGAATTAATAGAAAACCAAAAGTTATTGAAAACGAGAAAGGTGAATGTATTTCTGGCAGTAGAGGGGACTTCTAGCTTTCTACTAAAGATAAACTGAAGAAACGGAAGACAAATTATACCTACTGAAAGGAAGGTAGTCTCTACTACCTAGAGGCTATCCAGAAATCTTACTTTTCCTAGGAGGTTTCTAAATTACACAAATCTGTGATCTCTAATATATAGAGACCAACACCCTTCATTCATACGTTCACTGAAGAAGAGAGAATATTTTCACTATTAATGGTACGTGGGAGTTAGATTGTTTAATGCAAACTTGCCATATGATGCATAATTCCACTTTTATTACCGAAGAAAAATGACTTTGTCACACTTTATTTGTAACACCTTCATTTCAAGAATTGCCATACTGGCACTAAGGCCAGAAAGGGAATCTGGGTAATTAACGCCAATAAAGAGTGCTATAGGATTTGTTAATAATATTAATGATTTGAATAATATTGAATTTCTCTCTAATAAATTAGTAATGAAATTTATATAATCAACTACCATGTGGGATACAAGGTTAAAAAGGCAATGGAGTTGCTAAATATCCTTAACTTAATGTTAGAAGTAAGAAAATATTAAATAAACAAAGTTAGTTGAAAAAGGGAAGTCGTTCGGTGAATTTATTTTACCACGGAAATATTTTTTGTCTCGCGAACACAAGTTTAAAGTTTAAAATATAATATATTTAATTTAAATTGATTCCTAAAAATTCTTAGGGAATTACAATTGCCGTAATCTCAATTACACATTACATGCCATCGCAGTCGTATTTTAAAAGTTTGAAAATTATGCTTTGTTTTCCAAATACCATATCCATGTCGAAAAAAATATTAAAATGAAAAAAAAGTGAGCAAATATTTATTAAAAAAACTTAAAAGGTATTTTCCTTAAAAATCGCTTAGTATTGCATTGAAGTTTTATAGTAAGAAACGTATTTAAATGTCATTTAATTGAACATTGCACACTTGTCTTATTTTATATATATTCCATTATTTTACTTATATTTTAATTTTTTTTTAGGGCCAAGCAACCGATATACAAATTCAGGCAGAAGAAATTGTGAAATTAAAAAATCAATTAACTAATATATATGTTAAGCATACGAAACAATGCTATGATTTGCTGTATCAACGAATGGAACGCGACAATTATATGTCGCCTGAAGAAGCAAAAAATTTGGGACTTATTGACCATGTTCTAGAGCAGCCTCCTGAAACAGTGGGTAGCACTATTTCAGATGAAGACTCGGGGGATAAGTGAATATAAGTAAATCCTGTACATGTAAATAAATATTGAATTTCAATAAAAGACTTGTTCTATAGTAACTAAAGTAGATTTATTAAATTTGTAGGATTTTCTTTCATTTTAGCAGGAGAATTAATAAAAATCTCTTCATTTCAAATTAGTATTCGGGAATATCGCTATTTATTTGCTTAAACTAAGTAACTAATTTGGAAGAAATTTCTATTGTTTAACACGCGATTAATTAAAACTGAAAGAACAGGGCAGAAACTATACCGTGGGTGTAATACTGCAAATCTGTGAGAAATACAGAGGGTCGATGGATCTTGGATGAAGTCGGCTGGAACACTAGCCTTATGGAAACTCACTTTCCTGGACGTATACCTAAGAATAGGGAGACTTTCTACTCACAGTTTGATATAGTGGTATCATGGTATCATGGGCGGTGAAGACTTTCGAGGCGTAAAAGCCGCCCTGTTCGGATGGTGTTTTTCCGGTCAGGACCTTTCTGACAGTGCCCTACAATTACTGAGTGGTTTTCATTCCGAAAGTGGTAAAAACATAGCCTATCGTTTTTTCTTTTGAACACATTAGAGAGAGTGATTGTCCTTCATCTTAGGAACACAATTAATACATAACTCATCAAGTCTACTTTACGGGTAAGTCTAAAAAGATCATCCTTTATGAGGTTGTTAGTAATATACAAAAGAACCTGCAGTATAAGTCATATTCCATGAATATCAAGGGATGTTTTAATAATATTGAGGTAGAAACGAAAAAGTAGGATCTGGAATCCTTAAGTATTCAACCCGTTTTATTCGAGTGAATAAGTTGTATGTAGATTTATCCGATCGACGTGGGGAAGGATAAAGCTAGGTAACTGGTTATTCGGTGAAGGGCTACCGATGTAGTAATCCTACGCAGGGGGAAATTTTTGACCGCGGTTAACGAAATCTTGCAGTTGTCCATGGTCATTAATCCGCACTAGACGTTAATGGTCTTACTCCCTAGAAGATATAAGGGCGTCGGATATAGACTGCCGGTTCTTAATGGAATGATGTTGAGTGTTAGTTTTAGATTATTTAGGAAAAAAGTTTAATACGTGTGCAGGAATTCCTTGGATTGGGGCTGGGGCCTTAAACTGAGTATGGTAAACTGGACTTAAACCTCGGTTGTTAGATCTGCTCTTACCTAGGAATACACGGTACGGCGGAATGCATTGAATATTATGAGCAATAGGAACTTTCTTTATAATGTACATTGAGGAGGAATTTGTGAGGAAGGTGGCCTCTTTAGACTCAATGAGCTATGTCTAATGAAACAACTAAAGATTCGGGATAAGGTTTCCAACTGCATAGCTATTAAAGCCACTTGTACAATACACCGGATAGGTTCGGGTAAACTTTTTGATGGTTGTGCAGTTTTCATTGGATACGGGTGCGAATACAGAGGTGCTCATTTTTGGGGACAAATGCGCAGGATTCATATACACTAGTGGCATAAACTAAAGCAACTGACTTATATTTTGACGTTTCCATATGAAGCATGTAAAAAAAACAATCCTGAAAGTTTTTAAAGATAGCTTGTTTAAATCTTTGAGGGTTTTTTAACTTACTAAAAAAGAATTATTGAAATAAATCTTTATAGTTCGAATAAAATAAAATAATTATTAAAATGCCCAAAATTTAGGTGGCAAAAACTAAAGCAACTCCTTTAAAATTTTTTTTTTTTACATAATTTAACAATTAATAAAATATCCTATATTTTGTACATTAACAACTCATCTACGAGCCGTTAGATCTATTAATTCATCAATTTTGCTTTCTAAAAGGTTTTTAATGCTTTTTTTGAGCTAACGTCTTCATTTATCATCAACTCTTATTTCATCCGCTAGGATTTGATGCCCATTTCTATACCAAAGTGAATGAACTAAAAAGATTTATTTCAATAATTTTAAGGTAAAAAACCCTCAAAGATTTTAAAAAGCTAAAGAATTGTTTTTACATGATTCATATATAAATGTCAAAATATTAACTCAGTTGCTTTAGTTTATGCCACTAGTGAGTGTATACTCTCCCGGCGGGATGTAGTGTTTTCAGGCAGATGTTCTTGCCACCAAACTAGTTACAAAAAATAAACCGAAGATTTACAATTTATATGAATAATCAGACAACACTAAAGGCTTTGAGGGAAAAGCCTGTTAAAAAAAATTACATCAGGAGAAGTCGGTAAAACCTCCAATAGGCTTCTTTTTTTGGAATTATTTAGGACAGATTTGATCCACTCGCAAACCGTGCATGAGGATTAGGAACGAATTGTAGATTTTCAAGTCTCAATACTATAAGGATGAAACTTATCTTGGGCTTCTTTAGTCACAGATTTCTGTGTGCTATATCACGGAAGGGAGGACATACAGTGGTTCCGTAGATAGAGATAGCGAAATAGTTCATGAACAGGTAGATTTTAAAGGACTACAAACTTGAAGATCTAGCAAGGTTCGCAAACATCTAGGAGATATTATTAGAGGTAGATATTTTATCTATGGCTGATTGCCATACTACTTTTCATTTTATCTCTAATTTAGCAGAACTCCGTCACCCTCTCTTTTCAGTGAACCTTCATACAACCTAATCTAATTGAAACCATCCTTACAATATTTATGAATCTAAATTATCAATGATGAGTTTGTGATGCTTTTGGCAAATTTGTTGGACAAACCACTATACGAAACATTGTGTTTAAAATAATATTTAGTTGGGTCAGTTCATTCTACACGATTTTGCATTTGGTTTTCATTTGAGAACAAAAGTTAAATAAAAAGTATATGTTGTACTAAAGAAAGTTAAAATCTAATATCAAATTGGAAGATCTACGATAGCGGCAATTGTTCAACTGAATTATTATTTTTTTTGGGATTTTTTTCCATTCTTTACTGTTTATTCAAAATGAAATTTCCTTTGGGAAAGAAGAAAAACGAAAGGTGTTAAATATTATTTTCATACTTTTTTTTTACCAAAAATTCACTTCATTGGCTCAACTAATTCGGTGTTTTTAATTTATCCATCACAGGCGTAAAAACTATGCTTTTAAAAGAAAACAATAAGATTTAAATTTTTCCTTCCCCCCCACATTTCAAAACACGATTTACACACATTTAATATCCTTTGGGTCAATATGATTGTAACATTATCAAACCCTCTCCTAAAGGGATGCTCAAATGTGATAATTTTTTTACTACATACAATCTTGCCATTGAACTTCTTTCTCGGAATATTACATTAGTTGGCACTGTCTACAAAAATAAAACTTTTTTGCCATCAAAAATTCTGGATATGAAAAAAGCATGTAGTGCATTCTGATTTTTTGTTTTCAAATGGTATAACTAAATCATCCTATATTCCACAAAAAAAAATAAATTCGTTCTCGTCTTAATTTTTCTACATCATTCAGCCTATGTAAAAGATAATGAAAAAAGCCTGAAATAATGCATTATTACAACCAAACGAAAGCTGGTTGCTAGTTGCTAATTATTCATGTAAGCGCATGACTAAGCGATAACCTGTTGCCTCATTTTCAATAATTCCTATGTCATATGGACTGATATGAATCCTGCCTGGAATTTCAATAAAATTTCAGACACAGGCTTTATTTAGTAGAACTTGCAGATCAGCTAATAAATGAGCATATTTTGCGAAAAAAAGTTTTGCCACATGGACCATCAACAAGAAATCTTGACAAAAATGTGGAAGAACAAAGTGATCTCACAAGTGGCCCGCAATGTTCTAAGCAAAATAAAAATAGCATTCCACTAAATGTGATTCTTGTAAAAAATGTATTTGCAAAGAGCACATGGTCACATTGTGTATAAATTGTCACAAAAACACCTAAATTGTTATACGTTAGTATTAGTAGTCTAATACATAGAGTGTTGGCTTATTAGCCATAAGACCCGATTTCAAACCATAGGTCGGACATCAAAATGAAAATATTTCTTCGACGACTTCCTCTCAGCAGATTTCTGGCACAAACTTTGAGAGCAAATAAAATTGCCATGAAAAGCTTCTCAAAAATCTGTCATAGTACAGATTTCTTCTTTCAAAGCTGGCAATCAACTGAATACATTTGTTTATACATTTTTTATTGTTTTGAATAAATGTTTATAAACACACCTTAATGCTTTTAATGTTTATACACATATGTATATAGTATTACTCTTTGAATAAATGTTGGTTGAGAATTAAAATCTATCGAGCTTTAATTCGGTCAGACTTGTGTGCAGACAAGTTGCGTTAGAGAAAACAGTTGTTAGTGTTGTACTTACAAAAAGGTTGTGAGCAAGAAGAATAACTAACAAGTGTTGTTGCTTACAAAAGGGTTGTAAGCAAAGTAGTATAACGAACAAACACATATTGTGAAGTATCATTGTATACGTGAAACAAGTTCGAACAGTGGCACGAAAATTGTGCAGATAATAAAGAATTTATTAAAACTAAACACGAATTTATTTTTACTTTATTTGCAATCTACGAACACATATTTTTAACGTTTTTAAAAGGTAAAAACGTAACAATACTTTAATGCCTTTAATGTTTATACACATACGTATATAGTATTACGCTTTGAATAAATGTTGAAGTCATATTATATGTATATATGTGTATAAACATTCTGTTAGGTAAACATTATTTAAATTATTCTTAATTAGGCCAATGACACTTTAACTAAGCTTGCATTTTTTGTTATTGTGTAAATAAGAATTTAGTTAAGCATTTTGTTAATATTTTGTAATTTAATTATTATACATATGTAAGCATAATTTTAGTATAAAAGAAAATAAATAAAATCTAGCGGGGGAGTTGATGAATGAACCACTGCTGTGTAAAATTCACCAATTCTTTTATTTTTTATTTCAAGGTTTCTGCAGGTTAAAGTGCTTGTCAGAACAGTCTATACACAAAACAATTTAATTAACATTTTTGGTGACCCCGACGTGATCCTGTATCAGGAACAGGATTTCTATTTCTTATTAAACGCAGCGTTTTATCCTAAACAACGTTTCAGTTAAAGCAGGCAAGGACATCATGTCTTCATTTATTGGATTGGTTGCCGCTCAACAGCAAATTGGTCAGCGGATTGAAGCCATAATCCGCAGCACCCATTGGAGCATGATTATTTTCACAAGGACTATTATACAGCAATTATGAAGCTCGTGCAGCAATATAAGGAGGTATTTGAAACATCAATACTAAACCTTGGAGCCACGAAACCACACATGGGCCGCAGCACAGACTTTCACGGTCAGGCAACAGTTCCTGTTGAAGCCACAAGGGAAGCCATGAGCCATTGCTCAACTGACCAAGATCATGAAACATTCACCAAGGAAGCCACTGCACCAGTTGCACAGCTCGTGAAGTTAATTCGACGGCAGGCAGCCATGATATCATCAGTAGAGCGGCTATTAACAGATGATTTTACGCAAGAAGATGCCATCGCCGCCACAAGGTTATGGCAAAACATTCAATCTATTCATTATAAAATTTTTGAAATATGTGATGAACCAATCTTACAGGGCTACAATATGCAGAGGTTCATTCAAATCGAAAAAGAGGTCCGTATAGCCATCGCACATCCGAACAACCATTATGAGCGCAACCATGGGCAATCGGCCTCATCAACTGTAAAAATTCCAAAAATTACTATGCCGAAATTTGATGGAAACTAGATGAAGTGGAAGGAATTCTACGACCTATTTTCATCGCTGATCATCCAGCAGTCAATTCCAAAGGTCCAAAAATGTGGTATCTGAAAACACATTTAGTGGGTGAAGCTTCAAACCTAATCAAACATTTCGCCACAACTGGAGAAAACTTTGAAGCAGCATGGTCGGTAGTGACAATGCGCTACGACAATAGAAGGTTGTTGGTGAGTAAAGTAGTTCAGGAGATGGTTGATACTCCAAACAAGACTGCAAGTGATATTTATAAATCCTTACATGACAAAATCCAAGAGTGTCTGTTATCCCTCAAAAATCTTCACATTGACACTTCATCATGGGATCCGATATTGCTTCATCTACTACTTAAACGATTAGCCCAAAGTACTCGGCTACACTTCGAGCAATCCTTAGCAAAACCAAGAGAAGTGCGAATTAAGGACTTTTTAAATTTTTTGGAAAGGCATTTCCAGTCTATGGAATCAATATCTGATAAGGAAAGATCTGCACACTCCAAGTCAAGAGTGTGCACTTCCATAACATCAGATCGACAAATCATCTCACAATGCAATTTGTGCAAAAATGGAAATCACCCATTATTTGCATGCAGAACATTTTTGCAACAATCACCAGCATCAAGGCTTCAATTCGTCCAAAAACAAAAACGCTGTGTAAACTGTCTAAAAACCGGCCATAATGCATAAGTGTGCAGTCTTAGAAGTTGCATGAAGTGCAATAAAAAACATAACACCCTACTTCATCTGGAAGGCGCAAATCATCATTCAACAACACCAGTTCCACATACCCAAACTTCGGGTGAAAATAGCAACCAGCCAGCAGTAGAATCAAGCATCAGTACAATTCCAGTTACCAACCACTCTAGAACAAACAGCTACATTCTTCTTGGTACTGCAATGATTATGATTCGATCAAATAATAAGGAGATTCAATGCAGAGCAATACTCGACTCAGAATCACAGCTAAACCTCATCAGTGAACGAATAGTAAAGCTTCTTGGAATTTCACCCAAACCGACTTCAATCTGCCTCAGTGGTATTGGATCAAGTAATACTAGAGTGCAGCTTCGAGTAAACATAGTATTACAATCTCGTGTTAACAACTTTAATACGCGACTCGAAGCTGCAGTCCTGACACACATCGTTGCTCCTCAACCATCACAAACAATCAATATAGATCATTGGCTAATTCAAAAAATATCGTCCTAGCAGATCCAGAATTTAATCGTCCTGATAAAATAGATATTTTACTGGGTGCAGAATTTTACCACCAATTAATGTCAGTGGGTCACATTAGGCTAGGACCTGAATTACCAATTCTCCAAAACACAGCATTGGGTTGGGTTATTGCAGGCAAAGTAGGAGGACTTGAATCAGCTGCAGCAGTGTGTGGAATGTGCACTGAAGATGAAAGTACTCTTGAAAATGCGATTGCCCAACTTTGGGAGCTTGAGAATCTAGACTATATGGGTAAAACCTTATCAACTGCAGAGAGACATACCGAAGATCACTTCGCCCAAACACATACTATTGACAACAGTGGAAGATTCATTGTAAAAATTCCATTTTGTGACAATCCTAATACATTGGGAGAGTCTCATAGCATTGCATTCAATAGATTTTTGGCACTGGAGAGGCGGTTGTCCAAATCCACCGAAATAAAGGACCAATACGTAAATTTTATGAAGGAGTATGAAGCACTGGGTCATATGACACATAAACATAAACATGAATACCTTTCCAACGCCACATTATATCATTCCGCACCACTGCATTCTTAGACCAGAAAGTATCACAACCAAACTACGAGTGGTTTTTGATACTTCTACGAAAACTTCAACTGGGACATCTCTGAATGATATAATGTACACAGGACCTACAGTGCAAAGTGATATCTTTTCAATCTTACTTCGCTTCCGTCTCCCACGTTTTGTCTTCACAACTGACATAAAGAAGATGTATAGGCAATTCATCATGCACCCAGAAGACAGAAAATTTCCAATAATCATCTGGAGGGAAGACCCAACAATGCCAGTTAAATACTATCAGCTAAACCCAATCACCGATGGAACGCGGTCAGCTCCATACTTAGCAACAAAATGTCTGCATACAACTGGCAAGATAAATATAGCAAACTACCCACACGGAGCTCAGTTCCTTCTTCACAATTTTTATGTAGATAATGGAATCGGAGGTGATGACAGCCTACAAACAGTTTTAACGATTCAAAACGAGTTAAAACATATCCTAAATCAGCATGGCCTTGTGCTACAACAATGGGCGTCGAATCACCCACAATTATTAAAAAATACAACAGGAACACAACAAGAAGTCAATTTTGATTTTAACAACGAGAATCAAGTTGTCAAAACCCTAGGCTTAACGTGGATGCCAACAGTTGACAAATTCTGCATTAAGGTTTGCCTAAGGGAAATTCATCAGATTACCAAACGCACAGTGAGCTTGGACTTAGCTAGGCTTTTTGATCCTTTGGGCTTACTATCACCAATTGTAGCCACGGCCAAAATTTATTATTCAAGAGTGGTGGAAACTAAAACTAGGCTGGGATAATGAGCTGCCAGAAAGCTTCCGCGTCAGGTGGATGACTTTTCGCAGTGACTTAAAGTACATAGATAATCTAAGGTTGCCTCGGCATATTTTTGAAGGGTTAAAACCATCTAACATACAAATTCATGCATTTGCTGATGCCTCAGAAGTACAGCAGTGTATGTAAGAGCAATCTTAAAGAGCAAGCAAATAATAGTTAGACTTCTATGTGCAAAATCACGGGTAGCACCGTTAAAACACCAAACCCTACCTGGCCATGAACTATGCGCAGCATTGTTGGCTGCTCAGTTAACTTCAAGAGTTAAAAGGGATTTAAATCTTGAGGATACCCCTACATATTTATGGACAGACTCTGAAATTGTATTAGCCTGGATCCAATCACAATTTTCATTATATCAAACTTTCGTAGCTAACCGAATAGCAGTAATACAAGAGTTGACTGTTACCAGCCAATGGCGACATGTGAGATCTCCAAAGAAATTAGCCGAACAACCCCTATGGTTTTACGGTCCCATGTTTCTTTGCGCACAAGGTGAACTTTGGAAACAAAATTCCGCAAAGAGTGAAGAAATCTTCAATGACATGAACCTAGAACGGAAGAAAGTAATTGCACAACTGAACTTCAACCAGCATCGTTTACACAATACGCCACAATGGATCCTTCAGGACGCTGCAACGAGTGATAGCTTATATCCTCAGATTTATAAACACTACCAGAAAACGCAAGCTACAACAGGAAGTAGAGTTATCAACCCAGGAATTGGAGCAAGCCTTAATAATTATCGTACGAGCAATGCAACAGTCAGAATTTGAAGAGGAGATAAAACATTTAAGGAAATATAACGAGGTGAACAAAGGTAGTCCATACAACAATCTCACTCCATTTTTGGACATAAATGGCATAATCAGAGTAGGAAGTCGTTTGGAGTCATCAACATTGCAGTATGACGCTAAGCACCCCATGTTAATCCCTTATAATGATCCGATATCAAAATTATTAATGCAGATGGAGCATGAAAACAACCAACACTGCGGACCTCAAGCACTTTTGGCTCATTTACGGCAACGGTATTGGCCAGTAAAAGGAAAGACGGCAGTGCGATCAATTGTCCATCATTGCATAAAATGTATGAGAGCTAAGCCAACACTCCTTAATCAAATTATGGGGAACCTGCCATCAACACGAGTCACCCCAGCTCGACCATTCATCAACTCCGGTGTTGACTTTTGTGGACCTATTTGGATCTATTATAAAACAAGAGGAAAAAGGTCACAGAAGGCTTAGATCGCTGTCTTTTGCTGTTTCGCTACTAAGGCGGTGCACTTGGAAGTAGTAAGCGATTTAACCACAGAAGCTTTTATAGGCTCATTAAAAAGATTCATAAATCGAAGAGGTCACTGCAGAAACCTATATTGCGATAACGCAACAAATTTTGTTGGCGCAAAAAATCAACTTAAAGAGCTGGCAGAATCACTTTATAATCCCTCAGCTCATGAAAAAATTAGTAAAGAATGTAACTCCAGAGGAATAACGTTTCATTTTATCCCACCAAGAGCACCCCACTTTGGCGGTTTGAGGGAAGCAGCAGTGAAATCTGCAAAATATCTACTAGTGAGAAGTGTATCGCCAGCAACATTGACCTACGAAGAACTTGACACCGTGGTAATAGAAATTGAAGGTATTCTCAATTCCTGACCAATCGGTCCAATGTCAGATAATCCAAATGATTTGGCTGCATTAACTCCGGGACATTTTCTCGTTGGAGGACCGCTAAATGCTCAAATCGACATAGAAGAAAGTCAACCTAAAATCAGCTTGCGTACTAGATGGAAATTAGTCACTCAGTTAAAGCAAGAGTTTTGGAGGCAATGGTCAAAAGAATATCTATGTGAGCTCCAATATTGACATAAGTGGCAAACAAAAAAGGATAACATAAAACCTGGCGATATGGTTATCATTATCGTTACAGTGGCCATTAGGAAGAATTATAAAGGTACATAAAGGTGATGATAATTGTGTGCGAGTAGTGGATGTCAAAACATCAAGAGGCGTTGTCAGAAGACCAATTAACAGTGCAGAGTCGGGTGAAAGCCCTAACCAAGAAGATGTCGAAGAGCCAACTACCTCTCATGATCAAAACACTGACATTGAGTTTCACAACAATGATGCGGAACCAACAACATCTCATTATCAACCCAAAGACTTTGAAATTCCCAAAAAGAGGAAGTGTACCTCTATAAATCACAACCTTTGGACAATCATGATAATTACTCTACTGTTTCCATTGGTGTTAGGAGCAAAAGTACACAACACAAAATTTGGCAAACAATTGGGCATACAATTTGAAGCAATCGGATCAGCAGTAATATCACAGTCAGAATGGCAACTACTAGTCTATTATGATCTAAAGGGTTTTTGGTCTGAATTAACAACATTTTCAGAAGGAACAAAAACACTTAACCAGTTATGCAATGAAATACAAGAAAAGTCAACTTGCGCTAATCTGGTAAAATATTTTGAACATACTGAAGCCGAACTTAAGATGGATAGTACATTACTTTCCGGAAAACGACAAAAGAGAGGTGCAGTAGATTTAGTTGGAAACATCGCACATTCATTACTTGGAGTACTGGACTCGGAATATACTAAGGACATGGCACATACAATCTCACAAGTCAAAGAAAATGAGGCACATCTACTTAACCTTGTAAAAAATCAGACGTCACTTATTGACTCTACCATAAACATCAGGAAATCAGACCAAGAAGCTATTAAGAAAACATTTGATCACATCAACTTTCAATTCGCAGAAATCTATAACATGGCAAACAAGGTTAAGGAAGAACACCATCAGGAGAGGCTTTATCGTTTGTTTTCATCACTAAGTATACACTTAACTATTACAGCAGCAAATTTGCAACACACACAACTATCAATTATTCATATTCTTACAAGTACTCACCACGGCATCATTAGTCCATTGCTCCTGACTCCTAAACAAATGCATGATGAAGTCGCAAAAATAAGATTTCATCTAACAGAATCGTTAGCAAGAAGATACTCTACAATTATACAAGCTGATGAAGGTTAGGGAAGAATGACTGACTGATAATACCGTAATATTTAGTTTAACCTTACCATTAGTCGAACGTAATAAATTCGACATCTTTCACCCGATCCCAATACCAAATTGGATCAATAACACGTTTGTGTCAATAATGCCATGCTCATCGTTCTTAATTATCAACAGTGTTCGCAATCAGTATTTTGCTCTTAGTCGTAGTGAATTCAATTCATGTACTCTTCTTGAGAAAGAGCTATATCTCTGCTCCACAACTTCAATAAGACATGAACCAGGTTCAACAGCATGTAACTGTGAAATTAACTTATTTCACAACAGGATCCAGTTAGACTGTCCAGCGCAATCAATAAAAGACACCGCTTCATGAATTCCTCTCTACCATCAAAATAGATGGATACATGCAATTCCAACTCTTTCTGAAGCAGCAGCAGTGTGCAAACAAGAAATCACACAACTTACTCGCGAAGGTTCAGGTTTGCTAATACTGGAGCCAGAATGCACATTCAAATACAAATTTATGACATTGCAAGGACAACAAGTGATATCCAGCTACAGTAAAATATCATACACCAGACTTTGGAAAATTACGAAACAAAACCTTGAAAAACATTTAAAATCATTGTTACATGAGATACATACAAATGAGTATATTTCACAGATAAAAAATTTAACAACATTACAAACCGCATTACAAGATCAAAAAATACTTCAGCTACCGAATAAAATTGACACCCACAATTACCATCATATCACTGTTGGCTACACATCATTAATAATTGCAATAGCAGTCCTGATTTATTTAATCTTCAGACAAAGGTCAAAAAGGTTTACAACTCCAATTCCAATGCCTCGTACACAACAACCAACACCAGATTTCTCCGTTCATATCTAGTGAACATCAACAACTGTTTAAACAAGCTCAATTCAATCAGATGAAAAGGAATGCCAGGCCAGCGCTTATTACATCTCGCTGATTATATACATTCATGTATACATATTTGGTTTATTTTATTCAGTTTAGATTTTTTTTTGAGCTTCGCTCCACGAGGGGAGCATGTTTATACATTTTTTATTGTTTTGAATAAATGTTTATAAACATACTGTTACGAAAGTGGAAATGGTGTTGTAAAATAATAAACAAAAGCTCCAAAAACAACAGAATGATCATACATAAAATGATAAACAAAAGCTCCAAAAACTAAACAGCGCACTGTTCACGTGATCAATGAATGAGTAGAAAAATATACCAACAAGAATAAAGGATAAAAAAAGACGTTAATAACCAACAACAAAGTGAAGGGAACAAAGAAGTAAACAAGAAACAACAATGTGCAGTATAAAATAGCGAACATAGAAATAACCCAACAACAACTAATCTATCTGCTTGAATGTAAACAACAAAAATGAACATAAGTTGTTTACATTTTTAGATTGTTTCCGAAGGACGTCATCGTCCTTCAAGAGCATTCATCACACTGATGATCCAGTAATATAAAAGGCAGGTTAAAGCGAGCAGGGCTGAGTTTGAATTTAATCGTGTAAGACGACGTCATGTTGGTTGAGAATTAAAATCTATCGAGCTTTAATTCGGTCAGACCTGTGTGCAGACAATTTGCGTTTGAGAAAACAGTTGTTAGTGTTGTACTTACAAAAAGGTTGTGAGAAAGAAGAATAACTAACAAGTGTTGTTGCTTACAAAAGTGTTGTAAGCAAAGTAGTATAACGAACAAACACATATTGTGAAGTATCATTGTATACGTGAAACAAGTTCGAACAGTGGCACGAAAATTGTACAGATAATAAAGAATTTATTAAAACTAAACACGAATTTATTTTTACTTTATTTGCAATCTACGAACTCATATTTTTAACGTTTTTAAAAGGTAAAAACGTAACAATACTTTAATGCCTTTAATGTTTATATATATGTATATAGTATTACTATATACATATGTTTATAGTATTACTCTTTAAATAAATGTTGAAGTCATATTATATGTATATGTGTGTATAAACATTCTTTTAGGTAAACATTATTTAAATTATTCTTAATTAGGCCAATGATACTTTAACTAAGCTTGCATTTTTTGTTATTGTGTAAATAAGAATTTAGTTAAGCATTTTGTTAATATTTTGTAATTTAATTATTATACATATGTAAGCATAATTTTATTATAAAAGAAAATAAATAAAATCTAGCGGGGGAATTGATAAACGAATCACTGCTGTGTAAAATTCACCAATTCTTTTATTTTTTATTTCAAGGTTTCTACAGGTTAAAGTGCTTGTCAGAACAGTCTATACAAAAAACAATTTAATTAACAACATTTTTACGCTCTTTTTAATGATAAAAGTGACGTCCAACAGTGTTGTCGTTTGTAATTTATGTAAATTATTTAAAAATGTAATTTATTAAAAAATGCTACGATTGGTAGTTTGGTTGGTTTATTCAAATTTCATTTATTTGTTGGTAGGAAAATACAATTAATATCTGTAAGATTTAAAGTTGGGAGTATTATTTATTTTTAAGTCTAAAAAGCGAAAATAAAATGTTTAAGTGAGAAAATAGTTGGAAACTCTTTTCTTTGTGTCAACGTTGACGTCGAATCAATTCCAAAACGCTGCAGAATTATTGATCGTACATTCATAATTACAGATTTCAGTTTATTATTTATTTATTATGAATAAATGCATATTTTATTTTTGTTTACTTCTTTTTATAACTTTTTGTTTTTATTGTTTAAGAAAATGAAAAAGTATACTTTTTTGATCTTTTTTATGCGATTTTGCTTTGATTTTTCAATTAATTTATGCGGTTTTTCAGTATTTTGGAACGATCATTAATTTTTATATGAAGCTAGAGTATCGTTTTATACGAATTCAATTTATGCGATTTTCTTTCCACACTTGGATATTTTTCTTTATACTTCTGTAAAAATATCTCTGTGCATTTTTTCCATTCTGTTGCTGTATAATTTTGATTTGAACTCCCATAAAGCAGGCAAATTGCGGTAAACTTCAATGAATTCTAAAACGAAATTTGTGTCCTCCATCTTTTTCTATTTTTTTTTTATTATTTTTCTGCTACAAACTTTTGAAACACCCGCTTATCAAAGGGTGATGTTACTCCTACGAAATCTGAAGCAAAAAATGAAATTTGACACATAAAAATTGCTTCAAATTTGGAGAGTCTCATAGCATTGCATTCAATAGATTTTTGGCACTGGAGAGGCGGTTGTCCAAATCCACCGAAATAAAGGACCAATACGTAAATTTTATGAAGGAGTATGAAGCACTGGGTCATATGACACATAAACATAAACATGAATACCTTTCCAACGCCACATTATATCATTCCGCACCACTGCATTCTTAGACCAGAAAGTATCACAACCAAACTACGAGTGGTTTTTGATACTTCTACGAAAACTTCAACTGGGACATCTCTGAATGATATAATGTACACAGGACCTACAGTGCAAAGTGATATCTTTTCAATCTTACTTCGCTTCCGTCTCCCACGTTTTGTCTTCACAACTGACATAAAGAAGATGTATAGGCAATTCATCATGCACCCAGAAGACAGAAAATTTCCAATAATCATCTGGAGGGAAGACCCAACAATGCCAGTTAAATACTATCAGCTAAACCCAATCACCGATGGAACGCGGTCAGCTCCATACTTAGCAACAAAATGTCTGCATACAACTGGCAAGATAAATATAGCAAACTACCCACACGGAGCTCAGTTCCTTCTTCACAATTTTTATGTAGATAATGGAATCGGAGGTGATGACAGCCTACAAACAGTTTTAACGATTCAAAACGAGTTAAAACATATCCTAAATCAGCATGGCCTTGTGCTACAACAATGGGCGTCGAATCACCCACAATTATTAAAAAATACAACAGGAACACAACAAGAAGTCAATTTTGATTTTAACAACGAGAATCAAGTTGTCAAAACCCTAGGCTTAACGTGGATGCCAACAGTTGACAAATTCTGCATTAAGGTTTGCCTAAGGGAAATTCATCAGATTACCAAACGCACAGTGAGCTTGGACTTAGCTAGGCTTTTTGATCCTTTGGGCTTACTATCACCAATTGTAGCCACGGCCAAAATTTATTATTCAAGAGTGGTGGAAACTAAAACTAGGCTGGGATAATGAGCTGCCAGAAAGCTTCCGCGTCAGGTGGATGACTTTTCGCAGTGACTTAAAGTACATAGATAATCTAAGGTTGCCTCGGCATATTTTTGAAGGGTTAAAACCATCTAACATACAAATTCATGCATTTGCTGATGCCTCAGAAGTACAGCAGTGTATGTAAGAGCAATCTTAAAGAGCAAGCAAATAATAGTTAGACTTCTATGTGCAAAATCACGGGTAGCACCGTTAAAACACCAAACCCTACCTGGCCATGAACTATGCGCAGCATTGTTGGCTGCTCAGTTAACTTCAAGAGTTAAAAGGGATTTAAATCTTGAGGATACCCCTACATATTTATGGACAGACTCTGAAATTGTATTAGCCTGGATCCAATCACAATTTTCATTATATCAAACTTTCGTAGCTAACCGAATAGCAGTAATACAAGAGTTGACTGTTACCAGCCAATGGCGACATGTGAGATCTCCAAAGAAATTAGCCGAACAACCCCTATGGTTTTACGGTCCCATGTTTCTTTGCGCACAAGGTGAACTTTGGAAACAAAATTCCGCAAAGAGTGAAGAAATCTTCAATGACATGAACCTAGAACGGAAGAAAGTAATTGCACAACTGAACTTCAACCAGCATCGTTTACACAATACGCCACAATGGATCCTTCAGGACGCTGCAACGAGTGATAGCTTATATCCTCAGATTTATAAACACTACCAGAAAACGCAAGCTACAACAGGAAGTAGAGTTATCAACCCAGGAATTGGAGCAAGCCTTAATAATTATCGTACGAGCAATGCAACAGTCAGAATTTGAAGAGGAGATAAAACATTTAAGGAAATATAACGAGGTGAACAAAGGTAGTCCATACAACAATCTCACTCCATTTTTGGACATAAATGGCATAATCAGAGTAGGAAGTCGTTTGGAGTCATCAACATTGCAGTATGACGCTAAGCACCCCATGTTAATCCCTTATAATGATCCGATATCAAAATTATTAATGCAGATGGAGCATGAAAACAACCAACACTGCGGACCTCAAGCACTTTTGGCTCATTTACGGCAACGGTATTGGCCAGTAAAAGGAAAGACGGCAGTGCGATCAATTGTCCATCATTGCATAAAATGTATGAGAGCTAAGCCAACACTCCTTAATCAAATTATGGGGAACCTGCCATCAACACGAGTCACCCCAGCTCGACCATTCATCAACTCCGGTGTTGACTTTTGTGGACCTATTTGGATCTATTATAAAACAAGAGGAAAAAGGTCACAGAAGGCTTAGATCGCTGTCTTTTGCTGTTTCGCTACTAAGGCGGTGCACTTGGAAGTAGTAAGCGATTTAACCACAGAAGCTTTTATAGGCTCATTAAAAAGATTCATAAATCGAAGAGGTCACTGCAGAAACCTATATTGCGATAACGCAACAAATTTTGTTGGCGCAAAAAATCAACTTAAAGAGCTGGCAGAATCACTTTATAATCCCTCAGCTCATGAAAAAATTAGTAAAGAATGTAACTCCAGAGGAATAACGTTTCATTTTATCCCACCAAGAGCACCCCACTTTGGCGGTTTGAGGGAAGCAGCAGTGAAATCTGCAAAATATCTACTAGTGAGAAGTGTATCGCCAGCAACATTGACCTACGAAGAACTTGACACCGTGGTAATAGAAATTGAAGGTATTCTCAATTCCTGACCAATCGGTCCAATGTCAGATAATCCAAATGATTTGGCTGCATTAACTCCGGGACATTTTCTCGTTGGAGGACCGCTAAATGCTCAAATCGACATAGAAGAAAGTCAACCTAAAATCAGCTTGCGTACTAGATGGAAATTAGTCACTCAGTTAAAGCAAGAGTTTTGGAGGCAATGGTCAAAAGAATATCTATGTGAGCTCCAATATTGACATAAGTGGCAAACAAAAAAGGATAACATAAAACCTGGCGATATGGTTATCATTATCGTTACAGTGGCCATTAGGAAGAATTATAAAGGTACATAAAGGTGATGATAATTGTGTGCGAGTAGTGGATGTCAAAACATCAAGAGGCGTTGTCAGAAGACCAATTAACAGTGCAGAGTCGGGTGAAAGCCCTAACCAAGAAGATGTCGAAGAGCCAACTACCTCTCATGATCAAAACACTGACATTGAGTTTCACAACAATGATGCGGAACCAACAACATCTCATTATCAACCCAAAGACTTTGAAATTCCCAAAAAGAGGAAGTGTACCTCTATAAATCACAACCTTTGGACAATCATGATAATTACTCTACTGTTTCCATTGGTGTTAGGAGCAAAAGTACACAACACAAAATTTGGCAAACAATTGGGCATACAATTTGAAGCAATCGGATCAGCAGTAATATCACAGTCAGAATGGCAACTACTAGTCTATTATGATCTAAAGGGTTTTTGGTCTGAATTAACAACATTTTCAGAAGGAACAAAAACACTTAACCAGTTATGCAATGAAATACAAGAAAAGTCAACTTGCGCTAATCTGGTAAAATATTTTGAACATACTGAAGCCGAACTTAAGATGGATAGTACATTACTTTCCGGAAAACGACAAAAGAGAGGTGCAGTAGATTTAGTTGGAAACATCGCACATTCATTACTTGGAGTACTGGACTCGGAATATACTAAGGACATGGCACATACAATCTCACAAGTCAAAGAAAATGAGGCACATCTACTTAACCTTGTAAAAAATCAGACGTCACTTATTGACTCTACCATAAACATCAGGAAATCAGACCAAGAAGCTATTAAGAAAACATTTGATCACATCAACTTTCAATTCGCAGAAATCTATAACATGGCAAACAAGGTTAAGGAAGAACACCATCAGGAGAGGCTTTATCGTTTGTTTTCATCACTAAGTATACACTTAACTATTACAGCAGCAAATTTGCAACACACACAACTATCAATTATTCATATTCTTACAAGTACTCACCACGGCATCATTAGTCCATTGCTCCTGACTCCTAAACAAATGCATGATGAAGTCGCAAAAATAAGATTTCATCTAACAGAATCGTTAGCAAGAAGATACTCTACAATTATACAAGCTGATGAAGGTTAGGGAAGAATGACTGACTGATAATACCGTAATATTTAGTTTAACCTTACCATTAGTCGAACGTAATAAATTCGACATCTTTCACCCGATCCCAATACCAAATTGGATCAATAACACGTTTGTGTCAATAATGCCATGCTCATCGTTCTTAATTATCAACAGTGTTCGCAATCAGTATTTTGCTCTTAGTCGTAGTGAATTCAATTCATGTACTCTTCTTGAGAAAGAGCTATATCTCTGCTCCACAACTTCAATAAGACATGAACCAGGTTCAACAGCATGTAACTGTGAAATTAACTTATTTCACAACAGGATCCAGTTAGACTGTCCAGCGCAATCAATAAAAGACACCGCTTCATGAATTCCTCTCTACCATCAAAACAGATGGATACATGCAATTCCAACTCTTTCTGAAGCAGCAGCAGTGTGCAAACAAGAAATCACACAACTTACTCGCGAAGGTTCAGGTTTGCTAATACTGGAGCCAGAATGCACATTCAAATACAAATTTATGACATTGCAAGGACAACAAGTGATATCCAGCTACAGTAAAATATCATACACCAGACTTTGGAAAATTACGAAACAAAACCTTGAAAAACATTTAAAATCATTGTTACATGAGATACATACAAATGAGTATATTTCACAGATAAAAAATTTAACAACATTACAAACCGCATTACAAGATCAAAAAATACTTCAGCTACCGAATAAAATTGACACCCACAATTACCATCATATCACTGTTGGCTACACATCATTAATAATTGCAATAGCAGTCCTGATTTATTTAATCTTCAGACAAAGGTCAAAAAGGTTTACAACTCCAATTCCAATGCCTCGTACACAACAACCAACACCAGATTTCTCCGTTCATATCTAGTGAACATCAACAACTGTTTAAACAAGCTCAATTCAATCAGATGAAAAGGAATGCCAGGCCAGCGCTTATTACATCTCGCTGATTATATACATTCATGTATACATATTTGGTTTATTTTATTCAGTTTAGATTTTTTTTTGAGCTTCGCTCCACGAGGGGAGCATGTTTATACATTTTTTATTGTTTTGAATAAATGTTTATAAACATACTGTTACGAAAGTGGAAATGGTGTTGTAAAATAATAAACAAAAGCTCCAAAAACAACAGAATGATCATACATAAAATGATAAACAAAAGCTCCAAAAACTAAACAGCGCACTGTTCACGTGATCAATGAATGAGTAGAAAAATATACCAACAAGAATAAAGGATAAAAAAAGACGTTAATAACCAACAACAAAGTGAAGGGAACAAAGAAGTAAACAAGAAACAACAATGTGCAGTATAAAATAGCGAACATAGAAATAACCCAACAACAACTAATCTATCTGCTTGAATGTAAACAACAAAAATGAACATAAGTTGTTTACATTTTTAGATTGTTTCCGAAGGACGTCATCGTCCTTCAAGAGCATTCATCACACTGATGATCCAGTAATATAAAAGGCAGGTTAAAGCGAGCAGGGCTGAGTTTGAATTTAATCGTGTAAGACGACGTCATGTTGGTTGAGAATTAAAATCTATCGAGCTTTAATTCGGTCAGACCTGTGTGCAGACAAGTTGCGTTTGAGAAAACAGTTGTTAGTGTTGTACTTACAAAAAGGTTGTGAGAAAGAAGAATAACTAACAAGTGTTGTTGCTTACAAAAGTGTTGTAAGCAAAGTAGTATAACGAACAAACACATATTGTGAAGTATCATTGTATACGTGAAACAAGTTCGAACAGTGGCACGAAAATTGTGCAGATAATAAAGAATTTATTAAAACTAAACACGAATTTATTTTTACTTTATTTGCAATCTACGAACTCATATTTTTAACGTTTTTAAAAGGTAAAAACGTAACAATACTTTAATGCCTTTAATGTTTATATATATGTATATAGTATTACTATATACATATGTATATAGTATTACTCTTTAAATAAATGTTGAAGTCATATTATATGTATATGTGTGTATAAACATTCTTTTAGGTAAACATTATTTAAATTATTCTTAATTAGGCCAATGATACTTTAACTAAGCTTGCATTTTTTGTTATTGTGTAAATAAGAATTTAGTTAAGCATTTTGTTAATATTTTGTAATTTAATTATTATACATATGTAAGCATAATTTTATTATAAAAGAAAATAAATAAAATCTAGCGGGGGAATTGATAAACGAACCACTGCTGTGTAAAATTCACCAATTCTTTTATTTTTTATTTCAAGGTTTCTACAGGTTAAAGTGCTTGCCAGAAAACAATTAAATTAAAGTTCTGCAGGTTAAAGTGCTTGTCAGAACAGTCTATACAAAAAACAATTTAATTAACAACATTTTTACGCTCTTTTTAATGATAAAAGTGACGTCCAACAGTGTTGTCGTTTGTAATTTATGTAAATTATTTAAAAATGTAATTTATTAAAAAATGCTACGATTGGTAGTTTGGTTGGTTTATTCAAATTTCATTTATTTGTTGGTAGGAAAATACAATTAATATCTGTAAGATTTAAAGTTGGGAGTATTATTTATTTTTAAGTCTAAAAAGCGAAAATAAAATGTTTAAGTGAGAAAATAGTTGGAAACTCTTTTCTTTGTGTCAACGTTGACGTCGAATCAATTCCAAAACGCTGCAGAATTATTGATCGTACATTCATAATTACAGATTTCAGTTTATTATTTATTTATTATGAATAAATGCATATTTTATTTTTGTTTACTTCTTTTTATAACTTTTTGTTTTTATTGTTTAAGAAAATGAAAAAGTATACTTTTTTGATCTTTTTTATGCGATTTTGCTTTGATTTTTCAATTAATTTATGCGGTTTTTCAGTATTTTGGAACGATCATTAATTTTTATATGAAGCTAGAGTATCGTTTTATACGAATTCAATTTATGCGATTTTCTTTCCACACTTGGATATTTTTCTTTATACTTCTGTAAAAATATCTCTGTGCATTTTTTCCATTCTGTTGCTGTATAATTTTGATTTGAACTCCCATAAAGCAGGCAAATTGCGGTAAACTTCAATGAATTCTAAAACGAAATTTGTGTCCTCCATCTTTTTCTATTTTTTTTTATTATTTTTCTGCTACAAACTTTTGAAACACCCGCTTATCAAAGGGTGATGTTACTCCTACGAAATCTGAAGCAAAAAATGAAATTTGACACATAAAAATTGCTTCAAATTTCTGCGGCATAGGCTACGAAAATCAAAAGGATTTTTTTTTTATAAAACCAGCACTCAGAGGATGGCCTCTACTCATGCAGTGCATTGTGCAGGTTTAGGAAAATAGGTTATAGGAAGGTGGAAAGAGGGAGTAGTGTTTGTGGACATTTGATTTAAACTTGCCAATACCGTAATTGACGGGAAAAACTTCCGCAGGAAGATCATTCCACATGCGAGCAATGCGGGCGAAAAATGAATTCTCCCTGAAATGCATTGTGGGGTTCACTGGACAATCAACCACAAAAGGATGTGCTCTGCGAGAAGCACGAGTACCACGTAAAAACTTGTGATTATCGGGAACCAAGCCCCTTATCTCTCAAGAGTACCTTATATTATAGCACCGATAGAACAATGAAACACACGCCACATTGCGACGATGCTCCAACAAATGAATAGAGTTGGATATCCTACTGTCATTAATAAGCACCTTCACCCTCTCCTGTACGCGGTCGAGAAGCTTCAAAATAGACTTTGAAGCACCGGCTCATACATGAGAGTTGTACTCCATCCGGGGTCGGACAAAGGTCCAGTAAATAGTAAGAATGTCGGATGGAGGGAAGTATTTTCTGCACCGTTTAAAAAAACCAAGGTACTTGAATGCTTTCTTCGGCACTCGAAAAATGTGATCGTTCCAACGAGCATCAGAACTAATTCTCATACCCAGAACATCAAGAGCATCCGCCTCTCAATATTTACATTACCCATAGATACATATGACAGAACACCAGCACCTGCATCACGCCGGTGTGTCAAAAAACAACATTGGGGTCTTGCGCGAATTAAAATCGACCATGTTCGCGCGGCCGCACTCAGAGATTGTTATCAGGTCGCCTGTGAGTGCGTCATTCATGTTCGGCTTCTTTGCCACAATCTCCAAAAGGCTCGGCCTCCGAACAATGAATATGAATGACAAATGTTGCCGTCATCCGCAAAAGAGTAAATAGGACTCGAAGTAATAGATAGATCATTAAGAAAAATAAGAAAAGGAGTAGGTGAAAGAATAGAGCCCTGCGGTACCCCTGAATTTATCCTGAACTCGTCGGAAAAGACGCCATCTATAACCACTCTAATAGTGCGATCTTTGAGAAAGCTCGATATAAATCGAAAGAAGTGACTACCGACACCAAAAGTAATTAACTTTGACACCAGAGCCTCATGCCAGACCTTATCAAACGCCTTTGTGATATCTAGAGCTACAACCTTGGCCTCACAAATGGAACCATTCCACCTTTCGGAGAGTAACGCCATAAAGGTCTCCAGTAGAGTGCCCTTTACAGAAACCGTACTGGCAATTATTTAGCAAAACACAGTTAAATTCTGCATCATACATGCCAATTAATTGCTGGCACTGGTACACAACTTTATTGCGAATGTACATAGTAATACCCTGATGAAAATTAACAAGGGATAGTGGATCAGCATCCTCAGATACCTGGGTTTCATATAAGGCAAAAACATCCGGCCCATGGACCCAAATGAGAAAAAATTTGCCCTCAGCCCCCGCACGTTACAAAAATCGATGCGAAAGCGACCTGCCATCACGATAAGGAACAATTAAAAATCAAACGCCTTACCGCAGGATGCGAACGGCAAGGAAACGAGTTACTACTAGGTGACTATAAAATGGCCAGTGCTACACCTTCACCATTAGATAGTCTACAGCAATCGTCCCCAAGAAGCCCGCATTCTGAGGTTATTTGAGTTCAAGGGTGAAGGATAGAGATGAAAAGGAAAATGCACCGCCTATGGGTGCTATAAAAGCCCCAAGTGTGGCCCATAAATGCCCCATCAAATCCACGGAACACCAAACAACGCCGTGATAGTCAATTTCACTTTAGTGTATCCTTAATTCCACAAACAACACTGAATTCAATTGTAATGTAATATGTAATAGGCATGCATGTATGTAATGGGTTAATTTTAATAAATATTTCGTTTAATGATGTTGTTGTTTAAAAACTGTAATTCTTGGCCGCGAAATTGTTATTGTTTTGATTCTGTTTTGTCTTAATTTTCTTTTCTTTTTAATTTCAGTATTTTATGTTATTGTTGTTGATTATTTTAAATTGATCAGGTTTCATTTCATGGTGTTGTTTAAAAAAGAACTATTTATTTTTTTTATTTTTTGTTATTGTCTTATTTATATTTTAAATATTGCTGTTAAGAGTATGTAATAGGTATGCGTGTACAGTGGCTCCATTGCATAATCGGACAAGCATTAGTTTTTTAATAATTTAGCAAACCGTTTTTTTTATAATTTTGTTTTTGTTAAGAAAAACAACACTAACTAAGTATTAATTTTCACTCTTCTTTTATTGTCGGTTTTCTTAGCGGTTTCGTTTTTTATTAAAACATATTAGAATTTAGCAATTTTTATAGGTTGAGCCCCCAAATGTAAAATAATAATGTAAACTGGGCAAAATAATGTTTTAAAGTTTATTTATTTCACTAAGTTCATTTTCGAATTCAAATTATATTAAATAAAGTTCTGTGTTGAATAGTAGAATATAAGTTATTTTAGGATAAAAGTTAAATTAATTGATATAAAAGCGACTGATAACAGATTGACGACCGATTAATTCTACTGACGACTGACTGACTTCTTAATTTACTTCTTTATTTGTTACATGCACTTAGTATTTTACAGATCTAAACCTGACTCTAGCTTTACATGTATGGGCTTAAAACTTAAAAATAATATATTAAATATATGTTTTTTTTGCTTTTATTTATACTCTATATTACAGACTTTCAGATTAATAAAAAAATAAAAACATTTTTCATGATAAAGAATGAGGAAATTAACTCAATTTTTTGCACTCAACGCATAATCGGACAAATAAGAGCACCATTGCTAAAAATGACAAAAGACAACAATTAATAATTTGTGGCATATCCTTTGTTCTCAAGAATGATCTGTAAACGTTTTGGAATTGATTTTGCTAAATTGTAGCGTACCACAGGTTCTACGGAGCTTCACGCTTCCAGTAAAACCGACTTAAGCTGATTCAAAGTTTTAAATTGTTGTCGGTATACCCTTCCAACTAATTCTTCCCAAAGATGTTCAATTACGTTGAGATCTGGGCTCTGTGCAGGGCTTCCTATATGTTTGGGGCAATTATGGATCAACCAAAGCTTTGCCACACCCGAAGTATGCTTGGGATGATTGTCCTGGTAAAAAGCAAAATCGTTCGCAAAAAAAATGTTTATACATATCAGCTGAAGAGCAGTAAAGGTTTTCAAGTTGTAATTAAAGGGATTAACTCCTGCGTGGCCACGGATGAGATAAAAGATGCTCTATTAAATAAGGCCTTTAAAGTCAAAACAGTGACGAATATTAAAAATAGGAAAAAGGTTCCCCAGCCCCTGTTTCGGGTGGAAATGGAACCGGGAGGTATGAAACTAAAGAAAAATGAGACCCATCCCATCTACGATTTAAAATACCTGCTTCATAATAGAAGAGTCTCACAAACGTTCAGGACCAATCCAGTGTAGAAACTGCCAGGAATTTGGGCATACAAGGGCGTACTGCAAACTACCAGCTGTTTGCGTCATATGCGGAGAACTGCATGCGTCAGCCATGTGCGACAAGCCAAAAGAAGATCCTAAAGCCAGATAATGCAGTAACTGCGGTAGTAACCATACTGCTAATTACAGAAGATGCCCTATTTATGATCTAGTAAAACTATCTGCGACTCGAAGGCCTGACAGCAGAAACCAGTGAGCACCACCGGATACCCCGCTATTCCACTGCCTGTTTCTAGTCAATTCTCATACGCTGACATCCTAAAAGCCAGTCAGCCCATAATGGATGACACGACCAATAAATCGTATCCCGTTCCACACTCGCAACCCTATGCAGGAGCCTCCGAATTCAACTTTAGTCGGCTAGAGTCTACCATAGAAAATCTAGTGCAAACAACAAATAATTTTACCAACATCATGAGTACTATGATGAATAACTTTACAAACTCCATGACCAATGACGGAAATACTGAGGGTGCAGCAGATGCTTCTGCAGGCTGTACTCAACAAACCATGAACTGTGTGAAAATATGTTACTGGAATGCTAACGGCAGAAGCCAACATAAAAACGAAATTGAATATTTTCTAAAAAATAAACAAATAGACATCATGCTAATCTCTGAAACTCATCTCACTGCAAGTTTTACGGTACTAAAGATCCGAGCGGGCGGGCATGTGGAGGTTTAGCAATTTTAATTAAATCGCGAATTGTTGCGCAAATTTTTGTGTTGCAAATTTTTCAAATCTCTGGGAACTCGATTCTTGGCAGCCGGCGACTACAATGCCAAGCATACTTATTGGGGATCTCGTCTAATAAGCCCAAAGGGACGCATTTTGTACGATGCGATATCAGCATCAGAACCAGGGACCGTTATAACTTTTATCGTAAAAGTCAGAAAATAAGAATTATTATTTGACTTTTATTTTTTCGAGCAGAAATAAAAGTTATTTTATGACTTTAATTTTTTAAAAGTTATTCTTGACTTTTATTTTTTCGAGCGAAAATAAAAGTTATTTTTTGAGTTTTATTTTTTCGGGCAGGAATAAAAGTTATTTTATGACTTTTATTTTTTTCGAACAGAAATAAAAGTTATTTTTATTTTAATTCATGATAAATTCATAATATTTATTAAAAAATTCTTTAAAACAATTAAAGTAAATTATGTTAAAAAATTTTTAGAATTAAGTTTTGCAATAAATATTTATAAGTATTATGAATTCATCATGAAATAAAACAAAAATAACTTTTATTTCTGCTCGAAAAAATAAAAGTCAAAAAATAACTTATTTCTGCTTGAAAAAATAAAAGTCAAAAAATAACTATTATTTCTGCTCGAAAAAGTAAAAGTCAAAAATAACTTTTATTTCTGCTTGAAAAAATAAAAGTAAAAAAATAACTTTTATTTCCGCTCGAAAAAGTAAAAGTCAAAAATAACTTTTATTTTTGCTTGAAAAAATAAAAATCACAAAAAAACTTCTTTTTTTCTAAAAAACAAAAATCAGGTTTTTTAAAAGCATCGCATTTAAAAAAAAATGGTCCATAACAATCAAAATGGTATACTAGGTTCTGTTCTGCGACATTTCCTTGCGGTTACTTTTTTTAATCAAAAATTCAAAAATAACAGTTATTTTCGGTCCCTGATCAGAACTCAATGTGATTTCAAGTGGACAACCCTCCTATTGGCCCACTGACCGGCACAAGATTCCCGATCTGATTGACTTTGGTGTTATGAAGGGTGTTTCTGGAGAAGCGATTCAAGCTGAATCTTCCTTGGATTTGTCATCGAACCATTCTCCTACTAATGTCACCGTATTGAGCACTTACCAAAACATGTACCCAATTGGTTGCCCTGCGCAGTCTAGCACGCGGATAAACTGGCTGAAATTTAAAAAATACCTTAGCACGCATTGCTCTAAAAACCTGCCGTTTAGAAGTCCGATAGACTTTGATCAAGCTATAGGGAAGCTCGAAGAAAATATCAAAATCAAATCAGAGTTAATAGAATACACTACAGATGTGGAGCAGTTATTAGGTGAAAAAAGAGGAATACGACGAGCGTGGCAACAACATAGGTCCCCACGACTTAGGAACGAACTAAAGGAGTGCACAGAAAAACTTGCAAATCTGCTGGAATCGAGAAGAATGGCTGCACTAAACAATTATCTTGAAAATCTGGATATGACCACAGATTCTGATTATTCTTTATGGCGCGCAGCGGGAACGGAGTGGTTCTCCACAATGGATTCACAAAGCGGTTATTGGCAGGTGGAGATTGCAGAAAAAGACAAGGAGAAAACTGCATTCAGTGCGAATGGCGGCTTAAGTTATGCCATTTGGACTCTGTAATGCTCCGGCCACATTCGAGCGGCTTATGGAACGTATACTCAAAGGATTTCATTGGAAGACTTGCCTGGTATACCTGGGCGACATTTAAGTGATGGACGAACGAATAACGACGGCTGGACTAAAATTAAGCATAAAGAAATGTGCGTAACAGTGGAACAAAACAGGTGAAATATTTGGGGCATCTTGTAACAGCAGATGGAATATCTACGGATGAAGATCAAATACGAGCAATAAACTACTGGCCTCGTTCCCAGAATCTTCATGAACTGCGCAGCTTTTTGGGACTATGCACATACTACAGACGCTTTGTGTTGATACAAGCTTACATGAGCTCACCAAGAAATTGAAAGCGTATCAATGGGGTGAGTCACAAAAAAAGCGTTCCAGACACTAAAAGATCTATTGTGTGATACACCAGTTCTGGCGTATCCAATCCCAGGAGAAAAATTCATCTGAGACAGTGATGCTAGCGGATATGGTATTAGTGATGTACTTTCCCAAGTCATCAATGGTACAGAGAAAGTCGTGGGCTACTACAGTCGGACACCGTCAAAGCCTAAAAGGAACTATTGTGTGACTTGACGGGAGCTACTACAGTGCTGGAGTGCATCAAACATTACCATAAGTACCTGTATGGCCAACATTTTCTGCTAAGGACTGATCATTCCGCTCTGAGATGTCTGCTGCAATTTAAGAACCCTGAAGGATAGTTAGCACGTTGGATTGAGCGCCTCCAAACTTATGACTTCAGCATTGAACACCGCAGAGGAATAAAACATGGGAATGCTGATGCTCATTCACGCCGACCTTGTAATTTGCAAAGTAAACACTGCGTGAAAGCTGAGAAAAACGAATCCATCGTCGATATCCGGGTAACACGGATTGAAGCCAACGAAAACTGATCCCAAGAAGATAATAGCTGCGAAGGAGGAAGACAAACGACGTGCAAGAATTGAAATATCCGCAGAAGGTCCTCTTACAAAAGCATATTGGGCACTATGGGACAGCTTAAAGATCATAAATGGTTGCCTATATCGATTGTGGGAAAGCGCTGATGGCAAACATCATCCAATCTAAAATGAAAGAAGTATTAAAGGAGTTCCATAATGGAAACAGTGGGGGACATCTTGGAGTGACAAAGACGCTGGATAGGCTAAACAATGCTTTTATTGCTTTGGATGTTAGCAAGCAGTGGCGGACTGAATAGCAAACTGTACCCAGTGTATTGCAGCTACAGGTCCAGTAAGAGAAGTCGAGGTCAGATGCAGCAATATAACTCGGGCGCACCTTCTGAACGGATAGCGATGGACGTAGCAGGTCCTTTTCCTGTCAGCAATACCGGAAACCGATATGTAATCGTTGTGATGGACTACTTCAGTAAATGGCCGGAAGTGTATGCCATACCCAATCAAGAGGCGAATACAATAGCAAATGTTTTTGTAAACAACTGGGTATGCCGCTACGGGGTTCCAATAGAGCTACATTCTGATCAAGACCGAAATTTCGAGTCAGCAGTATTTAAAGAAATGTGTGCGATATACGGAATTAAGAAGACTCGAACAACGCCGCTTCACCCACAGTTAGACGGAATGGTAGAGCGATTTAACCGAACCCTGAAAGAGTACTTGCGTAAAGTAGTGAGCGAGCAGCAGAAGGACTGGGATGGACACAAATAGAGGTTTCTACTGGCGTACCGATCCGCGGTCCATGATTCAACATCTATATCGCCCGCCAAGATAATTTTTGGGGCGAAAATAAAACTGCCCGGTGACTTGGAGTTAAGCCCGCCACAGAGAGGGACTCCACACACGCTGGAAAAGAAGATAGTCTGAATGAACTTCATAAATTTGTTCGCACTCGTATAAAAATGGTCAGTGATAGAATGAAAGCCAGGTATGATCGTACTGCAAACACTGAGGGCTTTCATGAGGGACAACTGGTTCTATTATATAACCCAAAGCGGAAGAAGGGATTATCCCCCAAGCTACAAACCAGTTGGGATGGACCGTACAAAGTAATCAAGTGGTTAAACGATGTCGTGTACAGAATACAAAAAGCTAACAACCCCCGAACAAAAATGAAGGTCGTACACATATAACGACTAGCAAAATATGGGAAAAGAGATAATGAGCCTATTCGGGACGAACAGGCTTAAGTGGGCGGCATTGTTACGCAAAAATAGTCGAAACGACCTAATATCGTTTCACAATAATAAAGATAAACAACAATATATAAAAAATATATAAAAGGGCAAGACAAGACAGGCAACCAGTGATTGTGAATTCAGTCAGCCTTGCGTGTGGTTGCGTATGAAGTAAAAGTCGTGGTTCGAAGATATCCGCTGTGAACAGTAAGTAAATAGTGTGTGAATAATATCGAACAAGCAATAAATTGTTGTAGCTACTATTGTGTACGTTGTATCGGTTAAGTTTGAACAGTGCCATATAAAAGTAGTGTGACTAATAAAGAGAGTTTCATTGAAATAAACTCATATTTGTTTTTACTTGGTTTGTCATTAACGAACTCATATATACAGTAGCGAATACAAAAAATGCAACGTTGGGTAAAATTATCTTTAAGTGCGATAATTTTAAAAAAATGGTGACCAGTTCAAAATATTTCTTTGGGTTATTAATCCCTACAGTTATAGATACCTATTATCAATAACATTATGTAAATATTTTTAATTAATGATATATTGTTTTGTCATTTATTAAAAAGAGTGCGAATTTCATGGTAGCAATAAAAATGCAACAGCATAAATTTTAATGTGTTTATTTAAATTAAATAGTAATTCTTACAAAAAAAAATCTTTAAATTAATATTTAGTGGCGTAGCCCTTAATTTTTATGACTTTTTGCAACCTCGACTAAAATTTCAAAATTTCTTCTAACTGCCTCTTATTTGACGGATGTTTCCTCTTAACTTCCCGATCTAATAGCTCCCATAGATTTTCTATGGGGTTTAGATCGGGAGACTGTGATGGCCAATCCAAAATATTGACATCATTGTCGCTTAAAAAGTTTCGAGCTAAGCGACTTGAGTGCTTTGGATCGTTATTCTGTTGGAATATGCTACCAGGAGGCATTTTTTCCCGCAGATGAGAAAGCATGTGTTCTCCAAGGATTTCACAGTACTTCTTGGCGTCCATTTTCCTTCGATTTGAGTTAAGGGACCTACCCCATCACGGGAAAACGCACCTGTAAATACGTGACGTAAAATCAATATTTTTTTTAAACATATCGTTCATTACCCCACACCATTATTGATCCACCGCCATGTTTTACGGTTGGAAGTTGATATCTTGGAGAATATCTCTGTCCAGGCGGTCTTCGAACAAAATTTATCCCATCGGAGCCAAACAAATTAAATTTGCTTTCATCGCTCCACAAGACTTTAGCCCATTGTTCATTTGACCAATCCTTGTAACGTTTTGAAAATTCCAGGCGCTTCTTTTTATTGATTGCACTGATGAGAGGTTTCTTTGCGGGTCGTCTCTCATGCAAATTAGCCTCTTTCAACCTACGGCGAACAGTGTGAACGCCTATAGAGACTCCCATTTGCTCATTTGCGAAATTAGCAACGTCCACTGCGGTCTTTCGTGGATCTTTTTTAACCAGTGCAATCATCTGGCAGTCTTGGCGAGATGTAGTTTTTCGAGGATTACCACTACCTGGTTTCCTTTCCACACTATTTCTCAAAGAAAATCGAGATTTAATCTGACATACGGTTGATTGATTTACACCAAAGAGGTGTCCAACTTCACGCATGGATTTTCCTTCTTCTAAGGCTTTAATGATTGCAGTTTTGCTGTCAGCTGAGAGCTGCTTTTATTACAAAACACATGTTGTATAACTTATTTAAGAAATTTTCAATTATAATTAAATAAATAACTTACTTTAACTATTTTTTTATTATGTTGCATTTTTTTTTGCCCGCTAAAAATTTGCACTTTTTTCACTAATTCAAAAATATTTAACTTTTTAAAGCAGAATTTGGAATAAACTGTGGTTACTTTGAAAACTTATAATTGAAAGAATTAACAGCAAAAGAAAATAGATAAATTAGTTACCGTTATTTGGAAACAGATCTTATTAAAGATCATATGGCACAGTGTTGCATTTTTTGTGCTCGCTACTGTAAATGTTTTTAAAAAGGTAGAAACGTAACAATATACTCTATGTGCCGACGTCTGATTATTACAAATTATTCAACAACTAGCTAATACCCGGTGTGCTTCGCTACTCCCATCGAAATTAAATACATAATAATAAAAAATGTATTTATTTAGTAATTAAATTATTTAATTTTTCTTAAAGTTTTATTCTAATTTCATTTGATGACGACAATATATTCCATTTAAATTATAAAATAATACATTAATGAGCTATTTAGTTTTTACTTCCTAAAATTTAATATGCTGTTTTTCTTAAATAAATAATTCTTATTCTGATGCCTTGGGATACACAATATTTTTTGTTTTTTCCCTCTGGTGCGTATACATATAAATCTGTGGGTTTTCTTACTCGCGAACACACGACATAAAGCTGTCCATGTGAGAAACATGGATTTTCTGGATTAAGTTCACAAACTTGCAAGGACTGACCTTGAGCTTTATTAATCGTCATTGCAAATACTAGGCGAATAGGAAATTGCGGGCGCTTGAAATCGAATGGCATCTCAGATTTTTTTTTTTTTTTTTGGCAACTTTATTTATTATTATTTATTTATTTATTTATCATTAATATAATACATAAGAAAGCTAAAATAACCCGCTAAGCTATTGGCTTGTCAGCAGGAAAAGGGTATATTTCTAATACATTATATTTATTGATTGAATAATTCATTGCGAACTTAAAAAATGTTTTTTTAAAAGTTTCTTCCTTCTAAATTCATTATTTTCATTTATTATATGTGTTGGTATCTTATTGTAAATTGTTGGTAACGTGACGCTTAGCTCGTTTCTGCCATATTCATTAAAAAACTGCTTTACTTTATACCTTCCTTGAGCTCGACGTCTTGTATTATATCGGTGATCGATGACATCGAGGAACCTATTGTCTTTATGGAACTCATTAAGTAATGTGAAGTAATATATACTTTTAATGTTTAAAACGTTGAGTTTAGATGCAAGATTGTTTGGATTGTTTATTGCAGTGTTTGTATTTATATTTGTATTTGTGTTTGTTACTGTGTTCGCTGTTGTAGTGTTTGTTGTTGTGTTCATTGTTGTTGTATTCGTTGTTGCAGTATTTTCTGTTGTGTTCCTTGTTGTAGTGTTTGCTGTTGTGTTTGATTCTGTGTTGGTTGTTGTATCTGTTGTTCTTGCTATTGTATTGCTGGTTGTTGGCGATGTGGTGTTTGTTTGCAGATTCCAAGTTATTGCTGAATTGTTAATAGAAGACGAGTTGTTGACTGTATTTACGGCAATATTGTGTTGCATTGTGTTTGGTCGTATGTTGTTGTTGTATGCTAAGTGTAGTATTGAAGTAAAGCGTTCTGTTACTTTGGATGTTGTTGCTACCATAATTTAGAGGGTGATTGTTGTTAAATATATTGTGGATAGAATGATTGTTTTTTCCAAGAATTTTTAATAAGCGGTTTTGTGTATTTTGTAGTATTCTACAATGTGTTGAACCTCCCCATGTGGTCATAGGAATACGTAGCAGCAATATATCAGTTCCGTTTAACTTTCCAGTTATAATGGCCAACTCGATAAGATTGTTCATCATTTTTTTTAGTTGTGGAGGACCAATATTTCTAAGTAAAACACCGTGAACACCGTTTTTTAACTGTAGGTCAAGTGGTGGAAAGCCTGGTAAATCTAACGAATTAAAAAATTCGACTTAGTAATTGAAGACATCCTCATGACATGCATTTAGCTCATCAGCTGACGTTGATCCCGGTATAGCAGGAAGTGTTTGACGAAAATCACCAGCTAATAAAACTAATGCTCCTCCAAATGTGTTATTATTGCTTCTTAAATTCCGTAAAGTGCGATCAAGGGCTTCCAAAGATTTCTTACACGCTATGGTGCTTTAATCCCACACTATGATTTCACATTGTTGCAATACTTTGTCCATATAAGAATTTTTCTTTATGTTACACGTGTAATCTTCGGAAAATTGAGGCTTCAACGGTGGTTTTAGTGAAGAATGCGTTGTTCTAGAACCATTTAAGAGTGTGGCAGCAATGCCGGAAGACGCAGTAGCTAATGCAATATAATTTTGTAATCGAACTTTTGTCAATATCAGTAAAATTAAAAACGTTTTTCCGGTTCCTCAAGGTGCGTCATTCTCTGGTCTTGTTGTAAATTTGGTAACTTTTCTTCCAGTAAAATTTCGAAATTTTAATGATTATATTACGTCTCTCGTCGTAGATTTTGATCGTGTCCATCAGTTCCTAACCTTATCGTCAAGCATTATATTATATATATATTATATATTATATTATCGCCAAGCAATATACATACATAATTGATCATTACAACCCTTCAGTCAGGATTATTGACCTAGTTTCTCACATTACTTACGTTGTGTGTGTTAATTTTATACATAAGTAACGGGACCTACAGTTTAAAGTCGACTCCGAACGACAGATTTTTGAGAAACTTTGCATGGCAATTTTATTTACTCTCAAAGTTTTTGCCAGAAATCTGCTGAGAGGAAATCGCCGAAAAAATACTTTTTGTATTTTATTTTGATGTCTGGCCTGGGACTCGAACCCTGGCTTTACGTCAAATAGGCCAGCACACTAGTAGGCAATGTGCCACGGCAGCTTCATTTGGCTTCAAGTGGCATTAATGCTTCATTATACTTACTGTCAATTATTTCAAGCGTTGCATTGTTGATGGCAATGCCTTGCAACTCTCTACCGGTGTAATATGTCCTCAACCATATATGTTTTAAATTTATTCCACGATACCAATATAATCTATGGGTGGTTGATTACTGCGCATACTACGCTGTCAACAGTACGTAATGTTCCAAAAGATGTTGTCACTCGAACATTAATTAGAAGCATTCTCAAACAAAAATATTCAGCATTTTGTGGATGGTTGGTTAAAGCCCTACTTTTACACACATTTACCTACATTTACTTTCTGTAAAGTAAATCCATTGTCCATTTTCCAGATGCACTGATAATTGAACAACAGTTGGATGGCGCTCGTGAATTGAAAATTCACCATACTGCTTCATTGCTACTAATGTACCTGGCCATTTGATATTACGTAATTTCATTATTTGGATTTTGTAATGAAAATACAGCGATATCAGACCCTTTAGTAACATATTTGCAGATGTATTTGATCGACTTTACTGAATGACAATACTCAACCATAATATGCGCTTTAAATGTTTTTGAAAGCAATAGACAGTAAGGTATTATCCAGCGACTATCAACATTAACATCATTTCCACACACCGTTATTGAAATTGATCGTTCACTATTATCCACAGAACATCAGCGATAAAGTGGGTAGCCATTTCCCGAGATTGTTTCCTGAATCAATTGCCTTGGATATTTTTTATGCTTTTTCCGTCAACCATGCGTGGAGAATTTGCATTAATTGTCCCACATGGACCGTGAATCATATTTTCACCAAAGACATGAAATTTTGCAATAAAATCCATTAAAGATTTTAATCTCTGTTTAAACACGCGTGCTGTTAAATCGTGCCAATGTATTAGTGTTTGACCAGGGGACAATTCAGATAGAATTTCATCCCACTTTGGATTACATATGAATGTAATAAACAAATCTGGGCGTCCGTGTGATAGAATATATGCCATTGCATCTTGACAGTATTGTTGCATATTACGTGGACTGCGAATGTTGCCAGAAGAATTATAGATTGACCACGTTTATTGGGATTGATATCATTATGGGTGTTTAATGCATCCGGAAGATGAATATAATTATCCACTCTTAATTTAGCTTGATTACGCTGTATGTATAATAGGTGCTCTGTTTCAATTTTCACGAACATATCCACAATGTACTGATGAAATAATTCTCGGCAATTAAGAATGTGATTAACAGAATTCTGACGAATCATTATGCGATACATACATACATACATAATTGGCCATTACAACCCTTCAGTCAGGATTACGACCTAGCTTCTCACACCACTTATGTTGTGTGCGTTAATTTTATACATGATTGGCGGGACCTACAGTTTAAAGTCGATTCCGAACGACTGATTTTTGAGAAGCTTTTCATGGCAATTTTTACTCTCAGAGTGTTTGCCAGAAATCTGCTGAGAGGAAGTCGCCGAAGAAATATTTTTCGTTTTGATGTCTGACCTGGGATTATTATGCGATACGCACTCACTTTTTTGCTTGTTGGTTCATCTGAAAGTAAAAAAGACAAAAATAGATTAATAAAACGCTGACTATAAAATTTACCTGACATATTTTTCAAGATATGCGACAAATAAATAATATTTTTTTATCTACCCATTTTTAGACGTAAACAATAACATAACCATCAATATGTATATGTTTTTAGAGATAAATATTTAAATAAAATGAATTTTAGTACTTACTATAAATTTCAGATTTTAATAATTGCTTCATATGGAATTTGCCACACCTAACTGTTTTGGTGTTCTATTAGGCAGATTTTACTATTTACTTTATATGGGAGATGCCACACCCGCTTTTGCAGAACTCTCTATTTTTGTTCAAAATATTTATGTTTAAACAAAAGCCCCTTGTAAAAAATTTGGGGACTTCAACTGTTAAAGTTTTCCAGTTATGCAAATTTTAGTATTTACTTTATATGGAGAGTGCCATGCCTCCTAATGATAGGTCGCCCACTTTTGTCAAAAAAATCATATTGAACCTAAAGATATTCGTACAAAATTTAAGTAGTTTAACTGTTCTGGATATTCAGATTTTATAATTTACTTTATATGGGAGGAGTCGCGTCCACTTTTGCTAGATCGCCTATTTTATATTTAAACTAAAGTTAATTACTTACTTAATTGGCCATAACAACTCGATTAACGCATTTCGGCCTGTCGCAAACGGATTTCCTTGTGCCTCTGCTTCTTGCGCGCCTGCGCTAATTGGTCACACCAATCGATGACATGGCTTTCTCGATTTGGTCCTTCCAACGGATACAATATCGTCCTCTTCGCCGATTCCCGCAGATCCCCACATCAAATACCCGTCTCACCGGAGCATCCTCCTCCATTCGAACGACATGGCCGAGCCAGCTGACGCTGGATATTAATACGCTGTACAACGTCTATGTCGTTTAGGAGCCCATACAGCTCACTATTGAATCGGATGCGGAAATCATCGCCAACTCCCACTGGACCGAAGATATTACGTAGGACTTTTCTCTCGAATACTCTCAAGGCTGCTGCATCAGTTCTTAATAGGTTCCATGCTTCTGCGCGATAAAGAAACACTGGTAGGATGATGGTATAAAGTATTAGTTTTGTCTTACGATAGGTGTTTATGTCTGACGATCCACACTTCCCATTCCTGGTGACATAAACAGGATTGTTTGAATAATGGGAAGTTATCAACAGAAGGCGCTATATTATATTATATTTAAGCTTTCTATTATTTAAAATCGCAATGTAGTTTAATGTAATTTAAGGCCTTTAGCCTGCATAATTTTTTTTTCTGTGCGATCGCTTCCGTTGGTTGGATCCATAAGGATCATTTAATTTTAATTAAATTAATTAATTTTGGAATTGATGGCTTTCGGCCATTCTATGTGTAAAATTAATAAATTAAAAATAATAATAAAATAGTGTTTTGAATCAATGTGTAAAAGAAAAATCTAATAAATAAAGAATAAATGAAATAAGGTGAACAACAAAAAAATTGCATATAAAAAAGGAAAGTGATTTTGTTTGGTTATTTTTTTGGGCATCGGAACCCTGCTAGTTTTGCTGTCTTTTTAGTAGCATATTAATCCCTATTGGAGGAACTGAGGATTCATTTTCCCATGTTGATTCACCCCTCATACAGTCCACAATCGAACATTTGGTCCTTCGAGCCGGATTTTGAAACCTTTTGATTGTTTTATTATACCACAAATTTAAAGAAGGTAAAGTTGTTTTTGTTTTCCTTTTTTTAATTTTCTATTTGGTGGTGATTCATATATTTGTAAAGTTTTGTTGTCTATTCTAACAGAACTTTACTTGTGTATATAGTATAACAGTGAATAGATTTATAAAGTATTGGTGTTATAATTTCCATAGCACGGACATACAGTAGCGAGCACAAAAAATGCAACACTGTGCCATATGATCTTTAATAAGATCTGTTTCCAAATAACGGTAACTAATTTATCTATTTTCTTTTGCTGTTAATTCTTTCAATTATAAGTTTTCAAAGTAACCACAGTTTATTCCAAATTCTGCTTTAAAAAGTTAAATATTTTTGAATTAGTGAAAAAAGTGCAAATTTTTAGCGAGCAAAAAAATGCAACATAATAAAAAAATAGTTAAAGTAAGTTATTTATTTAATTATAATTGAAAATTTCTTAAATTAGTTATACAAATGTGTTTTGTAATAGAAGCAGCTCTCAGCTGACAGCAAAACTGCAATCATTAAAGCCTTAGAAGAAGGAAAATCCATGCTTGAAGTTGGACACCTCTTTGGTATAAATCAATCAACCGTATGTCGGATTAAATCTCGATTTTCCTTGAGAAATAGTGTGGAAAGGAAACCAGGTAGTGGTAATCCTCGAAAAACTACCTCTCGCCAAGACCGCCAGATGATTGCACTGATTAAAAAAGATCCACGAAAGACCGCAGTGGACGTTGCTAATTTCGCAAATGAGCAAATGGGAGTCTCTATAGGCGTTCACACTGTTCGACGTAGGTTGAAAGAGGCTAATTTGCATGCGAGACAACCCGCAAAGAAACCTCTCATCAGTGCAATCAATAAAAAGAAGCGCCTGGAATTTGCAAAACGTTGACCAATCCTTGTAGGTCAAATGAACAATGGGCTAAAGTCTTGTGGAGCGATGAAAGCAAATTTAATTTGTTTGGCTCCGATGGGATAAATTTTGTTCGAAGACCGCCTGGACAGAGATATTCTCCAAGATATCAACTTCCAACCGTAAAACATGGCGGTGGATCAATAATGGTGTGGGGTAAGGAACGATATGTTTAAAAAAAATATTGATTTTACGTCACGTATTTACAGGTGCGTTTTCCCGTGATGGGGTAGGTCCCTTAACTCATATCGAAGGAAAAATGAACGCCAAGAAGTACTGTGAAATCCTTGGAGAACACATGGTTCCTCATCTGCGGGAAAAAATGCCTCCTGGTAGCATATTCCAACAGAATAACGATCCAAAGCACTCAAGTCGCTTAGCTCGAAACTTTTTAAGCGACAATGATGTCAATGTTTTGGATTGGCCATCACAGTCTCCCGATCTAAACCCCATAGAAAATCTATGGGAGCTATTAGATCGGGAAGTTAAGAGGAAACATCCGTCAAATAAGAGGCAATTAGAAGAAATTTTGAAATTTTAGTCGAGGTTGCAAAAAGTCATAAAAATTAAGGGCTACGCCACTAAATATTAATTTAAAGATTTTTTTTTTGTAAGAATTACTATTTAATTTAAATAAACACATTAAAATTTATGCTGTTGCATTTTTATTGCTACCATGAAATTCGCACTCTTTTTAATAAATGACAAAACAATATATCATTAATTAAAAATATTTACATAATGTTATTGATAATAGGTATCTATAACTGTAGGGATTAATAACCCAAAGAAATATTTTGAACTGGTCACCATTTTTTTTTAAATTATCGCACTTAAAGATAATTTTACCCAACGTTGCATTTTTTGTGCTCGCTACTGTACATTAAGAATTTATCGGATATTAAAACCGAAATGGTTTTATCATACACTGGTAATCTCATTACTTTTGGGTTAAAGGTAATTAATTTTTAAATCGAAGGGTCAGTTGATAATCGAGTTCAACAACCCAGATTGATGATTGTCTGTAGTTGTCCGATGAAATGGTGATAATTAGTAATAGTGTGCTGGCGGAATAGCAAAGTCTATTACCATTAATGGCGATCCTTGAAATCCCCCTTCTGGATGACAACGACACCCATAAATTAATGTTATTTATTTTTATTATTGGTAAATCTGTATTTTAATAGATTTGTGATCGAATGGAAGTTTTAATTTTTTTAATTCAATTTTTGAATTGAAGAACCAAGAGGAAATTTATTTCTGGCATTTGTTTCTTGTTTTTTAATATTTTGATTTATTTGCTTTACATTTTGTTTGGAAATTTTTGGATCCATTTTGAAGCTGAATGTAATAAAGTTTCGGATTGCTACAACAATCTTTGTTGATATTTTGAAACAAAAGTAATTATCGGAGCTTTGCCATTGGAAATCTGTCGTTTTAGTTCAATTCCGAATAGTGCGTAACATTGGAGATATACGTCCATATGTTATTGGACCTTTCTATATTGATTTGTGGTTAAAGGATCTATTTACAATGCGGAGTACCTTTTATTTGATTTCGCTGAGGTAGCAAACGATCGTAGTGCTACTATATTTAAGGCATAATCTATTATTTCGATTATATGTTATTGTTATTTGATAATTTCATTGAAATATTTATCGGTGGTTCTGTTGTCCTCCTGTTTAGCTTCCTTATATCATTTTTTCCACTTAATTGTGAATTTAGTCGTTTTTGGAATTTGGAATCAATATGCCCAATTATTGACTTTTGAAACATTTGCCCAAATGTTTATAGATTTTGAAAGAGAATTTAATACGACTCAGGAAGGTAATACGGCCTTCTCTATCGAATGTAATATTAAATAATAACACAGATTATTTATTTATTGTTTGGTCTTTATTATAATGATTATGCTTATCTATAATAAAAACTTAACTTAAGCTAAACGTCTTAATGTCTAACATTTCATGAGTGTGGGAATATGCTGAGACAGCATAATACATGTTGTCTAGCATTTATGCAGTGTGGACAATATCAACAAGAATGTGTTGATATTGAGTTGCATACAGAGGGTATGGCAACTAAGACTTGTCAAACACACTACACCTTCCCTCTTAACGAAGAACGATCAACATAAGTTGATTGTTCTTTTACAAAGGTAAAAAAATGATAATAATAATTATTAGAAATGGTAATAAAATGTAATGAGAATAAAACTTATCTAATTTCACTATTTATATTTATCATGGCTGATGCAATAACAGCATTACAACATGCTACATGTATACATTTGTTATGTAGTGAATTCGAACCACCTTTAAGGATTCATGAATCAAGGTTTTGGTCCATTGCGTTTAAGAAACGCAATATTTGGAAAGATTCATCGAAATTTCCTGTGAGATTGATTTGAAAATATATATATAAGTACCAGATTTCGAATTGAAGTTGAGTACTCAAACAAAATGGCATTGTTGTTCCTTTAAACTAGGAAAGTGATATAATCATCATTAAAATGCAGACGACATATAAATTAATTGAAAGTTAACACAGAATTCCTGAGACATTATTCAGTTTTATCAGCAGGAAGCGTAATGGTAGGCAAAATATCATTATTAGTAAGTTGTGCCTTTTTGTAAAAATGGAAGAAACGCTGGAGCAACTTCATCAAATACAGGAAATATGTCTGAAAGAACTTCAGCAAATACCATCTAACTAAGAGCAATATTACACATTTATAAGACACCTATTAGAACACTTAACAAAAGTGTGGAAAAACGATAGCAATTTCTTCCCCGAATTTGACGCAATCTTAACCGATATAACAGGCATAATGGATTATAGCCGAAAACTGAATCCACAATTACAAATGCACATTAGAAAATTGTCAATATTCCACTTCTGACATTGGAAATGGGATCAACAACCACTTATACCCGACCGAAGAATTTGATGCTTAAAGACGAAGAAGCAGATGATTTCGACCATAAGAAATTGTTACTAAGAAGAATTTATCAGGAAGATGCCATCATAGATGCAGCTATAGTGTAAATTGAAAATGTCGAATAACAATTCTTTTGAAGATATAAATAAATATATGAAAACAATAAGTAATAATAAATCTAAATTCCTATTCATTTAATAATAAACATTACAACAAGAAATCATGTAAATGTTGATAATTGTATATTGAAAATAAAAATGATAATATTGAGAGGGTTAATGTGATTAAATATTTGGGTGTAATAATTGATAATACATTGAACTTTGACGAACATTTAAATTATATTGGAATTAAAATTGCCAAGAAGATTGGAATTCTGTCTAGATCAACTAAATTATTACATAAGAATTATAAAAAGAAAGTATATAATAGCATAATTTTAGCGCACTTTCTTTATTGTCCCTCAATACTGTTTCTATTAATTATGTCTCAGATGGACACATTACTTACTTACTTACTTAATTGGCCATAACAACCCGATTAACGGATTTCGGCCTGCCGCAATACATCCTTCCAGGCGCCTCTGCTTCTTGCGCGCCTACGCCAGTTGGTCACACCAATCGATGACAGGGCTTCCTCGACTTGGTCCTTCCAACGGATACAAGGTCGTCCTCTTCGCCGACTTCCGCAGATCCCCGCATCAAATACCCGTTTCGCCGGAGCATCCTCCTCCATTCGAACGACATGGCCGAGCCAGCGCAGCCGCTGGATATTAATACGCTGCACAACATCTATGTCGTTGAGGAGCTCATACAGCTCACTGTTAGATCGGATGCGGAAATCATCGCCAACTCGCACAGGACCGAAGATCTTACGTAGGACTTTCCTCTCGAATACCCTCAAGGCTGCTGCATCAGTTCTTAATAGGGTCCATGCCTCTGCGCCATAAAGAAGCACGGGTAAGATGAGCGTCTTGTAGAGTATTAATTTTGTCGCACGAGAGAGGTCTCTGCTGTTCAATTGCCTATTGAGACCATAGTAGCACCTGTTGGCAAGAGTAATCCTGCGTTTGATCTCCAGACTGACATCATTTTTGGTGGTAACGGCGGAGCCAAGATAAATAAATTCCTTGACTGTATCAAAAGTATAGTTATCGGCCGTAATCTGAGAATCAATACGCCGCACGTCTCTACTTGTCGACAACATATACTTTGTTTTGCCCTCATTTACTGCCAGACCCATCTTCTTAGACTCCCGTTCAATAGCGCTAAAGGCAGCAGTAACATCTCGCTTGGTACGCCCTATGATGTCGATGTCGTCAGCGTACGCAAGCAATTGGACACTTTTTTGAAAGATAGTGCCATTGCGATGCACTCCTGCCTTTCGCAGAACACTCTCCATGACGAAGTTGAAGAGGTCGCATGATAAGGGGTCGCCTTGTCTGAAACCTCGCACGGTATCAAAAGGTTCGGAGAGGTCCATTCCTACCTTGACGGAGCTGCAGGAATTGCTCAACGTCATTCTGCATAGCCTTATCAGCTTCGCAGGTATACCGAGCTCAGACATTGCGGCATAAACACGATCCCTTATGGGGCTATCGAAGGCTGCCTTATAGTCGACAAAAAGATGGTGTGTGTCGACTTGTTTTTCGTGGGCCTTTTCCAGGATTTGGCGCAGTGTGAAGATCTGGTCTATGGTGGATTTGCCAGGTCTGAAGCCGCACTGATAAGGTCCAATCAGTGTTTTGACGAGTGGCTTCAGTCGTTCACACAATACGCCTGTAAGAACCTTATATGCGATAGGGAGAAGGCTAATACCCCTGTAGTTGGCGCAGATTGTGGGGTCTCCCTTTTTCAGGACAGGACAGAGGACACTGAGGTTCCAATCGTTGGGCATACTTTCTTCTAGCCATATTTTGTAAATAAGCTGGTGCATGCGCCCTACCAACTCATTACATCCGGTCCTAAACAATTCAGCGGGGAGGCCATCAGGACCTGCCGCTTTATTGTTTTTTTCTTCATAGCTAGGCGGCGGAATCTCCACGCCGTCATCATTGATCGGGTTCGGAACATCATCTCTAGAGGCGGTATTGGTGTCGTCATCGCCTTGTAGCAGAGTAGAGAAGTGTTTCCTCCACAACCTCAGCACCCCCTGCGGATCTGTAACCAGGTTTCCGTTCTCGTCCTTGCAAGAAGACGCTCCGGGTCTATAACCCTCGGTTAGACGCTTAACCTTCTGATAAAATTTTCTAGCGTCATTCCTACGTCTATACATCTCGACTTCCTCACGCTCACGCCTTTCCTGCTCCCTTTTCTTGCGTCTGAAAAGGCGACTCTCTTCCCTTCTCTTCTCTCTGTAGTTCTCGACAATGGCTCGCGTAGCAGCAGACTGCAACGTCTTCTTGTATGCGGCGTTTTTCGCTGCAGCTACCTCGCGACACTCCTCATCGTACCATTGATTTCGTTGGGGTGGGCGCTCGAAACCAAGGACTGTTTCCGCGGTAGTGCGCAAGGAGTGGGAGATGTTGGCCCACAGTCCTCCAATGTCGTTGAGATTAGGTGGGGATCGACGGAGCTTATCCGAGAGTTGAGCGGAGAACGCCTCAACTGTCCCTTGTGATCGCAGCTTCCTGACATCCAGCTTCCGCAGTGTACTAGAGCGCGCCATCCTCGAGGCGCTAATGCGCAATCGAAACTTGGCTGCGACAAGGTAGTGGTCCGAGTCAATGTTCGGACCTCTAAATGTGCGCACATCTAGTACACTGGATACATGCCTTCCGTCAATCACAATATGATCGATCTGGTTGGAAGTTGATCGATCGGGGGACCTCCAAGTGGCCTTGTGGATGTCGAGATGTTGAAACCTGGTGCTACATACTACCATGTTACGCGCCGCGGCGAAATCGATCAGCCTCATACCATTGGAGGTAGTGTTCGCGTGGAGGCTGAACTGTCCGACAGTGGGGCCAAAGATACCTTCCCGCCCGACCTTTGCATTAAAATCCCCGAGGACAATTTTTGCGTCATGGGCCGGGCACTTATCATATACGTTCTCGAGTTTAGCGTAGAAGGCATCCTTAACCACATCGTCCTTATCTTCCGTCGGGGCGTGAGCACAAATCAGGCTGATGTTGTAGAATTTTGCCCTGATGCGGATTGTGGCTATTCTTTCGTTCACAGGTGTGAACCCAGAGACAAGGTGGCGAAGTCTCTTATTAACCACAAATCCGCATCCAAATTCGTGCTTATCAACATGGCAGCTGTAGTACACATCGCAAGATGCTAGCCTTTTGCATCCTTGCCCTATCCATCGCATTTCCTGTATGGCAGTGATGTCAGTCCTACATTTCTTGAGGGCATCCGCCAGCTGGGCGGAAGCGCCCACCCTGTGAAGGGTGCGGACGTTCCAAGTGGCTATTCTTAAATCGTTGTCCTTTGAACGTTTGCCGTGGTCGTCAACTTTAAAGGGGATCTTTTTGGAATTATGTATATTAGTTTTCATTGGAGTAAAGTTTTTACGTGGTGGGTTCCAAGCCCTACGCACAACCCAAATTTAACGTCCGCATTAGTTAACATCTAGCGGGTACTAGAATGCCATCCAGGAGGGGCCGCGAGGAGGCTGCGTGTCAACTTGAATACAGCAAGACAAGGATCGTCCTGGTGGTCGCCATGTTGGCCACAGTCAGAAACTTTACCTTGTTTGCATGCATCCCATCCCTCCAACATGGACACATTACAGAAACTGCAAAATAGGGCAATGCGTTTTATTTTACATAAGGATTATTATATCAGTATAAGAATCATGTTGAATGAATTAAATTGGCTTAATGTCGGACAAACTATAATGTTACATATAATGAAATTTATACATAAGATAAAGTTAGAACATACACTGCGACAGCCTGAAGGATGAACAAAAGATACATTACCATGTGTAGTGATAATTGAAAACCTTCACCCCATAAGAGTTAGGAATACATATTTTGTATATAAATAAAATGTGTCTTTTATTAAACACTACATAATGAAATGAATTAAGAAAGAATGATTTAAAAAAAAATTAAAAAAAAGGCAAAAATTGATAAAATGAATTCCCTATTGAAATATCTACTGTTTATTGATTTCCTACTCAGCATCGATAAGCAGAAGTACATAAAATTTACACATATAAGGAAATGGATTGTATCGAAGGATAAACAATATACTCTAAGCGTTTTAAACAAAATCGAAAAACATACAACATCTTCATCAAACATCGACAAATATTATTTCCACACCACCTTCATCAGCCGGAGCTGGTGGTGGACGCAACGATTCCTCATCAACATTTACGTGTGGTCAGCGTTATTCAATTGGCTCAGCGGCAAATGTACAGTCCACACTAACGTCAACACCGACTTCCAGTCGCACTACAGTATCATCATCATCATCATCATTGCATACTGCAATGGGACAAACGAAAATACCTCATCATTTGTCTTCAGCGCTATCATCGGCAGCGTTGCCTGCTACAGTAGCTGCAGTAACGTCATCACCTACAGTCGTCACACCAGTATCGTCATCGTCATTATTATCATCATCTATTCGTCCAAATGTTCAAACAAAGCCTGAGGAGGAGGAAATTTATCTTTGACGTAAGTTTTCTAAAGAAGTTGAAATCTAAAATTAATTATTTATCAAGTAATAATAGTTTTAACACGTTCCCTGCCAAGCCGTTTATGAGAAGGTGTCATTTCTAGGCCACGTGTATCATTTTCGGTACACGACAACTACTTTTATAAATCTATAAAAAAAAAAGTTCTTTTTTATTTTTGAAAAAATCTATTTTATTTTCAAAATTATTCAAAGGGCAAAATGCACAAAATAACAATAAAAAATTAAATTTATTTCATATAGAAGAAGGTACATACGGGCAATGTACTAAAAAAATATATATTTTACTCAAGTTTGAGTACATTATTATAATTTTTCATACTTTCTGCATACCATGGAATGGCTGAATCTTTTTACTGGTCTATCATTGCAGTTTTGCAACTCATGGTGGTGTACTTCTAGAAGGTAGGACATGGTCATCTTCTTCAGAAAATCCGTCATTGTTTGTATTACATAAATGTGAAATTAATAACTTTCTATATTTTAAAAGGTGAAATTAAACTATTGTTTCTTGTATTATATAAAATCGACGCATTTACAACTGTCGTATTCAATAAAAGTTCAAAAGTGGTCCCATAACTAATGACCACGTCGCGTGTACCGTTATCGGTACATCACTCTAAAATTGCTCTAAACATCATTACGTTACATAAAATAGTCCTGCTAATAATTAAATTTTGGGTATAAACGTTTTAAATTAAAAAGTTCAGCTTGGCGTAGAAATGAGGTTCAGCGTGCACCGAAAACGGTACACGTGGCAGGGAACGTGTTAAGAAGCAATTTTAATTAGAATGCTCATATATCGGTAAATATCATAACTAAAGATTAACAAATTTAATCCCGTATTACAAAAATTCAAATTATTTTTGAAAAGTTTTTAAAGTATAAATTTTTCCCCATGCATTTTGATAGCTTGGAACAATAAGGAGTAAATAACTAAATCTCGTGTGTAAATGAAAATTTCCAAAATTTTTACTATGTGAAAATTGAAAAAAAATCAATTATAACGCAATATCAAAACCTTCAACCCATAATAGTTTTCGATGTAGACAGTATTATAAATTAACTATACAGGCACTTAAACCATGCCTTCTCTTTTTAGTAAGAGCACTAAGGTCTATCTATTTAGTAGACCATTACCTTTAATTTTATTTTTAAAGGTCTTAGTATGTATACCCGGGGAATTTAGCAGACAATCATTAATTGAAAGTCTCCAGATTGTCAGACCCTTGTTACCAGCTATTTTTTCAAGCTTTGGAAAGAATAGATCTAGATCTATTATTCCATTAATAACAGAGTCATCCAACGTAATTCGATAAATGCAACTATGGCATTTTCGGTGCTCGACTTTACTTAAGATTTTTATCTTAATACAATGTCTTAATACAAAAATTCAAGAATGGGTTATAAAAATTCTCAATTGAGAAAAAAAAAATTTAAAAAAAAATTTAAAAATGGTGCCATTTTGTAATCAAAAATTTGTCAATCGTGGAATTTAAAAGAGAATGGATAGAACAAATGTAATCCATGCTAAATCATTCCATGTGCAATGCTGCTAAATGTTCTGCCATAAAAATGATTATATTAAATTAACATATTTAAAAAAAAAAAAAAAATATTAGTAATAAAAAAATTTTCAATTTGAATCAATAAAAAGTTATTATCTTTTTATTTCTAACCTTAAATTAGCAGAAGTAGTAGTTAAGCAATCATGTAAATATAGTAATAAAGTAAAAGACAAGGGAAATTCAAATTAAGAACTTAATTAAAATCAAAAGAAATGAAATTCTTTTCTCTCTTTTTTTTTCACCACTGGAAGGACTCGTAAGTGTCGCAGCAGTTCAAACTAATAAAACACTGAATATTATTTATTTTATATAAAGAAATATTTTAATAATTAAGTAAATTAATTACAACCTTCCAAAACTAATCTAACTAAACTAAACTAATCTTTATAAAACTAATTTAGAATATTTTTGTTAATAATTAGTTTTAAATTTTATTTCCTGTTATACTTTTTTTTTTTTAATACTAGTCTTATATATACGTTTGCAAAGTTGTAGATTGTATTTTTAATTCATATAACTTAAATATATATATATATATTTTTTTTTATTTAACAATGCATTAATGCCTTTTTTTAAGACAAGGGAAATTTAAATTAAGAACTTAATGAAGTTCTTTTCTCACTATTTTTTTTTTCTAAACATTTCCACAAATGTATTAATAAAACAGGACATTTAAAAATAAATGCACATCAAAATAATTAAACTTAAATTTAATAAAGAAATAAATTAAAAATTTAAATTTTAATAAGATACTTGCAAGGAATGAAAAAATAAAAAAACGTTAAAAACTTATTACAAACTCTAGAAACAAATATTTTTTTTTTTTCGCCACTGGAGGGACTCGTAAGTATAGCAGCTGTTTACAATTAAAATATATAATACTATTTAAAAAAAAACAAAATATAAAATATTTATCAAAAAAATCAATTAAAAAAAAAGATAAGAAATATTTTGATTAGGGATTTCTTTTAACTTAATTAACAATTATTAGCAGCGCATAAAAATGAATTAATAATGATATTATACAATTATAATTAAACCCTTTAAACTTTTATTCCTTACATACATACATGTATAATTGTATAGGCGGCTTTATTTTTTTTTTATAACTTTCAACATTTCTTTGTTTTTAAATCACTTATAATTTCTTTTCTTTTTAAACTTTCTCTTTAAACAATTTTATATTTAACATTTCATAGAGTTTAACTTTACTGGTATTATTTTTTAATTTTTATTTTATATTTAAAAGCCATAAAATATTTGATATTTTTTTTTATTGTTGCAATATGTTTTCTATAGCAATAACATGATATTTAATTTTTTTTCTTTTTTTTAAGTTTTAAAAATTAATATCCAAGTCCAAATTCTATGCGATATAATCAATTGATAACAGACATCAAAAGTCAATAAGAATAATAATAATAAAATATGTATGTCGTCTGTATATGTATATAAATGTATACATCATATAAAAATTTAAAAAGGAGAAAGAGACAGAGAGAGAGAGAGATTTATATTTTTAAAGATTTTTTACATTTTTTATTATCAATGAAGAAAAGAAAACAAAAAAATTTCAAAAATCAAATCAAATACCATATTTTATTAACTTGGTTAACGAATATGTTTGTTTTGTATTTTTTTTTTATTTTTATAAGTATTTGGGTCTGTTCTGTTCGTTTCATATTTTATTTTTATTTGAATATCTTTTATTTAAAAGCCTTAAATTTAATTTCTCGTTTTTTTTTAATTCGTTTTAACAATAATAACAACAATTATTATAAAAAATTTTACATTTTTTTGTGTAATTTTTGTTTTTGAATTGACATTCTTAAGCACAACTAAATTTAATGCCATCATCACTTGAGTAACAATTTTGACAGTGTAACTTATGATTGCGCACTCGTACATCCGTACCGTTTAGACCACAGAAGACGTACAGAATGGAAACGGAATTTTGACGTTTACATAATTTTGGTGAAAGGGACAGCAAATATTACCAAAAAGTATTTCTGTCCCTGTCTGATTATTTATGTTTTGTTTATTTATGTTAGTTAATTTTTAGGGTGGGTTTTTATTTTCTAATTTGGTAGAAATTTATGATATTTTTGTAAAATAATAGACTATTTGTGAAAGGAAATGAACTGTTGTATTGGGGAAACGTAATACGGAACTAATGTATTTGGTGACACATTTCAGCGATTGTCACTAACTTAGTATTTAACCAATTGAGAGGTATATTCACAAACTCCTGAATCAAAAAGTTATGAGCATATATTTTGTTATATTTTTATTTCTACTTGTCTTTTACACACGGAACTTGTTTCATTGTTAAGAGAAGATGCTAAGAGTTCGATTAATAATAAAAAAATTACCGAATTTTAACTTTTTCATTCAAGAAATTAATAAATACTAGTAATATACACAAAGTTCTGCAAGAAAAAAATTTTATGAGTAATAGGACTTATTTGATCTTGATGTATTTAGTTTCTTACTTACCTTTTGCACAAGAAACTATATTCATTACGACCAAAAACTACATACATTTCGATTAATAATTAAATATTTAAGAATCTTTAAACTTTTCATTGAAGAAATTAAAAAATATTCAAAATTTTCCCTTTTTTAACACAAAATCAATCTTTGTTTACATTTAATTTTTCAACTTTATCCACACAGTTTTCACTCTGTATATCTATTGCTTCTAACACATTTGCTTTGCAAAACGTATAATACATTTTTTGTCTCCCTCTAAAAAATTATGTAAAATTATGCTAAGTGAGGTTGTCAAACGTCAAAGTTTTTCCTTCTGTGCATGTTCTGTGGTTTAGACCATCACCCAGTCGTACATGACAGACACAGCATTCGAAACAGTTGATGTGATAGAATAACAATAACGATCCAATAATCATTGCTGCTCCACGTCAACCAACATAGATGCAAAAATTACCTAATTCGTCGCCACAGTGTGAACATTTCTTTCTTTTTTAAATAGTTCGAGTTTTTATACATATTTGGTTTTAAGTATGTAAATTTGATTATATGTATGATTATGTAGTATTTTGTATTTTGTTTGAAATCTTTTTTTTTTTTTTTTTTTATTTATTTAAGAAAGAAAATAATTTTTTTTTTTTTTTTTAAGTTAAAACAGAAAAATTATTAAAGCAATCGATTTAGTTTTAATTTTCATTTCTTGTTCAGGAATTTTTTTTTAAATCGCTTTATATCTTTTGTGTGTTTATTTATTTATTCTTGTTGGCATTTAATTCTCACTGTTAAGTTTCCATATTTTAATATTTTTTTTGTTTTTTTTTTTTTTTGTTTTAAGTTTCATTTTTCATTTCATAGAATTGTTTTGTTTTATTTTTTGTATTTATTTTGTGATTTGTTAAATTTGGATTCTTTTTTTTTTCAATAATTCTGTGGAATGACACAATGAAACACTGTTTGTTTCGGCTTTTAATTTGAAACTTGTTTTGCTGCACTTATTTTTTATATTCTCTTATTTTGTTTTTAATGATTTTTTTTTTATTTCCTTTACAATGCTTAATTAATTTAACGGATTTGTTGTTGTTGTTATTGTTGTTTTTTCCTCAGATTTTCATCTAACACTTGCATTTCGATTTTTATTTATATTTTTATTTTTTATCGAATGATTGTATTTCTTTTCAAAGACTAAATCATACAATTTATTTTATTTTTATTATTATTTTATAATATTTTATTTCCATAGTTTTTTTTTTAATTTTTTGGGTTTTATTGATTTGGTTTTTTAGTTTTTATTTCTTCACTTTAATTTTTATGAATAATTTTTAAAATTAATTTTTTATTTATATTTCAGAAAAATTTTCGTGTTTTTTTTTGTGTAGGCACAAGAATACTCTTTTTTTTAGGTCTTTTCTTCTTTGCTTCTTTTCTTTTCAATACTTTTTCTTTCGTTTTTTTTTTTTTGCCAAGTTATGTTTTTATTTTATATTTTTTTTTTTTTAATTAATTAAACAATTAATTAATTAATCACTCACTCGTATTATATATTTTATTAAAAGTTTTTACTCTGTTGTTGTTGTTTACTTTTACACTGTTATTGTTTATTTTCTTGTAATTAATTTTTATTGTTTTTCATTTTTTTTTTTATAGATTTTTGTTTATATTGGTAAATTTTGTTAAATGGTTTTAAACAATGGTATTTAGAGTTTTTTTTTTTTTTGTTACTATTTAATTTAATTATAATTATTATTATTAGAATTGTTGTTCTTTATTTAAATAGGATACGTGACAGGATCGCCATGTAATATTAAATAATAACACAGATTATTTATTTATAGCGGGAACAGCCGCTAATGCGACTGTTCCCTTGTTTGGTCTTTATTATAATGATTATGCTTATCTATAATAAAAACTTAACTTAAGCTAAACGTCTTAATGTCTAACACTTCATGAGTGTGGGAATATGCTGAGACAGCATAATACATGCTGTCCAGCATTTATGCAGTGTGGACAATATCAACAAGAATGTGTTGATATTAAGTTGCATACAATATCAACAAGAATGTGTTGATATTGAGTTGCATACAGAGGGTATGGCAACTAAGACTTGTCAAACACACTACACGAAATTCAGAGAGAAGAATGTAGGTTGTTATGGGCAAAAGTCAAGGACGCTTATGAAGCTTTTGCTACAGGAGATGAGGAGGATTTAGAAGATGATCGAGAGGCAGCACGGGAACTTTTCAGGCATTGTCGTTTGGGATATATTTCAGTAGCTGGCCTGATGAGTGAGCTCTCTCAGAATTTTGCCAATCATCCAGAGATGTACTCCACCCAAATTGATCAAGGCGACAGGAATCTCTTTCGGAACCACATACAGTTACCACCATGTACCATGGAGGTATTTCATGGCGACTACAAATCCTGGCCATCTTTCCGGGATATGTTCACAGCGGTGTATGTGAATGGTGCTAATATTTCACCTGTCGAGCAATTATTTTATTTGCGGAAGTTTACGCGAGGTGAGGCATTGGAAATTGTCAAAAAATCATCCTTGACGACCCATGGTTTTCAGGAGGCGTGGTTTAACTTGAAGGACAATTACGAGAATAAGAGGATTTTGGTGAATTCTCAACTGAAGGTTTTGTTTACCCTCGCACCTCAAATCCGAAGCAGCCCACGACATCAAGAGGTTGCAGCGGGATATTAATAATTCGATATCGGCACTTCGGATGCACGATATTGATATCTCTACTTGGGATCCGATTTTTATTTATTTATGTTCCACCAAGTTGCCAGTGTTGACTTTGTCTCTCTGGGAACAGGTGGAGATCCCAAAACAAGGTGGAGATCCCTAAATGGAAGGATTTGGATAATTTTTTGACTTCTAGAAAGTGTGTATGAAATTCGGAATTTTGAACCAGTTGGTAATGGCTCTAAGCCTGCCCCTCTGACTCTTTCCAGCTCGAAAAGGGGAGTTCGATCTTTTTCCACGAGATTAAATAGGAGACTTTGTAGATATTGTTCGGGAGATCATTTGTTGAATATTTGTCCGAAATTTTTGGATTTATCTCCTGAGGGAGAAAAGGTACAATCTTTGTATCAATTGTCTGACAGGTGGTCATAGACTCAATAAGTGTAGGAGTTCTCTTGATTGTTTGGTGTGCAAGTTGAAGCACCACACTCTATTGCATCGAGAATTGTAAGGATTCTCTTCGGGCGCTTTGGATGCGTCTAGTTCTAGTGGGGCAGTCAAGTCAAATGGTGAGTTCCGAAATTGTTTTGCTGCTACATCGAGGCAGATTCTTTTGGGAACAGCCATAGTTGGTATTCGCCATCGAGGGCAAAATATTTAGGGCAAATATTTAGAGCTAGGGCCCTGATAGATTCCGGATCTCAGGCAACTTTTATTTCGGAAAAGTTGCAGAGAAAATTAGGACTGCCATCAGTTCGGATGAATGCCAAAGTTTCAGGTTTAAACGGAACCTCTACGGGTAAAGTTCAAAAACAATGTTCGTTTGTCCTGACTTCGCCTTTGGACGATAGGTTTAAGGTAAAGACAACGGGTTTAGTACTACAAATCGACTGGGATGTTACCTAATTCAAACGTTGAAATTTCGAAATCAGCGGCTTTTTCGGGGATTTCTTTGGCTGATCCGAAATTCGTGAAAATCGGTCACATTGACATTCTTATTGGTGGTGACATATACCCTGACATCTTGTTGGAGGGTGTCAAGAAGAATATTTGTGGGGCCCTAATTGCACAGGAAAGTGTATTTGGCTGGATTGTAACTGGACTATTACCAGAGCGGAATTCGGAAGAGCGCTTTACTTTTGAATCAGGTTACGCGAAAATCGAAGTTGGAAAGAAATCCGGACAAATTTTTAAGCCGACTAATCGATGCCCTCAGGTGCTGCCAAATAGGCCCAAGTCCCACTCAGGTGGAATAGATAAGACTTTCCGTAGAAGGACTTACTGTCAAAATTCGAAGAAGAATGTTAAAGTTGGTGACACAGCAGTAGTAAAGGAAGGTATAGGACCTATCACTGAATGGCGTTTAGGTCGCATTCGAAAGTTATGTTTGGGTAACAATGGTTATGTGAAAGCAGTTGATTTGGTAATTGACCGTAGGACAATTACAAGGCCGATTGGGAGTCTTGTAATTCTTCCATCGAACTAAATATTTTGAAAACAAACTTGGCTCATAGTGTCATGGTACCCCGAGGAAATCCAAGACATGTGGAAATGTCGAGAACGATAAATTGATTGAGCCACGACCATACCTGGTGGACTTGTGAGAATACGGGCCGCTGAAGTTAAACCTTCCATTTACCGGGCAATAGACCTAGTTCGTCTGTCCCTAGGAAGGTTAGATTAGAAAACTGACGCATTGAAGAGGATAACCCGACCACTAGCCCAGGAAAATAACGGACCTCGTCCGTCCTAGTAAACCACCAATGGACCTAGTTCGTCCCATGGTCGTGAGAGCTGAAGACCTAGTTCGTCGGAAGCTCTAGTTCCGATTTAGTGGAGGGACAATAAGACTCAAGATTCGATACCCAATCTTAGACCATGACACTTATCTCGGACTAATTTCTGACGGATCAGAGTTGGAGTTGCTGCAAGATGTCGAGTTTTTGGTTTCCTATTATTTTGTGATATGAAACTAATATGAAAGTTTTTTCTTTTGATTTTTTTTCTTTTCATTAGGTGGAGGACATCTTTTTGGTTGCAGTACTGCAAGGGGGCTGGCATGTTTATGTCTGACGATCCACACTTCCCATTCCTGGTGACATAAACAGGATTGTTTGAATAATGGGAAGTTATCAACAGAGAGCGCTATATTATATTATATTTAAGCTTTCTATTATTTAACATCGCAATCTAGTTTAATGTAATTTAAGGCCTTTAGCCTGTATAATTTTTTTTTCTGTGCGATCGCTTTCGTTGGTTGGATCCATAAGGATCATTTAATTTTAATTAAATTAATTAATTTTGGAATTGATGGCTTTCGGCCATTCTATGTGTAAAATTAATAAATTAAAAATAATAATAAAATAGTGTTTTGAATCAATGTGTAAAAGAAATCTAATAAATAAAGAATAAATGAAATAAGGTGAACAACAAAAAAATTGCATATAAAAAAGGAAAGTGATTTTGTTTGGTCATTTTTTTGGGCATCGGAACCCTGCTAATTTTGCTGTCTTTTTAGTAACATATTAATCCCTATTGGAGGAACTGAGGATTCATTTTCCCGTGTTGATTCACCCCTCATACAGTCCACAATCGAAAAAATGTTAATTCCGTGGACTGTATTTGGGGGAGGAGAGCTCACAAACAAAATGAGGATATCGTTTTAGTATCGAAAAACACTGAAAGAAAAGGAACTATGATTAGAAGTGTTCCAAATTTTTTCTTAACACATCGCCAACACTTTCCTTTATGAAATATTTAATTATTTTGTTCGCTGTTGGATGTCCTTTCTCTTTCTATTGTTGCACTACTTCCGTTTTTTTTATCGTTGAGAAAAAGTTCAATTTTTATTTTATATTAATTTTAAAGGGTTTTTTTTATTCGTAATAAATAAATAATAAATAATAATTATTATGTATACAATGAGTAAGGTACAGAAGATCGTTCGATAAACACAAAATTTTACTTATTTATTTGTTTGCAAAATTTATAAATGAATTTATATATATTTTTTTTTAAGTTTAATATTTCTCTTATGGCTCTAGTTTTTATATTTTATATTTTTATGTTTTCTGTATGAAAATTATCTTAAGGTTTTGTTTTGTCTAGCAATAATAATTTTTTTTTTTTAATATACTGTTTAGCACAAGTGATCCTTCAGGATTAACAAAATGCTACTCAATTGCCTATAGAGACCATAGTAGCACCTGTTGTCAAGAGTAATCCTGCGCTTGATCTCCAGACTGACATCATGTTCGGTGGTAACGGCGGAGTCCAGATAAATGGATTCCTTGACTGTATCAAAAGTATAGTTATTGGCCGTAATTTGAGAACCAATACGCCGCACGTGTGTGCTTGTCAATATCATATACTTTGTTTTGCCCTCATTTACTGCAAAACCCATCTTCAATAGCGCTACAGGCAGCAGTGACATCTTGCTTGGTACACCCTATGATGTCGATGTCGTCAGCGTATGCAAGCAACTGGACACTTTTTTGATAAATAGTGCCATTGCAATGCACTCCCGCCTTTCGCAGAACACTCTCCATGACGAACTAGAAGAGGTCGCATGATAAGGGATCGCCTTATCTGAAACCTCGCATTATATCAAAGGGTTCGGAGAGGTCCATTCCTACATTTACGGAGCTGCAGGAATTGCTCAAAGTCATGATGCATAGTTTTATCAGCTTCGCAGGTATACCGACCTCAGACATTGCGCAAAAACACAATCCCTTATGGGGCTATAGAAAGCAGCCTAATAGTCGACAAAAAGATGGTGTGTGTCGACTTATTTTTCGTGGGTCGTTTCCAGGATATGGCGTTGTGAGAAGAACTGGTCGATGGTGGACTTTCCAGGTCTGAAGCCGCCCTGATAAGGTCCAATCAGTGTTTTGACGAGTGACTTCAGTCGTTCACACAATACGCCTGTAAGAACCTTACATGCGATAGGGAGAAGGCTTATACCCCTATAGTTGGCGCATATCGTAGGGTCTCCCTTTTCAGGACAGGGCAGAGGACACTGAGGTTCTAATCATTGGGCATACTTTCCTCCAGCCTTTCCTCCTAAATGTGCACACATCGGTACACTGGATACGTGCCTTCCGTCAATCACAATATGATTGATCTGGTTGAATGTTGAGCGAACAGGGGACATCCAAGTGGCCCTGTGATTGTCGAGATGCTGAAACCCGGTGCTACATATAGCCATGTTACGTCCAGCGGCGAAATCGATCAGCCTCATACCATTGGAGGCTAAATTGTCCGACAGTGAGGCTGAAGGTATCTTCCCTCCCAACCTTCGTAATAAAATCCCCGAGGACGATTTTGGCGTCATTGGTCGGGCTCTTATCGTATACGTCCTCGAGTTTAGCGTAGAAGGCATCTTTAATCTCATCCTTTTCCGCCGGAGCGTGAGCACAAATTAGGCTATTCTTTTGTTCACTGGCGTGAACCCAGAGACAATGTGACGAAGTCTTTTATTAATCACAAATCCGCATCCGAATTCGTGCTTATCAACATGGCAACTGTAATACACATCGCAAGATGCTAACGTTTTGCATCCTTGTCCTATCCCTCGCATTTCCTTTATGGCAGTGATCTCCGTCCTACAATTCATGAGGGCATTTCCAGTTGGGCGGAAGTTAAACTAAAGTTACTTGTACAATAATTGGGGACTCTAGCTGTTACAGTTTTTCAGATATGCAGATTATTTTTTAAATTTATGAATCTGAATGAGTAGGCGTATGAATCAAACATATTTCAAATGTTGTGAGTTTGATGTCAACATTGTACTCATACTCATTGCAACCTGTACTTATAAATCAATGTTGCAGCGATTACGAATAAATAAGAGTAGTTGAATTTGAATACAGTTGAGTTACTCGTACTCAAAATTGCATGAGTACTTATGAGTAGCGAAAAAACGATTCGATTTCGTTCAAAAACATCAGAAATTATATTAACTTTTTGAGATCAGTCCGAATCTGACTACGATCGCGTACGCATGTACTTGAATTTCTTTGTACTCTTTAATAAAAGCAATAATAAAAAAAAAAAATTACATTCTTTATCATCATGGATGATGATAATAAGCTGGCAGCTAGTTCCTCCGTCTAGATTACAAAAACGACGATTATCAGAATCCCCAAAAATATTTAGAAATAAAAGACTAATCAACAACAATCAGCAAAGTGTCTGGTGTGAAAACAATAATACTGCTACCGTTAGTTCCAACTCTAAATCAAAAACAGACAAACAAAATAATAACAACAATTTAATGCATACCAATCTTGAAGCTAGTACATCAAAACAGGCAGCTGAACTGAATAATGTTACAAAAACAAATATTCATGTAAGTCAAAACAGGTTTTCTGCTTTAAATACTAATGTGATTGATGATTATGATAATGCTGATGATATTGATAAAGAATGAGAAGATGATGACAAAGAAATTGATAATAATATTCCTAAACCTCCTCCAATAATAATTCCAAATGTTTCAAATATTAATGCTATGATGAAAAGTTTTTCTGATATTATCGGCTCCACTGAATTTAAATATAAAACACTAAGAGATGGTCAGATAAGAATAATGACTAATAGTATTAAAAGTTATAGAATTCTCGTAAACTACCTAAACGATAAAAAAATCAACTTTCATACATACCAAATAAAACAGGAAAGAGCATATAGAGTGGTATTGAAAAATTTACACCATAAAACACCAGTGCAGGATAGTAAGTTAGTCATTGAAAATCTAGGCCATAAAGCCAGAAACGTTACCAATATCTGTAGCAGAATCACAAAAGCACCACTTTCAATGTTTTTTATAGATCTGGAACCAAATTCTAGTAACAAAGACATATATAATATCAAACACATAAATAACGCAATTGTTTCTATTGTTCCGCCAAAAAAATACAATGATCTTGTGCAGTGTCATCGCTGCCAAGAGTTTGGCCACACCAAGACATACTGTAAAAAAGCAGTAAATTGCGTTAAATGTGGTTTGGGACATCTTACCTTAGAATGCACTAAAACGAAAAATATTCCTCCTAGATGTGTCAATTGTTTAAAAAACCATCATGCTAATTATAAAGGCTGTGAGGTATATAGACATGCATTGAAGAAAAAGTTGCAAAATAGCAGCCACGTAAATAGATCACAAGCTAACAACAATAATCACTTTTATCAGAACAATAACATTTCTTATGCTGAGGTATTAAGAAATTCACAACCGAATACAAATGTTAATTTCTTTGAAAAACTTGAAGTTCTAATTCAAAATCAAATAGAACTGACAAACAAACTTTTAAGTATGATGCCAATTATTGTCTCCAAACTATGCAACTGAATCTTCGTATTGCAATATGGAATGCAAATGGGCTTTCCAATCATACTCAAGAAGTGGAACTTTTTCTTAAAATTAATTTTATAGACATACTTTTGGTATCAGAGACACATTTCACAAGTAAAACATTTTTTAAAATCGATGGCTTTGACCTGATTAATGCTAACCAACCGCATGATAAAGCTCACGCAGGATCTGCAATTCCCATTAAATATACAATTAAATATGAAGTTTTCGACATAATTAGTGTACCTACTTTACAAGCTGTAAGTATTAAAATCCTATGTGATCAAGCGCCCATTTCGATATGCTCGATATACTGTCCACCTCGTTTTAAAATAACCTGCCAAGAATATAATAATTTCTTCAGTCGTCTGGGGCCAAGATTTCTAGTTGGAGGCGATTTTAATGCCAAAAATCAGTGGTGGTGATCAAGAATACACAATCCAAAGAGTATTGAGCTGCGTAATTGTACAATAAATAACAATTACTCAGTATTATCAACTGGAAGTCCGTCATATTGGCCGACAGATTTAAGAAAACAACCTGATCTAATGGACTTTTTTGTATATTCTGGAATTTCTAGTCAATTTTTTAATATATCAAATGAACTAAGTGACAAACTAAGCTCTGATCACTCACCAGTATTACTAACATTTAATACTTTTTTGCACACTAACTCAAGGAAGTATCAAGTTGATAATCGGAAAACAGATTTCAATTCTTTTAAAATATGGATTGATAATAACCTGAATCTTAACATACCAATTAAATCACCCTCAGATTTAGTTGAAGTTGTTGAAAATTTCAATAACCTAATCCATGAAGCGGGGTTTCTGTCAACGCCAAATGCGCAATCTTCAAATGATTGTCATAACTATGGAAATCAGAGAGATGATACGAAACAAAAGAGTTCTAAAAAGAATCTGGCAGTCTAGTAGAAATCCTACTGTTAAGCAACGTCTGAATAAAGCTGCTAAAGATTTGAAAAAACGACTACTCGAACAAAAAAATGAACAGATGTGTTATTTCCTAAGCAATTTAGGAGTTTATAAAAACGACGAATTCAGTTTATGGAAAGCAACAAAGTACCTAAAACGACCCACTAAAAGAAATACTTCCATCATAGATGCTAATGGTAATTGGTACAAAACTGACAAGAGCAAAGCCGAAACTTTTGCTTTACATTTACAAAACACGTTTATACCACATAATTCTTCCGATATCACTTATGTTAACGAAATACAAAACTTTTTAGAAAGCGCATGTGCAATGGATTGGCCTATCAAACACATATCACCTAATGAAGTTCGCGAAGAAATCAAGAAACTAGATCCCAAAAAGACTCCGGGCTATGATAGTATTAGTGGAACCATTACTAGATCTCTACCAAAAAAGAGAGTTTTATTTCTAACATTAATTTAGAATTCTATCCTGCGATTGAGTCATTTTCCTTCACAGTGGAAATGTGCGCAGATAATAATGGTACATAAGCCGAATAAGCCAGAGAATCTTGTCACATCTTACAGACCTATTAGTTTGTTGGTACCTTTATCCAAAATATTTGAAAGAATATTAGTGAGTAGATTGTCGCCAATCTTGGAAAAATTTAACATCGTGCCTGAACACCAATTTGGTTTCAGGCATAACCACGGCACGCCTGAGCAATGCCAGCGTATTATATCTCTCATAAGAGATACTTTGGAAAATAAAAAATACTGTTCTGCAGTGTTCTTAGATGTGCAACAAGCATTTGATAAGGTCTGGCATATCGGATTACTTTTTAAACTCAAAAAACTACTACCAACTCCATTTCATCTCTTACTAAAGTCTTATTTAAGTGAAAGACAGTTCTATGTAAAAGTAAATGACGAAATATCAGAAATATATGATATAAATTCAGGAGTTACACAAGGCAGTGTTCTTGGACCAATATTATATACAATTTTTACATCAGATATGCCTGTGTCCGACGATATTCTAGTTGCAACTTATGCGGATGATACAGCTATCTTAGCTTCTAGCTCCTGTCCAGTAGAAGCTTCGAACCTCATTCAAAATCATCTATATCAAATTGAACACTGGTTGCCCAAATGAAACATTAAAGTCAATACTGAAAAATCGGTACATGTTGTATTCACCTTACGCAAAGGAGTTTGCCCTCGTGTAACTATAAATAATAGCGAAATTCCCATAAACACAGTGTAAAATATCTTGGTCTTCATATTGATAAAAGGTTAACATGGAAAGAGCACATAAAAGCTAAAAAGGAACATCTTAAAATAAAAACTAAACGACTATATTGGCTGCTGGGCCCAAAGTCCAATTAAACATTGAAACTAAGCTTGTAATATATAAGACTATTCTTAAACCAGTGTGGACCTACGGCATCCAGTTGTGGGGAACTGCAAGTAACTCAAGTATTGAAATTCTCCAACGGTAACAAAATAATACTCTGAGATTAACGCACCAAAATATGTATCTAACAGAACAATTCATAACGATTTATTTATTCCAAAAATTACAGATGAAATTAAGAAGTTTAGCGCAAATTATCTTGAACGATTAAGTAATCACTGTAACCCATTGGCAATATCATTACTAGACGATACTAATAAAGTTACAAGAAAGACAATTTAATAAAGCACATATTTAAAAATTTTGCAGAAAGGTAAGCTGTTGGCCTTCGATGATGACGACGATAATGATGGTGATGATGATGTAGATGACGACGACGATGACGGTAAACTGTTTTCTACAAAAGACGAAGAAGAGCCAAATAATCAACAGAGTGTGTCTGACGTATCTACTGCAAGAGGTTTCGGTATAAACAACAACGTGAGAAGAGGTGATAGAGAACATTCTACAAATACGATGGGTGTAGAAGCTGTTGCATCAGATCATATGACAAAATTTGCTCTGAGTTTTAGAGACATTGAAGACTCATTAAGACTTTTTGATGGTACAGATATTTTTCCAATTAGAGCCTGGCTTAACGAATTTGAAGAAACAGCCGCAGTGTTGTACTGGAATGATTTTCAGAAATTTGTCTTCGCAAAGAAATCATTAAAAGGCTTAGCTAAACTGTTTATAGCCAGTGAAAAGGGCATAACAAATTATAGGAAGTAAGTATTAATAGAAGAGTTTGACTCAGCAACAAGTAGCGCACAGCTTCATAAATTGCTATCCGGGTGTAAAATGAGTAAGGACGAAAGAATTGGCTGCTTGAAGTAATATTGACGAAGTTTCTTTAATTCAGTACATAATTGACGGAATAAATGATTTGGATATACATAAGATAATGTTATACGGTTCTGGAAATTTAAAGGAATTCAAGGGGAAATTAAAATACTACGAAACGATGACCAAGAATAACAAAAGAAAAACTGAATTTAAAAGGAGCGAAAAAGCTGCACATAAGGCTGAAAAAATAACAGGTTTGAAGTGCTTTTATTGCGGTGCTAATGGACATAAGTCTAGTAATTGCGATAACAAATCCAAAGGTACCAAATGTTTTAGATGTAAAAAATTTGGCCATATCTCCAAAGATTGTCCGCGGAAAAAAGGTGAGTCCAATAATATTCGGTTACTACATAAGTACGACGATGACATCATGATGAAGATAATTAAAATTGGGAACATAACAACGAACGCTCTTTTCGACACCGGCAGCAAATTTAACGTTACGCGAAAATCAGTGTTCAGAAAATTAAAGAAATCATCACCAGACTGTACCTTATCGGAATCCAAATTTTATTTAAGCGGTTTTGGCCACAACAGGGGAGATAATTTGATTAAACCTATCAGCAATACTAATTTTTTGGTGACAATTGGTGAGAAGGACTTCAACCTAACGTTTCATGTCGTACCCGACGATTGTATGGATGTTAGTGTATTGTTAGGCAAACCCCTTTGTCTATTAGCCAACGTACGAATTACACCCGAAGGTCTTAATATTACGAAATTCACAAAGAATGTCGACGTTCACACGATTATGAGAATAGACCTCGTAGAGAAACCTGAATTGGATATTGACGAGACAGCTAGTGAGAATGCTAAGGTAATGGTGACTGAGATGATTGAAAATTATGAACCGGCTAAGACAAAAACAACGAATGTGGAAATGCGTATAGTCTTTAAAGATGAAACTCCGATCTATTGCAACCCACGACGTCTACCGTTGAAAGAGAGGGCAATTGTTGAAGATCAGATCAAGCTATGGTTAAGTGAGGACATTATTGAACCATCAGAATCCGAATTCTGCAGTCCAATTGTTTTATCGAAGAAACGAAACTCAACACCTAGACTATGTATAGATTTCAGCCGAATGAATAGGATCATCGTAAATGATCGTTACCCACTTTCATTAATTGAGGTCCAGTTAGATCGTTTGCAACAGGCGAAGATTTTTAGCACGATAGTTTACGTAATGGATTTTTCAATGTTTCCGTACACGAGGACAGAACGAAGTATACATTCTTCGTAACCCATAATGGACGATATCAGTTTAAGAAAGTACCTTTCGGTCTTTCAAATTCCCCAGACGTATTCCAACGCCACGTTAACGCTATTTTCCGAGACCTGACACGACAGGGTATAGCTTTACCTTATGTGGACGACATCATAATACCAGCAGAGAACGAGAATGACGCGCTGAAAATTTTATAGAAAGTTTTGGAGCTATGTAGAGATTATGGTCTTGACATCAATGTGAAGAAGTGCCATTTTTTGAAGAAAAGAATTCAAAAGAATTGTTGGGCCACGCAATTAAAGACCAGAAAATATCACCGGATAAGACGACAGCTATGATAAAATACCCAGTACCACGAAATATGAAGCAATTGGAAAGTTTTCTTGGTTTGGCCGAATACTTCAGAAAATTTATCCCGAACTTTTCCGTGATTGTAAAACCACTTACCGATTTGAAGAAAAAGGACGCTAAGTTTCAATTCGGAGATGAACAGTTGATATCGTCGCAGATGAGGCACGTCGACGCTTTGAGCCGAAACCCAATAATGATGATAACGCAAGAAGGCTTGTCTACCAAAATTGTAAGACTGCAAGAACAGGACGAAGAATTCACCACCATCCGAGAAATATTGAAGGAAAAGTCAACATACAAGGATTACTTATTGAAGCCCGACGTTTTCTACAAGATTGTTGATGACTGTGAATTGTTGGTCGTACCTAAGGGTATGCAGAATGAGGTAATCCGAAAAGCCCACGAGAGGTCACTTTTCTACGAAGAAGACGAAAGAGTTAATTCTCAGCGAGTATTTTATACCTAAATTGGATGAGAAAATTAACAGGTGCATTGCGAATTGTATTCCTTGTGATATAGCCAATCGTAAGGGAGGTAAGCAGGAAGGAGAACTTCGCCCCATACCGAAAGAAGACGTACCCAACATACTTACCATGTGGTAAAAAACAAATAAACAAAAACAACGAATATTAACATAGCAGTTTGAAGAGAGATTGTTGTGAAAGAGAGAGTTTTTGGCGAAAGCAAAGAATCTATAGAAACTCTTATGTACGCACATTTTTCAACGAATACACTACTGAAATTCATCTGACAATACTGAAAATTTAGCTTCAGTAGTGAAATATGCTCTTACGACACAAAGCATATTTCCTTTACTTCACAGACAAACGAGTGCTGTTGTACACTTTGAATAAAAGAGAAATACACATTTCAGTGCACTCGTAAAATCAAGAGCAACAGAAAAGAGTACACTACAATTTTGCATTCGGTGAAGGGTAAGCTGGCAGAATGTCTTGTGCCATGGTCTAGTAGGCAGTGTGCTGGCTTATTAGACATCAAAATAAAATACTAAAAAAATTTTTTCTGCGATTTCTTCTCAGCAGATTTCTGGAAAACTCTGAGAATAAATAAAATTGCCATGAAAAGTTTCTCAAAAATCTGTCGTTCGCAGTCGACTTTAAACTGTAGGTCCAGCCACTTATGTTTAAAATTAACACATACAACATAAGTAGTATGAGAAACTAGGTCAATAATCCTGACTGAAGAGTTCTAATGACCAATTATGTATGTAATAATTGACTGAATTCTTGCTATAAGCCACTACACCTTCCGCTGTAGCCATAAAGCTTGATCAGTATTATTTACTGATACTTAGCAATAAGAGCAAATAAACTTGTTTTTACTTATTTATAGTAAACTTTGTGCAGCGGCTGCTCTGACTCGGCAGATGGGTATTTGATGGAATGATTTGCAGAAACTGCGAAGGTGGCGATCTTCTTTGCGTTGGAAGAATCAAGTCGAGAAAGCCCTACCACCGATTTTTTAAGGCCGAAATCCAATAATGACAAGTTAAGTAATTTAAGCATATAACATAACGATAAGGAATAGCGTGGAAAGGGAAACACCCTAACGAGACACAGTTTCTTCTCTCATTATATTATAACTACATATTTACAAACACCGAATACACAGAATGAAAATCAGTGACGTTTGACAAGCGCTCATAACATAATTTTACATAAATATTTAGAGGGAGAAAAAAAATGAATTATAAGTTTTGCAAAGCAAATGTGTTAGAAGCAACAGATATACAGAGTGAAAACTGGTTGATAAAGTTAAAAAATTAAACGTAAACAAACATTGATTGTGTGTTAAAAAAGGGAAAATTTGGAATATGTTTTAATTTCTTCAATAAAAAGTTGAAAGATTCTTAAATATTTAATTATTAAACGAAATGTATGTGGTTTTTGGTCGCAATGAATATAGTTTCTTGTGCAAAAAGTAAGTGAGAAACTAAATATATCAAGATCAAATAAGTCATATTGCTCATAATTTTTTTTTTTTTTTTGTGTATATTACCAGTGTTACGGAGCGCCATAATAAGTTCCACATGAACAGCTGATTTTGTTATTGTGAATTAACAGATACAGAGGTACCAGTGTTTACCAGTTTTATGGAATGTAAAACTGGAAACTTATTACAATATTACACGATGTTAACAGTAATAAATCGTGATGCGATGAAAACATTTTAGCGCCCAAACTACGAAAGTAAAAATCAAATAATGATTGACAGATTTATTTGCACATCTCCTTTTAAACGTTAAGCACACAACACTCACACTTATATATTATTTGATGAATTTATTTGATCGTCTCCAGTAGCCTTCCCTACCAGAATAATGACGGTCAAGTGACTAGTTATTTGTAAACATATCATTCGTTCCCATCAAGTTATTAAGGGTAATATGAAAAACTTGATGTAAACATTAGTGTACGTGTGATTATTCTCTTTCTAAGATATGAATTCTTTCGACTATAAAACATATAGCTAACCTGTTCACACCACAGCTGTTCTTAAATCACATGTCAAGTTAAAAAGAGTATGGACTAACTTCTAATACAACCCTGTGTGTAAGGCAACCAAGTCTTTTTGAATTTAACCGATAATCATTAGGAGTTTGGTGGTTAACGAGAAAACTTAAAAATTGATTGTAAACGTTTTGTGTTTCTTTTTAATTCATTTTTTTTATATTGTTTTATTGTCTAAAATAAAGGTAATGGAAAAATATATAAAACCGTTGTGAACATTTACTGGATATACAATAAACAACGTCGAAGTACCAGTCTCCTGACACGCAGTTGATGCAAAAGTGACTGAAAGTTGAATAGAAAATTGGTCACAATTGACTAGATAAATTTGTTGCATATATCGGTCGCGGTTAACGTGTATATGGTTCACGGTTGACTACCAAATTGATGAACACTTTTTACAAACAAACATAATTTATTATTTCATAAGCAATTTATTTTTATTAAATAACATTTTAATATATAATTAAATACTTTTAATAGTTATCATTTTGACATTAAAAAAAAATTTAATATTTCAAACGAACAAGACATGGCTAATTGTCAAAAATATATTTGACGACATCAAGTCCGATAATCAGAAGACCGGTCATTTTACCGCCACTAATGATAGGTTGTTGGAAATGCAACTCTACAGCTGAAAAGTACTATAAAATATTATGTATGTATTAGTAATTGATACCTATTTGAGTTAATTTCGGCCATTAATAATGTTGTATGGTCTATGGGGACTTTAATAATAGAAGCATACTGAAAGTGTGGTACTACAGTATTCTTGAAATTCAAAAGTACTGAAAATAGTCGTAAAGTACTGACTTTTTCAACACTATTTCTAACCCATCAACTTTGACAAGCGTTGCCATTTCCCAAGTTTTCATTAAATTTGTTTACTAATAAAAACAAAGTTATTTCAGCAAATTAAATTTTTGAAATAAATTCCAAAAAAACAAAAACAAAGAGAATAACAGCTTCACCAGATTCCGGTGCTCCCTTGAAACATTTTGGTAATTTTAAAGAAAATAAGTTTAAGAAAAAACTGTTTTTCCCAGGAATAAAAGTCGAAAAAAGAAAAATAAATAAAAGCAGTGGCAACGCTGACTCTAGAGCTGGAAGTTTATTTCGTGGGTGTGTGTGTGTGTGTGTTTAAAAAAATGTGAAAGCGCAGGTGTACCCTTTTGCTTTACTTTGCAGTGCGAAACAGAATCGAACATACAAAAACTTTTTAGTTAAAATTAAATTTGCTTGATGTTAAAAATATTTGGTAAAGAAATTTCTTAAAGTGAAACAAAAATACTTGTAACGAGCCATTTTGCATAATGTGAAATCATATGAATGCTAATGACGATGAACATATAAATATTTTGTCTGAACTGAAATCTCACTAGCGGGTTAACAAACAAATTAAAATTTAAAAGTATATAAACACAGGAAAATTCATTGTATAATAAACAAAGTTTACATCAGAAACTAAAATTACAAATAGGTAGGTATCAATTTCAACTGTGTTTTTTCCACTCATTGAAACCTGTTCGGAAAAGGAAATCTTTACAAACTGGTTTTAAATTTATATCTACAATACAAATTATTTTTATGTACTGATTTTTAAATGCAATTTTTTTTTATATGCTTTAGCTCCATTTAGAGCTCCGTTTCTTAAATCCATGTACATCGAAGAATAGTTATTAATAGTGCAGTAACAACATCAACGAATATGTATTTAGATATAGTGGCCTTCGTCATACTACTGTCTTACCAACTAACAATTCGTACACTACGCATTATTGTTTGTTATAGTTATTATTAGTAGGTATATATAATACTTTAAACATTCCTATTTATATAATTTACAATATTTTCTTTCCTTACAAAATGTTTACATTATTTCCATTATCCTTTCCAAATTTTTCACATTTTCTAAATAAGAGTGTTGAATACTTGAAGTTTCTTACATAATAGAGACATTTGCATTGCCGCTGTATTTGTTTATATACAATATACAGCAAAAGTCTTACTACCCCAAATACATTTTAGCAATTTTTTGAATTTGAAGCAAAAGTTTGTATAAATAGTTAAAGCTTTTATATTTGAATGTAAAGAACGAATTCACCAAAAGTTCGGAAGAATTAGGAAGTTCTAATGGTTATTACATTGAACAAGTCAATGAACCCAATCATACAAATGATAATGTGATGTGATTTGCCTAAAAAAAGTCCCTACAGGTTAATATTCTTTCACAAAGTCAAAACAAAAGTTAATCGAAAAACTTGCTCATGCTACTTAATATAAGGGATAACATTTTCATATACAGTGAAAGCTGCCATAGGACACCGACCGTCGAGGCGTTTTGTCCGACTAGGGAGATGTCCGCCCAAAGATTATTTTGTTAAAATACTTAGGGAAATATTTAATACATAAATACAATCACAATTTACATTTTGTCTATGGATTTTACATTACATACAATAATAAACCGGGGAATCACCGCACTACGCAATGTTACTAATCTGATTAAGTTGAAAAATACATATTCAACATAGAAAAATGTGTCACATTGCGCATAGTATAAAATGGGGATAAACCGAAACAATAAAATTGCTCAGCTTTGCCTTTTGTAATATTTATTTATCCGCCTATGGGAGATGTTTTTGAAAAAAATGTCCGCGTCCGTCCAAGGAAGCATCCGTCTAGCGGAGACGAATTTGCTCTAAAAATACAACCTAATTGACGGGGCTTAGAAAGTCGTCCGTCTAGCGGAGGTGTCCGCCTATTAGAGCTGTTTGCCAGTGGAGCTTTCACTGTAAATATTAGGACTTTGAATTTAAAATGTAATCTGAGTTTTTCCTGGTGGTACGTACACTCTTAGAGTGCAAAAATTTGAAGTCTCCTCCCTTTTGCCTAATTTTTCTCTTGTTTTGTGAAAATATTAAAAATGTTTTTATTCTTTAGTAAAAAGAAACAAATTAATAAAATAAATATAAAAACTTTAATTATTTATTCAAACTTGCTTCAAATTTATGAAATTGTTAAAATGTACTGGGGTACTAAGACTTGCTGTCCGCTGTATATAAAATATAATAATGTTTCGACGTCAAGAGTTACATTTTTAAACACTATTCTATAATCTTTATAAACAGATATTTGTACAAATTGGAATAAATGTTTTTAAAAAACAAAGGTTAGTATTTTTAGAACTAATCTGACTATTACTAATTCGGTTTGTTTTCTGCCATTCCTTTACTTTTAAATAACGATAAATTTTGAAATTAATTCTAGAATAAAAATATGTAAGTACGAATTAATAGTGATCAAATAAAATATCTAACTTTTAAAGTTGATGAACCGAAAATGTGCCTAGTGTAGGAATTAATAGTTGTAAAGTTAAAGGCTCAGTTATGCTACCGTAACGAAATGTAACCGCAACAGTAAGAAACAATTGATCGTTTTTGTTGTATATAAGGTAATACGAATGGTTATAGAAGTGTAACGTAACCGGAACGGAACATAAGAATCTGTAAAAAATAGGATTTTCTTACGATTTTACGTGACATCTGTTCAGTAGTGTTAACAACATGTCAGTATTAAAAACCACCAAAATGGAAAATTTAAATTATAAACACAATATAAATTTTGTATATATGTTACGTTTGTCTACATGTGAAGTTCTTTTTAAATAAAGCTTCACATATTTTAAAAACCCAAATTATAATTTATTTCATTATTAACTTTTATAATTTAAAATAAAAATAAACTCTATTTTACTATTACATTATGTAGACAGTATTTATTTTTAATTCAAATTATAAAAATATAGTTATCCATTTTAAACTAATTATTTAGTTTGCCATTTACTTTTACTAGAAAAGACTAAAATGTTTTAACATTCGTAAAACTTTGGGTTCCTTAATACCTGAACTGTCTCTGTAGGATAAAGGATTTCACTTGTTTGTCTATTTATATGCAAAATATTAACAAAATCACTAAATTTGGTGTTTGCGATGTTGTGTAAGTGAAATAGGTTGGCTTACAGGAGCAGTACTTAAAGTTTTTAATAAGTACTTTTAAATATATATAAAATCGTTGAAGTGCATCTAAAAACGTTGTAGTGGCAACACTGGTTAACAGCTGAATTAAAGAAAAACAAAAGGCGCCATATTAAGGGCCATTATTACAACTTGGCATCAAACTTGGGTTTAGTTAACCGTAGGTTGAGCTTTGTATCAAAACTGATACATTTCAATTTTTGAAATTAAATAACTTTAATTCAGAAAACGTTAGATGTCTGATATTTTTCGAATTCGTAAGAGTTGCTATCGTCATTTTTTAACAGAGACCTGCGCCGAGCAAATTTGTCGGCGGCGGCGGCTGAAGTTGAAAAGCTTCGGCGGCGGCTTTAAGTTGGCTGTCAGCCGAAATATTATAAAGTTTCGGCGGCGCCTTTATTTCGGCTGTGATGCGAAAAATGGCTTTCATATATGCCCTAAATCTTGGTTGCTCCACTATGTTAAAGGGCCTTAGCAGCACGTTTGCACAAGCAGACGCGCGTTAGAAAATTTTTCGGAATCTGCATTTTTAGAATTTCTTGGCATTCGAATTTTCAAATTTTTTCGGTTTTACATCAATAACATGAGCACGTAAATGATTACAGAAGTTTGATGTCGATGTAGAAACTCCAAACCAGAAATTATTTCGCACACTTACAAAAAACATCTTTCAGAAATGAATATTCCAAATAAAATTTCCCAAAAAATTTGGCAAAAAGCTAATTGAAATAGGAGTTTCATTATTGTTTTGGGAAAATCTCCTCTCAATTTTCTTTAAATTTAATTCCTGGATAGAAATAATATATGGACCAACCCCTTCAAACGCATGGGGGGCTCATCAAAGCAAACTTTACACATGTGATACTTTTTAGTACAGGATTATTTCCAATAACCATTTGACAAAAATGGTGCCAAACTATTGGCCCTGCTGAAGATTTTTTGTTTAAATGGATTTGGGCTTTTTAATTTTTGTTTTGGTGGTTAGTAATTTTTCGTATTCGTTTATATCATTGTCAATACCATTAAAAACATCAAGGTCGTCATTGGAATCAGATGAATTTAACGCATTTAATTTATTATTTAAATTTTAAAAGAAATTTGTAAATTTTTGATTCTCCAAAAAACAAGAAAAGGTGTTCAAAATTACCATATCAAGAAATTAAATATTTTTACTATTAACATATCAAAAAAAGGAAGAAAAAATCCAATAATGTATTTAAGTCAACTAAAACGAAGTATATAAATATCATATTTTATATATATTAAAAATTTATTGTACACAGTATTAAAAACATATTTTCATATATTCTTAAATACAAAAAACGGCGGCTGAATTTAAGCCGAATAAATCTTCGGCGGCGGCGGCTTTTAAATTTTATCGGCGGCTCGACTTAGCCGGCTGTCAGCCGATCGGCGCAGGTCTCTGTTTTTTAAATCAAATAAAAAAAAAAAATTGAAACAGGGGTGATAAAATTTAAAAACTTCATAATTTTGGCTTATGTATCATTTTTGATACATACGACTTTCCTAGCGGTTCTTTAGTGTTGTATTTGAAATTTTTTAGGTTTTCAAATATTTTGTGGAGTTTTATCGTAATAATACATTATTTATGGTATTTGAGAAGATATTGAAAGTTAAGTGTTGAATGAAAGTGAAAAGGTTGAATTTTCTGTTCATGATACATTATTCATATTGACTACAGTAGTCGTAGTCTAATATGTAGCTTGTTATCATATTAGATGTCAGACTCAGGTTCAAACATCAGGACAGTTATTTCCAATTTGCAACGGAAGGTTGTTATGACCGTTTATACATATGTATATGTATGCATATAATATCCTGCTGCTTGAAACTCTAAAGAAGAAAACAGAAGCTCGTCTTATGAACTGATGAAAGTATTGGCAGCAACAAACATGACAATCGCCTAGGATAGTACTAGTTGGAACAGAGAATCGCATTCCTTTAGCAGGTAGGGAAGAGAAAGTATTTCCAATCTTCACGTAGATTACTAGAGTTGTTTCCTAACATTTTGTAGAGTCTTCCTTACTGCTCTTCTCATAATTATCTCACGTAACAGACAAACATTAGAAAAGTGTTTCGTCCTATTTTTTATTACATAGATATTACAGATGACAATATTACGGTCAACTACGTACGTATAAGATATCAGAATAATTCACTTTATGCTACTCGGAATTGATCATAATTTCACACCTATAATGGCTTTTCGAAAAATGAGATGAAAGTCTTCGAGCTTTTAATAATCGCAATAATTTTGTCGCTCTAGATTAGTAACATATTGAATTTTAAGGTCGTTATAAATTTCGTGGTCCACCGAAATCGAATTATCAGTCTTAGAATCAAGTACTTGCTACACACGTAGCATCTGTATTTGGGAAACCTGTATCCCGGAAATCAGAAAGGACCTAAAGGTAGAGCATTGCTATTGACATAATCGATGTTCTATTGCTACGGGATACTTTTTTACCTCACATGACGTTGACAACAAATTTTACAAACGAAATATAACAAAGGCTTTTACCATCATGTTTCAGCCAACCCTCAATTGAGAGTGTTACTGATGTGAGTGACAATAACCCAACTCATCTAAACAATTGAAAATTTATATATCGCCGTAAAACAAGGGTGCTAGATGTAAAATTATTGCTATTTATAAAAAAAAAACATGAAGTGGCATTTTTGCGTAAAAAAACCATACTGAATGTAAATCATGTCAAAAATTTTGGCGTAAATTTCATAAAAGTGATTATAAAATGTAATAATATAAAATAGTTCTATTAAAATGAATTAAAATAAATGAAAATATTTAATTTTTTTTAACAAAACCTAACAATAATTGTGAAAAGTTTTATGTACTACAAGTATGTATCAAAATTGATACTTAGGCTTGAATTATGAAGTTTTTTTAAGGCTCGATCTACGGTTGAAGGTACATTTAGCTAAAGGTATAAAGTTACCTTTAACTGATTTCCGTAATTACAACTTACAGATAAAATAAAATTAAAATATGTCAGTGCCGGAGCAAAGTCGATAAAACTAGTCAATTAAACAAGTCTTTTTTTTAACTCTGTGGCAACAGCGGAATTCGTTTTTTGTTGGATATGCTCATTTTGTTTAAATTTGAAGTTGCCATATCGAAAGTAGTATATGATATGGCAAGTTCATACATAAAGTGGCCTTTAAATTTTAAAGGTAGAATGATCTTCCCCATGGCGTAATTATACAAGGTAGGATTAGTATTACAATAAATACAACAATACAAAAACAACAGGCATTTTTTTTTGTTGCGATTTGATCATCTTGTCAAAAACAGCTGACTAAAGCATGACGATGGGAAGAAAAAATAAATACTAAACTTCCATGGCAATTAGAAAACATGAAAATGGTTTTAAAAGAAAAAGAAGAAAAATATGCAAACTTCTGACATAATAAGAAAAAGCGAAATTGGTTATCAAAACAAAATACACAAAAAAGCAAAATTTTTTGACATTATTACTTGCATCAGTTAGTCTAACAATCCCACCTTGCATAATTATGCCATGATCTTCCCTTTAGTTTAACGACCACTTCTATCTTATTGCATATATACATAATTGGTAATTACAACTCTTCAGTCAGGATTATTGACTTAGTTTATCACACCACTTTTGTTGTGTGCGTTAATTTTATATATGATTGGCGGGACCTACAATTTAAAGTCGACTCCGAACGACAGATTTTTGAGAAACTTTTCATGGTAGGTCTTATTCACTCTCAGAGTTTTTGCCAGAAATCTGCTGACAGGAAATCGCCTAAGAAATACTTTTTGTAATTTATTTTGATGTCTGGCCTGGGATACGAACTCGAGCCTTTCGTCTAATAAGCAACACACTACCTACTAGACCTCCACCTGGAGGATAATTAATACCATTTAAATTAAAAAAACTTCGTGGTAAATTCCATGGCTTGGCGTCAGGGATTCTTACAGAACCGTTCTATTGATACAGCAGGATTATTTCAGGTATTATTTTTTCAATGGTTGGGACGTGCTGATTATTTATAATTGTACAATTGTGATTTTCTGTAGACAATAATTCCGGAATACAATTTGTGTTTGTAATATTTAAAAGATTTCTATTGTTACATATTGATAGCTTATTGTAGGTTTTAATTACAATGGTTTAATTTTAATGGTTTAATTACAATATTTTCACAAATTTGTTTATTAATAGCAGGCAAATTTACTATGTAAATAATTGTTGTATTGCTTGAGGCAATTCTAATGTCAGAAAATTCTGAAGCTTCATCGATATTTGAATATAAGAATTGTTCATGGTCTAATTGCCTTTTTATTTCGTAAATTTCTGGCTCAGATAATATAAAGATATTTATAACTCCTGCTTTGGCCCATTGTAGAGCATATTGAATATCCAATATTTCTTCTTTTATTAAATTTAATCTATAAATCAAATTTTGTTCAAACTCCTTTCTAAAATCATCGTCAGTCTGTATTTTCTTTAGGATTGCGTTTGTTACATTAGTCATTATGTTTAGTCATGTGACGGCATCCCTGTTTATTTTTCGTTGTCTGTTCGTGTTTTCTAACATGTTATTTATTTTGTCAAGTACTATCTTAAGCTGGAGGTCCACACCACGCGTTTTTGCGTGTAAGTTGCACCATATAAATACATTAATTCTACTTCTTTGACAGCCGCGTAGAATGCGAGAACGCGCAGAACGCGTGGTGTGGACCTCCGGCTTTATGATCGTCATGGTCTGGTGTTCCTGTCAACCATTTCCAGGCTGTCTTTAAAATGTCTAATTAACGTTTCTGTCTTGGTCTCATATTGTTTAGTTGCAGTCGTATCTGTTCAATTTCATGGTCGAGTACTGGAAGTATGGAGTTACTTGAAGGTATTTCCCTTCGAATTTCCTCTTTTAAATTTGTAATTACTTGTTCATATTTGTCTAAATCTATAAAATGTATTAATTTAAAATTCCCGTCTTGCAATCTTGTTAGTCCAGTGTGTGTTGAAATTAATTGAGAATTTGAATAGTCTAGTATCTGCACCTCAGGTCTGCAGTTGGTAAATCTGGCCAGTAAAATAAGCAATTTTAACATTTTTCTATTTCTACTATAAACTTTAACCTTATTTCCTAAATCTTCCTTTATTTTCTGTTTCTTATAACGTGGAAGTAATTTATCCCTTTGCCCTATCAATCTTTCATAAACTTCGTCATTTTCCTCAAATGTTCTGATCTGAGTAGGGTTATTTCTTTGTAGCGTTCTAGTCTGAGCTTTCAATAATTTATTACCCAGGTTTTCATGATTAACTTTATTGTGAAACACTTCAAATAGGTTTTCATTTGTAACAGAATGTATGGTGAGATTATACTGTTGAACTGCTCTATGGGAAATCTCAACAGTGTCTAAAAGATGATATTCTTGATTTAAACATTTTGCTATTTCGATAAGGGTCGAATGTGCTCTTTATACTTGACCATTAGTAGCCTTGGATCAGCAAAATATAATTGAATTCTTAATCTTTGCATTAAAGATTGGAATGTAGGTGTTTTAAAGCCTGGTTCATTATCTAATGTTATTTTCCTTGCTGCCGGAAAAGTCTGCAACATATCCAATACTTTTTCGCATAAATTTTGTTTGTCTTCTATTTGTTTTATTACGAGAAATTTTGACTAAGCGTCAATACATGTAAGGAATTTCAAATTTTGGGCATAAAAAATGACAATGTGCAGGAACTCTCCAATTGGAATCTTAGTTGGTTTCATGTCATATTTCGCTTTGTTGCAAATATCACAATGCCTCCTTAAAATGATCAGTCATCCTGGGCCATTAATATTGTTTATAAATTTGTTTATGATTTTCCTTAGAACCTCTATGTGCCCTAGTGTGAGTTTCCTTAATAATGGCTTTTTGGTCATCAACATTAACAATATCGATTGCGAAGATACTTGTAAAAACAAACTTGTTGATAAATATTCATTTTATTGTTTCCATAAACTCGTAAAGATCTTCAGGACAACAATGTATCGCTGTCACCAAATTTGGTCATAAAAATTCTTTCAACGTGTTCTTGAGGTTCTCCCTCGTATCAAATTCTATATTGTGTTTAGTTCTATTGAGTAATAATATAATGTGTCTAGTTCTATTAAATTGAGTAAGTGATTCATAATTTGTGAAATTGGCCTTGCATAAAAGAACTGGATGTTTAAATTCATTAAGTGGTTTGGAAGTTTCATTCCGAATTCTTCACTACTTTCGGCAGAATGTTGTGCACTATGTAAAGACTCATCGTCAGGAATATTATTCAAGACCTGTCTAGATAGTGCATCTGCTACAATATTTGTCTCACCCGGCTTATAAATAAATTTCCGGGAATACTCTTCTATAAAAGACATTCACCTTTTAAGTTTTGCATTTGGATTCCTAGAATATATGGCAAATGTTAATGGTTGATGGTCAGTATGTATTTCTAAATCTACAACACCATACAATTAGTTTCTCAAGGTTCTTAACAACTAAACTATAGCGAATAACTCTTACTCATTTGTAGCGTAATTTTGTTCAGTAAGAGTCAGTGTTTTTGAGATAAAAATTATAGGTTTGCCCTCTTGGGTTAAGACGGCTACGACAGCTGCGTTAGACGCGTCAGTTGTCAGTGTAAATTTTTTATTAAAGTCAGGTTGCGTTAGCGCAACTTGGTTAGTTAGCAGATTTTTTAATCTATTGAAAGCGGTTTGTGCCTCCAAATCGAATTCTACTGCTGTCTTCTTGGACATATACTGTGATATTCTTCCATTCTCTCCTGTAAGATATTTTGTTAATGGTTTTGAAACCCTGGCATAATCCTTAATAAATTTCCTATAATATCCAGTTTTACCAAGAAATCCTCTCCACTGTCTAAGAGTTTTAGGTTCAGGGTAGTTTACTATAGTCCTTATTTTTTCTGGATCAGTTTTAATTACTCCATGGGCAACAATATAACTCAAAAACTCTACTTCTTTCTTAAAGAAATTTGATTTTTCCAAGGAGATTTTCATATTAGAATCTTTAAGTCTTTGGACTACCATATTTAGATGTTCTCTATGTTCTTCTAAATTTTCAAAGTAAACTATTATGTCATCTATATAGACATGACAAAATTTTCCTATATAGTACCTGAAAATATTATCCATGGTGCTTGGTGCATTTTTTAACCCGAAGGGTAGTCTAACATTATTTCCATTATTTATGGAAAATGCAGTTTTCTCAATATCCTCTGGTTTCATCAAAATTTGATGGAAGCCGGATTCGAGATCAATCGTAGAAAAGTATTTTGCTTTTCCCAAATTCGAAAGTAAAACATCGGATATAGTGTTTTCATTTAACTTTTTATAATCGATTACCATTCGCATTTTATTCGTCCCATCTTCATCCTTTTTTTGGCACTACCCATACTGGGGAGTTGTAAGGGCTTTTACTGGCACGTATAATTCCGTTATTTAAAAGTTTTTGTATTTCTTTATTTACGAATGAATTTACTGAGAGGGGATATGGATATTGCTTACTCCATATAGGAGTTTCAACAATTGTACGCATCTCTGCTTTAATATCCGTTCTAATCGGTAAAAATGTATTAATTTTTGAATGTAAAATATCTATTACCTTGCAAATTTCGTATTCTAATCTACCAATTGTATTTTTCTCATCACTGAGAGCATCATCCACGTAAGGTTTGTTCTCAAGATTATTTCCTAAGTCGGTAATTCCATTTATAACATTTTTCTCAATTTCCTTTTCATTACCATTAATAGTCCTACTAGACACCAATGCAGGTTTATTAAACTTCAAAAATTGATCAGTTTTACTGCCACAAGTAATCGTACCATTTTCAAAATCAAGTTTAATATTAGCCTTCTTTAAAAAAATATATCCTATCAATAAATCAGATTCTAAGTTGGGAATTTCATAGAACATTTGCTTTACACCAAAAAGTACTGCATTGTAGAAATGGTCAATAATAGTGAATCCATTTACAGTTTTAACTCTCTATTTAACTATTAGTTTTTTCCTGTTAGTAAGGACATTTGGGCTGCAGTAACAACTAGTTGCCCCACTGTCAATTAAAATTCTGTATGTTCTTCCGGATACTCCTGTTCTGATGATATAGGGCAATCCGGGGTCACGTCAAAAAAAGCCAATTCGTTTAAATCATTTATTCTCTGTGTCTTATTATTTTGTTGAGAACTAAACTGTCCACTTGGTTGTTGTCTTTTTAAGCCATAACTGAACTGAGGTCTTTGAAAAAATTGATTGGAGTTTTGCGGTCATTGTTGCCATTGACTGAATTGTGGTCCTCGAGCGTAATTTTGACTTTATCCATTTTGTGGAATTTTAGTGGTGTTAACAGCAAGATTCGCTGAACTGTCGATTTCGATTATTTTGGTACTGAAAATTGTTGTTGCGATAATGAAAATATGAATATGAATGAATAAAATGAAATGAATGAATGAAATAATGAATATTTACCAATGGTGGGTTTAATCCGGTAATAAAAACCCTTAGACCATATTGTCGATTTTTATTATTCAATGCATTTGTAAAAGAAGAATTTGAACCGTATGTTATTATCGTCTTATTTATTAATAAGGTCAGTTTTTTGTTCACTTCGTTTTAATAGTCTAATATAGTCAAAGAACACTGTCTCATAATACTCAATTCCTGTTTAATAATATGAATTGCCCTTGTCATTGGCAAAATCTAAACGAGCTATAATAGCATCAAAATTGAGTACAGTGGTATGATTTGTCAAAGTGTCATTTGCATCATCTAATATTTTATTGCGCAAAATAGTAAATGCCACGAAGTACCTACGACGACTATCCCTAACATAAAGACTCATTGAATTGTTTGCTGCTTCTCGCCAACTCACATACGAATTATCCTTACCAATAAAACTTGGAAGGGATTTAATAATGTCCAAACTTTCGTCACATCTTTTGGTTTCGTCAATCGTTTCCTGTCTGTATTCAGTAACGGTATTTGTGACTGTAAGTCTGTTAAAGTTTTTCCTGAACAATTCCAACTCTCTTAGAAGTGGTACCGTAGATTGTGTAACCAGTCGCAGAACCTGTTCTGTGTCCATCTTGTTTGTTGTTATATTTCTAAATAGTCCAGTAATTTCGTCAACTGAGTCGTCTGTACTATATTTTCTTTTTAGTTCTTCTAATCGTCAACTATATCTATTGTCCTGTTATTAGTTAAATATTTAAACTCTTCGTCCGTTAAATTGTCCACTATACTTTCTATTGAATAAGCCAGTTTTAAGTCTAACAATCAACATAATAAACACAAAATCATACAATTCAAATAATATTATTACTATTTTTGCATTAGTCTGATATGTATGTGCTTAAAACTTAAAAAGAAAATATTAAATAAATATATGTTTTTTTTTGCTTTTATTTACACTCTATATTACAGACTTTCAGATTAATGAAAAAAATAACAACATTTTTCATTATAACGGGAATTTTATAAGGAAAAAGGAAATTAACTCAATTTTTTGCGCTCAACGCATAATCGGACAAATAAGAGCATCATTGCTAAAAATGACAAAAAGCAACAATTAAAACTTTGTGACATATCCCTTGTTCTCAAGAACGGTTTGTAAACGTTTTGGAATTGATTTTACTAAATTGTAGCGTACCACATGTTCTATGGAGCTTCACGCTTCCAGCAAAACCGCCTTAGGCTGATTCGAAGTTTTAAATTGTTGTCGGTATACTCTTGGACGCTTTTTTAAAAAAGGATCCCGGTTGAGCCCCCAATTAATGTATTAAGTTTATGTTTTTTTTTTTTAATTATTTTTTCCTTTATTTAATTTCTCCACTTATTTTTAACTTTCACAAAACACGTCTTACAAAAAACTAAACTTACTTAATTCTAGGTGTCATAATTATACCTAATGAAAAGTACAATCCATATTTTTAGTAAAAAACATAATATTAAATTGCAACATAATTATTTGCAACACTTAGCAGTTTATTCGAAAACAATTTTTTATTGAATATTTTATTAGTCGTCAGCAGATAATTCTCAAGTTGAATGAAACTTATTTAGAACAGTTTTGTAAATTTATATAAGAGCATTTTCATGTTGTTTCCATAACTTGCACATTAATCGGTCATTCAAAATAAATAATGCAGTAATTGAAAAGGTCGACAGTATTAAGTATTTAGGTTTCATAATTGATAGGGATGTAAAACTGAGGTAACATTTAGAGTATATATTTAGGAAAATAGGGAAAAAGATAGGTTTCTTTAAACGGCTGACAAATAAGGTCTCAATGTTAACATCGATTAATATATATAATACAATGCTGAAGCCATATTTTGAATATGGAACGACAATATTATATACATGCTGTACGGATCGACAAATAACAAGATTGTAGAAATTACAGAATAAAGCGATGCGTTCTATATTAAAACTAAACAGATTCACACCAACTGTTTTTATGTTATAGGCACTGAGATGGCTTAATGTGCGTCAAAGATTGAAATTGAGCACACTGAGTTTTATTCAAAAAATGAAAATTGGAGAAGCACCAGAGTATCTAACTGAACAGTTGAAATCTGTTGGAGAAACACAACCGTACAGACTGAGAAATGCAAACGATTTTAGGTTACAGCAAGCGGATACAAGTTCAATACAGAAATCATTATTCTAAAAGGACTGAATTTGTACAATAATATGCCAAATTATTTAAAGAATGAAAGAAATATTAATGTTTTTAGAAAAAATGTTGTACACTTTGTTAAACTAATAATATATATAATATTTAGTATAGTTTGTAATGTTTTGTTGTTGGAAAAGTATTTCAAATAATACTGAATAAACATGAATGAATGAATTTATCTTCTTTCCTCTATTAGACCTTGAAAATTTTATTCTCTGATATAAATACGGTGGTTGCTGATTGTAGATAATTCTGTGCAAAAGTAGTAGTACCCGGCACTTCAGTAAATTATCATACGTGATATTATAATTTTGTTTGGCATAATGTAATATGGTACTATTTCTTTTAATACTAAATATATGTCATGCAATATTATTAAAGGTGACATTAAGCCTGCGCCTACTAACGGCATCGCAGCTAGCAAAAAGCTCACAACCATAAATTAGAGTTGGCAACAAGTATGATTTGGCTAAAAGCATTCGGATATGTATTGATGTGAAATATTGCGTCACCCAGAGATTGCGGAGCATAGCAAATGTCTTTCCGCAGTTAGCTTTAATGTGATCCGACCAATTAAGTTGTTTGTTGAGGATTACTCCTAGATTTTTTACAGATTCAATATTTATATTATTATATGTATTGGTGGAAGATACGTCACAAAAGTTTTTGTTTTTTGGGGTTTAGGCTTAGTGCATTTGCAGATCCCCATCAGTAAATTCTATCTAAAATAATAAATTCTATAGTCCTAGTTTATTAAACGTATACAATTAGAGAGAACTGAGCTCTGATCCATTTCAGAAATTTCATTAAAAAAATATTTTTTTAAACCACTTTTCCTGTATTACTCGAAATTAGATTTTGAAATAAATCCCTTGGACTACCATTTGTATTTGGTGGTATATGTGTAGCTCGCATATTTTTAAGGTTGAGGGTTTAGTAATGTACGTTATGTTAGTAGCAAATTGTGTCCAGTTAAATCCAATTTTGCTATGTTAACGCAAAAGCGACGCTGTTAAAAATATGAGTTTTGTGTATAGTGTTCAAATTCAATAGTCGCCGTAGTCTAGTAGGTAGTGTGTTGGCTTATTAGACGAAAAGCCCGGGTGCGTATTCCCATTCAAAATGAAATATGAAACAAAAAAAAAAATATTTCTTCGGCGACTGCCTCTCACCATATTTCTGGTAAAAACTCTGAGAATAAATAAAATTGCCATGAAGAGCTTCTCAAAAAATCTGTCATTCAAAGCCGACTTTAAATTGTACGTCCCGCCACTCATATATAAAATTAACGCACACAACATAAGTGGTGTTGGAAGCCAGGTCGAAATCCTGAATGAAGGGTTGTAATGACCAATTATGTATGTATATATGTCTCCAATTCAGCTTCACAGAGATCATAAATTCCGCCTTTATTAAAATTTATTTATAAAAAAAGGTTGGGGGAAAAAACAGTTCTTGGAAAATCAAATTTAGTCATAAGGATGTAGTTAGGATATTACAAAGGTTAAACAAAAAAGAAACGAATCAATGAAAATTATAAATAAAAATATATAATTATAAATTATTATTATTTGCCATGTCACGGAACGCAATTCCGATCGAAAGTGGTTTCAATTCCGAAAGTCGAGTTTTTAGAAAACGAAAAATTTCTTCGGAATGAAACCACTTCAAATTGTGAAAGTGGTTTTGAATTTTTGATGATTTATTAAAGAAAAATATTAATAAAACTCAAACTGAAAGAAAAAATGGTATGTTTTCTTATTACATAGATTTTCTAAGTATTTACTTAATATTTATGCTTAAGAAATTAAATTTATTATTAAAACAAAGTGATATATTTTTTCATCGAAGTATTGCCCAGTTTTTTTGAGCAAACCACTTATTTTTGAGAACAAAAATTTATTAAGTAGAATAAATTTAAGCGGTGGCAACACAAACGATAGACAAAAGGAAATACAAAAATATTTTTACTTTGCATTTAATTCAGTTTTATAAAAATGCAATACAGATGTATTGAATTTTTTTGTATTATTAATTTATATTTTTTTAAGGGCCCCTTTTTAAAATGCCCCTTTTTCGTATAAAGTTTTTAACTTTTTTTTTTGATTTTATTAAAATTTTTGTATCAGCACCATTTTATTCTTTTGTTTTGTTTCCGCTTTTTATTAACATATTTCGTTTTTTTTTCTGTTATAATGCACTACATTGCCATACTTTACTTGAAAAGCAGCAATTTTATAATTATAGGGAATGAACAAAATTTAGGAATCTGAAACACCTAAAGCAAAACCGGTCCGAATTGCATATTGTATGTAAATTAAAAAAATAAAGTTCAGAGCGAACTTATACCAGGTGAAAGCTTTGAGTGTTACCAAAAACAAGACACATTTGTTTGCTTTTTTTTCAAGTCTAATTTCTTGGAAAAAAATCTTTGCTGCGGTTATGTTTTGTTAGAAAACAAATTTCATGAAAACTTTTTCGCATCTTAACAAACTTGGAAAAAAGGGAAAACTAGGCAAATGACAACGCTGCGCATAACACTCGAGGCTCAGTTATGCAACCGTAACGGAATGTAACCGCAACAATAAGAAACAGCTGATCGTTTTTGTATAAAGCAATACGAATAGTTATAGAAATGTAATGTAACGTAACCCTAACGTAAGAATCTGTGAGCTAACATCTCCCACTCCTTGCGCACTATAAATCAATGATACGATGAGGAGTGTCGCGAGGCAACTGCAGCAAAAAACGCCGTATATAAGGAAAGTTGCAGTCAGCCGCTACGCAAGCCATTGACGAGAACTACAGAGAGGAACAGGGATAAGAGTCGCCTTTTCAGACGCAAGAAGAGGGAGCAGGAAAGGCGGGTGTGTGTGGAAGTTGAGATGCATAGATGAGGAATGACGCTCGAAAATTCCATCAGAAGGTTGTGTCTAACTGTCTCATCCAAAGATGAGAATGGAAACTTTGTAATAGATCTGCAGGGGGTGCTGAGGTTGTAGAAAAACAATTCTCTCCTCTGCTACAAGCCGTTGACGTCACCAATACCGCCTTTAAAGATGTTGTTCCGTACCCAATCGATGATAACGGCGTGGAGATTCTGCCGCCTAGCCATGAAGAGGTCAAAGTCGCGATTATGCGTCTTACAAATAATAAAGCGGCAGGTCCTGATGGCCTCCTCGCTGATTTGTTTAAGACCGGATGTAATGAGCTAGTTGGGCGCATGCACCAGCTTATTTATAAAATATTGCTAACGCACATTACAATAATAACAACAACAAAAGAAGTTTACTCAATCTAAGAAGTGTCAAAAAAATCTTTGCATATTGAATGAAAATAATAAGAAAAATTCCAAAAATATGCCGTTATTTCCCAAAAATGTTGCGCATTTTGGGTTTTTTACAAATGAGATGGAATGTGAAAGGGGTAAATGACGTTTTAGTAACGAAGGAATCGTTTTAATGTAACAAGTGTCCTTATTTTTGAATACAAAAAACGCCAGGGAAACGAGTTTCAAAAAATATTAGACAATTGGGCTATTTCAACTACTACAGAGGCAAATCTGCCAAGGAAATCGTCGTTATGTTCTCCATAAACATCAGGACTTTATATAATTTTATATCCCATGCTGAAAAAGACGGAGGACTAGACTCAAAGGGATCTACAGACAGGCCAAAAAAGATGACGCAGCGAGTTGAGAGAAAAATTATTAGAACCGTGTATGATAGACCACAATCCAGTGCGACATGATTAGCTCTTCAAGTTTAAAAAGACTTTGGGTTACGTGTTTTCCAAGAAACCATTGGAAGTGTTCTTCAAAAACACAAATATTCTTCAAGAATGACTAGGAAAAAACTCCTGCTGTCAGCACAAAATGTCGAAAAGAAATTAAGATTTGCCACCGAATACATTTCACTTCCTCCGGAGTACTGGGACGACGTTATTTTCTCAAATGAGACGAAAATAATGCTTTATTATCATGACGAACCGCAAAGATTTTGGCGTAAGCCTCTGAAAGCACTAGAAAATAAAAATCTTATTCCTACAGAAAAGTTTGGAAAACTGTCTGTAATGGTATTCGGCTATATATCCAGCAAGGTAGTTGGTGTTTGGATGAAATAATGATTAAGAAAGTACATCTTGATATTTTATAAAATGAACTGACTGCCAGCTTCAGGAAATTTGGTTTTATTGGCCCGGTTAATCCGAATAAATTAAATCACAAGTACTATCAAGATAATGATCCTTAAAATAAATCTTATTTATGTAACTCCAGGTTCCTTTACAACTGCACCAAAGTTATTGATACTCTTGCCCAAAGTCCTGATATTAACCCTATCGAAAATTTGTGGGTTCATCTAAAGAAAATGGTAGGGAAAAGATCGCCCACAAAAAACACGATTTGGTAAAGTTCATCAAAGAGAGTGGGAAAAATAATATGACATTCCGAAGATTATTCAATCCATGCGAAGGCGTCTGCAAGCTTTAATTGAAGCTCAAGGTGAACCCACAAAATATTAGTACAATATATTCAAAAAAAAAATTGCATAAGTCTTAATATATTATCAAGTGTGCAAACATTTTTTTGACAGCAGTAAAATTGGATTGTTTTTGTTTTTTAATATTTTACATTAGAATATTGTCATTGTTATAAATTTTTTTTTAATTATTATATTAACAAAACATATGTTTATAAAATCCTGTTTGAAAAAATTTAAAATTTTGAATTATTATATTAGAAATCAATGAATTTTTCTAAGTTTTGTTAATTTGTCTCTATGTGCAAAGATTTTTTTGACAAACTGTATAAAACTTTACACATTTTTGAAAAATATAGTACACTCAGGTCTCGTTTTATGCGATAGATGCGTTCCAAAAAAAATCGCATATATTGAATTCGCTTGATCTCCAGACTGACATCATTTTCGGTGGTAACGGCGGAGCCAAGGTAAATGAATTCCTTGACTGTATCAAAAGTATAGTTATCGGCCGTAATATGTGAATCAATACGCCGCACGGCTCTACTTGTCGATAACATATACTTCGTTTTGCCCTCATTTACTGCCAAACCCATCTTCTTAGACTCCCGTTCAATAGCACTAAAGGCAGCAGTGACATCTCGTTTGGTACGCCCTATGATGTCGATGTCGTCAGCGTACGCAAGCAACTGGACACTTTTTTGAAAAATAGTGCCATTACGCATGATAAGGGATCGCCTTGTCTAAAACCTCGCACGGTATCAAAAGGTTCGGAGAGGTCCATTCCTACCTTGACGGAGCTGCAGGAATTGCTCAACGTCATTCTGCATAGCCTATCAGCTTAGCAGGTATACCGAGCTCAGACATTGCGGCAAAAACACGATCCCTTATGGGGCTATCGAAAGCAGCCTTATAATCGACAAAAAGATGGTGTGTGTCGACTTGATTTTCGTGGGTCTTTTCCAGGATTTGGCGTAGTGTGAAGATCTGGTCGATGGTGGACTTGCCAGGTCTGAAGCCGCACTGATAAGGTCCAATCAGTGTTTTGACGAGTGGCTTCAGTCGTTCACACAGTACGCCTGTAAGAACCTTATATGCGATAGGGAGAACGCTTATACCCCTGTAGTTGGCGCATATCGTAGGGTCTCCCTTTTTCAGGACGGGACAGAGGACACTGAGGTTCCAATCGTTGGGCATACTTTCCTCTAGCCATATTTTGTAGATGAGCTGGTGCATGCGCCCTACCAACTCATTACATCCGGTCTTAAACAATTCAGCAGGGAGGCCATCAGGACCTGCCGCTTTGTTGTTTTTAAGTCGCATAATCGCGACTTTAACCTCTTCATGGCTAGGCGGCGGAATCTCCACGCCGTCATCATCGATCGGGTCCGGAACATCATCTCTAGGGGCGGTATTGATGTCGTCATCGCCTTGCAGCAGAGTAGAGAAGTGTTTCCTCCACAACCTCAGCACCCCTTGCGGATCTGTAACCAGGTTTCCGTTCTCATCCTTGCAGGAAGACGCTCCGGGCTTATACCCCTCGGTCAGACGCTTAACCTTTTGATAGAATTTTCGAGCGTCATTCCTACATCTGTACATCTCGACTTCCTCACGCTCACGCCTTTCCTGCTCCCTCTTCTTGCGTCTGAAAAGGCGTCTCTCATCCCTTCTCCTCTCTCTGTAATTTTCGACAATGGCTCGCGTAGCGGCCGACTGCAACGTTTTTTTGTATGCGGCGTATTTCGCTGCAGCTGCCTCGCGACACTCCTCATCGTACCATTGGTTTCGTTGTGGTGGGCGCTCGAAACCAAGGACTGTTTCCGCAGTATTGCGCAAGGAGTGGGAGATGTTGGCCCACAATCCGCCAATGTCGCTGAGATTGGATGGGGAATGACGGAGCTTATCAGAGAGTTGAGCGGAGAACGCCTCAGCTGTCCTTTGTGATCGCAGCTTCTTAACGTCCAGCTTTCGCAGTGCACTAGAGCGCGCAGACCTCGAGGCGCAAATGCGCACTCGGAACTTGGCTGCGACAAGGTAGTGGTCCGAGTCGATGTTTGGACCTCTAAATGTGCGCACATCTAGTACACTGGACACGTGCCTTCCGTCAATCACAATATGATCGATATGGTTGGATGTTGATCGATCGGGGGACATCCAAGTGGCCTTGTGAATGTCGAGATGCTGAAACCTGGTACTACATAGGTACCATGTTACGCGCCGCGGCGAAATCGATCAGCCTCATACCATTGGAGGTAGTGTTTGCGTGGAGGCTGAACTGTCCGACAGTGGGGCCAAAGATACCTTCCCGCCCGACCTTCGCATTAAAATCCCCGAGGACGATTTTGGCGTCATGGGCCGGGCACTTATCGTATACGTCCTCGAGTTTAGCATAGAAGGCATCCTTAACCACATCGTCCTTTTCTTCCGTCGGGGCGTGAGCACAAATTAGGCTGATGTTGTAGAATTTTGCCCTGATGCGGATTGTGGCTATTCTTTCGTTCACTGGCGTGAACCCAGAGACAAGGTGACGAAGTCTCTTATTAACCACAAATCCGCATCCGAATTCGTGCTTATCAACATGGCAGCTGTAATACACATCGCAAGATGCTAGCCTTTTGCATCCTTGTCCTATCCATCGCATTTCCTGTATGGCAGTGATGTCCGTCCTACATTTCATGAGGGCATCCGCCAGTTGGGCGGAAGCGCCTGCCCTATAAAGGGTGCGGACGTTCCACGTGCCTATTCTCAAATCGTTGTCCTTGAAACGTTTGCCGTGGTCGTCAACTTTAGGGGGGATCTTTCTAGAGGCTATTGTATTGGTTTTCATTGGATAAATTTTTTACGTGGTGGGTTCCAAGCCCTACGCACAACCCGAATTTAACGTCCAGGGGATTGGACCTCGCTGCACGCATTAGTTAACATCTAGCGGGTGCTAGAATGCCATCCAGGAGGGGCCACGAGAAGGCTGCGTGTCAACTTGAATACAGCAAGACAAGGATCGCCCTGGTGGTCGCCATGTTGGCCACAGTCAGAAACTTTGCCTTGTTTGCATGCATTCCATCCCTCCCAAACGATACTCTAGCTTCATATAAAAATTAATGATTCGTTCTAAAATTTTGAAAAATCGCATAAATAAAATAAACAAAAATAAAATATTAATTCATTATTTATAGAAGAAAACAAAATGATCCAAAAATAATAAACTGAAGTTTACAATTATGAATGTATGATCAATCATTCTGCATCGTTTTGGAATTAGTTCGGCGTCACATTTATCATTACATATCTGTCAGGTAGTGCATACATATGTAGGGGACTAGATCGACGAATTTTTAGAAAGTTAAATTGTTTCTTTTATTGCAGAATATGTAGTCAGTTATTAAACTTTGTGACTTTGAGTTTTTAAGTTGCCTATCCCACTCATGATATTCGCAAAACAAATCAGTTAATCTGCGTTGAATCTTCAGTGCTCTTTCGGTATCTGGGTCCATACTAAAAATAAGATTTTATAATAATAAGTTTGTTCTTTTAACAATACCGTCCACATACAACGCTCAATAGGTATACATACTTACATAGTAGTATGTTTATGGGGTTTCGCGATCAATTTTTCCATACAAATTTGGGAGCACACTCATAGTTTTTTGTATGGAGTTTTGGGGCCAATTTTTCTATACAAATTTGGGATCACGCTCATAGTTTTTTTTGTATGGGGTTGCTCATAGTTTTTTGTATTGGGTATCTCGGTCAACATTTTCCATACAAATTTGAGATCACCCAAAAGCTAATGCTTTTTGATATGTGTGTGCGTGTGTGTTAAAATTTGGGGAGCATGCATAGCTTTAAAATAATTAATTCGTTGCAGAATTATGTATAATCGATCTATTGTATACCTATACGCTTAGCATTTAGGTGTGATTAATGTTGAAATTAAAAAAAAATGTTTAATTGGTTCTTTTATTTGTTATAAAAAATGCATTTATTAAAAATTAAAAATATATTTACACAGTTTATTCAATGCAAAATGCATATCACGTTACATACTGTCTGGCGCGTGTAAACAAAAAAATATTTCATATATTTTTCATTGCGATATTTAATCTGCCGAATTCTCATGCTTTGTCAGGTGTGATTAATGTTGAAATTAAAAAAAGATGTTTAATTTGTCTTATTTTTTATATTAATATTTTTATTAGAGAAAGATAAAAAAATTATTATTCTAAAACTTATACTAAATACATTTCTTAAACTTATGCTAAATACATTTCTTATAATTATAATTAAATTTTATTAAAAGTACAGTTTTTACAATTCAATTGATTTTATTATTATCTATATTATTAGATATTTATTTTTTAGTTATTAATAGATTCAAATTTAAAAATACGTTTATAAAGATTAAAAAGCATAAGTGTTAACAAGTATTGTATATAGAATGTTTAACATCGACAAATGTTGAAAGATTGTGAATAAGTATATTCACAGTTAGACCAATGTATGATATTATTAACAGATATAAATAGATGATTTACATAATTACAAATTCTAAATTCATTTATAAATTTTATAAATGAAGCTACATGTTCCTTATCAATCTGATTACTATGTTTTATTAATAGTTTTTCGAAATTCAGCTGATAACATCATATTTGCGTAAAAATTTTTTGTTATACTTTATGTGTATAAAATGTAAGGATCAACTGAAAATAAAATTAATAACTTTAAAGGTTTTATTAATTAACAATGTGTTCTCTTTTTAACAAAATTGCTAAGTAAAATAACATTCTTTCCCGCACATATATGATTAAAAGTATTATGATTTTCACAAATCTTTATATTTAGATTATGTTTAGACAAGGTTTTCATGTTCGAACAATCTCAATAATTTAAATTAATTATATATATTTGTATTTCTTTTCCAAGTAGTTCTTCTTATCCCTTAATATATACAACAGGATATTCTTCCTCTTCTTCCCTTTTTCTTATAGTTAGTATTAGATATTCTAAATGATTAAATCGTTGTAGAACTGCGCTTTGCATAGAGGTGTGATTAATGTTTAAATAAAAAAATGTTTATATTTTTATATCCATATTTTCATTAGAGAAAAATAAAAAATATTATTTTTAAACTTATACTAATTACATTTCTTATAAATGTAATTAAATTTTAATAAAAGTACAGTTTTTTACAATTCAATGGTTTTTATTTTTGAAAATATTATTAGATATTTCTTTTCTTCAGTTTTTTACATATCTGTAAAAGAATTAAATCGTTGTAGAACTGCGCTTTGCATAGAGGTGTGATTAATGTTGAAATTAAAAAAAGATGTTTAATTTGTCTTATTTTTTATATTAATATTTTTATTAGAGAAAGATAAAAAAATTATTATTCTAAAACTTATACTAAATACATTTCTTAAACTTATGCTAAATACATTTCTTATAAATGTAATTAAATTTTAATAAAAGTACAGTTTTTACAATTCAATTGATTTTATTATTATCTATATTATTAGATATTTCTTTTCTTCAGTTTTTTACATATCTGTAAAAGAATTAAATCGTTGTAGAATCTGAATATAGGTGAGATTAATGTTCAAATAAAAAAAAAGTTTAATTTGTTTTATTTTTTATAAAAGCACATTTATTAAAAATTAAAAACATTTTCAGACAGTTTATTCAATGTTAAACACATATCCAGTTACATACTGTCTGGCGCGTGTAAACAAAAAAATATTTCATATATTTTTCATTGCGATATTTAATCTGCCGAATTCTCATGCTTTGTCAGGTGTGATTAATGTTGAAATTAAAAAAAATGTTTAATTGGTTCTTTTATTTGTTATAAAAAATGCATTTATTAAAAATTAAAAACATTTTCAGACAGTTTATTCAATGCAAAATGCATATCACGTTACATACTGTCTGGCGCGTGTAAACAAAAAAATATTTCATATATTTTTCATTGCGATATTTAATCTGCCGAATTCTCATGCTTTGTCAGGTGTGATTAATGTTGAAATTAAAAAAAGATGTTTAATTTGTCTTATTTTTTATATTAATATTTTTATTAGAGAAAGATAAAAAAATTATTATTCTAAAACTTATACTAAATACATTTCTTAAACTTATGCTAAATACATTTCTTAAACTTATGCTAAATACATTTCTTAAACTTATGCTAAATACATTTCTTAAACTTATGCTAAATACATTTCTTAAACTAATTATAATTAAATTTTATTAAAAGTACAGTTTTTACAATTCAATTGATTTTATTATTATCTATATTATTAGATATTTATTTTTTAGTTATTAATAGATTCAAATTTAAAAATACGTTTATAAAGATTAAAAAGCATAAGTGTTAACAAGTATTGTATATAGAATGTTTAACATCGACAATGTTGAAAGATTGTGAATAAGTATATTCACAGTTAGACCAATGTATGATATTATTAACAGATATAAATAGATGATTTACATAATTACAAATTCTAAATTCATTTATAAATTTTATAAATGAAGCTACATGTTCCTTATCAATCTGATTACTATGTTTTATTAATAGTTTTTCGAAATTCAGCTGATAACATCATATTTGCGTAAAAATTTTTTGTTATACTTTATGTGTATAAAATGTAAGGATCAACTGAAAATAAAATTAATAACTTTAAAGGTTTTATTAATTAACAATGTGTTCTCTTTTTAACAAAATTGCTAAGTAAAATAACATTCTTTCCCGCACATATATGATTAAAAGTATTATGATTTTCACAAATCTTTATATTTAGATTATGTTTAGACAAGGTTTTCATGTTCGAACAATCTCAATAATTTAAATTAATTATATATATTTGTATTTCTTTTCCAAGTAGTTCTTCTTATCCCTTAATATATACAACAGGATATTCTTCCTCTTCTTCCCTTTTTCTTATAGTTAGTATTAGATATTCTAAATGATTAAATCGTTGTAGAACTGCGCTTTGCATAGAGGTGTGATTAATGTTTAAATAAAAAAATGTTTATATTTTTATATCCATATTTTCATTAGAGAAAAATAAAAAATATTATTTTTAAACTTATACTAATTACATTTCTTATAAATGTAATTAAATTTTAATAAAAGTACAGTTTTTTACAATTCAATGGTTTTTATTTTTGAAAATATTATTAGATATTTCTTTTCTTCAGTTTTTTACATATCTGTAAAAGAATTAAATCGTTGTAGAATCTGAATATAGGTGAGATTAATGTTCAAATAAAAAAAAAGTTTAATTTGTTTTATTTTTTATAAAAGCACATTTATTAAAAATTAAAAACATTTTCAGATAGTTTATTCAATGTTAAACACATATCCAGTTACATACTGTCTATCGCCTGTATACCAAACTATATGATATATTTTTCATTATGATATTGAAATGAATCTGATCAATTCAAAGCATTTTTAAATCACATAAATAAAGTCAGACAGTTATACAATATCAGATTTCCGATTCATTTCGCAATACTTAATATTCTCAAACTAATTAATAATAATTAATAATTAATTTTAATAATAATTATAACCAATATTTTTCCAAATAATTAATCAGCATTTTCGCATAATTAAAATCACCACTTAAATTATTAAGACACATGTATATAAGAAAATGTAAAATATGAAATGTAATTTTAAGCTAAATAATCAAAAATTGTGTTTTAAATATAGTTTTTTTTAGGAATTTAAAAATAAATTTATATAAATAGAGTGTGTTAGAGTATTAACTTTTCATTACAAGTTCTAATTGATATATAAAAAATACGTAAAGAAATGTCGTTAAATTTATTTAGTGCTTATGATGGGTTTCCTCATCAAGAGATGACCTCACCAACAACGCCATCACCACCGCCACCATCAATCACACCGGCGACTGCAGTAAAGGAGCTGTTTACCGCTCTAATGTCTAGACGTTTAAACGAAATCGAAAGGATTCAGAGGAAATACACCTCATATATCGCTAAACAGAAGGCGATAGACGAGAAGCTGAAAAAACTGCAACAAAAGAAGGAGGAGATGGAGACAAAAACGCTACAGTTTTTAAAAAAGCAGGAAGAAAAGGATCGTATTCCCGATTCTCCGTTAGAGACCCTTCACAAAAGTCGTTACAAATGTGAAATTTGTTTCAACTATTTACATGGAAAGGATCTCGTATTCCTCGGCTGTACACACTACTTATGCCATGATTGTCTAAGAAGGTGGAACAAGTTATCGTGTCCTTACTGCCGACAAGAAATTAACAACGTACATATCATAAAAAAGCTGGAGGATTGTTATATTATAGATAAAGTTCCCCCGTCTGATATAATGTATCCTACGCTAAGTAACTGATCTCACTTCCCATAGTGTAATAAGAAGTGATGATGATAATAATGATGATTTATAATAAACAAATTATATTTTTTCAAATTTAAGAATATGTTTATAAAAACTATACATATTTAATAAATAATGAATTATAAAACAAAAGATTTTGTTTTTATTTTTTGAAAATATTAATAGATATTTATTTTTTTCAGATTTTTACAGATTCAAATTTTAAAATATATATGTTTATAAAGCTTAAGTATTGTATATAAAAGTGACTATATTATATATTAAACCCAACGCCCTCTACTAGTTCTTTCAATAGCGTTTTCATATTCAGAATAAGGCATATCAAACGTTAACATATGTAACAGATATCATCTTCAATACTATTATAATTGGAAGAGGGAATGATTTGGTTATCTTTCTTTATTTTTTAGCTGATTTGTTAATAGTCTCAAAACCTATATTATCATCTCGTAAAAAGATTGTGAATAAGTATTTTTACATTTAGACCTATGTATGATATTATTAGCACATAAAAATGAATGATTTACCTAATTACAAATTCTAAATTCATTTATAAATTTCATAAATGAAGCTATATGTTCCTTATCAATCTGATTACTATGTTTTATTAGTAATTCTTCCAATTCAGCTGATAAAATAATTTTTGAGTAAACATTTTTTGTTATACTTTATATATATATATAAAGAGTAAGGATCAACTGAAAATAAAATTAACAACTTTAAAGGTTTTATTGATTAACAATGTGTTCTCTTTTTAACAAAATTTTTAAGTAAAATTACATTCTTTTCAGCACAAATCTTTATATATGGATTATCTTTATACAAAGTTTTTATGTTCGGACAATCCCAATAATGTAAATTAATTATATATATTTATATTTCTTTTCCATTTCTTTTGTATTTCTTTTCTATTTCTAACTTTTTCATATCATATTCATATTTTCATATATAAAGTTCTTTTTTTACTTTTTACTTTTTATTTTTTATTTTATTTTTTTTATATATATATATATATATTTTTAATAATGTTTTTTTTTTTGTTTTTTAATCAGCTTTTTTTTCCTGAAAAAGAAATCTGAAATCTGTATATAAATAAATAATAACAAAAAAATGATTATTTATTATTTTTTAGTTTTATTCAATGTCAGATGAAGTAAAATTTTTGAACAGTATATAGTTTTTCCCTCGTTGAAGAGGACCCCGTCCTAATTTCTAAGTAAAATTACATTCTTTTCAGCACATGTATAATTAAAATTATTACGATTTTCACAAACCTTTATATTTAGATTATCTTTATATAAAATTATGGTTAGATTACAATTACGTAAGTTGAACAACTGCAGAAGAAAAAAGTTGTGATTATATTATATATTAAACCCAACGCCCTCTACTAGTTCTTTCAATAACATATTCATATTCAGAATAAGGTATATCAAATGTTAACATGTAACAGATATCATCTTCAACATTATTATAATTGAAAGAGGGAATGATTTGATTAACTTTCTTTATTTTTTAACTGAATTGTTAATAGTCTCAAAACTTATATTATCATCTCGAAATGTTGCGACTATATCATCATTTATTAATGAGTACTTATTTAAGTTTTTTCTTATTGTTACTTTGAAGTTTTTCAATTATATGATTTTAAGTTTCTGTTATAGATCTTCTAATATATTTACCCTATCCATATTACATATTTAATATTTTTTAATTTTTCTTTTAATATTGTTCTAGTTTTTATAATATCCTTTAATAAGTTATTATATATTATTCATATTTATTTGTCTGTAATGATCTGCTCACGATCTGGTCACTATCTGCTTATGATCTGGTCACTATCTGCTTATGATCAGCTCACGATCTGCTAACTATCAGATTTATATCTGATCACTATCTGCTTATAATTCATTTTGTCTCTTATTTAAAACTCGTCTTATAACTGTATATAATTATCAAATCCCTTATGATATCTTCTTTTATTCAATTCATCATCTTTACTAAGGACAAGAAATCTAGAGTGAATAGATTCACTTACTCTCTGAAAGGTTTACTATATCTGAATCTCTTATGCAAAGGAGTATATGTAAAAAAGTAACTGCACTTTGTGTAATGACCTCTTATGAATATAATTCTGTTACATATCAAAAATTTCAAGTATTAATCTTCTTAAATTAATTGCAAGTATAGATTCGATTGTGATGGTAGATCATGATAAATCTATTTTATTAAACAGCACTGCATCTTTATTTTTCCAACATCTATTACATACATCTACAAATTGATTAAATGAAATATCACCAATATCATAATTATTATATATATATATGTAAATATGTCTCAAGTTTATTTTATCTTGTTTAAAAATCATAATCATATTTACATTGACAAGTATTAAATGTTTAGGTATTTTAGTATACGTTTGTCATAAGTAAAAACAATAAATATTTTTATGTTTCCCAATGCAAAAGTAATCTCTTATCGAATTTTGTTTTCCACGATTCACATTATCGAAAATCATTATTGAATGTGTCTTATAATATTTGCTAATAGTAGGCTATGTACAGTTATAACTTTCTTTCCGTTTTTATTTCTGCTGGATTTTATACATTTTTCCTTATTTTTGATTTTAACATTAATTCAAATTATGATAAAAGAAAAACTATGAAATTCTGATTAAGTTTCAAGTTTTGATATAGTTTCTATTTTCATTAAATTCTTTTACTTTAAATAATTAACAAAAACCTTGAACCACTTTCAAGTTTATTTGCATTGCATTTGTCTGAAGTTTCATGTTTCCTGGACTTTCTTAAACGCGTAACAAAATGCATAAGTACAAAGTATAATTACATATGCTATTAATAAATACATTTGAAATTTGTTGCAAAATTCGGATTTAATTAAAAATTTTAAACGGGTAGAAAATATTGAATATTTTAATGTTAATATTATATAATTTGATTCCTTATTGGAATCATAATCACTAATATAATTATTAATAGCTATTGAATATCTGTTAGAACATTGAAAAATACCTCCCGTGATACCTCAAACAACAAAATAGTGTACATATATTAATATCAGTTAGCTACTCAAATTCTATTTCTTCCTATAATTTTTTATTTGTTTTTATTTTTGCTGGATTTATACATTTTTCCTTATTTTTGATTTTCATGCTAATTCAAAATTATGATAAAAGAAAAACCTTGAAATTCTGATTAACTTTCAAGTTTTGCTATAGTTTTTCTTTTCATTAAATTATTTTACTTTAAATATTTAACAACAACCTTAAATCACTTTCAAGTTTATTTACATTGAATTTGTCTGAAGTTTCATGTTTCCTGAAATTTTTTACAGTGGTTATGCAATATCAAAATACCTTCCATATAAAAATTTTAAATGAGTTGAAAATTTTGAAAATTTTAATGTTAATAGTATAGAAGAGGATTCTCCATTGGTTTATATATTACAAGTAGATCTAGAATATCCATCGACATTATACGACTACCATAATGATTTACCATTTTATGCGGAGAATAAGAAAATTGAATACATGAAACAGTGAAAATTAATAACAGATCTAAATAATAAGAAACACTATATTAAATGTTAAAAAAGAAATTTTCAAGTATATAAGTAAATAAAAACAACACAAAATATTTATTTATTATTTTTAATTTTTTGAAATTTTAAAAAATTTAAAAATTTTTTTTATATTTAGTCTCGATCTGCTTTGCACTTGATCTCGATCTGCCTTGTATCTGATATCGATCTGCTTTGTATCTGCTCATGATCTGATTTTTTCCTCATTCCGGTCTGCTTGACGTCTTGTATATATATCTTTTGATATTGAATATACCATTTCGAGTTCTCTACAAACTTCATTCAATTAATTTATTCCTTTGCCTCCTCTTGTTAACCGTTTTGAAGTTTTGCACCTGGTCTATACCACTGACTGACCAGGTAGATGTAATTCAACAGATAATTTGTTTATTAAGTTGATACTAGCAGGCTGTATTAGCCAGCTAGTATAGCCTGCTAGTACAGCTAATAAATACCAGCTGTATTAGGTGTACTAGCAGGCTATACCAGCTTTATTAGCTGTACTAGCAGGCTATACCAGCTGTATTAGCTGTACTAGCAGGCTATACCAGCTGTATTAGCTGTACTAGCGGGCTATACCAGCTTTATTAGCTGTACTAGCAGGCTATACCAGCTGTATTGGGGAGCGGGTATGTAACTGCAAGGTAAAGCCACTGTCCGGTTTTAACTTGGCAAAACCCAGTGATATCCTTGCAGGTACATGCCAAGCAGCTCACAGCCTCCGTATCTTAGATCAGGCGCTCCCCGGGTACTGGTATCTGGCAACCGCTGGGTACTTGCTAATGTGAGAAGGCAAGATAAATGATTCGGCATGACCTTGACTACGATTGGAACTTCGATTTGGATATGACGCAATAGGGCTGACGTTCTGCAGTATTCTGTTACCTGAGTACACCGAGTGAACTCCGGTGGAAATGGCTTTCAGGCTAATGTTGCAGGCGCCTCCGTTCTGTTAAATCCTTGGCAGGGCTTCAAGTACGTTCGATTATCGTCGCCATTTGGTTGGTGATGCAGGTTTAGTTGAGAGGACTCCTAATTAGTGTCCGACCTGGCTCTGAACGCAAACACCCATAAGGTTTTGCGTCAACCCTCGCGAGGACCTCACTGGATACCATAGGCACCCTCGGGGTCTCAAAGGATAACTGCATAATCGATATGAGATAGCGGCTTGAAGATGGAACCCAGATGAAAATGAATAAAGGTATATTTGAAGTAGAGAAGATGATGCAAGGAGAGGTTGCATTTATGAGCAGCCCACGTATAAGGCGGTCGCCTGTGAAAAAGGCACAGACGACCATGTTACAAAGGGGTGATAATACACCAAATGAGTCGGACACTTCGCAACCGCGGGCTACACAGTCAGCTGCCACCGTCCTACGGAAAGAGGATGACCTGGATAAAGGTAATAATGATGCTAGCGGAACGCCGAGTGATGGATGCTCTGGCCTAGAACAAAGAGGCACACCAACAGCGGTAAGCTCTCCTACGTTGGAACTTATCGGTAGGATGAGGAAAATGGAGGAGGATGCTATGTCCCAGTGTAGGGACACTCTGGATATGATGCAGCGTGTTACGCGTCGCCAGAAGAATGCAAGTACTGACGTTAGGAACGGAATATCCAGAATGGCTGAACTTCTGGATGTTATGTTGAATTACAGACGTACTTGGAAGGCGGCTGAAGAGGAAAGAACCACTTCAAACCTCCGGAAAAAGACCGCTACCCAGCAGTTAGTAGATGCCGCAACACCCACGACAGCGAACCCAAAACGAACTGCCACCAGCCCTGTTGGTGCAGAGAGCAGTAAGAGAGCAAGGGCAAAGGAGCCTAGCGATGAGGTGAAACAGACCCCTAAAAGGAAGGAGGAAAACTGGGTAACAGTGACAAAGAAACGTACTCAGAAAAAGCCGAGGGAAACTTCAAATAAACGAGACAGGATGGATAGACCCCGACTGGGGCGAACAAAACCAGATGCGCTGGTAATTAAGCCTGCAGAAGGTCACACATATGCCGACGTCTTGAGGAACTTACGCGGCAACATAACGACCGAAGACTCTGACAGGATAAAAGCAGTTCGGCGAACGCTGAATGGTGCCATACTCTTGGAGTTCAGCAGAGGTGAAAAAGTCAAACCGGATTTTGTTCAACAACTGAGAAGTACGGTACAAGAAACAGCCTCAGTCGCGGAATTGAAACAGAAAGCTACAATCGAGATACGTGACTTAGATTCTTTTACAGTCAGAGATGAAGTAGAAACGGCAATTCGGAAACTGATTGCAGACCCCAGCGAGCAATTGCAAACGCGGATTACTGCCCCAAATGTGCGGGAGCAAGTTCGAGCTTTCGTCACGCTGTCGGCTGAAAGTGCGGCGAGACTTATCAGGGTCGGACATGTAAAGGTCGGATGGATACGGGCGAAGATGCGAGTTTGTGAGGATATTCGAAGATGCTATCGATGCCTCGAAACAGGTCACTCTCAGGCGAACTGCTCTGGTCCTGACAGAAGGAACATGTGCATTAAATGCGGAGAGGTGGGACATAAGATGAAAGAATGCAGATCGGCCCCAAAATGCGCCCTCTGCACGGATGCTAGAAGGGACGGAACCGATCACTTACCCGGATCTAGGAAATGTCCGTTGGCCAAACGATCATGAGATTGTTACAGGCGAATCTGCATAGAAGCCGGACAGCGGATGCTCTACTGGGGCAGATAGCTGTCGAAAGACAAATAGATGCAGTCATCATCAGCGAGCAATATGGTCGGATTGCCAGGGGTTCCTGGTTTGAGGACGAAACAGGCACGGCCGCACTTTGGATACCTGACGGCCGTAGGTTTGCAGTTACGGAACACGGAGCCGGTTCTGGATATACGTATTTTCGAACCGGATTCCTAACCATAATGAGCTGCTACCTCACTCCTAGCGATGATATGGAGCAATTTAGGACGAAGATCGGCTTTATCGAGGATAGAGTACTCGCTATTGGTGGACCGTTCATAGTGGCCGGCGATTTCAACGCTAAAGCTGTTGAATGGGGCGATCGGACAACGAACACCCGAGGAAGATGCATTCTGGATATGGCGGCAAGGTTGGGTCTCATAGTGATGAATACTGGCAGCACAACCTTCAGGCGGCCTGGATGCGAGTATACCACGCCAGATATCACTTTGGTGACTGAAAACCTGGCCAGAAAAATAGCGGAATGGAAAGTTCTTGAAGACTACAATGGAAGTGACCACCACTACATTAGTTTCCGAATCGCGGAAAGAGCGAACCTTATCCTAACAGCCAGGACCAGGGGAACGCGAAAATGGAACGTCGCGAGTCTCAATAGCGCGGCATTATTGGAGAGATTCGATGAGACCTCACTTTCACGAACCAGTAGTGATGCTATTACTCTGGCTAGCGAAACTATGCAGCGTATAATTCGTGGTTGCAACGCCTCAATGTCTCGCGTATCGCAACATCCCAGAAGGCAATCTGTATACTGGTGGACACCTGAAATTGCTGAACTCAGACGAACTTGCCTCCAGTGCAGAAGAAGATACACTAGGGCTAGAAGAGATGGTCATGCAGCATATGAGGCTGAGAATTTCAAACGCGCCCGAAGGGCACTGAAACAGGCAATTATAGCCGCCAAAAGGGCGAAATGGGAGGAGCTCCGTAATGAACTGAACATGAATCCCTGGGGCCTAGCTTATAAAATTGTGACCAGAAAGCTGGGCGCAAATTCTGCTGTGCCACTTCTTGACGGCGACGCCGTCGACAATATAGTGATGAATTTGTTCCCCGTGCACCCACCATTGCGTGAGGAACGTGATCCTCCGATAGCTGATACGCCAATACCCTTCACGGATGAAGAATTGATAACAGCGGCGAAAAGTCTCAAAGCAAACAAGGCTCCCGGTCCAGATGGAGTACCGGCCGAGGTGATAAAATTAATTGCTGAAAATCGACCAAATGCACTCCTGGAAATGTACAATGCCTGCATTGCCCAAGGTGTCTTCCCTGAGCAATGGAAGCTGCAGAAATTAACCCTGATCAGCAAGGGAAAAGGAGACCCGACACATCCATCATCATATCGCCCCCTCTGTATGCTGGATAGTGCCGGTAAATTATTGGAGAAACTTCTCCAGCGCAGACTGGCAGCGGCCATTGAGACAGCTGGTGGATTATCGGAGAGGCAGTATGGCTTCCGACCAGGTAGGTCAACGCTTGGTGCCATAGCGGATGTAGTGGAATGCGTTGAACGGACAAGGCTCAGACGTCACTATCCGAAGCGCATTGTTGTCCTTGCCACGCTGGATGTGAGGAATGCTTTCAACAGCCTACGATGGGAGGATATTATTAAGGCACTACGAGAAAGATTTCGTATTCCTATATACCTTCTGAGAATATTACGCAGCTATCTGAAGGATCGCAAGCTTCTATATGACACACCCGATGGCCGAAGGGTCGTGGAGATCACGTCTGGTGCAGCTCAGGGATCTATTCTTGGTCCAGATCTCTGGAACCTGAGCTATGACGAAATCTTAGGTATAGAAATGCCAGAGGACACATACCTCGTGGGATACGCGGATGATATAGTGTCAGTCATTTCAGCGCGCGACATTGAGGATGCCAGGAGAAAACTGAATCGAGTCATGATAAGGACTCAGATATGGCTTGAGGATCATGGTCTAGAGCTCGCAAAGAACAAGACTGAGGTCATATTGATGACAATGGCTCGCATCCCACTCGAGATTGGTATGCAGATAGGTGATGTATCACTGGTCACAAAAAGGGCAGTTAGATATCTGGGCATAAGACTCGACTGCAGACTTAATTATTGGGCCCAAATACAGCATGCAGCTACCAAGGCAGCAAAACTAACGGGCATGCTAAGCAGGATAATGGCAAATATTGGCGGACCAACACAAGCCAAACGAAAATTGATTATGGCGGCGACGAACTCGATATTGCTGTACGGAAGCGAGATATGGGGAGATGCGCTGGAGATTAAATCTAAGCGAAAAATATTAGCAGCGGTGCAGCGAACAGCGGCATTAAGAGTTGCCTCGGCCTACCGCACAGTATCGGGCGCCGCAGTCCTAGTGATCGCCGGTGAGATACCTATTGACCTGCAGGCATTTGAGCGAAGAAAATCTTGGAGAATGAAGAGGGAAAATCTTCCCATTAGTAGCGTAGATCTCAGATCTCAAACACTACGGCGATGGCAAAGTAGATGGAACGAGGAAACATGCGGAAGATGGACCTATAAACTTATCCCATCTATAGAGGCATGGATACGGAGAACCTTTGGGGAAACTAACTATTTTCTGACCCAGTTTCTCTCTGGTCATGGTTATTTCCGAAAATACCTGTACCGTATGGGCAAGGTGACTAATCCTAGCTGTATTTATTGCGAGGAAATGATTGACGACGTTGAACATACATTCTTCCATTGCATTAAATGGCAAGACGAGAAGAACATGTTGATGGAACAAATTGGTGAATTTACACCCGACACCATTGTGAACGCAATGCTCGAAAGTGAGATAAAATGGAACGCTGTGAGAAGATACGTTGAATATGTACTCCGCAGAAAGAAGTTCGACCTTGATGCAATACAACGGAATGATACATGAGAAGACGAGCCAATAGCATGAAGCTGGCTTCAAATATGGCGTACCCAGACGTGGGAGAGTAGAAAACGGTCCTTAACTGGACGCCGTTCTGGGCCCTTCCCGAAGTAATGCAGATAGCCGTCCCGGGAAGGGAGTATCCCCAGAAGGAGGAGGGATTGTTTTAGTGGAAGCACCACTCGACGCAGCTGATGACGATCACTGTAAGTGCGAAGGCATTTTGAACCCTACCTCACACGCCAAAAAAAAAAAAAAAAAATATACCAGCTGTATTAGCTGTACTAGCAGGCTATACCAGCTTTATTAGCTGTACTAGCAGGCTATACCAGCTGTATTAGCTGTACTAGCAGGCTATACCAGCTGTATTAGCTGTACTAGCGGGCTATACCAGCTTTATTAGCTGTACTAGCAAGCTATACCAGCTGTATTAGCTGTACTAGCAGGCTATACCAGCTGTATTAGCTGTACTAGCAGGCTATACCAGCTGTATTAGCTGTACTAGCAGGCTATACCAGCTGTATTAGCTGTACTAGCAGGCTATACCAGCTGTATTAGCTGTACTAGCGGGCTATACCAGCTTTATTAGCTGTACTAGCAGGCTATACCAGCTGATCGAGACCAGATATAAAGCAGATCGAGATCAAGTGCAAAGCAGATCGAGACTAAATATAAAAAAAATTTTTAAATTTTTTAAAATTTCAAAAAATTAAAAATAATAAATAAATATTTTGTGTTGTTTTTATTTACTTATATACTTGAAAATTTCTTTTTTAACATTTAATATAGTGTTTCTTATTATTTAGATCTGTTATTAATTTTCACTGTTTCATGTATTCAATTTTCTTATTCTCCGCATAAAATGGTAAATCATTATGGTAGTCGTATAATGTCGATGGATATTCTAGATCTACTTGTAATATATAAACCAATGGAGAATCCTCTTCTATACTATTAACATTAAAATTTTCAAAATTTTCAACTCATTTAAAATTTTTATATGGAAGGTATTTTGATATTGCATAACCACTGTAAAAAATTTCAGGAAACATGAAACTTCAGACAAATTCAATGTAAATAAACTTGAAAGTGATTCAAGGTTGTTGTTAAATATTTAAAGTAAAATAATTTAATGAAAAGAAAAACTATAGCAAAACTTGAAAGTTAATCAGAATTTCAAGGTTTTTCTTTTATCATAATTTTGAATTAGCATGAAAATCAAAAATAAGGAAAAATGTATAAATCCAGCAAAAATAAAAACAAATAAAAAATTATAGGAAGAAATAGAATTTGAGTAGCTAACTGATATTAATATATGTACACTATTTTGTTGTTTGAGGTATCACGGGAGGTATTTTTCAATGTTCTAACAGATATTCAATAGCTATTAATAATTATATTAGTGATTATGATTCCAATAAGGAATCAAATTATATAATATTAACATTAAAATATTCAATATTTTCTACCCGTTTAAAATTTTTAATTAAATCCGAATTTTGCAACAAATTTCAAATGTATTTATTAATAGCATATGTAATTATACTTTGTACTTATGCATTTTGTTACGCGTTTAAGAAAGTCCAGGAAACATGAAACTTCAGACAAATGCAATGCAAATAAACTTGAAAGTGGTTCAAGGTTTTTGTTAATTATTTAAAGTAAAAGAATTTAATGAAAATAGAAACTATATCAAAACTTGAAACTTAATCAGAATTTCATAGTTTTTCTTTTATCATAATTTGAATTAATGTTAAAATCAAAAATAAGGAAAAATGTATAAAATCCAGCAGAAATAAAAACGGAAAGAAAGTTATAACTGTACATAGCCTACTATTAGCAAATATTATAAGACACATTCAATAATGATTTTCGATAATGTGAATCGTGGAAAACAAAATTCGATAAGAGATTACTTTTGCATTGGGAAACATAAAAATATTTATTGTTTTTACTTATGACAAACGTATACTAAAATACCTAAACATTTAATACTTGTCAATGTAAATATGATTATGATTTTTAAACAAGATAAAATAAACTTGAGACATATTTACATATATATATATAATAATTATGATATTGGTGATATTTCATTTAATCAATTTGTAGATGTATGTAATAGATGTTGGAAAAATAAAGATGCAGTGCTGTTTAATAAAATAGATTTATCATGATCTACCATCACAATCGAATCTATACTTGCAATTAATTTAAGAAGATTAATACTTGAAATTTTTGATATGTAACAGAATTATATTCATAAGAGGTCATTACACAAAGTGCAGTTACTTTTTTACATATACTCCTTTGCATAAGAGATTCAGATATAGTAAACCTTTCAGAGAGTAAGTGAATCTATTCACTCTAGATTTCTTGTCCTTAGTAAAGATGATGAATTGAATAAAAGAAGATATCATAAGGGATTTGATAATTATATACAGTTATAAGACGAGTTTTAAATAAGAGACAAAATGAATTATAAGCAGATAGTGATCAGATATAAATCTGATAGTTAGCAGATCGTGAGCTGATCATAAGCAGATAGTGACCAGATCATAAGCAGATAGTGACCAGATCGTGAGCAGATCATTACAGACAAATAAATATGAATAATATATAATAACTTATTAAAGGATATTATAAAAACTAGAACAATATTAAAAGAAAAATTAAAAAATATTAAATATGTAATATGGATAGGGTAAATATATTAGAAGATCTATAACAGAAACTTAAAATCATATAATTGAAAAACTTCAAAGTAACAATAAGAAAAAACTTAAATAAGTACTCATTAATAAATGATGATATAGTCGCAACATTTCGAGATGATAATATAAGTTTTGAGACTATTAACAATTCAGTTAAAAAATAAAGAAAGTTAATCAAATCATTCCCTCTTTCAATTATAATAGTGTTGAAGATGATATCTGTTACATGTTAACATTTGATATACCTTATTCTGAATATGAATATGTTATTGAAAGAACTAGTAGAGGGCGTTGGGTTTAATATATAATATAATCACAACTTTTTTCTTCTGCAGTTGTTCAACTTACGTAATTGTAATCTAACCATAATTTTATATAAAGATAATCTAAATATAAAGGTTTGTGAAAATCGTAATAATTTTAATTATACATGTGCTGAAAAGAATGTAATTTTACTTAGAAATTAGGACGGGGTCCTCTTCAACGAGGGAAAAACTATATACTGTTCAAAAATTTTACTTCATCTGACATTGAATAAAACTAAAAAATAATAAATAATCATTTTTTTGTTATTATTTATTTATATACAGATTTCAGATTTCTTTTTCAGGAAAAAAAAGCTGATTAAAAAACAAAAAAAAAAACATTATTAAAAATATATATATATATATATAAAAAAAATAAAATAAAAAATAAAAAGTAAAAAGTAAAAAAAGAACTTTATATATGAAAATATGAATATGATATGAAAAAGTTAGAAATAGAAAAGAAATACAAAAGAAATGGAAAAGAAATATAAATATATATAATTAATTTACATTATTGGGATTGTCCGAACATAAAAACTTTGTATAAAGATAATCCATATATAAAGATTTGTGCTGAAAAGAATGTAATTTTACTTAAAAATTTTGTTAAAAAGAGAACACATTGTTAATCAATAAAACCTTTAAAGTTGTTAATTTTATTTTCAGTTGATCCTTACTCTTTATATATATATATAAAGTATAACAAAAAATGTTTACTCAAAAATTATTTTATCAGCTGAATTGGAAGAATTACTAATAAAACATAGTAATCAGATTGATAAGGAACATATAGCTTCATTTATGAAATTTATAAATGAATTTAGAATTTGTAATTAGGTAAATCATTCATTTTTATGTGCTAATAATATCATACATAGGTCTAAATGTAAAAATACTTATTCACAATCTTTTTACGAGATGATAATATAGGTTTTGAGACTATTAACAAATCAGCTAAAAAATAAAGAAAGATAACCAAATCATTCCCTCTTCCAATTATAATAGTATTGAAGATGATATCTGTTACATATGTTAACGTTTGATATGCCTTATTCTGAATATGAAAACGCTATTGAAAGAACTAGTAGAGGGCGTTGGGTTTAATATATAATATAGTCACTTTTATATACAATACTTAAGCTTTATAAACATATATATTTTAAAATTTGAATCTGTAAAAATCTGAAAAAAATAAATATCTATTAATATTTTCAAAAAATAAAAACAAAATCTTTTGTTTTATAATTCATTATTTATTAAATATGTATAGTTTTTATAAACATATTCTTAAATTTGAAAAAATATAATTTGTTTATTATAAATCATCATTATTATCATCATCACTTCTTATTACACTATGGGAAGTGAGATCAGTTACTTAGCGTAGGATACATTATATCAGACGGGGGAACTTTATCTATAATATAACAATCCTCCAGCTTTTTTATGATATGTACGTTGTTAATTTCTTGTCGGCAGTAAGGACACGATAACTTGTTCCACCTTCTTAGACAATCATGGCATAAGTAGTGTGTACAGCCGAGGAATACGAGATCCTTTCCATGTAAATAGTTGAAACAAATTTCACATTTGTAACGACTTTTGTGAAGGGTCTCTAACGGAGAATCGGGAATACGATCCTTTTCTTCCTGCTTTTTTAAAAACTGTAGCGTTTTTGTCTCCATCTCCTCCTTCTTTTGTTGCAGTTTTTTCAGCTTCTCGTCTATCGCCTTCTGTTTAGCGATATATGAGGTGTATTTCCTCTGAATCCTTTCGATTTCGTTTAAACGTCTAGACATTAGAGCGGTAAACAGCTCCTTTACTGCAGTCGCCGGTGTGATTGATGGTGGCGGTGGTGATGGCGTTGTTGGTGAGGTCATCTCTTGATGAGGAAACCCATCATAAGCACTAAATAAATTTAACGACATTTCTTTACGTATTTTTTATATATCAATTAGAACTTGTAATGAAAAGTTAATACTCTAACACACTCTATTTATATAAATTTATTTTTAAATTCCTAAAAAAAACTATATTTAAAACACAATTTTTGATTATTTAGCTTAAAATTACATTTCATATTTTACATTTTCTTATATACATGTGTCTTAATAATTTAAGTGGTGATTTTAATTATGCGAAAATGCTGATTAATTATTTGGAAAAATATTGGTTATAATTATTATTAAAATTAATTATTAATTATTATTAATTAGTTTGAGAATATTAAGTATTGCGAAATGAATCGGAAATCTGATATTGTATAACTGTCTGACTTTATTTATGTGATTTAAAAATGCTTTGAATTGATCAGATTCATTTCAATATCATAATGAAAAATATATCATATAGTTTGGTATACAGGCGATAGACAGTATGTAACTGGATATGTGTTTAACATTGAATAAACTGTCTGAAAATGTTTTTAATTTTTAATAAATGTGCTTTTATAAAAAATAAAACAAATTAAACTTTTTTTTTATTTGAACATTAATCTCACCTATATTCAGATTCTACAACGATTTAATTCTTTTACAGATATGTAAAAAACTGAAGAAAAGAAATATCTAATAATATTTTCAAAAATAAAAACCATTGAATTGTAAAAAACTGTACTTTTATTAAAATTTAATTACATTTATAAGAAATGTAATTAGTATAAGTTTAAAAATAATATTTTTTATTTTTCTCTAATGAAAATATGGATATAAAAATATAAACATTTTTTTATTTAAACATTAATCACACCTCTATGCAAAGCGCAGTTCTACAACGATTTAATCATTTAGAATATCTAATACTAACTATAAGAAAAAGGGAAGAAGAGGAAGAATATCCTGTTGTATATATTAAGGGATAAGAAGAACTACTTGGAAAAGAAATACAAATATATATAATTAATTTAAATTATTGAGATTGTTCGAACATGAAAACCTTGTCTAAACATAATCTAAATATAAAGATTTGTGAAAATCATAATACTTTTAATCATATATGTGCGGGAAAGAATGTTATTTTACTTAGCAATTTTGTTAAAAAGAGAACACATTGTTAATTAATAAAACCTTTAAAGTTATTAATTTTATTTTCAGTTGATCCTTACATTTTATACACATAAAGTATAACAAAAAATTTTTACGCAAATATGATGTTATCAGCTGAATTTCGAAGAACTATTAATAAAACATAGTAATCAGATTGATAAGGAACATGTAGCTTCATTTATAAAATTTATAAATGAATTTAGAATTTGTAATTATGTAAATCATCTATTTATATCTGTTAATAATATCATACATTGGTCTAACTGTGAATATACTTATTCACAATCTTTCAACATTTGTCGATGTTAAACATTCTATATACAATACTTGTTAACACTTATGCTTTTTAATCTTTATAAACGTATTTTTAAATTTGAATCTATTAATAACTAAAAAATAAATATCTAATAATATAGATAATAATAAAATCAATTGAATTGTAAAAACTGTACTTTTAATAAAATTTAATTATAATTATAAGAAATGTATTTAGCATAAGTTTAAGAAATGTATTTAGTATAAGTTTTAGAATAATAATTTTTTTATCTTTCTCTAATAAAAATATTAATATAAAAAATAAGACAAATTAAACATCTTTTTTTAATTTCAACATTAATCACACCTGACAAAGCATGAGAATTCGGCAGATTAAATATCGCAATGAAAAATATATGAAATATTTTTTTGTTTACACGCGCCAGACAGTATGTAACGTGATATGCATTTTGCATTGAATAAACTGTGTAAATATATTTTTAATTTTTAATAAATGCATTTTTTATAACAAATAAAAGAACCAATTAAACATTTTTTTTTAATTTCAACATTAATCACACCTAAATGCTAAGCGTATAGGTATACAATAGATCGATTATACATAATTCTGCAACGAATTAATTATTTTAAAGCTATGCATGCTCCCCAAATTTTAACACACACGCACACACATATCAAAAAGCATTAGCTTTTGGGTGATCTCAAATTTGTATGGAAAATGTTGACCGAGATACCCAATACAAAAAACTATGAGCAACCCCATACAAAAAAAACTATGAGCGTGATCCCAAATTTGTATAGAAAAATTGGCCCCAAAACTCCATACAAAAAACTATGAGTGTGCTCCCAAATTTGTATGGAAAAATTGATCGCGAAACCCCATAAACATACTACTTTACATATATATTACTTATAAATAGACAAACACAAAATGAAATACATTATAATGATTATTTAAATCGAAGGTGCAAACTTGGTTTAATTTAAAAATAATGCAAAAGTTTAAAAAGTTTCGTAACATTTAAAAACCTATAAACAAAAAAAAAATTCCATTTAGAATCGGATAAATCCGAATTCTCATAAAAAAATCCGCATAAGAGTCCCCTGAGTGTATACTTTCTTTATTTGTTTATATTATTTTGTAACAAATTAAATAATTTAAACTGTGAAATAATGTATATCTTATCCTCTGTATTCGGATATCATCGGTATTTCTAAGTCCGTATGTCTGATTCTCACCTGCATATTGTATCTTATACATTTTAGTGTGTTGAAAACTAATCATTGTTTTATTTTCAGCCGTTTTAGTCTTTTCCAACATTTCATATGTATGGTATATTTATCACGTTTTAGAATCAGTTCAATTAGTTTCTCTTGCTCCATGTACATATATAAAATTGTTAACATTAAATGGAACTTAATAATTTTATTATAAATATTTATACCGGTTGCTTTTGCTATTTGATTTCTTTGAAAACTGACTTTCTTAGCAATTTTTTTCTCCGTATAGTATTAAATTCTACGTGCAGTATTTATTGTATATTTAGAGAAATATGTACAGAGATTAAGTTAAGTAAAAATAACGTTATCTTCTGAAATGAATTTGGAAATATGGGATTTTAGTTATATGGCGTAATTCGAATGCCTTTGTAGCATCTCTGTCTGTATATTCAATTTCCTGTAGGTAGTGTGTTAGCTTATTAGACGTAAGGCCCGAGTTCAAATCCCAGGTCAGACATCAAAACGAAAATATGAAAATATTTCCTCGGTAACTTCCTCTCAGCAGATTTCTGGCAAAAAATCTGAGAGTAAATAAAATTGTCATGAAAAGCTTCTTAAAAATCTATCGTTCGGAGTTGAGTTTAAATTGTAGGTAAAATTTCTGTGAGTGGAAATATATACTCTAGGAAAGAAAACAAACAGGCAAATACTCTTCTAAAAAAGATAGGTTTGAGGAACTGATAACTTTTCTTGCGAGATTATAACAAGAGGAAATATGAGCTTGGTATAAGACTCTGGCGTCAACCTGAGATTTTTGAGAGGACACCGTAAAGTGGGAATCGTCTTAAACCTAATAGATACATTTTGTGATGAAGAGAATGAATTATTATAACATATTCCTGGAAACTGTAAGGCATTAATACATCGCGGAAGAAAACACATGGGGGTACATATCAGATGTTGTTCAAGGCATTGTTCTTGTTAATAACCAACAGAATTCTCAAGTTTGGGAATAAGCTTGAGGGGCGTATTATAGGAATGTTCTATAAAGTTTGAGGGGAGGGAAGTACAACAGACAATATGGATTCAGTTCGTAAATTCCATGATTCCAACTTCTATCGGTAACTTCTATTATGATCTTTGTTGTGTTCTACCACAACATTCCTTTAGTTTTCGTTGCGTAAATCAGTTTGAGGTTTTGGAATGTATTTCAGCTATGAAATCGAATGCGGTTGGTGCTGATGATTTGGATCCTTCATTCTTGAAAGCTCTGACTCCTAAACTTTTGATGTCTGTGAAGATAGATTTTAAAATCTAACTCCCCAGACGCAAACCAAAAAGTTAACAGAGCTCTGCTATGTTATTAACAGAGCTCTGTTATGTTATTAACAGAACTCTGTTAGACAATTAATTTGAGGCTGGGAACGAAAATAAAGGAAAAATTAATTAAATTCCTCGGAAAAATAAGAAAAAAAAGCAGAAAATGGTAAAATATGTCTCATAGTTAATCACTGTTACAAAATATTGCTTAAAAAAACTACAACAGACAAATAATCACACATTTCCGAAAGCTATTGTAATCCGATAAATAAATCAATATTGTAGGAAAACAGGACTGAGTGGGCGGATAAAGTAAATTGTTTTGGAAGCATTGGACGTCCCTTTAACTAACCTAATCGCCAGAATCCTTAACAGAGCGAGTTTTCATAGTAGATTTTGAAATTTTCCCAGATTTCAGATTTTAAAATCCACTCTATGTCCTTTTGTGGAAAAACAGGGCGACCTTCATGGGATTCGAACCCCCGACGTTGTGCCTACTAAACCAACACCCTACCCGGCAGACCATATCGACTTTAATTCAAACGGCAGTATACCATCTATATTAATCTGTATTACAAAAACTTCCCTTAGAAACAATGCTGTTTCTTTGTTAAATCTGAAATATGTTATGTTAACATCTAAAATTTGTTATGTTAAAATCTGCAATCTATTCTGTTAAAATCTGAAATCTGGGAAAATTTCAAAATCTACTATGAAAACTCGCTCTGTTAAGGATTCTGGCGATTAGGTTAGTTAAAGGGACGTCCAATGCTTCCAAAACAATTTACTTTATCCGCCCACTCAGTCCTGTTTTTCCACAAAAGGACATAGAGTGGATTTTAAAATCTGAAATCTGGAAAAATTTCAAAATCTACTATGAAAACTCGCTCTGTTAAGGATTCAGGCGATTAGGTTAGTTAAAGGGACGTCCATGCTTCCAAAACAATTTACTTTATCCGCCCACTCAGTCCTGTTTTTCCACAAAAGGACATAGAGTGGATTTTAAAATCTGAAATCTGGGAAAATTTCAAAATCTACTATGAAAACTCGCTCTGTCAAGGATTCTGGCGATTAGGTTAGTTAAAGGGACGTCCAATGCTTCCAAAACAGTTTACTTTATCCGCCCACTCAGTCCTGTTTTTCCACAAAAGGACTTACAGTGGATTTTAAAATCTGAAATCTGGGAAATTTTCAAAATCTACTATGAAAACTCGCTCTGTTAGGATTCTGGCGATTAGGTTAGTTAAATGGGAGCGTCCAATTGCTTCCAAAACAATTTACTTTATCCGCCCACTCAGGTCCCTGTGTTTCACAAAAGGACTTACAGTGGGACTTTAAAAGCTGAAATCTGGAAAATGTCAAAATCTACTGATGAAACAGCGCTGCTGTTTAAGGATCTTGCGATTAGGTTAGTTAAGGGACTCAATGCTCCAAACAATTTACTTTATCCGCCACTCAGTCCTGTTTTTCCACAAAAGGACATAGAGTGACTACTATGAAAACTCGCTCTGTCAAGGATTCTGGCGATTAGGTTAGTTAAAGGGACGTCCAATGCTTCCAAAACAGTTTACTTTATCCGCCCACTCAGTCCTGTTTTTCCACAAAAGGACTTACAGTGGATTTTAAAATCTGAAATCTGGGAAATTTTCAAAATCTACTATGAAAACTCGCTCTGTTAAGGATTCTGGCGATTAGGTTAGTTAAAGGGACGTCCAATGCTTCCAAAACAATTTACTTTATCCGCCCACTCAGTCCTGTTTTTCCACAAAAGGACTTACAGTGGACTTTAAAATCTGAAATCTGGGAAAATTTCAAAATCTACTATGAAAACTCGCTCTGTTAAGGATTCTGGCGATTAGGTTAGTTAAAGGGACGTCCAATGCTTCCAAAACAATTTACTTTATCCGCCCACTCAGTCCTGTTTTTCCACAAAAGGACATAGAGTGGATTTTAAAATCTGAAATCTGGGAAAATTTCAAAATCTACTATGAAAACTCGCTCTGTTAAGGATTCTGGCGATTAGGTTAGTTAAAGGGACGTCCAATGCTTCCAAAACAATTTACTTTATCCGCCCACTCAGTCCTGTTTTTCCACAAAAGGACATAGAGTGGATTTTAAAATCTGAAATCTGGGAAAATTTCAAAATCTACTATGAAAACTCGTTCTGTTAAGGATTCTGGCGATTAGGTTAGTTAAAGGGACGTCCAATGCTTCCAAAACAGTTTACTTTATCCGCCCACTCAGTCCTGTTTTTCCACAAAAGGACTTACAGTGGATTTTAAAATCTGAAATCTGGGAAAATTTCAAAATCTACTATGAAAACTCGCTCTGTTAAGGATTCTGGCGATTAGGTTAGTTAAAGGGACGTCCAATGCTTCCAAAACAATTTACTTTATCCGCCCACTCAGTCCTGTTTTTCCACAAAAGGACTTACAGTGGATTTTAAAATCTGAAATCTGGAAAAATTTCAAAATCTACTATGAAAACTCGCTCTGTTAAGGATTCTGGCGATTAGGTTAGTTAAAGGGACGTCCAATGCTTCCAAAACAATTTACTTTATCCGCCCACTCAGTCCTGTTTTTCCACAAAAGGACATAGAGTGGATTTTAAAATCTGAAATCTGGGAAAATTTCAAAATCTACTATGAAAACTCGCTCTGTTAAGGATTCTGGCGATTAGGTTAGTTAAAGGGACGTCCAATGCTTCCAAAACAATTTACTTTATCCGCCCACTCAGTCCTGTTTTTCCACAAAAGGACATAGAGTGGATTTTAAAATCTGAAATCTGGAAAAATTTCAAAATCTACTATGAAAACTCGCTCTGTTAAGGATTCTGGCGATTAGGTTAGTTAAAGGGACGTCCAATGCTTCCAAAACAATTTACTTTATCCGCCCACTCAGTCCTGTTTTCCTACAATATTGATTTATTTATCGGATTACAATAGCTTTCGGAAATGTGTGATTATTTGTCTGTTGTAGTTTTTTTAAGCAATATTTTGTAACAGTGATTAACTATGGGACTTATTTTATCATTTTCTGCTTTTTTTTTTCTTATTTTTCCCAGGAATTTAATTAATTTTTCCTTTTTTTCTTTCCCAGCCTCAAATTAATTGTCTAACAGAGTTCTGTTAATAACATAACAGAGCTCTGTTAACTTTTTGGTTTGCGTCTGGGGAGTTAGATTATAAAATCTATCTTCACAGACATAAACTTTTGCCATACTATACTCACTTGTTCAATACACTTCTGACTAAATCTAGTTTTCCTGAACATTGGAAACTGGCAAAAATCATTCCCATTACTAAAACTAACAACGAGTTCAGGCCGATTGCTATCCTTCTTTGTTCAAGGTAATGGAAAATATAATGGCCAAACAAATCACTGATTGTCAGGAGAATCACAATAACATTATCAAATCAAATCTGCAAGAAATCTGGGTATTGTCTTTAATGGCAGTTTAACGTAGTCTGCCCATATAGGTGTCGTTGTTGGTAGAATTTATAGTATGCTTAGGAACTTGTGGACTGTTATTGATTCGATTCCTTTTGTGATTCGTATGCAACTTGCTAGAACGTACTTAATTCCAATACTTTTGTATGGGTGTGAAATCTTCGCGAACTGTGATTGTGGTGACAACCGTAAACTTAACTTGGCATTTAATAACATAATATGTCTTTCATAAAGGACGTCGTGATCACATTTCTCACTTGGCTTGGCGGATTCTTAATGTTAGATTTGATAATCAATTGAAAATTAAATGCCTTATTTTACTTCAAAAAATAATTTACACGGAACGGCCGGAATATTTATTTGGTCGGTTTAAATTTTCTAGTTCCTATCGCGGTAGGAACATTATTCAGCAACGATTCAAGACTCTTTTGTCTCAGTGACAATTTTTTATACACACCACTAGTCTTTGGAATTCCTTACCAAATTACATCCAGAATCTAGGCAATGCAAATGCGTTCAAAAAGGAGTTATTTAAATTATTTTCATAAGCGAAATTTTTTACTATTTGTGATTTGTTTTATAGGTTTATATCGCTTATATTTTTATTCCTAGTTTTTTAGACTGATTTTTCTAAATAGTAACATTTTTAATTATTTTTCAACTATCTTATTTACATCTACAAGATTGTTAGTTTTTTAAATTTCTTTATATTTTAACTTAATATCAATTTTGTATTTTTTAGTTAATTCACTCATAATCACTTACTTATAAGATTCATATCTTGAGGTGCTATGTAAATTATAATAAATAAAATAAATAAATATCCAGTGAATGGTCCTAGGCGGAAGACCCCAACTCTTATCTATGGAGTTACTACACTGGCAGAAAGCATTCAATCCCTTCTTCGTTCTTTCCTCGGTGTTTCGTGTTCAGTTCAGCTTGCTGTCCAGGACAATACTCAAATACTGACCTCAGGAGACAACTTAAGCGCTCTACCAGCTAACCTCGGCAATCTAAAGGTTTCAATATTGTGCCGACGCGAGAACAAAACGTGGTCAGTCTTTTTTGGGTTTATACCCAGACCACATTTTGTAGCCCAAGAGGATAAAATCCCCTACTCTCCAGAAGCCTCAGACAAACATTAGCTACCAAGAGCCACAAGAGAGGGCATAGGACACCCCCTGCGTTGTACTCCTGGTCGCAGGCTTGACGATAGAACATTCACCCAGATTCGATCGAATTAGTCTTACCCAAAATATGGGTGATAAACCGCATCAGAAAATCTGGGACATTTGTATTCCTTAGTGAATTCTCAATAGAAGTGGTAGCATTATTGAAGGCCTCCTCTATATCAAGGAAAGCCGACAGTGTGTACGCACCCCTAGCCAAATTCGCCTCAACAAAACCTGCCACATCATGAATAGCGCTCTCAACGGACTTACCCTTAATGCAAGCATGTTGTGGTCTACTCAGTCCAAAGCCGCCAAAAGAAAAGATGAGAGTGATATCGGTCTATAATGCTCAGGGCCGATGTGACTGGGTTTACCAGCTTTTGGTATAAGTACCACAAGTACATCTTTCAAACTATCAGGTATATCGCACTACCTTAGACAATCCCTACACATTTCCACCAGATATTCATGTAATATTTCAACAGCATAGTTAAAGCCACCAGATAGATTAATACTGGAGGATATCATTTGAGAGAGAACATTCATCTGAAAACCTATCCATGTTAGAGAGCGTAATGTAAATAACCGTTTCCCTAACATGGTTCCTGAACGTTGGCCCATTAAGAATAATAAAATTCAAAATCGACTCACCCGTAGTATTTATATCAGCACTTCCCCATTTGGTGTAATAAGCATTGGCATCAACCCAAGGCAAGGCGACATCTTTTCCTTTTCACATGCTCCACCAGTAATTCAAGTAAGTCTCCAGGAGGGCATGTACACAGATGACAGCATCAAATCGATCCCAAGGTCATCTCTGTACGCCACAGTTGTTGTCACCTTTACAAAAGGAAGGAGTGATTAACAAGTCTAAATTACTTCTAGCTAAAATACGGGTTCTTGCCTTCTCACTTGTTCCAGTAACAAGTAACCTATAATCAGGATCGCTCAGACCCAGAATCCTATCCCTAAGGATTCAAGGTTCGTGGATAAGAGCGATGTCAACTTTAAGGCGGCGGAGGGTGGTTAGCAGGTTGTGTGGGCGGCTTCGAGCAAGATTAACCTGAACCACTTTTAGCCTCCTATATTCGGATGATGGAGCTTTAACACGTTCCCTGCCTCGTGTACCGTTTTCGGTGCATGCTAAACCTCATTTCTACGCCAAGCTGAACTTTTTAATTTAAAATGTTTATATCCAAAATTTAATTATTAGTAGGACTATTTTATGTAACGTAATGATGTTTAAAGCAATTTAAGAGTGATGTACCGATAACGGTACACGTGGTGTGGTCATTAGTTATCGGACCACTTTTGAACTTTTATTGAATACTACAGTTGTGAATGCTTCGATTTTATATAATACAAGAAACAATAGTTTAATTTCACCTTTTAAAATATAGAAAGTTATTGATTTCATATTTATGTAAGACAAATAATGATGTATTTTCTGAAGAAGATGACCATGTCCTACCTTCTAGAATTACACCATGAGTTACAAAACTGTAATGGTAGACCAGTAAAAAGGATGCAGCCATTCCATGGTATGCAAAAAGTATGAAAAATTATAATAGTGTAATCAAATTTGAGTGAAATATGTATGATTTTTTTTACATTACCCTTATGTCCCTTATTCAATATGAAATAAATTTAATTTTATGTTCCTATTTTGTGCATTTTGCCCTTTGAATAGTAATAATTTTGAAAATAACATAAATTTTTTCAAAAATAAAAAAGAACATGTATTTTTATAGATTTATGAAAGTAGTTATCGTGTACCGAAAATGGTACACGTGGCCTAGAAATGACACCTCATAAACAGCTTGGCAGGGAACGTGTTAAGCGTGCCAACCCACATAACACCACGTCACTCCTTGGCCCTAGTCACTGAAGTGAAACCAGATCAATGCCAATCCGGAAATCCTTTCTTACCATCACAAGTCAGGGAGTTGACAACCAAGTTCCAAGTTTCATTCACCTGTCTAAAAGTAGGCGAGACCCATACCGTCACTATTGGACGTAGAGGGAGATTGGATTGAGGGACCACCTCCAAGTGAGCACCGGACACCCAAGGCGCTTCACTGATTCCACTAGGACCTTTACCGTTCCCCCCGTTTCATTCCTGCCATCATAACTCTCCTCCGTCATAAACTCAATTAGCCTTTCTCCAACCGGATCTCATATTTCAGGAGAGATTATGCCATCTAGGTTAGTTCCCAGACTACCTTGTTTCTTAGGACGCTTGGAGCCGGAGGAAGACACCTCATCGGATCTGTTTCTCTTCATGTGATTTCCCTTGGGAGAAACCTTAGAAGACTTATCCAACGAGATGTCCCCTCGCCTCATTCGCTTGCAACCTTACATCCTTCTTCGGGGATACAGCATTAGCGGTAGTTTCTACTTCCTTTCATTCATCCGTTGTAGAAGGAACATTTCCGCCCAATTTTACCCCCCTTGTCAAACAAGTCACCTTTACCCATGCAGTCCGAATCAGTAGATGATTGTACTAGTGGGTCCGAGGCATCCTGTCTGTCAAGTGGGTTCCTTAAAGGGGAAGTCACCTAATTGCTCCCAGTAGGGTGAAGTATGGGTGAAGGGGAGCCTTTCGATGACCATATTGTCACCGTCTTCATCCGATAGTGGGGGGACAAAGTCCGACTCCACGTACATGTCTTTCCTTGAAGTGGGGATTGCCAAAGCAGTCGCCTACAGTCGTAAGTCTTAAACCAGCTGGGGCGAAACTCAAAAAAACTTCAAATCCTTTTCGTTGTGTTTTTTGTCCATATAAGTCTCACGAGTGAGGGAGGAGGGAAAAGAGGTCAATCATGCCCAGCGTTGCCGTTTTGGGCTTTTCCTATCAAATTAGATAGGATTTTTTTTAATTTGGTAGGATGGTAGGTAAAATTGATTTTTGGTAGGTTGAATCAAAAAGTATTTATTTAAAAACGTTTATCAAGTTAAATAAAACAGCAATTTATATTGAAATTAGTCTTAACTCCGAAGAAATACTTCAAGTTAAACACAATAAAACATTATTAAAAACTGCAAAAAATGTACACGTGTATGTTCTTATGACATATTAGTTTTTACACATATTGTCCGCTTCTGTAACCCACGAGTACTCTGAATAAAAATTTTACATAAATGTTTTTAAAACCACAAACTATATACATGTTAAATTTTTACAGAAAAAAGAAACCAAAAGTTAAAGTATTTTTTTAGTTTAAAAATATTATTTGAAATGAATTTTATGTTACATTGATGTGTTTTGTTGCTTTTGTTCTACTGTAGATAGAAACTGTCGGTTAATGTATTTTTTGGTTTAAAAATGTTATTAGAAATGAATTTTACAAAATTATTATTGTTATATTGTTGTGTTTTGTTGGTTATTAATAAATGTACAATTATATGTAATACTTTTTTAATAAAAAAGTCATATTTTTTCTCAAAAAAATGTATATATTTACATTATTTAAAAAACTTGTAGGTTTTCAGCGATTTTGGTAGTTTTTGACAAAAATTTGGTGTCAACGTTGTTCATTCCATACCAACCGCTAGCATGACAAAGACTTGGTGTCAGTGAGGATCCGTTATAATACAATTGAATTAGACCCCCGATTGCAAACTATCCGATAAGCACGGGTTGCTTAACACTCCGGATTAGGGGTATAGAGGAAATATCGAATATTCGAAAAGTATACTCAAAGACGTCAATTCGAAGATTGTCCTTTCATGATATTAGGGTAACCTTTAGTCAGGCAAAACATCTCCAACAGGTTGGGGATAGGTACACTTAAGCCCCCACATTGCGACAAGATTGTTTCCCAGGTGGGGGTAGCCCACAATTAATGTTAAAAGCAGTATTCAGAGGAATTTGCCTCTAATGAACTAGAACTGTAGCGTGTTTCAATTTATTTCTATACCATACTTGTAGACATTGTACACAAATTGGTATTGTACTATTTTATACATTATAAAATTAGGTATGTATATGAATGCATACATTTTTTAATAAAAGACAATCATCCCTATTCTGCATTTCGATTACGTCTCCGCATTCAGTTCCTTTACGATCGAAAATTGGTATTCTGCAGAAAAACGGAATCGAAAGAATAAGAAAAAGATAACAATGTTTACAAAATCAATGTATCAATGTGGAATGTGGAAATGAAACAGCAGAATAAGCAAGTCTGTTATCATTTTCATAAACAAATGTCAAATTCAATAAAACAAGTTCCATGAATAATAAAGTAAATTGTTTATAAATTTAATAAAAGAAAAATATTGGAACAAATATAAGAAGAAAAAAGTAAAAATAAGTTTTGCATAAATTTGCTAGTTTTTCGTACTGCTCCGGTGTTGTTGTTGTTTTTGGCTGCATATCTACATAACAAAGCACTCATATTCCAGTACATAAAATATCAATTTAAAACAAAAAAATTATAATAATAATTTGTATTTAAATCGTCTCTGAATTTTTTAATTTTGTACTTACATTTTTTCACTTTTTTTCCTTAAAAAAAAAAAAAAAAACAAAAGTAGAAAAAACCTCCGTTAACAAAAAAAAAAAAAAAAAAAAAAAAAACCTGAGAGAAACGGAGCTCCGATCGTAATGCAGAATATATACAATCAAAAGAAACTGAGCGGAATCGAAACACAGAATACCAAAATTGTCAGACGGAGAAAATTTCGATTCGAATCGAAACGCAGAATAGGGGTGAATAATTTTTCTATAAGCCCTAAGTAAGTATTACCAAAATTAGCACGCCGGTTGTAAATGAATTAATTTCTTTTGAATATATTGAATGCAACCGTTTCAACCTGGTTAAATTCTCCTAATCAGCTCTTATCGCTTATTAATTTACTTCTTTATTTTATTTTGTCAAATTTATCGCATATTCTACTGCACTTAATTTCATTTCTGCTTTTTAAAACGTTAAAAATATGAGCTCCTAGGTTGCAATAATATAAAAAATAAATGTGTGTTTAATCTTAAATCAATTCTTTATTGTCCGCACTACTTTTGTGCCACTGTTCGAACTTATTTCACGTATACAACAAAAACTTTCACAATATGTGCTTGTTCGTTATATTTCTTTACTTACAACCTGTTTGTAAGCAACAACACTTGTTGACTATTCTTCTTTACTCACAAACTTTTTGTAAGCACAACACTAACAATTGTTTTTTCCACACGCAACTTGTCTGCACACAAGTCTGACTGAATTATTGCTCGATCTCGTGTCTTCACACACAACTGATTTAATTCTCACTGAATACAATGTAACGTCTTCGCACACGAATGATTTAACTCTAACTCCGCAACCAACATGACATCGTCACACACGACTAACTTGATTCGATCTCCATCATTGCTCGCTTTGTCTTGCCTTTTATATATGTTGTTGCTATATTTTTTTTTTTTTTTGTTTATTCTTTGATCATGTAAAGAAGCCCATTTGTTTTTCTTGCTATATTTTTGCTTATTCGTTGATCATGTGAACAATGCGTTGTTATGTTTTTGGAGCTTTTGTTTATCATTTTATGCATGATCAAGTCCATTGTGTTGTTTTTGCTGCTTTTGTTTATCACTTTAACAACACCATTTCCACTTACGCAACAATAGTTAAGTCAAGAAACTGCGATATTTAATACAAATATTTTATATTTCTTCAAATTATTTATATTAATTGTGGTATAGTTATTTAAACAATTTTTCATACTTTTTATTTTTAGGAAAACATTAAGGATCTTAAATTTATAAACTGTATTAATGCAAACCATTCATAATGATGGTTTATCCCGATGAGCCTTTTTGGGCATTGCCAACCGTACCAGGACTATATGATGATAACGCATATAGAGGTAGGTTTCATTAATCGATTTAAAATATTAAGAAATTAAATTGAATTACGAGCATTGTTTTCTTACAAAACGGTTTAAGTCACAATATCTTACTTCCTATTCCTTTGCCTTCTTTAAAATATATTGTAATTAGTAGCAGGAACAAGATTAAGTTAAAGATCTCTTCTAAAAAATTTTAATTATTGATTCATTGAAAATTGAAATAAAACAATTAACAATGATTCATCGTTATGTTATATCTCGCTTTTTAATATCTAAATCTTTCCACTTGAGAAACTTCAACTTGTTTCGGACAGTTTGTTCCCATAAGATAAAGTTAGAACTTTACAACTTGGTGGACCATAAATAAAGAAAAATTAGAAATATCCATATCAAACATTTGAAGTATTCAATTGTTGATAACTCTTTTTATCCTTTATATTTCCTGAGTGTTAACGTGTGAATAAAACTTTCAATTGAGAGTCCACAAGAATTCCAATATTATAATAACTTTCTTTCCGGTTAGTCCACGCCTCCTGAATCGCTTGAATAGTAAGGGCGAATTTTTTTACGATCTCTGAGGCTTCATCTCGATTGGGCTTTCGAAAATTAAGTTGTTGTTCAACAAATCACTGGTTCTTCGTCACACTTACATACAGGTTTCCATTCAATTTTCTCATCACAATTGATAAATATTATATACAAGTAAGTGTGCTTCTTCCATAATAACTAACATTCCTGACGTTTTGAGGTATCGAAATACAAAAACATTTGAATAAGCATTTCTAATATCAACAGTTTCCTTGACTTGGGCATATTGAGTGATTGAAAACAGTCAAACAATTAAAATTCACACAAAGATAAACACAATATTCTTATCGGCTACTTAATTAGTTACTTCGAATTTCAATAATGATTTCGCCAAAGCTCTTTGACAAAATATATAACATTTTTTGAAAAACACGTTTATAAACACCTACCAGTCAATAAAAAAGTGTCAAAAAAGTTTCAAATCTCGATGTGCAAATCAATCGAAACAAATCTATATTTCAGCAAAGTTGATACAACAAATAATCAGGTCTAAATATAGGTGAAGCAAACGCATTATATCACGTCAAAAAATGTGACAAACCCAAAAGAGGCTCCACTGAAAAAGAGAAAAATGCAGTAACTGTGATATTAATCATACAGCAATTTATAGGGGTTGTCCAGGGTATTAATTTGTCAAACGCTCTATGATTCTAAAGACTGATATGATTATAGTCTAAATTGGTCATTAAAACAGAGCTATTTTTTCTCCAATAGATTCTATTCCTGTTGGTCATCAATTTCAAATATCCTAGACAATCTGTGTCAACAAAATAATTATTAAGTATTTACAATTTTAGCCACCCTGAAGTCACATTGGACTTTATAACCCATTTGATGCAGTACATATTTCCAGAAGCGTCTATTAGCTACCGATGAACTCTTGAAGATCTGCTTCTGGACCACAAACAGCATCAACGAACATAAAATAAATCAAAATATTTTCTTAGAGAGAAAAAAACTGACATGAAGTTAGTATTTGCGACGCATTTTACGCCAAGGAGCCAATTCAATATTTCAGACTACAGATTTTACGACTTTTAAGTCCGAACATGCGGTAGGTCAAGCATTCTAATTAAATTAAAACTGTAACATCATTTCGTAGGCGACTAGAGCATCTTATTGCGAAGCAACTAGCATCTGCGTTGAAATCTTTCTTCATAATTTTCTCTTGTCCTTGATTTACTCGCCTTCTGAATTTACGATTACAGAAGACCTATAAAAAGTGTATATAAGTCTCTAGAACCGTGTTTGTGTCACCTGGGAACTAGAATTCTAAATTTACGATCTGTTGTTCTTAAATTACTCATCTACCAACAGAAGAACGCAGGCCAAAAATATTTCTAGAGATTAGGTTCATGTGGAGAGAAAAGAGTATGAGAAAAAAAAATATGTTGACTGGATAAAATTGTTATATATTCATATTTCACCGAAAATATACGATTAACCCTCTCGTGCCCGATGTTGTGTATATGCAACATTGTGTTTATGACCGCTATTTTAAATATATTTTTTTTTTTTGATTTTTTCGCAAAAATATAACCTCATGTGTTGTTTAAGCTTACAGCTAATTGGTTGGTAACCAACTACGCAAGTGTTCAGTTAGTAGCTATTTTCCCGAGAGCGATGTTCACAAACTTTTTTTTTGCAAAAAAAACTTTGTTTTAAAAAAGCTTTAAAAAACATTAATATAATGAAGTCATCCTAAAACTAAGTTCAATAACTAAATAATGAAAGGTAGGGGAGTAATTTAAAAAAAAAACCTGACATGAAAATATTATTTAGTTTGTAATAATTTTGTAAATGTAGCGTTACGTATATGCGACATTGGTCTATTATGGTATGTTTCCAAGAATAAAAACTTATTTTTATATGCACATTATAAGATGCGCGCAAAAGGTCTGACTCAGGCTGAAATTAAAAAATTTGTCAATTTTGATTGGGATGATTCGGCTGACGAGAAAAATGAATAAGAAAAATATGATAATAAGAGCGTACAACTAGTTTCAAACTATGCAGTTAAGAAGCCTATAAGTAAATGTAAGGGAGGTGCCGCAAAGACAAGAAATTTATAACTATATGTACCTCGTCCAAGTATAGTTGAATGCTATAACAACCACATGGGAGGAGTTGATCTTGGAGACATGATGCTTGAATTGTACAAGTCAAACAATAGTTATTACAAAAAAAAAGGTCGTCCATCATCACTTCTTTTGACAATTTGATAATAAATTCAGGATAATAAATTCTCCATCGACCCCGTCATCACCTGCTCCTTCAACAAATTCTGAATCATTCCCCTATAAAAGAGCATATGTTGTACAGTCTGTCGTTCGGAGTCGACGTTAAACTGTAGGGCCTGCCACTCACATATAAAATTAACGCATACAACATTAGTGGTGTGACAAGCTAGGCCGTAATCCCAATTATGCATGTATGTTGCACAACCTAAAAAATCCCTACGATTTGATGGTTTAATCATTGGCCGGAATGGGGAACAAGTGGCAGATATATGTGCGTTTCCAAGCTATAAATGCGACAAGCAATGTGCACTTGTACTCCAATCCAAAAAAATATTGTTTTGAATCCTTCCATACATAAATTGTAATAAAAAACATTTGAAAAAAAAAATCAACCTGTATTTAAATTTATAACACCACTGCCCAATGTTGCGTATATGCAACATCCTGTAGCTCTTGAACCAGGACACCTTGGACAATGAAATTTTTAATAGTTGATATTGAGGTCAACTCTATCTTATATGTCTACTCAAAAAAATTTCAGGCGCATCCATTTTAACTGATTTGAACCAGGCAACTCATACAGCATCTTAGATCTGCCTGCAGATTGAATATAACAAAGTATTCTTACCAGGCATGGGAAGTCTGGTTTCCAAAAAAAGAATGAGGTCGAAGATAATGGTAGCAGAACACATCACCTCATCAATAATTCACGCTTGTGGAATACATATACTAAACGGTTCAAAGAAATTCTGAAACTTCAAACAATACCTTCTCTTACAAGTTCGTTGGAAGAATTGGATTGTACTTCAAAATCAAAAATTCCCTCTGGCGCTTTATTTAAGCCTCTCTTACGAAATTCTACTCGTAAATAAATGGCGATAAGTGAAGCTCTAAATGTTAACACGCTTGTTGATCACTTGACGGTCTTTTTCACCCAAAATCTATCGAATAAAGCTGTAATTGCAATGGCCCACACTTCACTTAAGTTTGGAATTTTCAGAGAGCAGGAGGCGATACTCCCAATGTGGACAAAAAAACTAAAAGATGCTAATAGAGGTGCTCTGTGTACGACGTAAATATTTCTTAGAGTAGTATAAGCTTGAAGTCGGCGTGGTCTTGTGGGTAGTGTGTTGGCTTATTAGACAAAAGGCCCGGGTTCGAATCCCAGGTCCGACATCAAAACGAAAAATATTTCTTCGGCGACTTCCTCTCTCAGCAGATTTCTGGCAAAGACTCTGAGAGTAAAATTAACGCATACAACATAAGTGGTGTGGGAAGCTATTATGTATGTATGTATGTAGTATAAGCTTGGATTTCTTAAGATGATACAGATAATAATGATTCAGCATTATATTAACACAATGAGTGCCACGTCATACGTTTTCGAACGACACCTATTCCGGGTACGACACGAAAAAGCCTATATAAAATAAAAAGCATGGGGAAGAATGGAGTAGGCATATATCAAGAATCGGTGTTTATCACTAATACACTCACTTAACATAAAAATAACAATTTGGCTTCCTGGAAAGGTTTTCGTTTTTCCTATTGGCACTCAATGTGTTAAATGCGCGCAAGTGTATTCCTGACATTAAAATTGGCTTTAGAGTAAACATAACACTTGTTGAATCGAGCTATGTTACAAATTTCAAACTTTTTCATTAGCATTGCTCTTGCACTAATTGTGAATCAGAAATGATTTCACCTTTTCTCTTAAATATTTCATATTACATTATTTTTAATTGGATTATTATTACTCTCTTGTTAAAATAATGAGTTTAATTGACTCTTAGTTTTGACGTTACCAGCTTTGAAGCCAACAAACGTTAATTATCATTGGTGATTGTACGTTACAATCATCACTCCATCAAGCGCAGAGTTGTATAGTCCACAGGTGTACAACTTAAAAAACAACAATAACATTTCTTTGTGGAACAAATTGAGAGCAAAAGAACAAAAAAAAAAAAAAAAAAAAAAAAAAACATGATTTAAATTCCACATGGAAAACAATATCTTTTGTGGAACAAAGTTTGAAAAAAAGAACAGAATTTAATAGGAACACAGAAAAGCCTATTATTAAAAAATACGAGTTTAACAGAAACGACAAAAGCTGTATTTGAGTGGAAACAAATTATAAAAAATCTAAGTTTAACGAAAACGGTATGTTTTGGTAATCGAAATGTTTTTAAACAAAAACAACACTGATAAAAAAAAAAAACGATATTCTTTGGTGGAAATTTTTTTATTTTGAATAATAACAATAAAAAACTCTAAATAGAATAAGAATCGGAATAACTCTTTTTTTATAAAAAGGTTTAATAAAAAATAAAAAACAAAAAACAGGAATCTGATTCTAACAGAAACGGTAAATAGTATTTTTTTTTAAATGAGCAAAAAATTTAAATCTTATGGCATATGGCGACACATCAAATTTAACTGACCATATTTGCATATATATTGGTAATATTTGTTTTGGTTAAACCAGCAACACATCAAAATTGACCATTCAAACTTCATTGATTGTTGCTGTGAAGAAGAAAAGAACATATGATTTATGCAACGCAGATAGCAAAAATCTGAAGTATTTTGATAGTCTTCAAGCTCACCTCGGCCAAACGTGTGAGCATTTTTTACATCACAACTTAACAGTAGTAAACGGTATTTTTTGTGGAAATGTAATTTAAAAAACCAATAGCAAAAAAACACATTTTTTGCGGAATGTAAAACAATAAAAAAATATTAAAAACGTCGGGATAAAAAACATGTGAGAAAAGGTATACTGGAAGTTTGGAATTTTCAAACTTGTCTTAACTTCTTATTGGATCAAGGATTCCAAAACAGTTTTCGTTACGTTCGGGTAACAATTGGTACCCGACGAAGATATCTTTTTTATATGAGTAAACAATCTAAACTTCCCTTATATTGATTCGTCATGGCTTTCTGAAAGACGCCGCGCTCATTGTTTTTCCCGAAGCGACATACACATCTTTTCTGGATAAATCCTTCCTAAAACGCTGAGGGCATATAAGGCCGTACAACAATTATTTTCCCGTAGTTAAAAAATCGAAGCTACAGCATAGAAGCAAACGCAAAAAGGAAGAGGACAACCTGAAGGAGAACGATTTTATACTGGTTAAGGATAATATTTTGCCACCTACGGAGTGGTCATTTGTTGATTTAAATAATTTTATTTTCGGGAGAGGTCTGAGAGTTTGCGTTGCCGAAATACGGACTAGTATCGGCTTAATCAGCGTCCGATTGTGACACTAAGCAAATTACCTGTTGGGCTAATACTTCCTGTACTCAAAAAATAACCTAATTAAGTTTCTTACTACAACACGATCTCAGAGACTTAGGCCAAACTAGATCAGGTGCAAGTTTTGTTTATTTTTCTCCTTACAACTCATCAGGCATAACAAATCACCAAAATACCCTGCGAAATCAACTGGATAAGTTTAGTGTGCGGTTCCGGAATATGTCTATTGCCCAGGGAAGACACACATTACAGAGCTCGATTACAGAAAAAATTCGCTCAGACATATCGCTCCTTTATTGCAACATAGTCATATCTCAAAAAATTAAAAATTTGTAGTTACTTAAGCAAATCTGCTCTTTTAGACCTTCTGTACATGTTGAAAAAAAAATCAGTTTTATATCCCAAGCTGAACCGAAGTTATAGCAAAAAGTGTTTGCGGCGATTAGATCATAGGTCTTGAAAACTTAAACCGCATTTTGCCAAGTTCAAGTTTTTTTGAGATATGACTATGTTGCAATAAAGGAGCGATATGTACAATTGATATTGGTGTGAATCCGATTGCAAATGTCAGAAATGCGGGCCAAATAGCACACAATGAGGATAGTAGACAGCAAGTTACATCTTCCAGCTTTGAAGAAAGCATTGCTGTTGTGACACTGAATTACTTTTTATAATTTAAAAATTCCTCATTTAATATGTATTAATTTCTATACAAGATGTGATGTTATAGAAATGAAATGATATCAAGAATACACATAACAAATAAAACGCTTAATATTTTAAGGTATTTGGCTCAATTTTTGTAAATTCCAAACAAGATAATAATAAATATAATATAAATCTTTATCAGTATTTTCTCTTACTTTAATAAATCTCATGTCAATAAATTACAAAATTACGTTTCAATAAATTACAAAATTACGTTATACTTTTTAAAAATTTTACACATTCTTTTCTGAAAACATTGTTATTCTGTTCATTTTTTATATAATTTCCCAAAGAGTTATATAATTTAACACCCTTGTAAAACAATGACTTTGGCATTGATGTTGAGGTGACTCGTTGCAGTCTGAAGTTGTCAGCATTCCTCAATCCATAAGGTTGAACCTGATCCACATACATAATTTGCTCGCAGAGGTATTTAGGCGCCTTTCCTTGCTTCATTTTTCTAATAAGAATTATGGTGTTTAGCTCCAGTCGTTGTTTTATCTTAAAATTGCCCGCATTGCTTTATTTTGCAACTTTTGTAGTCGTTCGAGTTGTGTTGAATTACAGCATGTATAAATAATTATAGATCCCAATTCAAAATGTGGTTTTATAGTTGTGTTGTAAACATTAATTGTTGTTAATAATGAAACTTTATTTCGTATGCTTTTTAAAAAACCTATTTTTTACCAATTTTTTTGCAAATGTATTGTATATGCTCTTTAAATAAATTTAATCTCTTTATAATGAAACCTAAGTACTTAATTTGGTCAACTTTCTCTATTATTTTGTCATTAATTTCATTTTCGGGATCACTAGTCATATTTATTTCTATTATTTTAGTTTTAATCTCCATTAATTTCAATTTATTAATTTTGAACCAAATATTAATATTATTTATATCATTTATTAAATTGTCTCTACATAGTTGTTCTGTATCTCCAATTGTGTATATCAATAATAAATTCACTTGTAGCCAAAACCTCAGGCATATCATTTATATAAATACTGAATAATAACGCTCCCAAAATCGATCCCTGTGAAACTTCATAATCATTCTTAATTGCTTCTGACCTTACACCGTTTATAACCGTAATTTACATCATTTTTCAACCATAATGTTTCTCTCTTTTAAAATCTAAAAAAACTGTCATTATTTGTTTGTTCTTCTCAATTTTTTTCCATCGATCACGTAATTTACTGCTATCTCACAGGAGAATTTCTTTCTATATCCTTACTCGTACTTTGAAATTATTGAATTTTCATCTAAATAACTTTCCAGTTGTTCTTTCACGTATAGTGCCATCACTTATATGTTATAGTCACTATTAGTCTAAGTAGTCTATTCGTTAAGTTAGTTTTGTTCGTTAAGTTTTAGGTATAAAAATAGAAATAAAATATTAATAAAAAGAGTTCAATTGTGACAATTAAACATAAAACTTCTAATTTATTATACACGACCTTTTCCAAAACTTTTTCAACAGTCTTTAAAGACTGTTTAGGACGGAATTCTTCAAATTTTAATGTATTTGCCACTTTTTTAATTGGTGTAACCATTGTTTCCTTCCAACAATCCGGAAACTCACCGGTTTCCAATGATGAATTAACAATTGTTAATAAAATTTCCCCGACTATACTCCAATTTTTAAACAACATTTTTCGTGATATCTTATAGTAATCAGGTTTCTCCTTAAGTGCCATTACTATATTCTTAAGCTCTACATTTGTTATTGCACGGAATTTGAATTTTCTATTAACTGCCTGTATATTATTAACATATTGCACATTTTCAATTGAGTCTCTTATTAGCTTAATACTATTTATAAAATAGTCACAAATTGTTTCCATTTTAGAACTAAGTTCTTTATTTCTTTCAACATCACCTTTTGGTTGCTGGTCATTATTGATTTTATTATTAATGTATTTATTTTTTTCATTCTCAACCCTTACTTTATATACATTTCGGATAGATCTATAACCTGACCAGGCTTCATTAGTGTTTTTTAATTTTTTTTTAATGTACATGATTCAAAGTCGTGTGAATTGGTCAATTTTATTTATTTTTATTTATTTATTATAATTTACATAACACAACAAGATATGAATCTTATAAGTGACAGTGCTATGTTAGGAATGATTAAGATTTAAAAAATTAATACTGAAACAAAATAAATTAAATAAAGAATGCAAAATTAATATAATTAATATCAAGTTAAAATATAAAGAAAAAATATAACATAAAGAAATTAAAAAATAAGAGATTTGAAAATATTAAAAAAAGTTACCATTTAGAAAAATCAGTCTAAAAAAACTGGAAATAAAAATATATCCGATATAGACCTATAAAACAAATCATAAATCGTAAAAAATTTTACTCATGAAAATAATTTGATTAACTCCTTTTTGAACGCATTTGCATTGCCTAAATTTTGGATATAATTTGGTAGGGAATTCCAAAGACTAGTGGTGTGTATAAGAAACTGTCTCTGAGACAGGACTTTTTTAAGTCCTAAATCTTTGCTGAATAATGTTCCTACCTCGGTAGGATCTAGCAAATTTAATTCGACAAAATAAATAATCCGGCCGTCCCGTGCAAATTATCTTATGAAGTAGAATAAGGCATCTAATTTTCAGGAGATTATAAAATTTTACATTAAGAATCCGGCAAGCCAAATGGGAAATGTGATCACGATGCCGTTTCTGAAAGACATATCTATCTATGTTATTAAATGCCAAGTTAAGTCTACGTTTATAATCACAATCACAGTTTGCGAAGATTTCACGCCCATACAAAAGTACCGGAATTAAGTACATTCTGGCAAGTTGCATACGAATGACAAAAGGAGTCGAATCAATAACAGTCCACAAGTTCCTAAGCATACTATAAATTCTACCTGCAACGACACCTATAGGGTTAGACCACGATAAACTGCCATTAAAGACAATACCAAGATTTTTTGCAGATTTGAAAAAATCTATCTTATTTCCCCTGATACACAATTCAAGCATGACAAATGATCTGTCGGTTCTCGAAATGTTCTGTCGGTTCTCGAGGGATTGATGCAAAGTCCGTTGGCCGAGGCCCAGTTGCCAATCCAAACAAGAATCAATATTTTCCCTAGGAGTACTAGTATAAAGCTGGACATCATCAGCATACATATGAACTTACAGTGAAGCAAGACATCCGGTAAATCATTTATTTACATACAAAATAACAGAGGCCCAAGTATTGACCCCTGGGGAACACCTCTACTAATAAGTGGATTTGAGATATTGCCATTAAGATGAACTTTTTGAAACCTATTCAATAAATAAGAATAAATAAGGTTACAGGCAGAATTTGAGAAATAAAACAGCTTCCGGAGCTTTTTCAAAAGAACTTCGTGATCGACTGTGTCAAAAGCCTTAGTGTGATCAAGCAGAACCAAAAACACTACACTATTTACATCTAGTTTCGACCTAAAATCTTCAACAACATTTATTAGAGCTGTAGTACAACTCTACTTTTCATAAATCCCGACTGACTAAGGGTAAAGTAATTGTGACTCTCCAGGTAATTAGTGATCTGCCTGGCCATTATATTCTCCATTACCTTGGACAAAAAAGGAAGGATAACAATTGGGAATGGAAATGATTTCGCCAGTTTCCAATGTTCAGTAAAAATAGGTTTCGTCAGAACAGTATTGAACAAGTGAGTATAGTATGGCAAAAGTTTAGGAGTCAGAGCTTTCAAGAATGAAGAATCCAAATCATCAGAACCAACCGCATTCGATTTTACCGCTGAATACATTCCAAAACCTCAAACTGATTTACGCAACGAAAACTAAAGGAATATTGTGGTAGAACACAACAAAGATCATTATAGAAGTTACCGATAGAAGTTGGAATCTTAGAATTTACGAACTGGTCATTAAGCATATTTACATCGACATCAATATCCGTTCCAGGAGTCTTTCGGCCAATTCCTATTTCACAAATTACATTCCATTTAGACCTGTTGTCCATTGCGTTGGAAAACTTTTTACCATAATACAATGCCTAGGCAATTCTTATGAGCTTGGTAACTTCCGTCCGTGCGAGTTTTTGTAAAACCTTTGTTATATTTTCTAATTTTTTCTTGTCTATATGACCGCAGTTCACTGTTAAACCACTCATTAACGATATTTTTTATATTTACTTTTATTATTTTTGTAAATTTGTTAATAGTTTTTTCCAAGCTTTTATCAATCATTAAAGCCTTTACGATTTATTGTACAATTTAAGTGACTATATAAATGTGGGAACCGGACGTACCACAAGAGATGGCAACACTTACTGAATACAACACTGACATGATGACGGACGATATTGGACGGTTAGCATATAAGGATAAGTTTAAGTGAGATGGAGAGACTCGTAGTTTAGACGCCATGAGAGCAACAACTCTCTTTTAGTTATGAATAAATATTAATTACATTAATAATTAAAAAGTGTTTTATTTGTAAAAGCCAAAACTACATAAATTATTTTTATTATACTCAAATATTGCCTTCTCTCTTTTATCGGTTTCGTTCGAGGTGATTTCTTCACTCTTGGTATTAATGACAATAACCAATGTTTCATGATCCGCTACTTTATTACGTAAACTGTTCTTGGCCGATACATTAATAAATGTTATAAGTGTCTTTGATGTTTCCGTTACTCGCGTGTAAAATATAAAATAATTGTTTCTGAGTTCAAAGACATAATTGTGAAACCAGAAATTTTTTCCAATGAATTACTAGAAAGTAACATAAGCAGCAAAAAGTATGAAGTATATATACGAAAGATAGGAAATTTCAAAAATAGGATTAATGAAAACGTATATGAAAATTTGTATGAATTCGTTACATACACTGAGCGCCATAAGTGAGTCCACTCCCACTACAATTTTAAGTTCTCTATTATAAAAATATACATAATAAATGAATTGTTGTTTTTGTTTTAACATTTTATATGTAATAAATAAACGTTTTTATTTTTGGAGATTTATTCGACTAGTCTCATTTACTTTTTTCGCCATCCTAAGAATTATTGCAGTGGTGCTTACTCACTTTTGGCGCTTTGTGTATATATTTACTTTGCATCATGGTAGATCTTTCGCTTAAAAAATTTTTTTCAGAGCTATTAAAAATAAACTGACAAACTACGTTAAATGGAAACTTGTGAAACTCTTCTTTTCCCTCTCAAATATAATGAATACTTTAGAAACAAGATAATTGCACTTCGGGTTCGTTTATTGTAGTTTAATGTATTTAATTAACTGCTAAAATGTGTTCCTGTTTTCTCTTTTAATTGAAATAAATCTTATTTATTAACAAAAAACTTGAAATAAAATACCATTTTTCATAATTTTTTAAGACATTTCTTTAAAATTGTCAACGGCAACCCTTTCAAAGAGGCACCATTTGCAGTAACTCAAATGCAGTCTCACGGTGCTCAGAAACGGTTTTTAACACCACTATTAATTAAGGAGATTTCAAAGGTTGGTCGCCTTACTTTTGCAGCAAACCGTTGTTTCCTCTTGAAGTCCAAAGCAAATGAATTTCTCAAATTTCCGACCTCGACCTCTTCTAACCAAGTCTTCAAAGTGGCCCCTACATATAATAACATTAATATAGATCTATGAGATATCGAAATTACAGATTAAAAAAAGCAAGGCTTAATTTTTCTCCATCACCATTACGAATACATGCAAACCGTATCCCAAATTTCATGTTTGTCGTAAGACGGATGGGTTCATTGAGCATCGTCAGATAGGAAACAATACGATCGGTCAGAATCGACCCTGCTGCAAGCCAAAAAAATTCTAATTTAAGTTGGTCAAAGGTCCTTAGAGATGGACGGTGGAAGTTGCGACTAGAAGAGTCCAGAAAATCCTAAACCATGTTCAGTTAATGTTACTTAATTTAGATTTTTTATTAGCTTTATTCATTTGCTTGTTGTGAATTACGAATGACTTCATTTTTTCTCTTTAACTTTCCGTTTTAAACTATTGTAAGTATTCAGAAATAAATTTAGAAGTTTGTCGTTAAGAGACCATTAAGCCTCAGTTATGTGACTGTAACGTAATGTAACCGCAACAGTAAGAAACAGCTGATGGTTTTTGTTATGTATAAAACAATGCGAGTGGTTATAGAAATGTAACGTAACTAGAACGGAACGTAAGAATCTGTAAAAATTTAAATAAAACTTCACATATTTTAAAAACCCAAATTATAATTTATTTCATTATTAATTTTTATAATTTAAAATAACAATAAGCACTGTTTTACTGTTTACAGTATGTAGATAGTATTAATTTTTATTTTAAATTAGATAAATATAGTTATCGATTTTTAACTAATTAAAGCATTTGAAAAGCATTTCAGTTGGCATTTTATTTTTACTGGAGAAGATAAAAGCGTTTTAACATTCGTACAAATTGGATTTCCCAAATATATGACCTGTTTCTGCAGAATAAAGGATTTCACTTGCGCCTATTTATATGGAAAATACAATCAAAAGCACTCAATTTTGTGTTTGTGTTTTCTTTAACCAACAAACACGGACTAAATTGAGTGTGTTTGTTTGTGTGAAACAGAAACAGTAATAAAACTTTTATTAAATATCTTTAAATCTAAATAAATATATATAAATATATATAAATAAATATCTTTTATCGATGAAGTGATAACACTATTTAGCATCCGAATTAAAGAAAAACAAAAGACGCCATATTGAAAGTGATAAAAGGAGTGAAAACAAAGATGTTAAAATTTGGAATTAATATTAAATTTGTTTAAAAAACAACAAAAAAAAAAAATAATAAAATTAAAACTCAAACCCCAGAACATGTCTTCTATATCCATATCTGAGTTTTTGTCTTTTAGCTCTTGCAATTTTTATTTCTTTATTTGTGTTTCTTTATTTCTTTTTTGTTTTGTTTACATAAAAACATCACACGTTTTTACGATCTATAATTGGACTTACATTTTTACGTTCCGTACACGTTACATTACGTTACTGTTACATTCCGTTACGGTAGCATAACTAAGGCTTTAGCCATAAGGGTAAGAAAAACTCTAAATCTTCTTTTATTCAAGGTTTTAAGTTTGAAAATATGCAAGATGATTATATCTGTAGTCCCAAACAATAACACACAACAATAACAATAATGGGCCATTCTTACAACTTGCCGTGAACTAAAGGGAGCATTTAACGGGCAGATAAATAAGATAGAAGTGATCGTTAAGCTAAAGGGAAGATCGTCCTACCGTTACTACAGACAAGGAAGAGTAGTAGAGAGGGACGATGAGTGACACAAAGAGGCATCACATAATAGTTTTAGTTTTAGACAAGAATAAAACAAAAACAAAAGTATCATCCTACTTTTAACATTTAAAGGTCACTTTATGTTTTAACTTGCCATATCATATATACCATTTTGGATATGGCAACTTAAATTTTTTGTTTTTTAAAACTTCTTCCTCAGCTGAATAATTTTTCGATCTTTTGCGGCAGGACGTACTCATTTTTTTAACAAAAAGCACAAAAATCACAATGTATAATAATAAATAATAAATAAACTAAATATAATATAAATAAACTAAATATAATATAAATAAACTAATTATATTAATTAATTATAATAATAAATAAACTAAATTTATGACACACAAACTTAGTAAACAAAATAACAATAATAAATATAACAAATAAGAAACCACGTCGTTGTTACTGAGTTTTTAAAGAACTTTTTAGAGTGACAAAAGTTACCGATATTACATCTCGAAGTTGTAATAACGAAAATAAGTTGAAGGTAATTTTGCCTTTCGCTCTGGCTAAAGGTACTTTTAACTAACACCAACTTTAAAAGGAAGTTGTAATAATGGTCCTAAGTCCACTTTATTCAATTTGAGTTATAATATATTCTGTAAGCATTTCCGTGAAATTCCTATTTCTCAAACAAAGTTTATAAAAAATTATAATTAAAAAATTGGTGACTCGTAAGCCGAAATGAAACCTTTAATTTTGTAATCATTTTTTGCACTTTTACAAATTTTTTAGAAACACTTCTCAATTTTTCTCGATTCCTTTTCGACTTAAACTGTTATTGCTTGGTACAATAAATATATATATTTAAAAATGAACAATTCAGTTCTATAAATACTAGGAGTTTAGTTGACTTTTCGGGTTTATGGCAAGAAATTGGAAAAATATTTATGCAGTTTAATTATACGCTCTGTTATTAACATTTATGTATGTTAATAATGTTAAAAATTTTTATAATTTAGAAATTCACTTTTTCCTGTATTTACAAAACAATAGAATCTTTTATGATTCTGCACGAAAATGGACTAAGAAAAATATTTTAATAAAGAAATTATTAAAAGGTGATCATAATTGTTATTATTTACTATTTTTAAATTTATTTTTATAATTTATTTTTGAATTCTTTTTTGCACATTCAATTGGTAAAAATCGCTAGTGTAAAATGGTAAAAACTTGAATAAAATATTTAAATGCTGGAATTAATTAATGATTAATTATTATAAATTATATTATTTGCTTGTTTTCCTTTATACACAATTTGAATATTTTGCTATCACTTATTAGACTTTACGTAAAATAAACTTTAAAGATGTTTGTTCCCACTTGCTTAAAATTTTTGAATCTAATATTTAAAATATATCTAATTTCTATTATAGTTAATGTTGTAGAAGCCCTTCAAGAATTTTGGCAAATAAAACAGGCAAGAGGTGCGGATTTAAAAAATGGGGCACTTGTTATATACGAATCAGTACCCTCAAATAGCCAACCATACATTTGTTATGTTACTTTGCCGGGTGGCAGCTGTTTTGGAAGTTTTCAGGTAATTTGATTTTAAAAATAATTCTAAATAACATATTTGACATTATATTTATTGTGATAGAATTGTCCCACAAAAGCCGAAGCTAGACGTAGTTCTGCTAAAATAGCTTTGATGAACTCCGTATTTAATGAGCATCCTTCGCGAAGAATTACAGATGACTTTATTGAAAAGGCTGTCCAGGATGCATGGACATCTTTTAAGGGGAATTTGAAGGAAAACGATACGCCTGACACTGGAATTGGAGCATTTAGGTAATTATTATTAATTTGAAAAAAAAAATCATTTGAAAAGAATTTGGTATCAATTCAAATTTGCTTTGTTTTTTCGGCAAAAGCTCATATTTAGTTGATCGTGAAAATTATTGATAGGCATGATTATACCCATCAGGTAGGAGAGGTTTAGGAAGATAAATACGTCATGTTGAATACGTTCCACATTCTGTTAAATTGTACATCAAGAAAATAAGATTTTTTAAGAAAAATATTTTTTATTAATTAAAGTTTTGTTTTTATTCTTATTTTCAGATTTTAAATAAGTACAAAATTAATATATAAAAATATTAAGTTAACTGTGAAAATTCATCATCTTTATATTTTCTGTACAATGTCGATGAACGAAGAGCAGTTAAAGAATTGCTACCATCTGTTGTAAGGAAATCGTTTCAACTCGCACTTCAAAAATGATTGTCTATTGACAATAGATTGTTATCCATGAAACTAGTTTTTCGTTTTCCGTGTATGTCTCGTTAATTTCAGTGGGAATGTATGCTGGCTTAAGTCTATTTAGCTTTGTTTGTTGTTATATTAAGCAATACGATAATTTGTAAACAGATTTGTTTACAGCATAATTTTGTTTTTGTAGCTTTCTTCATAATTTAAATGTTAAGCAATGTAAAAACAAAACACCGGTATCTAGATTTACCATCTTTCTTTTTAACTAAGATTACAGGTGATCTCCACTGACCCGATGATGGTTCAATTACACCGCTCCTCTTCATTTCATCGACTGGCTCTTTAAACTCATTACGCTTTGCCAGCGGTATGCTTCTGGGTGCCTGTTTTATAGGTTTCGCTTCGACAGTATCAGTAACATTTTTGACCATGGCTGTTCTACCATGACTTATTGTTCGTGCCGAAAGCGCAAGCGTAACGCTTTAGTAGTTAGTTAACAGTTCCATCAATTGTTCGCTGTTTATTACCGCCTCTAATGAAACACATTGTCCCGTCTCCATGACCAGATAGATTTAGCTTTCTTACCGGTACTATTTGGTAGATTTGACAAAGGTCTTTGCTGACAACAAATTCAACTTAATTTCTGCTGTTTAAACAACCCACATGCGGTTTTCCGATCTAGCACTTGCCACTCAGTGCTAGCTCCTTTTAGTTTAACGGGGACTCTTGTGAAGATGGTCAGTAGTTCGCCCGTTTCTTATCCCTTGATAGTGAGGCGGTTCTTGACCTTTTCCGTGGCGTTTTACAGTTTCTTTGGAACCTTTTTAACCTTTTAACCCCTTCCACAGTAAAAACATTTAAGTTTGGCCTTTTGTCCATTTTCTTACAAAAATTGCTTCATCATCTCTTTAAATTTATTTAAAAGGCATTCTTTTCCTCCACGACTACTATTTTTCGCATTTGCTTACTTTTGGGCTATCAATCAATCTTCTATCCAAAACATAACACCTGTTTGTTATCAGGGTCGCTTCGGTTTTAAAATTATCTAGCAGTGGGTGGTTTTTCCTAGATATGTAACTAATCTAACCACTAATCTCTCAAACTCCATTACAAAGACTTGAAGCAACTCATTAGCCTTTTGTGCTCGGCACCTATAATCGTCATCGAATTTACGCTGTAACGACACAATTAAGTCGTTACAGCTGTTTCTGCGGGTGGTTAGCATGATTTCTGGATCTCGGCTGCGACGCCTTTTAACGCCAAAATTAGTTCCAACGCCTTCTCCTCATCGTTTCCTCGACACTAATAATTATTTTGCTGACCGACTCATGTATTTTCTGCAGCTTCTCTGCTCAAGTTTTTTTTTTTCTATTTTCCAATTGCTGCTTGTATTTTTCCCATCCTTTGATCACTATCTTTGCGAGACTCGCCCAGTGTTGTCAGACTTATTTACCTCCATCGCCAAAAGCTATACGCAAAATCGCCAAAAGTTTAAAAAATCATTTATAGTTATTTATTTCATATATTATAAGGTCAACATAAAACTATTAAAAGTCTATAATAAAAAAATATTATAATTTTACATTACATTTGTACTTTTAATGCATTAGTTATTAGTTGTCAAAATATTTTATACAAAAATTAATTGCATAAATCTACAATAGCTATTTTGCATCCAAAGCACCACTAAGTATATCGGTCATTCGATGCAGATTGGTACGACAAAAGGAAAACCTAGAAATTTAAGTCATTAAAAGATTTAGAATATTACATTTGTGTACTTGTCCCAACTTTCATTTTCCCAAGCCTTTCGATGTCGACGATCTACTTTAAATAGTAGTTTTTTAAATAAATAGTATTTTTTAATTTTTACTTTTCCTAAATGTTTTTCTTTTCTTTTGAAGTCTTACATACATACATAATTGGCATTACAACTCTTCAGTCTGGATTACGGCCTAGCTTGTCACACCACTCATCTGGTATGCGTTAATTTTATACGTGAGTGGCGGAACCTACATCTTAACGTCGATTCCGAATGACAGATTTTTGAGAAACTTTTTCATGGCAGATTTATTTACTATCAGAATTTTTGCCAGAAATATGCTGAGAGGAAATCGACGAAGAAATATTTTTTTTTATATTTCGTTTTGATGCCTGACCTGGGATACAAATCTGGGCTTTACGTCTAATAAGCCAACATACTACCTACTAGACTACGGCGATTTCTTAATTTTTCTATTTACCGTTAACTAATTTCAGACTTGTTTGGCATCAAGACTGCACATTTATAGAGATGTCACACTTCACATTTTTCAATATCGATTTTGACAGAAAAGTACTCTTAGCAACAAGGATCAGCTTGTTGTTTTTGTATTGTTTTACAAGTGTACGAAATGACAAAGACATTGGTATAACCCATAAATGTGAACTGTTTTTCTTGTTGACATTAATTGTGCCATTCACTCACTATGTAATAATAATATAATACATGAGGGATGCTATAAGAACATTATGTTATTAAAGTGTTAAAACAAGTATTTCAGGAAAATAAAAATAATTTGTGAAAAATAGCCAAATAAATCGCCACCTGAAATCGCCAATTGAAAGTTTTGGTCGCCAAAGGCAATGAAAAATCACGTTTGGTGAGAAATCGCCACATCTGACAGCACTGGACTCGACCAGAAATTTTTGTTGTCTATTCTCCATTTTTGTCATAATTTTGATCACTATTATGAACACTATGAACTTTAACTGGAGATTAACTTAATCTCGTGTTTAAACTTATATTCAAAAACTCGCCTTAAAAGATGAAAAAAAAAATATAAAAATTTAAACTGAATAATTTGAAACGTTAAAATTTTCTGTTTATTAGTTTCGGGAATCGCCGTTTTTGGGGTGCATATATATATGTAAGTGTTAGTACATCTGTTTGCATATTTAATCTTCATAGCAAATGAATATAGATACTGTGAAGATTAAATTTTATGAAGATTGTATTATAAAGAAATTCATAAATAATGATTTTTGTTTAAAAGATGGTACAATTCAGTTTTAAAATTTTCGGTGTTCGGAAAAGCGAACAATTCTTAAAAGTGAACAACGTCAGTTTTAACTAGTTCACATTAGCGCGCGTGCACTAATACTTAATATACTAATATTTAAATATTTTATTATAAAATTTTATTATTAAATAAATTGAAATTTGTTTCGCTTGAAATTTATTTATTTAATTATCTACAGGTTTATGTTGGAAGCGAATAAGGGGCGCACCATGTTGGAGTTTCAGGAACTTATGACAGTTTTTCAACTTCTGCATTGGAATGGATCCCTAAAAGCCATGAGAGAACGACAATGTTCACGTCAGGAAGTAGTAGCTCATTATTCAAACCGTAGTCTGGATGATGACATGCGAGCTCAAATGGCGTTGGACTGGATTGCTCGTGAACAAGAAAACCCTGGATCTCTTGGACATGAATTAGCTCAAGCAGAACGAGAATTAGAAGCAGCAAGATTAGCAGGCCGTGAATTAAGATTTCCTAAAGAAAAGAAGGATATTTTACTGTTGGCACACAATCAATTGGGTGGCAATATCAATATAAATAATAATGGCATGAACTGTTAACTTCAATGTTTCCAAATTAAAAATAGAAAATGTGATGAAATTAAAATGTATGAAATAAGTTCTAAATTTCGTAAAAAAAAGGTATATATATACAAATATATATTGAGCCAGAGAGAAATAATCCAATTTTGAATACTGATTATGTTATCGTAAAATTAGAATTATTTGTCAATGTTAGCAAAACTCATCGAAACCGCCGGAGATAACCGACACATTTATAGTGCCTTAATTGAAGAAAGAAATCCTTTATTTTTTGCAATAGATATGTCTAAAAATACAGGTTAAGTATACCACCATTTTTATAGATTCGGGATATACGGATATTCTCTTCTATTCAATGACATTTTTAAAAGCATACGCTATGCAAGACATCTGTTAGACATTTTCAAAATTCTGCTATGTGTTTGTTGGCCAGATCCTTTGTTTATTTTTAATAGTTTTTCTATTTACATGTTGTAAACAATATACAATATAGTATTATAACTCTTTAGAACAAAATTAAAAAAAAATATTGCACTGACAAAAAATTGTACACTTATCAACTCAAAATAAAATTTTTTAACAAAAAATTATGTAGAAAGAAATGTTTATTGTTATTAATATTAAATCTCTATTATAGTAAAGAAAACATATTTTAAATTAAATAATTTTTTTCTAAGGTCGATATATGAAGAAAAAAATCGTCGAACGGAATATAGATCAATATTTCTAAGCAAAAAATACCAAAATATTCTGGTAACAATAAAAAATTAACAACCATATCTATTTGAAATTTTTTCTCAAATCAAAACTTAAGTGTTGGAGACCTGGTGAAATAATTTATAGAGGTGTGAGCAATTCTACAACAAACCAAAAACAACGGGCCAATTTGTTGTTGCTCTGGTTGGTTGAGACTATCCAAGTCATATTGTTGAAAATTCACCATGAAAGCAAATTTTTAAAAATAAAGAGTAAATAAAAACGAAACAATTGATTTTTAAACTAAATATTAATTTTTATGAATTAAAAATAACGAAAATAACAATCAAATTTTTAAAATATGTATAAATGTGTATACAGCATAATATTATGTAAGTGACTCGTGATATTAAAGGTTGTGTTAGACCTAACAATGTGTTTGAGGTGAAGTTTATTTATTCTGTAAATTTCGCTCCATTGACGCCTTCGCATATCTCGTGGAACTTTCAAAAAAGCTACCACTTTTTTGTTTTTTATTGAAAATTGCACAAACTTTCACTAAAAATTATTCCTTTTAAAATTATTACAATATTTTCTCACAATGAAAATAAACAAAAATTTGAATTTAAGAATCAAATGAAAACAAACAAATAATAATTTGAGAGTCTCTACCTCTTACAACAACATAACCTGACGAGCTAACCGCACCTGATAAGTAATTTCACCATGATTGGAGAGCCTACTGATAAATCGTAATACAGTAGAAGCTCACAAATTATAACCTCCAGTAATTAGAAATTCCAGAAATTAGAATCAGTGCTTGTAATTCAAATTCGATTTTAAAATTCTAATTTCTGAGCGTTTTTTTGTTATTTTAACACAAGAAATCTCCTAATTCTTTTTATTCTATAAAACTGAAAAGGGGAATCACCAAATAAAATGGGTTGTTTCGTATTTGATGTTTTTTTTTTTGTCGAATTTATCTATTTTGTGGCTAGTTTATAAATTGTTACGTTTTGTTTAATCAAAAAAGTTTTAATGTGTTTTATTTTAGTTTTTGAATATCTGTTTAATTCTTTATTTTTTATTCGAAAAAAAAAAACGTCCAGAAATTAGAATAATTTAGATTACGGTATTACGTTTTTTTATATTATTCTTACTTTTTCTTTTCTTTAATTTATTATTTTAATTTGTCTACAATTAGTGAAATAACTAAAGATTTGTTGCTTAAGAGAATTTGTATGCAGTTAAATTTTTGGAAAAAAACTTAATGAAAATAAAATTAGTATAAAAAGAATTATTTTTATTGGCAACAGTTAGAAGAAAAATTTGCTTACTTTATGACCAAATTAAAACTTAATATAAAATATAACATAATAATATAAATGAATGTGTGTTTGTTTGTATGTTCGAACTTTATAGACACCTAAACGGCTGAACGAATTTCCTGAAATTTTCACAATATCTTTCTGTATGTCTGGAATAGGGCAGGTGCCACGCCCACATATACTACATTACCTATTATTGTAAGCAAATATCAAAATTGGTATATGGAAAACCTATGACAGCAAGATACCTCAAATTTTGTACAAGTAACTATAGTTTTAATATAAATATTTGGACAAAAACGAGACGTCTTAGGCAAATAGCCTTTTTTTCTGCATTATTATTTCCTTTGCAACTTGAATTGTTTTTTATCTATTTTTTAATCTTTTTATTTACACGAATTATATATATTTGAATTACCCTGAATTGTAAACTTGATGATCTCTGGCCACGTGACGTCTCGATCAGCTTGTTGCAAGGAGGCGGGATGTTCACATTAGCCACCCCAATGTAAAGTTTAGGTTTAAGTAATTTACAACTGTGTGTACTAAATGAATTTAATTGTGAATTGTTGTTAAGATAAAAAGAAAAGAGAAGAAATAATTGATATTATTACCGATCAACCTCTAAATCCTAAGGAATGTTTTATTTGTAAAACATTTCTATGTATTTTTTATTAATACTTTTGTGTATTTTTCTGTGGCTCAACTACAATATTTTATTTTGGTTCTCTACCCCAATTCCCCCCGAAACAGTAACTGAACGCCATTAACATGATCCCTAGCACACTCAAAAAATGATAAAGTACTTTCCAACGACAGATTTTTTGTTTTTGTAAAACTCCAAACTTTTCTTTTTACTACGGCTCCAACTCCATCAACTGCTCCTTTTCCATGAGACGTTGCGAAATAATTCCACTCTATATTTTTGCAACCAAATTTGAGAAGGAAATCCGACAAGCTTCGGGCAATAAATTTATTTTTAAACTGGGAAGTACTTCCGTCTGGAAATACAGTTTGTCAAAAAAATCTTTGCACATAGAGAAAAATTAAGAAAACTTATAAAAATTCATTGATTTTTAATATAAATAAACAAAATTTTAAATTTTTTCAAACAGGATTTTATAAACATATGTTTTGTTAATATAATAAATAAAAAACTTTTATAACAATGACAATATTCTAATGTAAAATATTAAAAAACAAAAACAATCCAATTTTACTGCTGTCAAAAAAATGTTTACACACTTGTTAATATATTAAGAATTATGCAATTCTTTTAAATTTATAGTGCTAATATTTTGTGGGTTTACCTTGAGCATCAATTATTGCTTGTAGACGCCTTCTCATGGATTGAATAAGCTTCGGAATGTCATATTCTAATGGTATTTTTTCCCACTCTTCTTTGATGAACTTTACCAAATCGTTTCCCACTCTTCTTTGATGAACTTTACCAAATCGTGTTTTTTTTTTGTGCGCGATCTTTTCCCTACCTTTTTCTTTAGAAGAACCCACAAATTTTCGATACGGTTAATAGCAGGATTTTGGGCTAGAGTATCAATAACTTTGGTGCAGTTGTAAAGGACCCTGGATTTATATAAATAAGATTTATTTTAATGATCATTATCTTGATAGTACTTGTGATTAAATTTATTCGGATTAACCGGGTCAATAAAACCAAATTTCCTGAAGCTGGCGGTCAGTTCATTTTATAAAATATCAAGATGTACTTTCTTAGTCATTATTTCATCCAAACACCAACTCCCTTGCTGAATATATAGCCGAATACCATAACAGACAGTTTTCCAAACTTTTCTGTAGGAATAAGATTTTTATTTTCTAGTGCTTTCAGAGGCTTACGCCAAAATCTTTGCGGTTCGTCATGATAATAAAGCATTATTTTCGTCTCATTTGAGAAAATAACGTCGTCCCAGTACTCCGGAGGAAGTGAAATGTATTCGGTGGCAAATCTTAATTTCTTTTCGACATTTTGTGCTGACAGCAGGAGTTTTTTCCTAGTCATTCTTGAAGAATATTTGTGTTTTTGAAGAACACTTCCAATGGTTTCTTGGAAAACACGTAACCCAAAGTCTTTTTAAACTTGAAGAGCTAATCATGTCGCACTGGATTGTGGTCTATCATACACGGTTCTAATAATTTTTCTCTCAACTCGCTGCGTCATCTTTTTTGGCCTGTCTGTAGATCCCTTTGAGTCTAGTCCTCCGTCTTTTTCAGCATGGGATATAAAATTATATAAAGTCCTGATGTTTATGGAGAACATAACGACGATTTCCTTGGCAGATTTGCCTCTGTAGTAGTTGAAATAGCCCAATTGTATAATATTTTCTGAAACTCGTTTCCCTGGCATTTTTTGTATTCAAAAATAAGGACACTTGTTACATAAAAACGATTCCTTCGTTACTAAAACGTTGTTTACCCCTTTTACATTCCATCTCATTTGTAAGAAACCCAAAATGCGGAACATTTTTGGGAAATAACGGCATATTTTTATAATTTTTTTTATTATCTTCATTCAATATGCAAAGATTTTTTTGACACTTCTTAGATTGAGTAAATTTCTTTTGTTGTTGTTATTATTGTAATGTGTGTTACTATTAGAAAACTATTGGTGCCATATGGTCGTAGACAAGTACAGTTGTAGAATGAGTGCAAAAATAAAAAATGTATAAAGAATTTATTGTTGAAATTCTTGAATGAAGATCAAATTTTACATTTTTTTGGTCTGTGCAAAGATTTTTTTGACAAACTGTATATTGATTTAATATGTTTAGTTTAAGTTTAGAAGTGAATAAAGCAAGGAGCTTTGAAATTTACTCCTTTTGACTTTCCTTACTCTACCATAAAGTTATTTCTTAGGACGAGGGGGTGCCTCAAACTAACAAGTGGTCCTTCGAAGAAGTCCTAGAATAGGCTAGGACAGGAAGATCCAGTGGCTCAGAGCTTAGGAGCCCACTAACTTTTTAATAACAATAAGTTGTCTCAACCGACGGCAACTTCAAGTGAAAAACAGCAAGGGTTACTTGGCTGACAGATAAAAGCCTTTTTGCTTACGGCAGGAAAAAAAAGGAAGGAAAAGGTGAACAGCAAAGTACTGCGCTGTGAATCCCGTGCCAGTAAAAAATCCAACAGTGGCTGGTCTCATTGGGCATACAATTCTGACTACAAGACAGTATCTAAAGGGTCCACAAGGCAAAGTGTATTACAAGGCAAGTGATGTAAATGCTGAGAAAAATAAGGTATGTACTGTGCTTGTCAGATATTTTGTGCGACAATTTTTTTGCATATAAAATAAAATTTCGGTAAATCTATAAGCGGTTTTTGAAAATTAAATATTCATAAAGGGAGAAAATAACCTAAAATCGTTTAAATATATACATAGTAAAAATACACCACTACAGAAAGTAGAACAAATTTTACCATCTCTAAAAATACTCGCTAAAGTTTCCTACTATTACCCAAAAGAAAAACAAAAAGAAAAAATACTCAAGGCCGTAAGAGGGAGAAAGAACGGGACAACAATGAAAATAGATGAACTAAATAGATTAATAGATCATCACGCAACAACGAATGTTTCAATTCCATATACCAACGCTTAACATTAAAAAGAAAGGAGAGCGAACAAAGCAAACATTAAAAGAGCTTAGTTAAACGCTAGTGATGCTAAAGCAAATTAAAAATTAAAAGACAAAAATATTATTATTGTTATTACAATTAATTACAATTAAAACAGAAAACGAAAATTTAGTAATTAAAAGAAACAAAAATTAAACACAATAAGGAAAAGGGTATTGAAATAATAATAAAATATTGGAAAAAGGTATTGAATAAATTGTGCAAACGAAATAAAAATACGGAAAAGAAAAAACAACAACCAACTACAAGTGTATATGTGAAGAACTTTTTATTTGATGTCAGAGGTTCCCTACCACAATATTTAAGGGTCATTATAAAACAACGGTGAGTTAAATAATTTTTTTTTCTTTCTTTTAAATTCGCTAAAAATTTGGTAATAACTTAAAAATAATAATTAACCAAAAATAAAAATCGATAAAACTTAAAAAAAAGAAAAAAAAAACAAAAAGTTCAGGAAATTAATCTCACATCAATAGTTGATCCTTAGTCAACACTATAAAGTGGCAGCGTCAAAGAGAAGATTCAACTATGATATCAATCAATTATTTAATTTTTGCGAGAAATTTAACGAAACGTGTCCATCAGATTGCTCCACAATATTCCTCGATGTAAAAAAACACAAATTAGAGAGGAGATGGTTAAAATTCCTAGAATCATACGATGAATATATACTGGATGATACTGATGGAGAAGACGCAAAAAAAGAGGTAGTGTTACGCTATGAGGAAGCTTGCAACAAATATCAGATCATCAAAACAGTTATTTTAGAGAAAATGCAACCGACTGTATTGAACATAAGTCCGCCATTAAATACGAGACATTCATTAAAGTTGCCCGCGTACGAAATTCAAACATTCGAGGGTGGCTACTCCAAGTGGCCGGCATTTCGAGACATGTTTCAGGCCATTATAGGAAAAGATAATTTTTTAGCTCCAGCGCATAAATTGTATTACCTGAGGAGTAAAATGAGGGGCAAGGCCTACCAAGCCATTAAAGACTTTGACTTGGTAGATGATAATTTTAATTTAGCCTGGGAAAAATTGAAAACCAGGTACGAAAACAAAAGACTCTTAGTGCAGGATCAAGTCAAGAAGATTCACGCGGTAGTCCCAGCTCAGAACGAATCGGTGAAGTCACTCAGATATCTTCAAAATACGGTAGATGATTGCCTGGCAATTTTAAGGAATTATAAAATAGAGTTGCATGATTACGATCCATTCTTAATTCATGTAGTGGTTTCAAAACTTTCAGATGAAACTATGAAGGAAGGGGAGGTTCCATTGAAAAACCACAGAGAACTGCCTACATGGACGCAATTAAATGGATTCCTCAGTGAACGAATAGAAATTCTAGAAACTGTGTCAGACCGAAGAAAACCAGCACAAAAAAAAAATTCTCCAAGAGTTCAATCGTTTCATAAGCAGGATGAACAACACTACAGTTGCAAGAAATGCAATCAAAATCATTCGTTAAGAGTTTGTAAATACTTTAAGACTATGCAACCTAATGAACGCAACAAATTCGTGTTCGCAAATAAATATTGTGTAAATTGCTTATCGGCTACTCATTTCAAATCTAAATGCACCAGTACTAATTCGTGTTCTATATGCCATAAAAGGCATCATACAATGTTACATAATGGAAATCTTGAAAATGACAAATCAGCAAATTCATCGAAAATTCAGTCAAAATTTAATTTTCAAAATATCGAGAAAAATTCAGCTTCAGCTGCTCAAACGGAAAATTACACTTTTAATACACAAGTTGAAAATATATCAAGACCCGATGAGGAAATTGAGAGCAGTATAAAAGCTTATCGTGACGGAACTACATTGTTACCAACAGCGCTAATTCATATTGAAAGTTCCGGAGAATTGTATACTATACGAGCTTTGTTAGATATGGGCGCCGAAAAAAGCTTCATTACCTCACATATTCAACAAAAGCTGGCTTTACCAATTGAGAAACATCATAGTCAAATTTATGGGTTTGGTGGAACGGTCATTGGTAGTTCAAAAGGAAAATGTATAGTAACGGTAAAATCAAGAGTCTCACATTTCAAATTAAAAATGTTAGCAATTGTGTCACCTAAAATCGCCAATTATTTACCTTCTAAGACTGTTAGAGTAAAAATTTCAATTTAATTCAAAATCTAGATTTAGCTGACCCACATTTTTACCAACCTGCTGCCGTTCATATGATTATAGCAAGCGATTATTTACCATGTATTAACTTACCGGGCGTGCTACAAAATATATCAGGTAAAATTGAAGCAAGAGAGTCATACTTTGGGTGGTACTTATCAGGCCCAGATAGTACTAATAAAATCAAAACCTTTTCAACCACAGTTTCTACCACAGACGAATTTCTTCTCCACGAACAAATGAAAAGGTTCTGGGAACTGGAGGAGGTAGAAATAGAGCAGCCAGGAACAGAAGAAGATTTATATTGTGAAAATTTTTACAAAGCAACCACCATTAGGCGTCCCGATGGTCGAGGTAAGGTTACCGTTTAAAGAAGATTACCCATCGGATATCTATTTGGGTCCCTCACGGAAGAGTGCCATGGGTCAATACTATCGTATGGAAAAAACCCTGAATAAAACTCCTGAGTTGAAAAATGCATATATAAAGGTTCTTCAAGAATACATTGACTTGGATCATATGGAACCAGCTCTTCATCACGAAACGCATGCTGAAAAGCAAAGTTCATTTTTTCTACCACATCATGCGGTTTTTTTTTTTTTTTTTTTTTATATATTTATTCAAAACATATTTTACAATTCACAGTTTAGTTTGCCTCAGCGTCGTACGACATTGTTGAGGCGAGTTGGCATAGTATTCTTTACAATAAATTAATTAATTTTAAATAAATAGTATCTAGAATTAACATGAAATAAATAAAAGTAATTATAAAAAAAGAAATAAAAAAAAAAAAAAATAAAAAAGAAATTACACATGTATATATAATATAGTAGAGTACATACTACATTAGAAGCATTTCTAAATTATTTAGGAAATAAGTTCTAATGTTGGATTTAAAAGATGAAATTATATTGATATCTTTTAAGTTTTGTGGCAAGTTGTTATATTCCACACAACCAATAAATTCAATTCGTTGTTTGGTTTTTTCAAGTCTGCATCTCGCAATTTTTAAGTTAGAACTGCTTCTGGTAGCAAAAGTTGTTTGATTACGAGTGAAAGTTATTGTGTTATGGCCAATTTTATGTAGGGATTTAAATACAAAAATAAGAATTTGCTTTTTATACATCCCGTTTATTGGTAATATATTCTTGGCAAATTCCTGATACAATCTTTGTGTAGGGCACCTAATTGGAAGGTTGTATACGTTTTTGAGTGCCTTATTTTGTGCTCTTTGAAGAGATTGCAGCTCTATACTATTCTTGTATGCATATACGGAAACCAAGTAATTTAAATGGCTCTGAATTAATGCCTCATATATAATAAGTTTTATTTTTTCATTAAATTTGTGTTTAAATTTGTATAAGAGTCCGATTACGGGAGATATTTTCGATTTAATGTCTTTAATATGCAAGTTCCAAGACAAATTGCTTTGCAAAGTCACGCCTAAATATTTCACCGCATTTGTTTCACAAATTTCTTCACCATCTACAAAAACACTAAACTTTGGTTCATTAGTGGTAGTATATGGTTTAAATCTCATAACTTTGGTTTTAGATGAATTAAGAATTAATTTGTTCAATCTCATATATTCAAAAATTAGAGCGGCATCTCTTTCCATATACACTTTTAAGACAGTTTCATGCTTGTATGGGTAAAATAGTGATATGTCATCGGCATACATATATAGTTTTCCGAAGAGCTCAAGGTTATTGATGTCATTAATGTAAATTGTAAATAAAAGTGGGCCCAATACACTGCCTTGTGGTACACCATGTTCCACATTTCCAAGACTACTCTTGCTATTATTTAATACAACATATTGCTTTCTATTTGTCAAATAACTTTTAAATAGATTTAGTTCGGCTCCTCTAACACCATAGAATTGAAGTTTTTCTAACATTATATCATGATCTACAAGATCAAAGGCTTTTGAAAGATCATAGAAAACACCACCAACAGCATTATACCCTTCGTCCAGTCCTCGACATATGAAATTTACTACATTAATTACAGCATTTTCAGTACCGCTACCCTTTCTGAAACCAAACTGGCTATCATACAGCAAATTATTATTTTCCAGATATGTTGTGAATTGTTGATGTATTAGTTTCTCAAAAATTTTATCCATTATAGGCAATAGAGCAATAGGTCTATACATATCTTCTCTATGCGCATTAACAGTTTTTGGTATTGGAACAATTTTTGATATCTTGAGAATGTTTGGATATTCTGCTGTTAAAATAACATTATTGAATATTTGAAGTATTAATGGTGTGATTTCATCATTTAAATTTCTGAAAATTTTTGGCGACAAGTTATCATGTCCGGGGGATTTATTATTTGAAAGGTTATAAATGATTCCAGATATTTCTTCATTTGTTGTGCTTCTGAAATTAAAAGCCCTATTACAGTTCCTAAGAGTTCGTAGTCCATTGCATGAATCGGCGGGAGAGTAATCAATTTGTGCTTTCATGGTTTTGGGAATTTGTAAAAAGTATTTGTTCAAACGCTCACATTTTATTGTATCCTCCATTATTATTTCGCCATTTGAATTTTTTAAATTTACTTGGGTTTTAGCACTCCTTCCCAGACTTTCATTTAAAAATCTCCAACACTTTTTAGGATCTTGCTGAATGCTGTGTAAGTTATCATGATAATATTGGTTCATTGATTCCTTATAGGCCACTTTAATAACTTTACTTATTCTCTTTAGCCTGTTTACTACATTTGCATTTGGATTTTTTCTTCTCTGTTTTAAGATTCTTCTCTTAAGAATAAATAAGTTGCGCAAGTTTTCGTTTATCCATGGTGCTATTTGTTCTTTTAATAATTTTTCTCTTGTTACCTCAGACGTAGAGTTTTTATTTGCATCTGACAGACATTTTATCAAACTAGACGCATCAAATGATGAATTTCTACTCAAAAAATTCGAACTGTAGTTTAAAAAACATTCCTTAAGTTTGTTGTAGTCACATTTCTTTTGTACAAATTCAGTATAGTCACAATTTTGTGTTTTCTTCTTAACTTTACAAGAGATTATATTGTGATCAGAAAATTCACATTCAATAGCATCTATAAATAAGGAAATGGAGAGATTTGTGAAAACGTTGTCTATAGATGAGCCAGATGTTGGACGTGTAATTAATGTATGACAATTTTTGAAGTCATAACTTTCAAGTAAATTCAAAACAGTACTCGACACTTCATGCAAAAAATCAATATTTGAATCGCCAACAAAAATGCAGCAGTTTCTACTATATAACTCCATTAAGTTTTCTACGAGACTGTAAAAATCATTTACATCACATTTCGGAGATCGATAAAATGATACAATTTTCAATGGTCTTCTATTAATTTTAAAGTTCTCCAGTGTTAAAACAATCAGGTCACAAAAGTTTTTGTTTTCACATACTTGTACAGTATATTGTAAATTATTTTTCACATATACAGATGTTCCTCCGAAACCATCCGCCCTACAACAGTGAATAGAATTGTATCCAGGTATATTATAAATTGATGATAGCATTGAATGAAACCACGTTTCCTGAATTGCGATTATATTTGGTAATTGTGGAAAATTTGAAATTAATGTTTTAAATTTATTAAATTTTTCAATTGACGAAATGCTTCTAACGTTTACAGATATAATATTTAGATATGAGTAATTTATCTGTTTTAAATATTCAATGAAATTTTCAAATTCAGAAAAATATTGATTATGTATCATTTAAAATTGAAAAAGGGGGTTTATTAAAACAAAATACAAAAAGCAATAACAAATAATATGTATATATATATAATATTTTTTTTTTTTTTTTTCATACTTAATCTTTTCAAACCGGAGACTTAAGTGCAGCACCATCATCATCATCAGAATCATCGGCATTAACACTGTATCTGTTCATAGATCTACGTTTGGATTTAAACGTCACAGATTCCGACAGTAATTTATCAATATCATCCTCGCTTCTTATTAGTTTCGGCTTTGACATCTCACTTTTCCTCACAAATACTCTGGATCCACTCGTATAAACTGAATCGTACCCAATTGATTTTAAAGTTTTTGCATAATTAAAAAGGCTCAAAGTTTCTCTACTTAAATAATCGTGTACGAAAATTCTTTTGGTATCTTCAGATTCTCTTAACTTGGCTTTAGACATCATCATTTTATCTTTGGATTTCTTATCAGTAAACTTTACAACCATTGTTTTCTTTCCATTATCTCTTTCCATAGTGTTTTTAAAGAAATAAACATCATCATTCCTCACTAATATCTATACCAGCTTTCCTTGAGAAATCCAAAAAAGTTTCCTTAGCATTCAATTCTTTTTTAGCAACAAAACCTCTAATTATACAATCGTTTTTAACACGCTGATCATTTAAAATCTTAACCGAAGTTTTCAAGGTTGAAATTTCATTTTTTAACATTTTATTTTCTTTTTGCATCAATTCCAGTTTTTTATTATTTTCGGCTACACCCTGTAACAATTTATCATATTGCTTTGACATAAACTCAATTGCTTCTGTTATGGAGGTCAGCTGATCGAGTTTTTTAAGATTTGTTTTTATTTCTTTCAATTCTTTGGCTATTGATGCATCCTGGTTATCTACACACATATGACATACATATTCCTCACTTTCATTTTCAAGTAAATATTGAAGCTGTCGTTTATCTAGTTGAGTGCATTGAATATGGAACATTTTAGAGCACTTGTCGCATTGTATGTTTTTTTTCTTTATTTTCTTTTATTTCCATTTCACACTGTCCACAAATAATTTTTTTATCAGTAACAATGTTGCGACGAGCTTTTGATGCCATTTTTCAATTCTTTATAAAGTTTAACACTTGCTCTTTCTATTTTTTATATTTTCATAAAAGAATTAATATTTTTTTATTTGTTATTTATTAAATTAAAAAATCACTTGTAAGAGCGCAAAAAATATTTGACTTTCCAACACAGGGTTGCCAACTCCTTATTCGACCAGAAAGCAAATCTACAAAAATGAGAGTGGTCTTCAATGCATCGAAGAAGACAAGCAGTGGGTACTCATTAAATGACGTTCTATACCAAGAACCAGCTCTACAGTCAGATTTAATACACATTGTGCTTAGTTGGCGGTATTATAACTATGTCTTCACTGGCGATATTGAAAAAATGTTTCGACAAATTTTAGTACATGAAGCTGATCGCCCATATCAGCAAATATTATTCCGCGAGGAGACGAGTAATTCCATAAAATCATTCCAAATGAAAACAGTCACGTTTGGGGTGAATTGCTCACCATTTCTAGCAATACATACTTTACAGCAATTAAGTGAAGACTGTAAAAGCCTTTTTGCGGAAGCATCTGCAATTTTAAAGAGCGAATCCTATGTGGACGACATTTTGTCTGGAGAACATACTCTTGAAGAGGCAAGTTTGAGACAGAACCAACTTTTACAAGCTTTAAAGTCAGCAGGCTTTCCCATAAACAAATTAACAGCCAATGACAAATTTTTACTGGAAAACTTGGCCCGGGAGGATCTTCTGGACGAAGATTTTTTAAAGTTCGATGATTCGAGTGTAACTAAAAGTTTAGGCATACGTTGGAACGCGAAGTCAGACTACTTTTACTATGTTGTAGAGCCAATCCCAACAGCATTTAATCCTACCAAACGACATATTTTATCAGTTATTGCAAGGTTATTTGACCCCCTAGGTTGGATAGGACCAATCGTTGTTAATGCCAAGATTTTGATGCAAGAGTTGTGGGAGCAGAAAACCGATTGGGACGAAAAGGTCTCGCCGCGAATTACTGTTAAATTCAATTCATTCCTTAAAACCTTACCAGAAGTTTCGTCACTGAAGATTCCAAGATGAGTGCAATTTTCCCCTGACTACCAAATACAAATCCATGGTTTCTGTGATTCTTCAGAAAAAGCATATTGCGGTGCAGTCTATATGCGAACTATTGATTTAAGCGGCGAAATACGATGTAATTTGTTTGTAGCAAAGACTAAGGTAGCTCTTATCAAAAAGACGACAGTACCCAAGCTGGAATTATGTGGGGCTGTTTTACTCACAAAGTTAGTAAAAATGTTACTAAAGGATGCAAAGTTTCAATATGAACTCCATATGTGGACGGACTCATAGTCCTTGGGTGGCTACAAGAGCCCTCACAGACCCTTAATTTGTAGCGAATCGCGTAACAAAAATTCTAGACATGGTCAGCTGCAATTCTTGGAAGCATGTTAAAACAAGACAATCCCGCTGATTTTGGTACCCGTGGCTGTACACCGTTGGAACTAAAAGAGTCCCGGTCGTGGTGGCATGGGCCCCCATGGCTAATACAGCCTGTTCAACTCTGGCCAGAGCCACGAGTCTTTCACCCTACTGACTTGGAAACATCACACAAAGGTTATTTCAAATCACCCTACTATAGAGTTTTCCACTTCTGATAAAAAGGAAGAGTGCGACGAAATTTTAGAATACTTTTCATCTTTTCCGCGAGCCCTGCGAGTTATCAGCTATTGTTTTCGATTTTATCATGCCCTTCGAAAACGTAAGCCTTCACCCGAGAAGTTTCTCACAGCAGGAGAAATACAGTTAAGACATTTTGCCCAAGAATACGAATGTGTTCAAAGCAAACAAAGCACCAACAAGAAAATTAGAATAATCTCCTTAAATCCGTTCCTCGACAAAAATTATTACGAGTTGGAGGCAGGCTGAGCAACTCTGGCCTCAGCTATGATGAACGCCATCCCATAATAATTCCTGATAGATCTCATTTCGCCATACTTTTCGTCGGTTGGACACATAAGATTCTGCTTCATGCGGAGCACCATGTCATGCTAAGAGCTATCAGACAAGGCATTCCCCGCCTTAAAAACTTAGTTCGAAAATGTGTTCGAAATTGCAAGATCTGTGTAATCTATAAACATAAGGTCCAACAACAGATAATGGGTGAACTTCCCAATGAAAGAGTAAACTTCTCTTTGCCATTTACTTACACCGGAGTGGACTTTGCGGGACCATTCAATTTAAAATCTTCGAACTTACGGAATGCCAAATACATCAAAGGTTACGCCGCGGTATTTGTATGCTTCTCCACGAGAGCAGTTCATTTGGAAGTTTGTTCCGATCTTTCTGCAGAAACGTTTCTAGCATGCTTTGATAGATTTAGTAGACGTAGAGGATTACCGAAAACTATGTTTTCTGATAACGGTCGGAATTTCCTGGGAGCAAGCTTATCGATACTCAAAGCTCATAATGAATTCTTGAAAACGGCTGAAAAGGCATTAGCAGAAAAATACACTGCTCACGGATTTAAGTGGTCATTTATACCTCCCTACGCGCCCCACATGGGTGGCCTCTGGGAGGCTGCCGTAAAGAGTATGAAAACGCATCTTAAAAAAGTCGCAGGTAATTTGAAATTTACATTCGAAGAGTTCAGCACATTGTTAATTCGAGTCGAAGCAGTATTAAATTCACGACCGATATCACCACTAATTGAAAACCCTGAAGAATTACTTCCCTTGACACCAGGTCATTTTTTGAGAGGTGCACCACTTATTGCCCCGCCTGAAGCTCCAGAAGAACCACCAATTGAAAGTTTAAGTCTCATTAAACGATGGAACCGCCTGAAGGTTATTCAACATATCTTCGCTCGTCGATGGAAGAACGAGTACATAACTGGTCTGCAAACTCGCGTTAAATGGAAGACCGAACATCGCAATATTCAACCTGAAGACTTTGTTGTAGTCAAAGAGGATTCGTTACCACTTACCGAGTGGCGCCTAGGACGCGTCATTAAAGTCATCTATGGGAAAGATAACAAAGTGCGAGTTGCAGAAGTAAAAACTCTAAATGGAATTATAGTGCGTTCTATTGCTAAATTATGCCTTTTACCACCCTTTTCTAATTAATTCAAATTAACACATCCCATAAAGAGAAGAAACCACCCAATCTATAGCGAAACCCTTCTTAGGAATACAAAAAGTCGCAAAACAAAATTTCTGATAACACAGTATAAACGATTTTTTCTTCCCTTTTAGCTATAATCATGACTTGCAATTGTGCATTAAAAACCATTCTACAAGACACTGCCATGTTTTTTGATGCTATGAACATAGAGAGACGCCGAGAATATTTATTGAATTGCAATTACTGTTTGAACTCTTTGGTGAAAACTCATCAACTAAGTGCCAATCAGAGAATCGCTGTGCACATTGCAAGGCTAAACAACATCTACCACCACGCCAGCAGCCAAATTGTCTGGTCATCTCTGAGAGCACCTACTCCAAAAAAAAACACTCCACTCGAGTTGCTTAATATGGAGTTATCCACCCATACAAGATCACAAGCTCGTTCAACATTTTAACGTGATTATGCCCCGAGTGTACTCCTACTGCCATCTACCACCCCAGTACTTTGCCGGCCATGTTGAAGGATGCCGGGAACAAAATTGCCCACCCGAAGGCACAGCAGTCGTTATTTTGTTGAGTTATATCAGGCGGATGGAATGGTTGCTCCTGCCACTCAAACTCTCGCCCGGGTGTATGTTGAACTATGTTCAACAAATCTCTTTTTTTTATCTCTTGTTTTTACTCTTTTTCTTAGTATATAATTTTTATTTTTATTTTCATTTAATTATCAACAATAATTTAAAAGTCCTTTTTTTTCTCCTTCAATGCAACGATATTTCATATACATTTGCTGAATTAACAGTTTCTTTTTCTTTATATATGTAAATGATTAATTTGAATTTTTATATACAAGTAAATATGCACATATATTGATTTAATATGTTTAGTTTAAGTTTAGAAGTGAATAAAGCAAGGAGCTTTGAAATTTACTCCTTTTGACTTTCCTTATTCTACCATAAAGTTATTTGTTAGGACGAGGGGGTACCTCAAACTAACAATAAATAAGATTTATTTTAAGGATCATTATCTTGATAGAACTTGTGATTAAATTTATTCGGATTAACCAGGTCAATAAAACCAAATTACGCCAAACTCTTTGCGGTCCGTCATGATAATAAAGCATTATTTTCGTCTCATTTGAGAAAATAACATCGTCCCAGTACCCTGGAGGAAGTGAAATGTATCCGGTGGCAAATCTTAATTTCTTTTCGACATTTTGTGCTGACAGCAAGAGTTTTTTCCTAGTCATTCTTGAAGAATATTTGTGTTTTTGAAGAACATTTCCAATGGTTTCTTGGAAAACACGTAACCCAAAGTCTTTTTAAACTTGAAGAGCTAATCATCTCGAGCTGGATTGCGGGCTATCATACACGGTTCTAATAATTTTTCTCTCAACTCGCTGCGTCATCTTTTTTGGCCTGTCTGTACATCCCTTTAAGTCTAGTCCTTCTTCTTTTTCAGCACGGGATATAAAATTATATACAGTCCTGATGTTTAGGGAGAACATAACGGCGATTTTCTTGACACATTTGCCTTTGTAGTAGTTGAAGTAGCCCAATTATGTAATATTTTTTGAAACTCGTTTTCCTGACATTGTTTGTATTGAAATATAGGGACACTTGTTACATAAAAACGATCCCTTCATTACTAAAACGTTATTTACCCCTTTCACATTCCATCTCATTTGTAAAAAACCCAAAATGCACAACATTTTTGGGAAATAACGGCATATTTTTGTAATTTTTTTATTATCTTCATTCAATATGCAAAGATTTTTTTGATACTTCTTATATTGAGTAAACTTCTTTTGTTGTTGTTATTATTGTAATGTGTGTTACTATTAGGAGGGGTGCTGAGGTTGTGGAGGAAACACTTCTCTACTCTGCTGCAAGGCGATGACGACATCAATACCGCCTCTAGAGATGATGTTCCGGACCCGATCGATGATGACGGCGTGGAGATTCCGCCGCCTAGCCATGAAGAGGTTAAAGTCGCGATTATGCGACTTAAAAACAACAAAGCGGCAGGTCCTGATGGCCTCCCCGCTGAATTGTTTAAGACCGGATGTAATGAGTTGGTAGGGCGCATGCACCAGCTCATCTACAAAATATGGCTAGAGGAAAGTATGCCCAACGATTGGAACCTCAGTGTCCTCTGTCCCGTCCTGAAAAAGGGAGACCCTACAATATGCGCCAACTACAGGGGTATAAGCCTTCTCCCTATCGCATATAAGGTTCTTACAGGCGTATTGTGTGAACGACTGAAGCCACTCGTCGAAACACTGATCGGACCTTATCAGTGCGGCTTCAGACCTGGCAAGTCCACCATCGACCAGATCTTCACACTACGCCAAATCCTGGAAAAGACCCACGAAAATCAAGTCGACACACACCATCTTTTTGTCGATTATAAGGCTGCTTTCGATAGCCCCATAAGGGATCGTGTATTTGCCGCAATGTCTGAGCTCGGTATACCTGCTAAGCTGAATGACGTTGAGCAATTCCTGCAGCTCCGTCAAGGTAGGAATGGACCTCTCCGAACCTTTCGATACCGTGCGAGGTTTCAGACAAGGCGATCCCTTATCATGCGACCTCTTCAACTTCGTCATGGAGAGTGTTCTGCGAAAGGCGGGAGTGCATCGTAATGGCACTATTTTTCAAAAAAGTGTCCAGTTGCTTGCGTACGCTGACGACATCGACATCATAGGGCGTACCAAACGAGATGTCACTGCTGCCTTTAGTGCTATTGAACGGGAGTCTAAGAAGATGGGTTTGGCAGTAAATGAGGGCAAAACGAAGTATATGTTGTCGACAAGTAGAGCCGTGCGGCGTATTGATTCACATATTACGGCCGATAACTATACTTTTGATACAGTCAAGGAATTCATTTACCTTGGCTCCGCCGTTACCACCGAAAATGATGTCAGTCTGGAGATCAAGCGCAGGATTACTCTTGCCAACAGGTGCTATTATGGTCTCAATAGGCAATTGAGTAGCAGAGACCTCTCTCGCAAGACGAAACTAATACTCTACAAGACGCTCATCCTACCCGTGCTTCTCTATGGCGCAGAAGCATGGACCCTATTAAGAACTGATGCAGCTGCCTTGAGAGTATTCGAGAGAAAAGTCCTACGTAAGATCTTCGGTCCAGTGCGAGTTGGCGATGATTTTCGCATCCGATTTAACAGTGAGCTGTATGAGCTCCTCAACGACATGGACGTTGTACAGCGCATTAATATCCAGCGGCTACGCTGGCTCGGCCATGTCGTTCGAATGGAGGAGGATGCGCCGGCGAGACGAGTGTTTGATGCGGGGATCTGCGGAAGTCGGCGAAGAGGACGACCTTGTATCCGTTGGAAGGACCAAATCGAAGAAGCCCTGTCATCGATTGGTGTGACCAATTGGCGTAGGCGCGCAAGAAGCAGAGGCGCCTGGAAGGATGTGTTGCGGCAGGCCGAAATCCGTTAATCGGGTTGTTATGGCCAATTAAGTAAGTAAGTTACTATTAGGAAACTATTGGTAGTAGACAGGTACAGTTATAAAATGTGTACAAAAATAAAAAAATATATAAAGATTTTGTTGTTGGAATTCTTGAATGAAGATCAAATTTTACATTTTTTTGGTCTGTGCAAAGATTTTTTTGACAAACTGTATGTAAATATTTTGAAATTGTCCATGTTCATCAATTATTTGATGCCCAAGTGTCGTTATAAAACAAAATACGTCGAACTTGTTGTGGTTAAGTTTATCACTTATTATTGCAAACGATCTAGTTGAATCAGATAATCAGGCAACGCACGTAAAAATTGCGACTTAACGGTAACTAAAGTGCGTGCTCTGAACTTCTACTTGTAATACCATGACTCCTACTTTAATAGTGTTCTTTTTTAGTTGAAAATAATTTTTTTTTTCTCTCGGACGTCCCCGGCCACACACTAACCCACCCTCACCCGACCGCGGAGGGCTCGTCCCCATTCCGTAGGGACACGTACACACCACAGTCCGGACTGTAGCGGGAAAGGGAAAAGCTATGGCTACTAGAACATAAAAACAGCTACAGAACTTAATCACAAGCTGAACAAGGTAACAAAAAAACAACAGAACTATCTAAGACAAGAACCAAAATACGTTTTTATACGATAATTTATAAATTACTGCGTGAATACAAGCAACGTTTTATGTTACAAACACTACTATTAAAATCTATAGAATTATAATGCGAATTAAAATCATTACATATTCTCCGGAAAGGAAAATGACATGCATAATTCGATCTATAAACATCTAAGGAAAGAGGACGATAGTGCCGTGTAAATCTTGCAGGAATGCTGAAATTCAGGTTAGAAAGCAAAAACTCAGAGTCGATATCACCTTTAACCAGATTAAAAATAAAACAAACACCTAAAACAGACCTTCTACGTTCCAGAGTTGGAAGTTTTACCAAAGCTAATCTATCCTCATACGACGGAAGCCCATTGGTGTAATCCCATCCTAAGCCACGTAAACAGAATAATAAAAACTGTCTCTGCACAGACTCGATTGAATCAGTATGACAACGATAGTATGGATTCCAAATAACAGACGCGTACTCCAAAATAGGCCTAACAAGTGAAATGTACAGTAGTTTTGTTATATAAGGATCAATGAATTCCCTAGCCCATCTTTTCACAAAACCAAGAACAGCTCGAGCCTTGCCAATCATCAAACTAATATGATCAATAAAAGACAATTTAATATCCAATAATACTCCTAAATCAAGATATGAAGGCACAGCTTCCAAAGGGCAAGAATTAATCATATAAGTGGACGAGATTACACCAAGGCGAGAGAAAACCATGCATTTACATTTTCTCAAATTAAGATCCATTAAATTTATCCTGCACCAAGTAACAAACATATCAATATTTCGCTGAAGAACAGCCTGGCCATGATCATCATCAAAAGTATAAAATAATTTAACGTCATCAGCATACATCAGAATATTACAATCAGAAAGAGCAGAAGGAAGATCATTCAGAAACAATAAAAACAGTAAAGGACCCAAATGGCTACCCTGCGGAACACCAGAAGTAACACATACAGTCTTAGACAATACATTCCTAAACAATACCCTCTGAGTCCTAAGGGAGAGGTAAGAGTCTAGCCAACGAAGAATAATATCAGGAATACCTATTAGTGAAAGTTTAAGAAGCAAAATACTATGATCAACCCTATCAAAAGCTTTACTGAAATCAGTATAAATTACATCAGTCCGAGCACCGACAAGAAAGCCCCTGAAAACATGTGTAGTAAATTCAAGAAGATTTGTGACAGTCGACCTGCCTTTAAAAAAACCATGCTGGAAAGGAGATATTAAAGATCTTGTATTAAAAAAGAGATAATCCGTCACTAGTTTCTCCATCAACTTGGGAATAGCACTTAGCTTGGCAATACCCCTGTAATTGGAAATATTAGATTTATTACCCGACTTGTGCAAAGGAATTATGAACGAACTCTTCCAAATAGATGGAAAATGACCAACACTCAGAAGCCTATTGAATATAAAGGTCAAAGGACCACTCAAGACAACAGCACATTTTCTTAAAATACAGGCCGGGACCCCGTCAGGGCCCGGCAAGAATGTAAGTTTCAGTCCAGACAAAGCATCAAGAACAGACTCCTCATCAAATGAGTATATGTTAGGAATAGAGACACTTCCCACAGAATAAGGATACCCGCCACTCAGATCAGGGCCCGGGTTCAACTGCCTATAAGTAGACTGAAAGAAGTCAGCAAACATATTCGAAATATCAAGGTGACTGGAGGATGATAGATCCCCGTAAAACATCTCAGTAGGAAACAAAGATGATTTACGTTTTGCCCGAACGAAGTCGTAAAACGACTTAGGATCATTAGCGAAATTCGACTTGACTCGAGTCATATATTCCTCATAACAGTAATGATTCATTCTACGATAATCCGCACGCGCCCTAGAATAAAGAGCATAATCAATATCAGAACCTGATCTAACGAACTTTTTAAATAATTTCGATTTCCTATTCCTCAACCTTGACAGTCTAGCCGAATTCCATGGAGGACCAGAACGCTCCAAACGACTTTTTACCAATGGAACACACTTCCCAAAACATTTAAATAATACATCATAAAAGTCACCCAAGATCCTGTCAAGTGCAAGAGAGTCGTACGGTGGCGAGATAAGTACAGACGACCAATCAACAGAGGACAGAAGTGTATTCAAGCGACCAAAGTCCGTACGATGGAAATTAAAACGCCTCTCATTATCAAATGAGCGATCAATTACAGGAGGTGAACAAAGATCAACTTCAATAGAAAGTAACAACGTAGGATGATAACTATCCTCGGGAATAGATAAAGGATCAAGGCGAAATAAAGAATAAATACTTGGATCCTCCAAAAACACAAGGTCTAAAATTCTCCCCATTGAATTAAATACACCATTAACTTGGAAAAGACCTAGATCACACATAGCGGACAGAATTTCATCATAGAATGGAACTGAAGAACATGGCACCAATGACCCAGACTCAGGTGAAAAATTCCAAGATATATGAGGAAGATTAAAATCACCAAGAACTACAATAATCCCCTCTTGCCCCATTGAATCCATTACCTTAGAGATCAAATCAAAGTGAGCCCTATAAATATGAATGTCAGCACCAGGAGGAATATATGAACAAGTAATGTAAATAGACTTCCCACGATTATAGACCCTAACGCAAATAAACTCAATATCCTCCGAGGAACTAAAATCAATTAATTCAGATGAGTATTTAGAGCAAATTGAAATAAGAACACCACCACCATTTCTTAACTTCCTATCTCGTCTATAAATATTAAAATTACTAGACAAAATCTCAGAATCAAAAATATCACAATTCAGCCAAGTCTCAGTAAAAGCAATTACATCAAATTCAAAATCAAAACTACTATTATAAAGCGAAGAAAGTTTAGACCTAAGTCCACGAACATTTTGATAAGCAATTCCAAAATTAAAAGACAATTTAGAAGCTAGTTTTTTCGAGAAATAGAACCAGGCAAATCAACACCATTCCTACGATGACCCAGCCTGAATACAAATTCACGTACCAATACACCCTGTGGCCAGAATGCAGGATCAACAATTTCACCAAACTTTTCATCAGCAACATATAATTTAAATGAAGAAATGCTACTATCCAAGGATGACCTCAACTTATAGCAACCAAACTCAAAAGGCTCTCTAATCTTCGATTCAACAAAGCCTTTAATATCATCAACCGAAGTATCGCGAGAAAGACGTGACACAAAAATTGTTTTTTTAGGTTTAACTACCACCAGTTCCTTTGGAGCAGAAGTAACTAAACTAGCGGTCACTACGGATGAGTACGAACCAGATGACGGTTTAGAAGATGACTGAGAAGTGACATCAATCGGAGGTAAAGGTAAAGGAGTATACCTGGATTCATCATTTACGGACACAGGAGGATTAATTGAAATTGGAGTTTTTAAAGATTGTGGAGGATGGGGTTCACGAAATACATTATTACTATTCATTTCAGCAATATTGGAAGATTGAACATTAAAATCGGATGCAGAGTTGCATGAAGGCACAGAAACAATTTCTGGGTCGTCACGTTTATCTTTATTTATATTTCTTGCAGACTTACGACGTTTTGGGGAAGACTGTGGAGGAGATTTTAAATTATCCAAAGATTTAAAATCATCAAACAATTTTCCATAAGCCGCAATACGATCATTCAATTTAATTGCCTCTTTCTGAAGTTCGGTGAATTTACTTTTAGTCTCTTGGAAAAAACGGTAATAATTCACTCCGATTTTCCTACAGTGATCGCAACACCAATGAAGACCTTTATTTCTAGACACGGCTTCAGCAACGAGACCTGACAGACCACTACATTTAAAGTGACAACATTCATGACACAGCCAACAAACTATCATTCTTTCATCTTCACTTTTTATATTACAATTTTTCAATAAACAAGCCATTTTTACAATAAAAATATAATACTTAGCTCAGAATAGAAAAAATACGAAACAGATGGTAACTTAATTATTCAAGTGGAAGTAAAGGTTCGTTGGGTAGAATTTCTTCAGCAAAAAGCTTTCGATATATGGCGACACTAATAAGCTTTATCAACTTCACAAACCAGTTCAATATGAAGCTTAAATACAACAATCAGGACGATCAACAAAACTTTCACAGATGTAAAATTTAAGTATATTCAACACTTTTATTTATGTAATTATTGTTTTTGTAAACACAAGCAAAACGCGGGAGAAAGAACACTTGTTATATATATTTGTATTAATAAAAAATATGTTATATTATTTTTGTTTGTTTACAGTTTCAATTGGAAACAAAGACAAAAGCAAAGTGAATTATTTTTCCAATAAGAAACACATTAAAAAGCAAATAGAAAAACAAAATAATGCTTTAGCAATGCGATTTACTTTTTATACTTTACACAACAAAGAAACAAAAGCAACGACACATTTAATAGATAATAAACAACATAGATTTCCTTTTTTTATTCACTAAATTTGATTTTATAATATTATTTATCACTTTTTCAAACAATATTTTACGACCGAAAAATTAGACATCCACGCACGCTTAATAACAATTGATGGGCAGGTTTAACAAAAAAATGTCTCTTGAAAGAGGGTAACTGATAAAGGAGCTTTTGAGTAAGTTAGTACAATACGGACATCAACTTTTCTCCAATATTGCCTTTTAACGTTTTCGTCCAAATTTTTAAAATATTTTAAAGATATTGAATCATTTTTTACATCTCTGACACAATTTTTTCAATTATTTGTCATACAGTTTTCATTTTCGATGTTACAACAGGCTGATTTTAAAAAAAACTTTGAAAATTAGTAGAAAATGATTTATTTACTTTTTTGCAGCCTTCTAAAATAAATACAAAATTGGCATGATACTGTTACGTTTTTACCTTTTAAAAACGTTAAAAAATGAGTTCGGAGATTGCAAATAAAATAAATAGGTGTTTAATTTTAAAAACAATTCTTTATTATCTGCACAACTTTTGTGCCACTGTTTGAACTTATTCCACGTATACAACGATGACTTTCACAATATGTGTTTGATCGTGATATTTCTATGCTTACAACCTTTCTGTAAGCAACAACACTTGTTAGTTATTTTTCTTTGTTGCACAAACTTTTTGTAAGCACAACACTAACAACTGTTTTCTTCATACGCAACTTGTCTGCACACAAGTCTGACTGAATTATAATTCGCACCCAATTGCTTTAATTCTCACTGAATACGACGTAACGTCTGCAGACACGATTTAATTCAAACTCTAACCAACGAGACGTCGTCCCACACTACTATCTTCATTCGAACTCTTCCATTGCTCGGTTTGTCGTGCCTTTTATATCCCCAGCGCATTTTTTTGGCAATAAATCTTCCAACTGAGACCAATGACAATGTAGATGCGACTAATTCAAAGTCTGTATACAGATTCAACTTCGATTTACACAGCGATGGCCTAGGCCGTACGATATGTTCACCTCTACCGACAATGTAAGCGAAGGTCGGATGGGTCCAATATTATACTGATTCAAAGAGCACCTAGATGTATATGTCTAAAATTTCTTTTACTGAAGCCGAACATTTCTTTTAATATAAAAAACACACAACAACACTTACTATTTTTAATTTATACTTACTCATTTTATTTAATTAATTATTTATTTTTAATACCACAATCACGGTTAAACCCAGGGACCGAAAATAACTGTTATTTTTAAATTTTTTATTAAAAAAAAGCAACCGCAAGGAAATGTCGGAGAACAGAACCAAGTATACCTTTTTGGTTGTCTTGGCTCAAATTTTTATAAAATGAAATGCTTTTTAAAAACCTGATTTTTATTTTTTAGAAAAAAAATAAAAGTTATTTTTTGATTTTTATTTTTTCGAGCAAAAATAAAATTTATTTTGGACTTTTATTTTTTCGAGCAGCAATAAAAGTAATTTTTTGACTTTTATTTTTTCGAGCAGAAATAAAAGTTTTTTTTGACTTTTATTTTTTCGAGCAGAAATAAAAGTTATTTTTTGACGTTTATTTTTTTGAGCAGAAATAAAAGTCATTTTTATTTTAATTCATGATGAATTCATAATATTTATTAAAAAAATTCTTTAAAACAATTAAAGTAAATCATGTTAAAAAATTTTTAGAATTAAGTTTTGCAATAAATGTTGATAAATATTATGAATTCATCATGAAATAAAACAAATAACTTTTATTTCTGCTCGAAAAAATAAAAGCCAAAAAATAACTTTTATTTCCGCTCGAAAAAATAAAAGTCAAAAATAACTAGAGTTGTGTAGTTCGCGAACGAACTAGAGTTGTGTAGTTCACGAACGAACTAGAGTTGTGTAGTTCATGAACGAACTAGTTCAATTGAACTATTCATACAACTGAACTAAGAGAACCAGGTGAAAAATGTATTCTTTTAGCTCCATAGTTCATGGTTCTCTTGTTCTCGTTTCTTATTCGTTCATTTCGTTCTTTTTTGTTGTTTATCGTTTTCATGGTATTCGGCGGTGTTACCACGTACTAATAAAAGAACTTATGGAGACATTTTCCTTAAAAAAGCGCGAAATTTTAAAAACAATTCTCTATTATGAATTCATCATGAAATAAAGCAAAAATAACTTTTATTTCTGCTCGAAAAAATAAAAGCCAAAAAATAACTTTTATTTCCGCTCGAAAAAATAAAAGTCAAAAATAACTTTTATTCCCAACCGAAAAAATAAAAGTCAAAAAATAACTTATATTTCTGCTCGAAAAAATAAAAGTCAAAAATAACTGTATGAGTCCAATATTATACTGATTCAAAGCGTACCTAGATGTATATGTCTAAAATTTCTTTTACTGAAGCCGAACATTTATTTTAATATAAAAAACACACAACAACACTTACTATTTTTAATTTATACTTTCTTATTTTATTTAATTAATCATTTATTTTTAATACCACAATCACGGTTAAACCCAGGGACCGAAAATAACTGTTGTTTTGCATATGTTATGTGGCGTCTTGTTAGATAATTGGGTGTGTTTTGGGCGAAATTGATAAAATTTATATTTACTAACACAGTCATTATTAAACTCTTTTCTACATTGCTGGTAAGCTTCTGAAATTGTCAGAAGCTTGAAACGTTTAGTAATGACTTCTCCGTTAACTATAAGGGTATATTTTTTTCTTGCAGCTTGAACACTTATATCAGCACGCTTGCAAAAATTATTCTAATTTGTTTTTATGTTATTAAACATGGCCTTTTTTCTTTTTCCTCTATTGTAGTATCGTATTTTTTATACAATATTGTTAAGCTATTGTATTGTTAACTTATTGCGTTCTTTTTTTGGAATTTGTTTTTTTATTTGTTTCGCTATTTTTCAGTTCCTTCCTCATTGTTTGCTTACAATTATAGTTGCTAGTCAGCCTTGACAGAAGCTTTGAGAAGAAAATCATCATATGCGAAAAAAAATCATATTTTATGGAAAAAAATCATTTTTTTTAATACAAAATTTTAAAAATTTTAATCAAAATATATTAACATGTGTATTTAAATAATTAAATTCCACATTTTGGACAACTTAAAATTTTTACCCCTACAATCCGGACAAATTTTTTTTCGATCAAAATTTAAATTTTCGTTTTAACTGGCATGTTTGTCATTCACAATTTTATTTACATTTTTCACTATCATTACTTCAGTTTCGGTACATTCCTTAGTAAGGACTTTAAAGGAAAAGTTTAATATTTTACAAAGTATTGATGAAGGAAAATCTATTAAGCAGGTTGCCGAAAAATTCTAAATCAACTTTTTACAACATAAAAAAAAAAAATAAAGAGAAGATAAATCAATTTATTTCGAATATCTATAATGAACCCGGTAATGACATAAGTGATGAAGATATCAATAATTGGGCAATTAGTGGAAATGAATTTTCATTAAAATTTTCCAATGAAGAAATAATACAACACGCTAAACGAAAAGAATTGCCAGTGCTGCTCACAGACCCTGAAGACATCTTAGGAATGGATGCAAAAACAAAGGTATTTTGTATTCAGTGGGCTGAAGTCCCCATAGTAGGGTTTTGTAGTTCACGAACGAACTAGTTCAATTGAACTATTCATACAACTGACCTAAGAGAGCCGGTCATAATAATGAGCTCTTTTAGCTCCGTAGTTCACGACTCTCTTGTATTCGTTCATTTCATTCTTATTAGTGCTTTTATTTTGTTTATCGTTCTCATGTGTAGTTCACGAACGAATTAACTCAAATGAATTATTCAATAGAGTTGTGTAGTTCACGAACGAACTAGAGTTGTGTAGTTCACGAACGAACTAGAGTTGTGTAGTTCGCGAACGAACTAGAGTTGTGTAGTTCACGAACGAATTAGAGTTGTGTAGTTCACGAACGAACTAGAGTTGTGTAGTTAGCGAACGAACTAGAGTTGTGTAGTTCACGAACGAACTAGAGTTGTGTAGTTCATGAACGAACTAGTTCAATTGAACTATTCATACAACTGAACTAAGAGAACCAGGTGAAAAATGTGTTCTTTTAGCTCCATAGTTCATGGTTCTCTAGTTCTCGTTTCTTATTCGTTCATTTCGTTCTTTTCTGTTGTTTATCGTTTTCATAGTATTCGACGGTGTTGCCACGTACTAATAAAAGAACTTATGGAGACATTTTCCTTAAAAAAGCGCGAAATTTTCAAAAAATACAAAAATAAGCAAATAAAAGTAATATTCTTTTTTCAATTTAATTAAAAGGATGGTTTAGACAAGAAATATCCGAAGAAATTCTTATTAAATATTAAAAACAATTATATTGTTACGTTTTTACCTTTTAAAAACGTTAAAAATATGAGTTCGTAGATTGCAAATAAAGTAAAAATAAATATGTGTTTGATTTTAATAAATTCTTTATTATCTGCACAATTTTTGTGCCACTGTTCGAACTTGTTTCACGTATACAATGATACTTCACAATATGTGTTTGTTCTTTATACTACTCTGCTTACAACCCTTTTGTAAGCAACAACACTTGTTAGTTATTCTTCTTTCTCACAACCTTTTTGTAAGTACAACACTAACAACTGTTTTCTCAAACGCAACTTGTCTGCACACAAGTCTGACCGAATTAAAGCTCGTTAGATTTTAATTCTCAACCAACGTGACGTCGTCTTACACGATCAAATTCAAACTCAGCCCTGCTCGCTTTAACTTGCCTTTTATATTACTGGATCATCAGTGTGATGAATGCCCTTGAAGGACGATGACGTCCTTCGGGAATAATCTAAAAATGTAAACAACCTATTCTTATTTTTTTTTGTTGTTTCTTGTTTACATTCGAGCAGGTAGATTAGTTGTTGTTGATTTATTTGTCTATCCTATTTTATACTGCACGTTGTTGTTTCTTGTTCACTTCTTCGTTCCCTTATCCTTGTTTATTCATCGATCTTGTAAACAAGCACTCTATTTTTGTTGGTATGTTTTTCTACTCATTCATTGATCACGTGAACAGTGCGCTGTTTTGTTTTTGGGGCTTTTGTTTATCATTTTATGCATGATCATTGTGTTGTTTTTGGAGCTTTTGTTTATTATTTTAACAACACCATTTCCACTTTCGTAACACTGCCGCCCACTTAAGCCTATTCGTTCCGAATAGGCTCATCATCTCCCATATTTCGCCAGTCGCTCTATGTGGACGACCTACATTTTGGCTCGGGGGCTGTTGGCTTTTTGTATCCTGTGTACGACATCATTTAGCCTTTTAATTATTTTATAAGGTCCTTCCCAGCTGGTTTGTAGCTTGGGACATAATCCTTTTCTCCGATTCGGGTTGTAAAATAGAACCAGTTGTCCCTCATAGAAGCCCTTCGTATTTGCTGCACGATCATATCTGGCTTTCATGCTATCGCTTACCATTTTTATTCGTGTGCGCACAAATTCATGAAGTGTATTTAAACTTTCCTGTTTTCCAGTATAGGCGTCATCTCTCTCTGTGGCGGGCTTACAACCAAACTCCAAATCACCGGGCAGTTTTAACTCAGTCCCAAAAATAACCTAGGCGGGTGATCTAGACCGCAGATCGGTGCGCCAGTAGAAACCTCGGTATGTGTTCATCCCAATCCCTCTGTTGCTCGCTCACTACTTTTCGCAAGTATTCCTCCAGAGTTCGATTAAATCGTTCTACCCACAGAACATGCACAGAAGGGAAAACTTTGACGTTTGACAACCTCACTTAGCATAATTTTACATAATTTTTTAGAGGGAGACAAAAAATGTATAATACGTTATGCAAAGCAAATGTGTTAGAAGCAACAGATATACAGAGTGAAAACTGGTGTATAAAGTTGAAAATTTAAATGTAAACAAACATTGATTTTGTGTTAAAAAAGGGAAAATTTTGAATATTTTTTAATTTCTTCAATGAAAAGTTTAAAGATTCTTAAATATTTAATTATTAATCGAAATGTATGCAGTTTTTGGTCGTAATGAATATAGTTTCTTGCGCAAACGGTATGTAAGAAACTAAATAAATCAAGATCAAATAAGTCCTATTACTCATAAAATTTTTTTCTTGCTGAACTTTGTGTATATTACTAGTATTTATTAATTTCTTGAATGAAAAAGTTAAAATTCGGTAATTTTTTTATTATTAATCGAACTCTTAGCATCTTCTCTTAACAATGAAACAAGTTCCGTGTGTAAAAGATAAGTAGAAATAAAAATATAACTAAATATATGCTCATAACTTTTTGATTCAGGAGTTTGTGAATATACCTCTCAATTGGTTAAATACTAAGTTTGTGACAATCGCTGAAATGTGTCACCAAATACATTAGTTCCGTATTACGTTTCCTCAATACAACAGTTCATTTCCTTTCACAAATAGTCTATTATTTTACAAAAATATCATAAATTTCTACCAAATTAGAAAATAAAAACCCACCCTAAAAATTAACTAACATAAATAAACAAAACATAAATAATCAGACAGGGACAGAAATACTTTTTGGTAATATTTGCTGTCCCTTTCACCAAAATTATGTAAACGTCAAAATTCCGTTTCCATTCTGTACGTCTTCTGTGGTTCTACCATTCCGTCGGACTGTGGGTGAAGTGGCGTCGTTCGAGTCTTTTTAATGCCATATACTTCACACATTTCCTTGAATACGGCTGACTCAAAATTTCTGCCTTGATCGGAATGTAGTTCTATTGGAACACCATAGCGACATATCCAGTTGTTCACAAAAACATTTACTACAGTGTTCGCCTTTGGATTGGGTATGGCATACACTTCCGGCCATTTACTGAAGTAATCCATCACCACGAGAACATAGCGGTTTCCGGCATTGCTGATGGGAAACTGGCCTGCTGCGTCCATCGCTATCCGCTCGAAAGGTTCGCCCGAGTTATACTGTTGCAGCCGACCTCTACTTCTCCTTACGGGACCTTTAGCTGCCATACACTGGGTACAGTTTGCAATCCAATCAGCCACAGCTTGCTGACATCCAACCCAATAAAAACGTTGTTTTAATTTTTCCAGTGTCTTTGTTACGCCAAGGTGCCCTCCACTGGCTCCATTATGGAACTCCTTTAAGACTTCTTTCGTTTTAGAGGAAAGCACCACTATTAGGTTGGATGAGGTCTGACCATCAGCGCTTTCCCAAAGTCGATATAAGCACCCGTCTATTATTTTTAAGCTGTCCCATTGTGCCCAATATGCTTTCGTAAGAGGACCTTCTGCTGCTATTTCGTTTCGGGTAGGCCGTTTGTCCTTTTCTTTAGCTGCTATGATTTTTGCCAACACTGGGTCGCTCCTTTGGGCTTCAGACCAGTCCTCGTTGGCATCGATATGCGTTAGCCGGATGTCGATGATGGATTCCTTCTTCTCAGCCATCACGCAATGTTTTCATTCTAAGTTGCATGGTCTACGTGAGAGAGCATCAGCATTTCCATGTTTCGTACCTCTTCGATGTTCAATACTGAAGTCATAAGTCTGGAGGCGCTCAATCCAACGTGTTAACTGTCCCTCAGGGTTCTTGAATTGTAAGCCATGGCAGTGCGGAATGATCGGTCCTTAGTAGGAAATGTTGGCTATACAAGTACTTATGGTAGTATTTTATGCATTCCAGCACTGCAAGTAGCTCACGTCAGGTCACACAGTAGTTCCGTTCCGGCTTTGATAGTGTGCGACTATAATACCCCACGACTTTCTCAGTCCCATTGATCACTTGGGACAGTACACCTCCAATACCGTATCCGCTAGCATCACTGTCTAAAATGAATTTTTCCCCTGGGACTGGATACGCCAAAATTGGTGCGGCACATAATAACACCTTTAATGTCTGGAATGCCTTTTCCTGCGCCTCACCCCATTGATACACCTTGGACTTTTTGGTGAGCTCATGCAGGCTTGCCGCCACACTGGCAAAATTCGGCACAAAGCGTCTATAATACGTGCATAGTCCCAAGAAACTGCGTAATTCATGAAGATTCTGGGGACGAGGCCAGTCCTTTACTGCTCGTATTTTATCTTCATCCGTAGATATGCCATCTGCTGTAACGAGATGCCCCAAATACTTCACTTGTCTCTGGAAGAATGCACATTTCTTAACGCTCAACTTTAGGCCAGCTATTGATATTCGCCGTAGGTTCTCAAGGTGTTCGTTGAAAGTTCTGCCCATCACTATTATGTCATCGAAATACACCAGACAAGTTTTCCAATGCAGTCCCTTTAGTACACGTTCCATAAGCCGCTCGAACGTGGCCGGAGCATTGCAGAGCCCAAATGGCATGACTTTAAACTGCCATAAGCCGCCATTCGCACTAAATGCAGTTTTTTTCCTTGTCCTTGTCTGCAATCTCCACCTGCCAATATCCGCTTTGTAAGTCCAATGTAGAGAACCACTTTGATCCGGCTAGCGTGTCAAGCCTGTCGTCTATTCTCGGTAGCGGGTAACTGTCCTTTTTAGCAACATCATTGAGCTTCCTGTAGTCTACGCAGAATCTTGTACTGCCATCTTTCTTCTTAACTAAAACTACAGGTGAGCTCCATGGACCAGATGATGGTTCGATTACACCGCTCCTCTTCATTTCGTCGACTAGCTCTTTAACCTCATTACGCTTCGCTAGCGGTATACTTCTGGGTGCCTGTTTTATCGGTCTTGCTTCGCCGGTATCAATCTCGTGTTTGACCATGGCTGTTCTACCTTGACTTTTATTGTTCGTGGCGAAAGCGCAAGCGTACCTATTTAGCAGCTTTTTGGCTTTATTTCTTTCTAAAGCTGCTAGACTTGTTACCCATTTATCCACAATTTTACCGAATTCCTGTCGGTCATTGGCTGTCATTTCGGCAGGCTTCGGTGATTGTTCATTGTTGATTACCGCCTCTACTGGAGCACATTGACCCACCTCTGAGTTTTTAGAGATGACTTTTTCTTCGCCTGAAAGGCCTTTCCTGATAACAAGTCCTTCCGAATTTCCTCTGGTTCTACAACCCACCAGCGGTTTTCCTCACAATCCCCCTCCACGCGTGCCCATATCAGCGTTTCGCTCTGTGGTGGTAATTTTTGTTGTTTGATAGCAACTAACCTTCTGGCGAGCATTTGGTGCTTGTACCCCACGTCAAGAGGTATCTCTACATTCCGCCAACTCATTACCTGTTGCCCCATATTCAAATTTATGCCATGGGCTATCATGAAATCGGCACCAATGATAACCTCGTCCACAATATCGGCGACAATAAAGACGTGGCTTACGCTGATGTTGGCTATCGTCACCTTCGCCTCTGTTTTCCCGTGGACGGTAGCAGACTCTCCAGTAGCTGTCCGTAGTCTTACATTACTAAGTGCCTCACACTTTCCTTTCACTACATCTGGTCTGATGATAGACTGTGTCGCTCCGGTGTCTATAGTGAAGGTGTGTTTTTTGCCGTTTATGTATCCGCACGCCGTAAGGTTATTGTTGTCTTGCTGCATCACTGATATGGAGATTGTGGGGCCCTTGCTTGTGGGAGCCAGCACTTGCCCCTCAGTGCTAGCTCGTTTTAGTTTAACGGGGACTCTTGTGTATGCTGTTGGTGATTCGCCCGTTTATCATTACCTGCTGGCGAGACGGACCGTGACCTTTTGCGTGGTTCTTTGCAGTTCCGTTGGAAATGGCCACCCTTTCCGCAGTTGAAACATTTAATCTTAGCCTTTTGTCCAGTTTCTGCCAAAACTTGTTTAATCATTTCTTTAAATTTGTTTAAAAGGCTTTCCTCTTCATCCACGACTTCCATCTTTCGAACTTTGCCTACCGGTGGTCTAGAAATCGTTCGAGCTGTCTCCTGGGCTAGTGCAAAGGCCACGGTCTCAGCAAAGGTTGCCTTTTGTGCAGAACATACCGCCAATTTGATGTCTGAGTCGCGTATTCCGTTAACAAACGCCTCGGTCTTGAGGTTGTCAATCAACGGGTGGTTTTCACCGGGGTATGCTAGCAGCACCAATCTCTCAACCTCCATTTCAAAGACTTGAAGTGACTGGTTAGTCTTTTGCGCTCGGCACCTTAACTCCATGCGGTACAATTCTCGTTTATGCTCGTCACCGAATTTGCGCTGCAACGCCACCATGAAATCGTTGTAGTTGTTTCTACGGCTGGCTGGCATGACCTCTAGAACCTCGGCTGCGGCACCTTTTAACGCCAGGATTAATTCCAAAGCCCTCTCCTCATCGTCCCATCCGTTTCTGGTGGCTACAGTCTCGAATTGAAATTTGAATACGGACAGGGGGGAGCTACCATCAAAGCACGGAGGTTTAATCCTGCTGGTTCCTTCCGATGCAATTCGTACTGGTTCGAGTCGCTGACTCTGGAGGAAGTTGATCTTTTCCTCCATTATAACTAGTTTTCTCTCAACGGACTTTTCGAAATTAATTACTTTCGCGTCAACGTTCTTCTCCAAGCTTGAAACCTTTTCCTCGACATTAGTAATTCTGTTGCTAACCGTCCTATGCATTTCTTGCATCTCCTTCGCGTTCGCTTCTAGTCTCTTTTCAATTTTCGTGAAAAGTTTTTGATGGATTTGCTCACTTTCTTTCCGAGACTCCGCCAGAAGTTTTTGATTTTCGACTCTGGAAGATTCAAATTGCTTATTGTTCTCTTCCTGTATTGTCAGAGCTGTAGTTTCAAGTAGCTTTTTGTTCTCTTCCCGCATTACTTGCATTTGTTCCATTAGTGCGGCAAGCACCGAACTCATGTCGAGACCGCTGGGGGTTGCAGGAGCCTGTAACTCACGTTCCTCTTCGTCTTCGAAGTCGTAAGTATTGATATCAATGCCACAATTCCGAAGTTCTTCCCCTAACCGCCTTTGGAGCTCGTTCTTCGTGCCCATTGTTGGCAGGGCCAATTTTGCCAATTCTTGTTTGAGCCTTTCCACTCTTAGCTCCGAGAGTTTCATCTTGATTTTTTTCCTTTTATTTATTTCTACTTTTTAATTTTACAATCCCACTTCTGACACCAATTGTTACGTTTTTACCTTTTAAAAACGATAAAAATATGAGTTCGTAGATTGCAAATAAAGTAAAAATAAATATGTGTTTGGTTTTAATAAATTCTTTATTATCTGCACAATTTTCGTGCCACTGTTCGAACTTGTTTCACGTATACAATGATACTTCACAATATGTGTTTGTTCGTTATACTACTTTGCTTACAACCCTTTTGTAAGCAACAACACTTGTTAGTTATTCTTCTTTCTCACAACCTTTTTGTAAGTACAACACTAACAACTGTTTTCTCAAACGCAACTTGTCTGCACACAAGTCTGACCGAATTAAAGATCGATAGATTTAAATTCTCAACCAACGTGACGTCGTCTTACACGATCAAATTCAAACTCAGCCCTGCTCGCTTTAACTTGCCTTTTATATTACTGGATCATCAGTGTGATGAATGCCCTTGAAGGACGATGACGTCCTTCGGGAATAATCTAAAAATGTAAACAACCTATTCTTATTTTTTTTTTGTTGTTTCTTGTTTACATTCGAGCAGGTAGATTAGTTGTCGTTGATTTATTTGTCTATCCTATTTTATACTGCACGTTGTTGTTTCTTGTTTACTTCTTCGTTCCCTTATCCTTGTTTATTCATCGATCTTGTAAACAAGCACTCTATTTTTGTTGGTATGTTTTTCTACTCATTCATTGATCACGTGAACAGTGCGCTGTTTTGTTTTTGGAGCTTTTGTTTATCATTTTAACAACACCATTTCCACTTTCGTAACAATATGCTTTTATAAATACTCATGTAATTTTTGATGATGTATTAAAATTAATTTTTTTTGCATTTCTTGAATGTAATTTAAATTTTATGCATTAGAATAGCACCTTATTGCTAAAAAAAAAAATTATAAAATATTTTTTATAATCAAATTTCGATAATGAGTTTGATTCACACAAGATAATCTGTTAGTCAGTTAAGTAATTTTAGTTAAAAAGTGCTTCAAGCACATAATGAATTTATAAAAATTAAAAAATGTTAAATACTACGCTTTATGTAAAATAAAAAAACACTTCATGAATATGTTTTTATTTTACTGATATAAATTTGCATTGTTTACATTAGTTTAAATATAACTGAAATTGAGAAAGAACTACTGAACTATTGAACTAAAAGAACAACCTAGTTTACTACAGGGAGCTGAACTAGAAAGAGCGAACACTCAAAAGAGCTAACGAACCCAACTCTTCCCCATAGTCTACGTAGTGTGTTGCCTTATTAGGTGTAAAGCCCAGGTTCGTACTCCAGGTCAGACATCAAAACGAAATATGAAAAAATATATATATCTTCGCCGATTTCCTCTGAGCAAATTTCTGGTAAAAACTCTGAGAGTAAATAAACCTGCCATGAAAAATTTCTCAAAAATCTGTCGTTCGTAGTCGACGTTAAACTGTAGGTTCTGCCACTCACGTATAAAATTAACGCACGCAACATGAGTGGTGTTAGATGCTAGGCCGTAATCCTGTCCTAAGGGTTGTAATGGCCAAATATGTATGCAAAAAGTACAAATCAAGCACCTTAACAAAGTTGATCAGCACAAAATAACTTCGTTTTTTAATAAATCATAGTATGTATGTATATAATTCAAATACTATATATACATACTACAGTCCGGACAACTCGATAATTCGGACTTGCCTAAAACTATATGTGACTGGATTGTCGAAGTTCCACTGTACATCTAAAGTTTTATAAAGCACTATTACTATAATATATACAGGGTTTCATATTGTTAATAAGAGTGATATAATATTTTTAATTTGTACTTCCCACGAATATAACAGATATGTAGAGATACTCTTTAAGGTCTTTATTTCCAAAACAATGATTCATTTTTATGCACATGCATACATGTGTTTGTTACAGGGCAATAATTGTAAAGTACATAGAAGCAACCAAAAATAAGCTGATACAAGACTTATCTTCACTATGTAGTACAATTTCAGCGAAAATAGTACATGAAATAAAAAATCATAATATTTATAAATTAAAAATCATAATTTAAAAAAACATCATTTTAGCAACGCTGTTACTAGTAGATGAATTTTCTTTCGCATTTTGGATTTCAGCTTTCTTTTCTTCGCGCCACTTTAGTAGTCTTATTCGATTTTTTTCAACTACGTTCTCTAATATATTATTTTTTGCCAGTTCTAAAATTTTTCTTCTATAGTTTTTGGCTCGATCTTTATCCTTTCTGCGCTTTATTTCGGATTTAAGTGGATTTCCTTATAACGACGTGCTCTTTCCGCCATACTAGGTGCTGGTGACTCCATCTATGTAACATGTAATATATGTATTTTAAACCGCAATATATCCTATTGTAACAAAATTAAACACCAAATTTGGAGTTCGATTAACAACCATGAGAACAAAGACAATTTATGATAGCTATAATTTATCAATATTTAAGTATTTTTATCTAACAATAGTGGTCTAAAAAACATTTTTCCTGACTTATAGTTTTTCAAACATGGTAGACTTTTCTATTGAAATGCCCATATACATATTATATAACACTTAATCCTCCTACTACGCGGTTTCCTATACCGCGTTTTCGCTACAACGTGATTCCCAAAATGTTGACATTATCTTACAACGCTTCTCTTGCAACGCGGTTTTTACGAAAATTTTTATGTACTGAATTGTTTTCAAATATTTATTATTTTATTTGAAAAGGCTTTCTTACTCAAATAAAATTCTTAGCATTTTGTTCATATTTTGATACCTTTTTTTTGTAGCATTGCCACAGTACACTCGAACATGTGTTTAGAAAGTGACAATTAAATACGTTATTGTGTAATCTCTTGCCCAACATCTTAAGAGCTGTCAAAATAATGTTCTACAACGACAAAATTAAAAAAGGGGGTTCCCGCGGTTCTAATATTACACAACGATTTATGCTACTTTCATTTGATGTAGAGTAGAAAGTTATCGATCTACGTATTTTGCTTAATTTTTTTAGATTTATAAAAAAGTGATAAAATTTAGCGATAAAAAAGCAACGCAACGTGTTAAAGGTAAAGGGAGATCAACTAGAGGAATTAAAATAAAAGTTTAATGAAAACTATGCAATTTTAAAATAGAAAGAGCTGTCTGCAAACTTGCCATTATAAGGGCCTTGGAAGAAGGCAAATTAATGAATGAAGTTGATCATCAATTTAATATCAACAAATCAACGGTTTGTCGGATTTCATCGTGATATCGTCAAACAAATAATGTGGAAAGAAAAAAGAAGCCAAGACCTTCAAATGGTCAAAATAGTAACAGTTGGCCGTCGGAAAACGGCAGTAGTTATTACCAATTACGCAAAAGACCAATTAGGGGTTTCTAGTGACGTCCACACACCCAGAAACCGATTAAGAGAGGCATATTTATTAGCTAGAAGACCAGTCAAGAAGCCACTTATAATTGAAGTTAAAAATAAAAACAGCTGGACTTTTCTAGACGGTATCTGCATTAAGCAAAAGAGCAGTGTACCAAAGTTTGCGGAGCGACGAATCAAAGTTTAACTTATATGGCAGTAGATCTACGAGGTCGACAACTTCCTCTTTCTTTCCACTTTGTTTGACGATATCGCAATGAAATCCGACTAACCGTTGATTTGTTGATATTAAATTGATGAATGATCAACCTCATTCATTGATTTGCCTTCATCCAAAGCCTTTATAATGGCAAATTTACCATCTGCTGACAGCTTTTTCTATTTTAGAATTCACAATTTGTAAATTTTTCATTAAAAGTTTATTTTAATTCCTCTAGTTGATCTCCTTTTACCTTTAACACATTTTGTTGCATTTTTTTCTCGGTAAATTTTTTCACTTTTTTTATAAATCTAAAAAAATTAAAACAACGCTTAATGATGATTTTTATTAAAATTTAAAATTCAGCGAATATGAAAAACAAAAGTCGACTGGCATTGGATAACGTTATAAGTCTCCAGCCTCAATTGAATATCAAACGACATTGCGTTGCATTTTTTTTCTCGCTACTGTACATCTACAAATATGTTACTCAATGGTCTAATATGACTGTATTTTCATTACAAAGTCCAAATGATGAAATTACGCAGTATCAAATAGCCAGAAGAAAAGAAGCAGTATGGCGAATTTTTGGATATCCAATACATTAGCGCCATCCAACTGTTAATCATTTATCAGTGCATCTGGAAAATGGACAACGGGTTTACTTTACTGAAAGAGATGCCCTAGAGAGAGAGAGAGAGAGCAGCAACACCACCGGCGACAACATTAACATCATTTTTTGATCTGTGTAGAAATGATATGTCTACTGAAATGTTTACGAACGTGGAAATGGTGTTGTTAAAATAATAAACAAAAGCTCCAAAAACAACACAATATACTTGATTATGCATAAGATGATAAACAAAAGCTCCAAAAACAAAACAGCGCACTGTTCCCGTGATCAATAAATAAATAAAAAAATATAGCAAAAAAAAAAAAAAAAGCGCTTGTTTACAAGATCGATGAATAAACAAGAATAAGGGATAAAAGATGTAAATAACCAACAACAAAATGAAGCGAACAAAGAAGTAAACAAGCAACAACAATGTGCAGTATAAAATAGCGGATAGACAAATAAACAAACAACAACTAATCTGCCCGGACGAATGGAAACAAGAAACGACAAAAATGAAAAGAGGTTGTTTAAAGGTTGTCGAGAGCCACACTAATGATCCAGTGATATAAAAGGCAAGACAAAGCGAGCAAGGACGTAATTTGAGAGTTTGAGTTGAATTAGTCATGTGTGCAAACGGCACGTTGTATCCGGAGTTTGAATTAAGCTAGTCGTCTATAACGACGTTACGTTGGTTGAAGTGATAATTTAATCGGTTGTGTGAAGACACGAGATCGAGCTGTAATTTAATCAGACTTGTGTGGAGACAAGTTGCGTCTAAAGGAAATAGTTGTTAGTGTTGTGCTTACAATGTTGCGATTTCATCATCTTGTCAAAAGATGAAAGACGATGGGAAGAAAAAGTAAAAAATAAATACTAAACTTACCTGGCAATTAGAAAACACGAAAATGGTTTTAAAACAAAAAGAAGAAAAATATACAAACTTCTGACATAATAAGAAAAAACGAAATTGATTATCAAAACAAAAAACATAAATTTTTTCACATTATTATTTGCATCAGCTGGTCTAACGATCTCACCTTGTATAAATACGCCATGGTTGTGAGCAAAGAAGAATAACTAACAAGTCTTTAAGGCGAATTTATATTATAGGTGACCTAAAGTCTACAATAAGTACAACAGTCATTTTGTTTTCGTAAAAATTTCTTCGATTGTCAGCTGACTGAAGAATAACAATAGAAGGAAAAATGCCTAAAAAAATGGTAAAATATCTATCGATTGTCAGAAACACCTGACTGAAGAATGACAATGGGAAGAAAAATGGTAAAAAATTTAATAATTTTTATAACCTTTAAGTAGGAATGAAGTGAACAGCAACAGCTTTATATTAATTGATGACCAGCAATTGATTTTAGAAGAAATAAAGGCAATATTTGAATAAAATTGTGCACAGACGTAAGTAAATTTATGTAAAAATATTAAATTGAAATATAAAGCAAATTAATTTGTGTAGAGCTAATTATTCAGCTTCTGGAGATTGTATTTTATGGACTCTATTGAATTTTCGTCATGCAAATTTTTTAATAAATATTCAAAAGCGTTTTATATGCGATCCATAGGCGATGGTCAAGGCATTGATTTAATGGCTGATCTACGGCCAATGAAATCTTTGTATATCGAAGTCCGTTATATTGAATATTTCGGAAAATTTGAGTTGGAAGATGGTGAAGTAATATATTTTAGAAATAGTCAACACTATCTTCAGATCATAGGTGGAAACTTTAATACGACAGGGTATTTTACAACATATTGCTGGAGTTACATTTATATACAAATAAGAATATTTGGTAACCAAAAATATATACAATACTTTTGCAGTATTTTTATTGAAGGTATTGTTAGTTCTTCATATTTCGTCAAACCCCTTATCTCAATGTATTTCTGAACTTAATACCGAATGCACTTGATGGGAAATATAGCGTGGCTTATCATAATAAGCACACTTTTATTTGTTTATATATTTTTAAAATGTAATCTTAGTTCCTTATTATCTCCTCAACTGGTAAATTGGAGAATTTCCACAGGTTAGTGCTATCAATATATAATAAGACGCATTAAAAGGAGTTAAAAATGTGATAAATGAAATGCAGCTATAGAAAACGAGGAAATAAATTTTAGTGGTACCACTGATTTTCAGAATTTTTTCCACATTTTTATTATAGTGTACAGTAGCACACACCGCACGATAAGGCGTGAAAATTTATTTCGTTTTTAAAATTTTCGGTGGTTCTTAAAAGAATTAAATGCTAGAAGGGAAAAAATTACTTTAATATATATTTTATAAATTCATTTTTATACTTACAAAAGGAGAGATTTATAGTTTAATTTTTAGCATCTTCTTGAACCCCATAATGCGTTGCTTTGTTCATTTGACCCTTCAGGCGCTTAGTTACATTACGGATACGAAAATGTATCCTACTTTTAAAGAATAATTTCTTAACATTTTCCGGCAACTCAATTAATTGGCTTCTCTCGATCAGGAGCTTATGAAGGTTACGACAATGGGAAATATTATTACCTGATCCTGACCAACTCAGGTATATGTGTTTTGATGACATTCATATTCTACAAGATTTAGCTTTCGACTCACATAGCCAGCTATGTATTCTAAAGCAAAATCTTGTAGAATCCCAATGTAATCTAGATCCGAATCATCTAGGTCTAAGTTGTTATCCTTTTCTATTTGTTCTGGCTCTATATCGTCGTCATTAAGGACGACTCCGCTGTCTGGCATTGTGCTGATATCTAAAATGCTGCCTTCATTGCCAATGGAAAGCCAATTTATCCGTTATTCCTCCACGTTTCCCTTGGCGCTAAGGTACTCGGTATTTCGTGCTGTAATATTAAAAATACATATACATCATTTTGAATATAAAAAATTATAAACATTATCAACGGACAAACTTACCTAGGATATATATACGCAGTCGGTATTTGAATTCTTGAGGAGCAGGATGATCGTTCAGCCCACCTTTACTCCGTATGGCTCCAAAAAAATATTCAAGAACATCCTGATTCAGTCTATATGTCGGAATGTACGTCATGTATATTCATATTTGTGAAGAATTTCTACAGCCACTTTACCTTTCTGGAAATATTCCAATGATTTCTTCTGGGGAATTATTGGAATCGACATTAACTTTATCATGCGAGCCAATGTATCCCTTTGCCGCTCGTGCGCAATTCCGTAGGGTTCCTACACAAAGTGAAATGAAACATATTCACTATTTGCAAATATTGTACAAAAATTACCTTTCCAGGATATGTGAAGTTATTCAGTTTAGAGTTGAGAACATCAAACCAGTCTTTAACTAATTGAATAAATTCTGCAGACTCTGTGGGTCTATAAATATCCATTTCTAGGGAATAGCACCGTTTAATGGCATTGGCTGTAGTATTCGAAAATAGCTGAGCAGCTAATTTTACTTTCTGCCTTCCTAAAATTATAAAGTTTTTAATGTATGTAAAGGTTAATTGTATTAGTAAAGTGCTAAATTGTACGTGTAAGTACTAAAATTTAAAATCATATTTTAAACAAGCGAGTTTTAAAAAGCAGTCAGTAAGAGTACTAAGAGAACTAAGTACTAAGAGAACTAAGATAAAGTTGTCATTAAAAGTCGTTTAAAGTAAAAGTTGAAAGTGTTCTTGAAATTAAAGAATTGTTCTTAAAATTTGTGAATTTCCTTTATTTTATAAACAAAACTAAAAGTTGTTCTTGAAATTAAAAATCTTTTCTTAAAATTTGTGAATTTCCTTTATTTGATAAACAAAACTAAAAATTGTTTTTGAAATTAAAAATCTTTTCTTAAAATGTGTGAATTTGTTTTATTATATGAATAATATACTTTAATAAATTGAAAATAAACATTAAAATATTTAAAATACCCTTTTTACATGTATTCATATATTTTTTTTTATTAATAAAAAATGTTCAAAATTACCTGCCCTTTAACAGAAATATTATTTTCACTTATTTTAAAGGTTATTGACATATCCGATGTTGATGTTAGTCCAAGTAAATCGGAGATTGTACGAGGACTAGATGGTGTTGTTAAAGATTAATCCGCTATCCAAATAATGGTTGCGAATTAACTTCAATAAAAATTTTCCGCATGGAATCCACAGCCGAGTTGGCTTGGGCGAGTTGACACTTCAGCTTCTTATTCTCTATTTCTAATTTTTTAATTCTGTTAATTCTTAACTTGCAACATCATCATAAGAAATTGAAGAACTAAACAGGAAATATAAAATAATAATAATAATAAAATTGTGTCGCCGTGGTCTAGTAGGTAGTGTGTTGGCTTATTAGACGAAAAACCAGGCCTCGAGCCCCAGGCCAGACATCAAAACAAAATACTAAAAGTATTTCTTCGGCGATTTCCTCTCAACAGATTTCTAGGAAAAACTCTGAGAGTAAATAAAAGTGCCATGAAAAGTTTCTCAAAAAAAAAAAAATCTGTCGTTCGGAGTCGACTTTAAACTGCAGGTCCCGCCACTTATGTATAAGACTAACGCACACAACAAAAGTGGTGTGACAAACTAGGTCAATAATCCTGACTGAAGGGTTGTAAAAAACAACTTAAATAATAACAATAAATATAGCAATTTTAGGATAATAAATACTTACTCGGTTGGAGTCTGTTGTTCTTTGGATAGGCCAACATTAGTCTTTTCTGTTTCCACAGGAAGCATGTTTGTAAAATTTGTATTTATCAATATATTTAGAGAACGTATAATTTCATATAAACTTACTCTGCAGATTCTGGGTTTTCCTGGAAAGGCTTGTCCGGGGGGTCATATTTATACGCTCATACGCGTCAGATAATCTGTGTTATATATATAATTAGATATTGTTATATGCTCAAATTATTCATACATACCCTGCCAAGGTTTCATTATGCTAGTTCTGCATTACAGGTTCAGCATTTGCCATTAATAAAAATCGTCCAGCTGCTGTTATAAGCTGCTGCCTGGAAAAGTGGTCGATACACAGACGGGACTGTGGAGTTTAATTAACTTGGCAGATCTTGGACCATTTTTGCCTTCTATTTTCGTACTTTGGTGCGTAGGAAAAAGGCCCATTTTCCTTATTATCCCTCTTTTTGTACACTGCACAGTTTCTCATTTTATATATGTACTATAAACACTTTTAAATAATTATTTCTTTTTTTTATTCTTTTTCTATTTACAATCTATCCCAAAGGATAATAAGTAAATTATATAAAGTTAAATACAATAACATTGATTGTTGAATTCCAATGAGAACAACAATATCGTCTTTAAAGACAATTTTTATAAACTTGTTTAAATTTTAGTTGATAATATTTACATTATTTATATTATATTTTCATTTGAATGGTTATTTACAAAAAAAAAAAAGAAAAAATGCGAGACATTTTGATACAAATTTAATTAGTGTCCAAATGGCAAGTCCAACATATGATTCCTCTTTAGTCTTCTTACTTCGTTTGTGTCATCTAGGAGTGTTATAGCATTAGATTTAGTATTAGATAAAAATATGTTGGGAGTAACTTTTTAAGTTTAAAAAATAACCCAGTATGCCAAACTTTGTCAAAGGCTTGCTGTATATCTAAGAAAACTCCTGAGCAATGTTCTTTGTTTTCTAAATAATCTCGTATATATACTATACGTTGCATTATTCCGGTGTGCCATGCTTATGTCTGAATCCAAATTGGTAGTCGGGTATTATATTAAGCTTTTCTAATACTGGTAACATTCTTCTTATAAATATTTTCTCAAATATTTTGGAGGAAGTGGCTAGCAAACTTATTGGGCGATTCGATGTAACAACATTCTCAGGTTTTTTTGGTTTAGGTACCATTACTACTTCGACACATTTCCATTGTGCAGGAAAATGATTTAGTCTTAAAATTGAATTAAATATAAGAGTTAATAGTAAAATAGCTTTCTTTGATAGAGCTTGGACAACTTTTCCGTCAATAGAGTCGTATCCTGGAGATGTTTTGCAATTTAGGTTATTAATTTCTTCTCTAACTTCCTGTGGTGTGATGTGTTTAATTGGCCCATCCATTGGACAAGGACTATCTAAAAAATTGTTTATATAATCTGTATCAGGACCATTAATTATATCATGAGGCTGAAAAGTTTTATATAAATGCAAAGCAAATGCTTCTGATTTGGTTACTCGTCATTATTATCAATATTAAGATTTTTTAAAAAATTTCCAATTTGATAATTTTTTATTTCTTTCGTTTGTCATTGGGGTTTCTGGTTGCCCTCCTTAACCTTCTTTTGTTTCTAATCATAGCTCTTATTTCGGTATTTACAAAAAAAAAATACTTTGATTATGATGATTTGTTATGTTTGGTGTTGATAAAAATCTTGCTTCATGAATAAGATTATTGAAAGTTTCGACAACATCATCTAACTCGTAAGTTGATTTTAATGATATATTTAGGTTAACAAATCTTTCCATCCAGCTTGTGAAAGGGTTCATATCGGTTCTATTGTTAAAAATTTAAAATTTTTTTGATTCGTAACGTAAAAATGTATTAAAGTTTACTATAAGTGGTGTATGGTCTGAGCTGAGATTATCGCAATCTGTTATTTGGAGGAGACTATTATTTATTCCGGTATATACAACAAAATCCAATAAGTCAGGTATCTTCGACAAATCTGTAGACCAATACATGGGACTTCCAGTAGATAGAATAGAATAGTTGTTATTAGTTACACAGTTATAGAGTTCTCTACCTTTAGGGTTTATCAATCTATAGTCCCACCAATGATGTTTAGAGTTGAAATCACCTCCGGCTATAAATCTTGGTCCAAGAGATTTGAAAAATTCTTCAAATTCTTGACATTTTACTGAAAAACGTGGTGGAAAATATATAGCACATACAGATATATTAATTGAGTCAGAAATAATTTTGATATATGGCATGGTTTTTTTATTTCATTGCAAATATCATATTGTATTGAAGATTTTATTGATATTGCTGATCCTGCATGCGCTCTATCGTTTGGATGGTTGGCGCATATTCAATCATAATCTTTTATTCGGAAAAAGGATTTGGAAGTAAAATTTGTTTCGGACACAAGAAGGATGCAAATAAAATTAGTTTTAAGAAATAATTCTATTTCTTGAGTATGATTGGAAAGCCCATTGGCATTCCATATTGCTAACCTTAGGTTTAGTTGCATAATTTTGTTATTAGAACAGACAACATGCCTATAAGCTTGTTTGTCTGTTTACCCTGCAGAACATCAGAGTATGTACTATTATTATTATTAATTTGGTGTAAATTTGGAATTGTGTTTTGGGTTATATTAGGGAAGATTTCATTGTTGAAGGCATATTGATTGTTTTGATCTCTTCTATATAAATTATTGTTTTGCAATCTTCTTTTCAATATTTGTTTATAAACAATACAACCTTTATAGTTAGCAAGATGATTTTGCAAGCGGTTAACACAGCGTGGTGGAGTTTCATTGTTTTTAGAGCAATCAGTGGTAAGATGGCCTAACCCACATTTTACGCAGTTTTCCTGTTTGAGGTAATATTGTTTGGTATGACCAAACTCTTGGCACCGATGGCATTGTACAATATCTTTAGATTTTTTAGAGGTTCAATATTTACAATGGCATTATTAATATATTTGATATCGTATATACTTTTGTTGTTTGTAGCAGGTTCTAGGTCAATGTAAAATATTGGAAGTGGGACTTTCGTGATCCTGCTTTGTAGATTAGTGATGTTTCTGACTTTGTGTCCGTAAATTTCAATGTCTTTTTTGATATCGTCGATGGGGGTTGAATTGTGTAAATTTTTTACTACCACTCTATATGACCGTTCCTGTTCCACTTGGTAAGTATGAAATTTAAGTTTTTTATTATTTAGATAGGTAACAATCAATCTATACGATTTAATATTTTTTTTATTATCAACCTAATTTGCCCATCTCTTAGAGACTTGTAATTGAAATCATCGGAAGGAATTATTTTACATAAGGATTCTTGATTATCAAGTGCAGCAAAACGATTACTTCTTTGAGAGGTTTCTTGTTTTGAAGTACTAGCAACATTGTTGTCTATGTTTGGACTGCAAGAGATTCAAACGTCCAAAGCAAGGGAAACCTGTTGATGGTTGGCCAAATTGATATTCAACAGATGCATTAGGTAGGGTTTATACCGTCCATCCGCAAAATGCTGAATGTTTTAATTTGAGAATGCTTCTAATTAAGTTTCGAGGGCCAACATCTTTTGAGACATTATATGCTGTTGATGGTGTAGTATGTGCAACATATCGAGAGGCCTGCCAGAAACTACAATTATTGGAAAACTTTAAGATACGGCAGTAATCAACCATGCATAGAAAATAAGGGCATTATTTACTAATCCATCTAATCCAAAAGATCTTTGGAATAAATTTAAAACATATATGACTGAGGTCATATTACACGGGGAAAGAGTTACTACCAACAATGCAACGATTGAACTAAGCAAAAGTATGTATAATAAAGCATTAAATCTACTTGACGACAAATCCTTGACACTCATTGAAGTTGGAATGGTTCCTCCTATTCGGTCAAGATATACGACGAGAGATGGAATATCATCGTCGAAATTTGGAAATTTTACTGGAAGAAAAGTTACCAAGTTACCAGAGAATGGTAGACAACAGTATACTGCCAATAACAAACAAACAAGGAGGTCTGTATTTCATTTACGCGCCTGAAGGAACTGGAACTTTGTGGATTTAATCTTGAAAATCCATGTTTCTCACATGGACAGCTTATGTCGTATGTTCGCGAGTAGGAAAACTCACAGATTTATATGTATACGCACCAGAGGGAAAAACAAAACATATTTTGTATCACCAGGCATCAGAATAAGAATTATTTATTTAAGAAAAAAAGTATATATTAAATTTTAGGAAGTCAAAATTAAATAGCTCATTAATGTATTATTTTATACTTTTAATGAAGTATTTATTTATGTATTGATTAGCTCCAGTACAACAAGTATTTAATCGTATTTAATAGTACTGTTTATACAATGTTATGATTAATATATATATATAATAATATATATATATATATATATATATATATATATATATATATATGTAAGCCTCATCAGAAGGTAAAAGTTACATCAATTTGATTCGAGTTAAATTTAAGTTTAAGTTAGTCTTAGATTTCATTAAATCAAATGTTGAATTCTAAAGAAAAGAAAAGTCTGTTGAAATTGATTTTTTAAATTGCATTACATTGCTTTATAATTGAATTTCAGGCGGATGTTGATTCCATGAACGAGTAGCATTTATATAAAAGTCCCTTTCAGACACCTGTTTTCTGTACCTTACAGCATTTATCCTATAGCCTCTATTAGTTCTAGAGAATTGTAATCTGGTAAATAGATAATCTGGTTCCTTTAAATAAATAATCTTTTGTAAGAAAATTAGCATTCGATATTTTAAAAGGCTTTCCAGAGTCATATTATAGATTCTGTAGGAAAATGCGAAATACTACTATATCTACTGCGTCCAAAAATAATATCTTGCTATGTTGTTATATGTTACGTTAAGTTTATTTCTGCTAACAGAGTCCAAGCCCGCAAAAAGCTTACATCCATACAATAGAGTTGGAATTAGGTATGTCTTCGCCAAGAGCATACGTGTATTGAACGGCGTAAAGGATTGAGTCCCGTAGTGGTTTCTCAGCATGACGTGCATTTTCCCACAAATTATATTAACATGATTAGTCCAGGAGAGTTGGTTATTAAAAGTAATTCCTAAATTCTTAGCACATTGCACTATTTCTATGGACGAGTCTTTAACGACTAATGGTGGCAGTAAATTCGGCAAAAAGCCAATTTTTCCATTTATGAGAGCCTTTGATTTATTAGCGTTTAAGCAAAGACTATTTGCAGTAGCCCATTCAAATATATTCTTAAGGTTCTGGTTCAGACTCAAAACACAACCATCAATGTCAGTTCTAAAACAGCTAACGTAGAGTTAAACGTCATCGGCATACATTCGAATTCCACAGTGAGTAATTCGAGAAGGCAGGTCATTTGAATACATTATGTAAATTTCCGGGGGGCAAGAATTGAACGTTGTGGTACACCTCTTCGTACCGGGCTGCTAAATGATTTCACATCACCATCTGGCTTCTTTTATACAGGTATGTACGTAAAAGTTTAACTGCTGATGTTGAAAATTTAAAGGTATTTATCAACTTGTGACAAAGAATGTCATGATCAACAGTATCGAAAGCTTTCGACTGATCCAGAAGTACCAGAAAAGACACCATGTTTTGATCCATTTTTGACCTCAACTCCTCTACAACATCCAATAAAGCCGTAACATAGCTGTGTCCAGGTCTGAAACCAGACTGTCTGTTAGTCAGTAATGAATTGTCGCACAAATGCCTGCCTATTTGTTCATGGACCAAACCTTCAAAATTCAAAATTTTCGCGTGCTTCCACATTGAAGGAAATTCGGAAGTCGTCAGAATGATGTTAAATAAGTGGGTTATTAATAATAATAATGTAGTCCAGTATAATCTTTAGGAATTTCGGATGTATTTCATCGTAGCCAATTGAATTTGATTTGATGCCTACACACGTCCCCAAGGTTGACGTTCGAAAATTGAAAGTCATTGTCATTCAGATCAAAAGCAACACTTGAATCTGTGAAGTTGCAGTAATTAATATTCGAGTTAGGCATAGGGATATTCGAGAATTTAAGATTCAATTTGTCTACATCCACGTCATGATCAGTATTATTATTATTATTATCTAGGACACCTATATTTCTACTATGCTTCTATTTACACTGATTTAAATTTATCCCCAAAATATTTCCACTTAGCGGTTCTAATTTCGTAATTCACTTTCCTTCTATAATTCCTATAAATATCCCTAAGCTCTGGAGTTCGGTATCTTTTCCGACGTTCGTAGGCTCTGTTCCTGTTGTCAATCAGTGTCTTAATGCCATTCGAGAACCATGGCTTTTCGGTGGCACGAATTGACTTTGTCTTTACCCGAACATATTTGTCATACAAGCTTTGAATATTGTAGTGTAAAAAATTCACCTGTTCGTCAACATTTGGCATATAGAAGACCTGGTTCCAGGGTATTCCCATTAATTCATTCTCCAGTGATGAAACGTCAATATTTCCGAAATCCCGGAAAGTAATTTTCTTCTCCTACGAAGATATTTTAAAGTTATAAGACAGGAAAATAAGATCATGTCTGGAGAAAGCCGGTGCGGAAAGTTGATCATATAATAGCACGCTAGAACGATTGTCAACAAAGAAAAGGTCAAGTAGCGTAGCCGAATATGACGGAAAATGGGTGGGCATAACCTCGTTTACTACACCCAAACCTATAGCACTTAGGTCACACATTAATCTCCTGTCCACTAAAATATTTGCATTAAAGTCGCCAGCTATTATGATGTCAGTGTAACCGAGGCAAATATTAGTTAATTCATCGATCAGTGGTCCAATATCGATGGTATTATTAGGTCTGTACTAAGGATGACAATCGGGAAATCCCGAATCCGGAAATCCGGGATTTGACTCTACAAAAGGTCCTGAAAAAATTCTATATCACTTGACTTCGATAATAGCATCTCAGATGAGGAAAACCCTACTTCCAGTGATAGCCTTATAAAACGAAATAAAAGGGTAATTAATTTAGATACTCAACTATCCAAAGAAATAGATTTATTTACATCAGGGGGTAATAGAGGTTAATATTTACAAGCTGCATACAGCTGTCTTGGAACTATGTTGCCAATAAATGTTGGTTGGGAGAAGTGTTTTTCAACGGCAGGGTATGTTGACAACAAAATTCGTTCAAGCCTATCATGTTAGACGCCTAGCGTGTTAGACGCTTTAATCTTTTTGTTGGAATCCAAATAATTTTAATTTGTTAATTTACGCTTTTTTGTTACATTTTTTCTTGCTGTTTTTATATTTAATTTTTAATGATATATAATTCTGATATACATAATTGGAATACAAATGATTTTGTTAACAAAATATTTTTATTATTAAGAGAAAATCGCGATTTTCCCATGATTTTTCGGGATTTTTGGATCCCGAATTATCTCGAAATATCCCGGGATTTCGGGATCGGGATATAAAAAATCAGGGACCGTAACTGTTATAACTTTTATAGGAAAAGTCACAAAATAAGAATTATTTTTTGACAAAATAAGAATTATTTTTTGACTTTTATTTTTTCGAGCAAAAATAAAAGTTATTTTTTGATTTTTATTTTTTCGAGCAAAAATAATAATTATTTTTGACTTTTATTTTTTCGAGCAAAAATAAAAGTTATTTTTTGACTTTTATTTTTTCGGGTGCGAATAAAAGTTATTTTTGACTTTTATTTTTTCGAGCGGAAATAAAAGTTATTTTTTGACTTTTATTTTTTCGAGCAGAAATAAAAGTTATTTTATACCTTTTATTTTTTCGAGCAAAAATAAAAGTTATTTTTGTTTTATTTCATGATGAATTCATAGTATTTATTAACATTTATTGCAAAACTTAATTCTAAAAATTTTTTAACATAATTTACTTTAATTGTTTTAAAGAATTTTTTAATAAATATTATGAATTCATCATGAATTAATATAGAAATGACTTTTATTTCTGCTCGAAAAAATAAAAGTCACAAAATAACTTTTATTTCTGCTTAAAAAAATAGAAGTCAAAACTTAACTTTTATTTCCGCTCGAAAAAATAAAAGTCAAAAAATAACTTTTATTTCTGCTCGAAAAAATAAAAGTCAAAAATAACTTTTATTTTTGCTCGAAATTATAAAAATCAAAAAATATCTTTTATTTTTGCTCGAAAAAATAAAAGTCAATTTTTTAAAAAACAGCCCATTTTATAAAAATTTGGTCCAAGACAATCAAAATGGTATACTAGGTTCTGTTCTCCGACATTTCCTTGCGGTTGCTTTTTTTAATAAAAAATGCAGAAATAACAGTTATTTTCGGTCCCTGTAAAAAATCTCGAATCCCGGGATTTTTAAAAATCAATCCCGTTTGGCATCCCTAGTCTGTACACAGTACCTAGTAACAGCTTTCTTCCACAGTTAACTATCTCCAAAAATAGGTATTGGCGCATTGATTCTATTATTTGAACTTCTACAAACCAGTTTACATTGAATGTTTGATTTTATAAAAATTGCCACACCACCACCGTGGAAAAGTCTGTCAGAGCGGTAAAGGCAATAACCACTCAGTGCATGAGTGCTGTCAGGCGAACCATGGTTGAACCAAGTCTCTGAAATACAAATAATGTCCATTTTCAAGTTCTCAAATGTGTAGCGGAATTCGTCGATTTTATTATTGAGGCTCTGCGCATTCAAATGGTTTACATTATAACCTGTTTTCTGTTGGCAGAGAATTCGTAGCAAGATGGAGAGATTGTCATGGGAATCAACTCCCTACCGATCATCAGACTCAGAAATCAAATTTAACGTTAAGAAATGAAAAAGCAATGTAAGCAATTTTATGCTCGCAATCAGTAAACATACACTAAGGGTAATTAAAAGAATACAATTAAAATTGTTCATAATAAAAATGTTAATAATTAAGCTAACAACAAATAATATTAATAACAGGATAAAAACATAAATAATATAATTTAAAACATAAAGAAAAGTTATAACATATAAAATTAAAGTATATTTACGATGATATTTCTTGTGCATTATATCCATCGCGAAAAAGATTTAAGTCGTCTATATCGTTCACATATATTGGCTCCTCTTGTTCTTGGCGCCTAATGTAAACCAATCCACGGCTGATAAAGGCTCCAAATATTAGCTGTTTTTTCTTCAAGCTGTAGGCCCTTTGAAGTCGCCGTGGTCTAGTGGGTAGTGTGTTGGCTTATTAGACAAAAGGCCCGGGTTCGAATCCCAGCTCAGACATCAAAACGAAAAATATTTCTTCGGCGGCTTCCTCTCATCAGATTTCTGGCAAAGACTCTAAGAGTAAAAAATGCCATGAAAAGCTTCACAAAAATCTCTCGTTCGGAATCAACTTTAAACTGTAGGTCCCGCCACTCATGTATAAAATTAACGCACACAACATAAGTGGTGTGAGAAGCTAGGTCGTAATCCTGACTGAAGGGTTGTAATGGCCAATTATGTATGTTATGTATGTATGTAGGCCCTTTGAAAAATACGATAATTTTTTGCGGTTAAATTCTCTTTGACGTAGAACGGTACAGAGCTATCAAAACCAAGCTTGTTCAATCGCAAAACATCCCTACGTGTCTTTATATAGGATGAAACAGACCTAAGGACTACGTTTCACTCATATGGCGATTTGAATTTTATGATTATTGGATTATTGGGTCAGCCTTAGAATGTTTATTAGCAGAAATTTTACCCAGAGTATTTTGCTTTTTTCTTAATCTGAAGGCTCCAATAATTTCTGGAGGATGTATGGCAATAGTTGCTCCGGAACTCCAATAACACGTAGTTCATTAGCAACAACAGCATTGTCATGTTTTCCGTTGGCTGCTTTTAGGTGGGCAATTTCTAGTTTTAAATTGTCTGTTTCAGTGATGGGATTAACAACCTTCTCAGTGTTATTATTTTTGATTTCACTGATGCACGATTCTAATTGAGTCACCCGTTCTGTTAAAGTGTCCAGTTTGGTTTTCGCCATATTTAGCCTTTTTTCTATTTCGTTCAATAGACGCTCCTCATACTGCTGAAACATATTCTTCAAAGTGGACTGCAGTTGGTCGGCTAGCTTATCAAACCTTTTATCTATAATCTGCATTAATTTAAAAGGAGATTCTATATTTGAAGTACAAGCCGATGTTATATTTGTTAAACACGCATTTTTTGGCGTATTTACAGTTTCTGTTTGAGACAATTCAGCAGAAGTATTATCCATTTTTTTGAATTAGAAAAGTTGTTGTTTTTACTTCTGGATTTGGATTTGGACGACTGACTTGTAAATTTGAATTGATGCATTGTAATTATAATTTCAATTTCTTCGTGTGTAGTGCAAAAAATAAAACAGAAAACAACTCTGTCTAAAAGCACATCCACTTGAAAATTCCAAGCATAGCTTGTTTCAAACAGATGTTATATGTTTAGCTGGAAAAAAATAATGTTATGTGATTTTGTTGTTGCAGTCTTTTATATTTTGGTTTATTTCTATTTTGTTAACTACAGCTGCCAAGCAGATAAGCACGAATTCGGATGCGGACTGGTAGTTATTAAGAGACTTCGCAATTTTGTCCATGGGCCCATGCTTGTGAACGAATCCGCATCAGGGCAAACTTTTGATAACATTAGCCTTATTTGTGCTCACGCCCCGAAGGAAGATAATATCGATGTGGCTAAAGCATTCTACGCTCGTGGACGTATACGTTAAGTGCCTGGCCCATACCCGCCGAAATCGTACTCGGAGATTATAATGCTAAGACCGCTTGAATTGAAGTCGACCACTAACTCCAATGGTATAAGGTTGATCTATTTCGCCGTGGTGCGTAACATGGTAGTACGTAGCACCAAGTTTATTAACCGCGAAATAAAATATATACAAAATTCTAGAAATTACTTTTAATTGTAACATTTAATGACTTTAATATTTATACCGAACTTCAATGGGTTAACATTGTAAATGTAAAAGAAACAAAAAGCAAAAGAAATTTAAAAGATACGATCGCAAGCATTATTGAAATATTTCAGAATTAGAACATAACAACAATGTTATTGAAATTGGAAATAATATATCAAACACATGTTAATGTACAGTGTGACAGAAAACTATGCTAACAATATAATTTGTTGTGGTTTCTTTTAGCTTTTAAGACGTTGAATTGATTAATTGAAATAAAAGATTGCATAACTTTTGTCATTTTAAAAGAAATTCTCTTCCAGAAAATTGGAATATAGGGATTAAAATAATTGTGGAAGTCTTTTGCAGAGAACTTGTTATTTTAATTACTCGAACGTAATTATAATTGGGATTAAAGAAAAGAGAAAGACTGAGTAAATATTTGAAGTAAAACATCATTTTTTTCTTTGCTCTAGTGTGAGCATAACATTTTTAGGAATGCAAACAAGATTTGGAGAAAATAAATTTGTTTGCTTCCAAGCAAAAATGATTCTAATGCAGGAGATACCATTTTATAATTGTGCACACATAATTCACACGTATTGCTTATGCTCTTCGTTTTAGTTGTCGATCGGACTGCGACAAGCACACATGTCAGCGGATGCTGTATTATTTTTTTAAATTTACGCTGAAAAAATATTAAATATGTTAAAAAACCCTTTTTTTAAATCCAAAGTCTTAACATATGTTGTTAAAACATACTTTGGTTGTTTTAATAGTCAAGTAACTAATTTAGATGACATGGAAAGAGAACAATTATTTTATAGAGATAAAACAATATTTTGGAAGAATTAAAAGATTGGTTATTAGTAGGAGAGGAAATTTATGAACCAAAATTTATACCCAGCATACATTACCTAATTATTAAATCAAAGATTAACTTCATGTATATTAATGAAATGGAAAAGAAAATAGGTTCTGTTACTAACATTTTTCTATGACTGTAAGCTATCAACTAATTTTCTCTCTCTTACTGACTAATACACAACCAAAAACTTTTTGGTAACACCTACTTTAATGTCACCATAGTGTGACCAGCATTGTCAAATATTTTCTGCTTTTTTTAAGCAAATAAATATTTTCTGCTTTTTTTAAGCAAATAAATATTTGATCTTGCAAAAATTTTGTAATAGCAAACAGTGGCAAATAACGGTTGTTGCAAGCACTGTTGTGCGCTTTAATAATAAAATATAATTTTTGTTGTAGAATCCCCAAACCGGAAAACTTTTGATAATATACTTTATATGAAAAGTAGAAATTTAAAAGAAAAAATTTGTGTAAAGACCTTCTGACTGGTTTATTAAAAGTTTTGATCCATTAGTTCATTATGAACCGGGAACAAAAAATATTATTTTTTTTATCACCAAATTACCAAATGAAAGATGTAATTTGCTAATTTATATGAAAAAAAAATTGATTAACCTAGTAATAAATAGCTCTTTGAAAGAAGTTTTCTTTGATATCCACCTCAGGGATGATTATATTTGAAAGTTTTATTAAAGCAGATATCTGGACCAATATTTCCAAAATCAGTTTTCGACGGCACAAAATTTTTATGTATGTATACAATGAGGTATTAAGTTTTATATTTTATCACTTAAATGTAATTCAGTTGTCAACACTGATGTATAAGAGAAAATAATTAAACAGCTGTCCTTTTTTCCTTTCTGGTTTTGGCTTCTTCTAAAATTAACAAATAATAATTAAATATTAACAAATAATAATTTATAGAGCGCCCTGGTAGTCTAGTGGGTAGTGTGCTAGACTATTAGCGTGAGGGTCGTGGGTTCGATTCCCACCAGAGGCTCTGGTCTGTGACACTACACCGAGCATATGGTCGAAGTTACTCAGCTCGTATAGAATTAGAATATAATTTGTAATTGTATTGTAATTAATAAATAAATAAATAATAATTTATAATTAAATTTATGTATTTTTGCTATATTTTTTCCGTTTATTTCTGTTGTTGTGATTAAACATATTTGTTTATTTTCGTTTTGTGAAGTTTCTGTTTTGTTTTTTTGTAATCATATGTATCTTTTCGTTTGTTTCTCTTTTTCTGATGAAATAAAATTTTGTTTATGCTAAAACAAAAATATTTACTTCGGTCAGACCACAGTGAAAAAACGTTTGTTCCAAACTGTATTTGATGCTGTTCCATTGTTATTTGGGAAAAAAAAATTTTGTCAAATACTTACAGTTAATATGACCAGCAAACAAACTATAGAAAAATTTTATGCAAATAATATTCAAATAGTTTAGAAGCAAATATTTTTTCAGTGTGACCACAGCTTTAGTTTTGCCTTTTTTGTATTGCTTATTAATAATTAATGTTTTTCATTTCTCATTTTTATATTGTACAGATTGATATGTAATTGCGTACTAATTAGAGTGATATTGTGATACCGTTTACATACCTTATACTTTTATGTTTGGATCTATTTTTTGTGACAGGTTCCACTTGTTGTCTTAGATTCCACTATGGAGTAATACGAGCTTATGTATATCCTGTCCGCCATCTAACGTTTTTTTCAACTAGTGCTTATTTCGTGAATAATTAGTTTTATCCTTCCGCTGAACGCATATGGTTGTGTATACGCGTTTTCGCTTCGCTAAGTGGGCCTGCGATCGACTTACTGAAGATGCAGATTTTAACAAAAAAAAATCATCTTTTCATATGAATCTAATTTTGATCTTGGCGGGTATGTAAACAAGCAAAATTGTCGCATTTGGGACACAGAAAACCCGCACGCATACATTGAAAAGCCGACGCACCCAAAACAAGTCATTGTTTGCTGCGAATTTTGGGTCAGAGGCATAATTCGGCCAATTTTTCTTCGCAAATGAGCGAGGAATGGCCGGTACAGTCAATGGCGACCTATATCGGGCCATGTTAAATGAATTTTTGTTCACCAAAATTTATAAATTTATTTATAGGGTATATTAAAATAAATAAATAAATAATTATAAGTTGACGGCAATCTTTGGTTGTATATAAATAAATAACTTCATTTCATTTATAGAATAATTTACTCAACATTTTATCCAGAATAAGCAAAAATTTTAATAATTTATTTACAACAGTTTTCAATAATAATGTAAAATAACAAAATTAAATAAAAATTAAATACATCCGGCTAATGACATAGGGTAGGTTGTGAGTTTTGTTGAATAGACCCCAAAAATATTTTTTTATATTTCTCGAACCCTCCAAACTTTTTTTATTTGACAAAAACTGTTTTTCTTGACTTTACGCACAAATTTATTGATTACCCAAACATTTCTAACCGATTTCTAAAATTTAAATCTTTTTGGAAAGAGATGGAGCTTTAAAACGGCATATATATATATATCTATTAATTGGTCTAATGCTGTTTTTCATATTTTTTTAAGTTTGTCCGTTCATACCGATATTTGTTCTTTTTTTTCTTTCTATTTTATTCTGTTTTTTTTTTCTATTAAACGCACAAAAACTTTTTCAAAAAGAAAACTTTATTTGCGTCACATTTTAATAAAATGTCCCTAATGGCGATGTTCACGATGTGAACACTTTGAAGTTCAAAAGCAATAGCCAACAATTAATATCGCCTGATCATCCACGTTAAGCAGCTTCTAGACCATTCTATTATTTTAATAGGAATAAAACCACTTGTTCGAAGTTAACTTTAAATATCAATGTTTAAAGCTTCCAATTTGAAAATTCCATTATATGCAAAAAATTACGACCTAGTGAAGCTTCAAAGATTTGCACTCTGGTAACCCATTATTATTTTTTGTTTTTTATATTTGATTCTTTTTCTAAAGGGTGTTCAGTACTAGAAATCAGCAATGAATCGTTTTTTCGCTAGTCATAAGTACTCATGAAATTTTGATTATGCATGAGTCAACAGTATTGAAATTCAACTACTCTGATTCGTACGTTCAACGTTGCAATCAAACTAATAACATTCGAAATATGTTTGATTCATACGCCTACTCATTCAGATTCATAAATTTAGAAAACTACATAAGCACACGTCGGCACCAATAGTTAAACATTTTTTGTTTTTTATACACGAACATCAACATCAATGTTTGTTAAAAAGAGCGTAAAATTGCATTCAGTAGCTTGTCAGAATTCATCATGAATTAAAATAGAAATGACTTTTATTTCTGTTCGAAAAAATAAAAGTCAAAAAATAACTTTTATTTCTGCTCGAAAAAATAAAAGTCAAAACTTAACTTTTATTTCCGCTCGAAAAAATAAAAGTCAAAAATAACTTTTATTACTGCTCGAAAAAATAAAAGTCAAAAATAACTTTTATTTTTGCTCGAAAAAATAAAAATTAAAAAATAACTTTTATTTTTTTTTTTTCTAAAAAAATAAAAATCAGGTTTTTAAAAAGCATTCCATTTTATAAAAATTTGGTCCAAGACAATCAAAATGGTATACTTGGTTCTGTTCTCCGACATTTCCTTGCGGTTGCTTTTTTTAATCAAAAATTCAAAAATAACAGTTATTTCCGGTCCCTAGACAATATATTATATATTGTTTATATATTTATTTATATTATATATAATTCCGTAAAACAATAGATGTCATTAGTCACAAAACGGAGTGTTACGAAAAATGATGCTCGCATTGCATGTTTTCTACAAATGTAAACGAATACTCCCAAAAGCAACGAATACTTAACGATTGGTACGAATGGTTGACAATTTGTATGAATGGTTTCAATGCTGATCACATAAGTTGCACATAATAACAAAATATCAAACTTTTAGAAATGCAACAGGTTTTGACCCTCGACTGATAACAGCAAATCTTTAGGGTTCTGTTTCATTTCACAAACTATTGCGTCAAAAGTTTAACAAAAAGTTGGAGGCTAATGTTTTTCATTTCCATGAAGGAAAAACGGACCGTACATCCATTGCGGTGCTTGTTGTAATTGTTGGGGTTCTAATCCTCTAGATGGGATGTCCGCTGGATTATCTTTGGAACTTACATGCCTCCAGTGTTCAGGTGTCGTATTATCTTCAATTGAAGCTATTCGATTTGCCACAAATGTATGGAAAGAGGCTGACTTGGAGTTTATCCATGTTAATACGATTTTTGAGTCAGTCCAATAGAACGTTTGTACGGTATTCATGTTCTTGTTTAACTCTTCCAGCTAAGGTAGCATCTAGCCTTCGAAGGTTTTGCTTTTTAAGTGGAGCTACACGAGATTTTGCACACAGTAAGTAAACAATTATTGTTTTATTGGATAAAATCATTCTGACATAAACTGCTGCTCCATATGCCTTCTCTGATGCATCTATAAAGACGTGTAGTTGGGTGTTGTTGGGAATCTCACCCTTGAAAACATGCCTATGATCATGAAAGCTTTCGAGTTCTTTAAGGTTATTTCGAAAATATCGCCAGCGAGAATCGAATTCTGAAGGAATAGCTTCGTCCCAAGAGAGGTTCAAGGTCCATAATTCCTGGACAAAAATTCATGCTAAATCTGAGATGACTCTTCTTTTAGTTACAGCCTTTATTGGTTGAATATCAACTTAAATCTTAAGTTTATCACATTTGGGTAGCTAAGCTAATCCTAATGTTTTTGTGTACTCGGTCTTATTTGTAGAGAAGTTGAGGCTGACTTCTGGAACGGTTTTGGGGATATTACAGAGTAGTTGAGTATGGTTAGCGCATCATTTTCGTAAATTAAATTCGTATCCTGCCATTACGCTGAGCTTCTAGAGCTATGGTTAAGCTGTCAGCTCCACCTAGCCCATCGTCCACACAGAAATTATTTTCCAAAAGCTTGCTGCTAGGATTATCTGATATTACCATATTTGACGGTACATCTTCTCTATATCGGTATATCGCAGCAAAATAATAAACAGCTCACTCTGAAATGATGGCCCGATGTGCAAAATATCGTTCAATGACTTTTCAGATAGTGTTTTCGATGAAGCGTCGAATACCACTCGAAGTTTAGTAGTGCTGCTTTCAGGTCGTAGTACGCAGTGATGAGGAATAAACTATTTACGCACTTCTACCTAATTTATAGCGATCTTGGTCATATGCCCTAAAGTCTCAAATTCCTGCATAAATTGTGTATATTGTTGTTTCAACGACGGATCTTTTGATAGTCTGCTTTCCAAGGAGAGAAATCGGTTGAACGCAATGCTGAGTAAATCTCCTAGTGCAAATATTTTAAATATAGTAGCGTGTGGTTATTGATTGAAGTGTGCTTCACATTGTGCATCATAAGGTGACAATTGTTGTTGTGTGCTTTCAATCTCATTTAATTTCCAAAATCGTTCAATAGCGATATCTTCAGTCAGAACCCCGTATGTTGCAACTGATAATTGTTGATCAGATATCTTAGCTGATACTATCCTAAGGTTGTGTTTTGCAGCGCTGGAAGGTTGTCAACCAATTTAATTTGCCTAATAGCGAGCAATTGATGATAATATGCCTTCCCTAATAGAGTCTCGATTTTGTCTGGACGGTTGAAGGTTGGGTCAGCCAAAATTACATTGCTGGGAATTGACTTGTCAATATGCAAAAGTTGAGCAGGTTGAGGAGCAATTATTTGCGGCAATACAGATGCTTCTAAACGCGCTAAAAAGTTGTTGAGTCGAGATTGAATGATAACGTTGACTCGGTGTAGAACCTTAGTTCGGTTTTTTCCAGTACCATTGATTGATATGGATGTAGCCCTTGCTGAAAGTCCTAACCGTGTGCCACTAATCGTTCGGTTATTAGGTTGACTCGTCCAAGATTGCTATGCATTCGGTTTCCAAACCATTAGCCTTAACCTCCAACAACGCTGTTCCTAACAGAACATAGCATTATTTGTGTGCATAACCAACTGCTATGTCTTCGCGTTCTAAGAATGGAGGCGTAACAAGGGATGTTGCCTGTTCCGCTGAAGTTTCGCGGTCTTTTTTGGTTAAAGAAGCTAATTTGTTGGATGTACCCTGCTTTGTGCGTATTTGTGACGTTTGTTGCAAATGAACTAAGGTGTGGTGCTTTTTTCTACACTTTTAGCAGTGGCCTAAAATGGTACATCTTTTGGCTGAATGGTTGCTATTGAAACAGTTGACACATAATTTCTGTTTCTGCACAAGGTTGAGCCGTTTGGTAGGACTGAGTAGCATGAAATCCTTGCAACGATATAAAGGATGAGAATTCCGCTTACACATGAAGCATCGGACGAGCTCATGTGTTGAAAGTGTTGGCTACTTATAACCCATTGCCTCAAGGGTGTGGAAATAGTTTTCGAGGAAAGTGAGGAATTGGTTGATCGATTGTAACTCTTTGGGGTTAGAGATAGATTGTTCATACTGAATATGAACTGTTTTGTCTAGTTTTTTGCCTAAGGCATGTAATAGAAGTGGATCCCATGACGTAATCTGGAGACCCATATTGGAGAGAGCTGCCAGGCACTCCTTTGTTGTATCGTACAACCGCTTAATGTACAAGCTCCAGATGAAGCTTGGACGGAATTGTTGTAGCGATCCTCAAGTAACCGCCATGTCGCTTGGTAACTTTCTTTAGTTAAAGCAAGATGGTTGAAGACATTTGCTGCTTTGCCAATCACGTTTGTCTTATGATACCGCATTTTATGAGCGTCAGACGTCTGCTGTTCATTGACAATTCTTTTAAATAAGTCAGAAAATGATGACCACTGCATATAATCGCCTTCAAATTTAGTGATGGTGACCGTAGGCAAGGGTAATGTATTTTGCCTCGTCAATGCTTCTTTGGCTGAATGGAATAACTTTTTGTTGGCACTTTTAAGCTGATTGTTAACTGCGCACTCTGCTCGAGGCGAACATATGTCTTTGAGTCGTAACCACATCGTTCTGGATCATGATATTTGTCCAACACCTCACCATTAAGATGTTCTAAATGATACCATAGCTGAGAGATTGTGGCCCTTTTTATAACATAATAAGATTCTTCTTGACCTGGTTCCAGTTGAAGATCTTGTAGTTATCGGGAAAGCGCCGCCATTTTGCCAAGAGAACGGCTGTTAAGACCATCGTGTCCACCAGTTCCACTTGCAGGTGACTTGTTTCTGGACTGAAAGGGACTCCTTCGTCTGATGCTTGTTTTTGGGTTTCAAGCTCGCGTTCGATTAAAGAGATATAGTCGAACGAAAGGGCTGGAATTTTGGAATAATAGTCTGTGAAATACACATCAAATTAGTCGAGGCCCTTTAGACCCCTCATGTTGTTATCCAAGTCATAAAACTCAGCCCATGCTTCCTGATGATGCTTCAGTCGGTCTTGGTAGAGAGATTTTGCGGCTGCTGGAGTCCTTGTTTAAATTTCTGATTATGGTGGCAATATTTTTTCCAGCCCCTTTGAGCTGTCGGAGAAGACCCGAAGATTGCACCATTTTGTAGATAACGTCCTGTCACGGTCGCCAAATTTGTTCATATAAATAATAAAGAAAATGGGTAGTTATCCTAGTGGTTCACAAGGATAAATTTTGTTTTTAACTTTGTTAAGGTGATGCACCAACACGAAGTTTCTGAATCAAACGAGTTAATTATTTGAATGGTTGTAGTACATTACACTTTTATTACTGTTAGTTAATGCATTTATATAAAGTTAAAACAATACAAAAAATGAAATACAAAAAAAAAAAAATAATAAGTAATACAAAACTTATAATACAAAAATTAAAAAACGTATTCCCGCAGGTTCCTGAATGCAAAACGCATATTGAGTCACATACTGTCTGGCGCGTGTAGAAATGTATATACTTGCCGACGTATGAATTCTAACGCTTTGTTTGACCAACTAAAAGAATACCAAAGAATTAACAACAAGCCTACTAAGATGGATCTGGCAGTTAATGAGGGCAAAACGAAGTATATGTTATTCTGAATTAGGGACATGCTACGCATTGGATCTTAGTTTACGGTCAATAACTATCGATGTAGTTATCGTATTTGGTAACAGTGATTAAATATAGGACTATTTTATCTAGTTTTTATATAATTTTTCCTGTTTTTCTACCCAAGCCGTAAGTTAATTGTTTAACAGAATTCTGTTAGTAACATAACTGGCTTGGCCTTTTAAATCTATTTTTACACAAAAGTTGTCAAAAAAAAGTTCTCATGGATAAAATTAACACACACAATATGGGTGGTCAGTCAGTCATAGTACTGACTGAAGCGTTGTTAAGACCAATTAAGTAAGTTAAATGTTATATCCGTCAATGGCAGTTTGACGAGCCAGACTAATTTGACAGATGTAGCTCTGGAAACCCCTATTTGAAAACCATATATTTAAAAAATATCTTTCAGCTGGTCCTCTCTATAATTAAAAGAATAAAAAACTTTACATATTTTATTTTATTAATCTCTATGAAAATTATATTGGGAATAATGTTTACGTAAAATTTCTGATCCCAGAACCAAAAGCGATATTAAAAATCCAACTAAAAAGAAAAGAATATAATACTTTTTAATATTTCATCCTTTAGAATTAAATTAGAGCGGAATTAAATAATAGATAACATATAAATATTGCATAGATTAATTGTGAAATTATTTTTTTTTTTTAGAATTATTTATTTATTTATTTACAACTCATATATAATACAATTCATTACTGTTGTCCCAGCGCCCAGTGGGCATTGTTGAGACAGCTGATAACTTGATTAATGCATTATAGAAATGTAGCAAAAATTACAATTATTACAAAGATGATAATAACAATGAGAAAAATACCATAAAAAAAACAAGTTTATCTCCGCAGAAGCATTTCAAACCTTCCAAATAAAAATTCTTTCAGTTCTCTTTTAAACGTTGAAATAGTGCTTATCGTTTTTATCCTTATATGCAAGCTGTTATACTCAAGACTTCCAGCATATTCAATCCTTTGCTTAGTCATCTCCAATCTGCATCTTGTGGTATATAAATTGCTCTGACTTCTAGTATTGAAAATTCGTTGATTCTGAACAAAGTCGATAGTGTGATATCCAATCCTATTTATGGATTTGAACATAAACATTATTAGTTTATACTTATATTGGGCACATATAGGCATTATCGGCTTGCAAACACCTTCATAAAGTGTCAATGTTGAATATAGTAATGGTAAGTTCTGAACCAATTTTAAAGATTTATTTTGCAAAACCTGCAGTGATTTTAATTCAGTTGTATTTTTGTAACCATACAATGTAACCATATAGTTTAGGTGACTTTGAGTCAATGCTTAATAAATTAGGAGTTTTGTTTTTAAATTAAATTTGTTTCTCATTTTGAATAAAATTCCAATAGCAGGTGCAATTTTCCTTTTGACGTCCTTTATATGCGAATTCCATGCTAAATTGCTTTGTAACGTAACTCCTAAATATTTCACTTCATTGGTCTCAAAAATATCATTTCCGTCAACAGAAATACTGAAGTTATTGATCGGCATATATGAACGCGGCCGGAATCTGACCATCTTTGTCTTGTTTGCAATTTTTACATCCAAAGTGTCACTCTTAGTATCCTCTAACTGAACGAATTGTTTCCTATTTTTAAGAAAGTTTTCAAATAACTTCAACTCTCCATCAACAACACCATAATATTTCAACTTCTGTATCATAATTTCATGATCAACCAGATCAAAAGCTTTGGTAAAATCCAGAAACATGCCCGCAACACCACATGAACCCTTATCTATCCCATCACATACATAATTTATAACATTTATTACAGCATCCTCCGTTCCACAACCTTTTTTAAATCCGTACTGATGTTTGTACAAAAAATTATTATTGTCAAAGTATGCCAGAAGTTTTTCATGGATCAATTTTTCGAAAATTTTGTCTATCGTGGATAGTAGTGAAATCGGACGAAAATCATTGACTAAAGCGGCATTTGGGACTTTAGGTATTGGAACGACTTTACTTATCTTTAGACAATCGGGATAACTTGATGTTAGAATTATTTGATTTAAAATATGCTCTAGGACTGGAGCAATTATGTCCTTGCATCTATATAATGTTTCCGACGTAATATTGTCATAACCAGTAGATTTTTTTAATTTCAGATTATTTATAGCATTAGCCATATCGTTTAGACAAATAGTCTGAAGATTAAAACGACTAGATGTTTGGCACAAAGTCCTTAACGAATTACAGCTATCCTCCGGGAATGTTTGTATCTGTTGCCTTACTTGAATAACTGATTGAATAAAGTATTGATTAAGCATATTTGCTTTGACATTATCTTCATCTATCGATACCCCTGCAGCACTTAACTGAATATCCTTTTTCTTATTTCTACCAAGGGTGTTATTTATAAAGATCCAGGTCTTTCTCGGGTCAGTGCAAATCTCATTTAAATTATAACAGTAATAATTATCTCTAGAATTTTGCCAATTTGACAACTCTCCCGAGTCTTTTCAGCAAATCATCGTATTTATTACTTTTCGATTTCCTTCGCTTAGTCAAAATCCTTTTTTTGTACAGTATTAAAGCTTTGAGGTCCTTGTTTATCCATGGCTCCATTCCAAATCTTATAGATTTTGTACATTGAGACGTACTTGTTGATGCATTAACAGCACTATTAATATACGATATAAGACTGTTAGTTAATACCATGGGATCATTTACACGTTCAATACCCCTCAAACTTTCATTAAGTATCTGCTCAACCATTTGATAATTGCAACTTACTTTCTTAACCTCAACAAAATTATCTGATTCATATTGGCAATGAAGTTTAACAGATATCAAGTTATGATCCGTTAACGTGCACTCAATAGAATCTACAGAACATTTTCCAATAATATTACTGAACACTTGGTCAATAGATGTATTAGAAGAAGGCCTCGTTATAAGTCCATGACAGCTATGGCAATCATAGCTCAAAAACAAGTCCGTTAGATCAGAACAATGAGGACTATTTAACATATCAATATTCATATCACCAACAACCACTAATTATGAGTATACGAATTCATAAATCCTTCAACAATACCAAGAAATTCATTTATTGAACATTTAGGGGAACGATAAACTGAAAGAATTTGCTATTACGGTGCACGATGTAATATACAGTAGGACTTTGATTATCCGTAATTCGATTATCCGGGATGGAAAGGGAAAATTTTTTGCATCGACTTAATTTTATTTTGGATCAACTTAAATTTTTCTCCATCGTTTAACCGTGATTGCGTATATTATCCGTGATTATAAGTAAAATTTTTTTCTATTATTTTGGACTGTTCACTGTTTCCTGGCGAAATTATTTTTTTTCTTTTATATTTCTGAAACATGTATGTATATGAAATCCTTGAATTATTTAGTTTTTATATAAATACTAGCTAATACCCGGTATGCTTCGCTACCCCCATTGAAATTAAATACATAATAATTAAAAATATTTATTTATTTAGTTATTTATTACTGAAATTTAATATATACTTTTTTCTTAAATAAATAATTCTTATTATAATGACTTGGGATACACAATGTTTTTTGTTTTTCCCTTTGGTGCGTATACTTACATATAAATCTGCGAGCTTTCCTACTCGCGAACAAGCGGCAGGTGTCCATGTGAGAAACATGGATTTTCTAGATTAAATCCACAAATTTTAAAGGACTGACCTTGAGCTTTATTAATCGTCATTGCAAATGCTAGAGGAATTGCAAATTGCAGGCATCTCCTATGTGGTTATAGGAATACGTGGCAGCAATACATTAGTTGACTTAAACTTTCCAGTTATAATATTCGGCTCGATAATATTGCTCATCATTTTTTTTTACTATTAGTCGAGTGTCATTACAAAAGATCGTGGAGGATCAATATTTCTAAGTACAATAATGTGAACACCGTTTTTTAACTGGTAGTCATGTGGTGGAAAGCCTGGTAAATCTAACGAATTTAAAAATTCGACTGTATAATTGACAACATTCTTAATATTTGAAACTTTGTCGATCGATTAATAAGTTCTTAGATTCTCATCGATCTTGTTGAGAATATTGCTGTTGATGGAATTAACGTTAATTTTGGATATTTTTAAAATTTTGCACGATATTGGGAAATACACAATTTATTAATTCTTCTTCTGATTGTGTCATTCAGCAAAAGTTTTGATGGAAATTTTATATACTTTGTTATAGGATGCATTCTTCCATTACCTAAATCAATCAATTGTTTGGAAAAAGTTCAAGCTGAAGCATGACGATGCAACTGAAAATACATATTAATAGTTAATTTTAGAATGTGAACATGTCGCCAAAGGTATGATGATTTTAGACATGCATTTAGCTCATCAGCTGGCTTTGATCCCAAAAATTGGGATTCTACCTGTTATAGTTTTTCAGATATACAGATTTTCGTATTTACTTTATATGGGAGGTGCCACACCCACTATTGCTAGTTCGCCCATTTTGATCCGAAATATTTATATAGAAACTGTAGTTATTTGTACAAAATTTGAGATATCTTGCTGTCATAATTTTTCCAATATACCCAACTTGTTATTAGATTACAATAGTAGGTAATGTAGTATATGTGAACGTGGCACCTCACCTACTTGAAATTTTAAAATATAAAGTAGCCGATAACTCCTTCCACACATACAGGAAGATACTGTTTAAATTTCATGAAAATCGGTGCAGCCGTCTAGTCGTCTATAACGTTCAATCATACAAACAAACACATGTTAATTTTTATATATAGATAAGAATATACAAATTTTTGTAATTACTTCACGTGAGAGGCACCACCTTACTGTAGTTCATATGGGAGGTGCCACGCCCGCTTTTGTTGAACTCCCTATTTTTGTTCAAAATATTTATACTTAAACAAATGTTACTTGTAAAAAATTTGGGGACTCTACCTGTTACAGTTTTTCAGATATACAGATATTCGTATTTACTTTATATGGGAAGTGCCACATCCACTATTGCTAGTTCGTCCATTTTTGTCCAAAATATTTTTATTGAAACTGTAGTTACTTGTACAAAATGTGGTATATCTTGCTGTTATAGTTTTTCCAATATACCCATTTTATTATTCTACAATAGCAAAATGTGGGCGTGGCACCTCATTTGAAATATCAAAATAAAAAGTAGCCTATAACTCCTTTCAAACATACAGGAAGATACTGCGAAAATTTTAAGAAAATCGATTCAGCCGTTTAGCCGTCTATAACGTTTAAACATACATACATACAAACAAACATACATACAAACAAACACACATTCATTTTTATATATTGTTACGAAAGTGGAAATGGTGTTGTTAAAATAATAAACAAAAGCTCCAAAAACAACACAATGATCATGCATAAAATGATAAACAAAATCCCCAAAAACAAAACAGCGCACTGTTCACGTGATCAATGAATGAGTAGAAAAATATACCAACAAGAATAAAGGATAAAAAGTCGTAAATAACCAACAACAAAATAAAGGGAACCAAGAAGTAAACAAGAAACAACAATGTGCAGTATAAAATAGGATAGACAAATAAACCAACAACAACTAATCTACCTGCTCGAATGTAAACAAGAACAACAAAAATAAGAATAGGTTGTTTACATTTTTAGAATATTCCCGAAGGACGTCATCGTCCTTCAAGGGCATTCATCACACTGATGATCCAGTAGTATAAAAGGCAGGTTAAAGCGAGCAGGGCAGAGTTTGAATTTGATCGTGTAATACGACGTCACGTTGGTTGAGAATTAAAATCTATCGAGCTTTAATTCGGTCAGACTTGTGTGCAGACAAGTTGCGTTTGAGAAAACAGTTGTTAGCAGAGACCTGCGCCGATCGGCTGACAGCCGGCTAAGCCGAGCCGCCGGTAAAATTTAAAAGCCGCCGCCGCCGAAGATTTATTCGGCTTAAGTCGGCTTAAATTCAGCCGCCGCTTTTTGTATTTAAGAATATATGAAAATATGTTTTTAATATTGTATACAATAAATTTTTAATATATATAAAATATGATATTTATATATTTCGTTTTACTTGACTTAAATACATTATTGAATTTTTTCTTCCTTTTTTTGATATGTTAATAGTAAAAATATTTAATTTCTTGATATGGTAATTTTGAACACCTTTTCTAGCTTTTTGGTGAATGTGGTAACACTTTTAACTTAACGTAAAATTTTTTTAAAAGACATAAAAAATTAAAATGGAGAATCAAAAAATTACAAATTTCTTTCAAAATTTAAATGAGTTAAATTCATCTCATTCCGATGACAACCTTGCTGTTTTTAATGGTATTGACGAATACGAAAAATTACTAGCCCCCGAAACAAAAATTAAAAAGCCTTTTAAACAAAAAATCTTCAGCAGGGTCAATAGTTTGGCAAAATTTTTGTCAAATGGATATTGGAAATAATCCTGTGCTAAAAGGTATCACATGTGTAAAGTTTGCTTTGATGAGCCCCCCATGCGTTTGAAGGGGTAAGTACATATATTATTTCTATCCAGGAATTAAATTTAAAGAAAATTGAGAAGAGATTTTCCCAAAACAATAATGAAACTCCTATTTCAATTAGCTTTTTGTCAAATTTTTTGGGAAATTTTATTTGGCATATTCATTTCTGAAAGTTGTTGTTATTGTAAGTGTTATAAAATGCGAAATAATTTCAGGTTTGGAGTTTCTACATCGACTTCAAACCTCTGTAACCATTTACATGCTCATGGTATTGATGTAAAATCGAAAAAATTTTAAAATTCGAATGCCAAATCAAAATTCATATTGCCAAGAAATTCTAAAAATGCAGATTCCGAAAAATTTGCTAACGCGCGTCTGCTTGTGCAAATGTGCTGCAGAGATCTAAGGCCCTTTAACATAGTTTAGCAACCAAGATTTATGGGATATATGAAAGCCATTTTTCGTATCACAACCGAAATAAAGGCGCCGCCGAAACTTTACTATATTTCGGCTGACAGCCGACTTAAAGTCGCCGCCGAAGCATTTCATTCTTAGCCGCCGCCGCCGACAAATTTGCTCGGCGCAGGTCTCTGGTTGTTAGTGTTATACTTACAAAAAGGTTGTGATCAAGAAGAATAACTAACAAGTGTTGTTGCTTACAAAAGGGTTGTAAGCAAAGTAGTATAACGAACAAACACATATTGTGAAGTATCATTGTATACGTGAAACAAGTTCGAACAGTGGCACGAAAATTGTGCAGATAATAAAGAGTTTAATAAAACCAAACACATAATTATTTTTACTTTATTTGCAATCTACGAACTTATATTTTTATCGATTTTAAAAAGGTAAAAACGTAACAATTGGTGTCAGAAGTGGGATTGTAAAATTAAAAAGTAGAAATACAGAAAAAAAAAAATCAAGATGAAACTCTCGGAGCTAAGAGTGGAAAGGCTCAAACAAGAATTGGCAAAATTGGCCTTGTCAACAATGGGCACGAAGAACGAGCGGTTAAGGGAAGAACTTCGGAATCGTGGCATTGATATCGATACTCACGACTTCGAAGGCGAAGAGGAACGTGAGTTACAGACTCCTGCAACCCCCAGCGGTCGCGACATGAGTTCGGTGCTTGCCGCACTAATGGAACAAATGCAAGTAAGGCGGGAAGAGAACAACAAGCAATTTGAATCTTTCAGAGTCGAAAATCTAAAACTTCTGGCGGAGTCTCGGAAAGAAAGTGAGCAAATCCATCAAAAACTTTTCACGAAAATTGAAAAGAGACTAGAAGCGAACGCGAAGGAGATGCAAGAAATGCATAGGACGGTTAGCAACAGAATTACTAATGTCGAGGAAAAGGTTTCAAGCTTGGAGAAGAACGTTGACACGAAAGTAATTAATTTCGAAAAGTCCGTTGAGAGAAAACTAGTTATAATGGAGGAAAAGATCAACTTCCTCCAGAGTCAGCGACTCGAACCAATACGAATTGCATCGGAAGGAACCAGCAGGATTAAACCTCCGTGCTTTGATGGTAGCTCCCCCCTGTCCGTATTCAAATTTCAATTCGAGACTGTAGCCACCAGAAACAGATGGGACGATGAGGAGAGGGCTTTGGAATTAATCCTGGCGTTAAAAGGTGCCGCAGCCGAGGTTCTAGAGGTCATGCCAGCCAGCCGTAGAAACAACTACAACGATTTAATGGTGGCGTTGCAGCGCAAATTCGGTGACGAGCATAAACGAGAATTGTACCACATGGAGTTAAGGTGCCGAGCGCAAAAGGCTAACGAGTCACTTCAAGTCTTTGCAATGGAGGTTGAGAGATTGGTGCAGCTAGCATACCCCGGTGAAAACCACCCGTTGATTGACAACCTCAAGACCGAGGCGTTTGTTAACGGAATACGCGACTCAGACATCAAATTGGCGGTATGTTCTGCACAAAAGGCAACCTTTGCTGAGACCGTGGCCTTTGCACTAGCCCAGGAGACAGCTCGAACGATTTCTAGACCACCGGTAAGCAAAGTTCGAAAGATGGAAGTCGTGGATGAAGAGGAAAGCCTTTTAAACAAATTTAAAGAAATGATTAAACAAGTTTTGGCAGAAACTGGACAAAAGGCTAAGATTAAATGTTTCAACTGCGGAAAGAGTGGCCATTTCCAACGGAACTGCAAAGAACCACGCAAAAGGTCACGGTCCGTCTCGCCAGCAGGTAATGATAAACGGGCGAATCACCAACAGCATACTCAAGAGTCCCCGTTAAACTAAAACGAGCTAGCACTGAGGGGCAAGTGCTGGCTCCCACAAGCAAGGGCCCCACAATCTCCATATCAGTGATGCAGCAAGACAACAATAACCTTACGGCGTGCGGATACATAAACGGCAAAAAACACACCTTCACTATAGACACCGGAGCGACACAGTCTATCATCAGACCAGATGTAGTGAAGGGAAAGTGTGAGGCACTTAGTAATGTAAGACTACGGACAGCTACTGGAGAGTCTGCTACCGTCCACGGGAAAACAGAGGCGAAGGTGACGATAGCCAACATCAGCGTAAGCCACGTCTTTATTGTCGCCGATATTGTGGACGAGGTTATCATTGGTGCCAAGCACGCCAGAAGGTTAGTTGCTATCAAACAACAAAAATTACCACCACAGAGCGAAACGCTGATATGGGCACGCGTGGAGGGGGATTGTGAGGAAAACCGCTTGTGGGTTGTAGAACCAGAGGAAATTCGGAAGGACTTGTTATCAGGAAAGGCCCTCGTCAAATGTACCGAACAGAAAATAGTCCCGGTGAGAGTACTAAACCTGTCAGGCCAAGAAAAAGTCATCTCTAAAAACTCAGAGGTGGGTCAATGTGCTCCAGTAGAGGCGGTAATCAACAATGAACAATCACCGAAGCCTGCCGAAATGACAGACAATGACCGACAGGAATTTGGTAAAATTGTGGATAAATGGGTAACAGGTCTAGCAGCTTTAGAAAGAAATAAAGCCAAAAAGGTGCTAAAGAGGTACGCTTGCGCTTTCGCCACGAACAATAAAAGTCAAGGTAGAACAGCCATGGTCAAACACGAGATTGATACCGGCGAAGCAAGACCGATAAAACAGGCACCCAGAAGTATACCGCTAGCGAAGCGTAATGAGGTTAAAGAGCTAGTCGACGAAATGAAGAGGAGCGGTGTAATCGAACCATCATCTGGTTCATGGAGCTCACCTGTAGTTTTAGTTAAGAAGAAAGATGGCAGTACAAGATTCTGCGTAGACTATAGGAAGCTCAATGATGTTATTAAAAAGGACAGTTACCCGCTACCGAGAATAGACGACACGCTTGACACGCTAGCCGGAACAAAGTGGTTCTCTACATTGAACTTACAAAGCGGATATTGGCAGGTGGAGATTGCAGACAAGGACAAGGAAAAAAACTGCATTTAGTGCGAATGGCGGCTTATGGCAGTTTAAAGTCATGCCATTTGGGCTCTGCAATGCTCCGGCCACGTTCGAGCGGCTTATGGAACGTGTACTAAAGGGACTGCATTGGAAAACTTGTCTGGTGTATTTCGATGACATAATAGTGATGGGCAGAACTTTCAACGAACACCTTGAGAACCTACGGCGAATATCAATGGCTGGCCTAAAGTTGAGCGTTAAGAAATGTGCATTCTTCCAGAGACAAGTGAAGTATTTGGGGCACCTCGTTACAGCAGATGGCATATCTACGGATGAAGATAAAATACGAGCAGTAAAGGACTGGCCTCGTCCCCAGAATCTTCATGAATTACGCAGTTTCTTGGGACTATGCACGTATTATAGACGCTTTGTGCCGAATTTTGCCAGTATGGCGGCAAGCCTGCATGAGCTCACCAAGAAGTCCAAGGTGTATCAATGGGGTGAGGTGCAGGAAAAGGTATTCCAGACATTAAAGGTGTTATTATGTGCCGCACCAATTTTGGCGTATCCAGTCCCAGGGGAAAAATTCATTTTAGACAGTGATGCTAGCGGATACGGTATTGGAGGTGTACTGTCCCAAGTGATCAATGGGACTGAGAAAGTCGTGGGGTATTATAGTCGCACACTATCAAAGCCGGAACGGAACTACTGTGTGACCCGACGTGAGCTACTTGCAGTGCTGGAATGCATAAAACACTACCATAAGTACTTGTATGGCCAACATTTCCTACTAAGCACCGATCATTCCGCACTGCCATGGCTACTACAATTCAAGAACCCTGAGGGACAGTTAGCACGTTGGATTGAGCGCCTCCAGACTTATGACTTCAGTATTGAACATCGAAGAGGTACGAAACATGGAAATGCTGATGCTCTCTCACGTAGACCATGCAACTTAGAATGTAAACATTGCGTGAAGGCTGAGAAGAAGGAATCCATCATCGACATCCGGCTAACGCATATCGATGCCAACGAGGACTGGTCTGAAGCCCAAAGGAGCGACCCAGTGTTGGCAAAAATCATAGCAGCTAAAGAAGAGGACAAACGGCCTACCCGAAACGAAATAGCAGCAGAAGGTCCTCGAAAGCATATTGGGCACAATGGGACAGCTTAAAAATAATAGACGGGTGCTTATATCGACTTTGGGAAAGCGCTGATGGTCAGACCTCATCCAACCTAATAGTGGTGTTTTCCTCTAAAACGAAAGAAGTCTTAAAGGAGTTCCATAATGGAGCCAGTGGAGGGCACCTTGGCGTAACAAAGACACTGGAAAAATTAAAACAACGTTTTTATTGGGTTGGATGTCAGCAAGCTGTGGCTGATTGGATTGCAAACTGTACCCAGTGTATGGCAGCTAAAGGTCCCGTAAGGAGAAGTAGAGGTCGGCTGCAACAGTATAACTCGGGCGAACCTTTCGAGCGGATAGCGATGGACGCAGCAGGCCCGTTTCTCATCAGCAATGCCGGAAACCGCTATGTTCTCGTGGTGATGGATTACTTCAGTAAATGGCCGGAAGTGTATGCCATACCCAATCAAGAGGCGAACACTGTAGTAAATGTTTTTGTGAACAACTGGATATGTCGCTATGGTGTTCCAATAGAACTACATTCCGATCAAGGCAGAAATTTTGAGTCAGCCGTATTCAAGGAAATGTGTGAAGTATATGGCATTAAAAAGACTCGAACGACGCCACTTCACCCACAGTCCGACGGAATGGTAGAACGATTTAATCGAACTCTGGAGGAATACTTGAGAAAAGTAGTGAGCGAGCAACAGAGGGATTGGGATGAACACATACCGAGGTTTCTACTGGCGCACCGATCTGCGGTACATGATTCCATATCTAGATCACCCGCCAAGGGACTGAGCTAAAACTGCCCGGTGATTTGGAGTTTGGTTGTAAGCCCGCTACAGAGAGAGATGACGCCTATACTGGAAAACAAGAAAGTTTAAATACACTTCATGAATTTGTGCGCACACGAATAAAAATGGTAAGCGATAGCATGAAAGCCAGATATGATCGTGCAGCAAATACGAAGGGCTTCTATGAGGGACAACTGGTTCTATTTTACAACCCGAATCGGAGAAAAGGATTATGTCCTAAGCTACAAACCAGCTGGGAAGGACCTTATAAAATAATTAAAAGGCTAAATGGTGTTGTATACAGGATACAAAAAGCCAACAGCCCCCGAGCCAAAATGAAGGTCGTAGAGCATAGAGCGACTGGCGAAATATGGGAGGAAAGATGATGAGCCTATTCGGGACGAACAGGCTTAAGTGGTCGGCAGTGTTACGAGAGTGGAAATGGTGTTGTTAAAATAATAAACAAAAGCTCCAAAAACAACACAATGATCATGCATAAAATGATAAACAAAAGCCCCAAAAACAAAACAGCGCACTGTTCACGTGATCAATGAATGAGTAGAAAAATATACCAACAAGAATAAAGGATAAAAAGTCGTAAATAACCAACAACAAAATAAAGGGAACCAAGAAGTAAACAAGAAACAACAATGTGCAGTATAAAATAGGATAGACAAATAAACCAACAACAACTAATCTACCTGCTCGAATGTAAACAAGAAACAACAAAAATAAGAATAGGTTGTTTACATTTTTAGAATATTCCCGAAGGACGTCATCGTCCTTCAAGGGCATTCATCACACTGATGATCCAGTAGTATAAAAGGCAGGTTAAAGCGAGCAGGGCAGAGTTTGAATTTGATCGTGTAATACGACGTCACGTTGGTTGAGAATTAAAATCTATCGAGCTTTAATTCGGTCAGACTTGTGTGCAGACAAGTTGCATTTGAGAAAACAGTTGTTAGTGTTGTACTTACAAAAAGGTTGTGAAAAAGAAGAATAACTAAGAAGTGTTGTTGCTTACAAAAGGGTTGTAAGCAGAGTAGTATAAAGTATTATTGTATACGTGAAACAAGTTCGAACAGTGGCACAAAAATTGTGCAGATAATAAAGAATTTATTAAAACCAAACACATATTTATTTTTACTTTATTTGCAATCTACGAACTCATATTTTTATCGTTTTTTAAAAGGTAAAAACGTAACAATATATATAGAAGAAGATGTACATACATATTAATACGAATATGTATTAAAAAATTGTCCAAAATTAGTACTCAATTAACCGGGTGTTGAACCCTGTTCAACAAAGATATTTTTATTGTATTATCTTAAAATTTTATAATTTCTTTTTCGTTGTGTAGATTATCTTTTTTATCTCTTTTCTTATATATCCTCTTGGAGAGGTATTTTTGTTGTTCCCCACGAACTTATTAGTATATAAATTCTGCTGAATTAACGGTTTTCATGCCAAGTTTATTGTCATTTATATGGTTTTAGTTGAACCCTAAATTAGTTATAAGTTAGTATTAAGAAAACACTCAATAAAGCAAGAAGCTTTTAATTTGATCTGGTGCACAACCGTGTAGTGTCTCATTACGGAACACACCCTACTCTATTGGGAAGAGGAGGTACCTCGCCCCAATATATGGTCCTTCGATAAGTCCTAGAATAGGCTAGGACAGGAAAGAATTAGTGACTTGGAGTCCACTAAATTCAAAAAAAAAAAAAGTTTTGGCAGCTTGCACCTCCGGCGGCAACTCCAACAACACAAAGACAATAGGTTGTCTTAAAAGGGTACTTCATCGTGCTTACGGCAGAGGAAGTAAGGTTATACTTCATTGTGCATCCCGTGTCAGTGAAGCAGTCAACAAACAAGAGGTACATCCCATCCTGGAAAAGTGCAACGGAAATTATACAAGGTATAGGAAGATTGGCAAAAAACAGGAAAAAGAGAGGTATGTACTGTGTTAATTAGTTATTTTGTGCGACATTATATTTTTTCAAAAAAAAAAAAAGTGCTAATTAATTTAATGGCGGCCTGAGTTAAAAAACAAAAAAAATAATAAGAGAAAACTAAAGAAAGAAAAGTTAAAACCACATAAAAGAACGAATATTTACAACAACGACAACAAATGTATTTTTAACCTAAAATTATTTGCTTAAAAATACATGAAAAAATATTGCAATTTAAAATTACAATTTAAATGTACCATCTCTAAGAAGAAAAAACAAAACCACTAAAATTTTACCACTAAAATTGTCAATACTCAAAAATTTCTACAAGAAAGAAATATAAAGAAGAAAAGAGACAGACATATTCATAAACAATTAATAAGCAAGATCATTCTCATCTTCACACCACCTAACACCGGCAAATGTTTCATTTCACTTTGTTCCTTCGAAACTTGCATTGAAGTAAAGGAAAAGAAACATAAACTTCATTCGTGGTGTTCTTGTGAAACAAAGCAGTGAAAAGGAAAAAAAAATTTTTTTGAAATTATAAAAACAAAAAACAGACAGCATTATAACAGCAAAATAAAAGTGGTGTGCAAAAATAAAATTTAATACATTGTGACAAAATAAGCAAACTTAAAAAACAATTAATTTTGAGAAAATTTGAACAAAAAAAAAAAACATAAAAAACAAAATAACAAAACAGTGGTCTAAAAAATAAAGAACAAGCAAACAAAAAAGTGGTGGTTTCGGCAAAGACAAGAACACAAGAAAAAAAAAAGAACCGCTATCAATATTGGAATAAAAAAGCAACAACAACATTGCCTACAAACAACAGAGGTTCTAAACGATAGACACGACAAGACAATTATTAAGCGGTGGTAAGTTAAATAGCACAATAAAATTATTAATAAATCAGGTGGGTGGTAAATGAAAAAAAAAAATAATAAGCGGCATTATTAAAAAATAAAATTGTGAAAAAAAAAAACAGAAAATTTCTTCAGGAAATATTTGCTACGCAAATTAAATAAAAAAAAAAAAAGGTAATATTATAATTGGCGTTGAATTGAAAATTCTGGTACATTTTAAAGGCTAAATTTGTGTGAAGTCACTACGTGATTTAACGGTTTCCAATCTGTGTAAGACAGTCAATAACGGAAATTTGTATGACAAGTTGCTGATTGCAAAATTTCTCATTTCGGTTTGCTTTTTTTTCGATTTTTTTGTTTTTGAACAAAACGAGAGTTGACGAAGTGGACTTTTTGAGGAAGTTTAAGGTTTTTCTTCAAGAAAGGTTTCAAATTTAGTCTGAATATTTAGACTAATTTTTTTTTTTGCGGTTGGAGTTAGGAAAATGTCGGCGTCGAAAAGAAGATGCAAGTTTGACTTAGCTCAATTGGTGGCGTTCTGCACGAACTTTGGCAGAACTTGTCCAGCGGATTGTTCTTTTCAATTTCTGGATGTTAAGAAACAAGAGTTGGAAAGAAGATGGGCGAAATTAGTCGCATCATACGAGGAGTACATTTTAGAGGGAGAGGAATCTGAAGGTGAAGATCATAAGGACGATATTTCTTTAAAGTATGAGGAAACTAGCGAGATGTATCAAATGCTGAAAGTAAAAATTTTGGAAAAAATTAAAGAAGCTACAGCCGAAAATAAGAAGCCCACGGCCATTAAATCAACGTTAAAGTTGCCTGCATGCGAAATACAGAATTTCGAAGGCGGTTACTCGAGATGGCCTGCGTTTCGAGATATGTTCCAGGCAGTCATCGGGAAAGACCCATCTGTGGCTCCAGCCCAAAAACTTTACTACTTGAGGAGCAAAGTGAGGGGGGAGGCCTACCAAGCCATAAAGGATTTTGACTTGGTAGATGAGAACTTTCAACTGGCTTGGGATAAATTAAAGAACAGGTTCGAAAACAGAAGGCTCTTGGTTCAGGATCAAGTTAAGAAGATTCATGCGATCACTCCAGCTCAAAATGAAAACATCAAATCTCTTAGGCAGATTCGGAATACAGTTAACGACTGTTTAGCGATTTTAAAGAGTTATAAAATCGAATTGCCCGATTATGACCCATTTTTAATTAACATAGTTGTTTCAAAACTTTCGGATGAAACAATTAAAGAGTGGGAAGTCTCCTTAAAGAATCACCGTGAATTGCCCACATGGTCCCAATTGAATGGTTTTCTCTCGGAGAGAATAGAAATTTTGGAAACTATGATCGATAGGAAAAAACCAACGCCTAAAGATACACAGTCTTCAAAAACTCATGCTTTTTACACTCAGAGTGAGCAAACTTCAGGTTGCAAAAAATGCAAACAAAATCACCCTTTAAGAGTTTGCAAATCTTTTAGGTCCCTCTCACCAAGCGAGCGTGTGAAATTCGTTTTTGCAAACAAATATTGCGTTAATTGTTTATCGCCTACACACTTCAAATCTAAGTGTCTTAGTACAAATACCTGTTCTGTATGTCACAGAAAACATCACACAATGCTCCATTTAGAAAAATCGGAAAATTCTAACCACAATAGTTTACCAACTGGCCAGTCTAAGCAGACTTCGCAAAACAGTGACAAAGGCTCTACGTCAAGTACTCGAACAGAAACGAATGCTTTTAATACTCATGTCGAAACTTCGTCTATACCTGACGGTCATATCAAGGCATTTTTCGTTCGTCGTGAAGGAACTACAGTGTTACCTACCGCACTGGTTTACATAGAAAATTCTGGAGAATTATTTACCGTAAGAGCTCTTCTAGATGCTGGAGCAGAAAAGAGTTTCCTTACCACTCGAATTCAACAAAAACTTGGAATTCCACTTGAAAGGCACTCACGTCAAATATCAGGTTTCGGTGGAACAATTGTAGGTAATTCTAAAGGCAACTGCGTTGTAACGGTAAAATCTAGAGTTTCGGACTTCAAATTAAAAATATTAGCAGTAGTAGCACCAAAAATAGCAAACCTTTTACCCTCTCATCCTATTAAGATTCAAAATTATGACAGGATACGAAATTTAACTCTCGCCGACCCGTATTTTTATCAGCCTGCTGCGATAGATATGATAATAGGAAGCGACTTTTTGCCGTTCATTAATCTTGAAGGCGTGAGACAAAATATATCTGGCGATTTAGAGGCAAGAGCGTCTCATTTTGGTTGGTACCTGTCAGGACCAGTTAATACTTCTGAAATACACGCTTTTTCTACCACGGTATCTACGTCCGAAAATTTTCTTCTCCATGATCAAGTAAAAAGGTTTTGGGAACTTGAGGAGGTCGAAAAGGATATTTTAATAACGGAAGCAGATTCATTTTGTGAAAATTTTTTCCAAACGTCTACTACAAGACGAACAGATGGTCGTTATGTTGTACGTTTACCGTTTAAAGAACAGTTTCCCAACGATATGTTTTTGGGACCTTCAAGGAACAGTGCTTTGGGTCAATATTATAGAATGGAAAAAATCCTCGAAAAAACCCCCGAATTAAAGGAAAATTATCGAAAAGTTCTCCAAGAATACATCGACTTGGATCATATGGAACCAGTATTTCCCCAGGAGAACAATTCTGGAAAACAATATTCTTATTTCTTGCCACACCATGCGGTTATTCGACCGGAAAGTAAATCGACAAAAGTTAGGGTAGTCTTCAACGCCTCTAAGAAAACGAATAGTGGCTTTTCATTAAATGACGTTCTTCACCAAGGCCCAGCGCTTCAATCCGATTTAATGCAGATAGTGCTTAGTTGGCGCTATTACAAATACGTCTTCACCGGCGACATCGAAAAAATGTATCGCCAAATTGTAATGCATGAAGCTGATCGCCCATATCAGCAGATTTTATTCCGTAATGAGACGGATAGTTTCGTAAAAACATTCCAATTGAAAACAGTGACTTTTGGAGTGAATTGTGCACCATTTCTGGCAATAAGAACGCTACAGCAGTTAAGTGAAGACTGCAAACATACATTCCCGTTAGCATCCATGATTTTAAAAAACGAAATATATGTGGATGATATCTTGTCTGGAGGACATTGTCTAGAGGAAGCGAAGTCAAAACAAATTCAAATAAAACAAGCTTTGAACTCAGCTGGCTTCGCCATGAAGAAAATTACAGCCAATGACAGTTACCTACTGAATAACTTGGCCCGGGAGGATCTTCTTGATGAAGATTTTTTAAAGTTTGAGGATTCTAGCACCATTAAAACATTGGGAATACGCTGGAATGCGAAGTCAGACTTTTTCTATTATGTGGTAGAACCGAACCAAATTTCGCTCTCCCCCACAAAAAGGCAAATTTTATCGGTGATTGCAAAGTTGTTTGACCCTTTAGGTTGGCTCGGTCCAATTGTGGTAATAGCAAAGCTCTTGATGCAAGAGTTATGGGAACTTAAGGCAGATTGGGATGAGGGTGTCCCACCACACATACTTGTAAAATGGAACACATTTTTACAAAATTTACCACAAATCTCCTTACTACGAATTCCTAGATGGGTATATTTTACACCGACTCATAACATACAAATTCACGGTTTCTGCGATTCATCAGAAAAGGCGTATTGCGGCGCAATTTACATGCGAACATCAACATCTCATGGAGAAATAAATTGTAATTTGTTAGTGGCTAAAACGAAAATTGCCCCAATAAAAAAGACTACAATCCCGAAACTTGAACTGTGTGGAGCGGTATTACTCTCAAAGTTAGCAAAGAGGCTAATGGAAAGTTTAAACTCTCCCTATGAACTATATTTGTGGACGGACTCCTCTATAGTCCTCGGTTGGCTACAAAAACCGCCACAAACTCTAAAGACATTTGTTGCTAATCGTGTCACAAAAATTATAAGTATTACCAGTAATAGTCACTGGAAACATGTAGGAACAGAAGACAACCCTGCGGATCTCGGTACCCGTGGTTGTTCCCCCCAGGAACTAATCGAGAGTAAGATGTGGTGGCATGGACCCACCTGGCTTACTCAGCCCTGTGAATGTTGGCCGAAACCTCGAGAATTTGATCCAATCGACTTGGAGACAAAAAAGATTTCAACTTTTCATCTGAAAACTGAACTTGTGGATATTGAAATGGATGCTGACATCATAATAAAGAGATTTTCGTCTTTCGCTAGAGCGCTTAGAGTTATTAGTTATTGCTTTCGATTCATTGATCGCATTCGAAAACGTCCATTTGAAACTGAACCGTTCATATCCACAAAGGAAATTCAATTTGTGAAAAATCGTCTGATTCTAATAGCTCAGATGCATTATTTCCCTAGAGAATACGCATGTCTTCAAGATAAACGGCCTATAAACCGAAAGAGCAGACTCCTAACGCTGAATCCGTTTGTAGATAAAAATGGTTTACTACGTGTTGGAGGTAGATTAAGTCATTCAGGACTTAGTTACGATGAACGCCATCCTGTAATAATCCCTGAAAAATCATACTTTGCTCTACTATTTATCCAATACACACATATGATTTTACTTCACGCTGAACACTATATTATGCTGAGAGCTATAAGGCAAGGATTCTATATGCTTCGACTTAAAAATTTGGTACGACAATGTATTCGAAATTGTAAAACCTGCACTATTTACAAACACAAAGTTCAACATCAAATTATGGCCGCACTCCCCCCGGAAAGAGTAAATTTTTCGCTGCCGTTTACATATACCGGTGTTGACTTCGCCGGTCCGTTTAATCTAAAATCATCCAATTTACGCAACGCCAAACTAATAAAAGGCTATGCAGCCATATTTGTATGCTTCTCCACGAGAGCAGTGCATTTGGAAGTGTGCTCAGATCTCTCGACAGAGGCATTCTTAGCTTGTTTCGACAGATTCGTTGGACGTAGAGGATTTCCAAAAACCATGTTCTCGGATAATGGCAGAAATTTCCTTGGAGCCAGTTTATCACTTCTGAAAACTCATAATGAATTCTTAAAAAAGGCTGAGAAAGCACTAGTAGAGAAATATAGTGCTCATGGATTCTCATGGTCATTTATCCCACCTTATGCACCCCACATGGGCGGCCTCTGGGAGGCTGCAGTAAAAAGCATGAAATCCCATCTCAAAAAAATAGCTGGTAACCTCAATTTTACGTACGAAGAATTTGCAACAATACTGATCAAAATAGAAGCTGTATTAAATTCGCGCCCAATGTCTCCATTGACCGAAAACCCCTCTGAACTACTTCCTTTGACTCCAGGTCATCTCTTGAGAGGTGCTCCAATTATAGCTCCACCTGAAGCTCCTAAAGAACCTCCGTTAGAAAGCGTGAGTTTTGTTAAACGCTGGGAACGTCTGAAAGCTCTACAACATATATTTGCACGTCGTTGGAAAACCGAATATATAACAGAACTTCAACGAAGAGTAAAATGGAAAACAGAACAACACAACATTAAGCCAAACGACTTCGTCATAGTAAAAGACGATTTATTACCGCCTACTGAGTGGCGCCTGGGGCGCATTACTAAAGTTATCAACGGAAAAGACAAAAAAGTACGAGTTGCAGAGATCAAAACCCAAAATGGGACTATAACACGGTCTATAGCAAAGTTGTGTCTTTTACCAACAACCCATACATAAGATAATATTCTACACAAATTAGATAATTAATCCACCTGATTTCGATTTAAATTTAAATGCCATGTTAAAAAAGAGAAATAAGTCGCAATACAAAATATCTAATAACACAGTATATATACATTTTCTTTTCTTCCTCTCTAGCCAACACTATGCCACGGTGCAATTTATGTCTCAAAAACCATGCACTCCGCCATTGTGCAGTCTTTGTCGCTAAATCGATACAAGCTCGACGCGATTACATTATTAAATGGAACTATTGTCTGAATTGCTTGGCGCACACGCATTCCCGTCCTGCCTGCGAATCAACGAACCGTTGTGCAATTTGTGGTGCTAAGCATTATTCGATGTTGCATCGTGAGCGTCTCCATGACGTCACTTTCGCCAGTTTCACTGAAGAAACGGCTCATGGAACTGTTGAAGACCCTACGCCAATAGCTAGTGAAGATCCTTCGCCAGTACAACACGAAGAAGTAGAAGACGATCCCCATGATCTCCTATATTCATTAATGCCATTGGCAACCGTGCCATCTTATTGGAGTCACATCATCCCACCCCTCGTAAGAATCAATCTGATACATAGAGGAAATCCAATGTGGGTGAATTTGTTGTTGGATGACAAGATTGAATCATCGTTTTTATTAAGAAGAGTGGCAAATATGTTCCCCGAGTTTACGCCCGATTACCATCAAGGAACGAATGAATATGGCATCTTCGAGGTCACCCCAACATACGAACCACGCAAACATTACGGCCCAATTGCTCGTTGGAACCTATTAGTAAAGGATTCTGACATCATCGTCCCTCCACCAATATCAGATCCGCAGCTTGAAGGCCATTGTAAAACTTTGAGACCAAAAGCCCATCCGCACTTTGCAGTGTGTCGCGATGTTGACGGGAATAATTGGCCAAAAAACGTTGGCAACGATAATGTGTGACACTCCAATCCACCCAGAGGAGAAGCTTCTAAAATTCCAGCGCTCCATTTTCGGCTGGGTCATATCCGGACACTGGCATGGCTGCAGTTGCCATTGATTCGCCCGGGAGTATGTTGAACCCTGTTCAACAAAGATATTTTTATTGTATTATCTTAAATTTTATAATTTCTTTTTCGTTGTGTAGATTATCTTTTTTATCTCTTTTTTTATATATCCTCTTGGAGAGGTATTTTTGTTGTTCCCCACGAACTTATTAGTATATAAATTCTGCTGAATTAACGGTTTTCATGCCAAGTTTATTGTCATTTATATGGTTTTAGTTGAACCCTAAATTAGTTATAAGTTAGTATTAAGAAAACACTCAATAAAGCAAGAAGCTTTTAATTTGATCTGGTGCACAACCGTGTAGTGTCTCATTACGGAACACACCCTACTCTATTGGGAAGAGGAGGTACCTCGCCCCAATACCGGGAAAATCGATTATCCGGAATGCTTCAGGTCCCGACTATCACGGATGATCAAGGTCACACTGTACCACTTTTTAAAAGTTATTTTTAACTTCGATACAAAAAATTATTGTTTTACGATTCAGTTTAGACTTATTGTATTCATTTCTGAACATACATATGTACATATTAATTGTTGTTTGTTTTATTAAAACCAAAACCAACTAAATAGATGATTGCAATTTAACATACTGAATAAATAAAAAACTGAATTAATATAAAATCTATCTAAGTTATATCTGTAGGTGATGTCGCATTTCGGTAGTATAATTCGCTAAGACGCTAAGTCCACATTTTTCCAAAATTTAGATTTTAATGCAAAACGGTAACATAATACAAAATACATATTTTACAACAATAAAAAAATGTCATTATGTGGTTTAAAGTTGTTGTAATTTTGTGGTTTGCAAAAACGCTAAGTCCACAAAACTACGAAAAATATTAATATTATTAATTATTTAATAATAATTAATTCAAAAAAATTTTTACCTTTTTAAAAACGATAATTGTATTGGGACTACATTGTGTGTTGTTGCTAGTTTACTTATATGTTAGTATGTATTTGTGTCCTGTGTATTGTGTACGCAATGCCTCATTGTCTTTGTAAATATAGGTTTTGTTTATCGTTAATGTTAAACGATATTAGGTAGTTTCGCTTTGCGAAAATGAATAATTTTGTTTAAAAAGTTTTCAAATTTTAAAAACCGAAAAAGCTGCAATGTTTTTTGTGTCTCCTGTAAAATTTGAAAAATGGGACTTAACACATTTGCTAATGAGACTAACGATTTCCCTAATTCTTCTAGAATTTATCAGATGAGTAAAATCTATGGTAAAGAACACATATGAGAATTTTAAAAGATAGCTATTTCAAATCTTTGCGGCATTAAGCTGCAGTTACTCACACATAGCGTACCGTAGCGAACGTTCTCTCTTTAGCATATGGAAAACAATGTAAAAGATTACCGGAACGTTCTCTCTCGTTAGCAAAACGGAACGATCTATATAAAACAGAATTCTATAATTTTTTACGTGACATTTGAACATGAGTAAGTTGTGCAGTGCTCCCACGAAAAAAAAAATATTATAACCAACATTTGTGAAATAATCTCCAAATAAGGAAAAATATAACTAAAATAAAATTCGCAGTTTTTTATTTTACTTTCTTCAAATTTAAATATAATTGATTGATATGAGTGATTATCTCGTGGCTAATAATTTCTTATCCGATAAATAGTCGAGATTAATGAAAGCTATGAGCTGCACTACTGCCTTAGACAATGTAGATGATGACCTTAGGATGAAACTGGATGATAATTATATTACATTTTTGGTTCTTTTGGATCACACCAAAACTTTTGATACGGTTGATCACAAAGTATTGTTACGAAGATAGAAAACAATAAACAAAAGTTACCAGCTTCGCTAACACATATGCACATCGAACATATTACAAGCAAAGCATCAACCAGCGTCGCCGTTTTAGTCCAATTGGACTATAATTGGTAGTTTTTATTTAAAAATGATACGATTGGTAGTTAGGTTGGTGTGTTCAAATTCCATTATTTTTTGGGGAGTATTATTTATTTTTAGGTCTAAAAACGAAAATAAAATGTTTATGTAAGAAAATAGTTAGAAACCATGTTTTAATGTACCTTAATGGCTATATTCACACCAGCAAATTTTTTAGTCGCACAATTTTTGTTCTTTTCAATTCACACGCGATAAATGTTAGTTTGGCAGCAATGTATACGTATACGCAACTTTGTATATATGAGTTTTTTTTTTTGTATGCCTTTGATACCCTGCCAGCAATTTTGTAGTCGACAACGAAAGTAGTTCACTTTAAGTTAACTTTTGTAGATTGACTATAATATAACTACAATTTAATACAGCACTTTCTTAGAATTTAGTATTAAACTACGAAAATAACACACTTTTAGATAACTCTTTTAGACTAACTATAAGCAATGTTATGCAGAACTGACCCAAATACGAAACGTTTATTTATTATTGAAAGCTTCTTGTGTGTGAGATTTGTTTTCTCTCTGTTCTCCCTTTTACCAGATCAGACTTTTGATGATTTTGTTTTCAGACTAACTATAAACTAACTACAATATTATGCAGAATTTCCCCATAATTTAAAACGTTTACGCTATTTCTGATAATATTGTTTTTTCAATTGCACCTTTTTCTGAACTTTTTGTAGATTAGGTTTAGGTTTAGGTCGTAGTGGTAGCTCTGATATCACAAAGCTCACTTGAACACGCATGGCGGCCCGTTGTGATGCCACGGGTGAAACGCAGTCCCTGTACTAACCAAGTTCCGCCAAATCAGGGAAAGGAAGAAGTTGGTCAGCGCAAGGGCTGCACAATAAAAGCACGACTACCCCACACTGGAAAACCAGCCAGAAAGTTTGATGAACGAAGCTATATCCTTGATAACAATAGATGATAGCTCCGTTAAGCTAACAAGGAATGGGGAGCCAAATAACCTATATCTACTCCTAGCAAGAGACGGCCACTGGCAAAGAAAGTGAACAACGCTCTCCTCTTCTTCAGTAGACCTACATCCACGGCAGAAGTCGTTAAAAGGGAGCCTCATTCTCTCGGCGTGCCTACCCATGATGCAATGACCCGTAAGCACGGCCACTACAGTCGAGATGACATCACGACCGAGACTAAGTAATCGGTTGGTACGCCTTCCATTCATCCTGGGCCAGGTAAGTCTAGCGGTGGAGCAGGACTCCTCATTGACCCAGGATAGATTGACGTCCCGAAGGAACCTCTGTGCAATGGTCAACTTGACCGAGGCACGTGGCATACCCATCTCAACAGAAGAGGATTCCGGAAGGAGCGCACCAACTCTGGCGAGCTCGTCTGCCCTACAGTTTCCCGGAATATCACTGTGCCCAGGGACACACACCAGAGAGACCCTGGTGAAGCGCCCCGAGACTAGGTCGAGACAGCGACGACATTCCCTAACGATTCTAGAGTTGATCACGAACCCAGACAGGGATCTTATCGCAGCCTGACTGTCCGAAAAGATCGAGACGCGACTGAAAGGAGCATCGTTAACGAGGATCCATTGAGCGGCCCGGTAAATTGCCATCACCTCCGCCTGAAACACACTGCAATAGTCCTTCAGACGGAGAGAAATATTCAGGTCCAGTTTCCTAGAATAGACATCGCTTCCGACCCCAACCTCGAGTTTAGAGCCGTCAGTAAATATATCCAGGACATCAGGGGGGACGATCGTATCAGGATTCCGATTCCAGTCATCCCTATTCGGAATGAAAAAGTGGCCACCTGCTTTGCGAAAAGCACAGTAGGTAGCCATTTTAGCATTGTGAATAAGGCTTTCATGGGGGTGGTGCGTAGAGCACCAGTTATATGAATGGCGGCAGACCTTCTGACCTTGTCAAGAAGTCTGACGTTGTATTGTCTGTCCAGAGCAGTCCACCAGAACACAGCCCCGTATAAGAGGTTTAGATTAACTAATAGCTAATTGAAATCTTATGCAGAATTTATTCAAAATGAACCCGTTATTTTTTTATTTTCTATTTTTGTACGTTGTATCGGTTAAGTTTGAACAATGGCATATAAAAGTAGTGTGCATAATAAAGAGAGTTTCATTGAAATAAAACACATATTTGTTTTTACTTGGTTTGCAATCAACGAACTCATATTTAAACGTTTTTAGAAAGGTAAAAAAGGAACAATATTATTCACATACTATTCGCTATACTGCTCACAACCGATATCTTCGAACCACGGCTTTCACTTCATACGCAACTGCACGCAAGGCTGACTGAATTCACACTGACTGGTTGCCTGTCTTGTCTTGCCCTTTTATATGCGAACGTCTTCAGTCTGATGATGGTTCTGGAAGTAGGAGGTTCGCGTTCTCCCCTTCTCAAGAATTTTATATCTACTCAGTAGATTATCTACTGCATCGTTGTTTGTGTACTATGTTCTCATTGGTTTTTGTTGCGTTCGTTTACTTGTCTATCCCTTTTTCTCTCATACTTGTTGATGCTTTGCTTGGACATGTTCGTTGTAGTTGTTGTTGTGGCTATTAGTAATCATATTCATACTATTCGTTAGTGTGCATCTGTGTCGTGTGTATGTGTAGCTAATAGCTTTTGTTTATCGTTTTTATTGTTAAACGATATTAGGTCGTTTCGATTGTTTTTGTGTAACAATATCTATATATAAAAATTAATGTGTGTTTATTTGTTTGTGGGTTTGTTCGTCTGAAGTTTATAGACGGCTAAACGGCTGGACATTTGGGAAAAAAATGGTCGTAAGTGCGAAAGTCGAACGGAGACTATCTGTATATTTTTTATTTTAAAATATCAAGTAGGCGCGGTGCCACGTCCACATAGCCAATAAGTATTTAATATTGCATATCTCATAAACTTCAACAACTAGAGTCCTAAAATTTTGTATGGACGACTTTGACGTATATAGGAACAAAATGGGCAAATTGGCTATAGTGGGCGTGTCACATCCCATATAAAAAATTTTAAATTAGTATATCTAAGGATGTATGACAGTTAGACTCCTAAAATTTTGTCAAAGCCACTTTAGTATCAAAATGAATATTTTGGACAAAACTGGACTATCTAGCAATAGAGGGCGTGGCACCTCCCTAATGAATCTATATATTGTTACGTTTTTATATGAGTTCGTTTATTGCAAACCAAGTAAAAACAAATCTGTGTTTATTTTAATGAAACTCTTTATTATTCACACTACTTTTATGTGCCACTGACCAAACTTATACAAAGTACACAACTATAACAGTATGTGCTCTTTCGATTCTCTTCCCTGCTTATAACCTTTTGATAAGCAACAGTACTTGTTCGTTATTCTCTGCTTACAACCTTTTTGTAAGCACAATACTTCTGCTCGCGTAAGCTCCAACAACTCTTCGGTAAACTTTGCTACGGACGCAACTTGTCTTCACACCGCGACTAATTAGTTCATACGCAACTGCACGCAAGGCTGACTGAATTCAGTCTGACTGGTTGTCTGCTTTGTCCTGGCCCTTTATATGCGAACCTCTACAGTCTGATGATGGTTCTCGAAGTGGAATATTTGCGGTTTCTTATTCCCGAGAATTCCATTGCGACTACATTGTTTGTTGTTGCGCCTGTTTACTTGTCTGTCCCTTTTTCTCTCATACTTGTTGTAGCTGGTTTACTTATAATAAGTTCGATGCATGTGTTAGTGTGTATTTGTGTCGTGTGTACGCATTGCCTCACGGACCGATTTTCTTGACATTTTAACAGTACCTTCCTGTTTGTATGGAAGGAACTATAGGCTACTTATTTTGAAATTTCAAGTAGGCAAGGTGCTACGCCCACATAACCAATAAGTATTTAATGTGTCATATCACTTAAACTGCAACAAATTGTGTATGGACAACTTTGACATATATATGAACAAAATGCGCAGACTTACTGTAATATAAAAATATTAAATTAATATAGCTAAGAAAATATAACAGTTAGAGTCCTAAAATTTTGTCGAATCCACTTTAGTATCAATATGAATATTTTAGATAAAAGTTCGCTGACTAGGAAAAGGGGCATGCTACTTCCCATACGAATTAAATTTAAAACTTCTTATATCTATGCAATACTGAAATCCATATGAATAATTTGCGGAAAAAATTGCCGGACTATATGATATAAAACTTTGTGTACATGGAAGACTATGAGAGCTAGACACATTTTGGGTAAGGAAAATAAATGGACTCTATTTTTATATGAATTCTTAGAGAGAAAGTAAATACGAAACATCATATAACTGATAAACTATTGCAGCTAAACTCATGTGTATTGCCTGTTCATTCCAATACCTATTTAATTATATGTTTGGGACATGTGTAACTTAGGTATCATTAACAGTAGACACAGACCATCGATGACAATATACTGCCTAACATTTATTAACTACCTACAGCACACATAACTTTTTAAAGAACCAATTGTTACATGTGGTTATATAATACAGACCAAACCTTTATCGTCGGGTCATTTATGCTCAACTTAATAACGTGATGTAGGTCTAGCAGGTGAGAGACAACGGATATCAACATCTACAGCTGCGGAGATACCAGATCAATGTCATGTACGTGTAGAAGGAGAGGGGATATGAGCATCAACATCTAGGGCTGCCGAAGGTACTGCTAAAATTTCAAGGAAGTCGGTCCAGCCGTTTAGCCGTCTATAGACTTCAAACAAACAAACCCACAAGCAAATAAACACACATTCCTTCTTATATATATAGATAGCGATAGGAGTAGCGAAGCACACCGGGTTTTATCTGGTACTTTATATTAAGTTAAAGATTCTAAAATTAATTTTCAGAAAATTTAACTCGTATACATGTAACAATTTAAAAGTTTTATATTAATACACACGAATGTACCAAAGAGGGCATTTGTGACGCAATGCAACTCTGTTTATAATAGCCCCATCACTCATGTTCAAATGTCACGTAAAAATGTGAGAAATTTCCGTTTTATACAGATCGTTCCGTTTTGCTAACGAGAGAGAACGTTTCGGTAAGCGTTTGCATTACGTTTGCTACGTATGGGTAACTGACACTTAAGCCTAACGTATATAATTTAAATTTATTAACATAATACGACAGTTACCACTAAGAAAAATTAATGCGTCTGCGATTCCAAAAAAATTCACTGGATACACTGTGTATAAAGATTGACATTCGGGTTTCTTGGGTTGTCTTTGATGAAGCAAACGTTTTATTAATCCAACTTCACGGGACTGAATCATTCTGTAATAAAGACGAGAAATAAATAATAAAGTTTATTTTCAAAGAAAAGTAATGTAAGTATGTTAGTGTCATTTGAATTTACTTGATGGTGCGGATATCGCAACCTTTGAAATTTGTTGAGCTATTAGCAATTTAATAATAAAATAGTTCTATCTATTATTATAAGAACATACAACACCGGTTAAAATATGTTTCTGTATTTGTGTTAAATATTGTTACGTTTTTACCTTTATAAAAACGTTTAATAATGAGTTCGTTTCGTGAGTTCGTTCATTGCAAACCAAGTAAAAACAAGTATGTGTATTTATTTATACACTCAGAGTTGACACGACCAAAAAAATTTTATAACCAAACTTAAAATAAAAAATAACCAAATTAAGAAAAAAAATAAACAAATTTTTTTTATATAAATGTATTTGTTTTTTTAAGTCGCCGTTGGCTAGTAGGTGGTGTATTTGGTTATTAGACGTAAGACGGGGTTCGAGCCCCAGGCCAGACATCAAAACAAAATACCAAAAATTATTTCTTCGGCGATTACCTCTCAACAGATTTCTGGCAAAAACTCTGAGAGTAAATAAAATTGCCATGAAAGGTTTGTCAAAACAATCTAGTCGACTTTAAACTGTAGGTCCCGCCACTCATGTATAAAATTAACGCGCACAACATAAGTGGTGTGAGAATTATGTATGTATGTATGTAAAGCTGTTTAAGGGTTAAGATGTTGCGGTGTAAAGCCGGCCAAGCGTGGTGCAGTAGTATCGGTCGAGTGTGGTGTGGAAACGTAATGTGGAAGATGAGAAGAGAGTCACTCAGTGGTTAGAAGTGAAAGTCGAAGCAGTGGTATTTTCAAGTGGAACTATTTATATTTCTATTATTTTCAAGTGGAACTATTTATATTTCTATTATTTTCAAGTGAAACTATTTATATTTCTATTATTATATTTTAAATAAAGCAATTTCTATTCCTATATACTTTTTAAAAATAAAACTATTTCTAATTATTTAATTTGAACCTAACATTTGGGGGCTCAACCGTGCCTAAATTTAAAACTAAAAAGTGAAAATTTGCTATTTCTGTGACATTGGATTTTATATAAAACGTATTGTGTAAAATATTGCATCAAGAGGTGGTGTTCTAGAAATTTCTCGAAAAAATTAGAACAACAAATAGCAACAACACAGATTTCTTTTATATATGTACATGTGTAATGAACAAAAATAACGGCTTCGAATTTAATAAAGAACAATACAAGACAAGATCAAGGACAAGAAGCATAAAAGAAAATACTCTCAGTTTAGCGAACCACAGGCAAGCAAACTCTCCACAAAAAGAAACAGTTGAAAAAGAAAATTTAAATTACAAAGTTTTAAAATCATTGGAAACAGCTGATACCAATAAAGTTAAAGAGACATTAAAAGAATTAGTTGAAGTTGATGACATGCAAAGTGTCAACAAGGAAAGTAAAAATAAAGAAATGAATAAAGAACTTAAAAGCACAAAAGTAAAGAATGACAGTGATACAGAATTAAGTGAAATCGTAAACAAAGAAAGAAAAAACACAGAGACAAATACAAACAATAAAATAGAAGCAAAAACCGACACAATGGCTAACGAACAATTAAGCGAATTAATTAAACTCTTAACTTTAAAAATCGCTAGAGAAGAAGACGCTCAAGACAAAATTAATATTTCGGTAGAAAATTTTTCTAAAATTATACCAGACTTTAATGGTAAAAATATGCCTATATACGATTGGTTCGATACGTTCGAAAGTAACGCAAGTGCATATGAATTAAATGAAAACAAAAATATGTGCAATGTCGCAATAAAATTTCGGGAACGGCCAAGTTATTTCTAGAAACAGTGAACGTTACAAACTACAAAGATTTAAAGCAACAATTAATTTATGAATTTAGAAAGACATATAATTGTAATGAAGTGCACAAAATGTTAAGCAACATACGTAAATCGGAAAACGAATCTTTTCACGAATATATGCTGCAAATGCGCAAAATTCGCATATAGTCGATGGGTTAAAAATGAAATCAGAATATAAATATCAACTATACGGTGCAACAACATTTAAAGAACTTCGTGAAAAATATGAAATTTATGAGCACATAAGAAGTGAATTTAGTGACGAGTATAAAACAAAAAATAATAAAGGCTTACAAATGAAAAAAGAAAGATGCTTCAATTGTGGTTCTATGGAACATAAAAAATATGAATGCAAATCGTTGTCAAAATGTTTTAAATGCGATAATTACGGACATATTGCTAAAGATTGTCGTTTAAATACGCTCAACAAAAAAGATGTTGAAAATTCTGTTAATGTCATCGTGGACAAAAATCGGTACAAAACAATAACCATAAACGGTAAAGAGCTCGAACGTCTTGTTGATACGGGATCTGACGTTTCGATTATTAAAGAATATGTGTTTCAATCGAATTATAAAGACTGCAAATTACGAAATAATAAGACTTTACTATTCGGTTTCGGTAACAAAAAGACAATACCTATCGGTTGTTTTACAGGAAGTGTTAAAGTTGATACAGTTGAAACAGACCATGATTTCGTTATTGTACCGAATAATACGATTAAATGTGAAGCCATTTTGGGCTACGATTTCACAAGAAAGTTTAAGTTCTATAGTGGTGAAGACGATTTTACTTTCGAAGATAAAGGTTCTAATGAAACCGTAAATGAACTTGACGTGTATAACATAAATCTTATAGAACTGGATGTTGATTTACCTTATAAAGAGAAAGTCGAAAACTTGATTAATTCGTATAAACCGGTCGTGCCGCGTGAAGAATGTCCGATATCGATGAAAATAATATTGAATAATGAATTTAAACCGTTCCGTCACTCTCCAAGTCGTCTTCCTATTCAACAAGAACAGATAGTGAACAATCAAATAGCGGAGTGGCTTGAAAAAGAAATTATTAGAGAATCAGTGTCGGATATGGCTAGTAGAATTGTTTTGACTAAAAAGAAGTCCGGTGATTATGCAGATGATTAAAGATGCATAGACTACCGTCAACTCAATAAAATGGTGTTAAAAGACTGTTTTCCGGTACCACTTATTGACGATGTTTTATTGAAATTACAAAAAGCGAAAGTATTTATCGCAATGGATCTCGAAAACGGGTTTTTTCATGTTCCTGTGCATGAAGACAGCAAGAAGTATACAGCGTTTATCACCAAACAAGGTGTATGTGAGTTGAACAGAGCTCCGTTTGGTTTTTGCAACTCTCCCGCTAACTTCATCAGATACGTAAGTTATATCTTTCAAAATCTTATTATTACAGACGTCATGGAGATCTACATAGACAATATTATATTATACGGTGAGACTACTGAAGAGTGTTTGGAAAAGTTGAAGCTTGTCAAAACGTTCGTTTTTAAAAAATAAAATTGAGTTTCTAGGCCATACTGTTGAAAATGGTACTGTTTCACCGAGTAAATCTAAAATAAGGACGGTTCAAAAATTTCCAACGCCAAAGAATGTAAAGGATATTCAGGCTTTTCTTGGTCTTACGGGCTATTTTAGAAAATTTGTACAAAGATACGCCCACATTGCTAAACCACTTACTAATTTGTTGATAAAAGACACTCCATTTCAAATGACGTGTAAAGAACTACCTGCAATAGAAGAATTGAAGTCGATTATTACCAGTGAACCAGTTTTAAAAATTTATTGTAGAGATGCTAGAACAGAGTTACACACAGACGCATCTAAAGAAGGTTTTGGCGCAACACTTTTCCAGTTTTTCGATGAACAACTTCATCCCGTTTTTTATTGGAGCAAAAGAGCTTCACCTCAAGAATCTAAATTACACAGTTATATTATGGAAGTGAAAGCAGCCTACCTTTCGATTAAGAAATTTCGTCACTACCTTCTGGGGATTGAGTTTAAATTAGTTACTGACTGTTCAGCATTTAAGCAGACAATGGCAAAACAGGATATCCCAAGAGATGTAGCACAATGGGTGATGTACCTGCAGGATTTTTCTTACATAGTAGAGCATCGACCAGGAACCAGAATGAAACATGTAGACTGCTTGAGTAGATACCCAACCAACGTGATGGTAATCTCTTCAGAAGTAGCAGCTCGTATCAGGCGTATGCAACAAAAAGATGACTACATTAAAGCTATATCATTAATACTTCAGTCGCATGCTTACGAAGATTTTAAAATTAAAGGGGGTGTGATTTACAAGTCAGTTGATGGAAATGATCTACTGCTAGTTCCGAAGGCTATGGAAGCTGAAATTATTAAAAGTTGTCATGAAAACGGACACTTGGCTGTCGCAAAAACAATGCACGCAGTAAAACAACAATTTTATATACCACATGTTGAAAAGAAGGTTACACAGATTGTACAAAACTGCATAAAATGCATTATACACAACAAAAAGTTAGGTAAAAAAGAGGGTATGCTACACTGCATTGGAAAAGGTGATATACCACTTCATACTTTACATATTGACCACTTGGGGCCAATGGATGCAACATGTAAGAAGTACAAGTATATATTAGCTGTAGTCGACGGTTTTTCAAAATTCATATGGCTTTTTACAACAAAGACAACAAATACTGCAGAAGTTATAAAAAATTTAGTTGTATGGTCAGACACTTTTGGAAATCGTATTATTAGTGATAAAGGAGCAACTTTCAGTTCTCAACGTTTTAAAGACTATTGCGAACAGAATGCAATCGAGCATATTTTAACAACCACAGGTGTTCCGAGAGGTAACGGACAAATCGAGCGCGTGAATCGTTGTATTTTGTCAATCATAGCCAAGTTGTCATACGAAGATTCTTCGAAGTGGTACAAATTCGTTGGGCAGGTGCAAAAAGCATTAAACTCTTGTGTTCACAGTTCAACGCGGTCCATTCCGTTCGAAATTTTGTTTGGCATCAAAATGAAGATTATACCTGAAAACAGAATCCTCGACATATTACAGAATGAACTCGTAGATGAGTTTGACAAAGATCGTCAACAACTCCGAAATGAAGCTAGACAACAAATTCTTAAAGCACAAGAAGCGTATAAAAAACAATATGATAAAGGTCGAAGAAATCATCAATCCTATACAGTCGGTGATCTGGTAGCAATCAAACGTACCCAGTTTACAGCAGGAAAAAAGTTAGCCAACGAATTTCTGGGCCCATACAGAGTAGAGAGAGTAAAGCGTAATGAAAGATATGATGTATCAAAAGCCGCACAATTTGAAGGTCCGAACAACACGTCAACTAGCGGTGATTTCATGAAGCCATGGAAAGGTTCTGATGAGGAAGAGGTCCTTTCATCGGAGACCGATGATTATCAGGATGGCCGAGTGTAAAGCTGTTTAAGGGTTAAGATGTTGCGGTGTAAAGTCGGCCAAGTGTGGTGCAGTAGTATCGGTCGAGTGTGGTGTGGAAACGTAATGTGGAAGATGAGAAGAGAGTCATTCAGTGGTTAGAAGTGAAAGTCGAAGCAGTGGTATTTTCAAGTGGAACTATTTATATTTCTATTATTTTCAAGTGGAACTATTTATATTTCTATTATTTTCAAGTGAAACTATTTATATTTCTATTATTATATTTTAAATAAAGCAATTTCTATTCCTATATACTTTTTAAAAAATAAAACCATTTCCAATTATTTAATTTGAACATTACATGTATTTGTTTTTAACAAATTTAAGGTTTAATGCAAAAATTTTATTTTTTTTTTCTGTGTTGTTAAACTACAAATAATAAATTAAGGTTTTTATTTATTTGTACTTAAATTTTTTTTAAATTTTAATTGAACGTAATAAAAACCCTTAAACGACCCTTTGCTAACGATTGCAAAGTGTTCTCACTGGCCACCCTACTTTTAAGCCTTAGATAGACGTTTTTGCGTCTGTTTCGAAACAAATTTCAACACTCTTGAGTTCGTGGGAGAGAGGGGAAAAACAAGCGGGGGTAATTTTTGAATTTCATGTACTCGGAAACTTGCTTTGTTCTTTATTCGTATATACACAGAGTTGTATTTGATTTCACATTTTCTTTTATTTTTTGTTTCGCATAGTGAAGTTAACACCTTGACTGCCGCAGCAACTTTCAGAAATCTGACCAAAAACGACAATTTGATATTTTCACACTATATTACCAAAAACTATTTTTAGATCGTAGGTATCATCAAAAGGCAAAAATGATGTTTTTAGAAGAAAGAGTGGTTTAGTGGGTGTGCAATGACTCGTAGTTAGTCAACGTGTTAAAATAAAGCTCCCTTATTAAAAATATCATTAGTTTTTGTATATTTTGTGTTTGAAATTAGAACATTTGTAAAAGAAAATTTTAGCGCCAAACAATTAATTAAAAAAGGTGAAAAAATAAAAATAAAAAATATCAAAAAGAATATAATTTAATTTTTTAATTTATACATATCAAAAAGAATATAATTTAAATAAAGTAAATATATTAAAATTAATATAACAACAAATATAATATTCGTATAAAATTTATGTCTTGTATTTGAACCTAAATCACAATGCCAAATAAAGTTATAACTGTCAAAAACAGCAGAACGACGCGATAAAAGAAAACAAAATTTCTGAAATTAATTTTTCACGTACAAAAGCGAAAGAAATTTTAAAAGAAAATGCAAAAAGTTTCTCACACTTGTTTCGAACCTAATTTCAACGTACAAAAGGAGTCATATAGTATTGTTTTAGTCCACTCCCCCAACCCGAAGGTACATTTTGTGTACAACTAAATAATAATTGATTGGTTGCAACTAATACATTTGTATTCTATTGCCCGTGTTCCCGTTAAATATTGTATTTTATTCTCTCCCCGCTTTTCACCACACAAACCTTGTAATGCAAAATTTTCAAATAAAATTAAAGAAATGATTGCTGTATTTACTATAATAAAAAAATAACCAAATTTGGTTAAAATTAACCAAAACGATCAAAAAAATTTTATAACCAAAATTAAATAAAAAATAACCAAACAAGCAAAAAAATAACCAAAAATTTTTTTTTGTATGTAAATGCATTTGTTTTTAACAAATTTAAGGTTTAATACAAAAATTTTATTTTTTCTGTGTAGTTAAACTAAAAATCGTTGACTTAATATAAAAAACTCAGCTTTTTTCAAAATAGCGTTTTTAGTTTATTGTGAGGGACAAATGTCAAATGTCTGCCTTAAAATTTTAGATGGATACAATTGCAAATATCAGATTTATAACGATTTTAAAAAAAGGCCTAATTCATGACAATAAATTTTTGAAAGAAAAAGTCCTGACTAATTTTTAATTTCGTTCTGAAATTATAGTCGCAACTGAAGTTGTGCGTTTATATTTCCCAAATAAGAAATTCACTTTATCGGAAAAAATTGCTTACAAATTTCAGCGCCGGGACGAGTTCTTAAAAACGACGGCTATAAATCAATTGAAAAGTTTCTCTGTTTTTGACAAGCAGGAAAAATGATATACTAACAAAACGGTACTAACATTAAAAAGTTTAATAATGCAATAAAAATTATGGAAATGAAAGAAAATTCTGACTCTGATTCTGAGATTATTTACGTCTTAATTTCATGAATTACTACCGTTCATTATTTTAACCCGAATTGCTATAATATATTTCGCTTTCAGCTTAGTTTGAAAAAAGCCTAACTTAATTTTTCTTTTTCAAAAACTTCATTAAAACAAAAATTTTTTAATGAGAAGTAAAATGTGTTGCTGTTTGTTATTAAAACAGCAACTGTAAAATAACAAAAAATCGAGTTAGACATTTTTTATATTAAGCCATCGAAATAATAAATTAAGGTTTTTATTTATTTGAATGTAGTAAAAATGCCTAAAGATACAAAACGCTTTGCTAACGATTGCAAAGCTTGAAATGCAAATTTTTAAATATTATTAACGATAGTGAAAAAAATAACCAAAATTAAGAAAATACACATTTACACATTAGAAAAAAAAAAAATAACCAAATTTGGTTAAAAATAACCCAAACGGCAACGCTGCTGTTCACACTACTTTTGTGTCACTGTTCAAACTTAACCGTACAACGTACACAACTATTTATAGCTTGTTCGATATTATTCACACACTATTCCCTATACAGTTCACAACGTATATCTCCGAACCACGACTTTTACTTCAAACACAACTGCACGCAAAGCTGGCTGAATTCAGCGTTGAAAAATTCAGTACTTTAGTACTTTTTGCAGTCCTTTTTCATTTCAAAAGTACCGCAGTACCCCCACATCGCTTTCATTACTTTTTTATTGTTACATATTTTATTTAATTCACTCTCAGAGCTTTTGTCAGAAATCTGCTGAGAGGCAGTTGCCAAGGTGTTGCTGAAGGTGTCCGACCTATAGAATGAACGTCTAATAAGCCAATACACTACCGACTAAGCTGCGGTAAATTTATACATAATTTTATTATATTAGCAGAATTTTAAAAGAATGCTCATAAAATTCGATGTCACAATTTAATTTAACAGAATAACAAACAGAGGGATGGAATGCATGCAAACAAGGTAAAGTTTCTGACTGTGGCCAACATGGCGACCATCAGGACGATCCTTGTCTTGCTGTATTCAAGTTGACACGCAGCCTCCTCGCGGCCTCTCCTGGATGGCATTCTAGCACCTGCTAGATGTTAACTAATGCGTGCAGCGAAGTCCAATCCCCTGGACGTTAAATTTGGGTTGTGCGTAGGGCTTGGAACCCACCACGTAAAAATTTTACTCCAATTAAAACTAACATACAGAATTTCAAAAGGATCCCCTTTAAAGTTGACGACCACGGCAAACGTTCAAAGGACAACGATTTAAGAATAGCCACTTGGAACATCCGCACCCTGCACAGGGTGGGCGCTTCCGCCCAGCTGGCGGATGCCCTCAAGAAATGTAGGACTGACATCACTGCCATACAGGAAATGCGATGGATAGGGCAAGGATGCAAAAGGCTAGCATCTTGCGATATATATTACAGCTGCCATGTTGATAAGCACGAATTTGGATGCGGATTTGTGGTTAATAAGAGACCCCGCTTGGGTTCACACCTGTGAACGAAAGAATAGCCACAATCCGCATCAGGGCAAAATTCTACAACATCAGCCTGATTTGTGCTCACGCCCCGACGGAAGATAAGGACGATGTGGTTAAGGATGCCTTCTACGCTAAACTCGAGGACATATATGATAAGTGCCCGGCCCATGACGCAAAAATTGTCCTCGGGGATTTTAATGCAAAGGTCGGGCGGGAAGGTCTCTTTGGCCCCACTGTACCTCCAATGGTATGAGGCTGATGGATTTCGTCGCGGTGCGTAACATGGTAGTATGTAGCACCAGGTTTCAACATCTCGACATCCACAAGGCCACTTGGATGTCCCCCGATCGATCAACTTCCAACCAGATCGATCATATTGTGATTGTCGCAGCCAAGTTTCGATTGCGCATTAGCGCCTCGAGGATGGCGCGCTCTAGTACATTGCGGAAGCTGGATGTCAGGAAGCTGCGATCACAAGGGACAGTTGAGGCGTTCTCCGCTCAACTCTCGGATAAGCTCCGTCGATCCCCATCAAATCTCAACGACATTGGAGGACTGTGGGCCAACATCTCCCACTCCTTGCGCACTACTGCGGAAACAGTCCTTGGTTTCGAGCGCCCACCCCAACGAAATCAATGGTACGATGAGGAGTGTCGCGAGGCAGCTGCAGCGAAAAACGCCGCATACAAGAAGACGTTGCAGTCTGCTGCTACGCGAGCCATTGTCGGGAACTACAGAGAGAAGAGAAGGGAAGAGAGATGCCTTTTCAGACGCAAGAAAAAGGAGCAGGAAAGGCGTGAGCGTGAGAAAGTCGAGTTGCATAGACGTACGAATGACGCTAGAAAATTTTATCAGAAGGTTAAGCGTCTAACCGAGGGTTATAGACCCGGAGCGTCTTCTTGCAAGGACGAGAACGGAAACCTGGTTACAGATCCGCAGGGGGTGCTGAGGTTGTGGAGGAAACACTTCTCTACTATGCTACAAGGCGATGACGACACCAATACCGCCTCTAGAGATGATGTTCCGAACCCGATCAATGATGACGGCGTGGAGATTCCGCCGCCTAGCTATGAAGAGGTCAAAGTCGCGATTACGCGTCTTAAAAACAATAAAGCGGCAGGTCCTGATGGCCTCCCCGCTGAATTGTTTAGGACCGGATGTAATGAGTTGGTAGGGCGCATGCACCAGCTCATCTACAAAATATGGCTAGAGGAAAGTATGCCCAACGATTGGAACCTCAGTATCCTCTGTCCTGTCCTGAAAAAGGGAGACCCCACAATTTGCGCCAATTACAGGGGTATTAGCCTTCTCCCTATCGCATATAAGGTTCTTACAGGCGTATTGTGTGAACGACTGAAGCCACTCGTCAAAACACTGATTGGACCTTATCAGTGCGGCTTCAGACCTGGCAAATCTACCATAGACCAGATCTTCACACTGCGCCAAATCCTGGAAAAGGCCCACGAAAAACAAGTCGACACACACCATCTTTTTGTCGACTATAAGGCAGCCTTCGATAGCCCCATAAGGGATCGTGTTTATGCCGCAATGTCTGAGCTCGGTATACCTGCGAAGCTGATAAGGCTATGCAGAATGACGTTGAGCAATTCTTGCAGCTCCGTCAAGGTAGGAGTGGACCTCTCCGAACCTTTTGATACCGTGCGAGGTTTCAGACAAGGCGACCCCTTATCATGCGACCTCTTCAACTTCGTCATGGAGATGTTACTGCTGCCTTTAGCGCTATTGAACAGGAGTCTAAGAAGATGGGTCTGGCAGTAAATGAGGGCAAAACAAAGTATATGTTGTCGACAAGTAGAGACGTGCGGCGTATTGATTCTCAGATTACGGCCGATAACTATACTTTTGATACAGTCAAGGAATTTATTTATCTTGGCTCCGCCGTTACTACCAAAAATGATGTCAGTCTGGAGATCAAACGCAGGATTACTCTTGCCAACAGGTGCTACTATGGTCTCAATAGGCAATTGAGCAGCAGAGACCTCTCTCGTGCGACAAAATTATTACTCTTCAAGACGCTCATCTTACCCGTGCTTCTTTATGGCGCAGAGGCATGGACCCTATTAAGAACTGATGCAGAAGCCTTGAGGGTATTCGAGAGGAAAGTCCTACGTAAGATCTTCGGTCCTGTGCGAGTTGGCGATGATTTCCGCATACGATCTAACAGTGAGCTGTATGAGCTCCTCAACCATAATGTAACCAGTGGCGTCAATTATGACGTTTGAAAAACGCTAAAATCAGCAGTTTTAACCCTCCCCGTAGAGGGAGAAAAAAGATGTTAAAACTTTTTGCTAAACAAATGTGTTAGAAGCAACAGATATACAGGGTGAAAACTGGCGGATAAAGTGGAAAATTTAAATGTAAACAAACATTTAGTTTGAGTTAAAAAAGGACAAATTTGGAGTATTTTTTAATTTCTTCAATGAAAATGTTAAAAATATGTAAATATTTAATTATTAATCGATTTGTATGTTGTTTTTGGTCATAATGGATATAGTTTCTTGTGCAAAAGCAATGTTAGAAGCTAAATATATCAAGATCAAATTAGACATATTGCTTATAAAAATTTTTTCTTGTAGAACTTTATGCATATTACCAGTATTTATTATTTTCTTGAATGAAAAAGTTAAAATTCCGTAATTTTTTCATTATTAATCGAACTCTTAGCAATTTCCCTTCACATTGAGAAAAGTTCAGTGTGCAGAAGGTTTGTAAAAATAAAAATATAACAAAATATATACTCATAACTTTTTGTGTTAGGAATTTGTGAATATACCTCTAAATTGGATAAATACTAAGTTAGTGACGACCGATGAAAAGTGTCATAAAAATACATTAATTCCGAATTAAGTTTTCCTAATAAAACGGTTCATCTCCTTCCAAAATTATTCTAATATTCTACATAACATAAATAATCTAACATAAATTTCTACCAAAATGGAATAATAAAAATGCACCCCGAAATCAAAAAAAAAAAAAAAAAAAAAAAAAAAAAAAAAACAGACAGGCAGTCAGAGAGGGACAGAAATACTTTTTGGTTATATTTAGTGTCTCTTTCTAAGTCAAGAGTTAAACGTCAAAAGCCCCGTGACGTATCTGTTTATATCTGTGTCCTCAACGACATAGACGTTGTGCAGCGTATTAATATCCAGCGGCTGCGCTGGCTCGGCCATGTCGTTCGAATGGAGGAGGATGCTCCGGCGAAACGGGTACTTGATGCGGAAGTCGGCGAAGAGGACGACCTTGTATCCGTTGGAAGGACCAAGTCGAGGAAGCCCTGTCATCGATTGGTGTGACCAACTGGCGTAGGCGCGCAAGAAGCAGAGGCGCCTGGAAGGATGTATTGCGGCAGGCCGAAATCCGTTAATAGGGTTGTTATGGCCAATTAAGTAAAGTAAGTAAGTAAGAATAACAAACAAATCGAAGGAATATATCAGTGGCATTAAATAGTAATAGCTTAAGTCAAAATTTCGTGTTTAGAGATATTAATGTTTTTGTCTAAAAAAATAGTATTTAAATAAAGCAAAAATACAAATGCGTATAGTTTTATTAATAATGGCATTTTATACATGAAATTTAGCTGAGACATAGATCTTGAAGAAAAGAATAAGAATATGTAATAAAATGCAAAAACACTTATGTCGACTTAAGCTATTATCATTTATTGCCACAGATTTATAAGGGCACGCGTCTAATAAGCCAACCCATTAACTGCTAGATTACACTAATGCAACTATTATTTTATTATTATTATTTATTGCTACAAGTAGAAATAAACGTTAGCCCCGGTTAGCCAAACGCCTACGGAACGTAGGTTGGCTTTTAGAACACGAAAACAATGAGAATGCTTGCCGAAACGTAATGTAATATTGGTAAGCATTTGCATTGCTATTTTTATGCTAATAACGAACGTTACGTTCCGAATCAGATCTTTTTGTCCTGTATATGTATTTAATATAAATAAATAAATAGTCTAGAAGATAGTTTGCGATCTTACTAGACATGAGCCCATTGTTCAAAACCCATGGCAGACATCTAAATCAAAACTAAATACGAAATAAATAAAGTTTCTCAAAAGTCTATCGTTCGGAGTCACTTTTAAACAGTATAAAATGTATAAAATTAACGCACACAAAATAAATGGTGTGACGAAAATTAGACAATAATAATGATTCAAGGGTTATAATGACCAATTACTGTATTACAATTACAGTACTATTAAATAAGATTAAATGCTTGTTGTGCTGGAGTTAATCAATATATATATAAATAAATAAATAAAAAATAAAATTATGTACGTATATGCGTGCATTTTTTTACAAAAGTACCGTTTGATGCAAAAAAGTATTTTTTTAGTCATGGTTCAGTACCATTTCAAAATTTCAGTTTTGGAACACTGACTGAATTCACTCTGTCTGGTAGCCTGTCTTGTCTTGCCCTTTTATATGCGAACGTCTCGAAGTAGAAGGTTCGCGTTCTCGAGAATTCTATAGCTACTGCATCGTTGTTTGTGTACAATGTTCTCATTGGTTGTTGTTGCGTTCGCTTACATGGCTATCCCTTTTTCTCTCATACTTGTTGTTGCTGGTTTACTTATTCTAAGTTCGATGCATATGTTAGTGTGTTTTGTGTCGTGTGTATCTTGTACGCATTGTCTTTGTATTTTTAGCTTTTGTTTATCGTTAATGTTAAACGATATTAGGTCGTTTCGACTATTTTTGCGTAACAATATCTAAAAAGCAATAAATTGTTGTAGTTACTGTTGTGTACGTTGTATCGGTTAAGTTTGAAGAGTGACACAAAAGTAGTGTGAATAATAAAGAAAGAGTTTTATTAAAATAAACTCATATTTGTTTTTACTTGGTTTGCAAATAACGAATTCATATATAAACGTTTTTAAAAAGGTAAAAACAATTGGTGTCAGAAGTGGGATTGCAAAATCCAAAAAATAATCCCAACGAGAGTTGGATAAGCTAGAGTTACCAACAGCGGGCGCAATGAATGAACTGCAGAGGCAGATAAGAGAACAACTTCAGCTTCAGGGCAACGACATGGAACCTTACGAGTTCGAGGATGAGGAGGAACGAGAGATACAGACTCCTGTGACTCCTAGAGGTGTCGACATAAATTCGATGCTAGCCGCTGTGATGGACAAAAATGCAAATAGCCAATCAGAAACAATGTAAACAAACGGTGTATAGAATAGAAGCAGCAAAACCAAAAGCGATTTAAAGCTTTTAGAGCCGAAAGTCAGAAACTTCTGACTGAAGTACAAGAAGCTTCTAGAAACGAAAATTATAAACTTCTGGTTAAACTACAAGAAAGTTCTAGAGCTGAATATCTAAAACTGCAAGCAGCAATTTTGTTAAAAATTTAAAAGGAGCTCGTAGTAACATCTGGAAAGCTCCAGTAACATCGGTCAGCAAAAGAATCACTGGAGTCGAGGAAAGGGTGTCACATTTGCAAAAGGCCGTTAACGCGAAAGTGGACAATTTGGAAAACGCCGTCGACGGAAAACTCGTAATGATGGAGGAAAAGATCACCAACCTCCAGAGTCAGCGACCGGAACTAGTGCGAGTCATATCTGAAAGCACCAGCAGGATAAAAACACCTTGCTTTGATGGAAACTCACCCCTTTTCATCTTCAAATTCCAATTTGAGACAGTAGCCAACGGATGGGACGATGGAAAGAAGACGTTGGAACTAATTTTGGTGTTAAAAGGTGTAGCAGTCGAAATACTAAAGACCATGCCAGCCAGCAGTAGAAACAACTATAAAGACTTAATGGCGGCCTTTCAGCGGAGATTCGACGATGAGCACAAGTGAAAGCTGTACCGCATGGAGTTGAGATGCCGGGCGCAAAAGCCTTTGTAATGGAGGTTGAGAAGTTGGTGCAGCTTACATACCTGGAAGAATACCACCGCTTATAAACAACATTAAGACTGAGGCGTTTGTGAATGGCATACGCTACTCTGACATCAAACTAGCGGTATGCTCCACACCGAAGAAAACATTTGCAGAGACCGTGACCTTCACACTAGCCCAAGACACCGCTTGGACGATTTCTAGAAAACAAATTAGCAAAGTTCGAAGAATGGAAGTCGTGGAGGAAGAAGACTGCCTGCTAAGTAAACTTAAAGAAATGTTGAAGCAAGTTTCGAAAGAAAAAGGACAAGGGGCTAAAGTTAAATGCTTAAACTGTGGAAAGGGTGGTCATTTCCAAAGAAACTGCAAAGCGCCACGTAAAAGATCAATATCCGCCTCACCTTTAAGCAATAAGAAACGGGCAAACTATCAAACATCTTCACAAGAGTCTCCGTTAAACTAAAACGAGCTAGCACTGAGGGGCAAGTGCTGGCTCCCACAAGCGAGGGCCCCGACAGTCTCAATATCAGTGATGCAGGAAAACAACAGCAACCTTACGGCGTGCGGGTACATAAATAGCAGACAACATACCTTCACTATAGGCACCGGTGCGAAGCAGTCTATCATTAAACCAGATGTAGTGAAAGGGAGAGTGTGAGGCACTTAACAATGTAAGACTTCGGACAGCTACTGGAGAGTCTGCCACCGTCCACTTAAAAACATAGGCGAAGGTGACGATAGCCAATATCGGCGTGGACGACGTTACCGTTGGTGCCGACTTTATGATAGCTCCTGGTATCAATTTGAATATGGAGCAACAGATAAAGAGTTGGCGAAATGTGGAGATACCTCTTGACGTTGCATTCAAGCATTAAGTGCACGCCAGAAGGAGAGAGATTGTGAGGAAAACAGACGGATTTAATAACAGCAAAGGCGCTCGTTAAATCTACAGAACAGAGACTAGTCCCAGTGAGAGTGCTGAATCTATCAGGCAATGAAAAAGTCATCTGTAAGAACTCAGAAGTCGGTCAATGTGTTCCAGTAGAGGCGGTAATAAACAGCGAACAATCGCCGCAAACTGCCGAAATGTCAGCCAAGGACCAACAGGAATTTTGTGTGAGTGTGGAGAACTGGGTAGCAGGCTTAGCAGCTCCAGACAGAAATAAAGCCAAAATGCTGCTAGAAAGGTATGCTTGCGCTTTCGCCACAAATAAAAAAAGACAAGGAAGAACAGGCATGGTCAAACATGAAATTGATACCGGGGAAGCGAAACCGATAAAGCAGTGACCCAGAAACATACCGCTGGTGAAGCGTAATGAGGTCAAAGAACTAGTCGATGAAATGAAGAGGAGCGCTGCAATCGATCTTAGTCAAAAAGTCTGCAGTCTGATGATGGTTCGCGTCACAGAATACACAGAATGGAAATCAGTAACATTTGTCAAACGCTCATAACATTATTTTACATAATTTTTTAGAGGAAGAAAAAAATGAATTATAGGTTTTGCAAAGCAAATGTGTTAGAAGCAACAGATATGTGGATAAAGTTGAAAAATTAAATGTAAACAAACATTGATTTTGTGTTAAAAAAGGGAAAATTGGTAATATTTTTAATTTCTTCAATGAAAAGTTGAAAGATTCTTAAATATTTAATTATTAATCGAAATTTAGTTTTTGGTCGCAATGAATATAGTTTATTGTGCAAAAGGTAAGTAAGATACTAAATACATCAACATCAAATAAGTCATATTGCTCATAAAATTTTTTTCTTGAAGAACTTTGTGTATATTACCAGTATTTATTAGTTTCTTGAATTAAAAAGTTAAAATTAGGTAATTTCTTCATTATTAATCGAATTGTTAGCAATTTCTCGTCGCAATAAAGCAAGTTCCGTGTGTTAAAAATAAGTAAAAAGAAAAATATAACAAAATATATACTCATAACTTTTTGTTTCAGGAATTTACCTCTAAATTGTTTAAATACTAAGTTAGTGACAACCAATGAAAGGTGTCATAAAAAATACATTAATTCCGAATTACGTTTCCCTAATAAAACGGTTTATCTCCTTTTAAAATTATTCTAATTTCTAAATTCCACAAAAATATTAGGAATTTTTACCAAAATAAAATAATAAAAATCCACCTCGAAATCTCAAAAAAACATAAACAAAACAAACAGGCAGTCAGAGAGGGACAGAAATACTTTTTGGTAATATTTGATGTCTCTTTCTAAGTGAGGAGTTAAACGTCAAAATCCCGTGACGTATCTGCTTAAATCTGTGGTACAAGCTTCGCGTTCTCGACTTCTAGAGAATTCTTTTGCGACTTCATTGTTTGTTGCTGCGTCAGCTTACTTGTCTATCCCCTTTTTCTCTCATACTTGTTGTAGCTGGTTTACTTATAATAAGTTCGATGTATGCATTAATGTGTATTTGTGTCGTGTGTATTGTGTACGCATTGCCTCCTTAAACGATATTAGAACGTTTCGATTGTTTTTGCGTAACAATATTCTGTTCTTTATTTCGCAAATATTTTTCTTTCTTGTGTCTACATGCGAGTGAAAATGATGTTAAAAAAATGGATAAATAAAATACAAATATAACTAAGGACACACATAAACATAAAAACATAGATTTAACGCAAAATTAAACACCTTTTGAAACAAGGTTTATTCAGTGCTGATGTTGACACACTTTACCATTTTCAGTAGAACTATTGTTACATTTGCTTAGATTCTAGGAACCAATTGAATTTTGAAGATCTTCACCGAATTTAAATTCGCACTAGAACCGAAACAAATGTTAATAGGGAAGTACACTATCCTGGTTGTGGTATAATAACTAAAGAGTAAAAATTTGGCGAGAGTTGGGGTAATACAAACACATAGTAATTAATATAAGAATATTATTAGGGACATTTTTTCGATTTATAGAATATTTACAATAATAATAACGTAAATAAAAAGGGTAGTTTATATCAACTAAATTTGTGTCTAAACTTAAAAGTAGGGTGGCCAGCATTGATACGAGCTGTATGTTCGCCAACAACTCCTACCTCTGTTGATTCATTTTTTTAAACAAAAAACAATTCAGGTAGGAGAAATAATCATTCCTTTGAACAGGTTGTAAAAACTAATAAGGGGCAATTACCCTCTGATATCACCAAACACAGCATTTCCCCTCTTAGTCTTCAAAGGTTTATCTTGTTTCGTCCACGATCATTTCATAAATATTGTTGGACAGGATTTGTTATTATGGTTTCGCCTTAGAAACGGATCATATCGTTTGATTTTGAATCATAAATTGATTATATGCTGATCTTCCTCAATTTTACTTTTGACTTGATTGATTTTGTACCGATCGGTAGACCAAAACAACGAGAGTAGTATGTTTGTGTACCTTCTCGACCACTTTTTCCATACAAATTTGGGAGCATGCTCATAGTTTTTGGTATGGGGTGCAATTTTTCCATACAAATTTGGGAGCAACATATTTTTAATGGAAACAACTTTAAAGACGTTTCATATTACAGTTTTTATTTTAAGTGTAAAAAAAAATTTGGATGTGGTTTTGTTAATTTAATTTTTATTTATTTTTTTATATTATTTAATGTTGAAGAAATAGAAATATAGTTATACGTGTTGTTGTTTTTATTTAAATTGTTTTTGCGTGTACGTTAAAATTTGGGAGCATGCATAGCTAATTAAATCGTTGCAGAATTGTGTGTGATCGATCTATTGTATACCTATACGCTTTACATGTAGAATGTTTAATTAGTTCTTTTATTTGTTATAAAAGTGCATTTATTAAAAATTAAAAAACATATTCCCACGTTTGTTCAATGCAAAATGCATATCACGTTACATACTGTCTGACGCGTGTAACAAAAAAAAAAAAAAATAATTCATATATTTTTCATTGTGATATTTGATCTGCCGAATTCTTTTATCCATACAATTTTGGGGGCAAGCATAGTCGTAAAAGACTGTATTCTTTATTTTATTTTTTTGTATGATTTTTTTATTGGAAAAATATAATTTTGATAAGGGATTTCAAAGTACAGTTTTCTTAATAATTAATTCGTTGCAGAATAATGTGTGATCGACCTATTTTATACCTATATGCTTTGCATATAGGTGTGATTAATGTTTAAATAAAAAATGTTTAATTTGTTTTATTTTTTATACATTTATTAAACATACATATTCTCACAGTTTATTCAATGCAAAACGCATTTCGAGTTACATAATGTCTGGCGCATGTAGACAAAAATATATGATATATTTTTCATTGTGATATTAGACCTGCTGACGTATGAAAAATAGGTTAGATTGCGATTAAGTAAGTTGAACACATGCATAGGAGGACATAAAAAGTTGTGGTTATAGCGATAACAAAATATTTTTTATAAAATATGTTAGGGATTTAGAATGTTTAGCACCGCATTTTTTTTCTGAATGTACTTGCTGATTTTGCAAGGAAATGCACCGCTATTAACGATTGTAAATACACCGCTGTTCACGGTTGGAAATGCAACTCTGCCTTATAGAGCCAGAGTTGCTAAAAACTCTACACGTGCATTTTTCTGATTGGATAATGGCCTTGCGCGTGGGTTGAATTTCAACTCTGTCTCGTGGAGTTGAAATGTCAAAATAGCTACACGTGCGCTTTTCTGATTGGATAACCAATCATAACGGCATATGTCGTACCACAATTTTGTGGTAGTATGCGTGACGCGTAGATTTTTCTAGAAGAAAAAGAGAAGTAAGAAGAAGACAAGAAGAAAAGAATTCGGTGCAGTTAGTCAGTCGGTGCGTGATCGTTCGATAGTGAACATGTTAAAAAAAAAAGAAAAAAAAATTCCATAAACTTTTAAAAAAAGAAAAAAACTATACATATAAAAAATATACTAAAAATAAAAATTAAAACTAAAATACATAATACTTTAAATGAAAGTTATAATTAACAAATAAAGCTATTTCTTTACTAAAAAAAAAAAAAAAAAAAAAAAAAAAAAACATAACATATATTTCAAAACGAAATAATTAAAGAAGAAGAAGAAAAAAAAAGAAACTGAAATAAATTTCAATTAATATACTATAAAATAAAATAGAATTAATCAAAAAAAAAAAATTAAATTAGTTTTATGTGTAAAAACGTCATGCAAGAGAAATCTCGAAAAGTTTTCATTTAAATAAGAAAAAAAAAAACAATTTGCTTCTAAATATATTAAAAAAAAAGGACAAAGACTATATATCCTAAACTATAAGTTATAAGCTTATAAGTACCAATACAGTAGCAACTGGAAATCATAAAAAAAATAAATCAAACAACCCCCATAGTCTAAATCAAGACTTAATAATATAATTATTATTAAAAGTTAATAAAATAATTATAATTGTATAAATAATAAAAAAATACAAAACAAAAAAAAAAAAAAAAAATTGTCGTTTAACAATGTAGAAGATAATTATTTAATTTAATATAAATAAATTAACCCTTAAAATAGTTTCAATATGCATAACAGTGAATTAAATTAAAAAGGAAATTATATAAGACACAACCATAAGTGAGCTAATTAATTTCTAATGTTTTAACACTTATGTGTGGTATTTTTCTTTCCTTTTGCATAATTTATTTGAAAGTGTAATTATAAACAATAAAATTTAATTAAAAAATTTTTTTTTAATAAAAACAAAAAAATAAATGAATTCTTAAAATTAAAACCCCAAGTGTTCTTTTTCTAAAACACAGACGCGTGGTCATCTAAATCTAAATTAAAAAAAAAAAAGAAAAACAAAAATAACCACAATAAAACAATAATCTTATGAAAATTTTTAAGAAAAAAAAGAATAATTCTACAATTCTCAAATTGTATCTTAAGTAAAAAAAAGGAAAACAGAAAGGTTGTACGTGGATGTGTATGAAATCAAAGTTATGAATAAACAAATAAAAAAAATGCTGATGATATTCGGAAATAAAAATCGCTCAATTAATTAAAATTAAATTGTATTAAATAAAAATATATGAATATACAAATAAAAAAATCCTATCCTTTTTTTAAAAACTGTGAGGTGAGACATTAGAACATACAAACATTTAATGGCATAGTTTCTATAAAAAAAATATGGAAAACGAAACACTAATAAGACAACTTTTCCTAATATCGTTTTGCTAAATATCAATGAATAAATCCTGTAAAAAAATACAAAACGTAACGAACTTTCATTTCTATTAATTAAATCCGTTGAAATTGTTGTGTGAAAAATAAGAATATTACACAAGAAATATTTTTTTTAATGCAAGCTGAGGAAAAAAAATATTAACACCCAAAACATATCATCACCCGGACATTGCCGCTACCACCACCTCATCCCCATTACATTGGAGGCCTCCGGCGCAGCCCATCACTCGTGTGTAAGACACCACCGTTACCTTTTTTTAATTGTCTATATATTTTATATATATTACTTATTGTAGTTATATAAATGTAGTATTTATATATATTCTATACTTATGTGAAATTTATTATATTTATATAAAGTATATTATATACCTTAAATTATATATATACCTACTACTTTCTTCTTTTAATGCATTGAAATGTATAGTTTTTTTCCCATTATTTCGAGTTGGTTTTAATTGCTATTTCTTAAATAAAACAAAAAAAAAATCATGAACACGGAATAGTTTTTTTGTTTTTGCATAAGGCGAAGGTTCACCGTATGGCGATATAAGTAAGAATGTGATCGACAACGTAAGTATTTCTTTGTTGCAACTCTTTCTCCATTTGACATGTATGTATTTTCTATGCTTACGCTTCGTTAACTTTTGGGTCAAGAACCCCCACGTCACTGAGTTAGCGGGACATTTTCCATACATGCCATGTCCCAATTTAACCCTTTTTTTTTTTGTAACATCTAAATTTTGTAATTATGAAGCGAGCGTAACAAATACTAAACTCAAAAACCCCCTTTTTCATTGTGATATTACATCTGCTGACATATGAAAAAAAAATAGTTTATTGTTTTGATCGCATGATCACGTTGCACTAACATGCGCGAGCATGCAAACGCTGATTCAGCATAATTATTTTCGATCAAATTGTTTGTAATTGGAGACGATGCAGGCGTGAAGCAAAAATATTAAAAACCCTTACACTGCAGAATTACCTTCACCTTCAGAACACACCCCCCTGTCGATAAATGAAATTTTGAAATGGTGCTGAATTATAACTGAAGAAGTACTTTTTTCCATAAAAAAATACACAAACACAAACTTAATTGTATTGAGAAATCAGACAATGGTTTGGATGTTGATGGTGTTAAATGCATAAAATCATCATTATTTATCGCATATTTAGTTGAAAACAATAACAAAAATTATTTAATACCTGAAAACTTTTTAACGGAAATCAGAGACAAAATAATTAAATTATTAAGTGATGTAATTAAAAAATATAAAAGCATAAAATTTAACATGGAACTGTTTTGTGAATATATATTAATAAAAGATGATGAAGACAATTGTATGATTGAAGTAAAGTCTCATCAGACTAAAATGAATATTCTTAGTATATATTCAACAAGTGATGACATTCTTAATACTTACAACGAGCAATGTGGTGTTATAATTAAAAAAATTAGTGAGTTTCAGGAGCGTGACAGCGGTTGGGCATTAATTGAAATATCACGTCTTGAGATAAACATTAATCAATATAAATGTATAAAAGGTTCCCAATACATCCCCCTTCCAGCGCAAATACAGAGAAAGCATGCATGCATCAATGTTGAAAATAATGATGAGTATTGTTTCAAATGGGCAATAACATCAGCATTATATCCAATGGAAGTCCATTCAAATAGAATGGCGTCCTATAATGTTGTTAACATAAAAGATGAAATTATAAGACTGGAAAACAACATTGAATTAAATTTTACGAGCTTGAACTTTCTGCTTCCAGTTAATCAGATAAAAGTATTTGAGGCAAACGATCCTGAATTGAGTGTTAATGTATTTGCATTAGATAATGAGAATAATATAATCGGTCCATATTATTTTTCGCAACAGGAAAAATCTAAACATATAAACTAGCTGCTGTTGGAAGATGGGGAAAAACTCCATTATGTATGGATTAAAAATATATCAAGGTAAATATAAAGAAAGAAATATATATATAACTTGTACTAATTAATTTGTTCCTTTATATTTACAGATTAATTAAAAGTCAACTAACAAAACACCGCCGATGTATTTATATATGTAATACATGTTTAATACATTTCCATAATGAGTCATACCTGGAAACTCATAAGAAAGAATGCAATAAGATGGTAACTAAAATGCCTAGTATAGAAAACAGTATGCTTAGTTATAAAAATTTTAAAAAACAATTGAATGTACCTTTTGTTGTATATGCTGATTTTGAATGTATTCTAAAATCAATTAATGTACAAAATTCAACAAATGTTAAATCAGTACAAAAGCATATTCCATTTGCTTATAGTTATTATATTAAATGTTCATATAATTCAGATTTAAATATTTTTAAAATTTACAATGGTAATAATGCACCGCAACATTTTTTTAAAAGCTTAGTTAACGATATTTTAGATATTTACACTGAACTGTTATTAAACCTATGAATTCCTTAACGCCATCCATTAACCGCCATAACCATTGTCATCTAACCGGTGAATATAGAGGTGCTGCTCATAAAAAGTGTAATTTAGAATATCAAATTGCGAATTTCAATCCTATATTTTTTCATAATCTTTCAGCATATGATTGTCACTTGTTTGTTAGAGAGCTTTCATCAATTGAAAGCGATATAAATATTATACCTGTAAATAAGGAACTTTATGTATCTATATCAAAAAGAATTACTGTAAATGAAAAACAAACTATTGAGTTACGTTTTCTCGATTCATTTAGATTTATGCCATCTAGTTTAGAAAAATTAGCAACTTGTTTATCCGACAACGATTTAACTATAATAAAATCAAACTATTCAAATGATGAAGAATTCAATTTAATGAAACGTAAAGGTGTCTTTCCGTACGACTACTTAGATTCTGAAAATCGTCTCAATGAAACTCAATTACCTCCCATTTCTGTTTTCTTTAATAAAATAACTAACGAGTCGTGTAGTGTCTCTACACTACATAATGTGTATAATCCTCTGATTATACACATGCACAAAAAGTATGGAAGACATTTAAATGTACAACGTTAAAGGATTATTTACTTTTATATTTAAAGGTAGACGCTCCTTTACTCTGTGACATATTTGAAAATTTCCGACAAGTATGTAAAAACATTTATAATTTAGATCCCTGTCAATATTATACTACTCCTGGTCTATCCTGGGATGCAATGTTGAAAACAACTCAAATAGAATTAGAGCTGTTAACTGATATTAATATATATAATTTTGTTCTTCGAGATATCAGGGTTCTAACAGATATTCAATAGCAAATAATAAATATATTAGTGATTATGATTCTAACACGGAATCAAATTATATAATATATTTAGATGTAAATAATTTATATGTCAAAATACCTTCCATATAAAAATTTTAAATGGGTTGTTAATAGTATAGAAGAGGATTCTCCATTGGGTTATATATTAGAAGTCGATCTAGAATATCCATCTGCATTACACGACTATCATAATGATTTACCATTTTCTGCAGAGAATAAGAAAATTGAAAACATGAAACAGCGAAAATTAATAACAGATCTGAATGATAAGAAAAACTATATTATACATTATAGAAATCTACAACAATGTTTAAAACATGGTTTGATTTTGAAAAAAATCCATTCTTGAGTTTAGTCAGTCTGATTGGTTAAAGAAATATATTGATTTGAATAATCATTATAGAACACTAGCTAAAAATTCATTTGAACAAAATTTTTTCAAATTATTAAATAATGATGTATATGGAAAAACTATGGAAAATGTTGATAAGAGGAAAGACATTAAAATAGTATGTGAATGGGAGAGTAGAGGTAAAAAATTAGGTGCTAGAGCTCTTATTGCTAAACCTACTTTCCCTAATTCACTCAAAATTTATGAAAATATGCATGCCATCCAAATGAATAGGACTAAAGCTGAATATAATAAACCAATTTATATTGGTTTTTCAGTTTTAGAAATATCCAAACGGAAAATGTATAGTTTTCATTATGATTATATAAAACCTAAATATTGTGAAAACCTTCAACTCAATTACATGGATACTGATTGCTTTATTTACGACATCAAAACAGATAATCTATATAATGATATAAAAAACGATATTAGTACACATTTTGATACATCTGCATATTCTAAAGACAATCCATATAATTGTCCGCAAATTAATAAAAAAGTATTAGGGATGATGAAGGATGAGTGTAATGGTAAAAATATTAAAGAATTCATTGGTTTAAGAGCAAAAATGTATTAAGTAAAAATTGATAGAGTTGATACCGAAATTAAAAAAATTAAAGGTGTTAAACAAAGTGTAACTAAAAAATTAAGTATAAACGACTTTAGGAAATGTTTATTAGAGAAAAAATTATACTAACACAATGTATATATTCAGGTCTAAGGTACATCAAATTTATACACAATATATTAGTCAACTAACATTAAGTTATTTAGATGATAAGCGATATATTAAAGAAAATGGTATCAATACATATGCATGGGGACATTATAAAATAAATTCTCCATCAACATCACCATCATCAAATTTAAATTTATATAGAGAATTTATGCAAGACGATGATGATGATATTTTTTTAAATGTAAATATATTGATTAAGTAGTTTATAAGAATCTAATATGAAATAATAAAGTACATACATATTTATATATTTGAAAATAAATCAGTTTTTTATTTCTTATCAGATGTAAGAATTATTGAAAATTTGTAGAAAAAGGGAGTAAGTTAACAATATAGCTCTTATTTAAAAAGTAAAATGTCAAATTAGTTTTTCATTTAATATAATTTTATATTTAACCAACAAAAAAATTTTGTCTTCTTATTTATGTAGATTTTCTCCATATGAACATCAAAACACTTTTTAAATTTAATTTTAAAAATAATATTTTATTGATTAATTAAAAGAACGATTCAAAGTTTACATTTAAAGATGCTCTTTTTCACAAAAAAAGGGTTTTACAATTTCTTCACAATTTCTTATTTAAAAAAAAAGATAGTTCACATTAAAGGATGATTTCAAAATTATTTCACAATAACTTATTTTTTAAAAGGATAGATCACATTTAAGTATATTTTCAAATTATTTCACAATATCTTGTTTTTAACAAGGATATTTTACATTTAAAGATGTTTTATGTTTTACAGACAATTACGTTTTTTATTTCTTACTTTCACACTTGATTTCTCTATGTCAGTTTGAATACTAACCATTTCGTCCTCACAAAATATATGCTCAACTTCATTCGTTAGTCGTTATTATTTCGTCAATCGTCATTATTGTCTAAGCCTACTATGTTTAGTCGTTAGTCATTGGTATTTCATTATTCGTTGTTATTGGCTAAGCCTACTACGTTCAGTTTGTTAGTTGTTATTATTTCGTCAATCGTTATTATTGTCTAAGCCTATTATGTTTAGTCGTTAGTCATTGGTATTTCATTCGGCCTTATTATGAGTGTCGTTTTTTTATTACGAGAATTGTCGTAGTCGTTGTCGTTTTTAATTTTGTTTGGTATCACGTAAAATTTACGACAACGAAATTTTTGTAAAAGATCGAAAATAACAGATTGTTTCATAATTCTCACGATTTTAAATATTTATGAACTACCTGTGGTAATTCCGTGGACTGTATGGGGGGGATAAGAACACACAAAAAAAAGGAGATAGGCTGTTGCTCAGGTCACTAGAAAAAAATGGGAACACAAATTAGAATCGTTCTAACATGACACTGGAACACAAAGAAACACTTTCCTTTATTTTTGACCTTTATGTTAAATTTTGTAGCTTCAGTGATTTTCCTTTTTTTTTCCTCAATAAATCTATTAAATTCAAATTCTGTTGATTTCTATTTTTTTTGTCGTTTACTTTCACGAATTTCTTTATTTTTAATTATAACTTATATTATTTCTTTTATACATATGTCATTCAAAAATATCACAATTAAAAAAAATTGCACTGAAAAATTAAAATTATTTAAAACAAAATCACAAAATAGTTGCATCCTGCCGGATGATACAAAAACGAATGATAATTAATTAAACAAATTAATAAAAACAAAACAAAAACGAATGTCAAAAAAAAATATATAAAGCTTTATTATATACGACAGCGCCCTCTGTTGTTAATTTGTCATCATTTAAACAATCCTGTTTATGTCGCCAAGGATGGGAAGTTTGGACTATCAGACATAAACAACCTGTTTACGAAAACTGTCAAAAACTGCTGTTTGGCGGTATAAAAAATTTTATTTAAATACATATAAACTAAATTTATGGTTTGTGGATATTAAAGCAAAATAAATTTATTAAATTAAAATGTTAAGCGTTGCTGCATTTTCATCTTCTGAAGATGAAGAATATACCACAGCGGAAATAAATGGTATTCGGAGACAATTACGGGAACGGTCCAACGTATTTGCCATGCCAGATTCCAAGTAAGTATAGAAATGACTAAACGTCATAGAAATTTATACGATTTTTTCTTAAGGTTTGTAAGGTACTTTAGAATAAATAAGGAGGGATTTAAATATGTTTTAGACAAAGTTGGTTCTAAACTAAAAGAACCGACAAGGTCTACATGTGTGCCAAATATGTTGAAGCTTGCAGCAACAATGCGGATACTCGCTGAGGGTAGTTACCAAAAAGGTGCTGGTAATGAGTACAATATTAGTATGAGCCAGTCTTCAGTTAGCAATGCATTCCATGAGTGCATAGATGCTATGTACAACGTACTTTGCCCAGAATGGATTTCGTTTCCAACAAAGGAAAATGAAAAATACGAGATAAAAAAATTTTTTTACAATAAAACTGGGTTTCCAGGTGTAATAGGATGCATAGATGGAACCCATATAAATATAATCTCACCAGAAAAGGATGCACAATTTAAATACAGAAATAGGAAAGGGGTCTACAGTCTTAATGCAACAGTGGTAAAATTTTTAGTTTAAAACTGAAAAATTTAATACTAATTTTTTTTACTATGCATAGGTGTGTGATCATAAGCTCCGAATAAGATATATATCATCGCATCATCAGGGATCTGTTCACGACTCCTTAGTGTGGAACACCAGCGAATTAAAACAATTTTTAAGAGATCAATATGATAATGGCGAAAGAAAAACTTGGTTATTAGGTAAGTTAAGATTATGTATCATATTTTACTTAAAAAATTTATAATGTGCTTCAGCAAACTATTAGAACTTAAAACCATTCTATGTCATTTGTAGGAGACGCCGGGTACCGTTTAGAACAGTTTCTGATAACGCCATTTAGATCCGCTGTAGAAGGTTCTTCAGAAAGTCGTTTTAACTATATACATGCACGAACTAGAAACATTGTTGAACGAACTATTGGTGTTCTAAAAAATAGATTCCGGTGCATACTAGGTGCAAGACAGTTGCATTACACACCAGATACGGCTGCTAGAATTACATCTGCTTGTGCAGCTTTACACAACATATGCATTCAGTACAAAACTGAAATTCCTCAAATTGATGTAATGGATGAATTACCATCAACCAATTCTGTCGCAGATGACGATTTAAACGCAATAAATATACGATCATCAATAATGCAATCTTTAAATATTTAATTCAGTTTTATTGTTAAATATGTTTTAAAAAAAAGATAATAAAATAACAAAAATTAAAAAAGCAAAACAAATTCAAATAAAATTTACATTTTTTTTAACTTATAAAAAAAACAATAAAAATATAATTATACAACACATGTATTAAATATGAAATTCATAAATTGAAATTATTCATAAACTTTCATCTATTTCAAAATTCTGTATACCATTTCTAATTTCATCTATACCATTTCTAATTTCATCTTTTTTCAATTTCAATTTCCTCTTTTCTAAGTTTTAAAAGTTCTCTTCTAAATTTGCGTTGATACCTTTCAATTTCAGCTAAAGAATGTCTCACTTCTGTGTACAATGCGGTTTGGACTTCCAATTGCTCCTCAAGAAGATCATCTTTTGTTTTTTTCTTAGTTGGGGTCTTCTTTATTGATGGTGTTAAACTTGGTTCTCCAAGAATCTGATTTTGTGTTAATTTTTTGGTGGGAGTTTTTTTGTTGACTGTAATGAACGTACTTCTTCAACAACATCATAGTTTTGTATGGATGTCTTTGTAGGAGTTTTTTGTGTTAAATGTAAGGCGCTAACGATTTTAGGACCAGTATTGTGTTGTTTTGGTTTTGTGGAGTGATTTGAGCAGACTGGTTCGTTGTTTTCTAAATTATCAATCTCTGGTATATCCTCCTCGTTTTCGTAATTTTCATTTTGGCTACTACGTTTGATACCAAATGCACCGTCACCTGCATTTACAATTGAATTAATTTGTAATAAATTGGAGGCAGCTTCTTCTGTTGGGGATAACACATATTGTTTAAAAGAACCACCCCCGGTAGCACAACATTCGGCTTTATTGTAAGTTATTTTTTTTTTATTTTAAATTTATAATCTGCCCAAACCTTCATCCATCCTTCCCCATTACGCGATGGTGGTCCTAAAATGTTTAGTTCTTCAGCAATTTTGTTCCACTCCCCCTTAACGTTTATTTTCTTTATGCCACTACTAAATCCTTTGGCCAAGAATGGATTTTGCTCCAACAGTGACACCATTCGGCTAAATTGCCTGGTGTTTGTGATTTTAGTTCTAAAATAAATTGAATTGTAATTAAAAAATATAAATTTATCATAATTAAATAGTTTTAATACTTACTTTTTAGCTATATCCATTTTGATATATTTTTTTTTTTGATTATTTCTGAACTGTCGTCAACAAAATCTTTAACGACGATTTTTCAATTTTTGACATTTAAATACGACACCTGTGGTACCGAAATTTGTAACAAAATTTCCAACAGTGTTGTATTTTTGTCGTTTTTCGACATTAATAATACCTATTTAAATATACGCCTTGTTTACGACACGACAACGACAACCATAATAAGGCCGATTATTTGTTAGTTGTTATTATTTCGTTAATCGTTATTATTGTTAGAAGTAAAACACGTTATGGAGTATTTAATGTGTATTAGAGAAAAGTATTTAGCAAAATAGTAGATATTGTACATTAACATATGTAATTTATAGAATAGGAATAACGGGTAAAAATATATGTATATAAGAAAACGGATTGCAGTTTGCCAATATGATTATGACACGTCACCATAACATTTGACAATTGCTGCAATAATATGTTAACATAAGATTTGACAATTGCTTCAATAATATGATTATTTAGTGATGTCAATTAAACAATATTTTTTAACAATTATGTCTAAGCCTACTATGTTTAGTCATCAGTCATTGGTATTTTGGTTAATCGTTATTATTGAACAAGCCTACTGTGTTCAGTAGGGTTGGCCACTTCTCGTCCGTCTAAGCTCCGGTTCTACATTTATACAGGAAACTTTTTTCAGGTATATATTCAAATTATGATAAAACAAAAAACAATAGCACAACTTGAAACTTCATCTAAATTTCAAGGTTTTTCTTTAATCATAATTTAAATTAACGTTAAAATATTTTGCTTTAAATATTTAAGAACAACCATGAACCACTTTCAAGTTTATTTACTCTGAATTTGTCTGGGGTTTCATGTTTCCTGGAATTTCTTACACGCGTGACAAAATGCATATCAAAAATAGGAAAAAATGCATACATCCAGCAGAAATAAAAGCAAATAAAAAATTATATGAAGAAATAGAATTAGAGTTATTAGTGTGATCGTTTTAAACTGATAAGAAAGGGTAGGTTGGTTGTGTGATTGTGTTTTTATTTTTCGTGTTATATAGTGTTAGAGAAATAGAAAAGATATGTGCACCTGTGTGATCGTTTTCGTGGGATAATAAGTCTTGGCACGTGTTGGTCATGATCAAATGTTTAAGAAATAGAAATATTGATGTACATGTTGTTGTTGGTATATTTCTGTGTTAGAAGGATCTTTAATTTTAAACTGATAAGAAAGGGTTGGCTGGTTGTGCCTGTATAATTTTTTTTTATACATGACGTGCACTTGCGCGATCAGTTTCTTGAGATAAGAAATTCTTGTCATGTTTAGTCCTTAGGATACACACGATAAGAGATTTATATGTAAAAATAATGTTGACACTTATGATTAGGGACATTATAAAATAAATTCTCCATCATCATCATCAAACTTAAATTCATATGAAGAATTTATGCAAGACGATGATGATGAAAGGTTTTTAAATGTAAATATATAGATTAAGTACTTTATAAGAAAGTAAGTGTAAAAAAAAATTAAGAAAAAATAAAAATGTAAATCTACCTATTTATATACATTCACATTTGTTTTACACATAATAAAAAAATTTAAAAAAAACATCTTTTTTTGTTGTTTCATTTCAAATTTTGATTCAGTTTAATATTTATTCATTTTTCCTTTGCTTTATATTTGGTCTCGATCTGCTTTGCACCTGATCTCTGGTCTCGATCTGCTTTGTATCTGATATCGATCTGCTTTGTATCTGCTCATGATCTGATTTATTCCTGATTCCGGTCTGCTTGATGTCTTGTGTATATATCTTTTGATATTGAATATACTATTTCGAGTTCTCTACAAACTTCATTCAATTAATTTATTCCTTTGCCTCCTCTTGCTAACCGTTTTGAAGTTTTGTACCTGGTCTATAACACTGACTGATAACCAGGTAGATATAATTCAATAGGTAATTTGTTTATTAAGTTGACACTAGCAGGCTATACCAGCTGGTATACAGTTACAGTTACAGAAGACAAAATTTTTTTATTGGTTAAATATAAAATTATATTAAATGAAAAACTAATTTGACATTTTACTTTTTAAATAAGACCTATATGTTAACTTACTCCCTTTTTCTACAAATTTTCAATAATTCCTACATCTGATAAGAAATAAAAAACTGATTTATTTTCAAATATATACATATGTATGTACTTTATTATTTCATATTAGATTCTTATAAACTACTTAATCAATATATTTACATTTAAAAAATATCATCATCATCGTCTTGCATAAATTCTCTACATAAATTTAAATTTGATGATGGTGATGTTGATGGAGAATTTATTTTATAATGTCCCCATGCATATGTATTGATACCATTTTCTTTAATATATCGCTTATCATCTAAATAACTTAATGTTAGTTTACTAATATTTTGTGTATAAATTTGATGTACCTTAGACCTAAATATATATGTACATTGTGTCATAGTATAATTTTTTCTCTAATAAACATTTTCCAAAGTCGTTTATACTTAAATTTTTAGTTACACATTGTTTAACACCTTTAATTTTTTTAATTTCGGTGTCAACTCTATCAATTTTTACTGAATACATTTTTGCTCTTAAACCAATGAATTCTTTAATATTTTTACCATTACACTCATCCTTTATCATCCCTAATACTTTTTTATTAATTTGCGGAAAATTATATGGATTGTCTTTAGAATATGCAGATGTATCAAAATGTTTACTAATATCATTTTTTATATCATTATATAGATCATCTGTTTTAATGTCGTAAATAAAGGAATCAGTATCCATGTAATTGAAGGTTTTCACAATATTTAGGTTTTATATAATCATAATGAAAACTATCCATTTTCCGTTTGGATATTTCTAAAACTGAAAAACCAATATAAATTGGTTTATTATATTCAGCTTTAGTCCTATTCATTTGGATGGCATGCATATTTTCATAAATTTTGAGTGAATTAGGGAAAGTAGGTTTAGCAATAAGAGCTCTAGCACCTAATTTTTTACCTCTACTCTCCCATTCACATACTATTTTAATGTCTTTCCTCTTATCAACATTTTCCATAGTTTTTCCATATACATCATTATTTAATAATTTGAAAAAATTTTGTTCAAATGAATTTTTAGCTAGTGTTCTATAATGATTATTCAAATCAATATATTTCTTTAACCAATCAGACTGACTAAACTCAAGAATGGATTTTTTTCAAAATCAAACCATGTTTTAAACATTGTTGTAGATTTCTATAATGTATAATATAGTTTTTCTTATCATTCAGATCTGTTATTAATTTTCGCTGTTTCATGTTTTCAATTTTCTTATTCTCTGCAGAAAATGGTAAATCATTATGATAGTCGTGTAATGCAGATGGATATTCTAGATCGACTTCTAATATATAACCCAATGGAGAATCCTCTTCTATACTATTAACAACCCATTTAAAATTTTTATATGGAAGGTATTTTGACATATAAATTATTTACATCTAAATATATTATATAATTTGATTCCGTGTTAGAATCATAATCACTAATATATTTATTATTTGCTATTGAATATCTGTTAGAACCCTGATATCTCGAAGAACAAAATTATATATATTAATATCAGTTAACAGCTCTAATTCTATTTGAGTTGTTTTCAACATTGCATCCCAGGATAGACCAGGAGTAGTATAATATTGACAGGGATCTAAATTATAAATGTTTTTACATACTTGTCGGAAATTTTCAAATATGTCACAGAGTAAAGGAGCGTCTACCTTTAAATATAAAAGTAAATAATCCTTTAACGTTGTACATTTAAATGTCTTCCATACTTTTTGTGCATGTGTATAATCAGAGGATTATACACATTATGTAGTGTAGAGACACTACACGACTCGTTAGTTATTTTATTAAAGAAAACAGAAATGGGAGGTAATTGAGTTTCATTGAGACGATTTTCAGAATCTAAGTAGTCGTACGGAAAGACACCTTTACGTTTCATTAAATTGAATTCTTCATCATTTGAATAGTTTGATTTTATTATAGTTAAATCGTTGTCGGATAAACAAGTTGCTAATTTTTCTAAACTAGATGGCATAAATCTAAATGAATCGAGAAAACGTAACTCAATAGTTTGTTTTTCATTTACAGTAATTCTTTTTGATATAGATACATAAAGTTCCTTATTTACAGGTATAATATTTATATCGCTTTCAATTGATGAAAGCTCTCTAACAAACAAGTGACAATCATATGCTGAAAGATTATGAAAAAATATAGGATTGAAATTCGCAATTTGATATTCTAAATTACACTTTTTATGAGCAGCACCTCTATATTCACCGGTTAGATGACAATGGTTATGGCGGTTAATGGATGGCGTTAAGGAATTCATAGGTTTAATAACAGTTCAGTGTAAATATCTAAAATATCGTTAACTAAGCTTTTAAAAAAATGTTGCGGTGCATTATTACCATTGTAAATTTTTAAATATATTTAAATCTGAATTATATGAACATTTAATATAATAACTATAAGCAAATGGAATATGCTTTTGTACTGATTTAACATTTGTTGAATTTTGTACATTAATTGATTCTAGAATACATTCAAAATCAGCATATACAACAAAAGGTACATTCAATTGTTTTTTAAAATTTTTATAACTAAGCATACTGTTTTCTATACTAGGCATTTTAGTTACCATCTTATTGCATTCTTTCTTATGAGTTTCCAGATATGACTCATTATGGAAATGTATTAAACATGTATTACATATATAAATACATCGGCGGTGTTTTGTTAGTTGACTTTTAATTAATCTGTAAATATAAAGGAACAAATTAATTAGTACAAGTTATATATATATTTCTTTCTTTATATTTACCTTGATATATTTTTAATCCATACATAATGGTATTTTTCCCCATCTTCCAACAGCAGCAAGTTTATATGTTTAGATTTTTCCTGTTGCGAAAAATAATATGGACCGATTATATTATTCTCATTATCTAGTGCAAATACATTAACACTCAATTCAGGATCGTTTGCCTCAAATACTTTTATCTGATTAACTGGAAGCAGAAAGTTCAAGCTCGTAAAATTTAATTTAATGTTGTTTTCCAGTCTTATAATTTCATCTTCTATGTTAACAACATTATAGGACGCCATTCTATTTGAATGGACTTCCATTGGATATAATGCTGATGTTATTGCCCATTTGAAACAATACTCATCATTATTTTCAACATTGATGCATGCATGCTTTCTCTGTATTTCCGGTGGTAGGGGGATGTATTGGGAACCTTTTATACATTTATATTGATTAATGTTTATCTCAAGATGTGATATTTCAATTAATGCCCAACCGCTGTCACGCTCCTGAAACTCACTAATTTTTTTAATTATAACACCACATTGCTCGTTGTAAGTATTAAGAATGTCATCACTTGTTGAATATATACTAAGAATATTCATTTTAGTCTGATGAGACTTTACTTCAATCATACAATTGTCTTCATCATCCTTTATTAATATATATTCACAAAACAGTTCCATGTTAAATTTTATGCTTTCATATTTTTTAATTACATCACTTAATAATTTAATTATTTTGTCTCTGATTTCCGTTTTTTTTTTTTTTTTTTTTTTTTAACCAACACTCAGGGGATGGCCCCTATTCATGCAGTGCATTGTGCAGGTTTAGGAAAACAGGTTATAGGAAGGAGGAAAGAGGGTGTAGTGTTTATGGACATTTGATTTAAATTCACCAATATCGTAATTGACGGGAAAAAATCTCGCAGGAAGATCATTCCACAAGCGAGGAGTGCGGGCAAAAAATGAATTCTCCCTGTAATGCATTGTGCGGTTCATTGAACAATCAACCACAAAAGAATGTGCTCTGTGAGAAGCTCGAGTACCACGTAAAAATATGTGGTTATCGGGAACCAAGCCCTTTATCTCTCGAGAACATCTCCCATTATAGTACCGATAGAACAGTGAAACACACGCCACATTGCGACGATGCTCCAACGAATCAATAGAGTTGGATACCCTACTGTCATTAATAAGCACCTTCGCCCTCTCCTGTACGCGGTCGAGAAGCTTCAAAATAGACTTTGGAGCACCGGCCCATACATGAGAGTTGTACTCCATCCGGGGTCGGATAAAGGTCCTGTAAATAGTAAGAAGGTCGGATGGAGTGAAGTATTTCCTGCACCGTTTAAAAAACCAAGGCACTTGAATGCTTCCTTCGACACTCGAAAAATGTGATCGTTCCAACGAGCATCACAACTAATTCTCATGCCCAGAACATCAAGAGCACCCGCCTCCTCAATATTTACATTACCAATAAATGCAGATGACAGAACACCAGAGCCAGCATCACGCCGGTGCGTCAAAAAACAACTTTGGGTCTTGCGAGCATTGAAATTGACCCTGTTCGCGCGGCCCCACTCAGAGATTGCTATCAGGTCACCTGTGAGTGTGTCATTCATGTTCGACCTTCTTGCCCCAATCTCCAAAAGGCTCGGCCTCCGATCAAATGAATATGAATGACAAATGTTGCTGTCATCCGCAAAAGAGTAAATAGGATTCGAAGTAATAGATAGAAGGTCATTAAGAAAAACAAGAAAAAGAGTAGGAGAAAGAACGGAGCCCTGCGGTACCCCTGAATTTATACTGAACTCGTCGGAAAAGACGCCATCTATAACAACTCTAATAGTGCGATCTTTGAGAAAGCTCGATATAAATCGAGAGAAGTGACTACCGACACCAAAAGCAATTAACTTCGATACCAGAGCCTCATGCCAGACCCTATCAAACGCCTTTGAGATATCCAGAGCAACAACCTTGGCCTCACCAAAGCGGTGAATGGAACCATTCCACCTTTCAGAGAGTAAAGCCAAAAGGTCACCAGTAGAGCGTCCTTTACGGAAACCGTACTGACGATCATTTAGCAAACCGTTGGACTCCAAATACCTCACAAGGTGGTGATTAATCATGCTCTCCATCACCTTTGAAAGAGCAGAACAAACAGCTATTGGGCGGTAGTTTTCAGGGTTGTTAGCCTCACCCTTCTTAGGGATTGGCGTAACATTAGCAAGCTTCCAACATGAAGGAAAAATACCGGCACGATACGACAAACAGAAAAGCTTAGCTAATGGACGGGCCAACGTCGAAGAGCACTGTTTCAGGACCAGTGCTGGTATACCATCCGGCCCAGAAGACTTGTTCACGTTGAGATTCGCAAGAACCCTCCTAACTGCCCTGGCTCGAAAGAATATACTAGGCATAGTGACTGATACTCTTTCGAGTTCGGGTTGAGGTTGAGTGCTCGCCGGTAGGTGAGAGTTACCTGCAAACAATCTAGCCAAAAGGTTTACCTTCTCAATCGGATCAACAAATGTTTTGTCATTCATTATAAGAGTTGGAATCGAACTAGTATTATTCCGTAAACTCTTAACACATGACCAAAAGCTCTTCCCCCCCCGAGGGAAAGAAAGAACTTTAGTACGAAGACGCTGCTCGTATCTCAGTACTGCGGCACACGAGGATCTCGCCTGCTCTGATTTCCGTTAAAAAGTTTTCAGGTATTAAATTATTTTTGTTATTGTTTTCAACTAAATATGCGATAATTCTATTATTAAATGATGATTTTATGCATTGAACACCATCAACATCCAAACCATTGTCCGATTTCTCAATACATTTACAGTATTGTTCGAAACCTAAGCAACTTTTTCTTAGTAAGTAATCATGGTCTTATATATTCTTTTTAAATTAATTTATGAAAAATATTTATTTTATTTACTATTACACTATGTGTCTATATTCTAAAAATAACAACAAAACTTAAATTATATTTCCTTAGAAAAAATAAAAAAATAAAAACTAAATTAACTCAAAAAACAGCTGTTCGAAACCTAAGCAACTTTTACATTGTCGTATTTTTTTGCTAGAATTAAAGAACAATAGCAACAAAAAATTAATACAAAAAGTTAAATCCCGTTATGATTGATACAGAAAAATTAAATTTTGGTGGGTTTTGTTCATTTAGTAGCAATTATTTTGATGTGAAGCTATGACGCGTACACGTTAAGGAAAAGCTTTTAAGCTAAAAATAATCGAACTATTTAATAATGGTACATCCCAAATTAATATAGCGAAACAATTAAATATTAATAAGTCAATAGTCTCGAGACTGATTTCAAAATATAAAGCTACTGGCAAGGTGGAGGAACCCAATACGGGTGGACGACCTCGAAAAACTACTGAACGTACAGATCAACGTATCGCTCATTTGGTTAAGAAAACCCCTTTTATTTCATCAAAAAATATTGTATATCAGCTAAAACTAAATATTAGTTCGTCCACAGTTAGAAAACGATTATTGGAAAAAAATTTAAGAAGTTTCATGCCTTCCAAAAAGCCCATGTTGACAAAAAAACATGTAAAGAAAAGGTTTGTCTTATTACGCAACGCGTAAACTGATTTTCTTAACTTTTTTTTTTAAATTTAGGTTGGATTTTGCTACAGCTCATGTAGATTGGAGTGTAGCAAAATGGAGAACTGTTTTATTAAGCGATGAATCAAAATTAAACTTGTTAAATTCAGATGGAGTGTGCCACGTTCGAAGACCGAAGCGTAAGCGTTTACATCCGCGATATTCAAAAGCCACAATAAAGCATGGAGGTGGGAGTGTGATGGTGTGGACGTGTTTTTCGGCAAGTGGAGTTGGTCCCTTTATAGAAATACAAACCAAAATGGACCGTTTTATTTACAGGGACATTTTAGAGAACCATATGCTTAAATATGCAGAATGGGAAATGCCACTTCGATGGGTGTTTCAACACTCAAAGAAGTTGGTTAAGGATTGGTTATCTGCTAATGGAATTCAAGTCTTGGATTGGCCGTCTCAGTCACCAGACCTGAATCCCATTGAGAACCTTTTCGGCATTTTAAAACGTAGGGTTGGAACACGTCGCTTCAAAAACAAAAATGAACTAATGAACTGCCTAAAATCAGAGTGGGAGGCCACACCAACAACAATTCTAACAAACCTAGTAGAATCTATGCCAAAAAGATGCGCTGAAAGTTGCTTAGGTTTCGAACAGCTGTTTTTTGAGTTAATTTAGTTTTTATTTTTTCTAAGGAAATAGAATTTAAGTTTTGTTGTTATTTTTAGAATATAGACACATAGTGTAATAGTAAATAAAATTAATATTTTTCATAAATCAATTTAAAAAGAATATATAAGACCATGATTACTTACTAAGAAAAAGTTGCTTAGGTTTCGAACAATACTGTAAGTTTGTGTTTATTTGTCCTTTTATGATAACACCAATTTGTTTTTAGAATTTTTTTTCACAATGCTCACAATAAACACTAATTTCACTGTTTTTGTTATCTTCTGCGTGAGAATGTGAGGGACGATGCCATTCCGCATGATTTGAAAAATATTTATTACAAGTTTTACATTTACATGATGTGGACGGTCCATCATGATATAATCTAATATGCCTTCTTAAATTTCTATTCAGAGAGAATACTTTTCTGCAAAATTGACAAATAAAACCGCCAGCCATTTCTTATTTATTTATTTTTTTTTTAATAACTTATAATGTGTTAAATAGATTTTCTTAAACAGGAATATTTCTGTTAACTAACAACTATCGTTATTTATAGCAAAAATTGTTTTAATATACAAGTCAGAGTTGGAAAATTCAGTACTTTTGTACAAGTCAGTGTTGAAAAATTTAGTACTTTTGTACTTTTTAGTACTATTCCACTTAAGAAATACTGCAGTACCTCCGCTATGCTTACAGTACTTTTTTATTATTACAAATTTTAGGTCTTGCGCTTTTCAACTATTAATGCATTAACAAACAAAATAAATAAGTGGTGTGATTAGATCGTAATTCTGATTAAACGGTGTATAGGTATATATATTTTATAAAAGTACTATTTGATGCAAAAAAGTACTTTTTGATGGAAAAAAGTACTTCTTCAGTTATAATTCAGTACCATTTCAAAATTTCAGTTAACGACAGGAGGGGAGGGGGGGGGGGTGTGTTCTGAAGGTGAAGGTACTTCTGCAGTGTAAGGGTTTTTAATATTTTTGCTTCACACCTGCATCGTCTCCAATTACAAGCAATTTGATCGAAAAATAATTATGCTGAATCAGCGTTTGCATGCTCGCGCATGTTAGTGCAACGTGATCATGCGATCAAAACAATAAACTATTTTTTTTCATATGTCAGCAGATCTAATATCACAATGAAAAAGGGGGTTTTTGAGTTTAGTATTTTATAAAAAATATTTTATTATCGCTATAACCACAACTTTTTATGTCCTCCTATGCAGGTGTTCAACTTACTTAATCGCAATCTAACTTATTTTTCAAACGTCAGCAGATCTAATATCACAATGAAAAATATATCATATATTTTTGTCTACATGCGCCAGACATTATGTAAATGTATAAAAAATAAAACAAATTAAACATTTTTTTATTTAAACATTAATCATACCTATATGCTTTGCATATAGGTATACAATAGGTCGATCACAATTCTGCAACGAATTAATTATTAAGAAAACTGTACTTTAAAATCCCTTATCAAAATTATATTTTTCCAATAAAAAAATCATACAAAAAAAATAAAATAAAGAATACAGTCTTTTACGACTATGCTTGCCCCCAAAATTGTATGGATAAAGGAATTCGGCAGATCAAATATCACAATGAAAAATATATGAATTATTTTTTTTTTTTTTGTTTACACGCGTCAGACAGTATGTAACGTGATATGCATTTTGCATTGAACAAACGTGGGAATATGTTTTTTAATTTTTAATAAATGCACTTTTATAACAAATAAAAGAACTAATTAAACATTCTTTTAATTTCAACATTAATCACACTTACATGTAAAGCGTATAGGTATACAATAGATCGATCACACACAATTCTGCAACGATTTAATTAGCTATGCATGCTCCCAAATTTTAACGTACACGCAAAAACAATTTAAATAAAAACAACAACACGTATAACTATATTTCTATTTCTTCAACATTAAATAATATAAAAAAATAAATAAAAATTAAATTAACGAAACCACATCCAAAATTTTTTTACACTTAAAATAAAAACTGTAATATGAAACGTCTTTAAAGTTGTTTCCATTAAAAATATGTTGCTCCCAAATTTGTATGGAAAAATTGCACCCCATACCAAAAACTATGAGCATGCTCCCAAATTTGTATGGAAAAAGTGGTCGAGAAGGTACACAAACATACTACTAACGATGTTTTTTTAATATCAAAATTTTCACATATAACTCGAACAAAATAAGGCAACTTATGTAAAATTCACAAATTTTTTCAGTAACTTTCTACACACTTATATATATTAATTTAATAAAATCTTCTAACCAAGAGTATGTTGCGCAATAACTTCAATATTCATTTTATTTTTTAAATATTAATTGATTTTTTAACTAATAAATTAATACTACCGCAATGTTAGTAGATTTAGGGTCATTATTACAACTTTATGTTAACTAAAGGGAGGATATTAACGGGCAAATAAATTGTTTTTCATTATTATAATGGTGTGATATATTTTAATGGACAATATGGTAGAAGTGAGCTCTAATCTAATGGGAGTATCGTCCTACCGGTAACTTTTAAAGTTAAGTTTATGTTTGCCATATTATATTTTCAATATACATAGAATGTCTGTATGTAAAATATAAGTACATGCAGACATACATAATTGGCCATTACAACACTTCATCACTACTCATGTTGTGAGTGTTAAGTTTATACATGAGTGGCAGGACCTACAGTTTAAAGTCGACTTCGAACTACAGATCTGTGAGAAACATTTCATAGCAATTTTATTTACTCTCAGAGTTTTTGCCGGAAATAAAAATATCTTTTTATATTAGTTTAGTTGTAGAGGTTTGACATGGTGTTTGAACTAGGGATGCCAATCGGGAAATACAAAATTCTGAAATCCCGGGATTGTTAAAAACTTATCCCGGGATTTTTGGAAATGTGAATTCATATTGTTACGCAAAAACAATCAGGTTCAGGTCGTAGTGGTAGCTCTGATATCACAAAGCTCACTTGAGCACGCTTGGCGGCCCGTTGTGATGCCACAGGTGAAACGCAGTCCCTGTACTAACAAAGTTCCGCCAAATCAGGGAACGGAAGAAGTTGATCAGCGCAAGGGCTGCACAACAAAAGCACGACTACCCCGTACTGGAAAACCAGACAGAAAATTCGATGAACGAAGCTATATCCTTAATATCAATAGATGATAGCTCCGAAACGACATAATATCGTTTAATAATAAAAACGATAAACAGAAGCTTTCAGCTACACATATACACGACACAAATACAGACTAACGCATACAATGAACATGATTACTGATAGCCACGCCAACAACTACAACGAACATGTACAAGCAAAGCATCAACAAGTATGACAGGATAAAAAGGGATAGACAAGTAAGCGAACGCAACAAGAACCAATGAGAACATAGTACACAAACAACGTTGCATTAGGTATAGAATTCTCCAGAAGGCGAGAAGGCGAACCTTCTACTTCGAGAACCATCATCAGACTGAAGACGTTCGCATATAAAAGGACAAGACAAGACTGGAAACCACTCAGAGTGAATTCAGTCTGCTTTACATGCAGTTGCGTATGAAGTAAAAGTCGTGGTTCGAAACTGGAAGCAACAATGGAGAAGCTGCAGGAAATACGTGAATCATTCAGGCAAAGAATTACCACTGTCGAGGAAAAGGTGTCAAATATAGAAAAGACCGCCGATGGTAAGCTAGTTACAATGGAGGAGAAGATCAATAATATCCAGAGGCAGCGACCGGAAGCAGTCCGAGTCGTATCAGAAGGTACATGCAGAATAAAACCACCTTGCTTTGATGGTAGCTCACCCCTATCCGTGTTCAAGTTCTAGACAGTAGCCAACAGAAACGGATGGGACGATGAGGAAAAGCGGCGACGAGCACAAGCGAGAGCTGTACCGTATGGAGTTGAGATGCCGGGCGCAAAAGGCAAACGAGTCATTACACACACAACTTTATTGTTGCCGATATTGTGGACGACGTTATCATTATTGCCGATTTTATGATAGCTCATGGCAACAATTTGAATATGGGGCAACAGATTATGAGTTGGCGAAATGTGGAGATACCTCTTAACGTGGAGTACAAGCATCAAGTGCACGTCAGAAGCATAGTTACGGTCGAACAACTCAAACTGCCACTTCAGAGCGAATCACTGATATGGGCACGTGTGGGGGGAAATTGTAAGGAAAACCGCTTGTGGGTTGTGGATCTATGTTGGTGGATAGAGGATCAACAGGAATTTAGTGCAAGTGTGGAGAACTGATGGTAGGTTCCCCATAATTTGTTTTGAAGTTTTTGCGTTATATTTAAAACAGCGAACGCAATTATTAATGATCTTTTTAGCTGTTTGATTACCGGCTATAATCCAAAATTTCCGTTTAACTTAAGTCATAGTTAGAGTCAGACCTCCATGTAAGGCTCGTTTTTGAGGGTCCAGTATAACCAAAGTAGACAATGGATTGTTTCTGCCTAGTAAAATGGGGTGCTTTCTAGAGTATGGCAAATCTGCACTTTCCAGTCTTCCACCAACTCTTAGAATGCCTCTGTCATCCATAAAACAAGTCTTTCTAATGAAATCTTAACTTCGGAAGTTCTAAGGGGTCCAAATAACTTGGAATTGTTCCCTTTACAGTTATTGTAAAACCGTAAGCAAAGTGCACAAATTCTGACTAATTTATTTCATGATGAAAACATTTGGAAAATATGAGGGTATGTTGATTCAATAAAAGCATTGGTTAAAGCTATTTTTTGGCCAACATGAGGGCGGTCCCTTCAAAAACTCTGGCCCATGCCCTATATAGTGTCCTTTACAAGATCTTCTGGTAAAATACCCCTTGAAGCGGAGTCTACAGTGTTATGTGCAGATGGAACATATCTCCATTGCTGAATACTTCAATGTTGCTATATTTCTGTCACTCAGTTTGAAACGTACACACTCCACCGAGAGGGATATTTTCCAATCCAGCTGAGCACCGTAGTACTATCGCTCCAGTATGTTATATTCTCAACACAAATCTCCGACAGAGATTCTTTCACCTTGGTAGTCAATTTTACCAAAAGTGAGGCAGCGCAAAGTTCCAACCGTGGTATAGTTACGGTCTTTACCGGTGTAACCTTTGTTTTTGCTTTGGTGAACAAAAATATTTTTTAAAGAATATATCCGTATGTATACAACTGTATCACTGTATCATTGGATGCATCACAAAAGCAATGCAGTTCCACTGTAGCCGATGAACTATAATTCAAACATCTTTGAATTTTATCCTCTCAAGGCTTTTCAAAGTATTTTTATATTTCAGACAAGTATTCTTATACGTATTGGAACTTCTGAATCCCAATCTAATCCCTCCAACCATAATTTTTGGAAACGGATTTTAGCCATGATAGTGGATGGGGCAAGCTATCCTAATGGATCAAAAAGTTTAGCGGTTTCAGAAAGGATTATACGTTTTGTAACTTTATCGGTTAATGGTGTATTTACTTTAAATGAAAATGTATCAGAATTAGGTATCCTCTGGATTCCTAATGTCTTTACCATATTATCATGGTCAAAATTCAACGATACTGATTTTTCCCTGATTTCTTGAGGAATGTTATGCAAGAGCTCAGCAGAATTACTAATCCATTTTCTAAGATTAAAGGCTTCACTTTTAAGCAAAGTACATACATTTTTCTGCATAGAAATCGCGTCATCCAATGAATCAGAACCAGATATCATCTACAGTGACGAGCAGAAGTGAGTGCATGTTCACAATACTGATTTCGTCATTCATAAAAACAAAACCATACAAGCAAATACAAAAAAAATAGTTTAAATTCTTTATTTTATTATAAACAAATAGCAGTAAAAAAACAATAATTAATGAAATGAATTCAATGAGTTTGAATAAAAAAACGAAAATAACTCACATAAACTCAATTTTGCACGTTTCAAGAAAATTCAAGAAACTAGCCCAATTCCAATATTTAGTCCATAGAAAGTTATTAGAAATAGCTTGATTTACGTGGTTTGAGATGCTTTCTACCAAATGATCAATAAGATCTTTCGGAATTCGATGCCATTTCGAATTTATACGATCCCAAAGTTTGACCATGTTTGTTGAGGCTGTTTCGTACTGTCCGAGCCGGATTTTCACGAATGGTTAAAAATTTTCAATCGGATAGAGGGCCAACATGCCACCATATTAAGCATCCCCAAACCAAAATATTTTCACAGTTTGCTTATTTGTTTAGAATAAAATAAAGAATTAAAATAAAGAATTAAAGTTACGGTGTTTAACTCTTAAATCGAAAATTCATCAGCAGGGCGATAACGCCATAAGATTTGCTGAAAACGTCGATGTTACTGAAAAACTTCAATTTGTCTGAACATTTTCTCAATGTCAGCGCAAAATCCTATTCTATGACGTCTCCACCTGTTGATTATCTGGGACAACTCATTTTCACTGCTGGTCCGGAACAAAGTTCATCATTAAGAGAAGCTTGGCCAGGTAAATGATTACTGCCGTAGAACACAATACGTAATTTAGTTGTAGTACTATTCTCTTTTAAAACTCCATGATGGGGTAAAAGTAAGAATTTTCATGCACATTTGGCGGATAACTCCCTACTTTTCTCATGTGCCCCAATGACTCGTATTTTCGCATAAAATCCTTATATCTTCACAAAATAGCGACTGATTAGCAAAATGATTTTCAATTTGTATTAATCTTTTGTATGCGTTGATAATGATTATTATTCAAATTTATAGATGATGTACCATTAAAAACAAATTTAAATGGTAATTTTCCGATATACCGACCGTTTTTGTCACTCGTCGTTGTGTTTACGAAATATAGCTCACATAATGACTCTTCTTAGGTCAATTGTCTTTTCAATTCAATTTCCTCTTGTTCCCAAAATAATCTGAGAGTATTGTCCAAGTTTAAACAGTAGGTCTCGCCACTCACGTATAAAATTTAGTGGTGTGTGAAGCTAAGTCGATATCCTGACTGAAGGGTTATACTGACCAATTATGTATTTACATATATACAGCTATCTTGGAACTATTTTAACAACAAATGTTGATTACGAAAAGTGTTTTTCAGCGGCAGCGTATGTTGCCAACAAAATTCATTCAAGCCTATCGAATCACATGTTAGATGCTTTAATTTTTTTTTTTGGAATCCAAATAATTTTCTTAAAACTAATGCATTTGCATTTATATGAATAATTTTTATTTTTGTTGATTTACGCTTTTTTGTTACTTTTTGTCTTGCTTTTTTATATTTTATTTTTAATGACATACAATACTGATAGACATAATTGGAATATAAATGATTTTGTTAACAAAATATATTTTTTTCATTCTTATTATTAAAAGAAAATCGCGATTTTTCCGGTAATTCTTCGGGATTTTTGGATCCCGAAATATCCCGGGATTCCGGGATTTTTACAAAATTACAAAATTCTTAATCCCGGGATTTTTAAAAAGCCAACGCAAGATCACTTAGCGGGTATGCAAACAAGCAAACTTGTCGCATTTGGGGCACAGAATATATTGAAAAGCACGCATATATTGAAAAGCCCTCGCACCCAAACCGAGTCACTGTTTGGTGCGGATTTTAGTCCAGAGGCATAATTGGGCCATTTTTCTTCGAAACTGAGCAAGGGGTGGCCGTTATAGTCAACGGCGATCGTTATCGTGCCATGTTGAACGAATTTTTGTTCACAAAAATTGAAGAGGAGGATATTTGCAACATTTGGTTTCAACAGGACGGCGCTACGTGCCACACAGCCGAAACTATACTCCATGTTTTGCTCCCTGTTTTTGAAGATTGCAGCCTCAGAGCTGATGTCGTTTGGCTATCTCAGAGCTGCGATTTGATTTGTGGGGTGCCGTCAAAGATAAGTGTTACGCCGACAAGCCAGAGAAAATTTACGCTTTAAAGAACAATACTCGTGAAGCCATTGGTGAAATACAGCTGCACATAATCGATAATGTGCTAAAAATTGGACCGATCATGTAGGCTACTGAATGGCGAGCCGAGGCAGCCATTTGAATGAAATTATTTTCCATTATTAATCGGAAGGACTGTACTTTCAAATAAATAAAGAAATTTGAGAAAATGTTCAGTAGTTTTTTTTGCAGCATTTAAAAAAAAAGTTATTTGGCGGACCCTTTATATGTATATATATATATATATCTAGAAACTTAGTTCAAGGGGTGGTGTGAAGAAGACCAGATGCCGTGTTTATTTTATTGATGTTTTTTTTCGAGGTCGAGCCGTAGACATTGAGTGCTGTTTCTAAGTGGGGTACTTTTTTCGGCAACAAATAAGCTTTAGGTTTTTCTTAGTTATCGATTCATTTATAAAGTAGTTCCGCAGATGATTTTTTGTAAAAAATAAACACAAAATTTTCATTCGGTCAATTACTTTAACTTCCACGTTTCTAATGTTAGAAATATTATTAAGACAAATTCGTTTTTTGCAAATGTGTAGGAGTTCAGGAAGTATATAAATTGATATAACCTGATCGAAAGCCTTTTCAGTGTTCTCAGAAAGAATTGAACCATGTGTACCATTTTTAGGATTTTGACGCAATCCTTCTTCGAATAGGAAGTAGTGTGTACACCGTGCTTTAGTAAAAAAGCATATTCAAAGTTAGGAATGTTTGATCTAGTGTTCCCCCAAAATCGTTTTGCCAAATTTTTTGGAGACTATACTATACTATATAGGACTTTAACCCTCAAGATTATTAGGTTTCCATATGGTATTGTGTTCTTTGTGTTCTTCCAATTATTAAGGTAGACACCAGGTGTTCAAATGCTGTTATAAAATTCACAAATGTTGTCATGCTATCGGTTGCATCTCTTTAGTGATTTCAACGTCTAACCTAGTTCCAAAAAAAATTTTTTTTGGTCATAATTTCATATTTTTGGCATGTACGTTGAGTAGTGTTCATAAGTAAATTGTTCTTTGTACTTATGATGTTAGGGTCAAAAGCTTCATCCGATTTCCAAAAAGAGACAAAACAATCAGCAATTTCGGATAGATTCCTTAAGCATAAAGTTTTGGTGAACATATATCTTTTGAAAATTACTTACTTTAAGTAAGTTATTAAGGAGTTTGGAAAATTTTTCCAAGTGTTTCTCTTTACTGCCCTACATGCGCTCCTAATTTTTGCACAAATGCTAATATATCGAATTGTATTATTATTGTGGCAAATTCTTTTAAAATTTTTCCATGCTTCATGTTTTTGGCTAATCAATTTTAAAATTTCGAAATTAAAGCAAATTGGACTATTATTTATTTTAGGCTTGGATTCATTTGCTGCTTTTCTAAATACATAACATATATAATTGGTCATTACAACCCTACAGTCTGGATTATTGACCTAGTTTCTCACACCGCTGATGTTGTATGTGATAATTTTATACATAAGTGGCGTGACCTACAGTTTAAAATCGACTCCGAAAACAGATTTTTTGAGAAACTTTTCATGGCAATTTTATATAATCTCAGAGTTTTTGCCAGAAATCTGCTGGAAGGAAATCGCCGAAGAAATACTTTTTGTATTTTGTTTTGATGTCTGGCCTGGGGCTCGAACCCTGGTTTTACGTCTAAAAAGCCAACACACTACCCACTACACTACGGCGGCTTCAAATAACATTTCAATAAAGCTGATCCCATGTTTATGTTCGAAGATATTTCAAACAGGTTTAACGCTAAATGTGCTTTCTTTCGAAAAATAGACCAGCCAGCATTTTTTATATAAAACGGGGCGTAAATTTGCTTGTTGTAGGCAGCTCCATTTCAGATGCGAACCAATAATTATGGAAGATATTGTGACATCTATAGCAGTCAGTGTATTCTTGATGTTAAGTAGAGTAGGGAAACTAAATAGATATTTTGGGAGTTTAAGTCGTCCAGCTGAATATGATCTGAATTTCGAAATATTTATGTGAATTTCTCTATAAACAGATGTTAATATTATATACATAAATACAATTGTTTGAAAGAGAAGACTATTTGGGAATTTAATATGTAGTGTAACAATTAAATTATTTTTGACAAAAATATTTATACCTAGTTTGGCATAGTCGTAGTCATCCGTATTATTGAAATTCTAGAAGGTACAACAGATTAAGAGTTTTATTGATTATGTTTATTTTCTGGAGCACTGTAATGTTGTGTTTTTGTCTAGCAACCAATGGTTTAAAAGAAAATTTATTATTGTAGAATAGAAATGTTAACAATTAAATACATTTTATTTCATTGGATACTGCCCCTTGGGGTCTGTTTCAACATATTTTTATTTATCACCCCTAAATAAATACATTTAATTCCGGAAAACTTTCATACATCATTGAACAAGGATGCGTCGTTTTGTGCTAAAAAATAAGCATCAAATAATTATTAACATCCAGACATGCACTTTTATTAAATCAATATTCGGTTTATTGAGAACAATATGTTTAGCGTTTATTTCACAGCTGGTAAACAAAACAGCTGATTGCTTCAACAATATAAATAAAATACAAACCTTTCTGTTGACCTTCCATTTTTTGTTTGTCGTTGTTTACATTTGAGTTGTCAAATATCAATAGAAAGTGTTCGGAAAAATGTAATATGCTCACTGAACGTACTGTCATAAGTTGTATTTAAAGTTTTAATCAATATTATAACATTTAATGAATTTATTGACCAATAATTAATTGAAATTTTATATGAAATATTGAGATCAATAATGCCGTTTATTGCGATTTACGCAATAAAGGTGCATGTCTGAACATAGTATTAGTAATCATTTACTCAATAATATCTTTATCGGTAATCGGTGAAGAATAATTAAGATCATAATAACCGTTTTTTCTTATTGCACCTTATGGGATTGGGAACGTATTCCGATACAGAAACTCTTTCCCATTTGAGTTTCTAAAATTCTAGACGATAATTGTCATTCTTCATTATCTTTCTAACTTCAATGACTTTCTAATCTTGGAATTGTAGTTGCAGCTCTACTTAGGCAATTTGCTTGATTTTTCTCAAAAAAATGTTGTTTGGTCTTCCTTCCACTTCAATAAGGTGGTAATGGAAGAACCTCGATTACATACGCACGACAAAAAAATGTTGTGACGGCAAATAATTTTAGCGTTTGATGATTTTGCTATTGGGGTAAATAAAAACTTGTTGGAGAAAATGAAAACCTTTTGTCGCAAGAAATTTTCCAACAATATTTTTTTACCGCAACAACATGAAAGTATTTGAAGTTTTTTAACAGAAAAATTAGATTAACTTTTGTCGTTAAAGTTTTCCTCTGAAATAACGGCACATTGAAAATTGTTGTTGAAGTAAATGATTTGTATTTGCAGGATATAAAATTTTTTGTTGCCATGAAATATATTTTTTTTAAATCAAATAATATTACTGTTGTCGTAAAAAAGTGTGCATTTGGCAATGACATGATTGGTAGAGTTGTGCCGCTCTGAACGACTTTATTATCATTGCGATCAGTATTCAGTAGTTTGTCGGTGTGAAAGAAGTGAAAAGTGAGCTTTTTAATTTTAAAATAAAAATTAAAGTGTTTCAAATAAACAAAACAACAATTCCTGAAGACATTTTTCGGGAAACAGTTTGTACGATGGATTTATCCAATGAAGTAGTTGCATTGTTTTCGGCAGAAAATCTGGGTAAGTTGGTGAGATACATTCTTTTCTTGAATTTATTGCATGAAAAATATTTTTACAGATTCGCGACATCTTCATTTCCTTTATTTACTACATGCGGTTATAATTCCCCACGCCTCAACAAAGGAGCGAAACCATCTATATCTGATGCACAAAAGGATATGATTGGGAATATAATAAATATAAACATGGGATGATGATGCCAGATCCCTGGGTGCGAAAGAAACATTACAGCCTAAAACACTAGTGGTTGGATAATCGTTCGATAAGTTAAGCGAATTTTACGTACTTTTTAGTATAGAATGGAAAGCAGTGACGTTTGACAAACGCTCATAGCATAATTCTGCATAAATTTTTAGAGGGAGAAAAAAATGAATTATAGGTGTTTATGTCTGACGATCAATAATTCCCATTCCTGGCGACATAAACAGGATTGTTAAAACGATGGCAAATTCGCAACAGAGAGCGCTGCTGTGCAGAATAAAGCTTTTATACTTTTTAATTTTGTTTTGTTCATTAATTGTTTTTTCACTTTCGTTTTTTTAACATCCGATGGGATGCAACCTAATTTGTCTGCTAATTTGTTCTACTTTCCTTAAAAATTTGTGCAATTAAAATTTATAATTGAAACTTATAATAAACTTAAAAAAATTAATTATTGTGTGGTTTAATGACTAATTGTAAAAGTTGTGGTTTGTGAGAAAATAAAACAATAGAACTTTGTAAACCCAAAAGAGCGGATGTATTTTTATTTGTTTAGGAAAAATAAAAGAATGATATGAATTTGGATTGATCTCGGTAAAACCTTAAAATTAATTTAAATATATTGCCAATGCTTTGGTATAAGTGGAAGTTTATAGAAAAAGACAGTGGTACAGATCCACAAATTAACATTTGGTCCAATCGAACTGGATCTTGGAACTGTGTTCGTTTCTTTTTGGTTGTGCCACAATTTCATATTTAACTTTTCAACTTGACCACTAAAGTATAAGGTAATATTTGGTTCAGACGACTCGATCTTGGAACTGGTTTTTTTCATCCTATAAATTTATGGATTGGTTTTTGCGACATCGCTACACCATCAATTGGTAAAATAACCTTGAGATTATAAGGTAAAGTTGTTTTTGTTTTTTCTTTTATATTTTTTGATTTTTTGTGGTAATTTTATATAGAAGTAAAGTTCTGTTAGAATGGGCAACAAAACTTTGCTTTTATATAAAATTTATAACAGTGCATATATCGCTCTTTTATTGCAACATAGTCATATCTCAAAAAAAATTGAACTTGGCAAAATGCGATTTAAGTTTTCAAGACATCTAATTGCCGCGAATACTTTTTGCTATAACTTCGGTTCAGCTTGGGATATAAAACTGATTTTTTCAACATGTACAGAAAGTTTAAAAGAGCAGATTTGCTTAAGTAACTATAAATTTTAAATTTTTTGAGATATGACTGTGTTGCAATAAAGGAGTGATATATTTACAAAGTAATGTGTGATAATTTCAATAGTACACTTTGTGAATTTATTGAATATAAGAACCAAAGTGTTCTTTTTCTGCACTTTTATACCATTTTGTCTTGGCTTATAACAAAGTCAAAGGTGACTTGGATATCAAATTTTGGTGTGAAGATCACAATCGGTGATCGAGTTCAACCACCCAATTTGATATCAGTTATAAGTCAATAGTTGTTTTATAATTAGTGATGGTGCGTTGGCTAAATAGCAAAGCACATTACCTTTTATAACAATCCTTCAAATTCACAGGATAGATAAAAGGGGTACCCATAAGTACATGTTATTGACTTAAATTTGGAACTTTTTAACAGATTTTAAGCAAATGAGATATTTGTGTTAAAGTAAAGTGTAATAACATATTAAATTTTATTTATAGGCTTTTGTGTGTTTTATTTTATTCTTTTATTTCTTCAAATTTTAAAATCGTTCCGAAAATAACTGTTATTTTTTGAATTTTTGATTAAAAAAAGCAACCGCAAGGAAATGTCGAAGAACGGAACCAAGTATACCATTTTGATTGTCTTGGACCAAATTTTTATAAAATGGAATGCTTTTTAAAAACCTGATTTTTATTTTTTAGAATAAAATAAAAGTTATTTATTCAGTTCCGTACTGCCAAGGATACAGGCATAAAATATTAGAAAGATAATAACCTTAAAAATAAATTAACATAACAAAATTAATAAAAACAAAATTTATAATAATATTACAAAAAAAAAATGTGATTGATCAATTACGTTTGTACATTATTGTTCATTTAAAAATTTAATTATTGCAGTCTTGAAATGCTTTGCATTGCTTAGTAATTGTATGTTGTTCGGGAGTTCATTCCAGAGACGAATTGCATTGATGTAAAAGTGTCTCTCAGATATCCGTTTATGGTATCTAACGCTTTTAATTCTCAAGCCTCTGTTAGACCTTGAAAAAACTCATCTATTAAACAAATAATGGGGTTTCCTAAGATAGATGATCTTATGTAGGTATACCAGAGTACGGCACTTCAACAAATTCTCAAAAGATGTATTATAAATTTGATATGAGAACTCAGATATTCTACTGTACCTTGTACGACCATAAACATATCTAGCAATACTGTTATAAGTGACCTTTAGCCTGTTCCTACTCATCGAGTCACAACTAGAAAACAGTTCACATCCATACAGTAAAGTGGGGATGAGATATGTTTTCGCTAGCAGAATTCGAATATTAAACGGAGTAAAATATTGCGCTATATATACAGTGACGAGCACAAGTGAGTGCATGTTCACAAATCTGAGTTTCGTCATCCACAAAATCAAAACCATACAAGCAAATACAAAAAAAACAAATTATTTTAATTCTCCATTTTATTCTTAACAAATAGCAGTAAAAAACAATAATTAATGAAATGAATTCAATGAGTTTGAATGGAAAAACTAAAATAACCCACATAAACTCAATTTTACACGTTTCAAGAAAATTCAAGAAACTAGCCCAATTTCAATATTTGGTCCATAGACCCTTATTAGAAATAGCTTGATTTACGCAGTTTGAGATGCTTTCTACCAAATGATCAATAAAATCTTTCGGAATTCGATGCCATTTCGCATTTATACGATCCCAAAGTTTGACCATGTTTGTGGGGGTTGTTTCATACTGCCCGAGCCGGATTTTCACGAATGGCCAAAAACTTTTTATCGGATTGAGGTCGGGACTTTGTGCAGCTGTTCCAGCAATTGAAAATTTTGTTTCCCATCCCATATCTTTACAATTTTTGCTGTGTGCTTCGGATCACCATCCTGTTGGAAAATTATTTCTTATTTGGGATAAGCACATTTATCCATAAAATTCGGAAGATGGGCTTGCAGAATCTTTAGATAGTCTTTTTTCACATGATACCACCTACTAAATGTAGAGGGCCAAGAGGCCACCTTATTAAGCATCCCCAAACCAAAATATTTTCACCACTATGTTTAACAGTTTGCTTTATCCTCATTGGTACATATTTCTCAAATAAATATTGTATATTTCCCTGTAAAAAATTAATCTGGTCATCCACAGTAGGCATCAAAAAGGTTTGATTCCATGGTACAGTTACCAACTCCATTTCAAGTGAAGCAAAATCAATGTTTTTAAAATCCCTATATTTAATCACTTGATCCGTTGTTGCCGTTCGAAAATCAAATGAGAGGAAAAGAAGATCATGTTTAGAAAAAGCAGAAGCAGAAAGTTGGTCAAATAAAAGCACTCGATTAGGATTATCAACAAAACACAAATCAATTAATGTACTAGCACCTGATGTGTAGTGCGTAGGCATTGTGCCATTAATCAAATGCAAACCGATGGCACTCATATCCTCTGCCAAACCTCTATCCGAAAGAATATTAGCATTGAAGTCACCTATTAAAATAGTATCCGAATAACCCAAAGTGAGTGAGGGTAATTTATCCAATAAGGGTTTGACATTAATCCTATTGTTTGGTCGGTAAATTACAGCAAGTAAAAGTTTCTGATGGCAACTATAGAACTCAAGAAATAAAGATTCAACACTATTGGAGCACTAGTTCACCAAGTTCACTGTTATCAGTAACTGTAGCCATTCTACTACCAATATCCACTCCCTCATCGACCGCATCTTCCATCTGCAAAGACTGTAATTCTACTCTTTTACAAGAAATTGATGACCTCACGTACATAGCAACACCTCCTGCATTCGATATTCTATCAGAACGAAAAATGCGATAACCTTGCAAATGATAGTAGCTGTCACTAACATCAATTCGAAACTAAGTTTCCGAGATACAAATTACATCCATCTTTGATCCTTCAAAGATAAATCGAAATTCGTCAATTTTCCTGTGAAGGCTCTGGGCATTTATATGGCATATATTAAAACCCAGTGCTGTTCTAGCAAGTATTCTGACCATGGTATAAAGGTTTTCTCTAGAATGAACTACTCCATTTTCACCAAATTGTGACATCAATGTTAAAGAAAAATTTTTGTTTAGCAATGCAAGCGCAAATATGTAGAACAATACAATAATAATTATTGAAAATTACAATATGAGAAATGTTGAAATAGATATTATCTAAACTATAGCAAATAAAAAGCGAAATATATATTTTTAAAACTAAATTAACCATTTTAAATAAGTGCCTAATTTGTCTCTGTTGGGCGAAACATTCCGTGCAGAATTTTGAAATCATCTATGAGTAAAGGGTCATTCTCACCAATCTTCTTAATGTACACAAGGCCTCTATTGATGAATGCTGAAGATATAGCATGACTTCTTTTGAGACATCGTGCATGTAGAAAGATGCGATGATTCTCCCGTGTTAGGTTTTCATTAACATAAAATGGAACAGAACTATCATAATCATAATAGTATTCAGACGCAAGACATCCTTCTTCGACTTCAGATAGCTGGTTATGGATCTCAGTACAAAGTTTCTGTCGTAGGGACTTTTAAACTTAATTATGATGTCAGGGTCTCTAGTTACGGTGCCTTGTCTTTCTCTATCTGCCCTTCTTAAATAATTATTTTTAATATTTACCCGAAATATAGCCTTAATATCAGGAGCAGTAATATTTGAAACTTGACAAAGTTTCAAGTAAATATCAACTAGGTTTCATAAAAGGGATGCCATTGACACGTAAATCATTTGCAACGATTGAGTTCTCCTGTTGTCGGGCATGCTTTTTTAAGGACAATATTTCCTTCTTTAATTCCTCATTTTCATTAGTGATTTCTATTATTTTATCAGACACTGTATTATTTATTTCTCTTACAGCCGATTCTATTGTCTGTACTCTTTCAGTTAAATTATTTATTTCATTCATTGTTGTGCTCAGTTTCTTATTTATCTCACTCAAGAGACGATCTTCGCACTCTTTGAACATTGCTTGTATAGTTGTTTGCAATTGTTCACTTAATTTCTCAAATCTCTTATCCATTATTTGGACGAAGCGAAGTGGGGAATTAGTATTCGCTAATCGATGAGAGTCACAATGTAACAAACGAGGATTTTTTGGAGTATTCTCCATTACATCCTCTCTTGAAAATTGTTGTTCAGTAGATGTGGTTTGTTTATGCATGTTAGATTATTTTTTACTTGTTTTCTTCTTTTAGTTTTGACTACGCAATTTCGCTTTGTACATCGAATTTATTAAATTTAACAAAACTGTAACCCTGTTTATTGTTTTATTTTTGTCTTATGTATTTCTGTTTTCTCAAATAAGGTCACTTTTTGGCGCGAACAGTTAATTTCAGAAAAATTTTTGTTTCAATAGTTTTATATACTGTTTATGTTTTGTTATTGTTTAGTATTTAAATTGGGTTGTTTTTGAGGATACACAATAAAAATAAAAGAAACAGTATTTTCGCAATAATAGGGATAATTTGTTTTATCAGATTATCTTTTTTATCTTAAATCTTCAACTCGCACTATTTTGAGGTAAAAGATATTCTATTTCAAGATAAAACACAAATATTTATCTGCAGATTTGTTATTTTATAAATTGAAAATGGGAAAGCAAAAAAAAAAAGAATTATTTTCGGGCTATATAAATTAAATTTCAAGGATTTTCAAGAGCGTTTTAAAAAACACGTCTGTTCACTTCGATGACTCATCAAAACAATTAAAGTAAATTATGTTAAAAAATTTTAGAGTTAAGTTTTGCAATAAATGTTGATAAATATTATGAATTCATCATGAAATAAAACAAAAATAACTTTTATTTCTGCTCGAAAAAATAAAAGTCAAAAAATAACTTTTATTTCCGCTCGAAAAAATAAAACTCAAAAGTAACTTTTATTTTTGCTCGAAAAAATAAAAATCAAAAAATAATTCTTATTTTGTGACTTTTACGATAAAAGTTATAACAGTTACGGTCCCTGGAATATATTTCATTGATGCTTATAGATCTAATTAAAGTATCGTGGCATTGCTACGAATATTTATTTATTTATAAAGGTTCAATTAGTTGTGACTTAACCATAACTATATAAATCAGCTGTTTTAACCAACTTTATGGACATCACTGTTTTCGATTATAGGTGACTTACCATAATGTCATAGTCATAACGATAACCATATGTACCAATTGAATTTTGGATTTTTGCCATAACCATTAACAGCTGTTTGCTGAATTTACTTACATGTATACACATTTTTTTGTTTACTTTTGTACTTTTGAAAAATACATATGGGCAATTAACGTAAACAGCTGTTTATGGCCATGGCAGCACTGATTGCTGTTAATAGTAAATTTACGGTTATGGATTATGTTACGACTACAGCGTTATGGTAAAGTCAGGACTAATTGAACCTTAAAGCAATGCTGTTCTATCTTTTTATATATGTTTTACACCAGGGGTACACAAAAGTTCCTTATGGAAGTGCAAACCCCAATACTTATAAAGAAAAACAAACTTTTGTTAAATATTTTTTGTTGTGAAAACTAATACATACAAAAAACGTACACTGCAAAAAATTGATTTTATTTTGTGTTACTTTGAATTATTAAATATACATATTTAACATATTAAACATTTTACTTCACCTATAAAATTATAAGTAAAAAAATGAGAGTGATCATACAATAATTTTTCTGTGAATAATATACGTTTACATTTTAAAACTAACACCTTTTTTTCCAAGTGTTTTCAAACCACACTTTTATAAATGATGTGCGAAAAACAAAATCCATATTGATGCTCGTGTTGTCAATGTTTACCAGCAAAGTATACGAAAATGTTGTTGCACCGTATACAACGAAGAAGACGAAAGAAATAACAAAGCAAAGTGTGCTGTATGCGTATATGAAATACACAGCCTATTGCTAAGCGCTTTTACAAAAACAAATCTGCATGAAGTGTATAGGGCTTGGGCACTACTGTTTTACACGGTGTGACAGCGGATTAGGGTTTGAAAATAGTATGAAGAGTTGTATTTATTGAAAAAAGCTTGCGTGAAAAACAAAAAACACAAATATTACCTGACTAGAGCTAGTCGGTCGGAATAGAAATTCGCCAAAGTTCATTTATTAAATAAACACTGTTATTTCTTTAAATAACAACTACGGCAACGAAAAGTCTGCCTCTCCACAAAAGAATGCATCTTAATTAATCAATTAGTGTACCAGATCAAAACTCATTTCATTTGAAGTAATAAGTGTATGTACATATATCGCTATAAATATCTATCTCACGCCATTCTATAAAACTTTAAATTTTGCAGATGAGTTCAAGTATTTAGAGTAATTTAAAGTAAATTTTTATGAAAAGTTAAGTAGTTTTTCTCAAATAAAACAAGTTAGGAAGGTTTGCTAAATATAAAGGAATATGTAGTATTGAGTTTTACGATATATAACCTAACCTATTTAATTAGTCGAGTGAATTGAATTTTTGTGCATTAGTTGTGACATTAACTATCAATACAGTTTACAATATAGAAACAGTAAATAGCGAAATTCAGTTAACTAAGTTGATTACTGTTATTTTGCTCATTATCGTTTTTAGCATATATACTTACATTAAACGGAAAAGTTCTGTATATTGACTGTTTTTATGAACCACTGAGTTCAATAATTCAGTGACCAGAAGACCAGACACTACACGCAAATCACAAATTTCACCAGCATCAAACTGTTTGGATATTTCGGGATAGGCATCTACGACTTCGCAGTGAAAAGCATGTAATCCCCTTTTTAAATATGGTATTGCGTCTTCTATATGCGTATATATCGGTAAATCTTGTGGTTCTCTGGGTGGTAAGATTTTTCTATTTAAAAGCCTTTGAATTAAATCTGATTTATTTTCCTAATAAGTTGTAAAATAAAAAATTTATTGTTCGTGATATTATAATTTACTACTTACACGAAAAAGTATTTTGTAATACCCAATATCTTCAAATGAAAGACGAAGTTCGCTAGATATTATTTCGTCAACAGTTGAAGGTCCCTGTTCTGTATTACTTAAGAGTCCACCAACTAGCGACGATGTGTAATAATTGTACATAACTAAAGAAAATGTGATTGACGTTATCATAACAATCCGTGAAGAAATCTCTTTGGGCACTGGATCGAGACCTTGCTGGCAAATAGCACCAGTTATATATAATGCTATTTTGAAAAAGTTACCCTCGCAAATTATTTGTTTCCATCGTGCAGACCTCATCAAGTTTATACTGAACTCAATTACAATCCAAATTAGACTTAAAGTAATAACTGCTACAGCAGAAAGAATCCACACGTGAATCTCGAAAGGAGCGAGAAAATTTCCTCTTTTATTATGTACGTTGAGGTTAGATGTAAATCGAAATAAAAATGATGTTTCAAATTTCCAACTTTGTTGAATTATATCCAACTCGGCAAATCTATTGATACGATTATAAGAGGCCGAAGCCCCAATATCAGCTTCATTGCGCTGCATTATCCCAATATAACCCAGACGAAATGTGGAATTCTCAATTTTTCCAGCCCATCCTCTTGCATTTCTGTAGTTCACAGTAAAATTAAGTCTTGTTCGAATTATTTCTGACAGTTCAAAATGGTATTTGCTAAATGCGGAAACTCCGACATCTTTAGTAGACCGTCTCAATATTTCCGTTATTTGACTATTTGAAGTTATGTTGTCCTGATCGATCTAAAATAAAAGATTTTTTATAGATTTATTATATAAAGTTTTATATCAAATATATATATATATTTATAATATATTATATCTTCTAAATTTTTTTTTTTTAATAAATTCTACTAGAGACGTCATAACCTTTTTCATTATATCGCGATATTTTAGAATTATAAATAAAGTATTTAGAATTGTTTCAAAAATGATACTCTTAAATTGAAAATATAACTTGAATTCCGAAAAAGTGATGCGCCTAATTTTGTCAGTATTTTTATTGCCGTTATTTTAAAAAAAAATTTCAAATGCATAAAACTCATAAGTTTCCCTTTTTTCCAAGCCTTTTAAGATGCGAAAAAGTTTTCATAAAATTTTGTTCTAACAAAACGAGTTTGTTCAAGAAATTTCAATTTTAAATTTTTTAAAAAAATTTAATAATAATAACATGAAATTTTTAAATTTTTATAAAAAATACATATTGCTACGAAAAGAGACGTGTAACATCGTTTCACATGATAAACTAAAGCTACAAAAACTAAAACAATGAGTATGAAAGAATACGTCAAGTTATAAGCAGTTGTACCCAAAAATAGTGCAGACAATAATTAATTTAATTGAAACTAAACACGAATTTATTTTTATTTTGTTTGCAATCCACGAACTCATATTTTAAACGTTTTTAAAAAAGCAAAAACGTAACAATTGGTGTCAGAATTAGGATTGGAAAATCTGAAAGTAAAAATAAAAAATTAACTCCAAAGGCGGTTAAGGGAACAACTGCAAACTTAAAGCTATTTGATGATGTACAAGAAACCTCTAAAAGCTATTTGCTGATGTAAAAGAAGCTTCTAAAGCCGAAAATCAAAAAATGCAAGAAGTGAACGATAAGCTAATTACTGATATACAAAAAGATAGTGAAAAAAGGATGGAAAAAATGTAAGCAGCAATTATGGCAAAAATGGAAAATAGAGAACAAAAGTTTTTGTCAAAAATTGAAAGGAAACTCGAGTCTTTCAGCAAAGGGTGTCAGTTTTGGAAAAGACAGCCCGATCAAACTCCCGCTAACTTAAAGTCGACTCCGAACGACAGATTTTTGAGAAGCTTTTCATGGCAATTTTTACTCTCAGAGTCTTTGCCAGAAATCTGCTGAGAGGAAGTCGCCTAAGAAATATTTTTTCGTTTTGATGTCTGACCTGGGATTCGAACCCGGCCCTTATGTCTAATAAGCCAACATACTACCCACTAGACCACGGCGACTTCAAGGGTAATAGGGAGCTATAGTTACACCTTTTAAGTAAAGTAATATGTTTTCCACAAAGTTCACAGCAAAGAAAAAGTTTTCCCTGATTCACTGTTTATATAATATCAAGATAGCTTATTGAATTAACAAGTTCTATTATGCAAGTGCATCTAGGTTAATTTTTCTGTATTTCTGTTATTGACGCAAAGTCCATATTTGATTGATGATATTTGATTATTCTAATTAAAATAAAAATGGAATTTTTCAAAAAAAAAAAAAAAATAACTTCTGGTCATCCCAGCACAAATGGACTAGTAGAACGTAATGTACAAGGCCTGAAATGTAAGCTGAAAGCTATAATATATTTTATATAACAAGCCAACCCCGTTTATCTGTAACAAATGCCCATCTTTACTCCTATATATTCGAATTCTGCGCAACGCATTACGGTGAACAAACAAGGGTAAATCACCAAAATCTGAGACAATCGTCCGTCATTTAATCGTGGGACAAAGTATTCAAGCATTACATATAAGGAACAACAAAATTGTATGGATGGCTGGTGTCATTCTGGTAAGTCCTGATGGCTATATCCAAAGTATTTAAGGGATTGAATGGAGGATAGGATTCTTAGAGTGAATGCAATTTTTGTCTTTATACCTATTGTTACGTTTATACCTTTTAAAAACGTTAAAAATATAAGTTCGTAGATTGCAAATAAAGTAAAAATAAATTCGTGTTTAGTTTTAATAAATTCTTTATTATCTGCACAATTTTCGTGCCACTGTTCGAACTTGTTTCACGTATACAATGATACTTCACAGTATGTGTTTGTTCGTTATACTACTTTGCTTACAACCCTTTTGTAAGCAACAACACTTGTTAGTTATTCTTCTTGCTCACAACCTTTTTGTAAGTATAACACTAACAACTGTTTTCTCAAACGCAACTTGTCTGCATACAAGTCTGACCGAATTAAAGCTCGATAGATTTTAATTCTCAACCAACGTGACGTCGTCTTACACGATAAAATTCAAACTCAGCCCTGCTCGCTTTAACCTGCCTTTTATATTACTGGATCATCAGTGTGATGAATGCTCTTGAAGGACGATGACGTCATTCGGGAACAATCTAAAAATGTAAACAACTTATGTTCATTTTTGTTGTTTCCTGTTTACATTCAAGCAGGTTGTTGGGTTATTTCTCTGTTCGCTATTTTATACTGCACATTGTTGTTTCTTGTTTACTTCTTTGTTCCCTTCATGTTGTTGTTGGTTATTTACGTCTTTTTATCCTTTATTCTTGTTGGTATATTTTTCTACTCATTCATTGATCACGTGAACAGTGCGCTGTTTTGTTTTTGGAGCTTTTGTTTATCATTTTATGCATGATCATTGTGTTGTTTTTGGAGCTTTTGTTTATTATTTTAACAACACCATTTCCACTTTCGTAACACTACCGCCCACTTAAGCCTGTTCGTCCCGAATAGGTTCATCATCTTTCCTCCCATATTTCGCCAGTCGCTCTATGTGCACGACCTTCATTTTGGCTCGGGGGCTGTTGGCTTTTTGTATCCTGTATACGACATCATTTAGCCTTTTAATTATTTTATAAGGTCCTTCCCAGCTGGTTTGTAGCTTGGGACATAATCCTTTTCTCCGATTCGGGTTGTAAAATAGAACCAGTTGTCCCTCATAGAAGGCCTTCGTATTTGCTGCACTATCATATCTGGCTTTCATGCTATCGCTTACCATATTTATTCGTGTGAGCACAAATTCATGAAGTGTATTTAAACTTTCTTGTTTTCCAGTATAGGCGTCATCTCTCTCTGTAGCGGGCTTACAACCAAAATCCAAGTCACCGGGCAGTTTTAACTAGATCTTGATATGGAATCATGGACCGCAGATCGGTACGCCAGTAGAAACCTCGGTATGTGTTCATCCCAATCCCTCTGTTGCTCGCTCACTACTTTTCGCAAGTATTCCTCCAGAGTTCGATTAAATCGTTCTACCATTCTGTCGGGCTGTGGGTGAAGTGGCGTCGTTCGAGTCTTTTTAATGCCATATACTTCACACATTTCCTTGAATACGGCTGACTCGAAATTTCTGCCTTGATCGCAATGTAGTTCTATTGGAACACCATAGCGACATACCCAGTTGTTCACAAAAACATTTACTACAGTGTTCACCTCTTGATTGGGTATGGCATACACTTCCGGCCATTTACTGAAGCAATCCATCACGACGAGAATATAGCAGTTTCCGGCATTGCTGATGGGAAACGGACCTGCTACGTCCATCGCTATCCACTCGAAAGGTGCGCCCGAGTTATACTGTTGCAGCCGACCTCTACTTCTCCTTACGGGACCTTTAGCTGCCATACACTGGGTACAGTTTGCAATCCAATCAGCCACAGCTCGCTGACATCCAACCTATTAGAAACGTTGTTTTAGTTTTTCCAGTGTCTTTGCTACGCCAAGGCTCCATTATGGAACTCATTTAAGACTTCTTTCGTTTTAGAGGAAGGCACCACTATTAGGTTGGATGAGGTCTGACCATCGGCGCTTTCCCAAAGTCGATATAAGCACCCGTCTATTATTTTTAAGCTGTCCTATTGTGCCCAATATGCTTTCGTAAGAGGACCTTCTGCTGCTATTTCATTTCGGGTAGGCCGTTTGTCGTCTTCTTTAGCTGCATGATTTTTGCCAATACTGGGTCGCTCCTTTGGGCTTCAGACCAATCCCCGTCGGCATCGATATGCGTTAGCCGGATGTCGATGATGGATTCCTTCTTCTCGGCCTTCACGCAATGTTTACACTCTAAGTTGCATGGTCTACGTGAGAGAGCATCAGCATTTCCATATTTCGTACCTCTTCGATGTTCAATACTGAAGTCATAAGTCTGGAGGCGCTCAATCCAACGTGCTAATTGTCTCTCAGGGTTCTTGAATTGTAATAGCCATCGCAGTGCGGAATGATCGGTCCTTAGTAGAAAATGTTGGCCATACAAGTAGTGTTTTATGCATTCCAGCACTGTAAGTAGCTCACGTCGGGTCACACAGTAGTTGCGTTCAGGCTTTGATAGTGTGCGACTATAATACCCCACGACTTTCTCAGTCCCATTGAGCACTTGGGACAGTACACCTCCAATACCGTATCCGCTAGCATCACTGTCTAAAATGAATTTTTCCCCTGGGACTGGATACGCCAAAACTGGTGCGGCACATAATAACACCTTTAATGTCTGGAATGCCTTTTCCTGCGCCTCACTCCATTGATACACCTTGGACTTGATGAGCTCATGCAGGCTTGCCGCCACACTAGCAAAATTCGGCACAAAGCGTCTAAATACGTGCATAGTCCCAAGAAACTACGGAACTCATGAAGATTCTGGGGACGAGGCCAGTCCTTTACTGCTCGTACTTTATCTTCATCCGTAGATATGCCATCTGCTGTAACAAGATGCCCCAAATACTTCACTTGTCCCTGGAAGAATGCACGTTTTTAACGCTCAATTTTAGGCCAGCCATGGATATTCGCCGTAGGACTTCTGCCAGGTTCTCAAGGTGTTGGTTGAAAGTTCTGCCCATCACTATTATGTCATAGAGATACACCAGATAAGTCTTCCAATGCAGTCCCTTTAGTACACGTTCCATAAGCCGCTCGAACGTGGCCGGAGCATTGCAGAGTCCAAATGGCATGACTTTAAACTGCCATAAGCCGCCATTCGCACTAAATGCAGTTTTTTCCTTGTCCTTGTCAGATTTAGTACTCTCACCGGGACTATTTTCTGTTCGGTAGATTTGACGAGGGCTTTTCCTGATAACAAGTCCTTCCGAATTTCCTCTGGTCTCACAACCCACAAGCGGTTTTCCTCACAATCCCCCTCCACGCGTGTCCTTATCAGCGTTTCGCTCTGTGGTGGTAATTTTTGTTGTTTGACAGCAACTAACCTTCTGGCGTGCATTTGGTTCTTGTACCCCACGTCAAGAGGTATCTCTACATTCCGCCAACTCATTACCTGTTGCCCCATATTCAAATTTATGCCATGGGTTATCATGAAATCGGCACCAATGATAGCCTCGTCCACAATATCGGCAACAATAAAGACGTGGCTTACGCTGATGTTTGCTATCGTCACCTTCGCCTCTGTTTTCCCGTGGACGGTAGCAGACTCTCCAGTAGCTGTCCGTAGTCTTACATTACTAAGTGCCTCACACTTTCCCTTCACTACATCTGGTCTGATGATAGACTGTGTCGCTCCGGTGTCTATAGTGAAGGTGTGTTTTTTGCCGTTTATGTATCCGCATGCCGTAAGGTTATTGTTGGCTTGCTGCATCACTGATATGGAGATTGTGGGGCCCTTGCTTGTGGGAGCCAGCACTTGCCCCTCAGTGCTAGCTCGTTTTAGTTTAACGGGGACTCTTGTGTATGCTGTTGGTGGTTCGCCAGTTTATCATTACCTGCTGGCGAGACGGACCGTGACCTTTTTCGTGGCTCTTTGCAGTTCCGTTGGAAATGGCCACTCCTTCCGTAGTTGAAACATTTAATCTTAGACCGTTGTCCAGTTTCTGCCAAAACTTGTTTAATCATTTCTTTAAATTTGTTTAAAAGGATTTCCTCTTCATCCACGACTTCCATCTTTCGAACTTTGCCTACTGGTGGTCTAGAAATCGTTCGAGCTGTCTCCTGGGCTAGTGCAAAAGCCACAGTCTCAGCAAAGGTTGCCTTTTGTGCAGAACATACCGCCAATTTGATGTCTGAGTCGCGTATTCTGTTAACAAACGCCTCGGTCTTGAAGTTGTCAATCAACGGGTGGTTTTCACCTGGGTATGCTAGCTGCACCAATCTCTCAAGCTCCATTGCAAAGACTTGAAGTGACTCGTTAACCTTTTGCGCTCGGCACCTTAACTCCATGCGGAACAATTCTCGTTTATGCTCGTCACCGAATTTGCGCTGCAGCGCCACCATAAAATCGTTGTAGTTGTTTCTACGGCTGGCTGGCATGACCTATATAACCTCGGTTGCGGCACATTTTAACGCCAGGATTAATTCCAAAGCCTTCTCCTCATCGTCCCATCCGTTTCTGGTGGCTACAGTCTCGAATTGAAATTTGAATACGGACAGGGGTGAGCTACCATCAAAGCACGGAGGTTTAATCCTGCTGATTCCTTCCGATGCAATTCGTACTGGTTCGGGTCGCTGACCCTGGAGGTTGTTGATCTTTTCCTCCATTATAACCAGTTTTCCCTCAACGGACTTTTCCAAATTATTTACTTTCGTGTCAACGTTCTTCTCCAAGCTTGATACCTTTTCCTCGACATTAGTAATTCTTTTGCTGACCATCCTATGCGTTTCTTGTATCTCCTTTGCGTTCGCCTCTATTCTCTTTTCAATTTTCAAGAAAAGCTTTTGATGGATTTGCTCAATTTCGGCTCTAGAAGTTTTTTGAAAATCAGCCAATTGCTTTTTGTTCTCTTCCCGTATTTTCAGATTTTCGACTCTTGAAGATTCAAATTGTTTGTTGCTCTCTTCCCGCATTACTTGTATTTGTTCCATTAACGTGGCAAGCACCGAACTCATGTCGAGACCGCTGGGGGTTGCAGGAGCCTGTAACTCACGTTCCTCTTCGTCTTCGAAGTCGTAAGTATCGATATCAATGCCGCGATTCCGAAGTTCTTCCCTTAACCGCCTTTGGAGCTCATTCTTCGTGCCCATTGTTGGCAACGCCAATTTTGCCAATTCTTGTTTGAGCCTTTCCACTCTTAGCTCCGAGGATTTCATCTTGACTTTTTTTTTTTTTTTATTTATTTCTACTTTTTAATTTTACAATCCCACTTCTGACACCAATTGTTACGTTTTTACCTTTTAAAAACGTTAAAAATATGAGTTCGTAGATTGCAAATAAAGTAAAAACAAATTCGTGTTTAGTTTTAATAAATTCTTTATTATCTGCACAATTTTCGTGCGGCTATTCTTGTTGGTATATTTTTCTACTCATTCATTGATCACGTGAACAGTGCGCTGTTTTGTTTTTGAAGCTTTTGTTTATCATTTTATGCATGATCATTGTGTTGTTTTTGGAGCTTTTGTTTATTATTTTAACAACACCATTTCCACTTTCGTAACACTATATAACCATAAGTTGACTTTTATTTTCCTTTTTAATTGAATTCAATGACATGTAATGAACTAAGGGCTATAAGCGTGCTTACTACTTACTATTAAGCGTTGAAGACTATTGTAAGCCATTCTGTTTGCAAACGGGTGGAAGCTCTACTTTATGTAGAATTATAGTTTATCTTAAATTTTTTCTTTTACTACTTTTTGTACGTAACTGAGTTACGAAACAACGTAAAACCAAAAAAAAAAAAAAATTAAAAAATATGGAGCGTGTATTTTCAATTCATAATTTCAAACAACACTAAAATTCTTATCAAAATAGTCAAGGGATATTTAATTGCATCTATAATTGGATACAACTTTATACAGTTAAATATTGAATCACAAGAAATTATATACTACAGCGGGACTATAAATAAGGTTAAGAAATTCAGTTCGTATAATTATGATGATAATTGCAAGAAAATGTGAAACGTAAAAAAGATATAGCAGAAATAAAACTAGGATTAATATGTATTTTTAAAACATTCTAATGGAATCTATGTAATAACCAGTGATGAGAGAATACTCACAATACGAAAAAATTTTTATTTGCCTTTCACGATTGTAATATAAAACTTGGTAATGAAATTTTTTCAAACTCAAATAAATGTATAGAGGATATTATATTAAACTGAGCAATACCCGGTGTGCTTCGCTATGGGGACATTCCCATCGCAATTAAAAAATGTATTTATTTAGTATTTAGTAATTAAATTACGCAATTTTTCTTAAAGGTTTATTCTAATTTCATTTGATGACAATATATTTCATTCAAATTCTAAAATAATACATTAATGAGCTATTTATTTTTTACTTGCTAAAATTTAATATATGTATATGTACTTTTTTCTTAAACAAATAATTCTCATTCTAATGCCTTGCTACAATATTTTTTGTTTTTCCCTCTGGTGCGTATATGTACATCTGCGGGTTTTCCTGCTCGCGAACATGCGAGGTAAAGCTGTGTATGTGAGAAAATGGATTTTCTAGATTAAGTCCACAAACTTGCAAGGACTGACCTTGAACTTTATTAATCATCATTACAAATGCTAGACGAATAGGGTATTGCAGGCGCTTGAAATCGAATGGCATCTCCGATGGAATCATAGGTATACATGGCAGCAATCAGTTCCCTTAAACTTTTCAGTTATATTGGTCGCGAGGAACATTTCTTAGTAATATAATGAGTACACCGTTTTTTAACCGTATGTTATGTGGTGTAAAGCCTGGTAAATCTAACGAATTTAAAAATTCGACTGGATCCTCAATATTCGAAATTATGTCTATCGATTTACAAGTTCTTAGATTTCCATTGATCTTGTTGAGAATATTGGTGTTGATGGAATTAACGTCAATATTTTTGGATGCCAGTAACGCACGTGCCCATATTGGGAAATAACCAATTTATTAATTCTTCTTTTGATTGTATCATTTTGCAAAAGTCTGATGAAAATTTTACAGTAGTTTTCGCTTATAGTCCACACCCATAGTTGTAAAATATTTGTGGACACTTAGCCAAATTCAACATTTAAACGAAGTTGTGTATATGCCACCTTATGGCCTATATCTGTTTTCAATTATTTTCAGTAATATGATTATAAATTGAAAAAAAAAAAAAAAAAAAAAAAAAAATATAAATAGAAAACGATTTTATTTAAAAATAAGAGTATTTGCTTTAATTATAGACTTGAACAAGTCTTATAGTTTATTGACTATGTAAAGAGATACAATAAAAAGTAAATTCATTTTAACATATAATAAATATAACTACTTAAAAAAGTAATTTTTGCACTTTTTTTAAAGAAAACTGTTCTAAATATGGTCCTCAATTTTGTCAAGGACAAAATTACTCTCAATTTCATTCCCAGAGCAGTATTTCCTAAAAATATCAATAGAGTCTAAAACCTCTTTTTTAGAAATTTCCTTCATATCGGATCGATCAAATGAGGAGCTCAAAACCGAAACCCACGGTTATGAACGGTGGTGAGTGCGTAATGGTTTGGGGATCATTTTCTGCATCTGAGACTGCTGTATTACACTTTACCGATGGTATCGTGGATGAGCCTAAGCAGCAGAAATTTTGCCACTTTGTAAGCAGGAACTTTGTCTTGGTGAAAACTTTTATTTTTACCAAGATAACGAGCCTAAGCATAAGGCTTACAATGTGTGGTCATAGTTACTTTATAAATATATAATACTCCTGCCAAGAGGCCATACATAAACCCAATCGAAAATTTGTGGAATTATATCACACGCTAAGTTCCAACGATGTCTTGAAAAGAGCTCTTCAAGACGAATGGGGCAAAATTGAAACAAGTATTCACGAACACTTGTACGCTGTATGCCAAATAGATTGAAGATTGTGATAAAAAATAAAGGCATGCATACCAAATATTAATATCCAAAAATTAGAAATTTATCTCTAATTCAAGTGTGGTGAATATTATTTTTTTTTTTTAATAAAACAATTTTTTTTTAATACTAACTTGAAGTTTTTATATTTTGTTAAATTATTACTTATAGCCCATTTACACTACAGCGAAATCTAGTAGATAAGATCTCAAAATCTAGACCTTTTACACTGGATTTATTTGACAGTAGCAAGATTTCATTTTAATAACAAAAACAGCTGACTGAAATTTAAAAGAAAACAATAATATTTCCAACTTCAGTTTAATACCAAAAAAATTAAAATTATAGGACATGGATTTCAAAAAATATTGCAAATGTATTACTACACACAATTGTTAAATAGGAGAATGGAATGGGTAAATGTAAGCATATGCAATATAGGTAATAATAAAATTATTAATCCGCAAGTTCGTCACGAATCAGAAGGAAGATGTTCCTTATTTTGTTTATTTTTAACCCTTGTCCTGTACCTCAAAAATATAACGCATTTTATATTTTTACATTCATTACATACAACATTGGTCTGAGAATGCTTTCTGCAAATACATTTTTGACATTCGGTAGATTTATTTGCATATTTGGCGCTGTTAGAACGATTTGGACAAAAGTAACAACTTCAAAAACACATAAACGAATAATATATTTACACTACTTATTCTCTTTTTTGAGTTTGTTGCAGTTTGTAATCCTGCGCTTTTACTTACCTTTTTTTTGTTTGTTGCTAATTATGAAGTTGTCAAGACGCACAAAATTTTTACTAAGCTCGTAACACATACAGTAATTGATTCTGTTGCATTGGGCAATTTTGACCCAAAAAGTAACAAGTTTTTACATACGTTTTGTGAAAAGACCTACAAAAACTATGTTTTAAATTTTAATAGCATTCACTAAAATAATAATTGTACAAACGTTGAGTATTTAAAGAATAAATGAGGAATAAAAACTGTTTGGGCAATTTTGACCCATTAAGATAGGATAAGGATTAATTTGTATTTATTTTGTTTTTGAATTGAAATGTCATTTTTTTCTTGCGCAGCGTTGTATTTTTAAGTACTATTTGGTGAAACACATAGTTTGGTAAAACACATATACTAAATAAGTAGATTTTGTTTTGTATAGAAAATCTAGTTAAAATCAACTAGATTTGGCTCGAAATCTCATAAGTACTAGATTTCGCTGTAGTGTAAATGGGCTATTATACAATAAACTACTACTTATACAAATATATACATAACATAACTGGCCATTACAACCCTTCAGTCAGGCTTACGACCTAGCTTCTCACACCACTTATGTTGTGTGCGTTAATTTTATACATGAATGGCGGTACCTAGAGTTTAAAGTCGACTTCGAACGACAGATTTCTGAGAAGCTTTTCATGGCAATTTTTTACTCTCAGAGTCTTTGCCAGAAATCTGCTGAGAGGAAGTCGCCGAAGAAATATTTTTCGTTTTGATGTCTGACCTGGGATGCGAACCCGGGCCTTTCGTCTAATAAGCCAACACACTACCCACTAGACCACGGCGACTTCTTATACAATTAATTATTTTTAAAGAGATCCTTATTTGATGTTATAAGATAGTTTAAAATTTAATCTAATGCGAACGAATTTCGCTTGGAGTTACTGTATATTATAAATAATACGGGGATTTCCGTTTTAAACACTAACGCTGCCAACTACATTTACACAAGCAGTGTAACCAATATTTGTTTTCCATAAAATTTTGCGTTTATTATGTTCCATTTTATTTAATGTTTTTTATGATTTTGACATTTAGTTTTACAGTGTGGACTATATCAAGAATACTTTATATACATTGATATTTATTTATGTGACAAAAAACTGGAAAATATGCCAAATTCAACTATATCAGAAATGGACTATACAACGAACTAAAAGCATAAAATTCTTTTTATGATGAAACTAGAAGCATATTTTCTGGACTATATCTGAAATTCTCTTATATGAGCGATGGACTATAAGCGAAAACTACTGTATATACTTTGTTATAGGATCCATTGGAATTCTTCCATTACCTAAATCAAGCAACTGTTTGGTACCTCGTGCGGTTGTGGCTTGTTGTCGAAGATCTTGAAGACGTCTTTCGCGTTCTGACGGCGTTTCAGAAGCTCATACTAAAGAGGTAATATTTCGTTGACTTTCAAGGCGCTTTTGGTTTTCTAAAGGCGTTTCAGTAGCTCTTGACGTTATGGTATGTCGTCGTAGGCCTTCAAGGCGTTCTTCAAGTTGTTATAGCTTTTCGGCGGCTCTAGTACTTGTAACTCGACTCCTTTCAATCCCTAGGCGAATTTCACGCTCTTCCGAACTTTCATTTGCTCTCTGGGATTCCAAACGCAATGCATTTTTGTTGCTTCTAGAAAGGGATGCTTTTTTGGGGGCATTTTTATAAATTGTTGCAAAATAAATGTAACTCAAATGATATTTAACTTGTTTAGAATCAAAGATTCAACTGAATTCCAAAACCAAATGCGTGTTATATTTATTTCTTTAAATTTTACCTAATATGAATAGGTAAAAAATCGGTTCAGCTGAAAAACCTTCTTAAAAAATTAAGGTTATTAAAATTTAACAAATAATTGTATTAGCGTAGGTCAAGGGTAATTTTTTGCTGAGTTTTACAACTACTTATTTTATTTGGGAAAAATATTGACAGTTTACATTTTATTACTTAGGTAACTAAAAATAATGAATGAAAATATTACTGCCTATTGTTACGTGGCCACTGATTGCCCAATAAAATGCTGATTATAAAATTTATCTTTGAATTTGAATTTCTGCACAACAAGAATGAACCTTATAGTTACAGTATATCTGATATACTCAACGTTTTCATATTAATTTTCATACAAAAAACTTCGTTTATTACGAACTCGTTTATAACGAATTCTCGGTTAAAAGGAACTACTTTAAATGGTCCCAGTAATTAAATACCTTTACCTTTTTTATACCGAACCCTCAGAAAAAACTTTGAAGTGTAGCAATAGTCTTTACTTTTATCTTTAATCAGCTGACAGGTAAAAAGAATTAACATATATTTTTGGATTTTAATAAAAAAAATATACTTTTTGTTTTTAAAAAATTATAAAAATTTTTTCTATTTTATATTTTCTTCTATTACTTCACCCCGTTTATTAAGAACTTAGCCTATAAAGAACTATTTTTTCTGGTGTCACGGAGTTCGTTAAAACCGGGTTTGACTGTATATGTTTAAATAGTATGATTTTTAGTACTTACTGCATACATATATGAGTTTAAAATTTCAAACTCAACCATTTAAGGGTCATACATCTTACAATTCATATTTCAAGATATAATAATTTCCACACTCACAAATCAGAGAATTTTTCTAATATTATTAATTAAAAAGAATATATATAAATTTTTGTTGTTACTTCAAATGAGAGCCACCACCTTACTATAGCTGGAATACAAAATTGGGGACTCTAGCTGTTACGCCCACTTTTGCTAGATCGCCTATTTTTGTCCAAAGTATTTATATTTAAACAAAAGTTACTTTTAAAAAATTTGGGGACTCCAACTTTATATGGAAGGTGCCATGCCCCTAATGATAGATCGCTCATGTTTGTTAATAAAAATTATATTGATATTCGTAAAAAATTTGAGTAGTTTAACTGTTCTGGTCTTCTTTACATGGGAGGTGGCACACCTACTATTGCTAGTTCGCCCATTTTGTCCGAAAAAGGGAAAAGGGGCGAAAAACAGGCAAATTGAGTACATTTATGTTTAGGACTTAGAATATTCAGAAACTGGGTTGTTTGATAAACCGGTTTCCGATTGCATTTTTTAAGAAACCGGTTTCAAACCCGGTTTTTTTATTTTTTTTTTTTTCTATTTTTTTAAGTGTTAATAATAAAAAATTTTAAATTTCTTTAACAACAGATAATCAGTTATATTTTTAATTTAAAAACATTTTTCATTTTTTAAACTGATCCAAACTACATAAATCGCGCAACGCCGGGTACAATCTGCTAGTTTAATATAATTGTAAATTAATATAATTAATAAACATACTGGGTTCAAAAAACTTTCGACTACTATTTCGAATTTTTTAAGATGCCTTTTCTAACGTATTTAAACCGCAGTTAATAGAAAAAAATATATATTATCGATTGTACAGGCATTTTTATGTACAAATTTTTCTATGAATGGTATTATTATGTGAGATATCCTCTTCCAATATTGTGCTATTAGCGGTGCATTAGATTTAGTAATAATAATGTATATCTACTTACAACTGAAGCTCCTCTTAATGTCAGACCATTAAAATTATCACGATATGTTATGCTACGAATTTCTGTGATGCCGTTGTCGTTAATATCTGTAAATGATATATTTGAAGCCTTTGAAGTTATTATTTTAGCTAATGTAACAAATTCCAGCGGTGCTCCTAAATGTTTTCCTTTAGAATGAATGTCTGTAAAAATATATGAAGAATTTTTCAAAGCGACATGAGTTATCTGAGCGTTAGGTCCTAAGTATTGAACATCTTTATGCAACAGGCTTTGCAAACAAATATTATTTTTATCCCACAACATCCAATCAAAAGTTTTGTTAAGAAAACGTCCCTCTGATGCTTTAAGTATCACATGTTCTGCAGATTTACAATTACAGTCTAAGACAATGGCTGTTTTGGCATGTGCTTTATAAATCAAGACCAAATTAATATTGTATGTTGAATTTAAATTGATGATCCTCATAAAATTGTTGTTAATCATAAATTCATTTGTTATATGTTTGACACCTAAAAAGTATTCAAATGTTATTACAAATATGTTTTACATTTTGTGATGATATAGAAAGATAACATATTATATATATCATAATAAGAAAGGTTATACATATATATATTTTTTGCCCTGTAATATATTATACATAATTTGACTGTGTACGGCTACTGCCATATTAAGGTCTTTAACTAAAGACAGTATATTAACGGGCAGGTAATTTGTTTCTCATTATTACGTGGATGACATCGACGCCTCCGTTCTATAACATTCTAAGTCCAAAAAGCGAATTTTGAGTTAAGAGCTCTCAAAGTTTTTACGGTACATACGACTATATGTGTATTCTAAGTTGATTTTCCCCCATAACTTCGGAAAGGATCGGCGAATCTTAACCAAATTTTAACAGTATTTAAGTTAGAGAACGTAGAATTTAAAAATTCGAGAACTTTAAAAACGTTCTAAGTACACTTAGAACATTATAGAATGGAGGCGTCGATATAATCATTATTCGTTATAGAAAAAAAAATCATTTGAACTACATAAAAGACGTTTTTGACATTCTAAACCATTATAATTTGTGCGTAAGTCCTTAAATGTAACATTTTGGCCCGAGATTACCTTTTTAAGACATAAATGCACCGCTTTTGTTAATTCCGTAGACTGTATATAGGGGGGTGAAGAACACACAAAAAAAAAGGGATGACGATGTTGCTCTAAGAACTAAAAAAATCAAAATTAAGAGACTTTCAAAAACACGAATACATCACAAATAGATTCTCTTTCCTTTTTCAAATTGTAGATTAAATTCAAACTCTGTATATTTCTATTTTTTTTTTGTTGTTTCTTCCACAAATTTCCATATTTTAAATTATATCTTTTATTATTTCTTTTACACATGAGTCACAAGTATCACAATTGAAAATGTTTGCAGAGAAATATTAAAATCCTTTAAAAAACGAATTAAAAAAATATGTTAATCCCATCGGATGTTAACAAAACGAATGATAATTAATTTAACAATTAATAAAAACAAAACAAAATCAAACGTCAAAAAAATATATATATAAGCTTTATTATATACGACAGCGCCCTCTGTTGCTAATTTGACATCATTTAAACAATCCTGTATATGTCGCCAAGGATGGGAAGTTTGGACTATCAGACATAAACAGCTTTATTATGTTTATGGTATTTAGTTATAGTGTTTTCACATCGGTGGTTTTAACGTTAAAACCAAAAATAAAATCTGGTTTTACCATACAAAATTATTATGTTAAAACCATCTTAAAACTTTTTTGAATTAGTTTTAAGTAGGTTTTAAGAAACACAATTTGTTTTTTTCTAATGTAAATAAACATTTATTTCGGAATATTTTTTAATTTTTTCAATGAAAATTTTAAATATTTGTAAATATTTAATTATTAATCGAAATGAGCGTGGTTTTTGGTCACAGTGAATATACATAGTTTCTTGTGCAAAAAGTAAGTAAGAAGCTAAAGATATCAAGATGAAATAAGACATATTGCTCATAAAATTTTTTTCTCACAGAACTTTGTGTATATTACCAGTATTTATTAATCAATTTTTTCATTATTAATCGAACTATAAGCAAATTCCCTTCGCAATAAAAAAAGTTCCGTGTGTAAATAAAAATATAACTCATAACTTTTTGTTTCAGCAATTTGTGACTATATCTCCAAATTGGTTAAATACTAAGATCGAGACGATCGACTAAACAAATACAAATGTCATCAACTTCTACCAAAATAGAATAATGAAAACCCACATCGAAAAACTTTTCGGGATTCTCAAAATCCCGGGACTTTTAAAAGCTTGTCCCGGGATTGTGAATTCATATGTATTTTGACCCTACAAAAGGTTCTAAAAAATCTATGTCTCTTGACTTCGACAATAGCACCTCAGATGAGGAAGACCCTACTTCCATTGATAAAAAATTATTTGATGGTATCGAAGAATACAAAAACAACCCTATAAAACAAATTAATAGTGTAACTGGGTTAGATACTCAACTGTCCAAAGAAATAGATTTATTTACATCAGGAGGTGGTAGAGGTGAATATTTATAAGCTGCATACAGCTATCTTAGAACTATTTACCAACAAATGTTGATTGCGAGAAGTGTTTTTAAACGGTAGAGCATGTTGACAACAAAATTCGTTCAAGCCTATCAGATAACATGTTAGATGCTTTAATCCTTTTGTTGTAATCCAAATAATTTTCTAAAAACTAATGCATTTGCATATGTATGAAATTTTTTTTTTTTTTTGTTAATTTACGCTTTTTTGTTACTTTTTGTCTTGCTGTTTTTATATTTTATTTAATGATATATAATTCTGACATACATAATTGGAATACAAATGATTTTGTTAACAAAAATATTTTTATTATTAAGAGAAAATCGCGATTTTTCCCGTGATTTTTCGGGATTTTTGTATACCGGAGGGATGGAATGCATGCAAACAAGGTAAAGTTTCCGACTGTGGCCAACATGGCGACCACCAGGACGATCCTTGTCTTGCTGTATTCAAGTTGACACGCAGCCTCCTCGCGGCCCCTCCTGGATGGCATTCTAGCACCTGCTAGATGTTAACTAATGCGTTAACTTGTGCGTAGGGCTTGGAACCCACCACGTAAAAATTTTACTCCAATGAAAACTAATATACAGAATTCCAAAAAGATCCCCTTTAAAGTTGACGACCACGGCAAATGTTCAAAGGACAACGATTTAAGAATAGCCACTTGGAACGTCCGCACCCTTCACAGGGTGGGCGCTTCCGCCCAGCTGGCGGATGCCCTCAAGAAATGTAGGACTGACATCACTGCCATACAGGAAATGCGATGAATAGGGCAAGGATGTAAAAGGCTAGCATCTTGCGATATATATTACAGCTGCCATGTTGATAAGCACGAATTTGGATGCGGATTTGTGGTTAATAAGAGACTCCGCCACCTTGTCTCTGGGTTCACACCTGTGAACGAAAGAATAGCCACAATCCGCATCAGGGCAAAATTCTACAACATCAGCCTGATCTGTGCTCATGCCCCGACGGAAGATAAGGACGATGTGGTTAAGGATGCCTTCTACGCTAAACTCGAGGACGTATATGATAAGTGCCCGGCCCATGACGCAAAAATTGTCCTCGGGGATTTTAATGCAAAGGTCGGGCGGGAAGGTATCTTTGGCCCCACTGTCGGACAGTTCAGCCTCCACGCGAACACTACCTCAAATGGTATGAGGCTGATCGATTTCGCCGCGGCGCGTAACATGGTAGTATGTAGCACCAGGTTTCAACATCTTGACATCCACAAGGCCACTTGGATGTCCCCCGATCGATCAACTTCCAACCAGATCGATCATATTGTGATTGACGGAAGGCATGTATCCAGTGTACTAGATGTGCGCACATTTAGAGGTCCGAACATTGACTCGGACCACTACCTTGTCGCAGCCAAGTTTCGATTGCGCATTAGCGCCTCGAGGATGGCGCGCTCTAGTACATTGCGGAAGCTGGATGTCAGGAAGCTGCGATCACAAGGGACAGTTGAGGCGTTCTCCGCTCAACTCTCGGATAAGCTCCGTCGATCCCCATCTAATCTCAACGACATTGGAGGACTGTGGGCCAACATCTCCCACTCCTTGCGCACTACTGCGGAAACAGTCCTTGGTTTCGAGCGCCCACCCCAACGAAATCAATGGTACGATGAGGAGTGTCGCGAAGCAGCTGCAGCGAAAAACGCCGCATACAAGAAGACGTTGCAGTCTGCTGCTACGCGAGCCATTGTCGAGAACTACAGAGAGAAGAGAAGGGAAGAGAGACGCCTTTTCAGACGCAAGAAAAGGGAGCAGGAAAGGCGTGAGCGTGAGAAAGTCGAGATGCATAGACGTACGAATGACGCTAGAAAATTTTATCAGAAGGTTAAGCGTCTAACCGAGGGTTATAGACCCGGAGCGTCTTCTTGCAAGGACGAGAACGGAAACCTGGTTACAGATCCGCAGGGGGTGCTGAGATTCCGCCGCCTAGCTATGAAGAGGTCAAAGTCGCGATTATGCGTCTTAAAAATAATAAAGCAGCAGGTCCTGATGGCCTCCCCGCTGAATTGTTTAAGACCGGATGTAATGAGTTGGTAGGGCGCATGCACCAGCTCATCTACAAAATATGGCTAGAGGAAAGTATGCCCAACGATTGGAACCTCAGTGTCCTCTGTCCTGTCCTGAAAAAGGGAGACCCCACAATTTGCGCCAACTACAGGGGTATTAGCCTTCTCCCTATCGCATATAAGGTTCTCACAGGCGTATTGTGTGAACGACTGAAGCCACTCGTCAAAACACTGATTGGACCTTATCAGTGTGGCTTTAGACCTGGCAAATCCACCATAGACCAGATCTTCACACTGCGCCAAATCCTGGAAAAGGCCCACGAAAAACAAGTCGACACACACCATCTCTTTGTCGATTATAAGGCAGCCTTCGATAGCCCCATAAGGGATCGTGTTTATGCCGCAATGTCTGAGCTCGGTATACCTGCGAAGCTGATAAGGCTATGCAGAATGACGTTGAGCAATTCCTGCAGCTCCGTCAAGGTAGGAATGGACCTCTCCGAACCTTTTGATACCGTGCGAGGTTTCAGACAAGGCGACCCCTTATCATGCGACCTCTTCAACTTCGTCATGGAGAGTGTTCTGCGAAAGGAAGGAGTGCATCGCAATGGCACTATCTTTCAGAAAAGTGTCCAATTGCTTGCGTACGCTGACGACATCGACATCATAGGGCGTACCAAGCGAGATGTTACTGCTGCCTTTAGCGCTATTGAACGGGAGTCTAAGAAGATGGGTCGACAAGTAGAGACGTGCGGCGTATTGATTCTCAGATTACGGCCGATAACTATACTTTTGATACAGTCAAGGAATTTATTTATCTTGGCTCCGCCGTTACCACCAAAAATGATGTCAGTCTGGAGATCAAACGCAGGATTACTCTTGCCAACAGGTGCTACTATGGTCTCAATAGGCAATTGAGCAGCAGAGACCTCTCTCGTGCGACAAAATTAATACTCTACAAGACGCTCATCTTACCCGTGCTTCTTTATGGCGCAGAAGCATGGACCCTATTAAGAACTGATGCAGCAGCCTTGAGGGTATTCGAGAGGAAAGTCCTACGTAAGATCTTCGGTCCTGTGCGAGTTGGCGATGATTTCCGCATACGATCTAACAGTGAGCTGTATGAGCTCCTCAACGACATAGACGTTGTGCAGCGTATTAATATCCAGCGGCTGCGCTGGCTCGGCCATGTCGTTCGAATGGAGGAGGATGCTCCGGCGAAACGGGTATTTGATGCGGGGATCTTCGGAAGTCGGCGAAGAGGACGACCTTGTATCCGTTGGAAGGACCAAGTCGAGGAAGCCCTGTCATCGATTGGTGTGACCAACTGGCGTAGGCGCGCAAGAAGCAGAGGCGCCTGGAAGGATGTATTGCGGCAGGCCGAAATCCGTTAATCGGGTTGTTATGGCCAATTAAGTAAGTAAGTAAGTATACCGGAATACCGGGATTTTTAAAAATCGATCCCGTTTGACATCCCTAGTGCAATCATCAATACATTTAAAGAAAAACAAATATTTTTTGTTATGAAAACTGAACACACAAAGAAAAATAACGTACACTGTAAAAAAAATTGATTTTCATTTTGTGTTACTTTGAATTATTTGGAAGCATATAGGAAGGGGTTCACCCTTAAAATTATAAGTAAAAATTTATTTTCTAAATCCATTTTGTAAAGGCGGTAAAATGAGAGTGAGCATACAATAATTTTTCTGTGAATAATATACGTTCATAATTTTTTCCAAATGTTTTTCAAACCACACTTTTTTAAATGTTATGAGAAAAACAAAATCCACATTGATGCTCGCGTTGTCAATGTACACGAAATTGTTGTTGCTTTGCATACAACGAAGAAAGAAATATCAAATCAAAGTTGTTTGTGTATTTTCTGTTCCTAGCGCTGAGTGTGCTGCATAAGTATATGAAATACACGGCATATTGCTAAGCGCTTTTACAAAAACAAATGTGCTTGAATTGTATAGGGCTTTGGCACTACTGGTATAGGGTTTGGGCACTACTGGCTTAAATTTAAAGATATTTCAAATTATATACAAAAAAAATTGATTAAATAAAAACAAAAAAATTGTGTTAAAGTGTCTAAACTAAAAGAAATTAAATTAAAGCAAAGAACAAAAAAAAAGTACCGGATTAGTAAATTGAAAAATGAAGTATAAAAAATAGTATCTACAATTGTTTTAAACTAAAACAAAGATAAAAAAAAAAAATATTCTTAGGAAAGAACCTGAAAAACAAAAAGAAAAATTAAAACAGTGAAATCCACGAGACAGAGTGTGGAAACAAATCAACAGCATCGTATCAACAAGGATAACATAATCCTGCATCTGCTAATGTAAGCTTATGGTGTTTTCTTTTCTACAAAGAAAATGTCACCCTCTTACAAGGTGCAATAAAAAAATTTTTGACCAACCCTGTCATAATGTCATTTTTTATTTGAGAAGAACATAACACAAAGATTTAAAAAAGGGTATGCCCTGTGTTTGCCACAGCGGCTGTTGATTATGTATGTAATAAATTCAGTAATTCTTCTTTATCAGATGACGAAGATGAATCTAATTACTGATCTATTTCAATTTTTGCAAATAAAATAGATGCAGCAATATCCATATTTATATTTTTTTCATAAAAAAGGTTTTAGATCTAAAAATATGTTGTATTTTTTGATTTGTTTTCAATAATTAATGTAAATATGAAAAACGTGTTGCCAGATCGCTAATTTTTCAACTTTATTTTTTGAGAGCTTTGTTTTATAACAAACAAAAAAATACATTTTAACACTGTTCTAACCTTGAATGCAATTTTTTTTATTACGGACCATGTAGTTTTAATTATATAATGTTTCCTTAAGGTTACTTAACAAAATAATGAAAAAATTAACTTCAAATTGGATAACAATACCAGGCGACTGTTTTTAATTTTCATCTGGTAACCCTAAAAATATCATCTGGTAGCCCTATAAATAAATAAAAGTCATCTGCTTAACAGGGCATTATCAGCACTTTCGTTTTACACAGGGCATAAAAGGCAATGCCCTCCACCATTGGCAAGGGCGAATTATTTAGAATAAAACGTACCACCCTTTTAGAGGGCGAAACATTTTTAAGAAACAAACGTAAAAGTGTATTTTGCATTAATAAAATGCACATTTTTTGGTAGAAAAGAAAACACCATTAATGTAGATACAATAAATTTAAAATTTTTTTTTAAATATTTTGTAATATAATTATTAAAGAATTGCGGAAAATTTTTAACTTGAAATTTGTATAAAAGAAATAGAAAAAATATTTTCTTAAATAATCAGAATTTTTTTTATTTTCTATATATTTATTTGCAATCTATTTACATATATGTATATAATAATAAGCAAATTGAGTACCAATTTTTTGCCAAGTAACCAATACATGCGTTTTGTTTTTATATTAAGCTGTTCTTTTTTGATTTTTATATGATCTTTCCAAGTTAATCTTCTATCAAGATGCATTCCAAAATATTTCACATAGTTAGAGTTTGGTATTTGTTCGCCATTTAGAAAAATTGAAGGACAATCGCCTTTTCTTAATGCAAAAGTTATGTGCACCGATTTATCAGGATTGACACAAATATTCCATTTTTTAAGCCATATTGCTATGCTATTTAAATAGTTTTGAATTGCATTCGATGCTTTGTTGGACAATCATTATTTGCTATTAATGTTGTATCGTCGGCATATGTGGCAACTGTAACATCTTCCGTAAAAGGCATATCTGATGTATATATAGTGTAAAGAACAGGGCCATGTACAATGCCTCGTGGAATTCCAGCTTTTATTTCACATATATCTGAAACAGAATTGTTGATTTAACATAAAAATAACGGTCACTTAAGTATGATTTAAGAACTAAATAAAAAGGTGCAGGTAGAAGTAATTTTAGTTTGAAAAGAAAACCAGAATGCCACACTCTGTCGAATGCTTGTTTTACGTCCAAAAAACTGCAGAACAATATTGTTTCCTCTCTAAGGCATTTTGAACAACATTAACAATGCGATGACATTGTTCTGGCGTACCATGCTGATGACGAAAGCCAAACTGATACTGCGGAATGATGTTTTTATTATCTAAAATTGGCTGAAGTCTTTTCAGAAAGATTTTCTCAATATTTTTGAAAACGTGCACAGTAAACTTATTGGTCTATAGGAACTTATAATGTTTTCTGGTTTATTCGGTTTAGCCACAGTTATAATTTCCGCGCATTTCCATTGAACTGGGTAATAATTTAGCCTCAATATGGAGTTGTAAATAAAAGTTAATAGGAGTATAACTTTTTTACGTATTTCGCTCCTATTTGGTCATATCCAGGCGCTTTTTTAACGTTTAGTATTGATATTTCTCGTTCAACTTCTTTTTGGGTTATATGTCCGACAGGCAAATCTATTTGGCAGGGGCTATCCAAAAACTCATTAACATAGTTTTGATCACTATCATCATTAAAAGAGAATGGCTGAAATGTCGACTCCAAATATTGTGAGAATGCTTGAGCTTTTTTGAGGTCCGATTTACACCAAGTACCATTTATATCTTTTATTGGTACATTTCTTTTACTGGGTCTTTTTAAATATTTTGTTGTATGCCATAGTTATGTACAGAGTTTTGATTGTAACCAATATTTCTTAGATAATTACTTACTTGGTCATTTTTATATTCACGTAACTTTCTTTTCAGTTTCCCTTATTTCCGCAGAAACCAAAACCCTATTTCGGTTATTAGCAACAGCTTCATTACGTGAAGATAAATATGCAGCTTCATGGATGAGGTTTGTAAAATTTTCAACGACGTTATCAACATCAAGAGATTCTTTCAACTTTATTTTAAGATTTATATTTTGCTCTAACGAGTATTTAATCTACGTCAATATGTGTTACTTTGTAATTTCCATTTGTTTGTAAACATGTGTCATAATTTACTTTCAAGGGCGAGTGATCAGAACTTAAATCATCCGAGTCTAAAATATTCAACAAGTTACCTGGAATACCGGAGTAAATTACGAAATCTAATAAGTCTGGAATTTTTCTGGGATCACTTGGCCAATATGTAGGTCTTCCAGAGGTTAAAATTGAAAAATGATTATCGATTACATTTTTATACAGTTCTTTTCCCTTTGGGCTGGCAAGTCGGGAACCCCACCAAGGATGTTTGGCATTAAAATCGCCGCCAACAATAAATTTTGTACCAAGCGTTTCAAAAAAGTCTTGATAATCATCATATTTAACATTGTGTCTGGGGGGAAATAAATTGAATATATTGATATATCATTATTATTGCAATTTATTCGTATTCCGGCAGCCTGTAGATGAGGTTTTTGATAATCTTCTAGGATAGTATATTTTATTGACCTTTTTACTAAGATTGCTGAACCTCCATGAGCTCTATTATCAGGGTGATTGCAAGAAATTAGGTTAAAGCCATTTATTTATCCAATAGTTTTATTCGACCTTTTCGATTATAATTAAATAAAAAGATTTTTTGAGCTTGAGGTCAATAATTTTCATATATTATTTATTTATTTCCAATATTTCGATATCCTACAGATATCATTATCAAGGCTGTAACAAGAATAACACAACAAATTACGAAAAATTAATAACAATCACTGTGCTTAAACAACATAATAACAAAGAGAAACAAAAAACACTTACAATAAATAACAATTATATTTGTCCTAGACGTCTACACATCTTCACATTCATTATTACACTAATTATATTATTTTATTTTCTTATTAACTATATGTCTATAGCTATTGGCGCAGTTTTCGGTGTCTGTTTTGTAATTCATTCTTATCTTTCTTGGTATGTTGATTATATGTAGCATCTCCAGTGTGTACCGTTTATTATATTTATCTTCTCTTTGTAATATTTCAACTTTCTCCAAGTTTGGCTTGTGCTTTTTCTCTGCACAGTGGGATGTAAGTGCTGTTTTTTGTGTTGACATTTTCGTTATATTTTTAAAATCAGATTTGTTCCTGCTATTCGTGTTTTGAGTTTATTTTTCGTTGTTCGTAATTAGACAGAAACACGAAATTGTATAAAGTACTACAATCGAAATTAACGAAACGGAAAGAAAGAAACGAAGAAGAGAATGATAATGTGAAATCCAGACATAAAAGAAAATTCGACAATTTAAGGGAGAAACAAAGACAAGAGCATTATATATAACGACAAGTGGTTTGTGAATAAGACAAGCACAGACATTCCAAAGGAGATAAGATGGCTACTATCACTGGGAGAAAAATACGCAATACCGACTGGGAAGAGTAAATTCCCATTATTCAAAATGATTGCTGATGGAGAGGATTGCATCCAAACCTTGGAAGATAGAGAAGAACATGAGATACATGAGAACACAATTTACATCAATGCTGGAAAATCACATAAACAAACAAAACCTAACCAGGAGAGAACGTTACATACTAAGCACAGTGGAACGGATTAAACAATTTTTGCACAAAAATAAGAATATATTAATTTTAAAGGCGGATAAAGGTAATGTTACAGTGGCAATGGAGAAAAAGGACTATGATACTCGGATGAAGACCATTGTAGGAGATTTGATGACATATAGGTGGACAAATAAGGATCCGACATCATCTTTACAAAGAAAGAATGGTGATCTAGTGGATGAACTGTTTTTGTGCAATAACATTACTGTGATAGAGAAGAAAAGACTGAAGAATACGCGGCATCTGCACCAAGAATATATGGACTTCCTAAAATCCACAAGGAAGATTATCCACTTAGATCAAACTGTGCATCAGTAAACTCACCATCTAGTGAGATTTGCAAATTACTGACAGGTGTTTTGAAAGGACTTACAGAGTCTTCTGTTTACAATGTTAGGGATGCAGTGCAATTTAGGAATAAGGTTAATAACAGTGCAATAGATTAGGACGAAGAATTAGTTTCCTTTGATGTGGTATCACTTTTCCCGAGTATACCAGTGGACTACGCGATAGAAATTATTATGGGAAAATGGAACGACATATCGGATAATACGAATATACCAAAGGAACTATTTTTCAGAATTCTAAGATTCTGTATTAAGGAGAACAGATATTTTAAATACAAAGACAAAATCTATATACAATGTAAAGGACTGCCAATGGATTCACCAGCATCACCTATTGTGGCAGATATTGTGATGGAGGAGCTCCTTAGAACCTGTATGAAGAATCTTGACGAAAAACCTAGGTTATTAACTAAATATGTGGACGACCTTTTTGGGATTGTAAAAATGAGTGCAATGGAAAAGAACTTGGAACAATTGAATTAATTTCACCGCAATATTAAATTTACCATGGAGGAGGAAATGGACGAAAAACTCCCGTACCTAGATACCTTAGTCATTAGAAAACACAACAGGATTAAAATAGACTGGTATCAAAAACCAACAGTGTCGGGAAGAATTATAAACTATAACTCTTGCCAACCAAGGAAAGTGATAATGAATACGGCCCATAATCTTATCGACAGAGTCCTTTCTATTAGCGACGAGTCCTTTCATATGGACAATATAAGGAAAATTAGTAACATTCTCGCGAAGAACTCTTTACCGAAAAATATCATAGCGAGTTTAATACGTAACTATAGGAGAAAAAAACCGAAGGAACGAGAGTAGAATACGAAGATATTCAAAACGATGACATATGTACCACTGATCGCGGAAAGGATAAAGAATTCTACAATTTACAATTAGGACAAATTTACTCTTGCACATACATCGGCAAAGACTTTAGGACAATTATTTTCGAAAACCAAATGTAAACTTGACAAAATGGACAACACCAACGTAATATATAAGATTAGCTGTAAAGCGAATGACCAAGGCACAGTCATCCAGGACTTCAAATTCTGTGCAGTCATCCAACTCTATAATAAAACTGCAAGTAAATTATAATTGCAATACATATATATAAGAATAAAAACTTATTTTACTTACGAAAATAAATGCTGTTACAAAAAATATTTGAATAAAAAATATTATCGTATATATATGTCGTCTTTAATTGCCGTTTTTATTTGTACATGGTTGCCTATCTAGCATTCACATGATTGTCGCACCAGGGCTGCATTTGATTGGGCAAAATAAGAACAATATTATTGTGATTTGACATATGAGCCAATAAGTTGTGAAATCACACGATTGACGTATAAAATATACCAATAATTGGTGTATTGCGTCAGTCGTGTGATCCCACCTTAATAATAGCATTGTTTAAGTGTCTTAAATTATAAATGTCCTTATTATTTTGTTGAGGATCGAGATCAATATAAAGCATTGGTAATGATTCTTTGGTCAATCTACTTCGCACGTTAGTAACATTATGAACTTGATGTCCTAGGCATATTAGTTCGGCCTTGATGTCCTCAATAAGAGTAGAATGGTGAAGTCCCTTTATAACAACTCTATATGAACGATCTTGTTTCAATTGATATGTATGAAAACCTATATTTTGACCTTCTAAGTATTTTACTAAGGTTCTATATGAATCAACCGATTTAACCATAAGTCTGATTTGATTATTTCTTAATGATTTAAAACTAAAATTATCTTTTGAAATAATATTACCTCGATTACAAATCATACTATTAACATCAACTACATCTGGTATGTATATTGGCGGTGGTTTAGGTATTGTTGCATTATCTTCGTTGTCATCAGCATCATCAGTCTGGAGCTCTGCAAATTTGTTGCTACTCGTTGGAATGTCATCACTATGGAATGCCATTCGTTTGTTCTTGTAAATTTTTGAGGATTCAATCAGATTTCTCTTTCTTTTCCGTTTTGTTATCATCTGCCAGTTTAGATTCTCGTTTGACTCGCTACCTACATCAGAATCACTATCGTCAGCATCTTCATCCATGGTGTTATTATTGTTTAAGAACAATAACAATTAGTTAATACAACTAAATTGTTTTTATAGTACACGCACTTATTGTTCGTCTTTATTTTTTATTATGTTTTATTTTTCACTTGTTTTTTATTTTTTTATTGAAAATTAATAAAACATTTTCGAACAAAAATGTTCTGATTCACTTGACGGTAAAATCAAATAAAATAATCAGAACTGAATAAAGAAATTGATCATTAAAGAAAACTTTAAATTTTAATAAGAGAACTATTGTATTATATTCTAGAGCAATTATATTGAATTGAATAAGGAGGAATTTTGTATGAAAGAACTATTCTAACTTTCAACAAACTCCATGCCGAACGACTCAATAGACGCCACAACAGAAAGACTAAATAGGACTTTGACAATGACACAACCAAGTACATCTGCCAACTCAACCGGACTTTTGGGACTAAACGAGACGCAAAAGAGACAGATAAAGGAGATGACTCAGGACATGATGCGGGAAGAAACTGATAATTTAACGGACGAAGGGATGAATCAACAGTGTGGAGAGTTAGTGCCAATTTAGAAAAAATGAGTAAGGTCCCGGATGTTGTCAATTCGCTGCGAGAGTTCTCTGGTAGGCCAGATGAACTTAATTCTGAATAAGGTGGATTGCTTTAATTTTAATGAGAAACAATTACGAGATATGACGAACACTTATAGAGAGGAGGCATTGGATATTTTTATAAGAGGACTTAATGGGGACCTTTCGCGGCTGTTGGACATCCCAGAGAACCGACATCGCAACCCTAAGCTCTAGACATCTACCTTAAATTAGACAACGTGACCTATAGGAGAAACTATGCCCAGGTGAAAAGCTGAAAAATAAATGGACAATACGGTGAAATCGAGATGCCAGCCTTGAACGGTAGACGTACTTTTTATCCTAAACTGACTCATGCAGGATTTACAAAACCACCATTACCACCACGTTATCAACCTATGTGTGGAACCGATGGATATTGATCATTCTATTCAAAAAAGACAGGTCAATTATATGAACCAACCCCAGTGACATGTATCAATTCCTTATTAGACCCGTATTAACATATGGTTGTCCAATATGGTTTAATGTTTCGCCTTCATGCATGGAAAAAGTAAGAGTCTTTGAAAGGAAATGTCTGGAGGCGGTACATCACTATATAGATCTACGCAGAGCGGATATCTGAAATACGTAACTAACAAAAAATTGTACGGAATTGCGAATATAATCAGAATAGACAATTTTATAATAAATCTGAGTAGGTACTATATACTAAGAAGTAGCCAGGACATGGAAAATAATGTTATAATGGCTCCTTATTACACCAATGATGAATATTTAATTAATTCCTTGCAAAAGGGGCATTTATTTACCTAGATAGGAAAAGAATTATTCAAAGCGAACATTTTACCATGTTTACAGACAGGCCAATTTAAAATCAGCAAATTGTGATTCAGAACAATCAAATATAAATTATAGCATAAGCATATCAATTAGAGATAAGAGATGTGCACAAAAAACTAATACCAAACAAAATAATATTTTTATCTCTTGACTCTAGTCTTTTTTAGCCCACTTACATATAAGCAATGTTTGTGTACGTGCGAAATACCCCATATTTACGTTCAGTTAATGAACATCTTTTTTGACACTTTCTTTTTAATTGTTAATTTTCCTTATATTGCGTTTTTGGCGCCTAAATCTTTTTGCTTATTTTTTGTATGTATCTGCTTTTTTTAGTGTTTTCAAATCCTTTGAACTGCATGTAAGTAGCGCACACCCCCGAACCCAAATAAAATATTAATATAACCCCAAAATTATTTTGTTCTTTTTTTCCTAATTTTTAACTATTCTTGTGAGAAATAGTTCACATAAACATTTGCTGGTCCTTCGAACCGGATACTTAAACCCCAGTGGAATATTTACTTAAAGACTAGTTTTTTGTGTGTCTACTCAATAAAACCCGAAGATCAGCCCACATCTTTAATTTGAAATTTAAAATTGACATCTAATTGTAACCCCATAATCATCCATAAAGGAAAGGTAAGTCATTTGTGAGCTAACAAGTGATTATATTTTGTTCGTTTATAAAAAAAAAAGTATTGCAATAAAAAGCAAAGATTTTATTGTTGAATACGAAAACAAAAGTGATAAAGTGCATTTTTTTACCAACAACAACTAAATTAATATTCGCTGCTGTGGTTTTGTTGAATAAATGAGAAAAGCTTTTATGTAAAACAAATCCAGTGCTTTCTAAACTGTGCTTTTATTTATTAAATTTAAAATTTTTTTTATTATACAAAACAACTAATATTTTTACATCCATAATTACATACATACTGGAAATAAAAGAAAAAGAAAGTAAATGAAACAGATTAGATATAACATTGTTTTTTGAAATAAATAAAAGACAAAATTGAAACAAAAAAAAGCTTTACTCTCTCGATCGTGAAAAAGTGTTGTTGTTAACCGCATATATTTTCTTTATACTTTGCTACAGTGATGCCAACTTAACCCTTTTCGGGCTAGATTTAGCCCTTTTTGGAATGTCTTTAACGCGAAAAAAATTTTTTAGCCCTAAACTAAAAAACGCGCAATTTTAGCGCTTTTCAGTATTTTTGTTTAGCCCTTTTAGCCCGTTTTTCCTTTAACTCTGTATGGAAATATTATCTTACGTTTCTCTGGCAATGACGAATTGTAAACCAATGTGACAGAACTTTTTTCTTCTAATTCTTGTTTTCTTCTTTGTTATTTACATAGAATTACCAAAAGTACCGGGAAACACAAGCTTTGCTGAAAGTTTAAAATTGTGTTTACCTAATAATTAGGTGGAAAAGAAACGTCAGGCTGTGCTATCGTTATATACTCCAATTCATTCACCATTCGCTTTCACAGAATACTTGACAGAGCCAAGTCTCAATACCATATAGAAAGCGATTTAAGAATGAAGAAGAGGATGACCAAGAAGTACAAATCGTATTTAACAATGACCAACTTTGAAAGATTGAAATGTAAATTCTATTTGAAACTAATCTAGTGCCTTAATTCTATTGAAGATAAAATGATCTCAAAAGCAATAATGTCTATTAATAAATTGTTTTGTTTAAAAATTGTGGTGGTTTTATCTGAAAAGATTTTTTTAATTTTAGCCCCCTTTATGCGCTTTTTTGAAAAAAATGAAATTGTATTGTACTAAAAACGTAATTTTTTCAATTTAGCCCTTTTTAGCCCGTTTTTAATTTTTTTCACGCGTTTATTGTCCGAAGAGTTGGCATCACTGCTTTGCTTTTATATTGTAATACCATGGTATAAGAAATATAGAAGGTAGTTTCATTCTCTCTTTATTTTTTGAAATTCACCATCTGACATGCATAAGGATTATGACGTTTTCGTTAAAATAATGCTACCATATACATTTTAAATTTCCCACATTTTCTATGAAAATATTAAATTCAATAAAATTGAAAAATATTTAGAAAAAATTGTATATTAAAGTATTTCTGCTTAAATTGGAATCATACATATAAAAATTTATTATCCGAGGGAGGTTTACATAAGCCTAATGACGATTTTTTAAAAATTTGGAATATTTTAATTCTAAATTACACATTTGTCATAAATAATATATTGGGAGTATACAACAAAATTATAAATATGGCAACGCTACATACATAGTTTATGAGAAAATGAAACTTCAAAAAACCTTATTTTAAAAAATAAAGAGAGAATGAAACTACCTTCAGCTATAAATAACGTACAGTGTTCCTATTATGAACTCTTTATTTTTTGAAAAAATTTACTTTAAATCATTTAAAAACTTACTCATGCTTATACCGTTGTTATAATTTGATTTATATTCAAAAACGATAATTATTGAAAAAACTGTGTAATTTATAACAATTCCCCTATTAGAAACCCATTAATAATAAATTTTTCCCTTTTGTAAAATTTCTATTGTTTAAAATTTTAAACAAAATTAAAAACACAAAAAAAACTTGTAATTGTCTTTGTCAAATACCAATAATAAAACTGGTGGTTTTTTCTCTTTTTTTAATGAATTTCTTTTTTAAAATACTTGCAAAAAGTTTAGTGATGTCTAAATAATCAAAACAAATTTAAAGAAACCGGTATTCGAATACTTTCTTTAATCAAAATGTAATATTTTAATTACATTGGTTGTTTTATTTTATTTATACATTGTTGTTATTAAAAAAACAAATACAACCCCATTTTTATGTTAATAAAAACAATTATTTTGTATAAAAACATAAAAAAACAATATTAGGCACGAATACCAAATGAAATAATAATTGTTCATGTACAACATTAAAGAAAAATTGAGAGAATAAAATAATAGTATTGCCAGCATCAAATAAGAAAAAACATTAAAATGGATATTAGTTAAAATACTGTTTTTGCATATACTTTTTTATTAATGGATTATTAAGCTTAAAATCGTTATTAACTAATGTTCATTTGAAGGTCATAATAAGGTTTTTTTTTGCATACGACTGTTAAACTAAAAAACGCGCAATTTTAGCGCTTTTCAGTATTTTTGTTTAGCCCTTTTAGCCCGTTTTTCCTTTAACTCTGTATGGAAATATTACCTTACGTTTCTCTGGCAATGACGAATTGTAAACCAATGTGACAGAACTTTTTTCTTCTAATTCTTGTTTTCTTCTTTGTTATTTACATAGAATTACCAAAAGTACCGGGAAACACAAGCTTTGCTGAAAGTTTAAAATTGTGTTTACCTAATAATTAGGTGGAAAAGAAACGTCAGGCTGTGCTATCGTTATATACTCCAATTCATTCACCATTCGCTTTCACAGAATACTTGACAGAGCCAAGTCTCAATACCATATAGAAAGCGATTTAAGAATGAAGAAGAGGATGACCAAGAAGTACAAATCGTATTTAACAATGACCAACTTTGAAAGATTGAAATGTAAATTCTATTTGAAACTAATTTAGTGCCTTAATTCTATTGAAGATAAAATGATCTCAAAAGCAATAATGTCTATTAATAAATTGTTTTGTTTAAAAATTGTGGTGGTTTTATCTGAAAAGATTTTTTTAATTTTAGCCCCCTTTATGCGCTTTTTTGAAAAAAATGAAATTGTATTGTACTAAAAACGTAATTTTTTCAATTTAGCCCTTTTTAGCCCGTTTTTAATTTTTTTCACGCGTTTATTGTCCGAAGAGTTGGCATCACTGCTTTGCTTTTATATTGTAATACCATGGTATAAGAAATATAGAAGGTAGTTACATTCTCTCTTTATTTTTTGAAATTCACCATCTGACATGCATAAGGATTATGACGTTTTCGTTAAAATAATGCTACCATATACATTTTAAATTTCCCACATTTTCTATGAAAATATTAAATTCAATAAAATTGAAAAATATTTAGAAAAAATTGTATATTAAAGTATTTCTGCTTAAATTGGAATCATACATATAAAAATTTATTATCCGAGGGAGGTTTACATAAGCCTAATGACGATTTTTTAAAAATTTGGAATATTTTAATTCTAAATTACACATTTGTCATAAATAATATATTGGGAGTATACAACAAAATTATAAATATGGCAACGCTACATACATAGTTTATGAGAAAATGAAACTTCAAAAAACCTTATTTTAAAAAATAAAGAGAGAATGAAACTACCTTCTATATTTCTTATACCATGTTGTAATACATACTACTTTCGTGTTGCACTGGTTTCGAGTTAACGAATAAAAAGTACTCGGTTATTTTTTGAAAACATTTTAAACTTTAACAGTCTTATGCAAAAAAACTTACTACATGCTTACTAACCGTTGTTAAGCTAAATTCGATAAAAGTATATCCAAAAACGATAATTAGTTTAAAATACCTGTAGTAAATTTAACAATGGTTCGACCCTACTTTAAACCTATGTTAAAGACATTTGTCATAATTTTATTACAATTTTTCACATTTTGTGAAAAATATTCTAATTTTTTAAAATAAATTTAAAAAAAATTTAAAAACACAAAAAAAAACTCTGGTGTCATTGGTGCTATTGATGGCACACATACCAAAATAATAAAAACTGGTGGTTTTTTCTCCATATTTTTTTACTCAAATTTTTCTTTTTTCCAAAAATATAAATTTTGTTTACAAAATAGTTTAGTGATGTCTAAATAATCAAAACAAATTTAAAGAAACCGGTATTCGAATACTTTCTTTAATCAAAATGTAATATTTTAATTACATTGGTTGTTTTATTTTATTTATACATTGTTGTTATTAAAAAAAACAAATACAACCCCATTTTTATGTTAATAAAAACAATTATTTTGTATAAAAACATAAAAAAACAATATTAGGCACGAATACCAAATGAAATAATAATTGTTCATGTACAACATTAAAGAAAAATTGAGAGAATAAAATAATAGTATTGCCAGCATCAAATAAGAAAAAACATTAAAATGGATATTAGTTAAAATACTGTTTTTGCATATACTTTTTTATTAATGGATTATTAAGCTTAAAATCGTTATTAACTAATGTTCATTTGAAGGTCATAATAAGGTTTTTTTTTGCATACGACTGTTACACTATAATACTCGTCTTGCTCGAGAAATAAGTGTGAGGATATTTTTTGCACCTTATTCGGAAATATTTCCAATTTTAACCGTATTAGTGGGAGAATAAACCCCACTTTGTGAAATTTTATTGCTCATTGTTTTTTATTAACCCTTCGCATACATATATACATACATACATACCTAGTTGGCATTGTTTTTGTTGAAAGTTTTTTTTCTTGGTATTTCATTCCGAAACTCCTTTAAAAATGTCCTCTGTAAATGATTTAATTAGGAACGGTGATCGTTTATCGGAGTTTGAGGCCTACGTTAGAGATACCCCTCCAGCGGAGCATACCATTCGCTCTTTAGGTATGCACGAGAAGGAACTACACCGTTTGTGAGAGGCCATTAGGGAAACTTATGACTCTTTGTTAATTGTGGCTGAGGAGAGTCCCAAGATGGATATTGTGGCGGTCAAGTCAAAGTACAGGGGCTCCTATGATACCTATTTTCGTGGAGTTTCTCTCATTTCTAATCATTTAGAGCGTTTGGAGAAGACTCGGCAGGATCAGGAGCCTGATTTTATCCCATCGGCTCATTTGCCTCCGTGTGAGATCGAACCGTTCTATGGAGATTATTTGAAATGACCCTCATTCCGTGAATCGTTTAGGAGCATGGTCGGAGAAAATCCCCGAATCGATCCCGTCTCGAAAATGTACTATCTTTTACAGTACACTAAGGGTGAACCCCATAAAATTATCCGAACATGTCCCTTAACCAAAAATGGTTTTCCTATTGCATGGAAAAATCTGATGGACAGATATGAGAACAAACGCGTTCCTATTAACGCTCAGTTGAAAATTCTTTTCAGTCAGAAAAGTTTGATGCAGACGGGCCACTGTGGAATGAAATGGATAAATTTCTGACTTTGCGTTACAAAACTTTGGAATCAGTCTATGACATTAAAGGTTCTCATTTCAACTCCCCTCAAAACCCAATTAAACCCCACAGCTTTAACCACCTGGGAAGACTGACTGATTCTAGAAAGGTAAAAGCGTTTGTGACTAGGACCAATTCGGGTCCGAATATAACTCAATGTGTTTTATGTCCAGAGAAACACCCTCTTAGATTGTGTCCAGTATTTTTGGGACAGTCTGTTGATGACCGTTCATCTACTGTGGAGAGGATGAAATTTTGCTCTAACTGCTTGGCATCCTCCCACGTGTACAAAATGTGCAAAAGCGTTCACGTCTGTTTCATTTGCAAACAGAGACACCATTCGCTTCTGCACAAGAACCCTGGTCGGAACTCGAGTAGCTCCGCACCGAGAGAATCGGCTCAATCTAAACCCTCTCGTTTGAATCCTACTAATTCTCAGGCTAGTGAACATAATTCCCGAGGATCTGGTGCCCATGGATCGAATTACAGTCCACACTCACACAGCTCTGAGGAAGCACCCTCTACCTCCAGCACGAATTTCACACGTATACCTCACAAATAGATTTCAACCCGCAATCTACAGTATTGCTGGGAACGGCAACTTGTGAAGTTGTGATCGGCGACATTAAATATGTGGCGCAGGCTACGTGTATTTCACGAAGACTGCAAAAAAAACTTTGTTTACCAACTCATTCGTCTCATATGGCGAAAATTACTGGCCTTAACGGCAATTTGACAGCAACTTTTTGTGGTCTTTAATGTTTCCTGTCAGTCGTCAAATGGAATGAGTTTGAATGACATCTTGTACCCTGGGCCTGTGTTACAAGCGGACCTTACGGTTCTGATGCTCCGTTGGCGGCTTTATCGTTTCGTATTTAATGCTGACATTAAAAAGATATATAGGCAAATAGAGGTTCATCCTAATCATACCCCATTTCAGCGGATTCTATTCCGTGATAATCCCCATAGCGAAGTCAAAGATTTCGAACTTAATACGGTCACGTTCGGAGTAAACTGTGTACCGTATCTCGCAATACGTACTCTTATGCAACTGGCCAGTGAATGTGAAGCTCGAAATCCTGCTGTATCCGAAATTTTGCAAACTCAGATGTACGTCGATGATGTTCTCGCTGGTTCTCATGAACTTGACGAGGCCATTAAGCGTCGTGACGATCTAACAAATGTTCTTTGCTCCGCTGGTTTTGTTCTCCGAAAATGGACTGCGAATCATAAACGTTTGTTAGAGGATTTACCCGAAGAGAATCTGTTAGCTGCAGACTTCTTGAAATTCTCGGATACGAGCACGACTAAGACGCTTGGCTTACGATGGAATGCTGGTTCCGATAATTTCTATTTTCGGCTCATAATGCCACCTAACAGAGATTTGGTTACCAAGCGAGCTGTCTTGTCAGAGATAGCAAAGCTATTTGATCCAGCTGGATGGCTTTCTCCTAAGATCGTTGTCGCTAAGATGATAATGCAGCAGATCTGGAGATACAAGACAGAGTGGGATGAGTGTTTTACCCCCTGACACTTAATAAATGGCATACTTTCTTAGATGACTACCCCCAAATTGAGGAAATTAACATTCCAAGATGGGTTAATTTCCGCCCAGATTTCAACATAGAGATCCATGGTTTTTGCGACGCCTCAGAGAAGGCATATGCCGCAACATTGTATTTGCGTGCGTTTACCCCTGGTGGTGATATAACCTGTCATTATTGACAGCGAAGACAAAAGTGGCGCCGGTGGAATGCGAGACTTTACCCCGTCTAGAGCTCTGCGGAGCTGCATTATTGGCAAATATGGTGGACTCGTTGTGCAGTCAAATGAATCTGGCCAAACAAAAGATTCATTTGTGAACGGATTCCACCATTGTTTCATCCTGGCTACAAAACCCCCTTGCCATTGGCCTACTTTTGGCGCAAATAGAGTGGCATTAATTCTTAAAAAAGTTGGCACGGAGAATTGGTCTCACGTCGACTCTAGAAGTAATCCCTCCGATTTGGCAAGTCGTGGATCTCTAGCAAAAGATTTAATAGGCAACACCTTATGGTGGCACGGCCCTGAGTGGCTGAGTCAACCTGAGGACAAATGGCCTCGGACCCAAGTTGTCTATCACACAAACCTTGAGACGAAAAATGTAATGACTCATTTTACCAAACTGATAATTCAAACGATATACTTAGGCGTTTTTCAAATTTACCCCGAGCTCTAAGAGTCATTGGCTATATTTTTCAATTGATTTTTGATTCCTATGAGTTATCCAGATCTGAAATAGTTTTTGTGAAAACTCGTTTAACTCTCTTATCCCAGCAGTTGTATTTACCCGATTACGATAGTTTATTGAAAGGCGGAAGTTTATCTAGGGGGAGTAAACTACTCTCCTTAAATCCTTTTCTCGATTCGAGTGGAATTATGAGAGTGAATGGTCGGTTGACACAGGCCGCAGGTCTGACCTATGATGAACGTTTTCCGAAAAGTCTGCCTTATTGTGCTTCTTTTACTCGTTTGTATCTGAGCTATGTTCACAAATACTCACTTCACGGTGGAAGTTCGTTGCTCATACGTGTTGTCAGACGTGAATTTTGGGTCCCCAGCTTTCGTTGGCGCTGCGAAGCTACTTGCTTGTGATCGAAGAAAGTTTATATTGGAATTACGGAGTAAAGTTCTTTCCCTGGGTTGTGAAGAGCCTATGGAATGGCATTTTATTCCCCCTGGTGCACCACATATGGGTGGTTTATGGGAAGCTGGGGTAAAAAGTTTCAAAACCCATTTGAATAGAATTTCTTGTTCCCAAAAATTCACTTACCCTGAGTTTGAGACGATGTTGACTCGTATTGAAGCTTGCTTGAATTCTAGGCCCTTGTGTGCAATGTCTGATAACCCTACTGACTTGATTCCTCTCACCCCCGGCCATTTTCTTGTCGGGCGTTCAATACTCGGTCGCGCCGAACCAGTCCATTCAGGTTTGTCAATAAGTTTGGCTAACAGATGACAAAAACTCAGAATTCTTCATCATCAATTTGCTATAAGGTGGAAGGATGAATATTTGAAGGAACTCCACATGCGCACGAAATGGAAGTTACCTGAGAAAGATCTGACCATTGGCCATCTGGTGGTTGTTCGCCAGGACAATTATCCCCCGAACTTATGGCGATTAGGTCGTATTTAAAAGGTTTATTATGGTCAGGACTCTAAAGTCAGAATGGCTGATGTGAGAACAGCTTCAGGCATTATCTCCCGTCCGATTGTGAAGCTTGTTCTCCTCCCTAATTCAGAATTCAACTAATGTATTGTTTTCCTCTTGTTCCAAGTTTATCTCCTAGGTTCCATAATGTCAAAGGCTGTCGCTCGTTTTGAAGTACCGCTGAAAAGGCACCCGAAACCACTTCGGAAACGAAGTTGTTTCCTCGTGAAGAGTCGTTGCGTGACTGTCGGCTTTGCAAAAGGGAGCACGCTATCCGGAAGTGCCCTAAGTTCCGAAAGTTGTCAGTAGGGGAGCGTTGGAAAGCGATAACGAAGTATCATTATTGTTTTAACTGCCTGGCACACTCCCATATGCGAGACAAGTGCACTAGCCGAGAAAGATGTCGGGAATGCGTAACAGACCGTCACACCCTCCTCCATCGGTTTAAAGCTTATAAACCGAAGCTACGGTCCGAGGTTCACTCAATGAACCAAACAGGAGACAAACGGCAGAACAACAGCAAAAAAAGCAACAAAAGAATTCGACCCAACAAAAACAAGAATAACAATACCCAAAAACTAGAACAACAAGTAAAAGAATTAAAACAACAACTACAGAGACAGCAGCAACAAACACAGCAAATTCAGCCCTATACACCACAACTACAACAACGCGGCTTTCAACATGATGCTGCAACCATCATCATAAATGTATTTATTAATTTGTTTTCTTTTTATATTATAAGTTTTTTTTTATTGCGTATTATTTTAGTTAATATTATATATTTTGTTATTATTACTTTCCGTTTAAACCATGAATTGATACTATAAAACTAAATTTTTTTTTATTACAATGAATTTATGTAATCCCTAATCTACTTTTTCCCATATCTACGCCTTAGCCTCCGCTGTTGCACTCGTGCAAGGGGGGCGGGATATTTACGTGCGAAATGCCCCATATTTACGTTCAGTTAATGAACATCTTTTTTGACACTTTCTTTTTAATTGTTAATTTTCCTTATGATTGCGTTTTTGGCGCCTAAATCTTTTTGCTTATTTTTTGTATGAATCTGCTTTTTTTAGTGTTTTCAAATCCTTTGAACTGAATGTAAGTAGCGCACACCCCCAAACCCAAATAAAATATTAATATAACCCCAAAGTTATTTTGTTCATTTTTTCCTAATTTTTAACTATTCTTGTGAGAAATAGTTCACATAAACAATGTTTTTGAAATACTTTTTCATTGCAAAAGTCATTATTAAACTACAATACATAACAAAATACATAATTTGTGAAAAGCAAATTATTATTATATTAATGATACTAGAAAGCTCGATTAAGAGACATTTATATATAAATTATTACTGTTATCTAGTGTTTATTATAGTTTAAATATCATCTTTAATAAATCAATAAATAAAAAAAAAACCACCAGTGAATCAAAACCCAAAAAGATCTGCTGGTGTTTTTTTCCAAGAACCAGTTAACAAAATTCAAAGAAATTTTCATATAAACGGTTACTATGTACTAGAAAACGACTGGTGCGAATGCCCAAGCTATCCGCCTGAAGGAAGCGAGGTCGATGTAGAACAACTAAATAATGGAATGAACTACGTTCAAGAATATTTTGAACGTGTCCTTCAAGAAGATGCTACTTTGGAAAAAATTCAAGAGGAGCAACCAGACGAAGTTTAACTTTGCAGTCAATTTTTCAGACTAAACTGTTCCTAATTGTCATATTTTGAGGCAAAAATGAGGAACGGAAACGTACATCATTTTTATTAGATACAGGCAAAAAAAAAAACTACATTAGACCAGAATAGTAAAAAAAACCCAAAGGACAATAACCAAATTTTTTAGGCAAAATCGGCCAATTGTTCCATTAAAATAACATTACACAATTTTCAGGAATAGACGACACTCCGCTAAAATTTTATTTGCTGTCAGGGTTTGATTCATTTGATGCAATATTAGGAAATAACAGTTTGAAAAAACTGTCAGCCGTTATGCACATGGCCGAAAATAATTTCACTATAGGAAATGGACTTAGAATTAATAATTATAAAACAACGTATTGCACAGAGTGTGAATAACATGGAATTACGGACTCAAGACTTAAATGAAAGCCAAAAACTTTCTCTCAGAAACATTGTGGATCGTCATATCCAGTTGTTTGCGGAACCAGATGAGAAACTTACTTACTCCACTATAGTGGGAGCAGATATAGAGACGGAAAACAAAACCAAATGGATAAGTAGAATGTTTCCATTCCACTTTGGCGAAAATAATGAGATGTCTCAAAGAAGAAGGAACCTCTAGGGATTTTGATGAGTCATTGGAAAGATCCGTGACAGAGTACAATCACACTGTTCATTCTACCAGGAATAGGAAACCTGTAGATCTGTCCTTTGGGCGAACGGTTGACTTTTCGCTTTGTTGTTTAACAAGGCTCTCAAATGTTGGACAACTTCAGCGCAACAAGAAAAATAGCTCATTTACCACAATAAAAATAAAAATACGTACCGAGACAATTAGTTTATGTAAAGACTAACAAGAGATTAGGTACAAAATTAAGTAGCAGGTTCAAGGAAGAAATAATGAAAGAGTATCGCGGTAAAACCATCGTCACTGAAAGCGGGCGAATCATTCATAAAGGTCGTATAAGGAATTAAATAAAATAAAAAAAACATGAATAATTTTCAAAAATTTTTTTTAGACTATTTTTAGTGTCTGTTTCGGCAGACCTTAGTATTCTCGACTGCTCGAGCACTAGACTTGTAGCAATCCATACTGGTTTAGCAAGAAGACAAAATGATACATTTAAGGTTGTTCATGCAATGAATATCGACCAATACCGAGATTTATTGAACAATCTAGAATCCGTGTTAAATAAAGATATTTCATATGGTCATCCGATCCGTCCGTTCCTAAAACAACAAATCCTTGAGATAAGGGGACTTCTCAATCACCTGAGGCCGAATAAAGTGAAAAGGGCAATAGATACTACTGCATGGAAGTGGATTGCAGGTACACTCGATAGTCATGACTTCAAAATTTTGACACAAAAAATTAACAATTTCTTGGAGAATAATAATAGATAGATAGTAATAAACGAACTAACTGGCAGTAGAATTCAAGAAATATCCAACATTGCTAATGAAATATTGAAAGTTAGAATAGAGGATTGGAACACTGAACTAACAATTAGCTTAGAACGTAAATTAAACTTACTTGAAAAAAAATTACAAAACATTGAATATGCCATACAATGTGCAAAGGTTAATATTGTAAATTCATTTATCTTATCTAAAACAGAAATCGAAATTTTTAATAATGTATTAACAATTTGTAACATACCAATATTTAGTGTAGGTGAATTACTTACTTTTGGAAATGTAAAAATTATAAGAAATAACATAGAAATTTTATATATCTTATGCATTCCAATCACACAAACTGATACTTGTAAAATGTATTTAACAAAACCTGTAAAATTTAATAATGTAATAGATAAAATTGAATTCGATAAAATACTGAAATGTCAGAATGTTCTATTTGCTATTAAAGAAAAATGTAAAAATTAAAATGTCATAACCATTTGTAATAGAAATGATACAGTGGAATTAAGAGATGATTATTATATAACCAACTTGTTTAAGAATAGAGTAGGGAACTGCAAGCAGGTGAACAATGGTCACGTACCCATCTTATATTACTAAATCAATACAACGGTAGGATCAGAACAAATGATAAGGAAATAAAACTAACTGGAACATATGTATTTCGTGAAATACCTTAATACAACAATAAAAATTTATGAACAAGAGCACTTTTCACTCGAAGTAAGCGGTGCTAAGCCCCTCCCAGCCTTTCTACAACCAAAAGGGTTTAATGCCAGGATAGGAGAGGTGCTTACATTAGAGCGGTTGCATAAAATAAACATTGGGAATATTGAACGATTGAATTTAATGGAGAGAAAAACAACATTATGACAATGTGTTTGGTATTTGTATCGGTTGCTGGTGTTGGAATCATTGTGGGTCTAAGAATGTGAAAAAAGTTTTATCACCCAAAGAAATTAAAAGAAGCCCATCCAGAAATGAATGAAACGCCTGATGCAGAACCAAAAACGAAAAAACAATCAAGCAGCTACAATCTTCAACAATCGGCACGATTGTATTTAAGGAGGGAGGAGTTAACACAAAATATGTTTAAATATTAATTCATTAATTTCCCACCAAATATATGCTGACAACATGTCTGTCCCATATGCGACACGAGTCGCCGTAAGTGGCGTGATCATGCGAACCTGAAGGTATGGTGTTAGGGTAGTTTTAATAAACTTTTATTGTTGTTTTTGCCGTGAATTAATAGAAACGTGTTGTATCTTAAAAACACACAACATAAAAAAATGTATTTTTTTAAAAAATTTTAATTTCAAAAATATTCATTTACATTCAAATTTATTATCAATATATCTGTTTCAATCATTGCTACCCAAAAAAGAAAAATTAATTGATACATATACCAGATAATCAAATAAATACAATGAAATAGTAATTAAATATTTTAATCTCTGTTTATTGCAAGGAAGCATTTCCAACCTTAAACTTACATATATTATTTGAATAGAATATAGTGAGTCCCTCCACAAAAATATAAATGCGTTAAATACTTCAATAAACTCTTGTCAAACATGCACATTTTTATAGCCAAAAACATATTAAATATACGAGTAAGTGTCGGTTAAATTATTTTCTGCTGTTTTCCTTTTTTGAATTATTTAAATTTATATGCTTACGTAATTCAGATTCATGCATGCAATATATGATAGTACAAAATTATATTACCATTATGTTCGCAAGTAAATATTATACAATGCTGCGGTTTCCAAAAGCGCGTAATATAAGATTTTAAAATGTTGTGTTCAATTCCAAAAGACGAAATAAAGAGCACCGAAATGGCAACTATCGAAAAGACCAACGAACTCATTATTAAGAAATATTATACTAAAACATCAACTTAAATATGATTCAAGTAACTGAAAGTAAAAAAGTTTGATTGACATTTAAATTGCTTCTAATTTGCTGTATAAATTAATTATAAGTAAATTATGTATAAGTACACGGATTTAATAGGCAAAATAAAATAATGTTGATACAATTACAAACGCATGCTTGAAAAATGGAGAGGTGTCAATTATTTTAAATATTGTATATTTTAGCAAATTAAGGGCCATTATTGCAGTTAAAGGTGACTTTAAAGTTCACTTTAGCTAAAGTTACCCTTAATTAAACTCAACTTTAACGGCAATAATTCTCTCAATTAATAAAAGTAAATAAATTTATTCAAAACAATCCAAAAGCAATTTACTAATATACTAAATTGTTGTGGAAATGTTTACCTTATGTTGTATCTATTGTAGCATATGTCATTTTTTTATTATTATTTTTGCATGTATTGAGTTTTGTGTATTTCGTTTTCATAATAAATTTCATATTTTGTATTAATCCATACAATTTTTACTTAAAACAAAGCAAATCTATCACAGATTAAGAAACTTTTTATAGAAGATACATTTCTATTACCGACAACGGTAATAACCCGTTTAATTGGTAAACTAGAGAAAGCATTAAGTCTAGTCGTAGCAAACTTGGCCGCCTGGTTAGCGAGAAGCACAGTAGTACGCCAGTTGAGCATTGCGAACAAAACTTTCTGGGGGTGGTGCACAGAGCTCTAGTTATATAAATGGCGGCGGACCTTCTGACCTTGTCAAGAAGTCTGACGTTGTGTTGTTTGTCCAGAGCAGTCCACCAGAAAACAACACCGTAGGAGAGGTTGGGTTCGATGGCCGTAGAATAAATCCAACGCATAATAGCGTAAGTTATAGCTTCATTGCCAGAGTGTTCCAGATTTCTCAAGAGTGAGTTGACTGCAAGGTTCCAGAGAAGTGGTGATAGAACACCGCCTTGCGGTGTGCCCCTATGAACCATTCTCTGACAATTCGTGGCCTCTCCTGTGGAGGTTACTATCATCAACTTGAGGAGAAGCTCGATGAACCTGACTAGATTCTGTCCCAAGTTCAGAAAACCAAGAGCCCTAACTATGGCGTCTGAGTCGACGTTATTAAATGCACATTCAATCTCCAGAGAAATGGCCAAAGTGTATTCCTTAATGTGCATGGTCTTTTTCACCCGAGAGATAAGAGAGTATAGCGCAATCTCCACTGATTTACCTCTCGTATGCGCATATTGGGAATCGGATTAATATGAACATCAAGGTCTCTTTCCAGTGTCCCCAGAAGAAAGGAACATAGACTTTTGGGACCTCCCTATGTTGAATGTCACCCGGGATAACACCATCCGGTCCAGGTAACTTGAATGGTTTGAAAGGTGGTTCGTTAACCTGGTGAAAAGCCTGAGTGAGTGAGAGTCAAGGAGAAGCTCAAGAGTCTTTAAACTGGACGTAGTCTAGCATCCGTCAAGTCGTCGGATACAGACACAGGATTTGAGATTGCAACTTAGAATTTTACGAAGACGGGCGTTTTCGGCAGAGGACTCTATGCACGCGCAATAGTTCTTCCACGAGGACTTCTTCGCTCGCCTTACGATCTCTTGGTTCCACCAGGCCGGTTTTGGTTTGCCCCTATGGGCAGAGGGTTTGACGGAGGATGTGGCTGCTGCCGTAAGCGCAGTTGACAATGTGTCCGCAGCTCTATCCACATCGAAACGGGTCGTTATAGTCTGGGGTAGAGAGAAGGCTGCTACGCAATTTCTCTCTGAAAATGGTCCTGTTTGTGTTCCTCCTATTTACCGGAGGGATCATGCCAGGAGGAGACTCGTTCGTATCAATAATGAAGGTAATGTATATATGGTCCGGAAAGGAGCATTCATGAGATACAAACCAGTCCTTAAGGTTAGTAAAAAAATCAGAGCTAACCAAAGTGATGACCAGCACCTCCTTTCTGTTCGAAGTAGGAAACGTTGGTACATCGCCCGATTAGCTGAGGTTATTACTAATAATAAAATCAAAGAGGCACTCACCACATTCGTTGGTACCGGAACTGGCCCACAACGTGTGGTGGCGGTTGGGAGCAGCTCCGACAATGACTGGAACTCCGCGCAGTCTCGCATCCGCCACCAGTCGCCCGATGGCGTCCTGAGGGGGAGAGAGCCCATAGTCACGTCACGATGACGTGGTCCAAAGGGACATCAAGTTTATTTTGACGACCATGGTGACGGTGTCCTTATTGCTGAACCTGTGGAGGATATACGCTAAGCGATATCCTTCGGTGTTGAGTCAGCAACTGATTAAAATTTTTAACTTAGTGTTTTTTAAGTTGTTTTGAATATTTTGTTTTATTTTTCATTAAAATTTCATTTCAAATTGTAAGTTTTATTTGTTAAATACTAATATTATTTTATTGTAACAAAACTAAAACAAAAATTGTTTCTTGTTTTAATAATTTTTGTTTTTGTAATCCTGTTACAGTTTATTTGTATATTCTTTTTCTATCTGTATTCCTTTATTTTTTTGTTTTTGCTTTTTATTTATTTTACTTTTTATTTTGTTTACTGTTTTACTCGTAATTCTTGCTTATTTCATTATTTTTATTTTTACATTTTAGAGAAATCTCTAAATTTTTTTTTCTTCTTTTATATATTTTCTTTTACTTATTTATAATTTATATTTTGGTTATTTATTAATTTAATTATTAATACTATGAATACTTGTAAGGCATCGAAATGCATTGTAAAGAAAGAGGGTGAACGCCAGATTTCTTGCTAGTTATGTGATGATTTGTTTCACATTAAGTGTGTTGGATTGCTTCCTTGCACCACGGACCAATTAGTGGATCGTTCCCAGGGTTTTCGCTGGTGTTGTGACAAATGTAAGTTAGAGGATATCCAATTTTATAAATTTTTTATGGGGACTCGTCGTGAGTTTACTGAGATGCACACTGAATTTGCATCTCTTTTTGCTAGATTTCGTCGGTTTGAGGGATTATTTTCAAAGAATGGCCTTTTGAATGAGCTGCTAGAATCGGAGAAATTTCTTGGCCCTCCTTCTTCTGGGGCACCTGAGCATGTGGTGCAATTTTCTGTGCCAGGGGACTCTGCGACAAGTCGTACCTTGTCCACTGTTTCTTCTATTGTGGACACTTGTCCATCTACAGCTGATAACCCAGCTAGCAGTTCTATACAGAACTCTGCAATTTTAGTTGAACTGAGTCCAAAGTCTACTCTATCTCCTTTACCTCTGGCTGATGTCACTCCTCAGGTATCTTCTAAACCGTCTTCTGTTTCATATTCATCTGTAGTGTCCGCTAGTTTAGATACTTCTGCTCCAAGGGAACTGGTTTTAGTTAAACCTAAGAGGACTATTTTTGTGTCACGTCTTTCATGCGATACTTCGGTCGATGATATAAAATCTTTCGTTAAATCGAAGATTAGGGAACCTTTTGAGTTGGGTTGCTATAAGATGAGACCATCTTTGGATAGTAGTATTTCTTCGTTTAAATTATATGTTGCCGATGAAAAGTATGGTGAAATTGTTGATCCTGCATTTTGGCCACAGGGTGTATTGGTACGTGAATTCGTATTCAGGCTGGGTCATCATATGAACGGTGTTAATTTGCCTGGTTTTAATTCTCAAAAAAACTAGCTTCGAAATCGTCTTTTAATTTCGGAATTGCTTATCAAAATGTTCGTGGACTCAGGCCTAAACTTTCTTCGCTTTATAATAGTAGTTTTGATTTTGAATTTGATGTAATTGCTTTTACTGAGACTTGGCTGAATTGTGATATTTTGGATTCTGAGATTATGTCTAGTAATTTTAATGTTTATAGACGGGATAGGAAGTTAAGGAACGGTGGTGGTGTTCTTATTTCCATTGTTTCTAAATATTCATCTGAATTAATTGACTTGTGTTTTTCGGAGGATATTGAGTTTATTTGCGTAAGGGTCTATAATCGTGGAAAGTCTATTTACATTACTTGCTTATATATTCCTCCCAATAAAAACAGAAGTAACACATACAGTCTTAGACAATACATTCCTAAACAATACCCTCTGAGTCCTAAGGGAGAGGTAAGAGTCTAGCCAACGAAGAATAATATCAGGAATACCGATTAGTGAAAGTTTAAGAAGCAAAATACTATGATCAACCCTATCAAAAGCTTTACTGAAATCAGTATAAATTACATCAGTCCGAGCACCGACAAGAAAGCCCCTGAAAACATGTGTAGTAAATTCAAGAAGATTTGTGACAGTCGACCTGCCTTTCAAAAAACCATGCTGGAAAGGAGATATTAAAGATCTTGTATTAAAAAAGAGATAATCCGTCACTAGTTTCTCCATCAACTTGGGAATAGCACTTAGCTTGGCAATACCCCTGTAATTGGAAATATTAGATTTATTACCCGACTTGTGCAAAGGAATTATGAACGAACTCTTCCAAATAGATGGAAAATGACCAACCCTCAGAAGCCTATTGAATATAAAGGTCAAAGGACCACTCAAGACAACAGCACATTTTCTTAAAATACAGGCCGGGACCCCGTCAGGGTCCGGCAAGTATGTAAGTTTCAGTCCAGACAAAGCATCAAGAACAGACTCCTCATCAAATGAATATATGTTAGGAATAGAGACACTTCCCACAGAATAAGGATACCCGCCACTCAGATCAGTGCCCGGGTCCAACTGCCTATAAGTAGACTGAAAGAAGTCAGCAAACATATTCGAAATATCAAGGTGACTGGAGGATGATAGATCCCCGTAAAACATCTCAGTAGGAAACAAAGATGATTTACGTTTTGCTCGAACGAAGTCATAAAACGACTTAGGATCATTAGCGAAATTCGACTTGACTCGAATCATATATTCCTCATAACAGTAATGATTCATTCTACGATAATCCGCACGCGCCCTAGAATAAAGAGCATAATCAATATCAGAACCTGATCTAACAAACTTTTTAAATAATTTCGATTTCCTATTCCTCAACCTTGACAGTCTAGCCGAATTCCATGGAGGACCAGAACGCTCCAAACGACTTTTTACCAATGGAACACACTTCCCAAAACATTTAAATAATACATCATAAAAGTCACCCAAGATCCTGTCAAGTAAAAGAGAGTCGTACGCTGGCGAGATAAGTACAGACGACCAATCAACAGAGGACAGAAGTGTATTCAAGCGACCAAAGTCTGTACGATGGAAATTAAAATGCCTCTCATTATCAAATGAGCGATCAATTACAGGAGGTGAACAAAGATCAACTTCAATAGAAAGTAACAACGTAGGATGATAACTATCCTCGGGAATAGATATAGGATCAATGCGAAATAAAGAAGAAATACTTGGATCCTCCAAAAACACAAGGTCCAAAATTCTCCCCATTGAATTAAATACACCATTAACTTGGAAAAGACCTAGATCACACATAGCGGACAGAATTTCATCATAGAATGGAACTGAAGAACATGGCACCAATGACCCAGACTGAAAAATTCCAAGATATATGAGGAAGATTAAAATCACCAAGAACTACAATAATCCCCTCTTGCCCCATTGAATCCATTACCTTAGAAATCAAATCAAAGTGAGCCCTATAAATATGAATGTCAGCACAGGGAGGAATATATGAACAAGTAATGTAAATAGACTTCCCACGATTATAGACCCTAACGCAAATAAACTCAATATCCTCCGAGGAACTAAAGTCAATTAATTCAGATGAGTATTTAGAACAAATTGAAATAAGAACACCACCACCATTTCTTAACTTCCTATCCCGTCTATAAATATTAAAATTACTACACAAAATCTCAGAATCAAAAATATCACAATTCAGCCAAGTCTCAGTAAAAGCAATTACATCAAATTCAAAATCAAAACTACTATTATAAAGCGAAGAAAGTTTAGACCTAAGTCCACGAACATTTTGATAAGCAACTTAGAAGCTAGTTTTTTCGAGAAATAGAACCAGGCAAATCAACACCATTCCTACGATGACCCAGCCTGAATACAAATTCACGTACCAATACACCCTGTGGCCAGAATGCGGGATCAACAATTTCACCAAACTTTTCATCAGCAACATATAATTTAAATGAAGAAATGCTACTATCCAAGGATGACCTCAACTTATAGCAACCAAACTCAAAAGGCTCTCTAATCTTCGATTCAACAAAACCTTTAATATCATCAACTGAAGTATCGCGAGAAAGACGTGACACAAAAATTGTTTTTTTAGGTTTAACTACCACCAGTTCCTTTGCAGCAGAAGTAACTAAACTAGCGGTCACTACAGATGAATACGAACCAGATGACGGTTTAGAAGATGACTGAGAAGTGACATCAACCTCAGGTAAAGGTAAAGGAGTATACCTGGATTCATTATTTACGGGCACAGGAGGATTAATTGAAATTGGAGTTTCTAAAGATTGTGGAGGATGGGGTTCACGATATACATTATTACTATTTATTTCAGCAATATTGGAAGATTGAACATTACAATCCGATGCAGAGTTGCATGAAGGCTCAGAAACAATTGCTGGGTCGTCACGTTTATCTTTATTTATAATTCTTGCAGACTTACGACGTTTTGGGGAAGACTGTGGAGGAGATTTTAAATTATCCAAAGATTTAAAATCATCAAACAATTTTCCATAAGCCGCAATACGATCATTTAATTTAATTGCCTCTTTTTGAAGTTCGGTGAATTTATTTTTAGTCTCTTGGAAAAAACGATAATAGTTCACTCCGATTTTTCTACAGTGTTCACAACACCAATGAAGATCTTTATTTCTAGACACGGCTTCAGCAACGAGACCTGACAGACCACTACATTTAAAGTGACAACATTCATGACACAGCCAACAAACTATCATTCTTTCATCTTCACTTTTTATATTACAATTTTTCAATAAACAAGCCATTTTTACAATAAAAATATAATACTTAGCTCAGAGTAGAAAAAATACGAAACAGATGGTAACTTAATTATTCAAGTGGAAATAAAGGTTCGTTGGGTAGAATTTATTCTGCAAAAAGCTTTCGATATATGGCGACACTAATAAGCTTTATCAACTTCACAAACCAGTTCAATATGAAGCTTAAATACAACAATCAGGACGATCAACAAAACTTTCACAGATGTAAAATTTAAGTATATTCACACTTTTATTTATGTAAATATTGTTTTTGTAAACACAAGCAAAAAGCGGGAGAAAGAACACTTGTTAGATATATTTGTATTAATAAAAAATATGTTATATTGTTTTTGTTTGTTTACAGTTTTTTATATCCTTTTTATATTTATTTAATTGTTCTTTGATCGTCTATATTTTTAAGATTGTTGTTTATTTTTCCCTTCAGGATGTTCACTTAATAGATATTAATTATTAATTTTTTAGATAGTAATGCAAAAATCGGTCACCCAATAATAACACAAACACCACAAGAAAAAACACCAATTAGAAAAAAACAAAAGTAAAAAAAGACAACTAATCAATCTATTAAAAAAAATAAAATAAAATAAAGACACTTATACACAAATTAGCGGAGCACAACTTATAACACGTCTATACAGCGCAAGTATTAGTATGCTATGTACTCCATTTTTAAAATTAATTAATAAAATTTGCCGAAAATAGGTTTTAGTGTTTTTTAAACGGCACAAATTGAGCTGAATACTTTAACAAAAGTACCGAAAAACACAAGCTTTGTTAAAATTGTATTTACCTAACAATTAGGCATTGATAAAAAAAAAAAAAACATATTAAAACATATTAATAAATATATGAGTGTATAACTTTAAGTAAGTCATAATTTAATATTCTTGGATGTATCTTTAATGTAAATGTTATGCTATGTTTGGATGGAGCTCTACTCGTAAAGGTATCGTAAAATTTGGGAGACAGATCCCCTTTTTAAGAAATGGATAAAGCCTGGTAAAGATGAATCTAAATCAGTATGTTTTTACTGCAACACGCAAATCTCCTCTAAACATTATGACTTGGTCAGACATTCAGTAACGAAAAAGCATAAAAAAGCGTCCGAACCTTTAAACAGCATTAATATGGTACAACCACTAATTAGTTTTACTACCTTTATATACTGCAATTCAATCACCATTTGCTTTCATAGAACACTTGAGAGAGACAAGTCTCAATACCATATAGAAAGCACAATGTAACCAGTGACGTCAATTATGACGTTCGAAAAACGCTAAAATCAGCAGTTTTAACCCTCCCCGTAGAGGGAAAAAAGATGTTAAAACTTTTTGCGAACCAAATGTGTTAGAAGCAACAAGTATACAGAGTGGAAGCTGGCGGATAAAGTGGAAAAATTAAATGTAAACAAACTTTTATTTTGAGTTAAAAATGGGCAAATTTGGAGTATTTTTTAATTTCTTCAATGAAAATGTTAAAAATATGTAAATATTTAATTATTAATCGATTTGTATGTTGTTTTTGGTCACAATGGATATAGTTTCTTGTGCAAAAGGAAAGTAAGAAGCTAAATATATCAAGATCAAATAAGACATACTGCTTATAAAAATTTTTTCTTGTAGAACTTTATGTATATTACCAGTATTTATTAATTTCTTGAATGAAAAAGTTAAAATTCCGTAATTTTTTCATTATTAATCGAACTCTTAGCAATTTCCCTTCACATTGAGAAAAGTTCCGTGTGCAGAAAGTTTGTAAAAATAAAATTTTAACAAAATATATACTTATAACTTTTTGTGTTAGGAATTTGTGAATATACCTCTAAATTGGTTAAATACTAAGTTAGTGACGACCGATGAAAGGTGTCATAAAAAATACATTAATTCCGAATTACGTTTTCCTAATAAAACGGTTCATCTCCTTCCAAAATTATTCTAATATTCTAGAAAAATATCATAAATTTCTACCAAAATAGCATAATAAAAATCCACCCCGAAATCTAAAAAACATAAACAAAACAGTCAGGCAGCCAGAGAAGGACAGAAATACTTTTTGATTATATCTGCTGTCTCTTTCTAAGTGGAGGGTTAAACGTCAAAAGCCCCGTGACGTATCTGTATACCTGTGATAGAAAGTGATTTATGAATAAAGAAGAGGATGACGAAGAAGTACAAATCATATTTAACAATGACTAACTTTGAATGATTGTAATGTAAATTCTATTTGAAACTAATCTAGTACCATAATATAAATGAATATAAAATGATCGCAAAAGCAATAATATCTATTAATAAATTAATTTATTTAAAAATTGTGGTGTTTTTATCTGAAAAGACTTTTTTAACTTTAGTCCCCTTTTTACGCTTTTTTGAAAAAAATGAAATTGTATTGTACTAAGAACGTAATTTTTTCAATTTGGCCCTTTTTAGCTCGTTTTTCATTTTTGTTCACGCGTTTGATGTCCTAAGAGTTGGCATCACTGGCTTTTATACTCTTTTCAATATGGGCTTTTCCTCATATCAATCACAGTAAGCGCTGCTATTCAAATTTAGTTTCAAACTCATCGAAATAGTTCTCCTCTATTACAGTGTTGTATTTACCAAATGACAGTGTTGTATCTTAAGAAAAGTCACACATGCTAGTGAAGTACAATTCAATGGTAATCGATATAAAAACAAAATAATGTTTTAATTATATATGTATAAAATATGCTACGCTACAAGTATTATAATATTATTATTTGTAAAACTTATTTTCTATATTAAAAAAAAAAAAAAAATTCTAAAAACAAAAATAAAATCAAAAATTAATAAATATTCATTTTATAAGTATTTTTAACTGTACTTATTAAGAAAGACTACAAAGCCTTGACGAAAAGAATTTCAAAAAAGTAAATATAGAAAGTTCAAATACATTTTTAACTTACAATGTATTTTTTAAATTATAAATGACAGAGTTCACTCAAACTATCGGGTGATTTTTTACCTATTATCTTTTGGCAATACGGGTTTAAACAGCTCACGCACGTTTCGTGTTTTGGTCTTCGCTTTGGCATAATTCAACCATGAATCGTCTTACAAACGAACAAGGCAAATCATTGAATTTTATTATCAAAATGCGTACTCTGTTAAGAAAGTTCATCGCGCGCTTCTTCCATTTTATGGCTCAATGGATACGTAAATAAGCAGAATTGTTGATTTTGGAGTGAAAATGAGACAGAAGTATAAAAAAAGCTACCAATGCATACAGAAAAAGTCACACTTTGGTGCAGTTTATGGGCTGGTGGCAGCATTGGACCGTACTTCTTCAAAGATGCCGACTGTTTAGCACCGCCTCTGTTTCTGCGAGCATCGTCCCCATTTGTTCTTGCGTTAGTTATGCGTTGTTTACTGCGCGTAGAAACAGGAACTTCGCCTGCTTGACGGCTGCTTTCCTCAGACCTCCGAAGTGCGGTGCCCGAGGAGGTATGAAGGTGAACTTCACCCCGGGCGACGCTGCGTAAAATTCTAGAGCGGGTCGACTTCAGTCGAATGCTTGCTGCAGCTGCTTGAGTACGTTGCTGGCTCCTACGAAATTCGTAGCGTTGTCGCAGAGCACTTCTTTCGGAATACCTCTTCTGGCAGCGAACCTTTTAAAAGATAGAAGAAAAGAATGAGTGGATAAATCTGAAACTAATTCTATATGCACTGCCTTAGAAGTGAAGCACACGAAGAAGTACACACTTACGAACAATTCTACTACACTCTTCCTTGGCATGGCAATTCTCGTAATGAAGATATTGAAAATAAAGTATGCAAAGGTCATTTCGTTTCGGTAACAACAGAGGGATTTTTCCATCATATGGCAAATTTGCACTAAGCAATCTCGCACCTACCTGTAATAGTAAAAACATTCTCCCTTCCTCAGTGCATGTGTGAATAAAAGGTATGTTTGACGGTAAGGTCAGACATTTCTGTAATTTAGAAATCTCTTCAGAAAAATTAGATTGCTGGATAAAATGACCATTTAATTTCCGTTGCAGTAGGTATGATACTTCGATTTTGCTTTCGTTTCTTCAGAAACAAGTGAGCATATCGAATAATCGAAAAGACACCGATAATATGTTTCTCTTTGCGCCCTTTAAGTTTTGAAACTTATCTTCCAAATGAAATTTAAATAAATCATTCTTCGGAACCCAATGCCTTCGCAGAGTCTGAATCGCTACGTATTAGTTTCACCCTTTGTAGAGAACTCAGAAATTCAGGATGGTTCGAAAACCACTTAGTGGGATTGAAACCTGCTGAAGTCAAGATTCCAGTCACCTGATTTTGAATTAGAATTAATTCATCATAGCTGTTAGCTCCGGTAAGTAAGTCATCCACGTAGCAATCACTTCGAACAACTTTTGAACCAATAGGCAAAGTATCTTTGTATATGTCGCTTAAGTGAATCCGAAATCTAATGACTAAAAATGGCGCTGAAGCTGTACCATAAGCGGTAGTGATTACATACTTGTGGAATCGAAAACGGATTAATGTAGAATACAGTTCTTCTTGAACTGTAGGACTGACCATCAACAGTTCGTTAAGTGAAACATGTGAAGAAGTTCTACATGAAGCATCAAATATTACCCGAAGTTTGGTAGTTGTACTCTGAGGTCGCAAAACACATTGATGTGGAATGAAATAGTGGGGAGTATCAGCAAATTTGTCCAAAAGTGACGTATGACCCAAGTTGAAGTACTCGTTCATGAAATCATGATACATCTGGCTCATAGTATCATATTTGGAAAGTTTCCTTTCCAAAGAGAAAAATCGCCGCTTGGCAGTCTCAAACGAAGATACGACCTCAGGCCGTCCCGACGCAAGACACCGTACCGTAGTCTTGAATTCGTTCTCACATTTTTTATGCTACTCAGAATAAATTTCAGTTGATTCGGTTGGAAGTTCTTCAAGCTCCCTAAATTTGCGGACGTTCGAATCAACATTACTCTCGCCTTCGACTGAAGCATTTATATGAAATACTTTAGAGTTGAATGCGTCCTTTGAATGATTGTATCTTCCAGTGACGATACAACCAAGAGAAGTCTTCTGAAGGACTGGAAGACTCGGGCTCAAATTAATTTGGCCAACACATATCGAATCAAAGAAATCACCTAGTCCAATTGACAAATCAATTTTTTGTGGCTTATAGAAGCCAGGATCGGCTAATTCCAGGTTGGACGAAATACTTAAGCTGGCCATTTTGACCCTACGATCAGGTTGTAAGTTCGTTATTAATTTTAATACCACAAACTTAGAAGTGAATTGGGTAGAGTTAACAGTTGAAGTAACAGTCAAATTGACTCGAGATTTGGATAATGAATTCGTTTCACTTATGTCATTCAGATTTCATCTGTCTCCTTGTTTTCTCAGACGTAGAAGTTGTGCTATCAAATTAGGTTAAAAACCGGAATCTGAAAGAGCCCTGGCTTGTTAAAATTGGCCAGAACTAGTTCTTACTCTTACCACAGTCATCGCTAGAACTATGTTTTTATCTGAAGCCGAATAATTTACAGAAGCGTGAGAAGTCGAAGGCTGTGCAGAGCAGTTTATTCACATATTGTTCGAACTAGCATTATATCGGTGAAGTAACGTGTTGTGTGAACCATTACATATCCGACACTTAGACGAAGGACACCTGGATACTGTGTGTTCTTTTTTCAAACAGTTAATACATGCTGGCACGGACTTTATAAAGTCAAATCGTTTGACTATGGGCACAGCAGTAAAATAAGGGCAATTGTTGATCATGTGATGCGTCTATTTGCAAAATATGCATCCATCAGCAGATTGTTTGGATTTGGTACAGTTTAATGATGCTATACTAGTCCTAAAATTGAAGTGTTCATTCTTAAGTTTGCTAATCCTCGGCCTTGAACTCGAAAACTCGTCAGCTGAAATATGCTAGTAACATCTATTCAAGGCGGTTTCACATCTGACCACAATGGGAGCTTTTAAAAATCAAGCTGTTCTTCCCACTTTGACTTGGTGATTGGATCCACTTTGGACATCACTAAATGTATTAGTGAGGCATTTGTTATTTTCTTGCCATCACCAATTGATAACAAGGAATCGTATATATCAGAAACAGTATAAATCATGCTACGCGAAGCAACAGCTGAAGGTTTGATAATTTCGGCAAATCGAAAAGTTTTGCAATATTTTCGAAAAATATCAAGTATTCGTTATCATAAACTTTTTTCAAGCTTGCAAATGCTGTGGGGTAATTCTCCTCGGATATCTGAAAGGCCTTAACTGTACCAAGGCCGATTCGGACAAGCATGAGATTAAATGATTGAATGAAGTTCTTGTACACAGAATATTTCCCACTGAATTTAAGGAGCTTCATATTTGGGATCTGAATGAAGTTTCACGCTGAATGAAGTTTTAGGCACAGTGGATTGCCGATTCTTGGCTAAAAGGCTCATAAATAAATTTTTCGTGGTCACACAAAGATTTTCAACCTCGGCTCTATCGTATCTATTATCGGGTTCCAAATTAACCACTTCTGCTTGGAGCTATATTGCTTGGTCAATATATGTTTTCAAAATTTCCAATCGACATTCGAGCTTAAAGAAATTAATTAAAAGAAATAGTTCTATCCACGATGGATTGTCTAATACTGTCGATATTACTTATGACCCTCGCTTGTCTAGCGAGTAACTTCTCCAAGTTTTCCACTCGAGAAGGAAAATCTTGGCGTTTAGAGTCCCTGGTAGTCATTACGATTCTCTCCGCTTAAAAAATTGCCCAGACAAGAATTCGATATTGACCAAAGCAGCTTATTGGTCAAAATACAATTAGATTTATTCGTGTTCTCCTGTTAGGAAAATATCCTTTCGATATTGTCAATCAAAAATATCCTATTCTATTTCAGAAAATAACCACCACTGCGTACACTACCTTTAGTAAATGAGACGCACAATTTACCGAGTATTTATCATATTTAAATAACAATTAAATGTCAATATAAGCACACTATATCATTAGAATTATAATAATTTAGATTAATTTGAATTTTGATCGTAGTGTGAATGCTCAAAACATATTTTATTTAATTGTTGTAAGAAATTCACTTTTCGTTACACTGTAAGCAGCTGTAATATACACAATGGTATGTGAACGCGTTGGATAAAACACTGATAAAAACAAATGTACGAAAATAAATCGAAAAAGAAAATAAACAAAAGCTGTGCTGAATGTCCCCTCACAAATACCGAACGAAAGTTGTTAGTGTAATGTGAAATAATGTCAAATAAAAACACTCGCGAATATTGCACTAAGGGTGGTTTTCTTTATAACAAGAATATTCATGGACGGTATAAATAAATATAATATATATATATAAATATATATATAAATATATATACATATAAATATTTTATGAATAATTCCAAATAAATCGTTTCACAAATATTAAGTGTATATAATAATTCTTGTGTTCGACTCAAAATTTTTGAGTATCTTACAAAAATCTCTTAATTTTGATTAATTTACAAAATTAAGGCAACGACACAAGAATTATGTTCGGAGCTACTTCTAAAGAAGCCTTCTTTCCTTCTATAATAATAGATTGGGGGTTGAATAATGTAGTATTTGATGTATGATGAGTTGCTGGTGCGATGCTTTTAGCTTTGTTTAGGCACTACACTATATTTATATGTGATTTTGTGTATTGTTTTGTATATGTATGTATGTATATGTTTATGTCTGTATATATATTTGTTCTTTTTTTTAATTTTGTAAACAATTATTTTATGATTTTTATTTTGGTTTAAGGTGTTTATATTATTATTATTTTTTTAATTTGGAATTTTATTAAACTTATAATATTTGTCACTCACACACACGCTCGAGTTTGATCTTTGTTTTTTCAATTATTTGAAGTAAATTATCACACAATTTTTTAAAGTTTCACAAATTTTCACAGTCCCTGCTCGGGCGCCAGCATGTAGTTTCCTAATATTTTTAAAGAATAGATTTCAAGTGAAATAAATTATAATTTGAATTATAGGGCACTTTAAATTTATGTTCGCGAGACCAAAAAATATTCCGTGATAAATAACTTTAACGGATGACTTTCTTTCTACAACTAACTTTATTTATTTAATATTTTCTTAATTCTAACATTCATTTATTGGATTTTTGCAGTGAAGGACATTCAGTAACTCCGTTGCTTGTTTAATCTTGTAATTTATATGGTTAATCAACTCAAAATTTACTTAACATTAGGGTAATTCGTTATGAAAATTCATTATTATTGCTTCTATCTAAAATTCATTGTTAATAAAAAAAAAAATAAAATTCATTATTAATAGCAATTCAATATAGCTAAAAATGAAAGTATAAAAAATGTAAAACAAATATTGCTTTAAACTTTACCATACTGTAGAAAATTATAAAACATAAATTTTGATGTTTTTTGTAAATATGTTTTCTTCAATGTCCACAAATTCATACAAAATAAATTTCATTACAATTCCTTACTTGATACTAAAATTATTTGTATAATATCACATTTCTACGATGTACGTTTTCGTTAAAAAGTGGCATCGAGTTTGTGGTAGGTAACGTCCGAAATGGTGCGAGTGCAAAGGGTTAATAATTCCCATAGAACATGGTACAAGCTTCAATAGTTGCGTAATCCCACCAAGGTGTGAACTTTTTCGAATATTTTAATTAACCAATGTAAAAAAACACCACTTTTCATAGATGCACAGGAAGTATGTAACGGAGTTTTTATTGGTAAATGTATCACAAACGCGAAACAGCCCATATTGAAAACAGTCAATGTAACCAATAATGTCAAATATATTACAAATTTTAATACTAAAACGGAAAAGCTTTCGAATTATAATATATACCCGATTAACGCCCTGAATTCGGACAGAGAACATATTGAAGAACTTAAAAACGAGTTAAAAGGTCACATGTCCAGCGAAGTAGAAGATAAATTATTGCCACTATGAGAAGAATATGCTGATATTTTTGCAATTAAAAGATTACAAAATGACAGTTAATAACTTTTATGAGCAAAAACGCAGGTTGAGTGATCCTACAATGGTCTACATTAAATATTATCGTTTAATATACTCACAAAAACAGGAAATCGATTGACAAATAAATAAATAAGAAGTTGATTGTCGACAAGTTTCCTCTTTAGCGGATCGATGACATCCTAGATAATCTTTGATCATTTTTCAAAACTTGACCACCAAATACATATTCATGATTCGAGAAACATTACTTCTTTAGCACGAATTTGGGTTCTTTTCGATGGAAAGATTTACCGTTTGAGTTAAACATTGCACCAAATTCATTTTGACGGATAATGTCAATTGCGTTTTCAGGTCTGTCACCGGACCGAGCATTCTTATATGTTGACGACATAATCGTCATTGGTTGTTGCACCCAACATCATTTGAAAAATTTAAAAACTGTTTTCGTATTTTAAAAAGATGTAATTTAAAAATAATAAGTGTAATTTTTTTCGATCAGAGGTGACTTTCCTAGGCTTCTTCTGCCGTATGATTCAAAAATTGAAAATTCTAAAATTACCCAATTCCTACCAATAAAGACGAGGTTAAGAGAAAATATAGCAAAGCTTTTGAAAGTCTCAGGTTAAGTTCAATGTCTTCAAAACTTTTACAGTACTTAAATTTTTCAAAACCATTTGTAATAACTGTGAATGCTTCTAAAATTGGCTGTGGTGCAGACCTACCCATTTATTTTACATCTAAATCATTCAATAAAGCAGAACAAAAGAAATCGACAATCGAGCAGGAGCTCTTGGCTATATATTTTGGAATAACACAGTTCAGACCATACGTTTATGGAACATCGTTTATCGTCAGGTCAGATCATAGACCTTTGGTCTATTTATTTAATATTAAAGACCCTTGACAAGATTAAGGTTAGAAATGCCAGAATACAATTTTACGATTGAATATATAAAGAGCAAAAACAACGTTGCAGCGGATGCACTCGAATTTCAGTTGACGAATTGGAAAACGCTAACAAGGAGGTATTTGACTAGACCCGCCATGCACAACCCGCGGCTACATAAGTCCGTATTTAACATTTCCTGCGGCCCTAAACTAATATAATTTGCTTACATCTTTAAATAAAAATAACTTTTCTTATAATAAATTTAGAAAAACTATAAACTAAGAAAAAATAAATATGTTTTTTAAATAACATAAAAGATAAGTACATATAAATGTAATTAATTATGAAATTATAGAAATACATTCCCTTATTTATTTACCCTTATTTATTTACCATGACCACAACATTTTTTACATGGAATTATAGAGATTTGAAATTTCCAGTGGGAGTTATTTTGACAAAGTAACTTTGTAGTTTGTTTAGTTTTCTCAGTTTTTTTAATTTGTGTATCTAAAAAATAATACCGACATATTATTATATTTTCTCTATATTTTGACAAAGTAACTTTGTAGTTTGTTTAGTTTTCTCAGTTTTTTTAATTTGTGTATCTAAAAAATAATATGTCGGTATCAAAACAACTTCAGAATGGAAGTTAGAAGATGAAAAACGAGTTTGCAAGAGCAATGGACTGAAAAGTTTTGTTTTATCGAACATAAAGGAAATATTATGTGTTTAATTTGTAACACAACAATTACAGTGCCGAAAGATTATAACTTAAAAAGACATTTTCAAAGTAACTTACTTTGGTCCTTCCAACGCATACAAGCATCAAATACCCATCTCGCCGGAGCCGCTGGATACTAATACGCTGTACAACGTCTATGTCGTTGAGGAGTTCATACAGTGACGGAAATCATCGTTAACTCGTACTGGACCGAAGATCTTACGTAGGACTTTTCTCTTGAATACTCTCCAGGCTGCTGCATCAGTTCTTAATAGGGTCCATGCTTCTGCGTCATAAAGAAGCACGGATAGGATGAGCGTTTTGTAGAGTATTAGTTTTGTTTTACGAGAGAGGTCTCTGCTCCTCAATTGTCTATTAAGACCATAGTAGTACCTGTTAGCAAGAGAAATCCTGCGCTTGATCTCCAGACTGACATCAATTTTGGTGGTCCCGGTGGAGCCAAGATAAATAAATTCCTTGACTGTATCAAAAGTATAGTTATCGGCCGTAATTTGAGACTCAATACGCTGCACGGCTCTAATTGTCGATAACATATACTTTTTTTGCCCTCTTTTACTTCCAGACCCATCTTCTTAGACTCGCGTTCAATAGTACTAAAGGCAGCAGTGACATCTCGGTTTGTACGCCCTATGATGTCGATGTCGTCAGCGTATGCAAACAACTGAACACTTTTTAGAAAAATAGTGCCATTCCGATGCACTCCCGCCTTTCGCAGAACACTCTCCATGACTAAAGGTGCGGTCAGATATGGCAAATGTTTGCCATAATTTTGTTTTCCCTTGTTTGCCAGAAATATGACTGAAACAACTAATATTTTGTTTTGTGGTCACACTACGCACATTTATTTTCCCATTTTTGTTTCTTCAAATACCGGCAAACAAAAGTTTGGCAAATATTTTTGCGATGTGGTCACATTTAAAAAATATTTGCCAAAAAACACATGTTTGACAAGAATTTTGGAAAACAAAAATATTTATACACATTTTCACACATAATAGAAAGTGAATATTTTTTCGTTTTGTGTTGCGGAGCTTCTGTGCTATTTTGGGAAGGGAAAAAAAAGAAAGACGACTATGGCTTTGGAAATGGGTTCCATGCATAAAATAAGAAAAAAACTGAAAAATTATGTTTTTAATCACAATAAATTTAACATAAACAAATGTTTACATTTTTCCAGTGCAGTCAATCACCATATTTGAAAAACGCTGAAATGATGTACATAACTTAAAATAGATGTTAAATCTAAAAATTGGAAATCGAATATATATAAATTGAAGGAATTGTTTTAGGTCTAATTGAAGATTATTTATCGATATTTTTGAGAATGGTTTTCAGTTCACTTTGTTTGAAAATTTATCCTAAAAAATGATTGAATGAATGATTGAACTTCAAAATGTACTCTATGTGTGTAAAGAAAAATTGGAATTGGAATAATAATGACAAATTTTCTATAACAAAAACATGTACTAAAGAGTTAAGACGTTTCAGGCATCTTTATTTTTAACGAGATTTAAAAAAAATAACCATTATACTGAAAAATCATTAAAACCCCTGAATAGCTTTCATCTAGAAAGGCACACCAGTTGGTACATATATGCATTAACGTGAATTTATATTTCAGGCTTTGAATGTATCTCTGTATATGCAGGCACCCAAATATTTATATCTATATAATGAATACATTTACAACAAATAAAAACGTTTCCATAAAATAAATTATTTATTTTCTTCAAATTTGAATTCATTCATTTTTTTGCAATTTTAGTGATGTTTTAGTTTTATTAGTATGCAACACAGTCTTAAACAGCTGTTATTTGCCACTGTTTACCCTTACGAAAAATATGTAAGAGCAAACAAATATTTGCCAAAAAATCATAAAAATATTTGTCACAGGGTGGTCACATTAAAAAAACTTTTATTTGCCGGCAAACAATTTTATTTGCCAAAAATGGCGGATTTTTCTGTTTGCCACGCAAATTTATTTTGTGGTCACATTATGGCAAACAAATATTTTATGTTTTTTGGCAAATATTTTTTAGATGTGACCGCACCTTAAGTTGAATAGGTCGCATGATAAGGGTTCGCCTTGTCTTATTAGCTTCGCAGGTATATCGAGCTCAGACAATCCCTTATGGGGCTATCGAAAGCAGCCTTATAGTCGACAAAAAGATGGTGTGTGTCGACCTTGTTTTTCGTGGGTCTTTTCCAGGATTTGGCGTAGTGTGAAGATCTGGTCGATGGCGGACTTGCCAGGCCTAAAGCCGCACTGATAAGGTCCAATCAATGTTTTGACGAGTGGCTTCAGTCGTTCACACAATACGCCTGTAAGAACCTTATATGCGGTAGGGAGAAGGTTAATACCCCTGTAGTTGGCGCATATTGTAGGGTCTCCCTTTTTCAGGACAGGACAGAAGACACTTAGGTTCAAATCGTTGGGCATAGCCATATTTTGTAAATTAGCTGGTGCATGCGCACTACCAACTCATTACCTCCAGCCTTAAAAAAATCAGCGGGGAGCCCATCAGGACCTGCTGCTTTGTTGTTTTTAAGATGCATAATCGCGACTTTAACCCCTTCATGGCTAGGCGGCGGTATCTCCACGCCGTCGTCATCGATCGCCTTCGGAACATCAGCTCTAGAGGCGGTATTGACGTCGTCATCAAAATAAACATTCTGATTTCGATGAAAAGTATTCTGGTGCTTAAAGAACACAAAAAATTACTTCAATGGTCCAATTATTACAAGCACAACAAGATATATTTAAAAAGTGCAATGAATCTACAGAGCAAGCAGTTGAAGTAAGTTTTGATATTGCGAATTTAATAGCAAAATCATCTCGACCGTATACCGATGGTGATTTTGTTAAGAACTGCTTAATCGTAGCATCAAAAAAATTATGTTGTACAAAATGCACCTCGAAATTTAAAGCACTAAGTTTAAACCGAATGACAATACAACGGCGTATCACATATATTTCTGCTAATATCGTGACTAAATTTTCAAGAATATTCAAAAGTTGTATCAAGTTTGCATTAGCTGTTGATGAATCAACCGATATAACTTCCATTGCTCAATTGTGTATATAAACCCGTTGTATGACATCAGGTTATGAGATTTTTGAAGAACTAGTTGAACTCTATCCAATGAAAGATCAAACAAGAAGATCATTTATTGCAGGCACTATTGTCTAGCATGCAGAAGCATAATTTGAATTCATCAAAGCTTTCTGGTATAGTGGCTGACGGGGCTCCTTCACTGATTGGTCTTAAAATCGGTATGACAACTCTTTTATCCGAACATATGAAGCAAAAAGAAATACATACGGATTTAATGAAGTATCACTGCATTATACACGAACAAAATTTAATTGGCAAAAATCTGGTTTTCGACAATGTTATGAAAAAAGTTGTGTGTTTAAGCAATTTAAGGAATTTCTTAATGAAATTGAATGCGAATATGGTAATGTTTTGTACTGTAGTGAAGTTCGTTAGTTAAGTAGAGGCAAAGTTATGCAACCTTATAGAAGAAACTAAAATGTTTTTAAATCAAAAAATTCAGCCAGTGGATTATTTGGAAGATTCACAATGGAATCACGTTTTTAACAGATATATGCGGCGATTTAAATGATCTGATCCTTAAAGGAAAATTTCAATTAACAAGGAAAATTTCAATTAATCACGGCATTACATGGAGTAAATAAAATTGTCATGAAAAGTTTCTCGTAAAATCTGTCGTTCGGAGCCGACTTTATGTTGAAATTATACGGACAAATATTTTTGCTCATAGCAGGCTTGTATAGTATACTCATCAATACACTTTGGTTTTAACATCAATTGTTCTTTGATATAAGATTTGGCTTCTTATTCGACCAAATCTCTTCAGGACATCGTGTGTTGTTTCGTACTGGCATACGATTTAATAAGTATGCCGCTTCTGCCCAAAATTTTTCGTGAAGTCTTGAATTAATTAACATGCAGTGCACTCTGTCAGCAATTGTGCGATTCATATGTTCTGCAACACCGTTTTGTTCTGGTGTGTATGGACAAGTTTTTTGATGTAAAATACCATTTTTTTCAATAAATTCCTTGAAATGGTTATTTACATATTCAGCTCCATTGTCGGAACGCAATACCTTAATTTTACGTCCACATTGTTTTTCAGCAAATTCTTTGAACTTTTTAAACTCTCCCAGAACTTCAGGTTTCTGTTTTATTGGCACAGCAAATACTTTATGTGAGTAATCGTCTACAAATGGCAATATATATCGTGATCCCGAAAATGAACTAACATTCATTGAACCCATGACATCTGAATGTATCAAATCAAGGACATTTTCTGCACGATTACCGACTTCTTTAAATGGCGATCAGCTTTGTTTGCCTTTAACACAAACCACGCAATTATTTTTCTTAGACCCAGAGAAATATATACCATTACATACATTTTTAACAGCTCATAAATTTTCATGGGATATATGACCAAGTCTTCGATGCCAAATTTCACAATCTATTGCTGCCATTACACGTTCCTCAAGTCTAGGCATTTCTATTGAAATGCAGTTCAGACGATATAAATCGTTTAGTACATTAGCGCTTGCCACAATTTGATTTCTCTTATTAAAAATCTTGCAGTGATCCTTTTCAAAAATTACCTTATTTCCATTTTTTGTCATCTGACGCACAGAAAGGAGATTTGTACAAATTTCCGGGACATACTCCACATTTCTTACAATTGCACTGGTATTTCTTTTGTTACACAATGACATTTTTACATCGCCGACACATTTAACTGGAATTTTGGTATTATCTGCTACAAGAGAGAAAAAGAAACGAATTGATGTATATCTTACTACTGGTGCATATGTTTCGTTATAGTCGATACCCTTACCAGTAGTAAGATATACATCAATTCGTTTCTTATTCTCTCTTGCTGCAAAGTATAATTTATTTGTACATCAAATGGATGCAGTAACAGCATTCCTTAACGCTAAGTTGCAAGAGGAAATCTACATGACGCAACCAATTGGTTTTAACGACGGATATCTTCATATTTTAATACTTTAAACTGCAGGTCTCGCTACTCATGTATAAAATTAACACAGACAACATAAGTGGTGTGAGAAACTAGGTTAATAATCCTGACTGATGGGTTCTAATGACCAATTATGCATGTATGTACATGGTGACGTATCAGCTTTTCCAAATAACCAATAATAATATTTGTCACTTTTCCAACTGCGATAAAATATTTAAAAAATACAAGATGAACAGTAATCAATACGGTATTTATATTCAACAACTGCAGCAATCATTCAATGAACGATTTGAAGACTTTGACCGGTACAAAATAGCACATTTGCTAATCCTTTTGAAACATCACATGATAATCCTGAATCAAAACTCCCACTTGAGCTTATTGACATTCAATGCAACGAAGAATTGAAATTCAAATTTCATTATCATTACAATTTTTTAGATCGAACTACGCTGGTGCTGATCCAATAAGGAGATTGAGCTGCGAATTTAATAAATTATATATGCTTACTGATTTTTCATTAACGAATAATATTATAAAAAATAATGTAATTAAGTTTTTAAATTCATAGTTTAGTTTAGTTTTTTGAATAAATACATTGTAATTGTAAATGTAATTGTAATTAATTGCCTACAAGGAATAGTCCCATAGGGAAATAAAAATAAAACAAAATATTAATTTGTTTTTGATTAAGTTACTATAATATTTTGAATTATTTTGAATGTACATTTTCTTGTCTCTGTAATAAAGTATACGTAATAATGACTGTTTCTAGAGTTTAAGTTTTTGTGATTACCCAATTAACAATTTTCTAATGCGACCCACAGCGATGAAAAGATTGTGCATGGCTGGACTAGACAATTAGAACCGGAAAATGAAAACATAATCGCTAGCGTAGAAGAATTACCAATTTATGATAAATTTACTCACGAGTTTAATTTCGCAACACCGAAGATCAGATGTGAAATTTTGTATGCAAATAATAAATTAATACAATCGCGCACATATATATTAATAAAAATTTTAAATTTTAACTTTTCTGAATATTCCAATTGATAGCGAAGCTGTCAATCAGAATATTCAAAAGAATGAATGGCCAAAAGATGATATATTTTTTAAAATTTGCACTATTCTAAAATGGAAAGACCATGGTGCCACAATGTTAAAAATGTTGAAAATTATATTAACTAATCCAGTTGAACAAATTTTTTAAAAATCAAGAAAAAAAAAACTAATCACTATTTATCACAATGATCTAGTCTTAAGAGGGCATTGTTGACAAAAAAAATTATACGCAAAGCTCAGTTCAAAATACTTTTGGAAAAACATGTCCAAGGACATAGCCACTTTTTTAAAAAATGTACCTTAACAAATTAAAATCTAAAAATAAAGAAAAACTTGTTTTAACTCCTACGTCAAATCAGGCTTTTGAAATCGTTGTTTTGGACACAATAGGTCCATTCAAAGAATTTCGTTACGGAAACAAATATGGGTTAACTCCTATGTGCGACTTGACAAACTATCTGGTTACTATCGCAATTCTAATATTGAAATATTTGAACAATTTATATTGATATATGAAGCAATAAATATAATTAAGTCGGATCTAGGAACAGAATTCCTTAATAGTATTAAATACAGAAATAAAATTTTCAACCACGAAACACTAGGCACCGTAGAACGTAACCATAGGGTATTTAATGAGTACATAACGTCATTCGCAAATGAAGTTATGTCCGATTGGGATACATATTTAAAATATTTTAGGTTTTTTCATAATACCACTACAAATACAGTCTTTGATAACAAATTCTCCCCATATGAAGTAGTTTTCGGAAAGTCTCCATCGATGCCGAAAGATTCTATGAAAAAAGTGATTGATCCTATATACAATGTTGAAAATTATAGGAAGGAAGTTAAATATAGGCTACAAAAAACTCATATTTTGGCAGAAGAGTTAATCGAAAAACATAAATTACGAAATAAAAACTTGCAAAAACTGATACATATTAATCTTTTTCAATGTCGCATTGAACCTCAACTTGATCTCCATTCGCCTTTTAATACCGAAGGTGAAATTGACTATGCTGTAGAAATGTTTTAAAAGTGATACATGAAGCTTCGTTTAGGGCTACATCGCAAAATTTAAATTATAATTCAAATTTTCGGCTGTCTGTTGAAATAAGATCACCTATCACAGCGCAAAAAAAACTGCGTAATATCTGGAAGAGGTCAAGGATGCCGGTGGACAAGACAAATTTTTATCGTGCAGCTAGTCATCTAAAGAAAAAGCTTCCAGAATTAAAAAATGATTCAATCAGAGTTATCTTTACATGTTAAGTCCTGCTAATAGTAACGAGTACAATCTCTGGAAAGCAACGAAATATCTAAAACATGCTCAAAAGCGTAATGATCCAATAAAAGACATAAATGGTGATCTGCTGCCTTTAAGAGCTACCTTGAAGATATAATTACTCCTTTTTCATTTTGTACTCTAGGACAAAATTTCACAATAAACTTATTTTTAGATATTCCTTGCCAAATGAGTCTACTTATTAAACCTTTTAGGGCTAAAGAAATTAAAGCTGAAATAAAAAAACTTAATCCATAGAAATCAGCAGGATATGGTAATATTGATGCAAAAGTTTTAAAAAATCTGTCGAATAAAGCTTTAATTTTTCAAACGGTTCTGTTCAACGCTATTTTAAGGCTATCACATTTTCCTACTCAGTGGAAACATGTAAAAATTATAATGGTTAATAAGCGTCATAAGCTTGAAAAGCCTTTTCAGACTACTACCGGTCATAGAGTCTCTACAAATCATACCGGATCATCAATTTGGGTTCCAACATGGAACTGCTGAGCAGTGTCATAGAATAGTTAAACAAATTAGAGATTCTCTAGAAAACAAGAGTACTATACTTCAGTTTTTCTTGACGTCAAACAAGCCTTGATAGAGTATGGCAAAATGGCCTTCTATTAAAGTTAAAAAAACTTTTGCCAGCTCCATATTATTGTAGTGTATGCATACTTCTTATCCGCACTTAATTTAAGCATTATGTTATAGACATTCTTTTTATGAATTAATACTTTGTCAACATAAACATATAGTTTACTGACACTTATTCTATTCTATTCTTTTTTTTTTTTTTTTGTATCGATATTTCTTATTGTTTATTGTTAATTGAGCAAAATGCTAACTTATGGTGATTTCTTTTCTGGTATAAAATGTTGCCTACATATTTTGTAGCATTTATTGGAGGTTACACGAACCCTCATAATGTGCTACATTTTAAACGATTATAAAAGAACAAAAATTATTGCCCTTTATGCAATAATTTTTGAACTTTTATACCAATTTAGCGTTTTTTTAGTTAGTTAACGATTTTAAAACTAATTGTTTGGAAAATGTAAAAATATTTCTTTAATTATCCAAATAATTTCAAATAAAATTAAAAATGTTATACTTTTGTTTATTTATTTTTTTTTTAATGTAAACAATTTTTAAAACGCTTGACTCATAGTACGTAATTAGATTTTTATATTCCTCAATAAAAATATAGTTGTGTTGTTGTTGTGCTATAAGGATTTTTAATTTTAAAGTAATAACAAAATTATGAACACCTGTGTGATCGTTTTCTTAGGGTACTAAATAATAATAAAGGTATACGACTAAATAGTAACATGATTGTGCATGTTCGTTTTATTTGTATTACTTTGCAAACGAGATAGTTTTAAGACAATTGCACCAATAATTGCTCTAGATGCAACACATCAAAATGAAATCGAAAAACTGGACCTATTGATATACGAATCGAATTGAAGACACAACAAAACATATTACTTAACATATTACTTAACATATCTGCATATTGTTTAATTATACATGATAGAATGTTTGAATATGTACCTTTTACAAATGAAGTAAAGAAAATATTGTAAATGTATATGTAACTCTGAATATTTTATACGTTGTATAAATAAAATAAAAATTAAAAAAAAAACAAAAAAAACTTTTAATTTCACAATATTATGAATATTTTAAATTTTGCGTAAGTATAAAAAGTGTATAGAGGAGATTAAAAAATAAATATCGAAAACTTAACACCTACAGTCCTCAGTACTATCCTGAACACGAGAGGGATGTAGGCATCAGTGCTGAAATATTTAACCATAAAGACGATAGGCGTTATCTTTTACGAGCGATCTTAAATCATATAAATATTACCACCATCAACATAAAATGATTTTAAAAGAAATATACAACTTTTTAAAATCATTCTCGCGCATAATTTCTGATGAGGATAAAACTAAACTCATCAACATACAAACACAACTGGAGTATGTTGGCAACCTGAAAAGAATAAAAATAAGCATGGTGAACATTTTGAGGATTGCGATTGAAAACAGCACATGGGGTCCTGACACATGCTCCTGTATTTTTTATAAACATAGACTATATCAAGTTGAAAATGAATTTAAAAATATAATTAATTTTTATAACCTTACAAAATGTAAAAATTGTGTTTTCAAAAAATTATAATTTTCAATAAATTCAAACGAAGAAATTGTATAATAAATGAAGAAAAAACCACATCTGAAATCTTATTTTTAAAAACAGCTACGCCATTACTATAATAAAAAGACTAATTAAAACATATTAGGTTTTTATTAGATTTTTTCTTAGGTATGCATACTTTATTTCAGTTTTGTTATTTTGTACAATACAATACATATATTTATGCAACACAGTACTAGTAACAGTTAAACAAAGCTTAAGCGTTAACAAATATTTTCCATAAAATGTTTGACATCTGCAAATGTCAAAAAATTCTGAGTAAATTTTTTCACAATAATATAAATGTATGGCATTATTAATACATATAAATGGATTACTTATTTTACTAATATTGCATATTCTTATTTCATTGATAATACTTAAAAATAAATCAGCATGTTGTTTATCAATTTGATTACTATGTCTATATAATATATCCTCTAACTCAGCTGATGTCACCATTTTTTCTCTTCTTTAAAAAAGTCAATAGTAGGTCGTGTAAGTGAGGGATGATGTGCTCTGTAGAGAGAGTAATGATTAACTAAACGATATTGACATATTTTTAAAATGATTTATAGTTAATGTTTTCTAATGTTTGGAAGAGAGTTTGTTTTCTATTTGTATTCCTTATTTAAATTTCATACATTCCAAATTCTAAAGTATAATAAGTATTGCCTTGTTCAATTCTTTTAAAATAAAAGTTGCCTTTGATCTCCTGTCATTTAGTATTCAGTCTATTACATTTGACGATTTGATTGATGCTATTTATAGGTATATTCTTTAAATATATTGCTTCCTTCTGTTACTGCTTCCCACTGAGTATATTTTATTTGTACTATAATATACAGTCGTATAACAGTTAGAAATAAAAAAAAATAACAAAATGCACTCCTTTTATACTCTAGGATCTAAATGAGTAAATGTAAACACACTCATTATGTCCGTCCAATCATTCGTTTGCAAAGTGATACTAATAAAATGAACATGCACAATCATGTTCCTATTTAGTCGTATACCTAAGAAAATGATCACACAGGTGTTCATCCTTTTATCACTTTAAAATTAAAAATTCTTACAGCACAACAACAACACAACTATATTTTTATTTATTATTAAAACCTAATTACGTACTATTAGTCAAGCATTTTAAAAATTGTTTACATTAAAAAAAATAAATAAACAAAAGCATAACATTGCACACGCTCAACAAGTGTTTTTACAGACTTATTCTGTCCGTCCAAACATTCTTTTAAAAAGTAATACAAATAGGAGGTACACAAAAAAACAGGCATGATTCCGAATTTGTAAAGTAAAAGGAACAAGAAGAAGCAGGCATGATTCCAAATTTGTTTGGGAAGATTGATACAGAAGGTACAAGAAGAATCAGGCATGATTCCAAATTTGTTTGGGAAGATTGATACAGAAGGTACAAGAAAAAGCAGGCATGATCCCTTTTCTATTTTTCCAACATTAAATCAGACAAAAAATAAAATACTCAAAACCAATCTACATAATCCTTCCAACACAAAAATACTTGCAACTATATTTCTATTTCTTCAGCATTAAATCACAAAAAATAATAACAACCAATATAATAACAACTTTCTTATCAGTATAAAATTAAACATCATTCTAACATAAAAACACAAGAACACGTACAACTATATTTTTGTTTCTTCAACATTAAATCTTAAAAAAAAAATAATAAGAATAAACAAAAGCATAACATTGTATAAATCAACAACATGAGTTTACGGTACCCTATATCACAAGGAAAAGTACTCATTCTGTCCGTCCAATGATTTCAAATCAAAGCAATACAAAGTATAAGCGACCACACAACCACCTAACCATAAAAACAATCAAAGAAAACAAAATTTTAACACAAATCACTACAGAAATGATAGAAACTACAATAATAATTACAAAGGTAATAAGAGATCTTTTAATAATAATAATAATATATATAATAACAATAGAAACAGATGATATAACCCAAACAATACTTACAACAGACATAATAGGAACTACTACACAAACCAGAGAAATAACAATCTAAATGTACGCACAATACATCAACAGGGAAGCGACGAAACCATGGAGGTTCCGAACGAATCTTTAGAAAGGGAAAATTATATATTCACACTATAAATCCCAACACTTCGAACTTTATATATCAGAAATATATCCATCAGAAATACAGGTTCTGACATATCCCTTTGCAAGGAGGATGTTGTACATGGATGTGATGTGTTTGAACAGGATGTTTTTAGATTGAATGGCATAACCGAAGACTATACGGCGACTGTTGGATCTACAAAATTTGATGTAATGCTTGGAGAGAGTTGCTTGAAACATAAACTCTATCTCGTGAACAGTGAATTTCTGGGAAGAAAACAAAAAAAAGAAAGGCTGTTGCTCAAGTCAAATTAGAATCGTTCTAACATGACACTGGAACTGCTTGTTGCTTAACTGGTGGAATTCTACTTCTTCTTTTTCTTTTACTCAAACCAATAATTGAAACTTGTTTTTTTTTTGTTTTTAATCAAGTTTATACTGTTATGTTTTTTTTTTTCAAAATAAAAAACTTCACTTCCTTGTTTTTCTTAATTAACTTTAATTATATTAAAATTTTTCTTAATCTTGTATGTTTTTAACAAAATTTGTATTTTTTTTCTTCATCCGATCACAAATATTGCACAAATTTTTAATTAAAACACTGGCATCCTAGTGTATGGTACAAAAAAGAATGATAAATTAACAAACAAAACAAAAATATAATGTCAGAAGACAACAATAATATTCAAATATGAAAAAGGTTTAGTCTGCCCCGCAGCGCTCTCTATTGCCAATTTGCCATCGTTTGAATCCTAATCTTTACATTAGGATTCTAAATACATTGGAAACATCCATACGATTATCACACCTTAAACTATCTACAATACCTTTACAATGTTATAACATCTATATCATATCTATATAAAATATCAAAAAGTATTTCATCTCAAGGGAGAACCTTTAACAACTAACAACTTTTACAAACAGAACATAAAACTAAATAATGATACTCCGGTGTATACAAAAAATTATCGTTTGCCACAAACACAATTGAATGAAATAGATAGACAAGTACAGAAGCTATTACAGGAAAATATAATAGAACCATCAGTTAGCCCATTTAACTCTCACTTATTGTTGGTCCCAAAAAAGAGACAAAATGACATAAAGAAATGTCGTCTTGTTTTGATTACAGACCTTTAAATTTACAAAACTGGAATATGTTTTAGACACGCTGTGACGAGCAAAATTTTTCTCAACTCCCGATATGACAAGTTCTTTTCCGCAAATAGAACTAGATACAGGATCAAGACCAATTACAGCATTTTCCAATATAATAGATTGCCTTTCGAATTAAAAATATCATCAAATAAGCATTCGCTCACAATAGCACTAGCTGGTTTCGGATGCAGCCTTAAACACCACAATGAAAATCTCATAAGAGTCTTTGAAAGACTGAAACAGTACAAATTAAACGCAGAAAAGTGTTGCTTTTTGAATCCAGAAGTCCTAGTACATTTTATTACAAAGGACGGTATTAAAACCGAACCAACAAAATATGAAGTTATTGAACAGTATCCTGTTCCTAGAAATTCGGATGAAGTTAGAAGATTCATAGCCTTCTGTAATTACTATAGAAGATTCATTCCGGATTTTGCCAAAACAGCAATTGTCTAAATAATTTATTGAAACAGAAGGTAAAATTCGAATGGGCAAAAGTTTGTCAAAGAGGATTTGACACATTAAGAGACAGACTGAAGAACCCACCTATATAACAATACCCTGATTTTGAGAAACCATTTATACTGACTACAAACGCCTCGAACGTAGTTTTGGGACCAATGCTTTCGCAAGGCGAGATATTGCCTCATATGCAATCAAATCTCTAAATAAACACAAAAGGAATTAATCAGTTATAGAGAAAGAATTATTGGAAATTTATTAGGGTATTCAATTCTTTAGACCATATCTGTATGGAAGAAAATCCATTGTAGTAACAGACCATAAGAGTTCATCCTCAAAAATGACCAGTTCCGACTTGAGTTATCGGACTATGACTTTGACATTATATATAAAAGGGGAGCAAATAACACTAACGTAGATGCGTTATCTCTTATTGAACTTAATTCAAAAATATTGAAAGAAATGATTCCGTGCTGTATTGATGAAAGCAAAAGAAGAACTCTGGCAATAACTCGTAGCATGCTTAATAAAAATATAAGAAATAAAAAAGGTTAAATTGGAAATAATAATAATAAAGAAAAGAATTACATATCTCAACAGGAGACAGGCCATCTCCATACGTGGGAATGTAATCAATTAATGATATAAAGAAGCTTCAAAGAATACAATTTATATACGAAAATAATCATATTAATAATCTGCAGAATAAATATGATAATGAAATTACACGCGTGATATGCAATTAAAGCAAAAATCCTATGTTTTCAGAATCATTTATAGAGAAACTTTTATTGAAAATAAAGAAATTGAGCGATAAAAAGTACGTACTACTCGTATATGATATTGACGAAATTTTTAAATATATATCAGTAGAAAAATTGAAAGAAGAATATAATAAACTAAAGAATAATGACGTCGACATAATTATACACAGAATTCTAAGAAGAATTAAAGATACAATAAAACAATACAGACTAATAGAAGAATTTCACAACTCTCCTCATGATGGACATTTCGTAATAAGAAAGACATTAATTAAATTAAAACAGCGTTATATCTGGAAAAATATAAACAAAATGGTTAAGAACTATGTAAGAACACGTACATCATGCCAAAAGAACAAACAAGTATGACATACATAAGAAACCTTGGCAATAACGGATACACCATCAAGCTGTTTTGACATTGTAGTAGTGGATACAGTTGGACCATTAAGACCGTCGAGAAATTTTAGATATACACTCACAATGCAATGTGATCTATGAAAATATGTTATAGCTTGTCCAATTGAATCAAAAGATGCTAAGACTGTAGCAAAAGCACTTCTGAAACAGGTTATATTAAAATACGGCTTATTTAACGTTCTCAAGACAGACAGAGGCATTGAATTTACTAACGAGTCGACAAGAGAGATTTGTGTATTATTAAAAATAAAACAGAGCTTCTCGAAACCTTATCAACATGAAACTTTGGGAACAGTAGAACGCAATTACCGCGTTCAAAATGAATATTTTCTAAATTTTGTGGAAGACAACAAATGGCAAGAATGGATACCGTACTTTGCTTTCACTTTCAACACAACTCCCAATGTAGATACTAATTATACACCATTTGAATTGGTGTATAGAAAACTTCCTAGACTACCGGGTGACGAATTAAGAAACCCTGAGAAAATCTATAATCGAGCCAATTATCTGAATGAACTTAAGATTAGAATTCGCTACTCATTGCAAAAAGCAAGAGACATAATCTTAGAAGTAAAGAAAAAAAGAAAATTGGAGTCTGAAAGAAGACAAAACAGAATAAAACTAAATGTAAGAGACCAAGTTTTAGTAAAGGCCTTATAAAGGTCCATATAAAATATTTGACATAGATGACTTAAATGTTACTGTAGAAAACAACAAAATTTAAGACCATACATAAAAACATGATAAAGAAATTTAATTTTTAATATTTATAAAAATATACGTTTATTTATTTGTATATTTAAGTAATAAAAATAATTTTTTTATGAACATTTACTGACAAAAACAAATAAAATAAAAATTTTTTGTTGTAATAAGAAACCCCTTATTCTAAGTTTATTACCGTAAGAACTAAAAAAATTCTTATAAAGAAACCCTTATTACAAGTTCAGTTAACCAAACAATTTTTATATTTTTTTGTGTTATAAATATATTTTATTTTTAATAATACCCAAAATTAAAAGGGTGAGGGTGTAGTGTATGCATTCTTCTTACACGCACTTTATTTAAGGATTATGTTATAAACATCCTTTTTATGAATTAATACTTTGTCAGCATAAAAATATAGTTCACTGACACATATTTTATATACGTTGAGCCATAATCATAGTCAAACACTTAAGTCGTTTCTTTTTTAAAACAACTTTAATATTTAAACTTGTTACTAACTGTTTCTTAACTATAAAGAAAATTAATAATGGTTTTAAGTTGAATCAGCTTTAAGTGGGTGATTAGTATAATGTTTGAAATTTTTCATAAAAACTGGTATAAATATTGTATAAGTGGCATCTCTGCACAGCTGATAATAAAAGCGCCAAAAAAAATAAATAAATAAAATGATAAACAAATGCGCAAAACATTTCCTTATACAATTTAGTCTTTCTTCCTTCACACAAATCTTCAATAATACCAAAATCATTTTCAATGTTCTGAATTGTACACATTTTTTCAATAATTTTTAACATTTTTTCTACAATTTATAAAAAATTTAACAAAATTCAAATTACTTTTGTTTTTGGTTTGTTTTGATTTTGCAACTTTTGACAAATGACAAATAGCTGATAGATTTAAAATGATGTTAACTTCGTTAAAAACAACTTCACCTTGTTTTAAGTATAAAATTGACTTTAGTAGAAAAAGTAAGCCTTTTATCGTTTATAGTAGCCGAAAAGTAGACTTTTTTATAAATGGTACTTAAAGTATACTTTTTTGATGACTATGATTATGGCCCAATCTTTTTATAAATTAATACTTTGTCAGCATAAACATATAGTTTACTGACACTTATTCTATTCTTTTTTTTTGTACCGATATTTCTTATTGTTTACTGTTAATTGGGCAAAATGCTGACTTAGAGTTAATTTAATATATAACCGGTGCATTTTCTTAAATTTAATTCAGAATTAATCAAGAAACCAAAATAAACTTTTGTCTTTTAATTTTCAAACCAAAAGGGCATTTTAATGCTCGTTGAATAGCGGCTGCAGAGCTAAGATAATACTGAAAGAAATCCACGAAAACAAATATTATATTATCTATTACTCAAATCAGCTTTTTTGTTAGTACCAACGCGGAAAACTCAGAAATCGGAAAAATAAAAGCAGGTGTGCCTCAGGGAAGCTTATTAAGCACAATACTATATACATTATTTACCGCTGATATGCCGACAAGAGAAAACGTTTTGATTGCTCCATATGCCGATGACACTGCTATATTAGCTACCAGCAATACCACTACTTTGGCAGCGGATATAGCACAAAATGTTAACAATTGTCTAAAAATTGGAATATAAAAGAGAATTCGGAAAAATTCAGTAATGTCATTTTCTCACTGAAAAAGGGGACTGTACCCCCGTTTACCTTCACGGAACTGTTACACCTATATCTGATCACGTAAAATATTATATATATTATATATATGCATCCTACTCAAATATTGATATAATTCAAAAATACCAGTCGTCTAAAATACTTAAGTGCCCCGGCCACGATCAAACTAATTGAATCAAACTAGCATTTTTGTGATTGAATTGGTAAAACTATACTCACACGTACAGAAAACTGTCCTCACACGTACAGCCTGAGAAGAGTTTGAAGAATATCAAAATATTTTGATTTTCGCCACCTGCTCCGCAGAAAATTGAAGCAAATTGAATGTGTGTGTGGGCAATCACTTCAAATTTCATTTTTCTTTAGATTTCGAAGGAGTAACATTACTCTTTCTTTCGCGGGTTTTCCGAAAGTGTGTAGCTAAAAAATTATTTAAAAAGTAGATATTTTTTATTTAGTTTTGTTTTTATATATGAATTTTAAGAATGATACTGTTTATTTATTTTATTTTTATGAACTTTGTTTTGTTTAACAAAAATGATTTTAATTAAAATGATAAAAATTAAGTCCATTAATATAAAGGCAATTAATATTATATTTTAATACTATGCGTTCATTGAGAAGATTTTTGTGAGTAAGTTCATCCTTTTTATTCAACCACTCTCTCATCCAAAGACGCTTCGCAGTTTCCTTTCTTTGTTTTTTTTTTATTGCCTATGCCAGGGCAATGACTATGAAATAATCATTTGCCATATTAAACGAAAAATACTCGACACTAAAAAAACAAAAACAATGGAATCTCCCAACCAAAAACAATATGTTCTTTATGAAAACCTAAAAATATAAATTCTAAAAAAGAAAGAAAACCAAACTTCTGACGAAACCCTTATGATTTTTTTTTCTTAACGAAATTTTTTAAATGAAATTTGAAGGGTTAAATTTGATGCGTTGCTGTGCTAAGTCAAACAAAAATTACCAACACATATGCAAAATTTGATCCAATTTGTTTAATCATGGCCGAGGCACTTTAAATTTGATGCGTTGCTGTGCTAAGTCAAACAAAAATTACCAACCCATATGCAAAATTTGATCCAATCAGTTTGATCGTGGCGGGAGCATTTTAGATGATACTTTTCAAGTTAGACGCTTGAAAAGGTTACACATACTAGATCTTCCATTTCAAATATAACTTTCTATATGTATAAATAAGTTAATAAATAGTTAGGTTTGTGGGAACACTCTATGAAATTTATTTGTAAATAGATTGCAAAAATAAAAATTATAGAAAAAAATTTCAGGAAATCCACTCAATTTATGTAGACATAGTGTCAGCACAAATTGAAATGAAAAATGTGACCAGTAGCATACCAGAATTAAGAAAATTTAGTGACCAACTTTTGTGTTTGTTAACTTATATTTTACCAATAAAGAATTCAATAAAGAATTTCAATCAGAAAGCTCTAGGTTTCCATACCTTTATACGAATATTAAATCAAGTTTTCTATTAATGATGAATAATTTTTTAAATAAAAGCGAACTCTTTGCCGTTCATTTTCTTGACAAAAATAACCATCTATATATAAAAATGAATGAAAATTAACATTTGTTTGAAGTTTATAGACGACTAAATGGCTCGACCGATTTTCTTGAAATTTTAACAGTATCTTCCTGTATGTCTTGAAGGAACTATAGGCTATCTTTTATTTTAAAACTTCAAGTAGGCCAGGTGTCGCGCCAACATACCCAATAAGTATTTAATATCGCATAACTCATGAACTTCAACAGCTTGAGTCCTCAAATCTTGTGTGGACGACTTTGACGTATATAGAAACAAAATGGGCGGATTGAGTATAGTAGGCGTGAGTATAAAAATAATATAAAAAATATCAAATTAGTATATCGAAGAATGTATAACAGTTAGACTCATAAAATTTTGTCGCAGCCACTATAGTATCAAAATAAATATTTTAGACAAAACTGGACTGACCAGCAATATGAATGTATATATTTAAACATGGTGCTTGAAATTTTAAGAGTACCTTCCTGTATGTCTGGAAGAAACTATAGACTACTTTTTATTTTTAAATTTAAAGTAGGTAATATATTAATATATCTAGTATATCCCATATATAATATATTAAAATATCCCATATGAATTAAGTTTAAAACTTCTTATATCTATGCAACACTAAAATTCATATGAATAATTTGTGGAAAAAGTTGCCGGGCTATATGATATAAAAGTTCGTGCACACGGGAAACTATAAGAGCTAGACATATTTCGGGTAAGGGAAATAAATGGACTCTATTTTTATATGAATTCTTAGACAGAAAGTAAATACTAAACATCATATAACTGATAAACTATTTCAGCTAAAGTCATGTGTATTGCCTGTTCATTCCAATACCTATTTCATTATATGTTTAAGACATGTATAACTTAGGTACCTTTAACAGTAAACACAGACCATCGATGACACAATATTGTCTAAATTTATTAACTATCTACAGCGTACATAAGTTTTTAAAGAACCAATTGTTACATGTAGTTATATAATACAGACCAAACCTTTATGGTCGGGACTTTTATGGTCACCCTAATAAAAAATATTAAATATCTTCCCATTGCCCAAAATTTTATATTTTAAAAATAAAAAATTTATTTTATATTTGTCTAATAATGATTGGTAGGAAGTACTTAAATAGTACTTATAATCTTTTTCGCAAATCAGTTGAATGCCAGATTCTAAACGAGTTAAACATTTATTTTGTGAGTGATGATATTGTGATAAATTAAAAACCAAAAAAAAATGCCACCTAAAAATCTGCGCTTTCTAAACGCACCAAAAATGCATTCAATTTACAATCACAAAGAGCTGACGAAATTCCCGAAGAACGTGATGTTCCACATAAAGTTCAAAGTGATGAACGTTTAGAACTGGAAATAATACGATCGCAAAGAGCGAGATGTACGTGTAGAAAGGGAAAGACTACGAGTAACAACATCTAGAGCTGCTGAGACACTTGATCAACGCGATGCACGTCTTAAACGAAAACGATCCCAACCATCAAGGTCAAGAACTCATGAGACAATGGATCAACGCGATGTACGCCTAGAAGGAGAAAAACTACGAGCATCAACATCTAGAGCTGCTGATCAACGTGATGTATGTCTTAAACAAAAACGATCCCAATGATCAAGGTCAAGAACTGATGAGATAATGGATCAACGCGATGTACGCGAATATCAGCATCTACAGCTGCAGAGACACCAGGGGGCTAATTCTGGCAGTCGAATGCGATCGAATACTTACTCGTACGTTCGATTTTTTTTAGGTTTGGGATTCTGTCAGTCGATATCGATTAATATGTATCGACATTTCTAATAACAGCAGTCGTTAGCGTGCGATTGTTCGAATGCAATCTTGAGAGTTTTTAATCGTAAGCAAAACACGTATTGAGTAAAGCTTTTTTGTTAACAAAAATTAAAAAAAATTAAATGTAAGTAAAATTTTTTAAGAACTAAAGAAAATAGTTAAAATTTTAGTATTTTAGGTTGAAATTAACAAAAGTAAATGGCACCCAAAAATAGATTATAGGAGACTTTATGGCTAACATACGAATTTGGTAAAGAGTATATTGCCGAATACTGCATAAGGAAAAGTAAAGACTAACCCCTTTGGGAGCTGCTTACTACCAAACTTAATGCTTCTAGGCCACCAATAAAGGATGCCAAACTATACTGCTGACATAGCATGGTTTAGTTTTCTGAATTGCTTACCACTTTACAAAAATATGTTTTTGTTTACAAAAGTGTTAAGTGTTGGAAAACGACTAACAGAATTAGAAATAAGTCCACTTTCGAAATTTCTATCAACTCGAAAGCCAATTCGATCACGACTGCCAGAATTAGGCCCCAGATCAACGTGACGCACGTGTAGAAGGAGAGATGATACAAGCATCAACATCTAGAGCTGCTGAGACACCTGATCAATGTGATGCACGTCTTAAAAAATTTCAAGCACGTCGGTCCAGTCGTTTAGCCGTCTATAGACTTCAAACGTCTATAGACTTCACCAGCAAATAACCACACATTCCTTTTTATATAGATAGATATCGATAGGAGTAGCGAAGCATGCCGGGTTTTAGCTAGTGTAGATATAAATAAAGTTTTTGTATGTACAAAAGCTGAAGTATTTTTGGAAAATAATTTAGATCAGGAAGATATGGTGGAAATTAAATCAAATATTCTACAATTTTATATAGAATATTTTAACCAAATTAAAATAAGATTTGAAAAGAAAAGATGTGAAGCTACTACAAATAATAACACCCAGAAATGTTCTTTTCAAAGAAAAATAAATATTTTGCCCTTAATAATGAAATTTAGTGGAATGTGATCCAGATAAAATCGTAATTCAATGGAACTTACATCGACTAAGTGATATATCCTTAGAAATAACACTTAGTATAAATAAATTTTGGGACAATGTAAGCACATTTAAAAATGGTTTAAATGAATTTTATTATAGTGATTTTTGTAATTTTATTTTTAATTTCCTTTCTCTTTCACATAGTTCTGTAGCTGCAGAACGAAAATTTTAACAATTAAGTTTAATGAAAACAAAATTAAGAAATAAGTTAGACAAGAGCACAATAAACAATATAATGATATATAAAGAAATTACATCTAAATCTGAACCGCATTATGTATGGTCTGCAAAAAAAGATCTCAATTATATCTGGATATTATAAATATAATTTTTGTTATGTAATATACTATATTAAACATTTTTAAACAAACTATTTATGCTAATTTTATATTAAAGGCATTTTATAATTTTATGTTAAACACGTTAAGGGCCATTATTACAACTTGCCGTTAACTAAGGCGACCAGATTTTGAAAATGAAAACAGATGACAAAGAAAAAAGTAAAGATTTTGAAAATGAAAATAGATGACATAAAGAAATGAGTTGTTTAACTTATTTGAATTCAACATTTTTTACATATTTTACAGAAAAATTTGTGTATGTATGTAAAATAAATAAAAATAATAATATTCATATGTATGTATATAAAAACTTACATTTAGATTTACTTATAAATATATAAATTAATTAAAAAAAAATACATACATACATAATTGGTCATTACAACCCTTCAGTTGGGATTATTGACCTAGTTTCTCACACCTATAGTGTGCTCTTTCATTACACACTGCTGTACTCACAACATACTGCAGACATAAACAAAATCGATCAAGCCGCACTTGAATGAATAATTGGTAATTGAGTGACATTGATAAAGTCACTCAATTCCCCAATTCAGAGACTAGATGATTGGTCAATTCTTCAAGTTGCGACTATCGAAATTAAAGTAAGTACATGTATGGAATAGGATTAAGTGAAATAGAATGTAAATTAGAATAATATAGCAAATAAGTAAATTTTGGTATAAAAAGAGCCCCTTGGCCAGAAATAAATCAGATTCTAATGAAAACTCAAATCGGCAACAACTTTGCCTTGAATTTTATTATTAGATCTGCTTTTGCCCTTACCAACGTAAGATCGGCAATTGCAATAGCGTAACCAACGGCAAACTCTGCCGGTTACAAAAACACTTCTTTTTTCTTATACATATAATGTATACAAAGCTTTTTCCCACCACATGGCGATCCTGCTATCTCGATCCTGCCCTGTCCTGCAATTTTAATCCTGCGATTTTGATCCTGCAATTTCGATCCTGCTACCTTAAAAATAATTTTTAGATGGAAGAATATGTACCGGCCGGAACAGAGGAAGTCATCCCGAAGTACGTGCCCACAAGACTAGGACCTCAAAAACTAACAATAGAAGAGTATAAGAGAAGGCAACAAAGGCTACAAGAAGAAAAGTTGACTGCGATCCCAAAAATAGAAACAAAAATAAAAAAAAAAAAGAGGTGGACGGTTAGTAAGGCTAAGAAGGGAGTTAGCCGACAACTTAAGAATAATAAAGGACGAAGAATACCCAATTCCATGGGAGAGAGCACAAGAAATCTGGGAGAAAATTGATAATATTAAGAAGGAAATAAGCAATGGGAAGTCCTCAAAGCAAAGAGCCAATAATAGAGGAAAACATAATAAATAATAATAGCCAGTTAGAAATTAAAAAAGAAATTGATTTAAAATTAATTGTACTAATAATTGGAATTATAATATTCATAATATACAGAATAAACAAATACTTTAAAAATTATGTTCGGAAAAGGGTGGATAATAGTTATAATAACCCTGTTAATAATAATGCTATAACAGAGGTATAAATATAAAAAAAAAAAAAATAATAAATAAAATAAAACTTTTATATAAGTATATGTAATAGTATATAATAATAAAAATAAAATGTAAGGTAAATATTCTATATGGAAGAATTCGTGAAAAGATTAAAAGATATTTGGGCAAATTTAAAGAAAAGTCCCAATAGAAAATATACAAAAAAGACCATAAAAGAAAAATTAGAGAATATAGAACATATAAAAAAAGATTTTCAGACAGCATTAGAAATAAACGGTGACACTGAAAATTCAGTTGCCTTGAAAATAGAATTTAGTAATTTATATAAAGCAATAATAGAATTTTTAAACAAGGCTCAAATGCAAGAAGATAAGGAATCTATTATGGCAGCATTTAGTTTAGAAACAACTTCCAAAACTCTTCCATTATTCTCAGGAAATTTCAACGAATTGGAATGTTTCATGGTGACAGGTGACCTTATATATAAGACTTTATCAGAATCAGCTAAAAAAGATTTCCTTCAATACGTTTTCCATGCTAAACTAACCTCAAATGTTAGAACAGCTATTAGTGTTATTGCTGTACCTGAGACTTTTGACGCATTGAAGAACGCATTAAAGCAAAGATACAAAAGTAACAAGACAATCCCACAACTACAAGACAAGTTAAACAATTTATACCAGAGAAATTTAACAGTAAACAATTTCAGGGACAAATTAACTGATATAATAGATAACCTTAATAAACTAGGAATTGAAGAGTTAGGAAATAATGCTACAGAACCGGAGAAAAATGTCATAATTAAACTGAATGATAAATTAGCCCTTGAATCATTTAAACGAGGCATAAATGACAATATGAAAACGGGAATTTTTGCTGCTCGTCCCAAAAATCTTCAAGAAGCAACAGAACTTGCTCTTGAACTAGAAAATGAACAAAAAGCAAACCCAAGCTCCATTATGCATTTCAATAGAAACTGTAGACACACCAATAATCTCAGACCAAATAGACAAATCTTTAATAACAGCAATTATAGGTCAGTTAACAACAATTACAGACAGAATAACAAAAATTTCAGACAAAACAATAATTTCAGGAGAGGTAACAATAACGCTGCAAACAATAGTATTAGGTCAAATAACAACAGCAACACAAATGTTAGGAACAACAATTTCAACAACAGAAATAACAGTTACATAAATAGGAATAACAATAACAGAGACAGAAGATATACACGTACAATAAACAACACGGGAAACATGGAAGGCTCGGAGTACGAGAATACTCCGGAAAGCCAAAATTAAAGATTTTTAAACTAACTGAAAATAATATAAATTTCATTACTGCTATATACAAAAATAAAAAATTAACATTTCTTGTCGACACAGGTGCCGACATATCACTGTGCCGTATGAACAAATATTTCGAAAATGAAGAATATTATCCAGAAGAAAGATGTAAACTAACAGGTATCACAAATCAGAAAGTTATTTCAATAGGAACTATTGACCTTAATCTGAATTTAGCAAACATTGAATGTAAGCATACATTTCATCTGGTAGATACAGATTTCCCAATTGAAACAGATGGTATTATTGGTCGAGATTTTTTAAAGAAATATTTTTGTAAAATAGACTATGAAACATTTACATTAACTTTGTTTGTAAACAATACAACAATAATTTTGCCTATGCAAGCAAAAGCATATAATGAATTAACAATAACAATACCACCAAGAACAGAAATTATACAACCAGTAAAATTAAAAATAAATGAGGATAGCGTCATATTTAATAATGAATTAGAAGACGGAATTTTCTTAAGTAATTCGATAGCACCCAAGAACGGAATGACACATATAAAAATTTTAAATACAACGAACTCTACTGTGACTTTGAAAGGCATTCAACTTCAAACTGACCCACTTAAAAATTATAATATATTAAATTACAATACTGTAAACAATCAGGAACGTTTTAACAAATTAATAAATACACTTAACATAAACAATAGTGATGAACACGCAAAAACTGAATTAATAAACATTTTCAAAAAATATCAAAATGTATTTCATCTGGATGATGAAAAACTAACAGTAAATAATTTTTCAAAAATGATTAGAATCAGATTAGATTTGTGTGACTATGATTTTTCAATAGTATATAAAAAGGGCAAGATGAATACAAATGCAGACGCACTTTCCAGAATAGAAATTAACTAAGACGTACTTAAACAAATGATACCACAGGAATACGACGAAAAGCAAAAAAAAAATTTAATAACAACAAGAGGCATGAAAAATAAAGAACATGAGGCAAAGAAAGAAATAGATAAGACAAAATATATTAATAATGAAGAACACGAATTGAGTAATGTAGAAGATATTAATGAATTAGAAAATACTCGTGTAGAAAAAGATAAACTGGAGAAATGCACATCTCAGAAGCCTGATCAACTTCAAATATGGGAATGCACCTCCATTAATGACGTCAAAAATATAAATAAATTGCAATTTAATAACATTGAGAATATAGAGAATTCGAATATATATATAGAAAATAATACTGTGCACATAGGTCGTGATGATAATTCAACGAAACCAGTTTCGAATATGAAGAAATCTCGTACCCAAAATATTAAAGATGAAAATAATTATATGCATGCAAGATTCAGCTAAAACTCATCGAAACTAGATTCGATTTTGAGGAAACTGATATCTAAAATGAATAGAGAAAATATAAAAGAATTAGCGCTTTCAAATGAAGACAAAATATTTGATTTGTGTACAAAAGAAGAATTTAAAGGAATTTATGAGAATATAAAAATTAATAATAAAAGACCTCAATTAAAAATATTGATATTTAAGCCTCCAATAAAAATTACAGACGACGTATTGAAATATAAACTGATTGACGAATTCCACAACACGACATATTCAGGTCATTTGGGAATAAGAAAAACAATTATAAAACTAAAACAACGATACATATGGAAAAATATGAAGAATGGTTAAAAAATTTGTATCGTATTGTGACAACTGTAATAAAAACAAACAAACCAGACACATTAAAGAACCACTTATACAAACAAATACACCTAACAATAGTTTTGAAATAATTTCAATCGACACTGTAGGTCCTCTTCGTATTTCAAACGAGTACCGACACATACTAACAATGCAATGTGAATTAACAAAATTTGTTGTTGCACACCCAATGTCAACTAAAGATGCACTCACTACAGCAAAAACACTAGTTGAACAATTTATTCTAAAGTATGGACAGTTTAAAGTACTTAAATCTGATAGAGGAACAGAATTTGTAAATGACTTAATGAACAATATATGCTCATTACTTCAAATTAAACAAATATTTTCAACACCATACCACCACGAAACGTTAGGTTCGGTTGAAAGAAACCATAGAGTCCTTAATGAATTTCTTCTGACTACGGCAAATGACTATGAATGGGACAAGTGGATTCCATATTTTACATTCGCTTATAATACAGCTCCTCATATAGATACAGGCTATTCACCTTTTGAATTAGTATATGGTAAATTGCCAAGCTTGCCATCTGATACTTTTAATATAAACAAAAACAAAATTTACAACTATGATAACTATGTACAAGAGCTTCGAGTTAGATTACAATTTGCATTAAATAAAGCCTAAGACATAATTAATACAACAAAAGAAAAAAGAACACTAAACAATAAATATAAAAATAAGCTAGACTTAGAAGTAGGTGATCTAGTATTACTAAAAGTAGAAAATAGGAAGAAAAACCAAAGTCCGTATAAGGGACCATATAGAATTGTAAGTAGAAATGGAGTAAATACTTCAATAGACTATAATGGAAAAACCAAACAATTTCATAATAATCAATTAAAACCATATAATTCAATTTTATAAATTTATTATCATTAAATTAAAAAAAAAAATATATATAAATATAAAAATAAATATACAATTGTAAAAACAATTTTTATAAGAAATATCATAAAATTAATTGTAACCATGCATGTGCTTAGAAAAATTAATCCCCTAATTTTTCTCTTAAGGGCGAGGGTGTAGTGTGCTCTTTCATTACACACTGCTGTACGCACAACATACTGCAGACATAAACAAAATCGATCAAGCCGCACTTGAATGAAATATGACGAATATCCAAAGGGATCATATTGGTAATTGAGTGACATTGATAAAGTCACTCAATTCCCCAATTCAGAGACTAGATGATTGGTCAATTCTTCAAGTTGCGGCTATCGAAATTAAAGTAAGTACATGTATGGAATAGGATTAAGTGAAATAGAATGTAAATTAGAATAATATAGCAAATAAGTAAATTTTGGTATAAAAAGAGCCCCTTGGCCAGAAATAAATCAGATTCTAATGAAAACTCAAATCGGCAACAACTTTGCCTTGAATTTTATTATTAGATCTGCTTTTGCCCTTACCAACGTAAGATCGGCAATTGCAATAGCGTAACCAACGGCAAACTCTGCCGGTTACAAAAACACTTCTTTTTTCTTATACATATAATGTATACAAAGCTTTTACCCACCACATGGCGATCCTGCTATCTCGATCCTGCCCTGTCCTGCAATTTTAATCCTGCGATTTTGATCCTGCAATTTCGATCCTGCTACCTTAAAAATAATTTTTAGATGGAAGAATATGTACCGGCCGGAACAGAGGAAGTCATCCCGAAGTACGTGCCCACAAGACTAGGACCTCAAAAACTAACAATAGAAGAGTATAAGAGAAGGCAACAAAGGCTACAAGAAGAAAAGTTGACTGCGATCCCAAAAATAGAAACAAAAATAAAAAAAAAAAAGAGGTGGACGGTTAGTAAGGCTAAGAAGGGAGTTAGCCGACAACTTAAGAATAATAAAGGACGAAGAATACCCAATTCCATGGGAGAGAGCACAAGAAATCTGGGAGAAAATTGATAATATTAAGAAGGAAATAAGCAATGGGAAGTCCTCAAAGCAAAGAGCCAATAATAGAGGAAAACATAATAAATAATAATAGCCAGTTAGAAATTAAAAAAGAAATTGATTTAAAATTAATTGTACTAATAATTGGAATTATAATATTCATAATATACAGAATAAACAAATACTTTAAAAATTATGTTCGGAAAAGGGTGGATAATAGTTATAATAACCCTGTTAATAATAATGCTATAACAGAGGTATAAATATAAAAAAAAAAAAATAATAAATAAAATATGTAATAGTATATAATAATAAAAATAAAATGTAAGGTAAATATTCTATATGGAAGAATTCGTGAAAAGATTAAAAGATATTTGGGCAAATTTAAAGAAAAGTCCCAATAGAAAATATACAAAAAAGACCATAAAAGAAAAATTAGAGAATATAGAACATATAAAAAAAGATTTTCAGACAGCATTAGAAATAAACGGTGACACTGAAAATTCAGTTGCCTTGAAAATAGAATTTAGTAATTTATATAAAGTAATAATAGAATTTTTAAACAAGGCTCAAATGCAAGAAGATAAGGAATCTATTATGGCAGCATTTAGTTTAGAAACAACTTCCAAAACTCTTCCATTATTCTCAGGAAATTTCAACGAATTGGAATGTTTCATGGTGACAGGTGACCTTATATATAAGACTTTATCAGAATCAGCTAAAAAAGATTTCCTTCAATACGTTTTCCATGCTAAACTAACCTCAAATGTTAGAACAGCTATTAGTGTTATTGCTGTACCTGAGACTTTTGACGCATTGAAGAACGCATTAAAGCAAAGATACAAAAGTAACAAGACAATCCCACAACTACAAGACAAGTTAAACAATTTATACCAGAGAAATTTAACAGTAAACAATTTCAGGGACAAATTAACTGATATAATAGATAACCTTAATAAACTAGGAATTGAAGAGTTAGGAAATAATGCTACAGAACCGGAGAAAAATGTCATAATTAAACTGAATGATAAATTAGCCCTTGAATCATTTAAACGAGGCATAAATGACAATATGAAAACGGCAATTTTTGCTGCTCGTCCCAAAAATCTTCAAGAAGCAACAGAACTTGCTCTTGAACTAGAAAATGAACAAAAAGCAAACCCAAGCTCCATTATGCATTTCAATAGAAACTGTAGACACACCAATAATCTCAGACCAAATAGACAAATCTTTAATAACAGCAATTATAGGTCAGTTAACAACAATTACAGACAGAATAACAAAAATTTCAGACAAAACAATAATTTCAGGAGAGGTAACAATAACGCTGCAAACAATAGTATTAGGTCAAATAACAACAGCAACACAAATGTTAGGAACAACAATTTCAACAACAGAAATAACAGTTACATAAATAGGAATAACAATAACAGAGACAGAAGATATACACGTACAATAAACAACACGGGAAACATGGAAGGCTCGGAGTACGAGAATACTCCGGAAAGCCAAAATTAAAGATTTTTAAACTAACTGAAAATAATATAAATTTCATTACTGCTATATACAAAAATAAAAAATTAACATTTCTTGTCGACACAGGTGCCGACATATCACTGTGCCGTATGAACAAATATTTCGAAAATGAAGAATATTATCCAGAAGAAAGATGTAAACTAACAGGTATCACAAATCAGAAAGTTATTTCAATAGGAACTATTGACCTTAATCTGAATTTAGCAAACATTGAATGTAAGCATACATTTCATCTGGTAGATACAGATTTCCCAATTGAAACAGATGGTATTATTGGTCGAGATTTTTTAAAGAAATATTTTTGTAAAATAGACTATGAAACATTTACATTAACTTTGTTTGTAAACAATACAACAATAATTTTGCCTATGCAAGCAAAAGCATATAATGAATTAACAATAACAATACCACCAAGAACAGAAATTATACAACCAGTAAAATTAAAAATAAATGAGGATAGCGTCATATTTAATAATGAATTAGAAGACGGAATTTTCTTAAGTAATTCGATAGCACCCAAGAACGGAATGACACATATAAAAATTTTAAATACAACGAACTCTACTGTGACTTTGAAAGGCATTCAACTTCAAACTGACCCACTTAAAAATTATAATATATTAAATTACAATACTGTAAACAATCAGGAACGTTTTAACAAATTAATAAATACACTTAACATAAACAATAGTGATGAACACGCAAAAACTGAATTAATAAACATTTTCAAAAAATATCAAAATGTATTTCATCTGGATGATGAAAAACTAACAGTAAATAATTTTTCAAAAATGATTAGAATCAGATTAGATTTGTGTGACTATGATTTTTCAATAGTATATAAAAAGGGCAAGATGAATACAAATGCAGACGCACTTTCCAGAATAGAAATTAACTAAGACGTACTTAAACAAATGATACCACAGGAATACGACGAAAAGCAAAAAAAAAATTTAATAACAACAAGAGGCATGAAAAATAAAGAACATGAGGCAAAGAAAGAAATAGATAAGACAAAATATATTAATAATGAAGAACACGAATTGAGTAATGTAGAAGATATTAATGAATTAGAAAATACTCGTGTAGAAAAAGATAAACTGGAGAAATGCACATCTCAGAAGCCTGATCAACTTCAAATATGGGAATGCACCTCCATTAATGACGTCAAAAATATAAATAAATTGCAATTTAATAACATTGAGAATATAGAGAATTCGAATATATATATAGAAAATAATACTGTGCACATAGGTCGTGATGATAATTCAACGAAACCAGTTTCGAATATGAAGAAATCTCGTACCCAAAATATTAAAGATGAAAATAATTATATGCATGCAAGATTCAGCTAAAACTCATCGAAACTAGATTCGATTTTGAGGAAACTGATATCTAAAATGAATAGAGAAAATATAAAAGAATTAGCGCTTTCAAATGAAGACAAAATATTTGATTTGTGTACAAAAGAAGAATTTAAAGGAATTTATGAGAATATAAAAATTAATAATAAAAGACCTCAATTAAAAATATTGATATTTAAGCCTCCAATAAAAATTACAGACGACGTATTGAAATATAAACTGATTGACGAATTCCACAACACGACATATTCAGGTCATTTGGGAATAAGAAAAACAATTATAAAACTAAAACAACGATACATATGGAAAAATATGAGTAGAATGGTTAAAAAATTTGTATCGTATTGTGACAACTGTAATAAAAACAAACAAACCAGACACATTAAAGAACCACTTATACAAACAAATACACCTAACAATAGTTTTGAAATAATTTCAATCGACACTGTAGGTCCTCTTCGTATTTCAAACGAGTACCGACACATACTAACAATGCAATGTGAATTAACAAAATTTGTTGTTGCACACCCAATGTCAACTAAAGATGCACTCACTACAGCAAAAACACTAGTTGAACAATTTATTCTAAAGTATGGACAGTTTAAAGTACTTAAATCTGATAGAGGAACAGAATTTGTAAATGACTTAATGAACAATATATGCTCATTACTTCAAATTAAACAAATATTTTCAACACCATACCACCACGAAACGTTAGGTTCGGTTGAAAGAAACCATAGAGTCCTTAATGAATTTCTTCTGACTACGGCAAATGACTATGAATGGGACAAGTGGATTCCATATTTTACATTCGCTTATAATACAGCTCCTCATATAGATACAGGCTATTCACCTTTTGAATTAGTATATGGTAAATTGCCAAGCTTGCCATCTGATACTTTTAATATAAACAAAAACAAAATTTACAACTATGATAACTATGTACAAGAGCTTCGAGTTAGATTACAATTTGCATTAAATAAAGCCTAAGACATAATTAATACAACAAAAGAAAAAAGAACACTAAACAATAAATATAAAAATAAGCTAGACTTAGAAGTAGGTGATCTAGTATTACTAAAAGTAGAAAATAGGAAGAAAAACCAAAGTCCGTATAAGGGACCATATAGAATTGTAAGTAGAAATGGAGTAAATACTTCAATAGACTATAATGGAAAAACCAAACAATTTCATAATAATCAATTAAAACCATATAATTCAATTTTATAAATTTATTATCATTAAATAAAAAAAATATATATATAAATATAAAAATAAATATACAATTGTAAAAACAATTTTTATAAGAAATATCATAAAATTAATTGTAACCATGCATGTGCTTAGAAAAATTAATCCCCTAATTTTTCTCTTAAGGGCGAGGGTGTAGTGTGCTCTTTCATTACACACTGCTGTACTCACAACATACTGCAGACATAAACAAAATCGATCAAGCCGCACTTGAATGAAATATGACGAATATCCAAAGGGATCATATTGGTAATTGAGTGACATTGATAAAGTCACTCAATTCCCCAATTCAGAGACTAGATGATTGGTCAATTCTTCAAGTTGCGACTATCGAAATTAAAGTAAGTACATGTATGGAATAGGATTAAGTGAAATAGAATTTAAATTAGAATAATATAGCAAATAAGTAAATTTTGGTATAAAAAGAGCCCCTTGGCCAGAAATAAATCAGATTCTAATGAAAACTCAAATCGGCAACAACTTTGCCTTGAATTTTATTATTAGATCTCCTTTTGCCCTTACCAACGTAAGATCGGCAATTGCAATAGCGTAACCAACGGCAAACTCTGCCGGTTACAAAAACACTTCTTTTTTCTTATACATATAATGTATACAAAGCTTTTTCCCACCACACACCTCTTAAAGTGGCGAGCAAAAGTGAGTTCCTGTTCAGAATACTGAGTTTCGTCATCCACAAACACAAAGCCATACAAGCAAAAACATAAGCAGTACTGCTAGCGCAGACCCGAGGAACGTATTTAAAAGTACCATGTGAAGCAAACTGTTAAACATGGCGGCGAAAATATAATGGTTTGGGGACGCTTAATATGGTGGGATGTTGGCCCTCTATATTTAGTAGACGGTATCATTCGAAAAAATACTATATACAGATTCTGCAAACTCATCTTCCAAATTTTATGGACAAATGTGCTTATCCCGAATAAGAAACTGTTTTCCAACAGGATGGCGATCCGAAGCACACAGCAAAAATTGGAAAGATATGGAGTGGAAAACAAAATTTTCAATTGATGGAACGGCCAGTACAAAGTTCCAACTTCAATCCTATTGAAAATCTTTGGCCATTCGTGAAAATCCGGCTCGGGCACTACGAAATCGCCCCAATAGACATGGACGAACTGTGGGATCGTATAAATACGAAATGGAATCGAATTCCGAAAGATTTCCGATTGATAATAAATCAAGCTATTTCTAATAAGGGTCCATGGACCAAATATTGAAATTGGGTTAGTTTCTTGAATTTTCTTGAAACGTGGAAAATTGAATTTACAACATCAGCGAAACAGCGTTGCCAGAAGCTTTGAGAAGAAAATCATCATATGCAGATAATAAAATTATATTTTATGGAATTTTTTTTTTTTTTTAAACAAATTTGATATGCTTAAACTAAAAATAAACAAATAGTAAATTTAAATCTTCTACTATACACTGTCTCAAAAACGGGATCTCAAGTATATGTAGTAGCAATATATTCTATAATTTTAATAATACATGTTAGATTTAATCACATAAAGAAATTTATAAAAAATTATATTTAATAATGTAAGTAAAAACATTAAAAAAACTTACATTGATAATACAAAGGATAAAAAAAGGTCAAGGGATAAAAACAAAAAAAATTTCTAATATAGCTATTTCATAAGCCACCAATATTTTTTAACGTTTGAGTTTAGATTTATGTTTTTACCCCTAGAGAAAATACAACTTCCAAATCTACTGTTGTCTGTTGTGAGTTGGTTACAACTTATAGCTTTATTAGTCGCCCGTCTATATATATGATAAAAAAAAATTGGAATTCCCGCTTCGTTTTGCATAAAGCCATTACTATCGAGGGAAAGAAATAGCTCAGGTGGTACAAATCCAGATTGTAAACATTTTTTATATACTCGTGATCAGTATAATACGGTGCCAGAATCAAGTTATTATCATAGCATTCAAGACATTTGATGACATGATTTCTTATTAAATGAATGACAAAATTGTCAATTCGACTAACTTTAGCCTTATGATATAGTTTTTTGTTAGAAAAGAATTTAATGTAGTTACTGTTAGGCGTCCGAAAGAGGTATGTACAACTCCTCAGGCATTTTCTTTCAAAGACTCTTAACTTTTCCATATATGATGGTGATATATTGAACCATATTTGGCAACCGTAAGTGAGAATTGGATGTATTAGGGTTTGATACATGATTGTTTTTACTTCAGGTTTTATATATTTAGAGAAAAAAGCTTTTTTTACCCAAAGAAAGCATTCCTAGCTTTTTTAAGCTGGATGTTAATGTGTGAATTAAAATATAAAAACTTATCTAAATTAATACCTAAATATTTCACTAATTCTTTGTTTGGGATACCTATACCGTTATTTGCTTTAATACCAAACGATTTCCAATTCTTTCTAATATTGCCATTGCATTTTCCTACCAGAGGGCGAAAAAGTATGGTTTCATATTTGTCAGTATTTATTTTCATTTGCCAGTCTGCTGCGTACTTTTCAACAATTTGAAACATATTTTGAAGATTCTCATTAATTTTTTCGATGGTATTATCGGGATGGTATATTATTACATCATCCGCAAATGCAATTATGTTATCCATTTTGTATAATAAATCATTTATAAATATATTAAACAGAATTGGGGAATTTACAGTGCCTTGTTGTAATCCATTAATAACATTAAATTTTTTGGAACTTGTTTTGTCTTTATCACAGACATAGAAAGTTTTGTTCTGTATCATATTATGCACTAAAATTCGAAGATATTTTGGACATTTGTAGTTTATTAGCTTGTACATTAAACCAGGAATCCAAATACTGTCAAAAGCTTTTTCAAAATCTATGAGACAAGCCCCAGTACACATGGATTTATTGAAATTCCAATGAATGTTTGACAGGAGTAAGTGAATTGCATGCGTTGTTGAGTGTCTATGTTTGAAACCAAATTGTCGATCATTTATTAAGCTTTTGTTTCTGCAAAATTCCACAAGATTATTGTTAATACAAGTCTCAAAAACTTTACTGATATTAGGCAGTAAGCTAATTGCCCTTAAATTCTTCGGGTTAGAGGGGTCTTTACCCTTTTTAGGTAAAACAATAACTTTTGCTATTTTCCAAGCTCTAGGAAAATAAGAATTGTTAAGCATATTGTTGAAAAGGGTAACATACTCAAGAATAATTTTCTCAGGCATATTCATCAAAATAATATTTGGAATGTTATCAGTGCCTGCGGATAGTTTCTTCTTTAAACTCCTGAAAGTGTAAACAAGTATGTCTTTAGATGTAAAATAAAGTTCTCTCAAATCATTGGCCTTTTTTAATGCCCTAAATATTGTAATAGTCGATCTATTGCTCTCATAATCAATTTTACTTTCCAAAAATTTAGAGTAACAATTAAAAATTTCAGTTTGTAGTTGATTTTCATAATCAAATTCTTTAAACGAGTGAATTGATTCAAGAAAAGTGCCAATCGTATTTAATTTTTGATCAACATCATTTATTATAAAGTTATTACTATTCGTTTCCATTTCCAAATCATCGGGATTGATTCCCGCATTTCTGAGTAATATTTCGTTATCCTGGGAGATTTTAATAATATTGAGACTAGAAGATTCTTTAGCTTTAAAGAGTTTTTTTACTTCGTTAAACATATTTTCAGGATTTTTACGATCAATGATTTCCAATTTTTTCCTGACATTGTTATTGACTGCTAGTATAATATTATCATTAACAAGTTTTCTTATAAGTTTTAATTTAGCTTTCAATAAGTTTATTGCCGATTGCGGTAAACTATATTCCAATCGGTTACATTTCTTGATGATAGTAACTATTTTACTTTTTTCATGCTGCAGTTTCTTTATAATTGGATTCATAACTTTATCAAGTATATTACGATTCGTATTTGCAAACTTTGGGACAACCTTTTCTATTGAGTCAATAATAAAATCTTGCAATGTAAGTAAATAAAAATCTATTTCGGAGTTTGTCAGATTTCTGTTGTTCGGAATTAATTCACTACTGTCTAATTTTCTTATTATATTATTTTTGAATTTATTCCAATTAGTCTTTCTGTAATTCAGTTTTAAAGAATGTATTTCTTCGTAAAGCTCAAAAACATTACCATTCTCTACACCTAAAACTATTATCTGTAGTGTATTATCGCTATCATAATCGAGGGTTTCCAGACAGTTTATTGAATTATTTATTTTATAAATATTTAGACGGGAATTAGCTATACATATATCTAGAAAATAACCACAACGGGGATATGAAGGTGAGGCCGATGCATATAAAGAGCACCTAAACATTATCTCATAATCTGAAAGAAATTCTTTAAGTTTGTTACCTTTTGTATTACTTGATATGTTACCCCAGTCCTTATGTTTACAATTCAAATCCCCTGCGAGAATATAAAAATGGTTCGGATTCTGTAAATTTAAAGGTCGAAAAAGTTGTAACAAATCTGATTTAAGTAGACTACAATTGTTACCCGATGGATAGTAAGCTGAAATTAAAAATAACTTTTGGTCAGCTAACAATGGGATTTTAATTACACACATTTCAAGATGTTCGTAAGACTTGGTAATATAGTTGGTATAATTTATGTGTTTTATATTGTTCTTTATCAAAATTGCAGTACCACCACCTGCTTTAGCATTCTTTCTGTCGTTTCTTATCATACAGTAGTTTTGGAAGTTTACCTTATGTCTAAAATTTAATTTCGTTTATTAACAAGAGATCCGGATTATATTTACTTAAAAAACAACTTAAATCGTACCTTCTATTTAACTTAATAATAGAATTAACATTGATTTCAATTATGTTTAAATGTTTTTTAATTGTTTCTATCATATTAAAGTTTTAAGCTTCTAAAATAGAGAAAATAGTATCAATTCTAGCTACTTGTAATTGTTTATTGAGGTTTACAATTTGGCTGGTTATATTTTGAATGGATTGATTTAGTTGCTCCAATACATTTTGAATTGAGTTAAAACTGTTTTGATTTTGCACGTTATTATTTTTACCACATCAGCGAAGTTAAGATGTTTGCTTATTTTATTTGGCGTATAATTTGAATGCATCTGAGTTAGGTTTTGTCTTCTGGAACGCATCTTTTGTTGTAGCCTTTTATATTTCTCACAGCCCTTATATGACACCGGATGGCCATATTCCTTGCACAATACACAAAATAATTTTTCTTTTTCATTGGGAGTAGTTTTTGGAAGCGAACATTTTCCAATTTCATGCAATTCACTACATTTTACACATCTATGAGGGAGGAAACAATTAGAAGCGCTATGAAAAAAGCCTTGGCAGTTTCTACATTGAGAAATTTCAGGCTTCCTTAGGGCTTCCCAGCTGACACAACGATATAATAGAGCTTTAATAGATTTAAGCTCTTTAAGTTTGCTTTCATTAGTAATTTGTACTAAATAAAGAGGTAGCTTATATCCCTCAGCTGTTGCTTTTTTTGTCGTAAAGGGGCTAACCTTTATAAATTTCAAATTTTCGTTTTGGAATTTACACAATTCATTAAAAATATCGTTCAAATTAGTGTCTGCACTTAGACCTCTGAGTAAATATGTCTTTGTTTTAGTGTCCTTTGGAGTGTATGTAAAAAATTTAGTTTTGCTTTTCTCCAAATAAGCTTTAACTCTAAAAAATCATCTAATGATGACAAAAATAATGATATTTTTTTATTATTAAAATCTTTTATTTTGAAATCTTTTATTTTTAGTCCATCTCTATTAAATTTAATTAGTTCGTTAGGTTCCACACCAAAAATATTGATAGGTGGAACTTTTGTATTATTGTTTTGTGTTTTACTGTAAGTTATATTTGTTGCTTGTTCTTTTTCTTTATTTGCGCTGTTCTCTTTAGATGTTCTCATAGAAGCAGCTCGAGTGGAGGTTGTTGGTAATTCTTGATTGTTTACATGTTTTTCATATATCTTTAAACACTCTTCATCACAATTTTTATCATTGCCAAGTATAGCCCAATAATGGTTTTTTACTTGCTTCGACATTTCATCACTTTGAACACTGATCTTTCTTTTTCTGGAATATACGTAATTGCTTTTGGATATATCGATTACATTATTAACTTCTGTGCTTTGCTTGTTTAATTCACTCATATAAAATACATGAAATATATATAAAACAAATTTGTTTTTGAAGAGACTTTTCTCTTATAAATTTTTATGAAGAAATAAATAAACGCAATTAATGTGATAAATAACCGTGACATATTTGATGAAAATAAAAGAATACACATCGAAAAAAAAAAATCATAAACGAAAATCGATCACCGCTGAGCGTACTCGTGTACATATGTTTATGTGGTGACAAATCACACATTCACCAACCAGCAAATAGAAAACTTATAAAGACACACAATTGATTTAATTAGAACAATAACTGTATGTATTGATATACAAGAAAGCTTAAAAAAAAATAAATTCAAATTAAAAAGTACATGTACGTTAAAAAAAAATATTAAGAACTATTACTACAATATAGGTATTCCGCGAATTATAAATGGTATAGGATCCTGGGGTTCAGTCGTAATTCGATTAAGACGTAAGTCAAATTTCATACAAAACAATTTAAGAAAAAAAATTACATACTGTACTACTAATTTTGAGGGTCCGGAGAAATGAAACTACCCAAAATTTATATTTATATTTATTTATGTATATAAAATTTATATTTTAGGGATTCCCATCAACTACATATTTGTCTTCTTTAAGTATTTTCTAAGAATAAAATTGCAAAAAATGGTCGAAAGTTCGAATAATCGAATCTTAAGTCGGGGACTACCTACACACGGTTTCATATTTTTAATTTGTACTTCCTACGAATATAACGGATAGACAGAGATGCTCTTTAAGGTCTTTATTTCCAAAACATGCATTTTTATGCACATGCATACATGTGTTTCTTACAGGGCAATAATTGTAAAGTACATAAAACAACCAAAAATAAGCTGATACAAGACTAAACTTTACTATGTAATACAATTACAATGAAAATTGTACTCACTTCAAATATAAAAATCATAATTTTTATAAATTAAAAATCATAATTTAAGAAAAAAAAATCCTCAAATCATATTTTGGTTGAAAAATCATCAAAAATGTGATAAAATCATCATTCTGGCAACGCTGCTGTGGAAAAACGTTTTTTACTCTACTGATATTCATATAGCGATACTGAAAATGTAGCTTCAGTAGTAAAATATGCTCTTACAACACAAAGCATAGTTCCGTTACTTCACATGATAAAACGATAATTTCACACTGAATAATCTATAATTTTTAAAATTAAAAAATTTTTACTTGTGGCAACGCTGGTTAGTAAATATAAAAGCCATTTTAAAAGAAAGAGAGTAACGAATATTAATGATTGAAGTTGAAGCAGCATCTGCGTAAGAGAAATCTGGAACATACCATTCAAATTAGAGTTGCCGGAATGTGTGTCACAGCCATGGTTTTGTTTTGCTTGATGCTTCGACTTGTGGCACAAACTATTGGAGTTGATAAAATTAAATATAATTCTGGGTATGTTATTGTCGATCAGGGAGATATTGTAATTCCTACTGAATATAGGAATCAGGACGTTAAGATTAATACAACCGAACTGGAGAAATCCTTCAATGAATTGTGAAAAGCGTACAATAGTCAGTCCGCCATTATAAACAAATACCTTACTATAGCGGCTCAAGAGAAACAGTTATTCATTAAGAGGAATAAACGAAGTATTTTTAATGAATTAGGTAATGGTCTAAAATTCCTTTTTGGAATCCTTGACAGTGACGATAAGCACACAATAGAAGAATCTATAATTGATATAAGGAGCAGAATTGATAACAGCGACATGAATACAAATATTATCATTGAACACGTAAACGCTGGAAATGCACTTTTGAATGAACTAAGAAATTCAACAAATACCCTTCAAAATTCACTTGTTACTAAAATTATAGCCGACACTTTTCTTGATAACGTTAAAACCTACTTAAAGCATGTTCAAGATATTCAGATGGAGATACAGTTGGCCAAGTGGGACATATTATATCCGAAACCAATTGACATTGAAACTGAATCACACTTGAATGCAGAAAAGTTTGAATGCAGTTCACTATCCCTCAAAATTTAACAGCGTATCCTAGATTTAAGATATTGCCATTGCCTGATAACGATGATCAGGAGCTGGTACTTAGTTTGAATGTCGATTCTGTAAAGAAAGATGGAAAAATACTTGAGTTGGAAAATATAAAATTAAGCCTCAAACATGAGTCATATGTTTGGAGAATTTATTGAATAAAGAACTATCTAATTGTACTTTTAAAACAAACAAAGAAACAAGTATATCTTTGGTACCACCCAATATGGTGTTACCTAAAAACTAAAAAACAATTATAAACCAAAATTGTAATGACTTTAATTATCGGAAATAATTGAATCCGAGAGCAAAATACATAACCCACAAATAAACATTATACCATATGGAAAGAATTCCGAAAATTTAATTAAAAATAATAAAGATTATATAACTAAGATAGAATTAAGAAATAATTATCATAAGAATTATGCAGTAAATTGCAATAATCTTAGTAATAATAATAGTGCAAAAAACAAAGGTCTTCAATGTTATTCGAAACAGATTTGTAAAAAAAGATCAATTAGGACATTGAAATTTCTGATAAAGGGGGAGTACATACATAACACACCTTAACTAAGTGTGTAGTGCGTGCATTTACTGCGACGTAAGCGTCTTTAACTGCACGACCAACTGTATTTGTTGGAGTTGTTATGTGACACTCTTCCGTTAAATGTTCTTTTTTTCTTTTTATAAAATGCAAACACTTCATTTTTATATTTTAGATAATCCTATTTTAACAACATAACTGTTGAGTCTATATTTAACTTGGACATTTTGATACAGTAAAAACAACCAGAGGAACTGAATTTATAAACGAACTTTTTAATAGAATATGTACTATTATGGAAATCAAACATGTAACTTCTACTACATATCACCATGAGACTTTAGATAGAATTGCAAGAATTCATTGTAAGTCTAAAATGAATACATGCGTTTCTTCACGGAACAATACACTTGGGATGAATTTGATTCCGTATTATACATACAGTTTGTCAAAAAAATCTTTGCACAGACCAAAAAAAATGTAAAATTTGATCTTCATTTAATAATTCCAACAACAAAATCTTTATAATTTTTTTTATTTTTGCACTCATTCTATAACTGTACTTGTCTACGACCATATGGCACCGATAGTTTCCTAATAGTAACATACATTACAATAATAACAACAACAAAAGATCTTTACTCAATCTAAGAAGTGTCAAAAAAATCTTTGCATATTGAATGAAGATAATAAAAAAATTATAAAAATATGCCGTTATTTTCCAAAAATGTTGAGCATTTTGAGTTTTTTACAAATGAGATGGAATGTGAAAGGGGTAAATAACGTTTTAGTAATGAAGGGATCGTTTTTATGTAACAAGTGTCCTTATATTTGAATACAAACAATGCCAGGAAAACGGGTTTCCAAAAATATCATACAATTGGGCTATTTCAACTACTACAGAGGCAAATCTGCCAAGGAAATCGTCGTTATGTTCTCCCTAAACATCAGGACTGTATATAATGTTAAATCCCGTGCTGAAAAAGAAGGAGGACCAGATTTAAAGGGATCTACAGACAGTCCAAAAAAGATGACGCAGCGTTTGGCGTAAGCCTCTGAAAGCACTAGAAAATAAAAATCTTATTCCTACAGTAAAGTTTGGAAAACTGTCTGTAATGGTATTCGGCTATATATCCAGCAGGGTAGTTGGTGTTTGGATGAAATAATGATTCAGAAAGTACATCTTGATATTTTATAAAATGAACTGACCGCCAGCTTCAAGGAATTTCGTTTTATTGAGACGGTTAATCCGAATAAATTTAATCACAAGTACTATCAAGATAATGATCCTTAAAAAAATTTTATTTATGTAACTCTAGGTTCCTTTACAACTGCACCAAAGTTATTGTTACTCTTGCCCAAAGTCCTGATATTAACCCTATCGAAAATTTGTGGGTTCATCTAAAGAAAAAGGTAGGGAAAAGATCGCCCACAAATAAAAACGATTTGGTAAAGTTGATCAAAGAAAAGTGGGGTTTTCCCATTAGAATATGACATTTCGAAGATTATTCAATCCATGAGAAGGCGTCTGCAAGAATTAATTGAAGCTCAAGGTGAACCCACAAAATATTAGAACTATAAATTTAAAAAAATTGGAAAAGTCTTAATATTTTATCAAGTGTGCAAACATTTTTTTGACAGCAGTAAAATTGAGTTGGTTTTGTTTTTTAATAATTTACATTAGAATATTTTCATTGTTATAAAAATTTTTTTAATTATTATATTAACAAAACATAGGTTTATAAAATCCTGTTTGAAAAAATTTAAATTTTGATTATTTATATTAGAAATCAATGAATTTTTCTAAGTTTTCTTAATTTTTCTCTATGTGCAAAGATTTTTTTGACAAACTGTATATTCGCGTATAATACAACACCACACACATCCACAGGTTTTTCTACATTTGAAATTGTATATGGTAGATTAGCGTCAATGCCAACCAAATCTATGTCAAATGAAAAATTTTATAATTATGAAGATTATCTTACAGAATTAAAAATACAATTAATACATGCTCATGAGATTGCAAACAAAAAATTATTGGAAAATAAATAAAACAAAAAATTTTAAAGAGAAGATTACTAATGATATTCAAGTAAAATTTAAAATCAGAAACTAATCAGACTTCAAACCTGTTTGTTTCTCATCAACTTTGCCATAATATAAAGTCTTACAATTCTAAGGTTTTTCAAATAAACTAGAATTCTATAGGACAAATTTACACACAAACAACACAATCATTGCATTGATATGACACATTGGAATCCAAATGGAAAGATTTGGATAGTTTCTTACTTCGCGGTTTCAGTATCTGAGGGCAAAATCAGAAATTCAGAACTTTGAACCCGTTGGTAATGTTTCTAGATCTCCCCATGAAGTCCTTTCTAATTCGAAAAAGGTATTGCGATCCTTTTCTTCTAAATTAAATAGAAGAGTCTGCAATTATTTAGTCCGAAATTATTACATTTATTCCCGGACAGACAATTTTTAATTAGAAACTCAAACGGTGCGACTCAGAATTGTTTCGCTGCTACTTCAAGGCGCATCCAGCGGAAGTTGTTGTCTACCACCGAGAATAGATGTTTAGAACTAGGACCTGTATATACTCGGGGTCTCAGGCAACCTTTATTTCGGACGGAATGAAGCAAAAATTATGATTGCCAACGCTGAATGCACACACTACAGTTTCCGGTGTGAATTGAACATATCTTAGTACTGTTCAGAGAAAACGTTCGTTTGCCTTGACTTCCCTTAAGTCCGATTATGACGCGGTTTAATTGGAATATGAATCTTTGGATCATATGCCGAAGGTAAATGGAAAATATGTGAACGATGGAGGTTCACATTAGTCACCCCATCACCCTGTAATCAAACCTAAAATCTCTCTCCCACGAAGATTATATTTGTTTTCAATGCGTCAAATATGACGTTATGCGGAATGGAACGACGCTTTATTTACAGGCTTGCTTTACAGAACGACTTGAGGCTTCTCGTAGTTAGATGGCGCTTTTACCAATATACCAATGGGAAAATTGAGGAGATGTATCGGCAGATTTTCCTGGACCCTGATTAAGTAAAGTATAATGTAACAGGTTTTCGCAAAGAGTCAGGTAGGGAGGTGGATCCTCATTGAGGAACAGGATCTCAAATGATAGCATAATTCTACAACGGTTTCCTTCTGATTGCTTGTAAAGAAAACATTTCTTTGAGTTTAAAGACATTAGCTCTATCAAAATCATGGGCGCAAGATGGAATGCCGAGTCTGATCAGTGATCCTTTACTACTACGGCAATCGATATCAATGAGAATTTTACGAAAAGGGAAGTACTATCAGTTATTGGTTAGGTAAGCTTTTCGATCCTTCTGGATGGTTAGGTCCAATTATTACCACAAACATGCTCATGCAGAAAATATAGAGGGAGAAAATTAATTGGGATGAATTTTTGACCCTGAATAGGTTTTCAGCCGGATTGTGTGCAAGAAGTTCTTGGGTGTTCTGATGCTTCAGAAATAGTACCTGTGGCGTGCATATGCTTTCGTATTGAAGACATTGTCTGTTGGTGGTTAAATTAAAAGGTCGCTTAATTCTTTACATAGACTGAAATATTTCGGTACTATATTATTAACTGAGCTGAGGGATGCGGTAAAAGAAAAAGTTTGACACAGCAAAGACTAGGTTTTATGGGTGGACTGATTCTACTATTATATATTTAGCTTGTTTTTAAAAACCACCCAGCTCGTGGATAACTTTTATGGGTAATAGAGTTTCAAAGATCACGGAACGCGTGGGCAAGGAGACGTATTCGGTCTGAACAAAATTCAGTCGAAGGATTTAGCAAAGGTTGAACTGTAATGGCATTTCCCCCCTGGTTAAGAAAGAACTCGAGTTTTAATTCTTTTCAAAGAGCTTTGTATCCTCAAGAACTGATCCCTTCTTAGATGAGGACGGATTGATGATGATCTGTGGCAGAGTGGCTTATGCGGTAAATTTTAAATACAACGAACGGTTTCCGGTTCTTTTATCAACAGCGAGTGGCTTTCCTTTTTTTTATTATTAAACCAGCTCTCAGAGGATGACCCCTACTCATGCAGTGCATTGTGCAGGTTTAGGAAAGGTGGAAAGAGGGAAGATGCGAACGGTAAGGAAACGAGTTGCTACTGGTAACTATAAAATGGCCAGTGCTATACCTTCACCATTAGACAGTCTACAGCAATCGTCCCAAGAAGCTCGCAGTTTCTAACACCACTTATGTTGTGTGCGTTAATTTTACACAAAAGTGGCGTGACCTACAGTTTAAAGTTGACTCCGAACGACAAATTTTTGAGAAACTTTTCAAGAAGAGAAAGAGAAAAAATCGCCAACAAAAAATCCTTTTTTTGTATTTCTTTTATTTTGATGTCTGGCCTGGGACTCGAACCCTGGCTTTACGTCTAAAAAGCCAGCACACTACCTACTAGACCACGGCGACTCCTTACTTATTAATAGATTTTATACAAAAGTTTACTTGACGTAAGTGAAATGAGTTGATGCTAAAAGTTTTAATAACAAAATTTTACATGCACCGATCTAAAAATTTGATAAAAGTGTAGGAAGTCGTGGGACTTGTACTATCCATAGGGAAATTACTCAGAGTCAGATAATGGCAGCGTTACCTTCCCGTTACATCCTGTACGGTTTTCATTTGCCTTTTCGCTACCATTGGGGGCCGCCTCTACCGGAGGTGGAAATTGCAGCCCCTAAGGCATCGATAACCAATCGTTGGCACAGAGATAAGGCTTTGAATCAGTGTTTGTATTGAAAACTTAGGTCGATGATATGGTTATCATCTGCGAGGACAACGTGCATACCACTGAGTATCGCTTAGATCCCGTATTGAATTTGTATTCGATGTGGATTTGAAAACTTCACGTTGAACAATTACTCAACCTGTCGTAAAGCTGGTAATCCTCCCGACGTTTAAGCTAACGGTAGCATGATTTCCAAAAGTATCAGCAGGACGATAACAATAGGAAAATGGTAGATCCGTTTGTTTTTATTCTTTTTATTTAAATTTAATAATGTGCTACGAATTGTATGTATATGAGATATACCCTGAATTGTAAACTTATTGATCTCTGGCCAGGTGACGCTGGACTCCCTAATGTTAGCTTTAAGCAATTAACAACTGTGTATACTTACTTAATTGGCCATAACAACCCGATGGCCGAACGGATTTCGGCCTGCAGTAACATATCCTTCCAGGCGCCTCTGCTTCTTGCGCGCCTACGCCAATTGGTCACACCAATCGATGACAGGGCTACCTCGATTTGGTCTTCCATCGGATACAAGATCGTCCTCTTTGCCAACTTCCGCAGATCCTCGCATCAAATAATCGTCTCGCCGGAGCATCCTCCTCCATTCGAACGACATGGCCGAGCCAGCGCATTCACTGTTGAATCGGATGCGAAAATCATCGCCAACTCGCACTGGACTGGGGAAGGATGGAAATCATGTAAACAAGCCAAAGTTTCTGACTGTGGCCAATATGACGACCAGCACGATCCTTGACTTGTTGTATTCAAGTTAACACTCAGCCTCCTCGTGGCCCCTCTTGGATGACATTCGAGCACCCGCTAGATGTTAACTAATGCGTGCAGCGAGGTCCAATCCCCTGGACGTTTAATTAGGGTTGTGTGTAGGGCTTGGAACCCACCACGTAAAAATTCTATTCAATGAAAACCACAATAGCCTATATAGTTGACGACCACAGCAAACGTTTCAAGGACAACTGTGTATACTAAATGAATTTAATTGTGAATTGTTATAAAGATAAAATAAAAGAGATAAAAAAGAGATATTTATATCCATACAACCCAAAATCCCAAAGGTACGTTCTTTGTACACAATAAATAATTTATATAGAAAATTAATACTTGTTTATTTTTTCTCATTTTGCCAAATATGTTATTTTATCGCCTCCACTGAGCAATAATGTCTGAGAGCCAGGTTACAATTCGAGCTCTCATCTGATATCAGGTTCAATTGAAGAAAGTATGGCAAATTCCTACAGCTAGGTCCATGTCATGTGCAAATTTTCGGCAATGAGCGATCAGATTAGCTTTGGAGGAAGATAGGTTCCATGTCGCTGATGTGGCCAGAATCATTATCTAGGGTAGGAGCGGATGTTTGAAAAAGTATACTTAACAGGAGGGAAAATAAAGACAAGCAAAAATTCTTTTCAAACCGAGTGGATTCGAAACAATCAAAACTCTTACTCTTATAGGGAAATTACAATAAAAGGAGATCTAAGTCATGTATTAGGTTAGGTCGGAGTGATAGCTCTGATATCACAAAGCTCACTTGAGCACGCATAGCGGCCCGTTGTGATGCCAGCGGTGAACGCAGTCGCTTCCACTAACCAAGTTCCACCAAAATCAGCTATATCCTTGATGTCAATAGATGATAGCTCAGTTAAGCTAACAAGGAAAGGGGAACCAAATAACCTATATCCACACCTAGGAAGAGACGGGCACTGACAAATAAAGTGAACGACAGTCTCCTCTTCCTCAACGGACTTGCATCCACGGCGGAAGTCGGTGAAAAGGAGCCTCATTCTTTCCGCATGTCTACCCATGACGCAATGACCTGTAAGCACGGCCACTGTAGTTGAGATGACATCACAACCAAGACCAAGTAATCGGTTGATACGCCTTCTATCCATATTGGCCCAGGTGAGTCTAGCGGTGGAGCAGGACTCCTCATTGACCCAGAATAGGTTGGCATCCCGAAAGAACCTCCGCCCAATTGTCAACTTAATCAATTCAACAGAAGAGGATTCCGGAATGAGCGCATCAGCTCTGGCGAGCTCGCCGGCCCTACAGTATCCCGGAATTTCACTGTGGCCGGGGACCCACACCAGAGAGACACTGGTGAAGCGCCACGAGAGAAGGTTAATCACGAAACTCGATAGAGATCTTATCGCAGCCTGACTATCAGAAAAGATCGAGACGCGAGTGAAAGGAGCATCGTTGACGAGTATCCATTAAGCGGCCCGGTTAATTGCCATCACCTCCGTCTGAAAACGCTGCAGAAGGAGAGAATTATTCAGGTCCAGTTTCCCAGAGTAGACACCGCTTCCAATCCCATTATCGAGTTTAGGGCCGTCGTTATATATATCCAGGACTTCCGGGGGGACGACCGTATTAGGATTTCAGCCATCTACGAGTAGGGATGACTCAGAGAGTAGAAACATCTCTTAAGACAATATTCAGCAGGGAAATAGCCCATGTTTAGCATTAAGTCTAGTCGCAGCAAACTTGGCTACCTGATTAGCGAGAAGCGCAGTAGGAAGCCAGTTTAGCGTTGCGAACAAGGCTTTCGTAGGGGTGGTGCGTAGAGCGCCAGACATATAATGACCTTCTGACCTTGTCAAGAAGTTTGACGTTGTATTGTTTGTCCAGAGCATTCCACCAGAAAGCAACACCGTATTAGTTGGGTTCGATAACCGTAGAATATATCCAACGCATGATCCTTGGGCGAAGACCCCATTTGGTTCTGACCGCTCTACTGGAACAGTAGGCAGCACATGCCCTCTTGCGTGCCCTAGCAGTCAGATTCGCCCTCCAGTTGAGTTTGGGATCGAGTATCAGGCCCAGGTATTTAACCTTGGGACTCAACATGATTCTGGTCCCACATATGTTTGGAAGGGAGAAGGTCGGAATTTTATATTTACTCGTATGAGGAATCGTATCGGTCTTAGAGGTGTTAATAGACAGTCCAAAATCTCTACACCAGTCCAGCACAATTGACAGCGCCAAGTTCAACTTATCCGACAGTATCTGCGGACAAATTCCCGACTATAGCCCTAACTATGGTGTCCGAGTCGACGTTATTAAATGCACCTTCAATGTAAAGAAAAATGGCCAAAGTCTATTCCTTAACGTGCATGGACTTTTCTACCCGAGAAATAAGAGAGTGAAGTGCTGTCTCCACTGATTTACCTCTTGTTTACGCATGTTGGGAAGCAGATAGAAGCGCTGGATCAATCGAGGCCCTTCAGAAGAAAGGAACACAGGATTATCGGTATATAATCATTTGCCCCAGTGTGGGATGGTTTCCCAGCCTTAGGAATGAAGATCACCCTAGATATTCTCCAGCTTCAAGGAATGTAAAGGAGCCTGAGACTAGCGTTATAGATGGCAAGTAACCAAAGGAGGATTATCTCCTCCCCATGTTGAATGTCATCCGGGATAATACCATCCGGTCCTGGCGACTTGAATGGTTAGAAAGACCTAACAGCCCACTGCACCAAGGGTAAGGGTCAGGGGAGAATAGTTCCCAGACGGTGGTTCGTTAACCTGATAAATGGCCTGGCCACCAAGTGTGACACTTCCTGGAAAGTGAGTGACGAGGAGAAGCTCAAGCGTCTCCAAGCATTCGTCAGGTCGTCCGAGTCCGAGTCGTCTGAGTGAAACTTAGAATTTTACGAAGACGGCCCGTTTCGGCAGAGGATTCTCTCTCTTGGCTCGCCTTACAGCGTATTTAAGTTCCCTATTTTTGGCCTTATAGTATGACCATTCACCTGTCTTCTTCGCCCTGTTAAAGAGCCTGCCACAAGATCGGTGTAAATAATCGATCTCTTGGTTCCACCAGGGTGGTTTTCGCTTGCCTCTATGGACAGTGGGTTTGACGGAGAATGTGGCTGCCGCCTTAAGCGCGGTTGACAGTGTGTCGCCAGCCCTATCCACGTCGAAATAAGTCATGTATTAGACTACCCAGAAATAACGAAAGGTTGGTAAAGAGTTTTTTGAAAGAGCACTGTATATCCAGCGTATACTTTTATTCAGGATAGGAATTGTTTCGAGATCAACATGCAAAGTCTGTGAAGATGAAAATTGTTCATCGGAACACATTCTTGGAACCTGTAGGGCATTAATGCATCACAGGCAAAAAATACTGGGTTCATATTTAGTGCTAAGCAAGGAATAATGTTAAAGGGGAGTATAATAGATCATATGATCGCTGTACCGAAGTACATCTTCAATCCAATAATATAAATCTTTGACCACCGTGGTCACATTCATCTAAAAATGTGCATAAATAATATTAAAAAACTGAATTTATAAATGTTATGGGTCTGACATATATAATTTGTATATGTCGCCCGATTATGACTGAACGAAATCTCGTAAATTACATTTATAATCGTCCCTACATGTCATTCTTTAATAACAATATGTGTCCTTTTTTGTATCAAATATTTTTCTTTGTACAGAGTTACATTTGTAGTAATAAATATACATATATCTATAGTAAAAAAGGAATTACAGCCATCAAAAATTAGACATCGCCACTGCGTTTAAAAATGAGTAGCTTAAATATTGTAATTCTTAATTTTATATTTTAATATCATCTCTATTTTTTCAACGAGAAATTTAAGCATTAATAGCCCATTTACACTTCAACGAAATCTAGTAGATTAGATTTCAAATCTTCCTCAAAATTTAGATCGTTTACTCTGGATTTATTTAACAGTAGCAAGATTTTATTTTAATAACAAAAACAGCTGACTGAAATTTGAAAGAAAACAATAATATTTCCAACCTTAGTTTAATACCAAAAAAATTTAAAATATAGGACATAGATTACAAAAAATATTGCAAATGTATTACTACACACAATTGTTAAATAGCAGAATGGAATGGGTAGATGTAAGCATAAGCAATATATAAATATTAATCCTCAGGTTCGTCGCGAGTCATTCTGGATGGAAGATGTTCCTCATTTTGTTTATTTTTAACCCTTATCCTGCACTTCAAAAATATAACGCATATGACATTAGTGGGTCAAATTTGCTCAATACAAAAAATTATAATATTTATTCAGTTCTTTTATTTTTTTTTTTTTTAATTTATGACATACAACATTGGTCTGAGAATGCTTTCTGCAAATACATTTTTGATATTCGGTACATTTAATTGCATATTTGGTGCTGTTAGAACGATTTGGACAAAAATAACAACTTCAAAAACACAAACGAATAATATATTGACACTACTTATTCTCATTTTTTGGCTTTGTTGCAGTTTGTAATACGCGCGTTTTTACTTCTTTTTTGGTTTGTTGCTAGTTATGAAGTTGTCAAGACGTACAAAATTGTTACTAAGCTCGTAACACATGCGGAAATTGATTTTGTTGCATTGGGCAATTTTGACCCAAAAGTACCATTTGCGTAAGCTTTTTACATACGCTTTGTGAAACGACCTACAAAAATTATGTTTTAAATTTTAATAGCATTCACGAAAATAATAATTGTACAAAAGTTTCAAAAAATCCACTGAGTATTTAAAGAATAAATGAGGAAAAAACTGTCTGGGCAATTCTGACCCATTAATACAGGATAAGGATTATTTTGTTTTTATTTTGTTTGTTTTTATTTTATTTGTTTTTGAATTGAAATGTAATGTTTTTCGTGCGCAACGTTGTGTTTTTAAGTACTATTTAGCAAAACACATAGTTGCATTCCTATTTTAAATAGATTTTGAGTAGATTTTGCCGAAATCTACTAAATAAGTAGATTTTGTTTTGTATGGGAAATCTAGTTAAAATCAATTAGATTTGGCTCGAAATCTCATAAGTATTAGATTTCGCTGTAGTGTAGCCCATAATGTTTTTCAAAATTATTTTTGTTATTGTTTTGTTGGTATATATTTAACACCTTTAAATTAATTTTTTAATGTTAATAAAGAAAATTTGATATTTATTTATTAATTTTTAGTTCTACATTGAACACTTAAAAATATCATATTATTTTAAGATGTAATTGTACTTTGATACAATTTAAAAATAAATAAAGTAAAAATTAATAAAAAACAAAAGACCGGATAAAAGTTTACAATACTTAAATATATATGTATATTTACAGTTAAGAAAAAAATTATAAAATATATGGGAAACCAATGTTTTATTTAATTGAGGTCGCCGTTGTCTAGTAGGGAGAGTGTTGGCTTATTAGGGTTCGAGCCTCAGGTCCGACATTAAAACAAAATACAAAAAGTATTTCTTCGACGATTTCCTCTCAGCAAATTTCTGGCAAAAGCTCAGAGTAAATAAAAGTTTCTCAAAAATCTGTTGTTCGGAATCGACTTTAACTGACTGAAGGGTTGCAATGAGTAATTATGTATGTAGGTATTCAATAAATTAAAATTTCCAACCTCGTCACATTCAATAATTGTTAATTTGGCATCTTCTCAAAATGAGTGAAGAAGTCAAACTTGGTATTACTTTTCACAACTGTAGTTGGCAACGATTGTTCTTGTTAATGTAAAAAGTTTCGTCAAATTTTTATATGCATTTCTGAGTAAATGGGATTGAATTTGTCGCCGGTTTCTGCAGGAAGATATTGTAAATTCAATTTTGTAATAAAGATCTTAGAAGAATTTCAAGTATTTTCTCTATTTGATTTTGAATAAAATTTAGTGATAAAAAATTGTTATCATGGGCTCCCATCAGTATCAAATTGCTAATTTGTTGGAAAAGGTAATTAATAAGCTTTTAAGAAAATTGAAACATTTTGTATAAATGTATGTCATAATAAAGATAAATAGGCATTAATTTCCATTTACATATTTATACAATATACTTCACGGAATGTGTGTATTTATGTATATATAGATATATACATATATGTATATATATTTATATATGTGAGTATATGTATGTATAAGAGAAATTCCATATCTCCCTAATTTGATATGATAGAAATTTAACTTTTTCACATAAACTTATAACCGTTTTACATTATTTTCATCAAACAAGATGACATCCAATGATAAGGACTTCCGATTTATGGCAACAAATGATTTAATGACAGAACTTCAAAAAGACAGCATTAAATTAGATGACGAATCTGAGAAAAAAGTTGTGCGAATGGTACTAAAACTTTTAGAGGATAAAAATGGAGAAGTACAAAACCTTGCTGTTAAGTGTCTTGGACCGTTGGTTAATAAAGTTAAAGAAAACCAGGTGGAAACTATTGTTGATTCATTATGCGCCAATATGATATCCAACACGGAACAACTACGAGACATATCTAGCATTGGACTCAAGACAGTTATTTCAGAACTGCCTCAAACTTCAAATTCCCTTGCACCTAATGTGTGTCAGAGGATTACTGGAAAGTTAAGCAACGCTATTGAAAAGGAAGATGTTTCCGTTAAACTGGAATCGTTGGATATATTATCTGATCTCCTTTCACGTTTTGGGGAATTTTTAATACCATTCCATAATACAATACTTAAGGCTCTTGTTCCTCAACTTTCATCTTCTAGACAAGCAGTAAGGAAACGTACAATTGTTGCTTTATCACACCTGTTAACACTGGCAACAACAAATGCCTATAACGGAGTTATTGAGCATCTACTAGATGGTCTTGAAAATCCTCAAACTCAAGGAAATATTCGAACATATATTCAATGCTTAGCTTCTATTTGGTAATAGTTAATCATATAAAATTTGTATTTCTTAATAATAATAATTTTTTCCTAAGCCGTCAGGCGGGTCATCGTCTATGTAAGCATATAGATCGGGCTATGATACTTCTTAAAAAATACAGTCAACAAGATGATGACGAATTACGAGAATTTTGCCTTCAGGCATGTGAAGCATTTGTCATTCGGTGTCCTGAGGCAATTCGTCCGCATATACCAATGGTATGTATATCTTGTATATTGTTTCTAGTTTCTTTCGATAATAGGGTGTTATTAATTATAAACGTTGTTTATATCTCACTGCATTCATAGTTTAAAATGCATACAAATTTATATAGCTAAATACTCGTATGTGCCGTAGTGATATATAGAAACATAATTCGTAAGACTTTACTATTAAAATATAAACGCAGTTTTAACGATTTATTTATTGAACTTTAATTACACACTCTGGTCTCGTTTTATGAGGAATTTTTTAGCCACTATTATTGACTAGTTTATTTGTTTAATTACAGTGAAGTGAGTGATTCGAGTTTACATTTAAATTAATTTAAAATCTCAATTTGGGAAAAAGTAGATACAAGAAACATAAATTTTGGAGACTTTTTTGATTTTTTGTGCGATATTGTCTTGATTTCTAAATCAAGATTTGAATATATGTGATTTTTCAGGTTTTTGGAACCAATCATTAGTTTTTATATAAAGCTATGCGAATTTTTGGAATGCGTCTCATAAATAGAGACCTGAGTGTAATTAAAAATTATCTCTATAAAATGTAACATATTGATTGGACAATGGAAACATCTCACAATATTTTCTCCTTAAGGCCTATTTAATGTGGAATGCTTCCAATAAGGTTTTCGAATTTACAATTGCTGGAAGGTTTTAGAAAATATTTTAACATATTTTCTAAGTTATCAGAAAAATTTAGCTAACGTAAGTAAGTTAACCTATCCCCCGATTTACACTCAGGGTAGGTCCTTTAGAAAACCGTCTAAACCGAAATCATAGATTTCGCTATGTAAAACCGTGTAAATTGAATACAAACCAAACTAGGCATAATTGAGTCATTTATTTCAACGTAAAATAAAAGTAAATAACACATATCGCACACACAGTACGAAAGTGACTCAACTTAAAATTTTCAATTTTTAGAAATCGATGATTTTGGACTTAATTAAAAATAGTTAAAAACAAAATCTTTGGACTATTTTTATTAATAGTTGAGAACAAAAAGCTACACTGATATTTTTTATAAATAAACAGGTGAATTCTACAGAGTTTAGAGTCACTTTTGTACGGGGTGTGCGATATGTGTTATTTACTTTTATTTTATGTTGAAATAAATGACTGCTTATTTTGAAAAACATAAAAGTAGCTATTCGTTAAAATACAAATATATAAAAGTGAAACTCCTGCATATGGATATGTTATTCATTTTACATACAGAAACCAGAAATATAAAAATTTAAACAATTTTACCAAAAATTTAATTATGTACTGTTATCGCTATCAAGGATATGAATCTTCCTGATTAGTATGGTGTTATTTTCATCACTCGATAATACTTTATGCGATTCTGTTTCGTTGTTATATGGATTAGGAATGATTTTATACTGGAGAGACTTCGTAATGAAATCCGTAATTAACACTTGCCTTTGGTTTTTGTTTAAATCCTTATAGACGTCCTCATATTGAGCTAAGCATTTATTAATATCTCGCCTCGTGTAAAAGCGAAATCGTGTAGAAAAAGTACCGTGTAAATCGGGGAATAGGTGTGTTACCATTATTTATTCTACTTTTCGGTGTATTCGACAAAGCGATTTTTTATACAATTAAAAAAATCTCGTTGGATAATGACGACAATAATTTTCTTTTATAACCATGTAATACACCCAATTCTTATTTATAGCACGGTTGAGAAAAGTTTAAGAAAATTTCAACGTGGTTCGAAATCTTGTGTGGTTCGTTACTATGAGTTATGCAAAGAGCTGTTCAAAACTTAATCACTACTGCTAACAACAGATTTTATTATTAAACCCAGCTAGCTATTCTGAACCAGCCTTACGAAAGCGATCACGTATGACATCACGCTCACGAAGATTTAAATGATTATGAGCGACATGAAAACCAAACTGACAATAGACATTTTTAATTTATTCCTTATTTTTCAAAAATTATTTTTTTACTCAAAGATAAATCACGTTCAGTTTCTTCTGTTCTATACGAAAGCAAATTGTGTAAAACGTTGCGACATTTGTTTATAAGTATGGCTGTTTTAAACTCCCACCCAAAAAATGCAAATTTAATTAATGTAAGATTGAGTTCAATTGTAGTAGAGAGTTTAAAATTTTCAGAAATTATGTTAAAATAATTATAGACGCAAAAATTAGATCTGATCGTATATACCATAGGTGGGGAACCTGCGGCCTCTGCGAGGTTCTTTTGCGGCCTTTAACCACCTAGTACAAAATGGTACTTATGGTAATGTTTTATGCATTCCAGCACTGCAAGTAGCTCACGTCGGGTCACACAGTAGTTCCGATCAGGCTTTGACAGTGTGCGACTATAATACCCTATAAGTTTCTCAGTCCCACTGACCAGGGACTTAAGACGAAAAAACTGATGCGGCACATAATAAATCCTTTAATGTCTAGAATGCCTTTTCCTGTGCCTCACCTCATTGATACACCTTTGACATCTTGGTGAGCTAATGCAGGTTTGCCGCCACGCTGGCATAATTAGGCACAAAGCGTCTATAATATGTGCATAGTCCCAAAAAACTACGTAATGCCATCTGCTGTAACAAAATGAACCGAATACTTCACTTGTCTTTGGAAGAATGCTCATTTCTTTGCGCTCACTTTTAGGCCTGCCATTGATATTCGTTGCAGAACTTCTGCCAGGTTCTCGAGGTGTTCGTTGAAAGTTCGGCCCATTACTATTATGTCATCGAGATACACCAAGCAAGTCTTCCAATGCAGTCCCTTTAGTACACGTTCGATAAGCCGTTCGAACGTGACCGGAGCATTACAGTGCACAAAAAACATGACTTTAAACTGCCATAAGCCGCCATTCGCACTGAATGCAGTTTTTTTTCTAGTCCTGGTCTGCAATCTCCACCTGCCAATATCCGCTTTGTAGATCCAATGTAGAGAACCACTTTGTTCCGGCCGGCGTGTCGTAGCGGGTAACTATCCTTTTTAGTGACATCATTCAGCTTCCTGTAGTCCACGCAGAATCTTGTACTGCCATCTTTCTTCTTACACTGCTCCTCTTCATATCGTCGACTAGCTCTTTGGCCTCATTACGCTTCGCTAGCGGTATACTTCTGGGTGCCTGTTTTATCGATCTTGCTTCGCCAGGATCAATCTCGTGTTCGACCATGGCTGTTCTACTTTGACTTTTATTGTTCGTGGCGCAAGCGTACCCCTTTAGCAGCTTTTTGGCTTTATTCCTTTCTGAAGCCGCTAGACCTGCCACCCATTTCTCCACTTTTTTTTTTTTACTAAATTCCAGTTGGTCATTGGCAGACATTTCGTCAGGTTTCGCCGATTGTTCACTGTTTATTACTACCTCTACTGAAGCACATTGACCCATCTCGGACTTTTTAGAGATGACTTTTTCTTGGCCTAATAGATTTAGTACTCTCACCGGGACAATTTTCTGTTCTGAAGATTTGACAAGAGCCTTTCCTGATAACAAGTCCGTCTGAATTTCCTCTAGTTCCACAACCCACAAGCGGTTTTCTTCACAATCTCCCTCCACGCGTGCCCATATCAGCGTTTCACTCTGTGGTGGTAATTTTTGTTGTTCGACAGCAACTAACCTTCTGAACTGCACTTGATGCTTGTACCCCACATCAAGAGGTATCTCTACATTCCGCCAACTCATTATCTGTTGCCCCATATTCAAATTGATGCCGTGGGGTATGATAAAATCGGCACAAATGATAACCTTGTCTACAATATCGGCAACAATACAGACATGGTTGACGCTAATATTGGCTATAGTCACCTTTGCTTCTGCTTTTCTGTGGACAGTGGCAGGCTCTCCAGTAGCTGTCCGCAGACTTATATTACTGAGTGCCTTACACTTCCCCTTCACTATATGTGGTCTGATGATAGACTGCGCCGCACCGATGTCAGTAGTGAAGATATGTTTTCTGCCGTTTATGTATCCGCACGCCGTAAGGTTGTTGTTGTCTTGTTGCCTTACTGACATGGAAATTGTGTAGATGGTTGGTGGTTCGCCCGTTTATTATTCCTTGCTGGCGAGACGGACCTTGACCTTTTTCGTGGCTTTTTGCAGTTCCTTTGCAAATGGCCGCCCTTTCCGCAGTTGAAGCATTTAAGCTTAATCTTTTGTCCAGTTTCTGCAAAAACTTGTTGAATCATTTTATTTTAAATTTATTTAAAAGGCATTCCTCTTCATCCACGACTTCCATTTTTTGAACTTTACTTACTAATGGTCTAGAAATCGTTCGATCAGTCTCCTGGGCTAGTGCAAAGCAAAAGGTTGCCTTTTGTGCAGAACATACCGCAAATTTGATGTTTGGGTCGCGTATCCCGTTAACAAACGCCTCGGTTTTGAAGTTGTCTATCCACGAGTGGTTTTCACCGGGGTATGTTAGCTGTACCAATCTCTCGAGCTCCACTGCAAAAGTTTGAAGTGGCCCATTAGCCTTTTGCGCTCGTCACCTTAACTCCATGCGGAACAGTTCTCATTTATGTTCGTCGCCAAATTTGCGCTGTGACACCACCATTAAATCATTGTAGTTGTTTTTACAGCTGGCTGGCATGGCCTCTACAATCTCTGCTGCGACACCTTTTAACGCCAGGATTAATTTCAAAGCTTTCTCCACATCGTACCGTCCATTTCTGCTGGCTACTTATATGTATATTATATTTTAAATTTTGTAGTATTATATTATATTTTTTCTATATAATGCAATAAATTGTTAAATCTATAGAAAAATTATAATAATATCACAAAAGTCACTTTCTTAGCTTATGCGGCCTCTCTTATTGCTGCCTAATTTAAATGTGGCCTCTAGTGGTAAAAAGGTTCCCCACCATACCAAAGGTGAAAATGATAATATGAAAAAAATATTTCTTTGGCGACTTCCTGTCAGTCGATTTCTGGTAAAACTCTGAGAGTAAATAAAGTTATGAAAAAATGCTCACTAAATTTGTCGTACGGAGTCAACTTTAAACTGTAGGTCCCACCACCCATGTATAAAATTAACGTAGTGATTAATGATGTATGTAGAGTAAAATCTTTTTTTACACGGTCTTTTTTAAACGATTTTGAAATAACACGGTTCGTCAAGAAGAAAATTTTAACACGAATTCAAAAAAAAAAAAAAAAAAAAAAAATTATAATTTTTTCATGATTTTTTAGTGTCTTACAGGATAACATCATTATGGCAACTCTACTACGCAGCATGTTTACTATAAGGGAAATACCCTTTTTATTTTACATATCAGTTTATTGATTACGCAATATATAATTTCAAAGTGCTTAAAGTTAATGTTTAAGTTTATCCTAATATATATTATAAATCTTTCTGTAAGTCTGTTTGTTTGTTTGTTAGCCAATTACGCCTGAACGTCTGGACCGATTTTCTTGAAATTTGGGATATAGATCGAGGTTTTGTCGGTGCAGGTTATAGGCTATAAATCTTTTCAAAATTTTCACCAAAAGGGGAGAAAAAATGGGCAAAAATTAGTACTTTAATGCATAAATGCGGAATTTTATCTGTTTTAAAGGTATTTTTTTACTATTTAGCCTGCTTAAGTTTCCCAAAAAGCTATTGGCGATGTTCCGTTTATAAAGTTGAACCAAAAGGGGTCCAAAAAGGAGGAAAGGGGTGAAAAACGGGCAAATTGAGTGCATTTATATTTTGGACTTAGAGTATTCAAAAAACTGGGTTGTTTGTCAAACCAGTTTCTGAATAGTTTGAAAAATTACAATTTTTAAGAAACCGATAAACCGGTTTTTATTTACCGTTGTTTTTACAACCCACGCAACGCCGGGTACAATCAGCTAGTATTTTTTATAAATTGGTGACAGCTTCAAATTATATAATCGGAATGGGTAACAAAGGTAAGATAGTGTTAGGTTATTATTGCAAAAACCATAATAAACGTCCACGATTGTTATCAACCAGCTATGAGTAGTTGAACTTTTGTTTCCTAGTTTTTTTGATGAATATTTTTTTTTGTTTATTTATGGATTGAATTTAAACTGTGCAATTTATTTTCTTGTATAAATATGAATTGTTTTGTTTTATTAATGGAGTTTGCAATCACTTTTTTGCACGATTTTTTAAGGAAATATTTGAATTTTTTCATTTTACACAATTTTTTATGCTTGTGGAACATATTTCCAAATTTACATATGAACCGTGTAATTTTTACACGATTTTGATTTACACGTATTTCTTAGGAACGTATTTGCCATGCAGAAAGAGATTTTATTGTGTATACACTTACTCAATAAAGTTGCGTTTTTGAAAGTATATAAAAACTCACATTAAATATTAAATTTAAATACAAATTTCTTAATAGATATTTTATTTACATCATTTTTTCAAAATTATTTAAAAACATACCCCAAAAAATTAATTTATGTATTTCTAAAATAAGGTATCATAAATGTCAATAATAAAATATTGGTACCAAAAAGTCTGCGTTCAGTTTAAAATAAATAAAGAACTTTGATGAATATGCTTAAATCTTAAAATTAATACTTTGTTGGATATCCACGTTGTTTTATGAGTTCTTGTAATTTGTTTATCATAGAATTCACCAACTTTTCTGTTTCCTCAGGACTTAATTTTCCCCACTCTTCTCGCATAACATTTTGCAAGGTCTCTTTACTTCTAATTACATGCTGTCGAATTTTTTTCTCTAATAAAACCCACAGATCTTTAACAGGATTGAGATCTAGAGATTGGGGAGTGTATTGACCTGTCATGGAATATTATAACGGAGCCAAAGTCCAACGACCTCCACAGTGTGCTTTGGGTCGTTATCCTGTTCGCTACCCCTGTAGCCGCCACGCATCCCATACCATAACTCCACCACCACTACGTTTTACTGTGCCAACCACATTTTGTTTTTTTTTTTTAAACAAAATTTTTTGCAAAAAAAAAAACAAAATTTGCTTTTGTTTAATAGCTTATATTTGACAAAACTACAATGTTGTCAAAAAATGGCTTACCGCAAAGTATTGCAACTGAAATCGAACTGTTGCTATATATGCAAAAATTTGCGACAGTACCAAGGCAGATTTATAGGAGGTAGGAACTTTATTACAATAAGTACAACAATACAAAAACAACAGGCATTTTTTGTTGTTTCGATTTTATTATCTTGTCAAAAACAGCTGACTAAAGAATGACGATGGGAAATGGTTTTAAAAGAAAAAGAAGAAAAATATACAAACTTCTGACATAATAAGAAAACACGAAAATGGTTTTAAAAGAAAAAGAAGAAAAATATACAAACTTCTGACATAATAAGAAAAAACGAAATTAATTATCAAAACAAAATACACAAAAATCCAAAATTTTTTGACATTATTACTTGCATCAGCTGGTTTAAAACTCTTACCTCCTATAAATCTGCCTTGGACAGTACTGCAATTTGCCTGCAAAAAAACGTGCGACGCAATTTAGTGCTGCCAAGTATTGCATTTTTGAACATTTGATTTTTATTGTGCTGCACTGTTGCACAACTACTGCATTTACGAACGTACCCTATGTTTTTGAGTAATTTTTAGAAAATTATGTAAATAAAACATCTGTTAAGAAATTTTTATTTAAATTTAATATTTAATGTGAGTTTTTAAATATTTTCTAAAAATGCATTAGGTGACCGCAGACTTTGTTAAGCAAGTGTATGTACATACATATAAGCGTTCGCTATTGAAAACATCAGTCTTTGTGAGAAATTAAGTTAGCTTTATATATTTTGTTTGGTTATATAGCTAAAAATGGGTTTATATTATAAACGGAAGGTTTCTTGAGTAGATTGTGATCATCATTGCTAAAAAAATATTCAACCGTAACATATACGTTATGTTATCCTAACCTAACCTAACAAAATAAACAGTTGTTTAATAGATGGTGTGTAGTAATCGTCTAGCCCAAATTCAAACCAGAAGAAGTTTTAATTTATATTTTGCTGAAATTTTATAGTGGTATTATCATATAGGATTTATTATTGCAGCGCGTGAGAGATGGTATTTTGCCGTATCAGTTGCAATCTGAAGTTTATAAGTAAATTAAACTATCTAGTATTCAAGTTATTGGTTTTTTACTATTGGTGCTCAACATTCATCTATATTTGGAAAATTACTACCCTTTATTGCAGCATTTCCAGAAATCCAGATTAATAATATTGCCAACCATATCTGTTAAATTTCGATTACGATTAGTAATCAATTACATTACTTTTTAAAAATAATCGTAATGATTATATAATTCAATGAACAATTTTGTCGAATTACTAATTGATTGCGATTACAATATAATCAAAAAGTAATCAGGATTACAGGCGATTAGTCTAATAATCAAAAAGAATCAAAAGCAATCCAAAAGTAATCAAATTGTTTTGATTATTTTAAAATATTCAAAAAGAATTTGAAAGTAATTATTGAAAACGGTTTGATTAGTTTTGGATTACTTTTGATTTTTAGACTAATCGCCTGTAATCCTGATTATTTTTAGATTATATTGTAATCATAATCGATTATTAGCTATTTTAACCAAAAATAATCGTAATTGTAATCATTATTTCACCGTTCAAAAAAAAGTAATCAAATCACTAATCATTACTTAACAGGTATGTTATCAACAGAGTTTATTAATAAATTACGAATTTTGTCTAGGGATATAAAGTTGTTGTTTCGTCAGGTATGTTACAGAAGTTATGGCTGATAAGCTGTCACGAAACTGCGAAATTGATTGACTGTAAAATATTTCCCGTTTTTGCAATAAATATTGATAAGAACGCTACTGCTTATGCTACATTATGATTATATTTTGATGCAGATGCATCTGTATAAAGTAGTTAGCATTCTGAATATTTATAATACGATGTATATGGTATACGATTTTGGAATTGTATGATTGTAGTCTACTATATTGTTATTCCAACATTTATGTTTTACTGATGTTATTCTAGGAGTTTTTTAAATACGTTAGGTAAAATTTTGGGAAGCCTGTTGTTTATTTAAATATCTTTTCTTCAATTGATGGTTGACCAGATACAATAACAAGTATTTGTATAGTCATTGTATAATTGTAGCAGCTCTGCTAAAGTCATGACTTAAAATCATCGTATAAATTAGGTGTTAATTGCAAAGTATTTGGTGTTTAAACCTAAGTTTTTAATAATGATTGTGCCTGGGTAAGTCTGCTGTTGATATTAAGGATGAAATTCCGTGTGAAAAAATCCAATTATGCATTTTCGAGGTGCGGTCATTCACAAGCAAGAATTATGAATCTGAGATACTTCTGTAATATTTCTATTAGAGACTGTCACTAAAAATTAACAAGGACGTAATAAATGCTCCAAGCATGTTATGTATAGTCATGGTACTAAAAATTATAATCATGATGTAATGTGCTCGGCTCTGGTCATTACAAATCTTCAGTCAGGATTACGACTTAGCTTGTCACATCACTTATGTTGTGTGTGTAAATTTTTATACATCAGTGGCGGGATCTACAGTTTAACGTCGACTCCGAACGAGAGATTTTTGAGAAGCTTTTAATGGCAATTTTATTTACTCTCAGAGTTTTGCCAGAAATCTGCTGAGAGGAAGTCGCCGAAGAAATATTTTCATATTTTCGTTCTGATGCCTGACCTGGGATTTAAACTCGGGCCTTACGGCTAATAAGGCAACATGCTACCTACTAGATCACGACGGCTGCACTGAAAAATAAAAAGGTACAACTGCGTAAAGAAAATTTTGAGAAATATAAATCACAGGAGAATATTTGGATATACGCCGCTGTCTTACACGATTCTCAATTGCCAAAGAGAGGTAAGCTTAAACATCCAAAACAACTCAAGTTGTTTTTAAAGTATTCATGTAATTATGCTTATGGCATTACAACTGAGTAATAATATATTCTACGCGTGAAATATATTCTACACGTGGTTGAAATTGATTTACTTCTTTGAAACAGACTGACTTCATAAAAGCAATTTGTAATGCAACACTGCAAAAAAAACTCATTTACAAGGCAAAGCAATATTTTATTGTAGCACTGCTTTGTCAAATAATGAGCTGACATTTTAATACATTTATGAACGCCGCTTTTTTTGAAAACCGTTTTCGATTTAACTGATAATAAAAATTCAATCAGCACTTTGATTAAAAATATTTTAAAGAAAAGAAAGCCACGTCGTATAGCATTATTAACTAGCCAAGAATCAAAGAGAAAAATTCCTAAAACTTAAAATTTTTTTAAAATTATTGCATACATGCAGGACGATGTGTTTTATTCTCATTTTCGAATGAAAAAAGTACATTTCAGGTATTTATTACCAAATGGTATAATTTGATAAAACTAATTAATATTTAAAATTTTAAGAAGTTGCAGGTATATTGGAATAACGCTACAAAAGGCATTACAAATAACAATTTGGATGTTTTTCTTTCATTCGTACTTACAGTTAAAAAAATTTAAATTACAAATATACACATTAGAATTCTTTATCAAATAACACTGCGGGTAAGGAGCTCTACAGCCACTATATTCATTCCAAGTACTACAAGTATTACCCGAAACATCAATTCATTCCAGCCATCTAGACAGTCTTTTGTTGCATTCCAGTTTATCCAATCTTGGGACAATTCCAAAAACCTTATTGTATCATGGACAAATGTTCTGCTCTTTCTAAACAGTAGTCAGAATATGGGTGTAAAATGAGACTAGGAACCAGGCCATGGACTAATTTTCTAATTTTTATTTTATTAAATTAATATCTATAGTTTGTGAAGCTTTTAAGAAAATACCCGCCGACTTTAGGAAACTTTGCAAATGAAACATCTCTGACCTGAGTTTAATATTATAGCGGAAGTATATTAGTATAAAAGAAAATTTAAGAGGTACAGAGATATTAATACCGGGATACAGTTGAAATGTTTCCTGGATCTGTTCAATAAAATAATTCACTTTTAACTTGATAGAGATCCAAATGTTTCATGGTCAAAATTTATTGAAAGTTTTGGAATTTAGCACGGGTTTTAAGGCAACAGGAAATCAAATAGTGAAAAACTAATGCAGTAACAGACGTATTCGTTAGCCTCATTCCATGACATTAAATAATTTGTCGCCTATGCAATCGTGGTCTCAAATTACACATGCTCGTGATTATAAGAAATTGTAGGGGTTAGTCCTAGTTTATAAACTTAGTACCACGGCGAATTCATTTAACGTGTCCTTATCTCAACAGCTGAGGAGTTTTAGAATGTTGTTTTTTTTTTTTTTTTGTGTTTTGTTTCGATAATCACTTTCGCATTTATAAACCATCATATGTACCGGATATATCCTTAACGAAATGCGCTCTAGAAATTCTTCAGTATTACTATTTTCAACCCAATTTTATTAAAATTTTTGCAAGATAATTAATAATACCAACAACCTAGATTTACTATATTTATATTTATTTAGGCGAGAGTGATGAATAACCCAAAAAGATTTTGGGTTATTCAACGAATAACAAATAACGTTTGCAGCTGCCATTTTACATAAAGTTGAAATTTTATTGACTGCATGGAATATTTTTATTTATTCAAACTAAATTTCAATATATAAAATTTATTTAGTACCTTTTATATCAGATATCAGGAAGTTATTTTGTAAAAGTAATTATTATTTACACATGGCTATTTTTTGCGATCAAGATTACACTCTCTTATTGGCTAATCTACAATTTAATTTTAAAGCAAATTCGCATTTTTTGGATGTGAGTTTAAACCAACGGCCTCACTTACAAACTAATGTGACAAAGAATTTCACATCAATTTCTGAAGACTATAGGAATATTTCATACTCTTTATATTTAAGTAAAAGATTATTTTTTAAAAATAAAAATTAATTGAATAAAACTCTATATTGTCAGTTAGGGTTTTATATAACTCATAATCACCTAAATCTTCGTGAGCGTTTGAACAATTCATTTTTATTTGGTTTTTTCTTATTTAAACATTTTTTTAAATAAAATTTGCTAACTGCTTTTGACTGTTCTTGAGTAAGTTCAAACCACCATCGTTGGCCGTTTAAACTAGCAAATAAAAGTAAGATTAGGTAAACTCAAAAAATTAATACGAATTAAAAGAGATAACTATATCTTTTTTTACTAAAGAATTAATTAAGTCAATATTTTTAATTACTCTTCCTGTATTTCCCAGGGTATTTCCTCATTCGTTTTCTTTTCTTGGCAGAGGCCACGCCATCATCGAAACGTTGACTTTGTTTGGCTTAAGTTTCGTTTGTTCTATAAATTAGAACAGTTAAATTTTTCAATCGATCTTATTAAAATTGTTACATAGCCAATTAATTATTTTAGGAACTAAAAACCTTGCCTGTCACTATTTTTATTCAATATTTCGGTGGCTTAATGTAGAAAGGTCGTTTCTCATTTTTTTTCAAAATCGGGGTTTTTAAATATTGTGGTACATTAAACCCACATACACATCCTGTGAAAAAATCAGCTTTCTATGTTGACGAATAGTGGACTTACAGTAATTAAAAGGAAAAACCCTAACTCATATAAAATTGAATAAATAGTTTTGACTCTTTGTACCGACTGAGGACTTGAACTATATATATATTACTGTTATTTTATGATTGAATTCTGGATTTATTTTTAATAAAAACTGCATTTAAACTTTTTTATAACATTTTTGTTTTAGATTTTATTAAGTTCTTGTCGTTTCCTGTAAAGTACTGAAAAATTAAGAAAGGACCTTTCTATCGATATTCACTGCGGATATTTCTTATTTTTTTGGTTGCACAACTTCCATACTTGCAGTCAACACTTTTATATTTTTATTCTAATATACAGTGGCTCAAAAATGTAATTAGACAGTGGGTATGAGACTATTCAAAAGCCGATGTTTTCACTTCAAAGGAATATTAAAAAAAAATTTGATGCGCATTTATAGACAATTAAAAATCTTTTAAATAATGAAGGTTTAGGTTAGAGGACTTGTATTTGCCGTTGAGACAAGTGCAGAACTTAGAGGTCAAGATGACAAATAGGAGAGGAGAGAATAATAGAGGAGTTAGGGAAAAGGAAAGGAAGTAGGAAAGGGAGAATAAGCAAGCGGAGAAATAACAGAGCACAAACACACAAGACAACGGCACCACTATTGTATAGCACTCCTCAACCAGCTCAAACTAACAAAGAATCTATGGAGAGCCTTAATGTCGGCAATCGGCAAAAAATTCAAAGTCTCGAAGAAGCCCCTTCCAAGGGTCCTCGACCTACTAAGTTACGGAGGATGTGTTCGATATCCAACTTCTCCTCGCCTCAACATACCCTGCAATAGTCCGGCTGGAATCTGTTTCTTGTCAGCGATCTAAGCTCTCTATGCCCCATAATAAACTGAATAACTAACCTGAATGTACAATGGGTCAATTTCGACCTCCGGGTACTGCGCTTGTTTTGACTGACAGGTGCACGTCCTCTAACCTAACCTAACCTAACCTGAAACTGGTCTTATTCAAGTTCAGCAGTCAACCTGTTCTAACACTGTCTATAGAAGGCCATATACACATAGAAATATAACAACCCGATCCATTTCCCCAACGCCTAAACTATAAACTAAAGATTACGTCTTGCGCATGATTTCTCGTTAAATGACGGGCTATTTTAAAAGTCTTTTTCATATGTGAAAATTAACATTACGTGCATTACGTGAAAGTTGGCTTGCAATATAAATTACATTGACAGTTTTCAAAAAAAAAAAAAAAAAAAACGAATATACAAACGAAAATACAACGAATTTTGTGAAAAATTTATTGATAAAGAACGTTAGCACTATAAAAAAAATTTGTAAAGTTTGTTAAAAAGCTACAACGCAAAGAAAAATTAAAAAGAAATATTGCAGGAAAATATAGGGCAAGTGCAAGCAAAATAGTCGTAAAATCAGGATGTTCTAGACAATTTTTTTTTAAATAATTAGATCACAAGGCGGGCTCCACAATCACCCTGATCGTCAAGAATTCAAATATAGACTTCGGTCATATATTCTGCTCTATAACGAAGGCATTAGACAATACAATACGAAAATACTCAACTTCTTTAACTGGTAAATGTCGACATACAATTTCAATTAAAGGTTTTTAATTTTCCTTCTGGTTTTACAGGTACTATATTTAAGAATATTAACACGGAAAATAATGAAATAAAATTATAAAACCTACAGTATGACGATTTAGAGAATTTAGCCGGCGGATATATTTGTCAGAAATTAAAAAAACGAAAACCCCAATCTCGCGATCAATCCTTTAGAGAACTCGACGTGTACATAGATCAACCACCTAAGTGGTGGGCTAAGTAAGCCATTAAATCCACAAATGACAATGTTAAAGTCGTGTGATGCAATTTTTTTTGAAATAAATGGAGAACAATTGATGCTTAGGAGCGGGTATATTCAAAAACATTCCAACAAATCAAAGGACATTGAAAAAAAGGATGGAGTGAAAAAACTTTTTTTTAGATGTAGAATGTACTTCAGAATAAGATTACTAAATACCGAAATTTCTTAAAATATTAACAAAAGAAAAAGGAAAATGAATTTATTATTTATGTTTATTGTTTTTATTTAAAACGATATTAGGTCCTTTCGATCTGCGTAACAATATAATATTTCAATTAATAAAATATTGGTGGATAATTTGCATTTAATGAGTTAACAAAAAATATTTCTTTTTTTTAAAAAAGGTTTTTACTACTAAATAATTTTGTAGAGACAAAACTTAAATTTTTAATTGACAGTTTAAAATCATTAGCCAATGCGAACACAAGTTGCGGGCCGTCATTGATTCAACATGCGCAGAAAGTTTTAATATTGTGTACATGATGACGTAATCTTTAGTTTATAATTCCTGTTACTAATCATTTTTTATTTAAAAATAATTTTAAACCAAAACGTTTGCTGCTTCCAAACGTCGCGGTACCGATTGTAGGGGATTGGCGTAAAATTCTGGGACTATGTTCTTCTTTTCTCGTCTAATTTCTTGTTTCAACTGCGCTACTAAGCTGATACTGGACTTATAGAGCATATGGACGAGTTTTTCACAAACATGTTCAATAGTGTTGAGATCATGGGCCCGTGTCGATGTTTAGAGTAGTTTTGAACAATTATGAATAATTGTGTCCTAAGAGAAACAGTCCTGTCCCATATAAACGGTGATTTTTTAATCGCTATAGGAACTTAAAAAAAAAACACATTAAATTCAAAAAAATTCCTGAAATCTTTATTTTAATCGAATAAATGCTTCAATGTTGTCATTCAATGCGTCAATTGAATCGGGTTTGCCTGTATAAACATGAGCTTTAGCATAGCCCCACAAAAAATAGTATAAAGGTGTTAAATCGCACGATCTAGGCGGCCAATTGACCGGTCCCGAACGTGAAATAAAATGTTCACCGAACTCGCCTCTCAATAAATACATTGTTACGCATGCTGTGTGGCATGTGGTACCGTCTTGTTGAAACCACATGCCATGCAAGTCAAGCTCTGGCATTTGGGCAAAAAAAAAAAAGTTGGATATCATCTCACGGTAGCGCTCACCATTCAAAGTTACGTTACGATTCGCAGCATCTTTGAATAAGTACGGTCCAATGATTCCACCAGCCCATAAACCGCATCAAACTGTGACTTTTTTGGATGCATTGATAACTTTTGCAATGCTTCTGGCTAATCTTCACTCCAAAATCGACAATTCGCATTGGAAGACAACATTGAAGCATTTATTTGTGAGATACCGGCCGAAATGTTGAAAAGAGTAAGCCAAACTTGGACAAAGCGGATGGACCATTTGAGGCGCAGTCGCGGTCAACATTTGCATGAAATAATCTCCAAACATTAAATTATATGGTCCGTACTATGGATTCAAATAAAGGCTTCATGAATTTTTCTTAATTTTATGTGATTTTTTTTTTGAAAAATTTTCCTATAGCATTAAAAAAATCACCCTTTAATACCCCAAAAACACTACCGGCGTTCCCAATCGTCACTTTGAATCCAATTAAGCTCCTGTGATATAGAAGTCAGAGAAAGCAAAACTGTCATTGTATCAGTAAAGCGGCGAAAGCCACCTAGAAACATTCTCACACCTATATATTTACCCCTTCATGCTTAACTGGGGTCGTAGAACACAGGACCTTCCATCTGATCCTTGGAGATTAAACAGACTCTTCTGACCATAAATATTATTTGATTGCTGTGTTTAAATGGGTTCGATCAAAATTTAGACGAGATCTACGGTTTTTTTTTTTGCATTTGCTTCTAAGACTTATTCTCTTAGCTCTTCTTTTTATATTGGATAGACTAGCGTCAAGAGGGATTTCTATTTTTGCTTCTTTGTGGACAGCTTTTGGAAATTTCGAAAAATTCTTAATTTTTTGGTCTTCTCGTGCAGTTATATGAGCTCTTCCACCTTTGTGTATTTGAATGTTTCCACGTTTAATTATGTGACATATCGATTTATGAATTCCATTTCTTATAGAAAATTTCGATTTTAACACAGAACTGCATTTGTTTTCAGCGATTTGTCTCAAAATTTAGTAAAACAAGGTTAACCTACCTAGCTCTAAACATGAATTGCGTAAACAAAACATTTAACATTAAATGTTAACTAAAAAATGCAAAAACTTAATTAGCATATTATTAAAAAAAATTATATTTTATGATTTGTTAGTGTTAAAAACATATTCAAGAAAAAGGAGGTTTTAATGTTTTAAACACTTCAATTTCGACTCTTTTTACCGAATTTGTTTTTTATTGTTGTAAAGTAGTAGAATCAGTTTTTACTTGACATTAAGAAATGTAGTATAATTGTTTGCAACTGAACAATTAAAAAAAAAAAAAATTAAGCAAACCAAATGTATATACGAGGTGTGATCACGAAATAACCGTTATTTTTAAATTTTGGTAGTTACGTATGTTCGATTTTGGCATTTTTTTTTTTCTGTTATGTTGGTACATATCAGAGATCAGCAATGAATCGTTTTTCCGCTACTCATAAGCACTCATGCAATTTTGAGTATGAATGAATCAACAGAATTGAAATTCAACTACTCTGATTCATTCGTACTCGCTACAACATTGATTTATAAGTATAAGTAGCAATGAGTATGAGTACAACGTTGACATCAAACTCACAACGTTCGAAATATGTTTGATTCATACGCCTGATTCATAAATTTAGAAATATACTTATAATACTTACAAGTCAATCGAGTGGCTTGAATCATTCATCAAAATTTATAGCCTTTGTTGTTGTTGCATATACAAACAAAGAAGAAAGGAAAGACAAAGACAACAAGAAAAGCATACACACAATCTTCTTGTGAACATAGCAGTGTTCGTACGCGAATCATACTTATTTTGTGCTTAAATGTTAAGTAGACACGAAACGAAGTCAATAACATCATGCGTATTGTTAAGTATGAATACGACTTGTACTTCCAACTTTGAGTATGATATCAAAATAAGTATGAATGCGTATAAGTATCTGAAATTATAAGTATGACTCGAACCTACTCATCGTTTTGAATACTTATTGCTGATCTCTGGTACATATGTTTGTCTGTTATATATGTTGATAATATCAGCCATTTTGGATTGTCAGTTTGTTTTGACAGATAAAAAGGTTAATCGTGTTTTGGTATGTTCTTCGATTTATTACTGTAAACTGTATTGAGTTTTATATAAAAAAGAAGGACATTTGAAATGTTGACTGTGGCGTTTGGCGAGTCTATTATGAGCAGAACACAAGTTCAATTGTGTTATAGCCGGTTTAAGGAAGGCCGAGAAGATGTCAATGGCAATGCTCGTCCTGGTCGCCCGAGCACGTCAATAACCGATGAAAATATTGAAGCAGTGAAGAAAATGATTTTGAATAATCGTCGAATTACTATTAGAGAGATTGCTGATGATGTTGGCATATCTTTTGGCTCATGCCACACATGCCATGAAGATTGACCCAAAATTGCAAAATTTAGAGCAAAAACAACATCGCTTGGACATCGGTCAGGAGATGTTGACGACGCTCAACGACGATCCAGGTTTGCTCAAAAAGGTCATAACCAAAGCCCATTCATCCCAATAGAAGCGTCTAGAAGAACCAAGACCGAAAAAAAAGCTTTTGATAAATAGTGGCATAAAGGCCTGGTACTTAAATTCAAGTAAACTTTCCCTGAAAACATACATGAGCTGTTAATGAACTTCTAAAAAAATCAACTCCGGCTTCTCCCCGGGAAGGATTCTAGAGGCAGAATATATGTCAATGGTCTCAGCCTTTCAGGAGTGTATTTGGTTACAACGTCTACAACGAGAATTGACTCAAGAAAAACAAGGGCAGATAATAATTTATTGCGATAACAAAAGTGCGATAAATATAGCTCAGAACAACTCATTTTCAAACAGAACTAAACATGTTGACCTGACGATAAAATTTATTAAAGAAAAGCTTGACAAGAAGGATGTTATCTTGAAGTATGTGGATACTAGAAATATGGTAGCTGATTTACTCACGAAAGCAGTTAGTGCTGATAAGCTGACATCTTTAAGTTCCAAAGCTGGTTTAAATTAATTTTTATATATGATTTGTTTAGATAGTTTATTCAGGGGGAATGTTGTAAATACTTGAATAATCTATTTATACAAAGTAGTCACCGAGTTTATATAAATATGTCATGTTATATATTATTTGAAGTTTTAATAAAAATTCTGTTCGTTTCTAATATATTGTGGACGATGTTATTATTTCTCCGATTTCATCATAACCCATGGCATCAATTTGAATATGGTGCAACAGATAACGAGTTGGCGGAATGTAGGGATAACTCTTGATGTGGGGTACAAGCATCTAGTGCGCTCTAGGAGGTTAATTGAAGTCGAACAACATAAATTACCACTATAGAGTGAAACGCTGATATAGGCACGCGTGGAGGAAGATTGTGAGAAAAACTGCTTGTGGGTTGCGGAACCAGCGGAAATTCAGACAGACATGTTATCGGGAACGAATCTGCCGAACAGAAAATAGTCACGGTGAGAGTACTAAATCTATCAGGCCAAGAAAAATTCATCTCTAAAAACTCCGAGGTGGGTCAATGTGCTCCAGTAGAGGCAGTAATAAACAGTGAACAATCGACGAAACCTGACGAAATGTCAGCCAATTACCAACAGGAATTTGGTAAAAAGTTGAGAAATTGGTGGCGGTCTAGCAGCTTCAGAAAGGAATAAAGCCGAAAAGCTGCTAAAGACGCGACGAACAATATAAGTCAAAGTATAACAGCCATGGTCAAACACGAGATTGATACTGGCGAAGCAAGATCGATAAAACAGGCACACAGAAGTATACCGCTAACGAAGCGGAATGAGGTCAAAGAGCTAGTCAAAGAAATAAAGAGGAGCGGTGTAATTGAACCATCATATGGTCCATGAACCTCACCTGTTGTCTTTTTTGAGAAGAAAGATGGCAGTACAAGATTCTGCGTAGACTACAGGAAGCTGAATGATGTGACTAAAAAGGATAGTTACCCGCTACCAAGAATTGACGACATGCTCGACGCGCTAGCCGGAACAAAGTGGTTCTCCACATTCGATCTACAAATTGGCAGGTGGAGATTGCAGACAAGGACTAGGAAAAAAGTGCATTCAGTGCGAATGGCGGCTTATGGCAGTTTAAAGTCATGTTATTTGGGCACTGTAATGCTCCGGCCATGTTCGAGCGGCTTATCGAACATGTACTAAAGGGACTGCATTGGAAGACTTGCTTAGTGTATCTCGATGACATAATAGTAATGGGCAGAACTATCAACGAACACCTCGAGGACCTGGCAGAAGTTCTGCAACGAATATTAATGGCTGGCCTAAAATTGAGCCCAAAAAAATGAGCATTCTTCCAAAGACAAGTAAAGTATTAGGTGCATCTTGTTACAGCAGATGGCATTAAGCAGTTTTTTGGGACTATGCACATATTATAGACGCTTTGTGCCTAACTATATGAAGAAAGTGTGCGTCAACTGGAAGTTTCTCCTCAATATTACAACACCAATGGAAATTTCAATGACAAACAAGATTTAAAGGAAAAGAGACCTCCATATAATCATAATCCCAACAAAGGCTATAATTCTGCGAATAGGGGAAAATTTTATGACTGAACATAACCATCATTTTGCCGCAAACGTCAGATGAGATCAGCATTATATAGTGGTGTGTCAATAGTGGCTCTTTCTTATTTTGAATCTGTTTTCGATTTGTTTGAAAATTACGAGAAATTTAACGAATGTGTATTTAAATAATAATGATAGCTTAAGGAGCGTTGACCGTGGTAACATCGTTATTAGAATTAATAAGAACGTTATCAGTTTAAGGGAGAATTATTTCAATAAGCAATATTATGAAAAATTATTGTGTATAACGGGATAAGGATATGCAGATAAAGAACAGGTAAAATAAAAAAAATAATGAGAGGAATACATGTATGAATACATGCAGAATGATTTTATGAATTTACCTTAAGTATGGTTACGTAAATTTTTCGTGTTTGAAAGAGACGGTGAAGAACCAAATATTGAATAGTTTTAAATTAAAAGATAATGGTAAGGATCTAAAAAAAAAATAGCGATTAAGTCCTTTGGAAGGTTCTAATTTGGAGCTAAATCATTGGTTGATTTGGTGAATAGTGATATTTGTGGCATCCATGGCTGTATCGAGGTACTTTGTGATATTTATAGACGATAAATCTCAAACACGTGTATTTTTTGCCGAAAGGCAAGGAAATGATTGTTTGGGTATAGAGAACAGACGAAAGCGTACCGACTCAATGAACTGAATATAAGGAAAGTTCACGTAAGTCTTCATTTTCCTAGTTGTAAAATAAAATAATCAATAAACTACTGAACCTATAAACGATAGCGATGATCAGTCACGTTTAGAAAATTTTGAAGTTGACGATATTCAACACACTGGGGATGGTGGCGGCAAGCAAGAATCTCACCAGGAGCAAAAAGCTGAAGAAAACGTTAATGCCATGCCCGTGGAAGAACAAAAAATTGGTCTCGGAAGAGTCACCGCGTGGCGACCCAAGGAGGTGTACAATACATTGGAAAGCTTTAATGAAAAGTGAGTAGACAACTTCATTGATGAACAACACAAGGGAACTGACTAAATTTCCCAAGGGAGAGAGACCAAGAAGGCAAAACTTATCGCCAGAAGATGCAGTAAAAAATATGGGAACGATTATAAATAGGCTGGTTTTTAGAGTAATTAAATTAAAATAAGACAAGACACGGTATTGAACACAATATGATATCAAGTTTCATTATTTTTCTCTGCAAGTCTCAGTTTCCAACTTTAGGGTTATACCTGAATTAATTAAAATGTTTAAATCTAGTTTATACTTTTAAATTATGTAGCTATAGTAAACATATTAATATTTTGTATATAAATACTAAAATTTTAAGCTTATTTGTATAATTAAAGTGTTAGAAGGACTTGTAAAATTTGTCCCTTATATTTAATGTTTTAATTACTATTAAGAAAGCAAAAACTATTAATGATTTCCCAGCGTTCCCTATTCCAATTAGTAATTAAAAAAATAACTGATTAACTCCACTGACGATAGAAAGCAACTTTCCAAACTTAATCCATTTCCTATAAAAAGGCAATAGGAAGTATTTCGACAGAAACAAATGCTATTTCAGTGCTGCGTTATGAGAGCCTCCTAATTCTTGCCCACAATATTCTTATTGCAGAAAAATTCTTGAAGATAAAATCACTTGCTAATCTATACCCAATATCTGGCAAGCTTCATGTGACTCTATCAAAGGTCAAATAGACGCACCGTGTTTAATACACGTTCCAGAGAGTGATATAGTGCAAGAGATGAAGGATCAAGGTGTGATTGATATCTACAAATTTACTAGACCCAGCTATGATGGTAGGACTCGTGTTCCAAGTAGCAAAATTATAGTGACTTTCGATTTGTTCCGTTTACCCTCACCTGTTGACGTTGCTTGGTATAACTGTAAAGTTGAACACAATATCCTCAACCCGATGAGGTGTAAAAACTGCTACTCGGCCACACTAAAAATCGGTGCTCAGATTGCAGCCTTCCATCACATACTCCAGAACCGTGTACCCGCATCTTCTGTATAAATTACCTGCAGAACACTCATCAGCAGCAAATGAAAGAAATTTTGAAAATTAAAACCAAAAACTATTGCAGTATAGGAGAAGCCCGCCGTCAGTACAGGGAAAATAATCCCAAGCATTAATGCTTTACAAGAAGCGCATTATACTTATAACTTTACACCGATTCCTCCAAAAAGTTACTCCGCATACTTCACAAACTCAATACAAAATAATAAATCAAAGCAACGCACAGGAATATTCATCAAATTAGAATTTCCACACAAAGAAATAAACATAGACACCGAATATCAACTCGTCGCCATCGAAATAAATCTCAACATTTTTCATACCACCCAATCAGGACATATCCCCTAGAGAAATATAGGTATATTCTGAAAATCACTTTTTGTGAACGTGATTTGAAATCACAAGAAAGGCGTTCTGGATACAAAACTTTTGTAATTTTTGTGATTTCAAACCGATGAGCTAAGTAGCTGCCAATTTAGAATCACTTGCTTATGTTTTCAACCATTTTATGTTGAACTTCACAATAAATGAATTAAATGAATTGCTTAAAATGTTCTTTATAATTTTTTAGTAAAATGAACAACTTTGAACCAAAAAATATAAAATTATAATTAAATTAAAGACACTTCGAAATTTTGTTATTTGGTTTGTGATTTTGAATTTACTTTTTGTTGTCAGCTGTCTCAGAACTTCGAAAATACACATGAGCTTGCCAGATTTGCAAAATATTTCTACTAAAAACATAAGTATTTGAATTTTTTAGTAAATGAACTATTTCCAATGAATCTTAATTATTTTTATTAAGTAATATTTAATTTAGTAAAAAAAACTGTCAATTGTTTGCCTAATTTTAAAAACATACATATAAAGTAATAACAAATAGCAACAATAAGCAATTACGAACAGTGGCAGCTTCGGAGTTAATTGTGCCAACTTTTATGTTTGTCAAAATTTAATTTTTTAACTTTCATTCAATCATTTCTTAATTGTTTTCTTTTCAAATCTAACAAAACTCCTGGCATTACAAAGTTTTTAATTTTTGTAAAAAAAGCTAATTTTAATTTATTTTTCCCTTGATATTTTTACCACAGTATAATCAGTATCGAAAGCAGTTGAAAAATTCTCTTACCATAAAAGCATAGCCCAAACTAGAGTGAGAAAAAAATGTTAATAGTTTTTGTGAAGCAAGTGTGTTAGAAGCTACAGATATACATAGTGAAAACTGGCGGATAAAGTGAAAAAATTAAATGTAAATAAACATTTATTTTATGTTAAAAAAGGGAAAATTTGGGATATTTTTTAATTTCTTCAATGAAAATTTTAAAAATTCGTAAATATTTAATTATTAATTGAAATAAGTATAGTTTTTGGTCGCAATGAATATAGTTTCTTGTGCAAAAGGTATGTAAGAAACTAAATATATCAAGATCAAAAAAGTCATATTGCTCATAAAATTTTTTTCTTACAGAACTTTGTGTATATTACCAGAATTTATTAATTTCTTAAAAGAAAAAGTTAAAATTCCGTATTTTTTTTATTATTAATCGAACTGTTAGCAATTTCTCTTCACAATGAAACAAATTTCGTGTGTAAAAGATAAGTAAAAAGAAATATATAACAAAATATATTGTCATAACTATTTGTTTCAGGAGTTTATGAATATACAGTGAGCGCCATAAGTGAGTCAACACCCATTATAATATTAAATTTTCTATTATAAAAAAATATACTTGTAACACAACAATAATTGAATTGTTGTTTTTGTTTGAACATTTTATAAGTAATGAATGAACGTTTTTATTTTCGAAAATTTATTCGACTATTCCCATTCACTTTTCTCATTATCCTAAGAAAATGAATTATTTCAGTGGTGTTTACTCACTTTTGGCGCTCACTGTACCTCTAAATTCATTAAATACTAAGTTAGTGACAATCATTGAAAGGTGACACCAAATACGATAGTTCCGTATAACGTTTCCCCAATAAAACAGTTCATTTCCTTTCAAAACTATTCTCTTATTCTACAAAAATATCATAAATTTCTACCAAAATAGAAAATAAAAACCCACCCTAAAAGTTAACAAACATAAATCTCACGAATGGCTCCTGAAAAAACCAACTTAAGCACCAACTTGTACTCGTTGCAATAATAACCCCACCATCGGGCATATTCATAAGAATGTCCGATATTTTCTGATACACGACTGAAACTGTTTGGGAACATGTCTGCCCTGTATCTCCTTAAACATCCATCCTCTGAGAACATGGATAAAATCTACAATTTCATAAAATTCACCAAACTGAGAGTTTAATGTGCTGTAAATAGTACTTATTTATAATTTAGAATTAATAGGCACATACATACAATATTATCATTTTCTACATAAGAAGCTCTTCCTTTAAATTAATCTTAGAATTAAATAAATTATTAATAATAAAATATATACAGTGAATTACTAAAAGTAATTTTAAAGAAAAACGTTTTATTTATTTTTTGCTAACGATTTTTTTACGATTTTAATGAACCATTTTGACGTTTATTGTATAAATGTTTGACGATTTGAACCTTACACATCTGGCAGCTATGAGTGTAAGGGCCACTATTACATACATACATAATTGATCAATCAGGATTTCGACCTAACCTCTCACACCACTTATGTTGTGTGCGTTAATTTTACACATGAGTGGCGGGACCTACAGTTTAAAGTTGACTCCGAACGACAAATTTTTGAGAAGCATTTCATGGCAATTTTATTTACTCTCAGAGTTTTTGCTAGAAATCTGCTGAGGGGCAGTCGCCTAAAAGTTTTTTTTTTTCATATTTCGTTTTGATGTCTGACTTGTGATACGAACCCTTTACGTGTAATAAGCCAACTCACTACCTACTAGACTACGGCGACTACAGGGGCATTATTACAACTTCCCGTTAAAGTTGGGTTTTGTTAAAGGTAGTGTTCGAAAAAAAAATACTGCTAAAATACTTTTAATTTTCATTTAAGTGTTTGTGAAACTTGAACGCAAACACATTACGTAAAGGACATGTACACAACAAATGAACGCAAACTCAAACATAATGTACTGAACAGAGTTCAGAAACACTATTTTTTAGTGTTTGCGTACAAAGTGCACTAAAAAGATCAGTACACAATGAAAGAAAATTAGGTTTTAGTGAACTTTTTTGAGTACACTAACATTTTTATTGTACGCGAGAGTTTACGTTCTCATCAGTTTTTATTTGTATTGTTAAGCAAAATATGTCTATCATTCCTAAAGAATAATAAATGGCATAAAAACCACAATGTGATCTCTATAAATATTGAATAAGCTCGACTTTTGCCACTTTAAAAAAAGTTCTTTAGAAAGTTCTTTAGAAACGCAGTGGCAAAGACGTGCTTTCTTATTTGTGATGTTTATTATTGATATTTTATTTACAAAGTTTGTGTGTCGTGAATTTAGTTTATTTTTGTTATACATAGTGATTTTTGTGTTTTTTGTTTAAAAAAAATGAGTACGCCAATACCCTGCCGCAAAAGATCGAAAAATTATTCAGCGGAGGAAGAGAAATAAAAATGTCAGGACTTTATGCTATTAAATATGCTACTATGACTAATGAGTAGACAAATTTCAACACAACTTATGTTTATTTATTTCCCCGAAATAAGTTTATTATTACATAATTGCCTCCATTTTTTTGTTTTGCATTCCTCAAAACAGTTTTCCAAATTGGTAAGCTTTTCATATGCCACAAAATCATTTAAAGCAAAAGCTTTTAAAATGGGTTAGTGCTTTTGTATTTTGTATTTAAGGATTCGTTGTAAAATTTTGTATTTGCCGTTTCTCAATACGTGTCCTAGGTATGAAGTTTTCCATTCTTTTATCGTTAATATAAGTTGTCGGTTGACATTCATTCTTCTTAGTACTTAGTATATATAGTTCATGGTATTTTAAGAACTCAACGGTATATCGACATTTTGAAGGCCTCCAATTTTCTTTCATCGGAGTTTTTTATTGTCCAAACTTTTACTCCGTATAATAGGAAAGACCAAATGTAGCATTTCATGAGGTGTATTTTTGTTGCTACGATGATGTCGTGACTGGTCAACACTTTGCTGTATTTAAAAAAGGCATCTTGCCATCTCTATGCGGCATTTAATTTCCTTTGATGGGCCCCACTGGTCGTTTATTAAGACTCCCAGATATTTAAGACTTCGCACTCGTTCGATTTCTATATTTTGTATATTTAAAGTTGCGTTGTGATGGGGATTTTTTTTTTACTAAACCATGTATTTCGTCTTTTTCATATTGCTTCTCAGTCCACACATCTCACTTATGCATGGAAGCTTTTCCATCAGTTTTTGTAGGTTGGCGGATATACTACCAGCTACAATTGTGGTATCATCAGCATATCTTATATTGTTGATGAATTTCCCATTTACTTTTATTCCTATGTTTTTTCCTTCAAGTGTTTCTTGGAATATTTTTTCCGAATATATGTTAAATAATAATAGTGATAGTATGAAATAATAATAGTGATAGTATGAACCCCTGTCCGACTCCTCTTGATGTGTCAATTTGGTCAGTTTCTTCTTCACCGAAATCAATTCGTGCAGTCTGATTCCAATATAGGTTTTTAATACAGCGTAGTTCTTTTTCTTGTATTCCGATAGATGTTAGAATTTCAGTTAATTTGTCATGTTTGACCGTATCGAAAGCCTTCTCATAATCGACAAAACAGATGAAGACATCTTTTTGGGCATCCCGACAGTTCTGAACTAATATTTGAACACAGAATAAAGCTTCTCGTGTACCCATACTTTCCCTGAAACCAAATTGCGACTCTCCCATAGTAATTTCACATTCGATATAAATCCTCTTGTGTATAATTTTCAGGAATATTTTCGACACATGACTCATCAGACTAATTAGTCTGTATTCACTGCATTTCTTAGCATTATTTTCCCTTTATGTTAGGTTATGTCGTGGTGGTAGCTCTGATATCACAAAGCTCACTTGAGCACACATGGCGGCCCGTTGTGATGCCACGGGTGAAACGCAGTCCCTGTACTAACCAAGTTCCGCCAAATCAGAGAAGGAAGAAGTTGATCAGCGCAAGCGCTGCATCTCTTTAATGTAAGAGAATTTCGTCCAGCCATCCTACAATAAAAATTCTTTAATAACTAATATTTCACGCAATCATCACACTGTCCGAAATGAACACATTCAAAAAATATAGAAAATGAAACTACACAACAATTTGCCAATGATACTTAAAAGGGGAATCACACAATTTTATATATGTATGTATTTTTTTATCGGTTAACAGTTTTGAATTTTGTCCGCCTATTGGAGGTATTTTATGGGAAAAAAGTGTGCGTCCGGAAAGTAGAATGTTCGTCTAGAAGAGAGAAATTTGTTCTAAAAATTCTTGTAAAACAAAGGGCCGAGCAAAAATTGCCCGTTTAAAAGAGGTGAGGTGTCCTTCAGTAGAGTTTTCACTGTAATAGTCAATGGTATCAACATTTAGTGTTGGACATGTTTATATTTACATATTCATACTAATTGACTGAAAGTCTTGCTACTATACCACTATACCTTCCGCTGTAAACATAACGCTTGATCAGCATTCTTCATGTATAAATTCTGAGTCATTTTAGGGATAAGAATTAATTAATAAACTAGCCAAACCGTACGCTTCTAGCGTACTTGGCAATTAAAACAAATAAACTTGTTTTAACTTATTTACAAAAGGAAAAAAGAACCATTTAAAATGGTATACATAAACATGTTCAGTCTTATATGTTGAGTTATTATCGGGTAAACTATGAAATTTGTTTTAATTCCTTATTTTTTTGAATTTAAACATTCTTAACTGCAAATTTTAATTTGATTAAAAAGTATATAAGTGTTGACAGAGGAGAGATTGACACTTCGTTTGATAAAATCGCACAAAAACGCAATTTTTTGCTTATCAAATGAACTTTTATTTTAAATATTTTCATATTTTTAAAGGACTTTGGTTCTTTATCGGAAAATTTATTAACTTTTTCCAATCGGTTCAAAAACATTTGCATAATCATTAAACTAAAAAAAGAGGTTTTTGCAAATTAAACATTATTGTAGGGTATTTAATTTTTTTTCTTATCTCATAGTGTGTGTTTTTCTTCAGTTATATTAAAATATTCTAAAATACTAATTAATTTTAATTGCATGTTTCTTATTTTTATTTTTCTTATAGATCTTAGAACTTTGTTTAAAGTACTTAACATACGATCCTAACTACAATTACGAAGCAGATGATGTTGATGCCAATATTGCTATGGATACTGAAGAAGAGGAATATGTTGACAGTGAAGAATACAGTGATGATGACGATATGAGTTGGAAAGTACGACGTGCAGCAGCAAAATGTCTCGAATCAATAATAGCTACGCGCCATGATATGATTGAAGATTTTTATAGAGAATTAAGTCCAGCACTAATATCACGATTTAAGGAACGGGAGGAAAATGTAAAATCAGATATATTTCATGCATATGTTGCTCTGTTAAAAAATTCACGTTCTGTTGATGAAATTTCACATGATCCTGATTCAATGGAACAAGTTCCATCTATTTTGGTCCTGCTTATGGAACAAGTACCTCATATTATAAAAGCAACTTACCCACTAATGAAGGAAAAGTCAATGAAAACTCGTCAGGATTGCTTCTTGTTATTAAGAGAACTTTTGAATGTGTTACCAGGTGCTTTGGGATCACATTTAGACAATATAGTTCCTGGTATAAGTTTCTCTTTGAGCGATAAAAATTCTACAAGTAATATGAAAATAGAAGCCTTGGGATTTTTGTGTTCCTTATTACAAGGTCATCAGTCCCAAGTTTTTCGTGATCACATACCCGTATTGGTGCCATTGGTAATATCAGCTGTATTTGATTCTTTTTACAAAATAGCAACTGAAGGATTAATTGTGCTTCAACAACTTGTAAAAGTCATTCGCCCTTTAGATAATAACTCAGTTGCAATTGACACAAATGAAGTTGCACATTTTGCAGTTGAAGTTTATTCAGCAACTTTACAAAAATTAAAAGCTACAGATGCTGATCAAGAAGTAAAAGAGAGGGCAATCGCTTGCATGGGTCAAATTATTGCAAATATGGGAGATTTGTTACAATCGGAATTAGTAATCTGCTTGCCAATATTTTTGGAACGTTTAAGAAACGAAGTAACTAGATTAAGTTGTGTCAAGGCACTTACTATGATTGCCGCCTCTCCACTTAGAATAGATTTAACACCTATTCTAAATGATGTCATGCCCGCTTTAGGCACTTTTTTACGAAAGAATCAACGATCGTTAAAACTTCATTCTTTGGATTTGCTTAATAAACTTGCGGATAATTATAATCTTGATATATTTGGGCCACCATTGTTACAAACGGCAATTGCTGAAATACAGCCTCTTATAACTGACTCGGATCTGCACGTTGCTCAATATGCACTAATTCTCTTAACAACTGCTGCACGGAAGCATCCAAAGGCCTTGATCGGAATTCATGACCAATTTTTACCATCAGTTCTTCATCTACTGAGATCTCCATTGCTGCAGGTAATTATTTGCTTTATAATGTATTTTAAATGTTTAAAGTACAGGAAGATTTGAAATTGATATTGTGCTAGTTTAGATTTGAATGCTATGTCTAGCCACAGCAGTTTTAATTCTTCCCTGCACTATTTAAGGCGCTGTTTTCTAATTTTTACAATGTTTCTGAATATTCTATAATTTGCTCTTTTACAAAGTAATATTCATTTACACTAACATACTGTGTTGTGATTGGTCAAGACTTTACTCTATATTTTTATTATTTTCACTCAATACTTTAAAAGTGAGTCATTTGAAGTCATAAATTTCTTTCCTAAGTGCTTTGACCCATGTCAGTTGTTTTAATTGCATTTCTCTTAAAGTGTGTCATACTTTGTTTACTTTGTTTTTATTTCAAAGGTTTAGAATTGCAATTAAAAATAATGTGTTATACAAATGTAGAGCAAATGTAATTTAAATTTGTTTGTATAATAAATGTGGTGTGTTGGTTATGTTTGTTATAATAAATACACTACAGTTTTAACGTAATCTATTTGTTTTAAAATAATTTATTTGTAATTAAATAAAAAGATTCATCGAGCTTGAGGTCAATTTTTCCATATGTTATTTATTTACTTCCAATATTTCGATATCCTACGGATATCATTCTCAAGGCTGTAACAAGAATAACAATACAAATTACGAAAAATTAATAACAATCACTGTGCTTAAACAACATAATAACAAAGAGAAACAAAAAACACTTACAATAAGTAACAATTATATTAGACGTCTACACATCCTCACATTTAATATTGCACTAATTATATTATCTTATTTTCTTATTAACTATGTGTCTATAGCTATTGGCGCAGTTTTCCGTGTCTGTTTTGTAATTCATTCTTCTCTCTCTTGGTACATTGATTATATGTAGTATCTCCAGTGTGTACCGTTTATTATATTTATCCTCTCTTTGTAATATTTCAACTTTCTCCAAATTCGGCTTGTGCTTTTTCTCTGCACAGTGGGATGTGAGTGCTGTTTTTTGTGTTGACATTTTCGTTATATTTTTAAAATCAGATTTGTGTCCTGCTATTCGTGTTTTCAGTTTATTTTTCGTTGTTCCAACGTATACCTGATCGCATGTGCCTTGGTCATTCCCCTTACAGCTAATCTTATATATTACGTTGGTGTTGTCCATTTTGTCAAGTTTACACTTGGTTTTTGAAAATAATTGTCCTAAAGTATTTGTCGATGTATGTGCAAGAGTAAATTTGTCCTTATTATAAATTGTAGAATGCTTTATCCTTTCCGCAATCCGTGGAACATATGTCATTGTTTTGAATATCTTCGTATTCTCCTCTCGTTCCCTTGGTTTTTTTCCCCTATAGTTACGTATTAAACTCGCTATGATATTTTTCGGAAAAGAGTTCTTCGCGAGAATGTTGCTAATTTTCCTTATATTGTCCATATGAAAGGATTCGTCGCTAATCGAAAGGACTCTGTCGATAAGATTATGGGCCGTATTCATTATCACTTTCCTTGGTTGGCAAGAGTTATAGTTTATAATTCTTCCCGACGCTGTTGGTTTTTGATACCAGTCTATTTTAATCCTGTTGTGTTTTCTAATGACTAAGGTATCTAGGTACGGGAGTTTTTCGTCCATTTCCTCCTCCATGGTAAATTTAATATTGCGGTGAAATGAATTCAGTTGTTCCAACGTCTTTGCCATTGCACTCATTTTTACAATCCCAAAAAGGTCGTCCACATATTTAGTTAATAACCTAGGTTTTTCGTCAAGATTCTTCATACACGTTCTAAGGAGCTCCTCCATCACAATATCTGCCACAATAGGTGATGCTGGTGAACCCATTGGCAGTCCTTTACATTGTATATAGATTTTGTCTTTGTATTTAAAATATCTGTTCTCCTTAATACAGAATCTTAGAATTCTGAAAAATAGTTCCTTTGGTATATTTGTATTATCCGATATGTCGTTCCATTTTCCCATAATAATTTCTATCGCGTAGTCCACTGGTATACTCGGGAAAAGTGATACCACATCAAAGGAAACTAATTTTTCGTCCGTATCTATTGCACTGTTATTAACCTTATTCCTAAATTGCACTGCATCCTTAACATTGTAAACAGAAGACTCTGTAAGTCCTTTCAAAACACCTGTCAGTAATTTGCAAAGCTCACTAGATGGTGAGTTTACTGATGCACAGATTGGTCTAAGTGGATAATCTTCCTTGTGGATTTTAGGAAGTCCATATATTCTTGGTGCAGATGCCGCGTCATTCTTCAGTCTTTTCTTCTCTATCACAGTAATGTTATTGCACAAAAACAGTTCATCCACTAGATCACCATTCTTTCTTTGTAAAGATGATGTCGGATCCTTATTTGTCCACCTATATGTCATCATATCTCCTACAATGGTCTTCATCCGAGTATCATAGTCCTTCTTCTCCATTGCCACTGTAACATTACCTTTATCTGCCTTTAAAATTAATATACTTACTTACTTACTTAATTGGCCATAACAACCCGATTAACGGATTTCGGCCTGCCGCAATACATCCTTCCAGGCGCCTCTGCTTCTTGCGCGCCTACGCCAGTTGGTCACACCAATCGATGACAGGGCTTCCTCGACTTGGTCCTTCCAACGGATACAAGGTCGTCCTCTACGCCGACTTCCGCAGATCCCCGCATCAAATACCCGTTTCGCCGGAGCATCCTCCTCCATTCGAACGACATGGCCGAGCCAGCGCAGCCGCTGAATATTAATACGCTGTACAACGTCTATGTCGTTGAGGAGCTCATACAGCTCACTGTTAGATCGGATGCGGAAATCATCGCCAACTCGCACAGGACCGAAGATCTTACGTAGGACTTTCCTCTCGAATACCCTCAAGGTTGCTGCATCAGTTCTTAATAGGGTCCATGCCTCTGCGCCATAAAGAAGCACGGGTAAGATGAGCGTCTTGTAGAGTATTAATTTTGTCGCACGAGAGAGGTCTCTGCTACTCAATTGCCTATTGAGACCATAGTAGCACCTGTTGGCAAGAGTAATCCTGCGTTTAATCTCCAGACTGACATCATTTTTGGTGGTAACGGCGGAGCCAAGATAAATAAATTCCTTGACTGTATCAAAAGTATAGTTATCGGCCGTAATCTGAGAATCAATACGCCGCACGTCTCTACTTGTCGACAGCATATACTTTGTTTTGCCCTCATTTACTGCCAGACCCAACTTCTTAGACTCCCGTTCAATAGCGCTAAAGGCAGCAGTAACATCTCGCTTGGTACGCCCTATGATGTCGATGTCGTCAGCGTACGCAAGCAATTGGACACTTTTTTGAAAGATAGTGCCATCGCGATGCACTCCTGCCTTTCGCAGAACACTCTCCATGACGAAGTTGAAGAGGTCGCATGATAAGGGGTCGCCTTGTCTGAAACCTCGCACGGTATCAAAAGGTTCGGAGAGGTCCATTCCTACCTTGACGGAGCTGCAGGAATTGCTCAACGTCATTCTGCATAGCCTTATCAGCTTCGCAGGTATACCGAGCTCAGACATTGCGGCATAAACACGATCCCTTATGGGGCTATCGAAGGCAGCCTTATAGTCGACAAAAAGATGGTGTGTGTCGACTTGTTTTTCGTGGGCCTTTTCCAGGATTTGACGCAGTGTGAAGATCTGGTCTATGGTGGATTTGCCAGGTCTGAAGCCGCACTGATAAGGTCCAATCAGTGTTTTGACGAGTGGCTTCAATCGTTCACACAATACGCCTGTAAGAACCTTATATGCGATAGGGAGAAGGCTTATACCCCTGTAGTTGGCGCATATTGTAGGGTCTCCCTTTTTCAGGACGGGACAGAGGACACTGAGGTTCCAATCGTTGGGCATACTTTCCTCTAGCCATATTTTGTAGATGAGCTGGTGCATGCGCCCTACCAACTCATTACATCCGGTCTTAAACAATTCAGCGGGGAGGCCATCAGGACCTGCCGCTTTGTTGTTTTTAAGTCGCATAATCGCGACTTTAACCTCTTCATTGCTAGGCGGCGGAATCTCCACGCCGTCATCATCGATCGGGTCCGGAACATCATCTCTAGAGGCGGTATTGATGTCGTCATCGCCTTGCAGCAGAGTAGAGAAGTGTTTCCTCCACAACCTCAGCACCCCTTGCGGATCTGTAACCAGGTTTCCATTCTCATCCTTGCAGGAAGACACTCCGGGCTTATACCCCTCGGTCAGACGCTTAACCTTTTGATAGAATTTTCGAGCGTTATTCCTACATCTGTACATCTCGACTTCCTCACGCTCACGCCTTTCCTGCTCCCTTTTCTTGCGTCTGAAAAGGCGTCTCTCATCCCTTCTCTTCTCTCTGTAATTCTCGACAATGGCTCGCGTAGCAGCAGACTGCAACGTCTTCTTGTATGCGGCGTTTTTCGCTGCAGTTGCCTCGCGGCACTCCTCATCGTACCATTGGTTTCGTTGTGGTGGGCGCTCGAAACCAAGGACTGTTTCCGCAGTAGTGCGCAAGGAGTGGGAGATGTTGGCCCACAGTCCTCCAATGTCGTTGAGATTAGATGGGGATCGACGGAGCTTATCCGAGAGTTGAGCGGAGAACGCCTCTACTGTCCCTTGTGATCGCAGCTTCCTGACATCCAGCTTCCGCAATGTACTAGAGCGCGCCATCCTCGAGGCGCTAATGCGCAATCGGAACTTGGCTGCGACAAGGTAGTGGTCCGAGTCAATGTTCGGACCTCTAAATGTGCGCACATCTAGTACACTGGATACATGCCTTCCGTCAATCACAATATGATCGATCTGGTTGGATGTTGATCGGTCGGGGGACATCCAAGTGGCCTTGTGGATGTCGAGATGTTGAAACCTGGTGCTACATACTACCATGTTACGCGCCGCGGCGAAATCGATCAGCCTCATACCATTGGGGGTAGTGTTCGCGTGGAGGCTGAACTGTCCGACAGTGGGGCCAAAGATACCTTCCCGCCCGACCTTCGCATTAAAATCTCCGAGGACAATTTTTGCGTCATGGGCCGGGCACTTATCATATATGTCCTCGAGCTTAGCGTAGAAGGCATCCTTAACCACATCGTCCTTATCTTCCGTCGGGGCGTGAGCACAAATCAGGCTGATGTTGTAGAATTTAGCCCTGATGCGGATTGTGGCAATTCTTTCGTTCACAGGTGTGAACCCAGAGACAAGGTGGCGGAGTCTCTTATTAACCACAAATCCGCATCCAAATTCGTGCTTATCAACATGGCAGCTGTAGTACACATCGCATGATGCTAGCCTTTTGCATCCTTGCCCTGTCCATCGCATTTCCTGTATGGCAGTGATGTCCGTCCTACATTTCTTGAGGGCATCCGCCAGCTGGGCGGAAGCGCCCACCCTGTGAAGGGTGCGGACGTTCCAAGTGCCTATTCTTAAATCGTTGTCCTTTGAACGTTTGCCGTGGTCGTCAACTTTAAAGGGGATCTTTTTGAAATTCTGTATATTGGTTTTCACTGGAAGAAAATTTTTACGTGGTGGGTTCCAAGCCCTACGCACAACCCAAATTTAACGTCCAGGGGATTGGACTTCGCTGCACGCATTAGTTAACATCCAGCGGGTGCTAGAATGCCATCCAGAAGGGGCCGCGAGGAGGCTGCGTGTCAACTTGAATACAGCAAGACAAGGATCGTCCTGGTGGTCGCCATGTTGGCCACAGTCAGAAACTTTACCTTGTATGCATGCATCCCAACCCTCCCGAAAATAATAATTTGAAAATAATTGTCCTAAAGTATTTGTCGATGTATGTGCAAGAGTAAATTTGTCCTTATTATAAATTGTAGAATGCTTTATCCTTTCCGCAATCCGTGGAACATATGTCATTGTTTTGAATATCTTCGTATTCTCCTCTCGTTCCCTTGGTTTTTTTCCCCTATAGTTACGTATTAAACTCGCTATGATATTTTTCGGAAAAGAGTTCTTCGCGAGAATGTTGCTAATTTTCCTTATATTGTCCATATGAAAGGATTCGTCGCTAATCGAAAGGACTCTGTCGATAAGATTATGGGCCGTATTCATTATCACTTTCCTTGGTTGGCAAGAGTTATAGTTTATAATTCTTCCCGACGCTGTTGGTTTTTGATACCAGTCTATTTTAATCCTGTTGTGTTTTCTAATGACTAAGGTATCTAGGTACGGGAGTTTTTCGTCCATTTCCTCCTCCATGGTAAATTTAATATTGCGGTGAAATGAATTCAGTTGTTCCAACGTCTTTGCCATTGCACTCATTTTTACAATCCCAAAAAGGTCGTCCACATATTTAGTTAATAACCTAGGTTTTTCGTCAAGATTCTTCATACACGTTCTAAGGAGCTCCTCCATCACAATATCTGCCACAATAGGTGATGCTGGTGAACCCATTGGCAGTCCTTTACATTGTATATAGATTTTGTCTTTGTATTTAAAATATCTGTTCTCCTTAATACAGAATCTTAGAATTCTGAAAAATAGTTCCTTTGGTATATTTGTATTATCCGATATGTCGTTCCATTTTCCCATAATAATTTCTATCGCGTAGTCCACTGGTATACTCGGGAAAAGTGATACCACATCAAAGGAAACTAATTTTTCGTCCGTATCTATTGCACTGTTATTAACCTTATTCCTAAATTGCACTGCATCCTTAACATTGTAAACAGAAGACTCTGTAAGTCCTTTCAAAACACCTGTCAGTAATTTGCAAAGCTCACTAGATGGTGAGTTTACTGATGCACAGATTGGTCTAAGTGGATAATCTTCCTTGTGGATTTTAGGAAGTCCATATATTCTTGGTGCAGATGCCGCGTCATTCTTCAGTCTTTTCTTCTCTATCACAGTAATGTTATTGCACAAAAACAGTTCATCCACTAGATCACCATTCTTTCTTTGTAAAGATGATGTCGGATCCTTATTTGTCCACCTATATGTCATCATATCCTACAATGGTCTTCATCCGAGTATTCATAGTCATTCTTCTCCATTGCCACTGTAACATTACCTTTATCTGCCTTTAAAATTAATATATTTCTTCTTTTTGTGAACCAAATTGTTTAGTCGTCCCAATGTGTTAGTATGTAACGTTCTCTCCTGGTTAGAGTCTGTTTATTTATGTGATTTTCCAGCATTGATTGTACATTGTGTTCTCGCTATCTTCCAAGGTTTGGATGCAATCCTCTCCATCAGCAATCATTTTGAATAATGGGAATTTACTCTCTCAGTCGGTATTGCGTATTTTTCTCCCAGTGATAATAGCCATCTTATCTCCTTTGGAATGTCTGTGCTTGTCTTATTCACAAACCACTTGTCGTTGTATATAATGTCAAGCTCTTGTCTTTGTTTCTCCCTTAAATTGTCGAATTTCCTCTTATGTCTGGATTTCACATTATCGTTCTCCTTACTGATTAGTATGTCCTCACTGTTCCAGAGTTGTTCTTGTTCATCTAGTGTCAAGTGTTTGTTTATCTTTCTTTCCGTTTCGTTAATTTCGATTGTAGTACTTTGTACAATTCGTGTTTCTGTCTAATTAGAAGATTAAGTAACTTTCTATGAAAGTTCTCTAATATTTGTTAAGGGCGCTGTCAATCTTATGGGGGTTGTCCAATTATATTTGAAGATGTTAATAACATTCTTCGTCGCATTGTCCAAAAATTCGGTATAATACCTGCGTTTTTGCATCTCATAGGAATGTTATTGTAGATCTCGCATTCAGTTGTCGTTTCTTCAAAGTTTTTCGTTTGTTGATGTGATTCTTGATGTAATGATGTTGTTGTTTGATATTTTGTATACCATTTTTACGGCGTGCTCTCCGTATTAAATTTATCCAATAGTTCTATTCGACCTTTTTGATTATAATAAATAAAAAGATTCATCGAGCTTGAGGTCAATTTTTCCATATGTTATTTATTTACTTCCAATATTTCGATATCCTACGGATATCATTCTCAAGGCTGTAACAAGAATAACAATACAAATTACGAAAAATTAATAACAATCACTGTGCTTAAACAACATAATAACAAGAGAAACAAAAACACTTACAATAAGTAACAATTATATTAGACGTCTACACATCCTCACATTTAATATTGCACTAATTATATTATCTTATTTTCTTATTAACTAGGTGTCTATAGCTATTGGCGCAGTTTTCCGTGTCTGTTTTGTAATTCATTCTTCTCTCTCTTGGTACATTGATTATATGTAGTATCTCCAGTGTGTACCGTTTATTATATTTATCCTCTCTTTGTAATATTTCAACTTTCTCCAAATTCGGCTTGTGCTTTTTCTCTGCACAGTGGGATGTGAGTGCTGTTTTTTGTGTTGACATTTTCGTTATATTTTTAAATCAGATTTGTGTCCTGCTATTCGTGTTTTCAGTTTATTTTTCGTTGTTCCAACGTATACCTGATCGCATGTGCCTTGGTCATTCCCCTTACAGCTAATCTTATATATTACGTTGGTGTTGTCCATTTTGTCAAGTTTACACTTGGTTTTTGAAAATAATTGTCCTAAAGTATTGTCGATGTATGTGCAAGAGTAATTTGTCCTTATTATAAATTGTAGAATGCTTTATCCTTTCCGCAATCCGTGGAACATATGTCATTGTTTTGAATATCTTCGTATTCTCCTCTCGTTCCCTTGGTTTTTTTCCCCTATAGTTACGTATTAAACTCGCTATGATATTTTTCGGAAAAGAGTTCTTCGCGAGAATGTTGCTAATTTTCCTTATATTGTCCATATGAAAGGATTCGTCGCTAATCGAAAGGACTCTGTCGATAAGATTATGGGCCGTATTCATTATCACTTTCCTTGGTTGGCAAGAGTTATAGTTTATAATTCTTCCCGACGCTGTTGGTTTTTGATACCAGTCTATTTTAATCCTGTTGTGTTTTCTAATGACTAAGGTATCTAGGTACGGGAGTTTTTCGTCCATTTCCTCCTCCATGGTAAATTTAATATTGCGGTGAAATGAATTCAGTTGTTCCAACGTCTTTGCCATTGCACTCATTTTTACAATCCCAAAAAGGTCGTCCACATATTTAGTTAATAACCTAGGTTTTTCGTCAAGATTCTTCATACACGTTCTAAGGAGCTCCTCCATCACAATATCTGCCACAATAGGTGATGCTGGTGAACCCATTGGCAGTCCTTTACATTGTATATAGATTTTGTCTTTGTATTTAAAATATCTGTTCTCCTTAATACAGAATCTTAGAATTCTGAAAAATAGTTCCTTTGGTATATTTGTATTATCCGATATGTCGTTCCATTTTCCCATAATAATTTCTATCGCGTAGTCCACTGGTATACTCGGGAAAAGTGATACCACATCAAAGGAAACTAATTTTTCGTCCGTATCTATTGCACTGTTATTAACCTTATTCCTAAATTGCACTGCATCCTTAACATTGTAAACAGAAGACTCTGTAAGTCCTTTCAAAACACCTGTCAGTAATTTGCAAAGCTCACTAGATGGTGAGTTTACTGATGCACAGATTGGTCTAAGTGGATAATCTTCCTTGTGGATTTTAGGAAGTCCATATATTCTTGGTGCAGATGCCGCGTCATTCTTCAGTCTTTTCTTCTCTATCACAGTAATGTTATTGCACAAAAACAGTTCATCCACTAGATCACCATTCTTTCTTTGTAAAGATGATGTCGGATCCTTATTTGTCCACCTATATGTCATCATATCTCCTACAATGGTCTTCATCCGAGTATCATAGTCCTTCTTCTCCATTGCCACTGTAACATTACCTTTATCTGCCTTTAAAATTAATATATTCTTATTTTTGTGCAAAAATTGTTTAGTCCGTTCCACTGTGCTTAGTATGTAACGTTCTCTCCTGGTTAGATTCTGTTTATTTATGTGATTTTCCAGCATTGATGTAAATTGTGTTCTCGCTATCTCCTGTTCTTCTCTATCTTCCAAGGTTTGGATGCAATCCTCTCCATCAGCAATCATTTTGAATAATGGGAATTTACTCTTCTCAGTCGGTATTGCGTATTTTTCTCCCAGTGATAATAGCCATCTTATCTCCTTTGGAATGTCTGTGCTTGTCTTATTCACAAACCACTTGTCGTTGTATATAATGTCAAGCTCTTGTCTTTGTTTCTCCCTTAAATTGTCGAATTTCCTCTTATGTCTGGATTTCACATTATCGTTCTCCTTACTGATTAGTATGTCCTCACTGTTCCAGAGTTGTTCTTGTTCATCTAGTGTCAAGTGTTTGTTTATCTTTCTTTCCGTTTCGTTAATTTCGATTGTAGTACTTTGTACAATTTCGTGTTTCTGTCTAATTAGAAGATTAAGTAACTTTCTATGAAAGTTCTCTAATATATTGTTAAGGGCGCTGTCAATCTTATTGGGGGTTGTCCAATTATATTTGAAGATGTTAATAACATTCTTCGTCGCATTGTCCAAAAAATTCGGTATAATACCTGCGTTTTTGCATCTCATAAGGAATGTTATTGTAGATCGAATAGAACTATTGGATAAATTTAATACGGAGAGCACGCCGTAAAAATGGTATACAAAAATATCAAACAACAACATCATTACATCAAGAATCACATCAACAAACGAAAAACTTTGAAGAAACGACAACTGAATGCGAGATCTACAATAACATTCCTTATGAGATGCAAAAACGCAGGTATTATACCGAATTTTTTGGACAATGCGACGAAGAATGTTATTAACATCTTCAAATATAATTGGACAACCCCCAATAAGATTGACAGCGCCCTTAACAATATATTAGAGAACTTTCATAGAAAGTTACTTAATCTTCTAATTAGACAGAAACACGAAATTGTACAAAGTACTACAATCGAAATTAACGAAACGGAAAGAAAGATAAACAAACACTTGACACTAGATGAACAAGAACAACTCTGGAACAGTGAGGACATACTAATCAGTAAGGAGAACGATAATGTGAAATCCAGACATAAGAGGAAATTCGACAATTTAAGGGAGAAACAAAGACAAGAGCTTGACATTATATACAACGACAAGTGGTTTGTGAATAAGACAAGCACAGACATTCCAAAGGAGATAAGATGGCTATTATCACTGGGAGAAAAATACGCAATACCGACTGAGAAGAGTAAATTCCCATTATTCAAAATGATTGCTGATGGAGAGGATTGCATCCAAACCTTGGAAGATAGAGAAGAACAGGAGATAGCGAGAACACAATTTACATCAATGCTGGAAAATCACATAAATAAACAGAATCTAACCAGGAGAGAACGTTACATACTAAGCACAGTGGAACGGACTAAACAATTTTTGCACAAAAATAAGAATATATTAATTTTAAAGGCAGATAAAGGTAATGTTACAGTGGCAATGGAGAAGAAGGACTATGATACTCGGATGAAGACCATTGTAGGAGATATGATGACATATAGGTGGACAAATAAGGATCCGACATCATCTTTACAAAGAAAGAATGGTGATCTAGTGGATGAACTGTTTTTGTGCAATAACATTACTGTGATAGAGAAGAAAAGACTGAAGAATGACGCGGCATCTGCACCAAGAATATATGGACTTCCTAAAATCCACAAGGAAGATTATCCACTTAGACCAATCTGTGCATCAGTAAACTCACCATCTAGTGAGCTTTGCAAATTACTGACAGGTGTTTTGAAAGGACTTACAGAGTCTTCTGTTTACAATGTTAAGGATGCAGTGCAATTTAGGAATAAGGTTAATAACAGTGCAATAGATACGGACGAAAAATTAGTTTCCTTTGATGTGGTATCACTTTTCCCGAGTATACCAGTGGACTACGCGATAGAAATTATTATGGGAAAATGGAACGACATATCGGATAATACAAATATACCAAAGGAACTATTTTTCAGAATTCTAAGATTCTGTATTAAGGAGAACAGATATTTTAAATACAAAGACAAAATCTATATACAATGTAAAGGACTGCCAATGGGTTCACCAGCATCACCTATTGTGGCAGATATTGTGATGGAGGAGCTCCTTAGAACGTGTATGAAGAATCTTGACGAAAAACCTAGGTTATTAACTAAATATGTGGACGACCTTTTTGGGATTGTAAAAATGAGTGCAATGGCAAAGACGTTGGAACAACTGAATTCATTTCACCGCAATATTAAATTTACCATGGAGGAGGAAATGGACGAAAAACTCCCGTACCTAGATACCTTAGTCATTAGAAAACACAACAGGATTAAAATAGACTGGTATCAAAAACCAACAGCGTCGGGAAGAATTATAAACTATAACTCTTGCCAACCAAGGAAAGTGATAATGAATACGGCCCATAATCTTATCGACAGAGTCCTTTCGATTAGCGACGAATCCTTTCATATGGACAATATAAGGAAAATTAGCAACATTCTCGCGAAGAACTCTTTTCCGAAAAATATCATAGCGAGTTTAATACGTAACTATAGGGGAAAAAAACCAAGGGAACGAGAGGAGAATACGAAGATATTCAAAACAATGACATATGTTCCACGGATTGCGGAAAGGATAAAGCATTCTACAATTTATAATAAGGACAAATTTACTCTTGCACATACATCGACAAATACTTTAGGACAATTATTTTCAAAAACCAAGTGTAAACTTGACAAAATGGACAACACCAACGTAATATATAAGATTAGCTGTAAGGGGAATGACCAAGGCACATGCGATCAGGTATACGTTGGAACAACGAAAAATAAACTGAAAACACGAATAGCAGGACACAAATCTGATTTTAAAAATATAACGAAAATGTCAACACAAAAAACAGCACTCACATCCCACTGTGCAGAGAAAAAGCACAAGCCGAATTTGGAGAAAGTTGAAATATTACAAAGAGAGGATAAATATAATAAACGGTACACACTGGAGATGCTACATATAATCAATGTACCAAGAGAGAGAAGAATGAATTACAAAACAGACACGGAAAACTGCGCCAATAGCTATAGACACATAGTTAATAAGAAAATAAGATAATATAATTAGTGCAATATTAAATGTGAGGATGTGTAGACGTCTAATATAATTGTTACTTATTGTAAGTGTTTTTTGTTTCTCTTTGTTATTATGTTGTTTAAGCACAGTGATTGTTATTAATTTTTCGTAATTTGTATTGTTATTCTTGTTACAGCCTTGAGAATGATATCCGTAGGATATCGAAATATTGGAAGTAAATAAATAACATATGGAAAAATTGACCTCAAGCTCGATGAATCTTTTTATTTAATTATAATCAAAAAGGTCGAATAGAACTATTGGATAAATTTAATACGGAGAGCACGCCGTAAAAATGGTATACAAAAATATCAAACAACAACATCATTACATCAAGAATCACATCAACAAACGAAAAACTTTGAAGAAACGACAACTGAATGCGAGATCTACAATAACATTCCTTATGAGATGCAAAAACGCAGGTATTATACCGAATTTTTTGGACAATGCGACGAAGAATGTTATTAACATCTTCAAATATAATTGGACAACCCCCAATAAGATTGACAGCGCCCTTAACAATATATTAGAGAACTTTCATAGAAAGTTACTTAATCTTCTAATTAGACAGAAACACGAAATTGTACAAAGTACTACAATCGAAATTAACGAAACGGAAAGAAAGATAAACAAACACTTGACACTAGATGAACAAGAACAACTCTGGAACAGTGAGGACATACTAATCAGTAAGGAGAACGATAATGTGAAATCCAGACATAAGAGGAAATTCGACAATTTAAGGGAGAAACAAAGACAAGAGCTTGACATTATATACAACGACAAGTGGTTTGTGAATAAGACAAGCACAGACATTCCAAAGGAGATAAGATGGCTATTATCACTGGGAGAAAAATACGCAATACCGACTGAGAAGAGTAAATTCCCATTATTCAAAATGATTGCTGATGGAGAGGATTGCATCCAAACCTTGGAAGATAGAGAAGAACAGGAGATAGCGAGAACACAATTTACATCAATGCTGGAAAATCACATAAATAAACAGAATCTAACCAGGAGAGAACGTTACATACTAAGCACAGTGGAACGGACTAAACAATTTTTGCACAAAAATAAGAATATATTAATTTTAAAGGCAGATAAAGGTAATGTTACAGTGGCAATGGAGAAGAAGGACTATGATACTCGGATGAAGACCATTGTAGGAGATATGATGACATATAGGTGGACAAATAAGGATCCGACATCATCTTTACAAAGAAAGAATGGTGATCTAGTGGATGAACTGTTTTTGTGCAATAACATTACTGTGATAGAGAAGAAAAGACTGAAGAATGACGCGGCATCTGCACCAAGAATATATGGACTTCCTAAAATCCACAAGGAAGATTATCCACTTAGACCAATCTGTGCATCAGTAAACTCACCATCTAGTGAGCTTTGCAAATTACTGACAGGTGTTTTGAAAGGACTTACAGAGTCTTCTGTTTACAATGTTAAGGATGCAGTGCAATTTAGGAATAAGGTTAATAACAGTGCAATAGATACGGACGAAAAATTAGTTTCCTTTGATGTGGTATCACTTTTCCCGAGTATACCAGTGGACTACGCGATAGAAATTATTATGGGAAAATGGAACGACATATCGGATAATACAAATATACCAAAGGAACTATTTTTCAGAATTCTAAGATTCTGTATTAAGGAGAACAGATATTTTAAATACAAAGACAAAATCTATATACAATGTAAAGGACTGCCAATGGGTTCACCAGCATCACCTATTGTGGCAGATATTGTGATGGAGGAGCTCCTTAGAACGTGTATGAAGAATCTTGACGAAAAACCTAGGTTATTAACTAAATATGTGGACGACCTTTTTGGGATTGTAAAAATGAGTGCAATGGCAAAGACGTTGGAACAACTGAATTCATTTCACCGCAATATTAAATTTACCATGGAGGAGGAAATGGACGAAAAACTCCCGTACCTAGATACCTTAGTCATTAGAAAACACAACAAGATTAAAATAGACTGGTATCAAAAACCAACAGCGTCGGGAAGAATTATAAACTATAACTCTTGCCAACCAAGGAAAGTGATAATGAATACGGCCCATAATCTTATCGACAGAGTCCTTTCGATTAGCGACGAATCCTTTCATATGGACAATATAAGGAAAATTAGCAACATTCTCGCGAAGAACTCTTTTCCGAAAAATATCATAGCGAGTTTAATACGTAACTATAGGGGAAAAAAACCAAGGGAACGAGAGGAGAATACGAAGATATTCAAAACAATGACATATGTTCCACGGATTGCGGAAAGGATAAAGCATTCTACAATTTATAATAAGGACAAATTTACTCTTGCACATACATCGACAAATACTTTAGGACAATTATTTTCAAAAACCAAGTGTAAACTTGACAAAATGGACAACACCAACGTAATATATAAGATTAGCTGTAAGGGGAATGACCAAGGCACATGCGATCAGGTATACGTTGGAACAACGAAAAATAAACTGAAAACACGAATAGCAGGACACAAATCTGATTTTAAAAATATAACGAAAATGTCAACACAAAAAACAGCACTCACATCCCACTGTGCAGAGAAAAAGCACAAGCCGAATTTGGAGAAAGTTGAAATATTACAAAGAGAGGATAAATATAATAAACGGTACACACTGGAGATACTACATATAATCAATGTACCAAGAGAGAGAAGAATGAATTACAAAACAGACACGGAAAACTGCGCCAATAGCTATAGACACATAGTTAATAAGAAAATAAGATAATATAATTAGTGCAATATTAAATGTGAGGATGTGTAGACGTCTAATATAATTGTTACTTATTGTAAGTGTTTTTTGTTTCTCTTTGTTATTATGTTGTTTAAGCACAGTGATTGTTATTAATTTTTCGTAATTTGTATTGTTATTCTTGTTACAGCCTTGAGAATGATATCCGTAGGATATCGAAATATTGGAAGTAAATAAATAACATATGGAAAAATTGACCTCAAGCTCGATGAATCTTTTTATTTAATTATAATCAAAAAGGTCGAATAGAACTATTGGATAAATAATTTATTTGTTTTTGTTAGGGATGATGTAGAAATCTTGCTTAACCAATTTCTAAATGAATAGTATATAACAAATACATATATATATATATATTGTCTCGGGGTTGAGTGGGAGAGAAAAGCAATGAAATATTTCAATTTAAGCGACGAAAATATACAAAAAAATGTAAGAAAATTATCAATAGAAATTGTGCCTTCAGGGTTTGATAGTTGATTGAGATTGATGACTTCTTTTTATTGTTCTCTATATACTCAAAATCCACAACGTTAACCATATTTACATTATTTAAACTTACAAATGGAGTGGTCAGCGTAAAAATTACATACTCCTTGCAAATTTGCAACAAGTGCAAATGGGAAGCTACTTGGCTTAAAAATAATTGATCACTAGTTCAAATACAATTTGGAATAATTCGATTACAATTCGTTTTTAAAAAATGTACAATAAATATGATATTCAGTGTATAGAATATATACATATTTATATACAGTGGACGTATACTCTTTATTACGAATTTCCAATTTCTATAGTACGAATAGATGGGCATTTTTTCTATTCGATAGTACGAATGGTGATTTATTATAAGAATTTTTTTTTAATAATGTATGAATATAGTATTTTATTTATATATTTTCACAAAAGTAAATTAATATTTCATTTAAAGTAATAATTAAAATTTAACAATGCATTAAAATTCTCTTCTTAAAAAAAAAAAAAAGGCAACTTCAATAAAATAGGAAAAAATTATTCACAAGCAGCGTCACGCACGTCTTATATCTCGTCAATTTCGTCTGACCAAGATTTCATGTATTCAGCACAAGTGGTTGTTCGTTTAGGACCTCGCACTCAGCATACTTCACAACATCATAAGTGTCATTAGGCTTCATCTTGACAACTTTATAGGGACCTAGATATTTGGCTCTTAGTTTCATTCCGCCTCCAAACTGGGTTCTCTTAATGGCCACAAGGTTTCCAACTTTGTATTTCAAGGCAGGTGGTTGCGAAAATAAGAAAAAATAACACTTTATGCTTGCGAACTAAGAAAAAAAAAACACTTGTTGTTTATTTGAATGATGTTCAAGGTCTGCAAGAATTTTATTTTTAAAACAGTTCAACTTACAAAACTAAAAGACAAAGTGAAGTAAATGTTTACTGTTAACAATTCAGCAAAAGAGAGACATTAAAAAGAGAAGAAAATCAAAAAGCAATATAAAGAATTAAAACGAATTGAAAGAGTGAATTCATTGTTGTGACATAACAATACAGAAAATATTTTGATTTATGAGTATTATATTATAAATATTAAAAAGAACAAAATATATCAATTGTGACTATACATACTGCCCCCGTTGAAAGGGTACTTTCAATAAGCCTTGTCCATGGGTAGAGGAGCAATTTTATTGACAGTTCTTTGGTAAATGCCTTTATTAGTCTTCAAATCGACGACTCGAATTCTGCCATCACGGCCAGGGATTGTTTTGATGACGCGTGCTAGTAGCCATTGCTGTGGAGGTAAATTGTCCTCATAAATCAGTACCAGTCTTCCCTCTTCGATGTTTTTACCAGACTTATACCATTTAGTTTTTTGCTGCAAACTCAAAACGTAATCTCGTAGCCACTGTATCCAAAATTGTTGTTTTAGGTATGTAATGCGTTGCCATCGCTTCAGATAATTAATGTTGTTACAGTTGTCTAAATTTTCGTCCGGCAATGCTAGCAAAGATGATCCGATCAACAAATGAGCAGGTGTTATGGCTTCTCCGTCATTTGGATCATCTGACCGAGCTGCCAAGGGACGTGAATTTAAAATGGCTTCAATTTCAACTAATATGGTTTGGAATTCTTCAAATGTGGTGCCTGCATGGCTCATATTTTTAATCAAAATTATTTTTGCCGACTTAACTGCCGACTCCCATAAACCCCCAAAGTGGGGTGATCGAGGGGGAATGAAGCAGAACTTAAAACCTGTAACCTCGCTGTAATGCATCAGTGCCTCGACGTTGTTGGTGTTGAAAAATTGTTGTTTGAACTCTTGTAGCTTATGATGTGCGCCAACGAAATTTGTAGCGTTGTCATAATAAAGTCGATGAGGTATGCCACGTCTTCCTATAAATCTTTTTAGACATAATAGGAACGTATTCGTTGATAAATCGGAAACTGGTTCAATATGTACAGCCTTAGAAGCGAAACAAATGAATATGGCAACGTAAGTTTTGTATGGAGACTTGCCTCTGATTCTGTTGGAGGTGTAGAATGGGCCACAGAAATCTACACCACACGTTAGGAAAGGACGTTCTGCCCGTAATTGATCCGCTGGAATGTTGCCCATGATTTGCTGCAATAAATGAGGTTTATATTTGAAGCAGTGAATACAGTTTCGAACTACTTGTATGACCAGGCTTCTAGCGTTTACAACCCAAATTAGTTCACGAAGGATCCCAAGCAACACCTTCGGACCGGCATGCAAATGCTTAATGTGAAGGAATTTTACGTACAATATAGTGAATCGATGATCTTTAGGCAGAATCGCTGGGAACTTTGCTTCATATGGAAGCGACAAATTTGATAAACGACCTCCAACTCGTAGGATGCATAGTGTGGTTTTATAGCTGGGCATATCTTGCAGGAAAGGTGATTATTTTTGTAAACTTGGTTGTAGGGTTTTTCCTTTTTCTAAAAGTACGATTTCTTCTTTGTAACTTGATGCTTGTATATCATGGACAATTTTCCAGAAGACTAATTTTAACTCCTCCGATGTAATAAACTTATTTCTTCTACTTTTATGAAAAAGACGATGAACGTAGACGAGGATATAGAGAATACGAAGATATGAAGAATGATTAGCGATGATATGAGAGATTATTGATTGTTCGACGACTAGAGTTTTAAACGATGATTTTCTCATTTCTTCTACTGGTAGATCTTTCGATATAAGATGGCTTGGCCATTGGTCTTCACATTTGTTCAAAAATTCTGGTCCAGTGAACCAGATCGTAGACAGGATCTCCGTAGCGAGACATCCACGCGACACAACATCTGCTGGGTTTTGTTTGGAAGGCACATGCCTCCATGATATGCCGTGTGTGAGATTTTGAATCTCAGGTTGGCGACGAAGCACACAAACGAAGATGAGTGATTTGAAAGCCAAGTTAAAACGATCTTTGAATCTGTCCAAAATATTGCTCGATGATTGTAAATTTGAAATTTGTGTCGAATTTTCTCCCACGTTCTACTTAATAATAGCGCTGCACACAATTCTAATCTCGGTAGTGATTGCTGGACAACTGGAGCGACTTTAGATTTAGCTATAAGTAAGGTTGACTGAAATCCTTTTTGGTTAGGTACACGTACATATATACAACAGCCATACGCCCGCTGAGATGCGTCTGAAAACCCATGGATGTCAAACATCATAATTGGAACTGTTTCAACAAACCTCGGTACTTCTATTGTATTAATAAACGGCAAACTTTTTTCTATTTCATTCCATCGATTTGTCAAACGTTCGTTGAGTTGTGAGTCCCAGTCAAGTTGTTGCATCCACATTTCTTGAATAAGTATTTTACAAGATATGACAATTGGACTTAACAACCCAAGTACGTCAAAAATTCTTGCAATCACTGATAATACTGATCGTTTAGTGGGATTTTCCACTGGTGAGAAATCACATCTAAAACATAATACATCTTGAGTGGGTTTCCAGGCCATTCCTAGTGCCTTGGTGATGTGATCGGCATTGGTTTTAAATTCAATTTTGTCATCTAAGGGAACCATTTTTTTGCAATTTGAGTTCCATTTCGACAGTTGCAAACCAGCTTTATTTAGAATTTCGATTATTTCTGTCTTCTTTTCGAAAAGTTCACGAACAGTTGATGCGCCTGTAAGAAGATCGTCAACGTATAGATCTTCTTTAAGAGTTTTTGAACCCAAAGGAAAGTCGAGCTTGTATGTGTCAGCTATTAAAAATAGGCTTCTGATCGCCAAAAAAGGTGCGGCAGAAGTTCCGTAAGTCACGGTGTTAAGTTGGTAAATTCCAATAGGATCTGATACATTATTTCTCCACAAAATAAGTTGAAAATTGCGATCCCTTTCATCGATGAGAAATTGTCGGTACATTTTGCATATATCGGCTGATAAGACGAATTTGTGAAGGCGAAAATTTAAAATTGTCAGAATCAGCTCTTGCTGGATAGTTGGACCCACCATTAAAGTTCAGCGAAACATTTGTTGAAGTACGGGCTGATGCGTCGAAAACAACTCTGAGCTTAGTTGTTGTACTCTGTGGCCGTAATACTGGGTGGTGTGGAATTACATAATGAGGCTTAGCCAATGCATCAGAACTCACCAAACTCATATGACCAAGTTTAAGATATTCAGTCATAAAGTCAACGTACATTGTTTTTAAAAAATTATCTTTAAGTAGCCATTTTTCAAGGTATGTAAATCGTCGACGAGCCATTTCAAAGGAGTTGCCTAAATGATTTGTAGAAAGTTTAAATGGAAGACGTACCTTTACTCGCGCGCTGTGATCAAAAACTGTATTTTCTAAAAAATGCTGTTCACATTGATTTTCTTCCTCCGTTAAAAGTGGTGACCTTTGAGAAAATTCCTCTATCTCCCAGAAGGATTTTAGCATCGAATCCAATTCTTGGTATGTTGTAATAACGTTGCATACTACGGGTTGAGTAATTTGAATGGAGTCAAATTTGCCACCGACTATCCATCCGAAGGAACTGTTAAGTAACTGAGGTAACCCATCACCAATCGATAATTTTCCATCAAGAATTAAATCAAAAAATATTTCTGAACTTAGCAATACATCTATACGCTGAGGCAAGTAGAATTGAGGGCCTGCAAGCTCAATTCCTCTTGGTATATTCCAGTTACTAATATTCACATGTTGAGTTGGCTGAAGGCCTGAGATAGATTTTGTAACTGCAAATATCGATGTAAATTCTACCTCGTTAATACGCGATTTTAGTGTAGCTGACACCTTGTATCTGAGGTGCGTTCGAATATCTGATACTCCTGCTACTTCTTGAGAAGATTTTATTTTTAGAATTCGAAGGCGATTCACTGTTTCCTGCGTAATAAGATTTATTTCTGAGCAGGAATCCAAAAGAGCTCGTACTTGCTGAAAAATTCCAAAACTATCTTTTATTAGTACTACAGCTGTAGGTAATATACTACGACGATAACCATAGGTGGCTGGCGATGATTTTGTTGTAACGTGGATTACAGCTCTACTCGATGAAGTATTTGATGCTGGCGTTGGTTGAGTGAATTTTGACTGATTCAAAGACGATGACGATGGAAGAACAAACGACTGACGTTGGGGTGTTTGATCTGACGATAAATATAAAGATGATGGTGATTGTGTAATATGTTCATAGCTATTATTATGCAAAGTTGTGTGATGCGATACATGGCAATTACGACAGCGCGATTTCGAAGGACATTTTGCTACCATATGACCTTTACGAAGGCAGTTAATGCACAGTTTGGAGCCTTTTACTAAATCAAAGCGACGAGAGACTGGTAATGCTAAATACGATGTACAAACTCCGATAAAATGTTCCTTGCTTTGGCAATACTCACATAATGTATGAGAAGTCACAAAAGATGTGCTAGAGTTTTTAAATTTATGCCTTGACTTTATTTTATTATCATGAAATCCTTCAGCTTCCTTGGTACGGCTTTCAAGGAACTGACAACGACGGCTAAGGGTGTTGTAACAATCGTCCCACGACGGTAGTGTCTTGTAGTCTTGCTTTTCGTCATATACTGTTTTTGATGGGGAATCAATTTTAGATAGGACTATGTGGATGATAATAGCATCCATAACATCTTGTGGTGATCCTAATGACAATAGAGAACTTCTCAAAGCAGAAACTTTATCTAAAATTGACCGCAACTCCGTAGCATTGGGTTTATTTATTGGCGTAATTGAAAACAGCGAATTCACGTGATCAATAAAAATTAATGTTTTATTGTCATAACGCTCTTTTAAACGATCGAGGGCCTTCTGATAATTATCGTCAATGACTGGATAAGGTTTCACTACAGCAAGGGCTTGGCCACTGAGGCAGTTCAACAAATAGTTGAACTTATCAATTGTAGGAATACACGTTTCCTTGTGAACCAACGTATTAAATGTGCTGATGAAACGCGAATATTCCGAGTATTTGCCGTCGAAATGTGGAAGCTTAAGTTGCGGTAGACGACTTTGATGAGTGAATGGTGGCGTTGTAACGTTTAAAAAGCTGTGATCATCTTGACTAGAAAGACGTTTCTTGTCTAATAAATCTATCATTAACGCTTTTGCGTGCACAAATAGCTCTTCAATGTCTGAGCGGCCTTCATCCGATGGATCCAATCTTTCTATTTGCGTTTGAATATGACTGATGTGCGTAAAATAAGATTCCAAAATTTGTAGGCGGCACTTTATAATAGTGTAGTCTACCGTGGAACCTTCTGTTTCTACTTTAATTTTTAATTTTGTAATATTTCTTTTCATTGCCCCTCGTTGTGATTTTAATGTTGATAAATCTAAGCTTGTAGATGGGGTTTCAATTCCATGTTCGTTACCTTCGTTTGTTTTACTCATTTTGATGTTTAGTACCTTTTATATAATTTAAGTACCAAAAAATACTGTGTGTGCGCAACGTACCAACACTGTTTCAAAAAAAATGCCAGTACTAGTTCCAATAATACAAAGCAGACGACGATTTTGTGTTTGTGTGTGCGTGAATGGTAAAGTATTGTTGACCTTGATGTGTCCCAGCAATGATCTCTCTTACTTTAATATTGAATTGTTATACATAAGTAACGGTGGTTGAAAATACAAAAAAAAAACTCGATGATGATGTATGACCGATGAAATTATAGTTGATAATGATGCGGGAGTCAACAATGACTCTCAATTGTTTGCGAAATTGGTGAATGTAAAATTCTTTTATTAAAATGTTTTTTTTTTTTTTTAATTTCACTATTAGTCTTTAGTCTTTAAACTTTAAACTTATACCCGAATACACTTGATTTAGGACAGTCTGTGTCCTGTCACGGTCGCCAAATTTTATGGTTGCGAAAATAAGAAAAAAGAACACTTTATGCTTGCGAACTAAGAAAAAAAAACACTTGTTGTTTGTTTGAATGATGTTCAAGGTCTGCAAGAATTTTATTTTTAAAGCAGTTCAACTTACAAAACTAAAAGACAAAGTGAAGTAAATGTTTACTGTTAACAATTCAGCAAAAGAGAGACATTAAAAAGAGAAAAAAATCAAAAAGCAATATAAAGAATTAAAACGAATTAAAAGAGTGAATTCATTGTTGTGACATAACAATACAAAAAATATTTTGATTTATGAGTATTATATTATAAATATTAAAAAGAACAAAATATATCAATTGTGACTATACAGCAGGTTTTCCCTTTCGGTTAAAAGTTTTGCAATTCTCGGACTGGACCCTCAAAATCTGCTGCTTGGCTGCGCCTCGTAACTCATTACGTTGATCATCAAAATTAGCTATCACATCCTTTTCAAGTAAATCTTTCAAATAGATGTCATCTTTACTTCGCATCTTCGAACCGACCAATAGTTGAAATGGTGTTGTGTTGATACTTCGGTGATACATCGAATTAATCGTCTGTTGAACTCTATTGACATATTTGTGCCATTTGCTGGGATCTTTAACACTCAATTTAGCTAAAACGGAAATTATGGTACTGTTGAGCCTTTCGCTTTGTCCGTTAGCTCCCGGTAGACCGGTAGTGATCAATATGTGCCTGATGTTCTCGTCCTTGCAATAAATTCTGAAGTCATCACTGGTGAACGCCGATCCACGGTCGGAAACTATTTGGAAGAGGTTCCCGAATATGGCACTCTGCATCTGCAAGCGTGTAATCGCGTCTTTAGCTGAGGTCGTCTTGGTTGGGTATAGCCAGCAAAACTTCGTGAATGAATCTATTACTGCAAAAATGTGCTTATAAATTTTACTGGTTGATTCAAGTGGGCCTAAGTAGTCCTCATGGTAAGTATGTAGGGGTACGTCTTCTTTCGGTATGGGGTGAAGTTCTATTTCGTACTCACCTCTCTTACGATTGGCTATAACACAAGGAATACAATTCGCAATGCACCTGTTAATATTCTCCTCCAATTTAGGTAAAAAATACTCGCTGAGAATTAACTCTTTTGTCTTCTTCAACAATTCACAGTCATCAACAATCTTGTACAAAACGTCGGACTTCAATAAGTAATCCTAGTATGTTGACTTTTCCTTCAATATTTCTCGGATAGTGCTTAATTCTTCGTCCTGCTCTTGCAGTCTTACAATTTTGGTAGACAAGCCATCTTGCGTTATCATCATTATTGGGTTTCGGCTCAAAGCGTCGACGTGCCTCATCTGTGTTCCGGGACGGTGTTCAACAACATGTAGGAACAATATCCATCTTGCTACTCTCGTGGAAAGGTCTTTTTTGTCTAAAGTTTTGGTAAAAGTGTTACAGTCTGTAACCAATTTAAACTTAACACCAATAGGATACACACGGAACTTCTTAAGGGCTTCTATGACTGCTAAAACTTCAAGTTCGTAGCTAGTATACTTTCGTTCAGGATCAGTTGTCCTTCTGCTCATGTAATAAATGGGATGTAATCATCAGGACTTTTTTGTAACAGTACATCACCATATCCGTCGATTGAGGCGTCTGTATGCACTTCTGTCTCACAATTCGGGTTATAGATTCTTAAAACTGGGTTTTTACTCATAATAGTTTTCAAAGCGTCAAACGATATCAACTGTTCAACTACGAATTGGAACTTAGCGTTCTTTTTCTTCGAATCGGTAAGTGGTTTTGGGGTCATGGAAAAGTTCGAGATAAATTTTCTGAAGTACCCGACCAAACCAAGAAAACTTTCCAATTGCTTCATATTCCGCGGTACTGTGTATTTTATCATGGCTATCGTCTTATCCGATGATGAATTGAATTCTTTTCTTCAAAAAATGGCACTTCTTCACATTGATTCAAGACCATAATCTCTACATAGCTCCAAAACTTTCTGTAAATTTTTCAGCGGGTCGTTCTCGTTCTCTGCTGGTATTATGATGTCGTCCACGTAGGGTAAAGCTATACCCTGTCGTGTCAGGTCTCGGAAAAGAGCGTTAACGTGTCGTTGAAATACTCCTGGGGAATTTGAAAGACCGAAAAGTACTTTCTTACACTGGTATTGTCCATTATGGGTTACGAAGGATGTATACTTCCTACTATCCTCGTGCACGGAAACATGGAAAAATCCATTACGTAGATCTATCTATCTTCGCCTGCTGTAAACGATCTAACTGGTACTCAATTAATGGAAGTGGGTAACGATCCTTTATGATGATCCTATTCATTCGTCTGAAATCTATACATAGTCTAGGTGTTGAATCTCGTTTCTTCGCCAAAACAATTGGATTGCAGAATTCGGATTCTGATGGTTCAATAATGTCCTCACTTAACCATTTCTCGATCTGATCTTCAACAATTGCCCTCTCCTTCAACGGTAGACGTCATGGGTTGCAATAGATCGGAGTTTCATCTTTAAGGACTATACGCATTTCCACATTCGTTGTTTTTGTCTTAGCCGGTTCATAATTTTCAATCATCTCAGTCACCATTACCTTAACATTCTCACTAGCTGTCTCGTCAATATCCACATCAGGTTTCTCTACGAGGTCTATTCTCATGATCGTGTGAACGTCGTCATTCTTTGTGAATTTCGTAATATTAAGACCTTCGGGTCGTACGTCGGCTAATAGACAAAATGGTTTGCCTAACACTACACTAACATCCATACAATCATCGGGTACGACATGAAACGTTAGGTTGAAGTCCTCCTCAACAATGGTCACCAAAAAATCAGCATTGCCGATAGGTTTAATCAAATTATCTCCCCTGTTGTGTCCAAAACCGCTCAAATAAAATTTCGATTCCTTTAAGGTATAGTCCGGTGATGATTTCTCTAATTTTCTGAATATTGATTTTCGCATAACGTTAAATTTGCTGCCGGTGTCGAAAAGAGCGTTCGTTGTTATGTTACTAATTTTAATTATCTTTATCATGATGTCATCCTCGTACTTATTTAGTAACCGAATATTATTGGACTCACCTTTTTTCCGCGGAGATGTGGCCAAATTTTTCGCAACTAAAACATTTGGTACCTTTGGATTTGTTATCGCAATTAATAGACTTATGACCATTAGCACCGCAATTAAAACACTTCAAACAAAGCACGACTACCCCTCACTGGAAAACCAGCCAGAAAGTTTGATAAACGAGGCTGTTCTTGACGTCAATGGACAATAGCTCCGTCAAGTTGACAAGGGTTGGACAGCTAAATAACCCATATCTGTATCTTCCAAGAGATGGGCATTGGCATAAAAAGTGGATAACAGTCTCATCTTCCTCAGCGGATCTGCATCTACGGCAGAAATCGTTAAATGGGAGCCGCAATCTTTCCGCGTGTCTACACATGACAGTGACCTGTAAGCATGGCCACTGTGATCGCGATGATGTTACGACCAAGTCCAAGTAACTGGTTGGTGCGCCTTCTATCCATTGAGGGCCAAGTGAACCTAGCGGTGGAGCAGGTCTCCTCATTGATCCAGTATAGGTTGGCGTCCCGGGAGAATTTCCGCGCAATGGCCGATCGTTCCTGATCGGGATTAGGAACTTGGAACTCCTGTCAAAACAGTACTCCACAGGGAGATAATCGATATACGGTGGGGCCATCGGGTCAATCTCCAAAATAGAGGAGTGACCAAAGAGGACGACGCGCCAATGAGACATGGTCGCAGTGAACTTAGCCACCTGTTTAGACAGGAGCTCAGTAGGAAGCCAGTTAAGCATAGGGAACAGGGCTTTTGAGGGGGTGGTGCGTAGAGCAGCAGTGATGCAGGGGTCTGACATTATTCCGCTTGTCCAGAGCAGTCCATCAGAAGGCAAGGTCAGGATCTGATTAGACAATGGATCAACGCGATATACGCCTAGAAGGAGAAAGACTACGAGCATCAATATCTAGACCTGCTTGGACACTGGCACAACGCATTACTCGAATTCAGATTTAGTGATGTAGAGCCACAACATTAGTATACACCGAAGTTTTGAATGAACGAAACGAATGTCTTGATGATCAAAGAATACGACAATCTGCTTCAAGAGCTGTTGAGATATCTGAGGAGCAAGATCAACGATTTATTTTGAATATTTATATTTCATATCGATTGGAGTAGCGAAGCACACCGGGTTTTAGCTAGTACTTTGAATTGTTGAATTGTTGGTATGATCAATTTCCGACAGATGGCGCCACTGAGAATTACTAAAAATGAATTAAATAGTAAACTGTGATTTGATCATTTCATGATCTTTAGCAAAGTTGTTGCGCATGAGCCGACGAAGATTTCGAAGTTGATATAACCAATTTCTGACAGGTGGAGCTGCTAAAAATTAATTAAATCCTTAACTGTTCATTTGATTATATTTTGATCTTTGGCAAAGTTGTTGCGACTGAGACGACGAAGGTTTATAAGTTGGTATGACCAAATTTCGTCAGGCGCGGAAAATGACTAAAAATGCATTAAATCGTAAACTGTGCATTTGATAATGTTACTTTGGCTTTCTTCATTTACTTTTTGTTGCACATAAAAATTTATCAAAAACCGTTATAATTGGTTTGTACATTCTCTTTAAATCGTTGATTTGTTACAGAGAACGGTTTGATTGGTTAATTTTGAATTTTGAATACAATCACAAAAAACGAATCTCATGTTGACAGTACAAATCAATTTCGTAAAGCCATACATGTCATGATTCACAAAACGGAGTGTAACGAAAAATGGTGCTTGCATTGCATGCCTTCTACAAATGTAAACGAATACTCCCAAAAGCAACGAATACTTAACGATTGGTACGAATGGTTAACGATTGGTATGAATGGTTTCAATGCCGATCGCATATACATACTAGCGTGTATACGTGTGTGCATGTGTGTATAGATACATACAGACATAATTGGCCATTACAACCCTTCAGTCAGGATTACGACCTGGCTTCTCACACCACTTATGTTGTGTGCGTTAATTTTATACATGAGTGGCGGGACCTACAGTTTAAATTCGACTCCGAACGACAGATTTTTGAGAAGCTTTTCATGGCAATTTTTACTCTCAGAGTCTTTGCCAGAAATCTGCTGAGAGGAAGTCGCCGAAGAACTATTTTTCGTTTTGTTGTCTGACCTGGGATTCGAACCCGGGCCTTTTGTCTAATAAGCCAACACACTACCCACTAGACCACGGCCATTATACTCATTTGAGTCTTTCAAAAAATGTGTGTATACATACATTGCCAAATAAAATAATAAACAAACTGAAAGATGTCTTGTTTTCACAAAATAGCCTGTGGAAAAAAATATTACCGTTTGTTTTATTGAAGGATAAGAACATGTGTTTTATTGTTGTCGATTCATTCACTCAAAGCAACGAATACTGGACGAATGGTGTGAATGTTTTTAGTTATTTCAGGTCGCATTGAATTATTTCGTTGCTTGTTGAATAACGTCATAACAAAGAGTGATTAAACAAACGACAATGCACATTTTTATTATTGTCGAGTAAAAGCAATGAATCTGCGAATGGTCAGCAAATGTGAATGGTCTCTTTCTGTTCTCTGATTCGTTAGCGCAGTTTTGACAGTTGAATTCACTAAGCAAAAACAATAAATTCATATGGTATTTGTTGCTGTTGTACATTTTATTTTACCAATTTGAAATAACATTTGCGTATTTTTGACTCATTGAACATACTCTTTGTTGGCACTTGCTTTGTTTGTTTATCTTTCGTCTAAATCGAAAAAGGTTATCAAGTACTAAAAATTTGGGGTTCATTTAATTTGCGTGTTTTATTTAACTTGCTAAATGTTTTTAAATAAATGCTTTTTGATCCAAACTACCAAAAATCAATTTTACCTACCATCCTACTAAATTAAAAAAATCCTACCAAATTTGATAGGAATAGCCCAAAACGGCAACGCTGTTAGTAAGTAAGAGAGCGGAAATAAATTGAGAGAATTTATTAATTTACAGCCATAGAAAAGTGTTAGTGATATAAGCTATTTTGATTTTCATTTCAACAACATACATTAAGCTATCAATCCTTGGCTTAATAATTTTAGATCAATCAAATAAAATAATTTATTTTATAATAAAATAACATAAAGCTATCCATCTTTGGCTTAAAAATTAGACCATGTGCAATATATAAAAAAAAATAAAAAACCCTTTTTTCATTAATAGAAAAAAGCGAGAATTCCAAAGCATTTAAAAATAATTACACTATGCAACAAAATAACAAAAAAAAAACAAAAAAAAATGAAATACGCCCAGCGAATGACATAGAACATTTTCAACATAAAATATTTTTTGAGTGTCATTCTGAAATAAAATAAAAAAATAAATAAAGAATAAGCATCCGTCACACATGTCATCTTGTCGCAATCTGATCGACAATTAAATCAAAAAGCACAATAATGCGTATGGGTTCCCTCTGCACAAATGTGAGAGCGGGACGTAATGTTAAAAAAACTTTGGTGAGGGCAGGTCGTAATGTTACAACCCGCCATAAGAAATTTTAATTCTACATAATGCGCATTCTTTATATTCATATTCTTTGGTATAACTCATTTCCGTAAAATATGAATCACAAATTTGAAAAACTTTAATTTTGGAAAATTTTTAAAAATGCTGTTGTTTGTTCTCTGACATTTAATTTTTAATTAGTGACGTAGCAACGCGCGCAGGGTACAGCTAGTTCCTAATAAAATAACCTCTGTGCCTGTCCCAATCATTATTCAGACAATTTATTTAGCCCATATGGAACAATTTCCTGATTTCATATCTTGTATTACTGAGTAAAGTGTTTATGGAAATACAAAAGCTTAAAAATTTATCCACATTTACCATAGATAATGCTGTCGTCTCACTTATAGTAACAAGCAGATAGTAGGATGATCCTCCTCTTAGAGGATACTGCCAGTCTTTCCACGGCAACACCACGAGGAATAAGTAGCATATTTTTGCAGATCACTCTGATCTTAAAAAAAACCTCTTTGAACCATGGTATAAAATAAGTAAACTAAATTAATAGTGTAGTAGTAGTAGAAAATATCATTTAGTAAAGAGAAATATAGCTATGACTCTTAAATGTTTATATCTTTAAAAGCTTTTTTGAACTCCTACACATGAGTGGTTTATTAAATAAGAAACGATAGAGAGCAAGTAAAATCGTAAAAGTTCTTAAAAATTCTTCCTTCAACAGTAAATCTTAAATATCTTAAGAATATTTAGGAGTTTAAAAATTTCGTTTATACAATTTTAATATTTTTACATTTTCTGATTTTTATTGAATTTTTTGTTACAGGGTTCTGCTTTATCTTGTACTCATGATCTCTTCCAAGCGCTTGTTCAGACGAATCTCCCGAACTTGGACTACCACTCATTGCTGAAGAAACTCATGGAACCTGTAATGATTGAACCCAATTCTGCAGGTATATGTCACAATACCAGTCATGATCAACTTCACAAACAAGCCTACCATTCATTGGCTAAGTGCGTCGCAGCTTTAACTCAGCAATGTCCTGATGAGGCTATTCCTTTAGCTACGCAATTATTGGGGGATCTTCAAAAGAGAACAGTAATTGGGGATACACAGCTCGTGTTTTGCTTACTGGCAATCGGAGAAATTGGAAGACATTTTGACTTAAGTTCTATTCCTTCATTACCTCAAACTATTATAGAATGCTTCAGTGCCACATCAGAAGACGTTAAAGCAGCAGCGAGCCATGCTCTTGGAGCCGTTGCTGTAGGAAGCTTACAAACATTTTTACCGCTTATTTTAAATGAAATTGAAGCTCAACCTCGACGACAATATTTACTATTGCACTCATTAAAGGAAGTTATATCCTCCCTTTCAATTACGCCAAATGGTCTTTCCCAGTTGCTACCTTCTGTTCCATCCATATGGGAGCAATTGTTTAAACATTGTGAATGCCAGGAGGAGGGTTCTCGCAACGTTGTTGCAGAGTGTTTAGGCAAATTAGTTCTTGTTAGTCCAGATGAATTGTTGCCAAGACTTCAGGAAGCTCTCGTATCAGAAAGCCCACTTATGCGCACTGTTGTAGTATCTGCAATTAAATTCACCATTTCCGACCAACCTCAAGCAATTGACGTTCTTCTTAAACAAAATATCGGAAAATTTTTATTTTTATTACGAGACCCGGAGCCTTCAGTTCGAAGAGTTGCATTAGTTGCATTTAATTCTGCTGTTCATAATAAACCAAGTCTTGTGAGAGATTTACTTCCTACACTTTTACCATGGTTATATTCTGAAACAAAAGTGAAGGCAAGTAAAGTATTTTTTATTTATAATATAATTTAATATTTATAATATTTTTTTATAGAGCGAACTTATAAGAGAAGTGGAAATGGGTCCCTTCAAGCACACTGTTGATGATGGGTTAGATATTAGGAAAGCGGCGTTTGAATGTATGTACACATTGTTGGAACAGGGATTAGAACGAGTAGATGTTATGCAATTCTTAGATCACGTACAAGCTGGACTTTGTGATCACTATGATATAAAGATGTTAACTTATCTTATGACCGCTCGTTTAGCTGTTATTTGCCCTGAAGCTGTTCTACTTCGTAAGTATTTTAATTCAGGTTTTAATTTTAAATGGGATACAGTGTAATGTTTCTCCTTTTATTTTTTATATAGAATATATTATAATAAATTATTTAAATAGTATTTCAATTTTAAGATATCGTCGTTAACATTTTTCGAACAAATTGCAAGAAATGTTTGAAGTAATCCTATTATTTACATTAATATTCAAACATATGATTTGTAAATTAGAGTACTAGAATATTTCATAGAACAAGAGCTTTTCAAAATATTTAATTAAAAATATCAGATATTCATCGCATTGCTATCATTCTAAAATTATTGAAAGTTGAAACTTAGAACTTTCGAATTTCCGAGTAAATTTTTCTTGTCTAGGATAAAAATTTCAGAACTTAGATGAGTTGATATTGAATTGTCTAACCTAGGGTTATGCTCAATACATAATCCCTCTCCAATAGGCGAAAACTGGTCTTGTATGATGACTTTCTTCAGACTGCTGAGGACTAGGCAACAGAACGGATACAAATTCAGCTTTTGGCCGTAATCGAATATTTACTGCCTAAACGTCACATTACCAAGATTAAGGGCCATTATTACAACTTCCCGTTAAAGTTGGCGTTAGTTAAAGGTACCTTTAGCTAAAGTGAACTGCAAAGTTGCCTTTAACTTATTTTAGTTATTATAAATTACAGATAAAACAAAATTAACTTTTTCAAAAATATGGCAGCCGCGGAAGTCGAAAGAACTGCTAAATTAAACAAGTTTTTTTTAACGCAGTGACAACAGCGAACTTCGTTGTTTTTTTTTTTTTGTGTTGTGTATGCTAATTTTATTTAAATTTGAAATTGCCATATCGAAAATAGTATATGATATGGCAAGTTGAAGCATAAAAGTGACCTTTAAATGTGAAAGGTAGGATAACCTTCCTTTAGCTTAACGCTGACTTCTATCTTATTGGGTACTTGTAATAATGAAAAACAATTTATCTCTCCGTTAAAATCCTCCCTTTAGTTAACAGCAAGTTGTAATAATGGCCCTAAACTTCATAAGTTGTTCAGACACCATCTTCTTTAGACGTGAGTTGAGAAACTGCAATGATCTTTTTCGAAATAACATTAAAATTTTATTTTTTTTCTGCTCATTCTCTTAATTGAATTTGCAACATTTTTATTTTTTCCAATTTGATTAATTAGATATAAAATACAATTCAATTCTTTATTCCTAGTAATATATACATTCTTTTTCATCTAAATAAATAATATACATATGTATACATAAATAGTTCAAGTTATTTCTTTTTCTTCTTAATAGTTATTTATTTGAATATTTTCTTTTTTTCAAATTTTTTGTCGTTTTTGCTAAAACCAACTTACATCTACCTACTAGCTAGCTATACATATGTACATAATTGGTCATTACATCCCTTCAGTCAGGATTATTGACCTAGTTTCCTATGCTGATGTTAAATCATTAATATATGGGTATTCAGATCCTAGCATCTAGGATAAATTTTATATGTCAACCTATTAACCTTTAATGTAACAAGTTCGATATTCGCAATTGTATATAGTAGTCTAGCTGTTGAAAAAAAACCAAGGAAGGTTAAAAATCAGTTTTAATAATTTGGCATGGAAAATGACTTTGAAAATTAATACTTTATTTTCAATAGATAGACTCGAGTTTCTGTTCATAAAGGTATGTAGTACACGAACATTTACTATATTTCATTTTCATGTCAAGTATTACACCTAAGTATTTGACGCTCTGTTCCTGTTGAACTTCTTTATTTAAAAATATTATATTGCCTTAAGGAGTAAAACAAGCTTTCAGTTTTCTGGTAAAATATATTACTTTTGTTTTACTTTCATTTAGTATTGTCTTCCACTTATTAAAATAATTAAACACTTTGTTTAATGCTATTTGTAAGTTAGCACTAATATTTGAATAGAGTATGTCTGAGCATAAGATAGCAGTGTCGTCTGCAAATACGGAAATGTTTCAATTTCCTAGTTGAGAAAAATCAGACATTCACTAGTGGCATAAACTAAAGCAACTGATTTAATATTTTGACATTTCCATATGAATCGTGTAAAAAACAATTCTAAAAATTTTTAAAAATTTTTTAGCTCAAGGAAAATAAAATAATTATTAAAATGTCTAAAATTTAGGTGGCCAAAACTAAATTACTAAAAACTTACCGTTATATTTTTTTACTCTCTTTTACTATTTATTAATTCTTTACATTCTCTATTAATGTTACGAAAAAACTTTTTTTTAAGTGAGTAAATTTCTGTATATAGCGTTATAAAGTCGGTGTACTCAAGCGAGTACAGAGGAAACGAATGGGTTAATATTCGTATATATACATAGCTATTGGAGGTATTCCGATTCTAAAGGCCAAAAACGGATAAATTGAGTATATAGCCAATCACGCCTGAACCAATTTTCTTGAAATTTTGGATATAGAACGAGCTTGTGTCGGTTCTGGTTATATGCTATAAATCTTTTCAAAATTTCGGCTAAAAGGGGAGAAAAAATGGGACAAAGGGAGAAAAAATGGTAACATGAAATTTTTTACGACTTAGCTTGGTTAAGTTTCCCAAATAGCTGTTGGAGGTATTTCGTTTCTAAAGTTGGACCGAAATGGATCCAAAAAGGAGGAAAGGGGCGAAAAAATCACCCGCTCAACGCCGGGTACAATCAGCTAGAAATTTTATATACATCTAACGGAATTTTTATCTTTTATTTCACTATTTTTTATTTTGCTAATATAAACATTTAATTCACGCACCAAAGTGCTCTTGTATACTGGCTATACCGCCAATAAATACTTATAGTTATTTGAGATGCAAAATTGCCTGAGTCATTAGGCTATGACAATCTCTACTCATAACAATAACCAACTGTTTTTGTTTTGCAGAGTATGGTGAGTGTTCAAAATTAAAACCATACAACATTTGTTACACTCATTCTGGTATTTACATATATCCATTGTAACTGAGATGTGCAAGGTACAGCTGTTTTGACAACATTTTAAATTACAGCTTTGCACGTCTATAATATATACATTAGGCTGGTTCATATATGGCACTTTTTTATTTTTTATTATTTTGATGTGGGCCAACCTGAATATATATTAAGTACAGTGAAAAAATAACACATGATTTTTTAAAAATTTTTGTATTAAGATTTAGGGGTCGCTACCGGCCTTCAAACTTTGACGTTTAAAAAAAAAACTTGCTGCCTTTATATATTCTTCCATTTGAGTGTCCTTAAAAAAATGAATTTTATGCACACCATTATTGAATATTTTCAAAAAAGAGGGACAATTTTTTCGGAATATTTACTGAGACGGCTAAGCGACTTTTGTCCGATCGTCCTTCCGATTGTAATATTAAATTAAATAGCAAGATTGAATTCAAAAATAATAAAGATATTGGGTTTAAAATATATAAAAATACTTTTAATTTATCATGGTGTTGAGACCTAGGTTCTCACAATTTTCCCAAGTGCCCGCCCCTGAAGCACTGAAATATAGATTACTTATTTATATATTTTTTGGAATTTTTCAAATTGTTAGAGAATTATGTGTTTTCTTTACAAAATTTTTTCTTTACAAACTTTAAAACGGGAATTTCTGATCAATTCGTTTTTATATTGTAAGGAGGTTGGTCTGCACACGCGCACGTTTTCTTAAGAGCCTGGTTGTGGGTTGTGCTCTTCTTCTTTGGCTGGAGTCAACAGCAATCACTTTAAGGTTGTCGTTATCAGGGCGTTCGACAGATAGCCCACGGGGTATTACACTATCTGAAATTAAACGACAAACACGCAACAGGGAGAAAACAAGAGACCGAATTAGTTTTGCTCTTAGTAAGGGTTAGAAAGCCGCATGGGCTTCACACTTGGCCATATTAGAACGCCATTGGGAGTTCGAATTTCGGCCACTCACACTCCGAATTAGGGACAAAATAAACCTGTTCGATTCAATTAAAGTTTTGAGTTAATTGTCATACAGAAGACAATATGATCGACACCAACGAAATTTCCTAGATGATTTTTCTTACGAGTGAAAATCATCATAGGCCATCAACCTTATGTGGAGATTTCATGTGATTCCAACTGTCAGTGCCTACCTGGTCCACGATAAACGATACTCGATTTGCCGAAAAAGTTTGCCAATGGCACGGGGGTTTTGAAACCAGGACAGAACGATAGTCGAATCTGTCCCACAAAGGTAAAATTCAGCTTCTTACGAAGTGTAAATACCATCTTTTGCCAATAGAGTTGCATCGCAGAGCTGTCAACGGGGTAAAGTTTACACTTATACAGACACAACTTTGCTTTGGCAGCGAGCAAGTGGGTGATAAATTCACCAGTCGGAGTTAGGACTCTACTATACGGAATGGCAGCATATGCTTTCTCAGAAGCATCACAAATTGCATGAAGTACTTCACGCTGAGGGTTAAAATTAACCCAACGGGGGATGTTAATCCTGCCGATGTACGAATAATCATCGACAAACTCGAGCCATCTGTTAAACGTCATGGGTTCCAAATATTCGCCACAATCTGTTCTGCTTTTACAACTTTGTCGCATAACAATCTTAGCAACTACGATTATAGGTGCCACTCACCCAACGGGGTCAAATAGCTTTGGCTATTTGAAAAAGACAGAGAGTTTTGTGACTACAGGGAGATAGGGCGTTGGAGCTGGCTTGAAGCTAACTGTATCAATGCTCGCATTCCAACGTAAACCCAGAGTTTAAGCGGTGCTGGCGTCTGACAATTTTAAAAATTGGGAATCTAAGTGGATGTTCGGGTAGCACTAGAGAAAAGATGTGTGACGGGAGTTAAAACGATATGATGGGGTAAATACTAAATTGGGATAGGGATGTAATAAAATAGAGTCAGGGTCGATTTCCAGTGTGTGATTTAGGGAAAGGTATTCTCCAATTACTTCCTCGTATGAGGTTTTAATCTCGGGGCTCTGTAGCGATCAGATTTCATATTCTGAGCAAACATTTCTTTACGTGGTAGACCAAGACTCAAGTTTGCAGGGAGTTTGGACTTAAAGGGTAACGAATTTAACTGACGTGTTTTGCCAGTTACAATCCAACCAAAAACGGTCTGTTGCGCGATCAAAGAGTTTTTAGGGTCTTTTCGAAATCCGGAAAGCATTATCTGGGGGTATACATCTCCACCCAATAGCAAATCCATGTGCGCATATTTAAAATCTGTTAACGGGAGATCGGGTGCATCTATTTCAGCACATTTCGCGAACGAGCATGTGGGTAATTGACCAGTGAGCTTTTCGACAATATATGCCTCTGTAGTCAATTTAAACGATGGATCGATAGGAGATCCTAGCGTAATAACACAAACTTTTTCAGAGTTTGCTACCACTGCGCCATTAAGGCCCACAATAGTGGCAGCAGGTGCCGAATATATGGGAAGATCTAGCTTCCGTTGCAACTCCTGAGAGATGAAAGTAGCTTGAGACGCTGGGTCTATCAGAGCTCTCGCGGAAAATATAGCATTATCTAATTCCATGTTAACATTAGCAGTCCCTAACAGAACTGTTGAAGACGGGGTGGACTGTAGACGCGTAGCGAAATTGTAGAAAGAACGGGTAGTAGGGGGTGTCGATGAACAATTATCCACTTTATTTCGGTTTTCTGCTGGAGGCCAAAGAGCGATTTGGGGAAAACGGATTAATGGGGCTAGTTTCAGCTCTCGGTCTCTCCCGGGTATAAGATTCGCTACGGTGAAGTAGCGAATGATGTTTTTGTTTGCAAATATAGCAAACGTTAGAGCTATGGCATCTTTTCGACTCAAGGGAAATGGCCAAACAATTAGTGCAACATTTATGTGTTTTAACACATAATAAGCGTTCGATAACCGGCATTCTCAGAAAATCAGAATACAGACGAATAGGGTGGTTCTGATTACAAATCAGACAATTTCCACGGGGTATAACAGGGACGACAGTCTTATAAGTTTCGAATTTTCGAGGGCTATGAGAATTGCCCTGGCTATCATTTTGAACTGCCGATTGGGTAAAATTATAGCTGCCGATAATGTTCGAAACTGATTCCAGAGTTCGGTATCTGGCAGTCAGGAATTCATCCATTTTTCTCCACTTGGTGTCCCAAAGACCTAGGGTATATTCGGGAAGTTTAATGGAGCAAATGTACATAAAAATGATGTCCCAATTTTGAGTCTCTATGCCCAGCAACGACAAATTCGTTATACAATCATTAATTGTTCGTTGCAAACTTTTAATGGAAGGGCCAGATTCTTTGGATATCGAAGGGAGGTTGAACAGAGTTTTCAATTGAGAATTAGTCAATACTCTTTTATTCTCGTAACGATCGACGAGATTTTGTCAAGCCATGTCGAGACCATCATTCGTCATGGGGCAAGTACGAATTATATCCCTCGCCTCACCTTCAGTTTTTTGCAAAAGATAGTACATCTTTTGAATATTTCCAATATGGGTGTTAGTACCGTAAATGGCCGAGAACATATCTCTAAATGTTGGCCACGAAGCGTAATCGCCACATGGGGGAAGGTGAATGGAGATGGTACTACTAATCGGTTTCGCGGCCTTACTCTTAAGGCTATCAATCCATCAATAAATGAGGCGGATTGAAAATACAGAGTATATCCGGACATATACTAGGCCCTCGCGTCCTTTGTTGAGACTTTCGTGTCATCGGCATTTTCCAACAAGTCGTCGTAAGTGTCGAAAGACTTCCCACAAACGGGTCAACTCCTGCCGATGAACACCTAGAGAGTGAACCGAATGTTCCTCTCGCGGAATAGCCTGAATAAAGCTTTCCAAATCTGTTAAACGATTGTAATTCCTATTTAAGTTCTTTAACGCGGCAAATTTACTAAAATTCGGGTTCCTTTCTAATTCAATAATAATAAATAATAAGATAGGGTTCAAAAATTTTAAGTAATTAATTCAAAAGTTCACGAAAAACTTTAAAGTAGAAAAGCGCCAAGGAATATGTTTACTTGAAGAAAATTTAAAGTTCAAATATAATTGAACACTTTCGATACGAAAATTTAAAGAAATATTCGCGATAGGTTCCGAAAAGGTAAAAAAGTTTTGTAAAATTTCCGTAACAAAATTCAAAAAGAATCGAAAAATTTAAATATAGTTTGATGAGAATATTAATTTCAAAAATATCAAAAAATATTTGTTAAATATTAGTAGAAAATCGAATTAAAATATAAATTTGAAAAGTCAATCAAAAATACTAAAACAGTATTGATTTTAATCAAAAATATTCAAAGAAAATTGTATTTATATTATTTTAGTGTAAGAATATAATATACGACAATATCACAATAAAAGCACAATATATTTAATAAGAAAGCGGCCACCTTAATTTGCGACAATCTTCAAACTGTTTATTAAAAAAAGTATGCAACAGCAACACCACGGCAAATATAATACACTGTGTTGTTTGTATATTTTCGATTTGTTTACTTTTTATGCTTTTCTTTTGTCTGTATATTCTTACACTTTCACTGCACTATTATATTCTTTATAAATAAATAAATTGTTTCGCACCATAAAAAATGTATTTTACATACCTTGTAAAACAATTAAAATAATACCAAATTATATTAAAAACTTTTGATGCGGAGACAAGGGTGTGAATAATCCACCAAAAATACCAAATATGGCGACCCTTGAGATAATCTAAAAAGAAAATCTCGTCCAATATATTATTTTATTTGGGGGTTGATCCGGCTCGATTGGACCAAATGTTTCGGGGGGGTGCAGGGTAAATTATAAAATAAAATATTAGACTAGAAAACGGGGAAATAAAATACAAAATTATTAGTGTTAAATAATCAAATTATTATTTAATGTGTACATAAACGTACCTTCGGGTTGGGCGGTGGATCGTGTAATGATCTCTTTTCCATTATATTCTTAACAATTCACAATTAACAAACATGGTTGTAAAAGTACTTAAAACTAAACTTAACATTAGGGTGGCCAGCGTGAACAGTTAGCAATATTATATTCAGATCTTGCTAAAGCATAATTTTAACAATAAATAGACTGATATTTCGTATAGTATTTATTTTTCTTATTTTTAATGTTTATTAAGTGCCGACTATTCCATGGTGGACCTCCATTGTAGCATGATTAATTTTAGGAAATTTAAACTAATAGCGTTGTGTAAAATGGCATAGACATTCGATACAATATTATGAAAATTATTGCCGCAAGTTCGGAATCCCAGTTAACATTAGATAACATACCATTAAGTCCACTGTAATTAGTGCGAGGAAAGCAATAATATTTGTTATGATTAACAATTTGTTTGCTAGCCGAACTATGTGTTACAGATACCTCAATAATCACCGTTTTTCCAGTTGTCGACGTTAATGTCGCCATCGTTTTCGAGATAATGTCACGTCGTTTCAACGTCGATAGCAATTTAACCTTGACAACCTTGACTATTTATCGTTTATGTCAACGAATCAGATACACATCTCTACATACTTTAATAAGCTGTGTGATTTGATTGTTATTAAAAAACAAAATTATTAAAAATTAAAACTGTTTTTTGTTTGTGAAATAAATTCAAACTCAAGTGCTGACGAAAAAACAAAATCTTATATTGGAACGCAAACTTCTGAGACAGAAATTTAATATATTTAACCTACCGGACAGAATGACAGAATTAAAAAAAGAAATAAAACTGGTTTTCCTGGCGTTCTTGGTTGTGTCAATGGAACACATATCAAAATGATTGCAAGTTTGCAAAATATTTCATTATATATTGTAATTACTGGAAATAGTGCATCTGCGAAATCCTATTGCAAGAGAAGGATTCTTCTCCAATTCCTCCACTAATTTGTCAAATAGGATTGTATTTGTTATTTTTAATTTGTCTAATTTTTCCATTTTTTGGTTTGAATCTGTTGTTTCGATAGTTTTATTAAGAATAATTCTTGTAAAATACAAAAAAGGACGCTTAACTTATTATCTAAAGTCATAAGAAAAATTTTATACAGACAAGAAAAGATAAATCAAAAAGAAACATAAGATTAACATGTAGAGTTGCATTTCAGGGAAAATATCCAACACGCCCCCTCAAATCTGCATGTTATATACAAAAAAAATATGCATATAAAAATTCATAAGCAATATTAAACAGACAGAAATTATTTAAGACCTAACAAGTTAACAAATTTTTCATGTTTAGTCTTACTGAGGTTTTTAGTCAGAATATCTGCTGTCATCTCATCGGTAGAAAAATATTGCAACTCAATTTCATTGGTCTTGACAGCTTCTCTCACGTGCTGATACTTTACGTCTATGTGTTTGCATCTTCCGTGGAATAAGGGATTTTTCGCCAACTGTTGTGCACCAAGGTTGTCACCATAAAGTACTATTGAACCGTTATCAAAATATCCAATTTCACGCAGAAGTCTCTTGAGATAAATAGCTTCTTTGGCTGCTGTTGATAAAGCTACGAATTCAGCTTCTGTGCTGCTAAGCGCTATATTAGATTGTTTCTTACACTCCCAACTAAAAGCACAAACAGCTAAGAAAATGTGTAACCGGTGTAAGATTTTCTGTTCTGGGGACAACTAGCCCAATCTGCATCAACGAAACCCACAAGTGGTTCATTTTTAATGTAATACTGCAGTCTTAGATTCTTTGTAGTTCGTAAATATCGCAACAAATGTTTAACTGCTTTTTCGTGTTCAATATGGGGATCCTGATTTCTCTGTGCAAGTTTGCAAACTGAGTGCAGTATGTCAGGTCTCGTGGATATTGCTAAATACATTAGGGTTCCAATCAAGGATTGATACCAGTTGAGATCTACTTTGTCACAGTTTTCATCTTTGCATGCGACTTGAAAACCTTGATCGAGTGGTGTAGAGGCTGGTCTAGAATTTTCCATACCATAAGTTGCTAGGATTTTATTTATATACTGCGAGTGACCAACACTTATTTTCCCAGTATCACCTTCTCGCTCGATTTCCATTCCTAAGAAAAACTTCACCTTACCATTATCCACCAACTTGAATTTTTTCGACACCATGTCCTTGATTTCATTTAAGTTTTCTTTACATGAACAGGCTATTAACAAGTCATCAACGTATACAGCAATCAAATTGAATTTGCCATCTTTATTTTTTGTATATATACAGGGTTCGCTATCGCAGGGTTTAAATCCCATATTTCGGATTGCTTCATCAAGTGTTGAATTCCAGGAACGTCCGGATTGCTTCAGTCCGTATATCGCTCTTTTTAAACATAGAACTTGTTTTCGATTTCCATCATCTACAAACCCATCTGGCTGCTTCATATATACCTCTTCATCCAATGTACTATTCAAGTAAGCAGTCGATATATCTAAATGGTGTAGGTGTAATCTTTTTTCTGCAGCTAATGCAAATATCATTCTTACACTGGAATAGCGTAGCACCGGGGAAAATTTCCGTATAGTTCACACCAAATTCTTGGCTACACCCTTTTGCGACTAAACGGGCTTTAAAGCGTGTAATATTTCCTTCTTCATCTCTTTTTATATTAAACACCCATTTACTGCCAATAACTTTCTTGCCAGGTGGAAGGTCAACTAACTGCCAAGTGTTGTTATCTTGTAAGGCACTGTATTCCTTTTTCATTGCTTCTATCCATCTGCTTGAATATTTACATGAGATTGCATCTTGATACGTTTGTGGAATAGAAATTTCTTCAACAAAATTTAATCTATTGCGAACCTTCTTGGGACGACCAACTTTACCGGTACGAATAATTTTGGGTTTGCTTCGCGCTCTAATTTTATCTATATTTGCCTGTGCAGTTTGGAATACATTATCGTCGTCAGATTCAAAACCAAGAAAATCAGGCTCAGAAGTAGACTCATATACTTCGTCAGATACACAAACACTTTCTGCCTTATCATCAGCTTTTTCTTCCAGCGCACAATTCTGAGAATCTGTCAAATCAATAACATCCGCTGACGCCTTTGATTCGAATGCATTTTCGTAGAATATGACGTCCCGTTTATCAACAATCTGTTGCCTCTCAACATCTAACAATCGATACGCTTTCGATGTAGTAGAGTAGCCGACAAACACATACTCTTTCCCCTTTGCTGACAACTTTCTTGTCTCGGTTTTATCTAAAGCCACGACCAGTGAACCAAAAATACAAAAATGTGAAACATTTGGTTTTCTGCCATACCAAATTTCGTATGGGGTCTTATTTACCAACACCTTACTGATGGAGCGGTTTCTAATGTAAACGGCGGTATTTACAGCCTCTGCCCACAATACTTCGTCAACGCCTGAGTAAACAAGCATAGTTCTCGCCATTTCGACTATGGTTCTATTTGCTCGTTCGGCAATTCCATTCTGTTGTGGGGTATACGGAACCGTTAGCTGCTTTTGTATACCATTCATTTCCAAAAATTTGTCGAATTTAGAATTTACATATTCTTTGCCATTGTCACTTCTTAAGCATTTAATATTTCGACCTAGCTGTTTCTCAACAAAAGCCTTAAAAATCATAAACTTCTCGAAAACTTCGCTTTTGTTCTTCATAAAATACACGAATGTTCGTCGAGAGCAATCATCGATGAAAGTTACAAGTTACTTGTTCATGGGACCACACACGTCACTATGCACCAAATCCAATAAGTTATTTGCTCTATGTTGGTCAGAAGATGTAAACGGTTGGGTAACAATTTTCGATTTCATACACGATGTACAGTTTACTTCTGTTGGAATACGTCTTACACTTATACCATTTACTGCCTTCTTATTTATTAAGTCACCAAGGCTTTTAAAATTAAGGTGGCCATACCTATTGTGCCAACGCACTGCCCCTTCACTTGCCAAATGAAAATTTGCGTTATTTTGCTCTGTAAATGTAAACAAGTTCATATTATTTTCAGCACTTAAAATGATTTTACCCGTTTTGTCTATTATTCTAACAGCATCATTCCTAAAATTCACGGCATAGCCATTCTCAACAGCTTTTCCCACAGATATAAAATTTCCAGCCATATTCGGAACATACAACACGTCTCGTAGTATGATATCGCCGTTTTTAACTTTCATCTTCACATCTCCCTTTCCTCGTGCTGCTATGTGGTTGTCGCAGGCAAGCATTATTTTTTCATTCGTTTCTACGAAGTTCATAAAAGATTGACGCTTGAAGCACATATGGCACGTAGCGCCGTTGTCAATACACCATGTGCCTCTATTAAACGCTGTACCGCTGCTTGCTGCGAGCATAGCAAAAGATTGTTGTTGTTTTCTTGTATCGTCAGCATTTCTTATTGCGCTTCTGCAATTTTTCTCAAAATGCCCATGCTTACCACAATTGTAGCATTTAAATTTTCGGGTTTTTACTTTATTGTTGTTGTTGTTGGTATCGATCTTAAAGTGTGGTTTCTACTGCGCCACAAAGGCCTGCTGTTGACTTACAACTACTGCTTCATCACTGTCGTCATGCTGGATTCTGCGGTCGCCTTCTTCTATTAATTTAATTTTGAGACTATTTAAACTGGGTAACGCATCCCGTGTCTCTATAGCAATGACGAAGTTCTCATATTCCTTCGGTAAACTGGACAACAATATAATTACCAGCAATTCGTCAGCCATTTCCATACCGACCCCTTCTAACTTATCATTAGTTTCAGTAAATTTATTTAGGTATTCAGTCATTGTGGATGACTCATCCTTTCGAAGATTTAGCAGCTTCCTATACAAGGTTACTTTGCGCAACGGACCGGTTGGTTTATGAACTGCTTCCACTTTTTTCCACGCTTCCAAGGCTGTTCTGCAATTTTTTATATAATTTATTTGCGATGTTTTAACAGACAGAGTGATCATAGCAAGGGCTTTATCATCTTTTGTTTTCCATAGTTCAGCTTCATTAACGGGTTCTGGTTTTATAAGTGTACCATTCGTTATTGACCATAAATCGGAATTTACCAAGACACACTTCATCTGCACCCACCATGTGTCGTAGTTACCGGCATCTAACTTGTCTATCTGGAACATTGATGAACTCATCATCAACCACTTTAACACACCCTTTTACACTTGTTTTCTATTTATTTATTCTTAAGAGCTCCTGGGCCCATAACCTGTTGTTTCAATAGTTTTATTAAGAATAATTCTTGTCAAATACAAAAAAGGACGCTTAACTTATTATCTAAAGTCATAAGAAAAATGTTATACAGACAAGAAAAGATAAATCAAAAAGAAACATAAGATTAACATGCAGAGTTGCATTTCAGGAAAAATATCCAACAGAATCAACTGAAGTTGTTACCAGAAATGGTGACGACTTGAAGTCGTTGCCAAAAATATTGACGTCAAAATTAAAGTTGGTTAAACACAATATCGCAAAATGCAAAATATTTTCGATTATCTTCGATAACTAGAATTACAATTTAAAGTAGACGACTCAAAACGACTGGAATAAGGTGAATAATTTTCAGCACAGGATGATAACGATCATCGATGAAGATACTTATTCAGAATGTACAAAGGTGCATTTATTTAACATCGATCACAAACATCAAGTAGTAAGGTATTTTCCCAAAGTCATTACAAACGGAATTAATTTGATAAAAGTATAGGTCAAAAATATTATTCAAGAAGTTATTTTCTTGATTGGAATTAAGTTCGGCATACTAGATGCATATATCAATGAGAGCGGAGAAATATTAAAGCCGTCTCCAACCACAGAAACAGAATCACTCTAACCCCCAGGTTTGGATACCACCTTGATAGCATCAACATCTTCATCTTTGCTGCAACAGCGACGCATTCAATATCATCAGAATGGGTTGCAATAATTTCAGATGGATGTAAAAAAGAGACCGCAGTCATAATGCTACTCCCTCTACGTGAATTTCGATTGTATCTATACCCAAAGAATTTCAGCATTAAAAATGTCAATCGGAAAGTCAGGTTTCAGTAAAGATAATAACATCGTATGTGAGGTCATAACGATTAATGAAGAGGCCCGTTAATTTAGTATTTAGTTTACGTTGTTTCTAGTTTTTCTTTAAAAGTATATTCACGAACCTAAGTGTTTTACTGGCCAGAAGTTTGGTTTAACATTAAGGTCGTTGTTTGGATTAACACAGAATCCAAGAGCGTAGCAATGCGTTATTCTCATCACTTGCTCTGATCAGTGTTGCCACGAAAAAAAATACTGTAACCAACATTTGTGAAAAAAATCACCAAATAAGAAAAAATATAACCAAATTTAAATTCACAGTTTTTTTATTTTATTTTTTCTAATATAAATTATAATTAATGCAAAATAGCAAGAAAAGAAACAAAAAATAACAAAATAAAATTTTAGACTTACTAATTAATTCATTTCTACAAATAAAAGCTCTTTTTATAAGAAAAATAAATAACCAAATCCGGAAATTTTGGTTAAAAATTGCTAAAAACGGCAACACTGGTTGTGATTAGTAAGTAAGAGAGAGAAAATAAGTGGAGAGAATTTATTAATTTACTGCCATAGAAAAGTGTTAGTGATATAAGCTATTTTGATTTTCATTTCAACAACATTCATTAAGCTATCTATCTTTGGCTTAATAATTTTAGATCAAGCAAATAAAATAATTTATTATTTATTAAAATAACATCTTGGCTTAAAAATTAAACCATGTGTTATAGATAAATAAAAATAAAAAACAAATTTTGCTGTAATAGATAAAAACGAGAATTCCAAAGCATTTAAAAAATTACACTATGCGACAAAATAAAAAAAATGAAATACGTCCAGCTAACGACATAGAACATTTTTCACATAAAATATTTTTTGAGTGTCCTTCTGAAATAAAATAATAAAACATCCGCCACACATGTCTTCTTGTTGCAGTCTGATCGACAACTAGCTAGCCTAGTCTAAGTTGTTCTCTTAGTTGAGTAGAACTCAAAAATACTTTTTTATTTTTCTCGAACACTCCAAACTTGTTTTATTTCACAATAACCGTTTTTTTGGAATTTACGTACAAATTTATTGATTACATAAACATTTCTGAAACGGTGTCTTTAAAACGATGTACATATCTCTATTACTCGACTTAATATGCTATGAGATTTGATGAGGTAAGGAAAATTTGAATTTTTTTCATATTTTTTCAAGTTTGTCCGTTCATAGTAGCAAACTTTAATAAAAAAATGTAGGATAAATGATAATATTCTTACAAATCATTTCTCTTGTGAAGGCATTGAGTAATCATTTGATAAAATTGGATAAAAATTAACGTAGTTATAATTTTAATAGTATAACAGTCGTGTTGTATTTTTTATATATGTCATCTCATCAAATGTACTTTTAGTTCAAAAATTTTCAGAATTTTTGATGGTCAGATATGATATGTTTTTCTTGCAAATATTATTATTTCTCTTTGCGCAAACATTTGTTAACTTTTGGTGGTCGCACAAATGTTAAATTGACATATTTTCCGATAAACAATCAAGATCCATCAAAAATTCTGAAAAGCTTTGGACTAAAAGTTCATTTGAAAAACTATATACATATATTAAAAATATAACTCGACTGTTAGACTCTTGAAATGATAAATACGGTAATTTTTGTCCGATTTGATTAAACGAACTGTCAATCTCTTCACATGAGAATGCACTTACAGAATGTCATCACTTATTTCATATTTTTTAATTAAAGTGCTCCTATGAACGGAAAATCTTGAAAAAATATGAAATCATTTTCATTTGTCAAGTTTAGCTCATTAAACCTCATATTAAGTCAAATAAAAGATATATGTATACTATTTTAATATTTCCAACAAGATTTAAATTTTTGGAAATCGGGTCAGAAATCTTTGAGTAATCCAGAAATTTGTGCGTAAAGTAAGGAAAAAAAAACAGTTTTTGTCAAGTAAAGCAAGTTTGGAGGGTTCGAAATATAAAAAAAAATCATCTTTAACATAAAATTAGCATAAATAATTTGTTTGTGTTTATTGTTTTTGTTCGTTGTTCCTTATGTAAACACAGATACATATGTTAAATATTATGGTACGTTAAAATATGGTTTCCAACTACTTTCTTACTTAAACATTTTATTTTTGTTTTTAGGCCTAAAATAATAATAATATTTCCAACTTTAAATCTTAATTGTATTTTCCTACCAAAAAATAAATCAAATTTGAACAAACCAACCAAACTACCACTTTTGGTCCAATTGAACCAAAACGGCAACGCTGTCGACAACTAAATCAAAAACCACAAGAATGCGTGTGAGTTCTCTCTGCACAATTGTAAGAGAGGGTCGTAATGTTATAACCCGCCATAAGAAATTTTACTTCTACATAATGCGTATTCTTTGTATACATATATATCAATTCACTGCCAATATCGTTTCATGAAATGTTTAACGGACGAGAAATTACTAATGACGTCGATGGCGTAGAGAACTGGAATCTATGACCAATGTGGAATTTATAACAGTTGGCTCAGATAAGTTACTCAAAGTTAGTTCTTCCATATGGAGTTCTTCTCGTGTGGAGTTGTGAAGCAGTTAATTTTATCTTTTTAAATATGTTGTTTAATTTTTTTTTAATAGTTTGTTAGTTTTTTTAATTTGTTTATATTACTATTTTCAGCAGAGTGTTGTGTTCCTGTTGATGATTCATAGCCTGCTTCTTGTTCCGTATAAGATTATTTAAGTACTGCACTGTATAATTTAGCGCCATAAGTGCGTTAACACCCACTATAATTTCAAATTTTTTATTATAAAAAATATACTTTTGGCGCTCAGTGTATATGTATTTGTTGTTCCTGGTTTATAATCATTTTTGGGGAATCCTCTTCAATTAATTCATGCTATCTTCTCATTTTCGTATTTGGGTTTCTAAATAATTATGAAAATTTTTATGGTTGATGTCAGTACAAATTTCTAAATCCCTTGCACCGTAAAGATAATTTCTTAAATTGTTCAATGCCGATGCAATAGCGTGCAATTAAATTTTATTTGTTGCATAATTCTTTTCAGTTAATTTAAGATGTTTGAAATGAAGACAATTGGTTTTTTACATTGATTGATTTATATATTTGGGTTACCTTTGTGTTTACATTTCAACTAACATAATTACAGGTATCCCTCGTATAACGCGGTACTTCTACAACGCGTTTTCGATATAACGCGATTTAAGAAAATAAAACAGTTTCATTACAACGCGAAATTTCGACGCGCCTTCTTAGTAGCGCCTTATTACAAAATCGAAAAACAGTTAGAAAAAAAGTAAACGAAAGCTGATAACTGATTTCACAATCGCACAATCACTAGAAGAACCTCCAGCACGTATTTTACCAAATGACGACAACTTTTCCGATGAAATTTCTTCTGATGAAGTTATACGCTCACTATTTCGACGTAATATGATGTTCGAAGTAAGTGGCACAGACTAGTGAACATTTATGTTTTCCGATTGTTTTTTTTCATCATGTTTTTTAATTGTTTTTAAATAAAGTATGAATATTGATTTTGTGTTGTAATCGTACATACATCTTTAACTTAGTACTTATTTTATTTTGGAAAAAATTTATTGCAACATAACCCTTAAATTTATATGAAAGCGAATTACATAACGCAGAATTTTCCTGGAACGTAACTACCGCGTTATACGAGGGGCATCTGTATTTAAATTTTGTAACAATTCTCCAACCGGTAAATTGTCTGGTTAGCGGTTTTACCAAATTTAATTACCTACGTCTAATATTGCTAAGGCAGGCTTTTCGATGTTTCTATTCCATTGCCCTTCGCACTTGACTACCTCTAGCTTTGATCACTTCGAAAACCTTCCCCTGCGTCTGGTGATAGTTGGCAATATTTTTTAACCCATTGGTACCAAAAACTTAGGAATGTAGACACATTCGATGTTTTCTTATTTACAAAGAGCTTAAGTGCAATTAATGACATACATAGTTCGCATCCGTAACCTTTTGAATTGGTAAAATTTTACATACATTACAATGTTTTTATAGATGGTATTAGACTTTCGTCAAATTCGTTTGAATACCATTAAAGTTAATATTCCTCATCTCTTCTCTTATAAACCGCTCGGTGAAGGGAATTTGTTTCATCATCGTTATATAATTTTGTATGTACTCCACGCCTAGCTAAGAAATTTCTTGACCACACAAGAAAATAATCTGTTGAAGGACACAGACATCTCTATGGATCAAAGCTAAACAAACTACAAGTGATTGTTCTATGTCACTGGTTCAACTTTTCAATATACAAATTATACGATCGATGAATATATTAAAAATTACATATTAATTAAATTCTCAGAACTATTAAAGCTTCAAATTACTTGTATAATATAGGTTTTAGGTGATTGACTGATACACTTGCAACATCAAGCCGATTTCAACCTGTTGTGGTTGACTTCTTAATTTAGCGTCCGCTTTTGGCAGGGCATTTATTTTTTTTTGGCTAACCATATATAGAGTGATTTTTTAAGAGCTATCAGAAGATTTTTCAAAAAAAAAAATTAAATTCAGAAAAATGCAGAAATCTTTATTTGAATCGATAGTACGGTCCATTTAAGTTAATGTTTGATTATTTCATGCAAATGTTGTTCGCGACTGCGCCTCAAATGGTCCATCCGCTTGGTCCAATTTTGGCATACTCTTTCCAACATTTCGGCCGGTATCTCACGAATAAATGCTTTAATGTTGTTTACCAATGCGTCAATTGAAACGGGCTTGTCTGTATAGAAATGAGCTTCAACATAGCCCCACAAAAAATAGTCTATATATATATATATAATTTCTTGACCACATAAGAAAATAATCTGTTGAAGGACTACGTCTATGGTCAGACAGGTAAATATGTAAATGATCTGTGAAAAGATCCAACAGAAGTTGGTGGAAGTATTGCCAATTTAGGAGTGTTTAGTTTCGCGGATTCATTTTTGCACTATTGACAATTTCCTCGGATACCTCTGTAGGCCACTCTCAGTTTAATAATAAAATAAAGTTGACGAATTTAATTAAGTTTCGTGTTTAGAATGATGCAATGCAAGATAGTAACTTCTTATTATGGTATTAATTTTTTGATATGGTGGTTGACTAGCAGTGTAATAAATCTTTTGGTTGTGGTGGGTTGGTAGTAACGTTTTTTCTACATCGTGCTGTTTAATTTTTTTGATAGTAGTGTTTTATATATAATAACCAACAGACCGGTGAAGTCGAAATTAACTGGAAGAATATAAAAAGTTTATCGAAATTTCCAATGATGTATGAACGTGAATATTTAAATATCGTGGACAAATTTCTGATTTGTAGTTTTCTGCTTTCTCATGCCATTGTAGGGGTCCTTTAAACCGCTTACTCTAAGCGTCGTTAGGTGATTTAAATTCAGTGGCACAGTCTCCAACACCAGAAATCCACTTCCAATCAGTAACGTTTTTAGTTCGAAAATTTTAGCAATATGAACATAAAAAACTGTTTGAATTTCCGGGAATCATCAACCAACCATTTTAAAACCTTTCTTTTTAGCTATATTGATTTATAATGCGTGCAACAGAAAACTGCAACCGGTAATTGAAAAACAATCATGATTTGCTCAGTACCCGAAAAATATGATACTTTCACTCACAAATATGCATTAATATTCGTTGTGATTGTTCATTTTCAAATCAGTCGAAACAATGATCGTATGAAAACTTTGTTGATCAAATCATACACCGCTTTCAAACCACTCATTTCAAGTGTTATGCAAATGTTCGATTGACACTTGTTCAGCGCTTGTTTGAAACATAAATTATTTTTGCGGTGTCTGTATTGATCAAAACCAAAAAGCAATGATCATAAAAATTATAGTACAATTTTGCAAAAAGGCATTAAATCAACGAGTATGCATATTTGCATTTATGGATATTTAAAGGAAAAAGAAACTTGTAGTCTTTTACGTTCAAGAATGTATAACCAATCATACACACTTTTTACAACATCAAAAATAAATCTATCCTAAAATAATGAGAAAACTTTATTGTTCTAGTTTAAAATTTCTATAGTTATGTTATTATGAAGCGAATTTAATATCAACTTTGCATCATACAGTATTCCTTCGATTTACGTCGCAGGTGGTTCCAAAAAAAGGCGACGTAAATCGAATTTCATATTGCCCATACTCTAAAGTAATACGTTTTTAGCAAGGCACTTAAAAAAGTGACAGTAATCCCTCGATTTATTTTTATTCCCTCTAACTTCAATTTCTGCCGTCATTCGATTTACGTCGCAGTTAGTTTCTCGATTTATTTTTGTTCCCTCTAACTTCAATTTCCGTCGTCATTCGATTTACGTCGCCTTTTTTGGAACCAACTGCTATGTAAATCGAAGGAATACTGTATGATGCAAAGTTGATATTAAATTCGCTTCATAATAACATAACTATAGAAATTTTAAACTAGAACACATAAACTTTCTCATTATTTTAGAATACATTTATTTTTATTGTTGTAAAAAGTGTGTATGATTGGTTATACATTCTTGAACGAAAAAGACTACAAGTTTCTTTTTCCTTTAAATATCCATAAATGCAAATATGCACACTCGTTGATTTAATGCCTTTTTGCAAAACTGTACTATAATTTTTATGATCATAGCTTTTGGTTTCGCAACTACCTATTATTGCAACCTACCGATTTGCGCAACCTCCTAATTTTTAATATTACAGTCCTTATAATAGCAACTTTTTTCATTTTTATTTTGCAAATGTTATATTATTGGCGGTTATTCTGTTTCCTTTTCTTTTTATTCTCATAGTTTTTCAATCAGAAGCGTAATTTAAAATTATAGGAACCTAAATTTCACGACGACACTGGCCTCACAAAAAATTTTGACTGTTTATTTACAGTTAATAAATAGAAGTTAGAAATTTTAAACAAATTAAAACATGGTGAAACTGTAAAGAAAGTTAATAAATCTACAGTTAGTAAGATTGAAAAAATTAAGTTTCTATTCAAAAATTTGTGAAAAACACTCAATCTGGACCAGAAAATCGATCAACCCTTAAGTTTGCAGAATATCAAAAAATGGAAAAAGCGTTGCTGAAATGGTTTTTAAATCAAAGTTCAAAAAATGTGTCAATTTCTGAGGAGGTTTTAAAATCGATGGTCCAGTACTTTAATAATAAAATGAGGGAAAAGTCTGGAGTTTTTAATGCTAGTAATGGCTGGATGAAAAGCTTTAAATGACGCCATAGTAAACGCAGGCTAGAAATATGTGGGGAAAAGCATTCAAATAAACCACAAAGAGCTGGTCCATTTGTAAATCAATTTAAATATAAAATCAATGAAATACAATTAACGACTGATCAAATATACAATTGCGCCAATACGGGATATTTTTTAAACTTTTGCCAAATTCACATCTGGTAAGTTCCATGGAAAAATCAGCTTCTGGTCGTAAAATTTCGAAAGAAAGGATAACATTTTTACCTTGTATAAATGGAACTCAGAATTTGAAATTGCTAGTTATTGGGAAATCGAAAAATCCGCGAATTTCTTAAATCTAAATGGCTGCCATTAAAAGCATTGTTTCTCATAGATAATGCACCATGTCATCCTAAAGGAAACCAACCAAAAGTGAGGACGGTAATTTTATCACAATATGTCTTCCCTCCCAATTGTGCAGCTATTTTGCAACCACTAGATCAAAAAGCAATAAATTTAACAAAATTGTACTATAGAAAAAATCTTCTAACACATTTGTTTGGTGTAAGGGCCCCAGATTCAGACCAAAAATAAAACATTTTAACATTCGTATGGCAGTTACAATTTTGGCCAACGCATGGGACAAAGTCTCATCCATTGCAATTTGGAAATGCTGGACCATTCTTACGTCAAGCAATGAACAATGAACAGATGATCAAGCTTTAAAAACAAAACAGGAACAGACCTTACTTGTACCTTCTATACCAACATTGTTAAGAGATATTTTACCTAATGTGAACCTTGCAGCTGAAGAAGTGAATATGTGGATCAATGATGGTGTGGAAGATGAGTACGAAGAATTCAGTTCATGTTGAGTGCAACAATCCCAATTTCCTAACGATTGCGCAAATCGAGCCCGTTGTACATATAATTTCAACATACACATTTGAATGCCAAGCATCAATGTATATGGATAAATTGACGTGTCAACAATTTTTAATCGAATCTGCCATTGCAACCGCATTGCTAAATTCAGCTTGCATGTACGCAATCGATGTGTTCTCAAAATTGAAAATTATTGAAAATTATAACTATAGTGAAGCGTTTTTGGTTTTCTTTAGTCATTTGAAAAATATGCTAAAAAAAATTCTAATGTGTGATACATGTTAGTTACTTAAAAAGTTATAAGATTCTTTATTTTCAAATTATAACTTCTCTATCTATTTTGTGTTTTGAAGGACTTGATCAATTTGTTCAGCAGTTGCGGGACACATGCACACACAAAGTAAAAGCAAATTCTGTTAAGCAAGAATATGAGAAACAAGATGAACTAAAACGCTCAGCTCTCCGTGCTGTATCAGCATTATCAAAAATTCCTAAAGCAGGTGAGTTAAACTGTCGCAATCTAATATCAATATAACTACTATTAATTTATATTAACTATTTTTCAGATAAAAATCAACAACTCACTGATTTCCTAAAGTCAATCAAAGATTCTCCAGAATTAAGTAAAATATACGAATATGTTCAAAAGGACGCTATTTCAAATACCACAGACATCTCTATGGATCAAAGCTAAACAAACTACAAGTGATTGTTCTAAGTCACTGGTTCAACTTTTCAATATACAAATTATAACTTACAAATTATACGATCGATGAATATATTAAAAATGACATATTAATTAAATTCTCAGAACTATTAAAGCTTCAAATTACTTGTATAATATAGGTTTTAGGTGATTGACACTTGCAACATCAAGCCGACTTCAACCTGTATTGGTTGACTTCTTAATTTGGCGTCCGCTTTTGGCAGGGCATTTATTTTTTGGGCTAACCCTATATAGAGTGACTTTTTAAGAGCTATAAGAAAATTTTTCAAAAAAAAACAAAAAAAAATTAAATTAAAAAAAATGCATGAAATCTTTATTTGAATCGATAGTACGGTCCATTTAAGTTAATGTTTGATTATTTCATGCAAATATACGCTTGGTCCGATTTTGGCATACTCTTTCCAACATTTTGGCCGGTATCTCACGAATAAATGCTTTAATGTTGTTTTCCAATGCGTCAATTGAAACGGGCTTGTCTGTATAGAAATGAGCTTCAACATAGCCCCACAAAAAATAGTCTATATGCGTTGAACCGCACGATCTAGGCGGCCAATTGACTGGTCCCGAACGTGAAATCAAATGTGATGTGTAGTATGTGGCACCGACTTGTTGTTGAATTGTGCAGGGACTATGCAATTCTAAATTTGAAAAAGTAATCATACGCAAACACTCTTAAAATTCTTCTTTTGATCACAATTCATCCATCACCGAATATGAAAAGTCGAAACAAAACATAGTACAAATAATAAAAAAAAATAGAAGCCGTTACAAATTCATCTACCAGCAAAATAACAACAAATACACAGTCAAATTTAAAAGAACAAAACAAAACTAAAAATAGCGAAACAAATTAAAGACAAAGAAATTCACCAAAAAAAAAATAACCCTTCAGTGTTATCATCATTGAAATAACCGGAAGCTTTTGCTGTTTTTAATGGGATAATTGGTCCAGTTATAGTTTCTAATATTAGCTTCTATAGATGAGTTTAAAATTGTTTCTCGAGAGAGAGTTGAATTTGTGCTGTTATTTTTGTGTTGGTTGCTATTTTTTTTTGTGCGTGGAAAGTTTTTAAAAGGATGCGTAATCACTTGAATACCGAAGAGCCTATGCCAGGGTTAAGAGGGAGTGTAGAACTGCTAAAAGGCGTAGTTGGGAAAATTTCGTTAACTCTTTAAACCCATCCATGGACTTCCGTTTTTTGTGAAGCAAAGTCAAAAAGTTGAGAACTTACAATGTGGACAATTGCCCCACAATTTTTGTCGATAGAATCAGTATTTCACATCCTCAGAAAATTGCAGACAGGTTCGCTAATTATTGGTCATCTTTAAGCTTGAACAGTGCTTTTGACCCAGAGATCATATCAGCAAAAAATAGTGCACAAACTAAATAAAAACCCTAATCAACTTGACGGATACCGTCCCAATTCACCTTTACCAGTTGTATTCAAAATTTTTGAAAAAATATGGTACAACAGAAAATCGAAGTTTTAGGGTTAAAGTAAATTGGTACTTATTTTTATCCTATCCCCTTGGAAATGGTATTCCACAATGGTCACTCTTCTCTGTTATGATACATACGCTAACTCTCTTGCTAAGGCAGTCGAAAATCTACCAGATATTGATTACATTGGTATTTATGCAGACAATATTTTTGCAATTGCGTCCGGTAGTCCCCAAAGGATAAGTTATAATCTCAACAAACTTGACTATGAAACAAACCTCTGGGTGAAGAAAAGAGGAGCTGTCATTTCAGTAGAAAAATCAGACATATTACACGTGTGCAGAAAAATTAACTGTAGTGAACATTACGTCTGTGTTCGAGGCATTAACATCACGATAACTAAAGAGATGCGTATTCTTGGATTATTGTTTTCTAAAAATTTATTATAAAACAATCATGTTAAATTCATAACACTAATGGTGTTTTCTTTTCTACCAAAAAATGTGCATTTTATTAAGGCAAAATGCAATTTTGCGTTTGTTTCTTAAAAATGTTTCGCCCTCTAAAAGGGTGGTGTTTACGTCCGGAGATATGACAATTCCATTCCCTTACGATGTAACTGATCATCTTCATGATGCCTAGTCACCAACAGAGGGCGTTATAGTACTAATATAAGCTTTTATCTAAAATTGTTAATGTTACTGTATCTAAAGCTATTAAACTTTAACATAATTCTGTGACCTATATATTTTAGACCTGTTGTTTGTTTATGTTGATCTTATGTATACATTCTAATTTGTTAATCCAGAAGGATCACTTGTGCTATTCAAAGACGAATTAATTAAGTTATCAGAATTTAGCTTCGTGTGTTAAAAAAAAATTTAACGTTTTAAAAACTATAATTAAAATATAAAGAACAATTAAAATATAAAAAAAAATTGACGTAAATTAAAAGAAATAGAATATTTGTGAAGTTTAGACAAATTGCATTTTTTAAATAATTAAAATTGTTTAATTAAATAACTTAATAAAGTTTTACTTTACTAAAAAAAAATATCAAACATATTTTTACAACTACAATCAACAAACATCAGCTAATTCAAGAACATAAAGCTAAAAAAAAAAAACAAAAAAAAAACCAAAAATAAAAAAAAGGAGAGGACATCCAACAGTGAGCAAAATAATTAAATAAAGGAAAGTGTTGGTGATGTGTTATGAAAAAAAATTTGGAACACTCCTAATCATAGTTCATTTTCTTTCAGTGTTTTTCGATTCTAAAACGATATCCTCGTTTGTGTGTGAGCTCTCCTCCCCCAAATACAGTCCACGGAATTAACAGATGGTATGTTTTATTCTAAATAATTCGCAGATGCCAATGGTGGAGGGCATTGCATTTTATGCCCTGTATAAATCGAGAATACTGATAATGCCCTGTAAAGTAGCTGACTTTTGTTTATTTATAGGGCTACCAGATGATATTTAAAAAAAGTCGCCTGGTACTGTTATCCAATTTGAAGTTAATTTTTTCATTGTATTGTTAAGTAACCTTAAGAAAACATTACATTATTAAAACTGAAAAATTAGCGATCAGGTAACACCTTTTTCATATTTACATTTATTATTGAAAACAATCAAAAAATACTATTTTTAGATCTAAAACCTTTTTTATGGAAAAAATATAAATATGGATATAGCTGCATCTATTTTATTTGCGCAAATTGAAATAAATCAGTTATTAGATTCATCTTCGTCATCTGATGAAGAAGAATTACTGAATTTATTTCATACATAGTCAACAGCCGCCGCGGCAAACACAGGGCATAACCTTTTTAAATGTTTGTGTTATGTTCTTCTAAAATAAAAAATGACATTACATTAAGAGGGTGACATTTTCTTTGTAGAAAAGAAAACACCATAAAACTAATGGTGTTTTCTTTTCTACCAAAAAATGTGCATTTTATTAATGCAAAATACACTTTTACGTTTGTTTCTTAAAAATGTTTCGCCCTCTAAAAGGGTGGTACGTTTTATTCTAAATAATTCGCCCTTGCCAATGGTGGAGGGCATTGCCTTTTATGCCCTGTGTAAAACGAAAGTGCTGATAATGCCCTGTTAAGCAGATGACTTTTATTTATTTATAGGGCTACCAGATGATATTTTTAGGGTTACCAGATGAAAATTAAAAACAGTCGCCTGGTATTGTTATCCAATTTGAAGTTAATTTTTTCATTATTTTGTTAAGTAACCTTAAGGAAACATTATATAATTAAAACTACATGGTCCGTAATAAAAAAAATTGCATTCAAGGTTAGAACAGTGTTAAAATGTATTTTTTTGTTTGTTATAAAACAAAGCTCTCAAAAAATAAAGTTGAAAAATTAGCGATCTGGCAACACGTTTTTCATATTTACATTAATTATTGAAAACAAATCAAAAAATACAACATATTTTTAGATCTAAAACCTTTTTTATAAAAAAATATAAATATGGATATTGCTGCATCTATTTTATTTGCAAAAATTGAAATAGATCAGTAATTAGATTCATCTTCGTCATCTGATAAAGAAGAATTACTGAATTTATTACATACATAATCAACAGCCGCTGTGGCAAACACAGGGCATACCCTTTTTTAAATATTTGTGTTATGTTTTTCTCAAATAAAAAATGACATTATGACAGGGTTGGTCAAAAATTTTTTTATTGCACCTTGTAAGAGGGTGACATTTTCTTTGTAGAAAAGAAAACACCATAAGCAACCTTTTGAAGTTTATTTGTTCTCGTATTAAAGGACCTCACATAGATACAGCGATAAATATTTGTAGATCCCTAACAAATGGTATTATCCAACATTGCATAACTTTATACGGATGGACATCACGAAGAAATATCAACAAAATTAACGTAGTTTTAAATCAATGATGTCCATTTCATATCACAATTGTGCTGACTGAAACACGCACAAATTCTTATTCTCTGTTGTTTAGTCGTCACTGAGCCAGCGACGAATGCGCATGTGTAGTGGTTGTACGATTTTCTTTCAAAATTTTTGTTTAGAGTACTGAAAGAAATTAATATGGTGTGCGAAAAATATTTTATGATTATGAATCCGTTTGGCAATACTTAACGTCTATAATGTTATAAAACATTTAAGGAAATCAGGTCATATGTTTTAAAAAGAAACTATGATTCTTTTCATAGTAATAAGGATAGATTTAGTGATAGGGAAAAAGCAAAATTATTTTTTTTTTTTTTGGAAAAACTGAAGAATTATCTGATACGGAGACCAACAAAAAGACCAGATAATAAAATTTTAAAAAAAGTGTTGTCAAGTCTTATAAGTTTAAATATTGTTAAACATGGTAGACCATTTTCTGATGGAATGTTTATTAAAAATATTTTAAATAAATGTTTTGATAAACTTAAGTACAACCTGAAGTTTATAGAGTCCCTTCCGTTATCTCGGAATAGCGCATTTCGACGAACAGATCAACTAGGAATTTTTGTAGAGTCCGCTATTATTATTATATCCAAAATTAAAAAAGAATTATCAAAAATGTTTATCATTTTTTCGCTCAACTTATCTATGTGAACATATTTTTTCAGACCTAAAATTCATTTGTACTAAACAGCGTAATAAATTAAATTCCGCACACATAAAAAATATTCTTTTGCTACGAAACTGTCATAATAGCATTAATGTAGAAAATTTCATTAATGATATATAAAATAAATTTAAATTTATCATTTTGTCCGTGGATGTTTTTTAAGTATACACAATTTTTCTTTCAGTGCAGTTCTCTTTCTATCACCAATACAACTACAGTTTTAGCCAAGGCGTATTTATATAAGCTGGGATAAGTATTACAATAAGTACAACAATACAAAAACAACGGGCATTTTTTGTTGTTGCGATTTCATCATCTTGTCAAAAACAGCTTACTAAGAATGACGATGGGAAGAAAAAATAAGAAATAAATACTAAACTCACATGGTAATTACAAAATACGAAAATGGTTTTAAAAGAAAAAGAAGAAAAATATACAAACTTCTGACATAATAAGAAAAAACGAAATTGATTATCAAAACAAAATACACAAAAAACATAAATTTTTTGACATTATTATTTGCATCAGCTGGTCTAACGATCTCACCTTATATAAATACGCCATGGTTTTAGCTTTGGACATCACTGTTTTATATAATTGTTATAGAACAGCAACAGATTTGCTTCGATCAACACCTTTAGATCTTTTAAGAAATTAAGCCGATTTCTCAGGATTTTCATCTTTGGTTGAGAAATATTCAGTCTCCACGGCGTCAAGAGCAATGGTGGGTTACATAACACTTTTTGGAAACATCTCGAATCCACAACTAATTCACCCTCAGCCATTAGAAAAATAATGCGTCTTGTAAGACACGCTGGAATTTTGTTACCATCTATTCCTATTAACTTCCACAAGTTAATAAAAGTAGATAACAGTCTGTCATTCTTTAACAAAAATACCACTGATCCAGTTTGTTTTAAGAAAATTATGACACAGAAAATAACTGATTTTTCACCTGATATGATCTTTTGGCGATCGTCCTATGCTGTGGCCGAATTGGCTGGTTTGGAAAGCGCTATAAAATATGCAGCTGAACAACACAAAAAAGCTATTATTTGCACCGACAGTCTTAGTACCGTTAAGGCTATTGGAAAAAACCATCAGGGGCTATATGACAATTTAGTTTACTTTTCGGAACCTAGCTGTGAAATTATTGTGTTATAGATACCATCCCATATTGGCATAGATTGCAACGAAGCAGCTGATAAAGCTGCTAAGTGGGCGCTTACTTTACATGATGTGTCTGAGGTTTCAGCTTTCCCCAAGACAATCTCTAACCCTTTTATAGCCCTTCAAAAACAGCAGAAAACGGAACCTAGAATACCAAAATATTGCAAGACCCTTACACGTTCAGAATGCATTTTACTGGCACGTTTGAGAGTAGGCAAAACTGCCTTTAACACCACTATTATGAAAGAACTGATCCTGCTGTGTGCAGTTTCTGTAATGAAATACTGTTGTTCACATTTTTTCTGAATGCATTGAATCGAAAATTGATATACCACTGAAAGACATCCACGATTGCACCGCAAACGATAACTTACCGCTTATAAGGAGATGTCTTAGAATACACAACATCCAAAATCTTTAGATCAATATTTTCTTCACAATGAAAAAAACAGTAATAAATTTCTTAAAATGTTTATATTTACATTCTTTGCTAATTTGTTACCTTTAAATCAACTATTGTAAAAAAAGATGAATTTTTGTGCGCATATGGTCTCAGATACCCGGTGCCTTTTGTATTTATAATTTATGAATTTACTTTGTAAAATATATATTTAATAAATAAATAAATTGAAGTCGCCGTTGTCAAGTGGATAGTGTGTTGGCTTATTAGACGTAAATTCCTATTTCACGAATTACATTCCATTTAGACCTATCGTTCATTGCGTTGGAAAACCTTCCACTTCCGTCCGTGCGAATTTATGTAAATCGTCAGTCCTAAACTTCTTCCATCGCCTATAAGCACTGTCCCTCCTTCTAATGAATGCCTCATTCGTATTTCCCAGTGTATATACCTGGTCCCAAGATACGTCATTCAATTCAATATTCAGAGTCGCATAATCCATGTTCCCGAAATCACGATATGTAATATATTTGTCCACAGCACAAGTTACAGGTGTATTATAATTAAGGAAGAAAAGATCATGGCTAGAGAAACAAGAAGCTGAAATTTGGTCATATAACTGTACCTTTTCAATATGGTTCACAAATACAAGGTCAATCTAGGTACTAGACGTCGAATGGATATATCTGGCGATTGTTAGACCGGTTATAACTTTGATTAGAGTTTTCAACGGAAAATCTTAGATAAGGTTCAGCAGATCGTCTATTTGAGTATCACTGAAGTGAGGAAGAGTTATCCTCAGGCTCCTCTTGACACTATGCTCTGCCTGACTCCGCTTAACTTGTATATCAAGCGGTGTGCAGCACTTAGCGCCGAACGCCTCAGGGAATCGGGCTGCTTGAAACAGCGCTGTAGAACACTCCAGAGTTCTGAATGTCGTCTTTGCTAACGGGAGGTATGGACTTTCGGAAAATGCCAGATTATATTATGAACCAGACCGTATCCGTCTACGCTGGGTTCTGGGTCATAGCAGAATACTGGGCAATGAGGCGGCGGATGCCCCCGCTAGGTTAGGTTCGCTTTCAGGTGGTGATTTGATAGTTGGTCCTGACCTCCCAGTCTGCCACCTATAAGGCCTCAGTAATGGATGGATCAGAGAGGAAGAAAAAAGGCGTTGGGGGAACGGATCGGGTTGTTTTGTTTCTAGATGTCTATGGTCTGCTGTGGATAGTAGGAGAACAGGTTGGCTGCTGGACTTGGATAAGGTCAGCTTAAAGTTGGAACAGATCCCAGCCAGACTATTACAGGGCATGTTGCGATGAGGAGGAGTTGGAGACTATCAAACACCTCTGTAACTGCCCAGTACTTGGTAGGTTGAGGTTGAGCCTTCTTTGGGAGTTTAACTTCTGTGTCTAGAGCCGACATCAAGGCTCTCCACAGATTCATTAGAAGCTTGGGCTGATTGAGAGTTACTAGGTCTTCATCAGTGTAGTCGCGCTCTCCCATCCTTTTTGTTGTGTCTGGTCTGTGTGATTCCTCCGCTTCCCATTCACCGCACCCTAGGTTCTACACAGCCTCCTTTAATCCTAACCCCTCTATTATCCTTCCCTCTTTTTAGAACGTTGTACAATGGATCAATTCGACCTCCGGGTACTGACAAGTATACATCCTCTAACCTAACCTAATTGTTGTCTAAATACCAATCTCAAAACTATTGTGATTTGCAAAGTGATTTATATACTTTATGTTCGGGAACCTTCGTACTAAGAAAATCCCCTGACAAATGTAAAGCAGATTCTCTCATCTTCGATAAAAATAGCTAGATATAATGAATGCAAGGATAGTCGTGTCTGTTGTATACTAAAACAATTCGGAGAAGATGATATTCCCAAAAAGAGAAAAAAATACTGCTAATTAAGTTTCAAACATTTTGCAAAACTACAAGTGCATCGGCGGAATTTTTTTAAATGAATGAATCCATATTATCTGTTGTACTTCGCTCCCCTCAAACTTTATAGAACATCCCTATAATACGCCCCTCAAGCTTATTCTCAAACTTCAGAATTCTGTTGGTTATTAACAAGAACAATACCTTGAACAACATCTGATATGTACCCCCATGTGTTTTCTACCGCGATGTATTAATGCCTTACAGTTTCCAGGAATATGTTATAATAATTCATTCTCTTCATCACAAAATGTATCTATTAGGTTTAAGACGATTCCCACTTTACGGTGCCCTCTCAAAAATCTCAGGTTGACGCCAGAGTCTTATGACAAGCTCATATTTCCTCTTGCTATAATCTCGCAAGAAAAGTTAACAGTTCCTCAAACCTATCTTTTTTAGAAGAGTATTTGCCTGTTTGTTTTCTTTCCTTGAGTATATATTTCCACTCACAGAAATTTTACCTACAATTTAAACTCAACTCCGAACGATAGATTTTTAAGAAGCTTTTCATGACAATTTTATTTTCTCTCAGATATTTTGCCAGAAATCTGCTAAGAGGAAGTTGCCGAAGAAATATTTTCATATTTTCGTTTTGATGTCTTACCTGGGATTTGAACTACGTCCTTACGTCTAATAAGCTAACACACTACCTACTAGACCATTGGCATACAGGAAATGTGTATGTGTACAGTGGTTGTACGATTTTCTTTCAAAATTTTTGTTTAGAGTACTGAAAGAAATTAATATGGTGTGCGAAAAATATTTTATGATTATGAATCCGTTTGGCAATACTTAACGTCTATAATGTTATAAAACATTTAAGGAAATCAGGTCATATGTTTTAAAAAGAAACTATGATTCTTTTCATAGTAATAAGGATAGATTTAGTGATAGGGAAAAAGCAAAATTATTTTTTTTTTTTTTGGAAAAACTGAAGAATTATCTGATACGGAGACCAACAAAAAGACCAGATAATAAAATTTTAAAAAAAGTGTTGTCAAGTCTTATAAGTTTAAATATTGTTAAACATGGTAGACCATTTTCTGATGGAATGTTTATTAAAAATATTTTAAATAAATGTTTTGATAAACTTAAGTACAACCTGAAGTTTATAGAGTCCCTTCCGTTATCTCGGAATAGCGCATTTCGACGAACAGATCAACTAGGAATTTTTGTAGAGTCCGCTATTATTATTATATCCAAAATTAAAAAAGAATTATCAAAAATGTTTATCATTTTTTCGCTCAACTTATCTATGTGAACATATTTTTTCAGACCTAAAATTCATTTGTACTAAACAGCGTAATAAATTAAATTCCGCACACATAAAAAATATTCTTTTGCTACGAAACTGTCATAATAGCATTAATGTAGAAAATTTCATTAATGATATATAAAATAAATTTAAATTTATCATTTTGTCCGTGGATGTTTTTTAAGTATACACAATTTTTCTTTCAGTGCAGTTCTCTTTCTATCACCAATACAACTACAGTTTTAGCCAAGGCGTATTTATATAAGCTGGGATAAGTATTACAATAAGTACAACAATACAAAAACAACGGGCATTTTTTGTTGTTGCGATTTCATCATCTTGTCAAAAACAGCTTACTAAGAATGACGATGGGAAGAAAAAATAAGAAATAAATACTAAACTCACATGGTAATTACAAAATACGAAAATGGTTTTAAAAGAAAAAGAAGAAAAATATACAAACTTCTGACATAATAAGAAAAAACGAAATTGATTATCAAAACAAAATACACAAAAAACATAAATTTTTTGACATTATTATTTGCATCAGCTGGTCTAACGATCTCACCTTATATAAATACGCCATGGTTTTAGCTTTGGACATTCACTGTTTTATATAATTGTTATAGAACAGCAACAGATTTGCTTCGATCAACACCTTTAGATCTTTTAAGAAATTAAGCCGATTTCTCAGGATTTTCATCTTTGGTTGAGAAATATTCAGTCTCCACGGCGTCAAGAGCAATGGTGGGTTACATAACACTTTTTGGAAACATCTCGAATCCACAACTAATTCACCCTCAGCCATTAGAAAAATAATGCGTCTTGTAAGACACGCTGGAATTTTGTTACCATCTATTCCTATTAACTTCCACAAGTTAATAAAAGTAGATAACAGTCTGTCATTCTTTAACAAAAATACCACTGATCCAGTTTGTTTTAAGAAAATTATGACACAGAAAATAACTGATTTTTCACCTGATATGATCTTTTGGCGATCGTCCTATGCTGTGGCCGAATTGGCTGGTTTGGAAAGCGCTATAAAATATGCAGCTGAACAACACAAAAAAGCTATTATTTGCACCGACAGTCTTAGTACCGTTAAGGCTATTGGAAAAAACCATCAGGGGCTATATGACAACTTAGTTTACTTTTCGGAACCTAGCTGTGAAATTATTGTGTTATAGATACCATCCCATATTGGCATAGATTGCAACGAAGCAGCTGATAAAGCTGCTAAGTGGGCGCTTACTTTACATGATGTGTCTGAGGTTTCAGCTTTCCCCAAGACAATCTCTAACCCTTTTATAGCCCTTCAAAAACAGCAGAAAACGGAACCTAGAATACCAAAATATTGCAAGACCCTTACACGTTCAGAATGCATTTTACTGGCACGTTTGAGAGTAGGCAAAACTGCCTTTAACACCACTATTATGAAAGAACTGATCCTGCTGTGTGCAGTTTCTGTAATGAAATACTGTTGTTCACATTTTTTCTGAATGCATTGAATCGAAAATTGATATACCACTGAAAGACATCCACGATTGCACCGCAAACGATAACTTACCGCTTATAAGGAGATGTCTTAGAATACACAACATCCAAAATCTTTAGATCAATATTTTCTTCACAATGAAAAAAACAGTAATAAATTTCTTAAAATGTTTATATTTACATTCTTTGCTAATTTGTTACCTTTAAATCAACTATTGTAAAAAAAGATGAATTTTTGTGCGCATATGGTCTCAGATACCCGGTGCCTTTTGTATTTATAATTTATGAATTTACTTTGTAAAATATATATTTAATAAATAAATAAATTGAAGTCGCCGTTGTCAAGTGGATAGTGTGTTGGCTTATTAGACGTAAATTCCTATTTCACGAATTACATTCCATTTAGACCTATCGTTCATTGCGTTGGAAAACCTTCCACTTCCGTCCGTGCGAATTTATGTAAATCGTCAGTCCTAAACCTCTTCCATCGCCTATAAGCACTGTCCCTCCTTCTAATGAATGCCTCATTCGTATTTCCCAGTGTATATACCTGGTCCCAAGATACGTCATTCAATTCAATATTCAGAGTCGCATAATCCATGTTCCCGAAATCACGATATGTAATATATTTGTCCACAGCACAAGTTACAGGTGTATTATAATTAAGGAAGAAAAGATCATGGCTAGAGAAACAAGAAGCTGAAATTTGGTCATATAACTGTACCTTTTCAATATGGTTCACAAATACAAGGTCAATCTAGGTACTAGACGTCGAATGGATATATCTGGCGATTGTTAGACCGGTTATAACTTTGATTAGAGTTTTCAACGGAAAATCTTAGATAAGGTTCAGCAGATCGTCTATTTGAGTATCACTGAAGTGAGGAAGAGTTATCCTCAGGCTCCTCTTGACACTATGCTCTGCCTGACTCCGCTTAACTTGTATATCAAGCGGTGTGCAGCACTTAGCGCCGAACGCCTCAGGGAATCGGGCTGCTTGAAACAGCGCTGTAGAACACTCCAGAGTTCTGAATGTCGTCTTTGCTAACGGGAGGTATGGACTTTCGGAAAATGCCAGATTATATTATGAACCAGACCGTATCCGTCTACGCTGGGTTCTGGGTCATAGCAGAATACTGGGCAATGAGGCGGCGGATGCCCCCGCTAGGTTAGGTTCGCTTTCAGGTGGTGATTTGATAGTTGGTCCTGACCTCCCAGTCTGCCACCTATAAGGCCTCAGTAATGGATGGATCAGAGAGGAAGAAAAAAGGCGTTGGGGGAACGGATCGGGTTGTTTTGTTTCTAGATGTCTATGGTCTGCTGTGGATAGTAGGAGAACAGGTTGGCTGCTGGACTTGGATAAGGTCAGCTTAAAGTTGGAACAGATCCCAGCCAGACTATTACAGGGCATGTTGCGATGAGGAGGAGTTGGAGACTATCAAACACCTCTGTAACTGCCCAGTACTTGGTAGGTTGAGGTTGAGCCTTCTTTGGGAGTTTAACTTCTGTGTCTAGAGCCGACATCAAGGCTCTCCACAGATTCATTAGAAGCTTGGGCTGATTGAGAGTTACTAGGTCTTCATCAGTGTAGTCGCGCTCTCCCATCCTTTTTGTTGTGTCTGGTCTGTGTGATTCCTCCGCTTCCCATTCACCGCACCCTAGGTTCTACACAGCCTCCTTTAATCCTAACCCCTCTATTATCCTTCCCTCTTTTTAGAACGTTGTACAATGGATCAATTCGACCTCCGGGTACTGACAAGTATACATCCTCTAACCTAACCTAATTGTTGTCTAAATACCAATCTCAAAACTATTGTGATTTGCAAAGTGATTTATATACTTTATGTTCGGGAACCTTCGTACTAAGAAAATCCCCTGACAAATGTAAAGCAGATTCTCTCATCTTCGATAAAAATAGCTAGATATAATGAATGCAAGGATAGTCGTGTCTGTTGTATACTAAAACAATTCGGAGAAGATGATATTCCCAAAAAGAGAAAAAAATACTGCTAATTAAGTTTCAAACATTTTGCAAAACTACAAGTGCATCGGCGGAATTTTTTTAAATGAATGAATCCATATTATCTGTTGTACTTCGCTCCCCTCAAACTTTATAGAACATCCCTATAATACGCCCCTCAAGCTTATTCTCAAACTTCAGAATTCTGTTGGTTATTAACAAGAACAATACCTTGAACAACATCTGATATGTACCCCCATGTGTTTTCTACCGCGATGTATTAATGCCTTACAGTTTCCAGGAATATGTTATAATAATTCATTCTCTTCATCACAAAATGTATCTATTAGGTTTAAGACGATTCCCACTTTACGGTGCCCTCTCAAAAATCTCAGGTTGACGCCAGAGTCTTATGACAAGCTCATATTTCCTCTTGCTATAATCTCGCAAGAAAAGTTAACAGTTCCTCAAACCTATCTTTTTTAGAAGAGTATTTGCCTGTTTGTTTTCTTTCCTTGAGTATATATTTCCACTCACAGAAATTTTACCTACAATTTAAACTCAACTCCGAACGATAGATTTTTAAGAAGCTTTTCATGACAATTTTATTTTCTCTCAGATATTTTGCCAGAAATCTGCTAAGAGGAAGTTGCCGAAGAAATATTTTCATATTTTCGTTTTGATGTCTTACCTGGGATTTGAACTACGTCCTTACGTCTAATAAGCTAACACACTACCTACTAGACCATTGGCATACAGGAAATTGAATATACAGACAGAGATGCTACAAAGGCATTCGAATTACGCCATATAATTAAAATCCCATATTTCCAAATTCATTTCAGAAGATAACGTTATTTTTACTTAACTTAATCTCTGTATTTCTCTAAATATACAGTAAACACTGCACGTAGAATTTAATACTATACGTAGAAAAAAATTGCTAAGAAAGTCAGTTTTCAAAGAAATCAAATAGCAAGAGCAACCGGTGTATTTACACCATATATATAATATATATAAAATAATTTAATATAATAAAATTATTAAGTTCCATTTAATGTTAACAATTTTATATATGTACATGGAGCAAGAGAAACTAATTGAACTGATTCTAAAACGTGATAAATATACCATACATATGAAATGTTGGAAAAGACTAAAACGGCTGAAAATAAAACAATGATTAGTTTTCAACACACTAAAATGTATAAGATACAATATGCAGGTGAGAATCAGACATACGGACTTAGAAATACCGATGATATCCGAATACAGAGGATAAGATATACATTATTTCACAGTTTAAATTATTTAATTTGTTATAAAATAATATAAACAAATAAAGAAAGTATACACTCAGGGGACTCTTATGCGAATTCGAATTTATCCGATTCTAAATGGAATTTTTTTTTTTGTTTATATGTTTTTAAATATTACGAAACTTTTTAAACTTTTGCATTATTTTTAAATTAAACCAAGTTTGCACCTTCGATTTAAATAATCATTATGATGTATTTCATTTTGTGTTTGTCTATTTATAAGTAATATATATGTAAGTATGTATACCTATTGAGCGTTGTATGTGGACGGTATTGTTAAAAGAACAAACTTATTATTACAAAATCTTATTTTTAGTATGGACCCAGATACCGAAAGAGCACTGAAGATTCAACGCAGATTAACTGATTTGTTTTGCGAATATCATGAGTGGGATAGGCAACTTAAAAACTCAAAGTCACAAAGTTTTATAACTGACTACATATTCTGCAATAAAAGAAACAATTTAACTTTCTAAAAATTCGTCGATCTAGTCCCCTACATATGTATGCACTACCTGATAGATATGTAATGATAAATGTGACGCCGAACTAATTCCAAAACGATGCAGAATGATTGATCATACATTCATAATTGTAAACTTCAGTTTATTATTTTTGGATCATTTTGTTTTCTTCTATAAATAATGAATTAATATTTTATTTTTGTTTATTTTATTTATGCGATTTTTCAAAATTTTAGAACGAATCATTAAGTTTTATATGAAGCTAGAGTATCGTTTTATGCGAATTCAATATATGCTATTTTTTTTGGAACGCATCTATCGCATAAAACGAGACCTGAGTGTACTATATTTTTCAAAAATGTGTAAAGTTTTATACAGTTTGTCAAAAAAATCTTTGCACATAGAGAAAAATTAACAAAACTTAGAAAAATTCATTGATTTCTAATATAATAATTCAAAATTTTAAATTTTTTCAAACAGGATTTTATAAACATATGTTTTGTTAATATAATAATTAAAAAAAAATTTATAACAATGACAATATTCTAATGTAAAATATTAAAAAACAAAAACAATCCAATTTTACTGCTGTCAAAAAAATGTTTGCACACTTGATAATATATTAAGACTTATGCAATTTTTTTTGAATATATTGTACTAATATTTTGTGGGTTCACCTTGAGCTTCAATTAAAGCTTGCAGACGCCTTCGCATGGATTGAATAATCTTCGGAATGTCATATTATTTTTCCCACTCTTCTTTGATGAACTTTACCAAATCGTGTTTTTTTGTGGGCGATCTTTTTCCTACCATTTTCTTTAGATGAACCCACAAATTTTCGATAGGGTTAATATCAGGACTTTGGGCAAGAGTATCAATAACTTTGGTGCAGTTGTAAAGGAACCTGGAGTTACATAAATAAGATTTATTTTAAGGATCATTATCTTGATAGTACTTGTGATTTAATTTATTCGGATTAACCGGGCCAATAAAACCTAATTTCCTGAAGCTGGCAGTCAGTTCATTTTATAAAATATCAAGATGTACTTTCTTAATCATTATTTCATCCAAACACCAAGCCGAATACCATTACAGACAGTTTTCCAAACTTAACTGTGGAAATAAGATTTTTATTTTCTAGTACTTTTAGAGGCTAACGTCAAACTCTTTGCGGTCCGTCATGATAATAAAGCATTATTTTCGTCTCATTAGAGAAAATAACATCGTCCCAGTACTCCGGAGGAAGTGAAATGTATTCGGTGGCAAATCTTAATTTCTTTTCGACATTTTGTACTGACAGCAAGAGTTTTTTCCTAGTCATTCTTGAAGAATATTTGTGTTTTTGAAGAACATTTCCAATGGTTTCTTGGAAAACACGTAACCCAAAGCCTTTTTAAACTTGAAGAGCTAATCATCTCGCACTGGATTGTGGTCTATCATACACGGTTCTAATAATTTTTCTCACAACTCGCTGCGTTATCTTTTTTGGACTGTCTGTAGATCCCTTTAAATTTAGTCCTCCTTCTTTTTCAGCACGGGATATAAAATTATATACAGTCCTGATGTTTAGGGAGAATATAAGGACAATTTCCTTGGCAGATTTGCCTTTGTAGTAGTTGAAATAGCCCAATTGTCTAATATTTTTTGAAACTCGTTTCCCTGGCGTTTTTTGTATTCAAAAATAAGGACACTTGTTACATTAAAACGATTCCTTCGTTACTAAAACGTTATTTAACCCTTTCACATTCCATCTCATTTGTAAAAAACCCAAAATGCGCAACATTTTTGGGAAATAACGGCATATTTTTGGAATTTTTCTTATTATTTTCATTCAATATGCAAAGATTTTTTTGACACTTCTTAGATTGAGTAAACTTCTTTTGTTGTTGTTATTATTGTAATGTGCGTTACTATTAGGAAACTATTGGTGCCATATAGTAGTAGACAAGTACAGTTATAGAATGAGTGCAAAAATAAAAGAATATATAAAGATTTTGTTGTTGAAATTCTTGAATGAAGATCAAATTTTACATTTTTTTGGTCTGTGCAAAGATTTTTTTGACAAACTGTATGTTTAATGCACATGCTATTAAAATAAATAAAAACTTTAAATCAAAACGAACTTATATCAGTGGGCGGCTCAAAGATAACATGGTTAAAATGTGTTGTAAGAAACATGTGAATAGCCCAGAAGAAAATTTTTAGTAAATTTTCAATTGCTCTTATTAAGCTAACAGTATGTATACGAAGTGGAAAATATAGAATAAAATGTGCAGCGTTAAATCCATAAAGATTTGGTCTTTCCAACAGATACGAGGTCGTCCTCTTTGCCGACTTCCGCAGATCCCCGCATCAAATACCGGTCTTGCCGGAGCGTCCTCCTCCATACGAACGACCTGGCCGAGCCAGCGCAACTGCTGGATATTAATACGCTTCACAATGTCTATGTCGTTGACAGGACTTCTCCCTCGAATACTCGCAAGGCTGTTGCATATGTGCTTAATAGAGTCCATGCTTCTGCACCATAAAGAAGCACGGGTAGGATGAGCGTCTTGTATAGTATTAGTTTTGTCATACGAGAGAGGTCTCGGTTACTCAATTGCCCATTGAGACCATAGTAACACCTGTAAGACTGATCCTGCGTTTGATCTCCAGACTGACATCATTTTTGGTGGTAACGGTGGTATCGAGAGTATTGTTATCGGCCGTAATCTGAGAATAAATACGCCCCATGTCTCTATTTGTCATTTACTGCCAGACTTAGTTCACTCCCGTTCACTAGCGCTAAAGGTAGCAGTTACATCTCGTTTGGTACGCCCTATAATGTCGATGTAGTCAGCGTGCGCAAGCAACTGGACATACATAACATAACATAATTGGTCATTACAACCCTTCAGTCAGGATTACGACCTAGCTTCTCACACCACTTATGTTGTGTGTGTTAATTTTATACATGAGTGGCGGGACCTACAGTTTAAAGTCGACTCCGAACGACAGATTTTTGAGAAGCTTTTCATGGCAATTTTTACTCTCAGAGTTTTTGCCAGAAATCTGCTGAGAGGAAGTCGCCGAAGAAATAATTTTCGTTTTGATGTCTGACCTGGGATACGAACCCGGGCCTTTCGTCTAATAAGCCAACACACTACCCACTAGACCACGGCGACTTCAAGCAACTGGACACTTTTTTGAAAAATAGTGTCATTGCGATGCACTCCCGCCTTTCGCAAAACACTCTCCACGACGGAGTTGAAGAGGTCGCATGATAAGTGGTCGCCTTGTCTGAAACCTCGCATTGTATGAAAAGATTCGAAGAGGTCCATTCTTACCTTGACGGAATTACTCGTCCTTCTGCATAGTCTTAACAGCTTTGCAGGTATACCAGGCTCAGACAAAAATACGATCCCTTATGGGGCTATCGAAGACAGCCGTAAAGTCGAATAAAAGATGGTGTGTGTCGACTTGTTTTTCGTGGGTTATTCGTGCCAGGTCTGAAGCCGCACTATTAGATCCAATCAGTGTTTTAACGCATGGCTTCAGTCGTTCACACAATATAGGCTATATCGAAGGGTGTCCCTTTTTCAGGACAAGACAAGGGACCCTAGGTTCTAATCGTTGGGCATACTTTCCTCTAGCAATATTTTATAAATAAGCTGGTGCATGCGCCCAACTAGCTCATTACATCCGGTCTTAAACAAATCAGCGAGGAGGCCATCAGGACCTGCCGCTTTATTATTTGTAAGACGCATAATCGCGACTTTGACCTCTTCATGGCTAGGCGGCAGAATCTCCACGCCGTTATCATCGATTGGGTCCGGAACAACATCTTTAAAGGCGGTATTGGCGTCGTCAACGTACAACCTCAGCACCCCCGCAGATCAATTACAAAGTTTCCATTCTCATCTTTGGATGAAACAGTTAGACACAACCTTCTGATGGAATTTTCGAGCGTCATTCCTTATCTATGCATCTCAACTTCCACACACACCCGCCTTTCCTGCTCCCTCTTCTTGCGTATGAAAAGGCGACTCTTATCCCTGTTCCTCTCTGTAGTTCTCGTCAATGGCTTGCGTAGCGGCTGACTGCAACTTTCCTTGTATACGGCGTTTTTTGCTGCAGTTGCCTCGCGACACTCCTCATCGTATCATTGATTTCGCTGGGGTGGACGCTCGAAACCAACGACTGTTTCCGCAGTAGTGCGCAAGGAGTGGGAGATGTTGGCCCACAGATTCTTACGTTAGGGTTACGTTACATTACATTTCTATAACTATTCGTATTGCTTTATACAAAAACGATCAGCTTTTTCTTATTTTTGCGGTTACATTCCGTTACGGTTGCATAACTGAGCCTCGAGTGTTATGCGCAGCGTTGTCATTTGCCTAGTTTTTCCTTTTTTCCAAGTTTGTTAAGATGCGAAAAAGTTTTCATAAAATTTGTTTTCTAATAAAACATAACCGCAGCAAAGATTTTTTTCCAAGAAATTAGACTTGAAAAAAAAGCAAACAAATGTGTCTTGTTTTTGGTAAAAATCAAAGCTTTCACCTGGTATAGGTTCGCTCTGAACTTTATTTTTTTAATTTACATACAATATGCAATTCGGACAGGTTTTGTTTTAGGTGTTTCAGATTCCTAACGATTTTGTTCATTCCCTATAATTATAAAATTGCTGCTTTTCAAGTAAAGTATGGCAACGTAGTGCATTATAACAGAAAAAAAAACGAAATATGTGAATAAAAAGCGGAAACAAAACAAAAGAATAAAATGGCGGTGATACAAAAATTTTCCCAGGTCAGACATCAAAACGAAAAATATTTCTTCGGCGACTTCCTCTCAGCAGATTTCTGGCAAAGACTCTGAGAGTAAAAATTGCCATGAAAAGCTTCTCAAAAATCTGTCGTTCGGAGTCGACTTTAAACTGTAGGTCCCGCCACTCATGTATAAAATTAACGCACACAACATAAGTGGTGTGAGAAGCTAGGTCGTAATCCTGACTGAAGGGTTGTAATGGCCAATTATATATTATGTATGATACAAAAATTTTAATAAAATCAAAAAAAAAGTTAAAAATTTTATACGAAAAATGCCCCTTTACCCCTTAAAAAAATATAAATTAATAATACAAAAAAATTCAATGCATCTGTATTGCATTTTTATAAAACTGAATTAAATGCAACGTAAAAATATTTTTGTATTTCCTTTTGTCTATCGTTTGTGTTCCACCGCTTAAATTTATTCTACTTAATAAATGTTTGTTCTCAAAAATAAGTGGTTTGCTCAAAAAAATAACCTGGCAATACTTCGATGAAAAAATATATCACTTTGTTTTAATAACAAATTTAATTTCTTAAGCATAAATATTAAGTAAATACTTAGAAAATCTATATAATAAGAAAACATACCATTTTTTCTTTCAGTTTGAGTTTTATTAATATTTTTCTTTAATAAATCATCAAAAATTCAAAACCACTTTCACAATTTGAAGTCGTTTCATTCCGAAGAAATTTTTCGTTTTCTAAAAACTCGACTTTCGGAATTGAAACCACTTTCGATCGGAATTGCGTTCTGTGACATGGCTAATAATAATAATTTATAATTATATATTTTATTTGTAATTTTCATTGATTCGTTTCTTTTTTGTTTGTAATATCCTAACTACATCCTTATGACTAAATTTGATTTTCCAAGAACTGTTTTTTCCCCCAACCTTTTTTTTATAAATAAATTTTAATAAAGGCGGAAGTCGCCGTGGTCTAGTGAGTAGTGTGTTGGCTCATTAGACAAAAGGCCCGGGTTCGAATCCCAGGTCAGACATCAAAATGAAAAATATTTCTTCGGCGACTTCCTCTCAGCAGATTTCTGGCAAAGACTCTGAGAGTAAAAAAATTGCCATGAAAAGCTTCTCAAAAATTTGTCGTTCGGAGTCGACTTTAAACTGTAGGTCCCGCCACTCATGTGTAAAATTAACGCACACAACATAAGTGGTGTGAGAAGCTAGGTCGTAATCCTGACTGAAGGGTTGTAATGGCCAATTATGTATGTATTTTCATTTTTTGAATAAAACTCAGTGTGCTCAATTTCAATCTTTGACGCACATTAAGCCATCTCAGTGCCTATAATCTGTGTGAATCTGTTTAGTTTTAATATAGAACGCATCGCTTTATTCTGTAATTTCTACAATCTTGTTATTTGTCGCTCCGTACAGCATGTATATAATATTGTCGTTCCATATTCAAAATATGGCTTCAGCATTGTATTATATATATTAATCGATGTTAACATTGAGACCTTATTTGTCAGCCGTTTAAAGAAACCTATCTTTTTCCCTATTTTCCTAAATATATACTCTAAATGTTACCTCAGTTTTAAATCCCTATCAATTATGAAACCTAAATACTCAATACTATTACTGCCTATTTGTTTATTTTGAATGACCGATTAATGTGCAAGTTATGGAAACAGCATGAAAATGCTCTTATATAAATTTACAAAACTGTTCTAAATAAGTTTCATTCAACTTGAGAATTATCTGCTGACGACTAATAAAATATTCAATAAAAAATTGTTTTCGAATAAACTGCTAAGTGTTGCAAATAATTATGTTGCAATTTAATATTTTGTTTTTTACTAAAAATATGGATTGCACTTTTCATTAGGTATAATTATGACACCTAGAATTAAGTAAGTTTAGTTTTTTGTAAGACGTGTTTTGTGAAAGTTAAAAATAAGTGGAAAAATTAAATAAAGGAAAAAATAATTTAAAAAAAAACATAACTTAATACATTAATTGGGGGCTCAACCGGAATCCTTTTTTAAAAAAGCGTCCAAGAGTATACCGACAACAATTTAAAACTTTGAATCAGCCTAAGGCGGTTTTGCTGGAAGCGTGAAGCTCCATAGAACATGTGGTACGCTACAATTTAGTAAAATCAATTCCAAAACGTTTACAAACCGTTCTTGAGAACAAGGGATATGTCACAAAGTTTTAATTGTTGTTTTTTGTAATTTTTAGCAATGGTGCTCTTATTTGTCCGATTATGCGTTGAGCGCAAAAAATTGAGTTAATTTCCTTTTTCGTTATAAAATTCCCGTTATAATGAAAATTGTTGTTATTTTTTCATTAATCTGAAAGTCTGTAATATACAGTGTAAATAAAAGCAAAAAAAAACATATATTTATTTAATATTTTCCTTTTAAGTTTTAAGCGCATACATATCAGACTAATGCAAAAATGATAATAATATTATTTGAATTGTATGATTTTGTGTTTATTGTGTTGATTGTTAGACTTAAAACTGGCTTATTCAATAGAAAGTATAGTGGACAATTTAACGGACGAAGAGTTTAAATATTTAACTAATAACAGGACAATAAATATAGTTGACGATTAGAAGAACTAAAGAGAAAATATAGTACAGACGACTCAGTTGACGAAATTACTGGACTATTTAGAAATATAACAACAAACAATATGGACACAGAACAGGTTCTGCGACTGGTTACACAATCTACGGTACCACTTCTAAGAGAGTTGGAATTGTTCAGGAAAAACTTTAACAGACTTACAGTCACAAATACAGTTACTGAATACAGACAGGAAACGATTGACGAAACCAAAAGATGTGACGAAAGTTTGGACATTATTAAATTCCTTCCAAGTTTTATTGGTAAGGATAAATCGTATGTGAGTTGGCGAGAAGCACGCAAACAATTCAATGAGTCTTTATGTTAGGGATAGTCGTCGTTGGTACTTCGCGGCATTGACTATTTTGCGCAATAAAATATTAGATGATGCAAATGACACTTTGACAAATCATGCCACTGTACTCAATTTTGATGCTATTATAGCTCGTTTAGATTTTGCCAATGCCGACACAAGGGCAATTCATATTATTAAACAGGAATTGAGTATTATGAGACAGTGTTCTTTGACTATATTAGACTATTACAACGAAGTGAACAAAAAACTGACCTTATTAATAAATAAGACGATAATAACAAACTGTTCAAATTCTTCTTTTACAAATGCATTGAATAATATGCTCTAAGGGTTTTTATTACCGGATTAAACCCACCATTAGTAAATATTCATTATTTCATTTATTCATTTCATTTCATTCATTCATATTTTCATTATCGCAACAACAATTTTCAGTACCAAAATAATCGAAACATACGCCAAGCATAGCCTCAACCGATGGAAATCGACAGTTCAGCGAATCTTTCTGTTAACACCACTAAAATTCCACAAAATGGATAAAGTCAAAATTACGCTCGAGGACCACAATTCAGTCCATGGCAACAATGACCGCAAAACTCCAATCAATTTTTTCAAAGACCTCAGTTCAGCTATGCCTTAAAAAGACAACAACCAAGTGGACAGTTTAGTTCTCAACCAAATAATAAGACACAGAGAATAAATGATTTAAACGAATTGGCTTTTTTAGACGTGACCCCGGATTGCCCTATATCATCAGAACAGGAGTATCCGGAAGAACATACAGAATTTTAATTGACAGTGGGGCAACTAGTTGTTACTGCAGCCCAAATGTCCTTACTAACAGGAAAAAATTAATAGTTAAATAGAGAGTTAAAACTGTAAATGGATTCACTATTATTGACCATATCTACAATGCAGTACTTTTTGGTGTAAAGCAAATGTTCTATGAAATTCCCAACTTAGAATCTGATTTATTGATAGGACTATTAATGGTAATGAAAAGGAAATTGAGAAAAATGTTATAAATGGAATTACCGACTTAGGAAATAATCTTGAGAACAAACCTTACGTGGATGATGCTCTTAATGTTGAGAAAAATACAATTGGTAGATTAGAATACGAAATTTGCAAGGTAATAGATATTTTACATTCAAAAATTAATACATTTTTACCGATTAGAACGGATATTAAAGCTGAGATGCGTACAATTGCTGAAACTCCTATATGGAGTAAGCAATATCCATCTCCCCTCTCAGTAAATTCATTCGCAAATAAAGAAATACAAAAACTTTTAAATAACGGAATTATACGTGCCAGTAAAAGCCCCTACAACTCCCCAGCATGGGTAGTGCCAAAAAAAGGATGAAGATGGGACGAATAAAATGCGAATGGTAATCTATTATAAAAAGTTAAATGAAAACACTATATCCGATGTTTTACTTTCGAATTTGGGAAAAGCAAAATACTTTTCCACGATTGATCTCGAATCCGGCTTCCATCAAATTTTGATGAAACCAGAGGATATTGAGAAAACTGCATTTTCCATAAATAATGGAAATAATGTTAGACTACCCTTCGGGTTAAAAAATGCACCAAGCACCATGGATAATAGTAGTATGTTTGTGATGGTTCTGGACCACTTTTTCCATACAAATTGGGAGCATGCCTACGCTACAGCCGGTCATGTTCGGTATGTTGATTGGTATGTTACACGGTATGTGATGTATTTTTTATAGGCTTACGAGTTGTGTGTGTTTGTCGTGTAGGGTGACGAGCTTGGTCCCCCGCGCCTGTCCTCCGAGCTTAGTCCCCGCGCCTGTCCCCTGCCCTTGGCCCCCCGCCCTGGTTCTGGTCCCGCTCCTGGGGTTGCAGTTCTAACTTTGTCTAACCTTGGTTGATGTGTAGTGTGAAGTCCGTTATGTGTGTGTGTGTGTGTCATTTGTTTTGTAAAAAGATATGTAGGGTGATTGTGATATGTTAATGCCGGTTGTTTTTATATCTGCATGTTGTAACAGTTCTCACAGTTTAGTGTGATAAAAATGAGTTAATTATTTTTTTTGTTAATGTTAAAATTAAAAGAATATTTAATTAGTTCTGTTATTTGTTATAAAAGTACATTTATTAATAATAAAAAAACATATTCCCACAGTTTATTCACTAAAAAAAACGCATATCAAGTTACATACTGTCTGGCGCGTGTAAACAAAAAAAATATTTCAAATATTTTTTATTGTGATATTTGCCAAATTCTTTTACCCAAAAAATTTTGGGGGCAAGCATAGTCGTAAAAGACTGTATTCTTTATTTTATTTTTTTTGTATGATTTTTTTATTGGAAAAATATAATTTTGATAAGGGATTTTAAAGTACGGTTTTCTTAATAATTAATTTGTTGCAGAATTATGTGTAATCGACCTATTGTACGGTTTTCTTAATAATTAATTTGTTGCAGAATTATGTGTAATCGACCTATTGTATACCTATAGGTGTGATTAATGTTGAAATTAAAAGCATGTTTAATAAGTTCTTATATTTGTTATAAAAGTTCATTTATTAAAAATTAAAAAACTGATTTACACAGTTTATTCATTGCAAAACGCATATCACGTTACATACTGTATGGCGCGTGTAAACAAATAAATGTATGATATATTTTTCATTGTAATATTAGATCTGCTGACATATGAAAAAAAATAGTTTATTGTTTTGATCGCATGATCACGTTGGACTAACATGCGCGAGCATGCTAACGCTGATTCAGCGTAATTATTTTCCCATCAAATTGTTTGTAATTGGAGACGATGCAGGTGTGAACCAAAAATATTAAAAACGCTTACACTGCAGAATTACCTTAACCCCCCCTGTCGGTTACTGAAATTTTGAAATGGTACTAAATTATAACTGAAAAAGTACTATTTTGCATCAAAAAGTACTTTTTTAAATCAAATAGTACCTTTGTAAAATATCCATACGTCTACACCCTTCAATCAGAATTACGATCTGATCACACCACTTATTTATTTTGTTTGTTAATGCATTAATAGTTGAAAAGAGCAAGACCTAAAATTTGTAATAAAAAAAAGTACTGTAAGCATAGCGGAGGTACTGTATTTCTTAAATGAAATAGTACTAAAAAGTATAAAAGTACTAAATTTTTCAACTCTGATTTGTACAAAAGTACGTAAATTTTCACCTCTGACACACCACTTATTTATTTTGTTTGTTAATGCATTAATAGTTGAAAAGAGCAAGACCTAAAATTTGTAATAATAAAAAAGTACTGTAAGCATAGCGGAGGTACTGTATTTCTTAAATGAAATAGTACTAAAAAGTACAAAAGTACTAAATTTTTCACCTCGGATTTGTACAAAAGTACGGAAATTTTCACCTCTGACTCAAAAAATTTCAAAAAAAATTTTTTACTATAAATAACGATAGTTGTTAGTTAACAGAAACATTCCTGTTTAAGACAATCTATTAAACACATTATAAGTTATTAAAAAACAAAAAATTAAATAAATAAGAAATGGCTGGCGGTTTTATTTGTCAATTTTGTGGAAAAGTATTCACTTTAAATAGAAATTTAAGAAGGCATATTAGATTATATCATGATGGACCATCCACATCATGTAAATGTAAAACTTGTAATAAATATTTTCCAAATCATGCGGAATGGCATCGACACTCACATTCTCACACAGAAGATAATAAAAACAGTGAAATTAGTGTTTATTGTGAGTATTGTGAAAAAACAATTCTAAAAACAAATTGGTGTTATCATAAAAGGACAAATGAACACAAACTTAACTGTGTTGAGAAACCAGACAATGGTTTGGATGCTGATGATGTTAAATGCATAAAATCATCGTTTAATAATAGAATTATCACATATTTAGTTGAAAACAATAACAAAAATAATTTAATACCTGAAAACTTTTTAACGGAAATGAAAGACAAAATAATTAAATTATTAAGTGATGCGATTAAAAAATATGAAAGCATTAAATTTAACATGGAACTGTTTTGTGAATATATGTTAATAAAGGATGATGAAGACAATTGTATGATTGACATAAAGTCTCATCAGACTAAAATGAATATTCTTAGTATATATTCAACAAGTGATGACATTCTTAATACTTACAACGAGCAATGTGATGTTATAATTAAAAATATGAGTGAATTTCAGGAACGTGACAGCGGTTGGGCATTAATTGAAATATCACGTCTTGAGATAAACATTAATCAATATAAATGTATAAAAGGTTCCCAATACATCCCCCTACCACCGGAAATACAGAGAAAGCATGCATGCATCAATGTTCAAAATAATGATGAGTATTGTTTCAAATGGGCAATAATATCAGCATTATATCCAATGGAAGTCCATTCAAATAGAATGACGTCCTATAATGTTATTAACATAGAAGATGAAATCATAAGACTGGAAAACAACATTGAATTAAATTTTACGAGCTTGAACTTTCCGCTTCCAGTTAATCAGATAAAATTATTTGAGGCCAACAATCCTGAATTGAGTGTTAATGTGTTTGCATTAGATAATGACAATAATATAGTCGGTCCATATTATTTTTCCCAACAGGAAAAATCTAAGCACATAAACTTGCTTCTGTTAGAAGATGGGGAAAAACTCCATTATGTATGGATTAAAAATATATCAAGGTAAATATAAAGAAAGAAATATATATATCGACACTTTAAAAACTTATACTAAATAAATTTTTCCTTTTTCACATTTACAGATTAATTAGAAAGCAGATAACAAAACATGTAAATAAGGTATATATATGTAATACATGTTTAATACATTTCCATTCTGAATCATCTTTGGAGAATCATAAAAAAGAATGCAATAAGATGGTAACTAAAATGCCTAGTATAGAGAATAGTATGCTTAGTTATAAAAATTTTAAAAAACAATTAGATGTACCTTTTGTTGTATATGCTGATTTTGAATGTATTCTAGAATCAATTAATGTACAAAATTCAACAAATGTTAAATCAGTACAAAAGCATATTCCATTTGCTTATAGTTATTATATTAAATGTTCATATAATTCAGATTTAAATATTTTTAAAATTTACAATGGTAATAATGCACCGCAACATTTTTTTAAAAGCTTAGTTAACGATACTTTAGATATATACACTAAACATCTAAGTGTAATTAAACCTATGAATTCCTTAACGCCACTTCAACAGATACAACATTATGAAAGCAAGACTTGTCATATTTGTAAAAAAAATTTATCAAATAAAGATAAAGTAGCCGACCATTGTCATCTAACCGGTGAATATAGAGGTGCTGCTCATAACAAGTGCAATTTAGAGTATCAAATTGCGAATTTCATTCCAATATTTTTTCATAATCTTTCAGCCTATGATTGTCACTTGTTTGTTAGAGAGCTTTCATCTATTGAAGGTGATATAAATATTATTCCCTTAAATAAGGAGCTTTATGTTTCTATATCAAAAAGAATTTCCGTAGATGACAACAGTACAATTGAGTTACGTTTTCTCGATTCATTTAGGTTTATACCATCTAGTTTAGAGAAATTAGCAACTTATTTAACAGATAATGATTTAACAATAGTAAAATCAAACTATTCAAATGATGAAGAATTCAATTTAATGAAACGTAAAGGTGTCTTTCCGTACGACTACTTAGATTCTGAAAATCGTCTCAATGAAACTCAATTGCCTCCCATTGCAGTTTTCTTTAATAAATTAACTAACGAGTCGTGTAGTGTAGAGGATTATGAACATGCACAAAAAGTATGGAACACATTTAAATGTATAACATTAAAGGACTATTTACTTTTATATTTAAAGGTAGACGTTCTTTTACTCTGTGACATATTTGAAAATTTCCGACAAGTATGTAAAAACATTTATAATTTAGATCCCTGTCAATATTATACTACTCCTGGTTTATCCTGGGATGCAATGTTGAAAACAACTCAAATAGAATTAGAGTTGTTAACTGATATTAATATATATAATTTTGTTCTGCGAGGTATCAGGGGAGGTATTGTTCAATGTTCTAACAGATATTCAATTGCAAATAATAAATATATTAGTGATTATGATTCTAACAAGGAATCAAATTATATAATATATTTAGATGTAAATAATTTATATGGTTATGCAATGTCAAAATACCTTCCATATAAAAATTTTAAATGGGTTGAAAATTTTGAAAATTTTAATGTTAATAGTATAGAAGAGGATTCTCCATTGGGTTATATATTAGAAGTTGATCTAGAATATCCATCTGCATTACACGACTATCATAATGACTTACCATTTTGTGCAGAGAATAAGAAAATTGAAAACATGAAACAGCGAAAATTAATAACAGATCTGAATGATAAGAAAAACTATATTATACATTATAGAAATCTACAACAATGTTTAAAACATGGTTTGATTTTGAAAAAAATTCATAGAATTCTTGAGTTTAGTCAGTCTGATTGGTTAAAGAAATATATTGATTTGAATAATCATTATAGAACACTAGCTAAAAATTCATTTGAACAAAATTTTTTCAAATTGTTAAATAATGCTGTATATGGAAAAACTATGGAAAATGTTGATAAGAGGAAAGACATTAAAATAGTATGTGAATGGGAGAGTAGAGGTAAAAGACTAGGTGCTAGAGCTCTTATTGCTAAACCTAATTTCCATAGTTCACTCAAAATTCATGAAAATATGCATGCCATCCAAATGAATAGGACTAAAACTGAATATAATAAACCAATTTATATTGGTTTCTCAGTTTTAGAAATATCCAAATGGAAAATGTATAGTTTTCATTATGATTATATAAAACCTAAATATTGCGAAAACCTTCAACTCAATTACATGGATACTGATTCCTTTATTTATGACATTAAAACAGATGATCTATATAATGATATAAAAAATGATATTAGTACACATTTTGATACATCTGCATATTCTAAAGACAATCCATATAATTTTCCGCAAATTAATAAAAAAGTATTAGGGATGATGAAGGATGAGTGTAATGGTAAAAATATTAAAGAATTCATTGGTTTAAGAGCAAAAATGTATTCAGTAAAAATTGATAGAGTTGATACTGAAATTAAAAAAATTAAAGGTGTTAAACAATGTGTAACTAAAAAATTAAGTATAAATGACTTTAGGAAATGTCTATTAGATAAAAAATTATACTATGACACAATGTATATATTTAGGTCTAAGGTACATCAAATTTATACACAAAACATTAGTAAACTAACATTAAGTTATTTAGATGATAAGCGATATATTAAAGAAAATGGTATCAATACATATGCATGGGGACATTATAAAATAAATTCTCCATCAACATCATCATCATCAAATTTAAATTTATGTAGAGAATTTATGCAAGACGATGATGATGATATTTTTTTAAATGTAAATATATAGATTAAGTAGTTTATAAGAATGTAATATGAAATAATAAAGTACATACGTATGTATATATTTGAAAATAAATCAGTTTTTTATTTCTTATCAGATGTAAGAATTATTGAAAATTTTTATAAAAAGGGAGTAAGTTAACATATAGAACTTATTTAAAAACTAAAATGACAAATTAATTTTTCATTTAATTTAATTTTATATTTAACCAATAAAAAAAATTATGTGTTCTTATTTATACAGGAAACTTTTTTTCAGATATATATTCAAATTATAATAAAACAAAAAACAATTGCAAAACTTGAAACTTAATCTGAATTTCAAGGTTTTTCTTTTATCATAATTTCAATTAACGTTAACATCTTTTGCTTTAAATATTTAAGAACAACCTTGAACCACTTTCAAGTTTATTTACTCTGAATTTGTCTGGGGTTTCATGTTTCCTGGAATTTCTTACACGCGTGACAAAATGCATATCAAAAATAGGAAAGAATGCATACATCCAGCAGAAATAAAAACAAATAAAAAAATATATAAAGAAATAGAAATATTGTTGTACACGATCTTTAATTTTAAACTGATAGGAAAGGGTTGGCTGGTTGTGCCTATATAATTTTTTTTATACATGACGTGCATTTGCGCGGTCAGTTTCTTGAGATAAGAAATTCTTGTCATGTTTAATCCTTAGGATACACACGATAAGAGATTTATATGTAAAAATAATATTGACACTTATGCTTGGGGACATTATAAATTCTCCATCATCATCATCAAATTTAAATTCATATGAAGAATTTATGCAATACGATGATGATGAAATGTTTTTAAATGTAAATGTATAGATTTAGCAGTTTATAAGAAAGTAAGTGTAAAAAAAAAAAAAATTAAGAAAAAATAAAAATGTAAATCTACCTATTTATATACATTCACATTTGTTTTACACATAATAAAAAAAAAAAATTTAAAAAAAACATCTTTTTTTGTTGTTTCATTTCAAATTTTGATTCAGTTTAATATTTATTCATGTTTTCCTTTGCTTTATATTTGGTCTCGATCTGCTTTGCACCTGATCTCGATCTGCTTTATATCTGGTATCGATCTGCTTTATATCTGGTCTCGATCTGCTTGTATCTGATATCGATCTGCTTTGTATCTGTATCGATCTGTCTTAATCTAATATATTATATTGCAAGAAATCTTAGAACATCAACCCCCCGATACCTGCAGAAAAATTATATATATTAATATCAGTCATTAATTCTGATTTTTTCACATTCCTGATTCGGTCCATGTCTTTCAAATATGCACAGAGTAAAGAACGTCACCTTTAAATATAAAAGTAAATAGTCTTTATGTTATACATTTAAATGTGTTCATACTTTTTGTGCATGTTATATTCTACTACACTAACGATCGTTAGTTAATTATTAAATGATAATGCAATGTGAGGCAATTGAGTTTCATGAGACTATTTTCAGAATCTAAGTAGTCGTACGGAAAGACACCTTTACTTTCATTAATTGAATTCTTCATCTTTGAATAGTTTGATTTATCGAGAAAACGTAACTCAATTGTACTGTTGTCATCTACGGAAATTCTTTTTGATATAGAAACATAAAGCTCCTTATTTAAGGGAATAATATTTATATCACCTTCAATAGATGAAAGCTCTCTAACAAACAAGTGACAATCATAGGCTGAAAGATTATGAAAAAATATTGGAATGAAATTCACAATTTGATACTCTAAATTGCACTTGTTATGAGCAGCACCTCTATATTCACCGGTTAGATGACAATGGTCGGCTACTTTATCTTTATTTGATAAATTTTTTTTACAAATATGACAAGTCTTGCTTTCATAATGTTGTATCTGTTGAAGTGGCGTTAAGGAATTCATAGGTTTAATTACACTTAGATGTTTAGTGTATATATCTAAAGTATCGTTAACTAAGCTTTTAAAAAAATGTTGCGGTGCATTATTACCATTGTAAATTTTAAAAATATTTAAATCTGAATTATATGAACATTTAATATAATAACTATAAGCAAATGGAATATGCTTTTGTACTGATTTAACATTTGTTGAATTTTGTACATTAATTGATTCTAGAATACATTCAAAATCAGCATATACAACAAAAGGTACATCTAATTGTTTTTTAAAATTTTTATAACTAAGCATACTATTCTCTATACTAGGCATTTTAGTTACCATCTTATTGCATTCTTTTTTATGATTCTCCAAAGATGATTCAGAATGGAAATGTATTAAACATGTATTACATATATATACCTTATTTACATGTTTTGTTATCTGCTTTCTAATTAATCTGTAAATGTGAAAAAGGAAAAATTTATTTAGTATAAGTTTTTAAAGTGTCGATATATATATTTCTTTCTTTATATTTACCTTGATATATTTTTAATCCATACATAATGGAGTTTTTCCCCATCTTCTAACAGAAGCAAGTTTATGTGCTTAGATTTTTCCTGTTGGGAAAAATAATATGGACCGACTATATTATTGTCATTATCTAATGCAAACACATTAACACTCAATTCAGGATTGTTGGCCTCAAATAATTTTATCTGATTAACTGGAAGCGGAAAGTTCAAGCTCGTAAAATTTAATTCAATGTTGTTTTCCAGTCTTATGATTTCATCTTCTATGTTAATAACATTATAGGACGTCATTCTATTTGAATGGACTTCCATTGGATATAATGCTGATATTATTGCCCATTTGAAACAATACTCATCATTATTTTGAACATTGATGCATGCATGCTTTCTCTGTATTTCCGGTGGTAGGGGGATGTATTGGGAACCTTTTATACATTTATATTGATTAATGTTTATCTCAAGACGTGATATTTCAATTAATGCCCAACCGCTGTCACGTTCCTGAAATTCACTCATATTTTTAATTATAACATCACATTGCTCGTTGTAAGTATTAAGAATGTCATCACTTGTTGAATATATACTAAGAATATTCATTTTAGTCTGATGAGACTTTATGTCAATCATACAATTGTCTTCATCATCCTTTATTAACATATATTCACAAAACAGTTCCATGTTAAATTTAATGCTTTCATATTTTTTAATCGCATCACTTAATAATTTAATTATTTTGTCTTTCATTTCCGTTAAAAAGTTTTCAGGTATTAAATTATTTTTGTTATTGTTTTCAACTAAATATGTGATAATTCTATTATTAAACGATGATTTTATGCATTTAACATCATCAGCATCCAAACCATTGTCTGGTTTCTCAACACAGTTAAGTTTGTGTTCATTTGTCCTTTTATGATAACACCAATTTGTTTTTAGAATTGTTTTTTCACAATACTCACAATAAACACTAATTTCACTGTTTTTATTATCTTCTGTGTGAGAATGTGAGTGTCGATGCCATTCCGCATGATTTGGAAAATATTTATTACAAGTTTTACATTTACATGATGTGGATGGTCCATCATGATATAATCTAATATGCCTTCTTAAATTTCTATTTAAAGTGAATACTTTTCCACAAAATTGACAAATAAAACCGCCAGCCATTTCTTATTTATTTAATTTTTTGTTTTTTAATAACTTATAATGTGTTTAATAGATTGTCTTAAACAGGAATGTTTCTGTTAACTAACAACTATCGTTATTTATAGTAAAAAATTTTTTTTGAAATTTTTTGAGTCAGAGGTGAAAATTTCCGTACTTTTGTACAAATCCGAGGTGAAAAATTTAGTACTTTTGTACTTTTTAGTACTATTTCATTTAAGAAATACAGTACCTCCGCTATGCTTACAGTACTTTTTTATTATTACAAATTTTAGGTCTTGCTCTTTTCAACTATTAATGCATTAACAAACAAAATAAATAAGTGGTGTGTCAGAGGTGAAAATTTACGTACTTTTGTACAAATCAGAGTTGAAAAATTTAGTACTTTTATACTTTTTAGTACTATTTCATTTAAGAAATACAGTACCTCCGCTATGCTTACAGTACTTTTTTTTATTACAAATTTTAGGTCTTGCTCTTTTCAACTATTAATGCATTAACAAACAAAATAAATAAGTGGTGTGATCAGATCGTAATTCTGATTGAAGGGTGTAGACGTATGGATATTTTACAAAGGTACTATTTGATTTAAAAAAGTACTTTTTGATGCAAAATAGTACTTTTTCAGTTATAATTTAGTACCATTTCAAAATTTCAGTAACCGACAGGGGGGGTTAAGGTAATTCTGCAGTGTAAGCGTTTTTAATATTTTTGGTTCACACCTGCATCGTCTCCAATTACAAACAATTTGATGGGAAAATAATTACGCTGAATCAGCGTTAGCATGCTCGCGCATGTTAGTCCAACGTGATCATGCGATCAAAACAATAAACTATTTTTTTTCATATGTCAGCAGATCTAATATTACAATGAAAAATATATCATACATTTATTTGTTTACACGCGCCATACAGTATGTAACGTGATATGCGTTTTGCCAATGAATAAACTGTGTAAATCAGTTTTTTAATTTTTAATAAATGAACTTTTATAACAAATATAAGAACTTATTAAACATGCTTTTAATTTCAACATTAATCACACCTATAGGTATACAATAGGTCGATTACACATAATTCTGCAACAAATTAATTATTAAGAAAACCGTACAATAGGTCGATTACACATAATTCTGCAACAAATTAATTATTAAGAAAACCGTACTTTAAAATCCCTTATCAAAATTATATTTTTCCAATAAAAAAATCATACAAAAAAAATAAAATAAAGAATACAGTCTTTTACGACTATGCTTGCCCCCAAAATTTTTTGGGTAAAAGAATTTGGCAAATATCACAATAAAAAATATTTGAAATATTTTTTTTGTTTACACGCGCCAGACAGTATGTAACTTGATATGCGTTTTTTTTAGTGAATAAACTGTGGGAATATGTTTTTTTATTATTAATAAATGTACTTTTATAACAAATAACAGAACTAATTAAATATTCTTTTAATTTTAACATTAACAAAAAAAATAATTAACTCATTTTTATCACACTAAACTGTGAGAACTGTTACAACATGCAGATATAAAAACAACCGGCATTAACATATCACAATCACCCTACATATCTTTTTACAAAACAAATGACACACACACACACACATAACGGACTTCACACTACACATCAACCAAGGTTAGACAAAGTTAGAACTGCAACCCCAGGAGCGGGACCAGAACCAGGGCGGGGGGCCAAGGGCAGGGGACAGGCGCGGGGACTAAGCTCGGAGGACAGGCGCGGGGGACCAAGCTCGTCACCCTACACGACAAACACACACAACTCGTAAGCCTATAAAAAATACATCACATACCGTGTAACATACCAATCAACATACCGAACATGACCGGCTGTAGCGTAGGCATGCTCCCAATTTGTATGGAAAAAGTGGTCCAGAACCATCACAAACATACTACTGATAATATTTTCAGGTACTATATAGGAAAATTTTGTCATGTCTATATACATTGATGACATAATAGTTTACTTTGAAAATTTAGAAGAACATAGAGAACATCTAAATATGGTAGTCCAAAGACTTAAAGATTCTAATATGAAAATCTCCTTGGAAAAATCAAATTTCTTTAAGAAAGAAGTAGAGTTTTTGAGTTATATTGTTGCCCATGGAGTAATTAAAACTGATCCAGAAAAAATAAGGACTATAGTAAACTACCCTGAACCTAAAACTCTTAGACAGTGGAGAGGATTTCTTGGTATAACTGGATATTATAGGAAATTTATTAAGGATTATGCCAGGATTTCAAAACCATTAACAAAATATCTTACAGGAAAGAATGGAAGAATATCACAGTATATGTCCAAGAAGACAGCAGTAGAATTCGATTTGGAGGCACAAACCGCTTTCAATAGATTAAAAAATCTGCTAACTAACGCAACCTGACTTTATTAAAAAAATTTACACTGACAACTGACGCGTCTAACGCCTATAATTTTTATCTCAAAAACACTGACTCTTACTGAACAAAATTACGCTACAAATGAGTAAGTTATTCGCTATAGTTTAGTTGTTAAGAACCTTGAGAAACTAATTGTATGGTGTTGTAGATTTAGAAATTCATACTGACCATCAACCATTAACATTTGCCATATATTCTAGGAATCCAAATGCAAAACTTAAAAGGTGAATGTCTTTTATAGAAGAGTATTCCCGGAAATTTATTTATAAGCCGGGTGAGACAAATGTTGTAGCAGATGCACTATCTAGACAGGTCTTGAATAATATTCCTGACGATGAGTCTTTACATAGTACACAACATTCTGCCGAAAGTAGTGAAGAATTCGGAACGAAACTTCCAAACCGCTTAATGAATTTAAACATCCAGTTCTTTTATGCAAGGCCAATTTCACAAATTATGAATCACTTACTCAATTTAATAGAACTAGACACATTATATTATTACTCAATAGAACTAAACACAATATAGAATTTGATACGAGGGAGAACCTCAAGAACACGTTGAAAGAATTTTTATGACCAAATTTAGTGACAGCGATACATTGTTGTCCTGAAGATCTTTACGAGTTTAAGGAAACAATAAAAGGAATATTTATCAACAAGTTTGTTTTTACAAGTATCTTCGCAATCGATATTGTTAATGTTGATGACCAAAAAGCCATTATTAAGGAAACTCACACTAGGGCACATAGAGGTTCTAAGGAAAATCATAAACAAATTTATAAACAATATTAGTGGCCCAGGATGACTGATCATTTTAAGGAGTTTTAAGGAGGCATTGTGATATTTGCAACAAAGCGAAATATGACATGAAACCAACTAAGATTCCAATTGGAGAGTTCCTGCACATTGACATTTTTTATGCCCAAAATTTGAAATTCCTTACATGTATTGACGCTTAGTCAAAATTTCTCGTAATAAAACAAATAGAAGACAAACAAAATTTATGCGAAAAAGTATTGGATATGTTGCAGACTTTTCCGGCAGCAAGGAAAATAACATTAGATAATGAACCAGGCTTTAAAACACCTACATTTCAATCTTTAATGCATTAAGATTAAGAATTCAATTATATTTTGCTGATCCTAGGAATAGTACCACTAATGGTCAAGTAGAAAGAGCACACTCGACCCTTATCGAAATAGCAAGATGTTTAAAACAAGAATATCATCTTTTAGACACTGTTGAGATTTCCCATAGAGCAGTTCAACAGTATAATCTCACCATACATTCTGTTACAAATGAAAAACTATTTGAAGTGTTTCACAATAAAGTTAATCATGAAAACCTGCGTAATAAATTATTGAAAGCTCAGACTAGAATGCTACAAAGAAATAACCCTACTCAGATCAGAACATTTGAGGAAAATGATGAAGTTTATGAAAGATTGATAGGGCAAAGGGATAAATTACTTCCACGTTATAAGAAACAGAAAATAAAGGAAGATTTAGGAAATAAGGTTAAAGTTTATAGTAGAAATAGAATTATTCATAAGGAAAATATAAAAAATTGATTTTATCTTACAGAAAATGTTAAAATTGCTTATTTTACTGGCCACATTTACCAACTGCAGACCTGAGGTGCAGATACTAGACTATTCAAATTCTCAATTAATTTCAACACACACTGGACTAACAAGATTGCAAGACGGGAATTTTAAATTAATACATTCTATAGATTTAGACAAATATGAACAAGTAATTACAAATTTAAAAGAGGAAATGCGAAGGGAAATACCTTCAAGTAACTCCATACTTACAGTACTCGACCATGAAATTGAACAGACACGACTGCAACTAAACAATATGAGACCAAGACAGAAACGTTAATTAGACATTTTAAAGACAGCCTGGAAATGGTTGACAGGAACACCAGACCATGACGATCATAAAGCAGGAGGTCCCCACCACGCGTTCTGCGCGTTCTCGCATTCTACGCGGCTGTCAGGGGGTATTAGCCTTCTCCCTATCGCATATAAGGTTCTTACAGGCGTATTGTGTGAACGACTGAAGCCACTCGTCAAAACACTGATTGGACCTTATCAGTGCGGCTTCAGACCTGGCAAATCCACCATAGACCAGATCTTCACACTGCGCCAAATCCTGGAAAAGGCCCACGAAAAACAAGTCGACACACACCATCTTTTTGTCGACTATAAGGCAGCCTTCGATAGCCCCATAAGGGATCGTGTTTATGCCGCAATGTCTGAGCTCGGTATACCTGCGAAGCTGATAAGGCTATGCAGAATGACGTTGAGCAATTCCTGCAGCTCCGTCAAGGTAGGAATGGACCTCTCCGAACCTTTTGATACCGTGCGAGGTTTCAGACAAGGCGACCCCTTATCATGCGACCTCTTCAACTTCGTCATGGAGAGTGTTCTGCGAAAGGCAGGAGTGCATCGCAATGGCACTATCTTTCAAAAAAGTGTCCAATTGCTTGCGTACGCTGACGACATCGACATCATAGGGCGTACCAAGCGAGATGTTACTGCTGCCTTTAGCGCTATTGAACGGGAGTCTAAGAAGATGGGTCTGGCAGTAAATGAGGGCAAAACAAAGTATATGTTGTCGACAAGCAGAGACGTGCGGCGTATTGATTCTCAGATTATGGCAGATAACTATACTTTTGATACAGTCAAGGAATTTATTTATCTTGGCTCCGCCGTTACCACCAAAAATGATGTCAGTCTGGAGATCAAACGCAGGATTACTCTTGCCAACAGGTGCTACTATGGTCTCAATAGGCAATTGAGCAGCAGAGACCTCTCTCGTGCGACAAAATTAATACTCTACAAGACGCTCATCTTACCCGTGCTTCTTTATGGCGCAGAGGCATGGACCCTATTAAGAACTGATGCAGCAGCCTTGAGGGTATTCGAGAGGAAAGTCGTACGTAAGATCTTCGGTCCTGTGCGAGTTGGCGATGATTTCCGCATCCGATCTAACAGTGAGCTGTATGAGCTCCTCAACGACATAGACGTTGTGCAGCGTATTAATATCCAGCGGCTGCGCTGGCTCGGCCATGTCGTTCGAATGGAGGAGGATGCTCCGGCGAAACGGGTATTTGATGCGGGGATCTGCGGAAGTCGACGAAGAGGACGACCTTGTATCCGTTGGAAGGACCAAGTCGAGGAAGCCCTGTCATCGATTGGTGTGACCAACTGGCGTAGGCGCGCAAGAAGCAGAGGCGCCTGAAAGGATGTATTGCGGCAGGCCGAAATCCGTTAATCGGGTTGTTATGGCCAATTAAGTAAGTAAGTAAGAAAACACGAACGAAAAATAAACAGGGATGCCGTCACAAGACTAAACATAATGACTAATGTAACAAACGCAATCTTAGAGAAAATACAGACTGACGATGATTTTAGAAAGGAGTTTGAACAAAATTTGATTTATAGATTAAAGTTAATAAAAGAAGAAATATTGGACATTCAATATGCTCTACAATGGGCCAAAGCAGGAGTTATAAATACCTTTATATTATCTGACCCAGAAATTTACGAAATAAAAAGGCAGTTAGACCATGAACAATTCTCATATTCAAATATCGATGAAGCTTTAGAATTTTCTCACATTAGAATTGCCTCAAGCAATACAACAATTATTTACATAGTAAATTTGCCTGCTATTAATAAACAAATTTGTGAAAATATTGTAATTAAACCATTAAAAAGACAAAAAACTATAATAACAATTGGAAATGAAAATATTGTTAAATGTAAGAACGAAGTTTTTGAAATGAAAACTAATTGTAAAACCTATAATAAGCTATCAATATGTAACAATAGAAATCTTTTAAATATTACAAACACAAATTGTATTCCAAAATTATTGTCTACTGAAAATCACAATTGTACAATTATAAATAATCAGCACGTCCCAACCATTGAAGAAATAATACCTGAAATAATCCTGCTGAATCAATAGAACGGTTCTGTAAGAATCCCTGACGCCAAGCCATGGAATTTATCACGAAGTTTTTTTTTTTAAATATCCTCCAGGTGGAGGTCTAGTAGGTAGTGTGTTGCTTATTAGACGAAAGGCTCGGGTTCGTATCCCAGGCTAGACATCAAAACAAAATACAAAAAGTATTTTTTCGGCGATTTCCTCTCAGCAGATTTCTGGCAAGAACTCTGAGAATAAATAAAATTGCCATGAAAAGTTTCTCAAAAATCTGGCGATCGACTTTAAACTCTAGGTCCCGCCACTTATGTATAAAATTAACACACACAACATAAGTGGTGTGTGAAACTAGGACAATAATCCTTACTGAAGGGTTGTAATGACCAATTATGTATGTAAATAAATAAATAATCTAAATTTGCAACTAAAACCCAAACAAACAAAGTAAAAAAAGGAAAAAACGTTCACGATAAGTCGAAATTTCCAAATGGCAATTTTTATGATTGTTATTGCTCTTTGAATTACATTAAAAAAGAGCAAAACATTTTCACGATTTAACAAGAATTCTAGGGAAATAGATAAGGGAAATATTCATAATTTTTAGAGAAAAAATTACATTAATTTCTCATCGAATTTATAAAAAAGGGCGTACGGGTGTGTATATATTTACATACCAAAGATCAGCAACGAGTATTCTAAACGATGAGTAGATTCGAGTCATACTTATAATTTCTGATAATTATACGCATTCATTCTTATTTTATTATGATACTCACACTACTCATATTCAAGGTTTGAAATACTCATCGTACTTATACTTAACATGATGTTATTGATTTCGACTCGCCTCTACTTAACATTTACACGAAGCACAAAAAAGTATGATTCGCGTACGAGCACTGCAATACTCACGTTGCATGAGTACCCTTTTTTTTTTATACACAAACACTAAAAAATTGTGTTATTGAACTCTGTTCAGTACGTTATGTTAGAGTTTGCGTACATGTTCACAAACATTAAAACGAAAAGTTTTGCTCTCGTTGTACTGAATGTGTTTGTGTTCTTTACCCGCGACACATTCAGTAAAGTATATAAACGTTGCGTACTTTACAGTAGTTTTTCGAACACTGATAATAAAGATTCCTTGGGGATTGCGTATCCCAGTTGCTATCACTAATAAGTAGCTCCATCTGGACACACTTTCGGCGACAACCAACATGGAACAAGCCATTCCAATAAAATACCTCGGGTTTATAATAAATAAAGACTTAAAATTAAATAAACACATTGATTACATATGCAAAAAAAAAATTGGTAAAAAATTGGATTCCTAAAACGGATTAGAAATAAAATATCAATAATGACTGCAATCCATATATATAATACAATGACAAAACCGCATTTTGAATTCGGATTAGAGAACTGCATGAGTTGATTCACTTTCACTGTCCACTCACATGTAATACACTTTTGTTATGTTGTTTAACATCAATATGTTTTAATGATATTGCTTGGAGTGATCAGTCTTTAAAAACCGAATGTAATATACTCATTTTTGTTTTTTAAGTACTGTTATCGTAAACAAATAAAAATTCTTACTGTTGTTTGATTTTTTGTATAGGAATCGAATACGCCTAACCCTCCTACAACGCGGGTAATAGGTTTCCAAAAAATGCCGCGTTGTAAGAAATCGTGTTGTAGGAGATATGAATTCCATACAAAAATCAGAGTTTGGTTTCAAAGCAAAATATTTTTCAATAAAATATTGGAATTTGTGTAGTAAAAATATGTGCTTAATATATTTTTGGGTATTTATTTGTTAACATATTATGTAATTTAATAACACTACATTTATTTAAACAAAGTAAAATAAAATTTCAATTCTACGTAAAATATTCAAGTTGAAAGATTTAATAAATTAAAACCAAAATAGAACAATAACTTTCTACTGTACATCAAATGAAAGTATTATAAATCGTTGTGTGAAGTTAGAACCGCGTGGAAACCCCTTTTTAATTTTGTCGTTATAGAACATCATTTTGACAGTTCTTAAGATGCTGGACAAGAGACTACACAATTACGTATTTGATTGTCACTTTGTAAACACAGGTTCGAGTGTAGGGTGCCAATGCTACAAAAAAAGTATCAAAATATGAACAAAATGCAAAGAATTTTATTTGGGCAAGAAAACCATTTCCAAATTAAAATAGTAAATATTAAAATAAAATTTCGTACATAAAAATGTTCGTAAAAATCGCGTTGTAAGAAAATGTCAGCATTTTGGGAACAGCGTTGTAGCGAACACGCGTTGTAGGAGTGTTAAGTGTAACTCACAAAAGCATTTGAAATTTTGAGTTGACTCAGTATTAAACTTTAAACGTAAGATTGAAAAACAATTTGAAATTTTTAAAAAAAAATTCAATACAATGAGTTCTGAAGTGTTCAGAAATATTGAAAATGTATTGTGGTCGCTGCTCATATGCAATTGGATATTCTTTTGTTTATGCACACGAAATGTTGTGTTGGTATTGACAACCGTAAAATCATGCTACACTATTGTAACTTCAGGAAATCCATCGGATGCGACTAATTTATGTAATGCGTTTACTCCAGAGTTTGTATTGCTTGCTAATAATTAGCAAAACCACCTAAATTTCTGCTATGTTTGAAGTTTTTTAGCAATTGTACCCAAAGCAAAAGCAAACAGCAAAGCAGGAAAAACAAAAATAAACTCATTAGCTATAGTGGTGCAGTGAAAAGTTTTCTGTATTTACAGCATTTGTGGTTTCTCTTCTGCTTTTGCTGAGCTCTGTGCTACGCTATTTACTTTTCAAGCACTGCTTAAGATATTTTTTTATGTTTCAAATTAAATGTGTGTTTACACCATTCCCTTTGATATGTTGTACAAGAAACCCTAGGGCATTGGTTAAAGATAATACACAAGACTTACCATAATGACGCGTTATTAGGAGGACACTGCGGACAGAAAAAATTGTAGGCTAAACTGAAAACTAAATATTATTGGAGGAGGATGACTAGGGATATAGCGAGATTCGTAAAAAATTGCAGGCTAAACAAGGTCAGACCATCCAACATAGAGAAACTAGTTCTTACACCTACTCCCGTTAAGGTTTTTGACATCATAATTATGGATACAATAGGTCCGTTACTCCAATCAATTCATGGAAATAAGTATGCGTTGACACTGATGTGCGATCTGACGAAATATTTAGTTTCTATTCCTATACCAGACAAATCGACAATCCCAAAGCGATTTTTGAAATTTTTATTTTGATATAGGAGGATGCAGACTATAAAATCAGCTTCAGGAACTGAGTTTAAAAATGAGGTCCTGACTGAGCTTTGTAAATTGTTAGATATTGACTTAAAATTTTCTACGAGTTATCACCAACCATTAATTAGTAATTTTTTTTTACGCCGAGGAGGGGCAAATGTACCTAACCGCACCATAGAGAAAGTCGTCACGTTCTCCGTGTGTGGGGCCCTCACCCACTAAATCCGCCTCGTACCGTGGACTGTTGGGCCCACTCCGGAACTACGGTGGTATCCCTTCGGAATGGAGTCCTTTTGGCCCTTTGGCCGCCTCCATGCTCACATCCGCGTTCGGACTGAGTATTGAAGGTTGAGGAGACTTCTAATTGTCTCCACTATTCCTTTCATCCAAGCTCCCGACTGGGACCTCGTTTGACACGTGAGCTAGTGTCATCGATGCCAGCGTGCCTACATGCTCCGCACCCTCCAGATCTCTCTTATTCAGTCTCAGAATGCGCTCCAGGTAATTCGCCACTGAGGCCCAATTCTCCCTGCTCGCAATCATAATCCCGACAATGTTAGCGGCCGTTACCGTTCCGATCATCGACGTCAGTGCAGCCAGCGCAAAGATAGTGTGTTCTGCATCATCTATTACCTCCCCTTCCTCGTAAAGGCAGTAAGGGGAGGTGGCCTTGCCAATTCTATTCAGATATTTCCTAAAATATCCGTGGCCCGATAGCATCTGTGTAACGTAATAATTTACTTCTCCAAATTTCCGACAGATCCATGGCTTAATTTCCGGAATAAGTCTCGCCATCCACCTTCTTCTATCCTCGTTGTTGCCATTCTGAAATGGTGTTTTCCCTGAAGTGACCGGTTATGTGATTTCCAGCCGATTTCGCCTTATAAATCTCCATCCGCTCTGCTGCCAGCAGATCGACAGGGATTGTACCTGCTATCACAAGTACGGCTGGGCCGGACACTGTACGATATGCCGACGCGATACGTAGTGCAGCCGTTCTCTGTACCGATAGAAGTAAGTTCGCCCGTTTTCCAACCTCTAGCGTTTCGGCCCAAATTTCGCTCCCATAGAGCAAAATGCTGGTTCCAACATCCATCAGGAGTCGCCGGTAGCGGGCCTCCAATATTCGCCATTAATCTGCTGACCTGCCCAACGATCTTCCGGGCTTTGTCAGCCGAGTACTGAATCTGGTATGAAAATGTCAGCCTGGGATCCAGTCTTATTTCCAGGTATCTTACCGAGCTCTTGGTCCTAATTACCTCGCTTCCAATACTCATTTCCACCTGTAAGGGGATACGGCGACTAGTGATCAGCAGTAATTCCGTCTTATGCTTGGCCAGGTCTAGGCCGTGGGAATCCAGCCATTTTTCCGTCCTTAGCATGACACGTCTAAGTTTTCGCTGAGCCTCTTCCGTATTCCTGGCCGTGATAACGGCTGCAATACCATCTGCGTATCCAACCAAGTTCCATGTGGCAGATCCTCTCTTAGAATTCCATTGTAGTTAACGTTCCATAGGTCGAGGCCAAGGATAGATCCTTGTGCCGCTTCTTATGTTATATGTTTCACCCTTGGTCCCGAGATTGTGTTATACAACAGCTGTCTGTTACTCAAATAACTACTTATCTTGGCCAGGATGTAGTTTGGTACCGAGAAATTGTACTCCAAAGCATTTAATACATCGCTCCATCTTAGACTGTTAAGCGCATTTCTAATGTCCAAAGTCGCAAGCAGTAGCACTGTTCTCTAGAGTTACTCCCACGTTGTGTGACCATCGCCGCTTCTGTCACCTCTCTCAAGGCGTCAATGGTAGACCGACCGGGTCGAAATCCATATTGTCTGGCAGACAGTCCCCCACTATTCTCAATAGCCGCAGTAAGCCGTGGCTTCAAAAGCCTCTCGAGCAGTTTTCCCGTCTTATCCAGGATGCACAGTGGCCTGTATGTGGATGGGTCCCCGGGTCGCCCTTTCCCTTGCTTATTAAAACCATCCGTTGTTTTTTCCATATTTCAGGGAAAATACACTCCTTTAGGCACGCGTTGTACATTCCCAGTAGGAGTTCCGGTCTTTGACTGGCAATCTCCCGCATTACCTCAGGGGGAATGCCGTCGGACCCTGGTGCCTTACCGGGTTTTAATCCGACCGCTGCTGCTTTCAGCTCCTCTGTGGAAAATGGTAAAAATTCCTTATTGAGCATGTTCTGTCGCCGGTTCATGAGTAGGGAATAGTGTATCCACTATATTTCTCATTACTCTCTCATCCATTATCTCCATTGATTTCCTTTTGTTAAGTTTGCCCATTACAATCTTGTATCCAAGTCCGTACGGGTTTAAGTTTACGTCTTCGTGTAGTTCTTGGAGTGCCTGATTATTCTTGCGCGTTATAGCCTTTTTCAGAGACTTCTTTGCTTCCTTATAAGTTCGCATTTCTTCAGCGGCTGGTCCATCGGGTCTGGCTCTCGTGTACCTCCCCCGTAGACGTAGGCACTCTAGCCTGAGTGCTGCGATATTGTCGTCCCACCAGTACACTGCTTTCTTTCTGATATTCGGGGGTCTCAGCAAGGGCATTGCCTTTTTACATCCGCGTCTTATTATCTTCATTATTTGTTCTCTCTCTTGTCCTCGCGTCGACCGAGAGTTCAACTCTGCTACACAATCTGTCCACTTCCAAGATTAGCCGATTAGCATTCAATTTCCGAGCATCCCATTTTCGACTGTTCGTGTTGTGATTGTCCTCCTCTACCCTATTCCTTGAAGCAAAGGTGTACGATATGTACTGGTGATCACTGCCCGTGTATATTTCCAGGACCTTCCAGTCCTCGACTCTGTGATACATGCCCTCCGAGATCATAGTGATATCCGGAATGGTGCCCTCGCAGCCTGGTCATCTGAAGGTAGCTACGCTCCCCTCGTTCGCGAAGACCAGTCCGGTTCGAGCTGCCATCTCCACAATTCGCCTGCCCACTCTACAGCTCTAGAGTTAAAGTCGCCTGCCATTATGAGATTGCCGCCAATCTGCGCTATTGCGTCTTCGATTCTGGCCAATTTCCCCTCAAAGGTTCCCACGTCATCATTGAGAGTCAAATAACAACTCATTAGAGTGATGTCATCAAACTGTACCCAGGTGGAACAATGTCCCCTGCCAGATCTCCTCGGTCGAGGACCCTGGTTATCCGTTATCCATATATCTGCCGTAGATGTTTCATCATCCAGCCAGAATCCACTATTCTTCGACGCATATTGTTCGCTTATGATAGCTACGTCAACTTCCTGCTCTCTGACTATTTGCGATATCAAAGAAAAAGCCACCTTCCCTCTGTGCATATTCAGCTGCAATATCCTCATGCTGCCTTTCGCAAGCTCATCTCATAGCCCCGCGGTCCCGGGAAGTGTTCCAGGGATTTTCTCGACTCCGCAAAGCAAATACAACATCTCGGTGTGTTTCTGCATTCCTTCCTCTTATGCCCCTTTTCTCCACATTTCATACATCGGCTTGATTTGTCCGGCCCATCACATTCCCACCGTCTTTGATCACTTCCGAAGCATCGGAAACATCGTATAGGTTCCTCTCTGACCATTATCCTACAGTTTGTCCAGCCTATTCTAATCCTCTGTAGTTTCAGAAGCGCCTTCGCACAGTTCGTAGATGTTGATACGAAGGCCCTTTTCTGCTCCCGGTTGTTCGCCCCAGTTAGACGAATGGATATATCCGGATTTATACCGCCCGCTGCTCGCTGTGCCGGCTCGCTGTTCCTCGGAGCATCAGCGTAACTATGCCCCTCGGTTGGGTGAATTATCAAAGCTTCTGGACGATTTTTTACAGTTTTCTGTCGCTCCTTTTTCTCTTTCCTTGCCGATTTCTTGCTCTTTACTGTACTCCATTCTCCATTGGTTTTCCTTTCGGCCTCTTTTCTGGGCGGGCCTCCACCAGGCTTGAGGCGCCTCTCTTGTTGAGGGAACTTACAGGTGTAGTAAATGTCTCCTCTTCTGAGTTTCTCATCTTGCTTATAAAATCCTGCCTAGGAGAACTGTGTCCTGAACGAGGTTTCTCCGTTCCACTATGCGCTGGCCGCGTTGCACGCGAGTGCGCATCCTCCTGCACCGATTTTGGTGTCGTGCCGTTCCTCTCAATCCCAGCACTCCTCACACTCTGAGGGTTCTGCGTTGCCTGGGACTTTTCGCCGGTGATCGCCGTATTCTTGGGCTGCTACTTCCCCTTGCATCATCTCTTCAACGGTAAAAAGCATGAAGTATCATCTCCTTATAAACATTGGTCTCGCTTCATTAAACTTTGAACAACTAACTACACTGTTAACCTGAATAGAAACTATCCTTAATTCAAGACCATTAGTCCAAGTTGACTCAGATGACTTACCATATATTACACCAGGCCATTTCTTAATTTGGTAGACCACTTAACGCATTGCCTGAAGCTGATGTCACGCATTTGAAGACTTCCTATCTTTCCAAATGGAGCAATATTCAGCAACTTACACAATATTTTTGGTCACGTTGGTCAACGGATTATCTTTTATGCCTGCAACCCAAGGCAAAATGGCTTAAAGAAAAACCAAACTTGCGAATAAATGATGTCGTTTTGTTGCAAGACGATAACTACCTCCAGCTTGTTGGAAACTTGGAAGAGTTCTGGAGATCCATACTGGTTCTGATGGCCTAGTTAGAGTGGCTACTATAAAGACTGCAACCTCAACACTACAAAGACCTGTGACAAAATTGTACCCCTTGCCGAAGGATGATTGAACTTTATAAATTATGTTCATGGCTGGCGGAATGTTGACGATGTTTTGGTGTTCAAAATTAATCTACTTAATTTAATGTAGTTTTTATTTATTATTATTTACATTTCAAATCTATGTGCCACCCTAATGTTTCGTAAATTTGCTTATTTCGCAATTTTAAACGTATTACCCAAAAATTAACAGTTAAATCATACGATGCATTTACTACAATGCGTTTTCTATTCCTTTTGTAAACAGCACTCTCTTGAATGATTTTGCTGAATTATTATTGTTATTGTTTATAACGGAGCAGGCTCAAGAAGTTTAGCATATTTTGTCAATAAAGAATATTATACATTCTGTGTTCAGCAGCGAAACAATAAAGTAGTTTTTCTTTCTATCGTGTACAGTTGCCAATTGGTATTACAGATTACGAAAATGGAAATGTTTTGCTTTTACATCGTTTAACATTAAAATGGTAAACAAAAGCGATAAACAAGTAAACAAAAATATACTAACAAACACTACCATAAAAAAGTGATAAACAAGTAAACAAAAATGCAACAGCAAGCTCTAGCTCATGTTTCAAACGTTTTTAAAAGGTAGAAAATTAACATTATGAATTTTTATGTCAGATGACACCCCAAGTTCGGTTGTAATTAGGAATGCAACATCGTTCACAAATACATTGGTGATAAGGCTGATACTTCGCTGTTTTTTCGATGCTTTACTTTTCTATTGTTAAATAACAATAAAAAAAAAACTTAGGCATTGTAACACATCTATAAATCTAGAAACAAACTTTATCTTTAAAAAGATATTGATTGGCTTTTCGTGGCTGGCGGTGTTCAGTGGGTGGGAGTGCTGTATATTTCTAAAATAGAAAAATTTTTAATATTTTATTTTGAAAGAAAACATTTATTTTATACCATATAGATTTCAATAAATAAAAAAATCATGTTTTTGTAAGAAAAAGAGTTGAGCACAGACGGGTTAAAAAGTCTTAACAAAAAATTTAAAATCTAATTCTTGATTAATAACGATGTACACATGTTTTTGTAAAACTTCGTAAAAATTTTTAATGCATTTTATTTATTACAACACAGATTTTTCAAGTATTTGTGCTATAATGGGACGGCAAACTCCCTCAGAATACAAAAAATATGTTCGACCATCTCTCGTTGTATTCCAGCAGAAAATTCTTCGGAGAAAAATATTGTTGACTCCACATAAAATTTTTTGTGATAGATCGGCGACGTTTAAGAGTTGTCAATTTAATAAAAGCAAGTCAACTATGATACGGCGGTAATTCGTTCTGGTTCCAACCAAGACCTCGTGACAGCAAATTAAAAATTGTTTTTGTACTGATTCAACAATATTTATATGAATTGCATAACAAGGATTCCATATAATAGAACCAAACTTCAGAATAGGTCGAACAAGAGATATAAATAACAATTTTGCTAAGCAAGGACCAAGAAATTCCTTACACTAGCGTTTTATGTATCCACAACGCACTTTTTTAATTTTAGATATGATTTCTGAATTTGACTTGTTGAGTTCATTGTGACAGATAGAATTCTAACCATTTTACGGCAAAATCCCCGTAATGCCCGTAAGTAGAAGTGTATGATTAACTTTATCAAATGTTTGCTATCACATCAGTTTGCTTTTTTAAAAATCGTACATTAACAATTGTGAGTTCCAAGATATTAATAGTAGATGATCGAGATTTACGAAAACCGTGTTGACAAGGCGATAGTAGAGGCGAAATTTATGGTATAGGTGTTCAGTTAGTATTTTCTCAAGAAATTTAGGAATAGCATTAATTTTATTTATCCCTCTGTAGTTTTATACAGTATGTGAAAAACAAATTTTCACATTAAAGAAATTTATAATTTTTGTATTATTTCTATAAAAAAATTATTTTTAGATTAAAAAATAAGAAAAAATTTATTAAAAACCATTAAGGCTCAAATATTTCATTGTCAAAAAACTCTTTTCACAATATAATTGTCTTTGTCTTGTTTGTTTGTTTTTGAGATCGCCGTGGTCTAGTAGGTAGTGTGTTGGCTTATTAGGTCAGACATCAAAACGAAAATTTGAAAATAATTTTTCGGTGACTTCCTCTCAGCAGATTTCTGGCAAAAACTCTGAGAGTAGAAAATTGCCATGGAATGTTTCTCAAAAAAAAAAATGTGTCTTTCGGAGTCGACTTTAAACTGTAGGTCCCGCCACTCATGTATAAAATTAACGCACACAACATAAGTGGTGTGAGAAGCTAGGACGTAGTACAATGGGTCAATTCGACCACCAAGTACTGTACTTGTCAGAATTGACAAGTACAATTCCTCTAACCTAACCTTGTCTTGTTTGTAAACACTACTAATTAGCGGTATAATACCGTTAATTTCTTTATTTTTTCTTTATAGTTTCAAAAATCATGTATCATGTATACCAATTTTTTGTAGTGCTGGCGTGTTACAAAGAGTTATAATCAATGCTAGGAAAAAGGTTATCGTACAATGTAACTCAACTAATTTATTACAATCTCTTTTTGGGCACAAGTGCTTAGGAGCTGTCCGAGAGATTTTCGGTATCAAGAAGATTCATTTAGAATGTGATTAATTATGCCGAGGGTAAATTAGAACTAAAACGGTGTGGTTGGTCCCACAACTAAATTTAACAATCGCACTGAGAGCTTACTTATAAGAAAAGGAGATTATAAAAGAATGTGATGTTGTTGTTTCCAACAAAACTGCTCGGCAGGTCTTGTTAAAAGACAAATATTCTTCGAGATCAGCCCGTAAAAAACCACTACTTTCCACTGTAAAGAATCAAAGGCGTTTTTCTTTTACTATGAATAACATTTCGCAACCTGCGACTTATTGGGACAACGTAATGTTTTGCGATGAGACCAAAATAATGTTACACTAAAACGATGGACTAAGAAAAGTCTGGCAAGCGAAATATAATACCAACTGACTTCCTAAACGTATATTAACAATGTATCAATACAGTATTTAAACCGAGTTGATACATTGTATAGTTGCTTTTTTAATACGTTGCATATTAATACTCTGCAACACTTTGCATCGCCATGGTCTAGTAGGTAGTGTGCTGGCTTATTAAACGTAAATCCAGGGTTCGAGTCCAGGCCAGGCATCAAAATAAAATAAAAAATACATTGTCAAAATTTTCAGGGCTGCGTTTACGAACACGCTGCAATTTGTTTTAAAATAAGAATAACTTTTTTTTAATGAAATAACGCAAAAATTATAAATTTCTTTAATGTGAAAATTCATTCTTGACATACTGTATATCCTATCTAATGTCATTTTTAATTAAAGAAATGATGTATGATTTTTTCCAAACACGTGGCAAATAAATTGATTTAAGAGACATGTTGAACATTGCAGTAAGCGACCCAGCTGATAATGATGCACAATTTATTAAGTATATAACTCAATATACCGTAAGGATCTGGACTACACGAGTATATTAGTGATGTTAAAAGAACAGTATCAGCATTAATAAACGGAATGTAAATCTCACATAGAAGTCGCTGTTGTCCAGTGGTAGTGTGTTGGCTTTTCAGACGTAAAGCCAGGGTTCGAGGCACATGCCAGACATCAAAACAAAATACAAAATTAAATTTTCTCTTATCAGATTTCTGGCAAAAACTCTGAGAGTAAATAAAATTGTCAAATTTAAGCTGTAGGTCCCGCCACTTATGTATAAAATTAACACAAACAACAGAAAGTAGGTCAATAATCCTGACTGAAGGGTCGTATTGACCAAGTATGTATGTATGTAAATCTCACATTGATTGAATTATTGCAACATGGAGTCCATTGTCGGTGATTGATAAGAAAGCAGCAAATTCATTAATTTTTGAAATATCATCCTCATCAAGCGTAGAGCGATATTTTATAAGTTGGGTAATCAGAAAAATGACGCTAAGAATTTACGAACTTGTAAAATAATTTAGGTTTAGATCTTATCCGACTTTTTGTAGGCAACTCTGTTAGCAATATTATATTCAAATCTTTCTAAAGCATAATTTTAACAGTTAACAAATTAAACTGATATTTCCTATAGAATTTATTTTTCTTATTTTTAATGTTTATTAAGTGCCGACCACTCCATAGTGGACCTCTATTGCAGCATGATTAATTTTGGGAACATTTAAACTAATAGCGTTGTGTAAAATGGCATAGACATCCGATACAATATTATGAAAATTATTGTCGCAAGTTCGGAATCCCAGTAAAATTAGATAACATACCATTAAGTCCACTGTAATTAGTGCGAGGAAAGCAATAACATTTGTTATGATTAACAATTTGTTTGATAGCCGAACTATGTGCTACAGATACCTCAATAATCACCCTTACTCCAGTTGTCGACGTCAATGTCGCCCATCATTTTTGAGACAATGTCACGTCGTTTCAACGTCAATAGCAATTTAACATTCTATAAGAAAATGACGACGATCTTGACTATTTATCGTTTAAGTCAAATCTCTAAATATTTTAATCAGCTGTGTGGTTTAATTGTTATAAAAAACAAAATAATTAAAAATTAAAACTGTTTTTTGTTTGTGAAATAAATTCAAACTCAAGTGGTGACGAAAAAACAAAATCTTATGGCGATTTCTTTTCTGGCATAAATGTTGCCTTTATGCTGCCTTTTTGCCCTTTTATTGCTTTTCTTTTCTGAAAAAAATTCAATTTTGTAAATTAGAAACATGTTCTTTTCTAAAAATGCTGCCATAAAACCCGAAAAATATGCTACATGTTTTAACATGTATTATTTGTTTTAAAAATGGTGAAGCGGAAGCAAAAATATTATTTTGGAAAATTTTTTAAACTCACCTTAATCGTCAGATGTGGAGGACATGTATCCATTATTATTAAAACGAAACTCTTGCCACGAGTTAAAATTTTTTTTCAAAATAATATTGCGCCAGATTCTAGTAGCAAATTTAAAAACAAACAACAGCCGATTAAAGGTGTTGATAATTTTATTTTTGTAAAAGCAGAATGAGCTTTAAAATCACTAAAAAAATTTAATTTTATTTTAGCTATTTTTTCTTTGTAGTCCATAGAAACATATACATACGTATTATTATCCCAACAAAAAAAATTTGAGATGAGTTATCTTAAAAATTAACATTTTTTAGAATTAATTATTTATAAATAATTTTGAATAGAATTTGGTTATTATCTTTTGAAATAAAAATATTTCCCAAAAAATTCCAAAAATTAAATTTTTTATTTGATTTTTAGCTATTTCTATATAGAAATTCGAAAATATTTACACACATCCAGACATAATTAGTAATTACAACCCATCAGTCAGGATTATTGACCTAGTTCTCACATCACTTATGTTGTGTGTGATAATTTTATACATAAGTGGGGGGCCTACAGTTTAAAGTCGAGTTCGAATAACAGATTTTTTTTGAGATACTTTTCATACATACATACATAATTGGTCATTACAACCCTTCAGTCTGGATTATTAACCTTGTTTCTCACACCACTTTTGTTGTGTGTGTTAATTTTATACATAAGTGGCGAGACCTACAGTTTATAGTCGATTCCGAACGACAGATTTTTGAGAAACTTTTGATGGAAATTTTATTTACTCTCAGAGTTTTGCCAGAAATCTGCTGAAAGGAAATCGCCGAAGAAATACTTTCTGTTTTCATGTCTGGCTTGGGGCTCGAACACTGGCTTTACGTCTAATAAGCCAACACACTACTTACTAGACTACGGCGACTTCCGAAAAAATTTACTAAATTATTAATAACATAAATTAATAATTAAAAACATTTTTGTTTTCGTTTTCTATACAATGATTAGTTGTAAAATCGTTAACTACGTAAAAAAACGCTAAATTGGTATTAAACTACAAAAATAATTTCATAAAGGGCAATGATTTTTGTTCTTTTATAATCGTTTAAAATGCAACACATTATGAGGGTTCGTGCAACCTTTAATAAGTGTTACCAAATCTGTAGGCAACATTTTTTTACCAGAAAAGAAATCACCATTATATTTGACCGCAAATTTCTGAGACAGAAGTTTAATATATTTAACTTACCGGACAGAAGGTAAGAAACAATTTCAGTGTATTACATTAATGATTGTATTAATGTATAATTTATTTCTTTGAGAGCTTTGAAAGCTATTTTAGATTAAATAATACTGCTTGTAATTACGTTTTAGAAGCAATAACACCAAAGTTGAAAAGCGGAGTAAGATCTAGTTTTATTTCCAAGTCAAACAAGTTGGCAGCGACGTTACGATTTTTGGCACAAAGGTATTACCAATTTCAATTTGGGGATATCGGAATCAGTTTCCCAATATGACAGAATTAAAAAAAGAAGTATGGCAAAATTAAAAGTTTTTGAAAAACTGGTTTTCCTGGCGTTGTTGATTGTGTCAATCGAACGCATATCAAAATGATTGCAAAGGATTTTTTAGTTTAATTGCCATAGTTGTAATTTTGCTATTATATATATTACAAAATAAAATATTCCAATTCCTTCACTAATTGTTCAAATAGGATTGTATTTCTTATATTTAATTTGTCTATTTTTTCCGTTCTTTGCTTTGAACCAACTGAAGTTGTTACCAGAAATGGTGACGACTTGAAGTTGTTGCCAAAAATGGTAACGTCAAAATTAAAGTCGCAAACACAATATCGCAAAATGTAAAATATTTTCGATTATCTTCGATAACTAGAATTACAATTTAAACGATGTCATTTTATTTCGACAACTGGAATAAGGTGAATAATTTTCAGCATAGGATGATAACATCATCGATGAAGATACTTATTCAGAATGTACAAAGGTGCATTTATTTAACATCTGTCACAAACATCAAGTAGTAAAGTATTTTCCCAAAGTCATTACAAACGAAATTAATTTGGTAAAAGTATAGGTCAAAAATATTATTCAAGAAGTTATTTTCTTGATTGGAATTAAGTTAGGCATATTAGATTCATATATCCACGAGAGCGGAGAAAGATTAAAGTCTCCTCTCTAACCACAAAAACAGAATCCCTCTGATCCCCAGGTTTGGATACCACCTTGATAGCATCAACATCTTCAGAATAAAAAGAATAGTTAGAATTCTTAGAAACATAAGAATAAGTGATGTAAACTTTTGATACAATTGTTTTGCTGCAACTGCGACGCATTCAATATCATCAGAATGGGTTGCAATAACTTCAGATGGATGTAAAGAAGAGACTGGAGTCATAACACTACTCCCTCTACGTGAACTTCGATTGTATCTATACCCAAAGAATTTCAGCATTAAAATGTCATCAGAAACCCAGGTTTCAGTAAAGATAATAACTTCGTATGTAAGGTCATAACGATTAATTAAGAGGTCCGTTAATTTAGTATTTAGTAGAGGTGGGCATAAGACATAAAAAATTGCACACTATTGCATTTCTCTCAAGACCGAATATTGATTGTATCTGCAAATATAAATAAGTGTGAAGCAAAAATAGTGTAAAAAAAACAACTGCGCTCGTAAAGCATTGTACAACGGTATAAAAGAGAGTTGTGTCAAGCGTGCAACAAAAATTTTATACTCTTCATAGAGACACAACGTGCATTTCTTTTTTACTCTCGGCAACCGAACATCTTCGTCGACGCCAGCATTGCCAGTAACTTTTTAAACTTATTATTTCTGGGCAAATTTTTTTTTTTTGAGTTTATGGCGAAAGCAAAGAATGTTTTTGTTTTTTAACGCAATTTTATTCTCATTTTCCAAAAATATAGTAGTGTAATTATAAAAAAGTAATAAAAATAATAAAACCAAAAACAATTCATACAAAACAGACTGTTTTTGTAATTATTAATCTTTTCTTATATTTGATTAAGAAATTGTTCATCGATATTTGAATGACGCCAGTATTGCCAGTAACTTTTTTAAATTTATAACTTCTGGGGAAAATTCTTTTTTGAGTTTATGGTGAAAGCAAAGGATGTATACTATAATGTTTTTGTTTTTTAACGCAATTTTATTTTCATTTTCCATAATAATTTTTTTTTTATTTTTTGTTTTATTTATTTATTCATTTAGGCGTAAATACAGTACAACAAGATATTATCTTATTTAATAGTACTGCTAAGGATATAGGCATAAAATATTACAAAAATAATAACCTTAAAAATAAATTATCATTAACAAAAATTAATAAAAACAAAATTTATAATAATATTAAAGAAAAAAAAATGTGATTGATTAATTACGTTTGTACATTATTGTTCATTTAAAAATTTAATTATTGGAGTTTTGAAATGCTTTGCATTGCTTAGTAATTGTATGTTGTTCGGGAGTTCATTCCAGAGACGAATTGCATTAATGTCAAAGTGTCTCTCAGATATCCGTTTATGGTATCTAACGCTATTAATTTTCAAGCCTCTATTAGACCTTGAAAAAACTAATCTATTAAACAAATAATGGGGTTTCCTAAGATGGATGATTTTATGTAGGTATACCAGAGTACGGCACTTCAACAAATTCTCAAAAGATGTATTATAAATTTGATATGAGAACTCAGATATCCTACTGTACCTTGTACGACCATAAACATATCTAGCAATACTGTTATAAGTGACCTTTAGCCTGTTCCTACTCATCGAGTCACAACTAGAAAACAGTTCACATCCGTACAGTAAAGAGGGGATGTGATATGTTTTCGCTAGCAGCATTCGAATATTAAACGGAGTAAAATATTGCGCTAGATAAAGATTCCGCAACATGGCAACCGTTTTACCACAGACAGCATTTATATGGTTGGACCAGTTAAGACTGTTGTCAAAGACAACTCCAAGATTCTTAACACTATATACAGTTTCAATAGCAGTATTATTAATACTTAATTGTGTAAGCTGTGCCGTACAGTTTACTTTGCCTATTATCAAAGCCTTTGATTTCCTCTGATTGAGGCAAAGACCATTAATCGACGCCCATTGAAACACATTATGCAAATCACAATTTATCCTTCGTATACAATCTGTAATATCAGACGGCATGCAACTAATGTACAGACGTGATCTGCGTACATTTGTACATTGCAAAACCTCAACTTTCTTGGCAGGTCATTAGAGTAAATTGAATATAAAAGTGGACCAAGTATCGAGCCCTGTGGGACACCTCTAGATGTCCGATACAGTACCATCATGATACACAAATTGACTCCTATCCCGCAGATATGACGACATTAGCTTGACAGCAGTATCCGAGAAATGGCACATGTGTTTTAACTTTTGGCATAGAATAGTATGATTAACAGTGTCAAATGCCTTAGAATGAGCGAGTAAAACCAAAATTGTTATCCGAACTTAATCGCAACTCTTCCGAAACATCAATGAGTGCTGAAATGCAGCTGTGATTAGGTCTGAAACCAGACTGCCTTTCAGAAAGCACGCTATTACCATACAAGTATTGGGTTATCTGCTTATAAATTAATTTCTCAAAAATTTTCGATAAGTATGACTAAATTGCAATTGGGCGGTAAGTTCTATCCAGTTTAGGCACAGGTATTATCTTGGCACTTTTCCACATTGTAGGAAAAGTAGATGACGTAATTATAGTATTTGTTAAATGAGTCATGTACGGTAGAACATATGGCAAAATTAATTTTACAAATTTGGGATTAATTCCTTCTCTTCCGATGGAGTTAGACCGAACAGCCAGAATGCTCTCAACGACATCATCCTGTGTAACGTTATTAAATTCAAAATTCGGTTGAATCAAGTGGTTAGTAGTAGGGAAGGCATCAGAAGCGTTGTAATACTCCAAATCGGCATCAATTCCCGGTATATTCGTAAACTCCAAGCTGAGTTGATTTACATCAATTATTTCATTGGATTTAATACCACTATTCATTATACCCAATGATTGTATATCTCTCCACTTCCTACTGGCGCTAATATTCGATCGAAATTTATCAGCAAAGAAACTCGATTTTGCAGCCAGAATTTTCAGATTCGTGTCTCTCCTACATGCCCTAAAAGTTTCGTAAAGTTCATTCGTCCTATACCTTTTCCATCTACGAAAAGCATTATTTCTTTGATTAATTGAGACCCTGATATCATTCGTAAACCATGGCTTTTCATTACGTATGTTCTTTATCCTCATTGGTACATATTTCTCAAATAAATATTGTATATTTCCCTGTAAAAAATTAATCTGGTCATCCACTGTAGGCATCAAAAAGGTCTGATTCCATGGTACAGTTACCAACTCCATTTCAAGTGAAGCAAAATCAATGTTTTTAAAATCCCTATATTTAATCACTTGATCCGTTGTTGCCGTTCGAAAATCAAATGAGAGGAAAAGAAGATCATGTTTAGAAAAAGCAGAGGCAGAAAGTTGGTCAAATAAAAGCACTCGATTAGGATTATCAACAAAACACAAATCAATTAATGTACTAGCACCTGATGTGTAGTGCGTAGGCATTGTGCCATTAAGCAAATGCAAACCGATGGCACTCATATCCTCTGCCAAACCTCTATCCAAAAGAATATTAGCATTGAAGTCACCTATTAAAATAGTATCCGAATAACCCAAAGTGAGTGAGGGCAATTTATCCAATAAGGGTTTGACATTAATCCTATTGTTTGGTCGGTAAATTACAGCCAGTAAAAGTTTCTGATGGCAACTATAGAACTCAAGAAATAAAGATTCAATATTATTGGAGCTAGTACCAAGTTCGCCGTTATCAGTAACTGTAGCCACTCTACTACCAAAATCCATTCCATCATCGACCGCATCCTCCATCTGCATAGACTGTAATTCTACTCTTTTACAAGAAATTGATGACCTCACGTACATGGCAACACCTCCTGCATTCGATATTCTATCAGAACGAAAAATGCGATAACCTTGCAAATGATAGTAGCTGTCACTAACATCAATTCGAAACCAAGTTTCCGAGATACAAATTACATCCATCTTTGATCCTTCAAAGATAAATCGAAATTCGTCAATTTTCCTGTGAAGGCTCTGGGCATTTATATGGCATATATTAAAACCCGTTGCTGTTCTAGAAAGTATTCTGACCATGGTATAAAGGTTTTCTCTAGAATGAACTACTCCATTTTCACCAAATTGTGACATCAATGTTAAAGAAAAATTTTTGTTTAGCAATGCAAGCGCAAATATGTAGAACAATACAATAATAATTATTGAAAATTACAATATGAGAAATGTTGAAATAGATATTACCTAAACTATAGCAAGTAAAAAGCGAAATATATATTTTTAAAACAAAATTAACCATTTTAAATAAGTTCCTAATTTGCCTCTGGTGGGCGAAACATTCCGTGCAGAATTTTGAAATCATCTATGAGTAAAGGGTCATTCTCACCAATCTTCTTAATGTACACAAGGCCTCTATTGATGAATGCTGAAGACTTCTTTTGAGACGTCGTGCATGTAGAAAGATGCGATGATTCTCCGGTGTTAGGTTTTCATTTACATAAAATGGAACAGAACTATCATAACCAATATTATTCAGACGCAAGACATCCTTCTTCAACTTCAGATAGCTGGTTATGGATCTCAGTACGAAGTTTCTGTCGTAAGGACTTTTAAACTTAATTATGATGTCAGGATCTCTAGTTACGGTGCCTTGACTTTCTCTATCTGCCCTTCTTAAATAATTATTTTTAATATTTACACTGCAAAATTGTTTTTAAATTATTACATTTAAATCAACCGCGCATCTACTCACAACAATGAATAAGAAAGGTCCGAATGTTTTGCTCTTTGTTTGCTCGCCTGCATTGCCATTTAAACTTTTTATTTCTTCGGAAAAAGTTTTTTTAAACTACTACTTTTTTTTACGCTACTGATATTCGTATAAAAATACTGAAAATGTAGCTTCAGTAATAAAATATGCTCTTACAACACAAAGCATAGTTCCGTTACTTCACAGGCAAACGAGTGCTGTTGTATGCATTAAATAAAAGAGAAATACACATTTCAGTGCACTAGTAAAATCAAGATCAACAGAAAAGAGTACACTACAGTATTGCATTCGGTGAAAGGTAACCTAGTCGAATGTCTTGTGCACACCTCAAGTATTTAGTTTAAGTTGTTTCTAGTTTTTCTCTAAAAGTATATTCAAGAACATAAATGTTTCACTGACCAGAAGTTTGGGTTAACGTTAAGGTCGTTGTTATCATCATAACATGAAATAAACACCGTTTTTTAGGTGAAACAGCTTAAAGAGGTTTTGGAGCTAATTGAACATCTATAGTTTATGTGTAGGTTAATAATTGTGTATAACTATCCAGTTCACTGCCAATATCGTTTGATGAAATGTTTAACGGACGAGAAAATACTGATGACGTCGATGGCCTAGAACTGGAATCTATGACCAATGTGGAATTAATAACAGTTGACTCAGATGAGTTGCTCAAAGTTAATTCTTCAATATCTTTTCTTCTCGAACGGAGTTGTGAAGTAGTTAATTATATCTTTTTAAATTTGTTGTTTAATTTTTTTTTATAGTTTGCGAGTTTTTTTAATTTGTTTATATCAGAGCTCGAAAAATACTGTACACTAACCATTGTGTGCGTAACTGATAAAGTACTTTTAACTTTTATTTAAGTGTTTGTGAACTCGTACACAAACGCATTACGTACACAGCAAATGAACGCAAACTCTAACATAACATACTGAACAGAGTTCACAAACACTAAAAATAGTGTTTGTGTACATATGTAGTACACTAAAAAGATCAGTACACAACGCAAAAATTCCGGATTTTAGTGAAATCAACTAACATTTTTAGTGTACGCGAGACTTTATGTTCTCATTCAGTAAGAGAGAGAGAGAAACGTGGCCAGTTTTTATTTGTATTCTAAAGCGAAATATGACTATTATTCCTAAAGAATAATAAATGGCATCAAAAACCACAACGCGATCTTTGAAAACAGTGGATGAACGCTCGCGTTCATTAAAAATGTTAGTGTACTCAAAAAAGATCGCTAAACTCCAATTTCTTTCGTTGTGTACTGATCTTTTTAGTGTTGTTTGTATACAAACACTAAACAATAGTCAGTGTTGTCATGGAATCTGATTGCAGTCAGAATCAGAATTGAAATCGACAAAAAGTTAATACTGGTGGCACAGAAACAGATGTTATCGCTTTTATGTTCGAATCAGAATTGTTGTCAGAATTTCGTATCACAGAAACTGTTTTTATCGATTTTTTGTCAGAAATATTCTGATTAGCTGACAGGCGCCAGATTAGTATTTTATTTGTTTTGTTTTGTGTGGTTAAATGAAATTGGCGCAGAATGTAAGTTGAATTAAATTTTATAAAAATAAAAGACAAAAATGTTCATATTTTTTCTATCACACAAATAGGGGAAAGCACAGAAATAGCGCGAAAAATAACTTATTTCTTAAATTCATGAAAGAAAACAAAGATATATCAAGCGGGTACACAAAACGTGATAAAGTGCTAGTTGAATCCCTTTTTAAGGTGTTAACACAATCTCTTAACAGCGTTGGGCCGCCAAGTAAGGATGTAAACGGGTGGAAGAAGGTAATACATTATGTAAATTGTTTACTCTTTCAAAATTTATGTTTCTATTGATATTTATGACATATAAGATTTGGACGAAATGGAAAAGCGAAATAAGGAAAAAGTTAGCCCATAATAAATCCGAATCTCGCGCCACTGGACGAGAACCATTTACCAAATTCCAACTGACGCCAACAGAAGAAGCTATAGTGAGAATGTGTGGGATGAAAACAAATGTTGATGGTGTTGTAGGAATAGAACTGGGCACAAATAATGAAGTGGAACATTTTAAAATGAATGAAACGATTCTGCCACAACCAGCGTTGCCGTTTTGGTTATTTTTAACCATATTTGGTAATTTTTTTTCTAAGGTGTAAATGTGTATTTATTCTTCATTTTGGTTATTTTTTTATTATCGATAATACAACATAATATTATTTGAAAATTTGCATTACCAGCTTTACATTCGTTAGCAAATCGTTTTAAATCTTTAAGCGTTTTTACTACGTTCAATTGAAATTTAAGAAAAATGTTAATACAAATAAATAAATACTTTAATTTATTATTTCGATGGCTTAGAACAAAAAGGGTCAAATTCAAAAAATTCGAAAAATTTAATAAAATCTGTAAAATTTAAGCAACACATTTTATTTCTCATTTAAAAAATTTTTAATTTTTGTTTTAATGAAGTTCCCGAAGATAGGCCTTTATTTCTTTGATAAAAAAAGAAAAATTAAGTTAGACCTTTATTAAACTGAGTTGAAAGTGAAATATATTATAATAATTTAGGTTTAAATAATTTATTTTTATTTATTACTAGCAGATTGTACCCGGCGTTGCGCGGGTTGCCGGTTTCTTAAAAAAAAATGCAATTTTTCATATTATTTGGAAGTCGGTGTAACAAACAACCCAGTTTTTTGACTACTCTAAGTGCTAAATATAAATGCAATAAATTTGCCCGTTTTTCGCCCCTTTCCCCCTTTTGGTCCAACTTTATAAACGGAACACCTCCAATAGCTATTTGGGAAACTTAACCAAGCTAAATCGTAAAAAATTACCTATTACCATTTCTTTTCCATTCGTTCCATTTTTTCTCCTTTGGGTCAAAATTTTGAAAAGATTTATTGCCTATAACCTACACCGACAAAAGCTCGATCTATATCCCAAATTCTAAGAAAGTCGGTCCTGGGGTGATTGGCTAACAAACAAACCAACAAACAAACAAAAAAAAAAAATAATAATAATAAATCGACATACAAAAAGATTTATAATATATGAGCCATGTCACAGAACGCAATTCCGATCCGATGGTTTCAATTCCGAAACTAGAGTCTTTAGAAAACGAAAAATTTCTTCGGAATGAAACCACTTCAAATTTTCAAAGTGGTTTTAATATTTCTGATGACTTAATAAAGACAAATATTAATAACACTTAGTTAAACTGAAAGACAAAATGGTGTATTGTATTATTACAAAGGTTTTCGCAGTATTTTTTCAATATTTATGCTTAAGAAATTAAGTTTTGTAAACTTGCTGAGAAAAAAAAACAAAGTGATTTATTTTTTCATCGAAGTATTGCCACGTTATTTTTTTGAGCAAACCACTTATTTTTGAGAACAAAAATTTATTAAGTAGGAAAATTTTAAACGGTGGCATCAGAAACGATGGACTAAAGAAAATACAAAAAATATTTATACATTGCACTTAATTCAGTTTTACAAAAATGCATTTCGGCATACCTTTCCAATAACGATTTGTCGTCTCCTGGCTTCAACAACAGCAATAATTGAAATTCCGGCATTTTTCATACACAATTCTTTATTTTTGATTTCAATTGAAATTTTTGTATCAGCGCCTTTTTCATCTTTTGTTTGGTTCTGGTTTTTATTCAACAATTATGTTCTTTTCTCTTTTGTCATGCACTACGTTGCCATACTTTATTTGACACGCAGCAATTTTATAATTTTTAGGAATGAACAAAATCGATCGGAATTGCAAATACGGAATCAAAACCATTCCGATCGGAATTTGTGACATGCCTGTATATTACATACATACATACATACATAATTGGCCATTACAACCCTTCAGTCAGGATTACGACCTAGCTTCTCACACCACTTATGTTGTGTGCGTTAATTTTTTTATACATGAGTGGCGGGACCTACAGTTTAAAGTCGACTCCGAACGACAGATTTTTGAGAAGCTTTTCATGGCAATTTTTACTCTCAGAGTCTTTGCCAGAAATCTGCTGAGAGGAAGTCGCCGAAGAAAAATTTTTCGTTTTGATGTCTGACCTGGGATTCGAACCCAGGCCTTTCGTCTAATAAGCCAACACACTACCCACTAGACCACGGCGACTTAGGATATTGGGATTAGGATAACCTGCATTCAATTTGCCCGTTTCGGCCTCTTTTTGGTTCAACTTTAGAAACGGTACACCTTCAATAGTTATTTGCGAAACTTAACCAAGCTAAATCGTAAAAAATTACATTTCAGCATTTTTCCCCATTTGTCCCATTTTTCCCCCCTTTTGGTCAAAATTTTGAAAAGATTTATAGCCTATAACCTGCACCGACAAAAGCTCGATCTATATCCCAAATTTCAAGAAAATCGGTCCAGGCGTGATTGGCTAACAAACAAACAAACAAATAAAAAAATAGATTTACGAAAGTGGAAATGGTGTTTTAACAACAAAAGCTCCAAAAACAACACAATGATCATGCATAAAATGATAAACAAAAGCTCCAAAAACAAAACAGCGCACTGTTCACGTGATCAATGAATGAGTAAAAAATATGCCAACAAAAATAAAGCGCTTGTTTACAAGATGGATGAATAAAGGATAAAAGACGTAAATAACCAACAACAAAATGAAGGGAACAAAGAAGTAAACAAGAAGCAACAATTTGCAGTATAAAATAGGATAGACAAATAAACCAACAACAACTAATCTACCTGCTCGAATGTAAACAAGAAGCAACAATAAAAAATATAAAATTAACACACACAACATAAATGGTTGTGAGAAACTGCGGGCTTCTTTGGGACGTTTGCTGTAGACTGTCTAATGGTGAAGGTATAGCACTGACCATTTTACAGTCACCAGCAGCAACTCGTTTCCTTACTGTTCGCATCTTCCCTCTTTCTACCTTTCCTAAACCTGCACAATGCACTGCATGAGTAGGGGTCATCCCCTGAGTGCTGGTTTAAACAAAAAAAAAAAAAAAATAAGAATAGGTTGTTTACATTTTTAGATTGTACCCAAAGGACGTCATCGTCCTTCAAGGGTATTCATCACACTGATGATCCAGTAATATAAAAGGCAAGCTAAAGCGAGCAAGAGGTGATTGAGAGTTCAGAGTTGGAATTGAATCGTGTAAGACGACGTCACGTTGGTTGAGAATTAAAATCTATCGTGGATTCAGAGTTTGAGTTGAATCAGTCGTGTGTGCAGACGGCACGTTGTATTCGGAGTTTGAATTAAGCTAGTCGTGTATAACGACGTTACGTTGGTTGAAGTGATAAATCAATCGGTTGAGTGCAGACTAGTTGCGTCTGAAGGAAGCAGTTGTTAGTGTTGTGCTTACAAAAAGATTGTGAGCAAAGGGTAACTAACAAGTGTTGTTGCTTACAAAAAGGTTGTAAGCGGAGAATTATCACGAACAAACACATATTGTGAAAATTATCGTTGTATACGTGGAATAAACTGGGACAGTGGCACAAAAGTTGTGCAAATAATAAAGAATTTATTAAAATCAAACACATATTTATTTTTACTTTATTTGCAATCTACGAACACATATTTTTTAACGTTTTTAAAAGGTAAAAACGTACCAATATATTAGGATTTACAAAAAATATTAATTTTAAAAAAGATGGCTGCTAGGGCCTTCATTTTAAAGATTTAAATAAAAACGGTAGTATCTTATTAAGAGGATTAAGTCAAAAGTTAATTGTAAAAAATTAGTTCTTATAAGACAAATTATCTTAAAAAAGATGACAATCTGCAGTTTTAAGTTTTGTTGGTGGTCACATTTCTTTTTCTCCTTATAAACTTTGATCTATGTGAGAGAAATTCGTAATCATAATTTATATCTGTTTTGAAATATGTTGGTCCTGATGGGTCATATGCCAAGGCTCATAACATATTAACAGTGGTTAATAGTTTTCTAAGGGGCTTAAGTGACCGTTCTATATTTGATATGCCAAAATATTGAAGACCTTCAATTTTTTTTTTCTATTTACGTTATTTGTTCGGATTTTCTTGCAATATTTTTGTCCTTGTTTGTTTGTTAAAACTTTTTCCTCTAAAACAATATTTTTCACAAAAGACAAAGTGAACTGATCGGAATTAATTGGGAAGTACTGTTTTGTTAGTATTACATTTTTTCAGGGGATGTATATGTATTTGTTGTTCCTGATTTATAATCATTTGTGGGGAATCCTCTTCAATTAAATCATGCCATCTTCACAATTCCGTATTTGGGTTTCTAAATAATTATGCAAAATTTAATGGTTGATGTCAGTACAAATTTCTAAATCCCTTGCTCCGTAAAGATAATTCCTTAAATTGTTCAATGCTGATGCAATAGCATGTAATTATTTTTTATTTGTTGCATAATTCTTTTCAGTTAATTTAAGATTTTTAATATGAAGACAATTGACTTTTTATATTGAGTTACGGCTGCTCCAATATAAATTTCTTACTAAAGTGTGGTTGTGGAGGGGGTAGAAGCCGCCCCTTCTAAAGTCTTTCGTCTAAATTTATTGGAATCTTTTTTGACGATTAAAAAAAAAACAGTTTAATTACAACGCGAAATTTCGACATGTATAACACGCCCTAATACGAAATCGAGAAACAGATAGAAAAAAAGCGAACAAAGGCTGATAACTGATTTCACAATCGCACAATCATTGGATGAATGTCCAACAAAATCTTTTTTTTCGATGAAATTCTTCTGATGAAGTTATTTCACTATTTCGACGTAATATGATGTTCGAAGAGACACAGACTAGTATGTTTTCCGATTGCTTTTTTTTATTATGCGTTTTAATTTTTTTTTAATAATGTATGAATATTAGTTTTGAGTTGTGAACTTTAATTTATCACCTATGTTATTTTGAAAAAAGTTTGTTGGAACATAACTCTTAAATTTTTATAAAAGCAAAGACTTCTATAACGCGAATTACATAACGCGGAATTTTCCTGGAACGTAACCACCGCTTTAAACGAGGAATACCTGTACATGTTCCTCACATATAAAACAAAAACTGGTGATTCTTAACTCTCAGAGTTTTTGCCAGAAATCTGCTGAGAAGAAATCGCCGAAAAAATACTGGGACTCGAACCCTGGCTTTACGTCTAATAAGCCAGCACACTACCTACTAGACCACGACGACTCCGTTATGTTAGAGGTTGTGTACGTGTTCACAAAAAGTTTTGCTTTCGTCAACACCCACTATAATTTTAAATTTTTTATTATAAAGAAATATACTTGTAGTAAAACAATTATTTAGTTTTTTGTTTTTGTTTTATAGTTTTATAAGTAATTTATTCATTCATTCCCATTCCCATTAATAAAATAAATTAAACGTAAAAGTTCTGTGCAGTCAAACATAACGGAACGTTATGGAAAATACTTTCGTTTGCAGCTTATGATGATGCTTACCGAAATCACATTACGGTTCGGTCAGCGTTCTCTTTGCTTATGTTTCGTGGACACTTAGTTAACTGATTCTAAAGACTAATTCTACATCTCGCATTACTTTGCTAATGTATTAATAGTTAAAAAGCGCGAGACATAAAATTTGTAATAAAAAAAGCACCGAAAGAACGCGGGGATACTGCGGTATTTTTGAAATGGAGAAGTACCGAAAAAAGTACTAAAGTACTGAATTTTTCAACACTGTCGGAGAACATATTGTTCTCTTCTCTAAACATTTTATTCTTATATTTTTTTTTTGTCTTGAGCCGGAGGTGGTAAATCTTCTAAAGATACTTTTGTTCCGACAAAAGCATGTACGATTTACCATCCTTGGTGCCTACGTACTAAAACCCACCCACTAAAACACACATCAACCACTCCCCCCCCCCCACGGGACTGCCGTAAGGTATTACTTCGCGGGGGGCTGGTTAGCTCGAAAGTTTTAACACATTATCTCAAATTTCGCCTTCGTTCCTCCAACCTTCGGAGTACTATCATTACTTCCGCCATTTTCTGGCTGTATTGGCTCCATATCGTCCTAGCTCCTTCATGAGCCGGTTTGGTCCTAATCTATTTTCTCCGGGCCATCTAAACCTGTGGCAGCATGTTAGAATATGCTCCGCATCTTCCTCTTCGTCTACACAGTTTGGGCATATAGGGGAAGTATCATGTCCAAATCTGTGCAGGTCTGTCTGTGGGTCACGTAATAATTCAGCTCGCAATGTTTGTTCTCCATCCAAGGGGTTATAGAAGGGACAAGCTGAAATGTCCATCTTCCCTTTAAACTGCTCTCCCATCGTGACTGTCATTTGTGCATGGAAGTCATTCTTTCCTCCGCTTTTATAGCCGCTGTCCTTCCTGGACTCTCAAGACGGCGGAAGTATATCCACCTCATCTCATCCGCCAGTATGTCTATTGGTATTGTCTTTGCCAATACCAATACCACTTCATCAGACACTGTCCTGAAGCTTAGACGATACACCGAGGACAGTATTCTCCTTGTCAACTCCACGGAGAGTGCCTCCGACCATATGGGGCAAGCATATAGCATTATCGACGTTACTACCGCTGAAATTATCCTCCTCTTGAATGAACCTGGTCTTCCAATATTTGGCATCACCCTCGCCAGTGCTCCCTGCGTTACAGATGCCTTTTCGCCGATGTATTTTACGTGCTCCTTGAAGTTCAACCTGTCGTCAAAAATCACTCCCAGGTATTTTATTGCCCTCTTTGATTCGATTTCTGTGCCTCCAACGGTTACTTTCATCTTCTCCACTATCTTCCGGCCGCTTATCAAAACGGCTTCCGTTTTATCTGCAGCAAGTGTCAAACCTGCCTCATCCAGCCATGCACCAACATTTCGAATCGCTGTGTTAGTTTTCTCCTCTATATCCTGTACTGTCTTAGCTACCGAGACTATGGCAATGTCATCTGCAAAGCCTACAATTGTAGTCCCGTTTGGCAATCGCAGTCGAAGTACTCCATCGTACATTTTGTTCCATAGTAGTGGGCCAAGTACAGAGCCCTGCGGTACACCCGCCGTCACTACGTATTCTTGCTCTCCTTCATCTGTTAGATATATTACCTTCCTGTCCTGAAAGTAATTATTCAGAATCTCCATTAAGTATTGAGGCGTACCCATGTTAAAGTGGGCTCTCATAATCCGCCCCAATTCGGTGAGTTGAACGCGTTTTTAACGTCAAGTGTGACAACCGCGCAGTATTCCTTGGTGCCAAATCTCCATCTTTCGCCCTTTATTGCATCTCTTGCAATGTCGACTACCCTTCTGATCGTGTCAACAGTGGACCGTCCTTTCCTAAATCCAAGAGAGCTCCTCCTGCGTCAGTAGTCGGTTGTATATTATCCTCTCCAGTATTTTTCCCATTGTGTCAAGTAGACAGATGGGCCGATATGACGGTGGTTCCCCTGGTGGTTTACCATATTTTGGAATGAGAACCAATTTCTACGTGGTAAAACACCCTCGACGAAGCACTTGTGGAACACCTTGGCGAACATATCAGGTCTGAACCGGATAGTCGCCTTAAGTGCCCTATTCGGGATTCCATCTGGCCCCGGTGTTTTCCTATCTCCTATTCCATTACATGCTGCGAGTACCTCCTCTCTTGTTACCTCAGGAATGGTATGATTGGCTTCCGTATCCCTACTTATGAAAGTGTAGGGCTGGCCTCGTAGGAATAATGTACTAATAATTCCCCGTAGCAAAACTGGACAGCCTAGTTTAGGCTGTTGCTGAGCGCCGATTCTCTTGCAGGCGACTCTGTAAGCCGTCCCAAAAGGATTTATGTCAGTTTCTTGGCATATCCGCTGAAAGGATAGTTTCTTGCTCCTTTTAATGGCTGTTCTAAGTTAATGCCTAAGATCCTCATATGAAGCCCGTTCGGCTTCCCATGTCGGTCTTCCTCTTGTACGCTGGGCCCTTTTTCTCGCCCTAAAGCATGCCGACCGCATTCTTATATGCCTGTATACGTGTGTGCATGTATGTATGTATACCATGGCTTACCATTTCATAGCACTATTGTTCAGAGAGAATTCACACACATTGCTTAGTCGTCGATGAGACTGCCAAACATACAGAAAGAAAGCGAAAGTTTGACGTTTACAGAAATATAATGAAAGGGACAGCAAATATTACCAAAAAGAATTTCTGTCACTGTTTGATTCTTTTTTTTTTTTTTTGTTTACTTATGTTTGTTAATTTTTAGGGTGGGTTTTTATTTTCTATTTTGGTAGAAATTGATAATATTTTTGTAGATAATAGAATAGTTTTGAAAGGATATGAACTGTTTTATTGGGGAAACGTAATACGGAACTAATGTATATGGTGACACCTTTCATCTATTGTTACTAACTTAGTATTTAACCAATTTAGAGCTATATTCACAAACTCCTGAAACAAAAAGTTATGAGTATATACAGTATGTCAAGAATAAGTATTCACATTAAAGAAATTTATAATTTTTGTGATATTTCATTGAAAAAAGGTTATTGTTATTTTAAAACAAAAACATTTTTTATAATAAGTTTAAGTATAATAAGCGCTCTGAGTACAATAAGTGGCTGTAGCCGTATTACTATCGACAAATTGGGCACTGACAGTACAAAGTATGGCATATCTTTATAGTCTTTGATGAGACGTTTTAAAATTTGTTTGCATAAAAAAATGTATTTAAAAAAAAAAAAAAAAAACACGCAGACACAGCTGAACATTTATTTATTTATTTAAGTCAATGGACAAATTCGTTACTGACTAACAACAAAAATAGATACGAAAAAAATTAAATAGGATTACAAACAATTTCTTCAAAAATATGAAAAGTTATGAATTGAGAACTTAAAGAAAAATCAACAAAGTCTGACAAATACAGCATAATTAGTTCTGCTTGTATACGTATTTAGTTTTTTGAAATTTGAGATGTAGGTGTTCAATATTTTTTTGTCTCTTAGAGGAAACATACTCTCGGACATAAGTTTTTGCAGACCAAAAATTTAAATCATGTATTTTTTCAAAGTATTCGTCCGAAACTGTAATTTTAAAGGACGATATTGTTATGTGCTGCGAGTAATCAAATTTATGAAGCGATAAATTACAACCAGTACCTTATATAAAATTATGGAAGCTAACGACCTAGGTGAGGTTACCATCAGCGACATTTGCAACAGCTTTCGAGTAACTTAAATTAGGTTGTGAGTTACTAGAACTATTAGTTACGGACCAAATGTCTATAGCACGTGGTAGTGGTGATATTGAATTAGCGACGCTGACGGAAAATTCTTAAAAGAATGTTTTAAAATGGGGAATGAAGTGGATGTTTTTGTAATTCACAAGGCGGAATCAATGCAACATTTTTAGTCGGATGAGCAGCAGGTGGTAGTAATGGAGAAACATTATAAGTCGATCCCTTTTACGTTTGTTGATTGCCAACAAATTTATCTAGATTAGGATATTTACCAAATAACTCACTAAACTCTGCAAACGTAATGTTAAATTTAATCTTAGAATCTTCCTACAATCAGAAAAAGTCCATTGAAGGAACTTCTGTGGATTGGCCAACACATCCGCAAAAATTCCCATAAGTTGAACAATTAACTTTTGAACACTCCATTATATTCAGTATAATCAATGGCAACACTCCCTTTCAAATGTACACTGTATTGCGAGCACAGAAAGTAAAGATCGGAGAAACAAAAATGGTAATGCCTTCTAATAAATTTTAATTGACAATACAGAGCATAAAAAACCAAAAGATAACAATTAGTGTTGTTGTATATTAATGCACTCGCAATAAAAATGCTTAATTATTGCAATATTAAAACAAAATACCGGATACATTTTAATTACAGCGCACAGGCAAATATTTAATTAACATAAAAACTAATCTATTGCGTTTTCAAAACAAACGATTATTCAACACAAAATTAACGAAATGGCACAGCTGAAAAATTCATGTCAGTACATGACAGAGTTACCATACTTTCTTTTTTATCAGTTTAAAATTAAATATTCTTATAGAACAAAAAACAACAAAAACACACATTAAAATGGCACTACATCTTCACAATACATGTTACAAACCCATCGACTAACCGAACAATACCGACCGTAGAGCTCTATAAACTTCACAAATTAACACACACCTTTGCACACTACATGTTACAAGCCAATCGACTAACCGACCATGACCGGCAGTAGCGTAGGTATGAAGGTACCTAAACACACTACTAAAATAAATATTACTCAAAAGATTTTAGTTGTATGTTTATGGCGTTTCGGGGCCACTTTTTCCATACAAAATTGGGAGCATGCTCATAGTTTTTTGTATGGGGTTTTGGAGGCAAATTTTCGATACAAATTTGGGAGCAACATATTTTTAATGTAAACAAATTTAAAGATGTTTCATATTACAGTTTTTATTTTAAGTGTAAAAAATTTTGGATGTGGTTTTGTTAATTTAATTTTTATTTATTTTTTATATTATTTAATGTTCAAGAAATAGAAATATAGTTATACGTGTTGTTGTTTTTGTTTTAATTGTTGTTGTTTAGATAGAAGTTCTGTGTTTTGCTGGGGATGTGCGTGTGCGTTAAAATTTGGGAGCATTCGTAGCTAATTAAATCGTTGCAGAATTGTGTGTGATCGATCTATTGCATACCTATACGCTTTACATGTAGGTGTGATTAATGTTGAAATTAAAAGAATGTTTAATTAGTTCTTTTATTTGTTATAAAAGTGCATTTATTAAAATTAAAAAACATATTTACACAGTTTATTCAATGCAAAACGCATATCACGTTACATACTGTCTGGCGCGTGTAAACAAAAAAATATTTCATATATTTTTCATTGCGGTATTTGATCTGTCGAATTCTCACGCTTTGCCAGGTGTGATTAATGTTGAAATAAAAAAAATTTTTAATTTGTCTTATTTTTTATATTAATATTTTTATTAGAGAAACCTTTTTTATTAGAAAAATTTAATTTTAATAAGGAGTTTTAAAACACGGTTTTCTTGTTTTAAAATATGGTTTTATTGAAAATGTGTACATATATCTGTTTGAGATTTGAGAAAAATAGAAAAATTATAGCTCTAAGATTAATATAGTTGTGATAAATGTTGAAATAAAAAATGTTTAATTTGTTTTATTTTTATATTAATATTTTTATTATGGAAAAATAGAAAAAATGTTATTCTAGAACTAATACATACATATTAATAACACATTTTTTATAATTATAGTTAGATTTTATTAAAAGAACAGTTTTTACAATTCAAATGTTTATATTTTTTGAAATTATTATTAGATTTTTTTTCAGTTATTATCAGAATCAAATTTAAAAATAAGTTTACTAAGATTAAAAAGCTTAAGTGTTAACAAGTATTGTGTATAGAATGTTTGACATCGACAAATGTTGAAAGATTGTGAATAAGTATTTTCAGTTAGACCTATGTATGATATTATTAACACATATAAATAGATGATTTACATAATTAGAAATTCTAAATTCATCTATAAGTTTCATAAATAAATCTATATGTTCTTTATCAATCTGATTACTATGTTTTGTTAATAGTTCTTCCAATTCAGCTGATAACATCATATTTGCGTAAAAATTTTTTGTTATACTTTATATGTATAAAGAGTAAGGATAGTATACTTTCTCAATTAAAATATTTGGCAATCATGTATATGTCATCACTTATTATCTCTTGTATTACTCCTTTTTCTTTGTTTTAATCCCTTCCTGTTTTTCTTTTTTGTACAAAGCACACGTTTTTCAGTTACACGTAAAGTTAATAAAGTAATTTTTATTGTTAAATATAAGCAATCAATGCGTGTTTTACTTTAAATACACAACAAACTGAAAATAAAATTAATAACTTTAAAGCTTTTTTTAATTAACAATGTGTTCTCCTTTTAACAAAATTTCATAGTAAAATTACATTCTTTTCCGCACATGTATGATTAAAATTATTATGATTTTCACAAATCTTTATATTTAGATTATTTTTATACAAAGTTTTCATGTTCGGAAAATCCCAATAATCTAAATTAATTATATATATTTGTATTTATTTTCCAAGTAGTTCTCTTAACCATTCGACTTTTTCATATCCCTTAACATATACAACATGATATTCTTCTTCTTCTTCCCTTTTTCTTATAGTTATTCTAAATGACTAAATCATTGTAGAATTGTGTGTGATCGATATATTATATATGTGTGATTAATGTGTAAATAAAAAAATGTTTAATATTTTTTAAATATTCATATTTTCGTTAGAGAAAAATAAAAAAATATTATTCTAAAACTTATACTAATTACATTTCTTTATTAATGGAATTATTTATTTATTTATTAATTACAATACAATTACAAATTATATTCTAATTCTATACGAGCTGAGTAACTTCGACCATATGCTCGGTGTAGTGTCACAGACCAGAGCCTCTGGTGGGAATCGAACCCACGACCCTCACGCTAATAGTCTAGCACACTACCTACTAGACTACCCGAGCGCTCATAATGTAATTAAATTTTAATTAAAGTGCAGTTTTTACAATTCAATTGTTTTTATTTTTTGAAAATATTATTAGATATTTATTTTTTTCAGTTTTTTACATATCTGCAAAAGAATTAAATCATCATAGAATCTGAATATGATTAATGTTTAAATAAAAATAAAAATGGGTAATTTGTTTTATTTTTATATTAATATTTTTATTATGGAAAAATAGAAAAAATGTTATTCTAGAACTAATACATACATATTAATAACACATTTTTTATAATTATAGTTAGATTTTATTAAAAGAACAGTTTTTACAATTCAAATGTTTATATTTTTTGAAATTATTATTAGATTTTTTTTCAGTTATTATCAGAATCAAATTTAAAAATAAGTTTACTAAGATTAAAAAGCTTAAGTGTTAACAAGTATTGTGTATAGAATGTTTGACATCGACAAATGTTGAAAGATTGTGAATAAGTATTTTCAGTTAGACCTATGTATGATATTATTAACACATATAAATAGATGATTTACATAATTAGAAATTCTAAATTCATCTATAAGTTTCATAAATAAATCTATATGTTCTTTATCAATCTGATTACTATGTTTTGTTAATAGTTCTTCCAATTCAGCTGATAACATCATATTTGCGTAAAAATTTTTTGTTATACTTTATATGTATAAAGAGTAAGGATAGTATACTTTCTCAATTAAAATATTTGGCAATCATGTATATGTCATCACTTATTATCTCTTGTATTACTCCTTTTTCTTTGTTTTAATCCCTTCCTGTTTTTCTTTTTTGTACAAAGCACACGTTTTTCAGTTACACGTAAAGTTAATAAAGTAATTTTTATTGTTAAATATAAGCAATCAATGCGTGTTTTACTTTAAATACACAACAAACTGAAAATAAAATTAATAACTTTAAAGCTTTTTTTAATTAACAATGTGTTCTCCTTTTAACAAAATTTCATAGTAAAATTACATTCTTTTCCGCACATGTATGATTAAAATTATTATGATTTTCACAAATCTTTATATTTAGATTATTTTTATACAAAGTTTTCATGTTCGGAAAATCCCAATAATCTAAATTAATTATATATATTTGTATTTATTTTCCAAGTAGTTCTCTTAACCATTCGACTTTTTCATATCCCTTAACATATACAACATGATATTCTTCTTCTTCTTCCCTTTTTCTTATAGTTATTCTAAATGACTAAATCATTGTAGAATTGTGTGTGATCGATATATTATATATATGTGTGATTAATGTGTAAATAAAAAAATGTTTAATATTTTTTAAATATTCATATTTTCGTTAGAGAAAAATAAAAAAATATTATTCTAAAACTTATACTAATTACATTTCTTTATTAATGGAATTATTTATTTATTTATTAATTACAATACAATTACAAATTATATTCTAATTCTATACGAGCTGAGTAACTTCGACCATATGCTCGGTGTAGTGTCACAGACCAGAGCCTCTGGTGGGAATCGAACCCACGACCCTCACGCTAATAGTCTAGCACACTACCTACTAGACTACCCGAGCGCTCATAATGTAATTAAATTTTAATTAAAGTGCAGTTTTTACAATTCAATTGTTTTTATTTTTTGAAAATATTATTAGATATTTATTTTTTTCAGTTTTTTACATATCTGCAAAAGAATTAAATCATCATAGAATCTGAATATGATTAATGTTTAAATAAAAATAAAAATGGGTAATTTGTTTTATTTTTTATAAAAGTACATTTATTAAAAATTATAAACATTTTCACACAGTTTGTTTAATGTTAAACACATATCGAGTTACATACTTTCGAGTTTCATACCTGTAGCCCAAACTATATGATATATTTTTCATTATGAAATTGAATGAAGACAGTAATACAATATCAGATTTCCGATACATTTCGCAACACATAATATTCTCAGACTAATTAACCATAATTTTAAAATAATTTTAGTAATAATTAAAACCAATATTTTTCCAAATAATTAATCAGCATTTTCGCATAATTAAAATCATCACTTAAATTATTATAATCACTTAAATTATTATAATCAAAAATTGTGCTTTAAATATAGTTTTTTTATTAACTTTTCATTACAAATTATAATTGAAATATAAAAAATACGTAAAGAAAAGTCATTAAATTTATTTAGTGCTTATGATGGGTTTCCTCACCAAGAGATGACCTCACAACAACGCCATCACCACCGCCACCATCAACCACAGCGGCGACTGCAGCAAAGGAAAGGTGTTCCGCTCTAATGTCGTTTAAACGAAATCGAGAGGATTCAGAGGAAATACACCTCATATATCGCTAAACAGAAGGCGATAGATGAGAAGCTCAAAAAACTGAAAAAAAAAGAAGGAGGAGATAGAGACAAAAACGCTACAATTTTTAAAAAAGCAGGAAGAAAAGGATCGCATTCCCGATTCTCCGTTAGAGGTCCTTCACAAAAGTCGTTACAAATGAGTAGTATCTTTATGGGGTTTCGCGGCCAATTTTTCCATACAAATTTGGGATCACGCTCATAGTTTTTTTGTATGCGGTTGCTCATAGTTTTTTTTGTATGGGTTTTCTAGATCAATTATTCCATATTTTTCCATACAAATTTGGGATCACCCCTTTAATTGTTATATATTTATTTTTCGGTTTCATTTTTGGTTTGTATTGCGAAAGGCTAATGCTTTTTGATATGTGTGTGCGTGTGTGTTAAAATTTAGGGAGCATGCATAGCTTAAAAATAATTAATTCGTTGCAGAATTATGTATAATCGATCTATTGTATACCTATACGCTTTGCATTTAGGTGTGATTAATGTTGAAATTAAAAAAAAAAATATTTAATTGGTTCTTTTATTTGTTATAAAAATGCATTTATTAAAAGTTGAAAACATATTTACACAGTTTATTCAATGCAAAATGCATATCACGTTACATTCTGTCGCGTGTAAACAAAAAAATATTTCATATATTTTTCATTGCGATATTTGATCTGCCGAATTCCTTTATCCATACAATTTTGGGAGCATGCATAGTCGTAAAGGCTGTAAAATTTATAAATGCTTCAACTGTATCTCTAAGGGTTATACTAATTATGCACACAAAGCGGATGATCCCATTTGCCAATGCAGGTCGAATTATTTAGAAGCTCGTAGGAGAGCCACCAATAAAGACACAGTTAATCAAAGACGTCTATTAGATGCACCAATATTTAATATGAACAGCTCTAATTTTCCTAACTTATCGAATTCAAATGTACATAATGTCAACGCCAGCCAGGTGAAACAAAACAACTCACCGCCAACGGATTTATTCTCCATGGACCAGCTCTTTACAATATTTCAAAATGCTGTAATAGAACTCAAAAAGTGCTCAACTAAGTTAGATCAACTTAACATCATCATGAGTCCCCTTAAATATGGAGTCTAATTCTGAAGTAAAAATCATGTATTGGAATGGGCAAGGCATCAATTCTTTTTCTAAAAAGATACAGTTACAACAAGTTTTAAAAGCTAAGTATATTGATATAATCTTCCTATGTGAAACTCTTTTAAATGAGCACTCTAGCTTCTATCTCCCAGGTTATCGCGTATACAGAAGAGATAGGGCTACCACAGGAGGAGGAGTTGCTATTGCAGTTAAAAATAAATTTAAAACACAAATATATCCAAATTATCAAACTTCTGGAATTGAAAATGTATCAGTCGAACTTTTACTACAAAATCGCTCGATAATACTAACATCAGTTTACTCACCCAAATATGACGACAAATTTAAAGATGACATCTGTAAGATAACACGTTCAAATAGAGAATTTATTATGTGCGGGGATTTAAACTCTAAGCATTCAAGCTGGAACTGCCCTGCTGCAAACACTGCTGGAAATGTACTTTTCAACTTGCAATTGATATCTAATTTTTTCATTTACTACCCATCTGAACCAACTCGTTATCCTCAAGGTGTTATAGGGCAACCAAGTACAATTGATTTAATGCTGACCAACTCCGACTTATATATAATACCACTTATATCTCACAACAGTATCCTACCATCAGATCATTGTCCCGTTACTTTTTCGCTAGAAGCAAGACCGAAACTAGAAGAAACGACAATACTTGATTTTAAAAACGCTGATTGGAACCTGTTTAAAAATAATATAGAACAGTCTTTATCACAAATAAATATTAACATCAATAATATTTCAACACCGCAACAAATTGAAAATTCCCTGAAAACGTTTAATCATATCATAAACATAGCTAAGTCTTCAATACCAACGAAAAATACAACACCTCATTTATTAAAAATATCTCCAAATACAAAACTTTGTATTCGTATGAGAAACAAAATGAAAAGACAGTTACAAAGAACAACCAACAATAGCTTAAAAATAACGCTACATGCCATCATCAAACAGCTAAACAATCTCATAGAGAAAAATGTGTGGAAGGATAGAAATGAAAATTGGAATCGATTTCTATCAAAGCTTCCAAATGGATCTAAAAGATTTTGGTGCATTACTAAAGCAATTAGAGGAAAGAAGCATAATAAAATTCCAACTCTTAAACATAATAACCAAAACTTTGAAGAAGATTTTGATAAAGAAAGTCTTATTGCTGATCAGTTCGAAAAATCTCATAAGATAACAGCAAATATGAAACATAGAATTGAAGAAAAAGTAGCTAAAGCAATTGTCAACTTAGATCAAGAAGAAATCCCATTTCTCAACAGCGAAACTCTTATAACACCTGAAGAAGTTAAACAACATGTTATACAACTGAGGAATAACAAAGCACCCGGTAACGATGGAGTCCTCAACATATTTTTAAAAAAATTACCAGATATTGGGTTTACATTTTTAATGAACATATTTAATGCATGCCTTAAATTAGGTTTTTTCCCGACAAGCTTTAAATGTGCAAAGGTTATAGCCATTCATAAGCGTGGCAAGGATCCAAAATTGACCACCAGCTACAGACCGATAAGCTTATTAAGCTCGATCGATAAAATATTCGAAAAATTGATTCTATCTAGAATAAATACATTTATCGACGACTACCATTTGATTAATAAAGAACAATTCGGTTTTCGTAAACACCATTCAACGGTACATCAAATTAAAAGAATAACAAACATGATTCATAAAAACAAACGACAAAGGCTGTCAACCGGAATTGTACTTATGGATATCGAAAAAGCATTCGATAGTATTTGGCATGATGGATTAGTATACAAATTGAAAAAGTTTAACTTTCCAGTATATATCACCAAAATAATAAAATCGTTTCTAGCAGACAGATCGTTCAAAGTTCATATAAACAACACCATCAGGGAGCTGTACTCTCTCCCACACTGTACTCGCTGTTTGTATCAGATTTTATCACTAAAAAAGGTACAGAAATAGGACTATATGCTGATGATTTGGCCATGATAGTTAAAGGTAAACTTTCAAATGTGGTTATAAAAAGATTGGAGAAAAGCCTACACAAATGCAACAAATATTATAATAAATGGAAAATTAAAATTAATATGGCCAAAACCCAGGCTATATTATTTCCTTTTAATAAGGGATGAAACAGTACCTCAAGATGTAACAACAGAATGGTTTGATATACAAAATCAATTGAAATTGATTACAAAAATTCAATTGCCCAGGTATGTTCATTTTAATACATATACTAGCATTCACGCATTTGCAGATGCAAGTTCTAAGGCTTATGGTGCATATATATATGCAGTTACAGATGAAAAATATTCTTCACTTTTGTGTTCCAAATCACGTGTTGCTCCTTTAAAGATCATTAGTCTGCCAAGACTTGAATTGTGTGCAGCTCTTCTACTAACGCAACTTTTAAAATCAGTACTTAAAACACTGCCGCAACAACCTCAGCGAATAATATGTTGGTCCGACTCAACTATTGCATTATGTTGGATATCTGGAACTTCATCACATTGGAAACCTTTTGTAAAACATCGAGTAGAGAAAATCAAAAATAATATTTCATGTGCAGAATGGCGTCATATTCCTTCACAAATGAACCCAGCCGATTTGCTATCTCGTGGCGCATCCGTTAATACTCTTGTACAAAACAAAATGTGGTTTCAAGGGCCTGAATTTCTACTACAAAATGAGTCTCTTTGGCCAATTGTTCCTCATACTTTTCCTGAAGAAGCAAATGCTGAAGTTCGAAAGGCAGTTTTAATAATCACGAAAACCACTCAAGAAGAAAATGCCTGTATAGTGTCAAATCACAAGTATGTCAAGAGTTATGAAAAACTAATAAGAATATTTGCCTATGTTGTCCGATATACCTCTGCCTTTATCTTAAAACAAAATCCTAAAACTGGTCCATTTGAAGCTGAAGAATTAAAACAATCCTTTGAACTAATATGTCGACTAATCCAAACTCAAGCATTCGCTAAGGAGCGTCAATATCTAGAATCTAATAAACCAATCAATAGCCAATCTAAATTGTTTAGGTTATCACCATTTGTTCATAACGGTCTAATTAGAGTAGGCGGCCGACTAAACAACTCCATATTGCCATTTTCAGTAAAACATCCCATACTACTACCATCATCACACAAATTTGTACATACAATAATCGAATATAATCATCGCAAAAATCATCACGCAGGAGCCCAAACTTTACACAACATTCTTCGTGAAACTACGTGGATAATTAGAGCTAAGCAAACAATCAGGCAAGTAATTCACAATTGTATATTCCGACAATGCGACCAACTTTATAGGCGCCAATAAAGAATTGAAGGAATTATTGCAACATTTTTTATCGGAAAATCACAAAAAAGTAGTATATGACAGCTGTCTTCAGGATGGTATACAATGGAAGTTCATACCACCGCACTCGCCACACTTCGGTGGCTTATGGAAAGGGAAAGCGCAGTTAAACAGGCAAAACACTACATTCGAAGAGCCGTTGGTCACCATATCCTTACTTTTGATGAACTTCATACAGTGTGTTGTCAAGCAGAAGCTATAGTCAATAGCCGACCTTAAACTCCAATATCAACCGACCCCAACGATTTACGTCCACTTACACCAGCTCACTTTTTAATAGGACGCCCTTTAAGCACAATTTTAGAACCGTCTATGACTAATATTAATCCTGCTTCTTTAAAAAGGTACCACATTATGAAATGGATTCATCAAGAGTTTTGGGACCGTTGGCGTAAGGAGTATTTAAAAACTCTACAACAAAGAACAAAATGAGCCACTATGCATACTAATATAAAGGAAAATGACCTGGTACTGATTCAAGAGGACTCCACACCACCACTAAAATGGCCACTCGGGCGAATAATAGAAACATATCCAGGCAACGATGGTCAAGTACGAGTAGCACTAGTAAAAACAGCTAATGGTGTATTCAAAAGGGCTATAGGAAACCTCTGCAAACTTCCTATAGAGAGAGAACTAGAAAACAATTTTGGAAACAACGTTTCCAAGGAGGGGGAGAATGTTGAATCATGAATTGCAATAAATTTTCTACAGGGTATTTAATTCTGTTTACATGCTTAATTTTAATTTTGGTTGATTGCTTTAACTTTTACTTAACTACATTACATCTACCAACAATTAATTACTTTAGCTGCTAATCGCCCCTTGTATTTAAAGTCTATGCATAAAAAAGTGTAGTTTCTGGACCAAATTGTTTTTCAATATTTTTTTGATGACATAGTATGTCTTTATGTTTTTTAGAGAATTTTGTCAAGTTAGTTGTGTGTGAAATACTAGCCACTTAAGTAATACAATTCATGCACGTTGAATTTAATAAAGATGAACTGAATTTTGTATATTAAAGTAATAGTACAATTTTTATTTGGAACCTTTTGGTAAGGCATTATGGACAAGAAAAAGCTTTTGTCCTCAAACAAATAGTATAGAAGAGGATTCTCCATTGGGTTATATATTAGAAGTAGATCTAGAATATCCATCGGCATTACACGACTATCATAATGATTTACCATTTTGTGCAGAGAATAAGAAAATTGAAAACATGAAACAGCGAAAATTAACAACAGATCTGAATGATAAGAAAAACTATATTATACATTATAGAAATCTACAACAATGTTTAAAACATGGTTTGATTTTGAAAAAAATCCATAGAATTCTTGAGTTTAGTCAGTCTGATTGGTTAAAGAAATATATTGATTTGAATAATCATTATAGAACACTAGCTAAAAATTCATTTGAGCAAAATTTTTTCAAATTGTTAAATAATGCTGTGTATGGGAAAACTATGGAAAATGTTGATAAGAGGAAAGACATTAAAATAGTATTTGAATGGGAGAGTAGAGGTAAAAAATTAGGTGCTAGAGCTCTTATTGCTAAACCTAATTTCCATAGTTCACTCAAAATTCATGAAAATATGCATGCCATCCAAATGAATAGGACTAAAACTGAATATTATAATAAACCAATTTATATAGGTTTTTCAGTTTTAGAAATATCTAAATGGAAAATGTATAGTGTTCATTATGATTATATAAAACCTAAATATTGTGAAAACCTTCAACTCAATTACATGGATACTGATTCCTTTATTTACGACATTAAAACAGATGATCTATATAATGATATTAAAAATGATATTAGTTCATACTATGATACATCTGCATATTCAAAAGACAATCCATATAATTTTCCGCAAATTAATAAAAAAGTATTGGGGATGATGAAGGATGAGTGTAATGGTAAAAATATTAAAGAATTCATTGGTTTATTCAGTAAAAATTGATAGAGTTGATACCGAAATTAAAAAAATTAAAGGTGTTAAACAATGTGTAACTAAAAAATTAAGTATAAACGACTTTAGAAAATGTTTATTAGAGAAAAAATTATACTATAACACAATGTATATATTTAGGTCTAAGGTACATCAAATTTATACACAAAATATTAGTAAACTAACATTAAGTTATTTAGATGATAAGCGATATATTAAAGAAAATGGTAGCAATACATATGCATGGGAACATTATAAAATAAATTCTCCATCAACATCATCATCAAATTTAAATGTATATAGAGAATTTATGCAAGACAATGATAATGAAATATTTTTAAATGTAAATATATAGATTAAGTAGTTCATAAGAAATGTAATATACAAAATAATATGAATTAATAAAAAAAGAATATATTATATGTATATAAATTAAACAATTTTTTATTTCATTCCAATTCATATTTATTGAATAAAAATTTTAAACACAAGTGACCACAATTATATGTATTAAATTTTTGTTTTCGTTCATAATTATATTCAATGGGAAATTTTAAATAGTTGACAATCTCAACTGGTGGTTGTAAGTCTCCATATCAAAATATTCTTTATAGTTGTGGTTTTTATAATATGCTACCCTATGTGTTCCCATACCATTTGAATCATCCAAATTGACAATGCCGCATTCTTGTGTTAAAGGTTTTTTAGGTAAAGAATCACGCATGAAAACACCCCTAAAATGTTTGAGATGTTTTCCATATTTATTCAAATCCAAATCTGTTAATAGGCGCTTATGTAGATTATCTAGTAGTTTTTTGGAGCTGGACTATAGTAGAGACCATATCCAGTTTTATATGGTTTTAGAAAAAGACCTTTTCCCATAGCAATTGATTCCATATATCTGTTGTGACGGCTAGCTTCCGTCAATTGTTCTTTTCCATTTTTGATATCATTTACTGCTTTAACAATAGCAGATCCTCCACTTAATAAACCGCCAAGCGCTGATAATGCTGTCAGTACGGAAATAAGTGGAAGAAAGCCACCAATTTTTGGCAATGGAATAACTCTTGGTATACTTATATTAGACCTCCTTTTGCCTTTGAAATTAGTATGAACAGCTTTCTTTGCAATTTTAATAGCATCATTTATATTATCGGGATTCTCCTTTTTCAAAAGGTTAAGTGTATTCTTAACGGTGATTAGAAATGATTTCTTATTACACACCTTTCGTCTGTTTCTTTTTCCATTATTCTTCTTTGATTCTCGTTTTCTAGTTTTTAGTGTTCGTTTCATACCTAATCCAAATATAACTTTTGCCTTCATTGCATTCGTAACAAACCAAGCATTTGCACGTTCTTTAATATCACTATCTTTAGCTTTTACTCTTTGCCAAGCTTTTTCAGCTAATATTTGATCTGCTTGATGTCTTTGGTTTATGTCGTGTGATTGTGAATATGCAATATCGTGTTCTTTACAAGTAGCGTCTAATAAGTTTATACCCTTATCTTCTCTTGCTAGACGTTCTTTAAGTTTTGTACCAGGTCCGCAAAATTGATATCCAGGTAAATGTAATTCAAAAGGCAATTTGTTAATTAATGTGTTTACCAAACCACTTCCAGTCGTAGACTGATAACTATTTTTGTTTTTATAGTAATTTATGACCATTCTTCCTCCACAAATATTATTCGATTAAGATATAATTAAAAATGTTTGTCTATATATATAGATACGTTGAATAATTAGGCTTTATTACATATTATTATATATATATTTATAAACAAGCTAAAAAATTGTTATTCGAAATGTTGATAATGCAGAGGAAAAAATGTGTAAAACTCGACATAGCACTCTATTGCCAAGTTCAATACGAGCATTAATTGTGGAGCCATCAAATTGCGGTAGGACTAATGTCATGATTAGTCTCATAGAGAGTCCTAATGGTCTTTGCTTTAAAAACATATACATATATTCAAAATCTCTATATCAACCGAAATACTGTTATTTAAGGAAATTAATCGGCCTAATTAAGGGGATTAGTCTCTATACGTTTTCGGAAAATGAACAAATTCTAAGTCCGGCTGAAGCAAAACAACATTCAATAATGATTTTCGATGATGTGATTTGTGGAAAACAAAATGCGATGCATGGGTAGACATAAATACATGGACTGTTTTTACTTGTGTCAAACATATACGAAAATTCCTAAACATTTGATACGTGACAATGCAAATATGATTGTTGTATTTAAGCAAGATGAAATGAATTTACGTCATGTCTATAATGATCATGTTATTGGTGATATGTCATTCAATCAATTTGTAGATATATGTAATAGATGTTGGAAAGATAAATATGGATTTCTTGTTGTTAGTAAAGACGATGAATTGAATAAAGGAAAATATCGTAAAGGATTTGATAATTTTACACAGTTATAAGATAGGTTTTAAATAAAAGGCAAAATGAATAATAAGCAGATCGTGATCAGATATAAAGCTGATCGTTACCAGATCGTGAGCAGACCATAAGCAGATAGTAACCAGATCGTCAGCAGATCATTAGCGGATAGTGACCAGATCGTGAGCAGATCATAAGCAGGTAGTGACCAGATCATATGCAGATTGTAAACAGATATAAAGCAGACCTTAAGCAAATCATAATCAGATCATAAATAGATTGTAAGCAGATCATTACAAACAAATCATTATTATTATTATTCATATAACTTATTAAAGAATATTGTAAAAACTAGAACTATATTAAAAGAAAAATTAAAAAATTTAAATTAAATAATATAGATAGGGTAAATATATTAGAAGATACATATCAACCTATAACAAAACCTCTAAATCATATAATTGAAAAACTTGAAAGCAGCAATGAGAATAAATTAAATAAGTATTCACTAATAAATGATGATCATACAGACGAAACATTTCAAAATGATAATATTAGTTTTGAGACTATTAACAAATCAGCTAAAACAATAAAGAATTCTGACAATTATAATAGTGTTGAAAATGATATCAATTATATGTCAACGTCTGATATACCTTATTATGAATATGAAAATGCTATAGAAAGAGCTAGTCACCGTTTAATGAAAATAAAAGTGCTGTAAAAAGACCCAGCTCACCCTGTTATCAAAATAAAAAAAATTTAAGAGTGACAATAACTTTAAACAAATTATAAAGGATATGGTTAGTGGTCAAATAGGAAAGAAAAAAATTTTATAATAAACAAACTGCAAACAGTAAATCACATTTATTTAATAACGACAACTACAACGAAGTTGAGCAGGAATACGTAGAAGCTAATTCACTCAAACGAAAAAGTAAAACTATACTGAGCAATGATAGAAAAAAAAATAAAGCAACACATTCAATTGAAAAATATTTAAACCGAAAGAATACATCGACATTAGATGATAATTACGACCACAACGGCGAAATTGACCTGGAATACGTACAAGCTAGTACACTCAAACGAAAAAGTAAAACTATACTGAATAATGATAGAAAAAGAAATAAAACAACACATTTGTTTGAAAAAAATTTAAAGCGAAAGAATACATCGACATTAGATGATAATTATGACCAATACAAAAAACGTAAAAAAACAACACACTTATTTGCAAAAAGAAAAAGCAGTTTTGATATAAACAATGATAGAAAACGTATAAAATTCGCAAGCAGTAATTTTGATAAACCATCAACATTACTTAAAAATGTTCAACTTCTTATAGATAATAAAACTTTAGATAAAATTTATGGTTTCAACATTGATGGACACGGGAGTTGGCGATATGGCAATAACAAACTTGTCTTTAATAATGATAATTCTATTCGAATAGGAAATAAAAAATTGAAAATGACTCCAGGTTTATTTGAATTGATATTTCATACAAAACCCTTACATTATACAAAAACTGATTTAAATAGATATAAAGATTTATTAATAAGCACAAATGTATATAGACGTAAATATCAACCAAATGAACAAATAAAGGGTACAAAAGCTTTTAAATATCAACGTATAATAAAAAAACTATTTAGTACAAAAGCAAATAACTTAACGAAAGGCAGTGGTTTATCACTTAAATCTGAAGATTACAAAAGACCGAATTATATATATTGGGATAATCCTAATGAGTTAGTCAATAGACTAAGACTTCTTCTATCCACTGAAAGTGTTGGACATAACAATCATAAAAACGAAATAATATCTATAATTGAAGAACTGAAAGAAGCTAATATAATTTATTAGAAAATGAATTCTATAAATAAATTTGGAGAAAGCTTAAAAAGTTATAACAAGTTTGAATCTAAAGATGCAGTTACAAAAGCATATCTTAATAACAGAACTGATTTCCTTACAAATAAAATTGACGAAGTTGATAAAAAATTTAAAAATTCACTAGAATTATTACAACAAGAAATTAATATTTCCCTTAAAAACATTAATACATCAATATTGAAGAATATAAAAAAAATTGAAAATTTACAAACAAATAGTACCATATCGATATCGAAAGAAATACAAAATATAAAAATTGATGTGACAACTCTTAAAGATAATCAAATAAAGGAAAATGAAAATATTAAAAACGATTTAAATGTAATAAAGAGAATTGCATTTGAAAATGAAAAGAAATTTAAGAACATTGACAAGAAATCTGAAACAAGTCTAACAAATGATATTAAAAAACAAGATTGAAATTGATAAAAAAAACTAATAAAATACAAATGTTTACATTAATTACTTGTCATATAGAATTTTACATTTGAATAGGAATATGAATGTGAATAAAAGAGATATAGTAAATGAACTACATAAGCAAGCACGGAAAAATTTTGAGAGAAGACGAGTTATAGTTAAAGGAATTGATGATTTATGGCAAGCGGATTTAGTTGAAATGATTGCATATGAATCATATAATAGAGGTTATCGATATCTATTAACTGTTATAGACACATTTTCTAAAAAAGCTTGGGCCGCAACAGTAAAAAATAAAACTGCTTTAAGTGTAACAGAAGCAATGAAAAATATTTTTAATAAAAGCAAACGAATACCGAAAAATTTACAAACAGACAATGGATAAGAGTTTTTTAATACACATTTTAGTCAACTAATGCAATCACATCAAATTAATCATTATTCCACATATAGTGTTTTGAAAGCATCAATTGTTGAACGATTTAATAGAACATTAAAGGGAATGATGTGGAAAGAGTTTAGTTATCAAGGTACATACAAATGGATTAATATTTATCAAGATCTTGTTGATAGATACAACAACACACTTCACAGAACAATAAAAATGGCACCAAACGAAGTGAATTCTATAAACGAAAAATATTTACTCGATACTGTCTTTAGCAATTTAAAGATTTTTAGAAAACCTAAATTCAAAGTCGGTGATAATGTACGTATTAGCAAATATAAACATATATTTGAAAAGGGTTATACGCCAAATTGGACTACTGAAATTTTTAAAATTAAACGTGTAAGAAATACAAATCCAAAAACATACATTTTAGAAGACTATCAAGGTCATGATATAAAGTGTGGTTTTTATGAATTCGAATTAACGAAAACTAAATATCCGGAGTAAAAATTGCCATGAAAAGCTTCTCAAAAATCTGTCGTTCGGAGTCGACTTTAAACTGTAGGTCCCGCCACTCATGTATAAAATTAACGCACACAGCATAAGTGGTGTGAGAAGCTAGGTCGTAATCCTGACTGAAGGGTTTGTAATGGCCAATTATGTATGTATGTATGTAAATATCCGGAAACTTATCTAGTTGAAAAGGTTTTAAAGAAAAAGGGGAATATGTTATACGTTAAATGGTTAGGATTTTCATCAGAACACAATTCTTGGATTAATTCTAACGATCTACTATAAAAGATGGTTAATTAATTTAAAATCGTATTATTCAACAACTATACGCTAAGATGTCAATAACGTTAACATTAAATGGAAACACTTCTGTACTCGTTGCAAACTATTTTCCACCAATTCAACTTAAGGAACCTTATCTTTGTGGATTAATAAGTTTCGATACATATCACTCTATTCCAAATGTTGATGTTGATAATAATATATATCATATTGGTGATTATAAAATTGAAGTTCCTATTGGATCATATGAAATATCTGACATTTCAGATTTGATTACTAGTAAATATTATAGTCTGAATCCTAAAGGGCAACTGAGAATTGAAGCTAATTACAATACTTTACAGACATTCATAAAAAGTTCATTAGATACGATTTATTTCGATAGAGAGGGGTCAATTGGATCATTGCTTGGCATTAGCAATAGAGTACATAAAAATGGTGAAGAGCACTATTCGGATAAACCCATAGATATTACAAAAATAAATATAATATCCATTGATTGAAATACTGTAAGTGGATCATATATAAACAGCACATCTGCGCATACCCTATATCAGTTTTTATTGAACGTTAGACCAGGCTATAAAATAACAGAAGCACCAGCTAATGTTATATATTTACCACTTAATACAACAACAATAAATACATTAGTTTTGAAAATCGTCGATCAGGACGGAAATTTAAAAAATTTTCGAGGTGAGAAGATATCAGTACGTTTACATTTGAAACCAGCACAGTAATGATTATTTTCGATAACAGGATCTCTAATGCGGATACAACATTCATTCCGCCATCAACACTCACTACGCAGCAAACAAGGGATAAATTATCTTCTTCTTTTAAAGAACACATAAAAATGAAAAAAAGACAAGAGGAAACTGAACCTAAAAATTTAAGTAAAAGTAATTAAAAGTTTTTACAAAGTTTAGGATTTCAATTAAAGTTAATCGAAGAAGAAAAAAATGAGTAATATAATAAACGTATTACAAAAACCACAATTTGATATTTCAATTATTAAAGAGGAATATCATAGTTATATATCATATCTACAATACTATAAAAATAATGATGAAATTCGAATATCAATTCAAAACCAGGATTTATATGTTTTACCAAGTGAAAGCTTTCTCTATATTGAAGGGCAAGCAACAAAGGAAGATTCAACAGCCGATATCTCTCTAAAACTTTTTAACAACTGTATGAGTTATCTCTTTGATGAAATCCGATATGAACTTAACGGTATAGAAATTGATCGTACACGACATTTGGGAATAACTACAGAAATGAAAAAAATGCTCCGTGACCGGAGCATTGCAGAGTCCAAATGGCATGACTTTAAACTGCCATAAGCCGCCAATCGCACTAAATGCAGTTTTTTCCTTGTCCTTGTCTGCAATCTCCACCTGCCAATATCCGCTTTGTAGGTCCAATGTGGAGAATCACTTTGCTCCAGCTAGCGTGTCAAGCGTGTCGTCAATTCTCGGTAGCGGGTAACTGTCCTTTTTAGTAACATCATTGAGCTTCCTGTAGTCTACGCAGAATCTTATACTGCCATCTTTTTCTTAACTAAAACTACAGGTGTGCTCCATGGACCAGATGATAATTCGATTACACCGCTCCTCTTCATTTCGTCGACGAACTCTTTGATCTCATTACGCTTCGCTAGCGGTATACTTCTGGGTGCCTGTTTTATTGGTCTTGCTTCGCCAGTATCAATCTCGTGTTTGACCATGGCTGTTCTACCTTGACTTTTATTGTTCGTGGCGAAAGCGCAAGCGTACCTCTTTAGCAGCTTTTCCGCTTTATTTCTTTCTGAAGCTGCTAGACCTGTTACCCATTTATCCACAATTTTACCAAATTCCTGTCGGTCATTGGCTGTCATTTCGGCAGGCTTCGGTGATTGTTCATTGTTGATAACCGCCTCTACTGGAGCACATTGACCCACCTCTGAGTTTTTAGAGATGACTTTTTCTTGGCCTGACAGATTTAGTACTCTCACCGGGACTATTTTCTGTTCGGTAGATTTGACGAGGGCTTTTCCTGATAACAAGTCCTTCCGAATTTCCTCTGGTTCCACAACCCACAAGCGGTTTTCCTCACAATCCCCCTCCACGCGTGCCCATATCAGCGTTTCGCTCTGTGGTGGTAATTTTTGTTGTTTGACAGCAACTAACCTTCTGCCGTGCATTTGGTTCTTGTACCCCACGTCAAGAGGTATCTGTACATTCCGCCAACCTGTTGCCCCATATTCAAATTTATGCCATGGGCTATCATGAAATCGGCACCAATGATAACTTCGTCCACAATATCGGCAACAATAAAGACGTGGCTTACGCTGATGTTGGCTATCGTCACTTTCGCCTCTGTTTTCCCGTGGACGGTAGCAGGATCTCCAGTAGCTGTCCGTAGTCTTACATTACTAAGTGCCTCACACTTTCTCTTCACTACATCTGGTCTGATGATAGACTGTGTCGCTCCGGTGTCTATAGTGAAGGTGTGTTTTTTGCCGTTTATGTATCCGCACGCCGTAAGGTTATTGTTGTCTTGCTGAATCACTGATATGGAGATTGTGGGGCTCTTGCTTGTGGGAGCCAGCACTTGCCCCTCAGTGCTAGCTCGTTTTAGTTTAACGGGGACTCTTGTGTATGCTGTTGGTGGTTCGCCCGTTTATCTTTACCTGCTGGCGAGACGGACCGTGACCTTTTTGTGGCTCTTTGCAGTACCGTTGGAAATGGCCACCCCTTCCGCAGCTGAAACATTTTATCTTAGACTTTTGTCCAGTTTCTGCCAAAACTTGTTTAATCATTTCTTTAAATTTGTTTAAAAGGCTTTCCTCTTCATCCACGACTTCCATCTTTCGAACTTTGCCTACTGGTGGTCCAGAAATCGTTCGAGCTGTCTCATACATACCGCCAATTTGATGTCTGAGTCGCGTATTCCGTTAACAAACGCCTCGGTCTTGAAGTTGTCAATCAACGGGTGGTTTTCACCTGGGTATGCTAGCTGCACCAATTTCTCAACATCCATTGCAGAGACTTGAAGTGACTCGTTAGCCTTTTGCGCTCGGCACCTTAACTCCATGCGGTACAATTCTCGTTTATGCTCGTCACCGAATTTGCGCTGCAATGCCACCATTAAATCGCAGTAGTTGTTTCTACGGCTGGCTGGCATGACCTCTAGAAGCTCGGCTGCGGCAACTTTTAACGCCAGTATTAATTCCAAAGCCTTCTCCTCATCGTCCCATCCGTTTCTGGTGGCTACAGTCTCGAATTGAAATTTGAATACAGACAGGGGTGAGCTACCGTCAAAGCACGGAGTTTTAATCCTGCTGGTTCCTTCCGATGCAATTCGTACTGGTTCGGGTCGCTGACTCTGGAGGTTGTTGATCTTTTCCTCCATTATTACCAGTTTTCCCTCAACGGACTTTTCCAAATTATTTACTTTCGTGTCAACGTTCTTCTCCAAGCTTGATACCTTTTCCTCGACATTAGTAATTCTTTTGCTGACCATCCTATGCATTTCTTGTATCTCCTTTGCGTTCGCCTCTATTCTCTTTTCAATTTTCGAGAAAAGCTTTTGATGGATTTGCTCAATTTCGGCTCTAGAAGATTCAAATTGTTTGTTGCTCTCTTCTCGCATTACTTGTATTTGTTCCATTAGCGTGGCAAGCACCGAACTCATGTCGAAACCGCTGGGGGTTGCAGGAGCCTGTAACTCACGTTCCTCTTCGTCTTCGAAGTCGTAAGTATCGCTATCAATGCCGCGATTCCGAAGTTCTTCCCTTAACCGCCTTTGGAGCTCATTCTTCGTGCCCATTGTTGGCAACGCCAATTTTGCCAATTCTTGTTTGAGCCTTTCCACTCTTAGCTCCGAGAGTTTCATCTTGATTTTTTTTTATTTATTTCTACTTTTTAATTTTACAATCCCACTTCTGACACCAATTGTTACATTTTTACCTTTTAAAAACGTTAAAAACATGAGTTCGTATATTGCAAATAAAGTAAAAATAAATTTGTGAAAAATTTTAATAAATTCTTTATTATGTGCACAATTTTCGTGCCACTGTTCGACCTTGTTTCACGTATACAATGATACTTCACAATATGTGTTTGTTTGTTATACTACTTTGCTTACAACCCTTTTGTAAGCAACAACACTTGTTAGTTATTCTTCTTGCTCACAACCTTTTTGTAAGTACAACACTAACAACTGTTTTCTCAAACGCAACTTGTCTGCACACAAGTCTGACCGAATTAAAGCTCGATAGATTTTAATTCTCAACCAACGTGACGTCGTCTTACACGATTAAATTCAAACTCAGCCCTGCTCGCTTTAACCTGCCTTTTATATTACTGGATCATCAGTGTGATGAATGCTCTTGAAGGACGATGACGTCCTTCGGGAACAATCTAAAAATGTAAACAACTTATGTTCATTTTTGTTGTTTCTTGTTTACATTCAAGCAGGTAGATTAGTTGTTGTTGGGTTATTTCTCTGTTCGCTATTTTATACTGCACATTGTTGTTTCTTGTTTACTTCTTTGTTCCCTTCATGTTGTTGTTGGTTATTTACGTCTTTTTATCCTTTATTCTTGTTGGTATATTTTTCTACTCATTCATTGATCACGTGAACAGTGCGCTGTTTTGTTTTTGGAGCTTTTGTTTATTATTTTAACAACACCATTTCCACTTTTTCACAATATTTTTCAAATTTAAGAATGTTTATAAAAACTATACATATTTAATAAAAAAAATGAGTAATAAAAAATTTTGTTTTTATTTTTTTTTAATATTAGATGTATATTTTTTCGGTTTTTTGCAGATTCAAATTTAAAAATAGATATGTTTATAAAGCTTAAGTGTTAACAAGTATTGTGTATAGAATGTTTGACATCGACAAATATTGAAAGATTGTGAATAAGTGTTTTCACAGTAAGATCTATGTATGATATTATCAATACATATAAATGAATGATTTACATAATTACAAATTCTAAATTCATTTATAAATTTCATAAATAAAGTTATATGTACCTTTTCAATCTGATTACTATGTTTTATTAATAGTTCTTCCAATTTATCAGATAATATCATTTTTGAGTTAAAATTTTTATTACACTTTATGTATACTGTATAAAGAGTAAGGAACAACTTAAAATAAAATTAACAAATTTAGAGCTTTTATTCCTTCACAATGTTTTCTCTTTTTAACAGAATTTCTAAGTAAAATTACATTATTTTCATCACATGTATGATTAAAATTATTATGATTTTCACAAGCCTTTATATTTGGATTATCTTTATATAAAATTATGGTTAGATTACAATTACGTAAGTTGAACAACTGCATAGGAGGACATAGCAAAATAGTTATGATCAGCGTTGTCAACTATAAATTTTCAAAAAGCACCAAAATCGTTAAAAAAAAGCATAATTTTGACAAAAAAGCACTAAAACATTATAATATTTTTTTTAATTTTACCACCAATTTATATAATCAGTAAAAAAAATTATAAACCAAAATAAATATTATTTATTTAATTCCAGCAATAATAAGGAAAAGAGTTGATACATTTTCGAGGGTAAAATTATTTACATTTTATACGTCTAAAAAAAATATGTTTAATGTACATTAACTTTCACACAAGAAAATTTTCATTTACATATAAAACTACAGTCTTAATATATCGAATTACAGTCTTATGCAAAAAAAAAACCTTTTTATGACCTTCAAATGAACATTAGTTAATAACGATTTTAAGCTTAATAATCCATTATTAAAAAAGTATATACAAAAACAGTATTTTAACTAATATCCATTTTAATGTTTTTTCTTATTTGATGCTGGCAATACCATTATTTTATTCTCTCAATTTTTTCTTAATGTTGTGTATGAACGATTATTATTACATTTGGTATTCGTGTCTAATATTGTTTTTTATGTTTTTATACAAAATAATTGTTTTTATTAACATAAAAATGTAGTTGTATTTGTTTTTTTAATAACAACAATGTACAAATAAAATAAACAACCAATGTAATTAAAATATTACATTTTGATTAAAGAAAGTATTCGAGTACCGGTTTCTTTAAATTTGTTTTGATTATTTAGACATCACTAAACTATTTTGTAAACAAAATTTTTTATTTTTGGAAAAAAGAAAAATGTGAGTAAAAAAAATATGGAGAAAAAACTATCAGTTTTTATTATTTTGGTATGTGTGCCATCAATAGCACCAATGACACCAGGGAATTTTTTTTGTGTTTTTAAATTTTTTTTAAATTTATATTCAAAAATTAGAATATTTTTCACAAAATGTGAAAAATTGTAATAAAATTATGACAAATGTCTTTAACATAGGTTTAAAGTAGGGTCGAACCATTTTTAAATTTCATAGATTTAACAATGGTTTACTACAGGTGTTTTAAGCTAATTATCGTTTTTGGATATACTTTTATCGAATTTAGCTTAACAACGGTTAGTAAGCATGTAGTAAGTTATTTTGCATAAGACTGTTATTATATACATTTAATTATAGACTAGACTAAAAATTAGTCTAGTCTAATCTATAGACTTTTAGAATAGTTTATAGACTAATTTTTTTTTTAATTTTTGATATGGTGTTACTGACATGAAAAGAAAAGCACTAGGCACTAACAGTGCTAAAAGCACTGATTTGACAACGCTGGTTGTGATTATATTAAACCCAAACCCCTCTGCTAGTTCTTTCAATAGCATTTTCATATTCAGAATAAGGTATATCAAAGGTTAACATGTAACAGATATCATCTTCAACAGTATTATAATTGGAATAGGGAATGATTTGATTATTTTTCTTTATTTTTTAGCAGAATTGTTAATAGTCTCAAAAATTATATTATCATCTCATAATGTTTCGACTATGTCATCATTTATTAATGAGTACTTATTTAAGTTTTTTCTTATTGTTACTTTGAAGTTTTTCAATTATATGATTTTAAGTTTTTGTTATAGATTGAAATGTATCTTCTAATATATTTACCCTATCCATATTATTTAATTTAATATTTTATAATTTTTCTTTTAATATTGTTCTAATTTTTATGATATACTTTAATAAGTTATTATTATTCATATTTATTTGTCTGTAATGATCTGCTCATATCGCTCCTTTATTGCAACATAGCCATATCTCAAAACATTAAAAATTTGAGGTTACTTAAGCAAAACTACTCTTTTAGACCTTCTGTACATGTTGAAAAAAATCAGTTTTATATCCCAAGCTGAACCGAAGTTATAGCAAAAAATGTTTGCGGCAATTACATCATAGGACTTATGACTTGAAAACTTAAATCGCATTCTGCCAAGTTCAAAATTTTTGAGATATGACTATGTTGCAATAAAGGAGAGATATAGTTTGGGCTACAGGTATGAAACTAAAAAGTATGTAACTGGATATGTGTTTAACATTAAATAAACTGTGTGAAAATGTTTTTAATTTTTAATCAATGTACTTTTATAAAAAATAAAACAAATTACCGATTTTTATTTTTATTTAAACATTAATCATATTCAGATTCTATAATGATTTAATTCTTCATGTTCAGACATGTAAAAAACTGAAAAAAATAAATATCTAATAATATTTTCAAAAAATAAAAACAATTGAATTGTAAAAACTGTACTTTAATTAAAATTTAGTTACATTAATAAAGAAATGTAATTAGTATAAGTTTTAGAATAATATTTTTTTTATTTTTCTCTAATGAAAATATGAATATTTAAAAAATATTAAACATTTTTTTATTTACACATTAATCACACATATATATAATAGATCGATCACACACAATTCTACAATGATTTAGTCATTTAGAATAACTATAAGAAAAAGGGAAGAAGAAGAAGAATATCATGATGTATATGTTAAGGGATATGAAAAAGTCGAATGGTTAAGAGAACTACTTGGAAAATAAACACAAATATATATAATTAATTTAGATTATTGGGATTTTCCGAACATGAAAACTTTGTATAAAAATAATCTAAATATAAAGATTTGTGAAAATCATAATAATTTTAATCATACATGTGCGGAAAAGAATGTAATTTTACTATGAAATTTTATTAAAAAGAGAACACATTGTTATTAAAACCTTTAAAGTATTCAGTTGATCCTTACTCTTTATACATATAAAGTATAACAAAAAAATTTTACACAAATATGATGTTATCAGCTTGGAAGAACTATTAATAAAACATAGTAATCATATTGATAAAGAACATATAGATTTATTTATGAAACTTATAGATGAATTTAGAATTTCTAATTATGTAAATCATAAATTTATATGTGTTATCATACATAGGTCTAACTGAAAATACTTATTCACAATCTTTCAACATTTGTCGATGTCAAACATTCTATATACAATACTTGTTAACACTTAAGCTTTTTAATCTTTATAAATTAATTTTTAAATTTGATTCTGATAATAACTGAAAAAAAGAAATATCTAATAATATTTCCAAAAAATTTAAACATTTCAATTGTAAAAACTGTTCTTTTAATAAAATCTAACTATAATTATAAAAAATGTGTTATTAGTATGTATGTATTAGTTCTAGAATAACATTTTTTCTATTTTTCCCTAATAAAAATATTAATATAAAAATAAAACAAATTAAACATTTTTTATTTCATCATTTATCACAACTATATTAATCTTAGAGCTATAATTTTTCTATTTTTCTCAAATCTCAAACAGATATATGTACACATTTTCAATAAAACCATATTTTAAAACAAGAAAACCGTGTTTTAAAACTCCTTATTAAAATTAAATTTTTCTAATAAAAAAGGTTTCTCTAATAAAAATATTAATATAAAAAATAAGACAAATTAAAAATTTTTTTTATTTCAACATTAATCACACCTGGCAAAGCGTGAGAATTCGACAGATCAAATACCGCAATGAAAAATATATGAAATATTTTTTTGTTTACACGCGCCAGACAGTATGTAACGTGATATGCGTTTTGCATTGAATAAACTGTGTAAATATGTTTTTTAATTTTAATAAATGCACTTTTATAACAAATAAAAGAACTAATTAAACATTCTTTTAATTTCAACATTAATCACACCTACATGTAAAGCGTATAGGTATGCAATAGATCGATCACACACAATTCTGCAACGATTTAATTAGCTACGAATGCTCCCAAATTTTAACGCACACGCATATCCCCAGCAAAACACAGAACTTCTATCTAAACAACAATTAAAACAAAAACAACAACACGTATAACTATATTTCTATTTCTTGAATATTAAATAATATAAAAAAATAAATAAAAATTAAATTAACAAAACCACATCCAAAATTTTTTACACTTAAAATATGAAACATCTTTAAATTTGTTAACATTAAAAATATGTTGCTCCCAAATTTGTATGGAAAATTTGCCCCAAAACCCCATACAAAAAACTATGAGCATGCTCCCAAATTTGTATGGAAAAAGTGGCTCCGAAACTCCATAAACATACTACTGATTTTAATTTTAAAAAATATATATGCACTTATATATTACATTTAACCTAGGCATAAACATTTTTTGGTAGTCAAATCACCTTTTTGGATTAACATCGCTCCCTTTGAGCTTTATCATTATACAGGTTCTAATTAAATACATATATGCTGTTGTGAAAAGTGTGGTTTTAGAAAACAAATAGGCTGTATGAGCTTACCTTGTTGATGTTACCAATCGCCTCTCTGTTGATGTAAAATTTCAGACAAGTAGATTTTTTATACCTAAATTTAATTTTATGTTTACTATATCTTAGAGTTAGAAGAGAAGTTTATGTCGAGTCGATTAAATTTAGATAAATTATGTCTAATATATGTATATCTTTTGGACTTTGAATTCACTTATTAAAAAAGGGTTATCTTTCCAAATGCTCAAAATTTGCTTATTTATTTATACTGATATAATACATTTGAATGAATTAGTACTCATTTTTCTTCTCAGATTTTTCACAGTCTCTTGGACGCCTGCGTCTGGTATGAATTGTATCTCTTCTCATAGAAGGCGGCCTACTGAATCCATGTAATTTAAAATACAAGCCACATGCATTACAGACAATTTCACCGCGTATACTTCTCCTCCATATCGTTGTGTTTAAGGTCCCACAGTTCGAACAAACCATGTCCCTTTGAGATCCACTTGGCAAAGAGCATACTTTCAACTGAAAAGAAATTTACATGTTTTTATTATTATTTTTAATATGTTTTCATAATATAGACACATTAGATTTCCCTGTCAAGCCGTTAACATAAAAAATAAATTTGCATTTCGATTTTGTTTTTCATTTTGAATATAAATAATTGGATCACGTTTAGGTATATATGTATATATTACTAGCTAACACCCAGTGTTCTTCGCTACTCCCATCGATATGAACTATAAATATGCATTCAAAATATATTGATATACATTTTTTCTTATATATATATTTATTATTTTTAGTCAATAATAATAATAAAAGGTCTAAATTTTAAAATATTTATTTTGTTACAGATATTTACAATGTCCCATAATAATTATTCTAGTTTTTTAGGATATATATACAGTATTTAAGAGTTACTAATATATTTTTTTATATTTACAATTACAATATTTCTTAATAATTAAGAAATACCAATCTGAAGGTATTCGCACCCGCGAGAATGTAACATAAAGATGTCTATGAGAGAAAAATGGACTTCCGAGATTTATGCCACAAACTTGCATGGATTGAGGTTTATTTATTATTATTACAAAGGCCAAGCGCATAGGATTCTGAAACCGCTTAAAGTCAAATGACATTTCCGATGTTATCATTGGGATCCGCGGTAGCAAAACATCTGTTCTTTTATATTTGCCAGTTATAATAGTTACTTCGATTAAGTTGTTCATTAATTTCTGTTTGTTTGCCATTGTATTGCGGTTTCCTTCACGGCGTTCATCTTGTTCCTCAGATATCTCAATAGCTCTTAAAAAAATGGTCGTATTCTTTGATTATTGAGACGCTCGTTTCGTTCATTCATGGTTTCGGTCGCAGACCCTGAACTCTAGAAATACGTTAATCCGGCGCACAGTGTAAGATTTCGCTAATCTAGCTGGACAAATTTCGTTTTTTAGTTTCAATTTTTTATTCAATATGAAAGAGGACATGTTCTAAAATAATAATATGCAGAAACTTTGCCTAATTTGTCAACAATAACATTATAACGATACTTTTAACTTGTATATTTTTGATTTAATTAAAAAGAACAAAAATATTTACATGAAATTCCTCATTCTTAAAAGCTTGTAACTTTTTATTCGAATGGAATTTTTTTAATTATTTTTTGTTTGTTTTGAAGCTCAAATTATTCGCTATGAATATTACGAAAATTTACTTTTAGAACTTGGAAAATTCTTTTCGCTCTATTTCATTTAAACAATTACTCTTTTTGTTAAGTTGAGAAAAAATTACCTACTCAAAGGCAAGTATAAAATTATCTGCCGAAATTTGCCGGAACTGGCTCTAATAGAGATTTAATAGACAGACTTTTAATAACCATTAATTTTAACATTTTATTCTTATTTTACTCCTATTGAAAAATTAATAATATAAAAGAAAAATTAAATTAAAAAAAATAAATTATTACCTCTTTATTATTTATTTTGAACATTATCATGCATAAAAGCAGTGGATTCTTTACTTTTTGATTATTCAACGCGAATAATATCAGAAATAAATTTTTCCGGTTGTATGATAGGTGGGCGTGGCAGTGGTCCAATATCACAAATTTTTTGAACGATGGTACGTATTGACCTAGTGAAACCTTGTATCAAAAATCATAAGTCTAGCATAAATTTTTTCAAAGGTATTTAATTTTGTCTCCCTGGAATGGCTAAATCTTACACTGTGCGGCGTCTCGGCAGCTCTAGATATTGATGCTCGTAGTCTCTCTCTTTGTGCACGTTTTTGGGATTCAAATGATTTGCGAAAAAGATTGTAAGTACTATTCAAGTACTTCCTTTCTATCATTATAATTGGTCATTACAACCCTTCAGCCAGGATTATTGACCTAGATTTTCACACTACTTATGTTGTGTGTGTTAATTTTATACATAACAGGATTTTTTATTAGGCTGATCATAACTGACCTGACCTGTATTACATAACCACAGGTACTAATTGGTTTTTTACAAAACTATGTATGTTGTAGGTAGTTAGTGGTCAGTTGTCTACTGTTAATGGTGCCTAAGTTACGCATGTCCCTCTATGCGTATTTTAACAAACAATAATTGAAACACGTATTGAAATGTATGATGTTTAGTATTTACTTTCTGTCTAAGAATTCATATAAAAATAGAGTCCATTTATTTCCCTAACCAGAAATGTTAATAAGTGTGTCAGAGTGGTTCATGCAAGATTCTAGCTCTAATAGCTTCCCATGACGTGCACTTTTGTATCATATTTATATGGGAGGATATCGCTCTTCTTGCTAGTCCGTCAATTTTCCCCCAAATTATTTATATGGATTTTAGTGTAAATAATTTGATGATTTTGTCTATAATGATTTCTCACATATAAAAAGTTTCAAATTTAATTCATATGGGAAGTACCACGTCCGCTTATCATAGTTAGCCCATTTTTTGTCTAAAATATCCATATTGATACTAAAATTGACGCCTCCGTTCTATTACATTCTAAGACGAAAAAGTGCGTTTTGAGTTATAAGCCTTCAAAGTTTTCACGCGCCATAAGACAATATGTGTATTCTAAGTAGAGTTTTCCCTATAACTTCGGAACGGGTGGGCGCATCTTGACCAAATTTTAACAGTATTTATGTTAAAGAACGTAGAATTTAAAAATGCAAGAACATTAAACGTTCTAAGTGGTGGTTTCGACAAAATTTTAGGAGTCTAACTGTTATATATTCTTAGATATACCAATTTAATATTTTTTATATAGCCAATTCGCGCATTTTCCCCATAAATACGTCAAAGTCGTTCATTCAAAATTTAGCTGTTGCAGTTTATAAGATATGCGACATTAAATACTTATTAGATATGTGGGCGTGACAGATCGCCTACTTGAAATTTTAAAACAAAATGTAGCCTATAACTCCTGCCAGACATACAGGAGTGTACTGCTAAAATTTCAAGAAAATCGGTCCAGCCGCCTGTGGAGTTCAAACAAGCACACAAACTAATAAACACATTCATTTTTATATACATACATATATAGATTATGAAAGTTCTTTTTTCGGTATAAAAAAGATACTGAAATTGATGTTTTTGTCAGCGTTTGAAAGTTGTGTAGTTATACATAATTGCAGTAAATACGTAACCAATTTTGAGCAGACATTAGTTTAAATGGAAGCTTCTACCCTTAAAGCAAATAAATGAGTCGAAAAACTATTAATATGGTATTTTGTGTTCATTTATTTTTAGCTCAATTAAATTCTAATTAAAAAAAGGAATATAATATAATAAAACAACTGGTTCCGTTGCGCGATGTTGAATGGGCCAAGCTACGTGCAAGGCTAACCTCGTGAGCCACTTGCAACATCCACTCTCCCTTCAAAACAGTTTTCTACAGAAGCTAAAATTTCGTTCTTATATTTTAGCCATCCTGCGGGTCAACAAAATCATTATTATAGCACTCATCAGCATACTTCAGCACATCGTACGTGTCATTAACAACTTAACAAGGGAGATTTTCTCTATCGATTAAAAGTTTTGTAATTTTCGGAGCGAGCCCTCAAAATCTGTTGCTTGGCTGCGTCTCTTAGTTCATTACGTTGGTTATCAAAATTAGCTATCAACTCTTTTTCAAGTAAGTCTTTCAAGTGGTGTCATCTTTACTTCGCATCTTCAAACCGACCAATAGCTGAAATGGTGTTGTGTTGATACTTCGGTGATATGTCAAATTAATCGTCTGTTGACCTTTGCTCACATATTTGTACCATTTGCTAGGGTTTTCAATACTTAATTTAGCTAAAAGGGAAATTATGGTTCTAGGTTAGAGGACGTGCACCTGTCGGTCAAGACAAGCATTGTACCCGGAGGTCCAAATTGACCCATTGTACATAAATTATGGTTATATATGGGGTGAAATTCTCCTTCTTGCTTATCTCTCTTAAGATTAGCTATAACTCAAGGAATACCATTCACAATACACCTGTTGATTTTCTCATCTGATTTAGGTATAAAATACTCGTTGAAAATTAACACTTTTATCTTCTCCGTAGAAAAGTTTCCTCTTTCGTCGGCTTTTCGGATTACATCATTCTGCATACCCTTAGGTACGACCAACAATTCGCAGTCATCAACAATTTTATGCAGACTTCAATAAGTAAGCTTTGTATGTTAACTTTTCCTTTAATATTTCTCGGATGGTGTTTAATTCTTCGTCCTGTTCTTGCAATCTTACAATTTTGGTCATCTTACGTTATTATCATTATTGGGTTTCGGCTTAGAGCGTCGATGTGCCGCATCTGCTTTCCGGGACGGTGTTCAACAACATGATCATAAAAACAGTTTTGATAAAAGGGTTACAGTCCGTAACCAATTTAAACTTAACAACAACAAGATACACAGGAACCTTCTTAAGGGCCTCTATGACCGCTAAAACCTCAAGCTCGTGTCTAGTATACTTTCGTTGAGGATCGGTTGTCATTCTGCTCATATAATAAATGGGATGTAACAGGTTATAATCAGGGCTTTTCTATAACGTATCCGTCGATTGAGGCGGCTGCATGTACTGCCGTCTCGCAATTCGGGGTGTAGATATTTAAAATTGAGTTTCTACTCATGATGGTCTTCAAAGCATCAAACGAAATCATCTGCTCATTTCCGAATTCGAACTTAGCATTCTTTTCTTCAAATCGGTAAGTGGCTTTGCAATCATGGAAAAGTGCAGGATAAATTTTCTGAACTATCCGCCCAAACCAAGAAAACTATCCAATTGCTATATATTTTACAGTCTTCGATTACGTGATCCAAAAATGTAGTTATTTTCTTAAAAAATAAGACTTCTTCCCATTGATATCAAGACTATAGTCTCTACATAGCTCCGAAACTTTTCGTAAATTTTTCAGCGCGTCGTTCTCGTTCTTTGCTGGTATTATAATGTCGTCAACATAAGATTGTCATATCGTGTCAAGTCCCGAAAAATAGCATTCAAGTGTCGTTGAAATATGTCTGGGAAATTTAAAAGACCGAAAGGTTCTTTCTTAAATTGATACGGTCCACTATCCTCGTGCACGGAAACATGAAAAAATCCATTACGTCGATTTATTGAACTAAAAATCCTTGCCTCCTGAAATCGATCTAACTGGTCCTCAATTAATGGAAGTGGGTAACGATCTAGATGTTGAATCTCGTTTATTCGCCAAAAAATTCGGATTCTTATGGTTCAACAATGTCATCACTTAACCATTGTTCAATCTGATCTTCAATAATTGTCCTCTTTTTCAACGGTAGATGTCGTGGGTTGCAATATATCGGACTTTTATCTTTAAGGACTATGCGCATTTCCACATTCGTTGTTTGTGCCTTAGTCGGTTTTCAATTTTTTTCCAATCATCTCAGTCACCATTACCTTAACATTCTCACTAGCCGTTTCATCAAGATCTAATTTAGGTTTTTCTACAAGGTCTATTCACATAATCATGTAAACGCCGTCATTCTTGGTGACTTTCGTAATATTAAGACCCTCGGGTGTAATAGGTTTAATCAAATTATCTCCTCTGTTGTGACCAAAACCGCTCAAATAAAAATTAGATTTCGTCAAGGTACAGTCTGGTGATGATTTCTCTAATCCTCTGAATATTGATTTTCGCATAACATTAAATTTACTGCCGGTGTCGAAAACAGCGTTCGTTGGTACGCCACCAATTTTAATTATCTTCATCATGATGCCATCGTCGTACTCATTTAGTAATCGAATATTATTGGACTCATTTTTTTTCCGTTGACAATCTTTGGAGATATGGCCAAATTCCTCAGAATTAAAACATTTGGTACTTTTGGATTTACTATCGCAATTATTAGACCTATGTACTTTTCCGCCGCGGTTAAAACATTTTATTTCGGAATTTTTATCCTTGGGTAAATCCTTCTTGTTCCTCTTAGCATAAATCAGCCGTTTGCTGGAGTTGAAATCCTTGGTATTATTTGCACCATATAAAATCATCATATTCACGTCGCTGTCGTTTATGGCATCGATCACGTATTGCATCAGTGAACTGTAATCAATATTGCCTCTTGCAGCTAATTCCTTCATTTTCAAGTAGTACTCATGAACATTTTCATATTTTCTCATCTTGTGTTCGGATAACATTTTGTGGAGCTGGATACTGCTGGTACGGGATTTGAATTCATTAGACAAGTCGTTCTTTAATTAATCATATGCTGTTATTCCCTACACCTTTGAAAGATCTTTTTGCAAATACAAATCGTTGTAATTCATCCCATCCCATCATAGTTGCTGTTTCCTCGAACTCTTCTTTCCAGGCATGAGTTGGTAAAGCACTAGTTCCAACAAAACTAAGTATATAATCTTCTATATCTGTGAAACTCATGGTAAAAGCTCGTCGATTAGTTTGTTGCACATAGCCATCGTAATAATCACCGAAATTATTATCGCATTGTTAAGTTTGCCGCCCATCGTTATCTTTGTAGTTATTCGCATTACTCGCACGTCGTTGTTGCATATCGCCGTCGTTGTTATCAATCAAATCATCTTTGCGTCGTAAAACCTTATTTGGGTGTAAGCAGAACTTTTCATTTGGTATCGCCTGTCGTTTGACGCCGCCGTTGAGTTGATAAGCATCAACACAGTCAAACCACTTGCACCAACTGCACACATTTCCAACATACTGTTTGCTGCCGTCGTTTGTTTATTGTTGTCCTACACAATCGTGTTTTCTAAATCATCATGATCGCCGTCGTTATGATCATCATTTTCGTCGTCAACGTCATTAACACTTTTCGAACATAACTATTGACCCACACGCAAATTCATATATATATGTTTTCAAACAAGTTGTCTACGTCGTAGTTCATGTCAAATCTGCTGTACTCAAATTCTCCTCAACATACTTCTTCTAGCCATACTTTGAACCTACAGGTATAAAGTTCAATTCCAATGCGGCAAGTGTAAAAATTAAGTTATCGATTTCAAATTTTTACGATTACTTTCTTTTTGGTACAAAGGACCATTTAAGATGTTCCCATTAAAAAATTAAAAAAAAGAGTGGGTCATATAAAGACCAGCAATTCATTTATTTCGTCGACCAAAAAATTATTTTTGGTAGGTAGTGAGGCTTAAATATCCGTATGGAGCAAGACGTGTTAAGTCTTAAATTCAATAGGCTTTTCGTGGTCTTAGAACTTAGTATCGAATATCGGCCAAAATTGTTACCTTTGTTTTAGATCTTTCCGAAGAAATAAAAATATTTGGTATTGTAAATGTAATAACCAACGTTTTATTTGTATAACTATTAGGAAAAAATTGTTTCAAAACCAGAGTTTGCAGCGTTTTAAGACAAATATGACCTTCAAAAGACGCAAATTTCTTGTAATATTGAAATCCTTATAGATGTTGCTTCTGACGTACCATGGAAAACACGTAATCATTCTTAAAAGTTGACTCCTTTATGCAGGAGGAAATGACCATAATGGTGTTGCTAAGGATCGTGATGTGGAATTGGCACAGCTCCCAGGACAAATCTTTTATTGGCGAGCCTACACTATTTAATTACACAGCGAGACTTTTCACGAAAGTCTCCATATCTACCTTATCCCCTTTTGTAAATCCGCGAATAATGTTCGGCTTAGACTTTTCACATCACTACAGTAATGTTTTAAATACATATTTACATAAGTAAAAAAGCAGCATTTTTTAACATGCATTAGAAATGATTTCTTCGCGTTATTTGAACATTATTTGTGCAAAATTAAAAAAAATGTACGTAAAAAAATCGAAAGTACGAAGGATTCTTGCATAGGGCTGTTAGACTAACCATATCGGTTTTGTAACTGTTATATACAAGAGCACCTTAAGATTATAATCCGAAGTCCAATAAATCAGTGCAGTTGGGCAGATTTTTAATTTTATCTGAGTTATTTTTGCCGCAATGTGATTAGTCCATATATGACAACGACCAAGGTGCACATCGAGGTATTCTTAAACCATTAAGATTAATTAACAAATCAATGTACTAGTTGACATATTTGCATTAGAATTCCGAGTCAGGTGTCATAATTATCTCCGAAATCTTCTATGACGCCAGAAATGAATGAATGGAGTTAAATATGAACAAGATAACTCGTAACTAATTACCATTAAGGCGTTAATTTTGTCATATTTGGGTGTTTTTTTGAATTTTTTCAGACTCTTAATGGATGTTCTCAAAGTGGAAAGACGAAAACTTAAAGAGCTTTATACATTTTCGTTAATTATTAATTATGTGAACTTGTAACATTTGGAGTAAGAACATTTGTCATTTTATAATGGAATAGGAGCATCGTACGTACCGTTGTAAACTCAGTGCTTTTAGCACTGTTTTTAGTGCTTTTTAAAACTTTCGACGCGGACAATTTTCGATTTTCGCCTAGTGCTTTTTTTTCATGTCAGTGACACCAAATCAAAAATAAAAAAAACTATAGACTGGACTAAAAATTAGTCTATAAACTATTCTAAAAGTCTATAGATTAGACTATAGACTAGACTAATTTTTGGTCTAATTTTTAGTCTAGTCTATAGTTAAATGTGTATACTAATTCGATATATTAAGACTGTAGTTTTACATATAAATGAAAGTTTTCATGTGTGAAAGTTAACGTAGATTAAACATAATTTTTTTAGACAAAATGGAAATAATTTTACCTTCGAAAATGTATCAATATTCCTTATTATTGATGGAGTTAAATAAATAATATTAATTTTGTTTTGTAAATTTTTTTACTGATTATATAAAATGCTGATAAAATTTTTTGTCAAAATTACGCGTTTTTTTTAACGAGTTTGGTGCTTTTTGAAAATTTATAGTTGACAACGCTGGTTAGAGTTCCTATTTCTTTCAAAGCTTTCCGTAAGCTGTAGTCCAGCTTTTCAGTTGCATCCAAATTCAGTAAATAATGTTTGAGATTAGGGCGTTCTTTCAGAGCGTTGTGCAGCTTTGTTTGACACTCTTTTAGTATTGGGGAAATGATTCTTGCCTTAGTTTTCTTAATCTCCTCATTTCTCGTGCCAGTCCTTCATTGGTACATGGACAAATGATATTAAAATTCATCTTCATAGGGGCTATCCTACTGAATATTGATTGTAACATTGGTTATAAATAATAAAATATGATTTTTTTCTTTCTTAAAAACTATAACCTTTCACTTATTGAGAATAAAATACCACAGTTACTAAAGTATACATACGGTTGGTAGTATCAATGGCTTGATGAAAAAACGGGAAAATATACGGTTTTAACTAAAAGAATTTATTTCTTATATTAATAAAAACAAAATAACATAAAAAATCGATTCAATATCTAAGGAAAGTTACTTAAATATACATACAGTCTTAAAAATATATTATAAAATATTCATTTTCATGTGTGGCTTCCTTTGGCTTCCACAACCGCTGACAGTCTAGCAGGCATTGACAATGCTAATTTTTTTGTATTTCTGCTAAAATTAATCCGATTATTCAATCAACGTCTGCTTTTTTTACGGCTCGTTTAAGACGATCCTAATTGAACTTTACCATTATATTTAAATGTTTTAAAAAAAACTACTGAATATTTTCTCAAATTTCTTTTTTTATTCGAAAGTATAATCCTTCCGGTTAATAATGGAAAATAATTTCATTCAAATGGCTGCCTCGGCCCACACGATCGGTCCAATTTTTAAGCACATTATCGATTGTATGCAACTGTATTTCACTTATCGCTTCACGAATATTGTCGTTTAAAGCGTCAATTGTCTCTGGCTTGTCGACGTAACACTTATCTTTGACGGCACCTCACAAATAATAGTCCAACGGTGTCAAATCGCAGCTCCGAGGTGGCCAAACGACATCAGCTCTGCGGCTGATAATACGATCTTCAAAAACAGGGCGCAAAACATCGAGTGTAGCTTCGGCTGTGTGGCACGTAGCGCAGTCCTGTTGAAACCAAATGTTGCCAATATCTTCCTCCTCAATTTTTGTGAACAAAAATTCGTTCAACATGGCCCGATATCATTGGCTGTAACGGCCACTCCTTGCTCATATTCGAAGAAAAATTGCCCAATTATGCCTCTGGATCAAAATCCACACCAAACAGTGGTTTGGGTGCGTCGGCTTTTAAATGTATGTGTGCGGGTTTTCTGTGCCCCAAATGCAACAAATTTTGATTGTTTACATATCCGCCAAGATCAAAATCAGCTTTATCTGAAAAGATGATTTTTTTTTTTTGCCAAAATCGGCATCATCTGTAAGTCGATCGCAGGCCCGCTTAGCGAAGCGAAAACGCGGAAAGATAAAACCAATTACCTGTCAAATCAGACATGAGCTAAGTGTTACCATTCACGAAATAAGTACTAGTAGAAAAAAACGTTAGATGGCGGGCCCGATATAACACGTTCCCAGAATGTACAATCGCTTATGCGAATAGTTTGGTATTTTTTGCATACTCTAAGCGTTTTGTTATATTTACGGCTATAAGCAATGGCCTTTTTCGTGCAACTCTACTAACGTATCCATTCCTTTTATTGCAGCGACGAACTGTTTGGGTACAAATTTCAACACCAGTTGATGGCACAGATGACGGCACTTTGTTTAATTGATCTTATTAATCGTTCTTTGCATGCTCTCACTAATCACAGAAGGACGACTAGAGCGTGGGTTACTAGCATAATCTTCGTTTTTTTCAACAATTTTTTATTGTTGTAGATTTTTTTAATTTAATATTTCAGCTTTTTTTGCAACGATTTGCCTTTATTTTTTAACTTAAGAAATTTCCTTTGTTTTTCGCATTTTCACTATTTTTTCTCAATTGTTACATAGATACATAATTGATCATTACAACCCTTCAGTCAGGATTATTGACCTTGTTTCTCACACTACTTATGTTGTGTGTGTTAATTTTATACATAAGTGGTGGGACCTACAGTTCAAAGTCGACTTCGAACTACAGATTTTTTGAGAAACTTTTAATGTCAATTTTATTTACTCTCACAGTTTTTGCTAGAAATCTGCTGAAAATATTCTTTTTGTATTTTATTTTGATGTCTGGCCTGGGACTCGAACCCTGGCTTTACGTCTAACAAGTCAGCACACTACCTACTAGACCACGGCGACTTAATTGTTAAGAGAATGTAAAAAAACTGTCTTAATATCACCCAATCAATTTCAACTAATGACACAAATTATATTTTCATAAAATTCTTAGTGCCATTTATAACGGTAATTTTTTCACATCAAACTTCAATAACTTCTGAAATATTATTTTTTTTGTGGCAGATAATTTAGCTGCGCAACTTTTGGACATACCATAATACACCGTTAAATTTCATCCAAGAGTAGTTAATCCCACAGTGGTCCCAAAAAATAAATAGTATTGTTAGAATAGTTTAGTCAATTAGAAGTTACTTGACTTCATTTACAATTTTTAAAAGACAACCTTCATTAAAAATACTATATTTCAAGTCTCAGAACAAAGGAAGGCAAGGATTTTCTTTTTCTATAGTACTTTTTTAAGCATATCAGAGCTTTTTCTTGAACCCGGTGGTCTCGATGACTAAGACAATACACTACAGCTACATTTTTAGCAGTTTTTAACATTTCTCGTAGTCATAAGTAAATAGCTTATAACTTTGGAAAGCAGGTACGGAGCAAGTGGATCATTCCACAAAAAAAACGTTTCTGCATCTGTTTTGTTTTTTGAAGCTCACGTTTGTAACGCTGAAATAAAGAAAAAAAATTAATTGTTTCGTCCGTGCTTTCAAGTAGGCGAGGTGCCACGCCTACATACCCAACAAGTATTCATGTCACATATCTCATAAACTCCAACACCTAGAGTCCTCAAATTTTGTATGGACAACTTTGGGTGTGTCACCTTCTATAAAAATATTAAATTAATATATCTAAAATATATAACAGTTACAGTCATAAAATTTTGTCGAATTCACTTAGTATCAATACGAATATTTTACACAAAAATGGGCTGAGTAAGAAAAGGAGGCGTGGTGCTTCCTATATGACTTAAATTTTAAACTTCTTATATCTGAGAAATCATTAAAGATAAAATCAAAATAATTTATGAAAAAATTGCCGGACTAGCAATAAGAGCGAGACCGAATCATATAAATATGATACAAAAGTTTTATAGTATGGAAAACTATTAGAGCTAGAATCTAGCATGAACCATTTTGACACAAATATGAACATTTAGGGTTAGGGAAATAAATGGACTCCATTTTTATATGAATTCTTAGACAGAAAGTAAATACTAAACATAATACATCTGATAAACTATTGCATCTAAAGCAATGATGCACATTTCATAGTGCTTTCGCGCAAACCAAAAACACACATATTCTTATTCTCTTTGTTTAGTCGTCACTCAGCTAGCGACGAATGCACATGCGTAGTGGGTGTACGATTTTTTTGTAATATTTTTTGATTAAAGCACTGAAAAAAATTTACTATGACTTTTGAATTTTGTTTTTAGAAAAAAATATGTAAAAAAGAATATATAAATTTTGTATAATTTAACAAAATTTTCGTTTTGAAGAATTTTATGCAAAAATAAAATTTTAATCATTTTTAACACGTAAAAAGTTATTGCACCTTTCACGAAATTTTTGAGCGCTTTTAAGCTATAGGGCTGTCGTATTTTTCAAAATTTAAAAGGAAAAAAGTAAGGTCTCACACTCGTGGACCTTCCTTTACGTGTTTACAAAATTTTGTCCAAAACAGTGACTATGGGAAAAATATTTTATATTTAAAATGGAATTCCTCAAAGTTATTTCTTACACCAAAAAAACTGCCTTTACGTATTAAAAAAAATTTTGCCCAAACATATTTTACATATAAAATTGCATTTCTTTATTTTTATTTAATTAATTTTATTTTCATAATCGGTTTTTTTAAATTTGAATAATAATGAAACTGTTATCATAAATCTTTTATGGGAAATATTACAGATGAAAGATAAAAAATTAGCATATAATTAATTTATGATTGTAACTTTTCTTGAGAAACTACCTATATTTCAGTTAAATAATATGGAAGAATTTCTATTCTAAATTTGATTGTAAATTCCGCTTTTCGGATTTTTTTTTTCGTACATTTTATTTCAGTTTACACAACTTTTCTTTCAGTGCATTTCTCTTTCGCTCACCAATACTACTACAGTTTTAGCTTTGTGCATCCCTGATCTAAAGTCATGTATATTGCCATTTCATTCTAATATCTGTTTTACTATATTGTTACGTTTTTACCTTTTTAAAAGCGTTTAATTATGAGTTCGTTAATTGCAAACCAAGTAAAAACAAATATGTGTTTATTTCAATGAAACTCTTTCTTTATTATTCACTTTACTTTTCTGTCATTGTTCAAACTTAACCAATACAACGTACTAGAGGTGTGCACAAGACATATAAAACTGCACACTATTGCATTTTTCTCTACACCGAATATTGATTATAGCTGCAAATATAAATAAGTGTGAAGCAAAGATAGAGTTGAAAAAACAACTGCACTCGTAAACCATTGTACAACAGTATAAAAGAGAGTTGTGTGAAGAGTGCTTCATAGAGTCTCATTTTATTTATTTATTTATTTATGCATTTCTTTTTTAGCTCTCGGCAACCGAACATCTTCGTCGACGCCAGCATTGTCAGTAACTTTTTAAACTTTTTATTTCTGGGGAAAAACCTTTTTTTACACTACTACTTTTTTTTACACTACTGATATTCATATGGCAATACTGAAAATGTAGCTTCAGTAGTAAAATATGCTCTTACAACACTAAGCATAGTTCCGTTACTTCACAGACAAACGAGTGCTGTTGTATACATTGAATAAATGAGAAATACACATTTCAGTGCACTCGTAAAATCAAGAGCAACGGAAAAGAGTACGCATTGCATTCGGTGAAGGGTAAGTTAGCAGAATGTCTTGTGCACACCTCTACAACGTAAACAACAGTAACTCTAACAATTTATTGCTTGTTCGATATGATTCACACACTATTCGCTATACTGCTCACAACGGATATCTTCGAACCACGATTTTTTACTTCATACGCAACTTCACGCAAGGCTGACTGAATTCACACTGACTGGTTGTCAGCTTTCTCTTGCCTTTTTATATGCGAACCTCTTCAGTCTGATGATCGTTCTCAAAGGGAAACGTGGCGGGTTTCGCATTCTCGAGAATTCTATTGCGGCTACATTGTTTGTTGTTGCGTCTGCTTACTTGTCTGTCCCTTTTTCTCTCATACTTGTTGTGGCTGGTTTGCTTTTAATAATTTCGATGTATGTGTTAGTGTGTATTTGTGTCGTGTGTATCGTGTACGCATTACCTCATTGTCTTTGTATTTGTAGCTAATAGATTTTGTTTATCGTTTTTACTGTTTAACGATATTAGGTCGTTTCGATTGTTTTTGCGTAAAAATACGCATAGAGGGTATTTATGAAAAAACGAGCGGGGGTGATTTCAGAATTTCAGATTTGATATTTTCTTTTATTTTTTGTTTCGCATAGTGAAGTTAACCCCTTGATTGCCGCTGCAACTTTCAGAAAACTGACCAAAAACGACAATTTTATATTTTCCCATTATATTACTACAAACTATTTTTAGATCGTAGGTATCATCAAAAGGTAAAAATGATGTTTTTTAGAAGAAAAAGTGGTGAGATGACTCGTAGTTAGTCAACGTGTAAATATAAAGCTCCTTTATTTAAAATATCATTAGTCTTTGTTTATTTTGTGTTTGAAATCAAAACATTTGCAAAAGAAAAAATTTAGCGCCAAACAAGGTGAAAAAATAAAAAAAAATATCAAAGAGAATATAATTTAATTTTTTAATTTATACAAATCAAAAACAATATAATTTAAATAAGGCAAATATATTAAAAAATAATAATACATAAATATATAATACATTATAATATAATAACAAATATAATATTCATGTCTTGTATTTGAACCTAAATCACAATGCCAAATAAAGTTACATCTGTCAAAAACAACAGGAGGACGTGAGAAAAGAAAACAAAATTTCTGAAATAAATGTTTTGCGTGCAAAAGCGAAAGAAAGTTTAAAAATAAAATGCAAAAGAGTTTCTCACACTTGTTTCGAAATTAATTTCAACGTGTAAAATCTTTTACAATCTTTTTCGCAAATCATTTAAATCCCTGATTCTAAACGAGTTAGTCATTTATTTTGTGAATGATCATATTGTGATTAGGGATGCAAATGATACATCGATGTTATCGAAATATCGATGTTTTATACATAAACTTCAATGTTTAACATCGATGTTTTTATGAACGATACATCGACGATATATCGGCCTTTAATAGCGATATATCGGTTGGTACTGATGTGCTTTAAGGGTTGTGTTTATTTAAGTTCTTTACATTAAACTCCAATAACAACGAGTTTAAAGTCAAAGAGCTTTGGCATCGTTTAAGTGAACGATCTTCTGTATACATAATTAAAAAGTACACTAATTTTTGTCAAAAAACTGAATTTTTGTTCTAAATAATATTTTTTTAGTATTTATTTATATGAAAATAAAACATCGATGTATTGATGTTTTATCACCGATGTCTTTTAACATCGATGTTTTTATTTTTTTTTTTTTTTTTGATACATCGATATTGCCAACATCGATGATTTTCTTAACCCTAATTGTGATAAATTAAAAACAAAAAAATGCCACCTAAAAAATGTTTGCTTTCTAAACGCACCAAAAATGTAGTTAATTTACAATCATAAGGGACTGACGAAACTCTCGAAGAACGTGATGTTCGTCTGAGTGTTGAAAGGTCTAGAACCTCCACATCTAGAGCTTCTGAGGCTCCAGTTCAATGTGACAAACGTTTAGAAAGGGAAACACCAGATCAACGAAATGTATGTGTAGACTACGAGCATCAACATCTAGAACAGAAGAGACACCTGATCAACGTGATGCACGTCTTAGAAGAAAATGATCCCAACGCGCTGTACGCCTTAAAGGCGAGAGACTACGAGCATCAATATCTAGAGCTGCGGAGACACCAGATCAACGTGATGCACGTATAGAAGGAGAGAGGATACAAGCATCAACTTCTAGAGCTGCTGAGACATCTGATTAACGTGATGCACGTCTCAGAAGAAAACGATTCCAATTATCAAGATCAAGAACTGAAGAGTCGCAGGATCAACGCGATGTACGCCTAGAAGGAGAGAGACTACGAGCATCAACATCTAGAGCTGCCGAAGGTACTGTAAAATTCTAAGTAATATTTATTATTCACCAATTGACAGACACATATACATATATTAAAAGGTTTGTACCTTCCTTCATTTATATACCCTACCTCCTCTTACCCAAATACTAACCCTACACCCTATAAGCCGCAAAAAGAAAAACAAAAAAGTTTCAAGAGAATTAGTCGTTTGGAGTTGACTTTAAACTGTAGGTCCCACCACTCATGTATACATAACATACCTTATTGATCATTATAACCCTTCAGTCAGGATTATTGACCTAGTTTTTCACACCACTTACATAAGTAAGTGTGTTAATACTTTCTGTATTTTGTTTTGATATCTGGTCTGGGGCTCGAACTCTGGCTTTACGTTTAATAAGCCAACACTCTACCTACTAGACTACGGCGAGTTCTATATAATCAAATAATAGGATTACTGAATTAGATACTCAACTTTCCAAAGAAATAGATTTATTTACATTAGGAGGTGGTAGAGGTAAATATTTACAAGCTGCGTACAGCTATCTTGGAACTATTTTACCAACAAATGTTGATTGCGAGAAGTGTTTTTCAACGGCAGCCTATGTTGACAACAAAATTTTTTCAAGCCTATCAGATCACATGTTAGATACTTTAATCTTTTTTTGAATCCAATAATTTTCTTAAAACTTATTGCATTTGCTTATGTATGAATAATTTTTATTTTTGTTAATTTTCGCTTTTTTGTTACTTTTTTTCTTGACTTTTTTATATTTTATTTTTAATGACACATAGATCGCTTTTGATCTAGCTGCGTTTTCTTCGTCACTATTCATTTTGATTTAACCCACAGAAAAATTAAAAACTTTGTTCAAAATGACAAACAATGTCTATTTAAAAATTGTACCAGGCAATGTACAAAAAGTACCAAGAGGTCACAAATTACCCAACACTTGTGAGATGTTATTATGTGCCCAACACAATTGGTATGCAAGTGCAACGGTATGTACTCTTCTGTAACTACCAAAATGTAATAGCCTTGCGTGTTGTTTTTGTACGTTGATGACAACTATTTATGTTTATGGATGAAGCACATTACGAAGAGTAAAAAATGATTTCTCTTACTTACGTGAATGGATGTATGTATGTATATTATGTAAATATTTAAAGTTGATAATTTAAGAGTACTGATGAAACAAACTGTTGAGCAGATAATATTTGAAACAAATGAAAATCATACACAATTTCATTTGCCAATCAGAGAACGGTCTGATTGGTGAATTTTGAATACAATCACAAAAAACGAACCTCATATTGACAGTACAAATCAATTCCGTAAAGCAATACATGTCATGATTCACAAAACGAAGTGTAACGAAAAATGGTGCTTGCATTGCATGCCTTCTACAAATGTAAACTAATACTCCCAAAAGCAACGAATACTTAACGATTGGTACGAATGGTTAACGATTGGTATGAATGGTTTCAATGCTGATCGCATATACATACTAGCGTGTATACGTGTGTGCATGTGTGTATACATACATTGCCAAATAAAATAATAAACAAACTGAAAGATGTCTTGTTTTCACAAAATAGTCTGTGTAAAAAAATATTACCGTTTGTTTTATTGAAGGGCAAGAACATGTGTTTTATTGTTGTAGAAATGAAACTATGTACATCGATTCATTCACTCAAAGCAACGAATACTGGACGAATGGTGTGAATGTTTTTAGTTATTTCATGTGGCATTGAATTATTCCGTTGTTTGATGAATAACGTCATAACAAAAAGGGAATGTAAAATAGCAAACAGTAATAAGGAGTGATTAAACAAACGACAATGCACATTTTTATTATTGTCGAGTAGAAGCAATGCAAAAGCAATGAATTTGCGAATGGTCAGCAAATGTAAATGGTCTCTGTCTGTTCTCTGTTGACAATGACCAGGATGATGATTTGTTTCCTATACCATCTGTCCCCAAATATTTACATGCAGGAGCGAAAGAGATGATGATGTCAACAAGAACTATAACTGCATATGAAGATAATTACCAGAGAATTGAAGAAACAAATTGAATTGACACAAATCCAAATGCGCAACGAAAAATGTGATTTATATCTCTTATTGAAAAAAGCGATGACTAGGAAGAAAATGAGCGAATGCGATGATAATAGAATTTTCTTTGCAGATAACCGCTGAAATTATGCGTATATATATGTTTTTATTTAACAGTTTATTTCATTCTTTTTTTTAACTAATTTATAAAATCCTTTCTTATAATTTTAACAGTCCTGTCGCGGTCGCCAAAATGTTAAAGCAAAAAGAGAAAATATTCGAAATAAAACACGATGTTGGTGGTTGTTAATGCTCGATGGTTGAGACCACAGAATATACACAGAAGGGAAAGCTGTGGCGTTTGACAACCTCACTTAGCATAATTTTACATAATTTTTTAGAGGGAGACAAAAATGTATTATACGTTTTGCAAAGCAAATGTGTTAGAAGCAACAGATATACAGAGTGAAAACTGGTGGATAAAGTTGAAAAATTAAATGTAAACAAACATTGATTTTGTGTTAAAAAAGGGAACATTTTGAATATTTTTTAATTTCTTCAATGAAAAGTTTAAAGATTCTTAAATATTTAATTATTAATCGAAATGTATGTAGTTTTTGGTCGTAATGAATATAGTTTCTTGTGCAAAAGGTAAGTAAGAAACTAAATATATCAAGATCAAATAAGTCCTATTACTCATAAAATTTTTTTCTCGCAGAACTTTGTGTATACTACTAGTATTTATTAATTTCTTGAATGAAAAAGTTAAAATTTGGTAATTTTTTTATTATTAATCGAACTCTTAGCATCTTCTCTTAACAATGAAACAAGTTCCGTGTGTAAAAGATAAGTAGAAATAAAAATATAACTAAATATATGCTCATAACTTTTTGATTCAGGAGTTTGTGAATATACCTCTCAATTGGTTAAATACTAAGTTAGTGACAATCGCTGAAATGTGTCACCAAATACATTAGTTCCGTATTACGTTTCCCCAATACAACAGTTCATTTTCTTTCACAAATAGTCTATTATTTTACAAAAATATCATAAATTTCTACCAAATTTGAAAATAAAAACCCACCCTAAAAATTAACTAACATAAATAAACAAAACATAAATAATCAGACAGGGACAGAAATACTTTTTGGTAATATTTGCTGTCCCTTTCACAAAAATTATGTAAACGTCAAACTTTCGTTTCCATTCTGTGCATGTTCTGTGGTTGAGACGATAATGATTTTATTTTCAAAGGAGATAATTGCAAGTTACAACAAATTGCAGTTATATATTATAAGAAAGAAGTATATAAACGAAAGTTCTAAAACCCATACATTCATAATATTTATAAGCGAAAAATAGGTACGAAAATGAAATTAACGAAAATTAATGAATAATGTAACATAAAATACAGTAAAAGAAATGCAAAAGTGATTGTGACCGAACATATACGAATATTTATTTATTTTTTGTTGACCTTTTCACCGCTGTTGACTTGATTTCATGAAACTCTTTATTTTACAAACTAGCTACCACAGAATTGTCATTTAAAATCATAAAAATACATATCAACACATACAAGAATACAACTTGTTCTCAATGGTATCTGATCCTTTTGTTTATGTCCGGAGATCGAAAAATCCCTTCCCTGGCGATCAACCACAAGACGCCTAACGTCCAATAGAGTGCGCCACATTAATTTAAGCTTTTTTTGTAATTTTCTTGGTATAACATAAAATAATGTAATTAAAGCTTTTAGGACTTTTTAACATTTCATGGAACTTAAATTAACTTAGGCCTTTGAGTTATAAAATCTTTGTTAAAAGATTCACTTGTTTGTCAACCATCAGAAGCTAATAGAGAAGGAGAAGGCTCATACCCCTGTAATTGGCGCATATCGTAGGGTCTTCCTTTTTCAGGACAGGACAGAGGACACTGAGGTTCCAATCGTTGGGCATACTTTCCTCTAGCCATATTTTGTAAATGGGCTGGTACTTGCGCCCTACCAACTCATTACATCCGGTCTTAAACAATTCAGTGGGGAGGCCATCAGGACCTGCCGCTTTGTTGTTTTTAAGACGCATAATCGCGACTTTAACCTCTTCATGGCTTAGGCGGTTGAATCTCCACCCCGTCATCAGCGATCGGGTTTGGAACATCATCTCTAGAGGCGGTATTGTTGTCGTCTTCGCCGTGTAGCAGGGTAGAGAAATGTTTCCTTCACAACCTCAGCACCCCCTCCGGATTTATAACCAAGTTTCCATTCTCGGCAACCCAGGAAGACGCTCCGGGACTATAACCCTCGGTTAGACGCTTAACCTATTGATAAAATTTTCTAACGTCAATCCTACATCCATGCATCTTGACCTCCTCACGCTCACGCCTTTCTTGCTCCCTCTTCTTGCGTCTGAAAAGGCGTCTCTCATCCCTTCTCTCTGTAGTTTTCGACAATGGCACGTGTAGCGGCCGACTGCAACGTTTTCTTGTATGCCGCATTTTTCGCACCTGCCTCGTGACACTCCTCATCGTACTCTAAACCAAGGACTGTTTCCGCAGTATTGCTCAAGGAGTGGGAGATGTTGGCCCACAATCCGCCAATGTCGTTGAGATTAGATGGGAATGACTGAGTTGAGCGGAGAACGCCTCAGCTGTCCTTTGTGATCGTTGTTTGGACCTCTAAATGCGCGCATATCTAGTTCACTGGATACATGCTTCCGTCAATCACAATATGATCGATCTGGTTGGATGTTGATCGATCGGGGGCATCCAAGTAGCCTTGTGAATGTCGAGATGCTGAAACCTGGCGTCATGGGGCGGGCACTTATCGTATACGTCCTCGAGTTTAGCGTAGAAGGCATTCTTAACCACATCGGCCTTTTCTTCCGTCGGGGCGTAAGCGCAAATTAAGCTGATGTTGTAAAATTATTTCTGTTGGCAATTCTTTCGTTCAATGGGGTGAACCCAAAAACGAAGTCTCTTATTCACCACAAATCTTATGCTTATCAATATGGCAGCTGTAATACACATCGCAAGATGCTAACCTTTTGCATCCTTGCACTTGAAAGGTGCGGACGTTCCATATGTCTATTCTTAAATCGTTGTCCTTGAAACGTTTGGCGTTCTTGAGTTCTGTGTCGAGAGCCGACATCAAGGCTCTCCACAGATTCATTAGCAGCTTGGGCTGGTTGAGAGGTGCTAGGGCTTCATAAGTCTAGTCGCGCTCTCAACCTCTGTTATTTTGTGTCTGTTGTTTTTCGTTCCTCCGTTTCCCATTCTCCCTCCCCTTCCCTATTTTCCTATATCCTCCTTTTCCTTCCTCCCCTAAGGACAATGTAGAATGGGTCAATTTCGACCTCCGGGTACTGTGCTTGTCTTGACCGACAGGTGCACGTCCTCTAACCTAACCTAATAAAACCATTTAAAAAAAAAAACCAAACAAAATCCCTACGAAATTTGCTTTTGTGAGCTAAGAGCTGAGAATAAGTGCAGTTACTAATCAGCAATTTTTTGTTTTAGTTAATTTCTGTCTTATTGGTGTCATTATTTATTTTTACATAACTGTTATATTTTTACGCAAAAATAGTCGAAACGACCTAATGTCGTTTCACAATAATAAAGATAAACAAAAGCTATAAATACAAAGACAATGCGTACATAATACACACTAACTCATACATCGAACTTAGTATAAGTAAACCAGCTGCAACAAGTATGAGAGAAAAAGAGACGGACAAGTAAGAATTCTCGAGAAGGCGCGAACGCGAACATTCTATTTCGAGAACCATCATCAAACTGAAGGCACTCGCATATAAAAGGGCAAGAGAAAGCAGACAACGCAGTCAGAGTGAATTCAGTCAGCCTTGTCTGCAGTTGCGTATGAAATAAAAGTCGTAGTTCGAAGATATCCGTTGCGAACAGAGTAGCGAATAGTGTGTGAATAATATCGGACAAGCTATAAATTGTTGTAGTTACTACTGTGTACGTTGTATCGGTTAAGTTTGAACAGTGAGACGTAAAAGTAGTGTGAATAATAAAGAGTTTCATTAAAATAAACACATATTTGTTTTTACTTGGTTTGCAATAAACGAACTCATACATAAAAAAGGTAAAAACGTAACAATTGGTGTCAGAAGTGGGATTGCAAAATCCAAAAGTAAAAATAAATTAAAAAAAAAAGGATAAGCGGTTAAGAGAACAAGTGCAGCTTCAGGCCATCGACATCGAATCCTACCAATTAGAAGATGAGGAGGAACGGGAGATACAAGCCCCTGCGACCCCAAACAGTGTTGACATAAATTCGATGCTAGCCGCTATGATGGAGAAAATGCAAGTAACCTTTAGAACAGAGAACCAGAAGCTATTCGAAGCTCTAGAGCCGAAAATGAGAAAATGCAAGCAGCAAACCCGAAACTTCTCGCTGACGTACAAGAAGTTTCTGGAAACGAAAATCAGAAACTACTGGTTGAAGTACGAGAAACTTCTAGAGCTGAGAACCAGAAATTATTTGCAGCTTCTAGAAACGAAAATCAGAAACTTCTGGCTGAAGTATAAGAAGCTTCTAGAAACGAAAATCAGAAACTTCTGGCTGAAGTACAATAAGCTTCTAGAAATGAAAATCAGAAACTACTGGTTGAAGTACGAGACACTTATAGTGCTGAAAATCAAAAACTGCAAGCAACAATTTTGTTAAAAATTGAAAAGGAGCTCGAAGTAACATCTGGAAAGCTGCAGGAAATCCAGGAGTCGGTCAGCAAAAGAATCACTGGTGTCGAGGAAAGAGTGTCACATTTGGAAAATGCCGTTTACGCGAAAGTGAACAATTGGAAAAGGCCATCGACGGAAAAGTCGTAATAATGGAGGAAAAGATCATCAACCTCCATTGCCAGCGACCGGAACCAGTGCGAGTTGCATCTGAAAGCATCAGCAGGATAAAAACACCTTGCTTTGATAGAAGCTCACCCCTATCCGTCTTCAAATTCCAATTTGAGACAGTAGCCAACAGAAACGGATGGGACGATGAAGATAAGTCCTTGGAACTAATACTGGCGTTAAAAAGTGTCGCAGCCGAAATCTTAGAGACCATGCCAGCCACAGTAGAAATAACTATAAAGATTTAATGGTGGCTTTACAACGTAAATTCGGCGATGAGCACAAGCGAGAGCTGTATCGCATGGAGTTGAGATGCCGGGCGCAAAAGCCAGGCGAGTCATTACAAGCCTTTGCAATGGAGGTTGAGAGGTTGGTGCAGCTTACATATCCAGGAGAGAACCACCCATTAATAGACAACATTAAGGCCGAGGCATTTGACAATTCTGTCAATGGTATACGCGATCCTGACATCAAATTAGCGGTATGCTCCACTCAGAAAACAACATTTGCAGAGACCATAACCTTCGCACTAGCCCAAGAGACCGCTCGGACGATTTCTAGACCACCAGTTAACAAAGTGTGAAGAATGGAAGTCGTGGAGGAAGAAGACTGCCTATTAAATAAACTTAAAGAGATGTTGAAGCAAGTTTCGGAAGAAAAAGGACAAAAGGCTAAAGTTAAATGCTTCAACTGTGGCAAGGGTGGTCATTTCCAAAGAACTTGCAAAGCGCCACGCAAATGATCCAGATCTGCCTCACCATCAAGGAATAAGAAACGGGCGAACTACCAACCACTTTCATAAGAGTCCCCGTTAAACTAAAACGAGCTAGCACTGAGAGGCAAGTGCTGGCTCCCCCAAGCGAGGGCCCCACAATCTCAATATCAGTGATGCAACAGAACAGCAACAATCTTACGGCGTGCGGGTACATAAACGGCAGAAAACACACCCTCACTATAGACACCGGGGCGACACAGTCCATCATCAGACCAGATGTAGTAAAGGGAAAATGTGACTGTGTGGGACTGCATTGGAAGACTTGCCTTGTGTACCTCGACGACATCATAGTCATGGGCAGAACTTTCAACGAACACCTCAAAACCTGGGAGAAGTTCTGCAACGAATAACTTTGGCTGGACTAAAATTAAGCTTAAAGAAATGTGCATTGTTTCAAAAACAGGTGAAATATTTTACAACGTAATCCGTAAAAAACGCATTCTAGACCATTCACATTTTAACACCGTTACTGCTGATTGTGGTATCGACAAGTTCTGAACCGGAAGATACGGAATTTTCACAACATATACTAGATAGTACTAGTGAAGTAGATGTAGTCTAGTGGGAAGTGTGTTGGCTTATTCGACGTAAAGACAGGGTTCAAGCCACAGACCAGCATCAAAACAAAATACAAAAAGTTTCTTCGACGATTTTCTCTCAGCAGATTTCTGCAAAAACTCTGAGAGTAAATAAACCTACCATGAAAAGTTTCTCAAAAAAATCAGTCGTTCGGAATCGACTTTAAACTGTAGGTCCCGCCGCTCATGTATAAAACTAACGCACACAACATAAGTGGTGTGAGAAGCTAGGTCGTAATCCTGGCTGAAGGGTTGTAATGACCAATTATATGTATATATCTAGATAGCATTCAAGAGCAGATTCCCATTACTGCAAATTATATTTTATAATTTTAGTTTAATTTATGCATCATGAAACGTGAAACTTTTAACCGAAACACTTTTTGAGGCTAATATCACGATATTTCATATGGAAATGAAATTATATTCTTTAATTTCAAATTTAAAAGTATAACGAATATACAGTAGCGAGCACAAAAAATGCAACGTTGGGTAAAATTATCTTTAAGTGCGATAATTTTAAAAAAATGGTGACCAGTTCAAAATATTTCTTTGGGTTATTAATCCCTACAGTTATAGATACCTATTATCAATAACATTATGTAAATATTTTTAATTAATGATATATTATTTTGTCATTTATTAAAAAGAGTGCGAATTTCATGGGAGCAATAAAAATGCAACAGCATAAATTTTAATGTGTTTATTTAAATTAAATAGTAATTCTTACAAAAAAAATCTTAAAATTAATATTTAGTGGCGTAGCCCTTATTTTTTATGAATTCTTGCAACCTAGAAGGCATAGAGTCGACTAAAGTTATTAATGTGTTAATGGATATTTTCTCCCATTCACTTTTTAAAATTTCTTCTAATTGCCTCTTATTTGACGGATGTTTCCTCTTAACTTCCCGATCTAATAGCTCCCATAGATTTTCTATGGGGTTTAGTTTCGAGCTAAGCGACTTGAGTGCTTTGGATCGTTATCCTGTTGGAATATGCTACCAGGAGGCATTTTTTCCCGCAGATGAGGAAGCATGTGTTCCCCAAGGATTTCACAGTACTTCTTGGCGTCCATCACGGGAAAACGCACCTGTAAATACGTGACGTAAAATCAATAATTCTTTTTTAACATATCGTTCCTTACCCCACACCATTATTGATCCACCGCCATGTTTTACGGTTGGAAGTTGATATCTTGGAGAATATCTCTGTCCAGGCGGTCTTCGAACAAAATTTATCCCATCGGAGTCAAACAAATTAAATTTGCTTTCATCGCTCCACAAGACTTTAGCCCATTGTTCATTTGACCAATCCTTGTAACGTTTTGCAAATTCCAGGCGCTTCTTTTTATTGATTGCACTGATGAGAGGTTTCTTTGCGAGTCGTCTCGTATGCAAATTAGCCTCTTTCAACCTACGGCGAACAGTGTGAACGCCTATAGAGACTCCCATTTGCTCATTTGCGAAATTAGCAACGTCCACTGCGGTCTTTCGTGGATCTTTTTTAACCAGTGCAATCATCGGGCGGTCTTGGCGAGAGGTAGTTTTTCGAGGATTACCACTACCTGGTTTCCTTTCCACACTATTTCTCAAGGAAAATCGAGATTTAATCCAACATACGGTTGATTAATTTACGCCAAAGAGGTGTCCAACTTCACGCATGGATTTTCCTTCTTCTAAGGCTTTAATGATTGCAGTTTTGCTGTCAGCTGAGAGCTGCTTCTATTACAAAACATATGTTGTATAACTTATTTAAGAAATTTTCAATTATAATTAAATAAATAACTTACTTTAACTATTTTTTTATTATGTTGCATTTTTTTGCTCGCTAAAAATTTGCACTTTTTTCACTAATTCAAAAATATTTAACTTTTTAAAGCAGAATTTGGAATAAACTGTGGTTACTTTGAAAACTTATAATTGAAAGAATTAACAGCAAAAGAAAATAGATAAATTAGTTACCGTTATTTTGAAACAGATCTTATTAAAGATCATATGGCACAGTGTTGAATTTTTTGTGCTCGCTACTGTACATCTGTAAATAGTCTCACTTTGGAAGTAACTTATCACTATAAAAAATCTGCGGATCGTTATCTTAGTACGTATTTATTTTAACCTACCCTTTTATCACGGTAAATTTCTCCACATTTGATTTCAGAGACGTATACATCGTCTGGTTTTTTCGTTAAAATTTCGCTGTTGCCACTCTGTAATTAAAAAAAATATCATTTAAGCTTGATAAAAGAAAAAATCATGTATTACATTACATTAGTACATTAGTATTGATTATTGATTAATTCATCAAAATGTCATCGAATTCCACATAAGTTTCTTTCTGTATGGAAAACAAAACACGAAATAAACATTTAGGGGGAAATTCTGTGGATTAACTTCCACTTCAGTTAGCTTTTACGCCACATTACGTTATGCATATAAGGTTTTCGCAAGTTTAAAAAAGTAAATAAAATATTACGTTTGCTGATCGAAGGCAGTTTTGACTTTTTGCACAAAATTGTTGGCTTGTTCAATAGTGCTACGTTCCTTCCGAAATTAAATTGATGATCCAGATACATATAGTTATTCGCATTCAGAATTGGTAGTTAATGCCATTTAGATGATACCAGTTTCTTAAAAAACTTTGACACTGCTGTAACAAGGTCATATTCTCTTGGGTAGCAGTTAAAATACTGCAATTTTACAATGACGAGTGAAATAGTTAAAACCGAAGATAAGACTACAATTTCTTTAACTTATTTGCTACCCAAGCTTGGTCAATAAGCAACACTATGTCTACACCCCGAGTTGTATTTGTACTGAGTATGGTTGGTTTCCTGTATCTCTCGAAACTTAATATTTCGAGGCTGCAATTCGGTCTTATCGCTGCTCGAAAGCTAACTTTCAGATGGTCAGCAAATCTATTTCAATATCGTTTCGTAAAGAGGTGTTAAGGATAACAGATAAAATTTTCGGGATCTTACGCCTCATTAAATAATTTACCTTCAAATAATTTGTCTTCCAAATATTTTGTAAAAGATGTAGTCTAAGTCCAGGAAGTCTCTAAGCAAATTAGTGTATTGCATTAGTTCGATTTTATTTTGCAGAGTACCGTATAGCGAATAGTGTGTAAATAATATCGAACAAGCAATAAATTGTTGTAGTTACTATTGTGTACGTTATATCGGTTAAGTTTGAACAGTGCGATATAAAAGTAATGTGAATAATAAAAAGTTTAATTAAAATAAACACAGATATGTTTTTTTTACTTGGTTTGCAATCATCGAACTCATATATAAACGTTTTTAAAAAGGTAAAAACGTAACAATTGGTGTCATAAGTGGGATTGCAAAATCCAAAAAGTAAAAAAAAATAAAAATAATAATAAATAAATAAAATGAAACTCTGCGAATTAAGAGTGGAACGGCTTAAAGAATGGACTGCAGAGGCGGTTAAGAGAACAACTTCAGCTTCAGGGCTTCGACATCGAATCCTACGAGTTCGAGGATGAAGAGGAACGGGAGACACAGGCCCCTACAACGGCTAGCGGTGTTGACATAAATTCGATGCTGGCCGCTATGATGGAGAAAATGCAAGTAGCCTTTAGAACAGAGAACCAGAAGATATTCGAAGCTTCTAGAGCCGAAAATGAGAAAATGCAAGCCGCAAACCAGAAACTTCTCGCTGATGTACAAGAAGCTTCTAGAGCCGAAAATCAGAAACTTCTGGCTAAAGTAAAAGAAATTTCTAGCAACGAAGATTACAAACTTCTGGTCAAAGTACAAGAAACTTCTAGAAACGAAAATCAAAAACTGCGGACTGCAGTACAAAAAACTTCTAGAGCTGAGAATCAAAAACTGCAAGCAGCAATTTTGTCAAAAACAGAAAACGAGCTCGAAGTAACACCTGGAAAGCTGCAGGAAATCCAGGAGTCGGTCAACAAATAAAATTACTGGTGTCGAGGAAAGAGTGTCACTTTTGGAAAAGGCCGTTGACGTGAAGGTGAACAATTTGGCAAAGGCCGTTGACGCAAAACTCGTAATGACGGAGGAAAAGATCATCAACCTCCTGGAACTAATTCTGGCGTTAAAAGGTGTAACAGCCGAAATACTATAGACAATGCCAGCCAGCAGTAGAAACAACTATAAAGACTTAATGGTGGCCTTACAGCGGAAATTCGGCGATGAGCACAAGCGAGAGCTGTACCGCATGGAGTTGAGATGTCGGACGCAAAACCCAAACGAGTCATTACAATCCTTTGCAATGGAAGTTGAAAGATTGGTGGAGCTTACTACCCATTGATAGACAACATTAAGACTGAGCCGTTTGTCAATGGTATACGCGACCCAAACATTAAACTAGCAGTATGTTCCACACAGAAGACAACATTTTAAACAAAGTCCGTAAAATGGAAGTCGTGGAGGAAGAGGAATGCCTTTTAGCTAAAGTTAAGGAAATGATGAACCAAGTGTTAGAAGAAAACGGGCAAAAGGCTGAACTTAAATGCTTCAACTGTGGAAAGACATGGCATTTGCAAAGCGCCACGTAAAAGATCCAGATCCATCTCGACATCAAGGAAAAATAAACGGGTGAACTACCAACCGTCTTCACAAGAGTCCCCGTTAAACTAAAACGAGCTAGCACTGCGGGGCAAGTGCTGGCTCCCACAAGCGATCTCAATATCAGTGATGCAACAGAACAACAACAATCTTACGGGGTGCGGGTACATAAACGGCAGACGACACACCCTCACGGGGCAACGCAGTCCATCATCAGACCAGATGTAGTAAAGGGAAGATGTGAGGCACTTAGAAATGTAAGACTTCGGACAGCTACTGAAGAGTCTGCCACCGTCCACGGAAAAACAGAGACAAAGGTGACAATAGCCAACATCAGCGTAAACCATGTCATTGATATGGGCGCGTATGGAGGGAGATTATGGAGAAAACCGGTTGTGGGTTGTGGAACCAGCAGAAATACAGACGGATTTAATTACAAAGGCCCTCGTCAAATCTACAGAACAGAGAATAGTCCCTGTGAGAGTGCTGAATTTATCAGGCAATGAAAAAGTCATCTGTAAAAACTCAGAAGTCAGTCAATGTGTTCTAGTAGAGGCGATAATAAACAGCGAACAATCGCCGCAAGCTGCCGAAATGTCAGCCAAGGACCAACAGGAATTTAGTGTAAGTGTGGAAAACTGGGTAGCATGCTTACCAGCTCCAGTGAGAAATAAAGCCAAAAAGCTGCTAATGAGGTATGCTTGTGCTTTCGCCACAAATAATAAAAGACAAGGAAAAACAGGCAACCAGAAGCATACCGCTGGCGAAACGTAATAAGGTTAAAAAGCTAGTCGACGAAATGAAGAGGAGCGGCGTAATCGAGCCATCATCGGGTCCGTGGAGCTCACCTGTAGTTTTAGTCAAGAAGAAAGATGGCAGTACAAGATTCTGCGTAGACTACAGGAAGCTGAATGATATCATTAAACAGGACAGTTACCCGCTCCCGAGAATTGATAACACACTCGACACGCTAGCTGAAACGAAGTGGTTCTCCACATTGGATTTAAAAAACGGATATTGGCAGGTGGAGATTGCAGACAAGAACAAAGAGAACACTGCATTCAGTGCTAACGGCGGCTTATGGCAATTTATCATTGGTGCCGACTTTATGCCATTTGGACTCTGTAATGCTCCGGCCACATTCGAGCGGCTTATGGAACGTGTACTCAAGGGACTGCATTGGAAGACTTGCCTGGTGTACCTCGACGACATTACAGTGATGGACAGAACTTTCGAAGAACACCTCAAGAACCTGGGAGAAGTTCTGCAACGAATAACGACGGCTGGAATAGAATTAAGTGTAACGAAATGTGCATTGTTCCAAAAACAGGTGAAATGTTTGGGTCATCTTGTTACAGCAGATGGAATATCTACGGATGAAGATAAAATACTTGCAGTAACGGACTGGTCTCGTCCCCAGAATCTTCATGAACTCCGCAGTTTTTGGGCCTCTGCACATACAACGGATGCTTTGTGCCTAACTTTGCTAGTGTTGCTGCAAGCTTGCATGAGCTTATCGAGAAATCGAAAGCGTATCAATGGGGTGAGTCACAAGAAAAGGCGTTCCAGACACTAAAAGATCTATTGTGTGCCGCACCAGTTTTTGCGTATCCACTCCCAGGAGAGAAATTCATCTTAGACAATGATGCTAGCGGAATGGTATTGGAGGTGTACTTTCCCAAGTGATCAATGGGACAGAGAAAGTCCCAGTGACTCGATGGGAGCTACTTGCAACGCTGGAGTGCATAAAACATTACCATTAGTATCTGTATGTCCAACGTTTCGTGCTAAGAACTGATCATTCTGCTTTGAGATGACTGCTGCAATTTAAGATCCCTGAAGGACAGATAGCACGTTGGATTGAGCGCTTCCAAACTTACGACTTCAGCATTGAACACCGAAGAGGCATAAAACATTGGAATGCTGATGCTCTTTCACGCCGATCTCGTAATTTGGAGTGTAACACACGCAACTGCACGCAAGGTTGACTGAATTCACTCTGACTGGTTGTCTGCCTTTTTATATGCGAACCTCTTCAGTCTGATGATGGTTCTCGAAGTGGAATGTTCGCGGTTTTGCATTCTCGAGAATTCTATAGCGACTACATTGTTTGTTGTTGCGTCCGCTTACTTGTCTGTTCCTTTTTCTATCATACTTGTTGTAGCTGGTTTACTTATAATAAGTTCGATGTATATGTTAGTGTGTATTGTGTACGCATTGTCTTTGTATTTATAGCTATTGTTTATCTTTATTATTGTGAAACGATATTAGGTCGTTTCGACTATTTTTGCATAACAATATTATTATTAAAAAATTCATTATACCTAGTATTAAAATTGTTTATAAATTCTTACTTGATATGTACCCACTTGTCAGCAGGAGAAACAAAAATATTAACTCTAATATATGAGCCAGATAAATTCAAGTTATAAGTTGCGAACTTATAAAATAATTTTTTAAAAGTTTTTTCCTCTGCCATATTCAGTAAAAAGTTGCCCAATAAAATCCTTGTGTATGATGCCTTGTGTTATACTCATGATCAATAATCTTTAGAAATCTGTAGAAATCCTGTAGAACTCATTGCTTCGATCTAAGATTAAAATTCCTGACATTCGAATTTCCAGTTTTTGGCGTTCTGTTATCTGCGATGTTGTTATCGTTGTATAGTTGCGTTTCACCGTAATTTTATGTTGCATATGAAGCGATATTGTCTCTTTCGTTGTTATGAATTATATATATATTGGTTGATATTTTGTTGTTGTGTTTAATATGGTGTTTGTTGCTGCATTAGTTGTAGTTTCTATTGTTCTTGTTATGTCTTTGTTGGTTGTTCTTAGTGATATATTGTCTCTTTACAAATTGAATGACGTATTTGCGTTGGTGTTTGTGTTGAATAATTTATCATGTAGTGTTGTATTTGGTACTATGTTGTTAGTTATGTTAGATGAGATATTGTAGTAAATTGTTGTGTATCGCAGAATGTAGTTAGTGTTACTATCTCTTGAATGAATTTTGCCGCATATCCTATTGGAAAGTTAGAAATTTTTTGAATGTTTTTAAGTATTTGATTTTGTGTCTGCAAATGTGTTGAATAATACTAATGTAATAATCCGCCTGTCTTAATATATCCTAGGTAGAGCAGTAACTTAAATGAAAAAGCATATACCCAGATTTTAAAAATTTCTGTTCTAGATGTATAATATGTGTTTTTCACTTAAACCTTTTATCGACATTTATCCCTAGGTACTTGTATTTCTCCAAACCCTATAATAGGGATACAAATATTATATAACGGTTATTGGCTCTGTTGTGCATACATTCATTGTTCTGAAATTTTATCTGAATATTCCTATTTCAAAGTAATAAGTCCATTGTAGTCACCATTGTTCGGCTTTATTTAGTGGATCCTATAGTAGTGCTAGGGCGTGTTCAATGTTTTTATCTGCAACCACTATTGCAGTATCGAACCTTGTGGTACAATTTTTCTTTAAAATTCAATGCAAAGTCATTTAATAATTTGTTTATACATATTACTGTTTTTAAAATTTCTTTTTAAATTTTCATCGATATTGTTTGGTTTTTTTTAATTATTTTGTTAATTTTGTCATGTAACACGAATATTGTTTCCATTTACAACAATTTTTTCTAAAATAATTTCTTTGCCCATGGTTTACCTTCTTGTGTACTGAGATTTTAAATTGTTTATATTCTAACACATAATTTTCATTGTTTCGTCATCTTCGATAAAGTTTACCCAGATAATAACACTATCTGATTAATTCTTCTCTTATCCATGGGTTCGGTGATTTTTTTTCTTATTAAATTCGGATACTTTCATCGATTCACTGCAAATTTTACCAAAGATTTTGCAAATATTTATTATATAAACACCGCCAGCGTTTCTGCTCGATACATTTATTCATTCCAATTTGTTCCTCTCATTTTATTATTAACTTTTCCATTACATACACTTGTGGACCCATAATTAAGTCACTTATGCAAAATTATGTAAAAATTAAAAAGATTTAAAAAAATGGAAATAAAAAAACTAAAGTTTATTAATTTTATATACTTAATACTTGATACTTTATATACTTAATACTGAATTAATTGTGTGTCCACAAGTGTATTTAATTTTTGAAAATGTTTTTGTATATATATTATATTATTTATATTTATATATTATTATTGGTGTTGGATTTTCTACGTTGTTTATCATAGCTCTTGTTATTTAAGAGATATAAATTTAAGATTAATCTTCTCCTTTTGTGTTTTGTACCTATAAGCATTGTTTTCGTGTATGTATTTCTACATCTAATGAGGATGTTGTTATTTTTATTATCTCATTTGCAGACACCTCTTTATTAGTAACACATTTTATTGCAATATTTTTAAAAATATATTATTGTCATAATTTGCCTGTGTGATCCTAGTGCATTGACTTGGCGTTTCCTTAGCTTGTCTCTATAGTTGGGGTCTCTTAGATTATCCACTTTTATATCATTTCGTATTTGTATGTGAGAGAAAAGAGTGTCAAATTTCTAATTGCTATAAATTTGTTTTTATAACCTTTATATCTAAATTAAGGTTAGTGGCATCCGATTAAACCGAGCATAGAGAAGAGTGTTAATGAATAATGAACCTATAACGTCATTCGGTCTTTCTACTTCAGAATTTTTTCATCAATGTCTATTAATTTCAATGTTTCGTAATTTGAATCTGTTCGTGGTTTGCATATTTGACACTTCCAATTTATTTTCGCCTTTACATTTCTTTCGTGTTATTTAACCTAACCAGTGATGGGTGATTACTTCCAATTGCGAATCTGAGACCATATAAATGCGCTGCTCACCCAATAAATTGTGCAAACCATGATGCACCTTTTACCTATTAAGTTGCAAACAATTTTAGCAGATATTGACAGGACTGGAAATATATCAGAAAAGATTTATACAAAGAAAATAGAGAATATTTTAAAGAAGACACCGGCGCAAATTATGTCATATACTTCAGAAAAGTTCGTTCATGCAAAAACTTATACAAAAGGTTCCGACTTTGGAAGTTTAAAGTTTGCAGAATTTATACAAAAGTCTTCGAAAAAATATTTTTAGAAAATGAAGCTATACATACATAATTGGTCATTACAACCCTTCAGTCAGGATTATTGACCTAGTTTCTCACACTACTTATGTTGTGTGTGTTAATTTTATACATAAGTGGCGGGACCTACAATTTAAACTCGACTCCGAACGAGATTTTTTTTTTAAAAACTTTTCATAGCAGGTTTTTTTACTCTCAGAGTTTTTGGCAGAAATCTGCTGAGAGGAAGTCGCCGAAGAAATACTTTTTGTATTTTATTTTGATGTCTGGAATGGGACATCATAAAAAAAGCATAAACACATTTGTAGTTGAGCAATGCATAAGTTGCACCAAAAATAAAATTTATTCCTTTTGGTTTGATGAAAATAACGAATGTTATATACACAGAATGGAGATGCTTAATTTACTAATTTTTGTTTTACTACAGAAGCATTCCACATGGGAAACATACAAATTTAAATTATCCAGTATGGAATAAATTGAAATTTTGCACCATTAAAGTGATAAATAAATTTAATAAATACTAAACAAAAAAAGCATTCGCTTTATTACAACTCATACATATGTACATACATACATAATTGAATAGTCTAAAACAGGTGTGCCCAAGCCCTATGCGCTTTATACTCATTTGTTTTTGTAAAAGCGCTTAGCTATATGATGAGTATTTTCAATACACACATATAGCGCACATCAATAGCAATACGAAAAACACAAACAAATTTGTCTTATTAGTTTTTTTGTCGTTCTTCATTGTAAACACACAAGTGGAAAGCAACAACACATTCGTATGCTTGGCTGGTAAACATTGATTTTGTTTTTGTTTATCGTATGATACGTTTTAAAAAGTGTGGTTTGAAAAGCACTCAGAGAAAAATGCTTTTAGTTTTAAATTTCAAACTTATATGTACCTGTTATTCACAAAAAAAATATTGTATGATCACTTGCAATCTACTCTCACATGAATAAAAACGTTTTTATGATTTCTTTGTATTATATTTGTTCTTCTTAAAATGAATTTAGAAAATAAATGGGAAAATGACTTTTTTTTTACTTATAATTTTAAGGCTGAAGCACAATGTTTAATATGATTTCAAATAATTCAAACTAACACTAAGTATAATATTGAAAGACATTTTAAGACATTTCATGCAGATTTCGTTGCCAATAATATTGCAGGTGGATCAAGAGAACAATTAGTTGCGGACTTAAAAAAGTCTTTTTTGGTTCAGGATGCGCTTCTAATCTTGGAGTATATTGAAAGTTATGGTGAGGAAATAAACATGCAACGTCTTAATTTTCAGTCAAATGATACTTATCATGGACCTCTAAAAGCATCCTATGTTGCAAGCTTAAGAATTGCTCAGAACTTTAAACCATTTTCTGATGGCATTTTTATTAAAAAAGTTTGCAAGGAAATGTTGTCTTGTTTTGGGGAAAGTGGAAATTTATTGGCACACTCAATTGAAACAGTTCCGTTGTCACGAAACACAGTGACCAGAAGAATCGAAGAAATTAACAAGTATTTGGACTCGCTTTTAAAAAATAAATTCAAGTCATGTACATATTTCTCTCTTGCATTAGATGAATCATGCGATATTTCTGATATAAGTCAACTAATATTAGCCGTTAGAATGGTTGACAATAATTTTAATGTAAATGAGGAAATTTTTGCACTGATTCCGCTCCATCGAACTACGAGAGGTATTGATATTTTTGATGCGGTAAACGAAAGGTTGAAAATAAAAATCGAATCAGCAAGATTAACAGCCATATGTACAGATGGTGCTCCCGCAATGCTTGGCAAAAGGGACGGTTTTATTGGTCAGTTAATTAAAAATGGTGTAAAGGTTCCTTCCTTCCACTGTGTGATTCACCAAGAGTCACTATGTGCTAAATGGACGAATTGTGTCCACACAATGAGTGTTGTGGTAAAAATAGTAAATAAAATTAGAGGTGGACACAATTCGCTGACTCATCGCAAGTTTAAGAAGTTCCTTGAGGAATGCGAAAATCAATATGCAGATCTGCTTATGTTTACTGAGGTGAGATGGCTAAGTAGAGGGAAATGCCTTGAACGTTTTTTTGAAGTGCGAAAGGAAGTTGCTGAGTTTATTGAATTGGAATTTAAAAATTTTGAGTTTTTAGACGAAATCAAGTCTCAAGCTTTTAACATTGACCTAGCATTTTTAACGGACTTAACAACTCATCTAAATAACCTTAATATTTCCCTTCAAGGCAAAAACAAATCGGTTTTTGACTTGGTTGACATAATCGAGGGCTTTCTTAAAAAGATAGATATTTTTTTATACGATTTAAATATGGATAAAATGTTCCACTTTCCATGCTTAAAAACTCTGTTAAATGATGAGTACAAAATTTTAAATTTTGATTTTTCTAAATATTTAAATCATTTTGACGATTTAAAAATAAATTTTCAAAAACGGTTTAAAGATTTTGACTGCATTAAGCAAATGATACCAATTTTTTTTACTCCATTGACGTGTAGCATATACGATCAGAAGCCTGAGCTACAAATGGAGCTATGTGATCTGCAATGCGACTCTGAACTTAAAATTTCTAACTTAAGTGGTATTGATTTTTGGAAATATTTAAATCCAAATAAATACCCATTGCTTCACAAGGAAATTTTAAGTTTGTATTCAATGTTTGGCAGTACCTATATATAAGATTGACAGACGTACTGTTTTCAGCAGTACGCGTACTTTTTTTTAGTTTTTGTACTTTTAACTGCATAACCCCTAAAGAAGTACGCAAATGTACTTTTTTTTAGTATTTGTACTTCTTTTTGTACTTTTTTTCTACCTTTTTTTGTACTTTCACTATATTTTTTTAGAGGTAAACTTGTCCATACAAAAAATTAAACATTTTATGAAACGCCCTGTTTAAATTTCTACCATACCTATTTATCAATCATATACAATACAACTTTGTTATTTTAATCGTTGACATTTTCCTTGTACCCTTCTTTATAGGTACTAGTTTGTAAAATTTTAATATAAAAAAAATATATAAAAATAAACGGTTAATGACCAATGTTCTAGTGCCTTGATAAATTACAAACTTTTTTTCAAAAAATGTGATTTATAGTTATCAATTCAAAATAATAAGTCCGTAAAACATTATTTTTACATTTTGAATAAAGCATTTAATAAATGGTAAGTAATGTAAAATAAATTTACTAACTTAAACGGCGGCGATTATTAATATTTTTTTAATATTAAAAAATGGTCCATTTTTTAATATTTTTTGTTGTTAAATTATTAGAAATATTTAGGCATTTCAATAAGTTTAGACATTTCAGAAGTAATTTACAATTTTAGCCGTTTAAGGGAGTACATAAATACTATATTTTGAAAAGAAAAATAATTAAATTAATGTTTTAGAAATGGAGGAGGAATTGATTTCCGATGAAACCCTTAGTTCAAGCTCGGATGGAGAGGAAGATAGTTGTCCAACTAGTGCGAAAAAAACAAAAATAGCTTCACGAAGAAAAAACAAATTCAAAGATTCTTGGAAAAAAACTTTTAATTGGATTGCTAGAGGAAACAATAATACAACAGCTAAATGTATGGCCTGCGGATTATTTTTTTCTATTGCATTTGGTGGTTTGGCAGATATTAAGCGACACATGAAAACAGCAAAACACATACGAAACATGAAATACAGTCAACAATTATCTGTTAGCACTTACTTTAATCAAAAAGTTGACAAACAGACAGAAAGCTCCAGATTATGTAGTGCAGCTGCAGAAGCTGCGTTTGCTTTTCATACGGTTATGCACAGTCATAGTTACCAATCCGCTGATTGTACCAGTAAACTTATTAAGCATGTATTTGCAGATTCAAATGTGGCATCAAATTTTACTTGTGGTAAAACGAAAATGAGCAACATAGTTTGTAATATTCTAGCCAAATATTTTATAGAGTCACTATTAAAGGACTTAGATAATTCTCATCCATTTTCAATCTCCACCGATGCTTCTTACAAAGGTAATATTAAAACTTTTCCTATTGTTGTGCGATATTTTAATAAAGATAAAGGAGTCTGCACAAAACTTTTAAGTTTTTATAACTCTGATTCCGAATTATCAATTGATATTTCAAATTCTTTAAAATATAAATTGGAGAGTCAAAAACTGAGTTTAGAAAACATCACAAGCTTTTGCGCAGACAATGCCAACGTAAATTTCGGAAATAAAAAAAGTGTATTTGTTGAGCTTAAAAAAGCAAATTCGAATATAATAGGTATTGGATGCCTTTGTCACGTATTAAATAATGCTTTTAAAAATGCTTTAAAAACATTAAAATTTGATTTAGAAAATATTATAATGAAAGTTTTTAATGAATTTTCAACATCAACAAAAAAAACTGCCAATCTGAAAGAAATGTTTGAATTTTGCGATTTGGAATGGTCTGAAATGCTCCGTCATGTACCAACTCGATGGCTTTCTCTAACCCCTGCTGTAGAGAGATTTTTAAAAAACTATCCTGCTATTAAGGCTTATTTTTTGTCGCAAGATTGTTGTTCTCCTGTTTTACGCCAATTTTTCGAAAATGAAATTTCTGAGGCATACCTCGGTTTTGTCCATAATATAGGAAATACAATAATATCTGCTATAAAAAAATTAGAAGAAAATAATAATCTTGTAATAATTGATATGTTTCAAATAATAAAGCAGTTAATCGACAAATTTGAATAACACCAGAATGAACAATTTTATGGATTTTTAGCCGAACGTATATGTAACAGTTGCAATAATCAGCAAGAGATTTGTCTCTTTAAAAAACGCGCAGCCGAGTTTTTATCGAATATAAGTATTTATATAAAAGATCGTTTCAATTTAGAAAATGATAGTTTGAAAAACTTTCAGTTTTCCATCTTAATTCAAACATTTCTTTTTATGAATTTGTGGAAATAACTACATTATTTTCAATTAAAAATATTGATTTAGATCAACTTTTTGACGAATTTATATCATTAAAAACATTAGCTGAAAACATTGGAAAAGAAAAATCTGTAGAAGAAAAATGGAAAGAATTCTTAAATAGTAGATCATTTCCCAATTTTGAAAAGATTTGTTGCTTTGTCTTTTCAATTCCTCATTCTAATGCAGCCAGTGAACGAATTTTTAGTTTAATGTTTAATTTTTGGAGGAAGGAAAGAAATAAACTTTTAATTGAAAATTTGGAAAGCGAGTTAATAATAAAAACCAATTTTGAATACAATTGTACTGAGTTTTTCAATTTTTTAAAAACCGAAAAAGGTAAAAATGAAATTGTAAGTCAAATACAAAAAAGTGATAAATATTTATAATTTATTTAAATTTTTCAATAAAATTTTAAAGTAAATAATTTTCAAAAATTAAAAATGTATACATATACTATGTACTTATATCAAAGAATATTTTTTAAATTAATTTTGAAGTATGTATTAAACATTGAAAAATTTTAAGTTAATTTTTTATATTAAATAAATTAAATAGAAATAGTTATGATCTCTTTGTTATGTTTTGTATTGTTACTCTTGTGAACTATTTTTTTTAGTTTTTTGTGTTTAATTAAATAAATTTTGAAAATAAACATTTGTACTTTTTTTTACTCAATTGTACTTCTTTTTTAACTTCGATGTACGTTTTTTGCCGCTTTCAAACCTGGCAAGCCTACCTATATATGTGAAAGTGCATTTTCAAAATTAAAATTAATAAAAAACAACCACAGAAGTAGAATGAGAAGCGATAATTTGGAGGACATAAATTTGGATGATTTATTGGAAGGATCATGGAAAACTTAAAGGACATTTCGATTGGTAAGTTCGGGTTTAAAATAAAATTTACACACACTAATCTTTTTTTTCCATTTCAGATAATTTTTACAAAAAATACAAATCAAATTTTTTTGCCGTGTACCTAAATATATGAAATATTTTTTTTCTTTTTTCTTTGTATTTATTACTTTTTACAACAAAAAATTTTGAATAAAAAAATGTTTTTCTTTAAATGTATTGGTGTTTACTCTTCCATAAGGGACTTTTGGGCACCCCTGGTCTAAAAAATTAACATTATAATTCGGTGCGAATCGATATAGTTTCATTTCTACAACAGTAAAACACATATTCTTACCCTACAATAAAACAAACGGTAAAATTTTTTTCCCATAAGCTATTTTCACATACATTTTGTGAAAACAAGACATCCTTCAATTTGTTTATTATTTTATTTGGCAATGTATGTACTAGAGGTATGCACAAGACATATAAAATTTCATACTATTGCATTTTTCTCAACACCGAATATTGATTGTAGCTGCAAATATAAATAAGTGTGAAGCAAAGATAGAGTGCAGAAAAACAATTGCACTCGTAAACCATTGTACAACGGTATAAAAGAGAGTTGTGTGAAGAGTGCAACAAAAATATTGTACTCTTCATGGAGTCACAACATGCATTTCTTCATTTGCTCTCGGCAACCGAACATCTTCGTCGACGCCAGCATTTCCAATAACTTTTTTAAACTTTTTATTTCTGCGAAAACTACTTTTTTTGCACTACTGATATTCATATGGCAATACTGAAAATGTAGCTTCAGTAGTAAAATATGCTCTTACAACACAAAGCATAGTTCCGTTACTTCACAGGCAAACACGTACTGTTGTATACATTGAATAAATGAGAAATACACATTTCAGTGCACTCGTAAAATCAAAAGTAACAGAAAAGAGTACACTCACTATTGCATTCGGTGAAGGGTAAGCTAGCAGAATGTCTTGTGCACACCTCTACTATATACTAGTATACATACATGCACACACTTATACACGCATATGAGAATAAATTGCTTAGAGAAGAGTACAATAAGTACAGAGTACGTTCTCTGAGTATAATAAGTGGCAGTAGCAGTACAGCCATCGACAAATTTGGCACTGTCAGTTCAATGAATGGCAGTGCAACATCTTCATATATTTATAGTCTTTGCCCACACCTTTTTCCGCTCGCTTGCCTGTAGACCTAACTTAGATACAGTTCTATACGCTGATGTCACTCTATGTGCAGCGGTTCATTGTACCGATGATAAAATTTTTCGTCTACAGTTGACCTTCAACACTTCTGCCAAATCTCACTGCCGTAAGCAAGATAGTCTGTTATTGCCATCATCATTCTGCGTCTGCTCTGTATAGGACCACCAATATTGGCCATAAACGCGCTAAGTAATGAGATAACCTTAGCTGCCTTGGTTGCAGCGTGTCGTATTTGAGCCCAGTACGTCTAGGGTTCAGTCGAATTCCAATGTAGTTCACCACTTTCCGCGTCGTCAGAGTGATGTCACATGTCGTGATATCGTTTTCCAACGGTATACACTTCATCGTAAGAAGAATCAACTCCGTTTTCTCCGTTGCTAGTCTGAGTCCTCTGTCCTCGAGCCATGATTTCGTTCTTATTATCACCTATTTGACCTTCCTTTTAGCCTCCTCAACATTCCGAGCCACAATTATGGTTGCAACGTCATCGGCATATCCAACAAGATGTGCGCCAACGGGGATCTCAATGAGAAAGATATCATTGTATGTTATGTTCCATAGGGCAGGGTCAAAAATTAATCCTTGAGCTGCACCAGACGTAACCTATTGGTCCTTGGTTCGTGTCATAAACAAGCTCACAATCTCGTAAGTAGCTCCGCAAAATCTCCAGTAGGTAGCCGGGAGCAGCGAACTTTGTTCTTAGTGTATCAAGTACGTAACCCAATGTAGGCTGTTGAACGCATTCCGGACATCTAAGGTCGCCAACAGAACTATCTGCCTCAAAAAGGGGTTTTCGCTTTAGACAATCTTTACGCTAGTCAATATTTCATTAACGGCCTCCATCGTTGAGCTGCCCGATCTGAATCCGTACTTTCTCTTTGAGAGACCACCAGTATTTTCCACCGCTGTATTCAGACAAAATTTCATTAATTTCTTCCTCCTATTCCTCTTATTCTCTATACGATCAAGCTTCGTCTAGGATTCTGTATCGAATCGTTCGGTGTTAAATAACAACTCATCAAGGTATGGATTTCATATAAGTGAAGCCCGAACCATTTTCTGCCGCTACAAATTTAGTTATTCTCGGCATCCATATTTCCGTTGTTCCTGTTTCAGGGTCTGTGACCCGTCTCGCCACACTTTAGACACAAGGTCGTTCTGTCTGGTCCCATGAAGCCTGCCCTTCTGTGAGCTACAGTCAGACATCAAAAGCAACGTTTTTGACTGTACAATGTTTTAGCGCTTTTTTTTTGTCAAAATTACGCGTTTTTTTAAGGAGATTGGTGCTTTTTGAAAATTTATAGTTGACAACGCTGGTTGTGAGCAATAGTGTGTGAATTATATCGAACAAGCAATAAATTGTTGTAGTTACTATTATGTACTAGAGATGAGCGATCCAGTGATTTTTGATGAACGTTGTTCTCAGTGAATGTGATTTGTTAATCACTGTTCTTTAATACAGTGATTGTGATCACAGTTTTTGATTTTCAAAAGAAACACATTAAAGAGGAATAAGCGTAAATTCAATAATGACAATAACGTATTTTATTAAGTCGTAAGAAAGAGACAACTAGATACATACTACTAAAAGACTACTAAACAAAATCAAAGTGGTGTCATCAATATTATTATTTTTAATGTAATTTTTTTTTATATGGAGTTTGACAATTAAGTATCACAGAAAGTTCATGTATAAAAGACAAAAGTAAATAATCAGCATCATATAATAGTAATTATGCCTAGCACAAAATAAAATGAAACAAATTTGAGTTTGTAACAATTTTGAAAGAACGACATTATTAGCAACTGTTATTTGGCAATTTTAATCACTGTAGTTACCAGTGAATTATCAATCACCGTGCTTAAATCACAGTTTTGAAAATATCGCTCATCTCTATTGTGTACGTTGTATCCAGTACAATAACGGCGTTTAAAGTGCAATTCTCGCACTTTTTTCGTCTCCTGCACTTTATAATTAAATTATAGACATGACTTTAGTCTAGTCTAGACTATAGACATGACTTTAGTCTAGTCTAGACTATAGACATGACTTTAGTCTAGTCTAGACTATAGACATGACTTTACTAGTATAGCTGAACCCCAATGAGCTCTGTTATTAGGATGATTGCAACATACAAGGTCAAACCCGTTGATTTTAAAAAATGATCTGTCATTGAAATGTGTTTCAGATATTAAAAATATGTCAATAAAGTTTATATTTATAAAAGTTTCTATTTCCGCTTTATGATTTGAAAGGCCGTTAGCATTCCATAATTTGAAATTAATATTGTAATCATGTTGATCAGATTACTTAACATAGCTTCAATTCTATCCATTGAGCTATTGCTAACATTATTATTGGTATTATTTTTTAATGCATCAGAAAAGGTCTGATTGGGCTGATGTGCAGAAGACGATTGTTTAACATTTTTAGTCTGATTAGTTTGGCTGCTCATTCAAGACTGTCTTTATTTCCAATTTCGTATGCATTTCTTAATCTACTCATTACAATGTTTATTATTCTCGTATACATACTTAACTCGTTGTAGAACATTCCTCCAATGACAGCGAACACGAATCACGTGATATAACGGCACGCAGCCGTAGCTACATATATGTATGTAGCTGCTTTAGATATGCATATTCAAATGTGCGCTGTCACAGTGAAGAGCAATAATCTACAAAATCTAATTCTTATTACTAATAATACTATGTGCAAGTAATAGTAACCCCACACATTTGTATTTTGATAGTTACGACCGCTTAATTGGGGAAAATCATTTGGATTTACCGAAAAGTTGGATGTCTGATTATAATTATTATTTACGTTTCGATTAGATAATCTTTAAATTAATTTTTGATAAACTTGACAGCCTCGGTAGTTAGCAGTATGATTTTTTAAACAGTTGAAGCAACGAGCTGGAGAATTAGTATCCTTATTACATTCCGCAGTTGGGTGGTTTAATCCACACTTAACACAATTGAATGGTCTATTACAATTCTTCTTAGTATGTCCATAAAGTTGACATCGGTGGCATTGAACTAGTTCGGTCTTTTTCCTTTATTGTGACGATAGCATGGTTTATAGATTTAATATTAAATATATGTACCTTTATTGTTTGGCTGTGGATCTAGATCCACAAAGAACATGGGTAAAGGTTGCTTGCTTACTCTGCTTTGCACATTTGTAACACTACGTGGTTGATGACCTAACAAAATTAATTCTGCTTTGATGTCCTCAGAGGGAGTTGAATGATGGAAGTGCTTTAATTATTACCCTATAAGATCTTTCCTGTTTCAGGTTTCCATATCTAACCTATATTACGAGTTTCTAAATATGAGTTTCTATATGAGTTCTTAACGATTTATAATTGAAATCTTTTTTAGGTATAATATTAGCTATATTAATAAATTTGTAACGTTAACTACATCAGGAAGGTACATCGGCGGAGGTTTCGGTGCTGCTGTACCTTCATCTTCATCATCATCATCATCATCATTATTATTATCATCATCAATATTTTGCAGAAGTTTAAATTGATTGGAGGTTGTGGGTATATCATCATTCATTACCATTGGCTTTTTGTATTTATAAATTTTTGGAGATTTATTTAAATTTCTTTTTCTAGTTTTGTTTATTATAATTTAAGTAAGTATTTTCACTTGATTCACTACCTGCTTCAGCTTCAGCATCATCCTCATCCATGTTGTTGTTTTAAAAGACACAACAATTGGTTGGCACAAAAATGTTTGTGTTTATTGTAGCAACAATTAGTTAGCACAAGTAATTCTTTATCAAAGCAAAGCTTGAAATTGTTTTTGGAGATTAGAATTTTAAGAATTTTTCAGTTTTGTTTTAAAAATATTTTGTTGTTATTTTGAATATAATTATTTTTTTTTATATATATATGATTATATTTTTACACTTGCGTGAAGAGTTTAACACGTCTTTCCACTAAGAAAGTGGGTGATGAACTGTTTATAAAAATGATCCTAAAATTTTGAATAATTTTAGTACTAAAATATTAAAATTTTGAATAATTTTAGTATTATTCTCTTTTAAAGAATTATTTTTTGTTAGATTTATGTATTTGTTTTTTGACTCCTTTGACAATTTTTCTTTTCACACACTTATAAAGAAACAAGAAAGAATAAATGGCGATATAATTTGTATAAGATATGTGTATTTACCGATAAACCATACACACAACAAAATAAAAAACTATATACTTACTTACTTAATTGGCCATAACAACCCGATTAACGGATATCGGCCTGCCGCAATACATCCCTCCAGGCGCCTCTGCTTCTTGCGCGCCTACGCCAGTTGGTCACACCAATCGATGACAGGGCTTCCTCGACTTGGTCCTTCCAACGGATACAAGGTCGTCCTCTTCGCCGACTTCCGCAGATCCCCGCATCGAATACCCGTTTCGCCGGAGCATCCTCCTCCATTCGAACGACATGGCCGAGCCTGCGCAGCCGCTGGATATTAATACGCTGCACAACATCTATGTCGTTGAGGAGCTCATACAGCTCACTGTTAGATCGGATGCGGAAATCATCGCCAACTCACACAGGACCGAAGATCTTACGTAGGACTTTCCTCTCGAATACCCTCAAGGCTGCTGCATCAGTTCTTAATAGGGTCCATGCCTCTACGCCATAAAGAAGCACGGGTAAGATGAGCGTCTCGTAGAGTATTAATTTTGTCGCACGAGAGAGGTCTCTGATACTCAAATGCCTATTGAGACCATAGTAGCAGCAGACTGCAACGTCTTCTTGTGTGCGGCGTTTTTCGCTGCAGCTGCCTCGCGACACTCCTCATCGAACCATTGATTTCGTTGGGGTGGACGCTCGAGGACTGTTTCCGCAGTAGTGCGCAAGAAGTGGGAGATGTTGGCCCACAGTCCACCAATGTCGTTGGGATTAGATGGGGGTCGACGGAGCTTATCAGAGAGTTGAGCAAAGAACGCCTCAACTGTCCCTTGTGATCGCAGCTTCCTGACATCCAGCTTCCGCAATGTACTAGAGCGCGCCATCCTCGAAGCGCTAATGCGCAATCGAAACTTGGCTGCGCAAAGGTAGTGATCCGAGTCAATGTTCGGACCTCTAAATGTGCGCACATCCAGTACACTGGATACATGCCTTCCGTCAATCACAATATGATCGATCTGGTTGGATGTTGATCGATCGGGGGACATCCAAGTGGCCTTGTGGATGTCGAGATGTTGAAGCCTGGTGCTACTTACTACCATGTTACGCGCCGCGGCGAAATCGATCAGCCTCATACCATTGCGTGGAGGCTGAACTGTCCGACAGTGGGGCCAAAGATACCTTCCCGCTCCACCTTCGCATTAAAATCTCCGAGGACAATTTTTGCGTCATGGGCCTCTAGCACTTATCATATATGTCCTCGAGTTTAGCGTAGAACGCATCCTTAACCACATCGTACTTATCTTCCGTCGGGGCGTGAGCACAAATCAGGCTGATGTTGTAGAATTTTGCCCTGATGCGGATTGTGGCTATTCTTTCGTTCACAGGTGTGAACCCAGAGACAAGGTGGCGGATTCTCTTATTAACCACATATCCGCATCCAAATTCGTGCTTATCATCATGGCAGCTGTAATACACATCGCAAGATGCATCCTTGCCCTATCCATCGCATTTCCTGTATGGCAGTGATGTCCGTCCTACATTTCTTGAGGGTATCCGCCAGCTGGGCGGAAGCGCCCACCCTGTGAAGGGTGCGGACGTTCCAAGTGCCTATTCTTAAATCGTTGTCCTTTGAACGTTTGCCGTGGTCGTCAACTTTAAAGGGGATCTTTTTGAAGTTCAGTATGTTGGTTTTCATTGGAGGAAAATTTTTACGTGGTGAGTTCTCAGCCCTACGCACAACCCAAATTTAACGCCCAGGGTATTGGACTTCGCTGCACGCATTAGTTAACATCTAGCGGGTGCTAGAATGCCATCGAGGAGGGGCCGCGAGGAGGCTGCGTGTCAACTTGAATACAGCAAAAAACTATATACACTTGACAAAATAATTAACCAGTTTACATTTTTGGATATAAAAAAAAAACTCTAAAATTCGAATAATAATATTTTGCATCTAAAAAAACCACTCGGCAACCATGGTAGTGTGAATAATAAAGAGAGTTTCATTGAAATAAAACACATATTTGTTTTTACATCGTTTGCAATTAACGAACTCATACTTAAACGTTTTTTTAAGAAGGTAAAAACTAGGGATGCCAATCGGGAAATCCCGGGATTTTCGGGATTCATAAAATGCAAAGAAGAATGCAAAAGCCCTATAAAACGAATTAAAAGGGTAACTGATTTAGATACTCAACTGTCCAAAGAAATAGATTTATTTACATCAGAAGGTGAATATTTACAATATTTTACCAACAAATGTTAATTGCGAGAAGTGTTTTTCAAAGGCAGTGTATATTGTCAATAATGTTAGATGCTTTAATCTTTTTGTTGGAATCCAAATAATTTTCTTAAGACTAATGTATTTGCATACGTACTATTAATAATTTTTATTTTTGTTAATTTACGCTTTTTTGTTACTTTTTGTCTTGTTTTTTTATATTTTATTTTTAATGACATATAATTCTGATACACATAATTGGAATACAAATGATTTTGTTAACAAAATATTTTTATTATTAAGAGAAAATCGCGATATTTCCCGTGATTTTTCGGGATTTTTGGATCCCGAATTATCCCGAAATATCCCGGGATGTTACATAAATAGTAACCACCCAAATGTGACTAAGAAGTTATGTATGACAACACTGTTATTAGTAACTAATAACCGATATTTTAGTAGTAGTAACTATATTTTTAAGATCACTAATGTACATCCTCTTTGATGATTAATAAATGTGTTTTTGAAGATAAAACAGACAATTATAATAATTATATTTGTATTCTACACATTTTCTTTGTTTTCTCTTTACACATCATCATGCTCAACAAACTTCGCCGCAAATTGTGCCACCGCTATCACCCCCTTAAATATTGAGTGCAGTTTCAGGCTATAGACCCATCCCAAAGGAGAGCCCACGTCAAAAGACACGACTACTGCCTAAACTGTTTCGCGCAGAGCTATGATCGGTTCTGGAGCGAAGCAGAAAATAGATGTCGTATATGTGGGGCCAGACATCACACCATGAGTCATGAGGAAGGCAGGGAGCTAGAGGCATCCTCTAGTTTAGAAGAATTTTCCCGATACGCAAAAAAAAAAGATTCGAGTAAATGTTGTCATAATGAAGTTCCCAGGGCGGTCACCTTTCTCCTTGAAATCTACAAGGATAACATTTTGTTAGGCGGACATAGTCTTGAGGAAACAATATCGAAACAAAGTGAATAAAGCAGGCTTTATATTCAGTGGCTCCTCCATGACGGAAATTACTGCCAATGACAGTTTCCTACTGAATAACTTGGCCTGAGAGAATCTTCTCGACGATGATATATTAAAGTTGAGCGATTCCAGCACCGTTAAAACTCTAGCCAACGTTCGAGCGCGATGACCGATGCTTTCTACTATGACGTAAAACCAAACCAAATTGTACGCCATCATACAAAAAACAAATATTATCAGTTATAGCGAAATTGTTTAATCTCCTATAATAGTGGCTAAAATCCTAATGCAAGAGTTATGGGAAACCAAAACGGACTATGATGAAAGCATTCCACCGTCCTTAATTGTAAAATCTAACTTCCTTCTTTCAAAACTCAGAATTCACAGATGGGTACAATTTTCACCAGCTCGCATAGATTCTGTGACTCCTCAGAAAAGGCTTCCTGCGGGACAATTTATATGTACGTCTAATGGAGAAATAACTTGTAATCTTCTTGTAGCAAAAACTAAGGTGGTTCCAATAAAAAAGACTACAGTAGTTAAGCTTTTCTGTTTGTCGTATAGTGCCGGTATTTTTCCTTTATGTTGGAAGCTTGAATGTCATGCCAATCCCTAAGAAGGGTGAGGCTAATAACCCTGAAAACTACCGCCCAATAGCTGTTTATTATGCTCTTTCAAAAGTGATGGAGAGCATGATTAATCACCACCTCGTGAGGTATTTGAAGTCCAACGGTTTGCTAAATGATCGTCAGTACGGTTTTCGTAAGGGGGCGCTCTACTGGTGACCTTTTGGTTTTACTCTCCGAAATGTGGAATGGTTCTATTCACCGCTTTGTTGAGGCCAAGGTTGTAGCTCTGGATATCTTAAAGGCGTTTGATAGGGTCTGGCGTGAGGCTCTAGTATCGAAGTTAATTGCTTTTGGTGTCGGTAGTCACTTCTCTCGATTTATATTGAGCTTTCTCAAAGATCGCACTATTAGAGTGGTTATAGAACTCGTCGGAAAAGAGTTCAGTATAAATTCAGGGGTACCGCAGGGCTCTGTTCTTTCTCCTACTCTTTTTCTTATTTTTCTCAATGATCTTCTGTCTATTACTTCGAATTCTATTTACTCTTTTGCAGATGACAGCAACATTTGTCATTCATATTCATTTAATCGGAGGCCGAGCCTTTTGGAGATTGGGGCAAGGAGGTCGAACATGAATGACTCACAGGTGACCTGATAACAATCTCTGAGTGGCGCCGCGGGAACAGGGTCGATTTCAATGCGCGCAAGACCCAATGTTGTTTTTTGACACACCGGCGTGATGCTGGCGCTGGTATTTTGTCATCTGTATCTATGGGTAATGTAAATATTGAGGAGGCGAATGCTCTTGATGTTCTGGGCATGAGAATTAGTTGTGATGCTCGTTGGAACGACCACATTTTTCGAGTGTCGAAGGAAGCATTCCAGTGCCTTGGTTTTTTGAAACGGTGCAGAAAATACTTCACTCCATCCGACCTTCTTACTATTTACAGGACCTTTATCCCACCCCGGAGTACAACTCTCATGAATGGGCCGGTGCTTCAAAGTCTATTTTGAAGCTTCTCGACTGCGTACAGGAGAGGGTAAAGGTGCTTATTAATGACAGTAGGGTATCCAACTCTATTGATTCGTTGGAGCATCGTCGCAATGTGGCGTGTGTTTCATTGTTCTATCGGTATTATAATGGGAGGTGTTCTCGATAGATAAGGGGCTTGGTTCCGATAATCACATATTTTTACGTGGTACTCGAGCTTCTCGCAGAGCACATCCTTTTGTGGTTGATTGTCCAGTGAACCGCACAATGCATTCATTACAGGCAGAATTAAATTTTTGCCCGCACTACTCGCTTGTGGAATGATCTTCCTGCGAAGGTTTTTCCCGTCAATTACGATATTGGTAAGTTTAAATCGAATGTCCACAAACACTACTCCCTCTTTCCACCTTCCTATAACCTATTTTCCTAAACCTGCACAATGCACTGCATGAGTAGGGGCCATCCCCTGAGTGTTGGTTTTTATAAAAAGAAAATAAAAAAAACTCGAGTTAAAGGTATCGAAAAGCACTCAAAAATAATATATTTATTTATTGTAGTATTTTAGTATATTGTTAACACTGAGCGAGTGACGTTCTACTTTAATAAAATAATAAAACCCGTCTGAATAAATTTAAATTATACTTTTTATTTGTAGGTTGTCACATTGGCGACGAGAATGGAATCACACCTTTTTTTGTCGAGTTTTTCGTTTATTTATTAGTTGACTTAAAATTTACAGAAAATTCTACTTCTTTAGAATTTATAAAGAAACAGTTTTCTTAATATTTTATTTTTGTTTACAGTTAGTTTTCATTTGCGGGAGTAAAAGAAAAATAAATACAAAATAAATCATGTTAAGTAAGAGTGAGAGGATACTATTTTAAAAAGGTAAACAAAGATAAAAAAACATAAAGGAATATCAAATGTAAGTAATTATTTCTTAATCATTACTGTTGATATATTAAATGGTACACAAGAGCCACACATTAAATTGTGATTTCAGGAGACTCATTGAATTGTATAATAGTTGTCCATTTAATTGAAACATAGTGTCAGTCGCCGGAACGCATTAAATTGTAAATTGCAGAGGCACATTAAATGGTGAATTGAAGGGACATATAAGATTGTGTACTAGTTTTCCATTTAATTGGAACAAAAGGGTTTGAGACACGTTAAAATGTGTATTGATTTTTATTTTTTTCGGGAACTATAAAACGTCGTTTACAGGCCGCATTAAACTGTGCACCAGTATGACGGAAATAACACCATTTCTTTGTGAAAACATTGATAGAGCCTTACTACGTAGTAAGCGAGAAAGATGGCTTCGGTCCCTCTCTGTATACCTTCAATCGGAAGATACAAGAAATGTGGTGAAAAAGAAAAATAAACTACTTCACTACTTAATGGAATACCGTGAAAAGCAAAACAATGATGTACATATTTGAAATAGTGGTTGACAAATTAAATAAATATTCTTTCCCAAAACACAATTTCACTTTTGAAAGGCAATTATTTCTAAGTCTTATTCCAGTAGACGGCGAAGACTTCAATAAGTTTCTACTTCGCCTTAGACTCAAGGGTCAAAATGTGATTTTGGTTCCACTCCAAGTGAGATAAGAGAGATCTGTTTAAAGGATAAAATAATTGATGCCTGGGCACCAACCGAGCTAATGAAAAAGCTGCTAGGTAAAGAGCTAAGTTCATTTCAGGTTGTCAAATTCACTAGCATATCAATTAACAGTGATTTGATTTGAGGGCACTAAACGCACTGCTGATGAATACGGAAAATGCGGTACACAAGGGCATTCAAGTAATGATAACAACTACCCAGCTAGAAACTCGAAATATAAATAATAAATCGACTAAATGCAATACTAACAATAATAAACGGAAATTAATGGATCACGAGTATGGAGATATAAATCAACGACGGCTACAAACAGAAAGGGCAAGATGCATTGAAGAGAAACTTGCGACTACGATTGCTTGAAAGTTGAAAATATGGGATCAATGGACGAAATGATTCAATGTCGTGTAGGTGGTCGAAATATCTCGATGATGATTGACTCTGGTTCACAGTTTTATCTTCTTACCAAAAAGATTGGGAAATGCTTCAGAGCAGTGTGGCAGTATTGCCAAACGTAAGAACCCATTCGGTCAATCAATTCAAGGCATATGCAGCGAATCAGTTGCTTAGAGTATTATTTATGTTTAAGCTAACATATTTTTTCAAAAGGGTCCAGAAATTATCGCCACATTTTATGTAATCGAGAATGTAAAACAGTCACTATTGGAGCGTGATACGGCAATAGAACTTAATTTCAAAAACTTAGACTAAGTTCAGATTGTGTTAAGATTGAGCCATTCCCAAAAATAAAGAACATAACCATCAAAACAGCAGTAGATTCCACACTGAAACCGATTCAGCAACCTTTGCGGCAAATATCAATAGCGCTTGAGGGAAAGGTAGATGAGAAAGTAAAAGAGGCAATGATACAAGATATAATAGAATCAGTATTTCGACCAAGTTAATGGATTCCGCCAATTGTTCCCGTCTTCAAGAAACACGGGGAAATACGTCTGAGCTTTGACATGCGATGTGCCAACCAGGCTGTACTTCGTGAGAACTATCCTTTACCAACTTTTAAAACGTTTATGATAAAACTACGAGGACCCAAATTATTCTCCAGGTTAGGCTTCAAATGGGCATACCACCTGTATTAATGCTTTAAATTATACCGACGACGCTGTCATTATTTTTGGGAATACAAAAAAGAACACAATGAGGCTGTGGAAGAAAGAAACAATGTTTTGCTTAATGACGATAAAAGCGTACGGCGTGTTAAAAAATTGAAATTTGTAGGGCATGTGCTTTCTGATAATGGAATATCTCCTGATAGGGACAAAATTCAAACAAGTATGGGATTTCGAGCTCCTCAAACAAAAGAGAACATACGAAGTTTTTTGAATCTTGCGACTTACATAAGTAAATTTAATCCCGATATGGCACTTGTTTAGGTTGTAGAAAGATTTTATTACTATTTGGGGGGACTACTTGAAGCCATATTTAAACCAACCTCAAAGCCACCAGAGAGAATAGGACGATGGTTTTTAAGGTTACAATATTTTATATTTTACATATTAATAGGGACTTGTATTATCATACCAAATAATGATTATATATACCAGCGGTCGGGGAACCGGGGTAAATTACCCCAAATGGGGTAAAAATGAAACTTTTGTGGGTAAAAAATATTACGTTTTTATCTTTTTAAAAACGTTTAGAATATGAGTTCGTTGATTACGAACAAAATAAAAACAAATATGTGTTTATTTTCAATTAAAGTATTTATTGTTCACACTACTTTTGTGTGCCACCGTTACAACTTGATCTTGTTCGCTATTCTTCTCTGTTCACGCTTAACGAATACAATTCCTAGTAATTATTTTTCTCTGCTCACACCCTTTGCGTAAGCCTTATGCTGTAAGCAAAAACTCTTGTACGTTAACACTTATATAGAGGAGATCCTCAAACCACTACTTCACACAAGCTGACTGAATTATAATTAACTCGTCGGTTGCTTTGTCTTGCCTTTTTATATGCGGACGAAATCAGTGGAATGAACTTTCTTGAAACGGAAGGTTATTGTTCTCGCTCTCTCAAAAATTCTATCGCGACTACATTGTTGTTTGTGTATCTGGTTGACATTGGTTGTTTGTTGTTGCTTTTTCTCATACTTGTCCATTTTATAACTAATCATCGATCGAGGTAAGCCACAATTTGAAAATTTAATTCGAGTACTTTACAACTATTTGCTGTCTCCCTTCAGATGGCAGCAAATAGAAAAAGAACATACCAAGACGAATTCCTTAATTACGGTTTTAAACAAATAGAAGACAATGGTACAATGAAACCACAATGCGTTGTATGTATGCTACAATGTGCCAAAATCAATTCCAAAACGTTTACAGATCGTTCTTGAGAAGAAAGGATATGCCACAAAGTATTAATTGTCGTCCTTTGTCATTTTTAGCAATGGTGCTCTTATTTGTCCGATTATGCGTTGAGCGCATAAAATTGAGTTAATTTCATGTTTCTTTATAAAATTACCTTTATGATGAAAAATGTTTTAATTTTTTTATTAATCTGAAAGTCTGAAATATATAGTGTAAATATAAGCAAAAAAACATATATTTAATATATTCTTTTTAAGTTTTAAGCGCGTACATATCAGACAAATGCTTGTCCGATTATGCGATGGAGCCACTGTATTTCTGTAACTTTTGTTTATCGTTAATGTTAAACGATATTGGGTTGTTTCCATTTGCATAGCAATATGAAGCGTTGCCAGAATGATAATTTTTTAACTAAATATGATTTGAAGATCTTTCTCCAAAAAATATGATTTTTTTTCCAAAAATATGATTTTTTTAATCAAGCCTTTTATGTTTCAGATAAGTAATTAATTACAGTTTCGGTTGTGTTTTATGCATTGTGTGGATTAATCCAATTAAGGTACAAATGCACAAAAATGCAGCTTTTACATAACGCAAATCAGTAGCAATTAACTTGCACTGTGTAAAAGCTCTATTAGTAAAACTACCAAAATATATACACACACTCACACAAATACGACGTATCTTGCGAAGTTCGAAATTTGAAAAGGTATCGGAACATTTAGAATATAAACCAAAAAAGATGTTACATCCGGCACAGACTAGATGGTTGTCTTTAGAGGCAGTTGTAATACGAGTTCTTGAACTGGTGGTCTAATGGGTAGTGTGTTGGCTTATTACACGAAAGCCCCGGATTCGTATCCCAGGTCAGACATCAAAACGAAAAATATTTCTTCGGCGACTTCCCCTCAGCAGATTTCTGGCAAAGACTCTGAGAGTAAAAATTGCCATGAAAAGCTTCTCAAAAATCTGTCGTTCGGAGTGGACTTTAAAACTGTAGGTCTCGCCATTCATGTATAAAAAATTAACGCAGGTCGAAATCCCATCTGAAAGGTTGTAATGGCCAGTTATGTATGTATGTAATTTTGTAAAGTCAATGTATGCAAACACTGATTTCAAAATGGAGGAAAATATTGAAAAAAATACTTTCTTTTTAAACGCTGAAGATGTATATTTAGGAATATTTGTAAAAAAAAAAAGATTTCCGAAACAAAATTTACCTATAGTTACCTTCAATTCACTAATTACTACGTTTCGTTTTGTAAATAATTAACCAAACGTTTTAATTTTAAAGATACTTTTTTTTATTATTTTGTTTAATGGTATATTAAAAAATACTCTTAAAAAATTTACAAATTTAATATATAATTATCATTACAACATTTATCCTATTGCTTCTTTTTTCTTTTTTAAATACTGTTATTAATTCTTACAAATTTTACAATTTCTCTCTTTACAATATTTATATTAGTTTAATTTTTCATACAACTGGGCAGCATATTATATAATTTTAGTCCTTTAAAAAATAGTGACCTTTGCATTAATGTTGTAAAATGAAATTTACAACATTCCTCAGGCTATACGGTTGTGCATCCCCAACATACTGCATCTGTTCAGTTAAGTAGGCAGGTGCATTTCCAATTTTCATTATTGGTATGAAATTTAGAGCGTTCAGTGCCAATCTTTTCTTTATGTTCAGCCATTTGAAATAGTCCGTTCTATTCCAGCGTATCTATTACATCTTAGGATTATGCGTATAGTTTTGTTCTGTAAGTTCTGCAATCTATTTGTTTGAGTGTCCGTGCAGCAAGTATACAAAATTGTTCACCCGTATTCGAAATGCGATTTTATTATTACGTTATAAATATTTATCGCCGTCAGTATCGATAATTCACTTCTTTTTCTTCTGAAAAAAACCTGTTTTTTTAACTATTTTTTACATATGTATTCTATGTGTTGTTTCAGTTTCTTTATCAATTATAAAGCCAAGATATTTAATTTCCTGTACCTTTTCTATTATCTCATTGTATATTTTAAATATTCTATCACTGCTCATATTGATTTCCATAATTTTCGTCTTTTTTCATTCAAATATATTTTATTCATTTTTAATCAATGATTAACATTAATTTATCATAATACTCCTCAACCGAAGCTTCTTCAGCAAATATTAAAGTGTTCCAAAATATTCGGCATATCGTTTATACATATTATAAACAATAACGCTTCATGTATTGAGTCTTGAGATACTCCATATTCTACGTTAATTTTCTGCGATATCTTATCATTTACTTTAGTCATTTTTCTTCGTGTGAGATAAGAATGAAACCACTTTAATTTAATGTCATCATGATCTCCCTGTCAATATATCTTGGTTATTTGTTATTACGTAATCTATTATTGTGCATGAATTTCTCGTAATTCTGGTATACTCGTTGGTGATCTGCTTTAGTCCGTTATCATTAAACACACTTTCTAATTTACTTTTATAAGTGATATTTTTGCACCACTCTATGTTAAAATCTCCAACTATTATAATATCACAGTCATTTTCACAAATATCCTCTATTCCATTTTCAAATGTTTCACAGAACTCATTTATTTTGCCACTCGGCGATCTATAAACTGCAATAACCATGAATCTTGTCGTATTGCATTTAGCCATGTAACCGCTTATCCAAAATTTCGATTCATTAACAATTTCACAAATATTAGTTACTTGCCATACATTCCTAAAATACACCGCCACTCCTCCTGTTCTCTTTGAATTTGACAATGTTATATATTGATTGTAATCAGTCAGTTGAATCTCGTTTTCTTCTATCTCCTTAGTTAAATGGGTCTCAGATATAATTATAATTCTGGTCCTTCAAATGTTGCTATTTGTTCCGATTAAAATTATTTAATAGTCCTTGTATGTTCGTATAAATTCCATGTATATAAATTGATTGTTAACAAGTTAGCCCTATCCTTCTCTTTTTCATATTCAGTTTATTTCTAAACACTTCACAGTCTTTGCTTGAAACAACATGGTTTTCATCAAGTCCCAAGTTAAATTTTTTATTTGCTTTGACACAATTTACACATTTAACAATTATTTCTTCTTTACATCCCATTGAATTATGCTTTCTATGGCATTCAAAACATATCTCCACATTTTTACATTCATTCGCTTTGTGGTTGTATCCTTGACATTTAAAGCATCTTATATCTGTACCGTCAAATACTCGGCATTTTTCCCAACCAATGTTTACTTTTTTGAAAAATCACTTTCGTATATGTTTCTCTATCTATTATGATTTTAACATTGTGTATAATTCTGTTATTTTTTATATTTAAAGAATTTTATTTTTTTAATTTCGCAATCTCTAAATATCGTATTTTGCATTTTCAATTTTTCTATTAGTTTATTTTCACTATATTTGAAACTCATATCCGTTACAATTATTGACATCTCATTTTCTTTCGGAATCTTTATATCATAACTCTGGCTCATTTCGCTTTGTATCGCATTTCTTATCTTTTCGCGTTCATCGTTATTCTCGCTTTGGATTACAATTGTTCCATTTTTTCGATTTTCAATATTGGTTATTTTTAAATCTATTGGATCTACCTTATTGTTAAGATCCTCTTTTGTTTTTTCTATTTTCTGTTTTTTTTCGTTTTTACAACTAATGATACCTGCTTTTTAATTTCTGGCAACATCGAATTTTTACTGCTTCCACATATGAAATTTTATTTTGTTTATCATTTGTTTCTTTTATTGTTTTCTTTATTTCGTTACATATCTTTTCATTATTTTTCTCTATAGTATTACAGTTACCGTCAAAATAATAGCACCACTTATATGTTTAATTTTCATTTATTTATTCTGTTTTTATGTGTGCATATATTTCTCCATAACTTTACAGTCCCGTTACTAAAAGTGTACTCTCTTAGAAATTTATTACTTTTTTTGTAAATAAACAAGTGTATTTAAGAAAATGCGATTAAAAGCGTAACAAGTCGATTTTGGATCTGTCAAAATAATAGCACCAATATTCTAATTCGTTAAAAAAAAATAAACGGTGCATCAAATTTTAATAAAATTAATTTAAAACGGTAAGTATTTGTTTGTATTATTAATAATTAAACAGAGTTTTTAAGATTTGTGCCATTAGGATTTAAATAATGGGCCGTGCGAAACATTGTACGACTGAAAAACGCAAGCTCATAAAAAAGTTGTTTTCCGATGGGAAAACATATTCTCAAATAAGAAATGTATTTGGATGCTCCAATAAAATGATCAGAAATGCCATTGCATACACATATAAAGTTGAAACTCGTGGACGTAAAACCGTGACGCCTCCACTAATGGTAAAACGAATAGTTCGCCAAATAAAAAAGACTGCATTTATGTCGGCTGCAGAGATAAAAAAAGAATTAAATCTGTCAGTAAGTACTGAAACCATATCTAGAAGACTTAGGGAGCACAATTTGAAAGCACACAGCCCAAGAAAAGTACCTCTTTTGACACCAAGGCATGTGGCAAATAGATTAAGGTTTGCTAAAACTCACATAGATTGGCCTGTTGAAAAGTGGTGTAATATTCTTTGGACTGATGAGTCCAAAATTGTTTTATTTGGTGGAAGGGGATCTCGATCCTATGTAAGAATACCTCCCAATACGGAATTCAATCCAAAATTTACAACAAAAACCGTAAAACACGGTGGTTCTAGTATTATGGTACGGGCTTGCTTTTCATACTATGGTGTAGGACCCATTTACCATATTAAAACTATAATGGATGCCACGGAATATGTAAAAATACTGAATGAAGTGATGCTGCCGTATGCATCTGAAGAAATGCCACTGATTTGGGTCATGAAACAAGACAATGACCCAAAACACACTAGCAAAATAGCCAAAAAGTGGTTTCAGGATAATAGAGTTACTTTAATGGAATGGCCAGCACAGTCTCCAGATCTGAATCCCATTGAGAATTTGTGGGCAGACGTAAAAAAGAAGGTTTCAGAAATCAAACCGACCAATAATAATGACCTTTGGATCACTGTACAGCATGGGACTCCATTACCGTAGAAAGGTGCCAGAACTTAGTAAATTCAATGGGAAGACGATGCTCAGCTGTTATTACCAACAAGGGTAACGCTACAAAATACTAAAAATAATGTGTAAGCCTAACTCAACATAAAAGTACTAAAATTAAAAGTATTAATTATTTATTACCATTTTTCTTACAGATAATAATTGAGCGGTGCTATTATTTTGACACGCCATTTTTTGACTTTTTTTGGAAAAAGTTATTTTTTTTTTAGGAAAATGAATTTAAATACTTTTGTTTTTTTCTTTAACATATTTTTAACTTATTTTTAAGTTATATAACCCAATATATAAACAATATTTTTGATTAAAATAAGTTTTATGATTTATTAATGAAAAGGTAAGTGAGTGGTGCTATTATTTAGACAGCAGCTGTATACATATCCTTGTTTTTATTTTCATATTCGTTTTTACGCGCAATCAATCCTCTTTAATCTATCTTCATACCTTCTCTCTATTGCTTCCAAGAGCTGTTTCAGTTCATTCTCGTTTTGTATTTCTTTAAAAAAAAATCAACATTATGGATATACTGGATGCACTTATGACACAAAAATCTAATTAAAGCATTAGACTCTAGAATTCTTGCAGAGTACAGAGTACAAGGCCTAAACACTTTATGGCACAATGCCAAAGTTTGCTACACACGCCTGAACACCTAACACCTGTTTCACCCCGTATTGTTCCTTTGCATTTATGGCTCTCCGCCATTGTAAATTTTTACTGTATTAAGTTATTTAATTATTATGCGTTGTTTTTCGGTTTGTGATTTCATATGTTTTTTGTTATTTTATAATCTACGAGTATTTTAATTTTATTTTTAATATTATTTATTGTATTTTTGTATGTCAATATTTAGATAACTGCTGCTGACAAACGGTTTACACAACGGTTCAAAAAAAAAATACTTCCTTAAACGAAATGTCATCTATTTATCCACATATAATTATTATTAAGAAAGGTCTTCATTGTCTCCACTAATAGAAAGATTACCAAATTTAATTAATGAAAATGATTCTCAAAACCTAGACGATGAATATAGATATAGATACAGTTTGTCAAAAAAATCTTTGCACAGACCAAAAAAATGTAAAATTTGATCTTCATTCAAGAATTTCATCAACAAATTCTTTATATATTTTTTTATTTTTGCACTCATTCTATAACTGTACTTGTCTACGACCATATGGCACCAATAGTTTCCTAATAGTAACATACATTACAATAATAACAACAACAAAAGAACATTACTCAATCTAAGAAGTGTCAAAAAAATCTTTGCATATTGAATGAAGATAATAAAAAAAATTATAAAAATATGCCCTTATTTTCCAAAAATGTTGCGCATTTTGAGTTTTTTTTCAAATGAGATGGAATGTGAAAGGGGTAAATAACGTTTTAGAAATGAAGGGATCGTTTTTATGTAACAAGTGTCCTTATATTTGAATACAAACAATGCCAGGAAAACGAGTTTCCAAAAATATTATACAATTGGGCTATTTCAACTACTACAAAGGCAAATCTGCCAAGGAAATCGGATCAGGACTGTATATAATGTTAAATCCCGTGCTGAAAAAGAAGGAGGACCAGATTTAAAGGGATCTACAGACAGTCCAAAAATGATGATGCAGCGAGTTGAGAGAAAAATTATTAGAACCGTGTATGATAGACCACAATCCAGTACGAGATGATTAGCTCTTCAAGTTTAAAAAGTCTTTGGGTTACGTGTTTTCCAAGAAACCATTGGAAATGTTCTTCAAAAACACAAATATTCTTCAAAAATGACTAGTAAAAAACTCTTGCTGTCAGCACAAAATGTCGAAAAGATATTAAGATTTCCCACCGAATACATTTCACTTCCTCCGGAGTACTGGGACGATGTTATTTTCTCAAATGAGACGAAAATAATGCTTTATTATCATGACGGACCGCAGAGTTTGGCGTAAGCCTCTGAAAGCACTAGAAAATAAAAATCTTATTCCTACAGTTAAGTTTGGAAAACTTTCTGTAATGGTATTTGGCTATATATCCAGCAAGGTAGTTGGTGTTTGGATGAAATAATGATTCAGAAAGTACATCTTGATATTTTATAAAATGAACTGACCGCCAGCTTCAAGAAATTTCGTTTTATTGAGACGGTTAATCCGAATAAATTTAATCACAAGTACTATCAAGATAATGATCCTTAAAAAAAATTTTATTTATGTAACTCTAGGTTCCTTTGCAACTGCACCAAAGTTATTGTTACTCTTGCCCAAAGTCCTGATATTAACCCTATCGAAAATTTGTGGGTTCATCTAAAGAAAAAGGTAGGGAAAAGATCGCCCACAAATAAAAACGATTTGGTAAAGTTGATCAAAGAAAAGTGGGGTTTTGCCATTGGAATATGACATTTCGAAGATTATTCAATCCATGAGAAGGCGTCTGCAAGAATTAATTGAAGCTCAAGGTGAACCCACAAAATATTAGAACTATAAATTTAAAAAAATTGGAAAAGTCTTAATATTTTATCAAGTGTGCAAACATTTTTTTGACAGCAGTAAAATTGAGTTGGTTTTGTTTTTTAATAATTTACATTAGAATATTTTCATTGTTATAAAATTTTTTTTAATTATTATATTAACAAAACATATGTTTATAAAATCCTGTTTGAAAAAATTTAAAATTTTGATTATTTATATTAGAAATCAATGAATTTTTCTAAGTTTTCTTAATTTTTCTCTATGTGCAAAGATTTTTTTGACAAACTGTATATTTTCAAACCTTGAAGATTTTTAGCCAGAGTTACTAAAATAACACGTGTTGATTTAGTTTTTCCAACATTGACGAAATTTGTGTCCAGTATACTTTGTCTTCCCAGTTAATCTGCAAACGTCGAACGAATTTTTTCTATAGATAATTTAAATAATATTAAGTACGGTAACAGGCATGAAAATGCAACATTAGAAGGTATTTTGTTTACACAGGATTATGTACTACTTAAAAAGTGTTCCCGTTATAATCTTAAAATTGATGAAGAAATTGAAAAATAATATGAAACATACATACATGCATAATTAGGCATTACAACCCTTCAGTCAGGACTACTGACCTAGTTTCTCACACTACTTATGTTGTGTGTTAATTTTATACATAAGTGGCGGGACCAACAGTTTTAAGTCGACTCCGAACGACAGATTTTTGAGAAACTTTTAATGGCAATTATATTCACTCTCAGAGTTTTTGCCAGAAATCTGCTGAGAGGAAATTGCCGAAAAACTACTTCTTCTATTTTATTTTGATGTCCGGCCTGGAACTCGAACCCTGGCTTTACGTCTAATAAGCCAACACACTACCTACTAGACCACGGCGACTTCAATATGAAACCTTCCCAGTATTATAATTAAATTATTAAATTATACTACTAAAAGTTTTATAAACCTCTACTTTTGCAAAATGGCCTATTTGCCTTTTGAGAATTTTTTTTTATGCGCCCATTTTTAAGTCTTGTTTGTGGTCCATCTCTATAGAAAAAATTTGTCCGAACGACAGATTTTTGAGAAGCTTTTCATGGCAATTTTTACTCTCAGAGTCTTTGCCAGAAATCTGGTGAGAGGAAGTCGCCGAAGAAATATTTTTCGTTTTGACGTCTGACCTGGGATATTTTCTATATTTTTCGCCGTTTTAATCCCTTAAAAGCTAAAAAATTTCAAATCGTAAATAAAATTGCAGTTGATAATAAATTATCATACGCCGTTGCAGACGTAAGAAAGACGAGCTTTACGCAGGAATACGTGATTTTCATAAACAAGTCCCCTTATTTTCCACGAGCAGTATCCATTGTAGTAGCGATAGAACAGTGAAACATAAGCCACATTGCAACGATGCTCCAATGAAACAATGGAGTTGAAATACTATCATGATTAACGAGCTACAACGGCCTCTCATGTACACAGTCGAGAAGCCACAAAATAGACTTTAAGGGCCTACCCATACATGAGAGTTGTACTCCATTTTCGGTCGGTTATGAATGGTGTAATTTGTAAGTAGATCAGATGAAATAAAATATTTATTGCAACGTCTTAAGAAACCGTAGCGTTATGCCTTAAGCTCATCCATAGGTACCATTATGTGGAAATGTTATCGAGGGTGAAAATCTTCCGAAGGGTGCGAAATCAATATTCGGCTGGGTCATCTCTGAACAACTGCGAGACTACACTGGAAGCAGCTCGTCCTTACGACAAGACTTCAGAGAGTCGATTTCGCTTCGAAAAAAAGAAGCGTATTGTGTTGTGGGAGAAAGTGCTTCGGGAAATAAAAGCTATTAATGAAACTTTTCCATTTAGACAGGATGAAATAATAATCCATTTCAATAGCAAAGTGATTGCAAACAAGTGTTTCTAAACGTAAAAACATTGCAATGTGTTTTGATGTTTTGGAACTCGCCTATACTGTTCTGTAACCCAAACAATTTTACTTTCACACAAACAAAAACACTCAATTTTGTTTGTGTTTGTTGGTTAAAGAAAACACAAACACAAAAATAAGTGCTTTTGATTGTATTTTCCATATAAATAGACGCAAGTGAAATCCTTTATCCTGCAGAAACAGGACAGCCTACAGTTATTTACTTTTTGGTTCCACAATGAACCAATTAAGAGCATTATTATATTCATGTACAATGTCCTTTCAAATAGCTATCAAGAAAGACAACGTTCTTGTCGTTACTTATAAATTATAATTATTAGTTTAAATTCTTAGTTCAGTGTTAAACATGTATTTATCACATTTCAATACCTTTCTTCTACTAGTTTTATTTTCCCAATTGATGTATTTAGCACTTCATGATCATGATTAGCGACTGATACATCAAAATTGTTGTTATTACTTAGTCAATTATTGTATTATATGCATTATATTGCATTATATGAGCACCCCTTAAAGTGCACACTTTTTTGCCTCATTGAATACTCTAAACGATGAAAAAAGGAAAAAGCCATATAATGTTAACTGAATTTAATGTTTTTTTAATTTGAAACGTTAAAATTCTGTGTTTATTAGTTACGGGCATCCCCATTTTAGGTGTATATACAGTAGCGAGCACAAAAAATGCAACCTGTGCCATATGATCTTTAATAAGATCTGTTTCAAAATAACGGTAACTAATTTATCTATTTTCTTTTGCTGTTAATTCTTTCAATTATAAGTTTTCAAAGTAACCACAGTTTATTCCAAATTCTGCTTTAAAAAGTTAAATATTTTTAAATTAGTGAAAAAAGTGCAAATTTTTAGCGAGCAAAAAAAATGCAACATAATTAAAAAATAGTTAAAGTAAGTTATTTATTTAATTATAATTGAAAATTTCTTAAATAAGTTATACAACATGTGTTTTGTAATAGAAGCAGCTCTCAGCTGACAGCAAAACTACAATCATTAAAGCCTTAGAAGAAGGAAAATCCATGCGTGAAGTTGGACACCTCTTTGGTGTAAATCAATCAACCGTAAGTCGGATTTAATCTCGATTTTCCTTTAGAAATAGTGTGGAAAGGAAACCAGGTAGTGATAATCCTCGAAAAACTACCTCTCGCCAAGACCGCCAGATGATTGCACTGGTTAAAAAAGATCCACGAAAGACCGCAGTGGACGTTGCTAATTTCGCAAATGAGCAAATGGGAGTCTCTATAGGCATTCACACTGTTCGCCGTAGGTTGAAAGAGTCTAATTTGCATGGGAGACGACCCGCAAAGAAACCTCTCATCAGTGCAATCAATAAAAAGAAGCGCCTGGAATTTGCAAAACGTTACAAGGATTGGTCAAATCCACGTTTTCCCGTGATAGGGTAGGTCCCTTAACTCAAATCGAAGGAAAAATTGACACCAAGAAGTACTGTGAAATCCTTGGAGAACACATGCTTCCTCATCTGCGGGAAAAAATGCCTCCTGATAGCATATTAAAACAGGATAACGATCCAAAGCACTCAAGTCGCTTAGCTCGAAACTTTTTAAGCGACAATGATGTCAATGTTTTGGATTGACCATCACAGTCTCCCGATCTAAACCCCATAGAAAATCTATGGGAGCTATTAGATCGGGAAGTTAAGAGGAAACATCCGTCAAATAAGAGGCAATTAGAAGAAATTTTGAAAAGTGAATGGGAGAAAATATCCATTAACACATTAATAGCTTTAGTCGACTCTATGCATTCTAGGTTGCAAGAAGTCATAAAAAATAAGGGCTACGCCACTAAATATTAATTTAAAGATTTTTTTTGTAAGAATTACTATTTAATTTAAATGAACACATTAAAATTTATGCTGTTGCATTTTTATTGCTCCCATGAAATTCGCACTCTTTTTAATAAATGACATAATAATATACATTAATTAAAAATATTTACATAATGTTATTGATAATAATAGGTATAGGTATCTATAACCAAAGAAATATTTTGAACTGGTCACCACTTTTTTAAAATTATCGCACTTAAAGATAATTTTACCTAACATTACATTTTTTGTGCTCGCTACTGTATATATGTATGTTTTAGTACATCTGCATATTTATTCTGCATTTGAGATTTAGATACTGTAAAGAAAGTCTGTGAAGATTAAATTATAAAAAAATTCATAAATAATGATTTTTGTTTAAGAAATGATATAATTCTGCTTTAAAATTGTCGGTATTCGGAAATGTGACCAATTCGCAAAAGTGAACAACGCCAGTTTTAATTATTTCACATTAGTGTGAGTTACGTCAACCTCCCATTCCAATAACTCAGTATCGCTGCCAGTCAATTGCCAACAATAAAGTAGTTCAATAGTTCAACAAACTTAATTTTAATTATTAAGCAATATCAACTGTTTACAAAATTTTCTGTTTTTTGGATACCAAGTCATTGTGGTATTAATGACAATGAATTTGCTGATTGCGTAGCTAGAAGTTTCTTAGAAATATCCAATCATCCCAAAAAATTGGTATTGCGAATATATTGGGAGTGTTATGGTTTTGGAAATAAAACAAATGTTTTTAAAATGTTTATAAATGTATTTTAAGTTACAAATTCAAAACCAAAAGTGTAATGAAAATTATTTTTACAATTTGATATAAAATGTCTTTGAATCATTGTTATTTTATGTTTTCAATATTGCAAGTAAAAACGTAGCAAGTGTTTAATTACAATATTTCCCTTTGTTTTAAAAGCTTTTATAATCTTTCATCCAATTAGGAAGTTGACGGTTCCTTTTAGATCTGGGAACTTCTACATTATTCATTGAAGTTGATGGAACTGAGTCGAACTCTATTGAATCAGACGTGGAGTGAAATGACGATTCCTCTTCAAGTTTAATGTCTTCTTCAGTATTGTGATTATTTTCTAAAGATGATTGATTTAGTACATCTAAATTTGAATCTGATTTACAACCCTGACTTATTGGTAAAATGTTGTGTAAATCAAACATTTCCAATAATAATTGTGTTGAATTTATTCGATCTTCGTTACCATACCCCTTCTCTTAATCTGATTTGCATGCGAACGTATAAGTCTTTGTTTGTTTTTATCATTTACTAATACATTGTAGTTTACAGTTCCTATACGTTCAATAATTTCGCCTGCTACCCACATATATTTATTCGCTCTGAAAATTTGAGCATATACCTTCTCTCCTGCTTTGAAACTTCTGTCTTTCGCTCCATGTTTTCTGTTAAAAATTCTCTCTTGTTGAACATTCCGAGCAGTATGTATTGGGTGGTGCGTTTTCAGTAAGTCCAAAGTGGTTCTAATTTTTCGATTTAGAAACAGTTCTGCTGGAGATTTTGATTCTAATTTTGGCGTTGATCTATAAGTTTGAAGAAAAGTTTCCAAATTTTCGCGCGTTTTAACGTTCCAACAAATTGCTCAGCTTGACCATTAGATTGTGGGTGATATGGTGCAGATTTCAAATGCAATATTCCTCTGTTAAGAATAAAATTTTTAAACTTTGCTACCATTATCTGAAACAATGGTATTTGGATTTCCATATCTAGCGAACATTTCTGTAAGTTTTGAAATAATAGTTGCTGATGAAATATTTGATATTTCAAAAATTCCTGGCCATTTTGAAAAATCATCAATAGCTACAAAATAATATAATCCATTGCATGGGCCTGCAATGTCTATGTGAATGCGTTCCATAGGTTTACTTGTTAAAGGCCATGATTGTAAAGTATGTTTAACTAGCGCAGAACAAATCACAGCACATTTATGGCAGTTTCGTACATAATTAATAATATCTTCATCAATTCCTGGCCAGTAAACATAACTTCTTGCTAGTGATTTCATTCTTTCTTTACCTGGATTCCCTCTAACAATATGAAATGTCGACCATATATATATCTATGAAACTTTTTTAAATCAATGCAAGACCTTTTTTCTCAATTTGGGAATATTTTTGTTCTGCTGGTGTAAGTGTACGAGAAGCATGCGCAATAACTTTCTCTGACTTCTCTGGAAAAATATGGCAAATGAATGCATCAATACCTTTGCCTGATGCATCTGCTGGAACCTTAATTGGCAGTGAAGGATTGAAATGTGTTAACAGCAAATCTGATTGCAATAAGGTCTTAAAATCTTGAAATGCTTTCTGGCATGCGGAATTCCACTCAAATTTTGCGTTTGACTTCAATAAATTATCAAGTGGAGCTCTTAGATTAGCCATTTGAGGGATATATTTACCATAATAATTAATTGATCCCAAAAATGATCTTAGTTCTGATACATCTTTTGGAGCTGGTAATTTTAAAACAGTTTCGATTTTGTCAGGATCGGGCCGTAATCCATTTACTGACATTATATTACCAAGATATTTGACTTCTTTTGCGAAAAATTTGCATTTTTCAAATATGATGAGGTTTAAAAACCTTGTTGACGTTTTCTATGTGTTTTTCAACTGTAGTACCACCAATAATTATATCGTCAATGTATGCTGCTGCATCGTCTATACCAACAAGCATTGTATCCATGATTTGCTGAAAAGCACCTGGAGCACTATTTACACCGGGAGCTAAACGATTAAATGTAAACAAACCCTTATGTGTGTTGATTGTCAGAAGCTTAGCGGATTCTGGTGTGACATCTGTTTGTAAATAAGCATCAGAAAGATCAATATGAGTATATAAACAACTGTTAGCCACTTTTGGGCGGTGAAGTGGATATTTGTGAGGTTCTAAGCTATCATTTAATCCAGTTGAATAGTCCCCGCAAATGCGAATTTTACCATTTAGCTTTTTAATAGCAACAATGGGTGCTGCCCAATCTGAGAATTCAACAGGAGAAAGTATTCCTAATGACTGTAACCGGTTGATTTCGTCTTCTATCAATGGAAGCATTGCATATGTCACTGGTCTTTTGGCTCTAAAAACGGGTTTAGCATTCTCTTTTAGATGTAATTGTACTTTCATTTTAGTACATTTTGCTGGAATGTCCTGCAAAATATCTTCAAATTTATTTCTAATTTCGTATAACGTATTAGAATTGATTGCAGTCTGTGTAATTTGACAACAAATTTTACTTAAGGGTTGGTCCCAGATACCAAAAATATCGCACATATCAGTGCCAAATATTAAAAGCGTATCAAATTCTACAACTGACAATTTGCATACCCGTACTTCATCCTTTAGCCCGACCTGGCAATCAAACTCGGCTAGAAGCTTGATTTTATTATTGGAAGCACTCGTTACAAAACAATTTTTAAACTGTTTTCCTGGTTTACCCATTTTTATCCACAGGGATAAAAGTAGTAGTAGATAAAAGCAGTAGTTTAACATCAAACCCATTACTGTTTTGAATAGATACTAAAGGGTTGATATTAACTATAACGTATTTGCGCCTGGAAGCATGAGTTAACTTTTTGGCTTGAACTACATTCGATTTTGGAGAACTTGAACTATTCTTATATTTCTTGTTTTTCTTCTTATGTGAAAAGCTATTTGGTGATGAATTACTTTTACCTGTAGATTTGCAGTACCCTTCCTTGTGACCAACAATATTGCATTGATTACATTTGTGATTACGAAAAGAGCAAAATTTTGCGTAATGCATGGCACCACAATTCCAACGTGGTGTTTTTGGAATCTTCTTGTTGCCATCTTGTTTTGATTTTTGAAAAATTGATTACGTATTAATGGCATTAATGGACACTGGTGTGCTTTCTTCCACCATGGCAGTATCCTTTTTAAGATTTATTAGCCTTTGAGCACTGGTAACCAATTTGTTGATTGTTTGATTTGAATCGTCCTCAAGGATAGCTAATGATTTCATACGAACTTTCGAATCTGAATGAGATTGTAGCCCGCAAACAAAAACTAGACATTTGAATTGATCGGAATTCATTTCGGATAGTTTAAATTGTTCACATACTTCGTTAATGCGAGCCGCTTAAGATATTAAATCCTCATGAGTTTTGTTTACAGTCTGTAGGCATTTGTACCGTAAACTAAACACTGATTCTTGAGTGCCAAACATACCTTTTAGGATATTAACTGATTCTTCAAACGAAATATCCCTAACATTCTTGGGTAGAATGTAAGCAGCATATTTTCCGTAAGCAACAGGATTTAGTTTCCTCATCAAGAGTCTCACACGGGCTGCGTCATCTAAATTTTTACCATCCACCAGAAATATGTCTTCATGACGGCTATACCACACGTTAAATGTGATGGAATCTTCTGGATCAAAATAGAATTCGGCTATACAATTCGATAATTTATCCATTAATTCCTCTTGATGTGTCGAAACACCCAATGATAATCTTGATAAGATTTCTCTTTGTTTTTGAAGTAATTCAAGACTTTTAGGATCTGTAGGCATTATCCTCGTCGCCACAATTTTATGTTATGGTTTTGGAAATAAAACAAATGTTTTTAAAATGTTTATAAATGTATTTTAAGTTACAAATTCAAAAACAAAAGAGTAATGAAAATTATTTTTATAATTTGATATAAAATGTCTTTAAATCATTGTTATTTTATGTTTTGAATATTGCAAGTAAAAACGTAGCAAGTGTTTAATTACAATAGGGAGTAAAAGTTTATATTGTGAATTAGTGATAAATGCGGTATAAACAAATATTTTTTATTCTGAATTACTTCTCAAAAATTTTGCAAAGTAAAATAGATATATTAAAAAAATGAGTAGAGTATATCCTCGTTTTTTTTGGTGCTGGAAGAAGAGAAACAATCCATGGAAAAGTTCCAGAGATAAGCTATTCGAAATGAATTGAAGTATTAACAAGATTTGAAAGAGTTTTATGTCCTCAGTGGATAGTGTGGGCATCTTCTGAGGAAAAGAAAGAGATTGTAAAGTGGTTTTACACAAAATACAATTTCTAGGTGTGGGTAGTTTAGACGGCATACATGTACGAATCATCACATCGTCACAGAACCGACATTTATACTTCAACAGAAAAGGCTACAACAGCCTAAAAGTTGCGATTGTAAACATATAAGTAATAGATTTAAGTAATGTAAATACGCTCATGTGGAATGTAAAAGTAAAATAAAGAAAAGAATTGATCGTACTTCACTTGTCGATCAACCCCCAAAACCCGAAGATACGTTCATAATTAATTTTTAATTAATTATTGAATATTTTATTAATACCCCTTCATTTCATATCTCGGCTTGAATTAATATATTTTGTTTAATTACCCTGCACCTCCCGGAACATTTGGTCCTATTCGAACAGGATATCTCAATGCAAAATATTTTAATTTAAGTCTCTCGTTGCAGGATCGTTTAAAGAGACCGCCATATTGGCCCCAAATTTTAAATTAAAATTTTGTTTTGCGACAACACCCCCTTCCCCAAGTACATACATACAACATAATATATAATTTTCAAGATATGTAATTTGAATTTATTTATACAAAAGTGAAGATATTATTATTTGAAACAGAGAACGGTTTGATTGGTTAATTTTGAATTTTGAATACAATCACAAAAAACGAATCTCATGTTGACAGTACAAATCAATTCCGTAAAGCAATACATGCCATGATTCACAAAACGGAGTGTAATGAAAAATGCTTGCATTGCATGGCGTCTACAAATGTAAACGAATACTCCCAAAAGCAACGAATACTTAACGATTGGTAGGAATGGTTTCAATGCTGATCGCACATACATTGCCAAATAAAAAAATAAACAAACTGAAAGATGTCTTGTTTTCACAAAATAGCCTGTGGAAAAAATATTACCGTTTGTTTTATTGAAGGATAAGAACATGTGTTTTATTGTTGTAGAAATGAAACTATGTACATCGATTCATTCACTCAAACCAACGAATACTGGACGAATGGTGTGCATGTTTTTAGTTATTTCATGTGGCATTGAATTATTTCGTTGCTTTATGAATAACGTCATAACAAAAAGGGAATGTAAAGTAGCAAACAGTAATAAGGAGTGATTAAACAAACGACAATGCATATTTTTATTATTGTCGAGTAAAAGCAATGAATTTGCGAATTGTCAGCAAATGTGAATGGTCTCTGTCTGTTCTCTGTTTTAAAAATAGTGTAAAGAATATAGTGAAAATTGAAAGTGCGTTGTCATTGTCCGAAAGCAATAAATACAAACGAGTGCATTGGTGGTGTTGCTTTATTTTGTATCTTGAAGAAGTGCACAAGTGTTGTTTTTTATTTTGTTTACTGCCTTTGTAAGTAAACTGTTTATTGCTTTCTACGCGAAGTTATCAATTTTTACTAAGCCGGTGTTAATAATTTTATTATATTCTTACACTGAAGTAAAAATAATTTGAACTATTCATTTGGAAAGAGTTGGAAATATTTTTAATTATTTTATATATTAATTTATATATTATTTTATTTTGTATACTATACTATTTTATATACCATTTGCCAATTTTTAATATTTTCGATTTCGAACGTTATTTCGTTGTTCGGTTGAAAGCATTTTGTTCTTTTCTTAAATTTCTCGTGTCGGAATTTCGCGTAATAATCGTAGCGCACTGCGTTTGTTTTTCTTTCCTTCTGAGAAAAGTTTTTGTGACCTTTTGGAAAGTCTTGTAACTATTTAACTCGGTTTATTGAAAGGAAGGTCCCCTATCGTTATAAAATGAAACGTAATTTGAGGAATTTTACTAAGTATTTCCACCGTTTCGCGGATTTTGAAACTTTTATTCGAACTCTTTCGCAAGAGGGACATTCGGTTCATTCCCTCGTCACTCATCGGCTAGAACTGATTCGTTTATGGTAGGTCTTCCGCGATAGCTACGAGGACCTTCTAGAAACTGCCGAGGACACTAAGGTGTCGACGAAGGATGTCAAGGTAAAGTATATGTCGGGGTATACTTTATACTTCGAAGTGTTGTCGTATCTTGATGGGTTAATTGATAAATTTAAATCGAAATCCGCGAACCTCTCTCGTAGTAGTATCCCAATACACCTTCTCCCGTGTGACACTCAAACACTTTCTGGGGATTACGCTTCATGGCCTACTTTTAGGGGCATGTTCTCGGCCCTTTACGGAAGAAAATGTATTATCTGTTACAGAAAACGGAAGGTGAGGCGAGGATATTATACGAACTTGCCCTATTACCAATGACGGCTTTGACATGGCTTGGCGAAATCTGGTAGAGCGGTGCGAGAACAAGCGAGTACTGGTAAATTCCCAAATAAAAACTTTGTTCAATCTTTCTGTTATTGAAAGAGAATCAGGACCTGCAATAAAACAATTGCAGAGGACAATCAATGATTGTATAACTAATTTGTCCTTGCTCGGGATTGAGACAAAGGATTGGGACATCATATTCGTGTATATTTGTTCCACACGCTGGCCTGAGAACACTCTTGGCCTTTGGGAGCAGTCCCAGGGCCCTAATTGGTCCTTGCCGAAGTGGAGTAGCATGAATGAATTTTTGACTGCAAGATATCGAACTTTGGAGTCTGTCTCTGACATTATTGGCAGTTACAACCCGAACCCAGCGAGTAGTCGTACTCGGAATTTGAAAAATTCTCCTCAGGAGAATCGGAAGGTTAAGAGTTTTGGAACGACAGTGACCCCTACTATACTCCCGAAAAAAATGCTCACTGTGTTCGGATAATCACCCCATTCGATTGTGCTCCACATTCCTTAGGATCTCGGGTACCGAAAGTATAAATGTTGCCAAAAGGAACAAGTTTTTTACGAATTGTTTGGCGATCTCGCATGAATTTAGAAGATGCCAAAGCTCTAATGTTTGTTATAAGTGCAAACAAAAGCATCATTCGCTGCCCCTAGTCATTCTCGACTCAAATCCGAAAATAATTCGGTAACCCCCGCGACATCAAGTCACCCCGCTGCAACTTCTGAGCATACTTCTCGTTTTGAGCAAAATTTGACGGAGAAGCCATCAACTTCTGCCGAAAGTCGCTCGTTTAGAAATTTCTCACTTGGACTTGAATGACCAGATCACCCGGTTCTGGGAAGTAGAAGAAGTTCCTAAATTTAAGAAAGTTTCGGCTGAGGACAAATTTTACGAGGACTTGTACCGTCGCACTACCACTAGATCCGAATTTCCTGTCAGTATGAAACTTGTTTTTTCCCGGAAAATGGCGCTTTCACAATTTACACGGAATGAGGCGGGATTACTGAAATCCCCAGAGACTAAGAATCAGTATGACTCTGTTATTGGGGAGTATTCTACCTTGGGTCACATGACAAAGGTAAACGCGGATTGCGTTCAGACTCCCATCTCTAACTATTACTTGCCACATCACGCTGTATTTAAACCCGATAGCACTACCACGAAACTTCGTGTAGTGTTTAATGCCATAAGCCCGTCCTCAAACGGTGTTAGCCTTAACAATTTCCTCCACCGCGGACAAATTTTGCAGGCTAACCTCACTATCCTGGTTTTGCGTTGGAGGCTGTTCAGATACGTCTTTAATTCCGATATAGAGAAAATGTATAGGCAGATACTGATCAGACCGGCTCAGGCACGTTTTCAACGAATATTATTTCGTCGAAACCCCGGGGAGGATATGGAAGGTTATGAATTAAGGACTGTGTGAACTGTGCCCCTTACTTGGCAATTAGAACTTATTAGCTGATGACTGTGAGTCAAGCTACCCGTCCGCGTCCACCATCTTGCGTACTCAAATGTACGTGGACGATATTTTGTGGGGTGCATATTCTATTGAACTATGAATTCATTTACGTTTTGAAGTCGGCTGGTTTCTTATTGCGGAAATGGACTTCTAATGAACAGAGTCTTATTCGAGACTTACCTCGAACATTTATTGGATTTCAATTTTTTGAAATTCTCGGATGCTAGTACTGCTAAAACGTTGGGATTACGTTGGAACGTGAGCTTGGACACATTCTTCTTCAAGCCATCTCCGACGCCCGATATTACCCAAGTCACCAAACGTTCTGTCCTTTCTCAAATAGCCAAGCTATTTGACCCTGTCGGGTGGCTCGCCCCCAAAATAATTGTCGCTAAGATTCTTATGCAACAAATTTGGAAAGACAGAACCGAATGGGACGATTGTTTGAAACCCATGACGAATTTGTCGATGACTACCCTTGCATCGGACGGATTAACATCCCCCGCTGAGTTAATTTTAAACCTGAGTATGAAGTACAACTTCATGCATTTTGTGATGCTTCTGAGAAAGCATATGCTGTCACCCTTTATAGCAGAATCAAAACCCCGTCGGGTGAAATATTCACTCATTTACTCGTTGCCAAGACAAAGGTTGTGCCTATAAAGCTGCAAACCTTAGCCCGTTTACAGCTTTGCGGTGCAACACTGGCAAATGGTACATTCGCTCTTCACAGAGTTGAATTTTACCAATTCGGAAGCCTTTTATTGGACAGACTCGACAATAGTTCTGTCTTGGTTTCAAAAACTCTCGTGCCATTGGCCAACTTTTGTGGGGAATAGAGTTTCGTATGTTTTGGATACTGTTGGCACCGATAATTGGAATCATGTCGAATCACATCATAACCCGGCTGATCGGGCTAGTCCAGGTATGACAGCCAGGGAACTTATCAATTTTGACATCTGGTGGAAAGGCCCTACTTGGCTAAGTCTGCCACGTTCAAAATGGCCAAAGTCAAGTCAAACTATACTCAGCTTGAAACACGATTGGTTCAAGTGAACCTTAACACGACCACGCCCATGGAGGAATTTTGCGCAAATTTTCTGGTTTGCCTCGTGCACTACGAATGTTGTCGTACATTTTTCGTTTTTATCACTCGGCTTATAAAACCTACCGGTTATCTCATAAGTACTTGTCCGTGGAACTCACTCAAGATGAGATCAGTTTCGTGAAGCATCGGTTGATTGCTTTATGTCAAAGTTCCCATTTTCCGGAGTACTCGACTTTGAAAAACGGAGCTACTTTGTCTCGTAAGAGCTCTCTCCTAACCTTCAACCCTTTCATCGACTCTAGCGGTTTGTTAAAAAGAGTCAATGGAAGACTCTCCCGATCACCAACTTTGACATACGACGAACGTTTCCCAAAACTACTCCCCTACAATGGTCAATTTACTCGACTGTATCTGGAGCAACTACCCAAATGCTCAATACACGCAGAGCTTTCTCTAATGTTGCGCCCCATGAGACAGGAATTTTGGGTCCCTAAACTGAAAACACTTATTCGAACCGTCATTCATAACTGCAAGATCTGTACGATCTATCGGAAGAATTTGGGTCAACAAATTATGGCTGTGCTGCATCCGGAGAGAACCACCTTTACTCGCCCTTTCACCCACACTGGCCTAGATTTCGCTGGGCCTTTCGAAATTAAGTCATATATTAGACGTGACTGCCGAGTCACTAAAGGATATGTGCTAGTGTTCGTGTGCTTTGCTACAAGAGCAATTCATTTGGAAGCAACCAGTGAGATATCAACGGACTGTCTTTTGGCAGCGTTTGATCGTTTTTCCTCTCGAAGAGGAACCTGATTTCTCGATGGAATCACTCAACTACGCTAATAGGTGGCGTAAATTGAAGGTTATTCACCATTTGTTTCCGCGTCGGTGGAAGGACGAGCACTTGGTTGAACTCCATTAGCGCAACAAATGGAAATATCCCTAGCGCGATTTCGCGATTGACGATTTTGTTGTCATTCGGCATGATAACTTGCCTCCAAACGAATGGAAGCTCGGTCGCATCTCTCGCGTGTACATCGGTTCCGATTCTAGAGTATGAGTGGATGATGTTCGAACTTCCAATGGCGTTCTAACGCGGCCTACTGTGAAACTCGTACTGCTTCCTAACCCGAATCAGAACTAATTCGTTCTTTTTTTTCTGTGTCTGTTTTATCCTTTATTTACAGATGTCCGTAGTTGCACCCCGAAGACTAACAGTCGAACGTATAGAAAATCGAAGTCTGGACGAAGTAATTGCCGGGTCAACATCTAATTGCCGATTATGCAAAGGCAATCATACGTTGCAAAGGTGCCCAGCATTCCGCCGATTAAAACCCTATACGCGATTGGGAGTCGTTAGGAAATACAAATTTTGCATAAATCGCCTGGCCCAATCGTACTTTGTAGAAAATTGTAGAAGCAAAGAGAGGTGCATGGAATGTCTGGGACACCATCACACTTTGCTGCAACTTCGGCCTCATGAGAGCAAAAACCCTCAACAACCACGCAACTATAACCACAAAGGAGCTAAGGCCTTCAAGGCCAACAACAGGAGCGCAACCCGCAGCCAAGCTCCTGAGTGTTCCTGCCGTTCCCGAAGCAATAAGATGGACAACACTGTAGTTGCTGCACTTAACACTGCCGGGACGACAATTGTTATCAATGTCGTCAGTAAATAAATTTTATTATTCCTTGTTGTTACCTACTTTTCTTATTATTATTTAATTATTATTATTATTGAATTCACTTCTCTAAAATTAATGAATGAACTCCTTAACTTGAATTAATTTAACCCAGGTAGGTTCCCGTTTCCTCTTGTTACAATCTTGCAAGGGGGCGGGATGTTTACGCTGGTCACCCTAGTTTTAAGTAATAGATTTAAGTAATGTAAATACGCTGATGTGGAATGTAAAAGTAAAATAAAGAAAAGAATTGATCGTACTTCACTTGTCAATCAACCCCCAAAACCCGAAGGCACGTTCATAATTAATTTGTAATTAATTATCGATATAAATTAATAATAATAATAGTATATATATTATATATAAATAAATAAATTAATAATAATAATAGTATATATTTAATATACATAGAATCAATAAGCAGTTTAAGGACTAAGTCCGGAAAAGGGTGGGTAATATCAATAACAACCCTGTTAATAGTAATGCTATAACAGATTTAAAAATAAATTTTTTATATAAAAAATATATATATGTAATAATAAAGATATGATTCATAAAATAAAAATTATATATGGAGGAATTTGTGAAAAGATTAAGAGATATTTGGGCAAATTTAAAGAAAACTGGATATTATAGAAGATATTCAATAAGGTTTTCCAACAGCATTAGAAGTAAAGAGTGACACTGAGAATACAGTTGCACTCAAGATAGAATTTAATACTTTATGTAAAATAATAATAGAATTTTTGAACAAGGCTCAAATGCAAGAAGATAAAGAATCCATCATGACAACATTATTCTCAGGGAATTTCAACGAACTGGAATGTTTTATGGTGACATGTGACATATATAAAACTTTATCAGAAATAGCTACAAAAAAGTTTTCCTTCAGTACGTTTCCATGCTAAACTAACTTCACATGTTAGAACGGCTACTGGTGTTGTTGATGTACCGGAGACTTGAACGCATTACAGCAAAGATACAGAAGTAACAAGACAATTGCACAACTGGGTTAAAAAATTTATACCAAAGAAATTTAAAGGTAACTAATTACAAGTACAAATTGACTGCTATAATAGGTGATCTTAATAAATTAGGAATTGATGCCACAGAACCGGAGAAAAATGTCAAAATTACCTTGAATAATATATAAGCCCTTGAATCATTTAAAAGAGGCATAAATGACAATATGAAAACTTGAATTAGAAAATGAGCAAAAAGTAAACCCCAAGCTCTATTATGCATTTTGAAAGAGGTTATAGGCAAACACAATTAAACAATTAACAATTAAATTCTTTATTAAAGACATCAGTTAAATTCGAATGGACCAATTAATGTCAAAGTGCTTTTGACACTTACTTACTTACTTAATTGGTCATAACAACCCGATTAACGAATTTCGGCCTGCCACAACGCATCCTTCCAGGCGTCTCTGCTTCTCGCGCGCCTACACCAGTTGGTCACACCAATCGATGACAGGGCTTGCTCGATTTGGTCCTTCCAACAGGTACAAGGTCGTCCTCTTCGCCCACCTCCGCAGATCCCTGCATCAAATACTCGTCTCGCCGTAGTATCCTCCTCTATTCGAACGACATGGCAGAGCCAGCGCATTCGCTGGATATTAATACGCTGTCCAACGTCTATGTCGTTGAGGAGCTCATGAATCGGATGCGAAAATCATCCCCAACTCGCACTGGACCGCCAAGTGCGAGGACTACGTAGGACTTTTCTTTCGAATGCTTCTGAGCCATAAAGAAGCAAGTGTAGGATGAGCGTCTTGTAGAACCTCTAACGAGAGAGGTCTCTGCTATTCAATTGCCTATTGAGACCATAATAGCACCTATTGGCAAAAGTAATTCTGCGCTTAATCTCCAGACTGACATCATTTTTGCTGCTAACGGCGGAGCCAAGATAAATAAATTCCTTGACTGTATCAAAAGTATAGTTACCGGCCGTAATCTAAGAATTAATACGCCGCACGGCTTTACTTGTCGATAACATATACTTCGTTTTGCCCTCATTTACTACCAGACCCATCTTCTTAGACTCCCGTTCAATAGCACTAAAGGCAGCAGTGACATTTCGTTTGGTACGCCCTATGATGTCGATGTCGTCAGCGTACGAAAGCAACTGGACACTTTTTTGAAAATAGTGCCATTACGATGCACTCCCGCCTTTCGCAGAACACTCTCTGTAACGAAGTTGAAGAGGTCGCATGATAAGGGATCGCCTTGTCTGAAACCTTGCACGGTATCAAAAGCTTCGGAGAGGTCCATTCCTACCTTGACGGAGCTGTAGGAATTGCTCAACATCATTCTGCATAGCCCTATCAGGTTCGCAGGTATACCGAGCTCAGACATTGCGGCAAAAACACGATCCCTTACGGGGCTATCAAAAGCAGCTTTATAGTCGACAAAAAGATGGTGTATGTAGACTTGATTTTCATGGGTCTTTTCCAGGATTTATCGTAGTGTGAAGATCTGGTCGGTGGTGGACTTGCCAGGTCTGAATCCGCACTGATAAGGTCCAATCAGTGTTTTGACGAGTGGCTTCAGTCGTTCACACAATACGCCTGTAAGAACATTATATACGATAGGGAGAAAGGGTATAAGCCCTATAATTGGCGCATATCGTAGGGTTTCCCTTTTTCAGGACATGACACTGAGGTTCCAATCGTTGGCCATACTTTCCTCTAGCCATATTTTGTAGATGAGGTGGTGCTTGCGCCCTACCTACTCATTACATCCGGTCTTAAACAATTCAGCGGGGAGACCATCAGGCCCTGCCGCTTTGTTGTTTTTAAGTCGCATAATCGCGACCTTAACCTCTTCATGGCTAGGCGGGGGATCTCTACGCCGTCATCATCGATCGGGTTCGGAACATGATCTCTAGAGGCGGTATCAATGTCGTCATCGCCTTGCAGCAGAGTAGAGAAGTGTTTCCTCCACAACCTCAGCACCCCTTGCGGATCTGTAACCAGGTTTCCATTCTCATCCTTGCAGGAAGACGCTCCGGGCTTATTCCCCTCGGTCAGACGCTTAACCTTGTGATAGAATTTTCGAGCGTCATTCCTACATCTGTACATCTCGACTTCTTCACCCTCACGCCTTTCCTGCTCCCTCTTCTTGCGTCTGAAAAGGCGCTTAGTGTTTTTTAAACGGCACAAATTGAGCTAAAAATTTTGGCTTGAAAGTCAGCGTAATTGTTGACGAGTATAATATGTAAAATTCTGCGAAGTTGCTTAAAGATTACTTTCCTACTTCATAAGTTTTATGTGAATGAAGGTAAAAAAATGGGTTTTTTTTTTAATTTTTTCACATTGTTTTTAACATTTTCCACATTTTTTTGAAAACGAAAAGTGGGATCGTGAAGCAATTTCGCAAAATTATAAATTTTGAAGTCGTTAACAACTGTGTTGAATGACAAGACATAACATTCAGCCCAATTTGTGCCGCGTTGAATGTTAGCAGTAGTATTTTCTTACTTTCAACTTTTGTTGTTGTAATTTTTTTGCTCTCAGTATATTATTACAACAATACCAAGAAATGGAAGATTAATAGCTAAACTAACTATCCAATAAAAAAATATTGATTTTGTAGCTATCAACGTAAATAATGTGTTAAATTCACGAAAAGTTAAAAGCCCGAGTTTGAAAAGCAACCCTATATTTCCGTTTTAGGGCAAGTGAAGGACAATTAGCAATTAAGGTAGCTGACTCTACCCCCGAAGCATTATAAATAATTCGGCATTCATAGCTTTAAAATGAAAAAGTACATTTTTTTGGCATATTGCTATCTATATCAATTCTGGGACGGGCTATCTTTTTCCGAATGACCGCAAGTTCGGTGGGTATATTTGAAACTAAAAGATTATGATCTGATGAGTATGTCGAGCATTTTGTAACACAAGAACAATATCGCTTATTTATTAATATGTAATCAATTTGATTTCCTACAATGTTTCCTCCATTGCCCCGTGGTAACTTCCATGTGTACAGTCTTCTGGGGTGAAGGTGGAAAAGGGTGTTAGTAAACTTCATTTTATGTTCTCGACACGACTGCACGAACTTGTCTCCTCTATCATTCCGTTATCCCAGACCACTATCACTTCATCTTTCTCGATCTTGGCATTAAAATCACCCTGTATAAGAATTATTTCATGTTGTTTCGTCATTTTCAGTAGACGGTTAATATCGCTGTAAAATTCTTCGACTTCATTTGCATTTGCAACACTTGTGGGATCGTAAATTAGAATAATGTTAATTAAGTGGTTTTCCCTTTATTTTTATTAGCATGGTCCTCTCTGACATTGGGATATATCCCGTGACACATGAAGCTATATAATTTTTAACAATGATGCCAACTCCTTTCCTGTGGATTCCGCTCTGATTCCCTGAGTGGTGTACCCTTGAACTTGAACCCTTGACTTGAATTCCCCACATTCCGTGCACCAAGTTTCGCTAATACCCAGTATGTCTACTCGAAGTTAGTTCATTTCGCTGATGGTGTTGTTTAGCTTTCCAGTTTCGTAAAGACTTCGGACATTCCCCTCAGGGGATTCTTAGCACCCTCTTTTAGCCGGAGACTGAGGGCCGTGTGTTCTGTGTGGTATTGTTCATATTGTACGATTTTCAAGGGATGTTTTTTCAGTGGATTGCCGTTGCCTTCTGAAGGGTTTACAGTTTTCTTTCTAATTTTCAGCCGCTCCTATGCGCCCACTATGTGAGCAGACACTGCGATTTAGATGGCTATTGGTTATATAATGCCGCAAATTTCTCACCATGGCAACTGGATCTTCAAACGGCACTTAGAGTTTTAATGAAACACTTTGCCAATAGTGTTCTGCTGAGATCCTAAACTTCAAATCCGCTGGATTGTCTGCCACTGCTTATTTAATTCGCAACTGCCCTGCATACTACAGGGGTTGCCACTATTTACAACCTGTGGAATCGTCCCGTAGCACACAGCTGTGCTTCCCGAGGAAATCCCTACAAATCCACATCCGAATTCGTGCTTATCAACAAGACAACTGTAACACACTTCGCAGGATGCTAACCCTTTGCATCCTTGTCCTATCCATCGCATTTCCTACATGGCAGTGATGTCCGTCCTACATTGGATGAGGGCATACTCCAACTGGGCAGAAGCACCTACAACTTGAATGCAGCAAGACAATGATCATCCTGGTGGTCGCCACGTTGGCCACAGTCAGAAACTTTACCTTGTTTGTATGTATTCAGAGAAGGGAACATGAAAGTTATAAATTGTTTTGGTGTTGATTTTTTAAAACTAAGTACATTGTTTTATTTAAGGAAATCAAATGTAAATAAGGAGCAGATTAATTGTTGGTGGAAGGGATGGTAACAAAACCTTGATACGCGAAAGGTTTCCAAAAGGATAAAAAAGGATGTGGCAAAACTTTAGAGATAATTAAACAGCCTAGGACTAACAACTAAAACTACAGCAGAGTGTCTATTTCCACTGAGGACATAAAAGTCTTTCAAGTGTTGTTAATACTTCTGAAAGCACTTCGCTGAATTAAGAACCGACATCAATTTCCCTACCTACTCCCTTTTGCTAGCTGTCTTCCGCCAAAAATCTCAAAGTACCGGCGAGGTTCACTATGGGGGGTATGGCAAATATCTTACTATCTTTCCATCAACACTTTCAGCATGTATTTGAACCCTTCTTTGTTCACCCTATTGTAGTGTAGATAAGTCTAAAATATAAATAATTATATTTAAATCAATGCATTTTTTTTGTGCAGTGCATGTTATATTAACAGAGACTGTTGAGTTTATATACATAATTGAAAATATTGGAAAAGAAGAGAAAGAAAATCTTAAATAATAACGAAAATGGATATAAATTGGAAAAAAGTGAAAGGAAGATGAAGCCAATTCTTTTAATTTTACAAAAAAAAAAAAAAAATATTGAAATAACAATTTTGGGGTCTTGGATCCAATAGCTATCCAACCCACTAGGGTGGAAAAACGCACATGGGAAGCATATTTACTAAATACACTTAATTCTGTTTTTACACGATAGATACGTTCCAGAAAAAATCGTGTAAAAAAATCCGTGTAAGAAAGATATGAAGCACATAGAAAAAAAGGGGATTGGTTCCATAACCTTTAACTTGGAAAAAAAGTAAAAACAAAATAATTCAAAGGAAAAAACTGATACGAGAGTCTTTATAAAAAACTAAAAAAAATTTATAAGCATTAATGCACATTTTATTTTATAAAATTTAAAGCAATTAAAATTTTAAAAAAGTAACATAGATTTAAAATTATTGCAGTTCAGGTAGTCAAAAATAATATATGTTGATAAATAAAAGGTGCATTCATCAATGCTTAAGGTAATTTAAACAAACTAAAAATCATCAAAAGTTCATAAGTAAAAAATTAGAAGTGGTCAATGCGATGTTGAAAATAACAGAATTCTAATCGCTATCATCATAGGCTGTCATACGTGATCGCTTACTTTTCAGTCGCCGTATAATAATCAAATCTGTTACTAGTCGTTATGATTTAGTTTTAGACATGTCTTTTTATAACTCATAGTAACGTAAAACATTTTAGATCACGTTGAAATTTTCATAAACTTTTCTCAACCGTGCTATATCAAATATCAACGTGTAAAAACAGAATCAATTTTTTCCCTAGACCGTGTTATTACAAAACCGTGTAAAAAAGACCGTGTAAAGACAGAAATTGGTCAATACTTGATTTTTCAACTTTATTATCTCCAAATTGTTATTTTTATATTTTTGTTTTGTTTTTTAAACTTTATTCTCCTTTCTTTTTTCTTCAATTTATCTATATTTTCGTGATAATATTCGTGGTAATATTCACTGTAAAAAAGAAAATAGCTAATTTCAAACATTATTTTTATTATTTTAATATAAATGCACATATTTATGACTTTACGACATCACGTGGTTAGCAATAGAAATCAAACAGAACTCGAAAAGAAGAAACAAAAATAATAAATCTGTAGAGTACAATGTATGCTCGCGATCTAGTAACCCATCAGATCTAGTAACAGATCAGTTGTTTTGACAGGAGTCACACCCCTGTCAGTTTTTGAATAAAACGTTTTCAATTGAATTGTGTGCATACGATCGTCTAGTCAAACAGTGCAGACCACAATATAATCAGTGACGAAACGAATTTGGCAGGAGCACTGTTCAAAAATGAAAGAGACAGCTAATATTACCAAGCTAATATTATTTCTGTCTCTGTCTGATTCTTTCAGTTTTGTTTATTTATGTTAGTTAATTTTTAGGGTGGATTTTTATTTTCTATTTTGGTAGAAATTAATGATATTTTTGTAGAATAATAGAATAGTTTTGAAAGGAAATGCACTTTTTTATTGGGGAAACGTAGTATTTGGTGACACCTTGTCACTAACTTAGTATTTAACCAATTGAGAGGTATATTCACAAACTCCTGAAACAAAAAGTTATGAGAATATATTTTGTTATATTTTTATTTTCGCTTATCTTTTACACACGGAATTTGTTTCATTGTGAAGAGAAATTGCTAAGAGTTCGATTAATAATGAAAAAATTACTGAATTTAAACTTTTTCATTCAAGAAATTAATAAATACTGGTAATATACACAAATTTCTGCAAGAAAAAAATTTTATGAGCAATATGTCTTTGATCTTCATATATTTAGCTTCTTACTTACCTTTTGCACAAGAAACTATATTCATTGTGACCAGAAACTAGTCACTTTTCGATTAATATTTAAATATTTACGAATTTTTATAATTTTCATTGAAGAAATTAAAAAATATTCTAAATTTTCCCTTTTTAACACAAAATAAATGTTTGTTTACATTTAATTTTTCTGCTTTTTTCCTTCTGTATATCTGTTGCTTCTAAGACATTTGGTTCGTAATACTTATAACAATTTTTTTTCTCCCTCTAGTTGGACCAGTGTTTTTATGTTATGCGCCCTTTTCAAATGTCATAGCTTTCGTTTCTGTATTTCTGTGGTGCAGACAATTCCGAATAATTAAATAAAGACTTGAACTTTAATATTGTAAATTGACGTTAGTTTTATTTCGTACACTAAAAATCGATCAAGATCTAGAAATATTAAAAAAATAAGGCACAATTTTCTTTAAATTTCCAGGGCTTGGTTATTTACTGTTGTGAACATTTTGATTTTGAGTTTATTTGTAACGTATTATATTTTAGTTATTATAATTTAGTTTTATATAATCAAAACTTCTTAGCAAATAATTAGGAGATTGCAACAAATTAAAAACAACAAATTTTATACACATATGTATGTATATCAAACAGAGTTATGAGCGACGATTAAATATTATAATTGATTTGGAAGAATAGAAAGGTTGTGATAACTTTCCTTCAACCTAAATTTATATGTCATGAAGCTGGAACAAGGGGTAATGTTTATATATGGCAGAATATTGGTGTTTCAACATTTGTATGATAAAAAAGCTTTTGTCCCACCGACAACTTCCACTACTACGGTTGAATTAAAAACGCATGGTTATCATACACAGTGAGTATTATTAAACATGGCAGACAGAAGTAGAAAGAGATCGGCTCAGCTAAAAATTATATAATAAAATAATTTGACTAGGTATTAAGTGTTCGACTTTCTCAGAAATTCTAACCTTGTTTTGTCTTAAATTTGAATAATTAAAATAAGAAGTAGAATTTTTGTAAAAAAAAAAAATTATTTGTGACTCTTTCGTAAGTTTTTTTTCGCTTGATCGTTAGTATTTATGGCAACAAAAGGTTTAATAGTCTCACAGTCGTATCCCAAGTACTAGCAATACGTATCACTCTGCCAGATGAATTCTCTTCAAATATTTTATATATTACGTCTGAGCCTGCCTATTGTTTCAATAAGAATAATTAGAACAAAATAGTTGTGTCTGCTGATTTTTAAAAAAATTTGCAAAACAAGAAATGATTCACCCGCAATCAAGGAAGCAAGCATTTAAATCTTTACAAAAATAATTACCTTTAAGAGAGCAATGGGTTCATCAGGTACTGCTTCACAAACCGAAGGTATAAGGGATCCACTGGGATAGGCAAATGATGTATTAAGTATATTTAAAAGTTGTGTGGTTCCATTACAATTCGTGCTATTTGCTGAAAATATATTAATACTTTAATATAATTTTTTATCGTTATACAAAAAATTATATATAAACTTATAATCTACATATATAGAGTTGTCAGGATCTGAATTATTCAGAAGAATTTATTTATAAATAATAAAAGAAATTATTACGAATCTTCCTGAAATCTTAATGCCGAAATTAAAATTCGATATCCAAATTTATTTAAAGTGAAGCAAAAATGGCTGGTGTACACAAAAGGGTAATACAAAATAATTAAAGCAGTGAAGAAATTATGGATTTTAGACACATTGTAACAACTAAATACAAGAAGGCGCTATAAAAATGAATGCAGGGTCATTATTAAATATTTTGAGAGCTGATAACTATCGTTCTGTTGAAGCTACATCTTTCAAACTAGTTGTCATTTGTTTAGGTTAATTTGCCAAATCACCATTCATGGATAGACATGAACCCTAAAAAAGCGAAGTGTGTTCACTGAATGGATGTTGGAGCAGTTGGTATCTGATCTTAATTTCCACCGAAAAATAATTTCCAGCGATGTGATCAATTTCTGAATGAATGATTGGTTATATGAAGAAACAAAATTGTCGAATTTGGGATGATAGTATATTGGTATCAGGGATTCATACCAAAAAAACCACTGTTTAGTATGAATTTTAAACGGATATAGGTCGATTATTTCTTATTTTAGCACGAATTGGACGATCTAAATAAAAACAATGTGTGGTTTCAAGAGATCGGCACTACAGCTCATGCCATATTGTATACCCTGCACGTGCGATTTAAAGGCATGGCCATCTAATGTGGAGGTAGTTTGAATTGACCAACGTGAGATTTGACCTCGTTACACATTTCCATTTGCAGATTAATTTGCATCACTGCGAAGCCGCCTCACACAACCTGTTAACCACCCTGCGCCGCCTTGAAGCTGACATCGCTCTTATCCAGGAACCCAGAATCCTTAGGAATAGGATTCTGGATTTGAGGGATCCTGACTATAGGTTACTTGTTCCTGGAACAAGTGATAAGGTAAGGACCTATATTTTAGCTAGAAGTGGTTTGGACTTGTTAATCACTCCTTCCTTTTGTACAGGTGACGTAACAACTGTGGCCTACAGAGATGACCGTGGGATCGATTTGATGCTGTCATCTGTGTACATGCCGTTTGAGGCTGAATCCCCTCCTGATAACTTAATTGAACTACTGGTGGAGCATGCAAAGAGGAAAAGATGTCGCCTTGTCTTGGGTTGTGATGCCAATGCTCATCACACCCAATGGGGTAGTGCTGACATAAATACTAGGGACTGCAAGGTTTCAGATGAATGTTCTTTTTCTGATCATTCTTCAGTATTAATCTATCTAGGGGCCTTAACAAGCCTTTTAGAAATTCAAGAAGCACCGACTGGAAGGGCTGTGGAAGGGGAGCTTAGAGCCCTTCGGAGACGCTTCACTCCTAGCATCAATGATCAAGTCGGATCTTTGACGGATATTTTGTTGAGAGATGCCCTTTCACTAACCCGGGTAAGAAGAGCCAGCCTCCCTGGTGGAATGCGGAACTCCAGAGACCCCGCTGTTCTACTAGGAGACTCATTAATAAGCCTAAGAGGTCGGGCAGGGATGTTGACTGGTCTGCATATAGATCCAGTTTTAATGACTATAAGGGGGCAATAAAGCGCTCAAAGAGAACCACCTGGAAGAGTTTCTGCACTAGTATCGAGGATGTTGCTGAAGTGGCTCGTTTCCGTAGGATGCGGTCAAAAGGCCCCAAAGACCTAGGACTCGTCCAAAGAACGATGGCATGTGGACATCCTCGCGAAAAGATACCCTAGAGGTTCTACTGAGTACTCATTTTCCCGATTGTGAGGATCCAGGAAGCTATCCGTTGGGTGTAGCTGATCCCTTCTGTGATGCTGGCATTATGCCGGTTTTGGAGGATATCATTACCAGGGATAAGGTCAAACGGGCTTTGAGCCGTTCAAGTCGCCTGGTCCGGATGGTATCTTTCCGGCTCTGCTTCAGCATGCTGGTGATATATTACACGAATATCTGGTGGACGTGTATAGAGACTGTCTCCGGTGGTGTGATATGCCTGAGGTTGGATAGATTTGCTAGTGGTGTTTATACCACGTGGTAAACCCAGTCACATCGGCCCTAAGGATTATAGACCGATATCACTCTCATCCTTTCTCTTGAAAGCTTTGGAGAGGCTTATGAATTTATATTTAAGGTTAAACAATGACCGGTCTTTGTTGAGTGGGTCGCAACATGCTTACATTAAAGGTAAGTCTGTTGAGAGCGCTCTTCATGAAGTACTGGTTTTGTTGAGACGAATTTGGCTAGGGGTGAGTACACACTGTCGGCTTTCCTTGATATAGAGGGGGCCTTCAATAACGTTACCACTTCTTCTATTGAGAATTCACATGCCCCAGATTTTCTGGTGCGGTTTATCACCCACATGTTGGGTAACAGACTAATCCGATCAAATCTAGGTGGATGTTCTGTCGTCAAGCGTGCGACCAGGGGTACTCCACAGGGGGGTGTCCTATCCCCTCTTTTGTAGCTCTTGGCTGCTAATGTTGGTCTGAGGCTCCTGGAAAGTAAGGGCTTTAGGGTTGTGGCATATGCCGACGATGTGGCTATTCTTGTGGGTGGTAAATTTTTGCCAACGCTGGGGGAACTGATGGAGTCTGCTCTTGGAATTTTATCCTCTTGGGCGACAAAGTGTGGTCTGGGGATAAATCCAAATAAGGCGGACCTCGTTTTGTTCTCGCGTAGGTACAAGATTGAAACCTTCAGGTTGCCAAGATTAGCTGGTAGGGAGCTTCCGTTGTCTTCTGAGGTCAAGTACTTGGGTGTTATCCTGGACAGTAAGCTGAACTGGAAACGAAACACCGAGGAAAGAATGAAGAAGGGACTAAATGCTTTCTACCAGTGTAGGAACTCCATAGGTAAGAACTGGGGTCTTCCGCCGAGAGCCATTCGCTGGATATATCTGGCGATTGTTAGACCGGTTATTACTTATGGCTGTGTTGTCTGGTGGTGTGCCTTAGATAAGTTTTTAACGGAAAATCTTGGATAAGGTTCAGCGGATTGCCTCTTTGAGTATCACTGGAGTGAGGAAAAGTTGCCCTCAGGCTGCTCTTGATACTATGTTCTGTCTGACCCCGCTTGACTTATATGTCAAGCGGTGTGCAGCGCGGAGTGCCACACGCCTGAGGGAATCGGGCTGTTGGAAACAGCGCTCGATAGGTCACTCCAGAGTTCTGAATACCGTCTTTCCTGACGGAAGGTACGGACTTTCGGAAAAAGCCACTGATTATATTGTGCCCGAGGCTATGTTCCTACCTGGTTTGAGTATACTCATACCGGATAGGGCACAATGGAGTGGTGAGGTACTCCAGGGGCAGAGTGGTATACCCATCTTCACAGATGGGTCTAAGTTAGGTGGATGTACAGATGCTGGGGTTTTCTGTAAGGAACTCGGTTTTGAACTCCACTTCAGGTTGAATGATGACTGCAGCGTTTTTCAGGCGGAGATTTTCGCTATACTGAAGGCTATTGAGGCCATAGCTGGTGGCCCATCTTCGGATTCGGAATCTTACACGATCTTCGTTGACAGTCAGGCTGCCCTTAGGGCCATTGCGTCGGTCTGGTGCAAATCACGGCTTGTTCGCGAGTGCAAAGAGTCGTTGCGGAGTTTTGGACCGGACCGTATCCGTCTATGCTGGGTTCCGGGTCACAGCGGAATACTGGGCAATGAGACGGCGGATGCCTTCGCTAGGTTAGGTTCGCTTTCAGGTGGCGATTTGATGGTTGGTCCTGACCCCCCAGTCTGTCACCTCTGTGGCCTCATCGATGGATGGGTCAGGAGGGAAGAGCAGAGACGTTGGGGGAACGGATCGGGTTGTTCTATTTCTAGGCGTCTGTGGCCTGCTGTGGACAGCAAGAGGACAGAGTGGCTGCTGGGCTTGGTTAAGGCCAGCTTAAGGTTGGTTGTCGGTTTTATCACGGGGCACTGCGAGATTAGGTCGCTGACGGGGATCTGGAACAGATCCCAGCCGGACTATTGCAGGGTATGTTGCGATGAGGAGGAGTTGGAGACTGTCGAACATCTCTTCTGCAACTGCCCAGCCCTTGGTAGGTTGAGGCTGAGGACCCTTGGCAGGGCCTCCTTTGAGAACTTGAGTTCTGTGTCGAGAGCCGACATCAAGGCTCTCCACAGATTCATTAGCAGCTTGGGCTGGTTGAGAGGTGCTGGGGCTTCATAAGTATAGTCGCACTCTCAACCTCTGTTTCCTATTCTCCCTCCCCTTCCCTATTTTCCTATATCCTCCTTTTCCTTCCTCCCCTAAGGACAATGTACAATGGGTCAATTTGGACCTCCGGGTACTGTGCTTGTCTTGACCGACAGGTGCACGTCCTCTAACCTAACCTAACCTAACCTACACATTTCCTTGTAGGGTTTTCTTAAACCTCAGGTGAATGGGATTCAGTCACAAACAACCAACATAGTCCAAAGAGATGTTATCGATACACTTAGTTTATTAAAAGAAAAAATATTGTAGTTTTATAAACTAACTGTTAAATTCCACATGTGATTTTCTGTTCCGTTTTGTGTTGAAATAAATAGCAAAATTATAAAAATTTGGCACAATTTAACGAAGAGCCTCTTTGTGTGTTATTTATGCTGTAAAGAATATTAATATTAAAATAGTCATTAAGTCAAGATTTTCTTAAAGTAAAATAAATTACCTAAAATTTTAAAACATTTATCTATCAAGCCTACCATATGCAATAAATTTTTCGTTATTTTGGAACTTCAAATCAAACTTTAACTTGAAACAAACCAAATAATCAACCGATTGTTCTCTCAGAAAAACCACCAACAATTCACAATCTGGCATTTCCCACATTTAACAATCCCAACAATCATCCAAAACTTATTTACCCGCTGGTAACTTTGAAATGAATAAATTCCATTGGTTTGTTACCGCCGCCACTGTATTTTTATTTTATTGTATTTATTTATATACAAACAAATATACATGTGTATAAACACAAATTCCTTATTTTACATATTTTCTCATTCCACCGTTGTCCTTATTTACTTTTACTTATTTACTTATTCAAATTATACTAAATTTGTAAGACGCCTTTTACACGTTGAAATTAGTTTCGAAACAAATGTAAAAATTTTTTTTGCATTTTCTTTTAAACTTTCTTTCGCTTTTGGACGTAAAAAATTAATTTCAGAAATTTTGTTTTCTTTTATCGCGTCGTTCTGCTGTTTTTGACAGTTGTAACTTTGTTTGGCATTGTGATTTAGGTTCAAACACAAGATATGAATATTATATAAAATATTATATTTGTTATTATTTATTTATTTATTTATTTAAGAATTACAATACAATTACAAATTATATTATAATCATATACGAGCTGAGTAACTTCGACCATATGCCCGGTGTAGTGTCACAGACCAGAGCCTCTGGTGGGAATCGAACCCACGACCCTCACGCTAATAGTCTAGCACACTACCCACTAGACTACCAGGACGCTCATATTTGTTATTATATTATAATCTATATATATAAAAATTAATGCCACTTTTCGTTGTCATTTTGTAACTCAAGAACGGGCTCACCTATCCAAGCCAAATGTTTAGGCTTTGTTCGGACTATTTAGGAGATGGATTATGTGAAGTTTGCCACTCCCACTTTTACGCTCACATTTTCTATTTATCTAAAATCAGAAAACGGCTCTATCGATTTGACTAATTTTTCTTTCAAATGTTTGTAGCTTTAATCAAGAGAAAATTTTGCCCCGCCCACTTTTTTTGATTTACCTAAAATCAGAAAACGGTTCCACCGAATTGACTAATTTTTCTTTAAAATGTTCGATGCAATCCAATTTAAGTTTTAAAAATTTTGAACCAAAGGGAAAAAATGGGACAAAGGGAGAAAAAAGGGCAAAAATTAATACTTTACGCATAAATGCTTTATTTTATTTGTTTTAAAGATATTTTTTAACGATTTAGCTTGATTATGTTTCCCAAATAGCTATTGAAGGTGTTCCGTTTCTAAAGTTGAACCAAAAGGGATCCAAAAGGGGGAAAGGAGCGAAAAACGGGCACATTGCTTTCATTTATATTTAAGACTTAGAGTATTAAAAAAAACTGGGTTAATAAACCAGTTTCCGAATAATTTGAAAAATTCCCTTTTTTAAGAAGCCGGTTTTGAAACCGGATTTTTTTTTATTGTTAATTTTATAACCCGCGCAACGCCGGGTACAATCTGCTAGTATATTATATATTTAGGTATTATTATTTTTTAATATATTTACCTTATTTAAATTATATTCTTTTTGATATTTTTTATTTTTTCACCTTTCTTTAATTAATTGTTTGGCGCTAAAATTTTTCTTTTGCTAACGTTTTGATTTCAAACACAAAATAAACAAACACTAATGATATTTTAAATAAGGGGGTTTTATATTAACACCGTTGACTAACTACGAGTCATCCCTTACCCACTTTTTCTACTAAAAAACATCATTTTTGCCTTTTGATGATATCTATGATCTAAAAATAGTTTTTAGTAATATAATGTGAAAAATCAAATTGTTGTTTTTGGCCAGTTTTCTGAAAGTTGTCGCGACAGTCAAGGTGTATGCGTCATACTTATAATTTCGATACTTATACGCATTCATACTTATTTTGATATACTCAAAGTTGGAAGTACTCGTCGTACTCATCTTAACAATACGCATGATGTTATTGACTTCGACTCGTCTCTACTTAAGATTTACACGAAGCACAAAATAAGTATGATTCGCTTACGAACACTACTATACTCGCAAGAAGATTGTGTGCATGCTTTGATTGTTGTCTTTGTCTTTCCTTTCTTCTTTGTTTCTATATGCAGCAACAGCAAAGGCTATAAATTTTGATGAATGATTCAAGCCACTCGATTGACTTGTAAGTAATATAAGTATATTTCTAAATTTATGAATCAGAATGAGTAGGCGTATGAATCAAACATATTTCGAATGTTGTGAGTTTGATGTCAACGTTGTACTCATACTCATTGTTACTTATACTTATAAATCAATGTTGTAGCGAGTATGAATGAATCAGAATAGTTGAATTTCAATTCTGTTGATTAATTTATACTCAAAATTGCATGAGTGCTTATAAGTAGCGGAAAAACTATTTATTGCTGATCTCTGATATGTATTATTACCCCAACAAAAAAGGTTTGAGATGAGTTAAGTTAAGAATTAACATTTATGAAAATTGTAATAAGAAGATTATTTATAAATACTTTTAAATGGAATTTGGTTATTAGTGCAAATATTTTAATATTTCTCAAAAAATTCCAAAATTCGAAAAATTTTTAATTAGTAACATATTGTGGCAATTAAAGCGGTTTGAAAATATTGGCATTTGCATAAAAATAAACATTTTAACTTGTCTGATCTCGGACCCCTCGGTAAAAATTATATTATTTTTTTTATTTAAAACATTTTCGGTAAAGTTAGCTTTCCGAAAATAAAAAAAATAATTTGATTGGAAATTATTTGGATAATTAAAAAAATATTTTTTCATTTGCTATACAATGATTAGTTCTAAAATCGTTAACTAAGTAGAAGAACGCTAAATTGGTATTAAACTACAAAAATGGGCAATGGTTTTTGTTCTTTTATAATCCTTTAAAGTGCAACACATTATGAGGGTTCGTGCAACCTTTAATAAGTCTTACCAAATCTGTGGGCAACATTTCTTTGCCAAAAAACAAATCACCATGAGTGTGCTCACATCTAGCTAAATTCGCCTCAATAAAGCCTATCACATCATGAAGAGCGCTCTCAACCGACTTACCCTTAATGTAAGCATGTTGCGACCTACTCAACAGAGACCTATGTTTAATCGCAAATCGATGGCTTAATATAGAAAGGTCGTATACTTTTTCATTACTTTACAGGAGAAGGAAAAAACCTAATATCTAAAAGAAAAATGTTATAATAAAAGTTAAAATGTAGTTTTTATCAAAAATAAATCAGGAATTCAATCATAAAATAACGGTAGCATATAGTTCAAGTCCTTAGTCGGTACAAAGAGTCAAAACTATTTATTCAATTTTATATGAGTTAGGGTTTTTCCTTTTAATTACTGTAAGTCAACTATTCGTCAACATAGAAAGCTGAATTTTTCGGAGGATGTGTAGTGGGTTTTGTCTACCAGAATATTAAAAAATCCAGAGTTTGAGAAAAAATGAGATACGACCTTTCTATATTAAGCCATCGAAATATTGGTCGATAAGTCTGTCCAAAGCTTTCAAAAGAAAAGATGAGAGCGATATCGGTCTATAACGGGGGCTATGGCATGATCGACCTGCATTCCCCCTCACTTGTGGGACCTATATGGACTGTGAATTTGACACTTGTTATTTGACTTTGGACTGGACGTGACCCAGCTCATTGCGCGAATCCAGGCGAGTATCGTTGACAACAACAACGAAATCGTCAGGAACTTCGCCCCAACTGACATGAGGACTATGACCGTAAAGGAGACTGCTTTGGCAATCCCCACTATCGGATGAAGACGGTGACAATAAGGTCATCGAGAGGCTCACCTTCCCTCGGGTCCAAATTGCTACTGGGAGCAATGAAGTGGGGATTTTCCCTTTAAAGAAGCTTCTTGTCAAGCACGATGCTTCGGATCCACTAGTGTAATCATCGGATTTGCACTGCGTGGAAAGAGGTGACTCGTCTGACAAGGAGGGAAAGACTGGACATGTATAATGAGAGGAAGTCATACCGCAGGGCTTGCACGGTCTTGAGGAGATCCGCAAGCTGTGGTGTGGATTCCCTCTCTGTCAAGGAGCAGAGGATGCTGGCTCGTCACAGAGGCACTATTTCGCGGTATGAATCCAAATACCCGTGCAGTGGCCTCTCACGAGGCGCTGACTCTGAAAAGAAGGATGGTCCCTTGAGTGCCGATGGGAGCGTGGTGCCAATTGCTTCTACCTCTCAAGCCGCAAGCAAGGGGCATGAAGATTCTACACCCTTACTCCCAACTGGAGCAAAGAAAAACATCAGGGTTTTCAAACCTCCGGTGAAGAGAAAGGGTGATGGTGTTCCTTCTATAATGGATGAAGGAAAGGGGTAGTAAGTACCGCTGATCCTTTATCACAGAAGAAGGATGTAAGGTTGGGGGCACACTTCGGTGGATATGTCTTCTTTGCAGGTTTCTCGCAAGGGGAATCGCATGAAGAGAAACAGATCCGACGATGAGCCCTCCTCCAACTCCAAGCGTTCTAGGAAACAAGGTGACCTGGGAACTAACCCTTCCCTTCAGCTGGCTTTCATCGGCAGGTTGGATTTGGATGGCAAAATATCTCCTGAAATGTGAAATCTAGTTGAAAAAAGCTCATTAAATTTATGATGGAGGAGAGTTGTGATGTCTGGAATGCCCGCAGATTTTCCATCGGTTGGTCCAAGGGCATCAAGGTAGTGAACTGTGAAAACGGGGGAACTGTAAAGTTCCTTGTGGAATCAGTGAAGCGCCTTGGTGAACTCTGGCCTAGTACTCGTTTGGAGATGTCCCTCAATCCGACCTCCCTCTAAGTCCAATAGCGACTGTATGGGTCCCGCCTACCTTTAGGCGGGTGAATATCATACCCAAACTTATTGAAAAGCAAAATGACGGATTGAACACCAACTGACTGGTAATGGTAGGAAAGGCTGCAATCTCAGGATCGCTATTGATCAGGATTCTCTTCAGTGGCTAAGGGCAAGGGGTGATGTAGTGTTATGTGGGTTGGCACGTCTAAAATTCCGTCATCCGGACATAGTCGATGTCAGCCGCCTTATACAACCTGTTAACCACCCTGCGCCGCCTTGAAGCTGATATCGCTCTTATCCAGGAACCCAGAATCCTTAGGAATAGGATTCTGGATTTGAGGGATCCTGACTATAGGTTACTTGTTCCTGGAACAAGTGATAAGGTAAGGACCTATATTTTAGCTAGAAGTGGTTTGGACTTGTTAATCACTCCTTCCTTTTGTACAGGTGACGTAACAACTGTGACCGTGGGATCGATTTGATGCTGTCATCTGTGTACATGCCGTTTGAGGCTGAATCCCCTCCTGATAACTTAATTGAACTACTGGTGGAGCATGCAAAGAGGAAAAGATGTCGCCTTGTCTTGGGTTGTGATGCCAATGCTCATCACACCCAATGGGGTAGTGCTGACATAAATACTAGGGACTGCAAGGTTTCAGATGAGTGTTCTTTTTCTGATCATTCTTCAGTATTAATCTATCTAGGGGCCTTAACAAGCCTTTTAGAAATTCAAGAAGCACCGACTGGAAGGGCTGTGGAAGGGGAGCTTAGAGCCCTTCGGAGACGCTTCACTCCTAGCATCAATGATCAAGTCGGATCTTTGACGGATATTTTGTTGAGAGATGCCCTTTCACTAACCCGGGTAAGAAGAGCCAGCCTCCCTGGTGGAATGCGGAACTCCAGAGACCCCGCTGTTCTACTAGGAGACTCATTAATAAGCCTAAGAGGTCGGGCAGGGATGTTGACTGGTCTGCATATAGATCCAGTTTTAATGACTATAAGGGGGCAATAAAGCGCTCAAAGAGAACCACCTGGAAGAGTTTCTGCACTAGTATCGAGGATGTTGCTGAAGTGGCTCGTTTCCGTAGGATGCGGTCAAAAGGCCCCAAAGACCTAGGACTCGTCCAAAGAACGATGGCATGTGGACATCCTCGCGAAAAGATACCCTAGAGGTTCTACTGAGTACTCATTTTCCCGATTGTGAGGATCCAGGAAGCTATCCGTTGGGTGTAGCTGATCCCTTCTGTGATGCTGGCATTATGCCGGTTTTGGAGGATATCATTACCAGGGATAAGGTCAAACGGGCTTTGAGCCGTTCAAGTCGCCTGGTCCGGATGGTATCTTTCCGGCTCTGCTTCAGCATGCTGGTGATATATTACACGAATATCTGCTGGACGTGTATAGAGACTGTCTCCGGTGGTGTGATATACCTGAGGTTGGATAGATTTGCTAGTGGTGTTTATACCACGTGGTAAACCCAGTCACATCGGCCCTAAGGATTATAGACCGATATCACTCTCATCCTTTCTCTTGAAAGCTTTGGAGAGGCTTATGAATTTATATTTAAGGTTAAACAATGACCGGTCTTTGTTGAGTGGGTCGCAACATGCTTACATTAAAGGTAAGTCTGTTGAGAGCGCTCTTCATGAAGTACTGGTTTTGTTGAGACGAATTTGGCTAGGGGTGAGTACACACTGTCGGCTTTCCTTGATATAGAGGGGGCCTTCAATAACGTTACCACTTCTTCTATTGAGAATTCACATGCCCCAGATTTTCTGGTGCGGTTTATCACCCACATGTTGGGTAACAGACTAATCCGATCAAATCTAGGTGGATGTTCTGTCGTCAAGCGTGCGACCAGGGGTACTCCACAGGGGGGGTGTCCTATCCCCTCTTTTGTAGCTCTTGGCTGCTAATGTTGGTCTGAGGCTCCTGGAAAGTAAGGGCTTTAGGGTTGTGGCATATGCCGACGATGTGGCTATTCTTGTGGGTGGTAAATTTTTGCCAACGCTGGGGGAACTGATGGAGTCTGCTCTTGGAATTTTATCCTCTTGGGCGACAAAGTGTGGTCTGGGGATAAATCCAAATAAGGCGGACCTCGTTTTGTTCTCGCGTAGGTACAAGATTGAAACCTTCAGGTTGCCAAGATTAGCTGGTAGGGAGCTTCCGTTGTCTTCTGAGGTCAAGTACTTGGGTGTTATCCTGGACAGTAAGCTGAACTGGAAACGAAACACCGAGGAAAGAATGAAGAAGGGACTAAATGCTTTCTACCAGTGTAGGAACTCCATAGGTAAGAACTGGGGTCTTCCGCCGAGAGCCATTCGCTGGATATATCTGGCGATTGTTAGACCGGTTATTACTTATGGCTGTGTTGTCTGGTGGTGTGCCTTAGATAAGTTTTTAACGGAAAATCTTGGATAAGGTTCAGCGGATTGCCTCTGTGAGTATCACTGGAGTGAGGAAAAGTTGCCCTCAGGCTGCTCTTGATACTATGTTCTGTCTGACCCCGCTTGACTTATATGTCAAGCGGTGTGCAGCGCGGAGTGCCACACGCCTGAGGGAATCGGGCTGTTGGAAACAGCGCTCGATAGGTCACTCCAGAGTTCTGAATACCGTCTTTCCTGACGGAAGGTACGGACTTTCGGAAAAAGCCACTGATTATATTGTGCCTGAGGCCATGTTCCTACCTGGTTTGAGTATACTCATACCGGATAGGGCACAATGGAGTGGTGAGGTACTCCAGGGGCAGAGTGGTATACCCATCTTCACAGATGGGTCTAAGTTAGGTGGATGTACAGATGCTGGGGTTTTCTGTAAGGAACTCGGTTTTGAACTCCACTTCAGGTTGAATGATGACTGCAGCGTTTTTCAGGCGGAGATTTTCGCTATACTGAAGGCTATTGAGGCCATAGCTGGTGGCCCATCTTCGGATTCGGAATCTTACACGATCTTCGTTGACAGTCAGGCTGCCCTTAGGGCCATTGCGTCGGTCTGGTGCAAATCACGGCTTGTTCGCGAGTGCAAAGAGTCGTTGCGGAGTTTTGGACCGGACCGTATCCGTCTATGCTGGGTTCCGGGTCACAGCGGAATACTGGGCAATGAGACGGCGGATGCCTTCGCTAGGTTAGGTTCGCTTTCAGGTGGCGATTTGATGGTTGGTCCTGACCCCCCAGTCTGTCACCTCTGTGGCCTCATCGATGGATGGGTCAGGAGGGAAGAGCAGAGACGTTGGGGGAACGGATCGGGTTGTTCTATTTCTAGGCGTCTGTGGCCTGCTGTGGACAGCAAGAGGACAGAGTGGCTGCTGGGCTTGGTTAAGGCCAGCTTAAGGTTGGTTGTCGGTTTTATCACGGGGCACCGCGAGATTAGGTCGCTGACGGGGATCTGGAACAGATCCCAGCCGGACTATTGCAGGGTATGTTGCGATGAGGAGGAGTTGGAGACTGTCGAACATCTCTTCTGCAACTGCCCAGCCCTTGGTAGGTTGAGGCTGAGGACCCTTGGCAGGGTTGTCGAGGCTCTCCACAGATTCATTAGCAGCTTAGACTGGATGAGAGGTGCTAGGGCTTCATAAGTGTAGTCGCGCTCTCACCCTCTTTTGCTTTGTCTGTTTCTTTCTGTGTAATTCCTCCGATTCACATTCTCCCCGCTTTACCTGCATTTTCTCCTTTCATCCTATATCCTCTATTTCCTTCCTTCTCTAAGGACATTGTGCAATGGGTCAATTTCGACCTCCGGGTACTGTACTTGTCTTAACCGACAAGTACATGTCCTCTAACCTACCCTAACCTATCGGTCTATAATCCTTAGGGCCGACGTGACTGGGTTTACCGGCTTTCGATATAAACGCCACAGGCATTAATCTTTCCAATCATCTGGTATATTACGTCACCGGAGACAGTGCTTATTATATATTACGCAAAAACACTCGAAAGTAAAGTTCTAGTTGTGTGATAAAAATAACGAATAAACAGATTATTTTTGTATCAGTTAAGTATAAACAGTGAGACAAAAGTAGTGTGAACAATAAAGAGAGAGTTTAATTAAAATAAACATATATTTGTTTTTACTTGGTTTGTAATTAACGAACTCATAATCTAAACGTTTTCAAAAAGGTAAAAACGTAACAATATTATTACTATAAAAATATTTAATTAACTTTCGGAAAGAATCCACAGATTTTACATTGACTAATTCGACAATCATATAATGCTTTAAAATTAAAATCAGTATTGTCAATTACTTACAGTTTTAATCATTTTGTTTATTTATATTGATAGAGGCTTTAAGACAGATTGTTTTCAACATTATTATCAACAACTATTTTGTATATATTTACTCTTGTTTGCCCGGCACAGTTCTTAATCAGAATTCTTTTGTTTCTTTTTTAATTTACATACTTAATTTCTTGCGGTTTATGGTAACGCATTGCCAGTTCAGTAAATTATCTGCACTAAACCTAGAATCATCATCATCCCCAGAAATTATTGCTCAACATTTAATTTTGTTTTTTAGTTTAATAATAATTCCTATATTATTTTTATTTTTCTTTTAACTTTTATGAATATTATTTAATTTTATAGAAAGAGTAAGCTTTTATTTAAAAAATATTAGAATACTATTTTATTGGTATTAAATAAATATTTTTGTATTTTTTAGAAACAACTATTTTACATGAGATACAAAATGTTTTTTTTTTAGTTAAAAACAAAATTTAGTTCGCTTAAAAACACTAATTTGTCAAATAAAACAAATAATATAACAAAAACAATAACGTTTCAAATAGCGTTGCTTTTCTGGTTGTTTATATTAATTGTTTCCAAAGACAAACTGCATTGATGGAAAATTACTGTGATCATGAACGAAACAAGTGCATCTTTGCAAATGGGAGCAGAGATAAGATTGTGAACAACGTATTTAGTTAAACAAATATAAGAAAAAGGTTTAATTTTTGGTTATATTTTTGACCCAAGCTTCAAGTACTATTGGAATCATAAACAAGATGGTATAGCAACACATTGCTTTTTAAATTAATGCCTAAATGTTATTTTACTTTTCAAATATTATATATAAATTGTTTAACCAAACGAAAATAAATGTTTAAAATAACTAAATGATTTAAACGAAATGGAGATTTAGAAGAATGCATATATGTATATGTTTCAATGATTGCAATTAAAATAAAATAAATTATCTATTTCAGATCCTTTATTAATTTACTTATTTTAATAACACACTTTAACACGTTCCCTGCCACGTGTACCGTTTTCGGTGCACGCTAAACCTCATTTCTACGCCAAACTGAACTTTTTAATTTAAAATGTTTATATTAAAAATTTAATTATTAGTAGGACTATTTTATGTAACATAATGATGTTTAGAGCTATTTTAGAGTGATGTACCGATAACGGTACACGCGGCGTGGTCATTAGTTATGGGACCACTTTTGAACTTTTATTGAATACGACAGTTGTAAATGCGTCGATTTTATATAATTCAAGAAACAATAATTTAATTTCACCTTTTATAATATAGAAAGTTACTAATTTCACATATATGTAATACAAACAATGACGGATTTTCTGAAGAAGATGACCATGTCCAACCTTCTAGAAGTACACCATGAGTTGCAAAACTGTAATGGTAGACCAGTAAAAAGATTCAGACATTCCATGGTATGCAGAAAGTATGAAAAATTATAATAATGTACTCAAACTTGAGTAAAATATATATTTTTTTTAGTACATTGCCCATATGTCCCTTATTCTATATGAAATAAATTTAATTTTTAATTGTTATTTTGTGCATTTTGCCCTTTGAATACTGGGCAATGAGACGGCGGATGCCTTCGCTAGGTTAGGTTCGCTTTCAGGTGCGATTTGATGGTTGTCCTGACCCCCAGTCTGTCACCTCTTGGCCTCATCGAGGATGGGTCAGGGGAGAGCAGAAGTAAACGGATCGGTGTTCTATTTCTAGTGTCTGTGGCTGCTGTGGACAGCAAGAGACGAGTGGTGTGTGGTAAGTAAGGTGGTGTCGTTTATCACGTAGGTCGCTGACGGGATTGAAACGATCCAGCAGACATTGCAGGGTATGTTGCGATGAGAGGGTGGAGACTCGATAAACCTTGGCATGGAACGTGGTAAGGACAAACTGCAATCATTTTATGCACATTTATCAAAAATCAACATGTTGTCTACTGGTTTGTTAATAATATTCGATTACAGAGCCACGTTTCAACATTTATTTTCATGTATGGGACCTTAAATGGTTGTGCAATTTTTAATTTTTTTGTTTCTCTCTCGTATTTCCTAAGAACATTTATTCTTGTTTACACTATGAGAGGTACTAGGATTTTCACAGTTGAAATGTCGCGTTCGAAACAAATTTCACACTCTTTTTGCTTTAAGAGAGGGAAAAACAGCGGGGGTGTTCTGTTATGTCCATAAATTCGATTCACATTCTCCCCGCTTTACCTGCATTTTCTCCTTTCATCCTATATCCTCTATTTCCTTCCTTCTCTAAGGAAGGGTCAATTTCGACCTCCGGTACGTAACTGTAACCGACAAGTACATGTCCTCTAACCTACCCTAACCCTATCGGTCTATAATCCTAGGGCCGACGTGACTGGGCTTTACCGGCTTTCGATATAAACGCCACAAGGCATTAATCTTCCATCATTCTGGTATATTACGTCACCGGAGACGTGTGCTTATTATATATTACGCAAAAAAACACTCGAAAGTAAAGTTCTAGTTGTGTGATAAAAATAACGAATAAACAGATTATTTTTGTATCAGTTAAGTATAAACAGTGAGACAAAGTAGTGTGAACCAATAGAGAGATGTTAATTAAACTAAACCATATATTTGTTTTTCACTTGGTTTGTAATTAACGAACTCATAATCTAAACGTTTTCAAAAAGGTAAAAACGTAACAATATTATTACTATAAAAATATTAATTAACTTTCGGAAAGAATCCACAGATTTTACATTGACTAATTCGACAATCATATAATGCTTTAAAATTAAAATCAGTATTGTCAATTACTTACAGTTTTAATCATTTTGTTTATTTATATTGATAGAGGCTTTAAGACAGATTGTTTTCAACATTATTATCAACAACTATTTTGTATATATTTACTCTTGTTTGCCCGGCACAGTTCTTAATCAGAATTCTTTTTGGAGATTTAGAAGAATGCATATATGTATATGTTTCAATGATTGCAATTAAAATAAAATAAATTATCTATTTCAGATCCTTTATTAATTTACTTATTTTAATAACACACTTTAACACGTTCCCTGCCACGTGTACCGTTTTCGGTGCACGCTAAACCTCATTTCTACGCCAAACTGAACTTTTTAATTTAAAATGTTTATATTAAAAATTTAATTATTAGTAGGACTATTTTATGTAACATAATGATGTTTAGAGCTATTTTAGAGTGATGTACCGATAACGGTACACGCGGCGTGGTCATTAGTTATGGGACCACTTTTGAACTTTTATTGAATACGACAGTTGTAAATGCGTCGATTTTATATAATTCAAGAAACAATAATTTAATTTCACCTTTTATAATATAGAAAGTTACTAATTTCACATATATGTAATACAAACAATGACGGATTTTCTGAAGAAGATGACCATGTCCAACCTTCTAGAAGTACACCATGAGTTGCAAAACTGTAATGGTAGACCAGTAAAAAGATTCAGACATTCCATGGTATGCAGAAAGTATGAAAAATTATAATAATGTACTCAAACTTGAGTAAAATATATATTTTTTTTAGTACATTGCCCATATGTCCCTTATTCTATATGAAATAAATTTAATTTTTAATTGTTATTTTGTGCATTTTGCCCTTTGAATAGTAATAATTTTGAAAATAAAATAGATTTTTTCAAAAATAAAAAAAGAACATGAATTTTTATAGATTTATAAAAGTAGTTGTCGTGTACCGAATATGGTACACGTGGCCTAGAAATGACACCTTCTCAAAAACAGCAGAACGACGCAATCAAAGAAAACAAAATTTCGGAAATTAAATTTTTACGTCCAAAAGCGAAAGAAAATGCAAAAAAGTTTCTCACATTTGTTTCGAAACTAATTTCAACGTGCAAAAGGCGTCTAAATATAATTTTTGTTATTGCCTGTTTGTCTTGTTTGTTTGTTTTTGGTTAGTGTCTTTTTGTCCACGTAACAATATGTATAACATACTAAAATATGTATCACTTCTCTAAAAATATCAAGTTTAAGAAATTAAATGTATGTTATTATATATTGTTTATTTAAGAATATATTTATATAACACTTAAAGTAATAATTTATAAAGTAGCACATCATACCTGCTGATCGCGCTAAGGCTTGCCATAGCTGTGTAGTAGCTGCATCAGTACCATGTTCCTCAGAAGTGAGACTGTCAGGAGTTTTACGATCTAATTCCAAGTTGAATCTCCTTGGATTTAATTGGCAATGAGAATTTGAAGGTGAAATATGTTTTTCATTAGAATAAAAACTCTTTGTTTTGATACTGTTTTCGAATTTGTTAATATCAGATATTTCAGTTTCCAAATATGCGTTTTGAGAAAGTAATGTTTTGTCCTGAATATGAAAATCTACGATATTTCGTAAATTACACGTTGAGCTTTTTATTGTTAAATTCATTTCAGAGTTGTAATTATCGTTTGGTAAACTCTTTTTTTGTATCACAGAACTTAAAATACTAGATTCTACAGATGGGCAAATACTTGGAGATTGAGGATTTGAACATGGCGGAGATATTATCACCTTCTTACTGATGTCCATGAGAACGGCAGCGGTTTCTAGCTGTTGTTGCAAACTTTGATTTTTCTCAGAACTCTTATCACATTCATTTAAATTTAAATCTATTGTACTTAAAGGAAGTTCTTTTTGTTTATCGTTGTTCTCGGAGTTTAATCCATGACTGTTTTGAAATATGACTGGTGTCTTATTTCTTTTCAATTTTCCTCTTAAAAAACAATTTCTTCTAGAAAATGAACTTAATTCTGTTAGCGCTTTTGCCGCCATTTGTTCTGATGTGGATTTGTATGAAGAGGTGGAATTTAAAAGGTCATTAAAACATAAGTCAATATCAGCCGAACTCTAAATGAAAAATAATAATAATTGAATGAAAATAAAAATCTTAATTAAAATAAATGTGAAACCACTCATATTATTTAATTAATATTCTAAATGTATGCAAAATATTTCATTATCGCAGTTAAACCACGTATAAAATTTTTTAAAAAAATTATTTTAATAAAAATTATTTTCCAAAAGTTAAATTGACAACAAATAATTGTTACATAAATACAATAAATAAATAAAATGTTAAAAATCGAATGTTTACTTGTATTATAGGGCAATTAGTTAGGAAATAGCAGAATTTATCTATGGTTAGAAAAATAAAACTTGTCCCAGGAAAGCTTGGAATTTAAGGGTCTCAATTTATATGCTCACGTAGACCCCTGTTATAGTACAAATTATTCAAAAAGTATAAAATCTAATTGCGGATTAAGAATTTTCAAAAACGTTTATTTGTCACCGATTCGACGATTGCAAATTAAATGGAAGTAATAGTTTATTATTATATACTGTTGTCTATTTCTTTATTTAAAAAATATTTCGTTTCGATCGATTGTATGTTTTGTTTTTATTTAATCATCCTTGGGGCAATATATATCTCCAACATATTATAAACTAACAAAAAATTTTATTTATTAATTTAATTATTTTCCATTTATTTGATTATTTTCCATTTATTTAATTATTTTCCATTTATTTTATTATTATCCTTATCGCAGTAATATATTATCTATCGTTTTCGAGTAAAATAATTAACAATACCCCATTTTTCGTCTTACGCATTATGTACGTTCGAATTTTAACACACTGAGACACCGACACTGAGATTCAGCACCCTAACAAAATGCCACAACTAAATATTAGTTTCAGTTCGTCGTATTGCAAAAAACTTGCAATCCAAACCTCTAAGTTTCTACCAATTAACCTAAGTACAAAAGTATAAACAGTATATGAGCATTGTTCGTTTAATTTTATTCTCCATCAACTCAATCGGCAACTACCTTTTAGATGGGGAACATAAACAACAACAAATTCAAAAATGGTCCCAGTATTCTATTTTTAAGAACCCCACTGAATTTTGAGTTTTAAGTTTGCCAAGAACTTGTTTCGCGTAAATAAAAAATGCTAAGCAATATTTAATTTTCGCACGACATGTACTAATCTCTGAATTCGTTCTACCGTACAAATATCAATGTCAATTATTATAAGTTAACTTTGTCATTATGGATAAAAGGCATAGTAAGGCCTTTAACTAAGTTGGTTATCATTTTAAGAAGAGGAAAGATTCAGAGCAGAGAACTGCAACCGGTGATTGGAAAACAATCATGATTTAATTAGTACTCCAAACGTAATACTTTCACTCAAGGAAGCAAATATGCATTAACACTCGTTGTGATTCTTTATTTTCAAATCATTCAAAGCAAAGATCGTATGAAAACTTTGTTGATCAAATCATACACCGCATTAAACCAATCATTTCGAGTGTTCTGCAAATGTTGATAATCATTCAACACTCGTTTGAAACAGACATTATTTTTGAGGTATCTGGATTGATCGAAACCAAAAATCAAACTGCATTAATGCAAAATATATTATCTATTCTAAGATCAAGCATTGTTTTGCAATAATCAAACGAGTATGATTGTCCTCATGAAATGTAGGACGGACATCACTGCTTTGGATAGGACAAGGCTGCAAAAGGTTAGCATCTTGCGATGTGTGTTACAGCTGCCATGTTGATAAGCACGAATTCGGATGTGGATTTGTGGTTAATAAGAGATTTCGCCATCTTGTCTCTGGGTCCACGCCAGTGAACGAAGGAATAGCCACAATCCGCATCAGGGCAAAATTCTACATCACCCTTATTTGCGCTCACGCCCCGATGGAAGATATGGACAATGTGGTTAAGGATGCCTTCTAAGCTAAACTCGAGGACGTTTATGATAAGTGCCCGGTCTATGACGCCAAAATCGAACTCGGAAATTTTAATGCGAATTTCGGGCGAGAAGAGATCTTTGGCCCCACTGTCGGACAGTTCAGCCGCCATGCGAACATCACCAATGATATGAGTATGAAAATACCTCCAATAGTATGAGTATGATAATACCCTCCTTTATGCCGCTAGGAACCGAGTGCTGACAATTTTAATGTAAAATGTATACATATATTTACAAACATATAATTGTGCTATCACTAATATCCAAATAGCGGATGAGTAAATAAAGAAGAAAAAGAAGAGACTTCGCCATCTTGTCTCTGGGTTCACGCCCCGATGGAAGATATGGACGATGTGGTTAAGGTTGCCTTCTAAGCTAAACCCGAGGAGGTATATGATAAGTGCGGGAAGGTATCTTTAACCCCACTGTCGGACAGTTCAGCCTCCACGCGAACATTGCCTCAAATAGTATGAGGCTGATCGATTTCACCGCGCCGCGTAACATGTTAGTACGTAGCACCAGGTTTCAGCGTCTCGACATTCACAAGGCCATTTGGATGTCCCCCGATCGACCGCATACAAGAAAGTAAAAGGCTAAATGCCAAGACAGAAGTGTTTTATGAAAAGATCTTGAAAATTTAAAAATAAATCAAAATTGGTTGTAAAAAATAGATAGAATTATTTAAACACCATAAAAAATAAAAAGCAATTCTTTGAAATTGAATTGCATTGAGAACAAGAATTTTAAAATTAAATAAAATAAATTTTATTAAAAATTATAAAACAAAAATGGCTGACTGCAGTAAATACAGAACAGCAATAAGGGGAGTAAGTAGAATCAGGTGTGATAAAGTATATCCTCTCACCAAAAATTGCGCGGAAATAGATCAATACTCGGCAAAGATGATGAATGAGCACAGCTTAATTAGATCTATATGCGACGACTGCATGCAGTATATTCAAAATATTGATTTGGTGTTAAGGGAAGTGCAAGATGAAGTGCATAAAACAAACAAAATATGGTTGAGTATAAGTACGAATTTAAAGCTTCACTTAAAGAAAATGAAATTAAACAATTACTTAAGGCTATAGGAAAGCGGTGCGAGGAAAGAACAAATAAAATGATAAAATATCAGAAATAGTGTGAAAAAATATCAAAGAAATTATCTAGTAGTTTAAAAGAATTTGAATGCAACAATAAATAGTTGTGCCAAACGATAGAAGAGAAAAATTAAAATTGTCTTGTTCACAACTATAATCAAATGGAAATTGTCGCAGCAAAAGAAAAACTTGACTTTTTAATATTGTCTGAAAACATTTGACGACAGATATAGATGAACAAGAAATTACGTTACAAGGATATGACAACAACGGGTCAGTGTTAACATCGTTAAGAACAAGTGGAGTCGTCGTATTCTGTAAAAACAACTGGAATATGAAAAAGTTTATAGAGAGAACTGATGATTTGAAGTATTGGATATTATTTCGTAAAACTGTACATAATGATAATAATCATAATATATTAATTGTTGCAATATATAGATGGCCTAGTTACAGCGAAGCCGAGTATAACAATAACAACAATAACAATAATTGACTACCTAATAACTAATAATTATAAGATAAAATGTACAAAAAGTAAAGATATATAAAAAGTAACTATATAATATAGTCTTTGAGAGATCGAATGAAAACATTCTAAATACATACATATATATATAAATGCTCATTACAACCTTTCAGTCAGGATTATTGACCTAGTTTCTCACACTACTTATGTTGTTTGTGTTAATTTTACACATACAGTTTAAAGTCAACTCCGAACGACAGAATTTTGAGAAACTTTTCATTGCAATTTTATTTACTCTCAGAGTTTTTGTCAGAAATCTGCTGAGAAGAAATCGCCGAAAAAATACTTTTTGTATTTTATTTTGATGTTTAGCCTGGGACTCGAAAGCTAACTTTACGTCTAGTAAGCCAGCACACTACCTACTAGATAGGGATGCCAAACGGGATCGATTTTTAAAAATCCCGGTATTCGGGATTTTGTAATCCCGTGATTTTTCGTGATCACAGGAAAAAGCGCGATTTTCTCTTAATAATAAAAATATTTCGTTAACAAAATCATTTGTATTCCAATTGTATATACATACATAATTGGTCATTAGAACTCATCAGTCAGGATTATTGACCTAGTTTCTCACACCACTTATGTTGTGTGTGTTAATTTTATACATGAGCAGCGGGACTTACAGTTTAAGTTCGACTCCGAACGACAGATTTTATGAGAAACTTTTCATGCCAATTTTACTTACTCTCAGAGTTTTTGCCAGAAATCTGCTGAGAGGAAATCGCCGAAAAAATACTTTTTGTATTTTGTTTTGATGTCTGGCCTGGGACTCGAACCCAGGCTTTTACGTCTAATTAGCTAACACACTACCTCCTAGACCACGGCGACTTCAAAAATAATATCTTATTCGGGATAAGCACATTTGTCCATAAAATTCGAAAGATGGGTTTGCAGAATCTTAGATAGTCTTTTTTCGCATGATACCATCTACTAAATATAGAGGGCCAACATGCCACCATATTAAGCAACCATTATATTTTCGCCGCCATGTTTAACTGTTTGTTTCACATGGTATCTTTGAACACGTTCCCTGGATCTGCGCTAGCAGTACTGCTTTCCATCTTACTGAAAGTGGTTACATTTGGACTCATCAGACTAGATAACAGGTTTTCAATCAGATGGAAAGCAGTACTGCTCGCACAAATCAAGGGAACGTGTTCAAAGATACCATGTAAAGCAAACTGTTAAACATGGCGGCGAAAATGTAATGGTTTGGGGATGCTATATTAAGTAAATGGTATCATGCGAAAAAAGACTATCTAAAGATTCTCCAATCCCATCTTCCGAATTTTATGGACAAATGTGCTTATCCCGAATAAGAACTTATTTTCCAACAGGATGGTGATCCGAAGCACACAGCAAAAACTGTACAGATATGGGGTGGGAAACAAAATTTTCAATTGATGGAATGGCCAGCACAAAGTCCCGATCTCAATCCGATTGAAAATCTTTGGCCATTCGTGAAAATATGGCTCGGACAGTACCAAACAGCCCCAACAAACATGGTCAAACTTTGGGATCGTATAAATGCGAAATGGAATCGAATTCCGAAAGATGTTATTGATCATTTGGGAGAAAGCATCTCAAACCGCGTAAATCAAGCTATTTCTAATAAAGGTCTATGGATCAAATATTGAAATTGGGTTAGTTTCATGAATTTTCTTGAAACGTGCAAAATTGACTTTATGTGTGTTATTTTCGTTTTTTCATTCAAACTGATTGAATTCAATTCATTAATTATTGTTTTTTTTACTGCTATTTGTTAAGAATAAAATAAAGAATTAAAATTCATTTTTTTTTTGTATTTGCTTGTATGGTTTTGTTTTTGTGGATGACGAAACTCAGTATTGTGAACATGCACTCACTTCTGCTCGCCACTGTATATATATATATATATATATATATATATATATATATATATATATATATTCAAAGAGCACTAGCTGCTAAGGCCATCAGCTCGAATTACAACTTAGATACATTATGAGCTTAAATTAAGATTATTAAATAGATACTATATACTTAAATTTTAACAATTTTAGTTAGATTAAATGATCAATTTGGTATTAATAATGAAGTAATGTATTTTGATGATATTAATGGAGGTTGGTTGTCTGAGGAGGTCGAATCCCTAGAAGTTGCCAAAGAGTTTATGTCTATGGTTTGAGTAAAATGGGCATTCAATTAAGATGTTTTTTATTGTTAGGTGGCAGTTGCATCGATTGCACGTTGGAGGTTGAGCTGGTTGTTTTAAAAGCCATTGATGAGAGAAAATAATGTGTCCTAAACGTAGTCTATTTGTTGCTTGCTAACGGAAGTAGGGTATATTGGATTAATGTGGTGTGGATTAATGTTAGAATAATGGGGATGGGCGGTTTGCTTTTGATGGAGTTTCAAGTTGATGAAATTGGCGATATGACAGCGAATTGCGGTTTTTTCAAGCGTGTTGTCCACCATAATGGATGCATAGGAAGCATATTTAGCGGCGATATCTGCTTTTTCATTGCCTGCAATGCCGATATGGCTAGGAATCCAGTGTATTTTTATTATGTCGTTGTCTTTTACCAGAGAGTCCCTGATTTTATTTATTATTATCCACTTATTGTTGAATGGGTTACAAATTGTTTTCAAAACCGAAAGGCTGTCAGAGAATATAACGGTTTTAATCTTGTCCCTTTGTATAAGGCGAATATCCTGGTAAATAGCACAGGATTCCGTTGTGAATACTGATAAGTGTTGGTATAAAGTGCTAAGCGATAGGTTTTCACCGAAATCATCCACAACAGCGTTAGCTGATATGTTGTTTTCGAACTTAGTGTCATCCGTGTAGAAAAAAACGCCAACCGTTGTTTCTCAAGTTGTCATTACGTTCGGATAGTAGATTAAGAAAGATTAGATTTGATGTCATAGATTTATTATATTTGGCAAGTGACAAATCGAAGCATGAGTCAATAGTTATCCATGGTGGAGTTTTCTTGAGGTATTATAATTTGGATAACGATAAAGATGAAACTATTGGGGATTTAATTCGTTTAGGCTTAGCGGCAGAAACAATAGAGAAGATATCGTAATCGAGGATTGACTTGGTACTATTGAGAAGTTTAGGTAGTCATTTGGCTTTCATTTCGTAAATTCTATCGATTAGGGATGGGAGATTGGCTTAATGGAGTATGCTGTCTATGGGAGTTGTCCGAAAAGCGTAGATACTGGACCTGGCGGCTTGATGGTAAATAGGCTTTAATATGTTAATATTTGATTTACTGCTGTTGCCATATAAATAAAGACCGTAGTCCATTTTGTTCAAAACCAGAGCCCTGATGAGGTATAATAAAGTATTAAAATGAGCAAAGCTTTTATTGGATAAATAACGTATTATGTTGACACGTGAAGTGGCCTATTTATTTGCAGATAGTGGTCTTTTCAGTTCTAATTTCGATAAAGTGTAATGCCAAGAATTTTTAATTGAAGATTGTCAATAACTATTATATGAGAAGATGATTCGCAATTGTATTTTCTGTAGACATGGAATTTTTTTGTTTTTAAAAGGGAAATTTTTGCGCCAAAATATTCGGTCCAGTTTTTAATATCCAGAAGTACTTTTTGTAGGATTCTATTGGAGTCGCTGTTACTATTTTTTTTACACATTATATATAAATCATCAGCGTACAAGCAATGATCAACAAATCGGTTAGCACTGATTATCTTGCTAATTTCATTAAAAGCAGTTTGGAATAGTATCACAGAAAGCGGTGATCTCTGTGGTATGCCGTTTTCCAGAGAAACTGTTTTAGATAGCTGGCCATTAATTTTTACTCTGAAACGCCTATTCAATAAAAAATATTTAACAAAGTTAAACGTTTTTGGGCCTATCGACCAAGATTTTAGGATGCTCAAAACGACATGAGAGCCAATTCTATGAAATGCTTTCGCAAAGTCGATTGATAGGATAGTAATATGGTTTCTAGCAGAAAGCGCTTTTGTTATATAACAATCTAAATGTAATAACGCATCGTCACATCCTTTGTTAGCTTTGAGAGCAACTTGCTCCTTAGCTATAAGGTTTTTATTTTCTTAAAACCAAGCAAGTCTAGTTGCTATGATCCGCTCAGTGATTTTGGATAGGCACGGAAGCAATGATATAGGCACAACGATGACAAGTTTCCGAGCGTGAGGAATGTGGCCACTTAAGAATATGGTGTTGTATAGATGAAGTAGTTTAGCCTTGCTTGTCTGTGATAAAGCTTTAATTATTGGGTAGGAGATCCGGTCAAGTCCTGGTGTTTTACATTTGACTTTACTCAGGCAGTTGTTCAGTTCGGATATGGTGATGGGTAGTTCTAGGAAACGGGCTTTTTTGTCCTGTGTGGTGTTGGTGGTGGAATTAAAGGTGAATTTGTCTGAGTTGAATGATGAGGGGAAATTGGAGTCAGAAGCATACACAGCCCAAACTTCGGCAAAGTAATTAGCTATTTTTGATGGGTCGATAAGAGTCCCATTCGGGATATCGATTGCTTTAATAAAGGAAGAAGAGTCATTGCGGCTGATTCTGTTGATTTTGTTCCATATTATAGATGTGGGAGTATTTCTGCTAATCGTTTTGGTAAAGCGCTCGAAGTTTTTATGTTTTGCAATTTTTATTTCTTTTCGGAATTTAGCGTTATGTTTTTTGTAATTTAAAAGGTTGTCCAGCGTGGGGTTGACTTTGACTTTTCCGATTTCGTAGGATTCCACCACGGAACAGGAGGTTTTCTCATTTTAATGTTCGGTTTTGTTTGAGGAATGTGTATATTAGCTGCAGTTCGAATTGCCTTAGTAATGCTGGCAACATCTTTGTTACTGGAAGAAGTTACTGAACATACGGCCACAAATTGGTAATAATGGTCACTATTATGCAAATCATCGAGAGTAATCTATGATGTAAACGGAAGAAGGTTTATTGAGCAGAAAGAAACATCTATATTAGTGAGGGTATTGTGTGAGGAGAAATGGGCGGGGCTACCATCATTTAGTATGCAAAGGCCAGTTTGTAGTACGACATTCTCAAGTATAATGCCTTTGTTGTTGTTAATTTCAGAACTCCACAGAGTATTCCAGCCATTAAAGTCTCCAATTACTAGTAAAGGTGTATCAAACGATGAAATAATATTACTAACATCCCTTAAGGAAATATCTTGATTCGGTGGAATATAAAAAGATAAAATGGTGAATTTTATATTTAAATTAACTTGGACGGCAATTATTTGGTATGTTGAGTTAATTGGTATTAATGTGTAAGGAATGTTGAACTTTATGAAGATTCCAGCACCTTGTTTTGAGATATTATTATCCAGAGAGTTGATAAAATAACCGGTGTAATTTTTTGGGCGAATGGGGTTGAAGTTGTAGGGACAATGTGTTTCTTGCAGCGAAATGAAACAAGGGTCTATTTCTCTCATGAGCAGTTGAAGATTCTGATAATTATTACTAAAGCCGTTGATATTCCATTGTAAAAAAGATATTTGAAAAATTAAGTTGAATGTAGATCCATATATATTTCGTTAGAGTCTTCTTCGTCAGATTTCGGGATAAAATAATTATTATTGGCTATTAGAGATTTTGTTTAATTTGAAATAGGTGGTTTTGTTCTTCTTCGTCAGATTTCGGGATAAAATAATTATTATTGGTTATTAGAGATTTTGTTGAATTTGAAATAGGTGATTTGTATTTGTCCGTGATAGAGATATTAATTTCCTGGTAGTTGTTATCGGTTGAAATAATGTTTTTTGGCGGTTTGAGGTTGTCAGGATTATTATGTTGCTGGTTTGGGTTGGTTCATTGGCGATGGTTGGTGTAATTTGCTTTGAGGTAGATGGGGTACTGACTTTAGATTGAAGGGATGTTTGAGTGGGATAGTTTACTGGTACTTTGCTTGATGAAGGAGGGTTTATGTTATCGATATGTTGGTTGCTGCTAACAGGTTTTTGTAGTGTAGGGGGACCAGAGACTTTTAATACGTAGGAGTTATTATGAGTTGTCTGAATGGGATTATTTTCTCTATATTTCCAGCGGGCTTCACCTAGGCTACAATAGTATTATGTTTTTATTTTCAAAATTTCCTTAGATTGAATGTAACGGGGGCAAATGTTATCGGCAGATGAGTGTTCACCAGAACAATTAATACAGAGCGTTCGTGTGCACTTTTCGGGATCATGGGGAGGGGCACTGCATGTGGGGCATGTGGTATTTCCATTACAACGATTTTTGGTGTGACCCAATTTTTGGCAATTCCTACATCGCATTGGATTCGGGATGTAGTGATCCACTTTACATTTGTACTAGGCCACATCTACCGACGATGTAAGGCGATACAGATCAAAAGTGAGGATAATCTTGCCAGATGGAATACGTGAGTTACTAAGTTTTGTAAATTTATAAACGCTGGTGACACCTTGATTCTTCATTTCTTGTACAAGTTCTTGCTCATAATAAATAAAAAATTTGCATATCTAGAACACCAGAACAGTTAGACTGCCCAAATTTTCTACGAATATCTAAAGGTTCAATATCAATATTTTTGTTAAAAATAGGCGATGAAGCATTAGGGGTGTGGCAAACTCCATCTGAACTAATTATTAAAATCTGTATATCTAGAAAATTATAAGAGTTAGAGTCCCCAATTTTGTATTCCAGCTAGAGTAAGGTGGTGGCTGTCATGTGAAGTAATTACAAAAAATTGTATATTTTTATTAATTAATAACATTAGAAAAATTCTCTGATTAGTGAATGTGGAAATTATTACATCTTGAAATATGCAACAGTAATGAGTTTGAAAATTTCAACTCATGTACATAGTAAGTACTAAAATTTTAAATATTTATCTTGAAAAACGTATGCATATGTAATAGTTATGTTATTATTTACTTCTCAAAATGGGTAACTAATAAAAATATTATTTATTTGTCGGATATCTTGAAAAATATATTACGAGGCAATACATCTAAGTCAATTGATTCACGAAGCAGTCTCGGGAAATTATGGCTACCCACTTTATCGCCGACGTTCTGCGGATAATGGTGGGCGATCAATTTCAATAAATGCTGGATAGTACTTTACTGTCCATTGCTTTCAAATACATTTAAAGCGCATATTTATGTTGAGCCTTGTTCAAATATGTTACTATAGGGCCTGATATGGCTGTATTTTCATTACAAAATCTAAAAGATGAAATTACGCAATATCAAATATCCAGCTAAATTAGTAGCAATGAAGCAGTACGGCGAATTTTTGGATTTCCCATTCATGAGCGCAATCCAACTGTTTTTCGTTTATCAGAGCATCTGGAAAATGGACAACGGGTTTACATTACAGAAAGAAATGCCCGAGAGAGAGCAGCAGCATCACCGGCTACAACATTAAAATCATTTTTTGATTTTTGTAGAAATGTTTGCGAAAACTTTTTTATATTCAGAAATTCTGACGTATTATACGTGGAATGCATCAACAAAGAAATTCAAACGTCGAAAGCAAGGGAAACCTGTTCATAGTTCGCCGAATATATATTTAAACAAATGCATAAAGTATGGTTTATACCGTTCATCCTCAAAATGCTGAATGTTTTTATTTGAGAAAGCTTTTAATTCATGTTTGACTTCCAACATATTTCGAGACATTACGTACTGTTGATGGCGTAGTATGTGCAACATATCGACAGGTCTGTCAGAAATTACAATTATTGGAAAACGATTGTCATTGGGAAACAACGCTTGAAGATGCAGCAGTAAAAAACCATCTAAGGAAAATAACGGCATTATTTTCGATAATATTGGTATCGTGCTCACCACCTACAACGCTTGAACTAAGTGAAAGTATGTATAATGAGGCATTAATTTTAATTGAAGACAAATGCTTGGCGATAAAGAATGTGAAAGTCATTGAACTTGGAATGATTGCTCCTATTCGGTCAGGAACTGTTGCATACGACCAAGATATACGACGAGAGAAAAAGAGAAATTAAGAAATTTTGCTGGCAGAAAATTTACCAAATTAACAACAAGAGCAGAAAATGATATACTAGCAACAATAACAAACAAACATGGAGGTCTGTATATTATGGGCGCAGCTGAAGGAACCGGAAGAACGTTTTTAAAATTATTGCTATTGGCAAAAGTTCGATCGCAAAAAATTATTGCATTAGCTATTGCATCATCCGGCTGCCACACTCTTAGGTGGTGGTAGAACAGCGCATTCTGTACTAAAATTACACTCGAAGCCTCAATTTTCTGAAGATTACACGTGTAACATAAAGATAAATTGTTCTAGCGGCAAAGTATTGGAACAATGTGAAATCATAGTATGGGATGAATGCACCATGACGCATAAGAAATCTTTGGAAGCCCTTGATTGCACTTTACGGGATTGAAGAAGCAATAATAACACATTCGTAGATGCATTAGTTTTGTTAGCTGGTGGTTTTTGTCAAACACGGACGAATCATCCCCAGCTGATGAGCTATATGCATGTCTAAAATAATCATACCTTTGTCCACAGGTCCACACTCTTAAGTTAATTACTAATATGCGTGATCAGTTGCAACGTGATGGTTCAGCTTTAACTTTTTCCAACGTTATATAATGGAAGAATTCAAATTTATTCTAAACAAAGTATATAAAATTTCCATCAGACTTTTGCAGAATGACCACAATCAAAAGAAGTATTAATAACTTGTATATTTCCCAATATCGTGCAAAATTGTAAAAATATGCAATGGTTATGTGAATGTGCGTTACTGGCATTTACAAATATTGACGTTAATTCCATCAACAGCAACATTCGCAACAAGATCAATGGGAATCTAAGAACTTATAAATCCATCGACACAGTTTCAAATATTGAGGATGTCGTCAATTATTCAGTCGAATTTTTAAATTCGTTAGATTTACCAGGCTTTCCACCACATGACTTACAGTTTAAAAACGGTGTTCCCACTATTTTACTTAGAAATATTGATCCTCGACGACTTTGTAATGGCACTCGACCAACAGTAAAATAAATGATGAACAATCTTTTCGAGGCGACCATTATAACTAGAAAGTTTAAGTGAACTATTGTATTGCTGACACCACATCTGAGATGCCATTCTACTTTAAGAGCCTGCAATTTCCTATTCGCCTAGCACTTGCAATGACGATTAATAAAGCTCAAAGTCAGTACTTGCAAGTTTGTGGACTAGAAAATCCATGTTTCTCACATGAACAACTTTACGTCGAATATTCGCAAGTAGAAAAACCCGCAGATTTATATGTATAAGCTCCAGAGGGAAAAACGAAAAATTTGGTGTATCCCAGGGTATTAGAATAAGAATTATTTATTTTAAAAAAAGTATATATTAAATTTTAGCAAGTAAGAAAAAATAGCTCATTAATGTGTTATTTTAGAATTTAAATGGAATATATTGCCATCAAATGAAATTAGAATAAACTTTTAAGAAAAATGTCATAATTTAATTACTAAATAAATAAATTTTTTAATTATTATGTGTTTAATTTCGATGGAGGGTAGCTAAGCACACCGGGTGTTAGCTGGTTTAAAAATAAAAATTAACATTGGGAAATAGGTTATTATTTAAAGCGTATGTTATCATAAAATAAACGACAATCTGCTGGAATCAAAGTTTTTAAGTCTTGCAAATTTTGCCATTTCTTTTTGGAAATCGGTATACTTTGGGGTTGCAATTGTTTTGGTTTAGTTTCGGAATAGGCTGGTAATCGTCTGCGATTAGTTCCCGTTGAATCGTACGCCACGGATCATATTTACCGTAGATTCTCCAGACTTTCCACCTATGTTTATATAAAAGCAAATTTTATTTAAGTTTATTTTGGGATAACGTATATTTTACCTGGCCTAATTGAGGAGCACAATTGTGGATTTGCTTTATAATCGAGAAAATAATCATATTGCAGATGATGAACATTAAATGGAAATGGCTTTGTTCGCGAATCTCTTATGCAAGCCACTAGTCGTGATGGCAAATGTATTTGTTTATTGTTAATTTTTCGAATGAATAATAGATTGCATAGAATCGCATTCCATTTCGGTATGTCCTAAAATTAAATACTTATGTTCAATCGTAAGATTTTTCTCTCTCGGTAATGAGATTCAAGTTTTGGAACATCTTTAAGTCATTTCATTAAATAACCCAACCGTTTTTTGTACTGCTTCATTTGGCTTAATTTTCGTTTGCTCTCATTTCTCAGGAGGCTTTTATTTTCCGGACCTAATTGTGTTCCACGCAATTCTCTATGTTGTAGCCAATTTCTCACCATTAACTCAGATATGCCTAAAGTTGATAGGAACATTCTACAACATACTTATAAACGTTCAGTTTTGTTGTTCAAGAAATATATCTTTGTAATTGAACGTTGAGAATCTAACACATAAGTTCTTTTCTTATAAGAACATTCAATCCTGTTTGTCACGTTAAGTTTTTTTGATGTCATGACATTTGCCAAAAAGGATAGAATATTTCGTTTTGTACGCTTTCAGACAATTCGGAACAGTGGCGCTTGGAACTTTTCTCACAATATTTCGAAATATATTTAGCTTCCATTTGTCTAGGCATTATCTCATAAACATTTCCCCAAGGAATATATCCCTTCATATTTCAATTCACACATCCGACTTAATTTACTATTTTTTCTTTTATTTATACTTGTAACTTAATTACTCTTTTTTTTAATTTTTACATTAATATCCCACAACTCACTTATAAACAAATGAAAATTCCATAAGCAAAGGAATACACAATTTTAAATTGTGTTTATATATATGTTGTTTTGGTATATGAATATTGTGTACTTGGTGATACGTTATTTTGAATTTTCTTTATAAAATCGTTATTTTTTGACCCAGATGCATAATTTTTTTTGGAGACTTGTATTTTTATCTAATGGATCATAATCGATCAAAAACCCAATTTTCATTTTTTTGATGATCCCTTGTTTTGGATTTCAGGTAAATGCATTTATTGTAAATTTGTTGAAAACGGCGATGATTTCCGCATCCGATCCAACAGTAAGGTGTATGAGCTTCTCAATGGCATAGATGTTGTGCAGCGTGTTAATATCCAGCGACTTCGCAACTCGGCCATGTCGTTCGAATGGAAGTGAATTCTCCGGCGAGACGTGTATTTGATGCGGGGATCTGCGGAAGTCGGTAAAGAGGGCGACCTTATGTCCTTTAGAAGAACCAAATCGAGGAAGCCCTGTCATAGATTGGTGTGACCAACTGGCGTAGGCGCGTATGAAGCAAAGGCCTGGGAGGATGGGTTACGGCAGGTCGAAATGTGTTAATCAGGTTGTTATAGCCAATTAAGTACGTGAGTGCTAAGACATTAAAATATATAAAAGATCAAACTTCAAATCTTATAAGACATACAGTGACGAGCAAAGCTGTATGGTCAGTTAATTAATTTTTGCTTAACAAAATTTTGGTCTTAAAACCAAATGGAAATATTTTTTAAAGTTTTATTACTCTTTAACTAAACTTTATTCTAAAATAAAAAAGTAGTAGTACTGCCCAATGCGTTCACAAGAGACTAAATTTGAACTGTACTGCAAATGGGCATCCCAGATTGCTTACCGGCACCCATGTACGACATATTGAAAGAAAGATGAGAAATAGAGAAACAAAAACAGCAAAACTAGCAGTTAGGACAATAAATAAAAATGTAAGGGAATGGACTGTTAGAAGAGCATTGCGTAGAATTGGACTAGTTTCGGCAGTCAATCAAACAAAGCCTGCTTTGTCAAACAAGAATGCAAAGGCACGTCTACAATTTTGTAAAGATTATGGAAGCTGGAATGTGGAAGACCGGAATCGTGTTATTTGTTCCGACGAAACGGAAATGAATCGCTTTCGGTCAGATGAGAAAGAATATTTTTGGCATCTTTCATATGAAAATCTACAACGTCATCAAGTTAAACAAACCGTGAAGCATGGTGGTGGTGGGGCTCCTTCACATCGTGGAACGTGGATTCTTTGGTCAAAGTGGAAGGAGTAATGAGTAAGGACGATTATCTGAATATTCTTCAGACGAATTTGCCAGTTAGTATGGATAAAAGTCCATATTCATAAGAAAATACATCGTTTCAGCAGATGGAGACCCGAAGCATAGCGCCAAAATTGTTAAAAACTGGCTTTCGAGTCAAAATTTTCAACTGATAAAGTGGCCTCCACAAAGCCCAGACATAAATCTAATTAAAAATTTGTGGGCACTTTTGAAGAAAAAACTGGTAGTATACGAAAGATTTCCAAAAAATATGGAAGAGCATTGGGAAAGGATCCAAGAAGAATGGAAGGATATCCCGGACGAAACTATTCATAATCTTGTAGAAAGTAATCCAAAGCACATCCAAAAGGTTAAAAAGAATAAGGGATTGTTGACAAAATATTAGAAATATAATAATACAGTCAAACCCGGTTATAACGAACACCGTGGGACCAGAAAAAATAGTTCGTTATAGACAAAGTTCGTAATAAACGGGGTGAAGTAATAGTAGAAAATATAAAATACGAATAATTTGTATCATTTTTTAAAAACAAAAAGTAATTTTTTTATTAAAAACCAAAAATATGTGTTAATTCTTTTTACCTAGCAGCTGATTAAAGATGGTGAGTTATAACTTAATGCTGCCATATTAATTAAAAGTAAAGACTATTGTCACACTTCAAAGTTATTTCTGAGGGTTCGTTATATTTCATAAATGTATGAAATTTAATTACTGGGGCCATTTAAAGTAGTTCCTTTTAACCGAGAATTCGTTATAAACGAGTTCGTAATAAAGGAAATTTTTTGTATGAAAATTGATATTATCACGTTGGGATTTAAAAATATGTACCTAATAACCAAGAATTCGTTATAACCAAGTTCGTTATAAACGAGTTTGACTGTATTTATGTTTTCAGTTACGTGCAAAATTGTTCGAATGGATTTATTTTATGTTTGAGTTAAATAAATGGATTAAATAATGGTTTTTATATACTCTTTTTTGTGATAAAATGTTATAAATAAAGAATTTAACAAAAATAAGATTGTTTTGTTTGCTTTGATTTATAAAACATTATAGAGCAATAATTAGTGAACCGAGCAACATTCATATACTTTTGTTCGCTACTGTAAATATTGCCAAAATGAGAAGGAGGCGGCGGTACAGGAAAAAGTGGCACCTGAAGACAAAAGTGCTACCATCGATACCTGTGCATCATGAGTCGTTGAAAATTGTCGCCCGTTTTCGTCTGTTTCCGATACTGGTTTTACCAAGCCAGTTAGGTTTTTTTTATAAAATTAGACGCAAAGTACGGTGAAAACGACGACTTCTCGTATGGTATAGAAGCTAACTACTGACTGCAAGGCAAAATTAAAGGAGGAAATATGCGAGGTGGTGAGCAGTGGTGGTGCAATCTCATTAATTGATAGTTGGACAGACTAGTACGTTAAAAGAAATTTTGTTAGAATTACTTTGCACTAAAGCAAAGGATTGACTTTAGTTGACATTGTTTTAGGAGCGAAATTGATGGATTTTAAAAGCTAACTGCAGACAACTTAAATGATAAATTTAAGAAGTTATTCTGTGTGTTTGGAATTTCAAACATTCTAAATTTAAAGTTTGTTATAGATAGGGGAAACAATATACGTTTAAAGCAATGATGCACATTTCATAGTGCTTTCGCGCAAACCAAAAACACACATATTCTTATTCTCTTTGTTTAGTCGTCACTCAGCTAGCGACGAATGGACATGCGTAGTGGGTGTACGATTTTTTTGTAATATTTTTTGATTAAAGCACTGAAAAGAATTTACTATGACTTTTGAATTTTGTTTTTAGAAAAAAATATGTAAAAAAGAATAAATAAATTTTGTATAATTTAACAAAATTTTCGTTTTGAAGAATTTTATGCAAAAATAAAATTTTAATCATTTTTAACACGTAAAAAGTTATTGCACCTTTCACGAAATTTTTGAGCGCTTTTAAGCTATAGGGCTGTCGTATTTTTCAAAATTTAAAAGGAAAAAAGTAAGGTCTCACACTCGTGGACCTTCCTTTACGTGTTTACAAAATTTTGTCCAAAACAGTGACTATGGGAAAAATATTTTATATTTAAAATGGAATTCCTCAAAGTTATTTCTTACACCAAAAAAAATGCCTTTACGTATTAAAAAAAATTTTGCCCAAACATATTTTACATATAAAATTGCATTTCCTAATTTTTATTTAATTAATTTTATTTTCATAATCGGTTTTTTTAAATTTGAATAATAATGAAACTGTTATCATAAATCTTTTATGGGAAATATTACAGATGAAAGATAAAAAGTTAGCATATAATTAATTTATGATTGTAACTTTTCTTGAGAAACTACCTATATTTCAGTTAAATAATATGGAAGAATTTCTATTCTAAATTTGATTGTAAATTCCGCTTTTCGGATTTTTTTTTTTTTTCGTACATTTTATTTCAGTTTACACAACTTTTCTTTCAGTGCATTTCTCTTTCGCTCACCAATACTACTACAGTTTTAGCTTTGTGCATCCCTGGTTTAAAGTGTGGCAGAAACCTGTTATCAAATATTGTAGACAAGTCCTTTAAGGAAACAGCAGAGTTAGCAGAAATTTTAGTTTCCTGTAAAGAATATTAAAATATAATGTCAACATTTTTAAGGAGTCCTTGTCCTACCCGCTGAAACTCTTAATTACATAATGTTGAAATCAATAATAGACAACTGGTTTGCGATCACTGAAATACTTTCAGAGAAAGAGGAAAGTCAAAGGCTATTATTTATGAATTACTCAACACTTAAAATTTTAGTATTTTTTTTTTATTTGATTTTACTTTTGAATAAAAGTTTGAGTTGTCTCCAACAAAACACTAAATATAAAAAATTAAGTTTTTAAAAAATATAATTTGTGTGAATTTATTTATATACATATACAGTGACTCCATCGCATAATCGGGCAAGCATTAATCTGTTATGTATGGGCTTAAAACTTAAAAAGAATATATTAAATGTATGTTTTGTTTTGCTTTTATTTACACTCTATATTACAGACTTTCAGATTAATGAAAAAAATAACGACATTTTTCATCATAACGGTAATTTTATAACGAAAAAGGAAATTAACTCAATTTTTTGCGCTCAACGCATAATCGGACAAATAAGAGCACCATTGCTAAAAATGATAAACGACAACAATTAATACTTTGTGGTATATCCTTTGTTCTCAAGAACGGTCTGTAAACGTTTTGGAATTGATTTTGCCAAATTGTAGCGTACCACAGGTTCTATGTAGTTTCACGCTTTCAGTAAAACCGCCTTAAGCTGATTCAAAGTGTTAAATTGTTGTCGGTATGCTCTTCTTGCTAATTCTTCCCAAATATGTTCAATTACGTTGAGATCTGGGCTCTGTGCAGGGGTTTCTATAAGTTTTTATGCATTCATTCTGTATTTCATTTATCATCATATCCACATTGTGCATACACTGCATGCAGTCATATTTGTAAATCTTGGTCATTTATGCCACCATGCTTTAGGATAATGCTCTTGTCATTCTTCTACAGAAGAAATAATGAACAGAACAAAAGCTTTAAAAATATGAGTGTCTTACATGGCACCAAATGTAACACTTGATTCAGCCAATTGATTAGAATGCTAGTGGCTTGCTAAAACTGCATTACTAGAACGGTAATTTATTCCGACTTTTTGCAGTACCTGGGCAAATAGTTAATAGATTTTTAAAACAATTTAGCACACGAAGCGTCGATGGCATTATCATCAGCATCATACGAGCGGAAGATTTTCCACATATTTTAAGAGGTTTACACCATATACAGTATGTCAAGAATGAGTTTTCACATTAAAGAAATTTGCAATTTTTTTTTATTTCATTAAGACAAAGTTTTTCTTATTTTAAAACAAAAACATATTTTAACTTATTCATATTATTAATACTATTCACAAAGGTTTTCAACAAAAAAATTTCACTTTGAACAAAAAATAAGATATAATTTAGTAAAAACCATGAATACTCAAATATTTCATTGTCAAAAAACTCTTTTCAAAACGTAGTTATAATTTTGGTTTGTTTTCTCCATGGAGTCGAATTTTGTTGCAATTTTTTTAAATTCTTTTTCAAAATGTCTAAATATTGTTACGGGTCCATTTTTATATCTATAAAAGCCAAATCTTCTACACCTTTACTCGAGATGCAACCCCAAACCATGGTCAACATTTTTCGGTTTTCGACATATTTCGGTTTTCTAACGCTGTTAACGTCTTATGCCAGATTTTTCTTTGTCCATCCTTATACATACATAATTTGTCATTACAACCCTTCAGTCTGGATCATTGACCTAGTTTCTCACATCCATCGTTATAGTGTAACATTATTTTGGTCTCCCCCCAAAACAACGTCGTCCCAATAAGTCACTGGTTGCAAAATATTGGATATAGCAAATAAAAAACGCCTTTGTTTCTTTACTGCGCAAAGTAGTGTTTTTTTACGGGCTGATCTCGATATTTATATTTATCTCGATAAATATTTATCTTTTAACAAGACCTGCGGAGCAGTTTCGTTGGAAACAACATCACATTCTTTTCTAAGCTCCTTCGAAGAGTCCTTGTTGAAATTTTTGGATCCTGAACAACTTTTCTTATAAGTAAGCTCTCTGTGAGATTGTTAAATTTAGTCGTGAGATCACTTCCACGTTTTAGTTCTAACCTACCCTCTTTTTCAGCATAATTAATCACATTCTAAATGGATCTTCTTGATACCGAAAAACTCTCTGACAGCTCCTCAGCACTTGTGTCCAAATAGTGATTGCAATAAATTAGTTGAATTACATTGTACGATAACCTTTTTCCTGGTATTTTTTTTTAACTTTTTATAACACGCCCGCACTACAAAAAATTGGCATACATGTTTTGGTACATTGGTATACATGATTTTTGAAACTATAAAGAAAATAGATGTACATTAAAATTAACGGTATTATACCGCTAATTATCTAATGTTTACAAACAAGACAAAGGCAACTATATTGTGAAAAGAGTTTTGTGTCAAATGAAATATTTGAGTATTATAGGTTTTTTACTTATTTATTTCTTATTTCTAGGTCGAAGTAAATTTTTTTTGGTCGAAAACCTTTATTAATAGTATTAATAATATGAACAAATTAAAAATGTTTTTGTTTTAAATTAAAAATAACTTTTTTTAAATGAAATAACACAAAAATTACAAATTTCTTTAATGTAAAAACTCATTCTTGACATACTGTAAGTCTAAAAAAAGTGTAACATACCACTATTAATCGTAAGAACCACAAGGAACACATCAAATGGCCGCAACAAAAGTAAAAGGATGCAACACCTACGCTGTTCCGTTGCTTCGAGAAAGATTCGGCATTATCGCGTGATCAGAGGGATCTAAATAATATGAGCATGAAAATCGGGAAAACCTTGACAAGATATAAATATCACCACCCAAAAACATCAGTGGAAAGAACAAACATACCTGAGAAACCGGAAGGAAGAGGAATAATCAATAATTTTGACGTTCAGTTTTTAATTTATACCAATTTTTAACTAATTTTCCCATAACTTCAGACTTCAGTAAGTAGAAATTTCTTTAACCCTTAGAGTACGAAGTCCGAGGTCCGCCAAAGAAAAATGGGAATGGAAATAAAAGAGCTAAAGATATTATTTTGAAAGCAAAACATTATTATTTTATTAGTTTTCAGTTTTTATTTTTAATTATCACATTAAAACGCATTAATTTAAGACAGAAAAAAATTATGTATGTATATCCGAATTTATTGAAGAAAAACTAAGATTAGGGGACCTAAGTTACTCTACTTCGTACTCTAAGGGTTAAAGTAATAAAGACCATTTAAATTTAGTAATATTATTTAACTAATTAATTCTTCGTCTTGGTTAAATATACTTAAACTAAAAAATAATATTACTCACTATATCTGAAGATCTGCACAATTTTAAAAATTCTTTCAATGCTGCATTTGTTCTGTGTGCCATTGCTCTAAAGTTCCAGAACGTCTCTAAGTAAGACTTGCAATTACAGCATACTAAATCAGGTAAACCGTCGGTTGGTAAGACCTAAAATTAAATGGAGGAAAGTTATATTTTTGCAAAAAAAGGAGGCACCAATCATCATGAAAATCACTATTTTCAATATTTTTAGTTTAGACATTTTACTGCTCCAAGCTAAAAAAAATTTATTTCGTCACATTTCATAATTGGCAACCAAAGTGACAAATTAAATTAATTTTATGTAGTTCTTGCCACTTTAAAAATACACACATTTACGTTTACTTAAAGATTTACAACATGATGACATACATACATAATTGGTCATTACAACCCTTCGGTCTGGATTATTGACCTTGTTTCTCGCACCACTTTTGTTGTGTGTGTTAATTTTATACATAAATGAAGGGACCTACAGTTTAAATCGACTCCGAATGACAGATTTTTTTTTTGCAAAACTTTTCATGGCAGGTTTTTTTTACTCTCAGAGTCTTTGCCAGAAATCTGCTTAGAGGAAATCGCCGAAGAAATACTTTTTGTATTTTGTTTTGAAGTCTGACCTGGGGCTCGAACCCTATTTTTACGTCTAATAAGCCAACGCACTACCTACTAGACTACAGTGACTTCAATATAGTCATTATGAACACTATTTTTTTATTGCAATTAAAAAACTTGTATGTGAAGAGTAAATCCAATTCAAAAAACAAAGACACAAACCCTCAATTTCAGCAGTGCTCTGATTGGAGCTAAGAGAGCAAAATTGCCTATAACAGGGCAGAATTTTAGACCCTTTAATTATCAGGCATATACCTATATAGGTGTTAACGGATCCCATGTACGGAGTACTGTATTCAGTGAATTCAAATGGGTTTATTGTTCAAATAATGATCCTTGATGAATAGCAGCCTAGTATACATCTTAGCTATCACATATTCTATATAGTTTTTAGTCATAAATTAAGATGGCTGATTATAAATAAGGAACCGTATATCTGTACCGTATATTCGGTAATATCTTCGTCATTTTTTAATGTACGTTTATCACATTTGTATTTCAAAATTTACTTGAAAAATATTTCAAAGTTTTTTAATGTAACTTCTGCGTAACTACGTTTTAATCCGAAATTTGATTTTTATCACATTTGTATTTCAAAATTGATATGAAATATATTTCAAAGTTTTTTAAAGTAACTTCTGCGTAACTACGTTTTAATCCGAAATTTGAAATATTCGTATTAATGATTATTAAAACAACGGTTTACAGCATGTAAATTCCCTCCGTCGGATCATAAAGATAAAAATTTCATTTCGAACTGAAGACGTTCTGGAACTTTTAGTATCCAAGGTTTTAAAACATTGACCTCTGTTATAAAACATTGAAATTCTATTAAAATGAAATACAGAAATTTATTACAATGAAACAAGAAGATTTAAATGTTGTTTAATATTCGTATTAGGAAATGTTGTAAATTATATTTAAGTTCAAAATTAAATTGATTTAATATTATTTTTTAATATTTGACTTACTTCCAATGATAGGCAATTCAGTATTTGTACAGAAATATTTGGCAATGACTCATCTAAGAATTTCTTGTTAGGCCCGTCGGCTTTATTTCTCGAATGTTGTGAGTTCCCATCAGATGATCCTCTGGATAAATCAGATGCTATGTTAAACATAGGAAATGACTCTGAGGGGGTGTCAATTTCATGCTCATTTACTTCTGGACATTTATTATCTATTGCAATATTTTTAGAATATATTTGAAAATAGTTTGACGATAAAGGCACTCGCGGTAAGGACGAATGAGTACTTTCTCTGAGTTGATTTTTTATATCATCATCCCTGAACTTTGCACAGCTCTGGCATTTACCAATACTTTCAGAGGCAATAGAATTACTACTACTTTCATGGTTAATTACAAATTTCTTGCAAGAAGCACTTGATAAACTATTTGAATTATATATTCGATGTGCTGATATATCATTTTCTTCTATTAGCATTAGACATAAGCGGCAAACTTGAAAAAACTTTGGTGGAACACTACACATAATTAACTAAAACTTTTAGAAACTTGTAATCCATAAAAAACAAACACATAAAATACAAAATAAAAATTAAAACAAACAAACTTTTATCATGTTATGAAGTAAACGAAACATCAAAATGATTTAGAGAACCCAGGCTAAACTAAATGTCATTATTAAAGTCAATAATGCTGCCAGATGAAAAATGCGAACGTGCTTTGCAACGAAGCGCACTTATAAAAATTTATGAAATTATTGTTTACTTAATTAATTACTATTACGACTTGCACTTCAAAGCAATTTCAAATTTTCAGCAATGTCTGCTGCATAACATGAGAAAATTTTTTTGACAGTCTTAACATTGGAATATATTTAATAAAATCAAAAGCATTTGATTTTTATTGCTAAAAATAAATCATGTATTGTGTAATGTGTTAACAAGATTGTGAACAATAATTATTTTCCAAATAAATAGAGCACAATAAAACATAGTGTGCGTATTAGAGATTAGCGACTCATAAGCACTCGTAAAATTTTTAAAGATAACTCTAATTCATTCATAATCACTACAACTTTGATTTTTAAGTACAGGTTGCAATGAGTATGCGTACAACCTTGGCATCAAACTCATACCGTTCGAAATATGTTTGATTCATAAGCCTACTAATTCAGATTCATAACTTTAGAAAAATACGTATAATACTTAAAAATGATTCGAGTGACTCGAAATCAACAACTTGATACGTGTTGTAAGTATACATATGATGAGTACTTCAAACCCTGAATACGAATAGAGGTTGCATGATATTAAAATAGGTATAAATAGATTGGAAGTCACAGTAGTCTAATAGGTAATGTGTTGGTTTATTAGACGTAAAGCCAGGGATTGAGCCCCAGGCTCAAAGTATTTTTTCGGCGATTCCCTCTCAGCAAATTTCTGGCAAAACTCGGAGAGTAAATAAAATTGCCATTAAAAGTTTCCCAAAAATCTGTCGTATGGAGTCGACTTCAAATTCGGACCTACAATATATGTATAAAATTAACACACACAACATAAGTCGTTTGAGAATCTAGGTAATAATCCTGACTGAAGGGTTATAACGACCAATTACGTATGTATGTCAAAATGCGTATAAGTATGTATCAGAAATTATGAGTATATTTGATTCTACTCATCTTTTTTAATCCTCATTTCTAGTACAGATATAATAAGTGCCTTATTACCTGTTGATAATAAAATTCATTGTGTGTGTATGAATAATAAATATAAGTATACATATTGTTACGCAAAAATAATCGAAACGACCTAATATCGTTAAACAATAATAACTACAAAGTGAATAATTGATATGGGCACGTATGGAGATTGTGAGGGTTTAAAGTTATGCCATTTGGACTCTGTAATGCTCCGGCCACATTCGAGCGGCTTATAGAACGTGTTCTCAAGGGACTGCATTGGAAGACTTGACTGGTGTACCTCGACGACATCATAGTTATGGGCAGAACTTTCGACGAACACCTCAAAAGTTGAAAGGGTGAAGTTCTGCGGCGAATAAAAATATATAATTAATGACAAAGATGTTACAAAGGCTAAAACCACGTTTTTATTGGGTTGGATGTCAACAAGAAGCAGCAAAAGCAAATGTAAATAACTGGGTATGCCGCTACGGCGTTCCAATAGAACTACATTCCGATCAAGGCCGAATTTTCGAGTCAGCAGTATTCAAAGAAATGTGCGGGCTATACGGAATTAAGAAGACTCGAACGACGCCGCTTCACCTACAGTCACACGAAATGGTAGAACTGTTTAATCCCTAGAAGAGCACTTGCGTAAAGTAGTGAACGAGCAACAGAAAGACTGGGACGAATACATTCCGAGGTTTCTACTTGCTTTCCGGTCTGCAGTCCATAATTCAACATCTAGATCACCTGCCAAGGTAATTTTTGGAACTGGGATAAAACTGCCCGGCGACTTGGAGTTTGGAGTTAAGCCCGCCACAGAAATGGATGCCATACACACTGGAAAAGAAGCCTGAATGAACTTCATGCATTTGTGCGCATTCGCATAAAAATGGTCAGTGATAAAATACAAGCCAGGTGTGATCGTGCAGCTAACACTGAGGGCTTTCATGAGAGACAGCTGGTTCTATTATACAACCCAAATCGGAAGAAGGGATTATCCAGCAAACTACAAACCAACTGGGATGGACAGTACAAAGTAATCAAACGGCTATACGATGTCGTGTACAGGATACAAAAAGCTAACAGCCCTCGAAAATGAAGGTCGTACACATAGAGCGACTAGCAAAATATAGGAAAAGAGGTAATGAGCCTATTCGGGACGAACAGGCTTAAGTGGGCTGCAGTGTTACGCAAAAATAATCGAAACGACCAATATCATTTAACAATAATAACGATAAACAAAAGCTACAAATACGAAGACAATGAGGCAATTCGAACACAATACTCACGACACAAATACACACTAACACATACATAGAACTCGGAACAACAGCAACAACAAGCATGAGAGCAAAAAGGAAGGACAAGTACGCAAACGCAATAACAAACAATGTAATACCAAGACAATGCGTACACAATACACACGACACAAATACAGACTAACCCATACATCGAACTTAGTATAAATAAACTACCAACAACAAGCACGAGAGTAAAAGGGATGGACAAGTAAGAAGACGCAACAACAAATAATGCTGTAGCTATAGAATTCTCTAGAAGGCGCGAACGTGAACCTTGAACTTCGAGAACCATCATCAGACTGACGGCGTTGAAACGTTAGTGCTTCGTTTCGGAGCCGAAACGCCTTTTAAAAAAACTCGAATAATCCAAATGGTGTTATTATGACTCGACAGGCATCTGATGGTACGTACATTGCAGGTCGTTGGATTTAAAAATCTTCCTACCATGCAAAATACATGTGATGTTACCCAAAAATGGTATCGGGAACGGTGATATTGTTCAGAGCGCGATAATCACCGCATGGACCCCAACTACCATCAGCCTTCTTAACGAGATGCGGTGGACTAGCCCAATTGCTCTTGGAGGATGTTAGGTTAGGTTAGGTCGGAGTGGTAGCTTTGATATCACAAAGCTCACTTGAGCACGCATGGCGGCCCGTTATGATGCCACGTGTGAACGCAGTCCCTGTACTAACCAAGTTCCGCCAAATCAGGGAAAAGGAAGAAATTTTTCAACGCAAGGGCTGCACTAGAAAACCAGCCAGAAAATTTTATGAAGGAAGCTGTATCCTTGATATCAATAGATGATAGCTCTGTTAAGCTAACAAGGAATAGGAAGCCAAATAACCTATATCTACACCTAGCAAGAGACGGGCAAAGAAAGTGGATAACAGTCTCATCTTTCTCAGTGGACCTGCATCAACGACAGAAGTTGTTAAAAGGGAGCCTCATTCTCTCAACGTGTCTACCCATGATGCAATGATCCGTAAGCACGGCCACTACAGTCGACATCACATCACGACCGAGACCAAGTAATCGGTTGGTACGCCTGCCATCCATCTTGGGCCAGGTGAGTCTAGCGGTGGAGCAGAACTTCTCATTGACCCAGGATAGGTTGGCGTCCCGAAGGAACCTTCGCGCAATGGTCAACTTGACCGAGGTAAGTGCCATACCTAATTAAATAGAAGAGGATTGCGGCAGGAGCGCACCAGTTCTGACGAGATTGTCGGCTCTACAGTTTCTCGGAGTTTCACTGTGCCCGGGGACCCACACCAGACAAGGTCGAGTGGCGGCGACATTCCCTAATGATCCTAGTGTTAATCACGAAACCAGTCTGAAAAGATCGAGACGGGACTGAAAGGAGCATCGTTGACGAGGATCCATTGAGCGGCTCAGTAAATTACCATCACCTCCGCCTGAAACACGCTGCAGTTGTTTGGCAGACGGAGAGAAATATTCAGGTCCAGTTTCCCAGAGTAGACACCACTCCCAACCCCATCATCGAGTTTAGAGCCGTCGGTATATATATCCAGGATTTCTGGGGCCACGATCGTATCAGGATTCCAGTCATCCCTACTCGGAAGCAGAGACTAGAAACATCTATCAAGACAATGTTCAGCAGGGAAATAGTCCATGTTCACAGGGCCCACCGGTTCAACATTTAGAATAGTGGAGTGACCAGAAGGTACAATGTGCCAATGAGAGAGAGCATTAAGTCTAATCGCAGCAAACTTGGCCACCTGCTTAGTGAGAGGCGCAGTAGGAAGTCAGTTTAGCATTGCGGACAAAGCTTTCGTGGGGTGGTGGGTAGAGCACCAGTTATATAAATGTCGGCAAACCTTCTGACGTTGTATTGTCTGTCCACTGCAGTCCACCAGAAAGCAATACCGTATAAGAGGTTGGGTTCGATGACCGTAGAATATATACAACGCATGATCCTTGGGCGAAGACTCCATCTGGTTCCGACCGCTCTACTGCAGCAGTAGGCAGCACGTGCCGCCTTGCGTGCCCTAGCAGCCAGATTCGCCCTCCAGTTGAGTTTGGGATCGAGGATCAGGCCCAGATATTTAACCTCACGTATGCTGGGAAGGAGAAGGTCGGAATTTTATATTTCCTCGCAAAAAATCGTATCGGTCTTAGAGGGGTTAATAGACAGTCCGAAATCTGTACACCAGTCCAGCACGATTGACAGCGCCAAGTTCAACTTATCCGACAGTGTCTGCGGACAAATTCCCGACGCAGCAATGGCAATGTCGTTAGCGTAAGCTATGGCCTCATTGCCAGATTGTTCCAGCCCCCTCAAGAGTGAGTTGACTGCAAGATTCCAGAGAAGTGGTGATAGAACACCGCTTTGCTGTGTGCCCCTAAGAACCATTCTCTGACAATTCCTGACTGTGGAGGTCACTATTCTTGATTTGAGTAGAAGCTCGATGAACCTGACCAGATTCTGTCCCAGGTTCAGAGAACCGAACTATGGCGTCCGGGTCGACGTTATTGAATGCACTTTCAATATCCAGAAATATGGCCAAAGTGTATTCCTTAGAGTGAAGTGCTGTCTCCATTAATTTACATCTCGTATACGCATGTTGGGAAGCAGATAGAAGCGCTGAGTCAATCCAGGACCTAATATGAACATCAGGGACTCTTTCCAGTATCTTCGGAAGAAAGGAACACAGACTTATGGGTTTATAATCATTCGCCCCAGTGTGGGACGGTTTCCCAGCCTCGGGACTGAAGATCACAGTAGATATTCACCAGCTCCAAGTGATGTAGAGGAGCCTGAGACTAGCGTTATAGATGGCAAGCAACCAAAGGAGAATTATCTCCTCCCCATGTTGAATGTCACCCAAGATAATACCATCCGATCCAGGTGACTTGAATGGTTTGAAAGACCTAACAGCCCACTGCACTTGGCCAAGGGTAAGGGTCAGGAGGGAATAGTTCCCAGACGGTGGTTCGTTAACCTGATAAAAGGCCTGGCCACCAAGTGTTACACTTCCTAGAAAGTAAGTGTCAAGGAGAAGCTCAAGCGTCTCCAAATTGGATGTAGTCAGCGTCCGTCAAGTCTTCGGATACAGTCAAGGGATTTGTGAGTGGAACTTGGAATTTTACGACGACACCCCGGCCGGTTTCAGCATAGAATTCAATGCTCACGCAGTAGTTCCTCTAATACGCCTTACAGAGTATTTAAGTTCCCTCTTTTTGGCCTTGTAGGTAGACCATTCACCTATCGTCTTCGCCCTGTTAAAGAGCCTGGCACAAGATCGGTGTAAATCATCGATCTCTTGATTCCACCAGGACGGTTTTTGCTTGCCCCTATGTGCATAGGGTCTGAAGCTGCTGCCGCCTTAAGCGCGGTTGACAGTGTGTCCGCAGCCCTATCCACGTCGAAACGGGTCGTTATAGTCGGGGAGTTCCTCCTATTGACCGGAGGCGTCACGAAAGGGAGCATTCATGAGATACAAACCAGTCCTTAAGGTTAGTAGAGAAATCAGAGCTGACCAGAGTGATGTCCAGCACCTTCTTTCTATTAGAAGTTAGGAAGGTTGGTTCATCGCCCCGATTAGCTATAACTAGGTTATTACTTATAATAAAATCAAAGAGGCACTCACCACCTTTGCTGGTACCGGAACTGCCCCACATCGTGTGCTGGGAGTTGGCGTCTGCTCCGATTATGACCGGAAGTCCACGTAGTCTCGCATCCACTGCCAGTCGACCGATGGGCTCTTGAGAGGGAGAGAGCCCATAGCTATGCGCCAGAAACGATGACGTGATCCAGAGGGTCATCCAGTTCATTACGACGACCATGGTAACGGTGTCCTTATCGCTGAACCTGTGGAGGAGAAGAGCGTTAATACTATTCTTAACCATGACACAAACTCGAGGCGAGTTCTGGATATACGCTGAGCGATATCCTTTGGAGTTGAGTCTGCTGTCTACGACCCAGGGTTCTTGGATCAGAATGAGCTGCGCATCCTCGGTTGCTCGGAGAAGCAGGGCGGCGGAGTCGGTTATGGAGTGTTGTAAGTTAATTTGGATGACTCTCAGCATTGACCCGAAGATCAACCATTGTCACATCAGCGTCCTCTTCGTCCGACAACGGAGAGGTTACACCCGCGTTAATGTCAATGCAAATGTCAATGTCAACCACCAGCTCAGAATTGGACTTCTTCCTGAATGAGGAGCGTCGAGAAGAATGACTGTACGCGCTTCTACATTTGACGTGTTCGGCGCGTTCGAGGGGTTGCGATGGGAAAGGATTTTCGTTATGGGGGGAAGCAGGGTTGCTGGCCTTGAGGATCCTCAACATGGTTTCCGGATCTGATGGTCCAGTCGAAATTCTCGCCTTAGATCGGGGGCGGTTAAGAATCTGGTCTGGAGGGACAGCAACAAGCTTAGCTCCTGGCCAGACTTCACCAATCCTACTGATGGCCTCCTTATAGAGCTCAATAGAACGGAGGTCAGAGTAAGCCACCAGCTTGATGTGCACCTGATACCACCCCGCATCAGTGCAGCCGGGTGAGGGGCCAGGTTTGGAGTCCATTACTCCAAGGAAGACGTCCAAGATCGCATGTTCGACCAGCCTCCACTTAGTGGGGGCAATGTAACCATCAAGATGGCTCTGGTCAACGTATGCCCAGGTCAGACCTTTCTTTAATACCTCACTGAGAGGCTTAGAAGGTTTTCTGGAGTCAGGACGTCTAGGTTGCGTCGACGAGCGCTGTTTTGTAGGGGGGATGTTAGGGTTGGTTACCTTAAAGCATTTGGGAGGCTGGAGTGGAGCGTTTAGCTCGATTGATCTTTGCCTTTTTGGGGCCGTTTCTGCCGTGATCGGAGAGGCGGGAGGCGATCATCTTGATGAGCCTCGTCCACTGAGAATAGAGCCGGGTCGGCCGAGCCAAATTTCGCAATAATGCGCATGACTGATCTGCAAGTTCTATATGCCCTCTCGCTAGCACTCACGGTATTCTTGACACCCGAAGATAGATTGATGCCAGGGGCTTGCGCGCCAGACTTTTCTGCCAAAGCCTTAGCGGCAGCCGAAGAGTGAGAGAGCATATTCGCCGCATACTTAGAGGTAGACGGAGCCTCGGTGGAATGTACCAAAGCAGAAGGTTTGGCGACGCTAGGAACCGGCTTCACAGCCGGAGACTTGTATGCCAAACGGGGTTTTACCGAAGTAGAAATTTGGGCCTTAGCTTTCGGGGTAGGGGCAGCTGCATTTTTACAGGCGCCTGACTAGAGAGGGTTGTGCATTCACCGGTTACAGTGGATACTTTGCGCTCGCCAACTTGAATTAGCGCTGGTTTGTATCTTGGGTTGAGTTGGTTGGTCGAATTCACTGCAAGAGGGTCCCCACTCAAAGCCGCTATCCTTGCCCGCAAAGTCTAGTTACCCATTAGTGGTTCTGTGGTTATCTATGCAAGCAGAGAGGCCACGCGAGGGTTTGCACCAGGCCTTATGGGGACAGGTTTTCAGAGCCATACCGGGTACTAGGGAGTCTTCTCAACCGAACCTACACCATTAACTTAACGGCGACGGACAATAAACGTACTTTGAGGTCTGTCAGGGTTTTAACGGAACGGGGGCAGCTATAACCCTAGCCCAGTACTACCGTGCATATACAACTAGGTCCAGAAAGTTACAGCCACTAAGTCAGGGCAATTAAATCAGAAACAGGGGGGAGAGAAGGCAGAAGAAAGAAAAGGGTCGTCCCAAAAGGGTGTCAGCCATAGTCACCTCGGCTGAGAGGAATGTGTTTATTGGCTCCCGTAGTGTTCTGTTGAAGAGCAGGGCCACCTCCAGCAGGATGTGACGATATCACGCACTAACGGTCTTGATAGGGTAGAGGCTGAAGGCTCCGAGGGAGCTATGATCGCATATCCCTATCCTGAGGAAACCGCTTGGAGGATGTACAAATTCCCATTTCCATTAGGTATTCGAACTCCTTCTTAGCAGCCTGATGTTTATCACCGACGGGAGAACAGTTCTAACATATATTGAAGGCCCTTTTGTTGTGATATGATGTGTGACCGTAGACCCAACGGGACGCTGGTTGGCAGTGAGTGTTGCCATATCTCTGTATTGCTGCAATAAACGGGCTTAGCTATTTTATGTATCGAAGGTCAAAACGTGAACACAAATTTCAATTTACTTCTTTATTAACTTTTATAATCTTTTCAAAATTTTAACCAAAAGGGGAGAAAAATGGGACAAATGGGGAAAAAATGGTAATAAGTAATTTTTAACGACTTACCTTGGTTAAGTTTCAAAAATAGCTATTGCAGGTATTCGTTTCTAAAGTTGAACCAAAAGGGAGAAAGAGCCCGAAAACGGGCAAACTGAGTGCAGGTTATCCTAATTCTAATATCCTAATATATATTATAAATCTTTCTGTAAGTTTGTTTGTTAGTTTGTTTATTAGCTAATCACGCCTGAACGCCTGGACCAATTTTCTTGAAATTTGGGACATAGTTCGAGCTTTTGTCGATGCAGGTTAGTCTATAAATCTTTTCAGAATTTTGACCAAAAGGGAAGAAAAATGGTTAAAAATTAGTATTTTACCCATAAATGCTATATTTCATCTGTTTTAAAGATATTTTCTTAAGATTTAGCTTGGTTAAGTTTCCCAAATAACTATTGAAGGTGTTCCGTTTATAAAGTTGGACTAAAAGGGGTCCAAAAAGGGGAAAGAAACGAAAAACGGTCAAATTGAATGCATTTATATTTAGGATTTAGAGTATTCAAAAAACAGGGTTGTTTGATAAACCGGTTTCCGAATAATTTGAAGAATTGCATTTTTTAAGAAGCCGGTTTCGGAACCAAATTTTTATTTATTGTTATTTTTATAACCCGCACAACGCCGGATACAATCTGCTAGTTTAAAATAAAAATAAACATTATTTTAGTATTGCATTATGTAGGTAGTTTTTATTTTTATTTCAAAATAGAAAAATATAGCTATCCAAAGCGTTTGAACTGCATTTCAGTTTGTATTTTTCGAAATACCTGACCTGTTTCTGTAGGATAAACTATTTCTCTTGCTTATCTATTTATATGGAAAATATAAACAAAAACACGAATTTTGTGTTTTCCTCAACAAACAAACACAAACTAAATTGAGCGTTTTTGTTTGTGCGAAAGAGAATTCTTTTGGCTTACAGAAACAGTACATAAAACTTTTAATAAGTTCCTTTAAATAAGTAAAAATCGTGGAAATGAATCTAAAAACGCTGTTGTGGCAACACTGGTTAACAATTGAATTAAAGAACAACAAAAGATAAAGTTTTGAAATTTGGAATTAATATTAAATTTATTTTAAAAAGAATAATAAAAACCCAAAAATATGTGTTTTATATCCATATCTGAATTTTTGTCTTTTAGCTTTTGCAATTTTTATTTCTTTATTTGTTTTGTTTACATAAAAACATATGACACGTTCCGTACCACGGTGTAATCAGTGACGAAGCGAATTTGACAGGAGCACTATCCAAAAATGAAAGAGACAGCAAATATTACCAAAAAGTATTTCTGTCTCTGTCTGATTCGTTCAGTTTTGTTTATTTATGCTTTGTTAATTTTTAGGGTGGATTTTTATTTTCTATTTTGGAAGAAATTAATGATATTTTTGTAAAATAATAGAATAGTTTTGAAAGGAAATGCATTTTTTTATTGGAGAAACGTAGTACGGAACTAAAGTATTTGGTGACACCTTGCATCGATTGTTAATAACTTAGTGTTTAACCAATTGAGAGGTATATTCACAAACTCCTGAAACAAAAAGTTATGAGCATATATTTTGTTATATTTTTATTTTTACTTATCTTTTACACACGGAACTTATTTCATTGTGAAGAGAAATTGCTAAGAGTTCGATTAATAATGAAAAAATTACAGAATTTAAACTTTTTCATTCAAGAAATTAATAAATACTGGTAGTATACACAAATTTCTGCAAGAAAAAAATTTTATAAGCAATATGTCTTATTTGATCTTCATATAGTTAGCTTCTTACTTACCATTTGCACAAAAAACTGTACTCATTGTGATCAGAAACTAGTCACTTTTCGATTAATATTTAAATATTTACGAATTTTTAAAATTTTCATTGAAGAAATTAAAAAATATTCTAAATTTTCCCTTTTTAACACAAAATAAATGTTTGCTTACATTTAATTTTTCTGCTTTTTTCCTTCTGTATATCTGTTGCTTCTAACACATTTGGTTCGTAATACTTAAAACAATTTTTTTTCTCCCTCTAGTCGGGCCAGTGTTTTTATGTTATGAGCACTTTTCAAATGTCATAGCTTTCGTCACTGATTAATTGTGTTCCGTACACGATACATTAGGTTACTGTTACATTCCGTTACGGTAGCATAACTAAAGGTGCGGTCAGATATGGCAAATGTTTGCCATAATTTTGTTTTCCCTTGTTTGTGAGAAATATGACTGAAACAACTAATATTTTGTTTTGTGGTCACACTACGCACATTTATTTGCCCATTTTTGTTTCTTCAAATAGCGGCAAACAAAAGTTTGACAAATATTTTTGTGATGCGGTCACATTTAAAAAATATTTGCCAAAAAACACATGTTTGACCAGAATTTTGGAAAACAAAAATATTTATACACACTTTCACACATAATAGAAAGTGAAAATTTTTTCGTTTTGTGTTGCGGAGTTTCTGCGCTATTTTGGGAAGGGAAAAAAAAGAAAGATGACAATGGCTTTGGAAATGGGTTCCATGCATAAAATAAGAAAAAAACTGAAAAACTATGTTTTTAATCACAATAAAATTAACATAAACAAATGTTTACACTTTTCCAGTGCAGCCAATCACCATATTTAAAAATCGCTGTAATGATGTACATAACTTAAAATAGATGTTAAATCTAAAAATTGGAAATCGTATATATATAAATTGAAGGAATTCTTTTAGGTCTAATTGAAAATAATTTATCGATATTTTTGAGAACGGTTTTCAGCTCACTTTGTTTGAAAATTTATCGCCAAAAATGATTGAATGAATGATTGAATTCCAAAATGTACTCTATGTGTGTAAAGAAAAATTGGAATTATGTTGCTGCGTTGAATTACAATTCTCCATTACAATGACTCTTGCCGTCCATTTCAAGAGTTCCAATCATTACATTGTACTTTGAATATTTTAACATGTTTATTTTCAGGAACAAATTTTGTCGTGATAATTTGGAAAAAAAAATTAAAATCATTACAATAATAATGAAAAATTTCCTATAACAAAGACATGTACTAAAGAGTTAAGTAGTTTCAGTCATCTTTTTCTTTAATGAGATTTAAAAAAATAACCATTATACTGAAAAATCATTAAAACCACTGAATAGTTTTCATCTAGAAAGGTACAACAATTGATATATGCATTAATGTGGATTTATATTTCAGACTTTGAATGTATCTCTGTATATGCAGGTACCCAAATATTTATATCTATATAATGAATACATTTACAACAAATAAAAAGGTTTCCATAAAATAAATTATTTATTTTCTTCAAATTTCAATTCATTCATTTTTTTGCGATTTTAGTGATGTTTTAGTTTTGTTAGTATGCAGCACAGTCTTAAACAGCTGTTATTTGCCACTGTTTGCTCTTACGAAAAATATGTAAGAGCAAACAAATATTTGCCAAAAAATCATAAAAATATTTGTCACAGGGTGGTCACATTAAAAAAACTTTTGTTTGCCGGCAAACAATTTTATTTGCCAAAAATGGCGGATTTTTCTGTTTGCCACGCAAATTTATTTTGTGGTCACATTATGGCAAACAAATATTTTATGTTTTTTGGCAAATATTTTTTAGATGTGACCGCACCTTAAGGTTTAAGGCTTAATTATGCGACTGGAACGTAATGAAGCAGTAATGTCTTAAAATTCCTTGAAGCCACAAAATTTGAAAACGTCGAAAGCTCAGAAAAAATGGAATCTGATATTAACCTATATGTGCAGCGAATAAAGAATGCTCATCTTAATTTGCAAAAAGCAGATCAGGCCATGAGTGGTATAATTAAAACGGAAGATTGTCAGAAGGAGTGTGATGCAATCATAGAGTATGATGATAAGGCAAAATAGAATATGTTCTCATGAAGTTTGCAACCAAGGCCTCTAACGTTGACGCAACCGACATAAAAATTCAAAATTCTTTGGGCTTAAAAATTTCGATGGAAAATTTGAAAACTGGCTTCCCTTTTGGGAACAATTTAAGAGTGCAGTTCACGATAATCGCAAATGATCTAAGGCTGCAAAATTTAACTTTCTCTGTGAGTTTTTAGAAGGTAAGGCGGAAGCAACAATACCTGGATTTACACAAAAGCTGGCTAATAAATACATTGATAATAAATTCCAGAAGCTGCAGAAGGTTTCCACATAGAAAAATTCTGAGACTTAGAGTCAATAAGCATTATAAGTTGTGTAGCAAATAGCGAAAAAGCCACCATTGGCGAAGCAATTAATAAAATAACTTTAAAAAACAATCGATATGAAGTATCGTTGCCTTGGCGTGATGATAATATAATGCTAAATGATAAATTGCGATGGCTCGGTTACGTAGCTTAACGTTAAAATTGACTAAAAAGAGTGGAAAATTGTCTGAATATGATGTTGGTATTCGCGATATATTAGAAAGCGGCATTGCTATTACGTGCCGCAAAGACCTGTTTACAGAGAAGATAAAGCAACAACAAAAATGCGAATAGTTTTCGATGCATCATCCACCGAACCAGGTACAGCGTCCTTAAATGATCTGTAAAGCTTTGACGTAAATATGGTGGTGGTCTTGTTTTCAATGTTATTAAGTTTCTTTTCCAATAAAATTGTTATTACCTCAGATATTGAAAAAGCATTCTTACAGATTTCCTTGTCGGATAGAGACCGCAACGTTCATAGATTCCTTTGGTTTGAAGATACTTCACACAAGTCAGATAAACTGCCAGCAGTTGCCGAATACAGGATGACAAGAGTAACCTTTGGAGTAGCAATCAACCCATTTCTTTTGACAGTGACAATATAAAAACATTTGCCAAATTTGCAATAAATTAAAAATGTCTTTTTATGTGGTTGTCAGCGAATAGTCAGTTGAGTCGGCAATAAAAACTCTGGAAGCTGCATCAGAAGTTATGGCAAAGGCGAGTTGTAAGCTACGTAAATGGAATTCAATTGGTGACACTATTAATTTTGACTTGAAGAATTTAATCGAGAAAAAAATACTACGAGCAATAAAACGAAATGTGCAACAAACAATGGTAAGGATTTATGATCCCTTGATACGATTGGTCCCTTTAATGTAAGTATTAAAATCTTATTACGAAAGATTTGGAAAGAACTTATTGATTGAATTTCAAATTTATTTATTGAATGAATTTCAAATATGCCATTCGGCATATTTCAAATATATCATTTTTAAAAGAATATTAAAATCCGCGGTGTTTAATTACCGTGGCAAGTATATTTGCAGATGCAAGTCCTTTAGCATTCGGAACAGTTGCTTATTCTCGGCAGACAACTGGTAATGGAGAATTTTATACAAATTTTATTTGTGCCAAAAATCAAATACGCACTATCAATAGAAAGTTGAGTTAAAATTCCGTAACTTTTTCATTATTAATCGAACTCTTAGCAATGAAGCAAATTTCGGTTGTAAAAGATAAGTAAAAAGAAAAATATAACAAAATATATTCTCAAAACTTTTTGTTTCAGGAGTTTATGAATATACCTCTAAATTGGTTAAATACTAAGTTAGTGACAATCGATGAAATGTGTCACCAAATACATTAGTTCTGTATTACGTTTCCCCTACAAAATAGTGCATTTCCCTTCAAAACTATTCTATTATACTAGAAAAATATCATCAATTTCTACCAAAATAGAAAATAAAAACAACCCTAAAAATTAACAAAACTGAAAGAATCAGACAGAGACAGAATTATTTTTTGGTAATATTTGGCGTCTCTTTCACTTTTGAACAGTGCTCCTATGAAATTCGTTTCGTTACTGCTTATAAATGGTACTGGTAAACACAATGTAATCAGTGACGAAAGCTATGACATTTGAAAAGTGCTAACATAAAAACGCTGGTCCGGCTAGAGGAAGAAAAAAAATTGTTATAAGTATTACGAACCAAATGTGTTAGAAGCAACAGATATACAGAAGGAAAAAAGCAGAAAAATTAAATGTAAACAAACATTTATTTTGTGTTAAAAAGGGAAAATTTAGAATATTTTTTAATTTCTTCAACGAAAATTTTAAAAATTCGTAAATATTTAAATATTAATCGAAAAGTGACTAGTTTCTGGTCACAATGAATATAGTTTCTTGTGCAAAAGGTAAGTAAGAAGCTACCTATATGAAGATCAAATAAGACATATTGCTCATAAAATGTTTGTCCTGCAGAAATTTGTGTATATTGCCAGTATTTATTAATTTCTTGAATGAAAAAGTTTAAATTCTGTAATTTTTTCATTATTAATCGCACTCGTAGCAATATCTCTTCACAATGAAATAAGTTCCGTGTGTAAAAGATAAGTGAAAAGAAAAATATAACAAAATATATTCTCATAACTTTTTGTTTCAGGAGTTTGTGTTTGTCAATTGGTTAAATACTAAGTTAGTGCCAATCGATGCAAGGTGTCACCAAATACTTTAGTTCCGTACTACTTTTCCTTTTCCTGAATTTCCTTTCAAAACTATTATTCTACAAAAATATCATTAATTTCTACCAAAATAGAAAATAAAAATCCACCCTAAAAATTAACTAACATTAATAAACAAAACTGAAAGAATCAGACAGAGACAGAAATACTTTTTGGTAATATTAGCTGTCTCTTTCATTTTTGAATAGTGCTCCTGTCAAATTCGTTTCGTCACTGATTACATTGTGCATATGAGATGCTAAATGGCAGGACCCTTTTATTTTCTGTCTTGTATTAATGTCTAGTGATATGATTGTTCTATATCTAGAGGCAGGGTGATTCGTATAGTCTTAAAGATCTTTATATACACTGTAAGACATTAGTTAGTAAATTCATGTTTAATCATAATAACTATACAACAGGATCAAGTACTTCCGAAAAGCGCATTACGAAACCGAATATGCAGATCTAAAAAGACAGAAAAAGTATCAGCACGGTCCAAATTAATTAGTTTTAACCCAATTTTAATTAACGGTGTTATGCAACTTCAAGTGCGGTTATAAAGTTCAATTTTCGGTGAATATTAATGCAACCCAATAATTTTGCCTAAAAATTGTCATCTCAGCATGTTGTTAATAAATGAGGCACATCATGCGGCAATGCATAGTGATGTTAATTCTGTATTAGCACTATTAAGAAAACGTTTTTGGATTGCAAAAAGACAGCTAATAAAAACTATACTTAGCCGGTGTGTGACTTGCAAGCGACTTCATAGAAACAGCGCTTCAAACCCATAGACAACCTTGCCAGTAAAGCGTATCAGAACAACAAAGCCCTTCGAAACAACAGGATTCGATTTCGCAAGTCCTCTTTACATAAGATGGGATGATGAAGCAATGGAGCGAAAGAGTTACATTATGCTGTTTACTTGCGCATTATTATTATTATTATGCTGTTCGTGCAGTACATTTAGAGCTAGTCAAAGATATGACGGTTGAAAGCTGCATAAATGCTTTACGTCGTTTTATATCAAGGTTTGGTTCTTCAAAAATTATCATATCTGATAACGCAAAAACGTTTAAGCGAGCTGATGACCGCACAAAAAGGCATCACCTGGTTTTTTTGGAGCGCTTAATTTGTAGCGTCAAGAATTGTCCAAAAGCATTCTGAGTTTTGACGAAATTCGAACTTTTTTGCAGAAGCTTAATGTGTCATAAACGCTAGGCCACTGGCTTACATTACCAACGATCATAACCATCTAGAGCCATTAACTCCGGTTCATTTTATTACTAATCAAAAATCCATTTTTATTCCCGCAGATTTTCAAAGCGATCAATCTTCTATGCCTAAGTCATGGAACTTTAGATAAGCAATAATTAAGCGGTATTACAAAAGGTGGCAATCATAATATTAACAGCAGTTGCGGACAATTCATCACAAGTGTGGTCCCATTCGTAGTATTGAAATTGGAGATGTTGTTTTAGTACACGAAGACTTACAAGTCAATGTTGCTTTGGAAATTAGCTATAGTTGATTCTGTATTCCAAGGCAGAGATGGCCACGTGCGAGCTTGCAATGTACGATTAGGAAATAACGTAATTCTAGAGACCTATTTAGTTGCTGTATCCATTGGAGGTATCATTTGCCACGGCCGGGCCGAGGATGTGAAAAATGTAACGTGAACTCAAGCTCATGACCAACATAAATCTATTTATTAATTACTCTTTCTATGTAAATGAATTATTAGTTATATATATACATACTAATTTTTTTATTATGTATTAAATATTCTATTTTCCTTTTTAATAGTTAGTTATTAATAAAACTTCCTCAGAAACTGTCCATGAATCGGAGTATTTTCTTTAAATTTTCAATAATTTTTTACAACCATAAATAATCTACACAAAATTACTAGCACAAGTCACTCAATTTATTACTTTTATCAGTTATTTCACTGTCAAAATAGCAACTGGTCCATAATTAATATGAATTTGTATTTATGTGATAAAGTAAACACATTGGGCCATAATCATAGTCAAACACTAAAGTCGGTTCTTTTTAAAAACAACTTTAATATTTATACTTGTTACTGTTTCTTAACTATAAAGAAAATTAATAATAGTCAGCTTTAAGTGGGTGATTAGTATGTTTGAAATTTTTCATACAAACTGGTATAAATATTGTATAAGTGGCATCTCTGAACAGCTGATAAAAAAAGCGCAAAAAAAAAAAAATAAATAAAATGGTAAACAAATGGGCAAAACCTTTCCTTATACAATTTAGGCTTTCTTCCTTCACACAAATCTTCAATAATACCAAAATTATTTTCAATGTCCTGAATTGTACACATTTTTTCAATTATTTTTAACACTTTATACAATTTATAAAAAATGTATCACAATTCATATTATTGTATTGTTTTTGGTTTTGCAACTTTTGACAAACAGCTGATAGATTTAAAATTATGTTAACTTCGTTAAAAACAACTTCACCTTGTTTTAAGTATAAAATTGACTTTAGTGGAAAAAGTAAGACTTTTATCGTCTATAGTAGCCGAAAAGTAGACTTTTTTATAAATAGTACTTAAAGTATACTTTTTTGATGACTATGATTATGGCCCATTATATTATTAATAATTTGATAACTGACAACCCAACTTGAGTTGTAATAAATATATTAATAACGTTCATACGTAGTCTAGATGTAGATTTGTTTAATTTTTTATGAAAAATCTGAACATATAGATTTCTTTTTATTAAATCTTCAGTCAGTCTTTATTAACATGGTTGATTTTATTGCTAAAATTATAAAAGTAAAAATAAATAAATAGGAGGTTATAACGAAATTTATGTTTTTGCTTTATTTCAGGTGAATGTTTTCATTAAATCAAATACAGACCTATAAAACTGTACAGAATTAATTTTTTATTTAAAAAAAAGATATATAATAAAAGAATCTTACAAAAATGAAAATTCAAAAATTCAATAATTTTTTTCCTTTTAGAATTTTATATATAATTTTTGTTTTCATAATAGCATATTACTTGCTAACATTTCCCTCCTCGGTACAAGAATTATTAAGATCATTATTACTACACTCTCCAGTATTTAGAGCTAAATTGGCCACATACAAAGCAGGGTCAATAACCTTGGGTATCGGCTTAATTTCAGTTCCAAGTTCTTTTTCAATTCGATGTAAATCGAACCTATCCTCGTACGTTATTAAATTGATTGCAATACCTAAAAAGGAACAGATATAATTTGAATGCACTAAGAATGATTTGTTATAGTATTCGCACCTAAGTGACCAAAACGACCGGAGCGACCAATGCGATGCAAATAGGTTTCTGCCATTCTTGGAAAATCGAAATTAATAACAACATTTACAGCTTGCACGTCTATACCTCGTGTAAATAAATCGGAGCAAACAAGATTTCTACACAAGCCCTGTCGGAAATCATGAAATACCCGATTTCTATGAGCTTGAGCCATTTTTGCATGTATGTAATAACAACAATATCCAAGTTCCGTTATTTTCTTCGCTAAGAGCTCTACGCGTTGCGTTGAATTACAAAAGATAATAGATTGATTGATTTGCAGTTTTGAAAACAAAGTGTTTAAACAATGTACTTTTTGGCGTTCTTGAACAAATGCATAATATTGTGTGACACCTTTAAGTGTTAATTCTTCCATTAAATTAATTTCGTAGGGTTCACGCAAATGTTTTTCCATAAAATTTTTAACAGTCAATGGAAAAGTTGCGGAGAATAGAAGGATCTGGGGATCCTTTGGCAATTTGAAAATGACATGATCCAGCATGCCTTGAAAATCAAGTGACAGTAACTTGTCAGCTTCATCTAATACAAGTATCTTGCAATGAGACATATTCGCAACCTTCTTGTCCATTAGATCTAAAATACGTCCTGGAGTTGCAATTATAAGTTGAACTGCAAAAATTAAAAAGTAGTTATTTTATATTAACTTAAGATATAACTCAATTCACCTTTTTGATATAATCGCAGAATATCATCTTTTAAAATTGTACCACCAGTAGTAACCATTACTCGAATATCAAGATGTTTTGCCAATTCGATACATATTTGCGATGTTTGCAAAGCAAGTTCTCTTGTGGGAACCATTATTAAGGCTTGTATATAATCTTTAGATGGGTCAATTTGTTCCAAAACTGGTATGCAGTATGCTCCCGTTTTTCCTGTTCCATTTTTGGCTCTGGCCAACACATCTTTTCCACTTAATGCTATTGGAATTGCTGCCTCTTGAATAGGAGATGGTCGTTCCCATCCCTTTTCGAAGATTCCCATTAAGAGTTCTCTTTTTAAACAAAATTCTTCGAATTCATTACCACGTGTATCAGTAACATCCTTCAATATAAAAATAACGGTATTAAAATTAGTATTTAAATTTTATAATAAACTGCGCAAATGTTCATTTAGAAATAATGCTAACATTAAAATAATACATTTCATAAATAAAAATAAAATCAAATGTGTTAGCTAACTTCGTAGATAGAGCCCTAACACGTTGTGTTAATATCCAATGGCGGCTCCGTTTAATATTTTTAGCTCTATAGGAAGAAAAATAAAAATGTAATGTGTAAACATGGTACTCGACGACAGATGCGATACGGTAAACACGAATGCAGTATCACATGCGATAAAATTTTTAACAAAAAAATTGAATATACAGCTTAATCTCTGAATATTGTTTATACTAGTTTAAAGTGCTCAAAAAAGGAGGAAATTTAGCTAGTACATATCATACATCAAGGAATACTTAAACTAAAACTGTTAATGTAATAAAAATGTAAATAATTGAAACCTTGCAATAAAGCTTTAGGTAAAATCTGTTTACGTGCAGTCGTCTAACAGAAAAGTTCTATACCTATCTAATAAAATGGTTAAGGACAGTTTTCGATTGGAAACACGTCATTTGGTCGAATGAAATAAAGATTAATCGATTTCGGAGAGATTAGAAAGAAAGTACTTCACAAAACATTGGTCCATTAGATAAAATAGAAAGTAATATGAAGGAAGATTCACTGCAATTTATAAAAAAATCAGAGTTTAAACTGAAGAAAAGCTTTAATTTCTACATGTTGGCTATCCAAAGAACACAAACAAAATTGTTAAAAATTGGTTCTCAAACTTTAAATTTCAAGTGATTAACTGAACAGCACATAGTTCGAATCTTAATCCTTATCTTAGATGAACTATTTATAGTCTGGTAACGAATAATATTAAATGTAAGAGAAGGAGCAAGATGTTTTGAGCAAATGATATGTCGTGTTTAAACATGAAATTTCGACCAATTGGAAAAGCGTTCGAATGGAATTAATTTATATGTATGTTTTTTAGTATGGAGTATAAGGTGGACCCCATTGCGATTGACAACTTTTTTTTTTAGTAGTTTGGTCGTCTTTCAGAAATCGGTATTGCCATTTTCAACTAAAACGCATCTCTTTGGTTGTGCGGTTGATTTTTTAGTTGGATTTTATGGTATTGGTTTTGTATCAGTTTGGTTGACAAAAACGTTAAATATAGACAACTGCTTATAGCAGTTGAGCCTTTGTCAGTTATATAGTTCACTTATATAATTAATACATTTTATTTTTAAAATAGAAAAAAATATAAAAAATGGAAAAACCGTAAGTCTTTTCTGCTTAAAATAAATAATTAAATATTTAATGCACAGCACAAATTTGGTATGACAATTTTTTTACATTTATTCATTTTATACAAATGCGGTCCTCAATTGCTGGTAACACTTCCTTTAAAGTAAGTGACATAGTGCATTGAGTTACTCCAACATTGAAGTCATTTCCACTGCACTTTTGACAGTTTCCGTCAGCCAAAAATCAAAGGACAGCGCACAGCTTTAATATCGGTGGTATAGCTGCCATACGCACAGCTCCTTAATTTCATCCAACACATAACAAAATACTTTTTTGTTCAGCCGAAAATAACTAATAAATCTATAAAACATCACTTGCTATAAATATTTGTTAATAATTTTGGATGTTTCTTACTTCGCACTGGGTAGTTCAAGAGGATTTGAATCACGTATTTTTTACGTATAAGAAGAACATTAACATACATTACATTTTCATCTTCGTAAAATAAATCCACACTTAAATCCATTTATAATTTACTTTTATTTCTACAAAAACTTGATTTTAACTTATTTTTACGTTTTCTTTTCTTCTATTTCCAAATAAATTTTATGTGTCACCAACATTGAAATTTCATACCGGCAACACCATAACAATTACAACTAAAAAACGTTGACTTTCGCAAAATCAAAAAATAATTTGGTTGAGCGAAAGTTGGGTTGACTCAGAGACCTGCGCCGATCGGCTGACAGCCGGCTAAGCCGAGCCGCCGACAAAATTTAAAAGCCGCCGCCGCCGAAAATTTATTCGGCTCGATTCGGCTTGAATTCAGCCGCCGTTTTATGTATGTAAGAAAATTAAAATATATGAAAATATTACATAATTGGCCATTACAACCCTTCAGTCAGGATTACAATCTAGCTTCTCACACCACTTATGTTGTGTGCGTTAATTTTATACATGATTGGCGGGACCTACAGTTTAAACTAGACTCCGAGCGACAGATTTTTGAGAAGCTTTTCATGGCAGGGTTTTTTTTACTTTCAGAGTCTTTGCTAGAAATCTGCTGAGAGGAAGTTGCCGAAGAAATATTTTTTCGTTTTGATGTCCGACCTAGGATACGAACCCGGGCCTTTTGTCTAATAAGCCAACACACTACCCACTAGACCACGGCGACTTCAATTATATATAAAATATGATATTTATATTTTTGTTTTACTTGACTTAAATACATTATTGAAGTTTTTTTTTGTTCATTTTGTGATATATTAATAGAAAAATTTTTAATTTTTTGATATGGAAAGTTTGAATATCCTTTCTTGTTTTTGGTGAATGTGGTAACACTTTTAACTTTACGTTAAATTTTTTAAAAGACAAAAAATTGAAATGGAGAACCAAAGAACTACAAATTTCAATAATTTAAATGAGTTAAATTCGTCTGATTCCGATGACGACATTGCAATTTTTAATGGTGCTGATTTCCCAAAACAATAATTGAAACTCCAATTTCAATTAGCTTTTAGCCAAATTTTTTTGGAAAATATTATTTTGAATATTTATTTCTGATAATTGTTTTGTAAGTGTTATAAAATGCGAAATAATTGCAGGTTTGGAGTTTCTGCGTCGACATCAAACCTCTGTAAGCATTTACGTGCTCAAAAAAAAAAATCAAAAAAATTTTAAAACTCGGATGCGAAAATAAAATCCTTATTTTCAGGAAGTTCTAAAAATGCAGATTCCGAAAAATTTGTTAACGCACGTCTGCTTATGCAAATGTGCTGCAGAGATCTAAGGCCCTTTAAAATAGTGGAGCAACCAGGGCCATTTTATTTATGTCATTTCGGATCACAGCAGACCAGTGTTGCCACCTTATGTGTAATTACACATATTGTGTGTAATTTTTGATTCTGCGTGTAGCATGCGTGTAATTAGCTTCGTGTGTAATTTGTGTGCAATTTTACTTTTTGTTCTAATTTTTTCTTTAGTCGCTTACTTTTAATAATCGAATTGCTAACAATGATTATTTAGTAAATTTACTGCAGTTTTTGGCAAAACCTCTGAGAGTAAATAAAATTGCCATGAAAAGACTCTCAAAAATCTACCATTTGGAGTCAATTTTAAAACTGTAGGCCCCAACAATCATATAAAATTAACGCACACACATAAGTGGTGTGAGAAGCTAATGTTTCATACATGGATTTGCATGTCTTTTTTGTTCTTTAAATCAATGTTGGAAATGTTGTATGCATATTATTTAAATAAATAAAAGCGCCGCCGAAACTTTACCATATTTCGGCTGACAGCCGACTTAAAGCCGCCGCCGAAACTTTTCAACTTTAGCCGCCGCCGCCGACAAATTTGCTCGGCGCAGGTCTCTGGGTTGACTGACCGAACTGAACTGAGTTGAAAACGGTAATAGGAGCATAAATATAGTATAATTAAAAGGCTTTTTTTCTATATAAAATCTTAGTTTTGTAAACAAATCCTAAACACATATAGTATATTAATGCTGAAAGTGACAACACTTTTTGCACGCCAGTGTAGTTTTGTGAGAGCTACCTATGATACGTGTACTTGCTGAACGAAAACCAAATTTCAGTTAAAGCACAAATTCTCTCAAAGATACAAGTCAAGAACATAGTTAATGCTTTTCTAATGAGATTTAAAATATTCAATAATAATTCACTAATGAGATGACAAATGAATTTTTCCTTGTCGAATTGTCATTTAAAATCTTTATTCTTTGCTAAACAATATATCATGTATACAGTGGGTGACAAAACAATGGAAACTTTACAAAATTACACTAAAAAATATTCTTAAGAAATTCGCAAAATATTTGTGCTATTTATTAATAAAAAACCATTTCAATGCTGAATTTCAGCAAAAAAGAAGCAATATGCGATAAATATGAACTTTACAAATCAGAACTTTCAAAAATGATTAGAACATTTTTTGAGTCAAGCACTGTAAACACTCATAATTTTGGAGAATGCTTCAACACTCCAATAATATAGCTTTTTAATATTTTTATGCATACTAATGAACTGCAATTTTCAATTTTTTTCTTTCCAATTTTTAATCTTGTCTGATTAGAACACATAAATACATTTTTGAAAATGTTTCTATTGTTTTGTCACCCGCTGTACAAATCAGAACTTTCAAAAATGATTAGAACATTTTTTGAGTCAAGCATTGTAAACACTCATAATTTTGGAGAATGCTTCAACACTCCAATAATATAGCTTTTTAATATTTTTATGCATAATAATGAACTGCAATTTTCAATTTTTTTCTTTCCAATTTTTAATCTTGTCTGATTAGAACACATAAATAAATTTTTGAAAATGTTTCTATTGTTTTGTCACCCGCTGTATATATATTTATCATAATTTATATTCACTATACAAAAATTTATTATTAATTTTGTAATTAAAGTCAAACAATTGCGTGGTACTTATTTTCAAAGATGTCAAGGACAGAAAGTGAGCATTAAAAGCGTATGGGGCCCATATATTGCTCAACTTTTTGTTTTAAATTTGTTAATAAGGAGGCAAATTCGCACAAATATTAAGAACATTCTAAGGCGATACTTCTGAAAACAATAGTGAAATACTCTTTTAACAATATTGTTCTTAACGTGTTTTCAGCATTTCTGAATTAAAGAATTCTACAAATTTATAATAAAATATAAGTCTATGTATTAAAACGATTAACTTTTATAAAAAAGAAATTGTATAATAACGTTGATAAATTAATTAATTATGTAGCCATTTATTTTTCGGAAAAATAAAGATGAATGGGTGGTCCTGCAACTGAGTGCAGAATCTATGAGAATCCGTATTAGTTTTTTAATGAAGTATTTTTAATGGAGACACGGTTACCACTTTATGCAAGGTTTGTGATAATTTGTGAGTCAGATTGGGTTGATTATATTTTTCCATGGTGTGCAGATTTGTATTGTGTTTGTTCAATGCTTTTAAAGAGTAAAAATATGTAGAATTTACATTGAGAGTTTTATCTCTGCCATTGTTTGGCTGGAGACGAGTTCGCCTGTTTCTTTTTCCTTCTTTGGGTTTGGCTAATATTTCAAACGGTAAGCTAAATGGTTTCCAGTCTCCGCTCGGCAGACCATATGAAACGCGCTGATAAGCAAAATTATACAGAAGGTCGTACGTATCTAAAACAATGGCGGACTACAAGTTCTATACTGACGGCTCTCGTTTTTATTGTTTACATTAGTTTTGGGCAACATTTTGAATAAAGAAAATCTAAAAACAGTGATACCGTGGGGATTTGAAGATTTCCTTTGCTTATATGAAAGCTGTCTTCTTTCACCGATTTAAGAATATAGAAAACAAGGCGCATTACCCTCACTGACCTTCCAATTCAATTTGCCGACAATTTTTATTACCTTGATTTAAGGATAACGAAAGCAAAAATGAAAAACTCCTCCACAAAAGCAGATTACAAATTTGCAATGTTCACTAGCAATGTAAACATGTGTTCAAAAACAAAAGCTTATGTAACATACACATGTGGTCATTAAAATTTTTCAAAAATTTGTATTTTCAAATTTTTTACGCCTCCGTGTTTAACTGTTATTTTTTTTGTGTAACGTGGGTTTAATTCTTTTCCCTTGGTCTTCTGACATTACGCCCTGCATCATTTACAAATAAATTTTTTTTGGTTTCAGTGCTCCAGAAAATATTATGCCATTTTTTTACGTTCTGGTCCACACCACGTCTTGTGATTTTGTGCAAACTGGTTTCTCTTCTGCAAAATTTTTTTTTCTCAGTAATGGAACTTTGAGAGCTATCCTTCCTGGAAGTTTAGTGCCACATAGACGACGCCGCACAGTTCTTGTCGATATTTGATTATCTATTCCAGAAGCGATCGCTTTCGAAGACTTAAAAGGATCTCGCCTAGGTAGCGTCGGGATGTAACCGCCCGTAATAGTGCTAGTTTTTCTCACGACAGCACGTTCTTCTACGACTTTTTGGAGCTTGAGAGCATTAAAAACAAAATTTTTAGATTTAACGCATCAGCTGTAACTTTATAGGATTTTTTCTGATATCGAAGCTTTTGAATGAGTCTTCTTTCTCATCTCCAGTGTACGATATTGCGCTCAACCCATCTATTGATAATATTAGTATAAAACGGAAGTCTAATTACCTATAATTAATGTTAATTTTATGTCAAAATTTTGCGTTGCTATTTGGCCAAAATGCCAGAAATTTTTCTCAGTATTTTAAAAAACCTTTTCTAAAAAATAGCAAACACATTGAAAATTAACAGAATTTTTTATGTCAAAAGAAAACAGTATCGGGAATTAAAAAACATAACTTTTTTACAAAATTTTTCGGTTGGCAAAAATACCATGAAATTCGAATCAGTTAAAGGTCGTTCCTATTTTAATGACCATATGTATGTGGTACATTTTGACATACATCGACGCACCAACTACGTTTAGTTTAGTTAAGTTTAGTTTAATATTTCTTTGTTTGTTGCAGAGATACTTTCATGCACAAGTCTAATTGTCCTTGACTGTATGTATGGTTATTTAGTATTACTTACACTTGTTTTGAAACGATTGTCCTTTGGTGGTATTTTAAGTTTTGACTTCCAGCCCATGTCGTCTCCAATTTTAGTAACCATTTGGTGTTCTTTATTTATACTGCAATGAAAATTATCATCGTTTCACAACCGATTAATACATAAATTTTTGATTTTGATAGTTTACATATAAACAAAAAATTTAATATTTTTGGAAAAGTATATCTTAAATTAACATTTAGTTTCTTAGCAAGATGAAATTAACGTTGACTTGTAATTTGAAAATTTTATGTTTTAATTTACCTTTTAATTACCATATTTCCATGCGCAGAATTAACTTTTTCTGTCATCATTTTTGAGTACGATCAATTAAATACGTCAACTTTTAAAACAAAATCATTAAACAATCAGCCAGTACTTTTATTTAGGATAATAACTTTTGAGTGCTGTAAATAAATAAGATTGAGTCGGTAATTAAAACTTTTCAACACAAATTTATAATTTGAAGAACGTAATTATAATTCTATATAAAACGTTATAAAATATATACATGTTAAACTACTTGGTCATATTTATAACTACCAATTTCATTAAATATAACTTATATCAAAAATTACCCGATGCGACAACGAAAATACACACTAGTAATAACTACATAGTCTAAGTTATTCACTAGGTTGAGTAAGATTCAAAAATATTTTACTTTTGCCCAAAATTATATTGCAACTGGCGACTACTAGCCTTAGAGGAAGGCAGCTGTACAATACAATAATTACTAATAAACTCGATGTTGCCTCTTGTGGAACACAAACTTACTGGGCAACGGAGAAGACTTACAAGGCAGTGGCAACATAGTCGCTCTCCTATTCTAAAAGCGCAACTGAACAGGTGCATTGCCCTACTGCGGAGTAACCTGATGCATACACAAAAATCTAGACTTGCTAGTTAACTCCAGAATCTGGACCAAACAAAAGACACAAATTATAGTCTCTGGAAAGCTGTAAGGCATATGAGATATCCTATCACTCTAGAATCACCACTACGATTAGAGAAATATACTCGGACATAGACCTCTAGCGGGAAAGTTAACGCTTTTGCAAACCAAGCAGGGTTTGTTTTTGCTTCACTGTGTTTTGATTTTTCTTATTTGCTTAACTACAACTACATACATAATTGGTCATAACAACCCTTCAGCCTGGATTATTGACCTAGTTTTTCACACCACTTGTGTTGTGTGTGTTACTTTTATACACAAGTAGCGGGACCAACAATTTAAGAGAAATTTTTCAAGGCAGGTTTTTTTACTCTTAGAATTTTTGCCAGATATCTGCTGAGAGGAAATCACTGAAAAAATACTTTTTATATTTTGTTTTGATGTCTAACCTAGGGCTCGAACCCTGGCTTTACGTCTGATAAGCCAACACACTACCTAGTAGACTAGAAGTTTTATTAAAAATAAAACAGACCAAACCGGACTTTGAAATAACAAAGGAACAAATAAGTCGGAAATTTTTGAAATTGCACACCACACATAAATAAATTAAAGTTAGAAATAATAATATTGGACGAAGCGCCACTTCCAGGAAATTCTACGACATATTTGATGAAGTCGATGATACAAAACACACTATTAACCGTCTAAATTTTCAATAATAGTTGTTATTATTAATTTTGAGAAGATGTTTTTAACTTTTACAGAACGTTCTAAAAAGCAAATTCTATTAGTTATTGTGCAGTAGCAAAGCATCTGCAACAGCTGATCACACATTAATAACAAAACTTGGCATAACTGTCGCAGTGGTGCACAAATTTGATGAATTTACAAACGCATCCGCAGTTAATTTACAATCACAAAGGGCTGACAGAACTAACCAAAAACGTGACATTCGTCTGAGTGTTGAAAGGTCTAGAGCCTCCACATCTAGAGCTCCAGTTCAACGTGATGAACGTTTAGAAAGGGAAAGAATACGATCGCAAAGAGCTAGAGCCGCTGATACATCTGATCAACTTGATGCACGTCTTAGAAGAAAACGATCCCAATCATCAAGATCAAGAGTTTACCGTTTAGAATACCGCATTTAGATAAAAATTTTCTGAAAAGTCTCGTTGAAATTTAAAAAGTTTATAATTCTATCCTACGGTGTAAAAATCTCCCATATATGTATAGGCGATAAACTATTGTAAAGTTATTTGATTAATTTATATGCTAAAAATATTTTATTATTGTAAAATCACTATACGATGTTTTTACAAACATATCGGCCAGGCTGTAAACCTTACCTGTGACGAATTCAATTTGCCACAATTTGATCAGATGACAAAGACATCTATTTTTAAATCAACTTCAATGAGTAAAGTACCTACATACATACATATTTAACTGGATATGAAATAGAAAGTGAAAGTGCGGATTTATAACGGAGCGATTTCAAACCAGATAAAGGAACGTTGCCTATATTTCTGCGTGGCAAAAGATAACACTTCGTGTAGTTCTATCCTATTCTCCGACAGAAGTTCAGGAGCAATTTAAATGAGGCCGGGTAAGAATTTTTTATATATCAATTTGTTCATATTTTCATACATATATGTATCCATAGATGTATGTAACTAGGTCTCTTTCTACATCTCTACAAAAGACGGCGTAGACACAGTTGTTAAAATGCTCAGCTGTTATAAATGTAAGCGTAAAACGAATTTTGCCACGAGTTAAACACTGCTTATGTGAACGTGTAAACTTATGAATCAAGATGTAATTCTTCAGTATCGCTTTCTCAGTCAATTACATACATACATAATTGGTCATTACAACCCTTCAGTCAGGATTACAACCTAGCTTCTCACACCACTTATGTTGTGTGCGTTAATTTTATACATGAGTGGCGGGACCTACAGTTTAAAGTCGACTCCGAACGACAGATTTTTGAGAAGCTTTTCATTGCAATTTTTACTCTCAGAGTCTTTTGCCAGAGTCTGCTGAGAGGAAGTCGCCGAAGAAATATTTTTCGTTTTGATGTCTGACCTGGGATTCGAACCCGGGGCTTTCGTCTAATAAGCCAACACACTACCCACTAGACCACAGCGACTTCATTTTTGACCTATACTTTTATCAAATTAATTCCGTTTGTAATGACTTTGGGAAAATACCTTACTACTTGATGTTTGTGATCGATGTTAAATAAATGCACCTTTGTACATTCTGAATAAGTATCTTCATCGATGATCGTTATCATCCTGTGCTGAAAATTATTCACCTTATTCCAGTCGTTTTGAGTCGTTTACTTTAAATTGTAATTCTAGTTATCGAAGATAATCGAAAATATTTTGCATTTTTCGATATTGTGTTTAACCAACTTTAATTTTGACGTCACTATTTTTGGCAACGACTTCAAGTGGTCACTATTTATGGTAACAACTTCAGTTGATTCTGTTGGATATTTTCCCTGAAATGCAACTCTGCATGTTAATCTTATGTTTCTTTTTGATTTATCTTTTCTTGTCTGTATAACATTTTTCTTATGACTTTAGATAATAAGTTAAGCGTCCTTTTTTGTATTTTACAAGAATTATTCTAAATAAAACTATTGAAACAACAGGTTATGGGCCCAGGAGCTCTTAAGAATAAATAAATAGAAAACAAGTGTAAAAGGGTGTGTTAAAGTGGTTGATGATGAGTTCATCAATGTTCCAGATAGACAAGTTAGATGTCGGTAACTACACATGGTGGGTGCAGATGAAGTGTGTCTTGGTAAATTCCGATTTATGGTCAATAACGAATGGTACACTTACAAAACCAGAACCCGTTAATGAAGCTGAACTATGGAAAACAAAAGATGATAAAGCCCTTGCTATGATCACTCTTTCTGTTAAAACATCGCAAATAAATTATATAAAAAATTGCAGAACAGCCTTGGAAGCGTGGAAAAAAGTGGAAGAAGTTCATAAACCAACCGGTCCGTTGCGCAAAGTAACCTTGTATAGGAAGCTGCTAAATCTTCGAAAGGATGAGTCATCCACAATGACTGAATACCTAAATAAATTTACTGAAACTAATGATAAGTTAGAAGGGGTCGGTATGGAAATGGCTGACGAATTGCTCGTAATTATATTGTTGTCCAGTTTACCGAAGGAATATGAGAACTTCGTCATTGCTATAGAGACACGGGATGCGTTACCCAGTTTAAATAGTCTCAAAATTAAATTAATAGAAGAAGGCGACCGCAGAATCCAGCATGACGACAGTGATGAAGCAGTAGTTGTAAGTCAACAGCAGGCCTTTGTGGCGCAGTCGAAACCACACTTTCAGATCGATACCAATCCGAATATGGCTGGAAATTTTACATCTGTGGGAAAAGCTGTTGAGAATGGCTATGCCGTGAATTTTAGGAATGATGCTGTTAGAATAATAGACAAAACGGGTAAAGTCATTTTAAGTGCTGAAAATAATATGAACTTGTTTACATTTACAGAGCAAAATAACGCAAATATTCATTTGGCAAGTGAAGGGGCAGTGCGTTGGCACAATAGGTATGGCCACCTTAATTTTAAAAGCCTTGGTGACTTAATAAGTAAGAAGGCAGTAAATGGTATAAGTGTAAGACGTATTCCTACAGAAGTAAACTGTACATCGTGTATGAAATCGAAAATTGTTACCCAACCGTTTACATCTTCTGACCAACATAGAGCAAATAACTTATTGGATTTGGTGCAGAGTGGCGTGTGTGGTCCCATGAACAAACCACCGTTAGCTACCACTACTACCCACTACTAGACCACGGCGACTTCTCAGTCAATTGCAACTTTAAAATGAAGGACCCGCCACTCATGTATAAAATTAACACACACAACATAAGTGATGTGAGAAGCTAGGTCGTAATCCCGACTGAAGGGTTATAATCACCATTTATGAATGTCTTTTGCCTTAGAATTTACATAAGAGATAATAATATCCCAAAGGATGAAGTTCTCAATTTTTAAAAATATGTGTACATACAAACACATGTGCAAATACAGGTATCCCTCATATAACGTGGTACTTCTACAACGCGTTTTCGATATAACGCGATTTAAAAAAACAGTTTAATTCAACGCGAAATTTCGACTTGTATAACGCGCCTTATTACTAGCGCGTTATTACGAAATCGAAAAACAGTAAGAAAAATAAAGCAAAAAAAGGCAGATAACTGATTTCACAATTACATAATCACTGGAAGAACGTCCAACAAAATGTTTTTATCAAATAACGAAAACTTTTCAGATGAAAATTCTTCTGATGAATATGATGATTAGAAGTAAGTAATACAGACAAGTGAATATTTATGTTTTCCGATTGTTTTTTTCATTATGTTTTTTAATTTTTTTTAAATAAAGTTTGAATATTAGTTTTGAGTACCGCTTTTATTTTTAAAAAAGTTTATTGGAACATAACCCTTAAATTTATTTGAAAGATAAGTCTTCTATAACGCGGAATTTTCCTGTATATGAAAAACATGCTGAGAAACGAAATTAATATTTTTTCTAAAAAAAAAAAATATTTTTTTTGACAATTCTGAACTCTTTTTAAAATTTACCAAAAACAAATCACACTTGTTTATAAACAATTACCATATTGGCTCTTTTTACAAATTGTTGCAATAGGGAAATTGCTTATCCCGCTCATTCCATAAAAGCATACTAAGTGCAACATTTTTATACACTTACGTAGTCTTTGGTCAAACAACAAACTTCAATATTAAATACAACAAACTTATCAACGACTAACAAACAAACTCATACGAGAGCGATCTTAATACCATAAATCATGAAAAAGATAAATAACCTTCAAAGGAGAGACTACGAAACAATCAAACTATAGCTCATTAAGTTGAAAGTAACCACATCTGGTCAGAAAAATAGATACGACTTTTTCTCTTAAATGTAAAAAATGTATCAAAGTGTTTTGAAAATCCCAACGGTACTTTAACTATGGCAACACTGTTTTAAATTCAAAAAGAAGAATACATACATAATTAGGTCATTACAACCCTCCTTCAGTCAGGATTATTGTGTTAATTTTTACACATAAGTGGCGGAACCTACAGAATCACCACTACGATTAGAGAACTTTACTCGGACAAAGACCTTTAGCGGAAAAGTTAACGCGTTTGCAGGGTTTATTTTTGCTTCACTGTGTTTTGCTTAACTACAATTTTGATGTCTGGCCTGGGACTCAAACCCTGGCTTTAAATCTAATAGGCCAGCACTCTACCTACTAGACCACGGCGACTTCTAAAAAGAAGAATGTCGCTATAAAAATACTATTTTTACACAAACAAATTTTTTTTTTTTTAATTTAGTTTCTTTCCGGCGTAGTCATTGAAATAAATATGAATTCCCTAAAGTTCTTAAATATAGATTTTTTGAAAAAATATAAAAAGAAAAGTAAGTTACAAATAAATTTGGAATAAATTCGGAAAAAAATGATATTAAACACTATTAGATGGGCCGCGGACAACATTGTAGTTTAAAAGAACGAAGACTTGTGTGGGAGCTTCGAAAGCAACGAAAAACTTATAAATTCATTATTTGTAACTAATGCTCTAAAGCGAGAAAAAGATATTGAGAGCCGCGAGCCAATAAAAAAGCAATGATAAGCGTATATCATTGATAATATGTGAGTTTGCCAGAATAAATAAACTTATATTAAATGCTAATAAAACTCAGGTCATACGATTTAAGCCCCAACTGTTAATAATATACATTTTTCGATAATTGTTGATGGAAAAGAGGTGACAGAAGTTAAGTCCATTAAGTACTTGGGAATTAATATTCAGAGCAACCTTTCTTGGGATAAACACATACAACCTCTTAGAATGAAAGCTGCTCAAGTTGTTGGTGTATTTACCAAATGGTATTTACCAAATGCAGCTTTTCAAATGTGTGAATAATATTGGTCATCATACTATTTCATTTGCAACAAATCAAAATATGTACAATACCAGAAATAATTGAAATTTAAGAATAAGCCGGTGTAGATTGAAATCGACTAAACAAAGTGTAGAGTTTATGGGTAGCCTTAAGTATAATAACTTGCCACAAAATCTTAAAAATGAAAATAGAATTTCTAGGTTTAAAAAGTTCAATAACATATCTTAGAGCACAAAGACGAGCTTTTACTGTAAAATTAATAAGAATTATTAATATGTAAACATGTAAATATTGTTATTATGTAAATATGTATATATGAACTTAGTTTAAAATAATTAGCCAACTTGCCTCATTAATGCCTTTGGGCGCTGAGGCCAAGAATTGTAATGAATTAAATTGAAAATAAAATAATTAAAAAATGAAAAAAAAAAAATATATAGTATAGAAATTGGATAGGTTGTATCGTTTATAACGGTCCGACGCAAATTGGTAGACGGAAATCCAGCAGGTAGAATAGCTCGTAAGGTACCTCTGCGTAGACATGCTAATTTTTGAAAGAGGAAAACTTTGCTCTGACGAGACAAAGAATAATTTGTTTGATAGCGATGCCAAAGACGTCAGACGAAAGAATTTCAAGAAATATTAAAAGCAAAAGGTACAATATACCTTTTGATACTTGTCGTAAAGTATCTATGGCTAGAATAGAATTAGCTCTCATATATAATGCATAATATACCGGATATTATATAAAAGTACAAAATTATAAAATATCGGACAATTCCTGTGTCAAAAATTTTCCCACCTATTTTTCCGGTGAGTATGTTCTCAATATCAGTTAAAATTATGCAAGGAAACTTAAATTGCTTCTACAATAATCCGTAACAATTCTCCGTTATCATTGCACTTGAAGAATCTAATCACTCAATCAAATTTGATCTATTCAACCGTGTTACATTCGTTATTATATGTAACAACAATGCACTTCGTGCACAGCGTTACTCATCAAAAACATTAAACACAGTTTTTTATTTGAGCTAATAATTTTTCAGGATCTGTAGAGATTTATATGGGTTTTATACTAAAAGTTATATCAGTTTACCTTAACCCATCGGAACTATTTCCAGTTTAAACTTCATCTTTTTTACTGTAAGTACTTGTAAATGTATCAGATAAAGAGATTTAAACCCCCACAATAGGATTCTCCTGGAACAATCAAAGAGTAAGCAATTGAAGATCTTCTGTTTTCGCCGATCTAACTCCGTTCTAGTGCAGAAGAACCAAATCAAAATTAAGTGGAAGTAATCTTTAGCTCTACACATTAAAATTTCTAAAGTACACAATATAAGTTCTGTGAATTTCAGTAAGTAATTTGAATAAATCCAATTGGACAAAATTTCAGAATGCTCTTGACAATACATATCAAAGAGGTATAATGCCAATAAACAAGCGGATTGCATAAATAAAAACCGTACCTGTTTTAATATCTCATTTTAGGAAGCGTAAGAATTCTAAAAACATACACAACTGGAATGATGAGCTAAAATGTGCTATGTGATAAGAAACAAAAACTATTCAACTTCAAAACATCCTACTACTGTAAAAAGAATCACGTGCACAAAAGCTAAATCCTTGTTGAATATAAAAAAATTTAAAGAGGATATTTTAATTTTATAATTGAAATTAACCCAAATGCCCCCATTTAAAAAAAAAATTATATATGTACATAATCAGGGGCGCCATAGAATCCAAGTCGGTTTTTGAAAACTAATATTGGATCCATTTGGGGTCACAAAACCAAGTCGGTTTTATTATTTTCGAACTCAAATAAAACTGATATTCGAATCTGCTGTTGTTTACATTTGTGTTATTGTTTACAATTTTAACTTAATTTTTCATATGATAAATAAAGTTTGTTTGTTAAAAATTTTACGTATACTAGTGTCTTAATAAAATAAATAAATAGAACGAACACTGCTGTTGTCTTATTTTTGCTGCTAGAGAAAGAAAGTTTAGAAAAACTGAGAAGAAAAACATTGCGAGACTGCAGCAATCCGCTTGAGCTGACGGAGACAGCGCATGTATATTCTTTATAATGTGCGTTCAGAGAATACTACCGGTTAAACAAAGATGCTTTTTATGTGGTATTAGACACAATTAAATAGCACTTTTGCTAGATTCCACCAATACTATAACCTACAGTCTCGTTGCGGTTTCTTGCTGAAGGGTCATATCAAAGAGCTGTTGGAAACGATTCAAGCATATGTCTGGGTAGGAGTACAGTGTCAACCATTTTGGATGATGTACTTAAAATTATAGAACGGTACTTATGCCCCCAGTGGGAGCAACTTAAAATGGACTCCGGTCTTGAACTCCACTTCAGCTTGTATGATGACTGCAGCGTCTTTCAGGCGGACATTTTCACAATCTGGAAGGCCATTAAGACCATAGCTTGTAGCTCAGCTTTGGATTGGGAATCTTCATAATCTTCGTTGACAGTCAGGCTGCCCTTAGAGTCATTGCGTCGGTTTGGTGCAAATCACGGCTCGTTCGTGAGTGCAGAGTCGTTGAAGACTTTTGGACCAGACCGTATCCGTCTATGCTGGGTTCCGGGTCATAGCGGTGTACTAGACAATGAAACGGCGGATGCCCTCGCTAGGCTAGGTTCGCTTTCAGGGGGCGATTTAATAGTTGGTCCTGACCCCCCAGTCTGCCATCTCTATGGCCTCATCAATAGATGGGTCAGGGAGAAAGAGCAGAAGTGTTGGGGAAACGGATCGAATTGTTTTGTTTCTAGATGTCTATGGCCAAGGAAAGAACAGGTTGGCTGCTGGGTTTGGATAAGGCCAGCTTAAGGTTGGTTGTCGGTTTTATCACGGGGCACTGCGAGATTAGGTCGCTTACGGCGATCTGGAACAGATCCCAACCGGGCTATTCCAGGGCATGCTACCATAAGGGGGAGTTGGAGACTATCAAACACCTCCTCCGCAACTACCCAGATTGAGGATCCTTGGCAAGGCTTTCTTTGAAAGCTTGAATTCTATGTCGAGAGCCGACATTAAGACGCTCCACAAATTCATTAGTAGCTTGGGCTGGTTGAGAGGTGCTAGGGCTTCATAAGTGTAGTCGCACTCTCCCTCCTTTTTGTTATTGTATCTGGTCCGTGTGATTCCTCCGCTTCTCTTTCTCCCCTTTCCTACATACCCTCTTTAAAGACGTTGTATAATGGGTCAATTCGACCTCCGGATACTGTAATTGTCTTAATTATCAAGTACACGTCCTCTAACCTATTACTATTACTTATTACTCGGTGATCAAAATATGCGAACAATTTTGCTTTTACTATTATTATTAATTATCTAAACCTACAGTGCAATACTTATCATAGGTGTCACAGAAACATCTTTCAAAACGCTAACCCGATCGGATGCACAGGTTGTGACAATTATTTGTCTTAATTTGTTAGCTGCTGTTGACAACAAAGAAGGGTTTAAACGCATTCTCGTTTGTTCAACATCAATTTCTACTAATATAGCAATGTTCAAATTCACTGTTTCTTTTAATTGCCTTTTACACAAGCTCTCCTTTTATGTGAACTTGGAAAAGTCCTTACATTCTTTTGATGGTGATACATACACTGCGTTCTACATGAATTGGTGCTGTGCTTTGGCAATCAATTTAAGCTTGCTGCTCCCAAAATAATTTATGGAGACAATTTTGTTGTGCTTTTTATAAAAAGTCTGATAATTGAGAAAAATAGTGTGAAGAAAGAAAACTCGAAAACGTTACGTTAGATTTTATCTGTGCTTGTTTTTGTAATTTGTAAGAAAAATGGGTGTTATTTTTGCATCACTTGGAAAGGTGTAGTGATTAAAATGTCATTGTACGTTCATTTCTATCAACTTTAACTCGAAAATCGTTAATCGTTTTTTTTTATTAAATTAAGAACAAAGTGATTTCCTATAAGTATAAATTGAAAATGGGCCGCGGTAAATATTCAATAACCATTTGCGGCAACTACATTAGATCTAACATGACATCTTACTTAATTGGCCATTAACAACCTGATTATCTGATTTCAGATTCGGCTTCTTACTCGTTATCACCAGAGCTTCCTCGATTTGATGCCTCCAACGCAAACAATGTCGTCCTCTTCGCAGATTTCCGCAAATCCTTTAAATATCCGTTTCGCGGGATTCATCCTCCTTTATTGGAATGACATCGCCGGACTATTGCAGCCGCTGGATATTGATACAACGCCCTTATTGTTGAGGAGCTCATACTGCTCATTGTTGGATCGGATGCAGAAATCATAGTCTTAAGGATGATGCATCAGTGCTTATTAGTGTCCATGGTTCTGCGACATAAAGAAACACGTGGAGGATGAGTGTCTTGTAGAGTTTCAGTTTAGACTGACATTATTTTTGGTAGTGACGGCGGAGCCAAAATATACAAATTCACTGACTATGTTGAACGTATAGTAATCGGCCGAAATCTGGGATTCAATACGCCTATTATACCTACTTGCTGACAATATATACATCGTTTTGCCGTCATTTGTAGCCAGACCCATGTTAATAGACTCCCGTTTAATAGCACTAAAAGCATTAGCAACATAATATTTGACCAATGTAAAATTTGCAACAGATGACGCCACATGAACATACATACATACATAATATCACTCTCCCACTTAAAAATAACCTACAGAATTTAACACTACCCTCATTAATACACCGATAAAAGTTGTATATCCTCAACAGCATAAAACACAACTTCAACATATGGTCATAATCATATTCCACAAAAATGATAACAGTTCAACGTGAGATATTTTCAGGTCTTGCGGTTTAACAGGTTCAGAAACAAAGTTTCTTAAATCTTAAAATTTAGCGGCTATACAGGAAACAACACTTATAGAAGAGTTCACTTCTTCGACTGTGGGGAACTTCAATATCTTAAGAAAATATAGAATATGAGACCGTCGTGGAGGTCTAGCATAAATAATCAAAAGGACTATCAACTACAAAGTAGTAATACCTATAACACAAACAAAAATACCTATAACACAAACGAACCGTACTTGGAAATGTAAGTACGTACCAAAAATACCAAGGAGAATGTGCAGCGAATTTAATAAATTGTATAAGCTGATTGATTTTTCTTTAACGTAAAAGTAATTAAGTATTTAAATTCTAACGTATTAGCTAATTGCCTGTAAGGAATATTTCATAGGCAAATAAAAAAAAAAAGCAATGTGCAGACTACAACCACATACGCACAATCTAAAATACCCATCCCCCACCCGCTTCTCCCATAGCCCAACAGACTTCACCTCATCCTAATCAACAGTTATTTTTCCGCATTATGGACTCAGGAACAAAATAGCAGACGTCACCAATTTCATACATAACAACATCAATATAGCCGCCATTCAAGAAACCAAGCTACCTAGAGAGTACCCTATAACATCCTCAGGAAACATTGTGAGAAAGGACAGGAAGAGAAATAACGGAGGAGAGTTCACTTTCTTCCTCGAAGGCAACGTCAAATACAAAGTAACAAACACATCAGCGCCCCTCCTTCAGGATGATTTCCTGGAAGTGATGCCCATATCGATAGATGGAGGATATCGATGTTGAAAATTCCAACGTATATATTTCACCCGTCAAAGCATTGGAACTAACTTTCATCTCAACATCTCATTCTCTACGTCCTAATGATCAACGAGCCATTGCGATAGCCGACCAAATAAACGAGTGAGATTTTGCTACGATAAACGATTAGACATTTATCTGGTTCCAAGAGTAGTAAAAATCTGACTACAATTAAATTCGATGAAAAGCAACATGCAGAGGCGGAAAAATGTGCTACGGAGTTCTATATTAAACTATATTAAGAAATATTAAGAACTTACGTAGCTACCATCAAAGACACTCCTTCGATCAGATCGTAGTTGGGAACACCATCGCCATCTCCAGACCATCCAAGGTCTTGGGACCTGATGGTTTATCAATGGTTATTCTGACTGATTAATTTGCCGATTCGCATCGGGAAAGTCGTGAGAAGACCCAACAAACCAACGATCAAAGGAGTCTCTTATCGCCCAATCTACCTAAGATCCTGGAAACCCTTTTGCTTTCAGCCTTTAAACGACACTTCCCATTATTTAATCACCAACATGGCTTTAGGCAAACTCGTAGCACTACCACTGCCGTTACCGAGGTTACATCTAGAATAACAAATGAACTCAACCAACAACAACCGTGTTGTGAATGAGACAACACCATGAATTCCTGACGAAACAATATCTCGTAGCCTGCAATTTACCCTCCCATCCCAACCATCACATAGTCTCGAACGATGCAACTCCTCGCCGCATAATTCAAGACTTTAGGCGCTTCAACAAGGACGTCGTACATTTAATACCAACAATAGTGGGCCTCCAGTCAGTAAGGGAAGCGCAACGTTCCTTACAACAATGGACAAACTCAGTCACAACAGGGTTCTAAATCAACACCTACCACCAATATCGGATAGTGAAAGGCAGCAACCCACGGTAATTAGAAATATTCTGGTCCAGGTGAGGTCAGGCTGGCAATCATGCAATCAAGGACTGCACGACACGGCGTACATCTTGGGTTGCCCGGCCAAACCGACTAGGACTAGCAATTACTTAACGACGAATATCAACGTACAGGCCTCATAATATCATCTCTTTCAGAATCACATAGGCATACAAGGAACATATAAAACTTAAATTTTTCTTAACATCCAACACGGAGACATTTCCGGAGACGGCAGCAGAGCTGTTACAACAGCAACTACCTAGCCTATCCCATCTACTGCAAGATGAAAACAAAGGGTGCGTTCGCAAATTTCTACATTACCGCGGCAATTATGCCAAGCTCTGTTGGTAATGCGTGATCAGCTGTTGCAGATGCTTTACTACTGCACAATAACTAAACAGAATTTACTTTTTAGAACGTTCTTCAAAAATTTCTTCGATTTGCTTTGAATTCTTTAATTTTTTGTATAAAACTTTTCCCCACTTCTTCTTTCTCCCTCCCTGGTAGTCCGACTCCACATCCAGTCTAGTTAATATTATTAATTTGTATATGTTAAATGCGGAATATCCTCGGAACTAAAAATATAAATAATTAAAATTTCCTATAACAATATCGGTAAATTTTATTACTTTTCCATTTTTTCTGCAAATAAAGCAATATTTTCTTTTATTTTACCGCGAACTATTGCAACTGAATTCAAACTGTTGCATTATTTGCAAAAATTTGAGACAGCAGTGCCATTTGTCGGCAAAAAAAAAAAAAAAAAAAAAAAAAAAAAAAAAAAAAAAAAAAAACGTTCGACGCAAATCAGTACTACCAAGTATTGCATTTTTGAACATTTGGTTTTTACTAAGCTGCAGTGTTGCACAACTACCGCATTTACGAACGTACCGAAAATAAGACTTGGTGATGTACAGACGCATTATGGGACCTTTTGCAACTAAATTTGTAGATCAAATTAAAGAAATAGATGCAGTAAACGGCAACTATCCCCCCAGAGTGACAAACAGATGTACCAACTTATCGGACATCATTATTGTTTGTCACTTTTTGTCCTTACCAACTGAGACACGCGCTGTGTAGATCAGTTTGCATTGCTATCGAAGTTAAGTGCCGTGCGGCACATTCGCCAGAAATTGTGAAAAAAATGTTAGAAGCATTATGCAAACAGCGACAAAACAGCCAATCCAACAGAAAACTGACCCAGAAAGGGCTTTCAAAATATCGATACGCAAAGTCAAATTGTCACATCTTTTACAAGATAAAATGTATCACGAAAGATATTGATCTTATGCAGAAAATGATGGAATTTACAAGGATAACATGAAATTCAAAGACATATTTCATTACAAATAACAGCCAATAATGCCTCGAATAAAATCTCGGAGTACAGAAGTTGATAAGTATAAATGAGATATTGATATTTAAGTATGACTGCGCACAGTACATTGGATAGATCGAAATAAAGAGTGTGATGGTAATAGGTGGTTAAAAACAAAGGAGTATAATGGAATAAGAGAAAATTGATACATATCAGATAGCAATAACAAATCAAGAGCAAACTTCAAGAACATTATAAACTACTCCAAACTAGCAAAGAATAACTTTTCTAATTAATATAATAATAAAAGAATAAAGATTACAAAAGAAATGGGGAGAGAAGTTATGAATATTGGAAATTTAACCAAATGCATTAAAAATAACATTAGATTTATAATTTTTTTCGTTGATGATATTAAATCAATAAGAAATGCAATATCCGATGCGAAATACTCGCAGCATATATTTATCCTAGATTCCAAATTCAAATTTTGTGCAATAATACTAGAACCCAAAATCTATATGTAAAAATTTTAAAAATTATGGAATAATGAGCGAACAGTTGGAATGTTTTAGAATTATAGTTTTACAATGGAAGGACAATATTAACCCTTTGCGACCGCATGTCTGCTCTCCGCCACCAAAGCTTTTTTACCATTCCAGTCGTATGTCCTTAAATAAATTTATAGAAAATATTTATATTATTTACACAAAGTTGTAGTGTGTTTGACCAGTCTAAGTTGCAATACCTTTTGTATGCATCTTAATATCAACATATTCTTGTTGATATTGTCCACACTGCATAAACGTTTGGACAGCGTGTATCATGCCGTCTCAGCATATGCCCACATTCATGATGTGTTGCAACGTAAGATACATTTAGTTTTAAGTAATTAAGTACATATAATCAAGTGAATAGTGATAGAACAAGGGAACAGTTACATTGCCGGCTGTTCCCAAATAATAAATAAATGAACTTAAAACAATGAATATAATTAAGCCTTTTAAGAAATTACAATGTGTCTATAACCTAAAAACAACAACAACAATTAAATGCCATTTCTTTGAAAGTTATAATAAATAAAAACAAGCTACCTAAGCTACAGAATGAACACAGTGCAAAATTCTCAGTCTATTCAGCATAGTAAACATTGGTAGTGGGATGGGTTTGGATACGTGGAAACAAGATAAAGTTTTTGATTGGGGTCTATATGGAGGCCTTCAGAACGATTCTTGTTCTTGACAGGCATCCTCCTCGTGGCTCTCCTGGATTGCATATTTGCGCCCGCTAGATGTTATCTACCTTGGACTTTCAATTTATATTGTGCGTAAGGCTTGGAACCGTATATAATTGGTTGATAATATGTCTAATTTAATCAAATAAAAGAGTTTATGACTTAAAATTCAAACACAAAATTTAATTATTGATAGCCAAAGTCAAGCTCCATACAAGTATTGTGGCACTAGAAACAAATTCATTCGTTCTATATTTTTTATATCCCTACCTGTTTCTACTAAGCTGTAAGTTTTTTAATGAACGTCAATACTATTCTATACTGCGACAATAAAAGGGTTAATATAGTTAAAATAAACAAATTAAAATTGAGTAGCATAATTCTAGAAATAAATTGAGTAGATAAACTACAATAAAATTTAGCGCTAAAGTTATATCTTGGATTTATTATAAATCAAAAATTTAAATTTAAAAATTATATTGAATAGTTATTGCTAAAAGAAGAAGGTTAGAAATAGATATAACGACGGCAATACGTATTTACAATAAGATAAAAAGATCCTCACTTAGAATTTGTATTAACAATAATATATGTATAAATGTAGTACGTAATCACAATTAATAAGATTATGAATTAGAGCAATGTGGATTAATATATTAAATACTTAATACAAGCTAGTCTCAAAGCACTAAAATGGCTAAATGTTGAACGATTTGAATTCAATATTCATAATTTTTTACATAAAATTTACCATAGAATATCTATACTAACAAATTAAATACATCATTGAAGTGCAACTATATTAACAATGCCGATTAATGGTAATGTAATAAAAGTTATTAAATTTTTATACAAATTTATTAATTTTAAAATGTGAATGTTGAATGATTTAGAAATGCATTAAATATAAAATTAAACAGTATTAATAATTTAAAAAATTTTGGCGCACTTTCTTAATAAGCGGTAAATACGAGATTTTTAAATCTCCAACGGTATGTTATAACGGGTTTCACATTTGTATTTAAAACAAATCATAATTTTTATTAATTATTTAGTATATCTATGCTGCGTAACCTACAGATATTTATACAAGCAAAATTAAAAAAATATTAAATATATTAAACAATAAGTAACTTCTAGTATCCATTATATTTGATCGGATACATAAATCGTTTTGTTCACATTTTGGTAGCTGAATCACAATTCAGATTTTATTCAAATATTTTTGAATTTTATAACTTCTGCTATTTTCAATTGGAATTTAGACAAAAACAAATCTTTAACAAGTTCGAAGAAAGTTTTTTGATTCTGTAGTGTTTAATTCACAATTTTTTTGTGATAAGTTGTAATGAATTGTTTTTCATTTAGCAAAAAAAAAAAAAAATGATTAAAAAACCTAATTTAATTTCTATCAATTTTGTTTTGTATTAATTTTTGTTATTAAATTTCATAAATCTAAAAATACAAGAATCGAAAATATTTTAACATTACTACATTTAAAAATTCTTTAGGTATTTTAGTTACTTTCACTGTGTCGGCATAATTAAGAAAAAAACATGATAAACACTCACAACTTTTCAAGAATATATTTTTTTCTCTATTGATTGAATTAGAATTTTTCACCAGTTGCGAACATCGCTTAGAGACTCACAAACAAAGTTTTTAGCTGTTTAGGACTAAGTACATACCAAATATATTAAGATTTTGTTTACTATGCAGTTTTATCATAAAAAGACAATGTAAAAACCAGGAATCCGATGTGTTCTCTTCAAAGTTACTTAAATAAAAATCAGTTATACCAACCATGACATTTTTGCATACAACTTGTAGCCAGTGATGCTAATGAAAAAATGTATTGCAGCCATAAATTTACTACGAATATGATTATTTCACTATGTAAAACATGAAAATTTAAGAATTTTCTTTTAGCTTCAATGTAATAAAACTCGCGTGGTTTCTGTGGTATGATGGCTAGTATGTTGGCTTACACCTTGAAAATAAAAACGAAAAACTTTTAATCTTTCTGTCAATCATCACTCTCAACAGGTTAAAAAAATGTTCGTTCATAAAAACATTTTCATATATTATATATTCAAACCAAATTGAAATTAAAATATATACTCGAATTTAAAATCCAAGAAAATTTTTAATGTCAGATTAGGTTCAGGAATAAATTCGATTATCATCGCTCCACGGTAGCTCAGTATATTACGAAACAGGGAATACGGATGGAGCAGGAGTGTTTTTCAAGTATTTATTAAAATTTACAAGAGTCTTTATTTGGCCGATAGCACGTTAAAGCTCTTGTCTCATATGCAGAGGGAGCCATCAGAAAAGGTATTATTGTTTAACGACATGTATGTTATTCGTCGGTTGAATGAAAATCAGAAGTTGACCACCAAACTGTCATTTAACATAGGAATTATTTGTATACAATCATAAAGTTGTACAATCAGGCGCAATGTGTAGGGACCGCATAAGAAAAATGTTTTTGAAATATTGAAATGGAATTTGAAATTGATAACGGCGCACCAGTCACAATTATAAGCTTCGTTCAAGCAAAGAAATATTTCGGCAAGGTGATGATGAATGATGTTGATATTGTTTTATATAATTATTGTAAAACACGAATTGAGTGTTAGATCAATGGGCATACATACATAATTCATAATTGATCATTGCAACCCTTTAGTCAGGATTGCGACATAGCTTCTCACACCACTGATGTTGTATGCATTAATTATGTACATGAGTGGCGGGACCAACAGTTTAGAGTCGATTTTGAACGACAAATTTTTTTGAGAAACTTTCCAGTTTTTGCCAGAAATCTGCTAAGAGAAAATCGCCAAAGAAATATTTTTTTGTTTTGATGTCTGACTTGGGCTTTGCATGGAGGCTTCTCGTCTAATAAGCCAACACGACTTTCGATGGTCAGCCAAAGGAAAAGCGAATCAATTGATAACAAATATTGTGAGATCTGATCGACAACTGTTGTTGGAGAGAAATTGGTTACGATCGATAAAATTGAATCGGACGCTAATTTTTAAGAAGAAGGAAGACGTGAATAAAATTGTCAGAGAGATAGAAACAAATGATTTTGATTTAAATAAGTTATGTATAAATAATGTAGCCATTACAACTTGCTATTTTACACTCATAACAGTAAGTAAATTGCGATCAATTCCGTCAAGTACTTTAGGAAATTGTTTGCCTGAATTTAACGAAAATTTCACTTAGTACGTTTTGGTTTGACAAATGGGTATGTATTCGCAGAGCTGAACAGAATTGGATTAGCAGATTATAGTTAGATCCAAGATGTATTTATAATAGGTGGTGTTGTTAGCCCAGCTGACTGCTTTTTTGAGTACACGGGATTGTCAAATGTTTTGTATACGTACAGTGAGCAAAAAAAAAATTGTACACTTACTATCTGGAATACAATTTTGAACATAGAATTGCTATAAAATGAAATTTATTATCCTTAAGGTTAAATAAAAGCTTAAAAACAATATTTTGATTATAAACATTCCTCTATTGGTTACGTATACAGAAAATAACCATCGAAACTATGAAATTTAACATTTTTAGGCACAAAGGGTTGTGATTCTTTGACTACGGCGACCGGATTCTCTAGAAAGTCATCTTGGACAAAATCCAGTGGAATAACTTATTTGTTAGTTTTTTACAATAAGTGTAAACATTTTTTTCTTCTCACTATTTATACATTGTTTTGTTTATAAATTTTTTTATTTCCTTTTATATTTGTATTCCACACAATTTACAATTTATTCAAATATTCTTGATGTTCTGGCACAAATTTTATTGTAGAATCCGCTCTTATACTTCCCGGTATCCCTCTAAAGCATAACGGCCTTAGTGGTAGCGTAAATCAGCCTGTTCACGCTGGCCACCCTACTTTTAAGTTTAGATTTAAGTTTTGTGAAAGCGTATAAACCACCCCTGTAATTGCTCTTATACGATTGTGAATTGTTAAGAATCTAATTGAAAAGAGATCATTACTCGATCCACCCCCCAACCCGAAGGTACGTTTGTGTACAATAAATAATAATTCGATTATTAATACTAATAGTTTTTTATTTTTATTTCCCCATTTTCTCGCCAAATATTTTATTTTATTGTTTCCCCGCTCACCCCCACATTTTGGTCCAATCGAGTCGGACAACCCCTAAATAAAATAGTTGTCGAGATTCTCTTTGCAGATTGTCTCGAAGATCTATACAAGTTTTTCTGGGACTTCTATTTTAATAACATTAAAATTTTCGATTTTTTGAATTTTTTCCCGGTAAACTCGAATTTAATTAATAAAAGATGGCCGCAATGCGCAATTTAAATAGGCGATTTGGAAAGCTTTATTCAGGCTATCCCGCGAGAGGAACATTCGGTTCACTCTCTAGGTGTTCATCGGCAGGAGTTGACCCGTTTGTGGGAAATCTTTCATGAGAGTTACGACGACATGTTGTAAAATGCCGATGACACAAAGTCTCAACAAAAGACGCGAGGGCCAAGTATATGTCCGGATATACTTTGTATTTTCAATCCGCCTCACTTATTGACGGATTAATTGATAGCCTTAAGAGTAAGGCCGCGAAACCGATTAGTAGCATCATCCCCATTCACCTTCCCCCATGTGACACCCCAACCTTTTCTGGCGATTACGTTTCGTGGCCAACATTTAGAGATATGTTCTCGGCCATTTACGGTACTAACCCCCATATTGGAAATATTCAAAAGATGTACTATCTTTCGCAAAAAACAGAAGGTGAGGCGAGGGATATAATTCGCACTAGCCCCATGACGAATGATGGTTTCGACATGGCTTGGCAGAATCTCGTCGATCGTTACGAGAATAAAAGAGTATTGACTAATTCTCAATTGAAAACTCTGTTTAACCTTCCTTCGATATCCAAAGAACCTTCCATTAAAAGTTTGCAACGAACAATTAATGATTGTATAACGAATTTGTCGTTGCTGGGCATAGAGACTCAAAATTGTGACGTCATTTTTGTGTATATTTGCTCCATTAAACTTCCCGAATATACCTTAGGTCTTTGGGAGCAGTCTCAGGGGCCTTGCTCAGACCTACCCAAGTGGAGAAAAATGGATGAATTCCTGACTGCCAGATACCGAACTCTGGAATCAGTTTCGGACATTATCGGCAGTCATAATTTTACCCAATCGGCAGTACGAAATGATAGCCAGGGCAATTCTCATAGCCCTTGAAAATTCGAAACTTATAAGACTGTCGCCCCTATTAGAGCCCGAGGAAATTGTCCGATTTGTAATCAGAACCACCCTATTCGTCTGTGTTCTGATTTTCTGAGAATGCCAGTTATCGAACGCTTATCATGTGTTAAAACCCATAAATGTTGCATTAATTGTTTGGCAATTTCCCATGAGTCAGAAAGATGCCATAGCTCTAACGTTTGCCATATTTGCAAACAAAAACATCATTCGCTACTTCACCGTAGCGAATCTTATACCCGGGAGAGACCGAGAGCTGAAACTAGCCCAATTAACCCGTTTTCCCCCAATCGCTCTTTGGAAATCCCCCGGTCTCCAGCAGAAAACCAAAATGAAGTGGATAATTGTTCATCGACACCCTCTACTACCCGTTCTTTCCACAATTTCGCTACCCGTCTACAGTCCACCCCGTCTTCAACAGATCTGTTAGGGACTGCTAATATTAACATGGAATTAGATAATGCCATATTTTCAGAGAGAGCTCTGATAGACCCAGCGTCTCAAGCTACTTTCATCTCTCAGGAACTGCAACGGAAGCAAGATCTTCCCATATATTCGGCACCTGCTGCCACTATTGTAGGCCTTAACGGCGCAGTGGTGGCAAACTCTGAAAAAGTTTGTATTATTACGCTAGGATCTCCTATCGATCCCACGTTTAAGTTGACCACGGAAGCGTATGTTGTTGAGAAGCTCACTGGTCTATTACCCACATGCTCGTTAGCTAAGTATGCTGATTTTGATGCACCCGATCTCCAGTTAACAGAATTTCGATATACTCATATGGATTTGCTATTGGGTGGAGATGTTTACTCTCAGATAATGCTACCTGGAGTTCGAAAAGATTCTAAAAACCCTTTGATTGCGCAACAAACCGTTTTCGGTTGGGTCGTGACTGGTAGAATAACTCAGTCAAATTCGATAAATTCATTACCCTCTAGATCTAAAATCCCTGCAAACTTGAGTCTTGGTCCATCACGTAAAGGAATGTTTGCTCAGAATATGAAATCTGAACCCCGAGATTAAAACCTCATACGAGGAGGTAATTGGGGAATACCTTTCCCTAAACCACACACTGGAAATCGACCCTGACTCTATTTTATTACATCCCCATCCCAATTTAGTATTTACCCCATCATATCGTTTTATCTCGTGTCACACATCTTTTCTCTAGTGCTATCCGAACATCCACTTAGATTCCCAATTTTTTAAAACTGTCAGACGCCAGCACCGGTAAAACTCTGGGTTTACGTTGGAATGCGAGCATTGATACAATTAGCTTCAAGCCAGCTCCAAAGCCCTATTTCTCTGTAGTCACAAAACTTTCTGTCTTTTTTTAAATAGCCAAAGCTGTTAGACCCCGTTGGGTGAGTGGCACTTGAAATCGTAGTTGTTAAGATTGTTATACGACAAAGTTGTAATAGCAGAACAGATTGTGGCGAATGTTTGAAATCCTTGACGTTTAACAGATGGCTCGAGTTTGCCGATGATTATTTGTACCTCGACAGGATTAACATCCCCCGTTGGGTTAATTTTAACCCTCAGCGTGAAATATCTCATGTATTTTGTGATGCATCTGAGAAAGCATATGCCATTCTGTATAGTAGAGTCCTAACCCCGTCTGGTGAATTTATCACCCACTTGCTCGCTGCCAAAGCAAAAGTTGTGCCTGTACAAGTGTAAACTTTACCCCGTTGAGAGCTCTGCGATGCAACTCTATTGGCAAAAAATGATATTTTCACTTCGTAAAAAGCTGAATTTTACCTTTGTGGGGCAGATTTGACTATCGTTCTGTCCTGGTTTCAAAACCCCCGAGCCATTGGCCAACTTTTGCGGCAAATCGAGTATCGTTTATCGTGGACCAGGTAGGCACAGACAATGGGAATCCCGTGAAATCTCCACATAAGGTTGATGGCCTATGATGACCATTTTCACTCGTAGGAAAAGTTATCGTTGTTGTCGGTCATGTTGTCATTTGTATGGCAATTAACCCGAAAATTTAGTTGAATCGAACAGGTTTATTTTGTTCTTGATTCAAAGTGCAAGTGACCGGAATTCGAACTGCCAATGGCGTTCTAATACGTCCAATTATGACGCTCGTGTCTGTTTCTAATAAAGAGCATTACTAATTCGATCTCTCGTTTCCTCGTTTAATTCCAGATAGTGTAATACCCCGTAAGCTAATTGTCGAACGCCTAAAGGACAAACACCTCGAAACAAGCTGGCAACAATAAGGATCCTGCTCACCCAGTACGGAAGAAGACGAGCGCAACCCACAACCAAGCTCTTGTTATGTTCATTGCCAGCAAAACCTATCGTTTTTATATTTTATAATTTTTTACAATATCCCGAATACTTTGGATTATTATATGCTATTATTACCCCTGAATTGTAATTTTCATCTCTGGCCAGGTGACTTCTCGGTTCTCTTGTTGCAATGTTGCAAGGGGGGCGGGATGTTCACGCTGGCCACCCTACTTTTAAGTTTAGATTTAAGTTTTGTGAAAGCGTATAAACCACCCCTGTAATTGCTCTTATACGATTGTGAATTGTTAAGAATCCAATTGAAAAGAGATCATTACTCGATCCACCCCCCAACCCGAAAGTACGTATGTGTACAATAAATAACAATTCGATTATTAATACTAATAGTTTTGTATTTTTATTTCCCCATTTTCTCGGCAAATATTTTATTTTATTGTTTCCCCGTTCACCCCCACACAGCCCATATTTAAAAAATTTGTCTTTTTACAATTTGTTTTTTAAATTTTTTATAAACAAAAAGAAATAATGACACAAAATAACTACTTTATGTCATTATATGGATTCGCCTTTGTCATTTCTGGCTTACGGCGATTTTCATTTGATATAACCGGTCATACAAAAACAACAAAAAATACATGTTGTTTTTGTTAAAAAACACTGCGAATTGAGTTGTTGTACAATTGCTATTACCTAGTTTAATATACCTTGGTTGGATCTTAAGATGTTTTAATTAAGTTACAGTTGAAGTTGGCCGAAGCTGTTAGAAATAATTTGAAGTATATTGTAATCAATTATTTTATGTGAATAAATTTATTGATCCTTTACTAACACTGGCGACATTTTAATATGGCAACTTCTTGTCTAATTGATTCATTCTAAAAGAGAGTTTCCATTATGAGCAAAACTATTTTAAGTTTTCATTAAGCTTTAATAGTTGTAGACAAACACATAAGCAAAATATTAAATTGTTTTAAACCCAAAAAATTTTATTGCAAAAAATATATTATATATAACAATAATATGATAATAAAAGTTCTAAATAATATTTGAAATACAATAATTTCGTGTAAATATAAACCACATAAGTTTTTCGAATTTCTCACTCATTATTGGATATTTGCAAAGCACTTTGAAAAGTTTTGAGTTTCTTGGAGAGAAGGTAAAAACTAGCGGTGGTAAGTTAACACAAAGTTTTGTGTACCAAGCATCAAAATTTAACTTATTTGGCTCCGATGGGTTAAATTACATTCGATAGCCCCTAAAACAAAGGTATTCACAAAATTCTGTAAATAAACAACATTCTGTACCATCAGAGCCAAATAAGTTAAATTTTGATTCTTCGCTCCACGAAACTTTGGTACACTTCTCTTTTGACCAATGCAGCTACCGCCTAGCAAAATCAAGCCGTTTTTTCTTATTAACTTTACTTAAAAGTGACTTCTTGGTTGGTCTTCTAGCTAATAAATTTTCCTCTCTGAATCGCTTTCTGGCTGTGTGTAGTAACATCTACAGCGGTTTTCCGATGGTTAACTTTTACCATTTGACGGTCTTGGCGGGCAGTAGATTTTTTGGGGATAATGAAATTCAACAAACTGTTGATTTGTTGATATTAAATTAATGAGTAATTTATTTCATTTAATTTGTCTTCTTCTTCTAATGGCAAATTTACTATCTTCGGACAGCTGTTTCAGTTTTGAAATTCACAATTTGCAAAGTTTTCATTAAAATTTTATTTTAATTACTTTAGTTGATCTCGTTTTACCTATAACACGTTGCGCTAAATATGTTCACTTTTTTTTATAAATCTAAAAAAAAATAAGTAGAAAGAGAAGCCAACAACTCTTAATAATATTTTTTTTTTAAATTTAGAAATCAAAGAATAAAAAAAAATTGGAGTGGAATTGGATAACGTTATAAGTTTCGAGCATCGACTGAATATCGTACGACATAGCGTATTTTCATTTTAGAAATTATGAGATAATTAGAATTGTAGGAGAACGACGTGAAGATAAGTTTAAAGAGTCTTCAACTTGAAACTAGACTCTGAACAAATCATAAATTAATAAAATTAGACCTATTTCTATAAATATTATTATGTTTTTACCCTTTTCAAAACGTTAGAAATATGAGTTCGTAGATTGAAAATAAAATAAATTTCTGTTTAATTTTAAATCAATTCTTTATTGTTCGCACAATTCCGCGTGCCATCTTTGGAACACAAACAATTTGTTTTAATTGTTATTATTTCTTTTTCACTCGTTCGTTAGAACTTCAAACCACGATTTTCTTCACACGCAACGCAACGTATCTTCACACACGGCTAACCGAATTCATACTGAATCCCACGTGTCTTCACACATGACTGACTGCATTCTTACTGAATTGACGTTGCCTGCTCTGTCTTGCCTTTTATATCACAAGAGTCATCAGTTTGATGAATGCACTTGTATGAAAATGTCTTCGCGAAATATCTATAAATGTAAACAAGTTGTTTCCAGTGTTGGTGTTGCCTGTTTACATCTTAATCCTTTATTTTTTATACTGATATTGTTGCTATATTTTTGTTTATTCGTTGAACATGTAAACAAGCCCAATGTATTGTTTCTGGAGCTTTTGTGTATCACCATGTTTAACATCATTTCCATTTTTGTAACAATATTTTTAATAGCAATAAAGGAAATATAGCTTTGTGAGATATAATAAACCATCATTTCTATTATAGAAGAAAAAATCTGATATTGATATATTTCGACCTTCAAATGTAGGTCCTGCCACATAAATGGTGCAGGACCTAGTTTGTAACGACAAATTATACATCGATGGCTTAACATAGAAAGGTCGTATCTTAATTTTTCAGTACTTTACAGGAGAAGGAAAAAACTTAATAAAATCTAAAACAAAAATGTTATAAAAAAGTTTAAATGCAGTTTTTATTAAAAATAAATCAGGAATTCAATCATAAAAAACGGTAGTATATACTGTAGTTAGAGCCTTCACTCGGTACAAAGAGTCAAAAATATTTATTCAATTTTGTATGAGTTAGGGCTTTTTTTTATTAAGCCATCTACATGTTATACATTTCTATTTATATATTTATTTCATGTAGCAAATACGTTATGAATGTTTAAAAGTGCTGTAAGTTTGCAAGTGCAAGATCATTTTAAAAAAGCCGTATAAGGCTTAACAAATAAAAAATTAATTTTGTTAGTGGAAATGGAGAATGTTGTGACAAAGAAAGTTTTGTCTAGTAAAAAAGAAATAAAACGAAGATAATGGGCGAATCCTATGCTGTGTACTTATTTTCCTGAAAAATTTGTTACCAAGACCTTATCTAGAATAAATATTTTTATAAAATTTTTGACATAATTAGTGTTTAAGGTAATATTTATTAAATATTTAGCAAACACATTAAACATTTTTTAAATTATCACCCATGTTCTGAAAAACGTAGCGTTTTCAAATCACTTACGGTATGAAAAACGCAAAACGCATGATAATCTGTTCTGAAAACGAAGCGATTTGCTGGCGTTTTGAATTTTTCGAAGTTGCATTCGAACAATGAAAACATATGTTTTATCATAACAAAACATAAACAAATGAAAAAAATTAAAATGCCTACAGCGTATTTGCTTGCTATATTAGCTTTAAAAAACCAAAAAGCAAAAGAAATGTTGATGAAAAAAACACTAAAGGAGTTTTCCAATCCATTGGACAATCCAGATCATGCGTAATTTTTATATAATTTACGTATTTTATTTATGACTTTTCAGAAAAATTGTGGCAAATGCATCTTTTCAGTTAGAGATGTTACTTATAAACACTCACGAACAATTGGTACTTTTTAACACGGGTAGCCGGTTAAAAATAAAATTCTGTATGATTTATTTGCTCCCATAAACGTTTTTTAACTTTTATTCAGGGTTTATTTTTGCGATTTAATATAGATATGTGAATTTAATAAATTGCAAATATTAATATGAAAAGTTTAAAAAGTATTAACCAAATAATTAGTTGTGAAATTAACACCACTAGCATTAAATTTTTTTCGAAGATCAATCTGATCAGGTGTTTGCACAAATCGCCAGTTGATAAGTAAACAAATGGTACAAACAGTAAACAAACTCAAAGCAAATTTTTGTATTCAATATTTTTAATTTAAATCGTCAAAAAATGCTAAAAGTTTTCATTGAAATAAAAAGAAAACATATTAAATTTAAATTGTGTATAATTTTATTTTAATTTAAGGTACATTTTGAATACAAAAAAACAGATCACTTCAGTATACCCTAGCGATTTGAAAACGCCAAATTTCTAGCGATTTCGTTTGTCAGAAAACCTATATGGCGTTTTCAAATCGAAAACGCAAACATTAAGCGATATGCATTTTCCAGAACATGGACGTATAATAAAATAGACATATACAGAGTTGAAGCAATATTTATCATTTTACAGCAACCCACTCAATTTTCTTTCAAGTGTCAAAAAATGAGTCTATTGAGTTTTTCACACATGCATTTGCAACTCTAACCGCCTGGATACCCAAGCGTAAGAAACGTAAAATCATAACGTACGTAAAAAAGGGACATATGTCGACTAAGAATGTAAATAATAAAATAAAATAGTCTGATAAGGCAATAAGTGTGATGAAGTTATAGGAGCATTGCAAGACTGAGTGCTTTTCCAAAAATGTTCGAGAAACTGATTGACGTTTTTTTGGTTCATTATACTTCATCGTTATTATCATCTCATCAATATGGTTTCCGAAAGGCCTGTTAAACAACGACTAATGTGTTTCAGTTAACATTCATGATAAATGCGGCCTTTTTTCTCAATGGAAACAAACTGATGTAATTTTTACGGATTTTATCAAAGCGTTCGATAAAGTGAATAACAAAATTCTATTAACTAAATTGGATTTAATGGGTGTAAATCATAGGAGTTTAAGATGGCTAGAGTCGTATTTGACTGGTAGAAAGCAGACTGTATGTGTCAACGATAGCTTATCTAAGTATATTTATGTGATATCTAGTGTTCCTCAAGGCAGCCAACTTGGCATCATAAATTTTACCAATATCTTAATGTATGCTGATGATGTAAAAATTTTTCTATCTTTTGTGGTGCGAGTACAATATGATCGAACTGAATATTAAAAAATGCAAATGTATGCGGTTTTCAAGAAATAATTATATCGCGATTAATTACTTTCTTGGAGGTCATCAACTGGAGATAGTGGACTCGTTTATTGATCCTATTAGATACAAAATTAATCTTTAATGATCATATCACTTTGACTGTAAATAAGGCAAGAAGCACTCTTGGCTTCATAAAACGTTAGACAAAGGAATTTTGTAATCCATTTATTACGGAACAGCTATACGTATCCCTTGTCAGGCCAATTTTGGAGTAGGAATCCATCCTATGCGATCCTCACTATAATGTTTACAGCGAACACATCGATTCTGTGCAGAGACAATTTATACTTTTCTGTTTGAGTGGCCTTGGATGGAATTATTTGCATATGACTTCATATACGCAGACTGGCATTAATAAAACTGCCTACCCTTAAGAGTCGTCGAACAATGTTAAATAAGTATATCTTTTATGATTAACATGACTAATGGTAATATTTGCTATGAATTTCTGTTAAATTCAATATTCCTTGTCGTAACTTCAGCTATTATAACCTTATTTATTCGCAATTCTGTAGAACTAATTATTGTTTTTCTCGACTCATAACTTTATTGTTTTTCTCAATTCTTAACTTTTAATATTTTTATTGTAACAATTACTTGTATTTTGAAGAAACTGATTGTAATTCTATTTAATTTTATTCGTATCTATTTTAGAATGTCCTTAGAATGCATATAAATATTTTTTAAGATCATTTAGGTAGTACGTTTTTATGTCAAATGAAGGGTATAAATAAGAAGGACGAAAGGGCTAATTTCCGAATGTCCTTTTTTAAATCATTTAGGTAGTACGTTTTTATGCTAAACGAAGGCAATAAATAAGAAGGACGACAGATTGGCAATTTCAAAATTTATATGTTAATTTTATTAAATTTTTTATTATTAAAATATTGAAAAATCTTATTCTTGAGTTAAAAAATAATTTTTTTGATAGATATCCCACTCTCGTCCCATTAAGCGATTATAAAGTCCTTAAAGGAAATTGTATTACCTTTCTTTTGAGCAAAAAAAGGTCCATTTAATTAATTAATTAATTTAATTAATTAATATTTTTGAAAAGATTGAACAAATAGCTATCTAATATCCTTTGGAAAATTTTTGCTAAATTTTGGACCAATAGGTGGAAAGTTACGCAATTTAAAAAAAACCCTGTATGTCCAAAATGTTCAATTTTGACCCCCTCTAAATCCGGCAGTTCTTGACTGATAGAGCTGAAAATTTGTGTCTGGCCTTCTATCTAATAGTACTAACCTTGGTGCAAATTTCATCCAAATCGGAAGACATCGATTTTAAAAATTGGGTCACTTGACACAAAATTGCCCATATATATACATAAATATATATATTTTGACGTGTGCACAAGACATTCTGCTAGCTTACCCTTCACTAAATGCAATACTGAATTGTCCTCTTTTCTGTTGCTCTTGATTTTACGAGTACACTGAAATGTGAATTTCTCTTTTATTTAAAGCATACAACAGCACTCGTTTGTCTTTGAAGTAACGAAAATATGCTTTGTATTGTAAAGGCGGGTTCACCCACAGGTTTTCGAAAAATTTTTGGTTCGCACAAAATTTTTTTTATATGTAGTTAGACGTTTCTCTAAGAGAGCGAGAGAAATTATTTTGTGCGAACCACTCTCAGTGGATATAATTTAATTTTAAATTTGGTCCGAACCAATTTAGAAAAGGTTGCTACACGATATGAAATTTATACAAGAGACATGTCATACTGTTTGGCATTTGTATTGTAAATTCAGTATGGTAAACTAAAAAATGTAAACAAAAAGCAAATAAGAAAAACCATATAAGAAAAAATAAGAAAAAAATAGGGAAAAAGTTAAAATTGAAAAATATTACATTAGGTAAGTGGTAATATTAAAGCAATTTACTGTATAATTTCTATATTTTCATAGTCCTTCAGATAAAAGTTTATGCACATTTATTTACGTCATTTTCAATTAAATATAGCAGCACTGTTATTATGAACAAAGTTTCTGAAATGGGTGAATCATATTGCAGAAAACCCGCCTTAAGAGCTTCTTTCAGTACTGAAGCTAAATTTTCAGTATTGTCAAATGAATTTCAGTAGTGTATTCGTTGAAAAATATGCGTACATAAGTGTTTCTATACATTCTTTGCTTTCGCCATAAACTCTTTCAACAACAATATTTCTTCAAACTGCTATGTTAATATTCGTTATTTTTGTTTGTCTGTTTTGTTTTTTAAGAACAAAAACATTTTTTCATTCCCATTTACTGAAAAAAGAAATGCACGTTGTGACACTATAAAGAATACAATATTTTTGCCGTACTCTTCACATATCTCTCTTTTATACTATTGTACAATGGTTTATGATTGTAAGCCAACGATTCTATCAAGTGATACATAAAAAGTGTGGTGTAGAACATAAGGTGGCCATTTTGTTTTTTTTACAACACCCTGAGAAATTAATTTATTGCAATTAAAAAATAAACATTTAAGTGAATTCTATAAGAACAGCGATATATTTAATTAAACCACTAAAAGGCAGTGCCAATAAGCTAACTAAGTGAAGATTTCAAGAAGAATCGCTGAGGAGTGAACAAGTGTGTAAAAGATTTTTGATGAACTGATTTGATAGGGAAAAAAAGGAGGTGAAATTTTAAACACAGCAGAAAACATTTTGGACAAGTGCAAGCGGTGAAGGGATTGTTCGTGCTCAAACGTGTGTTGTATTGCAAACTGAATTTGCTGGAAAAAGAAGGAGAGCGGTAACGGAATTTTTAGCGGTTTGTTAGAGGGGAAAATTAAAGAGTTTGAAGGCAACAACAACTATTTAATACATTAAATTCGGTAAAAAATTCAACATACAGAATCTTGAAAGTGACTGATAAAAAAGGAAAAGCCAAACTATACTGTAAACCGAGGCAGAGATGTCGAAAAATCTGAAGTATGGATCTGGGGAGTATGAATGATGTAAGCTTAGTGGGTGCACCTGATGAAAATTCTTCTACTCAGACGAACAATAACCCGAAGCGGAAAAGAATTGATGGATTTTCGCCCACAAATAATGATGTCACCCAGTTAGATGGTAATAGATTTGCCTTACTTTCAGGACTGGAAGTCGAGAACATAGAGGACAGTCCTAGGATGGGAAAACCGGCTAAACCCATCATCGCAAAGCCCAAGAATACGACCAAGTTATATTGTCCATCTATCTTTTTGTTTAACATCAACATTAAAAGGCTAGTTGAACAACTGGAAGCTAAAACGCCTAAAATCATATTTAAAATAAAAAATGTAAACCAGCGTAAGAGCAAACTTTACCCCTCTGACCCTTTGGTACATGCAGAAATTATGGCCCTGCTGAAAGAAAAGAATATTCACTCATATTCTTACACACCAAAAGAGTTTAAACAAACATCATTCATTCTAAGAGGTCTCTATCATGGTACCGAGGCAGTCGAGGCAAAAAGTGCCCTGGAAAAAACGGTCGCAGGCGTCGTCGCGAAAGTAACGCGTTTTACAACATCGTGTTATCACTTACAACTACGGAGTGATTCTTCAGAATCAAGTACACTTGGCAGAAAGACCTAAAGAAAATATTTCACAGAACTGGCAACAAAATAAAATATATAAAATCCTATTAAAACAAATACAACTATTGATAATAATTATTAATGATCTTGTCAACATTGAAGACGCCAAAAATCTTAGTAATAGACTCACCAAAAACTCACCACGACCACCAGCCTTTAAAGAAGTTCGCCGAATATTGGGAAACCCGAAATCTCCATTTTGCACACGACTTATTCGCAATGAAATCCCCATTACTAATTGTCATCAAATATCTGATACGTTCGAGGACTACTATACTGCTGTTTTCCAAAAAGTGATACCTGAGCAGCCGTTTTCGAAAATCAAATTTTACAATGTGTTAGTGGGACTCCTCAACATATCTACACTTTTGATGACAACTTCCAATCTGACGAAAACTCTGATTTCTTCCATTTTACAAATGTAGGAAATATTAGAAAGCATATCAACAACATCAATAGTAAGAAATCATCTGGATTTGATGGCGTTTCTAATTTCCTGACGCAACATTAAAATTGTTAACCATAATTTTCAATAATTGTATTAATAACTAATATTTCCCTGTTGAGGAAGTCGCCGTGGTCTAGTGGGTAGTGTGTTGGCTTATTAGACGAAAGGCCCGGGTTCGAATCTCAGGTCAGACATCAAAATGAAAAATATTTCTTCGGCGACTTCCTCTCAGCAGATTTCTGGCAAAGACTCTGAGAGTAAAAATTGCCATGAAAAGCTTCTCAAAAATCTGTCGTTCGGAGTCGACTTTAAACTGTAGGTCCCGCCACTCATGTATAAAATTAACGCACATAACATAAGTGGTGTGAGAAGCTAGGTCGTAATCCTGACTGAAGGGTTGTAATGGAATTATGTATGTATGTATGTATTTCCCTGTTGAGTGCAAAAAAGCGAAAATTCTACCCATAAAAAAGAACCTAGATAGCAATAAACCTGAAGATTTTCGTCCAATATCTCTTTTATCAACATTGGCAAATTATTTGAATACATCCTGAAAGAAAAACTTGAGAATGAATTTATTATTAAACCACTTCTAGACCTCCAGTTTGGATTTAAACGATCTCACTCTACAAGCCATGCATTGTTGAAATTCCATTATGATGTCATCCAAAACCTAAGGAACAACACGTGCACTGTTGCTATATATTTGGACATAGAGAGGCGTTTGACTCAGTATATCACAACGGTATATTTTATAAGCTATTGAACCTTGGCGTTGATCCATTTCTTATAAAACTATTTTTAAGTTTCTTCTCCAATCGTGAATTTGGACATAACATAACTTCTGCTCTTGGCCCTATTAAAAGTGGTGCCCCGCAGGGAAGCGTTCTAGCTCCACTTCTCTTCAATCTTTTTTTACATGACTTCCCTCATCTCTCCAGATCCTTCCGAGCTATTCTCTATGCAGATTATTGTTTAATATATTCACACAAAACATCACCAATAGAAGCGTTAAATAATGCAGCATTTCATCTCGACGAAATAAGCGTCTTATACAGAAAATGGGGTATCAAGCTCAATGCTTAGATGGTGTGAATATACCTTTTAAAGATTCTATAAAATATCTTGGGATCCACTTTAACAAACTCTTAAAATTCAATGCACGTGCCAGAAACCTGTTAAAAAGAACAAAAAGAATATCCGGTATATTTACAAGCTTAATGAACAATATATATTTACCCGTGAACACCAAACTCTTACTCTACAAGGTCGCCATTAGGTCGGTACTCACCTACGGATTTCCCATCTGCTTCACTATATCTCCTATAGTGGCTAAAGAATTGGAAAAATTCGAAAGGAAGAGCCTTAGAAAGTGCATTGTTAAAAACTATGAAAACTTTGTGAAATGTTTTTCAAATAGTTATGTGTATAGGAGAGACTTAGTACCCATCTGTAGATATTGGAGAAATTTGTCCTGAGAACCTCAGATCCTGACAACATTCTAGTCAGACATATATAACTACGAGAGTAATACAAACTGGATCTGTTTACCGCTCCCCGATTGGGATTATGAGCGAGCATGTTGACAATGATCCTGACATTTATAACGTACCATCATTCTACTCGAAATCCACTCCGGACATACATAGGGGCTTTATTATCATCGATTTATTATCTAATTAGTTAATTATCTTCTTATTATTTAATTAACTGTCTTTTATTACTTAATTAACTAATTTTCTTTATACATGAGTCTTACTCTATTCGTTGTTTTATATTATTTTATTGATATTATTTATATAAGTCGCCGTGGTCTAGTAGGTAGTGTGCTGGCTTATTAGACGTAAATCCAGGGTTCGAGTCCCAGGCCAGACATCAAAATAAAATATAAAAAGTATTTTTTCGGCAATTTCTTCTCAGCAGATTTCTGGCAAAAACTCTGAGAGTAAATAAAATTGACATGAAAAGTTTTTCAACAAATCTGTCGTTCGGAGTCGACTTTAAATTGTAGGTCCCGCCACTTACAGTGCCGAGCAGAGGTGAGTGCATGTTCACAATACTGATTTTCGTCATTCACAAAAACAAAACCATGCAAGCAAATACAAAAAAAAAATTAATTTTAATTCGTCATTTTATTCTTAGCAAATAGCAATAAAAAAACAATAATTAATGAAATGAATTCAATGAGTTTGAATGAAAAAACGGAAATAACCCACATAAACTCAATTTTGCACGTTTCAAGAAAATTCAAGAAACTAGCCCAATTTCAATATTTGGTCCATAGGAAGTTATTAGATATAGCTTGATTTACGTGGTTTGAGATGCTTTCTACCAAATGATCAATAAGATCTTTCGCAATTCGATGCCATTTCGCTTTTATACGATCCCAAAGTTTGACAATGCCTGTTGAGGCTGTTTCGTGCTGTCCGAGCCGGATTTTCACGAATGGCCAAAAATTTTTAATCGGATTGAGGTCTGAACATTGTGCGGATATTCCAGCAATTGAAAATTTTGTTTCCCATCCCATATCTTTACAATTTTTGCTGTGTGCTTCGGATCACCATCCTGTTGGAAAATAAATTCTTATTCGGGATAAGCACATTTGTCCATAAAATTCGGAAGATGGGCTTGCAGAATCTTTAGATAGTCTTTTTTCACATGATACCATCTACTAAATGTAGAAGGCCAACATGCCACCATATTAAGCATCCCCAAACCAAAATATTTTCATCGCTGTTTTTAACAGTTTGCTTCACATGGTTTCTTTGAACACGTTCCCTGGATCTGCGCTAGCAGAACTGTTTTCCATCTTACTGAAAGTGGTTACATTTGGACTCATCAGACTAGATAACACGTTTCCAATCACATGGAAAGCAGTACTGCTAGCGCAGATCCAGGGAACGTGTTCAAAGAAACCATGTGAAGCAAACTGTTAAAAACAGCGATGAAAATATTTTGGTTTGGGGATTCTTAATATGGTGGCATGTTGGCCTTCTACATTTAGTAGATGGTATCATGTGAAAAAAGACTATCTAAAGATTCTGCAAGCCCATCTTCCGAATTTTATGGACAAATGTGCTTATCCCGAATAAGAATTTATTTTCCAACAGGATGGTGATCCGAAGCACACAGCAAAAATTGTAAAGATATGGGATGGGAAACAAAATTTTCAATTGCTGGAATATCCGCACAATGTTCAGACCTCAATCCGATTAAAAATTTTTGGCCATTCGTGAAAATCCGGCTCGGACAGCACGAAACAGCCTCAACAGGCATTGTCAAACTTTGGGATCGTATAAAAGCGAAATGGCATCGAATTCCGAAAGATCTTATTGATCATTTGGTAGAAAGCATCTCAAACCACGTAAATCAAGCTATATCTAATAACTTTCTATGGGCCAAATATTGAAATTGGGCTAGTTTCATGATTTTTCTTGAAACGTGCAAAATTGAGTTTATGTGGGTTATTTTCGTTTTTTCATTCAAACTCATTGAATTCATTTCATTAATTATTGTTTTTTTATTGCTATTTGTTAAGAATAAAATGACGAATTAAAATTATTTTTTTTTTTTTGTATTTGCTTGCATGGTTTTGTTTTTGTGAATGACGAAAATCAGTATTGTGAACATGCACTCACCTCTGCTCGTCACTGTATGTATAAAAATTAACACACACAACATAAGTAGTGTGAGAAACTAGGACAATAATCCTGACTGAAGGGTTGTAATGACCAATTATGTATGTATGATATTATTTACCTTGTACATGAATATTATTTATTCGATGTTACTTAGTTTATTTAAGTACATTCTTCTACACTCGCATTTATAACATACTAGCAGATTTTACCCGGCGTTGCGCGGGTTATTTTTTCGCCCCTCTCCCCTTTTTTGGACTTTTTTTGTCCAACTTTAGAAATGGAATACCTCCAATAGCTATTTGGGAAACTAAACCAAGCTGAATCGTATAATATTACCTATTACCATTTTTTCTCCCTTTATCCCATTTTTTCTCCCCTTTTGGTCAAAATTTTGAAAATATTTATAGCCTATAACCCGCACCCAATTTGCCCGTTTTTTGCCCCTTTCCCCTATTTTAGACCCTTCTGGTCCAACTTTAGAAACGGAATACCTCAAATCGCTATTTGGGAAACTTAACCAACTTGAATCGTATAAAATTACCTATTACCATTTTTTCTCCCTTTGTCCCATTTTTTCTACCCTTTTGGTCAAAATTTTGAAAAGACTTATAGCCTATAACCTGCACCGAGAAAAGCTCGATCTATATCTCAAATTTCAAGAAAATCGGCCCAGGCGTTCAAGTGTGATTGGCTAACAAACAAACAAAAAAACAGACTTACAGAAAGATTTATAATATACTAGCAGATTGTACCCGGCGTTGCGCGGGTTATAAAAATCCGGTTTCGAAACCGGCTTGTTAAAAAATGTAAATTTTCAAATTATTCGGAAACCGGTTTATCAAACAACTCAGTTTTTAGTCCTAAATATAAATGCATGCAATTTGCCCGTTTTGCGTCCCTTTTCCCCTTTCTGGACCCCTTTTAGTCCAACTTTTTAAACAGAACAACTCCAATAGCTATTTGGGAAACTTAACCAAGCTAAATCGTAAAAAGTACTTTTAAAACCCATAAAATACAGTATTTATGCATAAAAGTATTAATTTTCGCCCAAAAAAGCTCGAACTATATCCCAAATTTCAAGAAAATCGGCCCAGGCATTCGGGTGTGTTTGGCTAACAAACAAACAAAAAAAGCGGACTTACAGAAAGATTTACAATATATATTAGGATTAGGATAATCTGCACTCAATTTGCCCGTTTTCAGCCCCTTTCCCCCTTTTTGGACGCCTTTTGGTTCTATTTTGGAAACTAAATACCTCCAAAAGCTATTTGGAAAACTTAACCAAGCTAATCGTAAAAAATTACCTATTACCATTTTTTCCCTTTTGTCCCATTTTTTCTCCCCTTTAGGTCAAAATTATAAAAATATTTATAGCCTACAACGTGCATCGACAAAAGTCCGATCTATATCCCAAATTACAAGAAAATCGGTCCAGGCGTGATTGGCTAACGAACAAACCAACAAACATTTGGGAAACTTAACCAAGCTAAATCGTCAAAAATTACCTTTTACCATTTTTTCACCCATGTGTCCCATTTTTCCCCCTTTTAGTCAAATTTTTAAAAAGATTTATAGCCTATAACCTGTACCGACAAAAGTCCGATCTATATCCAAAATTTCAAGAAAATCGGTCCAGGCGTTCAGGCGTGATTGGTTAACGAACAAACCAACAAACATTTGGGAAACTTAACCCAGCTAAATCGTAAAAAATTACCTATTAGCATTTTTTCCCCATTTATCCCATTTTTTTCTCCCTTTTTGGTCAAAATTTTGAAAAGGTTTATAGCCTATAACCTCCACGGACAAAAGTCCGATCTATATCCCAAATGGCTAACAAACAAACAAAAAAACAGACTTACAGATTTATAATATATACTAGGATATGTTAGGATTAGGATTATCTATGTATACTGTATATTGGCTATGTTCGTCATTGAATTTAAAAGACAATATGTTATTTAGTTTTAGGAATGTTATTTACAGACATTTGCTCTGATTGCGATATTGAAAGGCCGGAAGCAAACCTTGATAAACTTTTGTTTTTTATGTTCAATTACATTTTGTATACATATACTATCTCATTTTAGCAATGTAACTTTATTCAATTAATGTGTTATTAGAGCAAGACGTATATAACTCTAAGAATATTGTTCTTCTCCTCGTATGTAAGAAAATCAATGTTAACAGAAAATGAAGAGTCTTAATAAAAAAAACTTACTTACAATGGTTTATACGTACAGTTGTTTTTTGTTCTCTATGTTGTCATGAGAAAAATACAATACTGTATAATTTTAAGCATCTTGTGCTCCTCCTCTTGTTTATACATTTGTTACTACGTCTGTAATATGTGTTTGTTCTCAGATTGATCAAAAAAAAAAAAAGAAAATAAGTACTGTTACACATTTTTTTGATTCTTTTAATGTTTTCTCTTATTTAAAATAATATTTTAACATCACTTACTTTTACTGCCTTGCTGTGAATAGAAGTATTATCTTAGTATACAAATTAAATTATCATTGTTATAAATTTAATTATTATTAACAAATTAAAATTTAGATAAAAAGTGGTTCTAACCTTAACTTTAAAAGGCTATTTGGTGCCGAAGCCCGGGATATATTTAAAGCAATGGTGATTTAGTGATTGGAAATTGAACCAACGACTTGGAACCTCATTACTGTGAACGACTTGAAACATCTTAACCCAGAACTGTTGCTGTAAAGTTTGGATTTGGCTTCGGTGTACAAAAATTTTGTTTTTTGAAAAGTTCTTGTAAAGGAACTCCATTCGATATCGTGAATGAGTATCTAGCAACGGATTCAAGCTATGCTCTAACATGGGCCGCGCTTAAAAATTGGTCTCATAATAAAAGGAAAATAGTCGTCGCTAATTTTAAGAAATTATTTTCTATAACTATTTCTGATGGCACTTCAAAGAGTATACAAACAAATTTGTATACAACCAGAACTAGTATCGCGTACGTTAGAAGTAAATACCGAAGGAGAACATGATATGGTTATTTATATGACGGTATATAAGTTAGATGTACAAACGCGTAAGGAATGGGAGCAGTCACTGAAGGAATCGACTCAAATCCTTCCAATTGAGGATTTATTAAAGTGTTTGTAGACTACTTTTCGAACATAAGAAACTATTTCTGATAAGACTGATTCAATCCCTAATGTTTCTCGTTTAAAACCAAAAACTCTACAACAGGCAAATAAAGACAAAAGTAATTCTCAACGTTACGTAAATACTATTTCTACAAATTCTGATTCTAACTTCCCTTGTTGCAATAAACGCCATATTCTTTTTAAATGAAACGAGATTTTATAAATACTAAGATAATATGTAGAAATTGTTTAAACCCAGGCCACTTTAGTAACAATTGTTGTGTAGTCTGTCAACAAAATCATCACATCACTGTTCACAATGAATATTTTATAGACCGTTCAACTATTTCTAAACCCCCTGAAACTGTAGTGAATGCTCAAACATCTTCGTCTTCTCAATTGCTTAATACCGTCACTGACCATGTCGCCAATCATGGTAGAGCATTTAGTAGGGTCAAAAGGCTCCAAGTTCTCCTCGCTACTTTGCGTGTTGTTCTTAAAACCCCGCGGGATAAATAATTTTGTGTGCTCTTCTGGATCATTGTGCTCAGGCTACATTTATAACTACAAATACTGCGGATGCATTAAACTTAGCTTTAAAAGGGGCTTTGCTGAAATAAGTGGAGTAGGTGGAGAGCAACATACTATTTCAAGAGAATTTGTTAATTTTTCGATCTATTCGAGGACTGAAACTAATTTTAAAATATTTTGTGATATGGCAATAAATGAGAACCTGGTGAGGTTGACCTGATATTAGGAGGAGATGTTTACGGAGATAATGTATTACCTCAGCACCATAAATTTGACGGTGGCTTATTCTTGCAACGTACTCATTTCGGATGGATAGTTTCTGGGCCAACTCCTAATAACTCATATCAACATGCTATTACTGCTAAGGTTTGCTCATTAGATAAGCAATTACAATTATTTTGTGAGCAGGAAGAAATTTTACAAAAAAGGAGTATGACAAACGAAGAAATATTATGTGAGCAACATTTTAAAAACACTACTACACGTGATTCAACTGACCGTTATACTGTTTCCCTACCATTCAAATCACTGCTTAGGGGTTCCCACTTCCAGTTTTCGAACATACAGACTACGCTGCACTTTCCCGCTTGAAAAACGTCGAATCAAAATGAAAACTTAATAAAAATTATGGAAAACTTTATACGGATTTTATGGAAGAGTACGAACGTCTTGGGCATATGGAAAAGATTGGCACTTACCCTCATGATTTAGATAAAAATGGTTTCTTTTTGCCTCATCATGGTGTCTTGAGACAAAGTGGTTTTGATGGTGGGTGTAAGCGTTCGGCTCAATCTTAGTTGAATAAGGAAGTAGCACCTGGCCCTGCATTGCAAAATGATTTACCGACAATTATAAATTATAGAGGCGTTTCAAAATTGGTTTTCGGGCAGATTTGAAGAAAACGTTTCGACAAATATTTGTGGTTCAAGAGCAACAAAAATATCAACAGATTTTATGGAGAAATGTTGGTTCTGAAGAGATTTCAACTTTCAAGCTTTTTACGGTTACTTATGGTACTACGCCCGCGTCTTTCCTTTCGATTAGAGTTCTACAACAGTTGACAGTAGATGATAAAGAAAAATATCCCTTGGCCTGCAGTGTTCTTAATCATGATACTTACGTCGATCACGTTATTTATGGTGCTGACAGCTTATATGATGCCTATCAATTTCACACTCAGTTATGAAGTTTGCTCAATGAAGGAAAGTTTAATCTGCGTAAATGGACAACAAATTCAAAAGAATTATTAGATTTGATCCCTTTAGAGTTTAGAGAAAATTTTGAAACGTTTTAATTAAATCAACCCAATAATATGAAGGCTCTTGGTTTACAAAGGAACACGTTAGATGATTGTTTCTCTTTTAAAATTAATTTTGAAAACACTTCAATAGTTACGAAAAGAAGTTTGCTGTCTATCCCCTACTACAATTCTTGCAAAACTTGAGTTCCAAAACTTGTGGTGACTTGGCGTTGAATGGAATGATCGCCTCCCTTATGATATGGAAAAAAGATGGTTAGAATATCGTACAAATTTAAAATAAAATAATAATAATCTTAAGGATATTAAAATACCACGTTGGCTTGGAACATTTAAATGTACTAAAATTGAAGTTCATGGTTTTTCGTACTCGTCTAAAAGCCTACGCTGCTGCAGTCTACGCAAAAACTCTTTCTGGTTCAGAAACAAAAATATATTTAATTCAAGCAAAAACTAAGGTGGGGCCTATTAAACGGTTAACTACACCTCGGATGGAATTAGGTGGTGCAACTTTATTAGCAAAACTCTTATTAGACTGTGTTCTGGAGGATACGTGGTCTAAGTGGCCAGTATATGTTATAGATATGAGCGATATTTTCAAAACTGTCATTTAATCACGGTGATTGATAATTCACTGGTAACTACAGTGATTGAAATTGCGAAATAACACTTACTAATAATGTCGTTTTTTCAAAATTGTTACATACTCAAATTTATTTCATTTTATTTTGCGCAAGGCATAATTACTATTAGATGATGCTGATTATTTACTTTTGTCTTTTATACATGAACTCTCTGTGAAACTTATTTGTCAAACTTCATATAAAAAAAAAATTGCATTAAAAATAATAACATTGATGACACCACTTTGATTTTGTTTGGTGGTCTTTTCGTAGTAAGTATCTAGTTGTCTCTTTCTTACCACTTAATAAAATACGTTATTGTCATTATTGTATTTACATCTATTCCACTTTAATGTAAGTTTACCTATTATAAAATGTTTTTCATAATTATTGCATCACCAGAATTTCAATAATAACAAACAATGAATATAAAATTGTCTTCAGGTCATATTCTCTGATGAAAAAAAAGTGGAGAGACCAGATGGCTATCGATACTACTGTCGTGACCTTAGAAATACAAATTTTGGGGATATAGTTTATTGCTGGGGTTTATTTCTTTAAGTCGAATTTCCGTTTCCATCTCTCTTGAGAGAAAATAATGAAAAAATATATTTTACAACAGGACAATGCCAGAATTCATGTCACCAGACAGAGGATGGAATGGTTCCGTAAACAATCTGTTGAGGTTTTATCGTGACCAGCTGGCTCTCCTGATATGAATATTATTGAAAACGTTTTCCCAAACGAATTTCCCATTCTTGTCCGAAGATTATATTCAAAATAACAGACAATTTACCAGTGCTGAAAATTTTAATAACAAATAATCTTTATAAGAATATCAAAGATCGAATATTTACTTTAATAAGGGGGGTTTACTAAGTTTTAAGTATAAATATTTTTGGTAAATAAAGCTTCTTATTGAACAAAAATGAGACTGGTGCTATAATTTTGCAAAGACTAAAAACCTTAATTTTTATACTGAAGTCAAAACTGCGCTAACAATTCGAAAAATTTACTGTTTGTTCTTTTACATTAATACTACACACAATGAAATGAATTGTCATTATATTTTTATTAATTTATAATAAAAAAAAGTTTAAAAAAGAAAAAAGTGAATTTAGTACAATCGGTCTGAAAAAAGTACAATTTTTTGTGAACGTTAGTACAATTTGTTAAAACCAATTTCCCATCCCTGATCTACATTCAGCGAATAAACAAAATAATAACAAACAAAGAGAAAAATTTTTTTCAAAATTAATAAATAAACAAAGAAATTCGCGAATAAATTTTTACAAAATATCTTAAAGAAAAATTCCGATGGAAAAAAAGTTCAGTGAATAAATATACGAAATATATAATAAGTATCGACGCGATCAATAATAATCCGGCGCACTTGTATATACGACAACAACAACAAGCAAGATTTGTATGAAAAATGAGGGTGGTATGTATCACAAAATTGAATTTTGTAGTTAAGTAAGTGAGTAATCCTAATCCTAATATATATTATAAATCTTTCTGTAAGTCTGTATTTGTGTTTGTTTGTTTGTTAGTCAATCACGCTTGAACGCCTGGACCAATTTTCTTGAAATTTGGGATATAGATCGGGCTTTTGTTCGTGGAGGTTATAGGCTATAAATCTTTTTAACATTTCGAGAAAAAATGGGACAAATGGGAAAAAAATTGTAATCGGTAATTTTTTTATGATTTAGCTTAGTTTAGCTTCCCAAATGTTGGTTTGTTTGTTAGCCAATCACGCCTGGACCGATTTTCTTGAAATTTGGGATATAGATGGGACTTTTGTCGGTGCAGGTTATAGGCTATAAATCTTTTTCAAAATTTGATCAAAAGGGGTGAAAAATGGGGAAACAATGGTAATAGGTAATTATTTTGCGATTTAGCTTAGTTAAGTTTCCCAAATGTTTGTTGGTTTGTTCGTTAGCAAATCACGCCTTGACCTATTTTCTTGAAATTTGGGATATAAATCGAGCTTTTATCGGCGCGGGTTATAGGCTGTAAACCTTTTAAAAATTTTGACCAAAAGGGGAGAAAAAATGGGACAAAAGGAGAAAAAAGGGCAAAAATTAGTGCTTTATGCATAAATACTGTATTTTATGGGTTTTAAAAGTATTTTTTTTTACGATTTAGCTTGGCTAAGTTTCGCAAATAGCTATCGGAGTTGTTATGTTTAAAAAGTTGGACCAAAAGGGGTCCAGAAAGGGGAAAAGGAAAACGGGCAAATTGCATGCGTTTATATTTAGGGCTTAGAGTATTTAAAAACTAACCGGTTTCCGAATAATTTGAAAAATTACATTTTTTAACAAGCCGGTTTCGAAATTTTTATTTATTGTTATTTTTATAATTCGCTCAACGCCGGGTACAATCTGCTAGTTTCAAATATTTCGAAGTATAAAATATATTATTTGTGTTCAAATCCAAGTTGTTAAACAGTTTTTGAATAGATAACAAAAATCTCTTAAATTTGGGTAACCTGCAAATTTAAAAAACCAACACAGATATATTTTATACTTGTTACCTCTGATTCGGAACTAATTTCAGAAGAACGTTCCCTTTTACAGATGATTCAGCAACAACGGTTCATCTGGGTGAAAGTTGGCAAACTTCCTTCAAAAATAATTGGTTGAGGGTTAATTTGATGATTACAGATGTACCCTTGGTATGATGAAATAATATAATAATAATAATGTTTTCGCATACACTCCACTGTTAAATTTATGTAATATATATATTGTTTTGTATTTATAATTATTATTTCTTTTAATTATATATACAGTTTGTCAAAAAAATCTTTGACAGACCAAAAAAATTGTAAAATGTAATCTTCATTCAAGAATTCCAACAACAAAATCTTTACTTCATTTTTAATTTTTGTCCACATTCTATAACTGCACTTCTTGACGACCAAAAGGCACCAATAGTTTTCTAATAGTAACACACATTACAATAATAACAACAACAAAAGAACTTTACACAGTATAAAAAGTGTCAAAAAAATCGTTTCACATTGAATGACGATAATAAAAAAAAAACACAAAAAAATGCCGTTATTTCTCAAAAATGTTGCGCATTTTGAGTTTTTTACAAATAAGATGGAATGTGAAAGGGGTAAATAACGTTTTAGTAATGAAGGGATCGTTTTTTATTTGAATACAAAAAATGCCAGGAAAACGATTAAAAAAAAATATTCTATAATTGGGCTATTTCAACTATTACAAAGACAAATCTGCCAAGGAAATCGCCGATATATATTTTGGATGAAATAAAGACTAAGGAAGTACATCTTAATATTTTAAAAAAATGTACTGACCGCCAGCATTAAGAAATTTAGTTTTATTGACCCGGTTAATCCGAATAAATTTAATTACAAGTACTATCAAGATAATGATCCTTAAAATAAATCTTATTTATGTAACTCCAGGTTATTCTACAACTGCACCAAAGTTATTGATACTCCTGCCCAAGGTCCTGATATTAACCCTATCGAAAATTTGTGGGTCCATCTAAAGAAAAATGTAGGGCAAAGATCGCCCACAAATAAAAACGAATTGGTAAAGTTCATCAAAGAAGAGTGGGAAAAAATACCATTAGAATATGACATTCCGAAGCTTATTCAATCCGTGAGAAGGAGCCTGCAAGTGGTAATTAATGCTCAAGGTGGACACACAAAATATTAGCTCTATAAATTTAAAAAAATTGTATAAGTCTTAATATTATATCAAGTGTGCAAACATTTTTTTGACAGCAGTAAAATTGAATTGTTTTTAATATTTTATATTAGAATATTGTCATTGTTATAAAAGTTTTTTATTTATTATATTAAAAAAAACATATGTTTATCTTGTTTGAAAATATTTCAAAATTTGATAATTTATATTAGAAATCAATGAATTTTTCAAAGTTTTCTTAACTTTTCTCTATGTGCAAAGATTTTTTGACAAACTGTATATTTTCTTTTATATTTCAATTTTCACACTATTTAATTTTCTATTTGTTGTATGTAACACTTTTTGTTATATATACTTTCCTGTCGCACAGTATGTATATTTTCCAATTTTTAATTGTAACACTTGTTATTGTTGTATGTTTTATCTATTTTTATTTTATGTTTTGTATAATTTCCACCGCTAAACAATATATTTTAAATTTTGTGTTTTTTATTTTTTGGTAAATTTGGTTTTGTATGTTCAATTGTTTTAAACTTTATTTAAAATATAGAATTACACTCGTGCTCAGATAGATTTTAAATAACTTGTAAAATTTACCGCGAGAATTTTGTTCCTTTAGCGAACTGATGTAATTAATCTTATTAAATATTTGAAACAAATTATCAAATTTAGTTTTTATTCTCATAAGATTAATAATCACAACACAAATTTGAAATAAATTATCAAATTTTTTTTTTTAATTCACTTATATCCCTGCTCGGGCGCAAAAAAGTTATTACTCCAATTTTTTTTAAGGAAGATTTTTGAATTAGTTAAGTTATTCATAATTAAAACTGGACACTTAGTGAACTTAATATAATCACTCGCGAAAGTAAGACCAAAAATGACTATGTTGAAAAGATCAGACCGATGTCGCTTATGTTTTTACTTCAACTAAATTCTTTATTTTCTTAATATTCTACTCTTACATCTAGTACATAATAATTGATCTTAATACATTTAGCAATTCCGTTGTTTTATCTGTCTTTGAACTCTATTCTATATTATTTATTCGTTAACATTAACACTATTTATTCGGTATATTGTTTATTATATTATTGTTACGTTTTTACCTTTTTAAAAAAGTTAAAAATATGAGTTCGTAGATTGCAAATAAAGTAAAAATAAATATGTGTTTGATTTTAATAAATTCTTTATTATCTGCACAATTTTTGTGCCACTGTTCGAACTTGTTTCACGTATACAATGATACTTCACAATATGTGTTTGTTCTTTATACTACTCTGCTTACAACCCTTTTGTAAGCAACAACACTTGTTAGTTATTCTTCTTTCTCACAACCTTTTTGTAAGTACAACACTAACAACTGTCTTCTCAAACGCACTTGTCTGCACACAAGTCTGACCGAATTAAAGCTCGATAGATTTTAATTCTCAACCAACGTGACGTCGTCTTACACGATCAAATTCAAACTCTGCGCCCTGCTCGCTTTAACTTGCCTTTTATATTACTGGATCATCAGTGTGATGAATGCCCTTGAAGGACGATGACGTCCTTCGGGAATATTCTAAAAATGTAAACAACCTATTCTTATTTTTGTTGTTGCTTGTTTACATTCGAACAGGTAGATTAGTTGTTGTTGGTTTATTTGTCTATCCTATTTTATACTGCACATTGTTGTTTCTTGTTTACTTTTTAGTTCCCTTTATTTTGTTGTTGGTTATTTACGTCTTTTTATCCTTTATTCTTGTTGGTATATTTTTCTACTCATTCATTGGTCACGTGATCCTTGTCTTGCTGTATTCAAGTTGACACGCAGCCTCCTCGTGGCCCCTCCTGGATGGCATTCTAGCACCCGCTAGATGTTAACTAATGCGTGCAGCGAGGTCCAATCCCCTGGACGTTAAATTCGGGTTGTGCGTAGGGCTTGGAATCCACCACGTAAAAAATTTATCCAATGAAAACCAATACAATAGCCTCTAGAAAGATCCCCTCTAAAGTTGACGACCACGGCAAACGTTTCAAGGACAACGATTTGAGAATAGGCACGTGGAACGTCCGCACCCTTTATAGGGCAGGCGCTTCCGCCCAACTGGCGGATGCCCTCATGAAATGTAGGACGGACATCACTGCCATACAGGAAATGCGATGGATAGGACAAGGATGCAAAAGGCTAGCATCTTGCGATGTGTATTACAGCTGCCATGTTGATAAGCACGAATTCGGATGCGGATTTGTGGTTAATAAGAGACTTCGTCACCTTGTCTCTGGGTTCACGCCAGTGAACGAAAGAATAGCCACAATCCGCATCAGGGCAAAATTCTACAACATCAGCCTAATTTGTGCTCACGCCCCGACGGAAGAAAAGGACGATGTGGTTAAGGATGCCTTCTATGCTAAACTCGAGGACGTATACGATAAGTGCCCGGCCCATGACGCCAAAATCGTCCTCGGGGATTTTAATGCGAAGGTCGGGCGGAAGGTATCTTTGGCCCCACTGTCGGACAGTTCAGCCTTCACGCAAACACTACCTCCAATGGTATGAGGCTGATCGATTTCGCCGCGGCGCGTAACATGGTAGTATGTAGTACCAGGTTTCAGCATCTCGACATTCACAAGGCCACTTGGATGTCCCCCGATCGATCAACATCCAACCAGATCGATCATATTGTGATTGACGGAAGGCACGTGTCCAGTGTACTAGATGTGCGCACATTTAGAGGTCCAAACATCGACTCGGACCACTACCTTGTCGCAGCCAAGTTCCGAGTGCGCATTTGCGCCTCGAGGTCTGCGCGCTCTAGTGCACTGCGAAAGCTGGACGTTAAGAAGCTGCGATCACAAAGGACAGCTGAGGCGTTCTCCGCTCAACTCTCTGATAAGCTCCGTCATTCCCCATCCAATCTCAGCGACATTGGCGGATTGTGGGCCAACATCTCCCACTCCTTGCGCAATACTGCGGAAACAGTCCTTGGTTTCGAGCGCCCACCACAACGAAACCAATGGTACGATGAGGAGTGTCGCGAGGCAGCTGCAGCGAAATACGCCGCATACAAAAAAACGTTGCAGTCGGCCGCTACGCGAGCCATTGTCGAAAATTACAGAGAGAGGAGAAGGGATGAGAGACGCCTTTTCAGACGCAAGAAGAGGGAGCAGGAAAGGCGTGAGCGTGAGGAAGTCGAGATGTACAGATGTAGGAATGACGCTCGAAAATTCTATCAAAAGGTTAAGCGTCTGACCGAGGGGTATAAGCCCGGAGCGTCTTCCTGCAAGGATGAGAATGGAAACCTGGTTACAGATCTGCAAGGGGTGCTGAGGTTGTGGAGGAAACACTTCTCTACTCTGCTGCAAGGCGATGACGACATCAATACCGCCCCTAGAGATGATGTTCCGGACCCGATCGATGATGACGGCGTGGAGATTCCGCCGCCTAGCCATGAAGAGGTTAAAGTCGCGATTATGCGACTTAAAAACAACAAAGCGGCAGGTCCTGATGGCCTCCCCGCTGAATTGTTTAAGACCGGATGTAATGAGTTGGTAGGGCGCATGCACCAGCTCATCTACAAAATATGGCTAGAGGAAAGTATGCCCAACGATTGGAACCTCAGTGTCCTCTGTCCCGTCCTGAAAAAGGGAGACCCTACGATATGCGCCAACTACAGGGGTATAAGCCTTCTCCCTATCGCATATAAGGTTCTTACAGGCGTACTGTGTGAACGACTGAAGCCACTCGTCAAAACACTGATTGGACCTTATCAGTGCGGCTTCAGACCTGGCAAGTCCACCATCGACCAGATCTTCACACTACGCCAAATCCTGGAAAAGACCCACGAAAATCAAGTCGACACACACCATCTTTTTGTCGATTATAAGGCTGCTTTCGATAGCCCCATAAGGGATCGTGTTTTTGCCGCAATGTCTGAGCTCGGTATACCTGCTAAGCTGATAAGGCTATGCAGAATGACGTTGAGCAATTCCTGCAGCTCCGTCAAGGTAGGAATGGACCTCTCCGAACCTTTTGATACCGTGCGAGGTTTCAGACAAGGCGATCCCTTATCATGCGACCTCTTCAACTTCGTCATGGAGAGTGTTCTGCGAAAGGCGGGTGTGCATCATAATGGCACTATTTTTCAAAAAAGTGTCCAGTTGCTTGCGTACGCTGACGACATCGACATCATAGGGCGTACCAAACGAGATGTCACTGCTGCCTTTAGTGCTATTGAACGGGAGTCTAAGAAGATGGGTTTGGCAGTAAATGAGGGCAAAACGAAGTATATGTTATCGACAAGTAGAGCCGTGCGGCGTATTGATTCACATATTACGGCCGATAACTATACTTTTGATACAGTCAAGGAATTCATTTACCTTGGCATCCGCCGTTACCACCGAAAATGATGTCAGTCTGGAGATCAAGCGCAGGATTACTCTTGCCAACAGGTGCTATTATGGTCTCAATAGGCAATTGAGTAGCAGAGACCTCTCTCGCAAGACGAAACTAATACTCTACAAGACGCTCATCCTACCCGTGCTTCTCTATGGCGCAGAAGCATGGACCCTATTAAGAACTGATGCAGCTGCCTTGAGAGTATTCGAGAGAAAAGTCCTACGTAAGATCTTCGGTCCAGTGCGAGTTGGCGATGATTTTCGCATCCGATTTAACAGTGAGCTGTATGAGCTCCTCAACGACATAGACGTTGTACAGCGTATTAATATTCAGCGGCTGCGCTGGCTCGGCCATGTCGTTCGAATGGAGGAGGATGCTCCGGCGAGACGAGTGTTTGATGCGGGGATCTGCGGAAGTCGGCGAAGAGGACGACCTTGTATCCGTTGGAAGGACCAAATCGAAGAAGCCCTGTCATCGATTGGTGTGACCAATTGGCGTAGGCGCGCAAGAAGCAGAGGCGCCTGGAAGGATGTGTTGCGGCAGGCCGAAATCCGTTAATCGGGTTGTTATGGCCAATTAAGTAAGTAAGTCATTGGTCACGTGAACAGTGCGCTGTTTTGATACACCTTGGACTTCTTGGTGAGCTCATGCAGGCTTGCCGCCACACTAGGAAATTTCGGCACAAAGCGTCTATAATACGTGCATAGACCCAAGAAACTACGTAACTCATGAAGATTCTGGGGACGAGGCCAGTCCTTTACTGCTCGTACTTTATCATCATCCGTAGATATGCCATCTGCTGTAACGAGATGCCCAAAATACTTCACTTGTCTCTGGAAGAATGCACATTTTTTAACGCTATTCGCCGTAGGACTTCTGCCAGGTTCTCAAGGTGTTCGTTGAAAGTTCTGCCCATCACTATTATGTCATCGAGATACACCAGACAAGTCTTCCAATACAGTCCCTTTAGTACACGTTCCATAAGCCGCTCGAACGTGGCCAGAGCATTGCAGAGTCCAAATGGCATGACTTTAAACTGCCATAAGCCGCCAATCGCACTAAATGCAGTTTTTCCTTGTCCTTGTCTGCAATCTCCACCTGCCAATATCCGCTTTGTAGGTCCAATGTGGCGAACCACTTTGTTCCAGCTAGCGTGTCAAGCGTGTCGTCAATTCTCGGTAGCGGGTAACTGTCCTTTTTAGTAACATCATTGAGCTTCCTGTAGTCTACGCAGAATCTTGTACTGCCATCTTTTTCTTAACTAAAACTACAGGTGTGCTCCATGGACCAGATGATAATTCGATTACACCGCTCCTCTTCATTTCGTCGACTAACTCTTTGACCTCATTACGCTTCGCTAGTGGTATACTTCTGGGTGCCTGTTTTATTGGTCTTGCTTCGCCAGCATCAATCTCGTGTTTGACCATGGCTGTTCTACCTTGACTTTTATTGTTCGTGGCGAAAGCGCAAGCGTACCTCTTTAGCAGCTTTTTGGCTTTATTTCTTTCTGAAGCTGCTAGACCTGTTACCCATTTATCCACAATTTTACCAAATTCCTGTCGGTCATTGGCTGTCATTTCAGCAGGCTTCGGTGATTGTTTATTGTTGATTACCGCCTCTACTGGAGCACATTGACCCACCTCTGAGTTTTTAGAGATGACTTTTTCTTGGCCTGACAGGTTTAGTACTCTCACCGGGACTATTTTCTGTTCGGTAGATTTGACGAGGGCCTTTCCTGATAACAAGTCCTTCCGAATTTCCTCTGGTTCCACAACCCACAAGCGGTTTTCTTCACAATCCCCCTCCACGCGTGCCCATATCAGCGTTTCGCTCTGTGGTGGTAATTTTTGTTGTTTGACAGCAACTAACCTTCTGGCGTGCATTTGGTTCTTGTACCCCACGTCAAGAGGTATCCCTACATTCCGCCAACTCATTACCTGTTGCCCCATATTCAAATTTATGCCATGGGCTATCATGAAATCGGCACCAATGTTAACCTAGTCCACAATATCGGCGACAATAAAGACGTGGCTTACGCTGATGTTGGCTATCGTCACCTTCGCCTCTGTTTTCCCGTGGACGGTAGCAGACTCTCCAGTAGCTGTCCGTAGTCTTACATTACTAAGCGCCTCACACTTTCCCTTCACTACATCTGGTCTAATGATAGACTGCGTCGCTCCGGTGTCTATAGTGATGGTGTGTTTTTTGCCGTTTATGTATCCGCACGCCGTAAGGTTATTGTTGTCTTGCTGCATCACTGATATGGAGATTGTGGGGCCCTTGCTTGTGGGAGCCAGCACTTGCCCCTCAGTGCTAGCTCGTTTTAGTTTAACGGGGACTCCTGGGCTAGTGCAAAGGCCACGGTCTCAGCAAAGGTTGCCTTTTGTGCAGAACATACCGCCAATTTGATGTCTGAGTCCCGTATTCCGTGAACAAACGCCTCGGTCTTGAAGTTGTCAATCAACGGGTGGTTTTCACCGGGGTATGCTAGCTGCATCAATCTCTCAACCTCCATTGCAAAGACTTGAAGTGACTCGTTAGCCTTTTGCGCTCGGCACCTTAACTCCATGCGGTACAATTCTCGTTTATGCTCGTCACCGAATTTGCGCTGCAACGCCACCATTAAATCGTTGTAGTTGTTCCTACGGCTGGCTGGCATGACCTCTAGAACCTCGGCTGCGGCACCTTTTAACGCCAGGATTAATTCCAAAGCCTTCTCCTCATCGTCCCATCCGTTTCTGGTGGCTACAGTCTCGAATTGAAATTTGAATACAGACAGGGGTGAGCTACCATCAAAGCACGGAGTTTTAATCCTGCTGGTTCCTTCCGATGCAATTCGTACTGGTTCGGGACGCTGACTCTGGAGGTTGTTGATCTTTTCCTCCATTATAACTAGTTTTCCCTCAACGGACTTTTCGAAATTAATTACTTTCGTGTCAACGTTCTTCTCCAAGCTTGATACCTTTTCCTCGACATTAGTAATTCTTTTGCTGACCGACCTATGCATTTCTTGCATCTCCTTCGCGCTCGCTTCTAGTCTCTTTTCAATTTTCGAGAAAAGTTTTTGATGGATTTGCTCACTTCCTTTCCGAGACTCCGCCAGAAGTTTTTGATTTTCGGCTCTGAAAGTTTCTTGAAAATCAGCCAATTGCTTTTAGTACTCTTCCTGTATTTTCAGATTTTCAACTCTGGAAGATTCAAATCGCTTGTTGTTCTCTTCCTGTATTTTCAGATTTTCAACTCTGGAAGATTCAAATTGCTTTTTGTTCTCTTCCTGTATTTTCAGATTTTCAACTCTGGAAGATTCAAATTGCTTTTTGTTCTCTTCCCGCATTACTTGCATTTGTTCCATTAGTGCGGCAAGCACCGAACTCATGTCGAGACCGCTGGGTGTTGCAGGAGCCTGTAACTCACGTTCCTCTTCGTCTTCGAAGTCGTAAGTATCGATATCAATGCCGCGATTCCGAAGTTCTTCCCTTAACCGCCTTTGGAGCTCATTCTTCGTGCCCATTGTTGGCAACGCCAATTTTGCCAATTCTTGTTTGAGTCTTTCCGCTCTTAGCTCCGAGAGTTTCATCTTGATTTTTTTTTTATTTATTTCTACTTTTTAATTTTACAATCTCACTTCTGACACCAATTGTTAGTTTTTACCTTTTTAAAAACGTTAAAAATATGAGTTCGTAGATTGCAAATAAAGTAAAAATAAATATGTGTTTGATTTTAATAAATTCTTTATTATCTGCACAATTTTTGTGCCACTGTTCGAACTTGTTTCACGTATACAATGATACTTCACAATATGTGTTTGTTCTTTATACTACTCTGCTTACAACCCTTTTGTAAGCAACAACACTTGTTAGTTATTCTTCTTTCTCACAACCTTTTTGTAAGTACAACACTAACAACTGTCTTCTCAAACGCACTTGTCTGCACACAAGTCTGACCGAATTAAAGCTCGATAGATTTTAATTCTCAACCAACGTGACGTCGTCTTACACGATCAAATTCAAACTCTGCCCTGCTCGCTTTAACTTGCCTTTTATATTACTGGATCATCAGTGTGATGAATGCCCTTGAAGGACGATGACGTCCTTCGGGAATATTCTAAAAATGTAAACAACCTATTCTTATTTTTGTTGTTGTGTGTTTACATTCGACCAGGTAGATTAGTTGTTGTTGGTTTATTTGTCTATCCTATTTTATACTGCACATTGTTGTTTCTTGTTTACTTTTTAGTTCCCTTTATTTTGTTGTTGGTTATTTACGTCTTTTTATCCTTTATTCTTGTTGGTATATTTTTCTACTCATTCATTGGTCACGTTGTTTTTGGGGCTTTTGTTTATCATTTTATGCATGATCATTGTGTTGTTTTTGGAGCTTTTGTTTATTATTTTAACAACACCATTTCCACTTTCGTAACATTATATTAGGCTAGTTCATGTTTATTAATGTTTTATTAGTTCTATTAGTTATTATATTTAGAAATTCATTTACTATTTATTTATTATTTATAAGTAATTATTTAATTATTATTATATTAGTTGGTTATGTAGATGTAGATGTGGATGTGTCCCAACAGACATTTTACTTTCATAATAAAAGAATTCATACGTTAGAAAGGGAAACAAAATTCCACATAGGCAAATGTTAAGATCAGGTTTTTCATAATGCTTTCAATAACATGATGGGAATGCATGAAACAAAGAATACAAGATAGCGCATTCCTGTTGTCAAAATTTTATTCTTCTGCGCAAGTACTTCACAGTAGTAAATAAACAAACACACAATTACACGAACACATGCCTTTAATATGAGAAAATTTGGTTTACATTGATATTTTAATGAAAATGTTGTTATTTTTGTATTATAACTAAAACAATATTGTTTGTTATTAAACCCTTTTTACTAAATTTGTAAGATTTTTTAAAAACTTTACTTTAATATATTTGTATTTATATAATTTTTAAACAGTTTGTTAACAACTTTTTTACCCATATTAATTTAAGTTCAAATAATTATAATGGAACACAAACTCAAATGTTAATCTGCATACTTATTTTATAAAATACTATTTTTGTTAATAATATGTATCTGGCAACCCTTATACAATGCAAACGCCGTTGTCAACTGCGTTAAAGTTGAGCGACTAAAGTCGCAATTTGACACTTTTTCAGCGACCCTGCCACTTTTTGCGCCGCCTTACTAAAATGAACTAAATCTGGCACTTTTCAAGAATTTTTACCCTTTTTTCTCCTTTTTTAGAAAAAGTATTTTTTTCTTTTATTTACATTAATAAGCCTGCAAATTTTTGACAGCTCAAACCATATAACAAAAACAAAAAATCGTTGTGTCGCTACTTTATTAATTTACTTTGAACACTTGCTTGTCTTTTGTAAACAGCACAAAAATTACAAAATATTGAAAACTAAAAATTAATTGTTGCAGAATAAAGGATGTGAAAAATGACGAGTGAGTAGAATGATTCAAGATTAAAAATTTGTTATTAAATTTGAATTTTAGACTAGACTATAGTCTAGATTGCAGACTAGACTATAGACTAGATTATAGACTAGACTATAGACTAGATTATAGACTAGATTATAGACTAGACTATAGACTAGATTATAGACTAGATTATAGACTAGACTATAGACAAGATTATAGACTAGACTATAGACTAGATTATAGACTAGATTATAGACTAGACTATAGACTAGATTATAGACTAGACTATAGACTAGACTATAGACTAGATTATAGACTAGACTATAGACTAGACTATAGACTAGATTATATACTAGACTATAGACTAGATTATATACTAGACTATAGACTAGACTATAGACTAGATTATATACTAGACTAAAGACTAGATTATTTACTAGACTAGATTATATACTAGACTATATAATAGACTAGAGTGTACTTTGGTTTCTGTGTTAACAATTTTCTGGTCTCTGTAAATTAATAAAAGAAAAACCAAAAAGTTTGTTAAATACGTCTTTCAAAGACCTTTCATGCGATAACAAATTTTTGTATATCTTCTTTGTAAGAAATATGAAAACATCATGAAATATTCAAAAAGAATCTTTGATTCATCTCTTCATTGTTTTTTCGATTACTCTAAAATATAAATTAGTTTTGGAATTATATTGTATAACTAATAGTGATAACTTTAAATGTTAGGTTTTTATTAAAAAACAAAAGAGATCAGCCGTCATCTAGTCATGAAAGTCTTGTAGAATGCAAAAAGGAAATTATTTCATCATCGGATGAATCAGTTCATGTGAAGCATAATTATTTGAATGTAACCTTATTAACTTCATATCTTTTAATTTATTACAAAATTAGTAATTTTCAATTGTTTTTTAAACATATATTATATTTATATATATATTTTTTTTTAATTTGTCACAAAATACTCAATTTTGTATAATTTTGTATTTATTTTTAGTGAACTGTTTTTTTGTTATAACAATAATTTTATTTTGTATTATTATATAGTGGGTTAGCAAAAAAAAGTTTTATTTAATGGAATTTTAATAAATTTAAAAATGCATTTATTATTTTATTTTAATTTAAATGTCCTAACGTCCATACATTTGAATGAAATTACATTTTAAAGCTGGAAATAAAACAGACCAATAATTTAAAAAAAATTAAAACTTTTGTTTAGGCTTATTAATTTGTGACTAAAAATTTGTTTCTATTATAAACAATTGGAAAAATATTAAAAAATGAACTTATTACATGTATGTTTGTTAATGTATATTACAAAATCCAATAAAAATTTATTTTTTTATCTGTATTAGTTCATTTTCTTTTCTTTTAAAAATGTTGCCCCTTTTTACTGCCAAAATATTCTTTTTGTGCGACTTTTTTTTTCAAAAATCCCCTTTTTGTGCGACTTCTTAAAAATTTCCAGCGGCAACGCTGGTTGTCAATTCTTTTTTCTTTTGTAACTTTTTTTCAATCATTCTTTTCTTAACTTTAAAAGTAGATGCTTTTGCGCAGTAATAAAAAAGTTGTGTAAAACAAAAAACCAAAACAATTTTTTAGATATTTATTGTAGGTACACTGTAGTTTTAAGTTACAAAAATATGTTAAGTATATAAATATATATAAATTTTAATTTAAAGTTTTATTCCGTTTTCTTTTTCTGTTTAATAATTTCATTGTTATTTCACTATTTAAAATGCTTATTTTAAAATACATCCGGGCACGCGAGAAAAATTTTTAATTTTTTCACTGTACTTTATGTGTTCTGCTTGTTGCAGATGAAATTTTAAAAATTATTTATTATTAATAACCCGTTTTCATTAATTGGATTGAAAACTGAGTCTAACCCTTCATTGGAATGCCGTCAGAGCAGTGATTTTTAAGAAGAAGATCAACAGTTTTTTTTTCTCTTCCTTCACTTCTACTTGCTCGCTGTTCAAACAGCTTTTTATTTTTCGGTTCGACCAACATTACTGTAGAAACAACACTATCCATGAGTGGCCTTTTGAAGCAAAACGCATAAATATATTGACAATTTAAAATAAATTCTTAATTACTTACCCATTTCATATTGAAGATTATTGTCAAAATCTTCTGTTTTAAAATGCTCCATACAAACAACATATTTGCATTAAACTTTCTCCGGCTGCAGAAGCTAATCCACTTCTTTCGAAGTGTTAAATTTTTTGGAAAACGAAAAAACTGCATTCAGAGGCTTTTCCGTCATCGCTTTTAGAGTAATTTGCAACAGCACACTTCATTTTAATTAATTTTTGGTTTAAATTTTAAATGCTTTTAATTGAGATACACAAAACGTCTTTACACAACAAAATTTTCTGCTACAGTGACGTCACACCAAGACAGCTGATCAACGAACAAAACTAACGGACATGCGCAATGCATTATCTATATTTCTTTGTTTGATAAACCTGTCAAACGACTTGCCATTTGATCGTTATTGTTCTGGTAGGGACATTGTCCTAACAGTAATATCAATTTTGTGAAATAAAAACCCTTAAAAAATAAAACGTTTAGCTAACGAATGCAATTTTAAATGTCGTCTCCAAATTTATATAAGAAATAATAGTTAAAACAATAGTGAAGATTTTTTATCGCAAAAATAAATGAATAATGAATGAAAAGTAAGCATTTGCACATTGGCAAAAATAATCAAAAAGGTTATCATAATTATGAGTGCACATTACCTTTTTTTTATTTAATTATGCCTATGGATAGTGTTCCTTACAGACTAAATTTAAATTTACAAACAATATATATAATTAATATTCAATTCAATTAATATTCAGATACAACATAACTTTTCTCTTTAAAGAATAATTACTTTCGGATAGATCAATTAGATGATAAAGGCTATTAAACTTTAGATATATTTGACGAAAAGAGTCGTTATTAGCATAGACAGAGCGATGAAATTGTATATTTAATAAATTAAAATTACGAGAAGGTCTAATTGGAACATTAAAATTAATTTTATATAATAAATAATCAGAGTAGACATCTCCACGTATTAAACCCAGAAGGAAAGAGGCACTTAGCATAATCTCCGAATGATTTATAAGAATAAGTTGTTGCAAAAAAATTAGTAAACAAATTACTTATGGACATTTCGTCATAAGCACTGCAAGAACCAAACTTTAAGTAGCTCGGGTATGTATTTATAAGACGTTTAGAGTAGAAAGACTTCGGATTATTTTATATTTTTGACTTCATTCGGTGTAAATAGTTGTTATATACCAATTTATTACCATTGATGTAATTAGTTCTTGCTATTGAATAACATATATAATCGAGAGAAGAGTCAGATAACTTTTATTATTTTTTGTAAAGTTTATTCTTCCTGTTTTTGATATTAGATAAGTAACAGCTATTCCATGGTGGACCCTTATTATTACAAGCAAATTTTGTAAGAACTGATTCTGATATGCAGTGATGTAATATAGCATAGAAATTGGAGATAATATCATCGAGGTTATTTCCTGAAATTATTGAATCCCAATCAACATTCAATAATAAATAATTAAATTTATTGTAATCCATACGAGGGAAGCAAAATACTTTATAACGATGTTTTTTCCAACTTCAGCTAACACATAGATGTTCAACTCAATCGTAGGGTGAAAACGATCTTCAGGAGTGGAAATTGGATCACAACATTTTATAAAGCAATCCTTATTCACAAATATTAAATCTAGAATTTTAGAACAGTCATTAAGTATTCCATTAATATGAAATAGGCTCACATCACATAAAATATTAAAAAAATCGTCGAATCATTGATTGAACATAATATCCATTCACGAAATTCCAGCGTACGGATGGGATATTGATGTTTAGACGAAAAGATGTAAAAAAGTCTTTTGGGACTACATAGAAATCGGACGCAAGCAATAATGTAGTCGCCGTAGTCTAGAGGTAGTGTGTTGGCTTATTAGACATAAGGCCCAAGTTGAAATCCCAGGCCAGACATCAAAACGAAAATATTATAAAATATTTCTTCGGCGACTTCCTCTCAGCGGATTTCTGGCAAAAACTCTGAGATTAAATAAACAATTTTGAAATCTGAATGAAGATCTGTAATCAGCGACCCCAAAAACCCTGACTAACAATTTTCAAGTAAATCTGATTACCTCCGTAATGTGTTTCTTTTTCTCTTACACCCCCTACTTTAAGGGTGCATGCAATCAATTAGGCTTTGGGCTCATTTTAAAGTGCAAAGGTTAGAGGACGTGTACTTGTTGGTTAAGACAAATACAATACCCGGAGGTCGAAATTGACCCATTGTGCAAAGATCAATTTTCAATTTCTGACAATAGCGATGGTTCTAGGACGTCAGTGTTTAGCTCTATAATTTTTCAAAAATTGCCAAAAACGCTATTTTTAGGAGTTTCAACCCCCTTTTTCTCGAAAACCAGACGTGATGGAAAGTTTGTGAACCCAGATTTGTGTTTAGCGCGCAAAATGCATTGGAAACACCTGCAGTCATCTTATTTGCAAAACCCATGTATGGCTGCGTTTTTAATCAAATATTTAATTTTACAATTTCATGAACACACATACGGGTGAAGGATTGGTTTGCTTTTATATTTATATGAATGTATATTGTAAAAAATTGCTTTATATATTGTTTAACAATCAAACATCATATAAGGGAACACCCTGTCAAATATTAGTTACCGGTTCTTTTTTCACATTTGTGATCTTTACTTTGTCTTGCATTCTTTTCAACATTCTTTTTCATTATTACTTAACATTAAAGTATTTTTTTTACAGAAACGCAATCTAGTTTCGGCAGTCAATCAAATAACATTAAACAGTGATCCTTTTTTTCAAGTAAAATAAAAAGTAAATTTGTGAAAAAACCTATTTAAACAGAGAATACAATAGAACAAATGTAAATTCAAATTTAAACAAAAACAACAACAAAAAAGAAGACAAATAGAACTTAGACAAAATAAAAGACCCTTGCATTGTATTTAATAAATTAAACAAAATAAAATTACACAACCAATAAAACAACATACATAACATACATAATTGGCCATTACAACCCTTCAGTCAGGATTACGACCTAGCTTCTCACACCACATATGTTGTGTGTGTTAATTTTATACAAGAGTGGCGGGACCTACAGTTTAAAGTCGACTCCGAACGACAGATTTTTGAGAAGTTTTTCATGGCAATTTTTACTCTCAGAGTCTTTGCCAAAAATCTGCTGAGAGGAAGTCGCCGAAGAAAAATTTTTCGTTTTGTTGTCCGACCTGGAATACGAACCCGGGCCTTTTGGCTAATAAGCCAACACACTACCCACTAGACCACGGCGACTTCTACCAATAAAACAATCTTAACTTAAATTTAGAATTAAAACCAGACATTGCACATTGGTTTAAAATCGATTTTTTTGTCAAAATTATTTACTGCGAGAATATAATAGTTTTTTATTAATATTTGAATTATTATTAATTATTAATATCATATTTTGTCAATTCTGTGAAATTTAATTAAAAATTGTGTTTTCTCTCTACATATATTAATTAAAAACTACATATTTCAAATATTTCTAAATACTAGTTTTATTTATAAAGAAAAGATAAACAATTATATTCCAAAAACGAATAGTATTGTTAGTTTAAAAAATTCTTATTACAAATGAATTGCTAATTACATCCAATTCGCTTTCTAATATTATATTTTCTAAAATATTTGTTCTCAAATTCTTCTTCATCCGTGGTTTCATTAGTAACTCCATTATCTCTAAATATTGCTGGATTATAGGGCTCTTCACAGGCTAAAAGATTAATAAATTCGGGCGGAATTTGTTTACGATTTCTTTGATGTATGCGCGTGTTTTGTTGTAGTGACGAACAAATGACGAGTCTAATGCATTATTAAATATATCTGTCAGATTATTGATACCACTATTTCTCCGAGTATAAAGCAATATGTCGTGTTTGTTAATTTTATTTCTGCACTCTGCTGCAAAGCACTTTATGGAGGGTTGGTGTCATGGGATTGCAATCGTACTTGGTTTGGAGATATCTAGCAGTTTCACAACAATATTTTTCAAAATTATCTAATTACTATGGAAACTGGCATGTTAAACATATGATTATAATATGTAGGCGAAAAATTAGATCTTCTTTAACTCCTGTAATTTCTGCAAATTCATTAAAAGGCATTCGCGACAGACTTGCTTTAGAGGTACTTGGTACTTCAGTCAAAACTTTTTTCAAAAGACTTCAGAGTTTAGACATTTCATGTTTAGACACATGAATACATTAGTATTTCTGAAGCATTCTGACCACGTTGCATTTAATTTTACGCAATATATCCTTATTTTTCCTTTTAAATGTTTTAATAATCCTCAGAGAATTTGCAATTCCACTTTCTTCTATAACGAAATTTAAAAGTTCCTCCTTATTCTTTCTTTAGCATTTGTTTTTTTTTTTTTTTGCAAAATTTTGAAGAGCTCTTTATTTCTGAAGCAAACGTAGTCTAGTAAAAAGCAAATATCTTAAGTTATTGCAGTAAAAAACTTTAGAATGTGTTGCACAAGACCACATGCTATTTTCGAATTTTGTTTTTTCACTGGACAAAGTTGGACATTATTTTAAAAGTTAAATTTATGGAAAAACAAAATAATAATTGAATACGCGAATATGCATGTAAACGACACACGTTATTTCTATGTCTATTTATTTTTTTTTAACTTTTTATTTTACAATTAGTTAACACATACTATAAACTTTATTATCCATTAAAAATATTCTTTTTAACTTTTTAATTTTATTCTAAAACACTAGTTTACTAACTACTTAAATTAAACTACTTGCACTTGATTATTCAACAATAGTAAAAAGTTCTATGTTTGTCGATATGTAGGCTAACGGTAAATACCGGTTTATAAAAACAAAATTTATTTTCTGAAATATTGAAGTGTTGTCTATCATGCTGTATTAAAAACTTTACAAAAAACGAAAATTAAAAAATTACATTTTGGCCAAAAAAACTGAATTTTAAACCAATGTGCATTGTATAAAATAAAATAATAAAACAAACCTACATTGGATTTAAAATTATAAAAGTTCTATGTTTTTCGCTATATAGGCTAACGGTAAATACTAGTTTATAAAAACAAAATTTATTTTCTGAAATATTGAAGTGTTGTCTATCAAGCTGTATTAAAAACTTCACAAAAAACGAAAATTAAAAAATTACATTTTGACCAAAAAAACAGAGTTTTAAAAAAATGTGCATTGTATAAAATAAAGACAATAGTATGTTTTATTTTAACAAAAACAAAATTAAAAGAACAAATATCAAAAAACGAACCAGCGCAACATTAAACATATAAATTTTTTAATATTGTGCAAATTATTGTATAGAGTAAACCAAAACGATAATAATAAAAGCAATAAAGTACTCAATAATATTGTATAGTTTATGGGTATCTTTATTGTTGTTCATCTACACACATATTGGTGCAGGATTGATTTGCTTTTATATGGATGTATATTGTAAAAAATTGCTTCATATATATTTTTTTAATATTGTGCAAGTTACTGTATAAAGTAAACCAAAACGATAATAATAAAAGCAAAAAAGTACTCAATAATATTGTTGCAGAATAAATTGAATTATATGCAGTTATAATAAAACCAACTTTAAAGCCCACCAGTGGAAGTCGCCGTAGTCTGTTAGGTAGCGTGTTGGCTTATTAGACGTAAAGCCAGGATTCGATTCCCAGGCCAGACATCAAAACAAAATACAAAAAGTATTTCTTCGGCTATTTCCTCTCAGCAGATTTCTGTGAAATCCTGCCAGACCTGGCAAGTCCACCATCGACCAAACTACAAACTGGAAAAGACCCACGAAAATCAAGTCGACACACCATCTTTTTGTCGACTATAAGGCTGCTTTCGATAGCCCCATAAGGGATCGTGTTTTGCCTCAATGTCTGAGCTCGGTATACCTGCGAAGCTGATAAGGCTATGCAGAATGACGTTGAGCAATACATGCAGCTCCGTCAAGGTAGGAATGGACCTTTCCGAACCTTTTGATAACGTGCGAGGTTTCAGACAAGTCGATCCCTTATCATTCGACCTCTTCAACTTCGTCATGGAGAGTGTTCTGCGAAAGGCGGGAGTGCATCGTAATGGCACTATTTTTCAAAAAAGTGTCCAGTTGCTTGCGTAAGCTGACGACATCGTCATCGTAGGGCGTACCAAACGAGATGTCACTGCTGCCTTTAGTGCTATTGAACGGGAGTCTAAGAAGTTGGGTCTGGCAGTAAATGAGGGCAAAACAAAGTATATGTTATCGACAAGTAGAGCCGTGCAGCGTATTGATTCTCAAATTGCGGCCGATAACTATTCTTTTGATACAGTCAAGGAATTCATTTACCTTGGTTCCGCCGTTACCACCGAAAATGATGTCAGTCTGGAGATCAAGCACAGGATTACTCTTGCCAACAGGTGCTATTATGGTCTCAATAGGCAATTGAGTAGCAGAGACCTCTCTCGCAAGACGAAACTAATACTCTACAAGATGCTCATCCTACCCGTGCTTCTTTATGGCGCAGAAGCATGGACCCTATTAAGAAATGATGCAGCTGATTTGAGAGTATTCGAGAGAAAAGTCCTACGTAAGATCTTCGGTCCAGTGCGAGTTGGCGATGATTTTCGCATCCGATTCAACAGTGAGCTGTATGAGCTCCTCAACGACATGGACGTTGTACAGCGTATTAATATCCAGCGGCTGCGCTGGCTCGGTCATGTCGTTCGAATGGAGGAGGATGCTCCGGCGAGACGAGTATTTGATGCGGGGATCTGTGGAAGTCGAGGAAGCCCTGTCATCGATTGGTGTGACCAATTGGCGTAGGCGCGCAAGAAGCAGAGGCGCCTGGAAGGATGTGTTGCGGCAGGCCGAAATCCGTTAATCGGGTTGTTATGGCCAATTAAGTAAGTAAGTAAGATTTCGAGGAAAAACTCTGAAAGTAAATAAACTTGCCATGAAAAGTTTTTCAAAAATCTGTCGTTCGGAGTCGACTTTAAACTGTAGGTCCCGCCATTTATGTATAAAATGAACACACACAATATAAGTGGTGTGAGAAACTAGGTCAATAATCCTGACTGAATGGTTGTAATGACCAATTATGTATATTAAAGCCCACCAGCTATACATTAGAGCGACTCAAGTTGTATGGAAGCGAAATTCGTGCAAAGTGTAACCCCCTTAAAATAAACATTGGTATTTTTTATGATAACATTTAAAATATTTCAGCTCCAGCTTCGACCTCTCGTGTGCTGGAACATTTTGAAAAAGGATATATTATTGAATGTTTTGTTAATTTGAGCATCTGTTTCCTTACCAACATATACAATACAATCATTAGAAAGGTTTTTTTTAAATGCGTCCAACAGTGTAAATAATTTGTCCAAGGACGATCATCTATGTCCTTTTTTAAGGATATTCTGTAAAAAAATGGTTTCTGAATTTTTTTACGGGGTTGTTTGTAATAATAATGCCAAATTAACATATTTTAATCTTTAGTCGATTTAATTAAATACGGGTCTCAGCTTTTTTTAAATTCGAGTAAGTTCGCGTTTTGAAAAAAAAAACAATGGAGTGGCAGCCCTTCGTTGTAACTAGGGCAATTGGGTATCAAGTTTTTTCTTTTGTCAGGTATATCATCTTTGTATGTAAATAATTTAGATTTTTGCAAATTAGATGCATTTTACACGGTGCTCTGGAATATATAAAAATGAAATTTTGTGGCAACTCTAATTTGATAGTGGATTTAGTTTCTAGATCATGTGTGGATTTAAATAGGACTAAATAATGAAAAAAGAAATGATCCACGACTTTTTGACGGTATATTTGTTTACCAAATTAAAAAATATTATAAAATTTTATTGCTTATATTTACAAAACTACAAACTATAACCACTACAAAACGCAAACTTGTGCGAATTTCAAAAAAAGCTGAGACCCGTATTTAATTAAATCGACTAAAAATTAAAATATGTTAATTTGGCATTTTTATTACAAACACCCCCGAACAAAAAATTCAAAAACCGGTATTTCTACAGAATATCCTAAAAAAAGACATGAATGATCGTCCTTAGACAGATTGTATACACTGTTGGACGCGTCCTTAAAAACTTTTCTTATGATATAGATATTGTATATGTTGGTAAGGAAATAGATGCTCAAATTAACCAAACATTTAAAAATAGACCCTTTTTCAAAATGGTCCATCTCACGAGAGGTCAAAGCTGGAGTCGAAATATTTTAAATGTCGTCTTAAAAAGGCCAAGGAGTAGCGTAGTATATTTTATATATAAGGAAACATTGTTATTTTATTTTATACCGATTACTATTGAATTGTACGTCACTAGAATGTGTGACTTTCTTAAGATACAACACTGTCATTAGGTATATACAACACTGTAATGGAAAAGCACTATTTCGTTGAGTTTGAAATTGAATTTGAATACCAGCGCTTGCTGTGATTGATATGAAGAAAAGTCATACTGAAAAGGGTATAAAAGCAGCGCACTCAACGGAATCAGTCTTTTCTATTGTTGCAGGTTGGTGAGAGTGGTCACACAACCAATTGCAACTGCTTTATAAGCTTCGTGGCAGCGATGGTTGCCGTTGCTTATTTTGTAGATGCAATCGGTTGACAAATTCTTAGTAGATGTTGGTGGCGATGGTGGCCGTAAATACTTGGAATTTTTGTGACTCTTTCCTTTACTGTATATTTTCTTTTCTATTGTTGCAGTTTGTTTGTTTGAACTTGTAAGTTATTATATTGTTCTTTTCAATTCATACGGAATGAATATTAGTTGGCATGAATGTATACATGTTATCGCAACCGAACTAAAACTTTGATAGCTCACCAAATAAAGTCCCACAATTTAAAAATAAAATATTCGGTATGCGTTCAATTCTGGTTATCCGTTGAGTTAATCTAATTCCCAGCACAGCTGCCCGTAGCTCCAACCTCGAAATATAGATACCGGTTTCAACGGTGTAACCTTCGACTTGGCCATTACGATAATGGTAGAAACATCCTCACTGCATTGGATTCGCATATAACATATTGCCGAATATCCGAGCTCTCCAGCATCGACAAAAGTGTGTAGTTGAATGTTTTCCGCAGACATATATTCCTCACACACATAGCAAAATCAATAATTGCTTCTAATTTGTCCTTTGGGTGTGGCATTTGTCTCGCTTTGTCGATCATACGTTCCAGGATAAACTCAGGGCGACCAAAGTACATTCACAATGTCTGCGCTATCTCTGGAACTATATCGGGTAGCAAAAGTTTACCGCGTACAATTTCACGAGCCTTACCCTTTAGACATTGTTGCAAGCGAATTAAGTTTTCCGCATTAGAATACTCACCAACTACTGTCCTATTCTCAAAGCTGCTTATAATTATTGGCCACTTCTGGATCACCGTAGAACGTTGGTAATTTTCTCGGAAGTACTTGCCTTGCAGATATGTGTTGTAGGAAAACTTACACTTGCGTCATTGATATTACGTAGTCGATTAGAAGGATTTACAGTTGAATTATCATTTCGTCGATACTTGTTTAGATTTTCTCCAAACTGAGTTTTCTATGTTAGAGGATAAAGTGCCTTCATTTATGTTCATTGATTTGAATAGTGAGTTTTCCTGTGCATTCCGCGCACCTGGCAATTCCAGCTCATGTCGTTTATTTCAACACCTACACCAGCACAATCATAGTGGCACCAGCTGCCGCAGGTGTCACATTGAACGACTCTGTCATTTTCCATCTCTTGGCACATTATACAGCTGCACGTCTTATTCTTTCCGGTCTTCTTAGGCATTGTTAAAGTTATTTCCTGTAGAATAGGTTCAGCCAATCCCGTAATAAATCCATGGGACAGCTTTGTCCACATGCAAATCTAGAAGGATTGCTTACACGGATTCTCTTGAAATATAAATTTTGAAGAATTGCTATCGCAACCGAATTGAAACTTTGATAGCTTATCAAACAAAGTCCCACAGTTTAAAAATAAAATTAATTCAGATTTTATTTCATATTCAGTTAAAAATTAGTATTAATACAAAATAATAATTATGTGGCATTTATAGAACTACTAGTGGGTGGTAGTGTAGAATAGTGGTGGCTTCAAAATTTGTATTCCCTTTCGGCTTGAATTTTCGGGACTAACTGCCACTTGCAACACAACAAGAATCTTATTTTACATTCAGAATACAATGTTAGTTGAAACATTCTACGGCGCCATCAACTACTGTTTGACGGTAACAATACGCATACACAGCTTTGTATGCATTAGTGTTTTTGCATTCATTTGATGTTTTAAAAATATGCGTGTATTAGTTTTGTGCTGGTGATGTGGGGTTGTAGCTGGTGGAAACTTTACGCCACCGAAAAACCATTCTCTTCCCCTCTTGCCTATAAATTATCTTTTACGGAAACACAAATGTTGTAGTGTGAATTGGCTCAATCGGTGATATTTAATCAAATTGTAAATAATGGCGACCAAGTCATAGCTAATTAAATTTAACACATTTTTCGGAGAGAGCATGAAAACTGTACTTGACTCTATTGATAAAGTACATTATTTAGAACGAATAAGTTATAATGTGACAAATATGTTCAAATTTTGTGCGATAGATATTTTGGAACTTAAGAAGATAATAGAACAAATTAAGAGCAAAACGTGTATACATATGTGAGCATATCAAACAAAATTTTTCTTGATAATTATTAGACTGCGATGAGAAATACAACGTTGAAAATATGTGAATGATAGTCAACCAAACGGACTTTGAAATTTCGATAATTTCCGAATACTAGCCCTCTGTAATCTATAAACACTAGCACAAGTATCCTTATTTTGCAAGGGTTTTCAATTATTTAATTCTTTACCGAATGATATAAATAGATAACTTTTGCACGTTCAAAGTACTTTGAAAAGTTTTTTGTCAAACTCTTGATATTTTGTAGTTGTATATATAACTATTGGTAGACGACGAACGAAGAACAAAGCAAGTTAGCGAGTACATCAAAGTGAGAACTCAGCCCGCTCGTTTTTCCTCTCTCTCCTACAAACTCAAGACTTTTCAAACTAGCCTGCAAACTAATTTGAACGTGCAAAAGACGTCATAATGAAAGAAACTAAACCGTAATGTTTTACATACATGTAGGTTTTGGTGAAACCAATTTTAATTATTTAGTTTTTAGTTAAACTTTTGTTTATTTTTAGTTTTTATTGAAACTTTTATTTTTATTTACAAAATATTTAAAAATATTGTATTTTATTTATAAGCTAAATATTTATTGAATTTAACGAACAATAATATTTAAAGATATTTTATTTAACTCAAATTAATATTTAATGATGTTAGGAAAAAAATAACTATTCTTGTTCACGTCCAAATCCAGAATAATTCTCACGTCCTCAAACAAAAAATATTCTATACTTTATTCGTTAGTCGTTATTATTGTCTAAGCCTACTATGTTTAGCTGTTAGTCATTGGTATATTCGTCAATCGTTATTATTGTCTAAGCCTTCTATGTTTAGTCATTAGCCATTGGTATTTCATTAGTCGTTATTATTGGCTAAGCCTACTATGTTTAGTCGTTAGTCATTGGTATTTCATTAATCGTTATTATTGGCTAAGCCTGCTGTTCCCCTGTCTGATATAATTCTCTCTGGATTTCCAAAAATCGCCGATTGACGTTGGAGTCTATCAATGAATTCGTCCGCTCCAGTGCTTCTGGTTGGATATAACCAAACAAATTTAGAAAACGCGTTAACTACCACCAGAATGTGGTTATATCGTTTCTTCGTTTCCTCCATAGGGCCAACGTGATCGATATCTTATGTTCGTAACGGTCGATCTGACTTATCGATAGTGGTAAGAAGTCCTTCTTGTTTACCTGTCTTAGCTTCTGTTATTATACACTCTAAGCAACAACGAACTATTTTATCAACTTTTGAAGCGATGTTAGGTATATAAACTTCTCTTTCTAAAAGATCTCGCGTCTTCCTAGTACCAAAATGACCTTTTCTATGAGTAATTTGAATTATTTCCTCCTCCATACTTTTTGGAATCACTATAAACTCCCGATCTGGATCCTTGTAAACTAGGTCATGCTTTAAATAAAAATCCTCCTAATACCCATTTTCAATAATGTTTCTAACAACTTTAACCCATTTGTCTTGCATCTGTGCTTGTTTGAGTCGATGCTTTATCGAGTCAACCGACATCAAACAAGAAAACCTACTCAAAGCATCAACGTGCCGCATTTTGTTCCCAGATCTATGTTCTATTATAAAATCAAATTCTATTATAAAATCAAAACATGGCCCACCTAGACACTCTTAATGGAACGTCCTTCTTCTTTATAGTCATCGCAAAAGCATTACAATCTGTCACTATTTTAATTTTATGACCCATTAGAAATACTCTCCACTTCTTTAATGCTTCGATTATTGCCAAAACTTTGAGTTCGTAGGAGTGGTATTTTTGTTGCGCATCAGTAGTCTTACGACTCATATATTCCACCGGATGAAATTGTTGGTCATCTGCATTCTTCTGAAGCAGAACACCTCCGTAACCATATATACTTGCATCGGTATGTACTTCTGTAACAGCATTTGGGTTATACAATCTTAAAACAGGTGCATTCACCAGACTTTCCTTAAGCTGTCTGAATGATACCATTTGAGCTTCTCACATTACAAAATCATTATTCTTCCTAAGTAAGTCAGATAAAGGTCCAGCAATTGTAGCATATCCACAGATAAATCTTCCAAAATACGACGTGAGGCCCAAGAAACGTTGTAGCGCTTTCTTGTCCTTAGGAATTGGAAAATTTTCAACTGCCAATGTCTTCTCTATTGATGGTGTTATCGTTGAATTTTCAACTATATACCCAAGAAAATTAACCTTATTCATTAAAAATTGACACTTCTCCCACTTAATTCGTAAGTTATGTTTTCTAGCTACCTGTAATACTTTTCTCAATTGACGATTCCCTCCGAAACGTCCAATGATGGTATTATGATATCGTCAACATACACAATTATAGTCCCATCCTGAATCAATTCCCTATATATCGAAAAAATAAACCGAGAAAATACCGCCGGAGAATTAGAAATTCCAAAAGGTACGTAATTGAACTCATACTGGCCGTTGTGGGTTACAAAGGCAGTAAACTTTTTCGACTGTTCCTCAACAGGTACGTGAAAGAAACCATTCTTTAAGTCAAGTGTAGAATAAATCTTAGCGGATTCTAATTTATGTAATACGTCATCAATCAAAACCATTGGGAAGTTATTCCTCATAATTTTCTCATTTAATTTTCGAAAATCGCAACAAAGTCTCTTTGTGCCGTCTTTCTTAGACACTAGAACGATTGGTGATGCATATTCAGAAGTACTCGGTCGAATAATACCCTCATTTAACCAATCCTTAACTTGTTGTTCAACAACAGCTTGATCCTCATAGGATAGACGACGTGGTCGTTGAAAAATTGGGATATCATCCGACAATATTATCTTCATATTAATAGGAGATGGTTCAAGATTCTCCGGATTATAGTCCCTTACTAACCTGGTATCCTCTCCTGCTGTCTCCTTTGGTAAGTGTGACAAGTTCAATACAACATCATCGTCATCGATAACAACCGTTGAACAAAATATCCTAAAATCATCTATTGCATCACTTTGTTCTCCTACAGATTCATTCTTACATTTGAAGGTTGCGCCCTTAGAGGTCAATATCATATCTGTCTGATCCAATATATCATTACCTATTGCCGCTTCATATGGAAATTGCTCAGCTATGTAAAATTTAACCTTAAAGTCAAAGCCATCTATATTAACAATTCTATCAAAGTGTCCTAAAGTTACCAATTCACCGACATTGGCTGTTACAAAACTTTCCCTTCTATTACGAATTTCAATGCCCTGTAACTTTTCAAAAATGTCCAACCTAATTAAGGAAATATTACTACCAGAATCGATAATCGCCGAAACTCTAAGATCGTCTAATTTAATTTCCTTAAAAACACGATTTGGCTTCAAAATACACACCGATACAGATTTGTCGTTTCTTACCGCTGTATTATAATTTCCTACCGTACACGATCTGTTCTCGTTTTCCTTTTTGATCTGGTTCAAACTCTCTTCTTACATTCATATGATTTATGACCTGTTTTTCCATAATTAAAACACTTAAAATTGCCTGATTTACAATATTTTGCCAAATGATCATCACCCCCGCAGTTATAGCATTTGCCTTTGAAATAATTATTCGATTTTGTTCTATCTGACTGTCCTAAATCCAAAGATACTTTGAAGGTTGGTGCCTGTGAAGTAGTTCTTCGAATTTTCTCATAAATTTTAATTTTCTCCTTTAAATCTTCTACGCTCGTTGCTTGGTATAAAATACTCTTACTGAATTTCGAATCGGGGATCCCATCTGCAAAGTATTCTATTAAACTATCCTCATCAAGCTTAACGGGTTTTCCTATTTCCATTAGTGTGTAAAGGTACTCCCGTAAACTTTCACTATTTCTCTTCTTACGATTTCTTAATATTTGATGTATTTCAATTGCTGCTAGCTTGGTTCCAAATTCCTTGACAAGTGCTTCCCTAAGAGAGTTCCAATTCTTTATTCCATTCTGACTACGGATAAACATACGTGCTGCCCCCTTCAATAACTGTTTCGCGTAAATGGACTTATGTAAATTATTCCAACCTACTGCCTCAGCATTATCCTCAAAATCCGAAATCCACTCTTGTATCCCAATATTGTCTGTACCACAAAAACTAGTCAAAGCGTCCTCAATATCCCTTAGCGTGAATGTATTTCTTTCTCTAACTAAAACCGGTTCATGACGCGGGGTAACATCAACGTATTCCGAGTCAGAATTTGGTGCACTCAGGCCGAAATATTCTATAAGCCGACCACGAAGCTCGGCCTTTCGTCCGTTTGTAGGTAATCCTATCTCTATTAACTTGTCCTTTAAACCTTCCACTGTCAAAGAAAAAATTCCGTTTACGTCCATGTTTACAAATTATTTATTTGTCCAATTATTAAAAAAATTCAGTAACAGTACACGTATATGTATGAATAATAATAATTATAATAACAATAATAATTCATACAAATTGAATGAAAATTGAATTTAATAAACTAAACCAGATCAGAACAGTGTGATTTTAATAATCTCTGCAGTTTTAAAATTTAAAGTTTAAATTGAATTGCAACTCATTAATTTGGTTAATAATAATATTAATAAAAATAAGTAATAAAAAATAGTTTTAATTAAAATAGTTATGAAGCAAAAGAAAAATACTTCCAGTACACCATCGTCCCAGCAACTCAGCATCTTTCTTTCTTTTCTCTTTTCTTCTTTTTACTTCAGCATTCACTGCTTTATTTAGGGGTTGTTTTTTAGATTCTGTTAATTTCTCTCACTCTCTCGCACATTAATGTTGTTGTTGCTGTTGTTGTTGATGTTGTTATTGATGTTGTTGTTGATTTTGTTGTTGATATTGCTGTTGATGTTGTTCTAGATAATGTTCTTGTTATTTTACACCGCTGATTTATATTTTAATTTTTCTAAAACTTCTTTTTTATTTTTAAAGCGTTCTTTATATATTTGGTTTTTCTTTTGTATTTCTGTTTTGATTTTATATTTTAAAAATTTCTTAGAGCTTTTTTTCTCAGTTAATTTTCTTGAATTTATATTAATTTGAATTTTTTTTGGCTGGCACTTATTTCGAATTTACCTTCCGTTCAAATATTATTTTGCTTCTTTATAGAAGATTTATTCACTTTCTCAGTCTTTCACACGCGCACAATTTCCTCTCACATATTAGTTTTCTTAAAACTTTTTTTCAACTTTTTTTTTTACTTTTTTTTCTTGTTATGTTTTTTTTTTTAATCAGGACACAGACTTAAATTTGGTTGAGCCCCCAAAAATGTAGGTTTTGGTGAAACCAATTTTAATTATTTAGTTTTTAGTTAAACTTTTGTTTATTTTTAGTTTTTATTGAAACTTTTATTTTTATTTACAAAATATTTAAAAATATTGTATTTTATTTATAAGCTAAATATTTATTGAATTTAACGAACAGTAATATTTAAAGATATTTTATTTAACTCAAAAATTAACATTTAATGATGTTAGGAAAAAAATAACTATTCTTGTTCACGTCCAAATCCAGAATAATTCTCACGTCCTCAAACAAAAAATATTCTATACTTTATTCGTTAGTCGTTATTATTGTCTAAGCCTATATCTATAATGTTTAGCTGTTAGTCATTGGTATATTGTCTAAGCCTTCTATGTTTAGTCATTAGCCATTGGTATTTCATTAATCGTTATTATTGGCTAAGCCTACTATGTTTAGTCGTTAGTCATTGGTATTTCATTAATCGTTATTATTGGCTAAGCCTACTACGTTCAGTAGGATTGGCCACTTCTTGTCCGTCTAATCTCCGGTCCTACATACATGCAGGAGAAGAATGTTTTCAATAAATTTCAATTTTCTATTTTTTTTATTAAACTCAATAATAATAGCAAGAAATATTTAGTTTAATTAAAATCGTTTGCACTTTTTTTTTTAAACAAAATTGTGTTTTCTTACTGAATGGTTTTAACGCAAAAGTTGGTTTTAACGTTAAAGCCATAAATAAAACTTGGATTTACCATACAAAATTATTGTGTTAAAACCATATTAAAACCTTTTTTGAATTGGTTTTAAGTAGGTTCAATGAAATACAACCTTGTTTTCGGTGTACTAAATCGAAGCTACCAACATAGAAATGTTGCAAACATCTGAAATAAAGAAAATAAAAACAAAAACAGCTGTTGCACAGTCATAAATGTAATGAATGTTAAAACCAGATTTAAGGAAACTAATAGTGTGGCCGCAAAATCAGCTAAAAGAAAAGAAAATCAAAACAAAAACAGCTGTGAGCAGTCATAAATGTTTTGAATTTAACACCAGATTTAAGAAAACTTGCGTTTACACTCAAAATCAGCTGATTATGGTTTTAATGCTAAAATCAGGTTTTAACTTGTGGTAGAAAGAAATAAAAATTAAAAACTAGCAACACTGATTCTAGAATTAAAAACAAAATATACAATTAGCCACTCCAAACTGTTAAAAAAATTTCGGTTCATTTTAACTGTGTACATACATACATAATTGGTCTTTACAACCTTTCAGTCAGAATTATTGACCTAAGAAATAAATGACCGAAACTAATATATACAAGACTTACTACTACCCTTGTAATTGTTATTTGGCTTTTTATGTTTTAGAGTTATATTTCTTAATACATCAGAAACACGTCAATGTTCACTGTCAGATGACCGTAAATTTATTCATTTCAAAAATTCAATCGTAGTAGGCTTTGAAAACAAAAATTTATAGCGTCTTATGGCGAAATGTTCGTGTTCTTTGTGTTAAAAAAAAGAAGTGGAAATCAAAAATTTAAATATTATTATTATTTGTATATATATATTATAATAATTTATACAAATTGGCAAGGGGATTTAATTAAGGTGCGATGTGTGGTGTGAAAACTTGTTTTCCTCCATATTTACGGGACCATCTTTAAATGTACAAGTAGGATTTAGTATGTATTCCTTACAATTTACTGCGGTAGGTTTTTGATTTTTACACATTTTGGCTTAAAATTTAAAGTTTTAAATCATTTCATTCTTTTATTTTATTAGCACTCAAAATTTGTTTGATTTGTTATACTTTTCATAAGTTCTGCTATTGGACAATTGTTTATTTTCTATACCATTTCGGTATTTGAAGGAATAGTATATCAAGTTAGTAAATAGAACTTAAAAAAAAGACAAGCAAAAATTATCATTTGTTTAAATAGTTGCAATTGAATTATTAATTTTTTTTAAATTTCAGGGTGCTGCTATTGTACTTTCTTGTGGTATATATCATCACGGCATTCCAGCCAGGGGTATATTATTAGTATTATTATTATTACTAATTATACTAATTATAAAATAAACAAATTATAAATTATTATATTAATTATAAAATAAATTATATTCTTTTATAATAAAAATATATAAAAACAAAATTTTCTAGTAAGCTAGTAAAATGACTAGTTGTTTAACTAGTAAAATGACTAGTCGTTTGAGTAATAAAATGACTAGTCATCTGTGACTAGTCAAATAACTATATAAATAAAAATAACTATAACTAGTTAACTAGTCATTTGTAACTTAAAAACAGCGAAAGAGTGAGCAGGTTAGATATATGTTTTACAGTCGTCACACTTGACGGTCTGATTACTTGTAAGGTAGTTTCTCAACACTACTTATGCTGTGTATTGTCAAATGATGTAATAATAATAAAATAATCACTAAAAAATGTAAGATCGATATTTTTTACTTTTTTGGAGGAAGTAATTATAATATTTAATAGCTTATCAACATTAATTTAAACTATGCATCTACACACATAAACAAATAAACAAAAATAACTGTATTTAATTTCTCAGGATTATCTTTTCTTTTTTAATATTCCTTAATAAAAACAGCTAATTAACACTTATCCAAATTTAACATTTTTAGTTATGAAAAATAATTGAAAGTGATGTGCACTATTACATTTTTTGGTAAAAATAAAAATATCCAAAACCTACAAAAACTACATATCTAGATACTATCTATCTAGTAGATAGTGACAATAAAATAAACAATTTTTAGTTGGAAAAAAGCAAACACGGTAACCACAGAAATAATGAAAACCACAATGTAATATGAAAACGGCAACACTGGTTGAAGAAAGTTTATTGAGGAAATTTTTGTCGTGTTTTCGGTTCAAGTTTTAGCGCAGATAATATAAAACAGAATTAAAATGGTAACTTACTTTATTATAATATTTCTTATTTATGAAACGAATTATATTTATTTTTAGACAATTGGAAAAAATAATAAAATGATACAACACCTTAATTACCGAGTGCGTATAGTTTTACAGGATTCCCGCACATTTATTGGTACATTTAAGGCGTTTGATAAACACATGAATTTAATTCTTGGTGACTGCGAGGAATTCAGAAAAATTCGATCTAAAAATACTAAAGTACCAGAAAGAGAAGAAAAACGTGTATTAGGTTTTGTTTTACTAAGGGGAGAAAATATTGTCTCTCTTACCGTTGAAGGTCCACCTCCGCCAGAAGAAGGTTTGCCTCGAGTTCCCTTGCCTGGAGCTGCTCCCGGTCCTGGTATGGGAAGAGCTGCTGGTAGAGGAGTACCAGTTAATATATCCTCTGTTCCGGCTGGACTTCAAGGTCCAGTACGTGGTGTAGGTGGTCCCGCTCAACAGCATATGTCTCCAATGGGACGTGGTGTACCTCGAGCACCAATAATGGGAGGGCCACCACCGAATATGATGGCTGGGGGAATTCCACCGATGCCAGGTGTTATGGGACGAGGCGCTCCACCACCAATGAGAGGTCCTCCACCAGGAATTCTAAGAGGAGCACCACCACCAAGCAGAGGAGGATATTAGCATGATAATGCGGAATAAAATGTAAAATTTAGTTTTTTAATCCAATAAATTATGTGCGACTGAAAATATGATTTCTAAAAGTTCCATAATTTGAAGGGGACGTCCGTAATAATTCGGGGAGTAAATTTACACATGTTTTGAAATTTAAACCAAGTAGTGCAATCCGACTAGTTTCAGCAGTAAAATATTGAAAACTAAATGTGAGAAATAAAAGAAGTCAAATTTTTATTTTCTCTTATTGCTATTGTTTTCTTATATTAATTTTCTTTTAACTGTTAAGACAACAGCATTAATTTTAGGATATAACTGCATTTGAAATATACAGTACTTGACAAAACAATGGAAACTTTTTCAGCCAATGAAAGAAAAGCGAAAATATTTGTGCAGTTTAAATATTTTGTAAATAACATTTATTTGTTTTTAAAATACTAAAAAAAACTTTATAATTGCGAAATTTCATAAAATAAATCAAAACTATTCACTTTTGTAAACAAAACAATGCAATATTTTAGGATTGCGCACGAAATTATCGATAAAAAATTAGTAATAATTGATTATGATTACCTTTATTTATTGTTTTTTACTTTGTTAATATTTATTTTTAATTTTTTTTGCATATTCAAATACTAAGAGTAGCCATATATTTAAAAATTATACTAAAAAAATAAAATAATACTGGAAAATAAAAAATAATTTGTGATAAATTTGGACAGTTAAAAATGATTAAAAAAAATTTGTGTGTCGGAAAACTACATCAAGACTGCATAAGATGAAACATCATAAATATTTTGCCAATTTCTTAAGATTTTTAAATTTCTGTCCGATTAGAACACATAAATGAATTTTTGAAAAGTTTCCATTATTTTGTCAAGCGCTTAATAAATCTTTTAGGGTTTCTACTATATAGAAAATACTTACATTTTCGTAAAAATTCATTGTTATTACCTATCTTATCTCAAATCTAGTTCTTTATTTACTTTTATTACTATCAACTTAATTTAAACCAAGCTTAAATAGAAATTATGAATATTTGCGAATGTAAATATGTTTTTAAATTTTGTATCTATCTACATATCTAAATGCCTGAGCAAAATTTAGTTTACAGAATTGTTATTTCAAATTTATTTGTATTGTTATCTACACCGGACGTTATCAGCAAAGGGATTTTGCTTCATAATTTCACACAGAGAATCATTGGCCAGTTGGGATCTTTCAATTAGGTAAAAAAAAGAGAACTACGTAACAGAATTACAATACAAATTATTTATTGTAACTTAAAAATTTATATTCAACTAACAATAAGTGTTAAAATCTATAGAAAAACATTTACTTATGCCCGATCAGCATCGGGAAAAAATTTCTCTATCAGGGAATGTTTCTTCTTGTGTCGTGAAAATCACATGAACTCGTTTGCGTTCATTCATCTTAATTATCCAAAGATTTAACCACCTCTCTGGCTAGAAAATGTGTTGCCGTAAATAACGACACGCTTCGTGGGCGTCCTCATGTCAGCTTAGAAAAACAGACTGTTTACTTCGACTGTCTCCAATTTAATCCAAACAAGGGATTTATTGAAATTATTCGTCTTGTTACAATTTGGAAATAACAAATAGTTTGCTAGCCAAAAATGTATCATAAATATTGATTTAAAATTTAGATCTTATAAACTTTTGCATTCCTTTGTAGTTAAGTATTATATTAAGTAAGTTGTTAAGTTTATCTATTATATACACAAGTACTTATTATAAAGAAACTGCAATGTAGCTTTTTGTTAATTTTTATGTTTTTCGCGCATATAGGTACATAAACATATGTAAAATGAATTGTCATTTATATTTTTATTTAATTTTTAATAACAAAAAAGTGAAAAACAATCGGACAGAAAAAAGTAAAATTTTTAGTGAAAGTTAGTACAATTTGTTTAGATCAATTTCCCATCTCTGGTGTTAACTCTCTCTGTGTAATTGTGCTATGAAATGGTAACCACTGTTTTAGTACTTCATACATTTAAAATAACGATACAAAGTACTTCCAGGTTTGTCAGAACTATTTTAATCTTTTTCGCTATATTGGGCTTCTCTTTTCAGAATATTCATCATACTTTTTTTTTCTAGATAATAAAAATATTTTTCGGAAACAAAATTAATAATTATTCCAAATGTTTAGATTTCTACAAAATTTATTAATAGAAAACAAAATAAAAACTCAGTTTTTTTACAAATGTAAAACGTTATACACTTATCATCGAGGCGTTTTGTCAGTGTAATATTTTTTGCATTTAGTGTACATACATACATAATTACATACTTGGCCATTACAACCCTTTAGTCAGGATTACGACCTAGCTTCTCACACCACTTATGTTGTGTGCGTTAATTTTATACATGAGTGGCGGGACCTACAGTTTAAAGTCGACTCCGAACGACAGATTTTTGAGAAGCTTTTCATGGCAATTTTTACTCTCAGAGTCTTTGCCAGAAATCTGCTGAGAGGAAGTTGCCGAAGAAATATTTTTCGTTTTGATGTCTGACCTGGGATACGAACCCGGGCCTTTTGTCTAATAAGCCAACACACTACCCACTAGACCACGGCGACTTCATTTAGTGTAAGACGACAAATTTATTTGACATTTCCCTAGAAATGTTAACTCAGTATTTTATTTCAAACATGAGGTTTAGTAAAGTTTTTAATTGAAAACACGCTTCCAAAGCGGCATTACCAGTTAGAATTAGTAAAATAAAAAAGGCATTTTATGGCAGTCTATGTCATTTAATGAGCTGGAATATTAATGATACTGGTTATTATTGAAATAACTATTGTGAGTTTTAATCAAAACTGAAAAATATTACAATTGCTTAAGGAAAATATTAATAATAATAAGTAATTATAAATACCATCTGCAATTATATTTAATATTTGGACAATTCACACGATTTGGTATCATATATGATGTATTCAAAACACTTGTTGTTTTGTGAACACCCAGTGTTATACTGTATTGTGTGTATTATATTTTAAAGGGTAAAAAGCAGTAAGAATGTCATTATTAATAATTTGATTTTTAAGCAACGAAATGAAAAATATTACAAAAGAACTAAATATCTATGCGAACAATATACTTTTGAAATTTTAATGTTTGTTTCAAGTCGCATAGAAAATATTTTGTATGTTTATTCTTCTTCTTATATACTGGCATTTAGTAGATTTTAGATTATTATATTTTATTTTATTATTTTTTTTTTGTATAGATTCGACTACATTACTCTGTATTGTATCTGTAGCCAAATTTAACTATAAGACTAAGTGCCATTATTGCAACTTCCGTTAACTAAAGGGAGAATTTTAACGGGCAGATAAATTGTTTTTCAGCGTTAAGATAAAGGGAAGATCATCCTACCGGTAACTTTTAAAGTTAAGTTTATATTTGAGCTTGTCATGTATTATTTTCAATATGGCAGCTTTAACTATAAACAAAATGAGCATATACAACAAAAAACGAAGCCGAACGTTGCCACTGCGTATAAAAAACTTGTTTAATTATGATTTCACACACGGGACTATTTTTAAGCTGCACAATTTTTGTTCTATCAGTCACACACAGGATTATTTCATCTGGCATAAAATTGTATACACATGCTCTGTTTTGTGTGTATTTGTGTTTTCTTCACTCAACGCTCAACGAAAGACTAAATATGCCCTATGTGTATTGGTTTTGTGTTCTTTTGTGCGGGGTTGACAAATTACACCAGCAAAAAACCACTCTCCTCACCTCTCTTGCCTACAAGCTGCCATTTTGTGCCAGCATAATTGTGCTCGTGTGTGATTGCCCATTGAGCAGTGTTATCGAAATTGCTCCGACACTGCCATATTTTTTTTAAAAAGTTAACTTTAATTAAATAACTCATTGTTGACTTCTTATCTGAGCAAATAGTTAGCTATTTATTTAGCTATTTAATTGAATTTCGGCAAGCAGTATGAGTGAAAAAATTGAAAGAAGATATTGAATGTAAAATTACACTGTAACATCAACCTTAAAACGAACAATAGTTTTTAAATAATTTTTGTTCAAACTAGGTTTGAAGTTTGGTAGTAGAAAAAAATTATAAAAAGCAACCACTTATCATCTTGCGATTATCGTGTGAAAATATACTAAATAAAATTAACGTAAAAAATTATGTAAAATATTTCATAAAATTACCATAAAAAATTTTGCTCAAATACAATAAAAAAAAAAATACTAAAAATAAAACGAAACTAAAATACAAATAATTTATATGAAATTTATAATCAATAAATAAGTCTATTTTCTATCCTTAAAATCATAATTCAAAATAAAATAATTTACATTAAAATTGTACGACAAAATAAAATTATACTTACTTAAAATTATACTTACTTAAAATTATACTTACCTAAAATTATACTTACTCAAAGTTAAAATAAATTATACTCAGCTGAATTAGTTATAAATGTGCTTATCTGAATTAATTAAATTAGAATTAATTGTGAAATTAAATTAGAAATTGTTCTCTAAGAAATTCTATTTTGGAAAGAAGATAAAATTTTCTCATTGCTGGAAAAAATGTAAGAGTCTCTATCTCTCCATTCCCTCAAGAAATCCAAATAATTCTATTTCTTTCCTTTACTTTCTCATCTCATCTCAACGATTATAATTACTTACGAGTAATTCACATCTCCTACAGACCTCTTTTCTTAAAGGATATTTAAAGGAGATTTACAAACAAATAAACAACCCTAATTTCATTCAATTTTATAATTATTAATTAAAAGTAATTAAGCAAAAAAGATGATAATATAGCTTTCGTTACCACTACTAAGCATTTGCAAGAGAACTGCTCAGAAGAGATACAAAAAATTATTTTAAACTTTTTATCGAGATGTCAAAGCTGTGGTTTAAAAATCCAGCTCTTGTCCTGTAAGCCCTTAATGGGTAAGCAAATAGATCAAATTAAATTTATACAAATGACAAGTAAACGAAAAACAAAATAATATTCATTCAACACAAAAAAGTGCTCAAGACTTATTTGACGATAAGACTATTTATAAAACCCTGACTAAAAATCTTGAGTCTACGTCAGTGTAATAATACAGAATGTGCTTAACAGACTCCGGCTCCTGTCATGTCCCCAAACCATATAGGGGAAAGCGATGTCCCTTGTTCTACATATTTCTTGGCTGAAAACATATTAATATTCTTATTGATTCTCTTCACAGTTTCAAAACCCATTTTTGAGCTTTAAACCAGCATAGGTCACAGTATGATGAACATTTTGTAGTTTCTTTCGCCTTTTCATTAACCGTCTGAAGTTTTTAGCATTTACCCCGAAAAAGTGTCCGAGAGGAGTTTTGACCGACGAGGTTCACGCAATCTTTTGCTAACTCATGTGCAGCCCTTTTACGTTAGTAATACACGTAAACAGTAGAGTTGTAAAATTTGAAAACACAATATTTGTTCCAACTGTTTTTGTGCTAAAATCAACTACTGTTGTATGTGAAAATTTTTTTTTTATATATTATAGTAAAAAAAATTGTTTCTTTGAACGTAGTATTTTTCACTGTGTATTCCCAATATACGATCTGAGACAACTCTATAGAGCAACATGGTTGTATTTCAGAATTGGATTATATTAGTAGCCACGTCACTTTCAATTATGTATCACATTGTTTATTCTCTATTTTCGCTTGTGCAATTTTATTCTTTGTTTTGTGATGACATTTACATAGACAAAATTATTATCGACGTGAAAGAAAGGTCTTTATTTGGCTGGAAATTGTAAATTTTTGCTATAAAAAAGTTTTGTTGTAATATATACAGTTTTTATTTTAAATTACAGATAATTTTTAATGCACAACAATTTGTGAGAAAAACGTAATAGCTGAATTTTATAGCCTCCACACATTTTCTGTAACGTCACTTTATAAAACTAAAATGAATATCTTTCGTCTGGCCGGTGACTTGGCGCACGTCTTTGCGATTATTATTCTGCTTTTAAAAATTTGGAAAACTCGCTCATGTGCAGGAATATCGGGCAAGTCTCAAATTTTGTTTGCCCTGGTTTATCTGACAAGATATTTGGATTTGTTTACTACCTATGTCAGTTTATACAATTCTGTAATGAAGGTGCTATTTTTGGCATCATCCGGAGCTACAGTTTATTTAATGTATGTGAAATTTAAAGCCACATACGATCATAATCACGACTCTTTTCGATTGGAATTTCTGTTGGTGCCGTGTGTTTTATTGTCTCTCGTAATTAACCACGAGTTTACAGTTATGGAAGTATTGTGGACATTTTCTATATATTTAGAATCCGTAGCTATCCTGCCGCAGTTGTTTATGGTTAGCAAAACTGGAGAGGCAGAATCTATCACAAGCCATTATTTATTTGCTTTAGGGTCATATCGCGCATTATATTTGCTTAATTGGGTGTACCGCTATATTGTCGAGTCTCATTATGACTTAATAGCGATATTCGCCGGTATTGTACAAACTATTCTCTACTGTGACTTCTTTTACTTATACATTACCAAAGTGCTTAAGGGGAAAAAATTACAATTGCCAGCTTAAGTCGTGATTCATTTGATGCAATTAATGAATGAATGATTTAAACTCGGCGGGATAAACGGATTTGAAATCATCATAATAAAGCATACAATATAAAAAATGAATTATAAACTACTCCTTTTTCTGTATCATCCAAATAAACCATACATTATTTTAACCACAAAATCGAACGATAATAAAGTTAATGTGTTTATTATTTATTTATTATTACCACAACAGGATAATATTGAGAACATAAACATTAAATGATAACTAGAGTTAATGGCACAAAATTGTATAAATATAAAAATTCTTTTAACGAAATAATCTTTTACAAATAATTTTTTCATTAAATTTAATTTATGGTTTTTAATAAAATACTACTAATATTGACATAATATAGGTATATCTTTATTAAGAAAACATATTTTATTAAAATTAATTCAGAGTAAAATAAATGAAAATAACTTAAATTCGCGAAATTTAAATCGGAACAGTGACTTTCATCTATCTTATGCTGCTGAAAGCAAGTGCTCACAATCTTTGACGAGGCCTCGGAGGCATTGTCTTGTAGAATTTTCCAAATAGAAGCATATTTTCCTAGGCAATACTATCTACAATAAATCCTTATGCATGCGTTTTTTAAGAGTTGAATCAATTAGAAGTCGCCGTAAAAACTAAATATATTTCTTCGGCGAAATTCCTCTCAGCAAATTTCTTTCAAACACTCTGAGAGTAAATAAAACCTGCCATGAAATAGTTTCTTAAAAATCTGTCGTTTGGAGTCGACGTTAAACTGTATTAATTGCCACTCATAAAATTAACTCACACAATATAAGTGGTGTGAGAATCTAGGCCATAGTTCTGACTGAAGTGTTGTAATGGCCAATTGTGTATGTTGAATCAACTCCATACCAAGAAAAGCTGTTCTATTCAACTGTGTTTATTATATGGTTAACTATGTTTTGGTAAATCTGAGCGGATATCATTTCCTTTGACTAAACGGAAGTCGATTGCCTTCGAAGATTTGAATTGTTCTCTTTCAGCCAAAGTTTTTTCAACATAATATTATTTCATTTAATATCTACGGTTCTTGTAAAAAACAATGAGTCTCTGGATGAAGGCGAGAAAAAGTGGATACATTTTAAATCTCACTTAACCTAACACCGATATATGAAGGTAAGATATGATATAACAATAACATACTTGGAAATAAATTATTAGATAATGCGATGCCCAGACCAGACAAGATGAACGATCGGATTCTATATAAAATTTTAATTACCAGCTGTTTTTATTAGCAAATGAATTTTTTCTTATATGTACATCACATCGAGTTGAAAGCAAAGGAATATTCGACATGCACATACATAATAATTGGTCATTACAACTCTTTAGCCAGGATTATTGACCTAGTTTCTCACACCACTTATGTTGTGTGTGTTAATTTTATACATAAGTGGCGGGAACTATAGTTTAAAGTCGAACCCTGGCTTTACGTCTAATAAGCCAATACACTATCTACTAGACTAGGGTGACTTCAATATGATCGAGAATATTTTTCTACATTCAGCCGCTCGTACTGCAAGACTACTGTTTCTAGCATTTTAAGATGACTTTGTCTACGATATACCTAATAATTCAGCCAGGAAATGTAATTTATGTGAATTTAATTAAGAAAAAACTAACATTTTTGTTCACCTATAAAGTTTGTGGAAAATTTTCCAAGATACCAATGGTTTAGTCTTCATGAGTAAAAATTGTCACTTATGTTTTCTTATTTTAAATTTAGATTATATATGTATGTATATTATTTTTATATTTTTTTTCATTCAAATTATTTAGTTTATAATCATTAATTTGTTATGACTAATATAAGTATATTCGAAACTATAAATTGTTCTTTATTACAATACAATTGTAAAGTGATCGTTTTATTAAACTCTGCCCAAACTCCAACATGCTGAGCAACTTCTTTGTCAAATTTCGGTAAAAAATTCTTAAATTGCGATCAATTTCGTAAGGCATATGTTGCAATAGTAAAAATAGCCAACAATGATGTCAATAAGTAGATAATTTTTTTTTTTTGATTTTTAGTAGCTATTTAAACTTTTCTGAACTTTAATGGCAGTTGCAGTAAGTTAAGACATGTAAGGAAAAAAATTATTGCAACGTCCGTTGTGATTTGTGTTATTTACTATTGTGTTGTAATCACATCCGCACAGTTTACTATTCTAATATGCTCTTGGGTAGGCACATAAACGGCGATCATTACGCCTTCTTGCTTGTTATTATTGTACTCATTAAACCTCTTTTTCAAAGCTCTAACGGTGGTTTGACAAAAAACCTATGCGTTTGGTCTGCGTCCTGCGGTTGCTAGACCCCATATCCCACTAAATTTCGAGTTTAGATATTCAATGAACTGTTGCCCAATTCAATCCAAGAAAGTTCCTGGTATTGATATCAGGAACTAAATGTTTCTAAAGATGCCCCTTGTAGCTTTGAGGATCTTCTTTTTATTTTAACGTTGTATTAAATTGATGCTGTCTTAATTATGGGTGGGAATCGAACTTTATCGCCTTGCCAGTTGGCAATCATACGTTTGTAATTGTCGGAAAATATATTCTTACAAGCACAATTTTAAAGTTTTGGTTGCCAGTTGTCAATTAATATCATTTTTGTCAATTTTGGAATTCCGAGTCTTAAATAGCTTTGTTATATAATTGCCAGTACTTTGTGATTTAACTATGAATCTCAACTTAATAAGAGGTGGGATAATTTTCTACCAGCTAACATCAAATATAACAGCCTAAGGTAAAGTCAGACTTGACATCATTGCTAGTAAGCTATAACGTATACTAATTTTTAGGAAATAGGCTAACCGTAATGTGATAGTAATTTAAAATTATAATTTTTGTGTATATCGTTTAAAAAATCCTTACAATTTCTTTTAATATTTATTAATAAGTATTATGCAAGCAAGTTTTAATTACAAATAAAGATCAAAATCCATTCGATTACTTGTATAAAAATTCGTCAGATCTCCAACTTTTCTAACATAAACTCCAGATTTAAAATAGCCATTTCTGGACCATTTTAGCATTTGTAAAGTGTTAAACGGCCCTTGAATTAGAGTGTCATCCTCCTTCCACTTAAATTCCCAAAAAACTTCTACTTTCATCTCATATTTCCCTTTTGCCTTTGTGTCAAATTCATCAGAATACATATTATAACTTTCGGATCTAGTATTAGCTTCCCTACTTGTGCCTGGAAAAGAACTGATTTTGTTCTTTATACAATCGTACGTCAACTGGTAAACATCCATATTTCCTGAATTCGTCAAAATTTCGTTAGCCAGCTCTGTTATTTTGATAATATTCTCTGCATTCTTATCAATGAAACCCTCTTTCTTTAACTTAAGCCGTTCTGCCGTACTCATTTTATTTCTACTTTTTCCAAGTCGTCGAAGAGTTTCAGCAACTGATTCGCCTTCTTTCATGTGGGAAAAAAGCTCTTTATAGATTTTTAACTCGTTGAATGTGTCCTTTGGATCGATACAAGTTAAATCTCCATCCTTTCCTTCTTCCGAGCGTTTGTTTTCCTTTTCAATCTTAATAAGAGGTAAGTAATAAAGAAAAGCAATATACGGGGAAATCTTAACAAACCTTAATCCAGTCTATATTATCCAGCCAATTATCTTTAATTTCGTCTGTTTTGTTCCAATGAAAGAGTCCATCTTTGTCAAAGTGTCCCTCTTCTAACTCTTCCCTCATGTTGAATGGCGTGATTTTGATTTTATCCCGAACTTTAGACACACCATCTTCTTCGCCCTCGATATCGCTATCGCCAATTTCATCTCTAAAAAGAAATCATCGATATTTATATAAATCTGCATCTTAAGGAAAAATAAACGGAATACTTTTCATAATCATCGCTGTCCTCTTCGTCGGAATCCAAAGTGTGCTTTTTGTTGCTTACATGTATGTTCTGCAAGTTTTCATCACTATCATATTTTCTTTTTGTAGACATGACCACAATTGTACGAATAAATAATAGATTTTCACAATGTTGTCAACTCTTCGGTTTATTGTCATTCATATAAGGTGGTGTTATCAGCCCATGGGAATGCTTTTTTGAGTACACATGAATGTCAAATGTTTTGTTTGCGTACAGTGAGCAAAAAAACTTCTGCACGTACTACATTGAAATACATTTCTGCAAAAAAAATTACCTATAAATGGAAATTTATTGTCCTTAAGTTAAAATAAAGCTTAAAATTTATATTTAAATTATAAATTAAAATTTCCCTATTGGTCATGTATAAAGTAAATAATCGTCGAAACTAAGAAATACCAAAATTTTTAGACAAAAAAGTGGTGATACTTTAACTCTTTGATGACCAAACATTTTCAGCTGGAGCGATTTAACCTTTTTTTATTTCAATAATCTGTATCCTAATAGTAGTGATGACAAAAAAATTGCCCTCCTGGGTATCTCCTAAGCCCTCCATTTGGCTTTGGAAATTTAATTGCAAATGGGTTGAAAGTAATCTTTTTATCCCATTAAGCCGCAGTTATGTTACCGTAACGGAATGTAACCGCAACAGTAAGAAACAGCCGATCGTTTTTATTATGTATAAAGCAATACGAAATGTAATCGAAACGTAAGAATCTGTAAAAAATAGAATTTTCTTACATTTTTCCGTGACATTTCCGTGTAGTGTTAACAACATGTCAATATTGAAAACCACTAAAATTTAAATTATAAACACAATTTAAATTTTTCAAAAAAAAAATATTTATTTGAATCGATAGTACGGTCCATCCGCTTAGTCCAATTTTAGCATACTCTTTCCAACATTTCGGTTATTATCTCACGAATAAATACTTCAGTGTTGTCTTCCAAAGCGTCAATTAAAGCGGGCTTGTCTGTATAGACATGAGCTAAAGGCGTTAAATCGCACGATCCAGACGGCCAATTAACCGGTCCCGAACGTGAAATAAAATGTTCACCGAACTCGCTTCTCAATAAGTCTATCGTTGCGCGTGCTGTGTGGTTGTGGCAACGTCTTGTGGAAACCACATGTCATACAAGTCAAGCTATTGCATTTTGGGCAAGAAAAAGTGGAGTATCATCTCACGGTAGCGCTCACCATTCATTTGCGCCTTTTAAAGATAAAGTAGTGGATCTTTTCAAGAGCCCATTCACCAAAAATTCTGCGTCGCGGTAGGTCGTTCAGCTTCAATTCTAGTACCAGCTGTATTTTGAAAGGCTTCACACCTAAATCTTTTCGCAAAATTTTTCACGTTGTTGAGTAACGGAGGCCCAATTGCTGCGAACGGCGACGAATCGATAATTGATGGTAGATACAGCTGCGATATATCTTCAGTTAGCACTCTGCGTAAGCGTGTTGGTGGTTTAATGTCCAACAATGTAAATTTGGTGCGAAATTTAGTCACAACAGCCGCGTCAGTGGATCGATTAAACTGACCATAAAATGGAAGAAGAGCGCGATGAACTTTCTTAACAGACCACGAATTTTGATAATAAAATTCAATCATTTGCAAGCGTTGTTCGTTTGTAAGACGGACAGTATAAGCAGTGACGAAAGCAATGACATTTGAAAAACGCTCATAAAATAAAAACACTGGTCCAACTGGAGAGAGAGAAAAAATCTTATAAGTGTTGCGAACCAAAATGTGTTAGAAGCAACAGATATGCAGAGGGAAAACTGGTAGATAAAGCAGAAAAATTAAATGTAAACAAACATTTATTTTGTGTTAAAAAGGGAAAATTTAGAATATTTTTTAATTTCTTCAATGAAAAGTTTAAAAATTCTTAAATATTTAATTATTAATCGAAATGTATGTGGTTTTTGGTCCCAATGAGTATAGCGTCTTTGTGGAAAAGGTTAGTAAGAAGCTAAATATATCAAGATTAAATAAGACATATTGCTCATAATAATTTTTTTCTTGCAGAACTTTGTGTATATTACCAGTATTTATTAATTTCTGGAATGAAAAAGTTAAAATTCCGTAATTTTTTATTATTAATCGAATTCATAGCAATTTCTCTTCATAATGAAATAAATTTCGTGTGTAAAAGATAAATAAAAAGAAATATATAACAAAATATATTCTCATAACTTTTTGTTTCGGGAGTTTATGAATATACCTCTAAATTGGTTAGTGACAATCGATGAAAAGTGTCACTAAATACATTAGTTACGTACTACGTTTCCCCAATAAAACAGTGTATTTCCTTTCAAAATTATTCTATTATTCTACAAAAATATCATCAATTTCTACCAAAATAGAAAATAAAAACTGACTCTAAAATTAACAAAACATAAACAAACAAAACTGAAAGAATCAGACAGAGTCGGAAATACTTTTTGGTAATATTTGCTGTCTCTTTCACTTTTGGATAGTGCTCCTGTCAAATTCGTTTCGTTACTGCTTATACTTTGGTAAGACGGTTCATGGTTAAATTATAGACCAAACTGAAGATATTTGATATTGAAACAAAACACGAAACGTGCGTGAGCTGTTTAAACAGTGTTGCCAAAAAGGTAATAGTTAACAAATCACCCGGTCGGTATGTGGAATTCTTTTTAAATAAAACTTCACATATTTTAAAATCCCAAATTATAATTTATTTCATTATTAACTTTAATAAGTTAAAATAAAAATAAACTCTATTTTATTATAACATGTAGTTGTGTTTGTTTTTATTTCAAACTAGAAAAATATAGTTATCCATTTTTAGCTAATTAAAGCGTTAGAAATGCATTTCTGTTTGAATTTTACTTTTGCTAGAGAAGATAAAAACGTTTTAATATTCGTACAAATTTGGTTTCCGAAATACATGACTTGTTTCTGTGTGATAAATGATAAATCGTTGAAATGAATTCAAAAATGCCGTAATGATAACAAAATAACGGTCGAATTAAAGAAAAACAAAAGGCGCCATGATGAAAGGAGTTAAAACGATACACATTTATAAAACATTTAAAGAACTCAAACTCCTATATCCATATCTGAACTTTTGTGTCCGAACTTTTGCAATTTTTATTTCTTCATTTGTTTTTGTTTATTCCTTTTATTGTTTTGTTAACGTAAAAACATATGATAGGTTATATAGGATAGGATAGGATAGGGCAGTACCCGAGGTCGAAATTGACCCATTGCACATTGTCCTTAGGGGAGGAAGGAAAAGTAGGATACAGGAAAGTAGGGAAGGGGAGGGAGAATGGGAAACGGAGGAATGAAAAACAACAGATACAAAACAACAGAGGTTAAGAGTGCGACTACACTTATGAAGCCCTAGCACCTCTCAACCAGCCCAAGCTGCTAATGAATCTGTGGCGAGCCTTGATGTCGGCTCTCGACACAGAACTCAAGTTCTCAAAGAAGGCCCTGCCAAGGGTTCTCAACCTCAACCTGGCTGGGCAGTTGCAGAGGAGATGTTCGACAGTCTCCAACTCCTCCTCATCGCAACATACCCTGCAATAGTCCGGCTGGGATCTGTTCCAGATCCCCGTCAGCGACCTAATCTCGCAGTGCCCCGTGATAAAACCGACAACCAACTTTAAGCTGGCCTTAACCAAGCCCCGCAGCCACTCTATCCTCTTGCTGTCCACAGCAGGCCATAGACGCCTAGAAACAGAACAACCCGATCCGTTCCCCCAACGTCTCTGCTCTTCCCTCCTGACCCATTCATCGATGAGGCCATAAAGGTGACCGACTGGGGGGTCAGGACCAACCGTCAAATCGCCACCTGAAAGCGAACCTAGCCTAGCGAAGGCATCCGCCGTCTCATTGCCCAGTATTCCGCTGTGACCCGGAACCCAGCATAGACGGATACGGTCCGGTCCAAAACTCCGCAACGACTCTTTGCACTCGCGAACGAGCCGTGATTTGCACCAGACCGACGCAATAGCCCTAAGGGCAGTCTGACTGTCAACGAAGATCGTGTAAGATTCCGAATCCGAAGATGGGCCACCAGCTATGGCCTCAATAGCCTTCATTATTGCGAAAATCTCCGCTTGATAAACGCCGCAGTCATCATTCAACCTGAAGTGGAGTTCAAAACCGAGTTCCTTACAGAAAACCCCAGCACCTGTACATCCACCTAACTTAGACCCATCTGTGAAGATGGGTATACCACTCTGCCCCTGGAGTACCCCACCACTCCATTGTGCCCTATCCGGTATGAGTATACTCAAACCAGGTAGGAACATAGCCTCAGGCACAATATAATCAGTGGCTTTTTCCGAAAGTCCGTACCTTCCGTCAGGAAAGACGGTATTCAGAACTCTGGAGTGACCTATCGAGCGCTGTTTCCAACAATCCGATTCCCTCAGGTGTATGGCACTACGTGCTGCACACCGCTTGACATATAAGTCAAGCGGGGTCAGACAGAGCATAGTATCAAGAGCAGCCTGAGGGCAACTTTTCCTCACTCCAGTGATACTCATAGAGGCAATCCGCTGAACCTTATCTAAGATTTTCCGTTGAAAACCCTTATCTAAGGCACACCACCAGACAACACAGCCATAAGTAATAACCTGTCTAACAATCGCCAGATATATCCAGCGAATGGCTCTCGGCGGAAGACCCCAGTTCTTACCTATGGAGTTCCTACACTGGTAGAAAGCATTTAGTTCCTTCTTCATTCTTTCCTCGGTGTTTCGTTTCCAGTTCAGCTTACTGTCCAGGATAACACCCAAGTACTTGACCTCAGAAGACAACGGAAGCTCCCTACCACCTAATCTTGGCAACCTGAAGGTTTCAATCTTGTACCTACGCGAGAACAAAACGAGGTCCGCCTTATTTGGATTTATCCCCAGACCACACTTTGTCGCCCAAGAGGAAAAAATTCCAAGAGCAGACTCCATCAGTTCCCCCAGCGTTGGCAAAAATTTACCACCCACAAGAATAGCCACATCGTCGGCATATGCCACAACCCTAAAGCCAACATTTGCAACCAAGAGCCACAAAAGAGGGGATAGGACACCTCCCTGTGGTGTACCCCTGGTCGCACGCTTGACGACAGAACATCCACCCAGATTTGATCGGATTAGTCAGTTACCCAACACGTGGGTGATAACCCGCACCAGAAAATCTGGGGCATGTATATCCTTTAGTGAATTCTCAATAGAAGAAGTGGTAACGTTATTGAAGGCCCCCTCTATATCAAGGAAGGCCGAAAGTGTGTACTCATCCCTAGCCATATTCGCCTCAACAAAACCAGTCACTTCATGAAGAGCGCTCTCAACAGACTTAATGTAAGCATGTTGCGACCCACTCAACAAAGACCGGTCATTGTTTAACCTTAAATATAAATTCATAAGCCTCTCCAAAGCTTTCAAGAGAAAGGATGAGAGTGATATCGGTCTATAATCCTTAGGGCCGATGTGACTGGGTTTACCAGCTTTCGGTATAAACACCACGAGCACATCTTTCCAACCCTCAGGTATATCACACCACCGGAGACAGTCTCTATACACGTCCACCAGATATTCGTGTAATATATCACCAGCATGCTGAAGCAGAGACGGAAAGACACCATCTGGACCAGGCGACTTGAACTGCTCAAAGCTACTAATAGCCCATTTGACCTTATCCCTGGTAATGATGTCTTCCAAAACCGGCGTAATTCCAGCATCACAGAAGTGATCAGCTACACCCAACGGATAGCTTCCTGGATCCTCACAATCGGGAAAATAAGTACTCAACAGAACCTCTAGGGTTTCTTTTCTCGAGGATGTCCCATGCCATCGTTCTTTTGGACGAAGCCTAGGACTTTGGGGTCCTTCGACAACATCCTACGGAAACGAGCCACATCAGCAACATCCTCGATACTTCTGCAGAAACTCATCCAGGTGGTTCTCTTTAAGCGCTTTATTGCTCCCTTATATTTATTAAAACTGGATCTATATGTAGACCAGTCCACATCCCTGCCCGACCTCTTAGCCTTATTAAAGAGTCTTCTGGTACAACAGCGGAGCCTCTGGGGTTCCGCATTCCACCAGGCAGGCTGGCTCCTCTTACCCGGGTAAGTGAGAGGACAAGCATCTCTATAACAAGACAACAAAATATCCGTCAATGATCCACTTCGATCATTGATGCTAGGAGTGGAGCGTCCCCTAAGGGCGCTAAGCTCCCCCTCCACAGCCCTTTCATACTTGATCCAGCCGGTTCTTTATGGATTTCTAAAAGGCCTGTTAAGGCCTCCAGATAGATTAATGCTGAATGATATCAGTTGGTGATCAGAAAAAGAACACTCATCTGAAACCCTCCAGTCCCTAATCATAGACCTATCCATGTTAGTGAGCGTAATGTCAATTACCATCTCTCTAACATGGTTTCTAAACGTTGGCATGTTACCAGCGTTACAAATGCTGAGCCTATTAAGAAAAATAAAATTCAAAATAGACTCACCCCTGGTATTTATGTCAGTACTGCCCATTGGGTGTGATGAGCATTGGCATCACAACCATGCTCCACCAGTAGTTCAATTAAGCCACCAGGAGGGGATGCAGCCTCATACGGTATGTACACAGATGGCAGCATCAAATCGATCCCTTGGTCATCTCTGTAGGCCGCAGTTGTTACGTCACCTGTACAAAAGGAAGGAGTGATTAACAAGTCCAAACCACTTCTAGCTAAAATACAGGTCCTTACCTTATCACTTGTTCCAGGAACAAGTAACCTATAGTCAGGATCGCTCAAACCCAGGATCCTATCCCTAAGGATCCAGGGTTCCTGGATAAGAGCGATATTAGCTTCAAGGCGGCGCAGGGTGGTTAACAGGTTGTGTTAGGCGGCTTCAAAGTGATGCAAATTAATCTGCACCACTTTTAGCCTCCTCTGGGTTACCTGACACCGACTATGTCCGGATAACGGAATTTCAGACGTGCCAACCCACATAACACTACACCTCCCCTTGCCCTTAGCCACTGAAGAGAATCCTGATCAATAGCGATCCTAAGATCGCAGCCTTTCCTAACATTACCAGTCAGGGAGTTGAAAACTACCCACGAGCTGGTGTTCAATCCCTCATTCTGCTTTCCAATAAGTTTGGGTATGATATTCACCCGCCTAAAGGTAGGCGGGACCCATACCTTCGCTATTGAACGTAGAGGGAGGTCGGATTGAGGGACCACCTCCAAGCGAGCACCAGGCCAGAGTTCACCAAGGCGCTTCACTGATTCCACAAGGAACTTTACAGTTCCCCCGTTTTCACAGTTCACTACCTTGATGCCCTTGGACCAACCTATAGAAGATATGCGGGCATTCATGGCATCACAACTCTCTTCCAACATGAATTCAATTAACCTTTTTTCAACTAGATTCCACCTTTCAGGAGAGATTTTGCCATCCAAATCCGACCTGTCGATGAAAGCCAGCTGAAGGGAAGGGTTAGTTCCCAGGTCACCCTGTTTCTTAGGACGCTTGGAGCTGGAGGAAGGCTCATCATCAGATCTGGCACTCTTTATGCGATTCCTCTTGCGAGAAACCTGCAAAGAAGACATATCCACCGAAAAGTGCCCCTCCACATCCTTCGCCCCCAACCTTACATCCTTCTTCTGTGATAAAGGATTAGCGATATTTATTACCCCCTTTCCATTATCCATTGTAGAAGGAACACCATCACCCTTTCTCTTCTCTGGAGGTTTGAAAAGCCTGGTGTTTTCCTTTGCTCCAGTTGGGAGTAAGGGTGTAGAACCTTCATGCCCCTTGCTTGCGACTTGAGAGGTAGATGCAATTGGCATCACGCTCACATCGGCACTCAAGGGACCATCCTTCTTTCCAGAGTCAGCGCCTCGTGAGAGGGCTCATACCGGGTATTTGGACTCATACCGCGAAACAGTGCCTCTGTGACTAGTCAGCATCTTCTGCTCCTTGACAGAGAGGGAATCAACACTGCAGCTTGCGAATCTCCTCAAGACCGTGCAAGCCCTGCGATACGACTTCCTCTCAATGTACATAGCGGAACGTTTCCGCCCAGTCTTTCCCCCTTGTGAGACGAATCACCTCCTCCCACGCAAAGCAAATCCGATGCATTGGTGGGATCCGAAGCATCCCGTCTGACAAGAGGGTTCCTTAAAGGGAAAAACCCCACCTCATTGCTCCCAGTAGCAAATTGGACCCAAGTGAAGGGGAGCCTTTCGATGACTGTATTGTCACCGTCTTCATCCGATAGTGGGGAGACAGGGTTTGACTCCACGCACATATCTTCCGTCGAAGTGGGGATTGCCAAAGCATTCGCCTCACTAAAGATCTCCTCTACAGTCATGATCCTCATGCCAGCTGGGGCGAAATTCCTGACGATTTCGTTGTTGTTATCAACGATACTCGCCTGGATTCGCGCAATGAGCTGGGTCACGTCCAGTCCGTAGTCAAAAGACAATTTGGGAAATCCATAATTCATACAGGTCCCACGAGTGAGGGGGAAAGGAGGTCAATAGCATGACAAGGACTTGGTAGAAAACCTAATACTCACTGAGGCGCCCAGGTATCAATGAGGCTCCGTTATAATACAGTCAGATTAGACCCCCCGACTGCAAACCATCCGTTAAGCACGGGTCGCTTAACACTTCGGATTAGGGGTATAAGAAATATACGTGATCCAATGGTCCGAAAAGAGCAAATACGACGTCAATCCGGAGCAAAGTCTTCCCACGATATTAGGGTAACCTTTAGTCATGCACTCCAATCCACTCTGGGTCACAGAGTGGATCGAAGTACACTTAAGCCCCCACATCGCGACAAGATTGTTACCCAGGTGGAGGAAAAAAATTTCAACAACACGCGGTGTTCCCAAGCGGTCCCCCATCTAAGTACTAACCGCGTCCGACGCTGCTTAATATCGGTGATCGGTCGAGAACCGATGTATTCAGCGTGGTATGGTCGTTGGCATATTTGGACTTACATTTTTACGTTCCGTAGACATTACTGTTACATTACGTTTCAGTCGCATAACTGGGCCTTAAGGTTCAATTAGTCCTGACTTAACCATAACCATATAAATTAGCTGTTTTAACCAACTTTATGGATATCACTGTTTCCTATTATAGGTGACTTACCATAATGCCATAGTCATAACGATAACTATATGTACCAAATGAATTTTGGTTTTTTGCCATAACCATAAACAGCTGTTTGCTGAATTTACTTACATGTATACACATTTTTTTGTTTATTTTTGTATTTTTGAAAAATACATAATTGCAATTAACGTAAACTGCTGTTTATGGCTATGGCAGCACTGATTACTGCTAATAGTAAATTTACGGTTATGGATTGTTACGACTACAGCGTTATGGTAAAGTCAGGACTAATTGAACCATTAATGGGATTAACAGTGCAGGATAAAACCAGTTGGGTTTTAATATTCGATAAATTCCTAAAGTATTCTGTGCTGTGGAAAGCATAACACCAATACTTCATGAAAATATACTCTAACAGTGTAGACCACAAAACTTTACAAGTACCACCACCTTTTTAAAATCAATAGGTGAAATTAAAAATCGTCTGGACCAAATGTTCGATTGTCAGCTGTATGGGTAATGTGACTATTATTTCTATGAGAAATATTTAAAATTTAAAAACATAAAAAAAAATTAATTTGTTATAGTTCATATTTTGCATAAAGATTTTTAAAATACAGACATAAATAGCTACAAACAATATACACATACTTAAATTTATACATACATATGGATGGACTTATGTGTAAAAATTTACTCTGATATTTCCCTAGAAAATGTATTTTTTTTAAAGTATTGGGCCTGCTAGATAAAAATGTTTCAACTCAATAGCGAAGGCAAAAAAAAAATTAGTGGGCAGGAGGTTAAAATAGCAACCAGTTCACTATAATAGTGGACAGATGGTCACCGTATATATGGGGGATGAACAAACTGAAAAAATAAGCCTGTAGTTTCTTCAATTGGGATTATAGGGCGCTACAAAAATTGAAATATAATATGTAAGACTTCAAACACCTAAAAAATGAAAAAAATATCACTTTCCTTTTTTTTGTGGTTGTGTTGGCCACTTTTCGGCTATATATGTATATAAAAATGAATGTGATTTTATTTGTTTGAAGTCTATAGACGGCTAAACGGCTGTATCGATTTTCTTGAAATTTTAGCTATACCTTCCTGTATATATGGAAGGAATTATAGGCTATATTTTATTTCAAAATTTCAAATAGACGTGGTGCACGCCCACATACTCGATTAGTATTTAATATCGCATATCTCATAAACTACAACAACTAAAGTCCTCAAATTTTGTATGGATGACTTTGACGTATATAGGAAAAAAATTGGCGGATTGGTTATAGTGGGCGTGTCACTTCCCATCGTCTATATATATATAACAATGAATGTTTGTTTTTATCTACCTTTGGATCGTAAACTATGCATTTGATCATGTTATAATCTTTAGCAAAGTTGTTGTTCATGAGCCGACGAAGATTTCTAAGTTGGTATGACTAATTTCCAACAGGTGGTGCTACTGAAAATTACTCAAAATGAATTAAATCTTAAACTGTGCATTCTTTAACAAAGTTGTTACGTATGAGTCGACAGAGATTAGTGGATTAATTTCCGATGGATGGAGTCACTGAAAATTATTTAAAATGAATGATAAGCAATTGATCAACTTACACCCCAAGCACGGAAGAAAAGATCATTACGAGCCTTAGTATCAGACGAGCACTATAACTGGAAAATTTTCGAGTATATGCCGCTGAGACCCGTTCGCATGAACCACTTGAACAACAAGAAGTAAGATTAGATAAGTGATCGAATGCGTACTTCTCCGGCCCTTCATTTGAATCATCAGGACAACGGAAAACAAAATCAATAAAATGATTCAAAATTATTTGGACATTTGTGTAATGACTTTCCTTTAAATTTATTTTAATTAGAGGCGCAGCAACACGTACAGGGTACAGCTAGTTTCATCATAAAATTATGTTTATTTTTTCGTAAAGTTTTCAGATACTATAAATCTAAACCATTTTTCACAAAAATTAAATGTAAAATAAAACGGCCGAATGCCTTAAAAATAAAATTACTCAAAAGGCAGCTATTTAATATTATTCATCCTTACGGATCCAATCAACGAATGTATAAAAGAAACGAATGAATAAAAAAATTTAATCACATTGAAATGTTTGTAAAAGGTTCGCCAAATAACTTTTTTTTGAAAAAGCTTTAAAAAAACTATTGAATATTTTCTGGGCTGGCCATGCAGTAGCCTACACGATCGGTACAATTTTTAAGTACATTATAGATTGTGTGCAGCTGTATTTCACCAATAGCTTCACGAATATTGTTCAATTGTCTCTGGCTTGACGTAACACTTGTCTTTGACGGCACTCCGCAAATAATAGTCCAAATGACATTAGCTCTGTGGCTGATAATGCGACCTTCAAAAACAGGGCACAAAACATCGTGTGTAGCTTCGGCTGGTGACACGTAGCGCCGTCCTGTTGGAACCAAATATTGCCAATATCCTCCTCTTCAATATTTGTGAACAAAAATTCGTTCAACATGGCCCGTGGCACACAATCAATAATGCGCTTAAAAATTGGACCGACCGTGTACGCTATTGCATGGCCAGGCGAGGCAGCCATTTGACCATCATCGTCATTATTTAAACAATTCTGTTAATGTCGCCTGGGATAGGAATTATGCATCGTCAGACATAAACAACTAATCGCGAAACTGATGTCGATGTCAATATGCTTAATGAATCATTCGTCAATATCCCTTTGCCAACAGTAAACCCTGGTTTTTATGCTCAAATGCCACAAAATGAACCATCCGTTGTAAAATTTAGTTTTAGGTGCCTTGATCTTAATGATGCAGCAGTCGGTTTGGATGATATTAACCAAAGGTTCATAAAGATACTACTACCATGGATAATACACCCCATTAAGTATTTGTATAATACAATTATTACCACAATTAGATTTCCAATGGAATGGAAATATGCCAAAATTATACCAGTTCCAAACACTGCCAATAAATATCTCCCAACATCAATTTTACCATACCTTTCTAAAGTTTTTGAGCGGCTTATTTATAAACAAATGGTTGAATTTATAAATCAATACAATTTGTTAACTGACCGTCAATCAGGTTTTAGATCTCAACATAGCTGTTTAACCGCCCTGACTGATGTGATCAAAGACACAAGAAATAGCTTAGATGATGGGAAAATATTATTCTTAGTTTTGCTTGACCATTCAAAGGCCTTTGATGCGGTTCACCACTCGATACTGTGCTTCAAGCTATCTAGAATGTTTAACTTCTTTACTACTGCTGTTAGATTGATGTCGACATATTTAACTGACAGATGCCAATGCGTCTCCAATAAGGGAGTACTTTCTAACCCTCTTCGCGTGACAAGAGGTGTACCGCAGGGGTATATATTGGGACCATTGTTATATTCTATTTATGCTAATGATATACCAATGCAGCTCAAACATTCTAGAATTCAAATGTATGCTGAAGATATTCAGCTTTACCTTGATAGCTCTTTAGCTTTCATCAACACTGGTTTTAAAGATCTTAACACTGCCCTTGATAATATTTCTCTTTGGGCGGCTGCAAATGGATTGAAGATTAACCCTAAAAAGTCAAAATGTATTGTGGTATGTAAAAAATCCACAGAGATTAGATCTAGTGTTGATATTTTTCTGGGTGGTAGTAGGATTGATATTGTTAATTCTGCCAGAATTCCTTGAATGGTTTGCTATAGTACGCTAACCTCGTCGGATCACATAAACTAATCATGTGGAAAGGTTTATAGTATGCTTAGGTGCTTATGGGCTTAGCAGTATTTCACTCCACCAATAATAAGACAACCTGGCTGAAACTTATTTAATACCAACTTTGCTGTATTCATCTGAAGTCTTCTCCGCCTGTAATTCAAAAGACACTGCGAAACTCAACAGTACGGAGTTTGATCGTGACCGTCATGCTAACCAGACGTTTAGCTCTGATAAGAAAAAATTCTCGTTCAAATAAGATCATTATCTTTTGTGCATAAACTTACATTGTTATAAGATCAAGAGCTTTGGTTTTTTTTTGTTTTTACTAAAAAGAGATAGAGACTCTAAAATATATATTAAAACAAAAAAAAAAAAACCGTTACGTGTAATGAGTGAGCCTGTCGCTTCGACTTCAAATTCAAATTTAAAAAATGTTGAAAACAATAACAACTTAACAAATCAACAAAACAATGAAAGAAAAAGAAAAAGCAATATGCAGTGTAACACAATATCAAAACAATTGAAAAACAATTATTATGCTATTCTGGGCAATGACGATTGCAATAAAGAATACTTAGATAAATTTGAGAAACATGTTCGAATCGAAACAGCAACAACATCTCATACTACAATAAGAAACAATCCAAAAACCAGTTTAAATGATAACTACAACATAATAAATAAGAATCAAAATAAAAATAAAAATATACCACCAATAAACATTTTTGATGTAGATCCAAATGAATTGGTTGAATTCCTAAAAAATGGGCTAAATATTAAAGACTTTAAAATAAAGGAATTTAATAATAAAAAAACTGCGTTATTTATGTCATAACCCACTGATTTTAACCGTGTTAAAGCCTATTTACAAAAAACGAAAGCTAAATTCTTTACGTTTACACCAAAAGACATTAAAACCAAAACTTATGTTCTAAAAGGCCTTAGTGCTAACACTGATATAAATACGATTTATGATGAACTTTGTAAATATCAAAATGAAAATTTGTTAAAGTTAGTCAAATGACGACAAAAAAGTCTAAAGAAAATAGTTTAAAATTGCCAATTTTTCTAGTTCAAATAACTAACGGAAGTAAAATTCAGGAACTCGAAGCAATAAAAGGTATTCTATATCGCTGCGTACGATGGGAAGCCTTAAAAAAACCTGAAATTACACAGTGTAGGAACTGTCAAAACTTTTTCCATAGCGCATCGAATTGCTATCTACCGCCACGATGTGTAAAATGCAATGAAACACATGAAGCCTATAATTAATGTGTTCTCTGTAATAAATATGGACATCCAGCGTCATACAAAGGCTGCGAAAAATACAAATTACTGCAACAGAAACTTCGAGATAAAAAACAAAGTTTTAGTCAAAAAGGAACAAATTCATTTAGCAATAATATTAACAATGCAAGTGTAAGTTTTGCCGACGTTTTAAGAAGCAGTGGAAACAGCTTAAATAAAAATCCTTTTCAACAAGCGTTAGAGGAGCTCAACGCTTCTATTCAAAATTTGTCGAACCAGATGATTAATTTACAAAAGCAACTTCAAATTCAGGCATCGAGAATTGATGCAATTTTCACTATGTTGGAGAATTAATTATTAACAATGGTAGACACAATTGTAAAAAATCTTAATATTATTGAAGTAAATGTTAATTCTATAATTAAACTTAGTCGAAGACTGGACCTCTCTAATTTTATAAATAAATATAACCCAGACTTAGTTCTTTTAAATGAAACTAAACTTAATTTTAAACATTCAATCACATTCAGGGATTATGATATAATTCGGAAAGATAGAACTGATAACAAAAGAGGAGGTGGAACTGCAATTATAATAAAGAATGGTCTAAAATATACTCATTATTCTAGCCACATAATTAATTCATTTAAATGAACCACTATTATCAAAGTCCCCTTGACATCCAATCAGATCCTATTCGTTATTTCAGTTTACTACCCATCGGGTAACAATAGTAACCATTTTAAAACAGAGGTCCTTCAACTATTTAAGAACCTTAACTTAGAAAATCCGAATAATTTTTACGTTTTAGCAGGCGATCTTAATTACAAACATACTGATTGGGGGAACACTTCAAATAACACAAAAGGAAACATGTTAAAAGAGTGGTTAACAAATAATGAAATTAGATTTAGAACTAGTTTGTATGCTTCAACGACACCTTCTTATCCTCGATGTGGTTCCTATTTAGACCTATGTTTAGCTGACTCTCGTCTATGTATATATAGAAATAATGATACACTGAATTGCTTAACAACTCTTGATTATGATAGCGACCATAACGCATTACAAATACAAATTTTAAGCGGTGAAAATGATTATCCATTAGAATTTTTTAGAGACAATCCTATTCCAAGGTATAATTATAAAAGGACTAATTGGAAAATGTTCGAGAACATCATAGCAAACAAACTTAATGAAAATGATTCTATTCCCAATTGTAGAAACTTATCAAATTCTGAAATTGATTTTTATCTTTTGAAACTTAATGATATAATTTTCAAAGCAATCGAGAAATCTGTTCCCGAGCATAAAAAATCAAACTCAACAGAATTATTTTGTAACAATACTGTTAAAAAACTTCAGCATGAGAAAAGCAAAATTTTAACGTCTATTAAGAAATCGAATAGACTAGAAATTATTCTCCCATTATCAGAACTTAATTTGCTAAAAACCAAACTAAAACTTATTAAAAAGTTAATTAAAGATAACCTTGTTATAAATGTGAACCATTATTTTCAAGAGAAACTCAAAAACTTAAGTCCAACGAATTCCTCTGAAATGTTTAGCGAGGCTAAAAACAATTTAAAACGTCTAAAAATTTTAATATAAAACTTTTGAAAATCCCTAAAGATGATGAAATCCTAATTAGAAATTCAGAAGTTAACCCTGACTTGTTAGATAAAGACGATAACAATTTTGTGTTAAGAGACGAAAACCAAATACTTAATGTTATTGGTACTTTCCTTGAAAGAGTTCACGCTTTCAAAGAAACTGATTTTAACAATAGAGTACAAAGTGATGTTACGATTTGCTTCAATAACTTCCTGAAAAAGAAAGCTGATTTTGAAATACAATGCCCTTCTTTTATAACATTTAATGTTAATAGAAGAGCAAATCAGTTAAATGATTCCCTTGCTGAGGACTACTTCATGACAAATGAGACTGTCACATATATTTTTAGGAATTTGAGAGGCAAACTATCATCGGGAGTGGACAGTATCCCCAATATTATATTGAAAAATATCCCAGAGCCTCTGGTACTTGAATATTGCACACTTTTTAACAATATGTTAAACAATTCTTACTTCCCTCATGCTTGGAAAACAGCCAAAATAATAGTTTTGTTGAAAAAAAAATAAAGACAGTAGTGACCCAAGGAATCTACGTGCGATAAGCTTACTCCCGAATATTAGCAAAATTTTCGAAGTTTGTATAAATACTAATATAGCACGTTTATGTACAAAATTATTATTTATAAATGATAATCAATTTGGATTCAAACACAAACACTCAACTATACACACAATACACTTACTCACCTCAAATATTTGTTGGAACTGGAATAAGTCCTTTTGCACAGGTGCCTGCCTGATAGATTTCGAAAAAGCTTTCGATAATATTTGGATAGCAGGATTAATTTATAAACTTATTAAATACAAATTTCCCCTGCATTTAATATTTCTTATATATAATATGTTAAGCAACAAAGCTTTCATTGTCTCTAACAACAACAAATATAGTACGAAAAATTTTATAATAGTTAATGGTCTACAACAAGGCGCGGTTAACTCTCCAATTCTCTTTAACTTATACATACATGATCTTCTCAATAAAATAGATACTAGCATTGGATTTGCTGACGATATAATCGTTTTTCATTCTGATGGTAAAATTGAAAAAATGAAGAACTTAAAAACAAATTCAATATTGTCGTGAATTATGCTATAGATTGGCATATGAAAATCAATGCTAATAAATGCGAGACTATTCTCTTTCGTGCTCCAGTGAGTAAGTGTAACAATAATGTTAAAAAGAATTGGAAATCTTTCAAAATAAAATCCAATAACAATTCAATTATTCCCAATGGACATGGTTAACTACTTAGGTATTCACCTCGATAAGTTTCTCTATTTTAATACACACGTTAATTTGCAAATAATTAAAGCAAGAAATGCATTTTATATGTATAAAAGACTATTTTTTTTCTAAATACATACACTCAAATGTGAAAATTATTTTATACCAATCTTTAATACGCCCTATATTAACATATGGATGTCAAATATGGTTCAATATATCACCATCGTATATGGAAAAACTAAGAATTTTTGAGAGAAAATGTTTGAGAGCGTGCACTCTACTTTTCAGATCACCTAATAGTAACTTTTTAAAATATGTTTCAAACAAAAAATTATATAATGAGGCTAAAATAAATAGGATCGATAACTTTATTATACATCTGATAAGGAACCATATCGTGAAAAGCTCTGAGTGTATAGAAAATAATTTAATTATGGCTCCATACTATGTTTGCAATGAATTTATCCAAAAAACACTCCTAAACGGATTTATACCACCTGAGGCTTTTGTATACCTCGATACGAATGATTATATTCAAAACCAGTTCGGCGTTCCTATACTTTATCATTTGTATAGACGGGCCAACATCAAAGCAATTCAATGCAATAACTGACCGATACCAATAAAAGATTTGACACTAGCGTTTATACAAAAGATAAAAATATGTTTCCAAACGTAAATATTAAAAAATTCTGGTGGCTTACAAACTAAGTTGCACTTCCTCTTGTTTTTACATTTAATAACTTTTATTTTTTATTTTTTTACATATTTAAGTAATGTTTTTTGATTATTTTTTCTTTACATTAAATAAGAGATATGTACATACAAATGTAAATATTGTATAAATAATTGTAATTTATGTAGAAATATAAATATTATAATAATTATTGTACTAGAGAGCTCCAATTTGGGACAGTGTATGAAACTCTATTAGGTTATAAGTACTGTTGTTCATTAAGTCTAAGCATAAATATGTCTGTTAAATAAACAACAAAAAAAAAAAAAAAAAAAAAAAAAAAAAAAAAAAAAAACTCAACAGTACTTTCAACAACATTGTACGTTAGATATTCTGCCTAAGGAGATTTGATCATGTCTCTGACTACTCCAACCGCATATTTAATGTTTCGTTTAATAACTATTTAAAGTTGAAAAACTTGGTTTTTCTACACAAAATTATTACGTCAGAGCACCAACAATATCTTCACAAACTTTTAAGATTCATGAGATCTTTAAGAGGAAATGGTATTTTGCAGATTCCTCATCGGGATGCAGCGTCTGAGAGACAATTTTTCATATTAAGCATCTCTGGAACCAACTTCCTCCAAACGTGCAGGTTATTAGCAACGCAAATAAACTTAAACATTTAGTTTATAAATTTTATTAAACGTAACCTACTGTAAATAACAGTTGTAAATATTCTATTCTATTTTATTTTTTTATATTAATTTAATTATTTTTAATTTATTTTTATATTATATAACTATTTTTAATTTTTCTTTCTTTTTTTATGCACATATATAGTTTATAAGTCTTTTATTTATAAGATATTATGTCTTGTTATATCAGAAATTCAAATTTAATAAATACAAACAACGAAGTTATGCTGGGATATTTGGTTTAAGACAGATACTTATAGCCTGAAGATAATTCTCACAAATGTCACTTATGAGAAGATGCCTTAGTCGTGACTTTATCAATATCGCTAATCTTCCACACGATCTATTCCGAGTGTATTTTGTGTTGTAAATTGTATAGCCGTTCGTATTAAATGAGTTGAAAGGTGACAAGTGAGTCTCTGAAATAAGTATTTCGTCAATTTCATTATTTATATGGAAGTTCGTTCTTATGTTGGCGGATGCCGTATGTGTTCCAGAACCAAATTTATAAGGCAATTTTTCGCCTGCAATACAAGAATGTAAATAAAAACACAACAGAACACAAAGCAACACACATGGGAACACAACAAAATGCAAAGAAATTAATATAAAGACATTTGTACGAAGTCAGCTGTTCGGGACATTGATTAAGGTCATGCAAAATTCAAAAAGTACAAATTAGGCCTTCATTGAAAAAAGTTATATTTGCTTCTTAAGTTTTATGTTATTAAAAGTATTTGTTCTTCTAATTTTATCTTATTCTTCTAAAAATTTTAAAGATTAAAAAGGTTTATGTATAAATATGAAATGAAGAGATTATCATATATATGAAATCATGGATAAATAAAAGTCACTGCATAAAAGTAGATAAACGATCAGAAAGTATTCGTCCTATAAATTTAGATATTAGGTATTTAGATATTCAGGTATTAGTAACACAATGGTACAAGGAAACGGAAATCACCATGTCAAAAATTGAATCAGGTAATCCCCGACTTACGACCGCTCGACTTATGACTATTCGCGGTTACGACCATTTTTTTTCTAATTTGTTTTCATAGCAAATACTTAAAGAAGACAAATACAGTTTTTCAAAAAAATCTTTGCACAGACCAAAAATATGTAAAATTTGATCTTCATTCAAGAATTCCAACAACAAAAACTTTATATACTTTTTTATTTTTGCACACATTCTATAACTGTTCTTCTTAACGATCATAAGACACCAATAGTTTTCTAATAGTAACACACATTACAATAATAAGAACAAGAAAAGAACTTTACTCGATATAAAAAGTGTCAAAAAAATCTTTGCGTATTGTATGAAGATAATAAAAAAATTATAAAAATATGGATTTATTTCCCAAAAATGTTGCGCATTTTGGGTTTTTTTACAAGTGAGATGGAATGTGAAAGGGGTAAATAACGTTTTAGTAATGAAGGAATTTTTTTTATGTAACAAGTGTCCTCATATTTGAATACAAACAATGCCAGGAAAACGAGCTTCAAAAAATATTATACAATTGCGCTATTTCAACTACTACAAAGGCAAATTTGCCAAGGAAATTGCCCATATGTTCTCCCTAAACATCAGGACTGTACATAATTTTATATCCCGTGCTGAAAAAGGAGGGTGACTAGGTTTAAAGGGATCTACAGACAGGCCAAAAAAGATGACGCAGCGAGTTGAGAGAAAAATTATTAGAACCATGTATGATAGCCCGCAATCCAGTGTGAGATGATTAGCTCTTCAAGTACAAAAAGGCTTTGGGTTACGTGTTTTCCAAGAAACTATTGGAAATCTTCTTCAAAAACACAAATATTCTTCAAGAATGACTAGGAAAAAACCCCTGCTGTCAGCACAAAATGTCAAAGAGAAATTAAGATTTGCCACCGAATACATTTCACTTTCTCGGGAGTACTGGGACGATGTTATTCTCCCATATGAGACGAAAATAATGCTTTATTATCATGACGGACTGCAAAGAGTTTGGCGTAAGCCTCTGAAAGCACTAGAAAATAAAAATCTTATTCCTACAGTAAAGTTTGGAAAACTGTCTGTAATGGTATTCGGCTGTATATCCAGCAAGGGAGTTGGTGTAATCAGGACTTTGGATGAAATAATGACTAAGAAAGTACATCTTGATACTTTACAAAATGAAATTTGGTTTTATTGACCCGGTTAATCCGAATAAATTTAATCACAAGTACTATCAAGATAATGATCATTAAAATAAATCTTATTTATGTAACTCCAGGTTACTTTACAACTGCACCAAAGTTATTGATACTCTTGCCCAAAGTCCTGATATTAACCCTATCGAAAATTTGTGGGTTCATCTAAAGAAAAAGGTATGGAAAAAAATCGCCCACAAATAAAAACGAATTGGTAAAGTTCATCAAAGAAGATATGAGTATGACATTCCGAAGCTTATTCAATCCATGAGAAGGCGTCGGCAAGTTTTAATTGATGCTCAAGGTGAACCCACAAAATATTAGCACTATAAATTTAAAAAAATTGCATATGTCTTAATAAATTATCAAGTGTGCAAACATTTTTTTGACAGCAGTAAAATTGAATTGTTTTTGTTTTTTAATATTTTACATTAGAATATTGTCATTGTTATAAAAGTTTTTTATTTATTATATTAACAAAACATATGTTTATAAAATCCTGTTTGAAAAAATTTTAAAATTTGATTATTTATATTAGAAATCAATGAATTTTTCAAAGTTTTCTTAATTTTTCTCTATGTGCAAAGATTTTTTTGACAAACTGTATGTAGTATTAGTACAGTTCGTAATCTTTTTCTTAAAGTTTTTTTATATGAAATTCGACTTACGTTTTAATCGACTTACGACCGATGAACAGGAACCTATCGCGGTCGGAAGTCGAGGAATGCCTGTACAACAGATAGCAATACAGTCCGGACAAACATTAATCTGGAAACAGAATCATTATGAAATTATACAGTGTCACAAAGATCACAGACTTCAGTGAAGACAGATTTACAAAATTGCTTAAAATTTTAAAAATTGATGTAAGGGACGAAAAATCAAAAACAGAACATAAAAAATGTTGCTGAGATTACAAAATGTCTAAACGATCGAACAAAAAAAGAAAGCAATTTGAATGGACTAAAGAATGTCAACAGGCTTTTGACTTACTAAAGACAAAATTAATTCGTGCACCAATATTAAGATATCCTGATTTCGAACAACCATTCATATTGACTACTCTCGTATCAAACTCTGCATTGGGTGATAACTTGTCACAAGGAAATATAGGTGAAGGTTTACCAATTTCTTATGCTAGCAAAACGTTAGGTAAACATGATTTAAACAAACCAGTGATTGAGAAAGAGCCACTAGCAATCCATTAGGGTATAGAACCATATTTATTTGGTAGAAAGTTTGTTGTAGTAACGGATCACAAACCTCTTGTTTCACTTTTTTATTATTTATTGAAAATTTACTTTCGGAATTTATAATAAGTATTCAAATCTTAACCTAGAGTAATATAAAAATAAAAGTAGTTATTGGCACTACAACTTAAAGTGCTCATCGAAAGCAAATTTGTCTGATCAGATCATTTGTTTGAACCCTATTGAGACGTCTGTGACCTTCGAATACAAGTAAGTCTCTTACAAGACGGTTGGGATGTTCTGTAATCCTAGAGACGTAGTTGACACTTGCTATTTTTAATTCCTCTCGAACTAGGGGCATCTTCAGATTTTTGAGGATGTTACTGTTTCTCATATATCAAAGAGCACCTGCTATTATTTTAAGAAGTTTAGATTGCCGTTTTTGACCATAAAGCCAAATACCTTTCAATACTGACTTATACAAAGGCAGTTTTAGTTCTGAGTTAAGGGTTGATCCCAGGTCAGACATCAAAACGAAAAATATTTCTTCGGTGACTTCCTCTCAGCTGATTTCTGGCAAAAACTCTGAGAGTAAAAATTGCCATGAAAAGCTTCTCAAAAATGTGTCGTTCGGAGTCGACTTTAAACTGTAGATCTCGCCACTCTTGTATAAAATTAACGCACACAACATAAGTGGTGTGAGAAGCTAGGTCGTAATCCTGACTGAAGGATTGTAATGACCAATTATGTATGTATGTATGTTAAGGGTTGACTTAGGTCTAATAAGCCAGTATAGCTATGCTATTCTGAGTTTGATCTGGGTAATTTTGGCAACTATATGGTGAGCCCAGGTAAGGCGACGGTCGAGATGGATGCTCAGATATCTTACACTATTAAGTTCTGGTACTGTCACACAATTAATCTTGATGGGCGGACAATTTCCCCTTCTCAGTGTAAACATAACGTGCACGCACTGAGAAACGTTGAATTTTATCTTCCATTTCAGCAGCCAATTTTCCAATTCACTAACGTGAGATTGAAGTCTCTGTGACGCAGCTGTAGAATCTCTATGAATACTTAAAAACGCCGTATCATTCGCAAAAGTAGACTTATGAATCACTACATTTGTAGGCATATCTGCAGTGAACAATAAGTATAGGAACGGCCCTAGAATATTTCCTTGAAGTACTCCAGCAGATATGTTTCTGCGGGAAGAGGTGTCATACTTTGATTTTATTTGGAAATATCTATCCCTTAAATAACTTTTTGACAATTTATGCACATTCGTTGGTAACAGCGGCGTGATCTTAAATAGAAGTCGTTCATGCCAGACCTTATCGAATGCCTGAGATATATCAATAAATAGCATAGAGCAATACTCCTTGCTCTCGAAAGCAAGCAATTGGTAATTCTGTGCACTTGCTGAATCGTGCTATGTTTTCGCCTAAAGCCAAACTAATGGTAGGAAACTATAACGTTGGCATCCATATGCGGCGTTATCTATTAAGCAGCATTTTTTCGAACATATTAGAAAGTATTGGCAATAAACTTATTGGACGATATGATGATACGTGATGTCCTTGCCTGGTTTGGGTATCATCACTAAATCGGATAATTTCCAAGATGCGGGAAAGTAGTCTATTCGCAGCATAGCGTTAAAGATGAACAAAATAAAATGCACAGCCGATGCAGCAAGTTTTTAATCATTGTCGTAGATATTTTGTCAGAACCAGGTGATTTTTTCGTCTTTAGACTCTGGATGATGGCAATCACTGCAGACAGCCGGAACTTAATCGGCCTACAAACCACATCGTCGATTGTAACTGGGGCAATATTAGAAACAGAATTGTTTGGTGTAAAAACATTTTCTAAGTAGGTGGTGAAAGCCTCCACTTTCTGTGCTGCGCTTTTTGCCCAATCACTGTGCTGTGTTCGGAAAGGGAATTCATGCAAAGTAGGTCGCCACATTTTTCTTACTGCTCTCCGTAGACTGTATGCCGAGTCTTCCGTTGCGTCCAAACTTTGCAAGTATTTTAGAAGGTTTGACTCTTTGTCCTTCTGCAAAGTGTCACGCAGAAGTCTTTGGCACTGTTTGAGTTGAGACTTTAGACCCGCAGAACGATATTCTGGTCATTGGAGTTTTAAATTCTTTTTTTGGACTAACAGTGCTTCTATGTTATTAGACCAGGGCAGTTTTCGTTTTCTTTCCAAAGGGGTAGAGGTAAATGCCCTAGCAGGTTCAGTTAAGATGTTGGTAAACCGACGGAACCCGGATTCGGTTTCCTGTTTGGACTTCAATGAGATATTTGGCTTGTAAACATTTTGTATTTCCATCAATTTGTCCTCGTCTGAAGATAATTTTGGTGCAATAGATTTGTATCAGGCTCAAATGTTCGTATCGTTGGTGAGTGATCTGACGACAAATCCAATAAAGGGTGCATACTAATATTTTCCCGTCCAATATTTCTTACTATTACATCCGGAATTTTGTTTAAATTAGTTGGCCAGTAAGTAGGATGACCTACAGACAAAACGTTCATACTGTTCGAAGATACTGCGCCCAATAGTTGTTTTCCCCTCGGAGTAATGGGACGTAATCAAAACAATGTGTGTTTTGCATTCCATTCACTTGCTGCAATAAATTGATCTTTGCAGATGTTGTGTCTTGGAGGACAATTAAGTGCAGATATTGTAAGACTAATGTGGAGTAAATTAATTGATGTTGCTTGAATGTAATCTTGGGCGATCTCTGGCAATAGAACGTGCCTAATAGCTGAACCTCCGCATGCCCTCCAACTTGGGTGTTTTGCATCATATGTCTAGTAGTTATTAATTCTAAAACAGTTTTTGTCCGAGAAGTGTGTTTCCGATATTTGCATGACATCAATTTGGTAAATATAAAGAAATTTTGTACTTCGTTTTTTTGATGGCTTAAGCCGTTCGCGTTCCATAAGAGTGTTCATGTCTTCTTTGCCAAAATCTGCATATGCATATTTTGGTTTTGCAGCAGCTGTTGCAACATGTTCTGCATGTTAGTCTTAAAATTACGTATTGTTTGGGATGGTGGGCTGAGGTGAATTTGGTAAGTTTGATTGACGGTACTGACCATATATAGGTCTTTTGAGCGTCGCTTTATTTTTGATTTTCAAATATACTTTCCAGCCTCGAAAATTTTTGATATAAACACAAATCTTTGCAATTTTAAAATAGGAGATTTAGCATTAATAAAATTAGAGGGTCGTGGGTTCGATTCCCATCAGAGGCTCCGGTCAGTGGCACTACAACGAGCCTTACAAGGGACCTTATGAAATAACAAAAAGGTTAGGAGTAAATTCATTATTGATTCGATTTATTCTATAAATTAAATTTATTTCCTTTCAATCATAAATTCAATCTTGAGGACGAATGTGTAGTATGTTGGTCACATTTATCCACTATTGGTCACATTTTTTAAATCACTCAATAATATAAAGTTATATTTATAACACAATTGTCACTCTGCCCAGTAATATATCAGAAATCCTCCATATTGTAACGTAAAGTGCATAGAGAGGATTAGATTACATTAACTCATAAAACATTGAAATTTGCTTATTTATAGAAATAATAAATATGTTCATTTTGAAAGAATTAGTATTCGAGAGAAAAGTCCTACGTAAGATCTTCGGTCCAGTGCGAGTTGGCGATGATTTTCGCATCCGATTCAACAGTGAGCTGTATGAGCTCCTCAACGACATGGACGTTATACAGCGTATTAATATCCAGCGGCTGCGCTGGCTCGGTCATGTCGTTCGAATGGAGGAGGATGCTCCGGCGAGACGAGTATTTGATGCCGAAATCTGCGGAAGTCGGCGAAGAGGATGACCTAGTATCCGTTGGAAGGACCAAATCGAGGAAGCCCTGTCATCGATTGGTGTGACCAATTGGCGTAGGCGCGCAAGACGCAGAGGCGCCTGGAAGGATGTGTTGTGGCAGGCCAAAATCCGTTAATCGGGTTGCTATGGCCAATTAAATATAATAATATAAATATAATTGGTATAAATACCTGTGTAAGTTATCAATAAGAATCACAATATTTTTAACTAATTGATCTTGTCATTATTCTAAGTGAGCACTGTAACCAGTGGTTTAGCGGATTTTAAACGTGCTGCAGCTGTGTACAGCATTCAAAACTTCATAGCAAACCAGCTACAGTATCAAGAAGGCCGTTTACGTTACATTGCCACTCAAAATACATGTTATTTGTTTATTTTGTTTCATTATAATCATACAGATTTGTCATTCGTTATGCGTTGACTAGGTAACGAAAATTATATAAAATGGAGCAGGATCAGAAAAATTTTTTGTACATCATATTTGTCATTCATTATGCATTGAGTAGGTAGTGAAAATGATATAAAAGGAGCATGTTCAGTTTTATTATATTTATTGAGCAATATAATTTTAATGTTTACTATCTGATGTGAAATTCTAATAATCTTTTATTGTTAATATATAAAGTCTTCAATGTTTATTAAAACAATACATATAGTTATAAGTTTATACAAATTAAATGTTAAATGTGTTATTTAGTTCCATTTGAATCTGACTATCAAGTCTTAACCCTTTCGGCTGCATTTAAATTTAATATATATATATATATAATATATACATATCATATTTGCCATTCGTTGTACGTTGAGTAGGTAGTGAAAATGATATAAAATAGAGCAGGATCAGAAAATTTTTTGTATATCATATTTGTCATTCGTTGTGCGTTGAATAGGTAGTGAAAATGATATAAAATGGAGCAGGATCAAACAAATTTTTTGTATAGCATATTTGTCATTCGTTGTGCGTTTAGTAGGTAGTGAAAATGAAATAAAAGAAGCAGGATCAGAAAAATTTTTTATATAGCATATTTGTCATTCGTTGTGTGTTGATTAGTGCAGATGAATTCAAAAGACATTAAAACTAATTAGTGAATTAAAAAACACGAACTTTTGTACAAAGTTAACCATAAAAGATTATTTAAATGTATACAAAAATAAGGAGGCAATAGAGCAGATAACGGTAGCTCTTAAGGGATATAAAAATAATATATCAGAAAGCGATGTGAAAAAAATTAAAGTTCTACAGGGGCAAATTGCCCAGGAAAAAATTAGAGCAGCAAGGAGAAGTGGCATGGCGGCTGAAGAAGTCTACTTGTCCAAATTATGGTGTTTTAATGAGTTGACATTTTTAATGAACGCCAACGATGACATCAAGGGACAGTCAAGTATCCGAATTAATAAGGTAAACAAATTTTTTTCTTATTTTTATCTTATCGTTCAAAACAATATAGAATGCATATTGTAATTCTTTGTTTCTCTAGTTGGACGATACGTACTGCAAAAATGAAGCCAGTACCAGTTCGAAAAAGGTAACCCGACATTAATAAAAAAAAAATATATATATAAAATTAAAAAAACGAAAACTTTTTCAGATTAAGTGTTCAATATTAGACGAGGTTGCTGCTCTACGGGAATCGGCAGTGATGCCAACTCTTAGGGCACCAAACGCGTGAATAAAAATGAAAAACGGGCTAAAAAGGGCTAAATTGAAAAAATTACGTTTTAATACAAAACAATTTCGTTTTTTTCAAAAAAGCGCAAAAAGGGGGATAAAATTAAAAAGTCTTTTCAGATAAAGAAACCACAATTTTTAAACAAAACAATTTATTAATAGATATTATTGCTCTTGAGATCATTTTACATTCAATAGAATTAAGATACTAGATTAGTTTCAAATAGAATTTACATTACAGTCTTTCAAAGTTGGTCATTGTTACATACGATTTGTACTTCTTGGTCATCCTCTTCTTCATTCATAAATCACTTTATATATGGTATTGAGATTTGTCTCTGTCAAGTGTTCTATGGAAGCAAATGATAAATGAATTGCAGTATATAACGATAGTGCAGCCTGACATTTCTTTTCCACCTAATTATTATGTAAACACAATTTTAAACTTTCAGCAAAGCTTGTACTTCACGGTACTTTTGGCAATTCTATGTAAATGTCAAAGAAGAGATCAAGAAATAGAAGAAAACAATTCTGCCACATTGGCTTACAATTCGACATTGCCAGAGAAACATAAGATAATATTGCCCTACAGAGTTAAAGGAAAAACGGGCTAAAAGGGCTAAACAAAAATACTGAAAAGTGCTGAAATTGCGCGTTTTTTAGTTTAGGGCTAAAAATTTTTTTTCGCGTTAAAGGTACTTCAAAAAGGGCTAAATCTAGCCCGAAAAGGGCTAAGTTGGCATCACTGGGAATCGGCAAAAAAATCGTTCGATTTGGTAGCTAGCTTATTACAAAAGTAACCACAAATAAAAGAAGGCATGTAAGAGCACAGGTACATTGTGTGTAAGAGTTATTTTACAAAATGCTATGCACGTTGCAGATAGTCCGAAAGGCGAAAGCCGAAGAACGAAAAGAATTGTCTTGGCAGACGCCGCACACAAACCAACCAATCTTCCAGCTTGTACTCCTTTTTATCTTTACTAGAAGAATATACACCAGAAAATGAAGAAGATTCAAAGTTGGTGGATGAGACGGAATTCGATATAGTATATTCGCCAGATGAATCAATTAATACGACGTTGGAGGATGAGACAAATGACTGCCCTGACAATAAGCCACGGAATGACTGCCCTGACAATAAGCCACGGGAAGAAATTGAAATTGCAAATTTTGAGAAACAATGATATTTTGCAACAGGCGATCCAAGGGATTATTGATGAATAGTATTGAAATTTTTATTTTATGTATGAATATGTTTTTATTTTTTTCTTGCGTTATTTTATATATTTTTCTTTTAAAAACTAAAATGATATTTTTATTATATCTGTGATATTTATATACATTCTAAGTTGTTGAAATCTATATATATATATAAATATATGCCACTTTTCGTTGTCATTTTATAACTCAAGAACGGGCTCACCTATCCAAGTCAAATGTTTAGGCTTTGTTCGGACTATTTAGTAGATGGTTTATGTGAAGTTTGCCACTCCCACTTTTACGCCCACATTTTCTATTTATCTAAAATCAGAAAACGGCTCCATCGATTTCACTAATTTTTCTTTCAAATGTTTTAAAGTTTTCATCAAGAGAAAATTTTGCACCGCTGACTTCTTTTGACTAATTTTTCTTTAAAATGTTCTATCCAATCCAATTTAAGTTTTCAGTAATTTTAAAAAAATTGTTATGATATTGAAATTTTTTAGTTTTACAATATCATTTTGTTAATGGGAACTTTTGTGTCAAATTGAAATTTTTTTAAGTTGGGGATTGTGCTGTCAAATTAAAATTTTTTTCAGTGTTGACAGTACAAGAATGTTGTTATGTTTTTACGATTTAGTTCGGTTAAGTTTCCCAAATCGCTATTGGAGGTATTCCGTCTCTAAAGTTTTTTGTCAGTGCAGGTTATAGGCAATAAATCTTTTCAAAATTTTGACCAAAAGGGGAGAAAAATGGGACAAAGGGAGAAAAAGTGGTAATTGGTAATTTTTTATACTTTAGCTTGGTTAATTTTCCTAAATACATAGTTATTGGAGGTATTTCGTTTCTAAAGTTGAACCAAAAGGGGTCCAAAAAGGGGGAAAGAGGCCAAAAACGGGTAAATTGAGTGCATAACCAATCACGCCTGAACCGAATTTTTTGAAATTTTGGACATAGAACGAGCTTTTGTCGGTCCAGGTAATAGGCTATAAATCTTTTCAAAATTTTGACTGAAAGGGGAGAAAAAATAGTAACAGGCAATTTTTTACGACTTAGCTTGGTTAAGTTTCCCAAATAGCTGTTGGAGGTATTCCGTTTCTGAAGGTGGACCAAAATGGGTCCAAAAAGGGGGAAAGGAGTAAAAAAATAACTCGCGCAACGTCGGGTACAATCTGCTAGTATTTTATAAAAATATAAATATTTTATAATAAATATAAATTTTAAAAAAATATAAAGATATCATGTTTATTTTACACATTTTTTATATACATATATTTTAAGTTGTTGAAACTTCTTCTGTGATATTAATATAAAGTTTTTAGTGCTTAATTTTTGAAAAAATAATATAACCCTGAGGGCTATTAAACTAATATTTGTTTTACACAATTTAAAAACACCAGTGAAAATATTTTTGCAATTACCTTTAATATGGTACATCAAAAGATTAGATCCATTGGCCCATTAAGGACCGGGAATTACCTTTTATTAGAGCCACATCATGGCTATGATTGCTCTTCAAAATCAGAAAATATAAACCTATATGTTTCATGCGTATTAAGCGTTCTCTTCGTCTGACAACGGAGAGGTTGCGCCCGCGTCAATATCAATGCCGTCGAAGAATTCCCCCAGCCAGCTTAGAATTGGACTTCTTGCTGGATGAGGAATGTCGAGAAGAATGACTGGCGAGTGCATATTCGCAGAAGCCTTAGAGGTAGACGGAGCCTCGGTAGAAAGTGCCAGGGCAGGAGCTTTCGAGGTAGGAGTAGCTACATTTTTGACAGGTGCCTGCCTAGAGAGGGGTGTGCGTCCACCGGTTACAGTGGATGCTTTGCGCTCGCCAACTTGAGTTAGCGCTGGTTTGTGTCTTGGGTTGGGTTGGCAGGTTGAATTCACTGCAGAGGGACCCCACTCAAAGCCGCTATCCGTGCCCGCAAAGTGTAGTTACCCATAAGTGGTCCCGTGGTTATCTATGCAAGCAGGGAGGCCACGCGAGGGTTTGCACCAGCCCTTATGAGGGCAGGTGCTCAGAGCTAGACCGGGTACTAATCGGGAGTCTTCACAATCGAACCTACATCAGCAACTTAACGACGAGGAACATACTTTGAGGCCTATCAGGGTTTTAACGGGACGAGGGCAGCTGTAGCCCTAGCCTGAAGTCGATCACACAGCGGGTTTCACCCTGGTGCTACTGTACATACACAACTAGGTCCAAAAAGCTGCAACCACCAGCTCATGGCAATCAAATCAGAAACAGGGGAGGAGAGAGAGTTGTGAGAAGAAAGAAAAGGGTCGTGCCAAAGGGAGGTCAATCATAGTTACCCCGACTGAGAGGGAGGTGCTTAGTGACCAGTCTAGATCCGTAGTGTTCTGTTGAAGAGCAGGGCCACCTCTATCAGGATGTGACGATGTCACGCACAAACGATTTTGATAGTGTAGAGGCTGGAGACTCCGAGGGAGCTATGATCGCATATACCGATCTTGCGAAAACCGGTAGGCATGATCCTGACTCAAACAGATGGCACAGTACTTATAGATCGTCATAATCTGCTTTAGAGGACCTTTTGCAAAATCGTAACAGGTGATTCTTCAACCAGACGCGAGATACCGTTTTCTTATTATCACCCTGCTGGTACTTTTTCTCAGAAATCACTTCGGAAAATATACTAGTTTCACAACCGGTCGAGTAATTGTTCCACGTGAAGTCTTCAAATCCACATGACCATCGATACTCGAATTTAAAATCAATATGCGACTTAGGCGCCATTATCTAACTCTGAGTCATTCCCCTATGGATAGTACAAGTTCTACGACAGTCTTTATTAAATTTTTAGACCTGCGCATGTAGAATTCCCTTCTCAAGACTCTTAGCATCAACTTGTTTCCACATGCAAAGTTATCTTATGGATAAAATCCATTAGGTTAGGTTAGAGGATGTGTACTTGCCAACTATGACAAGTACAGTACCCGGAGGTCGAATTGACCCATTGTACAACATTCTAGCTTCTCACACCGCTCGTGTTGTGTGCGTTAATTTTATACATGAGTGGCGGGACCTACAGTTTAAAGTCGACTACGAACGATAGATATTTTTTTGAGAAGCTTTTCATGGCAGTTTTTACTCTCAGAGTTTTTGCTAGAAATCTGCTGAGAGGAAGTCGCCGAAGAAATATTTTCATATTTTCGTTTTGATGTCTAACCTGGAATTCGAACTCGGGCCTTGCGTCTAATAAGCCAATACACTACCTACTAGACCACTGAGACTTAAAATCCATTAACAGATAAGAGAATCTTTTTTTTTCTTTAATTTTATTTGCAATTTATCCTTCAATAATAAGCAAATTTACTAAAAATATTACAAAAGAGCGTTGGTTTAAACCCCATTATGTTTAAAACATATCTTAACAAGTTAACAAATAATTAACTTAGTGTTTCTTAAAATAGATAATAATACAGTTATTTATTTTAAAATTAAGGCTATTGACCTCATCACTGTTATCTAGTAGGTTTATTGCAAGGACGTTCGAAGGACGAATCTCCACTAACTAAAAGCGAATTACTAAGTTTTAGGCAGAATTTTTGAAATTTAATGTTCTGCCCAGCGTTGCCACGACCAAAAAAGTTTTGTAACCAAAATTAAAATAAAAAATAACCTAATAAGGATAAAAATAACAGAATTTTTTTTTTTTATAAATGTATTTGTTTTTAATAAATTTAAGGTTAAATGCAAAAATGTTATTTTTTTGTGTAATTAAACTACAAATAATAAATTAAGGTTTTTATTTACATGCAGTGTCAGAGACCTGCGCCGAGCAAATTTGTCGGCGGCGGCGGCTAAAGCTGAAAAGTTTCGGCGGCGGCTTTAAGTCGGCTGTCAGCCGAAATTTGGTAAAGTTTCAGCGGCGCCTTTATTTCGACTGTGATCCGAAATGACATAAGTAAAATGGCTTTCATATATACCATAAAACTTGGTTGCTCCACTATGTTAAAGGGCCATAGATCTCTGCAGCACATTTGCACAAGCAGACGCGCATTAGCAAATTTTTCGGAATCTTCACTTTTAGAACTTCTTGGTAATATGAATTTTGATTTGGCATTGGAATTTTAAAATTTTTTCGATTTTACATCAATACCATGAGCACGTAAATGGTTACAGAGGTTTGATGTCGATGTAGAAACTCCAAACCTGAAATTATTTCGCATTTTATAACACTTACAAAAAACAACTTTTAGAAATGAATATTCCAAATAAAATTTCCCAAAAAATTTGGCAAAAAGCTAATTGAAATAGAAGTTTCATTATTGTTGTGGGAAAATCACCTCTCAATTTTCTTTAAATTTAATTCCTGGATAGAAGTATTATATGTACCTACCCCTTTAAACGCATAAGGGGCTTATCAAAGCAAACTTTACACATGTGATACTTTTTAGCACAGGATTATTTCCAATATTCAATTGACAAAAATGGTGCCAAACTATTGACCCTGCTGAAGATTTTTTGTTTAAAAGGATTTGGGCTTTTTAATTTTTGTTTTGATGGCTAGTAATTTTTCGTATTCGTTTATATCATTGTCAATACCATTAAAAATAGCAAGGTCGTCATCGGAATCAGATGAATTTAACTCATTTAAATTTTGAATAAAATTTGTAATTTTTTGGGTCTCCATTTTAATTTTTTATGTCTTTTAAAAAAATTTAACGTTAAGTTAAAAGTGTTACCCTATTCACCAAAAAACAAGAAAAGGTGTACAAAATTACCATATCAAGAAATTAAATATTTTTACTATTAATATATCAAAAAAAGGAAGAAAAAAATTCAATAATGTATTTGAGTAAAGTAAAACAAAATATATAAATATCATATTTTATAATATTAAAAACATATTTTATATATTCTTACATACAAAAAACGGCGGCTGAATTTAAGCCGATTAAGCCGAATAAATTTTCGGCGGCGGCGGCTTTTGAATTTTATCGGCGGCTCGGCTTAGCCGGCTGTCAGCCGATCGGCGCAGGTCTCTGTGCAGTGTACGCGCGAGAATGTGAACACCGCATTATATGGCGACCGCTTAAAGTGAACACTTTTTTTGCTTCATTGACTACTCTAAAAGATGAAAAAAAGTAAAAAGTCCTATAATTTGAACAAATTTTTTTTTGTAATTTGAAACTTTAAAATTCTGTGTTTATTTAGGATGTTTTAGGATTAGGATTCTCGCCCGTTTTAGGTGTACATATACATATATGAATGTTTGTGTTAGTACATCTGCTTGAATATTTATTTAGATATTGTGAAGTAAGTTTGAGAAGATTAAATTATAAAAAAATTCATAAATAATGATTTTTGTTTAAAAATTTAAATAAATTGATTTCTGTTATAAAATACTAGGTATTCGGAAATGTGAACAATTCGCAAAAGTGGACAACGCCAGTTTTAATTAGTTCACATTAGCCCGCGAGCACTGTTTTGCATTAAATTTTTTTTTATTTTAGTTAAACATTGCAAAAAACTCTTAAAGAAATAAAACGCTTTACTAATGATTGCAAAGCTTGTAATGCAAATTTTCAAATAAAAAATAACCAAAATGAAGAAAAAATAAATAGACATTATAAAAAAAATTACCAAATTTGGTTAAAATTAACCAAAACGACAACGCTGACTACGCCGTGGTGGAAAATATACGGTGTTAATATCAATTTTGTTGCTTTTAAGTCGAATACCAGCAGGTTGTAAATAGGGTTTCTTGAAGACATCTAGAATATCATAATGTATATTTAATTTCACTAATATAGCTGATTCACCACGACACCTGGATGATTACAACATATGAGGTCAAAACCATTGATTATAAAAAGTTTTTTTTTTTGTTAATATGCGTTTCTGGTATTAAAAATATGTCAATGTAGTTTAAGGACTGTATTGGCTGAAGGACCAAAGCCAATACCCTAGAGGAATATTGGAAAAGGACTGGCCAAAACAAGGAGATTACCGAAAATACCCAAAGCATCGAATCCAAAAAGGAGAGGAGCGTACAACACAAAGATGGGAACACAAAAACTCATCCTCCTAAGAATAATAAATACCGAAAACCCTCCGCAATGGGACGAGGCCACCAGGCTCTGGGAGAAAGTAGATAAAATTTATCAAATTACACCGCATTGTAAAATAAAATAATTTGTTTAGTTTAGTGGAACGTTCCAGCTGTCCCTATAATCCAGAACTGCTCTAGGAAACTGCTCTAGGAAACTTAGGATTACCCAAAAATTTTATTAAAATAAATTTAAGTAATTACATTAAAGTTTAAGTGAGATGAAATTTTTAAATAGGATATTTAATAATTAAGAAAATAATAAAGCAAAAAAAAAATTTTTAAAATGATAAAAAGGGATGTTGCAAAGTAACACAAATAAAATGAACATGCACGATCATGCTTCTATTTTGGTATACGATGTTATTTTTACAAGAAAACGATCGTGCAGGTGTACATCCTATATAAAAAAAAATTTTACACATGTGTTCATTCCTTTCTTATCAGTTTAAAATTAAAGATCCTTCCAACACAACAACAACACGTGCAACTATACCCAAAAAAATAAAATGAGAATAAACAAAAGCATAACATTGTAATCCTGACTGAAGGGTTGTAATGGCCAATTATATACAGTAGCGAGCACAAAAAATGCAACACTGTGCCATATGATCTTTAATAAGATCTGTTTCAAAATAACGGTAACTAATTTGTCTATTTTCTTTTGCTTTTTCAATTATAAGTTTTCAAAGTAACCACAGTTTATTCCAAATTCTGCTTTAAAAAGTTAAATATTTTTGAATTAGTGAAAAAAGTGCAAATTTTTAGCGAGCAAAAAAAAATGCAACATAATAAAAAAATAGTTAAAGTAAGTTATTTATTTAATTATAATTGAAAATTTCTTAAATAAGTTATACAACATGTGTTTTGTTATAGAAGCAGCTGACAGCAAAACTGCAATCATTAAAGCCTTAGAAGAAGGAAAATCCATGCGTGAAGTTGGACACCTCTTTGGTGTAAATCAATCAACCGTATGTCGGATTAAATCTCGATTTTCCTTGAGAAATAGTGTGGAAAGGAAACCAGGTAGTGGTAATCCTCGAAAAACTACCTCTCGCCAAGACCGCCAGATGATTGCACTGGTTAAAAAAGATCCACGAAAGACCACAGTGGACGTTGCTAATTTCGCAAATGGGAGTCTCCATAGGTGTTCACACTGTTCGCCGTAGGTTGAAAGAGGCTAATTTGCATGCGAGACGACCCGCAAAGAAACCTCTCATCAGTGCAATCAATAAAAAGAAGCGCCTGGAATTTGCAAAACGTTACAAGGATTGGTCAAATGAACAATGGGTAAAGTCTTGTGGAGCGATGAAAGCAAATTTAATTTGTTTGGCTCTGATGGGATAAATTTTGTTCGAAGACCGCCTGGACAGAGATATTCTCCAAGATATCAAATTCCAACCGTAAAACATCATGGTGGATCAATAATGGTGTGGGGTAAGGAACGATATGTTTAAAAAAAATTATTGATTTTACGTCACGTATTTACAGGTGCGTTTTCCCGTGATGGGGTAGGTCCCTTAACTCAAATCGAAGGAAAAATTGACACCAAGAAGTACTGTGAAATCCTTGGAGAACACATGCCTCCTCATCTGCGGGAAAAAATGCCTCCTGGTAGCATATTCCAACAGGATAACGATCCAAAGCTCTCAAGTCGCTTAGATCGAAACTTTTTAAGCGACAATGATGTCAATGTTTTGGATTGGCCATCACAGTCTCCCGATCTAAACCCAATAGAAAATCTATGGGAGCTATTAGATCGGGAAGTTAAGAGGAAACATCCGTCAAATAAGAGGCAATTAGAAGAAATTTTGAAAAGTGAATGGGAGAAAATATCCATTAACACATTAATAGCTTTAGTCGACTCTATGCCTTCTAGGTTGCAAGAAGTCATAAAAAATAAGGGCTTTTTGTAAGAATTACTATTTAATTTAAATAAACACATTAAAATTTATGCTGTTGCATTTTTATTGCTACCATGAAATTCGCACTCTTTTTAATAAATGACAAAATAATATATCATTAATTAAAAATATTTACATAATGTTATTGATAATACGCTACTGTATGTATAACATTGTATAAGTCGACAACATGAGTTTCCGGTGCCCTATATCACGAGGAAACGTGCACGCACTCATTGTGTCCGTCCAGTTCGTTTGAAAAGCAATACAAGTTAAAAGAACAAGAAGAAGCAGGCATGATCCCTTTTCTATTTCTCCAAATCACACAAAAATAAAAAACAAAATTAAAATTAAAGATCCACAAAACACAACAACAACAACACGTACAACTATATTTATTTCTTCAACAATACCTACCAACGTACTCACTTTCATTCAAAGGATTGTCAACCACGCATTTTAAAAATGTTACACACGCTCATCCAGTCCGTCCAGTCATTCGTTTGAAAAGCAATACAAGTAACATGAACAAGAAGAAGCAGGCATGTTCCAAAATTTGTATGGAAAAAGTGCCTCAGAAGCGACATAAACTACTACTAAAGTAGAATAATAAATATATTAGCTAAAAAGGGTTTAGAAATAAGAATACCAAATACACTTTACGAGGAAGTAATATTTAAATTAGAAAAATAAAATCCAGAGACAGGAGAAGTCCTAATGGTATTATTTGAGAAGGAAGAAAATTTAAATACTCTTACAAAAATGACGCATATAGTGGTAGAATTTTTAAACACAACTTCAAAGCTTATTCCAGATTTTGACGGAAAATCTGAAAATTTTCGTTATTTTCTAGACTTGTTATTGGTGGACTCAACAAAGGGCGCTCATGAATTCGTCGCGGTATCCCTTATTAAAACCAAATTGAAAGGAAATACCAGAAATTTACTGGGTAATGAGGCAACTATTGCTAAAATTATAATAAATGCCTCTGTGAAGGGTGAATCGGTCGAGGTATTATCAGAAAAATAATGAAAGTAAAGCAGGGCGGTAAAACTATAAATACTAACAGCAGCGAAGTTGAAAATTTAACAAAATCTTTAGAAAATGCTTATTTATCGGATGGTTTATCATCCGAGATAGTGAGCAAATACTTTCTAAAGGTCGCAGTAAAAACTTTAAACAAAAACTGTTCAATTGATAAAGTAAAACTTATTGTGGAAGCAGGTCAATTCAACAGCTTAATGAGGCTATTAGTAAATTCGTAGATAGTTGCACTGAAGCAATTGGACAATCAAGATAACTACCGCAGAAATAGCACAACAATAATAACAAAAATTTCGGAAACAGACACCAACAAGGGTTAAGGACGTTAGGACGACAGGATGCAACAATAATGTAGCGGAAAACTCCGAAACCGCCCCTAAGATAAATTTATTACAGCATAAGGTATACAACTCAGCTTAAGCTTTTTCATAAACGTAGGAATTGATAACACTAACAGCATAATAACATTCCTATAGGACAGGGACAAATGCAATCAATGGGATTGCAATTCTTTCACATAAGATTTAATAATTTCTTAGCACCACATTACTTTCTAGTGCTACGGAATAATTTTCCCATACTCTGTGATGGAATCATTGGTATGGATTTTATCAAAAGATATAAGTGTGTATTGGATTTTAATAAGGAAAATGATCACCTTGTTTTACGTCCACCTAATTTATCACATGCAGATACCACGTAGAGATACCAATTACGAATAATTACAATGAAATAACATTGCCACCAAGATCACAAGTGATTCGGTAAATTAAATTCTTAAACCATAATAATAATTCATACCAAATCAGGAAATAGCAACAGGCATTTTTGTACCAAATATCATAGTATATTCAAACAGAGCATTTATTCGTTTCTTAAACACTAATGACAACATTGTAACTATTAAAAACAATAATATAAAAAGAGAAAACCTGATTGATTATGAGATAATTACACAAAATTTAAACAACAGTAAGCAAAGAAAATTTAAAATTATGAATATTTTAAAGAGAAACTATCCTAAACAATTCCATTCCACTTTAACCAAACTTTGTACCGAGTACAGTGAAGTTTTCGCTTTGGAAACAGAACCAATAACCACTAATATTTTTTATGAACAAAGGTTGAGGGTAAAGGATAAACAACCAGTATAATTTAAAAAACTATCGTATAGCACAATCACATAAGAAAGAGATATACAAACAGGTTAAATAACTGGTGGATGATAATATAATTAAGCCGTAATTCTATTGGTGCCAAGGAAGTCACTTCCGGGTTCAGGTAAAAAGAGATGGCGACTTGTTATAGACCATAGGCAAATAAATAAAAAATTAATACCAGACAAATTCCCATTGCCTAGAATAGATGAGATTTTAGACCAACTTGACAGAGCAAAATATTTTTCAGCTTGGATTTAATGTCCGGTTTTCACCAGATCGGATTGAAAAGAACTCTAGAGATTTAACATCGTTTTCCACAAATAATGGTTCCTATATATTCACAATACTTCCCTTTGTTTTAAAAATAACGCAGAATTCCTTTCAGAAAATGATGACACGTGCTTTTAGCGGCTTAAAGCCAGATCTGGCACATCTCTACATGGATGACCTGGTCGTATTAGGATGTTCCGTGAAATATATGCTTTCCAATTTGAAAGACGTCTTCAATTTGTGTCGCAAATTTAATCTGAAGCTGCACCCTGAAAAATGTTCAATCTTCATGCGAGCGGTAATCTACCTTGGTCATAAGTGTACTGATGAAGGAATACTTCCAGATGATAACAAATATTCGGTAATCAAAAACTACTACTAACTACGCGAATAGTGCCAAAAGATTTATCACCTTTTCTAATTACTTCTGAAGGTTTATAAAAAATTTTTCGCCACCTTACACGATTGTCCAGAAAAGGTTGCCATTCGAATGGACAAGTGATTGCGAATTGGCGTTTAGATACTTATAGAAGGCATTAATGAGACCAACTTTGCTTCAGTATTCTGATTTTACAAAGGAATTCTGCATAACAACGGACGCAAGTAAACATGCATGCGGTGCCGTTTTGACTAAAAAACATGAAGGTAAACACTTACCAGTGGCTTATGCCTCTAAGAAATTTAGGAAGGGAAAAAGCAACAAATCTACCATTACCAGGAATGATGGTACAAAATGTTGTTTCTTTATAGAATTTTGTGAATATCTTCGTTTAGGGGCCGACGAATGATATTTAACCCATCAGAGGGAAATAAGTTAAACTTTGATTCTTTAGTCCACAAAATTTTGGCCATTGCTCTTTTGATTAATGCAGATACCGTCTAGCAAAGGCAAGCCGTTTTTTCTTTTTAACTTTCCATATAAGTGACTTCTTGGTTGGTCTTCTAGCTCATAAATTGTCCTCTCTAAATCGGTTTCTGGCTGTGTGGGCGCCAATAGAAACCACTAATTGGTCGTTTGCCTTCTTCCAAAGCCATTATAATTGCGATATTTGCAATCTGCTGACAGATGTTTGGATAACGGATTAAGTTTCGAGAATCGATTGAATATCATACGATATGGCGTTGCATTTTTTGTGCTCAGGCCGTCAATACATTACCCAGCGGATTTTTTTTGCCCATAGATCTTCCAACTGAGACCAATGACAATGTAGTTGCGACTAATCCAAAGTCTATATTCAGTTTCCACTCACATTTACTCTACCGACAATGTAAGCGAAGGTCGGATGGGTCCAACTCTACCGACGATGTAAGCGAAGGACGGATGGGTCCAACTCCACCGACATTTTAAGCGAAGCTCGGATGGGTCCAATATTACACTGATTCAAAGGTTAACTAGATGTGTATGTATGTCTAAAATTTCTTTTACTGAAGCTGAACATTTCTTTTAATATATAAAACCCAAAACAACACTTACTATTTTGAATTTATACGTACTTATTTTATTTAATTAATTATTTATTTTTAATACCACAATCACGGTTAAACCTATTTCTATATGAAATTTTACATTAAAAGAATGCTAGTTGTATGCTTCTAACCAATTTTATTTTATGTTTTCCTATTGACAGAATAGTATACATTTGCAGGAGTTTCAAATTGTAATAACCTGCGGACTGCTAGGATCAGTGTTGCCCTTTTTTGGTGCTGTTCAATGTGTAGATTTTTCCGGTTTTGGTTATGTATTTCTCTTATAAAAAGAGCTTTTGTTTTTGTTATATTCAAACGCACGCGTGAACGGTTAGAATTGAACTGCCTGTTTTATTCAATGTTCTCTTAAAACTATTGTGAATTAACACTTAAAGCTAATAATATAGTTGTAATATAATGTAGTAAATGGTTGCAATATTTATTATGTTCTAAAATTAAAAGGTTGATTCTAATATATTACATTACTCCACCCCAAAATTCAAAAGATAATAAAATTAAAATTATAGATTTCATAAATTCATTTACAGTTAACTCGAGGTTGAAGGAATACTAAAATTAAGATTATAAATAAATATTTTAAAAATTTCATTATTATTTCCGAAAATCATCTGACATAAAACGGAATACTTCTCTACGATTTCCAGCTGATTTGCGAACATGAACACTCTGTTGCTGATTTCTGTTTGTTTCCTGCAGGGATGAATTTGGTTCCAAGCATGCTGCTTCACTTGTTGTTGGATTTGTTGATTGCTGCAATTCTATTGTTGTACTGGTTGCTGTGTCTAATGATTGTTGCTTTATAAAAGACTGCGATGCTGTTGGTTGTTGTGGTGTTGAATTTTGTGGCTCTGTTGATTGATATGCTGTTGTTGAAGGATGTATTTTCAAAGATGTACTCGATTGTGAATCTCTATAGTTGTCTGGAGGGATCAGTTCTATGGTAGACTTGTAGAAAGGTTTAATTTGGTTCATATGTCGCCTACATGTGCCTTTTTCCGTGCTTATTACAAAAATAACCTTGCCGATTTTATTGCGAATAATGCCTTTTAACCACTTTTTCTCCTTGCCAAAATTTTTAAAATAAACGGTTTGAAGAATTCCGTTGAACAGGTTTACTTGTAGGTTCTAATAACTGTGACCAAATAGTTCCAACAGGTCTAACTCTTAAAAGTTCTGCGGGAGATTTACCTTCGGCGTTTGGCATAAAACGATAAGTAGTAAGTAATTTCCGAACGGCATCTTTAACTGGCATATTGTCTTCTACGTTTTTTCGTACGGCGGTTTTAAATGTACGAACGAAACGTTCAGCTAACCCATTAGAAGCATTAGAAGGGTAAAATGGCGTTGTAGTGATGTGCTGGATGCCAAGGTTTGAACAAAATTTTTCAAATTCTTCAGACGTGAGTTGAGTGCCATTGTCACTGATAATAGTATTGGGTATTCTCTCAATGGAAAAAATTGTAGTTAGCGCCGATATAGTGCCTCCTGTTGTCGTATTTTTCATTGATGTAATGTAGGGAAATTGAGAATATGCATCAACACAAACGAGCCACAGAGAATTAAAAACGGTCCCGCAAAATCTATATGCACTCTATCCCATGGTTTTGCCGACTTTGGCCAACTTTCATATGATCTAGGAGGAGACTGATTATGAATCTTACATATTTCACACATTGATGCTAATATTTCGATGTCCTTATCTATAGATAGTATATAATATATATGCCATCATATTTTCTGCCTTGCGAGTTGTTTGATTTTGACAACTCCCCAATGTCCATTATGTAAAAGATTTAGCATTTGTTGTTTAAGTAAGCCGTTATAAATTGTTAAGTTGTCTCTTCGATCGAAAAAAGGTTTCAGACACTGTTGATCTAAACCAACCTTATTTGGCCAACCATTTTTAACAAAATAAAAAACTGTGTTTTATCAAGTTTGGAATATTTAAAAATATTCCCTCTCATAGGAAAATTATCAAAAGATATGAAATAGCATGATTCTTCTTTATGAAAGTTTTCGTCCGTTCCAGTTGGCAGACGTGATAATGTATCTGCATTAGCGTGATCAGAAGTTTTTCTATATTTTATCTCAAAATTGTATGCCATGAGCGTGATAGCCCAACGTTGAATACGTTGTGCAGCCATTGTAGGTAATTGCTTATTTGGATTAAAATTGCTTACCAAAGGTTTATGATCGGTTAACAATATAAATTTGCGACCATATAAAAATTGATGAAAGCGCTTAACACCGAAGACTATAGCAAGACCTTCTTTTTCAATCTGGCTGTAATTTTGTTGATGTCTGTCAAGTGTCTTTGATGCAAAGGCAATTGGCCTTTCAGAACCGTCCTCATAAATGTGGGAAATGACAGCACTCACACCGAACGGTGATGCATCGGTAGCAAGAACTAAAGGTAAATTATCTTGAAAATGAGCAAGTTGCGTTGCATTAACAATGTGCGATTTTAGCTGATCAAACGAAACTTGTTGATCTTTCCCCTAGCGAAATTTAATGTTTCTTCTGCGTAATATGTTTAATGGCGCTGCAATAGTTGAAAAATTTGGGACAAAATTGTGGTAATAATTAATCTTCCCCATAAAGGTTTTTGACGGCAAGGACACCGGATTCGTCTGGTGATATTCCGCCCGCACTAATTCTACGGCCTAAGTATGTAATTTCCTCTTGCAAAAACATACACTTTTCTTCCTTACGGTGAATGCCGTTAGATAATAATATTAAAAATACCTGTTCAAGGCGTTGAAAATGCTGTTCTAAAGTTGGTGCTGATATTATGATATCATCCAAATAACTTGCACATCCTTTTATGCCATGTAGAAGTTGCTCGATGTATTTTTGAAATATTGCTGGCGCGCTGGCGATACCGTAGGGTAACCGTTGATATTGGAAAAGTCCGAGAGGTGTATTAATTACCATTATTTGTTTTGAGTTGTCGTCCAACTCCATTTGAAGGTAGGCGTCCTTCAAATCAATTTTCGAAAAATATTTCCCGTCACGAATTGTATGGAATAAATTTTCACGCGTTGGCAGCGGATATTGCTCTATGTCAATCTGGGAATTCACAGCTACTTCCAAATTACCGCAAATACGTATACAGTTATTTGGTTTCTTAGCTATAATTATGGGTGAAGCCCAATCACTAAATTTCACCGGAAATTCTTTGTTCGATAAGTCTTTCTATTTCCGCTTTAAATTGAGGCATTTGTGCGAACGGATCGAAAAAATTTTGGCTGAGCATCTGCCTTTAAATGTACACTTGCTTTAAAGTTCTTGACCTTACCGAGTGATGGTTTAAATACGTTGCGATATTTTTCACGCAGCTCGTTAACATAATTTTTGTGGTTTTCCGAAACCGAATTTATTTGTTTTATCTGAAAACCAAACGTTTTAAAAAGGTCGTAACCAAATAAATTTTCACCTTTCCTGGTATTTATCACGATTAATGCGACTTTTTTCTCACAATTACCACATTTCATATTTGTATGTAATTCACCAAGCACTGGTATTATTTTTCTGCCAAAACCATATAATACTCTTCTTGTTTTAATTAATTTAGGTTTATTTAATCGATCATGTTTTTAAATTAATTATTGAAATTGATGCATCCGAGTCCATTTGAAATTTAATTTTTTCATTTCTTATTTCAGTATAAATTACACTCTTTGAATTCTCTGTTTTGACTTTTCCCGTGACATCATATATTGTTTCGATAATATCAATGTTATTATTTTGCTTATTATTTTTAAACACTTTTGTATTTTTCTGTCCCTTTTTATCACATTTATTGCAAATTGCGTTTTTAAATTTACAGTCCTCTCTTTTGTGCGAAATAAAACATCCCGAACACGATTTGTATTTTTCGTTTTCTTTTACAGATTTCTGTTTTTTCTCTTTTACAAATAACGGCTTTTTCTTCACAAAGTTTATGTCTATTGTTTTTTTACTGGCAATTTCTTTAATAGCACTAACGGTTCTTGTTGTTGCTTCGTACGACTCTGCTATCAGCAAGACATCTGCAAGTGTTGCATTCTGCTTTTGTAACGCGGCAGAGCGAACTGAGTCTTGAGGGGTGTTTACTATTATATGATCTCGTATCATATCATCAACGAAGCTGTTGGCACATGTGGTCGAACTGCAAACAAATTTGCAGGCTCTGGCTAAATCACGAAGGTCTGCTACCCATTCTTTATATGCCTGTGTACTTTTCATTTGCCTTTTGAAGAATTCATATCGTGCTGCTACGATGTGTTGGCTAACTGTATAATGCTGTGACAATTTTTCTGTTAGCTGTACGTATGTATGACTCTCAAGCCTTTGTACACCAAATAAATTTTTCAGTAGATCAAAAACTTCGGCACCGCACCAGGATAGAAAAAATGATTTTTGTTTATAGAAATGAATTAATTAGTAAGACTAAAATTTTATTTTGTTATTTTTTGTTTCTTTTCTTACTATGTTGTATTAATTATAATTTATATTAAAAAAAAAAATAAAAAAAAACTGTGAGTATAATTTTGGTTATATTTTTTCTTATTTGGTGATTTTTCCACAAATGTTGATTACAACATATTTTTTTGTGGTAACACTGACCAGAATAAGTGATTTCAGAAAAATAAATAAAAAAGTGGTTAAACAACAAAAACACACGATGATAACAACGCATTGTTACGCTCTTGGTGTCTATTTCCTTTCCTTCTATCTTTCCCCCTGCGTCATGAAATATTTTTGAAAAACGCACATTTTTCATACTTTATTTTCTTTTATAGAACTTACCGATCGTATGGACGTGTGTCCGCAGATATAATCGCAAAACAGTGGAAATATGGTGTAAATCTAAACTTGAAACCCAATAACTATACTTTGTTGTTGTGCTGGTTCGTTTTTAATTACTCTTTTTTTTATTTTAAAGAAAAATGCGTTTGGTTTTGTTTAAATTCAATTTGTGTTTTTATTTTAGCTTTTTTACATTTTTTTGTTTTGAATTAACTTTGTGTCTTTATTTTATGTTTTTTGTGTTTTTACTTAAATTTAATTTGTGTCTTTATTTTATGTATTGTTTTATTTGCAAATCTGTTTTATCTCTAAATTGTCCACACTTTAATTTTATTGTATTAATTTTAGTTCACAGAATTGTTTTTGTTTAATTTTGTTATGTTGAGTTCTTATGTATTTTATGTTTTACAAAAAATAATGTCACACTTGCCTTATTTGGTTGAATACCGAAACTAGAGTTTATGCAAAAAATGCTTTAATGTTAAGTAGTAATGAAAAAGAATATTGAAAGGGATGCAAAACTATGCAAAGATCAAAAATATGAAAAAAAAGAACCGCTAACTAATATTTGACAGGGTGTTCCCTTGTATGATGTTTAATCGTTAAACATATACTATATATTGAATGTGTGCGTTTCTATGCATCTTGGAGGTAAAACGATTTGTGCGTGTTTAATACCACAATTTGTGTTAAAAAATTTAATAACTTTTGATTTTTTTTATTATTATATTTTGCACTCAAATTGCAAGAATAGGACAATAAAACAAACATCAGCTGTGTTACTCCAACAAAATACTGGTAATTAACAGTACCTGGTGAATTGCAATTTGAAACGTTCGTTTAGTTGGGTGGTGGTTGTATTAGCTACACATTTATTGTTTCAGCTAATTTCCACAACATAAAATACCCAATAGGCAATGGAGACGACAGATTAAGATAAAGACGATAGACTTCGCAACAGCCTCAGAACTTTCAGAATAATCAAGGTAAAGAGTTGGAAAAGAGCAATAATGAGTTAATTCAACGTGTCAAAATATAAAACAGAACAATTTTAGAAATTAATTCTGAGAATATTAATTCAGGTACAGAAAAATCCGCTCCAAATTCAAATGATATAGGCTTCGAAACGGATGAAGAAGAACTTATCTGAGAAATAGACTGGATACTTCAAAAGAACAAGAAGAAGCAAATTAAGGAAAGGAAAACTGGAGTTAACATCAAACGGACAGATGGAGATGTTAACTTACATCAACAAACAAAAACACAACGTACAGTTGGATCTTTCGAAAGTTGCGGTACACCTCAAAGCAGCAACGTTCGAAACACTGCTAGAAATGATAAGGAAAATCAGAAGAACCTTTGAACATATTCTTAATACAATTGTACAAGTGAAACTAGTGAAGTAACAAAGATTAGTCCCACAATGCAGAAATTGTCAATCGTTTGGACATACGAAAAATGATTGTAATAAACAATCGCGTTGTGTGAAATGTGCTGGAAAATACCCTTGAATGTAATCGCAAAATTAGTCAACCAAAATGTTCCAATTGCGATGGTCCACACCCAGCAACATATCAGGGTTGCATTGTAGTTAAGGAGTTTAAAAAACGACGTAATAATAATTTGAAATCCCGTACTATACCAAGTGGAGAAATGTATGAAATTTTCAACTCAAATCGGTTAATTGATGGTAACGACCACCAAACCAATAAAGGTAGAGGGCCACAAAACTTGAGAGGATTGAACAGTCCATTTAAGCAAACTGGTCAGCAGGACAAAGTAGATTAACATTCATCTAATGCATCTGTTCTAAAAAAGCGAAATAATGCCTCGACAAGCAACGGGGCGTTGTCACAAATTTTAAGTAAATTAAATAGACAGGAAGAGTTTTTCAGAATTATATAATATTATTACAGACATAATAATAATATTATTATAGCGATAATAATGTTATAGATAACGAAACAAGATTAAAATTTAAATGGAGTTCAAAATTATGTTATGGAATTCTAATGGCCTAATGAAGAATCAAAGAGAGCAAGAAGTAGTTCTGAATAATGAAAAAATTGATGTGTACCTTATCTGCGAAAACCATTTTACTAGAGAATCTCATATAATATTAAAAAATTATGAAGTATATCACACAATTCATCCCCAAAATACAGCTAGGGGAGAAAGTGCAATTATAATAAGTATAAACAATTCGACTAATATAATTCACTGAAACTGCTGCCAACGCCCGTGTACTACCCTCCGCGTCACTCAATTAAGTCAGTTGATTATAAAAATGTTATAGCAAAACATGATTCGAGGTTCATCGTGGGTGGAGACTTTAATGTTAAAAATACTTTACTGATCCCGTTTGAACACACTTAAGGGAAAGGAACTATATACGGCAATTTTGGAAGCCGGTTGTGAAGTTGTGTCAATTTATTGGCCAACAGCCAGTAGTACACCTGATCTTATAGATTTCTTTATAATAAATAAGATATCGAAGTCGTGTTTCAAGTCGGAAAATTGATTTGATCTTAAGGTTATCTATAGGACAAAGTCTCCTTTTTTTTAGCGATTGACAATATTTTCAGACTGTGCCGCAAAATTCAAACAAATGAACCAAAAACAACAAAGGAAATTGAGGAAGACGTTGAGTTTGTTACAAACCTAATTCAAAGTACTGCATGGGAAAACACCACAAATCCTCCTGATAAACAACACGTGTTTTATACCCTGCTTATAATTATAAGGGAGATGATAAAAAGTAAAAGAAGGTTGAAGATATGGCAACGATCTAGGTTTCTAGCTGACAAGGCAAGGCTTAATAGAATGACACACGAATTGAGGTTAGAAATCAAAAAGTAAAAGAACTCACGCTTCAATAACTATTTGCAAAGGTTGAATGACTGAAAAATATCAGACTACTCATTTTGGAAATCAACAATCTAGCTATGTTGCCGGTGTTTCTCTCTTAATACTGATCCACCATCTATTTCGCAGGAAGTCAGTAGTGTTAATGGTCAAAATGGTTACACAATACCTCAAGTTTTTGAACAAATCTATCTTAATTTAAAATTAAAGAAGTGTCCTCGATTCTACTTAATAACAACTAAAACTACCACTCATTTTCAGTGCTTCATTTTGACTGCTTTATGTACCCAAAACCGGAAAACCTCCAACTGAAGTTAAATCACATAGACCTGTATCGCTTCTGCCCATCTTATCGCCATTATATGAGAAAATATTACAAGTTCGCATCAAACGGAGAATTGAATTGAGAATTAGTTCCTAAACATTAATTTGATGTGTGTGTGTTTGATACGAATGTAATAGAAGGAACATTAGAAATTTGTACCGCTGTATTCTTGGATGTCTCATGAGCATTCGACAAAGTCAGTCATACGGGTTTATGAAGCTAAGCACACAGTTGTCAAGGGCGTACTGTACTTTATTTAAATCATGCCTGTATAGTATGTAAGTAATATCGCGTTAAATATGACGATGAATATTTCCAATTGAGGGAAATACAAGCAGGAGTACCACAAATAATATGCAAATACGGCAAAATATCTTGGTATGGCACTGGATGCGAAATTAAAATTAAAAATTAAAATTATTAATATAATAATATTAAAACCTATACGGACTAATGAATCTTAATTGTGGGGATGCACAAGCGAAAAAAATATAACTATTATTCAACGTTTTCAGAACAAAGTACTCAGATGCATCGTAAACGCACCATGGTAAATAGGCAGAAGTGATTTACGTCATGACCATGGTGTAAATGCTGTTAGAAAAGAGATTGAAAACATTGATACAAAACGTAACAACCAACTCTGAGACAACGTAAATACGGAAGTATTATCTTTTTTTTTATTTTGTAATTGATTCTAAGTCGTTTGAAGTCGCCGTGGTCTAGTAGGTAGTGTGTTGGCTCATTAGACGTTCGAGTCCCAGGCCAGACATCAAAACAAAATACAAAAATTATTTTTTTTTGTCGATTTCCTCTCAGCAGATTTCTGGCAAAAACTTTGAGTGTAAATAAAATTGCCATGAAAAGTTTCTCATAAAATCTGTCATTTGGAGTCGACTTTAAACTGTAGGTCCCGCTACTCATGTATAAAATTAACACACATAACATAAGTGGTGTGAGAAACTAGGTCAATAATCCTGACTGATGGGTTCTAATGACCAATTATGTAAATTGATTCTAAGTGTTTGAAATGCAACAACATATATTTAACACAATATACTTTTTTAATGCTTATTTTTTTTTAATTGATAGTGATTTTTAAGTAATTTTGAATTTTACTTTCAGTAGTAGATGACAAGAATGAGAAGAGAATCGACTCTCGGTTGGTAAAATAATTGAAAACCTTTCGTTATACTTACGTTTTAGCGCATTAGCCAGACTGCCACCAACACTCATCCAACCATCCTCATCTAAAAAGGGATTCAAATTCAAAAGTCTCCCTTCAACAATCTTTTCACTATTAGACAGCACCCGCTATTCTTGAGGGTACCAAGCTCTTTGAGGCACTTTTATGAATTTCCTCTCCACCTTCCGAATTTCGTGTGGAGTAACCTCCAAAGAACCAAAACTAAAACCTTCTTCACACGTAACGCTCTTGAGTAGGAAGACCACCGATTCAAAAGATCATGAAACTCCTTAAATCAAGCCAAGAAAACCATGTGACATTTCTTCTCCTCCTTAGTGTCACGTTCCTCGAGAATAGGATTACCCCATCTGTTAGTAGAACTTAACCAGGGGACCATGCCACCACAGTTCGCCCATTGCTAAATCCTGTTGCCTTATCAAATCTGCCTGATTTTTCTTAGATCGGTCACCCCTCTAACAGGCTTTTTCCATTTGTTCCGTCACCTTTGCATCTCTAGCCAAAAGTTTTCCAAAACTATGGTAGAGTACGTCTATCCATGGAACATTGACCTCGTTGCGTCAAACTTCAAATTTCAGTTAATAAGACAGAAACTGCCTTCGAAGGAGTGATCCTCGATTTAGCCAACAGCATTCTATTCGAATGGCATTCCGGGGTAAAAAATTCATCCAAACCAGACTTCTCTCTCTATTTTCTGCACGGCCATCTATGCGGTGATAATAATTGGACCTAACTATCCAGCAGGGTCGAAGAGCTTTGCTATAACCGATAATACTTCTCTTTTCGTAAAATTCTCCTTGATCTTGATTGCAGCTGTAGTGAAGAAAAACTGATAGACTTGGCATTCCATCTAACGCCAAGAGTTTTGATAAAGCTAAGGTCTTCAAAAATCATCCCTGAACGAGTGATCAGGAGGCAACCCACGTAGAATTCTCCTGTCATTTAAGGTCCACTCAACGTTCATATTGCTAAAATGAAGCACAGTTTACCCCAAACGAGACGGGTTTAATTTCGAAATCTTCTACTTCCCCACCGAATTCTCTGCGAAAAACTATTCGCTGATAATTCACTTCGTCAGGGTCCAGCGAATCCGCCGATACATCTTCTCAATGTCCCCATTAAATCACATATCGCTAAAAGCGCCATCGGAAGCCTCAGGTCGTTTTGTAAAACAGGCCCGGTAAATAAAGGGTGCGTTCGTAAATTCAGTAAATTTGTGCACCACTGTGGTAGTAATGCCAAGTTTTGTTGCTAATGCGTGATCAGCTGTTGCAATTGCTTGCACAAAATTGCACAAAAACTAAACTAAATTTGTTTTTTAGAACGTTCAGCAAATGTTCTCAAAATCAACAATAACAAATATTATTGAAAATTTAGACGGTGGATTAATAGAGTGTTTTGTACCATAGCCTTCATCAAATATGTCAAAGAATTCCCAGCAAGTCGCGTTTCGCCCCGTCTTATTATTTCTAACTTTAATTTTATATGTGATTTGCAAATTCAAAAATTTTCGGCTTATTTGTTCCTGTGTCATTTTAAAGTACGAATTGATTTTTTTAAATTTTAATAAAACTTTTCCCCACAATACTGACTTCTTCTTTCTCCCTTCCCGGAAATCCGACTCCATATCCACTCCAGTCCGTATTATTAATTTTTGTATGTTAAATTTGAAATCTTCCTCGGAAATAAAAATATAAATAATTAAAATTTTCTATAAAAATATCGGCTAAAAGTCGCCGTAGTCTAGTAGGTAGTGTGTTGACTTATTCGACGTAAAGCCAGTGTTCGAGCCCCAAGCCATATATCAAAACAAAATACAAAAAGCATTTCCTATCATTTCGCAAAAAAATCTGTCGTTCGGAGTCGACTTTAAAATGGAGGTCCCACCAATTATGTATAAATTAACACACACAACATAAGTGGTGTGCTAAACGATATATTTATATCGGTAAAATTTTATTACTTTTCCTTGCAAAATTTTCGTTTGTTTAATAGCTTTTATATCACGAAACTAGAATGTTGTCCATGAAAAGGTTTACCGCAAACTATTGCAACTAAAATCAACTGTTGCTATATTTGCAAAAATTTGTGACAGCATTGCAATTTGTCTGCAAAAAAAAAAAAAACGTTCGACGCAAGTCACTGCTGTCAAGTATTGCATTTTTGAACATTTGATTTTTATTATGCTGCACTCTTCACCAACTACTGCATTTACGAACGTATCCAAAGCGTCGTTCAAGCTCCTTCCATATGACGTTTTACTGGACGTATTGAAAACAACCCTGACCACAGCGCCTTTTCAATTTACCTTCGCCAAATAACCGAACGATTCATATTCCAATAAAACTGCATCATAGCCTATTTTAAGGAACGGGTTTCGAAGTAGTGAGGCTTCGTTTCTCAAAAATTACCTGTAGACTTTTGGACGAGCAGAGCATACATACAAGGGAATTATACTGTGGCTTAATGGGTAGTGATACTGTTACGAAAATTAAAATGGTATTACCTAGCACTTAATCGTTGTTTGAATAAAGAACACACGATTCATTCTGTTTTATGCTTTGCAAACGTATATAATTATTGGAAGTGAGATATAGAAAGTGTAACAAGAATAAGAGAATAAAATAAAGGAAATAAATTAAGGTAAAATAATGAGATTTTTTTCATTATTAGAATAGAAAAAATTGTTACGAAATATAATTGAACTGAAAAATTATTTGATTTTTTTTTTAAAAAAAGAAGAAAAATAAATCATTAGTGTGGAGTGTTACACGGATTAAATTAATTAGAACAAGTACATGGTTGCAAGATTTGAACTTTCCTACAATGGGAACAGAAAATGTCCTAATTTTATGCCTCAACGATGTCCCTCTTGACGAAAAGGAACATCTGTCCAGTCAACACTATCAACGGTTTGCAAGTGCGTCTATTGTTACTGACGATTGTGAAGATGATGAGGTAAGCCAGAAAACTTTGTCTGAAAGGGAACTCCTAAGCTCCTAAGAGAAGGATTGAAGTTTTTCAAAAAATAAAATGAGAGAGAGTACAAACTACAGAAAAAAGAAGAAAAATGGGAGAAGCAAAAAAAAGATGGCGATGCAAACGATCGAGCAGTTAATGACCGAGTTGAAAACGAAAGTACTACAAGTGAACCATCGAACGTCGAAAGAGAAGAGGTATATATAAAAGAATTGTAGCAGTTCGGTTCGTTTCCGTTGCTGAAAAATTTGTTGACTGAATACGATACCTCTGTCTCACCTGAGAAATTCGTGAGTAGTATACTTATGTACCTTCGGGATCAATTTTTCCATACAAATTTGGGATCAAGCTCATGGTTTTTTTTTTGTATGGAGTTGCTCATAGTTTTTTGTATGGGGTATATCGATCAATTTTTCCATATAAATTTGGGATCATCCCTTTAATTGTTATTTACTTTTTTTCGGTTTCATTTTAGGGTAATGCTTTTTAATGTGAGTGTGCGTGTGTGTTAAAATTTAATGTGTGTGATAAAATAATTAAATCGTTGCAGAATTGTGTGTGATCGATCTATTGAATATCTATACGCTTTGCATATAGGTGTGATTAATGTTAAAATAAAAAAATATTATTCTAAAACTTATACTAATTACATTTCTTATAAATGTAATTAAATTTTATTAAAAGTACAGTTTTTTACAATTCAATTGTTTTTATTTTTTGAAAATATTATTAGATATGTATTACTTTTTTTCAGTTTTTTACATATCTGCAAAAGAATTAAATCGTTATAGAATCTGAATATACGTGAGATTAATGTTTAAATAAAAAAATGATTAATTTGTTTTATTTTTTACAAAAGTACATTAAAAATTAAAAACATTTTCACACAGTTTATTCAAACTGTAGCCCAAACTATATGAAATATTTTTCATTATGATATTGAAATGAATCTGATAAATTCAAAGCATTTTTAAATCACAGCGTATAAGTATACAATAGATCGATCACATACAATTCTGTAACGATTTAATCATTTAGAATATCTTTTACTAACTATAAAAAAAAGGGAAGAAGAAGAATATCCTGTTGTATATATTAAGGGATATGAAGAAGTCGGATGGTTAAGAGAACTACTTGGAAAAGAAATACAAATATATATAATTAATTTAAGTTATTGGGATTGTCCGAACATGAAAACTTTGTATAAAGATAATCTAAATATAAAGATTTGTGAAAATCATAATAGTTTTAATCATACATGTGCGGAAAAGAATGTAATTTTACTTAGAAATTTTGTTAAAAAGAGAACACATTGTTAATTAATAAACCCTTTAAAGTTAATAATTTTATTTTCAGTTAATCCTTACTCTTTATACATATAATGTATAACAAAAAATTTTTACTCAAAAATGATGTTATCAGCTGAATTGGAAGAACTATTAATAAAACATAGTAATCAGATTAATAAGGAACATATAGATTTATTTATGAAACTTGTAAATGAATTTAGAATTCGTACTTATGTAAATCATCCATTTATATGTGTTGATAATATCATACATAGATCTAACTGTAAAAATACTTATTCATAATCTTTCAACATTTGTCGATGTCAAACATTCTATACACAATACTTGTTAACACTTAAGCTTTTTAATCTTTATAAACGCATTTTTAAATTTTAATCTGTTAATAACTGAAAAAAGATAAATATCTAATAATATTTTCAAAAAATATAATCATTTGAATTGTAAAAACTGTTCTTTTAATAAAATTTAACTATAATTATAAAAAAGTATTTAATATTAGTTCCAGAATAATATTTTTCTATTTTTCCCTAATAAAAATCCTAATATATATTCAGCCCAATCACGAATCAAGGAATTTCTTTCTCGACTTCAATGTGCCTTTAGGCCAGTCTACTTTGAGCCAAGTGCTTACAGATTGGCTTCCATTAATGTAACCAAATATTGAACTTGAGTTTTAGTAGTTGGTTTAGACCTACAGAAACATATAAATATCTTTTATTTATTTAAATTTAGTTGTATAAAAATTTACTTAAATTTTTAATCAAACTCCCTTGTGTTTTATAAGTGAATTTTTTAGGGGAAAATACAAACTAAAATACATTGAGAATACCTACTTTTTCCCCTTTTTAATATTTCTCTCTTCACACGGTTTAATCATGGGATTAAAATAGAGAAAAAGGAGAAGTAAAAAATTTCACGCGGAATTTTTATTCATAATAGGAGAGAAAGGAAAAGAGAGAAATTTCATGCGAAATTTCATTTTTATTCATGATTGGGCTGATTATAAATCTTTCTGTAAGTCTATTTTTTTGTTTGTTTGTTTGTTATCCAATCACGCTTGTACGCCTGGACCGATTTTGATGAAATTTGGGATATAGATCGAGCTTTTGTCGGTGCAGGCTATAGGCTATAAATCCTTTCAAAATTTAGACCAAAAGGGGAGAAAAAATGGCGAGTTTCCCAAATAGCTGTTGGAGTTATTCCGTTTTTAAAGTTGAACCAAAAGGGCTTCAAGATGGGGGATAGGTGCCAAAAACGGGCAAATTGATTGTATATCATATAAATCAAGCTTTTGTATGAGCAAGATATAGGCTATAAATCTTCTCAAAATTTTGACCAAAAGGGGAGAAAAAAATGGGACAAAGCGAGAAAAAATAGTAATTAATTTTTTACGATTTAGCTTAGTTAAGTTTCCCAATAGCTATTGGAGGTGTTCCGTTTATAAAGTTGGACCAAAAGGTGTCCAAAAAGGGGAAAGGGGCGAAAAACGGGCAAATTTAATGCATTTATATTTAGGACTTAGAGTAGTCAAAAAACTGGGTTGTTTGATAAACCGGTTTCCGAATAATTTGAAAAATTGCATTTTTTAAAAAACAGGTTTGAAACTGGATTTTTATTTATTGTCATTTTAATAACCCGCGCAACGCCGGGTATGATCTGCTAGTATTAATATAAAAAACAAATTAAACATTTTTTATTTTAACATTTATCACACCTATATTAATCTTAGAGCTATAATTTTTCTATTTTTTTCAAATCTCAAACAAATATTTAGTCTATTTATAACAAACTAAGTATTTTCTAAAACCATAAATATATGTAGACATGTATAATATTCTTCACCAAAACAATAAACTATTTTTTCAATTAAAACAAATTTCAAAACAAGAAAACCGTGTTTTAAAACTCCTTATCAAAATTATATTTTTCTAATAAAAAGTAAAAAAATCACACAAAAAAATAAAATAAAGAATACAGTCTTCAACGGCTATGCATGCCCCCAAATTTGTATGGAAAAAGTTAATTAAATTCAAAAACTCCCAGCTTTGCACAACGAGAACATGTTCAACTATATGTCTAATTATTCAACATTAAATGAATACAGTCTTTTACAGCAATGTCAGCATCCAAATTTTTATGGACAAATTAAACATTTTTTTATTTCAACGTTAATCACACCTACATGCAAAGCTTATAGGTATACAATAGATCGATCACACACAATTCTGCAACGATTTAATTATTTTATAGCTATGCATGCTTCCAAATTTTAACACACACGCACACAGACATTAAAAAGCATTACCCTTTCGCAATTACTACTTTTGTGATGCAGGCGAAAAACTTAACATCATTATACTCAGTAGATAGAAATGCCATGAGGGTGCTGCTGACTGCAAGTGTGTAAACCTGACTGTACCTAAAATACAACTATGTGCATTACGATTTAAACGATATGTTGGAAAATATGGTGACCCTCTTTGGCGAGAGAGAAAGGCGATTGATTGAGCGATTGACTGTTCTAAATGAGGAATGGTGTTCTCTATAGGAAGACGAACAAGGATGACTGGGGGTTGTTTTCCGTATCCGAGGCGTTGGAAAGGCACGTGTTTTACAAGTACCACGATAAATGGTGCAGTCATCCCGAACTCTATGTTGTGTATGTTGATCACTATGGACCAGTCGATAATGGGAGAAGATAGAAGCATATATAGGTTGCTATGGATATTTCTACTAAGTTTGTAAAAGTTTACGCTACAAAGCCTACGGTAACTAGACACATTGTTGGACATCTATGGAATTATTATAGGGTATACAGCCGTCCGATGTATATTGTGAGGGACAGTTAAACGAATTTTACTTCAGCGGAGTTCTAGGATTTTCTTAGCGAACATGGCATCCGACATGTAAAAAAGGCAACTCACAGATGAAAAGAGTTAATAGGAGTTTGTGTCCAATGTTGTCCAAAGCTGATTTGACCTGAAGAGAGTGCGTACTGAGATATGGTTTTGAATAAGGAAGAATATGTTGAATAACACTGTTATCACCGTTTTTTACCGTACATAACCACTCTTTCTCATTCTATGTTAATTAGAGGTGTGCACAAGACATTCGACTTGGTTACCCTTCACCGAATGCAATACTGTAGTGCACTCTTTTCTGTTGATCTTGATTGTTCGAGTGCACTGAAATGTGTATTTCTCATTTCTGCAATGTATACAACAGCACTCGTTTGTCTGTGAAGTAACGGAACTATGCTTTGTGTTGTAAGAGCATATTTTATTATTGAAGCTACATTTTCAGTATTGCCATACGAATATCAGTAGTGAAAAAAAGTAGTAGTTAAAAAAAGTTTTACCCAAGAAATAAAAAGTTTAAATGGCAATGCTGGCGAGCAAACAAAGAACAAAGCATTCGCTCTTGTTTCTTTCTTTCTTATTCAGTGTTGTGAGCGCGGGTGATTTAAATAGAATAATTTATAAACAAAATAAAAATTATGGAGACAGAGGTAAGGAATTTTATTATAAATTATTCATTTTGATTTTATATTTCTTTCTTTAACTCTGATAGGAATCAGTAAGTGCGAACATTAATAGAGAGTTATCTAATAAAACTCTGAGTAATGACGCCATTAAAGAAAAACTTAACATTGGAGAGCTCAAATTAGTTGATTTTAAGGGGAATCGAATACCTATAAGAATAAATTAATAATAATTGTTTTTAGTTTTATTATTTTTATTACTTTTTAATAATTGCTCTGTTATAAAAAAAGACTGTTATATAAATGTTTTTGGTTTTATTATTTTTATTACTTTTTATAATTATGTATATTTTTGGAAATTTAAAATATAATTGTGTTAAAAAACAAAAACATTATAGTAGACATCCTTTGTTTCCGCCATAAACTCAAAAAAAAATTTCCCCACAAATAATAAGTTTAAAAAAGTTACTGGCAATGCTGGCGTCATTTAGATATTGATGAACTATTTCTTAATCAAATATAAGAAAAGATTAATAATTACAAAAATAGTCTGTTTTGTATGAATTGTTTTTGGTTTTATTATTTTTATTACTTTTTTATATGTACACTACTATATTTTTGGAAAATTAAAATAAAATTCCGTTAAAAAACAAAAACATTGCCATAAACTCAAATAAAAAAAATTTCTCCAGAAATAGTAAGTTTGAAAAAGTTACTGGCAATGCTGCCGTCGACGAAGATTATCGGTTGCTGAGAGCAAACAAAGAAGTGCACGTTGTGACTTTATGAAGAGTACAAAATTTTTGTTGCACGCTTTACACAACTGTCGTTTATATTGTTGTACAATGGTATACAAGTGCAGTTGTTTTTTTTACACTATCTTTGCTTGACACTTATTTATATATGCAGCTACAATCACTATTCGATCTTGAGAAAAATGCAATAGTGTGCAATTTTATATGTCTTGCGCACACCTCTAATGTTAATGTATGATATGTTATGTTAAGCATTCTTAACTTTTTGCTCTCTCTGTACATGTTTGTTTTCTTTTATATAAATCAATAGTGTACATCATCATACACACTATTCATTCTGGTTTGTGCTTTAGAAGAGTAAACGTATGCATTTTGTATTTTTTATACTCAAAATTGGTGTATATCAGTTTTTTTAAATTTTTCACACAAAAATGACGTTCACTAAATTGTTGCGCACCGCTATCAAACAAAACGAATATCTTCTGCGGATGCTACTAGGCTAGGGCCCCTTCTTCCGCCATTAATTGGATTTGTATTTTGTATTTATTAAATTTGAATTTCTGATACAACAAGACATAATATCTTATAAATTAAAGTATCAGAATCAGACAAGTTGTATTAAAGTCTAACAGTCTTATGCAAAAAAAAACCTTATTATGACCTTCAAATGAACATTAGTTAATAACGATTTTAAGCTTAATAATCCATTATTAAAAAATTATATGCAAAAACAGTATTTTAACTAATATCCATTTTAATGTTTTTTCTTATTTGATGCTGGCAATACCATTATATTATTCTCTCAATTTTTCCTTAATGTTGTGTATGAACGATTATTATTTCATTTGGTATTCGTGTCCAATATTGTTTTTTTTATGTTTTTATATAAAATAATTGTTTTATTAACATAAAAATGGGGTTGTATTTGTTTTTTTAATAACAACAATGTACAAATAAAATAAAACAACCAATGTAATTAAAATATTACATTTTGATTAAAGAAAGTATTCGAGTATCGGTTTCTTTAAATTTGTTTTGATTATTTAGACATCACTAAACTTTTTTGTAAACAAAATTTATATTTTTGGAAAAAAGAAAAATTTGAGTAAAAAAAAATATGGAGAAAAAACTGTCAGTTTTTATTATTTTGGTATGTGTGCCATCAATAGCACCAATGACACCAGGGAATTTTTTTGTGTTTTTAAATTTTTTAAAATTTATTTTAAAAAATTAGAATATTTTTCACAAAATCTGAAAAATTTTAATAAAATGATGACATATGTCTTTAATGTAGGTTTAAAGTAGGGTCGAACCATTGTTAAATTTCATAGATGTAACAATGGTTTACTACATGTGTTTTAAGCTAATTATAGTTTTTGGATATACTTTTATCGAATTAAGCTTAACAACGGTTAGTAAGCATGTAGTAAGTTTTTTTGCATAAGACTGTTACAGTCTTATGCAAAAAAAAACCTTATTATGACCTTGAAATGAACATTAGTTAATAACGATTTTAAGCTTAATAATCCATTATTAAAAAAGTATATGCAAAAACAGTATTTTAACTAATATCCATTTTAATGTTTTTTCTTATTTGATGCTGGCAATACCATTATTTTATTCTCTCAATTTTTCCTTAATGTTGTTTATGAACGATTATTATTTCATTTGGTATTCGTGTCTAATATTGTTTTTTTATGTTTTTATACAAAATAATTGTTTTTAACATAAAAATGGGGTTGTATTTGTTTTTTTTTTTAATAATAACAATGTACAAATAAAATAAAACAACCAATGTAATTAAAATATTATATTTTGATTAAAGAAAGTATTCGAGTACCGGTTTCTTTAAATTTGTTTTGATTATTTAGACATCACTAAACTATTTTGTAAACAAAATTTATATTTTTGGAAAAAAGAAAAATTTGAGTACAAAAAAATATGGAAAATAACTGCAAGCTATAATTATTTTGCTAATGTGTGCGATCAATAGCACCAATGACACCAGGGAATTTTTTTTGTGTTTTTAAATTTTTTTTAATTTATTTTAAAAAATTTGAATATTTTTCACGAAATGTGAAAAATTGTAATAAAATTATGACAAATGTCTTTAATATAGGTTTAAAGTAGGGTCGAACCATTGTTAAATTTCATAGATTTAACAATTGTTAAATTTCATAGATTTAACAATGGTTTACTACAGGTGTTTTAAGCTAATTATCGTTTTTGGATATACTTTTATCGAATTTTGCTTAACAATGGTTAGTAAGCATGTTGTAAGTTTTTTTGCATAAGACCGTTATAAATTATATATGTGTATAAAAAAAGGAAGAAAAATTAAAAAAATTAAAATTAAATTAATAAAAAAAAAAAATAGAATAGAATATTTACAACTGTTATTTACAGTAGGTTACGTTTGATAAAATTTATAAATTAAATGTTTAAATTTATTTGCGTTGCTAATAACCTACACGTTTGAAGGAAGTTGGTTCCAGAGTCGGATGCTTAATATGAAAAATTGTCTTTCAGACGATGCATCGTGATGAGGAATCTGTAAAATACCATTTCCTCTTAAAGACCTCATGAATCTTAAGCGTTTGTAAAGATATTGTGGGTGCTCTGACGTAATAATTTTGTGTAGAAAACCCGTTTTTCAACTTTATATAGTTATTAAAAGAAACATTAAATATGCGGTTGGAGTAGTGAGAGACATGATCAAATCTCCTTAGGCAGAACATGTAACGTACAATGTTGTTGAAAGTACTGTTGAATTTCGCAATGTCTTTTGAATTACAGCCGGAGCAGACATCAGATGAATACAGCAAAGTTGGTATTAAATAAGTTTTAGCCAGAAGTAGTCTCATTCTTGGCGGAGTGAAATACTGCGAAGCCTATAAGCACCTAAGCATACTATAAACCCTTTCACATGTTTGGTTTATGTGATCCGACCAGGTTAGCGTACTATTGAAAACCACTCCAAGATTTCTGGCAGAATTAACAATATCAATCCTACTTCCACCCAGAAAAACATCAACACATACATTTTGACTTTTTAGGGTTAATCCTCAAACCATTTGCAGTCGCCCAAAGAGAAATATTATCAAGGTCTTTAACACCAGAGTTGATAAAGAGTTATCAAGGTAAAGCTGAATATCGTCAGCATACATGAATGAATAAATATATATTTAATAAATATATATTTGACATTAATTTTAAATAAATTATTAGATAAATAAATGTATTTATAAATTTTTTTATATTTTTAAAACATAAGATTAAATTATAAATATTGATATTACGGCAATTTTGTGAACATTTAACAATTAATTATTTTTTACTTTAAAAACGAACACTTACCTTTGGAGGCACAAATTATAATTTTTTAATTTCACCCTATTATTTGCTGGTTTATTCTAAAACTTTAATAAAAATGTATATACATATGTACTACAAATTATCCAATACATTACAAAATGTATTTTTGATATATGACGTGAACGCCAACTTAGTTTAAATCGGAAATTATGGAACCTACTGTTTGATTTCTTTCACAAACAAATCAGAATATGATAAATAATTTTTTAAGGATATTAAATAATTTAATATTAATTCTAAAATGTATCTGTTTTATGTGTGTACTGTTTATTATTTTGTATTGGTTATGCGTTTCACGATCTTAACAATTCAGACACCTCAAAAAATTTTTACATCTCTACTAATTGATAAACATTTTTTGTTAGGCAAAACTTTTCAAAATACGTTTTTGATCAATGTAATGGCAAAATTTGATTAAAGCTGGTAAGTTCTTCATTTTTTTCGGTAATGCTTTTATTGGCAACATCCTTTAACTTTTTGGCATTTAGTGTACCTAATTCTGGGGTCTCCGTAATGAACCATCGCTTTTTGTTTAATAACAACAATAACATTAAGAGAGGTAGATGAAGTAATGAAAATCGGAAAAGTTGACGAGAGGTTCCACTATCTGATTTTTTATAAAATTTGTACGCTGTAAAGAAAAATATAAAGATTTCCAATTTAGTAAGCAGTCATTTTCCTTATCTTAACGATTAAAATTCTTTTAAAATTGAAGCAAAATTTATATCAGTTAGAAACATAATAATGTAGTCGAAATGTCGGTTTGTGACATTTGGAAGAATATTAAAATTTAATAATAAAATATAAAATACAATTTAATTTATTTACCTTTTTAAATTGTTGTACTCATTTATTTGTATTGAGTCCAATATTATTATTTGAGCATTATTATTATAATATTTTTTTAAATAAACTAACATTAAAAATTTGGTGTCCATTTGTAATGAAATCATAAACTGGATTATACATTTATTACATTACAACGAATATCTCCCTGCAAGATTGCCAGCTGTTCTACACGAAATTTTATTTTCAATATATTAAAATCTCCTTACGAGTCCTTTGTCCAGTCTGGAATCTAACAATACTTATGCGCCATATGCGCCGAAACTATAAGATCTAACATTGCACTTGTCCAATCAGCTACAAGAGCCGCTGTTCCACCTTGCGATCGTAGTATAATTGGAATATTAATTTCTTCCCATCTGTTGTTCAAGCTCAGACCCATTTACCGACAAGCTACAAAGCCCAATATCACACCCCTCTCCTCCAGTAGATGCTGTATGTCTCTCACAACTTTTACACAAGGTCAGGCCCCACTTGGTCACATTCCAAAGCACAGTATTCACAACGACGTGATATCATACCCGACATATGCTGGGAAGAAATAAGTATTTAAGTACGTAGGAATTTGAATTGACCAATATATATTTCCCACCTCTTAACCTCAATATATTCCAACTAGTTCAAAACGAAAATGACTTGATGATTTCATGTGAATTGGTTCTCACAAAAACCCGAAGACACCTGTGAGACCGCATTTTCACATAAAACTTTTGAATCGGAAATAAACGAGAACAAACCTTCCAGAGTGACTAAAAAATGTGCCTGTGCGAAGGACATCAATATTGTCAGCATATTACGTCTGACCCTTACGAAATAGCAAAAATACTGTTACTAAAATGGAAGTGGTGTTTTGTCAGCGTTGTCAACTCAGTGCTTTTAGCACTGTTTTTAGTGCTTTTTAAAACTTTCGACGCGGAAAATTTTCCAGTTAGTGCCTAGTGCTTTTTTTAGTGCTTTTCTACTCATGTCAGTGACACCAAATCAAAAATTAAAAAAAAAAAGTAAAGACTAGAATAAAAATTAGTTTATAAGCTATTCTAAAAGTCTATAGATTAGGCTATAGACTAGACTAATTTTTGGTCTAATTTTTAGTCTAGCCTATAGTTAAATGTATATACTAATTCCATATATTAAGACTGTAGTTTTACATGTAAATGAAAGTTTTCATGTGTGAAAGTTAACGTACATTAAACATAATTTTTTTGGACGCATAAAATGTAAATAATTTTACCTTCGAAAATGTAGCAACTCTTTTCATTATTATTGTTGGTGTTAAATAAATAATATTAATTTTGCTTTATAAATTTTTTTACTGATTATATAAAATGGTGATAAAATTAAAAAAAATATTATAATGTTTTAGTGCTTTTTGAAAATTTATAGTTGACAACGCTGTGTTTTGCCTTCACATCGTTTAAATTGTAAACAAAAGTTACAAAAATTGTGAACTTGTTTACATGATAAACAAGTAAACAAAAATATACCAACAAAACACCAGTATAAAAAGAGCTATAAGTAAACAAAAATAATGTAAACAACATTTTACATTTATAGATCAGATTCTTTTGGACAAGTCAACTGATTTTTGCGCCAAATTTTTTGTTTTCCGTCACAGCCCCACAAATTATGTATGTTCTCATCACTAAATATTACATTCGCCCAAAAATCAGTTGACTTGTCCATATATTATGGGGCAAATTCCAATCACTTTTTTCTGTTGTTTTCACTAAATGGCTTTTTTCTCGGCACTCGGCTTCGAAAAACGTTCTTTCTCAAAATATTTCGAACTGTTCCGAATTGCACAATAACATTGTGATCACTATCCAAGGTATTTCGTATTCCTATGGCTGTAGTCCTAGGATTTTTATCCACAATATCTTTTACATACCGGACTACCCTTGGAGAAATTTAATACAAAATGTATGTCGTACGTATAATTTTCTGTGGTGCCATATTGGTTTTAATCCAACTGCAATCAAAAAATCATATATTTTGGGAAATTTTTTCTTTATTTAAGTAAATGTTTCCTTACAGATGCTAATGTAATGAAATTTTAGATTCGAAGTTTATTACTTTTTAAAAACATGATTTTTAGAGGGGTAGGAGGAGGTACGTATAATTATCTGTGTGACTGTACATAAACTATTTCGATATATGCAACCACTTTTAAGCGTTCCTCGCTTATAAACACGAAATACTGAACTTCATACTTTAAATTTACTTTAAAAATCTTTCCTTCAAAATTGATTGTTCACTAACCCCCGTACGATTCGTTCGTACGATTAAACGTTTCTCGACTTCTTTTTTTGGGGATATGTTGAGTCATTGAGTTATGTTGATAAAATATGTCATGCTAGCATTTTTAAAGCGCTTATCTCAGGCGAATATTGTAATATAATTGTCAGACAAATCAATTAACAATCACAAACATATCTGGTGGGCAATAAATCAATCATTTATGTATGCTTATTAAGAACGAATGAACGAGCTAGGTTATGATATTTAATTGATTTTTTAAAATAATATTTTTTAAATCTAAAATTCGCCGAAGTCTACTAGGTTCTGTGTCGGCTTTTTAGACGTGAGGTCATGGTTCAAATCCCAGGTCAGACATCTCGACCAAGAGGAAGTATGAAAATTGTTCGGAGACTTCCTCTCAGTAGATGTCTGCCAAAAGCTTTGAGAGTAAACAAAACTGCATGAAAAGTAGTGTAAACTTAACGCACTCAACATAAGTGATATGAGCAGCTAGGTCGTAATCCTGATAAAAGGGTTGTAAACTCTTCTTATACTGCTAACACATGTGTAATAATTTTTATATATGAGTGGTGGAACCTACAGATTTTTGAGAAATTTCTCATGGTAATTTTGTTTGCTCTTAGAATTTAAGCCAGAAATTTGCTGAAAGGAAGTCGGTCACGACTCTCCGGCCAATCATTACTGTGGCAAGCGATTGTCTTAGAACGATCACCACTTGACCGACTTCTATGTTGATGCTACTTGGACTTCCTCTGCAAACCGAGGATGTAATTCCGAGACTAGGCTCGCCAGAATATATATTCATCTCACAATAAGACAGATTTCACAATGTGAAAAGGGAGTGACAGCAGCAGTCTTCTTTCCTTTATTTCCTTTAACAAGTCTATGAATAAATGATGTTAACCTTTGGATGTTAGATGGCAAGACGAGTGATTTCCGGATCTTTAAAATTTCAGTAAAATTAGCTTTCTGGATTGTCTCCACAAACCGATGTCAATTCGAATTCAGTAGATGGATAACTTTTCTCAATCTTAGGTCTTTTCTAAATGTCACCAAATGTGGTCACAATATTCTTTAACACAAATATAGTATTGGAAGCGAGGTAGTTATGACCAAGAGCTCGGTAAGATACCTGGGAATAAGGTGGGATCCCAGGCTGACATTTTCAGATTAATGGCGAATATTGGAGGCCCGCTACCGGCGAGACGGAGACTCCTGATGAATGTTGGAAGCAGCATTATGCTCTATGGGAGCGAAATTTGGGCCGAAACGCTAGAGGTTGGAAAACGGGCGAACTTACTTCTATCGGTAGAGAGAACGGCTGCACTACGTATCGCGTTGACATATCGTACAGTGTCCGCCCCAGCCGTACTTGTGATAGCAGATACAATCCCTGTCGATCTGCTGGCAGCAGAGCGGATGGAGATTTATAAGGCGAAATCGGCTGGAAATCACATAACCGGTCACTTCAGGGAAAACACCATTTCAGAATGGCATCGACGAGGATAGAGGAAGGTGGACGGCGAGACTTATTCCGGAAATAAAGCCATGGATCGGTCGGAAATTTGGAGAAGTAAAAGGGGCACAACAGTCCACGGTACGAGGGGGGATTTAGTGGGTGAGAGCCCCACACACGGAGGACGTAACGACTTCCTCTATGGTGCGGTTAGGTACATTTGCCCCTCCTCGGCGCAGAAAAAAAGGACTATGAAGAAATATGCTCGCATTGTATCTGGATATATGCTATAAAAGTAGTTTGTACAAGATTTTAATGAAATATTCTTCGGACTCTAATGTACAACTAGAACTTTAACAAAATTCGAATCAGTCTCCAAGAATTGTTCACTCTGTTGAGTACATATAAATTTTTAATGATTTGAAAGCCACTTCAATTCTGGATTTATAATCTCAGAGATTTGATTACGGATTATAATAAGAAACTGGCAACTTTCAGCGTCGGTTAACAAATTACTCAAGTAAAAATAACTGCAGGCAACTTTTGAATCAATAGAGTTTCTTTCTACAAATCTCTCAATTGAAACATCTTACAGCTAGAAATGGATTCTATTTCCGAAGAATTAAGTGAAAATTTGTACCACTTTCATAAATTAAAATTTGACGATACATTTTCTCGATTGTTGCTGCGATTACGTATCCATGAAACCGAAAATAGATTAGTGCAGAATGTAGTTCTTTTTGAGCAGTAGGACCAACCATTAAGAGATCATTAAGTTTAGTAGTAGTACTTTTACGTCGCAAAAAAGACTTTAATGAGGAATAAGGTAGTGAGAAGAATCTGGCATATCGCCTGAGAACGACACATAAGTCAACTCAAATACTTTTTCATGAAATCATCTTTGAAGGATTTAATTTTATCCGTGGTTTGCGAAAGCAACTAATTTTATATTTTTGGGTATATGTGAGCTGTTCTATTTCTAAGACTCTCATGTTGAAAAATTAACTCGATACCGAAAACATTGCATTAAACTGAGTAGAGTTAATCCTCGACATGACAGGTTATTTAACACAAAATATCGGTAGCGAATTTGAATATGCCCGCATATTTTCCATAGGTTGGTCCAAGGGCATCAAGGTAGTGTACTGTGAAAACGGGGGAACTGTAAAGTTCCTTGTGGAATCAGTGAAGCACCTTGGTGAACTCTGGCCTGGTACTCGCTTGGAGGTGTCCCTCAATCCGACCTCCCTCTACGTCCAATAGCGACTGTATGGATCCCGCCTACCTTTAGGCGGGTGAATATCATACCCAAACTTATTGGAAAGCAGAATGAGGGATTGAACACCAGTTCGTGGGTAGTTGTCAACTCCCTGACTGGTAATGTTAGGAAAGGCTGCGATCTTAGGATCGCTATTGATCAGGATTCTCTTCAGTGGCTAAGGGCAAGGGGTGGTGTAGTGTTATGTGGCACGTCTAAAATTCCGTCATCCGGACATAGTCGGTGTCAGGTAACCCAGAGGAGGCTAATAGTGGAGCAGATTAATCCGCATCACTGCGAAGCCGCCTTACACAACCTGTTAACCACCCTGCGCCATCTTGAAGCTGACATCGCTCTTATCCAGGAACCCTGGATCCTTAGGGATAGGATTCTGGGTTTGAGGGATCCTAACTATAGGTTACTTGTTCCTGGAACAAGTGATAAGGTAAGGACTTGTATTTTAGCTAGAAGTGGTTTGGACTTGTTAATCACTCCTTCCTTTTGTACAGGGGACGTAACAACTGTGGCTCACAGAGATGACCGTGGGATCGATTTGATGCTGTCATCTGTGTACATGCCGTATGAGGCTACATCCTCTCCTGATGACTTAATTGAACTACTGGTGGAGCATGCGAAGAGGAAAAGATGTCGCCTTGTCTTGACTTGTGATGCCAGTGCTCATCACACCCTATGGGGCAGTGCTGACATAAATACTATGGGTGTGTCTATTTTGAATTTTATTATTCTTAATAGGCTCAACATTTGTAACGTTGGTAACACGCCAACATTTAGAAACCGTGTTAGGGAGACGGTAATTGACATTACGCTCACTAACATGGATAGGTCTATGATTAGGGACTGCAGGGTTTCAGATGAGTGTTCTTTTTCTGATCATCCTTCAGTATTAATCTATCTAGGGGCCTTAACAAGCCTTTTAGGAATCCAAGAAGAACCGACTGGATCAGGTATGAAAGGGCTGTGGAGGGGGAGCTTAGAGCCCTTCGGGGACGCTCCACTCCTGGCATCAATGATCGAGTTGGATCTTTGACGGATATTTTGTTGTCTTGTTATAGAGATGCTTACCCGGGTAAGAGGAGCCAGCCTGCTGGTGGAATGCGGAACTCCAAAGACTCCGCTGTTGTACAAGAAGACTCTTTAATAAGGCTAAGTGGTCGGGCAGGGACGTTGACTGGTCTGCATATAGATCCAGTTTTAATGACTATAAGGGGGCAATAAAGCGCTCAAGGAGAGGATGAGTTTCTGCACTATTCTATTGCAGGGTATGTTGCGATGAGGAGGAGTTAGAGACTATCAAACACCTCCTCTGCAACTGCCCAGCCCTTGGTAGGTTGAGAACCCTTGGCAGAGCCTTCTTTGAGAGCTTGAATTCTGTGTTGAGAGCCGACATCAAGGCTCTCCACAGATTTATTCGTAGCTTGGGCTGGTTGAGGAGGTGCTAGGACTTCATAAGTGTAGTCACGCTTCACCCTCTTTTGTTTTGTGTCTGTTTCTTTCTGTGTAATTCCTACGTTTCCCATTCTCCCTCCCCTTACCTACATTCCTATATCCTCTATTTCCTTCCTCTCCTAAGGACATTGTACAATGGGTCAATTTCGAACGTTTGTATAAAGTTTTTATATTTATTTTATTGCTTTCTTTCTGTTTTATTATAAAACAAAAAAATGTTTAATGTTTTTCACGAAACAAGAGAAAAATAAGGAAAGGTTTCTGATGACTCATTATATTTGCACCGCAAAAGTATAGTTACCCCCAAAAAGGACTCAGAGCAAATTAAAATGTCAAAGGTCTAAGACATAAAAGTGTTATCCGTTACATTTAGTAGGAAATCCCTTAAGATCAAGCGCTTCATTGAGTTTACCAATTTTCCACTGGGTTATACATATGCCTCGCAAAAATACACACACATTTTTATCATGTTCTCTTTGTGCCGACGTCTGCTGATATTATATGTTTTTCCTTTTGCATACGCACTATTACTCTTAAAGAACAAAAGAGCAGTTTATTGTTTTGAGAAGAATATGTTATAGTCTATGTTTTTTTCCTTTGAAATATCTGTTGTAACCATAAGTGTTTTGTTAATGATGTTAATGGTGAAGCAAATATACAAATAAATTTTATACAAAATAATTTATATTATATTATAATTTATATTATATTATTATATTACTATATAATATTATATTATTATATTACTATAGAATATTAGAAAATTAATTCTGAGCTTACCTGACCAAGTAACATTCTTATTCTTATTTCTGTTTAAAATTCAAACGGAAAAACTTCGTAAACAAAATATGTCAGCTCAATTTTATATTTTGGAGGTAGCACCGTTATGGTATGGGGGAGCATGACGACTGAAGAAGTTGGAATATTTGTACGATGAATGCTAAATCATATTTAAAAATTTTCTTCGAATGTAAAAAAAAAATCCTGATTATAGACAACGGATATCGTGTTAAATTTATAAAAGAAATCCCCACTACAGACATAACTGTTCATTACAACCCTTCAGTCAGGATCGCGACCTATCTTCTTACACCATGTATGTTGTGGGTGTTAATTTTATTCATAAGTGACGGGATCTACAGTTTAAAGTCTTTTTTGAGAAACTTTTCATAATTTTATTTACACTTTTTTAAAATTTTTGCCAGTAGTACCAAAGAATATGGATATAAAGAATACGCATTACGTAGAAGTAAAATTTCTTATGGCGGGTTGTAACATTACGACCCGCTCTCTCCAAAATCTTTTTTAAAAATCATTTTTAGATGCATATCTGAGATCAGCAACGAGTATTCAAAACGATGAGTAGATTCGAGTCATACTTATAATTTCTGCTACTTACACGCATTCATACTTATTTTATTATCATACTCACACTACTCATATTCAAAGTTTGAATATTGTTGACTTCGACTCGCCGCTACTTAATATTTACATGAAGCACAAAATAAGTATGATTCGCGTACGAACACTATAGTACTCATAAGAAGGTTGTGTGTATGCTTTGCTTGCTGTCTTTGTCTTTTCTTTATTCTTTGTCTGTACATGCAAAAAACAACCAAGACTGTAAATTTTGATGAATGATTGGAATTACTAGTTGAATTTCAATTCTGTTGACTCACTCATACTCAAAATTACATGAGTAGATATGAGTAGCGAAAACACGATTCATTCCTGATCTCTGATACAGGCATGGGAAATTGGTCTTAACAAATTGTACTAACTTTCACAAAAAATTTTACTTTTTTCGCCCAATCATACTAAATTTCATTTTTTTCCTTTTTTAAACCTTTTTTATTATAAATTAATAAAAATATAAATGATAATTCATTTTACATATGTTTATGTACATATATGCATAAAAAATCATAAAAATTATATGTAATATAAATTGCAGTTTCTTTGTACTAAGTAATAATGTATATAGTGCTTTTCATAATTATAATACCACCCTCATTTTTTGAATTTCTAAAAAAGTACATTTATAATAACATCATAACATTTCATTGTGTGTAGTGTTAATATAAAAGAAAAAAATAACAGTAAATTTTTCCAATTGTTAGCTCAGTTTTAGTATCAAAATTATGGTATTTAGTCTTTGCAAAATGTTTGTTAAATAAGAAGCTTTATTTACCAAAAATATTGATGCTTAAAACTTAGTTAATTTTCATTATTTTCTCTCAAGAAGGGGAGCAAACTGCAGCTTAGAACAGTAGTGTACTCTGTACTATACATTCGTGTAGATGGAAACTGAAGATCGAGGCAACCACTTAAAGAAATAGCCCTCCAAACCATGAGACTACCTCCCCCAAAATTTGAAAATACTTTGATTCTAAGGTCACGCCAATAGTATCGATAGCCATCTGGTCTATCCACTTTTTTTCATCAGAGAATATGACCTGAAGACAATTTTATATTCATTGTTTGTTATTATTGAAATGCTGGTGGTGCAATAATTATGAAGAACATTTTATAATAGGTAAACTTAACAACTTACTTTAATACTTAACTATAAAGGAATACAAAAATTTATTAGATCTAAATTTTAAATCACTATTTATGATACATTTTTTGCGAGCAAACTATTTGTTATTTAAAAATTGTAGCAACACGAAATAAATGAATTCAATAAATCCCTCGTTTGGATTAAATTGGCGACAGTCAAAGAACAGTCAAAGTCTATTTGTTCCTTTGGTTTTTTATTCAATTTTGGTACGAAAATATCCTTTCTACATTTACAGATGAATATAGAATGGATAATCTTCCTTTTATAACTCTTGAAATGTCATTGAACATAGGCTCATTGAAACGAAAACTAAAATTATACAGTAAAGAGGCAGAAGATTTGAATAATGGAATAAAGTAGAGAAAATTTTTCAATAGTGCGAAATAAGTCGTTGAGATGCTATGGTCTTTTTGACTTCCAAATAGTGATAAAAAGTACAATTGTACCAATTTTTCCATCCCTACTCTGATACATATACACGAGCGATTACCATGTCATAGCACAATTGCGCAAGAGAATTCACACACATTGCTTATGCTGTTTTATTTAGTTGTCGATCAGACTGCGGCGAGTGCAGATGTTATCGGATGCTATAACGTTTTTTTAAGGGTTACACTCAAAAAATATTCTATGTTAAAACGTTATTTATTCTTTTCTATGGCTGTAAATTAATAAATTCTCTCCACTTATTTTTTTTCTCTTACTTACTAATCACAACTAGTGTTACCGTTTTTAGCTATTTTTAACCAAAATTTCCGGATTTGGTATATATTTTTCTTATAAAAAGAGCTTTTGCTTTGTTTGTAGAAATGAATTAAAACTAAAATTTTATTTTGTTATTTTTTGTTTCTTTTCTTACTATGTTGTATTAATTATATAGAAGAAAATAAAATAAAAAAAGTGTGAATTTAATTTTGGTTATATTTTTTCTTATTTGGTGATTTTTTTTCACAAATGTTGGTTACAATATTTTTTTTTTCGTGGCAACACTAACCAGAATAAGTGATTTCAAAAAATAAATAAAAATTTTCTTCGGTAGTAGTAAATAAACGTTCATTAAATAAGTAAATCAAATATGATTTGTTGTACCTATGGTATATTCGTTAACACTATCTAAATCTTGATATAGCTGTTTGAGTGAGTTTAAGTTGCATGGAAGCGAAATTCGTGCAAAGTGTACTCCCAACCACCAACATATACAATATGTATATCATACACTTTGTCGAAGGACGATCATCCATGTTCTTTTTTTAAGGATATTCTGTAAAAAAAATGTTTTTTGAATTTTTTATTCGGTGATGTTTGTAATAAAGACGTGCACAGTTCTAACTGTTCCCACATCTTTCTATGTGTATACTCAACTGAGTGCGTATAGATGAGTAGTGTTTCAGTTATAAGTTGGTATCAAGGCAGATTTATAGAAGGTGGGAGCTTCTCTACAACAAGTACAACAATGCAAACACAACAGGCATTTTGTTTTTGTAAAAACTTCTTCGATTGTCAGAAACTTCTGACTGAAGAATGGCAATGGAAAGAAAAATGCAAAAAAAAACAACAAAATTTTGACAATCGAAATCGTATCAGCTGTGTATATACTCCCACCTGTTATATTAATACGCCTTGGTTGGTATTGTTATTATTTGTAGCAGTAGTGGTGTGAGTGGATAAAGAGAGAATGAGAATAACATATTGGTTTTACAATATTTCTCACAAGCAAATGCCTGTAGTTAATGGTGAAGTAACTTATTGTATTTATAAAAATTCTGCATACGAATGAGTTGTAGCAGATATACATATGCTGATTTCAAGCAATGAACAAATTAATGTCAACATTAATGTCGTCATTTTCTACAATGTCACAAATAAAAAACAAACATATGTAGATGCAAATGGACGAATAGTCATTTATAAATATTATTAAAAAGAAAAAATTATGACAAAGAAATTAACAGTGATCAACTCATGGAGTTTTTAGATTCGCAATAGAACTATTTCTCATTGTAAGTGAAATATTTCATCAGGTAGCAAACATCATTATGGAAAGATTTACATACATATTAATGTATTGAAATTTTGTAGTGGCAGTTTGAGAAACAGAGTACCATAAAATATAATGCTTTGATCCAGGTACCTGCAATATGTAATGATGACTCTTGCTATAAATCCATAAAAGCTTGTGCGAAAATATCAACGTCGTTACTATTGCACGTCTTTATCTCGTAGTCCACTTTTACCAGAGAGTATGGGCGAATGTCTCCAAGCACCCATTGCATTTGTACAAGCTTTTTTGGCCTCTTTGGTTAGTTCAATTAACTCATTTTCTTTTTAATTATTTTTTATCAATTCGTAACTTATTTGCTTAAATTTGGTAAAGCATTCTTATTATATTTGTATACATTTTTGCAAATTTTACATTCAACAAAATTAATACGTCCAATATCATTTTCATCTTTAATACATACACCCAAAGCATTCCCATAATTTGCTTCTCCCTCTTTTTTCAATAATTTATACATATACATATATCTAACCGATTTTTTTTCTTTTATTTCAATTTGCTAATATTAAAATTTACTTAACGCACCAAGGTGATAATATTTTTGAAATACTTATAGATATTTGAAATGAAAAAATAGCATATGAGTCATAGGCTACGACATACTCTACTCAAACTTAACGTACAAAATTTTCCTTATATACAGGCTTCACCAGCAATATTTTTGGTATACTTATAGTTACAACAGTTATTTGAGAAGTCACAGTAGAGGCTGTAAAAATATCTATTCATTACAATAAATAACTGTTTGTGTTTTGCAGAGTATGGTGAGTGTGCAAAAGGAAAACCATACAGCATCTGTTACACTCATTCTGTCATTTGTATCCATTGTAACAGAAATGTGCATGGTATAACTGTTTTGACAATACTTCAAGTTACAAATTTGCACGTCTATAGTTTGTAATAAAAAAGCAAAATTAACATATTTTAACATTTAGTCGATTTAATTAAATAAGGGTCGCAGCTTTCTTGAAATTCGCGCAAGTTCGCATAATGAAAAAAATACAATGGTGTGGGGTGTGCCGTTCGTTGTAAATAGTGAAATATGGGTATACAATTTTTTCTTTTGCCAAGTACATCAGCTTTATATGTAAAGAATTCAGATTTTTGCAAATTAGATGTATTTTACACTATGCTCTGGAATATATAAAAATGCAATTTTGTGGTAACTCTAATATGATAGCGGATTTAGTTTCTAGAACATGAAGGGAGACAAATAGGACTAAAGAAAAAAAAAAAAAAAAATAGAAATGATCCACGACTTTTTGGCGGCATATTTGCTTCCCAAAAAGTTATAAAATTTTATTGTTTATATAAAAACTACTTATTTATTTATTTATTCATTTAGGCGTAAATACAGTACAACAAGATATTATCTTATTTAATAGTACTGCTAAGGATATAGGCATAAAATATTACAAAGATAATAACCTTAAAAATAAATTAACATTAACAAAAATTAATAAAAACAAAATTTATAATATTAAAGAAAAAAAAAATGTGATTGATTAATTACATTTGTACATTATTGTTCATTTAAAAATTTAATTATTGCAGTCTTGAAATGCTTTGCATTGCTTAGTAATTGTATGTTGTTCGGGAGTTCATTCCAGAGACGAATTGCATTAATGTAAAAGTGTCTCTCAGATATCCGTTTACGGTATCTAACGCTATTAATTTTCAAGCCTCTATTAGACCTTGAAAAAACTAATCTATTAAACAAATAATGGGGTTTCCTAAGACGGATGATTTTATGTAGGTATACCAGAGTACGGCACTTCAACAAATTCTCAAAAGATGTATTATAAATTTGATATGAGAACTCAGATATCCTACTGTATCTTGTACGACCATAAACATATCTATCAATACTGTTATAAGCGACCTTTAGCCTGTTCCTACTCATCGAGTCACAACTATAAAACAGTTCACATCCATACAGTAAAGTGGGGATGAGATATGTTTTCGCTAGCAGCATTCGAATATTAAACGGAGTAAAATATTGCGCTAGATAAAGAATCCGCAACATGGCAACCGTTTTACCAGCATTTATATGGTTCGACCAGTTAAGACTGTTGTCAAAGACAACTCCAAGATTCTTAACACTATATACAGTTTCAATAGCAGTATTATTAATCCTTAATTGTGTAAGCTGTGCCGTACAGATTACCTTGCCTATTATCAAAGCCTTTGATTTCCTCGGATGGAGGCAAAGACCATTAATCGACGCCCATTGAAACACATTATGCAAATCACAATTTATCCTTCGTATACAATCTATAATATCAGACGGCATGCAACAAATGTACAGCTGGACGTCATCTGCGTACATTTGTACATTGCAAAACCTCAACTTTCCTGGCAGGTCATTAGAGTAAATTGAATATAAAAGTGGACCAAGTATCGAGCCCTGTGGGACACCTCTAGATGTTAAAATACTGTCCGATACAGTACCATCATGATACACAAATTGACTCCTATCCCGCAGATACGACGACATTAGCTTGACAGCAGTATCCGAGAAATGGCACATGTGTTTCAACTTTTGGCACAGAATAGTATGGTCGAGTAAACCAAAAATCATGTCAAATTGTTATCCGCACTTAATCGCAACTCTTCCGAAACATCAATGAGTGCTGAAATGCAGCTGTGATTAGGTCTGAAACCAGACTGCCTTTCAGAAAGCACGCTATTACCATACAAGTATTGGGTTATCTGCTTATAAATTAATTTTTCGAAAATCTTCGATAAGTATGACAAAATTGCAATTGGGCGATAAGTTCTATCCTGTTTAGGAACAGGTATTATCTTGGCACTTTTCCACATTGTAGGAAAAGTAGATGACGTAATTATAGTATTTATTAAATGAGTCATGTACGGTAGAACATATGGCAAAATTAATTTTACAAATTTGGGATTAATTCCATCACTTCCGATGGAATTAGACCGAACAGCCAGAATGCTCTCAACAACATCATCCTGTGTAACGTTATTAAATTCAAAATTCGGTTGAATCAAGTGGTTAGTAGTAGGGAAGGCATCAGAAGCGTTGTAATACTCCAAATCGGCATCATTTCCCGGTATATTCGCAAACTCCAAGCTGAGTTGATTTACATCAATCATTTCATTGGATTTAATACCACTATTCATTATACCCAATGATTGTATATCTCTCCACTTTCTACTGGCGCTAATATTCGATCGAAATTTATCAGCAAAGAAACTCGATTTTGCGGCCCGAATTTTCAGATTCGTGTCTCTTCTACATGCCCTAAAAATTTCGTAAAGTTCATTCGACCTATACCTTTTCCATCTACGAAAAGCATTATTTCTTTGATTAATTGAGACCCTGATATCATTCGTAAACCATGGCTTTTCATTACGTATATTCTTTATCCTCATTGGTACATATTTCTCAAATAAATATTGTATATTTCCCTGTAAAAAATTAATCTGGTCATCCACTGTAGGCATCAAAAAGGTCTGATTCCATGGTACAGCTACCAACTCCATTTCAAGTGAGGCAAAATCAATGTTTTTAAAATCTCTATACTTAATCACTTGATCCGTTGTTGCCGTTCGAAAATCGAATGAGAGGAAAAGAAGATCATGTTTAGAAAAAGCAGAGGCAGAAAGTTGGTCAAATAAACTCGATTAGGATTATCAGCAAAACACAAATCAATTAATGTACTAGCACCTGATGTGTAGTCCGTAGGCATTGTGCCATTAATCAAATGCAAACCGATGGTACTCATATCCTCTGCCAAACCTCTATCCAAAAGAATATTAGCATTGAAGTCACCTATTAAAATAGTATCCGAATAACCCAAAGCGAGTGAGGGCAATTTATCCAATAAGGGTTTGATATTAATCCTATTGTTTGGTCGGTAAATTACAGCCAGTAAAAGTTTCTGATGGCTACTATAGAACTCAAGAAATAAAGATTCAATATTATTGGAGCTAGTACCAAGTTCACCGTTATCAGTAACTGTAGCCACTCTACTACCAAAATCCACTCCATCATCGACCGCATCACGTACATAGCAACACCTCCTGCATTCGATATTCTATCAGAACGAAAAATGCGATAACCTTGTAAATGATAGTAGCTGTCACTAACATCAATTCGAAACCAAGTTTCCGAGATACAAATTACATCCATCTTTGATCCTTCAAAGATAAATCGAAATTCGTCAATTTTCCTGTGAAGGCTCTGGGCATTTATATGGCATATATTAAAACCCGATGCTGTTCTAGAAAGTATTCTAACCATGGTATAAAGGTTTTCTCTAGAAAGAACTTCTCCATTTTCACCAAATTGTGACATCAATATTAAAGAAAAATTTTTGTAGAACAATACAATAATAATTATTGAAAATTACAATATGAGAAATGTTGAAATAGATATTACCTGAACTATAGCAAGTAAAAAGCGAAATATATATTTTTAAAACAAAATTAAACATTTTAAATAAGTTCCTAATTTGCCTCCGGTGGGCGAAACATTCCGTGCAGAATTTTGAAATCATCTATGAGTAAAGGGTCATTCTCACCAATCTTCTTAATGTACACAAGGCCTCTATTGATGAATGCTGAAGATATAGCATGACTTCTTTTGAGACGTCTTGCATGTAGAAAGATGCGATGATTCTCCGGTGTTAGGTTTTCATTTACATAAAATGGAACAGAACTATCATAACCAATATTATTCAGACGCAAGACATCTTTCTTCGACTTCAGATAGCTGGTTATGGATCTCAGTACGAAGTTTCTGTCGTAAGGACTTTTAAACTTTATTTTTTTATTTTTTACTGTTTACTATAAAACGTGAACTAGCGCGAATTTCAAAAAAAAGGTGAGGCCCGTATCAGAGAACAGAAAGAGACCATTCAGATTTGCTGACCATTCGCAAATTCATTGCTTTTTCATTTTCTTTCACTCGACAATAATAAAAATATGGATTGTTGTTTGTTTACTCACTCTTTATTATTGTTTGCTATTTTACATTCTCTTATTGTTATGATGTTATACACCAAGCAACGAAATAATTCAATGCCACATGAAATAACTAAAAACATTCACACCATTCGTTGCTTTGAGTGAATGAATCAATGTAATTTCATTTCTACAACAATAAAACACATATATTTACCCTTGAATAAAACAAAGGGTAATATTTTTTTCCACAGGCTATCAAGACATCTTTCAGTTTGTTTATTATTTTATTTGGCAATATATGTATACATGCACACACGTATACACGCATATGAGAATGTCATCATTAAATCGGACAAATCTAAAAAAAATATGAAAAAAATTCACATTTTCGAAGTTTAGCTCATCAAAACTCATAGCATATTAAGTCAAATAATAAATATATGTATACAGTTTTAAGAGTCCATTTCTTTTCTTGCCAACAAGATTTAAATTTTGGAAATCTGGTGAGAAATGTTTGAGTAATCCAGAAATTTGTGCATAAAGCCTAAAAAAACACTTTTTGTCAAATAAAACAAGTTTGGAGGGTTCGAGAAATATAAAAACCATGCTTTTGAGATATATTCAACTAAACTCACAACGTACACTATGTCATTAGCCGGGTGTATTTAATTTCTTTTATTTTGTCGCATAGTGTAATTGAAATATGAAAATAAAATTTAATTTATTAAAATTAAATTGTTTTATTATTAATAATATAATAAATATTTACTTAGTTGATTAGGTTAAAAACACACATCTAAAACAAACAAAAACTTTTTTCTTAGTGTAATGCCATAGTTTATGTTTTTCCAAAATATTTTAATTTTTTAACTAATTATTATAAAAAAAAAACCTTTAATTTTCTATTCCAATCATAAACAGCGAAACTTTGTTGAGTTAACTTTTTGCTAGCATGTACAACTTATGCGACAGCATTGAAACCATTCATACCAATCGTTAACCATTCGTACCAATCGTTAAGTATTTGTTGCTTTTGGAAGTATTCGTTTACATTTGTAGAAGACATGCGAAGCACTCCGTTTTGTGAATTTTGACTTGTATTGCTTTACGGAATTGATTTGTACTGTCAATATGAGATTCGTTTTTTGTGATTGTATTCAAAATTTAAAATTAACGAATCAAACCATTCTCTGACCCGTATTTAATTAAATCGAATTTAATTAAAAGAAAAATGTGCATTAACTACTAATTCTTCAACAAGCAATAAATCGCTTACACTGTAATATGCCCATACTATATCCAATAGTAGGAGATACTCAAAATTAAAGCTAAAAATTATTGTAGCATTGGCGAAATTCGCCGCATATATCGAGCTAGTCACTTACTTACTTACTTAATTGGCCATAACAACCCGATTAACGGATTTCGGCCTGCCGCAATATATCCTACCAGGCGCCTCTGCTTCTTGCGCGCCTACGCCAGTTGGTCACACCAGTCGATGACAGGGCTTCCTCGACTTGGTCCTTCCAACGGATACAAGGTCGTCCTCTTCGCCGACTTCCGCAGATCCCCGCATCAAATACCCGTTTCGCCGGAGCATCCTCCTCCATTCGAACGACATGGCCGAGCCAGCGCAGCCGCTGGATATTAATACGCTGCACAACGTCTATGTCGTTGAGGAGCTCATACAGCTCACTGTTAGATCGGATGCGGAAATCATCGCCAACTCGCACAGGACCGAAGATCTTACGTAGGACTTTCCTCTCGAATACCCTCAAGGCTTCTGCATCAGTTCTTAATAGGGTCCATGCCTCTGCGCCATAAAGAAGCACGGGTAAGATGAGCGTCTTGTAGAGTATTAATTTTGTCGCACGAGAGAGGTCTCTGCTGCTCAATTGCCTATTGAGACCATAGTAGCACCTGTTGGCAAGAGTAATCCTGCGCTTGATCTCCAGACTGACATCATTTTTGGTGGTAACGGCGGAGCCAAGATAAATAAATTCCTTGACTGTATCAAAAGTATAGTTATCGGCCGTAATCTGAGAATCAATACGCCGCACGTCTCTGCTTGTCGACAACATATACTTTGTTTTGCCCTCATTTACTGCCAGACCCATCTTCTTAGACTCTCGTTCAATAGCGCTAAAGGCAGCAGTAACATCTTGCTTGGTACGCCCTATGATGTCAATGTCGTCAGCGTACGCAAGCAATTGGACACTTTCTTGAAAGATAGTGCCATTGCGATGCACTCCTGCCTTTCGCAGAACACTCTCCATGACGAAGTTGAAGAGGTCGCATGATAAGGGGTCGCCTTGTCTGAAACCTCGCACGGTATCAAATGGTTCGGAGAGGTTCATTCCTGCCTTGACGGAGCTGCAGGAATTGCTCAACGTCATTTGCATAGCCTTATCAGCTTCGCAGGTATACCGAGCTCAGACATTGCGGCATAAACACGATCCCTTATGGGGCTATCGAAGGCTGCCTTATAGTCGACAAAAAGATGGTGTGTGTCGACTTGTTTTTCGTGGGCCTTTTCCAGGATTTGGCGCAGTGTGAAGATCTGGTCTATGGTGGATTTGCAAGGTCTGAAGCCGCACTGATAAGGTCCAATCAGTGTTTTGACGAGTGGCTTCAGTCGTTCACACAATACGCCTGTAAGAACCTTATATGCGATAGGGAGAAGGCTTATACCCCTGTAGTTGGCGCAAATTGTGGGGTCTCCCTTTTTCAGGACAGGACAGAGGACACTGAGGTTCCAATCGTTGGGCATACTTTCTTCTAGCCATATTTTGTAGATGAGCTGGTGCATGCGCCCTACCAACTCATTACATCCGGTCCTAAACAATTCAGCGGGGAGGCCATCAGGACCTGCCGCTTTATTGTTTTTAAGACGCGTAATCGCGACTTTGACCTCTTCATAGCTAGGCGGCGGAATCTCCACGCCGTCATCATTGATCGGGTTCGGAACATCATCTCTAGAGGCGGTATTGGTGTCGTCATCGCCTTGTAGCAGAGTAGAGAAGTGTTTCCTCCACAACCTCAGCACCCCCTGCGGATCTGTAACCAGGTTTCCGTTCTCGTCCTTGCAAGAAGACGCTCCGGGTCTATAACCCTCGGTTAGACGCTTAACCTTCTGATAAAATTTTCTAGCGTCATTCCTACGTCTATGCATCTCGACTTCCTCACGCTCACGCCTTTCCTGCTCCCTTTTCTTGCGTCTGAAAAGGCGTCTCTATTCCCTTCTCTTCTCTCTGTAGTTCTCGACAATGGCTCGCGTAGCAGCAGACTGCAATGTCTTCTTGTATGCAGCGTTTTTCGCTGCAGCTGCCTCGCGACACTCCTCATCGTACCATTGATTTCGTTGGGGTGGGCGCTCGAAACCAAGGACTGTTTCCGCAGTAGTGCGCAAGGAGTGGGAGATGTTGGCCCACAGTCCTCCAATGTCGTTGAGATTAGATGGGGATCGACGGAGCTTATCCGAGAGTTGAGCGGAGAACGCCTCAACTGTCCCTTGTGATCGCAGCTTCCTGACATCCAGCTTCCGCAATGTACTAGAGCGCGCCATCCTCGAGGCGCTAATGCGCAAACGAGCTAGTCACTCATCACCGAAAAATGACACGAGAACATATTTGAATCTCCAACAAAAGATAAAGTGATAACGAATCAACCATTTGCGAATAAAAATCAATGAAATATCAAAACAACTACAAGAAATAACGTTGATTTCCATTAATTTCCAGTCGCATTTTAGGCAGCTTAAAATATCCCAACAAACATACAATAACAGCACTTTTAAATTTTTTTTTTTTCAGAAAATAACTCAAGTAAATTTCAATCACCTATATCCCAAATAACAACAACAGACAAACATAACATACATACAAAATTAAAATTCTGTTTATAATTTCAATTTTGGTGATTTTAAATATTAACTTGTTGTTAACACTGCTGAACAGATGTCACGTAAAAATGTAAGACAATTCTATGTTTGACAGATTCTTACGTTCCGGTTACGTTATATTAAATTTCTATAACCATCCTTATTGCTTTATACATAACAAAAACGATCAGCTGTTTCTTACTGTTGCGGTTCCATTCCGTTACGGTTACATAACTCCTACTTGAATAACCTTCCGACAGCCCTTTGTAATCAAAACTTCGCATTTCTTTTCCACAAAATAAGAATTATTTTTGATTTTTATTTTTTTGAGCGAAAATAAAAGTCAAAAATAACTTTTATTTTTGCTCGAAATAATAAAAATCAAAAAATAACTTTTATTTTTTTTCTAAAAAATAAAAATCAGGTTTTTAAAAAGCATCCCATTTTATAAAAATTTGGCCCAAGACAATCAAAATGGTATACTTGGTTCTGTTCTCCGACATTTCCTTGCGGTTGCTTTTTTTAATCAAAAATTCAAAAATAACAGTTATTTTCGTTCCCTGGTAAAAACATTTATATACATATATAACATCTGTGTAATTAATATAAATAATATATTTTAATACAAAAATTTTTATTAGACTAAAATAATCTATAAAATTGTAATAATGAAATTAAAATAGCAGAGTTATGTAGATGTAGTAATGTTAAAATGTACCTAAAAAGGAACTAATGTAATTTACGTTTGTTTTTTTTTATAAAAGAAAAAATAAAAATCAAAAAATAACTTTTATTTTTGCTCGAAAAATAAAAATCAAGAAATAATTCTTATTTTGTGACTTTTACGATAAAAGTTATAACAGTTACGGTCCCTTGAATATACACAGATTGAATTCTTGACCTTCAGAATAATGATCGGAAGTCTATGCTCTTAAATTTTGTTTTGATATCTTATAAAATATTTCTTCTTTTCAGATTTGATTAGAGTTTTTAAATCGCCACTGTGTTGGCTTATTAGACGTAAGGTCAGACATCAAAACGAAAAGTTGAAAATATTTCTTCGGCTGAGAGTAAATAAAATTGCCACGAAAAGCTTCTCAAAAATTTTTTGTTTACAGTCGACTTTAAACTGTAGGTCCCGCCACTTATTTATAAAATTAAGTAAAGTGAAATTAAAATTAAAGGGAAAATGAAGTATTCTGTAAAATATAAACTAACAAAGGTGATAGACTTGCATTGTTTACTGACGGAGATGCGCGCATAAACAATTTGAAAAATTTTAAGACACTGGGGAGGCATGGTGGTGCACAAACCGAGTGGTCCTATAGGAAATGTTAGACTATACAAGAAGTTACTAAACCTACAAATAGTGGAGTTTATTCATAACACCTGTGAGAAGCTAGGCCTTAATACGGACTAAAGGTTTGTAATGGTCAATTATGTATGTATATAAGCCTAACACCTACCGAGGTGTACAAACTATTTGACGCAGTTGATAAAAAAGATATAGTTTGTGAGAGTAAATTTTTAGCAAAAGACTGTAATAGAAGATGAACAGAACCTTGAGAAAACTTCAGTTTGTTAGATGATACGGAATATGAGTCGAGCATTGCGGTTGGATTTCTAGGTTTTAAATCTGATACTGGTGATGAAGGTGAACAAAGTTCCAGTAATGAAAGTTTTAGTGGGAGATGTAAAATTATTCGATCAGTAGGACATCTAAAGAAATTATACGTTAGGAAATATTTCTATGATAAAGAAGATAAAATAGCTTGTAAATGGAAGTATTGTAAAAAATGTAGAAAAGCTATCGTGAAGGAATACCCACCATTGCAGGAGAATAATACGTATTATTTAGCTGAACGTCCTAAGGGCAATAGGGCTATTGCCTTACTGAGGAAATATTGACCGATGGAAAACATGTTGCAAAAGGGTGTAGGGGAAATTTTAAGGAAACTTTTGTAACAAATTTAAGATATTTCCGTATAATATTGATTTTTACTAAAGCAGCTGAAAAAGCAATGTACCTGCATCATATTGATATATTAACATCTTATTTAAAGAGTCCATTTGGAGACGAAGTCTACATGAAATAGTTGGATAGATTTGTGAATGAAATGTATTCAGGCAAAGTTTTACGTTTAAAAAGGCTATTTATAAACGTAAGCAGTCGGAACGTTTATCGAGCACATCATTAGTTGATGTAACTAGAAATATAGGTTTTAGAGCCTGTGCCAGTGAACCTTGTATTTATACTAGAAATTAAGATGGCAAATATAATTTTATTGCATAAACGATATTTTAACTGCATGCTCCGATGAAAGTGATGTGCAATTAATTAAGCAAGCCATTAGAAGAAAGGTTAAGTTGGTCAACTACAGAAATGGTCAAGTATTTTCTTGACATGAAAAACAAACGTGAAAGCTGCACGACACCGTTGTTGTGTTGGTCATAATCAGTACATTGAATAATACTAGAAGCCAGAATATATCCCTCTAATCTTTCAGATTTCTTGTAGAGATTAAAAATGCTATCCGATAGGCATACCTTGGCACCAATTATTGATTAGAACAATCATGTATTTGGCAATAAATTCGAGACCAAATATTCTTCTTTCGCTCTGTGCAGAGGAATCAGAATCCATACATAGAATATGCGGACAGGCCTAAATACATTTTGCAATATTTAGGCATTTTGGAACACCTTACAGCCCAACCTAAATTACGGCGTAAAGCGCAACCTAATTTAGCGCCCAGCTTTTACGCTGTAATGAGCAACCTAAATAAAAGCGTCAACGTTGTGCCAAGAACAGTAATGTTAACTTACCATGTTAAATAAAAATCGCCAAATGAAAATAAAAAATTGAGATAAAATTGCAAAACTGGACTGAAAGCAGCTAACATGTCATTACTTAACAATGTCAAACTTGTTTTACAAAAAACTTCACTTCTTTACGCTCTGTCAAAATTGGATTTTCCAATTGCAAAGCGTTAACGCCGCGCAATTATGGTTAGTCTCATACATTTTATATGGGCATGAGAAATTTTACATTTATTTTGCTCTTTACGCCGTAATTTAGGTTGCGCTGTTAGGGCAATTTTTTAAGACAAACATTAACATACTACTTACTTAATAGACCATTAACAACCCGATTAACGAATTTCCGTCTGTGGCAACACATCCTTCCAGGCGCTTCTGCTTCTTGCGCGCCTACTCCATTTGGTCACACAAATCGATGATAAGGTTTCCTTGATTTGGTCCTTCCAACGGATACAAGGTCGTCCTCTTCGCCGACTTCCGCAGATCCCCGCATCAAATACCCGTCTCATCGGAATCTTCCTCCATTCGAACGACAGCCGCTGGCAAGAGTAATCATGCGTTTGATCTCCAGACTGACATCATTTTTGGTGGGAACGGCGGCGCCAAGATAAATAAATTCCTTGACTATATAGAAGTATAGTTATCGGCCGCAATCTGAGAATAAATACGCCGCACGTCTCTACTTGTCGATAACATATTGTTATGTTTTTACCTTTTTAAAAACGTTTAATTATGAGTTCGTTAATTGCAAAACAAGTAAAAATAAAAATTTGTGTTTTATTTTAATTAAACTCTCTTTATTATTCACATTACTCGCTCGGATATCTTCGAACCACGACTTTTTACTTCGCACGCAACTTATCTTCACGCCGCGACTGATTCGTTTACACGCAACTTTGTCTTGCCCTTTTACAGTCCAACACGAACAGTACATCGAACGTTCTTGAAGTAGAGGCGGTACTGGTGTCGTCATCGCCTTGTAGCAGAGTAGAGAAGTGTTTCCTCCACAATCTCAGCACCCCCTGCAGATCTATAACCAAGTTTCCATTTTCGTCGTTGCAGGATGACGCTACGGGCCTATAACCCTCGGTTAGACGCTTAACCTTTTGATAAAATTTTCTAGCGTCGTTTACGCATTTTGGGGATGGCCGTTCGGAACCAAGGACTGTTTCCGCAGTAGTGGGAGATGTTGGCTCACAGTTCACCAATGTCGCTGAGATTAGATTGGGAACGACGGAACTTATCCAAGAGTTGAGCGGAGAACCCCTTGGCTGTCTTTTGTGAGTGCAGCTTCTTAACGTCGAGCATTCGCAATGCACTAGAGCGCGCAGACCTCCAAGCGCTAATGCGCAATCGCAACCTGGCTGTGACAAGGTAGTGGTCCAAGTCGATGATTGGACCTCTGAATGTGCGCAGATCTAGTACACTGGATACGTGTCTTCCGTCAATCACAATATGATCGATCTGGATAGATGTTGATCGATCGGGAGACATCCAAGTGGCCTTGTGCATGTCGAGATGCTGAAACCTGGTGCTACATACTACCATGTTACGTGCCGCGGCGAAATCGATCAGCTTCGCACCATTGGAAATAGTGCTTGCATGGAGGCTGAACTGTCCGACAGTGGGGAAGATACCGCTTGACCTTCGTATTAAGATCTCCGAGGACGATTTGGGCCGATCACTTACCATATACGTCCTCGAGCTTAACGTAGAAGCCATTAGAGACAAGGTAGTGAAGTCTCTTATTAACCACAAATCCACATTCACATTCGAGCCCATTAAAAGCTGTAATACACATCGAAGATGCCGGCCTTTTGCAACCTGCACCCTGAGAAGAGTGAGGACGTTCCAAGTGCCTATTTTTAAGTCGTTGTCCTTTAAACGTTTGCCGTGGTGTCAACTTTTGAGGGGATTTTTTTTAAGGTCTATTGTTGTGATTTTCATTGGATCATGTTTATACGCGCTGAGTTCCAAGCCCTACACACAAACCAAATTTAACGTCCAGGGGATTGGACTTCGCTGCAATGCCATCCAGAAGGGGTAACGAACAGGCTGCGTGTCTACTTGAATATAGCAAGACAAGGATCGTCCTGGTCCTGATCAAGATTAAACTCCAGTTTAATTTATTCTTACATTAATTGAATTTATATTTTTTTTTTGAGTAAGAGTTTAAACCTTGTAGAGCTGTTTTCCTAAAAACAAATGCGGCAACGTTTTTCACAAAAATTCGCTTTTGTATAGAACAAAAGTAGAAGTCGCCGTGGTCTAGTGGGTAGTTGACTTATTAGACAAAAGGCCCGGGTTCGAATCCCAGGTCAGACGTCAAAACGAAAAATATTTCTTCGGCGACTTCCTCTCAGCAGATTTCTGGCAAAGACTCTGAGAGTAAAAATTGCCATGAAAAGCTTCTCAAAAATCTGTCGTTCGGAGTCAACTTTAAACAGTAGGTCCCGCCACTCATGTATGAAATTAACGCACACAACATAAGTGGCGTGAGAAGCTAAGTCGTAATCCTGACTGAAGGATTGTAATGGCCAATTATGTATGTATGTATAGAACAAAAGTACGATTGATCTTTAAGTAAAAAATAATTTTTGAAAGTAAATGAATCAAGAATGCCTATTGCTAATTTGAGTTTTATATAATTCACATCGCTTAAATATTTGTCTTAATCGGCTTTCTCTCATTTAAAAGCTTTTTTTAAATAAAATTTGTCATCTTCTTTTGACAGTTAATCTTAAGTTTAACGATTGGATTGAATGATTAAACGTAAGGTTAAGTGAACTCACTACATAGATTAAAGTTAACTTAATCGTTAATCTCAAACTCAAAAAATGGCCCTTAGGCTACAAAGTGAAGAAGGTATAAACTTGTATTCACGTTTTAAATTTTTTTATAACTACGAAGTCATTTAAATCATGAATTTTATTAATGCTTGCAAACTAATAAATTGGTTCCTCACTTGAAACTGAATGAGAAGGTTTCAATGCAGTATGATTATTTTAGGAACAATAATAGCTCCTATTGGTAGATTTATTTCGAAGTGTTTTGCAAGGTATTGATTATTATGTCTTGAGCTAAAAGTTTTCAGTGGTAACATATTAAGTTTCGGTTAGTCATTTACTGATACTGTTTAGGACCAGAGGTCTCAATAGTCTAGTTGGAAGTGTATTATACCATGACCTTCAAGATTTTTGAGCTAATACTCTTTTTATCTTTAATGTAATTAGAGTTGCCACAAGGAAAAATTTTTCCCCACCAATATTCTTACCAAAACCTACCAAAATTATTTCAATCCTACCAAAATGTGAATTTAAGTAATTGTAAATTATTCGGTATGAAATTAACGTTCTATTGCTAAAATTAACAAACATTTCGTAGTTCCTTATGATAGACGCCTTTTGCACGTTGAAATTTGTTTCGAAACAAATTTCAACACTCTTGAGTTTGTGGGAGAGAGGGAAAAACGAGCGGGGGTGATTTTAGAATTTCATGTATTCAGAAATTTTCTTTGTTCTTTATTCGTATATACACAGAGTTGTATTTAATTTCACATTTTCTTTTATTTTTTGTTCCGCATAGAGAAGTTAACATCTTGACTGCCGCGGCAACTTTCGGAAAACTGGCCAATAACGACAATTTGATTTTTCACATTATGTTACTAAAAACTATTTTTAGATCGTAGATATCATCAAAATACAAAAATTATGTTTTTTAGGAGAAAAAGTGGGTAAGTCAGGTGTATCGAAATTTGAGATTTTGTCATTGGATAACGAGTACCCGTTCGAATGGTATCTCTCGAAATCTCATTCGATACTATATGAACGATCGAAATTGCAGACACTTTGTTTTCTTAACACGTAACAAAGGGCAATTTTTTTATTTATAATAACATTGCAAAATATGTAAGTAGTCAATATTTTTGTTTGACTAAAAGTAAATATAAATATAATTTCACCTTTCAGGACATATTTTAACAAAATAAACGGTAAGCATAAGGACGTTATGGCACAATAAGCTAATTAGTTAAAAACTTGCTGCCCAATTGTGGACAGTGAAAGAAACAACTAAAAAATTGTGCAACCATATGAATGAATGTGGTCTACCTATTACAGATGTAACAATATGGCGAAAGGTGAACTAGTGTATTTTTTCTTATTTATAATAACATTTTTTTTTTAAATTTTTACGGCGGTGGTTCCTATGAGAAAATACCTTTATCTCATGCAGATGAACAAATAATTGAAGCAGCCGGTATCGAAGCCAGCGTTGAAAGCATACGAACATTCCAAGCTTTTGGAAAGATAAAAGATTCAAACGAATCTTTTTCTTCTGAAGTGGAAAAAAGTTTAAGTGAAAACAGCGAATATGATAATTCTGAGCATGATAGCACAGGAAAACAAAATCCTAATCCTAAAAAACGAAGAAGTATTTCAAAAGCTAAGAGCAAATTAAATGGTTCCATTTTCTAAACTATTAAAATAATATTATAATTAATATATTTAAACATTTTTTTCTAATTTTACTTACTTGTGTTTTATTTCAAAATAGTTTTTTTTTTTTTGTTCACAAATGTACCAATCATGTTATTGTCATAATACTAAACAAAAAATCTTTTACATTCCTTTTATAAATTTCAATTCGATAGCTATCCAATGCCGTAATTTGATTATTCGATACGAAACGAAATTTTACTCGATACGAATGCTCAATCAATCACGAGTGCCGCGATTTGGGTCCAGACTGCTTACCCTGCGATATAAAAGGCAAGACAGAGCATGTAATGACAATTCAGAAAGAATTCAGCCAGTCTTGTGTGAAGAGAATATTTGTGGTTTGAAAATCTCTGTTATAAAAATCTATTGAACAATTGTTATTGTGTACACGGAGGAAGTACGAAAGAAGAATAACAATTAAAGCAAATTATTGTTTTTAAGTTAAATCGTTAAAGGTGGCACGCGGAACTGTGCTAATAATAAAGAATTGATTTGAAACTAAACACAAAATTATTTTTATGTTATTTCCAATCTACGAACTCATATTTTTAATGTCTTTAAAAGAGTAAAAACCTAATATGTATGTGAGCAATATTATAAAGCATTATATATAAACATCCATTGTGTTGAAATATAATAAATAAAAATGTAAGATAATAAGAGAAAAGAACATTCATATATTTAAAAACGAGGATACAGTGGGTTGTAGAAAAATAAGAAATAAACATAACTATCTCACTCGATATATTTATATATACATATATCGGAACCAGACAGGCAGTTTGGAATTTATTGAGCAAATAATTAATTAAAGAGAGCATTTAAAATTCTAAAGACCAAATTCCCCTTAAGTTCGAAAGAATTAAGAATTTGTAATGTAATCTCCACAGGCTTAATAAATACTCTTGCATCTTCCGCGAATGTTTTAGGAGATCGTTTGAAAGAACGGCTGCGTAGTTGCTAAACCTCAACGTAAGGCAACATCATTGAACTCATTGTCATCAAGGGGTTCGAGTTCATACAATATTTCAGTAAGTGTTAGCCTATGTATAGAAAAAATTTAACTAATTATCATATAACAATTACACTACGAACACAGTGTCCTTTTTAGGGGTTTTTACATTGAAAGTCACTGTATTTAAGTGGTATTACACTTTTACATCATTTTTTACATCAACTAGATCGCTATATTTCATTACTGTTCACGCTGGCCACCCTAATTTTAAGCTTAGTTTAAGTATTTGTACAACCGTGTGTACTAATTAATTGTAATTGTGAATTGTTAATACATAACAGAATGAAAAGAAATATTATTATAAAAACAACCCCCAACCCGAAAGGTACGTGCTTTGTACAAAATAAATAATTGGTATAAAAAACTAATTCTCGTTCATTTTTCTCGTCTGACAAATATTTTATTTTTTTTTTGTTTTCCCCGCTACCCCCACATTTTGGTCCTTCGAGCCGGATCATCCCCGAAGAAATAAAATAAAATATTTGACGACAATTTTTTTACAGATTTGTCGAAGATCGCCATTTTTGTTGGAAACCCGGTGGTTTACAGTTTCCAGTTGTTTGTATTTTAATTTACAGCAATTTAATATACTCAAGGTATGTGATTTCGATATTTCTATTTTCGTGGTAATTTATCGGTATTAAAATAATTAAAAAAAAAAGAATCGAAAACAAATAAAATAAATATAAAATATAGTGAAGTGTGTCTCAGTGAAGTGCGTGTAAGAATATACGATGAATAAAGTGATAAAACAAAAGGAGTAAAACACAAACAACACAGAGTGTATTGAACTTGCGTGTTGTTGGGCTGTGTATATATATTATAAACAGCTGAAGATTGCCAAATCGAGGTGGCTGCTGTACCCTTTTGTCGAATATCGTATATTCTTACACCAATATAATAATAATAATTATTTTTTTTGGTTTGAGGCACTTCATTTGTAAGAAAGTAAAAACATAAATATTTTTTTTATTTTGAAAAAAAAAAAAAAAATACAAATTTGTATATTTGTGTCATATTTTACATATATATATATATATTATATACTTCCTATAGTTATTTATTATTGATTTACTCCTTTGATGTTGTTAGTAATCTTGCTATCAAAATTTTAAATTTTATATTTGATTTGGAAATTTTTTTTCTCGTTTTCTCGGAACTTTTTTTTCTTGTCGCGAATACTTCTTGCTTCTCATTTATCGGAATATTTTCGTGTTTGATTAAGTAATTTTGGATTTTTTCCCCTTTTTTGATTTTGTTTTTTTTTAATTTCTTTTTTTTCGGTTTTTTTCGCGTTTGAAGTTTCCCATTTGTTCCCATTCTTTGAAATTTTGTGATTGGTGAACATTCTTATTCTTTCCTTTCTTTTATTCTGACTTTTTTTTGTGAACTTTTCTTTATCCCAATTGTGATAAAATCGCCGCGTTAAGAAATTTAACGAAAAACTACAATCGCTTAGGCAATTTCGAAAGCTTTATTCAAGCTATCCCTAAAGATGAACATTCAGTCCACACTCTGAGTGTCCATCTACAGGAACTCACCCGTTTGTGGGAAGCGTTCCGGGACACTTATGAGGATTTATTGGAAAATGCGGACGATACCAAGTTATCTTCTAAGGACTTGAAGGCCAAGTATATGTCGGGATATACACTATATTTTCAATGCATCTCGGTCATTGATGGGTTGACTGATAGCCTTAAGAGCAAGGCCTCGAACCCCCTTCTAATAATAGTATCCCGATCCATCTTCGCCCTTGTGACACCCCAACCTTTACCGGTGATTACGCATCTTGGCCAACATTTAGGGACATGTTTCCGGCCATTTACGGGACCAACCCCCATATTAGTAACATCCAAAGGATGTACTATCTTTTACAAAAAACAGAAGGTGAGGCGAGGGACATAATTCGCACTTGCCCCATGACGAATGATGGTTTCGACATGGCTTGGCAGAATCTCGTCGATCGTTACGAGAACAAGAGAGTACTAGTCAACTCTCAATTGAAAACCCTCTTTAACCTCCCTTCCATCTCTAAGGAATCTGGCCCGTCCATTAAGAGTTTGCAACGGACAATAAATGACTGTATAACGAATTTGTCGTTGCTAGGAATCGAAACCCAAAACTGGGACATCATCTTCGTTTACATTTGCTCCACTAAACTTCCCGAAAACACTCTAGGTCTTTGGGAGCAGTCTCAGGGACCTTGCTCAGACCTACCAAAGGGGAGTAAGATGGATGAGTTCCTCACTGCCAGATACCGAACTCTGGAATCAGTGTCGGACATTATCGGCAGCCACAATTTTTCCCAAGGTACTGCACGGCTTAATAACCAAGGCAGTTCTGGTAACCCTCGGAAACTGAAAACCTTTGGGACCACTGTGGCCCCTAACTTACCCCAAAGGAAATGTCCTGTTTGTAGTGAAAATCATCCCATCCGTTTATGTTCGGACTTTTTGAGAATGACGGTTAGTGCTCGTTTGGCAGCCGTTAGGAAGCATAAGTGCTGCACAAATTGCTTGGCAGCCTCGCATGAGTTCAAGAGATGCCAGAGCTCAAATGTTTGCTATATTTGCAAACAAAAACATCATTCACTACTTCACCGTACCGAATCTTCCCCCCGGGAGAAATCGAGGACTGGAACTAACCCCGTTGACCCTTCTACCCCTAATAGTTCCCCGGAAATCCCTCGGTCTTCTCCTCCACAAATGCGAAATGAAGTGGATGGTGGCCCATCTACCTCCGCTGCTGCCCGATCGTTTCAGAATTTCGCCACTAGTATACAGTCCACCCCGTACTCGACAGTTTTATTAGGAACTGTCCAGGTGAATGTAGTACATAATGATGTAGTTTATCCTGCTAGAGCTCTAATCGACCCAGCATCTCAAGCGACTTTCATCTCTAGAAAGCTGCAACGGAAGCTAGATCTTCCCACCCTTTCAGCACCGGCTGCCACCGTTGTGGGCCTTAATGGCGCAGTGGCAGCGAACTCGGCTAAAGTCTGCGTTGTTTCGCTGGGATCTTCCATTGATCCAGCGTTTAGTTTGACTACGGAGGCATATGTGGTTGACAAGCTAACTGATCGATTACCCACCTGCTCCTTAGCGAAGTTTGCTGACCTCAACACTCCTGAACTTCCGTTGACAGACTTGAAATGTGCCCATATGGATTTGCTATTGGGCGGAGATATATACTCTCAAATAATGCTTCCTGAGGTTAGAAAAGACGCTAAGAACCCTGTGATCGCCCAACGAACTGTTTTCGGTTGGATAGTGACTGGCAAGATACCTCAGTCGAACCCGTTGGATTCCGTTGCTTCCTTTTTTGGGCAACTAGATTTGGATGCGAAGATTAGTCGTTTCTGGGAAGTAGAGGAAATACCCAAGTCGAAGGTATTGTCACCTGAGGATCACTTTTGTGAAGATCTGTATCGTCACACGACTTATGGGACTAAAGAGGGTCGATACGTAGTTGCTTTACCCTTTAAATCCGAATTTTCGACGGAATTGAATCTCGGCCCATCTCGAAAGGGTGCTCTCGCCCAATTTTTGAGAAATGAGTCTCGTATGTTGAGGACTCCTGAGATTAAGGATCAGTATGATCAGGTTATTGAGGAATATCTTACCCTGGGCCACATGTCGAAAATAGAACACGATTCTGTTTATTCTCCTAAACCCAGTTTTTATTTACCTCATCATGCCGTTTTTAAGCCTGATAGCGCAACTACCAAGCTGCGTGTCGTTTTTAACGCTTCTTGCCCCTCTTCTAATGGCTTGAGTCTTAACAGTGTTTTGCACACTGGCCCGATTTTACAATCCGATTTGACTATCTTGATTCTCCGGTGGAGATTGTTTCGATTTGTCTTTAACGCAGACATACAGAAGATGTATAGACAAATACTGGTCGTACCAGATCACACCCCTTTTCAAAGGATATTGTTCCGTCGAAACTCTGAGGAAGATGTCCAAGACTTCGAATTAAGCACAGTTACGTTTGGTGTTAACTGTGCCCCCTATTTAGCCATACGAACCCTACATCAGTTGGCTGATGATTGTGAATCGGACCACCCGTTTGCTTCCGAAATTTTGCGAAACCAAATGTATGTGGATGACATTTTAGCTGGTTCGCATTCGTTTGTGGAAGCTACTCGTAATCGTGATGAGATAATACATGTTCTGAATTCTGCCGGTTTTTCTCTTCGCAAATGGACTTCGAATGATAGAGGTCTTATTGATGATTTACCCCCCGAACATCTATTGGATTCCCAATTTCTAAAATTGTCAGACGCCAGCACCGCTAAAACTCTGGGTTTACGTTGGAATGCAAGCATTGATGCATTTTTCTTCAAGCCAGCTCCAACGCCCGATTTCTCTGTGGTCACAAAACGCTCCGTCTTGTCTCAAATAGCAAAGCTAAAATTCTTATGCAACAAATTTGGAAAAACGGAACGGATTGGGACGAATGTTTGAAACCCATGACGTTTAACAGATGGCTTGAGTTTGTCGATGACTATTCGTACATCGAAAGGATTAATATCCCCCGTTGGGTTAATTTTAACCCTCATGCATTTTGCGATGCTTCTGAGAAAGCATATGCTGCCACTCTGTACAGTAGAGTCCAAACCCCGTCTGGTGACTTTGTCACCCACTTACTCGCTGCCAAAACAAAAGTTGCGCCTATAAAAGTGCAAACTTTACCCCGTTTAGAGCTCTGCGGCGCAACTCTACTGGCGAAAATGGTATTTTCACTTCGTAAGGAGCTGAATCTTATCAGATCGGAAGCCTTCTATTGGACAGATTCGACGATCGTTCTGTCCTGGCTTCAAAAACCCCCGTGCCATTGGCCAACTTTCGTGGCAAATCGAGTATCGTATATCGTGAACCATGTAGGCACTGACAATTGGAATCACGTCGAATCTCATCATAACCCTGCTGACTTGGCTAGTCGTGGTATGAGTGCTAAAGAGCTCTCTACTTCGGATATTTGGTGGAAAGGTCCTGAATGGTTATCTCGCTCACAATCTGAGTGGCCGTTGTCATCGTTTAAACCCATCAATCAGTTGGAAACGCGTTTGATACAGGTCAACGTTGCCCCAGCGGATACGTCGGAGGAATTCTTGAGTCGATATTCGGACTTACCTCGTGCCCTGCGAGTTATGTCCTACATATTTCGATTTTTTCACTCGTTACAACCCGGAAAAAGGTCGTCTCAAGTCCCTCTATCACATGCGCTGACTCAAAGTGAGGTTAGGTTCGCAATGGATCGCTTGGTCATTCTCTGCCAAAGTACCTATTTTCCCGAATACTCTTCTCTGAAGAATGGCTCGACCTTAACCTCCAAGAATTCACTACTCGTGTTCAACCCCTTTATAGACTCTAGTGGATTTCTACGGGTTAATGGTAGACTCTCTCTATCACCTGCTTTGACCTACAACGAGCGTTTTCCGAAGTTGTTACCCTATAATGGTCGTTTTACACGTCTCTATCTGGAACATCTTCACAAGTTTTCGGCTCATGCGGATATCTCCCTGATGTTGCGTCTTACGCGACAGGAATTTTGGGTTCCTAAATTGAAGAATTTGGTCAAGACAGTTGTTCACAATTGCAAAGTGTGTTCATTATATAGGAAGAAACTCGGTCAGCAGATTATGTCTGCTTTGCCCGCCCTTTTACTCATACCGGAATTGATTTTGCTGGTCCCTTTGACATAAAGTCGTACATAGGGCGTGGTTGTAGAATAACGAAGGGATATGTCTTGGTGTTTGTTTGTTTTGCCACTCGAGCCATCCATCTGGAGGCTACAAACGACATATCCACCGAATGCTTCTTGGCCGCTTTTGCTCGATTCTTCTCTCGTTGCGGTTGTCCTTCTCACCTATATTCTGACAATGGTACTGCTTTTGTCGTAGCAGCCAATATCTTGAATAAGGACAAGACTCAGTTCCTTGAAAACCTTAAACGTCAGATTGTCACGAAGAATGCCTTTCAGTTGGTAGATTGGCATTTTATTCCACCCGTAGCTCCACATATGGGTGGCTTATGGGAGGCAGGTGTGAAGAGTTTCAAAACCCATTTGAAAAAGATATCCCACGCCCAGAGTTTCACGTATGAAGAATTCTCGACTATGTTGACTAGAATAGAGGCATGTTTGAATTCTAGACCTCTTAGCTCGATGACAGAAAACCCGTCTGACATCAACCCTTTAACCCCGGGTCATTTCCTTATAGGAAGTGCCATTCTATCCCCACTGGAACCTGATTTTTCAAATGAATCTCTAAGCTATGCTAATCAATGGCGTAAGCTGAAGATTTTGCACCATTTGTTCGCGCGTCGTTGGAAGGACGAATACTTAGTCGAATTGCATAAACGCAACAAATGGAAGGTTCCTCAAAGAGATTTCGTTGTGGATGATTTTGTTGTCATTCGTCATGACAATCTACCCCCGAATGAAGGTGCGAGTGGCCGATATCCGGACCGCCAATGGCGTGTTGACTCGGCCAATAGTCAAACTCGTGCTGCTTCCCAATTATGAGCAAAACTAATTTTCTCTCTTTTGTTTGCCCGTTTCCTTTATTCACAGATGTCTGACACTACTCCCCGTCGATTAACCGTAGAACGCCCGACTGACGTGGCCCTCGATGACGTTATCGCTACCGCCAGCTCAAAGTGTCGTCTGTGTCCAGATGCTCATCCTCTACGGAAATGCCCCAAATTTCTTCGGATGAGCCCCGTCAAGCGGCTAAGCGTGGTGAAAAGATACAAACACTGTATCAACTGTCTGGCACATTTCCATTTTGTGAAGGCTTGCCGAAGCAGAGACCGCTGTATGGAATGCTTGCAGGAACACCACACCATGCTACACTTTCATCGAAGAGGAGAGGACAGTAAACGGGGTAGAAAAAACGTTTCGGAGACGAGTCAATCCAAAGGTACCACTCGCAGAAGAAGTCACCGTAAGAGAAGAGCAGCTAACACCGGTCAATCAACAGATAATAAGAACTCAAAGAAGAGCGCAACCCACAGCCAAGCTCTAGAAAACCGATGTGCGTGTTCCGGTCAGACTTCTAGTTCCGGGAATGGGGCCATAATGGCAGCATCGAATACGCCTTCCGGCGCTACAATAGTTATTAATATGCTGGGCAGATAAACTACGTATGTTTCCTTATAACTCATGAATTTAATTGAATATATTTTTTTTCTTTATCTCTATCATTACTTATTTATTTGAATTTTGAATTACGCTTTATTACTCTCTATTGAATTTACATAACCTGAATTGTATTGACCTCTGGCCAGGTGACTTCTCGGTCCTCTTGTTGCACTGTTGCAAGGGGGCGGGATGTTCACGCTGGCCACCCTAATTTTAAGCTTAGTTTAAGTATTTGTACAACCGTGTGTACTAATTAATTGTAATTGTGAATTGTTAATACATAACAGAAAGAAAAGAAATATTATTATAAAAACAACCGCCAACCCGAAAGGTACGTGCTTTGTACAAAATAAATAATTGGTATAAAAAACTAATTCTCATTCATTTTTCTCGTCTGACAAATATTTTATTTTATTTTGTTTTCCCCGCTACCCCCACAATTACAAATAACAACATACAAAAAATAACAAATATTCACATGATATTTAAAATATTTTTCTTATTCTAAATTTTATTTCATGATCTTTATATCCAAAATTTATGTAGGATGTTTAATAATTTTTTTGTTCCTTTCTCGTAAAATTCTACGTACTTGTTTGTATAATTTCTATTTACTCTATGACACGTAAATTTTATTGTTATCTAGTAAGTAGTGGGTTGGCTTATTAGGCCTCGGTTTAAACTCCAGGTTAGCAATCTTCAACTATACAAAATATGAACAAATATTTCTTCGTCGATTTCCTCTCAGCAGATTTCTGTCAAAAATTCCAAGATTAAATAAAATTGGCATGAAAAGTTTCTCAAAAATCTGTCGCTCGGAGTCGACTTTAAACTGTAGGTCCCGTCACTTAACGCAAACAATATAAGTGATGTGAGAAACTAGATCGTAATCCTGACTAAAGGGTTGTAATGACCAATTGTGTGTGTATGTTATGTACGCTAATTTTTGTTTAGTTTGACTTTGACACCAGCGTTGTAAACATGTCATTAATGACGGTCCCATAAATAAATCTTAGAGACGAGTACACCGACGTAATACAAATATATTGGCAAAATCCTTTTAAGCAAATTTTTGTTGCTTGTAAGTAATTTTCACAGCCGTTTTGGAACAAATTATGCTTATTGTACATACATATATGTACATTATGGTGGCCCCGTTTGTATGGAGAAAAAATAAGATATAAATGTTCCCGCCTAAAATGAGAGTTTGATTCATTCTAAGACCACGTTTCTCAAAATTTTTGTCCTGGGGTTAATATTTGGTGAGCTGGATCAAAGGATAAAAAGGTTCTTTTTTGAGGTTTTTTGGATTTTTTTCATCTTTCTTCCAAAGGAACTATATATAAATTTGGTATCATATGAAAGGTCTTTAAGATTTCAAAAAGTTATCAAAAATTTTAAAAAAAATTTAGAAAATACAAAAATTTTGAAAATTTCGGACAAGATTTTTGTTTTTTTTTTTAATTTTTTCATAGGATTTACTTAACTAAATTGTTGAAATTTTTTCATTATAAAGACCATGTAATTTAACCAAAATGGTTTTTTCCGTTTTTCAAAATTCAATCTTTCATTTCATTCAATTTTTATTAAAATTGTTTAAACCCACTTTCTTCTCCATCTGACAACCTCTGTTAACTCAATTCATATATGTAATGGGCGTCAAAATAATAAAACTTGCGCGAAATCAAAAACGTAACGCGGATGGCGAAGAACATCTTGGAGGTGCTTTTGTGGGAAAACGGAAAAGTCCAAAGATTCTAGCAGACTTCGCAAGCTTTTGGCAAAGACCAACTGTGATATAGGGCTTGTGTTACGACCGCAACATGTTTGATGAGTTCAGACTATATCAAATGACGAAAGTTAAATGTACAGTTTGTTTGAAATGTAAATGTAAGAAAGGGCTTTGCTTTTTATGAATTTAGAAAGTCGCGTTGAAGAAATTTTGGAAATTATCCAAAAGGGCATATATGGCCAATGAATAATTTGTCGTTTTGTGGAGCCAAATATCTGCTCACATTTAGTGTTTTCTTTTTGAGAGCTTAAGGTGAAGTTTTTGTCAAGTCTGAGAAATTCCATATAATAGTTGAGCGACTGACTGGAAAGAAAATTAATACTAATGCCTGAACTTTATCGAACGAGGAGATAGTACTCCTTGATACACATTTTCACGTAATTGTGAACTCTGACATGACTCCTATTATTGGGAGACATCTACACAAATGATTACGTTGAATTTTAAGTGTAGACATATTTCGGTGAGCCATTGGCACATTCAAACATTTTAATTACCCGGTATCGACGTCATCATACCTGCAGACCGACAGATAACATCTGATATGATGTTTCCCTGGTTGCAGCAGATCTTTTATGCATATCTTAAGTTCTCATACGTACCTACTACGTGGAGACAGGCGAAGGTGTTATTATAATTGTTTGTTTTATTTTCAAAAGCACATTTAATAATAATCAAAAAGGATGTACATTAGTGATCTTAAAAATATAGTTACTACTACTAAAATATCGGTTACTAATATCAGTGTTGTCATATATAACTTATTATTCACATTTGGGTTGTTACTATTTATGTAACCTATTTTTAAATAAATGTATTTATAATTCTTATAATAATCAAAAATTACATTTTTAAAAATTTTGCCTATTAGGCGGTATTATTTTTATACCATATTTTCATTATTAATCAATGAATTGCTGTTTTCATTGTTGTTACTAACATTACAATCAAAATAAATATTTTCATTATTATTACAATTAAAATTATGTTTTTCATAGCATTATTCACAAAATTGTTGGGTTTCCGAGCTGTTGTTTTCATTATATGGTGTCTATTTCTTCTGTATACTACATCCTTTTCATCTTCTATCAAAAATGATCTTGGTTCATTACTTTATTTTTTTTTAATTTTACATTTAAACCAAATTGACTTTGGATTTGTCTTGAAATATACTTGTTCACCTATTTCAATTGGCTTTAAAGTAAGTGAAATTCTATTGTCATTTTCACATGATTTTAATTATTTTTGTTTCAAAAGTTCATTTAATTTTTTTCGGTTCACCAATTTCGGTTTTAAATTATCTGTAACTAAAGGTAATTCAATGCGGAATTTCCTGCTCATAAGCAATTCAGTAGGACTTGGTATATTATTACTGATGTTATCCAATATTGTAGTAAAGATTCGTATGAACCTGAACCAGAGTCTTTACATTTATACAGAATATATTTTATCGTCTGAATAGATCTTTCTGCAAGACCGTTAGATCGTTGTAAGTAAGGACTAGACGTTATATTTTCAATACCCCAATCAAAACAAAAATTTTTAAATTCTTTCGAATTAAAGGGCGGCCAATTATCTGAAATTAAAATTGTTGGCAATCCGTGTCTAGCAAATACTGATTTTAATTTCGTTATCACATTAAGGATAAATAACCAGAAAGTTCAATTTCATAAAATTTACAATAATAATCAACAATAATCAAGTAAATCTTTTTATCAAATTCAAACAAATCACATCCTAATTTGTACCAAGGTAATGTCATGATTTTTTAAGTCTTGTTTAGGATTAGCACTTCTGTAAGTTAGGCAAATGTTACAATTTGAAACCATATTATAAATATCGCTATTTATGTTAGGCCAATAAATAGAACCACATGCGAAATTTTGTGCAACATCCTATTGCCATATGACCCTCATGGGTATATTCTTACATTTTCGACATTAAATTGTTTGGAACTAATATTCGTTTGTTTTTAAATAGAACACCTTCTACTTCACTTAAATCATCTTTAAGTGACTAAAATGGTTTTACATCCACGTCGATGTCTTTCCTGTTATTTAGCCAACCATATTTTATATATTTTTTAAGTTTCCGAAAAACTTCATCATTTTCAGTTTCCTGTCTAATGTTTTCAATCTCATTTAATCTTGAGAAAAACGCAATAGTGTGCAATTTTATATCTTGTGCTCACCTCTAATATTTACTAATAAATTTAATTAAAAGTTTAAGATTATTAATTTAATATAATATTATATAGATAAATATACATAACTATACGACATTTAGTAACAAAAAAAGAAAAGTACAATACATAAATATATAAGTATTTTATAAAAGAGATAAAAAAATCGTGCCCAGGGATTTAACCAAGCTGTTTGAGATTATTGTTATGAGTTGTATATAACAAACTTTTCAAAATATTTTTGAAAGCTAAATATCCAATTCATTTTCATATTCTCAATCATGACCGTGTTCAATCTCTAGTTGGGGTTTGGTGTGATTATGTTTTTTAAAATTTTTAAAGGCATACACTGTATATTAATATATAGATATAATTATTTACTGATAAATCTAATATATTTGATATGTATTAGAAAAAATTAAAAAAAAAAAAACAAATATTCCAATACCCGACCTGGGGTTTAAACCCAACACACTATCTACTAGACTACAGCGAGTTAAAATGAGGTCGCTGTATACCATATATAATAACTTGTTTGGCATAAACTGACCTTAGAAACAATGCTTTTCTCTGTTATGTTAAAATATAAAGTCTGTTCTGTTAAAAACTGAAATCTGCAAAAATTTCAAAATTACTATGAAAACTCGCTCTTTTAAGGGTTCCGGCGATTAGGATAGTTAAATGGACGTACAATGCTTTAAAAAAAATTTACTTTGTCCGCCCATGTTGTTCTGTTTCCGAACAACAGGACTTACAGTGGATTTTAAAATCTAAAATCTCGGAAAATATCAAAATCTAGTATGAAAACTCGCTCTGTTAAAGGTTCTGGCGATTAGGTTAGTTAAAGGGACGTACAATGCTTTAAAAACAATTTACTTTGTCCGCCCATGTTGTCCTGTTTTCGAGCAACAGGACTTACAGTGGATTTTAAAATCTAAAAAATCTGTTGGTAACATAACAGAGCTCTGTTAAACGACTTGGTTTGTGTTTGGGGAGATAGATTTTAAAATCTATCTTCGCACACATAATATATTATTATATATCTTACAATCGACCTTACGAATATCCAAATTGTTGACAGTGTTGATGGACATCAAATTCGTCTAAGCTCCGGTATCCACCTGGCAAATAACGTTCTTACTATTTACATCGATGTTGACATTCCATATGTTGTTGTTACTCAGTTGTTTGTTGTTGTTTATCTCCTCGTTGATGATTATTTCATTAAGCGATCCCACAAAAAGATTTTCTTCTTCATCTGAGTTTTCATTTTCACCAATTTTTTTGACAAACTTCTTTAGTTGCTTTTTACCGTAGGATAAATAGAACCACATGCGAAATTTTGTGCAACATCCTATTGCCATATGACCCTCATGGGTATATTCTTACATTTTCGACATTAAATTGTTTGGAACTAATATTCGTTTGTTTTTAAATAGAACACCTTCTACTTCACTTAAATCATCTTTAAGTGACTAAAATGGTTTTACATCCACGTCGATGTCTTTCCTGTTATTTAGCCAACCATATTTTATATATTTTTTAAGTTTCCGAAAAACTTCATCATTTTCAGTTTCCTGTCTAATGTTTTCAATCTCATTTAATCTTGAGAAAAACGCAATAGTGTGCAATTTTATATCTTGTGCTCACCTCTAATATTTACTAATAAATTTAATTAAAAGTTTAAGATTATTAATTTAATATAATATTATATAGATAAATATACATAACTATACGACATTTAGTAACAAAAAAAGAAAAGTACAATACATAAATATATAAGTATTTTATAAAAGAGATAAAAAAATCGTGCCCAGGGATTTAACCAAGCTGTTTGAGATTATTGTTATGAGTTGTATATAACAAACTTTTCAAAATATTTTTGAAAGCTAAATATCCAATTCATTTTCATATTCTCAATCATGACCGTGTTCAATCTCTAGTTGGGGTTTGGTGTGATTATGTTTTTTAAAATTTTTAAAGGCATACACTGTATATTAATATATAGATATAATTATTTACTGATAAATCTAATATATTTGATATGTATTAGAAAAAATTAAAAAAAAAAAAACAAATATTCCAATACCCGACCTGGGGTTTAAACCCAACACACTATCTACTAGACTACAGCGAGTTAAAATGAGGTCGCTGTATACCATATATAATAACTTGTTTGGCATAAACTGACCTTAGAAACAATGCTTTTCTCTGTTATGTTAAAATATAAAGTCTGTTCTGTTAAAAACTGAAATCTGCAAAAATTTCAAAATTTACTATGAAAACTCGCTCTTTTAAGGGTTCCGGCGATTAGGATAGTTAAATGGACGTACAATGCTTTAAAAAAAATTTACTTTGTCCGCCCATGTTGTTCTGTTTCCGAACAACAGGACTTACAGTGGATTTTAAAATCTAAAATCTCGGAAAATATCAAAATCTAGTATGAAAACTCGCTCTGTTAAAGGTTCTGGCGATTAGGTTAGTTAAAGGGACGTACAATGCTTTAAAAACAATTTACTTTGTCCGCCCATGTTGTCCTGTTTTCGAGCAACAGGACTTACAGTGGATTTTAAAATCTAAAAAATCTGTTGGTAACATAACAGAGCTCTGTTAAACGACTTGGTTTGTGTTTGGGGAGATAGATTTTAAAATCTATCTTCGCACACATAATATATTATTATATATCTTACAATCGACCTTACGAATATCCAAATTGTTGACAGTGTTGATGGACATCAAATTCGTCTAAGCTCCGGTATCCACCTGGCAAATAACGTTCTTACTATTTACATCGATGTTGACATTCCATATGTTGTTGTTACTCAGTTGTTTGTTGTTGTTTATCTCCTCGTTGATGATTATTTCATTAAGCGATCCCACAAAAAGATTTTCTTCTTCATCTGAGTTTTCATTTTCACCAATTTTTTTGACAAACTTCTTTAGTTGCTTTTTACCGTAGGATTTATAGAAACACATTTTTGCATAATGGTTTGCTTTTCCACATGCATGATAAACTGCACCATCTGCTGGACATTTATTTTAGTGAGTTTGACCATACTTTTTACAAAACATCGACTTATCATATTGTTGTATTGGTTTATATTGTTTTCGTTGATACGTATGGTTGTATTCGTTTTTTCTATGTTGTAGGGCTGCTACCATCGAGTCTTCTGCTTTTTCACCATGTATGTTGGCCATATTTTCTTCTGCCATTTCAATACTGTTGGCAATTTCCAAAACCTTTGACCGTTCTATTGAGCCTTCACTCAATAATTTTTTTTTTCATTTTTGTAATTATCAGACAGGTCACAAATAAAAATATCTTTGACAAAACTTTGATTAGTGTGCCGAAACCGCAGGTGTTACTTAGATTTTCCAAGGCAGTTGCATACTGAACTATTGACTCCTCCGTTTTTTGTCGGCGGGTGAAAAACGTATGTCGTTCCATGGCCAAATTTACCTTCGGTATGAAATGTAGTTTAACCCGTTTTAGTAAATTCTCATATTTAACAGAATCGATGTCCTCATTAAACGAGTTAAAAATCTCGAGGCATTGCGGTCCCATATTGTGCAACAATAACGCCACATTTCTCTAATCGGACTGCAAATCTAAATTGGAAGCTATTAAGTAGATCTTAAATTGTTTGCTCCAATTTTTTCATTAACGGCTATGTCATGTGCCTTTATGTTAAACGGCAACATGGTAGAAGCAAACATAACCTATTTTTCCACGTTGGCACGTTGTCCGGCATCTTATACAATATGATTGTTTTATTAAAAAAACCAAAACGACAGGACGTAGGTATTTTCCTTTTAAAATTATTTTGTTTTAATAGTTTTTATATTTTTCTTTTTATTGTATTTTAAAAGTTTTATTTTCTACTTTAATGTTTGCACACCTGACACCATATTATAATTGTCTGTTTTATATTCAAAAGCACATTTATTAATAATCCAAAAGGATGTACATTAGTGATCTTAAAAATATAGTTAATAATACTAAAATATCGGTTATTAGTTACTTATGACAGTGTTGTCATATATAACTTACTAGTCACATTAGGGTGGCTATTATTTATGTAACAGTCGTTTCCATCTCTAAAGCTGAGAGACCATCAATACCTACTGCGAATGACCTCAGACCTATTAGATTAACCGCATACGTTCTCAAAACAATGGAAAATACTATGAATCTCGAAATAAAGTCCAACTACTTTCCCACACCTGCTGGTAGTAATCAACATCCTTACACTAGGGGTGGGTCCACTGAACCTGTATCAAGCTGCTGGTGGGAAACATTGAGAAAGCTCTGGCTTGCACACTTTATTATCTGCCAGCCTTTATTTACGTGAAGGGTGCCTTCACCAATGTCTATTGAGAGGCCCTTAATGAAAGTAATGTTAGCGCGCCTAATACGAAGTTCAATACTGAACTTCTAACCAAAAAGATAAATAATGCCTCTCTAGGTGACGTTTATATGGTAAGAAAGGTGAATAGAGGCACACCGCAATAGGATGTTCTCTCACTCTCGCTGAAAGATGAGTGATAACGTGAGCTGTGACATTTTTAGTAAGGTTCCTGATATTAAACTTTCTTATAGGCTGACTGATCGCTGCAGTGTTTTCCAAGCCGAGGTCTTGGCAATTTTGAAAAGCACAATGCTTTATGAGAGGAGAGATTTTCCCTGCTAATCTCTTTACTCGGATAGCCTTCCGGAATACCGAGGATTTCTTGGGGACATTTCGGATTATTCAAAGGGAACCGGGACAAACAGATATACTTGATATAGCATTGCTGATGATGATGCTTGGTAGCGCCAATATGGCAATTACAAAAGAACAATCAATGGAAAGTTTACGGCAAATTTTGGTAAGTTTTTATGATATATCGGAATCAGTATGCCAAAATCTTGTCGACCATGAAATAAGTGCAAATCTATTATTCTTTATTTATCTTTATGAATGTTTCAAAATTAATTTCAAGTATCTTTATTTCGGCGTTTTTATGACATATCGGAATCAGTATGCCAAAATATTGTCGTCCATGTGAAATTATTGCAAAACTATTATTCTTTATTTATCTTTATGGCTATTTCAAAAATAATTTCAAGTAGTTATTTCGTTTTTTGGAGCTTAATTTTATATTTTAAGTTTAATTAAAAAAGATTTAATATAAAAAAGATAATTTAATAAAACTATAATGATATTTATTTTCGTGATATATAAACTGAAAGATGTGTAGTTACATATCAGAAGTTTTTTCATCAATTATTAATTTTCACATCAGTGCATAAGGTGCATTGACAAAAACTATAAAACTTATTATATTTAATACGAACAAACAGAACATGATATAAAATATAGTAATAAAGTTAATGTTACTCACCTAAATAACAAAAATAGCCATTAAGTGGTAATGTTTCAAGCGCAAACCAATAATTAGTCACATCAAACACTGGAGCAAGGAACGAAAGTGCACCGATCAAAAAAGTGTATCGTAGTGCTGTACGTCTGCATAGATCAGGATTAGTTACCGACATCATTCTGTATCCAGCTCTAGAATAATCTGGCCTTAAATTCCACGATAATGCGTTGAAATGTGGGAATTGCCAAGCATATAACAAACCAGCTAAAATCCAGGCACCTGCGTCAAGACTACCACAACAACCTGCCCAGCCCATTAGAGGTGGTATAGCACCGACAGCGGATCCCACCCACGTATTTAATATAGACATTCTTTTCATTGGTGTGTATATTGAGGTATATAAAAATAAGTTTCCAAGTCCTAATGCTGCAGTTAAACCATTTACACCATAGTAAAGTATACTTAAGCCTGAAGCCGCTGAAACTACGGCAAATCCAATAGCATGTAGTGGTGTAAGTTTTCCAGTAACAAGTACACGACTTTTAGTTCTTGACATTTGTGAGTCAAAGGGAACTTCATGATACTGATTTATCGCATTAGCAGCTGCCGAAACTAAGCCAGTTCCTGTCGAACACAATAAGAATGAAGTAAAGTCGAAAGGAGCAGGTGCCACAGCGTAGCCACCCATTGCTGTTATTACAACAAGCGCTAAAAAATTAAATATATATTTTAAAAACTGTATTGTTTTACATTTGCGATGGGAAAATCAAAGAATTAATTTATATTCGCAATGCAGAACAGATTTTTTAATATCATATTATAAAAACTTAAAGTAATACTTAGTTTAGCATATTTTGATCTTAAGAAGTGTATCAGTAAGAATGCATTTTTTTAATTAAGTGTAATTTTGTTTGTACAAAAAATCAAAAGACATTGAGTCCGGTGCATTAACATATTGGTTGCTCTCTTGAAAGCATTGCTGCTGAAAACAAGGAAGTCGCCAAAAATGCAAAAACATCAACAGGGCGCTACCTAACAAATTTCGATTAAGACCTCCATCCGTACATTTTTCAAAAAAAATTATCTCAAAAAATTCCAATGATAACCATGACTATGCTATAACAACGCCGAGCAATTTTTTCTTATGTTTCGTGGATTTATGCCCATAAATAAGGATAATTCCTAAGCTCAAATCAGAGATCCAGCACTTTATTGCTGAGATATAGTTTCATCTTTGTAATAAAATCATGGAAAATTTAATAAAAGGGAAAATGGCCTGTAATCCGAACCGTGGCGCCCTTTTGACAGATATTTTATTTCATTCTTAACATGTTTTCAATTAGGAACATGTCTTGTTTACAATACAATAGAAAAAAACATAACTATCTAAAAATGCGTGTTTTTACTTTAAAATGAAGAATTACATTCTTACAAATATTTCAAAACGTAGTTTGGATATAAATATTATATTTTAATAAATAATGCATTTTTAAATAAATATTTAAACAATAATGCCGTTCATATTGTCTTTTAACTTTAAGTATTATTGAATTTTTTTTAGTTTTTAATGTTCTTAAAATTATGTACATAGGTAATAAAATTACAAAGGTCTTATAGAATCAAACAGAATATTGTAATTTGTCAAATGTTTTGCAGTTAATTAAAGTTTGTATTGTAAAATCTCTACAGACAGAGACATCTCTAAAAACTGGATAAAAAGATCTATATTATACAAACGAGTTTTAGAATTTCAGCATGGAGAAGATTTTCCATGTTGTTTATAGTTGCCATTTCGACTATATTGCTAGTTAAAAAATAGGAATAGTTAAAAAATAGGAAATCAGTAGTTCTAATTCTATTCAATCTACTGGACTAGATACTATTATTATACCTGACGGGATCATTACACCTACCTACCATTATCATTTAAAAGATCTATTTTTCATAATATGAAAATTTGTAGTAGTTCTTAGTAAAAATTTTGTTTCAAAGTAGCGAAATAAATAGGCTTTCCTGTCCTAGACTGCAAATTAGAAGAAGAGAACCCTAATGTGAGAATCTAAACCCTTAAAGAAGCATCTGCCCAGGGTCCTTACGTTACGAAGGGTTGGACAATTACAGAAAAGGTGTTCGATAATTTCTAACTCCTCCTCATCACAACATATACTGCAATAGTCCGGTTGGGATTTGGACAGTTCAGTAATTGGATGTCCCAGTATACTGTAATAAACCCAATACCGAACCTCAGGCTCGTCTTATCCAAATCTAGCAGCAAGTCTGTTTTAACATTATTTACAGAAGGTAATAGATTCCTAGACACAAAACAACCCTACTGATGAGACCGTAGAAATGGTAGACTGGAGGATCAATCGAATCGCGAGAGCGAGAGCAGCTGCCGTCTCATTACTAGGTATACCAAAAAATTATTGACACCAACTACACATAACCGATATGGCCCAAAGGTCTTTATAGACTTCTTGCTATCAGGAATAAGTGGCGATTTACGCCAGACCGATGCAATGGCTCTTAGGGCAGCCTGATTGTCAACGAAGATTTCTAATTTGAAGCGGGCATTTAGTTACCGAACCTAAAGCCTTCAAGATATAAAAAATGTATGCCTAAAAGACGCTACAGTCAACATGTACCCTAAAGTGAAACTTAAGTCTAATATGTTTACTGAACCCCGCAGCACACCATTTCATAGTGCCTGTTGTATATTACATTATAAACCCATAGTGTCATAACTAAATATAAGTTGGTAACGCATTTATGTAATATAATATGGCATCACTGAAATAAATAAAGATTCATTCTTTGAACAAACTCACAGTGCCCTACCCCTTGGAAATACTTTTGTTAACGAAACTTTCGAATCTGCTGACTTTTATTACAAAAGTTTTTTTTTCTTAAATTGTATATGATTAAGAACTATTCAAGTTTCAAAAGTTTAAATTTAAAAAATAAAATAAGTATTATTGGCCTATTCAGATATCAATTGGCGATATCTGCAATGTATCATCGCCTTGGGGTAGTGATGCAATGACAAAAAATCCATTTTTTCCCTACACCCACTTTTTCCTACAAAATTCCCTACGCCACTTTTATCTTTTTTTTCAAAAAATAGATGTTTATTTTAAATTTGTACATTTTCAATTCAGGTACATACATTTATAATACAAAAATACGTAAAAAAAACATAAAAACAAATAAAAAAAATATATTATAAATTAATGGAAAAAAATTATTTATACAATTCTGCATTTAAAGTTTGCATAATTAAATTGCCAGCGTTGGCATGTGGCAGGCATAGTCCAATTTTTATAATTTTTACAAAGATTAAATTGTCATTAATCTATCACGATTCTATCACGATTTCCTAGATGTTCCGTTTCAGGTAGAACAATTTTCTTAGGTTAGTAGACTCCGTAAAATCATTTCTATTAAACATTGCAAGCGGAAGTTCATCGCACAAATTCTTTACTGCAGGTGAAGTTCAGGACCTTTACAAATTTTAAACAACACAAGCGCATTATGTACTTTCCTGTCAACATTTTTATTTTTTAATTCATTTTCATCAATTAATTTTTATAAGAAATTTTTTTGCATAAGTGAATATTAAGTTTATGAAGTACATCACGTCCGATTAAAAATGGCATTATGGCTTCGGAATCCGGTAGAACAAATAAATTACAATCTACTGTTTTATTTTGAAAAAATATTTCACATTCAACACGACCAACCATCCTTATGATTTTGTTTCTACGTCGCGAAATGAAGGTAAAGTTTTATTAATAGAGATTGCAAACCGTACTAGTGATTCACTTATACAGCTAATTTGGTTATCGGGGGACGTCTGGGCTTCTGGCACCGGCTTTGGTAGCGTCCAAATTGCGAGCAATTATAGCAGCGGACCTCAGCTTCTTATCACCAGTGGTTTCAGAAGGCATTGGTTTAGTTGCGGTAACAGTCCTTGACGGGACACGGCGTTGTTGACGGCGGCACTCATATCTATTCAGTAAGTAAGTCGTCCATACTGCTGGCACCGTAGAGCATATTGACTGCGTTGTCACTTTTAGGGACACCATTAATAATCATGTCAATCAGCTCTAGCTGCTCTATGTCTGCCTTAGCAGCGATGAATTGCATAGCTACTACATATCTGAGGCACGACTCATCAGGCTTTAGGTTTCTCCTTTGTAGTTGCCTGTACACTTCCTGCCGGGAAACTGTACGCTTGAACATTCTTGTAGAATTATGTTTTAGTGCATCGTATTGTAGCAGGCCTAAATTTGTTAAGTACTGTTTGGCCGTCCCTTCTAAACGTCGGCGCATGTCTACACATTTTTTCATCTGGGGAAATGGCTTATGTCCTGATTGTCATCGCCGCTGAACGTGGGAACAGCAGCGTCCAATTTCATCCAGTCCATCCTGCGTTCAGGGAGTCTCACGATTTTCTTTTATGTGCATTCCGGCAGCGGCATCAATTAGGGTTGACTTCGGGACAGCAGTTGCACTCTCTTCAGTTTCAGCAGCATCATTCACGTGGACTTCAGTGTTGACTTCTACGGCGTATTGATTCAGAGCACTCGTTTGTTGTTGTGCAGCAGGATTTAGGACAACATATATCTTGACAGCATTTTCAGCGGCATCACCATCTACTTAGACGGTAAACTGGTTTATATCTTCCACTGCATGTTATTCTCTTACTGGTTTTAAAGCGCGGTTATTTTTATTTTGTTCCTTCATTAGCGCTTCATATAAGTTTCCTAGTTGGCTCAACGTGGAAGACGAAGGAAATTCAATTTCGGCAGCGTCTAATGCATCCGTCAATGCTTGGCGACTAGGTATAAGGTCCATTATCTAAACACTTTGATATTTCCGTAAAATTATTTTTAAGTTGCACCCCACACCTGATGTTGTAAAGGATTCTTATCTTTTCTTTATTTTTCTTGCTTACACTTCGAATGATTTACAATAATTAATTAAAAGCGGAAATGCTAAAAGCAAGGTTGCATTCCAACTGACAAGGGCTTAATGAGTTTGTAGAGCAACGAATTTATTTAATTGCAATGGATATTTTAATAGAAATTATTTACACAAGACCAAAATTAAAAAATTAATTTTCTCAGTATTTTTTTGTCCAGCTTTTTGTGAATCGGAATCTGGCAACCCTAGTGCAGACACATTATTCAATAATTTTTGGTAAAAAACTTTTTTATTATTAATATTGTTACGCGAAAACAATCGAAACGACCTAATATCGTTTAACAATATAAACAATGAATATAAGCTATCAGCTACACATACACACGACATAAACACACACTAACGAATACAATGAACCTGATGACTAATAATAGCTACATCAACAACTACAACGAACATGTTACAAGCAAAGCATCAACAAGTATGAGAGAAAAAGGGATAGATATGTAAGCAAACGCAACAGCAAACAATGTAGTCGCAAAAGAACCCTCCAGAATGCGAAACCCCGAACATTCCACTTCAAGAACCATCATCAGACTAAAGAGGTCCACATTAGAGATCTGCATGATTGTGAATTAAATAACACAGTTTTATATTTTCTAAAATAAACACTGAGCTAGCAATTGATAGTAAAAAATTAAATATTCGAATACATGATTTATCTTAAGGACTGTTGTTAATAATTGCTTGCGCACTGCTTGCAACTTCTGTGCATTTATATCATTCACAAAAGCAACGAATCAGAATGAGTGTTTCGAATACATTTTAAAAAACTCTTCTATAAAATATTGTTTTATGTAACACCTCAAGTTTACTGAAAAAGTTTTTTTTTTCTTTTTTTTATTATTAAACCTGCACTCAGGGGATGACCCCTACCCATGCAGTGCATTGTGCAGGTTTAAGAAAAGTGGAAAGAGAGAAGATGCGAACGGAAACGAGTTACTGCTGGTGACTATAAAATGGCCAGTGCTATATCTTCACCATTAGACAGCCTACAGCAATCGTTCCTAAGAAGCCCGAAGTTTTTCACACCACTTATGTTGTGTGTGTGTTAATTTTATACAGAAGTGGCGGGACCTACAGTTTAAAGTCGACTCCGAACGACAGATTTATTTGAGAAACTTTTCAAGAAGAGAAAGAGAAGAAATCGCCGAAAAAATAATTTTTGTATTTTTATATTTTGATGTCTGTCTTTACGTCTAATAAGCCAGCACACTACCTACTAGACTACAGTTTGTTGACCAATGCGGTTACACTTTCCGATGATTATGTTACTTGCGGGAGAAAATACGCGTTTGGAAGCCGCACTTTTTGAACGGTGTTTGTTTGTTTAACTTTGCACCACTTTTTACAAACTTCTCAAATGAAAAGGCAAGCCATATATTAAGATAATTTATAATTTATTTCGTCCTCTGTCCATTTTTTATTAGACTTTTTCTTTTAATTCGTTTTTTCATGTTATATGTTTCCATTTTTTTACTTTATTTTTCAATGCTTTTATTTTTATAAAAACTATGCATTTGCTCCAGTATGGCAAATATAAACTACGGTTCTGAGTGGGGTATATTTGTCAGAACGTGGCAAGAGTATTTCTTTGTTGTTTTATTAGTGCATGATAAAAAAATGCCCAGCATTTGCAAATGCCACGATGCCAGGCCATTTGCCCAAGATTGTGAACTGCGCTATTGATGTTAAACAACATAATAAAAGCATATTACATGTGAGAGGACAGAGAAAGTGAATCAACTCATGCAGTTCTCTGGTTCGCATATGAAAAGGCAAGACAAAGCAGGCAACCAGTCAGTTAAAATTCAGCCTTGCGTAAAGTTGCGGGTGAACTAATGAGCCGCGGTGTGTCCGTGGCCCGATGCCTTCTGTTTATGTTTCCTTGCTTCTTTTACCCGGGGCTAATAAAATATACAATATTCTATTCAAACATGTAAATATTTCGTGTCATTATTGTTGAATATATTGAAAAATATGTTAAATTTAATTTTGTCTAAAAAGCTTGTTTTGTTAGAAAACAAATTTAATGAAAACTTTTTCGCTTCTCAAAAAACTTGGAAAAAAGAGAAAACTTGGCAAATGGCAACGCTGGTAGCCAGCAGAATAGTCGTGTGTGAATAATAGCGAACAAGCAATTATTGTTGTATCAGTTAAGTTTGAACAGTGACACAAAAGTAGTGTGAATAATGCAGAGTTTAATTGAAATTCTTTTCGCTTGGTTTGCAATTAACGAACTCATAATTAAACGTGTTTAAAAAGGCAAAAACGTAACAATATTACTATTGTAGTATTTACCGTCATATGAATTCATAAAAGCTCCAAGTTATACTAAAAATATGTTATAAGGGCAGCAAAAAAAAATCAAAAATCAATCCACATTTTTGGCATCAGGTCTTTATTTTTATCACAAGAGTGTACAATTTTACAGGAACATGTAATTTGATACTTATTATGCGTCGTAATCTATTAAATTATTAATTTTTTTGTTAGAACCTTTTTGAAATCATACGACGATATGTAGGTTCGATTAAATTGCAGCATATATTCGCCGTTGAGCTATAGTATGTTCTAGGTTTTTAAATGAGATAAAATGCTATAAATTTTATATTTAGTTAGTAAACGATAGAAAAATAAAACACCGATGTTTTTATGAGCGTTTTAACGATATTACTTTGTACCAAAATTGCCACCAAAGACTTAGGGCCAAGAAATTCGTTCGCCATCGCGGAGTGTCCGCTTAATGAAGGTTTCGAATGGAGAGATTTCACTGCGTATTACAAAAACTTTGCCAAAAAGCTTTCCACAGAACATTGTAATTTTGATGTTTACCGCAGACTGCTACTCAGTTCGAATATACAGCCTGAGACCAAAGAAGAGATCTATTCCAAGAGCATTGCGCCAAAACACAGTAAAAATGCAAATACGGGTAGATTATAAAAACAACGAAGCACTCAGATAACGAGCATCACGATAAATCAATCTATATATAGAAAAATTAATCTGTGTTTGTTTGTATGTTTGAACTTTATAGACGACTAAACGGCCGAACCGATTTTCTTGAAATTTTAACAGTATATTATATCTGGAAGAATTTATAGGCTACTTTTTATTTTGATATTTCAAATGACCGAGGTGCCACGCCCACATATGCAACATTATCTGCTATTGCAAGATAATAAAATGGGTATATTGGAAAAACTATAACAACAACATACCTCAAATTTTGTACAAGTAACTACAGTTTCAATATAAACAAAAACTAGCAATAGTGGGTGTGGCACCTCCCATATAAAGTAAATACGAAAATCTGTATATCAGAAAAACTGTATCAGCTAGAGTCTCCAATTTTTGTACAAATAACTTTAGTTTAAATATAAATATTTTGGACAAAAATAGGCGATATAGCAAAAGTGGGCGTGACTCCTCCCATATAAAGTAAATTATAAAATCTACATATCTAGAAGACCAGAACAGTTAAACCACTCAAATTTTATACGAATATCTTTAGGTTCAATATGATTTTTTTTAACAAAAATGGGCGACATATCATTAGGGGGCACAGCACCTTCCATATAAAGTAAATACTAAAACCTGCATAACTGGAACCGCTTGGAAAACGATTGTTTTAGAAATTTTTAAGGCTGTTGTGATCTCCCGATAAGAGCTTCCATCCTGATGCATTTGTAAAATAAGTACTGAATACTGAGTACTGAGGCCATTCCAACCTTTGAAAATCTGATTACCTCGATGCCTCGCAGATGTCAAGCTGTTATCGGCAACAGTGGTTTTACAACAAAACATTGATTTTTTTCTAATAAATACATGTTTTTCATAAAGTTTATGGTGTGTCCTTAATTATATGCACGACTGAAATAAATACTCTTTTAAAATATGGCTCACAGCTTTAAAAATAATAATTTATTTGACACAGTAAGCAGTTATTTTCTACTACCAAGAGTTTAATTAACTAAACTTGGCCAAATTTTGACAATATCATACAACAATTTGTATTTTTTGCTTCAAGCTCAAATGTAAGCTTCGTGTCCTTAATTAGTTGCACGCAGCTGTATATAGTAAGTACTAAAATTCATATTATTTAAATATTTATATTGAAAAATATATACATACATATGCAATAGCTATGTTACTGTTTACTTTGTTTACTTCTAAAAATGGGTAACTAATAAAAATATTATTTATTTGACTCACATCTTGAAAAATATATCAGGTAAATTCAAAGTTAAAACAAAAAGGAATCATATGCAAACACTCTTAAAAATTCTTCTTCTGATCACAATTCATCCATCAGCGAATATGAAAAATCGAAACAGAACATAGTACAAATAATAAGAAAAATGGAAGCCGTTACAAATTCACCTATCAGCAAAATAACAACAAACACTCAGTCAAATTTAAAAGAACAAAACAACGATGTATAAATAGCGAACAAATTAAAGAAAAAGAAATTTAAGAACAAAAAAATAAGATTTCAGATATTTTATTCATTCAACAACAAAAAGAAAATAGCAACCAACATAAAAATAACAGCACAATTTCAACTCTCTCTTTCGAGAAACAATTTTAAACTCATCTATAGAATCTAATCTTACAAACCATAAGTCACTCAATTCTCCCACTAAAAACAGTACAAGCTTAGATAATTTCAATGATGATAACTTTGTATTTTACGAAAACAGTTTCAGCGATGAAGCAGCCGCTAAAATTGTCAAAAATATTACTGAGGAAATGATTGTTGGTGATGATGATTTGGATTTATCCACCCCAAAAAAGAATAATGAATACAAACCTGATGAAAACTCTCCTTGCAGCAAACTTAATAAAAAATTTCCGAGTTTAAATACCATAATCACACCTAGAACTTTTAGAAAAACTTTGCCTAAAAAGGATAATAAAAAATATTAATTTTAAATGAACATTGGTCTTAACATCAACATATTACAGTGGAACATTCAATTATTAATTAATCATAAGTTTGCCCTGGAACAATTAATTGCTAAACATAAACCTAATATAGTAGCTTTACAAGAAACCCACATAACTCACAAGGATCTACAGCTTTTACATTTACCTGGTTTTAAAGTTTTTCATCATAACAAAGATTATAATTATGCCAAATCAGGGATAGCAATGTTTGTTAAGAATAACATTCACTGCAATCAGCACAGTAAGTCAGATGAAAACCTTTTGTTTCAATCTATAATTATAAAATGTGAAATTGACATACAAATTACTAATATATATAAAGAAGGTGACTTCAATTTAAATGCTCGATAAGCTCAATATTTTTAATAACACACATCAGCTCGTATTAGGTGATCTCAATGCTCTATTATATCAGCGAGTGAATGTGGGAAAATATTGCAAATAAAAAAAACTTGATAGTACTGAACGATGGATCATCAACATTGTTCAGCACGCGAAATACATTAACTTCTATTGGTGTTACAATGAGTAGTGTGGATTTAGCTCCCAACTTATCTTGGCTATGTTTGGATTTGCCACTTGTTGCTGACCACTTTCCTATCCTTATAACAAACAGCACAAACACTACAGTAGAAAGAAATTTTGTTTCACGATTTCAAGAAAAAAAGCTGATTGGGAACTCTTTAATAAAAAAAAGCAGCAATTTTTAATGAGTAGTTCGAAAAATCAACGAACATAAACAAAGAGGCAGCTCAAATAAATCGCATCTTAAGAAGTTTAGCCAATGAATCCATTCAACTCAGCCGTAAGCCTGCCAAAGTAAATAATCCAATTTGGTTTAATTTTCACATTTCCGGTTTAATTCTCAAGAGGCAAAATGCGTGGAAAGTTTTTAAAAGGACGCGTAATCAGCAAAATGCACTTGAATATCGAAGACCCTGTGCCAGGGTTAAGAGGGAGTGTAGAACTGCTTAAAGGCGCACTTGGGATAATTTCGTTAACTCTTTAAACCCATCCATGGACGTCCGCTTTTTGTGGAGCAAAGTCAAAAAGTTGAGGACTTACAATATAGACAATTTCGTAGTTAATCAGGTGTATTTAATTTTCTGTATATTGTCGCAATGTGTAATTAATACTGTTTCTGCTATTTACTATTCATAGTTATCAATTGGTGATGACAAGAAAATAATTAATGTGATATTGCTACATTAAGTGATTCCGAAATTAGATTCAATCACCAAATCGAAATAGAAAGAACAGTTTCATTTCTAAAATCTCCGTTTGTGGTCAGATTATTAAGTCTGATAAGACGAGGTTAAACAAACCTAAGAATAAACACTTAAGTTTCGGGAACTATAAAACATCACTGAATTGTACAAAATTAAAATAATCTGCTTATAAATGCATATTTTGTAAATCGACGAATTATTTATATCATAAAATTTGTACCAAGCCTCAACAACGCATCAATGAACTACTCTGAACAACATTCTACTTCCTAGTCTTGCGTAAATTATTCTGCGTTAGATGAACGCATCATTCTGCAGGCAGCTGTAATAAAAGAAAAAATTGTTCTGGCCAACTTATAGCAACCAGAGCTCTTTTAGATTCTGATTTACAATCCAATTTGATATCTGAGGAACTTACGCAGTTACCTGGGTTAAAAAATAAAGAGGCTAGTTTAATTTAAATGACTTTGGCGAAACAAATACATTAATCAAATCTCTTTGGCTGTCGCATCTGGTGTCAACTCTACCCAGCTCATTTCAGAGTTAATGTGAGTGAAGGCACCTAAAAATATTATATTCTGCTTTTTTGGTATCCAGACTTAACTGTTCATAAAAATATTAGCTGAAACAACCCAAAACTAATTTCCTTCTCTTGGTCCAGACCTAAAAACCTCTATCCAAGCCCACCGTACTTGCTATCAAGAAACCTATTGTATGCAGCAGCACTGAATATTCTTTAGCTAAGGGATAGCAGTCAGCTTATTCTTAATGCGTAGTGCACATTTTGTTGAAAATTACATAAAAACCAAAGCTCTAGCAAATTTTTACAAAATTCATACAATACTATTTCAAATACTAAGAAATCTCTCACTATATCTTCGAATAAAGGAAATTCTAAAGATAAAAACGAAATGCTACTACAGCTTAAGCGAACGCCGTCGAAGGTACAAAGAACAACCTATTAGTTTATAAACAGTTATTGTAATCTTCAGGTTTTAAATCTCTTCTTTTTTAAAACTAGAGTTATTCCTTCATGAACTCTTCATTGAAATATGGTGTAGGAGATCTGTAGAAATCTAATATTCCACTCATACAAATACATGTCTTAACAAAATATTTACGATGCACTTTACTTTCATCCTATTCAATTGAATTCAATCTTCACGCCCTATATTCGTATTATTAGCTATTAGTAACAATCAATGAATACTTCTTCAGAAAGCAAGAATTGATGCTAACTTATGTAAAACGATCTTCATAACAGTGAACACTTCCCGATCGTTTTCACAAAACAAATTCAGCAAATTTATCACTCATTCTGTTTTAATAAAATTCAACTTTCATAATGTAATATACTATATATAACCTGTGGATTAAAGCGCTTAATGTAAAATATAGTATACTTGAGGAGAGCAAAGGAAAATCATTGTGTTCAAAAGATGGTCGCCATATAGTAGTTTTTTATGTTAATTTACATTTAATTTCATAAGCCAAAATAAACATATAGGTATCTGTGGCAATATGGAAGAGTAGTTTAAGTCGAAAATTGCAGTTTTGAGATATCATAAATTTTGTGTAATTTTTATTCTGCTTGATTTTTGAAAATAATTTATGAATTAATATGTTGGTAATATGTTTATTAGAGAAGAAGGATGAATTTCTAAAAAAAATATTGTTGAATTTAGAAGATTTTACGCCTTTGCTACTTAAGCGCTTTTTCGAAACTGAAATTTGCGTTGAACTGGACCTTAAGTAACTTAAGCGCTTCTGTTTAAATAAAAATTATGTATTGTGTAGTTTTAAGTAAACATAAGATGTTTTATTCAAGTTTACAAAAAGGCATTAAAGAAGATAAGGTTACTGTTAAGTGAAGTTAAGAGATGATGAATGGAAAATCCTGAGAAAGTAAATAAAATTATGTGATCAATGCATTATTGATTCAAAAAACTTAAGCTAAAAAGTAAAATCAAACTTATTTCAAAACGGACTCAACACATTTATAAATACAGCAAAAACCATCAAGATATTTAAGTACGATAAGAATATATTTAATAATGTGTTAACTGAGAATATGATATACGAAGATAATAAAGATCTTAATGAAAACGTTAAATTGTTTGATGCCTGTCTGGAAAATACAATACAAAGATTTACGTTTGAAAGGCAAGTGCACATACATAGCAAAGTGAATAACTGGTTTAACAAGGAACTGCGAACAATGAAAAGAGAAAAAATAATAAAAAAATAGAATATAAACCGATAAGAAAGCAATACAAAGTACAAATTGAAAATAATAAGAATAATTACATAAAAAACAAAATTAATAACGCAACTAACAAAAAGCAAATGTGGACACACATCAAAAACCTTGTACTTAATAAGAGGCAAAACTCAACCAAATCAGTGATATTCGACCAAATTGGGTGATATAGTAAATAAGTTCAGTGCATTCTTTATCGATAGCATTAGTAATATAATGCAATCAATAGGCAGCGTGCAATATATTAACCGAATAGACTATAGAGTGAATGATATTTTTAAATTCCGAAAGATGAATATTATTGAACTGGAGAACATCGTGAAGTGTATGAATAACAAATATAACCATGATCATGTATCAAATAAAATTATGCTTGACAACTGGAATGTAACAGGAAATATTATGGTAAAAGTAATAAACACTTCTTTAGAGACAGGTATTTTTCCTGATAATTGGAAAAAATAAACCGTAACCCCAATTGAGAACGTGCCCGGAACGAAAAAATGCGAGGAGTTTAGATCAATAATCTCTCTGAGAACTTGTGAAAAATTGAAAAAGTAGTAAAAGATCAGCTTGAAAAATATATAGAAAATTACGACATACTATCTGAATACTAGTCAGGATTCCATAAAAAACATTCGTGTGAAATCACGATAAACTATGTCATAAGTGAATGGAGAACAGTAGGAAAAGATAAGAGGATTATAGAAATATTTCTTGACTTCAAACGAGCTTTTGAGATGATTGATAGAGAAGTAATGCTGAATAAACTATATATGTATGGAATAAGAGGAATTGAGCTAGATTGGTTTAAATCGTACATGAAAAAAAGAAGGCAAACGACAGAATTAAATGACAGTGAATCTGATGAAATAATAAATAACTTCGGAGTGAATCAAGGCTCCATTTTGGGAGCATTGTTGTTTATAATCTATATAAATGACATGCCAAGTATTTTAGAAAAATGTAAAGTTGTTTTGTACGCTGACGACACTCTGATATATACTATAGAAAATAGTGATGAAGAATGTCGCGAAAATATCAAGTATGATATGAAAAAAATTGATGAATGGCTTAAAATGAATAAACTCATACTAAATGAAAATAAGACAAAAATAATGGAAATAAACTTACATTCAGAGGAAATATTTAAAATAAATGACACAGTAATTGAAAAAGTTGAATATATATAATACCTTGGTTTTATAATCGATAAGAAATTAAATTTCAATGAACAAATAGACTACATATGTAAAAAAGTTGGTAAGAAAATAGTTTTTTAAAGAGAATAAGAGGCAAAATATGTACAATACAAAATATAATATCTACAGCGAGAAATATATACAGCACGATAATTAAACCACACTTTGAATATGGTTCCAGTAATTTATTCACATGCAGTAGCACAAATCAATTAGCCAGGATGCAGAAACTACAAAATAGAGCGATGAGAATAATACTAAAATGCGATCGTTACACACATATAATTACAATGTTAATTAATTTAAAATGGATAAGCATAGCACAACGGCTCGAATTTAACACATTAAGATTTATTAGAAAATTAAAACAAGGAGACGCCCCGAAATACCTATGTGATTAAATACAATATGTGGAAGACACCAAACCATATCAACTAAGAAATGCTTGTGACTTTAACATCCAAAGAGTGAGGTCAACACAAATATTCTACATTGCCAAACAACATTAAGAATGAAACAAATGAAAATGTCTTTAGACGAAGATGTATTAATTTTGTACTATTTAATAATAATTTGTAATATATACATTTATTGTAAATTTGATGAAAGTGTAGAGTATTTTTAATACTAATAATAATAATACAAAAAAAAAATTTAAGTGCCTTTGCTTCTGTTGTGCACCAAATGCCTTAACACAATTCTCTCTTATGTCGACTTATGCTACGCTTCCATATTGGCCACAGATATATTTCTTTTAGTTTTGCAAGAGTTCCCCAAAAACAAATATATTGTCAGGGGATCTCAATTACTTAAAGAGCTAATTACTACAAAAAATAACAAATAATATAAAGTAGATACAGTTTTGCAAGGCATTAAATTTAAGAGAGCAAAAATATTGGGTGTTAAATAGAACAAATTAGGGATTATAAGGAAATTACTTACATGTTAATCTAAACTTAGATAATTTCTTGTAGTAACTAATAAGTTTTTCACTCTCTAAACTGGGACTAGGTTGCCAAACTTGGCAGGTCTTTTCAAGATTACCTAAAGTTACACCACTACCGCCATATTTGCTTTTTCCATCTAAAGTCTCTCCTCCAACAGACTCAAAAACATCGTTAGTTTTGACCGGGGTAACGTCTTTTTTAATCTTTTCAACACTACCTGCAAAACTCTATACACCGATTTCAGCATGTTTACATAATTAATCAAATAAAATCTTACACGTAAAGTCTGCTTGCTCAAGTTGTTCAAGAAATAAACATTATGTATTGTCTTGCTAAGAACTAATTGTAACATATTCCAAATATTTTTATAGAACAAAACCGATTTTTATCATATTTCAGTGAAAACTACTTGACTTTGTTTTTAAATGATTTTCCTTTGAATATAAATAACGTGGGTGAAGTGATGCCATATTTACATTAATTACTGTCTTTAGAAAATGCCAGACTTAATTAGGTAAAAGTTGTGAGCTGCCACTCTCTGTAAAAGAAATTTCATGATATTTATCACAGAATATGAATTCTGTGATATTTATTTACAACTCAATTGCGATAAATCTTATAGATAAAAGCCCATGCAACAATGGATATCGGTATAGTATTTTTATATGGGTATTTCTGTTTATATACATTATTATTGAGACAGTTAACACTAGAATTCTAAAATTTAAATAAGATTAATATAGAAAGGTCGTATCTCATTTTTTTCTCAAAATTGGGGTTTTTATATATTCTGTTAGATAAAACGAATAGATGACGAATAGTTGACTTATATTAATTAAAAGACAAAGCGCTAACTCATATAAACATTGAATAAACAGTGTTGACCCTTTGTACCGAGTGAAGACTTCAACTATTGTATATACTACCATTATTTTATGATTAAATTCCAGAATTATTTTTAATAAAAACTGCATTTAATCTTTTTTATAACATTTTTGTTTTAGATTTTATTAAGTTTTTTATTTCTGTAAAGTACAGAAAAATTAAGACACGAGCTTTCTATATTAAGGCATTGTTATGCAAAAAAATTCTTTTTAAGGACTTAAGTAATACCGTCATCTCTAACATATCTCTTTTAATCTAAGTAGCTTAAAGGTAGGTACTCTGTTTATATTTGCGAAAAATTATGGTTTTTTCGTGCGAAAATTTTGATGTGCAACAAATGTAGTCTATCTCGCGATTTTAGAAAATTTGTCGGTTTTATTGCTTGAAAGTATGCATCATTGCTTTAAATGCGTAAACAAAAACCATCTGTTTTTGAAAGCTGAAAATAAAAATTAAATAACAAATTTTAATAATATAAACTATTTCAATGGCACTTATTCCAAATAAGCTTTTGTTTTTTACAGCTACTATCAATAACCGCTTATCTGTGCCGTTAAAATTTTCATTTTTTAATAATTTTGAAATTTTTTCCATTTTTCCGGATCAACAATTAATAATTTAAGAAAGACAAATAAAATGTGATCAACTGTTTGTATTAATTTTGTGCGAAAGAAGTGCATCTTCTGTTATTTCGTAAGTTAGAAACAACGTTGCCAGATAAATTTCACAGCGTTTTTCACAATACGAACAGTTTGACAGCATTTCTCATGAAATTTTGAACGAAGTACCTATCTTTACTGTATAATATTTCGAGTATAAATTTGATGAACCTTATATTTGTTTATATATATCTAATATATATTGAATTATAATACAATTTCTTATCTAATAAACACATTCAAAATGACTTATACTTAATTTATAAGTTACATACATACATAATTGGTCTTTACAACCCTTCAGTGAGGATTACGACCTAGCTTCTCACACCACTTATGTTGTGTGCGTTAATTTTATACATGAGTGGCGGGACCTACAGTTTAAAGTCGACTCCGAACGACAGATTTTTGAGAAGCTTTTCATGGCAATTTTTTACTCTCAGAGTCTTTGCCAGAAATCTGCTGAGAGGAAGTCGCCGAAGAAATATTTTTCGTTTTGATTTATAAGTTACATTTAACTTAATTAATTTTCACTGAATTTAGCTCTCTAACCAATGAATTATTGATTCTTTATTAGTATTATAAAAATTCCTTAATAACTTTGCCATTAAAATCCACTTTCATCACCTCAGTACTTTTTTGTTTGTTAATTGAAAGTTTTAAATATTATATTAGGCATGAAAGAAAGAAAGATTATATACATAAATAAGATTAAGATTTCACAATATTTTGGTTTCATGAAATCGTAATAAAAATTATACATTTTCAATTTTGATAACCCTAATACTAAAAATCCAATGTAAATAGGTTTAACGTGAACTATGAAAATTAGTTTTAATTAGTGCTTTTGTCCCTAATTTTTTACCATTACGTTTCTATTTATTAACTTTTTTAATATCTTTTCTTTTGTCAACCTTTTTTCTTCTTTTTAAATTTTTTTTGTATTTCAATTCAATTTCAAAGAAAACTTAAAATAAGATGTGGAAAAAAAAACTGGGAAAAATACCAAAGTTTGAAAAAAGTGCACTGGCTACATAGAAGATTACAAATTGAAGATTCTTGTACCTGGATATTTCAAAGGGTTATACTTTAAGGACATCTGTTTCGCAAATCGGTCACCACAAAATTTCCATATATTATTAATTATGTAAATCTTTACATAATTTTATTTACCGCCTGGTGAAATATTGCTGTAATGTGTTTAGTGTGTGTTAGAGTCCCTATAGTATTCTTGTTTATTTGAAGAGCTTTAGAATATTAGACGTAGCAAAGTTAATTGCCAAAGTTGCTGAGAAATACATTTAAAGTCAGTATTATTTTTAATTTTATTTACAAAATTTCACAGCTTATATACTATTTTTTATTCTATGTTTTTTTTTTTGTATTTTTGTCTATGTTTTCTTTTTCTTTTCCCCTTAAATCTATTAATTGTTAATAGTTAAGTGAAATATAATAACATTTATATCGTATTCATTTGTATTTCATTTCTAGTGACCCATACTAATCAACACAAGTCACTTGATATTGCATACTCTGCATATTACGATTATATTTTGTGAAGTCACTTTACTTTTGTTTACATTTTAATTTTGTTTACTTTATTCATTCTATATGTAGGTGAATGCATACATTACATTGCCATCCTTTACAATTGGAAAAATTCACAGCTTTTTCTTCGAATTTTTAAATGAATTATGTCTATTACTTCGAAAATTAATAAATGACAGCAAAATGCACAGTAGTTTGTAAATTATATTTGTTCGAACACTGCTAGAAACACTAATTTCTGACAATTTTCCTTTGGGTTATACCAAAGAAAATAAAGAATGTGCATTTTAACATATTTTGGAATATATACATCACGCGGGGGGAAAGATAGAAGGGAAGGAATCAGAAATCAAGAGCGTAACAATGCGTTTTTCTCATCCTGCGTTTTTGTTGTTTGACCACTCTTTTATTAATTTTTCTGAAATCACTTATTCTGGTCAGTGTTGCCACGAAAAAAATATTGTAACCAACATACATACATAAGTCCATCAGTCAGGATTATTGACCACCACTTATGTTGTGGGTGTTAATTTTATACATGAGTAGTGGGACCTACAGTTTAACGTCGACTCCGAACGACAGATTTTATGAGAAACTTTTCATGGCAATTTTATTTACTCTCAGAGTTTTTGCCAGAAATTTGCTGAGAGGAAATCGCCGAAAAAATATTTTTTGTATTTTGTTTTGATGTCTGGCCTGGGACTCGAACACGTCTAATAAGCCAACACACTACCTACTAGACCACGGCGACCACAACCAACATTTGTGAAAAAAAATCATCAAATAAGAGAAGATATAACCAAAATGAAATTCTCATTTTTTTAATTTTATTTTCTTTCAAATAACATAAGAACAAAAAATTACAAAATAAAACTTTAGTCTTTCTAATTAACTCATTTCTACAAGCAAAACATAAACTCTTTTTATAAGAAGAATAAATAACCAAAACCGGAAAAACCTACACATTGAACAAAAAAATAATCAGTTTTGGTTAGAAATAACTAAAAACGGCAACACTGGTAGTGATTAGTGAGTAAGAGAGCGAAAATAAGTTGAGAGTCTACAATCATTGAAAAGTGTTAGCAATATGCGCTATTTTTATTTTCATTTTATCAACATAAATAAAATTATATCTTTGACTGATCGACCCTTCAATCACGATTATGACCTATCTTCTCGCACCACGTATGTTGCGTGCGTTAATTTTATACATGAGTGGCGGGACCTACAATTTAAAGTCGACTTCGAACGACAGATTTTTGGAGAAGCTTTTCATGGCAACTTTATCTACTCTCGGAATTTTTGACAGAATGTTTTCACTGAAGGAATATTTTTTCGTTTTTTGTTATGTTGGAGATGTTTGACATGGGGTTTGAAAAGTGGGCTCACGTCTAATAAGTCAGTATACTACCTATTAGACTATTTATTTATTTATATTTAATACATATACGGCATATAAAACAAAAACTGCTGATTCTCAGCATACCAAAACGTAAAAGATCCGTGTAGTCAAACGTCGACAGAACGTTATGGATTATGGGGCCTCACTTCTAGTAAGTCAGTATACTACCTACTACACTATTTATTTATTTATATTTAATACATATACGGCATATAAAACAAAAACTGCTGATCCTAAGCGTACCAAAACGTAAAAGATCCGTGTAGTCAAACGTCAACGGAACGTTATGGAATTTGGTTATACCAAAGAATATCGATATAAGAATGCGCATTATGTAGAAGTAAAATTGCTTATGGCGGGTTGTAACATTACGACCCGCTCTCACCAAAATCTTTTTAACATTACAACCCGCTCTCACCAAAATCTTTTTCACATTACGACCCGTTCTACTCCAAAATATTTTTAACATTACGACCCGTTCTCAACAAAATTTTTCTCACATTACGACCCGCTCTCACCATAATATTTCTTGAAAATAATTTCTAGATGTATATACACCAGCGATTACCATTTCATAGCACAATTGTGCACATTGCTTGTGCACTTTTAGTTAGTAGTCGATCAGACTGCGGCGAGTGTAGATGTTGGCGGATGCTATATCATTTTGTTCAGGGTTACACTCAAAAAATATTTTATGTTAAAATATTAGTTATTAAAATCCGCATTTGATTGTTTTTATAGTCAAGTAAATAATTTAGATGTTATGAATTGAGAAATATTTATTATATACAGCCCAATCACGAATATTCTCAAGGAATTTCTTTCTCGCGGAAAATGTTTTTCTCGAGAAAGAAATCCTCTAATTACAAATTCCGCGGGAGTAAAAGTTTGAAAAAGTGGTAATAACGAATTTTAAAGTCAGTTGTGATTCCTATTGATATTAAATTTTTGGCAATTTGTGAAAATAAAGTAAAATTAAAGTTATATAAAATTAATACAATTTGAAAAAATAAATAAGATTTTAATATAATACAAGAAAACACATGGTAGCCTGGTGGAGAAAATTGGCCAACGTATTTACAGAAGGCAATTAAGGGTGAATATAATTTTCTTGAATTGCCGCTGGCTTTGTAAGTAAGAGTGAAAGTGTTGGATTAAATTTTATTTTGCAACAGGTTTTAAAAGTACTACAGAGTGTATAAACTGGCCTTTCGGTATTTACTAGAAATTTTACCCACAAAAAAGCAATTTGGTATTTCACCAATTGTAAAGCTAAGTGCGAGCTTACGAGTGCTGGGTATCAGACTGTGGTCTAGTAGGTAGTGTGTTGGCTTATTAAACGAAAGACCCGAGTTCGAATCTCAGGTCAGACATCAAAACGAAAATTTGAAAATAATTTTTCGGTGACTTCCTCTCAGCAGATTTCGGGCAAAAACTCTGAGAGTAAAAAATTGCCATGAAATGCTTCTCAAAAAAAATGTGTCGTTCGGAGTCGACTTTAAACTGTAGGTCCGGCCACTCATGTATAAAATTAACGCACACAACATAAGTGGTGTGAGAAGCTAGGATGTAGTACAATGGGTCAATTCGACCACCGAGTACTGTACTTGTCAGAATTGACAATGTGTCTTTATGCTAGTCTACTTTGATCCAAGTGCTTACAGATTGGCTTCCATTAATGTAACCAAATATAGAACTTGAGTTTTAGTAGTTGTTTTAGACCTACAGAAACATATAAATATCTTTTATTCATTTAAATTTAGTTGTATAAATATTTACTTAAATTTTTAATCAAACTCCCTTGTGTTTTATAAGTGAATTTTTTTATAGCACATTTACACTACAGCGAAAACTAGTACTTATGAGATTTCGAGCCAAATCTAGTTGATTTTAACTTCATTTCCCATACAAAACAAAATCTACTTATTTGGTAGATTTCGGCAAAATCTACTCAGAATCTAGTAAACATTGGAATGCAACTATGTGTTTTGCTAAATAGTACTTAAAAATACAACGCTGCGCGGGAAAAATTGACATTTCAATTCAAAATAAAAACAAACAAATTAACTCCTATCCTGTATTAATGGATCAAAATTGCCCAATGCAACAGAATCAATTTCCGCATGTCTTACGAGTTAAGTAACAATTTTGTGTGTCTTGACAACTTCATAACTAGCAACAAACCAGAAAAAGTAAGTAAAAACGCAGCATTACAAATTGCAACAAACCCAAAAAAGAAAATTAGTGTAAATATATTATTCGTTTATGTGTTTTTGAAGTTGTTACTTTTGTCCAAATCGTTCTAACAGCACCAAATATGCAAATAAATGTACCGAATGTCAAAAATGTATTTGCAGAAAACATTCTTAGACCAATGTTGTATGTAATGAATGTAAAAAAATAAAATGCGTTATATTTTTGAAGTACAGGATAAGGGTTAAAAATAAACAAAATAAGGAACATCTTCCTGCCAGAATGATTCGTGACGAACCTGCGGATTAATATTTTTATTATTACCTATATTGCATATGCTTACATTTACCCCTTACATTCTCCTATTTAACAATTGCAATATTTTTTGAAATCTATGATCTATATTTTATTTTTTTTGGTTTTAAATAAAATTTGGAAATATTATTGTTTTCTTTTAAATTTCAGTCAGCTGTTTTTGTTATTAAAATGAAATCTTGCTACTGTCAAATAAATCCAGTGTAAACGATCTAGATTTTGAGGAAGATTTGAAATCTAATCTACTAGATTTCGCTGTAGTGTAAATGGGCTATTAGGGGAAAATACAAACTAAAATACATTGAGAATACCTACTTTTTTCCCTTTTTAATATTTCTCTCTTCACACGGTTGATAAATATGGGATTAAAATAGAGAAAAAGGAGAAGTAAAAAATTTCACGCGGAATTTTTATTCATAATAGGAAAGAAGGGAAAATAGAGAAATTTCATGCGGAGTTTTTATTCATGATTGGGCTGATAGGCATTAAGTAATACTTTAGAAAAATTAAAAGGTTGATTATTAATAGGATAGGAAATTTATAGACCAAAATTAGATGCGAACAAATATCTAAAAAACTTTCCTCAATTATTAAGTCAAAGATATAATTTTATGTAAGTTGAAAAATGAAAATCAAAATTGCGCATATTACTAACACTTTTCTATGATAGTAGACTGCCAACTTATTTTCGCTCTCTTAAGTGCACCCGCCACGATCAAACTAATTACATCAAATTTTGTATATGTGTTAGTAATTTTTGTTTGACTTAGCACAGCAACGCATCAAATTTCATTTAAAAAATGTCGTGAAGAAGAAAAGGTCATATGTTTTCCATCGGAAAAAAATCTTTTATTGTTTTCTTTCTTTTTTAGAAAATATTTTCTTATGTTTTCTCAAAGAACATATGGTTTTTGGTTGGGAGATTCCTTTGTTTTTTAGTGTAGAGTTTTTTCTTTTAATATGGCAAATATAGCCATTGCTCTGGCGCAGGGAATTAAAAATAAACAAAAAAAGGAAATTGCGAAGCGTCTTCGGATGAAAGAGTGGTTGAAGAAAAGGGATGAATTTACACACAAAAATCTTCTCAGTGAATGCATTGTTATGGAAACTTGTGGAAAAATAAACAAGATTTTAAAATATAATATGAAGGCAACTAAAACATATTATTAATGGACTTAATTTTTTCGGCTTATAATTAAAATACTTTTTGTTAAACAAAACAAAGTTCATAAATAAATACAAACAAAACTAAATAAAAAATATTAAAATATGTCCCTTTTTATTTTTTTGTTACACTCTTTCGAAAAACCCGCGAAACAATGAGTGATGTTACTCCTACGAAATCTAGAGAAAAATGAAATTTAAAGTGATTGCCCGCACACACATCAAATTTGCTTCAATTTTCTGCGGAGCAGGTAGCGAAAATCAAAATATTTTGATATTCTTCAAACTGTTCTCAGGCTGCACGTGTGAGGACAGTTTTCTGTACGTGTGAGAACAGTTTTACCAATACAATCACAAAAATGCCAGTTTGATCCAATTGTTTAATCGTTGCCGGGGCACTTTACGCTCTTGATTTCTGATTCCTACCCTTCTATCTTTCCCCCCGCGTCATGAAATATTCGTGAAAAATATTCCTAAATATGTTAAAACGCACATTCTTTATACTTTATTTTCTTTGGTTATACACAAACCTCTCACAAATACACTCACATTTGTATCATATTCTCTTGTGCTGACGTCTGATTAAATAGTTTGTTTTTTTTTTATTTAAATCCGTCGTCAATTTTTGTTGTTTCAAACATTAAATCTTCTTTTTTCATAATGATAAACGTCTAATGTTGACGAATATTCCAAGTCCATTTCCAAAATATGTCCTATCGGGGAACCATCCTTTACGTTATGAACATTTCGCAGTCTTCAATACATTCAAATTTTCATAGGGAAATTTTTACATCTAAACAATTAAATAATTAGAATACTTTGTAAAATCATATTTACTAATATATTTGTTAGTAGCAACAGAATATAGTTTACTACATTGTATAATACTCCCTAATTCCTCGTATAATACATAATAATAATAATAACTTAATTATTTGTTAATAATTCCAACTTTATATTGGTTGTATTAAACATTGCATCACCCCATAAACCAGGGAAAACATTATTGTATATATAGTACATAAACTTTACAAAAATTTTCAAAAATATCATATGCTAAAACCACATGTACTTTTAAAAATATAAGTTAATAATGTAGAAAAAAAAAATAATCGGAAAAGACGATTCTAGGAGTACGACAACAAAAATTGCTGTTTATTTGAGGCATTCGCAGCGATGACAAAAACAACATTTTACTATATCATCTAAACAAAGCATTCAGGCTTAACAAAATTGAAATAGAAAATAATATCGGTGGTATTACAGAAAACTTAAAAGATTTCTATAATTATTTTAATTCAATATATGTCTACTATGAGATAAACGTTAGGTGTGGATACTATAGTAACTATAAATATCGAAAACTTAACAGTTTAACATATCGAAATGGAATCGTCAAAACTGGACTTATTGATAAACGACTCGAATTGAAGACACTACAAAACATACAAGCTAACACATCTGCACATTGTTTAACTGTACACGATAGAATGCTTGAATATGTACCTCTTACAATTGAAGTAAAGAAAATATTGTAAACAAGTAAAATATTGTAAAACATGCAAAAGGCTTCTAAGTTAGAATAATATAGAATGTATGTAAATTTAGGTATAAAAAGAGCCGTTTGCCCACAAATAAATTTGATTTAGATGAAGACTCAAATCGGCAACAACTTTGACTTAGTTTTATTCGACAATCTCCTCTTGCCATTAATTTAGTCTTGTTTTCATTCAATTTTAGTTTGTTAATTTTTAGCCATTTATTTATATTACCAATATCTTTATCTAAGTTTTCATAGTATAATTCCTCAGTCGCCGCTTTAGTAAAAATCAGAGTATCATCAGTATATTGCACAATCTCACATTTCTCCAAGACTCTTTCAATGTCATTAATAAATATGAATAAAAAGAAGAGCTCCCAACACAGCACCCTGTGGTACTCCGAAAGCGTTTTCAATTGTATCAGATATTATATTATTGACATTAGTATATTGTCTGCGATTCGTTAGATAGGATTGAAACCATTTTAGCTCCGTATTTTGAATTCCATATTTATGTAATTTTTTTCAACAATATAACTACAGCTATAAAAGTTCTTTTGGAATCTAGAAAAATCGCCAATACTTTGTTTTTCTTTTGCCTACTCTTCCATCTATTTAAAACATAATCTACAGCAGTTTCGCAGGAAAAGCGCTTTCTGAATTCTAATTGGAATTTTTACAACAAGCCACATTGTTCTATGTAGTCTTCAAGTTGATTTTTCACTGTTATTTCAATGACTTTCTCACACGTTTTCAAAGTATTAAGCGGTCGGTACTCCTCATCGTATTTTTTACCTTTTCGATTGGGAGTATCATCGATTCTTTCCAATTACATCGAAATACTCCAGTCATTAATGATCTGTTTATGCATCTTAATAAAATATTGCCTAGTAAACTCAAATTGTTAAGAATTATGTTGCTTGATATTTTTGTGTAATTTGCTTTCTTCTGATTACTTTTAAAACCAATTTTTAGATCTTGTAAATTTATTGGACTAAATTAAACATAGAATTTATTACAGATATTTGATTTTCATAATGCACATCATCTAATTTCTTTAATACTATTTACAAAATAATTATTAAAAATAATGGCTATTTACGTATCTTCCTTATATTTTATGTTTTCATGTATCATAGTTTTTATCACATTTTTTAGTTTCCTTAAGACTAGTTACTTAATCTTGCACCACATTTCCCTCTGGTTATATGCATTATTTATTTTATTTGTAAGGTATCTATTTTTTTCTCGTTAAATTTTTACTTTATATATCGCACACCCAGTACAAAAGAGACTCAATTCAAAATTTTCATTTTTCGAGTTTATATGCAAAGAAATATCAGTGTATTTTGTTGTTGTCAACTGTTACTAAAAATGCTCCAAAGATATTGTTTCTAACTATTTTCAATTAAGTCAAAAACAGTTTTTAATTGATTTCCAAAAATTGAAACTTTTGAGTTGAGTCACTTTTGTACTGGGTGTGCGATATATTTCTTAATGCCTTATAATTATTCCAAGCTTCACTTGTGTTTTCATTGATTCCACTTCGATATTTAAAAACTTTTTCGTTTTAATAATCTGAGTTCATTATTGAACCATAGGTTATATTTCCTTTAATTAATTTTGCTTTTGAACGTGAATTTCTCTATTGCGCTTTTAATGCATCGGTCAAAATCTAACACATCCAAATTGAGATCAACTGTTTCACTATTATGTAATATTGTACTTATTTCATTTTTGAAGCTATTTTTATTATATATAAAAATGTCCTTTTTTTTAACACAATTTTCTTTAGCATCACAATTATTCTCAATGTAAATGTCTATAGATTCATGATCAGATATTTTATTACATCTATTATTTTTCGCCATAATCGATCTATTATTTGTTATTATATTGTCTATTAAAGTTTTTGAGTTTCCTGTTATTCTTGTGTATTCATTCTTTGTATGTTTTAGTCCATTAGCATTAATTACACTTTCCAATTCACTTGCATAGAAGTCGTTCTTCCGGTCAATATTGAAATCTCCAACAATTAAAATATTAGGTCACTTGATTTCGAAGAGTTTTTATGAATTCTAGACGTTCCTTTCTGAGTAGTTCTGCTGCTCCGACGAAATTTTTCCCATTATCTGAATAAATGAGTGCGGGACATCCACATCTACCTATGAAGTGGGAAAATGCTGCTAAGAACGATTGGGTCGACAAATCACTAGCTGCTTCAAGATGTACAGCTTTTGTGGCAAATCATACAAATATGCAAATATACCCTTTTGTAATAAGACACGCTCGGCCTGTAAAATTTTTGATGTCAAAAGGTCCTGCGTAGTTTAATCCAGTTGTAGCAAAAGGTCTTGATAATGTTGTACGTTCTGGTGGTAATCAGGCCATGATTTGATTTTGCGTCTGTTTTTTGTATAAAACACACGTTTTACAATTGTGAATTACGCTTTTGACCAAGGGTTTTAATTTGAATATCCAATATTCTGTGCGTAGGACTCGAATCATTAGTTGGTTTTCTCCATGAAGGGTAATTTTATGTGTAAATTCTATTAAGAGTTGTGATAGTTTCGAGTTATGGGGTAGTAATATTGGGTAACGCTCATTGTAAGTTAATGCGGGTGATTGAGCGAGTCGTCCATTGGCTCTAATAATGCCGTGGGGATCCATGAAGGAATTTAAGGTCAAAAGTCTGCTGGTTTGTGATATTTTCTGCTTAAATTTTAAATGTGTGTACTCATCTGGAAAATGATTTTGTTGAGTCCATATGATGAGTCGATGTTTGACGAAATCTATCTCTTCTCTTGTGATTTCTGCTGAAGATACGCGAAGGTGGGATCTGTTGCTCCAGTATTTCTCCATAATCGTATGACATAAGCAAGCACCCGAAAAGCACGTGATAAGTCTGAAAATCGATTTAATGGGTCTTCGCGTGTTATGGTTGTAAATGCTTTTACCGTTTTAGCTTCTAAGTTTGTGTCACCTGTTTGTGTAGGTATCGGCCATTGATTTTTAAGTAATTTTAACCAGGAGGGTCCAAACCACCATAGGTTGTGATTTTCCAGTTCTTGTGGAGAACATCCTCGGCTGGCTACATCTGCTGGGTTATCCTTTGAATGACGTGTTGCCAATTTAGATTTCCAACTTTACCTAGGATTTCACAAACACGATTTCCAACGAAAGTGTTCCTTGAGCAAGGGGGTTTCTTTAACCAGGACAGTACGATTGTTGAAGTTGAAGATTTGGTATAATTCCACAAGCGAGGTTCGCCAATAATACGGATCCACACAGTTCTAGGCGGGGCAAAGATATTTGCTTAATGGGAGCTACACGGGTCTTTGAAGCCAGAATAAATGTAAATACCGAGTTTTCTGATTGTATTCGAACATAAAGGGCCGCAGAATAGGCTTTTTCTGAAGCGTCACTGAAACCGTGAATTTCCACATTACAATTCGGGCTAAGTTGGATCCAACGGGGAATTTTCATTATATTTATGCAGTTTTTTATGAATTTTTGCTACTGTAGACAGGTCAAGGGTTTTAGTATGTCATCCCAGTCGACTTTATCCACCCAAATCTTCAACTATTATTGGGGCTATCCATCCACAAGGGTCAAAGAATTTGGCAATTGTAGATAAAACTTCTCTTTTGGTGTAGTTTTCTTTTATTTTGACATCTGGTGCTGTGAATGTAAATGAGTCTGACGAAATGTTCCATTTGATTCCAAGAGTTTTAGTACCAGTGTTTTCTGATATGTTTAACCAATCGAGGCCTATAAGCAAGTCGATGGGTCTGCTTTGATTTAATTGAGGATCTGCAAGTTCTAGTTTAGCAGTCTCATTGAAATATTGCAAATCTAAAGTCTGTGGTGGTAAATTAGATGGAAGCGTCTTCTGGACTGGTGCCCAGACTTCTAATTTAAATGGTGAATCCTCCTTGGAGCAAAGAATGACTAAACATGCTTTGGTTGAAGTCTCTGAAACTGTTTGACTGAACCCTGTGACATGAATTGAATTTCTCTTGGTGGGTAAATTTAGTCGATTTTTCAACTTTTCTGACATGATATGATCCAGGGTCGATGATTGCTCTTGCCTGGTGCTTTTCGCCTCTAGTTTCAATCAGTACAATTGCAGTAAACAACAAGGTCTCTTTCGCATTGGGAGATTGATTGAGATGTTTGCTCTCTTGCAGTGTCAAGGATGTGATATGTGGTATGGAAAAGCTTGATGCTGATGTGGACTGTATATTGTTGTTTTGTGCCGCAATGCTCCTGCTAGATTGGGTCGCGTCACAATCCTGAACTAAGTTTTGGGTTCCGATCCCTTATGTAACAAAGTGTTGTGTCTTTGTTTACATAATCTACAACTAAATTTACTTTTACAGTCCTTAACACTGTGATCAATTGAGAGGCAATTTTAATATAAATTTGTGACCTTTACAATGTGAATTCTGTTATTAACGTTCTTATCTAAGAACTTGGCGCAAGACTACAATTGGTGAGACTCTTTACAATATTGGCATTTGTAATTTGAGTAATTTTTCTGTGCCCTATTTGTTGTCAAAAATTTTATATTTTTCGACCCAGTTTCATTTTGGGTCGTATTTACGTAAAAAGTGTGAACTCGTTTTGGCCTAAATTTTAAATTATCTTTCCTATATTGTTCAGTCTTTGTATTTGACTGAGTAATGGCCTCTATGGATTCTAGAGTTTTTGAATTGTGTGTCAAGAAAGTATTGAATTGTTCCCATGTTGGAACTTTTGTAATTTCTTTAAGTGAATTTTCAAATTCCTTTAGAAGAGTCCGAGGGAGCTTTGTTGAGCAAAGATGTACTAAAAATGGGCCCCATGTGGCGGTTTCTACCCCTAATGCATTTAACGCCTGAATACATCCATTGACTGTTCGCTGAAGTTTTTGAATTGATGATCCTGGGTCTTCAGCTACGTTCGGAAGTTCAAATAAAATTTTTAATTGTTCATTTACCTGGATCCGATTATTTTCGTATTGGGCTACAAAGTTTTTCCAGCCTATATCGAAACCTTGGTTGGTCAATGGGGCATTTGAAACTATTTTCCGCGCATCTCCCCCAGTCTTTTGCATTAAATGAAAAAGTTTCTCAATTTTGCTAAGTCTAGAATTATTTATGTACAATGCTGTAAAAAGATCGCGGAAAGTAGGCCATGTCTGATTTTCTTGTGGTTGATTTTCAATAGCAGAAATCCGCTTTTCTTTCCTTGTATTCGATAGGGCTTGAATTTCCGCATTAATTGACCTCAAACACATTTCTTGGGCAGAAAGAACCTTTTTGTAACGATCGCGAAGCTTATTTCTATCGATGGGCTTTTCCTTAGATTCATCCTTCATATCCCGACACTCTTCATATGTCCTTTTGACTTGTGACCATAGAGAATCAAGTTCGACCCGAAGTACCTCTAAAGAGTGAATGTTGTTTTCGACCGCACTTTGTGTATATTCTACTTCAAAATCCAAAAGGTCATTTGTCCAATTTACAAATTTGTTAAGTGCCATTGTTATGAGTTAAATTTTCAATTTGATATAATTAAGGATTAAATTGAGTCTAAAAAGTCCCTGCTAGCGATTTCACAACAAGAATTGCCAAAAATAATAATACATTTCAAGAATAATTATTAATAAGGAGTTATTTTGTTTCCCCGGAAAATAATAAAAAGAAGAATGGGTGGTAGCCCTTTTTTGTTCTGTTCGTCTGCGGCAAGAAAATATTTTCTAAAAGAGAACTACTTCACTTACTTGTTGTTGTTGTATCTTCACTTGAACCGTTACTTTTTCTTCATGGTCTTTTCTTGTTGTTTGTGTCTGTTGTTGTGTTGTTGGGTCTTTTTTTTTGTTTCTTTCCACACTGTCTGTATATTCTATTTTTTTTTTCTCAAAAAGTTTAACTGTTATGTACTTTGTGATTTTAAAATTTTTTAAGCAACTTTTTGTTATTGTAAATAACACTGCACTATATACGGGTCGAAGTGACCAAAAAATGTTTGATGTTGCACTGGTTCGTTTTTCATTGTTCTTGAGTTTTATTTTAAAAGAAAAATGCGTTTGGCTTTGTTTAAATTCAATTTATGCTTTTATTTTATGATATTTATTCTTTTTTTTGTTTTTAATTCAATTTATGTCTTTGCTATATGTTTTTACTAAAATTTAATTTGTGTCTTTATTTTATCTGTCGTTTTAATTACAAACCTGTTTTGTCTTTAAATTGTTTACACTTTAATTTTGTTATATTAAATTTTGTTCAAGGAATTGGTTTTGTTTTCTTTTGATTATGTTATGCGTTCTTATGTGTTTTATGTTTTGCAAAATTTATGATCACGCTTGTTGTTTGTTTGATTGACGAAACTAGAGTGATTTTATGTTCAAAGAAATCTTAATGCTAAGTAGTAATGAACAAAGAATGTAGAAAAAATGCAAACAGTATAGGGAGCATAAATATATAAAAAAGAACCGCTACTATTTTACAGGGTGTTCCCTTAAATGATGTTTAATCATTAAACAAATATCATTATTCTTCTTATATATTTCTTCCACAATATATTGAAAATTATTACAAAATTCAGTTTTTGAACCACTTGGTGATCTATATATTGCTATAATATTAGAGATGTTTTTTAAAATTTCGCCATGTACAAGACAGCAGCACGCGCATCCGCTCTATTATAATTTTAGCAACATAAGTATCTGCTTTAACAATTCAATAATACAAGTTGGCGGGTATTATTTTTAGCAACATAAGCGTCTGCTTTAATAATTTACCAACAATAACAACAGTATAACATTGTATTGGTATTGTATTGGCATTGTTAAGAACTATTTTATTTTTTAGCAGTTAGTACAACAATGCAAAAACAACAGGCATTTTGTTTTTGTAAAAACTTCTTCGATTGTCAGAAACAACTGACTGAAGAATGCCAATAGGAAGAAAAATGCAAAAAAAAATTATAAAATCTACTTCGATTGTCAGAAACGCCTGACTGAAGAATGACAATGGGAAGAAAAATGCAAAAATATATGACTAAAAATTAAAAAAAAAAAAAATAAATAAAATAAGGCTATATGGCCTCAAATGTATTTTGACGTAATGAATAATTTTACCACCGTCCGTGGTTTACACATAGTTGCTCTGGAACAATACTTTCCAATGTTTGCAAGAAATTTATGTAACTTAAAATGCTGTTAAAATATTGTACAATTTGAGATCGATATTTCAAGAAACACTTACCTGAAATATAAAAAAAAGAGAAATGAAAAAATTATTACTGAATGCTTGAAAAAATATGAGAGCTTAGAATGCTATAGTTATGTAAAAACTTATTTTATATTCTACCTGCTGTATGAATGAAGCAAATGTTGATCGACGTTCACAAAAGAAAAGAAATTATTATGATAGTGTCCAACGCATAAGGCATTAGTAAATAGCAAGCTGGAATGGGAGGCTACTCAACTCTGATTAATAACATCTCAGATTGTAAGTTCGTACAATGACAGAAATCTCTCCCACAGACATGTGCTGAAACATGTCAAGAAAGGTTTGAACGAACTAAAGAAACCTAAAATAAAATGGGAAGCCGCCGTGGTATATTAGCTAGTGTCATGGCTTATTAGACGAGAGGCAACGGTTAATACCCCATATTACACATGTCTTATATGCAATCCATATACGATGGTCAAGGCATTGATTTAACGGGTGATCTACGGCCACTGAAATTTTTGTATATCGATATTTGTTGTATTGAATATTTCGAAAAATTTGTGTATATTACAAATTAATTTCATTTTATTTCAATGTTTAGTAATAATGAGAATGAGAAAAAGTAATGAATAAATGTGTAAAGAATGTAATGAAACTATAATCTAAAACTATAAATGGAAATAATGAAAGTAAACGTAAACGAAGAAACCTATACACCGAACTTAAAAACGAATTCTTATTAACAAATTTCGATTTACCGATTTGAAGGAGCTAATAATTTCTTTCTGCTGTGGGAAACCATATACCGATGTCCTCAGCGTTGCCAAGATCCCCAGTTACGAAATAATTGTTGTAGTGTTGTATTAGTGTGGTGTAATAATTGGTATTATGTAAATATTTAACTTGCCTGTAGTTGCACCAATTTCTCTCAACAACTTCCGATTACTGGGACCCATATCACATACCATTGCAACAACCGGGAAGCCTGCAGTGCTTAGAAATTAGACTGTATATTATTTCTTTTGACATTTTGCAGTCAAAATCATAATATACAGGCTGCTTCCATGATTTTTTTAGCCCTCGAGCCTGGACGTAGTTGGTTAGTTTTCTGACAATGTCAGCAAGGGAGTCATACTCATAGGTTTCCTCTACCTTTATTTCATCGAAGGCCAACACACAAATTTTGTCACTCAGCGGCATATCAGTCGTATGCCGCATGAATTCTATTGATGTGGATAGAATCCCTTCGTGCAAATTGACTCTTCCACACCAGCGTTGCAACGTTTTGAAATGAGGTAGAGGAAACCCTTTTCGGTATAAATGTTGGTATGCCCTTGGTCCAGATGCATGCAAGCAAATGGCACTGGTTATGTCGCTCCACGTCCAAAGCACATTCCCTGGACCCATTAACTTCAGTAAAAATTTTCCGCATGGAATCCAAGACCGAGTTGGCTTGGGCGAGTGGACACTTCAGCTCCATATTCTCCATTTCTAATTTCTTAATTCTGTTGCGATAACTTGCAACATCATCATAAGAGACTGAAGAACTAAACAATAAATACAAAAAATAAAATAATAATAAAAATAATAATAAAAATATAAAATTGTGTCGCCGTGGTCTAGAAAAAACTCTGAGAGTAGAAAACCAAGCCATGAAAAGTTTCTCAAAAAAAATTTGTCGTTCGGAGTCGACTCTTAACTGTAGGTCCCGCCACTTATGTATAAAATTAACGCACACAACATAAGTAGTGTGAGAAACTAGGTCAATAATCCTGACTGAAGGGTTGTAATGACCAATTATGTATGTAGTAATAAAATAATAATAATAAAAACAACTTAAATAATAACAATAAATATAGAAATTTTAGGGTAATAAATAAACAATAAAATAATAAATACTTACTCGGTTTGAGTCTGTTGTTCTTGGGATTGGCCAACATTAGTTTTTTCTATTTCCATAGGAAGCCTGTTTGTAAAATTTATATTTAATAATATATTTAGAGAACATATAATTTCATATATACTTACTCTGCAGCTTCTGGGTTTTCCTGGAAAGGCTTGTCCGGGGGGGTCATATTTATACGCTCATACGCGTCAGATAATCTGTGTTATATATATAATAAGATATTGTTATATGTTCAAATTATTCATACATACCCTGCCAAGGTTTCATTACGCTGGTTTTGCATTACAGGTTCAGCATTTGTCATTAATGAAAATCGTGTACCTGCTGTTATAACCTGCTGCCTGGAAAAGTGGTCGACACACAGACGGGACCTTGCAGTTAAATTGACTTGGCAGATCTTAGACCATTTTTGCCGTCTATCTTCGCACTTTGGTGCATTTTCCTTGTTATTCCTCTTTTTGCACACTGCACAGATTCTCATTTTATATATGGACTATAAACACTTTAAATTACATACATAATTGGCCATTACAACCCTTCAGTCAGGATTACGACCTAGCTTCTCACACCACTTATGTTGTGTGCGTTAATTTTATACATGAGTGGCGGGATCTACAGTTTAAAGTCGACTCCGAACGACAGATTTTTGAGAAGCTTTTCATGGCAATTTTTACTCTCAGAGTCTTTGCCAGAAATCTGCTGAGAGGAAGTCGCCGAAGAAATATTTTTCGTTTTGATGTCTGACCTGGGATACGAATCCAGGCCTTTTGTCTAATAAGCCAACACACTACCCACTAGACCACGGCGACTTCAACACTTTTAAATTATTTAAATTAAATTTAAATTAAAAACATTCGAATTTTTAAATATAATATAAAAACACTCTTATATAATACACTTATGTAATAAAATATTCATATATTTAAATTAATTTTCAAAAATATTAAAAATTAAGAACTTACCTGAATGAATGAAAACTAAATTGTAAGAAAAATAAACAAAAAAGTAAGAATAAAAAAATAAGAAATTTATTATCAAAACAAAACAAAAAAAAACAACAAAATTTTGACAATCGAAATCTTATCAGTTGTGTAGATACTCCCACCTGTTATATAAATTCGCCTTAAGTTAGTTCATTTTAGTAACTCAGTAACTCATGAAAACAAGGCTGGTATAACCGGTAGTAACTAATTATAAATAAGTATAAAAATTACAAATTATAAAAATTGTAACTAAGACTGGGATAGCCAGTAGTAACTAATTATAAATAAGTATGAACTTATAAAAATTGTAACTAAGGCTGGCTTAGCCAGTAGCAACTAATTATAAACATGTGTAAAAATTATAAGTTACTAGCAGATTGTACCCGGCGTTGCGCGGGTTATAAAAATAACAATAAATAAAAATCCGGTTTCGAAACCGGCTTCTTAAAAAATGCAATTTTTCAAATTATTCGGAAACCGGTTTATCAAACATCTCAGTTTTTCTAATACTCTAAGTCCTAAATATAAATGCATGCAATTTTCCGCTTTTTGGCCCCTTTCACCCTTTTTGGACCCCTTTTGGTTCAACTTTAGAAACGAAACACCTCCAATAGCTATTTAGGAAATTTAACGAAGCAAAGTCGTAAAAAATTACCTATAAAACAGATAAAATACATCATTTATGCATAAATTTGCCCATTTTTTCTCCCTTATAGGATTTATAGCCTATAACCTGCATCACCAAAAGCTCGATCTATATCCCAAATTTCAAGAAAATCGGTCCATGCGTTCAGGCGTGATTGGCTAACAAACAAACAGAAAAACATTTTTTTTGGCCGTTATGCGAAACTTCGTTCGTTAAGCGATACTTTTTTCATAAAAAAATGTGTGTGGGGTAAGCGGGGAGAGAATAAAATAAAATATTTGGCGAGAAATCGGGCAATAAAAATACAAAATTATTAGTTTTAATAATCGAATTATTATTTATTTGTACAAAACGTACCTTCGGGTTGGGGGGTGGATCGGGTAATGATCTCTTTTCAATCAGATTCTTAATAATTCACAATAGTATAAGAGCAATTACAGGGGTGGTTTATACACTTTCACAAAACTTAAATCTAAACTTAAAAGTAGGGTGGCCAGCGTGAACATCCCGCCCCCTTGCAACAAGAGAATCGTAAAGTGACCTGGCCAGAGATCAAAATTACAATTCAGGGTAATAATATCATGATATAATAATACAAAGTATTCGGGTTATTGTTGTGGGTTGTGCTAGTCTTCTTCCGTGCTGGGTGAGCAGGATCCGTACTGTTGCCAGCTTGTTACAAGTTGTTTGTCTCTTATGCGTTCGGCCATTAGGGTATGAGGTTCTCTGTAAGTAAAAAACGACAGACACAACAGGAAACGAGAGATCGAATTAGTAATGCTCTTAGTAAGGGTTAGAAAGCCACACGGGCTTCACATTTGGTAGTATTAGAACGCCATTGGCAGTTCGAATTTCGGCCACTCGCACTTCGAATCTGGAACAAAATAAACCTGTTCGATTCAACTAAATTTTCGAGTTGATTGTCATACACACGACAATATGTTCGACAACAACGAAATTTCCTAGATGACTTTTCTTACGAGTGAAAATGGTCATCATAGGGCATCAACCTTATGTAGAGATTTCATGTGATTTCAATTGTCAGTGCCTACCTGGTCCACGATAAACGATACTCGATTTGCCACAAAAGTTGGCCAATGGCACGGGGGTTTTTGAGTTGCATCGCAGAGCTCTCAACGGGGTAAAGTTTACATTTATACAGGCACAATCTTTACTTTGGCAGCGAGCAAATGGGTGACAAATTCACCAGACGGGGTGATATGATGGGGTAAATACTAAATTGGGATGGAGAAGTAATAAAATAGAGTCAGGGTCGATTTCCAGTGTGTGGTTTATGGAAAGGTATTCCCCAATTACTTCTTCGCATGAGGTTTTCATCTCGGGGCTCTGTAGCGATCAGATTTCAGATTCTGAGCAAACATTCCTTTACGTGATGGACCAAGACTGAAGTTTGCAGGGATTTTAGATCTAGAGGGTAATGAATTTAACTGACGTGTTTTGCCAGTTAGAATCCAACCGAAAACGGTCTGTTGCGCGATCAAAGAGTTTTTAGGGTCTTTTCGAATTCCAGATAGCATTATCTGGGAGTAAACATCTCCACCCAATAGCAAATCCATATGCGCATATTTTAAATCTGTTAACGGGAGATCGGGTGCATCAAAAGCAGCATACGTCGCTAACGACGTACATATGCCTCTGTGGTCAATTTAAACGATGGATCAATGGGAGACCGTAATGAAACATTACAAGCTTTTGTTGAGTTTGCTACCACTTTGCCATTAAGGCCCACAATAGTGGCAGCAGGTGCCGAATAGGTTGGAAGGTCTAGCTTCCGTTGTAACTTTTGAGAGATGAAAGTAGCTTGAGATGCTGGGTCAATCAGAGCTCTCTCTGAAAATATGGCATTATTCAACTTTATATTAACGTTGGCAGTTCCTAACAGCACTGTTGAAGACGGGGTGGACTGTATTCGGATAGCGAAATTTTGAAAATTTTGAAGGCACTTCATTTCGCTTTTGTACAGGAGAAGACCGAGGGAATTCCAAAGAACTGTCTGGGTTAAAAGGGTTAGCGAGGTTAGTTCCAGTCTTCGGTCCCTCCGGGGGAGGGGGGGTTGATTCGATACGATGAAGTAACAAATGATGTTTTTGCTTGCAAATATAGCAAACATTTGAGCTCTGGCATCTTTTGAACTCATGCGAGACTGCCAAACAATTGATGCAGCAATTATGTCTTCTAACGGTTGCTAAGCGAGCACTAACCGTCATTCTCAAAAAGTCTGAACACAAACGAATGGGATGATTCTCTCCACAAACTGAACATTTTCTCTGGGGTAAGTTAGGGGACACAGTCTCATAAATTCTGTATCTTCGGGGATTACTAGAATTGCTCTGATTATCAATCTGAGCAGTACCTTGGGCAAAATTGTGGCTGCCGATAATATCCGAAACTGATTCTAGAGTTCGGTATCTGGCAGTCAGGAAGTCATCCATCTTGCTCCACTTAGGTAAGTCTGAGCAGGGCCCTTGAGATTGCTCCCAAAGACCTAGGGTGTGTTCGGGAAGTCTAGTGGAGCAAATGTAAACGAAAATTATATCCCAATTCTGAGTTTCTATTCCCAGCAACGACAAATTTTTATGCAATCATTAATTGTCCGTTACAAACTCTTGATGGAAGGGCCAGATTCTTCTGATATGGGAGGGAGGTTAAAAAAAGTTTTCAATTGGGAATTAACTAATACTCTTTTATTCTCGTAACGATCGACGAGATTCTGCAAAGCCAATTCGAAACCATCATTCGTCATGGGACAAGTGCGAATTATGTCCCTCGCCTCACCTTCAGTCTTTTGCAAAAGATAATACATCCTTTGGATGTTGTCAATATGGGGGTTAGTTCCGTAAATGGCCGAGAACATATCTCTAAATGTTGGCCACGAAGCGTAATCGCCAGAAAGGGTTGGGGTGTCACATGGGGATGGTACTACTAATCGGTTTCGCATTACTCTTAAGGCTATCAATTAATCCGTCAATAAATGAGGCGGATTGAAAATACAAAGTATATCCGGACATATACTTGGCCCTCGCGTCTTTTGTCTTTTCCAACAAGTCTTCGTAACTGTCACGAAAGACTTTCCACAAACGGTTCAACTCCCGTCGATGAATACCTAGAGAGTGGACCGAATATTCCTCTCGTGGAATAGCCTGAATAAAGCTTTCCAAATCTGCTAAAGGATTGTAATTTCTATTTAAATTACGCATTGCGGCCATTACTTATTATCAAAATTCGGGTATTTATTGATTTATCGAGAAAATCCAAAAAATGGTTTGATAATTGCAATTTAAATTAATTTTAACGAAGAAAAACTCCGAAGAATATGCGGTATCGAAAAAAAAACCGAAATTACAAACAGAAGTGTATGAAAATATCATTTTTAATTACAAAATTCAGAACAATATTCGCGATAAACTCCGAAAACGAATAAAAAGGGTTTGGGAAAACTTCCGAAATAAAATCCAAAAAAGTAGGGATTAATCAAAGATTTAAATATAATTTAAACAAAACTATTTTAAATTGTAATAAAAATCACAAAATAAATTTATGGATTAAACAATATTCGAATATATTAATATTTCAATTAAAAATATTAAAAGCAAATTATAAATTTCGATATGTTTAGTGTAAGAATATAAGAAGCAAGATATATTAAAAAACGAAACGCGGCCACTTTAATTAGTGATAATATTCCAACTGTTTATAAAAAGGGTATGCAACAACAACAACACGACAAAATTAATACACTATGTTGTTGGTATATTTTCGATTTGTTTACTTTTTGCTTTTCTTTTATTCTTATATTCTTTCACTTTCACTGCTCCTTCGATATATTAATTTAAAAAAACACAATTTAAAGCATCTATTACAATTTATTTACGTACCTTGTGCAAATTAAATAATTATTTATATTAACGAATACCGTGTTAAGGTTGTGGTTTATCCAAACAAAAAACCAATATGGTAATATTAGAGACGAAATCTGGAAATAAAATCTCACAAATATTTTATTTTATTTAGGGGATGATCCGGCTCGATTGGACCAAAATCGACAAACTCGAGCCATCTGTTAAACGTCATGGGTTCCAAACATTCGCCACAATCTGTTCTGCTTTTACAACTTTGTCGCATAACAATCTTAGCAACTACGATTTTAGGTGCCACTCACCCAGCGGGGTCAAACAGCTTTGGCTATTTGAAACAAGACAGAACGTTTTGCGACTACAGGGAAATAGGGCGTTGGATCCGGCTCGAAAGACCAAAATGTGGCTGTGAGCGGGGAGAGAATAAAATAAAATATTTGGCGAGAAATCGGGGAATAAAAATACAAAATTATTAGTTTTAATAATCGAATTATTATTTACTTGTACAAAACGTACCTTCAGGTTGGGGGTTGGATCGGGTAATGATCTCTTTTCAATTAGATTCTTAACAATTCACAATAGTATAAGAGCAATTACAGGGGTGGTTTATACACTTTCACAATGTGCGTTATGCGGTGCGTTCGTTAACAGAGGGTCCACTGTATACTCTTCCATGCTTTTAGTGTGTGAAGTTAAAAGTGTCAATATGCGATCAGTCTTTGAGAGTATCACATTTTGTTAGGCTTCCGTGGTTTCTACGTGTGAAGATGGAATAGACATCTTTTTATCTTTTTTCTTTTATCTTTCTTTCTACACACATTCGCCTGTACTATCATCAACATTAACATTGCCAAAAGTTTTAACCGACGTAAGTCCTTTCGCATGGAGATCAACATCAGTGGCTTGTACAATTTGTTCTTTTGCTGGTCCGCCTCCTTTAGTCAGCAAAAGGCTAGAATTGTATGTATAATTAAATTAAACAATTTGACAAATAAAATTGTGCGTAGTTTGTTGTTGAATTGCAATAAAAAGCTACAATGTTTTGTATTTGCACTTCTATAATGCCATTTGTTCTGAACACCGCTAGTATTTTAACAATTTGAAATAAATAAGGGTGCAAAACAAATGAGTGAATGTTAATAATAAATATTATAACATTTATATACATAAAAATATAATAGGAATAATTATTTGTGCTCTTCAAATTTTTAAGGGATACTTTAAATTTGTTTTAACGTCACTATAGATATTTTGAATAATCTATTTGTAAACATTTCTTAGGATTGGGCGGACTACAAAAACTTTGTCAAGGTTAAATGTAATCGAAACCGAAGCAGTATTTCTGGAACAAGTGGTGGACCAAGAGTTACTGTTCACTTATACCTTTGGAACAGCAAACAACTGATCTCCTATTGATCGAGGACGTTTTTAGTGGAATGTGTGGCACTTTGTAGTTTTTAGCAAAATCTGATTTAAACACCACGCAATCATCGAATAAAAGTTCCAATAAAGAAATGATTATTGATGATAAAAATGAGGTAGATATGAATTCAGACTTTTCGTTTCAGGAACTGATTAATTAATAGTCCACTCCACAGCGTCCGGTAAGAAAGGTGTTAAATAAGGATGCCGTTTTGGAAAGACAGATTGAAAATCAAATAACCTGCCAAGAGAATTCAACAAAAGTTTTAAAGGAAGTCTGAAAATCTTGCAGGACTGCAAAAATATTTAAAAAGAAGCTCTGTTAAAAAGCACGAAAAAAGAAAAATTTGAATTTAAAAAGAGAAACGGAATTGAAAAATTAAAACTCAGACTGCAACAACTACAAATAAAGAAAAGTATTTTAGATATAGAGCTGGAAAAACGTAACATTTAAAAGCAGAATTTTTAATTTAATTTTTCAATGAATTTTAATTTTCTTTTATTTTTATTTAAGTTTTAAGTTCAATATTTTCTATTATACTCCAACCAAATGTTATATAATGCACAGCAAACATTTAGAATTTGAGCTGCTTTTTCTGCATCTTAATGTGTCGGGTCCGCCATCTAACGTTTTTTTTTTCAACTACTGCTTATTTCGTGAATGGTAACAAGTATTGCGACATTACTTTGAAAATTATTGCAATGTTGGAGAATATATACGAAAATTGCATACGGATTTTGCAAAAAGAGAAGCACCGTCTGCTCCGTATGTTCGTTACCTTGTGAAAAAAGTGAAAGAAACTGGCATCCTCATCGATAAACCAAAGCGTGAAAGCCAAAAACAGTGCATACGCCCGAGAATATTGCAGAAAATGTGTGTGAAGCGCCATGAACATCAATTCGCCAACGTTGTCAACAACTGAACATTTCGGAAATATCATTGAGACGAGTTTTACATAAAGACGTTGGTATGGCGCCATAGAAAGTCCAATCGGTTCAGGAGTTGAAGTCAATTGACCATCCAATGGGTTTTCGCTTCGCTAAGTGGGCCTGCGATCGACTTATAAAGATGCCGATTTTGGGAAGAAAATCATCTTTTCAGATGAAGCTCAGTTTGATCTTGGCGGTTATGTAAACAAGCAAAATTGTCGCATTTGGGGCACAGAAAATGCGCACGCATACAATGAAAAGCCGACGCACCCGAAACGAGTCACTGTTTGGTACGGATTTTGGTCCAGAGACATAATTGTGCCATTTGTCTTCGAAAATGAGCAAGAAGTGGCCGTTACAGTCAATGGCAATCGTTATCGGGCCATGTTGAACGAATTTTTGTTTACAAAAATTGAAGAGGTGGATATTGGTAACATTTGGTTTCAACAGGACGGCGCGACGAGCCACACACTAACCAGCATTAATGAGCAGGTAAGTGCATTAACGTTAACTGCCTTTTTGACTTACCTGCACAAAATATCGTGCAAAAGTTGGTTGTGCAGGTAAGTCAAAATTACTGTATGCAAAAAAGTATTTTTGGCACCATTAATAAAAAAATTTTTATGTATGCATGTAATTACCAAGTATTCTTGTCAATCTGTTTGCATTTTCAAAAATGTATTTTAAATATCGTCTTTCGCTTGATAAGTTTCATAAGTGAGAGTCATGGCTAGTACCACCAAAGCTTCCATTCACAGCCCTTATAAACATTTCATGCCCGCAGATCTGGAAATATAAAAATATAGAAACTGTGCTGATGCTGTGTTTTAATTTTCGATTAAAATATGGATGCTCGTTACTTTTTGGTCTTATTATGAGTGCCGTCTATTGCTCCAATAATACCTGGAATTCCATTTATATTATAAAAGTATATCCTCGCCTCTTTCTGTTTTTCTTCTGTTGCTTTTAACACCATATGTATGAAACAAAGAGATTTTTCAATGGCACTTAAAACTTCAAACAAACAACAGAACATTGACTGCTGTGAAATTCCTAAGTGTCGATCTTGTCAGGTTTGATGTTGGTACCCACCTTGTGCAGTGATTCTGCAGCTTTTATGCAGCTGATGTGTTCCTTTTCTTTCGTTTCGACATCTGAGTCACTGTCTTCAAGATTTTGAGTAGACTTACTACAATGTCGATAATGTCCTCATCCTTTAGTTCTTGTTCAACAGGGTCATTTTCGTCGATTAGAAGCCGCTCCCCTACCTCATCTTTAGGCAGGTTTTTCAAGGGATTGTCACCACTTCTAACGACATCTAAAACTTTGGTCAGCCTGTAGAGTTATATCAGATGCAGGTTTTGAACGCATGGTCACTGTACAGTTAAATGAAAATCACTTTTTTTATAAACAGTTTCAAAAGCTACGTTTACTGCGATGTGAAAGGACACAAAGCAACAACACACAAAAAATGGCGAAGACACTTCCTGACTGATTAGTGTGATTAGTCACACTGCACCTGAATTTGTTGTGACAGCTGAGACTAGCCGGGCGCTAATTGTTTCCGAACGATACCGATTGCTTCCAGATGATCCCGAACTACTCTGAAAACTTCCTGTTATGTAGTAGTTCCAAAAAACTTCATTTAAATTATTGTAGTTACATACAATTAGGAATTAAGAATAACTTAAAGATAATAATATAATAGGGTTTTTTTTTATATAATGTTTATTTAACCAAAATTTATATTCATTGTCTCATAAACGGGATCTCAAGTATATTTCATAAATTTAATTATCATTTTAATATTATTATAATTATGTAGGTTTAACAAAAAAAGAAATGTTAATTTATACAACTTATTGTAAAGAAAAAAGTGGCAAAAAAATCCTTACTTTTATATTATGAAAAGATTAAAAAAATATAGTTAAGGGATAAAACAAAAAAAATGGAAATTATTAAGTGAGCCACAAATATTTTCCATTAATATTAAGATTTATATCCTCTGAAAATACATTAGTATCAAATCTGCTATTGTCCGTTGTCAGTTGGTTTTCATAAATATTTTTTGTAGTGGCTCGTCTATAAACATGGTAGAATATAGGAATGCCAATTTCGTTTTGTATAAAACCATTTTTTTCTAGGTATAAAAACGCCTCTAGTGGCACATATCCGGTTTGAAGACTTTTCTCAATGTATTCGTGATTGGCATAATACGGTGCCATAATCAAATTATTGTCGTAGCATTCTAGACTTTTTGTAATGTGATTTCTTATTACATGAATTATGAAGTTGTCAATTCTACTAACTTTTGCATAATTATATAATTTTTTGTTAGATATATATTTTAAATAGTTACTATTTTGCGATCTATAAAGAGAAGTACAACTTCTCAAACATTTCCTTTCAAAAACTCTTAGTTTTTCCATATATGATGGGGAAATGTTGAACCATATTTGGCAACCATATACTAAAATTGGGCGTATTAGTGATTGGTACATAATTATTTTAACTTTTGTATTTATACATTTTGAGATGAAGAGTTTCCTAAACATGAAAAAAGCCTTTCTGGCTTTTATTATTTGAGCGTTAACATGAAAATTAAAATATAAAAATTTATCTAAGTTAATGCCCAGATATTTCACAACATCTTTATTTGGGATATTTAAATTGTTATTATCTTTGATGCCAAAAGATTTCCAATTCTTTTTGATGTTAAAATTACCCTTTCCTACAGGAGGGCGAAAAAGAATAGTTTCACATTTGCCAATCAAATGCATATTTTTGTACTACATTAAAATTATTTTGTAGGTTTTCATTAATTCTTGAAATATTGTTATCAGCATGATATACAATAATATCATAAGCGAAACCAATAATATTATCAATTTTATTTAAGAGATCAAATACAAATAAGTTAAAAAGAACAGGAGAGTTTACAGTTCCTTGTTGTAGGCCATTAACAATAGCAAATTTCTTTGTACTAATCTTATCTTTATCACATACTATAAAGGTTTTATTATTTAGCATATTATGTAAAAGAATAATAAAATGGATAGGAAATTTGTAACTTAACAATTTATATATTAAACCGGGTATCCATATACTATCAAACGCTTTATCATTTTTTAGGTTGTTCTTTTTACAAAACAACATTAAATTATTGTTGATACAAGTTTCAAAAACTTTGGAAATATTAGGGAGCAAACTTATTGCCCGTAAATTTTCGGGGTTACTATTGTCTTTATCTTTCTTTGGTAATACTACCACTGTAGCCGTTTTCCATGCCACAGGGAAATATGAATTGTTAAGCATATTATTAAAGAGAGTGCAATATTCAGAAATGATCTCCTCTGGAATATATTTCAAAATAACATTGGGAATTTTATCAATACCTGATGATAGCTTTTTCCTTAAATGCTTGAAAGTGCAAATGAGTATATCTATATTTGTAAAAAAATCTTCATTTAATTCATTGGACTTTTTGTGGAAGCTAAATGTAGTTAAAGTTGATTTATTGTATTCATATTCAGTTTTATTTTCCAAAAATCTGGAGAAACAATTATCAATTTCAACATGTAAACTATTTTCCTCATCAATTTCTCTGTATGAGTGAATTTTTTCCAAAAAGATACCAATTATATTTAATTTTTGTTCATCATCCTTTACAATAAATTTATTACTATCATTTTCTCTTTCTAAATCCTCAGGATTAATCCCAGCTTTTCTTATCCACATTTTATTCTCAGAAGCAATTTTAATAATATTTATGTCAGAATTATTAGTCTTAAATTGTTTTCTAACCTCACTGAACATATTTGATTAATTTCTGTGATCTAAGGCTCTAAGTTTCCCTTCAAAATGTTTATTAACTGTAATCGAAAAATTATCATTTATAAGTTTTTTTATTAATTTTAATTTAGTTTTAAGAAAATTAAAATCTGTCTGTGACAAGGTACATTCTAATCTATTGAATCTTTTGATGATGGTTACTATTTTGCTTTTCTCTGAATAAAGTTTTTTAATAATTGGATTTATAAATTTGTCTACAGAACTATTGTCCTTGAACTTAGGAACAGATTTTTCAATTGAACTTGTTATGGAATTATTTAATCTAAGTAAATAAAAATCTATTTCAGGATTGCTAAGATTTCTATCATTAGGTATTTTTCCATTATCATATAATTCAGATATCATATTATTTCTGAATTTTTTCCAATTGGTTTTTTTGAAATTAAATTTTAAATTAGGCATTTCCCTAAAGAAACTTAAAGGATGATCATTAGTAACACTCAGAACCTTAATTTGCACTGCATTATGATCACTGTCGTAGTCAAATGTTTTTAAACAATTTATCGTATTATTCTCCCTTTGAATATTCAAACGGGAGTCAGCTATACATATGCCCAAATATGAACCACAGCGAGGGTATGATGGCGATACAGAGGCGTATAATACACATCTGAACATAATTTCATTAGATAAAAGCCACTCTCTTAACATATTTCCCTTTGTATTGGATGAGTTGTTACCCCAGTCATTATGTTTGCAATTCAGATCTCCGGCGAGTATATAAAAGTGATTTGGATTTTGCAATTCTAAGGATTGAAAAAGTTGGAATAATTCTGTCTTAAAAGGGCTGCTATTATTCCCAGAGGGATAATAAGCTGAAATAACAAACAATGTACGATTGGCTAATAATCGTATTTTTATTATGCAAGTTTCCAGTTGTTTAAACGAATTAATAGTATTATTGGTATATTTATTAAACTTGATACAATTTTTTATTAAAATTGCAGTACCACCACCTGCTTTGGCATTTTGTCGATCCTTACGTATCATAATATAGTCCTTAAAATTTAGTTTATGTCTCATGTTCAACTTTGTTTCATTAAGTAATACTAAGTCTGCATTACATTTATTTATAAAGTTATTTAAGTCATATCTTCTACTTAATTTTATTATAGAGTTAACATTAATTTCAATTATATTTAGATTTTTTTCGTTTATTTCTGCCATTTTGATTATTTAAGCTTCTAAGATAGAAAAAATTGTGTCTATTCTAGAAACTTGTAGTTGTAATTGTTTATTTAAATTTATAATTTGGTTGGATAAATTTTGCATGGATTCGTTTAGTTGTTCCAAAACGTTTTGAATGGAGTTAGTGTTATTTACATTTTGTAAGTTATTGCCTTTTACTACATTAGCAAAACTCATGTTAGTACTTATTGGTATTGAAGTATTATTTTTTCGCATTTGAGACAACTCTTGGTTTTTAGAACGCAGTTTTTGTTGTAGTTCCTTATATCTTTCGCATCCTTTATATGATGCTGGATGGCCGTATTTTTTGCATAACAAGCAATATAGTTTTTCTTTTTCATTGGCAGGAATATTCTGAAGGGAACATTTACCAATATCATGTTTTTCGTTGCATTTAACACATCTATGGGGTAAAAAGCAATTGGATGCACTATGAAAGAAACTCTGGCAGTTTCTGCATTGCGATATTTCTGGTTTTCTTAGATTTTCCCAATGTATACATCGATAAAGTATACATTTAATTGATTTAAGTTCGCTAGCTTTACTTTCTTTAGATATTTGTACCAGATAAATTGGAAGTGAGTATTTCTCAGATATTAATTTCTTTGTTGTAAAGGGGCTAACTTTCACAAATTTCAAATTTTCATTTTGAAATTTATATAGCTCATTTAAAATTTCGTTTTCATCAATATTGGCACATAAGCCTTTTAGTAAATAAGTCTTTGTTTTAACATCTTTTGGAGTGTATGTAAAAAACTTAGTTTTGCTCTTTTCAAGATAAGCTTTAACTCTAACATAGTCATCTATAGATAACATAAAGAGAGGGATTTTCTTATTATTACACTCTTTAATCTTAAATTTGTTTATTTTTAGTCCATCTCTAATGAATTTGATAAGTTCATTGGGTTCCACATCAAAAATATTTAGAGGTGGGATTTTAGTATTATTGATTTGATTTTTTTTATTTTGTTTATTATTATTTGTGTTTTCTTTGTCATTGTTATTTTCATTACTTGTAGTATTGTTTGAGATAGCACGTGAAGATGTTGTTGGTTGTTCGTGGTCTTGTACATGTTTTTCAAATATCTTTAAACATTCTTGATCACAGTTTGTATCATTATCAAGAACTGCCCAGTAATTGTTTTTTTGTTGTTTAGCTATTTGTTCGCATTGCATTTTGCTTTTTCTCTTTCTCACATTCTCAGTATTTTGAGTTGTGTTGTTAGTATAATCATTATTGTTTACACAGACATTATTTGCATCTTGAGCATTATGCTCACTCATTTCTTTTTTAATATTATTATTATTTTTTTTTTTTAAGAGTCTCTTTCTCTTGTAAATTCTTTTTACATCGAATAAACGATAAAAAGAAATCAATCTCCGCTTAACGACCTTCTTCATTGACCGTCACGATCGAACTCCATATAATAGGGTGGTTAGTATATATTAAAATACGGAGTATATAAATAACGTACACTAATGTAAAATCTTATTTATACAACATCTTCCTTTTTAAGTAAAGTTTAATTTATTAATTTAATATAATTCAGTATAATAGTTCAATATATAAAAATAGTTATGAATATATAAAAATATTTAAGGTAATTTTATGAAAAATTATAATTAATTTTCAGTAGCTGCAAATCTAGTGGGTGGTAAAACTTTTCTTCCACGTCTAGTCACAGAAGTCCCACTAGAATCATTTTCATTTTTTGTATTCCCGGAATTTAGAAGTGGTTGGAGTTGCTGGTTTTTTAAGTATATGTTCCTCATTTCTCCTATATGTAGATCCTTCATTATCCCTTATGATAAATGATCAAATGGTTCAGGACATTTTTCCACTATTTCTTCCGGGAACAAAAAGAAGGAAGAATTTCGTTTGAACATGACTCATTCGCCAGAATTAATAGGTTCGAATTTTTTAGAACGTGTATTATAATAATCTGATGACTTTGTAACCTTACCATTGATTTGCCTTTGATAGTGGCAATTTGGTTGTAAATTCAATGAATAAGTGGGAAGTTTCGTATTCAGTTTTCGGGACATTAATAATTCAGAGGGAGAAGGTAGATTTCCTTTTGGCGTAGCACGATAATTAAGTAAGGCTATGTATGGATCGCTACCACTTTCAAGGCATTTATACAAAAAGTTTTTTAACATAAAACGCTGAAGTCTAGCTGGTATTTTATGTAAAGGCTTATTAAATAAAGAAACAAACGGCTTATGGTCGGTTTCTACCGATACTTTTTCCCATAGGTATATTGGTGAAATCTAACGCAGTCAAAAACTATGACGAATAGCTCTTTTTCAATTTGCGCGTAGTTTTCTTGAGCACAGGTAAGTGAGGCAGAAGCGTATGCTATTGGTTGCTTATTGTGCAAAATAGATGCACCAACAGCATATTTCGAAGCATCTGTACTCAAAACTAAATCTTTGTTTGGATCAAAATAAGTTAAAACTGGGCTTTTTGTGATTTCAGATACGATAAATTTGGAATAAAATTTTCTAAACAATTTATCATTCCAAGAAATCTTTGTAATTCGGAAACATTTTATGGTAAGGGCATTTCCAAAATTGCCTTTATTTTATCTTCGTCAGGCTTGACATCAAATTCATTAAAAATGTGCCCGATAAATTTAATTTCGTTAAGCAAAAATTTGTACTTATCCTTATTAAATTTAAAACCAATTTGCTCTTTGCAACACTTTTTCCAAGATTCTATTATGTTCTTCTATACTTTTGGCAAAAATTAAAAAGTCATCCATATATATTATTAACCCTTCAATATCCCCCAAAAATCTGTACCTTCCAAAAGGCGTATTGAATGTACACAATTTGGATGAATGTTCATCCAACGGAATTGTTATGACCCACCGTTGATCTTATATTAATATGGCAACACTGAATGCATATAATAGTTATTGCATTCCCTTTTTCTATTATTCTTAATTTTAAGTTCGTGGAATAAAGATTTATTGAATTAAAGAACGCGTGTATATTAATTACATATTTCCAAAAAGAAATAGAAAAGTGGCGACGAGTAAAATAAATATTAATGCATCAATAATAAAAAGCGGAAAAAGATATTAACCAGAATCAAATAGGAAAACTTCAGGATGGATGCTGCTCAATTTGCCCAATTATTGGAAGCCTTCAACAAGACTCAACGCTACAACAATTAACCGCAAGTTCTAACCTGCAATCACATCAACAACAACAAAAGTTCTCAGCCATTACAAGTGCTGTTGCCGCCATTTGAGAACTTTGACGGGAAAAATGAAAATTTCAAATTATACCGCCAGCGATTCGAGAATTATTTAACTATGAAGGGTGTTTTTGCAAATAAAACACTTTGTCATCAAATGTTGGTAAACTCAATTGGTTGTACACACTTCAAGTTGTTAGTTTCGCTTATTGCCCCCAAGACAATTAATGATGTCGAATATGATGACATAATAAAAATCTTGGAGGCACATTTATGCTCGAAGAAGAATTTTCTAGTAAGTCAACACAGATTTTTGTCAACATATCAAAGTGAGGACCAAACAATTGCTGATTATGTTGCACTATTACGTCGGGACATTATTGAATGTGAGTTCAGATCAACATGTAATTGTAATGCAGATATTTCAAATATTTTTCTACGAGCACAATTTATACGTGGCCTTAAGGATAATACAATTCGAGAGCAATTACTTCAATCCGAGGAAACAGAATTCGAGAAAATTATACAAAGAGCACTTTCCCGTGAAATTAATACAAAGCAGACCATCTGTAGTGACATCAACAAAATTCAAGCCGGTACCTCAAGTCGCCGTAGAAGTCGATCCAAAATCGTTCTTCTTCAACGCAACGCAATTCAAAATCGAGATTGGATTATAGGAAACTGATAATTTGTGTTTACGTTGTGGTAGAGACAACCACAAAACAAATGACTGCCGCACTAACAAACATAACCTCAAATGCAACTCGTGCGGAAAAAGAGGACATCTCCAGCGTGTGTGCATAAAAACCTTAGTCAAATCTTCAAAAGAAAATATAAATCATGGAAATGATGAGACAATCCACCAGATTTATGGTATCAACCAAATAGTGGCTATATTTTCAAATGAATTCAAGGTAAATGACGTCGATAAATACTACGTCGAGGTGGATATAAATGGACGCCGTCAAAAATTTGAAGTCGACACTGGTATTGGATATACACTAATACCAAGAAATGAATACGAAAAACTTCAAGTAAAGAAACCATTGCTGCCTTCAATGATTGCTTTTCGATCCTAAATATATAATACACTAAAAATACAATAATTCCGGATGGTAAGGTCAATGTAAGAGTAAAATGCAACAACTTCACAACAAATGAGAAGTTATATGTCGTTCCAAGTGGTCATGATGCCCTCATGGGTCGAGTATGGATTCGCCATTTGAAGATTAATTTACAGCAAGTAGACAAACGACACCTTCACAATATTAATACAGTGGATATATATAAACTAGATTCAATTTCTGATATAATTAATGAATTTAAAGATGTATTTACAGAGAAAATAGGGTGTGTTAACTATGACTATGAAGTTACTTTACAGCTGCGCCAGGGTTCCAAACCAGTATTCTACAAGGAACGAGAAGTACCATACGCTCTACGAGAACGTGTTGAAAAGGAATTAAATGAATTAGAAGCTGCCGAGATTATATCAAGATGTGAAAGAAGTGATTGGGGATCACCCTCGTGATTATTCCAAAACCAGATGGAGGAATTCGACTCTGCGTCGATTACAAACCAGGTGTTAATCCACAACTTGTTTCTTCGAATTATCCTATACGTCGTATTGACGAGATTTTCAATAACCTAAAAGGGTCAAAATATTTTTGTCGACTAGACCTCTATAAAGCGTACCTTCATCTACGAGTTAATCCAGAATCCAGTGAGATACAAACAATGTCAACACATATGGGGACCTACAGAGTCAACCGCCTTTCTTTTGGTATAAAAACCGCACCATCAGAATTTAATCGTATTATTGAGCAAATTTTATCAGGTTTGGACAAAACCATGTCATATTTCGATGACATTATAATACATGGATCTATAGAAGCCGAATGTAAACGAAATTTAATATTGTGCCTCAAGCGACTACAGCAGCACGACTTACACTTGAATAGAAGCAAATGCTCATTTTTTCAAACTCAAATCGAATATCTTGGACATATAGTAAGATATAATGAAATCTCAAAATCACCAGAAAAAATTTATGCAATAGTTAATATGCCTCGCACAGCTAATGTCGATGATGTTAGAAGATTTTTAGGAATGATAACGTATTATTCCAGATATGTCTTCAATAACTTATCCGTTACGTCAATTACTTCGGAAAAATTCAACATTTTATTGGTCTTCAAATTGTGAAGCGTCGTTTATAAGACTTAAAAATATAATCTCCAGTGACCAAGTACTTATGCCATTCGATCCAGAACTTCCAGTTATAGTGGCATGTGATGCCAGTCCTACAGGTATAGCAGGCGTACTTTCACATATAGTAAATGGTAGAGAATGCATCTAGGTCATTGTCCACAGCTGAACGAAACCATAGCCATATAGATCGTGAAGCACTTTCAATTGTATTTACATTGAATCACTTTTTACACTAATTACCTCTACGGAAGGAAGTTTCAACTTTTTTAAAATTAATTAATAGTGTACCTTATTTTTTCAAAATGACAAGACCCTATTAAGCGTGGGAGATTCTTATGACCCACTGTTGATCTTATATTAATATGGCAACACTGAATGCATATAATAGTTATTGCATTCCCTTTTTCTATTATTCTTAATTTTAAGTTCGTGGAATAAAGATGTATTGAATTAAAGAACGCGTGTATATTAATTACATATTTCCAAAAAGAAATAGAAAAGGAATCATCCAAAATCCGCTGTTGGCGTCTAGTGAACTGAAATACTTTTTTTTTTTTGCGTGTGAGGTAGGGTTCAAAATGCCTTCGCACTTGCAGTGATCGTCATCAGCTGCGTCGACTGGTGCTTCCACTAAAACAATCCCTCCTCCTTCTGGGGATACTCCCTTCCCGGGACGGCTGTCTGCATTACTTCTGGAAGGGCTCAGAACGACGTCCAGTTAAGGACCGTTGTCTACTCTCCCACGTCTGGGTACGCCATATTTGAAGCCAGCTTCATGCTATTGGCTCGTCTTGTATCAAGGTCGAACTTCTTTCTGCGGAGTATATATTCAACGTATCTTCTCTCAGCGTTCCATTTTATCTCACTTTCGAGCATTGCGTTCACAATGGTGTGGGGTGTAAATTCACCAATTTGTTCCATCAACATGTTCTTCTCGTCTTGCCATTTAATGCAATGGAAGAATGTATGTTCAACGTCGTCACTCATTTCCTCGCAATAAATACAGCTAGGATCAGTCACCTTGCCCATACGGTATAGGTATTTTCGGAAATAACCATGACCAGAGAGAAACTGGGTCAGAAAATAGTTAGTTTCCCCAAAGGTTCTCCGTATCCATGCCTCTATAGATGGGATAAGTTTATAAGTCCATCTTCCGCATGTTTCCATCTACTTTGCCATCGTCGTAGTGTTTGAGATCTGAGATCTGCGCTACTAATGGGAAGATTTTCCCTCTTCGTTTTCCAAGATTTTCTTCGCTCAAATGCCTGCAGGTCAATAGGTATCTCACCGGCGATCACTAGGACTGCGGCGCCCGATACTGTGCGGTAGGCCGAGGCAACTCTTATTCGCTGCTAATATTTTCCGCTTAGATTTAATCTCTAGCGCATCTCCCCATATTTCGCTTCCGTATAGCAATATCGAGTTCGTCGCCGCCATAATCAATTTTGGTTTGGCCTGTGTTGGTCCGCCAATATTTGCCATCATCCTACTTATCATGCCCGTTAGTTTCGCTGCCTTGGTGGCTGCATGCTGTATTTGGGCCCAATAATTAAGTCTGCAGTCGAGTCTTATGCCCAAATATCTAACTGCCCTTTTTGTGACCAGTGACACATCACCTATCTGCATACCAATCTCGAGTGGGATGTGAGCCATTGTCATCAGTATGACCTCAGTCTTGTTTTCTGCGAGCTCTAGACCATGATCCTCAAGCCATATCTGAGTCCTTATCATGACTCGATTCAGTTTTCTCCTGGCATCCTCAATGTCGCGCGCTGAAATGACTGACACTATATCATCCGCGTATCCCACGAGGTATGTGTCCTCTGGCATTTCTATACCTAAGATTTCATCATAGCTCAGGTTCCAGAGATCTGGACCAAGAATAGATCCCTGAGCTGCACCAGACGTGATCTCCACGACCCTTCGGCCATCGGGTGTGTCATACAGAAGCTTGCGATCCTTCAGATAGCTGCGTAATATTCTCAGAAGATATATAGGAATACGAAATCTTTCTCGTAGTGCCTTAACAATATCCTCCCATCGTAGGCTGTTGAAAGCATTCCTCACATCGAGCGTGGCAAGGACAACAATGCGCTTCGGATGGTGACGTCTGAGCCTTGTCCGTTCAACGCATTCCACTACATCCGCTATGGCACCAAGCGTTGACCTACCTGGTCGGAAGCCATACTGCCTTTCCGATAATCCACCAGCTGTCTCAATGGCCGCTGCCAGTCTGCGCTGAAGAAGTTTCTCCAATAATTTACCGGCACTATCCAGCATACAGAGGGGGCGGTATGAAGATGGGTGTGTCGGGTCTCCTTTTCCCTTGCTGATCAGGGTTAATTTCTGCAGCTTCCATTGCTTAGGGAAGACACCTTGGGCAATGAAGGCGTTGTACATTTCCAGAAGTGCATTTGGTCGATTTTCAGCAACTAATTTTATTACTTCGGCTGGTACTCCATCTGGACCGGGAGCCTTGTTTCCTTTGAGACTTTTCGCCGCTGTTATCAATTCTTCATCCGTGAAGGGTATTGGCGTATCAGCTATCGGAGGATCGCGTTCCTCACGCAATGGTGGGTGCACGGGGAACAAATTCATCACTATACTGTCGACGGCGTCGCCGTCAAAAAGTAGCACAGCAGAATTTGCGCCCAGCTTTCTGGTCACAATTTTATAAACTAGGCCCCAGGGATTCATGTTCAATTCATTACGGAGCTCCTCTCATTTCGCCCTTTTGGTGGCTATAATTGCCCGTTTCAGTGCCCTTCGGGCGCGTTTGAAATCCTCAGCTTCATGTGCTGCATGACCATCTCTTCTAGCCTAGTGTATCTTCTTCTGCACTGGAGGCAAGTTCGTCTGAGTTCAGCAATTTCAGGTGTCCACCAGTATACAGATTGCCTTCTGGGATGTTGCGATACGCGAGACATTGAGGCGTTGCAACTACGAATTATATGTTTCGCTAGCCAGAGTGATAGCATCACTACTGGTTCGTGAAAGTGAGGTCTGATCGAATCGCTATTGAGACTCGCGACGTTCCATTTTCGCGTTCCCCTGGTCCTGGCTGTTGGGATAAGGTTCGCTCTTTCCGCGATTCGGAAACTAATGTAGTGGTGGTCACTTCCATTGTAGTCTTCAAGAACTTTCCATTCCGCTATTTTTCTGGCCAGATTTTCAGTCACCAAAGTGATGTCTGGCGTGGTATACTCGCATCCAGGCCGCCTGAAGGTTGTGCTACCAGTATTCATCACTATGAGACCCAACCTTGCCGCCATATCCAGAATGCACCTTCCTCGGGTGTTCGTTGTCCGATCGCCCCATTAACAGCTTTAGCGTTAAAATCGCCGGCCACTATGAACGGTCCACCAATAGCGAGTACTCTGTCCTCGATAAAGCTGATCTTCGTCCTATATTGCTCCATATCATCACTAGGAGTGAGGTAGCAGCTCATTATGGTTAGGAATCCGGTTCGAAAATACGTATATCCAGAACCGGCTCCGTGTTCCGTAACTGCAAACCTACGGCCGTCAGGTATCCAAAGTGCAGCCGTGCCTGTTTCGTCCTCAAACCAGGAACACCTGGCAATCCAACCATATTGCTCGCTGATGATGACTGCATCTATTTGTATTTCGACAGCTGTCTGCCCCAGTAGAGCATCCGCTGTCCGGCTTCTATGCAGATTCGCCTGTAACAATCTCATGATCGTCTGGCTAACGGACATTTCCTAGATCCGGGTAAGTGATCGGTTCCGTCCCTTCTAGCATCCGTGCAGAGGGCGCATTTTGGGGTCGATCTGCATTCTCTCATCTTATGTCCTACCTCTCCGCATTTAATGCACATGTCCCTTCTGTCAGGACCAGAGCAGTTCGCCTGAGAGTGACCTGTTTCGAGGCATCGATAACATCTTCTTAACTCGCATCTTCGCCCGTATCCATCCGACCTTTACATGTCCGACCTTGATAAGTCTCGCCGCACTTTCAGCCGACAACGTGACGAAAGCTCGAACTTGCTCCCGCACATTTGGGGCAGTAATTCGCGTTTGCAATTGCTCGCAGGGGTCTGCAATCAGTTTCCGAATTGCCGTTTCTACTTCATCTCTGACCGTAAAAGAATCTAAGTCACGTATCTCGATTGTAGCTTTCTGTTTCAATTCCGCGGCAGAGGCTTTTTCTTGTACCGTACTTCTCAGTTGTTGAACAAAATCCGGTTTGACTTTTTCACCTCTGCTGAACTCCAAGAGTATGGCACCATTCAGCGTTCGCCGAACTGCTTTTATCCTGTCAGAGTCTTCGGTCGTTATGTTGCTACGTAAGTTCCTCAAGACGTCGGCATATGTGTGACCTTCTGCAGGTTTAATTACCAGCGCATCTGGTTTTGTTCGCCCCAGTCGGGGTCTATCCATCTTGTCTCGTTTACTTGAAATTCCCCTCGGTTTTTTCTGAGTACGTTTCTTTATTACTGTTACCCAGTTTTCCTCCTTCCTTTTAGGGGTCTGCTTCACCTCATCGCTAGGCTCCTTCGCCCTTGCTCTCTTACTACTCTCTGCACCCACAGGGCTGGTGGCAGTTCGTTTTGGGTTCGCTGTCGTAGGTGTTGGGGCAAACTGAAATACTTTGAGCCACTTAGTCTGGCTTTATAGTGATCTATATTTGGGAAGGGATAATGAGGTCTCCCAACTGACCATTTGGCTTAGTGACCAATACGATGGAACTGACCCATACTGTTGGCTCACTAACTGGCTTTATCACATGAAGCCTAACCATTCTGTCCAACTCTTCTTTCAACTTTTCACGAAGACTGAAAGGGATTTTCCTTGGTGCATCTATTATGGGTTTTACATTTGGTTTGAGCTCTAAACGACACTTTGTTTTCAGATGACCTAAACCTTCAAATACATTGGATTAATTTTCTATTATTTTATCAGAAGATATCATATTAACATTTCTGATTATGTTCATTTGTTTTGCTAAATTAAAACCTATTAAATTTTTAAATTTAAATCTAATATAAAAAAGGTACTTTTATAAATGTCATTGTGAAAAGAAAATGCTAAATCAACTTTACCTAATAGAGGCAGCTTTTCGCCCCTGAATGTTAAAATATTCGTGTTAGTAGATTATAAAAGCTTGCATAAATTTAACATTTTTAAGGTATCTTTAGAAAGAATATTTGTTGCGCTCCAGTATCAATTTGCATAGTGATTTTCGCCTTATTTATATATACCTCAGTATTCCATTCACTATTTGCTTGAACTTCTGTATAAGAGTTGGTGAGAGTCCCGATAAATAGATCTTGAAAGCTTCCCTCATTCTCATCATCTTCACCCTGTATTTGTTTGAAGAGCTTTATTGTTTCTTGTTGCGGCGATTTCATAAAACACATTTTTGCATAATGACCTCTTTTACTGCAAAGATGACAATTGACATTTTCAGCTGGACATTTTTTTTATGTTGTTGACCGCAGTGATACACTGTTGTTGTTGCTGATGAATGTTGGACGGTGTGTATTTTGTTTGATGATATTTTTATTTAAAACACCAATAAAATTTGTTTCCTGTTGTAGCTGGCTTGTATTTTCTTTGGCAGAATTAATATTTTTAGTTATTTCTAAAGCCTTTTCAAGTGTAATCTTGCTTTCACTTAACAACCTCTCTTTGATTTGGGAATAGATTGGGAGTAAAACACAAACGAAAACGTCTTTGACTAAATCCTCACGCAAGTCTCCAAATTCACAGAGTAAGCTTTGATTTTTTAGCACTTTTACATAATCTTCAATAGACTTATGTTGGGCTTGCTTTCTTGAAAAGAATATATGACGTTCCATGGCGATGTTGACCTTTGGAATAAAATATGCATCTAGTTTGGCGAGCAAGTCATCATATTTCACAACATCTATGTCGACATCAAAGGAATTGAAAATCTGTACACAATCTGACCCTAAATGGTGTAACAATAGTGCAACTTTTCTTTGTTTCGTCTGCTGCTCCAAGTTGGATGCCCTCTTAAATATTTTAAATTGGCTCTTCCACAACTTCCATGCGACGCACATGTTGCTTTCTTTGGTACAATTGTACAATTGTTGTTGGGACGGATAACACTTGAGGATTAGGCATTTCACTTTTGTTAGTCATTTGATCACTTGACTTTGACTCTGACTTTACCACTGAATTAAAAAAAAATTTTTATTTAATTTATTTTAATGACTAAGATTTTTGACCACACCTGACACCATTATTAGTTCTAAAAAACTTTATTTAAATTATTGTAGTTACATACAATTAGGAATTAAGAATAACTTAAAGATAATAATATAATAAAGTGGTTAGTATATATTAAAATACACATAAATAATGTATACTAATGTAAATAATGTAAAATCTTATTTATACAACACTTCCGAATAGCTGTCGAGTGTTTTTATTTGCTTTAAAGACTTTTGGAGAAAACCAAAATTTTTTCAATTTCCCGGAGCGATGCCGGACTACCGGGTATTCCGGACTGTTGGATGTCGGACTAATGGGAAACAATAAGGAAAACATTGAATAATAACAATAATGTCTTAAATCAAAAATCTTGAAACTCATAGTATAATATACTTCCAACTAAACTATTGAGATCCCTGATCCTAAACAGTATCAGTAAATGACTAACCGAAACTTAATATGTTGCCACAGAAAACTTTTAGCTCAAGACATAATAATCAATACTGATGTGTACACCCTCAAAGATTCCTCCGATAATGAAATATTCAAATTTTAATGTTTAATTCAAAAGTTTAATAATTCAATTCAATAGAAAAAAATAATTTTTTAATTCCGATTAATTTGGGTATGTCCAATTTAGATACCAAAAAGAGAATGAGTGAATATTATCAGGTTACCAAGTACTTAACATTCAGTACTGCCAGATTATCCAATAGTTTAGAAAAATATATAATAAATACCCCACCACATCTTACATGATATAAATTTAAATTCTTCGAAATAAATCTACTAATAGGAATAAATAATAATAACAATTTATTAGTTTGCAAGCATTAATTAAATTCATGATTTAATTGACTTCGTAGTTATAAAAAAATTTAAAACGTGAATACACGTTTATACCTTCGTCACATTGTAGTTTAAGGACCATTTTTTGAGTTTGAGATTAACGATTAAGTTAACTTTAATCTATGACGCCTTTTGCACGTTGAAATTTGTTTCGAAACAAATGTGAGAAACTTTTTTGCATTTTCTTTTAAAATTTCTTTCGCTTTTGGACGTAAAAAATTAATTTTAGAAATTTTGTTTCTTTTATCGCGTAGTTCTGCGGTTTTTAACAGTTGTAACTTTGTTTGGCATTGTGATTTAGGTTCAAACACAAGGACATGAACATTATATGAATATTATATTTGTTATTACATTATAATATATTTATATTTATGTGTTATTGTTTTTTAATATATTTACCTTATTTAAATTATATTCTTTTTAATATTTTTTATTTTTATTTTTTCAAAATTTTTTAATTAATTGTTTGGCGCTAATTTTTCTTTTGCTAATGTTTTGATTTCAAACACAAAATCAACAAAAACTAATGATATTTTAAATTATATTATTTATATTAACACCGTTGACTAACTACGAGTCATCTCTTACCCACTTTTTCTCCTAAAAAACATATTTTTGCCTTTTGATGATATCTACGATATAAAGATGGTTTTTAGTAATATAATGTGAAAAATCAAATTGTCGTTATTGGCTAGTTTTCTGAAAGTTGCCGCGGCAGTCAAGATGTTAACTTCTCTATGCGGAACAAAAAATATAAGAAAATGTGAAATCAAATACAACTCTGTGTATATACGAATAAAGAACAAAGCAAATTTCTGAGTACATGAAATTCTAAAATCACCCCCGCTCGTTTTTCCCCTCTCTCCTACAAACTCAAGAGTGCAAAAGACGTCTATGTAGTGAGTTCACTTAACCTTACGTTTAATCGCTTAATCCAACGTTGGCGCTTTAAACTTAATATTAACTGTCAAAAGAAGTTGACAAATTTTATTAAAAAAAAAGCTTTTAAATGAGAGAAAGCCGAAAAAAGTCTGGCAACTCGTGTTTGAAAGTGTTTACTTTTTTAGAAGTGCTCTTTTTCATTGTGTTCTTTTTAGATTTGTATTATTTTGATTTTTTAATTGTTTATCGGTTTAAAATTTTTAACTTTGTGTTTTGTAAGTTGTTTTTAATATTGTGTTTTATTTTTAATTAAAATTTCATTTCAAATTTAACAAATAAAACTTGTTAAATACTAATATTGTTTCATTTTAATCAAAACAAAAACAAAAATTGTTTCTTGTGTTATTAATTTTTGTTTTTGTAATCTTGTTACAGTTTTTTATATTCTCTTTTTATTTGTATTCCTTTATTTTTTTTATTTTGTTTTTGCTTTTTATTTATTTTACTTTTTATTTTGTTTATTGTTTTGCTTGTTTAATCCTTGCTTATTTTATTAGTATTTTTGGTTTTACATTTTATAGACATATTTATACTTTTTTTATGTATATTATTTTATTTATTTATAATTTATACTCGGCCTTATCATGAGTGTCGTTGTCGTATCGTTTTTGAGTCGAAAATTAATCGTTTGGTTCAAATGGTACCATATTTGTCGAAAAACGACAAAATTCAAAATTTTTTTTAATTCTATTACAATTTTCGGTACCACGAATGACGTCAATAAATGTAAAATACGACAGAAATCATCGTTAAGCTTTTTGTTAACGACAAGTAAGCAAATTAATTAAAAAGAATTAAAATAATGGATTTAAGCAAAAAGTAGGTGACTATTAATTAAATAAAAAAAAAAAAAAAAATACAATCACTATAAATATTTTTACTTTTTATTAAACATAAATCAAAAATTACAATCACTGAACAGTTCACAAAGATGGTAAAACGGTTATATAAATAATTTGGCAAAAGGATATAAAAGCAGGGTAAATAAAATGAACGTGAAGGAAGAGTGGAGCAAAATTGCCGACCAGCTCAATGTTTTAGGACCACCAACGCGTACTACTGAAGGCTGGATAAAAGTTTGGGCTGATTATAAATTTAAATTAAAAAAATTGGTTTACAACAAAACCGAGTGCCATGGTACAGGAGGTGGTCCATATAGACAGTTTATATTGCTGCCTACGGAAGAAGCTGCTGCCAATTTTTTACAATTACACTCTATTGTTTACCCACCTGGTCCTTTATTTATTATTTAAGGCTTTAATAAGGAAAACGAGAGAATACAGCACAAATCTTAAAAAAGATGCATTGTTAACAACAATACATTTAATTTAGTTTTTTACTTACTTGGAGTTTAGCATGGCAAATATGTTTGACTGTTGCCTTAAAAACCTATGCATACTATTTAACTCAGCAGTAGTATATTTCTCATCACCTTCAGAAGAAGAAAACGTAGCAACACTTAACATTTTATTTTCGTTGAAAATGGTCTTTAATCAAAATAATTCATAATTTGTATTTTGTTATTTCTAACCGTCAACAATTTATTTTTGAACAGTTTGTACACAAGGTCTCTCATAATTTTTTAAAATTAAGAGAATTTTGAAACAATCTGTGTTTTATCATCTACTACAAAAAATGTCGTTGTCTTAAATTTTACATGGTACCGAAAAATTCTAAAAACGCCAACGACTACGACAACTGTCGAAAAACGATTTCGACATTCATAATAAGGCTGACTGTTTGGCTATTTATTTTACTAAAATGAATACTTGTAAGGCATCGAAATGCATTGTAAAGAAAGAGGGTGAACGCCAGATTTCTTGCTGGTTATGTGATGATTTGTTTCATATTTAGTGTGTTGGCTTGCAACCTCGCACCACGGACCAATTAGTGGATAGTTCTCTGGGTCTTCGCTGGTGTTGCGATAAATGTAAGGTGGTTGATGTCCAATTTTATACATTTTTTATGGGGACTCGTCGTGAGTTTACTGACATGCACAGTGAATTTGCATTTCTTTTTGCTAGATTTCGTCGGTTTGAGGGATTATTCTCAAAGTATGGCCTTTTGAATGAGTGGCTAGAATCGGAGAAATTTCTTGGTCCTCCTTCTTCTGGGGCTCCTGGGCATGTGGTGCAAGTTTCTGTGCCAGGGGAGTCTGCGACAATCAGTACTTTGTCAACTGTTTCTTCTATTGTGTACACTTGTCCATCTACTGTTGATAACCCAGCTAGCAGTTCTATTCAGAAGTCTGCAAATTTAGTTGAGCTGGGTCCAAAGTCCACTCTATCTCCTTTACATCTGGCTGATGTCACTTCTCAGGCATCTTCTAAACCGTCTTCTGTTTCATATTCATCTGTAGTGTCCGCTAGTTTAGATATTCTGCTCCAAGGGAACTGGTTGTAGTTAAACCTAAGAGGACTATTTTTGTGTCTCGTCTTTCATGCGATACTTCGGTCGATGATATAATATGTTTTGTCAAATCGAAGATTAGGGAACCTTTTGAGTTTAGTTGCTATAAGATGAGGCCTTCTTTGGATAGTAGTATTTCTTCGTTCAAATTATATGTTGCCGATGAAAAGTTTGGCGAAATTGTTGATCCTACATTTTGGCCACAGGGTGTATTGGTACGTGAATTCGTATTCAGGCTGGGCCATCGTAGGAATGGTGTTAATTTGCCTGGTTCTATTTCTCAAAAAAAAAACTAAGCTCGAAATCATCTATTAATTTCGAAATTGCTTATCAAAATGTTCGCGGACTCAGGTCTAAACTTTCTTCGCTTTATAATAGTAGATTTTAAATTTGATGTAATTGCTTTTACTGAGACTTGGCTGAATTGTGATATTTTTGATTCTGAGATTATGTCTAGTAATTTTAATATGTATAGACGGGATAGGAAGTTAAGGAATGGTGGTGGTGTTCTTATTTCCATTTGTTCTAAATACTCATCTGAATTGATTGACTTGTGTTGTTCGGGGGATATTGAGTTCATTTGCGTTAGGGTCTATAATCGTGGAAAGTCTATTTACATTACTTGTTCATATATTCCTCCTTGTTCTGACATTCATATCTATAGGGCTCACTTCGATTTAATTTCTAAAGTAATGGATTCAATGGGGCATGAGGGGATTATTGTAGTTCTTGGTGATTTTAATCTTCCGCATATATTATCACCTGAGTCTGGGTCATTGGTGCCATGTTCTTTGGTTCCATTCTGTGATGAAATTCTGTCCGCTTTGTGTGATCTAGGTCTTTTCCAGGTTAATGGTGTATTTAATTCAATGGGCAGAGTTTTGGATCTTGTATTTTTGGAGGATCCAAGTATTTTAGTCGGTCTTTAGTCGTTTGAATATACTTCTGTCCTCTGTTGATTGGTCGTCTGTACATGACAGGATCCACAACCCACAAGCGGTCTCACAATCCCCCTCCACGCGTGCCCATATCAGCGTTTCGCTCTGTGGTGGTAATTTTTGTTGTTTGACAGCACCAAATGCACGCCAGAAGGTTAGGCGTGCATTTGGTGCTTGTACCCCACGTCAAGGGGTATCTCTACATTCCGCCAACTCATTACCTGTTGCCCCATATTCAAATTTATGCCATGGGCTATCATGAAATCGGCACCAATGATAACCTCGTCCACAATATCGGCGACAATAAAGACGTGGCTTACGCTGATGTTGGCTATCGTCACCTTCGCCTCTGTTTTCCCGTGGACGGTAGCAGACTCTCCAGTAGCTGTCCGTAGTCTTACATTACTAAGTGCCCCACACTTTCCCTTCACTACATCTGGTCTGATGATAGCCTGCGTCGCTCCGGTGTCTATAGTGAAGGTGTGTTTTTTGCCGTTTATGTATCCGCACGCCGTAAGGTTATTGTTGTCTTGCTGCATCACTGATATGGAGATTGTGGGGCCCTTGCTTGTGGGAGCCAGCACTTGCCCCTCAGTGCTAGCTCGTTTTAGTTTAACGGAGACTCTTGTGTATGCTGTTGGTGGTTCGCCCGTTTATTATTACCTGCTGGCGAGACGGACCGTGACCTTTTTCGTGGCTTTTTGCAGTTCCGTTGGAAATGGCCACCCCTTCCGCAGTTGAAACATTTAATCTTAGCCTTTTGTCCAGTTTCTGCCAAAACTTGTTTAATCATTTCTTTGAATTTGTTTAAAAGGCTTTCCTCTTCATCTACGACTTTCATCTTTCGAACTTTGCCTACTGGTGATCTAGAAATCGTTCGAGCTGTCTCCTGGGCTAGTGCAAAGGCCACGGTCTCTGCGAAGGTTGCCTTTTGTGCAGAACATACCGCCAATTTGATGTCTGAGTCGCGTATTCCGTTAACAAACGCCTCGGTCTTGAAGTTGTCAATCAACGGGTGGTTTTCACCGGGGTATGCTAGCTGCACCAATCTCTCAACCTCCATTGCAAAGACTTGGAGTGACGCGTTAGCCTTTTGCGCTCGGCACCTTAACTCCATGCGGTACAATTCTCGTTTATGCTCGTCACCGAATTTGCGCTGCAACGCCACCATTAAATCGTTGTAGTTGTTCCTACGGCTGGCTGGCATGACCTCTAAAACCTGGCACCTTTTAACGCCAGGATTAATTCCAAAGCCTTCTCCTCATCGTCCCATCCGTTTCTGGTGGCTACAGTCTCGAATTGAAATTTGAATACAGACAGGGGTGAGTTACCATCAAAGCATGGAGTTTTAATCCTGCTGGTTCCTTCCGATGCAATTCGTACTGGTTCGGGACGCTGACTCTGGAGGTTGTTGATCTTTTCCTCCATTATAACTAGTTTTCCCTCAACGGACTTTTCGAAATTAATTACTTTCGTGTCAACGTTCTTCTCCAAGCTTGAAACCTTTTCCTTGACATTAGTAATTCTTTTACTGACCGACCTATGCATTTCTTGCATCTCCTTCGCGTTCGCTTCTAGCCTCTTTTCAATTTTCGAGAAAAGTTTTTGATGGATTTGCTCACTTTCTTTCCGAGACTCCGCCAGAAGCTTTTGATTTTCGACTCTGAAAGTTTCTTGAAAATCAGCCAATTGCTTTTTGTTCTCTTCCTGTATTTTCAACTCTGGAAGATTCAAATTGCTTGTTGTTCTCTTCCTATATTTTCAGAGCCGTAGCTTCAAGTAGCTTTTTGTTCTCTTCCAGCATTACTTGCATTTGTTCCATTAGTGCGGCAAGCACCGAACTCATGTCGAGACCGCTGGGTGTTGCAGGAGCCTGTAACTCACGTTCCTCTTCGTCTTCGAAGTCGTAAGTATCGATATCAATGCCGCGATTCCGAAGTTCTTCCCTTAACCGCCTTTGGAGCTCATTCTTCGTGCCCATTGTTGGCAACGCCAATTTTGCCAATTCTTGTTTGAGCCTTTCCACTCTTAGCTCCGAGAGTTTCATCTTGATTTTTTTTTTATTTATTTCTACTTTTTAATTTTACAATCCCACTTCTGACACCAATTGTTATGTTTTTACCTTTTTAAAAACGTTAAAAATATGAGTTCGTAGATTGCAAATAAAGTAAAAATAAATATGTGTTTGATTTTAATAAATTCTATATTATCTGCACAATTTTTGTGCCACTGTTCGAACTTGTTTCACGTATACAATGATACTTCACAATATGTATTTGTTCTTTATACTACTCTGCTTACAACCCTCTTGTAAGCAACAACACTTGTTAGTTATTCTTCTTTCTCACAACCTTTTTGTAAGTACAACACTAACAACTGTCTTCTCAAACGCACTTGTCTGCACACAAGTCTGACCGAATTATAGCTCGATAGATTTTAATTCTCAACCAACGTGACGTCGTCTTACACGATCAAATTCAAACTCTGCCCTGCTCGCTTTAACTTGCCTTTTATATTACTGGATCATCAGTGTGATGAATGCCCTTGAAGGACGATGACGTCCTTCGGGAATATTCTAAAAATGTAAACAACCTATTCTTATTTTTGTTGTTGCTTGTTTACATTCGAGCAGGTAGATTAGTTGTTGTTGGTTTATTTGTCTATCCTATTTTATACTGCACATTGTTGTTTCTTGTTTACTTTTTAGTTCCCTTTATTTTGTTGTTGGTTATTTACGTCTTTTTATCCTTTATTCTTGTTGGTATATTTTTCTACTCATTCATTGATCACGTGAACAGTGCGCTGTTTTGTTTTTGGGGCTTTTGTTTATCATTTTATGCATGATCATTGTGTTGTTTTTGGAGCATTTGTTTATTATTTTAACAACACCATTTCCACTTTCGTAACAATATTATATCCAAACGTAAGTATTTTTGCGTACGTAAAAAAATTTAAAAATTATTGTTACGCAAAAATTTTCGAAACGACCTAAGATCGTTAAACATTAACGATAAACAAAAACTACAAAACAAAAACAATGCGTACACAACCATGCCAGCCAGCCATAGAAACAACTACAAAGACTTAATGGCGGCGTTGCAACGTAAATTCGGCGACGATCACAAACGAGAGCTGTACCGTATGGAGTTGAGATGCCGCGCGTGGAAGGCAAACGAGTCATTACAAGCCTTTGCAATGGGGGTGGAGAGGTTGGTGTAGCTTACCTATCCAGGAGAAAACCACCCGCTGATAGACAAAATTAAGACTGAGGCATTTGTGAATTTCATACGCGACCATGACATCAAATTAGCGGTATGCTCCACACAGAAGACCGTGACTTTCGCACTAGCAGAGGAGACCGCTCGCACCATCTCTAGACCACAAATAAACAAAGTCCGTAAAATGAAAGTCGTGGAGGAAGAGGAATGCCTTGTAACTAAAGTTAAGGAAATAGTGAAGCAAGCGTTGGAAGAAAACGGACAAAAGGCTAAAGTTAAATGCTTCAACTGCAAAAAGGCTAGACATTTCCAAAGAAATTGTAAAGCGCCACGTAAAAGATCCAGATTCATCTCACCATCAAGGAATAATAAATGGGTGAACTACCAACCATCTTCACAAGAGTCCCCGTTAAACTAAAACGGGCTAGCACTGAGTGGCAAGTGCTGGCTCCCACAAGCGAGGGGCCCACAATCTCAATATCAGTGATGCAACAGAACAACAACAATCTTACGGCGTGCGGGTACATAAACGGCAGATGACACACCTTCACTATTGACACCGGGGCGACGCAGTCCATCATCAGGCCAGATGAAGTAAAGGGAAAATGTGAGGCACTTAGAAACGTAAGACTTCGGACAGCTACTGGAGAGTCTGCCACCGTCCACGGAAAAACAGAGGCGAAGGTGACTATAGCCAACATTAGTGTCACACACATCTTTATTGTTGCCGATATTTTGGACGACGTCATCATTGGTGCCGATTTTATGATAGCTCATGGTATCAATTTGAATATGGGGCAACAGATTATGAGTTGGCGAAATGTGGAGATACCTCTTGACGTGGGGTACAAGCATCAAGTGCACGCCAGAAGGATAGGTGCGGTCGAACAACTCAAACTGCCACCTCAGAGCGAATCACTGAAATGCGCGCGTATGGAAGGAGATTGTGAGGAAAACCGCTTGTGGGTTGTGGAACCAACAGAAATATAGACGGATTTAATAACAGGAAAGGCCCTCGTCAAATCTACAGAATAGAAAATAGTCCCGGTGAGAGTGCTGAATCTATCAGGCAATGAAAAAGTCATCAGTAAGAAGTCAGAAGTCAGTCAATGTGTTCCAGTCGAGGCGGTAATAAACAGCGAACAATCGCCGCAAACTGCCGAAATGTCAGCCAAGGACCAACAGGAGTTTAGTGCAAGTGTTGAGAACTGGATAGCAGGCTTAGCAGCTCCAGAGAGAAATAAATGGCAGTTTAAAGTGATGCCATTTGGGCTCTGTAATGCTCTAGCTACATTCGAGCGGCTTATGGAACGTGTACTCAAGAGACTGCATTGGAGGACTTGCCTGGTGTACCTCGACGACATCATAGTGATGGGCAGAACTTTCGGGCAAGAGAAAGCAGACAACCAGTCAGAGTGAATTCAGTCAGCCTTGCATGCAGTTGCGTTTGAAGTAAAAGTCGTGGTTCGAAGTTATCCGTTGTGAATAGAGTAGCGAATAGTGTGTGAATAATATCGGACAAGTAATAAATTGTTGTAGCTACTATTGCGCACGTTGTATCGGTTAAGTTTGAACAGTGTGATATAAAAGTAGTGTGAATAATAAAGAGTTTCATTAAAATAAACACATATTTGTTCTTACTTGGTTTGCAATAAACGAACTCATACATAAACGTTTTTAAAAAGGTAAAAACGTAACAGTACTTTCTTTAAAGAAACAGCTGTTTATAATTTCAATTGTTTATTATATTCGTTTTGTACCAGCGGTGTTTTTTTTTGCACTGCTATGAAAGAATTTAATCCGCCGACATTATGGTTGGATCAAAAATTGATAAAGAATACTGTCATTACAATTATAAAAAGTACTAAAAATATATTTCTGCGATCTTTAAAGTGAAATCAGTTTAACGGGTTTTCTAGATATTTTTTTGTTTTCAAGTTTTATGATTGTTGACTGACTGAAATCTTTACTGTATCTACCATTGCGCATGACCTAACTGGTTTTCAGTAAAAAGGCTGGTTACAAAGGTCCTGTGCACTAAATTTGGCCGGCTGATTGGATGTGAAGCCACACGCTTCAAACTCTATGTGGCATCACGGACCTCAATGAACAGTACAAATTGGTTTAATTTTATTATCTTCAATGATGTATGTAATGGTAATACGTCACTTTTGTGAGCAGAAGATGGGACATTTTTTTGGAAATAACCCTTGATATCGTCAGATATTACAAAGTTCGGAGGTAGCACTCATTTCTGTAAATAGATTGATTTAATTTTCACTTGTTAGAAATACGAATTGTAATCTTTACGATTGTCTTCTCAATTTGGGCATGGGTCAACTTATGCGCAGTAAAATTTATTGTGTTTTGGGGCTTTAAGATACTGCGGCTAATTTATAAAGGTCATGTTACAGACTTTTAAGAAAGCATGTCCAAAACTTTTACAGATTAGCAAGAAAGTCGGAACGCAGAGGAAAGTGGCCCAAGGAAAGTACAAAAAAGGGATTCATGTTGAAGCTTTTGTCGTAATGTTGGAACTATTAATGAAGCATCCGTTCCAAGAAAGACAAATTTTGAAAAGAAGATTCTGAAACTTCTCGTGTATACCCGATTTCCACCTAGACAAAACTTGGATATGATAGTAACTGTAAAGTAAATCACTAGTGGCCTACTATTCGATTATATCTGTAGAGGAAATTAACCCGGGATAAATAAAAAAGTGGATGAATTACCCCCTTACAACGCACATTGGGGTTTTTGATCTCTAAAACGGCGATTAATTGGAAAATTAAATTCTGGGATACCAAATATATTTTGACAAGAGGTAAAAGAACACAAAATTCTGCAAATGTTATTTAATCTTTCATGAAAACACTAAATTTTCAGAGGTTTCAAAATTAGTTTTCGGCAAGTTTTTAAGTCAAAATACTAAAAAAATATGGAACCTTCAACAACAGGTGATTGAGATTATATTTGCTTCGCTGTTTTTTAAATTTATATAATTCTATAAGGTCTATAGGGCTATAAATTTTCAAATTTTGTAGCATATATGGGAAAATAGTAGTGAGTTAAGCAAAAAAAAATTTTTTTCTTAATCCTAAGACACCTTGTGAAATAATAGTAAAAAATTTTTTACTGCTTTCTTGCACCTGATTAAAAAAAGTTAAAATATATTTGTGCACCTATATAATTTTCATCTATTAATTAAATATTTTTAATGAAAAGCAACGCAATGCAATGGATGTTTGCATATATATATGGATCAAAAAATTAATTACGGATTCAAAAAGAGTTCGGAGCTAAAACTGGATTTATCATTGATCGCCCGAAGCCTGGTTTTGAAAATTCCAATGACGGGAACACAGCTCCTCGTTTTTTTCAAAATGCATCTCTTTCATCAGAAATTATAAAAGTAGATGAAAACTGATAAGACGAATGCATACAATTATGATTAACTATATAGTGCCATATAAATTGAAACTGAATCGTTTTGAATATGTAGAGTAAATACCGCAAAATATTTTGTAAAATTATATTCTTGGTATCGTATGTCCCCGATGATACGCAAATTTCTAATCCATGGGCCAGAAGATCTAAGAAATATGAATAATAAAAGTAGCAAGATATCGTCACCTAAAGTGCAGAGGGGCGTAACAACACTTTTCAAAATTTTACAGGAGAGGAAAAAACACACTCAAAATGTTTTTTTTTCGAACGTCCCCGGCCTCTCACTAACCACCCTCACCCGACCGCGGAGTGCTCGTCCCCATTACGTAGGGACACGTACACACTACAGTCCGGACTGTAGCGGGTAAGGGAAAAGTTATGGCAACGAAAACATAAAACAGCTACAGAACTTAATCACAAGCTGAATAAGGTAACAAATAACAATAAAACGGAACAATCTAAGACAATCTACAAACACTAAAATTAAAATCAATAAAATCATAATGCATGTTAAAATCATTAAACACGCATAATGAATAATTTGTTTGGGGACTCGCGTCCAGATTTTCCAAATAATTTTTAAAGAATTGAAGTCTTTGTGATTCTAATATCTTTTGAAGACGTTTTGTGTACTAATTTAGTTTTCTTTTAAGTTGGGAAGATTTCTGTATTTGCCACCCTCTACGGAGTCTTCGTTTTTCGAGGACAAGGTTTTCAATATAAGCAGAATAAATTCTGTTGTACCTAATTCGTTTTGGGACCTTAACAAGGTTTTGGGCCATCCGAAGACAGATCCAGTGAGGCTTCTACCTCATTCACTTCTCTAGAGATGTTCTTAACTACTGCTTAAAACTGAGGAGCTTCCACATAATCTATCACAGGGATCCTTTGAGTCGTAAAATGAATAACCGTTCATTTCAAATAAGCTTCTTGGTGATGAGTTTCCGAAATAAGTAGACGTCAATTTTGTTGCTAATTAGGAAGTGTTCAATTTCATTTTTTTGCTGGCGAATACCGTTTGCATTCCAGAAACAAAGTCTTAGGCAATTCATGGTTTATTAAGTACCGCTTGTAACAGCATTGACTGCATTTCTATCATCTTACCGATTGAACTATTGCGTTGACAATGGTTTTAAGCCGACTTAGCTTGGAAGAATTAGGGTTCTGGTTATTTGTTGACTTACAGTAAGATCTAGTATGGCCGTATTCCTGACACTTTTGGTATTCTTCTGGTTCTGACCGTTTGTATGGTTCTTCTACTACAATTCTTCTATGCAACAGGTACTTAATATTATATATTAAATTTAATACCGTTCGGCTCTAGTTCAACGCGAAATATTGGCTGAGGCACCTTCTCACGATTCCTAATGTTTACAACTGACTTGATCTTGAGTCCATTATTTTGTAAGCTATATTTTATTTCTTCGGGTTCAACGCTGGGGTCTATCAGTTTTTAATTGATAGACGTAAAATTTTTTTTACATCTTATTACATTGTTTATGCTAAACATCCTTGGTGGTGCACCAGGTTAATTAATCATAAAGGTAAAAATTTATATGAATGTATTTTGCGAAACAAACCTAAAATCTTATTAGGATGTAGTCCAAATTACTGGCCCTCAGACCCCGCCAAAATTCCGGATCTACTTGATTTTGTAGTCTATAACGGTATTTCCAGGTACTTTCTTGACATCTTAAACGACGAAAGTCTTAGTTCATATCACACTCCACTTCCTGGCAACTACAATGCCGACGTAAAGATAGTTCCAAATAAAATTAAATTAATTAAGAGACACACTAATTTAGACTTCTTTAGTCGGCAAATAGAGAGTAATTTAAGCCTCAACATAGCGATAAAATTTGGGGCTGATTTGGATGACGCAGTCGAAAAGCTCATTTCCTCTATACACGAAACTTCTATTTTATCTACTCCCTCTTTGCAGTAGTAGGGGATCTAAAGTTCCAGCTTCAGTAACAGCAAGGGAATTGATAAGACAATCGAGGAGGTTGAGGAAAATTTGGCATCGTACAAGAAATCCAACTGACAGAACAAATTGGAATCTGAACGAAAATATCGATCAGTTTTTAAAAAATTTAAAACCACACATCAAAAACAAAGAATTTGAGCTGTATAACGTATACCAAATATCTTAAACGTCCAGCAAAAACCAACGTCCCCAACAAAATTGAGCTTGGTATATGGTGTAGAAATGACGTAGAGAAATCTGTTGCCTTTGCTGATCATTTCAAGAAAACTTTTAAACCAAACTGCACCAATGTAGATGATAATAGCATTCTACATTTTTTAGATGTGGCGTGTCAAATGAATTTACCTTTAAAAAGTATATCTCCAAATGAAACCAAATCTGAAGTAATTGCATTAAATAACAAAAAGAGCCCAGGTTATGATAAAATCGATGCAACTGCCATCAAATGCTTACCGAGAAAAGGAATAATTTTCTTAACGATAATATAAAACGCAATATTAAGATTGCAGCATTTTCCATCTCAAAAGTTGTTGATATAATAATGGTTTTGAAACCAGGCAAACCAATAAATAATATATCTTCCTATAGGCCAAGAGCAGTGAGCTACTCTTACTAAATCGCTTACTATCGGTTCTAGCAAACACAAAATAATTCCGGACTATCAATTTGGCTTTCGACTAAAGCACGGTACACCTGAACAATGCCACCGTATCTGTAAAGTTATATCTGATGCTCTTGAAAAGAAGAAATAGTGTCTGGCATGCAGCGTTGTTATATAAATTAAATCTGCTATTCCCTGCCCCTTTTTATATATTCCTCCTATCGTATTTAAGCAGTCGATATTTTTACGTTAAAATTAACAGCAATATGTCTCAAATGCATCAAATTGAAGCTGGTATCCCTCAGGGCAGCGTTCTTGGTAGTATGTTTATGGCGATTCTCTATCAATTTTCCCATACAAATTTAGGATCATGCCTACGCTACAAACGATCATGTTATATTGTTGATAGGTTTGTAACATGTAATATATGTGACAGTTTTTTTTCTATACAAGATATACACCTGCATTATCGTTTTTAGAGTTAGGCGGTTGTGTGGTCGTTTTTACTTGTATTGTTTTTAAATCATTGGACGGATAGAATGACTGCGTGCACTTTTCCTAGTGATATAGGGTACCCGTAAACTCATGTTGCCGATTTATACAATGTTATGCTTTTGTTTATTCTTATTTTATTTTTTGTAAGATTTAATGTTGAAGAAACAAAAATATAGTTGTACGTGTTCTTGTGTTTTTATGTTAGAATGATGTTTAATTTTAAACTGATAAGAAAGTCTTGTCACGTGTTGGTCATGGTCAAATGTTGAAGAAATAGAAATATAGTTGTACGTATTGTTGTTGTTGTGTTTTTATGTTAGAACGATCTTTAATTTTAAACTGATAAGTGAGGTTAGGTTGGTTGTTTTTTTCTTTGTGTGATTTAATGTTGAAGATTTAGGAAAGGAATGTATAGCTGCATGATCGTTTTAAGGGTTAGTTGGTTGTGTAGTTGGTTTTATTTGTACTGTTTTTGGATTCATTGGACGGACAGAATGTGTGCGTGTAACATATTTAAAGTGTGTGGTTGACCATCTTTTGATTGAAAGTGAGCAGGTAGATAGGTAGGTATTGTTGAAGAAATAGAAATATGGTTGTACGTGTTGTTGTGTTAGAAGAATCTTTAATTAGAAACTAATAAAAAAGGGATGAACACCTGTGTGATAGTTTTTTTTGTGTGCAGGATGTATACCTGTGTGATCGGTTTCTTGAAGTAATAAATTCTTATCACGTTTAGTCCTTAGGATGAACACATGCATGTAGGGTGCCTCCCTAATTCTCTCACATCGACTACATAAGAAAGTAACGGACTCTCGAAATTACACTCAAATAACGGACAGAACAAACAAAGCAGGCTTCGACGAGCTTGTGAAAAAGACAAAGAAGAAGTTATGGTGTGACCACGAGACGAACCAGTCAGATTAAAAGATGTTTAAGTAAAAGAAGTTTAAGTAAAAAGAAGTTTTTGTGTTTAATAGAAGTGAAACCGAAGTGTATCCATTATATTACTTAGATATTAAAACTACGTAAATAAACTCAACTGAATATAAAATATTATTTCATTAAAACAGTGTTTTAATTCAGCCAATTAGTTCCTACCCCACAAATTTTTGGGGGCTCAACCGGGATTGGAACTAGTGTAACAAATAGCTAAAATAAATCGAATTAAAAATAATGGATTGTTGTGAACAACAAATACAATTTGTTAGAATCAATGTGTTAAATGGAGTTTTCTATATTACAATAATAAAGTAAACTCAGTGTCAAATTGTTGAACAAGTGTACATGTAAGGAAAAGCAGACGTTACAACAACCACATTGAATAAATATCGAAGAAAGCGGAAAAAAAAAGAAAAAAACGGTCGTATTAAAGTTGTAGGTAAAGAACAAAGACAAAAAACAACAACATCGTGAAAGAACAAAACGCAAAAAAAAAGCAAAAACCCACCACCAAAAAAGTATTTGTTTTTATAGAGACAGTTGAGAAAAGAGACAGAGTTTTGAGTGTTTTTAAGTTACACGAAATTTAAGTACAAGAAAATAAGGAAGAAAGAACATTGATCGAGACAAACCTTCTCTTGAGTTGAAGATGAATGAGTAGAATAGAGCATACAACAACAACATAATAGACGAAGACAAATTGGTTGCACTGCGAAAACAGTTTTTGATGCCGTGTTGCTAACAGTTGAGTGATGTGTGCAGTTTTTTTTGTGGTTTTGTCGACGTCAGCAGAATTTGAATACTGAAGCCTAGTGATTGATATTGCTAGATTTTGAAGTTAATTGCGTTGCCGTGCGAGGATTGCTGCTACAAAGCTGATAGAAAATTTGAGTGAAGCGGAGTTTTTCTTGTGCTGTGTATGAGATGCTGGTGTAGTTGCAGTGGCGCAATAAGACGTATAACAAAGCAGAATACAGTGGGGCGAATGTTGAAAAATTAGATAAGTATTTTTATTCCATTAAGAATTTAATATTGTGTAGAGGAGTGAAATTTAAAGATGAACGATGATTTAAATTTAAAAATGAACGATGATTAAAATTAAGATGATTAAAATTTAAAAATGAACGATGATTAAAATTAGATGAACGATGATTAGAATTTAAAGATGAACGATGATTTAAATTGAAAGATGAACGATGATTAAAATTAAATGAACGATGATTAAAATTAAGATGATTAAAATTAGATGAACGATGATTGAAATTTAGGATGAAATTTTATAATTGAGATTTATTGAATTAAAGTAATTTTGAATAATTTGTATTGAATTAATTGAATTGAATTTTGAATTTGTGTGAAGATCGCTGATTTAATTTTGAATATTGAATGAATTTTGACATTTTTCTAATATTATATTTTGTAATCTATACTATTGTATTATTATCTATACTTTTGCAAACACTTACGGTTTCAGCTTATACTTTTGATCTGATTGACACGGTTTTCTGCAGTTGGACATGAATCGTGAGGAAATTTTAGGTTTGGGTGTTAGCGCCCTTAGGATTAAATTGACTGAATTAGGACTGAGTACACAAGGTTTGAAAGAGGACTTACAAAATAGACTTTTGAAAAATTATGGACTAAATTCTACGGAATCTGACGAGGACGATGTGATTGGGGGAGCAGTGGGGGGTAACAATGCAGACGACCCTCCTGAAACGGATGATGGTAAGGGGGCCTATGCTTTCGCTCCTCAAAAGAGTATGTATACCCTTAAAGACGTGGAGGACAGTTTGTCACAGTTTTCTGGTACTAGTACACCTGACATCATTCAGTGGCTAAGCGAATTCGAGGAAATGGGTACAATATTGGAATGGTCGCCACTACAATTTTTCGTATATGGAAAACAGTTACTGGTCGGTGCTGCAAGAATGTTTATAAAAAGTCAAAGAGGCATACGTGATTGGCATTCATTGAAAGCAGCTCTTAAGAAGGAGTTTGGTTTACGGGTTTCTGCAGCAGAAGTTATCCGTCAGATCCGGAATCGACGTTTTAACAGAAATGAAACTCTTTTGGAATATTTATACAGTATCATGGAAATTGGAGCTCAGATTGATTTGGACGAGGAAAGTGTCATCGAGTACTTCATAGAAGGTATCCAGGAGTCAAGAATGAATAAAGCAGTGTTGTATCAGGCTGATAATATCCAGGAGTTGAAGAAGCAAATTAAAGTGTATGAGAAAATGCGTCTCGTCACCCAGTCATCATACAGGGGGAAAGAGTCCGTAACCAGCGTGAAGAATATTAGTTCGTCAAAGGTGGACGCCAGTGTAAAAGAAAGAAGATGCTTCAAATGTGGTGAAAAGTCGCACATCGCCAAAGATTGTCCCGAAAAGCAGCATAAATGTTTCCGTTGTCAGAAATTTGGTCACCGTTCTTTTGAATGTACATTGAATAAAACAGAGAGAAAGGTTAAGGTGGAAGGCGATCAGGTGAACATGGTTCGAAAGGGTCCAGGATTGATATTTAAGGATATTATAATACGGGGTAAGACTTTATCGGCGTTAGTGGACACGGGTTGCGATATATGCATTGTACGATTTGACATGTTGTTCATCTTGGGTGAAGTCAACTTTGTACCGGAAAGGGTCAAATTATTTGGAATAAGTGACAGCGCAATTGTCACAATGGGCCGTTTCGACGAAATTATTCGAGTTGACGATTTGGAGTTTGAAGTTACTTTCTATGTAGTGGGAGAGCGTGACATCAATCACTCTATCATGTTAGGCAACAGCCTAATACGGAAGGCAGATGTCACTATCACAAATGGTGAAGTTATTTTTAAGATGGCAGTGGAGAAAAATTTACTACTGGAAGAATTTTCTGGAATTTGTTTGAATGTGGACGAGTACGAACCAGATGTACCGGTCGACATCGATCACTTGAATGACTCCATTAAGAGCAAAGTAGTAGCGGCGATTACCGAATACTGTCCAAAGCGAATTAAGGATAGTCCAGTTAAGATGAATATAGTATTAAAGGATGACGTACCCGTTTATCATCGCCCCAGACGTCTACCCATTACCGATCAAGCCATCGTCAATAAGCAGATCACAGAATGGTTTGCAGAAGGAATAGTGCAGCCCAGTACTTCGGAGTATGCATCACCTATTGTTCTGGTTTCGAAGAAGGATGGTACGAAGAGATTATGTTGCGACTATAGGAGACTAAATCAGAAGATTGTTCGTGACCATTTCCCTATGCCGTTAATGGATGAGGTGATAAATAAACTACAGAATGCTAATATCTATACGACATTAGATCTGCGAAATGGATTTTTCCATGTGCCCTTAGAACAGTCTTCAAGGAAGTATACTGCGTTCGTGACCCATAACGGGCAATATGAATTTATGTTCGCTCCGTTTGGCACAAGCAACTCACCTGCTGTGTTTACCCGATTTATATCGGTGGTGTTTAAGGACTTAATACGTGATGGTATCGTGATAGTGTATATGGACGACATCATTATTCCCGCAAAGGATGTGATAGAGGGCCTTGAGAAGTTTTTGAAGGTGTTGGAAATAGCTGCCTCAAATGGGTTGCGCATAAAATGGGAGAAATGCCAGATTTTACGAAGTACTGTCAATTTCCTAGGCTACGTTATTCAGAACGGTTCGAAAAAGACATCGGCAGAGAAGATAAAAGCGGTTGAAAATTTCCCGATCCCTACCGATCGGAAGATGCTTCAGAGATTTTTGGGATTAACTTCCTACTTTAGGAAATTTATTGAACAGTATGCAACAATGGCGAAACCTTTGACAGATCTGCTCAGGAAGAATAGTCGGTTCGTGATTACCGAGGAAGTGTTACTTGCTTGTAAACAGCTTAAAGACGCCCTTGTGAATGCTCCAGTTTTAAAGTTGTATGATCCAGATGCTATTACGGAGGTGCATGCAGACGCCAGTAAGTATGGTTACGGGGCGGTGCTCTTACAGAAGAATTTGGACGAGCAGGATTTTCATCCGGTGCAGTATATGAGTCGCCGAACGAAGCCATACGAAGAGAAATACCATTCCTACGAGTTGGAGGTACTGGCAATAGTTGAATCCCTGAAAAAGTGGAGAGTGTATTTACTCGGAATACCGTTTAAAATCGTGACAGATTGTAACACATTCAGGATGACAATGAACAAGGATGATATTCCAACAAGAATATCCAGATGGGCTATGTTCCTGCAGGAATTCACGTATGAGATGGAGCACAGACCTGGCACGCGAATGAAACACGTAGATGCATTAAGCCGAATGGCATGTTTGGTACTTGAGAGCAGTCTTAGTCACAGAATCAGGTGTGCGCAGGAAAGTGACGAGTGTACGAAATCTATCAGAGCGGTTTTGGAGTACGGAGCATATGAAGACTACTATATACAAAATGGTGTATTATACAAGGATCCAGCGAAGGAACTAATCGTAGTACCGGCCCAGTTGGAGGAGGAGATTATCCGATTGGCGCATAACCAGGGTCACTTTGGTGTTTCCAAGACCCGTGAATTAATCGAAAAACAGTACTATATAATGAAATTGGCAACGAAAGTGCCAAGCGTTGTGAAGAACTGCATCGAGTGCATTATCACCGAAGCAAAGGTTGGCAAAAAGGAAGGTTATCTAAACCCTATAGACAAGGACGATCGACCTCTGACTACATATCATATTGACCATGTCGGTCCTATGGAAGTCACTAAGAAGGCATATAATCACCTGCTCGTTGTCGTTGATGGATTTACAAAATTTGTTTGGCTCCATCCAACAAAGTCTACCGATACAAAGGCTGTAATAGAATGCTTGGAGAAACAGTCTTCTATTTTTGGTAACCCAAGAAGAATTATAACCGATCGCGGGACGGCGTTCACTTCGAATGATTTTACGAATTACTGTGTCGAGGAGAATATTCAGCATTTGTTGATAACTACTGGTGTTCCACGTGGGAACGGCCAGGTGGAACGAGTTCACAAAATAGTCATACCAATGTTAGCGAAGTTGTGTATGGAAACCCCACAGAACTGGTACAAACATGTACGACGAGTTCAAATGCTTATTAATTCTACTCCCCCCAGAAGCACCCGTTTATCTCCCTTCAAGTTGTTAACCGGCGTGGAAATGAAATTACCAGATTACCCTGATCTTCGAGAGATATTAGATGCTGAAGTTGTTCGTGAATTCGAAGATGAAAGGAACGAGATGAGAATTGAAGCTAAGGAGAATATCGCTCGAATTCAACAAGAGAACTGTAAATCTTACAATAGCAAACGAAAGCCAGAAGCGGAATATGCTGTGAACGAGTTGGTGGCCATCAAGCGCACTCAGTTTGGAACAGGCCTTAAGCTAAAAGGCAAATACCTTGGCCCCTACAAGATAATGAACAAGTTACCCCACGGAAGGTATGAGGTGGAGAAAGTCGGTCACCATGAAGGTCCAATGAGGACAACGACAGTGGCCGAATATATGAAAAGATGGCAATCCCAGCCGAATTGCCGTCAGGAGGGCCGAATGTAGAGTGCCTTCCTAATTCTCTCACATCGACTACATAGGAAAGTAACGGACTCTCGAAATTACACTCAAATAACGGACAGAACAAACAAAGCAGGCTTCGACGAGCTTGTGAAAAAGACAAAGAAGAAGTTATGGTGTGACCACGAAACGAACCAGTCAGATTAAAAGAAGTTTTTGTGTTTAATAGAAGTGAAACCGAAGTGTATCCATTATATTACTTAGATATTAAAACTACGTAAATAAACTCAACTGAATATAAAATATTATTTCATTAAAACAGCGTTTTAATTCAGCCAATTAGTTCCTACCCCACATGCGTGATCGTTTTCTTGGGAAAATAAATAATAACATCGTTTTCTCAAATAGAAACATGATTGTGCATGTTCATATTATTTCTTTTACTTTGCAAACGACTGATTGAACGCAATGAGTGTGTGTACTTCTACTCACCTACATCCCAGAGTAAAAATAGACTTGTTTTAAGGATTTAGAAGTCATTATTATGCTAGAACTTGATATCGAGTTGTGTTTGTGAAATTGTGTTTTAAAATTTGAAACTAAAAATAAAGAAATAAAAATGGCTAGTTTTATTTGAGAATTTTGCGGAAAAGTGTTCACTTTGAATACGAATTTAAGAAGACATATTAGATTATGTCACGATGGACCATCTACATCATTTAAATGCATAACTTGCAATAAATATTTCTCAAGTCAACTGAATCGTGAACAACCCATTTTACAACATTCTAAGATTGTAGATTGAGGAGAAACAATTGATACTGTTAATTGCGGTGACTGCAATCAACATATTCCAAAGGCGAATTGGCATTATCATATTCGACCAAATGCACATAAACTTAATTGTGCTGATAAAATGCGACATGATGGCAATGGTGATATTAGTGATGATGAAGTGAAATGTGTAAGATCAGTGTTTAATAATCGCATCATTACATATGTGATTGAGAATAAGAATGAAACAGATTTAATACCTGAGAATTTTTTATCGGGAATTAAATTTAAAGTGGCCAAGCTGTTAAATAATATGGTTAAAAACATGATAACATAAAATTCAATCTAGAAATATTTTGTGAATACATGCAGGTTAAAGAAGGGGGGATTTATGCCACATAGAAGTGAAATCACATCAGACTAAGATGGTTATAATTAATCACAAAAGAAATATACCTGCATCAATGTTCAAAACAATGATCAATATTGTTTCAAGTGGGCCATTATATCTGCAATGTATCCAGTTCCTAAAGAACCACATCATATAAAATTATTAACATTAGTGATGATGTTATCACGTTGGAAAATGAGATTGTTTTAAATTTTAAATATTTGACTTTCCGCTACCAACAAATAGAATTAAAGACTTTGAACTGAAAAAACCCGATATTAGCGTGTACGTGTTTGGGTTGAATGATGACCAAGAGACAGTCGGACCCTACTATTCCAGTATAAATGAAAAGGCTAACCACGTTAATTTAGTGTTGCTAGAAGATGGTGAAAGATTCCCTACGTATGGATTAAAAATATTTCAAGGTAAATCAATAATACTAATTTGTAAAAAAAAAGTTTATTAATATAAAATAGTTTCACTTTCTATTTAATTGCAGATTAATAAAAAGACAATTAACAAAACATGAACATAAGATACATGTATGTAATACATGTTTAATAGAATTTTATCATGACACATCTCTGAAAAATCATAAGAATAACAAGTGTAATTTAGAGTATCAAATAGCAAAATTTATTCCTATATTCTTTCATCATATGATCGTCATTTATTCGTACGAGAACTCTCTTCTATTAAAGGTGATATAAATGTAATTCCTTTAAACAAAGAACTATATGTTTCTATATCGAAAAAGATTAATATATATGAAAAAAATACTACAGAACTACGTTTTCTAGATTCTTGTCGGTTTATGCCATCAATTTTGGAAAAACTAGCAGGATATTTGTGAGATAATGATCTGTTTTCAGTAAAATCAATTTTCAAATTCTCAACGAATTTAGTTCACTGAAACGTAAAGGTGTCTTTCCATATGACTATCTATCTACCGTCTTGAAGAAACAGGACTACCACCTCGATCATGTTTCTTTAATAAACTTACTAATGAGTCGTGTAGTGTAGATCATTACGAACACGCTGAAAAAGTTTGGAATAAATTCAAATGTAAGAAACTTTTAGATTATCTTCTATTATATTTAAAAGTTGATGTCCTATTGTCCCCTATAAATATTTTAAATGGCTTGACAATTGTGATGATTTCGATGTAACTTCTGTAGAATTTGGTTATATTTTAGAAGTAGATTTGGAATATCCAACTGTACTGCATGATCACCATAGTGATTTTCTATTCTGTACAGAAAATAAGAAAATTGAGAATATGAAACATAGAAAATTGATAACAGACCTAAATGATAAAAACAATTACATAATACATTATCGCAATATGTATGCATTCAACATGGTATAATTTTAAAGAAAATTCATAGAATTCTACAATTTAATCAATCGAATTGGTTGAAAAATATATCGATGTGAATAACCATCACAGAACATTAGCTAAAAACACATTTGAACAAAGCTTTTTCAAATTACTCAAAATTCTGTCTATGGCAAGACTATGGAAAATGTCGATAAGAGAAAAGACATCAAAATAGTAATTGGGTGAGAAAATAAAAGAAAACGATTATTAGCCAGATCACTAATAGCGAAACCAAATTTCCATAGTTGTACTGAAATAACTGAAGATATGGTTGCTGTTGAAATGAGTAGAGACGAACAGAATATAATAAACCTATTTATATTGGTTTTTCTGTCCTAGAATTATGAAAATGGAAGATGTTTAATTTTCATTATGATTATATGAAACCAAAATATCTTGATAATATTAATCTCTGCTATATGGATACCGATTCATTTATATATAATGTGAGAAATGATATTCCAACACATTTTGATACATCTGCTTATTCAAAAGACAATCCTTATAATTTGCCCTTGATGAACAAAAAAGTATTGGGAATGATGAAAGATGAATGTAATGGAAAAGTTATTAAGGAATTCATTGGTTTACGAGAAAAATGTATTCTGTTAAAATAGAGTATGCAAGGAAATTAAAAAATTAAAGGTATTAAAAATAGTGTAACAGCTAGACTAAGTATTAATGATTTTAGAAAATGTTTAGTAGAGAAAAGCTCTATCATGATTCATGACTGAGAACTAATGTAACATCAAGTTAGAGTAAAAAAAGAAGAAAAGGATTAGTGGTGAATTAGGGATCAAATTCATTTAATCTGGTTACAATCTGCTTGCTATCTGGTTATGATCTGTTTCCTATCTGCTCACGAACTGTTTGCTATCAGGTCACGATCTGCTTTATGTCTGCTTACGATCTGCTTCGTATCTGGTTAAGATTTGCTTGCTATCTGATTATGTTCTGCTTGCTATCTGGTTATGTTCTGCTTGCTATCTATTCACGAACTGCTTTATATGTGCTCACGACTTGTTTGCTATCTAATTATCAAATAACATTTCATAGTTGTATGAAACTATCACATCCTTTTCGATAACGCCCTTTATTAATTAAATCATCCTTGCTTACAACAAGAAATCCATATTTGTCTTTCCAACACTCACTACATCAAACAAAGGTCAACAAATTGTTTAAAAATTATAATCATATTTGAAACATCACGTATTAGATGTTTTGGAATTTTAGTATATGTTTGACCCAGATAAAAGCTATCAATAAATTTATACCTTCCCATACAGAAGTAGTCTCTTATACTATTTTGTTTCTCAGAAATAACATTATCGAATATTATTATAGAATGTGGATAAGCTTTTGCTGGACTTAGAACTTCTTCATTTTCCGAAAACGCAAATTGATTAATTTCTTTTATGGGTTTATTTAATTTTCTTAGATAGCAATATTTTGGTTGATATAATGATTTCGAATATATATATAGATATTTTTAAATCTCAATCCGTTAGGACTTTCAGTTAGACCTATCATCACATTAGTTTTACCACAATTCGATGGTCTCACTATCAATGCACGAATCGAATTCGGTAATAATGTATTGTGTACAACTGTTTTATCTCTCGATTGAGATAATTCATCAATATTTCTTATAATTTGCTTTGCTTGTTTAACTAGCTTCATGTTGACTGACATAATGAAACAGTGATCGTATAAATTGGTGTATAGGAAATCGTCTTGATTTCAGTTCATTTTGCGAAGAGGTATAAGAGTAACGAATAAAAAAAATGGTTATAATCAGCGTTGTCAACTATAAATTTTCAAAAAGCACCAAACTCGTCCAAAAAACGCGTAATTTGGACAAAAAAGCACTAAAACATTATATTTTTTTTTATTTACAAACCAAAATTAATATTATTTATTAAGGTTAGGTTAGATTAGAGGACGTGTACTTGTCAACTGTGACAAGTACAGTACTCGGAGGTCGAATTGACCCATTGTACAACGTCCTAGTTTCTCAAACCGCTCGTGTTGTGTGCGTTAATTTTTAAACATGAATGGCGGGACCTACAGTTTAAAGCTCTGAACGACAGATTTTTTGAGAAGCTTTTCATGGCAATTTTTACTCTCAGAGTTTTTACCAGAAGTCTGCTGAGAAGAAGTCGCCGTTCATATTTTCATTTTGATGTCTGACCTGGGATTCGAACTCGAGCCTTTTGTCTAATAAGCCAACACACATCCTACTAAACCACAGCGACTTCATTATTTATGTAACTCCACCAATAATAAGGAAAAGAGTTGATACATTTTCGAAGGTTACATCATTTACATTTTATACGTTTAAAAAAAGTATGTTTAATGTACGTTAACTTTCACACATGAAAAGTTTCATTAACATGTAAAATTAGAGTCTTAAAATATCGAATTAATTTATATATTTAACAATAGTTTTAAAAAGCACTAAAAACAGTACCAAAAAGCACTGAGTTGAAAACGCTGGTTATAATCATATAATAGTTATATTTAATGGTCAAAATAAAAAAAACCCAGTCAGTGTAAGATGAGAAGAGGACTTGTAAACAACGTAATAAATAAATTACCTGTTGAATTACATCTGCCAGGTTATCAGTTTTGTGGACCTGGTACTAAATTTGAAAAACGTTTAGCAAGAGGAGACAAGGGAATAAATTTGTTGGATGAAGCTTGTAGAGAGTACGATATTGTTGTTGGTACTGTTGTTTTTTAAGTTATTATTTATTAAAATGATTTGAACAATTCAATGGCTAACAAAGGAATGATATACAGAAAAAAAGAACAAAGAAATGAGAAATAGATACAAACAATTTGCAAGGTTGCCATACCATTCAACATACCCCCTCAACGTGGATGTATCTTTACATTAAATTTTTTCATATTCCTTAAATTCATACAGTTATTATCAGTCGGACAGTAATTCAAAATAATTTCTTTAGAGTTAACGACTTCTCTTATATGGTGATACCGAATATCAACATGCTTGCTTCTTTTGTGGTATACGGAATTAGTTGCCAGTCTCTGTGCTCCCTGGTTATCAATGTGAAGAGTAACTGGTTCACCTTTGGAATGACCTAATTCCATTAGTAGTCGTCAGATGCGGAAAAATATTCTGCCTCAGTACTGCTAAACGCTACAGAATGTTGCTTTTTTGACTCCCATGACACCAGATAACTACCGACAAAAAATAAAATCCAGTATATGACCTGCGATCAGAAATGTCACCACCCCAATCAGCATCGACGTAGCCGGACAACAAACTACTTCCCGAAGTTGTATAATTTAATTTATAATTTGTTTTCCTGCCAAATATCTCAATATATGCTTTACCGCTGTGTGGTCGGGTTGTGATGGCCAAATACATCAAAGCGCCACTCATCGATTGATATTGCTGCTGATCAACTTTCTGACAATTATCAGTACATTGTGGTTGATAGCCTACTTCAAGTAGTGTTGAAACTCGTTTGCATTCACTCATGCCATATTTTTCCAACATATTATTTATATAATTCGTTTGTCCAAACTTTATTGCACCTGTCTCGCCACACCCATCAATTTCAAGATCCAAAAATGGTGCAATGGGCCCTTGTCTGACACATCAAACTCACTACATATTTACATTTTCACCTCCAGTACTATTTGTTTATCTGTACAGGGGTCAGCTGCAGTCGGTTAAAATTCAAATTTCCTCAAAACTCTATCCAGTTTGGAATTCCACTCCCTTCCCGATTGCTCTAGGCCATATATAGCCTTATTAAGGCGTAGGACTTTATTAGGGTATTTCTTATTTTCAAAATGCTGAGGCCGTTTTATATAAATTTCGTCATGCAAATCACTATTTAAATAGGTGGTACTTACGTCAATTTGATGAAGGTACATTCTGTATTCAACGGATAAAGCTAATAAAATTCTTATTGCTGAGTGCCTGGCTACTGGGGAAAATGTTTCCATATAATTAATTCCGTATTGCTGGCTGCACCCTTTTGCCACTAGAGGAGCCTTATGATGTTCAATGTTACCCTCTTTGCCTTAATTGAAATTAGTGGTAGTCTGTGCAATTTTCATCTCGATCATACTTTTTATTTCATTAAATTGTTTGTGCGCCTGCCAGGTTTAAATATATTTTCATCAAACAAAACATCTCTTTGTTCAACGATACGATGTGTTTTCTTGTTATACATTCTGTATGCTTTCGCCACTGCTGAATAGCCTACCATTATAAATTCTTTACCCTTTGGCTCGAACTTCGATTTATGTATTTTGTATAATGCAACCGCAAATTAGCCAAACGTACGCAAATGTTTAACATTAGGTCGCCCACCAATCCAAACTTCATACGGTGTTTTGAATTCATTCGTCTCCGCCCACAAAGTCTGCGGTACGCCAGAATGAAACATCATTGAACGGCTCATCTCAACAAGTGTTCTGTTACAGCGCTCTGCCACGCCGTTTTGCTGTGGCGTATACGGCACGTATATATACATAAAATACACGAATATTCTCCTCGACTTGTCGTCTATGAAAGTAATGAAGTACATAGCGCCGCCAAGTAATTGCATTCTGAATGGTCCACATACATCAGAGTGTACCAACTGTAATATGTTCGGTGATACATGATTACTTTCATTAGGGAACGTTAGAACATGTATTTTGCACATCGTACATGTTCGGCATGGTCTGTTGTCATTGTTAATATACATTCTCGTTACTATGCCTGCCTTACTCAACTCATTCAAACTTCTATAGTTTAAATGACCAAACATGTTTTGCCATAGTTGATTGATATTAGATATGACAAACAGTGATTCTGTTGTTTTGTACACAGCAAAAGGGTTGTCTTCTCTTTGGGCACGAAATACAATGGTGCCATCTTGTTTTCTAGCCGTTGCCGTGTTCGTGTCAAACATGACCGTAAAACCTGTGTCGACGACTCTAGTTACAGAGATGAAGTTGCCCTGCAACTTGGGAGAATACAGTACATTTTCCAACGTAATATTCATATCGTTTAATTTCAAATATAAATCACCTGTTGCTGTTATAAATTTGTCGCCTGCTAATGCTATCTGCTCATTATGCTGCTCAAACCTTTTGAACATATTTCTGTCATTGCACATTCTGCAACTGTACTCAATGCTGTTGATGTTGTTTTTGTCACCATAGACAATGCTTGTTGTTGTTAGCTTAGCTTAACTGTTTTTCTTCTCTTTACATTGACTAGCAAAATGTCCCGCTATATTGCATATAAAACATTTTGCAGTGAAGGGCTTTTTGTTATTGTATTGGTTTTTCTGTTTTTGTGTAGAGCGAACATTAAAAGCTTGTTATTGCTGGCCGTTTGTTACTCCTTCTTCCACCATTTCCTTTCGCCCTTTGGCTTCCTCAAGAAGTTTTTGCTTGATGGCACTTAATCAGGGCAGATGATCATGCGTTTCCATAGCGATCACCAAATTTTCAAAATCTTTAGGGAGGCTGCACAATAACATTACACTCAAAAGCTCTTCCTGCATTTCTATGCCCGTTTCAGCCAATTTTTTCACCGTCTTCCTTCAATTGAAGACTAATCAAACGTTTATATAAAGATACCTTTTGGCTAGTATGTAAAGTCAACCATGCTTCATAAGACGTTTTGGCGTTCCTTATATAACCAAGTTGAGTTGGTTTTACACTTAAAATTATCAACGCCAATGCCTTTTCGTCATCCGTGTCCCATTTTCTCTTATTTTTCTGCGTTGTACACGATTCCTTTTTAACCCCTCCAGATGCATTCTGCCAAAAACCATTATGTATTAGAACACTTTTCATTTCATCTAATTTTTCAATCTGCAAAATACTACTCATTTTCCTTTTTGACTTGTCCTTTAGGACAAAAATAATTTTCACTTTAAGGTTACGGTGTCTGGGCCCATAACCTGTTGTTTTTTAAATTATTATTTATTGAAATTAAAATGATTTGAACACTTCAATGGCTAACAAAGGAATGATATACAAAAACAAAGAACAAAGAAATGAAAAATAGATATATACATGCAAGTTGTAAGGTTGCCATACCATTCAACAGTAACTTACGCTATGAAAGTTAAAGTGAAATTTGGATTAGGTCTGAAGGAGCAGAGACATAAGAAAAGAAAGAATTCAAAAAGAAGGATAAAAGAAAAAAGACTAAGTGTAATAAGAAATTATTCACAGTTACTGTGAGAAAAACTTTAAAACAGTTAAAAGAACAGAAACCTTTTAATATAAATGATACTGTTAAAATAGCTCAAAAGACTTTTCATTCAAATTTTAAAGGGAAAAAGCGAACAAACATTATAATACCAAGAGTTATACCTGTACCGAAAATTGGAGGATTTCTTCCACTTATTCCCGTCTTAACAGCATTGTCTGCGCTTGGTGGTTTAGCAAGTGGAGGATCTGCTGTTGTCAAAGCAGTAAATTCTATTAAAAATGGAAAGGAACAATTGGCCGAAGCTAATCGTCACAATAGATATATGGAATCAACTGCAATGGGTAAAGGGTTATATCTTAAACCATATAAAACTGGATATGGTCTCTATTATAGTCCAGCTTCAAAAAACTACTAGATATCCTACCCAATCGCCCGCTAACAGATTTGGATTTGAAAAAATATGGAAAACATCTCAAAGTTTAGGAGTGTTTTCATGCGTAATTCTTTACCTAAGAAACCATTCAAACAAGAATGCGGTATTGTTAATTTAGATGATTTAAATGGTATGGGAACATGTTGGGAAGCATATTATAAAAACCACAACTATAAAGAATACTTTGATAGCTTTGGAATCTTACAACCACTACTTGAAATAATTAAGTATTTGAAATCACCCATTAACTATAATTATAAACGAAAACAAAAATATAATACATTTAATTGTGGCCATTTGTGTTAAAAATTTATATACAATAAATATAATTTGAAGTGAAATAAAAAAAGTTGTTTATTGATATATATATAATATATTAATTCATTAATATGAATTGTACAATACATATATTTCTTATAAACTACTTAATCTATGTATTGCTTGCATAAATTCTCCATATAAATTTAAATTTGATGATGACGTTGATGTTGGTGGAGAGTTTACTTTATAATGTCCCCATGCAGCAAGTTTGAAAAAGTTACTGGCAATGCTGGTATTGTTATCCAATTTGAAGTTAATTTTTTCATTTTGTTGAGTAACCTTAAGGAAACATTACATAATTAAAGCTACATGGTCAGTAATATAAAAAATTGCAAAACAGCATTAAAATATTTTTATTGTTATAAAAAAAGCTCTCAAAAAATAAATTTGAAAAATTAGCGATCTGGCACCAACTTTTTCATATTTACATTTTTTATTGAAAACAAATCAAAAAATATAACATATTTTTAGATCTAAAACCTTTTTTTATTTTTTTAGAAAAATATAAATATGGATTTTATTTGCGAAAGTTGAAATAAATAAGTTATTAGATTCATTTTCGTCATCTGATGAAGAAGAATTACTGAATTTATTTCAACGTTGTAAACATTTTCTTTATAAGTGGCAAAACCTTTTTTAATATTTGTGTTATGTTCTCCTTAAATAAAAAATGACATTACAACAGGGATGGTAAAAAATTTTTTAATGCACCTTGTAAGAGGGTGTGATTTTCTTTGTGGAAAAGAAAACACCATTAGTCTAGCTGTTACACTATTTTTAATACCTTTAATTTTTTAATTTCTTCGCATACTCTATTTTAACAGAATACATTTTTGCTCGTAAACCAATGAATTCCCTAATAACTTTTCCATTACATTCATCTTTCATCACTCCCAATACTTTTTTATTCATCAAGGGGAAATTATAAGGATTGTCTTTTGAATAAGCAGAAGTATTAAAATGTGTTGGAATATCATTTCTAGTATCATCATACATATTGCTGCGCCATAATTGCTTATTTATTTTATTATATTTTATATTTATATATATTTTGTTATGAATTATGTTGTACTTAAATTAAGTAATTGAATACCTTGCATTGCATTAAATAATAATGAATTTGTTAATAATAATCAGTACCGCCCTAATATTAAGTTAACTCTAAGTTCAATGAATATATGATAAGTATAAAAATCTTAATAACGAAGACGCTGAATACCATTACACAGTTAGAATTAAGTACATAGAATTAGGATTAAGTAAAAATAAAATAATAAAAATCAGTTGAAGAATATAATTTAACTCGTTCGGTCCTTTTATTCGGTTAAAGTTTGGTCTTTCGCGGTCAGTGTTTAAGTGCCCGATCATAAACAATTAAATTATAATTTATTTAATTTAATTACTTCCTTAAAAACTATTAAGGAAAAACATTTTGGCGCCCAAATAGGGACATAAATAGTGATCGTGTTCGTAAATAGACCAAAGTCGCGAATAAATTTTTATAAGTTTCTTAAAAGTTAAGCTAATTCGCGTGTGTATAAGTTTTATAAATTAATAAAAACTGAATAAAAAAAAGTGAGATCTTATAAGTTAATTAAGATCTAGCGAAATGAAAACAAAGAGACCGATTAACAAACAAAATACAAGAATAATAATATAAACAAAACATGCTAAAATACAGTGCGTTGAAATAAATAAAACAGAAAAATAATAACAAATAAACATACCTAAAAAAAAATATAAAAACAAAAATAACAATACACAGTGACGGAATATATTTTGGCACATTATTCTTTTACGAACATACATAAAAAAAAAATACATACTGTGTAAAAAGAAAAGACAAATACAGTGTAACAAGAAATACAAATACAAAAAGTGCAACATAAATTTCACATTACACTTTACAACGATCAAATTAATACCCTACACAAACAACAATAACTTCATCGTTGGACGACTCCGGGAAAGAACAACAATCATCCGGGAAAGCCATACAGCCCAGTTGTCCCATTGTCAGTGCATTCTGTGCCAGTAGGATAAGAATAAGGGGAGTATTTCAGACTCTCAGGAGGTAAAAAGTGTAAAAGGTAAAAGTGTATTCGTGTTTCTCATTCCTTAAATTCGTAATTTATTCAAATTTAAGAGATTTTTGGTAAATTAAACAAAAAATTGCCAATCGCTTGAAAATTCTTTAAAAGCAGAACACAATAATATATTTTACATTTTAAAATTTTCGAAACATAATTATTTATTACAATTTCATATATTTATTATATTTCCATAAATATTATTATTTATAAATTGATTGAAAATTCGCCATTAATTAGTGGAACATATCCGCGAGTGTTAATATTTAATTTAATACGTATTTGCACTAACAATTTGTTCTCTTTGTTAGTGAGAAAACATTCAGCAATACCATTTGTGTTACTTTTGTTTATTTTCTTTTTATCTATTTTTCGTGCTTTCGTATCGATCAATGTTTCGTTTCACGCGTTCCTATACTGCTTGTATATAAATTACATATTACAGCTAGTAACAAAAATCAAGTTACATAAAATTTCAATAAAATTTTTCACACAAATTTCAAAATTCGAATAATTTTTCGATTATTGTTATTTATACAGTGTGTTCACAGTGTGTTCACAGTGTGTTATTTACACAGTGTGTTCATATTGAAATTTGATTTTTGTTTTATTATAAAAATATATTATTTAACGATTTTACTCGGTCAATTGCTTTTAATACCGAAGGCTGTTTGTAAAGCAGTTATATATTTTCTGAGATCAAGTAAGTTATTCTTGTCTTAATTAACGCCACTTGTGTATCGGAAATTTAGTATATTGCGTATCCGAAGAATATTAATTAAATTCTATTGTCCAAAACAAGTAATAGATTCGCATATAACTTGACCAATAATTTACTTTGATCAATTTTCTATTCTTGTTTTGAGGAATTTATACACAGATTGAAATCACAATGACTACCAGAGGCTCTAGACGCCAAGATTCTCTATCTCGAGTTGAAGGCTTGGAGGAATTACTCGCTAAGAAATCGAAAGTCATTAAGAATATCGATAGAATTCGACAGTCCATTGTAGATAGGACTATTTCTTTTAATCCAATGGAACTCGAATGTCGATTGGAAATTTTAAAGACATATATTGACCAAGCAATGAAGCTCCAGTCAGAAGTGGAAAATTTGGATCCCGATAATGACGATAAAGCCGAGCTTGAGGATCTTTGTGTGACCACGGAAAGTTTGTTTATGAGTCTGTTGGCCAAGTCTAAGCCATCGAACGTGCCTGACACTTCATTCAGCGTACAAGCGCACCAGTCAAGTATGAAGCTCCTTAAATTTAGTCGAAAATATTCTGATTATAAGAATTTCATGAGCTTATTTGAGAACCTGGTCCACAATGATCCGACGTTGACGTTGAAAAATTCAACCATTGAATCTCATGCTTGTCCGAATCGACTTTGGGTACAGTAAAGGCCTTTCAGATCTCCGGGAAGAATTACCCCAAAGCAATAGCAAGTCTGAAGAAGGTTTATGACAATGAATGTCTTATATTTTTGATAATATAAGAAAACTTTTTGATTTGCCACAAATTACAAAATCTTCAGCTGTTGCTTTGCGAAGCATGATCGATACTGTTTCTGCCATATATGATTCGTTGTTATCAATTGGTGATGACAAGAAAATAACGAATGCTATTCTAATAAATTTAGTGATGTCGAAAGTGGTTCCAATCACCAAATCAAAATGGGAAGAACAGCTTGATTTCGAGAAGCTTCCATTGTGGTCAGATTGCGAAGCCGCCTTGAACAAACGATATCAGCATATTACGGATGACGAGTCCTCCAGTTCAAGGCCGAGGGTTAATAAACCTAGGAATGAACATTACAATTTTATAATCAGTCGGACATCATTAAATTGTACGAAATCAAAACAATCTGTTGACAAATGCCTATTTTGCGAATCGACGCAACATGTGATTAGCAGTTGCCCTTCTTTCACTGCTGAGCCTATAGCCGAACGATTCAATTTTATAAAATCCGTGCCAGCATGTATAAACTGTCTGAAAAAAGGACATACAGTTGCCAGGTGTCCATCCTCTTAGTGTCGGATATGTAATGGTGCACATAACACATTACTGCACCGATATGCTACAAGTTCTGATAATGCATCTATAAACTACTCCGAACAGTCTTCGACTTCTTTCGCTTTGGTGAACTTTTCGGGGTCAGATGAACGCATAATTCTAGCTACGGCTGTGGTAGGAGTAAGAAGTAGTTCTGGTCAACTTATACCAGCCAGAGCTCTTTTAAATTCCGGTTCTCAACCTAATTTGATAACCGAGGAACTAGCACAACTACTACGTTTGAAAAAAGAAGGAGGCAGATTAAATTTAAATGGCGTTGGTGAAACAAATTCATTATCCTAATCTCGCGTAAATTTGACTGTTACTTTGAGTGTCAACTCTACCCAATTCACTTCAAAGTTTTGGGTATTAAAATCAATAACAAACTTGCAACCTGAGCGTGGGGTTAACATAGCTAGTTTGAATATCCCGTCAAACGTGGAATTAACTGCTTCTATGAGCCGCAAGGAATCGATTTGTTAATTGGCGCAGGTCCTTTCTTCGAATTATTGTGTGCTGGCCAAATCAAATTGGGCCCAAGTCTTCCAGTTCTTCAAAAAACTTCTCTTGGTTGGATTATTGCTGGAAGATAAAATTATTGAAAGGACTTTTGTATCACTAAAGTATTTCATATAAATACCTGGATCGAAGACGAGGAGCATAAAAAATGTGAGAACGAGTCCAAGACTATAGTACAACGTCTTGCGTCGGGAAGATTTGGGGTTTCTTTACCTTTTAAGTCTTATCCTAAATTATTAGGATCTTCGTTTATAACTGCCAAGGGACAATTTCTTTCTCTGGCTATCCAGAAATCTAGTTTTTCTGAGGAGATTCCTAAATTGCATAAATCTCTGATACTACCTTCGAATATATGGGGACTTACTCAGTTCTTTTGTACATTGTCACTTTTAATGGTAGATGGCAGATTTATTACCCACTTTTATTACCGAAGAAAGATGCCTTCGCGTGTTTCAAATATAAGGAGGTATATTTAGAGTTAGTGTCTTATTCATCCACTAAACCCTTTCTTGTATCGTTCAAAAGATTTCCTGCAAGAAGATGTTTTCAGTAGTATGTTTGTGATGGTTTTCGATTAATTTTTCCATACAAATTTTTTGTATGGAGTTGCTCATAGTTTTTTTGCATGGGTTTTCTAGATCAATTTTTCCATCTTTTTCCATACAAATTTGGGATCACCCCTTTAATTGTTATTTATTATTTTTTCGGTTTCATTTTAGGTTTGTAACATGTATTGCGAAATGGTAATGCTTTTTAATGTATGTGTGCGTATGTGTTAAAATTTGGGGAGCATGCATAGCTTTAAAATAATTAAATCGTTGCAGAATTGTGTGCGATCGATCTATTGTGTACGCTTTTCATGTAAGTGTGATTAATGTTGAAATTAAAAGAATGTTTAATTAGTTCTTTTAATTGTTATAAAAGTCCATTTATTAAATATTAAAAAACTTATTTACAGTTTATTCAATGCAAAACGCATATCACGTTACATACTGTCTGGTTCGAGTAAACAAAAAAATATTTCATATATTTTTCATTGTGATATTTGATCTGCCGAAATCTCACGTCAGGTGTGATTAATGTTGAAATAAAAAATATATAATTTGTCTTATTTTTTATATTAATATTTTTATTAGGGAAAAATAAAAAAAATATTATTCTAAAACTTATGCCAAATACATTTCTTATAATTATAATTAAATTTTATTAAAAGAACAGTATTTACATTTCAATACATAATAGAAATTTATTATTTTCTTCTACTTGATTCTTTTTATTTTTATAATAACTGCAATGACAGGTGTCTGGACCGCATGTTGCGTCTTCATTAGACCAGACGCAATCTTCGAAATGTTCTCCATGTCTGGTTTGTTTTGTTTTTAAATTATCAATATGTTCAACAAGTGATTGATTATCAATCAGTTTTTTCCTATCTTCATCGGAAATAATGTGTGTAAATGTTTTTAAAAAATTAAACAATTCTGTGAGGAACATTTTATATACCTAGTTACTGTGCGTTCATATGCAATGTTTGCAAATAATGTTTAACATTAATTGTTCTCATATTTATACTATTTCATCATCACAACACCTAATCAATTTCTTTGTTTGTTATTTAGTTAACAAAGATTGAAGATGTGATGATTAAAACACTATTAATTTTTCTATTTATATAATTTTATTTATCATTAAAAAATTTATATATTTATATTTTTATATTTATATATTTTATATTTATATATTCACAAAAGTTTTTTTATCTCATTGGTAAGAGGAATATATTCAAACATTCTATCGTGTATAATTGTACAATATGCAGATGTACTTGCAGGTATATTGTTAAGGTTTTTATTTCTATACGGACATCTATTGGTGGCTAACATCTATTACAATTATTGGCGCTGTTGTCTTGAATTTTTCCCTTGTTAATAATGGTTGTGAGTCACGTAAATAAAAGCTTTGTTGGAATTTTGAATACATATCATACAATACAGCAAAACGATTTCTATCGAATATTAGATTTAAGTCATCATATGGGTATACATCAGAATTCAAATGAACTTTTACATCAGCTAAATCGCAATGAACAAATTTATTTTGATTATTGCGTAATGCTAAAAGAAGGAATCGTGGTCTCTCATTTTCATTCGCTAGCTTAACATTCCATAGAACAGCTGTGCTTTGTGGAAGTGAAGGATAATAATATGTATCCGAGCTTCTAAAGGCAATATTTAGCGGTCGGCTGCTATTAATTGTGTTAAATATTTCCAACTTGTAAGCATCAGTCAATTGAATATGTGGTACTTTCCATGTAATGTTCAGAATAGATAACTTAAATTTTTCACTAGGAATAACAGGTTTGACTACTTGAGAATCATCTTTAGAGCGTAGGAGAATTAGTTCATGTTTAGAATTGAGTATTACTATATTAAAATCTTCAGCAAATCCAAGAATCATTTTTAATGGAACACAAAAATCGAAATAACCGGAAGCTAGTGGAAGTTCGTCAGCATGATTTGGTGCCCAACCTGCATTCATTAACGAATTGCTTTCAAGTTCATTTAGTGATACATAGTTTTTTATTTCTGTAGTTATTCCCAAATGTCGTGCACGATCAATTTCTATACCGTTAAGTTCATATCGGATTTCATCAAAGAGATAACCCATACAGTTGTTAAAAAGTTTTAGAGAGATGGCGGCTGTTGAATCTTCCTTTGTTGCTTGCCCTTCAATATAGAGAAAGCTTTCACTTGGTAAAACATATAAATCCTGGTTTTGAATAGATATTCGAATTTCATCATTATTTTTATAGGATTGTAGATATGATATATAACTATGTTATTCCTTTTAAATAATTGAAATATCAAATTGTGCTTTTTGTAATACGTATATTATATTACTAATTTTTTTCGATTTTGTTCGATTAACTTTAATTGAAATCCTAAACTTTGTAAAAACGTTTGCTTACTTTTACTTAGATTTTTAGGTTCGGTTTCCTCTTGTCTTTTTTTCAATTTTATGTGTTCTTTAAAAGAAGAAAATAATTTATCCCTTGTTTACTGCGTAGTGAGAGTTAATGGCGGAATGAATGCTGTATCCGCATTCGAGATCCTTTTATCGAAAATAATGATTATTGTGCTGGTTTCAAATGTAAACGTATTGATATCTTCTCACCTCGAAAATTTATTAAATTTCCGTCTTGATCGACGATTTTCAAAACTAATGTATTTATTGTTCTTGTATTAAGTGGTAAATATATAACATTAGCTGGTGCTTCTGTTATTTTATAGCCTGGACTAACGTTCAATGAAAACTGATGTAGGGTATGCGCAGATGTGCTGTTTATATATGATCCACTTACAGTATTACAATCAAGGGATATTGTATTTATTTTTGTAATATCTATGGGTTTATCCGAATAGTGCTCTTCACCATTTTTAAGTACTCTATTGCTAAAGAAAAGCAATGATCCAATTAACCGTTCTCTATCGAAATAAATCGTATCTACTGAACTTTTTATGAATGTCTGTAAAGTATTGTAATTAGCTTCAATTCTCAGATGCCCTTTAGGATTCAGACTATAATATTTTCTAGTAATCAAATCTGAAATGTCAAATATTTCATATGATCCAATAGAAACTTCAATTTTATAATCACCAATATGAAATATATTATTTCAACATCAACATTTGGAATAGAGTGATATGTATCGAAACTTATTAATCCACAAAGATAAGGTTCCTTAAGTTGAATTGGTGGAAAATAGTTTGCAACGAGTACAGAAGTGTTTCCATAATTAACGTTATTGACATCTTAGCGTATAGTTGTTGAATAATACGATTTTAAATTAATTAACCTTCTTTTATAGTAGATCGTTAGAATTAATCCAAGAATTGTGTTCTGATGAAAATCCTAACCATTTAACGTATAACATATTCCCCTTTTTCTTTAAAACCTTTTCAACTAGATACGTTTCCGGATATTTAGTTTTCGTTAATTCGAATTCATAAAAACCACCCTTTAGGTCATGACCTTGATAATCTTCTAAAATGTATGTTTCTGGATTTGTATTTCTTACACGTTTAATTTTAAAAATTTCAGTAGTCCAATATGTTTATATTTGCTAATACGTACATTATCGCCGACTTTGAATTTAGGTTTTCCAAAAATCTTTAAATTGCTAAAGACAGTATCGAGTAAATATTTTTCGTTTATAGAATTCACTTCGTTTGGTGTCATTTTTATTGTTCTGTGAAGTGTGTTGTTGTATCTATCAACAAGAGCTTGATAAATATTAATCCATTTGTATGTACCTTGATAACTAAACTCTTTCCACATCATTCCCTTTAATGTCCTATTAAACCGTTCAACAATCGATTCTTTCAAAACACTATATGTGGAATAATGATTAATTTGATGTGATTGAATATGTTGACTAAAATGTGTATTAAAAAATTCTTTTCCATTGTCTGTTTGTAAATTTTTCGGTATTCGTTTGCTTTTATTAAAAATATTTTTCATTGCTTCTGTTACACTTGAAGCAGTTTTATTTTTTACTGCTGCGGCCCAATCGTTTTTAGAAAATGTGTCTATAACAGTTAATAGATATCGATAACCTCTATTATACGATTCATATGCAATCATTTCAACTAAATCCGCTTGCCATAAATCATATATTACTTAAACTATAACTCGTCTTCTCTAAAAATTTATCCGTGCTTGTTTATGTAGTTTATTTACTATATCTCTTTTATTCACATTCATATTCCTATTCAAATGTAAAATTCTATCTGACATGTAATTAATGTAAACATTTGTATTTTATTAGTTTTTTTTTAACAATTTCAATCCTGTTTTTTAATATCATTTGTTACACTTGTTTCAGATTTCTTGTCAATGTTCTTAAATTTCTTTTCATTTTCAAATGCAATTCTCTTTATTGTATTTAAATCGTTTTTAATATTTTCATTTTCCTTTATTTGATTATCTTTAAGAGTTGTCACATCAATTTTTATATTTTGTATTTCTTTCGATATCGATATGGTACTATTTGTTTGTATATTTTCATTTTTTTTTTTATATTCTCCAATATTGATGTATTAATGTTTTTAAGCGAAATATTAATTTCTTGTTGTAATAATTCTAATGAATTTTTAAATTTTTTATCAACCTCGTCAATTTTATTTGTAATGAAATCAGTTCTGTTATTAAGATATGCTTTTGTAACTGCATCTTTAGATTCAAACTTACTATGACTTTTTAAGCTTTCTCCAAATTTATTTATAGAATTCATTTTCTAATAAATTATATTAGCTTCTTTCAGTTCTTCAACTATAGATATTATTTCGTTTTTATGATTGTTATGTCCAACACTTTCAGAGGATAGAAGAAGTCTTAGTCTATTGACTAACTCATAAGGATTATCCCAATATATATAATTTAGTTTTTTGTAATCTACAGATTTAAGTGTTAAACCACTACCTTTCGTTAAGTTATTTGTTTTTCTATTAAATAGTTTTTTTTATTATACGTTGATATTTAAAAGCTTTTGTACCCTTTATTTGTTCATTTGGTTGATATTTACGTCTATATACATTTGTGCTTATTAATAAATCTTTATATCTATTTAAATCAGTTTTTGTGTAATGTAAGGGTTTTGTATGAAATATCAATTCAAATAAACCTGGAGTCATTTTCAATTTTTTATTTCCTATTCGAATAGAATTATCATTATTAAAGACCAGTTTGTTATTGCCATATCGCCAACTCCCGTTTCCATAATGTTGAAAATTAAATTTTATCTAAAGTTTTATTATCCATAAGAAGTTGAACATTTTTAAGTAATGTTGATGATTTATCAAAATTACTGCATGCGAGTTTTATAGGTTTTCTATCATTGTTTATATCAAAACTGCTTTTTCTTTTTGCATATAAGTGTGTTGTTTTTTTTCGTTTTTTATATTGCTCATAATTATCATCTAATGTCGATGTATTCTCTCGCTTTAAATTTTTTTCAAACAAATGGGTGGTTTTATTTCATTTTCTATCATTTTTCAGTATAGTTTTACTTTTTCGTTTGAGTGTACTAGCTTGTACGTATTCCAGGTCAATTTCGTCGTTGTGGTCATAATTATCATCTAATGTCGATGTATTCTTTCGGTTTAAATATTTTTCAATTGAATGTGTTGCTTTATTCCTTTTTCTATCATTGCTCAGTATAGCTTTAATTTTTCGTTTGAGTGAATTAGCTTCTACGTATTCCTGCTCAACTTTGTTGTTGTTGTCGTTATTAAATAAATGTGATTTACTGTTTGCAGTTTGTTTATTATAAAATTTTTTTCTTTCCTATTTGACCACTAACCTTATCCTTTATAATTTGTTTAAAGTTATTGTCACTCTTAAATTTTTTTTATTTTGATAACAGGGAGCTGGGTCTTTTTATAGCACTTTTATTTTCATTAAACGGTGTACTAGCTCTTTCTATAGCATCTTCATATTCATAATAAGGTATATCAGACGTTGACATATAATTGATATCATTTTCAACACTATTATAATTGTCAGAATTCTTTATTGTTTTAGCTGAATTGTTAATAGTCTCAAAACTAATATTATCATTTTGAAATGTTTCGTCTGTATGATCATCATTTATTAGTGAATACTTATTTAGTTTATTCTCATTGCTGCTTTCAAGTTTTTCAATTATATGATTTAGAGGTTTTGTTATAGGTTAAAATGTATCTTCTAATATATTTACCCTGTCTATATTATTTAATTTAATATTTTTTAATTTTTCTTTTAATATAGTTCTAGTTTTTACAATATCCTTTAATAAGTTATTATTATTCATATTGATTTGTTTGTAATGATCTGCTTACAATCTACTTATGATCTGATTATGATCTGCTTTATATCTGTTTACAATCTGCACAGGATCTGGTCACTACCTACTTATGGTCTGCTCACGATCTGGTCACTATCCGCTAATGATCTGCTCACGATCTGGTTACTATCGGCTTATGATCTGCTCACGATCTGGTAACGATCAGCTTTATATCTGATCACGATCTGCTTATTATTCATTTTGCCTTTTATTTAAAACCTTCCTTATAACTGTATAAAATTATCAAATCCTTTACGATATCTTCCTTTATTCAATTCATCGTCTTTACTAACAACAAGAAATTCGTATTTATCTTTCCAACATCCATTACATATATTTACAGATTGATTGAATAACATATCATCAATAACATGATCATTATAGATATGATGTAAATTCATTTCATCTTGCTTGAATACAACAATCATATTTGCATTGTCATGTATCAAATGTTTAGGAATTTTCGTATATGTTTTACACAAGTAAAAACAGTCTATGTATTTATGTCTACCCATGCAATCGCATTTTGTTTTCCACAAATCACATCATCAAAAATCATTATTGAATGTTGTTTTGCTTCAGCCGGACATAGAATTTGTTCATTTTCCGAAAACGTATACAGACTGATCCCCTTAATTGGGCCGATTAATTTCCTTAAATAACAGTATTTCGGTTGATATAGAGATTTTGAATATATGTATATGTTTTTAAAGCAAAGACCATTAGGACTCTCTATGAGACTAATCATGACATTAGTCTTACCGCAATTTGATGGCCCCACAATTAATGCTCGTATTGAACTTGGCAATAGAGTGCTGTCGAGTTTTACACATTTTTTCCTCTGCATTATCAACATTTCGAATAAAAATTTTTTTAGTTTGTTTAATTAAACGCATGTTGATTACTAATAAAGCCTAATTATTCAACGTATCTATATATATATATATAGATAAACATATTTAATTATATCTTAATCGAATAATATTTGTGGAGGAAGAATGGTCATAAATTACTATAAAAACAAAAATAGTTATCAGTCTACGACTAGAAGTGGTTTGGTAAACACATTAATTAACAAATTGCCTTTTGAATTACATTTACCTGGATATCAATTTTGCGGACCTGGTACAAAACTTAAAGAACGTCTAGCAAGAGGAGATAAGGGTATAAACTTATTAGAAGCTGCTTGTAAAGAACAAGATGTTGCATATTCACAATCACGCGGCATAAACCAAAGACATCAAGCAGATCAAATATTAGCTGAAAAAGCTTGGCAAAGAGTAAAAGCTAAAGATAGTGGTATTAAAGAACATGCAAATGCTTGGTTTGTTACGAATGCAATGAAGGCAAAAGTTAAATTTGGATTAGGTATGAAACGAACACTAAAAACTAGAAAACGAAAATCAAAAAAGAATAATGGAAAAAGAAACAGACGAAAGGTGTGTAATAAGAAATCATTTCTAAACACCGTTAAGAATACACTTAACCTTTTGAAAAAGGAGAATCCCGATAATATAAATGATGCTATTAAAATTGCAAAGAAAGCTGTTCATACTAATTTCAAAGGCAAAAGGAGGTCTAATATAAGTATACCAAGACTTATTCCATTGCCAAAAATTGGTGGCTTTCTTCCACTTATTCCCGTACTGACAGCATTGTCAGCGCTTGGCGGTTTAGCAAGTGGTGGATCTGCTATTGTTAAAGCAGTAAATGATATCAAAAATGGTAAAGAACAATTGGCGGAAGCTAACCGTCACAACAGATATATGGAATCAATTGCTATGGGAAAAGGTCTTTTTCTAAAACCATATAAAACTGGATATGGTCTCTACTATAGACCAGCTCCAAAAAACTACTAGATAATCTACCTAAGCGCCCATTAACAGATTTGGATTTGAATAAATATGGAAAACATCTCAAACATTTTATGGGTGTTTTCATGCGTGATTCTTTACCTAAAAAATCTTTAACACAAGAATGCGGCATTGTCAATTTGGATGATACAAATGGTATGGGAACACATTGGGTAGCATATTATAAAAACCACAACTATAAAGAATATTTTGATACCTTTAGAGACTTACAACCACCAGTTGAGATTGTCAACTATTTAAAATTTCCCATTGAATATAATTATGAACGAAAACAAAAATTTAATACATATAATTGTGGACACTTGTGTTTAAAATTTTTATTCAATAAATATAAATTGAAATGAAATAAAAAATTGTTTAATTTATATAGATATAATATATTCCGTTTTTTATTAATTCATATTATATTGTATATTACATTTCTTATGAACTACTTAATTTATATATTTACATTTAAAAATATTTCATCATCATCGTCTTGCATAAGCTCTCTATATATTCATACATCATTCATAATTGGCCAATACAACCCTTCAGTCAGGATTACGACCTAGCTTCTCACACCACTTATGTTGTGTGCGTTAATTTTATACTTGAGTGGTGGGACCTACAGTTTAAAGTCGACTCCGAACGACAGATTTTTGAGAAGCTTTTCATGGCAATTTTTACTCTCAGAGTCTTTGCCAGAAATCTGCAGAGAGGAAGTCGCCGAAGAAATATTTTTTTCGATTTAGTGTCTGACCTGGGATATATATATATTTACATTTAAAAACACTTCATCATCATTGTCTTGCATAAATTCTCTATATATATTTAAATTTTGATGATGATGTTGATGGAGAATTTATTTTATAATGTCCCCATGCATATGTATTGATACCATTTTCTTTAATATATCTCTTATCATCTAAATAACTTAATGTTAGTTTACTAATATTTTGTGTATAAATTTGGTGTACCTTAGATTTAAATATATACATTGTGTCATAGTATAATTTTTTATCTAATAAACATTTCCTAAAGTCGTTTATACTTATTTTTTTAGTTACACATTGTTTAACACCTTTAATTTTTTTAATTTCGGGATCAACTCTATCAATTTTTACTGAATACAATTTTGCTCTTAAACCAATGAATTCTTTAATGTTTTTACCATTACACTCATCCTTCATCATCCCTACTACTTTTTTATTAATTTGCGGAAAATTATACGGATTGTCTTTAGAATATGCAGATGTATCAAAATGTGTACTAATATCATTTTTTATATCATTATATAGATCATCTGTTTTAATGTTGTAAATAAAGGAATCAGTATCCATGTAATTGAGTTGAAGGTTTTCACAATATTTAGGTTTTATATAATCATAATGAAAACTATACATTTTCCATTTGGATATTTCTAAAACTGAAAAACCAATATAAATTGGTTTATGAATTTTGAGTGAACTATGGAAACTAGGTTTAGCAGTAAGAGCTCTAGCACCTAGTCTTTTACCTATACTCTCCCATTCACATACTATTTTAATGCCTTTCCTCTTATCAACATTTTCCATAGTTTTCCCATACACAGCATTATTTAACAATTTGAAAAAATTTTGTTCAAATGAATTTTTAGCTAGTGTTCTATAATGATTATTCAAATCAATATATTTCTTTAACCAATCAGACTGACTAAACTCAAGAATTCTATGAATTTTTTTCAAAATCAAACCATGTTTTAAACATTGTTGTAGATTTCTTTAATGTATAATATAGTTTTTCTTTTCATTCAGATCTGTTATTAATTTTCGCTGTTTCATGCTTTAAATTTTTTTATTCTCCGCACAAAATGGTAGGTCATTATGATAGTCGTGTAATGCCGCTGGATATTCTAGATCTACTTCTAATATATAACCCAATGGAGAATCCTCTTCTATACTATTAACATTAAAATTTTCAAATTTTTCAACCCATTTAAAATTTTTATATGGAAGGTATTTTGACATTGCATAACCATATAAATTATTTACATCTAAATATATTATATAATTCGATTCCTTGTTAGAATCATAATCACTAATATATTTATTATTTGCTATGGAATACCTGTTAGAATATTGAACAATACCTCCCCTGATACCTCGAGGAACAAAATTATATATATTAATATCAGTTAACAACACTAATTCTATTTGAGTTGTTTTCAACATTGCATCCCAGGATAGACCAGGAGTAGTATAATATTGACAGGGATCTAAATTCTAAATGTTTTTACATACTTGTCGAAAATTTTCAAATATGTCACAGAGTAAAAGAACGTCTACCTTTAAATATAAAAGTAAATAATCCTTCAATGTTATACATTTAAATGTCTTCCATACTTTTTGTGCATGTTCATAATCCTCTACACTACACGACTCGTTAGTTAATTTATTAAAGAAAACTGTAATGGGTGGTAATTGAGTTTCATTGAGACGATTTTCAGAATCTAAGTAGTCGTACGGAAAGACACCTTTACGTTTCATTAAATTGAATTCTTCATTATTTGAATAGTTCGACTTTACTATAGTTAAATCGTTGTCGGATAAATAAGTAGCTAGTTTCTCTAAACTAGATGGCATAAATCTAAATGAATCGAGAAAACGTAACTCAATAGTTTGTGTTTCATTTACAGTAATTCTTTTTGATATGGATACATAACAAACAAGTGACAATCATATGCTGAAAGATTATGGAAAAATATTGGAATGAAATTCGCAATTTGATATGACAAATTACACTTGTTATGAGCAGCACCTCTATATTCACCGGTTAGATGACAATGATCAGCTACTTTATCTTTATTTGATAAATTTTTTTTACAAATATAACAAGTCTTGCTTTCATAATGTTGTATCTGTTGAAGTGGCGTTAAGGAATTCATAGGTTTAACAACATTTAGATGTTCAGTGTAAATATCTAAAATATCATTAACTAAACTTTTAAAAAAATGTTGTGGTGCATTATTACCATTGTAAATTTTAAAAATATTTAAATCTGAATTATATGAACATTTAATATAATAACTATAAGCAAATGGAATATGCTTTTGTACTGATTTAACATTTGTTGAATTTTGTACATTAATTGATTCTATAATACATTCAAAATCAGCATATACAACAAAATGTACATCCAATTGTTTTTTAAAATTTTTTAACTAAGCATACTATTTTCTACACTAGACATTTTAGTTACCATTGCATTGTTTTTTATGATTCTCCAAAGACGACTCATTATGGAAATGTATTAAACATGTATTACATATATATACCTTATTTACATGTTTTGTTATTTGCTTCCTAATTAATCTGTAAATGAAAAAGGAAAATTTATTTAGCACAAGTTTTTAAAGTGTCTATATATACTTCTTTCTTTATATTTACCTTGATATATTTTTAATCCATACATAATGGAGTTTTTCACCATCTTCCAATAGCAACAAGTTTATGTGTTTAGATTTTTCCTGTTGCGAAAAATAATACGGACCGACTATATTATTCTCATTATCTAATGCAAACACATTTACACTCAATTCAGGATTGTTGGTCTCAAATACTTTTATCTGATTACCTGGAAGCGGAAAGTTCAAGCTCGTAAAATTTAATTCAATGTTGTTTTCCAGTCTTATGATTTCATCTTCTATGTTAACAATATTATAGGATGTCATTCTATTTGAATTCTCTGCCATTGGATATAAAGCTGATATTATTGCCCATTTGAAACAATACTCATCTTTATTTTGAACATTAATGCATGCATGCTTTCTCTGTATTTCCGGTGGTAGGGGATGTATTGGGAACCTTTTATACATTTATATTGATTAATGTTTATCTCAAGACGTGATATTTCAATTAATGCCCAACCACTGTTCCGCTCCTGAAACTCACTCATCTTTTTAATAATAACATCACATTGCTCGTTGTAAGTACTAAGAATATATACTAAGAATATTCATTTTAGTCTGATGAGACTTTACGTCAATCATGCAATTGTCTTCATCATCCTTTATTGACATATATTCGCAAAACAGTTCCATGTTAAATTTTATGCTTTCATATTTTTTAATTACATCACTTAATAATTTAATTATTTTGTCTTTCATTTCTGTTAAAAAGTTTTCAGGTATTAAATTATTTTTGTTATTGTTTTCAAACAAATATGTGATAATTCTATTATTAAACGATGATTTTATGCATTTATCACCATCAACATCAAAACCATTGTCTGGTTTCTCAATACATTTAAGTTTGTGTTTATTTGTCCTTTTATGATAACACCAATTTGTTTTCAAAATATATTTTGCATAATACTCACAATAAACACTAATTTCACTGTTTTTGTTATCTTTTGTATGAGACTGTGAGTGTCGATGCCATTCCGCTTGATTTGAAAAATATTTACTACATTTTTGACATTTAAATGATGTGGATGGTTCATCATGGTACAATCTAATATGCCTTTTAAAATTTGTATTCAGAGTGAATACTTTTCCACAAAATTCACAAAAAAAAAACGGCGGACATTTTTAATTTATTTAATTTGAATCAAATATTAGCTCAACCGTGTTTTCGCGTCAACCGTGTAATTAAGACTTATTGTGTTCAATGAACCCTCATTAGCTGGTAAAGTCACAGATCACGTTGCACCAACATGTGCTAATATGGAGACGTTGATTCAGCATAATTATTTTCTCACTAAATTAAGACGCTAATCCAACATAAATATTTTCCCATCAAATTGTTAGTAATTGGAGCCCATGCAGGTGCACATGTAACGTTGCATCAACATGCTCGAGCATGCAGACGCTGATTCAGCAAAATTATTTTCCCATCAAATTGTTTGTAATTGGAGACGATGCAGGTGTCTTAAAAATACTTACACTGCAGAATTACCTTCGCCGGCAGAACCCCACTGTCGTTAACTTGTATATTAAAAAAAATTTGGTGTAAATAATGGTAGTTGTTATCTAACAGAAACATTCCTCACATACCAATTTTTCATTTAAAAAGACGTTGTAGAATCAGAAATTTAACAGTGATATTTGAAAAATTGTGAACTAAATAAGTAAATTTTCTTTTCCTCGTTCAAAGAACTAAAAACTCTATAAAATATGGATAACACATTAAATTATTTAAATAATATCAACACCAAGAAATATATAAAGGATGTACTACCTATAAAACAACTTCCTGCAAACCAAAAATTTAGAATTCTAAACTGTGTAAAGAAGTCTACAGTATTTGGTCCGAAAACAATGATAGATTTGGAAACTCATATAATATTCTTGCTGGAAAGATACACGAACCTACCAGAGGAAGTTATGAACGATCTATCAACTGGAATCTATTATTTAAAAAAAGTTATGAATGAAGTCCACTATAAATTATATTTTGAAAAGTAGTTTCTAAGTAAAAGAAAAAATATAAATAGAATATGTTTTGTATAATCTTATGTTAGTTTTTTATAAGGGATTATAATTATAATAGAACAACACGATAATTTTATAGTTATCGATTTACATGGATTTTTTATCAATAATAAATATTATGCTAAAGAAGTTTGTGTTTCAATCAGTGATTTTGAAAGAAAAACTTTTCACATTAAATCAACAACAAAATATTCAGAATTAAGTAAAAAAGATAGAGTTACAAATAAATGGCTCTATAATCAGGAGGAGGAGAAACAATTGATACTGTTAATTCTGTTGACTGCAATCAACATATTCCATATCAGATATTCCATACAACAATAAAATATTCAGAATTAAGTAAAAAAGATAGAGTTACAAATAAATGGCTCTATAATCACTTACATGGTTTACATAGGAATACTGGAGAGTCTACAATGAAAGATTAAATAGAATATTTAATACTAACTATAAGAAAAAGGGAAGAAGAATATCCTGTTGTATATGTTAAGGGATATGAAAAAGTCAGATGGTTAAGAGAACTACTTGGAAAAGAAATACAAATATATATAATTAATTTAGATTATTGGGATTGTCCAAACATAAAAACTTTATATAAAGATAATTCAAATATAAAAATTTGTGAAAATCATAATAATTTTAATAATACATGTGCTGAAAAGAATGTAATTTTACTTAGAAATTTTGTTAAAAAGAGAAAACATTGTTAGGCAATAAAACCTCTGAATTTGTTAGTTTTATTTTTAGTTGTTCCTTACTCTTTATACAGTAAGCATAAAGTGTAATAAAAATTTTAACTCAGAAATTATGTTATCAGCTGAATTGGAAGAACTATTAATAAAACATAGAAATCAGATTGATAAAGAACATATAGATTTATTTATGAAACTTATAAATGAATTTTAATTTTGAATTTGTAATTATGTAAATCATCCATTTATATGTGTTAATAATATCATTCATAGGTCGAGCTGTGAAAATATTTATTCACAATCTTTCAACATTTGTCGATGTCAAACATTCTATACACAATACTTGTTAACACTTAAGCTTTTTAATCTTTATAAACGTATTTTTAAATTTGAATCTGTTAATAACTAAAAAAAAATAAATATCTAATAATATAGATAATAATAAAATCAATTGAAATGTAAAAACTGTACTTTTAATAAAATTTAATTATAATTATAAGCATAAGTTTAAGAAATGTATTTAGTATAAGTTTTAGAATAATATTTTTCTCTAATAAATATATTAATATAAAAAATAAGAAAAATTATACATTTTTTTATATATTGTATAGGTATACAATAGATCCATCACACATAATTATGTAACGAATTAATTATTAAGAAAATCGGACTTTAAAATCCCTTATCAAAATTATATTTTTCCAGTAAAAAAATCATACAAAAAAATAAAATAAAGAGTACAGTCTTTTACGACTATGCTTCCCCCAAAATTGTATGGATAAAGGAATTAGGCAGATCAAATATCACCATGAAAAATATATGAAATATTTTTTTGTTTACTCGAACCAGACAGTATGTAACGTGATATGCGTTTTGCATTGAATAAACTGTAAATAAGTTTTTTAATTTTTAGTAAATGCACTTTTATAAGTCGCCGTGGTCTAGTGGGTAGTGTGTTGGCTTATTAGACGAAAGGCCCGGGTTCGTATCCCAGGTCAGACATCAAAACGAAAAATATTTCTTCGGCGACTTCCTCTCAGCAGATTTCTGGCAAAGACTCTGAGAGTAAAAAATTGCCATGAAAAGCTTCTCAATAATCTGTCGTTCGGAGTCGACTTTAAACTGTAGGTCCCGCCACTCATGTATAAAATTAACGCACACAACATAAGTGGTGTGAGAAGCTAGGTCGTAATCCTGACAGAAGGGTTGTAATGGCCAATTATGTATGTATGTACTTTTATAACAATTAAAAGAACTAATTAAACATTCTTTTAATTTCAACATTAATCACACCTACATGCAAAGCGTATACAATAGATCGATCGCACACAATTCTGCAACGATTTAATTATTTTAAAGCTATGCATGCTCCCCAAATTTTAACACACACGCATTAAAAAGCATTACCATTTCGCAATACATGTTACAAACCTAAAATGAAACCGAAAAAAAATAAATAACAATTAAAGGGGTGATCCCAAATTTGTATGGAAAAATATGGAAAAATTGATCTAGAAAACCCATGCAAAAAAACTATGAGCAACCCCATACAAAAAAGCTATGAGCGTGATCCCAAATTTGTATGGAAAAATTGATAGAAAACCATCACAAACATACTACTGCTTTCTCATGAAGCTTCAACAAGCGTTCGACAGGAGTTGTCCGGGGTGAGGTTCAGCTTCATTCCACCTCGGGCGCCGCACTTCGGATGACAGCGGGAAGCCGCTTTGAAGCAAGCGAAATTCCTACTTCTACGAGTCGTGAGCAACTTGGCGCTCACTCAACAGGAAATGGGAACGATGCTCCCAGAAGTAGAGGCGGTGCTCAACACACGACCCATCGCACCGCTAACTCCAACTCATTTGCTGATAGAAGACGGTCTGCGTTCGCTGCACCCAATCTACAAACTGGCTCCACTCGATTTGATTGAAGAAGCCCAGTCCTTCAATAGGGCCGGAATGGTGCGCCATAATTGCTTATTTATTTTATTATATTTATTTTGTTATAAATTATTTTGTACTTAAATTAAGTAATTGAATAACGTGAATTGGATTAAATAATAATGAATTTGTTAATAATAATCAGTACCGCCCTAATATTAAGTTAACTCTAAGTTCAATGAATATATGATAAGTATAAAAATCTTAATAACGAAGATGCTGAATACCATTACACAGTTAGAATTAAGTACATAGAATTAGGATTAAGTAAAAATGAAATAATAAAAATCAGTTGAAGAATATAATCTAACTCGTTCAGTCCTTTTATTCGGTTAAAGTTTGGTCTTTCGCGGTCAGGCTTTAAGTGCCCGATCATAAACAATTAAATTATAATTTATTTAATTTAATTATTTCCTTAAAAACTATTAAGGAAAAACACATATCATTCGTTCTCGCATCATATATAACTGAATCGGTATCCATGTAGAAGAGATTAATATTATCAAGATATTTTGATTTCATATAATCATAATGAAAATTAAACATCTTCCATTTTCATAATTCTAGAACAGAAAAACCAATATAAATAGGTTTATTATATTCCGTTCGTCTCTACTCTTTTCAACGGCAACCATATCTTCAGTTATTTCAGTACAACTATGGAAATTTGGTTTCTCTATTAGTGATCTGGCTCCTAATCGTTTTCTTTTATTTTCTCACCCAATTACTATTTTGATGTCTTTTCTCTTATCGACATTTTCCATAGTCTTGCCATAGACAGCATTTTGAGTTATTTGAAAAAGCTTAGTTCAAATGTGTTTTTAGCTAATGTTCTGTGATGGTTATTCACATCGATATATTTTTTCAACCAATTCGATTGATTAAATTGATTGATAAAATTTTATGAATTTTCTTTAAAATTAGACCATGTTGAATGCATAGCTGGATATTGCGATAATGTATTTTGTAACTGTTTTTATCATTTAGGTCTGTTATCAATTTTCTATGTTCCATTATGAACATGCACAAAAAGTTTTTTTTTTTTTTTTTCTAAATTTCTTTATTTACAATCTGTTTATACAACAATAAGCAAATTTTCTAATACTTAAAAAAAATAACAGCTGTTATTGAATTAATTAACAATAACATTTTAATAATTATTATATAATATTAAATAATATAATATAATAAAGATAAATATTAAATAAATTAATTAACAATGATAATTAAAAACAATAGCAAAATAAAAGAAAATTTATTCATAATTAAAACTATATGTAAAATAAATTAAGAATATTAATTACAATATTTACAAAGTTACTATCTAAATGGCAAATCTAACACATGCAGTCTATTAAGTCTTCGTATATTCTCTGTCTCATCTAGTAGACTAATGGCTAATGGATTGCTATGGTTACTCAGTCTTTCCACATATCTAGAACTAAATTCGGTTATGGTATCTTTAACTAAAGATATGCTGAGATCCTTATGTATAGCCGCATTGGTCACGAACCAGGGCGCTTGAGTAATGAACCGAAGGGTTTTAGATTGATAACGTTGTAGTATTTCCACATTAGAGTTTTTAGCTGTTCCCCATAACTGTATTCCATAAGTCCACACGGGCTTGAGGATAGCCTTGTATAGAATAATCTTGTTATTTAAACTTAATTCTGATTTTGGGCCCAATAGCCAGTACATCTTTTTTGTTTTTATATTTAGAAATTTACGTTTGGTTTTAATATGTTCCTTCCAAGTAAGACGCTTATCCAGATATAAGCCTAAGTATTTTACACATTGTACAGCTGGGATTAGCATTCCATTAAACGCAACCGGTGGGCAACATTCTCTTCTAAGGGAAACAATTAAGTGTGAAGACTTCGATGTGTTTATTTTAATTTTCCACTTTTCCAACCATTGATGGAGTATATTCAATTGTCTTTGTAACAGAGTAGAAGCTGCTATAGGACAATCCGCCGTCGCTATAAACGCAGTATCGTCAGCATAAGTCGCGACTGTAATAGATCGTAAATGGGGCATATCACATGTATATATCGAATAAAGTGTTGGTCCTAAAACACTACCCTGAGGACCCCAGCTTGTATCGTCTTTATATTTGAAAATTCTTCTTTAATGTTAACGTAAAAGCAACGTTGACTTAAATATGATTTCAGAACAAGGTAAAATAGTGTTGGTAACAAAGATTTCAATTTAAACAATAATCCTGGGTGCCAAACTTTATCAAAAGCTTGCTGAACATCTAAGAATACGGCAGAGCTATATTTTTTCTTTTCAAAACCATCAGTTATAACATTTATAATTCGATGGCATTGCTCTGGAGTACCATGCTTGCTTCGAAAACCAAACTGATGATCAGGAATGATATTATGTTGTTCCAAAACAGGTTTCAGTCTATGCAAAAATAGTCTTTCGAATATTTTTGAAAAGCTTGACAACAAACTTATTGGTCTATATGATGAAATCTCGTTTTCATTTTTATTAGGCTTCAGAATCATAATGACTTCAGCACACTTCCACTGAGTCGGAAAATGTTGTAATCTTAGTATTGAATTATATAATAAAGTTAAGACAATAACACTTCTTTTAGATAAAATTTTAATTAATTTGGAGTCTATTTTATCGTATCCTGGAGTCTTATTATTTCCAAGCTTTGTAATTTCTTGTTTAACTTCATTTGGAGTAATATGATTAATAGGAAGACTCATTTGACATGGAGTATCTAAAAATTCGACTATTTTAACATCACTGAGAGAGCGAGTCTGAGAATTAGGTTGAAAAATATTTTCCAAATGTTGACAAAATGCTTCGGCTTTCTTTTGATTTGATCTGCACCAACTGTTGTTTAAATCTCTTATAGGAATGTTGCGTTGTGTGGGCCTTTTAAGATATTTTGTGGCATTCCAAAGACAATTATCATGTTTATTAGCGTCTAATGATCTCAAATATTGCCCTGTTTTTTCATTTTTAAATTCCTTAAGCTTTTGTTTCAGCTGCGTACATAAACGGTTAAAATTTCGCTTGTCAATGGGGTTTCTACTTAATTGCCAGGTTTTTCGGATTCTCCTTTTATCACGAATTAGGTTTCTAATTTCAGCAGATATATAATTATTTGTAGTTGGCGGATTATGTGTTTCTGTAACATTTGGTGTTGACAAAAGAGCTGCTTCGTGTATTAGGCTCGTAAAATTTTCGACTGCTTCATCTAACTCTTGACCATTGTTTATTGTAAGATTTAGGTCTATATTTTTATCTATCCAATATGTAAACGAATTGATATCAGTCTTATTTGATATAATCTTTACTTTCTTCGAAATCTTGTGGAAAGTGGAATTATACGTTGCTATGATAGGAGTGTGATCAGAGCTAAGGTCATCACTATCTTGTATGTCAAGACAGTTACTAGGTATTCCAGAGTAAACAAGAAAGTCTAGTAAATCTGGTATTTTGTTCGGATCAGAAGGCCAGTAGGTCGGTCTACCAGAAGAAAGACTATTGTAATGTTTCTTAAGAATGCACTTGTGTAGTTCCCGACCTTTAGGGTTTGTCAATCTAGATCCCCACCATGGATGTTTAGCATTAAAGTCCCCTCCTACCAGGAAGCGACTTCCTAAATTACTGAAGAAGTTTTCATAGTCATGACATGAAATAGAATGTCTAGGGGGAGAATAAATAGCAAATATAGAGATATCTCCACAATTCGTACTAACTTTAACTCCAGCAGCTTGTAGGTAGTTGTGACAAATTGTAGGAAGAGCATGTGCTCTATAGTCCGGATGATTTGCTGCTATCGTATCATAACCTCTGATATGAAAATAAGTTCTAGAAGTAAAATGCGTTTCAGAAATCAAGAAGATGTCAACGAATTGAGTATTCAAGAATATTTCAGTTTCCTGTGTATGATTGGAAAGTCCATTTGCGTTCCATACAGCAATTCTGATATCTAATTGCATAATTTGGTAACTAGAACTGACATCATGTTAAGTAAAGTATTCGTTAGTTCTATTTGTTTTGTCATTAATTTTTCAAGACGTTCATATACACTTTCATTAGTACTTTGACCTTTCAAAACGTTCGCATAAGATGTGTTAGAATTGACATTTACATCAGCATAATCCTGGGGCCGAGAAGAAAATGGTAAATTTGTTGGTTTATGAATTGGTTTATCCTTCAATGTTGATTTTTTCTGTACAAGTTTTTGATAAACTTGACAGCCTTTGTAGTTTGCGGTATGGTTTTGTAAGCAGTGAATACAACGAGGTGGATTAGATTTGTTCACAGTACATTCAGCCGTAGGATGATCAAGCGCACACTTTACGCAACGGAAAGGTTTTCTGCAATAGGCCTGAGTATGTCCAAATTGTTGGCAACGATGACATTGAACAATATCATTGACTTTCCTTGGGGGTTCAATTTTAACTACAGCATTATTTATGTACCGAATTTCATAAATTTCTTTGTTATTAATTTTTGGATCAAGATCAACATAAAACATTGCAAGGGGTTCCTTTGTAACTCTACTTCTAACATTACAAACGTTTCTAACATCGTGACCTTGAGCTATAAGTACAGCCTTAATGTCTTCTGGAGGTGTTGTATGGTGAAGGCCTTTGATTACAACCCTATAAGATCGTTCTTTACGTATTTGGTAAGTATGATAACTTATTTCTCGTCTATCGAAATACTTAACAAGTTTTCTGTAAGAATCTATACTACTTATCATAATTTTTATTTCGTTACCTCTCAATGTCTTATAACTAAAATCTTTTTTAGAAATGATAGAAGAAATATTAGTTATCATATTTACAACATTGTTGACGTTTGATACAAAAATTGGTGGAGGTTTGATGTAGTCAGTTGTTTCATGACTTTTTTCACCTGTGCTGTTCTCTGCATCCAGAATTTTAAATCGATTTCCATTAGAAGTACCTGGGTTGTCATCAGTTGTGCGTTGTTTCTTTGCTAAATTTCCAATTGGGGATCTGCTTCCAGTATGTTTGTGAAGAATTGGTATCGTTTGCCAGTTGTAAAATTCATTTTCTTCATCATCATCATTATCACTATTCATGGTTATGTTTACTAATTTGTTCTCACTTAATTTTTTTTTTATTTTCAACTTGTTATTGCTTTTAATATATTGTTTATTGTAATCAATTGTTTGTAGAGAAAAGAATTCGTCTTAACTTGTTATTGTTTATTTATTTTTGTTTTATGTACGTATAGTAATATTCGAAATAATACTGTGCCACTGCACAGTGTAATAACAACAAGCTTACTGTTGTTTTCGGATTTTTGTTTTTATGTATAAATTGTTTGTGTGACAAAGAATGTCGTTGTTTTTAAATTATTTTTGTTTGTTATTTATTTTTGTTTTTATAAAATGCCTTTTTAAAGGAAAAAAATACACTGCCACTGCACTTTTTAATAATATGTCTTATTGCAATCACTGTCAATCTCAGACTGATGCACAAAAAGTATGGAAGACATTTAAATGTATAACATTGAAGGATTATTTACTTTTATATTTAAAGGTAGACGTTCTTTTACTCTGTGACATATTTGAAAATTTTCGACAAGTATGTAAAAACATTTAGAATTTAGATCCCTGTCAATATTATACTACTCCTGGTCTATCCTGGGATGCAATGTTGAAAACAACTCAAATAGAATTAGAGTTGTTAACTGATATTAATATATATAATTTTGTTCTTCGAGGTATCAGGGGAGGTATTGTTCAATATTCTAACAGCAAATAATAAATATATTGGTGATTATGATTCTAACAAGGAATCAAATTATATGTCAAAATACCTTCCATATAAAAATTTTAAATGGGTTGAAAATTTTGAAAATTTTTATGTTAATAGTATAGAGGATTTTCCATTGGGTTATATATTAGAAGTAGATCTAGAATATCCAGCGGCATTACACGACTATAATAATGACTTACCATTTTGTGCGGAGAATAAAAAAATTTAAAGCATGAAACAGCGAAAATTAATAACAGATCTGAATGAAAAGAAAAACTATATTATACATTAAAGAAATCTACAACAATGTTTAAAACATGGTTTGATTTTGAAAAAAATTCATAGAATTCTTGATTTAGTCAGTCTGATTGGTTAAAGAAATATATTGATTTGAATAATCATTATAGAACACTAGCTAAAAATTCATTTGAACAAAATTTTTTCAAATTGTTAAATAATGCTGTGTATGGGAAAACTATGGAAAATGTTGATAAGAGGAAAGGCATTAAAATAGTATGTGAATGGGAGAGTATAGGTAAAAGACTAGGTGCTAGAGCTCTTATTGCTAAACCTAGTTTCCATAGTTCACTCAAAATTCATAAACCAATTTATATTGGTTTTTCAGTTTTAGAAATATCCAAATGGAAAATGTATAGTTTTCATTATGATTATATAAAACCTAAATATTGTGAAAACCTTCAACTCAATTACATGGATACTGATTCCTTTATTTACAACATTAAAACAGATGATCTATATAATGATATAAAAAATGATATTAGTACACATTTTGATACATCTGCATATTCTAAAGACAATCCATATAATTTTCCGCAAATTAATAAAAAAGTAGTAGGGATGATGAAGGATGAGTGTAATGGTAAAAAACATTAAAGAATTCATTGGTTTAAGAGCAAAATTGTGTTCAGTAAAAATTGATAGAGTTGATACCGAAATTAAAAAAATTAAAGGTGTTAAACAATGTGTAACTAAAAAATTAAGTATAAACGACTTTAGGAAATGTTAATTAGATAAAAATTATACTATGACACAATGTATATATTTAAATCTAAGGTACACCAAATTTATACACAAAATATTAGTAAACTAACATTAAGTTATTTAGATGATAAGAGATATATTAAAGAAAATAGTATCAAGTGTTCGTTTCATGCCTAATCCAAATTTAACTTTTGCCTTCATTGCATTCGTAACAAACCAAGCATTTGCATGTTCTTTAATATCACTATCTTTAGGTTTTACTCTTTGCCAATCTTTTTCAGCTAATATTTGATCTGCTTGATGTCTTTGGTTTATGCCGCGTGATTGTGAATATGCAATATCGTGTTCTTTACAAGCAGCGTCTAATAAGTTTATACCCTTATCTCGTCTTGCTAGACGTTCTTTAAGTTTTGTACCAGGTCCGCAAAATTGATATCCAGGTAAATGTAATTCAAAAGGCAATTTGTTAATTAATGTGTTTACCAAACCACTTCTAGTCGTAGACTGATAACTATTTTTGTTTTTATAGTAATTTATGTCCATTCATCCTCCACAAATATTATTCGATTAAGATATAATTAAATATGTTTATCTATATATATATATATATATATATATATATATATATATATATATATATATATATATATATATATATATATATAGATACGTTGAATAATTAGGCTTTATTAGTAATCAACATGCGTTTAATTAAACAAACTAAAAAAATTTTTATTCGAAATGTTGATAATGCAGAGGAAAAAATGTGTAAAACTCGACAGCACTCTATTGCCAAGTTCAATACGAGCATTAATTGTGGGGCCATCAAATTGCGGTAAGACTAATGTCATGATTAGTCTCATAGAGAGTCCTAATGGTCTTTGCTTTAAAAACATATACATATATTCAAAATCTCTATATCAACCGAAATACTGTTATTTAAGGAAATTAATCGGCCCAATTAAGGGGATCAGTCTGTATACGTTTTCGGAAAATGAACAAATTCTATGTCCGGCTGAAGCAAAACAACATTCAATAATGATTTTTGATGATGTGATTTGTGGAAAACAAAATGCGATTGCATGGGTAGACATAAATACATAGACTTTTTTACTTGTGTAAAACATATACGAAAATTCCTAAACATTTGATACATGACAATGCAAATATGATTGTTGTATTTAAGCAAGATGAAATGAATTTACATCATATCTATAATGATCATGTTATTGATGATATGTTATTCAATCAATCTGTAAATATATGTAATGGATGTTGGAAAGATAAATACGAATTTCTTGTTGTTAGTAAAGACGATGAATTGAATAAAGGAAGATATCGTAAAGGATTTGATAATTTTATACAGTTATAAGGAAGGTTTTAAATAAAAGGCAAAATGAATAATAAGCAGATCGTGATCAGATATAAAGCTGATCGTTACCAGATCGTGAGCAGATCATAAGCCGATAGTAACCAGATCGTGAGCAGATCATTAGCGGATAGTGACCAGATCGTGAGCAGACCATAAGTAGGTAGTGACCAGATCCTGTGCAGATTGTAAACAGATATAAAGCAGATCATAATCAGATCATAAGTAGATTGTAAGCAGATCATTACAAACAAATCAATATGAATAATAATAACTTATTAAAGGATATTGTAAAAACTAGAACTATATTAAAAGAAAAATTAAAAAATATTAAATTAAATAATATAGACAGGGTAAATATATTAGAAGATACATTTTAACCTATAACAAAACCTCTAAATCATATAATTGAAAAACTTGAAAGCAGCAATGAGAATAAACTAAATAAGTATTCACTAATAAATGATGATCATACAGACGAAACATTTCAAAATGATAATATTAGTTTTGAGGCTATTAACAATTCAGCTAAAACAATAAAGAATTCTGACAATTATAATAGTGTTGAAAATGATATCAATTATATGTCAACGTCTGATATACCTTATTATGAATATGAAGATGCTATAGAAAGAGCTAGTACACCGTTTAATGAAAATAAAAGTGCTGTAAAAAGACCCAGCTCCCTGTTATCAAAATAAAAAAAATTTAAGAGTGACAATAACTTTAAACAAATTATAAAGGATAAGGTTAGTGGTCAAATAGGAAAGAAAAAAATTTTATAATAAACAAACTGCAAACAGTAAATCACATTTATTTAATAACGACAACAACAACAAAGTTGAGCAGGAATACGTAGAAGCTAATTCACTCAAACGAAAAATTAAAGCTATACTGAGCAATGATAGAAAAAGGAATAAAGCAACACATTCAATTGAAAAATATTTAAACCGAAAGAATACATCGACATTAGATGATAATTATGACCACAACGACGAAATTGACTTGGAATACGTACAAGCTAGTACACTCAAACGAAAAAGTAAAACTATACTGAAAAATGATAGAAAATGAAATAAAACCACCCATTTGTTTGAAAAAAATTTAAAGCGAGAGAATACATCGACATTAGATGATAATTATGAGCAATATAAAAAACGAAAAAAAACAACACACTTATATGCAAAAAGAAAAAGCAGTTTTGATATAAACAATGATAGAAAACCTATAAAACTCGCATGCAGTAATTTTGATAAATCATCAACATTACTTAAAAATGTTCAACTTCTTATGGATAATAAAACTTTAGATAAAATTTAATTTTCAACATTATGGAAACGGGAGTTGGCGATATGGCAATAACAAACTGGTCTTTAATAATGATAATTCTATTCGAATAGGAAATAAAAAATTGAAAATGACTCCAGGTTTATTTGAATTGATATTTCATACAAAACCCTTACATTACACAAAAACTGATTTAAATAGATATAAAGATTTATTAATAAGCACAAATGTATATAGACGTAAATATCAACCAAATGAACAAATAAAGGGTACAAAAGCTTTTAAATATCAACGTATAATAAAAAAAACTATTTAATAGAAAAACAAACAACTTAACGAAAGGTAGTGGTTTAACACTTAAATCTGTAGATTACAAAAAACTAAATTATATATATTGGGATAATCCTTATGAGTTAGTCAATAGACTAAGACTTCTTCTATCCTCTGAAAGTGTTGGACATAACAATCATAAAAACGAAATAATATCTATAGTTGAAGAACTGAAAGAAGCTAATATAATTTATTAGAAAATGAATTCTATAAATAAATTTGGAGAAAGCTTAAAAAGTCATAGTAAGTTTGAATCTAAAGATGCAGTTACAAAAGCATATCTTAATAACAGAACTGATTTCATTACAAATAAAATTGACGAGGTTGATAAAAAATTTAAAAATTCATTAGAATTATTACAACAAGAAATTAATATTTCGCTTAAAAACATTAATACATCAATATTGGAGAATATAAAAAAAAAAATGAAAATATACAAACAAATAGTACCATATCGATATCGAAAGAAATACAAAATATAAAAATTGATGTGACAACTCTTAAAGATAATCAAATAAAGGAAAATGAAAATATTAAAAACGATTTAAATACAATAAAGAGAATTGCATTTGAAAATGAAAAGAAATTTAAGAACATTGACAAGAAATCTGAAACAAGTGTAACAAATGATATTAAAAAACAGGATTGAAATTGTTAAAAAAAAACTAATAAAATACAAATGTTTACATTAATTACATGTCAGATAGAATTTTACATTTGAATAGGAATATGAATGTGAATAAAAGAGATATAGTAAATAAACTACATAAACAAGCACGGAAAAATTTTTAGAGAAGACGAGTTATAGTTTAAGTAATATATGATTTATGGCAAGCGGATTTAGTTGAAATGATTGCATATGAATCGTATAATAGAGGTTATCGATATCTATTAACTGTTATAGACACATTTTCTAAAAACGATTGGGCCGCAGCAGTAAAAAATAAAACTGCTTCAAGTGTAACAGAAGCAATGAAAAATATTTTTAATAAAAGCAAACGAATACCGAAAAATTTACAAACAGACAATGGAAAAGAATTTTTTAATACACATTTTAGTCAACATATTCAATCACATCAAATTAATCATTATTCCACATATAGTGTTTTGAAAGAATCGATTGTTGAACGGTTTAATAGGACATTAAAGGGAATGATGTGGAAAGAGTTTAGTTATCAAGGTACATACAAATGGATTAATATTTATCAAGCTCTTGTTGATAGATACAACAACACACTTCACAGAACAATAAAAATGACACCAAACGAAGTGAATTCTATAAACGAAAAATATTTACTCGATACTGTCTTTAGCAATTTAAAGAAATACAAATCCAGAAACATACATTTTAGAAGATTATCAAGGTCATGACCTAAAGGGTGGTTTTTATGAATTCGAATTAACGAAAACTAAATATCCGGAAACGTATCTAGTTGAAAAGGTTTTAAAGAAAAAGGGGAATATGTTATACGTTAAATGGTTAGGATTTTCATCAGAACACAATTCTTGGATTAATTCTAACGATCTACTATAAAAGAAGGTTAATTAATTTAAAATCGTATTATTCAACAACTATACGCTAAGATGTCAATAACGTTAATTATGGAAACACTTCTGTACTCGTTGCAAACTATTTTCCACCAATTCAACTTAAGGAACCTTATCTTTGTGGATTAATAAGTTTCGATACATATCACTCTATTCCAAATGTTGATGTTGAAATAATATATTTCATATTGGTGATTATAAAATTGAAGTTTCTATTGGATCATATGAAATATTTGACATTTCAGATTTGATTACTAGAAAATATTATAGTCTGAATCCTAAAGGGCAACTGAGAATTGAAGCTAATTACAATACTTTACAGACATTCATAAAAAGTTCAGTAGATACGATTTATTTCGATAGAGAACGGTTAATTGGATCATTGCTTTTCTTTAGCAATAGAGTACTTAAAAATGGTGAAGAGCACTGTTCGGATAAACCCATAGATATTACAAAAATAAATACAATATCCCTTGATTGTAATACTGTAAGTGGATCATATATAAACAGCACATCTGCGCATACCCTACATCAGTTTTCATTGAACGTTAGTCCAGGCTATAAAATAACAGAAGCACCAGCTAATGTTATATATTTACCACTTAATACAAGAACAATAAATACATTAGTTTTGAAAATCGTCGATCAAGACGGAAATTTAATAAATTTTCGAGGTGAGAAGATATCAATACGTTTACATTTGAAACCAGCACAATAATCATTATTTTCGATAAAAGGATCTCGAATGCGGATACAGCATTCATTCCGCCATTAACTCTCACTACGCAGTAAACAAGGGATAAATTATTTTCTTCTTTTAAAGAACACATAAAATTGAAAAAAAGACAAGAGGAAACCGAACCTAAAAATCTAAGTAAAAGTAAGCAAACGTTTTTACAAAGTTTAGGATTTCAATTAAAGTTAATCGAACAAAATCGAAAAAAATTAGTAATATAATATACGTATTACAAAAAGCACAATTTGATATTTCAATTATTTAAAAGGAATAACATAGTTATATATCATATCTACAATCCTATAAAAATAATGATGAAATTCGAATATCTATTCAAAACCAGGATTTATATGTTTTACCAAGTGAAAGCTTTCTCTATATTGAAGGGCAAGCAACAAAGGAAGATTCAACAGCCGCCATCTCTCTAAAACTTTTTAACAACTGTATGGGTTATCTCTTTGATGAAATCCGATATGAACTTAACGGTATAGAAATTGATCGTGCACGACATTTGGGAATAACTACAGAAATAAAAAACTATGTATCACTAAATGAACTTGAAAGCAATTCGTTAATGAATGCAGGTTGGGCACCAAATCATGCTGACGAACTTTCACTAGCTTCCGGTTATTTCGATTTTTGTGTTCCATTAAAAATGATTCTTGGATTTGCTGAAGATTTTAATATAGTAATACTCAATTCTAAACATGAACTAATTCTCCTACGCTCTAAAGATGATTCTCAAGTAGTCAAACCTGTTATTCCTAGTGAAAAATTTAAGTTATCTATTCTGAACATTACATGGAAAGTACCACATATTCAATTGACTGATGCTTACAAGTTGGAAATATTTAACACAATTAATAGCAGCCGACCGCTAAATATTGCCTTTAGAAGCTCGGATACATATTATTATCCTTCACTTCCACAAAGCACAGCTGTTCTATGGAATGTTAAGCTAGCGAATGAAAATGAGAGACCACGATTCCTTCTTTTAGCATTACGCAATAATCAAAATAAATTTGTTCATTGCGATTTAGCTGATGTAAAAGTTCATTTGAATTCTGATGTATACCCATATGATGACTTAAATCTAATATTCGATAGAAATCGTTTTGCTGTATTGTATGATATGTATTCAAAATTCCAACAAAGCTTTTATTTACGTGACTCACAACCATTATTAACAATAACAAACTGGTCTTTAATAATGATAATTCTATTCGAATAGGAAATAAAAAATTGAAAATGACTCCAGGTTTATTTGAATTGATATTTCATACAAAACCCTTACATTACACAAAAACTGATTTAAATAGATATAAAGATTTATTAATAAGCACAAATGTATATAGACGTAAATATCAACCAAATGAACAAATAAAGGGTACAAAAGCTTTTAAATATCAACGTATAATAAAAAAAACTATTTAATAGAAAAACAAATAACTTAACGAAAGGTAGTGGTTTAACACTTAAATCTGTAGATTACAAAAAACTAAATTATATATATTGGGATAATCCTTATGAGTTAGTCAATAGACTAAGACTTCTTCTATCCTCTGAAAGTGTTGGACATAACAATCATAAAAACGAAATAATATCTATAGTTGAAGAACTGAAAGAAGCTAATATAATTTATTAGAAAATGAATTCTATAAATAAATTTGGAGAAAGCTTAAAAAGTCATAGTAAGTTTGAATCTAAAGATGCAGTTACAAAAGCATATCTTAATAACAGAACTGATTTCATTACAAATAAAATTGACGAGGTTGATAAAAAATTTAAAAATTCATTAGAATTATTACAACAATTAATTAATATTTCGCTTAAAAACATTAATACATCAATATTGGAGAATATAAAAAAAAAAAATGAAAATATACAAACAAATAGTACCATATCGATATCGAAAGAAATACAAAATATAAAAATTGATGTGACAACTCTTAAAGATAATCAAATAAAGGAAAATGAAAATATTAAAAACGAATTAAATACAATAAAGAGAATTGCATTTGAAAATGAAAAGAAATTTAAGAACATTGACAAGAAATCTGAAACAAGTGTAACAAATGATATTAAAAAACAGGATTGAAATTGTTAAAAAAAAACTAATAAAATACAAATGTTTACATTAATTACATGTCAGATAGAATTTTACATTTGAATAGGAATATGAATGTGAATAAAAGAGATATAGTAAATGAACTACATAAACAAGCACGGAAAAATTTTTAGAGAAGACGAGTTATAGTTTAAGTAATATATGATTTATGGCAAGCGGATTTAGTTGAAATGATTGCATATGAATCGTATAATAGAGGTTATCGATATCTATTAACTGTTATAGACACATTTTCTAAAAACGATTGGGCCGCAGCAGTAAAAAATAAAACTGCTTCAAGTGTAACAGAAGCAATGAAAAATATTTTTAATAAAAGCAAACGAATACCGAAAAATTTACAAACAGACAATGGAAAAGAATTTTTTAATACACATTTTAGTCAACATATTCAATCACATCAAATTAATCATTATTCCACATATAGTGTTTTGAAAGAATCGATTGTTGAACGGTTTAATAGGACATTAAAGGGAATGATGTGGAAAGAGTTTAGTTATCAAGGTACATACAAATGGATTAATATTTATCAAGCTCTTGTTGATAGATACAACAACACACTTCACAGAACAATAAAAATGACACCAAACGAAGTGAATTCTATAAACGAAAAATATTTACTCGATACTGTCTTTAGCAATTTAAAGATTTTTGGAAAACCTAAATTCAAAGTCGGCGATAATGTACGTATTAGCAAATATAAACATATTGGACTACTGAAATTTTTAAAATTAAACGTGTAAGAAATACAAATCCAGAAACATACATTTTAGAAGATTATCAAGGTCATGACCTAAAGGGTGGTTTTTATGAATTCGAATTAACGAAAACTAAATATCCGGAAACGTATCTAGTTGAAAAGGTTTTAAAGAAAAAGGGGAATATGTTATACGTTAAATGGTTAGGATTTTCATCAGAACACAATTCTTGGATTAATTCTAACGATCTACTATAAAAGAAGGTTAATTAATTTAAAATCGTATTATTCAACAACTATACGCTAAGATGTCAATAACGTTAATTATGGAAACACTTCTGTACTCGTTGCAAACTATTTTCCACCAATTCAACTTAAGGAACCTTATCTTTGTGGATTAATAAGTTTCGATACATATCACTCTATTCCAAATGTTGATGTTGAAATAATATATTTCATATTGGTGATTATAAAATTGAAGTTTCTATTGGATCATATGAAATATTTGACATTTCAGATTTGATTACTAGAAAATATTATAGTCTGAATCCTAAAGGGCAACTGAGAATTGAAGCTAATTACAATACTTTACAGACATTCATAAAAAGTTCAGTAGATACGATTTATTTCGATAGAGAACGGTTAATTGGATCATTGCTTTTCTTTAGCAATAGAGTACTTAAAAATGGTGAAGAGCACTATTCGGATAAACCCATAGATATTACAAAAATAAATACAATATCCCTTGATTGTAATACTGTAAGTGGATCATATATAAACAGCACATCTGCGCATACCCTACATCAGTTTTCATTGAACGTTAGTCCAGGCTATAAAATAACAGAAGCACCAGCTAATGTTATATATTTACCACTTAATACAAGAACAATAAATACATTAGTTTTGAAAATCGTCGATCAAGACGGAAATTTAATAAATTTTCGAGGTGAGAAGATATCAATACGTTTACATTTGAAACCAGCACAATAATCATTATTTTCGATAAAAGGATCTCGAATGCGGATACAGCATTCATTCCGCCATTAACTCTCACTACGCAGTAAACAAGGGATAAATTATTTTCTTCTTTTAAAGAACACATAAAATTGAAAAAAAGACAAGAGGAAACCGAACCTAAAAATCTAAGTAAAAGTAAGCAAACGTTTTTACAAAGTTTAGGATTTCAATTAAAGTTAATCGAACAAAATCGAAAAAAATTAGTAATATAATATACGTATTACAAAAAGCACAATTTGATATTTCAATTATTTAAAAGGAATAACATAGTTATATATCATATCTACAATCCTATAAAAATAATGATGAAATTCGAATATCTATTCAAAACCAGGATTTATATGTTTTACCAAGTGAAAGCTTTCTCTATATTGAAGGGCAAGCAACAAAGGAAGATTCAACAGCCGCCATCTCTCTAAAACTTTTTAACAACTGTATGGGTTATCTCTTTGATGAAATCCGATATGAACTTAACGGTATAGAAATTGATCGTGCACGACATTTGGGAATAACTACAGAAATAAAAAACTATGTATCACTAAATGAACTTGAAAGCAATTCGTTAATGAATGCAGGTTGGGCACCAAATCATGCTGACGAACTTTCACTAGCTTCCGGTTATTTCGATTTTTGTGTTCCATTAAAAATGATTCTTGGATTTGCTGAAGATTTTAATATAGTAATACTCAATTCTAAACATGAACTAATTCTCCTACGCTCTAAAGATGATTCTCAAGTAGTCAAACCTGTTATTCCTAGTGAAAAATTTAAGTTATCTATTCTGAACATTACATGGAAAGTACCACATATTCAATTGACTGATGCTTACAAGTTGGAAATATTTAACACAATTAATAGCAGCCGACCGCTAAATATTGCCTTTAGAAGCTCGGATACATATTATTATCCTTCACTTCCACAAAGCACAGCTGTTCTATGGAATGTTAAGCTAGCGAATGAAAATGAGAGACCACGATTCCTTCTTTTAGCATTACGCAATAATCAAAATAAATTTGTTCATTGCGATTTAGCTGATGTAAAAGTTCATTTGAATTCTGATGTATACCCATATGATGACTTAAATCTAATATTCGATAGAAATCGTTTTGCTGTATTGTATGATATGTATTCAAAATTCCAACAAAGCTTTTATTTACGTGACTCACAACCATTATTAACAATAACAAACTGGTCTTTAATAATGATAATTCTATTCGAATAGGAAATAAAAAATTGAAAATGACTCCAGGTTTATTTGAATTGATATTTCATACAAAACCCTTACATTACACAAAAACTGATTTAAATAGATATAAAGATTTATTAATAAGCACAAATGTATATAGACGTAAATATCAACCAAATGAACAAATAAAGGGTACAAAAGCTTTTAAATATCAACGTATAATAAAAAAAACTATTTAATAGAAAAACAAATAACTTAACGAAAGGTAGTGGTTTAACACTTAAATCTGTAGATTACAAAAAACTAAATTATATATATTGGGATAATCCTTATGAGTTAGTCAATAGACTAAGACTTCTTCTATCCTCTGAAAGTGTTGGACATAACAATCATAAAAACGAAATAATATCTATAGTTGAAGAACTGAAAGAAGCTAATATAATTTATTAGAAAATGAATTCTATAAATAAATTTGGAGAAAGCTTAAAAAGTCATAGTAAGTTTGAATCTAAAGATGCAGTTACAAAAGCATATCTTAATAACAGAACTGATTTCATTACAAATAAAATTGACGAGGTTGATAAAAAATTTAAAAATTCATTAGAATTATTACAACAATTAATTAATATTTCGCTTAAAAACATTAATACATCAATATTGGAGAATATAAAAAAAAAAATGAAAATATACAAACAAATAGTACCATATCGATATCGAAAGAAATACAAAATATAAAAATTGATGTGACAACTCTTAAAGATAATCAAATAAAGGAAAATGAAAATATTAAAAACGATTTAAATACAATAAAGAGAATTGCATTTGAAAATGAAAAGAAATTTAAGAACATTGACAAGAAATCTGAAACAAGTCTAACAAATGATATTAAAAAACAGGATTGAAATTGTTAAAAAAAAACTAATAAAATACAAATGTTTACATTAATTACATGTCAGATAGAATTTTACATTTGAATAGGAATATGAATGTGAATAAAAGAGATATAGTAAATGAACTACATAAACAAGCACGGAAAAATTTTTAGAGAAGACGAGTTATAGTTTAAGTAATATATGATTTATGGCAAGCGGATTTAGTTGAAATGATTGCATATGAATCGTATAATAGAGGTTATCGATATCTATTAACTGTTATAGACACATTTTCTAAAAACGATTGGGCCGCAGCAGTAAAAAATAAAACTGCTTCAAGTGTAACAGAAGCAATGAAAAATATTTTTAATAAAAGCAAACGAATACCGAAAAATTTACAAACAGACAATGGAAAAGAATTTTTTAATACACATTTTAGTCAACATATTCAATCACATCAAATTAATCATTATTCCACATATAGTGTTTTGAAAGAATCGATTGTTGAACGGTTTAATAGGACATTAAAGGGAATGATGTGGAAAGAGTTTAGTTATCAAGGTACATACAAATGGATTAATATTTATCAAGCTCTTGTTGATAGATACAACAACACACTTCACAGAATAATAAAAATGACACCAAACGAAGTGAATTCTATAAACGAAAAATATTTACTCGATACTGTCTTTAGCAATTTAAAGATTTTTGGAAAACCTAAATTCAAAGTCGGCGATAATGTACGTATTAGCAAATATAAACATATTGGACTACTGAAATTTTTAAAATTAAACGTGTAAGAAATACAAATCCAGAAACATACATTTTAGAAGATTATCAAGGTCATGACCTAAAGGGTGGTTTTTATGAATTCGAATTAACGAAAACTAAATATCCGGAAACGTATCTAGTTGAAAAGGTTTTAAAGAAAAAGGGGAATATGTTATACGTTAAATGGTTAGGATTTTCATCAGAACACAATTCTTGGATTAATTCTAACGATCTACTATAAAAGAAGGTTAATTAATTTAAAATCGTATTATTCAACAACTATACGCTAAGATGTCAATAACGTTAATTATGGAAACACTTCTGTACTCGTTGCAAACTATTTTCCACCAATTCAACTTAAGGAACCTTATCTTTGTGGATTAATAAGTTTCGATACATATCACTCTATTCCAAATGTTGATGTTGAAATAATATATTTCATATTGGTGATTATAAAATTGAAGTTTCTATTGGATCATATGAAATATTTGACATTTCAGATTTGATTACTAGAAAATATTATAGTCTGAATCCTAAAGGGCAACTGAGAATTGAAGCTAATTACAATACTTTACAGACATTCATAAAAAGTTCAGTAGATACGATTTATTTCGATAGAGAACGGTTAATTGGATCATTGCTTTTCTTTAGCAATAGAGTACTTAAAAATGGTGAAGAGCACTATTCGGATAAACCCATAGATATTACAAAAATAAATACAATATCCCTTGATTGTAATACTGTAAGTGGATCATATATAAACAGCACATCTGCGCATACCCTACATCAGTTTTCATTGAACGTTAGTCCAGGCTATAAAATAACAGAAGCACCAGCTAATGTTATATATTTACCACTTAATACAAGAACAATAAATACATTAGTTTTGAAAATCGTCGATCAAGACGGAAATTTAATAAATTTTCGAGGTGAGAAGATATCAATACGTTTACATTTGAAACCAGCACAATAATCATTATTTTCGATAAAAGGATCTCGAATGCGGATACAGCATTCATTCCGCCATTAACTCTCACTACGCAGTAAACAAGGGATAAATTATTTTCTTCTTTTAAAGAACACATAAAATTGAAAAAAAGACAAGAGGAAACCGAACCTAAAAATCTAAGTAAAAGTAAGCAAACGTTTTTACAAAGTTTAGGATTTCAATTAAAGTTAATCGAACAAAATCGAAAAAAATTAGTAATATAATATACGTATTACAAAAAGCACAATTTGATATTTCAATTATTTAAAAGGAATAACATAGTTATATATCATATCTACAATCCTATAAAAATAATGATGAAATTCGAATATCTATTCAAAACCAGGATTTATATGTTTTACCAAGTGAAAGCTTTCTCTATATTGAAGGGCAAGCAACAAAGGAAGATTCAACAGCCGCCATCTCTCTAAAACTTTTTAACAACTGTATGGGTTATCTCTTTGATGAAATCCGATATGAACTTAACGGTATAGAAATTGATCGTGCACGACATTTGGGAATAACTACAGAAATAAAAAACTATGTATCACTAAATGAACTTGAAAGCAATTCGTTAATGAATGCAGGTTGGGCACCAAATCATGCTGACGAACTTTCACTAGCTTCCGGTTATTTCGATTTTTGTGTTCCATTAAAAATGATTCTTGGATTTGCTGAAGATTTTAATATAGTAATACTCAATTCTAAACATGAACTAATTCTCCTACGCTCTAAAGATGATTCTCAAGTAGTCAAACCTGTTATTCCTAGTGAAAAATTTAAGTTATCTATTCTGAACATTACATGGAAAGTACCACATATTCAATTGACTGATGCTTACAAGTTGGAAATATTTAACACAATTAATAGCAGCCGACCGCTAAATATTGCCTTTAGAAGCTCGGATACATATTATTATCCTTCACTTCCACAAAGCACAGCTGTTCTATGAAATGTTAAGCTAGCGAATGAAAATGAGAGACCACGATTCCTTCTTTTAGCATTACGCAATAATCAAAATAAATTTGTTCATTGCGATTTAGCTGATGTAAAAGTTCATTTGAATTCTGATGTATACCCATGTGATGACTTAAATCTAATATTCGATAGAAATCGTTTTGCTGTATTGTATGATATGTATTCAAAATTCCAACAAAGCTATTATTTACGTGACTCACAACCATTATTAACAAGGGAAAAATTCAAGACAACAGCGCCAATAATTGTAATAGATGTTAGCCACCAATAGATGTCCGTATAGAAATAAAAACCTTAACAAATATGCCTGCAAGTACATCTGCATATTGTACAATTATACACGATAGAATGTTTGAATATATTCCTCTTACCAATGAGATAAAAAAAACTTTTGTGAATATAATATAAATATATAAATATAAAATATATAAAAATATAAATATATAAATTTTTTAATGATAAATAAAATTATATAAATAGAAAAATTAATAGTGTTTTAATCATCTCATCTTCAATCTTTGTTAACTAAATAACAAACAAAGAAATTGATTAGGTGTTGTGATGATGAAATAGTATAAATATGAGAACAATTAATGTTAAACATTATTTGCAAACATTGCATATGAACGTACAGTAACTAGATATATAAAATGTTCCTCACAGAATTGTTTAATTTTTTAAAAACATTTACACACATTATTTCCGATGAAGATAGGAAAAAACTGATTGTTATACAATCACTTGTTGAACATATTGATAATTTAAAAACAAAACAAACCAGACATGGAGAACATTTCGAAGATTGCGTCTGGTCTAATGAAGACGCAACATGCGGTCCAGACACCTGTCATTGCAGTTATTATAAAAATAAAAAGAATCAAGTAGAAGAAGAAGCAAGAAAAATAATACATTTCTATTATGTATTGAAATGTAAAAACTGTACTTTTAATAAAATTTAGTTATAATTATAAGAAATGTATTTGGCATAAGTTTAAGAAATGCACTTACACATTAAAAAACAGCACACACACATTAAAAAACAGACACCCATGGGGCGGCTTAGCTTCAGGCTACCATGGGGGTCAGTAGGTGGCGGATAACTGAACGGCCTATCCTGCGTAGGCTAGCTGCGAATAACCAATAAGCAGTCCCCGACCAAGAGCGACAGATACGGAGGCGTACTACAAAAAGGTACAAATGACCGAAGACGTTATCTGTGACATGGCGAACTGATGCCGCCATTAACTAGGCATCATCCCACAGGGGGTTCCCTCAAGAGATGGGAAAATAGGAGAGTAACGCCTCCGTGGTTCCCTCAGTTCCACCGAAGCGACTAACTACGACGCCCTTGAGTAGGGCATTAGAACCGAGCCCGGTAAGGTTCTAATTATGGTATACCGGAAAACGAATTTGAATTGGTGATATGGGCTGACGATGACAGTATTCCGGCACTTTAGTAGGCGGTGTGAAAGCTGGCCGAAATGGCTGTCGGGCTAATGCTGCCATTGCCTCCGCCCCGTTAAAACCATGGCAAGTCTGTCGGTATGCTCCTGATTTGTCACCGTTAGGTTGGTGTTGTAGGACCAGATGTGAATCCCTGGTTTACGTCGACCTGGCTCTGAACACGTATTCCCATGAGGTTACGTGTCAACGCTCGCGTGGCCTCCCTGCTTATGCATAGATAACCACGGGGTCTTTCGTGACGACTACAACGATGGATCAGGATAATGGCCGAGAGTTGGGGCTAAAACAAACAAAATGAATAATAAAAACAAAATTACAAATAAATCGACGGTTTCATGCGAGATGAATACTTTGGAGCTGAACGCTTTTGGGCAGAGCTCGAAGATACCGAGGTCTCCGGTGCGGAATCGGGAAATAAACCCGTTTGGACAATGCACGAGGACTCCACGATCCCCAGTAAATGCGGGATCGGAGCAGGAAAGATCGCGAGGCGACACGATACCATCTGCCGGTGGTGTTTTTGGTCAACTCGGGGACCAAATTAAGAGTTTGATTGAGATGCTAGAGGATGGGAAAAGGAGATCAATCCACCAACCGATGAGGGATGCGATTGACTCGATCAAAACCCTATATGACCTGTACGCAAGCGAGCTGCAGGGGCAAACTACAAAGGCGACTAACAGTAGCAGTTCTGCTACACAAACATCGCCTTTGTTGAGGAACCAGGAGGCGAAGAGGAAACATGAGGAGACTTACGAAATTCCTGCGGCAAAGAGGAGAATTCCGAATCCTGCACCAAGGGCTCCAGCGAGGGAAGGTACAGAGGTGACCTTGAGCCGGCGGGAGGATATTAATGGAGTAAATAAGGAACCAGGATGGCAGAAAGTCACAAAGAAAAAAAGGAGAAATAAGAAACCACAGGAGAAGAAAACGAAGCCGGATGCGATCGTGATAGCGACGAAGGATAACACGTCGTATGCAGACATCCTAAGGAAAGTCAAAACGGACCCCAAGCTTAGTGAATTGGGAGAAAATGTGACCAGAATTCGAAGAACCGTCAAGGGTGGTCTACTACTCCAGCTCCGCAGGAGCGGAGAACACACGGAGGACTTTAGGGGAGCCATTGGAGAGCTCTTAGGAGAAAGCGCGTCTGTCCGAACTCTAAAGGATATGAGGACGATCGAGATCAAGGACATCGACGAGATCACGGAGAAGGAGGATGTATGCGAGGCTATACGGAAGATTCCAGGCCTCGAGACTTTGGGTAAGCCCGACGTAATTACCCTTAGGAGGGCATATGGTGGGACGCAAACTGCCACAGTAAGCCTTAACGCAGACGCTGCAGCGATTCTCCTGAAGGAAGGAAGAATTAGGATCGGCTGGGTAATATGCAGGATTCGCGAGAGGAACATTCCGACGAAATGCTTCCGGTGCTTGCAGTTTGGACATATGGCCCGTCAATGCACGAGTAAAGTTGACCGCTCGGGAACTTGCCGTAGATGCGGACAGGAGGGGCATATTGCGAAAAACTGCGAAAGGGAACCTCTTTGCATGTTCTGCAAAGTGGGCGATCCCAAATCTGCCAACCATATCGCGGGGAGCGGAAAGTGCCCACAATTTTTGAGCGCACTTAAATCACGTTCTAGAAGATGAGGTTAATACAAATTAATCTGAACCACTGTGAAGCAGCCCAGGACCTATTGATCCAGAGGGTAAAGGAGGAGAATATTGATGTCGCCATCATAAGCGAACCTTATAGGGTACCGAAGAATAGTACTTGGATCACGGACGGATCCAGTACTGCGGCTATATGGATCTGTGGTTCATTACCCTTCCAGCAAACCTATGCGCAGGACATTGGTTTCGTTATGGCCAGGATAAAGGGAGTTTTCGTCTATAGCTGTTACGCCCCCCCGAGATGGTCAATGGAGGAATTCCAACATATGCTGGACAGGATGGCGTCACACGTGCGCCTGAATACTCCCGCCATTATTGCAGGAGATTTTAATGCTTGGGCGACCGAATGGGGTAGTAGATATACTAACACCAGGGGTCGCTGCCTCTTGGAAACGGTCGCTTCCCTTCCTGTGGCGCTGATGAATGATGGAAGAAGAAGCACATTTAGGAGAGCTGGATCGAGCTCGATAATAGATTTATCGTTTGTGAGCAATAGTCTTGTTTCGCGGACCGCGTGGAAACTAACCGAGGACTTCACGAATAGTGACCATCAGGCAATCATGATGACGGTTACTGGGCGCAACACGAGAGGAGATGGATTGGCGAAATTTACGGGACCTAAATGGAAGGACACCCGCTTTGACGAGGAGACGTATAAATTGCTGTTGTCGTCTTTTCATACGACTGGCAACACGGCCGAGGAATTAGTGAGCGATATATGCGAAATGCTCAACACTGCATGTGATGCTGCTATGCCTAGGAGGACTGTGTGTAGGGGACGCTCCCCCTGCTACTGGTGGAATGACGAAATTCGAAGTCTGCGGTCGGCATGCTTTAGGGCGAGAAGAAGGGCCCAGCGTACAAGAGGAAGAGAGACATGGGAAGCCGAACGTGCTTCATATGAGGATCTTAGGCATCAACTTAGAAGAGCCATTAAAAGGAGCAAGAAACTATCCTTTCAGCGGATATGCCAAGAAGCTGACATAAATCCTTTTGGGACGGCTTACAGAGTCGTCTGCAAGAGAATCGGCGCTCAGCAACAGCCTAAACTAGGCTGCCCAGTTTTGCTACGGGGAATTATTAGTACATTATTCCCACGAGGCCAGCCCTACACTTTCATAAGTAGGGATACGGAAGCCAATCATACCATTCCTGAGGTAACAAGAGAGGAGGTACTCGCAGCATGCAATGGAATAGGAGATAGGAAAACACCGGGGCCAGATGGAATCCCGAATAGGGCACTTAAGGCGGCTATCCGGTTCAGACCTGATATGTTCGCCAAGGTGTTCCATAAGTGCTTCGTCGAGGGTGTTTTTACACGTAGATGGAAGAAGCAGAAATTGGTTCTCATTCCAAAACCTGGTAAACCACCAGGGGAACCATCGTCATATCGGCCCATCTGTCTACTTGACACAATGGGAAAAATACTGGAGAGGATAATATACGCCCGACTACTGACGCGTGCCGAGGCAGGAGGAGCTCTCTCGGACCTTCAATACGGATTTAGAAAAGGACGGTCCACTGTTGACGCGATCAGGAGGGTAGTCGACATTGCAAGAGAAGCAATAGAGGGCGAAAGATGGAGATTTGGCACCAAGGAATACTGCGCGGTTGTCACACTTGACATTAAAAACGCGTTCAACTCAGCGAATTGGGGGCGGATTATGAGAGCCCTCTTTAACATGGGTACGCCGCCATACTTAATGGAGATTTTGAACAATTACTTTCAGGACAGGAAGGTAATATATCTAACGGATGAAGGAGAGCAGGAATACGTAGTGACAGCGGGTGTCCCGCAGGGCTCTGTACTTGGCCCACTACTATGGAACATAATGTATGATGGAGTACTTCGACTGCGATTGCCAAACGGGACTACAATTGTAGGCTTTGCAGATGACATTGCCATAGTCTCGGTAGCTAAGACGGTACAGGATATAGAGGAGAAAACTAACACAGCGATTCGAAATGTTAGTGTATGGCTGGATGAGGCAGGTTTGACACTTGCTGCACATAAAACGGAAGCCGTTTTGATAAGCGGCCGGAAGATAGTGGAGAAGATGAAAGTGACCGTTGGAGGCACAGAAATTGAATCAAAGAGGGCAATAAAATACCTGGGAGTGATTATTGACGACAGGTTGAACTTCAAGGAGCACGTAAAATACATCGGCGAAAAGGCATCTGTAACGCAGGGAGCACTGGCGAGGATGATGCCAAATATTGGAGGACCAGGTCCATTCAAGAGGAGGATAATTTCAGCGGTAGTAACGTCGATAATGCTATATGCTTGCCCCATATAGTCGGAGGCACTCTCCGTGGGGTCGACAAGGAGAATACTGTCCTCGGTGTATCGTCTAAGCGCGATTAGACGGATAAGTGGCTTCAGGACAGTGTCTGATGAAGCGGTATTTGTATTGGCAAAGACAATACCAATAGACATATTGGCGGATGAGATGAGGCGGATATACTTCCGTCGTCTTGAGGGTCCAGGACGGACAGCGGCTATAAAAGCGGAGGAAAGAATGACTTCCATGCTCAAATGGCAGTCACGATGGGAGAGAAGTTTAAAGGGAAGATGGACATTTCAACTTGTCCCTTCTATAACCCCGTGGATGGAGAATAAACATTGCGAGCTGAATTATTACGCGACCCAGTTCCTAACTGGTCATGGATGCTTTAGGAAGTACCTGCACAGATTTGGACATGATACTTCCCCTATATGCCCAAACTGTGTAGACGAAGAGGAAGATGCGGAGCATATTCTAACATGCTGCCCCAGGTTTAGATGGCCCGGAGAAACTAGATTAGGACCAAACCGGCTCATGGAGGAGCTGTTGAATTCTAGGACGCTATGGAGCCAATACAGCCAGAAAATGGCCGAAGTGATGATAGTACTCCGAAGGTTGGAGGAACGAAGACGAAATTTGATATAAAGTGATAAAGCTTTCGAGCTAACCAGCCCCCCGCGAAGTAATACCTTACGGCAGTCCCGCGGGGGGAGAGTGGTTGATGTGTGTGTAGGGGGTGGGTTTTAGTACGTAGGCACCAAGGATGGTGAATCGTGCATGCTTTTGTTGGAACAAAAGTATCTTCAGAAGATTTACCACCTCCGGCTCAAGACAAAAAAAAAAAGACACCCGGTGTTTCCAAGAGGCAGAGATGAACTGGAAAAACCCAGGGGAACACCACCGAAGAAGACTAGGACAGTCCGTCCTCGTGGGCAGGTTAAGCGTGCGGCCGAGACTAGGAGTAGTGACTCGACGCGGAAAACGGCAACCAATTTGAACCAGGATATGGAAATGCCAACAGCTACAGAAGAAGACACCCAGGCGCACAATGATTGGACTGTGAAAACTAGGAGGCGCAGGAAACCTCCAAGACCGGACGCAGTAAGTAAGTAAGAAATGCCCCGGAGCTTAAATCAGTTGGTGAGGATGTCCAACTGGTGAAGAAGACACAGAGGGGCAAAATCCTTCTGGAGTTTAGAAGAGCAGCCGAGGTGGCTACAGAGATGCACCAGTCTAAACTGAGAAGCTTATTGGCCGAAGAGGTAGAAGTCAGAACAATAACTGAGGAGGCTACATTCGAGTTGAGATATCTGGATGAGGTGACAACAGAGGAGGAGATAATTGCCGCATGGAAGGACCAAATAGGGGAAACACAACCATCGGCTCTCAAGACGATCAGACACGTTCCAGGAGGTACTAGGACGGCTGTAACTGCAATACCAACAAAGCTGGCCTGCAGGGCCGAGGAATAGACAGTTTGCCGTTTATTCAGGAAGTTGACCCCAAGGAGATGTTATAAGTGCTTGGATTTCGGACATGTTGCGGGAAGGTGCCGCAGTGACCAAGACTGGTCCAAACACTGCTTCAAGTGCGGGCAGCAAGACCACCGGGCCAAGGCTTGTGGCCGTGACCTCCACTGCCTTCTTTGCAGAGGTGACCAGAATGTTGACGCGAAGCATATGACTGGAGGACCCAAGTGTCCACATTATTAGCAGCACGACGAAGATTGGTAAACGCGAGTAAATGAGAGTCTTGCAGCTGAACTTAAATCACTGTGAAGCAGCGCAGGAACTTCTGGAACAGACGGTGCGGGAGGAGAGGATCGACCTGGCAATTCTGAGCGAGCACTATGGAGCATCTGAAAACCAACGTTGGATTACCAGCACGTGCAACAGGGCTTCGATATGGTCCTGTGGTAAATTCCCAGTGGGAAATGTCGGCAAGAGAAGGGACGGCTTTGTGAAATGCACCGTTAATGGGGTACATTTCTTCAGCTGTTATCTTCCCCCTAGCCTATCAATGGAGGAATTTAAATGCAGATTAGATGACATCGTTAAAGAGGCAAGAAACGTGAGGCCGGTGGTAATTGCCGGGGACTTCAATGCTTGGCATGTTGAATGGGGCGCGGCATACACTAACCCAAGAGGAGAATGCCTACTTGACGCATTTGCAACGTTAGAGGTTGTTTTACTTAATAGTGGTGACAAGGATACATTTTCTAGAAATGGACGCTGCTCTAAAATTGATCTGACATTCGTCAGCGACTCCCTGGCGACCCAATCTACCTGGATGGTGTCTGACATCTATACACATAGTGACCACCAGGCTATCATTTTTGAGATCCGGGAACGCTCTACGGAACGCAACGTTCCTTCAGCCCCACCGAACCCTCTTTGGAAAGACTCCACTTTTGATAAGGAAACATTTGTCCTCACATTGGAGGATATTCAGTTATCGGGAATGCGAATGACAAAGCGACGGAACTTATGCGCGCCATAACGGAGGCTTGCAACGCATCTATGGCAAGGAGGCGCCACCTGCCTGGGAAGAAGCACGTCTACTGGTGGAACGCGGATATTGCGGATCTAAGGCGTAAATGTAACCGTGCACGGCGGTTGTTCCAAAGGGCCAGAGGCCGTGAGAAATTTGCAGATCTACGGGAAAGATATAGAAGGTGTAGGACGAGCCTTCATGGAGCAATTACGCTTAGCAAGAGAGGGTGCTACAGGGAAATGTGCGCCGATGTGGACGAGAATCCCTGGGGAACTGGATACAAGGTGGTGATGAGAAAGCTGAACTGCTTCCGACCACCAGCAACGACATGTGCAGCTAAGCTGCAATCAATTGTCGCGGACCTTTTTCCGCGCAAGGCCGAAATTACATACTCCGTGCGAGACGTGCGGTCACCGGAGGAAATCCCAGAAGTCAGCAGTCGGGAATTGGAATCAGTCTGCAGAGAAATGAAACTCAATAAGGCACCGGGGATCGATAGGATCCCAAACATCGCCCTTAAGGCGGCTATTGAGAATAACACTGAGCTGTTTAGACAAGTTTTTGATGCTTGTATTCAAGAGAACACGTTCCCTGGGATATGGAAAAGGCAGAGACTGGTCCTCATTTCGAAGGGTAACAATGCGCAGGATGCCTCGGGATACAGCCCGCTCTGCATGATAGACACGGCTGGAAAACTTTTGGAGAAGATAATTTGTAGGAGGATAGAAGCATTTCTGGGCGAAGAAAGCTTGTCGGATCGTCAATTTGGTTTTCGGAAATCACATTCCACAATAGATGCAATGGAAATGGTTATGACTATAGCAAAAGATGCTATTAGCGGTGACCGCTGGTTGAAGGGCGACAAGGAATACTGTGCTATCATCACCTTGGACGTCAAAGACGCATTCAACTCTGCGGATTGGGATGCCACGCTAGCTGCCCTGGATGGAAAGAAGGTACCGAACTGTTTATTGGAAATCGTTAAGGACTATTTTAAGGATAGAGTGCTCCTATATGACACGAATGATGGCAGGAAGTCATACGCGGTATCAGCAGGGGTCCCGCAAGGTTCCGTGCTGGGCCCGTTACTATAGAATGTGATGTATGATGGTGTACTGAGGCTGAGACTCCCTAGAGGTACACAAATCATTGGTTTCGCAGACGATATTGCCCTGGTGATAAGGGGAAAATACCTGGATGATTTGGTGAGAACATGTAACACTGCGGTTGGCATAGTCAGGAGCTGGATCACGGAAATAGGTCTCAAACTAGCTGATCACAAAACGGATGTACTCCTTGTAAGCAGTAGGAAGAAGATAGAATTTATTACCATAACGGTAGGTGACCAGCGCATATCATCAAAGCAGGCGATCAAATATCTGGGAGTGATAATTGACAACAGGCTCACGTTTATGGAACACTTGTCGTACATCGGCCAAAAATGTGCGACGACGGCATGTGCACTTGCCCGACTAATGCCTAACCTAGGAGGCCCAAGACAGGAGAGGAGACGGCTACTGATGAAGGTAGTGACAGCGATTGGTATATATGCAGCCCCCGTATGGGCTGGGGCTATGGAGAAGAGGACCTATAGAGCAGGAATGCAAGCGGCCTACAGGAGATCTGCTCTCAGGGTGATTTCTGCCTTCCGAACGGTGTCTACTGATGCAGCGTTAGTGATTGCGGGGATGATACCCCTGAGGTTAGTAGTGGATATAGAGAGGAGGAAATATGACGCAAATAGAGGATCAGATTTTTCGAACCCTGTTCAACTAGCTGATGATGCTATGGATAGATGGCAGCAGGATTGGTCCAATTCCACTAAGGGAAGATGGACTCACAGACTCTTACCGAGCATAGGCGCATGGACGAAAAGAAGACACGGCCAGGTGAACTTCCACCTGACACAGTTGCTAACGGGCCATGGATGTTATAGGGCTTATCTCTATAAGTTTGGCCTTGACGTGGATGAGGCATGCCCTGAATGCCGTTATGAAAGGGAGACGGCGGAGCATGTTTTCTTTAATTGCCCGCGATATTCCGTTCAACGAAATTGCCTGGAGAGATCAAAAGGATTCCAGGTAACGCCCGAGAATATAGTTAACATGATGTTAATCTCATGTGACAACTGGAACGCAGTATGCGTTTTTGCACGGAGTGTATTGACGCAGTAAAGACTGGCTGAGAGAGCAAGGTCTGCGGAATTTGGAGGCAGCATTCGCTGAATCTCCCCCCCTCGAAGTAATACTTGATTGTGGTCCCGGGGGGGAGGGGTCAAATGGTTAAAAGTGTGTGATGAGGTTGGTTTTAGTACGTATGCGTTTAGCAAGCCGAGAGTAAGTCTTGCGGCGAATCATACACTTTGGTACGCCGGGCTACCAAGGTCTTTCGAAGATTTTCCAACCTTTAGCTCGCGTAGTTAAAAAAAAACATTAAAAAGCATTACCATTTCGCAATACATGTTACAAACCTAAAATGAAACCGAAAAAATAAATAAATAACAATTAAAGGGGTGATCCCAAATTTGTATGGAAAAATATGGAAAAATTGATCTAGAAAACCCATACAAAAAAACTATGAGCAACCCCATACAAAAAAACTATGAGCATGATCTCAAATTTGTATGGAAAAATTGATCGAGAACCATCACAAACATACTACTCGCTATCAAGTTCCAGCACAAGAATGACTTCTAAATCCTTAAAACAAGTCTATTTATACTCTGGGATGTAGGTGAGTAGAAGTACACACTCATTCCGTTTAATCATTCGTTTGCAAAGTAATATAAATAAAATGAACTTACACAATCATGTTTCTATTTGGGAATACGATGTTATTATTTATTTTCACAAGAAAACAATAATGCATGTGTTCATCCTAAGGACTAAACGTGATAAGAATTTATTACCTCAAGAAACCGATCACATAGGCATACATTCTGCACACAAAAAAAAAAAACTATCACACAGGTGTTCATCCCTTTTTTATCAGTTTAAAATTAAAGATTCTTCTAACACAACAACAATACGTACAACCATATTTCTTTTTTTTTCAACAATATCTACCTAACTTAATTTAATTTGTATTTATATTTAGTTATTACATTATTTTTTTAAAATTTATTTTCTTTGTATGTAACCATTAGCACTCAAGACCGAATATTGATTGTAGCTGCAAATATAAATAAGTGTGAAGCAAAGATAGAGTACAAAAAAACAACTGCACTCGTAAACCATTGTACAACAGTATAAAAGAGAGTTGTGTGAAGAGCGCATCAAAAGTATTGTGCTCTTCATAGAGTTACAACATGCAATTCTTTTTTACTCTCGGCAACCGAGCATCTTCGTCGACGCCAACATTGCCAGTAACTTTTTTAAACTTTTTATTTCTGGGGATCAGCGTTGCCAGAAGCTTTGATAAGGAAATCATCAAATGCAGATAAAACAAATCATATTTTACAGAAAAGTATTATAATTTTTTAATATGTAAAAAATTTTATTTCAAAAATATTATCGAAATAAATATGTTAACATATATGTTTATTATTATAGTTTAAAGCATTTATGAAGAAACGTGTACTTATGTTTATGTGGGGACAAATCACACATTCACCAACCAGCAAATAGAACACTTAGAAAAACACACAACTGATTTCATTAGAACAATAACTATTTATAAGAAAGCTTAAAAAAAATAAATTCAAATTGAAAAGTACATGTACTTAAAAAAAATGTTTAAGAATTATTATTACAATACAGGTATTTCCCGACTTACGAACGAGATAGGATCCTGGGGTTCAGTCGTAAGTCGATTAAGTCGTAAGTCAAATTTCGAACACAAAAAATTAAAGAAAAAAAATTACATACTGTACTACTAAATTTGAGGGTCCGAAGAAATAAAACTACCCAAAATTTATACTTATATTTATTTATATATATTGTACAGGCGAGGTTTAAACACATCATACCTGTAGTACCGGAGATTAGGCGGACGAGAAGTGGCCAACCCTACTGAACGTAGTAGGCTTAGACAATAACAACGAATAATGAAATACCAATGACTAACGACTAAACATAGTAGGCTTAGACAATAATGACGATTGACGAAATAATAACAACTAACAAACTGAATGTAGTAGGCTTAGCCAATAACAACGAATAATGAAATACCAATGACTAACGACTAAACATAGTAGGCTTAGACAATAATGACGATTGACGAAATAATAACGACTAACGAATGAAGTTGAACATATATTTTGTGAGGACGAAATAGTTAGTCTTCAAACTGACATAGAGAAATCAAGTGTGATAGCAAGATATAAAAACGTAATTGTCGGTAAAACATTAAACATCTTTAAATGTATCCTTGTTTAAAACAAGATATTTGAAATAATTTAAAATATACTTAAATGTGAATTATCCTTTAAAAAATAAGGAATTGTGAAAAAATTGTAAAACCTTTTTTTTGAAAAAAACATCTGTAAATGTAAACTTTGAGTAATTTTTTTTAATTAATCAATAAAATATTATTTTAAAATTAAATTTAAAAAGTGTTATTTTGTTCGTATGGAGAAAATCTACATTTTTGGGGGCTCAACCAAATTTAAGTCTGTGTCCTGATTAAAAAATATAACAAGAAACAAAAAGTGAAAAAAAAAGATGAACATTTGCCTGATTAATAAAAAAACATAACAAGAAACAAAAAGTGAAAAAAAAGTTGAACATTTGCAGTGACGTTGAAAGTTTTGTTTGCCGTGTCATTTTTTTCAAAGAAAACTAATATGTGAAAAGAAATTGTGCGCGTGTGAAAGACTGAGAAAATAAATAAATCTTCTATAAAGACGCAAATAATATATGAACGGAACGTAAATTAAAATAAGTGTCAGACAAATTACATAAACAACAAAAAACAAAAATCAAATTAATACAAATTAACTGAAAAAAGGGAAAAGAAAAATTCTAAGAAATTTTTAAAAATATAAAATCAAAACAGAAATACAAAAGAAAAACCAAATATATAAAAAACGCTTTAAAAATAAAAAAGAAGTTTTAGAAAAATTAAAATATAAATCAGCGGTGTAAAATAACAAGAACATTATCAAGAGCAACATCAACAGCAATATCAACAAAATATCAACAACAACAACAACAACATCAACAACAACAGCAACAACAACATTAATGTGCGGGAGAGTGAGAGAAATTAACAAAATCCAAAAAACAACCCCTAAATGAAGCAGTAAGTGCTGAAATAGAAAGAAGAGAAAAGAAATAAAAAAGCTGAGTTGCTGTGACGATTGTGTACTGGAAGTATTTGTTTTCTGTTTGCTTTATAATTATTTAAATTAAAATTATTTTTTTTATTAATATTATTATTAACCTAATTAATGAGTTGCAATTCAATTTAAACTTTAAATTTTAAAACTGCAGAGATTATTAAAATCACACTGTAATCTTAATTTTGATCTGGTTTAGTTTATTAAATTCAATTTTCATTCAATTTGTATTAATTATTATTATTATTATAATTATTATTATTCATACATATACGTAAACACACTTTGTTACTGAATTTTTTATAGTCGGACAAATAAATAATTTGTAAACATGGACGTAAACAAAATTTTTTCTTTGACAGTGGAAGGTTTAAAGGACAAGTTAATAGAGATAGGATTACCTACAAACGGACGAAAGGCCGAGCTTCGTGATCGGCTTATAGAATATTTCGGCCTGAGTGCACCAAATTCTGACTCGGAATACGTTGATGTTAGCCCACGTCATGAACCGGTTTTAGTTAGAGAAAGAAATATATTCACGCTAAGGGATATTGAGGATGCTTTGAATAGTTTTTGTGGTACAGACAATATTGGGATAGAAGAGTGGATTTCGAATTTTGAGGATAATGCTGAGGCAGTAGGTTGGAATAATTTACATAAGTTTATTTACGCGAAACAGTTATTAAAGGGGGCAGCACGTATGTTTATCCGTAGTCAGAATGGAATAAAGAATTGGAACTCTCTTAGGGAAGCACTTGTCAAGGAATTTGGAACCAAGCTAGCAGCAATTGAAATACATCAAATATTAAGAAATCGTAAGAAGAGAAATGGTGAAAGTTTACGGGAGTACCTTTACACTCTAATGGAAATAGGAAAACCCGTTAAGCTTGATGAGGATAGTTTAATACAATACTTTGCAGATGGGATCTCCGATTCGAAATTCAGTAAGAGTATTTTATACCAAGCAACGAGCGTAGAAGATTTAAAGGAGAAAATTAAAATTTATGAGAAAATTCGAAGAACTACTTCACAGGCACCAACCTTCAAAGTATCTGCGGATTTAGGACAGTCAGATAGAACAAAATCGAATAATTATTCCAAAGGCAAATGCTATAACTGCGGGGGTGATGATCATTTGGCAAAATATTGTAAATCAAGTAATTTTAAGTGTTTTAGTTGTGGAAAAACAGGTCATAAATCATATGAATGTAAGATAAAGAGTTTGAATCAGATCAAAAAGGAAAACGAGAACAGATCGTGTACGGTAGGAAATTATAATATAGCGGTAAGAAACGACAAATCTGTTTCGGCGTGTATTTTGAAGGCAAATCGTGTTTTTAAGGAAATTAAATTAGACGATCTTAGAGTTTCGGCGATTATCGATTCTGGTAGTGATATTTCCTTAATTAGGTTGGACATTTTTGAAAAGTTACAGGGCATTGAAATTCGTAATAGAAGGGAAAGTTTTGTAACAGCCAATGTCGGTGAATTGGTAACTTTAGGACACTTTGATAGAATTGTTAATATAGATGGCTTTGACTTTAAGGTCAAATTTTACATAGCTGAACAATTTCCATATGAAGCTGCAATAGGTAATGATATATTGGATCAGTCAGATATGATATTGACATCTAAGGGCGCAACTTTCAAATGTAAGAATGAATCTGTAGGAGAACAAAGCGATGCAATAGATGATTTTAGGATATTTTGTTCAACGGTTGTTATCGATGACGATGATGTTGTATTGAACTTGTCACACTTATCAAAGGAGACAGCAGGAGAGGTTACCAGGTTAGTAAGGGACTATAATCCGGAGAATCTTGAACCATCTCCTATTAATATGAAGATAATATTGTCGGATGATATCCCAATTTTTCAACGACCACGTCGTTTATCCTATGAGGATCAAGCTGTTGTTGAACAACAAATTAAAGATTGGTTAAATGAGGGCATTATTAGACCGAGTACTTCTGAATATGCATCACCAATCGTTCTAGTGTCCAAGAAGGACGGCACAAAGAGACTTTGTTGCGATTTTCGAAAATTAAATGAGAAAATTATGAGGGATAACTTCCCAATGGTTTTGATTGATGACGTATTACATAAATTAGAATCCGCTAAGATTTATTCTACACTTGACTTAAAGAATGGGTTTTTTCACGTACCTGTTGAGGAACATTCGAAAAAGTTTACTGCCTTTGTAACCCACAACGGCCAGTATGAGTTCAATTACGTACCTTTTGGAATTTCTAATTCTCCGGCAGTATTTTCTCGGTTTATTTTTTCGATATATAGGGAATTGATTCAGGATGGGACTATAATTGTGTATGTTGACGATATCATAATACCATCATTGGACGTTTCGGAGGGAATCGTCAAATTGAGAAAAGTATTACAGGTAGCTAGAAAACATAACTTACGTATTAAGTGGGAGAAGTGTCAATTTTTAATGAATAAGGTTAATTTTCTCGGGTATATAGTTGAAAATTCAACGATAAGACCATCAATAGAGAACACATCGGCAGTTGAAAATTTTCCAATTCCTAAGGACGAGAAAGTGCTACAACGTTTCTTGGGCCTCACGTCGTATTTTAGAAGATTTATCTGTGGATATGCTACAATTGCTAGACCTTTATCTGACTTACTTAGGAAGAATAATGATTTTGTAATGGGAGAAGCCCAAATGGTATTATTCAGACAGCTTAAGGAAAGTCTGATGAATGCACCTGTTTTAAGATTGTATAACCCAAATGCTGTTACAGAAGTACATACCGATGCAAGTATGTATGGCTACGGAGGTGTTCTGCTTCGGAAGAATGCAGATGACCAACAATTTCATCCGGTGGAATATATGAGTCGTAAGACTACTGATACGCAACAAAAATACCACTCCTACGAACTCGAAGTTTTGGCAATAATCGAAGCATTAAAGAATTCGAGAGTATTTTTAATGGGTCATAAGATTAAAATAGTGACAGATTGTAATGCTTTTGCGATGACTATAAAGAAGAAGGACGTTCCATTAAAAGTGTCTAGGTGGGCCATGTTTTTACAAGAATTTGATTTTATAATAGAACATAGATCTGGGAGCAAAATGCGGCACGTTGATGCTTTGAGTAGGTTTTCTTGTTTGATGTCGGATGACTCGATAAAGCATCGACTCAAACAAGCACAGATGCAAGACAAATGGGTTAAAGCTGTTAGAAACATTCTTGAAAATGGGGCTTATGAGGATTTTTATTTAGAGCATGACCTAGTTTACAAGGATCCAGATCGGGAACTTATAGTGATTCCAGAAAGTATGGAGGAGGAAATAATTCAAATTGCTCATAGAAAAGGTCATTTTGGTACTAGGAAGACGCGAGATCTTTTAGAAAGGAAAGTTTATATACCCAATATCGCTTCAAAAGTTGATAAAATAGTTCGTTGTTGCTTAGAGTGTATAATAACAGAAGCTAAGACAGGTAAACAGGAAGGACTTCTTACCACTATCGATAAGTCAGATCGACCGTTAAGAACATACCATATCGATCACGTTGGCCCTATGGAGCAAACGAAGAAACGACATAACCACATTCTGGTGGTAGTTGATGCGTTTTCGAAATTTGTTTGGTTATATCCAACCAGAAGCACTGGAGCAGAAGAAGTCATAGATAGACTCCAACGTCAATCGGCGATTTTTGGAAATCCGGAGAGAATTATATCAGACAGGGGAACAGCTTTCACATCAAATTTGTTCAATAAGTTTTGTACAGAGCGTAATATTCAACACCTTCTTATTACAACGGCGGTTCCTATGGGAAACGGTCAGGTAGAACGTATTAATAAAATAGTAATAACGTTACTATCGAAACTGTGCACAGAAGATCCTAAAATTGGTACAAGCACGTAGATAAGGTTCAACAATGTATAAATAATACTCCTCCACGTAGTACAAAGTATTCACCATTTAAGATTCTTACAGGATGTGAAATGAGGACAGACGAAGGAAAAGAGATACGAAACATGATTGAGGAATTTGCTGTAGAAGAACTAGATGAGCAAAGAGATGAAATTCGTAATTCAGCCAGGTCAAATATAGCGAAAATTCAGACAGAAAATAGGAAAACGTCTAATAGGAAGAGAATTCGAGCATCATTGTATAAGGAAAATGAATTAGTGGCTATTAAACGAACTCAATTTGGACCAGGTTTGAAGTTGCGACCGCAGTATTTAGGGCCGTATAAGGTGATTCGAATTATGGGACATGATAGGTATGAAGTAGAAAAAGTTGGTGAAGGTGAGGGTCCAAAGAGAACCAGTACAGTAGCAGAATATATGAAGAAGTGGAATCCGTCATCCGAGTCGAATGACCGTGCAGGATGGCCGAATGTAGGACCGGAGATTAGGCGGACGAGAAGTGGCCAACCCTACTGAACGTAGTAGGCTTAGACAATAACAACGAATAATGAAATACCAATGACTAACGACTAAACATAGTAGGCTTAGACAATAATGACGATTGACGAAATAATAACAACTAACAAACTGAATGTAGTAGGCTTAGCCAATAACAACGAATAATGAAATACCAATGACTAACGACTAAACATAGTAGGCTTAGACAATAATGACGATTGACGAAATAATAACGACTAACGAATGAAGTTGAACATATATTTTGTGAGGACGAAATAGTTAGTCTTCAAACTGACATAGAGAAATCAAGTGTGATAGCAAGATATAAAAACGTAATTGTCGGTAAAACATTAAACATCTTTAAATGTATCCTTGTTTAAAACAAGATATTTGAAATAATTTAAAATATACTTAAATGTGAATTATCCTTTAAAAAATAAGGAATTGTGAAAAAATTGTAAAACCTTTTTTTTGAAAAAAACATCTGTAAATGTAAACTTTGAGTAATTTTTTTTAATTAATCAATAAAATATTATTTTAAAATTAAATTTAAAAAGTGTTATTTTGTTCGTATGGAGAAAATCTACATACCCTATAAGATATATTTTTTATGTATTTACTTATTAGTAGTATTTTTAAATACTTTTTCAATACATTTCAATGAATTACAATTCATCATCTTTTCTTATTAAGCTCAAATTTCATTAACATTTTCAATAAAATCAACTACCTTTTTTCTAAAAATATTATTATTTGTTTCATTTTTTACATAATTTGGCAGCATATTATAGTTTCTAAGTCCTTGGTAAAATAAAGATCGTTGCGTATTTACATTATTTGACTGCTTCAATCTAAAATTTTGATTATTTCGTAGATCGTATGGTTTAACATCTCCAACATATCTTAGCTGTTCTCTTAAGTAGTCTAGCGTATCTCACATCTCCATTTTTCTTATAAAAATTAATGTGTTATATTCCATTCTTTGGCTTAATTGATGTAAAACGATTGAATTTTAGGATAGACCGCATTGCTTTATTTTGTTGTTTTTGTAATCTGTTTATTTGACTATCCGTGCAACATGTATACATATATATAGTTGATTGGAAATTAAAATGTGGTTTTATAGCAGTATTATAAATGTTTATTGCAGTAGTAATAGACGTCTGCATACAGCGCAATTTCACTATTTTCAATGACATTCTCGATATCATTTATGTATATAATAAATAACAGAGCACCCAGAATTGACCCTTGAGGTACACCAAACTCAGTTTCCTTTTCCTCTGATCTAACACCATTAACCTTTGTTATTTGCCTTCTATTAGTTAAATAAGATTGGAACCACTTTATTTCATTATCCTTTATTCCATATTTTTTAAGTTTTTCTATCATAATATCTCGGTCAATAGTCTCGAAGCCCTTTTGAAATCAAGAAAAATTGCCACAATTTTATCATTCTGTTTCACATACTTCCATCTATTTATAACATTATTCACAGCAGTCTCACATGAATGTTTCTTTCTAAAACCTGACTGAAATCTTGACAATATTTTATGTTTCTCCATATATTCTTCTAGTTGATTTTTTACATAATTCTCTCACATTCCTTCCAATTTCTAGGAAATATTCCGCTCTCAAAAGATTTATTTACTCTATTAATAATTCTATTGCCAACTATGTTCCAATTATCCAATATCATTACTAAACTATTTATTATTAAATTTTCCATGTTCTCTATACTATTATCAAAATGATGGACGTACGAGTCTAAATCTTCAACTCCATCACACCTCAATATTGCACCTAATTCATTATTAAAACGGGTTTTATTATATTTAAATATTTCTATTTCCTCAACTTGTTCATTCAATATATTTTCGTTTCTGATAAATATATCTATGGTTTCGTGATCCGATATTTTACTGTCTATATTAGTTCCCGCTATAATTCCTTCATTATTAGTTATAACAAAGTCTATTCACTATTTGTTTCAGACCGTTATCATTCAATACACTTTCTATTTTGGATTTATAAAAGTCCTCTTCCCAACCTATATTAAAATCTCCGACTATTAGCATATTACAGTTTTCCTCCAATAACTCTTCTATTATTTCCTCAAAATCGTTGCAAAATTCAGGCTTTTGGGCACTTGGCGATCTATATACAATTGCTAATATAAAAGTTGTTTCCTCAGTCCTTGCTTTGTACGCACCTATCCAATATTTTGATTCCTTTACATATTCACCTAACTTGTGTATATTACATTGCCTCCTGAAATATACAGTTACACCACCAGTCCTTGTTGATTTGGATAATATATTGAAATGATTATATTGCCCTATAAGAAACTCTGATTCATCCACTGCATCAGTCAAATGAGTTTCTGACAGAATTATAAAATCTGGTTTATTCATTTCGACAATTGTTTCTAACTAAACAAAATTATTTAGAAGTCCTTGAATGTTCGTATATATTCCATGTATTTTCCTCATTATTTGCTTTGGTTGTTAGGCCGCAATGCCTATTCTTTTCCTCCTTAAATTAAGTTTATTCCGGCACATAGGACATTCTCTATAATTTGTAGCATGATTCTCATCCAATCCTAAATTTAACCTTCTATTCTCCTTTATGCAGTTACCACACCTAGCTATTATTTCCTTACTACATTCACTACTTTTGTGTTTCCCGTGGCATTTGTAACATATCTCCTCATTTCTGCATTCAGAAGCTTTATTGTTAAAAAACATTTAAAACATTGTAATATGTCTGTTCCATCAAAAAGCCGACATCTATCCCATCCAACACTAATTTTCTGACTTGACATAACTCTAGCATATGCATCCTAATCTATTTTCATTTTAGCATTGTAAATTATTTTATTAAATCTCTGTCTCAAAAATTCTCATTATTTCTATATTACTGTTTTTCAAAATTTCATTTTGTTTTTTCATTTTTTCTACCAATTCACTTTCTCGCATCTTAAAGTTCATATCCGTTACAATTATTTGTGTATCTATTTCCCTTGGGACTGTTATTTCATAATTCCCACTTATTTCATTCTGTATAACCTCTTTAATTTTTTCTCTTTCTTCCACATTTTCACTCTGAATTACTAATATTCCATTTTTCCTGTTTCCTACATTTGTAATTTTAAAATTCACCGGATTTATCTTCTCATTTAGTTCAGCTTTTGTTTTAACTACACTCTGTTTCCCTTTGGGCTTTATAATTAATGGGATATTTTTTAACACATCTGGCATCATTATACTTCTTGCCGTTTGTGCATAAGTCATTGTCGTTGTGCTGTTTGTATCATTTATCGCTTTCTTTATTTCATTACACATATTTGCATTTGTTTTTCTATTGTTTCATACATATTTTTGTTTTTATTCTCTACTTCTTTTACATTCGCATACAAATTTTTAACTCCATCTACATTTTTTTCACACATTGTTTGAATTTTATCAATTCTCTTAAATCTCTCATCATATCTTTTTTCGATTGCTTCTAGTAACGCTTTTATTTCATTTTCATTTTGCTTTAAAGAACTTTCAAACTCATTTTTATACTCCACTAACACTTGTTTATTTTTATTTATACATTCTTGAATGTTTCTTAATACCAGATCTACATTTTGTATATACAGCATACAATCATCACATATATAGCGAACAAAATTGTCTTCATCTATAATTTTAGAAAAACAATTGTCTATTCCGGCGTTTTTGTGTAATGATACACTTTACCACATATACCCATACATCGCAGTCCACTTTCACCTCTTATTGCTGATCTTCATTTATTGCATTCAGCCATTACTTAATGATATTTTTCTTTTTTTCACTTAGACTTGTCCTCTGTTGCTATGCTAGCATTTAAATCTGTTAGATACAGAATTATTGTTGTTTACTGTATGTAGGATTATTTTCTTGTCTGTTTTAATTGTTGTAACTGGATTAAATATATAACATAATTAATTTATGATTTCCTGTATGAAAGGACACTTATATATTTTGGTACACTTCACAAAACTATTTTTAATCTTTCTTATTTTATTCTATTGTTAATGAGAGAAATTAATATTATTTAAATTAAATAATATTATTTTAAAATAAATAAGAGCTCAAACATAAACACATCTATTCGCTTTCACTGTTTGTTCTAATATAATAATAACAGAACTTCCATCAAATAAAGGAATGCCTCCACCATTCCAACACCATAAATAAGGGAATGTCTCCACAAATAACAGTTAATCTTGATTGTTGTGGGAAGAGCAGAAGTTTGGTGGAAAAGATAAAAATACAATTAGCAATCACTTCACTTCTTACTTTCAAGAACTTTTTTTCTTACCTTCAAGAACTACACATCTTATCAAAGTGTTAAATAAGTTCAACCAAAATAAAATAAATCAAATATTAAAATTATATAAAATATAGATATATATATATATATATATATATATATATATATATATATATATAATTTATACTTACCTTAAGTGTTGTGAAAATTAACATACATATATATCTCAGTGCTATTGGTGAAGTAAATATTAAAATTATATACCTCCGTAACTTACATAAATTATATTCATCTGAATTATTTATCATACTTGCATAAATTATGTACCTAAAAAATAAAATTTTGGGTGAAATTATACTTACTTGAAAATTGTACCTAAAAATAAAAAAAAATTCCTAAAATTAAAGGAAAAAAAGTGAATTAAATTTACAAAATTATATTTACCATTAATTGAATTCAACCCATAAAAGAGTCTACTCTATCACTGGAAAAAAGGTAAATCTCCCTCTCATCTCTCTTACGAATAAGACCTACCCTAATTCTCTCTTCTTTCCTTTGTTCCCATCTAATGCAACCCAATGGCTCGTGAGTAATTATAATCCACATCTCCGATAGATCTCTTCTCTTAAAAGAGATTTAAAAACAAATTAATCAACCCCAATTTGTTTCAATATAAAATTTATATTTTAGGGATGCCCATCAACTACATATTTGTCTTCTTTAAGAATAAAATTGCAAAAAATGGCCGTAAGTTCGAATCTTAAGTCGGGGACTACCTACACAGGGTTTCATATTTTTAATTTGTACTTCCCACGAATATAACAGATAGGCAGAGATGCTCTTTAAGGTCTTTATTTCCAAAACAATGATGCATTTTTATGCAGATGCATACATGTGTTTATTACTGGGCAATAATTGTAAAGTAAATAAAAGCAATCAAAAATAACCTGTTACAAGACTTAACTTCACTATGTAGTACAATTACAACGAAAATTGTACTCACTTCAAATATAAAAATCATAATTTTTATAAATTAAAAATCATAATTTGAGAAAAAAAGTCCTCATTCTGTCAACGCTGCTGGGGAAAAACCTTTTTTTTTACATTACTACTTTTTTTACACTACTGATATTCATATGGCAATACTGAAAATGTAGCTTCAGTAGTAAAATATGCTGTTACAACACAAAGCATAGTTCCGTTACTTCACAGGCAAACGAGTACTGTTGTATATATTGAATAAATGAGAAATACACATTTCAGTGCACTCGTAAAATCAAGAGCAACAGAAAAGAGTACACTACAGTATTGCATTCAGTGAAGGTTAAGCTAGCAGAACACATCTCTGTTACTGTTAAACTATTTAAATTTTTTCTTACACAAATTGACGAAGAGAGTGGAGTTGTTTAAAGTACTGAACTATTGAATTAAAAAAACGGCTTAGTTCATTACAGAAAACTGAACTAGAAAGTGGAAACCTTAACATACGATTTGAATTGGGTGGAGAAAATAATCGAGAGAACGTTGTTGATATCTTCCATTGAAACAGAAATTTGTGTATGCTCCTAAGCAGGAGAACAGCAGAACTGTGGCAATTATCATAATATCAAGGAGTGACAAAGGACTACCTGCAATTGAGTTAGAAGCAAACTAACTGTAAAAAGATTGCTAATGTTGCAATGATTTCTAACTTGGCTATAAATAAAAAACAACCAAAAATTATGAAAGTGATGGTGAACCATCATCAGAACGAAGTTTGCGAAATTCACGCTGAAACAATAACTTGCACTACAGAGATGGGTGAATTTTGCTGAAGCTCAAACTCTAAATCGCATAGCAAACGCTGTTGGAGCAAAAGCCGCAGCCTTCGGGTCAAAGAGCAGAGTACGCGCGAATCGTAAAATTCATTAAAAATTATTATGTGTATTTCATATTTAATTTTTATTTTATTTTCCATTTTTATTTATTTAATTTTTTTTTATTGTACAAAGAAGTTTGAAGTTTTCATTTGAAAATATTTTGTTTTAAGTGTTAAGTCTATGAAAAAACTTCATTTTGCTATTTTTTGATAAGTCAAAACATGCAAAAATTAAAAAACTTTTAACAAAATTCTAAAATAATCCTTATAACTTATTTGCTTACTTGCATAATCAGTCTTTAGAACTCTTCAGTCAGACTTACGACCTAGCTTCTCATACTACTTATGTTGTGTGTTAATTTTATTCTTAAATGACTTATAGTTTGAAATCAATTCCGAACGACAAACTTTTGAGAAGCTTTTCATAGTGATTTCATTTACTGTCAGAATTCTGTTGAGAGGAAGTCTCCAAAGAAGTATCTTTTTATTTGAACCCCCAACACACTAATAACTAGACTAGCGCGATTTATAAATTTTTGACATTTGCTCACGTGTCTCGCACTGTACACCTTGTGTAGTGCTCAACATGTACTTAGTATTTTCGTAGTCGTAATGAAGATACTGAAACAACGCTCAACCTTATTTTGTGCTTTGGTGTGTGTTTAGTTATATTTTCTTTGTGTAATGTAAATTTGCTGAATTTTCTAAGAATATTATCAAATAAGTTTTTAATTTATACTACGTAATATAAATTATACATATAATATAAATAAATAGCATTTTCTCCAATCTTTTAATCAAATATTTCCAACACTTCTGTAAAACACTTACTTAATGGTTTATGGAAAGCCCCATTATAATGGACTTGTCACAATTGCCTTAGATTGTAGTTATTCATTACGAAATTGGGATGTATTGGTGTTCAAATAATTTAATAAACTTGAACAAAATTGCTACTTAATACTTAAGTTTTATAATTTTATAGAACTTCGGTTTATAAAAAAGGAAAACATCAGACCGATATATATGATCAAAGCAGAAAGAAAGCTCTCGACATAATTGAACACCAAATGATTCGAATTCGAGCGAATATATGTACAGAAATGGACAAAAGTGTTTATGAAATTATTAATATACAATAAGATTTCATTTTATTTAATTTATTCTAATTTTATGCAATTATAAATGCAAAACTTAAATGTGAATAATTATGGTCACAACTTGATAAATTAGTGTTTTTGGGCCATAATATTTGATGTGACCCTACTTTTTTACTGCCCTTTATTCGTTTTGGGATACTTTTTACTAAATACGTTAGCAATTATTTCAATTTTTTTTTCCAATATTGGGCGGCACGTTTCAAAAGCATAACCAGTGTGATTGGAGGTGTTTCTGAACATAAATTCTTTGCTTTAATATGGACCAAAGGTATTCTATTCGGTTCAAATCCGGAAAATAAATATTTGTAAAATTTGGTCACCTTTGCTGTGTGTTTAGAAGTGACTTAATTTTATATATGAGGGGCAGGACCTACAGTTTAAAGTCGACTTCAAAGGACAGAAACTTTTCATTTCAAGTTTATTTACTCTCACAGTTTTTGCCAGAAATCTGCCAAGAGGAATTTGTCAAAAAAATATTCAAATTTCGTTTTGTTGGAGATGTTGGACCTAGGATCTGAACCGTAACTTCACTTCTAATAAACCAACACACTACATACTAGACTGCGGCGACTTCGACTTTCAATGAGCAATCTCCAAATTTCAACGTCTGGGCAATATTTCTCTCATTTACTCCGTTACTTTTATTTATCTTATCTATCGCCGCCCGTCTGACTTAATTCGGTTAGTGTATGAATCATCCGCGCTTGTTATACACATACAATCAGTATATATTTCATATTTTTTTGTAAACTCTGAAAATTAAAAAAAAAAAATTTTCATTTAAAAATAGATTTTGTTCTGTCTGCTAACCCACTGCATCTTAACACGTTCACGACGCCGCGTACCATTGGTGGGCCGCACTACAGTGCCTCATCCCACAGCGTGTACCACCAGTGGTACACAATTATTCATGCTATTAGACGATACGTAATACTAAATATTTAGATCCTTAACAGTTCGATTGCCGAAAAATACCTCAGAGTCACGCTCTCTTACAAACATTAATTTTTAATAATAATTATAATTAATAACGTAAACATAATAATTCAGTACTGTGGACACAACTCAAATTCTACTTGCGCTGTAAAAATTCAAAAGATTCTAGGAAGTTGAAACAAATTCACGAAGAAAAATATAAAACTTTGCACGAGGCCGCTGTTGCTGCAAAATAGCTGCCGTTCAATAGAGCGAAAAGCATTCAGCGCAGCCAGTAGACGACAAGCATGAATTAAAGCGCCGGCGTGAACATTTAAATTATTTTCTGCGTTCAGTATTTGCTGGACCTCTATTGCAGTATTGGCTACATCAGAAACAATTAGTTGTCTAGTTTTGCGGCAATCTGCTACTGAAAATTTCTTTGGCCACCAACTCTATATCAAATATAGTAAACAAATAAAAAACTATGTCAAAAAAAGATGGACAGTTCCCAAGTTGAAAATTTGAGAATTGGCAGTATATGTATTTTTTATACAAATCCGTGAAAAGTTTGGTCTCTTACTGTGTATATACGTGTGTTCTATTATGTATACATATGGACTCAGATCTCGTTTTATGCCATAGATACTCTAGCTTCATATACAAATTAATGACTCGTTCCAAAATTCTGAAAAACCGCATAAATTCAAATTTTAATTGATAAATCAAAGCAAAATCGCATGAAAAAAATTCAACAAAAGTATATTTATTACATTCTCTTTAACAATAAAAAAACTTCTAAAAAAAATAAACAAAAATAAAATATTAATTCATTATTTACAGAAAAAAACAAAGGGATCCAAAAAATCCTAATATATATTTCTGTAAGTCTGTTTTTTTGTTTGTTGGTTTGTTTGTTAGCCAATCACGCCTGGACCGATTTCCTTGACATTTGGGATATAGGTCAAGCTTTTGTCGGTGCATGTTATAGGCTATGAATCTTTTCAAAATTTTGACAAAAAGAGAACAAATTGGACAAAGGGAGAAAAAATAGGTAAAAATTACTACTTTATGCATAAATGCTGTATTTTATCTGTTTTAAAGGTTTTTTTTTACGATTTAGCTTGGCTATGTTTCCCAAATAACTATTGGAGGTGTTCCGTTTATAAGGTTAAACCAAAAGTGGTCCAAAGCGAGCGAAAAACGTCAAATTTATATTTATATTTAGGACTTACAGTATTCAAAAAACTGAGTTGTTTGTTAAACCGGTTTCCGAATAATTTGAAAAATTGCATTTTCTAGGAAACCGATAAACCGGTTTTTTATTTATTGTTATTTTTAATGCGAAAATTAACCAATAATAATTTTTTCTCAGTTTGAAGAAAAATTTATACAATAGGGTGTCCCATGGCCATCTTTTTTGTAGAAATACCTCCCAAACGATGGCTGTTGATGCACTGATTTTTTTTGTGTTAATAATAAAATTTTTTAAATTTCTTTAACAACAACAAATAATCAGTGTTGTTTTAATTTAAAAACATTTTTCATTTTTTAAACTAATCCAAACTACATAACATGCGCAACGCCGGGTACAATCTACTATTAATAAATAAATAATAAACAGAAGTCTGTAATTATGAATGTACGATCAATCATTCTGCATCGTTTTGGAATTGGTTCGAAGCTACTTTTATCATTACATACCTATCAGGTAGTGCATACATATGTAGGGGACTATACCAACGAATTTTTAAAAAGTTTAATTGTTTCTTCTAAATAAGAGTATTAAAATGCCAGTTATTAAAAAGGAGCACCTCTTTAAAATCATTGGTTGACTTTTGAAGTCATTTATTGGCATAGTTAAAGCAATCTGATGCCAATCAATTGCCTATCAAATTGGAAACAAACTAAAACGATTGAATGAGCTTGTGACACTATACGGCATAGATATCGAATAGTATTAGGTGTCTACAGCGTACATTCACAAGCTTTTCAAACCCAGGGAAATTACTGCCGTTTTCTGAATCAACATCTTTGGTCATTACTACCCTTCAGGCATGTTTAAAAATAATGATTATATCAGTGATGCAAAAGTTTAAAAAGAATCATAACATTTTAAAATCCATAAAAAATTTTTCATAAATTTGAATTCGCATAAAAAACAACATAAAACGAGACCCGGGTGTACTTAGTTATATAACAGTTATTGTAGAATTAAAATTTTTACTTAAAAATTAAGAGTTGTAAACATCAACAAAATATTTGATCTTAGATTGGCTGGTGTAATAAAACCATCTCTGTGAATATTAAATATTGCAATTTCGGATGTCACATTGAAGAAATAAAAAAATAATGTATTTTTAAAAATGAAATAAAAATGGCAATTAAAATTAGTCATACATCTGTTTATATTAAATAAATTAGTAAATCAAACAAAAAATTATGAAATACATTTTATTACTTTGTAGATATATGAATGATAAATGTATGTGTATGTATGTCCTATAATATGCATCCATTAAATAAATAAAATTGTAATTCGAATGAAAAAAATAAATTTATATTTTATTATTTTGCAGATATATGGATGCTATATATATATATATATATATGTATTGATTTTATGTTTTTTGACCGACTTTCTGCAACAAATACTCTTTTAAAGGCTCGTAATATTGATATCGCAGACTAATCATCTCCGGAACGTTTCGAATTTGTTCAAAAAGGTCAGAATCAGATTCTAAAACAATGATAGCCGAAATCATCATTGCAAAAACCACGAAAACAAATGATGGGATAAAAGCATTTATAAAACGAAATTTTCGTACAGCTTTGGCACTTGTATTATTTTGAATTTCAGACGTAGGGCTACCACCACCCATGGAAGTATTTGATGTGAGTAAACAGAAATTTGATAGGGTGTCGTTGGAACATTCTGGCTGAGATAATGAATTTGGCCGATTTTCGCTATATTTTGGCAAGCAATTTTGATTTTCATATGTACAGAATTTTCCTGATCCAGTAGAGGAGTATAACATTGAATCTTCGGAGTTTGTAAAGAATGTTGTTACATCCGTATTCAAGCGATTATTAATTATGTTACTATTGTGAAATGATTTTAATCTGGCTTCTTCGGATACTGGTTCAAGACCTGAGACCAAAACGGCACCACTTGCTGTTGTATCGTAACCAAGGTTTTGATTAAAAACATCAGTTGACGCCAAATTGTAAGTACTTAGAGGTTCAGACATCGTTGAACGAGGTAAACTGCTGTAGCCTAAATATAAATTAAATTTCTTTAAATCTTTTGAATCTCTGCGTGACTTTCGAAATAGCTTACGTATTTGTGCCAAATCGCCTTGCGGACTGGATGGTGTTGCTGGTACACTACTAGCTTTTCGTTTGCTAGCCGATGAATTAGTAAGTTTCTGTTCGCGAAGAATGTTGATACTTTCTGTAAGTATTTCTCGTTCTGTTCGTCCAGTATATTTAAATTTCGTACCCCATGAGAAAAATCCGCCCCCGGAAACGACGGCAGCATGTTGACTATTGGGAAGTCTGTTTAAGACAAATAATATTTGCTGTTCATTTGAATACAGTGAAATCAGAACAAAACTTACGTAAAGAATAACATTTGTTCAATAGCGCATCTCCATAGGTATCTACATGTGATGTTTGAAGAACATTTAAATCCAATTGTATGCTTTTTCTAAATTACAGAAAAATTATTAGCTTAAAAACAACAAAAGTTTACTTTATTTTTATATAAATTTGTAGATGTAATCCTACTCTCTATTTCGATGCGTTAGATGGTTCTATACTCAACAACAAAATATTAATAGTTTTTCTAAACTAAACTTTAAACATACAAAAGACACCTGAGTACATTTTTTGGCGGTGTCTTTCTAGTAATAAAGATTTTCTGGCTGTCATAATACCATTTTATTATATTTTGCTTTTAGACTGTCACATTTTTTATAAAATGAAAAGTCTTTCTTGGATGTAAAGGGACTGAAAAACTGAAAGAAATTGTTTTTTCTTTTTTCAGGCTGTGTATTGTTTTCATTTATTTTCTACATCAAATACATATATGTATTATATTATTAATACAAAAATAAATTTAAAAAAATTAACTTTATTTTTATTATTTTACAATTATTTATTGGAAAAAATTAATATTACTTTATAAACTTAAATTTTCCAATACAATTCTGATAAGAACGAAAAATCAAATGGCTTAGAAAACATTTCTGAAAAGTCTGTTAAATTTTTATACCATTTTTTCACATTCCATTACAAATTTCTTTTTATTTTGACTTTTTGGCATGTCGTAATATGCAGTATTATATTGTAAACTCTTCTTTACTTAACACTTCCGACACTTTTTTATATCTGTTTTTACTATTTGATTGAAACTGGGATAACATATATTTCTAATTATTTCAATTTTTAAAATACAAATTTATTTACACTTAATTAATTTTTAATAAAATCATATATATTATATTCTATATAACATAAAATGACAAATTTTTTCTGTTCCACAGCAAAAATGAATGTTTTGAATAGTCTTTCCTTCCACTTTTTCCTTCGATTCGATCATACCAACTTTAGATCATTCAAATTAGAACTGAATGCTGAGATGTAATTACCACGCAGAATGTGCAAAATACAAAAAGGATATACGAGTATACATTATTTAATAAATTGAGCGCCCTGGTAGTCTAGTGGGTAGTGTGCTAGACTATTAGCGTGAGGGTCGTGGGTTCGATTCCCACCAGAGGCTCTGGTCTGTGACACTACACCGGGCATATGGTCGAAGTTACTCAGCTCGTACATGAATATAATATAATTTGTAATTGTATTGTAATTCTTAAATAAATAAATAAAATAAATATTTAATAAAAGAATATACATTAGCTTATTTCTTGTGGATATGATGATTGTAAATTTAATTGTTTTCTCATGTATTAATCTATTCAATCTTCAATAAGTTAACAAATATTAACTATAATAAAAAAAACTATTATTCTTTCAACTCAAGGAAGTTGTAGGTCAATTTTCAATTATGTATGGTGAAGATAGATGCTGTATCCCTTTGGATTATTACAACCCTTTAGTCAGGATAATTGACCTAGTTTCTCACACCACTTATGTTGTATGTGTTAATTTTATACATAAGTGGCGTGACCTACAGTTTTAAAGTCGACTCAGAACGACGGATTTTTCAGAAACTTTTCATGGCAGGTTTTAATTTACTCTCGGAGTTTTTGCCGGAAGTCTGCTGAGAGGTCTTTTGACGTCTGGCCTAGGGCTCCAACCTTGACTTTACGTCTAATAAGCACACCCACTGTCAGAAAATCCATTTAGCTTTCGCTTTATCTATTAATTTGAACTTCTTAAAAGCTTTTCTACAATCAAATCAAATGCAGATGTTGTGAATGATCTGAATCCATTTTTTTCAAAACCATAATACCAAAGTTGTTATTACACATAATGCATTTGTTTAATAATATTGTTACGCATATCGAAACGACCCCATATCGCTTAACATTAACGATAAACAAAAGCTACAAATACAAAGGCCATGAGGCAATGCGTACACAATACACACGACACAAACGCAGACTAACGCACACGAACATTCCACTTCGAAATCATCAGACTGAAGAGGTTCTCATATAAAAAGGTAAGGCAATGCAGGCAACCAAGTCACTTATAACTCAGCCTTGCGTGAAATTGCTTGTGAAAAAGTCGTGGTTAGATTCTTCTACCGTTGCGAGCAGTACAGCGAATAGTTGTGTGTGAAGAATATCGAACAACCAATAAATTGTTGTGGTTATTGTTGTGTACGTTGAATAAGTTAGAGCAGTGGCACATATGATAGTGAGGACAATAAAGAATTTCATTAAAATAAACACATATTTGTTTTTACTTGGTTTGCAATTAACGAACTCATATTTAAATGTTTTAAAAAAGTTGAAAGCATAACAATTGGTGTCAGAAGTGGGATAGCAAAAACCAAAAGTAAAAAAAATCCATAAATAAAAAACAACCGGTACGAAGGATGAACTACAAAAGCGGTTAAGGGAACAACTGCAGCTTCAGGCCTCGAATCCTACGAGTTTGAGGATGAAGAGCAACGAGAGTTACAGGCCCCTGCAACGCCTAGCGGTGTCAACATAAATTCATTGCTAACCGCAAGCATCCATTTTATCAGAAATTGAAAAGGAGCTCGAAGCAACATCTGGGAATTTGCAGTAAATTCATGAGTCGGCCAGCAAGAAAATAACTGGTGTTTAGAAAAGACTGTTGACACGAAAGTAATCGATTTGGAAAAGAGCGTTGACGCAAAAGTGAAGAATTTGGGAAGGAACGTCGACGGAAAACTCGTAATGGCGGAGAAAAAGATCAACAACCTTTAGAGCCAGCGACCAGAATCAGTGCGAGTCGTGTCAGAAAGTACCGGTAGGATAAGACAACCTTGCTTTGATGGTAGCTCACTCCTATCGATGTTTAAATTCCAATTTGAGCCAGCAGAAACGGATAGGATGATGGCGAGAAAGCGTTGGAACTAATTTTGGCGTTAAAATGTGTCGCAGTGTAAATTCGGCGACGATCATAAACGAGAACTGTACCGCATGGAGTTAAGGTACCGAGCAGAGACCTGCGCCGATCGGCTGACAGCCGGCTAAGCCGAGCCGCCGATAAAATTTAAAAGCCGCCGCCGCCGAAGATTTATTCGACTTAAGTCGACTTAAATTCAGCCGCCGTCTTTTGTATTTAAGAATATATGAAAATATGTTTTTAATATTGTATACAATAAATTTTTAATATATATAAAACATGATATTTATATATTTCGTTTTACTTGACTTAAATACATTATTGAATTTTTTCTTCCTTTTTTTGACATGTTAATAGTAAAAATATTTAATTTTTTGATATGGTAATTTTAAACACCTTTTCTTGTTTTTTGGTGAATGTGGTAACACTTTTAACTTAACGTTAAATTTTTTTAAAAGACATAAAAAATTAAAATGGAGAACCAAAAAATTACAAATTTCTTCCCAAATTTAAATAATAATTTCAATGAGTTAAATTCATCTGATTCCGATGACACCCTTGCTGTTTTTAATGGTATTTACAATGATATAAACGAATACGAACAATTACTAGCCACCAAAACAAAAATTAAAAAGCCCAAATCCTTTTAAACAAAAAATCTTCAGCAGAGTTAATAGTTTGGCACCATTTTTGTCAAATGGTTATTGGAAATAATCCTGTGCTAAAAAGTATCACATGTGTAAAGTTTGCTTTGATGAACCCCCATGCTTTTGAAGGGTACATATATTATTTCTATCCAGGAATTAAATTGAAAGAAAATTACGAGGAGATTTTCCCAAAACAATAATGATTTCAATTAGCTTTTTGCTAAATTTTTTGGGAAGTTTTATTTGGAATATTCATTTCTGAAAGTTGTTTTTTGTAAGTGTTATAAAATGCGAAATAATTTCAGGTTTGGAGTTTCTACATCGACATCAAACCTCTGTAACCATTTACATGCTCATGGTATTGATGTAAAATCGAAAAAATTTGAAAATTCGAATGCCAAATCAAAATTCATATTGCCAAGAAATTCTAAAAATGCAGATTCCGAAAAATTTGCTAACGCGCGTCTGCTTGTGCAAATGTGCTGCAGAGATCTAAGGCCCTTTAACGTAGTAGAGCAATCAAGATTTATGGGATATTTGAAAGCCATTTTTCGGATCACAGCCGAAATAAAAGCGCCGCCGAAACTTTGCCATATTTCGGCTGACAGCCGACTTAAAGCCGCCGCCGAAGTTTTTCAATTATAGCCGCCGCCGCCGACAAATTTGCTCGGCGCAGGTCTCTGGTACCGAGTGCAAAAGGCTAATGAATCACTTCAAGCCTTTGCAATGAAGGTCGAGAGTTTGGTGCAGTTTACATATCCAGGAGAAAACTACCCATCGATAGACAACTTTAAGACCGATGCGTTTGTTAATGGTAACATTTGCAGAGACCGTGGCCTTCCCACTAGCCCAGGAGACCGCTTGAACGATTTCTAGACCACAAGTGAGCAAAGTGCGAAAAATTAAAGTCGTGGAGGAAGGAGAATGCAGTTTTAATAGATTTAAAGCAAGTTTTGGAAGAGAATGGACAAAAGGTTCAACTGTGGAAAGAGTGGTCATTTCAAATGAAACTGCAACCAACCCATAAGCGAGGTCCCACAGTCTCCATATCAGTGATGCAGCAAAATAACAGCAACTTTACGACGTGCGGGTACATAAATGGCAGACAACATATCTTCACTATAGACACCGGTGCGACGCAGTCTATCATTAGAACAGATGTAGTGAAGAGAAAGTGTGAGACACTTATAGTGATTTATTTTTTGGCATAAATTATTTGGTTTAAAAGTGGTGAAATGGAAGCAAAAATATTATTTTGTAAGATTTGTTGGAATCCTCTTCATCGTGAGATGTGGAGGACATGTATTCATTGTTATTATTTTTATTTATTTATTTCAATTGAATTTCTGCACAACAAGCATGAATCTTATAGTTACAGTACAGAATTAATTAAAGAAAATAAGTTGCAAACATAAAAAAGAAATACCTAAGATTTACTTAAAACTTACTTAAAACTCTATCAATACTTAAAACTAAAAGAGGGACACAAGTAGAAGAAAAGAAATTAAAAACAATTTATACACGCACATAAAAAGAAAAAATATATACAGTATTAAAAATAAAAAGTATATGTAATTTATGTAGCAAAAGTAATCTATGTAAATTAATTGGATAAAAAGAAGAGCAATTGCTTTCTAAAATGCGGTATTTTACTAGTTAGTGGTATACTGCGAGGGAGCGAATTCCAAAGACGAACCGTGTAAATTGAGAGTTGTCGCTCAGAGACAAGTGTGTGATGTGCAGAAGGTATCAATTTTCTTCCCCTGCATGACCTGGAGAAGATAATATTATCAAATAGACACTTAGGTTCCTGTGTATAAATGACTTTATGCAAAGATAAGAGCACTCTTATTTTAATCAGATTCTCAAAAGATATAAGTTTCCAGAAACGGAAGATGTAGAGCTAAACCTTCTTAAAACGAAACTCTTGTCGCGATTTAAAAATTTTGTTGAAAGTGTTATTTATCAGTATTGCGCCAGGTTCTTGCAACAAATTTATAAACAAACAGCTGACTATAGGTGTTTATAATTTAATTAAATTGTAATAAGAAGATTATTTATATATACTTTTAAATGGAATTTGGTTATTATATTTTTGACTTGCTTTTTAGCTACTTCAATATAGAAATTCGAAAACATTTACTAAATAATTAACAACATATTGTGCCAACTAAAGCGATTTGTAAACATTGGCATTTACTTACAATAAAAGTTTTAACTTGTATGAGCCCGGAGGCCTCGGTAAAAATATCAATATTTTTTTTATTTAAAACCTTTTATGTAAAGTTAGCTTTCCGAAAATAAAAAATAATTTAATTGGAAACTATTGGGATAATTAAAAAATATTTTATCATTTTCTATACAATGATTAATTTTAAAATCGTTAACTAAGTAAAAAAACGCAAAAATAATTGGATAAAGAGCAATGACTTTTGTTGTTTATAATCGTTTAAAATGCAACACATTATGAGGGTTCGTGCAACCTTTAATAAGAGCTACCAAATATGCAGGCATCATTTTTTACCAGAAAAGAAATCACCATTAGAAATGTAAGACGTCGGACAGCTACTGAAGAGTCTGCCACCGTCCACGGAAAAGCAGAGGCGAAGGTAACTATAGCCAACATTAGTGTAAGCCATGTCTGTATTATTGCCGATAATTTGAACGAGGTTATCATTGGTGCCAACTTTATGATAGCTCATGGTATCAATTTGAATAAGCTGGAAAAATGTGTCTCTTGACGTCGGATGAAAGTATCAAGTGAACGCCAGAAGGATAGTTGCTGCCGTACAACAAAAACTGGGCGCGTATGGAGGAAGATTATGAGAAAAACCGCTTGTGAGTTGTAGAACCAGCAGAAATTTAAACGGATTTGTTATCAGCAAAGGCCCTCCTCAAATTCCCCGAACAGAGAATAGTCCCAGTGAGAGTGCTGAATCTATCGGACCATGAAAAAGTTATCTGTAAAACTACGATGTGGATCAATGTGCTCCAGTAGAGGCAGTAATAAACAGCGAACAATTACCAGAAGCGGTCGAAATGTCAGCCAAGAACCAATAGGAATTTAGTGGAAGTGTGGAGAAACGGGCAGCAGCAGCTCCAAAGAAAAATAAAGCCAAGAAGCTGCTAAAGAGGTATGCTTGCGTTTTCGCCACGAGTAATAAGACAAGGAAGAACAGACATGAAATTGATGCTGGTGAAGCGAGACCGATAAAGCAGGCACCCAGAAGAATACCTCTGGCGAAGCGTAATGAGGTTAAAGACCTGGTCGACGAAATGAGGAGCAGCGGTGTAATCGAACCATCATCGGGTCCGTGGAACTCACCAGTTACCCGGTACCGAGAATTGACGACACACTAGCTAGAACGAAGTGATTCTCCACATAGGATCTACAAAGACGGTATTGGCAGGTGGAGATTGCAGACAAGGACAAGGAGAAAATCACGCACCAACATGCGCGAGCATGCAAACGCTGATTCAGCATAATGATTTTCCCATCAAATTGTTCGTAATTGGAGACTATGCAGGTGTGAGCAAAAATATTAAAAACGCTTACACTGCAGAATTAACTTGACTGGCAGAACCGTCCCTTTCGTTGACTTGTATCAGGAAAACTGAAATTTTGAAATGATACTGAATTATAACTGAAAAAGAACCCTTTTGCATCAAATAGTACTTTTGTAAAATATACATACGTATACACCCTTAAATCAGAATTACGACCTAATCACACCAGTTATTTATTTTGTTTGCTAATAGCCCATTTACACTACAGCGAAATCTAGGAGATTAGATTTCAAATCTTCCTCAAAATCTAGATCGTTTACACTGGATTTATTTGACAGTAGCAAGATTTCATTTTAATAACAAAAACAGCTGACTGGAATTTAAACGAAAACAATAATATTTCCAAATTTAGTTTTAGATTTCAAAAAATATTGCAAATTTATTACTACATACAATTGTTAAATAGGAGAATGTAATGGGTAGATGTAAGCATATGCAATATAGGTAATAATAAAATATTAATCCGCAGGTTCGTCACGAATCATTCTGGGAGAAAGATGTTCCTTATTTTGTTTATTTTTAACCCTTATCCTGTGCTTCAAAAATATTACGCATTTTATTTTTTTACATTCATTACTTACAACATTGGTCTGAGAATGCTTTCTGCAAATACATTTTTGACATTTGGTAGATTTATTTGTATATTTGGTGCTGTTAGAACGATTTGGACAAAAGTAACAACTTCAAAAACACATAAACGAATAATATATTTACACTACTTATTCTCTTTTTTGGGTTTGTTGCAATTTGTAATGCTGCGTTTTTACTTCTTTTTTTTGGTTTGTTCCTACTTATGAAGTTGTCAAGACGCACAAAATTGTTTCTAAGCTCGTAAGACATGCGGAAATTGATTTTGTTGCATTGGGTAATTTGACTCAAAAGTACCATTTGCGTAAGTTTTTTTACGCTTTGTGAAAAGACCTACAAAAATTGTGTTTTAAATTTTAAAAGCATTCACTAAAATAATAATTGTACACAAGTTGACTATTTAAAGAATAAATGAGGAATAGAAACTGTTTAGGCAATTTTGACCCATTAATACAGGATAAGGGTTAATTTGTTTGTTTTTATTTTCAATTGAAATGTCATTTTTTTCTGCGCAGCGTTGTATTTTTAATTACTATTTGGCAAAACACATAGTTGCATTCCAATTTTTATTAGATTTTGCCGAAATCTACTAAATAAGTAGATTTTGTTTTGTATGGGAAATCTAGTTAAAATCAACTAGATTTGGCTCGAAATCTCATAAGTACTAGATTTTGCTGTAGTGTAAATGGGCTATAATGTATTAATAGTTGAAAAGTGCAAGACATAAAATATGTAATAATAAAAATGTACTGAAAGCGTAGCAGGGGTACTGCAGTATTCTTTAAATAAAACACACAAAAGTACTGAATTTCAACTCTGACTTGTACAAAAGTACTGAATTTATCTGACTGACTTGTATATTAAAAAAAATTTTGAATATATAACGATACTTGTTAGTTAACATAGACATTCCTGTTTAAGAAAATCTATTTAACACATTATAAGCTCCTAAAAAAGAAAAATAAATAAATAAATAAGAAATGGATAGCGGTTTTATTTGTGAATTTTGTAGAAAAGTATTTACTCTGAATAGGAATTTAAGAAGGCATATTAGATTATATCATGATGGATCATCCACATCATTTAAATGTAAAACTTCTAATAAATATTTTTCAAATCATGCGGAATGGCATCGATATTCGCATTTTCACACAGAAGATAACAAAAACGGTGAAATTAGTTTTTATTGTGAGTATTGTGCAAAATATATTCAAATGAACACAAACTTAAATGTGCTGAGAAACCAAACAATGGTTTGGATGTTGATGATGTTAAGTGTATAAAATCATCGTTTAATAATAGAATTATCACTTATTTAATTGAAAACAATAACAAAAATAATTTAATACCTGAAAACTTTTTAACGGATATGAAAGACAAAATAATTAAATTATTAAGTGATGTAATTAAAAAATATGAAAGCATAAAATTTAACGTGGAACTGTTTTGCGAATATATGTCAATAAAGGAAGTCGATGAGAAATGTATGATTGAAATAAAGTCTCATCAGACTAAACTGAATATTCTTTGTATATATTCAACAAGTGATGACGTTCTTAATATTTACAATGGGCAATGTGAAGTTATAATTAAAAAGGTGAGTAAATTTGAGGAATTTAATTGAAATATCACGTCTAGAGATAAACATTAATCAATATAAATGTATAGAAGGTCCCCAATACATCCCCCTACCACGGGAAATACAGAGAAAGTTTGCATGCATCAATGTTCAAAATAATGATGAGTATTGTTTCCAATATATCTAATTGAAGCCCATTTAAATAGAATAAAGTCCTATAAGTTGTTAATATAGAAGATGAAATTATAACACTGGAAAACAACATTAAATTAAATTTTAAGAACTTGAACTTTCCGCTTCCAGTTAATCAGATAAAAGTATTTGACATCAATAATCCTGAAATGAGTATTAATGTGTTTGCATTAAACAATGAGAATAATATAGTCACGCTCCTGAAATTCACTCATCGTTTCAATTATAACATCACATTGCTCGTTGTAAGTATTAAGAATGTCATCACCTGTTGAATATATACTAACAATTATCTTCGACTTCCTTTATTAACATATATTCACACCTGCATCGGCTCCAATTACGAACAATTTGATGGGAAAACATTATCCTGAATCAGCGTTTGCATGCCCGCGCATGTTGGTGCGTGATCATGCGATCAAAACAAAAAACTATTTTTTAATATGTCAGCAGATCTAATATCACAATGAAAAAGCGGGGGTTTTGTTGAGTTCAATATTTTATAAAAAATATTCTGTTATCGCTATAACCACAACTTTTTTATGTCCTCCTACGTAGGTGTTCAGCTTACATAATTGCAACCTAACAAATTTCATACGTCAGCAGATGTAATATCACAATATAAATATATCATATATTTTAATCTATACGCGTAAGACAGTAAACAATTCAATATGTGTTTAACATTGAATAAACTGTGTGAAAATGTTTTTTTAATTTTTAATAGATGCGTTTTAAGTTTTGTTTTTATTTTTTATTTATTAATTTATTTAATTAATTTTTATTAATCTAAATATAAATATATAAATAAATAATATAATAAATATAAAATATTTTTTTAAAAAAAATCATATTTTAAAACAAGAAAACAATACCTTAAAATTTCTTATCAAAATTATATTTTTCTAATAAAAAATAAAACAAATCAAAATTTTTTCTATTTCAACATTAATCAAACCTATATGTAACTCAACATGCGTTCTGTATCATAAATATGAAACTATAAACAACCGATATAAACGCACCGCAATCACCTTACTTTACCCTACATCACACTCTCTAACAAATGTTACATACCTATCGCTCAACCGGGGAGGAGTTATGTTATCACACCATACCCACCAAAACCCAGAAGATCTATCTAATCAATAATAATCAAAACAACAACACATACAACCATATTTCTATTTCAACATTAAATAATATAAAAAAAAAATAAATAAACAAAACCACTTCCAAAATTCTTTATATTTAAAATTAAAACTGTAATATGAATCGTTTTTAAATTTGTTTACGTTAAAAAATATATTTATTAAAAAAACGCAGACACAGCTGTACATTTATTTCTTATCAGTTTAAAATTAAATATTCTTATAGGAGCAAAAAACAACAACAACAACACACATTAAAAAGGCATTGCATTTTCACAATACATATTACAAACCTATAGACCGATCATACACAATTTATTTCACAATTCAATTGATAACTCCCAGCTATGCATGCTCCCATATCTTAACACACACATTAAACAGCATTTCCTTTTCACAACACATACAAAAATATGTTAAATCGATCAATCAACATGACCGGCTGTAGCGTATGCATGCTCCCAAATTTGTATGGAAAAAGTGGTTGTGAAACTCCATAAACATATTACTCGCTCTGAGATGGCTGCATTGAACACCGAAGAGGCTTAAAAAATGGGAATGCTGATACTCTCTCACGCCGACCTTGTCATTTAGAATGTAAACATTGCGTAAAGCTGAGTAAAAGGAATCCATCGTCGATATCCGACTAACGCGGATTGAAGTCAACGAAGACTGGTCCCAAGCACAAAGGAGTGACCCAATATAGGCGAAGACAAAAGCAGCGAAGGAGTACAAAAAACGACCTACAAGAGCAAAAGGTTCTCTTACAAAAGTATATAGGGCACAATGGGACAGCTTAAAGATCATGAATGGGTGCCTATATTGACTTTGGGATGGCAAGACCTCATCCAACCTAGTAGTAGTGATTTTCTCAAAGATGAAAGAAGTGTTAAAAAGGTTCCATAATGGAGCTAGTGGAGGCCATCTGGAAATGCTAAAACAACGCTTTTATTGGGTTAGATGTCAGCAAGCAGTGTCGGATTAGAAAGAAACTGTACTCAGTGTATTGTACCTAAAGTTCCAGCAAGAAAAAGTCGAGGTCAGATGCAGCAATATAACTCAGGCGTACCTTTCGACTGGATAGCTATCAACGTGGCAGTCCCTTTTCTAGTCAGCAGTGCCGGAAACCGATATGTTCTCGTGGTGATGGACTATATTTTGCCAGTCGCTCTATGTGTACGACTTTCATTTTTGATCGGGGGCTGTTAGTTTTCTGTATTCTGTACACGACATCATTTAACCGTTTAATTATTTTGTATGGTCCATCCCAGCTGGTTTGTAGCTTGGGGGATAATCACTTCTTCCGCTTTGGGTTGTATAGTAGAACCAATTGTCCCTTATGAAAGCCCTCTGTGTTGTCTGCACGATCATATCTGGCTTTCATCCTATCGCTGACCATTCTTATTCGGGATCGAACAAAATGATGAAGTTCATTTAGGCTTTCTCTTTCTCAGCGTATGTGGCATACCTCTCTGTGGTGGGCTTAACTCCATGTCACCGGGCAGTTTTATCTCAAGTCAAATTACCTTGGCGGGTAATCAGGATGTTGAATCATGGACTGCAGATCGGTAGGCCAGTAGAAACCTCGGAATGTGTTCGCCCAAGTCCTTCTACTGCTCGCTAACTACTTTCCGCAAGTACTCCTCCAGGGTTCGATTAAACCGTTCTACCATTCCGTCTGGCTGCGGGTGAAGCGACGTCGTTTGAGTCTTCTTATTTTCTTATACCTCACACATTTCTTTGAATACTGCTTACTCGAAATTTCTGCCTTGATCGGAATGTAGTTCTATTGGAACCCCGTAGCGGCATACCCAATTGTTCACAAAAACATTTACTATTATGTTGGCCTCCTGATTAGGTATGGGCCATTTGCTGAAATAGCCCATCACGACCAAAATATATCGGCTTCCGACGTAACCCACAGGAAAAGGACCTGCTACGTGCATCGCTATCCGAGCGAAAGGTGCGCCCGAGTTATATTGTTGCAGCTGACCTCGAATTCTTACTGGACCTTTAGCTGCAATACACTGGGTGCAGTTTGCTATCCAACTCGTCACTGCTTGCTGCCATCTAACCCGGTGTAAACGTTGTTATAGCCTAATCTTTATCATCCCATGGAATCCTCCTTCGGTCTGCGTTAGCCGGATATCAAGGATGGATTCCTTCTTCTCAGTTTTCACGCAATACTTGCACTCCAAATTACAAGGTTGGCGTAAAAGAGCGTCAGCATTCCCATGGTTTATGTCGAGATTTCACATTTCGCCAACTCATTACCTGTTGCCCCATATTCAAATTGATACCATAAGCGATCATTAAATCGCCAAAATAACCTCGTCCACAATATTGGTAACAATAAAGACGTGGTTTACACTAATGTTGGCTATAGTCACTTTGGCATTAGTTTTTCCGAGGACGGTGGCAAACGCTCCAGTACCTGTCCGAAGTCTAACATTGCTAAGTGCCACACACTTTCCCTTCACTATATCTGGTCTGATCTGAATACAGCGGCGAAAAATGCAGGTGGTCTCTCAGGGAGACAGTACGAGTTTAGAGCGGACAGATCGACGATAGGAGCCATAAACGAAGTACTGACTAGCGTGAAGGCTGACCAAAGCGGAAGCCGTTAGGTTAGATGTCCGGAATGCGTTCAACAGCCTCCGGTGAGTTGACGTACTTGAAGCACTGAGAATAAAGTTCACTGTTCCCAGCTACCTGATGCAGATTATGCGGACCTACTTACGAGATCGTGAGCTCATTTACGATACAAGCTAAGGATGAAAAAGAAAAAATGTTACATCTGGTGCAGCGCAAGGATCAATATTTGGCCCTGACCTATGAAACATGACATATGATGGTATCTTTCACATTGAGATGCCAGATGGCGCACATATTGTTGGATATGCCGACGACGTTGTGGCCATAATTGTGGCTCGGAATGTCGAAGAGGCTAAACGGAAGGTCAACCAGGTTATAATAAGAACGAAGTCATGGCTCGAGGACAGAGGACTCAAACTCGCAACGGAGTTGATAATTCTTACGGAAAGTGATCAACTACATTGGAATCCGACTGGATCCTCGACTAACATTCTGGGCTCAGATACGATACGCTTCAACCAAGGCAGCTTGTGGCCAATATTGGTGATCCTATACAGAGCAGATGCAGATTGATGATGGCAATAACGGACTCTATATTGCTTTACGGCAGTAAGGTCTGGGCAGAAGCATTGAATGTCGAATGTAGAAGGAAAATTTTAACATCGGTATAACGAACCGCTACACCTAGAGTGTCATCGGCGTACAGGACTGTACCTAAGTCAGCAGTACTGGTAATTAGTGGTGTAATACCTATAGATCTAAAGGCAAGCGAGCGGGTGGCTAAAAACGTGCACGGAGAAACAGTAAATGTCGATGACGCCAGAAAGGGAACCATACAACAATGTCAAGAGAAATGGAACACTGAGACGTGCGGTAGATGGACGGCAAAACCTCTTCCAGATATTACTCGGTGGATGGAGAGGAAATTTGATGAGGTTAACTACTACCTGACACAACTGTTATCTGGACACGGCTATTTTTGTAAGTACCTGCTTAAAATGAGGAAAATGATGCGACCAAATTGCATCTATGATGATGCGCCGATTGATGATGCTGAACACACTTTCTTTCACTGTGAGAGATGGAGATTGGAAAGAAGGAAACTTGAGGCTAAAGTCGGCACCTGTACTGTCGGAAATTTCTGCGTTGTGATTCTGAACAGCGAAAAAAATTGGAACTTCAGTACGCTGAAGTCGTACTGAAAGCGAAGAAAATTGACTTAGATGGTGGAAACAGAGTGGATGTTTAAACATCTTCTCGAGTTTTGCTGTGCAAGCCGGACAGGGCGAAATGAGGGGGAGATTTAGTGGGTGCGAGCCCCACACACGGGTGACGACTACCCCTATGGTGCGGTTAGGTACATTTACTCTTTCTCAGCGTAAAAAAAACATTGAAACTGTGGGGCCCTTGCTTGTGGGAGCCAGCAGTTGTCCCTCAGCGCTAGCCCGTTTTAGTTTAACGGTTGGGTAGTTCGTCCATTTCCATATTCCTTGATGGTGAGCCGGATCTTGATCTTTAGCGTGGCGCTTTGTACTTCCTTTCGAAATGACCGCCCCCTTTCCACAATTAAAAGATTTGTGTTTGGCCTTCTGCCAATTTTCCTCCAAAACTTGCTACATCATTTCTTTAAAATTATTTAAAGGTATCCCACTTCCGCCACGACTTCCACTTTTCGCAGTTTGCTAACTTGTGGTCGAGAAATCGTACTAGATGCACCGCCTTTGGAGTTCACTCTTCGTGTCCGTTGTTGGCAGCTCTAGCTTACCCAACTCTAGTCTAAGCCGTTCCACACTTTGTTGGGAGAATTTCATTTCATTTATTTATTTATCATTTTTATTTCTTTTATTTTTGAATTTTGCAATCCCATTTCTGACACGAATTGTTACGTGGTTACCTTTTTAAAAACCTTCAAAATATGAGTAAATATAATATAAATAAAAATAACTTTGTGTTTGGTTTATATTAAATTCTTTATTGCGCGCATATTATTTTTTTGTACCACTGTTTCAACTTGATCATACAACACTTGTTTCTTAGACCTGTGCAGCAGCGATCTCCAAACCACGACTGTTCTTTTTACACACGTCTTCTTACTTTTTATAGGCCTATATAAATAGCCTGACGAACGTTCTTTAAGTAGAATGTTCCTGTTTTTGCTTTGTTGAGAACTCTATCGCCCCTTCATTACTGTTTTTTTATTGTTAGTCTGTGAAAGTCTGACTGAAAAAGTACTTTTTTGCATCAAATGTAATCGGTTATTACAACCTTTCAGTTGTGAATTTGATGTCTATGTTGTACTTCATACTCATTGCAACCTGTACTTATAAATCAATGTTGTACTGAGTACGAATGAATCACAGTAGTTGAATTTCAATACTCAAAATTTCATAAGTACTTATGAGTAGTGAAAAAATGATTTGTTGCTGATCTCTGATCCGAATGTCATATATTCTAAAAACTCAACAATTTCACACCTATTTTGACAGGCGAGCAAATGCTTTCCGAATTTGTTGGTTTAAGTGATAGAGGAACAAAAGCTCAGAAAGACGATTTGTAAGCAGTGTGTAGTTGCAAACCTATTTGCATCAAAATCTCTTTGTGGATTATAATAAAAGGACTTTTAAATTAATTTATCTAGTCCAAATGTATACATACATAATTGGTCACTACAACGCAGTCAGGGTTATGGACCTAGTTTCACATACCTTTTTCTTTTCATGGCAGTTTTATTTACTCTCACAGTTTTTGCTAGAAATCCGCTGAGAGGAAAGTTGCCCAAGAAATATTTTTATATTTTCATTTTGATGTCTGACATATTGGTAATTATAACCCTTTAATGATTATGTGATTATGACCTAATTTCTCACATTGCTTTTGTTGTGTGAGTGACTTTTATATATGAGTGGCAGGACTTAGCTTTTACAGTCGACAAGTCATGGTAATTTTATTTACTCAGAGTTTTTGTCACAAGGAAGTCGCCTGAGAAATATTTTTTCATATCTCCTTTTGATGGGGATGTCTGACACGGGGTTTACACCGTAGGCTCACATCTTTTAAGCCCACACACTGCCTACTAGACTATAAATTCATTTACATTTAATACACTTACGGCACGGAACAGAAAAACTAATGGCTTATTCATGTTCTTCACATACTATACAAAAACATTCGGAACGTATCAAAACATAACAGTCCCGTTAAGTCAATCGTCCATAGAACGTAATATATGTAACATACATCATATAAAAATCAATGTAATTGCTTACAAACGTTTTCATTGCTTTTCGTGTTCTGAAAACGAATGTTCTGTGGACGTTTGGCTAACCGCGACTAAAGCCTCATTCCACCTATAACATTCTATAGAACATTAACGCTAATGCGATAATAGTTGAAAAACGCAAGACAGAAAATATGTAATAATAAAAAGTACTGAAATCGTCGCGGCGGTATTGCGGTATTTTTTAAATGAAAAAGTACCAAAGTACTGAATTTTTCATCACTGTTGTTAGTTGTCCATCTCCATTTCTCATACAAATGTTGTTCGTTTACTTGTAACAAGTTCGATATATTTGTTAATGTAGCTTTTTTATCGTTTCAATGTTATAGTGTTTTCACACTAAAACTTAAAACCTGATTTTAGCATTAAATTCATATCAGCTTATTTTGCGTTCACACTGCAAGTTTTCTTAAATCTGGTTTTAAATTCACGACATTTATGACTGCGCAACAGCTGTTTTTTCAGTTGATTTTGCGGTCACACTATAGATTGTTTGAAATTTGGTTTTAACATTCATGACATTTATGACTGTGCAACCGCAGGTTTTATTTTGTTTTTTTATTCAGCTGTTTGCAACATTTGTCTGTTGGTAGCTCTGATTTAGTATATCAAAAACAAGGTTGTATTTCATAAAACACAATAATTTTGTATGGTAAAATCAGGTTTTATTTATGGTTTTAACGTAAAAACCAACTTTTGAGTTCAAACCACTCAGTGTGAAAACACTATCAAACGAAATTACACTGTTTCCATTTTCGTATGATGACCTTCAAAACTTGCACGTCATCACCACATTAAAAAGGAGTTATTTAAATATTTTAATACTTCATTTTATATTTTAATTTCATGTATATATTGCTTCAACAATAATATTAATATTTTTCATCATTATTATTGTTGTTGTTTGTCTTGTATATATTTGTATATATTTAATGACAGAAAAACAGAACAAAAAGTCTTCTTTCACGTACCTTATCTACCTAGGGTTAACTACAACCCTTTATATATTGACTGCATTTATTTCTTCCCTGAACGGTTGGTTGTAGACCAATAAGTGAAATCTTTAAACAATGTTTACGAGCAACTTCATAATAATGCGTCATGATTCCACACCTGGACATTATCGAAATCTATACTTGTTCACGACCAAAGTAAGCAACGACGATCGCGTACGTTGTTGAGTCGATACCTGGCCACCTCAAGGGCTATGGCCGAATCGACAATCCTCTCCACTTGTGGGAATCAAATGAAAACTGAACCTTAAACTCATAACAATAAGCCCAACTCTCAAGGTCTCCATAAGAAGGACTTAACGTGAAAGGATATAAATTCTACTGAACTGGAGGATAATGATGATAACTTTGCTGCCAAAGGTCCTCCATCCTCGGCCAAAGTAGGAGTGAATTATAATGGGAACGCAAAAATGCCTAGCCAGAAAAGGATAAATATCAAAGTTTTGGCTATCGAAAATCATAATATGGTCATAGAACTCATCAAAATATCTACCTAAGCTTACCGGTTAACATTTGGCATGTGACCAAAACTCCTTTGACTGCTTTTCTTCTTCGACTATTTTATGATCGAAGCCATCATTGCGGTCCAAGAACCTTGTGCCCAATCACGCTTACGGACTCAATTCAAAGGGGCTCTCGTTCCTCCTCGCGTTGACATGTTGCTATACACCGTTTTCTTCTCCACTCAACTCTGATTGGTTCATTGATGAAAGTCAGAAAAGAGTCATTAACAGCATTATGAGGCCAATATCGATTTCATCCTTCAAAACTGGGGGACAATCGAAATGCACTACGAATTATCTCAGACGTATTAGTTTAACCTCATTCGGTTTAAATGTTGCAAGTATAACAGATTTCGAGATAAGATCCAACCACTTTACGACGATAGCTTGAAATTTTTAATACGCCCACACTGGAGGCAGCTCACAGAGACTGTGCTTAGGTCCTTGATGGGGAACTTTGAGAGAGCTCTGGCATACCAACTTTAATCACTGCCAGTTTTTATAGACGGAGAGAATGAATTCAGCAATGTTTATTCGAAAGATGTTGTTATAAGCGCAGAGTTGCGAATATCGTTACTTAACTTTTAATGAAAAGAATAATTAATATATTTCTAGGCGAAGTTTATATGGCAAAGGAAGTGAATAGGGGCACAACACGGGGTGATGTTCTCTAACACTTACTATGCAATATCGTAGAAAAGGACTTGTTAGTATAACTGAAGCGAAGTGATTTTAAGAACTATGGTTATGACGCGTAATAGTCTTGTTTTCTTGCGGACGTTAGGAGTCCAATTGTAATGGTTGGGATGCTATTCGAATATATACATATGCCCGTTAATAAACTAGATCATAAAACTCGTAAGGAATGGAAACAATCTTTAAAAGCTTTTACTAAAGTTTTACCCATTACTACGCGTCTTGAATTTTTAGAAACATCTTTCAGAACTTTAGAAACAGTTAATGATTATCTAAAATCTAGAAATTTATATCAAATAAAAAACAAAACGTAATGTTCATGTGACTGCAAATAATAATGATTCAAAATGCCCTTGTTATGTTCTCTGAGAATAAACGCACCTTTTAAGTGAACACAGGATTTGTAGAAATTGTTTAAATATCAGACACTTTAGCGTCAACTGTCGTTCAAAATCAAATTGACAAATTTGCAGGCAGAAGCACCACACCACTGTGCATAAGAAATACAAAAAAGTAAATCGTGCTGATAATAATTCATCTGACAGGTCATTGAAAACTTAGTATGTGTGTAATCGTTAGAACACCCAGCGGTCTTTTTCATTTAAGATCAATTCTTGATCAATGCGCTCAAGCTTAATTTATTATTCAAAATGCTGCTGGAACTCTAAAATTACAAAGTATTAAGACTCATGCTCAAATAAGCGGTGTTTATCGAATGGATTATATGACCACAAACAAGTTCAAATTGGTTTGTCTTCAAATTTTAAGATGGTCTGTCGGACTTTTGTTTTATCTAAAATCATAGCGTATCAATGGATTTGAAAATGTTATCAAGTTTAAAGTTTAGAAGTCGTAGGTAGTGTGTTGGCTTATTAGACGTAAAAGCCAAGGTTCGAGTCCCAGGCCAGACATCAAAACAAAATACAAAAATTATTTTTTCGGCGATTTCCTCTCAGAACATTTCTGGCAAAAACTCTGAGAGTAAATAAAATTGCCATGAAAAGTTTCTCATAAAATCTGTCGCTCGGAGTCGACTTTAAACTGTAGGTCCCGCTACTCATGTATAATATTACACACACAACATAAGTGGTGTGAGAAACTAAGTCAATAATTCGGACTGATATGTTCTAATGACGAATTATGCATGTATGTATGGTTATGAAACTAGGATTAATCTGCATATTCTGGTATGAAGCATTTAAACTCTCATCGTGTGTAGTAAGTGTTAATCTCCCTAGCAATAAATGGGAGCATGCAATATTATTAGACTTTGCTTGCACTCACGGGCCACTATCCTCTTGATATGCACGCTGAAACACTAGGTACACCGGCAAATGACTTCCAAAATAGCTTAGGTTCGAGGAGGAAGAACACAGTGCACTTTTCTTATTATATTTTCGCAACTCATTACCCAGTTACATTAGTTAACCTTTGGACTGCTTTTTAGGGTATTACCCAATGAGTCCGTAGTTTTGAAGATAATCCCATTTTCGTTTGTGTGTTGCAATTGCGGTTATATACAAAGTCAAAGAGGCTAGAAAGGAAAGTGTACGACATCAACTTAGAAGAGCCATAAAAAAGAGCAAGAAAGTGTCATTTAAGCAGAGATACCAAGACGCTGATAACAATCTTTTAGAACGGTGTAAAAAATTAAACAACCTAAAAAAACAACCTAGACTGGGATGTGAAATTTTGTTTCTAGATATTATTGGCACATTATTCTATCGTCAACCCTTTAAGTAGGGAGTCGGGAGATATATGCTATTCAGCATAGGCCTGTAGTCAATATATTCGTGTGGAGTCCAGTAGTATCTTTATGGCGTATCTGGATCAAAGTAGTATGCTTATGGCGTTTCTCGATCAATTTTTCCATACAAATTTGGGAGCATGCTCATAGTTTTTTGTATGGGTTTTCGGGGGCAATTTTTCCATACAAATTTGGGAGCATGCATAGCTGGGGTTATGAATTGATTTGGTAAATGAATTGTGTACGATCGGTCTATAGGTTTGTAACATGTATTGTGAAAATGCAATGCCTTTTTAATGTGTGTTGTTGTTTTTTCTCCTATATGAATATTTAATTTTAAACTGATAAGAAATGTACAGCTGTGTCTGCGTTTTTTTTAATAAGTATATGTTTTAATGTAAACAAATTTAAAAACGTTTCATATTACAGCTTTAATTTTAAGTATAAAAAATTTTGGATGTAGTTTTGTTTACTTATTTTTTTATATTATTTAATGTTGAAGAAATAGAAATATAGTTATACGTGTTGTAGTTTTTGTTTTAATTATTGTTGTTTAGATAGAAGTTCTTTATTTTACTGGGGATGTGCGTGTGTGTTAAAATTTGGGAGCATGTATAGCTGTAAAGGAATTAAATCATTGCAGAATTGTATGTGATCGACCTATTGTATACCTATACGCTTTGCATATAGGAGTGAAAAAAATTGTTTTTTGTTTTGATCGCATGATCACGTTGCAGGTGTGAAGCAAAAGTATTAAAAACGCCTCAGAATTACCTTCACCTTCAGAACCCCCACTGTTGTTAACTGAAATTTTGAAATGGTACTGAATTTTAACTGAAAAAGTACTTTTTTGCATTAAAAGTATATTTTTTGCATTAAAAGTATTTTTTTGCATTAAAAAGTATTTTTTTGCATCAAAAAGTATTTTTTTGCATTAAAAAGTCCTTTTATCATCAAAAAGTACTTTTTCATCAAATAGTACTTTTTTGCATCAAAAAGTACTTTTATGCATTTAAAAGTCCTTTTTTCATCAAAAAGTACTTTTTGCATCAAAAAGTACTTTTTTGCATCAAAAAGTACTTTTTTACATCAAAAAGTACGTTTTTGCACCAAAAGTACTTTTTTACATCAAAAAGTACGTTTTTGCATCAAAAAGTACTTTTTTACATCAAAAAGTACGTTTTTGCATCAAATAGTACCTTTGTAAAATATACATACGATGCACCCTTCAATCAGATTTACGACCTAATCACACCACTTATTTTGTTTGCTAATGCATTAATAGTTGAAAAGCCCAAGACATAAAATATGTAATAATAAAAAAGTATTGTAAGCATAGCCCAAGACATAAAATATGTAATAACAAAAAAGGATTGTAAGCATAGAAGAGGTACTGCAGTATTTCTTAAATGAATTAGTACTGAAAAAAGTTCAAAAGTACTAAATTTTTCAACTCTAACAAAAGTACTGAAGTTTTCAACACTGACTTGTATATTAAAAAAAAAAAATTTTGCTATAAATAACGATAGATGTTAGTTAACAGAAATATTCCTGTTTAAGAAAATCTATTATGTAAGTTGTTAAAAAAAATAAAAATAAAAAAAAAAAATATAAGAAACGGCTGGCGGTTTTATTTGTCAATTTTGCAGAAAAGTCTTCACTCTGAATATAAATTTAAGAAGGCATATTAGATTATATCATGATGGACCATCCACATCATATAAATATAAAACTTGTAATAAATATTTTTCAAATCATGCGGAATGGCATCGTCACTCACATTCTCACGCAGAAGATAACAAAAACAGTGAAATTAGTGTTTATTGTGAGTATTGTGCAAATATATTCCAGAAACAAATTGGTGTTATCATAAAAATAGAAATAAACACAAGTTAAATATTATAATAATTGTTTATGTTTTTACATATTTAAATAATGAATTTCTCTTTATTTGACTTCATTTGACCTTTAAATTATTTGTACTTCAGTAACATTCCTTTTTTAAATAGCCAACAACATCACTTTATCTAAATTTGTTATTTATTAAATTACAGTAAAATATTGTCTTTCGATCGTTGAAAACAACATCACGCCACTTTTATTTACTTCCTATTTACTTATAAGTTCTCCTTATTTTATCCTTCTCTTGACCTTCCTCTAGATCGTAACCTTAATTTCACCTTTCTTCTATTTCTTTCTTTCTTTCTTTCATTATGGTTTTAATTTTAATTTATATCATAATATTTGTTATTGTTTAACGGTTAGTTTTAAGATATAGAATTAATATAAATACTGGTAATAAGAATAATGAGAGACTCAGTCTTAGACAACACTTCATGAAGTGCATATTATAATATAATAAAAATACAATTTAAAAAATATAAATATTTAAGTTGTTTCTTTTTTATAAAGTGTTAATACTTTATTAATTTAACTGGCGACGAGGATGGGATATGTTTTGTAAAAACATATCCAGTGATAAAGTGTTGAATTTTTTTTTAACCAATACGAACCCAAATTAAAATTAAATAAGTGAAAAAAAAACTACAAAAAAGTAACAAACAAATATTATTATTAATAAGCAATGGTACCTTAAAATTATTAAATAAATATAAATAATTTTTTACTTAAAACATAAACATAAAAACAGAAAAAAAAGGAACTAAACAAGAAAAAAATATATAATTTCGTATAAGGAAAAATATACTTAAATGAAACACAAAATATTAAATAAATGAAAATCATATATGAACATAATGTAAAGTGAACGTTATAAATGTGAATAACAGAAAAAAACTGTTTAAATTATGAATATAACAATATTTATATATATATATATGTAACAAAAAAAAATAAATAAATAGAAAAAAAAAAAAAAAACAATTAAATCCAAACAAGAAAACAATCTATGTTTAAATAATAATTAAATATATTTAAAATTAAAACTAACAGAGGAGACTGTGAAAAAAAATATATATATAAATAAAACATAAAAAAGGAAAAACATTTACATAATTTGTGACTTGAAAAAGAAATTTAAAAAATAAAAAAAAAAAAAAAAAATTTATACTAATTCCAATTAAAACAAAAAGTTTAAATGCAAGTTTAGACTGCAATAAAAAACACGAAAAAAAAAAAAAAAATTTTTTTAATTGCAATAAATATTTCGAAAATAAAAAAGACACCAAATCGAAAAAAATTAAATAATCAGGATCATGGCGTTAACATTGGCGGAAAGTCTTCATGAAGCCAGAAGTCTGCCAGCTTTTAATGGAAGCAGCGACTATACATTATCAAATTACTTGAGGGACGTAAGAACTGTGCTACAGCTGACGCCAGTGGAGCATCAGGAAACTATTAAAGCTGTTTTAAGCAATAGGCTGCAAGGTAAGGCGTTGAAGGCAGCAGAGGCATTAGTAAATCCCACATGGGATGATATAATTGGAAAATTAAAGGAAGAATTCGGGGTAAGAAGAAGCTTTTTTAATCTAAGAACTGATGCGTTTAATGTAGAGGCTAGGGATATTGAAGAGTTGCATTTAAAATTAAATAATATTTTATGTTTAATGAATAGAAAATATAATTTAGAACCAGATTCTTCATATTCTCCAGATAATAATGAATTATTAATTTTTGACATATGTATATGCAAATTATTTGCCTATTAATATAAAAACTTTATTAATTCAAAATAATATTAAATCCATAAGTAAGTCATACTCTTTTTGTTTAGAAAATAATTTTTTTAAAGATATTGAATTAATTAATCCTAGAAAAACGACTAGTTTTCCAAATAATAGTTATAAAAATATGGATAATAATTTTAATTACAAGAATAATTTTCAACCTGTGAAATATTCAAGGGGAAATTTTACTCAGAATAGAACAAACAATTATGACAATAGTAACAGGAATTTTAGAGATAATGAAGACCATTCGTACAATAGTAACAGAAGGCAGCAGAATTCAGTTTTTAATCATGGGAATTTCGGACAAAATAATTACAGGGGAAATCAGGAGCCTATGGAAGTAGACACAATTAATGCAGCGGGAAATTTTCATGTACGGCATCACTACCAATAATAGTATTGTCAATTAATAATAGAAAAACCAGGTGTTTGATCGATAGTGGTGCTGCAACTACCCTTGGAGACTATGATTTTTTTTCTAGAATAGGAATTAGAAGAAAGTTGCAGGAACCATTGTTACTGAACATTTTAGTTGGCAATAATGTTATTACGGAGGAAGTTATAGTTAATGTGCCCAAGGAGTTCAAGGGGAATGTTAGCACAATGTCCATTAAACTTACGAATTTTACGAATAAAAATTTTGATTGCATAATCGGAATAAACATTTTGATCCATTTGGAGCGATGATCGATTTTGGAAGTAATTCATTTTTTATAAATGGCACTAAAATATCAATTTTTGAGAACGATTTAAATATTTCTTATGAAGATATAAACTATTTGGAAAAATTTTAAATTGATAAACTTAAGGATTTGATACCACCCAATATAAATGAAGAAGATGAAAAATTACTGGTAAAGTTTTTATATAGATATAAGAAGACATTTTATATTGAAGGTCAGAAATTAACCACCACATCTTGTGTGGAGCATAAGATAATAACAACATCAGATAAACCGATTTACATTAAAAACTATAGACATCCTCAAATTTTAGAAGAGGAAATAGAAAGACAAATTAACGATATGTTAGAGCAAAATATAATTCGGCCGAGTAAATCACCATACAATTTTCCCCTATGGATAGTGAAGAAAAAGTCCAATGATTTGGAGGAACAAAAATACAGATTAGTTATAGATTTTAGGAAATTAAATGAGGTGACAGTGGATGATAAATTTCCGCTGCCTAATATAGAATCATTATTTGATAAACTAGGAAGAGCGCAATACTTTTCGTCGTTAGATCTTGCGAAAGGATTTCATCAAGTTTTAATGAATGAAAATGATATAGAGAAGACGGCATTTTCTACTTCAAAAGGACATTTTGAGTTTATTCGAATGCCATTTGGCTTAAAGAATGCCCCTGCCACATTCCAAAGAATGCTTAATTATGTTCTGGCTGATTATATTAATAAAATTTGTATTATTTATATGGATGACATATTAGTCTTTTCCACTTCTCTTACTGAACATTTTGAAAGTTTAAGGAAAATATTTGATAGGCTAAATGAATACAACTTAAAGGTACAAATAGATAAATGTAAATTTTTATCTAGAGAAACAGATTTTCTTAGTCATATTATAACAAATAGGGGTATAAAACCAAATCCGGAAAAAATTAGTGCAATACAAAGTTTACAGTTGCCGAAAAATGTAAGAGAAATTAAATCCTTTTTAGGTTTAACCGGATATTACCGGAAATTTATTAAAGGTTATTCGTTTTTGGCTAGCCCTATAATTAAATATTTGAAAAAGGACAGTAAAATTGATATTAATGATAGAGAATATATTGAGGCATTTCAAAAGTTGAAGAAAATTTTGATAAATTCACCTTTATTATGTTACCCTAATTTTAATAAACGATTTGTGTTAACTACTGATGCGAGTAATCTGGCCATTGGTGCAGTGTTAAGCCAAGAGGGCAAACCTGGAAGTTACGCCAGCATCACGCCACTTTTATTTACTTCCTATTTACTTATAAGTTCTCCTTATTTTATCCTTCTCTTGACCTTCCTCTAGATCGTAACCTTAATTTCACCTTTCTTCTATTTCTTTCTTTCATTATGGTTTTAATTTTAATTTATCATAATATTTGTTATTGTTTAACGGTTAGTTTTAAGATATAGAATTAATATAAATACTGGTAATAAGAATAATGAGAGACTCAGTTTTAGACAACACTTCATGAAGTGCATATTATAATATAATAAAAATACAATTTAAAAAATATAAATATTTAAGTTGTTTCTTTTTTATAAAGTGTTAATACTTTATTAATTTAACTCAGAAACTTAAATGTATTGAGAAATCCGACAATGGTTTGGATGTTGATGGTATTAAATGCATAAAATCATCATTTAATAATAGAATTATCACATATTTAGTTGAAAACAATAACAAAAATAATTTATAGCTGAAAACTTTTTAACGGAAATCAGAGACAAAATAATTAAATTATTAAGTGATGTGATTAAAAAATATGAAAGCATAAAATTTAATTTTGTGAATATATGTTAATAAAGGGTGATGAAGACAATTGTATGATTGAAATAAAGTCTCATCAGACTAAAATGAATATTCTTAGTATATATTCAACCAGTGATGACATTCTTAATACTTACAACTAGCAATGTGATGTTATAATTAAAAAGATGAGTGAATTTCAGGAATTAAAAAGATGAGTGACAGCGGTTGGGCATTAATTGAAATATCACGTCTTGAGATAAAAATTAATCAATATAAGTGTATAAAAGCTTCTCAATACATCCCCCTACCACCGGAAATACAGCGAAAGTTTTCAGGCATTAATGTTTAAAATAATGATGAGTATTGTTTCAAATGGGCAATAATATCAGCATTATATCCAATCGAAGTCCATTTAAATTGAATGACGTCCTATAATGTTGTTAACATAGAAGATGAAAACGTAAGACTGGAAAACAACATTGAAATAAATTTTACGAGCTTGAACTTTCCGCTTCCAGTTAATCAGATAAAAGTATTTGAGACAAACAATCCTGAATTGAGTGTTAATGTGTTTGCATTAGATAATGACAATAAGATAGTCGGTCCATATTATTTTTTCCAACAGGAAAAATCTAAACACATAAACTTGCTGCTATTGGAAAATGGTGAAAAACTCCATTATGTATGGATTAAAAATATATCAAGGTAAATATAAAGAATGAAATATATATAGACGCTTAAAAACTTGTACTAATCAATTTTTTCCTTTATATTTACAGATTAATTAAAAGTCAACTAACAAATCATCAACCTAAGATACATACATGTGTATGTAATACATGTTTAATACATTTCCATAATGAGTCATCTTTATAAAATCATAAGAAAGAATGCAATAAGATGGTAACTAAAATGCCTAGTATAGAAAACAGTATGCTTAGTTATAAAAATTTTTAAAAACAATTGTAAGTACCTTTTGTTGTATATACTGATTTTAAATGGATTCTAGAATCAATTAATGTACAAAATTCAACAAATGTTAAATCAATACAAAAGCATATTCCATTTGCTTATAGTTATTATATTAAATGTTCACATAATTCAGATTTAAATATTTTAAAATTTACAATGGTAATAATACACCGCAACATATGATCGTTAGTATACTTACACAGAGTTCAAGGTAGGCAATCGTATTGTTCAGTTGATGAGATTTCAAATTGTTATGAAGTTCCATTATATTTTCTTCTTTTAAAGACTTTTGTAGATTCAAAAGATCCTTCATATATTTATTTCTGAATCCGGATTTGTAGGTAGTAATGCAAGATGATGTATAGGACGTTTGAACATTCCTGAGGCAGTTTTTATTTCTGCAACTCTTGCTGCACCGTCCTCACCAGTATAAACCTTAACAATTCTTCCCAATGGCCATTTCATAACGGGTGTACTATCTCCCTTGATAATAAACATGTCCCCAATTTTGAGGTTGTTAAACTTTTTTTGCCATTTACCTCGTTGTTGTAGTTCGTTTAAGTATGCCGTGCACCATCTGTTCTAAAAAGACTGCTTAAGATGGGATATCAATTTCCAATGGAATAGAGTTGTATATTTTGCACTTTTGCCTTGCTGTCTACTTGAGATGTGAGAGCTTCACCAATAAGGAAATGACCTGGTGTTAACGCTTTAAGATCATTTGGGTCATTTGTAATGGGCGTTATAGGGCGAGAGATTAATATAGCCTCAATTTCCACTATGATTGTCTCCAATTCTTCTTAAGTTAAAGATGCATTTGCACGCTCCGGACCAAAAGATGCTTTGCCGATTTTAATTTCCAAAAAGCCTCCAAAATGTGGTGCTCTGGGTGGAATAAAATTAAACTGTATTCCCTTTAAGCTAGAAGCGGAAATAATTGACTATTGCGCCTTAATGAAATAAATGCTATCAGATAGCTCTATTAGCTGATTTTTTTTCTCCAAAAAATTGGTGGCATTATCACAATAAATATTTTGGCATCGTCCCCGACGGCCAATAAATCGTTTTAGGGCACCAACAAAAGCGTCTGTTGATAAATCCGATACCAATTCAAGATGGAACTGCCTTTGTAGAAAAACAGCAGAATACAGCCATATATGCTTTTGTTGGTCGTTTGCCTCTAATCCAGTAATGAATCCAAAAGGGTCCACAATAATCTACACCAGTGTTGATAAACGGTCGCGCTGGTGTAACGCTAGTATGAGGTAGATTGCCAATAATTTGTTGGCATAATTGTGGTCGTGCCTTGATATATCTTATGCATTTTTGGACTACGAACCGTGCCATTATTTTCCCTTTTATTGGCCATAATCTTTGTCTAATTATATTCAAGAGTGCTTGGGGTCCACACTGGTTATTTTCTTCATGAATCATCGTAAATAAAAGTTTCGTTAGGGGATCATTGTATGGAATCAACATTGGGTGTTTTGCATCATACGATAATAGTGATGCTTCCAGCCGTCCTCCTACTCGTAGTATGTGTGCATCATCTAAGTATGGAGACAGGCTGATGATAGAGTTTTTCTTGTCGACTTCCTTATTTTCTCGAAGTTGGCTTATTTCCGAAGAAAAGTCGGAACGTTAAATAGTTTTGATGATTAAGTATAAGGCATCGTCGAGCTCAAGGGGAATTAATGGCTTAGACTTTGGACGATCTTCGTTTTTCATTCCGGTGTTTCTCATGAATCTAAGAATGTACCCTACGATCTTGTGTGGGATGTTATAAATGAAGTCATCGGTGGAGGTAGTGGCTGCTGAGGTTACAGTTGTTTGTAGGTGGCCATATTTCTTTTCTTCCATGCAGAACTAAGGGGTCATAGAACCATAAAGTACATTTAGAGAGTTTTGTTGCTGGTAGCCCATTGGGAAGTAAATCTGCCGGATTGTCCTTGGATCTGAAATGGTGCCATTGTTCAGGCAATGTCAATGACTGGATTTTTGAGACTCGATTAGCTACAAAAGTACGATAGAGCGAGGATTGGGTGTTAATCCAAGACAGTACTATTTCGGAGTCTGTCCATAAATATACAGCTTGATTTTTAGTCTGAAGATCAGTTTTGACTCTGTGCACAAGTTAGGCAGCCGTAACGGCAACACATAATTCTAAACGAGGCAGAGTCTGTTGTTTAAGGGGTGCAACGCGTGTCTTGGAGCATTGTAATTGTACAATTATTCTTCCATCCTTTAGAGTTGCGCGGATGTAAGCAACATAGGCCTTTTCAGAAGCATCTGCGAATATATGCAGTTGTGTTTGAGCCGGGATTTTTCCCTTGAAAATGTGTCGTGGTATTTTGAGATTGTTTAGGCTGTCTAACTCATTCCTGAATCTAGTCCAAGGTTCATGAAGGTCCGCAGGCAATCGTTCATCTCAGTCTAGTTTGAATTGCTACAGTTGTTGGATGAACATTTTTGCCCTGACCACTACAGGTGTTAGTAGGCCAAGAGGATCGAACAATCTTGCCAAATCTGAGGTTGCAGAACGCTTTTTGACAGTAGTTGGAGGATCAATTTTTACCTTGACGCAAAACTGGTCAGTCTTGGGTACCCATAATAATCCTAACGTTTTTATAGTATTGGTGCTGTTACTGTTGAAATCTAAGTCCACCTCTTGATCACCAAGTGGAATATTCTTTAGTAATGAAGGGTGATTTGGACACCATTTTTTCAGATTAAAGCCGTGTTTTTTTAGAATGATGATAAGTTCCTTCTGTATTTCCAATGCGATATTAAGGCTGTTGGTACCACCGAGACCATCATCTACGTAGAAATTGTGTTTCAGCATTTGTGAGCCGTATTTATAGTTTATCAAATTTTCATCTGCAATTTTTTGTAAACATTTAGTAGCAAGATAAGGTGCTGCTCGTATGCCGTATGTAACCGTATTAAGTTTATAATAATTAATAGCTGGTATTTTTGGTTATCTGGATGAATTAAAATCTGTCTATACGTCTTTTCTATGTCGGTAGTAAAGACAAATTTTGGTAATTGGAAACGTAGTAGAATTGAAAATAATTCACTTTGAAGAGTTGGCCCAGTATACGTAAGATCATTCAATGAATGACCCGAAGATGATTTTGCTGATGCATCGAAAACTACTCTGAGATTTGTTGTGGTACTATCTGGTTTCAAGACACAGTGGTGAGGAATAAAATATTTGGGATCGGATATGGTATTACATATTATCAATCTTCTCCATATGTCCCAACTGTTCGTAATCTTGCATAAATTTTATGTACTGAGTTCAAATGTCTTCCTTTTGTAAAAGTCGACGTTCCAAACCCAAGAATCTGTTGTAAGCCATTGGTTGAGAATCTCCTAACGCTTTTGGGTTTTCTCGAAACGGAAGACTGACTATAAAGCGACCACCTTAATTGATCAGTGTATGTTGAGTGAAATGAAATTCACATTGCTTTTCTGATGGTGACAGATTCTTTCCAAAGATTCTCTATAACGTCTTCTAATAAGGTGTCATCAAATACTCCACATGTAAGTGAAGATGATGGTGTTCGGGATGGATTCTTTCCAATTGCGCCGCCCACAATCGAACCTAACACCGTATTTTGTAAGGTCGGTAGGTTGTCGGCCAGATGTATTTTGCCATGTTAAACTAGAATTCTGCTCCAAGTAGCAAATATTTTTTGGAATATCCCATGTTGTAGGGTCGATGTTCTGGCTGGGTTGAGCAGGAATTATGCTTGGTAGGACATAAACATCTACATTCGCAGAGAAATTATGATCTATGGATTTCATATTGATATTAACACGATATTGAGATTTTCTTTGTATTTCACCAATGCCATCAAGACAAAGTGATGCCGCCAATGGTGAGATGGATAATTTTTGACAAAGACGTTTTGATACAATGTTAACTTGGGAACCGGAATCTAACACTGCTCTGAATTCATCGGAGGCACCATTTGAGGCTGTTATTATAACCTTTGCTATTGCTAGCAGAACGTAACCTTTCCTCCCTACAGCGTCGTTAGTTTTTGTCGATGTAGCTGCTACGACCCTGGGCGGCCCGTAGAGGTAGTGTTTGGGGATATAGTCGCGTTGGCTACAGGTTACTTTTGTTGAGTGACTAATGGCCCTTTGTCTTTTTGAAATTTGTTCCCTTTTTGTAAGTGGAGCAACGTATTGTGTTTTTTGGCACACTTTCGGCAACTACCATGATTGCATGATTTTGAAACATGGTCGTTTCCGTAGCAGTTGACACATAAGTTATGTTGTTGGACCCAACACAGTCGCTCTATTTCTGATAATTGAAGGAATTTGATACAGTAGTATAATTTATGGTCGCTATGATGGCATAACGCGCATTTGCCATTATTGTTGGATGTTATTAGTGCTGACACTGCTTTGTGTGTAGATTTTTCTTTTGTGGAATTTGCCTCCATTGATTGGAATTAACGTTCCAGAAATGATAAAAAATCTGTTATGGTAGGTATGTCTCTTGGGTTAGTTAATGACTGCATGAATCGGATATGTGTGTTCCTGTCAAGTTTTTTAATCATTAGTTGTATGAGTAACGCGTCCCATGAGGAAAGTTGCAATTCCCAAATTGTTGAATGCTAATAGACACTCTTTTGTGGTGTCATAGAATTCCGATTGGGCAGATGATGATATGGACTGCTGATTGAGTATTTTATCTACTAAATTAGCTACCAAAATTCTTTTGTTATTGTAACGCTCTTGTAACGTTTTCCAAGCCGTTATGTAATTTACTTCGGATAGGGGAAATTGACTTATTAAATGTCCGACTTCTCCTGACAAGTTGCTCTTAAGTACCACATTTTTTGAATTGCTGGAATTGATTATTTGTCTACCAATTCAGAGAATAAGTCATAAAATTGTCGCCATTTCAAATAATCGCCATCAAATTTTGGTATGGTTAATTTTGGTAAATTTAGGGCACCACTAGCATTTGTGACGGGTTCTGCAGACGTAGTTTGGGTAGTGGAATTTTGTCGCAGTCTGTCAGCTTTCACAGATAGTTTGACCAATTTTTGTTGCATAAGGTCATGTACACTATCGTATTCCTCTTGCTCTAGACCATAAGCCGATGGATTTGTTAATTGATCAAGAGCTTCATCATACAGCTGCTCAATTTAATCCCATAATCCGTTGATGGTGTTTATGTTTAAATCAAAGTACTGTAGGGGCTGATGAACTGTGTCTGTCAATCCCGTTAGAAGCCGACTGAAAGCTGTTATGCGAGCTCTCAGCCTGCGTAAAACCCCAACGCTTGTAGACTCTATTATAGGCGAATTATCTTGTTCGTTTTTTTTTTTTGATATTTTAATTTCCTCAAGTTTTTGTTTGAGGCGAGCAGTTTCAGTTTTATAAATTTTAATGTAATCAGAGACTAAGTTTCTGATTTTATCATAGTAGCCTTCTGAAAAATATTCAAATTTCATTGGATCGTCGCACACCTCTCGTATCTTGGAATCTGTTTCCTTGAATTGGTTCCATGATTCCTAAAGGCATCGTAATCGTTCCTCAAAGTAGCTAACTTTTGTTTTCCAGTCTGCCGCGTCATTTTAAAAATTTCGAACAATACCCTGTATTGTTTTTCCAGTATCTAACTGAAGATCCAGTAAACTTTTGATCGTATTCATGTTTTAATTTAAAGTTGTGAGTTGTGTGTATCTACTCGCTGTATGTAGCCCTGTGGTACTGAATTGGAGTGATGTCAGTGGACTGTTGTATCCACTTGCTATATATAGCCCTGTGCTACTGAATTGGAATTATGTGAGTGGACTGTTGTATCCACTTGCTGTATGTAGCCCTGTGATACTGAATTGTTGTTGTGAGTGGACTGTTGTATCCACTTGCTGTATGTAGCCCTGTGCTACTGAATTGTTGTTGTGAGTGGACTGTTGTATAAACTTTCTGTATGTAGCCCTGTGCTACTGAATTGTAGTTGTGGTCTTCAAAATGTGCTTGGATGAAGACTGCAGTCCGCGGAATCGCACTATTGATGAGAGTTGCTTCCCTCAAAAAAGTTGCCTGGTGATTTCCACCATAACCATAAATATTTGGTCTGTATTATATACCTAAAGGTAACAATTGGTTCTTAAAAAAATTATGTATGCTGTAGATAGTTAATAAATTAAGGCGGTATAGTGTGATCAATGGTCTGTGTCTACTGTTAATGGTATATAAGTTACACATGTCCCTCTATGTGTATTTTTTTAAACATGTAATAAAACAGGTATTGGAATGAACAGACAATACATATGACTTTGGCTGCAATAGTTTAGCAGATATATGATGTTTAGTATTTGCTTTCTGTCTAATCCTAATATCCTAATATATATTATAAATCTTTCTGTAAGTCTGTTTTTTTGTTTGTTTGTTAGCCAATCACGCCTGAACCGATTTTCTTGAAATTTGGGATATAGATCGAGCTTTTGTCGGTGCAGGTTATAGGCTATAAATCTTTTTAAAATTTTGACCAAAAGAGTAGAAAAAATGGGACAAATGGGGAAAAATGGTAATAGGTGCTTTTTTACGATTTAGCTTGGTTAAGTTTCCCAAATAGCTTTTAGAGGTATTCCGTTTCTAAAGTAGAACCAAACGGGGAAAAGAGAGTGAAAATGGGCAAATTGAGTGCAGGTTATCCTAATATATATTATAAATCTTCCTGTAAGTCTGTTTTTTTGTTAGCTAATCACGCCTGAACATCTGGACCGATTTCTTGAAATTTGTCGGTGCAGGTTATAGGCTACAAATCTTTTCAAAATTATGACCAAAACGGGAGACAAAATGGAACAAAGGGAAAAAAAATGGGTAAAAATTAATACTTTAATGCATAAATGCTGTAATTTATGTATTTTAAAGGTATTTTTTTACGATTTAGTATGGTTAAGTTTCCCAAATAGCTATTGGAGGTGTTCCGTTTCTAAAGTTGAACCAAAGGGGTCCAAAAAGGGAGAAATGGGCCAAAAACGGGCAAATTAAGTGCATACCGGATCACACCTGAACGCTTGAACCAATTTTCTTGAAATTTGGAATATTGATCGAGCTTTTATCGGTGCAGGTTATAGGCTATAAATCTTTTAAAAATTTTGAACCAAAGGGAAAAAATTGGACAAAGGCCAAAAATTAGTACTATATGCATAAATGCTGTATTTTATGGGTTTTAAAGGTATTTTTTACGATTTAGCTTGGTTAAGTTTCCCAAATAGCTATTGGAGGTGTTCTGTTTAAAAAGTTGGGCCAAAAGGGGTCCAAAGAGGGGAAAAAGGGCGAAAAACGGGCAAAATACATGCATTTATATTTAGGACTTAGAGTAGTAGAAAACTGAGTTTTTTGATAAACCGGTTTCCGAATAATTTAAAAAATTGCATTTTTTAAGAAAACAAACAAACGGTCGTACGCCGATGGCATTTTTCTTTAATTAATTACATTTTCTATATTCTAATATGAATTTACTTATTCTTTCGGGAAATTATTTTCCCGATTTATTTCTTTAGGACTTTTTCCTGTTTTTTGGTTAATTTTTTAATATTAAAGATAATGTTTTTTTCGATAAGTGATGGATAGGTATAAACCTTCCTCCTCAAAAATGTTTCAATAGGGTTTCTATTTGTGGTTGAGTGGATTGAATAGTTGTATTTGCATATTGCTCTATTCAATATGTCTTCAAAACTATAGTATTTTCTGCTTTTGAGCAGCGCAATAGTTCGGTAAGATTGGAGTGAAAACGTTACACTTGGACATTAATTTAATTAGAATATGGAGGCGTCTTAAATATTTCGATTCCATATTGATTCTCTAACATAAATATAATGGAGGATGAATTTTGAGATTTTTCATTATCAACTAACTTTTTTCGGGGATACCAAATGCTGTAAGAAGTTCCTGTAGAGGTTGCTTTATATCCTCAGCAGCTCTGGATTTTATTAATTTGACCTGAGCCTACTTTGAAAACTTATCTACGGCAATGTGGCCTAGGGATAGCTTGGATAGGAGTTGCTTTCAAGAATGGTTTTTGTGGAAACCTTTCACATTTGTTTTCCTGAAAAATTTTACATTGTTTAATATTTTTTTTAATTTTTGCATTTCTCTAAGAGATGGGCCTTATTCTCAGCTGCACTCCTATGGGCTATTGTGTTCTAATATGATTGCGGACTCTTGTACTGCTGGTTCTGTCAATTCGTTTGCTATCCTCTGAGTGAAGCGTATTTTGTATTGGTTAAAATGTAAGGGATATATAGTCTGAATCTTGCCAAGGATGTGATCTTCCGTGATAATCGCGTTTGCGACTGAAGGATTTAAATAGCAGATTAATTAGCAAATCATCCTTATATTCTGGTTCGGTGTCTGTGGTACTTTGGGAAAACTATTTTGCTCCGATATGATGAAGTTTTTAAAAGCATTAACTTTTGCGGAACGGTTGTCAACAGTTGGTTGTCTGTAAAATTCTTAACTTTGACTAAGCTATAAAGATAATTACGAAGATATTTCAGTGCCCAGATAATAGAGAGCATTTTTTTCGTTCGTCGCATAATTCTCCTCTGATTTTGAAAAGGTTATAGAAATAAATGTAATTGGTCTATCCAATAAAAGGACTGCACCCATAGTATAATTAGACGCATCCGTTATAAGTGTGAATTTCTTGTTTAAATTGGTATGAGTCAGCATTACGTCTTCAGAAATAAGGATGCTTTTGATTTTCTGAAATGTGTTGCATATTTGCCTGTTCGAGAGTCCTAAAAATGTTGCCTAAATCATTTCATGGTCTGCTTCGGATTTGTTGAATATAATTATGTCGTCTATGTACACATAGCAGCAGCGCCCTAAGTAGTCTCACAGGATATCATCCCTTTGGAAAATAGAAGGAGCGTTCTTTAGACCGAGAGGAAGTCTGGTGAATTCATACTTTCCATTGTTGACAGGGAAGGCTGCTTTTTATATCCGAATTTATTAATGGAATTTGTTGAAAACCACTCTTTAGATCGAGAACAGAGACTTATTGCGTCCTAATTGGGAAAGAACTTCGCCTTTTTATACGCACGGTACTTATAGTTAGCAAGTGCAATGCTTCTGGTACATCGACAGGCTCCTTCATGTCGAGGAGTCTTGTCGATAAACCTCTAATAAAGGTATCAACGTATTTGTGAGGACTTCCATGGCTTCTTCTTTTATTTCCATGCGCGCGATCTTATTGAGAATAAGTGTTAGGTGTGAGTATACCTCTCCAAAACACTTCTCTACTGATTTTCTACCCTGCATAAGACAAGTCATTTGGTATTCCAGTGTACTAAGGTCGCGCTCATCAGCATAATGCATGGTAAGGCATCGGGATATTGCATTTCAATTAAGAGGTGTATTGTACGATTCAAGCACCCCGTCCGCGCTCCCTACGGAGTATTTATGAGTGTTAATACTAGGCGGTCGCGGTGACATCCCCATTTGTTTGGTCTGTCATTACCTGTTGTCTTTGGTGCATTACATCCTAGTCATTAGTTCCCTAATTAATTATCTAAACCCTGGGGTGGTACAGGAGATCCTGATTGTGCCTGTGCACCAGCATTCTCTAACACCGATGGTCTTAATACGTTGTTTTGGGACATTTTAGACTTTATAACTTTGTAAAAATAAAAGTTACTACACCGATTTATTCATAATCATTAAATATTTGCTTTAAATTACACTTTGATAATATTTTAGTTGTTTGAAAATATTTACTCAAAAGTTTTACTTAATAGATAAAATATTTAGTTTTTCGTTCCTTTCTTACATAAAAAGAAATTCAAATTTCTTACTTTCAATTGCTTTAATATTATTTTAAATAGCTCAATTAAGAGCAAAATATTTTTAATACAATTACTTTCACTTTCTTAAATAGTATTAATATTTCAATAAAAATAATTAAGATTAAAATATTTTTAATATAATTACTAATATAATAATAATAAACTTATTATACATTAAGGGCAGGAACATCTCACGGCGACTTGAAGTTATCCTTTTCGACGGGCACTCAGAGTTCAACGATCGCACTCATGGTGGGTTTGTGGCTTTCTTGTATAGAAGTTATCCATTGTTGGATGCCAGTTAATAAATTGTTGGTTTATTACTTAAGAAACACAAATTTTTTAGGCTTAAAGACACACTTTATTTAGTCACGTTGCAGAAATTATATTTTCGGTGTCAGCATTGTTATGTCTTCCACACTGTGGGAAACATATTTTTTGGAGTTTTAAATGTTTACAGCTTTAACTTGTATACGTAATTTAATTTGCAAACATAACAAAAACAATAGAAACTATAACTAATACAACAACTAATATCACAGCAAATATAACAATCAATTCTATAACGAACAGAACACCAATGAATATATCACACGAGGACGAACGAAACAATACAAAGTAACAGTGAAATGCACCCATACAACAAGAGCAACATAGCAGACACCAGAAAGTAACAAATTACACATCCGAATATAATGAGATGCAAATCTTGCATCGGAGCTTAATGACTCATTCTGAACATATACTATTTTACAATAATTAATGAATTTTGCAAGGTCAACAGATTTCTTAATGTTATTGATCCTAAATACAAACCAAAGGATGTGGATATAAAGAATGCGCATTTTCACATATTTTGGAATATTTTTGAAAAACATTTCATGACGCGGGGATAAAGATAGAGGGGAAGGAAACAGAATACAAGAGCATAACAATGCGTTATTCTCATCACTTATTCTGATCAGTGTTGCCACGAAAAAAAATATTATAACCAACATTTGTGAAAAAATCACCAAATACGAAAAAATATAGCCAAAATTAACTTCATAGTTTTTTATTTTATTTTTTTCAAATTTAAATTATAATTAATACAACATAGTAAGAAAAGAAAAAAATTTAGTCTTACTAATTAATTCATTTTAAAAACAAAAGCTATTTTTATAAGAAAAACAAATAACCAAATCCGGAAATTTAGGTTAAAAATAGCTAAGAACGGCAACACTGGTTGTGATTAATAAGTAAGACGCATTTTGCACGTTGAAATTAGTTTCGAAACAAATATGAGAAACTTTTTTGCATTTACTTTTAAACTTTCTTTCGCTTTTTGACAGTTGTAACTTTGTTTGGCATTGTGATTTAGGTTCAAACACAAGACATGAATATTATATTTGTTATTATATTATATATTTATGTATTATTATTTTCGCCGAGGTCTAGTGGGTAGTGTGTTGGCTTATTAGACAAAAGGCCCGGGTTCGAATCCCAGGTCAGACATCAAAACGAAAAAATATTTCTTCGGCGACTTCCTCTCAGCAGATTTCTGGCAAAGACTCTGAGTGTAAAAAATTGCCATGAAAAGCTTCTCAAAAATCTGTCGTTCGGAGTCGACTTTAAACAGTAGGTCCCGCCACTCATGTATAAAATTAACGCACACAACATAAGTGGTGTGAGAAGCTAGGTCGTAATCCTGACTGAAGGGTTGTAATGGCCAATTATGTATGTATGTATTATTATTTTTTAATATATTTACCATATTTAAATCATATTCTTTTTAATATTTTTTATTTTTTCACCTTTTTTTAATTAATTGTTTGGCGCTAAAATTTTTCTTTTGCTAATGTTTTGATTTCAAACACAAACTAAACAAGTACTAATGATATTTTAAATAAGGGAGCTTTTTATTAGCACCGTTGACTAACTGCGAGTCATCTCTTACCCACTTTTTCTCCTAAAAAACATCATTTTTGCCTTTTGATGATATCTACGATCTAAAAATAGTTTTTAGTAATATAATTTGAAAAATCAAATTGTCTTTTTTGACCAGTTTTCTGAAAATTGCCGCGGTAGTCAAGGTGTTAACTTCTCTATGCGAAACAAAAAATAAAAGAAAATGTGAATTCAAATACAACCCTGTGTATATACGAATAAAGAACAAAGCAAATTGCTGAGTACATGAAATTCTGAAATCACCCCCGCTCGTTTTTCCCCTCTCTCCAACAAACTCAACGTGCAAAAGGCGTCTAAAGGTGCTTTTAGATTGCGCTAATATTTTGTGCAAAATTTTTTGTTTAAAGAATTAAGTGAGCTAAAACAAAATGCAGCGACGGAACTAAACCAGCTCTTTAATTGAAAATGATGAATGTGATAATTTTTTCTTTAATATTAATATTGCCAAAGAATTTGCTTTATTATTTGTTTTATCAAACATTCATTTTAATATTGCCAACGAATGTGCCTTAATTTTTTTTAATAAAAATATACTTCAAATTGACAAATATTATTTTAAAAAATAGACAACAATTCAGCTATTATTGTTGATATTGAAAGGATACGTCCCCTTCATTTATAAAGTACTGGCTGAATTCATTCTTAATTTAATTGTAAGAACGTTGTCTAATGAGAGGATGTAAAGATGAGTCAATTGCATCACTCCGTCATCTTCCTGTAGTAATGCTACCATCGGCATTATCACGATCAATCAATGAAGACGTCAAGTAAATTCTTGGGTTTCTTATCAATAGAAAATTGTGTAATGCACAACAAGCGGTGGTTATTTTTCTTGCTTTTTCGGGATTAAACTTTATTGGGGAGCGGAAAATGCGAAATCGTGCTGACAATATACCAAATACATTCTCTGCAATGCGTCGTGCTCTTGATAGGCGATAATTAAAAATGCGTTGAATACCATGCCTTTCGGGCAATGGCACAGGCTGAGGATATCATCCCTTTGGAAAATAGAAGGAGCGTTCTTTAGACCGAGAGGAAGTCTGGTGAATTCATACTTTCCATTGTTGACAGGGAAGGCTGCTTTTTATATCCGAATTTATTAATGGAATTTGTTGAAAACCACTCTTTAGATCGAGAACAGAGACTTATTGCGTCCTAATTGGGAAAGAACTTCGCCTTTTTATACGCACGGTACTTATAGTTAGCAATTTAATTTAATTGAAAATGATGAATGTGATAATTTTTTCTTTAATATTAATATTGCCAAAGAATTTGCTTTATTATTTGTTTTATCAAACATTCATTTTAATATTGCCAACGAATGTGCTTTAATTTTTTTTAATAAAAATATACTTCAAATTGACAAATATTATTTTAAAAAATAGACAACAATTCAGCTATTATTGTTGATATTGAAAGGATACGTCCCCTTCATTTATAAAGTACTGGCTGAATTCATTCTTAATTTAATTGTAAGAACGTTGTCTAATGAGAGGATGTAAAGATGAGTCAATTGCATCACTCCGTCATCTTCCTGTAGTAATGCTACCATCGGCATTATCACGATCAATCAATGAAGACGTCAAGTAAATTCTTGGGTTTCTTATCAATAGAAAATTGTGTAATGCACAACAAGCGGTGGTTATTTTTCTTGCTTTTTCGGGATTAAACTTTATTGGGGAGCGGAAAATGCGAAATCGTGCTGACAATATACCAAATACATTCTCTGCAATGCGTCGTGCTCTTGATAGGCGATAATTAAAAATGCGTTGAATACCATGTCATCATCAGTCACTAGGGCAAACGGCATGCATTTTGACCTTTCGGGCAATGGCACAGGCTGAGGAAGATGGAGAGGATTGTATTGTAGCGCATCATAGAATGTAGTTCTCCGGAAAACGCCCTCATCAGAGACTCGACCATTTGTTCCAACGTCTATGTAAATAAATTTATATGACGCATCGGCAATGCCCATGAGCACAATACTGTGTGCCTGCAAAATATCAATGTTTTTGTATAAATTTGCACAACCTTTATAATACACTTCCTGTATTCGTAGGAGCCACCATCACCAAGTGCTTGCCATCTCACGGCACCAAGGCAGTTCGGAAAATTCCATTTTTCCAGAAACTCATCTGCAACGCTTTTCCACTCCTCTTCGTTCGACGGAACCTTTTAATGAAAGAAATCGTAATTGAAACATTGCAGCATCGCACACTTCTGGCACAATTCCTGATATCGTTCATGGTGCAATCCTAAAAACATATTGCAGCGACGAGAAACTTTCCCCAGTGGCTAAATATCGCAAAGTCAGAGCCAATCTTTCAGACGCAAATATTGGTTCCCTCAAATGTGTGGTTTTCTTGGTTATAATCGACGCCACTAGATACAGCTTTATTTGAAAAACATTAACATATATTTAATGTTTATATGCTGAATATTGTAATCAAGTTACCAAGTAATCGAAGTCATTTGAACCCATGCACACGAAGTTTTTGTGAAGCGAAGGTTCTTCAGAACGTAGTTCCTTCAGAAGTTTTTGTCAACATCCTTCCATTTTACGACGCTGCACCCAAGCTCGAACCCACATTCTTCTGGATCTTCTTTTTTTCTTTTTGCTGGGTTTCTGAAACTGCTATATTTAATAATAAATCTTCAATATCACTGTCACTAAACATTTTAACTTTTCACGTTGCTTCACAAACACAATTTGATACTATTTGGCAGATGGATTCCATAAACATAACAACAACATTATTTGACAGATGTTTGCCATACACACCAGACAAATAAAATTATTAGTACAGTGTAAAGGGGTATACAAATATTTGTACCAAACATGGCTGACACAAAATCTTTTGTTATTTGTGCAAATAAAATTCAAACAAATATTAGCGCAATCTAAACGCATGCCCAAACATTACTCACAAACCATACTATTAGCCCAAACCATTATTTGTTGTGTTTGGACAAATATTAGCATAGTCTAAATGAACCTTAAGAGAGAGAAAATTTAGTAATTTACAGCCATAAAAAAGTGTTAGTGATATAAGCTATTTTGATTTTCATTTCAACAACATACATTAAGCTATCTATCTTTTGCTTAATAATTTTAGGTCAATGAAATAAAACAATTTATATTTTATTAAAATAACATAAAAGTATTCATCTTTGGCTTAAAAATTATACCATGTACAATAAATAAATAAAAATAAAAAAATAATTTTGCATTAATAGGAAAAAGCGAGGATTCCAATGCATTTAAAAAAATTACGCTATCCGACAAAATAAAAAAAAAGAAGTACCCCCAGCTAATAACATAGAATATTTTTAACATAAAATATTTTTTGAGTGTCATTCTGAAATATAACAATAAAACATCCGTTGCACATGTCTTCTTGTCGCAGTCTGATCGACAACTAAATCAAAAACCAAGGCAATTTGTTTTTGTTAAAGTACACCCGGAATGTCAAAAAAATTAAAGTTTAAACTAATTTTAAAGAACCACCAAATAAGGGCGAACGACATGGCCTATTGAGGTAATGTACCAGTTATCAATTCAAATATTGTTATCATGATGGCGATTCTATTAAACACTCAAATGTTTTTCTTACTTGATATATTAAATTATATTCAGATCTTTCAAAACATATCGTTACGAAAATCAAAACAGTGTAATATCGTTTAACATTTGTTACGGATTGATTTGATTGATTGTTAGGATTGTAATTTTTACTCCCACCCTTTTACATGGATATATGGTTGGCAATGATGCACTTTATTGCAACCCTTTTTTTATCGATGCAATTGCAACTCTTCCATTATCTTTATCCCTTTTGCTATGTATGTACTTCGTTATATTTTTTTTTCGCGCGTCCTGATCGACCAATGAGATTCTGACACTTGGTGTCTGTGTCGTTAAAATTTTACCGTTAGACAGATCGTCCAATCAGATTATGACATTTTTCGTTAAATGAGGATAGGGAAGATAGGCAAAGGAGGATAATGGCGTGGGATAGGAAGAACATTCTAGAAAAAAAAAGAAGAGGTTAAAAAGAGAGAATGTTTTTTCGAACAGGCAGTTCGTGTGTGGCCGGCGCCCAGAGCGTTAACGTTTTTTTTAAGATAGTAAAAAGTGGAAAAAAAAGAAAGAAAAAGAATAATTTAGAGAGAAAAAGAATGATTTATGAGTGAATGAGAGAAAAGAATGATTTAGACTATATTAAGTTATAAATAAATAATTAATATAAAAAAAAAAACAAAAAAAGAAATTAAATAATTTAAATTTTAAGCCGAGCCGTCAAATAGAAAATAAATTGAATACAGTACATAAAAGAAAACCAATAAATTAAAATGATAAAACTAAAAAACACTCACACAAAACCGCAACCTATTCTTAAATAAAATGAACTTAAAAAAAAAAACAAACAAAAAAAGAAATTTACACGAAATATTAAAAAAAAAAAACAAAAATTTAAAAGCCTATTGGTGAAAAGAGTGGACAACCTGAAACATATGTATGTTTAGTGAATTGAATGAAATGATTTTCTATTATTTCTTATAATTTAATTAAGTTCGCTTAAATCATCGAAAGAAACGTAAGAAAAGCTACCAAACAAACAACCTCTCATAATGATGCAAGAAAAAAAAAATACCTAACTAAAGTCACTAAAATTACGTTAAGCAATTTGCAACATGCCTCACATACAAAGTGTAGACCATAAACAGATGATTTTCTTTAAATAACAACACTAACGCGTACACTATACACCATGCCACAATAACAGTAACAGCAACAACGACAACCACAAACAACAGAAGCAGAGACAACGTTTTGGTAACATTTTCAAATTGTTCAGAGAAATAAATCTAAAGAAAACTTTCAGAATCTAATGGAAAAAAAATTTGTAATAAAAAAAAGAAAAACAAAAAAAAAAACAATAAAAAAAAACAACAACAAAATTCAAGAAAAAAAAAAACAATTTAAAATGGCGCCACAGAAGGAGGTGTTCAAAAGCAAAGGAAGCCGAAGCAGTCGAACCACGAGGGACCGGTGCACCGCAGTGCAGTTAAGTCAAACGTTCAACAATTATATTTTTTTATACTAATTTTTTTTTCTTCTCAACTAAAGTATACATATATATCATTCTATTGTATTAATATCTTACTTACTTACCATATATATCATTCTATTGTATTAATATCTTACTTACTTACCATATATATCATTCTATTGTATTATTATCTTACTTACTTACCTAATATATTCTTATTGAATTATTATCATTAATGTTATTATTATTTATATTATTAGTACTATCAATAATAGGTGTATAACCTAATCTAGAAAAAATACCAACAAATTAATAGAATATTAGAAAACACTATATATATATATATATATTTCATACATATAAATATGATAATTTAGATTTTAATTTTTTTCTTCTTTTTGCAAATGTAAAATAAATTCTTTTCTTTTATAAAATTGAAAAAAAAAAAACAAATGAAGTAGTTGGTTAAATTAGGAAGGGGGAATGCTGGGAGCATGGTAAGGTAAAGGCACATGGTTATTTTAGGGACAGATGTAGTGTTCGATTAGGGTGTCCGTCTGTCATGGTGAGTGACTTGGTCACTAGGAGGGAACTTATGCCCTAGGCGGTATACCATCTAACCGTCAGATCGTTTCGGCTCGTTTCTTATATTGTCGCTTTTTACATTATTAAGTCTTTTTTCTTTTTTTTTTTAAATTTACACAGTCGAGAGTAGTTTCTTTAAAGGCATGCAGGCTGTATTTATATGCTTACACGTCGTTAAATACGGGTTGAGAACCATTTCGATTTGAGCAGGCGGGGAGATCTTTGCATGCCCTTGACCTTGATATTTTAGTCAGTAACGACCGGCGGGTAACATATATGGCGCCCAACCAAATAATGTAGCGTGATAGAGCACGTGTTCTGATTGACGTATAACGGTGACTCGCACCACGTGGTGACCGAGCACTAGTACGTGCTGTGTAACGGGATTCGAGTTGATGATGGTTACACGTGTTCGACATTAACGAATGGTACAGTTACGATAATTTCAGTGCACATTACTGGTCAGGTTTCGGTTAAAATTAGTAACTACTTTCGCGCATTTTGATGTAAGTCATGACATCTGGATTTAATTGCTCTGGATGTTTCATTAGCGACTCCAAAAGGGAGAAAGTTTAATTTTATTCAATTTTACGTGCCTTTGTTGGTTTCCGTCATAAATCGGCGTAAGTCATGCCATCTGGACAACAAGTCTGGAGGTTTTATTTGCGACGTCGGTGGAGGGTCACCTTCAATTTGGTCTTGGCCGAAACTCTGTTAGCATTCTCGCGATATTTGTTTTAGATTCGGGAGACTATAAACCCGAACTGGCGACATGAGGTCGAAAGTTTTCGTTGCGATAGAACCTCGGGATCTTATTAGATATCGCGTAGTATTTGTACTCGTGGGAGTCCTTGTCCTTAGTATTGATTGATGAGTTGCACCACGATCAGCTGCGGAAGATTGCAGTATTTGGTAGGTTTTAGTAATGTGCAAATGCACTTGCTCGGAAAATCAATTTCTTTTGCCACGAGGAGAGAGGAAATTGATCTACCGGCCAGCGTTGAGGTTTGTCGTATCACGTGTAGATCTATGATTAGATTTTTTTATGTATGAATTTTTTTTTTTACCGTGTGCTTATTTTGTCATGTTTCCCGGCACTCCTCCTTGGAACACATACGAACTGCTCCATTGAAATTGTAGAATTTTATATTATTTTATTTTGTTTTTGATTTAAAATTTTAAATTGCTTACCTGGAATTTTCTTTTGCTCACGCTTATCTTAGTTACAGATAAAAGTTTTTTTTTATTTTTCCTAATTTTTTTTTTTGGGAAAAAAGAACGTTTTTCCTTCCTTTGCCTGTTTTCCCTTTCCCTTGGGAAGAGATAACCTTTTCATTATACATAATTATTCTCATTGTTTTTTTTTTCAGCTGATAATTTAAATTTTTTTTATTCGGTTTCGATTTTCTTTTATTTGGGTTTCATTAATTTCTTTTATGCGTTTAATGGCGTATTATGTCCAAGCCTAACACGAGACAGCCATAAGGTCGAATAAGAGTTGCATCTCGTAGTTCAGTATCAACACAAGGTAGAGGTAGGAGTACAACTCCAGTGTCGAAGATACCTTCGCTTAGTCCACAGTCAGATTCGAGTATTAGGGCATTAAGAGGATCTTCGGTTCCACGTTTACTAGAATCAAACCCATCTGGCGAAATAGAGGGAGATAATCTTAGGCACGAGTTATTAACTGGATCTTTAGCAGAAATCGGAGCGAGTTTTTCCAGGAACTCAGCATCAGGTGTGCCGACAGATAACCAAACTCCAGTGGAAATGGCACCTGGAGAAGGAGACAAAGAAGGTGATAATCAGACATCAGGTGGCAACACGATGGAAAGTTTATTGGACTACTTCCAGGAGGCAATGCGGAAGACTCAAGAGGAGTTTAGGAGAGAACTAACAGCCCTTAGGGAATCTATAGGCGTTACAGCTGATACCAGACCCAATTCTGCCACACCTGGACTGAATGTTCAACCATGCGGATCTCAGGATTATTCTCCGTCGTATGCAACTTCTATTATGAATATAAAACTGAAGGATTGGAAGATTTCTTTCAGCGGTGACGGTAGTGTCTCAGATTTTCTTTTCAAATTAGATACTCTTGTTGCAAGCTCGCAATGCCCACAGGACCATGTTATGTCGAATTTCCATGTTTTCCTGACGGGTAAAGCTGAAACGTTTTATTGGGACTATATTAAGCAACACCAGAGGGCGACGTACCAAATGCTAAAAATCGCACTGTCCAAGGAATTTGGCTCAAGCGAAAGTGACCATGAAATTTTGCTAAAACTCTCGACACGTAGGCAGTTACCGAGGGAGGGTTACGATGACTACCATTCATTTGTAACTCAATTGAATCTACGACTAACAAACCCTTTGTCGGATGCACCTCTAATAGATATAATAACGAAGAATGCACAACCAGGTTTAAAAGTGATGCTCTTCATAGCTAATCCAAATGATTTAGATACTCTTCGGGATCTGGCGAGGAAGGCAGAGAAAATTCTTCTGGAGAACAAGAATACTGGTTTTAGTCGACGGCATGTAAACGAGATCTCCGTTGAGACCACACCGGGAGACATCGACGCGGATACTGACCCTCAGGTGGAAGCGCTGAAATTTAATAAAACTTGGGTAGCAGGCGATTATTCGAAAATCAAGTGTTGGAATTGCCTAGAGCTCGAACATAGTTATATTTACTGCCCTGACGAGAAGCGAAACATTTTTTTGTTATAAATGCGGCCAACAGGGAGTAACTACGGTCAAGAGCGATAAACCTCACCGGAGAAACTCTCGTCGGAGCGAGTGTGCGTCCGGGGATGCTCGTTCCTCAAAATAAATCCCAAGTTACACAATATAGGAGGAAAGCCTTCACAGAAGGACACTGCCTGATGAGATAAAATTTTTACCGGATATACAAATATATACTAATCTAGAGCATAAAAATAAACGTAAGCACTATGGACGCAAGTCAGTTGGTCGTGGAATCTCACAACGAATTTTCAAATGTAGGCGAAGATACCATATGAGGAGAAAATTTAGAAAAGAAATAGAATCTTCACGTTTGTAGAACAACGATGATGGAAGGCCCTTTGTAAAGATTAAAATTTTAAATGAGGAGTTGCTGTGTCTATTGGACTCCGGTGCAAACGTGCCTGTTTTAGGAAAGGGAAGTCTCGATTTTGTCAATAGGAACAACATACGATTGGAAAAATTTAGATCTAGTATTTTTACCGCGAATGGTTCCAGAAATGACGTTGTAGGGTTTTGTAAATTGCCAGTGACTTATAAGGGAATAGTAAAGTCGATAGTTTTTTTATGTAGCCCGGAACCTTTCTCAACTCGGATACCTAGGTGTAGATTTTTGGAAAGCCTACGACATTGCCCCTCAGATTTTTTTCAGATTTGTCCTGTTCAGAACTTGTCAAGGACAGTGGATTTAATTTTCACGAATTGTCTCCTGAACAAAAATTGCGCCTGGAGAAGGTTGTGGCGAATTTCCCATCTTACGAAAAATTAGGGTTAGGGCGTACACACTTACTGGAACACTGAAAGGGTGCATTGAACGTGGTCCCTGACACACTTTCCAGGTTCGATACCGATGAACTTGAAATATGTAATACTCCATTTGTCCTCATCGGAATTTGAAAGCCCCGAATACAGCGGATTAAGAGACCATGTAAGGAAAAACTCCCAGGCACTTCCCAACTTATGTATATCGGGAAACTTGATTTATAAACGCGAATCAGTTAGTTCAAAGGACACATGGAGGTTATGGCTACCTAGACCTTTAACCGGAGACGTGATTAAAAACGCACATAGTGAAGGATGCCACGGGGGATCCGAGAAGACGCTTTTCAAAATCAGACAAAAATATTTCTGGCCAAAGATGGCGCAGGACGTCAGAGCGTACATTAGGCAATGCGATGTTTGTAAGGAAATTAAACCGACCAACCAGATATTACGCCTTCCTATGGGTAAGCAGTTTCAGATAAATCGGCCGTTTTAACGACTTTTCTGTGATTTTCTAGAACCATACCCGCGCAGTAAGTCAAAAAATGCTCAACTTTTCATTGTGATCGATCATTTTACCAAGTTTTTGTTTTTGAAGCCTATGAAGTCGGCAACCTCTGTGAATGTAATAGAATTTTTTCAGAATGATATATTTTGCACTTTTAGAGTACCACAACTCATCCACACTGACAACGCCAAGCAATTTACTTCGAAAGAGATAGAAGATTTTTTCTTAGCGCACGGCATTACTCAGATAACAACAGGGTTTTATTCACCACAAGCAAATGCCTCTGAAAGGGCAAACCGAGAAGTGATTTCTAAGATACGATTCTTCCTTAAGGATTGTCCCAATCATACAGCCTGGGACAGGAAAATACCCCAAATATTACATATTCTCCGCAGTAAATATCATTCGGCGATCAGATGTTCTCCATATTTTGCACTTTTCGGGCAAAACATGATGACGAGCGGAACGAGTTACGACGTATTAAACCGGCTTAACATTCTCACCGACGATACATTGGTTCTACGAAATGACCGATTAGATGCTGTGCGGGAGAACATTCACAGAAACCTCGATCTGGCTCATGAAAAAGGACACAGAACATACAACACTAGATGTAGATCAGAGAATTTTGTCGTTGGGTAAGAGGTCTTTAGGAAAAACCATTCACAGAGTGATTTTAAATCGGCTATTAACGCGAAATTTCTTCCCAAATATGTAAAATGCAGAATTAGAGAGAAGTTAGGAAATTCATTGTATGCACTCGAGGACCTAAGAGGAAATTACATAGGGAAATATCATGCTTCAGACATAAGGCCCTAAACAGGAGGGATTGCACTAGTTGTGAAGCCCGGCTAATTTGTAAGTAGAGCATGAGACTCTTAATCTCAGGGTCGTGGGTCGAGCCACACGTTTTTTTTAATTCGCCTCCTTCTTTTTCTCATCCAGTGTAGTTTAGATTGGACCCTTTCAATCCTGCCTGTTCACTTGTCGATCATAGATCTCCAGAAGAAGCAGGTTTGTTACGGATTGATTTGATTGATTGTTAGGATTGTAATTTTTACTCCCACCCTTTTACTTGGGTATATGGTTGGCAATGATGCACTTTATTGCAACCCATTTTTATCGATGCAATTGCAACTCTTCCATTTTTTTCGCGCGTCCTGAGCGACCAATGAGATTCTGACACTTGGTGTCTGTGTCGTTAAAATTTTACCGTTAGACAGATCGTCCAATCAGATTATGACATTTTTCGTTAAATGAGGATAGGGAAGATAGGCAAAGGAGGATAATGGCGTGGGATAGGAAGAACATTCTAGAAAAAAAGAAGAGGTTAAAAAGAGAGAATGTTCTTTCGAACAGGCAGTTCGTGTGTGGCCGGCGCCCAGAGCGTTAACGTTTTTTTTTTAAGATAGTAAAAAGTGGAAAAAAAAGAAAGAAAAATAATAATTTAGAGCGAAAAAGAATGATTTAGAAAGAAAAGAATAATTTAGAAAGAAAAATAGTGTAAATACTATATTAAGTTATAAATAAATAATTAATATAAAAAAAAAACAAAATAAGAAATTAAATAATTTAAATTTTAAGCCGAGCCGTCAAATAGAAAAAAATTGAATACAGTACATAAAAGAAAACCAATAAATGATAAAACAAAAAAACACTCACACAAAACCGCAACCTATTCTTAAATAAAATGAACTTAAGAAAAAAAAAAACAAACAAAACCAACAAAAAAAGAAATTTACACGAAATATTAAAAAAAAAAAAAACAAAAATTTAAAAGCCTATTGGTGAAAAGAGTGGACAACCTGAAACATATGTATGTTTAGTGAATTGAATGAAATGATTTTCTATTATTTCTTATAATTTAATTAAGTTCGCTTAAATTGTTCAGTCAGTTTACCCTAATTCAGTTTACACGAATGAACGATGAATCATCGAAAGAAACGTAAGAAAAGCTACCAAAGAAACAACCTCTCATAATGATGCAAGAAGAAAAAAAAATACCTAACTAAAGTCACTAAAATTACGTTAAGCAATTTGCAACATGCCTCACATTCAAAGTGTAGATTATAAACAGATGATTTTCTTTAAATAACAACACTAACGCGTACACCATACACCATGCAACAATAACAGAAACAGCAACAACGACAACCACAAACAACAGCAGCAGAGACAACGTTTTGGTAACATTTTCAAATTGTTCAGAGAAATAAATCTAAAGAAAACTTTCAGAATCTAATGGAAAAAAAATTTGTAATAAAAAAAAGAAAAACAAAAAAAAAACAATAAGAAAAACAACAACAAAATTCAAGAAAAAAAAAACAATTTAAAATGGCGCCACAGAAGGAGGTGTTCAAAAGCAAAGGAAGCCGAAGCAGTCGAACCACGAGGGACCGGTGCACCGCAGTGCAGCTAAGCCAAACGTTCAACAATTATATTTTTTTATACTAATTTTTTTTTCTTCTCAACTAAAGTATACATATATATCATTCTATTGTATTAATATCTTACTTACTTACCATATATATCATTCTATTGTATTAATATCTTACTTACTTACCATATATATCACTCTATTGTATTATTATCTTACTTACTTACCTAACATATTCTTATTGAATTATTATCATTAATGTTATTATTATTTATATTATTAGTACTATCAATAATAGGTGTATAACCTAATCTAGAAAAAATACCAACAAATTAATAGAATATTAGAAAACACTATATATATATATATATATATTTCATACATATAAATATGATAATTTAGATTTTAATTGTTTTCTTCTTTTTGCAAATGTAAAATAAATTCTTTTCTTTTATAAAAATGAAAAAAAAAAAACAAATGAAGTAGTTGGTTAAATTGGGAAGGGGGAATGCTGGGAGCACGGTAAGGTAAAGGCACATGGTTATTTTAGGGACAGATGTAGTGTTCGATTAGGGTGTCCGTCTGTCATGGTGAGTGACTTGGCCACTAGGAGGGAACTTATGCCCTAGGCGGTATACCATCTAACCGTCAGATCGTTTCGGCTCGTTCTTATATTGTCGCTTTTTACATTATTAAGTCTTTTTTCTTTTTTTTTAAATTTACACAGTCGAGAGTAGTTTCTTTAGAGGCATGCAGGCTGTATTTATATGCTTACGCGTCGTTAAATACGGGTTGAGAACCATTTCGATTTGAGCAGGCGGTGAGATCTTTGCATGCCCTTGACCTTGATATTTTAGTCAGTAACGACCGGCGTGTAACACATTAAAAAATAAAAAATCTACACTAACAGAAACATCGAACTTGTTACAAGTAAACGAACAACATTCGTATGAGAACAGGAGATGGACAACTAAGCGAACGTAACTACAAGTAATGTGAACAAAAGACACAAACACCAATGAAGTCGCGATAGAGTTCTCGAGAAACCGAAAACAAGAGCATTCTTCTTGAAAATTTTTCGTTTGCAATTGTGTACGTGACAACTAATAATAAATTTAAAATGTAAGTAAATTAATACAAAAATTTATTGCAAAAAAAATATTTTTTTTTAAAATTTCAAAGGAGTGAGCCAAAAAGAATTTTATATACCAACCAAAAACAATACGAAACTATTGTGGACTATATGGTAATGCAACCGGATTTGGCCAAGGGATATCTAAAAGTGCCAGATGCAAGAGACAAATCGGATAACCTATGGCAAATACTAAGAACCGATTTCGATTCACTTGGCCCACCGAAGTTTAGTTTCCTATTAAAATATAATTGCTCGACTTTGATTGGTCTCAATATTTGTATGTGAGTACCATCAACAGCTCCGATGATTTCATGGATTCCACTTCTGGTATAAAAATATTTTCTATCCTCTCGTTGATTTTAATCATAAGGGGGAGAACAATATTGTTTCTTTTCAAATGTCGATCTAATTAACGATCCTATGAAACTGCTAAATGGTACCATGATTAGCTAGAAATCCAAACTGATGTTCAGGGATAATTCGTCGCTAGTCGAGGTGGCCACGTTCTCGCTTTGGAGAACAATTTTTTCGAAAACATTTGATAATATTGATAACAGGCTATTAGGCTTGGGAATTATAACAATTGTAGATATCCTCCAAGATAATGGACAGTAGCGTTAAATATTAATAGTACAATTCTTATAGCACTAGTTGGTAAGTTTATTAACATACTGCCTGTAATTCCATCGGGCTCTGCCCACTTTTTCACATAAGGCTTTCAAAAGTGGCATGTACGTGAGAAAGCCGGAGTTTTATATGTGCGTTAACGGTATTAAATATGTTTGTTGGACAAACGTGACCATTAATGTCGGGTGGCGTGAAGACATTGTCCAAGTGGTTTGCAAATCGTTAACTTTTTAGCGTATAAAATATTCACCATTTTTAATATATATTGGAAGAAAAATAGCTGTGCTAAAAAATTTGAAATTGAAAAAATTCCCTACAATTCGAAAAAACTAAGAAATCTACAAAAAGGGAAAACCCCCTACACTTGGCACCACTGATTTGAACCAACGGTTGGTTAGTTGCTAGGACCAAAATTTGAATTAAATTTTGAAAATTAGTTATTTCTCTATAAATATATTTTAAAACCCATATTGACTTATGATATTGAATTTTAGAGTACTGCAATTAATGCCTTTATTGAAATCTTACATAGAATTTAATAACCAAAAACGTTGCGAACGATATTGAAAACACTCCATAAAGATTTACTTCTTTCATTATTAAAGAAGAAATTAACAACACCTATAATGCATTTCAAAGTTTAAGCGATAATCTCCAGAATTCATAAGCTATCGATTCATCACAGGTATAAATTTAAATATACATTTCTTCGAGGTCCCCATTTTTTGATTCGGTTGAGAAGCATTTTCGATGATGCATCAATATGTTCACTACTTTTTAAATTCCTCCCTCATAACTGAGACCGTTCCTAACAATACGCATGTGTTAGTTGACTCCATAAATAAAATAAAATAAAAACACTGAGTTTGTGTACTCTCCTGATAAATCCTCTAGTTTCTATACTCAAATTGTTTCTTTCAATAAGCCACAGATTTATTGTTCACTGTTTATAATCACTATTTCACAAATTAGAACCGCTTTGTTTTTGAGGCAATTCTAATTTCTGGACGTTTTTTTTTTGTACACACATATCAAATTTCACAAATATACTAACCCCGAAATATATAAATGTGACAAAAAAGTATCAAATACGGAAAAACGTATACAGTTTGGTGATTCCCCTTTTTAGTTTTACAGAATAAATATAATTTGGGGATTTCACGTGCTAACGCTCAGAAATTAGAATTTTAGAGCATATAATGTATTGCAAACACTGAGTCTAATTTCTGTAATTTCTAATTACTGGAGGTTCTAATTTGTGTATTTATAAAAGTCCATATATACATTAATATATTTTAAGTTTTTATGTATATTCACATGTTATGTATAACATGTTATGTAATAATTAACACGGTTGTAATAAATTTAATATATAAATAATATATACAGTTGAACATCGATTATCCGGGATTGTTCGGATCGGGAGCATTGAGATAAACTTTATTTGTATTTAGTTTTTTATTATGGAAATAATGTATACACATGGAGCACATAGTATTAACATGTACATGTAGTTAATAACGCTTTGTACAATGGGTCAATTGGACCACCGAGTACTGTACTTGTCAGAATTGATAAGTACATGTCCTCTAACCTAATAACGCTATGCCACAAAATTCGAGAAATTAACTACACCTGAGTAACTATCTAGTCTAAGTTGTTCAATTAGTTGAGTAGAACTCAAAAATATTTATTTATTTTTCTTGAACCCTCCGTGCTTGTTTCATTTGACAAAATCTGATTTTTTGTATATTACGCACAAATTTATTAATTACACAAACATATAAAACAAAAACTATAAAATAAGCAGCGTTGTCAACTCAGTGCTTTTAGCACTGTTTTTTAAAACTTTTGACGCGAAAAATTTTCAAGTCAGTGCCTAGTGCTTTTTTTAGTGCTTTTCTTTTCATGTCAGTGACACCAGATCAAAAATTTAAAAACAAAGAAATAAAGAAATCAATGTGTCCTTTTGAAAATTAAAAACAATTTTGGGCGAAGATATTTAACAATAATACTTTTTTACGTTGATACATTTTCGAAGGTCTTACTAAATCGAATTAGTATATACATAGACTAAAAATTAGTCTATAAACTATTCTAAAAGTCTATAGGCTAGAGTAGACTATAGGCTAGACGATAGACTTTTGTACTAAATTGTAAATTCGTACATTTTTTTACTGGTTATATAAATTTGTGATGAAGTCGCCATAGTCTAATAGGTAGTATGTTTGCTTCTTAGACGTAAAGCCAGGGTTCGATCCCCATTTCTTTGGCGATTCAATCTGAACAGATTTCGGTCTAAAGACTCTGAGAATAAAGTAAATAAAAATTGCCATGAAAAGTTTCTCAAAAATCAGTCGTTCGGAGTCGACTTTAAACTGTAGGAGGTCCCGTCACTCATGTATAAAATTAACGCACAAAAACATAAGTGGTGTGAGAGACTGAAGGGTTGTCATGACCAATTATATATGCTGATAAAATTAAAATAAATATTTTAATGTTCTAGTGCTTTTTTTAAAGAATTTGGTGCTTTTTAAAAATTTATAGTTGACAACGCTGAAAATAAGTGATGACATTCTGAAAGCGCACTATCTTGTTAAGAGTTTGACTCTTCGTTTGATGAAATCGGACAAAAATTACCTCAGTTACTATTTAAAGAATCTAAGTGTCAAGTTATATTTTTTAAATAACTTCTAGTTCTAAAATATTCAGAATTTTTGACGGATCTTGATTTTTTTATCGCAAAATGTGTCAATTTCACTTTTGAGCGATCACCAGAAGTTAGACAATGTTTGCGCAAATAGAAATAATAATATATGCAAAAAACACAAATTCTAGTTGTTGTGCAGACGTGAAATCCACACATTTTCCAATAAACAATCAAGATTCATCAAAAGTTTTAAAAATTTTTGAAGTTCATTTGATAAGATGACATACGAGTATATAAAAACATAACATGACTTTTATGCTATTTAAATAATAACAACGGTAATTTTAGTCTGCTTTGAACAAACGTAGATAATACACTTTCAAAATATTATCACTTCTTTTATATATTTGAATTAAATTTTGCAAGTAAGAAAAGCTAAACTTGAAAAATAAGAAGAAAAAAATAATATTTTCCAAGTTTTCGCTATCAAAACTCTTAACATATAAGTTTGAACAAAATGTTTATGTATGCAAACGATATAAAGCCAACAAAGAAAATAGATTTTTTATTTTTCAATTCTTTCCTTTATTACAGATGTTATCGCCTTGAGCTTTACCTAAAAACTATCATTTTCTCCTATTCTATCTTATTACTATACCGGCAGTTTTCCTATTCCTCTTTCTCTGTCATTTATAGATACATACACATCTTAAATTTTTCTTTATACATTTCCCTTTTAACAGTGCTGCCACATATATACCGTCTTAAAGGCTAATCTCTCCTCTTTTTAAGAAACTATTGATTTTTAAAATAGGTTCAGAAACATTGGTGTAATCAATAAATTTATGTGAAAAGATCAAAAAATGCGTTTTTGTCAAATAAAAGTTTTGAGGGTTCGAGAGATATAAAAAAAGTATATTTGAGTTCTATTCAACCTAGTGAATAACTTAAGTTACGGGCACATCCTAGAAATATTTGCCACAAAACGTAAAAGATTTGTTTGCCATAATGTGACCACAAAATAATTTTGCGTGGCAAACAGAAAAATCTTCCATTTTTGGCAAATAAAATTGTTTGCCGGCAAAAAAAATGTTTTTAATATGACCACCCTGTGACAAATACTTTCAATATTTTTGGACAAATATTTGTTTGCTTTTACAAATTTTTCGTAAGGGCAAACAGTGGCAAATAACAGGTGTTTAAGGCTGTGTTGCCTACTAGCAAAAATAAAACATAACTAAAATAATTTATTTTAAGGAAACTTTTTTATTTGTTGTATATGTGCTAATTGTATACGTATAAATATTTGGGTGCCTACATATATAAAGATACGTTCAGAGTCTGAAATTTAAATACACGTTAATGCATATATCAATTGTTATACCTTTCTCGATCAAAGCTATTCACGGGTTGTAATGATTTTTCAATAAATGATTATTTTTTTTCTCATTATAGAAAAAGATGTCTTTGTTATAGAAAATTTTTCATCTTTATTACAATGATTTTATTTTTTCTCCAAATTATCACGACAAATTTGGTGCTGAAAATAAGCAGGTTGTAATATTCAAAGGACAATGTTGCAATGGAACTCTTGAAGTAGACGGTACAAGTCATTATAATCAACGCACCAATATAATTCCAATTTTTCTTTTACACAAGTATAGTACATTTTGGAGGATAAATTTTCAAACAAAGTGCCAAAAATATCTATAAATAATTATCAAATTAGACCAAAAAGAAATCCGTCAATTTATATATATTCGATTTCCAATTTTTAGATTTAACATTTATTTTTTTGTACATCATTTAAGCGATTGCCAAATATGGTGACTGGATACACTGGAATAATGTAAACATTTGTTTATTTTAATTTTATTGTGGTTAAAACATAATTTTTCTGTTTTTTTCTTATTTTATGCGCGGAACCCATTTGCCATTTCAGACCGCACCTTTAGACAATGTAAAGGGTCCGCCAAATAACTTTTTTTTTTATTGTGTGCAGCTATATTTCATCAATGGCTTCACGAATATTGTCCTTTAAAGCGTCAATTGTCTCTGGCTTGTCGGCGTAACACCTACCTTTGACGGCACCCCCCAAATAATAGTCCAACGGCGTCAAATCTCAGCTCCGAGGTGGCGAAACGACTTCAGCTCTGCTGCAGATAATGCGATCTTCAAAAACAGGGCGCAAAACATCGAGTGTAGCTTCGGCTGTGTGGCGCGTAGCTCCGTCCTGTTGAAACCAAATGTTGCCAATATCAATTTTTGTGAACAAAAATTCGTTCAACATGGCCCGCTGCACACAACCGATAATGTGCTTAAAAATTGGACTGATCGTGTAGGCTACTCCATGGCCAGCCATTTCAATGAAATTATTTTCCATTGTTAACCGGAAGGATTGCATTTTCAAATAAAAAAAGAAATTTGAGCAAATATTAAGTAGTTTTTTTAAGCATTTTCAAAAAAAAAAGTTATTTGGCGGACCCTTTAGTACTTGGGTGTATTTTTATTGTCGCATCGTGTAATTAAGAAAATATTTTAAAGTAGTTTGTTGTTCTTTTTAACTTTATTTTTTTCTCTTGAACACGATAGAGTTGCAATTTATCTTGTTCTGTTCGAAAATTCTGATTTTTCCAAAAAATCTAGTTAAGTAATCGATGCATTTATAACTTCCTGCAAAGATTTTTTCGGAACAATTAGATCATCTTCATAAAAGCAAATCGCTTAAGATCCCGGATAATTGGTGTAATCCCAGAAAATCTATTAAAAATAAAAAAGCTTTTGTTCATTACCGATCCCGGATAATTGAGGCCGCTTAATCGAGTGATGGACAATCGATGTTCAACTGTATATAATAAATAATATATATAAATATTCTTGATACATTCATATATCTAGTTCGGTTAACTTATTCATAACTCTTTGCTTTTGCTACTTACGGGTTCTCTGCTTGCGTCGGTATAGCTTAGATGGGCTATAAACATTTTGCCTTCAAAATTGAGTTTATTAACTTCATTCCATCGAAAATGTTGTGACCGCTTCCCGGAAATAAATGTACTAATGCCAGAATAGTTAATACCTATATATAATTGAGAACCGCGATGATCTTTAACAGGGTGGGGATCTATACCGTAGGTTTCAAGTCCTCTGGCTATACCCATAAATTCATCAATTACTACACTTGGGTCTTGGTAGGGTTGACGTTTTTTGTGAAGCTCGATTATCTTTCTCTCTAACGCTTCTGTTTGACGAAGGGCCAGATTCAGTGACGATATATAATTTTCATTATGTATCTCTTCATTAAAATCTCCGAATTCCTCTAAAATTAAAACGTTTTAAAATTATTTTTAATTATAACAAGCTACTTCCACTTTTATCTACTAAAAATAATAGCAATAAATAACATTTTTAATATGGAATAAGAATTGAGGCATTTAAAATTATAAGCAATTCAAATTTTGCAGTTTATCATTACCAGATTTCAATAACAAATATTTAAAAAAATTTAAAAATTGTTGGCTTTTGGGTGGTTTCAACTAGAATACATTTTTATCACGTTGTTACAAATAATTTATTTTTAATCTTTTATTTTTCAGGTCACGCGGGGTATCAATGGAGGCTAATTTCAATGACGTTCTCTCAAAAGGTAGATATCTAGTTGAGAGAACTATTGAAATGCTTAAGGGATTCTATAAAATACTTTCCAACCATGAAAAAAGGTCGATATGGTCCCGAAAAAGTAGCACAATTAGCAAAGGTATGTGCAGCCTTGCACAATGTTTGTGTAAAATTGAAAGTGGAACAGTACACAGAAATTACAATTCCAGAATCTATCCAAGTTGACATAGACATTGGTGCTGAAAGACATCTGACCAAAATAGGCGGCTAAATAAGAGACCACATAAAACTTTCCTTGCTCAATAATTTATAAACAAAAAATAAACATATTTCTATAAAAAATAAATTAAAATTAGCACAACCTTGGATTTCATTAAATTTGTTGTTCAAAGTTTTCAAATAATACAAATAGACTCATTGTCTTTAAATTACTGAGTATACTTATTAAGAAATATGTATAAATTTGTTTTTTAGAATTTCGAGTTCAATAGTTTTTATTTAAAGATCAACCGTTTTAATTTTCATATTGGGAACGTGTTGTTTGAACGATCGTTCTTTTAATTGTAACAATCGGCCATGCTTAGAAGTCATATTCTTTTAGTGCTCTTCAATCTTCAATATATTGGACTTTAAAAGCTCTAGTTTTGTTACGCTTTCAATAGATAATTTAGATTCCGACGCAAGGCTTGTGTCCATTAAATACTGTATTGTCTGATCTACGTTATTAGGAGGGGTTGCATTGGCATTCTCGCAGCAACCGAGTGATTTTACATTGGATAATCCTTCAACCGCAACATCAACTCGGACATAAAAGTAATTTCTGCATATGGTCCACCACCAGTTTTCTTTTTTGAGGCTTTGTTTAATGATATCTTTTTCTTAACACTAAGTTTTTGATCTGTAAATACTTTTAAAACAAAAAATTCATTAAACTTCTAAAAAACATAAAACCAAACTTTGTTTATTTAATATAACTTACGCCACGATTTATAATTTTTAGTTGGTGGGCCAAACTAATTCAAACGTTAATGCTTCCCATAGCTTATCTGATGTAATTACTTGCCCTCAACTTGGTAAAAGATTTCTTGCTAAATTCGGGTACTCTGACATAAACATTTTGCACTTGTCCTGAAAATATAACAATTATTAATGGATATACATAATTAAAAAAATTTTTAAAACTTACATATTCAACTATTTTCGGCCGATCAATTTCAAAAAGCTTTTATTTCGTTCACGATACCTATTTTGATACTTGTTAAGAAAATACTTGATCGCTTACTTGAATCTAAAGCTATCATTTCAAATTTTGTTTATTTTTGGTAGATTTTTTGTTTTACCGTAGTATCTCGGGAATAAATAACGTCATTTCAGGATTCAACACTGTCGTAGCCGCCATTGGTAGCACAAGATGCTATCAGCACAAACTAGAGACATTTTGCAAGCATCAAACGCACACCTTCAAGAGCTTGTTAAATTAGCCGACGAAATATTAGAAGTCTCAGATTTTAATCAAATGTATACGCAAGAAACAACATCATGATAATGGTAGTGGCCTCCAATTAGGATAGCGAGATTTGGAATTCGAAGAAAAAGTACACTGAGGACAAAAAAATAGTACAATTAATGAAAAAACTGTACGCTTTTACAAAAACATAACAATTTATGCAACTCATAACAATTTGAGGTTTTAATTAAACAATTTAAATATGAGATCATAAAGTAAATTAGTTTAAAATGTACAAAAGTACATGTTTTTTTTTAATTTTTCAAAAAATTGTTTTAATATAGCTGGACAACTATCTTAATAAATAAAATACGTTTTGATGGTTGGATAGTTCTTGAGGAATCGTTCAACTGCTGGAATTAAACTGAACCATCGTGTCAGCACGTGATGCATCATTTCACTCACTAGTTCACAGAACTCGATCATTTTTTTTGGACTTGAAGACTTTTTTGTTGATGAGCTAAATTTATTAAAAACCTTTATTACAATATTCTCTACATCGAGTTTTCCATCCATTCTTAAAAGCATTATTAATGACATGACACAAACATCCCATACAGATGATATCTGGATTATTTTCCTTAAGTTCAACAAAAACACTTTTTTTCATCCGAAATTAACATTTGCATTATCTGCGCAAAAGTCAAGTTTAAACTCCGGCCTTTTAATTTAGAAATCAACGAATCAGCAATATCTTTTGACATTTCGGAATTTGACTTATAAAAGTTCAATAGGTTTGTATTTACTCCCATAAGCTGAGAAAAGCATCGGAGGATAATTGGAAAAGTTTTAATATAAAGGTTTTAATACTTCGCCAAAATTTTGGTAGCTATATTCGATAACTTTATCGAAAAAAAAACAGTACAAAAACTATACAAATCGTTAAAAAAAACAGTACATGTACTGCTAAAAACCCCTACCTCCAACGGATCGACAAGTAAGTCAACTTTTAAATAAGGTCGGAAGACGATTTCGAAACAAAAGTAGAAAACGCAACAAAAGCCGAGAGACGATCAGAAACTCCTTCAAGTTCGAGCAATAAATGAACAATCAGTTGCAAGGCCCAAAAACTTTTCTGCAGACGTTACGAGCGGTACTGGCGATCATCCTTTTCAAATTGCTTGGTTTTCAGTTCGTGATTACAAGACCAGCATACAATTTTTGACAGACACAGGCGGTGATGCTTGTGTCATTCCTTCACAAGTCAAGTCATTTGGTCAACGTAGCTCTAAATTTATTATTGGTTTGGGTCGCAACTTAACATGGACTTTTTATATCGCTGATGATACAACCAACGACTATCATCGAATTCGAATTTTTATAAACATACGATTTGCTTGTTGACATAAAAAGAGAGAAATTAATTGACAAAACAACTTTAATGGATTCAGAAGGAAATTTCTATATATTCTGAGTGAGTATAGCGATTTGACCATTCTCAATTTAAATAAGACGACTATAACACTAGCACGACACACTACATTGCGATCATCGGCCCACCAGTTTTTACTCTATCGAGACGATTCGTTAGTGAAAGACTTGAAGCAGTCAAAGAAGGTATTCCAATTTTTAATGAAAAAAGGGATCTGTCGACCATTAAAAAGTCATTGAACAAGTCTATCATTCCTACACGACCTAACCAATATTTTTCACGGTAATCATCAAATACTGATCGAACCTGCTGATATTCCAAAGACAGCCATTTCAGCACCATTTGGTCTGTACGAATGTTCTTATATGACGTTTGGATTGTACATATGTATATATAGAGGTCCTGATGGCTTCCCTATAATAATATAATTAAGTTTAATAGTCCTTACGACAGAAACTTCGTACTGAGATCCATAACCAGCTATCTGAAGTCGAAGAAGGATGTCTTGCGTCTGAATAACATTGGTTATGATAGTTCTGTTCCATTTCATGTAAATGAAAACCTAACACCGGAGAATCATCGCATCTTTCTACATGCACGACGTCTCAAAAGAAGTCATGCTATATCTTCAGCATTCATCAATAGAGGCCTTGTGTACATTAAGAAGATTGATGAGAATGACCCTTTACTCATTGATGATTTCAAAATTCTGCAGGGAATCTTTCGCCCACCGGAGGCTAATTAGGAACTTATTTAAAATGGTTAATTTTGTTTTAAAAATATATATTTCGCTTTTTACTTGCTATAGTTTAGGTAATATCTATTCAACATTTCTCATATTGTAATTTTCAATAATTATTATTGTATTGTTCTACATATTTGCGCTTGCATTGCTAAACAAAAATTTTTCTTTAATATTGATGTCACAATTTGGTGAAAATGGAGTAGTTCATTCTAGAGAAAACCTTTATACCATGGTTAGAATACTTTCTAGAACAGCATCGGGTTTTAATATATGCCATATAAATGCCCAGAGCCTTCACAGGAAAATTAACGAATTTCGATTTATCTTTGAAGAATCAAAGATGGATGTAATTTGTATCTCGGAAACTTGGTTTCGAATTGATGTTAGTGACAGCTACTATCATTTACAAGGTTATCGCATTTTTCGTTCTGATAGAATATCGAATGCAGGAGGTGTTGCTATGTACGTGAGGTCATCAATTTCTTGTAAAAGAGTAGAATTACAGTCTTTGCAGATGGAGGATGCGGTCGATGATGGAGAGGAGTTTGGTAGTAGAGTGGCTACAGTTACTGATAACGGTGAACTTGGTACTAGCTTCAATAATATTGAATCTTTATTTCTTGAGTTCTATAGTAGCCATCAGAAACTTTTACTGGCTGTAATTTACCGACCAAACAATAGGATTAATGTCAAACCCTTATTGGATAAATTGCCCTCACTCGCTTTTGGTTATTCCGATACTATTTTAATAGGTGACTTCAATGCTAATATTCTTTTGGATAGAGGTTTGGCAGAGGATATGAGTACCATCGGTTTGCATTTGATTAATGGCACAATGCCTACGCACTACACATCAGGGGCTAGTACATTAATTGATTTGTGTTTTGTTGATAATCCTAATCGAGTGCTTTTATTTGACCAACTTTCTGCCTCTGCTTTTTCTAAACATGATCTTCTTTTCCTCTTATTTGATTTTCGAACGGCAACAACGGATCAAGTGATTAAGTATAGAGATTTTAAAAACATTGATTTTGCCTCACTTGAAATGGAGTTGGTAACTGTACCATGGAATCAGACCTTTTTGATGCCTACAGTGGATGACCAGATTAATTTTTTACATACAATAATTAATTAATAATTAATTTTTTATATACAATATTTATTTGAGAAATATGTACCAATGAGGATAAAGAACATACGTAATGAAAAACCATGGTTTACGAATGATATCAGGGTCTCAATTAATCAAAGAAATAATGCTTTTCGTAGATGGAAAAGGTATAGGACGAATGTACTTTACGAAATTTTTAGGGCATGTAGGAGAGACACGAATCTGAAAATTCGGGCCACAAAATCGAGTTTCTTTGCTGATAAATTTCGATCGAATATTAGCGCCAGTAGAAAGTGGAGAGATATATAATCATTGGGTATAATGAATAGTGGTATTAAATCCAATGAAATAATTGATGTAAATCAACTTAGCTTGGAGTTTGCGAATATACCGGGAATTGATGCCGATTTGGAGTATTACAACGCTTCTGATGCCTTCCCTACTACTAACCATTAGATTCAACCGAATTTTGAATTTAATAACGTTACACAGGATGATGTTGTTGAGAGCATTCTGGCTGTTCGGTCTAACTCCATCGGAAGTAATGGAATTAATCCCAAATTTGTAAAATTAATTTTGCCATATGTTCTACCGTACATGACTCATTTAATAAATACTATAATTACGTCATCTACTTTTCCTACAATATGGAAAAGTGCCAAGATAATACCTGTGTCTGAACAGGATAGAACTTACCGCCCAATTGCAATTTTGTCATACTTATCGAAAATTTTCGGGAAATTAATTTATAAGCAGATAACCCAATACTTGTATGGTAATAGCGTGCTTTCTGAAAGGCAGTTTCAGGTTTCAGACCTAATCACAGCTGCATTTCAGCACTCATTGATGTTTCAGAAGAGTTGCGATTAAGTGCGGATAACAATTTGACATCATTTTTGGTTTTACTCGATCATTCTAAGGCATTTGACACTGTTAATCATACTATTCTATGCCAAAATTTAAAACACATGTGCCATTTCTCGGATACTGCTGTCAAGCTAATGTCGTCGTATCTGCGGGATAGGAGTCAATTTGTGTATCATGATGGTACTGTATCGGATAGTATTTTAACATCTAGAGGTGTCCCACAGGGCTCGATACTTGGTCCACTTTTATATTCAATTTACTCTAATGACCTGCCAAGAAAGTTGAGGTTTTGCAATGTACAAATGTACGCAGATGATGTCCAGCTGTACATTAGTTGCATGCCGTCTGATATTACACATTGTATACGAAGGATAAATTGTGATTTGCATAATGTGTTTCAATGGGCTTCAGTTAATGGTATTTGCCTCAATCCGAGGAAATCAAAGGCTTTGATAATAGGCAAGGTAAACTGTACGGCACAGCTTACACAATTAAGGATTAATAATACTGCTATTGAAACTGTATATAGTGTTAAGAATCTTGGAGTTGTCTTTGACAACAGTCTTAACTGGTCGAACCATATAAATGCTGGTAAAACGGTTGCCATGTTGCGGAATCTTTATCTAGCGCAATATTTTACTCCGTTTAATATTCGAATGCTGCTAGCGAAAACATATCTCATCCCCACTTTACTGTATGGATGTGAACTGTTTTCTAGTTGTCACTCGATGAGTAGGAACAGGCTAAAGGTCACCTATAACAGTATTGCTAGATATGTTTATGGTCGTACTAGGTACAGTAGGATATCTGAGTTCTCATATCAAATTTATAATAAATCATTTGAGAATTTGTTGAAGTGTCGTACTCTGGTATACCTACATAAAATCATCCATCTTAGGAAACCCCATTATTTGTTTAACAGATTAGTTTTTTCAAGGAGGCTTGAAAATTAATAGCGTTAGATACCATAAACGGATATCTGAGAGACACTTTTACATTAATGCAATCCGTCTCTGGAATGAACTCCCGAACAACATACAATTACTAAGCAATGCAAAGCATTTCAAGACTGCAATAATTAAATTTTTAAATGAACAATAATGTACAAATCACATTTTTTTTCTTAAATATTATAAATTTTGTTTTTATTAATTTTTGTTAATGTTAATTTATTTTTAAGGTCATTATCTTTGTAATATTTTATGCCTATATCCTTGGCAGTACTATTAAATAAGATAATATCTTGTTGTACTGTATTTACGCCTTAATAAATAAATAAATAAATTGTTTAAGACTGGATGTAATGAGTTGGTAGGACGCATGCACCAGCTTGATGAAATAATATATTTTGAATGTTACGTTAAACATTTTTTCTTAATGGCTGTTTGAATTTATTAACACAGAATACAGTAAACTAAGGCAGGGATTCCAGGAGCAGCAGAACAATCTTCTCTATGGATAGCACAGCACTGTTTATTCTTCAAATGATGATATGGAGCAAGCTCTTGTGATTATAATGATTGTTGAATAATATTCATTCAATAAAAACTTAGACGTATGTTTTCATTAATAAGATTAACAAGGCTTTTATTCATTTTAACTAAACTTGATAAGATGGGTAACAATCTTCTCGAAATGTTGGGGCATAAGGGTGCATATCTTCCACCTATTTGTGGATTAAGTGAATAACTAAAGGTTAGCCACTTAGCTAATCTTTTTAACACGCCCGATGATGTATAACATCTAAACACTCAGAGGTGTAATCCGACTATATCACAACGGAGCTTCACTGATACCTGAGTGCCTCAGCGTGTAATAGATTTTTTACCCAGTCCTTGTCATACTAACGAGGGTTATGACATGATCAATTGCTCTTCCCTCCCACTCGTGGTAACTGAATGGATAGTAGCTATCCGGAAAACAAGAATACACATAAGAATACAAGCATTGATGACAATCTGGTGATTGAAGACCCAATAGCGCAATCAGCTACTGATTCTGACTGTATGGTATTCCCGTCTGATAAAGGAAAAAACCTGAGCGGAAACGTTCCCTCTCAGTTTAGGAGCAGAAGATGCTGAGTCTATACATGGGCACTGCTTCGTGGTATGAAACCTTTTACGAGCTCCTGAAAAATAATGGTGCTGGTGTTCCTCGTAAATTTTTCAAAATACCCTTATGGATGCCTTCTACGCTAAACTCGAGGACGTATATGATAAGTGCGCGGTCCATGATGACAAAATCGTTCTCGGAGATTTTAATGAGAAAGTCAAGTGGGAAGGTACCTTTGGCCCCACTGTCGGACAGTTCAGCCTCCACGCGAACACTACCTTTAATGGTATGAGGATGTCCCCTGATCGATCAATATCCAACCAGATCGATCATATTGTGATTGGCGGAAGGCATGCAACCAGTGTACTAGTTGTGCGCACATTTAGAGGTCATAATATCGATTCGGACAGTGACCTTGTTGCAGCCAAGTTCCGATTGCGCATTAGTGGCTCGAGGTCTATGCGCTCTAGTGCATTGCGAAAGCTGGACGTTAAGAAGCCGTAGTCGCAAAGGACAGCTAAGGCATTCATCTCTCGCATAAGCTCCGTCGTCCCCCATCTAATCTCAGCGACGTAGGTGGATTGTGGGCCAACAACTCCAACTCCTTACACAATACTGCGGATACAGTTCTTGGTTTCGAGCGCCCACCCCAACGCCATCAATGGTACGATAAGGAGTGTCGCGAGGCTGCAGCGAAAAATGCCGCACACAAGAAAACGTTGCAGTCAGCCGCTACGCAAGCCATTGTCGAAAACTACAAAGAGAGGAGAACGGATGAGAGACGCTTTTTCAAACGCATGGAGAGGGAGCAGGAAAGGCGGGAGCGTGAGGAAGTCGAGATGTACAGATGTAGGAATGACGCTCTAAAGTTCTATCAAAACGTTAAGCGTCTAACCGAGAGGTATAAGCTCGGAGCGCCTTCCTACAAGGATGAGAATGAAAACCTGGTTACAGATCCGCAGGGGTTGCTGAGGTTCTGGAGGAAACAGTTCTTTACTCAGCTACAAGGCGATAACGACACCAATATCGCCTCTACACATAATGTTCCGAACCCGATCTATGATGACGACGTGGAGATTCCGCCGCATAGCCATGAAGAAGTCAAAGTAGAGATTATGCGTCTTAAAAACAACAAGGCGGCAGGTCCTGATGGCCTCCCCGCTGAATTGTTTAAGACCCGATGTAATGAATTGGTAGGGCGCATGCACCAGCTTATTTACAAAATATAGCTAGAGGAAAGTATGCCCAACGTTTGGAACCTCAGTGTGGTCTATCCTGTCCTGAAAAAAGGAGACCATACAATATGTGACAACTAAAAGGATATAAGCCTTCTCCCTATCGCATATAAGCCACTCGTCAAAACACTGATTGGACTCTAACAGTGCGGCTTCAGACCTGGCAAATCCACCATAGACCAAATCTTCACACTGCGCCAAATCCTGCAAAAGGTCCACGAAAAATAAGTCGACACACACCACCTTTTTGTCGACTATAAGGCAGCCTTCGATAGCCCCATAAGGAACGTGTTTTTGTCGCAATGTCTGAGCTCGATATACGTGATAAGACTATGCAGAATGAGGTTGAGCAATTCGATCAAGATAGGAATGGACCTCTCCGAATCTTTTGATACCGTACGAGGTTTCAGACAAGGCGACCCCTTGTTATGCGACCTCTTCAACTTCGTCATGGAGAGTGTTCTGCAAAAGGCAGGAGTGCATCGTAATAGCACTATTTTTTCAAAAAGTATCCAATTGCTTGCTTGATCTACTTGATGAAACAGGGAGGAAGGGCAGAGGCGCTGGGGGATGGATCGAGCTGTTATGTGTCTAAGAGTCTATGGCCAGCCTTAATCAGTGATAGAATAGGTTTGCTGCAGTAATATATTAATGAAATCATGTTGACCATTTATTATAAATAAATTAAAAAACACTTTGTTGTGTAATATATATTGTAAACAAAATAAAACCAATTTTGAATCAGGGCCAAACAAAGAACAAAAAAAAAAAAAAAACAAAGTACGAATAAACTGTTGTGTTGACTTACAGAGTCCAAATGTCAGCTTTAAACTAAAGACGTGGACAGTTCCAACTGTTCGCACATGTTTCTATGTGTATGCTGAATTGAGTGCGTATAGATGAGTAGCTACAGTGGCGAGCTGAAGTGAGTGCATGTTCACAATACTGAGTTTCGCCATCCACAAAAACAAAACCATACAAGCAAATATAAAAAAAAAAATTAATTTTAATTCTTTATTTTATTCTTAACAAATAGCAGTAAAAACAATAATTAATGAAATGAATTCAATGAGTTTGAAAGAAAAAACGAAAATAACCCACATAAACTCAATTTTGCACGTTTCAAGAAAATTCAAGAAACTAACCCAATTTCAATATTTGGTCCATAGACCCTTATTAGAAATAGTTTGATTTACGCGGTTTGACATGCTTTCTACCAAATTATGTAAAAATCTTTCGGAATACGGTTCTATCGCATTTATACGATCCCTGTTTCGTATTATCCGAGCCGGATTTTCACGAATGGCCGAAGATTTTCAATCGGATTGAGGTCGAGACTTTGTGCAACCCATTCTATTAACTGAAAATTTTGTTTGCCACCCCATATCTTTACAATTTTTGCTGTGTGCTTCGGATCACCATCCTGTTGGAAAATAATTTCTTATTCGGGATAAGCACATTTGTCCATAAAATTCGGAAGATGGGTTTGCAAAATTTTTAGATAGTTTTTTTCGCATGATACTATCTACTAAATATAGAGTGCCAACGTCCCACCATATTAAGCATCCCTAAACTATTATATTTTCGCCGCCAGTTTGCTTTACATGGTACCTTTGAACGCGTTCCACAGGTCTGCGCTAGCAGTACTGCTTTCCATCTTACAGAAAGTGGTCACATTTGGACTCATCAGACCAGATAACACGTTTCCTATCAGTAGTACATAAGAATCAATCAAAAAAAAAACTGAATTTTCAATTTTGTTAGGCCCTTATGCATTTCAGGTCACGACTTTTTTGTATTATGGGTTTATCTTCTTTAAGTGAAATAAACCAAAGAATGTTAAAATAAGCAACCGAGAAAGCCCTCACGATTTAATTCCCATTTTAGCATCAAAAACCCCAATGTGCGGCGGCTTAACCAGTTTAAAGTATAGACGTACAAAGTTGTAACTTAAAGTATTGTCAAAACAGCTATACCATGCCCTTCTCTGTTACAATGGATATAAATGACAGAATGAGTGTAACAGATGTTGTATGGCTTTCCTTTTGCGCACTCACCATACTCTGCAAAACAAAAACAGCTTTTTATGTTAAGAATAGATATTGTTACAGCCTCTCTGTGACTCTTCTCAAATAACTGTTGTAACTGTAAGTATTTCAAAAAAATTGCTGGTGAAGCCTGTATATAAGGAAATTTTTGTGCGTTAAGTTTGAGTAGAGTACAACATACTCTACCTATGACTCATATGCTATTTTTTCATTTCAAATAACTATAAGTATTTCAAAAATATTAGCACTTTGGTGCGTTAGTAAATTTTAATATTAGCAAAGTGAAATAAAAGAAAAAAAAATTCGCTTAGATATATATATATTGTTACGATAAACAAAAACTACAAATACAAAGCCATGCGTACACAATACACATGACACAAATACAGACTAATACTTACATCGAACTTCTTCTAAGTAAACCAGCTGCAACAAGTGTGAGAGAAAAAGAGACAGACATGTAAGCGAACGCAACGAGAACATAGTACACAAACAATAATTCAGTAGCTAAAGAATTCTATAGAAGGCGCGGACGCGAATCTTCTACTTTGAGAACTATCATCAGACTGAAGGCGTTCGCATATAAAAGGGCAAGACAACACAAGCAACGCAGTCAGAGTGAATTTAGTCAGCCTTGCATGCAGTTGCGTATGAAGTAAAAGTCGTGGTTCGAAGATATCCGTTGTGAACAGTATAGCGAATAGTGTGTGAATAATATCGAACAAATAAAAACGGAACAATATGTATAAAATTATTGAAAAAAGAGGGAGAAGCAAATTATGGGAATGCTTTAGGTGTATGTATTAAAGATGAAAATGATATTGGACGTATTAATTTTGTTGCATGTAAAATTTGCAAAATTTAAAACAAATATAATAAGGATGCTTTATCAAATTTAAATAAGCACGAAATGAAAAAAATTTAAAAGAAAATGAGTTAATTGAACTAACCCAAGAGGTTAAAAAAGCTTGTACAAATGTAATAACTGAATAAGACATTTGCCCATACTCTCTGGTAAATGTGGACTACGTGATAAAGACGTGCAATATGAATGACGTTGATATTTTTCGCACAAGCTTTTATGGATTTATAGCAAGAGTCATCATTATATACTGCAGGTACCTTGATATTTCTAAACATTATATTTTATTTTATCCCACTGTCAAAGATTATTTACCAACCAGAATAAATTATTTTGAGTGAATTTTTTCCCCTCCTGAAAAATTTTGAAAAATGTTGTTACGCCTTTCTGCGTCTTGGATGATGATATGTTATTACTTTTTTTATAATATAAGTCATCATATTCACTAGATCTTCTGGTGCGTGGATTAGAAATTTGCATATCATTGGAGACATATGATACCAAGGACGTAATTTTACATAATATTTTGCGGTATGTAGAGTAAAATCTCGAAACGTTTCAATTTATATGTCACTAGATATAGTAATCATAATTGTATGCATTCGTCTTATCAGTTTCTCGAACTTCGATTCGATGTTAATGCCCTGAAGCTGCAGTTGTTCCCTTAACCGCCTTTGCTGTTCATTCTTCGTGCCCGTTGTCGCCAGTTCTAGTTTAAGCCGTTCCTAATTCGGAGAGTTTAATTTTTTTTACAGTTATTTATTTTCACTTTTAGATTTTGCAATCCCACTTCTGACACCAATTGTTACATTTTTACCTTTTTAAAAATGTTTAGAATATGAGTTCGGTAATTGCAAACCAAGTAGAAACAAATATGTGTTTTATTTCAGACAATAATTGCTTGTTCGCTATTCTCTGCTCACACTTCTGTCCACGTAGACACAAACAACTCTTCGATAATCTTTACAATAGCGATCTTCAAACCACGATGCACGCAACGTGTCTGCACACAAGACTAACTGAATTATTACTGACTGGTTGCCTGCTTGGTCTCGCCTTTTTACGCGAACATATTCAGTCTGATGATGGTTCTCGAAGTGGAACGTTCTAGGTTATACTTGTTGTAGCTGGTTTCATTATAATAAGTTTGATGTATGTGTCAGTGTAGCTGATAGCTTTTGTTTAGCGTATTTATTGATAACGATATTAGGTCGTTTCGATTTGCCCAACCACATGATCACGTTTTTCGAATGAATCTTTTTGTAGTCCTTTATTGAGCACCAAACTGATGAACTAGTTTTTGGTCGTCTAAAACAGTTTTAAAAGACTCATTTTGGTGATTTTCATTCCGTTTCTAATTGTTTGTGTATAAGATTTAACGAAATGAGAGATATGAATGAAATGAGAAATTATAAATTATTTTGTTTGCTGTGAAAAAGTTATGGCCACCCGAAAAATACAAAAAATTTCAATAAAAGTTGCGTATAAGAACATAAAATCTAGTTAAAATGAGTTCAAATTATATTCCAAAACAACTTAGCCAAATTCTAAAGGGTAGTAAAAATAATACAGCGGATACTCGGTTAACGTACTTTCCAGCACCTCGTTCGTCATGCAAAAAGTTCGTTAATCAAAACGACTATTTCCTTGTAAAATAAATTAATCCGTTCCAGATCGAAAAAACTACACACTAATGTGTTTATTGAAAAGTTGAAATTGTTCAACTTTTATTTAAAAGAAAGTTACAAAAAATACTTCAGAACTTTTAGAACGGAAAAATTAAACCAATTCATATATATATTAACTATAAAAACATTTGCTGGGTTATTACCCAAATACTTACCAAATATTTGCTTACCAAAAATGGATGCTGACTCGCATAAGTGTGTTTCGAATTTAGTGCAATGAACTTGTTACACAAGAATTATTATTTTTTTCTTTTATTTCAATTTATGCTCACCGTTAAAAACTGAATTAAGAAAAACTTCTTTACGGTATTTTAGATTATTAAGTAAAAACTGTAATCAATTACTTTTGGTTTTTCAAATAAAGAAGCCGCACGTCATAAGCTGCGCATAAAAAAACTTATATAAAAACTTATAAAGTGTTAACTGGCGCCCAACGTCCTCAAGTACCCCAAAGGCTGCACAAAAGAGGAAAAAGACACCCATAGACAAGCACACCACTGGCTGCAAAAGGACAACTCAACTAAACAACCCAAAGGCTGTGTAAAGCATCCATAAATAGAACAGGACGTTCTGTGTGAAGACCTAGGAGTCGACACGGTTACCTAAGGAAAAAGGAGAATAACCAACCACCAGCTTCATCGAAAATGTTTGCTGTTTTTATGTAAGCATAGCAATAAGATAAGATTAATTTGCCAAATACTTATATAAAAGGAAATTGAAACTCTTAAATTAAAAAAAAAAAATTAGTGAAAAATTCATAAATAGTTAAAACAAAATTAAAATTTTTTTTCTTTTACAAATTTTTTTTTTTTAAAGTGAAAATATTCACAATTAAGTTAAAACAAAATTAAAAAGATAAATTATTTCTTTTTTCTTTTACAAAAATTTTGTGAAAAAATTCATAAATAAATTCATAAATAATTAAAACAAAATTATAAAGATAAATTAAATTTTTTTTCTTTTACAAAATTTTTAAGAAGTGAAAAATTTATAATTATTCAAAATAAAAATTAAGAAGATAAATTAAAATTTTTTGAATTTAAACAAGTGAATTTAGAAGTGAAAAAGTTAAAATATAATTTAGAGAAATAAGTGAAAGCTATTGTTCAATTTTTTAGGTAAAATTTTGTAGGTTCTATTGCGATTCCTAAGGGAGCCTCCAATAGAAGCAAGAATATTACACATACAAAAAAACACAACACAATAACTATTGCGATTCCTACGGGACCCTCCAATAGTGACACTGAGACATCAATAGGAAAAAAAAAAGAAATAGATAAAAATGTCAAATCCAAGTAATTTAGTAAGACCTCCTATCCTAAGCATCTCACCGTCAAATCCGCCCCAAAATCCATCCTATTCAGCCAACAATAGTAACATTGACATGAATGCAATCGCTCAAATATGCGAACAACAATGTCAAATAGCAGTTAGACGAATTTTGAACCCGAATTCGGAAATCTCTGGAGTAGATCAGGGAATAGGGGAAAGGTTTAGGGATAATCTCGCGGATTTAGACAAGATTCCGAACACTATTAGATGCCTTCGCGAATTTTCAGGAAATCCTTCAGAGTACAGCTTCTAGAAGAAAAGCGTCGAACGGGTATTGAGACTATGCGAACCTTGCAAAGGGACACCGAAATATTTCGGTATTTTAAATACAATTAGGAATAAAATTATAGGAAGTGCGGACGCGGCTTTAAAAGCGTATAACACACCGCTTAATTGAGAGTGCATCTCCAAATGCCCTACTCTACATTACGCCGATAAACGCGACCTTACTACATTAGAATACCAAATGACGTCATTGATTCAGGGCAATAATAGTGTTCAGGACTTCTATCAGGAAGTTTATTTACATTTATCTCTCATAATGAACAAGTTATCTTGTTTAGAGATTGGACATGAGTCCAGTAAGTTATTAACACAAACATACAGGGATAAAGCCCTAAATACGTTTGTACGGGGACTCCAGGGCGATCTACCTAAACTTCTAGGAATAAAAGAGTCTACGGAGTTACCTCAGTCACTTCAGTTGTGCTTAAAATTCAGAATCAGTTTAGGACAAATTATGCGAATTAGCACCAAAATCAAAATAAACTAGGCAAGCCGATACAGGTTCCTCCACGCAGAGGTAATCTTTCTTTTCCTAGGAGTAATCAGGAATATTTTTATAATCAACTGCCTCAGCGGCATACGCAGTCCCAACCACAATATTTCCATAATCCAATGCCTCAAGGGCATAATCAGGCCCAACAATAATATTTTCATCCAACGTCTCAACGATATGTATCAAAGGCAACTCCCCATAATCGGACAGTTTCATCCTCCTAGACTAACGGCATCGAAACCCATCGTCCCGAGCCGATGGATATTGACAAATCAATGAGAACCAAACACATAAATTATATGAATAGGCCCAGCCAAAACGACAAGTTTTTTGGAAAAAGACCTACAAATGATGAAATACAGAGGCGAAACAAAATGCAAAGGAATTTTCATATAGGAGTCCAAGAAGAGCACAATTTGACTTAATACGAGAAACAAATAGAAAACTATGAAGAACAAGAGGGTTTTCCAGCACTTATGATTACTTAGAGAATCAAATTAATGCTTTTGGCGAAGATATTGACAATGATATGCTCACCCAAGAATTTGTCGATATAAATTTTTTAGATTAAAAAACACTACTTTGAGTGCAGGATGAGTACGGGTAACATTTTTAAATTTCTTATTAATACCGGATCTACCAAAAGTTATATACAGCCATCGTTAGTAAAAAATCCTATCCCGAATGAAAAGATATTCTTTGCGAAATCGGTCGGAGCGACTACAAAAATAAACCACCATACATTTATTAATCTGTTTAACAACAACACAAAGAATATTAAACTATATATCTTACCATTGTTAGAATCCTTCCACGGGATACTAGGGAACGACAGTTTAAGGCAATTACAATTACAATATATTTTACACTGCTTAAGACTTTATGCTAATAAACAACAAATATAAGGTTAGAATAAACCAACAAGTTTCGCAATCATACAATTGATATCCGAAATAGTCACAGGAGTCCGAAACAAAAATCTCAACTTAATCAAATAGTAAACAAATTCGCATTTGTTTCTGACTTTGTTTCAAAATTTGTTGAAAATGGGACACAGCATTATCGTTAAATAATTCACGTATAGACACTATCTGATTGTGGTGATGCTTTTTAATGTATGACACCACAGACTCCCATGAATTCAGTATTTCTCTAAATACACTTGAAACAAAAGATGAACACAGTTGTTCCCTGTTTCGTTGCTATAAACGAAACTTCGTTTGTTAAACGAAACTTTTTTTCATAAAAAAGTGTTCGTTATACGAAATGTTCGTTATGCAGGGCGTTCCTTAACCGAGAGTCCACTATATATAGTTTGCAAAAAGAAAACCGCGATCGCAAGATTATAAGAAATTATTTCGTTTAAAACATTTCTACCTTAGAAACTTAAGTTATTAATGTGGGTGAAATAATTATAAGAAATATCAACGGATTTAATGTGAACTCTGTAATTAAGTTATACATATACAAAAATCAAGTGAGAAAATAACTAAAATGGAAAAATTGTTAATTATTAACTAGTCAGCTTTATATGTAAAAATAAAAATATATGTATATGTAAAAATTGTTACTGCAAATTTTTGGAAAACAAAATTGAATATGATCAACTATTAACTTATGGCGATTTCTTTTCTGGCATAAATGTTGCCTTTTTGCCCTTTTGCTGTTCTTTTCTGAAAAAAATTCAATTTTGTAAATTAGAAACATCTTCTTTTCTAAAAATGCTGCCATAACACCCGAAAAATATGCTACATGTTTTACCCTCAATTCAATTAAAGGGTTTTAAGGGCAGCACTTTTAAAATAATATTATTAAATAATATTGTTTTGAACAAAATAACAAAAATTATTTGTTTTAAAAGTGCTGAAATGGAAGCAAAAAATATTATTTTGGAAGATTTGTTGGACTCCTCTATTTTGTTTTAGCTATATGGACTACAGAGAAACATATTCATATGTATCAGAGATCAGCAATAAGTATTCAAAACGATGAGTAGGTTCGAGTCATACTTATAATTTCAGATACTTATGCGCATTCATACACAGAGGGAAAAAAGTGATAAGAAAGTGCCCAAATTGATACAATCCGTTGTCAAAAGTGAGCTTACCACGTTTATTAACATTTAGAAAACGGATGTGAAATAACACCCTGTTATAATTTTGATAACCTCCGTTGGCATTACGGCAATGTATCGTTGGCATTACTGCAACGTATCGTTGTCATTGCGACAACGTATGGCTGTCACTGTGACAACACATTGTTGTCATTGCGACAACATATTGTTGTCATTGCGACAACGCATTGTTGTTATTTTAACAACGCTTCGTTGTGATTTATAGAACGCATCGTTGTCATTTGATAACACATCGTTATCACTACAATAAGATACCCCATTCTGAAACCCACGAGTGTAAAAACAATTTTGATATATATTTTATTACTTTTTTTATTAAAATATTATACATATTTCATTCTAAAATAAGTTTTTGCATTATTTAAGGAATATAAATGAAATGGAAGACTTATAAAACATGTAATTGGTTTAATATAAATGTTTGTATTTAATGACTAGACTATAGACTTGACTATATTATAGACTAGAGTAGACTATACTACTATGCTAGTCTATAGACTATATGTTTTCTTTCTTACCTTCATATTATTTTCAGAGGGAAACAGGGAGCAAATTTCCGCGGTTAGCTTTTGACTTGATCATTTGGATAAAGCACAGTGTTTTTATAGATGACATCTTCTATTATGATATTAAGTATGTCTTCCCTTTGCTGACATGTTAATTTTTGAGATTCAGCCGCGTATTTTAGAATATCTCTACCTTTTGGTGATGAATTTATCAATGTCTTCAAATCCTGCAATAAATTTTAATTAGGTTTATTATATAATAAATAGTTATTTATTTTACATTTTTATTGTTAATGAATGAACTGCTTGGGGACATGTCATCATTGTGGTCAATCTATAACTGGACCTTTAAGGGCTCATTGTCAACTCCTAGCTGATGAAATGTTTGGAATTATAATAAATATTTGTAAAATTAAACTCCTTTACTCACCTCAGTTTTCCTCCATGTAACTAGTTTGCTACGGAATTCCGCACGTAGCCCCAAATGTGGAATAGCTTCTGTTAGGTCCGCGTTTGTTATATACGGCAAACTCCTGTATGTGACATTGGCAGCTTAAATGAAATAAAAAGTTAAATATTTTTTTTATTTTAATTTTAAAATATTACCTTTCAATGTTTCGAACAGGGACTCCATATTTATGGTTTGAAGAAATTGTTGAAGATCAATTTCATCATTAAAATTTTCACTGTCCACTTCCACTTAATTGATAATGTTAGAATCTTGCATATCAATCACATCTATTAATTCTTCGGTATAATGAATTAAATTTTGTTTATTTGCCATTTTAAGAATTTTTTTTATGCACGCGCTAAAACTCAACTTTTAATTGCAATAAATAGTACGAAGTCGATCATATGAACGCCGATCAACAGCCACCGCCGACTCATAATAGCAGCACATAGCCGCCGCGGAAAATAGCAGCTGAATTTTTAAATATTATAATCGGACATTTAAACTTGTTAATTATAACGATTTAATTTTTATGAAAGCTTTTATTTAATACTAATACTAACTAATGGACATACATATTACAGAGATTTTTTTTGTTTGTTAGTCAATGACAACTAAATGATTTTCATAAAATGGGCAAAATTAGTACTGTTATGGCTAAAGATGAGTTCGTGTCGGTTGTTAATTGAAAAGATTTTTGATTTAGCATCATGGGGATTGGAAAAATTAAAAACAGTGAAAAATAACTTTAAATAAAAATTCTTAAAAATGTTATTTATAATCAGTTTAAATTCTTGCTAATTTCAAACATTTTCAAATAAAATAATAAATAAATAGTATGAAAATAATTTTAAATTTTTGCGTAATTAGCCGCAGCCAGTTATATATTGAACTGAGTTTATAATTTTTTATCGTCGTGTATTATTTATTTTTCCGTTGTTGATCTGACAACATCTTGTATTGTTTACATTTTTGTTGTTTATTCGACAGCTATTTGTACATAGTTTGACAACGGATGTTAATGAAAAATTATAAACATTTTTGTTTCAATTTGATAACAAGCGTGTATAATTTACCAACGTCTTTTTTCCCTCTGTGTACTTATTTCGATATCATGCTCATACTACTCATACTCAAAGTTGGAAGTACTCGTTACTTAAGGAAGTATTCATACTTAACAATACGCATGATGTTATTGACTTTGACTCGTGTCTACTTAACATTTACACGAAGCAAAAAATAAGCATGATTCGCTACGAACACTACTATACTCACAAGAAGATTGTATGTATGCTTTGCTTGTTGTCTTTGTCTTTTTTTCTTCTTTGTTTGTATATGCAACAATAACAAAGGCTGTAAATTTTGATCATTCGAATCACTTATAAGTATTACAAGTATTTTTCTAAATTTATGAATCAGAATGAGTAGGCGTATGAATCAAACATATTTCGAATGTTGTGAGTTTGATGTCAAAGTTGTACTCACACTCATTGCTACTTATACTTATAAATCAATGTTGTAGCGAGTACGAATGAATCAGAGTAGTTGAATTTCAATTCTGTTGATTCATTCATTCTCAAAATTGCTTGAGTGCTTATGAGTAGCGGAAAAACGATTCATTGCTGATCTCTGATATGTATTATTATCCCAACAAAAAAGGTTTGAGATGAGTTAACTTAAAAATTAACATCAATGAAAATTGTAATAAGAAGATTATTTATGAATACTTTTAAATGGAATTCTTTATCTTTTGTACTAAAAATATTTCTCAAAAATTCCAAAAATTAAATTTTTTATTTGATTTTTAGCTATTTTAATATAGAAATTCGAAAAAAATTGTAATTAATAACATAGGGTGCTAATTAAAGCGATTTGCATTAAAATAAACATTTTAACTTGTCTGATCCCGGACTCCTCGGTAAAAATATTATTATTTTTTATTTAAAACATTTTCTACAAAGTTAGCTTTCCAAAAATAATTTGATTTGAAATTATTTGGATAATTAAAAAAATTTTTTTCATTTACTATACAACAATTAGTTTTAAATCGTTAACTAAATAAAAAAACGCTAAATTGGTATTAAACTACAAAAATAATTGGACGCATTTTGCACGTTGAAATTAGTTTCGAAACAAATGTGAGAAACTTTTTTGCATTTTCTTTTAAAATTTCTTTCGCTTTTGGACGTAAAAAATTAATTTCAGAAATTTTGTTTTCTTTTATCGCGTCGTTCTGCTGTTTTTGACAGTTGTAACTTTGGTTGGCATTGTGAATTAGGTCAAACACAAGACATGAATATTTTATAAATATTATATTTGTTGTTACATTATAATATATTATATATTTGTGTTATTTTTTAATATTCTTACCTTATTTAAATTATATTCTTTTTAATATTTTTTATTTTTTCACCCTTTTTAAACTGTTTCTCGCTAAAATTTTTCTTTTGCTAATGTTTTGATTTCAAACACAAAATAAACAAAGACTAATGATATTTTAAATAAGGGAGGTTTACATTAACACCGTTGACTAACTACGAGTCATTTCTTACCCACTTTTTCTCCTAAAAAACACAATTTTTGCCTTTTGATATCTACAATCTAAAAATAGTTTTTAGTAATATAATCTAAAAAATCAAATTACCGTTTTTGGCCAGTTTTCTGAGAGTTGCCGCGGTAGTCAAGGTGTTAACTTCTCTATGCGAAACAAAGATAAAAGAAAATGTGAAATCAAATACAACTCTGTGTATATACGAATAAAGAACAAAGCAAATTTCCGAGTACGTGAAATTCTGAAATCACCCCCCTCGTTTTTCCCCTCTCTCCTACAAACTCAAGAGTGTCGAAATTTGTTTCGAAACAAATTTCAACGTACAAAAGTTGTCTTGCATAAAGGGCAATGATTTTTATTCTTTTATAATCATTTAAAAGGCAACACATTATGAGGGTTCGTGTAACCTTTAATAAGTGCTACCAAATTTGTAGGCAACATTTCTTTGCGAGAAAAGAATTCACCATTAAATTCACTTTATTTTAAATTAATATTCAGGTATTGAAAATATTTGAAATACTATTTTGTAAAATCTTTCGGAAAAAATCGTGTTGGAATACGTAACCCTTTTCAACAATATGTCTTGAAAACAGTGAATTTGGAAAACAGCGAAAGTTAAAGTTATACTTTAACATAAAAACTATAGAGCAATTAGCAATTGTACAAATTTCTCTTTCAACAAATGCATCTGGATCCGTACAATCATGATCATAACATTTATATTAAAAATGTAGCAGGAACTCCAAATTTTTATAATACATGCAGGAGAGGTAATATTAAAGCGATAACCAATTTGCAATTGATAACATTAAAGTTGGTAGTCGCAGGTCAAACTAAATTTAAATCTTAAAAAGTAGTGAAAGTATTGAACAAAATAGAGTTCTTACATACGTAAATGTAGATTTTACTTTAATATTTGTAGTTATATTATTATAAGTAATTTTTATATGAAGTCGCCGTAGTCTAGTAGGTAGTGTGTTGGCTTATTAGACGTAAAGCTAGGCTAGACGTCAAAACAAAATACAAAAAGTTTTTCTTTGCGATTTCCTATCATAAAATTGCCATGAAAATTTTCTCAAAAATCTGTCGTTCGACTTTAAACTGTAGGTCCCGCCGCTTATGTATAAAATTAACACATACAACATAAGGGGTGTGAGAAACTAGGTCAATAATCCCGACTGAAGTCTAATAATAAGACTGAAGAATAATAAGAATCAAAACAAATAATACGAAACATAAAAACAAATATATATATATATGTAAGTTAACACAGTCAAGTGTACATGAAGTTAATTCATGTCCTCAACTTTGTGCTGACGTTGCACACGAGCCAGATAACGGAAATTAGACCCAGATCATATTTGGTCTGCACAATTGTGAAATTGCCAATATGAAGAATCAGCGTTTTACTTTATTATTTTTGCTTTATATACTAAAATATTCTAAATTAGTTTTAAGACTTTTGGAGAGTACGGTTGTGACCGATACTAAATACATTGAAAATTTCAAATGAATTAACTGTGTTTGATTGTGGAGTGGACAGTGATCGTTCACTATAATTAATTTTTTTAAGTGTTATAAAGAGGAAGTTAACTGGCGCCCTAGCAGGGACCAATAAAAAAACAAAAATAGAGTCCCTACAGAAGATCAAGAAATAATAAGCAGTGATAAGTGCACCAGAACCTTTTAAGGCCAAATAAGGCAATAAAAAATCCAGAAGCCTAAATCAATTAAAGAATAAATAAATTCTTGAAAAAAATCCTCCTAAAAAATAAATCTTGTGAAAACCTGTGCCAACCTATAAAAAGAGGATAAGATCTGGAAGCCTAGATAAATTAAGGAATTTTTGAAAAAAACCCCGCTACAAAATAAAAATTTTTGAAAAAACGTGACAACCTATAAAAAAAAGAGAAAAAAGCTCTAGAAGCCTAAAATAAATTAAGAAATAAATAAAATTTTGAAAAAAACCTTTCTAAAAACTAAATCCTTTGTGTAAGCCTGTGCCGACCTACAAAAAAAGGAATCCTTGCACAAATATTTGTAAGTATGGAAAGTTTACGAACTAAATCGTAAGCCAACTCTTGATCAGAGAACATAGAATCTGGAGCGTTTAACAGATGCCTCTATCAGGAACGAAAATCCTTCGACCTCTAACCCTCCTGTTACAGAATTTTAAGTTAAAAAAAAGAAGTCAATTTTGCAATTTTAAAATATGACAAATTCTATTAATTTTATTTGCTTTCAACCGCTTACTTCGAATACTCAAGAACAATTAAAAATTCAACTCATTTGAAAAACATTATTTATCCAAAATACATAAATTATGTGTAACGGGATCATAAATATGTAAAAGATTGATTCCTATGATTTACTCTCGCTTATATATTAAATAATAAATGTAGGTCAACTCTCAATGTATATTAGAGCAAAACAATAATCTCTTATACTCAGTTTAATATTGTAAATAGTAAATGAGAAAGAATAAATTAACGGAATATAAGGAATGACCAATTAGGTCAAATAAAAGTTATTAATTACAGTGTGTTATAAAAATAAATAGACAATACATATTTTAACATATTTAATATAATATTTATTTTAACAATTTAATATACTGTTGAATAGTTGTTGATTCTCGCAACACCTCCGTTGGGCGTTTCAGGAACGGAGGCCGAACTAACTGAGATCGGGAAGTTACCCGATTGTGTGAAGGATTTACAACGATCCCACGTAATATATATCCTGGATACATAGCGTGGAGAGCATCCTGAGAGATTACGAAATCGTCCGACAAAAGCCTATTTATAATGCAGGCTATACGCCGCAAGTGTAGAGGAAGGGCTGACGCAGCTATTACCTCCTATAACATATTCGATGAAGACTGGGTAACTATAAAAAATTGTCTGTCTCTGCATTATGCAGATAAGAGGGATATCCGCACCCTTGAGCACCTATTAACCCAATTGACCCAAAAAGGAATGAGCATAGATGAATTTTACGCTACGGTAAATCACCAGCTCTTCCTGATTATAAATAAATTGAAAACTGAGAGTTTCTCAGAGGAGACAACTACTGTATTAATAGAGACATACAGGAACAGGACTCTAGAAGCCTTCGTGAGGGATCTTAACGGCGAGCTATCAGGTATACAATGCTTATGAAGCCGTAGACCCTCCCCGAGGCATATTCGCGATGTCTGGAGTTACGAAACATAAATTAAGGGAGCAGGTCACCTTGCATTCGGATGAAAATCGAAACAGAGTTCAGGTACCAATAGGTTTCAATAAATTCCACAATCCCCCAATGAAGACTCAAAACCGAACTTCTTCCCAAAGGTTTGCTCCGAGCAATCGCGATCAACCTCAAGTGAACCCCTTTGTAAACCGACAGTTTGAGCCACAGCGTGCTGTACAGCAGTCTGCTCCTAATAGACCCGAACCAATGGATGCGTATCGGAGCACACAATTTAGAAGATTTAGAAACCGTCCTTGGAACAACAACCATAAAAGACGGGCCTTTTCGGAACAGGTTCCCTCCGGGTCAGTTCAACGCTCGTTTAAACAGCAAAGGTTATTTAACATGACACAAGAAGAAAAACCGAACAATGAGAAATACCCGGCCGAGGATGAAATAAATTTTCAGATTCCGGCCTCTCGGGCTTACCATACATAAGCAACAAACTAAAGGATGGCTCAGAAATAAAATTTTTAATTGACACAGAAATTAGATAAACCATTCCTCCTTCGTACTGCATCAGGGAAGATACAAATTAATGCAAAGGTAAAAGGGAAATTTTGGTAACGATACCACATTAAGGATCACGTCCTTTAATGGATAATCGGCGATGACACTCAACATGAGCTCGAAGCCGTAATAGACCATAAAAATAATACATTAATGATTACTCCGGGAATCAGTATACCTCTTGCAATACATACATATCGTGGACTTAAAAACTTTCCCCAGACACAGAAGAAACTTTAAACGAACTTACAGCTGAATTCCAAGAGACATTCGGGCCAATAAGTAATGAGTTAGCAGCAACCTCTATTAAGGCTGAGATACGATGTACCAACGACGAGCTAATATATTCAAAAAGTTACCCATATCCGGCTTGTATGCGTGCTGAAGTGGACAGACAAATAGAAGAACTTTTGGATAATAATATAATTCGGCCTTCAAAAAGTCCTTATAATTTTTCAATTTGGGTTGTCCCTAAGAAACCTAAACCAAATGGAGAGAAACAGTATCGTATGGTGGGAGATTGTAAAAGACTGAATACTGTTAGCATACGTGATACATATCCAATTCCTGATATAAATTCAACAATGGAAAGTCTTGACAAAGCGATATTTTTTATAACCCTTGGCCTCACTACAAGGTTCCACCAGATCCCAATAAACACAAGGGATATTCCAAAGACAGCCTTTTCTACAATGAATGGCAAATATGAGTTTTTGAGACTTTCATTCGGCCTACGAAATGCGAGGTTGTATAGGAAAGGTTTGTTATGTATATATCGACGACGTAATAGTTTACGGAAGTACTATCAGAGAGGTTTTCTAGGTGTTCTCTGATAGTACCTACCTACCTACCTAATTGGCCATTACAACTTTTCAGTCAGGATTACGACCTAGCTTCTCACATCACTTATGTGTGTGCGTTAATTTTTTATATGAGTGTTGGGGCTTACAGTTTTAAAATTGACTCCAAATGATAGATTTTTGGGAATCTTTACATGGCAATTTAATTTACTCTCAAAGGTTTTGTCAAAAATTGCAGTAAATTTACTAAATAATCATTGTTAGCAAATCGATTATTAAAAATTAGCGACTAAGGAAAAAATTAGAACAAAAAGTAGAATTACATACGAAGCTGATTACACACATGCTACACGCAGAATCAAAAATTACACACAATATGTGTAATTACACACAAGGTGGGTACACTGGTCTGCTGAGATGCCTGCTTGCCCCACTATGTTAAAGGGCCTTAGATCTCTGCAGCACATTTGAACAAGCACGGCTGTTAGCAAATTTTTCGAAATCTGCATTTTTAGAACTTCCTGACAATAAGGATTTTATTTTGGCATTCGAATTTTAAAATTTTTTTGATTTTACGTCAATACCATGAGCACGTAAATGGTTACAGAGGTTTGATGTCGACGCAGAAACTCCAAACCTGAAATTATTTCGCATTTTATAACACGTATCAATTATCAGAAATAAGTATTCAAAATAAAATTTTCCAAAAAAATTTGGCTAAAAGGTAATTGAAATTGGAGTTTCAATTATTGTTTTGGGAATTCAATACCATTAAAAATAGCAAGGGCGTCATCGGAATCAGATGAATTTAACTCATTTAAATTATTGAAATTTGTAGTTCTTTGGTTCTCCATTTTAATTTTTTGTCTTTTAAAACATTTAACGTAAAGTTAAAAGTGTTACCACATTCACCAAAAACAAGAAAGGGTGTTCAAAATTTCCATATCAAAAAATTTAAAATTTTTCTATTAATATATCACAAAATAACTTCAATAATGTATTTAAGTCAAGTAAAACAAAAATATAAATATCATATTTTATATATAATTAAAATTTACTGTATACAATTTTAAAAATATATTTTCATATATTTTAAGTTTCCTACTTACAAAAACGGCGGCTAAATTTAAGCCGAATAAATTTTCGGCGGCTTTTAAATTTTGTCGGCGGCTCGGCTTAGCCGGCTGTCAGCCGATCGGCGCAGGTTTCTGCCACCAACCCTTGACGTTTGCTCTAAGCAATAGAAACTACAATGCCAAATTAAAAAGATGGAAGGCTAGAATTGAAGAATACAATTTTGAATTGATATACACACCAGGGAAATCTAATGTGGTAGCCGACGCATTATCTCCCCTAAAGGCAGACTAAAGCGGCTCAGTAAAGACTGAGCGGACTTCAAGAGCTACATCTATGGATTTGTGTGCCCATATTGCGGACGAATCCTCCACGTTCACTGCGAGTAAAGGTAGGGCAAGAATTGAGGTTTCAGATACCGTGACAGCTAGTGAGGGTACGGTAGGAAATGAGAACTCAACTACTGTAACAGCAAGTGAGGGTAGAGTAGGAAGTGAGGACTCAGATACTGTAACAGCTAGCGAGGGTACTGCACGCCGCGCTGAACAGGATAGCACAGATTTGATTCCACATATTGAGGCTCCCATTAATGTTTTTCGCAACCAAATTGTAATACGACAATCAAATATGAATACACATAAATCCGCATCCTGGATATAACCGCCATGTCATATCTTTCGAAGACATTAACAAGGAAAACTTTACACGAGATTTAAAAGAAAAACTTATTCCTAATGTCTTAAATGGAATTAAGAGCCCTGAACAGTATCTGTCGTTATTACAAGAGGTTTATTTAGAATATTTTTCACACTATAAGTTAAGAATCACGCAAAGACTTGTAGAAGACATGACTTGCCCAGATAGGGTGTGTAGGTTAATTGAAGAAGAACACAAAAGGGAAAATAGGTGTAAGGAGGAAAACAAACTACAGCGTCTAGAAAAGTACTATTTCCTTAAGATGAACAATCTAATAGAAAGATATACAAAAAATTGCGAAACATGCAAAGCTAACAAATATGATCGACATCTGCCAGTAACAAAACTTCAAGCAACCCCAGTTCCTTCTTAACCCTGTGAAATACTGCTCATGTATATTTTTGTACTCCAAAATGAGCATTTGATTAGTGTTTTAGATAAATTTTCGAAATTTGGAAAACGCTTTCTTCTTAGAAATCGATTGGCTTTGCAAATGAGAAAAAATAATTGAGACTTTTTCTCGACACCACGTATTTTAGTGACTGATAACGAAAGAGGATTTATTAGCCCGATAGTAATGAATGTGATCCAACAATTTGGTGTCAAGGTATACTTAACCCCAATAGGTCGTAGTGAGGTGAACGGACAGGTAGAGCGGTTCCACTCAATCTTATTAGAAATTTACCGATGTTTGAAGGCCGAACATGAAGGCTTAGGAGTTAGTGAACTTATAACCTCGCCACTGATAGGTACAATAACACCGTTCATTCTGTTACGAACAAGAAACCGGTGGATATTTTCATATAGAGCTGAAAGAATTAATTATCAAAGGTTGCAAAATTTTAGGCGAAAATTAAATAAAGAGATAAAAAATCAATTAAAGAAGCAACCTTAAAGAGACAAAACGCTAAGCGTCATGTCATACCGAAAGATTATGGGGTGGGCGATGTCGTTCATGTTAGGAATAGGCAGATCAGAGCCAAGCAAAGACCACTTTACGAAAAAGCGGTCGTTAATAAATACAATCGGGTCACAGTGCAGACAAAAGGAAAAAAGTTTCATAAGACCCATATTAAATCCTAGGGCCTCCCCTAATCCGATTTCTTTTTTTAGGACGACGATTTTTGATAGTGATGTCATGTGTCGCGATAGATTCTCGTATCATGAGTATGTTTCCTGCAATTAAACCACCAACGCTTGAAACTAACAGGGATAACTCGGGGTGTATAGTCCATACAAAAAGTATGAACAAATGGGACCAAAATTATAGTGGAAACCGCTTATTTGCGGTGGGGTTCAATTCCCCGTGGGTCCCATGAAACCGTGGAAATCGTATTATGGGAAAGCTTGATTGAAAAAGAAAAAATGCAAATACTAAAATGTATTGAGAAAAAATAATAGTAAAATAAAATTTAAAATCGAATAAAAAGCCTTAAAATGGCAAATGATATGAAACAAAAAATTAAGGCAGGAAAATGCGATGGTTACGTTCAACTGTACCCACACTTTGATGATGATATGCTGTTGAAAAATTTAAGTCCACTTTAAGTAATTTACATAATTCAGTAAATACTTCGTTTTTGAACTCAGTTCCCTGATCCGATTTTATAGTCTTCATTCTACCATAAAATTCTCAAATATCGCGCGAGCGACGGTATAAGCCGATTCGTCAGGTACCGAAATGGTTACTAAATATTTGGATAGATCACATATCAAGGTTATCGCATACTTTTTACCATTAGTTGATTGAGGTAACGGACCTATGGTGTCTAAAACAACTACATCAAAGGCTTTAATTGGAGTTGGGGTCAAGATCAGTTTCTCAACGTTTCCCGGTCTGACTTTATTTAACATACATTCTCTACAATTCCTAACAAATTTTGAAATATCCCTCGTCATCTTCTTCCAATAATATTTTGTTCTGATTTTGGCATATAATTTCTTTTGACCACAGTGTCCGCCCGCTAACGGGTCGTTGTGATTTCTATTAATTTTTCCTTATACTTTTTCATCCGTTATTATCTCCGTTAGAATAATTTCTAACCTTTTTAAAATCTTCATACCTTTATCCTTTGAATTGAACATATTGAGAAAAATGAATCACCCTTGGGCTATTCAGCTGTGAAAATTTTATAAATGTTGGCTTCTTTCTGTAGCCTCGAAAGCAACTTATCTAGACAAATTTTTTCGTTAACAATAGCAAAATCAAGATACAGCAATTTTTTAAATATATTAATGCGCATTTTGAAAAGTTTTCGTTCAATGTAAAATAATTCTGTTTTGATCTTTGGAACATTTTTAACGAAATTATGTGAAAATTTATCATAAATTTCCAAATTAACGGAAACACCCTGTTAGTTATAATCGAATTTGTTCTTACTATTTTTCTTTGACATTGCTCGAGTTGTCATCGAAAAAATATTATTACTAAAATTCTTAACTTCGTCGATGGAGATCTGGACAAAGCATCCGCGCTTACATTTTTTATATTCCACATGGAAATTGTATTCAGAAAGTTCCAATCTAATCCTTGTTAGCTTGGACGAAGTGTCTTTCATATTAAATAGGTGTACTAATGGTCGATGATTTGATCGGACAGTGAATGTAGTACCATAGATATATGGCCGAATATGAAGGATTGCAAAGTGTATAGCTAGAGGTTCAAGCTCTATAATGGGATTTTCTGTTCAGATAGACTGAATGATTTTGACGCAAAATATATTGTTAAATCATTAACGTTTATATTCTGACTTGAAATGGGTCCGCAGCCAAAGTATTGTAAAGTCAAGGTATTGTAGTATTTTTGGAGATAACAAAGCAGTTTTTAATTAGTAAAAGAATTATGACAATGTTCCGTCCAGTTAAATTGTTCCTTTTTTCTTGTGATGAAATTAGACGGTACTGCATCTTTATCAGTAGGAACGGGGTATGTTTTTATGATGTTAATTTTCGAATCATCTGGTAAAAGACCCGGTGCTCTTGTTACCCAGAAATATTACTTCTGCTCTAAAAAAATTGCACTTATAAGGGTTTATCTTCAGATTAAATTTTCTAAAGATGTCAAAAAAGTTTGTTAAATTCTTCAAATGATGTTACTTACTGCAGCCGATGACAATAAAGTCATCAACATACAAAAATGCCTGATCGGGGGAGAGCCCTGAGAACGCGATAGACATCACCCTGGAAAACGAGTTCGGAGCAATATTTAACCCAAAAGGTAAAACCTGGACTAGAAATGTACCACGATCGGTACTAAAAGAAGTTATACCCCTTGAGTCCGGATAAGGGTTTGAGTCCCAGGCCAGACATCAAATATAAAAAGTATTTTTTCGGCAATTTCTTCTCTTTCTCTTCTTGTTTCTCAAAAATCTGTCGTTCGGAGTCGACTTTAAACTGTAGGCCAACAACAACACCCTCACAAGCCTCTTGAGAATCAACAAAAACCGGTCCTGTAACATTCTAAAAGTTTCACACCTTGGTGGGATTATGCAAGAATAGGTACTTGTACCCTGTATTATTGGGATTTTAAATATAGTATTTTGAAAATAAACAGACAATGTCATAGATTCGTAGTCGATCTTGCATCTATTGTTCCTAAGGAATTCCTTACCAAGTATGCCATTCGAAGGGATGTTGAAGTCATCATTGACTACATGAAATTTTTGTTAAATGACGAAGTTTGAAATATTGAGGTGTGTATGAACTGTTCCTAATGTTCGTACATTAGATTTTGTTATTCCAGTTATCTCAATTTTCTCTCTTTCATTTAAAAAATGGTTGCATTCAAACACGAAACTTTTACTAATGAAATGTCCGCTTGTGAATCCACAAGAAACGTGTATGTTGTATGATTATTAAATAAGTTGAGCTTAATAAAATCGGCGTAATTCGGATTTAAGCTATAAATTGATTTATAGATTGATGATTCGTTTAATTCGTTTCCTCCTCCAACAGGAGAGTTTGTTCAGGGGCCTCCTCTTTTAAAGACCTAACTGAAACTCTGTTGTTGTCACTTCGAGAAAAATTCGACTGATTATTCCTAGAGTTATTAAAGTTCCTATTGTTATTCCCATAGATATTGTTACCTCTCGTAGAGCGAAAATTTGTGCCACGATTATTACCACGGTAACTCTGGTTGCCACGGTACTGAGCAAAATTATCATTGGTATTGGTATAGCTGCAATCGTGGTCATGAGTTCGGAAAGAAAGTACCTGGTGTTCCCTATTTTCGGTTGCCTGTTCGATAACGATTTTTGCCACCACGTTTTTTGAATCTACGAAAACTGACGAAGCCAATATGCACTTGACCAAGTTAGACTTCGCATTCAAACAACACATGCTGACAGTTTGTTCCACTGCCATTTCATGGGCCTTATTCCTCATACCCTCAACAGTGGAGCTGGTGGAACAAAATCAATGTCGAGTGACACTCAACATAGTGTAATACTTCATTTTGCGGACAATTTTAAAAAAGCTCGGATTTTTTACTATAATTTTAGATAAAGCCGTATCACACTTAGTACGAAACGTGGCAACAGCGCTGATTTCTAAAGTTGTCTTATAGAAGTTCCTGAGCTCCAAAATTATTGGAGTAAAAGTTTTTGTTCGAATATTCCATTTTTTGGTATATTTTGGTTAATTATACCTAACCGGAAACGACTACCACAAGAAATAAAAAACCCAAGTTGCCGAGAGGAGTAACAATTGCTTTTCGCAAAGACAATACCCTTTCACTAGCAAATGCTGAAGAAAACTATTTTTCTGGGGCTAGAAGCCTATTATAAATTCATACGTGTTGTATAAAAAGTGGAGTGTAAAAAACGGGAAAGTAGCAAAGAGTCATATGAAGTACAGAAAAACTTTACTCATGTCACTCATTGGAGACTTTAGGGCAACCGAAACAAATCGCAGAACTGCGGCTGCGGCAGATACAGAACAACGTATCGATGGAACCCCTCACTTTATTTATTTACAACCTGGGGGGAAGCACAAGGATTTTGCTGTGTGTTCTAACCGAAAAATGAAAGGGGGAGAAAAGAAACGTCCTATTATTGCAAAACCTTCGCTTCATCTCGGTATATGTTTCGAAAAATACCATACCAAAAAACATTATAAAGATCAGAATTAAGAATTATAACATAGTATCCTGTAATTACTGATAAAATAAAGTTTACCACATTAGAAAAAACCAATTTTATTTACAAAATACGAAAAAACCCCTAAAAGTTAAAAAACGCAATTTTAGCGTGGAGCTGGTGGAGTAAGAAGAAAAAAGGCTTGGAGTGGAACGGGTTAAAGCTTGCCTAATATGATTCACCGTTGAAAGATTCTCTTCCAAGTTTGGATTTTATAAAACGTATAAGTGTCTCCTCCAAATTTGCGTCCGTTAGGTCCTCAATCAAACTAATTTGTCCAAACAAGAATCTAATGCTAAAGGGGTTCAACCGTTGCCATTTTGCCTAAACTAACTTTCCCTTCAGTAACCGTCTCACTGTACTCCGAACCATTTTCTATCTGACAGAACGTTCCTATTTACAAGGTCAACTCTATGTTCCGTGTTACCTTTATTCGACAGTTAAATTTAGCAAAACAATTTACCAAAATTTCGTGACAATGTGTAACCCTGGACAAAATTTGTTGTTTTGTATTGTCCGACAAATTATCCGAATTTGTTTTTACAAATATTAGTATGGAATTGTAAGTTTCAATTAATAAATTTATATATTCGTTCATTTTAACTTTATTAGTTGAAACTGGCCGATTCCGCAAAACTCTTTTGTTTATTTTAAATAAATTATTAATTAGAATTTCTTCATTATCAAATGCCGAATTCTTCATTATCAAATGCCGACATTTGCTAATTAACTTCAATGTGGAGGAAAAAGTGCTCATATAGAAAACGTTTAATAGTTTTCTCCTTTTTTATTTATTTTTTTTTTAACTTTAATTATTAAAATTTTTTTTTTTTTAAATAGATTATCAAATTTAACTCTTGTTCTTATATGAATCGGGAATTGCAAATTGTAAATGTAAAAATAAATGTAAAATGAATATTATATTATTAAGTAACTATCCAATATATTTGTTATTACTAGTTTTTTTTTATTTAATATTGTTACGTTTTTACCTTTTTAAAAACGTTTATGTATGAGTTCGTTTATTGCAAACCAAGTAAAAACAAATATGTGTTAATTTTAATGGAACGCTTTATTAATTACAGGTAACCCTCCTACAACGCGGTTAATTGGTTCCTGAAAAACTCCGCGTTGTAGAAAAATCGCGTTGTAGGAAACTTCTTTTTCCTTCATTTTGTCCTTTTCTTATACAATATCACGCAAGTAACATGTTAAAGTTTTCTCAGCCGAATTAATTATATTAGACCTTTCATCGAAAAAAAAAATTTATTTTTTCAAAGATATTTTTCTATTTGTCTATTTCAACATAATAACATAAATTAATTCATTTAATTAACCAGCAAAAAGCAATTCATTTATTTAAATAACATAAAACTAAGGAAAATAAAATCTGGGAAAAATAGACACGGATTTTCAAATCTACATATTTTAGAGGATTTAAATTCTCAACCCTCTACAAATCCGCTTCCTCGTCCTCGCTTATTATAATTTGCCTTAAACGTTTTCCATAGTGCATACAAACATAATAATAATAGATATACATACACATATACACAAGTAATTTTTGATAATTGTGTGTTTATAGAATAGTTTATAGAATACGTATTTAAAAAATGCTTAAAAATCGCGTTGTAGGATTCGCGTTATAGGAAACATTCCGCAATTCGTAAACCGCGTTGTAGCGAAATCGCGCTATAGAAGTACCGCGTTGTAGGAGGGTTACCTGTACACTACTTTTATATCACACTGTTCAAACTTAACCGATACAACGTACGCAATAGTAGATACAACAATTTACTACTTGTCCAATACCATTCACACACTATTCGCTACTTTATTCACAACGGATAACTTCGAACCACGACTTTTTATTTCAAACCCAATTGCATACAAGACTGACTGAATTCACACTCAGCGTTGCCGTTTTGGTTATTTTTAGCCAAATTTGGTTATTATTTTTTCTAATGTGTAAATGTGTATTTTTTCTTCATTTTGGTTATTTATTTATTATCGGTAATACAAGAATCACTTCTTTAATGTTATTTGAAAATTTGCAATCGTTAGCAAAGTGTTTCTACGTTCAATTGAAAATTTAAGAAAAATTTTAATACAAATAAATAAAAACCTTAATTTAGTATTTCGAGGGCTAAATATAAAAGAGGCCTAACTCGATTTTCTGTTACTTTACACGAGCAGCGAAAAACATAATAAAATCTGTATAATTTTAGATACAACAAAAATTTTAATACGGTTTTTAAAAAAACCGCAACACATTTTATTTCTGATCTAAAAAATTGTTAATTTTTGTTTTAATGAAGTTTTCGAAGATAGGTCTTTATTGAGTTGATATTTTTCAAAAGAAAAATTGAGTTAGGCCTTTTTTAAACTGAGTTGAAAGTGAAATATATTATAATAATTCAGGTTTAAATAATAAACGTAATAATTCATGAAATTAAGAGGATTAAGTCAAAAGTAAATTGTAAAAAATGAATTCTTATAAGACAAATTATCTTAAAAAAGATGACGAACTGTAGGTAAAAACCTTTTAAGTTCTGTTGGAGGTTCCATTACTTTTTCGTGATTGATATTTTCTCCTTAGGGGGTATATCTTTAATATACTTTGATCAATTCGTAGTCCCCAGTTATGTCCGTTTCGAAATATATTGATTATAATGGGTCATACGATAGAGCTCATAACATATTAACAGTAGATCAAAGTTTTCTAAGAGGCTTAAGTGACCGGTCTTTATTTGATATGCCAAAATATTGAAAGCCTTCAATTCTTGTTTTTCTATTTACGTGATATGTCCGGTCGGACTTTCTTGCAATATTTTTTCTTGTTCGGATACCATCAGCATTCTGCGAATCAGAGTCAGAGTTTTCGTTCGCTTTCGTAATTTTTATAGCGTTATTAATTTTTTTAATGTTACAACTTTTTCCGTTTAAAGAATATTTTTCACAAAAAATTAAGTGAACTGATCGGAATTAATTGGTAAGTACCATTTTGTTAGTATGACATTTTTACTGCTTGTCAAAAACAGAGAAACATGTCGATCGATTTATAGCCGTCATTTTAAAGAACTCTGCCCGCCGTCGAAATTTGTTAAGCAACTTTTTCCGATATAGGGAATTTGTTATTTGGGAAATATAAACGCACAACTTCAGCTGCGATTATAATTTTAGGACGAAATAAAAAATGAGTTAGGATTTTTTCTTTCAACAATTGCCATGAGTTAGGCCTTTTTTAAAATCATTATAAATCTGATATTTGCAATTGTTTCCAACTGAAATTTTGAGGCAAGATTCATCTGACATTTTTCTCCCACAATAAACTAAAAATGGAATTTTGAAAAAACTGGGTTAGGCCTCTTTGAGATTAAGCTATCGATTTATAGTTTAACTACACAGAAAAAAATAAAATTTTTGTATTAAACCTTAAACTTGTTAAAAACAAATGCATTTATATAAAAAAATTGGTTATTTTTTTTGCTTATTTTTTATTTTAATTTTGGTTATAAAATTTTTTTGGTCGTGGCAACGCTGTTCACACTGACTCTCGTCTGCTTTCTCTTGCCCTTTTATATACGAACGCATTCAGTCTGATGATGGTTCTCGAAGTAGAAGGTTCGCGTTTGCGCCTTCTAGAGAATTCTATAGCTGCTGATTATGTTTATGTACCATGTTCCCTTAGGTTATTGTTGCGTTCTTTACATGTCTCTCTCTTTTCCTCTCATGCATGTTGTTGCTAGTTTACTTATACTAAGTCCGATGTATGTGTTAGTGTGTATTTGTGTACGCATTGTCTTTGTATTTAAAACTTTTGTTTATCTTTCCCTACAAGAAATAACCCTGCAGGAGATTGAACTAGTACCTAACTAGTACAAAACTAGTACAAAAACCACCAGTACTAGTACTCAACTGGTAACTTTCCTATACCATCTTAATGCTCAAATTAGCATTGAGTGTGTTTGAAAAATTACTAGTACCGTACTGGTATATTTCGAACTGGTATTATTACTAGTACCATTGGTACTAGTTTCGTACTGGTATATTTCGAACTGGTATTATTACTAGTATCATTGGTTCTAGTTTCGTACTGGTATATTTGGATATAATTGGGAGATTTCGAACCACTTTATTACTAGTTCTTTTATATGGAAAAAATTAACAAAATTTGGTAGATTCCTTTGTTGGTTAAGTGAAAAATAATGGATAAAAAATTAGTTTTTGTATAATTATTTATTAAAATATTTAAAAAAAACTTAAAATAACGGTATTTATTTACATCACAGTTCAATACGTATAATTTAATATAATAAAAAACAGGCCTATTTTTTCAAGGCTGGCTAGACCTTATCACGTCGTGAAATTTTAAATATTAAAATATTTTAAAACACTAAAAAAGACTACGGTTTGTACAAAAATTAATTCATTTAAATAATATTTTAAAACAAAAATAAAAAACAGGCGCATTTCTTCAAGGCTTTAAATACTATATACAATTGTGAAAAATTAATAAATAAATAATAATAAATATAAATAAATAAATAATAAAACTAAATAAATTAATTTAATTCTAAAAACAGTAAGTGAATTTTTGTTGTGTTACACAAAAAATTCTATCAGTCTGGTATATTTAAACTAGTTCTACTACTAGTACTTTCTTATAAAAACTTAAACCCTGTGTGAACTAGTGCCAGCTGTACCAGTACTAGTACTAGTAGCTTTTAGACAATTGACGCTTAATCTCCTGCAGGGAAATAACCGAAACTAATACATACAAGGCTTACTTACTACTACACATGTAATTTTTATTTGACTTTTTATGTTTTAGAGTTGTATTTTTTAATAGTTGTATTTTTCATACAAAACACATCACTGTTAATTGTCAAATGACCGGTAAATTTATTAATTTCAAAAATTTAATCGGAGTAGGCTTTGAAAATAAAAATTTATGGCGTTTTATGACATGACATTTTACATGTAATCTTTGTTGCAAACCAAAAGTTATAAAAAAAAAGAAAAAGACAAGTTTTAAAATATATTTTAATTAAATTAAAAAACTAAACTAAACTAAAAGAAATTAAATTTTATATTGATATTTGTTATAAGTGCTAAAGAAGATAAGTATAGTGAAGTGAATAATATTGTGTTTATATTGTTTTTTGTTATTTATAATATTCAAATAAAATATTTTTATATATATATATTTGTTGTTTTAAATAATTTTCTTTAATTTTGATTTAAATTTTAATATAAAATAAATAATATAAATTAAATTAAAATAAAAATGAAAAGAAGAAATTTTCAAAACTGCCTTTCAAAAGAAAAAAGGAAGTTTGAAGAAAATATAAAATATTTTCGGAATGTGCGCGACTTAAGTGAAGGTAGTGTAAAAAGGGTACCTATTAAAATGCTTAACAAATTAGGAGCAGGTGCCGGTGGAATAGGAGAAGAGGAGTGTAGGGACATTATAGAAAGTGCTAGTGTAAGTACTGAGGCAATTCTTAGTGACGACACAGAATAAACTATTAGCATAGATAGTGAATCATTTGGTAGCGTAGAGGCTGGTAGGGTAAATACAGGAGAAAATATTAACTTTAGGCCAAATATAGGTAGTTCAACTAAACGTGAAGAAATTAAGTCATGGGTTCTTAGGAATAATATATCCCACACAGCTTTAGAAGACTTACTTCACACTTTAAACAGGGTAGGAGTTGAGGATTTGCCTTTGTCAGCGAAAACTCTTATGAGCACAGATAGGAAGGAGATTCAGATTTCCAATATTCCAGATGGAGAATTTATATATTTAGGCATTCAAAAGTATTTTCAATCAGTACCATTTAATTATTTAGGAGATAGAGAGGAAGTTTTAATTGATATTGGGATTGATGGCTTAAAACTTTTTAAAAGTTCTAATAGAGTTTTGTGGCCTATTTTAGGTGCAATTGTAGGGTTTAATAACAATGCCAGTCCGTTCATGATAGCATGTTTTTCAGGTTTTAAAAAGCCACAAAATTTAGATAGATTTATGGCAGATTTCTGTGCAGAAGTAATGGTACTGAAACAAACTGGTATAAGATTAGGCAATAGTCAAAAATTTTTGAGATTTAATATTCGATTATTCATCTGTGATTCTCCAGCTAGGGCGTTTGTTACTGGTGTAGTGTCTCATAATAGCAAAAGTGGTTGCTCTAAATGTTGTCAGGAAGGTATATATAGGGAAAGAAGGGTATGTTTTTCCAAGAAAATAGGTCCCTTAAGAAGTGATATAGCATTTCATGATAGGTGTTACCCTTCTCATCATATAGAAGAATTTAAAATAAAACGAAGTATTTTAGAAGAGACAGGATTTGGAATGGTTTCCCAGTTTCCCATAGATGCTATGCATTTAGTTGATTTAGGAGTTACTAAGAAATTGCTTAAAATTTTAATTAATAAAAGTAATTCTAAACAAATTAATGATAGAATTAATTTTATTAAAAATAATGTCCCTACAGAATTTTGCCGTGTACCTAGGAGTGTAGATGAAATAAGTAATTGGAAGTCGACAGAATTTAGGCAATTTTTGCTTTATACAGGTATATTTCTGCTTAAGGATTGTGTCAGTAGTGACCAATATTATCATTTTTTATTATTGCATAGTAGTATAAGATTTCTATCTAGTGAAATAAATTATGTAGGACAGGCAGATACTTCTCAAAAAGTATTAGAGGATTTCGTAGATTACTTTGGCAGACTATATGGTGAGGAATTAGTTAGTTTTAATGTTCATGGACTGCTCCATTTAGTTGATTGCGTTTTGCAATATGGTCCTTTAGATACATTTTCAGCTTATAAGTTTGAAAATTATATGCAGTATATAAAGAAGATAGTTAAAAAGCCAAACAAAATTTTGCAGCAGATATACCTTAGGCTAGAAGAAAGGCAGCAAATTAAATCAAGTTTGGCGAGTGTTTCTAAATTAGGAGATTTTACAATAAATCATAAAAAAGACAAGGATAGCTTTTGTTTTAGCAAACATTTAGGTCCCATAAAGATTATAGATACAAAAATATCATCTGAGGGTGTAAAATATGTCTGTAAAGTTTTCAAAAAAACTGAAAACTTTTTTGACAAACCTTTCAAGTCGTATAGTGATTTAGGTATAGTTGTGGCAAGCGAATTAGACAATTCCACAATAGAAATTAAGCGAGAAGATATAGATTTGAAATATTTTTGTATTCCCTATGATAGAAAGTTTCTTCTCATACCCCTTTTACACCATCTTTTTCATGAATTTTCGTTCTAATTCATTTTATTGCTCAAATATATTTTTTAATAATTGTTAAAATAAAAACAAATAATAATACATTGTATTTTTCTATCTTTACATGAATTCTGAGAATATTTTTGAGAGGAGAGCGGTAAGAATAAAGATATAGCGTATAACACTATTATTATTAACATTTTCATAATTTTCGCTCTTTAGAACAAGGAGTACCGATTACGCAAAAATCATACTCGTTTGGAAATGTTCAGCCAAGGGAAGGCACAAATGAAGGTAAATTTAATTATATTTCTTCCTGAAAATAATTTGTAATAACACTGAACTCAGTTCTAGATATCCTGAGGAAGATGCAGGAACAAATGAACCGAATGACGGTTAAATTAAATAAAATGGATGAATGCGTAAGTAAAAATTAATCAACTTTTATAGTATTGATTTAAATAGTGCATTTTTAAAGATAAAAACGGTTATGGATACACAGACCGTGTTAAGCAATAACCAGGCTGCTATCGTCGGAAACCAACAGGCGATAGCAACTAAGCTTGAGGCGATGGAAGAAAATGTAAGTATCTTGTAGTATCACTCTAATATGTTAACTATAACAAACCTATTTTTTCAGATGGTGCTCAAGCCCGAAATGATGGCGCAAGCCAAAACGCTATTGGAAGTAAAAATAGCAATTAGGAAAATTGAGGGATCCGTAAGCCGAATCACAGGGGAAAGACCAAACGAGGTTTTGGACGCAGTAGCCGCTTCCTTTCCCCTGAAGTCCACTGCCGAAGTCGAGGAGCTCGAGGCGAAATTAGAAAATACGGAGTTTGCGCAAGCTATTGTAAGTAATTAAATTCAATTGTTAGCACTTTTTATAAAACATTTTTTCATTTCCAGATAACGTACTTGTATAGCTTAAAGGGAGTGTCGGAAGATGTTGGCACAGTTATCCGCTCTGTATTTACAGATAGCTTGATGGAGGGCTATAATTGGGATGGAAGGTGTCAAAAACATGCCCTCATCAAGCTCAGGCTCTTCGACAAATTCCTCAGAGGTACGTATTTTTTATATGATATACATATAAAATCATACATTAAATTATTTTTTAATTTTTAGATGTTTTTCGAAAGCCAGACTTCGACAAAAGTCTGAGGAAGGCAGTGGACAAAAGCCACAATAGGTGCAAACAGTTGCGGTACCTTAGGAAGCAGAAGTGAAAACAAGGTTGGGGTCCCTCAATAGGAAAGGTTGGTCACATCCCTGTAATTGTGACACTGTATATTATATTATTATTATTATTACTATTATTACTAATACTATTATTACTATTATTATTATTATTACTATTATTACTATTATTATTATTACTATTATTATTACTATTATTATTATTATTACTATTATTATTACTATTATTATTATTACTTGTACTATTATTTCCTTCTTATTATTATTATTTCCTTTTTTATTTATAAAATAAAATATATAAAATAATTCATGAAAACAAAAAGCAATTTTCTTTCTTTTGCAAAGAGGTAATTCTTCTGGTTTGACTAGTAAAACGACTAGTCATTTTACTGGTTATTCTGGTAGGGTTTATTATTGTGAAACGATAATAGGTCGTTTCAACTATTTTTGCGTAACAATATGTTTACATATATTAATGCATTATTATACTTACTTGTATGGTATTACCCATTTCTACAAATTATTAATTATGTATTGATTTTATGTATTATTTCTATTTTTTAAAAATCACTTGTGATTTTGAAATCACAAAATTTCAAATCACTTGTAATTTTGAAATCACAATTGTAATTTAAAGGTGTTCTGAAAATCACAAAACTTTTAACTTTTCGGTGTGATTTCAACTTTTCGAAAACACAAAAAACACCTGAATTTTTGTTTAGATTTGGTCACACTTTTTTTTTATCAAGTGAACTATTTTTAAAATAAATTATAAAAATTAAAAACATATTAAAATGCCTGGAGCTTTGTTCTTATCAATAATTGATTTCAAAAGAAAGCAATTAAGAAACGAACGAATAAAAAAAAAAGTGCATACGAGACTTGTCAAATCCAATGGATATGAACGAAACATTGTAAGTAAAGGATAATGTAACATTTAGAAGTAACAATTTAAGGCTAGGTCGTTTTCAGTTTCGTATTATTTTATCGGTTGAATAAAAGAGCCTTTAAGACGATATTGGATGACATAGCACCATTCCTTTCTAAAAGTTCGATTCCGGCAAGTATTCAGCTGGCAGCTGTACTTAGATATTTAGCAGTCGGCTCGTTCCAAGGCGTTATAGCGAACGATGTCAACATAAGCATGTGGCGATCAACCTTTTCCAAAATTATGTGGATCGTAATGCAGCAATTAGAGGAGAGCTGTGTCCAGCTTGGATAAAAATTTCAGAATGCCAACAGATACAAAATACATCCAAATCTCATTTTTATCGAAAGTTTGGCATCCCAGGAGTAATTGGATGTGTCGATGGCACACTCATCCGAATAACGAAACCTCCGCGTGATCATGCTGCATACTTTAGCAAAAAAAATTATTTCAGCCTAAATGCAATGATAGTTAGTATTGTGGGCTTATATACAATTAAATGCATTTTTAAACATATATTTAATTTCAGATTTGTGATCATGAAATGCGTATTGGGGCCGTAGATGCTTGCAGACCAGGCTCATGTCATGATTCCTTTATTTGGAAAATGAGTGATACCAAAAGATACTTCTCGGCAATGCATTCCGAAGGTGTCCGAAATTTTTGGATCTTGGGTGATTCTGCCTACCCGTTAAAAGCTTATTTAATAACCCCCTATAAAAATCCTGTTTTCGGAACTGCTCAGCATACGTTAAATTTAAGACATACCTCTGCCGGGAATATTGTTGAAAGATCCATAGGTGTTTTGAAAAGTCGTTTTAGATGTCTTCAAAGTGTTTTGCCTTATGCTCCATCTAAAGTAGTTGCAATAATCAACGTATGCTGTGCACTACATAATATATGTATACACTATAATATACCACTTGACGAAGAAATTGTTCTGACTTTAGTCGAAGACAATTTAGAAGAAACAGCTGAGCAAGATGAAGACGATAATTCAGCAGTTACTATAAGAGATAGTATTGCCTACAGTTCATTCCAATAAAAACAAAAAATTCTACTTAACTAATAAAAAAAATTGAATTAAAACAAAAAGTAACAAATTCATTAAAAGTTTAATATTAAAAACTAAGGACTAGACGGTTGAATGCCAAGTTTTATTCGCTCCAGCTCTAAAAATTTTAATTTCAGCTCATTTTTGGTCTGCGCACTTTTCTCCAATGCATAGTTATGCCTAATCACCTCTTCTAATTCTTTTTCTTTGATTTTTTTGATTTCTCTTATATTTCTTGATTTCTTTTAAGTGATATCTATTTTCATTCAACTCATTTTTAATGCTTTCTAAGCTTTCTTGAATTTTTCCAAAGTGCTCGGCTTCCATTTCTAACACATCACCAATATCGGAAACATTTCTTTTTCGTTTTCGGTTTTGTGCTGGTATTGATGGTGTTACATGTTCTTGATTTATTTGGAGTGGAAACGATGATGGTGAGTTTAAAGCTTCCTTATTTTTTTTTTTTTTTGGCGAATCAAGTGGAGTTTTGAACGATGTGGAAGGCTTTTCATTGGATGGCACACCAAAGCTTTTTGTGTGTGGTACTCCTTCCACCGAAGCATACAAACCGCATATATTTGCCACCAGCAAATCAGTAGGAGACAAAATATATTTATTGAAACGGCCGCCACCTTTTGAAGCATTCTGCTCTATTGTGAGCCATCCTATGTTTCACACTAAGCTTCATGTCAACCCATACCTAAAAAATATATTTAAACTTAAATGATTTTTATAATTTTAATCAATACAAACCTTTTTCCAGACTGGTGCATCCTTCGTTGGCGGTCCCGAAGCGTTCAATTGCAAGGCAAGTTCTGCCCGCAATTGCTCACAGAGCACCCTGTCACCTTTAACAAATCCTCTTGCCAAGTCCTGATGTTCTTGCATAAATTCTACAAAAATATCCACTTGGGTGCTATTTTTATGTTGTACCCTTATAAAAAAAATGTTATTAAAGTTTTGCATTTAAATTACTTTAAAAATACTTACACGATTCAAGAATGCAGTTCCAAACAAAAATAACGGAAGTTGTAAAATTTGAATTTGTCAAATCAATGAAGTTACAACAGTTAAAACCGAAGTTGCCACTGTTCGTAATTGCATATTCTTGCCATTTGCTATTTATTTATAAAATTAGGCACACAATTGATAGTTGTTTTACTAAATTAAATATTACTTAACAAAAATAATTAAGATTCATTGCAAATAGTTCATTAATTAAAAAAAAAATCAAATACATTTGTTTTTAGTAGAAATATTTTGCAAATCTGGCAAGCTCAGTTGTATTTTCGAAGTTCTGAAACAGCTGACAACTAAAAAGTAAATTAAAAATCACAAACCAAATAACAAAATTTCTTGAAATGCGAAGTGTCTTTAATTTTATACTTTTTTTGGTCCAAACTTGTTCATTTTACTATAAAAATTAATAAAGAACATTTTAAGCTATTCATTTAATTAATTTATTGTGAAATTTAACATAAAATTGTTGAAAAAATGCGCAAGTGATTTCAAATCGGCAGCCACTTAGCTTACCGGTTTGAAATCACAAAAATTACAAATATTTTGTACCCAGAACACCTTTCTTGCGATTTCAAATCACATGAGACGTGAATGTAAGAGGTTGATTGTTTCATTAAGACTAAACCTCTACATGGCGACCGTAATCACAATTTTTTTTGTGAAAAATAACGGTGTTTTGTGAAGAAAAAAAATTTTAAGAAGAAAAAAGGTGTTCCGGTTTTTGTTGATTCTCAAGAGGCTTGTGAGGGTGTTGTTGTTGGCAAATGTATCGTTGACTCAGGCTCTCCAATTTTGCGAATAGTAAATACTACAGAAGATTTCATGTGTATTAAGAATTTTGATATAAAATCCGAAGGACTTGAAAATTTTAAATTTTACTCGATTTACGATGTCAATTCTGATAAGTGTTGGATTGAAAACTTAAAACACATATTACAGAACCAGATGCAAAACGAAGTTAAGGAGGAATTAATGCCGTTGTGCGAGCAATATTCTGATATTTTTGCTCTTAAGACTGATAAGATGACGGTTAACAATTTTTATGTACAAAAATTGAGATTGAATGATGTTTCTTCTAACGGAAACGAGTTGCTACTGGCAGTCCACAGCAATCGTCCCCCAGAAGTCCGCAGTTTCTCACACCACTTATGTTGTGTGTGTTAGTTTTATGCAGAAGTGGCGGGACTTACAGTTTAAAGTCGACTCCGAACGAGAGATTTTTGAGAAAGAGAAGAAATTTCCGAAAAAATACCTTTTATATTTTTTTTATATTTGATGTCTGGCCTGGGACTCAAACCCTGGCTTTACGTCTCATAAGCCAACACACTACCTACTAGACCCCGGCGACCCTTATTCGGACTCAAAGGGTATAACTTCTTTTAGTACCGATCGTGGTACATTTCTAGTCAAGGTTTTACCTTTTGGGTTAAATATTGCTCCGAACTCGTTTTCCAGGCATTTTTGTATGTTGATGACTTTATTGTTATCGGCTACAGTAAGCAACATCATTTGAAGAATTTAACAAACGTTTTTGACATCTTTAGAAAATTTAACCTGAAGATAAACCCTTATAAGTGCAATTTTTTTAGACCAGAAGTAATATTTCTGGGTAACAAGAGCATCTCAACGGGTCTTTTACCAGATGATTCGAAAATTAACATCATAAAAACATACCCCGTTCCTACTGATAAAGATGTAGTATTACGGTTCGTGGCATTTGCCAATTATTACCGAAAATTTATTCCTAATTTTGCAATTTTAGACTCCAACTCCAATTAAAGCGTTTGATGTAGTTGTTTTAGACACCATAGATCCGTTACCTCAATCAACTAATGGTAATAAGTATGCGATAACCTTGATATGTGATCTATCCAAATATTTAGTAACCATTTCGGTACCTGACAAATCGGCTTATACCGTCGCTCGTGCGATATTTGAGAATTTTAATTTATGGTAGAATGAAGACTATAAAATCGGATCAGGGAACTAAGTTCAAAAACGAAGTATTTACTGAATTATGTAAATTACTTAAAGTGGACGTAAATTTTTCAACAGCATATCATCATCAAAGTACAGTTGAACGTAACCATCGCGTATTCAATGAATATATCCGAGCGTATATCAAGGAGAACATTACAGATTGGGATGTTAGGTTAGAGGACGTGTACTTGTCAATTCTGACAAGTACAGTACTCGGTGGTCGAATTGACCCATTGTACTTCGTCCTAGCTTCTCACACCACTTATGTTGTGTACGTTAATTTTATACATGAGTGGCGGGACCTACAGTTTAAAGTCGACTCCGAGCGACACATTTTTTGAGAAGCATTCCATGGCAATTTTTTACTCTCAGAGTTTTTGCCACAAATCTGCTGAGAGGAAGTCACCGAAAAATTATTTTCAAATTTTCGTTTTGATGTCTGACCTGGGATTCGAACTCGGGTCTTTCGTCTAATAAGCCAACACACTACCTACAAGACCACGGCGACCTCAAAAAGACAGATTGGGATACTTATTTAAAATATTTCACTTTTTACCACAACACTACCCCAAACACTGCATTTGATAATCGGCTTACACCTTTCGAGTTAGTATTTGGGAAAAGAGCTACAATGCCAAATAATGTAACAAAAGGTTTAGATCCATTTTATAATTTGGACAGTTATAGTAAGGAGGTAAAATATAGACAACAAATGACTAACACCATTGCAAGACGTTTAATAGACAGACACAAAGCTAGGAATAAACAACTTTATGATAAATTTGCAAAACCATTAGAAATTAATGTCGCTGATAATGTTGTGCTAAAAAAAAGAACCATACGAAAGACATAAGAGCATATATGACGGTCCTTATGTTGTCAAAAGTATAAATGGTGTCAATGTAACTATTTATAATAATGAAAAATGACAAAATTAGAAAAATAGTTCATACAATTTTGTTGACTTTGTAAATTCTTTTTCTTCTCTTCTTCTTTCTTATAATAATAACAATTTAAAATAAAAAAAGGGGAGTTATATACTATTTATAAGAAATTCTGAATATTCAGTTTTTCATGTTAAGAGTTCATATAACAGTTTTATAAATTACATCTATTATAAAATTAATTTAAAAACAAACATTGTCATAAAAAAAATCTTTTGTATTCTTTTGCAGTATGTATATATATAAAATAATATTAAATATATAAAACCTATATTTTAAGATATCTTTGGAAAAAAGCAAGAAATTAACAAGTTTGGTACCCCTTGATTTCTTCCTTTTTTTCAATAAAAAGGGGAGGTTTAACAGATCTTACACATCACTGTATCATCTTACACATCTCTGTATTATCAATTAGTAACTTAACGAAGAATAGAAAAAAGGATAGTCAGGCAATCTGAGTCAGAAGTTCTGACATGAGACGTGAAAGTAAGAGGTCGATTGTTTCATTAATACTAAACCTCTACACAACGTTCTTCACTTCATATTCTTACACTTTTTCTTTTATAATTTCAACCACTTTCCCACTTAAAATTCAAATTACATATCTTGAATTTTAATTACGTTTGTTGGGTTTGAAGGGTAGTAGGGACGATTTCCAAATTAGAATAAAAACAATTCCTCTATTGCAAATCCAATGTGACTGTATCTCTATAACTCTGAAAAGAGAGACTTAAAATATTTTGTTTTGGGTAATCTGGGTCGAAGTGGACCAAATGTTTCGGGGGGATTCAAGTCGAGAATGATAAAATGTTTGTATTAATAAAAATATTAAATAATTAATTAGAGGACGTACCTTCGAGTTTGGGGGTTGACCGAGAATTAGATCAATTCTTTTATTTCTTTTTTCTTTACTTCGTTGCAATCCACATTGTAAGCGTATTTACACAACTTAATTCTAATGGCTTAAAACTAGGGTGACCAGCGTAAACACCCGCTTTTAAGACAGTGTAAAATAAACCCGTTATATTTACCTTTTGATCGTTTGTATAATTATTTGTTTAAAATAATAACAAAAAAAAATTCTTAAAAGCGACAGCAATTGCTTTTATATTTGAATTATGAACGATTTTAATGACGTAAAAATAAAATTTTTTGGCTGAAAGAAGCATACGTTTTGTGGCATTACGGATAATTTTATGGAAATAAACACATTAGCAATGTATCTATTTAATTATTTTTTTCTTGAAATAAGTCAAAGAATTTCATTAAATTGTAATCCTTTTTCTGTCTTGCAAACATTTCTCAAAAAAAGAAACTTTATTCTTAAATTAAACTTTCTTGTAAATTAATAAAAGTATATTGTAAAATAAAGTAAAAATTATTTTATGAAATACCTTGTACAATAAGTGCACCCAACGCAGCCGCTTCTCCAACTGAGCAATAAAGACGTCCATGTCTTAAATCTCTCTTTAACTGCTGATATAACATTATTCGCCCATTACCTGTTAATCGAAAAGGATCGGCTGGGTAGAATTTAACTCTAAACGAAAACAGAATAGGATCGACGTCTAAAATAAAAAATATAAAAAATTAATTATCGAAATATTTTTGTTAAGTTTAGTTACTCATATTCAGTAACATGTCTAAATTTATGCACTAAATTATATCTTGTTTTTAAATCTTAGTAACATTCCATTAATATACCTATTATATTACGCTTTTAACTTAAAGTGTTTCCTAAACAAATATACTACTATGTACACATAACATTTACTATGGATATAAATGAAAGAACGACTGTAATTGATATTGTATGGTTTTACTTTGGCACACACACTATATTCTTCACATTTGAGTAATCAATTTTGTGTGAAAATATCAAAAAACAGTTTTGGTCAAATAAAACAAGTTTGGAGGGTTCGAGAAATATAAAAAAGTATTTTTGAGGCCTACTCAACCTAGTGAGCAACTTAGGCTATGTGTTTAATTTTTTGAAAAAAGAAAATTACTTTGGAATTAAAGTACAATTATGAGAATTTTACTTTTAATTGTTTTATAAATAAGGATAGCCACAGCAAATGGATTTTTTATATCTAATCTAATTAGATGTAATACAGCAATACTTAAATATAAAATAATTTTTAAATTATATTATTTAATAGTGATATTATTTAAATTACAATAATTGCAAAGTTACAAATTTTAATTAACTATTTTATTTGATTCTAAATTTCTTAAAACTACTTACAACAACCGTTTGATTGATGGTGTTCAGAAATTCCTGGTTGCTGCTGGTTGTTTTTCTCTTCACTGTAAAATTCCTGGTTGCTGTTGGTTGCTTTCTTCCCTTCAGTGTACTTAATTGTTTGGATTTAATGTAAAGAATAGTGAGTTACTAAACTCCTCTGCTTTTGTTTAAAGGAGTTTCTTTCTTTTCCCCTCTTTTATATTAAATTAATTTTTATTTGTTGTAACTATTTTTTAAGTTTTGTCTTTTGAATTACAAGTTTTTACTAGGGTTTCTAAGCAGGAAAAAGTCGCGAGAAATATTTGTTGGTAAATTCTGGGAAACTTTCTTCGGGAAATTTCGCGAATTTTAAATGATTTTTTGCAGTTTTTACTTTTAATTACGAAGCCAATACAAATCCAAAGAAAATAAAGAAGCCTGATATGGTTCTAAAGATAGAATTTGGTATATTTGAAATGACAGGAAATTGTACGACAAGCATGAAACATTTATATGATGCTCTGCTATCTATGAGAACCACATCAACAGAGAGTGAACGAGTATTTTCTGTAGCAGGCAACATATCAACAAAATAAGAAATAGAACATCTGATGAGCTTTTGAATGCTTTAATAACATTAAAATTTTATTTTTTGAAAGGAAAAGAATTAAAACCCATAAAATTGCACTGATCTTACAACGTTATTATGTACTTCCCTTCTTTAAATATTATATTTAAAAATATATGAATATACATATGTTTGTTTTTTCTTTATTTATTGTTTTGTATTTGAAAATTTAATAAGAATGTTCAACTTTCTTTAAATGTGGGTTTATTCGTTAAAAGGAGTGTTTAAATTTCGCCCGGGAGGCGAAAAATTCGGGAAATTAGAAATACTAGTTTTTAGCAATTTTTATTTTGTTTTGTAATTTCCTCACACCCTTTGTTTATGTTTGTGTCATTGTGTTTGCTCTTTACTATATGCAATCTTTTTAAGCTAAATCAAATTGTATACAGTTTTCTTTATTTTTATGTTCTTTTAAAAAAATTTGTTTTTTATTTCTTTAGTTTGAAAATTAAATTAAATTTTAAAATGATTATCCTTACGGAGGGATGGAATGCATGCAAACAAGGCAAAGTTTCTGACTGTAGCCAACATGGCGACCACCAGGGCGATCCTTGTCTTGCTGTATTCAAGTTGACACGCAGCCTCCTCGTGGCCCCTCCTGGATGGCATTCTAGCACCCGCTAGATGTTAACTAATGCGTGCAGCGAGGTCCAATCCCCTGGACGTTAAATTCGGGTTGTGCGTAGGGCTTGGAACCCACCACGTAAAAATTTAATCCAATGAAAGCCCATACAATAGCCTCTAAAAGATCCTCTAAAGTTGACGACCACGGCAAACGTTTCAAGGACAACGATTTGAGAATAGGTACGTGGAACGTCCGCACCCTTTATAGGGCAGGCGCTTCCGCCCAACTGGCGAATGCCCTTATGAAATGTAGGACGGACATGACTGCCATACAGGAAATGCGATGGATAGGACAAGGATGCAAAAGGCTAGCATCTTGCGATGTGTATTACAGCTGCCATGTTGATAAGCACGAATTCGGATGCGAATTTGTGGTTAATAAGAGACTTCGTCACCTTGTCTCTGGGTTCACGCCAGTGAACGAAAGAATAGCCACAATCCGCATCAGGGCAAAATTTTACAACATCAGCCTAATTTGTGCTCACGCACCGACGGAAGAAAAGGACGATGTGGTTAAGGATGCCTTCTATGCTAAACTCGAGGACGTATATGATAAGTGCCCGGCCCATGACGCCAAAATCGTCCTCGGGGATTTTAATGCGAAGGTCGGGCGGGAAGGTATCTTTGGCCCCACTGTCGGACAGTTCAGCCTCCACGCAAACACTACCTCCAATGGCTGATCGATTTCGCCGCGGCGCGTAACATGGTAGTATGTAGTACCAGGTTTCAGCATCTCGACATTCACAAGGCCACTTGGATGTCCCCCGATCGATCAACATCCAACCAGATCGATCATATTGTGATTGACGGAAGGCACGTGTCCAGTCTACTAGATGTGCGCACATTTAGAGGTCCAAACATCGACTCGGACCACTACCTTGTCGCAGCCAAGTTCCGAGTGCGCATATGCGCCTCGAGGACTGCGCGCTCTAGTGCATTGCGAAAGCTGGACGTTAAGAAGCTGCGATCACAAAGAACAGCTGAGGCGTTCTCCGCTCAACTCTCTGATAAGCTCCGTCATTCCCCATCCAATCTCAGCGACATTGGTGGATTGTGGGCCAACATCTCCCACTCCTTGCGCAATACTGCGGAAACAGTCCTTGGTTTTGAGCGCCCATCCCAACGAAACCAATGGTACGATGAGGAGTGTCGCGAGGCAGCTGCAGCGAAATACGCCGCATACAGAGAAACGTTGCAGTCGGCCGCTACGCGAGCCATTGTCGAAAATTACAGAGAGAGGAGAAGGGATGAGAGACGCCTTTTCAGACGCAAGAAGAGGGAGCAGGAAAGGCGTGAGCGTGAGGAAGTCGAGATGTACAGATGTAGGAATGACGCTCGAAAATTCTATCAAAAGGTTAAGCGTCTGACCGAGGGGTATAAGCCCGGAGTGTCTTCCTGCAAGGATGAGAATGGAAACCTGGTTACGGATCCGCAAGGGGTGTTGAGGTTGTGGAGGAAACACTTCTCTACTCTGCTGCAAGGCGATGACGACATCAATACCGCTTCTAGAGATGATGTTCCGGATCCGATCGATGATGACGGCGTGGAGATTCCGCCGCCTAGCCATGAAGAGGTTAAAGTCCGATAATGCGACTTAAAAACAACAAAGTGGCAGGTCCTGATGGCCTCCCTGCTGAATTGTTTAAGACCGGATGTAATGAGTTGGTAGGGCGCATGCACCAGCTCATCTACAAAATATGGCTAGAGGAAAGTATGCCCAACGATTGGAACCTCAGCGTCCTCTGTCCCGTCCTGAAAAAGGGAGACCCTACAATATGCGCCAACTACAGGGGTATAAGCCTTCTCCCTATCGCATATAAGGTTCTTACAGGCGTATTGTGTGAACGACTGAAGCTACTCGTCAAAACACTGATCGGACCTTATCAGTGCGGCTTCAGACCTGGCAAGTCCACCATCGACCAGATCTTCACACTACGCCAAATCCTGGAAAAGACCCACGAAAATCAAGTCGACACACACCATCTTTTTGTCGATTATAAGGCTGCTTTCGATAGCCCCATAAGGGATCGTGTATTTGCCGCAATGTCTGAGCTCGGTATACCTACTAAGCTGATAAGGCTATGCAGAATGACGTTGAGCAATTCCTGCAGCTCTGTCAAGGTAGGAATGGACCTCTCCGAACCTTTCGATACCGTGCGAGGTTTCAGACAAGGCGATCCCTTATCATGCGACCTCTTCAACTTCGTCATGGAGAGTGTTCTGCGAAAGGCGGGAGTGCATCGTAATGTCACTATTTTTCAAAAAAGTGTCCAGTTACTTGCGTACGCTGACGACATCGACATCATAGGGCGTACCAAACGAGATGTCACTGCTGCCTTTAGTGCTATTGAACGGGAGTCTAAGAAGATGAGTTTGGCAGTAAATGAGGGCAAAACGAAGTATATGTTGTTGCGTATTGATTCACATATTACGGCCGATAACTATACTTTTGATACAGTCAAGGAATTCATTTACCTTGGCTCCGCCGTTACCACCGAAAATGATGTCAGTCTGGAGATCAAGCGCAGGATTACTCTTGCCAACAGGTGCTATTATGGTCTCAATAGGCAATTGAGCAGCAGAGACCTCTCTCGCAAGACGAAACTAATACTCTACAAGACGCTCATCCTACCCGTGCTTCTCTATGGCGCAGAAGCATGGACCCTATTAAGAACTGATGCAGCTGCCTTGAGAGTATTCGAGAGAAAAGTCCAACGTAAGATCTTCGGTCCAGTGCGAGTTGGCGATGATTTTCGCATCCGATTTAACAGTGAGCTGTATGAGCTCCTCAACGACATGGACGTTGTGCAGCGTATTAATATCCAGCGGCTACGCTGGCTCGGCCATGTCGTTAGAATGGAGGAGGATGCTCCGGCGAGACGAGTGTTTGATGCGGGGATCTGCGGAAGTCGGCGAAGAGGACGACCTTGTATCCGTTGGAAGGACCAAATCGAAGAAGCCCTGTCATCGATTGGTGTGACCAATTGGCGTAGGCGCGCAAGAAGCAGAGGCACCTGGAAGGATGTGTTGCGGCAGGCCGAAATCCGTTAATCGGGTTGTTATGGCCAATTAAGTAAGTAAGTAAGTATCCTTACGTCATCTTTACGTTTAAATTTAACCATGAAAATTAAGTTTCATTAATTTAGCACAATACTTAGATAAATTATCTTTTTGAATCTTACTTAAAGAGCTAATTTCCAAAAAAAAAAAAAAAAAAACAAAAATCAATAATTTTCAGAAGTTTTGTTGTTTTTTATAATGTTTGTTTGCTTTTATTATTTATAAACTTTGTCATCTACTTTTGAAAGTTCACAATAGCTGGTTTTACTCTTAGTAGTAAAGAACCCTATAGGCTTTGCAAGTATGGTAGGTATAGTATAAATAATACATTTACGTCAACGCAGCAACAAAATTTCAAATATACAACGCTCTATTAAATTTACCATGAAAAAGGGTCTAGTATATAAGCTTGGTGGATATAAAACTAAACAGCTGATCGTCTATCCACTAAAATAATATAGTTTTGATCTTTTTGTTACGTTTTTACTTTTTTAAAAACGTTACTTGCAAACTAGAGGTGTGTGCAAGATATATACAATTGCACACTATTGCATTTTTCTCCAGACCGAATAGTGATTGTAGCTGCAAATATAAATAACTGTGAAGCAAAGATAGTGTAAAAAAAAACAACTGCGCTAGTAAACCATTGTACAACCGTATAAAAGACAGTTGTGTGAAGCGTGCAACAAAAATTTTGTACTCTTTATAGAGTCACAACGTGCATATCTTTTTGCTCTCGGCAACCGAACATCTTCGTCGACGCCAGCATTGCCAGTAACTTTTTTAAACTTAATATTTCTGGGGAAATTTTTTTTTAATTTTTATTGCGAAAGTAAAGGATGTTTTTGTTTTTTAACGCAATTTAATTTTAATTTTCCAAAAATATAGTAGTGGTATTATAAAAAAGTAATAAAAACAATAAAATTATAATTATTAATCTTTTCTTATATTTGATTAAGAAATTGTTCATAAACATTTGAATGACGCCAGCATTGCCAGTAACTTTTTTAAACTTATTATTTAAGGGGAAAATTTGTTTGAGTTTATGGCGAAAGCAAAGGATGTTTTTGTTTTTTAACGCAATTTAATTTTCATTTTCCATAATAAATTTTTTTTATTTTTTGTTTTGCCACTGCAAAATTGTTTTTAAATTATTACATTTAAATCACCCGCGCACGTAAAATCGTACCCTGCTCACAACAATGAATAAGAAAGGTCCGAATGTTTTGCTCTTTATTTGCTCGTCAGCATTGTCATTTAAACTTTTTATTTCTTGGGAAAAACCTTCTTTTTTTCACCACTGATATTCGTATGGCAATGTTGAAAATGTAGCTTCAGTAATAAAATATGATCTTACAACACTAAGCATAGTTCCGTTACTTCACAGGCAAACGAGTGCCAGAGACCTGCGCCAATCGGCTTACAGCCGGCTAAGCCGAGCCGCCGACAAAATGTAAAAGCCGCCGCCGCTGAAAATTTATTCGGCTTAAATTCAACCGCCGTTTTATGTATGTAAGCAAATTAAAATATATGAAAATATGTTTTTAATATTGTATACTTGACATGTGCACAAGACATTCTGCTAGCTTACCCTTCACTTCACTCTTTTCTGTTTCTCTTGATTTTACGAGTGCACTGAAATGTGTATTACTCATTTATTTAATGTATACAACAGCACTCGTTTGCCTGTGAAGTAACGGAACTATGCTTTGTGTTGTAAGATAATATTTTACTACTGAAGCTACATTTTCAGTAGTGCCATATGAATATCAGTAGTGTAAAAAACGGGTTTTCCCCAGAAATAAGAACTTTAAAAAAGTTACTGGCAATGCTGACGTCGACGAAGGTGTTCGGTTGCCGGAGCTAAAAAAGAAATACATGTTGTGACTCTATGAAGAGTGCAATATTTTTTTGTTGCACTCTTTACACAACTCTCTTTTAAACTGTTGTGCAATGGTTTACGAGTGAAGTTGTTTTTTTGTACTCTATCTTTGCTTTACACTTATTTATAAGTATCACATGTGTAAAGTTTGCTTTGATGAGTCTCCCATGCGTTTAAAGGGGTAGATACATAAATTATTTCAATCCAGGAATTAAATTTAAAGAAAATTAAAAGGATATTTTCCAAAAACAATAATTGACACTGCTATTTCAATTAGCTTTTTGCCAAATTTTTATGCTATGCTGTAGAGGTCTAAGGCCCTTTAACATAGTGGAGCAACCAGGTTTTATGGGATATATGAAAGTCATTTCGGATCACAGGTGACATAAAGGCGTCGCCGAAACTTTACCATATTTCGGCTGACAGCCGACTTAAAGCCGCCGCCGACAAATTTGCTCGGCGCAGGTCTCTGATCCGATGTGGTCATAATAATACGTGGCAGCAATGCATCAGTTCCGTTAAACTTTCCAGTTATAATGGTCGCCTCGATAAGATTGTTCATCAATTTTTTACTGTTAATCGAGTGCCATTACAAAGTTGTAGAGAACCAATATTTCTAAGTAAAATGATTGGAACACCGTTTTTTACCTGTAAGTCATGTGGTGGAAAGCCTGGCTAACGAATTTGAAAATTCGACTGGGTAATTGACGAAAATCCTCAATATTTGAAACTGTGTCGATCGATTTATAAGTTCTTAGATTCCCATCGATCATGTTGAGAATATTACTGTTGATGGAAATAACGTCAATATTTTTGGATGCCAGTAACGACGTTTACCTAATAATTGCATATTTTTAAAATTTTACACGATATTGGGAAACACACAATTCTTTGGATTGTGTCATTCTGGAAAAGTCTGATGGAAATTGCATATACTTTGTTATATGATCTATTGCAATTCTTCCATTACCTAAATCAAGCAATTGCTTGGAAAAAGTAGTAGCTGAAGCACCACGTTGCAACTGAACTCATATTAGTAGTTAATTTTAGAATGTGAACATGATGCCAAAGGTATGATGATTTTAGACATGCATGCAGGGAGTGTTTGACGAAAATCACCAGATAATAAAACTAATGTACCACCAAATATAGTATTGTTGTTTCTTAAATCTAGTAAAGTACGATTAAGGGCTTCCAAAGATTTCTTATGCGTTATGGTGCATTCATCCCACACTATGATTTCACATTGTTGCAATACTTTGCCCATAGAAGCATTTTTCCTTTAGTTACACGTGAAATCTTCGGAAAATTGAGGCTTCAACGGTAATTTTAGTGAAGAATGCGTTGTTCTACCATCATCTTAGAGTGTGGCAGCAATACCGGAAGATGCGACAGCAAATGCAATATTTTTTTGCGATCCAACTTTTGTTAATATCAATCAAATTAAAAACGCTTTTCCCGTTCCTCCAGGTGCGTCAATGAAATAGAAACCTTAATTTTTGTTTGTTATTGCTGCTAGTATAGTGTTGCATACCATACTCTGCTCTTGTTGTAAATTTGAAAATTTTAGTTTAAGAAAAATGTTTATATTACATCTCTCGTCGTAAATCTTGATCGTGTGCATCAGTTCCTAGAATAGGTGCAATCATTCCAACTTCAATGAGTGTCACATTCCGTATCGCCAAGCATTTGTCTTCAAGGGGAATTATTGCCTCATTTTACATACTTTCACTTAGTTCAAGCGTTGCATTATTAGTGGTAACTCTTTGCCGGTGTAATATGTCCTCAGCCATATATGTTTTAAATTTATTCCAAAGGTTTTTTTGGATTAGATCGTGAGCACGATACCAATATAATCAATGGATGGCTGAATACTGCCGCATCTTCAAGCGTTGTTTCCCAATGACAACCGTTCTCCAATAATTATAGTTTCTGACAGGTCTCCCGATATTTTGCACATACTACGATGTCAACAGTACGTAATGTCTCGAAAGATGTTGGCCCTCGAACATTAATTAGAAGCATTCTTTAATAAACATATTCAGCATTTTGAGGATGGACGGTATCAACGCTACCTAATGCATCTGCTGAATATATATTTGGCCAACCATCAACAGGTTTCCCTTGCATTCAACGTTTGAATTTCTTTGTTGAAATTGCAATTTCTAAATGTAACAAAGTTTTCACAAAAATATCATTTCTACAAACATTTCTATCTGGCCATTTGATACTGCGTAATTTCATCACTTGGATTTTGTAATGAAAATACAGCCATATCAGACCCTTTAGTAATATATTTGCAGTCGTATTTGATCGACTTTACTGAATGACAACACTCAACATTAATATGCGCTTTAAATGCTTTTGAAAGCAATGGAGAGTAAGGTACTATCCAAAGATTATTAACATAAACATAATTTCCACGCACCGTCCACCGTTATCCACAGAACGTCGGCCATAAAGTGGGTAGCCATCATTTCCCAAGAATTTACATCAATGGTCTTACACGGATGATATTTTTGATAACAATTTCATGAAGGATCGGGTATTTCTGCAAAAATTTTATAATCAATAAGATCCGGGGTAGTTTTTTCAACTAACCAAATATGAATATGGGCAGTTGGCAATCCAAGTTTCTGCCACTCAACGGAATACATCCAACACCGTGTTTCACCAAAGACATGAAATTTTGCAATAAAATCCATAAAAGATTTTAATTTCTGTTTAAACACGCGTGCTGTTAAATCGTGCCGATGTATTGGTGTTTGATTAGTGGATAATTCAGATAGAATTTCATCCCACTTTGGATTGCATGTAACTGTAATAAACAAATCTGGGCGTCCGTATGATCGAACATGTCATTGTATCCTGGCAGTATTCTTGCATATGAGGTGGACTGCGAATGTTGCCAGAAGAATTATAGATTGGGTTCATTGGGATTGATATCATTATGGGTGTTTAATGCATCCCGAAGATGAATATAATTATCCACTCTTAATTTAGCTTGATTACGCCGTATGTATAATAGGCTCTCTGCTTTAATTTTCTCGTACATATCTACAATGTACTGCTGAAATAATTCTCAACAATTGGGAATGTGATTACCAAATTCTGCCATATCATTATACGATACGCATAGAAATCCATTGCACTCACTTTTTTGCTTGTTGATTATCCGAAAGTAAAAAAGACAAAAGTAGATTAGTTTATCTTTGCATATGATGCACTTTGATGAGTTTTCCAACTGCTTATTTGGAAAAAATAGCGACAGTTTACATTTTATTACTTACGTAATTGAAAGTAATGCATCCAAATATTACTCCCTATTGTTACATGCCCATTCATCGCCCAATAAAATGCTGATTATAAAATCTTTTTAATATATTTTTTAAGATATGCGACAAATAAATAATATTTTTATTAGTTACCCATTTTTAGAAATAACAATTGTGGGATTCTAGCTGTTATAGTTTTCAAGATATACAGATTTGAATAATTAGTTCATGTAGAGTTTGTCACACCCCTAATACTTGATCGCCCATTTTTAACAAAAATATTGATATTGAACCTTTAGATATTCGTACACAATTTGAGCAGTCTAACTGTTCTGGTGTTCTAGATATGCAGATTTTAGTATTTACTTCATATGGGAGGTGCAAAGCCCGCTTTTGCTAAGCTCCCTATTTTTATCCAAAATATTTATATTTAAGCAAAAGTTACTTGAAAAAAATTTGGGGACTCCAACCGTTAAGGTTTTACAGTTATGCAGATTTTAATATATACTTTATATGGAAGGTGCCATGCCCCCTGATGATAAGTCGTCCATTTTTTTTTTTTTTTTCAAAAAAAAAAATTATATTGAACTTAAAGACATTCGTACAAAATTTGAGCTGGTTAACTGTTCTGGTTTCTAGATATGCAGATTTTATAAATTACTTTACATGGGAGGAGTCACGCCCAATTTTGCTAGATCGCCTTTTTTTGTCCAAAATATTTATATTTAAACTAAAGTTACTTGTACAAAAATTGGGGACTCTAGCTGCTACAGTTTTCCAGATATACAAATTTTCGTATTTACTTTTTTTTCCAAAAAAAAAAAAATATATTGAAACTGTAGTTACTAGTACAAAATTTGAGGGATCTTGCTGTTATAGTTTTCCCAATATACACATTTTGTTATTAGCTTACAATAGCAGGTAATGTTGCCCACATATGCACATATGTGGGACCTCGCTCATTTGAAATATCAAAATAAAAAGTAGCCTATAATTCCTTCCAGGCATACAGAAAGATAATGTGAAAATTTCAAGAAAATCGTTTTAGCCGTTTATTCGGCTATAAAGTTCAAACATACAAACAAACACAGATTCATTTATATATATAGATAAAAATATGTGTGACAATTCATTTTACATATGTATATTAGAGTGACTCAAGTACCCCCCAAAAATGAACCTTAGACTTTCTTAAGACAATATTTTAAATATTTCGGCTCCAGATTCGACCTCTCGTGAGCTGGACCGTTTTGAAAAAGGGTCTATTTTTGAATATTTTGTTAATTTGTGGATCTGCTTCTTTACCAACATATACAATATCTATATCATAAGAAAGGTTTTTTAAGGAGCGTCCAACAGTGTATACAGTTTGTCCAAGGACGATCATCCATGTCCTTTTTTTAAGAATATTCTGTAAAAAAATGGTTCTTGAATATTTTGTTCGGGGTTGTTTGTAATAAAAATGTCAAATTAACATATTTTAATCTTCAGTCGATTTAATTAAATACGGGTCTCAGCTTTTTTTTAAATTCGCACAATTATAGAATCAGTCTCATTTTTGTTAAGTAAGAAGCTTTATTTACCTAAAATATTTATACTTAAAACTTAGTAAACCGTCCCTCTCCCTTATTAAAGTAAATATTCGATTTTTGATATTTTTCCAAAAATTATTTAATACTTCTCCGTCTATTTTGACCCATTCTTCGATAATTTTTAATTCCAAATCTTCAACACTGGTAAATTGTCTGTTATTTTTAATATTATCTTCGGATAAGAATGGGAAATTAGCTGGTGGAAACGTTTTAAATAATATTCATATCAGGAGAGCAAGCTGGCCACGATAAAATCCCAAAAGATTGTTTACGGAACCATTCTATACTCTGTCTGCTGATATAAATTCTGGCATTGTCCTGTTCAAAAAAATATATTTTTTCATTATTTTCTCTCAAGAAGAAGGGAGCAAATTACTGCTAGGAATAGTAATGTACAAAAATTTTTTTGAGTGTAGAAAATTTTGAATTGAGTCACTTTTAAACTGGGCGTGCGATGTGTTCACAATGAAAGTTAGCAACGTATTGCTATATGAAAAAGGAACGAAAACAAAAAATTATACAGTTATGAGATAGAATATTTGAGGAATGTAATAAAGTAGAAACAATTTTTCAATAGTGCTAAAAAGTACAATTTCACCAACTTTTCCATCCCTGATTTACAGCCATAGAAAAGTGTTAGTGTTATAAGCTATTATGATTCTCTTTTCTTTAGCTTAATAATTTTAGATCAATAAAATGAAACAATTTATTTTTGATTAAAATAACATAATGCTATCCATCTTAAAAATTATACCATGTGTAATAGATAAATAAAAGTAAAAAACCGGCTGACTTCATAAAAGCACTACAATTTGTTTTGGCAAAGCCTTATGTTCATTATTGCATAGCAAAGCTTTTCAGTGTGCATTATTTGTCAATTTCGCGCATTGTTTTTATCTCTGATTCTTTGTAAACATTTACAATTTTATTGGCGGCAAAAATTTTGTAGTAGAAATGACGGATTTGTGATAATTTAAATTTTTTTAATTGTAAGTACAAATGAAAGAACAATTATTGCTCAGTTTCCAAATTGTTATTTGTAAAGCTTTTTGTAGCGTTATTCCAATACTTGTACTTGATTGCCCCCAGGCTTTAATCTCAATATCCAACTTTTTAAAATAATAATTAGTTTTATCAAATTATACCTTTTAGTACTAAATACCTGAAATGTACTTTTCTTAATTCGAAAATGAGAATAAAACGCATGGTTCTCCATGCTTGCAATAATTTTATAAAAAGATAAAGTTTTCGGAATTTTTTTCTTTGAATCTTACCTGGTTAATTATGCTATACGACGACGCTTTTTGTTTTGTTTAAAATATTTTTGATCAAAGTACAGACTGAATTTTTATTATAAGCCAAATCGAAAGCGGTTTTCAAAAGAAGAACGCATTTTTTCTGAATACATACATATATAATTGGCCATTACAACCCTTCAGTCATGATTACGACCTAGCTTCTCACACCACTTATGTTGTGTGCGTTAATTTTATACATGAGTGGCGGGACCTACAGTTTTAAGTCGACTCCGAACGACAGATTTTTGAGAAGCTTTTCATGGCAATTTTTACTCTCAGAGTCTTTGCCAGAAATCTGCTGAGAGGAAGTCGCCGAAGATTTTCGATTTTTTCGTTTTGATGTCTGACCTGTGATTCGAACCCGGGCCTTTTGTCTAATAAGCCAACACACTACCCACTAGACCACGGCGACTTCAATATTTTTTCTGAATATTAATTTTAAAAAATGAAATTATACAAAAATTTTAAATCGGAATAAAAGTTTTCGCGTTCATAAATATATTAAAATGTCATCTCATTATTTAACAAAGCAGTGGTGGAATAAAACATTGATATATCTTGTAAATGAATTTCTTTGCAGTGTCGAATTTCCATTTTGCATTAATAGAGAAAAAATTCCAAAGAATTACAAAGCATTTAAAAAAATTACACTGTGCGACAAAATAAAAAAAAATGAAATACGTCCATCTTATGACAATGAAAATTTTTAACATAAAATATTTTTTGAATATCATTCTGAAATAAAATAATAAAGCATCCACCGCACATGTCTTCTTGTCGCACTCTGATCGACAACTAAATCAAAAAGCACAAGGATGCGTGTGAGTTCTCTCTGCACAATTGTGAGAAGGGGTCGTAATGTTAAAAAAAAGTTGATGAGAGCGGGTCGTAATATTACAACAAGCCATAAAGTCGAAAGTACATACGATCCGTTTCATGCGTGCTTGCGTTGCATGCGTATACCTAAAAAGCAGAATCAGTGTAAAGCTTTAGTTATACGACCGTAACGTAATGTAACCGCAACAGTGAGAAACAGCTGATCGTTTTTGTTATATACAAAGCAATATGAATGGCTATAGAAATGTAATGTAACCGAAACGGAACGTAGGAATCTAAAAAATAGAAGTTTCTTAATTTTTACGTGACATCTGTCTAGCAATGTTAACAACATGTTAAAAACCACCAAAAATGAAAATTGAAATTATGAACAGAATTTACATTTTGTTACTATGGTATGTTTGTCTGTATGTTTAATTTTCTTTAAATAAAACTTCACATGCTTTAAAAACCTAAATTATAATTAATTTCATTATTAACTTTTATAATTTTCAATAAAAATAAACACTATTTTACTATTTACATTATGTAGGTACAAAGTATTAATTTTTATTTTAAATTAGATAATATAGTTATCGATTTTAACTAATTAGAGTGTTTGAAAAACATTTAAGGTTGCATTTTACTTTTACATTCGTACAAATTCGGTTTCCGAAATATATGGCTTGTTTCTGTAGGATAACGATTTCACTTGCGCCAATTTATATGGAAAATACGATCAAAAGCACTTAATTTTGTGTTTGTATTTTAATTTTTTAAAATGCATTTTTTAATACATTCCTTTCATGAACGAAATATATATATGATGATTGTTTATATATACATATATATATATATATATATATATATATTTGAATTTATTAATTTGTAAACAAAAAAAAAATGAAGGACAAAACAACTGAAAATGCTCGTCTTGTGTTCCTTTGAGGATTTTCGTAGGCCTTAACAGCACAAAATCTCACAAATGTATGTATGTAAACTCATAATTAGTAATTAATGCCATAAAGTCTTTTAAAATCACAATTTGAATTTCTATTTTTCTCAAAAATGTTCTTTACCACAGCAGCTAATCAAAACAAAAATACAGTCGCATAAAACGCATTATGTATAAACGGCTTAATCCTACTTTTCTATGCGACTCATGTGTTTCAAAATGTCAAGAGTTTTTAAAATTGACAAGCCAAGTTGTATACTATTGTGAATGGTTGCGATAAATATGTTTAAATAGTGCATTACTATTTTTACATTTTTCTTTTTGCATTACAAAAATATTAACAAAAACATATTTCATAATAAAGTTTATTACTAATTTAAGATGAAAATACATTAAAATACTTTTTTAATACATTTCCTTCATGAACAAAATGTGTATACTAGTTGTCGATTGCTTTTATGTATTGTGTGTGTGTCATGAAAAAAATATCTATACGATGATTGTTTATATATACTTATACATGATTGAATCCATGTACTGAGTGTCATCTATTTTGAATTTATTAATTTGTAACCAAGAAAAAGGGAGTATAAATAAACCGAAAACACCCGCTTGAGAATTTTTGAAGGTCTTCACAGCACAAAATATCATATATGTAAACTCATAAATTTGTAATTAAAGCCATAAATTCTTTTACAATCACAATTTGATTATCCATTTTTCCCAAAAGTGTTCTTGTTTGTTTGCTTGTTGTTTACCACAGCAGCTGATCAAAACAAAAAATCAGTCACATAAAACGCATTGTGTGTAACTTGCAATAAAAAACCGCATAGAATGCAAGAATCGCATGTAACGCAAGGCTCATGAAACGTATGGTATGTACTTTCAGCTTAACATCCAAAATGATCAATTGAATGTCATTTTTAGGTCTCTTCCTTCGTGAAAATATTGATATTAGTAGACGATTAAGCAAACACATATTTCATTATAAACGCAGATTTAATGATGAAACTAATTGATAATACTAACATCAATGCAAATGGTTGTTATTTTGCTGGAAGTGGAAACGTCAAAATCTTGAAAACTTTTTAAATATTTAAGGGTCTTCTTGGGGATACTTGCGAGCTTAGTGCTGTTAAAATATAAATCATGATTTGGTAATAACTAACTACTTTGGCACTGCCAATCCTCCAGATATACGTTAATTGTAGCAAATTGCAGATCTACTACAACTGTTTTTGCCTTTGTATATGAAATGTGGCAGATAAACTTTTTGCACTGCTGTTTTAATGGGTTTAACCTATATGCATCCGCATTGCCAATTTGGAAACACATTTTCGTTCTAACACAAGGGATTTTCATTTTAACTAAATATTCAAGCACTTCTCTTAATATACCCGAAATTTACCCACACAAAATTTAAACCCGACTTTCATACAGTTGGCGTCGGCCGTATTTCTAAAATTATCTCAAGAAACAATTCATAAATTTATGAAAAAGATACATTTAATTTATAACATACATACATAATTGGTCATTACAACCTTTTAGTCTGGATTATTGACCTAATTTCTCACACCACTTATGTTGTGCGTATTAATTTTATACATAAGTGGCTGCACCTACAGTAAAGTTGACTCCGAACGACAGATTTTTGAGAAATTTTTGATTGCAATTTTATTTACTTTCAGAGTTTTTGCCAGAAATCTGCTGAGAGGAAATCGCCGAAGAAATACTTTTTGTATTTTGTTTTGATGCCTGGCCTGAGACTCGAAACCTGGCTTTACGTCTAATTAGCCAACGCACTACCTACTAGACTATGGCGACTTCATATTTATAAACATTTGTAAATAAATAACAAAAAAAAAAAAAAAAAAAAAAAAACAAACAGTTTTAAGAGAAAAATTAATTAAATGGTTTTAATTTCACATTCAATAATACATATAATTAATACTTAATATAAACGAAATTGATGACAGCCTATATTTAACCACGAAGGCGAATAATCATACTCGATCATGCTCACCCGCGTTGCCTACAAGCAGTAAAGAAAGCGTAGAAAATAGTAAACAAGGAACAGCAGGTAATCATCATAATCAAAAGGATCTTTTAAATGCGCATAAAATTTTACCTCAAAATAATAAACAAACAAGCGGTGAAAGATAAGGCAATGAACAATGCAACAGCAGTATCGTCGAAATTAGCAACAAGGGAGACAACAATATCCAAGGTTCAGAAAAACAAATATCTTCAAGGAACCTGTAGACCGATTCTTCAAAATCGATTTAATTTATTAGACGATAGATCGCAAGACACTCCTCATCCAGTTAAATCGCCAAGGCCTGCTCCAGAATATTGAGAGGAAAAGGTCCCGAACGAAGTAGTGAAACAAATAAGACGCTAATTGAGAAGAACTTTTTCATGTAGCGTTAATTAGGGACGACTGTATGTCCCGCCACTCATATATAAAATTAATGTATTCCAAGAAATTAAATATTTATTATTGTATTCATTAAAAATGATTTCGGTTAACGGGCTTATGATTAATAAAACTTTTATAATTCAATTTTACTTTTTACGAATATATGGATTGTGTTTGGTTTTCTTAATTTTAGATTTGCATGTTCCTTTTGAATGACTGAAGTATTTTAAGCTGTTTAATTATTATTTTATGAAGTATTAGTATTAGTATTAACTGATCACAAAAATTAAAAATGACTAAGCTGTTACACTCTTTAAATGATAGCTACGGTAATTTTTGTCCAATTTTATCAACCGAAGTGTCAAAATCTTGGCAAGAAAATTCACTTTAAGAATGTCTCCACTTGTTTCATATTATTTAATAAAATTTTAAAATTAAGAATGGCTAAACTATATATTCACTGTCGCACCGTGTAATGCACCAGACTCAATTCGATCTATTTCAACACTTTCATCATTAGCGAACTTAATTAAACTCTTATAATTGTGGTTTAGTTTCATGAAAAAATTTATATTATTTAATGCATGCCTAGTACATAGCTTCGATTTATAGAATCATATACAACATTTTTTTTTAACAAAAAGTCTATTGTTCAAAAGTTGAACTTAGGCAGCTAAATGAAATTTTTTTAACCAAAACCAGCAAAAGCTTCCTAAAATATTGTGCACGTATTTTAAATATACAGGTATAAAGAATGCACTTAAATTAAGAAATTTATATGGGTTTGGTTAAATAAATATATGAAATACAAATTTTGTGCACTTAAATGCAAAACGCAGGTAAGTTAAAACTACTACGGCCCCTTTCGCCCTTTTGGACCCCTTTTGGTTTAACTTTAGAAACGGTATACCTCCAATAAATATTTGGGAAACTTAACCAAGTTGAATCGTAAAAAAATACCTATTACCATTTTTTCCCATTTGTCCCATTTTTCCCCCCTTTTGGTCAAAATTTTAAAAAGATTTATAGCCTATAACCTGCACCGACAAAAGTCCGATCTATATCCCAAATTTCAAGAAAATCGATCCAGGCGTTCAGACGTGATTGGCTAACAAACAAAAAAACAGACTTACAGAAGGTTTGTAATATATATATATATATATATGTATGATGTTACATATCAGAGATCTGCGTGATTGTGAATCAAATGGCATAGTTTTTGTATTTTTTAAAATTAATACTGAGCTAGCAATTGGCAGTAAAAAAAATAAATATTCAAATACATGATTTATATTATCGAGCCTGTTGGCAAGAATTGCTTGTCACGGCTTGCTACTTCTGTTTATTCATGTGATTCACAGAAGCAATGAATTACTATGACTGTTTTGTATACTTTTTAAAAACTCAACAAATATTGTTTTATGTAAAATTTTCAAGTGAGCCTAGGGGTTTTATTTTATAATTTACTGCAGTATTAATGTTATTAATTAATGTAAAAAATAATTGAATTTTTATTTTCTTATATCTATTTGGAAAAAAAAGAAGTTATATATATAAGTTACATATGTATTTATGTTATAGGTTACGTTTTTTGGTCATTATGTTACCTGTGGCGGAAAATATGCGTTCGGAAACCGCACTGCTTGGGGGAATACTTAGAATTTTTTGGGCAAGTTTGCGCGAACGAGGGTATTTCGGAGAATGGTTTCACCACAATTGCAATACATCAAACTTCATATCAACATTCATTTCTAAATAATTGTAACGATTTACTTCACCGGATATACTTTCCGTAGCGGATTGGTATGTTTCGATAAAATTAGAGAAAAATAGTTAGAATTCTAGTAGTGGTTCATTGGGCTTGAATAAGAGGATACAGACTTCGTAACTTCGGAAATACAAAACGCTTTTACCTCTTTTAAATTAATTTCGTCTAGGCAAGAATTGGTTGCTGGATACAAGAAACAAGCCTAGTGGTGAATAATATTTTAATTAGCATCTTACTTATTTCTCATTTCTTTTTTTTTTTAATGTTTTTTAATGTCAACTCAAAATTTCATATGCTTTTGTGTTAGTTATTTGATTCCTATACAAAACAATCAAATAACAGTTAGAATTTTTTATTTATTTATACTAACAGTACTTAAAAATAAAAGTGAGTATATTACATTCAGTTGTTAGAGAATGAACACTGCAAGCAATATCATTAAAACATATTGATGTTAAACAACATAACAAAAGCATGGTATTGGACACATCTAATAGACAGTGAAAGTGAATCAACTCATGCTGATCTCTGTTACATATGGCCATTAAAATAGGACCGACCTTTACCTGAAGCGAATTTCATGCCTTTTTTTGCCTATCGAAAAATTTTGTAATAAAGATATGTTTTTTTTAATTCTCAATACTGTATTTTTTTTGACGTAACAAATTCTGTTAACTTTCAATGTGTTTGCTAATTTTATGAAAAGGTTTTTTAAAATACTAATGGTGATTTCTTTTCTGGCATAAATTTTGCATTAATTCTGCCTTTTCGCCCTTTTTTTTCTTTTCTGAAAAAAATGAAATTTTGTAAATTAATAACATGTTCTTTTCTAAAAATTTTGCCATAAAACACAAAATATATGCAGTATTTGTGACCCTCAGTTTAATCAAAGGGTTGGAAAGGCATTATTAACACGTTCATCGCCATGTTAGTCATATGAGTCTGACGGTAAGTAGTTCTGCATGAACCATGACAGTCATATGTGTCTGACGTACGCGACTTGGTAGAAGGCCACGTAAACCACAGATGTCCGACACAAACGATATGTTTTGAAAGCTTGGCCTATCAGGAACAAAATCCGAAAATTTCTTGGCTTACTTCAAACAATAAAATTAAATAAACATAGTTATATAATGGTATATTGTTTCAGCTGAAAAAATACATTTAAAAAATTTTTATTTTGATGTAGAGCTGATGGCCTTAGCAGCTAGTGCTCTTTAACTATATATAATTCTTGGATTAATTCTAAACATTCTAAAAGGGCTGTTCTTTGCAGTCTGAGCGGTACGTTGAAACCATATTCCTCTTTTTCTTCCTGTATCTCGACCTTCAGCTTCTTTTATATCAGATCAACATCCGGTGCACATTCTTCTTATTTTTTTTCAACAGTATACATTATTTTTAGCATAGGAGTTGAAATTTTTTTGTTTTTAGTTTTCTCCGAGCTTAAGTTAACCATTTCAGTGACCAAATTTTGTCGAAATTGTCTAATTCCTATGTTGCTTTTATTATTGGTTTTATATAATATATCGACGCCTCCATTCTATAACGTTCTAAGTGTACAGAAATCACCATTAGTTTGCAAAAATAATTTTATTTGAAATTATTTAGACAATTAAAATATATATTTTTTTAATTTTCTATACAATGATTAGAAAACAGAAAAAATCGTATAAATTTATAGCTGATCCGCTTGAGCGATCTAAAAATTTCGTTTTTAATGCTCTCAAGCCTCATAGAGTCTTACAAAAACGTGGTGTAGTAAAAAAAAACTAGCACTATTACGGACGGTTCCATCGCGATGCTAGCTCAGCGAAATCCTTTTAAGTCTTCAAAAGCGATCGCCGCTGAAATAGATAATCAAATATCGGCAAGAACTGTGCGGCGTCGTCTATGTGACATTAAACTTCCAGAAAGAATAACTCGCAAAATTCCATTGCTTAGAAAAAATATTTGCAGAAGAGGAAACAGTTTGCACAAAATCCCAAGACGTGGTGTGGACCAGAAGGTATAAAACAATGGCATATTTTCTGGAGCAATGAAACCAATATAAATTTATTTGTAAATGATGCAGGGCGTTATGTCAGAAGAGCGAGACAAAAGAATTTATCCCACGATACTCGATACACGAAAATTAATAAATAAAATTGAAATAATAAAATAAAAAAGTGAATTAAATCTTCAATCTTAAACATTGGTGCGGAAACCCGGGAAATATTGCCTATTGTGGAATATTGCCTTTAATCTTGTCTACACGAAGTATTGCTTATGCGGGAAATATTGCTTACTTTAGAATATTAACTACACTTGAAGTTTGCCTATTTTTGAATCTTGCCATATTGTACTCTTACCTATTTTAGACTTTTGCCTATTAAAATTCTCCCTTTACAGAGGTTTTGAACAACATACAGTGTCTACTGTATCTCTGGCTTGGAACTGATAATTGGATGAAATCTGCTGGATATTTGGACTATATGCTCTGGTTTGAACTGTGTTAAGTTAACCCGCGTTACTACGGCTTTACTTTGTGATCCATACCGTATTTATTAATGAAATTTATTTAAAAAGTATGTTTTGAAAGTATTGAGTTAAAGAAAATTAAAATGGAAACTGTATTGAAATTAATCAAGAAACAACGGTTATTGTTGAAAAATTTACAACGTACTACCAGCGTTGCCGTTTTGGTTAATTTTAACCAAATTTGGTTAATTTTTTATTATCGTGAATACGGCAATCACTTCTCTAATTTTATTTGAAAATTTGCATGGCAAGCTTTGCAATTTTTAGCAAAGCATTTTATTTCTTTAAGCGTTTCTATTATGTTCAATTAAAATTTAAAAAAAAAAATTGAATACTAATAAACAAAAATCGTAATTTATTATTTGTAGTTTAACTATACAGAAAAAATTAAAATGGTTTGCTTTAAACCTTAAATTTGTTAATAACAAATACATTTATTTAACAAAAAAAATCTTGGTTATTTTTTTCCTCATTAGGTTATTTTTTATTTTAATTTTGGTTATAAAATTGGTTTAGTCGTGGCAACGCTGCTTACTACAGAAGCATAACTGTCGAAAAATTATATTACTTGTGGTTAAGAGTTATATGTATATGTGGCAGCCCCTAGTCTGTCAGCTAGTGAACGAAGTGAATCTGGCAACACTTTAGAATGCAGAAGAAGAAGAAAACAGAAATTAATACCTCGCGTCGTCTTCGCTGCTACAGTTGTAGAAAATTGATCTCTTAACATAAATTAAAACTTTGTACCTTTTCTTAATATAAAATAAATTTAATAATAATTAGTAATAGTTTAAAACCAAAATAACGTGTCTTATTTACAATAAACTATATTGGTGACCCCGTGTTCTGAACAAATTGCAGCAAATACCAAATTTGTGAAGTTCTCATGAAACATATTTTTCGTGGAAGCAGCGCAGTCGCAGATTATTTGAAATTTTAACGTTTTTCAACGCTGCGATCAATTTTTTTTCAACGAACAGGCACAATCCTGCTCATGCATTCAAACAAATACAACTTGAGAAGTAAGCAAACTGTTTCACCAGAAAAAACTTCATCTAGCAGTGACGAAATTGAATTTTGTGAGACTTCAAGTTCCGAAATGTCTGAAATGGATATCATTATTGCACAAATGAAGGAGCTTCAACGAGAGGTGAATTCATTACGGGAGCAACGTGAGCAGCCAAATGAAACAGCGAGATCAAATCTACAAAAGGTGCATATACCCCAATTCAATAAGCATAATCCACACCTTTGGTTTGCTCAGGTTGAAAGGTCTTTTGCCTTATGTAACATTACATCAGATACTGACAAATTTGATTTTGTTTCGGTTCGTCTTGAGGACGATATACTTTTATCTGTTGAGGATTTAATTACCAATCCGCCCGCAAACGACAAATTCAATATACTCAGGGAAAGATTAATTTCAAAATTTGCTGAGTCACCTGAATCCAAATTACGCCGCTTATTACAAGGTGGAGAAACCGTGGGTATGAAACCATCTGAAGTCCTAGCACACATGAAACGTCTAGCGCCTGGTAAATGCAACGAAGCAATAATCCGTACACTTTTTATTGGACAGATGCCAGAATCGATTCATCCACTTTTAAGTATATGGGAACAAGACGATTTGGACAAATTAGCAAAAACAGCCGATAAAATGCTAGAGGCTAACAACAATATGGTAAGTGCTATATCACACAGTACCTCAAGTGGTGAAAAGCAACTTTCGGTAAATGCTATTAATCCTTCAATGGCTGATCTTATTAAATCAATAAATATTTTATCGGATAAGATTGATAAGATGAAAATGCAATCAAATCATAATGATAATCGTCGTAATCGTTCAAGATCTCGAAGTCGTTTACAATCGGGTCAGGATTCCTCCGAATCACAACTTTGTTGGTTCCACGCAAAATTTGGAAAAAAATGCTAAGCGTTGTAAACCAAATTGCGTGCATTATAACAACAATTCGGAAAACTAATTGAGCTGTCGTCAATCAACTCAATTGGCGTCAGCGACAGCGACAGAATAATTTCGGAAAATCGTTTACACATATATGATAACTCAACGAAATCTTATTTTTTAATTGACTCATGATCGGTGGTCTCAGTTATACCCCCATCATTAGTCAAGGCGAAACTTTTCCCCTCGAAAGTTAAACTTTTGGCAGCGAATCAGAGTGAAATCACAACCTATGGTCACTCGGTTATTAAACTAGACCTAGGGTTACGTCGTGAGTTTAAGTGGCTATTTATTATTGCTGACGTTCAATCATCCATAATTGGTGCTGATTTTTTAATTCATTATAATTTGTTAATTGACCTCAAGAGCAAACGACTAGTAGATGGTACAACAAAACTTTCCAATAATGGTAAAATTCGTAAAACGAAAGATTTTAATATTTCGACAATTTCTTCAAGCACACCATTTGCAGCTTTACTCCAAGAATATGTCAGTATTACAACAACAACTTTAACCCGAAAGGTCACAGGAGATCCAACCGTCGCACATCATATTGAAACCACTGGTAAGCCTGTAGCAGATCGCCCACGTAGATTATCTGGAGACAAATTGGCAGCCGCAAAAGCAGAAGTAGATTTTTTGTTGGAGCAAGGTATATGTCGTATATCTAAAAGCCAATGGGCTAGTCCTATACACATTGTAGCGAAGAAAACGGGTGGTTGGCGTGCATGTGGCGACTATCGAAAATTAAACGCTCAAACAGTTCCGGATCGTTATCCAATAGCTAACATCAACGACTTTGCTGAAAGACTATATGGTAAGTCCATTTTTACTACCTTAGATCTAGTAAGAGCCTATTACCAAATACCGGTGGTCGAAGAGGATATAGAGAAAACAGCTCTTTGCACTCCGTTTGGTTTAATAGAATTTTTGTATATGCCGTTTGGATTGCGAAACGCCACGCAAACGTTCTAAAGGTTCATGGACTCTGTTCTGAGAGGCTTAGACTTTGTTTATTGTTACATCGACGATATTATCATAATGTCAAGTTCCATCGAAGAGCATAACCGCCACTTGCGATTAGTTTTTGATCGTCTTAGTCAACATGGCTTAACAATCAATGTTAAAAAATGTAATTTTGGCCAACAAGAGGTAGAATTTTTGGGTTACACTATCAATAGTAGTGGTTGTAGACCTCCCAAAGATCGTGTCACCGCTATTGAAAATTACGCTAAACCCGAAACGATTTGTGAGCTACGAAGATTTCTAGGTGTCATTAATTATTACCGTCGGTGCATACCACATGCAGCTCGATTACAAGCACCGCTTAACAATTTTCTCACAAACTCCAAGAAAAATGATAAGAGAAAAATACCTTGGACACCAGAAGCCGAAAATGCTTTCGAAGCGTGTAAAAGGAGTATAAGTGAGGCTACTATGCTAGCGCATACTGCTCCAAACTCCAAACTTGCACTCATTACGGACGCTTCTGATACAGCTATCGGAGCGGTTCTCGAGCAAAATTTTGATGGTATATGGAGACCGCTGGGGTTTTTCTCCAGAAAGTTGTCAAAGACGGAAAGCAATTACAGCACATATGACAGGCAGTTACTTGCAATTTACGATGCCATTAAACATTTCCGTCATATGTTGGAGGCTCGTCATTTCGTAATAAAAACTGATCACCGACCGCTGGTTTATGCATTTTCACAGAAGCCAGAGAAAGCTTCCCCCCGCCAATTGAGACATTTAGATTTCAGATCGCAATTTACAACAGAGATAGTTCATTTGTCTGGCTCCAAGAATACTGTTGCTGATGCTTTGTCTCGTTTAAACGCAATTTCGATGCCATCAACAATATCATATGAGGAACTGCAATCATCACAAGAAACAGACGACGAATTGAAAACCTTACTGGAAGGTAACAGTTCGCTAAAACTTCAAATAGTCCACTTCGATTCTTCATCAATCTATTGCGACATTTCGACAGGTTATGTACGACCTTACGTTCCTAATGAACTACGCCAACAAGTTTTCAACTCTATACATAATCTATCACATCCAGGTGGTAAAACTACACTTCAAGAGATCCGAAAGAAATATGTTTGGCCTAGTATGAAAAAGCAAGTTATCAGTTGGGTTCGTACTTGTTTATTATGTCAAAGAGCGAAGATAACTAAACATAATCGCCTTACACCAAACAAGATAGATGTACCTGATAATCGATTTGACCACGTCCACTTAGATCTTGTAATAATGCCACTTGTACAGGGTTTTAGATACTGCCTTACTATGATCGACAGGTTTTCGAGATGGCCAGAATCAGTCCCCTTGAAAGACATGTCTGCTCAAACCGTTGCAACTGCTTTCTGGACTCATTGGATTTCAAGATTCGGATGTCCAAAGACAATAACTACGGACCAAGGCACGCAGTTTGAATCAGCCCTATTCAAATCTTTGACTAATTTCATTGGATCTAAACGAGCTCGAACTACTGCATACCATCCGCAATCAAATGGTATGGTCGAACGATGGCATAGAACATTTAAAACAGCTCTTATGTGCCATCCTAATACTTCATGGATTGACATACTGCCAACAGTACTACTTGGTTTAAGAACCTCATTCAAAGAGGATATTCAAGCTTCTCCATCGGATTTATTATATGGAGGTCCATTACGTTTACCAAATGAATCTTTTGAAAATACTAACGATACTACTGATAATCCTGATGAATTTCTAAAAAAACTTCGCAATCATTTTAGTCTTCTACGACCAATACCAACAGCTCATCATAACAAAAGCAAAATGTTTGTTTTGAAAAATATTGACGACTGCACTCATGTATTTCTTCGCACCGATTCAGCCCGAGAACCACTTCAGACGCCCTACACAGGACCTGATGAGGTAGTTCAACGTTTATCCGACCGGTTATATACCATTAAAATAAAAGATAAAGATGTAAACGTCAGCGTCGACCGATTAAAACCAGCCTTTATTATCAATAATACTCAACAAGACAATTCTCAACACCAAAAATCTCAAGACTCCAAGTCAAAGCAGCATACCACATCACGACAGGTAGAAACTTCAATCAATGATGATTATGGGATTATCACTGAAGAAAGTGCATCGTTCCCAGCAGTTCCTGACTTAGTCACTGGAGAGGGAGTGGATGTGGCAGCCCCTAGTCTGTCAACTAGTGAACGAAGTGAATCTGGCAACACTTTAGAATGCAGAAGAAGAAGAAAACAGAAATTAATACCTCGCGTCGTCTTCGCTGCTACAGTTGTAGAAAATTGATCTCTTAACATAAATTAAAACTTTGTACCTTTTCTTAATATAAAATAAATTTAATAATAATTAGTAATAGTTTAAAACCAAAATAACGTGTCTTATTTACAATAAACTATATATATATAACAAATTAATACCCTAATTATTTTATTATAATAATAAACTTAAAACTTATTACTAAAATAAAAATTAATACATATAAAATAAAATTGAAAAAAGAAAATTTTAAAATTGTTTTTATACCATTTTTTTTTTTTGATTAATAAAAATCCTACGATAAAACTGGCGCAGTCGGTAGGATACCCGGGTATCATTGTATAAGCGAAAACTATATAATAAAGAATACATAATATTTTAATGTTCAAACGGGTATTCCTATAATATTAAGGTTTATTGAAGAATTGTGAAATATTTAAACACAAAGTTAAAGAACAATAAGAACTACTCAGTTAAGAAATAAAAAAAGCCACAAACTTAAAATCAGTGAATTATTAAAAACATGTGAGTGAAAACCTTATAAAATTTTGAAAAAAAAACTAAAGACATAAAAAATACCTATAATATTTAATCAAATTCAAATTAATAAATTGATTTGATTTGACTATATTAATGAACAGTATTTTAATACAAAAAAAAAAAAAAAATAAACATGAAGTGCATATGTAAAAAACTAATTTTCACAAAATAGCTGAGGCAAAGAAGATTCAAAATAACATAAAAAATACAGGAAAATTTAATGGTCGCATTTAAGTAACTTCATACATTATTTTTGGAACAACAAATGGAAACTCTCATTGGAACGCATATTATAAGTATAGCACTATATCATTTAAATTTTGAAATATAAATATTTTCTTTATTAATTTTACATATATGTATACATAATTATTATATACCCAATAAACTTCTTGTTAGGTTAGAAATTAAATATTAAAAAAGAAAATATTATAATATACTTTTTATGTACAATTACAAAAACTATGCAAAACTTTTTTATAAACTATATAAAAATATATATATTCTTCAATAATTAATATTTATTCAACATAGTACATACAAACATTAAGTTTTCATTTTTGTTAATTAAAAAAAAGAAGAAAGTAAAAATTTAAATATTTTTTTTTATAACTAAAATCATTTAAAACGAAAAATTGTGCTTTAAAAAAAAGTATTTTTTTTATATATGTATGTATACATGTAATGGTAATATATTGAAAAATAAATTTAAAAGAGAGTGAAATAATTAAGAATGGCACGTGTTGAAAATTCTCCACGTTCATTGGATCCATTTGGATTTTTTGAGAGGTTACCAGAATTTTCTGGGGACAAAAATGAGTTGTATTCATTCATTCCACTTCTTAGTCAATATGACGAAGTTTCACAACTTTTATTTTTTGATCTTATTAAAAGCAAACTCAAGGGTAAGGCTTGTGAAATAGTTGAAATAAATTTTCATGTAGAGTCGTGGGAAGGAGTAAAGCAGATTTGGGGAAAAGAATGTTACAGAGGAACTATATGACAAGCTTAGGTCAGTAGTATTTAGAACAAATGTTATTGACTTTTATAATGAAATAAAAGCCAAACTTCGCAGCCTGAATAATAGGACTCGAATAGATTTAGGAAACAATCTGAATGGTGAACAGATAGTCGTAAATAACATGAGAACAACTCTAAATATTTTCAAGTCAAAAATGCCGGAACCCATGAAAACGGTTTTAGCATGTAGGAATCCCGACAGCCTTGAGAATGCAACGGATATTCTTTTTTCTTCGGGATACGCTTATTATGGCATTGAATATAGTATTAATAATTTTAGAAAAGTTGATAGATCGAACAATAGAAATAATCCTAAGACCCATACGAATCTAAATGGCAATTATCGAGTAAATCGTAATAATAGAACAGTTCATCGCTTTAATTTAAATGGATATAATCAATTTAATCGTGAATCTAATGCACAGTATAACCATAGTAATGCTAGTATACTGGGTAATAACAACAGGTACCAATATCAATATAATAATAATGACGTCAATCGGAACACTACCCCCACAACTATAACACTGGACAATACTTTACAAACAATCTTTCGAACAATCAGAATCGCCAACCGTTTCCAGAAACCATGGATATATATAGTACAAAACTCGGAAAAAGTTACTAACCCACTACCGACTCAAGAAACTTTTAATACGGGCAATTCTATAAGAACACGAAATAATGATTGTGATTTGCCGAATCAAAGCGGCGCAATACAAAATTTTCACTTTCAGGCCTCTGCGTACAATTACCTTATATAGTAATCAACTCCAAACTCAAATTTATAGTAGATACCGGAGCCACGCATTCGATAATTAACCCATAATTTAAAATACTTTGACATTAAAAACCTTACAGAACAGTATAATTACCAACGTTGTCTATCAAGTCCTCATGTTCAATGAATTGAAGACAGTAATGAGAAATTATTTTTAGTCGAATGTAAATTTCATAATGACTATGACGGAATCATAGGCAATGATGTCCTATGGAAATACAAAGCCGTTATAGATTATAATGATAAGCAACTTATAATTAACAATAGAAACGTTTCACTTTTATTCTTGCAAAAAAATCGAACTCTTAAATTTATTTCGACTATTGAATGTGGTTTAATCCACACTAAAGAACATATTAACTCTGCTGGGGAAACTATTATTTTCGAAGGTGTTTACAATTTGGATAATTTTAAATTTCAGGTAGAAACCAACATTGATTGTCCAGATGTAATATATTTGACTGAACATAATTCGTGGCCAGTTTCTCCGGAAAACTACTATTTAGTGGATGATAGAACATTACAGGAAGGAGAAGATAACCGACCATATTTAGACCAAATTAGAATAGATCATTTGAATGATGAGGAAAAACTTAATCTATTAAAGACCTTAGCACACTATAGTCAGTTGTTTTACAGGAAAAACTTAACATTTACAAGTGCCATCAAACATCGAATAATAACCAAGGATATTACGGTATTTGCTAAAACATATAGGTATCCCTATGTTCATAGAGAAGAAGTGAAAAGGCAAATACAGGAAATGTTAGATAACAAGATAATTAAACCTTCCAGTTCCCCTTATTCGGCTCCAATATTGATTATTCCCAAAAAGGAAGTCGCCAGTGGAATTAGAAAATGGCGTATAGTTGTAGACTATAGGAAACTTAATGAGAAGACTGTAGACGATCGTTTCCCAATTCCGAACATAGAAGAAATCTTGGACAAACTAGGCATTTGTATGTATTTCACCACTTTAGATTTAGCGAAAGGGTTTCATCAAGTTGAAGTCGATGAAAGGGACACTCATAAAACCGCATTTATGTCGAGGGCGGGCATTACGAATTTTTAAAAATGCCCTTCGGATTGAAATCAGCCCCCGCAACATTTCAGAGGTTGATGAATGAAATTTTAGGCGATTTGGTCAATAAAGTATATTTGGTATATTTAGATCATATCATTATCTATTCCTCGTCTCTTCAAGAACACATAGTTGCCTTACGTTTGGTACTTGATCGTCTTGGAAATGCAAATCTCAAAATAGAAATAGATAAGTTTGAATTTTTAAAGCGGGAAACCGAGTTCACACATCAGGGCATAAAACCAAACTCAAAGAAAGTTGAATGTGTTTCCTTTACCGAAAACAACCAAACAAATAAAACGATTTTTGGGGCTGAGCGGCGATTATCGTAAATTTATTAAGGACTATTCCAAAATCGCTAAACCAATGACCAAATACTTGAAGAAAGATGCTAAAGTGGACATTAAGGATCCAGAATATGTCAAGAGTTTTGAAACATTAAAAACTATCCTTAAAATGACCCAATACTAGTTTACCAAAATTTTGAGAAACAATTTATTTTAAACACAGATGCGAGCAATTTTGCTCTTGGCGCCGTGTTATCTCAGGACAACCACCCTATTTCTTATTTCTCAACGCACATGAGATCAATTATAGCATAGTGGAAAAGGAATTATTGGCTGTTGTTTGGGCAGTGAAATATTTTCGACCATATCTATTTTGAAAAAAAATTATTATAAAACCCGACCATCAACCTTTACAGTGGTTATATTCGATAAAAGAACCGAATTCTAAATTAGTTTGCTGGCGACTACAATTGAAAGAATACGATTATGAAATTTTTTACAAACAAGGTATTAATAATGGAAATGCAGATGCACTTTCACGTTTGGAACCAGAGATAAATCTAGTTGAATATCCTAATTGTAAAATTATTCATCAAAGCAATCTTCCATTAAATGCATATCGGATTCAAATTGTTGTAGAACGGCAATCAAATTCCCTAAAAATGATTGATAAAAAAGTTTTCAGCAATAATAGGAAGTTAGTAACTGCAGAGAGGTTTGACGAAAAAGATAAGATATTTCTTATAAAAAATTATTTCCACCCAACTAAAGTAAATGCAATCTTTATAAAACATGATAGTGTATATAATTTATTTAGGAAAACTGTTTATAAATACTTTAAAAATTCAGATCTGAAAATTGCACTGTGTAATAAAGTTCTTTATGATATAGAAAATGAAGATGATTTCTTGAACATATTAAAAATGAACATCACAAGAATAATCACCGTGGCATAAGTGAAAATTTTCAACAGCTTAAGTCAAAAATATATCATCCTAAATTGAAGTTTAGAATTCAACAATTTATTAATAACTATATGTAACATAGAGAAATATGACAGAAAGCCAATTGCACAAATATTCAGAATTACAGAGACTCCTGACAAGCCAAGAGAAGTAATACATGTCGATGTTTTTTATAGTCTTCAGAAAGCCTTGTTTCTTACATTTATTGATAAATTTTCGAAATTTGCACAGGCTATTAAAATTGAGAACAGGTCGTGGGTTGAAATAAAAAGGGCTCTTACTCATTGTCTGAGTATTGTAGGTGATATCAAGAAGATTGTGACTGATAATGAATTAGGTTTTAAAGCACTTCCTTTAAGGGAATTTTTGAGAGAAAGAAATATTGAAATTCATTTCATATCTAATAACAACCACAGTTCAAATGCAGATGTAGAACGCCTACATAATACAGAAAGGGATACAGACACAGTAGAAGCAAAAATTTACAAAGTTATAATGTTTTATAGTAATTCAATTCCTTCAACTACAGGCTACAAACCTGTTGATTTCAATAATGGCAATATAACCGCGGAAGATTATCCGAGGATAAAAGAACAAATGATTAGATTAAAAGAAAAAATTATATCGAAACTGAACCATAATAGAGAAAATTGTGAAGTTCAAACTGGTGAAGTTTATTTAAGGAATGAAAGGGGAGGAAAAAATCATGCTAAGTTTAGAAAGGTTAAGATTGATCAATTAGACGATGACTATGTTATTACTCTGACAAGACATAAATACTATAAGTCACATATTAAAACATATTAAAAAAATTAAAAAAAAAAAAAATTTGTAATTCAATGGAAAATTGATTTTTACGAATAGATTTGAACGATAACAACTCCTTTATTAACTTCAACATACATAAAATCTTAGAAAAAAAAAGATATCGTCTTTTTTCAAGACTTATTTCTCTCTCGACCAAGTAATATAATTGTAGGTATGTAGCTTTGACGCTTTCAGAACAATTAAAAAGCACATAAAAGACAAATTACCAAAATAAAAATAGAAAATAATAAAATAAAATATTAAATTTACTATGAAAAAAAAAAATAATAATAATTCATAAAAGTATTAATCAAAAACAAAAAATAAAACAAAGAAATTTATGTACATATAAGCATATACAATTTACAAAATATATATTTTATAAAATAATATATAATGTAATGAAAGAAAATGTATAATTTGGTTTCCTCTTTCCTCGGAGCGTCAATGTAACGATGGGGGAGTTATATGTATATAACAAATACCCTAATTATTTTATTATAATAATAAGTACGTATTTATTGCAAATATATGTTAAGAAGTGTAAATAAATTAAATTTACTTTCCTGCTTACATTTATAATGTATATAGAATAAGTAGACAGTTTATATATTTGTTTCATAAACATTTTATGTTATATGCTGGATCATACATGTTTGATGTTTGTAGTCATACTTATTATTACCTATTTATTCATTTCTATTTTTCAGTTTTATTAAATTTTATTTCTTCTTATAGCCCATTTACACTACAGCGAAATCTAGTACTTATGAGATTTCGAGCCAAATCTAGTTGATTTTAACTAGATTTCCCATACGAAACAAAATCTACATTAGTAGATTTCAGCAAAATCTAGCAACAAACCAAAAAAAGTAAGTAAAAGCACAGCATTACAAACTGCAACAGACCCAAAAAAGAGAATAAGTAGTGTAAATATATTATTCGTTTATGTATTTTTGAAGTTGTTACTACCGAATGTCAAAAATGTATTTGCAAAAAGCATTCTCAGACCAATGTTATATGTAATGAATGTAAAAAAATAAAATGCGTTATATTTTTAAAGTACAGGATAACGGTTAAAAATAAACCAAATAAGGAACGTCTTGCTCCCAGAATGACTCGTGGCGAATTTGCGGATTAATATTTTTATTATTACCTACATTGCATTTGCTTACATCTACCCATTCCATTCTCCTATTTAACAATTGTGTGTTGTTATATATTTGTATTATTTTTTGAAATCAATATCCTATATTTTTAATTTTTTGGTATTAAACTAAATTTGGAAATATTATTGTTTTCTTTTAAATTTCAGTCAGCTGTTTTTGTTATTAAAATGAAATCTTGGTACTGTCAAATAAATCCAGTGCAAACGATCTAGATATTGAGGAAGGTTTGAAATCTAATCTACTAGATTTCGCTGTAGTGTAAATGGGCTATTACTAAGATTGATTCTGTATGCCAATAATTGTACCGTTATAAATTATATTGTTATTAAAAACAAAACAAAGCATGCACGATCATGATCGATCATGCTTTTCTTAATGCGTAGTTTAAAAAACATATTTAAAGAACATAAATTGCAGACGTACAGTCATTATTAACTTAGAACTCAAGTGTAGAAGATTTACTTTGTTAAAACTCTTATTAAAAACATTTATATTTAAAACTTATTATTAAAATAAAAATTAATACATGACAGATAAAGTGAAAAAAGAAAATTTTTAAAATTGGTTTTTATCCATTTTTTTTTTTTGATTAATAAAAATCCTACGAAAAAACTGTTAAGCTCAAAGTGTCTTGGAAAAAATCGAGTCTCCTTTCATTCAGTTTGAAGATATTCACAAACAGATTTTGGAAATTATTCTCGAATATTCGTTTAATATGTGTGACGTACCTTACTTCTCTGAAGACGAATATTCAGTGATGCCAAGGGTAGGGATTTTTACCTTTTTGGTAGGGATTTTTTCAAAAATTTCACATGAAGGGAAAAAGGGAAAGATTTCTTAGTTTTTTTCGAATTGTAGGGAATTTCTTCAATTTTAAATTTTTACCATCTAAAAATTATATTTCTTCCAATATAAATTAAAAACGGTTTATATTTTTTAAGTGTATCATTGTAATTTTGTAAATTTGGTAAGACCTCTGTAATATAAAGAAAATAAACACTGTCTAAATTAGATGTTGAAGTATTTTCGTCGAAAATCTGCATATCTAAAAATTTTAATGACAATTTGATCTTTCCAAATTTTGCAAAAATTATAAAAACTTTACTAAAAGCAAATTAAGGCACGAGTTATTAAATTCTATTGCGTAAATTTTGAATGCACATCGAGTCATTTAAAAAATTAATTGTATAGAATTGTATAAATAATTGTTTTTCATTAATTTATAATATTTGTTACATTTATTTGTTTTTATGTTATTTTTGTAAAATAAATGTACGTACCTGAATTGAAAATGCATAAATTTACAGTAAATATTTATTTTTTGGAAAAAACAGAAAAAGTGGGGTAGGGAATTTTGTAGGGAAAATTAAAAGTGAGTGTAGGGAAATAAAGGATTTTTTTTTCATTGCGTATATTATACTTTTCAAAACGATTTTATATTATTTAAGGGTCACTCAATTGATGCAATCCTCACATATCAACTATCCACTCAAGTACGTTTGCAAACTCAACACATAATATAAACGGAACTACAGCAGTTGAAGTTCGTTTGTCTCAAATTGATCTGCCAGTATTTTCTGGAGACTATATCTCTTGATTTCATATAAAGATGTGTTTGTGTCGTTAATTCACAACTATCAGGCAATCTTCAGAAGTACTTTTTTTTAAAGTTCGTGTTCAGGTATTCGTTTAGATATTGGGAATGTATACTCTGTTTCAAACGCTAGTTATGGGAATGCCTTAAACAATCGACATGGTAATGAAAAAATTGTTTTTAATACCTTTTTGTAATGGCTCAGCTGAAACCATTCAGATTGTTTTAGATATGACGCGTAATAGTTTTGTTTTGTTGCGGACATTAGGAGTCAATTGTAATTGTTGGGATGTTATTCTAATATATAGTTTGATGAGATCACTCTAATGAGTTGTTATTTGACTCCCAATGATGACGTGGGAACATTTGAGGAGAAATTGGCCAGAATCGAAGACGCAATAGCGCAGATTGGTGGCAATCTCATAGTAGCAGGAGCCTTTAACTCTAGAGCAGTAGAGTGGGGAATGCAGAACACCAACCCAAGGGGCAGGCGAATTGTGGAGATGGCAGCTCGAACCGGACTGGTTTTCGCCAACGAGGGGAGCGTAGCTACCTTCAGGCGACCAGGCTGCAAGGGCACCATTCCGGATATTACTATGGTCTCGGAGGGCATGTATCACAGAGTCGAGGACTGGAAGGTCCTGGAAATATACACGGGTAGTGATCACCAGTACATATCGTACACCTTTGCTTCAAGGAATAGAGTAGAGGAGGACAATCACAACACGAACAGTCGAAGATGGGATGTACGGAAATTGAATGCTAATCGGCTAATCTTGGAAGTGGACAGACTGTGTAGCAGAGTGGAACTCTCTGACAAGAGTAGAACAAACAATGGAGATAATAAGACGCGGATGTAAAAAGGCAATGCCCTTGCTGAGACCCCCGAATATCAGAAAGAAAGCAGTGTACTGGTGGGACGACAATGTCGCAGCACTCAGGCGAGAGTGCCTACGTCTACGGCGGAGGTACACGAGAGCCAGACCCGATGGACCAGCCGCTGAGGAAATGCGGATATATAAGGAAGCAAAGAAGTCTCTGAAAAAGGCTATAACGCGCAAGAAGAATCAGGCATTCCAAGAATAACGCGAAGACGTAAACTTAAACCCATACGGACTTGGATATAAGATTGTAATGAGCAAACTTAACAAAAGGAAACCAATGGAGGTTATGGATGAGCGAGTAATGAGAAATATAGTGGATATACTATTCCCCACTCACGAACGGCGACAGAACATGCCCAATACGGAATTTTTACCATTTTCCACAGAGGAGCTGAAAGCAGTAGCGGTCGGATTAAAACCCGGTAAGGCACCAGGGCCCGACGGCATCCCGCCTGAGGTAATATGGGAGATTACCAGTCAAAGACCGGAACTCCTACTGAGAATGTACAACGCGTGCCTAAGGGAGTGTATTTTCCCCGAAATATGGAAGAAACTACGGCTGGTCTTAATAAGCTAGGGAAAAGGCGACCCGGAGGACCCATCCGCGAACAGGCCACTGTGCATGCTGGATACGACGGGAAAACTGCTCGAAAGGCTTTTGAAGCCACGGCTTACTGCGGCTATTGAGAATAGTGGCAGATTGTCTGCAAGACAATATGGATTTCGACTCGGTCGGTCTACCATTGACTCCTTGAGAGAGGTGACAGAAGCGGCGATGGTCACATAACGTGCGAGTAGCTCTACGAGGCCAGTGCTACTGCTTGCGGCTTTGGTCATTAGAAACGCGTTTAACAGTCTAAGATGGAGCGATGAAACATATAACATCAGGAGCTGCACAGGGATCTATCCTTGGCCCCGACATATGGAACGTTAACTACGATGGAATTCTAAGAGAGGATATACCAGATGGAACTTTTTTGGTTGGATATGCAGATGATATTGCAGCCGTCATCACGGCCAGGAATACGAAAGAGGCGAAGCGAAAACTGAGACGTGTCATGCTAAGGACGGAAAGATGCTTGGATTCCCACGGCCTAACCTGGCCAAGCATAAAACAGAATTACTGCTAATCACTAGTCGCCGTATCCCCTTACAGGTGGACATGAGTATTGGAAGCGAGGTAATTAGGACCAAGAGCTCGGTAAGATATCTGGGAATAAGGCTGAACCCCAGGCTGAAATTTTCATACCAGATTCAGTACTCGGCTGACAAAGCCCGGAAGATCGTCGGGCAGCTCAGCAGATTAATGGCGAATATTGGAGGCCCGCTACCGGCGAGACGGAGAGTCCTGATGGATGTTGGAAGCAACATTATGCTCTATGGGAGTGAAATTTGGGCCGAAACGCTAGGGGTTGAAAAACGGGCGAACTTACTTCTAGCGGTACAGAGAACGGTTGCACTACGTATCGCGTCGGCATATCGTACGGTGTCCGCCCCAGCCGTACTTGTGATAGCAGGTACAATCCCTGTCGATCTACTGGCAGCAGAGCGGATGAAGATTTATAAGGCGAAATCGGCTGGAACCCACATAATCGGTTATTTCAGGGAAAACACTTTTCAGAATGGCAACGACGAGGATAGAGGAAGGTGGACGGCGAGACTCATTCCGGAAATTAAGCCATGGATCTATCGGAAATTTGGAGAAGTAAATTTTTATGTTACACAGATGCTATCGGGCCACGAATATTTTAGGAAATATCTCAACAGAATGGGCAAGACCACCTCCCCTTACTGCCTTTACGAAGAAGGGGAGGTAATAGATGATGCGGAACACACTATCTTCGAATGTGCACGCTGGCAGGGCTATCGCTCTGCACTGACTTCGATGATCGGAACGATAACGGCCGCTAACATTGTCGGGGCTATGATTGCGAGCAGAGAGAATTGGGCCTCAGTGTCGAATTATGTGAAGCGCATTCTGAGACTGAAGAAGAGAGATCTGGAGGCTGTGGAGCAGGTGGGCACGCCGGCATAGATGACACTAGCTCACGTGTCAAACGAGGTCCCAGTCGGGAGCTTGGACAGAAGGAATAGTGGAGACAATTAGAAGTCTCCCCAACCTTCATCACGCAGTCCGGAGGCGGATGTGAGCATGAAGGCGGCCAAAGGACCAAAAAGGACTCCACTCCGAAGTAATACCACCGTAGTTCCGGAGTGCACACAACAGTCCACGGTACGAGGGAGGGTTTAGTGGGTAAGGACCCCACACACGGAAGACGTGACGACTTCCTCTATGGTGCGGTTAGGTACATTTGCCCCTCCTCGGCGTAAAAAAAAAAATTATAACATATACATATGTCCGTTAATAAACTAGATCACGAAACTCGTAAGGAATGGGAACAATCTTTAAAAGCTTCTAATAAAGTTCCACCCAAATTTTTAGAAACATCCTTCAGAATTTAGAAACAGTTAATCATTCTCTAAAATCTAAAAATTTATATCAAATAAAAACAAAAAGGTTTCTAAACGTAACGTTCATGTGACTGCAAATAATAATGATTCAAATTGCCCTTGTTATGTTCTCTGAGAGTAAACGCAACTTTTAAGTGAAAAGAGGATTTGTAGAAATTGTTTAAATATCAGACACTTTAGCGTCAACTGTCGTTCAAAATCAAATTGACAAATTTGCCAGCAGTGGTGCTTCTGTGCATAAGGAATACAAAAAATTAAATAGTGCTGATAAGAATTCATCTGACAGGTCATTGAAAACCTAGTATGCAACTGTAATATTCTAAAAGATCAGCCTCAAGTACTCTTAGCTGCAATGTGTGTAATAGTTAGAACACCCAGCGGTCTTTTTCATTTAAGATCAATTCTTGATCAATGCGCCTAAGCTGCATTTAATGCTCAAAATGCTGCTGGAACTCTAAAACTACAAAGTATTAAGACTCATGCTCAAATAAGCGGTGTTTATGGAATGGATCACATGACCACAAACTAGTTCAAATTGGTTTGTCTTCAAATTTCGAGTCTAATTTTGAGATGGTCTGTCGGACATTTGTTTTACCTAAAATGATAGCGTATCAATCAATGGATTTGAAAATGTTATCAAGTTTAAAGTTTACAAGTCGCCGTAGTCTAGTAGGTAGTGTATTGGCATATTAGACGTAAAGCCCCGTGTTCGACCCCCAGGCCAGACATCAAAACAAAATACAAGAAGTATTTCTTCGGCGATTTCCTCTCAGCGGATTTTTGGCAAAAACTCTGAGTAAATAAAATTGCTAAGGAAAGTTTCTCAAAAATCTGTCCTTCGCAGTCGACTTTAAACTGTATAAAATTAACGCACACAACGTAAGTGGTGTAAGAAACTAGGTCAATAATCCTGACTGAAGGGTTGTAATTACCAATTATGAATGTATGCATTAAGTTTAAAGAAACTTAAACTAGTTGATTTAAATTTTCCTGAACGCGGTCCAACCGACTTACTCTTGGGAGGAGATGTCTACAGTAATATAATTTTATCTCAGCAAAGAAAATTTAATAACTGCTTTTCTTACAACTTACCCATTTTGGTTGGATAGTTTCTGGACCTACATCACAGGTCTCTTTTCCAAAAAACAATATAAATGTGAACGTGTGTGCTTTGCATAAGCAACTTCGTGCATTTTGAGAGCAAGAAGAAATAGTAGAAAAGCGACATCTTGCAGAGGAAGAAGAACTTTGTGACCATACTGGCCGTTATACAGTTTATTTACTCTTTAAGAGGATGTCCTTCGCAAATCTTTAATCATTCTGATTATTACGCGCTTTCTCGGTTGGAGAATGTTTAAGCAAAATGTAAAATGGTAAAGTCTATGAAGACTTCATAAAAGGATCCGAAGAACTTGGTCACATGGTCAAACAAGGTTGATATCGGCAGAATTTAATTGGGAATAGTTATTTCTTACCGCAGCACGGTGTAGTACTAAACAGTAAGACTACAATAGAGTCATTTTTGACGGTAGTTCTAGAAGAACATTCCAGCCCTCTTTGAATGAAGAACTGTTTGCAGGATCCGCTCTGTAAAATAATCTTCCTACGATTATAAAACGATCGAGTCGTTATCGTATTAGATACATTCTTAAAGAAAATATTTCGCCAAATCAACATAGCTAGTGAACACCAAATATATCAGCGGATATTGTGAAGAGATTCTGATTCTAATGCTATCAACATATATAATCTTACCAACTCCATTTTTATCAATTAGAGCATTTCAACAATTAGCACAGGATTAAAAAGAACATTTTCCATTCGACTGTAAGGTACTCAATACTGACACTTACATATACGACATGATTTCTGGAGCTGATAATTTGACTCAAGCCCTAATGCTTCATTCGGAATTGTGTAAGTTATTAAACATCTGTGCATCTCATGGCATTTATTTTACATGAACTACGACCAGATTCTAAAGTTTTTGAAATTGAAAATGGTAATTTTATAAAAGCTCTTGGTCTTAAATGGAACATAACAAATAAATATATTATTTGAATGAAGATAAAACGACATTGACATATATAACAAAAAACTTGATGAAGAGGATGTTGCGAAAACGTGGATCTCAAATAAGACACGAGGATGCAGAAAAATATTTTGAAAGCTGCATTAAATGGACGCAGCAAAATAATATTGATTTTTCAAAACCAATGATTTCAAGAGAACTTCAAAAAGAAACAATTAAAAATGAAAATTTCCACATCAAAGAATTTTTTTGTATGTTTTTATTTTTTATGTGTACTAATAACGTAATATGAAATATTATTTTTTATTATTTTTATAAAATAACGATTAATTTGTGATATGAATTGTTTCATATTTTGGTATTATTTTTATAAAAAATAATTAATTTTTATAAAATAGAAAATATTTTATGTACTTTTAACTTATCCTTATACCTAAAACTCACGTTTAAGTTAGTACTGCATACAACTAACTTTACTATTTTACGAATAGGCCTGACAACATATAGGTTCGTTAAATCGGAAAACTACTGTACATACATAATTGGCCATTACAACCATTCAGTCAAGATTACGGCCACGGTCTCAACACCGCTGATGTGTGTTATACATGAGGGGGGGGGGGACTTACAGTTCAAAGTCGACTTCGAAAGAAACTAAACTTACTACAAGCTAAAACCAATGTGGACCAACTAAAACAACTAACTATACTTTGAATGGAGCTCTGTGGAGCAACATTATTAGTCAAGCTTATTAGCAAAATAACCTCTTCAGTTGATAGCGAAATTACTAACATTTTTTTATTGGACTGATAGCACTATAGTATTTTCTTGGATTAGAGGCCAGCCATCCAGATGGCCAGTATATGTTGGAAACAGAGCAGCAGAAATACAGAAATAGTTGTGTGAGATACCAGAAAAGTGGCCAAAACAACCAATTTAAATTTGAAAAATCTGATTTGCTAGAAGTACGTGAATGTTTAAATATACCGTAGCGAGGTGTTAAGTTTAATTTAAGGTTATTAAATTTATAGGTTAGGCCTTAAGAGTCTCAAAGGTTAGCTTAAGTCCTCAATCAAACAACTTCACCAAGGGTCTTAAGAACTCCACAAGAGACGTTGCTTCATTACTTTATAATAGATGTTTACAGTTTGAGTGCTGGCCAAGTAAAAACTATTTCAGAACTGTAATATCCCTAAATTTTAACACACTTTTCCTCTCTTAGCAAGCTAATATGCGTAACTGCGTACTTACTACGTTTACTAAAAATTCGTTAAACAAAAAAGAATCGCAAACAGGTAATATTAATTTGACAGGTTTTCTCACCAGTAGCGAACTTAATTACGCCCATATGAAACATATCAAAATTTCACAACATGTTGAATTTCCGAACGAAGTACTTCAGATCAGGGAAATAAACATATTATATCGAATAGGACACTTGCTATACTGTGCCTTTTTTAGATTCTTCAGAAATTATTCGAGCTGGCGGTGGAATTTAAAATTCCGATTTTTCTAAGGATCCAATTTTATTCTCGAAAGGAAATCCTTTAACTAATCTTATATTTCTAGATGCTCATAAAAGAACGTAACATGGCGGCTTAATTGAAATTCATTCATTTGTATCCCGAAAATATTTCATTTTGTCAGCTCGAAATATTGCGAAAAAAGTTTAACGGCAGTTTATGAATTGTTTCAAATTCAGCGCATAGGTATCAAAACAAGTTATGGCTAGCTTACCAAGTGTTCGTTTTAAGCCAGCACCACCTTTCAAGCATAGCGGTGCGGACTATGCAGGGCCAATTACCATAAAACTGCACGAAATTCTGTCACAACAAAAGGTTATATTTGCTTATTTAGAGAAATTGGAGCAACATTTTTTGGCGCCGCTGGTGACGCGAATGGCTTTGGTCTTTAGAAATGCAAAAGAAGGCGACTTGGTAATTATATTTGATAAACATTGTCCACCTGAACAATGGCCTTTGGCTAGAGTTCTAGCAGTTGTTGAATGGAAAACTTATTAAACACCCTATTTCTAAAATAGACTTTCTACCTAATTCAAATCCTCAGTGGAAATAACACCCCCTTAAGTTAAACACTGTCGAGTTTAGCGGGGGGAGGATGTTGCAGAATAACAAACTAATAATTATTATTTATTATATTTTAATTTACCATAATAAGGTTGAGAAGAAGTAAAAGCGTTAGCAAAAAAAAAGCATTTAAAAACATTTCAGTAAGCAAACTTGATGAATTAATAGGTCTAATGCCTCGCAGATGAGTTTTTAATTTACAAAATATCGGATATATTAATAAATTATGTAAAAAAAAAAAATATTTAAAGGCGTTGCTTTAGTTTTTGCCACCTAAATTTTGGACACTTTAATAATTATTTTATTTTCTTTATTTTTTTAGTAAGTTAAAAACCCTCAAGGATATGAAAAAGCTATCTTTAAAAATTCACAGGATGGTTTGTACACGATTCATATGGAAATGTAAAAATATTAAGTCAGTTACTTTAGTTTATGCCACTAGTGTATATATATACGATATTTGGTTGCATAAGTTCTTCAAGCCTAGGAAAATTTACTACAACCGTTAAAGGCGATTTTTACAAAAATGTTTATCTTACGGCCTACCGGTAAATTAAAAATATTAAATAAGATATATGAAAGTGCTGAATTACGGGACTATAAAGTGAGTTGTTGTCGCAATAAGAATAAAGTGCTTTTTGTTGTTGGTGAAAGCAATAAGTATACAAGTGTTGTTGGTTGTTTACTTCTTTTCTAAAGTACACTAGAGCCCCGACTTGCGTCGTTAATGGGGACAGGAGAAACGCGACGCAAATCGAATATATAAAAGCACTAAAATTTAATTTATTTAGGGAAAATATTCAAAACAAAGCAAACAATTTTGTATTTTTGATAAAAACAAGTATGAATACATTTTTATTTATTTCATTTACTTCAACAAATGTTTATATTTAATTATTATAAAGAGATAACAAAACAATAAATTAAGAGAAAACGTAAAAACTTTATTCATTTACATATGTATGTATGTATATTCAAAAAAGTAGGTGCATTAAAACTTCTAATTTATTTAGCTTACATTGAACTCTCTTCAGATGATAAATCTAAATCAGAAACACTAATACACTTTTATCCATTTGAGTGGATGGTTTTACTGTTTTTTTTTTAACAAAACTGTCCAAAGTTTGTTGAATTTTTAAAGATTTTTTTGTTGATAGATTTTTTTTGTTGGCAACCCCAAATAAGCAACTTCTATGTTATTTGTACTAAAATTATAACTGTCGTTTTTATATTGTCTTATATACCTACATAGTTTGCCGCTATTACTTTTTGTTATGTTTATTGTACATTGTTAAGTCGTCTAGGAAACATCACATAGTCATATACGCGGTAACTATTTTAAATTAATTTGTTATTTGTTTTATTATTAATTATGATTTTAAATAAAGGTTAACTTTGGATTAGAATTAAACTCCATCGTTTCACTCAACCACCTGATAATCATAACAGTTGGCGACGAGGATTTTAAACATAAAAAAAAATTGCAACGACATTGCAAAACAAAAAAAAAAAAAAAAAAAACACGCGGTCGTTTTATTTTTTTTGTTGTGAGTGAAATTATTAAACACATGACTTCTTTGGAACAAGTGGTTGGACAGCTCCTGGCGCGTCAACAAGAGGCTATGGAAAAACAACACCAACTAATGGAAAGACTGATTATGGCTACACAAGGATCAACGGCAAGTAATGTAAGTGGGTCAACAACACCTTCTGCAAGTGTAACTGCCCCAGAAGCCTTGATGGACATTTTATCGAAAAATATACGTGAGTTTACCTACGAACCTGAGGAAAACCAGATTTTCAGCACTTGGTACGAGCGCTATGAAGATGTTTTCCGGTTTGAAGCAGATCAACTTGATGATGCTGCAAAAGTGAGGTTATTGTTGAGAAAGGTTAGTAACGGCGAGACGTTACGAGACGTCACATTCCAACAAACAGTGGACATTTTGAAAAAACTTTTTGGAAGGAAAGAGAGTCTATTCAGTACTCGTGCAAAATGTATAACAAATGTAAAAAAAGAAGACGAAGACATAATCAGCTACGCAGCCAAAGTAAATCGCCATTGTGAAAATTTTTTAATAAATAAATGCACTGCTGATAATTTTAAATGCCTTATATTTGTAAATGGCTTGTCATCGCATAAGGATCAAGAATATAAAGCGAGACTTTTGACTCTACTAGAGTCTGAAACGGAGCAAAATCAGTTGAAATTGGATAATTTAGTCGCTGAAGTAGAACGTATTAACAGTCTTAAACGCGATATTTCAACAAATGAAAATTATAACGTCAACTCAATTCATAGTTCCAAGCAACGTACACCACAGAATGCTAATAAACCCGTCAAGCCAAGGCGACCGTGCTGGCAATGTGGGAATATGCATTTTGTCCGAGACTGTGGATATACAACACACAAATGCTCACAGTGTGGTAAAGTTGGACATAAGGAAGGATTTTGTTCATGTTTTCCGGATAAAAAGCCAAATATAAGCAAAAATAATCAGCAACATCAAAATAAAAGTAATTTCAACAAAACGCGTAAAACAATAAAAAGCGTATATGCAACAACAGCAGCATGTAAAAATAGACGATTCATCTCACTTCAAATTAACAATGTAAATCTCTCTCTTCAGCATGATACTGGTTCGGACGTCACGATTATCTCAAAGAAGAATTGGGTTAAAATTGGTAAACCAACTTTAGAAATTTCTCAGCACAAGCCACGAGATGCTTCTACAAATTAAATTAACATAAAAGGTCAGTTTCAGTGTACAGTGGTTATCAATAATCAAAACCAAACTTGCAACATTTTGGTATCATCACTTCCTGATTTAAATCTTTTCGGTTCTGACTTAATGGAACAATTTAAATTGTGGAACCAACCCATTGATTCTTATACATCGTGTAAACAACTTCAAGTTAACAACGCACTCACAGAATCTGAATTGCGTAAAACATACCAAGAAGTTTTTGGGAATGAAATTGGACACTGCACTCATTTTAAAGTTCACCTACAACTTAAACCACAAGCTGTTCCTGTTTTTTGTCCTAAAAGGCAAGTAGCGTATGCAGCAAAAGATCAACTAGACAGTGAAATTCAAAAACTTGAACGTGAAGGTATCATTTCACCAATAAATTTTTCTGAATGGGCTGCACCCATTGTGGTGGTGAAAAAGGCTTCTGATAATCTACGTATTTGTGGGGATTATTCCACTGGACTAAATGATCAGCTAGAACCTCACACATTTCCACTACCTCTTCCAGATGAAATTTTTATAAATTTTAACAACTGTTCAATATTTTCAATAATTGATTTAAATAATGCCTACATGCAAATAGAAGTCGACGAGGACACGAAAAAACTACTAGTTATTAACACTCATCGTGGCTTGTACACTTTTAATCGACTTGCCCCAGGTGTGAGATCGGCTCCTGGTGCTTTTCAACAATGTATGGAATCAATTATTTCTGGTATTAAAGGCGTTTTTCCTTATCTGGACGATGTTATTGTAGCCACACCAACACGCGAAGAAAATATAGCAGCTGTAAAACAGGTATTTGAACGTTTAAAAAAATACAACATTACAGTGAATTTTGAAAAATGCAAATTTTTTAAAACTTCGTGTACATACCTTGGTTACCATTTCGACAAAAAAGGCGTTTATCCAGATAAAAATAAAATTAAAAAAATTTTACAATTTTCGCCTCCCAAGAATATTAGTGAATTGCGGTCTTTTCTAGGAGCAATTAACTACTACGGTAAATTTCTGCATGAAATGAGAAAGCTTAGAGATCCTTTGGATAATTTACTCAAGAAGAACACAGCATGGAATTGGTCATCATCATGTCAACGCAGTTTTGAGCGGTTTAAACAGCTTCTGTCATCTGATTTGTTGCTTACTCACTTTGATCCAAAGCTTCCTATCAAAGTAGCAGCTGATGCCTCAAACGTAGGACTGGGTGCATACATCTGTCATGTTTTTCCTGATGGTCGCGAAAAACCAATTTATCATGCGTCAAGGTCTCTCACTCCAGCTGAGAAAAATTACTCTCAAATTGAAAAAGAAGGATTGGCGCTGGTTTTCGCTATAGTTAAATTCCATAAATATTTATTTGGTAGAAAATTTATTCTTCAAACGGATCACAAGCCCCTGCTTTCAATTTTCGGAAATAGAAAAGGAATTCCGGCACATTATGCAAACCGTCTCCAGCGATGGGCTCTTACACTCATGTCGTACGATTTTACTTTGCAATACATTTCAACTCATGAATTCGGAGCAGCTGATGTTTTATCTCGGCTAATTTCCAATGTACCAAAACCAAACGAAGACACTATCATCGCTTGTATTCAATTGGAAGATGACATCAAAAAGATAATTAACGATATCTTTGCCGGTAACATTCAACATGATTTGTGCTGCTACTAAAAAGGATTCAAATCTCCAAGATCTTATAAAATTCTTACAAACTGGTAAGTGGCCAAATGAAAAATCTCCTGATATTCAGTGTTATTTTTCGAGAAAACAAGATTTAAGTATTGTTGATGATTGTGTTATGTACGGGGAGCGTATTATAATACCCAGCTGTTTTAGAAAACGCATTCTAAAAGAATTACACAGAGGTCATCATGGCATCGAGAGGACAAAGGCACTGGCTCGCAGCTATGTTTATTGGCCCCATATAGATGATGAAATTAAAAGGTATGTACAGAATTGTACCAAATGCTCTTCAGCAGCAAAATCGTTACCAAAGACTTCACTTCATTCATGGCCATTAACAAAACAACCTATGGAAAGAGTTCACATAGATATAGCCGGTCCTGTTGATAATTTTTATTATTTCGTAATAGTAGATTCATTTTCGAAGTGGCCACAAATTTATCAAATTAAATCGATTTCTTCAAATTCAATTATAAATTGTATGCGCGATTTCACTTCATTGTTTGGAAACCCTGAATTAATAGTGAGTGATAATGGAACTCAGTTCTCCAGCAGCATGTTTTCCAAATTTTGTCAAGAAAATGGTATTTTACACAAATTCACAGCTCCATACCACCCTCAATCAAATGGTCAGGCAGAAAGGTTCGTTGACACTTTAAAGCGCGCTTTGAAAAAACTCGAAGGAATTGGCACTTCTAGTGAAAATCTACAAACATTTTTAAAATGTTATCGTTCTTCACCAAATCCTAGCTCTGGTGGCAAATCGCCTTCTGAATTGTTCGTGGGGAGAAAAATAAGGATTAATCTTGATCTACTTAAAAAACATACAGAATCCCAATTACAACGAAACGAGAAAATGGAAGAACAATTTAACAAACGTAATGGTGCTAAAGAGCGGATATACAATATTGGTCAGGAAGTTTACGCTAAATTATACAAGTTGAATAAATCTGAATGGTTCCCAGGTATTATCAAACGAAAACTCGGAAATGTCAATTACGAAGTCGAAATCGAAAACATTCCTGAATTTCGTGCAGTTAGGTCTCATACAAACCAACTAAGACCTCGTTATTCTGAATCTCATAACATAGCAGCTAAGGATGTTTTATTGGATTATTTCAATTTAACAGCTCTACAGACTCCACCTAGAGATGAAAATAATAGAGACAATGAAATTGAATATGTACCACTCACTGATGGACAGACTACATCTACAAATGATTTGCAACCTGTTCACGATCCACTTCTAGTTACTTCACCATCTGGTTCAACAAACGTGAATAGTCAACCGACAACTTTAGAAAATTTAACGTCAACATTAGAAGAAGGTGCATCGACTAGTAATTCAACAACAGATCCTCTAGTTCAAACAGATGAAGCTTCTCCAGCTCTTCGAAGGTCCAATCGTAGAAAGCGTCCTCCTGTATGGACTCCAGATTATCATCTTTTTAAAAGAAAGAGAGATGTTGGCAACCCCAAATAAGCAACTTCTATGTTATTTGTACTAAAATTATAACTGTCGCTTTTATATTGTCTTATATACCTACATAGTTTGCCGCTATTACTTTTTGTTATGTTTATTGTACATTGTTAAGTCGTCTAGGAAACATCACATAGTCATATACGCGGTAACAATTTAAATTAATTTGTTATTTGTTTTATTATTAATTATGATTTTAAATAAAGGTTAACTTTGGATTAGAATTAAACTCCATCGTTTCACTCAACCACCTGATAATCATAACATTTTTATAACAACCAATGGCTTGATTAACGGATGCTGCTGCTACGATTTTCGTCAGGATCGTTTTCAGAAAATATATCCATTGCATGGGAAATTAATTGCAAAGCTTTGGAAATATTGGAGACTGTTAATTTTTTTCTTCTAATGTATCAGCTCCTGTTATGACAGGAAATATGTTTAATATCAATGGCTAATAAATTTTCATTATCAAGCTCCTTATCGTGAGACAGCAAAAATTCATTAATATCGTCACTACAAATGCCTAAAATGCACAATGCAGCAATAAAAATTTAACCGTTTTTAACAACGCAAATCGAAATCACAACGATGCAAATAGAATCGACGCAAATCGGGGTCAAAACGACGCAACTCGAACCGACGCAACTTAAAATTGCAACCACGCAAATCGAAATTTTCCAGTTTTAAAATAGCTACGCAAATCGAAACGACGCAAATCGGGACGACGCAAGTCGGGACTCTAGTATAAACAGTTTCTATTGCTTTCTGCGTGTGTTGCCAATCGTCGTTATTGACATTATTTTTTGTGTTTTTTTTTCGCCAATTCAGCATTGAAGAAAATAATTATTTATATTCATACACTTAACAAAATTTATTCGTATTTTTGTTTTTTAATATTTTAGTAATGTTATTACTTTAATTTTTTTCATATATAGTTATATTGTGAAATTTTTTATAAATTTATTTATTTATATATTTAAAATGTTATTTTTATTTTTGACCATTTTTTTTTAAGTTTACGTCTCGAATATTTTTTAAAATTCCTTTTCTTGAACATTCGTATCTAAATATTGCGAAATTCTCGTTACGTACCTCGATTTGTTTAGTTTTTTATGGAAAGTTTTTGTAACCCTACATTTCGTGTCGAAATATTGCGAGATTCACGTTACGTTCAGCAAATTTTTTTACGGAACGTTTTTGTAATTTTTTGAAGTTCCCTTCGTGATTTATTAACTTGATTTGTTGGAGCGTTCGTACGAAAATGGAACGGAACTTAAGAAATTTCGGTAAATATTTCAATTATTTCGCGGATTTTTAAACTTTTGTTCTTCCGCGATAGCTACGGGAACCTTCTAGAGACTGCCGAGGTGTCGACGAAGGATGTCAAGGCAAAGTAAATGTCGGGGTATACTTTATATTTCGAAGTGCTATCGTACTTTGATGACTTAATTGATAAATTGAAATAGAAATCCGCGTACCCATCTCCTGGTTGTATTCCGATACACCTTCTCCCGTGTGACACTCAGACATTTTCTGGGGATTACGATTCTTGGCATACCTTTCGGCACATATTTTCGACCATTTACGGAACTAATCCGCACATTAGTAATATTCAGAAGATGTATTATCTTCTACAAACAACAGAAGGCGAAGCTAGTTATATAATCCGAGCTCTACGGTGCAACACTGTTGGCAAAAATGGTACATTCACTCATCACAGAGCTGAGTTTTTTATTGGACAGACTCCAAATAGTTCTGTCCTGGTTTCAGAAACCCCCATGCCATTGGCCAACTTTTGTATCATTGGAATCTCTCAACTACGCCAACAGGTGGCGAAAATTAAAGGTTCTGCACCATTTGTTTACGCCTCGCTGGAAGGACGAGTACTTAGTTGAACTCCATAAGCGCAACAAATGGAAATGTCCCCAACGCGATTTCGTGATTGACGATTTCATCGTGATTCGACACGACAACTTGCCTCCAAGTGAATGGATGCTTGGTCGTATCTCGCGTAACTAAATTGTAATAAATAGTGTAAATACGCTTGTGGAATGTAAGGAAGACACAAAAGAGAAAAAATAAAAGAAACGATTTGATCATTCTCTCGTTCAACCCCAAAATGACAAGGTAAGTGTTTTCTTGTGCAATATTATTTTTTTGCATTTTACTAATAAATTGTGTATTTTATGGTGGCTCAAAGTTAATTATTATATTTTGAAAGGACCGAAACATTTGGTCCTTATCGAACCGGATCAAGCCAGAATAAGATATTTAATTTGAGCTCTGTCTTTGCAGGTTTAAAGCAACTGCTATATTGGATTTTTGTGGATTTTTCCCAGCAATTTTGGAAATTTGCCCATCATCCCAAACCCCAAATTTATACATATTAATTTCAAAAAGCAAGGTATGTTTGTGAATTTTTGACAACGTGCACAGTGGAAAATAAACTAAATCAAAAATAATAAATAAAAGTGTAAGAATATATGAAAGTGCTGAATTACGGGAATATAATGTGAGTTGTTGTTGCAGGAAAATACATTAAAATAAATTTTTTAACACACTTCTTTCATGAACAAAATATGTATATGATGATTATTTATATGTATATGTGAATGTTTTTATGTACTGAGTGTCATTTATTATGAATTTACTAATTTGTAAACAAGAAAAGTGGATAAATTAACTAAAAACACTATTGTTTTTTAAGGATTTTCGTAGGCCTTCACAGCACAGAATATCAGAATATTTCCAGAAATGTTCAAATCGTTAGTAGCCGAAAAAATTGACAAGCTATCCCCAGAACTTGAACTATATATTGATTGATGTTTTCAATGTGGTTTATCATCTTACGTTATGGTGAAGCGTCAGAATATATCAAATTGGGCAGTTATAAAGTAAATACACTTGCCTGCTTTTACTCCATTTTTTTCGGCTGTACTTGATGCTGTTAAAACAGCCGTTCAAATTCATAGAAAAACACTGACATGTACTGATAGTCTCTCGGTTGTCAAAAGTATTTCTTTCAATAAAAATGTACAATACCCGATTATTATTTTATGGATACCACCACATATCGGCATTGCAGGCAATGAATTTGCAGATAACACTGCAAAAGAGGCATTAAGGTTTCCTCTGATAATTGAAGTTTCATGCCATCATCTTGCATTAACAGGCTTTTTTAAATCCACATATAATAAAACTTCAATTGTTTTTTGCGACAAATTCAATGATTCTTGTATAAGACCCAAATAAATCACAATTTTACCAGGCTTTAGTGCACAATATTTGCTCGTCTCAGATCAGGAAAGGCAATGGTCAATCCTCAACACTGCAGTGCAGTTTCTGCAATAGAGCAATCAATGTATGTCACGTTCTAAAGAAGTGTCAGCTGTCCAAAATGTCGGGTCCACTGGATGAAATACCGGATTGTTCCAATCTTCACTATTTTACAGAAATCAGACAATAATTTTTTAAACATCAAGTTCATGACATTTAAATCTATCTCCAAACTTTTTATTAGTTATAAGTTACAACTGTTAGAATTGAATTTCAATTTATTTAATATTTACTCAATTATGTCAATTTGTCATAATTTGCGCGCAATATGGTTTGGATACCTTGCGTTCTTCCTTTATATGTATTAAAAATTTATTTATAATGTACTTTTGAATAAATAAATAAATAAGTTATAAGTAAGAAAAGAAATAATAAATAAACAGCAGATAATTTTTGTAAGTCAAAAAAGAGTAAAGTGTTTTTATTTATTCAACAAAGAAAACAATAGCTAGCGATTTGATTTGACAAGGGCTGCTGATGTGTTTTTATATTTAAACAACTACACCCTGCCGCCTTTTTCCGTTATAAACATTTTGGGCAATGTTAAAAGGAATAATTTAGTAAACACTCTACTCGAACCATTTCTCTTCCTTACAATATAACCAGGTCGCCGTGGTCTAGTAGGTAGTGTGCTGGCTTATTAGACGTAAACCCAGGGTTCGAGGCCCAGGCCAGACATCAAAATAAAATACAAAAATTATTTTTTCGGCGATTTCTTCTCAGCAGATTTCTGACAAAAACTTTGAGGGTAAATAAAATTGCCATGAAAAGTTTCTCAAAAATCCGTCGTTCGGAGTCGACTTTAAACTGTAGGTCCTACCACTTATGTATAAAATTAACACACACAACATAAGTAGTGTGAGAAACTAGGCCCTAACTGAAGGGTTGTAATGACCAATTATGTATGTATGTATAATATAACCAGCTTCGAAGGCTAAGTGATTTAAAAATTTAATTCACTGAATTTCCGCTGAAATTCTTTAATTCTGGTGCTGGGCAGAAAATTGGCTTATTATCACTTTATTCTGTATTTTGTTAGAGCATTAGGCGAAATTAAATATGAGGGAGCATGATAAATTGTATCGTTTCTTTTGTCAACAATGATAGTCATATATAAAGATGTGTAATAAAAAATTAATAATTGACATATTGATTGGCAGAGATGGGAGCACATACCTTTACACTGCTTAATGACCGACTTTCCTAGATCCAACCAGTGCTATAAAATAAAACGAACAAATAAATTTATATTTAATGAATACTTAGTTATATAATATAAAATGTATTAAGAGTGACAATTGGAAGTAAAGATATATGTATGTTAAGTCACAGACTTGTGTCTAGCGTTGTCACGACCAAAAAAATTTTGTAACCAAAATTATTAAAAAAATAACCAAATAAGCAAAAAATTTAACAATATTTTTATATACATTCGTTTGCTTTTAACAAATTTAGGGTTTAATACAAAAATTTATTTTTTTTTCTGTGTAGTTAAACTACAAAAAAGCCTAATTCATGACAATGAATTTTTGAAAGAAAAAGTCCTAACTCATTTTTATTTCGTGTTAAAATTGTAATCGCAGCTGAAGTTGTGCGTTTATATTTCTCAAATAACAAATTCGCTTTAGTGGAACAAGTTGCTTAACAAATTTCGGAGGTTCGAAATGTTTCTATGTTTTTGACAAGCAGGAAAAATTTTATACTAACAAAACGGTACTTCTCAATTAATTCCGATCAGTTCCTTTTGTCTTTTGTGAAAAATATTTGAATATTATTGCATATCAAATAAAAAACGATCACTTAAGCCTCTTTGAAAGCTATTAACTACTGTTAATATGTTAATTCAAAACAGACATAACTGACAATTACGAATTTCAGATAGATCAAAATCGGCGATTAAAGATATAACCTTCGAAAAAGAAATAGGACCACCAACAGGACTTAAAAAGTTTTTACCTGCAGATTGTCTTCTTTTTTAAGATAATTTGTGTTACAAGAACTAATTTTTACAATTAACTTTTGACTTAATCCTCTTAATTTCATGAATTACTACCGTTTATTATTTAAACCTGAATTATTATAATATATTTCACTTTCAACTCAATTTAAAAAAGGCCTGATTTAATTTTTCTTTTTAAAAATTTCAACAAAATAAAGGCCTATATTCGAAAACTTCATTAAAACAAAAATTAACAATTTTTTAAATGAAAAATAAAATATGTTGCTGTTTTTTTTTTATTAAAAACCATATTAAAATCTTTGTTGTATCTAAAATTTTACAGATTTTATTAAGCTTGTTCGCTTCTCCTGTAGAGTAACAAAAAATCGAGTTAGGCCTTTATTAAGCCATCGAAATAATAACTTAATAAAAATAATCAACTTTGGTTAATAATAACCAAAACGGCAACGCTGCTTGTGTCAATAACATTCATATAATATTCATTCAATAATGTCATACAATAATATAATCTTACAAAGAAAGAATTTTTTATTAATTCATTATATTATTGAATATATTGTCAATTAACATAACCAAACTTTATATCACAATATATTGTGCTTACCACATTTACATCTTTTCTTTAAAGCTAAGAGATTTATCGTTTTTATTAAGCCAAATGCCCATACCATCCATTTCAAGCGACCTTGCGTCACAAGCGTATGCCAAAAAGTAGAATCAGTGTAGTTGTTTGTGACAAGTTACAGAAGAAAACGCATAGATGCATAGAATGCATCAAGTAGGTTTACTTTCTACTTTACTATGCGACTCATGCATTGCAGGAAAAAGCTGCTGTTTTTTAAACTTGGCTTGCCAAATTTTATAGTATTGTTAATGGTTTCTATAAATATGTTATAATAATGCATTATTATTTTTGTATTTTTCTTTTTCCATTACAAAAATATTAATGATAATAAACATATTTCATAATAAATTTTAGTACTAATTTAGGAGGAAAATACATTAAAATATATTTTTTAACACATTTCTTTAATGAGCAAAATATGTAAGTATACTAGTTATCGATTGTTTTTATGTACTGAGTGTCATATCTTTTGAATTTATTAATTTGTAAACTAGAAAATCGAAGGATAAATTAACTGAAAACACTAGTCTTGTGTTCTTTTGAGAATTTTTGTAGGCCTTAGCAGCACAAAACATTTTATATGTAAATTCATAAACATGCAACCAAAACCATAAATTCTTTTAAAATCACAATTTGATTTTTCATTTTTCCCAAAACTGTTAATTTTACCACAACAGCTGAAAAAAACAAAAAACAGTCGCATGCAAGAATCGCATCAAACGCAAGCTCACATAAAACGGATGGTATGGAATTTTGGCGCATAAATGGCAAGCTCTTGTCAGCAAGACATTGAATGAGACTTGCTCATTTACGGGGTTTCATTCTATTATTTGTTGTTACATCAGTGGACCCGATGTGATGAGGATCTTGGCGCATTTATATTTAATGCAGAGGTATTATTAGGCTATTTAGTTCCTTTGGAAATCTGGGTCAGTTTTTTATTTGTAATACAAAAGCATGTATTTCGGTTTTTGGACCACGACCATAGGGGTAATATTAAAGCTCACCCATTACCCATTTCTGCCCTATTTAATTTTAAATTTTGCCCCTGTCTACTAGAGCCTGTTTCCCTAGTTGGAGCGACTAATAAGGACCATCCCCCACTGGCGCAGTCAGCACCGCTCTGATGATGGTGTATTTCATTTAGTAGAGTGATGGCCCCAGGAAACTACACTTACTTTTAATTTTCCCTATAAAATTCCCTACGCCACTTTTTCCGTTTTTCTTTAATATATTGTTACGTTTTTTCTTTTTAAAAACGTTTTATATGAGTTCGTTAATTGCAAACCAAGTAAAAACAAATATGAGTTTTGTTTCAATGAAACTCTCTTTATTATTCACACTTCTTTTATATGCCACTGTTCAAACTTAACCGATACAACGTACACAATAGTACAATAATTTATTGCTTGTTCGATATTATTCGCACGCTATTCACTATACTCTTCACAACGGATAACTTCAAACCACGACTTTTACTTCATACGCAACTGCACGCAAGGCTGACTGAATTCACAATGACTGATTGCCTGTCTTGTCTTGCCCATTTATTTGCGAACGTCTTCAGTCTGATGATGGTTCTCGCCTTCTCGAGAATTCTATAGCTACTGCATTATTTGTTGTTGCCTCTACTTACTTGTCTGTCCCTTTTTCTCTCATACTTGTTGTAGCATAAGTTCGATGTATGTGTGAATATGTATTTGTGTCGTGTGTATTGTGTACGAATTGCCTTATGGTCTTTGTATTTACAGTGTTTGTTTATCGTTATTATTGTTAAACGATATTAGGTTGTTTCGATCGTTTTGCGTAACACTGTTTCCCACTTAAGCCTGTTTGTCCCGAATAGGCTCATTATCTCTTTTCCCATATTTTGCTAGCCTCTCTATGCGTACGAACTTAATTTTTGTTCGGGGGCTGTTAGCGTTTGGTATCCATCACAGTTGGTTTGTAGCTTGGGGGATAATCCCTTTTTCTGCCTTGGATTGTATAATAGAATCAGTTGTCTCTCCTGGAAGCCTTCAGTGTTTGCTGCACGATCATACCTGGCTTTCATTCTATAGCTGACCATTTTTATTCGGGATCGCACAAATTGATGAAGTTCATTTAGGTTTTCTTCTTCTTTCCCAGTGTATGCGGCATCCCTCTCTGTGGTGGGCTTAACTCAAAACTACAAGTCACCGGGCAGTTTTATCTCAGTTCTAAAAATTATATTGGCGGGCGATCTAGATGTTGAATCATGGACCGCGGATCGGTAGGCGAGTAGAAACCTCGGAATGTGCTCCTCCCAGGCCTTCAGTTGCTCGCTCACTACTTTCCGCAAGTACTCTTCCAGGGTTCGGTTAATTCGCTCTACCATTCCGTCTGACTGTGGGTGAAGCGGCATTGTTCGAGTCTTCTTAATTCCGTACATCTCACACATTTATTTAAATACTGCTGACTCGAAATTTCGGCCATGATCAGAATGTAATTCCATCGGGACCCCGTAGCGGCATACACAGTTGTTTACAAAAACATTTGCTATTGTGTTCGCCTCTTGATTGGGTATGGCATACACTTCCGGCCATTTACTGAAGTAGTCCATCACAACGAGCACATATCGGTCCGAGTTCTATTAGCAGAAAATGTTGCCCATACAGGTACTTATGGAAATGTTTGATGCACTCCAGTACTGCAAGTAGCTCCCGTCGAGGAATACAATAGTTCCTTTCAGGTTTTGACAGTGTCCGACTGTACTAGCCCACGACTTTCTCCGTACCATTGATCACTTGGGAAAGTACACCACCAATACCATATCCACTAGCATCACTGTCTAAGATGAATTTTTCTCCTGGGATTGGATACGCCAAAACTGGTGCAGCATACAATAGATCTTTTACTGTTTGGAACGCTTTTTCTTGTGATTCACCCCATTGACACACTTTCGATTTCTTGGTGAGCTCATATAAGCTTGTAGCAATACTAGCAATGTTAGGCATAAAGCGTCTGTAGTATGTGCATAGTCCCAAAAAGCCGCGTAGTTCATGAAGATTCTGGGGTCGAGGCCGGTCCTTTACTGATCGTATTTTATCTTTATTCGTAGATATTCCACCTGCTGTTACAAGATGCTCCAAATATTTCACCTGTCCTTGGAACAATGCACATTTCCTTACGCCTAGTTTAAGTCCAGCCATCGATATTCGTTGCAAACAGCGTTGCCACGACTAAACCAATTTGATAACCAAAATTGAAATAAGAAATAACCAAATGAGGAAAAAAATAACCAAGATTTTTTTTTGTTAAATAAATGTATTTGTTTTTAACAAATTTAAGGTTTAAAGCAAAAAATTTTAATTTTTTCTGTATATTTAAACTACAAATAATAAATTAAGATTTTTGTTTATTAGTATTTAATTTTTTTTTTTATATTTTAATTGAACGTAATATAAACGCTTAAAGAAATAAAATGCTTTGCTAAAAATTGCAAAGCTTGCCATGCAAATTTTCAAATAAAATTAGAGAAGTGATTGCCGTATTCACGATAATAAAAAAATAACCAAAATGAAGAAAAAATACACATTTACACATAACAAAAAAAAATAACCAAATTTGGTTAAAATTAACCAAAACGGCTACGCTGGTTGCAAAACTTCTCCCAGGTTCTTGTCATCGCAAGTTCTGCCCATCACTCGTCGTCGATGTACACCAGGCAAGTCTTTCAATGCAGTCCCTGCAGCACACGTTCCATAAGCCGCTCGAATGTGGACGGAGTATTACAGAGTCCAATTGGCATAACTTTAAACTGCCATAAGCCGCCGTTCGCACTGAATGCAGTTTTCTCCTAGTCTTTTTCTGCAATCTCCAACTGCTAATAACCGCTTTGTAAACCAAATGTGGAGAACTACTTCGTTCCAGCTAGCGTATCGAGTGTGTCATCAATTATCGGTCCTTTTTAGTGACATCATTCAGCTTCCTGTAGTCTACGCAGAATCTTGTACTGCCATCTTTCTTTTTGACTAAGACTGCAGGTGAGCTCCACGGACCTGATGATGGCTCGATTACACCGCTCCTCTTCATCTCATCTAGTTCTTTGACCTCATTACGCTTCGTCAACGGAATGATTCTGGGTACCTGCTTTATTGGTCTCGCTTCGCCAGTATCAATTTCATGTTTGACCAGCTTTTCGCTTTATTTGTGTCTGGAGCTGCTAAGCCTGCTACCCAGTTCTCCACACTTACACTAAATTCCTGTTGGTCCTTGGCTGACATTTCGGCAGTTTGCGGCGATTTTTCGCTGTTTATTACCGCCTGTACTGGTACACATTGACTTACTATTGAGTTTTTACAGATGACTTTTTCATTGCCTGATAGATTCAGCACTCTCACCGGGACTATTCTCTGTTCTGTAGATTTGACGAGGGCCTTTGCTGTTATTAAATCCGTCTGTATTTATGTTGGTTCAACAACCCACAAGCGGTTTCCTTCACAATATCCTTCCATACGCGCCCATATCAATGATTCACTCTGAGGTGGTAGTTTGAGTGATTCGACTGCAAATATCCTTCTGGCGTGCACTTGATGCTTATATCCGACGTCGAAAGGTATCTCCACATTTCACCAATTCGTTATCTGTTGCTCCATATTCAAATTGATACCATGAGCTATCATAAAGCCGGCACCAATGATAAATTCGACCACAATATCGGCAACAATAAAGACGTGGTTTACGCTGATGTTGGCTATCGTCACCTTTGCCTCTGTTTTTCCGTGGACGGTGGCAGACTATCCAGTAGCTGTCCGAAGTCTTACATTTGTAAGCGCCTCACACTTCCCCTTCACTACATCTGGTCTGAAGATAGACTGTGTCGCACCGGTGTCTATAGTGAAAATGTGTCGTCTGCTGTTTATGTATCCGCACGCCGTAAGATTGATTTTGTTCTGTTGCATCACTGATATTGAGATTGTGGGAGCTAGCACTTGCCCCTCAGTCTTAGCTCGTTTTAGTTTAACAGGAACTCCTGTTGGTTCTTCATCTTTTGGATCTTAATCTTTTACGTGGCGCTTTGCAGTTTCTTTGGAAATGATCAGCCTTGCCACAGTTGAAGCATTCAACCTTTTGTCCTTTTTCTCCCGAAACTTGCTTCAAAATCCCTTTAAGTTTATTTAACAGGCAGTCTTCTTCCTTCACGAAATCCATTCTTTGCACTTTGCTAACTTGTGATCTAGAAATCGTCCGAGCGGTCTCTTGTGCTATTGCGAAGATCACGGTCTCTGCAAATGTTGTCTTCTGTGTGGAGCATACCATTAGTTTTATGTCAGGGTCGCGTTTGCCATTCACAAACGTCTCAGTCTTAATGTTGTCTATCACCGAGTGGTTCTCTCCGGGGTGTGTAAGCTGCACCAAGCTCTCAATTTCCATTACAAAGGCTTGAAGAGACTCGTTGTCTTTTTGGGTCCATGCGATATAGCTCTCGCTTCTGCTCATCGCCGAATTTTCGATGTAAGGCCACCATTAAGTCTTTATAGATGTTTCTATGGCTGGCAGGCATGGTATCTAGGATCTCGGCTGCAATACCTTCTAACGCCAGTATTAGTTCCAAAGCCTTTTCCTCATCGTTCCAACCGTTTTTGATGGCTACTGTCTCGAATTGGAACTTGAACACGGATAGGGGTGAGCTACCAAAAAAGCAAGGTGGTTTTATTTTGCCAGTACCTTCTGATACAACTCGCACTGCTTCCGGTCGCTGGCTCTGGATGTTATTGATCTTTTCTTCCATCATAACAAGTTTTCCGTCAAAGGTCTTTTCCATATCAGCCACTTTTACCACGATACTGGTAAATCTTTTGCTGAAAGACTCGCGTATTTCCTGCAGCTTCTCTATTCTCGCTTCTAATAGCTTTGGGTTTGCTGCATGCATTTTATTTTTGCATCAAGTGTTCACTATCATTTCGCGACTCCGCCAGAAGTTTCTGATTTTCTGTTCTAGAAGATTCATGTACTTCAGCCAGAAGTTTCTGGTTTTCGTTTCTAGAAGCTTCTCGTACATCAGCAAATAGCTTTTGATTCTCAGCTGTAGATGCTTCTTGTGTATCTGTAAATACTTGCATTTTTTCCATCATAGTGGCTAGCAACGAATTTATGACCACACCGCTAGGCATTACAGGGACCTGTGTCTCTTGTTCCTCTTCATCCTCGAACTCGTAGGATTCGATGCCAATGCCCTGAAGCTGATGTTGTTCTCTTAACCGCCTCTGCAGTTCATTATTTGTGCCCGCTGTTGGCAGCTCCAGCTTACCCAACTCTCGTTGAAGCCGGTTCACTCTTAATTCGGATAGTTTTTTACTTTTGGATTTTGCAATCCCACTTCTCACACCAATTGTTACGTTTTTTACCTTTTTAAAAACGTTTATATATGAGTTCGTTAATTGCAAACTAAGTAAAAACAAATATGAGTTTTATTTCAATAAAACTCTCTTTATTATTCACACTACTTTTATATGGCACTGTTCAAACTTAACCGATACAACGTAGCAATAGTAACTACAAAAATTTATTGCTTGTTCGATATTATTCACACACTATTCACTACACTGTTCACAACGGATATCTTCGAACCACGACTTTTGCTTCATACGCAACTGCACGCAAGGCTGACTGAATTCGCAATGAGTTGTCTGTCTTGTCTTGCACTTTTATATACGAACGTCTTCAGTCTGATGATGGTTCTCGATGTAGAAGGTTGGCGTTCTCGCCTTCTCGAGAATTCTATAGCTACTGCATTGTTTGTTGTTGCGTCTGCCTTCTTGTCTGTCCCTTTTTTTCATACTTGTTGTAGCTGGTTTACTTAAATTTAAAAAATTTAATCATTTTTTAATTTATATTGGAAGAAAAATAGTTTTTAGGTGCTAAAAATTTGAAATTGAAAAAATTGCCATACAATTCGAAAAAACTAAGAAATCTTTAACTTTTTCCCCACATGCGAAATTTTTGAAAGAAACCGCCACAAAAAGGGAAATATCCCTACACTTGGCATCACTGAGTACACCTAACACTTGTTCACTCTGACAGGCTATTCAAAGCCAAGTACTCAACCAAAAGAAAATTGATAACCTGGTGTTCCGCCTTCAAAATAACGAATCGGTGATGACTTAAGCAGGACAAAGCTCTCCTTTGGACTTTTCTTGTATCGGTAATATATCGACAGTAAAAAAACATTCTCTTAAAAGATCTTTCGAACTTTGACAGATTAATATCAAAAATCTACTTGAAGATAAGTTATTTGTCTTTTATTTAGTCTGTTTTGGCAAATTACGATGTACAGATATACAGTCTTATGCAAAAAAAAACCTTATTATGACCTTCATATGAACATTAGTTAACAACGATTTTAAACTTAATAATCCATTATTAAAAAAGTATATGCAAAAACTGTATTTTAACTAATATCCATTTTAATGCTTTTTTTTTTTATTTCATACTGGCAATACCATTATTTTGTTCTATCAATTTTTCCTTAATGTTGTGTGAACGATTATTATTTCATTTGGTATTCGTGTCTAATATTGTTTTTTATGTTTTTATACAAAATAATTGTTTTTATTAACATAAAAATGGGGTTGTATTTGTTTTTTTTTTAATAACAATAATGTACAAATAAAATAAAACAACCAATGTAATTAAAATATTACATTTTGATTAAAGAAAGTATTTGAGATTTAGACATCACTAAACTACTTTGTAAACAAAATTTATATTTTTGGAAAAAAGAAAAATTTGAGTAAAAAAAATATGGAGAAAAAACTGCCAGTTTTTATTATTTTGATATGTGTGCCATAGCACCAACGAATTTTTTTGTGTATATAAATTTTTTTTAATTTGTTTTAAAAATTAGAATATTTTTCACAAAATGTGAAAAATTGTAATAAAATTATGACATATGTCTTTGATATAGGTTTAAAGTAGGGTCGAACCATTGTTAAATTTCGTAGATTTAACATTTAATTTTAATTTAATTATCGTTTTTGGATATACTTTTATCGAATTTAGCTTAACAACGGTTAGTAAGCATGTACTAAGTTTTTTTGCATAAGACTGATAGTATTCAACAAAACGCGCAAATAAAATTTCTAATTTTTTAATTATTAGAATTAGTTATTATAGCATGTTTAATTAAAAATCGGTAAATAAACATTAACTCTAACATTTATATATGTTGATATTTCATCATTAGGCCTGAAGAGAGTTTCTAATTAGGTCGGATGGCTTCCTTCTTTTAAGCCTTCGTTCTAAACCAATGAGATCAGAATGATGTCTCCAAGTTTATGTTATCTCTAAGTCGGGTATAATTTTTCGCTGCAATGTTTTCGATTTCTTTTTAACTGTGTTTACAACAAAATCACGATTTAACTCACATACGCTTATAACAATGGACCTGAGGACTTTATTTTAAAAACTTTGTATAATGGTTTTTTCTCGCTAGTGCATAATTGTCAATATATTGCTACGAAAAGGGAAACGGTGTAACATCGTTTAACATTAAGGCGAAAAACAAAATCTACAAAAAGAAAACCGTGAGTATGAAAGAGAAGGGGATAGACACAAGTAAGCGAAAACGCAACAAATAATCCAAACAAAATTCGCAATCAACAACGAAACTACGAGAATTCTCGAGAAAGCGAAAACTCAAACATTCATTTCTTGTGTGAAGACAACAGTCGTGGTTTAATGATCTCCGCTGTAAGCAAAGAAGAATAGCGAACAAGCAATTAAAGTTGTAAACAACGTAACATAAAAGTAGTGCGTACAGTAATGAATTTAATTGAAACTTCACACCCATTAATTTTTATTTTGCTTGCAATCAACGAACTCATATTTTAAACGTTTTTAAAAAAGTAAAAACGTAACAATATATATATGTATATGATATATAACAATATATTTAGATATTAGCTTCAGACATTACAATTTTAATTTTAAAATGCTCGTTCCAACGTAACTTCGCATCCAAACGCCAAGATATTTAGATGTATTGGCATATGCTACCTGTATACCAAGGCGAATTCATAGAGGTGGTGTTATCAGACTGACTGCTTTTTTGAGTTCACGTAAATGTCAAACATATTGTTTGCGTACAGTGAGCAAAATAACTTGTACACTTCCTACCTCGAAATAACTTTTTAACAAAAAATTATCTATACAAAATTTTTTGTCTTTAAGACCAATGCCGCATAGAGATGGCGAGAGATGCCTTTTTTAAATACAGCAAAGTGTTGACCAGTCACGACATCAACGTAGCAACAAAAAAATACGCTTCATAAAATGAATACATTTATACGGAGTAGAAGTTTGGACAATAACAAACTCTGATGAAAGAAAATTGGAGGCCTTCGAAATGTGGATATACTGTCGAGTTCTGAAAATACCATGGACTGCCAGAGTCTCCAATGATGAAGTACTAAGAAGAATGAATGTCAACCGACAACTAATATTAACGTTAAAAAACGGAAAACTTCATAGCTAGTACACGTTTTGAGAAACGGCATATACAAAATTTTACAACGAATCCTTAAATACAAAATTGAAGGAAGACGTGGTAGAGGGAGAAGGAAAATATCATGACAGAAAAATATCCAGGAATGGACAAGCTATAGTGATGAAAATACCCTCCTTTATGCCGCTGAGAACCGAGCGCTGACCATTTTAATGTAGAATGTCATATATATATCATAACATATATCTATAAACATATAATTGTACGATCACAAATATCCGAATAGCGGATGAGTAAATAAAGAAGAAGAAGACCAAAAGAGCTTAAAAACTATATTCTGATTAGAAAAAATTCTCTGTTGGTTACGTAACAAAAAATAATTGTCGAAACTATGAATTTCCCACATTTTTAGGCAAAAAAGTGGTGATGTTTCACTACGGCGACAGAATTTTCTAGAAAGTCATCTTAAACAAAATCCTGTGGATTAATTTGTTTATTAGTTTTTTTACAATAAGTGTTCATATTTTTTTGCTCACTGTATATACATTCTTTTATTTATTTTTTTTTTATAGTTGTATACCACACAGCTTATAAATTATTTAAATATTCTGGACGTTACGGCACAACTTTTATTTCAGAATGTACTTTTATGCTTCCCGTATTCCTCTGAAGGTCGTCATACCTTAGTAGGAGCGGAATATAAAAACTTTATGTTATTACATGGATTCGCCTTTGTCATTTCTGGCTTCCAGCGAATTTCATTTGGCATTTGTGTATCCCAAAAACAACAGAAAATACATGTTGTTTTTGTAAAAAAACACTGCGAATTGAGTTGTTGTACTATTGCCATCACCTTATTGAATTCGCCATGTTGTATACTGTCCATAAATACAGGGATACCTAAGGTATGTTTATTCTTGTATTTCGTCTGGCAACTGACAAAATAGCCGTATCATCGCCAAATGTAACAATAGTCGGTCCAGCAAGTTATGGTATACCTTCAAAATTAACAAACATAAATAAACAAAACAGAGGGATTAGACAGAGACAGAAATACTTTTCGGTAATATTTGTTGTCTCTTTCAAATTTGGCCTATGCTCCTGTCAAACTCGTTTCGTTACTGCTTATACTGTGGTTTTACGTTCAGACTCAGAGTGATCTCTTCTTCATTTATTTCTTTTCTTACCTACTTTCTAGTATTCTTAGTTGCATATAAATAGTATAGTGTTAACATTACACCTCCCTTCTGTTAAAAAAGATTCGTCAATTCAAAAAAAGTTTTTCATACTTTTATAATTTTATATAATTATATTTTCAATTAATGATAATAAGATAAATGTATTTGAGTTTAATTTTTTTCGCATATTAATTATCATCTTACCATACTATAAAACATTTATGAATTTTCATTTTTGTTCTCTTTCATGTTATGATTGATATTTTTGTATACAGGTAAGAATGTTTTTCAGAATATTTAAATAAAAAATTCAGATTTTCAATATTTTAATATTGTTTTCAGTTTTTATTTATTTTAAAATTCAATTTCGATTTTAATGTTTTTATTATAATTTTAAATAAGAGAAATTCAAACACTTTAGGAAATTTACAATAAAAAAAATAGTTTTAGTTTTATTTTAAAATTTACAAAAATTAGCTTTCGTTTGATTCTTTAATATTTTTAGTCTTTTTTTTTTAATTCTTTACAAATTTAGTTTTTCTTTTCATTCGTTCTTCACAACTTTAGTTTTTCTTTTCACAATTTTCTATTTTTTCAACTTTGCTTTTTTAAAAAGACTTTAAACTTTTTATTTTAACTTTAAAATTTTTTATTTTTACTTTTCAACTTTGTCCTGCGACTGCAACTGCTCAACTAACTTGACAAAAAAAGAACTCAAAAACTTCTCCTTATTTCTCGTATTCATACTTCACAATTTCTTTCCACTATTCCATTTTCCATTAATACCACAGAGTCCTATTCTATCAGGGTTGCCATCCTACATTCGGCCGTCCTGATACTCATCTGTCCCAGATGACAGTACAGAATTCGCGTCTTCGTCATTCACCTACAGCTTCATAAAATCAGAACTGGTAGAAGTTTTATTCGGACCTTCAACATTGGCTGCTTTTACAACTTCATATATATTGTTGCATTTAACCTTGTCCACCTTGTAAGGACCCATAAATTCGCTCGCTAGTTTTCTTCCTGCTACAAACTGTGTTCTTTTGACAGCTACTAAATCACCAACTCGATATGTATTGGAAACTTGGCGCTTTTTGTCGAAATCTTTCTTATACTGCTCTTGAGCTTTTAATATTTGCGTCTTAGCGTCATTCCGAATTTCCTGTCGTTCGATATCAAATTGCTGTATAAGCTCCTCTTCTAACATCTTCAATATGTTGTCACTTAAGCTGGTTTTCATCTTTACTCCGAATAGTATTTGAAATGGCGTACTTTTTGTTGAACTGTGAATGCAGCTGTTGATTGCTGTTTGCACCTGACCCACGTGTTTATACCATTATGATGCATCATCTGACGATAGCTTTGAAACTATTGAAATGATAGACCGATTTACTCTTTTTATCTGCCCATTTCCTCGCGGTACACCTGTAGTAGTTAGCACATGTTCAATTCCGTGTTGCTTGCAAAAATCTTCAAAGAGTTGTGAAGTAAAGGCTGGACCTTTATCACTGATGATACGACTTGGGAAACCAAATATTTCAGACCATACTTTTAAATTTTTTACGACTTCATCAGCACTTGTTGTCTTTGTTGGAAAAAGGCAGACATACTTGGAAAAACCATCAACCATCGCAAGAATATGTTTATACTGTTTGCTAATTGAGTCCATAGAACCTAAATGGTCAACATGCAACGTGTGTAATGGTACATCATTTTTCGGAATACAATTTAATAAACCTTCTTTTTTCCCAAATTTTTTAATACACTTAATACAACTGCCGATCACCTGCGTTACTTTTCTTTCGAGATGAGGAATGTAAAACTGCTGCTGTATAGTATGCATAGTTTTTTATAACTTCTTTTTCTAATATTTTCGGTACTACTCATAGATCATTCCCGTTGACACTCCTATACAGTAAATCACCTTTCATTTTATAATCTTCATATTGATGTGACTTCAAGATTGCTGTTATTGCTTTAATTTGGTCATCTGACTGCTGAAGTTTAAGTAATCTGGCTGTGAACTCGGGCGAAATATTAAATACTTTGACGGATATCTGCTTAAAGCATCGACATGTTTCATACGATTACCTGGTCTGTGTTCTACTGTATAATTAAAATCTTGTAAGTACATAATCCATTGCGCAACGTCTCTCGAAAGGTCAGCTTTGCTTGTAGTTTGTTTGAAGGCTGCACAATCCGTTACAAGTTTGAATTCTTTACCCAAAATATAATGTCTGAATTTTTTTTAATGATAAATACGCTGCTTTAACCTCGAGAATATAACTGTGTAAACGACTTTCATTCTGTGACGACTTCTTACTCCAAAAATATACAGGGTGTAGCACAATGTAACCAGTGGCGTCAATTATGACGTTTAAAAAACGCTAAAATCAGCAGTTTTAACCCTCCCCGTAGAGGGAATAAAGATGTTAAAACTTTTTGCGAAACAAATGTGTTAGAAGCAACAGATAAACAGAGTGAAAACTGGCGGATAAAGTAGAAAAATTAAATGTAAACAAACATTTATTTTGAGTTAAAAAAGGACAAATTTGGAGTATTTTTTAATTTCTTCAATGAAAATGTTAAAAATATGTAAATATTTAATTTTTAAACGATTTGTATGTTGCTTTTGGGCAAAATGGATATAGTTTCTTGTGCAAAAGCAAAGTAAGAAGCTAAATATATCAATATCAAATAAGACATATTGCTTATAAAAATTTTTTCTTGTAGAACTTTATGTATATTACCAGTATTTATTAATTTCTTGAATGAAAAAGTTAAAATTTCGTAATTTTTTCATTATTAATCGAACTCTTAGCAATTTCCCTTCACGTTGAGAAAAGTACCGTGTGCAGAAGGTTTGTAAAAATAAAAATATAGCAAAATATATACTCATAACTTTTTGTGTTAGGAATTTGTGAATATACCTCTAAATTGGTTACGTACTAAGTTAGTGACGACCGATGAAAGGTGTCATAAAAAATACATTAATTCCGAATTACGTTTTCTTAATAAAACGGTTCATCTCCTTCCAAAATTATTCTAATATTCTACACAAATAACATAAATTTCTACCAAAATAGAATAATAAAAATCCACCCCGAAATCAAAAAAAAAAAAAAAAAACCTAAACAAAACAGACAGGCAGTCAGAGAGGGACAGAAATACTTTTTAGTTATATCTAGTGTCTCTTTCTAAGTCAAGAGTTAAACGTCAAAAGCCCCGTGACGTATCTGTTTACCTGTGGGGTGTAGTTTGCCTTCGAATTTTTGGAATAACGTTGCACCGAAACCAAATTTTGATGCATCCGTATGAAGTTCTGTTTCAGCATCTCGACAAAAAATTCTGAGGATCGGTGTTTTTGAAAGGGCTTCTTTCAACTGCTGCATTGCATTTAACTTTTTTTCTTTAATTTCAAACTTACCATCTTTTTTAAGTAGATTTGTTAATGGACCAAGAATGCTTGCACATCTTTAATATTTTTTGGTACTGGAAAATTCGAAACCGCTTTAGTTTTTGCCTCGCTCGGTGCAACTGAACCATTTACAACTATATGACCCAAAAAATCAATTTTAGTCTTCATAAAATGACAGTTTGACCATTTAAAATTTAAATTATATTGTTCTGCTGTTTCTAAAACTTCCTTCAACTTCTTTATGCATTCTTCAGCAGTAGAGCCGTATATTACGATGTCATCAACGTACATCTCCATCACATCAGCATTAATAAGATCTTGAAATATGAAATTAACATACCTTATAAAGTTTGCTGGCGAATTGCAGGTACTATATTAAATCCGGAGAGACCTTGTTTGGTTCTTCCACTGGCACATGGAAAAATCCATTTTCCAAGTCCATTGTTACAAAATATTTTGCACCTTGCAGTTTCATTAACACATCATCAATTATCGGATCTGGAAAACAGTCTTTTAGAACCACTTTATTTAACTGGCGAAAGTCTACACAGACACGATAATTCCCACAATTCTTTTTAACAACGACAACTCGACTTGCAAATTCCGAAAACGATTTACTTACTATCTCACTTTTGAGCCATTTTGTTACCTGTGAATTCACCACACTTTCTTCTTGCAACGACAATCGAAATGATTTAATTATGTCATTAAGAATAATTCTCATTACTACTGGTGATTTTTTACTATTGTCTGTCGGTTTATAATTAAAAACACAATTTTTTATTTCTTTTTCGTATTTAGGGTTAACATTGATTTCGAAAGCATTAATATTATAGACATTAAACTCATTTGTGTTTTTTTCCTCATCATATTCGAATTGAAAATAATCCTTATTTATTGTCGTTTTAAATTTCTGAATAAAGTCATAGCTGATTAACACGTCAAATTTCATTGCCCGATTTGTTACTATTAAAAAATTTTGTTCAGTTTCAACATTATCTACTTTCACATTACATTGAATACAACCAAAGACTATAAATATATAAATATATATATATATATATATATATATATATTATTATATATATATATATATATATATTTATAGTCTTTGATACAACCGTATGTTTTTGTCCGCATATTACACAGTCCAGCTAGGACTGAGTTACAATTCTTCATTTCACAATTATTAAATTTATTCGTATACAGATTATACTTCATAATTGAAACGTCTGATCCAGTGTCCATAAAACAGTTTAAAATTTGTCCATTTACATTAAATTCTTTATATCTCGTTATTCACTATTAAATTAACTTCTTTTTTAACAACATTATTTTCTCTGCAGTTGCATTTAAAACATTTTGTATCAACTTTACATTTATTACGTTTATGATTTCTAGATCCACAATTATAACAGTGCACTTTGTTCATGTTTATTTTGTTGTCATATAATTTAAATTATTTTTTATTATAAAAATAATTATCTGTATTTACACGTTCGTAGATTTTATAATTTTCGCGCAGTTCTTTAAAATTTCTTGCAGCATATAAATTTTGTTTAAAAACGTTTTTAGCCGGTAAACCGTAAACTATATAACGAATTATAGCGCTTTCTTCGATATTAACGAGAGATGCAATTTTTCGCTTACTCAACATGTACTCATGAAATGCTTCATTTTTATCCTTTTTTCTCATAGACAACATTTTGTGTATTTCACCACTATCATATTCGTGTTTAAACTCTGTAATGAGAGCTTCTTTCTAATATTTACCGTCTCTAAAAACATTTTGGCCAAACCGACAACTCTATTTCGCGCTTGCACATATTTTTGTTTATTGTTTAAACCGTACGCATTTGCATTGTCTTCGAAAATTTTAAACCATTGTTCTACCGGTATGTTTGCGCCATCAAACTCACTCATTATTTCAGCAAAAGCGTCTAATGTAATATTGTTATTGTTTTCACTGTTAATCTTTGTTTGCATTGTAAGCAGTTTAACTAATTCTGCTACGTTAATATTTGTCGCCATCTTAGATTCTTCTATATTATTCTCAATTTCACTTATTAGAGATTCTTTAACATTCAATTCTCTTGCACTCAACTCACTTTCGCTGTTTATCTTCTTTTCTGTCTCTTTAACTTTTGATCGCAGAGTATATGATTGAGCTTTTACGTAAGAATGTTTTTCTCTTCGCTTGTAGACATTAAAACGGTTTCTGTTCTTTCTTTTTATGTCTTTTTCTTTGACTTGGCACTGGCCTTGATTTGCTAACTTTCTTTTGTTCTTATTTTCGTATGTATATGTCCGAATGTTCTGGTTCTTTTTATTTTATTATTAGCACACACACCACACTTTTGCCACCAATTTTAAACCGTTATTTTATACAAGTTTGGACGGTTGAGCCCCCAAATGTAAGAATGTTTTTCAGAATATTTAAATAAAAAATTCAGATTTTCAATCCTAATATATATACAGTGAGCGCCAAAAGTGAGTAAACACTACAGAAATAATTAATTTCCTTAAGATAGCGATAAAAGTATATGAGAATAGCAAAATAAATTTCCAAAAATAAAAACGTTTATTTATTACTTATAAAATGTTAAAACCAAAAAAAAAAAAAAAACAAAATTATTGTTGTGCTACAAGTATATTTTTTATTATAAAAATAATTATCTGTATTTACACGTTCGTAGATTTTATAATTTTCGCGCAGTTCTTTAAAATTTCTTGCAGCATATAAATTTTGTTTAAAAACGTTTTTAGCCGGTAAACCGTAAACTATATAACGAATTATAGCGCTTTCTTCGATATTAACGAGAGATGCAATTTTTCGCTTACTCAACATGTACTCATGAAATGCTTCATTTTTATCCTTTTTTCTCATAGACAACATTTTGTGTATTTCACCACTATCATATTCGTGTTTAAACTCTGTAATGAGAGCTTCTTTCTAATATTTACCGTCTCTAAAAACATTTTGGCCAAACCGACAACTCTATTTCGCGCTTGCACATATTTTTGTTTATTGTTTAAACCGTACGCATTTGCATTGTCTTCGAAAATTTTAAACCATTGTTCTACCGGTATGTTTGCGCCATCAAACTCACTCATTATTTCAGCAAAAGCGTCTAATGTAATATTGTTATTGTTTTCACTGTTAATCTTTGTTTGCATTGTAAGCAGTTTAACTAATTCTGCTACGTTAATATTTGTCGCCATCTTAGATTCTTCTATATTATTCTCAATTTCACTTATTAGAGATTCTTTAACATTCAATTCTCTTGCACTCAACTCACTTTCGCTGTTTATCTTCTTTTCTGTCTCTTTAACTTTTGATCGCAGAGTATATGATTGAGCTTTTACGTAAGAATGTTTTTCTCTTCGCTTGTAGACATTAAAACGGTTTCTGTTCTTTCTTTTTATGTCTTTTTCTTTGACTTGGCACTGGCCTTGATTTGCTAACTTTCTTTTGTTCTTATTTTCGTATGTATATGTCCGAATGTTCTGGTTCTTTTTATTTTATTATTAGCACACACACCACACTTTTGCCACCAATTTTAAACCGTTATTTTATACAAGTTTGGACGGTTGAGCCCCCAAATGTAAGAATGTTTTTCAGAATATTTAAATAAAAAATTCAGATTTTCAATCCTAATATATATACAGTGAGCGCCAAAAGTGAGTAAACACTACAGAAATAATTAATTTCCTTAAGATAGCGATAAAAGTATATGAGAATAGCAAAATAAATTTCCAAAAATAAAAACGTTTATTTATTACTTATAAAATGTTAAAACCAAAAAAAAAAAAAAACAAAATTATTGTTGTGCTACAAGTATATTTCTTATAATAAAAAATTTAAAATTATATTGGGTGTTGACTCATTTATGGCGCTCAGTGTATATTATAAATCTTTCTGTAAGTCTGTTTTTTTGTTTGTTTGTTAGCCAATCACGCCTGAACGCTTGGACCGATTTTCTTGTAATTTGGTATATAGATTGGGCTTTTCTCCGTGGAGGTTATAGACTATAAATCTATTCAAAATTTTGACCAAAAGGGGAGAAAAATGGGGAAAAAATGGTAATAGTTAGTTTTTTACGATTTAGCTTAGAGAAGTTTCCCAAATGTTTGTTGTTTTGTTCGTTACCCAATCACGCCTGGATCGCTTTTCTTAAAATCTGGGATATAGATCGGGCTTTTGCCGGTGCAGGATATAGGATATATATCTTTTTAAAATTTTGACCAAAAGGGGAGAAAAAATGTGACAAATTGGGAAAAAGTGGTATAGGTAATTTTTTACGATTAGCTTGATTAAGTTTCCCAAATAGTTTTTGCCGGTATTCCGTTTCTAAAGGAGAACCAAAAGGGGCCCAAAAATGGGGAAAGGGGCTGAAAACGGGCAAATTGAGTGCAGATTATCCTAATCCTAATATATATTATAAATCTTTCTGTAAGTCTGATTTTTTGTTTGTTAGCCAATCACGCTTAACGCCTGGACTGATTTTCTTGAAATTTGGGATATAGATCGAGCTTTAGTCGGTGCAGGTTAGAGGCTATAATTCTTTTTAAAATTTTGACCAAAAGGGGGGAAAAAGTGAGACAAATGGGGAAAAAATGGTAATCGGTAATTTTTTACAATTTAGCTTGGCTAAGTTTCCCAAATGTTTGTTGGTTTGTTCATTACCCAATCACGCCTGGATCGATTTTCTTAAAATTTGGGATAATGATCGAGCTTTTGTCGGTGCAGGTTATAGGCTATAAATCTTTTTAAAATTTTGACCAAAAGGGAGAAAAAATGGGACAAATGGGGAAAAAATGGTAATAGGTAATTTTTTACGATTAGCTTGGTTAAGTTTCCCAAATAGCTATTGGAGGTGTTTCGTTTCTGAAGTTGAAACAAAAAGAGGTCCAAAATGGGGAAAGGGGCCAAAAACGGGCAAATTGAGTGCATAGCCAATCGCGCCTGGACGCCTGGACCGATTTTCTTGAAATTTGGAATATAGATCGAACTTTTGTCGGTGCAGGATATAGGCTATATGTCTTCTTAAAATTTTGACCAAAAGGGGAGAAAAAACGTGACAAATGGGAAAAAAATGGTAATAGGTAATTCTTTACGATTAGCTTGGTTAAGTTTCCCAAATAGCTATTGGAGGTATTCCGTTTCTAAAATTGGACCAAAATGGGTCCAAAAAGGCGGAAAGGGGCGAAAAAATAACCCTATTACTAATCCTAATATATATTATAAATCTTTCTGTAAGTCTGTTTTTTGTTTGTTTGTTTGTTAGCCAATCACGCCTGAACGCTTGGACCGATTTACTTGAAATTTGGTATTGTTACGTTTTTACCTTTTTAAAAACGTTAAAAAATGAGTTCGTCGATTGCAAATAAAGTAAAAATAAATATGTGTTTGGTTTTAATAAATTTTTTATTATCTGCACAATTTTTGTGCCACTGTTCGAACTTGTTTCACGTATACAATAATACTTCACAATATGTATTTGTTCTTTATACTACTCTGCTTACAGCCCTTTTGTAAGCAACAACACTTGTTAGTTATTCTTCTTTCTCACAACCTTTTTGTAAGTACAACACTAACAACTGTTTTCTCAAACGCAACTTGTCTGCACACAAATCTGACCGAATTAAAACTCGATAGATTTTAATTCTCAACCAACTTACACGATCAAATTCAAAACTCTGCCCTGCTCGCTTTAACCTGCCTTTTATACTACTGGATCATCAGTGTGATGAATGCCCTTGAAGGACGATGACGTCCTTCGGGAATATTCTAAAAATGTAAACAACCTATTCTTATTTTTGTTGTTTCTTGTTTACTTTCGAGCAGGTAGATTAGTTGTTGTTGGTTTATTTGTCTATCCTATTTTATACTGCACATTGTTGTTTCTTGTTTACTTCTTAGTTCCCTTTATTTTGTTGTTGGTTATTTACGTCTGCTTATCCTTTATTCTTGTTGGAATATTTTTCTACTCATTCATTGATCACGTAAACAGTGCGCTGTTTTGTTTTTGGAGCTTTTGTTTATTATTTTAACAACACCATTTCCACTTTCGTAACAGTATATAGATCGGGCTTTTGTCCGTGGAGGTTATAGGCTATAAATCTTTTCAAAATTTTGACCAAAAGGGGAGAAAAATGGGAAAAATCTGGAAAAAATGGTAATAGGTAATTTTTTACAATTTAGCTTAGTTAAGTTTCCCAAATGTTTGTTGGTTTGTTCGTTAGCCAATCACGCCTGTACCGATTTTCTTGAAATTTGGGATATAGATGGTGACTTTTGCCGGTGCAGGATATAGGCTATAAATCTTTTTAAAATTTTGACCGAAAGGGGAGAAAAAATGTGACAAATTGGGAAAAAATGATAATAGGTAATTTTTTTCGATTAGCTTGGTTAAGTTTCCCAAATAGTTTTTGGCGATATTCCGTTTCTAAAGCAGAACCAAAAGGGGCCCAAAAATGGGGAAAGGGGCTGAAAACGGGCAAATTGAGTGCAGGTTATCCTAATCCTAATATATATTATAAATCTTTCTGTAAGTCTGTTTTTTTATTTTTTTGGTTGTTTGTTAGCCAATCACGCTTAACGCCTAGACCGATTTTCTTGAAATTTGGGATATAGATCGGGCTTTTATCCGTGGTGGTTATAGGCTATAAATCTTTTCAAAATGTTGACTAAAAGAGGAGATAAAATGGTAATAGGTAATTTTTTACGCTTTAGCTTAGTTAAGTTTCCCAAATGTTTGTTGTTTTGTTCGTTACCCAATCACGCCTGGACCGATTTTCTTGAAATTTGGGATTTGGATCGAACTTTTCCCAAATAGCTATTTTACGTATTTCGTTTCTAAAGTTGGACGCAAAGGGGTCCAAAAAGGGGAAAAGGGGCCAAAAACGGGAACATTAAGAGCATAGACAATCACGCCTGAACGCTTGAACCGATTTTCTTGAAATTTGGGATATTGATCGAGCTTTTGCCGGTTCAGGTTATGGGCTATAAATCTTTAAAAAATTTTGAACCAGAGGGAAAAATGTGGGACATAGGGGGAAAAAAGGGCAAAAGTTAGTACTTTATGCATAAATGCTGTATTTTATTTGTTTTAAAGGAATTTTTTTAAGTTTTAGCTTGGTTAAGTTTCCCAAATAGCTATTGGAGGTGTTCCGTTTATAAAGTTGGACCAAAAGGGGTCCAAAAAGGGGAAAGGGGTCCAAAAAGGGGGAAAGGGGCTGAAAACGGGCAAATTGAGTGTAGGTTATCCTAATCCAAATCCTGATATATATTATAAATCTTTCTGTTAGTCTTTTTTTTTTTGTTTGTTAGTCAATCAGTCAATTAACCTGAACCGATTTTCTTGAAATTTTGGATATAGAAGGAGCTTTTGTCGGTACAGGTTATGGGTTATAAATCTTTTCAAAACTTTGGCTAAAGGGGGGTGAAAAAATGGGACAAAGGGAAAAAAATGGTAATAGGAAATTTTTTTGACTTAGCTTGGTTAAGTTGCCCAAATAGGTGTTGGAGGTATTCCGTTTCCATTTCGTATTCCGTTGGACGAAAATGGGTCCAAAAAGGAGGAAAGGGGTGAGAAAATAACCCGCGCAACGCCGGGTACAATCTGCTAGTATTTTAATATTATTTTCAATTTTTATTTATTTTAAAATTCAATTTCGATTTTAATGTTTTTCATATAATTTTAAATAAGAGAAATTCAAATACTTTAGGAAATTTACAATAAAAAAAAAATGGTTTTTAGATTTATTTTAAAATTTACAAAAATTAGCTTTCCTTTGATTCATTAATAAATTTAGTCTTTTTTTTAATTCTTTACAAATTTAGTTTTTCTTTTCATCCGTTTTTCACAACTTTAGTTTTTCTTTTCACAATTTTCTATTTTTTCAACTTTGCTGTTTTTAAAAGACTTTCAACTTTTTATTTCTACAACTTTTCAACTTTTTATTTTTACTTTACAACTTTTTATTTTTACTTTTCAACTTTGTCCTGCGACTGCGACTAACTTGACAAAAAAAGAACTCAAAAATATCTCCTTATTTCTCTTCTTCATACTTCACAATTTCTTTCCAAAGACTAGTTCATGTGGTGTAAATTTGTTGTCGAAGACCGACCTTGTAGATGTATTGTGAAAATATGCAAAATAATTTAAATATGTGTCCCAGTCTGTAATATTGTCACTTATGTAGGATCTAATGTACTCGATAAAAACGCAATGATATCGCTCTGCTGTCCCTACCGTTTGTTGATGTTGATTTTCAAAAGTTTGTATAAATCACAAAATATATCATTCTTGAATTCAGTATTAAGGTCTGATATAATGGTCTTCATGAAATCGCTGTGGTCTAGTAGGTAGTGTGTTGGCTTATTAGACGAAAGGCCCTAGTTCGAATCCTAGGTCAGACATCAAAACGAAAATATGAAAATACTTTTTCGGCGACTTCCTCTCAGCAGATTTCTGGCAAAAACTCTGAGAGTAAAAATTGCCATGAAATGCTTCTCAAAAAATGTGTCGTTCGGAGTCGATATTAAACTGTAGGTCCCGCCACTCATATATAAAATTAACGCACACAACATAAGTGGTGTGAGAAGCTAGGACGTTGTACAATGGGTCATTTAGACCACCGAGTACTGTACTTGTCAGAATTGACAAGTACACGTCCTCTAACCTAACCTAATGGTCTTCATTCTGTAATAACTTAAAAAAAATTTTCAAATATTGCCTTAGCAATAGTTTTCGCACTTTTTTCCGATATCGGTATCGTAACTAGATATTTTGTGAAGCCACAAATCATGGTCAAAGCATATTTATTACCATATTTGAACATGGGCAAAGAACTTATTGTATCTATAATTACAATATCAAACGGTTTAATTGTATTGGTGTTAGTATCAGTTTCTCTTTGTTACCTATTTATTTTACCTTGTTCAGATTACAGTGTGCACATTTACCAACTAATGAGGATAAATCCTTGCCAAATGAGGATATATCCATTTCAGTAATATCTAGTTCTCAATTTAGCATACAGCCTTTTGCGACCACAATGCCCCCTATTAATGGGTTTTCATGAAAGGTTTCCAAAAGTTCAAGCTTCTTCCTGTCCTCAGTGATGGTTTCAATCGGATCTACTAATAGAATTTCGATTGTTTCCAAAATTTCGTTATCGTGCATCTTAAAGTTCTGAATACTATATATTGAAAAAATTGGGTCATCCTTTGCCAATTTAAGTGCGTAAATGTTGTTATTGTTGACCTCTTCCTGTAGCCTCAAAAGCATTGCCTCTAGATTCAATTATTTTTTAACAATATTAACATTTGCTACTGATTTAAATTTCATGTAAATATTGTACTTTATATTAGTTATGATATCGTCCCTGTGACATTTCGAACCTTACTTTCGCATTCCTTCTGTTAATTTCCTGTGGAAACTTGTCATATACCTTTAATATACTTTCCCAAGGTTCATTCGTTTTTGTCCGTTTAGACCTTGCACGCGTAAGCACAGTTAAAATGGTCTCAGAGTTGCCTCCTTTCTTATCTCGTCGAATGAGATTCGAGAAAGTGCATCAGTACCGACATTATTCTTTCCTTTTATATGCTAAATTATGAATTTATATTCAGCAAGTTTGAGTCTAATATTCGTCAACTTTGAAGAAGGTTCTTTCATATTGAAAAGATATACCAATGGTCGATGGTCAGTTCTGACTACGAATTCAGTCTCATAAACGTAAGGTCGAAATTGGTTTATTGCAAAATATATTGCAATAAGCTCCTGCTCAATGGTTGCCTTTTTTTGTTCTGCATGAGTGAAAGATTTGGATGCATAATATATTGGAATATCGTGTCCTTTGAGGAGCACTTGTGACCTAAGAATGTGACTTAACGCCTGAAGAAATTGCATTTATATGTGTTTATTTCAAATTATATTTTCTCAATATGTCAAATACGTTAGTTAAATTTTTCAAATGATTATCTTTGCTGCATCCAATCACAATTATATCATCGATATATAAGAAAGCTATATTTGGTTCTAGTCCAGAAAAAGCTATGGAATGAGTTTGGAGCTACGTTTAGTCCAAATGGAAGAACTTTTCAACTGAATGCTCCTTGACCTGAGCTCAAAGATGTTAAATCCCTTGATTCCTCGTGAAGTGGAATTTGATGAAACCTTGAATATAAGTCAATAACGGAGAAATGTTTAGCATGACCTAAATTGTCGAGTATATCGTCTATCCTAGGTAGTGGAAATTTATCGGCAATTAGTTTCTTATTTCCACGCCCATTCGCAATGTTTTGGTGCTATTTGGACTTTTTTAGGTACTAGAATTAATGGGCTATTGTAATTTGACTTACTTGCTTCTATTAGATCGTTATCAGTTAAATTCTGTACTTGTTTTTTTATTTCGTTTCGTTGTGTATACGGTAGATGATAATTTTATATATAGACGGGTTCATCATCCTTAAGTCTTAATGTCTGTTCATAGAAGTTATTGATGGTCATTTTATCAGTTTTCAAAGTGAAAATATCTGCGTAATTTTCACATAAGGGCATTAAATCGAGTTTTATATGTTCCGGCATTTTGTCGTTTAAAATTTGTTTCAGGTTGTGTACACGTTCGACAGCTTTTCTGTTTCGATGTCATAGGTGTGAACAACTTTAGTTTCATTGCTTGTGTTTAAGATTCTCACAATTGGTGTTTCAGAATCCACTTGTTAATTCCTGCGAATGTATAAAAACTGGTTCATTAACACTCTTTATGTGAATTTGTCTAAATACCTCACATCTTGGTGGAATTAAAAATGAATCCTTACTAATTCCATGCGGTATTGGAATGATTATTCTTTTACCATTTACAAAAGAAGAAACCGTCATAGTATTGTAATCAATTCTACACTCGTTAATTCTAATCAAATCGGAAATGATGTGGAAAATCTGTGGAATAAAAAAATTGGAACTCGATAAATTCGTACAAATAGTGTTTAGCGATTTAATGGTATTCGTCGTTATGCCTGCAATATTACTGTTCATTTATCCTTATATGCTCCTTTAAACATGAAATTTTCAAGATAGAAATATTTGCCTGTGAGTCCGCCTAAAACGAATTCGTTCTGAAAGAAGCTGTACAATACAAGTTTACGAAATCAGAAAAATTTAAATTATAGCTATATATAGACTTAAAATTGTTCTCCTTTATTACATTTGATCCTCCTCCCCCAACACATCGTGCTGAGGGACTTCTTCGTTTAAAGTCCTCACAGCAGGGTAATTACGATTATTGCGAACGTTGTCATTAAGTGGCCGACTATAATTTCCATTATTCGTTCCCTGATAATTATACTCACGAACTCTCCTGTTATTGTTACCCCGATAGTTGGTATTCGAACGATTTGTACGAGTATTCCGATTGTTAAAAGAGTTACTTCTCTGAGTTATTATTATTCCCACAGTTGTAATTGTTCCTATTTTGTCCCCCATTGGGCCCGTTGTAACGTAAAGCCAATACCTGATGTTCATGTTTGTTTGCCGACTCCTCTACAATTAGTTTTGCGACTACATCCTTAGTTTCGTTAAAAACCGTTGAAGCTAAAATTGCCTTAACTAACGCTGACTTTGCAAATTTTAACCGTCTGTTCCACCGCCATCTCTTGGGCCTTTGTCCTCGTTATCCCTTCCGTGATCAAAGAACGTTGCACTGCATCTGCCAAATCCTTAACCTTTTTCGCAAATTCGCAGTGCAGTAAACCTGCCAGCAACAACTTTAGAATTATCTAGTTTTATTCTGTTTCTAAGTGTTTCCTTAATCTGATATATGCTTGCAACATTATCAGGCAGGACCTCTCTAGCCGTTCCGTCTAATTTTGATTTTAAAAACGAAATGAAACACGTATTTAAATTCTCTGCTGTTAGTTCCTGAATTAGATCTATGTTGTTCAGAAATGAATTAAGTGTAATTATGTTAGAGCACATTGAAATAAATTTTGTCTTCTCGTCAATAGAAGCCATGTTATTTGTATTATTTTTCATACTTTCCGCAATAGTATCATATTGCCTTCGTTTTCATCAGTAAAGTCTGCTTCAGAATCAGAATCTGTCTATACTTCCATAAGCACGACTTTGAACAAATCAACGCCACAAAAAATATTTTTTTTTTGATTAATGTAAATTACGAGTACCCCTATATATACGCATAGAAATTTATAAATAGGAAAATTAAATTTTTTTTTAACTCTAATTTTACTTTTTCTTGTTCTCTTGTTTTCTACAAGAAAATAAAATACAATTAACAAGTATTTCAAAACAATATATATACAATGTATATATTCGTTTTAATAATAATTAGAAATAAAAAGCATGGAGTAATATATATAAGTTGTAATAGTTTTAGTTGTTCTTGTTCTTATTATATTTAAACAATGTAACATAAAGATGAAATTTTAAATGAATAAATCATATTATTTTAGTACTACTTACTATTATATTATTACTAATTTCTGTATATTACTTACATAAATATATATTTATATATAGATATACATGTATGTAAAAGGAGGTAATTTATTTAACTCTTGGAGCATCCTTTCTGCAGCCTTCTTTTTTAAAAATTTTTTTTTTTCGTTCCTTCGTCTTCAGTTATTATGTTACCAACAATACAAGCACTTGTAACAGTTCGCATATGGGCTGGACATTCCTCCCGAAGCACTTTAAAATCCACTGCCAAATTTCGTTTAATTCCAATTTCGAATACTAGTGATACTGGTGATTTGTTTGTTTCCATCAAAATGCTCAACATGATTTGGTAATTGACTACAATTTAACTGTTTTTTTTTTTAAAGAGCAAAGCTTTTGTTTCAGCGTCATGTTTTACCAGTTGAGGAGGTTTTCCAGTTCCAAAAAACTTTTGAATTCCAACAATAAGAGTAATTTTACATCGAGAAGAGTTCGAAAAATTCGGTACAACGGTAACATTTAATTGATTAAATTTGTTGGTGTGAACAGATTGAACCATTTGTGGATAGCAGTTTTCAATTTTAATTATACATATATATATATTAATATATATTGATATTTGAAACGTAATTAATTGGTAGGATTATGTAAAAATCAATTTTTTTTGGCAACGTAGACCTCAGCCACTACGCTGGCACCGAATGCCTGAAGTGTTTCCGTTTTTCTGGCTCTTTTCTTTACGGAATTTGGTTGCAACAAACAAGTATTTAATTGTTTGTTGTTGTAAGTAGTTGTTCGTTTTATTTTTGTATAACTGTTTATTATATTATATATTATTTTGTATTTGTTTCATTTTTTTTTCTTCATTATAAATTTAATATATCCTTTTTTTAGTTTTATATATTTTAATGTTGTCTGTATAATTTATTGTTTAAAAATTAATGTATATGTATGTCTTTCTTTATTTTATATATGTATGCATATTGTTTATGAAGTCGCCGTAGTCTAGCAGGTGGTGTGTTGGATTATTAGACGTAAAAGCCAGGGTTCGAGTCCCAGGCCTGACATCAAAACAAAATACAAAAAGTATTTTTTCGGCGATTTCCTCTCAGCAGATTTCTGGCTAAAACTCTGAGAGTAAATAAAATTGCCATGAAGTGTCTCATAAAATCTGTCGTTGGGAGTCGACTTTAAACTGTAGGTCCCGTTACTCATGTATAAAATTAACACACAGTAATCCTGACCGATGGGTTCTAATGACCAATTATGTATGTATGTATATTGTTTAAAATTAAGTTTTTTCAATAATTAGATTTTTTGTATTATTTATAAAGTAAAAATGTTTAAATTATTTTAAGTTTCTTTTGCTTATTATTTGTATTAATAAAATATTTTGGTAACTCGAATACTTTTTCCTTTAAGTACTAAATGTACAAAGCACCGTTTCTTTTTTTTTTAAATCACATAATCACGGTTGCCATGTAATGGGCAACCTCTGATTAATTAAACCACTTAGTTTCATGTTCAGATTTAGAGTGATCTCTTCTTCATTTATTTCTTTTCTTACCTACATTCTACTATTCGTAGTTGTATATAATAGTTGCATATAAATAGTACAGTGTTACCCTTCTTTAACGCGGTGACTGAGACCACGTTGTATGGAAACCGCGCTTTATGAAACACGGATTTACCATAAAAACCAATCTGATTCGTAGCGCGTTCTACATGGAGACCAAGACAAAATAAATTAAAAATTATTTTTATTGAATTTATTTTTATTGAATTAATTAATGAATCATACAAGGCCTGATAAAAAAAAGTAAACTAAAAGATTGTTTTCCAACAAAAATAATAAAACACTTTTGCAAAATTATGTAATTTTTCAACATTCATCCTCCTCATCTTTTTTTTTAGAAAGACTTGGTCATCAACAAAACGTATGTAATGTGAAAGAGTTCTTAGATGACTGAAACTGATGTCGTAAACTGCTTGAGATAAGCTGGCATGTTTATATGTATATCTCGAATGTGGTTGTGCGTCGAAAATAAGACTTATTAAACCCTCTTACAGTGTCTAGTTACTAGAGTCATTCATAAGCTGTGCGGTTGGAACTTATGGTATGTTATTGAACGGAAACCGCTCTGTATGAATACCGCGCTATAGGCTTTCGCAACTTCAGCTCCGCTTTAGGTAAAAAACAAGTTATATGGAAACGCGTTCTAAGAGTAACGCGTTATAACCCCCTTGTTGGGGGCTGTCGCAATTTCATCTACGCGTTATATGGGAACTGCGTTCTGAGAGTACCGCGATATAGGAGGTTGACCATACTAGTTGTCGATTATTTATATGTATTGTGTGCGTGTCATAAACAAAATATGTATATGATGTTTGTTTATATGTACATACACATAATTGTTTTTATGTATTTTGAATTTATTAATTAGCAAACAAGAAAAATAGAGGATAAATTATCTGAAAACACTCGTTTGTGCCTTCACAGCACAAAATATCACATGTGTAAACTCATAAATTTGTAATTAATGCCATAAATTCATTTATAATCCCAATTTGATTATCCATTTTTCCCAAAAGTGTTCTTGTTTGTTGTTTACCACAGCAGCTGATTAAAACAAAAAACCAGTCGTATAAAACGCATTGTCTGTAACTTTCAATAAAAAACCGCATAGAATACAAGAATTGCATGTAACGCATGGCGAATGAAACGGATGGTATCGCTCCTTTTTTGGAACATAATCATATCTCAAAAAAACTTGAACTTGGCAAAATGCGATTGTAGTTTTCAAGACATAAGTCCTATGATCTAATTGCTCCAAATACTTTTTGCTATAACTTCGGTTCAGCTAGGGATATAAAACTGATTTTTTTTCAACATGTACAGACGGTTCAAAAGAGCAGTTTTGCTTAAGTATCTACAAATTTTTAATTTTTTGAGATATGACTATTGTTCACACGAGTGAACAAGTCACACAATCCCAACCCTGACTTCCAATTCAACAACGCAAACATCTTAACAATCTCTAACACACATCGCATTCACAATATACACATATACAAACATTCAGCAACATCACCAACATAATAATTTATAGTTCAGTTGATTATCGACCCTTGAACAGTGAACAATATAAAAACGAAAACCCAACAAACCCTAATAGTGAACAAAATTATGTTTGAATATTGAACCTTAAATAAATTACATTGAACAAAATTATTTTATATTAATGTCACATTCAAAAACATTGCATTATAATAAAACATTTTCAACATTAACAAACCTAAAACAAACAATGTCGCCGTGGTCTAGTGGGTAGTGTGTTGGCTTATTAGACGAAAGGCCCGGGTTCGAATCCCAGGTCAGACATCAAAACGAAAAATATTTCTACGGCGACATCCTCTCAGCAAATTTCTGGCAAAGACTCTCAGAGTAAAAATTGCCATTAAAAGCTTCTCAAAAATCTGTCGTTCGGAGTCGACTTTAAACTGTAGGTCCCGCCACTCATGTATAAAATTAACGCACACAACATGAGTGGTGTGAAAAGCTAGGTCGTAATCCTGACTCAAGGGTTGTAATGGCCAATTATGTATGTATGTATGTATGAAAACAAACAATGAAATTAAAGTCATTAAATACAGTAGTTTTGACTTACCTGCATTTCACTTAAGTGCGTTTTGCATTTAAGTGCACAAAAATTGTATTTCGTGTATTTATTTTACCAAACCCATATAAATTTCTTAATTTAAGTGCATTCTTCATACCTGCACATTCAAGATATGAGCAAAATATTTTAGGAAGCTTTTTCTGGTTTTGGTTAAAAAAATTTCATATAGCTGCCTAATAGAGTTCAACTTTTGAACAATAGACTTTTTGTTAAAAAAAAAGTCGAATATGATTCTATAAGTCGACAAATATAAACTTTATAACGTTTAATAACATTTTGCAATTATACACCCATACACCTACACCCTCTTATCCTCATACTAACCCTACATTCTAACCCGTCTGGCCATGGTCCTTCGAGGAAAAGAAAACAGTGAGACATATACAGTATAGACGTGCAAAGTTGTAAATTAAAGTATTGGCAAAACAGCTATACCATGCACACCTCTGTTACAATGGATAAGTGACATAATGAGTGTAACAAATGTTGTATGGTTTTCCTTTTGCACACTCACCATACTCACCATAGATATTGTTACAGCCTCTACTGTGACTCATTTCAAATGACTGATGTAACTGTAAGTATTTCAAAAAAGTTGCTGGTGAAGCCTGTATATAAGGAAAATTTTGTGCGTTAAGTTTGAGTAGAGTATGTTGTAGCCAATGACTCATATGCTATTTTTCATTTCAAATAACTATAAGTATTTCAAAAATATTAGCACTTTGGTGCGTTAAATAAATTTTAACATTAGCAAAGTGAAATAAAAGAAAAAAATTCGCTTAGATATATATATATTGTTACGATAAACAAAAACTACAAATACAAAGCCATGCGTACACAATACACATGACACAAATACCGACTAATACTTACATCGAACTTCTTCTAAGTAAACCAGCTGCAACAAGTATGAGAAAAAGAGACAGACATGTAAGCGAACGCAACGAGAACATAGTACACAAACAATAATTCAGTAGCTAAAGAATTCTATAGAAGGCGCGGACGCGAATCTTCTACTTTGAGAACTATCATCAGACTGAAGGCGTTCGCATATAAAAGGGCAAGACAACACAAGCAACGCAGTCAGAGTGAATTTAGTCAGCCTTGCATGCAGTTGCGTATGAAGTAAAAGTCGTGGTTCGAAGATATCCGTTGTGAACAGTATAGCGAATAGTGTGTGAATAATATCGAACAAATAAAAACGGAACAATATGTATAAAATTATTGAAAAAAGAGGGAGAAGCAACTTGTGGGAATGCTTTGGGTGTATGTATTAAAGATGAGAATGATATTGGACGTAATAATTTTGTTGGATGTAAAATTTGCAAAAATTTATACAAATATAATTAGGATGCTTTTTCAAATTTAAATAAGTATGTTACGAATTGAGAAAAAAATGTAAAAGAAAATGAGTTAATTGAACTAACCCAAGAGGCTAAAAAGCTTGTACAAATGTAATAACGGAATGGGTGCTTGGATACATTCGCCCATACTCTCTGCTAAATATGGACTACGTGATAAAGACGTGCAATACGAATGGCGTTGATATTTGTCGCACAAGTTTTTATGGATTTATAGCAAGAGTCATCATTACATACTGCATGTACTTGGATATTTCAAAGCATTATATTTTATGGTCTTCTGTTTCTCAAACGGGCACCAAAAAATTTCAATAAATTACTAAGTATGTAAATCTTTCCATAATGATGTTTGCTACCTGATGAAATATTTCACTTACAAGAGAAACAGTTCTTTTGCGAATCTAACAATTCTATGAGTTGATCACTGTTTTCTTTGTCTTAATTTTGTAGAAAATGAGGACATTAATTTGTGCATTGCATGAAATCAGTGTATGTATTTATATCTGCTACAACTCATTCGTAAGCAGAATTTTTATAAATACATTAAGTTACTTATGAAATACAATAAGTAACTTATTGTATTTCACTATCACCACTACAAGTATTTGCTTGTGAGAAATATTGTTATACTCATTCTCTCTTTATCCACTCACACCACAACTGCTACAAATAATAACAACACCAACTTATAACTGAAACACATAGCTACTCATCTATACGCACTCAATTCAGTATAAATATAGAAACATGTGCGAACAGTTGGAACTGTGCACGTCTTTAACTTATACATCCTGATTTTACTAAAACATTTACACTTATTACTGACGCGAGCAATTTCGCATTAGGAGCAGCGCTTATGCAAGGAAACAAAGTTGTTTCCTTTGGTAGCCGTACACTAAATGGACACGAGAAAAACTACAGTCCGATAGAAAAGGAACTGTTAGCCATCGTTTGGGCGACGAAATACTTTCGTCCATATCTTTTTGGTCGTAAGTTTTTAATCAAAACAAACCACCGTCCATTAGTTTGGTTAAATAATATATAAGAGCCAAATGCTAAGCTACAAAGATGGAAAATCACGCTAAATGAATTCGATTTCGAAATAAATTATATTAAAGGAAAATAAAATGTTATTGCTGATGGCTTGAGTAGGTTAACTTATGAAGCATCGAATGGTGAAATAGAAATGAATCTACATGAATTATTTGATGAAGACGGTGCATAGCGCAGAAAGCGATACTACTGATTATATTAGAATAACAGAACAGCCAATCAATTTGTTTAAAATACAATTATATATTCTAAATTCAAACATCAATTCTCTCAGGACAAAAATAATTTTTAAAAATTAAGTTCGACATACAGTTTGTCAAAAAAATCTTTGCACAGACCAAAAAAATGTAAAATTTGATCTTCATTTAAGAATTTCAACAACAAATTCTTTGTATATTTTTTTATTTTTGTACTTATTCTATAACTGTACTTGTCTACGACCATAAGGCACCAGCAGTTTTCTAATAGTAATACACATTACAATAATAACAACAACAAAAGAACTTTACTCAATCTAAGAAGTGTCAAAAAATCTTTGCATATTGAATGAAGATAATAAAAAAATTATAAAAATATGCCGTTATTTCCTAAAAATGTTGCGCATTTTGGATTTTTTACAAATGAGATGGAATGTGAAAGGGGTAAATATCGTTTTAGTAACGAAGGAATCGTTTTTATGTAACAAGTGTCCTTATTTTTGAATACAAAAAATGCCAGGGAAACGAGTTTCAAAAAATATTATACAATTGGGCTATTTCAACTACTACAAAGGCAAATCTGCCAAAGAAATCACCGATATGTTCTCCCTAAACATCAGGACTGTATATAATTTTATATCCCGTGCTGAAAAAGAAGGAAGACTAGACTTAAAGGGATCTACAGACAGGCCATGACGCAGCGAGTTGAGAGAAAAATTACTAGAACCATGTATGATAGACCGCAATCCAGTGCGAGATGATTGGCTCTTCAAGTTTAAACAGACTTTGGGTTACGTGTTTTCCAAGAAACCATTGGAAATGTTCTTCAAAAACACAAATATTCTTCAAGAATGACTAAGAAAAAACTCTTGCATTCAGCACAAAATGTCGAAAAGAAATTAAGATTTGCCACCGAATACATTTCACTTCCTCCGGAGTACTGGGAAGATGTTATTTTCTCAAATGAGACGAAAATAATGCTTTATTATCATGACGGGCCGCAAAGAGTTTGGCGTAAGCCTCTGAAAGCACTAAAAAATAAAAATCTTATTCCTACAGTAAAGTTTGGAAAACTGTCTGTAATGGTATTCGGCTATATATCCAGCAAGAGAGTTAGTGTTTGGATGAAATAATGACTAAGGAAGCACATCTTGATATTTTATAAAATTAATTGACCGCCAGCATTAAGAAAGTTGGTTTTATTGACTCGGTTAATCCGAACAAATTCAATTACAAATACTATCAATGATCCTTAAAATAAATCTTATTTATGTAACTCCAGGTTACTTCACAACTTGAAAAAAGTTACTCTTGCCCAAAGTGCTGATATTAATCCTATCGAAAATTTGTGGGTTCATCTAAAGAACAAGGTAGGGAAAAGATCGCCCACAAATAACGACGATTTGGTAAAGTTCATGAAAGAAGAGTGGGAAAAAATATCATTAGAATATGAGATTCCGAAGCTTATTCAATCCATGAGAAGGCGTCGAAAAGCGGTAATTGATGCTCAAGTTTAACCCATAAAATATTAGCACTATAAATTTAAAAAAATTGCATAAGTCGTAATATTTTTTCAAGTGTGCAAACATTTTTTTGACAGCAGTAGAATTTAATTGTTTTTGTTTTTTAATAATTTAGATTAGAATATTGCCATTATTATAAAAGTTTTTTATTTATTATATTAACAAAACATATGTTTATAAAATCCTGTTTGAAAAAATTTAAAAATTTGATTATTTACATTAGAAATCAATGAATTTTTCAAAGTTTTCTTAATTTTTCTCTATGTGCAAAGATTTTTTTGACAAACTGTATGTTAAACGTTACGAATGAAGATAGTCTTCTAGATTTTATGAAAGAGAAATTACCTGCAAAAGGACTAGTAGCAGTTATTTGCCCAGACATTGAACAAAATATTTCAATCATTATACATACAATATTTTGCAAGAAATAAAAGTCTTCAAATATTAAAAGCAAACATATTTTTGGAAGATGTAAATGATAGAGAAATCCTTTTACAATTAATAGAGAAAACGCATATTAAAAACAATCACAGAGGTATTAATGAAGAGCTCAAAAGAAATTATTATTACCCAAAATTACAAAAGGAAATTCAGAAATACATTAACTCCTTCGAAATATGTAAACTTGCAAAATATGACAGGTCTCCAATAAAACATAATTTAAACATTTCTTCTACCCCAAAGAAACACAATTAAGTCGTTCATGTAGACATTTGGTACCCTCAGCGTGGCACAATGTATTTAACAAGCGTAGATAAGCTTACGAAATACGTAACCGCCTCTCATTTGGAAGATAGAACTTGGATCTCGATATTAAAGGCAATGAAAGAAAGGATACTGTATTTGGGAAAACCAGAGCTATTGATGATAATGAACTTGATACTGCCACAATAAGAGAATTTTTGAATGAACACCAAATAAGCTTCCACACAACGACAGCGTATATGAAAACTGGTAACTCGGATGTAGAGAGATTACACGGTACTCTCAACGAACATATGAGACTATTTAATACGCGTATAATAAAGACGACATACACGAAAAGGTGTTTAAAGCGATTGTATTGCAGAATATTACTATATACAGCACTACGAATAATCAGCCGATAGATCTCCTCAATAACATAATTCCAAAGGAAGAAATAAATAAATTGTCACAGAAAATACATGAAAACAAAATCAAACGAATTAGTATTCTGAATCAAAAGGCCAACAGACTTGAAACGAGTAGTTTTACCAACAACATAGTGAAAAACAATAGAGTCAGTAAATTAAATCCCAAATATAAGAAGAATTATAGACAAACTGGAAACTATTTAGTATCTTATGATAATAGATTTAAGAAAATATATAAAACACAAGTAAAAAGAAAAATATGAGGAAGAATTGAAAATGTATATATACGGATCCTGAATCAGCAGGGACTGCTTATTCAAGCGGTGAAGGAGTGGCATAAATGTTCTCCCTTATTTACTAATATATTAATAACACTGTTATATTTTATTATAAGAGAAATTAGAGTAAGTATAATTGTAATAAGAGAACTAGAGTAAGAGAATTTAGAGTAAGTATAATTATAATAAGATGAATATAGTAAACATAATTAGAGTAAGTACAATTATGAGAGGAGTCAAAATAGAATTAAGATTATGTTACACTAGGTTTAAGGCAAATGAAATAAATAAAATCTGTCTCTTTTCTACTCTGACTTCAACGAAGAAGGTTGTTTTAGTTGTGAACATTATTATACACACCCGCGCCACACTTAATACAAACATAAACAAAATCAATCAAGCTGCACTGGAATGAAGTTTGACAAATATTTAATGGGATCATATTGGTAATTGTGTGACATTATGAGTGACAATATGATCCCTTATTGATAATTGAGTGACATTGATAAAGTCACTCAATTCCGTAATTTGAAGACAATATGATTGGTCAATTTTCAAGTTGCGACTGTCGAAATTAGAGTAAGAATAGGATTAAGCAAGATGTAATGTAAATTAGAGTAAGTTAGAATAGTATGGAATATATGTAAAAGGAGGCCTTTGGTAACAGCAAACACTGATGGTTAAAAAATCTTTTCTCGTATTTATATTTTCTAAAAACATTTCCACCACATGGCGATCTTGCCCACTTGATGCTTCTAAACTTTATTTTTTTTAAGAAAAAAAAAAGTATTTTAAGTAGAAACAAAAGTAAAGTTAATAAATATTAATAACTTTACTAGACAAAATGGAATCATATTTAACGGAAATTAAACAATTATTATACCACACCTCAAATATGGACCTAGCGGTAAAGGCCACCACGTAGCGGCTATTATCCTCTAGATAGATCCTATGCACCACAACGTGAATATCTGGTGACAGCAAATAAATCGACTTTAATCAATAACCATCAGCATCAATCATATCAAGAGATTGGTGAGGATTTTCGACCAACATAACATTAAAAAAATTTTTTTAAATTTTCTTTAGTTATAATTATTAATGTAAACAGATAATTTTAATTAGAAAAGAAGAGATATAATTGTATTTAAAATTTAATTTTAACACAGATGTAAACAAACTTTATTACAAAAAAAATTTTTTTATTTATTTATTAATTACAAAATACAATTATTGTAACTAATTAAAAGCAGGAAATACTAGCTGCATAGGCCATCGATTCCGAAAAAAAAATTAAATTATATAAGGTTTAGTAAACTATTTTCTAGTATAAATTTAAAAATTAAATTTATATTGTTATCACAGACATTAGTTAAAAAGCTGGAAGGTCTTTTAGATCCAAAAATATTCATCCGGGAAGTGTTAAATACTGGACACTCATCAAAAATGTGGGTTACGGTTATATATCTATTGCAAGTTGTGCAGAGCGGAGCAGATGTTTTATTTAGAAGATATTGGTGAGAGTGTTTGCAGTGGCCTAATCTCAGACGAACAAAAGTTGTAGTAACATTTTTCTTGCAGGTTTTCGGGTAATTTGGTTTCCTACCAAGAGGGTTAACATATTTGTAAGAGTGGAGATAATTCGACCAATTACTTTCATGAAGATTATTTAAAAATGATGAAGTAACTTTGCGTATATCCTTATTTTCCCATGTGGAATATTTGAAGAGAGGTCGGTTTTTAGCATCAGCATGCGATGGGACCCATAAAATATTGATTTTGTTTGAATTTTTTATTAAACAGTTTCTGATTTCGTTAATTAACTGTGAGTCGTAATTAGTATTCCAAATAGCTTGTATAATAGAGAGGCTGTCAGTGCATATAATAAATTTAGATCTTTGGTGTACAGCATATTTAACCGCCTACAATATAGCTAAAGCTTCATCAGTAAAATTAGAACAGTAGTTGTTAAGGTGTCCGGTTTCAATAAGGTCGCCGTTTTGATGAATAGCTGCGAAAGTAGTAGAGACAGATGATTTAGAGCCATCGGTGAATAAGAAGTTCCAATTGTTTTTAGAGAAATGATCGACTAGACTATTAAACGTTTGTTTATAAACCGTGGGTGGGATATTAGCTTTCGAAAGATTCATCATAGATCTTATAAAAGAAGAGCCTTCCAACAGCCAAGGTGGTTCCGACTGTGGTTTGGTATATATAAGGTTAATTTGCAAATCCAGGTTTTTTGATAATTTTCAACATCTGCTGATAATTAATTTTATTCTGTTGCTTCTCTTATATTTGTAAGCTTTTAGTACCTCTCGATATAAAACTTTATTTTTACTGATAAGAAGCTTTGGAACAAGTTTGTAGGTTAAAGAAACAGTGCGGTTCTCAATGGACTGTAAACCGGCTTCAGTTAGTATATTGATAATTGGGCTTGTAGGGAAAGCTCCAATGCTCCGTCGATCGGCAGCATGATATGGAGCCTTAATTAATTTTAGATTTGACGGAGCACACCATCCATAAATTGGAAGGCCATAATCTATTTTAGCTAGGAGGATGGAACGTGTTATATTAACCATAGTGGAGATATGAATGTTGCAATTCTTGGAGGTCAGGAACTTTATTAAATTCAATTTGGTGTTGAGGCTTTTCCTGAGTTGTAAGCAGTGTTCTTTAAATGTGAAGCTCTTGTCGAAGGTGATTCCAAGAATGCGTAGGTTGTTAACACTTTTAATAGTAGTATGTTTATGGCGTTTCGGGATCAATTTTTCCATACAAATTGAGAGCATGCCTACGCTACAGCCGGTCGTGTTGATTGTTCGATTGATATGTTACACAGTATGTAAATGTTATTTTTGTTTTTGTGTTGTGAAAAGGTAATGCTTTCTAATGTGGGTGTGTGTTAAAATTTGGGCGGTTGCATAGATGGGAGTTATGAATTGAATTGTGAAATGAATTGAGTACGATCTTTCTATAGGCTTGTAACATGTAATCTGTGTTGTTATCGTTTTTTATGTTATAAGAATATATCATTTTAAACTGATAAGAAAGAAATGTACAGCAGTGTCTGCGTTTTTTTTTTAACACATTCCCTGCCACGTGTACCGTTTTCGGTGCACGCTGAACCTCATTTCTACGCCAAGCTGAACTTTTTAATTAAAAATGTTTATATCCAAAATTTAATTATTAGTAGGACTAATGATGTTTAGAGCAATTTTAGAGTGATTTACCGATAACGGTACATATGGCCTGGTAATTAGTTATCGGACCACTTTTGAACGTTTATTGAATACGACAGTTGTAAATGCATCGATTTTATATAATACAAGAAACAATAGTTTAATTTCACCTTTTAAAATATAGAAAGTTACTGATTTCATATTTATGTAATACAAACAATGATGTATTTTCTGAAGAAGATGACCATGTCCTACCTTCTAGAAGTACACCATGAGTTGCAAGACTGTAATGGTAGACCAGTAAAAAGATGCAGCCATTCCATGGTATGCAGAAAGTATGAAAAATTATAATAATGCACTCAAACTTCAGTAAAATATATATTTTTTTTACTACATTGCCCATATGTACCTTATTCTATATGAAATAAATTTAATTTTTTATTGTTATTTGTGCATTTTGCTCTTTGAATAGTAATAATTTTGAAAATAAAATACATTTTATCAAAAATAAAAAAAGAACATTTTATTATTATTTTTATAGATTTATAAAAGTAGTTGTCGTGTACCGAAAATGGTACACGTGGCCTAGAAATGACACCTTTTCATAAACGGCTTGGCAGGGAACGTGTTAATAAGTATATTTTTTAATGTAAACAAATTTATAAACGTTTCATATTACAGTTTTCATTTTAAGTGTAAAGAATTTTGGATGTGGGTTTGTTAATTTAATTTTTATTTATTTTTATATTATTTAATGTTGAAGAAATAGAAATATAGTTATACGTGTTGTTGTTTTTGTTTTAATTATTGTTGTTTAGATAGAAGTTCTGTGTTTTGGTGGGGGTGTGTGTGTGTGTCTTAAAATTTGGGAGCATGCATAGCTATAAAATAATTAAATCGTTGCAGAATTGTGTGTGATCGATTTATTGTATACCTATACGCTTTACATGTAGGTGTGATTAATGTTGAAATGTTATAAAAGTGCATTTATTAAAAATTAAAATACATGTTTACACAGTTTATTCAATGCAAAACGCATATCAAGTTACATACTGTCTGGCGCGTGTAAACAAATAAATATATGATCTATTTTTCATTGTGATATTATATCTGCTGACATATGAAAAAAAAATAGTTTATTGTTTTGATCGCATGATCACGTTGTACTAACATGCAGGAGCATGCAAATGCTGATTCAGCATAATTACTTTCCCATCAAATTGTTTGTAATTGGAGACGATGCAGGTGTGAAGCAAAAATATTAAAAATGCTTACACTGCATAATTACCTTCACCTTCAGAACCCCCACTGTTGTTAAATGAAATTTTGAAATGGTACTGAATTTTAACTGAAAAAGTACTTTTTTGCATCAAAAAGTACCTTTGTAAAATATACATACGTATACACCCTTCAATCAGAATTACGATGTAATCACACCACTTATTTATTTTGTTTGTTAATGCATTAATAGTTGAAAAGCGCAAGACACAAAATATGTAATAATAAAAAAGTACTGTAAGCATAGCGGAGGTACTGCAGTATTTCTTAAATGAAATAGTACTGAAATAAATACAAAAGTACTAAATTTTTCAACTCTGATTTGTACAAAAGTACTAAATTTTTCAACTCTGACTTGTATACTGAAAAAAAATTTTTGCTATAAATAACGATAGTTGTTAGTTAACCGAAATATTCCTGTATAAGAAAATCTATTTAACACATTAAAACTTATTAAAAAAAAATAAAATAAATAAGAAATGGCTGGCGGTTTTATTTCTCAATTTTGCAGAAAAGTATTCACTCTGAATAGAAATTTAAGAAGGCATATTAGATTATATCATGATGGTCCATCCACATCATGTAAATGTAAAACTTCTAATAAATATTTTTCAAATCATGCGGAATGGCATCGACACTCACATTCTCACTTAGAAGATAACAAAAACAGTGAAATTAGTGTTTATTGTGAGTATTGTGCAAAATATATTCCAAAAACAAATTGGTGTTATCATAAAAGGACAAATAAACACAAACTTAAATGTATTGAGAAACCAGACAATGGTTTGAATGTCGATGATGTTAAATGCATAAAACCATCGTTTAATAATAGAATTATCACATATTTAATTGAAAACAATAACTAAAATAATTTAATACCTGAAAACTATTTAACGGAAATCGGAGACAAAATAATTAAATTATTAAGTGATGTGATTAAGAAATATGATAGCGTAAAATTTAACATGGAACTGTTTTGTGAATATATGTTAATAAAGGATGATGAAGATAATTGTATGATTGAAATAAAATCTCATCAGACAAAAATTAATATTCTTAGTATATATTTAACAAGTGATGATATTCTTAATACTTACAACGAGCAATGTGATGTTATTATTAGAAAGATGAGTGAGTTTCAGGAGCGTGACAGCGGTTGGGCATTAATTGAAATATCACGTCTTGAGATAAACATTAATCAATATAAATGAATAAAACGTTCCCAATATATCCCCCTACCACCGGAAATACAGAGAAAATTTGCATGCATTAATGTTCAAAATAATGATGAGTATTGTTTCAAATGGGCAATAATATCAGCATTATATCCAATTGCAAAGAATTCAAATAAAATGAAGTCATATAATATTGTTAACAAAGAAGATGAAATCATAAGATTGGAAAACAACATTGAATTAAATTTTACGAGTTTGAGCTTTCCGCTTCCAGTTAATCAGATAAAAGTATTTGAGACCATCAATCCTGAATTGAGTATTAATTTGTTTGCATTAGACAATGAGAATAATATAGTCAGTCCATATTATTTTTCCCAACAAGAAAAATTTAAGCACATTAACTTACTGCTGGAATACGGCGAAAAATTCCATTATGTATGGATTAAAAATATATCAAGGTAAATATAAAGAAAGAAATATATATAAACACTTAAAAACTTGTACTAATTATTTTTTTTTTTCTTTACATTTACAGATTAATTAAAAGTCAAATAACAAAACATCAACATAAGATACATGTAGTATGTAATACATGTTTAAGACATTTCCATAATGAGCCATCTCTGGAAAATCATAAGAAAGAATGCAATAAGATGGTAACTAAAGTGCCTAGTATAGAAAACAGTTTGCTTAGTTTTAAACATTTTAAAAAACAATTGGATGTACCTTTTGTTGTATATGCTGATTTTGAATGTATTCTAGAATCTATTAATATACAAAATTCAACAAATGTTAAATCAATACAAAAGCATATTCCATTTGCTTATAGTTATTATATTAAATGTTCATATAATTCAGATTTAAATATTTTTAAAATTTACAATGGTAATAATGTACCCCAACATTTTTTTTAAAAGCTTAGTTATAGCCCATTTACACTACAGCGAAATCTAGTAGTTATGAGATTTCGAGCCAAATCTAGTTGATTTTAACTAGATTTCCCATACAAAACAAAATCTACTTATTTAGTAGATTTCGGCAAAATCTACTCAAAATCTAGTAAAAATTCGAATGCGTGTTTTGCCAGATAGTACTTAAAAATACAATGCTGCACTGGAAAATAATGACATTTTAATTCAAAATAAAAACAAACAAATTAACCCTTATCCTGTATTAATGGGTCAAAATTGCCCAAACAATTTTTATTCCTCATTTATTTTTTAAATACTCAGCGGATTTTTTTTTAAAATTTTGTACAATTATTAATTTAATGAATGCTATTCAAATTTAAAACATAATTTTTGTAAATCATTTCACAAAGCGTATGTAAAAAAACTTACGCAAATGGTACTTTTGGGTCTTGACAATTTCATAACTAGCAACAAACCAAAGAAATGTAAGTGAAAGCGCAGCATTCCAAACTGTAACAATCCCAAAAAAGAGAATAAGTAGTCTAAATACGAGTATATTATTCGTTTATGTGTTTTTGAAGTTGCTACTTTTATCCAAATCGTTCTAACAACACCAAATATACAAATAAATGTACCGAATGTCAAAAATGTATTTGCAGAAAGCATTTCTGAGACCAATGTTGTATGTAATGAATGAAAAAAAATAAAATGTGTTATATTTTTGAAGTACAGGATAAGGGTTAAAAATAAACAAAATAAGGAACATCTTCCTCCCAGAATGACTCGTGACTAACCTGCGGATTAATATTTTTATTATTACCTATTTTGCATATGCTTACATCTAATACTAATGCATTTGCAAAATTTTTTTAAATCTATGTCCTATATTTTTATTTTTTTGGTATTAAACTAAATTTTGGAAATATTCTTGTTTTCTTTTAAATTTCAGTCAGCTGTTTTTGTTATTAAAATGAAATCTCGCTACTGTCAAATAATTCCAGTGTAAACGATCCAGATTTTGAAGAAGATTTGAAATCTAATCTACTAGATTTGGCTGTAGTGTAAATGGGCTATTAATGATATTTTAGATATTTACACTGAACATCTAAGTGTTATTAAACCTATGAATTCTTTAACGTCACTTCAACAGATACAACATTATGAAAGCCAGACTTATCATATTTGTAAAAAATATGATCAAATAGAGATAAAGTAGGTGACCATTGTCATCTAACCGGTGAATATAGAGGTGCTGCTCATAACAAGTGTAATTTAGAATATCAAATTGCGAATTTCATTCCAATATTTTTCCATAATCTTTCAGCATATGATTGCCACTTGTTTGTTAGAGAGCTTTCAACTATTGAAGGTGATATAAGTATTATACCTTTAAATAAGGAACTTTATGTATCCATATCAAAAAGAATTACTGTCAATTAAAAACAAACTATTGAGTTACGTTTTCTCGATTAATTTAGATTTATGCCATCTAGTTTGGAGAAATTAGCAACTTATTTATCCGACAACAATTTAACTATAGTAAAATCAAACTATTCAAATAATGAAGAATTCAATTTAATGAAACGTAAAGGTGTCTTTCCGCATGACTATTTAGATTCTGAAAATCGTCTCAATGAAACTCAATTACCACCCATTGCAGTTTTCTTTAATAAATTAACTAACGAGTCGTGTAGTGTAGAGGATTATGAACATGCACAAAAAGTATGGAAGACATTTAAATGTATAACATTAAAAGATTATTTACTTTTTTATTTAAAGGTAGACGTTCTTTCACTCTGTGACATATTTGAAAATTTCAGACAACTATGTAAAAACATTTATAATTTAGATCCCTGTCAATATTATACTACTCCTGATCTATCCTGGGATGCAATGTTGAAAACAACTGAAATAAAATTAGAGTTGTTAACTTATATTAATATGTATAATTTTGTTATTCGAGGTATTAGGGGAGTTATTGTCCAATGTTCTAACAGATATTCAATAGCAAATAATAAATATATTAGTGATTATGATTCTAACAAGGAATCAAATTATATAATATATTTAGATGTAAATAATTTATATGGTTATACAATGTCAAAATACCTTCCATATAAAAATTTTAAATGGATCGAAAATTTTGAAAATTTTTGTGCAGAGATTAAGAAAATTGAAAACATGAAACAGCGAAAATTAATAACAAATCTGAATGAGAAGAAAAACTATATTATACATTATAGAAATCTACAACAATGTTTAAAACATGGTTTGATTTTGAAAAAAATCCATAGAATTCTTGAGTTTAGTCAGTCTGATGGTTAAAGAAATATATTGATTTCAATAATCATTATAGAACACTAGCTAAAAATTCATTTGAACAAAATTTTTTCAAATTGTTAAATAATGCTGTATATGGAAATACTAAGGAAAATGTTGATAAGAGGAGAGACTTTCAAATAGTATGTGAATGGGAGAGTAGAGGTAAAAAATTAGGTGCTAGAGCTCTTATTGCTAAACCTAATTTCCATAGTTCACTCAAAATTCATGAAAATATGCATGCCATCCAAATGAATAGAACTAAAACTGAATATAATAAACCAATTTATATTGGTTTTTCAGTTTTAGAAATATCCAAATGGAAAATGTATAGATTTCATTATGATTATATAAAACCTAAATATTGTGAAAACCTCCAACTCAATTACATTGATACTGATTCCTTTATTTACGACATTAAAACAGATGATCTATATAATGATATTAAAAATGATATTAGTACCCATTTTGATACATCTGCATATTCAAAAGACAATCTATATAATTTTCCGCAAATTAATAAAAAAGTATTAGGGATGATGAAGGATGAGTGCAATGGTAAAAATATTAAAGAATTCATTGGTTTAAGAGCTAAAATGTATTGATAGAGTTGATACCGAAATTAAAAAAAAAAAATTTTACTATGACACAATGTATATATTTCGATCCAAGGTACATCAAATTTGTGCACAAAATATTAGTAAACTAACATTAAGTTATTTAGATAATATGAGTTATATTAAAGAAAATGGTATCAATACATATGCATGGGGACATTATAAAATAAATTCTCCATTATCATCATCAAATTTAAGTGTATATAGAGAATTTATGCAAGACGATGATGATGATGAAATGTTTTTAAATGTAAATGTATAGATTAAGTAGTTCATAAGAAATGTAATATACAAAATAATATGAATTAATAAAAAAATAATATATTATATGTATAAAAATTAAACAATTTTTTATTTCGTTTCAATTTATATTTATTGAATAAAAATCTTAAACACAAGTGCTCACAATTATATGTATTAAATTTTTGTTTTCGTTCATAATTACATTCAATGGGAAATTTTAAATAGCTGATACTCTCAACTGGTGGTTGTAAGTCTCCAAACCGATTAAAATATTCTTTATAGTTGTGGTTTTTATAATATGCTACCCAACGTGTTCTCATACCATTTGAATCATCCAAATTGACAATACCGCATTCTTGTGTTATAGGTTTTTTAGGTAAAGAATCACGCATGAAAACACATCTAAAATATTTGAGATGTTTACCATATTTTCTTATATCTAAACCTGTTAGCGGGCGATTATGTAGATTATCTAAAAGTTTTTTGGAGCTGGACTATAGTATTGACCATATCTAATTTTATATAGTTTTAGAAAAAGACCTTTGCCCATAGCAATTGCTTCCATTTGTTTATTATGACGTATAGCTTCTGTTAGTTGTTTTTTCCATTTTTGATATCATTTACTGCTTTAACAATAGCAGATCCTCCACTTGCTAAACCGCCAAGCGCTGACAATGCTGTCAGTACGAGAATAAGTGGAAGAAAGTCACCAATTTTTGGCAATGTAATAACTGAAGTATACTTATATTAGATCTCCTTTTGCGTTTGAAATTAGTATGAACAGCTTTCTTTGCAATTTTATTATCATCATTTATATTATCGGGATTCCCCTTTTTCAAAAGGTTAAGTGTATTCTTAACGGTGTTTAGAAATGATTTCTTATTACACACCTTTCGTCTGTTTCTTTTTCCATTATTCTTCTTTGATTTACGTTTTCTAGTTTTTAGTGTTCGTTTCATACCTTATTCAAATTTAACTTTTGCCTTCATTGCATTCGTAACAAACCAAGCATTTACACGTTCTTTAATATCACTATCTTTAGCTTTTACTCTTTACCAAGCTTTTTCAGCTAATATTTGATCTGCTTGATGTCTCTTATTGAAGTCGCCGTGGACTAGTGGGTAGTGTGTTGGCTTATTAGACGTTAGGCACGGGTTCGAATCCCAGGTCAGACATCAAAAACGAAAAATATTTCTTCGGCGACTTCCTCTCAGCAGAATTCTGGCAAAGACTCTAAGAGTAAAAATTGCCATGAAAACTCTGCCGTTCGGAGTCGACTTTAAACAGTAGGTCCCGCCATTCATGTATAAAATTAACACACACACAACATAAGTAGTGTGAGAAGCTAGGTCGTAATCCTGACTGAAGGGTTGTAAAGGCCAATTATGTATGTATGTATGTGATGTCTCTTATTTATGTCGTGTGATTGTGAATATGCAATATCGTGTTCTTTACGAGCAGCGTCTAATAAGTTTACACCCTTATCTCCTCTCGCTAGACTTTTTTAAGTTTTGTACCAGGTCCGCAAAATTGATATCCAGGTAAATGTAATTCAAAAGGCAATTTGTTAATTAATGTGTTTACCAAACCACTTCCAGTCGTAGACCGATTACAATTTTTGTTTTTATAGTAATTTATGACCATTCTTCCTCCACAAATGTGTTATTCGATTAAGATGTAAGTAAGAATGTTTATCTTAATCGATATATATATATATAATTATAAGATACGTTGAATAATTAGACTTTATTAGTAATCAACATGCTTTAAATTAAACAAGAAAAAAATGTGTAAAACTCGACATAGCACTCTTTGCCAAATTCAATACGAGCATTAATTGTGGGACCATCAAATTGCGGTAAGACTAATGCCATGATTAGTCTGATAGAGAGTCCTAATGGTCTTTGCTTTAAAAACATATACATATGCATATTCAATATCTCTATATCAACCGAAATACTGTTATTTAAGGAAATTAATCGACCCAATTAAGGGGATCAGTCTCTATACGTTTTCGGAAAATGAACAAATTCTAAGTCCGGCTAAAGCAAAACAACATTCAATAATGATTTTTGATGATGTGATTTGTGGAAAACAAAATTCGATTAGAGATTACTTCTGCATGGCTAGACATAAATACATAGACTGCTTTTATTTGTGTCAAACATATACGAAAATTCCTAAACATTCGATATGTGACAATGCAAATATGGTTGTTGTATTTAAGCAAGATGAGATGAATTTACGTCATATTTGTAATGATCATGTTAGTGGTGATATGTCATTTAATCAATTTGTAGATATATGTAATAGATGTTGTAAACATAAATATGGATTTCTTGTTGTTAGTAAAGACGATGAACTGAATAAAGGATTTGATAATTTTATTCAGTTATAAGATAGGTTTTAAATAAAAAACAAAATAAATCATAAGCAGATCGTGATCAGATATAAAGCTGATCATTACCAGATCGTGAGCAGATCATTAGCGGATAGTGAGCAGATTATAAGCAGATAGTGACCAGATTCTGTGCAGATTGTAAACAAAAGCAGATCTTAAGCAGATCGTAAGTGAATTGTAAGCAGGTCATTACAAACAAATCAATATGAATAATAATAACTTATTAAAGGATATTATAAAAACTAGAACAATATTAAAAGAAAAATTAAAAAATATTAAATTAAATAATATAGATAGGGTAAATATATTAGAAGATACATTTCAACCTACAACAAAACCTCTAAATCATATAATTGAAAAACTTGGAAGCAGCAATGAGAATAAATTAAATAAGTATTCACTAATAAATGATGATCATACAGACGAAACATTTCAAAATGATAATATTAGTCTTGAGACTATTAACAATTCAGCTAAAATAACAAAGAACGATAATCAAATCATTCCTTCTGACAATTATAATAGTGTTGAAAATGATATCAATTATATGTCAACGTCTGATATACCTTATTATGAATATGAAAATAGTATAGAAGGAGCTAGTTCACCGTTTAATGAAAATAAAAGTGCTGTAAAAAGACCCAGCTCACCCTGTTATGAAAATAAATAAAAATTTAAGAAATTTAAAAAAATTATAAAGGATAAGGTTAGTGGTCAAATAAGAAAAAAATTTATAATAAACAAACTGCAAACAGTAAATCACATTTATTTAATAACGTTTTATCACCGCATGAAGCAAATGTAAATGTTCATGATAACTATAGAAACGAAAGTTGAACAGGAATATGTAGAAGCTAATTCCCTCAAGCGGAAAAGTAAAACTGAACAATGATAGAAAAAGGAATAAAGCAACACATTCAATTGAAAAATATTTAAAGCGAAAGAATACATCGACATTAGATGATAATTATGACCACAACGACGAAATTGACCTGGAATATGTACAAGCTAATACACTCAAACGAAAAAGTAAAACTATACTGAATAATGATAGAAAAAGAAATAAAACAACACATTTGTTTGAAAAAAATTTAAAGCAAAAGAATACATCGACATTAGATGATAATTATGAGCAATATAAAAAACGTAAAAAAACAACACACTTATTTGCAAAAAGAAAAAGCAGCTTTGATATAAACAATGATAGAAAAAGTATAAAATTCGCATGCGCTAATTTTGATAAATCATCAACATTACTTAAAAATGTTCCACTTCTTATGGATAATAAAACTTTAGATAAAATTTATGGTTTCAACATTGATGGACACAGGAGTTGGCGATATGGCAATAACAAACTTGTCTTTAATAATGATAATTCTATTCGAATAGGAAATAAAAAATTGAAAATGACTCCAGGTTTATTTGAATTGATATTTCATACAAAACCCTTACATTATACAAAAACTGATTTAAATAGATATAAAGATTTATTAATAAGCACGAATGTATATAGACGTAAATATCAACCAAATGAACAAATAAAGGGTACAAAAGCTTTTAAATATCAACGTATAACAAAAAAACTATTTAGTAGAAAAACAAATAACTTAACGAAAGGTAGTGGTTTAACACTTAAATCTGTAGATTACAAAAAACTAAATTATATATGTTGGGATAATCCTTATGAGTTAGTCAATAGACTAAGCTTCTTCTATCCTCTGAAAGTGTTGGACATAACAATCATAAAAACGAAATAATATCTATAGTTGAAGAACTGAAAGAAGCTAATATAATTTATTAGAAAATGAATTCTATAAATAAATTTGGAGAAAGCTTAAAAAGTCATAGCAAGTTTGAATCTAAAGATGCAGTTACAAAAGCATATCTTAATAACAGAACTGATTTCCTTACAAATAAAATGGATGAGGTTGATAATAAATTTAAAAATTCATTAGAATTATTACAACAAGAAATTAATATTTCGCTTAAAAACATTAATACACCAATATTGAAGAATATAAAAAAATTGAAAATATGCAAACAAATAGTACCATATCGATATCGAAAGAAATACAAAATATAAAAATTGATGTGACAACTCTTAAAGATAATCAAATAAAGAAAAATGAAATTATTAAAAATGATTTAAATGTAATAAAGAGAATTGCATTTGAAAATGATAAAAAAAATTTAAGAACATTGACAAGAAATCTGAAACCAGTCTAACAAATGATATTAAAAAACAGGATTGAAATTGTTAAAAAAAAACTAATAAAATGGAAATGTTTACATTAATTAATTGTCATATAGAATTTTACATTTTAATAGGAAAATGAATGTGAATAATAGAGATATAGTAAATGAACTACATAAACAAGCACGGAAAAATTTTTAGAGAAGACGAGTTATAGTTTAAGGAATTGATGATTTATGGCAAGCGGATTTAGTTGAAATGATTGCATATGAATCGTATAATAGAGGTTATCGATATCTATTAACTGTTATAGACACATTTTCTAAACACGATTGGGCCGCAGCAGTAAAAAATAAAACTGCTTCAAGTGTAACAGAAGCAATGAAAAATATTTTTAATAAAAGCAAACGAATACCGAAAAATTTACAAACAGACAATGGAAAAGAATTTTTTAATACACATTTTAGTCAACATATGTAATCACATCAAATTAATCATTATTCCACATATAGTGTTTTGAAAGCATCAATTGTTGAACGATTTAATAGAACATTAAAGGGAATGATGTGGAAAGAGTTTAGTTATCAAGGTACACACAAATGGATTAAGAAGAGGGAGCAGGAAAGGCTTGAGCATGAAGAAGTCGAGATGTACAGATGTAGGAATGACGCCCGAAAATTCTATCAAACGCTTAAGCGTCTGACCGAGGGGTATAAGCTCGGAGCGTCTTTCTGCAAGGATGAGAAAGGAAACCTGGTTACAGATCCGCAAGGGGTGCTGAGGTTGTGGAGGAAACACTTCTCTACTCTGCTGCAAGGCGATGACGACATCAATATCGCCTCTAGTGATGATGTTCCGAAACCAATCGATGATGACGACGTGGAGATCCCGCCGTCTAGCCATGAAGAGTTTAAAGTCGTGATTATGCGACTTAAAAACAACAAAGCAGCAGGCCCTGATGGCCTCCCCGCTGAATTGTTTAAGACCGGATGTAATGAGTTGGTAAGGCGCATGCACCAGGTCATCTACAAAATATGGCTAGAGAAAAGTATGCCTAACGGTTGGAACCTCAGTGTCCTCTGTCCTGTCCTGAAAAAGGGAGACCCTAATATGCGCCAACTACAGGGATATAAGCCTTCTCCCTATCGCATATAAGGTTCTTGCAGGCGTATTGTGTGAACGACTGAAGCCACTCGTGAAAATACTGATTGGACCTTATCAGTGCGGCTTCAGACCTGGCAAGTCCACCATCGACCAGATCTTCACATTACGTCAAATCCTGGAAAAGACCCACGAAAATCAAGTCGACACACAACACCTTTTTGCCGACTATAAGGCTGCTTTCGATAGCCCCATAAGGGATCGTGTTTTTGACGAAATGTCTGAGCTCGGTATACCTGCGAAGCTGATAAGGCTATGCAGAATGACGTTGTGCAATTCCTGCAGCTCCGTCAAGGTAGGAATGGACCTCTCCGAACCTTTTGATACCGTGCGAGATTTCAGACAGGGCGATCCCTTATCATGCGACCTCTTCAACTTCGTCATGGAGAGTGTTCTGCGAAAGGCTGGAGTGCATCGCAATGGCACTATTTTTCAAAAAAGTGTCCAGTTGCTTGCGTACGCTGCCGACATCGACATCATAGGGCGTACCAAACGAGATGTCATTGCTGCCTTTAGTGCTATTGAACGGGAGTGTAAGAAGATGGGTCTGGCAGTAAATGAGGGCAAAACGAAGTATATGTTATCGACAAATAAAGCCGTGCGGCGTATTGATACTCAAATTATGGCAGATAACTATACTTTTGATATAGTCAAGAAATTCATTTTCCTTGTCTCCGCTGTTACCACCGAAAATGATGTCAGTCTGGAGATCAAGCGCTGGATTACTCTTGCCAACAGCTGCTATTATGGTCACAATAGACAATTGAGTAGCATAGACCTCTGTCGCAAGACGAAACTAATACTCTACAAGACGCTCATCCTACCCGTTCTTCTTTATGGGGCAGAAGCATGGACCCTATTAAGAACTGATGCAGCTGCCTTGAGAGTATTCGAAGGAAAAGTCCTACGTAAGATCATCGGACAAGTGCGAGTTGGCGATGATTTTCGCATCCGATACAATAATGAGCTGTATGAGCTCCTCAACGACATGGACCTTGTACAGCGTATTAATATCCAGCGGCTGCGCTGGCTCAGTCATGTCGTTCGAATGGAGGAGGATGCTCCGGCGAGACGAATATTTGATGCGGGGATCTGCGGAAGTCGGCGAAGAGGACAACCTTGTATCCGTTGGAAGGACCAAATCGAGGAAGCCCTGTCATCGATTGGTGTGACAAATTGGCGTAGGCGCGCAAGAAGCAGAGGCACCTGGAAGGATGTGTTACGGCAGGTCGAAATCCGTTAATCGGGTTGTTATGGCCAATAAGATAAATAATAAGAAAATTCTTGACAATTGAATACATTTTTTTGTCAATGTTCCATTCTGCTAGTTGTTCAAGGATTACATGGATGCCAACACGGTCAAAAGCCTTTTCAAAATCGGTGGATAGAATGTTAACATGGTTTTTGCTTGATAAAGATCTTGAAATAAAATGCTGGTGGTTTATAAGAAGATCTTGAAATAAAATGCTGGAGGTATATAAGAACGTCGTCAGTACCTTCCTTTTTCATGAAAGCTACTTGGTTAATGGATATGAGATTGTTAGCTTTTAAAACCACATTAGTCTTCTAGATATTATTTTTTCCAATGTTTTACAAGGTAAAAGAGATATGGGTCGGTAGCCAGTCAGAGCCGTATGATAATTTTTTGGCTTAGGGATTGGAATTACAGTTGCTACTTTCCAAGCTTGTGGATAAACGTTGGATGAAAAGATGTTGTTGTAGATAGTGAGAAGCTGAATTTTTGAGCATTTTGGAAGGTTTTTTAACATCGGATACGATATGCGATCATCACCCGGAGATTTGCCTTTGGCTAGATGTAATGCGTCTTCAAGTTCAATCAAATTAATAGGATGTTAGATTTTGTTAGCGTTTGCGTGAGAAAAGTTTGGATTGTAAATAAGATTACAAATATCTGATTTATGGTTATGAAAATTTGGTGAAAAATTGGAGTCTTCTGACAGTATAGACCAGTGTTTTGTAAAACAGTAGGCGATATCAGCCGGAGAAGAAAGCATATTTGATCCCGATTTAAGATATTTGATAGACTGTGTACTTAAGCCACCGGTAAGAAGTTTTATGTCATTCCAAATACATTTAGACGAAGAAGGATTGATGTTGGATATAAATTTTTGCATGCAGGCAGCTTTACTGCTTTTTACGGCCCTTTTAAACATAGCATTATACTTTTTATAGAGTATTACATACATACATAATTGGCCATTACAACCCTTCAGTCAGGATTACGACCTTCTCACACCACTTATGTTGTGTGAGTTAATTTTATACATGAGTGGCGGGACCTACAGTTTTAAAGTCGACTCCGAACGACAGATTTTGGAGAAGCTTTTCATGACAATTTTTACTCTCAGAGTCTTTGCTAGAAATCTGCTGAGAGGAAGTCGCCGAAGAAATATTTTTCGTTTTGATGTCTGACCTGGGATTCGAACCCGGGCCTTTTGCTTAATAAGCCAACACCCTACCCACTAGAACACGGCGACTATTACTTTATAGAGTATTAGGTTTAAAAATATGGAATTGATTTTGTTTCAGATTTCTTAATGATTCTAACTCCCGATTCCACCATGTAACACGACGTGCTGGACCTTTGTTATTAGTTTGGGGGATGCTGACATTAGCTGCTTTAGTGATTAAAGCTGCTTGATGATTAACATTTGTAAAGATTTGCGGTACGTTTTCTTTACAATAACTTTGATAAAAAAAACCAATTCGCAGATTCAATTTCATCTTTTAGCTATTTTAATAATGATAGGGAAGTGATCACTTCCATGTATATCATCAAGAGTATCCCAACAACAGAAGGTGGCAATCTGATCTGATCTGATATCGACATGTGTAAATGTGTTGTGAGTGGAGAGATGCGTAGGTTTGCTATTATTAAGAATTATGAGATCTTCACTTAAAATTAAATTTTCCAAAATCTTACCATGTGAGTTGGTGACTCTTGAACCCCAGAGTGTACTCCAAGCGTTAAAATCACCAGTAATAAGCAGGGGGGATTAATTTTGTTTAAGGCATTTTTCAAATTATTTGCAGAGATGGGTTGATGTGGTGGAATGTAGGTGTTAACAAAATTTAATTTTAAACCAATATCTATTTCGATTGCAATGGAAGCTATATATGGATCTATGTATAGTAATTTATTGGGTATTGATTTTTTTATTATAATTACAATACCTTGTTTAGCAGAAATGTTACTGGCTAAATTGTAAAAAAAACTCTTGTATTGTTTAGGGTATACTATATTATTGATAATGGTGGATGGTATATGTGTTTCTTGGATAGATATAATGTCCGGGTGATGGTCTTTGATTATTAGTTGTAGTTCGTGATAATTATTAATTAGACCATTAATATTAAAGAATTTTAAAATTCATTATAGTAGTAGAGGCCTAATTATTCGTCGTCTACAGACATTGTTTCTTTTAGTTCTCTTTGTTCAATAAAGGAATTGTTGATTGATGTTATTGTCTTAGGCAAAGCGAGGTTTTTGGTTTGTTTTGTGTTGTGTGTTTATTATTTTTTAAAGTAGTTGTTGTTGATGTGCTAGCTAAAGATTTGGTCAAAGACCGAGTTGTTACTGTAGGTAATGTTTTTAAATTGTTATTTTTATTTGTTGATGTGTTTAGTAGGTTTGATTGTTGTTTGGCAAAAGTAGATGAATTATCAATTGTAGTTTTTGTTGTTTCAGTAACGTTATCTTTTTGGGGATTTGTTTGTTTAGTTGAAGTGTTTGTTTCAATAGTGACAATTGCGGAGCTGTTGCTAGGGGAAATATTTTTTTCGTTAGACTTTAGGACATCAGAATATGTTTCAATTTGTGGTTCATTTAATTTTAGCGACTGATATTTTTCCTTAGCGACTTTCAAAATACATTTTTCTTTTGTTTTTATTTTTAAAATTTCTTTTTGTTGTTTGTATATTTAGAACAGTTTATGCAAAAAGTCCGCGTACAATTATCAAGGGTATGAGGGGGTAGACCACAGTTTTCACACAATGGATTGTTTTTGCACCATTTTTTCGTGTGCCCGAGTAATTGACATGTTTTGCAGCGCATAGGATTTGGAAAATATTGGCGAACGTCGGCTTTATGCCTGGAAATATCGAGTTTTCTATTGTTGAATAGCGGTCAAAAGTTAATAGCAGAACAGCACTTGGTTTAAAGACACCTTGTTCGTTTTTTTTTTTTGGTTTTTGTAGATATCAGTAACACCTTGGGAACTTAGTTCTGATACAATCTCTGACTCTGGAACGTCATTTAAAAATGGCGCATAAACAGTACCTTTTGAGGAATTCAGATTGTCGTGATATTTGCAGGATATATTACAGATGCCGGGTAGAATTTTGCATTTAATCAATTTATCAGCATTAGTTTTGTTGCCTATTAGAAGCAGCAGATTGCCATCTTTTAGTTCTGATACAGTCAGAATATCCGAGCAAATTAATTTTAACGATCGATAAACCGAGAAACAAGTAAATTGCTGTACTGTTTTATTACCAGATGTTGCCGATATTACAATGTATTTCGGATCGGGTTTTTGGGTGTTTGGCAATTCGGGGAAAGTTTCGAAAATATTCTGGTGTGTACGTTTCTTTTTTGCTCGGGGGGAATCCGCTAATAAAGAAAAGCGGTTGTCCCTCAAATTGGGCGGAGCGGACATCTCAACTGCGCGATAACCAATAAATAATTTAAAATCACTGGCGGAAAATTAATATTAATCACTGTATATTAAAAAAAAAGAAATAAACAATAACGCAGAACTGAATCGCAACGAGATGAAAGAAAGTCAACCGGTCAATGCAGACGTTAGTCGATGACTGAGAAAAAAATTTTTTTTTTTTTTTAATGTAAGTAGCGGTTGAAATGTTTTATTTAAAGAAAATATAATTAAAGGGTAACCATATAGGTATATGTGCATATTATTGTATGTTTCAAATTCACAAATTTAATAAAATTATAAAAAGTATTAGTATATTACAAAAAAAAAACTGCCAACTTTATGTTCTAGAATTTTCTTGAATAATAAAATAGCAATACAAATTGGCTTCTAAAATATGCTAATTTAGAACCACTTTTTTTACTTTCGTTAAATATAAAAAATTACAATAAAAAATTCTACGATTTTAATTAAGCATTGCCAGACCGATCATCTGAAGTTAGGGTTTTCGGTAGTGGCGTTAACATTTCCCCCGCAGTATGGCAAAAAGCTTCTTCGCCGTCAGACTCCTCTTGATGAGCAACTTCCAAAATAGCCAACTTAGCTGCAGGCCTTTCAAGCACACCATGTTGTCTTGCCAATCTAGCTTCTAAGACTACTACGTAATCACACATTTCGAGGAACAATGACCACTAAGTCCCCCTGACATAATGGTTTTTGTCGGTCATACCACTTTGACCTACAAGGTAAAGATGGCAAATATTGACTTTAGTTCTGAAGAAGAACCCACTAGGAAGTGTTTTGGAGTTTATGCCTCACCAGATTCGACATCCACAGGAATATAGACTAAGGGCCTTGAATTTATAACGTTCTCTATTTCCAACAGCATACTTTGCAAAAGCTCGTCGCTAGGTGACCTTGAAGGCATTATTTGGTATAATATTTTTTTTTTATTATACGTACTACACGCTCCCACGCACCACCCATGTTGGGTGATGCAGGCGGATTAAATTTCAATTTCGTTGCGGCGGTAGTGAATGATTTAACCAGCTCATTTTTATCGACATGAGCCAATGCTTTATGAAGTTCGCGTTCAGCACCGACAAAATTTGTGCCGTGATCGCTATAGAATTCATGGGTAATTCCGCGACGTGCCATAAAGTTACGAATGGCTAAAATGCAGGAGCTAGTTGGTAATAAATGGGCCATCTCTATATGGACTGCTTTGATAGTCAGGCAAGTGAATAAACATCCATAGCGTTTTTCCTTATGCCTATTTACAACGACGGTAATAGGCCCGAAAAAGTCGATTCCAGTTTATGTGAATGGTGCGACATAAGAAGCTACACGAGCAAGGGGCAATTCAACCATTTGAGGGTTGTGAGGTACTGCCTTCTTAATTATGCACAGAAACGAACCACAGATTTCACGAAGTCTAGAAATATTAAATTTTTGTCTAACTTCATTGACAGTCTCATGATTCATATGGCGAAGAAAGAAGTTTTGTAATTTGACATTTTCTAGCAAAATTATTGGACGTTTTTGGTCTAATGGAATATCCGCTTTGTCCATTCTGCCATGCACACGCAAAATACCATCTTCCTAGTATGGATATTTGTGTAAATATCACTGGATTTATGTATGACCAGGTTAGAATTTAATAAGGAAATTTCGGAAGAATATTTTTCACGCTGTGCCCGTTTATATAAAATATTTTCAGCGCTTTGTAGTTCTTCTTGGGTTAATTGACTATTTTGATTTTTAATTAACCGACAATTATGCGCTAATCGAAGAACGTAGGCCACAGCTCGAACCAGTCGATTCCACTTTGAAAATCTGCGGACGTCAGAGATCGGCTCAAATTTCGTTCTATTGAATGCAGAGCGTGTGCACCCTCTTTTTCCGTAGACTCCGATGTTGGAACTCCTTGCGGCCATTCATTTTCTGGGGTACGTAAAAATTCAAGTCCTTCAAACCATCTAGAGGAATTCGTTACTTTTGAAATTTTGAACCATTTGGTAGCTTCATCGGCTACATTTTGTTTACTTGCTATCCATCTCTAGTCCTTGCTTGATGACAGCTTCAAAATCTCTGTAATGCGTAATGCAACAAATTTGTTGTACTTACGGTGATCAGAATTTAGCCAACTTAACACCGTTTTGGAGTCCGTCCAAAAATATTTTTCATTCATTTTTATATCATGATTATCTAACACATATTTGGCAAATCATGCCCCTATAAGGCAGCCATTTGTTCAAGACCCACGTCTTATTATTGTTATTTTTAAAGGGACAACTCTAGTTTTAGCTCCAATAATTGAGCAAAAATAGCAAACAGCTGCGTAACCGTCCTTACTTGTATCTGCGAAAGTATGGAGATGAACTTCAATATTGTGGTAGTTTTCAAAATGTTTTAAATAACAATGGGGAATTTTTATGTTCTCTATTTCGGGTAAGATATTAATCCACTTTGTCCGTTTAGTGATTAATTCGGGAGGAATCTTTTCATTCCATTCTATTTTTGATAGCCAAATATCTTGCATAAGTATTTTGATATACATAACAACATGTCCTATTAGGCCAATGGGAATTTTTAAAAGTAATAACATCTTCTTGATGCTCTCAAAAAATACCTAAAACCTTTTCAATTTGCTTCTCATCTTTCAAGTTTAAGCATTTAGAATCATAAATAGGTTTCGAACAAATGAATTTCAATACTAACTTATCGTTAGGAATCCAATTTCTAATATTAAATCCAGCTTTACGATGAACATATGCAATATCAGTTACAATTTGTATAGCCTCTTTCGAATTATCAACGGATATAAGGAGATCGTCGACGTAATGGTTTTCTTTAATTGCTTTTGCAGCCAGCGGAAATTCTTTTTGAAATTTGCTTGCTTTAAGATTTTTTATGTATTGGCTAATGATAGCGACACAAGTAGCTCCAAAAATCGTAACATCCATCACAAACACATCGGGAGGCTTTTCGCCCATACAGTCACGCCAAAGCAAACGTTGGGCATCACAATCTTCAGGCCGTATATGCACAGCAAACAGCCACAGTATCGAAGGCAAAGAGGCCAAGTAATAGGACTTCAAAGACATACCATTTGATGTGGCACCCGCATCCCAAACAACTCTCGTTTTGTTTGGTTTGTTTTTATTGAAGACTTGGAAAATTGGAAGGTACCAAATGTTCCCATCAATACGCTCAATTTCATGAGAATCTAGTTTTGAATGTAACCCTTTTCTAAATATTTAGAAATAGTTTGTCTAAAAACATTTTCTGAATTTAGACGCAATTTTTTCTCAAGGCAAACTAGTCATTTAAATGCCATCTGATAGCTATCAAGCATTTCCACTTAATCAAACTTCCACAAAAGGGGGACCTCGTAATCTCCACAATGCTTATGTTTTGTATATTTCTCCAATAAATCTAAAGCACGAGCTTCGCTTTCAGCTACGAGTGGATTTTTAACACTTACCCCCACACTATCTAATGAGTTAAAGCTTCTAATTAACTCATCTAATTCATTTACTCTTGCAGAGCAATCACATACATGAAAATTGTAGTTAGTAAACCATCCAAGTTTTGAGCAAACGGCAACAGGTTCCTGTGGTGATCACTCACGTATTTTGCTTGAGACTCCAAGATCGAAATGATTTAATGATTTCACAGTGGAAACATCAATGGCTACATGTTTTTTATTACCACCTGAAATATTTATTTTAAGTTTTTTGGAATTTTGTTCCCTTCTTTCCATATCTCCCGTTCATCGCAAACATAAGGGGTTTGGTACTCCATCGATTTCTAATTCATTTGCTAACGACTCATCTATCAAACTTATAGATTACCTCTAGTCAATAAAGGCATATGTATTAACTGTTTTAATATTGTTTCCAAATATTTTAATTGGAATTATTTTAAATAGAACATTTTTAATTTCTCCACTATGAGAATTATTCACTTCTTTGTTAAATTATTGGTTTCATTTTTAATTTCAATTGACGTTTCTTTTGTTTTATTAACCGGAGCAGAATATCGGTGTAATGACGTGTGGTGAAAATATTCGCACCCTTGCCACACTTCTTTTTCTTGTTGCAGTTCTCCATTATGTTTAAACAAGTAGAACTTACACAACAGAGAACGGTTGGATTGGTTAATTTTGAATACAACCACAAAAAACGAATCTCATGTTGACAGTACAGATCAATTCCGTAAAGCAATACATGCCATGATTCACAAAACGGAGTGTAACGAAAAATGGTGCTTGCATTGCATGCCTTCTACAAATGTAAACGAATACTCCCAAAAGCAACGAATACTTAACGATTGGTACGAATGGTTAACGATTGGTATGTCAATGCTGATCGCATATACAGTGGTGGCCATGAGGTTAGCACACATCATACTTGTTGTTTTCTAAAGCAAATTATTTCATTTCATTGCAATTATAAACTAAAATTTTTGGTAATTAGTGTTATTTATGGTGTGATCAATAAGTCCCGTTACTTTTTTTTTTGCATTCTATCGCTATTCTCTTTCAAATTTGCATATTAGTGCAGTAATATGTAAAAGAAGCTGGATACAATTTTAGCACATGCAAGTATAATTAAATTTTTTAAGTTTTTTGTATAAATTATTTTATTTATTTTTACTTTTAATTGGTAAGTTTAGGTATTATTTAATCAATGAGGAAGACAAATAGAATTAATAAACATTATTTAGATATGGCTAAAAAAAGTGGTGTACAGAGGAACAACGAAAGATTATTCATCAAATAAACTCGAGAGGAAGAAGTATTAGTGAGATTGCTATTACTTTGGAATGCTCCAGGAAGATGGTTTGTAATGCACTAAGCCATATTCAAAAGTATAAAACCTTTAAAAATGTTACACAGGCTCCTCGGCCCAGAAAAATTTCACGTAAAGAGGACTCTCTTTACAGAGCCCCTGTCGAAGATCCTTTTAAGAGCTCCACCGTAATCCAGAGAGAAATTTCAGGAGAATATGATATCAACGTGTCCAGCAGAACGATAAGAAGAAGACTTAATGAAAAAAATTTACGTGGATGCATTTCTTAACATAAGCCACATGTTTTAAAATAGAACATACAAGCTCGGTTGTGCTTCGCTCGTGAGCATTTGGAAAAGCCGTTAATTTTTTGGGAAAATGTCCTCTGGAATGATGAATCTAAATTTTGTAGATTCGGATCGGATGGTAAGAGGTAAATATGCCGTCCTCCGAACATGCAACATAATCCAAAGTATACCAGTAAAACAATAAAACACGGTGGGGGTAATGTGCTGGTGTGGGCAACATTTACTGGGCATGGTGTTGGTCCTTTAAAAAAGATTGATACTCGTATGGACCAGTATGTATACCAGAATATACTTCAAAATACAATGATACCATATGATAGGACAACCTGCCACTTAGGTGGCGATTTATGCAAGATAATGATCCAAAACTTGGAATCGAACAATATCGACGTGTTAAAATGGCCAACCCAATCTCCGGATCTCAATCCTATTGAGAACCTTTGGAATGATGTGGAGCAGCATGTAATGAGAGAAAAGCCTAAAAATTTGTCTGATTTATGGAAAGAAGTAGAAAGAGCTTGGAATGGAATTTGAGTGGATCGCTGTATGGCCCTTGTAGAAAGTATGCCAAGGAGACTGGCAGCTGTGCTCAAAAGTAAAGGGTATCCATCTAAGTATTAAGTTTTTAGTGAAATAAGTTTTTTTGTTTTGTTAGTTTTTTTTAATATGAATAAACTTTTTTATGTTGTGCTAAAATACTGTCCAGTGTTTTTAGAGGTTATGCTATTCTGGATAGAAAAACGTAAAATATATATAAAGGAATAATGCTGGACATATAGGGACGTGATCTTAGAAGGACATGTAACACGCATGCAAAAGAGATAATAAAAAATTTAAGAAATAGAGGAAATATTTGCGTTTAAAAATAGCAAGTAGCTAGTGTGCTAACCTCATGGCCACCACTGTACATACTAGCGTGTACACGTGTGTGCATGTGTGTATACATACATTGCCAAATAAAGTAATAAAATAGCCTGTGGAAGACAACATTACCGTTTGTTTTATTGTAGGGTAAGAATATGTGTTTTATTGTTGTAGAAATGAAACTATATCACTCAAAGCAACGAATGGTGCGAATATTTTGAGTAATTTGATGTGGCATTGAATTATTTCGTTGCTTGAAGAATAACGTCATAATAAAAAGGAAATGTAAAATAGCAAACAGTAATAAGGGGTGATTAAACAAACGACAATGCACGTTTTTATTATTGTCGAGTAAAAGCAATGCAAAAGCAATGAATTTGCGAATGATCAGCAAATGTGAATGGTCTCTTTCTGTTCTCTGTTACACAATTTGTATTTTCTTACTGCATTCCATTTCTCACCACGATCCATAGATAAGTATGTCGAGCAGTTAGAGACTGCGCTGCAACTATTCTTGGCGTTACATACAATGCATTTGCGCTCTCTTGTTTGTTGTTGCTGCATTTGATTTATGTATCGTCTTTTCTTTGTTCAACTTGTTCGTATGTTGATCAAGAATTATACTGCTAGCTGTTATACCAACATTAAAAAATCACTTGTCAAATTCGAACAAATTTGGTTTTTTATTTTTGTTTATCAGCTGGATTTTTTGTGATGCAAACTGCATTTGATATGAGGAAGTTTTTGCATGATGTGAAACAGAAGTGGTGAATTATTTAATTCATCAAGCATATAACTAGCAGTAATTGTGGGTATCAAACTGCGAACTTCAATCGATAAGGAGGTAATTGTTTTAAGGTTATTCTCTTCCACTTTTGGAAAAAAATTAATCCTATTTTTTCCTGAATTTTTTATCTTTTTATATTTATAAAATATACGGAGGACTTGGAGAACGCTGCTTTCATTAGAGGGATGGATTAACATCTGTTGGATAATATGAAGTGCTTCTCCTTTTAAGGCCTTTTGAAGGCGAATGAGCTTTTAGGCAAAGGTAAATGCACAGACTGTGGTGAACCACTCATATGTCGAGATAAATACCGGCCAATTTTCCGCATAGCCTGAAAATTCGGGCATCTCTTTTGGGAGAAATTGGCAAGAATTAATTTGGTTCTGCAGCACTGTAGGTGGTGATGTTAAATGTGTTGGGAGGCAAGGGGCTGTCATTGTTTGTGCATGTTGAGGAAAATGCAATGTAGGCGACGTTGGTTGCGGTTCAATAAATTGTTGTGGAACCGAATTAAATAAATTTTGTGCATTATTATTTGTATAGCGAGATGAAAATATGATACTGACGGGATAAGTGTACACTAGGGTGCGTTTGTTGTTGATAGCCACTATGGGTCGAAATAGTCGTAATACAATTTGGTACTGCTACCATGGTTGATAACGAATTAATTACAGCCGAGGTAACTGTCGGTTTTACAAATCCAACTGAGTTTTGTGGCATCGTATTTAAACCATTACAAATTAATCTTGATTGATTTGTTTTTGGCACGATGTATTTATATTAAAATTCCTAAATAAATAACAATAATTAGGAATTGAATAATTATACAAGTATCTAAATTGATACATACTTTTTGGTTTGAAAACCACTGGCAAAATTCACTTATTTTTAAGTTTAAAATTTAATAAAATTTTATCTGGATACTGCCAATTTTATGTTCTTGAATTTTCTTGAAGAATAAAAAAGCAGTACAAATTGGCTCCTAAAATATGCTAATTTAGAACAACTTTTTTCTGCTTCCGTTAAATATAAAAACATGACAATAAAAAATTCAATGATATTAATTAAGCGTTGCCAGACCGATTATCTGAAGTTATGGTTTTTGGAAGTGGCGTTGACAACCAAAATTAAAAATATTGTTATTTAAGCCTCCAATAAAGATAATAGACGACGTATAGAAATATAAACTGATTGATGAATTCCACAACACAACATATTCAGGTCATTTGGGAATAAGAAACAATTATAAAACTAAAACATCGATACAGATGGAAAAATATGAGTAGGATGGTTAAGAAATTTGTATCATATTGGAACAAATGTAATAAAAACAAACAAACAAGACACGTCAAATGACCGCTTATACAAACAAATACACCTAACAATAGTTTTGAAGTGATTTCAATCGATACTGTAGGTCATCTTCGTATTTCAAACGAGCACCAATAAATACTAACAATGCAATATGAATTAACAAAATTTGTTGGTGCACACCCAATGTCAACTAAAGATACACTCACTAATGCAAAAACACTAGTTGAACAATTTATTCTAAAATATGGACATTTAAATGAGTTCATGAATAATATAAGCTCATTACTACAAATTAAACAAAAATTTTCAACATCATACAACAATGAAACGTTAGGTTCAGTTAGACGAAACCACAGATTTCTTAATGAATTTTTGCTGACAACAGCAAATGACTATGAATGGGACAAGTGGATTCCATATTTTACGTTCGCTTAGAATATAGTTCCTCATATAAATACAGTCTATTCACCTTTTGAATTGATATATGATAAATTGCCATTCTTGCCACCTGATACTTTTATTATAAACAAAAAAAATTTACAATTATTATGACTATGTACGAGAGCTACGAGGTAGACTACAATTTGCATTAAATAAAGCCAAATTAACATTAAATAATAAATATGAAAATAAGATAGATTTAGAAATAGGTGATCAAGTATTACTAAAAGTAGAAAATAGGAAGAAAAATCAAAGTCTGTATAAGGTACTATATAGAATTGTATGTAGAAATGGAGTAAATACTTCAATTTTATAAATTTATCAATAATATTTACTAAATTTAAAAATAAAATAATATATAATTAAATATAAAAATAAATATACAATTGTAAAACTATTTTAGTATGAAATATTATAAAATTAGAAAAATTAATCTCCTAATTTTTCTCTGAAGGGCAAGGGTGTAGTGTCGTCTTTCCCACATACAAATTATTAAACCATCAATTGGTGAACATTTGTATTTGGGAGAAAATTAAACCATATCATTAACGCAATGGTTGTAAGTTTAACTGTAGTTAAATATATTATCATTATATTACTTTTTATATGTATACATATTGAATATAGATATTAAAAAATGTTTTTGAGTTGATTTCTATTGAAGCTAATGATGAGTAAATTTTAGATTTGTGATCACAAAATGTATATAAAGGCTTTCAATGGACGTTTTGGTGGTGTAAATCATGATTCCCATATTTGGAGTTTAAGCAATGAAAGGCAATTTACAAAAAAATACTTACATTTTCTATTCTTTTATATTTCCAAAACCAAAATGTCTTTCGAATGAAATACGAAAAAAATATAACGTATTTGTCATTCGTTCTCGTATTACACGGTTGCACTTTCGACAGATATATTCATGAATACGAAAAGGGAAAAAAGCACATACGTTCGAAAATAAATTTGCGATAATTGTATTACACAGTAACCCCCCAGACTCCAGAGCAATTATGTCAATGAATTCTGAACAAAGTTTATGTAGTTCACCGTTAACGAATTCTGGAAAGTTTACAGATAATTATCTCATCTTTTCGCAGCTTGTTCGAACCATTTTATAGTCAGTAATATTTTCCGTTACTACTTGAACGTTATCAATGACGAGGTCCTTGACGGTAGTATTGATTATTGCGACTAATGGCTGAGATTTTGATGTTATGGTGTTAGCTATGTATAGGCCAATTTGGAGTATTTGCTGGGGCACCAACACATCCTTAACGTCAGATTTAAAATTAATTTGTCTGATTACTTCAGATCTTGCTGGCATTGAAATCGAGTTGATGTTTGGAGCAGTCAACAGTGTTCGGCTTACATCGTATGGTAGCAATGGAGATTTCAAAATTGTTCTATCTTCCATACCTTGGTAATCAAGTAAGCATTAGTGTCTTCTGATGAAGTCCATTCCCAATATTCCATTTACCAACATTGGAAAATCATCGATCACAATATCCATCTTGGCTGGTATTGAGATATTTCCTACCTTCACGTCTATGTCAACTAATCCGAGTGTTTGGATTAGACCTTGTCTAATTTTATGTTAATATTTAAATCTATTACATTATGATACAAATGTATAGATAAAGGTATATTATCTGATGACAAAAAATTTTCTGTAATTGAAAATTATCCTACACCAACAAATGGAGACGCAGCTAAACGCTTCATTGTATTCTACAGTTATTACAGAAGATTTATTCCTAATTTTGCTGAATAATCCCGTCACATTTCTAGATTATCTAGAAATATAGACCTTTTGAATGCGAAAACGCTTTTCAATATTTGAAAACACAATTCCTAAGCCCAAAAACTATAATATCCGGTTTTCAAAAAAGAGTTCTGCATAACGACGGATGCTAGCAAAAAAGCAGAGCCGTAATAAGCTAAGCATAACAAATTATTCAATTACCAATTACTTTCGCGTCCAGAGCTTTCACAAAAGGTGAAAGTAATAAATCAACAATTGAGCAAGAACTTACTGCCATTCATTGGGCAATACAATATTTCAGGCCATATATATATGGAAAAAAATTCTTAATTAGAAGACCACTCACCTACTTATTTTCACTTAAGAATCCGTCACCTAACCAAATACGAATGAGATTAGATCTAGAGGAATATGACTTCGATGTTGAATTCATTAAGGGTAGGGAAAAGACAAAGTAACAACCGATGCTACTAAAATAGAAATCATGCAAAAATATCATAATGATTCTATTAAAGGAGGTCATATAGGAATCACACGCATGATCAGAAAAATAAGACTTCGTTATCTTAGGAAAGGCATGATTAAAGACATTACTAAATATGTCAAGAAATGCACAGCATGCCATATGAATAAACCTCCGATTAAGGGCAGAGAACCCTTCATTTTAACTAATACTCCAATGAAGCCTTTTGACATAGTGATTGTAGACACTATTGGACGTTTACCACGGTCCGATTCACAAAACGAATACGCGGTAACAATAATGTGATACTTAATAAAATTGCCAAACCTATTGACAACAAGTCCGCCAGAAGTGTAGCGAAAGCAATCATAAAAGGATTCATTTTAATATATGGGCGATGACTAAAATAGTCACGGACATGGGTACGGAATATATCAACCAAGTATTACAAGAGCTATGCGCACTCATGAAAGTGGAGAAGGTAAACTCTACTCCATATCATCACGCGGAACATTCAACGATTTTATGATTTAGACATATGGTTAAAATTTTTTGTATATTGTTATAATACAACGTCTTCGACGGCTCATGATTATTGTGGCTTTGAACTTGTTTTTGGAAAAATCCCACCTGTCTTGGATTTCACGAATGACCTCAGCATAGCTCCATTGTATAATATTGGTACGTTTTTACCTTTTAAAAACTTTACAAATATGAATTCGTAGATTGCAAATAAAATAAAAATAAATATGTGTTTAATTTTAATGAATTCTTTATTATCTGCACAACTTTTGTGCCACTGTTTGAATTTATTCCACGTATACAATGATATTTCACAATATGTGTTTGTTCGTGATACTTCTCTGCTTACAACCCTTTTGTATGTACAACACCGACCGAATTAAAGCTCGATAGATTTTAATTCTCACTGCAACCAACGTGACGTCGTCTTACAGGATTAAATACTAATAAACTCCTAATATAACGTGCCGTCTGCGCTCATGACTGATTCAACTCAAACTCTGAATCCTCCTTGCTCGCTTTGCCTTGCCTTTTATATCACTGGATCATTAGTGTGATGAATGCCTACGCAGGATGGTGACGGCCTTTGAGAACACTCTAATAATGTAAACAACCTCTTTTCATTTTTGTTGTTTCTTGTTTACATTCGTCCAGAGAGGTTAGTTGTTGGTTTATTTGTCTTCCGCTATTAATACTGCACATTGTTGTTGCTTGTTTACTTCTTTGTTCAGTTCATTTTGTTGTTGGTGTTTTACGTCTCTTATCCCTTATTCTTCTTTATTTATCGATCTTGTAAACAAGCGCTTTATTTTTGTTGACATACTTTTTTACTCAGTCATTGGAGCTTTTGTTTATCATTTTATGCATGATCAAGTATATTGTGTTGTTTTTGGAGCTTTTGTTTATTATTTTAACAACACCATTTCCACTTTCGTAACAATATTTATTCTTATGAAAAAGAGATCAAATTTAAACAGTAAATTGCGCACTGTAGAGCCGCCAGCTTCGTGGAAAATGCTAAATTGAGTAGACAGAGAATTTCCAATGATCACGGAAATCCAGTAAATTTTTCGTTAAATAACCAACTCCTCCTTAAGGTGCGGTCACATCTAAAAAATATTTGCCAAAAAACATAAAATATTTGTTTGCCATAATGTGACCACAAAATAAATTTGCGTGGCAAACAGAAAAATCCGCCATTTTTGGCAAATAAAATTGTTTGCCGGCAAACAAAAGTTTTTTTAATGCGACCACCCTGTGACAAATATTTTTATGATTTTTTGGCAAATATTTGTTTGCTCTTACATATTTTTCGTAAGGGCAAACAGTGACAAATAACAGCTGTTTAAGACTGTGTTGCATACTAACAAAACTAAAACATCACTAAAATCGCAAAAAAATGAATGAATTCAAATTTGAAGAAAATAAATAATTTATTTTATGGAAACCTTTTTATTTGTTGTAAATGTATTCATTATATAGATATAAATATTTGGGTACCTGCATATACAGAGATACATTCAAAGCCTGAAATATAAATCCACGTTAATGCATATATCAATTGTTGTACCTTTCTAGATGAAAACTATTCAGGGGTTTTAATGATTTTTCAGTATAATGGTTATTTTTTTAAATCTCATTAAAGAAAAAGATGCCTGAAACTACTTAACTCTTTAGTACATGTTTTTGTTATAGGAAATTTTTCAATATTATTGTAATGATTTTAATTTTTTTTCCAAATTATCACGACAAATTTTGTTCCTGAAGATAAACATGTTAAAATATTCAAAGTACAATGTAATGATTGGAACTCTTGAAGTGGACGGCACGAGTCATTGTAATGGAGAATTGTAATTCAACACAGCAACATAATTCCTATTTTTCTTTACACACATAGAGTACATTTTGGAATTCAATCATTCATTCAATCATTTTTGGGGATAAATTTTCAAACAAAGTGAGCTGAAAACCGTTCCCAAAAATATCGATAAATTATTTTCAATTAGACCTAAAAGAATTCCTTCAATTTATATATACGATTTCCAATTTTTAGATTTAACATCTATTTTAAGTTATGTACGTCATTACAGTGATTTTCAAATATGGTGATTGGCTGCACTGGAAAACTGTAAACATTTGTTTATGTTAATTTTATTGTGATTAAAAACATAGTTTTTCAGTTTTTTTCTTATTTTATGCATGGAACCCATTTCCAAAGCCATAGTCGTCTTTCTTTTTTTCCCTTCCCAAAATAGCGCAGAAGCTCCGCAACACAAATCGAAAAAATTTTCTCTTTCTATTATGTGTGAAATTGTGTATAAATATTTTTGTTTTCTAAAATTCTGGTCAAACATGTGTTTTTTGGCAAATATTTTTTAAATGTGACCACATCACAAAAATATTTGTCAAACTTTTGTTTGCTGCTATTTGAAGAAACAAAAATGGTAAAATAAATGTGCGTAGTGTGACCACAAAACAAAATATTAGTTGTTTCAGTCATATTTCTGGCAAACAAGGGAAAACAAAATTATGGCAAACATTTGCCATATCTGACCGCACCTTTAACAACGAAGCAGGTCACAAACTGGATAGTATTTACCAAAGACACTTCAAGGTCACAGAAATTCAAACTAATAACAACATTAAGATTAAGGACGACAATAGTAAAACAGCTCTGGTACATAATATTTATATAAATTATTGTTTTACAACATTTCTTTCTGAGTGTCAGTGTTGTCTTTGGCATACTGCTGTTTAGTTCCTGGAGCGAATTGCCTTGATGACATTTGACGGTTTCTTTTCCGATAAACGGTAGTTTCTATTTTTTTTTTTTTTTTTTGCTTCAACTATTTTTGTAGCAAATTATTCCTACCTTTATTATTTTACCTATTAAAAGCATATTTTATATTTCAGGCTTTGGCAGAAATATTTTTGTTTTCTCTTGTCTCTATCCGCTAAAACCATGCATTTTTGCTTGAGTTATTTTAGCCCCTCACTATATTAACCTTGTATAATTTATAGTTCTCATCATCAGTAGGACTCGCTAATTTCTCGATTCGTCTCTACTGCAGATGTCACTCCTTTTTATTTTCTTTAGCTTGCTAAAGTTTCTTATATTTGTTGGTTATTTTTAATAAAACTTTTTAATATTAAAGGTTACATAATTGGTCATTACAACCCTTCAGTCAGGATTATTGACCTAGTTTCTCACACTAGTTATGTTGTGTGCGTTAATTTTATACATAAGTGGCGGGACCTACAGTTTAAAATCGACTCCGAACGACAGATATTTGAGAAACTTTTGATGGCAATTTTATTTACTCTCAGAGTTTTTGCCAGAAATCTGCTGAGAAGAAATCGTCGAAAAAATACTTTTTGTATTTTATTTTGATGTCTGACCTGTGACACCCACCCAGAGACCTGTGCCGATCGGCTGACAGTCGGCTAAGCCGAGGCGCCGATAAAATTTAAAAGAAGCCGCCGCCAAAAATTTGTTGGGCTTAAGTCGGCTTAAACTCAGCCGCCGTTTTTTGTATGTAAGAATATATGAAAATATGTTTTTAATATTGAAAACAATAAATTTTTAATATATATAAAATATGATATTTATATATTTTGTTTTACTTGACTTAAATACATTATTGAATTTTTTTCTTCCTGTTTTTTGATATGTTAGTAGTAAAAATATTTAATTTCTTGATATGGTCATTTTGAACATCTTTTCTTGTTTTTTGGTGAATGGGGTAACATTTTTAACTTAACGTTAAAGTTTTTTTAAAGACATAAAAAATTAAAATGGAGAACCGAAAAATTACAAATTTCTTTCAAAATTTAAATATTAATTTAAATGAGATAAATTCATCTTATTCCGATGATGACTTTGCTGTTTTTAATGGTATTGACAATGATATAAACGAATACGAAAAATTACTAGCCACCAAAACAAAAATTAAAAAGCCCAAATCCTTTTAAACAAAAAATCTTCAGCTGGGTCAATAGGTTGGGTCCATTTTTGTCAAATGGTTATTGGAAATAATCCTGTGCTAAAAAGTATCACATGTGTAAAGTTTGCTTTGATGAGCCTTCCATGCGTTTGAAGGGGTGGGTACAAACATTTTTCTATCCAGGAATTAAATTTAAAGAAAATTGAGAGGAGATTTTCGAAAGCCAAATCAAAATTCATATTGCAGGATGTTCTAAAAATGCAGATTCCGGAAAATGTGCTAACGAACGTCGGATTGTGCAAATGTGATGCAGAGATCTAAGGCGCTTTAACATAGTGGAGCAACCAATTTTTTTGGGATATATGAATTGATTACTTGCATTTTCTAAAAAGTTCATTTACCGTAGCAAAATTAAAAAATCAATAATTTTAAAAATATTAAATAAAAGTGCTAAGTAAGACAAAATGTAAATTAAGCTTAAAAGGAGTAAAATTTGTAATTTAGTTCATCTATTGGAAATTGTAGAAAAGAAAATTTAAATAAAAAAAGTCAGTCTGATCTGGCCTCCAAAAGTGACAAGTCTTGTCATCGGCATTTTATTTTTAAACATTCGCTCCACGAATAAAAATAAAATTGGCGCAGTCGGTAGGATGCTTTTAAACGGAAAAAAGGATCAAGTGATCGAACGTTTCTCGGTTTTGCGTATTATAAAAAATAAAAGAAATCCTGCGAATCCCACGGTACCCTCCAGGATAATAAAATCACAAAAACAAGAAAGAGGAAAATAAAAAAAGTAACAGTAAAATTTAGTGGACATTTATAAGAAAAAAAGTGAAAAACCACTTGAGTGTAGTGAAAGCCTAAATAATTAAATACGCCGAAACTACCAAGTAAATCAAAAGTGAACCACCACTAATATTATCAAAAGCATAAAAGACAAAAAGCATTTGACAGGAGTCGAAATATGGAGGAACAGGCTCAAAGTTGTATAAACATGGCCGAAGAAATCGTCAGAAAGGACCAGCAACTGGAACGCTTAAGAACAGCGTATTTAGAACTCCAACAACAACTGCAGGGGCAAAACCAACAAAGATATTCCGGCGAAACTAACACAAGGGACAGCATATTTAAAACAGTAAACCATTTACCCACTTTCACTGGCACCGGAGAAATAACCATCAACAGCTTTTTCAGCAGCACTGAATATATTCTATCCACAATCACAGACGAAAATCTAAAAAAGGAAGTGACGCGAATGATATTCTATAAAGTAATCCAGGGACAAGCCAAGGATATAATAATTAATATTCCCACACCGGATAATTGGAAATTAATAAAAGAGACCTTTAAGCTAAGATATAGACCAGAAGTGGAATCACATCAACTGTACAAAAGAGTAGCAGATCTTAAGGTAAATAGTGTAAGTGAATTATCTTTAGAAATTCAGGAAATTAAGTATAAGTCGGATGAACTAATTGTGTATTATGCCGGTGATCATTTCATTGACTTAAGTAATATGGACAGTTTACCAATAAATACCATCAAAGAAATGACTCAGGGAGTGTTACTAGACAATATCTATAACGAAGGGAATTTAAATAATATATTAAAAGAAGACGAATGTATTAGACCGGAATATAGTAAACTTAAAATAAAAGAATCGAAATCATGAGACAATAAATATAAAGAAAGAGGACAACGATTTAATAATGCGTATATAGAAGGTAGATACAGGAATCAATACATAGGTAACAGATTTAATAATTTCCCACAGGACAGGCAAGGAAATAGAAATTCTAATTATCAAAATGAAATAAGATATAGTAATTCAGGACAGTATAGGCAAAATAATAATTTTAATAACGGAAAGTATAACAACCACAATCAATTTGTACGTTCTGGTAATTTCCATAGACCACAGGCAGGAAATCCTAGACAAGGTTCAGGACAATATCGCCAAAACCGAGCTAGGCAAGGTCAGGTCAAACCAATGGAGATTGATAACATTGAAAGAGTTTATAATAATCTTCGAGAGGCAGGACACCCTAATCGTATATCTAGCCAAAATCGCTTAGATTATGATAGGCAAAGCCCAGTAGGACCAGAAAATAAATATGAGGAAGAAATTAATAATACAATTTTTTTATGAGGCAGCCCCGGAATGTCTGCCAAAGGTAAAACTAAACATTGGGAACAAAGAATTAACAGATACGGGAGCGAGCTGAAGTTTGATTGATAATGAAATAAAAGCTCTTAAAAAATTAAGATTAAAACGGTCGATAACATATAGTGCATTAACTGATAAGGATACAATTAATTATGAAGTGCATACAGAAGCGCCAGAAGAATTTAATCTACCAAACCATGCAAGAGAACGTTGGAAAGTCGCACCATTAAAAGGAAGAATATATAATTTTATAATAGGTATTGATATATTAAAAATATTGAAACAAAGGAAATAACGTTTAATGGAAAAATTAGTAATTTCTTAAACAATCCATACAAATGTAACAGCATTTGTACGCTTGAAGTTAGCGATCCTAATTTAGACAGGCTTAAATTGGGCCATTCAAATGAAGAAGAACACTATTAAAGCGATATAACAAATTACTATTTAAAGAAGGTGATAAATCTATCACCGATACCACTGAAATTCAGCATGAGATAAAAACTACGACACAGCAGTAAATTAATTCGACATTGTATAGGTACCCACCACAGCATGAAGAAGAGGTTGGAAAATAAATTAAAGAAATGGAAGAACAAGGAATTATTCAGAAAAGTTATTCAAGATATTCAAGTCCATTAATTGTTGTACTGAAGAAAATAGATAGCTCAGGAGAGAAAAAAAATATCGCATAATAATAGATTATAGAAAACTGAATGAAGTTACATTAGATGATAAATATCCTCTACCAAATATTGACTCAATACTGGATAAACTAGGAAGGGCTCAATACTTTACTACACTGGATTTGGCTAAAGGATACCATCAGATCTTGGTAAAAAAAGAAGACAGAGAAAGACGGCGTTTGTAACGCCACATGGTCTATATGTATTTACCAGAATGCCACCTTTTAACGTCTATGAATGAAATATTGAGGGAATATATTAATAAAAGTTGTGTAGTGTAGTGACGAGATCCTTATCTTTAGCACATCGCTAAAGATGAAAGCAAAAATGTAGAAATACAGGTGGACAAATGTAATTTTCTAAAGAAGGAAACAGAATTTTTAGGTCATGTTTTGACAAGGGACGGCATGAAGCCGAATCCAAATAAAATTTAAATTATACAGGATTTAGAATTGCTAAAAACTGAAAAACAGATTAAAACTATCTTGAGAATGACAGGCTACTATCGCAAATTCGTGAACGATTATGCAAAAGTAGCACAGCCGATTACAAAATAAGTTGAAATATATTCGAGTTGAAATATATTCGAGTAGGAACAACAAATTTTAAAAACTTATGTCTACTATTTGAAATAAGAATACCTAAAACATTTATAATACTTGTTCCATTACTAAACGATTACAATGAGGAAATAGATTCTATAATAGAACATACTGTTGAGTTCGAAAATAGAACATATGTATATGTATATTTGAAGAAAATAAACATTTTAAAGATTTAAAACTTAGCAAACTCTGTGTAATAAACAACAATTGTCAATTAATAGAAAATAAGGATTTAGAAATAATTTAATTAGATATACACTCAGTCTTAATTAAGAATGCATTAAATACTATTATTAACCAAATTTGTACAACAGAGAAAATTGTTTTGAATGGAAATTATATAATAAACTTTAATAATTGTTCAATTAGAATTAAGAATTATTATTTTTCAAACATAATTGAAAGAATGGAAGAAAAACAAATTATTGAAAAACCAAATACAGAAAATAAATTTTCACATAAAATAACTTTTCAAGAAATTGAAACAGAACATAAAAACAATTTAAAAAATATTAAAGCATTGAAATACCATACTAAGTTAACACATGGATGTAATATCATAATAACAATTGTAATACTTATTTTAATTCTAATCTAAGTAAGATAAAATGTAAATTAAGCTTAAGAAGTAAAATTTGTGATTTAGTTCATTTATTGGAAATTGTAGAAAAGAAAATTTAAATAAAGAAAAGTCAGTCTGATCTGGACTCCAAAAGTGACAAGTCTTGCCATCGGCATTTTTTTTTTAATGTTCGCACCACGAATAAAAATAAAATTTGCGGGACGGGACGTGTGAATTGCTTGAAGTCGTTTTTTGTGTTTTTTTAACAAGAGAAATCTTTATGTATTGCTAACTTTAATTATTACTTTAAATGAAATATTCAGTTGTCTTTTTATGAAAATATATAACTAAAATACCATAAAATTGGAGACTCAACCGAAATTACAACTAAAAGAGTGAAAAAAAGTAAAGGAGAAAGAAGAGAACTTTGAGTATAAAAGAGTGAAAAGAGAACTTAACAATTCCTGCGAAATAAATAAAATATAAATAGTAAATAAGAACAAACGGGAATATAGTCGTGTCGGTGGAATAGAGAAAAGAACGGAAAGAAAAAAGAACAGAAAATAAAAGAAAGACAGAGGAAAAAGAAATAAGCGAAGAGGGTAAATAAGATCATGCCGCGTCTGCGTGAATTCGTGGCACCACGCAACAGTAAAAGATGCAGTAGCCGCACTGCACAAGCTTGTTTATGAAAATTAAGGAGACAGAATGAACCGACACCGGCTGCGAGATTTTGCTGGCTTTCAATACACCGACGAAGATGATGCATATGCGAAGAAGGCAGAATACATCGGAAGGAATTTGAACGTAACAGATTTGGTTTCTATATGCAATATATTAGGCATTAGTTACAAGAAAAACAATTTAATAAAGCACATATTTAAAAATTTGCAGAAAGGTAAGCTGTTGGCCTTCGGTGATGACGACGATAATGATGGTGATGATGAACTAGATGACGACGGCGGAGACGGTGAACTTTTTTCTATAAAATACGAAGAAGAGCCAAATAAATAACAGAGTATGTGTAAGGTACCTGCTGCAAGAGGTTTCGGTATAAACAACGACGTGAGAAGAGGTGATAGAAAACAACCTGCAAATACGATGGGTGTATAAGCTGTTGCGCCAAATCATACGACGAAATTTGCTTTGAGTTTTAGAGACATTGAAGACTCATTAAGACCTTTTGATGGTACAGATATTTTTCCGATTAGAGCCTGGCTTAACGAATTTAAAGAAACAGCCGCAGTGTTGTACTGGGATGATTTTCAGAAATTTGTCTTCACAAAGAAATCATTCAAAGGCTTAGCTAAACTGTTTATAGCCAGTGAAAAGGGCATAACAAATTATAAGAAATTGAGACAAGTATTAATAGAAGAGTTCAATTCAGCAACAAGTAGCGCACAGCTTCATAAATTGTTATCCGGTTGTAAAATGGGTAAAGACGACAGCCTTCAAGAGTATTATCTTAAAATAAAGAATTGGCTGCTCGAGGTAATATTGACGAAGCTTCTTAAATTCAGTACATAATTGAAGGAATAAATGATTTGGATATACATAAGATAATATTATACGGTTTTGGAAATTCAAAGAGAAATTAAAACACTACGAAACGATGACCAAGAATAACAACAGAAAAACTGAATTTAAAAGGAACGAAAAAGTTGCACTTAAGGCTGAAAAAACAACAGGTTTAAAAAGTTTTAATTGCGGTGCTGATGGACATAAATCTAGTAATTGCGATAACAAATCCAAAGGTACCAAACGGTTTAGTTGTGAAAAATTTGGCCATACCTCCAAACATTGTCCGCGGAAAAAAGGTGAGTCCAATAATATTCGGTTAATATAATTAAAATTTAACGTTAAGCGAAAATCAATATTCAGAAAATTAGAGAAATCATCACCAGACTGTGCCTTGATGGAAACCAAATTTTATTTGAACGGTTTTGGCCACAACAGGGGAGATAATTTGATTAAACCTCTCGGCAATACTGATTTTTTGGTGACAATTGGTGAGGAGGACTTCAACCTAACGTTTCATGTCATACCCGATGATTGTATGGATGTTAGTGTAGTATTATGCAAACCACTATGTCTATTAGCCGACGTAAGAATTACACCCGAGGGTCTTAATATTACGAAATTCAAAAAGAATGACGACGTTCACATGATTATGAGAATAGACCCCATAGAGAAACCTGAATTGGATATTGACGAGACAGCTAGTGAGATGATTGAAAATTATGAACCGGCTTAGACAAAAAGAACGAATGTGGAAATGCGTATAGTCCATAGTCCACGACTGCTACCGTTGAAAGAGAGGGCAATTGTTGAAGATCAGATCGAACAGTGGTTAAGTGAGGACATTATTGAACCATCAGAATCCGAATTCTGCAGTCCAATTGTTTTGGCGAAGAAATGAGACTCAACATCTAGACTCTGTATAGATTTCAGACGAATGTATAGGATCATCGTAAAGGATCGTTACCCAGTTCCATTAATTAAGGACCAGTTAGATCGTGTACAGCAGTCGAAGATTTTTGGCACGATAGATCTACGTAATGGATTTTTCCATGTTTCCGTGCACGAGAACAGTAGGAAGTATATATCCTTCGTAACTCATAATGGAAAATATCAGTTTAAGAAAGTACCTTTCAGTCTTTCAAATTCCCCAGGCCTATTTCAACGACACGTTAATGCTATCTTCCGAGACCTGACGCGACAGGGTATAGCTTTAACTTATGTGTACGATATCATAATACCAGCAGAGAACGAGAACGACGCGCTGAAAAATCTACAGAAAGTTTTGGAGCTATGTAGAGAATATGGTCTTGACACCAATGTGAAGAAGTGCCCTTTTTTGAAGAAAAGAAATCAATTCTTGAGCCACGTATCGAAGACCAGAAAATATCACCATCATCGGATAAGACGACAACCGTGATAAAATACCCAGTACCAAGAAATATGAAGCAATTGGAAAGTTTTCTTGGTTTGGCCGGATACTTCAGAAAATTTATCCCAAACTTTTCCATGATTGCAAAACCACTTACTGATTTGAAGAAAACGCTAAGTTCCAATTCGGAGGTGAACAGTTGATATCGTTTGACTATCATGAGTAAAAACCCAGTTTTAAGAATCTACAACCCGAATTGCGAAACAGAAGCACATACAGACGCCTCAATCGACGGATATGGTGCTGTACTGCTACAAAAAAGCCCTGATGATAACCTATTACACCCCATTTATTATATGAGCGGAATGTCAACCGATCCTGAACGAAAGTATACTAGTTACGAACTTGAAGTTTTAGCAGTTCCGTGTGTATCTTATTGATGTTAAGTTTAAATTGGTTGCAGAGGGTAACGCTTTTACCAAAACTTTAGACAAAAAAGACCTTTCCACGAGAGTAGCAATATGGATATTGTTTCTGCAAGAGTATGATTATGTACGACGCTTTGAGCCGAAACCTAATAATGATTATAACACAAGATGACTTGTCTACCAAAATTGTAAGACTACAAGGACAGAACGAAGAATTAAACGCCATCCGATATTATATTGAATAAATATTGAAGGAAAAGTCAACATACAAAGAATACTTATTGAAGTCCGACGTTTTGTACAAGATTGTTGATCGCACCTAAAGGTATGCAGAACGAGGTCATCCGAAAAGCCCACGAGAGAGATCACTTTTCTTTGAAGAAGACAAAAGAATTAATTCTCAGCGAGTATTTTTTACCTAAATTTGATGAGAAAATTAACATGTGCATTGCGAATTGTATTCCACGTGTTATAGCCAATCGTAAGAAGGAGAACTTCACCCCATACCGAAAGAAGACGTACCCCTACATACTCACCATGTGGACTACCTAGGCCCACTTGAATCAACGAGTAAAGTTTATAGGCATATTTTTGCGATAATTGATTCATTTACGAAGTTCTGCTGGCTATACCCAACTAAGACGACCTCAGCTAAAGACGCGATTACACGCTTGCAGATGCAGAGTGCAATATTTGGGAACCCCTTCCAAATAGTTTCTGTCCGTGGATCAGCGTTCACCAATGATGACTTCAGAATTTATTGCGAGAACGAGAACATCATTGATCACAACCGGTCTCCCGCGAGCTAACAGGCAAATCGAAATACTCAACAGTACCATAATTTACGTTTTAGCTAAATTGAGTATTGAAGATCCCAGCAAATGGTACAAATAGGACAATAAAGTTCAACAGACAATTAATTCGACGTATCACCGAAGTATCAACACAACACCATTCCACCTATTGATTGGTTCGAAGATGCGAAGTAAAGTCCAGTCCGAGAAATGCAAAACTTTCAATCGAAAGAGGAAACTTGCTTTGAAGTTCAAAGTTGGCGACCTTGTGGCCATTAAGAGAACCCAGTTGGAAGGAGAAATGAAACTGAAAGCCAAATATCTAGGTCCCTATTAAGTTGTCAAAATGAAGCCAAATGACACTTATGATGTTGTGAAGTATGCTGAGTGCGAAAGCCCTAAATGGACAACCACTTGTGCTGAATACATGAAACATTGACCAGACGAAATTGACGAGATAAACCCGCAGGATGGCCGAGATGTAGGAATAAAGTAGTGTAGAGAAAGAAACTGAATAAATAAGATATGCGTGACGGGACTTGTGAATTGCTTTTCTATTGTTTCTTGAAGTCGTTTTTTTGTGTTTTTTGATGAAGAGAAATCTTAATGTATTGCTAACATTAATTATTACTTTAAATGAAATATTCAATTGTCTTTTTATGAAAATATATAAATAAAATACCATAATAATAAAAAAAGGAATTAAAAAACCGTTGTTTCATTTCAAATTTTGATTCAGTTTAATGTTCTTTAACTTTTCGTTTAGAACAGCTCTTATATTTTTAAAATCTTTTAACATTTTATTATGATCAATTTTAGACATTGTGATAACTTTTGGATATTGATTTTGATTTGCTTTGTATGTGGTCACGATCTGTATTTAATTGAGATACAGAGGCATTGCATAGCCATATGAATTATTTACATCTAAAAACATTAGTTAAGTTGATTCTTTTGTTGAATCATAGTCACTGACGTATTTTTTATTAGCTGTCACATGTCGTTTACTACATTAAACAATATCTTCCTTAATACCCCGCTTAACGAAATTGTACATGTTTATACCTATCAAAATTCCAAATCAATTTCAGTTGTTTTAAACATTGCATTCCTTAGGTGTAGTATAACATTGTTACGCAAATCGAAATATAGTTTAACAATAAAAACATTAAACAAAAGCAACCAGCTACACTTACATCGAACTTATTATGCCAGCTACTACTAGTAAGCAAATGCAACAACAAACAACGTAGTCGCAAAAGAATTCTCGAGAATGCGAAACCCCAAACATTCCACTTCGAGAACCATCATCAGACTAAAGAGGTTCGCACATAAAAAAGTAATACAAAGCAAGCAACCAGTCAGTTATAATTCAGCTTTATGTTAAGTTGCGTGTGAACTAAGCAGCTGCGATGTGACGACAAGTTGCGTGCGAAGTAAAAAGTCGTGGTTCGAAGCTATCCGTTGCGATCAGAATAGTTGTGTGTGAATAATAGCAAACAAGCAATTGTTGTTGGATTAGTTAAGTTTGAACAGTGACACAAAAGTAGTGTCAAGAGAGTTTAATTGAAATAAAATATATTTGTTTTTACTAGGTTTGCAAAAAACGAACTCATATGCTTAACGTTTTTAAAAAGGTTAAAACGTAGCAATTGGTTTCAGAAGTGGAATTGCAAAATTCAAAAGTAAAAATAAATAAGTAAATAAGAAAAAAAATTAATAAAAATGAAGCTCACCGAACTAAAAGTGGACCGACTTAAACAAGAGTTGGGTAAACTAGAGCAACCAACAACGGGCACGAAGAATGAACTGCAAAAACAGTTAAGGGAACAGCTGCAGCTTCAGGGCAATGACATCGAATCCTACCAGTTCGAGGATAATGAGGAACGAAAGGTACATTGCTAGCCCCCATGCTGGAGAAAATGCAAGTAATAGCTGATAAACAACAAGCTTCTCGAAAAGATAGTAAACAAATTATAGAGAAAAATCAAGTAGCAAACCAGAAACTTCTTGCTGATGTACAAGAAGCTTCTAGAGCTGAGCTTCGAAGAGAAAGTGAAGAAATGGTGAAAAAAATAGAAGCAGCAAATCAAAAGTTATTTGAAGTTTCTAGAGCCGAAAATCAAAAACTTCTGGCTGATGTTCAAGAAGCTTCTAGAGCCGAAAACCAAAAACTGCAAGTAGCCATTTTATCAAAAATTGAAAAGGAGCTCGAAACAACATCTGGGAAGCTGCAGGAAATTCATGAGTCGGTCAACAAGAGAATTACTGGTTTCGAGAAAAGGGTGTCACATTTAGAAAAGATCGTTGACACGAAAGTGAACAATTTGGAAAAGACCGTTGACACAAAAGATAACGATTTGGGAAGGACCGTCGACGGAAAACTTGTAATGATGGAGGAAAAGATCAGCAACCTCCAGGGCCAGAGATCAGAACCAGTGCGAGTCGCATAAGAAAGCACCGGCAGGATAAGGCCACCTTGCTTTAATGGTAGCTCTCCCTTATCCGTGTTCAAATTCCAATTTGAGACAGGAGAAACGGATGGGATGATGGCGAAAAGGCTTTGGAAATAATTTTGACGTTAAAAGGTATCGCAGCTCAGATCCTGGGAACCATGCCAGCTAGCTGCAAAAATAACTACAACGACTTAATGGTGGCGTTACAGAGTAAATTCGGCGACGAGCATAAACGAGAACTGTACCACATGGAGTTAAAGTGCCGAACGTAAAAGGCTAATGAATCACTTCAAGCCTTTGCAATGGAGGTCGAGAGATTGGTGCAGTTTACCACCAATCTCTCGGAAGAAACCCACCCGACTTAAGGCCGAGCCTTTTGTTAATGGCATACACGACCCTGACATTAAACTAGCGGTATGTTCTACGCAGAAGACAACCTTTGGAGAGACCGTGGCCTTCGCACTAGCCAAGAGACCACCAGTTAGCAAGGTGCGTAAAATGGAAATAGTGAAGGAGATGGTGAAGCAAGCTTTGGAAGGATACGGACAAAACTCAGATGCTTCAACTGTGGAAAGGGTGGTTATTTCCAAAGAAACTGTAAAGCGCCGCGCAAATGAACAAGATCCGCCTCACCATCAAGGGATAAGAAACGGGCGAACTATGAACCACCTTCACAGGAGTCCCCGTTAAACTAAACCGAACTAGCACTGAGGGGCAATTGCTGGGTCCCACAAGTGAGGGCTCCACAATCTCATTATCAGTGATGCAGCAAAACAACAGCAACCTTACGACGTGCTGGTACATAAATGGCAGACAACACATCTTTACTATAGACACCGATGCGACGCAGTCTATCATCAGACCAGATGTAGTGAAGGGGAAGTCTGAGGCACTTAGAAATGTAATACTTCAGACAGCTACTGGAGAGTCTGCCAAAGTTCTCGGAAAAACAGAATCGAAGTTGACGATAGCCAACATCAGCGTAAGCCACGTCTTTATTGTTGCCGATATTGCCGACGAGGTTATTATTAGTGCCGATTTGATAATAGCTCATGGCATCAATTTGAATATGGGGCAACAGATAATGAGTTAGCGAAATGCGGAGATACCTCATGACGTCGGATATAAGCATCAAGTGCACGCCAGAAGGATAGTTACAGTCGAACCACTCAAATTACTACCTCAGACTGAATCATTGATATGGGCGCGTATTGAGGTTGATTGTGCGGAGAACCTCTTGTGGGTTGTTGAACCAGAAGAAATTCAAACGGATTTCTTACCAGCAAAGGCCCTCATCAAATACACAGAAGAGGGAATAGTTCCGGTGAGAGTGCTAAATCTATCAGGTCATGAAAATGTCACCTCTAAAATCTGAGAAGTAGGTCAATGTGCTCCAGCAGAGGCGGTAATGAACAGCGAAAGATTGCCAGAACTAGTTGAAATGGAAGGACCAACGGGAATTTAGTGTAAGTGTGGAGAACTGGGTAGCAGGCTTAGCAGCTCCAGAGAGCAATAAAGCCAAAAAGCTGCTAAAGAAGTGCGCTTTCGCCACAAATAATAAAAGACAAGGAAGAACAGGCTTGGCCAAACATGAAATTGATACTGGCGAAGCAGTATCAGGGAACTAGTCGACGAGATGAAGAGGAGCGGTGTAATCGATCCATCATCAAATCCGTGGAGCTCTCCTGTAGTCTGAATAAAGAAAAAAGATTACAGTACAAGATTCTGCGTGAACTACAGGAAGCTGAATGATGTCACCAAAAAGGACAGTTACCCGCTACAGAGAATTAACGATACACTCGACACGCTTGCCGGAACGAAGTGGTTCTCCTCATTGGATCTACAAAGCGGGTATTGGCAGGTAGATATTTCAGACAAGGACAGGGAGAAAACTGCATTCAATGCGAATGGCGGATTGTGGCAATTTAAAGTTAAGTTAAGCCATTTGGGCTCTAAATGCTTCTGCTACCTTCGAGCGACTTATGGAACGTGTACTGAAGGGACTGCATTGGAAGACTTGCCTGGTGTACTTCGACGACATAATGGTGATGGGCAGAACTTTCGACGAACACCTCAAGAACCTGGGAGAAGATCTGCAAGGAATAACAACGGCTGGACTAAAATTAAGCGTAAAGAAATTTGTTCCAAAAACAGGTGAAATATTTTGGGATATCGTGTAACAGCAGATGGAATACCTATGGATGAAGATAAAATACGAGCCAAGTCACAAAAAAAGGCGTTCCAGACACTAAAAGGTCTATTATGTGCTGCACCAGTTTTGGCGTATCCAGTCCCAGTCGAAAAATTCATTTTGGACAGTGATGGCAGATATGGTATTGGTTGCTTACTTTCCCAAGTGATCAATGGAACAGAGAAAGTCGTAGGCTACTATAGTCGCACACTGTCAAAGTCTGAATGAAACTATTGTGTGACTCAATGGGAGTTATTTGCAGTGCTGGAGTGCGTAAAACATTACCATAAGTACCTATATGACCAACGTTTTCTGCTAAGGGCTGATCATTCCGCTCTGAGATGGCTGCTGCAATTTAAGAACGCTGAAGGACAGTTAGCACGTTGGATTGATCGCCTCCAGACTTAGGACTTCAGCGTTGAAGAGGCATAAAACATGGGAATGCTGATGCTCTTTTACGCCGACCTTGTAATTTGGAGCTTAAACATTCCGACAAAGCTAAGAAAAACGAATCCATCGTCGGTATCGGGCTAACGCGGATTGAAGCCGACGAAGACTGGTCCCAAGCACAAAGAAGTGACCCAATATTGGCGAAGATAATTGCAGCGAAGGAGGAGGACAAAGTACCTAAAAGAAATAAGATATCCGCAGAAGCTCCTCTTACAAGAGAATATTAGGCACTATGAGACACTTTAAAACTGATAAATGAGTACTTGTATCGACATTGGGAAAGCACTGATGGCAAGACCTTAGCCAACCTATTATTATTCCTCCAAAATGAATGAAGTGTTAACGGAGTTCCATAATGGAGCCAACGGAGGACATCTTTGAGTGCCAAAGACCCTAGAAAGGCTAAAACAACGTTGCAGTGTATTGCAGCTAAAGGTCTAGTAAGGAGAAGTCAAGGTCAGATGCAACAGTACAACTTCGACGTCGCAGGCCCTTTTCCTGTCAGCAATGCCGGAAACCGATATGTTATGTCGGCAAGCAGTAGCGGATTGGATTGTGTATGCTTCGCTTGCTGTATTTGTATTTTCTTTCTTCTTTGTTTGTATATACAACAACAACAAAGACTGTAAATTTTGATGAATGATTCGAATCACTCGAATCATTTATAAGTATTTTTCTAAATTTATGAAACTGAATGAGTAGGCGTAAGAATCAAACATATTTCGAATGTTGCGAGTTTGATGTCAACGTTGTACTCATACTCATTGCAACCAGTACTTATAAATCAATGTTGTAGCGAGTACAAATTAATCGGAGTAGTTGAATTTCAATTCTATTGATTCACTCATACTATAAATTGCATGAGTACTTATGAGTAGCGGAAAAACGATTCATTGCTGATTTCTGATATATACATAAAAATGTGGTAAAAAATAATATTTTTTTGTTCCTGGTTCATAATGAAATGGATCAAAACTTTTAATAAACCGGCCGAGATGTCTTCACACAATTTTCTTTTTTGTAATTTCTACTTTTCATACGAAGTTTATTTTTAAAAGTTTTCCGATTTTAATGATTTTATGAAATAAAAACAAATATATTATTAAAAGTGAACAACACTGCTTGCAACAGCTGACAAAATTTTTGCAAGATCAAATATTTATTTGCTCGAAATAAGGAGAAAATATTTGACATGGGTGGTCACATTAGAGAAACAAACAAACAAATTTGTTTTCTCAAAATCATGTTTGCACCCCTAAAATATTTTATGGCCACAATAGAGGAAAGAAATAAGTAATGTTTTTTTCAAATATTTACTCAGTTTAACCGTAGCTTAAGAAGTATGAAGAAGTTTGCTACTATGAACGGAAAAATTTTAAAAAATATGAAAAAAATTGGAATTTTCAGGTTTGCCTCATCAAAATTCATAGCATATTAAGGCAAATAATAGATATGTGTATACTATTTTAAATGTCCATCTCTCCCCTTTCCAACAAGATTTTGGAAATCGTAAAGTAAAAAAACAGATTTCAAATAAAACAAGATTGGAGGGTTCCAGAAATATTAAAAATGTATTTTTGAGTTCTTCTCAACTAACTGAATAACGTGGAATATATAGTTACTCGGGTGTATTTCTTCTGTCACACCGTATTATTATAATTATTTAAAAAAATATATAATGCATCTAAAACGAATAAGAGAAGGAAGGCCGATGTGGAAAACCGTGTTTTCAACAAAGAATAGAAAACAAAATACTTTTTTAAAAACATTAACAATAAGGCTATTAGTCTTATCTGCCACGATAGTGTTGCAGTGTTAAAATAATATAATATTAAAAGACATTTCAATTCCAAACATAAAGAATACAGCACAGAATTAAATTCGGTAGCTCGATCGAAAGCAGCAGATAATTTAGCTCAGAATTCATCTTTGCAACAAAATATATTTACGCAGATGAGTAAGGAAGAAAAAGGTGCTACAAAAGCGAGTGAAGTGATTGTGAAAAATAAACCATATTCTAATGGTAAGTATATTGCAGCTGCTGATATTATCAGTCCAAGTATTGAAAATAAATTACAGAATGTGAGTTTATTTCGACCGACAAGAACATGTAGAATTGAATATATTAGTGATGATCTGTATATATATCTGTTGACAAAACTACAAATGATAACATGGTATTTAATAGCTCTCGATGAGAGATCTGAAGGATGCAGCTCAGTTATTAGTTTTTATAAGAGTATGTACCCCTGATTTTGATATAATCGAAGAATTTTTATCAATGGAATCTATGAAGGATCAAACAACTGGATAATAAACTCGTGAGTGTAACTACTGATGGAGAACCAAGTTTAACTGGCAAACAATCAGTAGTTCTGAAGAAAATGAAGGACAAAATAAGTGAGGAAAGTGATAAGGAACTAACTACAATTCACTGTATTTTTCATCAGCAGGTTTTATGTAAAAACGTGCTACAGGTTGAACATGTTACATCTCATATTGTTAAGTTAGTTAATTTTATTCGATCAATGGGTTTGAATCATAGACAATTTACTAGCTTTCTCTAAGTTTGGGAAAAGTTCTGCGTCAAATATGGGAATTGAAAAATGAAATGAATCTATTTTTAGAGATGAAAAACATATCCGATTTTCCAAAACTTAAAAATAATTAATATTATTGGAAGATTTTATTATTTGTTTATTTATTATAATTACATAGCACAACAAGATACGAATCCTATAAGTGACAGTGCTATGTTTGGAATATATAAAATTAATAATGAAACAAAACAAATTAAATAAAAAATATAAAATTAATATCAAGTTAACCCTTTCGTTACTGGGTTGTTAAAAAAATAAAATTTTATGGATTATGGCTATAATTGGAACTAACAACAACAATCAGTACTCGATTTAAGAAAAAATCTACCCTAAATGTGTTTTTTCCACTGTATCCATATGGATACATATTTCGGTTATGGTAAAGAAAAATGCTAGTATATTATACTTTTAGAAGTCGCCGTGGTCTAGTGGGTAATGTGTTGGCTTATTAGACGAAAGGCCCGTTTGACCCTTACATCCTTTGACTTTGCATCTTCCTTTGTCTATCTTATGTTCGGGCCAATGCTGATTTCCATCATATCGAACAGAAGTGTAGGGTGTAGTATTAAGTTTCTTGTCGGAGGGCGTTGGACTAATTGGAATATCCTCATTTAGGCATGACGTTGGGTGTCCTCATTTATGGGAATATGCCTGTTGCTTGGACCGAGCTAAAACCCCATTCGCAATAACATTACGAAAGCTCAATATTTTTCGGATTATTGTTTTTGTGATCCATTCGGTACTCTAACCACGAGTTGCATGCTGCTAAATCAATGAAGTGGTCAAAAATCTTAAGAGTCCACTTCCCAGATCTTATAGAAATTCTATATAAAGAAATATTGATATTGTACTCTGATACAATATTTGGTTGTGTTATTTCAAAGTTTTCTTTTTTTTTTTAAAGAAAATCGGGACACTTTATTTACGGGTTCACTGCCATGGATTGATGATAAGAGTTGCACAATTCCTCCATCAAGCCATTTGAGAAGAAAAATATTGTCTGCTCTTTCTACACGGTAGTCAAAACTTCACGACCTTCTTTTTTCAAATCTTTCTCTGATTTAAAATCAATTTTGCCGAATCTATTTCCTCTTATAGGACCTGTTGCCCAAATTCCTTTTTGACGTAAATGTAATACTAAATTCAGTGTAGTAAAATAATTATCAAAATATAGTTTATGGTTTTTTCTTCAGGAACAGTTTTCGCTAGGTGAATCACAATATCAGAGTAAAATCGCAACTTTGAACCAGATAATATTGTACATTTTCCCTGATATATCCCAAAATCGTAAACTATGACTTTTGAGCTGCAAAGACAAAATATCTTCATTCCCCATTTAATGAGTGTCTTCGGCATATACTGTTTTAGAGCGGTTCTACCTTTAAAAGGAACCATCATCTCATCTACACATAGATTTTCATCTTTTGGAATAGCGTACGATTTTTTTTAAACATATTTATAATAGACCGAATTTTGTAAAGTTTATCGCTTCCTGGTGGGTCTGTTGTGAACTTTAAATTATTTCGAAAAAAATGGAATCTTTGCCTGGACATGTTTTCTGGTACCGATTGCCCAATACATTTCCAAACACGGATAGTCAATAGTACCAATCATTAGTTTTAGAGTTATATATTTTAGAAGTTCTTCGGTAGTTAAATTTGTTTGTTGAAAATACCAGTTGTTGAAGAAAGTCTTCTGTGAGGTACTCCAAAAAATACTCTACAGCCAATTTTTTATTTTTCTTTGGGTTTTTTCCAACAAAATTGTTCAGCCGTTTTAAATGGAACCTGTGAAGTTTGAAAAATTGTTGAACTTTTTTGTACTGTTCCATAAACTCTATTACTCTCTATCATATCAATACCCCTATCGCCTTCATCATTATTATCTACATCAATATCTTGATTTCAAAGGGACCTTCTCTAGAAAGTTCCTCTAATAAAAAGCTATTATTGTTATCGAAAATATCATACAAATTGTTTATAACTTCCGATTCTTCCAAGTCAGAAACATCAGAATCAACAAAATTTGTTAAAATTTTTTAATTTCAGAGTCCTTTATTTTTCTTGACATTTTCTTAAATTCAGAGCTAAAAAAGAGCGTCTGTATCATAGCAGCATCAAACGTAAAATGACTGTATTTGTATTATGTGTATATAATTTATAACCACAACTTGCGTTTGTATCCATATGGATACATACAATGTTTTAAAAATCCAAATAGCTTTGTTTTTGTTTAAAACAAAAAACTATTAATGCAAAAAGTTAAAATAAAGATTTTTCTTCATGTTGAATGTGTTTTTTTTTTTTAATTATGGTCACATATTTATGATACTTGTAAAATAAAAAACCTTTTTTCCAAAAAAAAAAATTAATTAAATACGTTTTTTTTAAAATGTTTATTTTTCTCAATTTTATAAAAATTCAAAAAGTTTTTATTGAAAATGATTCATAAGATCTTAAAAAACAATAATAAGTCGATGTCTAAATCAATTCTTTGACCTGGATATTGTCAGATGCCTCCAAAGTTGAATGTATCCATATGGATACAATATAGCGAAAGGGTTAAAATATAAAGAAAAAATATAATATAAAGAAATTTAAAAAACTAACTATACTATAGAAGTAAATAAGAGAGTTGAAAATATTAAAAAATATTTCTATTTACAAAAATCAGTCTAAAAAACTGGTAATAAAAATATATCCGATATAAACCTATAAAACAAATCACAAATCGTAAAAAATTTTACTTATGAAAATAATTTAAATAACTCCTTTTTGTTTTGATTTCTCCCATAAAAAAGTTTCTCAAAAATCTGTCGCTCAGAGTCGACGTTAAACTGTAAGCCCCGCTACTCACGTATAAAATTAACGCACACGACATAAGTGGTGTGAGAAGCTAGGCCGTAATGCTTACTTAAGGGTTTGTCACTTAGCAATACCATCGCACCAGCGTCCGGCAACACTTTCTTGAAGTGAGATGAAGAAATCGTGATTAGTAATCTTTATTTTTTTTTGTTTTTTTAATCTTTTTCTTTTTTGAAATAAATAAATAATTTTGGAATATTGAAAATTTAAAGGAGTTTTGACAATATCAGAAGTGGGATAAAGAACAAAAACAGTACAGCTTTATGTGTGTGTTTTGCAAACCTTGGCGACGGTGGTTTGGTATAAAAAAAAACAGCAATACGCTTTTGTTGTTGGTGGACGTTTTAACGCACGCGCGAACAAGTGCATATACGAAGTGCCGCGGCAGCATTACGTATACATATATGTTGTTGTTGCAATAAATTACATTTTTGTACTAAACAGACACACACAACAGACGCTGTAAAATTTAAAACAAGAAAAACGTTTGAGTACAAACACACATAGTTGAGTGCATTATCATTTCAAGTGGAAAAGAAAAGACAACGATAATCGAAAGGAAATCTAAAGTTTTTTTTATCTTTTTTTGTGTTTCCATAATCATACGAATCTAAAGGCAACAGTTTTCGAATAAAATAACGGAAATACAATTTATGTACACAGAGAACGGTAATAGGTAAAATATGATTAGAATAAACAAGTTAAAAGTGCAAAAATTAGAAGACCTCTTGCGCGAAGGTGAATTACCCAGTTCGGGTCAGAAGGCTGAACTCGTACATCGGATAAGTGAAGCTGTAAAGAGCAACGAAATATTTCTTCCAACCGAAGGTCCTGCCTTGGAAGACTGTGAAGAGGAATCGGTTAAAGACAGTACGGAAATGTTACGGGCGCAAGTTAATTCGTTGGAGAAAATGATGAAGGACTTAATATCGATCGTGCAGACTCAGGTAATTAACTCAAATCGTGTCGCGAGTGTTGAAAATGAACATGCAAATATTCGAATAAATAATGAAAGAGACAGTCCATCAGTTAACGCATTCGAAAGTGTTCGTGATATCGCGTCTTTACTGCCAGAGTTTAACCCTTAAATTCAATTCAATTTATAATACAAATAGACATGCTGAAGGAGACATATAAATGGTCCGATAGCTTTCTCTTTTTTGTCGTGGAACAGAAGCTCGTCGGTTCCGCGAAATTGTGGGTTGATTCCCAGGACATTTTTGTTACGTAGCGACAATTTAAGGGAAGTATTTTGCGTGATTTCCCGCACCGCGAAAATAAGACAATTGAATATTCGTAATGGAAATAATAACAATAATTTCGAAACGGGTGCGCTAAAACCAGATGGAAAGCGAAATAGTGGCGACGTCGAATGTTATAATTGTTGCCGGAAGAGACATGTATCTATCAATTGCCCTGAGGCGCAACGTAAAACCAGGTGTATACAGTGTCAACGAACAAACCATAAAAGTGAACAGTGTCCAGGAAAATCATCACAAGAGCCTAGAGCGAACATTCACAAGATAATAATTGACAAACCGAATAGTAATTTCGTTAAATAAATTTGCGTAAAAGGTAGTGAAATAATGTCTTTCGTTGACAACGGAAGCCCTATAAGTTTAATTCGTTAAAGTTGTGCGGTGAACATGAGCAACGAGCGGGAGTGCTCTGGTTTCACGGGTGGGAAATATGAGTGCAAATTTAAGGTTGACACCGCACTTTACTTTGAAGGCTGTATTTTAAAGGCGGAACTATATATTGTTGAAGATGGCCTACTACCGGGGAAACATCTTATTCGGTCGTAATATCTTGCGCCGTGAGGGATACAAATTTATAATTGATGGCGATGAGTGCAGGTTGGAGAATGAAAATGAAATTAAGGTTGGCGATATGGTCGATCCGCAACATCTTAATGACCTGAGAACAATTATTCGACGAAAGCGTAAGTGGTTCGCTGAATAATATTTTAAGTGCGCCATTGCTAAGATGAAAATAGAGATTAAGACAAATGATCCGATAAATCTGAAAGCATACCGTATCCCTTTTGCGAAACGAGCTGTAGTTTCCAATATCGTAAACGACTTGAGAAAATGCCACCCGTTGTCCAGGGCAGACTTTGCGTCGATCACAGGCTTCTGAACAGCATTGCTGTGAAAATACCTTACCCAATGCCTGTGCTAGAAGAACAGTTTGCACAGCTAGCCGGAAACCATCAATTCGAAATTGAAGAATCTTCGAAACAATATACCGCATTTGTAACAACAGACGGTCATTTCGATTGTAATCGAATGCCGTTTGGATTGGTGAACGCCTCCGCAAATTTTCACAACGTTGGTGAAATCCTTTTGTATCTAGACGATATTCTCATCCCAAGCCTAACGGCTGAAAACTGCCCATACCGCTTGAAAAGTTTTTGCGAATTTTGTCGAGATATGGGTTTACCTTGAGGCTGGATGAATGTAAATTTATGCAACGTGAGATAACTTACCTTGGCCACGTTAGAGGCGGCGACGGAATACGACCTGGCGTAAATAAAATGGGGGCTATAAGGAATTTAAAGACCCCACTAACGTGACGGAAGTACGACGCTTTCTTGCGCTGACGGGTTTCTCCCGGAAATTTTCACCGCATTACTCTTTGATCTCGAAACCACCGACCACACTTATGCAAAAATCAGAGAGAAATAATTTTATTTGGGGGGACGAACGCATGGTACATTCGAGAATCTGAAAGACATGCTAACTAACCTCCCTCTTCTTACATTATATGGCGCTATAGAATTTTCAGCCCGTTATGCATTTCAGCTGCCATTGTACTAAAGAGGAGCAGCGTTATCACAGTTATGAGCTGGAGGTATTGGACGTGGTGGAATCTCTCGAGTATTTCCGGATCTATTTGTTGGGTAAATCTTTTCAACTCGTAACTGCATCGATTTTATATAGTGAAAAGAACAACAGTCCAATTTCACTTTTTCAAATATAGAAAGTTACTGATTTCATATTTATGTAATACAAATAATGACGTATTTTCTGAAGAAGTTGACCATGTTCTACCATCTAGAATTTCACAATGAGTTACAAAACTGTAATGGTAGACCAGTAAAAAGGATGCAGCCGTTCCATGGTATGCAGAAAGTATAAAAAATTATAATAGTGTAATCAAACTTGAGTAAAATATATATCCTTTTTTGTACATTACTCTATGTCTCTTATTCTGTGTGAAATAAATTTAATTTTTTATTGTTATTTTGAGCATTTTGCCGTTTGAATAGTAATAATTTTGAAAATAACATACATTTTCTCAAAAATAAAAAAAGTACATGTATTTTTATAGATTCACAACCGTGCCACGCCCACGATCAAACAAATTGAATCAAATTTTGCATATGTGTTGGTAATTTTTGTTTGACTTAGCGCAGCAACACATTAAATTTACGCCTCTAAATTTCATTTAACAAATTTCGTGAAGAAGAAAACATCATGTGGTTTTCATCGGAAAAAATTCTTTTATGGTTTTCTTTCTTTTTTTAGGTTTTCTCAAAGAACATATGATTTTTGGTGGGGAGATTCCTTTGTTTTTTTAGCGTCGAATTTTTTCTTTTAATATAGCAAATGATTATTTTATAGCCATTACCCTGGCACAGGCAATTAAAGGAAAAACAAAAAAAAAAAAGAAGAAACTGCAAAGCATCTTTGGATGAAAGAGAAATGAGAGTTCTCAATGAATGCATTGTTATAGAAACTTATGGAGGTATAAATAAGATTTTAAAATATAATATAAGGGCAATTAAAATCAATTATTAATGGACTTAATTTTTTCGGCTTATAATTTTGTTAAACAAAACAAAGTTTATAAAAATAAAATAAATAAACAGTATAATACATAAAATTCATAAATAAAAACAAAAAAATATCATGTTACTCATACGAAATCTAGAGAAAAATTTAATTTGAAATGATTGCCCGCACACACATCAATTTGCTTCAATTTTCTGCGGAACAGGCAGCGAAAATCAAAATATTTTTGAACATCTGAGGGCAGTTTTCTGTACATGTGAGTACAGTTTTACCATTTCAATCACATAAATGCCAATTTGATCATGGTCGGGGCACTTTATGCTCGGTATAGTGTAACAGATTATTATATATTTTTTTATTTTTCATTTATTAATTACAAAATACAATTGTTGTAACTAATTAAAAGAAGGGAATACTAGCCATCGATTCCGAAAAAAAATTAAATTATATAAGGCTTATATATTTAGTTCCAAAAATATTAATCTGGAAAGTGACAAATGCTGGACACTCATCTAAAATGTGGGTTACGGTTATATATCTATTGCATGTTGTGCAGAGCGGGGCAGATGTTTTATTTAGAAGATGTTGGCGAGAGTATTTACAGTGGCCTAATCTCAGACGAACAAAAGTTGCAGTAACATTTTTCTTGCAGGTTTTCGGGTTTGGTTTCCTACCAAGAGGGTTGACATTTTTGTAGGAGTGGAGATAATTCGACCATTGCTATCGTGAAGATTATTTAAAAATTATGAAATAACATTGCGTATATCCTTATTTTCCCATGTGGAATATTTAAAAAGAGACCGGTTTGTAGCATCAGCATCTGTAAGTTTGTTTCCAAGGATACCTATTTGCGATGGGACCCATAAAAGATTGATTGCGTTTTAACTTTTTATTAAATAGTTTCTGATCTCGTTAATTAACTGTGAGTCATAATTAGTATTCCAAATAACTTGTATAGAGAAGAGGCTGTCAGTGCATATAATAAATTTTGATTTTTGGTATAAGGCATATTTAACAGCCTTCAATATAACTAAAGCTTCAGTATTAAAATTAGAACAATAGTTGTTAAGGTGTCCGGTTTCATTAATGTCGCCGTTTTGATGATTAGCTGCGAAAGTAGTAGAGGCAGATGATTTAGAGCTATCCGTGAATAAGAAGTTCCAGTTGTTTTAATAGAAATGGTCGACTAGGCTACTAAATGTTTGTTTATAAATCGTGGGTGCGGTGTAAGCTTTCGTAATATTAATAATAGATCTTGTTTCGGGGGGTGCAGGGTAATAATAAAATAAAATATTAGGCGAGAAAACGGGGAATGAAATACAAAATTATTAGTCTAAATAATCAATTATTATTTATTTGTACACTAAACGTACCTTCGGGTTGGGGGGTGGATCGTGTAATAATCTCTTTTAGATTCATATTTATAACAATTCACAATTAACAAACATGGTTGTAAAAGAACTTAAAACTAAACTTAACATTAGGGTGGCCAGCGTGAACATCCCGCCCCCCTTGCAACATTGCAACAAGCGGACCGAGACGTCACCTGGCCAGAGATCAATAAGTTTACAATTCAGGGTGATTCATAGTAGGTTGTAAGTTCAAATAAAAAAGTAGAAAATTAAAAGGTAGATGAAAGCAATTGAGAAGGAAATATAATATTATAATAAAGAGAAAAAAAAAGAATTTGTTTAGAAGCAGCCACGATGTAAGGAGGTTGATCTGCACACGCGCACGTTTTCTTAAGAGCCTGGTTGTGGGTTGTGCTCTTCTTTGGCTGGAGACAACAGCAATCACTTCAAGGTTGTCGTTATCAGGGCGTTCGACAGATAGCCCACGGGGTATTACACTATCTGAAATTAAACGACAAACACGCAACAGGGAGAAAACAAGAGACCGAATTAGTTTTACTCTTAGTAAGGGTTAGAAAGCCGCATGGGCTTCACACTTGGCCGTATTAGAACGCCATTGGGAGTTCGAATTCCGGCCACTCACACTCCGAATTAGGGACAAAATAAACCTGTTCGATTCAATTAAAGTTCCGGGTTAATTGTCATATCAAATGAAAAAACCACATCACTTCGATAGTTTTTTGGTGTGTAAGAGGCCATCATAGGGAGATTCCATTTGTCAGTGCCTACCTGGTCCACGATAAACGATACTCGATTTGCCGCAAAAGTTGGCCAATGGCACGGGGGTTTTTGAAACCAGGACAGAACGACAGTCGTAACTGTCCCACAAAGGTTAGATCCAGCTTCTTGCGAAGTGAAAATACCATTTTTTGCCAATAGAGTTGCAACGCAGAGCTCTCAACGGGGTAAAGTTTACACTTATACAGGCACAACTTTTGCTTTGGCAGCGAGCAAGTGGGTGATAAATTCACCAGACGGGGTTAGGACTCTACTATACAGAATGGCATTTGCTTTCTCAGAAGCATCACAAAATGCATGAAATATTTCACGCTGAGAGTTAAAATTAACCCAACGGGGGATGTTAATCCTGTCGATGTACGAATAATCATCGACAAACTTTAGCCATCTGTTCAACGTCATGGGTTCCAAACAGTCGCCACAATCTGTTCTGCTTTTACAACTTTGTCGCATAACAATCTTAGCAACTATGATTTTAGGTGCCACTCACCCAACGGGGTCAAACAGCTTTGGCTATTTGAAAAAAGACAGAAAGTTTTGTGACTACAGGGAGATAGGGCGTTGGAGCTGGCTTGAAGCAAAATGTATCAATGCTCGCATTCCAACGTAAACCCAGAGTTTAAGCGGTGCTGGCGTCTGACAATTTCAAAAATTCGGAATCTAGTGGGTATTCGGGTAGCACAAGAGAAAAGATGAGTGATGGGAATTAAAACGACATGAGGAGGAGAATAAAATAGTCATGATCGGCGAGAGGTCTAGGGAAAGATATTCACCAATTACTTCCTCGTATGAGGTTTCAATCTCGGGGCTCTGGAGCAATCAGATCTCTTACATTGAGCAAACGCACCTTTACGAGATCCACCAAGACTCAAGTCTGTAGGGATTTTAGACTTTAAGGGTAACAAATTTAACTGACTTGTTTTGCCAGTTACAATCCAACCGAACACGGTTCGTTGGGCGATCAAAGGATTTTTGGAGTCTTTTCGAAATCCGGAAAGCATTATCTGGGGGTATACATCTCCACCCAATAGCAAATCCATATGCGCATATTTAAAATCTGTTAACGGGAGATCGGGTGCATCAAAATCAGCATACTTCGCTAACGAGCATGTGGGTAATTGACCAGTGAGCTTTTCGACAACATATGCCACTGTGGTCAATTTAAACGATGGATCAATTGGAGACCGTAATGAAACATTACAAACTTTTGTTGAGTTTGCTACCACTTTGCCATTAAGGCCCACAATAGTGGCTGCAGGTGCCGAATAGGTTGGAAGATCTAGCTTCCGTTGTAACTTTCGAGAGATGAAAGTAGCTTGAGATGCTGGGTCAATCAGAGCTCTCGCTGAAAATATGGCATTATTCAACTTTATATTAACGTTGGCAGTTCCTAACAGCACTGTTGAAGATGGGGTGGACTGTATTCGAGTAGCGAAATTTTGAAAAGGTCGAGAAGCAGCGGATGGGGCATTATCCACTTCATTTCGCTTTTGTACAGGAGAAGTCCGAGGGAATTCCAAGGAACTGTCTGGGTTAAAAGGGTTAGCTCCAGTCTTTAGTTCCTCCCGGGGGGGAGATTCGATACGATGAAGTAGCGAATGATGTTTTTGTTTGCAAATATAGCAAACATTTGAGCTCTGGCATCTTTTGAACTCATGCGAGGCAGCCAAACAATTCGTGCAGCATTTATGCCTTCTAACGGTCGCCAAACGATCACAAACCGTCATTCTTAAAAAGTCCGAACACAAACGAATGGGGTGATTTTCACTGCAAACTGGACATTTGCTTTTAGGTAAGTTAGGGGCCACAGTCGTCCCAAAAGTTCGAGAGTTAACAGAACTGCTTTGGCTATTAACCCGTGCAGTACCTTGGGAGAAATTGTGGCTGCCGATAATATCCGACACTGATTCGAGTGTTCGGTATCTGGCAGTCAGAAACTCATCCATCTTGCTCCATTTAGGTAAGTCTGAGCAAGGCCCTTGAGATTGCTCCCAAAGACCAAGAGTGTGTTCGGGAAGTCTAGTAGAGCAAATATAAACAAAGATGATATCCCAATTTTGAGTCTCTATGCCCAGCAACGACAAATTCGTTATACAATCATTAATTGTTCGTTGCAAACTTTTAATGGAAGGGCCAGATTCTTTGGATATCGAAGGGAGGTTAAAAAGAGTTTTCAATTGAGAATTCACTAAAACGCGTTTATTCTCATACCGATCTACAAGGTTCTGCCACGCCATGTCGAAACCATCATTCGTCATGGGGCAGGTTCGAATAATGTCCCTCGCCTCTCCTTCTGTCTTTTGCAAAAGGTAATACATCCTTTGGATGTTACTAATATGGGGATTGGTCCCATAAATGGCCGAAAACATGTCCCTAAACGTTGGCCAAGATGCGTAGTCACCAGCAAAGGTTGGGGTGTCACAGGGGGGAAGATGTATTGGAATACTATTTGTAGGGGGGTTCGAAGCCTTGCTCTTAAAGCTATCTGTCAACCCATCAATGACCGAGATGCATTGAAAATATATCGTATATCCCGACATATACTTGGCCTTCAAGTCCTTAGAAGATACCTTGGTATCCTCGGCACTGTCCAATAAGTCCTCGTAAGTGTCACGGAACGCTTCCCACAAACGGGTTAGTTCCTGTCGATGGACACTCAGAGTATGAACAGAATGTTCTTGCTTAGGGATAGCCTGAATGAAACTCTCAAAATCGGATAAGCGATTAAAGTTCCTCGTTAGGTTTCTTAATGCGGCCATTTTACTACAACTGGAATCAAGAAAAGGTGATAAAAAACTCAAAATATAAGGAGAACGAAAAAATAAGGATGTTCACGAAAGGGGGCTACTATATGCAAAATTCCGAATAGTAGCAAACGAGAAAATTTGAAAACGCGAGAAAAAAAGCCGAAAATTTCAAAAAAAAAAAAATACGAATAAAATCCCAAAAATAAGAAAAGGGAAATATTTAGAACGACTAGTTCAGTACGAAATTAAACCGAGAAATGGAGAAAAAATAATACGTTCGAATACCGATATACAAGGGAAAATTATCGAATCGCCAAAATAAAAAATATTAAAATCGCGATTAAAATGGTTATTTAAAATATTAACAATCAAATCTTCCCTTTGAAATATATATATAAAATATAATAAGGATATGTATAGGAAATAAACAATATATGTGTATATATTTTCCTTTAATTAAATAAAAAGAAAAGAAATGTCTCAAAACAAACAAAAATATAAAATAATGTAATCGCAATGTAATAGGTGCAAGAATATAAGATATTTGAAACAGCGGCCACCTTATTCTGTGACAACCTTCCAGCTGTTTATAAAGCAAGTACACAAAAACAACACGTAAGATCAACGCACTCTGTGTTGTTAGTGTATTTTTTCCGTTTGTTTTTATTTTCTTGCTCTTTATTATCCTTATATTCTTACACTTCACTGAGACACTTCACTAAACTTTATTTTTTCTTTTGTTTTTTTGCTTATTTTCACACTAATATTTCACGGCAAAATTGATGTGTGTTTTTACATACCTTTTAAACAATAAAAATTAATTAGGGGATAGAAATTTACCGAACAAATCCAAAACGGAGAAAAGGCTGTAGTTTCCAGCAACAAATATGCAATGGAGCGAACTTCGAGTAAATCTGCAAGGAGATTCTCGTCGAATATTTTATTTTATTTTTTAGGGGATGATTATCCGGCTCGAGTGGACCAAATGTTTCGGGGGGTGCAGGGTAATAATAAAATAAAATATTAGGCGAGAAAACGGGGAATGAAATACAAAATTATTAGTCTAAATAATCAATTATTATTTATTTGTACACTAAACGTACCTTCGGGTTGGGGGGTGGATCGTGTAATAATCTCTTTTAGATTCATATTTATAACAATTCACAATTAACAAACATGGTTGTAAAAGAACTTAAAACTAAACTTAACATTAGGGTGGCCAGCGTGAACAGATCTTATAAAAGAAGATTCTTTCAACAGCCAAGGTGGTTCAGACTGTTGTTTAGAGTATATAGGGTTAATTTGTAAATCCAGGTTTTGTGATCATTTCCAACAACTACAAATAATTGTTTCTATTCTGTTGCTTCTCTTATATTTGCAAACTTTTAGTACCTCTCAATATAAAACTTTATTTTTACTGATGAGAAGCTTTGGAGGAACAAGTTTGTAGGTTAAAGAAACAGTGCGGTCCTCAATGGACTGTCGAGATATGAATGTTGCAATTCTTGGAGGTCAGGAACTTTATTATATTCAATCTGGTGTTGAGGCTTTTCATGAGTTCTAAGCAATGTTCTTTAAAAGTGAAACTCTTGTCGAAGATGATACCAAGAATGCGTAGGTAGTTAACACGTTTAATTTTTATATTCGATGCCAAATAAGCTCCAGTTCCTTTTATTGCAGATATGTAACAAACTGCATTTATCAAAAGAGAGTTTGGCACCTGATGTGAGACTCCAATTATCAATATCCCTCAGAATGTTTGTGAAGGCATCTTTAACTTTATTTTAGTGAAAATAAATGCGTCATCTGCATAGATAGAATGTTCTATCTGTCTATAAGAGGATATAATTTTGCTGAGCTGGTTAAAGGCAATTATAAAAAGCACCACAGATAAAGGAGAACCTTGAGGTATTGTAAAGGCCAAAAGCTTTTGACTGTTGACCGCCCACTCTAACTCTGAATTTACGATTAGTAATAAAATTCTTGATAATTAAATACATTTTTTTTGCCAATGTTCTATTCTAATAGTTGGTTAAGTATTACATGGATGCCAACACGGTCAAAAACCTTTTCAAAATCGGTGGATAGAATGTTAACATGGTTTTTGCTTGATAAAGATCTTGAAATAAAATGCTGGAGGTATATAAAAACATCGTCCGTAACTTGCTTTTTCATGAAAGCTACTGGATTAATGGAAAAACCACATTAATTTTCTAGATATGATTTTTTCCAATGTTTTACTAATACCAGGTAATACGGATATGGGTCGATAGCCAGTGAGAGCTGTATGATCCTTTTTGGCTTAGGGATCGGAATTACGTTGGATCAAAAGATGTTGTTGTAGATAGTGAGGAGCTGAATTTTTGAGCATTTCGGTAGGTTTTTAACATCGGATACGATATGCGATTATCACAAGGAGATTTGCCTTTTGCTAGACGTAATGCGTCTTCAAGTTCAATGAAATTAATTGAAAGTTCGATTTTGTTAGCATTTGAGTTGGAAAAGTTTGGATTGTAAGTAAGATTACAAATATCTGATTTATGCTTATGAAACTCCGGTGAAAAATTGGAGTCTTCTGACAGTATAGACCAGTTTTTAGCAAAACAATTGGCAATATCAGCTGGAGAAGAAAGCATATTTGATCCCGATATTTGATAGACTGTTTACTTAAACCACTGGTAAGAAACTTTATATCATTCCAAATACGTTTAGGCGAAGAAGAAGGATTAATGTTGGATATAAATTTTTGCATGCAAGCAGCTGAGTTTTATGGCCCTTTTACTTTATACTTTAATATAGAGTATTAGGTTATTATTATTTCTGTTCCTTTTAAAAATATAGAATTGATTTTGTTTGAGATTTCTTAATAATTCTAACTCCCGATTCTACCACGATGTGCTGTACCTTTGTTATTAGTTTGGGGAACGCTAACATAAGCTGCTGCTTTGATAGCTTTAGTGATTAAAGCTGCTTGATGATTAACATTCATAAATTTATTGATTTTCGGTATGTTTTCTTTACAATAACTTTGATATAAAAACCAGTTCGCAGATTCACTTTTATATTTTAGCTTCCTAGCATAAGAAGGAATGTTAAAATTTTTTGCTATTTTAACAATGATAGAAGAGTGTTGACTTTCATGTAAATCATCAAGAGTATCCCAAGAACAGAAGGTGGCAATCTGTGGCGATCTGATATCGACATGTGTAAATGTGTTGTGAGTAGATAGATGCGTAGGTTTGCCATTATTAAGAATTACGAGATTTTCACTTAAAATAAAATTTTCCAAAATTTTACCACTTGAGTTAGTGACTCTTGAACCCCAGAGTGTACTCCAAGAGTTAAGGTCACCAGTAATAAGCTGGAGGGAATTAATTTTGTTTAAGGCATGTTTCAAAATATTTGCAGAGATGGGTTGATATGGTGGAATATAGGTGTCAACAAAATTAAATTTTAAACCGATATCTATTTCGATTGTAATGGAAGCTATATATGGATCTGTGTATAGTAATTTATGGGGTATTGATTTTTTATTAGAATTGCAATACCTTGTTTAGCAGAATTGTTACTGGCCAAATTATGAAAAAAACCATTGTATTGTTTAGGGTATATTAATATTATTGGTAATGGTGGATGGTATATGTGTTTCTTGGATATATATAATGTCCGGGTAATGGTCTTTGATTGTTAGTTGTAGTTCGTGATAATTATTAATTAGACCGTTAATATTCTATTAAAGAATTTTAAAAATCATTTCAATAGTAGAGGACTAATTATTCGTCGTCTAGAGACATTGTTTCTTTTAGTTCTCTTTGTTCAATATAAGAATTGTTGATTGCTGTTGTTGTCTTCACCGAATGCAATACTGTAGTGTACTCTTTTCTGTTGACCTTGATTTTACGAGTGCACTGAAATGTGTATTTCTCATTTATTCAATGTATACAATGCTGTGTTGTAAGAGCATATTTTATTACTGAAGCTACATTTTCAGTATTGCCATACGAATATCAGTAGTGTAAAAAAAGTAGTAGTTTAAAAAGTTTTTCCCAAGGAATAAAAAGTTTAAATGGCAATGCTGGCGAGCAAACAAAGAGCAAAACATTAGGACCTTTCTTATCCATTGTTGTGAGTATGTTACGATTTTACGTGCGCGGGTGATTTAAATGTAATAATTTAAAAACTATTTTGCAGTGGCAAAACAAAAAAAATATTATGGAAAATGAAAATAAAATTGCGTAAAAAAACAAAAACATCCCTTGCTTTCGCCATAAACTCAAAAAAAATTTTCCCCAGAAATAATAATTTTAAAAAAGTTACTGGCAATGCTGGCGTCATTCAAATATTGATGAACAATTTCTTAATCAAATATAAGAAAAATAGTCTGTTTTGTATGAATTCTTTTTGGTTTTATTATTTTTATTACTTTTTTATAAGTCTGTTTTTTTTTGTTTGTTAGCCAATCACGCCTGGACCGCTATTCTTGAAATTTGGGACATAGATCGGGCTTTTGTCGGTGCAGGCTATAAATCTTTTCAAAATTTTGACCAAAAGGAAAGAAAAAATGGTACAAATGGGGAAAAAATGGTAATAGGTATTTTTTTACAATTTAGCATGGTTAAGTTTCCTAAATAGCTATTGGAGGTATTCCGTTTCTAAAGTTGAACCAAAAGGGGTCCAAAAAGACGGAAAGGGGCCGAAATCGGGCAAATTGAGTGCAGGTTATACTAATCCTAATATATATTATAAATCTTTCTGTAAGTCTGTTTTTTTGTTTGTTAAGAGGGATGGAATGCATGCAAACAAGGCAAAGTTTCTGACTGTGGCCAACATAGAGACCACCAGGGCAATCCTTGTCTTGCTGTATTTAAGTTGACAGGCAGCCACTTCGTGGTCCCTCCTGGATGGCATTCTAGCACCAGCTAGATGTTTACTAATGCGTGCAGTGAGGTCCAATCCCCTGGACGTTAAATTCGGGTCGTGCGTAGAGCTTGGGACCCACCACATAAAAATTCTATCCAATCAAAACCAAAACAATAGCCTCTATAAAGATCCCTTCTTAAGTTGACGAAAACGGCAAACGTTTCAAGGACAACGATTCAATAATAGGCACATGGAACGTCCGCAAGTTTTATAGGGCAGGCGCTCGATCAATATCCAACCAGATCGATCATATTGTGATTGACGGAAGGCATGTATCCAGTGTACTGGATGTGCGCATATTTAGAGGTCCTAACATCGACTCGGACCACCACCTTGTCTCAGCGAAGTTCCGAGTGCGCATTTGCGACTCGATGACTGCGCGCTCTAGTGGACTGCGAAAGCTAGACGTAAAAAATCTGCGGTCAAAGGACAGCTGAGGCGTTCTCCGCTCAACTCTCTGATAAGCTCCGTCGTTCCCCATTCAATCTCAGCGACATTAGCGGATTGTGGGCCAACATCTCCCACTCCTTGCGCAATACTGCGGAAACAGTCCTTGATTTCGAGCATCCACTCCAACGAAATCAATGGTACGATGAGGAGAGTCGCGAGGCAGCTGCAGCGAAATACGCCGCATACAGAAAGTCGGTCGCTACGCGAGCCATTGTCGAAAATTACAGAGAGAGGAGAAGGGATGAGAGCCGCCTTTTCAGGCGCAAGAAGAGGGAGCAGGAAAGGCGTGAGCGTGAAGAAGTCGAGATGTACAGATGTAGGAATGACACTCGAAAATTCTATCAAAAGGTTAAGCGTCTGACCGAGGAGTACAAGCCCGGAGCGTCTTCCAGCAAGGATGAGAATGGAAACCTGGTTGCAGATCCGCAAGGGGTGCTGAGGTTGTGGAGGAAACACTTCTCTACTCTGCTGCAAGGCGATGACAACGTCAATACCGCCTCTAGAGATGATGTTCCAAAACCAATCGATGATAACGACGTGGAGATCCCGCCGCATAGACATGAAGAGGTTAAAGTCGCGATTATGCGACTTAAAAAAATCAAAGCGGCAGATCCTGATGGCCTCCCCGCTGAATTGTTTAAGACCGGATGTAATGAGTTGGTAGGGCGCATGCACCAGCTCATCTACAAAATATGGCTAGAGGAACCTCAGTGTCCTCTGTCCTGTCCTGAAAAAAGGAGACTCTACAATATGCGCCAACTACAGGGGTATAAGCCTTCTCCCTATCGCATATAAGGTTCTTACAGGTGTATTGTGTGAACGACTGAAGCCACTCGTGAAAATACTGATTGGACCTTATCAGTGCGACTTCAGACCTGGCAAGTCCACCATCGACCAGATCTTCACACTACGCCAAGTCCTGGAAAAGACCCACGAAAATCAAGTCGACACAAACCATCTTTTCGTCGACTATAAGGCTGCTTTCTATAGCCCCATAAGGGATCGTGTTTTTGCCGCAATGTCTGAGCTCGGTATACCTGCGAAGCTGACAATGCTATGCAAAATGACGTTGAGTAATTCCTGCAATTCCTGGACCCCTCCGAACCTTTTAATACCGTGCGAGGTTTCAAACAGGGTGATCCCTTATCATGTGACCTCTTCAACTTCGTCATGGAGAGTGTTCTGCGAAAGGCGGGAGTGCATCGCAATGGCACTATTTTTCAAAAAAGTATCCAGTTGCTTGCGTACGCTGACGACATCGACATCATAGGGCGTACCAAACGAGATGTCATTGCTGCCTTTAGTGCTATTGAACGGGAGTATAAGAAGATGGGTCTGGTAGTAAATGAGGGCAAAACGAAGTATATGTTATCGACAAATAAAGCCGTGCGACATATTAATTCTCAAATTACGGCCGATAACTACACTTTTGATTCAGTCAAGGAATTCATTTACCTTGGCTCCGATGTTACCACCGAAAATGATGTCAGTCTGGAGATCAAGCGGAGGTGCTATTATGGTCTTAATAGGCAATTGAGTAGCAGAGACCTCTCGTAAGATGAAACTAATACTCTACAAGACGCTCATCCTACCCGTGCTTCTTTATTACGCAGAAGCATGGACCCTATTAAGAACTGATGCAGCTGCCTTGAGAGTATTCGAGAGAAGAGTCCTACGTAAGATCTTCGGTCCAGTGCGAGTTGACGATGATTTTCGCATCCGATTCAACAGTGAGCTGTATGAGCTCCTCAATGACATGGACGTTGTACAGCGTATTAATATCCAGCGGCTGCGCTGGTTCGGTCATGTCGTTCGAATGGAGGAGGATGCTCCGGCGAGACGAGTATTTGCTGCGGAAGTCTGCGAAAAAGGCGACCTTGTATCCATTGGAAGGACCAAATCGAGGAAGCCCGCGTAGGCGCGCAAGAAGCAGAGGCGCCTGGAAGGATGTGTTGCGGTAGGCCGAAATCCGTTAATCGGGTTGTTATGGCCAATTAAGTAAGTAAGTTGTTAGCCAATCACACCTGCACGTCTAGACCGATTTTCTTGAAATTTGGGATATAGATAGAGTTTTTGTTGGTGCAGGTTAGAGGCTATAAATCTTTTCAAAATTTTGACCAAAATGGGAGAAAAAATTGGACAAATGAGGAAAAAATGGTAATAGGTATTTTTTTACGATTTAGCTTGGTTAAGTTTCCCAAATAGCTATTGGAGGTGTTCCGTTTCTAAAGTTGAATCCAAAAAGGGGGAAAGGGGCAAAAAACGGGCAAATTAAGTACATACCCAATCACGCCTGAACGCTTGAACCGATTTTCTTAAAATTGAGGATATTGATCGGACTTTTGTCGGTGCAGGTTATAGGTTATAAATCTTTAAAAAATTTTAACGAAAGGGGAAAAAATGGGGCAACGGGAGAAAAAAGGGCAAAAATTAGTACTTAATGCATAAATACTGTATTTTAGTTGTTTTAAAGGTATTTTTTTACGATTTAGCTTGGTTAAGTCTCCCAAATAGCTATTGGACGTGTCCCGTTTATAAAGTTGGACCAAAAGGGTCCAAAAAGAGGGAAAGGGGGATAACGGGAAAATTCCATGCATTTATATTTAGGACTTAGACTATTCAAGAAAATGGGTTGTTTAATAAACCGGTTTCCGAATAATTTGAAAAATTTAGTTTTTTAAGAAGCCGGTTTCGAAATTTTTCGGATTTTTGTTTATTATTATTTTTATAACCCGCGCAACGCCGGATACAATCTGCTAGTACTACTATATTTTTGAAAAATGAAAATAAAATTGCGTTAAAAAACAAAAAATAAAAAAAATTTCTCCAGAAATAATAAGTTTAAAAAAGTTACTGGCAACGCTGGCGTCGACGAAGATGTTCTGTTGCCGAGAGCAAAAAAGAAATGCACGTTGTGACTCTATGAAAGTACAAAATTTTTGTTGCACGTTTCACACAACTCTCTTTTATACTGTTGTACAATGGTTTACGAGCGCAGTTGTTTTTTTTTGCCCTATCTTTGCTTCACACTTATTTATATTTGCAGATATAATCAATATTCGGTCTTGAGAAAAATGCAATAGTGTGCAATTTTATATGTCTTGCACACACCTTTAGTAGTTACTCGGGTGTGTTTAATTTTTTTACTTTGTCGCTTAGTGCAATTAGCTTTATTATGCTACTTCAAAGAAAAAAAGAATAAAGCTTAATAAAAGACATTAGCGAATGTGAATGTCACGAAAAAAACCAATCATCAAAACTAAATCTTACGTACGTTAAGAGAAGCGTCGTGGCTTTGCTTTGGTAAAAACTGGGATTGACTTATAGTGTATTAATTTTTTTATTACTTATAATATAGTTAAAAATTATATTTTACTTATTACGAACATTCGAATCCACTAAATGAATAATGTGCTCCACTCGCCAGCTTCACATAAAATTTACGATTTATTCATGTAGAGCATTGCTTTTATCAGCAAACAATAAAAAACTAACGACGAACATTGACAGATTATTAAATAAATTAACTGTTAATTTAGTTCGTTTGTCTCCAATTTTTTTATTTTTACTTGAGATACTATATTTTGAAATTATAAAATAGAGTGTAATTTGTGAATCAAACAATCGTTACTGCAAATAACAAAATCGTTACTCTTGTCGACAGGGTATGAATAAGCTATTAAATTTAATACTATATTGTTAATTAGAAATCTACACGTCTGATATATAGATTTTTCATTTTTATCAGCTGTAGTGTGCTCTTTCATTACACACTGCTGTACTCACAACATACTGCAGACATAAACAAAATCGATCAAGCCGCACTTGAATGAAATATGACGAATATTCAAAGGGATCATATTGGTAATTGAGTGACATTGATAAAGTCACTCAATTCCCCAATTCAGAGACTAGATGATTGGTCAATTCTTCAAGTTGCGACTATCGAAATTAGAGTAGGAACATGTATGGAATAGGATTAAGTGAAATAGAATGTAAATTAGAATAATATAGCAAATAAGTAAATTTTGGTATAAAAAGAGCCCCTTGGCCAGAAATAAATCAGATTCTAATGAAAACTCAAATCGGCAACAACTTTGCCTTGAATTTTATTATTAGATCTCCTTTTGCCCTTACCAACGTAAGATCGGCAATTGCAATAGCGTAACCAACGGCAAACTCTGCCGGTTACAAAAACACTTCTTTTTTCTTATACATATAATGTATACAAAGCTTTTTCCCACCACATGGCGATCCTGCTATCTTGATCCTGCTATCTCGATCCTGCCCTTTCCTGCGATTTCGATCCTGCGATTTCGATCCTGCGATCTCGATCCTGCTATCTCTATCCTGCCCTGTCCTGCCATTTTGATCCTGCTATCTCGATCCTGCCTTATCCTGCAATTTTGATCCTGCCAACTTAAAAATATTTCTTAGATAGAGGAATATAAGAGAATAGTAAAGGACGAGAAATACCCAATTCCATGCGAGAGAGCTCAAGAAATCTGGAAGGAAATTGATAATATTAAGAAGGAAATAAGCAATGGGAATTCCTCAAAGCAAAGAGCCAATAATAGAGGAAAACATAATAAATAATAATAGCCAGTTAGAAATTAAAAAAGAAATTGATTTAAAATTAATTATATTAATAATTGGAATTATAATATTCATAATATACAGAATAAACAAATACTTTAAAAATTATATTCGGAAAAGGGTGGATAATAGTTATAATAACCCTGTTAATAATAATGCTATAACAGAGGTATAAATATAAAAAAAAAAATAATAATAAATAAAATAAAACTTTTATATAAGTATATGTAATAGTATATAATAATAAAATAATAAAAATAAAATGTAAGGTAAATATTCTATATGGAGGAATTCGTGAAAAGATTAAAAGATATTTGGGCAAATTTAAAGAAAAGTCCCAATAGAAAATATACAAAAAAGACCATAAAAGAAAAATTAGAGAATATAGAACATATAAAAAAGATTTTCAGACAGCATTAGAAATAAACGGTGACACTGAAAATACAGTTGCCTTGAAAATAGAATTTAGTAATTTATATAAAGCAATAATAGAATTTTTAAACAAGGCTCAAATGCAAGAAGATAACGAATCCATTATGGCAGCATTTAGTTTGGAAACAACTTCCAAAACTCTTCCATTATTCTCAGGAAATTTCAACGAATTGGAATGTTTCATGGGGACAGGTGACCTCATATATAAGACATTATCAGAATCAGCTAAAAAAGATTTCCTTCAATACGTTTTCCATGCTAAACTAACCTCAAATGTTAGAACAGCTATTAGTGTTATTGCTGTACCTGAGACTTTTGACGCATTGAAGACGGCATTAAAGCAAAGATACAAAAGTAACAAGACAATCCCACAACTACAAGACAAGTTAAACAATTTATACCAAAGAAATTTAACAGTAAACAATTTCAGGGACAAATTAACTGATATAATAGATAACCTTAATAAACTAGGAATTGAAGAGTTAGGAAATAATGCTACAGAACCGGAGAAAAATGTCATAATTAAACTGAATGATAAATTAGCCCTTGAATCATTTAAACGAGGCATAAATGACAATATGAAAACGGCAATTTTTGCTGCTCGTCCCAAAAATCTTCAAGAAGCAACAGAACTTGCTCTTGAACTAGAAAATGAACAAAAAGCAAACCCAAGCTCCATTATGCATTTCAATAGAAACTGTAGGCACACCAATAATCTCAGACCAAATAGTCTAATAACAGCAATTATAGGTCTATTGGTAATAATAATTACAGACCATTTAACAACAATTACAGACAGAATAACAACAATTTCAGACAAAACAATAATTTCAGGAGAAGTAACAATAACACTGCAAACAATAGTTTTAGGTCAAATAACAACAGCAACACAAATGTTAGGAACACCAATTTCAACAACAGAAATAACAGTTATATAAATAGGAATAACAATAACAGAGACAGAAGATATATGCGTACAATAAACAACACGGGAAACATAGAAGGCTCGGAGTACAAGAATACTCCGGAAAGCCAAAATTAAAGATTTTTAAACTAACTGAAAATAATATAAATTTCATTACTGCTACATACAAAAATAAAAAATTAACATTTCTTGTCGACACAGGTGCCGACATATCACTGTGCCGTATGAACAAATATTTCGAAAACGAAGCATATTATCCAGAAGAAAGACGTAAACTAACAGGTATCACAAATCAGGAAGTTATTTCAATAGGAACTATTGACCTTAATCTGAATTTAACAAACATTGAATGTAAACATACATTTCAACTGGTAGATACAGATTTTCCAATTGAAACAGATGGTATTATTGGTCGAGACTTTTTAAAGAAATATTTTTGTAAAATAGACTATGAAACATTTACATTAACTTTGTTTGTAAACAATACAACAATAATTTTGCCTATGCAAGCAAAAGCATACAATGAATTAACAATAACAATACCACCAAGAACAGAAATTATACAACCAGTAAAATTAAAAATAAATGAGGATAGCGTCATATTTAATAATGAATTAGAAGACGGAATTTTCTTAAGTAATTCGATAGCACCCAAGAACGGAATGACACATATAAAAATTTTAAATACAACGAACTCTACTGTAACTTTGAAAGGCATTCAACTTCAAACTGACCCACTTAAAAATTATAATATATTAAATTACAATACTGTAAACAATGAGGAACGTTTTAACAAATTAATAGATATACTTAACATAAACAATAGTGATGAACACGCAAAAACTGAATTAATAAACATTTTCAAAAAATATCAAAATGTATTTCATCTGGATGATGAAAAACTAACAGTAAATAAATTTTCATAAATGATTAGAATCAGATTAGATTTGTGTGACTATGATTTTTCAATAGTATATAAAAAGGGCAAGATGAATACAAATGCAGACGCACTTTCCAGAATAGAAATTAACTAAGACGTACTTAAACAAATGATACCACAGGAATACGACGAAAAGCAAAAAAAAAAAATTTATAACAACAAGAGGCATGAAAAATAAAGAACATGAGGCAAAGAAAGAAATAGATAAGAGAAAATATATTAATAATGAAGAACACGAATTGAATAATGTAGAAGATATTAATGAATTAGAAAATACACGTGTAGAAAAAGATAAACTGGAGAAATGCACATCTCAGAAGCCTGATCAACTTCACATATGGGAATGCACCTCCATTAATGACGTCAAAAATATATATAAATTGCAATTTAATAACATTGAGAATATAGAGAATTTGAATATATATATAGAAAATAATACTGTGCACATAGGTCGTGATGATAATTCAACGAAACCAGTTTCGAATATGAAGAAATCTCGTACCCAAAATATTAAAGATGAAAATAATTATATGCATGCAAGATTCAGTGAAAACTCATCGAAACTATATTCGATTTTGAGGAAACTGATATCTAAACTGAATAGAGAAAATATAAAAGAGCTAGCGCTTTCAAATGAAGACAAAATATTTAATTTGTATACAAAAGAAGATTTTAAAGAAATTTATGAGAATATAAAAATTAATAATAAAAGACCTCAATTAAAAATATTGATATTTAAGCCTCCAATAAGAATTACAGACGACGTATTGAAATATAAACTGATTGACGAATTCCACAACACGACATATTCAGGTCATTTGGGAATAAGAAAGACAATTATAAAGCTAAAACAACGATACATATGGAAAAATATGAGTAGAATGGTTAAAAAATTTGTATCATATTGTGACAACTGTAATAAAAACAAACAAACCAGACACATTAAAGAACCACTTATACAAACGAATACACCTAACAATAGTTTTGAAATAATTTCAATCGACACTGTAGGTCCTCTTCGTATTTCAAACGAGTACCGATACATACTAACAATGCAATGTGAATTAACAAAATTTGTTGTTGCACACCCAATGTCAACTAATGATGCACTCACTACAGCAAAAACACTAGTTGAACAATTTATTCTAAAGTATGGACAGTTTAAAGTACTTAAATCTGATAGAGGAACTGAATTTGTAAATGACTTAATGAACAATATATGCTCATTACTTCAAATTAAACAAATATTTTCAACACCATACCACCACGAAACGTTAGGTTCGGTTGAAAGAAACCATAGAGTCCTTAATGAATTTCTTCTGACAACGGCAAATGACTATGAATGGGACAAGTGGATTCCATATTTTACATTCGCTTATAATACAGCTCCTCATATAGATACAGGCTATTCACCTTTTGAATTAGTATATGGTAAATTGCCAAGCTTGCCATCTGATACTTTTAATATAAACAAAAACAAAATTTACAACTATGATAACTATGTACAAGAGCTACGAGTTAGATTACAATTTGCATTAAATAAAGCCAAAGACATAATTAATACAACAAAAGAAAAAAGAACACTAAATAATAAATATAAGAATAAGCTAGACTTAGAAGTAGGTGATCTAGTATTACTAAAAGTAGAAAGTAGGAAGAAAAACCAAAGTCCGTATAAGGGACCATATAGAATTGTAAGTAGAAATGGAGTAAATACTTCAATAGACTATAATGGAAAAACCAAACAATTTCATAATAATCAATTAAAACCATATAATTCAATTTTATAAATTTATTATCATTAAATAAAAAAAAATATATATATATATAAATATAAAAATAAATATACAATTGTAAAAACAATTTTTATAAGAAATATCATAAAATTAATTGTAACCATGCATGTGCTTAGAAAAATTAATCCCCTAATTTTTCTCTTAAGGGCGAGGGTGTAGTGTGCTCTTTCATTACACACTGCTGTACTCAAAACATACTGCAGACATAAACAAAATCGAACAAGCCGCACTTGAATGAAATATGACGAATATCCAAAGGGATCATATTGGTAATTGAGTGACATTGATAAAGTCACTCAATTCCGCAATTCAGAGATTAGATGATTGGTCAATTCTTCAAGTTGCGACTATCGAAATTAGAGTAGGTACATGTATGGAATAGGATTAAGTGAAATAGAATGTAAATTAGAATAATATAGCAAATAAGTAAATTTTGGTATAAAAAGAGCCCCTTGGCCAGAAATGAATCAGATTCTAATGAAAACTCAAATCGGCAACAACTTTGCCTTGAATTTTATTATTAGATCTCCTTTTGCCCTTACCAACGTAAGATCGGCAATTGCAATAGCGTAACCAACGGCAAACTCTGCCGGTTACAAAAACACTTCTTTTTTCTTATACATATAATGTATACAAAGCTTTTTCCCACCACACAGCATCAGCACAACCCTAAAAATCTTTTAAATTTCGCATTAATGTTATTGTTGGTTACACATGATTTTACATTGGTTTTGTTGTGATTATGCTGAAGTACTTAGTTTAATACCACATATTAAATTTTAGTAAAAAAGTACTGTTAATTGTTATAACGGTATACATTTTTGTTATATAAATAAAAATATGTCAAAGAAATAATTTTTATTCAGTCGTATTACGACTTTTGATTCTACTCGTATTAATAAAGTAAAGAAAAATTATGAGTTCTAATACTTTGTTTTGTTGTTGCAGAATAGTGTGAAAAGTCATCGTGGATCAGAATCAATTTAATGCTTCAATCGCTGACATTCGAAACTCGAAAACTCTGCTTCAACAACACCTTGAATAGTTCAAAATAAACCGTCCGTGTCTTTAGCAATTATGCGGTACCAAGCAGAAAATTCCTATTTAAATTCAATTGAATGAAATGAAAATTAACACTGTAAAGTAATAGAAGTGCTTTATAAAGTGATCTTAAAAATTTAAAAAAAATAAATAAATATTGGTTGTAAAAAATAGATAGGACTATTTAAAACCATTATAAAAATAAAAAGCAATTCACAGAAATTGAAGTGCATTGATAACAATAACTTTAAAAGTAAATAAAATAAATTTTATTAAAAAATTAGAAAACAAAAACAAAATAATAAGAAATAAACAAAAATGGCTGACTGCAGTAAATGCAGAACAGCAATAAGGGGAGAAAGTGGCATCAGGTGCAACGGAGTGTGTGATAAAGTGTATCATCTCACCAAAAAATGCGCGGGAATAGATCAATACTCGGCAAAGATGATGGATGAGCACAACTTTATTAGGTTTATATGCGACGACTGCATGCAATATATTCATAATATTGATTTGGTTTTAAGAGAAGTGCAAGATGAGGTGCATAAAAATAAACAGAATTTGGTTGATTATAAGCACGAGTTTAAAGCTTCACTCAAGGAAAACGAAAATGAAATTGAACAATTACTTGAGGCTATAGAAAAGCGGTACGAGGAGAGAATAAATAAAATTGTAAAATATCAGAAATCGTGTGAAAAAAATGTAGAAGAAATCAAAAAATTATCTATTAGTTTAAAAGAATTTGAATGCAACAACAAACAGTTGTGCCAAACAATAGAAGAGAAAAATGAAAATATGTGCAAAGAAATAAAGAAAGCTGTAAATGAAAAATGTAAACAAAGTGCAAAAACAACATATGCGGATGCAGTGAAAAATAAAGGGTTGCCAAATATAAATAGACAACTACCACTAATTGTTAAACCTAAAGAAAAACAATCGGTTGAAAAAACTAAAGAAGGATTAAATAAAATAAATCCAGACAACCTGAAGATAACAAATGTGGAAAGTAGAAGTAGTGGAACAATTGTAATTCAAAGTGAGAACTATGAAGATAGGGAGAAAATTAAAAGTGCAATCCAGGAAAAAATATCCAAACAATATGAAGTGAAAATTCCAAATTCGACGGGACTGAATATCAAAATTGTTGGCATGTCTTTTGACTATAGTGAAGATGATTTAATTGAGAAATTAAGGAAACAGAATCCTAAATTAGCTGATGCCAATATTAAGTTTATAGGAAAATATGAAACGAAAAGAGGGAATAAAACTTTGTTCAATGTGAGAATGAGAGTTGATAATGAAGCTTACGGAAAAATTATGGAGGAAAGGAAAGTGAATGTTGGTTGGGAAAGATGTAGAGTATATGACGGAACAGAATTAGTTCAATGTATGAAATACAGAGGGTACAATCATATAGCCAAGGAATGTAAAAATCAGGAAATGTGTTTAAAATGCCATGGTCAACATAAAACAGTCAATTGCCAAAGTCAAGAGAAGATAGTGAAATGTATTAACTGTTTAAAAGTGAACAGAACCACTTCACAAACGACAGGGAATGTCCCGTTTATCAAAATAAATTGAGAAACAAAATGAGAAGGATAGGCTTGGCGATTTAACAACTGAAGGGAATAAGTGCCCTCTATACAAATGTACAAGGTCTTGTTAATAATTATAATCAAATTGAAATTATCGCAACGGCGGAAAAACCTGACTTTTTAATTTTGTCTGAAACACATTTGACCAAAGATATAGATGAACAGGAAATTAGTTTACAAGGATATGATAACATCAAGTCACTGTCAACATCCTCAAGAACAGGCGGAGTTGTAGTATACTGTGAAAAGAAATGGAATGTAGAGAAGTATATAGAGAGGACTGATGATTTGAAGTATTGGATATTATTCTGTAAAGCTGTACATAATGAAAATAATCATAATATATTAATTGGTGCAATATATAGATCGCCAAGTTACAGCGAAGCTGAGTTCTGTGATATTTTTGACGAGATAATTGAAGAAATATGTGATACTGACTGTGATATTTTAATTACAGGAGACTTTAATATAGATTGGAATAAGAACTCTTTATACAGGAATAGAATTAGGAATACTCTCAATGACAACGGCCTTAAACAAATAGTTAACGAAAGCACACGTGTAACAAGAAATTCGAGCACATTAATTGACTATGTAATAACCAATAATTATAAGATAAAATGTACCAACAGTAAGGATGATAAAATTTCTGACCATGGGGTTATTAATATAGACTTTGAGGGATCGAATGAAAACCCTATAAATACAACAAAAGCCATCAAGATATTTAAATACGATAGGAATATATTTAATAATGTGTTAGCTGAGAATATGATATATGAGGATAATAAAGATCTTAATGAAAACGTTAAACTATTTGATGCATGTATGGAAAATACAATACAAAGATTTACGTTTGAAAGGCAAGTGCACATAAATAGCAAAGTGAATAACTGGTTTAACGAAGAACTGCGAACAATGAAAAGGGAAAAGATAATAAAATATTTACATGCCAAATCTGAAAACTCCACTCAAGCTTGGGGGGAATATAAACTGATAAGAAATCAATACAAGGTACAAATTGAGAATAATAAGAATAATTACATAAAGGATAAAATTGGCAACGCAAGTAACCAAAAGCAGATGTGGACACACATCAAAAACGTAGTACTTAATAAGAAGCAAAACTCAGCCAAATCTGTGATATTTGACCAAATTGAGTATAACGATATATGTGATATAGTGAATAAGTTCAATGCATTCTTTATCGATAGCATTAGTCGTATAAGGATATCAATAGGCAGCGTGCAATATATTAACCGAATAGAATATAGAGTAAATGATATTTTTAAATTCCGAAAGTTGGATATTATTGAACTAGAGAGCATCGTGAAGTGTATGAATAACAAATCTGACCATGAACGTGTATCAAATAAAATTATACTTGACAACTGGAATGTAACAGGAAATATTATGTTAAAATTAATAAACACTTCTTTAGAGACAGGTATTTTTCCTGATAATTGGAAAAAATCAACCATAACTCCAATTGAGAAAGTGCCCGGAACGAGAAAATGCGAGGAGTTTAGACCAATAAACTCTCTGAAAACGTGTGAAAAGATAATTGAGAAAGTAGTAAAAGGTCAGCTTGATAAATATATAGAAAATCGTGACATACTATCTAAATACCAGTCAGGATTCCGTAGGAAACATTCGTATGAAACCACGGTAAACTATGTCATAAGTGAATGGAGAACGGTAGGAAAAGATCAGAGGATTATGGCAATATTTCTTGACTTCAAACGAGCTTTTGAGACGATTGATAGAGAAATAATGCTGGATAAACTATTGATGTATGGAATAAGAGGAATTGAGCTAGATTGGTTTAAATCGTACCTAGAAAGGAGAAGGCAAACGACAAAGTTAAATGGCAGTGAATCTGCTGAAATAATAAATGACTTCGGAGTGCCACAAGGCTCCATTTTGGGAGCGTTATTGTTTATAATCTATATAAATGACATGCCAAGTATTTTGGAAAAATGTAAAGTTGTTTTGTACGCTGACGACACTCTGATATATAGTATAGCAAATAGTGATGAGGAATGTCGCGAAAATATCAAATATGATATGAAAAAAGTTGAGGAATGGCTTAAAATGAATAAACTCAAACTAAATGAGAATAAAACAAAAATAATGGAAATAAACTTACATTCAGACGAAATATTTAAAATAAATGACACAGTAATTGAAAAAGTCGAATATATAAAATACCTTGGTTTCATAATAGATAGAAAATTAAATTTCAATGAACAAGTAGATTACTTATGCAGGAAAGTTGGTAAAAAAATTAGTTTTTTAAGGAGAATAAGAGGCAAAATATCCAAGCCTACAGCGATAAATATATACAGCATGATAATAAAACCGCACTTTGAATATGGTTCCACTATTTTATTCACATGCGGTGGCACAAATCAATTAGCCAGGATGCAGAAACTACAAAATAGAGCGATGAGAATAATACTGAAATGCGATCGTTACACACATATAACTACAATGTTAAATAATCTAAAATGGATGAGCATAGCACAATGACTCCAATTTAACACATTACGGTTTATTAGAAAATTAAAACAAGGAGACGCCCCGAAATACCTATGTGATCAAATACAATATGTTGGAGATAACCAACCATATCAACTAAGAAATGCTTGTGACTTTAGGATCCAAAGAGTGAGGTCAACACAAATGCAGAAAACGCTATTCTACAAGGGTCTACAGTTGTTTAACTCATTGCCAAACAACATTAATAATGAAACAAATGAAAATGTCTTCAGACGAAAATGTATTAATTTTGTGCTATTTAATTTGTAAAATACATTTATTGTAAATTTTTAATGAAAATGTAAAGTATTTTTAATACTAATAATAATAATAAAAAAAAAATTCAGTTTACTAGACATTTGTAACTCGTGCTCTAAAAAGATCACTAATTCCGACAGCGATTATTATCGATTATTGTTCGGAAACAAATTTTATTTTAGAAGAAACTACAAAAAGATTGAAGATAGTATGAAGATTTCCATCCTTATACTATATTTTGTCGGTGCAGGTTATAGGCTATAAATCTTTTTAAAATTTTTACCAAAAATGGGAAAAAATGGTAATAGGTAACTTTTTACGATTTAGCTTCGTTAAGTTTCCCAAATGTTTGTTGGTTTGTTCTTTAGCCAATCACGCCTGGATCGATTTTCTTGAAATTTGGGATATAGATCGGACTTTTGTCGGTGCAGGTTATAGGCTATAAATCTTTTAAAAATTTTGACCAATAGGGGAAAAAAATGGAACAAATGGGGAAAAATGGTAATAGGTAATTTTTTACGGTTAAGTTTTCCAAATAACTATTGGAGGTGTTTCGTTTCTAAAGTTGAAACAAAAAGAGGTCCAAAAAGAGAAAAGAGTCCAAAAGCGGGCAAATTGAGTGCATAGCTAATAGCGCCTGAACCGATTTTCTTGAAACTTGAGATATTGATCGACTTTTTATCGGTGCAGGTTATAGGCAATAAGTCTTTTCAAAATTTTGATCCAAAGGGAAAAAATGGGACAAAGGGAGAAAAAATGGACAAAAATTAGTACTTTATGCATAAATGACGTATTTTAACTGTTTTAAAGCTATACTTTACGATTTAGCTTGGTTAAGTTTCCCAAATAGCTATTGCAGGGGTTCTGTTTATAAAGTTAGAGAAAAGGGGTCTAAAAAGGGGAACAGGGGCGAAAAACGGGCAAATTGAGTGCATTTATATTTAGGACTAAGAGTACTCAAAAATCTGGGTTGTTTGTTAAACCGACCAACTACAAATAATCACAGTTTTTTTTTTTTAATTTAAAAACATTTTTCATTTTTTAAACTAATGCAAACTATATAACCCACGCAACGCTGGGTACAATCTGCTAGTTAGTATATACATTTAACTATAAACTAAAAATTAGTCTATAAACTATTCTAAAAGTCTATAGATTTAACTGTAGACTAGACCATACTATAGGCTTTTGTACATTTTTTAACAGATTATATAAATTGGTGATAAAGTCGCCGTAGTCTAATAGATAGTGTGTTGGTTTATTAGACGTTAAAGCCAGGGTTCGAGCCCCAGGTCAGAAATCAAAACAATAAATATTTCTTCGTCGATTTCCTCTTAGCAGATTTCTGGTAAAAGCTCTGAGAGTAAACTAAATAAACCTTGCCATGAAAAGTTTCACAAAAATTTGTCGTTCGGAGTCGACTTTAAACTGTAGGTGGTCCCGTCACTAATATATAAAATTAATGCACACAACATAAGTGGTGTGAGAAACTAGGTTAACAATCCTGACTGAAGGGTTGTGGTGACCAATTATTGGTGATAAAATTAAAATAAGTATAATAATGTTTTAGTGCTTTTTTGTCAAAATTACACGTTTTTTTTAACGAGTTTGGTGCTTTTTGAAAATTTGTAGTTGACAACGCTGGTATCAATTGAACACTGTTACATACGGTTTGTCATCAGCTCCATTTTTAGCTATTCATTATGTGTTCTTTATAGTAGATAAGTATCGTACAACATACTCTACTTGTCCTAAAACTTTAAGAGAAGACCTTTATGTGGACGACATTCTTGCCAATTCAAACGATATTAGTACGTTGCTCTTGAACTCGAACTGGCAAACTGAAGCAGTAATTGTTCTGAAATAACATTTTCTAAAGATACCGCAGTGCCTCGCAAGACCATGCTAAGTCGGACTTAGCATAAAATAAAATCGAAAACGGCTAAATTCGTATCACTAATTATTTGTCGACTGATTCAAAAATCGTTCTCCAGTTTCTAAAACTACACTTGCCAACTTTAAATTTCATCGTCGCAAATCGTGCATTAAAGCTACCAGAAAATACACTATTTATCCGACATCGTTTCGCAAGGTTGGAATGTGAAAGAATTGCTGCCGACTATTTGGTTTAATGATCCGACTTTTCTTTGGGACTACCAACAAAATTGGCCCAAAAATAACGGCACAACAATTTATTGAGAGGTCTTGGAGATCCCAAATATCATCGCTTTATATAATTGTACAGTATGCAATTATTACTGGGTAACATTCGACAAAAAATTTGGATCATTATGGCCAGATAAGTAGTACGCAAGGTAGTACGTAATTGTATCCATTGCTTTCGCTACAAATCCAAACTGATGAACAAATTTTGCGTAAATTTGCAGCTTATCGTCTTCAAGTTAAAAAACCCTTTTTAGTGACTGGTGAAGATTTGTGTGGTTCATTCTTAACTACTCATAGAATAGAAGGAAAGACACTCTACAGAACTTATATTGTAGTATTTGTTTGTTTTAGTTCAAAGACTCTGATCTCTCCGCAAAAGCTCTTTATTTTGTGTTTAAAGCGATTCGTAATCTTTAAACACAGGATCTTCGATCTCCTAACAAACTTAAGGAACTCAATTCATCTTCCCAGGTTTATGTTATTCGTGGACGAAAAAGTGTTCGAATTTTGTTTTATACCCCCCATGCTCCGCATTTTGGTGGCTATGGGAGGCAACTATGAAATCAGCGAAAACTTGCTTGTTAAAAATTTTAGTCAGACTCATTTAACTTTTGAAAAATTACACAGAAGTTGAAGCAATTCTGAATTCACGTCCATAGCACCAATACTGGATGATCCCAATGATGGCGAAGCTTTAACACGAGGACACTTACTAATTGTAGCGCTTCCTGACGCAGTGCATGATGTTACAAAGTTTGGATATTTAACTTATTTTCGACGAATCTCTTGCTTAAAACAACATTTTTAAAAGATTAAATTTTGTTGTTTAATGTTGTAAGTCGCCGTAGTCTAGTAGGTAGTGTGTTGGCTTAATAGACGAAAAACTAGGGTTAGAACTCCAGGCCAGACATCAAAAGAAAATACTAAAACTCTGAGAGTAAATAAAATTGCCATGAAAAGTTCTTCAAAAAAATCTGTCGTTCGGAGTCGACTTTAAACTGTAGGTCCCGCCACTTATGTATAAAATTAATACACACAACATAGGTAGAGTGATAAACTAGGTCAATAACCTGACTAAATGATTGTAATGACCAATTAGGTATGTATGTAAATTTTGTTGCTCCAAGGACGGAGCAAATGGGGGAACTCAACATCATCGAAGGGCAGCTAGTGGTTGTTCATGAAGATAATACTCCATCAATGGGAATTGGATAGAGTTTTATAACCAATAGTGGATTCTAATGGTTCTTTTTGTCGTCGTCCAATTCATATTGAAAAAGAGACGTTTCAACGGTGAGAGTATGTCGGATAAGGTCGCGTATACATATGTAATACATAATTACGTATACATACGTATAATAATACGTATACATATAATATACAGTTTTCTTTTTTTCTTTCAATTGCAATACTAAGTACAATATTAATAATCTTCTAAATATTGTATTGAAATTTATATATGTCTGATAGTCTAAACTTCCCATCCTTGGCGACATAAAGAAGATTGTTCAAACGATGGCAAATTGGCAATAGAGGGCGCTGCAGTGTAGAATTAAGCTTTTTATATATTAACATCAGTGTTGTTTTTGGTTTTCAGACTTTTTTGTTAATTAACCTTTTTATTGACTTTTTGATAACCTGGAGGATTTAGAGCTCCAAAATTTTGAATAAATAATTTTGAATTGGAGGCATTCGGCCATTCTCTGTGTACAACAAAAAAGTGTACAAATAAAAAGGAAAGTGCTATTGGTTTGACTTTTTCTGAAGTCTATTTTTTTCGTATTTGTTCATCTCTCATACAGTTCACAGTCGAAGTTGTTGTAATATTTTATACATGATTTTACTTTGGTTTTATTGTGTTGAAGCTAATGTACTTAATTAACACATATTAAATTATAGTACAATGGTACCGCTGATCGTTATATCGGTCTACATTTCTGTTATACATTCAACATATGTAAAAATAAGTTATAGAAATAATTTTTAGCCAGTGCTAATACGACCTTCGATTCGATTAAAAAAGTAAAGAAAATATTAACTGTAATATAATGTTTTTTGTTTTGGAAATTTAATTTTTGTCATCCAATACTAGATATAAGATTATTCGTACATTTTATTAAATGAAATGATTATGAATTTACATACTCTTTGCTTTGAATTGTCCACATAACGAAGGCCAAAGTAGTCCTTTTCCTTTATTTTCAGCTGATCACATATATAATCTATTAGATAACTTCCCCTGTGAAAAGGCTGAAATAAAATAATATTTTCTTATTATTTTGAAAAGAATTCAATAATGTACACACAATTTATATAGAAATATACATAAAAGGTTTTTTTAATATTAAATATTAATATGAAGGCAGAATAGTTGCGTAAGTATTTGTTCTATAAAAATCAGAGGGAGAAAATCAAATAAAGCAATTGAGATCAGGGCAAATTCATAGATGGTAGCCTCGTTTTAACAGCTGACGAGTTTTGGAATGTCAAAATATATATATAAATATATATATGTATCTTTTAAACTACAACCTAGATTTACTATATTTTTATTTATTTAGACGAGAGTGATGAATTACCCAAAAAAAGATTTCGGTCTCTCCAACTAAGTGCGTAAACTATGACAAATATCAAATAAACTTTGCAGCTGCCATTTTTCTCCATGACCGTATAAAAACGTGTTGTTTACATAAAGTGGAAATGTTATTGACTGCATGGGATAATTTTTTTTATTTATATGTACCTTGATGATCTGTAATTAGGCATGACATAAAGGCAAAAGAAATTTCAATATATAAAATTTATTTAGTGTTTTTAATTGTTTATATTAATTTCCTATGGAGGTTTGAGTGTTAATTTTTTGGCATTCCGCGTACGCTCTCATATCATAATCATAATATAACAACTCCCAAAAGTATTAAGTTAACACAATGTAACTATTTTAAAAACTTTGCTTGAATCTTTGAATACTTGTGCTCAAAACGTCATCCCATTATAACTTATATGTTGAAAAATTTAACGTAGCACAAGCCTAAAGATTAAATTCAAAGAAAGAAAAACAAATTATTAGAAACTGTTTCAAACAGTTTACTGAAACTTTTACTTGCTGTTCTGTTCTTAGGACAAAATTTTCTTTGAAAAGCTAGGGCTGGCGGTCTGATCTCCAATACCAAAATAAGAAGATCCAGCTGTACTATGATAAACTTTCTTCATTTATTCACATTATTATGTTTTTTTTATTTATTTTACTTTTTTCAAAATATTGTCATTTAATTTAATTTATTTTTATAAAATTTTTTAACATTTTTCTTTCTATTGTTATTCGTCAGTCAGTTATGAATTCGCCTTGGTCATCTGTTTTTGACATTCCGCTGGCACTTTACAAAAACAAAATGCCTGTTGTTTTTGCATTGTTGTACTTGTTGTAGAGAAGCGGCTACCTGCTATGAATTGCCTTGATAGAGAATTTATAGTACAAACAATTACAAAACGAAAATAGCAAAGGAATTTTAAAATTAGGAACAAAAAAATCAAACTACGGAAATAACACTATTGGAACAGAATCAGAAGATAAGAGTAGAATGAATTATGTTGAACTTGCTACACAGTTGTAATAAAAAGGTTTGAGTCTTATTTTTGTGAAATTTAAATATCGATGCCTCCGTTCTATAACATTCTAAGTCGAAAAAGTGTATTTTGAGTTACGAGCTCCTGTAATGCGCGCTTTTAAAATAAAAAGATCTTAGTTTTTTATTCAAGATAGACAAAACAAGAATGAATACTCTTGTCATTTATTGGTTCTCACTACTTAATGACTGGCTATACTTAACGATTAATCAAAGATATGTAAATATAACGTTGTAATTCTTAGTTTCTATTTGTAATAAACTGTGTACTTAAATTAAGGGGATGCGATACACATATCTTTAAAAAAAATTAAAATATAATAAAAAGTAATTATAATAAAAATAATTGTAATAAAAAGTAATTGTAATAAAAAAATAATTGTAATAAAACAATTTTTTTTTTAGAATTTGAAAAATATTTAGTAGTTTTTGTTTCTTGAGTTGTGTTTGGCAATCCGTTGTCTTGCTAGCATGTTCGTCTTTTGTAGTCTATACCTTACTTCTTTACTGTAACTGTCTACGTTGTAAACTGGATCCAAACTGGTACTTATCTCATTTAGCATGATTGCTTTTCTCCCGAAAACTAGTTCAAAAGGACTAAATTAGTTTTCAAAAACTGTACTAAGCGTTGTCAGACATATTTTCATTCAGGAAATCTCAAACAAATTCATTGAAAATGCGATGATTGCGTTCCACCGTTCCTATTGTCTGCTGATGATAAGCAGTCGAAAATTTTAGATCCAATTCAAAACTTTTGCATTGTTCCGAAAAAACGTTCGTTTTTAAACGCAGTCCCCATACCTGATTTTATGGTGTTAGTCTTCCCATAGACTAAAATAAAGTTCGCAAAGATTGCACGAGCAACTGTATGTGCCGACATTTCAGGTATACCTTAATCTTAATCAAGTAACGGAAATTTATTGGCAATGAGTTTCTTGTTTACTGCACGATAATCAACGCACATGCGATATGATTTGTCACCTTCAGTACTCTTTTTGGGAACCAAAATTAAAGGACTATTAAAATTTGAGCTGCTAGGTTCAATCAAATTTCTTTTCTTTGACTGTAAGGAAGTCTATAGTTCTTAATATAAACTGGGGACGAATCCGTTAATTTGAGCTTTTCTTCATAAAAGTTATTAATAGTAATTTTATCACTATCTAAAGAAAAAATATCTGCGTATTGTTCGCAAAGTTAAAATATTGTTCACGTCATCAGGTGTTCGACCCTTTAATATATTCATTAATTTGGTTTTACGATTATAGTCTATTTTAGTCTCGTCCAATGAATATACATACAAATTTCTCAGTTTCTCCGCAAATGATTTTATCGTTTCTAATGCATTTAAATACATCAGTAGTATTAAGTATTCTTAAAACTAGGTTGCACGAGTCGATGATACTTTTACATATAGAAACGCCTCAGGAAATTTCCTGAGATTTTACGAACATCGGTTTAGTTATGTTCTGAAAATGGAAAATACGAAACACCTCACTTCTAGTGGGTATTATACTCGTATAATCACCTGATCCATGTAAAATTGGTATTATCGAAATATTATTTCCTGAATTTACAGTTATTGTAAAATATTCGTAATCAATTTTGCAGCTATTGTTATTAAGAAAATCTTTTCCTAAAATTCCACTTGCTGGAATATTAAACTCATCATCGACTACATGAAAAACTTGTGGTATTAATTGTTCTAAAATTAACAAATTTGTGCAAATTGTGCCTAGAGTACAAATTGGATATTTGGTTGTATCTGTAATAGTATTATGTGGTTATCATTAAAAACAGAATCAGAGTTTAGACAAGAAATTTTAATTAAAGATATATCAGCCTGGGTGTCAACGAGATATGTACAAAATTGATTTGTGTCAATGCAATCCAATTTTATAAAATCGGCATAACTGAGGTTGAATATATAAACGGATTTTTGAAAATTTGAATCTATGGAGCCTCTTTTATTGGCTGATTCTATGGATTCTCTTCTACTACCCTCAACGACGGTTGAGGATTTCTTCCCTTAAAGTCCTAAAAAATGCTCTTTGATTTCCATTGTTACCACGGTAATGACCTCTATTGCCTCCTCTGTAGTTTGCTTGAATTTTATTGGCATATTGGTCATATGATTATGTTGATTTCTGTTGTTATAAAAAGAACGGCCATTCCCGTTATAATTACCTCCTCGAGGGTTTCTGTAACCACGATACGAAATACCACGGAAATTGTTCTGAAAATGTAAATTGTTACTTTGAAAAAAGTTATAATTTCTATTTTTGTGCTGATTCCGTAATGCCAAAACCCGATGTTCCTTTGTTTCCGTCGTCTGCTTGGCTATTAATTTGGATCCGTAAAAGTTGATTAAGCCAAAATAGATTTTACTAAATCTGATCTGGCATTAAAACGACATAACGATATTGTCTGCTCAATCGCCATTTCGTGAGCCTTGCTCTTTGTAATACCTTCGATAGTCAATGATAGTTTAAGCGCCATATCTTCTACCTGTTTTGCAAATTCTGCGAAATTATTGTGTCAGTGCAGCAATTTTCCCTGCTATTATTTTGGAGTTATTCAGTTTAAGTCTCTCCTTCAGCGGAGTTTTTATGTCCTCAAAAGTACTTACATTTTCCAGTAGGGCTTCACGAGCTTTGCCCTCCAGTTTCGATTTTAAGAATGTAACAAAAGTGGTTCTTAGAGTCTAGTCCGTTAAGTCCTCTATTAAGGCAATCTTATCTAAAAACGATTCTAAAGCTATTGAGTTCCCATTATAGTTATCCCTAATGAGATTGGCGTACATGCCAATACACCACCTTTTCTGTTTACTGGATGCTATGTTTGCCCATAATTGTCTGCGGCAATGAGATGACCTTGAACTGTCCTATTGTTGGTTTTACTTTTCACTATAATGTTTTCCTGATCAGTTTCTTCTATACTAGCTCTAATATCCTCATATTTCCTCATCAACTAGTTCAAAGAAGCCAGTGTCACAAGGTACCCTAATTCTGTACTCCAATTTCCCAAAACATCTAACCAAAAGTTCTTTACAGTGCCAGGTTTCCTGCATGTCTGAAAGAATTTTAACAGTAGTTGGAAGGTCATGTATATGTAAACTTGTATGTGATAAAATTTCATTGTAACCATTGATCAATAAATCTATGTATTCTTTTCTTTTTGATTCTTTTGTTGACAATGGTCGGTTTTTAATATAATCTTTTTCCAAAGATTTATTTAATTGTATACCTATACATATATGTATATAGAGAATAATTTTAAAATAATTAATAATTCAAAATTTAGATACATATATATATAAGGAATAAGTTTTAAGTATAAGTAAATAGATATAATATATATATATATATATATCTATTATATATATTTATAAAAAGACAATTAAATATTTTATTAAATGTAATAACTATAATACAATACAATCAGATTTTTCTTCTTCAAAAAACACAAAAAACGACTTCAAGAAATATTAAAAAGTTCAGCTTCTTTATCTACACTGACTCTTGTTAATCGTTCTTCTTCACTCACAACTTCATTCCCACATCTCGGCCATTCTGGGGGTTTATCTCGTCAAGTTCGTCTGGCCAAGGTTTCATGTATTCAGCACAAGTGGTTGTCCGTTTAGAGCCTTCGCACTCAGCATACTTTACAACATCATAAGTGTGAATCTTCGAAGATGACAAAAGAATTAACTCTCAGCGAGTATTTTTTACTTAAATTTGATGGGAAAATTAACAGGTGCATTGCGAATTGGTGGGCTTCTCGGATGACCTCGTTCTGCATACCCTTAGGTACGACCAACAATTCACAGTCATCAACAATCTTGTACAAAACGTCGGACTTCCATAAGTAATACTTGTATGTTGACTTTTCCTTCAATATTTATTCAATATAATATCGGATGGTGTTTAATTCTTCGTCCTGTCTTTCCAGTCTTACAATTTTGGTAGACAAGTCATCTTGTGTTATCATCATTATTGGGTTTCGGCTCAAAGCGACGACGTGTCGCATCTGCGTTCGGGATGATGTTCAACGACATAATCATACTCTTGCAGAAACAATATCCATCTTGCTACTCTCGTGGAAAGGTCTTTTTTGTCTAAAGTTTTGGTAAAAGCGTTACTGTCTGTAACCAATTTAAACTTAACATCAGTAAGATACACTCGAAACTTCTGCGGAACTGACTACTAAAACTTCAAGTTCGTAACTAGTATACTTTCGTTCAGGATCGGTTGACCTTCCGCTCATATAATAAATGGGGTGTAATAGGTTATCATCAGGGCTTTTTTTGTAACAGTACAGCACCATATCCGTCGATTGAGGCGTGTGTACTTCTGTTTAGCAATTCGGGTTGTAGATTCTTAAAACTGGGTTTTTACTCATGATAGTCAAACGATATCAACTGTTCACCACCGAATTGGAACTTAGCGTTTTCTCCAAATCGGTAAGTGGTTTTGCAATCATGGAAAAGTTCGGGATAAATTTTCTGAAGTATCTGGACAAACCAAGAAAACTATCCAATTGCTTTATATTTCGCGGTCTTTGATGGCCCAAAAATTCAATTCTTTTCTTCAAAAATGTCTCTTCTTCCATTGATGTCAAGTCTATACTCTCTACATAGCTCCGAAACCTTTTGTAAGTTTTTCAGCGTGTTGTTCTCGTTCTTTGCTGGTATTATGATGTCGTCAACATAAGATAAAGCTATATCTTGTCGTGTCAGGTCTCGGAAAATAGCATTAACGTGTCGTTGAAATACGCTAGGGGAATTTGAAAGACCGAAAGGTACTTTCTTAAACCGATATTTTCCATTATGGGCTACGAAGGATGTATACTTCCTAATGTCCTTGTGCACGGAAATATGGAAAAATCCATTACGTACATCTATCGTGCTAAAAATCTGCGACTGCTCCAAACGATCTCACTAGTCTTCAATTAAAGGAACTGGGAACTATTCATTTGTCTGAAATCTATACAGAGTCTCGTTTCTTCGCGAAAGCAATTGGACTGCAGAATTCAAATTCTGATGGTTCAATTATGTCCTCAATTAACCATTCGATCTGATCTTCAACAATTGCCCTCTCTTTCAACGGTAGACGGTTGCAATAGATCGAAGTTTCATCTTTAAGGGCTAAACGCGTTTCCACATTCGTTGTTTTTGTTTTAGCCGGTTCATAATTTTCAATCATCTCAGTCACCATTACCTTAGCATTTTCACTAGCTGTCTCGTCAATATCCAATTCAGGTTTCTCTATGAGGTCTATTCTCATAATCACGTGAACGTCATCATTCTTTGAGAATTTCGTAATATTACGACCATCGGGTTTAATTCTTACGTCGACTAATAGACATAGTGGTTTGCCTAACACTACACTAACATCCATACAATCATCGGGTACGACATAAAACGTTAGGTTGAAGTCAGTATTGTCGATGGGTTTAATCAAATTATCTCCGCTGTTGAGGCCAAAACCGCTCAAATAAAATTTGGATTCCGTCAATGTACAGTCTGGTGATGATTTCTCAAATTTTCTAAATGTTGGTGAAAATCAATGCGAAAGCATGACGTTAAATTTGCTGCCAGTGTCGAAAAGAGCGTTCGTTGTTAAGTTAATAATTTTAATTACCTTATTTAGTAACCGAATATTATTGAACTCACCTTTTTTCCGCGGACAATCTTTGGAGATATGACAAAATTTTTCACAATTAAAACATTTGGTACCTTTGGATTTATTATCGCAATTATTAGACTTATGTCCATTAGCACCACAATTAAAACACTTTAAACCTGTTGTTTTTTCAGCCTTATGTGCAACTTTTTCGTTCCTTTTAAATTCAGTTTTCCTTTTGTTATTCTTGGTCATCGTTTCGTAGTATTTTAATTTTCCTTTGAATTTCTTTAAATTTCCAGAACCGCATAATATCATTTTATATATATCCAAATCATTTATTCCGTTAATTATGTACTGCATTAAAGAAGCTTCGTCAATATTACCTCGAGCAGCCACTTGTTTCATTTTAAGATAATACTCTTGAACGCTGTTGTTCTTACCCATTTTACAACCGGATAACAATTTATGAAGCTATGCGCTACTTGTTGCTGAGTCAAACTCTTCTATTAATACTTGTCTCAATTTCTTATAATTTGTTATACCCTCTTCACTGGCTATAAACAGTTTAGCTAAGTCTTTTGACGATTTCTTTGCGAAGACAAATTTCTGAAAATCAACCAGTACAACACTACGGCTGTTTCTTCAAATTCGTTAAGCCAGGCTCTAATCGAAAAAATATCTGTACCATCAAAAGGTCTTAGTGAGTCCTCAATGTCGCTAAAACTCAGAGCAAATTGCGTCATATGATTTGGTTCTGCAGTTTCTACACCCATCGTATTTGCAGGTTGTTCTCTATCACCTCGCGTCGTTGCTTATACCGAAATCTCTTGCACCAGGTATCTCACACACACTCTGTTAATTATTTTGCTCCTCTTCGTCTTTTGTAGAAAAAAGTTAACTTTTATCGTCGCCGTCATCTACATCACCATTATTATCGTCGTCATCATCGAAAGCCAACAGCTTACCTTTTTGCAAAATTTTATTTACAAATTGTATTTTTTGTAACTAATTCCTAATATATTGCATATAGAAACCAAATCTGTAACGTTCAAATTCTGCCTTCTTCGCGTATGCAATATTGTTACGGCTGTAACTGAAATATCTTGAAGAAAGGATGTTTGCCTTAAACAGTATCTCTATTTAGGATTGAATCGTACAGTTTATTTCTAGGGCAATTAATATTAGAAAATTTACAATACGTTAAATTTAATATACTTAAAGCAGTTTTGCATCTCCTTCTTCAACAATAGACAGGCTTCGATTAAATATAAATTTTAACTTACATCATACAACACAAATAAGAATTCAGAAGGAGAGTGCAAAAAGGCGGTTTACAAATAGACGTCAAATAAAAAAACACAAAACAATAATTCACAATAACAAAATAAGCTATTCATGTGGAACTTATTAGGGCGCTAATCTAAATCAAGAACAGCTAACTTCGAAACAGCCCGTTGTAACTCTCCACTTGAGGTTTTCACATCTGCTTTCCAAACAACTCCATCAGCTCCAGTGTACAAACGCATGACCAAACCTCGCCGCCATTGATTTCTTGGAATATTAGGATCGTATGTAAACACAACATCCCCGTCTTTTATTGGCCTTGTAGGCTCGCACCACTTAACCCTTTTTGTTAGAGTCGGCAAATATTCTAAAACCCATCTCTTCCAAAATCTATTCCTTAAATATCCTACAATGCGCCATTGCTTCCATAGTTTGAATATTTTATCATCTGGAACCTTTACTGAAGAAGTTTGAGCTATATTAGGCGCTCCTAGAAGGAAATGGTTTGGAGTGAGTGGTTCTTCATCATGTGGACTGACGGGCAAATGAGTCAACGCTCTTGAATTTATGATATTTTCAGCTTCGATGTGTAGGGACTGCAATACGTGTTCCTTCGGGAATTCATTCTTTAGTGTTTGACATAAAACTCGTTTGATACACTGCATCACTCTTTCCCACACCGCACTCTCGGAGGCGTTTGCTGGACAATTAAACACCCACTGAACGCCCTTTGAAGACAGTAAATGCTGAATTCTTTCGGCTTGAAAAACTTCTTCAAAGCGTTTAGCCTCTTCGTTGGCACCCACAAAGTTTTTCCATTGTCGGAACTCCTCGACGGTTCATAAAATTTTTCAAGGCGATGATGCAAGAACCCGTTGATAAATCATAGGCTATTTTAAGATGAATAGCGCGTATAGTTAGGTAAGTGAACAGTGCTACCCATCTTTTTTCGGTTCTACGACCAATACTAACATTTAACGGTCCAAAGTAGTCAAGACCAGTGTATTTGAATGGAGTAATATAAGGCTCAAGTCGATCCGCAGGGAGTGGTTCTATGGCTGGAGTAACAGGAATGGCATTGTGTTTTCTACAGACAAAACATTTACTAACAACGCATCTCAATAGGCTCCTTAACCGAGGAATCCAAAATTTGTTCCTTATTTCACAAATCGTAGCTTTATGATTCTGATGTTTCATTTCACTGTGATAATTCATTACGACAATCTTCGTGAAGTAATGGTATTTAGGTAAAATAATTGGCCGTTTAGTAGCGTACGGTAGGCTGCTAGCCGCATCGATTCTTCCATACACCCTAAGTAAACCATCTTCGTCGATATATGGTAGCAAATTAAATAAATTATTGGCTTTTGTGACTGGCTGTCCCTTCTTGATATTCTTAATGTCCTAAGAAAATGATTCCACTTGAACCACTCGACACAACATTTTTTCGCCGTCTTCTAAATTTTTGGCTGTTATTCCATGTCGATCTAAATCACTGTACCTCTTACGGCATAAATTAATAAATCGAAGCATGTATGCCATCGTTCGTTTTAATCGGCTATAAGAAGAGAAACGTTTAGTATTTATAAAATCATTGTTCAAGATTAGAAGTGAGATCTTTGGGCGAATTTCTTCTTCATCATGATCCTCAGGAGGAGGATCATCATGTTGTTTTAAAAACTTAGGTTCATTTAACCATCGGCTTGATTTAGAAAAATCGATATTATCGTAGCATCTAGTGGCATCGTCGGCTACATTGTCTCTAGTAGAGATCCATCTCCAATGTGCTATATTAGTTGACGCCAATATTTCAGCCATTCTATGTGCTAAATATGGCTTGTAGTTCCTATGGTTTTTGAATCACGGCACAAAATAATTAGGCTTGGCACTATCTTGTGTTCGCTAAGCACATTTTGTTTTAACCTAGTTCCCATAACGGCCGCCTGTAATTCAAGGCGAGGAACTGATACTTTATTTAGAGGGGCACATTTTGTCTTTGAGCATATAAAAACTGACTCCAATACAACCATCGACTGAAATAAATCTCCAATAAGCGACGGCTACAAAAGCTTCCTCACTAGCATCTCCAAATATGAGCAACTGGATTTCATATGGCTTTCCTTGGGGAAAGTAAAATCGTAAACGAAAATTAGAAATGTTTTTTAGTTGTTTACGCCACTTCTCCCATGAATCTCCCATGATTCTCAGGAATCGTTTCATCCCATCGTATGGCACGTCTCCATGTGTTTCGTAGTATTACTTTAGCCCCTACAATATAATGACTTAAAAATCCCAATGGATCAAATGTCGACATGATAACACTTAACATTTGGCGTTTCGTTGGCTTCTCATTACCGGAAATAATGTCCTTATAACCCTATAAATTTCATATCAAACATAAAACTGTCTGAGACAGATTCCCAATAGAGACCTAAAACTTTCTATACGCCCTCATTGGCTGGAATTACTTTGAGTGATGAATTTCCATCCAACGCCTGGATAACATCATTTGAATTTGAAATAAAGTCTCTGTCCTTATGAATATTCTTCACTCGTAGTGATACTTCAATGGCTTCTTCAACAGTATCAAAGCTGTCGATAAAATCGTCCATATAGTGATGTTCACAAATGGATTCTATCGCTCTTGGATTGCAATCTGTATGTTCCTTAGCATTTTTTTCATGACATAAACAGCAGAACAAGGTGAGCAGGTGGCTCCAAATGTCATTACCATCATTTCGTACTCATCAGGTGCAGAATTATAATCACAGTTTCTCCATAAAAACCGTTGAGATATTCTGTCAGTTGGTTGTATCATTACTTGATGAAACATTTCGCAAATATCTGCAGTAACAGCAATTTTTCCAGATCGAAAACTGTAAAGTGTGGTTTGTAGTAACGAAATATACTGAGGTCCTTTTAATAAATTGTCGTTCAAGGAAATTCCATTTACCTTGGCAGCGGCATCAAAAACCAATCGCAATTTTCTTTTCTCCTCGTTAGGTTTATAACTTCAAAATTAGGTAAATACCATTTTTTATCTGATGTCATGTCGATATCTTCTAGTGGCACTTTACGGCCGTATCCCTTTTGGATATAACTATTTATTACCCCACTATAGGCAACATAAACGCTTTCATCACGTCGCAACTTTTTCTCTAAACTTTCAAGACGGTGTAATGCCATCGAGTATCTATGGGAGATTTACTAGACCATTTTTCCATAAAAGACCCGTTTGGAAACGTTTGCCAACACGCTTTGTTGGAGGAGCGGTTCGTACACCCATATTTTCAATATTAAAATAATCTTCAACCATCTTGTGGATCTCTTCCTCCTCTTCAACACGTACGAAAAGGCATGAATGAGTTGAAGGTGATACTGATTTACACGGAGCAAATACTACCCATCCTAACTCCGTATTACACGCAAATGGACCAGTATAATTGTTTATATTTACATAGGATGGCAACCCTAAGCTGGCATTGTCTAAGCCAATTAATAATTTTGGAATTTTGGCTGGCTGGTCTGGATGCTGGCTGCATCTTCTCTTGTCCAGGTTGGTCAGATGTGGCTGTATCTGCACTGGTTGAACTCTTAAACTACCGGTGGAGGCATTTATTCCAACAAAGTTTACTTGCAGATTTACTCTAAACGGCAGCTCTTGTAATTCTTTGTTTTTTGTTTTTACAAGAGATACAATAAATCTACGAAATAAAAATGTTACGTCTGTAACTGAAATATCTTGAAGAAAGGAGGTTTGCCTTAAAAAATATCTCTATTTAGGATTGAATCGTACCGTTTATTTCTAGGGGAATTAATATTAGAAAATTTACAATACATTAACTTTAGTATACTTACCGCAGTTTTGCACCTCCTTCTTCAACAATAGACAGGATTCGATTAAATATAAATTTTAACTTACATATTACAACACAAATAAGAATTCAAAAGCAGAGTGCAAAAAGGCGATTTACAAATAGACGTCTCATAAAAAACACAAAACAATAATTCATAATAACAAAATCAGCTGTTCATGTGGAACTTATTAGGGCGCTCCGTAATAATTATCTTCATCGGTGTATTGAAAGGCAGCAAAATTTCGCAGCCGGTGGCGGTTCATTCTGTTTCCTTCATTTTCATAAACAACCTTGTGCAGTGCGGCTACTGCATCTTTTTTACTGTTGTGTACTGAAGTGCCACGCAGACGCGACAAGTTTTTATTTACTCTCTTCACTTATTTCTTTTTCCTCTCTCTTTCTCTTCTTTTTTCTTTCTTTTTTTTTTTTTTTGTCTTTTTTCTGTTCTTTATCCCACCGACACGCCTATATTCCCGTTAGTTCTTATTTATTATTTATTTTGCAAAAATTGTTTAGTTCTCTTTTCACTCTCTTATACTCAATGTTCTCTTCTTTCTTTTTTCCCTTTGTTCACTCTTTCATTCTCAAAGTTTTCTTCCTCTAGATGTAATTTTGGTTGAGTCCCCAATTTTATGGTATTTTATTTATATATATTTATAAAAAGACAATTTAATATTTCATTAAAAGTAATAATTCATAATTCATTCCCACATATATAGAATATAACTTTTAAGTATGTAATATAGATATAGTTGTATACAAATATAGTTATATATAAATAAATAGTCAATTCACACAAGCCGCTGTATCGTTGTATTGAATGTATTGTTGGAAGAATATACAACAGTGTAAGTTTGTTGTTGATAATTTTCATGTAAAAATGTGATACAATTATACACAACTTTTTCATGTGTTTTTAAATGTTGTTTTGCTTTCGTGCCATCAAATTGTGTGAATGAAAAAAAAATGTGTATATGTTTTTAAAAAGTCGTGTTGGTGCCAAAAATTATGAAGAATAATACATACATACATAATTGGCCATTACATTACAACCCTTCAGTCAGGATTACGACCTAGCTTCTCACACCACTTATGTTGTTTGCGTTAATTTTATACATGAGTGGCAGGACCTACAGTTTAAAGTCGACTCCGAACGACAGATTTTTTTGAGAAGCTTTTCATGGAAATTTTTACTCTCAGAGTCTTTACCAGAAATCTGCTGAGAAGAAATCGCCGAAAAAATATTTTTCGTTTTGATGTCTGACCTGGGATACGAACCCGGGCGTTTCGTCTAATAAGCCAACACACTACCTACTAGACCACGGCGACTTAATGAAGAATAATAGAAATTCAAAAATTCAAAGTGACAACTGAACGGTTGTTCGGTGACTGAAAGCTTATTGAAACAAAAATTGAAATGGAAAATTATAATACTAATCTGGTAAGAATATAAATAAAAAAGTAAATACTTTGTTTATGTGCGATAAATGTGTATTTTTGTGTTGTAGTCGACACAGAAACGAGTGCGTCTTAATCCAATTCGAAAGTGGTTAACTTCTGAGGAAAAGCTGCTTGTTGATTTCTTAATGGAAAATAGGCAGTTTGAGGAACATATATTTAAAATGTTATACTATATTAACAAGTTTCAATACACATGTAATGTATTTCAGAAGCCAACAGCTCAGTGTTACTATCGGAGATTTTGCTCCGAAAAAAACGTTGCAATGAATTGGCAACGGGTACGAACAAAAGTCAGAAAGTGGGAGAACTCCACAGGGATTGGCAATATGAACGGGAGTAAAATAAAAAGTAGGTTTTTCTGAGTTTTCACATTTTCAAGTAACTAATGATAGCATTTGTTTCAGGTACTTTAACAAAAATGTGTACCTACTTCGACGAGCTTCGACACCCTAAATGAGATGTCAATGAACTCAATTGAAAATATCAATAAAGAACTGATCACAGGAACAAATTCCTACAACAAGCAGGAAAGGAATTTATTCCAGAACTGCTGTATCCGAAATGATTCAGATGCAGACTGAAGTAATTCAGATTAAGAAAAAAAAAATGAATTATGACAGAGATTTGAAGGAAAGAGAAGTGCTGATGATGGAAAAAAACATGGAACTGAAGGGAAAAGAGCTACAATTAAGGGAGAAATAAATAAATGATCAAAGGGAGTTAAAATTATTAGAGATGAATATGAGAGAACGTATTGCTATGGAAGAACTGCGGCTGACGTATAGCAAATAACATAAAATTTTGAATTGTTTTTTAGTATTAAGAATATTTTGTACCTGATTCTTATTATGAATTTTTATTATTTCTTTTTGTTTTATGAATTTGTTTGTTGTTTTATACCTGTTTTTTACTAAGATTTTTGTATTATTATTTTTGTTTGTTTTGTGAATTTATTTGTTTTTTGTAACTGTTTTTTACTATGAATATGTTTGTTATTTTTTATAAACAAAATAAAATTTGAATTGAAAAAGTAAAAAAAAAACAGTTTTTATTATTGGTTTCACAAATTCTGTATAAAACGAAGCAAGTCAAGTATTATTTATTGCAGATATATGAGTCTGGGAAACGTTTCCAAATTTTCATCTCTGTCGCTTTCTTTATAATTGCATTTCTAAATAATATTATGTAGAATACAGCAAGCCATAATGCAATCATTGCATTCCTTTTTATTTTGTTTAGATAGCATTCTAAATTTAAGCTCTTTTAAGGTGTTAAATTTTTCTTTTAACAAGCCAAAACAATTTTCTATTCTTACACGATATTGTGCAAAATTGAATTGAATTTTTCTCCTGTTTCTCTGGAATGCTCTGCGCTATTTTTGCGAAAAGGAGTAATTAAAAATTGTTTCAATGGATACGCACTATCGCCGGCAATCCATTGACCATTAGATAAATAACGACGTGGATGTCTGGCGAGACGACAGTTTGAAAAAATTTTTGGATCGTGTACGCTTCCCGGATGTCCAATGGTCTTATACTTAAATTACGATCACATACGGCTTGTATTTGAATGGCATTCTGTCGCTTACGGGAAAAATACATCTTATGCGGCAGGCAACTGGTTTCTTGTCGCTAAAACAAGACGAGTTCATTCTGCTTCATTGGTTTTTAAGATTAAGTATTGCTCTAAATACTCGTTTTGTAATCTTTTGAATGGTTCAGCCGTCACCTATACCGAAAAGAGATGCTACTTTTCGAACATCGCCTGAAGATCTCAAGCGATAAAGAACGACTTTAAGTTGCAACTCAATTGGCAATTGTATATTTGTTCTTTTTGCCTGAAAAACTTGATCATTTTTAATAAGGTCGAGTATATGTTCAAATTCTTCTGGGCGTAATCGAACCATATGATTGAATCTGTCATCGGTAAAGTTTCTCAAAATCTTGTTATAACACGTCAATAATTTAGGCAATCCAAAATGAATACTTCTGCGATTCGAGAGAAGATGCAATAAGCTCATCTTAAAATTTTTTTGAATTACATCTTCGTCCTCTTCGTCAACTGCAAATTGCCATATATTTAAACAAGCCAAATAATAAAAATTCTTCTTACTGACTTTTGATATTATTCCTGGTTATGGCTGTTGGTGTTTTTTGTTTTTTTTCTTTCGTTAATTTTGTTGATGTCATGTTGTTTTCCTTGATTTTTGTCGTAATACATTTTTCTTAGTAATATGTGTATTTTGTTTAAAATGTTTGTTTTGTATGTTGATAATATGATGTAAAAATAAAAACCGTATTATATATATATTGTTACGAAAGTGGAAATGGTGTTGTTAAAATAATAAACAAAAGCAACAAAAACAACACAACGCACTGTTCACGTGATCAAGGAATGAGTAAAAAAATATACCAACAAAAATAAAGCGATTGTTTACAAAATCGATGAATAAACAAGGATAAGGGATAAAAGACGTAAATAATCAACAACAAAATGAAGGGAACAAAGAAGTAAGCAAACAACAACAATGTGCAGTAGAAAATAGCGGATAGAGAAATAAATCAACAACAACTAATCTACATGGACGAATGTAAACAAGAAACAACAAAAATGAGAAGGGGTTGTTTACATTTTTAGAATGTTCCCGAAGGCCGTCACCTTCCTTCGAGGGCATTCATCACACTAATGATCCATGATATAAAAGGCAAAGCGAGCAAGGATGATTCAGAGTTCACGTTGTATTCGGAATTTGAATTAAGTTAGTCGTGTATAACGACGTTACGTTGGTTGAAGTGATAAATCAATCGGTTATGTGCAGACAAGTTGCGTCTGAAGGAAGCAGTTGTTGGTGTTGTGGTTACAAAAAGGTTGTGAGCAAAGAGTAGCTAACAAGTGTTGTTGCTTACAAAAAGGTTGTAAGCGGAGAATTATCACGAACAAACACATATTGTGAAAATTACCGTTGTATACGTGGAATAAGTTCGAACAGTGGCACAAAAATTGTGCAGATAATAAAGAATTTATTAAAATTAAACCCATATTTATTTTTATTTTTTTGCAATCTACGAACTCATATTTTTAACGTTTTTAAAAGGTAAAAACGTAACAATATATCTTTTTGATATATAATTGTTTTTATGTCACTTTCTGGTACAGTCATGTTTTTTTCAAAAAAAAAATTATTCTTTTTTTTCCGTTATGTTACTTTATTTGTTTATATTATATTTGTTTATATTATATTATATATTTTTTTCATTTTTCTAACTGTTTAATTCAGTTAATATTTGTCTTTAAATTTTGCATTCCTTGTTTTGTATTATATTATATTTGGTGTGATAACTTTACTGTTAATTTATTATATATAATTTTTTTTTTATTAAACCAGCACTCAGGGAATGACCACACACATGCAGTGCATTGTGCAGGTTGAGGAAAGGTGGAAAGAGGGAAGATGCGAATTGTAAGGAAACGAGTTGCTACTGGTGACTATAAAATGGCCAGTGCTATACCCTCACCATTAGACAGTCTTCAGCAATCGGCCGCAGTTTCTCACATCAATTATGTTGTGTGTGTTAATTTTATACAGAAGTGGCGGGTCCTACAGTTTAAAATCGCCGAAAATTACTTTTTGAATTTTTTTTTTATGTCTGCTCTAGGACTCGAACCCTGGTTTTACGTCGAATAAGCCAGCACACTACCTACTAGACCACGGCGACCCCCAAATTTTGGTGTATTTAAATAAGTATTACAATTTTACATATTTTCTAAATCCATAAATTTTAGGTTATTTTTTTTCACTGTGGTTTTTTTCTTTGCACATTGTTTCTTTTTCTTTATTATTTTAAAACAATTTAAGTGTTAAGTCGTTGGTTTTTCTTTCTTTTTATAAAATTTATTTGTTTTAGTTGTTATGAACAATTTTTCTCCAATTATAGTTTCGTTGTTTTAATTTTGGTCACCACTATGTGTTTGTGAATTCTTTTTTTCCATCGTTTTTCCATATAGCAATATTTCTCATGTTTTTTCTGTAAATAACCGTATTTCATTTTTTCAAAATTTTTTTACTAGATTTTTCTCACTTCTCAAACTTCAGCACATTATACATTTCTCCGTTTCTTTTCTAACCTGTACGGGGAAAATAAATAAAATATTTGACAAAAGGAAAAAAAATAAGCAAATATTAATTTTCTAAACAAATTTTGTTTATTAAGTAGAAGAACGTACCTTTCGGGTTGGGGGTTGTTTGGATATCAATAATCTCTTTTCTTTTATCATTATAATAGTTCACAATTATTAATTTAGTACACACAGTTGCACATTACTTAAAGCTAAAACATAGCATTAGGGTCGCCAGCATGAACATCCCGCCCCCTTTGCAACATTGGTCGGGTGCATCAAAATCAGCATACGTCGCTAACGAGCATGTGGGTAATTGACCAGTGAGCTTTTCGATGGATCAATGGGAGACCGTAATGAAACAATACAAATTTTTGTTGAGTTTGCTACCACTTTGTCATTAAGGGCCACAATAGCGGCAGCAGGCGCCGAAAAGGTTGGAAGATCTAGCTTCCTTTGCAACTTTTGAGAGATGAAAGTAGCTTGAGACACTGGATCTATCAGAGCTTTCGTTAGTTACTTAGTTATAATCCACGGCTCCTCCCGGGGGAAAGATCCGATACGATGAAGTAGCGAATGATGTTTTTGTTTGCAAATATAGCAAACATTTGAGCTCTGGCATCTTTTGAACTCATGCGAGGCAGCCAAACAATTTCTGCATCATTTATGCCTTCTAATGGTCGCCAAACGATCACAAACTGTCATTCTTAAAAAGTGCGAACACAAACGAATGGGGTGATTTTCACTGCAAACTGGACATTTTTTTGAGGTAAATTAGGGGCCACAGTTATCCCAAAAGTTCTAAATATTCGAGAGTGAGAACTGCTTTGGTTATTAAGCCGTGCAGTACCTCGGGAGAAATTGTGGTTGCCGATAATGTCCGAAACCTATTCTAGAGTTCGGTATCTGGCGGTCAGGAATTCATCCATCTTGCTCCACTTTGGTAGGTCCGAGCAAGGCTCCTGGGACCGTTCCCAAAGACCTAGGGTATGTTCGGGGAGTCTGGTGGAGCAGATTTACACAAAGATCATATCCAATTCCGAGTCTTTATCCCCAGCAACGACAAATTTGTTATGCAATCGTTAATCGTTCGTTGCAAACTCTTGATGGAAGGGCCAGATTCTAAGGATATGGAAGGGAGGTTAAAGAGGGTTTTCAACTGAGAATTCACTAAAACGCGTTTATTCTCATACCTATCTACCAGGTTCTGCCACGCCACGTCGTTTTCTGTAAAAGATAGTACATCCTTTGGATGTTACTAATATGGGGGTTGGCTCCGTAAATGGCCGAAAACATGTTCCTAAAGGTAGGCGAAGAAACATAATCACCAGTAAAGGTCGGGGTGTCACAGGGGGGATGATGGATTGGGATACTATTAGCAAGGGGGTTCGAGGCCTTGCATTTAAGGCTATCAGCCAGCTCATCAATGAACGAGATGGACTGAAAATATAGCATATATCAAGTCCTGAGAAGATACCTTGGTATCGACGGCACTTTCCAAAAGGTCCTCATAAGCGTCACAAAACGCTTCCCACAAACAGATTAGTTCCTGCCGATGGGCACTTAGAGTGTGAAAAGAATGCTCCTTTTTAGGGATGGCTTGAATAAAACTTTCAAATTTTCGGTAATTTTCTTAACGCCCCCATTTTTTCACAATTGGGATCACGAAAAGGTTATAAAAAACTCGAAATACAAGGAAAACGAGAAAATAGGATGTTCACGAAATCGGACTACAAAATGTTTGATTCGGAACAAATAGTAACAAACGGAAAATTTAAAATAGCAAAAAAGAGTTTGAAAAATTCAAAAAAATTCGCGAAAACCAAAACACAAAAAGTTAGAAAAGAAAACAATTTAAATCTTGAAAATATTCCGAAAAATTAGAAAAAAATATGTTCGCGAATACGGATGTAAAGGCAAAAGCTGTTAAATCACAAAGAAGAAAAAATTAAAATTGCAAGAAAATGATTACTTCCAAAAGTTAATCAGTAACGAATTTTTTCTTAAAATATATAAAAAAAAATATATATATATATATAAGAAATATAAGCAAAATGTGTATGTATTTTCCTTTGATTAAATCCAAAAAAAAGAAATATCTCAAACAAACCCAAAATAAGTCTAAGATTATAAAATAATTCGCTTACTATATTGGTGCAAGAATATAAGATATTTGAAACAGTGGCCACTTTATTCTGAGACAACCTTCAACAACAAAAACACGCGAGATTAATGCACTCTGTGTTGTTCGTGTATCTTTTCCCGTTTATTTATACTCTTGTTTTTTATTATTCTTATATTCTTACACTTCACTGAGACACTTCACTAAACTTTATATTTTTTATTTCTTTTTCTTCTTTCTTTTTTCACTTATTTTCACAATAATATTTCACAAAATTATATGTGTTTTTCCATACAGTTTGTCAAAAAAATCTTTGCACAGACCAAAAAAATGTAAAATTTGATCTTCATTCAAGAATTTCAACAACAAATTCTTTATAAATCTTTTTATTTTTGCACACATTCTATAACTGTACTTGTTTACCATATGGCACCAATAGTTTCCTAATAGTAACCCACATTACAAGAATAACAACAACAAAAGAACTTTACTCAATATAAGAAGTGTCAAAAAAATCCTTGCATATTGAATGAAGATAATAAAAAAATTACAAAAATATGCCGTTATTTTCCAAAAATGTTGCGCATTTTGGGGTTTTTTACAAATGAGATGGAATGTGAGAGGGGTAAATAACGTTTTAGTAATGAAGGGATAATTTTTTATGTAACAAGTGTCCTTATATTATAATACAAACAATGTCAGGAAAACGAGTTTCAAAAAATATTGTACAATTGGGCTATTTCAACTACTACAAAGGCAAATCTGCCAAGGAAATTGTCGTTATGTTCTCCCTAAACATCAGGACTTTATATAATTTTATATCCCGTGCTGAAAAAGAAGGAGGACTAGATATAAAGGGATCTACAGACAGACCAAAAAAAATGACGCAGCGAGTTGAGAGAAAAATTATTAGAACCGTGTATGATAGACCGCAATCCAGTGCGAGATGATTAGCTCTTCAAGTTTAAAAAGACTTTGGGTTACGTGTTTTCCAAGAAACCATTGGAAATGTTCTTCAAAAACACAAATATTCTTCAAGAATGACTAGGAAAAATCTCTTGCTGTCAGCACAAAATGTCGAAAAGTAATTAAGATTTGCCACCGAATACATTTCACTTCCTCCGGAGTACTGGGACGATGTTATTTTCTCAAATGAGGCGAAAATAATGCTTTATTATCATGACGAACCGCAAAGAGTTTGACGTAAGCCTTTGAAAGCACTAGAAAATAAAAATCTTATTCCTACTGTATAGTTTTGAAAACTGTCTGTAATGGTATTAGTCTGTATATCCAGCAAGGGAGTTGGTGTTTGGATGAAATAATGACTAAGAAAGTACATCTTGATATTTTATAAAATGAACTGACCGCCAGCTTCAGGAAATTTGGTTTTATTGACCCGGTTTATGCGAATAAATTTAATCACAAGTACTATCAAGATAATGATCCTTAAAATAAATCTTATTTATGTAACTCCAGGTTACTTCACAACTTGAAAAAAAGTTATTGATACTCTTGCCCAAAGTCCTGATATTAATCCTATCGAAAATTTTGTGGGTTCATCTAAAGAAAAAGGTAGGGAAAAGATCTCCCACATATAAAAACGCATTGATAAAGTTCCTCAAAGAAGATTGAGCTAAAAATACCATTAAAATATGACATTCCGAAGCTTATTCAATCCATGAGAAGGCGTAGGCAAGCGGTAATTGATCCTCAATGTGAACTCATAAAATATTAGGACTATAAATTTAAAAAAATTGCATAAGTCTTAATATTTTATCAAGTGTGCAAACATTGTTTTGACAGCAGTAAAATTGGATTGTTTTTGTTTTTTAATATTTTACATTAGAATATTTTTATTGTTATAAATTTTTTTTAATTATCATATTAACAAAACATATGTTTATAAAATCCTGTTTTAAAAAATTTAAAATTTTGATTATTTATATTAGAAATCAATGAATTTTTCAAACTTTTCTTAATTTTTCTCTATGTGCAAAGATTTTTTTTGACAAACTGTACCTTGTAAACTAAAAAGAAATTTATTAGGGGAACAAAAGATTTTCGTCAAATATTTTATTTTATCTTCCGGTTCGATTGGACCAAAATGTGGGGGTGAGCGAGGAAAAATAAATAAAACATTTGACAAAAGGAAAAAAATACGCAAATATTAATTTTCTAAACAAATAATATTTATTAAGTACAAGAACGTACATTTCGGGTTGGGGTTGTTTGGATATTAATTATCTCTTTTTTTATCATTATAATAATTCACAATTATTCATTTAGTTCACACAGTTGCACATTACTTAAAGCTAAAACATAACATTAGGGTGGCCAGCGTTAACAAACCCGTTTTTTCTTCTTTTGGTTTTGTCTATTTTGGCATATTAATAAAAAAATTTCTACTGTTTAATAATATCATTTAATACAAAATTATCTCATTGTTTAATATATTTTTTTTTAACCAAAAAAATGTTCCTTTTGTATTTTATGGCTGACGTTTTGAAAAAAAAATTAAAAAGAATTGCTGATTTTTTTTTTCTAATTCTTGAAGAATTTTTACATGTAATTTTATAAACAAGGGTTTGAACCGAACCCGAACGAACCGGTTTATTTTTTCGAACCGGAGTCCGCTATACTACCACATTTTACTAAACCGATAAAAATATGAATTCTTTTTGTTTATTTTAATATACATAAATTGTAGCGGACTATATAACCTTTTATATTTATATTATTTTATATATTTATATTATATTATTTCACATATTTCAAATTAAATTTATATATTATTTTTATTTACAAAAGTGATATCAATTAATTTGTAATTACTTTTCATAATTGTTAACTTTTGTATACATAATACATATAACTCTGGGTGATAGAATTATATATATAACTTGATTATCACCTATTCCCTTTTATGCTTTTCCCTTTTGAAACTAAGCTTACTTAATGTTAAGTGAAATTTGAATTTAATAAATTATTAATTTGCCAGCACTCAAGCTGTTAACATCTATTATAAAAAAGTAAAACAGCTTATCCCTTGCGGACTCTTTAAGACCCTTGGTGAAGTTGTTTGGTTGAGGACTTAAGCTGATCTTTAGGACTCTTAAGGCCCAGCCTATAAATTAAATAACCTTAAAATTAAACTTAGCACCTCGCTACAAAATGCATTAAATAAGTAAAGTTTTTTAAAAACGCACAATAAATTAAATATTGTCAATATATTTTATAATATATATACATACATTGTTCATATATGTACATATATATATACACATATTGTATATATTAGAGGTGTGCACAAGACATTCTGCTAGCTTACCCTTCACCATAGCTTACCTTTCGCCATAAAGTTTACAACAACAACCTCTCTTCAAATTCCTATGTTAACATTCGTTGTTTTTGTTCGTTTTGTTTTTTAAAAACAAAAACATTTTTTATTTCCCATTTACTGAAAAGAGAAAGACACGTTGTGACACTATGAAGAGTACAATATTTTTGTTGCACTCTTCACATAACTATCTTTTATACTATTGTACAATGGTTTACGAGTGTAGTTGTTTTTTTTTTTTTTGTTGTGTTCTATCTTTGCTTCACACCCAAGAGACCGCTCGCACAATTTCAAAACCACCAATTACCAAAGTGCGAAAAATGGAAATAGTGGATGCCTTTTAATTAAAAATATGGAGATGATGAAGTAGGCTATGGAAGAAAACGGACAAAAGGCTAAACTTAGATACTTCAACCGTGGAAAGAGTGGTCATTTCTAAGGAAACTTTAAAGCGCCACGGAAAAATTCAAGATACGTCTCACCAACCAGGAATAAATGGGCGAGCTACAAGCCATCTACACAAGACTCCCCGTTAAACTAAAACGAGCTAGCACTGAGGGGCTAGTGCTGGCTCCCACAAGCATGGGCCCTACAATCTCCATATCAGTAATGCAGCAAAACAACAGAAACCTTACGGCGTGCGGGTACATGAATGGCAAATAACACACCTTCAATATATGCACTCAGCAATGAAAGACTTCGCACAGCTACTACGGAAAAACAGGGGGGAATGTGAAGATAGCCAACATTAGTGTAAGCCACGTCTTAATTGTTGCTGAAATTGCGGAAGAGATTATCATTGGCGTCGATTTTATGATAGCTCAAGGCATCAATTTGAATATTGGGCAACAGATAATGCACTGGCAAAATGTGGATATACGTCGAATACCAGCATCAAGTGCACGCCAGAGTGAAGCAGTGATATCGGCTCATGTGGACGGAGTTTGTGAGGAAAACCGCTAGTGGGTTGTGGAACCAGCAGAAACACAGATGGATTTAGTATCAGCAAAGGACTTCATCAAATCTACAAAACAGAGAATAGTCCCGCTAAAAGAGAAAGAGTCATCTGTAAAAATTTAAAGGTGGACCAATGAGTTAAAGTAGAGGCGGTAATAAACAGTAAACAATCGCCGCAATCTGCCGAAATGTCATCAAAGCATCAAAAGAAATTTGGTGAAAATGTGGAGAAATGGGTAGCAGGTTTAGCAGATCCACCGAGAAATTAAGCCAAAAAACTGCTAAAGAGGCATGGTTTCGCTTTCGCCACGAACAATAGAAGACAAGAAAGAATAATATTTGAAATTAAGCCAAAAAACTGCTAAAGAGGCATGGTTTCGCTTTCGCCACGAACAATAGAAGACAAGAAAGAATAGATATGGTTATCTAGGAAACTAGACCTGAATATTTCTCTCCGTCTGCCGGACTACTGCAATGTGTTTCAAGCGAAGGTGATGGCAATTTACCGGGCCGCTCAATGGATCCTCGTTAACGATGCTCCTTTCAGTCGCGTCTCGATCTTTTCGGACAGTCAGGCTGCGATAAGATCTCTGTCAGGGTTCGTGATCAACTCTAAGATCGTTAGGGAATGTCGTCGCTGTCTCGACCTAGTCTCGGGGCGCTTCACCAGGGTCTCTCTGGTGTGGGTCCCCGGGCACAGTGATATTCCGGGAAACTGTAGGGCCGATGAGCTCGCCAGAGCTGGTGCGCTCCTTCCGGAATCCTCTTCTGTTGAGATGGGTATGCCACTTGCCTCGGTCAAGTTGACCATTGCGCGGAGGTTCCTTCGGGACGACAACCTATCCTGGGTCAATGAGGAGTCCTGCTCCACCGCTAGACTTACCTGGCCCAGGATGAATGGAAGGCGTACCAACCGATTACTTAGTCTCGGTCGTGATGTCATCTCGACTGTAGTGGCCGTGCTTACGGGTCATTGCATCATGGGTAGGCACGCCGAGAGAATGAGGCTCCCTTTTAACGACTTCTGCCGTGGATGTAGGTCCACTGAGGAAGAGGAGAGCGTTGTTCACTTTCTTTGCCAGTGCCCGTCTCTTGCTAGGAGTAGATATAGGCTATTTGGCTCCCCATTCCTTGTTATGTTAACGGAGCTATCATCTATTGATATCAAGGATATAGCTTCGTTCATCAAATTTTCTGCCTGGTTTTCCAGTGCGGGGTAGTCGTGTTTTTATTGTGCAGCCCTTGCGCTGACCAACTTCTTCCTTTCCCTGATTTGGCGGAACTTGGTTAGTACAGGGACTGCGTTTCACCCGTGGCATCACAACGGGCCGCCATGCGTGCTCAAGTGAGCTTTGTGATATCAGAGCTACCACTACGACTTAACCTAAGCTAGATATGGTTAAGTATGAAATGAATACGGGCGAAGCGAGGCCGATAAAGCAGGCACCTAGAAGCATGCCGTTGGCCAAGAGTAATGAGGTTAAAGACCTAGTCGGCCAAATGAGTAGGAGTGGTGTAATCGAGTCATCATCGGGTCCGTGGAGCTCACCTGTAGTTTTTGTCAAGAAGAAAGATGTAAGTAGAAGATTCTGCATAGACTACAGGGAACTGAATGATGTCACCGCTACCAAGAATTGACGATAGACTCGACACGCTAGCCGGAACGAAGTGATTCTCCACGTTGGATCTACAAAGCGGGTATTGACAGGTGAAGATTGCAGACAAGGACAAGGAGAAAACGACTATTTAGACTCTGTAATGCTCCGGCCACATTCGAGCGACTTATGGAACGTATACTCAGGGGACCGCATTGGAAGACTTGGCTGGTGTACATCGACGACATTATAGTGATGGGCAGAACTTTCGACGAACACCTCAAGAACCAGGGAGAAGTTCTGCAACGAATAATAATGGCTGATTTAAAATTAATCGTAAAGAAATGTGCATTGTTCCAAGAACAGGTGAAATATTTGGGGGGCATCTTGTTACAGCAAATGGTATGTCCACAGATGAAGATAAAAAGCAGTAAATGACTGGCCTTGTCTCCAGAATCTTTATGAACTACACAGTCTTTTGGAATTGAGAACTTACTACAGACGCTTTGTGCCTAACTCCGCTATCGTGGTTCCAAGCTTCCATGAGCTCACCAAATAATCAAGTGTGTTAAAGATTTGAGTTACAAGAAAAGACGATCCTGACACTAAAAGTTCTATTGTGTTCTGCACTAGTTTTGGTGTATCCAGTCCCAGAAGAAAAATTAATCATAGACAGTGAAATGGTATTGGTGGTGTACTTTTCCAAGTGGTCGATGGGATAAAGAATGTCGTAGACTACTATAGTCGCACACTGCCAAGGCCTGAACGAAACTACTTGCAGTGCTGGAGTACATGAAACATTACCATAAGTACCTGTATGGCCAACAATTTATACTAAGGGCTGATCATTCCGCACAGAGGTGGCTGCTGCAATTTAAGAATCCTGAAGGACAGTTAGCACGCTGGATTACCGCCTCCAGACTTACGACTTATGCATTGATGCTCTCTCACGCCGGCCCTATAATTTGGAGTGTAAGCATTGTATGAAAGCGCATCGAAGCCAACGCAGACTGGTCCGAATCACAAAGAAGTGACCCAATATTGGCGAAGATCATCGCATCTAAGGAAGAGGACAAACGGCCAACCAGAAATGAAATATCCGCAGAAAGTCCTGATGAAAAGACCACATCCAACCTATTGGTAGTGCCTTCCCCCAAAATGAAAGGAGTTTTAAGGAAGTTCCATAGTGGAGCCAAGGGAGGACATCTTGGAGTGACAAAGACGCTGGAAAGGCTAAAACAACGTGTTTATTGGATTGGATTTCAGCAAGTAATTGCGGATTGGATAGGAAACTGTACTCAGTGTTTTGCAGCTAAAGTTCCAGTAAAAATAATTAGAGGTTAGATGGAGAAATATAACTCAGGTGCAACTTTCGAGCAGATAGGGATGTCAGCAATGCCGAAAATCAATATTTTCTCGTTGTGATGGACTACTTCTGCAAATAGTAAATGTTTTTGTGAACAACTTATGTGCCACTGTTCGAACTTATACCACAATAACTATAACAATATGTGCTTGTCCGATACTCTTTTCTGCTTACACCCTTTTTGCAAGCACAACACTTCTGCTCGTACAAACAGTAAGAACTCTTCGGTAGACTGATTGCTTTGCACGCAATTTCACGGCAGTCTGACTGAATTTTAACTAACTTTTCTTGCTTTGTCTTGCCCTTTTATAGTCCAACACGATCAGTCAAACGAACGTTCTTGAAGCAGAAGGTTCGCTCTCTCGCTTTCTTGAGAATTTAATTACGACTACATTGTTTGTTGTTGCGCTTGCTTACTTGTTTATCCCTCATCAGCATTGTCAACTATAAATTTTCAGAAAGCACCAAACTCTAAAAAAACGAGTAATTTTGACAAAAAAAGCACTAAAACATTATAATATTTTTTTTAATTTTTCACCATTTTATATAATCAGTAAAAAATTTACAAACCTAAATTAATGTTATTTATTTAACTACAGCAATAACAAGGAAAAGAGTTTTTGTTTTATTTATTTGTTTATTTATTATATGATTTTTTAAAAAGTATAAAATATTATTTGAGTTAATACTTTGTATTAATTTATTTTTCAAGACAAATAATTTTTTATTTCTTTTATTAGTTTTAAAAACTGTTTTTAGTTTTTACAAGTTTTTTACGTGATTGCAAATATAATGTATTTCAAACAACTTATAAAGAGTTGTATTTCAAAGTAATACCTTTTAGATACGTTAAATAATCTATACTTGGCAATTTTTTTTTAATTCTTAAATTAGTGTCACTGACATCAAAAGAAAAGCACTAGGCACTAACTCGAAAATTTTCCGCGTCTAAAGTTTTAAAAAGCTCTAAAAACAGTGCTAAAAGCACTGAGTTGACAACGGTGTCCCTCATGCTTGTTGTGTTTTCTTTTCTACAAAGAACTTTCGACCAACCCTGTTGTAATGTCATTTTTTATTTGAGAAGAACATAACACAAATTTTTAAAAAGGTATACCCTGTGTTTACCACTTATAAAGAAAATGTAAATATTAACAAAAAATATTTCTGTCCCTATCAGATTTTTTCTGTTTTGTTTATTCCTGTTTGATAATTTTAGGGGAAGGTTCATTTTCTATTTTTGAAAAATTGATAATATTTTTGTAGATTAGTAGAATAGTTTTGAAAGGAAATGAACTGTTTTACTGGGAAAACGTAATCCGGAACTAATGTATTTGGTGACACCTTTCATCGATTGCCACTTACTTAGTTTTTAACTGATTTAGAGGTATATTCACAAACTCCTGATACAAAAAGTTATGAGTGTATATTTTGTTATATTTTTCTTTTTAGTTATCTTTTACTTGATATATTTAGCTTCTTACTTACGTTTTACACAAGAAACTATATTCATTGCGACCAAAAGCCACACAAATTTCGATTAATAATTAAATATTTACGAATCTTTACAATTTTCATTGAAGAATTTAAAAAATCTTCTAAATTTTCCCTATTTTGACACAAAATAAATGTTTGGTCTACTTTATTCGCCAGTTTTTACTTTGTATATCTGTTGTTTCTAGCACAGTTGGTTCGCAACACTAGCAACATTTATACTAATTTGAGTCTTTCAAAAATGCAGGTGAAAAGGTGTACAATAAAATAAAACATTTTGTTTTTCCCCTTATAGATTGACCAGTGTTTTTATGTTATGAGCGTTGTTCAAATGTCATAATTTACGTTTCTGTGTTATTCTGTGCTAATTAGCCACGCTGTGAAGACAAGTTAAGTGCGAAATAAAAAGTCTTGGTTCGAAGATATCTGTCGGAAGGAGTATAGCGAATAGTTGTGCGTGAATAATATAGAACAAGCAATAAATGTTTGTAGCTACTGTTGTGAACGTTGCATAAGTTTGAACAGTGGCACATGAGATAGTGCAGACAATAAAAAGAGTTTAATTTGAAATAAACATATATTTGTTTTTACATGGTTTGAAATTAACGAACTCATATTTAAACGTTTTTAAAAAGGTAAAAACGTAACAATTGGTATCAGAAGTGGAATTGTAAAATCCAAATGGAAAAATAAATAAAAAATAATAATAAATAAAAAACGAAAATGAAACTCACCGAACTAAGAGTGGACTGGCTTAAACGAGAGTTAGGTAAACTACAGTTGCCAACAACGGGCACTAAGAATGAACTGCAGAGACGGTTATGAGAACAACTGCAGCTTCAGTACAACGACATAGAATTCTACGATTTCGAGGATGAAGAGGGACGAGAGTTACAGTCCCCTCCAACATCTAGCGCTGTCGACATAAATTCGTTGCTAGCCGCTATAATGGAGAAAATGCAAGTAGCAAACCAGAAGCTATTTGCTGATATACGAGAAGCTTTTAGACCCGAAAATCGAAAAATGGAAGAAGCGAATAAAAAGCTATTTGCTTCTGGCTGAAGTACAAAAACCTGTTAGAAACAAATAATGAAAAAGTGCCTGCAGCAAACCAAAAGCTATTTGAAGCGACAACAGAGAAACAGCAGAAAATACGCGAGTCATTCAGCAAAAGAATTACCAGTATCGAGTCAGGTATAAGGTTGGCAGATATGGAAAAGACCTTTTGCGGAAAACTCCTTATGATGGGAAAAGATCAACAACATCCATAGTCAGCGACTGGAAGCAGTGCGGGTCGTATCTGAAAGTACTAGCAGGATAAAAACACCTTACTTTGATGGAAGCTCACCCCAATCGGTCTTCAAATTCCAATTTGAGACAGTAGCCAGCAGAAACGGATGGGACGATGACTTAATAGCGGCGTTACAGCGCCAATTCGGCGACGAGCACAACCGAGAACTATACCACATGGAGTTGGGATGCCGGGCGCAAAAGGTAAATGCCTTCTTATTTACAATTGAATTGGGGTGAACGAAAAATAAAATTGTTACAAAGTAATAAGAAAATAAGTTTGACAGATTTCTCTAATTGGATTTTTGAAGTTGGAGTATCAGCAAGCAGCATAAATATTGATGGCGACAGCCACACATTGTCGTTAGCAGAACAGAATTCAAGCAGAACAAGAGATGCTTATGGGCATACGCATGAATTTAAAAGTTCAATATATTCTGCCAACTGTAGCAGTGTTGATAAGTGTGAAAAATTCGTGAAACGAAAAATGGAATCTAATAAGAAAACATAATTTATGCAAACTAGAGATGAGCGATCCAGTGATTTTTGAAGAACGATGTTCTCAGTAAACGTGATTTGTTAATCACTGTTCTTTAAAACAGTGATTGTGATCACAGTGTTCCAGATTTTCAAAAGAAACACATTAAAAAAGAGTAAGTGTAAATACAATAATGACAATAACGTATTTTATTAAGTCGTAAGAAGGAGACATCTAGATACACACCACGAAAAGACTATTAAAAAAATCAAAGTGGTGTCATCAATGTTATTATTTTTTAACGTAATTTTTTTATATGAAGTTTGACAATAAGTTTCACAGAAAGTTCATGTATAAAAGACAAAAGTAAATAATCTGCATCATTTAATAGTAATTCTGCCTCGCTGAAAATAAAATGAAATAAATTCGAGTATGTAACAATTTTGAAAGAACGACGTTATTAGCAATTGTTATTTGGTAATTTCAATCGCTGTAGTTACCGTGATTAAATCACAGTTTTGAAAATTCGTTCATCTCTAATGCAAATAATTTTTAAAACGTCACAACGGGATGTCAAATAAAACACCATACTTTGTTACACAAATCAACAGATGACGTGAAAATAACAATCAAAACAAACGAAAATAATAACAATACAATTAATTTGCGTGCAGCTCACAGTGGTGAAGTAAGTAGCGAAATTTTGTTTAAAATTATACCAATTACTATATATGGCAATAATAATAAAAGTATTCAAACTTTTGCTGTCATAGACGAGGGTTCGTCAATTAGTTTGATCAATGAACTAAATTTAAACGGTGTTTAAAATGGACAGGCAATATGATTCGTAACGATTCGGACTCCAAACTAGTCAGGCTGCAAATTTCTGGGAACAATAAAACTAAATTTTATATTCATGCTTGTACGGTAAAACAATTATCACTGCCTAGTTTGACTAGTTACAAAACGTTGTGTGAGAAATTTCCACATCTTAGGGGATTGCCTATAACACAATTTTAAAAATGCAGTCCCAAATTTACTTCTAGGTCTAAATAATTTAAAATTATGTGTACCAACAAAAGTCAAGGAGGGAAACAAAGATGAGCCCAATGCTTTATGCACACGTCTTGGTTGGCTAATCTGTGGCAACTCGATTATTGGACAAATGGCTCAAAATCAATACAATTTTCATTCTTGTGAATGCCAACCAGAAGATGATAAAAAAGTAAGTAAATTACTCAAAGAGTTTTATTCAATAGAAATGATTGGAATAAATGTTACTAAAATGCATGGTAAAGATGATCAAAGAGCAATTAATATATTAGAGAAATATACTAGACAAAGGAGTGACGGTCATAATGAAGTAGCTTTGTTGTGGCGGTACGATAATGGAGATCCGATGGATCAAAAGAACCCGAGGTATACGTCATGAGAGTTATGATATTTGGTGACTCATGTGCACCCTGTATTCCACAATATGTCAAAAACTTAAATACTTCGGTGTTATCTAAAAACTCTGAAAAACTATAATCGACTAGACGTGCAATTACACACCTTGGTAGACGCAAGCGTAAATGGTTACGGTGCTGTATCGTACCTTAGGATCTCAGATGGTGACAACGTTATTGTTTCTTTAGTAGGTCAAAAACTACGTTAGCACCGCTAAAAGTTGTTTCTATTCCTAGACTAGAATTAATGGCAGCCGTTATTGGCGCTCGTTTTGCAAACTATATCGTTCAAAATCACTCTATTAATATTAACCGAAAAGTATTTTGGTCCGACTCGAGTACAGTTTTAAGTTGGATACGAGCAGACCACTGAAAGTATCACCAGTTTTTTGCTGTTCGAGTTGGTGAAATTCTCGATATCTCTTAAATAAATGAGTGGTTTTGGATATCAACTAAAACGAGTGTGGTTGATGGAGCAACGAAATGTTCAAAAGCTCCTGACTTGGCGACTACAAGTCGTTGGCTCAATGCCTCAGCATTCCTGAAATCCCCAGAACATGAATGGCCAACTATTACCGATGACTTTACCAGAACCAATATTGAGCTAAGGGAGTGTAGTTTAACCATACAAAATGTCGAACCATTAATAAATATTGAGCGATTCGATTTATTTATCGCCTCAAAAATAAAATGTCAAATCAAAATGAAATAAAATTAATTATCTCAAGAAAATAAAGCGGAAATAGTTTTGATTAAAGATAGACAAAAAGTCATATTTTTTAACGAAATTGAAATTCTTTAAGAAAATAAAAAATTATCAAAGTCAAATTTTATGTATATATTTGCTCCCTATATAGACGACGAAGGTATTCTACGGGTAGGTGGACGAATTGATAACGCCGATGTTTCCTATATATTAAAGCAACCAGCTATTTTACCGAAAAATTGCCACCTAACAGCCCTTTAAATATGGCATTATCACAATTTATATCGACATAGTACTTATGAGACTGTCTTAAATGAAATACGATAACGATACTACATTCCAAGATTAAGAATCGTATGCAAGTCCATTATAAAACAGTGCCAAATATGCAAAATTAGGAACGCAACGCCTGTGTGCCCTCAAATGGCAAAATTTGCCGCCAGCTCGTCTTGGTTCACAGGTATTGATTCCTTTGGTCCTATGTTCATTACTATTAATCGTCAGAAAGAAAGGAGATATGGTGCACTATTTACTTGTTTGACTATAAAAGCGATTCACATTGAAATTGTACATTCGCTTAACACGAGTTCCTGTATTATGGCCGTACGAAAATTTATATCCCGCCGAGGGCAGCCAAGAGAGTTTTATAGCGACAACGGAAGGAATTTTGTCGGGGTTGATCGTAAACTGCGTGAAGTAGATAAGAATGAATTAGTTCGAAACTTCACTAATACGAAGTTAAACTCTAATCCACCTACCGTCCCCATATGGGAGGTGCACGGGAAAGAATGGTTCGTTCAGTAAAGAAAGTTCTTTACAAAATAAAAATGGAAAGATTTCCTAATGATGAGACATTACAAAGTATGATGGCCGAGGTGGAAAATGTTATCAATTCACGCCCTCTTACATATGTGGCATTGGAAACTGAATATGACGAAGTTATCACACCTAACCACTTTTTGTTAGGCAATTGAAATGGTTTAAAGCCTCTTGTCTGCTATGATGACGACGGTGTTGTATTGAGGGAAAGTTGTTTACATTCGCAGCTGTATGCCCAAAAATTCTGAAAGAGATGGATAGCTGAATATTTGCCTACATTAACTTGCAGAACAAAGTGGTGCGAAAAAGCTAGAATAATTGAGATCACCATGTAAGAGGACGGTCAAGTTCGAAAAGCGAAGATCATGACGAGAAGCGGTGTATTGGAAAGGCTAGCTGTTAAAGCGCCCCTAGACGTGGCTTTAAAAAAGGAGTAAGTCTTCAAAACTTGTCGGGGAGTGTTAACGACACAGTCAAAATTTCTAATCGGCATCACTTATTTATCGATTAATATTATTTTAATAAGTTATCCCTTAAGACCCGTCTATATTATTCTAGGATAAGTTCTTATATACATATTTCCACGCGCTTACAATATGCGCCATTTTGCTTTCGGGTATAAGGATATATGGACATATATAGTCTTAAAAAAGTTTGTATTTTTTAAATAAAATAAGTCACTTTAATAATAAATGTATTTGAGGGATTTTAACGTTAAAGTACGATAAATAAATAATTGAAATATTGTACTTTGCGTTTTTAATTTACGAAAGTGAATCAAGGGCTTGGGCGCTTCTCCCAACACTGACGATAAACCTATTTTCAATGAATAAGAATCTGATTACAAATGTATTAAAAATGTTAATATACTTTTTTGAGTCAATATTGAATAAATATGTAATTATCATTTGACAGCTGGAAAACAACAACATTGTTTAAAAAATAACAATATAAAAATTTGGGTCTAAGCTTAAAAAATAGTAAGCAATTTATATTTTCAGAAATAACTTAAAGAAACTAAAAAAACAGTTTGCTTGTCCACATATCCAGTGGGATTGGCATCCGATTAACTCCGATATTGTTTATTTTTTTTTAACTATTTACACATTGAACATATAAATTGATCATAATGATAGGTTAAATGACTAATTTTAAGATTTTTTATCGGAATTTCATGAAAATAACATTATAACACCTCCATTTACCTTAACGACTCCTATTAAAAAATAAATAAAATTTTAATTTTATTCTCTTGCAGAGAGGAGTTAATCTCCTATTGAAAGGAGTTGGATTGTGTTGCTTAAAGGATGGATATTCACTCTACTCCAAGCGAGTATTTCAAGCTTAGTGCTATTTTGTTAATAAAAATTCTTAAGTCATTGGTTTGCTAATAGTTCTTATCTCCAAAGTTGGGAAACATTTAAAATATTCAGCTTAATATTGGCTGTTATTACAATTTACGCAATAAAACTATATGTCAATTGTCAAAAACTTTAATTATATCACATTACTAGTGCGGGTGAACTGTATACAGGCCTTCAGGAATTGCAAAATAAGGTAAAGAGAAAATTATTGAAGTGCAACCGATATACATCGACTAACTTTATGCGGAAAATTATAAACGTAGAAACACCAGAATAGTTAATCGAAGAAATTACTTACTTAATCAACAGTAGAACCTTAGAAATAGGGAACATTTTAGAATTGAAATGCCATCAAAGACTTCAATTTGCTGCTTTATAGCTCCTTGCCGAATAATGTGATATTGAAAAGTAATGCTAATATATTCGCCGCCGTAGTCTAGTAGAAATTGTGTTGGCTTATTAGACGTAAGGTCAGAGTTAAAACGAAAATATGAAAATTTTTCTTTGGCGACTTCCTCTCAGCAGATTTCTGGGATAAAGTAACTAAAATTACAATGAAACTCAACATTTGAGTGAGGACTCCTTTTGTCATAAATCCCAATCCTCAATGGTGACCGTAGGTATATATCTGCTGGTGAGCACAAACCCTTTACCAGGCGATCTTCTAGAAGGAAGTGAATGTCTCCGCAAAACAATGGCGCTGAAGTCGACTGTAGGGTGTCAGCCAGGCCTTGAGTGCTGGCGATAGGACACATAGGTCATATATTATAGCCAAAATTGGCTCTTAGAGCTCGCTCTCCTATAAGAGGATGCGAAGAGTCGCTTGACTTGATCTAGGGTTTTCAAAATGACCGTCCTCTCGGCGGCCCTAAAGAGGTAGATATCTGCTGAGCTAAATACTCCCAGCAGACCACCCAAACCGTTCAGCGGGGTGATTAAGAAGAGCCTTACCTAGGTAAAAATTCATCAGGGCTCCCATTAAATGGAAGTTGGTGCGCTACTGAATGTTTTCCTTGAAATTATAGCCTCTAACGCCAGCCCTTTTATTAGTTACGGAGATGTAGGCTGGTTCCTAGAACAGATTAAAGTCGTAGTCTTCTTTTACCTTCGGTCTTTGGAGCACTAAAAGGTGGCTATCAGTAGAATAGGCGAGGTTTGGATGGGAATCAAGCTTGCTGCCGTCCCTCTGTACCATATCCCATACCCCCGATCGAGAGCGAAAATTGACACTGAGGCCATTTTAAAAATCTACAAGGTCAACAACACAAACCTACCCATCGATAATTGGATGATACCCAAAGTTGCCAAACAACAGGTTTCTCTTACTGATCAACTCCCGCGGAGTCGTGACAAATTGCGGCACTGATTTAATTGGACTCAGGGTGTACAAATCAGTCCGTTTCACAGCTCAATTTCTACCGCTGAGGACATTGAGTGTGAAATTGTCAGTAGCTACTAGAGGTGTGCGCAAGACATATAAAATTCCACACTATTGCATTTTTCTCAAGACCGAATATTGATTGTAGCTGCAAATATAAATAAGTGTCAAGCAAAGATAGGGTAGAAAAAACAACTGCGTTCGTATACCATTGTACAACGGTATAAAAGACAGTTGTGTAAAGCGTGCAACAAAAATTTTGTACTCTTCATAGAGTCACAACGTGCATTTCTTTGTTTGCTCTCAGCAACCGAACACCTTCGTCGACGCCAGCATTGCCAGTAACTTTTTTAAAATTATTTCTGGGAATTTTTTTTCGGTTTATGGCAATGTTTTTGTTTTTTAAAGCAATTTTATTTTAATTTTCCAAAAATATAGTAGTGTAATTATAAAAAAGTAATAGAATAATAAAACCAGAAACAATTCAAACAAAACAGACAATTTTTTCTTATATTTGATTAAAAAATTGTTCATCAATATTTGAATGATGTCAGCATTGCCAGTAACTTTTTTAAACTTATTATTTCTGGGGAATATATAATTATGTTTTTGTTTTTTAACGCAATTTTATTTTCATTTTCCATAATAATTTTTTTTTTATTTTTTGTTTTGCCACTGCAAAATTGTTTTTAAATTATTTCCTTTAAATCGCCCGCGCACGTAAAAGCGTAACCTACTCACAACCAGTGTTGCCAACGTTTATATATCAAAACATGTACAAAAAATTAAAAACTGGGTAAAAACGCCTATTTTTTGAGCTTAAAAAGGGTAAAAATGCACTACAGTTTTTTAGTAAGAAAAATCGTTTAAAAAACTTTTATTTTATAATATTCCTTATTTGATAAGTTAATATTATGGTTAAACTAATAAAATATAATAAAAGAAAGCAATTCATATAAATATGTCAGTATAGTCCATAAAATTACCATTTATAATTTAAAAATATTAAGTATGTGGGTATACAACCCTTATACAAAATTACTTATTAAAAAGGTTACTTAAATCTTCGGCAAATATTTCTTTGATATCATCTGCATTTTCATCCTCCCCAACTACGTTTGGCCACAATAGTTTTGTTTGAATAAATATTTTTGCAGACCTCGGAAGGTATTGCATAATTATTACAGCAGAAATTGAGTCTACGTAGTCCATATTTTTTGTGTTTAGTGAGTTTAATGATAGTCGCTTTCGAATTTTATTCGAAGAACAAACTGTGCTAATACTAAAAATATTTTTTCTCCTAACGAGTTTTTAAATTAACTAACTTCCAAAAAAGATCTCTTCTAGTTTTGTTTTCCCAATTAAATAAATTTTCTAAACAAGTTTCTATTGTTGATAATGTATTTACATCATTCGTAAAGTTGCTTGTAAATTCTTTCAACTGATCATTATTTATATTACTTAATATATTTTCGACACTGAATAAGGAAGCTTTTTGTAAAATTTTTAAATTGCTAGGAAGTCTAGCTCTAATTTCATAAAAAAGGTTTTTAGTCTAAAGAACACATTTTTGTTTAATAATATTTTTTTCGGTTTCTGTTTTTGGTATTCATTGGAGGCCTTTTCAAAACTATATCCAATGTATTATATTTACTATCTATATCACCTTCTATATAATACAAATTTTCACAATTTATTATCTATTTGTTAGTCAGATTTTTTAGCAATCTATACAAAACTTAACGTGGTCCGCATTTTTGCTTCAAATGCTAAATTGAACCTCTGAACCTCTCCCAAAATGGAACTTAAATACGTGAGATATACAAAATTGTTATTATAATTGTACATATTGTTTTTCTTAATAATTTTAAGAAAAGTTAAATTAATTAATTTATTATTTAACAATCATTAAAGAAAAGTTACCGCGAAAAAGACCAAACTGATAGGAGTGAAACAACCGATCGATAATAACGTTACAATTCAACTGATTTTTATTTCATTTCTTTTCACATTTTACTTAATCCTAATATTATATGTACTTAATCCTAACTGTGTAATTCTTTATATTCATTGACCTTAAAATTAACTTATTATTAGGGGTATTCATATTGATAAAGAATCAAATAAAATATATAATATAAAATTGTTATATATATATATATATATATATATATATATATATATATATAAAATACTTTAGTGTAACAATCCAACCAAGAGAAGTTTTTTGAAGAACTGGACGACTCGGGCCCAATTTGATTTGGCCAGCACACAATAATTCGAATAAAGGAACTGCGCCAATTAACAAATCGATTTCTTGCTGCTCATAGAAGTAAGGGTCAGCTAATTCCACGTTTGACGGGATATTCAAACTAACTATGTTAACCCTACGCCCAGGTTGCAAGTTTGTTATTGATTTTAATACCCAAAACTTTGAAGTGAATTGGGTAGAGTTGACACTCGAAATAACAGTCAAATTGACGCGAGATTTGGATAATGAATTTGTTTCACAAACGCCGTTTAAATTTAATCTGCCTCCTTCTTTTCTCAAACGTAGTAGTTGCGCTAGTTCCTCGGTTATCAAATTAGATTAAGAACCGGAATCTAAAAGAGCTCTGGCATAAGTTGACCAGAACTACTTCTTACTCTTACTACAGCCGTCGCTAGAATTATGCGTTCATCTGATGCCGAAAAGTTCACCGAAGCGAAAGAAGTCGAAGGCTGTTCGGAGTAGTTTATCGACGCATTATCAGAACTTGTAGTATATCGGTGCAGTAATGTGTTATGTGTACCATTACATATCCGATACTTAGAGGATGGACACCTGGCAACTGTATGTCCTTTTTTTAGACAGTTTATACATGCTAGCACGGATTTTATGAAATCGAATCGTTCGGCTATATGCTCAGCATTGAAAGAAGGGTAATTGCTAATCATATGTTGCGTCGATTCGCAAAATAGGCATTTGTCAACAGATTGTTTTGATTTCGTACAATTTAGTGATGATCTATTGGTTCTAAAATTAAAGTGTTTATTTTTAGGTTTGTTAACCCTCGACCTTGAAGACTCGTCAGCAGAAATATGCTGGTAACGTCTATTCAAGGCGGCTTCGCAATCTGACCACAATGGGAGCTTTTCGAAATCAAGCTGTTCTTCCCATTTTGATTTGGTGATCGGATCCACTTTCGACATCACTAAATGTATTAGAATAGCATTTGTTATTTTCTTGTCATCACCAATTGATAACAACGAATCATATATGGCAGAATCTGTATCGATCATACTTCGCAAAGCAACAGCTGAAGGTTTTGTGATTTGTGGCAAATCAAAAAGTTTTCTTATATTATCAAAAAATATAAGACATTCATTGTCATAAACCTTATTCAGACTTGCTATTGCTTTGGGGTAATTCTTCTCGGAGATCTGAAAGGCCTTTACTGTACCCAAAGCCGATTCGGACAAGCATGCGATTAAATGGTTGAATTTTTCAATATCCGTTAATGTCGGGTTATTGTGGACCAAGTTCTCAAATAAACTCATAAAATTCTTATAATCAGAATATTTTCCACTAAAGTTAGGGAGCTTCATAGTTGGGAGTCTTGACTGGTGCGCTTGTAAGCTGAATGAGGTTTCAGGCACGTTCAATGGCCTATACTTGGCCAACAGACTCATAAACAAACTTTTCGTAGTCACACAAAGATCTTCAAGCTCAGCTCTATCGTCATTATCGGGATCCAAATTATCCACTTCTGACTGGAGCTTCATTGCTTGGTCAATATATGTTTTCAAAATATCCAATCGACATTCGACCTCCATTGGATTAAAAGAAATAGTCCTATCTACAATGAACTGTCGAATTCTTAGTGACCTTCGCTTTTTAGCGAGTAATTTCTCCAAGTTTTCAACTCGGGAAGGAGAATCTTGGCGTTTAGAGCCTCTGGTAGTCATTGTGCTTTCAATTCGTGTAGAAATTCCTCAAAACAAGAATAGAAAAGTGGCCAAAGTAAGTTATTGGTTGAATAATATGCAAATCTATTACTTGTTTTGGACAATAGAATTCAATTAATATTCTTCGGATACGCAATATCCAATTTTTCCGATCCACAAGTGGCGTTAATTGAGACAAGAAAAACTTACTTGATCTCAGAAAATAAAATATAACTGCTTTATATACAGCCTTCGGTATAAAAATATATAATTTACCGAGTAAAATCGTATAATAATCGATTTTTTATAATAAAACAATAAAATCAAATTTCAATATGAACACACTGTGTTATCATAAATAACAATAATCAAAAGATTATTCGAATTTTGAAATTTGTGTGAACAATTTTATTGATATTTTATGTGACTTGATTTTGTTACTAGTGTGAACGGTCACACTGTGTACATCTGTAATATGTAATTTATATACAAGCAGTATAGGAACGCGTGGAACGAAACACTGATCGAAACGAAATACGAAAAATAAATAAAAAGAAAATAAACAAAAGCAACACAAATGATATTGCTGAATGTTTTCTCACTAATAGAGAGGACAAATTGTTTGTGCAAATACATATTAAATTAAATATTAACACTCGCGAATATGTTTCACTAATTAAGGGTGGCTTTTTTCAATATTATAAATCACAACATTTAGGGAAATATTATAAATATATGAAATAATATGGAAATATAATGTTTCGAAAATTTTAAAATGTAAAATATATTATTATTGTGTTCTGCTTTTAAAAAGATTACAAAGCGATTAGCAATTCTTTGTTTAATTTACAAAAAATCTCTTAAATTTGAATAAATTACAAATTAAGGATAGAGAAACACAAATATATTTTACACCTTTTTACTTGAAGTACTTAACTTATTTTTCTCCAACCGGCACAAATAAAGGTGCAATGGGGCATCTAGGCAGAATTCCTCTCCTGGGTTGGAGGATTCTTGAAGTCGCCCAACGTTGTGATGTTTGTTGTTTGTGTAGTGTTGATATGTTAGGTCTTATTTTCCTTTATTAAATGTGTATTTCACTGTACATGTAATTTCTTGTTACACTATATGTTTCGTATTTTTATTTTTTTTTTTATTCCATTTCTTGTTCTATCTTTCTGTACTTAAGTTTGTTTGTTGTCACAACACTAACCAGCATATCTATATTGTTGTTTTGTTTTATGTATTTTGTATTATTGGTTGTTATTCTTGTATTGTTGTTGCGATTATTATTTTTTATTTGTGTCACTATACATTATTTTAGTGTGTTTTGTTTATTCTTTTTATTTATGTTTGATATTATTGTAAGTTTTAATTAATTTATACAACCTATACACACACGAATTAACTTTTAAGTCACTTATGAAAATTTATTCGCGAGTTTGGTCTATTTACAAACACGATCACTATTATTGTCCCTGCTCGGGCGCCAAAATGTTTTTTCTTAATAATTTTTAAGAAAAGTTAAATTAATTAATTTATAATTTAACAGTTATTGAATGAGACACTTAGAAAAGTTACCGCGGAAAAAGACCAAACTGATAGGAGTGAAACAACCGATCGATAATAACGTTACAATTCAACTGATTTTTATTTCATTTCTTTTCACATTTTACTTAATCCTAATATTATATATACTTAATCCTAACTGTGTAATTCTTTATATTCATTGACCTTAAAATTAACTTATTATTAGGGGTATTCATATTGATAAAGAATCAAATAAAATATATAATATAAAATAAGATATATATATATATATATATATATATATCGTTATATAAAATAATGAATTTATTAAATCATAATGGCTCAACACATATCCTTAAGTGAAACATACCCATTGTCCTTAAGAATATTAAAATGTGTTCTAAGTTCCAACCACATATTCAAAACACATTTAACCGCCTTTTCAATTGGTATGGTGTTGTAAATTTTGCGCTTAAAAAAAATTTGAACATTTTCCTTTGTAGTTTCAATATAAAAGCTATTAAAAATCAACAAAAAGCCCTGAAAGTACTGTAATGAAATTTGAAAAGCACCATAATAGTGCCTCTCCGTAAAAAATTTACGCGTACGACGTTTCATAAAGCACCATAAATAGTGCGAAAACACTGCTCACAACAATGAATAAGAAAGGTCCGAATGTTTCGCTCTTTGTTTGCTAACCAGCATTGCCATTTAAACTTTTTATTTCTTGGGAAAAACTTTTTTTAAACTACTATTTTTATTCGTATGGAAATACTGAAAATGTAGCTTCAGTAATAAAATATGCTCTTACAACACAAACCATAGTTCCGTTACTTCACAGGCAAACGAGTGCTGTTGTATCCATTGAGTAAATGAGAAATGCAGATTTCAGTCCACTCGTAAAATCAAGATCAACAGAAAAGAGTACACTACAGTATTGCATTCGGTGAAGGGTAACCTAGTCGAATGTCTTGTGCACACCTCTAGTACATACATATGAATGTGTGAGTATGCTGTTTTTTATATTTGTGATTTTATTTTTGCGTATGTAAAAAATTCGATAGTGACACCACTGAAATTTTTTATAATTTAAACTGTTTATTATTTTGGTTTTTATCAGCAGTTTTTTTTCTGTTCTTTCTGCAAAGAATTTAAGCAGTCGGCATACGGCAGAAAAAACAGTTGACACAATTTTCTGTCAAGCTGCTCTTTGTAGTTTATGTGTTTATACCTTAAAGCCGGAGGTCCACACCACGCGTTCTCGCATTCTACGCGGCTGTCAAAAAAGTAGAATTAATGTATTTATACGGTGCAAGTTACACGCACAAAAGCGTAGGATGCCATGACGCATTGAACGCGTAAAGTAAATCTACTTTTGTAAGCATCACAAGCGACACGCGTACGAAACAGTTGACTTTGACAAGTTGTTTTGTTTTAATTTATTTAAATTTTTCAAAGAACAATGGAAGGGATGGAATGCATGCAAACAAGGTAAAGTTTCTGACTGTGGCCAACATGGCGACCACCAGGACGATCCTTGTCTTGCTGTATTCAAGTTGACACGCAGCCTCCTCGCGGCCCCTCCTGGATGGCATTCTAGCACCTGCTAGATGTTAACTAATGCGTGCAGCGAAGTCCAATCCCCTGGACGTTAAATTTGGGTTGTGCGTAGGGCTTGGAACCCACCACGTAAAAATTTTACTCCAATGAAAACTAATATACAGAATTCCAAAAAGATCCCCTTTAAAGTTGACGACCACGGCAAATGTTCAAAGGACAACGATTTAAGAATAGCCACTTGGAACGTCCGCACCCTTCACAGGGTGGGCGCTTCCGCCCAGCTGGCGGACGCCCTCAAGAAATGTAGGACTGATATCACTGCCATACAGGAAATGCGATGGATAGGGCAAGGATGCAAAAGGCTAGCATCTTGCGATATATATTACAGCTGCCATGTTGATAAGCACGAATTTGGATGCGGATTTGTGGTTAATAAGAGACTCCGCCACCTTGTCTCTGGGTTCACACCTGTGAACGAAAGAATAGCCACAATCCGCATTAGGACTAAATTCTACAACATCAGCCTGATTTGTGCTGACGCCCCGACGGAAGATAAGGGCGATGTGGTTAAGGATGCCTTCTACGCTTAGCTCGAGGACATATATGATAAGTGCCCGGCCCATGACGCAAAAATTGTCCTCGGGGATTTTAATGCAAAGGTCGGGCGGGAAGGTATCTTTGGCCCCACTGTCGGACAGTTCAGCCTCCACGCGAACACTACCTGCAATGGTATGAGGCTGATCGATTTCGCCGCGGCGCGTAACATAGTAGTATGTAGCACCAGGTTTCAACATCTCGATATCCACAAGGCCACTTGGATGTCCCCCGATCGATCAACTTCCAACCAGATCGATCATATTGTGATTGACGGAAGGCATGTATCCAGTGTACTAGATGTGCGCACATTTAGAGGTCCGAACATTGACTCGGACCACTACCTTGTCGCAGCCAAGTTTCGATTGCGCATTAGCGCCTCGAGGATGGCGCGCTCTAGTACATTGCGGAAGCTGGATGTCAGGAAGCTGCGATCACAAGGGACAGTTGAGGCGTTCTCCGCTCAACTCTCGGATAAGCCACGTCGATCCCCATCTAATCTCAACGACATTGGAGGACTGTGGGCCAACATCTCCCACTCCTTGCGCACTACTGCGGAAACAGTCCTTGGTTTCGAGCGCCCACCCCAACGAAATCAATGGTACGATGAGGACTGTCGCGAAGCAACTCCAGCGAAAAACGCCGCATACAAGAAGACGTTGCAGTCTGCTGCTACGCGAGCCATTGTCGAGAACTACAGAGAGAAGAGAAGGGAAGAGAGACGCCTTTTCAGACGCAAGAAAAGGGAGCAGGAAAGGCGTGAGCGTGAGGAAGTCGAGATGCATAGACGTAGGAATGATGCTAGAAAATTTTATCAGAAGGTTAAGCGTCTAACCGAGGGTTATAGACCCGGAGCGTCTTCTTGCAAGGACGAGAACGGAAACCTGGTTACAGATCCGCAGGGAGTGCTGAGGTTGTGGAGGAAACACTTCTCTACTCTGCTACAAGGCGATGACGACACCAATACCGCCTCTAGAGATGATGTTCCGAACCCGATCAATGATGACGGCGTGGAGATTCCGCCGCCTAGCTATGAAGAGGTCAAAGTCGCGATTACGCGTCTTAAAAACAATAAAGCGGCAGGTCCTGATGGCCTCCCCGCTGAATTGTTTAAGACCGGATGTAATGAGTTGGTAGGGCGCATGCACCAGCTCATCTACAAAATATGGCTAGAGGAAAGTATGCCCAAAGATTGGAACCTCAGTGTCCTCTGTCCTGTCCTGAAAAAGGGAGACCCCACAATTTGCGCCAACTACAGGGGTATTAGCCTTCTCCCTATCGCATATATTCAGGCGTATTGTTTGAACGACTGAAAAAGGCCCACGAAAAACAAGTCGACACACACCATCTTTTTGTCGACTATAAGGCAGTCTTCGATAGCCCCATAAGGGATCGTGTTTATGCCGCAATGTCTGAGCTCGGTATACCTGCGAAGCTGATAAGGCTATGCAGAATGACGTTGAGCAATTCCTGCAGCTCCGTCAAGGTAGGAATGGACCTCTCCGAACCTTTTGATACCGTGCGAGGTTTCAGACAAGGCGACCCCTTATCATGCGACCTCTTCAACTTCGTCATGGAGAGTGTTCTGCGAAAGGCAGGAGTGCATCGCAATGGCACTATCTTTCAGAAAAGTGTCCAATTGCTTCCGTACGCTGACGACATCGACATCATAGGGCGTACCAAGCGAGATGTTACTGCTGCCTTTAGCGCTATTGAACGGGAGTCTAAGAAGATGGGTCTGGCAGTAAATGAGGGCAAAACAAAGTATATGTTGTCGACAAGTAGAGACGTGCGGCGTATTGATTCTCAAATTACGGCCGATAACTATACTTTTGATACAGTCAAGGAATTTATTTATCTTGGCTCCGCCGTTACCACCAAAAATGATGTCAGTCTGGAGATCAAACGCAGGATTACTCTTGCCAACAGGTGCTACTATGGTCTCAATAGGCAATTGAGCAGCAGAGACCTCTCTCGTGCGACAAAATTAATACTCTACAAGACGCTCATCTCACCCGTGCTTCTTTATGGCGCAGAAGCATGGACCCTATTAAGAACTGATGCAGCAGCTTTGGGGGTATTCGAGAGGAAAGTCCTACGTAAGATCTTCGGTCCTGTGCGAGTTGGCGATGATTTCCGCATACGATCTAACAGTGAGCTGTATGAGCTTCTCAATGACATGGACGTTGTACAGCGTATTAATATCCAGCGGCTGCGCTGGCTTGGCCATGTCGTTCGAATGGAGGAGGATGCTCCGGCGAAACGGGTATTTGATGCGGGGATCTGCGGAAGTCGGCGAAGAGGACGACCTTGTATCCGTTGGAAGGACCAAGTCGAGGAAGCCCTGTCATCGATTGGTGTGACCAACTGGCGTAGGTGCGCAAGAAGCAGAGGCGCCTGGAAGGATGTATTGCGGCAGGCCGAAATCCGTTAATCGGGTTGTTATGGCCAATTAAGTAAGTAAGTAAAGAACAATGGAGGAAAAATTAAACGAAGCTATATAAGAAAAGCTCTCTTTTATTTTCAAATATTGTATTCACGAACTCAATTAATTCTATAAATTCTTTAAAATTTTCAATTTCATTTGCCATTTTTGTTCGAAATATTTTATTCAAGTGTTTTCAATCAAATGTTTTTATTTTGTTACCAGCTGATCAAAATAAACATTGGCGCGAAAAAGCGTTGCATGTAACTTGAAACGTAGAACGCGAAGAACGTATGAAACGCACGCAACGCTTTGACGCGGAAACGCGTGGTGTGGACCTCCAGCTTAAGAGTACCTCAAATATTTTAAACAAATATATAGGATATTAATGCTTTCCTAAACACTCTGGGCTTGTAAAAATTTTTGTTAATTTAAAATATAGTTAGCTCAAGAAATTCCACCCTGCTTCTTTTTTATAATTAATTAATTTGTCGTCTATGTGTTTATACCTTAAGAGTACTTCAAATATTTTAAGCAAATATATAGGATATTAATGCTTTCTTAGAACACTCTGGGTTTGTAAAAATTTTTGTTATTTTAAAATATAGTTAGCTCAAGAAATTCCACCCTGCTTCTTTTTTATAATTAATAAGAATGACCAAGTGGAGGAAATTATTGAATTTAGCAAAAATTCATTTGAAAAAATCGCTAAATTGGAAGTGCTTTGGTTGAATGTTATATTACGTCATCTCATGCTTTTACTATTGAAATTAATACATTAAAAAGAGATAGGAAAATAATGAATTGAAAAATATCCAAATTTAGCATATTGTGTCGACTAATGTCTAAACAACTACAAAATCAAGCATTGTAATATTCACATTTCTTAGGAATATTTTTCAAAAACTTTTATCGATTATAAGTGTCTATCGAAGAACTTTAAATAATGCATTTATTTATTTATTCATATTCTCAAATTCTCTTATAAATATTTATTTAATTCAGTAAAGGATTACATTGTCGTATATTTCAATGCATAATGTAATAGAGTATTACACTGGCTTCTACATTTAGAGTTTCAAAAACTTGTACAAAGAATAAAGATACTGGCTTTCCTTAAATTCATTTTAATCAATAAAAATCATAAAAATAATTACATACACATACACAATATGACCATTACAACCCATCAGTCAGAATTACGATCCAGCTTTTCACATCACCCCTGTTGTATGTGTTAATGTTATATATGTCTAACTAAAACCCAGTGTGCTTGGCTACTCCATCGATATCTGTATATATAAAAATGAATGTGTGTTTACTTGTTTGTGGATTTGATTGTGTGAAGTCTATAGACGGCTGAAATTCTAACAGCACTTTCTCTCCTTCTAGGCGTAAATCGCGTTGATTCGACGTCTCGTCAGTTCTTAATATTGATGATTGGGATAGTTTTCTTCTAAGCGTACATCTACTTTTAGGCGTACATCGCGTTGATCCATTGTATCATCAGTTCCTGACCTTGATGATTGGGATCGTTTTCGTTTAAGACGTGCATCATATTGATCAGGTGTCTTTGCAACTCTAGATGTTGGCGCTCGTATCCTCTCTCCTTCTAAACGTTCATCAGGTTGAACTGGAGACACAGGATTTCTAGATGTGGAGGCCCTAGACCTTTTAACTTTCAGATGAAGATCACATTCTTCTGGGGTTTCGTCAGCGCTTTATAACTGTAAATTAACAGCATTTTTGGTTTCTAAAATTTTTTAGGTGACCATTTTTTGGTTTTTAATTTATCCCAATATGATTACTCATATGAACCAGCGACCTATGGTTATTTCATGGTCTTTCTCCCCTTGAATTTTACGCAACCTATGCATTAATTCATGATCCTTCTCCCCGCGATCTCTATGCAACCTACGGACCAATCCATGGTCTTGCTCCCCGCAACCTATGGAACAATTACATGCTTCTTCATTGTCCATGCTTCCAATCAAATAAAATATCTCATCAAAAACAACACTATTACAATCTCCCTCACACTGTGGATCCTAATTTAATAAAGGAAAATAACAAGGAGAATGAGGTATGTAAATCAAACATTCAATCATCAGTAATCTTGCAAGCGTAAAAGAGGAAAGTACACAAAAAAATTAAATTAATAAAGGAAAAAAATTAAATCAAAAAAAGAGTGTAAGTAAAAATTGTTAATATAATTAATATGCATTTATGAGAAATTAAAAACAGTTTCTGGTATGAAGAAAAAAAAAATATATATATATAAGTGCAAAATTAAACTGTAAAATTAATAATATTAATAAAAAAAATATGTATGTGAAACAAAAATCAAAAAGTCAAAATTAAAGAAAAAAGTGTTTCATGAAATTGCGGTAAAAGACTTTTTTTTATAAATTTTATTAAAAGAAAAAAAAATTAAAAAAATGCAAATTTGAGATAAGTGAGTGAAATATTCAGAAATAAAAAATAACACAAAATTAATGTTAACACCTAATAGTGACGAAAATAAACAGAAAAAAAATAAATATAAAGCTGTGAAGGGCACATTCGAAACTTCGTGTCACTTGTGATAGGCAAAGAAATTTCTGCTGACGCTACGTTGATACACCTACACTCAGCGTTGCCGTTTTGGTTATTTTTAACCAAATTTGGTTATTTTTTTCTAACGTGTAATGTGTATTTTTCTTTATTTTGGTTATTTTTCTATTATCGTTATCTCTTCATTATTTTTTGAAAATTTGCATTACAAGCTTTGAAATAGATAGCAAAGCGTTCTATTCCTTTAAGCGTTTTTATTACATTCAATTGAAATTTTAAAACAATTTTAGTACAAATAAATAAAAACCATAATTTATTATTTGTAGTTTAACTACACAGAAAACAAAAAAATTTTTATATTTAACCTTAAATTTGATAAAAATAAACACATTTGTATGGACAAACTTCGATATAACGAAACTGAAAGGGATCACAAAATACTTCATTATAGCTACTTTTTCGTTATAAATATGTATCATTAAAACCTTGGTATAACGAAATTAGAAGATATACGAATAAAATTCGTTATAACTATAGTTTTGTGACGTACTACGTATGTGTTCACTTTAAATTTTAAAGTATAAATTTTTAAATGTATAAATTTTATATACATATATTTAATACATAAAATAAAATATTATTATACTATATATTATATCACTTTATATAATATTTCAGCTCTAATCACATATAACATATAAAATTTTAGACACAATTTATTTAAAAATAAAATTTGTTACTCAGAAATTTAATTTGGCGTTTAACCCATTGCTAACCATAATTTATTTGGGAATAAAATTTGTTACTATCGCTTATAGTTGATATTTGTAACCCGCACAGAGCCACTTATATTATTTCATTTTGTTACTCATTTTCGTAATTCGCGTTAAGATGACTTCTACATCTAGTTCACAAGAGTCCCTAAAGGAGCACTTTCTATTTCATAGCGAACACTTACTACAGTTTTGTAGTAAATTTCACGCAAGCCCAGTTGAAGACCAAACAGAATTAATTCTTGAGGTCAAATTAAAGGATTTAGAAGCTCGTTGGAACGAATTCGACTCATGCAACAAAAAACTCATGTTGGCCCATGATGATTTGGTCTCGTCGGATTTTAAGCAGGAGGCCAAGAGAAATTTCGTTGCTTGTATGGACGCTTATTATCTGTGCAATTCTCAAATTTTAGATTTGTTAAGAGTCACTCGAACAGACGTTTCCAACAACTCTGGATTTCAATCAACACATCGCTATTCCACCTCACCCCAGTCTTAAACCGAAACACTGATGCCAGCAAATTCTGGAAATTTCATAAAACTACCACCTTGCGATACGGAAATATTTGAAGGGAATTACGAACTTAGGTGTAGTAGAAACTTGGAATCCGATACTTGTCCTACTTACCTATTTGACTCTAGTCCTATGGGAGCAATCCCTTGTCCCAATTCCTTGTGGGCAGATATGAGGCTGTTGAACGCTTGACTAGTATTAGGAACTGAAAAGATGGACTTAGCCTTACCAAACCAGCGTTGCCCAATATACAGACATATGTGTATCAGGAGAATATAACTCCCATGTGTAAATTCTGCAATGAAGATCACTCTCTTATATCTTGTCCCAAATTCAGGAATTTTACCGTACAACAGAGAGTTGATTATGTATTTTAAAATAAATTTTGCAATAATTGCTTAGGATCCTCCCATATCAAAGCAAATTGCAGAAGCAAGCATACTTGCCTCTATTAAAAGAGAACTCACCATACATGATGAAAGGAGTTCGTAACTCAACTAAAAGTAGTGAAGGCACTCGTTTCGGGAACTCGAATAAAGGCTTCAGTCCAAAAATTCTCCAAGGATTTTTCAATATAACTCACAGGATGCTCATGCTAAACAGTCATCTACATCAGGTCAAGTACGTGCCATTTATTCCTTCAGCTGCGAGAATATTCTATTGAGAACTGCTCTAGTGCAGAATCTCGAGGTGAACGCTTTACTGGAAGGGCACTTATTGACCCTGGTTCTCAACGAACATTTATATCTGAAAAGATTAGAAACCACTTTCAGCTTCTATACCACAATTCTGATTTCGAAATTGTTGGTATTGAAGGGCAGAAACAATCGGCAGATAAAGAATGTGAATTCGTTTTGTATGCGCGAAGAACGAATACAAGAATTTCAATTAAATCAATCGTTCTGCCAAAGGTAACCAAATGCCCCCTAGCTCTCAGCTTTGATGTTCCTTACTCAAAGGAACTCATACTGGACAATGACTATGAGCAGTCTATTAATATCGATGGCATAAGGAAGAATATATGCGGTAACAGATCTGCATATAATACTATTTTCGGTTGGATACTAAGTGGCCCCATGGAAACTCGCACAACACATTCCTTCGCATCGATCATAGCCTCTGAAACTCCTGATCTAAACGATCTTTTGAAAAAGTTTTGTTAAGATGAGGAAATACCTACAACTCAACCCAAATCTAAAGAAGATGAATTTTGTGAGAAATACTACTCTAAGACGACTGCTCGAAGCGAAATATATTGTAAGACTACCATTTAAACCAGTTTCCGGAAAAGATATTCTTGGGCTCCTCACGGTTTATTGCTCTAGCCCAATATTCCAGAAAGGTGAAAACTCTGTCAAAGGATCCTGAGCTACAATCTGCCTATTATGCTGTACTTCAGGAATACTTGGACTTGGATCACATGAAGGAAACTTCATCTCAGGAAATCGTGTCCCAGGGTAAATACTACTCCGCATATCTTCCTCATCATTCTTTTAGGTTCTGTAAGAAGTTTCAAAAAATAATAGTCACGTAGAGGGAAGAGATCGTTGACAAACATCGTTACTGTGTCAACCGCCTAGCCAAGAGTCACGAGCTGAAAAGTTCCACGTCGATGGATACATGCCGAAAATGTAACAAATTTCATCATTCACCATCAGCGGAAGAAAACCAGAAGCCCTAAATACAATCCTTCACAACAAAAGAAACCAAAAGGTTCAAGGACTACCAAACAACAACAAAAGTCATCAACGTCATCCAATTTATAGGCAACACCTAATGCAAAAATTCTTGTTGAAACTATCCGTCCTCTGGCACAGATTCTTTGTACGAATACTGAAGTTTCTATTGACTAACGTCAAGGCTGGCGCCATGTCCAAATAACAATTTGGACAATAAACTTTTTTTATTTATAATACTGAATTTTAAACTGTTAAAGATAAATTTCTATTAATGAATTTCAAACCTCTTAAATTACGTAACTAAATTAAAATTTTTTGCATTACCAACACTGGTTCTTAAGTACGAAAAGTATCTTTAACCGTATAGATAATTTGTATCTGTATATATAGATTTACAGATTTAAATTTTTAATTTTCCTAAAGGATAAATCATCTTTTATAATCACTACTCTTTTTTCAATTGAATTAGTCACATTAACTTATCCTTTTGCGCTTAAACTATTAGCATTCAATTCTTTTCTTTGCACTTAAAGTATTTACTAACTTTATTAACTTATATTATTAACTTTTCCTTTGCATTTAAAACAAAGATCGTTAGATGTCTTTCATCATTATTTATTATAAAAGGCTACATCAAAAATTTTAAACTAAAAATACTAAAACAACACATCATTTCCATTATCATTGGTAATCTACAAACACAAAACATAAGGTAAGATTTCCCCATACTTTACTCTTATTAAAAAAAATAATCACACTAATTCTTTATTTTATTTCACTCCTTTAACTCTAATTATAATTTCATAGCGTAATTGTAATCGCAACTCTCTCTGGAAGTTTGGTACACTTGCTTTCAACCCCTATTTATTTATCTTCCACAAGAGTGTTTGCTTAAAATAAACTCGTTTAGAATCTGGAATTCAAATGACTTGCGAAAAAGATTTTAAGTACTATTTAAGTACTTCCTTTTAATCATTATTAGACAAATATGCCATAAAAAGTCAAATTTTTTTAAGATAAAAAATTTTGGTTAATAGAAAATATTTAATATTTTTTATTAGGGTGACCATAATGATCTGAGGTCGCCATGGTCTAGTAGGTAGTGTGCTGGCTTATTAGACTTAAAGCCATAATTAGAGTCCGCGGCCAGACATCAAAATAAAAATACAAAAAGTATTTTTTCGGCGATTTCTTCTCAGCAGATTTCTGGCAAAAACTCTGAGAGTAAAAATAAAATTGCCATGAAAAGTTTCTCAAAAATCTGTCGTTCGGAGTCGACTTTAAACTGTAGGTCCCGCCACTTATGTATAAAATTAACACATACAACATAAGTAGTGTGAGAAACTAGGTTAATAATCCTGGCTGAAGGGTTGTAATGACCAATTATGTATGTATGTATAAATGATCTGACCATAAACGTTTGGTCTGTATTATATAACCCCAGGTAACAATTAGTTCTTTAAAAAATTATGTACGTTGTATGTAGTTAATAAATTAAGGCAATAAAATATCATCGATGGTCTGTGTCTACTCTTAATGGTAGCTAAGTTACACATGTCCATTCATACGTATTTTTACAAACATATATTAAGTAGCTATTTGAATGAACAGGCAATACACATAACTTTAGCTGCAATAATTATATTATGATTAGTATTTACTTTCTGTGGTCGCCGTGGTCTAGTAGGTAGTGAGTTGATTTATTAGACGTGTAAAAGCCAGGGTACGAGTCCCAGGCCAGACATCAAAACAAAATACAAAAAGTATTTTTTCGGCGATTTCCTCTCAGCAGATTTCTGACAAAAACTCTGAGAGTAAATAAAATTGCCATGAAAAGTTTCTCATAAAATCTATCGTTCGGAGTCGACTTTAAACTGTAGGTTCCACTACTCATGTATAAAATTAACACACACAACATAAGTGGTGTGAGAAACTAGGTATATAATCCTAACTAATAGGTTCTAATGACCAATTATGTATGTATGTATTTACTTTCTGTCTGAGGATTCATATAAAAACAGAGTCCATTTATTTTCCTAACCCGAAATGTTTATATGTGTGTCAAAGTGGTTCATCCTAGATTCTAACTCTAATAGTTTTCCATGTACACGAACTTTTATATCATGTTTATATGGGAGGGTCTCGCTCATATCGCTAATGATTTTCCAGATATAAGAAGTCTTAAATTTAATTCATATGCGAAGTACCACGCCCCCTTTTTCTAGTCAGCCCATTTTTATCTAAAATATTCATATTGATAATAAAGTGGATTCCACAAAATTTTAGGACTCTTACTGTTATATTTTCTTACATATTTTAATTTAATATTTTTGTAAGCGGCGACACGCCCACTGTAGCCAACCCGCCCATTTTATTTATATAGATATCAAAGTTGTCCATACATAATTTTTGTTGCAGTTTATGAAACATGTGGCATTAAATTCTTATTGGGTATGTGGGCGTGGCACCTCACCTACTTGAAATTTTAAAATAAAGAGTAGCCCATAGTTTCTTCCGGACATACAGGAAGGTACTGTTTAAATTTCAAGAAAATCGTCCGGCCATTTTTAAATATATATATTCATATGGGAGGTGGCGCGGCCCCTATTGCTAATCAGTCTATTTTTGTCTAACATATTCATATTAATACTAAAGTGGCTTCGACAAAATTTTAAGAGTTTAACTGTTATATATTCTTAGACATAATAATTTAATATTTTTATATGGAATACGCTTACTATAGTCAAACCGCCCATTTTGTTCATATAAACGTCAAAGTCCATACAAAATTTGAGGACTCTAGCTGTTGCAGTTTATGAATATGCGACATAAAATACTTATTGGGTATGTAGGCGTGGCACCTCGCCTACTTGAAATTTTAAACTAAAAAATAACCTATAGTTCCTTCCAGACATACAGGAAGGTATTTTTAAAATTTCAAGAATTTCGGTCTAGCCGTTTAGCCGTCTATGGAATTCAAACAAACCCACAAACAAATAAACACACATTCATTTATATATATATATATATATATATATATATATATATATATATAGATTGGCTGGACCTACAGTTTAAAGCGAACGATAAATTTTTGAAAAACTCTTCATGACAATTTTATTTACTCTCAGAGTTTTCGCCAAAAATCTGATGGGAAAGTTGCCGGAGAAATAATTTTTCATATTTCATTTTGATGTTTAACTTGAACCATGGCGTTATGATTTAATAAGCCAACACACTACATACTAAACTACGACGACTTCCGCACAAATAATTACAAAAATTGAAGGAGAAGTAAATAAAGTCGAAAAAAATACCCTGTGACCAAAATGTACATCCAACATTTCCTACACTCACGTCAAATTATGAAACACGTATACCTGGTCTCGGCCTATTTGTTAATAAAACAGCATTTACTTTTAGAAATGTATTTTGTTATTTTGAGTAAGCATTTTGGACAGTTTTTTGAGGTTTTATAGAAAAAATAAATTAAACTTTTTAAACAAAATTTTTGTATTTAGTTATTACAAACACAAATTGAACATTTTCAAATCTGGTAAGTGGTTTTCAAATATGGAGCAAATTGTCCTCACCTGCTTCGTGTACGAAGACTTATTTGAACAAGTATTCATCTTGCTTCCACGAATCCTGTGACTGCATTAAATTCAAATCTTTGAAAATGATTAAGTCAACAGAAATTGCAATATTATCGCGCAGTTCGTTTACTAGAAAACAATTCTAAAACTGAAAACCGAATCCCACGAATTTTAAAAACCTCTAACAAGATTGTAAACGTTAAACATGAATATGACTTATGTAAAGTTGATGCTACGTTAACATTTATGCTAATACCCCATTTACACTACAGCTGATGATTTTAACTAGATTTCCCATACAAAACAAAATCTACTTATTTAGTAGATTTCAGCTAAATCTACTCAAAATCTAGTAAAAATAGAAATGCAGCTATATGTTTTGCCAAATAGTACTTAAAAATACAACGCTGCGCAGGAAAAAACCCTACCTGAATATGAATAGTGAAACGATTAGTTATTTGACCGGCAAGTATAGCCACAACTTCCCATCAAGGTATTACGGGAAATGTGAAAAACTTGACGTAAACATTCATGTACATGTGATTTTGCTTCTCTTTCTCACGTATGAACTCTTTCGACTGTACAGCATATATCTAACCTGCTCGCTCTTTCGCTGTCTTTAAGTCACAAATGACTAGTTACAGTTGACTAGTTATTTGACTAGTCATTTTACCAGTCAGACAACTAGTAATTTTATAAGTCAAACAATTAGTCATTTTACAAATCAAACAACTAGTCATTTTACTAGTCAAATAACTAGTCATTTTACCAGTCAAACAATTAGTTATTTTACTAGTCAAACGAAAAAGAAAATTGCTTTTAGTTTTCATATATTTTTATTATATAACAAATATAATATATATATGCACACTAAATTTCATGAAAATAGCATGAAACACCTTAATTCATGAAATAACACCTTAACACGAGATTGTTATATATTTGATAATAATGAAATTTTGAAATTAATAAATTTACGGTCATTTGACAGTCAACATTGAAATGTTTTTGATATATTAAGGAATACAACTCTAAAACAAAAAAGTCAAATAAAAATTACATGTGTAGTAGTAAGTTAGTCTGTATGTATTAGTTTCGGTCATTTATTTCTTGTATGGAAATGACAATTCAATTTAAAGACAAACAAAATAAAAATAAACAAAATAAGCAACATCTTCCTCCCAGAATGACCAATATTTATATATTATTGCCTATATTGTATATATTCAACAAATGCTTACGTTTTTTCCCAACAACATCATTTCTGATTGAATCTTATTTGGTCTTGATGAAAACCAAAGTAAATGTCCTATATTTTTCATTTCTGTTTGGTATTATACCAAATTTGGAAATGTTATTACTTTGTTTTAAATTCAGTCAGCTCTTTTTGTTACAAAAATGAAATTTTGGTACTGTCAAATCCCGTGCAAATGATCTAGATTTTGAGTAAGATTTTAAACCTAATCTACTAGATTTCGCTGTAGTGTAAATGGGCTATAAATGAAATTAGAGCAATCAATTGTAGTTTTGCTAAAGATTTATATAAACCACTACACGAAAGAATAGAGGAAAGAAGAAATTCTATATCACTCGACTTTGATAATAGCAACTCAAATAAAGAGAAAGTTATTTGATGCCATCGAATAATAAAGAACCCCTAAAAAATCAATTAATAGGGTTACTGATTTACATACTCAACTATCCAAAGATATAGATTTACTTACATCAAGAGGTGGTAGATAGTTGCATATAGCTATCTTGGGACTATTTTACCAATAAGTGTTGATTGTGTTTTTTAACGGCAGTGTATGTTGACAACCAAATTCGTTTAAGCCTCTCAGATCACATGTTAGATGCTTTAATCTTTTATAAACTTATTTAAAACGGTAATATACATATCTTGTAATACAAATAATTTTTTGAAAACTAATGTAATTGTAAATGTATTTTTGTTAATTTACGCTTTTTTATTACTGTTTGCTTTGTTTTTTAAATTTTATTTTAATGACATATAGTTCTGTTATAATTAGAATAAAAATGAAATTATTAATAAAATATGTTTTTTTCATTTTTATTTTTAAGAGAAAATCGCGAAAACCTTTGGATTTTTCGATGCCAAAATATCCCGGGATTTCGGAATCGGGATTACTGAGTATATGCTATTCCACAGCAGAAGACCAAGCAAAAAACCACTTGTTAGGTTCTTCAGGTGTATGTACACTTTTGTTACTGGATTTTTTGATTTTTTATTAATTTTTCCGTCGTTTTTTTTTTGATATTTTTTTATTAATAAAATTGAATTAGAACAAAATTTGCATTAGTTTAAAAAAATTTTTGGTTATCGAGCATTTTATTTTGTGTCTAAAATGTAACATCATTAATAGTCTGCTTAAAATGTGCAATTCCATTGATTTTTTATGAAGTATAAATAAAAAACTATTAAAATAAGTTTAAACATCATAGGTTTAAATATCTCCATCTTAGTCAGTTATAAACCGAATTATAATATCCTCTCGTAGATTTTAAACATATAACAAAAATTTTTTATAAAATTTAATTATAATTTCAACAACAATACCTGAAACTCGCATTCAAGTATGTCAGCGTCTTCGAGAAGTCGTACAGTACATTTATAGATAATATTGCTTTCGTTTTTAGTTTTAAACATATCACTTTTGTATTTATCTCTAAAGTACAATTTGTACAATGTATATGAATAAACTTCAACGTTTTATTTATTGATAAAATAATTTGAAGTTAAAAGATTGCATTATTTTAGGCGTTTACGTTTGCAAACAAATTTTCTTGTGGTGGTAAATGGGCAGCATGTGAAAATCTACATTCGTTGAAGTTGGCAACGCAATTCATGGAAACCAGTAGTGTTAGCAATAATATGTTTATATACGTTCATTTAACAATTAATTTGTGAAATAATTTTCTTAAAAATTGTACTTAAAAAATTTAAAATTACAATAATATCCGTCTTACAGTGTTTACTGTTTGTAATTTTTTCATTTTTATATATTTTTAATGCAACCAGGATAGATGATTGATTTAAATGAAAAATTATATAATTGTTTACTTTCTTCAATAACAATTTACTTTATATATAAATAATATAGAAAAATTAAGAAAATATCTAAATAAAAAAACGTCAGAGTCACAAAAATAATGAATAAAACTATATCAGCAATATTTTATTCATTTTGCTCATCAACTAGATTTCTTACTCGTTGAAATCAATTGTTTAGTATTATGCTAAATTCATTTTCATTAATTATTTCATTCTCGAAATTTCCAATAAGACATTTCCGACATCTCACAGTATTCGATTTATCGGTTTACAGTCGCCTTCATGACCGATATCAACAATTCGTAAAACTGATTTTTTTATAATTCTTAGCACTGACTCTTTATTATTTAGTCTAATTTTATGGTTTCTTTTCGACTCCCGGTCACTTAATTTTCTCACAATCAGAATTTTTCTAACGTTTGATTACGCAATTTAAAGCAAAACATTATATTACATTTTTTAGCTTATATAAAACCCTTTAGGAATACTCCGTTGACATATTATAAAAAAAATAAAAGTTTTTTATGAGTTAATTTTTTTCTGAAACAACAATGGCATTATTTAAAGTAGTCAAGCAGAAGAGTTGAGTAGATACATAATTGGCCATTACAACCCTTCGCTCAGGATTACGGCCTAGCTTCTCAAACCACTCATGTTGTGTGCGTTAATTTTATACGTGAATGGCGGGACCTGCAGTTTAACGTCGACTCCGAACTACAGATTTTTCAGAAACTTTTTCATGGCAGGTTTATTTACTCTCAGAGTTTTTGCCAGATATCTGCTGAGAGGAAATCGACGAAGAAATATTTTTTTTCATATTTCGTTTTAATGCTAGACCTGAAATACGAACACTGGCTTTACTAATTTATATTACTGGTTAGCTTGGGTGTCATTGTTGTAACTCTTTTTAACGTCAAAAGCTGTAATGTACACAGAAGATGTCAACTAGTTTTATTAGATACAAACCCAAGGTATGTATCCGTTCATAAAGGATCGGACTAAAGGAGGTCTGCGGGGGCCTATGGCTGCTAGCTATCAGTCGGGTGATCTATCAGTTCGTGATCTAATTTAGCCGACTCTGTTCCATTTCAAAGTAGTTTTATGAAGACTACCTATTTTTTTTAATTATTATATTTGCTCTATATAATATAGCATATATAAAAAAATAAATATAAATCCCCTACTATATTACTAATGTGAAATATGTACAGGTATTAATTAATTTTACTCTCTAAGTAGGTTTCTCTGGTGTCTTGAGAAACCACGCTTCATAGCCCTCCCTGAAACCTGTATCCTACAACCGCGATTTGGATTCCTACATTTAATTAGCCTAATTCAGTCACAGCATATAAGAGAATTTAACAAGCTCTATAACAATTCATTCTGAAGTTCACAAGATTTTATTCAATAACACAAAATAGTGCCAGAATGCATTCGATTTAATTGATTGGAAAGGGGAAACAATAAAACGTGGAGAAAAAATGTATATATTAGAGGTGTGCACAAGACATTCTGTTAGCTTACCCTTCATCGAATGCAATACGAGTACACTGAAATGTGTATTTCTCATTTATTCAATGTATACAACAGCACAGTTTGCCTGTGAAGTAATGTTACAACCCGCTATAAGAAATTTTACTTCTACATAAAGCGCATTCTTTATATCCATATTCTTTGCTATAACTTTTACGGAAAATTATAAGTTCATAAATGAAATTTGTAATATCAATAAACTTTGGGAAAAAAAATAAAAAAAAATCTAATAATAAGTTTTAGTTCACTTAAAATTTAAAGGAGATATTAATTTTCATTCATAAATTTCAATGCATTATTATTTATATAAATGTAAAAATTTCTTAATGGACCATCGTTGTTTTCAGTTTTCTTTTCTTTTACATTACTACTAAAATAATTGCAATCCACAAACGACGTTTTATTTGTGGAATTCGTTCATTGCGAACTTTTTACGTTTATGGGACTTATATCTATAGAATATGGTATAAAGAAAAAGAGAAAAAATGCTAATCGTCTACATACTTATATGTACAAGATATTTACACGTAAAATTCGACTTACCCCTATGGTAGCAGCAATGAGGATGTGGACTCTTCATGTCGATGCTGGTATTTATACCTTTGATGATTTTTCAACCAAAATATGGTTTGATGATTTTTTCTTAAATTATAATTTTTAATTTATAAATTTTTTAATTTATTATTTTAATTATATAATTTTTAATTTATAAAAATTATAATATTTTTACTTCGAGTACTAATTGCAGTACTTAATGAAATTTACCGTAGTTATTTTTTAAATGTCTAATAGTCGAGTGACACCAGAAGTCGACTAATATTATTATTTCCTTTTTCACAAACATTGGCCAACTTTTGGTAGTCGCTCAAACGAGAAATTGACAAATATTATGATAAACAATCAAGATCCATCAAAAATTCTAAAATTTTTTGAGTTAAAAGTTCATTAGATAAGACGATATATATAAAAAATATCACCCGACTGTTAAACTCTTTAAATAATAACTACGGTAATTTTGCGCCGATTTGATCAAATGATGACTCAGTCCCTTCACAAGAGAACAGACTTTAAGATTATTATCACATATCCTATATGTTTTTATTATAGTTTGCTACTATGAATGAATAAACTTTAAAAATATGACAAAAAACTCCAATTTTCCAAATTTACCTCATCAAATATCATAGCATATTAAGTCGAGTAATAGATATATGTATATGTATATATGATTAGTGATATGTATATATGATTAGTTCATTCGCAACTTCACGCAAGGCTGACTGAATTCGCTCTGACTCGTTGCCTGTCTTGTCTTGCCCTTTTATAAGCGAACGTCTTCAGTCTGATGATGGTTCTCGAAGTGGAACGTTCGGGGTTTCGTATTCTCGCGAATTCTATTACGACTACGTTGTGTGTTGTTGCGTTTGGTAACTTGTCCATCCCTTTCTCTATCATGGTGGTTTGGTATATTTATAGTGTGCATTGTGTACACGTTGCCTCTTGTTGTGTTCGCTTTCGTTGGGCGTGCGTTTTCTATCTCTTTCATATCCATAGTGATATTATTGTTGGTTGAAATGGTTCGACGTACATATGTGTTAGTATAGCTGGTAAGTTTTGTTTATTCTTTTTATGTGAAACGATATTAGGTCGTTTCGACCTGCGCAACACTGCCGCCCACTTAAGCCTGTTCGTCCCGAATAGGCTCATTATCTCTTTTCTCATATTTTGCCAGTCGCTCTTTGTGTACGACCATCATTTTTGTATGTGGCCTGCGAACTTTCTGTATTCTATACACGACATGGTTTAAACGTTTAATTGTTTTATACGGTCCGTCCCATCTGCTTTGTACGTTGGGAAATGATCCCTTCTTTCTCGTTGCGTTGTAGAATAGTACCAGTTGTCCTTCATGAAAGCCCTTCGTGTTTACTGTTCGATCATACTTGGCTCTCATTCTATCACCGACCGTCGCTATCCTCTCCAAAAGTGCGCTAGAGTGCACTGTTGCAGCTGACCTCGACCTCTTCTTACAGGACTTTTATCTGCGATACACTGGGTACAGATCGCTATCTAATTCGCCAGTGCTTGGTGGCATCCAACCTAAGAATAACGTCGTTTTCGCCTTTCCAATGTCTTTGTCGCTCTAAGATGTCCTCCGCTAGCTCCATTATGGGACTCCTTTAACACTTCTTTTGTCTTGGAGGAAGGCACTACTAATAGGTTGGATAAGGTCTTGCCATTAACACTTTCCCAACGTCGATATAAGCATCCGTTTATCAACCGTAAACTGTGCCATAGTGTCCAATATGCTTTTATAAGAGGACCTTCCCCGGATATTTAGTAGGTCATCTGTCCTCTTCCTTAGCTGCTATTATCTTCGCCAGTATTGGGTCACCCTTTGTGGCTCACACCAGTCTTCATTAGCCTCAATCCGCATTCGCCGGACACCAACGATGGCGTTTTTTTAAAACCAGCACTCAGAGGATGACCCCTACTCATGCAGTGCATTGTGCAGGTTTAGGAAAATAGGTTATAGGAAGATGGAAAGAGGGAGTAGTGTTCGTGGACATTTGATTTAAGCTTACCAATATCATAATTGACGGAAAAAACTTCCGCAAGAAGATCATTATCTCTCGAGAACACCTCCCATTATAGCACCGATAGAACAGAACACACGCCACATTGCGACGATGCTCCAACAAATCAATAGAGTTGGATACCCTACTGTCATTAATAAGCACCTTCACCCTCTCCTGTACGCGGTTGAGAAGCTTCAAAATAGACTTTGAAGCACCGACCCATACATGAGAGTTGTACTTCATCCGAGATCGGATATAGGTCTTGTAAATAGTAAGAAGGTCTGATGGAGTAAAGTATTTTCTGCACCGTTTTAACAAACCAAGGAACTTGATTGCTTCCTTTTACACTCGAAAAATATGATCGTTCCAACAAGCATCACAACTAATTCTCATGCTCAGAATATCAAGAGCATACGCCTCCTCAATATTTACATTACCCATAGATACAGACGATAAAACACCAGCATCACGCCGGTGTGTCAAAAAACAACATTAAGTCTTTCGCGCATTAAAATCGACCCTGTTCGCGTGGCCCCACTCAGAGATTGTTATCAGGTCACCTGTGAGTGCGTCATTCATGTTCGATCTCCTTGCGCCAATTTCCAAAGGCTCGGCTTTCGTTCAAATGAATATGAATGACAAATGTTGCTGTCATCCGTAAAAGAGTAAATAGGATTCGAAGTTATAGATAGATCATTAAGAAAAATAAAAAAAGAGTTGGAGAAAGAACAGAGCCCTGCGTACCCCTGAATTTATCCCGAACTCGTCGGAAAAGACGCCATCTCTAATAGTGCGATCTTTGAGAAAGCTTGTTATAAATCGAGAGAAGTGACTAGCGGCACCAAAAGCAATTAACTTCAATACCAGAGCCTAATGCCAGACCCTATCAAACGCCTTTTAAATATCCTGAGCTACAACCTTGGACTCACCAAAACAGTGAATGGAACCATTCTACCTTTCGGAGAGTAACGCCAAAAGGTCACCAGTAGAGCGCCCTTTATGGAAACCGCACTGACGATCATTTAGCAAACCGTTGGACCCCAAAGACCTCACAAGGTGGTGATTAATCATGCTCTCCAACACTTTCGAAAGAGCAGAACAAACAGTTTTGGGCGGTGTTTTTCAGGGTTATTAGCGTCACCCTTTTTAGGGATTGGCGTGACATTAGCATGCTTCCAGCATGAAGGAAAGATACCGGCATGATACGACAAACAGAAAAGCTTAGCTAATGGACGGGCCAGCGTCGAAGAGCACTGTTTCAAGACCAGTGCTGGTATACCATCCGGCTCAGAAGACCTGTTCACGTTGCGATCTGTAAGCACCCTCTTAACAGCCCTGACTCGGAAGAATATACTAGGCATAGTCACTGATACTCTTTCAAGTTCGGGTAGTAGTTGAGTGCTCACCGGCAGGTGAGAGTTACCTGCAAACAATCCAGCTAAAAGTTTCGCCTTCTCATTCGGGTCAGTAGATGTTTTGTCATTCATGATAAGAGTTGGAACCGAACTAGCATTATCCCTTTCCCACCGAGAGAAAGAAAGAATTTTAGTACGGAGACGCTGCTCGTATAAAGCTTTTTCGCGTCTCAGTACTGCGGCACACGAAGATCTCGCCTGCTTGCGTAGCAAATCAATGTGCACACACTTGTCGTTACGCCCATTTCTGAATGCTTCCTCTATGGATCTGATCGCTAGTCTTCAAGTCCGGTTAAACCACGATTTATTTCTTGATTTGATCGAAATCTTTTTAGAAGGAACAGAAGTATTCATCCCAGTTTTAATTATATTCACTACCATCTCTGCTACGGCATCGACGTTTGAGTCAAGGAAACAAAGTTTCCAATTAAAGTGCCGGAAAAAATTGTTGAATTCATCCCAACGTGGTTTCTGTAGTTAAAAAGAGAGCGTTTCGTAGCCGTAGGTGAAACCTCACGAAGTCCGTAGAACGAAAAAGAGGCAGAAATATTACAATGATCTGAATTACCGAGAGGTGCTAAAACCTTAACTTATACTTGTCGGGGTGTGAAGTAAGAAAAAGGTCGAGTGTATTAATTTGGTGCCCATCAACACACGATATATGTGTTGGTTCATTCACTAGTTGACCAAGGTGATTATGCGCGGCAAATAAATCAACTTTTTTTCCTTCAGGAGTCGTGCGGCCAGAATGGTGGAGCTAGGATGAATTATGAACATTAAAATCACCAGCAACAACAATTTCACTGTTCGGATAATCCTCCAGGATCCAAGTTGTGGAGTCAGAACGGGAGTCGAAGCCAAGTATGGTAACATCTCTTTCCGCGATTGAACTTCTATAAAGAAACCAGAAGATGTGCCTTGATTTTTAACTTAACCCAAAGACAGTTAAATTCTACTTCATACATGCCAATTGATTGCTGGTACTGGTACACAATTCCATTGCGAATGTACATAGCAAGACCCCGAAGAAAATTAAAAAGGGATAGTAGGTGACACCCAGGGATATGAAAATCCTGTGGATCAGCATCCCCAGATACCTAGGTTTCACATAAGGCGAAAATAGCCGGCCTATGGATACAAATGTGGCCATAGACAGAGAAAAAATTTGACCTCAGCCCACGCACGTTACAAAAATCGATGCGAAAGCAACTCGTCATCACGATAAGGAACAATTGAAAATCAAACGTCCTACCTCAAGATGCGAACGGCAAGTTGCAAAAATCGAACGAACGTTACAAAAATCGATGCGAAAGCGACCCGTCATCAGAATAAGCAATAATAGAAAATCAAACGCCCTACCTCAAGTTGCTGCTAGGTAACCATAAAATGGTCAGTGCCATACTTTCACCATTAGACAGTCTACAGCAATCGTCCCCAAGAAGCCTGTCTATGGGTACCATAAAACCCCAAGTATGGCCCATAAATGCCCCTTCAAATCCACGGAACACTAAAGAATGCCGCGATAGCCAATTCCACTTTAGTGTGTCCTTAGTTCACAAACAACACTATGAATTCAATTGCTCTATTTCTTCTTATTTTATTTTATTTCTTAAACTGTTTAATTCGTTTGATGGTGTTGTTGTTTAAAAACTGCAGTTTTTTGTTATTATCTTATTAATATTTAAAATATTGTATGCAATAGGTATGTATTAGGGATGCCAAACGAGATCGATTTTTAAAAATCCCGGGATATTTCGGGATAATTCGGAATACAAAAATTCCGAAAAATCATGGGGAAAATCACGATTTTCTCTTAATAATAAAAATATTTCGTTAACAAAATCATTTGTATTCCAATTATGTATATCAGAATTATATTCCATTAAAAATAAAATATAAAAACAGAAAGACAAAAAGTAACAAAAAAGTGTAAAATTTTGTTGTCAACATACCCTACCTTTGAAAAATACTTGACGCAATCAACATATGTTAGTAGAGTAGTTCCAACATAGCTGTATGTAGCTTGTAAATATTTACCTCTACCACCACTGATGTAGAGGAGGTCTTTGGACAGTTGAGTAACTAAATCAGTTACCCTATTAATTCCTTTTATAGGGCTTTTGTATTCTTCGATGCAATCAAATAATTTTTAGCACTGGAAGGAGGGTGTTCCTCATATGAAATGCTATTATCGAAGTTAAGTGATATAGAATTTTTTTTCAGGACCTTTGAAGGGTCAAAATACACATGAATTTACAATCCCGAAAATGCCGAAAAATCCCGGGATAAGTTTTTAAAAATCAGGGGATTCGGGATTTTGTGAATCCCGAAAATCCCAGGATTTCGGGCTTCGGGATTTCCCGATTGGCATCCCTAGTATGTATGTATGTAATAAGTTATTTTTAGAAATATATCGTTTGATGATATTGTTGTTTAAAAACTGTAATTCTTGACTGCAAAATTGTTATTGTTTTGGTTTTGTTTTATTTTAATTTTGTTTTCTTTTTAATTTTAGCATTTTTTTTTTGTAATTTTATATATTGTAGTGTGTTTTATAAGTCTAAGTTGCCATACCTTCTGTATGCACCTTAATATCAACACATTCTTGTTGATATTGTATGCAACTTAATATCAACACATTCTTGTTGATTTTGTCCACACTACATAAATACTGGACAGCGTGTATTATGCTGTCTCAGCATATTCTCACACTCATGGAGTGTTAGAATGTAAGATACATTTAGCTTCAAGTAAATATAAGAAATTAGTAAAATAGAGACAAACAAAAGGGAACACTTCGTTCCCTTTCAATAAAGAAAATAATTATTTAATAAAAAAATATAATTGTGAACTTTTATTATCTTTGGACACCACATGGCGATCCTGCCGTTAAAAAAAAAATTTTAACTCCTTGAAAAAAAAACGTATCCTATTTAAATAAAGAACAACAATTCTAATAATAATAATTATAATTAAATTAAATAGTAACAAAAAACTCTAAATACCATTGTTTAAAACCATTTAACAAAATTTACCAATATAAACAAAAGTCTATTAAAAAAAAAAAATGAAAAACAATAAAATTAATTACAAGAAAATAAACAACAACAGTGTAAAAGTAAACAACAACAACAGAGTAAAAATTTTAATAAAATAAATAATACGAGTGAGTGATTAATTAATTAATTGTTTAATTAATAAAAAAATATAAAATAAAAACATAACTTGGCAAAAACGAAAGAAAAAGTATTGAAAAGCAAAGAAGCAAAGAAGAAAAGATTTAAAAAAAAGAGTATTTTTGTGCCTACAGAAAAAGAAAATAAAAATTTTATTTTTTGTTTTTAAAAAAAAAATTTTAACTCCTTGAAAAAAAAACGTATCCTATTTAAATAAAGAACAACAATTCTAATAATAATAATTATAATTAAATTAAATAGTAACAAAAAACTCTAAATACCATTGTTTAAAACCATTTAACAAAATTTACCAATATAAACAAAAGTCTATTAAAAAAAAAAAATGAAAAACAATAAAATTAATTACAAGAAAATAAACAACAACAGTGTAAAAGTAAACAACAACAACAGAGTAAAAATTTTAATAAAATAAATAATACGAGTGAGTGATTAATTAATTAATTGTTTAATTAATAAAAAAATATAAAATAAAAACATAACTTGGCAAAAACGAAAGAAAAAGTATTGAAAAGCAAAGAAGCAAAGAAGAAAAGATTTAAAAAAAAGAGTATTTTTGTGCCTACAGAAAAAGAAAATAAAAATTTTATTTTTTTGTTTTTAAAAAAAAATAAAACAAAAAAAAAATAAATAAAAAATTAATTTTAAAAATTATTCATAAGAAATAAAAATTAAAGTGAATTAATAAAAATTGAAAACCCAAATCAATTAAACCCAAAAAATTAAAATTAAAACTGATAACAAAACAAAAAAAAAATTTAATTATTTAAAAACATTAAACATATAAACGAAAAAAAATTAATTCATTTATAATTTAAAAAGTTTACTCAAAAATCACAACAAAAAAAAAACAATGGATATAAAATATTATAAAAATAATAATAAAAATAAAATAAATTGTATGATTTAGTCTTTGAAAAGAAATACAATCATTCAATAAAAAATAAAAATCGAAATACAAGTGTTAGATGAAAATCTGAGGAAAAAACAACAATAATAACAACAACAAATCCGTTAAATTAATTAAGCATTGTAAAGGAAATAAAAAAAAATCATTAAAAAAAGAATTTAAAAAATAAGTGCAGCAAAACAAGTTTCAAATTAAAAACCGAAACAAACAGTGTTTCATTGTGTCATTCCACAGAATTATTGAAAGAAAGAAAAAAAAAGAATCCAAATTTAACAAATCACAAAATAAATACAAAAAAAATAAAACAAAACAAAAGAAAAGAAAAAAACAATTCTATGAAATGAAAAATGAAATTTTAAAACATTAAAATATGGAAACTTAACAGTGAGATTTAAATGCCTACAAGAATAAATAAAATAAAATTAAATAAACACACAAAAGATATAAATAAAGCAATTTAAAATTTTCTGAACAAAAAGTGAAAATTAAAACTAAATCGATTGCTTTAATAATTTTTCTGTTTTAACTCTTTAAAAAAAAAAAGAAATTATTTTATTTCTTAAATAAAAAAAAGAGAAGATTTCAAACAAAATACAATATACAAAATACTACAAAATTAATTAAATGTTAAGACGTGTGGTGTGGAATGTGAATTATCGTTGAGTTTTGTTTAGTATTCTATTTTTTTGAAAAGCAAAAAGAAAAAAAGTAAACAAAATAAAAAAAAATTATTAAAGAAAGAAATTAAAACAAAGCAAAGCAGAGCATCAAGCATGATTATTATATCATTTACAATCGGAAACGTTTAAAAACAATAACAAAAAATATATATATGAAGACAAAATAATTTTTATAATTTTTTTATTGCTCAAAATACTATTAAGATACGCACAAAATCAAGCCCACTAACATTCAATGATCAAGAAAACTTGTTGTTTATTAATTTTAAATTGAAAAAAAAAGTTTAAATAAATAAAAAAAATATATATAATAACAATTAAATAACAATTAAAAAATAAATATATAAAAAAAAAAAATTTAAAGCAATAAACATACGCACTTAAAAAAAAAAAACCAAAAAGAATAACTTTAAAAACAACAAACAAAAATTAATTAAAAATATTTAAAAGTATAAAAGTGAACCAATAGTTAAAAAAAATTTTTTTTTTGTGATGTTTGTGATACACATTCGGTTTTTATTTTATTATTATCAAATGCAAACCAAATAAATAAAAAAAAAACAACAACAATTTATTACAAATTACGTACTTAAAACCAGATATGTATAAAAACTCGAACTACTTAAAAAGAAAAATTCACTTACTTGGTACCGAAACAAAATAATTAAAACGAATCATGTTTAATCAATGTTAAATAGAAAGTAAAGTTTCAATTGATAAATTTAAAGTGATTTGTAACACTTGTAGTTATGAAAACAATCTATAATGACAACCCGCAATAAAATTCAAACTATTTAAAAATATGTTTTATATGTGATAACGTGATGTTAAATAAAAAACAAAATTTGTAATTTACCACAAGCAGCAACAACTATCAAACAACGGCTCCAGACATCAGATATCAACTTTAAAACCGGTAAAAAAAAAAGAACAACGAAAAGTATTTAAAAATTTAATTAATAAAATATTAATTATTATTATTATTAAAATATTATATTATATTATTATTAAAATATTATATTATATTATTATTAAAATATTATATTATTATTAACATACATTATATAAATTTTTTTTATAATATTATATATTTTAAAATATTAATTATTATTAAAAAATTATATTATTATTAACATACATTATATAAATCTTTTTTAATAATATTATATATTTTAATTGTAAACTGCTGCGATACTTACGAGTACCTACAGTGGTATAAAAATAAAAAAAAAGAAAACAAAATTTGTGATTAGCCTATTCAGATATCAACTAGCGATATCTGCTATATACCATCGCCTTGGGAGACTATATCTGGTGGGATGGTATCCCAACGCCATGATATATGGAAATATTTTTTTTTTTAACTAACCAAAATAAGGCAGACTTAATAACATTTGTACAATTGTTTAAATTCAGATTATATACTTTTTTTATATACAATTATACAAAAATACTGACATGACAGTTCTGTTTTGCTACAATCATTAAAGCAATTAAATGATTGAGCAATTATCTTTGGGTACTATTTGGATAAAATCCCAATTTCTTTTACTTTTATTTTTTTTTTTAACTTTCGTCAAGGCTAACGAGCCTTGACCTAAATATTTTCGCGGATCCTATCTAAGGATCAATATTTATACTTAAATATAATTACTTATTCCAATCCGGCAGTTGATAATGGGTAATCACGATTCAAAAATCGAAAACCCAAATGCGAATGTGATAAATGAAATCACTGTGAAGGTGGAATACCCAATTATATATTTATTAATAATTATTGGAATTTTAGTTCTGCAGGTCTTGACTACTCTATACCAATTGCACAAAAGATCGCTCAAAAAGAATTATACAAGAGCAGCGTCTTTGGCAATTGATGTTGACAAAGTATAAAAGCTGAGAGAAAAAAAAAGAGATAGTCTATTTCTAATATACATACATACTCGGTTAAATTTCGCTGTGTGCATTGCTTCCTTCTATTTTTTTTATAGACTGGCAACAGATCCTTATTAAGTTGAGAAGGATAAAAGAGTACTTCGATAAGTCCTATAAGTGCCTAAATACAGACAGACCGGCCAAGGACGAAACGGTCGAGAAACACATTAAAAATCTTCTCGATTGCTTTGAACAAATACGCATTATAATAAACGTTAATCATTCAAGATTAACCCAAGCGCACAAATTTGCTGCCGAAAATTTCTTCTCTGACGTTAGAGATAAACTTGCTCATATACTGTCACGTAGAGGTATAGATGCAAAGTTGCCAACTACATTCCACGAAAAACTGGAATATTCCCCTGCAAGTCAAGAGGAACTTGCAATACACTCAAATCAATTAAAGACTTCTGAAAGGCCTCAAAAAGATTCCAACACAATGTCTCAATCAGTTACGGAATTTCTTAGCTTAGCCTCAAAGCTCCTACCTGACTTTGATGGCACACCAGAGAACCTACAGAGTTTTCTCGACGCCCTAAGCCTGGTAGACTCAATAAAGGATATACATGGCGAAGTGGCAATTACCCTGGTGAAGACAAAGCTCAAAGGTTCAGCACGTAACCTCATTTCTCGGGTAACTACACTCAGAGAAATAATTGATAAACTCAAAACTACAGTGAAAGGAGAATCTGTAGATGTACTGGTAGCAAAGTTGACGAATATACGCCAACAAGGAAAACCAGCCAATACATACGCAAAAGAAATCGAGGACTTAACAAAGAAACTCGAAACTGCGTATATTAACGATGGCTTACCCAACATGGTAGCAGCCACATATGCCACTAACTCTGCTGTTAAGGCGATTATAAAAAACGCCTCCAATGACAGAGTTAAACTGATAATGGAATCTGGCACTTTCAATAACCTAAACGAGGCTATTGCAAAGTTCGTAGGCAGTTGCACAGAAGCCTATGGCCAACCCAACTCAATTTTGGCCTACAACCATGGTAAATTCAATGACCAGCGAAATCGCGGTAGTAGTTATAGAGGAAAATATAACAGGAACCGCAATTTAAACAATAATTACAATAACAATGGCAATAATAGTAACAACAACAATAGTCGTTACAACTACAACCCAAGAGGTAACTCTAACCGTAATAGAGATAATGGGAATTATCAGAACACTTCCTCTCGTAATCGCAATATCCATTGCATTACTGAGCAGACTGAGCAGCCTCCGGAAAACTAAGAAAAACCCCTAATGTCAACCTGTAATATAAATCTCAATTTATATAGTTATTTAAAATGTAGAGTGTCAACAAACAATTTTACCTCAATTTTTCTAATAGACACTGGCGCAGTTATTTCTGTGATTAAGCACAATAGATAGCAGCAAAATAACAAACATTAATGGTATTGGACAAGGTCTAATCCAAACACTCGGATCAATTGACATAGACCTTAAGGTAGGAAACATAGCCATACCTGCCGAGTTGCATATTGTAAACGACGACTTTCCAATATTAGTTGACGGAATTTTGGGAATGGATTTCGTCAGAAGACCCAAATGCATACTTGACTTCCAAGGTGTGGAAGATAAAATAATTTTGAAATACTACCATACGATGTGAGCCTAACATTGTTGAATGCTCCAAACATTAACTCAATCTCAATACCAGCAAGATCTGATGTAATCAGACAAATCAATATTCAATCTGACGTTGAAGATGTTTTGGTTCCTCAGCAAATGCTCCAAAATGGCGTATTCATAGCTAACACCATCACATCAAAATCTCAACCAATAGTCAGAATAATTAATACTACTAACAAGGACCTCGTCATTGAGAATGTCCAAGTAGTAACAGAAAATCTTAATGACTATAAAATGGTTCAAACAAGCTGCAATCCGAAATCAGACAGAGTAAAGATGAGCAAATTATCTGCAAACTTTACAGAATTCGTCAGCAAGGAGCTATATAGCCTATGCACAGAATTCATTGACATCTTTGCTCTAGAATCGGACAAAATAAGCGCCAACAATTTCTATAAACAACGGTTGAGACTTAAACATAATCAACCAGTTTAAATAAAAAACTATAGAATACCATATTCACATAAAGAAGAAGTGAATAAGCAGGTTATCAAACTAATAAAAGATGACATTGTAGAACCCTCAACCTCTGAATATAACAATCCTATACTCTTGGTACCTAAAAAATCATTACCAGGTAATAAAGAAAAGAGGTGGAGACTTGTGATTGACTACAGAAGTATAAATAAAAAGTTAGTCGCTGACAAATTCTCTCTACCCAGAATAGATGACATATTAGATCAGTTAGGGAGAGCAAAATATTTCTCATGCCTTGACTTGATTTCGGGTTTCCATCAAATAGAAGTCGAGGAAGAATCTAGAGACATTACATCCTTTTCAACTGACAAAGGTTCTTATAGATTCAAAAGACTTCCATATGGCATTAAAATAGCACCAAATTCATTCCAAAGAATGATGTCGCTCGCCTCTTCGGGACTAAAACCGTTGTATATATGGACGATTTAATAGTCGTCGGTTGCTCTCAAAAACATATGCTACAAAACTTAAAAGATGTGTTTATTATGTGTAGACAACATAATCTCAAACTACACCCGGATAAGTGTTCATTTTTCCATCACGAAGTGACATTTTTGGGACACAAATGTACAGATAAAGGTATATTACCTGATGACAGTTACTTCTCTGTAATCAAAAATTTTCCTACACCCAAAAACGGGCACGAAGCTAAGCGCTTTATTGCATTTTGCAATTATTAAAGAAGATTTATTCCTAATTTAGCTGACTCATCACATCACATTACTAGATTATCTAGAAAAAACATACCTTTTGAATGGACTCAGGAGTGCGAAAATGCTTTTCAATATTTGAAAACACAACTTATGAGCCCACAAATACTACAATATCCGGATTTCAATAAAGAGTTTTGCATAACGACGGACGCTAGCAAAAAGGCGTACGGAGCCGTACTAAGCTAAGAAAAACAAGGTATTCAATTACCTATTGCTTACGCGTCTAGAGCTTTCACAAAAGGTGATAGTAACAAATCTACAATAGAGCAAGAACTCACCGCCATTCATTGGGCAATACAATATTTTAGATCATATATATATATGGGAAAAAATTTTTAATTAGAAGCGACCATAGGTCACTCACCTATTTATTCTCACTAAAGAAGCCGTCATCTAAACTCATACGAATGAGATTGGAATTGGAATTGGAGGAATATGACTTCGACATTGAATTCATTAGGGGTAGGGACAATCACGCGGCAGATGCGTTGTCCCGTATAAATTTCAATGATATAAGAAACATAGAATCGCAAACAATACTGAAAGTAACAACTAGACTTCAGGCGAAGAAGAAAACAAACTGTGCAGATAAAATAGCACAGCCTAGACAATCGGTTGAATTAAGAGTATATGAAGGGATTAACGCCCTAGAGCACTGGAAAATGCCATGGTTGCATTTATCACAGCATAAACTAACGATCCTAAAAGGAAAGAAAAAACTTTCCCAAATTATGTTGCATGACTTTATTATTAATGGAATAGTGGATCTAGATCTACTCCTTCCAAAGCTTGAAAAAATAGCTGATAACATAGGTCTGACAACCTTGCGACTTTCTATAAATGATTATCTGCTCAATACCCCGGGGATAAGTATTGAAACCGTTAAGAATAAAGGTAATGGTCTACTAAAAAAAATGACCATAGTGCTCGTACCTAGTACAGAAAGAGTAACGACCGATGCTAGAAAAATAGAAATCATGCAAAAATATCACGATGATCCTGTTAACGGAGGTCATATAGGGATCACACGCATGATCAGAAAAATAAGACTTCGTTATCATTGGAAAGGCATGACTAAAGACATTACTAAATATGTCAAGAAATGCAAAACATGCCAAATGAATAAACCTGCGATTAAGGGCAGAGAGCCCTTCATTTTAACACCTACTCCAATGAAGCCTTTTGAGATAGTGATTATAGACACTATCGGACCCTTACCACGGTCCGATTCTCAAAAGGAATATGCGGTAACAATAATGTGCGACTTAACGAAATACTTAATTGCCATACCCATTGACAACAAATCCGCCAGAAGTGTGGCGAAAGCGATCATGGAAGGATTCATTTTGATATATGGTCCAATGACTAATATAGTCACGGACATGGGTACGGAATATATGAACCAAGTATTGCAAGAGCTATGCGCATTCATGAAAGTGGAGAAAGTCAATTCTACTTCATATCATCATGAAACACTCGGCACTGTGGAGAGATCATACAGGACATTTAATGAATATCTAAGATCATATATTTGAAATGACAAGTCTGATTGGGACATATGGTCAAAATTTTTTGTGTATTGCTTTAATACCACGCCTTCCACAGCACATGACTATTGTCCCTTTGAACTTGTTTTTGGAAAAATTCCACCTGTCTTAGAGTTCACAAAAGACCTCAGCATAGCTCCATTGTATATTATTGACTCCTATGAAAAAGAGGTCAAATTTAGACTACAAGTTGCGCACCGTAGAGCCGCTAGTTTCGTGGAAACTGCTAAGTTGAGTAGGCAAAAAGCTTCCAACGACCACGCTAATCCAGTAAATTTTTCGTTAAATGACCTGGTTCTCCCAAAAATCGAAACGGGTCACAAGCTGGATAGCACCTACAATAGACCATTCAGGATCAAAGAGATCCAAAATAATAACAACATTAAAATTGAGGATGATAATGGCAAAACAGTCCTGGTACATAAAAACAGACTGAAGAAGTTTACCTGAGAGTCTGCGTATCATATTTAGAGAAATTAATACCACTGGTGATACCAGAGCCTAAATCATCCTCATTATCTGTTGGCTAACTGGTGGCACCTCGTTTTTTTTTTTAATACTAGTTTTATATATACGTTTGCAAAGTTATAGATTGTATTTTTAATTCATATAACTTAAATATATATATTTTTTTAATAATGCATTAATGCATCTTTATTATCTGCTGACTCTTGTGGTATATAAAACCCACCTCGTTTTTTTTTAATATGTTTATTAACTGCTGACTATGGTGGTATATAACAACCACCTCGTTTTTTTTTAATATCTTTATTATCTGCTGACTCTGGTGGTATATAAAAACTACCTAGTTTTTTTTTTTTAATTAATATCCTCATTATCTGTTGGCTCTGGTGGTATATAAAAATCACCTTTGTGGAGTTTTTCTTCCACGGCCTCCTACCTGCTGGTGGATTGTTCGAACCAGCTCTTCCACGCGAGCGCCCCAAAACTTCCTAATTGCTTATCCATCGTTTTTTTTCCTTATTTAGGAAATAACTTTTTAATTTTTTATAAAACTCAAAGAACGAAAAATGCAACTGTTCACACTGAACAAGTGCCTATTTAAAAAAAAAAATAAGTAAATAAATTTACTCGCTTTCCTATTCCTCCTCTTCTTCAGAGGTTTCTCTCTTTGTCTTCGCTTGGGCCAATCGGACAGTCAAAATGAAATGGAAAGAAATTTAATTTCTTTTCCATAAGGGAGGGTGAACGGGGTGTTAAACTAATAGTCACTTCATTCCTCTTCCCTTATTTTATTTTAACATTATTTATATTGGAATATAAATATATATATATGTATATATATTTTATACTACAATAATTTATTAACATTACTTATATATTATCCATAAGAGGGAAAGTGTAGTGTGTTTGATAAGTCTAAGTTGCCATACCTTCTGTATGCAACTTAATATCAACACATTCTTATTGATATTGTATGCAACTTAATATCAACACATTTTTGTTGATATTGTCCACACTACGTAAATGCTGGACAGCGTGTATTATGCTGTCTCAGCATATTCCCACACTCATGGAGTGTTAGAATGTAATATACATTTAGCTTTAAGTAAATATAAGAAATTAGTAAAATAGAGACAAACAAAAGGGAACACTTCGTTCCCTTTCAATAAAGAAAATAATTATTTAATAAAAAAATATAATTGTGAACTTTTATTATCTTTGGATACCACAATATTTATGTTATTGTTTGTGGATTATTTTAAATTGGTCTGGTCTTTGTAAAAACAAATGCACGAGCAAAAATAGACGGACGACACAAAATAGGCGGACAGTGCGATTAAATCTGCACACGACGGTTGACAAAATACTACTCAATACTTCCTTCTTCTCAGCCTTCACACTATATTTACGCTACAAAATACAGGGTGGCTCGAGAGAGCATCAGGATTTCCATGTTTTACACCACTTAGGTCCGCCAATGGCACCGGTCAAGAACCATCGTCCTCAATTTTCTTGAGTCCTTCATTAGATTTTACACCTATACTTTCAATGACTTGATGATCATTGCGTTCCAGAGGTTTTTCTCGTCGCTTCTTGGATCCACTCATTACAATGTTGTCTACGCCAGAAGCCTTAGGTGTTTCAACGGCATATCGTCTAGTTGGTGAGACCGGTCTGGATCTTTTGCGAGGCGCTTTACAGTTTCTTTGGAAATAACCACCCTTTCCACAGTTAAAGCATTTAGGTTTAGCCTTTAGTCCATTCTATTTCAAAACTTGATTCAACATCTCTTTGAATTTATTAAAACCGCATTCTTTCTCCTCCGCTACTTAGATTTTGTGCGCTTTGCTTACTTGTGGTCTAAAAATCGTAAGAGCGGTCTCTTGGGCTAGTGCGAAGTCTACGGTCTCTGCAAATATTGTCTTCAGTGTTGAACATACCGCTAGTTTAATGTCAGGGTCCCGTATGCCGTAAACAAACACCTCGATTTTATAGTTGTCTATCAACGGGTAATTTTCTCCTGGATATGCAATCTGCACCAATCGCTCGACCTCCATTGCAAAGGCTTGTAAGGATTCTTTTGGCTTTTGCACTTAGCACCATAACTCCATGCGGTTTAGTTCTCGTTTATGCTCGTCCCTGAATTTATTCTGTAACGCCACCATTCAGTCCTTGTATTTGTTTTTGCAGCTGGCTGACATAGTTTCTAGGATTTGAGCTGCAACAAATTTTAAAGCCAAAATTAGTTCAAACGCCTTCTCACCAAAATCCCATCCGTTTCTGCAAGCCAAGTAAAAACAGATATATGTTTTATTTTAATGAAACTCTTTATTGTCCGCCCTATCTTATGTGCCACAGTTCAACTTATACAATGTACACAACAATAACTGTAACAATATGTGCTTGTTCGTTATATTTCTCTGCTTATAACCTCTGTTAAAAATAAAACACACTAAGTTAATTAAGCTATTAATCGCTTTAAAAATCTGAAAGCGATTTTTATTTATTTATTTATTTTTTAACAATATTAAAAAATGATTACCTTAGTTTATACTCTATAATTTTGAGCTTCTCTTTTTTGGATATTCTTTAATTAGCAAAATGGCAAACTTTTACTTTGACGAAAGCACATTTTGTAATGAATGTTGGTTGGCTGAGCAAAATTGCTTCGTACCACTTGATCTGCCAAGAAGTGATGGCTTCCTGATCTTTAGTTTCCAATGATACATATGTGAAGGGTCTTGAGTTAACTATTAATTCCACCCCCATTGCGCAGGAGATACTTATGTATATAAAATAGGTTTGACTGACCTCACTAATCACTCTCAAGCTCCCCCCATATGAGGAGCTGCTGGTGGATTAAATTTCCACGAAATGCCTCTATATGCCATATCAGCTTACACCTTGTTGAATTCTATATAAGGAAACGATCAGCACCTCGAATTGTATGGCTATCTGAGCAACTAACGGTAAAAATGTGAGCCAATTCTTCCACTTCTTGAGGCGATCATCACTAAGAGGTTGGTCCCAATCTATACCGCTCCGCCATATTTCTTACAAAATAGTTTTTAAATATGACACGAAGCATGCCATAAACCCTAGAGGGTCAAAAACGGACATTAGGACTTGTAAAACCTCCCGCTTTGTGGGTACTAAATCCTCAGTTAGAATTGGTCGCCGAACTTAACATTCATTTTAAAAACATCGTTTTTGGGGTCCCAAAAAGCCCAAGAATTTTTTCATATTGAGTCATTTGTTCACTATGTTTTTTGGTCTGAGTTCACTATGTTTTTTGGTCTGAGTCTTTTCTTTTTCTAAAGCTTTCCAAACGTCTAAAGAGTTTGATGGCCAATTACGCATAACAAAACCACCCTTGGCATGGACGTCTCGCACACTTAAAGCCAATTCAATAGCGCTTTCTATAGTGTTTGTAGAAGCAATAAAATCATCCACGTAATGCTGTTTTGTAATCGCCACAATAGTCCTTTCATTACCAAATTGTCCAGCGTTTTTGTCTCCGCATGGTGAACATGAAGCTCCAAAGGTGACTACATTTAGTTGGTACACTATCAGAGAACTGTTTTCGTCCCACCACAAAAATCTCTGCGCCCTTGCGTCTCCTTCACAAACAAGTATGCGGTGGAACATTTCGGCTACATCACCACACACAGCTATGGCTCCCGTTCTAAAATTAAATAACATCTAAATAAGGGGCACCAGCAAATTAGGGTCTTTTAATAAAAAGACATTAAGAGCCAAATCGTTCGACTTAGCTGGAGCATCCAACACGAGTTTTGTTTTGTTTGGTTTATGTGGGTTCTTGACAATAAAGGTAGGCAGGTACCATGTTTTAAATTCATTTTGCTGACGAACCTCTATGGGTAACCTTTCAGCATAACCCTTTTCTTCTAAATTGGCGATTTGTTGACTAAATATTTCGGCTAGGTTTGAGTCTGTGCAGCTTTTTGCTTTATACACTCCAAACGCTTCTTGGCCATTGGCAGACTATCTGGCAACTCCGGTGGGTCAATCTTTCATAAAATATCAATCCGTCCTTATGTACACAGGTGTCGCTTAAAATATCCATAGCTTGCTCATCATCTTTGGATATAGGTTTTGGATACTCGCGTGTTATACCAATGCTTTCGTCAGCAAAAAAACTGTTTCACCAACTCGTGAACTTCATCACATTTCCGTTTGTGGAAATTAAGTTTTCCACGAGCTGTAGAACCACCACCAAAGAGAGTCCACCCAAATCTAGTTTTGGATGCAACAGGTTGTTGCCATTCACCTTCTCGTACTTTCAATATTTGAGTTGGGTCTGTTGTGCAATGCATTGTGCAAGACAGTGCACCCATTTACACCACATTGTTTGTCAAACCAGGACCTACGCCTGTGCCTGCCCAGACAAAGTCTGCATGAATTGTTCACATTAACAGTATCCGACCGTTCAGCAACAGAAAACTCTTTAAATTTTGTACAGAGACCCGATTTGTGTGGGTCTTTACAAATTATGCATTGCTGCTGTGCGTTCTGTGGCTTATATGTGTTTACACGCCCCCCTTGCTTCCTGGCTTTTTATGTCTGGGACCATATCCGGGAGTATCAAACAATTTCTTACCGCGTCCCTTGCCTTACACCGCAAGCTGTTTTGGAGTCTAATGAGGTTTTCCTCATTTGTATACCCGGCTGCCTGAGTGCTGTGTTCATAAGCACTTATAAATATTGGCCACTTTGGGTCTCCTTTAAATGAAGCAAATCTACAAATATACGGGCGAATAATTAATTGGGTCGCGGTGGTACTTAAAAAATCCTCTTCATAATATTTCTGTTAAATTGTAAATTAGTGTGTTTTGATTTTGTTTTGATTTTAGGTTTTGATTTTAATTATACTTTGACAGCTTGTAGCACATTTGTTTTGCTTTGTGATGTTTTGAGTCCCAAAGATGTGACAACATGTATAGTACTAAATTTACGCCCGGTTTGTGTCTGGGATAAGGTGTGATCGTGACCTAAGTGTTTTACTATTCGCCGTAAGATGGTGCTGCTATTGAGAAATGCATTCGTTTGGTGGTTAATGTTTGCATTTTGTTGATGTTTTTGTACACACGGAGTGTCTTTTATGGTAGCATTTCTATTGATATTACCCCACTGGCCGTACAGTGTCAACTTCTTGGTATTGATCATCCTATTGGCGTATTAATTTGTACTTACGTTGCAGAAACTCCTGCTTTAACAGCATCTCTTCTCCTAACTGTTGCAGTTCGAGCTGCTTTTTTGAAATTATTGTTGGCCGGACTGGTTGTGGGTGACTCCTTTATTGATTGATGATAGCTGGTGGCTATTGCCTTGGTGTCTCAACAATATCAGGACTGGATTCGTTTACGGGGTCTGACGTTTGGAGGTTATGTGAGTCTTTTTGTTGTTGGTATACAAAAAGATAAGATTGGCATCTCCAGCTAAACACATCAACATTGTCGTCGACTTCACAACAGCTGCTATGGAAACAATGAAGGCATCTGAAACAGGTTATCAGGTTTCCATCATCTGGGTCTGAACATAAACTGTAGTTTGCAGCAAGGTTCAGATTTTCCTTTGGCATACTTAGAGCCATTTTATGGTATAAGATTTTTAAAGAATTGTTAAAAATAAAGTACACTAAGTTTATTTAGCTGTTTATCGTTTTAAAAAGTATTACCTTAGTTTATGCTCAATAATTTTGAGCTCCTCTTTTTTTGTTATTCTTTAATTAGCAAAATAGCGAACTTTTAAGTATGTATAATAAGAATGATTTTAAAGAGATGAAAAATAGAGTTAACAAATGGTTTAAAATAAAATGTAAATAGTGTTGAAATAAAATGTAGCAGAGTCGAATACTAGCGGTAACAACCTCTTTGCAGCGTGGCTGATATGTATTGCAACCAACTTCAGGTTGTTATCATTTGTAAACTGCTCGTCTGACAGCTGACAGATTTATTCCACTGACAGTTCATTTTATTATTTACAAGCCTACAAAAGCATTTTGATCTATCGCATTCAGAAAAAAGTTTTCGTGATGGAACAAGCGTGATAGCGTGATTGCTTTATATTTTTTCTTTTCTTTTATTTCTCGTACCATTGCTCGTTACTGGCAGTGTTGCATCACGTCCAAAAAGTGGACGAAAAAACGGTAACAAAACCAGAAATGATCCGTAAAGTGAAGACCAAATTTGAATGAAATCCACGCCGCAGTGGTAGAAAAATTGTTCGTGAGCTGAATAGAGTTGTGTAGAACGAATGGCGCGAACGACCTCGTTCAATTGAACTATTCACACAACTGAACTGAGAGAGCCGGTCATAATAATGAGCTCTTTTAGCTCCGTAGCTCATTACTATCTTGCTCTCGCTTCTTGTTCGTTCATTTCATTCGTATTCGTTCTTTTATTTCATTTTTCGTTCTCATATATGTAGTTCACGAACGAGCTAGTTCGATCGAACTGTTCAAGAGTTGTGTAGTTCACGAACTAATTAGTTCAATTGAACTATTCATACAACTGAACTAGGAGAGCCTGCTAAATGATGAGTTCTTTTGATTCCGTAGTTCATGACTCTCGTTACTTATTCGTTCATTTCATTCTTAATCGTTCTTTTCTGTCGTTTATTGTTCTCATGTGTGACGGTGTTAACACATACTGATAAAAAACTTATGGAAACATTTTTTCAACAGAAGCGCGAAAATTTCAAAAAATAGTTCAATAAATTCATGTAAATTTACACGGAATACTGTAATTCCTTAAAATGTATATGTATATGCATTGTTTACATCAATTTAAACATACATAAGTGAATATTAGAAAGAGAGCACAGTTGTTTAAGACTATTGAGCTAAATGAACGACCTAGTTCATTACAGAGAACTGAACTAGAAAAAGCGAATACTCAAAAGAGTTAAGGAACCCAACTCTAGAGCTGAACATATCGCAAAAACGAATGCAACACATAGTGCAAAATGAGCTTGAACTAAAGCCCTTGAAGTTCCAAAAAGTGCAAGAGTTCACCGATGGACAAAATAAAGTTAGACTGGAAAGAGCCAAGTAGTTACTTCGCTTGCACGAAAGTGGCCATTTACCGAATTTGGTGTTCGCCGATGAGAAGCAATTCGAAATTGAACGGTTTGTGAACAAACAAAATGATCGGGTCTACTTGCCAAAGAGGTCAGCGATTGGCCACCAGAACTCAAGCCGCCGTAACAGCCGGTGGTCGCTCCCCGTTCGTATTCATCGACATTGGGATTAAAAAAAATGACGAATATTATCGGGAAAATGTCTTAAAGACAGTGTTGAAGCCCTGGGTAGACAAACATTTCGGCCGCAGACCATGGACATTCCAACAGGACTCAGCACTACCACACACACCTCGCGTCAACCAAGAATGGCTTAAAAAGGAGGTTCCTCGCTTCGTTTCTACTGCACAATGGCTACCAAAATCTCCGGATCTTAATCCGTTGGACGTTTGCGCCCTTGGCATTTTGGAGAATAAGGTTCTCACTAAAAAATACCAAAGTGTCGATTATCTCAAGACGGCGCTTCCCCGGGAATGGGCCAAAATACCGCAGAGACATTTACGTGCAGCCTATGATAGCTTTGTCGGCCGTTTGGTCATATTTCGTACCAAAGGTGGCCAATTCGAACAAACCTAAACTGATTTTAAAATTTGTTGTTATTTCCAACATTTTTTGCTTCTGAACAATAAAATTAAAAAAATAAAGCGCTTTACTTTCTTGCATTATATATCAGCCACCATATCTAAGCAAGAGCACTTGTTCGTTATTCTCTGTTCACAGCCTTTTTGTAAGCACTTCTGCTCGCGTAAACACTAACAATTCTTCGATAAACTTTACTACGGACGGAACTTGTCCTCACTATAGACGAATGATTAGTTCATAAGCAACTTCACGCAAGTCTGACTGAATTCACTCTGACTCGTTGCCTGTCTTGCCTTGCCCTTTTATTTGCGAACTTCTTCAGTCTGATGATGGTTCTCTAAGTGGAACCCCTGCATTCTCGAGAATTCTATTGCGACTACGTTGTGTGTTGTTGCGTTTGCTAACTTGTCCATCTCTTTTGCTTTATCATGCTTGTTGTTGTTACTTGGATGATGTTCGATGTATTTGTTAGTGTGCTTGCTTCTTGTGGTGTCCACTTTCGTTGCGCTTGCGTTTTCTATCTCTTTCATACTCATACTGATGCTATTGTTGGTTGAAATGGTTCGATGTACATATGTGTTAGTGGATTATATGTAACTTTTGTTTATTCCCTGTAGGAAATCAAACTAATTTTAAAGTAACTTTAAATTGGTTTTTTAATAAGTACATCTAGTGGATTAAGAGACTCTTTCCTTGTCGCCGACTCATTATTTTAACATAGGCATGTCATTGGCGGTAGTCAATTAATCATCTTTGCATGACTTTTAAATTAACTTACTTATTTTTACTTATTTTTCAACCAATTAGTAGTTAAATAAAATATAGTTAACTAAAGTATAGTTAATTTAAATATCGGTTAATACTAAATTGTTTAAAAACCACTTTTTTAAATTCAGTTTTAAAGTTTTATTAATATTATATTATATATATAGAAATAATTGTTATAATACAAAAAAAAATTATTTAATTAAAAATGAAATTCATGTGCATTTCATGACTTAAAGTAAAGTTATAATGAAAAGAAGTAAAATGAAAAATATAAGTATACATTCGAAAGTTTGTATTGAAAGAAAATTTTGTACAAAATACAAAACACAGACATTATGAAAATGCCGGTTTTTAATAATAGCTAAGGCGTTGCGTAATTTTTTATCTGGGTTATCACAGAGAAGCCGAATCGGATCCATCAATGCTTCAAAAACTTGTTCATAGTCTACAAAAATGCACAAAAATTTGAAAAATGATAGAATTAAAGAAGAATAAAACTCACATAAATTTGCTGATTTTCATCGATAGGCTTTTCGCCACTACTTTTTGGGCAGACAACGCTGGCATTATAGTCTCATTTTGAATTTGAATTATCACTGTGAGCTCCTTAATTTCGTTTTGAAATATAAATATTTATCAGAAAATCGCGGTATTTTGGTAGACGAACTATATATTTTCATCTTACCTGTTATTTCTGATAATTTCGCATTCATTTTAGAAAATTTGATATCAAATTACTTCAAAACTTTGTGTGAACATTGGCAATGCGCCTTATCATAAATTTTTTACGGTTATTTGTTAAAATATAATATAAGTAATAAGGGATATTTTTAAGATTGTACAAGATACTTACCAGAAGTGCTTAGATAAATGCGCTGCATAATTTCTAGTACAAGTATAGATTTGGTATATATACTTTTTTTTATTTTGATATTTATTATTATTATTATTTTTAATTATTTTGAAAGTAACAATATCACTTTTATTAATTTTATTATAAATTTACAATATTTAACCCTGGACGGTTACTCTTCATCGAATCGACGAAGCTCATTTACACTTTATCATATAAGTCTTTTATGTTTGACCAAATTTAGCTCTTGTTATAAACAACGTTATTTGATAATAAAAGCTTGTAGTCAGTAGACGAAAAAAAAAAATTCGGCTATTCGACGAAGAGTAACCTTACTGTACCAAAATTACCATCCAGGATTAAAAAAATGGGTGCCTCGGGTACGTTTAATCACTGCAAGCTTTCGTAATCAATCAACATTGTTTATAAAAAGAGTGAAATTTGGCCATACATAAAAGAATTATATGATGAAGTGTAAATTAGCATCGTCGATTCGACGAACAGTAACCAATTAGGGTGAAAGTGTTCGTCGATTCAACGAAGAGTAGCCTTAATGTAAAAAATAGAAGAGTAACCGTCTAGGGTTAATTGAATTTTCCCCTTTTTATAAAAAATTGAGCACCACCTAAAATACCGTATTTGTGATTGACATTTAATTTACTGACATGCTTCCTTTTTCTTATTATTTTTTTTTACAATTTCTTATTTTGGTTTTTTTCATTCTTAATTTTGTTTCTATGCAATATGTTTGGTTGATATCTGCATGAGATTTAAATCAATTTGTAGTCATTTGCAAAATAGTTAATTTATAATTTGCGTTTTTATCAACCGACTATTTTTTTTTTTTACTATAGGGTTATTCTTATGTGAAACGATATTAGGTCGTTTCGATCTGCATAACAATATGAATGAAGCAGATTCCGGATGTAAGGTAAGGTTGAAATGGATTATATGTGACGATAGTTAAAGATGAGATTAGGTATACATAGTTGCAATTGGATATATGTAGTTGAAGTAAATTGATTATATTTATAGGCTGATAGGTACTCATCTTTACTTTAGGTATAGTTGACATTGGATATAGTTGAATTTATTAATTAATTAATATGTTGATGGATAAAGATGAAATTATTTATAGTGGCAATTGGGTGTAGTTGACATAGATGAGGTTAGTTATTGTTGCCATTGGATTAGTTGAACTAAGTTGATTATATATGCGATGAAATAATTAGGTTATAGATGATAATGATGGGCAAAGATGAAATTATTTATAGTGGCCGTTGGGTATAGTTGAAGTTGATGTTGGGGAAGTATTGGATTATCCACTTTTTTGATTCATAGCACGAATTTTCCCAATAGAAAAAATGTCTACCGTTGATCACTCCCATCCAGAGACCTGCGCCGAGCAAATTTGTCGGCGGCGGCGGCTAAAATTGAAAAGATTCGGCGGCGGCTTTAAGTCGGCTGTCAGCCGAAATATGGTAAAGTTTCGGCGGCGCCTTTATTTCGTCTGTGATCCGAAAAATGGCTTTCAAATATCCCATAAATCTTGGTTGCTCCACTATGTTAAAGGGCCTTAGATCTCTGCAGCACATTTGCACAAGCAGACGCGCGTTAAAAAATTTTTCGGAATCTACATTTTTAGAATTTCTTGGCAATATGAATTTTTATTTGGCATTCGAATTTTCAAATTTGTTTCATTTTACAACAATACCATGAGCACGTAAATAGTTACAGAGATTTGTTCATTATTGTTTTGGGAAAATCTCCTCTCAATTCTTTAAACTTAATTCCTGGATAGAAGTAATATATGTACCTACCCCTTCAAACGCATGGAGGGCTCATCAAAGCAAACTTTACACATGTGATACTTTTTAGCATAGGATTATTTCCAATAACCATTTGACAAAAATGGTGCCAAACTATTGATCCTGCTGAAATTTTTTTGTTTAAAAGGATTTGGGCTTTTTAATTTTTGTTTTGTTGGCTAGTAATTTTTTGTATTCGTTTATATCATTGTCAATACCATTAAAAACAGCAGGGTCGTCAACGGAATCAGACGAATTTTTTGGTTCTTCATTTTAATTTTTTATGTCTTTTAACATATCTTTAACATATTATTAACATATCAAAAAAAGGAAGAAACAAATTCAAAAATGTATTTAAGTCAAATAAAACGAAATATATATTCTTAAATACAAAAAACGGCGGCTGAATTCAAGCCGACTTAAGCCGAATAAATCTTCGGCGGCGGCGGCTTTTAAATTTTATCGGCGGCTCGGCTTAGCCGGCTGTCAGCCGATCGGTGCAGGTCTCTGCTCCCATATTCTAGAGTCTACCACGTTGTAAAAAGAATAAATCAATAGATACACAATCAATAGATTACCCTCACGGTTGAATTACCCTGAGGTTATTGTACCGTTAGGATACACGCCGTGCAATTATATTCTTTCTGCTTCTTTTTCCGGGAAAAATCTCGACACACACGTGCCTTTAATAAGCAAAGGTACGTTATACATATATAACCTCCCGTAAGGTTAGGATATTTCCTCCCTTTTTCTTACAACCCCAAAAAAGTTATTCATTATTTGAAAATTTTAGTAAAATTTTGCTGGCCTAATTTATTTTACAACTGTTCTTTTATAAGTAACTGTATTTTCCTGTCTAGGAATAAGTAAAATTTTCTTTTTTTCCTTATATATCATCAATAGCACTGTTTGCTTATGACCAGTTATCACCTACAGACGTCAAGAAAAAGATTTCCCAATTATGCTCGAAGCCTAGGTAACCTGCTGAGAAGATGCTAATTAAATAAAAGGAAAGAGTCTGCAATTTTACAATTAATTAGAGTTACATGTAAAATATTCGATAAGTCAAAGAACATCACCGGCCGTATATACAAAAAAAACATCAATCATAAACATTCCAAAGCAATTAGAGTTTTCCCTTCTTTCTCTGTTTCGGTTTCAAGCAACATTTAAAATACAAACAAATTTATTTTATTGAATTAATTAATTTTTTCATCAATAGAAACATCCATGACTGCAAAGTCGACATTGGCAACATTGTAGATGAGCCCTGTGACCTATAAGAGAACAAGATAGATGTTTATTTTCATATGTAACTAAGTTTAAATTGTCTCCATGACAACTGATTTCACGCAACATGTTTATAATGTGTGGATGTTATATTGTGAACAAAAATAATTAAATGATACGGTGGGGTGAATGTTACAAATTTTATAAAAAAAAATCAAAATTTAATATGAAATAGAATCGTTCATCACAAACTGCATAATATGAGGCAATTGCCTATCATGTTAGGGGGAAAAAATAACGATATAATAAAGTTTTCCTCATTTTCTTCCAAATGAAAAATAGTTCCTTAGCAAACGTGCAAGTGTAACCCTAAGAACGAATATCCTTAGCATGGTGTGTACCAACTGGCTTTACTTCTAAATCTTCCAATACATAATAATGTCTTCCTAAATTCTCTTTAACTCTTGTCTTTACGAAAACCGGTGTTAATTTGCTGTTAAAATGTTTCTCCATACTACTTTGCACAAAATTTCTTCTTAATACCTCCTGGCCTATATGAAACGTTTCTGATCGAGTTCTAAAATTTTATGTTTGCTGATTTTGTTCATGAGCACGTCTTAAATGTTTCTGTATATCAGTCTTTATTGTGTCTAAATAAAGCGTGATATGCATTTCGGAGAGAACAGCTAATGGGACTTAAATTTTCATTCCATTTTGAGTGGTTTTGTTTACGATAAGCTCTAACAGCAGCTATTATTGATTGATTCACTCTCTCAGATGCATTTGACTGAGGCGAATATATTGCTGTATATGTGTGCTGTATTCCTAATGAGGTGAAAAAGCCATTTAGGTCGTTCGCTTTAAACTGAGATCCATTATCACTTACGATTACTTCTGGTACTCCATAAATACGAAATATTTGCTTTTCCAAAAACTCTTTAATAGGAATGGATATAAACTTTTTCAATAGATGTATTCATTGAAATTTCGTTAAATGGTCAAGCACAATTAGAATTCCGATATGTCCTGACTTACTCCGTGGATTAGGTCCTATTAAATCCACATATAATCTTCGAAAGAGCCGAAAAGTTACAATCTGTTTACCCATATCAGGCTTCATGATAAAGTTCGGATGCTTTGTAGTTTTACATGTTTCACAGCTTCGAACAAAAGTTCTAACATATTTTACCATTCCTGGTCAAAATAAAGTTAGTTTTATTAATTCTAAAGTCTTATGCATTCCTCCATGTGAAACAATGTTTGAATCATGTAATCGACTAATCACCGACTGACGTAATTCGTTTGGAACTCAAAGTTTCCATATTAAATTTTCATTATATTCAGTACCATCATAATGTTCATTTCGAATATAAATAGATTTATCAACTATTTTGCTATCCGGATAATTTTGTGTATTATTCGCTACTTTTGTATTTAACTTATTGTATAAATTTAAATCAATTTCTGGGTCCAAACTATCTATGAAAGAAATTTCATCAACTGGTATTCACTGATTATAAATTTATATGCCTGTAGTCATAAAACCCATCGAGCCACTAACATCTAAATCTTTGCATAGGTTCAATAGTTGCTAAACACTCACGTTCAGTAACGCTGTAATTTCTTTATGCAGAGTTCAACTTTTTGCACATGTATGCAATTTCTTTCTTTTCTTCATTCTTTTCATCTAATTTCACAAATGTGGCTACATCGCTAGCATTACAATGGACGTAAAATTTCTTATCGAAGTTGGGATTACTTAATACTGATTGTGCTTCTGGAGTCCAAATGAATTTCTTTTTAGAAGACAAGGTTTCGGAAATCAGAAAAACAAGGCTAGAAAAATTCTTAATAAATCGTCGGTACCATCCGACTCCACGTACTTGCTTACTATTTTTGGGAACAGACCAATCATGAATGGCACTAATCTTTTCTGAATCAGTAATAATACCGCCATCTCCAATAATATAACCCAAATACTTGACTTTCCTCACACAAAATTTACTTTTTTTAATATTCAACGTTAAATTTGTTTGCGAAACTAATATACCAAGATGCTCTTCAAATTTTTCAGATAAAATTATCAGGTTATCAAGATATCCAAATACGTGATTCTTTAAATCTGCCGGAATAATAATAGATCATCCATAAGTCGGCACATTGTTTGAGGTGCATTACAAAGTCCAAATGGCATCACTGTAAATTGATAGAGTGGTCTTCCTGGCACAGTAAAAGCAGTCAGAGGTTTGGATTGATCATATAAGGGTATCTGCCAATAAGCATCTTTCAAATTTAATTTTGAAATAATATTAACTTTCGGAAAACGCGCGAAAATTCTTTCGATTGTTGGTCACGGATATGGATCCTTCTTGGTAGCACTATTAACTTTCCTGGCATCTAGACAAAGACGAACTTTATTTGGCTTTATTAAAAGACTCATTGGAGAACACCAAAGTGAATTTGATGTTTCAATAACACCTAAAGCCAACATTCTGTCAATTTCCTTAAACATTAACTTCTCTACCGTCGGGTAAACAGGATAGAATCTTTGTTTGATTTGTTTGGAATCTCCTATATCTATTGAATGGCTCATTAAACTTGTTCTTTCTAGTCCCTGTGAAGCAAAATTTGGAAATAAAGAAATTATAGTATCGAGTTGATGTCTCTGGCCTGCAGTCAAATCACAATATTCACTTGAAACGCTTGAACCATTTTGTTCTATTTGGTCCAAAGGCATAGGTGTGGTACAAACATGCGAATCAATATTAAATAAAGTATTTCTTCGGCGATTTTTCTTTCATCAGATTTCTCAAAAAAATCTTTCGTTCGGAGTCGACTTTAAACTGTATGTTCCGCCAGTTATGAATAAAACTAACGCACACAACATAAGTGGTGTGAGAAACTAGGTTAATAATCCTGACTGATGGGCTGTGATGACTAATTTTGTATGTATGTAATGGTTTTGTAGTGTTCTTGTAAGTGACATTTACATTTAACCAACATATAACTTTTTGGGCAACTCCATCTGCAATACTAGCTCTTGCATCTAATAATCCATATTCTGTATAATCTAAAAACGAAACATTTGCATAAAATCTATTATTCTTTACGCTGGCAATAACAGCTGAAATTAGAAATTTGGAGTCGATCTCCTTGGCTTCTTAACTAAATGTATGGTATTGATTCGGGAATCATTGAAAATGTAATTTCTTTTCTCAATGTATCTTTTTCTAGGAAAAATAAGTTTATTAAGGTCTTTTTCAAATTTTGGGCTTTCGTTGGATAAGTCTTGTTTAAGTATTTTTATATCTGTTGAGTCAGAAATTAATTAAGTATTATTATTAAATTATTTATCATTTATCTAAACGAATGCATTCCCTTAATTATCTTAATCTATTTCCCTTTTTTCTTTCAATGAAAAATAAATATGTATGCATAACAGAAATAACGAGACTGCATTCTTTTTATTATTGTTTTGACTTCGTATAAAGAAAGAAGTGCCAACGGAAAATTTATAAGTTTTTGTTTTTTTTTTTTATAAAACATATTGAAGTTTGTGCATTTATTGAACATAAAATTGGCGACCATGAAAAAAAACATCATTATCCCTTGTTCTTGTGCACTTATCCAGCCATCTTCATTAAGATCATCGTTAACTTCACCGTCGTCATCGCTGCCTGCATATTTATCGTCTCTTCCTATCATCATATTATAAACCAAGCATACATAACTGTTTCGATGCTGCAGATACACTGTCTCAAACAATTGTCCGTACCCCATACAATTTAAAATATATTTGATTATAATTCGAAAAATACTTACCCAATTCGAATGTAGAAATTTTTTTTTTAAAGGTCAATAAGTAGTTATAAAAATTGCCAATTAACAGTAAAATACAAAAAGATTCACTTTTATTTTTAACAAAAAATTTAAAAATTGTTCAAAATATGAACTCAAAAAATTGTCCGTACCCTATAAAAAATTTACGTATGTTTTTTTTCAAATGTATATTGCGATGATGTATGATGTCCTTAATATTTAGTGTGGTATCCTTTAGCAGCGATTACGTTTCTTAAGCGATTTTACATCAATAAAGCCAATTTTTCTGTGGTTTCTGTACCAATATTTCGCCATTCTAGAACGATGACATCTTTCAGCATTTGCTTATTGGTATTTTTTCTGAAATACCCCATAGATGTTGTATAGGATTTAAATCAGGGCTCTGGGAAGGATGAGGCACCACTTCCTTTTTTGTTTTCTCTTCGCCACACAAAACGTCTTCCATCCGACCCAAAAATATTAAATTTACTTTCATCAGCAAAATAACTGTTTTTCAATAGTCGTCTGGCTTGTCTATATATTTTTTGGCATAATCTAAACGCTGTTTTATATTCTTTTTTGATATAAAGAGTTTTTTGCGTAGAACACATGCCTTATATGTTATCATGCAGAAAGTTCCGTAGCGTTTGTGCGCTTAAAGAAATGTTTTCATCTTGTTAGCTATTTCCACAGCACTTGTTTTTGGTTCCAGCTTAATCATCCGGTCGATCTTTCTTCCCAATCGAGCGTCTATGATTTTTTTACGGCCTCTTCCTGGGACAATTAAGAGTGAACTTCTTTTTTATAATTTTGTATCACATAATGCACAGATGATTTTGGTCGAGAAATATTTTTAGCGATTTCAAGATAACTTTTGTCTTCATTGTGCAGTTTAATAATCAATTCTTTGATGGCATGATTAGCATGATTTTTATTATTGGAACTCATATTGAAAACTAATAAAACGTATTATTCAGACAAGCCACTTTATAAGACTGGACAATTGTCTAATTTTACCTCAACTGCAAAAACTAAAGATCGGTTATATTAGTGAAATCTATATTTCTCTCTGGACAATCATCCGATTTTATAAAAACAACAAAAATTAAAGAACCTTATATTAGATTGAGCCGAACGGAGAATTTTTTGAGTTACTTTTTTGGACTTTTTATTTGTTTTTTGTATAACAGAGTAGTGAAATATGTTTATTTTATTATTAGTTTGTAATTATTATAAACAATTGTTGCACTTTAAAGAAAACTTTACTCCATCCGAATTGGGTAAGTATTTTTCAAATTATAATCAAATATATTTTGAATTGTAAGGGGTACGGACAATTGTTTGAGAAAGTGTATCAGTCATCATTCACTCATCTACATTTATCATTTGCTAGTCGTCGTTTATCATTTGCTAGTCGTCGTAAAGCAACACAGTACGTACATTGGTGTGAAAAGAAAATTTAACAATTAGTGTTGGCACTTGCTAATCAGTGTTGGACTTTTTTTTCGAACCTCTCCGCCCTCATACTAACCCATCCTCACCCGACCGCGTAGGGACACGTACACACTACAGTCCGGACCAGGGATGGAAAAGTTAGTACAATTGTACTTTTTTAGCACTATTTAAAAGTCAAAAACACCATAGCACCTCATTCACTTATTTAGCACTATTTAAAAATTTTGCCTTTTTTATTACATTACTCAAATATTCTGTCTCATCACTGTATAATTTATAATCGAAATTTTATCTAATTTCATAATTATAGCACCACCATCATTTCAATAATAACAAACAATGAATATAAAATTGTCTTCAGGTCATATTCGCTGATGAAAAAAAGTGGAACTTAGATGGACTAGATGGCTATCGATACTACTGGCGTGACCTTAGAAAGGAACCAAAGAAATTTTGGGGATTTGAGGAGACAGTCTCATGGTTTGGGGTGTTATTTCTTTAAGTGGCTGCCTCGTACTTCAGTTTCCATTTACGCGTTCAGTTTCCAATACTGTTCTTAGATGTAGTTTGCTCGCCTTCTTGAGAGAAAAAAATATGTATTTTCCAACAGGACAATGTCAGAATTCACGTCAACAGACAGAGGATGTAATGATTTCGTAACTAATCTATAGAGATTTTATCGTGGCCAGCTTTCTATCCTGATATGAGTATTATTGAAGACGTTTCCCCAAATGAATTCCCCATTCTTATCGGAAAAGTTTATTCAAATAACAGACAATTTACCATTGTTGAAGATTTGAAATTAAAAGGAATCAAAGGGTGGGGGAAAATAGACGGAGAAATATTTAAATTCTTTATAAGAGTATGAAAGATCCATTTAGTTTAATAAGTTTTAAGTATCAATAATTTTGGTAAATAAAGCTTCTTATTTAGCAAAAATGAGACTGGCGCTGTAATTATGTAAAACAAAATACCTTAATTTTTATTCTGGAATAAAAACTACGTTATTCCTAATCAAACTACGCTAAGAATTTGAAAAATTTACTGTTATATTTTCTTTTACATTAACAATACACATAATGAAATGTTGAGATGTTGTTATTATAAATGTACCTTTTTAAAAATTCAAAAAATTAGGGTGGTGCTATAATTATTAAAAGCACTGTATAAGTCAAAGGAAGAAATTGACTGTTTGCTTCGGCTGTCTCCAAATTACTCCAAACAAGAAATTTATTGAAGTCATTTAATTCGTGTTACTACAATTTTGAAATAACATATAGTCTGCTAGCCAAAAATTTACCCTAAATAGGGATTTAAAGTTCAGATTACATTAAATTATTGAAATATGTAAGTTGTTAAGTTTATCTATTTTTGTTAATTTTTATGTTTTTTTACACACATATTTTCATAAATATACGTAAAATGAATTGTCATTTATTTTTTATTTATTTTTTAATAAAAAAAAAGTTTAAAAAAGAAGAAAAAATGAATTTAGTACAATCAGGGTGAAAAAAGTACAATTTTTTTTTGAGAGTTAGTACAATTGTTAAGAAAAATTTCCCATCCCTGGTCCGGACTGTAGCGGGTAAGGGAAAAGTTATGGCAACGAGAACATAAAACGGAAACATAAGAACAGAACTTAATCACAAGCTGAATAAGCTAACAATAAAACGGAACTATCTAAGACAAGAACGAAAATACATTTTTATATAATAATTTATAAATTAATGCCAGCATATAAGCTACGTTTTATATTACAAACACTACAATTAAAATCTATAAAACCATAATGTAAGTTAAAATCATTACATAATCTACGAAAAGGAAAATTACATCCATAGTTCGTTCTATAGAAATGTAAAGAAAGAGGACGATAATGCCGTGAAAATTTTGCTGGAATGCTGAAATTCAGGTTACAAAGCAAAAACTCTGAATCGATATCGCCTTTAACCAGATTAAAAACAAAACATAAAACAGCCCTTCTACGTTCCAAAGTTGAAAGTTTTATCAAAGCTAATCTATCCTCATATGACAAAAGCCCATTGGCATAATCCCATCCTAAGCCACGTAAACAGAATAATGAAAACTGCTTCTGCATAGACTCAATTGAATCACTATGACAATGATTGTATGGATTCCAAAAAACAGACACATACTCCAAAATAAGTCTAACAAGTGAAATGTACAGTAGTCTTGTTATATAAGGATCAATGAATTCCCTAGCCCATCTTTTCACAAAACCAAGAACAGCCCGAGCCTTGCCAATCATCAAACTAATATGATCAATAAAAGACAATTTAATATCCCATAATACTCCCAAATCAAGAAATGTAGTCACAGTTTCTAAAGGGCAAGAATTAATCACATAAGTGGACGTAATTACACCCCCGCCAGAAAAAACCATGCATTCTCAAGTTAAGATCCATTAAATTTATCCTGAACCAAGTTACAAACAAATCCATATTTCGCTAAAGAACAGCCTGGCCATGATCATTATCAAAAGTATAAAATAATTTAACGTCGTCAGCATACATCAGAATATTACAATCAGAAACAGCAGAAGGAAGATCATTCAGAAATAATAAAAACAGTAAAGAAGCCAAATGGCTACCCAGCGAAACACCAGAGGTAACATATACAGTCTTAGACAATACATTCCTAAACAATACCCTCTGAGTCCTAAGGGAGAGGTAGGAGTCTAGCCAACGATGAATAATATCAGGAATACCGATTAGTGAAAGTTTAAGAAGCAAAATTCTATGATCAACCCTATCAAAAGCTTTACTGAAATCAGTATAAATTACATCAGTCCGAGCACCGACAAGAAAACCACTGAAAATATGTGCAGTAAATTCAAGAAGATTAGTGACAGTCGACCTGCCTTTCAAAAACCCATGCTGGAAAGGAGATATTAAAGATCTCGCATTAAAAAAGAGATAATCCGTCACTAGTTTCTCCATCCACTTGGGAATAGCAGAAGCCCATTGACTATAAAGGTCAAAGGACCACTCAAGACAACAGCACACTTTCTTAAAACACAGGCTGGAACCCCGTCTAGGCCCGGCAAGTATGTAAGTTTCAGTCTAGACAAAGACTCAAGAACAGACTACTCATCAAATGAATATATGTTAGAAATAGAGACACTTCCCACTGAATAAGGATACCCGCTGCTCAGATCAGTAGTGCGATTCTGTAATTTTTATCAATAACCATTAACGTTAATCTTACCGGCAAAAGTTATTGTTTGTAATAACAGTACTGCTATTCGGTAACCTAAGTTTAACAGAGTTATTAAACATTTTAATAAAGTGGCAGTTTTGCTTATATTGTATGTTAAAAGCACGCCGCCGCCAATAATTCTAACTCGACTTGGCTTTTTGCGATCAAAACATTTATTAATTTTGTGCAAGGTAAGTAAATGCTGTTTTGTTACTGTCTTATTAGTTGTTTTTATGTATAATAATGGAAATATAAATATATATTTGCAGAATGACAACTAATCCAGCATCAAAAAGAAGCCGCGCAACAGTTGAACAACTGCAGCAACTGTCTGACCTTTTGCTGGAAAACCCAGGGCTTGCGGGTGGAAAATTCCAAAAGCTGCATGGCAAATTGGAGAACGACAAAAAGTGGGCCGAACTTACAATCGTTCTGAATAGCCTTGGTGGAGCTGTTAAATCCGTTGACCAATGGCATTCGGTACGTAGATATTATTTTGATTAAATAAAAAATTAAATATTACTTCTTGAAAAGGTTTGGAGAGACCTAAAGTGTCGTACCAGCCTAAAGTACGTGTGACTCCATCAGCGAACTGGAAAAGCGTGTCATAGAAATAATTGGAAGCGACTACGTTGAAGGGCACGACGCAGTTGTGGAAAATATTCCAGAAAAAGAGGTAAGTTCGAATGCAACGGTATATAAAAAGTTTTTAACATATTAATATTAGGAACTACAACTTCGCCTGGAAGATGAAGATATCATTTTGGAAATACCTCCGACACCTCAACGTACTCCAAAAATATCTATGGAAAAAACCCCACGAAGGTTTTTAAAAAGGAAAAGGGTGGAAGATGACACAGAGGTTCAGAAAAAGTTTTTGCAGATTGCTCAACAGCAAGCTGAGTCGCTGCAAGTAAGTATTTTCATTATATTAATTGTCGCTTATCATTTGTTAATTTAATTTTTTTTAAGATGTTAGCTTCAGCAAATCTTGCCAACGTAGAAGCAACGAAAACTATGGCAGCGGTCATTGAAATGATGGAGCAAGGGCTAAAATGTTTAGCCGATGCCATCACTAATTTAAAGGAATAGTATTTAATTATAATTAAATTTCAAATATTTTTAGATTTTTTAAAAGTTTTATAGAAAAAGTCATAACCTGAATTATAGTTCTTTTTTTAATAAGTGTATTATATTACTTATAATAATACTTATAAGAATGGCTGTAAAATTGAAAAAAGACTGTTTTTTAATAGTACAAAACAATATATTTTAAATGTGTAGAAGAAATAAATATATATAATATTTGAAGTAAGAAAATGCATTTGAATTTTGGTTATATATGTATATATATGCTAACTTTTACATAAAACTAGAGATGTAGTAATTTTTGGATCGTGCCAGCACAGTTACCTCCATTTATGTAAAATAATTTCTAATCAGTCGTTCTTGGGTGCGTTTTGCTATAGATGATGGTTCATCTTGGGTAACCAAATTGCTAGGTTGAATCTCCAAAACGTCATTCTCAGCTGTGCTTTGCTGGTCTCTTAAAAGAAGATTGTGCAATACTGCACATGCATTAACAATGTTCCCAGTAAAACCGGGATCATACAAAAGAACTCTTTGTCGCGATAAGCATCTCCAAGTTCCCTTCACTACGCCAAAAAGTCGTTCGATTGGGTTTCGCGCTTTGCACAATGCCTTTTTGTACAGAAATTTCGGACTTCCCTCTGGGTTGTTTGGTAAAGGGGTCATTAGACATTTCTTTTTTTAAATTGTGTAACCTACCTATGAGAAACATATTATGGTTGGTGTTTTCAAAACTTCTTTGCATAACTCTTCGTGCTGCCGAGCAGCTCCATATATATGAGTCATGTCGTGCTCCCGGGTATTTCGCATTTATATTCAAAATCCTCAGATTAGGATCACATATCTTCAAATAATAAGAAATTATATTATTTCGAATTAAAAAAAAGAGCGTAAAAATAATTTTTACCATCTGTACATTTATAGAGTGGTAACCATGGTGGTTGACATAAGCTTCCCCATGATTCTTTGGGGCCAATATCGCAATATGCGTGCAATCAATAGCCCCTATAGTGCCAGCTATGAAAGGGAAAACTGCTGAAGCAAAAACTGTTTTTGCAGCTTGTCGCTCGATTTGTGTCATGGGAAACTTCACCTTCTGTAAAAATAATGTGCGAACAATTGCATCCGTGACATGATGTATGCAACGGCTAAAAGAAGATTGGCTCATCGATATACCCCACTGTTCTCCTACGGGTCTTTGATAGCATCCAGTTTCGAAAAATCTTAAAGCCGCTAGAATTTAGAATATATATATGTTAATGGTTTTAATTTAATATCAGTGAAAATCTATAAAAAATTACCTTTTTTTCAGTAGATATTGCAGTTATTCTTGAATCTCTCAATTGATCATCGAGCAGAAAAATCAAATCTTCCGCAACTTCCGAAGTTAAGCGATACAGCTTCACAAATTCTATATGTGATAAATGGAACGGGTTATCCACATCCCGAAGTAAACGACGGTTTACAGTTGGGGCTATCACTGAATCATTATGTGATAGATCATAAGACAAGTATTGAAAAGCCATCACAAAACTAAAACTACCGAAGAAATGTTTTCTGAGTCCTCAGAATTTTTTTCCTTTTATCAATAATTAATTAAATTTTAGACACTTTATTTTCCTTATTTAGCATATACAAGCTACTGCACTATACAAAATGTGTTGTTTTAATAAATTTTAATAACTTATGTTTTTCTTTTTGTGCAATAAACTACAATTGATAAATAAACAACGAAAAATTTCTTGCCGCTTAGTTAGCTGAAACAGCAGACGTCAAAGCTGAGCATAATGGTAAACGTTATTGTTAAGAAGTTTCCGAATACCAAGTATGTTAATATTGTTGTTAAATATTATTAACAATACTATTGGTTGTTAAAAATTAATAGTGAATCGCACTACAGGTCCAACTGCCTATAAGTAGACTGAAAAAGTCAGCAAACATATTCGCAATATCAAGGTGACTTGATCCTTAATAAACATAATCAATATCAGAACCTGATCTAACAAACTTTTTAAATAACTTTGATTTCCTATTCCTCAACCTTGACAATCTAGCTGAATTCCACGGAGGACCAGAACGCTCCAAACGACTTTTTACCAATGGAACACACTCCCAAAAACATTTAAATAATACGTCATAAAAGCCACCCAAGATCCTGTCATGTACAGACGACCAATCAACAGAGGACAGAAGTATATTCAAACGACTAAAGACCGACTAAAATACTTGGATCCTCCAAAAATACAAGATCCAAAATTCTCCTCATTGAATTAAATACACCATTAACTTGGAACAGACCTAGATCACACATAGCGGACAGAATTTCATCATAGAATGGAACTGAAGAACATGGCACCAATGACCCAGACTCAGGTGAAAAATGCCAAGATATATGCGGAAGATTAAGATCACCAAGAACTACAATAATCCCCTCTTGCCCCATTGAATCAATTTCTCTAGAAATCAAATTAAAGTGAGCCCTATAGATATAAATGTCAGAACAGGCAGGAATATATGAACAAGTAATGTAAATAGACTTTCCATGATTATAGACTCTAACGCAAATAAACTCAATATCCTCCGAAAAACACAAGTCAATTAACTCAGATGAGTATTTAGAACAAATGGAAATAAGAACGCCGCCACCATTCCTTAACTTCCTATCCTGTCTAAGCCAAGTCTCAGTACCGTCACGATGTACAATCGAACTCTAATAATTTCATTAGCCATCGGGCAATCTTGGGAAGTAACTCCTTGTGAGTTTTAGCCTTAGTAATTGCGACACAATCAGTTACTAGTCGGAATGGTTTACCCAGTAAATAAATTCGAAAACGTTCCAGCGTCTCTACGACGGCCACGACCTCAAGTTCGTAACTGTGATATTTTGCTTCGGTGTCAGAACAATGCGGGCTAAAATAAAATACTGGGTGCCACTTATCATCTCCATATGATTGTAAAAGAACACCGGCCAGCCAAAGACTACTCGCATCAGTATGTACCTCGTGTCGAGCCGACACATCAAAAATAGCAAGTACAGGTTTATTACAAAGAACTTCTATTAATTTTCCAAATGATTTTTACTGCGGTTCACCCCATTAAAATTTACCTTCGTTACTTTTCCGTAGTAGCATCGTAAAACTGACGGGGCATTGACGAGCCCAAATGGCATCCGTTTGTACTCGTAATGACCGTCGTAGGTGACGAATGACGTAAACTTCTTGGACTGCTCTTCAATTTCAATTTGACGATAGCCCATACGTAACTCAAGGGTGGTAAAATAGCAATAACCGGACAGTTGAGCGAGAAGGTCTTCAATTACCGGCATAGGAAATGGTATATTTACTGTAATCTTGTTTAATTGGCGATAGTCTATGCAAAGACGATGCTCACCACTCTTTTTCTCAACAAGTACTATGCCTGAAGCATACGGAGAAATTGATTTTCGAATAATTCCACTGTCGAGGAGGCTCGGGCGTGACTCGGATTTCCATTTTCACCAGATTACACTTTCCCAGCTCATTTATGTTTTCTGCAAAACAAGCCCTATGATCGTTAAGCACAGCTTGGAGTTGTTTACCTTCGTCAGACGTCAGAGAGTCCTTAGCATTTATGGTGTTTATATTCTGCACCCAGCAATCGCCTTCTTCAATCATCGTACATTTGCCCTCTTGGCACAATAGATTACGACCAATAAGTATACCCATAGGCACTAAGACATCATCGACAATAAATACCTCAGCCTCAAAAATAGAATTGTCAATTACCAAGGTCACGATCACCTTACCTGTAGAAACATATTCGCCTCCTGCAAACCCTTTTAAAATCATGTTGCATTCTGTCATTTCACCCATTTGTTCGGAGAACGTTTTCCTTATGAGACTGCGATCGCTACCAGAATCTATAAATGCCACGGTTTCAATGTCATTAACCTTGACTGTTTTACAAAGTTTGCTTCTGCTTTACGTTGTCATCAGCGATTTTGTTTATCTCTCCACTTTAGGTTTGTCTTGATTTACACTCAGCTGTCTTATGCGATGTACGCTTGCATTTAGCACAGCGATCTTTCCTTTGAGATTCGGGACACTTAGCGGAGTAGTGCCCATAATTGGAGCAATTGTAGCATTTGATTTTATCTAACGGGTTGTTGCTTTCTCTTCTCCGATGTTGTCTGTTGTGTTGCTGTAACTATTCCTTTTCGGTTTATTGAACATATTCGTTGTTGTTTTTATTTCGTTGTAGTTACAGTAGCAGTTTATACCGTTCAAGAGCTGGTTGCACGTTACATATTCGTTTGAAATTTTTCTCTTTAAATCAAGGTCATTAATTCCTATGACAATATGACGGGCGATAGCTGATTCCGTAAAATTACCCTTTTTCCCAACAGCATACATTCTATAATATTCCTGGGGAGACTCGTTCGATCTACGTATCATCGTAGACATCTTGATATGAACGTCAGCTTCATTTTCAGTATGGGAAAAATCCAAAAGAAATTTATTAGTGAAATGAGACCAAGACAAAAATACCTCCTGTAACGAATCGACCCAGTATTTCACAGGGCTTCTCATTTTCTGTTGGACGGCAAATATTACCGACTGATCATCCCATCCATATGCTGTCTTAAGACATTCACACGTTTTACAAATTGTGATGAGTTTATGGATTCATCTGCTGAAGGATTGAAATCTTAAACTAGAGAAATTATCTCTTTTATCTGGCTGTGTTATGGTATGGCTGAAAGGCAGACGGTGGCATAACGTACACACTACTAGGTAATATTGGTGGTGGCCGACCGTAGGTCGTCGATGGCATTGTCTATCCCTTATAAATATCTTGCGGGAATGTCGATTGAGCGTAAGTAGTTTGTGAAGTTATGTTCTCACAATTAATAAATAGTGTTTGATATTGCAACATAGACGAAACGTTATTAATGTGGTTTACATGTGAGTTGTTGTAATGAGACACTGTATTATCCGTTATTACCATTGGACAATGACTACCAGCTGTGACGTATTGGTGACTATAAATAGGACGTGCTGCTGTATTAATCGACGTAACTGAATATTGCTGCCGTATGTTTGTATTCGTGGATGTTGTTGGTTGTGAACGAGAAGGCGATATAGCGCTGACTGAATTCGGTGGAGTACTTTCTGGTGTCGTAAAAGTTCGCATAGGAAATGCTACTATAGGTGGATCGACATCTGATGGTTTATACCGATTCATTAACGGTTGCATATTTGCAATAAGTTCTTCTAATTGCAAAATTCGTTGTGACAAATCAGGTGAATGCGTTCGTGGTGCCATATGTGCATCTCTTGCTTTGTGATTATCAATTCGGTCAATCAATTGGTTCTTATTACCGGAACATGAAACACCAATTTCTCTGCACTTAGCTTGTAGTTGCTTGACAGTCAAAGTCCGTAAATTTTCCATAGCGTCTCCCTGGAATTTCGAAATTCCTCTAAGAACTTCGTTCGTTTTCTAGGAATTCAGATCCCACTTCTGAAAATTGTCAGGAGACTGGTGCTTCGACGTTGATTATTGTAATATTCAGTAAACGTTCACAAAAAGGTTTTATATATTTTCCAAATAACTTTATTTAAGGCAATAAAACAATTCAAAGACGACTAAAACAACAAAAACGTTTTCAATCAATTCAAGTTTACCTGTTGACCACCAAACTAATAATAATCATCGGTTGAATTAAAAAAAAAACACGTTGTCCTACTACACAGGATTGTATCAAAAGTTAGTCGATATTCTTGACACAACTTTTAAAACACTAAGTAAGAAATTATAAACTAATACACAACTTAAAAATCAAAATATTAAAATTCTAAAAAGAGCACCAAAAATATAAACACTTTCAAACAGCGTTGCCAGACTTTAATACAGTTGGTACTTTTTAAAAAACGAATGGTACTTTATATCAACTACTTTTAATCAACTTTTTAACACTCTGTTTAAATATCAGAATATTTTGCAATTAGTTCAATTTTTATAGATTTTTATCAACTTTATAATAAACTGAATATAATTTTATACAACGTACACTATAGCTGGAAACATGAATAATGACAAAAATGATTCTGCATCCATTTCTCTTGCTTCTTAAAGCAACAAGGGTCAACGATGAAACGAAGCATAACCCAAATGAAAACTAAAATAGAAAAAGATGGAGGTTCATCAGATCGGCTTTAAATTTTAGAATCTTATTTTAAACAAATAAGTCATATTCAATTACAGATTGAAAAGTTTGATGAAACTGACACCAATCGATCGGGTCTCGAGGAACTTTTCATTTCCTTCAAAGCTCCGTTAGTAAATTTGATGAATAAAGAACGTAGTTTCAGTGATATTGAGCAAAGTTTTTTTGAATGTTACCCAATCATTGCCAATTCACCAACACCGTTTGCCTCAGATTAAACTACTACGATGGGGAGTACACAGAATTTTCGCGATTTTTGAGCACCTTTAAGACCTTAGCTCACAACGTACCAAATATTCCCACAATCGACAAGTTTAACTACTTGCTTAATTGTTTGCCGTCCCAAGCATTAGTTCTCATAGAGCCATTCCAGGTAGTGGAAGCGAATTACCAAAAGGCATTGGACAGTTTAACTGAGCGATATGGCAATAAATCGTTGATATTCATTGATCATATCAATTCATTGTTCTCGATACCATCTATGGCGAAACCAAACACTGTCTTGTTACGCTCAATTCTAGACAATGTTTCTTCTCTTCGTAGTTCATTACTTGCATTACTTTCAGAACTGGATGTAATGAACGCCATAATCATACATACTATTCTGTCTATCATTGCGCCACATTTGAACTCATCTAATCTTTGTGAAAACAAACCTAAACAAGTTTTTAAACGGTCATCGTTTCTTGTAACAAATACACTTTGTGAGTACTTCAAATCTAACGATCATTTTATTGGATTATTATTATTATTTCTTCGCATCAATTCCATTCGAACTCGAATTCTTCGCTTCAACGAATATCCTCTTCTTATACATCAGTACAGTACTTCGTCGTTACAACAAACATTTTTGTCAGAAAACCAATCATCATCGTCAGCATATACTAATACAGCCTCAACTCACCTGACTCAGTTTTCGTCGTTTGTCACACGCACTTGCCGAATAAACTTGCTTCTTACAGCCATTATTTTTATAAAGGATTCGTTTGATACTCTACAACCTCTTCGAGCCCTATTAGATTCTTGTTTTGAAGTCAATCTCATTACACAAAAACTGTTAATCGTCTTCGTTTGAAATAAAATAAAACAACTCAGGAAATTTCTGGTATTTCAAATATTCGAACACAGCTAAAACATTTTGTAACAGCAACAATTAAATCTGGTATATCTCACTTTGAATGGACAACAAGTTTTTTGGTCACAAAATCTATTTCATCGCAACATCCAGCTAAAAAGGTCAATGCATCAAAATGGATTATCCCAAATCATCTTGAATTAGCAGATCCACATTTTTATATACCTCAGCGTATTGACGTCCTTCTAAATTCTGAAATTTTCTTCGAATTGCTCCTTGATGGTAAAATTTCTCTTGGCTACGGACTGCCTTGCCTTATAAATACTTCTTCTTCAACGTACATTAGCGTGCAATGTTGTTACTAAAGGTGAGGATCTTGACTCTATACTAAAAAGCTTTTGGGAAATTGAAGAGTTTAATCAGTATTCAACTTCTTTCACTGAAGAGAAGAAACTTTGCGAAGACCATTTTGTTAAAAATACCATTTTCGATCCCTGCGGTGGAGTAAAGGTACGTTTACCATTAAAATCTTTAAAAATGTACTCTGATTTTATGGACGAATGTATTCAATTTGGTCACATGTCTCCTGTAAGCTTCGATATCTTAAACTCATCGTACCATATTATTCCTCATCACCCTGTTTTACGCCCACAAAGTACTACAAATAAACTTAGAGTTGTCTTTGACGCCTCTTGCCGGACATCAGCGAATATTTCTTTAAATGAAGCCCAAATGCTAGGTCCAACGATACAACAAGAACTCATTATAACAATTTTAACATTTCGTTTAAATAAATTAGCTCCATCTGCTGACATTTGCAAAATGTATAGGCAGTTTTTGGTTATTTTGGTCAATAAATTTTATGGCAAAAAAATGCAGGTAATTCTATTAGTCTTTATAAGTTAAATACTGTGACGTACAGAACATCAACTGCTCCGTTTCTTGCAGTAAGGAGCTTATTTTTTATCGCAGATTTTTAGAAAAACAAATATCCTTTTGGCTCTGAAGTTCTTAGACAATGATTTGCTCACGGGGGCAGATAACTTTTCTGAACTGTTAAACAAAAAATTTGAAATCACAGGAATATTACAAAAAGCTGGATTGGAGTTATCAAAATAGAACTCCAATTGTCCTAATGTTGCCCCGGGAAATGAAGAGTTGCATCTAAAAACAAACAATGAGTATACTACTGAAGCTCTTGGAATGTCGTGGAAGACGTATTTTGTTTTAGATTCGATTTGTTAATAATTAAAGTTCCTACAAAGAGATCAGTTCTGTCAGCTGTCGCAAAAATATTTGAAGTTCTTGGTTTACTAAGCCCTATCGTTACTTGATGCAAAATTCTAATACAAGACATGCGGAGACAAAAGTTAGAAGGGAACACACCACTGAACTCACGTTTATTAAATCGATGGGAAGAAATTGAACAAAGTCTCCCTTATATCGGGAAAATCAAAAAACCAAGATTTGTAGACACATCTCCACGAACAGAATTTGGCATCCATAGATTTGCTGACGCTTCTCAGCTAACATATTCATTTCATGTCATTTTATTATAGTTTTGACTTTGTATAAAGAAAGAAGTGCGAACGGAAAAATTATAAGTATTTGTTTTTTTATTAAACACTTTGAAGTTTGTGCATTTATTGAACAATATCTATATTGAAATCAGTAGAATTTGGTAATAAAAGAGAACCGGGTAATGAACTGTACTCGCCATCTACTTTAACAGTCTTCTTATTTACAAAGTGGTGGGATTCATTGATGCTTGATTGTAGTAGTTTTTTGAATATTTTCTTTCTTTACATTTGCGGCATTGCGGCTTTTAAATATTCTTAGTGCCACGCCTATAACAAAATATATTTCTCTCGAATAAACAATCTTCCCATACGTGAACAATTGTATCGTAATTTCAACAAATTTGTTTTTTGAATTGCAGCGACTACATCCGATGAACTACATTCAGGTTCACTGACTTCCCTATCCACTTCAGCGATGTGTCGTGGTACTATCTGAGGGTTAAGGTTTCGATTATCGAAATTTCTTTTTACATTCTCGTCATCATAGAATGTTTCTCGCATTTGGCCTAATTTCCTTATGTGTAATATTGAGTGAATGGTGTAGCATGATTTTGTATTTGTCAATACCAACGCAACATTTCATGTGCATAAACAAAAGAATATCCAATTGCATATGAGCAGCGACCACTTGACTCAATGTTGCTGACCGTCGCAGCAGCGTGTGACGCCATAATAGTAATGCGCACACGCGACGATCATTTTACCCTTTGTTGAGTGATCGTCGGCAGTATTGATATGCATATAATATGCACTATGTGTGTTGTTGTTGTATTGCATAGCTAGTGATTGTGTGTGGCTCTCTTCACACTTTATCGTGGGAATTGTTATGGACAGCGGACGCGTGTCGTATGACATCCACTTGTCCCACGATAAGCACATACACAAACCCTTTAAGATATAGTTAAGTATTAATTGTACACACAAACATGTGTTCTAGTATTAAGCCAAACCAATTTTGTATTAGAAGTAAGGGGTTGATTTGGAATTGTCAAATCAGCCAAAATTTTAGTATAAAAGAAGGGAAATTTTCCCTCAAAGAAGGAATTAATAAAAAACAGTCAAACAGTGCGCCTCAGAGTGCACTGAGGCTAAATTAAACAAAATCTTTTATTCTGTGCTACATGGCGATCCTGCCATTATTCTGGAAGTGCTGCAATTAGAAAGCACCCAGAATACAAAAGCAGTCCTGAAAATTAAGGAGCACTCCAAAAGAAATACAAAAGGAGTGCTTAAAATTAAAGAGCACTCTCAACGTGGACGACCGCCTGGCCAAAAGGCTTAACGAAGACAAACAGATGAAGGAAGGCCCGAAACCTCTAATAATAGAGGAATACAAGAAAAGACAGAGGAAGACACCATCAACAATCTCCCAAGAAACCCAATACCCATAAGATGAAAACGCCAAGGTGGCGTAGTACAAAAACTTAAGAGGGAGAAGGCGATCCTCTTAAGGCAGCTGAAGGCGGACACACCCCATCCTGGGCAGAGGCCTCCAGGATGTGGCTCAAGATCGACGAGATCTCACTACTGATAACTCAAGAAGTTCAAAGAAGGCAAGAAAAAAATATATAATTAAATAATTTTTATCGAAGTGCGCCTAATTACGCACTCGTAGGACTGTAAGCGAGATTCGCTCAAGCCAATTTAGAATTTTTTTTAAACAATAAATGAGTATATATTCAATTTAAATTAAAAAAAAATTAAATATGGTAAAAATTTACATCAAATTAAATATATTTACATTTATATTTAGAGTCAAATTAAGCAAAATTAAATAAAATCAAATTTGAAATTGACTGCATGTTAAGAAATTTTAAGGTTTAATAGTTTTTTTTTCTCTTCTCTTGAATATGTGCAAGACAGAAACAAAACTAGATAGGCCAACGGCCAATGTTATTAACGAAATAGAAGTACTTCAGGATAGAATAAATTTGAACAGAATTGAAATTTGTATTATAATAATTACGATATTGTTAGGATTGAATTTTATGTTGCGTATTTATTCACTACATAATAGAAGATTAAAGAAAAAATATACAAGTATAGCTAATGACTTGGATAAAATATAGATAATTTTTTTTTTTGTGATCGAATGGCAGAATATTTTGAATAGAGTTAGACTTATAAAAGAAAATTTTAAATTTTGACCGAACATACAAATGTTTAAATATTGACAAAGAAGGAAACTATTAACCAACATTTTCAGAATCTTTTTATATATTTAGAAAAAATAAGAGTTCTGTTTAACGTACACTACAATAGATTAACCCCAGCTCACCAGGTTGCAGCCGATGCATTTTTTCAGGATTTGAAAAATAGAATTTTTAAAGTATCACTAAAGAAAGGCATACATATTGAGTTACCAAATTCACTACACGAGAGTGAACCCTATAACATAACTGGACTTACCGAAATAGTTTCGACAAACATGACTCAGTTAATAGTATACAGAATACATACTGAATACAGCTTCAAAGGTCGTAATCGACTTTGTTGGCAAGTCAGAAAATCTTAGAACATTTGTAGATTCACTGCAATTACTAAACACAATTAAAGGTGACAATGAAGCGATAGCAGTGTCTATAATAAAGACCAAACTAAAATTAACCTCTATCAATCTACTTGAAGATGAAAGTACAATATCCGAAATAATCAGCAAATTGCGCGCTACAGTCAAGGGCGAGTCGGTAGAAGTACTGACAGCTAAAATTATGAATACTACACAAAATAATAAAACTTCAAACACTTACTGCAGTGAAATTGAAAACTTAACAAAATCATTGGAAAACGCGTATATATCAGACGGGTTATCATGTGAATTGGCAAACAGGTATTCAACGCAAGTTGCCGTTAAGGCATTAACGAAAAATTGTACCATAGATAAGGTAAAACTCATCATGGAGGCAGGCCAATTCAACAACATGAATGAGGCAATTACCAAATTTGTTAACAGTTGGCCAGCAAAATGCTTTGCTATATTTGAGTAAAAAATATAATCGAACTTATAACAGAGGAAATAATAATCAATATCAAAGGATATATAACAATTTTCCCAATCAAAACATTAATAACAACTTCAGACCCCCACAAAGTCCAGGAAATAACAGAAACAGGCAAGGTTTCAACAATAGACGTAGGAACTACGTAACAGCAACTAACTCGTACGAAAACGGTTCGGAAAACTCCGACACCCCCCTTAAGATAAGCTTAACACATAATCAAATATACAACCTTAATCTCAACTTAAGTTTTTTGTACATATGGATATTAATAATCACATAGTAAAGTTGTTGGTGGACACAGGAGCAGATATTTCAGTTATAAAAAATACTTTTTTCAAACCACAACAAATAAATAAAAACATTACTACAACAATAACTGGAATAGGACAGGAATACTTGAACTCCATAGGAAAAATATTCTTGGAAATGAAATTTAAAAACTTTTTAATGCCGCATTACTTTCAGGTGGTTCAGAACAATTTTCCCATACCTTATGAGGGAATTATTAGTTTGGACTTCTTAAAAAGATATAACTGCGTGTTGGATTTCAATTAAGACCATGATTATCTTGTTTTAATACCCTCTAATCTGCAGAATACAATAGACATACCAATAACAAATAGTAATAATGAAATAACACTACCACCAATGTCGGAAGTGATAAGTCAAATTAAATTTAAAAATCTTAAAAATGAAATACTGATACCAAATCAGGAAGTAACAAGTATACCAATTATCCTAGTTAAATCCAACAAAGCTTTTATTCGCTTTTTAAATACTAATGACAGTATAACTTCAATCACACAGAATAGGATTAAAACCGAAAACATCTCTGACTATAACGTAATTAAAGAAATGTCGAACAAAATTGAAAATAGACAATCAAAAGTTTGAATATTTTGAAGAAAAGCTTCCCAAAAGAATTTAAACCTACACTAACGAAAATTTGCAAAAAATATAGTGACATTTTTGGTTTGGAAACAGAAACAATATCTACTAACAATTTCTAGGAGCAAAAGTTGAGATTGAGTAACAAACAGCCAGTATACATCAAAAACTATCATATACCACATACTCATAAGGATGAAACTATTAGAAAACTAATAGATGATAAAATAGTTGAAACATCATTTTCGGAATACAATAGTCCAATTTTTTGGTTCCAAAGAAATCACTTCCAGGTTCGGATGAGAAAAGATGGCGACTTGTGATAGACTATAGGCAAATAAATAAAAAATTGTTATCGGATAAATTCCCATTGCCTAGAATTGATGATATTCTAGACCAACTTGGCGGTGCAAAATATTTTTCCTGTTTAGACTTAATGTCAGGTTTTCACCAAATTAAATTGGAGAAAAGCTCTAGAGATTTAACATTCGAATTCATTCCAGAGAATGATGACAATTACTTTCAGTGGTTTAAAGCCGGACCAAGAACTCCTATATAAGAATGACTTGGTAGTATTGGGATGTTCTGAAAAGCATATGCTTTTGAATTTAAAGGATGTCTTTGATTTTTTTTTTTTTATGTTTATTTTTTCTTAGCAATATTTACCAATTTTAAACTATTATAAACACTAGTTAACAATATTATTTAGATGAATATACATTGTCCCAGAAACGGGCACTCAAGTACACTAAATATAATAATGAATCTGTTTTTTTTTTCAAAATAGTTTTTTAATTCGTACTTCAAATGAAGAATTTATTATACCAACATTATTTTTAATTGTAATGAAAGTTTATAAAAACATTACATTTATATTTGGGATGTCTTTGATTTATGTCGCAAATATAATTTGAAACTAAATCCTGAAAAATGTTCATTCTTTATGAAAGAAGTGACTTATCTTGGCCACAAGTGTACCGACAAAGGAATATTACCAGACGATAGTAAATATTCGGTGATCGAAAACTACCCGACGCCCAAAGACGCGGATAGCGCCAAAAGGTTTGTAGCCTTTTGTAATTATTACCGAAGGTTTATTAAAAATTTTTCTGAGTATTCCAGACACCTCACGAAGTTGTCAAAAAAGGGTGTGCCATTTGAATAGACAGAAGATTGTGAATTTGCATTCAGATACTTAAACAGACCATTAATGAGTCCAACGCTGTTACAGTACCCAGATTTTACAAAAGAATTTTATATAACGACTGATGCAAGTAAACATGCATGCGGTGCTGTCTTCACTCAAGAACATCAGGGCAAACAACTTCCCATAGCTTATGCTTCAAAGACGTTTACAAAGGGTGAAAATAATAAATCAACCATTGAACAGGAATTAACTGCCATACACTGGGCATACGGAAAACACTTTTTAGTTCGTACTGTCCATAGCCCTCTTTCATATCTGTTCTATATGAAAAACCCAAGTTCCAAATTAACGAGAATGAGGCTAGATCTGGAAGAGTATGATTTTACAGTTGAATACCTTAGGGGGAAAGACAATTATATCGCCGATGCATTATCGCGAATTACTATAGATGATTTTAAAGAAATGAATAGAAAGATATCATGCGTGTTAAGAGTCACGAAAAGGTCAGTGACTAAAAAAAAAGACAGTAGTATAACAAATAATCAGCATAGAGCAAATAAAACAGATGTATTTGATGAGCCCAAAATATATGTACCAATTAAGAACAGTGACGCCAGAAATATAAATTAAAGATTTATCCCTATAAATGCTACATAAGAAGGGAAAATCAATATTAGCTAGCATAAATATAAACGATATATTTACTAAAGAGAAATTTGACTTAGGACAATTTTTCTCTAGGCTCGAGAAAGCGGCCAGTAAATTGAATATCAATAAACTACAAGTAGCACCTAGTGAGAAGATTTACGAATTTATCTCAAAGGTTGAATTTAAAAATATGCGCAATAAGGTACTAACTAGAATTAAAACAGCATTTTTAAATGAAATAAAGATACTTGATATAAAGAATTCTAAGGAAATTCTAGAAATCATGCTGAAATATCATGATGACCCTTTCGAAGGAGGACATTGCGGCATATATAGAACCGCAGAGAAAATAAAAAGATACTACTACTGGAAAAATATGACAAAGGACATAACTAAATATGTAAAAGCATGTCACAAATGCCAAATAACGAAAACTACCAAAAACGTTAAAAGCCCAATGATAATAACAGAAACACCTAACAAACCGTTCGATAAAGTGAATGAAGACACAATCGGACCATTTCCAAAATCAATACATGGAAATGAGTACGCAGTCACATTAATATGTGACTTAACTAAATACTTAGTAACAATACCAATACCAAATAAATCGGCTAAGACGATCGCAAAAGCGATATTTGAAAATTTTATACTTACCTATGGACCGATGAAGACGTTCATTACGGGCATGGGTACAGAATATAAAAATTCTATATTAAACGAATTGTGCACTCTGTTGAAAGTCGAGAAACTAACATCAACAGCACATCATCACCAGACCTTAGGTACAATAGAAAGAAGTCACAGAACTTTTAATGAATATGTACGTTCCTACATAGCTGTAGAAAAAGATGACTGGGATGAATGGATTAGATATTGTTTTAATACAACACCATCGACTGTACATAATTATTGTCCTTTTGAATTGGTTTTTAGCAAAGTACCAAACAATTTCAAAGATCTCATTGAAATCTAGACACAATTACTCCATTATACAATGTAGACGATTATGCTAAAGAGGCAAAATTTAGATTAGAAGTTGCACTTAAGAGAGCTAAACATTTGTTAGAAATAAATAAAATATAATATATATAAATATAATATAAAAAAGTATATAAAGCAGTTCTTTCCTGATTTCTGGACGTAAATTCCGGGTAATTATTTAGATTAGTTTCATATCAAATAATGCGGATGGTAATCTATCCATAATTGATGAAAAAGCTTCAAAGAATACACAAAAGATTATGCATGTTTTTGTTAACGATTTCTGATTTCGTCTCGAATATCAAAAGTAGATTTGAAATCTTTTTATTGCGAACAATATTCATTGCAATTGAAATGGCCACTTTCCTGCTTATGATAGCACCAATACCAATCATGCGCTTTACCAGCCAAAAGAAATTGTAAATTTTTGCAAATACCAAAATCTCCATTAAAATTAGCTTCAGTCATAATCTGTATAAAAACTCTTCCAAGTACATTTAATCCTCAAGGTGAACCATCAAATTTCAAACTCCAATTCTGAATTATCGAGGTTATTTTATCATCGCAATAATTTGAATTCTGAGAATTTAAAGAATTTGTGTGGAAACTATTCAAATTATTCGGAGACTGTTGGTTTAAATGTGTACGGTTTCTATTACTAACAAAATTCGCTTGCATACTCTGTAATTGATTGCTTTCGGGAATATGATAATTATATACCTATAAGTTTGTTGACTATTAGAAAGGAGTCGCTTTTGCCTATGACTTTCATGATTAGCCACAATGTTGAAATTATTCAAAGCTCTGCGAACATTAGATTCAACCAATTGATTAACATATTGCTCATCTATAGATTGAGGTTGGGACAATCGTACTTCTAGTTTGATATGCTTTAGTATAAGCCCCGCGAAGTTTACTCTTAGGTTTTTTATATTCATTTTAAAAGGAAAAGTTATTTTCCTTAGATCTTCCAATTCACAAGTTTGTTTACAAACTGGACATTCTTTTTCATTAGCAAGGCTATTCTCCATACAGGTTCTATGAAATATATGATTACAACGATTCAACATCATACATGGGAGTTTTTCATCTATGCAGATAGGACATTTTCGATCTAATCCACCAGCTACATGTGGGATTTGATTAGGCAACGACATGGTTAAATAATTTCTTATTATCCAACAATACCAAAAAAGAAAAATAAAAAATTCTTATTTGTTTCAAGTAACACTTTAAAAAAAATTTTGAAGTTTTTATATAAATTCATTAGAAAAATTCTCTTATATGCTGACCGAAGTAAGGCTGAATGAAACGAGCAAAATTACTTAACACTGGAATAACAATACTGGTCTATGGTATATTCGAGTGAAACACTATACAATTGGAACCATCACAACACTCTTACAATTAATTTTTTTCCCCTTTTGCACTTCCGGTTTATCCAGTAGCAGTGGATATTAATTCGAAAGATTCAAATTAATTTATAAATACCAACAGCTACTAGTTAATAACGACGTTTTTCAAACTCCAATTAAATAATATCAAACTACAAACTTTGATGAAATAAGTAACAGCAATGCGATACCTCCCTTTCCCAACAAAAAGATTGATGCATTGATATTCGGTTAGGATACTCGAACATAAATTCCTCAAGTGCCTTAATTCCTGAATATATACATAAATTATTTGCAGAGATAGTTCCTGTACTACACAACCGTTAAAAATCTCACTGAAATATTGAACTCTTGAACAAAAAAATTATTTTTATTCAAGACTAAAATCCCAAACAAAATGTAAGTTCTAGCCCCACGTTGGGCGCCATATTTGTTATTATGTAATGTACACAGAAGATATCAACTAGTTTTATTAGATATGCCTCTGTTCCATTACAAAGCAGTTTTCAGAGAACGGTTTGATTGGTTAATTTTGAATTTTGAATACAATCACAAAAAACGAATCTCATGTTGACAGTACAAATTACTTCCATATAGCAATACATGTCATGATTCACAAAACGGAGTGTAACGAAAAATGGTGCTTGCATTGTTGCATGCCTTCTACAAATGTAAACGAATACTCCCAAAAAACAACGAATACTTAACGATTGGTACGAATGGTTAACGATTGCTATGTATGGTTTCAATGCTGATCGCATATACATACTAGCGTGTATACGTGTGTGCATGTGTGTATACATACATTGCCAAATAAAATAATAAACAAACTGAAAGATGTCTTGTTTTCACAAAATAGCCTGTGGAAAAAAATATTACTGTTTATTTTATTGAAGGGTAAGAACATATGTTTTATTGTTGTAGAAATGAAACTATGTACATCGATTCATTCACTCAAAGCAACGAATACTGGACGAATGGTGTGAATGTTTTTAGTTATTTCATGTGGCATTGAATTATTTCGTTGCTTTGTGAATAACGTCATAACAAAAAGGGAATGTAAAATAGCAAACAGTAATAAGGAGTGATTTAACAATGGACAATGCACATTTTTATTATTGTCGAATAAAAGCAATGAATTTGCGAATGGTCAGCAAATATGAATGGTCACTGTCTGTTCTCTGGTAGTTTTATAAAGACTCCCTAGTTTTTATAATTATAATATTTACTCTACTTGGTCTCAATAGTATAGACCAAAAAAATATAAAGCCCTACTATGCTACTAATGTGAAATATGAACGGTATTAATAAATTCTACTCTCTAAGTAGGTTTCTCTGGTGTCTTGAAAAACCTCGCTTCATAACCCTCCTCGAAACCTGTATCCTACAAGAGTAAATTTGATCCCTACATTTAATTAGCCTAATTCAGTCACATCATGTAAGAGCAAGCTTTTTAACAATTCATATTGTATTTGACAAGATTTTATTCAATAACACAAAATAAAATGCTAGAATGCATTCGGTTCAATTCATTAAACATTAAAACGTGTAGAAAAAATATATATTGTTACGTTTTTACCTTTTTAAAAACGTTTAAATATGAGTTCGTTTATTGCAAGCCAAGTAAAAACAAATCTGTGTTTATTTTAATGAAACTCTTTATTATTCACACTACTTTTATGTGCCACTGTCCAAACTTATACAAAGTACACAATAATAACTATAACAGTATGTGCTCGTTCGATACTCTTCTCTGCTTATAACCTTTTTTAAGCAACAGCACTTGTTTGTTATTCTCTGCTTACAACCTTTTTATAAGCACAACACTTCTGCTCGCGTAAACACTTACAACTCTATGGACGCAACTTATCTTCACACCGCGACTTTTTACTTCATACGCAACTGCACGCAAGGCTGATTGAATTCATTCAGAACTGGTTGCCTGTCTTGTCTTGCCCTTTTATATACGAACGTCTTCAGTCTGATGATGGTTCTCGAAGTAGAAGGTTCGCGTTCTCGCCTTCTACAGAATTCTATAGCTACTGCATTATTTGTTGTTGCGTCTGCTTACTTGTTCATCCCTTTTATTCTCATGCTTGTTGTTGCTAGTTTGCTTATACTAAGTTCGATGTATTTGTTAATGTGTATTTGTGTCGTGTGTATTGTGTACGCATTGCCTCATGGTCTTTGTATTTGTAGCTTTTGTTTATCGTTAATGCTAAACGATATTAGGTCGTTTCGCTATGCGTAACACTGCCGCCCATTAAGCCTGTTCGTCCCGAATAGGCATATTATCTCTTCTCCCATATTTTGCCTGTCGTTCTTTGTGTACGACCTTCATTTTTGTGTGGGGCCTGCCAACTTTCTGTATCCTATACACGACATCGTTTAAGCGTTTAATTACTTTATACAGTCCGTCCCAGCTAATTTGTACGTTAGGGAATGATACCTTCTTCCGCGTTGGGTTGTAGTATAGTACCAGTTGTCCTTCATCGCTATCTTCTCTAAAGTTGTACTGTTGCAGCTGACCTCGATCTTTTCTTACAGGACCATTATCTGCGATACCCTGGGTACAGTTCACTATCCAATCCGCCACTGCTTGATGACATCCAACCCAGTAAAAACGTCGCTTTAGCCTTTCCAGAGTTTTTGTCGCTCCAAGATATTTTCCGCTAGCTTCATTATTGGACTCCTTTAACACATCTTTTGTCTTGGAGGAAGGCACTACTAACAAATTGGATAAGGTTTTGCCATCAGTTCTTTCCCAACGTCGGTATAGGCATCCATTTATCAACCGTAAACTGTCCCATATGCTTTTGTAAGAGGACATTCTCCGGATATCTCATTTCTAGTAGGTCGTCTGTCCTCTTCCTTAGATGCTATAATCTTCGCCATTATTGGATCACTCCTTTGTGCCTCGCACCAGTCTTCATTGGCCTCAATCTGGATTCGCTGGACACTAACGATGGCTTCCTTCTTCTCAGTCTTCATACAATGTTTACGCTCCAAAATACAGGGTCGGCTCGAGTTTGCATCAAGATTTCCATGTTTTACACCAATTCGTTCCTCCAATGGCACCGATCGAGAACCACCGTCCTCAATGCTCTTGCGTCCTTTACTAGATATAGCATTGGCACTTTTACTGACATGATGATCATCGCGTTTCACATGCTTTCCTCGGATACTATTGAAACTACTCGTTTCAACGGAGTGTACACCAGCATCTTTAGTTGTTTCAACGGCATGTCGTCTAGTTGGTGAGACTGGTCTTCATCTAGACCAATTCTAGAGCGAACAAAAATCTATTTGCTGCGGTAAAACTTCTGGCTAAGGTACAAGAAGCTTCTAGAAACGAAAATCAGAAACTTCTGGCGGAGTCGCGAAAAGGTAGTGAAGAAATTATGAGAAAAATGCATACAGCAAACCAAAAGCTATTTGAAGCGGCAACAGAGAAGCTGCAGGAAATGCGCGAGTCATTCAGCAAAAGAATTACTAGTATCGTGGTAAAGTGACAGATTTGGAAAAGACCGTTGACACAAAAGTGAACGATTTGAGAAGGACTGTCAACGGAAAACTCGTAATGATGGAGGAAAAGATAATCAACTTCCAGAGCCAGCGACCAGAACCAGTGCGAGTCGAGTCAGAAAGTCCCAGCAGGATAAGACCGCCTTGCTTTGATGGTAACTCACCCCTATCCGTGTTCAAATTCCAATTGGAGACAGTAGCCAGAAGAAATTGATGGGATGATGGCGAGAAGGCCTTGAAACTAATTTTGTCGTTAAAAGGTGTCGCAGCTCAGATCCTAGAAACCATGCCAGCCAGCTGGAGAAATAACTATAAAAACTTAATGGTGGCGTTACAGAGTAAATATGACAACGAGCATAAACGAGAACTGTACCGAATGGAGTTGAGATGCCGGGCGCAAAAGACGAACGAGTCATTACAAGCCTTTGCAATGGAGGTAGAAAGGTTGGTTCAGCTTACATACCCAGGAGAAAACCTCCCGTTGGTAGACGATATTACGACCGAGGCGTTTGTCAATGGTATACGCGACCCAGACATTAAATTGGCGGTATGTTCTACGCAGAAGACAACTTTTGCAAAGATCGTGGCTTCGCACTAGCCCAAGAAACCGCTCGCGCAATTTCGAGACCACCAGTTAGCAAAGTGCGAAAAATGGAAGTAGTGGAGGAAGATGAATGCCTTTTAACTAAAGTTAAGAAGATGGAGAAGCTAGCTTTGGAAGAAAACGGGCAAAAGGCTAAACTTAAATGCTTCAACTGCGGAAAGAGTGGTCATTTTCAAAGAAACTGCAAAGCGCCACGTAAAACATCCAGATCCGTCTCACCATCAAAGAATAATAAACGGGCGAACTACCAACCATTTTCACAAGAGTCCCCGTTAAACTAAAACGAGCTAGCTGTGCTCCCACGGGAAAACAGAGGCGAAGGTAACGATAGCCAACATTAGTGTAAGTCACGTCTTTATTGTTGCCGATATTGTGGACGAGGTTATCATTAGTGTAAGTCACGTCTTTATTGTTGCCGATATTGTGGACGAGGTTATCATTATGTAAGTCACGTCTTTATTGTTGCCGATATTGTGGACTAAATTATCATTAGTGCCAACTTTATAATAGCTCATAGTATCAATTTAAATATGGGACAACAGATAAAGAGTTGACGAAATGTGAAGATACCTCTCGACATCGGATATAAGCACCAAGTGCACGCCAGAAGGATAGTTGCAGCCGAATCACTCGAACTACTACCGCAGAGTGAAACATTGATATGGGCGCGTATGGAGGGAGATTGTGAGGAAAACCGCTTATGGGTTGTGGAACCAGCAGAAATACAGATGAATTTAATAACAGCAAAGGCCCTCGTCAAATCTACAGAACAGAAAATAGTCACGGTGAGAGTGCTAAATCTATCAGGCAATGTAAAAGTCATCTACAAAAATTCAGAAGTCGGTCAGTGTGTTCCAGTAGAGGCGGTAATAAACAGCGAGCAATCGCCGCAAACTGCGAAATATCAGTCAAGGATGAAAATGAATTTGGTGAAAATGTGGAGAAATGAGTAGCAGGTTTAGCAGCTCCAGAGAGAAATAAAGCCAAAAAGTTGCTAAAAAGGTATGCTTTTGATTTCACCACGAACAATAGAAAACAAGGAAAAACAACTATGGTCAAGCATGAAATTGATAGGGGCGAAGCGATACAATAAAACAGGTACCCCGAAGCATACCGCTGGCGAAGCACAATGAGGTTAAAGAGCCGGTAGACGAAATGAATGAATGATGTTACCAAAAAGGACAGTTACCCGCTACCGAGAATTGACGACACTCTCGACACGCTAGCCGGAACGAAGTGGTTCTCCATATTGGATCTACAAACCGGATATTGGCAGGTGAAGATTGCAGACAAAGACAAATAGAAAACTGCATTTAGTGCGAACGGCGGCTTGTGGCAGTTTAAAGTTATGCCATTTGGACCTTATAATGCTCCGGCCACATTTGAGCGGTTTATGGAACGTGTACTCAAAGGACTCCACTGGAAGACGTGCCTGGTGTACCTCGACAACATTATAGTGATGGGCAGAACTTTCGACGAACATTGTTTTGCAGTGTTCCAAAATCAGGTAAAATATTTGGGGCATTTTGTAACAGCAGATGGAATATCTACGGATGAGGTTAAAATACGAGCAGTAAAGGACTGGCCTCGTCCCCAGAATCTTCACGAACGCCGCAGATTTTTGGGACTATGCATATATAAAAGAGATTTCGAGATTTGTTTTATTCTTCGCAATTATACGTTATGACATAAGTATACGTTAAGAACTGTATACATCGTTGGAATATCGCATGTGTAATGGAATTGCTGGGTTGGAAGTAATATTCTTTTTTAGCTGATAACTCTCGTATCGTATTACTGATAATACATTGTTAATTTATGTCTTATTAAATAAAAGCATTCTCTTTAACACGTTCCCTGCCACGTATAGCGTTTTCGGTGCACACTAAACCTATTTTCTACGCCAAGCTGAATTTTTGAACTAAAAATGGTTATATCCAAAATTTAATTATTGGTGGCCCTGTTTTAAGTAACGTAATGATATTTAAAGCAATTTTTGAGTCATGCACTGATAACACATGGCGTGGTCATAAGAGCAAATTATAATATATGTGACCAAAATAAAATAAAACTTAGTGAAAGAATCATTGTGAGTTTTTATTCAACGTTGATATATATCATAATTTAAAAAGAGTGTATGAGAAATACTGTTTATAAATAAAATAAATTTTTAAATTTATAAATAAAATCAGAATAATTGTTAACATACTGTTCAGTATGTTTAACACATTCAGTGATATATTTTCTGATTTATTCTACCCTACTAAAAATGGAGAATCGGAATGAAAATATATGGCTTAATTCTTCTGACAAAGATTCTGACGAATCTCTAACTTTAGAAGAAATAAGTTCTGGATCAAGCGAAATTCCTGTAGGACGTGTTCGTATTGTCCGCAGAGTTTCATATAGTTCAGATAGTTAACACAATTCATTCAATATAACTGATAATATTAGTCAAAGAAAATGATTTGCCCCTGGAGGAAATCAACCTCAAATTGAACCTTTCACGACTCTTAGATTTGCTGCAACTTTCCAGATGTTACTTCGAGCTCTTTTTCAATTTTTGACAAAATTGCTGCTTGCAGTTTTTGATTTTCAGCTCTAGAAGTTTCTTGTACTTCGGCCAGCAGTTTCTGATTTTCCTTTCTAGAAGTTTCTTGTACTTTAACCAGAAGTTTCTGATTTTCATTTCTAGAAGCTTTTTTGACTTCAGCAAGAAGTTTCTGATTTTCGTTTCTAGATGCTTTTTTGACTTCAGCAAGAAGTTTCTGATTTTTGTTTTCAGAAGCTTCAAATTATTTCTGGTTCTCAACTCTAGAAGCATCTTGTACATCCGTTAATACTTTCATTCTTTCCATCACAGCGGCTAGCAACGAATTTAAGTCGATACCGCTAGGCGTTGCAGGGGCCTGTGTCTCTCGTTCCTCTTCATCTTCGAACTCGTAGGATTCGACGTCGATGCTCTGAAGCTGAAGTTGTTCTCCTAACCGCCTCTGCAGTTCATTCTTTGTGCCCGGTGTGACACCCAACTCTCGTTGAAGACGGTCCACTCTTAGTTCCGTGAGCTTCATTTTAATTATTTTTTTTATTTATTTATTTATTTTTACTTTTGGATTTTGCAATCCCACTTCTGACACCAATTGTTACGTTTCTTTCCTTTTTAAAAAGGTTTATATATGAGTTCGTTAATTGCAAACCAAGTAAAAGCAAACTTATACAATGTACACTACAATAACTATGTGCTTGTTCGTTATATTTTTCTGCTTATAACCCGTTTATAAGCAATAGCACTTGTTCGTTACTCTCTGCTTACAACCTTTTTTGTAAGCACAACACTTCTGCTCGCGTAAACACCCACAACTCTTCGGTAAACTTTACTAGGGACGCAACTTATCTTCACGCCACGACTGATAAGTTCAACGCAACTAAACGCAAGGCTGACTGAATTCACACTGGCTTGTCGTCTGCTTTCTCTTGTCTTTTTATATGCGAACCTCTTCAGTCTGATGAAGGTTCTCGAAGTGGAATGTTCGAAGTTTCGTATTCTCGAGAGTTCTATTGCGACTACATTATTTGTTGTTGCGTCTGCTTACTTGTCTGTCTCATTTTCTCTCATACATGTTGCTGTTTACTTATAAGTTCGATGTACATATATGTTAGTGTATTAGTGTCGTGTGTATTGTGTACGAATTGTCTTTGTATTTGTAGCTTTTGGTTATCGTTAATGTTAAAAGATATTAGGTCGTTTCGACTATTTTTGCGTAACATTGCCGCCCACTTAAGCCTGTTCGTCCCGAATAGGCTCATTATCTCTTTTCCCATATTTTGCTAATCGCTCTATGTGCACGACCTTCATTTTTTTCGAGGGCTGTTAGCTTTTTGTATCCGGTACACGACATCGTTTAACCATTTGATTACTTTGTACGGTCAATCACAGTTGGTTTGTAGCTTGGGGAATAATCCCTTCTTCCGCTTTGGGTTGTATAGTAGAACCAATTGTCGCTCATGGAAGCCCTCTGTGTTTACTGCACGATCATACCTGGCTTTCATTCTATTCGGGTACGCACAAATTGATAAAGTTCATTCAGGCTTTCTTCTTTTCTAGTGGCATCCTTTTTTGTGGCATGCGTAACTCCAAACCGGGCAGTCCTATCTCGGTCCCAAAAATTACCTTGGTGGGTGATCTAGATGTTGAATCATGGACTGCTGATCGGTACGCCAGTAGAAACCTTGGAATGTGTTCGTCCCAGTCCTTTTGTTATTCGCTCACTACTTTCCGCACGTACTCTTCCAGGATTCGATTAAATCTGTGGGTGAAGAGGCGTTGTTCGAGTCTTCTTAATTCCTTATACTTTACACATTTCTTTAAATACAGCTGACCCGAAATTTCTGCTTTGATCAAAATGCAACTCAATTGGAACCCCGTAGCGGCATACCCAGTTGTTCACAAAAACGCTTACTATTGTGTTAGCTTCTTGATTGGGTAAGGCATACACTTCCAGCCATTTACTGAAATAGTCCATCACCACGAGAAGATATCGGTTTCCGCTATTGCTGACTGAAAAGGGTCTGCGACGTCCATCGCTATTCGCTCAAAAGGTGCTCCTGAGTTATATTGCTGCATCTGACCTCGACTTCTTCTTACTGGACCTTTAGCTGCAATACACTGGGTAGAGTTTGCTATCCAGTCCGCCACTGCTTGCTGGCTTCCAACCCAATAAAAGCGATGTTTTAGCCTTTCTAGCGTCTTTGTCACTCCAAGATGTCCTCCACTAGCTCCATTATGGAACTCCTTTAACATTTCTTTCATTATGGGGGAAGGCACTACCAATAGGTTGGATAAGGTTTTGACATCAGCGCTTTGCCAAAGTCGATACAAGCACCCATTATAATCTTTAAGCTGACCCTGAGTGCCCAATATGCTTTTGTAAGAGGACCTTCTGTGGATATCTCATTTCTTGCAGGTCAATTTTCTTCCTCCTTAGTTGCTATTATCTTCCCCAATATTGGGTCACTCCGTTGTGCTTGGGACCAGTTTTCGTTGGCTCCAATCCGCGTTAGCCGGATTCGACGATGTTTACACTCCAAATTACAAGGTCGGCGTGAAAGAGCATCAGCATTCCCATGTTTTATGCCTCTTCTATGTAGTTTTGCGTAACAATATTTACAATTTTTATTTTAAATATTTCTTAAAGGCAAAACAGGAAAACCTTTATATGAAATCAAAATAAAAAAGCTTAATCTAGCTACAAAAATGCTAATATGGTCACACTACTATAAAGACTACCAGGATAACAAAAAAAAATTTCTTTTAATCTATATATATAGAAACTAACTAAAACCTGGTATGCTTCGCTACTCCTATCGACATCTATGTATATATATAAATTAATGTGTGTTTATTTGTTTGTTTGAAGTCTATAGATGGCTAAACGGCTGGACCGATTTTCTTTAAATTTGAATAGTACTTTCGGCAGCTTTAGATGTTGATACTCATAGTCCCTTTCCTTCTAGGCGTACATCGCTTTGATCCGGCGTCTCATCAACTCTTGATCTTGATGATTGGGAACGTTTTCTTCTAAGACGTGCATCACGTTGGTCAGGTGTCTCAGCAGCTCTAGATGTTGATGATCGTAGCCTCTATCCTTCTACACGTGCGTCATGTTGGTCTAGCGTCTTCGCAGTTCTATATGTTGATGCTCGTTGTCTTTCTCCTTCTAGGCGTACATCGCGTTGATCCATTGTCTCATCAGTTCTTTATGTTAATGGTCATAGTCTTTCTCTTTCTACACGTACATCTTGTTGATCTGGTCAATCTCATTATAATCATATTATTTCCCTTTTTTTGAAATGGAGTCCCAGCAGCTCTAGTTTTGGAGGCTTTACACCTTTGAATACTCAGACAAACATCGCGTTCTTTGAGAGTTTCGTCAGTCCTTTGTGATTGTAAGTTAACTGCATTTTTGATGGGTTTTTAGGTGGCATTTTTTAGTTTTTAATTTACCACAATATAATCACTCACAAAATAAATGTTTAACTCGTTTCAAATCTGGGATTCAAATGATTTGCAAAAAAAAATTTCCAAATTTTTTTAAATCAATTGAAAAGGCGGTTAAATGTATTTTGAATATGTGGTGGGAACTTAGAACACATTTCAATATTCTTAAGGACAGTGGGTATGTTTCACTTAAGAATATGTACAATTATAATAACAATTTTATATATCTCTCGCATTTAAGTTCCATTTTGGGAGAGGTTCAGAGGTTCAATTTAGCATTTGAAGCAAAAAATGCAGACCACGTTAAGTTGTATAATGATTTGTATAAATTGCTAAAAAATGTGACTAACAAATTGATAATAAACTGTGAAAATTTGTATTATGCGGAAGGTGATATAGATAGTAAATATAATACATTGGTTATAGTTTTGAAAAGGCCTCCAATGAATACCAAAAATAGAAACCGAGAAAAATATTATTAAACAAAAATGCGTTCTTTTCACTAAAAACCTTATTTTAAAATTTTACAAAAAGCTTCCTTATTCAGTGTCGAAAATATATTAAACAAAATTTACAACACGATATCAATTGAAGAGGCTTAAAACACATTTTAATATTCTTAAGGACAGTGGGTATGTTTCACTTAAGGATATGTACAATAATAATAACGATTTTGTATATCTCACGTATTTAAGTTCCATTTTAGGAGAGGTTCAATTTAGCATTTGAAGCAAAAAATGCAGATCACGTTAAGTTGTATAAAGATTTGTATAGATTGCTAGTGATATAGATAGTAATTATAATAAATTTTGCTGCATTGGTTATTAGGTTAGGTTAGGTCATAGTGGTAGCTCTGATATCACAAAGCATTGGTTATAGTTTTGAACCGAAAAAAATATTAAACAAAAATGTGTTCTTTTCACTAAACACCTTATTTATGAAATTAGAGCTAGATTTCTTAGCAATTTAAAAATTTTACAAGAAGTTTCCTTATTCAATGTCGAAAATATATTAAATAATATAAATAATGATCAGTTAGTAGAATTTATAAGCAACTTTATAAATGATTTAAATACATTATCAACAATAGAAACTTGTTTAGAAAATTTAATTTAATTGAGAAAACAAAACTAGCACAGATCTTTTTTGGATAGAGGTTAATTAATTTAAAAACTCGGTAGCAGAAAAAAACATTTTTAGTATCAGCACAGTTTGTTCTTAGAATATTTAATTTTCCTTACTCTAACGCAGAGGTTGAGAGATATATCTCCATGAATTTATCAAAAAATAAAATTCGAAACCGACTATCATTAAACCTTGTAATTCGATTTTACACATAAAATATGGACTACGTAGACTCAATTTTTGCTGTAGTAATTATGCAATGCCTTCCGAGGTCTGCAAAAGTATTTATTCAAACAAAACTATTGTGGCCAAACGTAGTTGGGGAGTATGAAAATGCAGAAATATTTGCCGAAGATTTAAGTAACCTTTTTAATACGGAATTTTGTATAAGGGTCGTATACCCACATATTTAAAATTGTTTAAATTATAAATGTTAATTTTATAAACTATACTGAAATATTTATATGAATTGTTTTCTTTTGTTTTCTAACTATATTATATTAGTTTAACCATAATATTTACTTATCAAATAAAGAATATTAAAAAATAAAAGTTTTATAAACGATTTTTCTTACTAAAAAATGGTAGTGCATTTTTACCCTTTTTAAGCTCAAAAGTACGTGTTTTTACCAGTTTTTTAACTTTTTGTGCGCGTTTTGATATACAATCGTTGGCAACACTACTCATCCTTGCTCGCTTTATATTGCCTTTTATATCGCTGGATCATCATTAGTGTGATGAATGCTCTCGAAGGTAGGTGATGGCCTTTGGCACAGTGTAACCAGTGGCGACGATTATGACGTTTGAAAAACGCTAAAATCAAGAGTTTTAACCCTCCCCGTAGAGGGAGAGAAAAGATGTTAAAAATTTTTGCGAAACAAATGTGTTAGAAGCAACAGATATACAGAGTGAAAACTGGCGGATAAAGTGGAAAAATTAAATGTAAACAAACATTTATTTTGAGTTAACAAAGGGCAAATTTGGAGTATCTTTTAATTTCTTCAATGAAAATGTTAAAAATATGTAAATATTTAATTATTAATCGATTTGTATGTTATTTTTGGTCGCAATGAATATAGTTTACTGTGAAAAAGGAGAGTAAGAAGCTAAATATATCAAGATCAAATAAGACATATTGCTTATAAAAATTTTTTCAGGTAGAACTTTCTGAATATTAAGAGTATTTATTAATTTCTTGAATGAAAAAGTTAAAATTTCGCAATTTTTTCATTATTAATGAAACTCCTAGCAATTTCCCTTAACATTGAGAAAAGTTCCGTGTGCAGAAGGTTTGTAAAATTAAAAATATAACAAAATATATACTCATAACTTTTTGTTTTAGGAATTTGTGAATATACCTCTAAATTGGTTAAATACTAAGTTAATGACGACCGATGAAAGGTTTCATAAAAAATACATTAATTCCGAATTACGTTTTCCTAATAAAATGGTTCATCACCTTTCAAAATTATTCTAATGTTCTACAAAAATATCATAAATTTCTACCAAAATAGAATAATAAAAATCCACCCCGAATCTAAAAAAAAAATATAAACAAAACAGACAGGCAGTCAGAGAGGGACAGAAATACTTTATGGTTATATTTGCTGTCTCTTTCTAAGTGAAGAGTGAAACGTCAATAGCCCCGTGACGTATCTGTTTATATCTGTGGCCTTTGGGAACAATCCGAAAATGTAAACAACTTGTTCCCATTTTTGTTGTTTGTATGTCTTATATGCATTTTGGTTTTGCTTTTTTACTTCTTTATTCGCTACACTTTGTTGTTGGTTGTTTACTTCTCTGATCGCTGTACTTTGTTGTTGGCTATTTACATCTTTTATCTCTTATATTTTTTTATGCTGTTGTTGTTGCTATATTTTTATTTATTCCTTGAACACATGAACAACTGCATTGTTTTGTTGTTAGAGCTTTTGTTTATAATTTTATGCGTGATCAAGTCCGTTGTGTTATTTTTGGAGCTTTTGTTTATTATTTTAATAACACCATTTCCACTTTCGTAACAATATAATAAAACAGGTATTGGAATGAATATTCAATACACATGACTTTAGCTGCAATAGTTTATCAGATATATGATGTTTAGTATTGACTTTCTCTTTAAGAATTCATATAAAAATAGAGTCCATTTATTTTTCTAAACCGAAATGTTCATATGTGTGTCAAAGTGGTTCATGCTAGATTCTAGTCCCAATAGTTTTCCATATAAACGAACTTTTGTATAATATTTCTATGAAAGGGTCTTATTCTAATTGCTAGTCCGGCATTTTTTTCACAAATTATTCATATGAATTTCAGTGTTGCCCGTGTACAATTTGATGATTTTACATATAATGATTCCCCAGTTATAAGGTGAACTTGTTAGACGACTAAACCGATTTTCTTGAAATTTTCGGAGAACTTTCCTGTATGTCTAGAAGGAGTTATAGGCTATTTTTTATGTTGAAATTTCTAATGAGCGAGGTGCCACGCCCTCATATACTACATTACCTACTATTGTAAGCTAATAGCCAAATGGGTATATTGGAAAAACTCTGACAGCAAGATACCTCAAATTTTGTGCAAGTAACTATAGTTTCAATATAAATATTTTGGACAAAAATGGGCGAACTAACAATAGTGGGTATGGCACTTCCCATATAAATTAGATACGATAATCTATATATCTGAAAAACTATAACAGTTAGAGTCCCAATTTTTGGGATGAACGGCAGCTGATGATCTAAATCAGCGGAGGGCATATTCAAAATTTCCCATCACGTGTGATAGGCAAAAAAATTTTTGCCGACGCAGCGTTGACACACCTACACTATACGCTTACTCGTGTGGTTTCGTATAATAATCGTGTGTTTGTTGCTTTGTTTGTTGTTTTGTGTTGACGTCAGAGAACAAAATCAATTCAGTTGACGTTTAGCACTTGATGAAGCAAAATTTCGCTACGCAACTTTTTTGAATGATTTTTTGTTTTTTGCAAATACACGCAGCAAAATGTTTGATGATAATTGGGAATATGATTTTTTTTATAGAGAATGTGGATGGTCATGCACAATGTATTGTGTGTTATCACATTTTTTTTTTTATAAAAAGTCATTATGGGGCTACACACGAATTTTTTAATTATTAGTTTATTTATTTATAATATTTTCTAGTGAAGAGTTATTTTATTTTATCACTTGAATACATGTCTAAAATTATCATAACTTTGGCGACATCTTCACACTCTAAAATTAACTGTAATATGTGTGTTCAGTAATGATAAAATTCCAATGGATCCAATAACAAAGTATATAAAATTTTCCTCTAACTTCTGCAGAATGACACAATCAAAAAAAAAAAAATTAATAAATTGTGTATTTCCCAAAATCGTACAAAATTTTAGAAATATGCAATGGTTATGTGAAAGTGCAAAAAATTCGTATAGCACTTCAAAGAAGTAGTTATTTATTAAATTATTTTACAAACTCTGTTAATTTTTTTTATTCATGAAAACTGCGTTATTAGAAGCATCAATTATTTGTGTTACTAGCTAATACCCGGTGTTCTTCGCTACCCCCATCGAAATTAAATACATAATAATTAAAAATTTTATTTATTTTGTAATTAAATAATTTATTTAATTATTAAATTAAAATCAACCTTAATAAATTATTAAGGTTTATTCTAATTTCATTTGATGACAGTATATTTCATTTAAATTTTAAAATAATACATTAATAAAATATTTATTTCTTACTTGCTAAAATTTAATATATTCTGTCACTATTCAAACTTAACTGATACAACGTTGTGTATACGTTGTAACTACAATAATTTATTATTCGATATTATTCACATATTATTCGCTATACTGTTCACAACGGATATCTTCGAACCACGACTTTTACTTCATACGCAACTGCACGCAGGGCTGACTGAATTCACTCTGGCCTGTCTTGTCCTTTTATATGCGAACGTCTTCAGTCTGATGATGGTTCTCGAAGCAGGAAGTTCGCGTTCTCGCATTCTCGAGAATTCTATAGCTACTGCATCGTTGTTTATGTACTATGTTTACATTGGTTGTTGTTCCGTTCACTTTCTTGTCTATCCCTTTTTCTCTTATACTTGTTGATGCTTTGCTTGTACATGTTCGTTGTAGTTGTTGGTGTGGCTATTAGTAATCATGTTCATTGAATTCGTTAGTGTGTGTTTGCAGCTGATAGCTTTTGTTTATCGGTTTTATTGTTAAACGATATTAGGTCGTTTTGACTGTTTTTGCGTAACAATATACTTTTTTTCTTAAATAAATAATTCTTATTCTAATACTTTGGACTTTATTAATCGTCATTGCAAATGTCATCACATACATACATAATTGGCCATTACAACCGTTCAGTCAGGATTACGGCCTAGCTTCTCACACCACTTATGTTGTGTGCGTTATTTTATACGTGAGTGGCGGGACCTACAGTTTAAAGTCGACTCCGAACGACAGATTTTTTAGAAGCTTTTCATGGCAATTTTTACTCTCAGAGTTTTTGCCAGAAATCTGCTGAGAGGAAGTCGCCGAAGAAATATTTTTCGTTTTGATGTCTGTCTTGGGATTCGAACCCGGGCCTTTCGCCTAATAAGCCAACACACTACCCACTAGACCACGGCGACTTCAAATGGAAATGTCATTACGAATAGGAAATTGCAGGCGCTTTGAATGGCTTGATAAGATTGTTCATAATTTTTTTACTGTTAGTCGGGTGCCATTACAAAGTGGTGGAGGATCAATAATCTAAGTAAAATCAATTTTGTTGAGAATATTGCTGTTGATGGAATTAACGTTAATATTTTTGGATGCCAGTAACGCAGATTCATATACATGACATTCAGTCAGGTTTATTAACCTAGTTTCTAACACCACTTATGTTGTGTGTGTTAATTTTATACATAAGTGGTGGGACCTACAGTTTAAAGTCGACGATAGATTTTTTGAGAAACTTTTCATGGCAATTTTACTTACTCTCAGAGAAGAAGAAATACTTTTTGTATTTTCTTTTGATGTCTGGCCTGGGGCTCTAACCCTAGATTTACATCTAATAAGCCAACACACTACCTACTAGACTACGGAGTTGCAAGAAGCAAACAAAAAGCTATTTGCTGATGTACAAGAAGCTTCTAAAGCCGAAAATCAAAATCTTCGGACTGAGTCGGCAAAAGATAGTGAGCGAAGGATGGAAGCAATCCAAAAAATCCAATCCAATGGCTTTTAAAGAAATTATGAAGCTAGTTTTGGAGAAAAATGGACAGAAGGCCAAACATAAATGTTTTAATTGTGGAAGGAGCGGTCATTTCTAACTAAACTGTAAAGCGTCACGAAAGAAGTCAACATCCGTCTCACCAATAAGACGACGTGCCATTGCTGCACATAAAGCTTCTGATGAACAAACACTACGTTGAAACGAGTAGATTCAGGAGGATGGGTGGAAAACATGAGGATAGCGATGATCGTCATGTATCAAAAGTGAAGATAACACAGGCTAATCTTCAGCACGAACTGTCACCGGACCCTCATACGGCTGAAGGAAAAACCGCAGATATGAAAGCTGGAAGAGGACGAAAGAAAATGGATGTCGACGATCCCGAACCATCACCAAAACGAAAAGGTATAAAACATGGATATGCTGATATTCTCTCGCGCCGACCTTGTAATTTGGAGTGTAAACAATGCGCGAAAGGTGAGAAGATTGTTGATATCCGGCTAACGCAGATCGAAGCCGACGAAGACTGAACTGAAGCACAAAGAGGTGACTCAATATTGGCGAATATTACAGCAACTAAGAAAGAGAACATGGAGAATGGAGAGAATGGAATACCAAAAATGACATATCCGCAGAACGTTCCCTTACAAAAGCATTTTGGACACAATGGGACACTTTAAAATTGATAAACGGGTGCTTATATCAATATTGGGAAAGCGCTGATGGCAACCTAATAGTGGTGACTTTCTCCAAACTGCAGGAAGCCTTAAAGAAGTTCTCTAATGGAGCTAGCGGAGTACATCTTGGAGTGACAAAGACACTAGAGCGATTAAAACAACATTTTTATTGGGTTGGATGTCAGTAAGCAGTAAAGGATTGGATAGCAAACTGTACCCAGTGTATTACAACTAAAGATCCACTAAGAAGAAGTCGAGGCTAGCTGCAACAATATGACTCGGGCGCTCCTTTCGAGCGGATAGCAATGGACGTAGCAAATCCTTTTCCTATCAGCAATGCAGGAAGCTGTGATGGATTATTTCAGTAAGTGGCCGGAAGTTTATACCGTACCCAATCAGGAGGAGAACACAATACTAAATGTTTTTGTGAACAACTGGGAAGCCGCTACGGGGTTCAAATAGAGCTACAATCCGCTCAAGGCAGAAATTTCGAGTCACTTGTATTCACAGAAATGGGTGAGGTATACGGTATTAAGAAGACTCAAACGACACCGCTTTACCCACAGTCTAACGGAATGGTAGAACGGTTTAATCGAACCCTGGAGGAATACTTGTGAAAAGTAGTGAGCGAGCAACAGAAGGGCTGGGCTGAACTCATAACGCGGTTTCTACTGGCTTACCAATTTGCGGTTCATGATTCAGCATCTAGATCACCCGCCAAGGCTATTTTTGGGACTGAGGTAAAACTGCAGGTGCCTTAGGCCCATTATTACAACTTCCCGTGAAAGTTGGGGTACGTTTAGCTAAAGGTACGTTTAGCTAAAGTGAACTGTAAAGTTATGTACCTTTAACTTATTTTCATTATTACAATTGACAGATAAAACAAAATTAACTTTTTCAAAAATGTAGCAATCTCGGTGCAATATCGATAACTTTTGCCACTTTAAAAAAATTCTTTAAAAACGCAACGGCAACGAGTTGCTTTCTTATTTGTTATGTTTATTATTGTTATTTTGTTTACAAAGCTTGTGTGTCGTGAATTTAGTTTATTTTTGTTATACATTGGGATTATTGTGCTTTTTGTTAAAAAAAAAATCAGAACGAAAATACTCTACCGCAAAAGATCGAAAAATTATTCAGCGGAGGAAGATGTTTTGTTTGTAGACTTGGTGGAGGCAAACCAATGTATTATTGAAAACAAAAAATTGAAGTTGCCATATCGATCTTTAAATGTTAAAGGTAGGATGATCTTCCCTTTAGCTTAACGATCACTTCTAACTTATCGGGTAATTATAATAATGGAAAACAATGATCGTGAATCAAATATAGAGGGTGTTGATGTCTTATAGTCCAAACTTCCCATACTTGGCGACATAAACAGGATTGTTTGAACGATGGCAACAGAGGGCGTTGCAGTACAGAATATTAATTTAAGCTTTTTTAATGTTACTTTAACTATACTTTGGTGTTTTTTATCATTGATCTGTAATTGCATATACGCCTATGTTCTGAAAAACGGATATCGCTTAATGTCAAATCGAAAACGCCAAACGAAATCGCTAGAAATTTGGCGTTTTCAAATCGCCAGGGTATACTGAAGCGATCTGGTCTTTTTTATTTGAACTGAACCTTAAATTAACAATAAAATTATACACAATTTAAATTTAATATGTTTTCTTTTTATTTCAATTAAAAATTTTAGCATTTTTTGACGATTTAAATTAAAAATATTGAATACAAAAATTTGCTTTGGGTTTGCTTATTGTTTGTATAACTTGTTTACTTATCAACTGGCGATTTATGCAAACAGCTGATCAGATTGATCTTCGAAAAAAATTTAATGCTAGTGGTGTTAATTTCACAACTAATTATTTGGTTATTTCTTTTTACACTTTTGATATTAATATTTGCAATTTATTAAATTCACATATCTATATTAAATCGAAAAAAAAAAACCTTAACAAAAGTAAAAAAGTAATTTAAAATCTGTATAAAGTACTTTAAAACTTTTATGAGAGCAAATAAATCATACAGAATTTTATTTTAAATCTACCCGTGTTAAAAATTGCCAACTATTCGTGAGTGCTTATAAGTAACATCTCTAACTGGGAAGAAGCATTTGCCACAATTTTTCTAACAACTCACAAATAAAATACGTAAATTATATATAAATTACGCATGATCTGGATTTTTCAATGGATTGGAAAAGTCCTTTAGTGTTTTTTCATTAACAAACAAATATGCTGTAGGCATTTTAAATTTTTTCATTTGTTTATGTTTTGTTATGATAAAACATATGTTTTCATTGTTCGAAATGTGCAAAACGTCAGCAAATCGCTTCATTTTCAGAACAGGCTGTCTGCGTTTTTCAAACCGTAAGCGATTTGAAAACGCTGCGTTTTCCACAACATGGGCGATAATTCAGGCCTCTTGTTGAACTTGAACTTAAAATTCAATAATTTCTTAACCAGCTAAAGAAAATTCAGTGTAACGTGTTAAGTCGATATTAAATACATTGTGAAATATGAAAATAATAAAAGAAAATCTATTTGAAATAAAAAAATATAAAGAAATAAAAATATACAAAAAAACTACAAACCCAGTTGTAGTTGTAGAAACCTTAAGTGAAAGAACAATAAAAAGAAGACTTCCAGTGTGTGTTTAACGAAAAGAAACAGGAGAGTGATGTAATTTTTTAAACACTTCGAAAGAAAGAATTCTCTCATCTTTCGTCCTTTTTTTGGCCAGAAATTATATCAGGAATTTAATATCAGAAGTCGGCACCAATCCTTACAAAATTCAACTCAACAGGTTAATTATTTGATTCTTTTTTTCGTTGGTTCCCATACAGTCCATAATTTAACATTTGGTCCAGTCGAACAAAATTTTTGAATTTTAGAACTTTTTTTGTGCGACACCTTTATCCCAACAAGTAACCCTTGAATTTATAAGATAACGTTATTTTTGTTTTTTTACTTTATATTTTGTTGAATTTTTGGTGGTAAGTCTGTCAGTTAGTTGGATGGTAGTCTGTCAGTTAGTGAACGGAGTGAATCTGGCAACACTTTAGAATGCAGAAGAAAAAGAAAACAGAAATTAATACCTCGCGTCGTCTTCGCTGCTACAGTTGTAGAAAATTGATCTCTTAACATAAATTAAAACTTTTGTACCTTTTTTTAATATAAAATAAATTTAATAATAATTAGTAATAGTTTAAAACCTAAATAACGTGTCTTATTTAGAATAAACTATATTGGTGACCCCGTGTTCAGAACAAATTGCAGCAAATACCAAATTTGTGAAGTTCTCATGAAACATATTTTTTGTGGAAGCAGCGCAGTCGCAGATTATTAGAAATTTTAACGTTTTTCAACGCCGCGATCAATTTTTTCAACGAACAGGCACAATCCTGCTCATGCATTCAATCAAATACAACTTGAGAAGTAAGCAAACTGTTTCACCAGAAAAACCTTCAACCAGCAGTGACGAAATTGAATTTTGTGAGACTTCCGAAATGTCTGAAATGGATACCATTATTGTACAAATGAAGGCGCTTCAACGAGAGGTGAATTCATTACGGGAGCAACGTGAGCAGCCAAATGAAACAGCGAGATCAAATCTACAAAAGGCGCATATACCCAAATTCAATAAGCATAATCCACACCTTTGGTTTGCTCAGGTTGAAAGGTCTTTTGCATTATGTGACATTACATCAGATACTGACAAGTTTAATTTTGTTTCGGTTCGTCTTGAGGACGATATACTTTTATCTGTTGAGGATTTATTTACCAATCCGCCCGCAAACGACAAATTCCAAATACACAGGGAAAGATTAATTTTAAAATTTGCTGAGTCACCTGAATCCAAATTACGCCGTTTATTACAAGGTGGAGAAACCGTAGGTATGAAACCATCTGAAGTCCTAGCACACATGAAACGTCGAGCGCCTGGTAAATGCAACGAAGCAATAATCCGTACACTTTTTATTGGACAGATGCCAGAATCGATTCGTCCACTTTTAAGTATATGGGAACAAGACGGTTTGGACAAATTAGCAAAAGCAGCCGATAAAATGCTAGAGGCAAACAACAATATGGTAAGTGCTATATCACACAGTACCTCAAATGGTGAAACGCAACTTTCGGTAAATGCTATTAATCCTTCAATGGCTGATCTTATTAAATCAATAAATATTTTATCGGATAAGATTGATAAGATGAAAATGCAATCAAATCATAATGATAATCGTCGTAATCGTTCAAGATCTCGAAGTGAATTCTTCCGAATCACAACTTTGTTGGTACCACGCAAAATTTGGAAAAAATGCTAAGCGTTGTAAACCAAATTGCGTGTATTATAACAACGATTCGGAAAACTAATTGAGCTGTCGTCAATCAACTCAATTGGAATTTCGGAAAATCGTTTACACATAACTCAACGAAATCTTATATTTTAATTGACTCAGGATCGGTTGTCTCAGTTATACCCCCATCAATAGTCAAGGCGAAACTTTTCTCCTCGAAAGTTAAACTTTTGGCAGCGAATCAGAGTGAAATCACAACCTATGGTCCCTCGGTTATTAAACTAGACCTAGGTTTACGTCGTGAGTTTAAGTGGCTATTCATTATTACTGACATTCAATCATCCATAATTGGTGCTGATTTTTTAATTCATTATAATTTGTTAATTGACCTCAAGAGCAATCGACTAGTAGATGGTACAACAAAACTTTCCAATAATGGTAAAATTCGTAAAACGAAAGATTTTAATATTTCGACAATTTCTTCAAGCACACCATTTGCAGCTTTACTCCAAGAGTATGTCAGTATTACAACAACAACTTTAACCCGAAAGGTCACAGGAGACTCAACCGTCGCACATCATATTGAAACCACTGGTAAGCCTGTAGCAGATCGCCCACGTAAATTATCTGGAGACAAATTGGTAGCCGCAGAAGCAGAAGTAGATTTTTTGTTGGAGCAAGGTATATGTCGTATATCTAAAAGCCAATGGGCTAGTCCTATACACATTGTAGCGAAGAAAACGGGTGGTTGGCGTGCATGTGGCGACTATCGAAAATTTAACGCTCAAACAGTTCCGGATCGTTATCCAATAGCTAACTTCAACGACTTTGCTGAAAGACTATACGGTAAGTCCATTTTTACTACCTTAGATCTAGTAAGAGCCTATTACCAAATACCGATGGTCGGAAAGAATATAGATAAAACAGCTCTTTGCACTCCGTTTGGTTTAATAGAATTTTTGAATATGCCGTTTGGATTGCGAAACGCCACGTAAACGTTCCAAAGGTTCATGGACTCAGTTCTAAGAGGCTTATTCTTTGTTTATTGATACATCGACGATATTATCATAATGTCAAGTTCCATCGAAGAGCATAATCGCCACATGTGATTAGTTTTTGATCGTCTTAGTCAACATGGCTTAACAATCAATGTTAAAAAATGTAATTTTGGCCAACAAGAGGTAGAATTTTTGAGTTACACTATCAATAGTAGTGGTTGTAGACCTCCCAAAGAGCGTGTTACTGCTATTGAAAATTACGCTAAACCCGAAACGAATTGTGAGTTACGAAGATTTCTAGGTGTTATTAATTATTACCGTCGGTGCATACCATATGCAGCTCAATTACAAGCACCGCTTAACAATTTTCTCACGAACTCCAAGAAAAATGATAAGAGAAAAATGCCTTGGACACCAGAAGCCGAAAATGCTTTCGAAGCGTGTAAAAGAAGTATAAGTGAGGCTACTATGCTAGCGCATACTGCTCCAAACTCCGAACTTACACTCATTACGGACGCTTCTTATACAGATATCGGAGCGGTTCTCGAGCAAAATTTTGATGGTTTATGGAGACCGCTGGGGTTTTTCTCCAGAAAGTTGTCAAAGACGGAAAGCAATTACAGCACATATGACAGGGAGTTACGATGTCATTAAACATTTCCGTCATATGTTGGAGGCTCGTCATTTCGTCATAAAAACCGATCACCGACCGCTGGTTTATGCATTTTCACAGAAGCCAGAGAAAGCTTCCCCCCGACAATTGAGACATTTAGATTTCCTATCGCAATTTACAACAGAGATAGTTCATTTGTCTGGCTTCAAAAATACTGTTGCTGATGCTTAAACGCAATTTCGATGCCGTCAACAATATCATAAGAGGAACTGCAATCATCACAAGAAACAGACGACGAATTGAAAACCTTACTTCGATTCTTCATCAATCTAATGCGACATTTCGACAGGTTATGTACGACCTTACGTTCCTAATGAACTACGGCAACAAGTTTTCAACTCTATACACAATCTATCTCATCCTGGTGGTAAAACTACACTTCAAGAAATCCGAAAGAAATATGTAGTATGAAAAAGCAAGTTATCAGTTGGGTTCGTACTTGTTTATTATGTCAAATAGCACAGATAACTAAACATAATCGTTTTACACCGAATAAGATAGATGTACCTGATAACCGATTTGACCACGTCCACTTAGATATTGTAATAATGCCACTTGTACAGGGTTTTAGATACTGCCTTACTATGATCGACAGGTTTTCGAGATGGCCAGAATCAGTCCCTTTGAAAGACATGTCTGCTCAAACCGTTGCAACTGCTTTCTGGACTCATTGGATTTCATGATTCGGATGTCCAAAGACGCAGTTTGAATCAGCCCTATTCAAATCTTTGACTAATTTCATTGGATCTAAACGAGCTCGAACTACTGCATACCACCCGCAATCAAATGGTATGGTCGAACGATGGCATAGAACATTTAAAACAGCTCTTATGTGCCACCCTAATACTTCATGCATGGGCATACTGCCGACAGTATTACTTGGTTTAAGAACCTCATTCAAAGAGGATATTCAGGCTTCTCCATCGGATTTATTATATGGAGGTCCATTGCGTTTACCAAATGAATTTTTTGAAAATACTACTAATCCTGATGTATTTCTTAAAAAACTTCGGAACTATTTTAGTCTTCTACGACCAATACCAACAGCTCATCATAACAAAAGCAAAATGTTTGTTTTGAAAAATATTGACGACTGCGCTCATGTATTTCTTCGCACCGATTCAGTCCGAGAACCACTTCAGACACCCTACACAGTACCTTATGAGGTAGTTCAACGTTTATCCGATCGGTTATATACCATTAAAATTAAAGATAAAGATGTAAACGTCAGCGTCGACCGATTGAAACCAGCCTTTATTATCAATAATACTCAACAAGACAATTCTCAACACCAAAGATCTCAAGACTCCAAGTCAAAGCAGCATATCACATCACGACAGGTAGAAACTTCCATCAATGATGATTCTGGAATTATCGCTGAAGAAAGTGCATCGTTCCCAGCAGTTGCTGACTTAGTCGCTGGAGAGGGAGTGGATGTGGCAGCCCCTAGTCTGTCAGCTAGTGAACGGAGTGAATCTGGCAACACTTTAGAATGCAGAAGAAAAAGAAAACAGAAATTAATACCACGCGTCGTCTTCGTTGATACAGTTGTAGAAAATTGATTTCTTAACATAAATTAAAACTCTGTTTAAAACTTAAATAACTTGTCTTATTTACAATAAACTATACATTTTTTTTTTGTTTAAACCAGCACTCAGGGGATGACCCCTACTCATGCAGTGCATTGTGCAGGTTTAGGAAAGGTAGAAAGAGGGAAGATGCGAACGGTAAGGAAATGAGTTGCTGCTGGTGACTGAAAAATGGTCAGTGCTATACCTTCACCATTAGACAGTCTACAGTAAACGTCCCAAAGAAGCCCGTAGTTTCTCACAACCACTTATGTTGTGTGTGTTAATTTTATACAGAAGTGGCGGGACCTACAGTTCAAAGTCGACTTCGACAGATTTTTGAGAAACAAGAAGAGAAAGAGAAGAAATCGCCGAAAAAATACTTTTTGTATTTTTTTATTTTTGATGTCTGGCCTGGGACTCGAACCCTGGCTTTTACGTCTAATAAGCCAGCACACTACCTACTAGACCACGGCGACCCCTAAATACAAATAAAGTGCAAGAGCATAAAATTTATAGAATTGCATATATTCACAAATTGGTGTGCTATAATTTCGATAGCACTGGCACACTTTGTGAATTTATCGAGTATAAAAACCAAAGTATTCATCATTTTATGTGCTGTTATACCAACGTGTCTTGACTTATAATAAAGTCAAAAATTACTGATATATCGAATTTTGATGTGAAAATTACAATTGGTAATCGAGTTCAACCACACAATTTGATATCAGTTTTATATATGATGGTGCGTTGGCTAAATAGCAAAGCACATTACCTTTTATAGCAATTTTTCAAATCCACCGGGTACATGAAGACGTAAACTAAATGTTGTTCACCGGACCGTTATTACAACTTGCCGTTAACTAAAGGGAGGATTTTAACGGGCAGATATAGTGTTTTTCATTATTATGAGAACCCAATAAGGTAGAAGTGATCGTTAAGCTAAAGGGAAGACCATCCTACTTTTAACATTTAAAGGTTCCTTTATGTTTAAACTTGCCATAAATATACTATTTTCGTTACGGCAACATCAATTTTTTATTTTCAATAATATTGTTACGCTTTTAAAAACCCCCGTAGGAAATCAAACTAATTTTAAAGTAACTTGAAACTGGTTTTTTAATAAGCACAACTAGTTGATTAAGTGACTTTTTTCCTTGTCGCCGACTCATTATTTTAACATAGGCATGCCCTAGGCGGTAGTCAATTGGTCATCTCTGCATGACTTTTAAATTGACTACAAATTACTTATTTTTCAACCAATTTGTAGTTAAATCAAATATAGTTAATTTAAATATTAGTTTACACTAAATTATTTAAAAACCACTTTTTTTAAATTCAATTTTAAACAGTTTTATTTATATTATATTATATTATATACACATATTTACATATATATAGAAATAATTATTATACTACAAAAAAAAATTAATTAAATTAAAAGAAAATTCATGTACAAAGATGTTAAATGAAAAGAATACTTATATGCATTCGAAAGTTTGTACTGAAGGAAAATTCAAAAGTAAAATATTATTAAGTAATATTATGAAGTTTTTTTCCAACACAAACGTGATGAAAATGCCGATTTATAATAACCGCTAAGGCGTTCCGTAATTCTTTGTCTGTGTCATCACAGAGAGGCCGAAGTGCATCCATCAATGCGTCAAAAAATTTTTTGTAATTCTTCAAGCTCTTTTTACCATGATATTTATATCAAAATTCAATTGCAGAGATAAAATTGTCGTTAAAGTTTTTGGGCATTTTCCTTTCAGTGATAATTTCATGGCATTGGTCTGCAAAAATGCACAAAAATTTGGAAAATGATAAAAGTAGAGAATTATAAAAACTCACGTAAATTTGCTGATTTTCATCGATTATGTTATCATTGAGGGCTTTCAGCTCCTCGAGGGTGTTTATAGCAAAAGTAGTCTTAATTGCCACATTGCGTTTTTCCTGTCGAACAAAGCTTTCGGTCACTACTTTTTGGGTAGATAATGCTGCCATTATAATTTCATTTTGAGCTCCTTAATTTCGCCTTGAAATATAAATATTTATCAGAAAATGGTGATATTTTGGTAGACAAAACATATTTTCATTTTACCTGTTATTTCTGATAATTTGGCATTAATTTCAGAAAATTTGACATCAAACTAGGGAACATTGGCATCATCATTTTCTGCACCTTTATCTGTTAAAATACAACATAAATAATAAGGCATATTTTTACGATTGTACAAGATACTTACCAGCAGTGCTCAGATAAATGCGCTTCATAGTTCCTAGTACAAGTATAGATTTGGTTATACACATTGTTTTATTTAGATTTTTAATGAACTATTTTATTTCACTATCACTTCAATATCACTTTTATAGATTTTATTATAAATGTGCAATATTTACTTGGGTTTTTCTCTTTTTTTAATAAAATTGAGCACCATCTAAAAATCGTATTTGCTGTGGTTGACATTTGATTTACCGACATGCTTCCTTTGTTTTATTATTGTTTACTTACATTTTCTTATTTTGCTGTTTTAATTCTTACTTTTGTTTCTATTCAATATGTTTGGTCGATATCTGCATGAGATTTAAACCAATTTGTAGTCAATTGCAAAATAGTTAATTTATAATTTGCGTTTTTATCAACCGACTACTTTATTTACTACAGGGACGCTTAGAATATGACTTCGTTGATTGTAAACCAAGTAAAAACAAATATGTGTTTATTTTAATGAAACTCTTTATTATTCACACTACTGTTATATGTCATTGTTCAAACTTATACAACGTATACAACAATAATAACAATATATAACAATACGTCGTTCGTTATATTTCTCTGCTTATAACCTTTTTATAAGCAACAGCACTTGTTCGTTTTTGTTTATCGTTATTTATTGTTAAAAGATATTAGGACGTTTCGATTGTTGTGCCTCCATCAAGTTTACCACAGAGACCTCTTCCTCCGCTGAATAATTTTTCGATCTTTTGCGGCAGGGTATTGACGTCCTAATTTTTTTAAAAAAAAGCTCAAAAATTACAATGTATAACAAAAATAATAAATTCACGACACACAAGCTTTGTAAACAAAATAAAATAATACACATAACAAATAAGAAAGAACGTCGTTGCCACTGCGTTTTTAAAGAACTTTTTGGAGTGGCAAAAGTTATCGATATTGCACCGGCATTGCCATATTTTTAAAAAAGTTAATTTTGTTTTATCTGTAAGCTGTAATAACGATAATAAGTTAAAGGTAACTTTGGCGTTCACTTTAGCTAAAGGTACCTTTAACTAACCCCAACTTTAACTAAAAGTAAAATTAATTTATTTATGAGCTTCTGTTTAATTTTATTCTTTTATTTATTCAATTTTTGGAATTATTTAAGATTAAACATAGAAAACAAAAAATTAATTTTTAAGAGCGTTATAAGACCCACTTTAACTTAAGCATGCCCGATATGGTGTGTAACAGCAAAAACTTGTCTTAAGAAACTCCAAGCTATTCAAAATAAATGTTTAAAAATTAGAGATACTCTACTCAGTTGCTTTATAAAGAAATAGGACCTAATCGTGGGCTTCATAATCAGACTGAAAAGCAGCTATTTCGAGACAGTCCAACATTCCCCTTAGCAGTTGATAAGAGAATGTAATGAGTTGGCCTAAGTTCAGCTTTAAAAACAAAATCACCAAAGCGGAAAAACATATATACATACATATCACTCCTTTATTGCAACATAGTCATATCTCAAAAAATTAAAAATTTGTAGTTACTTAAGCAAAACTGCTCTTTTAGACCTTCTGTACATGTTGGAAAAAAATCAGTTTTATATCCCAAGCTGAACCGAAGTCATAGCAAAAAGTGTTTGCGGCAATTAGATCAAAGGACTTATGTCTTGAAAACTTAAATCGCATTTTGCCAAGTTCAAGTTTTTTTGAGGTATGTTGGAATAAAGGAGCGATATGTAATTTTTTATCACAGAATATACACAGAAGGGAAAACTTTGACGTTTGACAACCTCACTTAGCATAATTTTACATAATTTTTTAGAGGGAGACAAAAAATGTATTATACGTTTTGCAAAGCAAATGTGTTAGAAGCAACAGATATACAGAGTGAAAACTGGTGGATAAAGTTGAAAAATTAAATGTAAACAAACATTGATTTTGTGTTAAAAAAGGGAAAATTTTGAATATTTTTTAATTTCTTCAATGAAAAGTTTAAAGATTCTTAAATATTTAATTATTAATCGAAATGTATGTAGTTTTTGGTCGCAATGAATATAGTTTCTTGTGCAAAAGGTAAGTAAGAAGCTTAATATATCAAGATCAAATAAGTCCTATTACTCATAAAATTTTTTTCTTGCAGAACTTTGTGTATATTACTAGTATTTATTAATTTCTTGAATGAAAAAGTTAAAATTCGGTAATTTTTTTATTATTAATCGAACTCTTAGCATCTTCTCTTAACAATGAAACAAGTTCCGTGTGTAAAAGATAAGTAGAAATAAAAATATAACTAAATATATGCTCATAACTTTTTGATTCAGGAGTTTGTGAATATACCTCTCAATTGGTTAAATACTAAGTTAGTGACAATCGCTGAAATGTGTCACCAAATACATTAGTTCCGTATTACGTTTCCCCAATACAACAGTTCATTTCCTTTCACAAATAGTCTATTATTTTACAAAAATATCATAAATTTCTACCAAATTAGAAAATAAAAACCCACCCTAAAAATTAACTAACAAAACATAAACAATCAGACAGGGACAGAAATACTTTTTGGTAATATTTGCTGTCCCTTTCACCAAAATTATGTAAACGTCAAAATTCCGTTTCCATTCTGTACGTGTTCTGTGTTTTTTATGATGTATTAAAATTGAGAGTAAATTGTCAAAATTTGACAGATGGCAACGCTTATCAGTTACAATATGAACGCAGTAATGCCAATATTTAAATCATGTGAAAACAATTTGTTTACCCAAAATATCTACTGTTTTTGCTTACAATATCTGATGGCAAATATATAATATATTAAATAAAACTGAAATTGAGTAAGAGAGCAGGATTGTTTAAAAGTACTGAACTATTGAACTAAAAGAACGACCTAGTTCATTACAGAGAATTGAATTAGGAAGGGCGAACACTCAAAAGAGCTAACGAACTCAACTCTAATGTAAATCTTTCCATAATGATATTTTCTGCCTGGTAAGATATTCGCCCATGTTCTGGAAAACGCACCGTTTTCAAATTAATTGCGGTTTGAAAAACGCAAAACGCATTACAGCATGCGAAGCGATTTGCTGGCGTTTTGCATTTTTCGAACTTGCATTCGAACAATGAAAACATATGTTTTATCATAACAATACATAAACAAATAAAAAAAAAATTAAAATGCGTATTTGCTTGCTCTATTTGCCTAAAAAAACCAAAAAGCAAAACAAATGGTAATTAAAAAAAACTAAAGAACTTTTCCAATTTATTAGATCATCCGTAATTTATATACAATTTACGTATTTTATTTCTGAGATGTCAGAAAAATTGTGGCAAATGCTTCTTTCTAGTTAGAGATGTTACCGCCAAATAATTGGTAATTTTTATTACCAATATATTTTATATATTTTATTTAAAATATAATCTTGTATGATTTATTTGCTCTCATAAAAGTTTTAAAGTTCTTTATACAGATTTTAAATTATTTTTTTACTGTTGTTAAGAGTTTTTTTCGATTTAATATAGATATGTGTATTTAATAAATTGCAAATATTAATATTAAAAGTTTAAAAAAAAAATAACCAAATAATTACTTGTGAAATTAACACCACTAGCATTAAATTTTTTTCGAAGATCAATCTGATCAGCTGTTTGCATAAATCGCCAGTTGATAAGTAAACAAATGATACAGACAATAAACAAACTCAAAGCATATTTTTGTATTCAATATTTTTAATTTAAATCGTCAAAAAATGCTAAAAGTTTTCATTCAAATAAAATTGTGTATAATTTTATTGTTAATTTTAGGTACAGTTTAAATAAAAAAGAACAGATCACTTCTGTATGGCCTAGCCATTGAAAACCCAACTTTCTAGCGATTTCGTTTTTCAGAACACCTATTTGGCGTTTTCAAATCGAAAATGCGAACATTACGCGATATGCGTTTTTCAGAACATAAGCGATTGTCGTCCTTTACAATGGGTAAAATTTACAAATATTTTTTCGAATTTTTGAGTGAAATATTTCTATTATTCCGCAGAGTAATAAATGGCATCAAAAAGCACAATATTTGTTCGAACACTGATTGAAACAATAATTACTAACAATATTGTTGTGGGTAGTAATATGTTTATGGGGTTTCTCGACCACTTTTTACATGCAAATTTGGGAGCATGCTCATAGTTCTTTGTATGGGGTTTTGGGGGCAAATTTTCCATACAAATTTGGGAGCAACATATTTTTAATGTAAACAAAATTAAAAAGGTTTCATATTACAGTTTTTTATATTTTAGTGTAAAAAATTTTAGATGTGGTTTTGTTAATTTAATTTTTTAATTATCTTTTTATATTATTTAATGTTGAAGAAATAGAAATATAGTTATACGTGTTGTTGTTTTTAATTGTTGTTTAGATAGAAGTTCTGGGTTTTACTGGGCATGTGCGTGTGTGTTAAAATTTGGGAGCATGCATAGTTCTAAAATAATTAAATCGTTGCAGAATTGTGTGTGATCGATCTATTGTATAGCTATACGCTTTGCGTGCAGGTGTGATTAATGTTGAAATTAAAAGAATGTTTAATTAGTTCTTTTATTTGTTATAAAAGTGCATTTATTAAAAATTAAAAAACATATTTACACAGTTTATTCAATGCAAAACGCATATCACGTTACATACTGTCTGGCGCGTGTAAACAAAAAAATAATTAATATATTTTTCATTGTGATATTTGATCTGCTGACGTATGAAAAATAGGTTAGATTGCGATTAAGTTGAACACCTGCATAGGAGGACATAAAAAGTTGTGGTTATAGCGATAACAGAATATTTTTTATAAAATATTAAACTCAAAAACCCCACTTTTTCATATGCCATATGCCATATGAAAAAAAATAGTTTATTGTTTTGATCGCAAGATCACGTTGCACTAACATGCGCGAGCATGCAAACGCTGATTCAGCATAATTATTTTCCCATCAAATTTTTTGTAATGGGAGACGATGCAGGTGTGAAGCAAAAATATTAAAAACCTTCACCGACAGAACCCTCACTGTTGTTAACTGAAATTTTGAAATGGTACTGAATTTTAACTGAAAAAGTAACTTTTTGCATACTTTTAACTTTTTGCATCAAAAAGTACGTTTTTCCATCAAATAGTACCTTTGTAAAATATACATACCTACCATACCACTTATTTATTTTGTTTGCTAATGCAACAATAGTTGAAAAGCCCAAGACATAAAGTATGTAATAATAAAAAAGTACTGTAAGCATAGCGGAGGTACTGCAGCATTTCTTAAATGAAATAGTACTAAAATGTACAAAACTACTGAATTTTTCAACTCTGACTTGTTCAAAAGTACTGAATTTTTCAACTCTGACTTGTATATTAAAAAAATTTTTTTTGGTATAAATAACGATAGTTGTTTGTTAACCGAAAAATTCCTGTTTAAGAAAACACATACGTTATTAAAAAGTTAATAAAAAAATTAAGAAATAAGAAATGGCAGGCGGTTTTATATATCAATTTTGCAGAAAAGTATTCACTCTGAATAGAAATTTAAGAAGGCATATTAGATTATATTATGATGGACCGTCGACATCATGTAAATGTAAAACTTGTAATAAATATTTTTCAAATCATGCGGAATGGCATCGACACTCACATACTCACGCAGAAGATAACAAAAACAGTGAAATTAGTGTTTATTGTGAGTATTGTGCAAAATATATTCTAATAACAAATTGATGTTATCATAAAAGGACAAATAAACACAAACTTAAATGTATTAAGAAATCAGACAATGGTTTGGGTGTTGATGGTGTTAAATGCATAAAATCATCGTTTAATAATAGAATTATCACATATTTAGTTGAAAACAATAACAAAAATAATTTAATACCTGAAAACTTTTTAACGGAAATCTGAGACAAAATAATTAAGTGATGTGATTAAAAAAATATGAAAGTATAAAATTTAACATGGAACTGTTTTGTGAATATATGTTAATAAAGGATGATGAAGACAATTCAAGACAATGATTGAAGTAAAGTCTCATCAGATTAAAATGAATATTCTTAGTATATATTCAACCTGTATATATATACAACGAGCAATGTGATGTTATAATTAAAAAGATGAGTGAATTTCAGGAATTAAAAATATGAGTGACAGCGGTTGCGTATTTATTGAAATGTCACGTCTTGAGATAAACATTAATCAATATAAATGTACAAAAGGTTCCCAATACATCCCCCTACCACCGGAAATACAGAAAAACGCATGCATCAATGTTCAAAATACTGATGACTATTGTTTCAAATGGGCAATAATATCAGCATTATATCCAATGGAAGTCCATTCAAATAGAATGACGTCCTATAATGTTGTTAACATAGAAGATGAAATTATAAGACTGGAAAACAACATTGAATTGAATTTTGCGAGCTTGAAGTTTCCGCTTCCAGTTAATCAGATAAAAGTATTTGAGACAATGCTGAATAGAGTGTTAATGTGCTTGCATTAGATAATGACAATAATATAGTCGGTCCATATTGTTTTTCCCAACAGGAAAAATCTAAACACATAAACTTGCTGCTGTTGGAAGATGGGGAAAAACTCCATTATGTATGGATTAAGAATATATCAAGGTAAACAACTTTATACGTAGGTAATAGTTGAAAACTTTCATTAATTAAATTTTTTCATTTTCACATTTACAGATTAATCAAAAGTCAACTAACAAAACATAAATGTAAGACATATATATGTAATACATGATTAATACATTTCCATGCTGAATCATCTTTGAAGAATCATAAAAAAGAACGCAATAAGATGGTAACTAAAATGCCTAGTATAGAAAATAGTATGCTTAGTTTTAAAAATTTTAAAAAACAATTGGATGTACCTTTTGTTGTATATGCTGATTTTGAATGTTTTCTAGAATTAATTATTGTACAAAATTCAACAAATGTTAAATCAGTACAAAAGCATATTCCATTTGCTTATAGTTATTATATTAAATGTTCATATTATTCAGATTTAAATATTTTTAAAATTTACAATGGTAATAATGCACCACAACATTTTTTAAAAGCTTAGTTAACGATATTTCAGATATTTACACTGAACATCTAAGTGCAACTTATCTATCCGACAACGATTTAACAATAGTAAAATCAAACTACTCAAATGTTTAGATTCTGAAAATCATCTCAATGAAACTCAGTTACTTCCCATTGCAGTTTTCTTTAATAAATTAACTAACGAGTCGTGTAGTGTAGCGGATTATGAACATGCACAAAAAGTATGGAAGACAATTAAATGTATAACATTAAAGGATTATTTGCTTATAAATTTAAAGGTAGACGTTCTTTTACTCTGTGACATATTTGAAAATTTCCGATAAGTATGTAAAAACATTTATAATTTAGATCCCTCTCAATATTATACTACTATTGGTCTATCCTGGGATGCAATGTTGAAAACAAGTGAAATAGAATTAGAGTTGTTAACTGATATTAATATACATAATTTTGTTCTTCGAGGTATCAGGGGAGGTATTGTTCAATGTTCTAACAGATATTCAATAGCTAATAATAAATATATTAGTGATTATGATTCTAACAAGGAATCAAATTATATAATATATTTAGATTTAATAATTTATATAGTTATGCAATGTCAAAGTACCCTCCATATAAAAATTTTAAATGGGTTGAAAACTTTAATGTTAATAATATAGAAGAGGATTCTCCATTGAGTTATTTATTAGAAGTAGATCTGGAATATCTATCGACATTACTCGACCATCATAATGAATTACCATTTTGTGCTGAGAATAAGAAAATTGAAAGCATGAAACAGCGAAAACTAATAACAGATTTAAATAATAAGAAAAACTATATAATACATTACAGAAATCTACAACAATGTTTAAAACATGGTTTGATTTTGAAAAAAATCCATAGAATTCTTGAGCTTAGTCAATCTGATTGGTTAAAGAAATATATTGATTTAAATAATCATTATAGAACACTAGCTAAAAATTCATTTGAAAAACATTTTTTCAAATTGTTAAATAATGCTGTGTATGGAAAAACTGAAAATGTTGATAAGAGGAAACACATTAAAATAGTATGTGAATGGGACAGTATAGGTAAAAAATTAGGTGCTAGAGCTCCTATTGCTAAACCTAATTTCCACAGTTCAATCAAAATTCATGAAAATATACATGCCATCCAAATGAATAGAACTAAAACTGAATATAATAAACCAATTTATATTGGTTTTTCAGTTTTAGAAATATCAAAATGGAAAATGTATAATTTTTATTATGATTATATAAAACCTAAATATTGTGAAAACCTTCAACTCAATTACATGGATACTGTTTCCTTTTTTCTCGAACGTCCCCGGCCACACACTAACCCACCCTCACCCGACCGCGGAGGGCTCGTCCCCATTACGCAGGGACACGTACACACCACAGTCCGGACTGTAGCGGGAAAGGGAAAAGCTATGGCAACTAGAACATAAAACAGCTACAGAACTTAATCACAAGCTGAACAAGGTAACAAAAAAAACAGAACTATCTAAGACAAGAACAAAAATACGTTTTTATACGATAATTTATAAATTACTGCCAGAATACAAACTACGTTTTATATTACAAACACTACAATTAAAATCTATAAAGTCATAATGCGAATTAAAACCATTACATAATCTACGAAAAGGAAAATTACATGCATAATTCGATCTATAGAAATCTTGGGAAAGAGGACGATAGTGCCGTGTAAATCTTGCAGGAATGCTGAAATTCAGGTTCAGATTAAAAATAAAACAAACACCTAAAACAGACCTTCTACGTTCCAAAGTTGGAAGTTTTACCAAAGCTAATCTATCCTCATACGACGGAAGCCCATTGGTATAATCCCATTCTAAGCCACGTAAACAGAATAATAAAAACTGCCTCTGCACAGACTCGATTGAATCACTATGGCAACGATACTATGGATTCCAAATAACAGACGCATACTCCAAAATAGGCCTAACAAGTGAAATGTACAGTAGTTTTGTTATATAAGGATCAATGAATTCCCTAACCCATCTTTTCACAAAACCAAGAACAGCTCGAGCCTTGCGAATCATCAAACTAATATGATCAATAAAAGACAATTTAATATCCAATAATACTCCTAAATCAAGATATAAAGGCACAGTTTCCAAAGGGGAAGAATTAATCATATAAGTGGACGAGATTACACCAAGACGAGAGAAAACCATGCATTTACATTTTCTCAAATTAAGATCCATTAAATTTATCCTGCACCAAGTAACAAACAAATCAATATTTCGCTGAAGAACAGCCTGGCCATGATCATCATCAAAAGTATAAAATATTTTAACGTCATCAGCATACATCAGAATATTACAATCAGAAAGAGCAGAAGGAAGATCATTCAGAAACAATAAAAACAGTAAAGGACCCAAATGGCTACCCTGCGGAACACCAGAAGTAACATATACAGTCTTAGACAATACATTCCTAAACAATACCCTCTGAGTCCTAAGGGAGAGGTAAGAGTCTAGCCAACGAAGAATAATATCAGGAATACCGATTAGTGAAAGTTTAAAAAGCAAAATACTATGATCAACCCTATCAAAAGCTTTACTGAAATCAGTATAAATTACATCAGTCCGAGCACCGACAAGAAAGCCCCTGAAAACATGTGTAGTAAATTCAAGAAGATTTGTGACAGTCGACCTGCCTTTCAAAAAACCATGCTGGAAAGGAGATATTAAAGATCTTGTATTAAAAAAGAGATAATCCGTCACTAGTTTCTCCATCAACTTGGGAATAGCACTTAGCTTGGCAATACTCCTGTAATTTAAAATATTAGATTTATTACCCGACTTGTGCAAAGGAATTATGAACGAACTCTTCCAAATAGATGGAAAATGACCAACCTTCATAAGCCTATTGAATATAAAGGTCAAAGGACCACTCAAGACAACAGACAAGTATGTAAGTTTCAGTCCAGACAAAGCATCAAGAACAGACTCCTCATCAAATGAGTTAGGAATAGAGACACTTCCTACAGAATAAGGATACCCGCCACTCAGATCAGGGCCCGGGTCCAACTGCCTATAAGTAGACTGAAAGAAGTCAGCAAACATATTCGAAATATCAAGGTGACTGGAGGATGATACGTCCCCGTAAAACATCTCAGTGGGAAACAAAGATGATTACGTTTCGCTTGAACGAAGTCATAAAACGACTTAGGATCACTAGCGAAGTTCGACCTGACTTTAATCATATATTCCTCATAGCAGTAATGATTCATTCTACAATAATTCGCTCGCGCCCTAGAGTAAAGAACATAATCAATATCAGTACCTGATCTAACAAACTTTTTAAATAACTTTGATTACTTATTCCTCAACCTTGACAGTCTAGCCGAATTCCATGGAGGACCAGAACGCTCCAAACGACTTTTTACCAACACACTTCCCAAAACAATTAAATAAAACATCAAAAAAGCCACCCAAGATCCTGTCAAGCCACCTGTCGTACGGTGGCGAGATAAGTACAGACGACCAATCAACAGAGGACAGAAGTGTATTCCAACGACCACAGTCCGTACGATGGAAATTAAAACGCTTCTCATTATCAAATGAGCGATCAATTACAGGAGGTGGACAAAGATCAACTTCAATATAAAGTAACAACGTAGGATGATAACTATCCTCGGGAATAGATATAGGATCAATGCGAAATAACGAAGAAATACTTGGATCCTCCAAAAACACAAGATCCAAAATTCTCTCCATTGAATTAAATATACCATTAACTTGGAAAAGACCTAGATCACACATAGCGGACAGAATTTCATCATAGAATGGAGCTGAAGAACATGGCACCAATGACCCAGACTCAGGTGAAAAATTCCAAGATATATGAGGAAGATTAAAATCACCAAGAACTACAATAATCCCCTCTTGCCCCATTGAATCCATTACCTTAGAAATCAAATCAAAGTGAGCCCTATAAATATGAATGTCAGCACAGGGAGGAATATATGAACAAGTAATGTAAATAGACTTCCCACGATTATAGACCTTAACGCAAATAAACTCAATATCCTCCGAGGAACTAAAGTCAATTAATTCAGATGAGTACTTAGAACAAATTGAAATAATAACGCCACCACCATTTCTTAACTTCCTATCCCGTCTATAAATATTAAAATTACTAGACAAAATCTCAGAATCAAAAATATCACAATTCAGCCAAGTCCCAGTAAAAGCAATTACATCAAATTCAAAATCAAAACTACTATTATAAAGCGAAGAAAGTTTAGACCTGAGTCCACGAACATTTTGGTAAGCAATTCCGAAATTAAAAGACAATTTCGAAGCTAGTTTTTTCGAGAAATAGAACCAGGCAAATCAACACCATTCCTACGATGACCCAGCCTGAAAACGAATTCACGTACCAATACACACTGTGGCCAGAATGCAGGATCAACAATTTCACCAAACTTTTCATCAGCAACAAATAATTCAAATGAAGAAATGCTACTATCCAAGGATGGCCTCATCTTATAGCAACCAAACTCAAAAGGCTCTCTAATCTTCGATTCAACAAAACCTTTAATATCATCAACCGAAGTATCGCAAGAAAGACGTGACACAAAAATTGTTCTTTTAGGTTTAACTACCACCAGTTTTCCTTTGGAGCAGAAGTAACTAAACTAGCGGTCACTACAGATGAATACGAACCAGATGACGGTTTAGAAGATGACTGAGAAGTGACATCAACCAGAGGTAAAGGTAAAGGAATATACCTGGATTCATTATTTGTGGACACAGGGGGATTACTTGAAATTGGAGTTTTTAAAGATTGTGGAGGATGGGGTTCACGATGTACATTATTACTATTTATTTCAGCAATATTGGAAGATTGAACATTACAATCGGATGCAGAGTTGCATGAAGGCTCAGAAACAATTGCTGGGTCGTCACGTTTATCTTTATTTATATTTCTTGCCGATTTACGACGTATTGGAGAAGACTGTGGAGGAGATTTTAAATTATCCAAAGATTTAAAATCATCAAACAATTTTCCATAAGCCGCAATACGATCATTTAATTTAATTGCATCTTTTTGAAGTTCGGTGAATTTATTTTTAGTCTCTTGGAAAAAACGATAATAGTTCACTCCGATTTTTCTACAGTGTTCGCAACACCAATGAAGACCTTTATTTCTAGACACGGCTTCAGCAACGAGACCTGACAGACCACTGCATTTAAAGTGACAACATTCATGACACAGCCAACAAACGATCATTCTTTCATCTTCACTTTTTATATTACAATTTTTCACTAAACAAGCCATTTTTAACAATAAATATATAATACTTAGCTCAGTGTAGAAAAAATACGAAACAGATGGTAACTTTATTATTCAAGTGGAAATAAAGGTTCGTTGGGTAGAATTTATTCAGCAAAAAGCTTTCGGTATATGGCGACACTAATAAGCTTTATCAACTTCACAAACCAGTTCCATATAAAACTTAAATACAACAACCTTGCACAGCGACAGATGCAAATAATATTATCAGGACGATCAACAAAACTTTCACAGATGTAAAATTTAAGTATATTCACACTTTTATTTATGTAAATATTGTTTTTGTAAACACAAGCAAAAAGCGAGAGAAAGAACACTTGTTATATATATTTGTATTAATAAAAAATATGTTATATTGTTTTTGTTTGTTTACAGTTTTTTATATTCTTATTATATTATTTAATTGTTCCTTTTGTAAGATGTAGTATGTTCAAAATTTGTTAGTGTTTTTAACTGTTCAACATTAGGTAGATTTTTTTAGTCTTTAAAAAAAATTTTTAAGAATTTGAAAATTGTTGTTGGACACTGTAAATTAACTTTGGTCGTCTATATTTTTGAGATTGTTGTTTATTATTCCCCTCAAGATGTTCACTTATTAGATATTAATTATTAATTTTTTAGATATTAATGCAAAAATCGGTCACCCAATAATAACACAACACCACAAGAAAAAACACCAATTAGAAAAAAACAAATGTAAAAAAAGACAACTAATCAATCTATTAAAATAAATAAAATATTTATTTACGACATTAAAACAGATGATCTATATAATGATATAAAAAATGATATTAGTACATACTTTGATACATCTGCATATTCAAAAGACAATCCATATAATTTTCCGCAAATTAATGACAAAGTATTAGGGATGATGAAGGATGAGTGTAATGGTAAAAATATTAAAGAATTCATTGGTTTAAGAGCTAAAATGTATTCAGTAAAAATTGATAGAGTTGATACCGAAATTAAAAAAAATTAAAGGTGTTAAACAATATGTAACTAAAAAATTAAGACTTTAGAAAATGTTTATTAGAGAAAAAATTATACTATGACACAATGTACATCAAATTTATACACAAAATATTAGTAAACTAATATTAAGTTATTTAGATGATAAACGATATATTAAAAAAAATGGTATTAATACATATATATAAATATTTAAAGTTAAAGAATTTAATGAAAATAAAAAACTATAGCAAAACTTGAAACTTAATCAGAATTTCAAGGTTTTTCTTTTATCATTATTTTAGTTAACGTTAAAATCAAAAATAAGATGAGAATGGTCGGCTACTTTATCTCTATTTGATAAAATTTTTTTACAAATATGACAAGCCTTGCTTTCATAATGTTGTATCTGTTGAAGTGGCGTTAAGGAATTCATAGGTTTAATAACACTTATAGCCCATTTACACTACAGCGAAATCTAGTAGATTAGATTTCAAATCTTCCTCAAAATCTAGATCGTTTCCACTGGATTTATTTGACAGTAGCAAGATTTCATTTTAATAACAAAAACAGCTGACTGAAATTTAAAAGAAACCAATAATATTTCCAAATTTAGTTTAATACCAAAAAAATTAAAAATATAGGACATAGATTTAAAAAAATATTGCAAATGTATTACAACACACAATTGTTAAATAGGAGAATGGAATGGGTAGATGTAAGCACATGCAATATAGGTAATAATAAAAATATTAATCCGCAAGTTCGTCACGAGTCATTCTGGGAGGAAGATGTTCCTTACTTTGTTTATTTTTAACCCTTATCCTGTACTTTAAAAATATAACGCATTTTATTTCTTTACATTCATTACATACAACATTGGTCTGAGAATGCTTTCTGCAAAAACATTTTTGACATTCGGTACATTTATTTGCATATTTGGTGCTGTTAGAACGATTTGGACAAAAGTAACAACTTCAAGAACACATAAACGAATAATATATTTACACTACTTATTCTCTTTATTGGGTTTGTTGCAGTTTGTAATGCTGCGCTTTTACTTACTTTTTTGGTTTGTTGCTAGTTATGAAGTTGTCAAGACGCGCAAAATTGTTATTAAGCTCGTAACACATGCGGAAATTGATTCTGTTGCATTGGGCAATTTTGACCCATTAATATAGGATAAGGGTTAATTTGTTTTTGGATTGAAATGTAATTTTTTTCCTGCGCAGCGTTTTATTTTTAAGTACTTTTTGGCAAAACACATAGTTGCATTCCTATTTTTACTAGATTTTGAGTAGATTTTGCTAAAATCTACTAAATAAATAGATTTTGTTTTGTATGGGAAATCTAGTTAAAATCAACTAGATTTGGCTCGAAATCTCATAAGTACTAGATTTCGCTGTAGTGTAAATGGGCTATTAGATTTTCAGTGTGAATATCTGAAATATCATTAACTAAGCTTTTAAAAAAAATGTTGTGGTGCATTATTACCATTGTAAATTTTAAAAATATTTAAATCTGAATAATATGAACATTTAATATAATAACTATAAGCAAATGGAATATGCTTTTGTACTGATTTAACATTTGTTGAATTTTGTACATTAATTGATTCTAGAATACATTCAAAATCAGCATATACAACAAAGGGTACATCCAATTGTTTTTTAAAATTTTTTAAACTAAGCATACTGTTTTTTATATTAGGCATTTTAGCTATCATCTTATTGCATTCTTTCTTATGGTTCTCCAAAGATGATTCAGCATGGAAATGTATTAAACATGTATTACATACATACAAACATGTCTTACATTTATATTTTGTTAGTTGACTTTCAATTAATCTGTAAATGTGGAAAAGGAAAAATTATAATTAGTAAAAGTTTTCAACTATTACCTATGTGTAAAGTTGTTTACCTTGATATATTTTTAATCCATACATAATGGAGTTTTTCCCCATCTTCCAACAGCAGCAAGTTTATGTGTTTAGATTTTTCCTGTTGGGAAAAACAATATGGACCGACTATATTATTATCATTATCTAATGCAAACACATTAACACTTTTTTTTTTTTTTATTTGTTTATTTTTCTTAGCAATATTTAACAATTTTAAACTATTATAAACACTAGTTAACAATATTACTTAGATGAATATACATTGTCCCAGAAACGAGCACTCAAGTACACTAAATATAATAATGAATCTGTTTTTTTTTTTCAATATAGTTTTTTAATTCGTACTTCAAATGAAGAATTTATTATACCAACATTATTTTTAATTGTAATGAAAGTTTATAAAAACATTACATTTATATTTGTATATGTGAGTTAAATGGTCAATGTGATAAAAAGGAAATCAATAAATGTTTATTAATTTAACCACCAACATTTTTGGTTTTTAAATTTTTGTGACAAATAAATATCTATATCCAAAATAATTGTATCGTGTCTAAAATCCAAAGAGTTAAATTCCTCATTATATTTAAACGCCTTTATATTGGCTCTTCTATAATAATGATAGAAAATTGGTATGCCATTGGTATTTTGTATGCAATTTGTTTTGTCGAGGAATAAAAATGCCTCAGTCGGTACAAAACCATTTAGCAAAGCTGCCTTAATATATTCTTCATTTGTATAGTACGGTGCCATAATTAAATTGTTTTCGAAACATAATGTACATTTTAATATATTATTTCTAATTAGATTTATAATAAAGTTATCTATTCGTATAATATTTGATACATTATATAATTTTTTGTTAGATACATATTTCGTGTAATTGCTTTTTTGCGTTCTATATAAAGTATTGCATGCTCTTAAACACTTTCTTTCGAAAATCCTTATTTTTTCCATATATGATGGAGAAATGTTAAACCATATTGGACAGCCATAAGTGATTATTGGTCTAATTAGAGACTGATACATTATAATTTTGACCCTAGCTTTTATGTATTTTGAATAGAATAATGATTTATATACAAAAAACGCCTTTCTCGCTTTACTGATTATCTAAATAAATACCTAAATATTTGACCACATCTTTATTTGGAATAGAAGTATTAGATAAATAAGATTTAATTCCAAATTCTTTCCAATGTTTTTTAATATTACTATTACATTTATCTACTGGAGGTGTAAATAAAATTGTTTCACATTTTTGTACATTTATTGACATTTGCCAATCTTTCGTGTATTTTTCAACAATATTATAAGATTTTTGAAGTTCTTGGTTAATACTCAAAATTGTACAATCAGAGTGATAAATAATGATATCATCTGCAAAAGCAATAATATTATCTATTTTATCTAATAAATCCATTATAAATAGATTGAAAAGGATGCATTCACAGTTCCCTGTTGTAGTCCATTGACCATTTTAAAAGATATATTGCTTTCTTTGTTTTGGTGAAAAACTTTAAACGTTTTCTCAGTTATCATATTGTAAATTAATAATACTTGATTAATCGGAAATTTGTATTCATTGAGTTTATATAGTAATCCAGAAATCCAAATACTGTCAAAAGCTTTTTCCATATCAATTAAGCATGCACCTGTACAAAGTTTCTTGTTTAAATTCCAATTAATATTAGATGTAAGTAAATGTATTGCATTGACAGTTGAATGTTTAATTTTAAGCCCAAACTGTTTTTCATTTATTAGGTTATTATTTTTGCAAAATAGATTAATATTATCATTTATACACATTTCAAAAATCTTGCTGATATTAGGAAGTAAGTTTATTGCTCTTAAATTTTTCTGATTACTGACATCCTTATCTTTTTTTGGAAGTAGAACCACTTTTGCCATTTTCCATGTTTTAGAAAAATATGCATTGTTTAGCATATTATTAAATAAATTACAATATTCATATATCATTATTTTAGGAAGGTTTTTCAAAACAATACATATTAGGTATGTTATCTATACCATAAGACAGTTTACCTTTTAATTTTGAGAAAATGTATAATAATCTCTTTCTCGTTATAAAATAGTTGTCAGTTTGTGTTTCTTCTAATCAATCAGATTTTTTATCTTCACTGAAGCTTGTTAGTGTTACTTGATTGATATCAAAATTGTTCTTAATTTCCTTAAAGTTATTAAAAAAGTTTGTTACTTGAACATGTTGATTGTTATTAATATCAATTGTTTTAAGAGAATAAACAGATTCTAAATAGGCACCTATAGTATCTAACATTTGCACTTCGTCTTGAACTAAATAATTATCTAAACTATCTTTTTCCAATCCGTTTACATCTATTCCGGCGTTAGTTAGTAAATATTCATGATTTTTGTCAATTTTAATATTCCGAAGTATTAAAGGTCCAAATTTTTTGAATTTTTTTTTAATTTCTGCAAACATGTTTGTCGAGTCCTTTGGATCCATATTAGATAATTTTTTCTGTAAATTTTGATTAACCATAATTGTAATGTTCTCTTTTATTAATTTACGAATCAATTTTAATTTAGCTTTCATAACATTTAGTATATTCTCTGTCACTGTATGTTGCAATCTATTATGTTTTTTAATAACTGTAAGAATTATTTATTTTTAACGCGTTATTTGTTTTATATTTAGGTGTTAATTTCTCTATAACTTTTATAATAGTATCATTCAATTTATTCAAGTGAAGATCAATTTCTGAATTGGAAAGATTTCTATTGTTTGGTATTTTGTTATCTAAACTTATTTCCTTTTCTAATTCCTTTTGAAATTTTTTCCAATTTCTTTTTTAAAATTGTATTTTACGTTTTCTAATTCTTGAATAAAGCTAAAAGATTGTTCACCATTCATTGAAGCAATAATTTGTACAGCGTTGTGGTCACTATCATAAACCAAGGTCTCCAAACAATTTAAAGTAGTATTCTGAGTAAGAACATTTAATCTACAGTCTGCAATACAGACATCTAAATATGAACCTGCAACTGTATATGACGGAAAAGTCGAAGCATACATTTTACATCTAAAGTCCATTTCATTTTCTATAAGCCATTCTCTCAATTTATTTCCTTTCGGGTTGTTATTTGAATTTCCCCAATCAGTATGTCTACAATTTAGATCTCCAGCTAATATATAATAGATCTGTTTTTTCTAATTCCAATGATGCAAATAGTTTGTGTATTTCATTTTTAAACTGGGAATCATTATTACCAGATGGATAATATGCCGAAATAATATAAAGTGAATTATTGGATATCATGTTTATGTTGATTATACACGTTTCTAAAAAGCTAAATGAGTTAATATTATTATTTGTATACATTTTATATTTTAGATCTTTCTTAATTAAAATGGCTGTTCCTCCTCCCCTAATCGCACCAATCCTATCCCTTCTAACAACATCATAATTGAAAAATTGAATTTTATGTTTTGGATTTAATTTAGTTTCATTTAAAAGAACTAAATCTGGGTTATGTTCATTTAAAAATTGTTGCATATCGTACCTTCTACTATTATGTATTAACGAGTTTACATTAATATGAATTATTTTTAGTTTTTTTCTAAACGCATTTATCTGATTATTATCCATTTTTACACATCTAACATAGAAAATAATGTATCAATACGAGCTGATTGAATTTGTAACTGTTTCTGTAAGCTAGAAAATTGATTATTTAGATTTATTAACATATTTTTCAGTTCAGAAAATATTGAATTGTTAGTTGAGTTATCTATTTTATCTGTTTCAAAATTATTGGTTTTTAAAGCATTTGCAAAACTTATTTCAGGATTAATAAATCTGCCAGTGTTAATATTTTTATTTTCAAATTGTATTTTTCTCTTAGATATAATTTTTTGTTGTAATTGTTTATATTTTTCACATCCTTTGTATGAAGCGGAGTGGCCATATTTGTTGCATACAACACAAAATAATTTTTCTTTTTCATCAGATGGAAATGTATTGGTAGGACATTCTCCTCTATCGTGACTCTTGTCGCATTTTACACATCTTGAGGGAAGGAAGCAGTTTGCAGCACTGTGAAAGAAACCTTGAAAATTTCTACATTGTGAAATTTCTGGACGTCGTACTTGTTCCCATTTTATACAGCGATAGAATAGTACTTTAATGTTTTTTAGCTTATTTATGTTACTGTCTGGTGTTATTTGGACCAAAAATATTGGTAACTTATAACCTTTTTCAGTCGACAATTTTGTTGAAAATTGAATTACTTTTATGAATTTTAAATCATCATTATTAAACTGATTTAATTCCTTTAAAATTTCTTCAGGAGTTATTTCTGTATCTAAACCTTTTAATAAATACGTTTTAGTTTTTATACCTTTTGGTGTAAAAGTGTAAAATTTAGCTTTTGTTTTTTCTAAGTACGCTTTCACTTTAAGATATTCATCAAGATTATTCATATATAGAGATTTTTTATATCTGTATTCTTTAATTTGAAAGTCATTTATTTTTAAGCCTTTTTTTATAAATTCAATTAGTTCTTTCGTTTCAATATCTATTATATTTATAGAAGGAATTTTTTTGTTCTTATTATTAGCATTAATAATCACTGTGTTATTATCATTAATGTTTGACCTTTCTTTGTTTTTATTTACACTTTGCATTTCATCCACAGCAGCAGTAGCTGAATTTAATTTTTGTGTTTTTTCTTTATTTTCTCTCACATGTTTTTCAAATTTCTTTATTATAACTTGATCACTTTGTTCATCATTTTCAGTATCCAGTGCAGAATAATAATTGTTCTTGTAAAGTTTAGGTTTAGGTAAATTCTTATTTTCGTTTTTTCTTTTTCTACAAGATTCATTATTAATGTTATTGTTTTTTAATTTAAAATTTTTATTATTGTTTTCTGAGTTTAGAGCATTTTGCTCACTCATTTAAATAATGTTTTGTTTTTTTTTTACTATTATTTGTGTTTTTTGAAAACAAAATATATTGAAAAAAGTATAGTGTTTTTATTTTTAAGAAAAAAAAATAAAATCAATATAGAGTTTAAATTTATAAAGCAGACTATAAAGTTTTTGATCAGCGTAATGCGTCTATCACTCATCACAGTCACGATCGAACTCCAACACATTAACACTCTATTCAGCATTGTCTCAAATACTTTTATCTGATTAACTGGAAGCGGAAACTTCAAGCTCGCAAAATTCAATTCAATGTTGTTTTCCAGTCTTATAATTTCATCTTCTATGTTAACAACATTATAGGACGTCATTCTATTTGAATGGACTTCCATTGGATATAATGCTGATATTATTGCCCATTTGAAACAATAGTCATCAGTATTTTGAACATTGATGCATGCGTTTTTCTGTATTTCCGGTGGTAGGGGGATGTATTGGGAACCTTTTGTACATTTATATTGATTAATGTTTATCTCAAGACGTGACATTTCAATAAATACGCAACCGCTGTCACTCATATTTTTAATTCCTGAAATTCACTCATCTTTTTAATTATAACATCACATTGCTCGTTGTATATATATACAGGTTGAATATATACTAAGAATATTCATTTTAATCTGATGAGACTTTACTTCAATCATTGTCTTGAATTGTCTTCATCATCCTTTATTAACATATATTCACAAAACAGTTCCATGTTAAATTTTATACTTTCATATTTTTTTAATCACATCACTTAATTATTTTGTCTCAGATTTCCGTTAAAAAGTTTTCAGGTATTAAATTATTTTTGTTATTGTTTTCAACTAAATATGTGATAATTCTATTATTAAACGATGATTTTATGCATTTAACACCATCAACACCCAAACCATTGTCTGATTTCTCAATACATTTAAGTTTGTGTTTATTTGTCCTTTTATGATAACGTCAACTTGTTTTTAGAATATATTTTGCACAATACTCACAATAAACACTAATTTCACTGTTTTTGTTATCTTCTGCGTGAGTATGTGAGTGTCGATGCCATTCCGCATGATTTGAAAAATATTTATTACAAGTTTTACATTTACATGATGTGGACGGTCCATCATGATATAATATAATATGCCTTCTTAAATTTCTATTCAGAGTGAATACTTTTCTGCAAAATTGACAAATAAAACCGCCAGCCATTTATTATTTATTTATTTATTTTTTAATAACTTATAATGTGTTAAATAGATTTTCTTAAACAGGAATATTTCTGTTAACAAACAACTATCGTTATTTATAACAAAAAAAAATTTTTTAATATACAAGTCAAAGTTAAAAAATTCAATAGTTTTGTACTTTTTAGTACTATTTCATTTAAGAAATGCTGCAGTACCTCCGCTATGCTTACAATACTTTTTTATTATTACATATTTTATGTCTTGGGCTTTTCAACTATTATTGCATTAGCAAACAAAATAAATAAGTGGTGTAATTAGGTCGTAAATCTGATTGAAGGGTGCATATGTATGTATATTTTACAAAGGTACTATTTGATGCAAAACGTACTTTTTAATGCAAAAAAGTACTTTTTCAGTTAAAATTCAGTACCATTTTAAAATTTCAGTTAACATCAGTGGGGGTTCTGTCGGTGAAGGTAATTCTGCAGTGTAAGCGTTTTTAATATTTTTGCTTCACACCTGCATCGTCTCCAATTACAAACAATTTGATGGGAAAATAATTATGCTGAATCAGCGTTTGCATGCTCGCGCATGTTAGTGCAACGTGATCATGCGATCAAAACAATAAACTATTTTTTTTTTCATATGTCAGCAGATCTAATATCACAATGAAAAAGTGGAGTTTTTGAGTTTAATATTTTATAAAAAATATTCTGTTATCGCTTTAACCACAACTTTTTATGTCCTCCTATGCAAGTGTTCAACTTACTTAATCGCAATCTAACCTATTTTTCATACGTCAGCAGATCTAATATCACAATGAAAAATATATCATATATTTTTGTCTACATGCGCCAGACAGTATGTAGCTCGAAATGCGTTTTACATTGAATAAACTGTGTAAATATGTTTTTTAATTTTTAATAAATGCACTTTTATAACAAATAAAAGAACTAATTAAACATTTTTTTTTAATTTCAACATTAATCACACCTGCAACGATTTAATTATTTTATAGCTATGCATGCTCCCAAATTTTAACACACACGCACATCGCCAGTAAAACCCAGAACTTCTATCTAAACAAGAACAATTAAAAACAAAAACAACAACACGTATAACTATATTTCTATTTCTTCAACATTAAATAATATAAAAAAATAAATAAAAAATGAAGTTAACAAAACCACATCTAAAATTTGTAACACTAAAAAATAAAAAAAATAATTTTGTTTACATTAAAAATATGTTACCCCCAAATATGTATGGAAAAATTGCCCCCAAAATCCCATACAAAGAACTAAGAGAATGCTCCCAAATTTGTATGGAAAATGTGGTCGAGAAACCTCATAAACATACTACTGGATATACACATGCTTCTCACAATTAAACTCACACTTCATCTTGTTCTGTTTGAGCTCACGTACATAATAGTTTGTGATGCTAACGCCTACAAAAAGCTTAAAAACACAAAATGAGTGGTTTCAATGAGTTTCTCCTCCATTGCTCTTTTTTACACAATAAAAATACTACTGCACTATACTCATCATCTTATTTTTTTGTGCCAACGTCTGGTTATATGTTTTTTGGTCTGATCAACTGTTGTGTTAATAATTAACAAACAAAAACAATTTTGGAAAAAAGGAAGTAAAATTGTGGTTTTAAAAGGATTTATTTAATGAATTGAGCTCACGTACATAGTAGTCTGTGATGCCAATGCCTACAAAAAGCTTAAAAAACACAAAATGAATTTTTTCAATGAGTTTTTCCTCCATTGCTCTTTTTACATAATAATAAATACTACTACACTAAACAAACATATATAACGATATAATTGAAAATAAAATATAATTTGTCATCCCTAGTACTAACAGCTAAAATTTCTTTACTTTTTCTATGCGTCTATGCATTATATTCATTTTGATATGTATCTTGTCACAAACAACTACATTCATTTCACTTTTTTGACACACGCATGTATCTCAAGAACGCAATAGCGAATTGTGTGGACTTTCGGCTTTAAAGTTTTGTATTCGACTACTTTTAATATTTTTTAAATTAACTACATTTGTTTTTAACATGAAATTTGTCGTTAACTAATTTATGAAATTTTCTAAATGAAATTTCTGCAATTGGAACAAACAAATGACTGGCTAATTTACTGAGTGATGATGCATTGCTTGACGTATTGCAAAACGCAATCTACAAAATATTTTAGCAATTTCATAAATTTCGAGCAAAAAAACATTTAATATTATTTAAAAACCATAAGACAAATAATGGAAATTTTCCAGTGGCTACATATTTGTGCACCAGAGATCAGCAACGAGTATTCAAAACGATGAGTAGATTCAAATCATACTTATAATTTCTGATATTTATACGCATTCATACTTATTTTGATATGGTACTCGTCGTATTCATACTTAACAATACACATGATCTTAATGACTTAGACTTGTCTCTACTTACCATTTCCACGAAGATTGTGCGTATGCTTTGCTTGTTGTCTTTATCTTCCCGTTCTTCTTTGTTTGTATATGCAACAAAAACAAAGGCTGTAAATTTTGATGAATGATTCAAGCCACTCGAATTACTTATAAGTATTATAAGTGTTTTTCTAAATTTATGAATCAGTATAACTAGGCGTATGAATCAAACATATTTCGAATGTTGTGAGTTTGATGTCAACGTTGTACTCATACTCATTGCTACTTATACTTATAAATCAATGTTGTATCGAGTACGAATGAATCAGAGCAGTAGAATTTCAATTCTGTTGATTCACTCATAATCAAAATTGCATGAGTGCTTATGAGTAGCGGGAAAACAATTCATTGCTAATCTCTGTTGTGCACTAAAAATAAAACACATAAAGTTCCTAAAATTTATTAGAATCATAGTTGTCAGATTTATCGTTGTTTTGACGATTTTGTACTCCAAAAAGATCATATTGAAGATTTGACTATTTATGTCCTTATTTTGACAATTTTTAGAAATTAAAAATGCACATCAATTTCTACATTAGTACTTTAAATCTCAAATGAGCCAATTAAAATTATTAACTTTAAAGAATATCAGAAATAAAAATATGAGAAAATAGAAATATGAGCCTATCTATATGTAGCCTTGGGGGAATTTATTCTAAAAAATTGATATTCCACGTTCTGCAAACAATGTGTAGTGAGTGTTGATCCGCGTTAATCTAAATAAAACAAAACTTAGAAATTTCTTAAAAATCTTTTTTAGAAGCAATATTATACATAAAAGGCTTAACATTTAAAGACTTAGCAATTGTAGCAGTTTCGATTTGTAAGTTGTACCAGAATTAATTAAATGTTCATTTTTAATATATTGTTCCCTTTTTACCTTTTTAAACGAATTTAAAATATGAGTTCGTTGATTGCAAACAAAATAAAAATAAACTGGTGTTTAGTTTCAATTAAATTCTTTATTGTCCGCACAATTTTTGTGTGCCGCTATGTCCAACTTGATGTATACAACAATAATTTTCTTGTTGCTTAGTACTCTACAGAAATGGGAACCGAAAAAAGAATCAGCAAAATAGTTCCAGTTCTTTTTGGCTGCTGGACTTTTCACTCCTTTTTATATAAGAGGCTTGCTGTAATCCGTGTGGATTGTTATTTTTCCAAATTACTTAGCACAAAAAAATCCTTTAGTATATTTTGGTGTTTTCCACAAACAATTTATAACATTTTATTTTCTTTGTTACAAATCCAATATGCACTTTCTTTTATTTCATAAAAAATTTTCGCACAATAAATACAAAAATCGCTATTAACTTTCTATTTAAATTAAACAAGTTTAAATTACTACACAAAACTTTACGCAAATTAGTTGCATCCCTTTGGATTTTACAAGAAGAATAATAAAGTATTAAGACAAAACAAAAATTTAATGGCATAAAACAACAGTAATATTAAAATATCAAAAAGTTTAATGCTATACTGCAGCGCCTTCTATTGCCAATTTGCTATTGCCAATTTGCCATCGTTTAAACAATCCTATTTTTGTCGTTTTCACTTCATATTCCGAATCATACACGTTTATATGTAAATATGTATATATATATATATAGCTAATACCCGGTGTGCTTCGCTACTCCCATCGAAATTAATTACATAATAATTAAAAAAAGTATTTATTTGGTAATTAAATTGTGGAATTTTTTAAAGGTTTATTTTAATTTCATTTGATTTCAATATATTTCATTTAAATTCTAAAATAATACATTAATGAACTATTTATTTCTTACTTGCTAAAATTTAAAATGTATTTTTTTATCTTAAATAACTAATTCTTATTCTAATAACTTGGGATATACAATATTTTTTGTTTTTCCTCCAGTGCGTATACATATAAATCTGCGGATTTTCCTACTCGCTTACATGCGACGTAATCAGGCCCCGTGAGAAACATGGATTTTCTAGATTAAGTCCACAAATTTGCAAGGGCTGACCTTGAGCTTTATTAATCGTCATAGCACATGCTAGGAATTTGCAGGCGCTTGAAATCGAATGGCATCTCCGATGTGGTGATGGGAGTACGTGGCAGTAATACATCCGCAGTTCCCTTAAACTTTCCAGTTATAATGGTCGCCTCGATAAGATTGTTCATCATTTTTTTGCTGTTTGTCAGGTGCCATTGCAAAGTCGTGGAGGATCAATATTTCTAAGTAAAATAATATGAACACCGTTTTCAACTGTAAGTCATGTGGTGGAAAGCCTGGTAAATCTAAAGAATTTAAAAATTCGACTGGATAATTGATGATATCCTCAATATTTGAAACTGTGTCAATCGATTTATAAGTTCTTAGATGACCATCGATCTTTTTGAGAATATATATAATTTATTAATTCTTCTTCTGATTGTGTCATTCTGCAAAAGTCTGATGGCAATTTTATATACTTTGTTATAGGATCCATAGGAATTCTTCCAGTACCTAAATAAGTTTAAGCTGCAGCATCACGTTGCAACTGAATATTAGTACTTAATTATAGAGTGTGAACAAGTCGCCATAGGTAGGATGATTTTAGACATACATCCCAAAAATTTGGAATTTAGCTTTTTCATATATACAGATTTTCGTATTTACTTTATATGGGAGGTGCCACACCCACTATTGCTAGCTAGTCCATTTTTGTCCAAAATATGTATATTGAAGCTGTAGTCACACAAAATTTGAGGTATCTAGCTGTTATAGTTTTTCCAATATACCCATTTTGTTATTAGCTTACAATAGTAGGTCATGTAGTATAGGTGGGCATGGCACATCGCCCATTTAAAATTTCAACATAAAAAGGTGTCTATAACTCCTCCAGACATACAGCAAGATACTGTGAAAATTTGAAGAAAATCGGTTCAGCCGTTAAACATACAAGCAAACACATTTTAATTTTTAAATATATTGTTACGCATAGCGAAACGACCTAATATCGTTTAACATTAACGATAAACAAAAGCTACAAATACAGAGACCATGAGGCAATGCGTACACAATACACACGACACACATACACACTAACACATGCATCGAACTTAGTATAAGTAAACTAGCAACAAAAAGAATAAGAGTAAAAGGGATGCACAAGCAAGCAGACGTAATAACAAATAATGCAGTAGCTATAGAATTCTCTAGAAGGCGAGAACGTGAACCTTCTACTTCGAAAATCATCATCAGACTGAAGACGTTCGCATATAAAAGGGCAAGACAACACTGGCAACCAGTTAAGAGTGAATTCAGTTAGCCTTGCATGCAGTTGCGTTTGAAGTCAAAAGTCACGGTGTGAAGACAAGTTGCGTCCATAGTAAAGTTTACCGAAGAGTTGTTAGTGTTTACGCGAGCAGAAGTGCTGTTGCTTATAAAAAGGTTATAAGCAGAGAAAAGTATCGAACGAGCACATACTGTTATAGTTATTGTTGTGTACTTTGTATAAGTTTGAACAGTGAGACACGAAAGTAGTGTGAATAATAAAGAGTTTCATTAAAATAAACACATATTTGTTTTTACTTGATTTGCAATAAACGAACTCATACATAAACGTTTTTAGAAACGTAAAAACGTAACAATATAGATAGATAAGAATACAAAAATGTTTGTTATTACTTCACGTGAGAGGCAGCACCTTACTATAGCTGGAATACAAAATTTTTGACCCTAGTTTTCCAAATATACAGATTAGTTCATATGGAGTTTTCCACGCTCCTAATGCTTGATCGCCCATTTGTAACAAAAATACTGACATTGGACCTTTAGATATTCGTACAAAATTTGAGCAGTCTAACTGTTCTGGTGTTCTAGATATGCAGATTTTATAATTTACTTTATATGGTAGGAGTTACGCCCACTTTTGATAGATCCCCTATTTTTGTCCAAAATATTTATATTTGAACTAAAGTCACTTGCACAAGAATTGGTGACTCTGTTACAGTTTTTCTGATATACAGATTTTCGTGTTCACTTTATATAGGAGGTGCCACACCCACTATTGATAGTTCGCCTATTTTTATTTTGCAACTGTAGTTACGTGTACAAAATTTTAGGTATTGAGCTGTTATAGTTTTTCCAATACACCCATTTTGTTATTAGCGTACAATAATAGGTCATGAGTATATGTGGGCGTGGCACCTCGCTCATTTCAAATTTCAACATAAAAAGTAGCCTATAACTCCTTCCAGGCGTACAAGAAGATTCATTGAAAATTTCAAGAAAATCAGTTCAGTCATCTATAAAGTTCAAACATACAAACAAACACACATTTCTTTTTATATATTTAGATATATATATGTGGTTTGCCAATGCAGTTGAATTCAAAATTTTTATTTTTTATTTAATTTTAAATTTAATATTTGTTTGAAAATTTAATATAATTTGCATCGGTGTTGTGATGGTGAATTAAAACACAGATTCTGATATTGTATTAATGTGGATATTTAATTCAATCAGAGTTCAAAAAGGAAGTAAGAGTTACAAAAGTATAAAAGGTGATGCCAGATTTTCTCACTTCAACACCTCAACTAAAAACTGGCTAAACCTTTGGAAAGGCCCAACATCCTAGCGCATTTTAGATGTTTCTCCTTGGTTACTGGTTTAGTCAGGAAATCAGCAGCCATTTCTTCACACCTTTTATACTGCAATATTAGTTGCCCGCCGATAACTTTTTCTCGAAGAAAATGATGACGAACATCAATGTGTTTAGACCGCCCATGGAAAGCATCATTTTTGGCCAAATTCAAAGCACTTTTGTTGTCGCAGAAGAGAATTACGTTGTTTTATGTATCATTCCACAAATCACTGTGCAGTTGACGTAACCATTCTGCCTCTTGGACGGCTGTGGACATAGCTAAATAGTCGGCTTCGGCGGTTGAGAGGGCCACAGTTGGTTGCCGTTTACTACACCAACTCATTGCGTCTTTTTGTAAAAAACATAGCCTGTGCAAGACCGCCTATCTGTTGCATCACTTGCGTAGTCAGCATCACAAAATCCAAAGATTTTAAAATCCACAGAGTTAAAATATATAATTCCTAAATTAAGTGTGCCTTTGAGATAACGAAAGACTCGTTTTACAGCCATCTAATGTGTGTTGTCGAAATTGTTGTTGAATTTGCTGAGGTAATTAACGGCATAAGCTATATCGGGTCGAGTACCCTGTACCAAAAATAGTAAACTGCCAACTGCTTCTTGGTATGGTATATTTTCAAACCTCTTGGGATCTATTGTACTTAAAGGATTTGTTAACTTTGTGTTGACATCAAAAGGTGTTGATATGGGGTTGCAATCAGACATGTTGAATTTTCTTAGAATTTCTGCAGTATAGGAAAATTGGTCAATAAATATTTCTCCCTTCTGTCTATTTCTTGAAATACGAATGCCAACACAGCTCCTGGCCTCCCCCAAATCCTTCATTAAAAATCGATTTTGTAGTTCATTTTTTACTTTAGTTTTCAATTCATCGTTATTAGAGAAAATTAACAGATCATCCACGTACATTGTGATGAAAAATATTTGGGTATGTGTTACATAGAAGTAGATGCATGGGTCAAGCTTCGAACTTTGTAAATTCATTTCCTTTAAAACACGGTCTAGTTTTCGGTTCCACTCACGACTCGCTTGCTTTAATCCGTAGATCGCTTTATTGAGTTTGCAGACTTTACCCATTGTGTTGATTTCAACTCCTTCTGGGGGTTCCATGAAAATTTCCTCTGACAAATCACCTTGCAAAAAGGCGGTTACAGAGTCCATTTGTTCGATGCCAAATTCAAATGGGCAGCAACAGACAACAAATATCTTATTGAAGTGTAACGAACGGTCGGAGAGTAGGTTTCTTGGTAATCAATACCTGGCTTCTGAGAACAACCTTTTATAACCAGTCGCGCTTTGTGTCTTACCGTTTCACCATTTACGGACACGCTCGGAACGACGAACTTCAATATTTTCTGTGGGTTGTGAATCATTTTCTTCAAGGGTATCATCGGGTACATAATCAGGAGATGTATCATCATCTGGGTGACGTCTTTAAAACTAGCCTTCACTAAATCGAAAGTTAATAATTGCTCGTTACTTTGATTTTTGAGTTTGTGGAGAAAATCATTTTCAAAAAATGATACATCATGGCTTTTAACAACTCGCCAACCATTAGGATCCAATAGCCGATAACCCTTTGTATCTTCACAATAGCCAACAAACATTAACTCTTGCGACTTAGAGTCCCACTTTTTACGTTTCTCATCAGGTATGTGGGCAATAGCACGACAACCAAATACACGTAGGTGATTTAAATCGGGTTTCACACCCGACCAAACTACTTCGGGGATGTTTTTATTTATAGCAGAACAAACGGACCTATTGATGACATATGCGGCATTAGTAACGGCTTCAGCCCAAAATTTCTTTTGCAAGTCAGCGTTTATTAACATGCATCGAGCACGCTCTACTATAGTGCGATTCATTCGCTCGGCAACGCCATTCTGTTGCGGGCAGTACGGCACAGTCTTTTGATGTTGAATTCCATTTGCCGTAAGTATTTGTGTGAGCCTTTTGTTACAATACTCAGTGCCGTTATTTGTACGCAGGCATTTTATTTTCCGACCAGTTTCGTTCTCCACTCTGGCCTTAAATTGTTCGAAAAATGCTGGTACGTCCGATTTGTTCTGTAAAATATAAATATAAACTTTACGCGAAAACTCATCAACAAAAGAAAGAAAATACTTAGCTTCTCCTATTGAAGTTTCTTCCATATGGCCGCAAATGTTCGAATGAATGAGTTGTAGCAAATCCTGAGATCGAGTTTCTGAAGCACGATATGGTTTTTTCGCCATTTTACCTTTTAGACATGTTATGCAATTATCATCATGTTTTTGTTGATATTGCATTCCATTTACTAAATCTCTTGTTCTCGCCAAATCGGTGTAGTTGAGATGTCCCATACGTGCACGCCACAACTGAATGTCATCCTGCGTTACCATCTTACACATTTCTTTTACGCTGTTTAATCTAAACATGTTCTCTTGAAGATATACTGTTGCTACAATTCGCCCATATTCTATAATTGTGCATTTTTCGCCAACACATTTGACAGTCAAACCTCTTTTCATCATTTGACTTACTGACAAAAGATTTACTGTCAGGTCTGGAATGTATAACATATCATGGATTGTGATGTTCACCTTATCACCGTTTTTATCAACAATAACCATTGAAATATTGCCAACTCCTTCAACATTGAGCTTTTGTTTATTTGCGACAAAAATTTCCTTCGCCTGTGATTCACTTATGTTGTTAAACCAATCGTTACGCATTGACATGTGCAAACTGGCACCAGAGTCAACAAACCAATCTGTTCTATTAATAGAACCTGCAGCAAATACTGTACAGAAGCCAACTTCTCCGTTTTGACTCTTTTTCTTGACATTCATCGTGCAGTCAGCTGCTTTGTGTCCATATTGATTACAGTTAAAACAACGAACACCTTTCTTAATCCCAAACTTATTTTTTGCCTTAGAAAACAAAGCTCCGCCTGTCGTCAATTTCTTTACATCTTGTAACAATTTGGTTTTAATTGGATTACATGTTATTTTTACGCCAGAACTTTCAATGCCCATGATCATGGGGCATATTCTTCAGGAAGACCTGCCAACAGCAACGTTCCAATCCATTCATCGCTGACCGGCATGTCAACCTCTTTTAACTTGTGAGCCGTTGATACAATACTACTTACATAATCTTCTATGCTATCAGAAGTAGAAAAACTCGTTATCAACTGGCGCAACAAACCAACTCTCCTTGTGAGCCCCGAGTCCTGAAAAGCTGCTTTTAGTTTACTCCGAACCTCGTGGGAAGTATTTGTCTCTTCTATATGGACATAATTTATTTTGTCGATCAGCAAAATAATCTTTGTCTTGGCTTTGGTGTCGAGCTTCACGTTAATTCCTGTCGCTGGATATGTTCCTTCCACTGTATCCCACAAATCTTCATGCTGTAATAAACTCTTAACAGCAAACGACCATGTGGAATAATTTTCACGACCAATTAATTTCTCGATATTAAAATTTGCTAATGACATTTTGTTTAAACCGTGTCTGGGCCCATAACCTGTTGTGATGGTGAATTAAAACACAGATTTTGATATTGTATTAATGTGGATATTTAATTCAATAAGAGTTCAAAAAGGAAGTAAGAGTTAAAAAAGTATAAAGGTGATGCCAGATTTTCTCACTCCAACAATCGGCAAACCTTATATATATATTGTTACGTTATTACCTTTTAAAAAACGTTCAAAATATGAATTCGTAGATTGCAAATAAAATAAAAATAAATATGTGTTAAATTTTGAATCAATTCTTTATTATCTGCACAACTTTTGTGCCACTGTTCGAATTTATTCCATGTATACAATGATAACTTCACAATATGTGTTTGTTCGTGATATTTCTCTGCTTACAACCTTTTTGTAAGCAACAACACTTGGTAGTTATTCTTCTTTGCTCATAACCTTTATGTACAACACTAACATCTGTTTTCTTCCAACGCAACTTGTCTGCACTAGAGTTGTGTAGTTCACGAACGAACTAGTTCAATTGAACTATTCAATAGAGTTGTGTAGTTCACGAACGAACTAAAGTTGTATAGTTCACGAACGAACTAGTTCAATTGAACTATTAATACAACTGAACTAAGAGAACCAGCTGAAAAATGTATTCTTTTAGCTCCGTAGTTCATGACTCTCTTGCTCTCGTTTCTTATTCGTTCATTTCGTTCATATTCGTTCTTTTCTGTTGTTTATTGTTTTCATGACATTCCTGTTATATGGTAGTGCCATCATCGGCGGTGTTGCCATGTATTAATAAAAAAACTTATGAAGACATTTTCCTTAAAAAGCGTGAAATTTTCAAAAAATACAAAAAGTAGCAAATAAAAATAATATATTTTTTCAATTTAATTAAAAGGATGGTGTTACGCCATAACTCACCAACCTTGATTTCACAACACTAATAATATTAATTAATATTTATCTAACCTAATAATAATATAAAATAACATGAATTAATAAATTTCATATTAACAAGTAGCGCCCTAATATTAAGTAAAAGTAACGTTAAGGTTCATGACCACATGAATTACAAGGTCGCTAAACATAAGTAAACAAAATAAGTAAACTTGCTGAATAGAATAATACAGTTAGGATTAAGTAAATAGAATAAGTTAGAGTTAAGTAAATATTAAAATAATAAAGCAGTTGAATTATAACATCATAACCGATCGGTTCTTTACTCTTTCAGTTTGGTCTTCGCGATAACTTTTGTTAATGTCCAATAACATAATTAAATTATAAATTGTTTAATTTAATTAGTTCCTTAAAAAACATTAAGGAAAAACATTTTGGCGCCCGAGCAGGGACTTTAAAAGTGATCGTAAAAAAAAAAAAGACCAAACTCGCGATACCTTTTCTAAATTGTTTAAAAGTGTTTACGCGAGTGCAATAAATTTTATAAATTATTTAAAATTTAAAAGAGCGGTAAAAAAAATCTTATAAATTAATTAAGATTTAAAAAATACGCCACATAAAAGTAAATTTCTAAAATTTAAAATTAAAATTATGAAATAAACATAACTTAAAAATAAATAAATGAAACAAAAAATAAAACAGTGAAGTACAAATCAAAATAACAATAAAAAAAAAACAGTGAAGTGAATAAATAATAATAAATATATAACTAAAGTGTAGCAAAGAAATACGTACATACATATACAGTGAAACATTAAAAAAAAAAAAAAAAAATACAAAATACAAAATAGAAAATACACAATAAAAAACCATAGTGAACAATACACAAATACAACATAAAATATAAAAATAGAACAAACATACAGAATATAATAAAATATATAAAATATAAAAATAAAATAACAAAATATTTGTTATATTTAGTGTTTTAAAAAAAAATAATAATAATATAAAATCTAAAAAAATATATATATAGTGTGTGGTGAAACGAAATAAAACAAAATAAAAAAGTATATATATATAAAAAACAAAATAATAATAATCAAAACAAACAAGACGAAACATATCATATATTTTAATATACATAAAACAAACATAACAATACATACAGTGATCGGTACTGTGAAAACATACATAAAAAGAAATTAAAAAAAAAAAAAAATAAAAAACAAAAAAGTGAAAAAAAAATCACAACAGTGGGCAAATAAATATAAACACAAAAGTGCCACAAACATCACAACATCAGAATACACCAACAAATCATCACGCTACACAAACAAAACATCACATCGTTGGACGACTCCAAATCCTACAACTCCAGGAAAGGAATTTTGCACAGATGCCGCGTTGTTCCTGCATCCTGTGCCGGTCGGACAAAAATAAGGGGAGTACTTCCGACTCTCTCGAGGTAAAAAGTGTGAACTATATGTGTGTTTCTATTTCCTTAAATTTGTAAATTAATCAAATTTAAGAGATTTCTTGTAAATTAAACAAGAAGTTGATAACCGCTTTACAGCAGAACACAAGAATATATTTCACATTTTTAAATTTTGACATTATACATATTTCCTTCTTATTTTATATTTATAATATACGTAAATATTATTATTTATAAATTGTTAGTAGAAAACCCACCCTTATTTAGTGATATAAGTTCGCGAGTGCTTAATTTGTTTGATAATTACACTAATAATTTCCTTGTGTTATTTGTGAGAGAACATTCAGCACCTCCGTTGTGTTGTTTTTGTTCATTTTTTCTTTTCTTTTATTTTCGTAATTTCGTTTTGATCGGTGTTCCGTTTCACACGTTTATATACTGCTTGTATATTCCTTATTTATTACAGCTGTGTACAGTGGTCACACTAGAACAAAAATCAAAACAAATAATTTCAATAAAAATTGTTCACACAAAATTCGGTCATCGAATTAGTTTTTCTTCGCAGTGTGTTCATATTGAAATTTGATTTTTGTTTATTGTTTACAAATCGATTAATAAACGATTTTACTCGGTAAATTAAGATATTTTTTACCGAAGGCTGTGTGTAGAGATTTTCATGTCTATTTTTTGAGATCAAGTAACTTATTCTTGACTCAATTACATCCATTCGTGAATTGGAATCGGAACTTTCGAGTATTGCGTACCGGGATACTTCGATTACATTCTTTAATTCAGAACGCGTTACTATTAATAAGTTCAGATATACTTCGATCAATAATTTACTTTGGTCAAGTTTGGAAATTTTGAATTTTGTTTGACGAACTTTTTAAATAGTTGAATTCACAATGACTACTAGAGGCTCTAAACGCCAAGATTCTCCTTCCAGAGTGGAAAATTTGGAGAAATTACTCGCGAAGAAAGCGAAGGTCATTGCAAATATCGACAGAATTCGACAGTCCGTTGTAGATAGAACTATTTCGTTCAATCCTATGGAACTTGAATGTCGATTGGATATCTTAAGATCATATATTGACCAAGCAATGAAGCTCCAGTCGGATGTGGATAATTTGGATCCCGATAACGACGATAGAGCCGAGCTTGAGAATCTGTGTGTAACCACAAAAAGTTTGTTCATGAGCTTGTTGGCCAAAAATAGGCAATCGAATGCGCCTGAAACTTCGTTCAGCGTACAAGCTCATCATTCTAGATTACCAAATATGAAGCTCCCTAAATTCAGTGGAAAATATTTCATGAGCCTATTTGAGAACTTGGTTCACAATGATCCAACTTTAACGGATATCGAGAAATTCAACCATTTGATCTCATGCTTGTCCGAATCGGCCTTGGGTACCGTAAAGGCCTTTCAGATTTCCGAGGAGAATTACCCCAAAGCAATAGCTAGCTTGAAGAAAGTATACGATAATAAATGCTTAATATTTTTTGACAATATCGCAAAACTTTTTGATTTGCCGGAAATTACCAAGCCTTCAGCTATTGCTTTGAGAAGCATGATTGACACTGTTTCTGCCATCTACGATTCATTGTTATCAATTGGTGATGACAAGAAGATAACGAATGCCATCTTAATACATTTAGTGATGTCCAAAGTGGATCCAATCACCAAATCAAAATGGGAAGAACAGCTTGACTTCGAGAAGCTCCCATTGTGGTCAGATTGTGAAGCCGCCTTGAATAGACGTTACCAGCACATTTCTGCTGACGAGTCCTCGAGTTCAAGGTCGAGGGTTAACAAACCTACAAATGAACGTTTTAATTTTAGAACAAATAAAACATCGCTAAATTGTACAAAGTTGAAACAATCTGTTGACAAATGCCTATTTTGCAAATCAACGCAACACATGATTGGCAATTGCCCTTCTTTTACTGCTGAGCCGATAACCAAAAGATTCGATTTCGTGAAATCCGTGCCAGCTTGCATAAACTGTTTGAAAAAAGGACACACAGTTGCCAGGTGTCCTTCGTCTAAATGTCGGATATGTAATGGTTCGCACAACACATTACTTCACCGATACAATGCTAGTTCGAACAATACATCAGTAAACTACTCTGAACAGCCTTCAACTTCTCACGCTTCTGTGAACTATTCGGCGTCAGATGAACGCATAATTCTAGCAACAGCTGTGGTAAGAGTGAGAAGTAGTTCTGGCAAACTAATACCAGCCAGAGCTCTTTTAGATTCCGGTTCTCAACCTAATTTGATAACCGAGGAACTAGCCCAATTACTACGATTGAAAAAAGAAGGAGGCAGATTGAATTTGAATGGCATTGGAGAAACAAATTCGTTGTCTAAATCTCGCGTCAATTTAACGGTTACTTCGAGTGTCAACTCTACCCAATTTACCTCAAAGTTTTGGGTAATAAAATCGATTACAAATCTGCAACCTGATCATAGGGTAAACGTAGCTAATTTGAATATCCCGTCAAACGTGGAATTAGCTGATCCTTGCTTCTATAAGCCACAAAAAATTGATTTGTTAATTGGCGCAGGTCCTTTCTTCGAATTATTGTGTGCTGGCCAAATCAAATTAGGCCCGAATCTTCCAGTTCTTCAAAAAACTTCTCTTGGTTGGATTGTTACTGGAAGATACAATTATTCAAAGGACTTTTGTAACACTAAAGTATTTCATATAAATACTTCGATCGAAGACGAGGAGCATAAAGAATGCGAGAACGAGTCCAAGACTATAGTACAACGTCTTGCGCCGGGAAGATTTGGGGTTTCTTTACCTTTTAAGTCTTCTCCTAAATTATTAGGGTCTTCATTTATAACTACCAAGGGACAATTTATCTCTTTGGGTATCCAGAAATCTAGTTTTTCTGAGGAGATTTCTAAATTACAGAAATCTCTGATCTTACCGTCGGACGTACTTACGTCATTTATTCATACATTCACTGAAAAGGAGAGAATATTTTCACTTTTAAGGGTAGGTGGGAGGTTGTTTAGTGCAAATTTGCCGAACGATACAAAATTCCCACTTTTATTACCGAAGCAAAATGCCTTCGTGTGTTTCAAATCCAAGGCGGCACATTTAGCGTTAGTGTCTGATTTATCCACTAAATCCTCTCTTTTATCTTTCAAAAGGTTCGCTGCCAGAAGAGGACTTCCGCAAGAGGTGCTATGCGACAACGCGACGAACTTCGTAGGAGCCGACAGGAGTCGACCAGCCCTCGAATCTTACGCAGCGTCGTCCGGGGTGAAGTTCACCTTCATACCACCTCGGGCGCCGCACTTCGGAGGACTGTGGGAAGCAGCCGTCAAGCAGGCGAAGTTCCTGTTTCTGCGCGCAGTAGGCAACGCATCGCTGATGCAAGAGGAAATCGAGACGATGCTCGCAGAAACAGAGGCGGTGCTCAACAGTCGGCCGATTGCACCGCTGTCTCCAGACCCCAACGACGGAGAGGCGCTCACTCCAGCTCATCTGCTGATAGGAGAGGGTCTGCGTTCGCTGCCGCAAGAATCCGTAGGCGACGGGAGAATGAAAGAGCCCAAATTATGGAAGCGCTGGCGACTACTTTGCGGACTCAAGCAGACGTTCTGGCAGGCTTGGTCTCGAGACTACATCCTGGGTCTACAAGCCAAAACCAAGTGGTCCAACGAATCGCCCAACCTGAAACTAGGTCAAGTCGTGATCATCCACGAGGACAATTGCCCGCCTCAACATTGGCTGACCGGGAGAGTCGTCAAAGTAATAGAAGGAGAAGACGGCAAGGTCAGAGTGGCGGAGGTCGCCACGCGCAACGGCGTTTATAAGCGCCCAATTCATAAACTGGCTCCACTCCCAAATGATTGAAGAAGCTTCAATGGGGCCGGAATGTTACGCCATAACTCACCAACCTTGATTTCACAACACTAATAATATTAATTAATATTTATCTAACCTAATAATAATATAAAATAACATGAATTAATAAATTTCATATTAACAAGTAGCGCCCTAATATTAAGTAAAAGTAACGTTAAGGTTCATGACCACATGAATTACAAGGTCGCTAAACATAAGTAAACAAAATAAGTAAACTTGCTGAATAGAATAATACAGTTAGGATTAAGTAAATAGAATAAGTTAGAGTTAAGTAAATATTAAAATAATAAAGCAGTTGAATTATAACATCATAACAGATCGGTTCTTTACTCTTTCAGTTTGGTCTTCGCGATAACTTTTGTTAATGTCCAATAACATAATTAAATTATAAATTGTTTAATTTAATTAGTTCCTTAAAAAACATTAAGGAAAAACAGATGGTTTAGACAAGAAATATCCAAAGAAATTCTTATTAAGTATTAAAAAAAGAAATACATGCTTTTATAAATACTTATGTAAGTTTTGATGATGTATAAAAATTATTTTTTTTTTTTTTGAATTTCTCGAATATAATTCAAATTTTATACATTGGAATAGCGCATTACTGCTAAAAAAAAAGATTTTAAAATATATTTTATAATCAAATTTCGATAATGAGTGTGATTCACACAAGATAATCTGGTCTGTTACTCTAGGAATGTTTTTATAAATAATAATAAATTGTAAACTTTTTGTCAGCTAAAAAACTATAAAATTGAAAAAATTTTACTAATGGCAACGATTATCAGTTTCGATATACACGCAGTGCTGCCAATATTTAAATCATGTAAAAACAATTTGTTTAATTTTGCTTACATATTCTAACGGTAAAAATTGGTTTGGTTATTTTTAAAGTTTATAGTGATCTTGGTGTGTAAAAAATATAAGTGATCCTAGTGTGTCTTTGTTTTAAAAAATGGCTGAGAAAAGAAAATTCAGCGCAATATGGACTCATTTCACCGCGGAAGAAGACAAAAGAGCAATGTGTAAATATTGCAAAATAAGTCTAAGCATTGCTGGGGGTTCTCATGGAAATCTTTCTCGACATATGAGAACAAAACATCCACTAACACCATTAAATAAAGAAAGAAAGACACCAATTCCATCAGAGGTACTTGAAGTAGAAATGCCTGATGTACAACCTTCCACCAGCTTCCAATCAAGTCAAAGTGCAACGCTCCCTCAGCAACCCCAACAAAACATAACACAATATTTCCATAGGCCTCTACCCGTTCGTAAAGTTGAGCTAATCGATAGACAAGTATTAAAAATGATAGCCAAAGGACACCATGCTCTACGAATTGTAGAAGAACCGGAATTTAAACGGCTAATAGAGCTTGTCTCTCATTGTCCGGGATACACGCTTCCTACAAGGAAAACCATGTCGAATAATATTATGGAAGCCGTATATGGGGATATATTAAACCAAGTAAAATCCCAACTATTAGCTGCTACAGCAGTCTGTTTAACTAGTGATGGATGGACTTCAAAAACAAATGATAGTTACTTGGCTATAACTGCTCATTATATTAGTGAAGATGTACAACTAAAGTCAAATTTAATTGCATGCGACAAATATGATGACAGACATACCGCAGAAAATTTAAAAAATTTTATTCAAAAGCAGGTGCAGGAGTTTGGCATTCAAAATAAAATTACGGCCATTGTGAGCGATAATGCGGCAAATATTTGTGCAGCGATACGTATCGGAAATTGGAGGGGAATTAGCTGATTTGCCCATTCATTAAATCTGATTGTACAATTAGCACTTGTGGAGGTGAGTGATACTGTGTCGAAAGTAAAAAAAATTGTCGAATTTTTCAATAAAAGCACTCAAGGTTTGAAAAATAAGAGAATCACAAAGGCAAATGAAACTCCCAGAGCTAAAATTAAAACAGGATGTTCCAACACGATGGAACTCTACGTACGACATGCTTAACAGGATTGTTGCCGTAAAAGATGCTGTCATTTCAACCTTATCACTCACAAAACCAGATTTAGCTTTGGCACTTGAAGATTGGCAGGTTTTAGAGGAACTAATACCAGTTCTCAAGCCATTTTATGAGGTTACAAAAGATATTTCCGCTGAAAAAAATGTAACCCTATCAAAAGTGTTAGTTCTATGTAATTTGTTGGAGAGTGTAATTTCTGATTTTAACCCAACTAAAAGCCAAATAAAAGAACTAATTTCAGTGATGAAAAGAGAACTTACTAATCGTTTTGGTGAACTAGAAAGAAGTAATTTATACGCAGAGAGCACAATACTGGATCCAAGATTTAAAAAATTAGGTTTTAAAAATGACAGCTCGTATGAAAACGCCGTGAAATTATTGCGCAACAGAATCGGCCAAATTAGACTACCAAATAGCTCTGAATTACCTGATACGGAAGGAAATATTGCTGAAGTTCCACAAAGAAATATTTGGAAAAAATTCGACATGAACTTTAGCCAAATTACGAAATCCGATAATAACCTTGCTGCTGGAATCAGAGAATTTGATAAATACTTGAACGAGGAGTACCTGGAAAGGAAAAAGGATCCTCTTGCGTGGTGGAGTGAACGCAGGCATTTGTATCCAAGGGTGTACAACTATGCTTTAAAACGCCTTTGCATAGTAGCCACATCAGTACCATGTGAGCGTATTTATAATAATAAACGAAAGAAGGACCCTCATCAAACCAAATAAAGTATCCACCCTTGTGTTTTTACACAATAACATGTGAACCTCTCGATTTTCTTTGTTTATAACTTTTATTTTCTATTAACTTTATAACAATATAAATATAATGTATATATATCCATTATATACATCATATTTACATTTCATATATGTATATATTTACATCTTGATTGAATTCTTTTTTATTTTCTATTATTATTTTTTTTATTTTTTATTAATTTTATAACAATATAAATATAATGTATATATATCCATTATATACATCATATTTACATTTCATATATGTATATATTTACATCTTGATTGAATTCTTTTAGTTTTATTTATATATCCTCATTTTTAATCAAATTATTATTAATTATTAAAAACGATAGACTGAATTCCTATTAATTGCTTTTTTGTATATAATTTATTTTTGTTTTTTGATGATTTCCAAAAGCTGAATTTTTTTATTTTTTCTAATATCTTTGTAAATATGTGTATATAATTAAATATTTTTGTTTTGTTAGTATTAGTTAGTTAAGTAATTTTAGTTAAAAAGTGCTTCAAGCATATAATGAATTAATAAAAATGAAAAAAAACGCTTTATTTAAATTGAAAAAAAACTTTATGAATATGTTTTTATTTTATTGATATAATTTTTGTATTGTTTACATCAGTTCAAATACAACTGAAATTAAAAAAGAACTACTGAACTATTGAACTAAAAGAACGACCTAGTTCACTACAGAGAGCTGAACTAGAAAGAGCGAACACTCAAAAGAGCTAACGAACCCAACTCTAGTCTGCACACAAGTCTGACCAAATTATAGCTCGATAGATTTAATTCTCACTCAGTGTTGCCAATTTTTTTTTTCAAAATTTCCCGTTAAATTGGGCTTTAAAAATCGCCAGAATCGCTAAATTAAATTTTTAAACCGTCAGAAACCCGTCAAACATATAGTTTGAAAATTTTAATCTAACTTTAAATAAAATAAATTTTAAAAAATTACACATATTTTTTATTGAATTGTTTCTTCAATTACATTGAATGATTTACAAACAAAATTAGGTATTTTCAAAAATATAGTGCCAGTCTTCAGGATTGTCGTTTTGAAACTTTTGTGGATACTGAAGTGCCATAACTTTTTAAAATGAAAATTAAATTTAAATGTACATTTTAAAATTATATACATATAATTTATGCTGTAACAATTTCATCTTTTCTTGTCATATACGCTTAATTCTGTTTTTACACGGTAGATACGTTCCAGAAAAAACCGTTTAAAAAAAGACATGAAGTACATAGAAAAGAAGGGGATTGGTTCCATATCCTTCAAAAAATGTAAAAACTATATAATTTGCAGGAAAAAACTGATACGAGAGTCTTTGTACAAAACTAAACAAAGTTTTTATAAGCATTAATGCATATTTTATTTCATAAAATTAAAAGCAATTCAAATCTTATAAAAAAAGTAACATGAATTTAAAATTATTTTAGTTCAGGAAGTCGAAAAAATAATTTAAGTTGATAAGCAAATGGTACATTCACCAATCCTTAAAGGTAATTTAAACAAACTAAAAATCATCAAAAGTTCATAAATAAAAAATTAAAGGCAGTCAATGTGATGATGAAAATAACAGAATTCTATTTGCTATCATCATCGAATTTCATACGTAATTGCTTACGTAAAACACTAAAAAACGCTAAAGCGCCGTAAAAAACTCCAGATTTCACGCTAAAAAGCACTTTTTCCCGTAATTGGCATTGCGTCAAATCTGTCGTTTTTGCAATGCCAATTACGGGAAAAAACGCTTTTTAGCGGTTAGTGTGAAATATAGAGTTTTTACAGCGCTTTAGCGTTTTTTTCCAAGGTTGAATTCTATGATATAAGTAAGAAAAGATGCAATTCGAGAGTCGAATAACGGTTAGTAGAAAAAGTGTAAAGCAAAAATCGGAAACGTTAAGTTGAAATATATTTCAAATGAATTTAAAGCTTAAATGTTGTGTTTAAAACAAGAAGGCAGAAAAAGAAAAAATATTAAAAAAGTAAGTACACCTAATTCTGTTATCGCACGGTCTAGAAAATAAAATTAATTCTGCTTTTAACCGATGATATTTGGTGTAGCACTTGTGTTGTGTGCGTTAATTTTATACATGAGTGCCGGTCCTACAGTTTAAATTCGACTCCGAACGACAGTTTTTAAGAAGCTTTTCATGGCAATTTTATTTACTCTCAGAGTTTTTGTCAGAAATCTGCTGAGTGGAAGTCGCCGAAGAAATATTTTCGTTGTGCTGTCTGACCTGGAGTATGAACTCGGACTTTTAGTCTAATAAGGCACACACTACCTACTAGACTACGGCGACTTCAAACTGAATCGCAACGGCTAATAACCGATTCGGAAATCTGAAAATGCTAATCTTGTTTGAGTTGATAGCTATTCTGAACCAACTTTACGTAAGCGATTACGTATATAATCCGTTGGTGATTGCAAATAGAATTCTGTTATTTTCATCATCACGCTGATTGCTTTTAATTTTTTACTTTTCAACTTTTGATGATTTTTAGTTTGTTTAAATTACCTTTAAGGATTGTGGTCGCCGTGGTCTAGTGGGTAGTGTGTTGGCTTATTAGACAAAAGGCCCGGGTTCGAATCCCAGGTCAGACATCAAAACGAAAATATATTTCTTCGGCGACTTCCTCTCAGCAGATTTCTGGCAAAGACTCTGAGAGTAAAAATTGCCATGAAAATAATAATAAAAGTTATTTAGACGAGAGTGACGAATTACCCAGAAAATATTTCGATCTCTCCAACTAAGTGCCTAAACTATGAGCAATAACAAATAACGTTGACATCTGCCATTTTTCTTGATTGTCATATAAAAACATGTTATTTACATAAAGTGAAAATGTTATTGACTGCATGGCATAATTTTTTTTTAATTTATAGGTGCGTAGTTAAGCATGACATAAAAATCAAAAGAAATTTCAATATATAAAATTTATATAGTTTTTTTAATTGCTTTTATTAATTTCCTATGGAGTTTTGAGGGTTAATTTTTATGACATGCCGAGTGCACTTTAACAAAAACAAAATGCCTGTTGTTTTAGCAACAGGTATACAGACTGAAAACTGGCGGATAAAGTGTAAGAATTAAATGTAAACAAACATTTATTTTGAGATTAAAAAGGGCAAATTTGGAATTTTTTTTATTTTCGTCAATGAAAATGTTAAAAATATGTAAATATTTAATTATTAATCAATTTGTATGTCGTTTTTAGTCACAATGGATATAGTTTCTTGTGCAAAAGGAAAGTAAGAAGCTAAATATATCAAGATGAAATAAGACATATTGCTTATAAAAATTTTTTCTTGTAGAACTTTATGTATATTACCATTATTTATTAATTTCTTGAATGAAAAAGTTAAAATTCCGTAATTTTTTTATTACTAATCGAACTCTTATCAATTTCTCTTCACAATGAAAAAAGTTTCGTGTGTAAAAGATAAGTAAAAAGAAAAACGTAACAAAATATATACTCATAACTCTTTGTTTCAGGAGTTTGTGAATATACCTCTCAATTGGTGAAATACTACGTTAGTGACAATTGATGAAAGGTGTCACCAAATACATTAGTTCCGTATTACGTTTCAACAGTTCATTTTCTTTCAAAACTATTCTACTATTCTACAAAAATATCATCAATTTCTACCAATATAGAAAATAAAAACCCACCCTAAAAATTTACAAACATAAATAAACAAAACATAAATAATCAGACAAGGACAGAAATACTTTTTGGTAATATTTGCTGTCCCTTTCACAAAAATTATGTAAACGTCAAACTTTCGTTTTTATTCTGTGCTCGAAGGAGGATGACGGGCTTCGGGAACAATCCAAAAATGTTGTTTCTTGTTTACATTCATCCAGGCAGATTAGTTGTTGTTTGTTTATTAGTCTATCCGCTATTTTATACTGCACTGCTTGTTTATTTCTTTGTTCGCTTCATTTTGTTGTTGGTTATTTACATATTTTATCCCTTATTCTTGTTTATTCATCGATCTTGTAAACAAGCGCTTTATTTTTGTTGCTATTTTTTTTTTTACTTATTCATTGATCATGCGAACAGTGCGCTGTTTTGTTCTTGGAGCTTTTGTTTATTATTTTAACAACACCATTTCCACTTTCGTAACAACACACAATTAAGTCACTTAAGCAAATTTTTCATTTTTATAAAAATTAAGAAGAATGGAAACATATAAGTCTGGCAACTCTGTTTAGATTGTGTGTATTTTTGGAACTGCTTTTCTCAAAATTTTATTTTTTTGATTTTTAAATGTTTAGCTTAGAATTCTTAACATAACTGTTTTCAGTATATTGTTTTTTATTTTGTTACTGTTTTGCTTGTAATTCTTGCTCATTTATTATTATTTTTGTTTTTACGTTTTAGGTATATCTTTAGTCTTTTTATCTTTTATCTCTATATATATAAAAATGACGAGTATCTTCGTGATAGCTAAACTCAAAAACTACTGGACCGATTTTGACCAAACTTAATATACATGTTCTATGGGACGTGAGGAGTGATTCTGTGTAATTTGAAGTTCGTCTGACAGATGGCGCAATTAATAATTTTTTTTAGTGTTTTTTCACTGTAACTCAAGGACTACTGCACCGATTTCTATCAAAATTTATATGCATGCTCTATGGGCATGAGGAGTGTTTCTGTGTAGTTTGAAGTTCGTCCGACTGATGGCGTAATATTTAGTTTTTTGTATTTTTACACCGTAACTCAAGAACTACTGCACTATGCTGAGTATCGTTGAAGGCTTTGGTCGTTAATCAGCGTACAGTAGCGTTATTTAGCCCGATACCACACTGATTTTGATTTTCTTCGAGAGGCAGTTCAAAATAAAAGACAAATTTGGAGCCAGCAACGCGGATCGGGCCAAGCTATCAAAAATAAATATCAATATCAATCAGCCATGACTTTGCATGGAAACCAGACTTAAGTGAAAATAAAATTCGAAGGCAAAACAACGTTTGCCCTGGTCTGCTAGTATATAAATAATTTACACTGTTTGTTTATTTATTTAATATATTAAAATCAGTAATTGTATGGCATCAAAATGCATTGTAAGGAAAGAGGGTGAACGCCAGATTTCTTGCTGGTTATGTGATAATTTGTTTCACATTAAGTGTTGGATTGCTTCCTCGCACCACGGACCAATTAGTGAATAGTTCCTTGGGTCAACGTTGGTGTTGTCCTAAATGTAATCTGGTGGACATCGAATTTTATAAATCCTTTGTCGAGACCAGCCGTGAGTTTACTGAGATGCACACAGAATTTGCATCTCTTTTTGCTAGATTTCGTCGTTTTGGGGAATTATTTTCAAAGTATGGCCTTTTAAATGAATTGCGCGAATGGGAGAAGTTCTAGGCCCTCTTTCTCCTGGGGCTCTTGGGCATGTGGTGCAAGTTTCTGTGCCAGGGGAAACTGCGATAATCAATACATTGTCCACTGTTACTCCTCTTTTAATAGCCTTTATCATCTAATTGATCTATACGAAAGTAATTATTCTTTAAACAGAAAAATTATATTGTATCTGAATATTAGTTAAATTGGATATTAATTATATATATTGTTTGTAAGTTTAAATTTGGTCTGTAAGGAACACTATCCATAGACATAAATAAATAAATAGGAAAAAAAAATACAGAATCAAAAATTGAAAAAACTAAAAGACAAAAATTCAGATTTGGATATAGAAAACATGTGTTTGTGTTTGAGTATTTTTTTATTATTTTTATTATTGTTTTTTAAACAAATTTAATATTAATTCCAAATTTTAAAATCTTTGTTTTCACTCCTTTTATCATTTTCAATATAGGGTCTTTTGTTTTTCTTTAGCTGTTAACCAGTGTTATCACTACAGTGTTTTTTGAATTCACTTCAACGATTTTATATTTATTTTAAGATTCATATTTATTATAGTTTTGTTCCTGTAACCCAAATAATTTTACTTACACACAATTTAGTTTGTTTTTGTTGGTTCAGGAAAACACAAAATTGAGTGCTTTTGATTGTATTTTCCATATAAATAGACGCAAGTGAAATCTTTTATCCTAAAGAAACAGGTCATATATTTCGAAACCGAATTTGTACGAAAGTTAAAATGTTTTTATCTTCTCCAGTAAAAGTAAAATACTAATTGAAATGCTTTTCGAATGCTTTAATTAGTTAAATATCGATAACTAAGTATATTTTTCTAATTTAAAATAAAAATAAACATTATTTGCATAATGTTATAGTAAAATAGTGTTTATTTTTATTTTAAATTATAAGTTAAAGAAAATTTTACATACAGACAAACATAACATACGTCTAGTTGATTTTAACTAGATTTCCCATACAAAACAAAATCTACTTATTTAGTAGATTTCGGCAAAATCTACTCAAAATCTAGTAAAAATTGGAATGTAACTATGTGTTTTGCCAAATAGTACTTAAAAATACAAGGCTGCGCAGGAAAAAATGACATTTCAATTCAAAATAAAAACAAACAAAATGAAAACAAATTAACCCTTGTCATGTATTAATGGGTCAAAATTGTCCGAACAGTTTTTATTCTTTAAATACTCAACTTTTGTACAATAATAATTTTAGTGAATGCTATTACATTTTGTAACATAATCTTTGTAGCGATTTTCACAAAGCGTATGTAAAATACTTACTCAAATGGTACTTTTGGGTTTAAATTGCTCAATGCAACATAATCAATTTCCGCATGTGTTACGAGCTTAGTAACAATTTTGTGTGTCTTGACAACTTCATAACTAGCAACAAACCCAAAAAAGAGAATAAGTAGTGTAAATATATTATTCGTTGATGTGTTTTTGAAGTTGCTACTTTTGTACAAATCGTTCTAAAAGCACCAAATATGCAAATAAATGTACCGAATTTCAAAAATGTATTTGCAGAAAGCATTCTCAGACCAATGTTGTATGTAATGAATGTAAAAAAATAAAATGTGTTATATTTTTAAAGCAGAATATGGGTTAAAAATAAACAAAATAAGGAAAATCTTCCTCCCAGAATTATTATTGACGAACCTGCGGATTAATATTCTCATTATTACCTATATTGCATATGCTTACATCTACCCATTACATTGTCCTATTTAACAATTATGTGTAGTAATACATTTCCAATATTTTTTGAAATCTGTCCTATATTTTTAATTTTTTTTTTGGTATTAAACTAAATTTGGAAATATTATTGTTTTCTTTTAAATTTCAGTCAGCTGTTTTTGTTATTAAAATGAAATCTTGCTACTGTCAAATAAATCCAGTGTAAACGATCTAGAGTTTGAGCAAGATTTGAAATCTAATCTACTAGATTTCGCTGTAGTGTAAATGGGTTATTACGTTTCGTTCCGGTAACGTTACATTTCTATTACCATTCGTATTGCTTTATACATAACAAAAACGATCAGCTGTTTCTTACTGTTACGCTTACGTTCCGCTACGGATGCATAACTGGGACTATACGCTGACTTCATAAACGCAGTTTGCAATGTAACCTTATAATGTATGGTGTTCATAAAAGCAGTGAAATTTGTTTTGGCAATGCCTCATGTTCATTTTCAATGCGCATTATTTGTCAATTTCGTGCATGGTTCTTATTTATGATTCTTTGTAAACATTTACATTTATTGGCGGTAAAAATTTTGTAGTAGAAATGATAGGTTCGTGATAAATTAAATTTTTTAATTGTGTGTACCAATGAAAAAACAATTGTTGCTCTGTTTCCAAATTGCTATTTGTAATGCTTTTTGTAGCGTTATTCCAATTCGTCTAGTTGTACGTGAATTCCACCAGGGTTTAACCGCAACATTCCACTTCATTCCCATTCCCCATTCGGCGGCTTCCTCTCAGCAGATTTCTGGCAAAAACTCTGAGAGTAAAAATTGACATGATTGCTTTTAAAAAATCTGTCGTTCGGAGTCAACTTTATACTATAGGTCCCGCCACTCATGTAGAAAAAATTAATGCATACAACGTAAGTGACGTGAGAAGCTAGGTCGTAATCCTGACTGAAGGGTTGTAATGACCAATTATGTATGTATGTTTTCAACTTTTTAAAATTTAAAATAATAATTAGTTTTTCAAATTATACCATTTGGTAATAAATACCTGAAATGTACTTTTCATCATTCGGAAATGAGAATAAAATAGATGGTTCTCCATGCTTGCAATAATTTTGCAAAAAGTTAAAGTTTTAGCAATTTTTCCCTTTGAATCTTACCTAGTTAATTGTGCTATACGACGACGCTTTCTTTTGTTTAAAATATTTTGGACCAGATTACTGACTGAATTTTTATTACAAGCTAAATCGAAAGCGGTTTTCAAAAGAAGACCGCATTTTTTTCTGAATATTTATTTCAAGAAAAGAAATTATACAAAAATTTTAAATCATACAGGGAATAAAAGTTTTCGCGTTCATGAAGGTATTATAAGGTAATCTCATTATTTGATAAAGCAGTGGTGCAATAAAACATTGCTTTACCTTGTAAATGAATTTCTTTGCAGTGTTGCATTTCAAACTGCGTTTATGAAGTCAGCCATAATTACAAGACAATGATTCTGAAACCGTACTAAATAAAAAATTTTTACACAAAATTTTTTTTTTTCAACCGTGTAACTTCAAATCCTTGTAAAAAGAAACAATGAAAAAAGTGTTGGGTGTACGTATAGCTTTTTTAGAAACTACCAAACAATAGCAACCTAGCCAAAAATAGTATTATCAACTAGGAAAGAATTTTTTAAATGTATGGCAACATTTTTGTGTTTTCTTTCTAAAAGATGGTGTGGCAACCTTCTTGTGGCACATTGAAGTGTTTGTTATTGGCGGGCCGACTGATTTCAACGAAATTGATTTGCAAAATGTCGCAAACAAATATAACGTAAGTTAGAGGATGTTTGAAAATTGTGATAAAATATTGTAATTTTTCCGTTGTGTAATTACTGATTTAGGTCATTTTTTAAACCAAAAGTTCAGCAAGATGCGGAAACAACTAAGTCTGAAATTGTATTCAGGTAAATTTTACTGTTATTGATACTTACTTTTTGTACTACTAAATAAACATTATTGAATATAACAGCGCGGACAAATTGACGAACGAAAAAAATAGAATTGCACCGAAAAGGAAATCTGAGGATGAAATGAGTAATGAATCTAAACTTTCAAAAATTGATGAAAATTTGGAAAAAAAAATATTCAAAACTGTGCTTGAAGATGTTTCATTAAAATTGGGAGATGAGGAGCACATCACAATTGCTTCTGAATACAACCCAGCTAAATCTGGATACCATCCTTTAAAAGATGCTTTCTGGAGCAAAAATCAAAAGTAAGTCCAAAAGCATGTATTGCAAAAAAAAAAAGAAAAAAATATGTCCGGTGAACAAAAAAAAATTTAGTTAATATCAAATTAAAGTTTGTAATTTGTTATTTAAGGCTATAAGCAGAGAACAAAAAATCGGCAAAACTTGCTGATAGATGTGAATATTTTTTAATTTCCAAAATATTTAATCAATCTGTTTTGTTCACATTTCCTTCAATAAAGTCAAGGTCGTGTACATAATAGTGTATGTGTAATGTTGCTTTTTTAAGTTTCCTGCTTTATACGGATTTTCGATTATCACTACACGAAAACTTCAAAACGCAACGTTGCACGGATTTGGAAATGTAATTGTTTGGGCTTTGTGTAACAGTCTAACGGTTAAAATGTGAACAAGACAGATTATTTTGGAAATTAATGAGGTTAAATCTCTTGAAGAAGGAAGCACTTCAAAGCTATAGGACACTGCAATCGAAGAAAAGCTAATTTTCTAAACAGCGTTATGAACAGGAACAATTCTTTCTTGCTCTACTGGTATTTGTTAGTTTTGACGACTTTTTCTTGAGTCTTACAGAAAAATCTTTAAATTTATGGTAAAAATAGATATTACAAGCTGTATTTGATAGAAATCTTTTAGTTGTTAATATTTCGAAATTTATTTTGATGTCGTAAGCGTACAAATTTGTTTTTTATTTACTGTATATACTTGTTCGATTTAGAGAGTTCCTTCGAACCGTGTTAAATTACACAATTATTGCTTCGATAATGGTTGGTAACTTAATTTCAGTTGCATTGGCAGTTTCCAAAGCCGGTGCTGAAATTAAAAATTAGTCTTGTGAAGGAATTTTTTCTACAATCGGCAATTAATTGTTGCAATTAACGCTATTTCTACCAAAGGATACCTTTTAAACTTTTAACTTGAAATTTATTTCAAAGTTTAATCATTTTTTCAGTTAATGTTTTGACTTTGCGTGTAATAACTTTCCTCCAGCTAATCCTGGATATAACTATTTCTGCCATGATGGGTTTTTTGACAACTTAACGATTTTTTTTTCAGCAAGAGATAAATATAAAGAAACTGCACATGACATACATTTGGATTGAATCATAATATGTTTTCGGTTTTTTCCTCTACATATTATTATACCAAGTGCAGGTATCTCTCCTACAACACGATAGATAGGTTCCTATAATATGAAGTGTTATGTGAAATCGTGCTATAGGAAATTAGAAGCTGGTACAAAAACAGGGCTTAAGTACCAAAAATATATTTTAATACCACAGAAGCTACATTTTTTTTAAATATAACAAAATAAATGAAAATCCGGTTAAATATGTAAAAAAATGAATATAAATCCACGTAAATACATAAAAAACAAACAAAAAATGTATCTATATTATGAATTTAGCTTAGTAATTTTCTTCATCATTAAATTAAATTAACGTTTTTTCGGCTGAATAATATCTTTAAAAAACCGTAATCTTTCATTGTCCGTCAAAGTTTGTTGTAAATTTCTTGACATGGGTCTGCATCCAAGAATAATAAATTTTTTGACCAAGTCTAAACTATTTTTTGACCAAGTCTAATCCTTCCTGTAATTTTTTAATGTCAAATTATTAACTTCATGATCTTCATCAGAACTAGAATCGATTTCATTCACTTGGGGTTAGGATGCGATTTCTATCGAATCTGTTTCTCCAACTTCTTGTCCCACTAGTAAATCTTGCACATCTTCTATAGCCGTATCCACAAACCTTTTTCCTCCGATCGACCTAGCAAATTCTAATATGCCACCAATTTCATTTTCTCCTGATTCATGCACGTTTTCTATCTCAAATACTGCTGGCCATATCTTTTTCCAACACCGATTTAATGTTGTAATTTTTAGTTTTTTCAGCGATAGGATATGTTATCGATGCAGTCTGTAATTGAAAATTTTTTCCAAGCTTCATTTACATCAATAGATTTTGAATCAGTTATGTTTAAAACCCATTGTAATGATCTTCTTATGTAATAAGTCTTAAAAAAATAGTAGAAGTAAGATCTTTTCAGAAATTTTTTAATCGTGTTGGAGTGAAATCGTGATATGGGATACCGTGTTGTAGGAGGGATACCTGCACACTGAATTCCCCGTTATAAATTTTTTATTCGATTGTTGTATTTTACCGGAGATTAGCAATTAGTTCTAAAATCAATTGTGCTAAAATCAAAAAAGTGCCAAGTAGAGCATTGCTCAGGTAATAGCGCAACTAGAATTTGCTCCCAGTGTAAAAAACATACACGTGGAAAGTGCTCAGTGGAGCAACCATCCATCTGTAAAAAGTGTGGTGTTGAATAAGAAAATATTTTTTGTTGGATTGGGAGCAAAAACTTGCACAGTTACAATTGTTTTTTTTAATTCAAGTTCATTTAATAGTATTTGAAATACTTTCTTAACCACAAAATATTACAAATACATAATAAATATTGTATATATTATAACTGTTGTTTCAGTAGTTTTATTAAGAATAATTCTCTAATATACAAAAAAGGACGCTTAACTTATTATCTAAAGTCATAAGAAAATGTTATACATACAAGAAAAGATAAATCAAAAAGAAACATAAAATTAACATGCAGAGTTGCATTTGAGGGAAAATATCCAACAATAACTATAAGAGTTTAACTACTATTATTTTTAACAAAGTTTAAAACATTATTGTTAAAAACATTGATATTTCCTTCATTCTTCAAATAAGTTGGCATTTTATTGTACATATTCAGTCCCTTATAGTATAATGATTTCTTCAATGCAGTTGTATCTGTTCGGTGAAAAAATCGTTTACATTTCTCAGTCTATGCGGTTGCGCTTCTCTAACATATTATAATTGTTCAGTTAGATACTCTGGTGCTTCTCAAATTTTTATTTTTTTTTTATAAACTTCGGCGTGTTTTATTCCAACCTTTTACGCACATTAATCCATCTCGGTGCATCTAACATAAAAGTGGTTGGTGGGAATCTGTTTAGTTGTAATATAGAGCGCATCGCCTTTCTGCAGTCTTGTTAACACGTTGACGCTCACCACGAAATTGACGAAGGCACTCAGAAACACACTTCATTTTTTTTGTTTAGTTATTTAAATTTTGGTGAGTTTGATGGAGATTTAATACTTATATATTAAAATTATAGTTTTTTCTATAAAATTTTTTAAAGTAAAGGTAAACGTCTATAGCCGTCATTTGCTTTTCATAATATTAGTTCCATTGATGTGCAAATGACGGCATTAGACGTCCGGATACTGAAAGATATTTTTAGGAAATAATTTCGAAAATCATGATTTATATTAACTTTTATTAACTTAAATCCATTTTTACACAAAATTCATAACAAAAATAAAAAAATTCATTTATAGGTCTATTAATATTTAATTTTTTACATACATACATAATTGGCCATTACAACCCTTCAGTCAGGATTACGACCTAGCTTCTCACACCACTTATGTTGTGTGCGTTAATTTTATACATAAGTGGCGGGACTTACAGTTTAAAGTCGACTCCGAACGACAGATTTTTTGAGAAGCTTTTCATGGCAATTTTTACTCTCAGAGTCTTTGCCAGAAATCTGCTGAGAGGAAGTCGCCGAAGAAATATTTTTCGTTTTGATGTCTGACCTGGGATTCGAACCCGGGCCTTTTGTCTAATAAGCCAACACACTACCCACTAGACCACGGCGACTTCAAATTAATTTTTAACAAAACATTTTTTGTTAAAATGTTGTTTTATAAACCTTAAATAAAGTAAAAAATCGAATGTTAATCGCATATGTATTTACTAACAACAAAATAAGTGGTACGGCTCAAAGAATTCGGGACAGCTGGCTTTTCAGGACACGTTTTACATCTATATTTTGTTTCTTTTCGAAATTGATGTTTTGTGAAATTTCTGCAGCGACGATATGAAGAATCTCTTTTAGAGTTTTTCGGTGTAGGAATCTTTTCAATATAATGTTGTTCACGTAAACTTACAAAAGATGTGTTAGATGTTTTTTGTGGTCTGCTATATGTCATATATATCATCAGTCTCATCACAATCTGATGAAGAAAGACTTTCACAACGATTTCCTCCACTGGAGATCATATTGAAAAAACGATAATTCAAAATGCAATTAAAGCAAAGTTTGTAAAAACATGTGTTCAGTTTTTTGATAAATTGATAAAAAAAAAAATTTTACAGTTATAAAATTCCCAATAAAACCAAAAACAAACACTTACATTCATTCAAATTAAGTCAGATTGGAAAAGACGCTAAACATAATGAAAAATGTATTGACGGCTATACACGTCGTTAAAATCTACATGCATTTTTATAGCAACAAAATCATGAATCTAAAAATATATGAAGAAATATAAGAATAATATTTTCCTTTTAGAATATTGTTGAGTGAATTGGTAGAAATCGAAATCAAACTGAATTACAACTATATTTTTGTTTTATAACTCTAAATTTTTTCGATGGTTATAGACGTCGTTTGCATTTACGTGCACTCATACTTGACGTCTATAGACGTCATTTACGTCAACGTGTTAATTGTTGTTCAGTACATCATGCATATAATATTGTTGATACAAAGAAACATATCTTTTTCCTTAATTTTCTACATATATACTCTAAATGGTCGTTCAATTTCCATTCCCTATCAATTATGAAACCTAAATACTTAATGCTTTAATTCTTTACCCTTAATGCATAACATGAAAGTTTCGTAAGCAAAATATTCCTATTGTTTCGCAAGGTCTCTTAAAATTGATGTATCTTCTCACATGTTTCTAGGGTATTTATTGGGCGATATTCCTCACATTTATTTATAATCTTCTCAACAGGCGTAACCATCTATTCATTCCAGTCCCCTGGGAATATTCCAGTTTTAAAGGATCTATTTACAATTCTGAGCAAAATATACCAATTGTGTGCCACTTGTCCAATAAAATACCGGTGGATATTCTCCTGTAGTCTTTCTTTTTCCTCATATTCCTACATATTTTCTTTAATTCCATTAAAGATATTGCACGAATATTAAGTCTATAGTTTGAAGTTCATACATTAATCCTTTAATGTACATTCTGAGTTGAAATACGTATATTCCTAATGCTATTAATGAAGTATTCATTAAACCTTTCAGCAATTTCAACATTTTCCGTATATTTTATGCCCTCAAATATCACATTTTTTATCATGTTCCTTGATTTTCATACTACTATATTATATAACTTATTGTATTTCATAAGTAACTTATTGTATTTATAAAAATTCTGCATACGAATGAGTTGTAGCAGATATACATACATATACTGATTTCAAGCAATTCACAAATTAATGTCAACATTGTCGTCATTTTTTACAATGTCAAAATAAAAAATAAACATATGTAGATCCAACATATATAAATGCAAAAAAGAAAAAATATGACAAAGAAATTAACAGTGATCAACTCAGAATTTTTAGACTCGCAAAAGAACTGTTTCTCATTATAAGTGAAATATTTCGTCAGGTAGCAAACATCATTATGGAAAGATTTACATACATAGTAATCTATTGAAATTTTGTGGTGACCGTTTGAGAAACAGAGGACCATAAAATATAATGCTTTAAAATATCCAGGTACCTGCAGTATGTAATGATGACTCTTGCTATAAATCCATAAAAACTTGTGCAAAAAATCATCGTCATTCGTATTGCACGTCTTTATCACGTAGTCCACATTTACCAGAGAGTATGGGCAAATGTCTCCAAGCACCCATTCAATTATTGCATTTGTACAAGCTTTTTAGCCTCTTGGGTTAGTTTAATTAACTCATTTTCTTTTTAATTTTTTTTTCAATGCGTAACACGCTTATTTAAATTTGATAAGCATCCTTATTATCCTATTCCTAATATATATTATAAATCTTTCTGTAAGTCTGTTTTTTTGTTTGTTAACCAATCACGCCTGAATGGCGTGAAATTGAAATTTGGAATATAGATTGGACTTTTGTCGGTGCAGGTTATAGGCTAAATCTTTTCAAAATTTTGACCAAAAGGGAAGAAAAAATGGGACAAATGGGGAAAAAATGGTAATAGGTAATTTTTTACGATTTTTCTTGGTTAAATTTACCAAATAGCTATTGGAGGTATTTCGTTTCTAAAGTTGAACGAGCAAATTGCATGCATTTATATTTAGGACTTAGAGTATTCAAAAAACTACGTTGTTTGATAAACCGGTTTCCGAATAATTTTAAAAATGACATTTTTTAAGAAGTCGGTTTCGAAACCGGATTTTTATTTATCGTTATTTTTATAACCCGCGCAACGCCGGGTACAATCTGCTAGTATTAAAATAAGTATGAATGCGTATAAGTATCAGAAATTATAAGTATGACTCGAATCTACTCATCATTTTGAATACTCGTTGCTGATCTCAGGTACATATTAGTTTTGACATTTGTCTCCTTCACTATTTTCTTTATTTCGTTGTACATTTTCGTATTTGTTGTCTCAATTTTCTTGCACATATCCCTGTGGCTCACTTTTATTATGTTAAATATTTCTTTATTTTCGTTTTCATGTTCCGTTATCACTCATACAGTTTTTTTTACTTCTTTAACATTTTTATTACAATATTTTTATGCTTCATCAATTTTCTTTTTCTTTTTTCGATCACATGTAACAGTTGTTTCATCTCGTTTTCATTCTGTTTTAAGTGTCTTCTCAAATTTGCTCTTATATTCAACTAAATTCGCTTTATTTTTGTTTACACTGTTTTGAATCTTTTCAATTGCATTATCTACATTATGGATATATTGAAGCCAAACATCACACATAAAACGTAAATAATTGCTAGAATCCAATATGCCAATAGAGTATTGGTCAATCCCTGAGCATTTTTTGGAATTGTGGAATACCTTTCTGCACACAAGTTTACACATGTTTTACATTGGTGGCATTTAGCCATATTTTCATTATTTTGCTTTTCGCAACAATTATAATATACATATATTTCTATTATCTTTACATGCAAAATGATCTTCAATTCTTTCATATTTTTTTTTAAGGAAGTTGCTTTTAAAAATTTTTAATGACTTCTATTTCAAATAATTCACGAGCTTCTCCAATTTTGCATCCAATCGCTTTAACGGTTTTCTTATAATGTTCTTATAATTTCGTCTTTTTTATTGTTATTATTTATTAGTCGTATTTATAATACTTTTACATTAGGTACTTCTATGGCTGTCCGCTCATCGGGCCGCATACAGGGCCCACTGTGATACCACAGTTTCATCCTCTTCCCTATTCCAGGAACCACTCGTAGCTTCCGATGAAGCAACACAGACAGCCAATATCCATGCATGACAGTTCATCTAGGTCTTTCATGTATTGGACACCCAGGTGTTTCTTTCTCCTCTCACCAAGAGCCGGGCATGTGCACAGTAGGTGAAGAACAGTTTCATCCTCCTCCTCATCTCCACAGCTTCTGCAGAAGTCATTCGCGTGGTGTCCAAGACCAATACGCCTCGCATGTGTTCGTATAATACAATGCCCCGTAGTAACCCCAATAACAGCGCTGGGTCTCCATCTTTGGAGCTTAAACAGAGTCGCCGGGCGCCTTCTATCTAGCCTCGATCAGATTTTATGTGTCGCTCAGCCTTTAGCCGAAGCTGCCCACCTACTGTTGACAAGGTCCACGATTGCATTGTCAATCATAAACCCACAGGTACTTAAAGGGATCCCCAATGTAGAAAATTCATAAGAGAGCTCGACGGTCGTGGCCCTTCTGGCCAAATCATCCGCTCTGCAGTTGCCGGGAATGTCCTTATGTCCCGCTACCCATGTGATACAAACATCACATCGGTGCTCCATCTCATTGATCAACATCATCTGATGGTCGCTTGGCTATCGGAAAGTATAATGATCCTTCGCTTATGAACATTTTTGTTCACAATAGTTTTCACCGCAGCTTGAAATGCCTACACTTCTGCCTGAAAGACACAGCAGCGATCTGGGAGCCTCATAGACTCGGATATTCCGATTGATTTCGAATAGATGCCAATACCAACAGCTCCTTCTAATTTGGAGCCATCGATGTAGATTTGTGCGGCAATTCCCGTGAGGTGCGTCACACCCTTTCTCCAGTCCTCCCTTTTCGGGATGGATGTCCTAAAGTTCATTGAGAAGTTATATCGCGATGTCAATATCAGTTTCCTCAATTATCCTTGTATGACCAATGCCCTATGCATGCCATTGTCCAGTCGCCCAAAGACGCCATATCCCTGCAGTATAGGTCAAGCGATAGAAGGTATAAGATAATCTCCAGAGCGATCGTAGGAGTAGTGTGCAGGGCACCACTAATAATTATGCAAACAGATCGTTGTAACTTGCGTATCAGGATCAATTTCGTTGTCCTATTCTTAAATAGGAATCCTTAGATTCCCACCACACCAGGCATCTGTAAGTCAGGATAGGTCTGACCACCGCTGTGTAGATCCAGTCATCCTAGGTTTCAGGCTCATTTCTTTCCCAACACCTTGTTGCAGGCGTAGAGGGCGATGTAGGCTTTCACGATTGCTTCCTATCCAGCATAAAGCCCAAGAAGCGCGCCTGCTTGAGTTCTAGTTCCGCCCCATACAATCTCAGTGGACGAAAAGGTGGAGGATTGTACTTTCTCGTAAAGAGGACAACCTCCGTTTTACTGGGATTAACACCCAAACCACAACTAGATGCCCACTCTCTAACTGTCTACTTTTACATTACATTTTATAAAATATTTAAATCAATCATTAAGAACGAGTTTTTGAATACAAGTTTAAACTCGAGATTAAGTTCATCTCCAGTTAAAGTTAATCTTTCGTTAACTTCATTTTCAGTTTTTGAATGATAGTTTAATCTTTGTAGGGCTGCCACATTTATATGCAAAAATTGCATAGTGTTTCACAACAATTTGCTTTTGTATAGATGAAAAACAAACAAACAAAAGGTCTTGAAGAAAAATATAATTTTTGGAAAATAATAAATAAATTAAGACTGTCTATTGCCAATTTGTGTTTTATATAATTCATAATCACTTAAAAATGTGTCTTATTTGGTTTCCTCTCACTTAAAAACTATTTCTTTAAATAAAATTTGTCAACTACTTCTCATAGTTAATCTTAAGTTTAAACCAGCAACGTTGGTGGTTTAAACTTAAGATTAACTGATTAACCGTAAGGTTAAACTTAAGATTAAGTAAATTCAAAAACTGAAAACGAAGGTTAACTGGAGTTTAACTTAATCTCGAGTTTAAACTTGCATTCAAAAACTCGCCCTAATTCAATTAATTTAATTTACATCGGTATTTCTAATAAAATTTACAACTTTTTTCTAAAAATGTTAATATTTGCTTCATGAGCGGGGAAGCAATAAAATAAAATATTTAGCGAAATTACGGGAGAATAAAAACAAAACAATTAGTTTTAATAATCAAATTATTATTTATATGTACACAAAACGTACCTTCGGGTTGGGAGGTGGATCTGGTAATGATCTCTTTTCTTTAATATGATTAACAATTCACAATAATTCATTTAAGTACAGGGGTGGTTTGTACACTTAAACTAAACTAATATTTAAGACTTAAAACTAGGGTGGCCAGCGTGTACAATACTAAATGGCATCCTGTTATAATTCCTAAGTCCTTTGTAAAATAGCGAACGTTGCGTAGTATCTAATCGTTGTAATCTAAATTCATTATTATTCCGTAGATTATAGGGTTGAGAATCGCCAACATATTCTAGTCATTTGCATTGCCCATTTCCATTTTCTTGATGAAGGTCAGTTCATCCATTTTAAAGTATCCATCATACAGTTTGTGAAAAAAATCTTTGCACATAGAGAAAAATTAAGAAAACTTTGAAAAATTCATTGATTTGTAGTATAAATAATCAAAATTTTAAATTTTTTCAAACAGGATTTTATAAACATGTTTTGTTAATATAATAAATAAAAAATTTTTATAACAATGAAAATATTCTAATGTTAAATATTAAAAAACAAAAACAATTCAATTTTAATGCTGGCAAAAAAATGTTTGCACACTTGATAAAATATTAAAACTTATGCAATTTTTTTAAATTTATAGTGCTAATATTTTGTGTGTCCACCTTGAGCGTTAACTACCGCTTGCAGATGCCTTCTCATGGATTGAATAAGCTTCGGAATGTCATATTCTAATGGTATTTTTAGCTCAATCTTCTTTGAGGAACTTTATATGAACCCACAGATTTTTGATAAGATTAATATCAGGACTTTGGGTAGGAGTATCAATAACTTAGGTGCAGTTGTAAAGTAACCTGGAGTTACATAAATAACATTTATGTTAAGGATCATTATCTTGATAGTACTTGCAATTAAATTTATTCGGATTAACCGGGCCAATAAAACCAAATTTCTTAACGCTAGCGGTCAGTTAATTTTTTAAAATATCAAGATATTCTTCCTTAGTCATTATTTCATCCAAAATCCTGATTACACCAACTCCCTTGCTGGATATACAAGCGGATACCATTACAGACAGTTTTCCAAACTTTACTGCAGGAATAAGATTTTTATTTTGTAGTGCTGTTAGAGGCTTACGCCAATTTTTTTTTTCTGTCATAATAATAGGTCATTATTTTCATCTCATTTGAGAAAATAACTTCGCCCCAGTACTCCGGAGTAAGTGAAATGTATTCGGTGGCATATAATCTCTTTTCGACATTTTGTGCTGAGAGCAGGATTTTTTTTTTCCTAGTCGTTCTTGAAGAATATTTGTATTATTGACGAATATTTCTGATTGATGGTTTCTTGGAAAACACGTAACCCAAAGTATTTTTCCACTTAAAGAGCTTATCATCTAGTACTGTATTGCAGGCTATGATACAGGGTTCTAATAATTATTCTCTCAACTCGCTGCGTGACCTTTTTTGGCCTACCTGTGGGTCCCTTTAAGTTTAGTCCTCCTTCTTTTTCAGCACTTCATGTTCAGGGAGAACAAATTGGCGATTCCTTGGCAGATTTGCCTTTGTAGTGGTTGAAATAGAACAATTGTATAATATTTTTGGAAACTCGTTTTCCTAGCATTTTTTGTATTCAAAAATAAGGACACTTGTTACATAAAAAACGATCCCTTCATTACTAAAACGTTATTTACCCCTTTCACATTCCATCTCACTTGTAAAAAACACAAAATGCGCAACATTTTTGGGAAATAACGGCATATTTTTGTAATTTTTTTATTATCTTCATTCAATATGCAAAGCTTTTTTTGACACTTTTTATATTGAGTAAAGTTCTTTTGTTGTTGTTATTATTGTAAAGTGTGTTACTATTAGGAAACTATAGGTGCCTTATGGTCGTAAATAAGTAGAATGTGTGCAAAAATAAAAAATTATAAAGATTTTGTTGTTGAAATTCTTGAATGAAGATCACATTTTACATTTTTTTGGTCTGTGCAAAGATTTTTTTGACAAAATGTATATCGTATGGATTAAAGCGATTGCATTTTGAAATAGTTCGTTATAGCAACGTTAAAAAAGCGATAGTTGTCAAAGAACAATATAAATAAAAAAGAAACAAAACACAAACGAACACAAATTAAATTAACATACAGACATTTGGTCTCAGTGTTGCCGTTTTTGGTTATATTTTTGTTCAACGTGTAGATTTTTCCGGATTTGGTTAATATTTTCCTTATAAAAAGAGCTTTTTGTGTGTTAAAATGAATTAATTAGTAAGACTAAAATTTTGTTTTGTTATTTTTCGTTTCTTTTTCTTAATTATAATTTAAATCTGAAAAAATAAAATAAAAAACTACGAATTTAATTTTGGTTATATTTTTCCTTGTTTTGGGATTTTTTTCAACGTTGGTTACAATATTTTTTTTCGTGGCAACACTGCTCATCATCGCTTATATTAAAATGTCACGTACAAAGGTGGGGGAATTCTGTTTTATACAGATGTTTCGTTTTGCTAACGAGAGAACGTTTCGATTCTACATATGCAAAAAAGAGAACGTTTGCTATGGTACGTTACGTTACGTGTGAGAAACGGCAGCTTGTATGCATTTTTATGCTCTTTTTAACGAATAAAATGTTCGCCCCCGAGCGTTAGAATGAGAATATGTATTATGTAGAAGTAAACTTTCTTATGGCGGGTGTAACATTCCCACCCGCTCTCACCAAAATCTTTTTAACATTACGACCCGCTCTAACAGTTGCGAATTCTAGTGCTTTTTGGTTTAGTTGTCGATCAGACTGCGACAAGAAAACATGTGCGGCGGATGTTTTATTATTTTATTTCAGAATGGCACTCAAAAAATATTTTATGTTAGCTGGGCGTATTTTATTTGTTTTTTATTTCGTCGCATAGTGTAATTTTTTTAAATGCTTAAGTATTCTCGATTTTATCTACTAATGCAAAATTGGTTTTTTATTTATCCATTACACATGGTCTAATTTTTAAGCCAAAGATGGACAGCTTTATGTTATTTTAATAAAAAATTAATTGCTTTATTTTATTGATCTAAAATTATTAAGCCAAAGATAGCTTGAAATGAAAATCTAAATAGCTTATATACTTTTCCAGGCCTGTAAATTAATAAATTTTCTCAACTTATTTTCGCTCTCTTACTTACTAATCACAACCAGTTTTCCCGTTTTTAGCTCTTTAACCAAAATCTACGGATTTGGTTATTTATTTTTCTTATAAAAAGAGCTTTTGTTTTGTTTTTAGAAATAAAGACTAAAGTTTTATTTTGTTATTTTTTGTTTCTTTTCTTACAATGTTGTATTAATTATAATTTATATTTGGAAAAAAATAAAATAAAAAAACTGAATTTAATTTTGGTTATATTTTTTCTCTTATTTCGTGATTTTTTCACAAATCTTGGTTACAATATATTTTTTCGTGGCACACTGACCAGAATAAGTGATTTGAGAAAAATGAATAAAAAGTGGTCAAACAACAAAAGTGCACGATGAGATTGTCATCATGAAAACAACGCATTGTTATACTCTTTGTTTCTGTTTCCTTCTCTTCTATCTTTCCCCTCGAGTCAGGAAATATTTTTAGAAAATATTCTAAAATATGTTAAAAAGCACATTCTTTATACTTTATTACATTACTTTTGTACACAATGTTGATTTGGTACTTAGTGATGTGCAAGAAAATGTTAAGCGTAATAAAGAGAATTTGGCAGAATACAGAGTTGAGTTTAAAGAGACTCTTAAAACAAATGTTGATTTCGTACTTAGTGATGTGCAAGAAAATGTTAAGCGTAATAAAGAGAATTTCGCAGAACACAGATATGAATTTAAAGAGACACTTAATACAAATGAACACGAAATTAAGCAGCTTCTTGAAGCAATTGAGAACAGATATTAGTCTCTGAGAGACTTAAAAAATTAAATGAAACTCAAAAATGTTGTGATTTAAACGTAAAAGAAATAAAAAAAATGTACGATGTGACGAACAAGCAAGATAATAAAAACGAAGAAGTATACAGCTTAATAAAAGAGTCGAATGTAATTGTGTGTGACAAGATAAAGATATTGTGAAAAAATCAATAGAGATGTCAGACTTCACTAAACAAATATCATTAAACCTAAGGTAAAGCAAGATAGTGAAAATCAAAAGCAGAACTAAATAAAAAAGTAGATCCGGGCAATTTGAGAATTTCGAATGTTCAAAGAAAAAAAAAAAACGGAACAGTGGTGGTACAAACAGAAACTAAAGATGAAAGAGAAAAAATAAAGTCTGCAATTGAAAATGAAATGGGTGATAATTATGAAATACCTGCGACTAAACCAATAGATTTATTAGTTGACATTAAATTTATGACTTTTAAATATTCAGAAAAAGAAATATTGGAAAAATTAAAGAAGCAAAATCCTTTCCTTAATGAAAGTGAACTAAAAGTATTGAAAACTTATGATTATAAACGATACAATAGAGTATTTTATAATGTAAAAGTTACAACGGACGGCGATGTGTATATGAAACTTATTAACGCGCAGAAAGTCAATATTGGATGGGAAAAATGCAAGGTTGTTGATGGAATTGATGTGATGCAATGCTTTAAGTGCAAAAGCTTTAACCACCAAACAAGTGAATGCAAGAATAGTGAAATATGTTTTAAATGTCATGGTGAACATAAAACGAGTGGTTGTAATAATGTAGTTTTGGAAAAATGTATAAATTGGGTGCGGATGAATAATAGGTTAAACTTGGGACTAGATGTAAATCTTTTAACTAACAATAAACAATGCCCAGTGATTCAAAACAAATTGAAAATTTTACAAATTTTAATTTATTATACTATCTGAGACTCATTTTACCGAAAATATTGAAGAATGTGAGATTACTTTGCACGCCTGTGATCATATAATATCCCTATCGAGCTCTACTAGAACAGGTGGAGTTATTATATATTTTAAAAGACATTGGAAAATGCCAAACATTTTAGAAAAGCATGAAAATTCGAAATATTGGTTATTGGCGTGTATGGCGGAATATAATATGTCCCGTGTTATTTTGGCAGCAGTATAAAGATCACCTTATTGTAGTGAAGTTGAATTTTGTAAAGTGTTTGACGAACATTTGGACGAAATATGTGAAAATAACTGGGATGTAGTGATAAGTAAAGACTTCAATACAGATTGGACCCAACAAAACTTTTACAGAACAAAAATTGAAAACAGCTTAAATGATAATGGACTTAAACAAGTAGTGAGTGATTACTCAAGACTAACGAAAACATGAAAAACTCTATTTGATCATCTAATAACAAATAATTATAACGTATCAGTTAAAAACAGTGCGAAATATAAAATTAAGATTAAAAAAGGACAGAAAAAACCTAACAGTGAGCATATTAAGGAACGAAATATATTTTGATATAATAAAAATTCATTCCACAATCGTTTAAAAATGGTGATAGACTGAACAATTGAACAATATAAACGAAAATGCTTTAGTGATAAACGAAAATGCTTTAATGTTAGATAAAAGTTTTGAAGACACCATTAATATGTTTACAAGAAAGATAAGAATTAAAACAGAAAATAACATAAATAAATGATTTAATAACGAACTATGCGACCAAAAACGAATAAAAATTAATAAACACAAAAAAGCAACAATCGATAAGAAATTTATATAAGCGAATATTGAAGTCGCCGTGGCCTAGTAGGTAGTGTGTTGGCTTATTAGACCTAAAAGCCAGGTTTCGAGTCCCAGGCCAGACATCAAAACAAAATACAAAAAGTATTTTTTCGTCGATTTCCTCTCAGCAGATTTCTAGCAAAAACTCTGAGAGTAAATAAAATTGCCATGAAAAGTTTCTCATAAAATCTGTCGTTCGGAGTCGACTTTAAACTGTAGGTCCCGCTACTCACGTATAAAATTAACATACACAACATAAGTGGTGTGAGAAACTAGGTCAATAATCCTGACTGATGGGTTCTAATGACCAATTATGTATGTTATGAAGATTGAGAACGAAAAAAATAAATATATTAATAACAGAATAAGTAATGCCAAAGATCAGAAAGAGATGTGGAGAGAAATTAAAAATTAGTCCTAAAAAAGAACCAAACTGTGATAAGAAATGTGATATTTAATGGTGTAGAATATAAGAGTAATATAAAGATAGCTTAGCTAGTCATTTTAATAATTATTTTGTAGATAGTATTAAGGAGATAAGAAACTCGATCGAGAATGTTCAATACATAAATAATGTAATAATAGTAAATCAAAAACTTAAATTCCGTGCAATATCTATGTTCGAGATTAAGGAGATTGTAAAGAGTCTAAAGGATAAACCGAATTACTCTAAGATATCGAAGAAAATTATTATTGATAGTTGGAATATAATTGGAACAATTTTATTACGAATAATCAACAAATCTCTTGAAAATAAAGTAGCCAACTTTGTAATTAATCGATTGAAGAAAATAGGAAAAAGTAAGAAAATAATGGCAATATATTTAGATTTTAAGAGAGCGCTTGAGACAATCGACAGGAAAATCATAATTGAAAAATTGTATTTATATAGAGTGCAAGGTGCTGAGCTCGAATGATTTAAATCATACTTGAGCAATAGAAATCAAATAACGAGTATAAACGGAGTAAGATCGCAGCCTATTGATAATGAACACGTTGTTCCACAGGGATCCATTCTAGGTGCTTTACTATTTATCATTTATACAAACGATATGCCCCAGATTTTAACTGTAAGTGAAATTACTTTGTATGCGGATGACACTCTTATATACACAAGAACAATGCACAAACAAATTGAAGATTGATGTGGATAATATTAATGTTTGGCTGAAATTGAATAAATTAAAATTAAATGAAAACAAACAAAAAAATCATAGAAATAAACATGACTAGTGAAATAAAATTTAAAATAAATGAGAAAATTATTGAAAAAATTAATGAATTTAAGTACCTGGGATTTCTAATAGATAAACAACTTAAATTTAAAGAGCACATACAGTACATCTGCAAAAAATTGGTAAGAAGATAGGATTTTTCAAAAGAATCCGAAAGAATATCTCTACACTAACGGCAATTAATATATATAATACAACAATAAAACCACATTTTGAGTTTGGGTCAACAATCCTCTACACATGCTGTAATAAATCTCAAATCGAAAGGCTACAGAAGTTACAAAATAAGGCAATGAAAACAGTATTGAAATCTACCAGATACACGTCTATTCGACTCATGTGGGATATACTAAAGTGGTTGAGCATAAAACAAAGGTTAAAATTAAACACACTTATATTTATTCGAAAACGCCAGAATATTTTTGCGAACAAATAAGACAATAAGACAAGGCTTCAGATTGCAACAGGTTAATACAACGGTAATGCAACTATCACTTTTTACATAGGATTAAAATTTTATAACTCCCTGTCAAATAATATTAAAAATGAACTGAATGGTCATGAATTTAAAAGGCAATGCATAAATTTCGTTAAAAATGATGTAAATTAGAGAAAGATTTTTTGTGTAAAATTCTATATTTTATATTATTGTTATATTTCGAAGTATTCAAGAAATACTAATAAAGATGATAATAATAATATATTCTTTATTTACATTTGCTTTGATAACACTTTTTATACTAGATTACATTACATTATCAATGTTTTAATCGCTCTGATAAATACAATTTTTAACGAACTGTACATAATTTCTTTTATATACATTAATATTTTTCTCTCATTTTTTTCACTGCTAAGTAGTAGATTAAATAATTGTAGCCTCTTATATAATAGTCCTTCCACAGCATGTATATAATATTGTAGAACCAAATTCAGTGTGGCTTAATGGTCGTCTTATATATATTAATTGCAGTGATTGTAGATATTTGCTTTCTTACCCTTTGAAAAATCCAATTTTTTCCCCGATTTTTTTTTACATATTGTTACGATAGTACAATATAATTTACATGATCTTTAAAATTCAAGTTCTTGTCTATTATAAAACCCAAATATTTTATATTTTCAACTCTCTCAATTATTTTTTTATTAATTGTAAAAGGTGTTTCACCGATCGTGTTTATTTCTAATATTTTTGTTTTATTTTCATTTAATTTTAGTTTATTCATTCTCAACCACTTATTTACAATTGTCATATCATGCTCTAAGTTTATTTGGCATTGTTAATCAGTCATTAAATATTAGTGTCATCTGCACATAAAACTAGATATAGCATCATTCAGTTTAGTCATTTGTTTCCTATTTGCTAGATATAATTTAAATCAATTTAATTCCTTATCTTGTACACTAATATGTCTCTATCAATGGTTTCAAACGCTCTCTCACATATAAATGCTTCAATGTTGTCTTCCAATGCGTCAATTAAAGCGGGCTTATCTGTATAGACATGAGCTTTAACATAGCCCCAGAAAAAATAGTCTAAAGGCGTTATATCGCACGATCTAGGCGGCCAATTGACCGTGAAATAAAATGTTCACCGAACTCGCTCTCAATAAGTCCATTGTTACGCGTGCTGTATGGCATGTGGCACCGTCTTGTTGAAACCACATGTCATACATGTCAAGCTCTTGCATGATTCAATTGACGCATTGGAAGACAACATTAAAGCATTTATTAGTGAGATACCGGCCGAAATGTGGGAAAGAGTGTGTCAAAATTGGACTAAGTGGATGGGTCATTTGAGGCGCAGTCGTGGTCAACATTTGCATGAAATAATCTTCAAATATTAAATTACATGGACCGTACTATCGATTCAAATAAAGATTTCATGTATTTTTCTGAATTTTATGTTTTTTTTTTAACATTTTCCTATAGCTCTTAAAAAATTACGCTTTAAAATTAACTGGTTCAGTTCAATTTTAACACGAATTAAAAATATACTACATAAGTTACCACTTTTTTAATTTATTTTTGGTTTATGCGCAGCTTATGAGGTGTAACTTCTTTATATGAAAATTAAAACTTAATTAATTAAAATTTTTCACTTATAATCTAAAATAGTATTTGCTGTTACAAAGAAGTATTATGCAATTCAGTTTTTAACACTAAAGCCGTAGGTCCATACCATACATTTCATGCAGTCTTGCGTTACATGCGTATGACAAAAAAGTAGAATCAGTGTAGCTGTTTGTGAAAATTACAGAAGAAATCGCATAGAGTGCATCAAGTAAGTTTACTTTCTACTTTGCATTGCTGGAACAAGTCAGCAGTTTTTAAACTTAGGAAAGTCATATTACCGAAAGTCATATTGCGAATGGTTTCGATAAATATGTTTGAATAGTGCACTACTATTTTCGCATTTTTCTTTTTGCATTATAAAAATATTAATAAAAACATATTTAATAATGAAGTTTACTACTAATTTAAGAGGAAAATACATTGTAACACGTTTCTTTCATGAAAAAAATGTTTATACTAGTTATCGATGGTTTTTATGTACTGAGTGTCATCTCTTTTGAATTTAATTTGCAAACTAGAGCAAAGGGGGAGAAACTAATTGAAAACATTCGTCTTGTGTTCTTTTGAACCTTTTCGTAGGCCTTAGCAGCATTATTATTATTAATGCTATAAATTCTTTTAAAATTACTATTACTAAAGTTATTGGTTTTCTGTTTTTCCCAAAACTGTTCTTGTTTGCTTGTTTGTTGTTGTCAAAACAAAAAACCAGTCACATAAAACGCCTTCAATAAAAACCGCATAGAATGGAAGAATCGATTCATGCATGAAACGCATGAAACGAATGATATGGACTTTCGGCTTAAGTATAAATTGATATAAAAATAATAATTCTTGCGTAACAGGTTCATTGCACTAAATAAGAAGCACACTTATGCGAGTCAGCAAAATTTTTTTGTAAGTATTTGGGTAGTAACCCAGCAAATGTTTTTGTAGTTAATACCTCCCCCTTTAGTTACGAGCGTCCTCGGTCGCATTATTCAAAAGTAAGGAATCTCCGATAATCTTGTTATTCGTGGTGGATTCGTCAGCTGCGTTGTGTGCCACTCAGGAAGTCGTACTTGTACTGACGGTATTGACATAATGACTTTTTTTAATTGGACTTGGTAGTCAATTACCACAGTAATCACAGTTAAAATGACGGAAATTCTGAAAAACCCAATAGTTATCATAAAGTTCCATTTATTCTTGACGTCCAAAAGATCAATAGATTTAGTGTTATTTAAATTGAGTTCGTTTGCTGTTTCCAAATATTTCATATTTCTATGACTTCTCATTTATGCCTAATTCAAATATCTCCCTGTATTTAGTGACAAGTTACTCAATCTTTTGATAGTAGTTTTCGGCGAAATTGTAGTATTGGACAGACTTTCTGGATGATGGACTCTCCTGTTGCTCGCTGTGCAGTTTAAGCTGTTTCATTGGGGATGTTGTTTACCAGTAGTCATGTTGTGCCCTGTTCGAGGAATTTGTTCCTGGGAAGAGGAGCTAACGATATCTTGAAGTTGATCATTTCAAACAAATGTAAACTTAGCTTATGAATCTTTACTTCGAATTAACTACTTAACAAACGTATAAAATAAAAATCTTCCGAGTAGATTTTTCACGATACGATTTTCAACGTCAATCACGTTGGGGTCACCAGGTGCTTGTGACTCAGCCGATTTGCTGGTCGGTGCTGAACAACCAAAATGTTTGTTGCCTTGTCCGGAGGGAATCACGGGAAATCAGAATGTGTGTTGCTTTGTCCGGGTGGAATCGCCTGGACAATTACGCAAGCACTTAAACTTGGTTATAGGGTTAGAATAACACAAGCACTTAAACTTGGTTATCGCGGAGAAATTGAGAATAAAACAACCGTTTTGCTTGCTTAAACAATTGTCTATCTGATTTTTTTTAATCAATCATAGCCTTAAATACTACTTTATTGCCAAATTGCAATAAATTTTAATATATTTATATATTTGGGCACATTCACATGACTTCGTATCGTGAATGTCGTATTGAATATACTCGATTGTTGTGTCAGTGCTATGCTGTATTGTGTATTTCGTATTCCAAATATATTTTTTTGACATTCAAACAATTTGATAGCACGAAACCAACACAACTTTTGAAAAACATATGTAAACATATGCACATTTTTTCATTCACACAATTTGATAGCACGAAACCAATACAACTTATAAAAACATATGAAAAAAATGTGTATAAGTGTATCGTATTTTTACATGAAAATTACCTACAACGAGCATACACTGTTGTATAATCTTCCAACAATACACTCAATACAGCGGCTTGCGTGAATTGACCAATATATTTATATTTTAATATATTTAAAGTTTAATTTGTTGCTGAATTGCAACATATTATTCTAAATTATTGTAAAAGAATTTGATGAAAACGAAAACTATAGCAAAACTTGAAACTTAGTAAAAAGTTCAAAACGTTAAAATAAAAATGCATAAATCCAGCATAAATAAAATCTAATAAAAATTACACGAACTTACCAATATAAGGCTCTGCCAAGCTATGTTGGAAACCATCATTCGTCATGGGGTAAGTACTGTTTATATCCCTCACTTCACCCTAGGTATTCTGCAAAAGACGGTTTTTATCAAATATTAACAATATGAGGTTTAGTTCCACAGATGACTAAACACACATATCCCTAAACGCGTATCATCCAAACGATTGGCGAGTTTGGATGTCACACAGGTGAACGCAAACAGGGATAGTATTAGTAGATAAGTTTGCGGCATTACTTTTAAGGCTAATAAGTAACCCGTTTTCGTTACGTTCCTTAATGCAGCTATTTTATCACAATCGAGCAAGAAGAATTAAAAAGAACGAAAAAAGTTCGCGAGAAAAATGTTCAATACAAAATTCCACAGAATAAAAACAATGGAAAAAATTCAAAGACATAACTTTGAACCGCGAAAAAAAATCAGAAAAATTAAAAAAGTTCACGAGAAAAGTATTACGATACAAAAATTCCCAAAAAAAAAAAAAACAAAAAGTTTCAAATAAAAATAGAATTATTATATATTATAATATAAAAGCCTATGGCTGATTAATGAAGTCGCCGTAGTCTAGTAAGTAGTGTATTGACTTATTAGACGTAAAGCCAGGGTTCGAGCCCTAGGCCAGACATCAAAACAAAATAAAATGGAAATTTCTTCGGCGATTTCCTCAGCAGATTTCTGGCAAAAACTCTGAGATGAAAAGTTTCTGAAAATCTGCCGTTCGGAGTCGACTTCACACTGTACGTTCCGCCACTTATGTATAAAATTAACATACACAACATAAGTGGTGTGAGAAACTAGGTCAATAATACTGACTGAAGGGTTGTAATGACCATTTATGTATGTATGGCTTAAAAATTCAGTAATTAATTAAAAACTCTGAGAGTAAACTAAAATTAGAAATAAACCAAAGCGTTGAAGAGTTTTAGAGAAAGATGATTTTCGCTCGCTAAGATAAAATCCATAGTTCATTCTATAAAAATCTAAAGAAAGAGAACGATAGTGCCGTGAAAATCTTGCTGGAATACTGAAATTCAGGTTACAAAGCAATTTGATTTTATAGATTAAAAACTAATAAAATGGAGTAAGGAATTAGAGAAAAATATGTGCATTGTTACATTATTTTCAATATTATACACACCTGTCCGCCGAGCATCGAAAGCGCTATTTACTAAGTGTATGACCCTATCTTATCTTGAGCACAATTTCTCTCCTACCGACCATATACAACGACTCGTTGTATATCCAACTCAGCACCAAATAAAAAAACAACAAACCATACTTGACCGTGAATCTAGACAATTAAGATAATATCGTATTAACTTTATCAGTAGTGGGTTAATTTTGTTCGGCATAGAATCAGATTTATTTAAGTTATTTGAAACGGTTTGCATGCTATTGTGTCCTTACTAAATTCATGCGCAACTTTTATGATTTTATACAAAAGGTTTTATTAAATGCTTGTTTTACAAAATATTTTCTTAGGATAATAACAATGTGGTTTTACAAAACCAGGCTGGCAGAAAGAGATCAATCCAAGGGTAATGCCAGATTAATATCTAATATTTCTTCCCACGCATGCCGACGATTAGAGCGAGAACACTATTCTCCGTTTTGGAATCCTGGATGGCATACGGGGCGACAGTGTCTCTGAATCACCAATTACGCGTTCGTTTGATTTGCCAGAAGAATCCAAATTACGTTGGTCTGCGTTCTCATCATTATCCTCCTGTGGACTAAAACCAAGGAAATTCGATTGTGGTGCCGAAAAGTCATTTATAGTTATGTTCGGAGTATTTGTGCGATTTCCCTGCGGTGTTAAGGAGCTTGTTGGTGAATCTGTGAACGATTTATCGGTAGTCTCATGTGGTAGGGAATGACCCTTCTTCCCGCGATCATGTTCTACGCTGCACTGCGCTTCGTTCGCTATATTCCTATCGACATTGCCTCTAATTTGGTTGATGTGTCGCCTTATACGTTTTGCTTTATATAGGATTTCATAATGCAAATCTCCCAACCAATTTAAAACCAAACCTGGCAGCCACTTAGGGTCATGCGCACCATAGCACCGGAAATATTCATTTTGCATTGGGGTAACGGTTCGGAATGACGGTAAGTTCAAATGTGTGTGTAGTGTACGTCCCATGAATAGAAGAAATGGGGCTTACTAGTTGTCGCATGGTTGGTTATTCTATAATAGCAGAGGAATATATTGAGGTGTTTCTGTAGGTCATTCTTACTCGCTCCAGCTGATATTAAAGCATTCTTCACTGTCACTCGCAGCCTGACCATTAGTAGACGGGTGGTATATGACGTAAATTTGTCGTATTTATCTCCAACTCAAGTGAGAAACTCCTTGAACTCTGCCGATGCAAAATATGTGCCGTTGTCAGTCACTATTATAGTCGGCACCCCATAGCAATTAAAAAGTTCATCGAGAATGTTAATTGTAGCGATGGATTTGCTGCTAGATGTTACCTTTACTTCGATCCACTTACTGTACGCATCAGTTACAATCAGTAATATAGACCCCAAGAATGGTTCCGCATAAGCCACATGAATTCGCTCCCATGGTCCCTTTGTGTAGTGCCAATGATGGTCTCGAACTTTTGCACGTTCCGAACAATCCACACAGCTTCTTGCGATACTCTCAATATCCTCGTCAATACCAGGCCAATATATAAACGACCTCGCAATACCCTTCATTTTTACGAGGTCTAAATGTGCAGAGTGCAGATCTTGTAGAATTTTCATGCGGAGCTTTTCCGGTATAACGACTCTATACTCATATGTTAAACAATTGCCGGCCAGTCTGTTGTTGTTTTCAGGTGACTTATAACCATACGATTATAGTGCTTTGCCGCTTTCCAGGATCCTGATAATTTGTCCAACTTTAGCATCTTTTCTAACTTCCGAAGCAATCTGAACAGAGCTGGTCGGTAGTTGATCAATTTGTTTCACCACAAATGTGTCAAAATCGTCCAACTCGGACACCTGCGTTTGTCGATCAATTTGATCGTCCTTTACGGCTCTTGAACAATAATCGGCATTTTTTATCAAAATTTCCCAAGAAATCGGCATAGTTGGCCATACGGCTTATACATAAAACGGGAAGTGATTTCTGGGGATCCAAAATTTGTGTAAGAGGTTTGTGGGCGGTAATAAGGGTGAAATGACGAGCATATAAATACTGCCCATACAATGGCCAGGGCTTCTTTATCGATTTGCGAATACTTTCTTTCCGTACTGCACAATGTCCGACTGACGTCTGCAATCGGTTTTTCACGGCTATCTTGAAGTCGATGGGACAGCACCGCGCCCGCTGGCATCCGTGGCGAGGAGTAGTGGAAGTTCGGGGTTATAAGTCATTAAAACTCGTCTTTAATATCCGCATATGCTCTTTCAGCTTCTTCAGTCCAAATGAAGTATTTCTTCAGAAGTATGTCCCTTAGAGGTCTGTTACAAGTGGATAAGTTAGGTATGAAAGACCCACAGTAGGTGGCCTTTCCCAAAAATAGCTGTAACTCCTCATGTGTTGTGGGTCGGGGGGCGTCCTTTACTGCCTTCACGTGCTTATCGGACTTGTGAATTCCGCAGCTGTCAATCTTATACCCCAAAAACTCGACGGCCGGTGCTGCAAACACACATTTCGATCGGTTTAACTTTAACTCCTCCTGTAAACGATTTAGTGTTGTTTTCAGTACAATCAATAATTCCTAAAAATTCTCAGCATAAATCAATATGTCGTCAAAAAAGTTGTCGACCTTGGGAGTGCCTTGCAGTTCTGATTCCATCGTTCGCTGCTATATTGCCGGTATGTTCGCTGCGCCGTAGACAGCTCTAGTGGGTCGAATTAAATCGTGTGTCGGGGTGTTCAGTGTTAGGGCGTGTGCCAAGTCGTCATCAATTTGCAAATGTGAAAAAGCGTCGATTATGTCCAAATGACAAAAAAAAAGAGCTTCGCTCCATTCATTCTGTTGAAGATATTCAAAGACTCTGAGAGTAAAAATTGCCATGAAAAGCTTCTCAAAAATCTGTCGTTCGGAGTCGACTTTAAAACTGTAGGTCCCGCCACTCATGTATAAAATTAACGCACACAACATAAGTGGTGCGAGAAGCTAGGTCGTAATCCTAACTGAAGGGTTGTAATGACCAATTATGTATGTATGTATTTTCTTCTCTATTTCTTCCGCATATGCGTCCCTCAAGGCTATAGGGATCTCCCTTGCTCTGGCAAAAACCGCTTACGCATCTTTCAAATGTAATTTAATCGGTGGTATGGCCAGTTTACCAGCAGAAGTGCTGAACATATTCTCAAAATTAACAAATACATCTTGAAGCAGCTGAGTTTCCTTGGGAGTTAAATGTGGTGCATCCGTTTTTATTGCACCAACTGGTTCCGATGAAGAAAACTTTCTGAAATCTATCTCGTTAACGAACCGTTTAATCCACTCGCTACCAAACAGCTCATCGTAGTCACCATGAAAAACGTATATGTGCGCGAAAGAAAAATTAACCGTATGCGTTTGTTGCTGAACATATAATGAATAAACTTCTTTATTGAAAAATATGTTGAACTTCTTCTACCTGCTAAGGGTACACATTGTAAACAACAACATCAATAATAAACAAAATCACTCAAGAGAGTGCCGTTTACAAAAACAATAGCATATATACATACATAATTGGTCTTTAGAAGTCATCAGTCAGGATTATTGACCTAGTTTCTTCACCACTAGGTGAAGAAACTTATTCTTATTCTTGCTTATTTCTCAATTTTGTAAGTTTAACCAAAAATTAACAGTTAAATCATACGATGCATTTTTTACAATATGTATGCTACTGTTCGCCGTGGTCTAGTAGGTAGTGTGTTGGCTTATTAGACGTAAATGCCAGGGTTCGAGTCCCAGGCCAGACATCTAAACAAAATACAAAAAAGTATTTTTTCGGCGATTTCCTCTCAGCAGATTTCTGGCAAAAACTCTGAGAGTAAAAAAAAATTGCCATGGAATGCTTCTTAAAAAATGTGTCGTTCGGAGTCGACTTTAAACTGTAGGTCCCGTCACTCATGTATAAAATTAACGCACACAACATAAGTGGTGTGAGAAACTAGGACGTGGTACAATGGGTCAATTCGAGCACCAAGTACTGTACTTGTCAGAATTGACAAGTTACATTAAAAAAAACTTCTGACACCAACTATTGTGTATTTACCAAATTCATGCTCAAAATTACTTTTATACAAAATATTTTCTTAGAGTAATAAAAATGTGGTTTTACCAAACCAGGTTGCAAGAAAGAGATCAATCCAAGGATGATGCCAGATTAATATCTAACACATGCGCTGTTAAGCGTCTGAATGGTCTTAGACCAAAAAAAAATACGAGTTAATTTCAAATTTTTTAAACCGATTTGTGGCAATCTAAACTTATTGGGTGATTTCATTAAGGCACCTGGAGACGATCAAATAAAACCATCAACGCCTTATATGTATGTGTGCGTGTTGTCGTTATATACGTGTTATCGGCTTTGAGTGATGAAAATCAAAAAATTTTATAGATGCATTTTTTATTTGATGCATTTCTATTTGATCGTCTCCAATCCTGATGTTTTTTATTTTTATTTATAAGTATTAAAAATACTTTTCGGATTATACAAAATTATTACAAATCATTAAACAATACAAAATTAATACATTTTCTTTTAAAAATATTTTCATTTACTTCATTTTTAATGTTTATTGGCAATAAATTGTATAGTTGTAGAGCTTTATAAAACAACGTTTTCTGCATCTGGGTCGACTTCACTCTTAAGATTCTAAAGTTGTCTGCATTCCTCAGCATATATGGTTGGCTTTCTCGCACATATGTATATATGCGCGTTACCTTTAATTATTTTTCTAACAAACATTAATGTATGAACTGTAACCTTTCTTTTATATTCATCCATTTCAGCTCGTAGAGCATTGCATTTATATTCGCATACCGATCGCATTTCAATATTACTCTCATTGCTTTATTTTGAAGTTTCTGCAATCTTGATAATTGAATTGCGGTACTGCATGTATACAATAAAGTGGAACAGTATTCGAAGTGCGGCTTGATTATGGTGTTATATATTGTTACTGCTGTGTATTTTGAAATTCTATTCCTAATCCTTTTAAAGAAACCATTTTTTTTGGCAATTTTCTTACAAGTATAATCAAAGTGTTCAATTTAGTTTAGTTTTTTGTCGATTACAAAACCTAGGTATTTTATATTTTCAATCGTTTATCTTAAATACTTCATCCGAATTCATGTTTATTTCCATTATTTTCGTTTTGTTCTCATTTAATTTCAATTTATTCATTTTAAGCTACTCATTTATTCTCCGAACATCGTGATTTATATTATCCTGACATTCTCTATTACTTTTCGCCACTGTATATATAAGAGTATCATCAGCGTACAATACAACTTTGCATCTTTCTAATACTTTGGGCATGTCATTTATATATAATATAAACAATAAATCACCTAAAATTGACCCTTGTGGTACTCCGAAATTATTAATCACTTCCTCAGACACAGTATTATTTAATTTTGTTGCTTGCTTTCGGTTCTTTAGCTATGACTTGAACCATTCAAATTCAGTTTGTCTTATTCCATACACATATAGTTTTTTTTAGCATGATATATCTGTCAATAGTCTCGAAAGCTCTTTTAAAATCAAGAAAAATTACCAACATTCTATTTTCCTTTCCTACGGTCTTCCATTCGCTTATAATATAATTCAATGTAGTTTCACATGAATGCTTCTTGCGGAAACCTGATTGTTGTCCAGATAATATACCGTGGTGTTTAATAAACTGCACAAGTTGTATCTATACTACTTTCTTCATTATTTTTTCACATACCTTAAGTGTATTTATAGGTCGAAATTCCTCACATTTCCTTGTCTTTGGCACTTTTTCATTTATCATTGATCTTTTCCAATTTTCCGGAAATATACCAATCTCCTATAATGTATTAATTATTCTTAGCAAAACATTTCCTAATATGTTCCAATTATCAATTATAATTTTATTTGAGACACATTCATGGTCAGGTTTACCCTTCATTTGTTTTACAATGTTCTCAAGTTCCATAATTTCTATCCTACGGAAATTAAATACATTGCTCGGTTCACCTGTTACTTGGCTAACATATTGCACTTTATCGATTGACTGTCTTATGCTACTTATACTATCAATAAAATATGTATTAAACTTATTTACTATATCACAGTTATCAGCATATTCTACATGTTCAAATACCACAGACTTAGTTAGATTTTTTTTCTTATTAAGTACCAGAGTTTTAATCTATTTCAACATTTGTCTCTGAGTACATGCATTGTCAATTTTTGTATTTATGTAATTGCTTTTACCTTTTTCAATCTGCACTTTGTATCGATTTCTAATTATTTTATATTCAGCCCAAGCTTGACTATATTTCTCAATTTTAGCTTTTAAATATTTTATTATCTTCTCTCTTTTCATTGTTTGCAGTTCCGAGTTATGCCATTTATTAACTTTATTATCCAAATGTGTCTGTTTCTCAATTGTAAATCTCTGTATGGCCCTTTTCAGGCCGCTATCAAATAGATTAACATTTTGATCCAAATCTATGCGAACGTCATATTCTATGACGTTCATCAACATTGCATTAAATGTATGCATATCGTATTTAAATACCTTTGTGGTTTTTGCCTCGTTGTTCTTGTTGCCCATTCTCGCTAAGGATATGTTAATAACCTCATTGTCAGAAATTTTGTTTGTTTTACAGTTTTCCGATGTTATTTCATAATTATTAGTTATCACGTCATCAATTATAGTGCTTAAATTTTTCGTCACACGAGTATAATCGTTAACTACTTGTCTAAGGCCATTGCCATTAATTATACTTCTAATTCTATTTCTATACAAGGAGTTCTTCTTCCAGTCAATATTAAAACCTCCGGTAATCAAAATATCACAGTTGTTATCACAGATTTCCTCAATTGTTTGCTCAAATATATCACAGAATTCAGATTCCCTATAGCTGTGCGATCTATATATTGCACCAATTAAAATATCGTACTTGTCATAAGTAGCTTTGCTTAATAGCATCCAATACTTTAACTCGTCATTTTTTTCAATAGCTTTTTTAACATTCCAGTGTCTTTTAGAATATAAAATAACTCCTCCTGTTCTGGATGACGTGGATAATGAATATATGTTATCATAATCATGTAACGAAATTGTGTTTCGGACAATATTAAGGATATTCCGTTAACGGATCCACCTCAACTTGATTATAATTATTAGTAAGACCTTGAACATTTGTATATATTGCACGAATTTCTTTTAATTGTTATATCGTCAAGCCTATATTTCTCATTTTGATCTTTAACTTATGTTGACATAGTGGACATTCTTTATCAGTCGTAAAAAGATTTTCATCCAGACCCATGTTTCTCTGTGAGCAATTGATATATTTCATTATTTTTTCTTGACTTTCGCATTTTACTGTTCCATGCTGACCATGACATTTTAGCCATATTTCCTGGTTTTTGCAATCTTTCGATAAATTATTGTATCCCCTGCATTCATACATTGAACGATTTCAGTTCCATCATACACTCTACATCTTTCCCATCCAATATTTAATTTTCCGTCTTCCATAATTTTTCCATAGGCTTCATTATCAACTTTCAATTTCACATTAAATACGGTTCTATTACCTCTCCTGGTTTCATATTACCCACGTATTTAATGTTAGCCGTAGCTAATTTATGATTTTGTTTTTTTTAGTTTCTCCATTAATTCATTTTCATTATAACCAAATGATATACCAATAATCTTTATATTTAAGGTATTTTGGAATTTTGACCTCGTACTGTGAAGATATTTTCTCCTGAATTGCATTTTTAATCTTTTCTCTTCACAATTCTTACTTTGGATAACTATTGCTCCACTTCTTCTACTTTCCACATTTATTATTCTTAAGTTATCTGGGCTTACTTTATTTAATTCCTGTTCTGTTTTTATAATCGATTGTTTCTCTTTGGGTTTCACTATTATTGGTAAATTTTGATTTGCACTCGGCAACCCTTTGTTTTTTACTGCGTCTGCATAAGTTGTTTTTGTACTTTGTTTACAGTTTTCATTTATAACTTTCTTCACATATGTTCTCGTTTTGTTCTTCTATTGATTTGCAAAATTGTTTGTTGTTGTTCTTAAATTCGTTAATATTGCCAATTAATTTTTTAATTTCCTCAACATTTTTCTCATTCGATTTCTGAATTTTAATCATTTTATTTATTCTTTCCTCGTATCTTTACTCAATAGCCTCTAGCAATTGTTTAATTTCAGATTCGTTTTCCTTAGTGTGGCTTTAAATTCGTGTTTGTATTCAACTAAGTTTTGTTTATTTTTGTGCACCTTATCTTGAACTTCTTTTAACACCAAATTAATGTTCTGTATATACATCACGCAATCGTCGCACATGAACCTAATAAAATTATTTTCATCAATTACTTTAGCCGAATATTGGTCTATTCCAGCACATTTTTTGATAGATGATACACCTTCTCACACACACCACTACATCTAATTCCACTTTCTCCTCTAATTGCTGCTCTGCATTTACTGCAGTCAGCCATTTTATTTTATCTTCAATTGTCTTTAGTTTTTAATAGAATTATTTTATTTTCAATTTAAAATTATTAATTTTAATAAATTTCAATTTCCTCGAATTGTTTTTTTTATATTTTTATGGTTTTTCATTAGTCCTATCTATTTTTATATCCAAATAATATTTTATTTTTTTTAATTTTCAAGAGCTTTTTGTAAGGAAAATATTTAAATGAATGACAAGCATTATCTCATTTGCTCCGATATCGTCGTAATGAACACATCATCCATTCGCGGTTAAACAAATATATTTTTATTATTTATTTATTTATTAAATTTAATCTACAGAATCAATTCTGAGATTAAATACAATTAAGAGCATTAGCTACTTGGGCCATCAGCTCTGGTTGAAAAGTATTTGTATAGGCTTATTACTTAAATTATATTTATATATTTGTACAATAAAATGGGAGGATTGTTGCCGCACCTGCTGCATCCAAGCCAATTGCTTAAATTTTGAATTTAGTTGCTTTAATGAGGTTATATATTTTGGTAATATTAGTGTATGATGATTCTTTAAGAAGATCAATGCCTGATGCATTTGAAAGTATTTTATTCCTTTGAGCTTCAAAAACTGGGCAATCTGATAGGACGTGTTTGATGGTTAAATTGTGTTTACATTCTGTGCAGAAAGGTCGAGAAGTTGATGTCTTTAGTAACCAAACATGTGAAAAGCTGGTATGCCCTAGACGCAGTCTTGAAAATGTTTTGATTTTATTTTTTGAGATGTTTGTAGGGTATATCGGTGGATTATGCTCCGGATTTATTGTTGAATAATGATAGTGCGTAGTGGGAGGTTCCTTAAATTTGAGCTTAAGATAGCTTTCGATGTGACGTCGAATGTCAATTTTTTCTATAGCACCGTCCATTATGATAGGAGCAGAAGAGGCGTATTTGGCTGCTGTATCGGCGGCTTCATTACCAGCGATTCCAATATGACTCGGTACCCATTGTAATTTTATTCTATTTTCATTTCCTGTTAGCGAATTTCTGATGTGTGATATTATTTTCCATTTGTTATTAAATGGGCTACTTATGGCTTTTAGAACTGATAGACTATCTGCTAAGATAGCAGTCTTATTTTTGTTTTTAAGTCCAAGACGAATAGCTTGATAAATAGCACAGGCTTCTGCAGTGAAAACTGAAGCATGTTCGTAAAGTGTTCCTAGAACTAAACTTCTTCCATCATCATCCACTACGGCGTAAGCTGGTAATTGGTATTGTGATTTGGTACTATCGGTATACAGTAACTTCCAACCTTGATTTTTAAAATTGGCTTTAATTTCCGAAATCATACAACGAAATGTATTCTGTGGCGTAGAGTTTTTGACGAAATTTGTAAGTGACAGGTCAAGACAATTTAGGTCAAATTTCCATGGAGCTTTGTTTATTTGTTTTTTTGGTGTTGTTATTGGTATTTTAAAAACAGAAGACATTTCCAGCGACTCAGCTATTGCTGATTTGAATCTTTTAGGGCGTTTAGAGTTTAGGTTAGATTTAATGTCCTGGTCTATAACTGAGTCTGAGCTATTAAGAAGTTTTGGAAGAATTCTAGCTTTGGCATGAAATATTCTATTTTCTATAGACGGAAGACCAGTTTCTCTGAGTAAGTTGTTGATTGGAGTTGTTCTGAAAGCGTACGCCGATGCCCTTACTGCTTAATGATAAATCGGCTTAATTATTTTGATGCTGGACTTACTACTATTACCATAAATGTATAGACCGTAGTCTATTTTGCTTAGAACTAGAGTTTTGGTGAGGTAAGGAAGAATGTTGATGTGGGTAAGGGTCTTGCTTGCTAAGTATCTGATTATGTTGGCTCTGGCAATTAATGAGTACTTCAGCGCAACTAGGTGATCTTTCCAGGTGTAATTTGATGAGAAAGTTAATCCCAAGATTTTCAATTTTTTTACATTTTCAATCTCATGATTATTAATTTTAATTCTATAAGAATTGGAGTCGCAAAGGTGTTTTCTACAAATGTGGAATTTGTTTGTTTTTTGGATTGAAATTTTAGCACCAGAATATTCAGTCCATTTGTAGATGTCAAATAGAACTTTTTCCATTATTTCCGTGGATTCGTTGTTGCTGTTTCTTTTGCAGAGGATGTACAGATCATCTGTGTATAGGCAGTGATCCACAAACTTGTGTTTGTTAACAATTCTGCTTATTTCGTTAAAAGCAATCTGGAACAATATCACTGAGAGGGGTGAACCCTGAGGAATGCCGTTATTGAGGTTAAACGATTTTGAATCGTGTCCATTAATTCTAATTTTGAATTATCGATTTGATAAAAATGACTTGACATAATTGAAGACTTTCGGCCCCACCGACCAAGATTTGAGGATGTTTAAGATGACGTGAAGGCCTATTCTGTCAAAAGCTTTCTCAAAGTCAATTGATAATATGTTTACATGATTCTTTGCAGAAAGAGCTTTAGTTATATAATGGTCTATGTGTAATAAGGCGTCATCACAGCCCTTATTGGCTTTGAAGCCTACTTGTTCTATTGCGATTAATTTTTTCTTGGCCATGAACCATGCTAATCTGGTGGCTATGATGCGCTCCATAATTTTGGACAAACAAGGTAACAGAGATATTGGTCGGAAGTCTCCTACAGAAGTTGAATTTTTATTTTTGGGAATTGGTACGATAACGGCAAGTTTCCATGAGTGAGGTATGACTCCGCTACTAAAAACAATGTTGTAAGTATCAAATAATCTTGCTTGGCTTTGATATGACATATTTTGTATCATAGGATAAGAAATCCTATCGTGACCTGGTGATGTGGATTTAACTTTATTCAAGCAGCTCTTAAACTCCATCTTGGTTATGGGTTCTTCCAAAAATAATGCCTCTTTGTCATTAGTGCTTTCCACAGTAATGTTCGATACGTTCTTTGATGTTCGGTATAAGAGTGAGAAATTTTCGTCAGAAGAGTACTTTTCCCATTCTGTACCGAAATGATTGCCGATTTGCAGTGGGTCAACTAAAGTTCCATTTTGTGTGTGTACAGCTTTTATGGAAGTATGGGAGTGCCTTCTTGCGACTTTATTAATTTTGTTCCATATGTTTGCTGTTGTTGTTTCCCTGTTGATTGTTTTGGTGAAGTTTTCATAGGATGCAATTTTGGCCTTTTTTATTTCAAATCTAAATTTAGCATTTTGTTTCTTGTATGCCAAGAGGTTTTCCTGATTCGGTTCAGATTTAAATTTTTTTAATTTTATGATTTTCTGATTGCGAAGGCTTTGCAAGTTTGTATTCCACCAAGGGACTGGGGTTCGGTGTACTTTTGCGCTGCCCTTAGATTGGGGAATGTGCAGATTTGCGGCTGTACGTATACTTTTGGTTATTTTCGCAGCTTCTTTGTTACTCTGGGAGGATATGGGGCTTTTGGATAATTCATTATCTACTTTACACGAATAATTGGGCCAATCAGCGAGGTGCACTAAAAATCGCTTTGTATTAGCTTTAGAACAGTTTCTATGCGAGATTTTTAGGGAAATTTTTATTGGAAAGTGGTCGCTCCCATGTAAGTCAGTGAGAGTTTTCCAGTGGACGATAGGTAGTAGTGGTATTGAGCAAAGAGATAAGTCAATATGGGAAAACGTGTTGTATGTTGAAAGGTGAGTGGGACTTTTATCATTCAGCACACACAGCCCAGTGTCTAATATCATGCTTTCCAGTAGTTTTCCTCTGTTGTTATTGTATATCGATCCCCAAATGGTATTCCATCCATTAAAATCACCAACGACAAGAACTGGAGTATTAAAAGAGTAAATGATATTAGTTAATTCTCGAACTGAGATGTCCTCTGATGGTGGAATATAAAATGATAGGATAGTGAACTTAATGTTGAGGTTTACTTCGATGGCAACGAGTTGATATTCGGTGTCTATGTTTATTTCTTTGCGTGGAATATCCGATTTGATGAATATTCCTGTACCTTGTTTTGATGTATTATTATGTATTGAATTTATGAAGTATGCAGAGTAATTTTTTGGAGGATTTGGTGTAAAGTTGTAAGCGCAGTGCGTTTCTTGTAGAGCAATAATGCTTGGGTTTAAGTCCCTAATTAGTAATTGAAGTTCAGGGATCCACGAATATTCCATTGTAATAGCACAAAATCCATCATGAGTGTATAATACTGCTGCTTTTGTTGGTTTTAGTTGGTCACGTCTTAACTAGGTCCAAGGTAACCTCGTCGAGAGGTTCCTCGTCGCCCGATGTAATAAAGTAATTGCCTTTTTTTATTAGAGATTGGGTTAGATGAGAGATTGGAGATAACGGTATGTTTGTGTTTAATTTAATGGAGTCTGTGGTGTTTTTATATGAGTAGATGTTGTTGGTTTTGTGGATTCAGATTTTCCTGTTACTAAATTTGTTTTTGGTGTTACAAGTTCATTTGAGAATTCATTTGTTTTTATGGTTGTATGTATTTTTGTGTTTTTGATGTTTTGATTTGTTCTTGTTGTTGGTTGTTTATTCATTTCTTTATTCTGGTTAGCTGTATTTTTTATTGTCTGGATGTTTGATGGTTCCTTTCGTTTTGTAGGGGAATCAGCGGTTACATTAGCATATGTGTGTTGAATGAATGTTGAGGCTGGATTGTTTTCCCTGTACTGTCGTCGGTCTTCGCCTATACTGCAATAGTTTTTAGTTTTGATTTTCAAAATTTCTTTCATTTGTATGAAACGTGGGCACTTATTGTCAGCTGATGAGTGTTCTCCAGAGCAATTTATACAGAAGACTCGGATACATGGTTCTGGGGTATGTGGTGGAAGGCTGTAATCTGGGCAAGTTGCGTTGCTTTTGCATCGATTTTTGGTGTGGCCGAGTAGCTGGCAGTTTTTACACCTCATCGGGTTGGGAAAGTAGTGATCAACTTTACACTTATACCAGGCAACGTCAACAGTTGAGGGTAAGCGGTACAAATCGAAAGTCACTATCATTTTGCCAGTTGGAACACGAGTGCTACCGTCATCGCTGGGCCTGGTAAATTTGTAGATATCAATCACACCTTGGTCCTTCATTTCCTGCACTATATCACTCTCTGGAACGTGTATTAAACACGGAGCGTATATAACACCTTTGACAGAATTGAGTGTTGCATGAAGTTTACATGAAATTCGGCATAAATTAGCGAGTGACTTTGACTTCAAAATATTTTCTGCTATACGAGTGTTGCGGGTAAGAATGAGGAGGCTCCCATCACGTAGCATAGAGATCGAATTTATTTCTGTCGAGATACCATCTATTGCCTTTTTTATAGCAAATGGACTAAGTTTGGAAAGTTGCTTTTTGTCGTCAGTGGAGTTAATCAGTATATACTTTGGTGAATTTTTTTGATTGCTGTTTGGAACAGGTAACGCTGGGAAATCATTAATAGTTTTTGATTTCTTGGAAGGATTTTCTATGAAGTCCGCAAGAGCAAAGAACCTGTTGTTAGACAGTTTGTCCGGTGGGCCCGGAGCCATGATTAAATTAAACACTAACTGTGCCCGTGTGTGATATTTAATTTACAATAAAAAAAAAAAAAGTAAAAAAGACCAAATAAAGGAAGGTCAACAAAAACAAACACTTGTTGAAAATAAATTATGTGACAACCGTTACTTTTCAAACACTCTTTCTTTATTTTTGTACAAACGAAAGCAAAGTCAACCGTGCGCTTTGAATGCTAGTCGAAGACCATATTTTTATTAGTAATGTAATAAACAAAGAAATATTTTTTTTTATTGTGAATGTATATTTTATATTTTGTGTGTGTATATTTTATTTGTTATTATATTTTTAAGAAGTTAAATTTTGTTTGGTAAATATTCTTGACATCGTGGAAAAGTGTATATAGAATTATATATACAAAATATAGAATTAATTGCAAAAAATTAGTGTTTACCAGCGTCGTGGAATGTAAAACTGGAAGAAACTTTAATAGAGATCAAAAAAGAAAACAATTTTTCATCCATTCTTTTTTTCATATTGTTACGTTTTTACCTTTTAAAAATGTTAAAAATATGAGTTCGTAGATTGCAAATAAAGTAAAAATAAATTTGTGTTTAATTTTAATGAATTCTTTATTATCTGCACAACTTTTGTGCCACTGTTCCAGCTTATTCTACGTATACAACGATAATTTTCGCAATATGTGTTTGTTCGTGATAATCCACTGCTTACAACCTTTTTGTAAGCACTACACTAACAAATGCTTCCTTCAGACGCAACTTGTCTGCACACAACCGAAAGATTTATCACTTCAACCAACGTAATGTTGTTATACACGACTAGCTTAATTCACACTCCGAATACAACGTGCCGTCTGATTCAACTCAAACTCTGAACTCTGAATCAACTCTTGCTCGCTTTAGCTTTTGTTTATCATTTTATGCATGATCCAGTATATTGTATTGTTTTTGGAGCTTTTGTTTATTATTTTGACAACACCATTTCCACTTTCGTAACAATATTTTCATTTTTTTCTTAATAAAATTGCACAAGATGTTAAAAGCAATAAATAAATCGTCTCCCGATATAGACATTTTGCAAATGATGATTGGTGAATTTATTTGAACTTCTCCTTTTATACGTCAATCACATGACCACTCACACTAATGCATTTTTGATGAAATTATTTGATCGTCTCTAGGCGCCTTTAGCAATAGGTTTAAGATATACTCAATCAAACTTTATTGAGTCTAGATAAATTTGTTATTTTATCCAACAGATTATATTTAAAATACCATCAACAATGAAAAAATAATCTATTCCCTTTTTCTGGACTTTATATTCTAAGTATTAATGTTTATTTATTTTTATTTTACAGAACACCATATTTGGCTCTTACAAGAACCTTTCAGTTAATTGAAGAAACTAAAGGTCGTTTAAAAATGGTTGAAATTCTTGGAAATTTTTTTAGTTCAATAATATTGCTAAATCCCGAAGACTTACTGCCCAGTATTTACCTTTCGATAAACCAGTTAGCACCATCATACGAAGGTAAGCAATGAGCAATAAAATTAATGAATTAGTCAGATTAACTGGTGTTATTCATCAAATTAATATTAGAATCAATTTTTATAGATTTTATATTGGCATTGGTTTTTAAATTTTCGTTTTAGTATTCCAAAACGATTTACTGCATTTACAGAACAATGTGTACACATGTTTTCAACACATACATAATTGGTCATTATAACCCTTATGTCAGGATTACGACTTAAGGTTCAATTAGTTGTGACTTAACCATAACCATATAAATCAGCTGTTTTAACAAACTTTATGGACATCACTGTTTTCGATTATAGGTGACTTACCATAATGCCATAGTCATAACCATAACCATATGTACCAATTGAATTTTGGTTTTTTGCCATAACCATAAACAGCTGTTTGCTGAATTTACTTACATGTATACACATTTTTTTGTTTACTTATGTATTTTTGGAAAATACATATGTGCAATTAACGTAAACAGCTGTTTATGGCTATGGCAGCACTGATTGCTGCTAATAGTAAATTAAGGTTATGGATTATGTTACGACTACAGCGTTATGGTAAAGTCAGGACTAATTGAACCTTTAATGACATTTATGTTGTGTTAATTTTAAACACGAATAGCTGTACCCACAGTATAAAGTCGACTCCGAATGACAGGTTTTTGAGAAACTTTTCATAGAAATTTTAGGTACACTCAAACTTTATCAGAAATCTGCGGAGAGACAGTCGCCAAAGATATATTTTATTTCGATTTGATGTAGGCGTCTAACCTGGGTTTTGAACCGTAGTCTCAAGTCTAATAAGCCAACACACTACCTTCTAGACTATGACTACGACATATGGGGTTCTTGGGAAACAGCCTTCGAAAATACGAAATATCAAAATTAAAAGTGAAACAAAATATAGACATATACACTGCGGTTCATCAGGATAGAACCAGCACATTTAAAAGTAAAAACTGTGTATAAATTGCAAATTAGATAGAAAATTTAGTTTAGCAGAAAAATAGTCAATACTGTAAATGATAATTTAAACACAAAAAATAGTATAAAAATGGATTATAACGGTACTTTTTTCTTTCTATGTAGTCAAGTATAACATTTTTCATTTATTTTTTGGTTCAACAGGATAGAACCATGAGAATTTTTAACTAAAATCATTATAAAAAGCAAATAAAACTTAAATTACAGTTAGTGACTACAGTTAGCTAAATCAATTTGCGAGCAAAAAGTTCTTTAAATTCGTCGGAAATGGTAAAAATTGAAGTTTACCATTCTGAAGATTATTCTTACCGCGAAATCGGTAGAAAAGTCGGATGAAGTCATAAGTGGTAATGGATTACATAAAACATCGTGAAAGATATAATAAAAATTACAAAGGATGTACTTACACAGCTCTAACACCACAGTGAAAAATTCTTCGAACTGAATCAAATTCATCCCATTCTACCTCCAAAATTAAGGATTTAGCAGAAGTTAATACAAGTAAATAAATAGTTCGTCGCGCTATTTTAAGCAGAGAACATTAACAACTCTAAAAACTAAAGAAAAAACTTCCATTAAATGCAATACGTCAACAACAGCGCCTTCAGTTGGATGTTAAATTGCAACCCATACCATAATGCCCCTCTCTCTACTGTGAAGGCAGCTCAGAAATTTTTCGAACTTTCGCATATTGTGAAAATAAAAATTATGGCCATCGGGGCCATCCAAATTAAATTTTTTTTCATCCGAATAAATCACTTTTCGCAATCGTTAGCGCTTAATTGTCTTTGAATATTCCATGCCATATGATCTTTGGCAAACTGAAGGCGCTATTGTTGACGGATTGCATTTAATGCACCCTCCTACCAAAGAGGGGTTTACGCATCCATGCCTGCAGTTTAAATTGGTTCTCAAACCCAGATATTTATAGGTTTCGCCGGCCATCGTTCTTCCATCTTCCATACGGATGTCCCTGGAGAACGATTCAACTACGTTAAATAGGCATGTGAGTTGGTATAGATTAAATCCATATAGCTTTATATCATCCATAAATAACAGTTGACTTAACTTACAAAGGTTCTCGTCAATATATTTGATCTCAAACCCATAGAGGCAAGGAGATTTCAGAGCGGATTAACCCAAAGCACAAACCATTCCGGGTTTAGTGAATCACCTTGGAATATGCATCGCTTGATTGGAATTTCAGTTGTCTCTATTCGTTCCGTTGGTGTCCTTAGCGAGACTCTAGTTCTCCAAGCCTTCATAATGTAGCTTAAGAAGATGACTATTGTGGGATGGATCCAACACCTTTAAAAGCCAGCCATGAGGCACAAAATCAAAAGTCTTTCTGTAGTCTATGTATGCCATCGAAATATTTCATTTTTTCCCATACGCCTATTCACACACTATTGAATCAATGGTCAGTTGTTCCTTAAAACCTGTCGAATCATTTCTGCACACCTCTGTTGCTCTGAGACTATATGATTTCGGTCACACTGCATGCATGTATAAAGTTGGCAGACAGATGATTGGACGGAATTTAGAAGGGTCATGTCTGCGACTCGGATCTTTTTCCAAGAAATAAGTTATTCCTTGAGTTAAAAAATAAGGCATCTCGTGGGGGTGTTGAATGGCGTTATTTATCATTTCCGTTAGTTTAGAATGCACACAACTAAGTCTTTTTAACCAAAAGTTCTGGAGTTTGTCTGGATCGGGTGATTTCCAGTTCATTAGGTTATGCAGTGTTCCTTGCATTTCTGTTATTCTAATCAGGGAGGTTATGGGGACGGCTTTCTTCTAATTTGTTCCAGTGTGCATTAGGGTTGTAACTGATACTCGTGGAGAGTTGCTCACTCCAAATGTATCGTAAGATTAGTTTCGGTTTTAACGCGGCTGTACGCTGTTCGCTTGCCACCGCTCTATCACCAGGATCAGCTTTAGCAGATAGAGGCCCTTCCTCAGGGGATCGCATATTTGTATCTTCCGTATTTCTTCTCGTATCAATAATTTTTAGGGTATTTCTTTAACGTCTAACTAGCAAAGACAATTTTGATTCGAGATTTAGCCGCTCCTAATATAGAGTCAGACGCTGGTCAAGAACCCGCTCGATATGAGACCGTCGCGATGGACTTGCGCGCCCTATTACGGTTACAGGCTCCCTATCGGGGACGCATTATTATTATACTTTAGATTTATAATTAAATTATAAAAAATAAGTAAGAAATTAAGGAGCACTAGCAACGAGGCCAACGGCTCTAGGTAACATTTATAAATAACTTAAATTGTAAATGAAACACAAATTTTGTATAGTATACTTCTGAACTAAATAATGATTCCGATCTTTTTTTTTTTGTTTTTTTTTTTTTTTTTTGATAAAATTGTATATTTTTAAAATGTTGGTTTTCGTAGGAGATTTCAATAGTGTCATAGGGTTATGTGAACTAAACTCATCTTCCAGGGGGAAGTGTTTTACGGATATAATTGTATTACATCTCGTACATAGGGAAGTTGCATTTCTCTGGAGAAGATAATAGTGTGTGGTAAACGTATGTCCAAGACGCAATCGGGAAAATATTTTAATTTGCTGATTGTCTATATCTGTGGGGTAAATAGGTGGAATGCGATTGTTGTTTATTTCTTTATAATGCGGATGGTGGTATCCAGACCAAGCAAAAATTTCTTTCTGTTGAAGATGTAATTTTATTAAATTGTCTATACAGGTAGTCCTCGACTTACGACCGCTTGACTTATGACTATTCGCACTTAGACCATTTTTCCCCAATTTTTTCATAGAAAATACTTAAAAAAGACAAATATGTAGTTGCGGGGAATCCCTAAAACATATGAGATAAAATAAAAATACAAAGTAAAAAATTTGATTTACATACATATTTCAGTACAAATAATACATTACATTAGCTAAGTCGAAATTTTTTTAAGGGAATAATTTTATATCATCTCAAAAATTAAATAAAAAACTTTTTGTATATGAAATTCGACTTACGACTTAATCGACTTACGACCGATGACCAAGAACCTATCTCGGTCGTAAGTCGGGGAATACCTGTACCACGTTTCTCTGTTGTTGAGTCCACTAGTAGGGTAGCAATACTAACAAATTTTGCGGATTGATTGGCAGCGACGTTCCCTTCTATTTTGCTGTGCCCAGAGATCCAAAGTAACTGTAATCTACTACATATTTTAAAACGGACAGACTGTCAGAAAAATTATTGTTTTTAGTTTCGAGGGAGATATGGCTTTGGCAATAGCTGAAGTTTCTGCAACGAATACCGAGGTGTAATTAGGAAGACTTTTTATACATTTAATATTCTTGTTGAAATATTAAATGTATATTAAAATATGATATATGAAGTTGTTTCGTTTGTCTTTCGATCCATCGATAAACAGAAAGGACCAACCGTTTTCCAATAAGGACTCTTGTTTTTCTAAATGGAGTTTTAAGTATATGTCATCAGCATGTCTTTTTTAGTTTCGATAGCGATATATCGCAAGATTGAGCGCTGAAAAACCAATGAGGAAGTTTGAGAGAATAGGTTCTGTTTAATTTAGGTATATTTGTTTCTTAACATCATTATCAACAATCGAATTTTTAGGGAACGGTAATTTTGCCAAAATTTTTGACTTGGATTCATAAATCCGAAAATCGATTGAAGGACGACCCGGTTCTGCAAATATATTGATCAAAGGTGTAGTGCGAAAAGCATAAATACTTGATCTGATTGTCCAGTAATAGAAGCCTTTTATTATGTTGATATTTGACTTAGTTGTATTGCTAACTAAGAAGAGACCATAATATATCTTGCTTAGTATCAAGGACTTAACGAGGTATGTAAGTGTGTTGATGTGAATATAGCTACGTTTACTCGATAAAAATCCAATCAAGTTCACCCAGTGTATACCCAGGATCTTCAAACATTCTAACAAATTATAATTACACATCGTTTTGCGGAATATATGAAGTTTTTTTGTTTTATCTGTAGAAATTTTTGCGCCGTATTTAAAACACGTGATATTGACCCTATTTTGTTTTTGCAAAAAATGTAGAAATCATCATCTTACCAGGGACCGTAACTGTTATAACTTTTATCATAAAAGTCACAAAATAAGAATAATTTTTTGACTTTTATTTTTTCGAGTAAAAATAAAAGCTATTTTTTGACTTTTATTTTTTCGAGCAAAAATAATAATTATTTTTGATTTTTATTTTTCCGAGCAAAAATAAAAGTTATTTTTTGACTTTTATTTTTTCGGGTGGGAATAAAAGTTATTTTTGACTTTTATTCTTTCGAGCGGAAATAAAAGTTATTTTTTGACTTTTATTTTTTCGAGCAAAAATAAAAGTTATTTTTTGACTTTTATTTTTTCGAGCAAAAATAAAAGTTAAGCTATGACTTTTATTTTTTCGAGCAAAAATAAAAGTTATTTTTGTTTTATTTCATGATGAATTCATAATATTTATTAACATTTATTGCAAAACTTAATTCTAAAAATTTTTTAACATAATTTACTTTAATTGTTTTAAAGAATTTTTTAATAAATATTATGAATTCGTCATGAATTAAAATAGAAATGACTTTTATTTCTGCTCGAAAAAATAAAAGTCAAAAAACAACTTTTATTTCTGCTTGAAAAAATAAAAGTCAAAACTTAACTTTTATTTCCGCTCGAAAAAATAAAAGTCAAAAAATAACTTTTATTTCTACTCGAAAAAATAAAAGTCAAAAATAACTTTTATTTTTGCTCGAAATAATAAAAATCAAAAAATAACTTTTATTTTTTTTCTAAAAAATAAACATCAATTTTTTAAAAAGCAGCCCATTTTATAAAAATTTGGTCCAAGACAATCAAAATGGTTCTGTTGTCCGACATTTCTTTGTGATTGCTTTTTTAATCAAAAATTCAAAAATAACAGTTATTTTCGGTCCCTGGTTGAAACATTAATAAAAAATTATGTTGCCGATCCAGCGAGTCAAAGTTTTTCAAACAATAAAGAAATTATTCCTCTAACTATGAAAATTATACCCAACGAGAATATGAAACCATTCCGTCACTCTCCGCCAAGACTAGCAATACAAGAAGAAGACGCTCTCAGTAAACAAGTTGAAGAATGGTTAAAAAGTGGTGTAGTAAGGAGGTCAACGTCTGATATGGCCAGCAGAGTTGTAGTGGTAAGGAAAAAAATGTGGGGACTTCCGTATTTGTATCGATTTCAGACAATTAAACAAAATGGTTTTAAGAGACTGCTTCCCAGCACCAATAGTTGATGATGTACTTCAAAAATTAAAAAAAGCCAAGTTGGACTTACGCAACGGATTTTTTCATGTGCCTATTGATGAGGCAAGCAAAAAGTTCACTGCATTTGTAACAAAGCGAGGTCTTTTTGAGTTTAACAGAGCGCCATTTGGCTTCTGCAATTCGCCAGCCTGCTTCGTAAGATATGTGAATCATATTTTCCAAGATTTACAAATGTTGATGATATAATTTTATACGACCAAACTGCAGAGGGGTGTCTGAAAAAGTTGGAATATGTTTTACGAGTATCGTCAGAATATGGTCTTGATTTTAATTGGAGCAAATGTTGTTTTATGAAAAATAAAATTGAATTTTTGGATCATGCGTTGCAAAACGGTACACTATCACCAAGGCCGACAAAATGTAAAGCTGTTGAGAATTTCTCATTGCCAAAAAACATAAAAGATATACAAGCTTTCCTAGGACTCACTGGGTATTTTAGAAAGTTTGTGAAGGGGTATGTTCAGATTGTTTAACCACTAACCGACTTACTAAGAAAGAACGCTAGTTTTACAATTGGTAACAAAGAGATTCAGGCCATAGAAAAAATCAAGCACATGTTAACTAACGAACCTGTATTTGGGATGTATGACAGGGACTCTAAAACAGAAGTACACACAGGTGGCTCGAAAAATGGTTTTGGCGCTACAATTTTGCAAAAACGTGACGGCAATTTCCACCCGATTTTGTACTGCAGTAAGAAAGCAACGCCGCAAGAAAGAAGATTCCTTTTTAGAAGTGAAAGCAGCGTACTTGGTGTTTAAAAAATTTTGCCATTTACTGTTGGGTATAAACTTCACATTGGTAACGGATTGCGCAACTTTCAGGCAAACAGTTGAAAAGAAAGACGTACCTCGAGATGTGGCGCAGTTGATCATGTATTTGCAAGATTTTTAATATACTGTTGCGCATAAAACGACAAATGGAATGCGGCATTTAGACTGTTTAAGTAGATTCCCTGTTGACGTCTATACAATACACACAGAATTATCAGCTAGATTACGAAAACTACAACAGACTGATGAGCACGTGAAAGCAGTGTCAGCAGCACTTCAGCTAGGTAGCTATGACGATTATAAATTAAGAGTTGATTTTGTTTATAAATATGTTGACGGAAACGATATTCTACTAGTGCCGAAATCAATGGAGGATGAAATAATACGCACTGCGCATGAAACTGGGGATTTTACAGCCGAAAATACAATGCATGCGATTAAACAACAATATTACATTCCTCACCTCCAAAAAAAGTCAAACTGTGTATCACCAATTGCGTAAAGTGTATAATATATAACAAGAAGCTGGGTAAAAAAGAAGGATCTGCAATTAATCGACAAGGGAGATACGCTTTTGTACACAATCCATTTTGATCATCTGGGGCCATTGGATATCACTGTCGAACGATACAAATATATATTAGCGATGATCGATGGTTTAAGTAAGTTTGTATGGCTCTTTTCTACCCGAACTACAAATGCCGAAGGATATCTAAAATTAATCGACAAGGGAGATACGCCATTGTGCACAATCCATGTTGATCATCTGGGGCCATTGGATATCACTGCCAAACGATACAAGTATACATTAGCGATGATTGATGGTTTTAGTAAGTTTGTATGGCTCTTTTCTACCCGAACTACAAATGCCGATGAAGTGATTAAGAATTTGAAGGTGTGGTAGGAGACTTTTGGATACACAAGTAGAATAATAAGCGACAGAGGTACGTCGTTTACTTCAGTTAGATTAGGTTAGGTTAGAGGACGTGCACCTGTCGGTCAAGACAAGCACAGTACCCGGTGGTCTAAATTGACCCACTGTACATTGTCCTTAGGGGAGGAAGGAAAAGGAGGATATAGGAAAATAGGGAAGGGGAGGGAGAATGGGAAACAGAGGAACGAAGAGCAACAGACACAAAACAACAGAGGTTGAGAGTGCGGCTACACTTATGAAGCCCTAGCACCTCTCAACCAGCCCAAGCTGCTAATGAATCTGTGGAGAGCCTTGATGTCGGCTCTCGACACATCCTGCAATCCTCCTCATCGCAACATACCCTGCAATAGTCCGGCTGGGATCTGTTCCAGATCCCCGTCAGCGACCTAATCTCGCAGTGCCCCGTGATAAAACCGACAACCAACCTTAAGCTGGCCTTAACCAAGCCCAGCAGCCACTCTGTCCTCTTGCTGTCCACAGCAGGCCATAGACGCCTAGAAACAGAACAACCCGATCCGTTCCCCCAACGTCTCTGCTCTTCCCTCCTGACCCATCCATCGATGAGGCCATAGAGGTGACAGACTGGGGGGTCAGGACCAACCGTCAAATCGCCACCTGAAAGCGAACCTAACCTAGCGAAGGCATCCGCTGTCTCATTGCCCAGTATTCCGCTGTGACCCGGAACCCAGCATAGACGGATACGGTCCGGTCTAAAACTCCGCAACGACTCTTTGCACTCGCGAACGAGACGTGATTTGCACCAGACCGACGCAATGGCCCTAAGGGCAGCCTGACTGTCAACGAAGATCATGTAAGATTCCGAATCCGTGGATGGGCCACCAGCTATGGCATCAATAGCCTTCAGTATTGCGAAAATCTCCGCCTGAAAAACGTAGCAGTCATCATTCAACGTGAAGTGGAGTTCAAAACCGAGTTCCTTACAGAAAACCCCAGCACCTGTACATCCACCTAACTTAGACCCATCTGTGAAGATGGGTATACCACTCTGCCCCTGGAGTACCCCACCACTCCATTGTGCCCTATCCGGTATGAGTATACTCAAACCAGCTAGGAACATAGCCTCAGGCACAATATAATCAGTGGCTTTTTCCGAAAGTCCTTACCTTCCGTCAGGAAAGACGGTATTCAGAACTCTGGAGTGACCTATCGATCGCTGTTTCCAACAGCGCGATTCCCTCAGGCGTATGGCACTACGCGCTGCACACCGCTTGACATATAAGTCTAGTGGGGTCAGACAGAGCATAGTATCAAGAGCAGCCTGAGGGCAACTTTTCCTCACTCCAGTGACACTTAAAGAGACAAACCGCTGAACCTTATCCAAGATTTTCCGTTGAAAACTCTTATCTAAGGCACACCACCAGACAACACAGCCATAAGTAATAACCGGTCTAACAATCGCCAGATATATCCAGCGAATGGCTCTAGGCGGAAGACCCCAGTTCTTACCTATGGAGTTCCTACACTGGTAGAAAGCATTTAGTCCCTTCTTCATTCTTTCCTCGGTTTTTCGTTTCCAGTTCAGCTTACTGTCCAGGATAACACCCAAGTTCTTGACCTCAGAAGACAACGGAAGCTCCCTACCAGCTAATCTTGGCAACCTGAAGGTTTCAATCTTGTACCTACGCGAGAACAAAACGAGGTCCGTCTTATTTGGATTTATCCCCAGACCACACTTTGTCGCCCAAGAGGATAAAATTCCAAGAGCAGACTCCATCAGTTCCCCCAGCGTTGGCAAAAATTTACCACCCACAAGAATAGCCACATCGTCGGCATATGCCACAACCTTAAAACCCCTACTTTCGAGGAGCCTCAGACCAACATTTGCAACCAAGAGCCACAAAAGAGGGGATAGGACACCCCCCTGTGGTGTACCCCTGGTCGCACGCTTGACGACAGAACATCCACCCAGATTTGATCGGATTAGTCTGTTACCCAACATGTAGGTGATAAACCGCACCAGAAAATCTGGGGTATGTATATCCCTTAGTGAATTCTCAATAGAAGAAGTGGTAACGTTATTGAAGGCCCCCTCTATATCAAGGAAGACCGACAGTGTGTACTCGCCCCTAGCCATATTCGCCTCAACAAAACCAGTCACTTCATGAAGAGCGCTCTCAACAGACTTACCCTTAGTGTAAGCATGTTGCGACCCACTCAACAGAGACCAGTCAATGTTTGACCTTAAATATAGATCGATAAGTCTCTCCAAAGCTTTCAAGAGAAAGAATGAGAGTGATATTGGTCTATAATCCTTAGGGCCGATGTGACTGGGTTTACCAGCTTTCGGTATAAACACCACGAGCACATCTTTACAACCATCAGGTATATCACACCACCGGAGACAGTCTCTATACACGTCCACCAGATATTCGTGTAATATATCACCAGCATGCTGAAGCAGAGCCGGAAAGACACCATCCGGACCAGGCGACTTGAACGGCTCAAAGCTACTAATAGCCCATTTGACCTTATCTCTGGTAATGATGTCTTCCAAAACCGGCGTAGTTCCAGCATCACAGAAGGGATCAGCTACACCCAACGGATAGCTTCCTGGATCCTCACAATCGGGCAAATGAGTACTCAATAGAACCTAGGGTTTCTTTTCTCGAGGATGTCCACATGCCATCGTTCTTTTGGACAAAGCCTAGGACTTTGGGGTCCTTCGACAACATCCTACGGAAACGAGCCACATCAGAAACATCCTCGATACTACTGCAGAAACTCATCCAGGTGGTTCTCTTTGAGCGCTTTATTGCTCCCTTATATTCATTAAAACTGGATCTATATGCAGACCAGTCCACATCCCTGCCCGACCTCTTAGCCTTATTAAAGAGTCTCCTGGTACAACAGCGGAGCCTCTGGAGTTCCGCATTCCACCAGCCAGGCTGGCTCCTCTTACCCGGGTAAGTGAGAGGACAAGCATCTCTATAACAAGACAACAAAATATCCGTCAAAGATTCAACTCGATCATTGATGCCAGGAGTGGAGCGTCGCCTAAGGGCTCTAAGCTCCCCCTCCACAGCCCTTTCATACCTGATCCAGTCGGTTCTTCTTGGATTTCTGAAAGGCCTGTTAAGGCCACCAGATAGATTAATACTGAATGATATCAGTTGGTGATCAGAAAAAGAACACTCATCTGAAACCCTCCAGTCCCTAATTATAGACCTATCCATGTTACAGGTCCTTACCTTATCACTTGTTCCAGGATCAAGTAACCTATAGTCAGGATCGCTCAAACCCAGGATCCTATCCCTAAGGATCCAGGGTTCCTGGATAAGAGCGATATCAGCTTCAAGGCGGCGCAGGGTGGTTAACAGGTTGTGTGAGGCGACTTCGCAGTGATGCAAATTAATCTGCACAAATATATTATTAAACAGTTTTAGTAGACATAGTTTTGATTGAAGGCTGATGTTTTGTATCATTTGGTATGAAATTCTGTCATAGCCAGGAGTTGAACCCTTAACTTTAGATAAAGCTAGTTGTAAATCTGAGATTGTAATTGCATTCTCTATAAATTTACCATTCTTATTTATACTATCACTATGGCTTTGTGTAATGTTTTTTGATTGGATGAATAGATTAGAGAACTTCTGATCTGTTGAGTTTTCACACCAGTTGTCAGCAAAAGAATTAGCTATCTGGGGAACATCTGTGATGGTATTATTAAGACTACTTATGGCTAAAGTTTTGTTATTAGTTCCATTGCTAGAAAGTCGTTTTACTTTGCTCCAAATATCTTTGATCGGTGAATTTTGATTTGAAAATTGATTTTTTTAAATGTTTTCATTTCTCTACGAAAAATGGCATTTTCTTTTTTAAACTTTACAGGGTTTGATATTTTTTCCAATATCCTACTTTTTAACTGAAGATTGAGGGATAAATATATTAGAAGCTGACCTTAGTGCCTTTATTATTATAGATGCTTCCTTGTTAGTATTTAAGGTATGCTGGTTATTTAAAAACTTGTCATCAACTATTTTTCTAAGTTTTGGCCAATTAGAGCGATCTAATAAGGATTTTCGAATACAGTTATATCTAGTTGTTCTACTAAGTGTCATATTAATTATAATTAAGAAATGATCACTACAGAGCGACTCTTCCAAAATATCCAATGACGTTATGCCAAGTAGAGAAGATGAACAAAAAGAAACATCAATGTGGGTTAACGTGGCATATTGTAGAGAGGTGCATAGGTCGACCAGCATTTAGTGCGAACAAATTAGATAAAGGTAATAGCATTCTCAAGTATGTGACCATTATGATTAGTGACAGTTGAACTCAATGGGTGTTCCATAAACTAAAGTCACTTATGATAAGTTTTAGATTCGTGAAAGAAAGATCCTGACTGGAAAAAGTTAAGGATGGAGGTCGATATAGAGATAGTATAGTAAATGTAAAATTTAAATAGATTTCTATAGCTATTACTTGTAATGTTGAATTAATATGGATTCTTTTATGTGGGACATAATTTTTATATGCCTTGTTTTGAAGTTATATTAGGGGGTATAGGAGTTAGATTATATTGACAATGAGTTTCTTGCAGAGAAATGAAAGCGCGGTTATGCTACCTTATTAGCCGTCGAAGTTCATTAAAATTATTAATGAAGCGATTTATATTCCATTGTAGTATCATCAAACTATCCATTCCAGAATTTCCATGGGATATTGTAGACTGTAATTACAGGAATTATAGGCAGGAGGAGCATAATTGTGATATTTTGTGTTGTAATTAATTTAACTGTCATAATTGATATCTGTGGAGGAATTTGGAATGTAGTATTAATTTTTTGGGATAAGATCTTAGGTCAAGGTGCTTAGAGGGGAATTTTGGATGGACGAATTCAGATCAGAAAAACTGTAATTTTTTTTTTTTTTTTTGATGTGGTGGGAATGTTGGAGGCTCCTAATTAATAGTTAATTTGTTCTGAAACTTTTGTTGGCTTAGTCGAGTATTCTTGAAGAAAGTATACTTGTATGTTTGTTATTTTGTTGCGTTGAGTTACAGGATGGCATCTCAGCTTCTATTCTAGGTCGGTAGATAGTGAAGTGATGGACGGTTCACGTCGGCGACATTTTTTATTAGTATTATTACTTGTTGATTTTGGAGGTCGTTTGAGATTTGTTGATTGGTTGTGTCAAATTTTGCAGATTTTGTTGTTGTGTTTATTTCATATTTTGGCTTCGCTGCACCGTAGGAACATTTTCCAATAGTTTTGATTTTGAAAATCTCTTTTTGTTGAACATATCTGGAACAATTTTTATCGAATGCAGTATGTTTTTCAAACAGTTGGCGCATTGAATTCTAATACATTAGACATCATAATGAGGATGTAGATTGCAGATATAACACGTTTTAGGATTTTTCACTTATTTTTTGTATTACCGAGAATTTGACAATTTTTACATCGCATTGGGTTTGGGAAATACGTTCTTACTTTAACTTTGTACCACGCTACATCAATATTTTAGGCAAATTGTATAAGTTAAAAGTCAAAACAATGTATCCTGAATATGCTTGTTTCGTTGCATTTGGATTACTATCAACAATATAGTCATTGTCTTCCACCGAATTGTGCACTTTCTTCATAAATTTTTATACAGAAAGATTGCCTTGAGGGCGAAGTTCTTTTACAATCTCTTCCTCCGATACATCATTGAGACAAGAAGGCTTAATTATACCTTTAACGTAGTTAAGTGTATCATGTAATTTAACTGATATTGGACAGATATCCAAGAGGGATTTTGCTTTTAGAAATTTGCCTGCAACAGTTTCATTTCGAATCAATAATATAAATTTCCATCTCTTAGTTCGCTAATGGAGTCGATTAAGGACTTAGCTTTCTTAATTTATTTTCCCTAAATGAGACCAGTATGTATTTGGGATTAGTTGATAGGTTAGTTTGAGCATTTGGTAGAATAGGATAATTATTTTTGTATGGTTGATCAGTAAAATCACTTAGGGCCATTATTACAACTTGCCGTTAACTAAAGGGAGGATTTTAACGGAGAGATAAATTGTTTTCCCTTATTACGAGTACCCAATAAGATAGAAGTGATCGTGATCGTTACCTTTAACATTTAAAGGTCATTTTATGTTTGAACTTGCAATATCATATACTATTTTCGATATGGCAATTTGAAATTTAAACAAAATGGGCATGTACAACAAAAAAAGGAAGTCCTGGAAGGAATTTGTGCGGCTGAGACGGAAAACAAAAAATTGGGGAAAACATCAGTTGACTTGTAGCGATCTTATTGGGCAAATTCCCATTGCTTTTTTCTATTGTTTTCACTAAAAAAAAGTTTTTTATCGGTACTCGGCTGTGGAAAACGTTCTTTCTTAAAACACTTCGAAATGCACAATAACATTATGAGCACTTTCCGAGGTATTTCGTATTTCTACGGCTTTAGTCCTAGGATTTTTATCCACAATACCTTTTATATACGAAGGGGCTACCTTTGGAAAATTTTTTTATGAAATATACGTCGTACGTACAATTTTCTGTTGTGCCATATTGGTTTTAAGCAAAATGCAGTCACAAATTTATAGATTTTGGGAATTTTTCTTCATTTAAGTAAATGTGTCGTTATAGACGCTAATGTAAATAAATTTTAGATTAGAAGTTCATTACATTAAAGAAATGATTTTTACGGAGGTATGTATAATTATCTATATACTATATATATATATACTGTATATATATATACTAGTGACATAAACTCAAGCAACTGACTTAATACTTTGACATTTCCATATGAATCGTGTAAAAACAATCTTGAGAATTTTTAAAGGTAGCTTTTTCAAATCTTTGAGGATTTTTTAACTTACTAATGAAAGAATTATTAAATAAATTTTTTTAGTTTGAAGAAATAATTAAAATGGACAAAACTAAAGCAAATGGCAAAAACTAAAGCAAATCCTTTAAAAATTTCTTTTATTCTTTACATAATTTAACAATAATTAAAATAGCTGATATTTTGTAAATTAACAACTCATCTGCGAGGCATATTAAATATTAAATCAGTTGCTTTAGTTTATGCCACTTGTTTATATATATATCGATGCCTTAATATAAAAAGAAAGAAATTGAAGGAAAAGTGAAGTTAGGTCTTTTTTAAACTGAGTTGAAAGTGAAATATAATTATGTCAAAAGTTAATTGTAAAAAATTAATTCTCATAAGACAAATTATTTGAAAAAAGATGACAATCTGCAGTTAAAAACTTTTTAAGTCCTGTGTGTGGGGTCCCATTTCTTTTTCGTGATTGATATTTTCTCCTTTAAAAGTGAATCAGGGGGTATATCTTCAATCGCCGACTTTGATCTACTTATATGGGAGAAGTTCGTAATCGTCAGTTATATCTGTTTTGAAATATATTGATCTTGATGGTACGACCCATGGCTCATAACACATTAACCGTAAGATCACTCCTAGTTTTCTTAGAGACTTAAAAGTCCATTCTTTATTTGATATGCCGAAATATTGAAGACCTTCCATTCGATTTTTTCCATTTACGTTCTATTTTCAATTACTTCAATATTTTTCTATGTTCCGATACTCTCTGCATTTTCCGAATCAGACCCATGTAAAATGATAAAACAAGTTATTTTTGTTTGTGTTTCCCAAGTGGGCAATGTAATGCACACAGTTTGGTATTATTTTATTAATTAATTCTTATCCCTAAAATTACCCAGTATTTATACATAAATAATGCCGATCAAGCATTATGTCTACAGTGGAAGGTATAGCAAGAATTTCAAACAATTATTAAGAATATGAAAATATGAATATGTCCAATACTAACAGTGTTGACAGCATTGACTATTAAATTCCAAACGCAAGCAAATTGATCGTTGCTTGAATTTACCGAACAGAAGTGCCATCGACAATGTGTTTGTGTATGTACCAGAGACCTGCGCCGAGCAAATTTGTCGGCAGCGGCGGCTAAAATTGAAAAGTTTCGGCGGCGGCTTTAAGTCGGCTGTCAGCCGAAATATGGTAAAGTTTCGGCGGCGCCTTCACTATGCTCCACTATGTTAAAGGGCCTTAAGGTTCAATTAGTCGTGACTTTATCATAGTCATAACATAATCCATAACCGTAAATTTACTATTAGCAGCAATCAGTGCTGCCATGGCTATAAACACAATACATATGTATTTTTCAAAAGTACAAAAGTAAACAAAATAAATGTGTATACATGTAAGTAAATTCAGCAAACAGCTGTTTATGGTTATGGCAAAAAACCAAAATTTAATTGGTACATGTAGTTGTCGTTATGACTATGGCATTATGGTAAGTCACCTATTATCGAAAACAGTGATGTCCATAAAGTTGGTTAAAACAGCTGATTTATATGGTTATTGCTAAGTCACGACTAATTGAACCTTTAGATATCTGCAGCACATTTGCACTAGCAGACATGCGTTAGTAAGTTTTTCGGAATCTGCATTTTTAGAACTTCCTGACAATATTTGTTTTGGCATTCGAATTTTACAAATTTTTTGATTTTACGTCATTACCATGAGTACGTAAATGGCTACAGAGGTTTGATATCGACGTAGAAACTCCAAACCTGAATTATTTCGTATTTTATAACACTTACAAAAAACAATTATCAGAAATAAATATTCAAAATAAAATTTCCCAAAAAATTTGGCTAAAAGCTAATTGAAATTGGAGTTTCAATTATTGTTTTGGGAAATATCCTTTTAAATATATTTAAATTTAATTCCTGGATAGAAATAATATATGTATGTACCAACCCCTTCAAACGCATGGGGGACTCATCAAAGCAAACTTTACACATACTTTTTAGCACAGGTTTATTTCCAATAACCATTTAACCAAAATGGTGCCAAACTATGAACCCTGCTGTAGATTTTTTTGTTTAAAAGGATTTGGGTTGTTTCTTTAATTTTTGTTTTAGTGGATAGTAGTTTTTCGTATTCGTTTACGTCAGAATCCGATGAATTAACTCATTTAAATCATTATTTAAATTTTGAAAGAAATTTGAAAATTTTTGTCTTTTAAAAAATTTGACGTAAAGTTAAAGCCACATTCACCAAAAACAAGAAAGGGTGTTCAAAATCACCATATCAAAAAATTAAAAATTTTTCTATTGACATATCACAAAATGAACAAAAAAAACTTCAACAATGTATTTAAGTCAGGTAAAATAAAAATATATAAGTATCATATTTTATATATAATTAAAATTTATTGTATACAATATTAAAAACAAATTTTCATATATTTTAATTTTCTTACATACATAAAACGGCTGCTGAATTTAAGCCGACTTAAGCCGAATAAAATTTCGACGGCGGCGGCTTTTAAATTTTGTCGGCGGCTCGGCTTAGCCGGCTGTCAGCCGATCGGCGCAGGTCTCTGGTATGTACATATGTCCGTTATTGATAGTTTGTAATAAAACCACAATAAAAGAATTACTTTAACCATGTGTCGGCAATGATGACATCATGCACATGCTACACCTCCCTTTTACAATAATAAAAAAAAATAATTCTCAAAGTAAATTTATTACTATCTTTTTAGTTTCTTAATTAAAATTTTGTTCGAGCGTACTTTGCTCCTTGTTTATAAATGTATATATGTTATACATATATATATTTTGATTTGATTTTTTTTTTTATTATTTGTTTTTACTTGGCGCGCACTCAGTAATTTAGTTAAACATTTTTATGCTTAAGTTTAAGTATTATTTGTTCTTTATTAGTAATGTTATACACTATGGTTACATTATTTCTTAAATCTAATTTCTTAATTTTGTATTGACCTTTATATTGGTTATCCAATTTGTATCCCACTTCATTTTTAACTAAAACTAAGTCTTCTACTTCAAAGTTTACTTACTGATTTTTGTTTACTCTTAGATCTATCTACCATAGCGAGTGCTCTATTATGAGCTATTTCTAGTCTAAATTTAACATAGTTTTCTATATTATAACAAGGTGCTATCTTTTGAACATTACTAAACTGTTGGAATCTGTTTGGGAGTCTACCAAAAACTAACTGGTAGGGACAATAGTCTTGAACTGAAGATTGCGTGGTGTTGAAACAGTATGTGAAATACTTAAGCCATTCATCCCAATTGGGTCAACGGATATGTATGATCTTACATATTCGTTGCAAATTCTATGACTTCTTTCTACAGTTCCTAACGGCTAATGATGGTAAGCAGGTGATGTAATTTTTTCTATCCTTAGTAGGTTACACAGTTCAGTAAGTATGGAATTTTTTTCTCGGTATTAGTACATGGGTACATTATTTTTTTACTCTGTACCCATGTCCTAAATAAATGTCTTCATCGGTCCATAAGTATGAATAAACTGTTCAAATATTGCTTTCGCAACCGATTTTGCGCTTTTATCTTGTATAGGTACCGTTACAAGATATTTTGTCATATCACATATTGCGACGGCATATTTGTTTCTGTAATATGATTTTGGTAAAGGACCTATAGTATCGACAATTACCGTACCAAATAGTTTAGTTGGTGTATTTGTCAATGGTACTTTTGTATGGTTTCCTATTTTAGCTGTTTGGCTTTTTTGGCACGTTTTAACGTATTTTCCTACATCTCGAGTCATATTTTTCCAATAATAGTATCTTATTATCTCATTGAGAGTTTTTGAAACACCGGAATGTCCGCCCTCTGCGGGGTTTTATGATCTCTGCTATAGATTTGGCATTTGTTACGTGGATAACCTCATTAAGAAGCGCTTCTTTTAATACTTTATTGCCCATTTCTTTAAATTCATTAATAGAGACAAATTCGAAAATTTTCTCACTGGGTGCCACTTGTAAGTTATGAACATTTAGTTTACCGGCCACTTCTTCGAGCCTAGGGAAAAATTGTCCTAAAGGCTATTGTCATTATTCTTTGAAAAGAGTTGCGCTTCAAACCATAGCGCAATCTTGTGAATCTATAAGATTCACTTGCTATTGAAAATGAGGTTAGATCTCTAGAGTTTTTCTCCAGTTCAATTTGATGAAAACCGGGTATTAGATCCAGAGATGGAAAATACTTGGCTTTGCTGAGTTTGTAACGGGATCTTATCTGCTATTAATTTTTTGTTTAGCTGTCTATAATCTACTACGACTCCATCTCTTTGTCTTAGAATTTAGGAGTGATTTCTTCGGCACCAACAAAATTGGGCTGTTGTTGTAGAATTTGATAGTTCAACTATTTTGTCAGCTATTAGTTTCTTTACTTGTTCATCTATCTTCTTTTTGTGTGTATGAGGTATGCGATAGTTTTTAATGTAAACCGGTTGTGAATCCTTTACTCTCAACTTTTGTTCATAGAAATTGTTAATTGCAATTGTTTCTGATTCTAAACCGAAAATACAGCTGTATGATGTGCAAAGTTCAGTCAGGGTAATTGTTCTGTAAAATTTTTAATATTTCTAATTTTCTATGTCTATTTTCGGTTGGATTTCTTTCAAGTATATCATATTCAGAAAGTTTTTCGATTTTTATCAACTTATCAACTGTTGTGAAAGTATTATTTGTATTTAACAGCCATGTCACAGAACACAATTCCGATCGAAAGTGATTTCAATTCCGAAAGTAGAGTCTTCAGAAAACGAAAAACGAAAAATTTCTTCGGAAAGAAACAGCTTCAAAATTTCAAAGTGGTTTTGATATTTCTGATGATTTATTAAAGAAAAATATTAATAAAACTTAGTTAAACTGAAAGAAAAAATGGTGTATTTTATCATTACATTGGTTTTCTCTGTATTTACTTAATATTTATGCTTAAGAAATTAATTTTTGTAAACTTGCTAAGAAAAACAAAACAAAGTTATATATTTTTTTATCGAAGTATTGCCACGTTATTTTTTTGAACAAACCACTTATTTTTGAGAACAAAAATTTAGTAAGTAGAAATTTAAGCGGTGGCAACACAAATGATGCACAAAAGAAAATACAAAAAATATTTATACGTTGCGTTTAATTCAGTTTTACGAAAATGCACTTAGGCGTACCTTTTCAATAACGATTTGTTGTCTCCTAGCTTTAACAACAGCAATAATTGAAATTCCCGGCATTTTTCATACACAATTTTTTATTTTTTTGGATTCCAATTGAAATTTTGCTTTGCTTTTTTATGCTTTTTATTCACCATTTATGTTTTTTCACTTTTGTCATGCTCGACGTTGCCACACTTTATTTGAAACGCAGCAAATTCATAATTTTTAGAAATGAACAAAATCGTTCGGAATTTGAAGAACCGAAAACAAAATCGATCGGAATTGCAAATACGGAATCAAAACCATTCCGATCGGATTTTGTGACATGCCTGAAAAATACGAATATATACTTTATTAGATTTTACCAATGTGTTCGCGATAAAAACACCTGGTTTAAGTTCTAGATTTGGTATTAGAATTTCATCATTGCAATCTATAAAGTAAATTTTCGTATTACTTCTGATATTCGTGGTAAAATAAGACTATTGTTGTTGATAATTGGTATTTCTATAGGTTGTGGTATATTAAATGGTCGTAGGACTAAGTAGTCATAATTCTGATTGAAGTCCAATATACAATTTTACTTCTTTGAAAAAATATGCTACCCATAGGTTTAATTTCACCTTGTCCTATTCCACTTAATGTTGTTATTCTATTAGTATTTATTTGTGTTAAATTGAAAAATTGTGATTTTATGAGAGAAATGCCGGCTCCTGTGTCAAGTAGTAGTGTTACTTTAGTGTTATTGTTATCTATATCAACCTGAATGAAATAACACAAGTTGAGGTTAAGCTTATATACTTTTTTATTTACTGTTCTGATCTTAGGGGATGTTCGGAGTTTTCCAAACCATTTTCATTTGAGCTTGTTGCTCGTACGTAGCGTCTATTGGTACGGTTGTTGTCATATAGTATAGTTATTACCATTGCTATTATTATTGTTGTTTCGTGGATAATTGTTTCTACCACGAATTCTTCTGTTATTTGCACGATAATAATTATATGTGGCTTTCTGACTATAGTATAATTTAGAATTTTATTGCCCTGTTGCTTCAGTGCAATTATTTACGAATTTACTGACGGCTTTTTTCATGTCACGGAACTGTTCTGCTTCCATGATAAATTTTACTTTGCCAATGTTGCAGTTTTTGGTAAGTGCCTTCACAGCTACCTGTGTGGCGTATTTATTTGCTAAATCAGTTGTTAGTCCGCCCGATTCAATCTCTGCACAGTAAGTATTTGCAGTCTTGTTGTTTTGTTTAGTATTCATAATCTTTGCGGATAGAACTTCGACAGATTCACTCTTAACAGTTAACTTTAATCCTAATTCTAATTCTATAAATCTTTCTGTAAGTCGGTTTTTTTGTTTGTTTGTTATTTTCTTCAAATTTGGAATATAGATCGGGCTTTTTGAACAAAAGGGGAGAAAAAATGGTACAAACGGGGAAAAAAATGGTAATAGGTAATTTTTTAGCTTAGGTAAGTTTCCCAAATGTTTGTTGGTTTGTTCGTTAGCCAATCACGCCTGGACCGATTTTCTTGAAATTTGGGACATAGATCGAGCTTTTGTCGATGCAGAGTATAGGCTATAAATCTTTTTGACCGAAAGGGAAGTAAAAATGGGACCAAATAGCTTTTGGAAGTATTCCGTTTCTAAAATAGAACCAAAAGGGGGAAAAGGGCTGATAACGGGCAAATTGAGTGCAGGTTATCCTAATCCTAATATATATTATAAATCTTTCTGGAAGTCTGTTTTTTGTTTGTTTGTTAGCCAATCACGCCTGAACATCTAGACCGATTTTCTTGTGTTTTAAAGGAATTTTTTATGATTTAGCTTGGTTAAGTTTCCCAAATAGCTAATGGAGGTGTTCTGTTTCTAAAATTAAACCGAAAGGGGTCCAAAAAGGGGGAAAGGGGCCAAAAACGGACAAATTGCATGAATTTATATTTAGGACTTAGTGTATTCAAAAAACTGGGTTATTTGATAAACCGGTTTCCGAATAATTTGAAAAATTGTTAATTGTTTTTATTTATTGTTATATTTAAAACCCGCGCAACGCCGGGTACAATCTGCTAGTATATTATAAATCTTTCTGTAAGTCTGTTTTTTTGTTTGTTAGCCAATCACGCCTGAACGTCTTCAGCGATTTTCTTGAAATTTGGGATGTAGATCGAGCTTTTGTCGATGCATGTTATATGCTATAAAATTTTAACCAAAAGAGAATAAAAAGGGGCAAAAATGAGTACTTTTATGCATAAATGCTGTATTTTATCTGTTTTTAAGTAATTTTTACGATTTAGCCTCATTTCAAAATTTTGTCCCAAAGGGGAAAAAATGGGACAAAGGAAGAAAAAATGGGCAAAAATTAGTACTTTATGCATAAATGCTATTGGAGGTGTTCCATTTATAAAGATGGACTAAAGGGGCAAAGAGGCGAAAAACGGGCAAATTAAGTGCATTTATATTTAGGACTTAGAGTATTCAAAAAACTGGTTTCTGAATAATTTGTAAAATTTCATTTTTTTAAAAACCGGTTTCGATACCGATAAACCGGTTTTTTGTTTGTTGTTATTTTTATAACCCACGCAACGCCGGGTACAATCTGTTAGTTTATTTATAATTTTTAATATTGTAGATTCTTGGTTTATTAAATTCCTAGCATTTCCTTTAAGTTTTGTTTTTATTAAAGAAACTGCAGTTGATTCATGGTTACCCTTTATGGTGTTTAGTAATTCTAAGGAGTCTATAAAGGAACGCAAGTTTTCAGATTTTCCGTCGAAATCTGGAACAAGCTTTGAAGCTGTCTTCAAAAATTCTACTATTGTTATCTGCTGCCAAATTTTCAGCAAGATCAGAATTTAAATTTTCATGTAGTGTGTTTTGTATTTCAATTTTTATGTTCTTTCTGGCTGCTATTTTTAGCAATTTAGTAATTTTTAAATCCAAGGAGAACCCGTCCGCTGCTATCTGATGTCCTTTTGTTAATCTAAAATAGTTTACGTTGAGCACAACTCTTATTTTCCAAAAACTGGTTAGTAAGTTTTGAATGTGGAATTGAATGGTTTCGTGTTTTGTTGGTCTGTCAACGTTCAGACATTTATATGAACGGTCGAAATGTTCTTTAATTAACCTAATCTTATATAAGATGTCCTTTCATTCCATCAATATTTCTAACCTTTGTCTAGGTCATTGCCTCTATTTAAATATTTTTTTTTTAATTTTTCTGCTATGGAGCACGTAAATGTGTAAGGCAAAATAAAGACATAATATAACTACAATTATTACTAAATAATTTTCTACTTTAGTAAGACTAATTGATTCACCATCCACTTCTATCTCATTCACTACATTGGCGTTAGATCTGTCTACTTTAGACTGCTGTTTACCCATTTAGACCTTTTTATTATTAACCGAGCAAAAATTTCAAATAACTTTTAAAGTCCATTTACACATATCAAATTTAGTATTTATATGTACATACATACATACATAATTGGCCATTACAACCCTTCAGTCAGGATTACGACCTAGCTTCTCACACCACTTATGTTGTGTGCGTTAATTTTATACATGAGTGGCGGGACCTACAGTTTAAAGTCGACTCCGAACGACAGATTTTTGAGAAGCTTTTCATGGCAATTTTTACTCTCAGAGTCTTTGCCAGAAATCTGCTGAGAGGAAGTCGCCGAAGAAATATTTTTCGTTCTGATGTCTGACCTGGGATACGAACCCGGGCCTTTCGTCTAATAAGCCAACACACTACCCACTAGACCACGGCGACTTCATTTATATTTACATACTTTCACATAAATTTTTCAGCATTTAATTTATTATTTATTTCTTATTATTACTGAAATTTAATATAAAATTCTTAACAAATGTTATAAAATAACAGCACTGCAGTGATATAACTATCAGACTTATTGCAGCAAGGTAGTGGCAAAAATTGAGTTAATTTCCTTTTTCTTTATAAAATTACCGTTATCATGAAAAATGTTGTTATTTTTTTTTTATTAATTTGAAAGTCTGTAATATAGAGCGTAAATAAAAGCAAAAAAACATATTTAATATATTCCTATTAAGTTTTAAGCCCATACATATCAGACTAATGCTTGTCCGATTATGCGATGGAGCCACTGTATCTGCGAGCCCGCATTCATCAATGTCTCAGATGGAAAGCAAATTTAAATATAAAATAACTGTTAACCATAGACAACTGATAACCATACATAACATAGTTTTTTTTACATACATAATTAATCATTCAACCGTTCAGTCAAGATTACGACCTGGTTTCTCACACCACCTATGTTCTGTGTGTTAATTATAGACATATGTGGCGGGACCTACAGTTTAAATCGACTCTATTTACTGTCAGGAATATGCTGAGAGGAAGCCACCGAAGGAATATTTTTTATATTTTTTCACTTTGATGTCTTACATGGAGTTTGAACCGTGGCCTTTCATGTTGTATTTATCAACATAACATGGTAGTGTGTAGCACCAAGTTTCACAAGGCAACTTGGATGTCCCCGGATCGATCAACGTCGAACTAGATTAATCACATTGTTATTGCCGGAAAGCACTTATCCAGTTTCCTACATGTGTGCACATTCAGAGGTCCGGGGTGTCTTTCCTGCAGAGATGAGAATGGAAACTTGGTTACAGATCCGCAGGGGGAGCTGAGGTTGTGGATGAAACACTTCTCTACTCTGCTACAAGGCGATGACGACACCAATACCGCCTCTAGAGATGTTATTCCGAAGCCGATCGATGATGACGGTGTGGAGATTCCACCGCCCAGCCATGAAGAGATCAAATTATTCGTCTTAATAACAATAAAGCTGCAGGTCCTGATGGCCTCCCCGCTGAATTGTTTAAAACCGGAAGTAATGAGTTGGTAGCGCATGCACCAGTTTATTTACAAAATATACCTAGAGGAAAGTATGCTTAACGATTGCAATCTCAGTGTCCTCTGTCCTTAAAAAGGGAGATCCTAAGATATATGCCAAACACAGGGGTATACGCCTTCTCCTATCGGATATAAGGTTCTTGGGCGTACTGTGTGAACGACTGAAGCCATTCGTCAAAACACTGATTGAACCTTATCAGTGCGGCTTTAGACCTGGCAAGTCCACCATCGACCTGATCTTCACACTACGCCAAATCGCAGAAAAGGCCCACGAAAAACTAGTCGATATACACCATCTATTTGTCGACTATAAGGCTGCTTTCCCATAAGGGATCGTGTTTTTACCGCACGCTCGGTATACCTGCTAAGCTGATAAGGCTATTCAGAATGGCGTTGGGCAGTAAATGAGGGCAAAACAAAGTATTTTTTTTTTATAAAACTAGCACTCAGGGGATGACCCCTACCCATGTAGTGCATTGTGCAGGTTTAGGAAAGGTGGAAAGAGGGAAGATGCGAACTGTAAGGAAACGAGTTGCTACTGGTGACTATAAAATGGCCAGTGCTATACCTTTACCATTAGACAGTCTACAGCAATCATCCCCAAGAAGCCCGCAAGTTCTCACACCACTTATGTTGTGTATGTTAATTTTATACGGAGTTGGCGGGACCTACAGTTTAAAGTCGACTCCGAACGACAGATTTTTGAGAAACTTTTCAAGAAAAGAAAGTGATGAAATCGCCGAAAAAATACTTTTTGTATTTTTTATTTTGATGTCTGGCTGGGGCTTGAACCCTGGCTTTACGTCTAATAAGCTAGCACACTACCTGCTAGACCACGGCGACAAGGCGAAGAGGATGACCTTGTATCTGTTGAAAGGAACAAATCGAGGAAGTCTTGTCATCAATAGGTATGACCAACTGACGTAGACGCGCAAGAAGCAGATGAGCCTGGAAGGAAGAGTTGCGTAGGCCGAAGTCCGTTAATCGGGTTGTTAATGGACGGTTAAGTAAGTAAATATTTTATAGAATATTATAGTATTCTATAATATAAAAGTAGTCATAATACAATAAAAAATATTTGTTATACACATATAAACGTGTTGGAGAAATTAGAGAATTGGATGATGCCCAGGCAAAACCTTAAATAATATTGAATTCCGATCAATAATTTGTGTTAAGGTCAAAATATCAGAAGAAATTTTTTTCGGGTAATAATGTAAGTTTCTGCACAGAAAGGCGAGAACTACATATTTGAAAATGAATTAAATGGTAGACACCTAACAAATAAACGTTCAGCCATTTTTCTCAATCAAAGCAAAGAAACAACGAGTCAATGAAAAATAGAGATATAAATGTGAAAAGACACCGAGGGAGATTAGAAATTTATTATTAAACTTATCGAAAAAGTGCTGATGAATAGTTTAATTTCTTTTTTCATTATATTATTTAATGAGTCTTCAATTCTTGAAAAACAATAATTATTCAAATCTCGAAACTAAAAGTGAATATTTAAAGCAGGTCAAAACGAGAAATAGATTAATTCCAATCCTAAACATATATACATACAGTTGCGAGCACAAAAAATGCAATGCTATGCCATTCAATCGAGGTTCGAAACGTATAACGTTATCCATTTCCACTCCAGTTTTGTCTTTTTTATTCTTTGATTTCTAAGTTTTAATAAAAGGTATCATTAAGCGTTGTTGGCTTCTCTTTCTACCTAATTTTTTTATTATATTTATTACTGTTGGAAAGTTGCATTACAGGTGGAATATTTAATATTTACTTCGAATATACCATTGAACTTTCGTACTTACTGCTCTACTTTTCACTGCAACACTGCGTTTATTATTAGCATTAGTTTTCAGTTTGATAATTAGGTAAGTATAAATAATCCTAATATATATTATAAATCTGTCTGTAAGTCTGTTTTTTTGTTTGTTTGTTAGCCAATCACGCCTGGACCGATTTTCTTGAAATTTGGGATATAGGTCGGGCTTTTGTCCGTGGAGGTTATAGGCTATAAATCTTTTCAAAATTTTGACCAAAAGGGGAGAAAAGATGAGAAAAATGGGGAAAAATGGTAATAGGTAATTTTTTACGCTTTAGCTTAGTTAAGTTTCCCAAATAGCTATTTTATGTATTCCGTTTCTAAAGTTGGACCAAAAGGGGTCCAAAAACGGGAAAATTGAGTGCATAGCATATAAATCGAGCTTTTGTCGGAGCAGATTATAGGCTATAAATCTTTTCAAAATTTTGACCAAAAGGGGGAAGAAATGGGACAAAGGGAGAAAAAATGGTAATAGGTATTTTTTTACGCTTTAGCTAGGTTAAGTTTCCCAGATAGCTTTTAGAGGTGTTCCGTATCTAAAGTTGAAAAAGGGGGAAAGGGGCCAAAAACGGGAAAATTAAGAGCATAACCAATCACGCCTGAACGCTTGAACCGATTTTCTTGAAATTTGGGATATTGATCGAGCTTTTGTCGGTACAGGCTATGGGCTATAAATCTTTTACAAATTTTGAACCAAAGAGGAAAAAAATGGGACAAAGGGAGAAAAAAGGGCAAAAATTCGTATTTTATGCATAAATGCTGTATTTTATTTGTTTTAAAGGTATTTTTTTTACGATTTAGCTAGGTTAAGATTCCCAAATAGCTATAGGTGGTATTCCGTTTCTAAGGTCAACCAAAATTGGTTCAGAAAGGGAGAAAGGGGCGAAAAAATAACCCGCTCAACGCCGGGTACAATCTGCTAGTATATATAAATATGTACAGTCTTATGCAAAAAGACCTTATTATGACCTTCAAGTGAACATTAGTTAACAACGATTTTAAGCTTAATAATCTATTATTGAAAAAGTATATGCAAAAACAGTATTTTAACTAATATTCAGTTTAATGTTTTTTTATTTGATGCTGGCAATACCATTATTTTATTCTCTCAATTTTTCCTTAATATTGTGTATGAACGATTATTATTTCATTTGGTATTCGTGTCTTATATTGTTTTTTATGTTTTTATACAAAATAAATGTTTTTATTAACATAAAAATGGGGTTGTATTTGTTTTCTTTTTTTTAATAACAACAATGTAGAAATAAAATAAAACAACCAGTACCGGTTTCTTTAAATTTGTTTTGATTATTTAGACATCACTAAACTATTTTGTGAACAAAATTTATATTTTTGGAAAAAAGAAAAATTTGAGTAAAAAAAAATATGGAGAAAAAACTGCCAGTTTTTATTATTTTGATATGTGTGCCATCAATAGCACCAATGACACCAGGGAAGTTGCGAATTTTTTTTTATGTTTTTAAATTTATTTTTAAAAAATAAATGACGTCTTTAATATAGGTTTAAAGTAGGGTTGAACCATTGTTAAATTTCATAGATTTAACATTGGTTTACTACAGGTGTTTTAAGCTAATTATCGTTTTTGGATATACTTTTATCGAATTTAGCTTAGCAACGGTTAGTAAGCATGTAGTAAGTTTTTTTGTATAAGACTGATAAAGTATATACATAAATCTATCTGACTTTCATGTTATACTTTTATCGAATTTAGCTTAGCAACGGTTAGTAAGCATGTAGTAAGTTTTTTTGTATAAGACTGATAAAGTATATACATAAATCTATCTGACTTTCATGTTACGAACTGAAATGTATCCGTCCGAAAGAAAAAATAAAGTACTGTCTCAAAATCCTTTTTTTAATTATTTTTTTAATTAAAAATTTAATCAAAATCCTCACCAGTAGTAACAATGCGCATTTCTATTTGTTTTGAAATTTTTGCTTCGTAATTCTCCCTTATTGCACATTGTATTGACTTTCCATTTTTTAAATTATTTTCACATTTCCTTAACCCGTATTTTCTGCTTTTTTAGCCTAGTTATTGGGCACAACTGACGTTACCGTTAAAGAACGCGCACCTGTCGGTCAAGACAAGCACAGTACCCGGAGGTCGAAATTGACCCATTGTACTGACGTTACGGTTTAAAAGTTTAAATTTAGAAATGCAAGAAAACAAAAACGGTTTAAGATTTTGCCAATTTTCGGACATGTAACAACTCAACCTCGCTCAACTCTAGTTTATGGTCGAATATAATATTTATGTACAGTGAGGTGCACAAATGTGTACAAGTTTGTACTTTTTATTGAATAAAACTAAAAGTAATAAATACAACTTCAAGGGTTTTTTGTCATTTATTTAGCATTTAGTGATTAACAAAATAATATAACATTTAAAACAGAAAGCATCAAGCTCTAAGAAAAGAACAAACGAAGCAAAAACAACTCGCATGTACTCAATTAGACATGTCTACATTGTTTGTAAAAACGATAACAAAAACTTCCGATATTTTTACATGTTTTTGCACTACTTTTACTTTTTTAAGAAAATATTAGTTTAATATTAATTACTTAATCTCGTTGAGCGAATATTTTTTGCAACTTATCGGACTAAAACAATTTTTTTAAAAAAATTAAGAAATCAACTGAAGATAGTACTAATATTGATTATAAATCATATAGAAAAAAAAATTTTAAATTGTTTCATCACAAACATGTACTCATTTGTGCACCCCACTGCATATACTTAAACCTGTTATCGACATATACGCCTAGATATTTGTATGTTTCTACTAGTTCAATAATTGTGCTACAAGTATCATCTATTAGATTACAATTTTAAAATATTTCGCAGCTGAATTTAGTTGATCCTACATCACCGCGATAGTGTTTTCAATAGTTTTATCTGCGACCCCTATTGCAGTATATATCGGTCCAAATTTAGAGAACTGTAATACACTAGAATCTATTGCCACCTCTTCGCTGTTTGCTGTGTATCTTCGCACGAAACGTTCTCTAGACGAGAAAGTTTTTAAACCAATCTAGCGTATTTCCTCTGATACTAATTCTCTAGCATTCGTAGAAGTCTGTCATGTGTGTGAGTGTCAAAAGTTTTACTGAAATTTATAAATAGTATTAAGCAGTGCAAATGTTTACTGAAGCTACTGCTGATGTACATACATAATTGGTCATTACAACACTTCAGTAAGGATTATTGACCTAGTTTCTCACACTACTTATGTTGTGTATGTTAATTTTATACGTAAGTGGTGGGACCTACAGTTTAAACTCGACTCCGAACGACCGATTTTTTTTTTTTTTTTTTTTTTTGTTTGAGAAACTTCAAAGCATTTTTATTTGCTCTCATAGTTTTTACCAGAAAGAAGAAAAACTTTTTACACCATTTATAACCGACCGAGAATGGAATACAACTCTCATGAATGGGTTGGCGCTTAACGTACGACTATTTTGAGGCTTCTCGACAGTTTACAGGACAGACCGCAGTAGCTCGTTTATCACGATATGCCCGTCGTTGCAATGTGGCTTTCGTTTCACTGCTCTATGGCTACTACAACGGATATTACTGCAGATAAATAAGGGGACTGGTCGATTGGCCAGTGATTTGCATCATAGGCGGACTATTCCTATGTTAAACTCCCTTCCTGCAGAGATCTTTCCTGTTCCTTATGGTATAAAAATATTGAAACATAATGGAGCACAAAATCGTCAAAATGACGATAAATCGTCAAATCTGGCAGCTATACATGTAGCTATGTTTCTAGCAAACATACACATATATAAAACACTCGTTTATCAGTTTATTTTTATAATTGCTTGTTAAACGAGTTTTTATGTTTTATTTTTGAACTAAAATATATGTTTTACTACAATGAAAATATTTTTTTAAAATCTTTAAATTTATTCACTTATTTTTTTGACGATTTTTTTACAATTTCAATGAACAATTTTTTTTTAATATTTGGCGATTTGGTGCTTTATTTATCTAAAAGCTATGTATGCACATAGAGATAGTACTAATATTTTCTGTAACCATATTCTAAATAATAATTTGAATATTGAACTACATTCGCGCGGCTCTTCTACAGTTACTTTTCTGTGCAAGGGATACATTGTGCTAAGGATCGGGTGGGTTTAATTTTTCCTCAGGATGATATCTTTCTGTGCTAAATATTGGTTGAAGGTGTTTCTATGGTTTCTAATAAAATATAAAAATTTTTTACCTTAAATCTAAAATTTATTATCGTTTTACTTCTTCCTTTTCCTCAAAGACATCAATAACATCATGAAAATTGTTCAGAAATTCCACAACAGACTCAAATAAAACTCAGCATTTAATATTTCGTATAACAAATAACGATATCCTTAAATTAATATAACAATTTATAATTGCAATGTAAACTGTACCATTAGAGCAATTAATTTAGATTTTCCATTACATTATGACGGCAACGATTTTTTTTTTTTTTTGGCGTGTGAGGTAGGGTTCAAAATGCCTTCACACTTGCAGTGATCGTCATCAGCTGCGTCGAGTGGTGCTTCCACTAAAACAATCCCTCCTCCTTCTGGGGATACTCCCTTACCAGGACGGCTATCTGCATTACTTCGGGAAGGGCCCAGAACGACATCCAGTTAAGGACCGTTGTCTACTCTCCCACGTCTGGGTACGCCATATTTGAAGCCAGCTTCATGCTATTGGCTCGTCTTCTCATGTATCATTCTGTTGTAGCATTGCGTTCACAATGGTGTCGGGTGTAAATTCACCAATTTGATCCATCAACATGTTCTTCTCGTCTTGCCATTTAATGCAATAGAAGAATGTGTGTTCAACGTCGTCACTCATTTCCTCGCAACAAATGCAGCCAGGATCAGTCACCTTGCCCATACGGTATAGGTATTTTCGAAAATAACCATGGCCAGAGAGAAACTGGGTCAGAAAATAGTTAGTTTCCCCAAAGGTTCTCCGTATCCATGCCTCTATTGATGGAATAAGTTTATAAGTCCATCTTCCGCATGTTTCCTCGTTCCATCTACTTTGCCATCGCCGTAGTGTTTGAGATCTGAGATCTGCGCTACTAATGGGAAGATTTTCCCTCTTCGTTCTCCAAGATTTTCTTCGCTCAAATGCCTGCAGGTCAATAGGTATCTCACCGGCGATCACTAGGACAGTGGCGCCCGATAGGCCGAGGCAACTCTTAATGCCGCTGTTCGCTGCACCGCTGCTAATATTTTCCGCTTAGATTTAATCTCCAGCGCATCTCCCCGTATCTCGCTTTCGTACAGCAATATCGAGTTCGTCGCCGCCATAATCAATTTTCGTTTGGCCTGTGTTGGTCCGTCAATATTTGCCATCATCTTGCTTAGCATGGCCGTTAGTTTCGCTGCCTTAGTAGCTGTATGCTGTATTTGGGCCAAATAATTAAGTCTGCAGTCGAGTCTTAAGCCTAAATATCTAACTGCCCATTTTGTGACTAGTGACACATCACCTATCTGCATACCAATCTCGAGCGGGATGTGAGCCATTGTCATCAGTATGACCTCAGTCTTGTCTTTTACGAGCTCTAGACCATGATCCGCAAGCCATATCTGAGTCCTTATCATGACTCGATTTAGTTTTCTCCTGGCATCCTCAATGTCGCGCGCAGAAATGACTGACACTATATCATCCGCGTATCCCACGAGGTATGTGTCCTTTGGCATTTCTATACCTAAGATTTCGTCATAGCTCAGGTTCCAGAGATCTGGACCAAGAATAGATCCCTGAGCTGCACCAGACGTGATCTCCACGGCCCTTCGGCCATCGGGTGTGTCATATAGAAGCTTGCGATCCTTCAGATAGCTGCGTAATATTCTCAGAAGGTATATAGGAATACGAAATCTTTCTCGTAGTGCCTTAATAATATCCTCCCATCGTAGGCTGTTGAAAGCATTCCTCACATCGAGCGTGGCAAGGACAACAATGCGCTTCGGATAGTAACGTCTGAGCGTCGTCCGTTCAACGCATTCCACTACATCCGCTATGGCACCAATAGTTGACCTACCTGGTCGGAAGCCATACTGCCTTTCCGATAATCTACCAGCTGTCTCAATGGCCGCTGCCAGTCTGCGCTGGAGAAGTTTCTCCAATAATTTACCGGCACTATCCAGCATACAGACGGGGCGATACGATGATGGATGTGTCGGGTCTCCTTTTCCCTAGCTGATCAGGGTTAATTTCTGCAGCTTCCATTGGTCAGGGAAGACACCTTGGGAAATGCAGGCATTGTACATTTCCAGAAGTGCATTTGGTCGATTTTCAGCAATTAATTTAATTACTTCGGCCGGTACTCCATCTGGACCGGGAGCCTTGTTTTCTTTGAGACTTTTCGCCGCTGTTATCAATTCTTCATCCGTGAAGGGTATTGGCGTATCAGCTATCGGAGGATCACGTTCCTCACGCATTGGTGGGTGCACGGGGAACAAATTCATCACTATATTGTCGACGGCGTCGCCGTCAAGAAGTGGCACAGCAGAGTTTGCGCCCAGCTTTCTGGTCACAATTTTATAAGCTAGGCCCCAGGGATTCATGTTCAATTCATTACGGAGCTCCTCCCATTTCGCCCTTTTGGCGGCTATAATTGCCTGTTTCAGTGACGGCAAGGATAAACGAGATCAATATGTATATGGCTTAAAGTCAGTCATCTAATAATAATATAATTTCATATTGCTACGCAGATCGAAACGACCTAATATCGTTTCATATAAAAACTATAAACCAAAGCTACCAGATACAACAAGTATGAGAGAAAAAGGTATAGAGAAGTAAGCGAACGCGACAACAAGCAATGAGAACAAAGTGCATAAACAACTATGCATTCGCTACAGAGTTCTCGAGTAGGCAAGAACACGGTTGACTGTTTGTGTTGGACTATAAAAAGGCAAGACAAAGCAGATGGCGAGTTAGTTATAATTCAGTCAATCTTGTGTGATGACAAGTTCCGTGCGAAGTAAAATCTACCGAAGTGTTGTTAGTGTTTACGCGAGCAGAAGTGTTGCTTACAAAAAGGCTGTAAGCAGAAAAGAATATCGGAGAAGCACATATTGTTATAGATATTGTTATAAACGTGGTGTAAGTTGGAAACCGTGACGTATAAGATAGTGGGGACAATAAAGAGTTTAAGTGCAACTAAACACATATTTCTTTTTACTTGGTTTGCAGTTAACGAACTCATATTTAAACGTAATAATACAATTTACACACGTCAGTTTTATTTCTAATATTATATTAACACCGTCCACCTTACTGTTTTTACAAAATTATATATAACCAAGATTAGTACGAACTATATTAAATTAACAAAAGTATTGAAAGAGCTATTCCTTGAATGTTGTTTGCCAGCCTATAAATTTAGGCTAAATCTTTTTGAATGACTAGTTTATTAGGCTTTAAAAATCATTAAGTCATTCCTTCTCGTTTCTTTAAGAAATATAGGAATGCCTTCTTATTTGCTTTTTGACTACTTTATTAATCAACTTAATACAGTTAAGCAGAAGATCGATCTGCTGTAGCAACTGGCGAAGAAGTTTTTCTAACTGAGTTCTAATCTAAAGTGGTGTCACTGTGTAATCTGTCTATTATGGATTGTTGGATATTATATTCTCTCGAGAGGAGGAAGCCTATGAGTTTATAGATTACTTCTTAATTTAGGTTATCTGTCTATAGCTTATAGGAGAATGGAGAAAAAAAAATTTAAAACACTATTAAGAACTTAATCAGTAGTATAGAAGGTAGAAAACTTAATTAAGTTTTCAATAAAAATAAATGAATTAACATCTAATTATTTATATTTTATTCCCTTTAATAGGAAAATAATCAATTTTACCTTATAATTATGTAGTACTCGCCAGAGATCAGCAACGGGTATTAAAAACGATGAGTAGATTCGAGTCATACCTATAATTTCTGATACATATACGCATTCATATTTATTTTATTATCATACTCACACAGCTCATATTCAAAGTTTGAAATACTCATCGTACTTATACTTAACAATACGTATGATGTTGATTTCGACTCACCTCTATTTAACATTTACACGAAGCATAAAATAAGTATGATTCGTGTATTAACACTGCAATACTCACAAGAAGATTGTGTGTATGTTTTGCTTGCTTTCTTTGTCTTTTCTTTCTTCTTTGTTTGTATATGAAACAACAACAAATACTGTACATTTTTTTGAATGATTCGAATCTCTCGAATCACTTATAAGTATTTTTCTAAATTTATTAATATGAATGAGTAGGCGTATGAATCGAACATATTTAGAATGTTGTGAGTTTGATGTAAACGTTGTACTCATACTCATTGCAACCTGTACTTATAAATCAATGTTGTAGCGAGTACGAATGAATCAGTGCATGAGTACTTATGAGTAACGGAAAAAACATTCATTGTTGATCTCTGGTACTCGCTAAAAGTACTTGAGAAGGTAAATAAATCTTCGAAGGGAAACAAATGTAGAACAGAATATTTATTGTATCTTGCTTATTAAATTATTACATTTCAAAATATTAAGATCATATTTTCGTTTAATAGGCCTGGAGCTTGGTGTTGCTGAAGGTACTCTTATGAAAATTATTTGTGACGCTACAGGTCGCAAAATTGATTTTATTAAATCGCAAACGCATTTAACTGGTGACTTGGGAATAGTTGCAGAACAATCAAGAATGGCTCAAAAAATGATGTTTAAACCAGCTCCTCTGACTGTAATGGGAGTTTTTAATAAATTAAAAGAAATAGCTAAAGCAACTGGTAAAAACAAACTAACATCCATTAAGGATGTATTTATAGCATGTCGTAGCTCTGAAGCCAGATTTTTTATAAGATCTCTAATAGGAAAACTTCGCATCGGCATTGCTGAACAAAGTCTACTTAATGCGTTATCAACTGCTATCGTTAAGGCGGACCATCTAGATACACTAAAAATGATGAGTGAGGATGTCTTTAAATCGAAAGTAGATGAAATTGCTATGATTTTAAAATCCACACAATGGTAAGTAAAGTGACTCAAAATTTATTATATACAATTTTTTTAGCTCCTGCTAATTTGTTCCCACAAATATTTTGCTTTTTTTACTCTAAATTTTTTGCCTAGTAAGTGTAACAGTTCAATTAACAATATGGGCAATTTCGTGTCGTGACCAGAGACCTGCGCCGAGCAAATTTGTCGGCGGCGGCGGCTAAAATTGAAAAGTTTCGGCGGCGGCTTTAAGTCGGCTGTCAGCCGAAATAAGGTAAAGTTTCGGCGGCGCCTTTATTTCGGCTGTGATCCGAAATGACATAAATAAAATGGCTTTCATATATCCCATAAAACTTGGTTGCTCCACTATGTTAAAGGACCTCAGATCTCTGCAGCACATTTGCACAAGCAGACGTGCGTTAGCAAATTTTATGGATTTTGATTTGGCATTCGAATTTTCAAATTTTTTCGATTTTACATCAATACCATGAGCACGTAAATGGTTACAGAGGTTTGATGTCGATGTAGAAACTTCAAACCTGAAATTATTTCGCATTTTATAACACTTACAAAAAACAACTTTCAGAAATGAATATTCAAAATAAATTTTCCCAAAAAATTTGGCGAAAAGCTAATTGAAATAGGAGTTTCATTATTGTTTAGGGAAAATCTCAAATCAATGTCGTCATCGGAATCAGATGAATTTAACTCATTTAAATTATTATTTAAATTTTGAAAGAAATTTGTAATTTTTTGGTCCTCCATTTTAATTTTTTATGTCTTTTAAAAAAATTTAACTTTAAGTTAAAAGTCTTACCACATTCACCAAAAAACAAGAAAAGGTGTTCAAAATTAGCATATCAAAAAATTCAATATTTTTACTATTAACATATCAAAAAAAGGAAAAAAAATTTCAATAATGTATTTAAGTCAAGTAAAACAAAAAATAAAAATATCATATTTTATGTATATTAAAAATTTATTGTATACATTATTAAAAACATATTTTCATATATTCTTACATACAAAAAACGGCGGCTGAATTTAAGCCGACTTAAGCCGAATAAATTTTCGGCGGCGGCGGCTTTAAAATTTTATCGGCGGCTCGGCTTAGCCGGCTGTCAGCCGATCGGCGCAGGTCTCTGGTCGTGACCCAATTTTTAAAATCGATGTCTTCCGATTTGCTGAAATTTGCACCAAGGTTAGTACTATTGGATAGTAGGCCAGACACAAATTTTCAGCTCTATCAGTCAAGAACTGCCGGAGTTAGAGGGGGTCAAAGTTGGACATCTTGGTCATACAGGGTTCTTTTTTAAATGTATGTAATTTTTCACCTATTGGTGCTAGAAAAAATTTTCCAAAGGATAGAAGCTATTTCTTCAATCTTTTCCAAAATAATTCTATAATTTTTAAAATTTTTTTGTTTTGGTTTTTGAATTAATTTTTTTCAAAATGGGCTTTTTTTTTCTTTTGCTCAAACAATAGTTTATACAATTTCCTTTAACGCTTATATAATCGCTTAATGGCATGCGAGTGGGATATCTAAAAAAAAAATTATTTTTTAACTCAACACTAAGATTTTTTTTATAATACGAAATAACAATAATAATAAAAAAATTTAATAAAATTGATATATAAATTTTGAAATTGCCAATCTTTCGTGCTTCATTTGGCATAAAAACGTTCTACCCAAATGATCTTAAGAAGGACATTCGGAAATTAGTCCTTTCGTCCTTCATTTGGCAAAATAAAAAAAATTTTTTTTTGGAAAGATTTTAAAATTTTGTCACTTGACACGCAATTGCTCATACATATATATACGATCAAGTATCATTACTTTTGTTGAAACATGTACATATTTGAAAGAGTTGAGCGCTTATATTTGAAAGCTTCCGGACCATGTATATATATACTAAACGTAATTTATTAGTTATATATTTAAATTAAATATTTCTAAACTTGGTTTACATGTGGAATATAACTTTGCTTATTGATTTAGTTTCATTAAAAACAGAAAGAAATTCGATTCAGAAACAATTTTTTTTACATTCGCCAAAAAAAACTTCCAGACGGGAACAAATTTTATAGAGAAACTAGCTGACCCCACGAACTTCGTCTCGCCCAAAATTGATTTTATTATTGCCCAAAACAGGTCACATTATGTATTTATTTTAATACGCTTCATAAAGCGCTGACGAAGTTGTAGTTGTTGCACTCGCTTCAAAACAAAAACTAACACACATATATGTTATATATGTACGTATGTAGTTATAAACCATCGAATTAGCCGACTTATAGGTATCTCTTAAATGGGGAGGGTGACCACGCCCATTTTTGATGAGTTTGTCGAAATCGAGTCTACGAACTTACCCATCAAATTGCATTCGTCTACGATCACTATGACCCTAAATATTAAATTTTAAAGGTTTGCCACGCCTACTTTTTGCTATATCGAATGTTTTTAAACCATCTAAACCTGATAAGCTTTCCAGCAAAAAAAGAATGGTTAAATTCCGTTCAGTAGTTTAAGAGTTATATGTATCACTTGAATGGGGAGGGTTGTCATGCCCAATTTTGGTGGGATTGTCGATATCGACTCTACGAACTTACCCACCAGATTTTATTCGTCTACGATCAAAATATACCTAAGTATTAAATTTTAACGATTTCCCACGCCCTCTTAACATTTAACACTATTTCTACCAAAGCTGTCAAAAAACAAAATTTTAACTTGAAATTTAATTTAAAGTTTAATAATTTTTTCACAGTTAATGTTTTCATAATTTTTATAATAATTTTTAAATTTATTTAGCGTTAGCATTTTTCTCCAACTCATTCTGGATCAGAATATGCGTACATGATATAATACCTATTTCTACCATGATACCCCTTTACGATTTTTCTTACAGCAAGAAATGAAAAATATAAAGAAAATACACTAACATACATTTGGACAGAACTATAATTTGTTTTTAAATTTTTCCTCTTTGTATTATTATACCAAGCCATGGAAATTGTGTGCAATTGGAAATTCTGTGAAATGCGGTGCCATGTAAACTCTGTGAAATTTTGTTCAGCAAGTTTTCGGAAATGCAAGAAATTTTCGGTATACTGAATTCTCCGTTATAATTTTTATATTCGATTGTGTTTTGATTAGAATAGGAATAGGATATGTTTTAATAATTATTTCCATAATTATTTGCTTTCAAACGCAAAGGTGTCAAAAGACACCTTTTGGTCGAAATAGGTATACAAACAATCGTGGTAGAAATAGTGTTAAGGATATGAAAAATAGATGTTGTCCGATTCTCAGACCTGCCCGATATGCACACAAAATTTCATGAAAATCTGTCGATCCATTTCGGAGGGGTTTAACCACTAACATACGAGATATGTTATATATTGATAACACGATACGAGAATTTTATATATTAGATATTATATTATTTTACTGCGTCTATTTCTTTTTTTATATTTTATATTCTATTCTTCGATATAATAAAAAGGGAAATAAGTCCACAAATAACTTTAAAGGATATTTTAACTCTGATGAAGCAGATAAGTCGATGAATTTGTTTTTCTAACATTTCTGGTTCGCTGAAACTCACAGCATAAGAAATATAATGAGGCCGAACTGGCTGACCGTTTGGAGTCAATGAATGCTCCGAGAATGAGCAGGACATAATAGAATAGTATGAATGCACTACAACTGACAGCAAGATATAAACGTTGTTTTATTTCGTGGTGAAAGCTAAGGCGGCCTGTCATATCACAAAAATTCGAAAAATAGTTTCCCACATATTTTTCTCAAAATTTTTTAATTTTTTTGACGATGTTTTCCCGCATCACGCAACTTCACTTAAAATCAAAGTTGAGAAACTTGAAAAATTTTCATTACCTAAGTGTAAATTCGGAACGTGTTGTACTAGACACAATTGCGTTTCTGGAAATAAAAAAAATGTAACTACGCCAAATCACTGGCATTGTATAAAAATAATTTTCAAAATAAATTAATAAAATAAAATAAATAAATTAATAAAATAATAAATTAATAAATAAATTAATAAATTTTTAAACACACATAGAGGATAATTTCGATTAAATGATTGTTTTAATGCACATATGTATAAACTACTACTAGAAATCAACAGCAAAATCCTGTTTGTTTAGAGATACTTTTAGTACAATGGTTTCCGTAAGATGTATAGGATCGTTCGTGTTTTTTGTTCACTTAATTATTTGTAATTTATTTTTTGAATAAAAAACGAACTAGATGAACGCCAACCCTCAGCATACCTAGCTATTCGGTCAATACATCAATTAGCCAAAATATTTTTTCTTAATTTTAAAATTTCAGTATAGGTATTTTATTTTATATTAACAAATACAATATTTTTTTATCTCATATAGCTTTTTAGAAGCAAGACTCACAATTCTATTCGACTATTTGTTCAAATGATTAACACTCTTTATTCTATATCTTCATGATTTAACAAAACGAGTAATTTGAAGGCCAAGTTATAAAAGCAAGAGTCCTAAATTACATTACATTACAGTACAATGTTAAACTATAGAAAGCTTAAATATAATTATATGGTGTAAAGTTCCGAGTAAATTAAAGAATATTTAAAATTTGCATTTTTATAATTATATTACGTTTTATTAAAAGGGAACGAAGTGTTCCCTTTGTCTTTTGTTTTTTATGATTGTATTTACATTTTTACTTAAAGCTAAACGTATGTTAATATCCTATATTCTAACACTCCACGAGTGTGGGAATATGCTGAGGCAGCATAATGCACGCTGTCCAGCATTTATGCTGTGTGGACAATATCAACAAGAATGTGTGGACAATATCAACAAGAATGTGTGGACAATATCAACAAGAATGTGTTGATATTAAATTGCATACAGAGGGTATGGCAACTTAGACTGGTCAGACACACTACACCTTCCCTCTTAACGAAGAGCAGTCAACATAAGTTGACTGTTCTTTTACAAAGATAATATAAGTAATGTTTAGAGAATAAAATGAAATAAAATAAGGGGAAAGGAATGAAGTGACTATTAGTTTAACACCTCATTCATCCTCCCTTATTGAAAAAGAAATTAAATTTCTTTTATCCGGTAGTGTAGTTGATGGTAATAGTTAGATGAAGTAAAAAAATTTTACGTGTTTAATAGTATACATATATTCATATATACAATATAATAATACTAGATGACACTTGCGAATATTTCGCACTGCTAGTTGTCGTTTTTATAACATAAAATGAAAATAATTAATAGAAATTTTATTAAAAGTATAAAAATATGAGAAATCCTAATATATCATACATATTTACATACATACATACATATGTTTGAATGTTTTTATAATGCTTCTTTGAATACAATGTTAGAGGTAATGATCATCGTTAACTTTTTGCCCGTACAAATCCTTAATACAAACAAAAATATCTTTAAACGTATGGACTCGAGAAAAAGCCCCGTATAACTGCCCATGTGAAAAGACCAAATATCTAATGATATTTTAGATATTTACACTGAACATCTAAGTGTTATTAAACCTATGAATTCCTTAACGTCACTTCAACAGATACAACATTATGAAAACAAGACTTGTCATATTTGTAAAAAAAATTTTATCAAATAGAGATAAAGTAGCCGACCATTGTCATCTTATTTTTGATTTTAACGTTACTAAAATAGTGATAAAATAAAAACCTTGAAATTCTGATTAAGTTTTAAGTTTTGCTATAGTTTTTTATTTTCATTAAATTCTTTAACTTTAAATATTTATATATATGTATTGATACTATTTTCTTTAATATATCGCTTATCATCTAAATAACTTAATGTTAGTTTACTAATATTTTGTGTATAAATTTGATGTACCTTGGATCTAAATATTTACATTGTGTCATAATATAATTTTTTCTCTAATAAACATTTTCATCCCTAATATTTTTTTATTAATTTGCGGAAAATTATATGGATTGTCTTTTGAATATGCAGATATATCAAAGTACGTACTAATATCATTTTTTATATTATATAGATCATCTGTTTTAATGTCGTAAATAAAGGAATCAGTATCCATGGAATTGAGTTGAAGGGTTTCACAATATTTAGGTTTTATATAATCATTTTTTATTATACATTATACATTTTGATATTTCTAAAACTGAAAAACCAATATAAATTGGTTTAATATATTCAGTTTTAGTTCTATTCATTTGGATGGCATGCATATTTTCATAAATTTTGAGTGAACTGTGGAAATTAGGTTTAGCAATAGGAGCTCTAGCACCTAATTTTTTACCTCTACTCTCCCATTCACATACTATTTTAATGTCTTTCTTCTTATCAACATTTTCCAGTTTTTCCATACACAGCGTTATTTAACAATTTGAAAAAATTTTGTTCAAATGAATTTTTAGCTAGTGTTCTACAATGATTATTTAAATCAATATATTTCTTTAACCAATCAGATTGACTAAACTCAAGAATTCTATGGATTTTTTTCAAAATCAAATCATGTTTTAAACATTGTTGTAGATTTCTGTAATGTATTATATAGTTTTTCTTATTATTTAGATCTGTTATTAGTTTTCGCTGTTTCATGCTTTCAATTTTCTTATTCTCAGCACAAAATGGTAAATCATGATGGTCGAGTAATGTCGACGGATATTCCAGATCTACTTCTAATAAATAACTCAATAGTGAATCCTCTTCTATATTATTAACATTAAAGTTTTCAACCCATTTAAAATTTTTATATGGAAGGTATTTTGACATTACATAACTATATAAATTATTTACATCTAAATATATTATATAATTTGATTCCTTGTTAGAATCATAATCACTAATATATTTATTATTAGCTATTGAATATCTGTTAGAACATTGAACAATACCTCCCCTGATACCTCGAAGAACAAAATTATATATATTAATATCAGTTAACAACTCTATTTCAGTTGTTTTCAACATTGCATACCAGGATAGACCAAGAGTAGTATAATATTGAGAGGGATCTAAATTATAAATGTTTTTACATACTTATCGAAAATTTTCAAATATGTCACAGAGTAAAAGAACGTCTACCTTTAAATTTATAAGTAAATAATCCTTTAATGTTATACATTTAAATGTCTTCCATATTTTTTGTGCATGTTCATAATCCTCTACACTACACGACTCGTTAGTTAATTTATTAAAGAAAACTGCAATGGGAGGCAATTGAGTTTCATTGAGACGATTTTCAGAATCTAAGTAGTCGTACGGAAAGACACCTTTACGTTTCATTAAATTGAATTCTTCATCATTTGAATAGTTCGGTTTTACGGTAGTTAAATCGTTGTTGGATAAATAAGTTGCTAATTTCTCTAAACTAGATGGCATAAACGTAAGTGAATCGAGAAAACGTAACTCAATAGTTTTTTTTTTTCATTTACAGTAATTTTTTTTGATATGGATACATAAAGTTCTTTATTTAAAAGTATAATATTTATATCACCTTCAATAGATGAAAGCTCTCTAACAAGCAAGTGACAGTCATATGCTGAAAGACTATGAAAAAATATAGTAATGAAATTCGCAATTTGGTATTCTAAATTACACTTGTTATGAGCAGCAGCTCTATATTCAGCGGTTAGATGACAATGGTCAGCCACCTTACAAATATGACAAGTCTTACTTTTATAATGTTGCATCTGTTGAAGTGGCGTTAAGGAATACATAGGTTTAATAACACTTAGATGTTCAGTGTAAATATCTGAAATATCGTTAACTAAGCTTTTAAAAAATGTTGTGGTGCATTATTATCATTGTAAATTTTAAAAATATATAAATTTGATTTATATGAATATTTAATATAATAACTCTAAGCAAATGGAATAACTTTTGTACGGATTTAGATTCTAGAAAACATTCAAAATCAGCATATACAACAAAAGGCAGATCCAATTTTTTTTTCAGATTTCTATAACTAAGCATATTGTTTTCTATACTAGGCATTTTAGTTAACATCTTATTGCATTCTTTCTTATGATTTTCCAGAGATTACTCGTTATGGAAATGTATTAAACATGTATTACATATATAAATACTCCGGCGGTGTTTTGTTAGTTGACTTTTAATCAATCTGTAAATATAAAGGAAAAAATTAATTAGTACAAGTTTTGAACTATTATCTACGTATAAAGTTTAATCCATACATAATGGAGTTTTTTACCATCTTCCAACAGCAGCAAGTTTATGTGCTTAGATTTTTCCTGTTGCGAAAAATAATATGGACCGACTATATTATTCTCATTATCTAATGCAAACATATTAACGCTCAATTCAGGATTGTTGGTCTCAAATACTTTTATCTGATTAACTGGAAGCGGAAAGTTCAAGTTCTTAAAATTTAATTCAATATTATTCTCCAGTATTATGACTTCATCTTATATATTAACAACATTATAGGACGTTGTTCTATATGAATGGTCTTCAATTGAATATAATGCTGATATAATAGCCCACTTGAAACAATATTCATCATTATTTTGAACATTGATGCATGCAAACTTTCTCTGTATTTTCGGTGGTAGGGGGATGTATTGGGAACCTTTTATACATTTACATTGATTAATGTTTATCTCTAGACGTGATATTTCAATTAATGTCCAACCGCTGTCACGTTCCTGAAATTCACTCATCTCTTTAATTATAACATCACATTGCTCGTTGTAAGTATTAAGAATCTCATCACTTGTGGAATATATACTAAGAATATTCATTTTAGTCTGATGAGACTTTTCTTCAATCATACAATTATCTTCATCATCCTTTATTAACATATATTCACAAAACTGTTCTATGTTAAATTTTATCCTTTCATATTTTTTAATCACATCACTTAATAATTTAATTATTTTGTCTCTGATTTCCGTTAAAAAGTTTTCAGGTATTTGTTGTGTTTGACTGCTATTTATTTTGTTTTATATAATTGAATAAGAGTCCTGTGTTTTCCTTTTCTAATTTATTGTTTTATTGAAATTTATTATAGACAAAATGTTTAGTTAAATTAAATTAAATACTTCAGTGGTGCAAGTTAATATATCAAAATGCAGACAGAAAAAGGAAGAAGAAAAAGGAAGACAATTAAAATTGATCAAGAGGAACAGTCAAAAAGCAGGGCTTCCATATTGGTTAATAATTAGGAATTCATTCAGTATTTCCAATTGACAGCCTAATATGTGACAACTATCTAACTATGGTTGGAGATGATGCGACCATTTGCGAGCTTTGTTGTTATAAAATCTCACTTGAACTAATTCACCATTTGAAAATTGCATGGGCTCCTTAAAGACTTCTTGTTTGCAAATGACTCGGGATGATACATCAATTTTTACTACGTCGATTCTTGTGCGGATTGTTCTTTTAAACATGAGTTCAGCAGGGGATAATCCTGTAGTTGAGTTAGGTATTTTCCGATATTGCATCAACAACCTGCTTAATTTCAAATTTATGTCACCAGATTCTTTTAACATTGATCTGAGGCCCGCCTTGACTGTGGCCACGTAGCGTTCGGCCTGTCCGTTTGAGGCAGGATGGTATGGAGCACAAAATTTTTGGCGAATTCCATTTGACTTCATAAATTCTTGGAATTCCTGAGACGTAAAACTTGTTCCGTTGTCTGATACTAGTACTAGTGAAGGCCATATCTGGCAAAAATTTCACGAAGCATTTGTACAGTTTTTGTGAAGCTGATAGTTTGCGTTGGTATTGCTTCAACCCATTTAGTAAAGGCATCAACTACGATTAGTATGTAAGTGTTTATAAATGGACCGGCATAGTCGACATGTAGTCTCTGCCATGGTCTTGCAGGATATTCCCACGGATGTGGAATTTCTCTTGGTGGATTATTTTTGTTTATACAGCAATCCTGACAGCTTTTAGACATTGCTTCGATATCAATATCAATTCCTCTCCACCAGACATAACGCGCTAACGCCTTCATGCCAATGTGTCCCGTATGGAGTTCTTCCAAAATTCGTTTTTGGAGAGATTTAGGTATCATTACGCGAATTCCATTAAATATACAATTATTTTCATACGGTTCGTTGTGCGGTAGAGTACCACCACTTTGTAAGGCATTAAATAATAATTTAATTAAAAAATAATTTTGCTGAATCAGCGTCTGCATGCTCGAGCATGTTGGCACAACGTGATCATGTGATCAAAACAATAAACTATTTTTTTTCATATGTCAGCAGATCTAATATCATAATGAAAAAGAGGGGTTTATTGAGTTTAATATTTTATAAAAAATATTCTGTTATCGCTTTAACTATAAGAAGTCGCCGTGGTCTAGTGGGTAGTGTGTTTGCTTATTAGACAAAAGGCCCGGGTTCGAATCCCAGGTCAGACATCAAAACGAAAAATATTTCCTCGGCGACTTCCTCTCAGCAGATTCCTGACAAAGACTCTGAGAGTAAAAATTGCCATGAAAAGCTTCTCAAAACTCTGTCGTTCGGAGTCGGCTTTTTAACTGTAGGTCCCGCCACTCATGCATAAAATTAACGCACACAACATAAGTGGTGTGCGAAGCTAGGTCGTAATCCTGACTGAAGGGTTGTAATGGCCAATTATGTATGTATGTATCGCTATAACCACAACTTTTTATGTCCTCCTATGCAGGTGTTCAACTTACTTAATCGCAATCTAACCTATTTTTCATAAGTCAGCAGATCTGATGTCACAATGAAAAATATATCATATATTTTTGCCAACAGGCGCCAGACAGTTTGTAACTCGAAATACGTTTTGCATTAAATAAACAGTGGGAATATGTTTTTTATTTTTAATAAATGTACTTTTATAAAAAATAAAACAAATTAATCATTTTAATTTAATTTATTTAATTTAATTTTTTAATAATCACACCTATATGCAAAGCGTATATGTATGCAATAGGTCGATCACAGACAATTCTGCAACGATTTACCCAGAACTTCTATCTAAACAACAATAATTAAATCAAAAACAACAACTCGTATAACTAAATTTCTATTTCTTCAAAATTAAATAATGTAAAAAAATAAATAAAAATTAAATTAACAAACCACATCCAAAATTATTTATGCTTAAAATAAAAACTGTAATATGAAACGTTTTTAAATTTGTTTACATTAAAAATATGTTTATTACAAAAAAAAAAAAAACGCAGACGCAGCAGTACATTTCTTTCTTATCTGTTTAAAATTATATATTTTTATAACACAAAAAAAACGACAACACATATTACATGTTACAAGCCTATAAACCGATCGTAACAATTCATTTCACAAATCAATTCATAACTCCCAGCTGTGCATGCTCCGAAATTTGTATGGAAAAATTTATCCCGAAACCCCATACAAAAAACTATGAGCATGCTCCTAAATTTGTATGGAAAAAGTGGTCCCGAAACGCCATACAAAAAACTATGAGCATGCTCCCAAATTTGTATGGAAAAAGTGGACCCGAAGCCCTATACAAAAAACTATGAGCATGCTCCCAAATTTGTATGAAAAAAGTGGTCCCGAAACGCCATAAACTTACTACTAAAAAATAGGATGGATAGATAGATAGATAATTTGTTTTATCAGATCAGTCTTTATCTCGCACTATTTTAAGGTGAAAGATATTTAATATTAAGATGAATCACAGACAATTATCTGTCGAAATAAAAAATAAGAAATTATTTCCGGATTTTTTAAATAAATTTTAAAGATTTTTAATAGCATTAAAAAACACGTCTGTTCACTCCGACTCATCATTTATACTAATTTATACCATTCGAAATATGTTTGATTAGGTCGGAGTGGTAGCTCTGATAACACAAAGCTTTCTTGAGCACGCATGGCGGCCCGTTGTGATGTCACGGGTGAACGTAGTCCCTGTGCTAACCAAGTTCCGCCAAATCAGAGAAAAGGAGGAAGTTGGTCAGCACGACTACCCCGCACTGGAAAACCAGCCAGAAAGTTTGATGAACGAAGCTATATCCTTGATATCAATAGATGATAGCTCCGTTAAACTAACAAGGAATGGGAAACCAAATAACCTATATATACACCTACCAAGCGACGGGCACTGGCAAAGAAAGTGAATAACAGTTTCGTCTTCCCCAGTGGACCTGCATCCACGGCAGAAGTCGTTAAAAGGGAGCCTCATTCTCTCAGCGTGTCTACCCATTCTGCAATGACCCGTAAGCCCACTACAGTCGAGATGACATCCGACCGAGACCAAGTAATAGGTTGGTACGCCTTCCAGGTGAGTCTAGTGGTGGAGCAGGTTGGCGTCCCGAAGGAACCTCCGCGCAATGGTCAACTTGACTGAGGCAAGACGCATACCCAATTCAACAGAAGAGGAGGATTCCGGAAGGAGCGCACCAGCTCTGGCGAGCTCGTCGGCCCTACAGTTTCCCAGAATTTCACTGTGCTCGGGGACCCACACCAGAGAGACTGTGGTGAAGCACCCCAAGACAAGGTCGAGATAGCGGCGGCATTCCCTAAGGATCCTAGAGTTAATCACGAAACCTTACGGAGATCTTATCGCGGCCTGACTGTTTGAAAAGACCGAGACTCGACTGATAGGAGCACCGTTGACGAGGATCCATTGAGCGGCCCGGTAAATTGCCATCACCTCCACCTGAAACACGCTGCAGTAGTCTGGCAGACGGAGAGAAATATTCAGGTTCAGTTTCCCAGATAAGGCACCACTTCCAACCATTATCGAGTTTAGAGCCGTCGGATAGACATACCATCAGTCTTTGGAATAGTTTACCAAACTATATTCAAAATATAGGCAATGCTATTAAATTCAAAAAGGCGTTATACAAATTATTTAGGTAATTTTTTAAATATTTCGATTGTTTTGTACAAGATTATTATGTCTTTATATATACTTATATATATATTTTTTTTTATTTGTTTGTGTATGTTTCTTTATACTGTTCGTTGTGTTTTCCCTTCTGTATTTTTTACTTATTTTCATTTCATTTAATACATGTTCTAATCATTTCTTTTTCTTCATTGTTCCTTACATTTTTTTACTTCTTGTTACGAAATTGGAAATGGTGTTGTTAAAATAATAAAAAGCTCCAAAAACAAAACAGCGCAATGTTCACGTGATTAATGAATAAGTAAACAAATATAGTAACAAAAATTAAGCGCTTGTTGACAAGATCGATGAATAAACAAGAATAAGAGGTAAAAGATGTAAATAACCAACAACAAAATGAAGCGAACAGAGAAGTAAACAAGCAACAACAATGTGCAGTATAAAATAAGATAGACAAATAAACCAACAACAACTAATCTACCTGCTCGAAAGTAAACAAGAAACAACAAAAAAAAAAAATAAGGATAGGTTGTTTACATTTTTAGATTGTTCCCGAAGGACGTCATCGTCCTTCAAGGGCATTCATCACACTGATGATCCAGTGATATAAAAGGCAAGACAAAACGAGCAAGGATGGAGTTGAGAGTTTGAGTTGAATCAGTCTTTTGTGCAGACGGCACGTTGTATTCGGAGTTTGAATTAAGCTAGTCGTGTATAACGATCGGTTGTGTGAAGAGACGAGATCGAGCTATAATTCGATCAGACTTGTGTGGAGACAAGTTGCGTCTGAAGGAAACAATTGTTAGTGTTGTGCTTACAAAAAGGTTGTGAACAAAGAATAACTAACAAATGTTGTGCTTACAAAAAGGTTGTAAGCAGAGAAATATTACGAACAAAGACATGTTGTGAAAATTCTCGTTGTATACGTGGAATAAGCTGGAACAGCTTACGAACTCTACGAACTCATATTTCTAACGTTTTTAAAAGGTAAAAACGTAGCAATATAATAAACCAACGACTATACTTAAAAATAGATTGAAATTAGTTTAAGCTATTATGTATCTGTTAAAGTAGAACACTTTAAAATTTTTGTAATTTAATACTTTTACACCAAAAAATGTATACCTATAAGAATAATATTTTTTTTTCTTTGTAGGTAGGTGTGTAATGTATGTATTAACCCATATATAGAATTAAAAAACATAAAGATAAATAAAAATAAAAATAAACAAATACAATGTGACTTCAGAGTATGCAATTTTTAGTGGCTTGTGTTGATTAAAAGGGTTAGTAGAAATGTATTACAAATGAAATTGAAGTTGCCAATGATATAATTGTGAGTCGCTAAACTATTAACAAATAATAGATTAAGGCAGCGGCCGGGGAAACGGGGTAAATTACCCCAAATTGGGTAAAAATGAAACTTTTGTGGGAAAAAACGTTTAGAATATGAGTTCGTTGATTGCAAACGAATTAAAAATAAATATGTGTTTATTTTCAATTAAAATATTTATTGTTCACACTACTTTTGTGTGCCACCGTTACAACTTGATCTTGTTCGCTATTCTTCTCTGTTCACGTTTAACGAATAGAATTCCTAGATGTTATTGTCCTTTGCTCTCACATTAACAGCTGTTATCTTCACACGCAGCTTCATACAAGACTAACTGAATTCCTACTGACTCGTCGTCTGCTTTATCTGGCCCTCTTATAGTCCAACCAGCGTAGCCATTTTTTCCTTTTTTTCTAAGTTTTTTGCGATGCAAAAAAGTTTTCATTAAATTTGTTTTCTAACAAAATAAGTTTTTTTCGACAAAATTAAATTAAAAGTTTTTTTCCCCAGAAAGTCCAACACAAACAGTCGAACCAATGTTTTCGCCATTGCTTGTTGTTGCGTTTGCTTACTTTTCCATCCCTTTTTCTCTTATACTTGTTGTTGTTGGTTTACTTTTATCAAGTAAGATGTATTTGTGTGTAACTTTTATTTATCTTTAATGTTAAACGATATTGGGTCGTTTCCATTTGCATAACAATATGAAAGATTCTACAAAGAGGCGATTTCTTTTTTTTTTTTTTGCTCCTGCACAAATATATTTTGGGGTAATGATTAAAAAATTTCCCCAACCGCTAGATTAAGGGAAAAGGAAAAATAAGAAAACAGAGAATAAGTAGGGGAAATAGTTTAAGATTATTATAAGAAAACATTGAATAATAATAGTATATAAGCCCCATTTATTTTCAATAAAAATAAGAATCAATTTAGAACTTACACTGTTTTAATTTTCAAAAACTTCGGCAATGGCTTTGCCATCAGATATTGTCGACTGCTCCTCTAAGGCTCTCAAATAAATCAAGAGTACTATAGGGAAAATTACATATCTCAGACAGAACTTATTACATTATTGTATCTGGTATTCTAAAACAATTTTCAATACTGTTAGCCGTTATTAAGGGTCGAAGATATAATCGATGAAGCTAAGCTTTTTTAACTATATTAATATTTGTTAATTTTATTTACAATTCAAATGCTGTTTAAGACTGCCAATTGTTTGTTATTTTGTTTCTTTTAGCCAATGTCCCAACTACAACAAAATTATACCAACTTTATTGAAATTTGGAGTTGAACAACTACAAGAACGGTGCCCAATGATTCCGGGAATACCCATTAAACCAATGTTGGCTCAGCCTACTAAGGGCGTGTCAGACGTTTTGGAGCGATTTGATGGTCTAAATATCACATGCGAGTGGAAATATGATGGTGAACGTGCGCAAATACACTGCGATGAAAATGGAGTCGTTTCAATTTTTTCAAGAAACCAGGAAAATAACACGTTAAAGTTTCCTGATATTTTAACTCGAATTGCCAGTTTTGCAAAACCTAACGTGAAATCTTATATTATGGACAGCGAAATTGTAGCTTGGGATACAGATCAGAAAATCATTCTACCTTTTCAAGTTTTATCAACACGCAAACGCAAAAATGTAGACGTAAACGAAATTAAAGTTCAAGTGTGCGTATACACATTCGATTTATTATATTTAAATGGTAAACCATTAGTTCGCAATACCTTCGCTGAAAGGAGACAAATAATGAAAGACAATTTTAATGAATTGGAAGGAATTTGGCAATTTGCCACTGCTGTGGATACTAGAGATATTGATGAAGTTCAACATTGCCTTGATGAATCTATTAAAGGTAATTGTGAAGGTTTGATGGTGAAAACGTTACACAAGAATGCAACATATGAAATTGCTAAACGATCGCGGAATTGGCTAAAACTTAAAAAGGATTATTTATCTGGATGTGGCGATTCATTAGATTTAGTTGTCATTGGTGGTTATAGAGGTAAAGGAAAACGCACTGGTAGCTATGGTGGATTTCTCCTGGCTTGTTATGACAATGAAAACGAGGAGTATCAAAGTATTTGCAAAATTGGAACAGGTAGTATTTTTCACTAATTAATAACTAACGTCTTTATATTAAAAGCAGAAGAATTTCACTTACATGAATTGAAGCAATGCCAGTTATGCATACGTATTATGTATAGAAATATTTTTGTAATTAATTTCATATTACAAATTATTAAAGTCTAGTAAAAAATTGCATATTCAACAAATTTAGGGAAGATTGTGATTTTGCAAAGCTTTTATGCTTGTAAACAAAAAATATATGGTTATGAAAGCTTTAACAGTTAATATTCAAATAGACCATATTTTTAATTGCCTCGGCCCGTTAACTGCTTTTTATTATCATAAAATTTATATTTCATTTCCATTTTTTTCTTTCTTACAATAAAAATTATTTCGTATGAAATATTTTTATAATTAGGTTGATAACGTGCACCGAGTATTGCATTCAGAATGCAGCCGGTTTTTTGTACTGCACTCAGCAATATTATCTGTCTCCAAGTTTTATATTAAGCTCACCTTTTTCATACAATTTAAAAATAATTTTTTCTATAATGTTTGTAAATCAACCCAGAATGTAGTATTTGTTATGGGTAGTTGTAGGCATAGACCAATGATGCCCATTTCATAGTGCTTTCGCGCAAATTAAAAACATACATATTCTTATTCTCTTTGGTTAGTCGGCACTCATCCAGCGATGAATGCACATGTGTAGTGGGTGTACGATTTTTTTTTTGTAATATTTTTTGCTTAAAGCACTGAAAAAAATTTACTATGACTCTTGAATTTTGTTTTTAGAAAAAAATATGTAAAAAAAAAAAATAAATAAATTTTGTGTAATTTAACAAAATATTCGTTTTGAAGAATTTTATAAAAATAAAATGTTAATTATTTTTAACACGTAAATAGTTATTGCACTTTTAACGAAATTTCTAAGCGCTTTTAAAGCTATGGGCTGCCGCATTTTTCAAAATTTGATAGGAAAAAGTAAGGTCTCACTCACAAAAAATTACTCACAAAATTATTTTCCAAATCAGTGACTATGGGAAAAATATTTTATATTTAAAATCGAATTCCTCAAAGTTATTTCTTACACCAAAAAAACTGATTTTAGGTATTAAAAAATTTTGCCCAAACATATTTTGCATTTAAAATTGAATTTCTTTATTTTTATTTTATTTACTTTATTTTCATAATCGGTTTTTTTAAAATTTGAATAATAATTAAACTATTATCATAAATTTTTATTGGAAATATTACAGATGAATGATAAAAAATTATCATATAATTAATTTAAGATTGTAGCTTTTCTTGAGGAACTACCTATATTTTAGTTAAATAATATGGAAGAATTTCTATTCGAAATTTTATTGTAAATTCCGCTTTTTGGATTTTTTTCGTACATTTTATTTCAGTTTACATAACTTTTCTTTCAGTGCAGTTCTCTCTCGCTCACCAATACTACTACAGTTTTTGCTTTGTGCATCCCTGTTTTACATTCATTAGGAAGTTTTAACATAATTTCACTAATATCAGTGGAAGTTTGTTTACTCATTTTAAAAAATAATCATTTACTTTGAACAAAGTTATTTAATCTGCCTATCACAACTGCTTAAGTAATATAGAAATTAATAATGTTTCATCAGAATGCAAAAAAGGCAAATAAAAAACCAAATATAACGATATTATTTGCAGTATTTTTGTACTGAAAATGCCATTGTAGTATGTTGTACACTTTTGTGTTAAGAAATTTTTGGTGCTTTTTTTGGTATTAAGTAGAGAACTAAATACTGATTTAGAAAACAGTAATTATTAAATATATTTGCAGCGTACAAAAATGAAATAACAACAATATTACATCAAATGGTGTTGTATACCATTGGGAAGAAGTCTCTAAAACACTGAATGCATTAGGGCCATCAACGAAAGCTGCAATTGCATGGAAGTGTGCAAAAGTATCTAAGACATCCTTAAAGGCGTCTTTATTTAGACGAAAGTCTTTTCTGAACATGTAAAAGTATAGACTTATTTTACAATCAACATTTTCATAACATATTTCATACAACTGATCATTCATTTCGAAGGGATTACAAATATCCCTAAATTTTCGTCTATAAAGTATCAGTTCTTTATCCTGGAACATGTTGTCCTCTTCTTCTAATAAAATTGCTACTACTTCATTTCTAATTTACAAAAAAGGCACGTCAGGGTTCTTTTCACTAATAAATTTTGCTCATAAATGCCTCCAACCTGCGTTCTGTACTATTCACAATATTTTATTTATTTATTTTAATTGTTTTATTTGCATTAATTTCATCTTTTTGCTTAAATTTTTAAAAGTTTCTCCGTTTCATTTTTACACATTCCACAGTTGCACAGCTGATTTTAAAAGTACTATTCTCTTCTTATTTTTACGATTCAGTTTTTCTTTAGAACACCTTTTTTCAATTTTTGCGTAACTTAATTCGGAAACGTAATCGAAATGTAGAATAGGGATTATTATTATTATTTTTTATTTTATCACAAATTGCAAGAAAAGTATTCGCAAAAAATTTTCAAATGTTTATTCACCACTTGAGCTTGAACACTAGAAAAGTGAATCAGGCAAAACGAGATATTTGTAAATAGTATTTAGCTTCTCTGGTTTAGTCGATTGTATGAGAAGTTATTGGCTGCGAAGGAAGCAAATTGAATTAAAACAAACAAAATTTGGTAGAATATAAATAGGAATTTGAAACGCCACTCAAATATAACAAAAATAAAATTAAAGGGTTTTTAGAAACCGTTAAAAAACGGTATGAAGAAAGGATGAATAAAATCGTTAAATATTCACGATCGTGTAAAAAAACGCCGAGGAGAAAAAGAAAATATTTAATAATGTAAACGAAGTTAAAAACAACAACAAAAACTTAATATCTGCTCACAGTTTATTAAACATATAGAGGCAACAAAACACTGTACACCATGAATTAACAATCATATCGGAATAAACTAAAGTAAATGATTCCCTGTCAGAAGGAGTACAGAATGATTATGGTGTAAGGTTCCAAAACTTAAAGAAAATAAAACAAAGATAATGAAAATAAATGAAACTTAACACGGCAATTGAAAAAGTCGAATATATAAAATATCTCGGGCTTTATAATTGAAAAAAACTAAAATTTAATGGACATATACACTATACCTGCAAAAAGACTGGGAATCAAATCGGTTTTCTTAAATTATCTACTACCGCGATAAATATTTCGAATGTAAATGAAATTGGATCAACATTTTTGTATATATGCAGAAATTACCTTTTTAAAAACGTTTAAAATATGAGTTCGTTGATTGTAAGGAAATTAAAAACAAATTTGTGCTTAGTTTCAATTAAACTTTTTATTGTTCGCACTACTTTTGTGTGCCACCGGTTATAACTTGACGAATACAACAATAATTGCTTGTTCGCTATTCTCCTTGGTTTACAACGCAGATCTTTTCAACGACAATCTTCAAACCAAACCACGACTGTTATCTTCATACGCAACGCGTCTTCACACAAGACTCACTGAATTTTTACTATTCGTCGTCTCCTTTGTGTTGTCTTTTTATAGGCCCACGTAAACAATCTGACGAACATTCTTGAAGTAAAATTGATTTCCGAATACAGTAGTTTACTTTAATACAAATTCAAAGACCATTATTCTACAGCGGTTTTCAGTTATTTAATACTTCGCCGAATAATATTAAAAATGAAAGAAGCTATACTGTATGTATATTTGAAAAATATGAAACCTTTGTTTTGTTTAATATACAGTGGCTAGCAGAAGTAAGTGCATGTTCATAATACTGAGTTTCGTCATCCACAAAAACAAAACCATACAAACAAATACAAAAAAAAAATTATTTTAATTTTTTATTTTATTCTTAACAAATAGCAGTAAAAAAACAGTAATTAAGGAAATGAGTTCAATGAGTTTGATTGAAAAAACGAAAGTAACCCACATAAACTCAATTTTCCACGTTTCGAAAAAATTCAAGAAAGTAACCCAATCTCAATAATTGGTCCATAGACCCTTATTAGAAATAGCTTGATTTAGGCGGTTCGACATGCTTTCTACCAAATTATCAATAACATCTTTCGGAATTCGATTCCACTTCGCATTTATACGATCCCAAAGTTTGTCCATGTTTGTTGGGGCTGTTGCATACTGCCCGAGCCGGATTTTCACGAATGACCACTATATTTTCGCCGCCATGTTTAACAGGTTGCTTCACATGATACCTGTGAACACGTTCCCCGGGTCTGCGCTAGGAGTACTGCTTTCCATCTGATTGGAAACGTGTTATCTGGTCTAATGAGTCCAAATGTAACCACTTAATTTTTTTCAAAATCAGATCGATTTTGAAAACCCAGTGTATGCGTATTTTAGTCTTTATTTATTTTTGGCGTAGGACTTCTTCCTCACGTGAGGACAGTAATATTCATACTTATTGATTCCCATTTTTTTGAATTTTGGTTATTGTTGTCGTTTGTTGCTAATTCGGATGGTGCTGCTGTTGTATTGTTCATTGCTAGAGGTGTGCACAAGACATTTAAATTTTCACGCTATTGCATTTTTCTCAATACCGAATATTGATTGTAGCTGCAAATATAAATAAGTGTAAAGTAAAGATAGAGTACAAAAAACAACTGCACTCGTAAACTACTACGACAGTATAAAAGAGAGTTGTGTGAAGAGTGCAACAAAAATATTGTACTCTTCATAGATTCACAACATGCATTTCTTTTTTACTCTCGGCTACCGAACATCTTCACCGACGCCAGCATTGCCAGTAACTTTTTTAAACTTTTTATTTCTGGGGAAAAACCTTTTTTTACTACTACTTTTTTTACGCTACTGATATTCATATGGTAATACTGAAAATGTAGCTTCAGTAGTAAAATATGTTCTTACAACACAGAGGCAAACGAGTGCTGTTGTATACATTGAATAAATGTGAAATACATATTTCAGTGCACTAGTAAAATCAAGAGCAACAGAAAAGAGTACACTACGGTATTGCCTTCGGTGAAGGGTGAGCTAGCAGAATGTCTTGTGTACACCTCATTGCTTTGTCTTTCACCGGTCGTTTTTTATTTTGAGGCGCGTTAAAAAATTCTTTTGATTATTTTAATTCCTTGTTTATTTTATCTTATGTTCCGAAAATCCATACCATTCGTTATATGCGAATCTTGCATTCTATGCTGTTTTTATTGCAAGTTATACATAATGCGTTTTATGCGACTGGTTTTTTTGTTTTGATCAACTGTTGTGGTAAACAAGCAAACAACTTTTGCATATAACGCATGGTCGCATGAAGTGGATGGTATGGACTTCCGGCTTAAGGTTATTTAAATATAGGCTTGCATCAACCTTTTTGGTTATTATATGCCTATTTGTTTGTTCGACAAAACTAATGTCTGCATTTCTGCTGTTAAACTAAACCTGCGCAGTCTGTTTGTTGTTGAGGAGAACAATCTCTACAGTTTGTGTATGTATCTATTTTTATATTCAATACAATTATTTTTCTTTTTGCACACTACGATAAGATTGAAAATATTTTGTTTACATTATTAATTATTGATATGTTTATTAATTGTGTTTTTATAGCAATGATATTATTAGATTATGGTACTATTTTCTTTATACTTTCAGGTTTTACCGACGAAATACTCCAAGCACATACAGATTTTTTTAAAAAATATATTATACCAATCAAAAAGTCCTATATATGTTGTGATACCACTTTAAATCCTGATGATTGGTTTGATCCTGTTCAAGTTTGGGAAGTAAAATGCGCAGATTTGTCAATTAGTCCAGTTCATAAAGCAGCAATTGGAATTGTGGATGCTGAAAAAGGAATTTCATTGCGATTTCCTCGTTTTATACGGATAAGAGACGATAAAAATCCAGAAATGGCAACAACAGCTCGCGAAATAGCTCACATGTACAATTCCCAGGATCAAATAAAAAATCAACAAAGACGTATGATTTCTATCGAAAATGAATTTTATTAAACATTATTACTATGCTCTTTTGTGTAAAATTTTTTTATTTTTCCTTTTTTGTTTATGCGGTATAAATTAAAAATACTTTTAAACAATAAAAAATTTCTAATTAATGCTTAAATCTTTCTATTTAATTATCACATTACTAACCTGCCAGACTTAATTGACGCAGATATAAAGACATGAGAATTGAATAATGAGATTTCGGAATGAATGCTAGAGGATATCTCCGTCAGCTACCAACCGTTCTAGTAAATTTTTTGTTAAAGGTCGAAGTGTTGCGAAGCAAACTGTTATATTTTATACCTTGGATTTGTATTTACTAATATATTATAGTATGTATTATTATAGTATAGTATTATTATTTTTCAATTATTATTTTACTCATCATCAACTTAAATTCATAAAGTAAAGACACTATTTTTATACAAACTGGAAACAAACAATTGAATCACTCATAGGTTATGGGTCCAGGGCGATCTTAAAGCCTATTGAACATATTCATCGAGAGGAAAAAGATAATTGAAAACTATTGAGACTATGGCTGGCTCGGTGGTAAGTATTGAACCACTAAATGCGGAAAATTACTATACGTGGAAACTGTTGGAATAATTGACTGTTTAAATTTGAATTATAATCGGTTACTCAATGCGACTATTTCTTTGTAAAATGCAACTTTGTATGCATTCTTTTGTTTTACATTCTTTTTCTTACTTATATTCTTTTGTCTTTAATAAACGCTCTGAATAAGATTGACAGACGTACTGTTTTCAGCAGTACGCGTACTTTTTTTTTAGTTTTTGTACTTTTAACTGCATAACCCCTAAAGAAGTACGCAAATGTACTTTTTTTAGTATCTGTACTTCTTTTTGTACTTTTTTTCTACCTTTTTTGTACTTTCACTATATTTTTTTAGAGGTAAACTTGTCCATACAAAAAATTAAACATTTTATGAAACGCCCTGTTTAAATTTCTACCATACCTATTTATCAATCAATACAATACAACTTTGTTATTTTAACCGTTGACATTTTCCTTGTACCCTTCTTTATAGGTACTAGTTTGTAAAATTTTAATATAAAAAAAATATATAAAAATAAACGGTTAATGACCAATGTTCTAGTGCCTTGATAAATTACAAACTTTTTTTCAAAAAATGTGATTTATAGTTATCAATTCAAAATAATAAGTCCGTAAAACATTATTTTTACATTTTGAATAAAGCATTTAATAAATGGTAAGTAATGTAAAATAAATTTACTAACTTAAACGGCGGCGATTATTAATATTTTTTTTATATTAAAAAATGGTCCATTTTTTAATATTTTTTGTTGTTAAATTATTAGAAATATTTAGGCATTTCAATAAGTTTAGACATTTCAGAAGTAATTTACAACTTTAGCCGTTTAAGGGAGTACATAAATACTATATTTTGAAAAGAAAAATAATTAAATTAATGTTTTAGAAATGGAGGAGGAATTGAATTCCGATGAAACCCTTAGTTCAAGCTCGGATGGAGAGGAAGATAGTTGTCCAACTAGTGCGAAAAAAACAAAAATAGCTTCACGAAGAAAAAACAAATTCAAAGATTCTTGGAAAAAAAACTTTTAATTGGATTGCTAGAGGAAACAATAATACAACAGCTAAATGTATGGCCTGCGGATTATTTTTTTCTATTGCATTTGGTGGTTTGGCAGATATTAAGCGACACATGAAAACAGCAAAACACATACGAAACATGTAATACAGTCAACAATTATCTGTTAGCACTTACTTTAATCAAAAAGTTGACAAACAGACAGAAAGCTCCAGATTATGTAGTGCAGCAGCAGAAGCTGCGTTTGCTTTTCATACGGTTATGCACAGTCATAGTTACCAATCCGCTGATTGTACCAGTAAACTTATTAAGCATGTATTTGCAGATTCAAATGTGGCATCAAATTTTACTTGTGGTAAAACGAAAATGAGCAACATAGTTCGTAATATTCTAGCCAAATATTCTATAGAGTCACTATTAAAGGACTTAGATAATTCTCATCCATTTTCAATCTCCACCGATGCTTCTTACAAAGGTAATATTAAAACTTTTCCTATTGTTGTGCGATATTTTAATAAAGATAAAGGAGTCTGCACAAAACTTTTAAGTTTTTATAACTCTGATTCCGAATTATCAATTGATATTTCAAATTCTTTAAAATATAAATTGGAGAGTCAAAAACTGAGTTTAGAAAACATCACAAGCTTTTGCGCAGACAATGCCAACGTAAATTTCGGAAATAAAAAAAGTGTATTTGTTGAGCTTAAAAAAGCAAATTCGAATATAATAGGTATTGGATGCCTTTGTCACGTATTAAATAATGCTTTTAAAAATGCTTTAAAAACATTAAAATTTGATTTAGAAAATATTATAATGAAAGTTTTTAATGAATTTTCAACATCAACAAAAAAAAACTGCCAATTTGAAAGAAATGTTTGAATTTTGCGATTTGGAATGGTCTGAAATGCTCCGTCATGTACCAACTCGATGGCTTTCTCTAACCCCCGCTGTAGAGAGATTTTTAAAAAACTATCCTGCTATTAAGGCTTATTTTTTGTAGCAAGATTGTTGTTCTCCTGTTTTACGCCAATTTTTCGAAAATGAAATTTCTGAGGCATACCTCGGTTTTGTCCATAATATAGGAAATACAATAATATCTGCTATAAAAAAATTAGAAGAAAATAATAATCTTGTAATAATTGATAAGTTTCAAATAATAAAGCAGTTAATCGACAAATTTGAATAACACCAGAATGAACAATTTTATGGATTTTTAGCCGAACGTATATGTAACAGTTGCAATAATCAGCAAGAGATTTGTCTCTTTAAAAAACGCGCAGCCGAGTTTTTATCGAATATAAGTATTTATATAAAAGATCGTTTCAATTTAGAAAATGATAGTTTGAAAAACTTTCAATTTTCCATCTTAATTCAAACATTTCTTTTTATGAATTTGTGGAAATAACTACATTATTTTCAATTAAAAATATTGATTTAGATCAACTTTTTGACGAATTTATATCATTAAAAACATTAGCTGAAAACATTGGAAAAGAAAAATCTGTAGAAGAAAAATGGAAAGAATTCTTAAATAGTGGATCATTTCCCAATTTTGAAAAGATTTGTTGCTTTGTCTTTTCAATTCCTCATTCTAATGCAGTCAGTGAACGAATTTTTAGTTTAATGTTTAATTTTTGGAGGAAGGAAAGAAATAAACTTTTAATTGAAAATTTGGAAAGCGAGTTAATAATAAAAACCAATTTTAAATACAATTGTACTGAGTTTTTCAATTTTTTAAAAACCGAAAAAGGTAAAAATGAAATTGTAAGTCAAATACAAAAAAGTGATAAATATTTATAATTTATTTAAATTTTTCAATAAAATTTTAAAGTAAATAATTTTCAAAAATTAAAAATGTATACATATACTATGTACTTATATCAAAGAATATTTTTTAAATTAATTTTGAAGTATGTATTAAACATTGAAAAATTTTAAGTTAATTTTTTATATTAAATAAATTAAATACAAATAGTTATGATCTCTTTGTTATGTTTTGTATTGTTACTGTTGTGAACTATTTTTTTTAGTTTTTTGTGTTTAATTAAATAAATTTTGAAAATAAACATTTGTACTTTTTTTTACTCAATTGTACTTCTTTTTTAACTTCGATGTACGTTTTTTGCCGATTTCAAATCTGGCAAGCCTAGCTCTGAATGAGAACACAATCTGGTTTGTCCGCGGAATTTTCTTTTATTGTGTGAAAAAACTGCTCAAATAGGTTATGGGCCCAGAAATATTAAAGACAAGAAAGTGAATGAACGGGAAAGGTAAAAATGAATTCTTTATATCAAATTGAAAAATTGGATGAGAAAAATTAAGACGCTTGGTGCATACAAATGAAAAGTGTTTTAATACACTCAGGTATGTGGAATATCGCCTGTGGAAAAATAAAAAGAATTGAAGCCGTCAAAGTAGAAGATTGGGATCAACTTGATGAAAAAGCGTTGGCTACCATTACACTAAGTGTGAAATCATCCCAATTGACTCACCTGAAACTTTGTAAAACCTCTAACGAAGCGTGGAATAAACATCGTCCAAGTGATCCTGTAAGAAAAGTGACACTCTATAAAAAATTGCTAAATTTTTGTATGGCGGACAGTGAAGATATGGCTTGTTTTCTGAATGATTTTTCCAACGCAGTAGACAAGTTGGCAGAAGTTGGAATTGAGCTGCAAGATGAATTGATCGTCATCATATTGTTGTCTAGTCTTCCAAAGGCGTATGAACAGTTTGTGGTAGCAATGGAGACCAGAGATTCACTACCCCAGTTACAAATTTTGAAAGTAAAGCTTATGGAAGAAGGTGAGAGAAAAAATCAAAGCACGGTAAGAGACAACAACGTAGAGTCACACGCATACATGGCAAGAAATCGCAATAAAGGCAAGGACAATAACATAAAAATGAATAACGGCAAGCACAAATTTAAATGTTATAGGTGTGGTAAGCGTAGTCACTACCCTGTAGAAAATCAAACTAATTTTAAAGTAACTTGAAACTGATTTTTTTATAAGCACAACTAGTTGATTAAGTGACTTTTTTCCTTGTCCCCGACTCATTATTTTAACATGGGCATGTCCTTGGCGGTAGTCAATTGGTCATCTCTGCATGACTTTTAAATTGACTACAAATTACTTATTTTTCATCCAATTTGTAGTTAAATGAAATATAGTTAATTTAAATATTAGTTTACACTAAATTAATTAAAAACCACTTTTTTTTAAATTCAATTTTAAACAGTTTTATTTATATTATATTATATAAACATATTTATATATAGAAATAATTATTATAATACAAAAATAAAATAAATTAATTAAATTAAAAGAAAATTCATGTGCATTTTAGGACTTAAAATAAAAGTTGTAATAAAAAGTTGTAATGTAAAATGTTAAATAAAAGTTGTTATGAATAGAATACTTATGTATATACATTTGAAAGTTTGTACTGAAGGAAAATTCAAAAGTTAAATATTATTAAGTTTTTTTTCCACCACAAACGTGATGAAAATGCCGTTTTTTAATAACGGCTAAGGCGTTTCGTAATTCTTTGTCTGGGTCAACACAGAGAGGCCGAAGTGCATCCATCAATGCTTCAAAAACTTTTTTGTCATCCTTCAAGCTCTATTTGCCATGAGTGCCATCAATATTTATAGCAGGATTCAATCGCAGAGATAAAATTGTCGTTAAAGGTTTTGGGCATTTCCCTTTCAGTGATAATTTCATGGCATTGTCTGCAAAAATGAACAAAAATATGGAAAATGATAAAAGTAGAGAAGAATAAAAACTCGCGTAAATTTTCTGATTTTCATCGATTATGTTATCATCGTGGGCTTTTAGCTCCTCGAGGGTCTTTATTGCAAAAGTAGTCTTAATAGCCACATTGCGTTTTTCCTGTCGAACAAGGCTTTCGGTCACTACTTTTTGTGTAGACAATGCTGCCATTATAATCTCATTTTGAGCTCTGTTGGAACTCCTTAATTTCGCCTTGAAATATAAATATTTATCAGAAAATCGTGATATTTTGTTAGACGAAACATATTTTCATTTTACCTGTTATTTTTGATAATTTGGCATTCATTTCAGAAAATTTGACATCAAATTGGGGAACATTGGTATCATCATTTTCTGTACCTTTATCTGTTAAAATACAACATAAATAATAAGACACATTTTTACGATTGTACAAGATACTTACCAGCAGTGCTCAGATAAATGCGTATACATTTTTTTTTTATTTAGATTTTTAATGAACTATTTTATTTCACTATCACTTTTATAGATTTTATTATAAATTTGCAATATTTACTTGGGTTTTTCCCTTTTTTTAATAAAATTGAGCACCACCTAAAAACCATATTTGCTGTGACTGACATTTGATTTACCGACATGCTTCCTTTGTTTTATTATTGTTTTCTTACATTTTCTTATTTTGATTTCCTTTTTTCATTCTTACTTTTGTTTCTATTCAATATGTTTGGTTGATATCTGCATGACATTTCAACCAATTTGTAGTCAATTGCAAAATAGTTAATTTATAATTAGCGTTTTTTTCAACCGACTACTTTATTTACTACAGGGTATGCTACAGACTGTCACACTAATACAAGCAAAGCCAGTCAACAACAACAACAACAGTATACAGTATTAGCAGCAGCAGATATAAACGTTATAACTGAGTCGTCATGGTGTTTGGACAGTGGCGCGACAGTGTTGCAGCGAAACTTTTTTTGTAGACATGAAGAAGCACAACGAAAGTATTTATTTGGCTGGCGAAAATTGCATTCAAGCAGAAGATATGGGAGAAATACAAATGAAAGTTGGCAACTGTGACGTAATTTTGAGAAATGTTTTATATGTACCAAAGATGAGAAGTAATTTTATGTCGGTAAGCAAATTATGTCAAAACGGTTACAAAGTGACATTTACCAAGAATAGAGCAGAAGTAAAGGCGAAGAATAGAGTTATGTTTATGGCCACAATAAAGCATAATTTATTTTTAATTGATCGCAATTATGAGCAATGTTTTTCGGTTGTAAATGAAAAGGCCATAAATTGGCATAATCGGTTTGGTCATTTAAATTACGGTAGCTTACAAGAACTGAAAAATAAGAATATGGTAATCGGGTTGGAGGACATGAAATTTACGAGAGACAATCCGTGTAAGATATGTATGAAAACCAAGTTGCATGTTAAACCATTTGGTAAAAGTGAAACGCGGTCAAACGAAATCCTTGACAGAATTCATTCGGATGTGTGCGGTCCATTTGGGACGAAATCGATCGGTGGTGCTCAATATTTCTTGACATTTATAGACGACAAATCGCGGCGGGTATTTGTATATTTCCTAAAGCACAAGAGCGAAGTCTTGGAAAAATTTAAGGTATTTAAGGAAATGATTGAGCGTCAGACGTCTAAGAAAATAAAAGTTTTAAGAAGTGATAATGGCGGCGAATACGTGAATAGACAATTTAATGAATATTTGGAGCAAAACGGAATAGTTCGGGAATTGACGGTGCCGCATACACCTCAACAGAACGGTGTGGCCGAGCGTGCTAACAGGACAATTGTCGAGATGTCGCGGGCAATGTTATTACACTCCGGTTTAGATGAGTCATTATGAGCTGAGGCCGTAGCTACTGCAGTTTATATTCGAAAAGTGCTACTCCGTATGAAATTTTTACCGGTAAAAAACCTTCGGTTAAACATTTTCGTGTTTTTGGTTCAGTAGCCGTAGGTCTGGACAAAACAGTACACCGAAAGTTTCAACCGAAAGGAGTCGAGTACAAAATGGTGGGTTACTCATTGACATCAAAAGCCTATCGATTATACGATGCTGAAAAACGCGACGTTATATTTATAGAACCGGTTAATGTAAATAAAGATGAAACTATTGATATGCTTGAACTTGTTGACAACAGAAATCTGGAAGAATCTGGTAATTGTAAAGAAAATCAGGAAAGAGTTGATGAAAGCTCCGACGAGGATGAATTTTTTGAGTTCGATGATGGTGCAGTTCCAGAAAAATGCCTTAGTGACAATGAACATACGGAAGTATCCAGTGTAAAAGATAACACGGTGAAAGTTGGCGCTGGAGGGCCAAGGGTCATGCGTACAGGGCGGCCTGGACGACCGAGGAAAATAAAAAATCTTTTAAATGCCATAAATAATGAATATGATGTGGATATTCCCCAAACTGTTGAGGAAGCAGAAAAAAGGAGGCTATCGTCGAAATGGAAGAAATCAATGCAAAACGAATTTGATGCACTTATTGCAAATAACACCTGGTCATTAGTCAAACTACCTGAGGGCAAAAAAGCTATTGGTTCGAAATGGGTATTTACAGTGAAACGCAATAAAGAAGGCAAGATCGAAAAATTTAAATCGCGTTTGGTCGCAAAGGGCTGTAGCCAACAATTCGGCGTAGATTACACAGAGACGTTTTCACCAGTCATTAGATATGAAACAATACGTATGGTACTTGGTCTCGCCGTAGAAAAGAAAATGTATTTGCATCAGATGGACGTTTGTACTGCATATTTAAACAGCGATCTTTCCGAGGAAGTTTATATGAAGCAGCCACAAAATTTCGTAAGTAAAAAATATCCTGAACATGTTTTAAAGCTAAATAAAGCGATATACGGCCTGAAACAATCGGGTCGCGAGTGGAACTCGAAGCTTAGCGAAGTTCTCCGAGAATTTGGTTTTAATCCTTGCAAAAACGATCCATGTTTATTTAAGATGACAATTGAAGGAAAATTGTGCTTGGTAGCTGTGTACGTCGATGATTTGATTATTGGTTGTGAGGACAAAGCCATTATGATGAAAGTCAAAGGTCATATTTCTGATAGTTTTGACTGTGTCAATAAAGGTCCAGTTAATTTATTTCTAGGTATGCAAATAGAACGAGATGGCGAACTTGGTACGATATCGGTGCATCAGTCAAGTTATATAAAAGAGCTGTTAAAACAACACAACATGGAAAACTGTCGTTCTGCATCAACACCTTTAGATGTGGGTTTTCAAATTAATTGTAAAAACGAAAATTGTGTTAAGGTAGAATGTACATCATATCAATCATCTATCGGCGGGCTCATGTATTTAGCGATGTGTACAAGGCCAGACATCCTACATTCGGTGGCAAAATTGGCGCAGTTTAATATGAACCCCCATAAGGAGCACGAGGCTGGTATTAAGCATGTACTTCGCTACTTAGCAAGCACCATTAACTTTAAGTTAGTATACAAGCATACTGGAAAAATGGTAGAGGGCTATGCGGATGCCGATTGGGGCAGTAATACCTTAAGTCGTAAGTCCTACTCTAGGTATGTATTTCTGATTGGTGGTGGCGCTTTTCCGTGGTCTTCGAAAAAACAGAATTGTGTTGCCTTAAGCAGTACGGAGGCTGAATACATTGCGATGTCAACAGCGGCAAAAGAAGCAGCGTATTTGAAGAGCCTGTTGGTTGAAATTGGAGTTCATGATCAGCAGCATCCTATCATTATGCATGGAGACAACTTGAGTGCGCAACAACTTGCTAGAAATCCTGTACGTGAACGATTAGAAGAATAAGAAAAAATTTTCTTTTTCTCTTCTTCTACCTAACTAATATTGATCGCTGTCAAAATATTAGTTTCGTTCAGTATGTGTTGCCACATTGTTTTTGACATGTATGTAATTACCAGAATTATTCTCGGTATTGCCAACGGGTATTTTATATGACAGGGATGTTACAATTTTTGAAGAAGACGAATAGGATTCAATTTGTATGTGTTTTAAAATGCTGAGAGACAGAAAAGAAAATATAAAAACTGTAAAAAAAAAAGTAAAGCGAAATCAGGAAACATAAATGCTTTCGAATATTTATAATTCTCACCCCTAATCTGACATTTATCGAATGAATGGCATACATATTTTATTCGGCCGGTCAATTAGTGATGTCGGCATTGACTGATCGAAGATTTGACATGCAACTCTACTTAACGATAAAGTGCCACACCCTTTCGTTCTATTCAAGTGAATGCTTCTCAAAAAGTGACTTAAGCGTAAGCACTGGAAGAAAACGGTCTCTTTCACATTTCAACAGTCAACCTAAAGGTTCTAAAAAGAAAAAACAAACATACCAAAAGAAAAAAAAAACATAAAAAACAAACGGGAACGTTCCCCGGGAAGTGACCGTTAGTGTAACGGTGTAAACGGTTGCTTCCAATCAACGAGTGAAGCGAAGGGTATCGATGCGATAGAAATGATACCTAATCTCATCCACCTCATCCGCACCACTACTACTGTCGAAAGATGGTCTCATCTTATAGCAACGAAACTCAATAGGTTCCCTAATCTTCGATTTAACGAAACATTTTATATCATCGACCGAAGTATCACATGAGAGACGAGACACAAAAATGGTCCTCTTAGGTTTAACTACAACCAGTTCCCTTGGAGCAGAAGTATCTAAACTAGCGGAAACTACAAATGAATATGAAACAGTAGACGGTTTAGAAGATCCCTGAGAAGTGACATCACCCAGAGGTAAGGGTAAAGGAGATAGTGCAGACTTTGGACTCAGTTCAACTAAATTTGCCAAATTTGCAGACTTCCGTATAGAATTGCTTGCTGGGTTATCAGTATTAGATGGACAAATGTCCACAATAGAAGTAACAGCGGACAAGGTACTGATTGTCGCAGACTCCCCTGGCACAGAAACTTGTACCACATGCCCAGGAGCCCCAGAAGAAGGAGGGCCAAGAAATTTCTTTCTTTCTTTGAAAATAATCCCTCAAACAGACGAAATCTAGCAGAAAGAGATGCAAATTCAGTGTGCATCTCAGTAAACTCACGACGAGTCCTAATAAAAAATTTATAAAATTGGATATCCACATTTATCACAACACCAGCGAAGACCCAGGGAACTATCCACTAATTGGTCCGTGGTACGAGGAAGCAATCCAACACACTTAATATGAAACAAATCATCACATAGCCAGCAAGAAATCTGGCGTTTACCCTCTTTCTTTGCAATGCATTTTGATGCCTTACAAGTATTCATTTTAGTAGTAATTAAATTAATAAATAAAAAACAGTATAAATTGATTATATAAAAAGAATAGAAAGATAAAATGTAAAAACAAAAATTATAATAAAATAAGTAAGAATTACAAGTAAAAAAGTAAACAAAATAAAAAGCAAAAACAAATAACGATGGAGAGAGAATATAAAAAGGAACTGTACCAAGATTACAAAAACAAAAAGTTATTAAAAACAATAAACAATTTTTGTTTTTGTTTTGTTAAAATGAAACAATAACAATATTTAACAAATAAAACTTACAATTTAAAATATAATTTCAATAAAAAATAAAACGAAATAATAAAAACCACTTTTAAAACACTAAAAAAAATTTCTAAACCAATACATAACTTAAAAATCAAAATAATTATAATTATAATTAAATTTTATTAAAAGTACAGTTTTTACAATTCAATTGATTTTATTATTATCTATATTATTAGATATTTATTTTTTTCAGTTATTAACCGATTCAAATATAAAAATACTTTTATACAGATTAAAAAGCTGAAGTGTTAACACGTATTGTGTATAGAAGGTTTGACATCGACAAATGTTGAAAGTTTGTGAATAAATATTTTCACAGTTAGACCTATGTATGATATTATTAACACATATAAATGGATGATTTACATAATTACAAATTCTAAATTCATTTATAAGTTTCATAAATAAATCTATATGTTCTTTATCAATCTGATTACTATGTTTTATTAATAGTTCTTCGAATTCAGTGGATAACATAATTTTTGAGTTAAAATTTTTATTACACTTTATACTTACTGTATAAAGAGTAAGGAACAACTAAAAATAAAATTAACAAATTCAGATGTTTAATTGCCTAACAATGTTTTCTCTTGAGGTCGCCGTGGTCTAGTAGGTAGTGTGTTGGCTTATTAGATGAAAGACCCGAGTACGAATCTCAGGTCAGACATCAAAACGAAAATTTGAAAATAATTTTTCGGTGACTTCCTCTCAGCAGATTTCTGGCAAGAACTCTGAGAGTAAAAAAATTGCCATGGAATGCTTCTAAAAAAAAATGTGTCGTTCGGAGATGACTTTGAACTGCAGGTCCCGCCACTCATGTATAAAATTAACGCACACAACATAAGTCGTGTGAGAAGCTAGGACGTAGTACAATGGGTCAATTCGACCACCGAGTACTTGTCAATTCTGACAAGTACGCGTCATCTAACCTGACCTAACCTAATGTTTTCTCTTTTTAACAAAATTTCTAAGTAAAATTTCTTTTCCAAGTAGTTCTCTTAACCATCTGACTTTTTCATATCCCTTAACATATACAACAGGATATTCTTCTTTTTCTTCCCTTTTTCTTATAGTTAGTATTATATATTCTATTAAATCTTTCATTGTAGACTCTCCAGTATTCCAATGTAAACCATGCAAGTGATTATAGAGCCATTTATTTGTAACTCTATCTTTTTCACTTAATTCTGAATATTTTGTTGTTGATTTAATGTGAAAACTTTTTCTTTCAAAATCACTGATTGAAACACAAACTTCTTTAGCATAATATTTATTATTGATAAAAAATCCTTGTAAATCGATTACTATAAAATTATCGTGTTGTTCCATTATAATCGCTTACAAAAATCTAACTTAATATTATATAAAACATATTCTATTTATATTTTTTTCTTTTACTTAGAAATTACTTTTCAAAAAATAATTTATAGTTATAATTATATAACTCCATCCATAATTTTTTTAAATAATAGTTTCCAGTTGATAGATCGTTCATTACTTCCTCTGATAGGTTCGTGTATCTTTCCGGCAAGAATATTATATGAGTTTCATTGTTTTCGTACCAAATACTGTAGACTTTTTTACACAGTTTAGAATTTTAAATTTCTGGTTTACAGGAAGTTGTTTTAGAGGTAGTACACCCTTTACATATTTCTTGGTGTTGATATTATTTAAATAATTTAATGTGTTGTCCATATTTTATAGAGTTTTTAGTTGTTTGAACGAGGAAAAGAAAATTTACTTATATAGTTCACAATTTTTCAAATATCACTGTTGAATTTCTCATTCTACAACGTCTATTTAAATGAAAAATTGGGAGGCGAGGAATGCTTCTAACAAGTACCATTATTTACACCAAAATATTTTTAATATACAAGTTAACGACAGTGGGGGTTCTTCCGGTGAAGGTCATGCATCATCTCCAATTACAAACAATTTGATGGAAAAATAATTTTGCTGAATCAGCGTCTGCATGCTCGAGCATGTTGGTGCAAAGTTACATGTACACCTGCATCGTCTCCAATTAGAAACAATTTGATGGAAAAATAATTTTGCTGAATCAGCGTCTGCATGCTCGACCATGTTGGTGCAACATTACATGTACACCTGCATCGTCTCCAATTACAAACAATTTGATGGGAAAATAATTTTGCTGAATCAGCATCTGCATGCTCGAGCATGTTGGTGCAATGTTACATGTACACCTGCATAGGCTTTAATTACTAACAATTTGATGGGAAAATATTTATGTTGGATTAGCGTCTTAATTTAGTGAGAAAATAATTATGCTGAACCAACGTCTCCATATTAGCCCATGTTGGTGCAACGTGATTTGTGACTTGGCCAGCTAATAAGGGTTGATTGACCACAATCAGTCTTGACTACACGGTTGATGCGAAAACACGGTTGAAGTAATATTTGATTCAAATTAAATAAATAAGAAATGTCCGGCGGTTTTATTTGTGAATTTCGTGGAAAAGTATTCACTCTGAATACAAATTTAAGAAAGCATACTATATTGTACCTTGATAAACCATCCACATCATTTAAATGTCAAAAATGTAACAAATATTTTTCAAATCAAGCGGATTGATTGCAATAAGACCTAATTTAACAAGTGCAGTGGCAGTGCATTTTTTTCCTTGATATTTTGTCATAACAAACAAAAAAAAAAAAACGAAAAAAAACAACTTTTTCTTAAATACTAATTATACTTAGTATAAACAACAATAAAATATAATAAAATATTTCAAAATCAACGGGATTTTTAATCCCAAAAAATTAAAAATTTATGTCAACAAATTTAAAAACAAAAAGAAAAACAAAAAAAAAAAACAATTCATACAGTATGAATACTGACTATGTTGATGATGATAATGATGTTAGCAACGAATGTAATTCATTATACAATTGGCAAACAATAAGCGTACTGGCAGCAAGTCCCCAATTGGAAATGCAGTGAAAAAACGAAATTTAAATGATGAAGTCCCAAGTACGTCGAATGATAATCGGTTTTCAATTCTTGATGTGGAGAACAACAATGAAACAAGGCAAGAAACAACGGATTATATTAAACCTCCACCTATTTTTATTCCTTACGTAAGCAGTATTGTAAATATGGTAAATAATATAAGTACTATTATTTCTAGAAAAGATTTTAGTTACAAATCTATGAAAAATAATGAAATAAAAGTAATGGTATGTAGCATAGATTCTTATAGAAAATTAACTAAGGATCTCGATACAAGAAAAATAGGCTATCATACGTATCAAGTGCGTCAAGAACGGGCATATCGTGTAGTTTTCAAAGGTTTTCACCACTCAACTCGTACGGCAGATATAAAAGCTGAGTTAATTGCTCAAGGTCATGAGGTTAGAAATGTGTGTAATGTTAGAAGTAGGATTACAAAGGAGCCTCTCCCGATGTTTTACGTGGATCTTGACCCAAATTCCAACAACAAGGAAATCTATATCTATCTATTCGCCATATTAATAATTTAACTGTTGTGAACCTCCTAAAAAGTTAATGACATTGTTCACTGCCAGTTTGGACACACTCAAGCTTACTGTAGAAAACCTTTCCGCTGTGTAAAGTGTGCGCTTGATCATCCAACAGCTGAATGCACTATGAATAAAACAAATACTCCTCGTTGCATTCATTGTTTACAAAATCATACTGCGAACTATAAAGGCTGCCAGGTTTATCAAAAACTAGTGCAGAAAAAACCAAAGGTTTACTCTAAGCCAGCTAACCAACCAACAAATGTCCCTTCTTTTGCGCCTCCACAAAACTTTAGTCACGTTAATCACAACTTTGATATTTCCTATGCAAACACTTTACAAGGCCAATCTGTAAATACATATGAGAATACGTATGAACGTCTCGAAAAATTAATGATTAAACAAATAGAGTTAACCAATACTTTATTAAATATGATGTCAGTTCTTTACACCAAATTATGCAATTAGGCATTAGAATAGCAGTATGAAACGCAAATGGGCTTTCCAATCATGTACATGAAACTGAACTATTTCTTAACACCCAATATATTAATGTACTTTTAATATCTGAGACCCATTTTACGTCTAGAAGTTATTTCCGTATCAGGGGTTATGACATAATAACTGCAAATCATCCGGACAATAGAGCTCATTCTGGTGCTGCTATTTTAATTAAAACAAATTTAAATACGAAGTACTTCCAACAATCTGCCACAACTACCTACAAGCTGCTGGAGTTAAATTAAATACTAACTGCAGAAGCATTTCAATATTTGCCATATATTTTCCACATAGGCATTCTGTCCTATGTCGTGACTATGAAGATTTCTTTAATAACTTAGGAAACTGTTTCCTTGTCGGAGGAGACTTTAATGCCAAACAATCCTGGTGGGGCTCCAGGTTAGCAAACCCTAAAGGTTGGTTGCTCTATAAATGTATTCTGAGAAAACATTACAATGTTCTTTCAACAGGTAAACCAACATATTGGCCTGCGAACCCTGCGAAATTACCGGACTTAATGGACTTTTTTGTATATAATGGAATACCAAGCAACTGTTTAAACATAACGGACAGTGATGATTTAAGCTATGATCACACTCCTATTATTGCGACTTATAACTCCTCATTTCAAAGGGTTTCAAACAGAGTAAAGCTGATATCAAGTCGAACAGATATTAACTCTTTCATCTACTGGATAGACAAAAACATAGACTTAAGCCTCTCTATAAACAATGGCCAGGAATTAGACGAAGCTGTGGAAAAGTTTACTAATTTAATACATGAAGCTGCTATCTTGTCTACACCGTTTCAAAAAACCTGAATTAGCAAGCTCCAAACAATTTCATCTCTGCTGAAATAAGAAACCTAATTCGCTTTAAGAGGAGAATGCGAAAACAATGGCAATTAAGCAGAAACCCAATTGCTAAATGAAATTTCAACAATTTATGTACACAGCTAAAACAAAAGCTAAGAGAATTTAAGAACGAAAAAACCGGCCAATAGTTAAAGTCAGTAGATGTGAACAAACCTGATAATTGCCTTTGGAACGCCACAAAATACCTCAAGAGGCCTACACTACGTAATGTTTCTATAAGGGACTCAAACAACAGATGGTGTAGATCAAACAGAAGCAAAGCTGAAGTATTTTCTGTTCATTTGGAGAATATTTTTCCCCCTAATCCTCAAAATAATTATGATAGAGAGATTTTTGAATTTTTAAATGCGCCTTGCCAAATGAGTCTTCCAATTAATCATTTTACTCTCAATGAAGTTAAAATGGTAATATCGAAGTTAGGAACCAATAAAAGACCAGGATACGACAAAATCGATTCTAAAACAATCAAACTATTGTCTAAAAAAGGAGTTATACTTTTAACATTGCTATTAAATTCAATATTGCGCTTACATCATTTTCCAACCCAATGGAAATGGGCTGAAATTATTATGATATTAAAGCCAAATAAAAATGAGAATGAGCTTTCATCTTACAGACCAATAAGTCTATTATCAACCTTTTCAAAAATATTTGAGCGGCTGTTTTTGCTTAGACTGAAACCCATTCTAGAACGGAATAATATAACTCCTGATTTTCAATTTGGATTTCGCAACAAAAATGGTACACCAGAGCAGTGTCATCGAGTTGTAAATGTGATAACTGATGCTTTTGAACAAAAAAATATTGTTCTGCTGTATTCCTAGATGTAAATCAAGCATTTGATAAAGTTTGGCACCCTGGACTACTATTTAAACTCAAAACACTACTACCGGCACCATTATTTTTAGTTCTGAAGTCATACCTACATGAGCGACATTTCTATGTTAATAGTAAAGAGGAATTTTCAGATATAAGGCCAATCAATTCTGGGGTTCCCCAGAGTAGTGTTTTAGGACCGACACTGTATTCAATATATACTAGTGATATGCCATGCTCACAAAATACTTATGCAGACGATACTGCGTTTATAGCATCGGCAGCTTGTCCCATTCATGCATCTACATTGTTGCAGAGAGAACTAAATAAACTACAACAATGGCTGGAAAAGTGGAAAATCCAAATAAATACCACGAAGTCCTCTCACATAACTTTTTCCCTTAGGAGGGAAGATTGTCCACCTGATGCACTAAATGGGTACAAGAACCAATTGCAAAATGTGTAAAATACTTGGGTTTGTATTTAGATAGACGACTTACTTGGAAAGACCATATTAAAGCAAAAAGAAAGTATCTGAACATAAAAACACGAAAATTGTATTGGCTTTTAGGTCCGAAATCCGAACTAAGTTTGAGAAATAAGGTAATGATATAAAAAGCTATGCTCAAACCCGTATGGACATACGGAATACAACTTTGGGGCATAGCTAAAAACTCCAATGTGGAAATTTTAAAGCGATATCAGTCCAAAACTCTTCGTCTTATTATACAAGCTCCATGGTTTATGACAAATGCGGCGATACATAATAATCTTGAAATTCCTTTAGTTGAGGAAGTTATACGAAAATTTAGTTCAAGATACCTTAAGAGACTTATTAACCACATTAATCCATTAGCTATTTGCTTGTTAGATGAATCAGCTGAGGTGCGTAGACTTAATAGATTACATGTTCTTGATTTACCATTTAGGTAAATACATACCTAATACATACATATTATTATTATTATTTTATTACTTTAAAATACATATTTATTGAATTCTGATGTATTATATTGTAAATATGCATTAATTTTTTTTTCTATATCAATCAAATTTACATAAATAAATAATTTTAAGTTATTGCACTGTGGAGCAATAGAAACTGTTATCACATATTGTACTATCTAATTTACTTATTGTTTTATATAAACAGATTGTAAATAAAGTTCTAAGAGAAAAAAAAATCAAGCGGAATGGCATCGACACTCACATTCTTACACAGAAAGTAACAAAAACAGTGAAATTAGTGTTTATTGTGCAAAATATATTCCAAAAACAAATTGGTGTTATCATAAAAGGACAAATAAACACAAACTTAAATGTATTGAGAAATCAGACAATGGTTTGGATGTTGATGGTGTTAAATGCATAAAATCATCGTTTAATAATAGAATTTAGTTGAAAACAATAACAAAAATAATTTAATACCTAAAAACTTTTTAACGAAAATCAGAGACAAAATAATTAAATTATTAAGTGATGTGATTAAAAAATATGAAAGGATAAAATTTAACATAGAACAGTTTTGTGAATATATGTTAATAAAGGACGATGAAGAAATTGTATGATTGAAGTAAAGTCTCATCAGACTAAAATGAATATTCTTAGTATATATTCAACAAGTGATGAGATTCTTAATACTTACAACGAGCAATGTGATGTTATAATTAAAAAGATGAGTGAGTTTCAGGATTGCGACAGCGGTTGGGCATTAATTGAAATATCACGTCTAGAGATAATCATTAATCAATATAAATGTATAAAAGGTTCCCAATACATCCCCCTACCACCGGAAATACAGAGAAAGTTTGCATGCATCAATGTTCAAAATAATGATGAGTATTGTTTCAAATGGGCAATAATATCAGCATTATATCCACTGGCAGAGAGTTCAAATAGAATGACGTCCTATTATCTTCATAATATAGAAGATGAAATTATAAGACTGGAAAACAACATAGAATTAAATTTTACGAGCTTGAACTTTCCACTTCCAGTTAATCAGATTTTGAGGCCAACAATCCTGAATTGAGTGTTAATGTGTTTGCATTAGATAATGAGAATAATATAATCGGTCCATATTATTTTTCGCAACAGGAAAAATCTAAACACATAAACTTGCTGCTGTTAGAAGATAGGGAAAAACTCCATTATGTATATCAAGGTAAACAACTTTATACATAGGTAAAAGTTGAAAACTTCACTAATTATGTTTTTCCTTTTTCACATTTACAGATTAATTAAAAGTCAACTAGCAAAAATAAATGTAAGACATATATATGTAATACATGTTTAATACATTTCCATGCTGAATCATCTTTGGAGAACCATAAGAAAGAATGCAAAAAGATGGTAACTAAAATGCCTAGTGTAGAAAACAGTATGCTTAGTATTAAAAATTTTAAAAAACAATTGGATGTACCCTTTGTTGTATATGCTGATTTTGAATGTATTCTAGAATCAATTAATGTACAAAATTCAACAAATGTTAAATCAGTACAAAAGCATATTCCATTTGCTTATAGTTATAATATTAAATGTTCATAAAATTCAGATTTAAATGTTTTTAAAATTTACAATGGTAATAATGCACCGCAACATCTTTTTAAAAGCTTAGTGTTATTAAGCCTATGAATTCCTTAACGCCACTTCAACAGATACAACATTACTTGTCATATTTGTAAAAAAAAATTATCAAATAAAGATAAGGTAGCTAGCTGACCATTGTCATCTATCCGATGAGTAAAGAGGTGCTGCTCATAACAAGTGTAATTTAGAATATCAAATAGGGAATTTCATTCCTATATTTTTTCATAATCTTTCAGCATATGATTGTCACTTGTTTGTTAGAGAGCTTTCATCTATTGAAGGTGATATAAATATTATACCTTTATATAAGGAACTTTATGTATCCATACCAAAAATAATTACCGTAAATGAAAAACAAACTATTGAGTTACGTTTTCTCGATTCATTTAGATTTATACCATCTAGTTTAGAGAAATTAGCTACTTATTTATCAGACTCCGATTTAACAATAGTAAAATCAAACTATTTAAATGATGAAGAATTCAATTTAATGAAACGTAAAGGTGTCTTTCCGTATGATTACTTAGATTCTGAAAATCGTCTCAATGAAACTCAATTGCCTCCCATTGCAGTTTTCTTTAATAAATTAACTAACGAGTCGTTAAGTGTACAGGATTATGAACATGCACAAAAAGTATGGAATACATTTAAATGTATAACATTAAAGGATTATTTACTTATAAATTTCCGATAAGTATGTAAAAACATTTATAATTTAGATCCCTTTCAATATTATACTACTCTTGGTCTATCCTGGGATGCAATGTTGAAAACAACTGAAATAGAATTAGAGTTGTTAACTGATATTAATATACATAATTTTGTTCTTCGAGGTATCAGGAGAGGCATTGTTCAATGTTCTAACAGATATTCAATAGCAAATAATAAATATATTAATGATTATGATTCTAACATACATACATAATTGGCCATTACAAACCCTTCAGTCAGGATTACGACCTAGCTTCTCACACCACTTATGCTGTGTGCGTTAATTTTATACATGAGTGGCGGGACCTACAGTTTAAAGTCGACTCCGAACGACAGATTTTTGAGAAGCTTCTCATGGCAATTTTTACTCTCAGAGTCTTTGCCAGAAATCTGCTGAGAGGAAGTCGCCGAAGAAATATTTTTTCGTTTTGATGTCTGACCTGGGATACGAACCCGGGCCTTTTGTCTAATAAGCCAACACACTACCCACTAGACCACGGCGACTTGTTATGATTCTAACAAGGAATCAAATTATATAATATATTTTGATGTAAATAATTTATATGGTTATGCAATGTCAAAATAGCTTCCATATAAAAATTTTAAATGGGTAGAAAATTTTGAAAATTTTAACGTTAATAATATAGAAGAGGATTCTCCATTGGGTTATATATGTATTAGAAGTAGATCTAGAATATCCATATGCATTACACGACTATCATAATGATTTACCATTTTGTGCGGAGAATAAAAAAATTGAAAGCATGAATCAGCGAAAATTAATAACAAATCTGAATGATACGAAAAACTATATTATACATTACAGAAATCTACAACAATGTTTAAAAAATGATTTTGAAAAAAATTCATAGAATTCTTGAGCTTAGTCAGTCTGATTGGTTAAAGAAATATATATATAGCCAATAATAAATATATTAGTGATTATGATTCCAACAAGGAATCAAATTATATAATATATTTAGATGTAAATAATTTATATGGTTATGCAATGTCAAAATACCTTCCATATAAAAGTTTTAAATGGGATGAAAATGTTAAGGTTAATAACATAGAAGAGGATTCTCCATTGGGTTATTTATTAGAAGTAGATCTCGACTATCCATCGACATTACTCATGATGGTCGAGTGATTGAATGAATCACCATTTTGTGCTGAGAATAAGAAAATTGAAAGCATGAAACAGCGAAAACTAATAACAGATCTAAATAATATGAAAAACTATATAATACATTACAGAAATCTATAACAATGTTTAAAACATGGTTTGATTTTTAAAAAAATTCATAAAATTCTTGAGTTTAGTCAGTCTGATAGGTTAATGAAATATATTGGTTTGAATAACCATTATAGAAAACTAGCTAAAAATTCATTTGAACAAAATTTTTTCAAATTGTTGAATAATGCTGTATGTGGAAAAACTATGGAAAATGTTGATGAAATAGTATGTGAATGGGAGAGTATAGGTAAAAGATTAGGTGCTAGAGCTCTTATTGCTAAACGAAATTTCCATAGTTCATTCAAAATTCATGAAAATATGCATGTCATCCAAATGAGTAGGACTAAAACTGAATATAATAAACCAATTTATATTGGTTTTTCAGTTTTAGAAATATCCAAATGGAAAATGTATTGTTTTCATTATGATTATATAAAACCTAAATATTGTGAAAAACTTCAACTCAATTACATGGATACTGACTCCTTTATTTACGACATTAAAAAAGAGGATCTATATAATGATATAAAAAATGATATTATACATGTTTTGATACATCTGCATATTCAAAAGACAATTCATATAATTTTCCGCAAATTAATAGAAAAGTATTAGGGATGATGAACGATGAGTGTAATGGTAAAAATATTATTATTATTCATTGATTTAAGAGCTAAAATGTATTCAGTAAAAATTGATAGAGTTGATACCGAAATTAAAAAAATTAAAGGTGTTAAACAGTATGTAACTTAAAAATTAAGTATAAATGACTTTAGAAAATGTTTATTAGATAAAAAATTATACTATGACACAATGTATATGTTTAGATCTAAGGTACATCAAATTTATACACAAAATATTAGTAAACTAACATTAAGTTATTTAGATGATAAGAGATAAATTAAAGAAAATGGTAGCAATACATATGCATGGGGACGTTATAAAATAAATTCTCCATCAACATCATCATCAAATTTAAATGTATGTATATAGATAATTTATGCAAGACGTTGATGATGATGAAATGTTGTCACATGTAAATATATATAGAGAGTTTATGCGATACGATGATGATGAAATATTTCTAAATGTAAATATATAGATTAAGTAGTTCATTAGAAATGCAATATACAAAATAATATGAATTAATAAAAAAGAATATGTTATATGTATATAAATTAAACAATTTTTTATTTCATTTTATATTTATTGAATAAAAATCTTAAACACAAGTGTCCACAATTATATGTATTAAATTTTCATAAATGTTCTTAATTATATTCAATGGGAAATTTTTAATTGTTGACAATCTCAACTGGTGGTTGTAAGTCTCCAAAGCTATCAAAATATTCTTTATAGTTGTGGTTTTTATAATATGCTACCCAATGTGTTCCCATACCATTTGAATCATCCAAATTGACAATGCCGCATTCTTGTGTGAAAGGTTTTTTAGGCAAAGAATCACGCATGAAAACACCCCTAAAATGTTTAAGATGTTTTCCATATTTATTTAAATCCAAATCTGTTAATGGGCACTATGGAATAACTCTTGGTATACTTATATTGGATCTCCTTTGGCCTTTGCAATTTTAATAGCATCATTTATATTATCGGGATTCTCCTTTTTCAAAAGGTTGAGTGTATTCTTAACGGTGTTTAGAAATGATTTATTATTACACACCTTTCGTCTCTTTCTTTTTCCATTATTCTTCTTTAATTTACGTTTTCTAGTTTTTAGTGTTCGTTTCATACCTAATCCAAATTCAACTTTTGCCTTCATTGCATTCGTAACACACCGAGCATTTGCACGTTCTTTAATATCACTATCTTTAGCTTTTACTCTTTGCCAAGCTTTTTCAGGTAATATTTGATCTGCTTGATGTCTTTTATTTATATCGTGTGATTGTGAATATGCAATATCGTGTTCTTTACAAGCTGCGTCTAATAAGTTTATACCCTTATCTCCTCTCGCTAGACGGTCTTTAATTTTTGTACCAGGTAAATGTAATTCAAAAGGCAATTTGTTAATTAATTTGTTTACCAAACCACTTCCAGTCGTAAACTGATAACCATTTTTGTTTTTATAGTAATTTATGACCATTCTTCCTCCACAAATGTTATTCGATTAAGATATAAGTAAAAATGTTTATCTATATATATATATAAGATACGTTGAATAATTAGACTTTATTAGTAATCAGTAGTAGACTTTATTAGTAGTAGTAGTTTATCTATATATATAAGATACGTTGAATAATTAGACTTTATTAGTAATCAACATGCGTTTAATTAAACAAGCTAAAAAAATTGTTATTCGAAATGTTGATAATGCAGAGGAAAAAATTTGTAAAACTCGACATAGCACTCTGTTGCCAAAATCAATACAATATTTGTGGGGCCATCAAATTGCGGTAAGACTATTGTCATGATTAGTCTGATAGAGAGTCCTAATGGTCTTTGCTTTAAAAACATATACATATGTATATTCAAAATCTCTATATCAACCGAAATACTGTTTTAAGGAAATTAATCGACCCAATTAAGGGAATCAGTCTCTATACGTTTGCGGAAAGTGAACAAATTCTAAGTCCGGATGAAGCAAAACAGCATTAAATAATGATTTTCGATGAGGTGATATGTGGAAAACAAAATTCTATAAGAGATTACTTTTGCATGAGTAGAAATAGACTGTTTTTACTTGTGTCAAACATATACGAAAATTCCTAAACATTTGATACGTGACAATACAAATATGATTGTTGTATTTAAGCAAGATGAGATGAATTTACGTCATATCTATAATGATCATGTTAGTGGTAATATGTCATTTAATCAATTTGTAGATATGTGTAATAGATGTTGGAAACATAAATATGTAGTTCTTGTTGTTAGTAAAGACGATGAACTGAATAAAGGAAGATATTGTAAGGGATTTGATAATTGTATACAGTTATAAGATAGGTTTTAAATAAAAAACAAAATGAATCATAAGCAGATCGTGATCAGATATAAAGCTCATCGTTACCAGATCGTAAGCAGATCATAAGCAGATAGTGACCAGATCCTGTGCAGATTGTAAACAAATATAAAGCAGATCTAAGGCAGATCATAAGTAAATTGTAAGCAGGTCATTACAAACAAATCAATATGAATAATAATAACTTATTAAAGGATATTGTAAAAACTAGAACAATATTAAAAGAAAAATTAAAAAATATTAAATTAAATAATATAGATAGGGTAAATATATTAGAAGATATATTTCAACCTATAACAAAGCCTCTAAATCATATAATTGAAAAACTTGAAAGCAGCAATGAGAATAAATTAAATAAGTATTCACTAATAAATGATGATCATACAGACGAAACATTTCAAAATCAAATATTAGTTTTGAGACTATCAACAATTCAGCTAAAACAATAAAGAACGATAATCAAATCATTCCTTCTGACAATTATAATAGTGTTGAAGATGATATCAATTATATGTCAACGCCTGATATACCTTATTATGAATATGAAAATGCTATAGAAAGAGCTAGTACACCATTAAATGAAAAAAAAGTGCTGTTATGAAAATAAAAAAAAATTTAAGAGTAACAATAACTTTAAAAAAATTATAAAGGATAAGGTAATAAATAAGAAAGAAAAAAAATTATAATAAACAAACTGCAAATAGTAAATCACATTTACTTAATAACGTTTTATCACCGTATGAAGCAAATGTGAATGAATCATAATAACTATAGAAACGACAACAACCAAGTTGAGCAGGAATATGCAGAAGATAATTCACTAAAACTAAAAAAGTAAAACTATACTTAACAATGATAGAAAAAGAAATAAAGCAACACATTCAATTGAAAAATATTTAAAGCGAAAGAATACCTGGAATTGACCTGGAATATGTACAAGCTAATACACTCAAACGAAAAAGTAAAACTATACTGAATAATGAAAGAAAAAGAAATAAAACAACACATTTGTTTGAAAAAAATTTAAAGCGAAAGAATACATCGACATTAGATGATAATTATGACCAATATATAAAACGTAAAAAAACAACACACTTATTTGCAAAAAGAAAAAGCAGTTTTGATATAAACAATGATAGAAAACGTATAAAATTCACAAGCAGTAATTTTGATAAATCATCAACATTACATAAAAATGTTCAACTTCTTATGAATAATAAAACTTTAGATAAAATTTATGGTTTCAACATTAATGGAAACGGGAGTTGGCGATATGGCAATAACAAACTTGTCTTTAACAGAGTTGGGGGTAGTGCACTAAATTTGCAATTTCCACTAAATGTTAGTGATAGCGCAAAATTTTTCACTATCACTAATAGGTATTTAGTGGTGAGTTGAAAAATAACAGCCTCACTAAGCAATAGTGGTAGTGGTACAAGAAAGTTTTTCACTAAAATTAATTTAGTGATAGTGAAAAACCTTTTTTTTACAGCTAAGTGCAAATTATTTTTCTCCACTAACAGGATAGTGGAAAAATATAATCATTCACTAATGTTAATGGAACTCAAATACATACCATTAGATTGAATTATGTTATACTTTTTTATTATATTAAAGAAGTAACAAAATTAAAAAACAAAAGGAAATAGTAATGTGAAAAAATAAGGAAGTTTCGTCAATATAATAAATCAAATTAAATAGATATTGGAACATGAAAATCTAATTTTTCAAAATTAGAGTGACATAATTTATTTCTGCGAGGAGCGTCTTTTATTCCACTAAATGAAAAGAGTAGGTCGACTGGAGCAGAAGATGGCAATGGGACATTGACGTAAATATCAACCAAATGAACAAATAAAGGGTACAAAACCTTTTAAATATCAACCTATAATAAAAAAACTATTTAGTACAAAAACAAATAACTTAACGAAAGGTAGTGGTTTATCACTTAAATCTGTAGATTACAAAAGACCGAATTATATATATTGGGATAATCCTAATGAGTTAGTCAATAGACTAAGACTTCTTCTATCCACTGAAAGTGTTGGACATAACAATCATAAAAAAGATGTAATATCTATAGTTGAAGAACTGAAAGAAGCTAATATAATTTATTAGAATATGAATTCTATAAATAAATTTGGAGAAAGCTTAAAAAGTCAAAGCAAGTTTGAATCTAAAGATGCAGTTACAAAAGCATATCTTAATAACAGAACTGATTTCCTTACAAATAAAATTGACGAGGTTGATAAAAAATTTAAAAATTCATTACAATTATTACAACAAGAAATTAATATTTCACATCAAATTAATCATTATTCCACATATAGTGTTTTGAAAGCATCAATAGTTGAACGATTTAATAGAACATTAAAGGGAATGATGTGGAAAGAGTTTAGTTATCAAGGTACATACAAATGGATTAATATTTATCAAGATCTTGTTGATAGATACAACAACACACTTCACAGAACAATAAAAATGACACCAAACGAAGTGAATTCCATAAACGAAAAATATTTACTCGATACTGTCTTTAGCAATTTAAAGATTTTTAGTAAACCTAAATTCAAAGTCGGCGATAATGTATGTATTAACAAATATAAACATATATTTGAAAAGAGTTATACGCCAAATTTGATAACTGAAATTTTTAAAATTAAACGTGTAAGAAATATAAATCTAAAAACATACATTTTGGAAGACTATCAAGGTCATGATATAAAGGGTGGGTTTTATGAATTCGAATTAACGAAAACTAAATATCCGGAAACATATCTAGTCGAAAAGGTTTTAAAGAAAAAGGGGAATATGTTATATGTTAAATGGTTAAGATTTTCATCAGAACAAAATTCTTAGATTAATTCTAACGATCTACTATAAAAGATGGTTAATTAATTTAAAATCGTATTATTCAACAACTATACGCTAAGATGTCGATAACGTTAACATTAAATGGAAACACTTCTGTACTCGTTGCAAACTATTTTCCACCAATTCGACTTAAGGAACCTTATCTTTGTGGATTAATAAGTTTCGATACATATCACTCTATTCCAAATGTTAATGTTGATAATAATATATTTCATATTGGTGATTATAAAATTGAAGTTCCTCTTGGATCGTATGAATATCTGACAGTCTGAATCCTAAAGGGCAACTAAGAATTGAAGCTAATTACAATACTTTACAGACATTTTTAAAAAGTTCATTAGATACGATTTATTTCGATAAAGAACGGATAAACCCATAGATATAACACAAATAAATATAACATCCATTGATTGTAATACTGTAAGTGGATCATATATAAACAGCACATCTGCGCATACCCTACATCAGTTTACGTTGAACGTTAGTCCAGGCTATAAAATAACAGAAGCACCAGCTAATGTTATATATTTACCACTTAATACAAGAACAATAAATACATTAGTTTTGAAAATCGTCGATCAGGACGGAAATTTAATAAATTTTCGATGTGAGAAGATATCAATACGTTTACATTTGAAACCAGCAAAATAATGATTATTTTCGATAAAAGGATCTCGAATGGGGATACAATATTCATTCCGCCATCAACACTCACTACGCGGCAAACAAGGGGTAAATTATCTTCTTATTTTTAAGAACACATAAAATTGAAAAAAGACTTGTTTTATCAAGTGAAAGCTTTCTCTATATTGAAGGGCAAGCAACAAAGGAAGATTCAACAGCCGCCATATCTCTAAAACGAATCCTAATCCAAGAACTTAACGGTATAGAAATTGATCGTACACTACATTTGGGAATAACTATAGAAATGAAAAACTATGTATCACTAAATGAACTTGAAAGCAATTCGTTAATGAATGCAGGTTGGGCACCAAATCAAGCTGACGAACTTTCACTAGCTTCCGGTTATTTCAATTTTTGTGTTCCATTAAAAATGATTTTTGGATTTGCTGAAGATTTTAATAAAGTAATACTCAATTCTAAACATGAACTGCTTCTCCTACGCTCTAAAGATGATTCTCAAGTAGTCAAACGTATTATTCCTAGTGAAAAATTTAAGTTATCTATCCTGAACATTACATGGAAAGTACCACATATTCAATTGGCTGAGGCTTATAAGTTGGAAATATTTAAAACAATTAATAGTAGCCGACCGCTAAATATTGCCTTTAGAAGCTGGGATACATATTATTATCCTTCACTTCCACAAAGCACAGCTGTTCTATAGAATGTTAAGCTAGCGAGTGAAAATAAGAGACCACGATTCCTTCTTTTAGCATTGCGCAATAATCAAAATAAATTTGTTCATTGTGATTTACCTGATGTAAAATTGCATTTGAATTCTGATGTATACCCATATGATGACTTTAATCTAAAATTCGATCGAAATCGTTTTGCTGTATTGTATAATATATATTCAAAATTCCAACAAAGCTATTATTTACGTGACTCACAACCATTATTAACAAGGGAAAAATTCAAGACGACAGCGCCAATAATTGTAATAGATGTTAGCCATCAGAATGAAACAATTAAAACTGGACCAATAGATGTTCGTATAGAAATAAAAACCTAAACAAATATACCTGCAAGTACATCTGCATATTGTACAATTATACACGATAGAATGTTTGAATATATTCCTCTTACCAATGAGATAGAAAAAACTTTTGTAAATATATAAATATAAAATATATAAAAATATAAATATATACATTTTTAAATGATAAATAAAAGTATATAAAAAGAAAAATTAATAGTGTTTTAAACATCTCATCTTCAATCTTTGTTAACTAAATAACAAACGCAGAAATTTATTAGGCGTTATGATGATGAAGTAGTATAAATATCAGTTCACATCTGATTTTCAGCCCGAACGGTCGTGTTAATAATAAAAGCGCATTGAAAAAATCATATACTCAAACACACTGTCAAAACAAGTGTATTTTCTTCTTCTTGTTCTTGTAAATTGCCTACTGTACCTTCTAGAACTCATCTTAGTAGCAGTCATTTACATACGCAAAAATAGTCCGTAAAGCAGAAAAGGCACATGTGGCCAAATCTTCTTCTGAAAATAGAAAATTAATTTCAAAGAAAAAGATGAAAAAATACACTTCCATCGGTTGTGCCAACACCAACACCGCGTGTACTTCAAGCAACAGGTTTAGACTTCTTGCTGATCAAAATCTTATGGACACTGCTTCAGTGTCAAACATCTCTGAAGTCAAAACCAGAAAACCCCCACCAATTGTTGTGGAAATCAACTGCCCATTAACTGAAATTCAAAGCTACTTGGAAATGACTGTGTTTATAAACAAACCTCTATAGGTACAAAAGTTTTTACCCCAAACCAAAAATTACATGACTGCTGTAAACAAATATTGAAAGAAAACCAATTAGAGTTTCATTCGTATAACTCTAAGGACAACAAATTATACACCATTTTCTTACATGGACTTCTCCGCATTGACGCCGAGGATATTAAAAAAGAATTAATTAGCTACAACCTATCTCCCTCCACTGTAATGGAAATCCCTACCAAATACAGTTCCAACAATAATGCAATATACAAGGTACAATTTTGCCGAAAATTCTTCAACCCAACCTCACTAAAAAACGTGAGAACAATTGCCAATGTTATTATTACTTGGAAAGAGTATAAACCTAAAAATGGAGATAAACCAACATAATGTTGGAATTGTCTTATGTATGGATATGGCGGCGAACACTGCCATAGAAGTTCTGCGTGTATGATTTGCGCTGAGTCGCATCATACTAATGCTTGCCCATTCAATGCAAGTGAAAAACGTCCAGCTGTTTTCACATGCTTTAACTGCAAAAAACATGGCAAAGACAAAACGGATCACGCTGCTAATAATATAAACTGCCCTTTTCGTTCAGTTTACCTTGAAACTAGAGCAAGAGTGACACGCAAGCCAGCTAGAAACAATAGACAACAACAGGTTAACTCTTTTCATTTTAACAACACTGAATTCCCAACATTAGGTAATTCCAACCAAATCATCAACAAAAATGGCAACAATAGTAAAGTCAGTTTTGCAAATCAAATCAAAAATAGTTCTAATCTATTCAGCATTGATGAACTTTTTGAAATATTCACCACTGCCATGGAAGATTTGCAAAGGTGCACGTCTAAAGTGCAACAAATCAAGGTAGTTATGTTTATGGTTAAATATGCTCATGGGTTATACTAACACCCAATTTAAAATACTTCATATGTATTTCATGTTTTTCAAAAACAAAACAACTCGAGTTATTGCTAGAAAGGGAAAATATAAAAGTCGCTTGCTTAAATGAAACATTTCTAACTGACAACCATAAACCGTTTTTGAAAAATTATTAGATCTACAGAAATGACAGAACTGACGCCAGAGGTGGAGGTGTTGCCATCCTAATTCATAAATCCATTAAACATAAGGGTGTCAACATATGGAACACCAAGTCAATTGAAAATATTTCTGCAGAAATTATTATCAACAACCGCCCAATAGTAATAACCTCTGCTTACTCTGCACGTTACACTAATAACTTTTCGTCCGATATCTTTTATAACCAGTACGCCAACTTCCTAAGTAAAATGATAGACATAAACATTAATGAAGAGCGTAACCAAAAATGGAACCACCTATTAACTAAGCTAAAACCAGGCGTCAAGTCTTTTTGGAAAATTAGTAGAAGCTTGCGCGGGAAAGGTAAAAACAAAATACCAAATATAAATGTTCGAAACTCTAAAATTACTTCAGATATTGAAAAAGCCGAAATACTAGCAAATACGTTTTCTCAAGCCAATAAGCTGACTATTAATTACAAACACTCGATGGACAATTTAATCAACACTGCGGTTAGTAACTTCAAAGCTGAAACCATATGTTTACAAAATGTAAATTATACAACATTCTACGAAGTGTCAAATATAATTTCAACATTAAAAATCTCGAAATCCCCAGGATTGGATAATGTACCCAACTTACTTCTAAAGAAACTACCACCTAAAGCTCTGGAGCTTCTAGTCATTATTTTCAATAACTGCATAAAACTTAACTACTTCCCAAACACCTTTGTTCACGCTGGCCACCCTACTTTCTGTTTAGATATAAGTTTAGTTCAAGTGTACAAAACACCCCTGTGTCAATATGAATTATTGTCAATTATAAAGATAGAAAGAAAAGAGACAGAATAAAGAAATAATTGATCTACTTGTCGATCAACCCCCAAAACCCGAAGGTACGTTCTTAATTAATTTATAATTAATTATTGTGTATTTTACTAACACAATCGTTTTATTTTCTCTCGGCTTAAATTAAAATATTTTGTTTTAATTTACCCTGCACCCCCCGAAACATTTGGTCCTATTCGAACCGGATTACCCAAAACAAAATATTTTAATTTAAGTCTCTCATTTCAGACTTATATAGAGACAGCCATATTGGATTATTTAACCCTATTTCCCTATTTCGAACCCTACAAACATAAATAAAATTAATAATAATAAATAAATTCAAGGTACATATGTAATTTGAATTTTAAGTGAAAGTGGTTGAAATTATAAAAGAAAAAAGTGTAAGAATATAAAGGGAAGATCATTGTGTAAAGCAAAAACAAAAAAGAGCCAAAAGGTTGCGTTGTTGTTGCTCTTTGTTTGAAAGCAATATTAACTTTGTTGTTTTTCTTTTGAGGGAAGCAAGAAGTATTGAACTATTGTTGTTTTGTTTACTTCTTTTGTAAGTAAACATATTATTGCTTTCAATCCTCAATAATTTGGTTGATTATTGGCATTATTTTTAGCGTTTTTTTCACGTAATTTGTCGTTTTTACTGTGAAAGTTTATATTCTTACACTAAATAAAATTGACTTGAAATATTTATTTGGAAAGTGTTCGATTCCTTTCTAAAGTGTTTAATTTCGATATTTTTTGATTCAATATATTATATTTTATATTATATTATCTTATATTATTTTTTTATATACACGAATACCATTTGCCAATTTTAATATTTTTGATTTCGAATGCTACTTTGTTGTTCGGTTGGATAATTATAAAATCGTTTTTTTTTAATATCTCGTGGCGGAATTTCGCGTAATTATCGTTGCGTACTGCGATTAATTTTGTTTCTTTTGGAAGAGTTTTTATAACCCTTTGAAATCCCTTGTAATCCATTAATTTTATTTGTTGGGTGAAGGACAAGGTCCCTGATTCGTACAAAATGCAACGGAATTTAAGAAATTTCGCTAAAAATTTCAACCGCTTGGCGGATTTTGAGACTTTTGTTCGGACTATTCCGAAAGAAGGACATTCCGTTCATTCTCTGAACACCCATAGGTCTTCCGTGATAGTTATGAAGACCTTCTGGAAAATGCCGAGGACAGCAAGACGTCCACAAAGGACGTCAAGACAAAGTATATGTCAGGATATACTTTATATTTTGAACTTCTGTCATTTCTCGATAGTCTGGTTGATAATTTTAAATCTAAAACCGCGAACCCTAATAGTACTATCCCCATACACCTTCCCCCATGTGACACCCCGACCTTTTCTGGCGATTATGCTTCTTGGCCAACCTTTAGAGATATGTTCTCGGCCATTTACGGTACTAACCCCCATATTGGAAATATACAAAAGATGTACTATCTTTTGCAGAAGACAAAAGGTGAGGCGAGGGACATTATTCGAACCTGCCCCATGACGAATGATGGTTTCGACATGGCGTGGCAGAACCTTGTAGATCGGTATGAGAATAAACGCGTTTTAGTGAATTCTCAATTGAAAACCCTATTTAACCTCTCTTCTATATCCAGAGAATCTGGCCCTTCCATCAAGAGTTTGCAGCGGACAATTAATGATTGTATAGCGAATTTGTCGTTGCTGGGCATAGAGACTCGGAATTGGGATATAATCTTTGTGTACGTCTGCTCCACCAGACTCCCCGAACATACCCTAGGTCTTTGGGAACAGTCCCAGGGGCCTTGCTCGGACCTACCCAAGTGGAGCAAGATGGATGAATTCCTGACCGCCAGATACCGAACTCTCGAATCAGTTTCGGATATTATCGGCAGTCATAATTTTGCCCAAGGTACTGCTCAGATTAATAACCAGTGCAATTCTAGTAATCCCCGAAGACACAGAATTTATGAGACTGTGTCCCCTAACTTACCCCAGGGAAAATGTCCAGTTTGTAGTGGTAATCATCCTATTCGCTTATGTTCCGACTTTTTGAGAATGACAGTTAGTGCTCGCTTGGCAACCGTTAAAAAACATAATTGCTGCACCAATTGTTTGGCAGCCTCGCATGAGTTCAAAAGATGTCTAAGCTCAAATGTTTGTTATATTTGCAAACAAAAACACCATTCGCTACTTCACCGTAGCGAATCTTATACCCGGGAGAGACCGGGAGCTGAAACTAGCGCCATTAACCCGTTTTCCCCAAATCGCTCTTTCGAAATCCCCCGGCCTCCATCAGAAAACCGAGATGAAGTGTATAATTATACATCCACACCCCCTATTACCCGTTCTTTCCACAATTTCGCTACCCGTCTACAGTCCACCCCGTCTTCAACAGTGCTGCTAGGAACTGCCAACGTTAATATAAAGCTGAGTAATGCGATGATATCTGCGAGAGCTCTGATAGACCAAGCGTCTCAAGCTACTTTCATCTCTCGGGAATTGCAACGGAAGCTAGATCTTTCCATATATTCGGCACCTGCTGCCACTATTGTGGGCCTTAATGGCGCAGTAGTAGCAAACTCTGAGGAAATTTGTATTATTTCGCTAAGATCTCCTATTGATCCCTCGTTTAAATTGACCACGGAAGCGTATGTTGTTGAAAAGCACACTGGTCAATTACCCACATGCTCGTTGGCGAAATATGCTGAAATAGATGGACCCGATCTCCCGTTAACAGATTTTAAATATGCCCATATGGATTTGGTATTGGGTGGAGATGTATGCCCCCGTATAATGCTTTCCGGATTTCGAAAGGCCTCCAAAGACCCTTTGATCGCCCAGCAAACCGTTTTCGGTTGGATTGTGACCGGAAAAATACGTCGGCCGAATTCTTTACCTTTTAAATCCAAATCCCCTACTGACTTAAGTCTTGGTCGATCTCGTAAAGGTGTGTTTGCTCAAGGTAAGAGATCTGATTGCTCCAGAGCCCCGAGATTGAAACCTCATACGAGGAAGTCATTGGGGAATACCCTTCCCTAGACCACATGCGGCCCATGACTCTATTTTATTCTCCTCTTAACCCAGTCACTTTTTACCCCGTCACATCGTTTTAACTCCCATCACATCTTTTCTCTTGTGCTACCCGAATACCCATTAGATTCCGAATTTTTGTCAGACGCCAGCACCGCTTAAACTCTGGGTTTACGTTGGAATGCGAGCATTGATACATTTTGCTTCAAGCCAGCTCCAACGCCCTATTTCCCTGTAGTCACAAAACTTTCTGTCTTTTTTCAAATAGCCAAAGCTGTTTGACCCAGTTGGTGAGTGGCACCTAAAATCGTAGTTGCGAAGATTGTTATGCGACAAAGTTGTAAAAGCAGAACAGATTGTGGCGAATGTTTGGAACCCATGACGTTTTAACAGATGGCTCGAGTTTGTCGATGATTATTCGTACATCGACAGGATTAAAATCCCCCGTTGGGTTAATTTTATCCCTCAGCTTGAAATATTTCATGCATTTTGTGATGCTTATGAGAAAGCATATGCCATTCTGTATAGTAGAGTCCTAACTCCGTCTGGTGAGTTTGTCACCCACTTGCTCGCTACCAAAGCAAAAGTTGTGCCTGTATAAGTGTAAACTTTACCCCGTTGAGAGCTCTGCGATGCAACTCTATTGGCAAAATGGTATTTTCACTTCGCAAGAAGCTGAATCTCACCTTTGTGGGACAGATACTATCGTTCTGTCCTGGTTTCAAAAACCCCCGCGCCATTGGCCAAATTTTGCGGCAAATCGAGTATCGTTTATCGTGGACCAGGTAGGCACTGACAAATGGAATCTCCCTATGATGGCCTCTTACTCATCAAAAAACTTATCGAAGAGATATTGGTGTTTCATTTGATATGACATTTAACCCCTATTGATCCGAAATTTGGTCTAAACCAACGGATTTATTTCGTCTCTAATTTTAAATGAAAGTGGCCGAAATTCGAACTGCCAATTGCGTTCTAATACGGCCAAGTGTGAAACCCATGTGGCTTTCTAACCCTCACTAAGAGCAAAACTAATTTGTTCTCTTGTTTTTTTCCCTGTTGCGTGTTTGTCGTTTAATTCCAGATAGTGTAATACCTCGTAGGCTAATTGTCGAACGCCTAAAAACAACAATAATGATCCTGCTCACCCAGAACGGAAGTAGACGAGCGCAACCCACAACCAATCTCTTATGTTCAGTGGCACCTTGGAACTATCTTTAACAATATATTATTTTTACACGTTTATGCTCAATATTATAATATTAACCTATACCTTTATCCATATACCCTGAATTGTAATTTATTGATCTCTGGTCAGGTGGCTTCTCGGTCCTCTTGTTGCAATGTTGCAAGGGGGGCGGGATGTTCACGCTGGCCACCCTACTTTATGTTTAGATATAAGTTTAGTTCAAGTGTACAAAACACCCCTGTGTTAATATGAATTATTGTGAATTATAAAGATAGAAAGAAAAGAGACAGAATAAAGAAAGAATTGATCTACTTGTCGATCAACCCCCAAAACCCGAAGGTACGTTCTTAATTAATTTATAATTAATTATTGTGTATTTTACTAATACAATCGTTTTATTTTCTCTCGGCTTAAATTAAAATATTTTGTTTTAATTTACCCTGCACCCCCCGAAACAACCTTTAAAAATGCAAAAGTAATACCCATATGTAAACCTAATAAACCAAAAAATAACCCTAACAGCTATAGACCTATAAGTTTACTAAGTAATTTAGGAAAAATTTTTGAAAAAATTATCTTTGCTCGTCTCAATGAATTTGTTACTACTAACTCAGTTGTCGCTAAAGAACAGTTTGGTTTTAAAAAAAGCATAGCACAACTCATCAATTAAACCGAATAAAAAATCAAATACTTATTAATAAGAAAAACAGGAAATCTACTGGACTAATTTTAATGGATATAGAAAAGGCCTTCGACACTGTTTGGCATACAGGACTCATTTACAAACTACTGGCCGCAAACATTCCAAAATATATTTGTAAACTAATCGCTGATTTTATTGATTCTAGAACCTTTACGGTGTCTGTCAATAATGAAACTTCGTCAGCAAAAAATATCACAGCTGGCTTACCTCAAGGTTCAGTTCTGTCGCCACTGCTATATGCCATTTACACATCTGACTTTCAAATACCTAAATATTTTAAAATTGCATATTATGCTGATGACACAGCCTTAATTTTCTCAAGCAAACTTACAACAGCACTGATGGAAAAAATGGGAAAAGGATTTCAAAATTGCACGAAATACCTCAAAAAATGGAAGATCCAGATCCACCCGGATAAGACGCAAGCAATCATCTTTCTTTTTAATAAATCCCCAAAAAGGCTACCAAGACATCAACTGGTAATTGGAAACAACAACATAGATATAGTAAATGAAGTGAAATATCTCGGCGTAGTTTTAGATAAAAAACTTTTATTCAAGAGCCATATTAACGAAGTATGTTCAAAAGCAATAAAAGCGTTCAAAGCTCTATGGCCGCTGTTAAACAGACGATCAAGCTTAAATTGCAAGAACAAAAATTTACTTTTTAAAAGCGTTATAAGACCAATTTTGACATATGCATGTCCAATATGGAGTTTAGCAGCAAATTGCCACCTTAAACGTCTACAGGTTATACAAAACAAGTGCCTTAAAATTATTAATAAAAAACATTGGTGGTACCCAACGTATCTTATACACGAGGAGACAGGCTACGAAAATATAGTAGATTTTATAAACAGATTAAAAAATAAATACTTTGAGAAAAATGAAACATCCTCTTATTTACTAATAAGAGAATGCAATAATGCTATTTAAAATTATATAATCTATAAATTATCAAATGAAAAGATAGTGCTTATATTAGACTATTGGAAACAATAGTCATACTATAACCACTTTTAACTTTTCATATGTTTGGAATATCTATCTATTCATATAAAGGTTTTTTTAACCCCATTTTTGCCTTTAAAATCCTCAACTATGTAAATAAAACTTATTAACCTCATTATATCAAAACAATCATTTGTTGTAATATCTAGATTTTAAGATAAGATCTCATTGTAAATATTTAGTTTAGTAGAAAATGTAAATAAAGGAAGCCTGTATATAAAAATAAAAAAAAAGTAGTATAAATATGAGAACAATTAATGTTAAACATTATTTGCAAACATTACATATGAACGTATAGTAACTAAATATATAAAATGTTCCTCACAGAATTGTTTAATTTTTTAAAAACATTTACACGCATTATTTCTGATGAAGATAGGAAAAAACTGATTCATATACAATCACTTGTTGAACATATTGATAAATTAAAAACAAAACAAACTAAACAATGTGAACATTTCGAAGATTGTGTCTGGTCTAATGAAGACGCAACATGCGGTCCCAGACACCTGTCATTGCAGTTATTATAAAAATAAAAAGAATCAAGTAGAAGAAGAAGCAAGAAAAATAACAAATTTCTATTATGTATTGAAATGCAAAAACTGTACTTTTAATAAAATATAATTATAAGAAATGTATTTAGCATAAGTTTAAGAAATGTATTTAGTATAAATTTTAGAATAATATTTTTTTTTTTATTTTTCTCTAATAAAAATATGAACATAAAAAATAAGACAAATTAATCATTTTTTTATTTGAACATTATTAATCACACCTGGCAAAGCATGAGAATTCGGCAGATCAAATATCGCAATGAAAAATATAGAAATATTTTTTTGTTTACACGCGCTAGACAGTATGTAACGTGATATGCGTTTTGCATTGAATAAATAGTGTAAACATGTTCTTTAATTTTTAATAAATGCATTTTTATAACAAATAAAAGAACCAATTAAACATTTCTTTAATTTCAACATTAATCACACCTATAGGTATACAATAGATCGATCACACACAATTCTGGAACGATTTAATTCCTTTACAGCTATGCATGCTCCCAAATTTTAACACACACACTCACACACACATTAAAAAGCATTACCCCTTCGCAATACATGTTACAAAACTAAAATGAAACCGAAAAAAATAATAAATAACAATTACAGGGATAATCCCAAATTTGTATGGAAAAATTGATCGAGAAAACCCATACAAAAAAACTATGAGCGTGATCCCAAATTTGTATGGAAAAATTGATCGAGAAACGCCATAAACATACTACTCTCCTATAAAAATATTAAATTAATATATCTAAGAACGGTTAGAGTCCTAAAATTGTGTCGAATCCACTTTAGTATCAATATAAATATTTTAGACAAAAATGGGCTGACTAGGAAAAGGGGCCGTGGTACTTCCCATATGACTTAAATTAAAAATTTCTTATATCTGGGAAATCCTTATAGATAAAGTCATCAAATTGTACACGGGCAACACTGACTGTCCCATATATATATGATACAAAATTTCGTGTACATAGAAAACTATTTTTATATGAGTTCTTAGACAGAAAGTAAATATTAAATATCATATATCTGATAAACTATTGCAGCTAAAGTCATGTGTATTGACTGTTCATTCCAATACCTGTTTTATTATATGTTTGTAAAAACACAGCGTGACATAAGTACGTAACATAGGTACCATTAACAGTAGACATTGAAAACACTACACTGTCTTGATTTATTAACTACCTACAGCATACATAATTTTTTAAACAACCAATTGTTATCTGTGTTTATATAATACTGACTAAATCCTAATAAAAAATATTAAATATTTTCTATTGCCCAAATTTTTTTAGCTTGAAAATAAAAAAATTTGACCTGTTATGGTATATTTGCCTATAGCTGATTGAAAGGAAGTATTTCAATAGTACTTACAATCTTTTTCACAAATTATTTGAATCCCAGATTCTAACCGAGTTAAACATTTATTTTGTAAGTGATCATAGTGTGATAAATTAAAAACACAAAAAATGCCACCTAACAAATATTCGCTTTCTAAACGCACCAAAAATACATTTATTTTAGAATCACAAAGTGCTGACGAAACTCCCGAAGAATGTGATGTTCGTCTGAGTGTTAAAAGGTCTAGAGCATCCACATCTAGGGCTGCTAAGGCTTCAGTTCAATGTGATGAATGTTTAGAAAGGGAAAGAATACAATTGCAAAGAGCAGTAGCTGCAGAAGAATTCTAGATCAACGAGATGTACGTGTAGATTACGAGCATCAACATCTAGAGCTGCTGAAACATCTGATCAACGTGATGCAGGTCTTAGAAGAAAACGATCCCAATCATCAGATCAAGAACTGATGAGACGTCGGATCAACGCAATGTACGCCTGGAAGGGAGAGACTACGAGCATCAACATCTAGACACACCCACAAACAAATAAACACACATTAATTTTTATATATAGAGATATCGATAGGAGTAGCGAAGCACACCGGTATTTAACTAGTTGCATATATTTCTTTTTCACAAATCCACAATTCAATAAGATCTATTTTATTAATTTCCCCATTTCTTTTTATTGCTCTTATTTCAATTGTTTTACAAATATCATTTTTGGCGGTTGGTAAACTTATTATGTAAATTATTATCTTTCCATTTGTTCCGATTTTTATTTCTGAAAATTCTAATGCTTCGTCTCAATTAAAAAAAGGTATGTTCTCTTTACTAATGACATCTTTAGCTAAATCTATTTCTACGTTAGACAGTATGAAGGGTCCGTCAAATAACTTCCGCTGTGTGGCACCCAGCGCCGTCCTGTTGAAGCCAATTCAATTTTTGTGCACAAAAATTCGTTCAACATGGCCCGATAAGGATCGCCACTGACTTTAATTGCCACTCCTTGCTCATTTTGGAAGAAAAATGGCCAATTATACCTCTGGACCAAAATCCGCACCAAACAGTGGCTCGTTTTGGGTGCGTGGGCTTTTCAATGTTTGCGTGCAGGTTTTCTGTGCCCCTTTAATTTTTCAATATTACTTTGCCTTGTTCTTTCTATGTCGTGTGGCGAAAATGAAGCCGTTCTACCGAAGAATAAATCAATGGAGTGGTTGTATTCGGCAACTGCTTTTTCCTATAACTCCTGAAAGTTCCTTTGTTCCCGCTCTCCTTCAGACATCTGATTATTTCGGAATCTTTCCACCCTACTTTGAAGTAGGGTGGCCACCGTTACTTATTGCTATGTAGTCATTGAACTTATTTAATTTAATATATCTATATACATAAAAATAAATGTATGTACCTTATAGAATCGTAAACTATGCATTTGATCATGTTAATAATTATATTGACTTTTTCTTTTCTTCGAGTCAATGGAAGTTACGATCATCTCCTCGTGCTTGTTGATGGTTTTACGAAGTTCGTTTGGCTACATCGACGGAAGTCAACTAACACCAAGGCAGTCATCGTAGACATGCTGAGAGTGAACTCAAATGAAATAATTATTGAAATATTATTAAATTCAACTATTGTTGAACTAAACTATATATCGTTAAAACTACGTTATTATTATACTAACCACGGTTAAACTAAAGCTATCCCTAAATTATATTAAACTATTCTTAAACTAAAACTTCGTTAAAAGTGTGTTTTTTTTGTCAAAAAGTGTTTCCATCTCATATAAATACCATTTGCAATTCCATTGTGCAATATGCAAATCTAATTGCATAATTTGGTCAATAGCATCGCATTCATTAGAGAATTGTTAGTTCATTTAAGTATTTCATTACCCCGTCGGTCATTAAAACATTGTCTTCCAAATTACGGTTTAAGCTAGGGCTAGGTTTAATATAATAGAAAACGCAACACGCATTATTAATGCATACTGTTTTTCGGAAGCATCTTTTAACCGCTCAATTATATTTTGAACTTTGAAGTGAATAGTGTTGTATATATTTTTCTTTTATGATGCAAGTGTGCGTTTTAGTGTCAACATATTGATCATTTGGGAATCATTATATTAAATTACTTACCAGTAAAACGTTCAAGTCTCAAGTTCAAGTGGTAGAAACGCTATCCAATGTGTTTTTCGACAAGCGATAATAAAACATTAGAAAAAATATATAACCATCATGGCAGTTAATTACAGCACTGTCGGAAATACTAATTTCATGTTGTATCTCAAATTTATTCTAAAACATTTTGAAAAAAAAAAAATCAATTAGTCGGAACTAATCATTTATTAGACTTATGTTTCGTTACATACATATAAATTTGACAATACGAAACTTTAAATAAAAATTTTTGTTTTTGTAAATATAGACAAACCACAATATCTTTTATTAAACTTATTTTAAAGTATATTATATAATATATATTAATGATTCTACATCTGTGGAAGTTGTTCAATAGGCGTAGTAAATTTGAAGTCTTCTGGGAACAGTTTAGCTGCTTCAGGATACATAAGTTTGTACGATTGTCTTATTGTCACGTCTGCAACACCGGCAATGTCTCCAATTTCTTTTTGACTGCGCTTATGTTCAGAGGCCTTAAAAAAGAGAAATAATTAGTTTGTTATTGATCTTCGTGAGAAGCGGCAATGTATAATGTATAGTATAGTATGGTATAATCAAACAATAAATTTTTAGAAACTTTAAATTTATTACCATTTAAAAATATTTGAATGCAATTCGTACAAGAGCAACTCTTTTCATTTCGATACTTCTAATGAATGTTTAGTTTTGATGAAAGTTATGAATGCGAGGCATCAAGCATCTCTGCGCTTATCCGCCGCTATGTCTGCAGAAGTGAGCTTAAGTCAACAAAAGTTACCACTTCAACTTACCCACCTATCATGCATCGGCATTTGTGGTCTAAAAACCTTCTAAGGATACGAAGAACAAAAAAATTTGTTTAAGAAACTGTGGGACAACACTGAAAAACAATAGATGTTATCAGTCTATAGATAGATATAATTGATAATTAAAATAATAAAAGACTGCTGAAACAAATATGATCATGTGCGCACATATAAAAATAATTCTTTTCTGACGTCTCTTCAAATTAGATTGGGTATGATGTAAGACCATTCAGCATATACCGTAAGAAGACGTATGACGGAAAATACAATTTTGGTGGTATAGATAGAAAAAATGCAATTGTCGAGAAAAATCAACAACGCCTGCGCTTTGCGAAAATCTGTCTCAATAAAGATTCATGTAAACTTATGGTTCGTCCATTGCTAAAAATAGACGTGAATATACCAGAAAGACAAAAACTGATGGTTTAAATTTCGACTCGTAAAACTTTGATTTGCAGAGAAGTATATTAAAGTAAACGAGAGGTGAGTTCAAATTGCTGATTTTAACTCCATAGAGAATTCTAACCGAATAATAAAAACCACTGTTTGATACTATTCAGAAAGAATAACAATATTTTGTATTTATAAATACTGCTAAAGAGGGTAGATAACAGAATTTTAAGAATATAAAATAATTTCGATTGAAAATAAATGCATTAAAATACAATTTTTTCATATAACATATACACAATATTCATCAGACACCCATAACACATAAAATTAAAAAATTAATGAAAATGATTTAATTTGAAAAAAAAAATTAAAATTAAAAAAAGTTAATAGTTGAAAAAAAAAAACCCTAAATAAACTTACATAAACATCAAGAACAATGATATAATTACGGAACAAATACAAAAAAATTCCACACAGCAACATCTTAACATATTTATAGCAAACAACAAAAATTGCACTATATAAACGAAAGAGTATCTTAACTAGAGAATTCTTCTTATAAGGTGGATACTATGCAGGAGGAAATAAAGAGCCTGAAGTCCAAGTTAAAGAAAGAAGAAAACTACCCCGTAGCTTTTGGCATCCGATTAAATGAAATACCTTTCACTCCCTTTGCAATACAATTAAAATACCTACCCACAATTGAAAAACTCTTCCTGAACGAAAATATGAAACAGTTTAATTTTAACATTTTTTGAATGTGTTTAACTGAAACTTATTCATACTGTCTTTACTATACACAGCTCATTGAGCTTTGAACAGCACTTGAATAACGATTCCATCTAAATTTGATGAAATCGAGTGTCTTGACCAGTTATTTCCTGACCATATGGAACAGACCCTTAACAACGAAAGTTACACTAACTTTTATTAATTACACATCTTCAAATTTATAAAATACTAATTAAACATTATAAAAGTATTTTATTATACTATTTATGGAACTATTTTTAATTATATAACCCATTACTTTGATTGTCCGTCACCCGATACTCTCAAGTAGTACGGGTAATTTTGATTCCAAAAATAATAATTTTAATATGCCTCATATACATACAAGCCTAAAACATATAGTGTGTGCTTTTAACTGTAGATCGACTTTAAAAATATTGAGAATTCCATCCTTTAACATCTTTTCGTCCCATATATAAATTCTAAGGCAAACTATTTATTTTTCTTGACATATTTTTAAGTACAATAAAAATGTCGTTTTAAGAGTGTTTTTCCCACTTAATTATTTATTTATTTATTTATAGAAATATTTAAAAAATTTGATTAAAAAAATAAGAAAAAAATTCAAAATTGAATAGTACTAATTTCAGTCAGAATAAGTTTTTCTTATTAGCTTTCTCCTGTGAATACAGTCATACCAATACTTTTTGGTTAGGTAATGCCTACTTGATCTTATATTCACTAATAATGTATTTGAAGCATACCTGTTAAGTAATAATTAGTAATTTGATTGCTTTTGTTTGAATGGTGAAATAATGATTACAATTACGATTATTTTTAGTTAAAATAGTTAATAATTGATTACGATTACAATATAATCAAAAAATATTCAGGATTACTGGCGATTATTCTAATAATCAAAAGTAATCCAAAACTAATCAAATCGTTTTCAATAACTACTTTCATGTTCAAGTTCTTCGATACGGCCAGAAATTACTGTCTGGTTTTTAAATGATGATCGACTATTTACTACCTATGATATATAAAAAGGTCACAAAACCTTCCTTGCATTATGCTTTCCGTGATATACACAACCTAGACTATAATCTCTTATTTCAACAGTCGGAAGAAATTAATTCGCATCTAATTTAGACCCTTGATCAGGTTTGTTTTATACAAAACAACATTAAAGCATTATTTGACATAAATGCTCCGATAAAAACAAAACGAATTAGGGGCCATTTATTCGAAGTGGGAACGAACCAAAACGCCTGAGCTACAAGAGATATTTCAGGCCTTTGTAAGTGAACTTGCCAGAAATATTAAAGAGACTAAACGCAGCTTCAATGAAAGAAAATTTTCTTTAAGGATTAGCGGTAAATCTAAATGGAGTGATATTCGAAAAATTGGTGAAGGAAGCGAAAACAACTGTGTGCGTGGCATTGAAGTTTATATCGACGATTTGAATAGAAGATTTGAGAATATTAACATCGAGGAAGCCACGAACAATTTATTATGTCGATGTCACATATAGAACATCTTCAATGGTCTTGGCGTCTACCAGTCTAGTGCTCCTTCAGAAGGAATATTTTCCAGTGCCCGGACACTTATAACAGATAAGGAATCAAAACTCGGATCTAATGGACAATCATTTAATGAACTTTTATTCATCTATGTAAATTCGAAAAAGAAAAAAATATATTTTTTAAATTATATATCTGCGGCATTAAATAATAATAGTTTAAGTCGAAATTACATGTTTAGAGATATTAAGGCTTTTGTCTGAAATAAATAGTGTTTGTTAATGCTATTTGTAAAATTTAAATGCGTAGTTTTATTAATAATGATCTTGAAGAAGAGAATAAGAATATGTAAAAAAATGAAAAAACACTTATGTCGACTTAAGCCGTTATTATTATTACATCTATCATCATTACAATTAAAAATAATATAAAATATTGTAATAAATTATATTTTTAAGATATTACTATAAAGTATTTCAACAAATAAATTATTTTATTTATTATTTATTGCCACAGATATGTATGTATTTATAGACATATATTAATTTTAATTTAATTCTTACGTGCATTTTGTTTGCCCTGCAAGGATTAAAGATTTGTTTATATTGTACATAGTATATTTACGTTTAAAGGACTGATTTTTTTTTTTTGGGTTTTTTGAAAAGTCGTTAAGTTTGCCTGTTTATATAATATTTATGTTTAAAATACTCAATTTATAGTATTTAAGTTATAAGATACCTTGTATGTTTAAGTTTGAAGACTGAATTTTTTGTTAGCTGAAAACTTGCTAATTTTACCTTAAGGTACGGTCACATCTAAAAAATATTTGCCAAAAAACATAAAATATTTGTTTGCGATAATGTGACCACAAAATAATTTTGCGTGGCAAACAGAAAAATCCGCCATTTTTGACAAATAAAATTGTTTGCCGGCAAACAAATATTTTTTTAATGTGACCACCCGGTGACAAATATTTTTATGATTTTTTGGCAAATATTTGTTTGCTCTTACATATTTTTCGTAAGGGCAAACAGTGGCAAATAACAGCTGTTTAAGGCTGTCTTGCATACTAGCAAAACTAAAACATTACCAAATTCGCAAAAAAAAAAAATTAATGAATACAAATTTGAAGAAAATAAATAATTTATTTTATGGAAACCTTTTTGTTTGTTGTAAATGTACTCATTATATACATATATATAGATATTTGGGTGCCTACATATACAGAGATATATTCAGAATCTGAAATTTAAATCGACTTTAATGCATATATCAATGGTTATACCTTTCTAGACGGAAGGTATTCAGGGGTTGTAATGATTTTTCAGTTAAATAGTTATTTTTTTAAATCTCTTTAAAGAAAAAGATCCATGAAATGATTTAACTCTTTAGTATATAAAAATAAAATGTTCTTATTTTTGTTATAGAAAATTTTTCATTATTATTGCAATGATTATGATTTTTTCTCCAAATTATTACGACAAATTTTGTTCTTGAAAATAAGCATTTAAAATATTCAAAGTACAATGTTACGAATGGAACTCATGATGTGGACGGTACGAGTCATTATAACGGAGAATTGTAATTCAACGCAGCAACATAATTCCAATTTTCCTTTTATACAAATAGAGTACATTTTGGAAATCAATCATTTATTCAGTGATTTTGAAGGATAAATTTTCAAACAAAGTGACATGAAAACCTTTCTCAAAAATATCTATAAATAATTTTCAAATTAGACCTAAAAGAATTTCTTCAATTTATATATATTCGATTTCCAATTTTCCTTCAATTTATATATATTCAATTTCTAATTTTTAGATTTAACATCTATTTTAAGTTATGTACATCATTTCAGCGATTTTCAAATATGGTGATTGGCTGCACTGGAAAAATGTAAACATTTGTTTTTGTTAATTTTATTGTGACATTTGTGCCTTTGTAACTACCACGATATATTTTCTGTCCTCGGGTTTAAATTTGCCACAACCTTCACTACCTTTAATTAATGCCACCTCATAACACCCAAATGTTCTCAGGTGTTGCAGATTTGGTTTTCTCTTACACCATATTTCATAAGGAGTTCTCTCGGCATGTATTTTTGTTGGACATAGGTAGCGTAAGTAAACTCAGGTATTAATAGCCTCAGATCACAAGCGTTGCTGAACTCCACTGTGCACGATCATAGAGCGAGCCATTTCTTTCAGTGTGCGATTGGCACGCTCCGCTACCCCATTTGTTAAGGTGTGTAAGATACAGTAAGTTGTCGAGCTGCTCCTTTATTTCTCAAAATATAACCAAATCGTTGTTAATGTATTTTCTACCGTTATCACTTCGCAACGCTTTTACTTTGTGACCTATCTGCTTTTCGACATGCTGTTTAAAGTTACCGCGCACCACCATATGATTTCACATTGAAGGGACCACTAACATCGCTATGAATTACTTCTTGTAGGTCTTCTGTTCTTTTAGATGTTTCTTGAGGAAATGGTTGTACATGTATCTTGCTGTACATACAAGTCTTGCACTGGTCTACATGTTTACCATCCTTCAAATTCATACCTTTAACCATTTCCTTTCTAAAAATATTATTTAGCGCATTATAATTTAAGATTTACAGTTGTCTCATATTAGCCATCACAAACAATTTTTCCACCCTACTCTCAATTATGAACAAATTATTACGTTTCAAAGCCTTGAATATTACTCTGCCTTTAGCATTTTTAAGACAGCAGACGTCGCGTCGAAAATCACAATAAAACCATTGCTGATAACACGGGCAATGGAAACAAAATTCATGGTCAACTCTGAGGAATACAAAACATTCTGAAATTTAATCTGTTCACATTATTAAAGACATTTACACCTTTGCCAGAATAGATTTGTTGGCTTCTTACCTGGGGGCTAATTCTGGCAGACGTATGCCATCGAATACTTACTCGTACGTTCGATTTTTTTTAGTTTTGAGATTCTGTCAGTCGATATCGATTAATATGTATCAACATTTCTAATGACAGCAGTCGATAGCGTGCAACTGTTCGAATGCAATCTTGTGAATTTTTAATCGTAAGCAAAAAACCTTTCGAGTAAAGCATTTTTATTAACAAAAATTAAAAAAAGGAAATGTAAGTAAGAATTTTTTAAAAACTAAAGAAAATAGTTATAATTTTAGTATTTTAGGTTGAAATTAACATAAGTAAATGGCACCCAAAAATAGATTATAGGAGACTTTATGGCTAAACATACAAATTTGGCAAATAATTGCATAAGGAAAAGTAAAGGCTGCATAAGGAAAAGTAAAGGCTAACCAACTTTGGAAGCTGCTTACTACCAAGCTTAATGCTTCTAGACCACCAATAAAGCATGTCAAACTATGCTGCTGTCATAGCATGACATTCAACAGCAACTTTGAAGGTCTGAAGAACATTAAAACTTTTGGATCAGCTATGCAAATAAAAAAAGGGAAGATTGGTCAGAAGCAAAAGATTGTAGTGATAAAATTTTACAAATTCATCACAAATACATCTTGTAACGATTCGTTTATTTCTTCCTGTACACTAATTTATAATGAAGAAGTTCATAGCGAAAACATTTCCTCTTGTACTGAATTTGAAAACAATGAAGAAGAAAACGAAAATGCATTGGTTATGTAAAAAGTAAAATCAAAGAAAATACCAAAAATTAATATATTAAAAAATATGACGGCTACAGACCTATGTGTACCACAATGAAGTGTTAAAAAGATTAGACAACATTATTAAAATAAATAATAAAAAGCTCGACCTAAAGAAAAACGAAATTCAACAGTTGTAATAAAACAAAAAACTTTACAATTAAAGGAAAGGGCAGAAAATATAAATTCATTCAAAACTACAAACCTTTTTAATTAGCAAAATTTAGTTTTCTGAATTGCTTAGCACTTTACAAACATATGTTTTTGTTTACAAAAGTGTTCAGTGTTGGAAAATATTTCACAACACTGGAAAAATAATATCGATTCGTTAACTATCGACTAACAGAATTAGAAATAAGTCCACTTTCGAAATTTCTATCAACTCGAAAACCAATTCGATCACGACTGCCAGAATTAGGCCCCTGATCAGAGACCTGCGCCGATCGGCCGACAAAATTTAAAAGCCGCCGCCGCCGAAATTTTATTCGGCTTAAATTCAGCAGCCGTTTTATGTATGTAAGAAAAGTAAAATATATGAAAATATGTTTTTAATATTGTATACAATAAATTTTAATTATATATAAAATATGATACTTATATATTTTTATTTTACCTGACTTAAATACATTATTGAAGTTTTTTTTGTTCATTTTGTGATATGTCAATAGAAAAATTTTTAATTTTTTGATATGGTTGATTCTTGTTTTTGGTGAATGTGGTAACAGCTTTAACTTTACGTTAAATTTTTTAAAAGACAAAAATTTATAATGGAGAACCAAAAAATTACAAATATCTTTCAAAATTTAAATAATGATTTAAATGAGTTAATTCATCGGATTCTGATGACGACCTTGCTATTTTTAATGGTATTGACAATGACGTAAACGAATACGAAAAACTACTATCCACTAAAACAAAAATTAAAGAAACAACCCAAATCCTTTTAAACAAAAAAATCTTCAGCAGGGTTCATAGTTTGGCACCATTTTGGTTAAATGGTTATTGGAAATAAACTTGTGCTAAAAAGTATGTGTAAAGTTTGCTTTGATGAGTCCCCCATGCGTTTGAAGGGATTGGTACATACATATATTATTTCTATCCAGGAATTAAATTTAAATATATTTAAAAGGATATTTTCCCAAAACAATAATTGAAACTCCAATTTCAATTAGCTTTTAGCCAAATTTTTTGGGAAATTTTATTTTGAATATTTATTTCTGATAATTGTTTTTTGTAAGTTTTATAAAATACGAAATAATTTCAGGTTTGGAGTTTCTACGTCGATATCAAACCTCTGTAACCATTTAAGTACTCATGGTGATGACGTAAAATCAAAAAATTTGTAAAATTCGAATGCCAAAACAAATATTGTCAGGAAGTTCTAAAAATTCAGATTCCGAAAAACTTACTAATGCATGTCTGCTTGTGCAAATTTGCTGCAGATATCTAAAGGTTCAATTAGTCGTGACTTAGCAATAACCATATAAATCAGCTGTTTTAACCAACTTTATGGACATCACTGTTTTCGATAATAGGTGACTTACCATAATGCCATAGTCATAACGACAACCATATGTACCAATTAAATTTTGGTTTTTTGCCATAACCATAAACAGCTGTTTGCTGAATTTACTTACATGTATACACATTTTTTTTTGTTTACTTTTGTACTTTTGAAAAATACATATGTATGTGCAATTAACGTAAACAGCTGTTTATAGCCATGGCAGCACTGATTGCAGCTAATAGTAAATTTACGGTTATGGATTATGTTAAGACTACAACGTTATGATAAAGTCACGACTAATTGAACCTTAAGGCTCTTTAACATAGTGGAGCAACCAGGGCTATTTTATTTATGTATATTTAAATGAAGGCGCCGCCGAAAGTTTACCATATTTCGGCTGACAGCCGACTTAAAGCCGCCGCCGAAACTTTTCAATTTTAGCCGCCGCCGCCGACAAATTTGCTCGGCGCAGGTCTCTGCCCCTGATCTCCTCTTCATGTTCGATAATAATCGTAAACAACCCTCTGACGCAGCATATATGCGAAGTACCGTCGTTGTCGACACACCACTGTGTAACTTTTGGTATCTGCTTTTCGTGAGTGTGTACAACATGTAGAAGATGTTGTTGTTTCTTTGCAGATTTCTCACACTTGTTCGCATAGTGGCCAAATTCGCCGCAGTTAAAACACTTACCTCTCATTCTCGTGTTCTTATTTCCCTTTTCACCATGTTGTTTTTCTGAGAAACTTTCACTGCCAAAGCCTGCTGCATATTTGTTGTTGTCACATAACGGTTACTTTTTGCCTTAGCCTGTCTCCCTCTTCCAAAAGTTTCTGTTTAACAGCATTCAAACTAGGCAACGTATCACGTGTCTCAATGGCTACTACGAAATTCTCGAACTCAGGTAGTAAACTCGACAGCAACATAACAACTAGGAGTTCATCTTGTATAACAATTTCAGTTTCCCAAAATTTTTCGTCCAACTATTTAAATGTTGGCTTATGTTACCACCACCAGTCATTGTTTATACTAATTATTTATACAATGTCACTTTTTACAGTGGCCCTTTTGGATTATGTGTTTCCCCAAGACGAACGCAAGCTTCTCTTGATGTTTCACAATTTCTTATGATGTTGAGTATTGATGCTTTTACATCCCAAGACTGTTTTTGACTGTTCCGTTTACAACTTTCAACAAGCCATTGTGTGTTAATACACTGCATATCTGTACGCACCAGCATTCGTAATTTGTTTCATCCAGCTTTTCTATCTGAAACAATAACGCCATTTTCCACCGAAACACAAATTCTTTGAATTTTCTTCACTTTAATAACTTTTGTTTTATTTAATAAATTCTTTATCACACCCAGAATTTTGTCCTGGGCTCATAACCTGTTTTATTTATTGGTTTATTTAAGTAAGCAGATTATATTCTATATAAATGCTTCTTTCAATTTAGAGTTTTTTTTATTTAAAGCTACTTAAAGCGTCCTTGCTTAGTTGCGTACAGAAAAAGAATGAACAAGAATAAGTAAAAGAAAATTACATTTACATTACAGGGTTGCCATTAACAACTTCCAACAATAGCCATTACCACGGACGCAGGCAATAAAAAAAAAACAAAAAAGGAAACTACCTATAATATTGCATTTTCTTGCTACAGGCAATTCCTTTTCTGGTTTAAAATTTCTCAGTGCTATTTCGGAACGAGCGATTGGTTGCATTGTTATGGAAACTTGTGGAGAAATAAACAAGATTATTATATTTTAAAAAAGGAAATTAAAACAAATTATTATTGGACTTAATTTATTAGGCTTATAATTAAAATCGTTAGTCGTTTCGTTAAATAAAACCAAAGTTCATAAACAATATCATAAAATTCGTAAATAAAAACAAAACTGAATAAAAGATATCAAAATAGCTACTTTTTTAGAATTTTTTTTGCTACACACTTTCAAAAACTTGCGAAACATAGTGTGATGTTCCTCCACCTGGGTAACAATCTTGTCGCGATGTGGGGGCTTAAGTGTACTTCGATCCACTCTGTGACCCAGAGTGGAATGGAGTGCATGACTAAAGGTTACCCTAATATCGTGGGAAGACTTTGCTCCGGATTGACGTCGTATTCTCTCTTTTCGGACCGTCGGATCACGTACATTTCTTATACCCCTAATCCGAAGTGTTAAGCGACACGTGCTTATCGGATGGTTTGCAGTCGGGGGTCTAATCTGACTGTATTATAACGGAGCCTCACTGATACCTGGGCGCCTCAGTGAGTATTAGGTTTTCTACCAAGTCCTTGTCATGCTAGCGGGGGCTATGGCATGATTGACCTCCTTTCCCCCTTACTCGTGGGACCTATATGAATTATGGATTTCCCAATTTGTCTTTTGACTACGGATTGGACGTGACCCAGCTCATTGCGCAAATCCAGGCGAGTATCGTTGATAACAACAACGAAATCGTCAGGAATTTTGCCCCAGCTGGCATGAGGATCATGACTGTAGAGGAGATCTTTAGTGAGGCGAATGCTTTGGCAATCCCCACTTCGACGGAAGATATGTGCGTGGAGTCAGACCCTGTCTCCCCACTATCGGATGAAGACGGTGACAATACAGTTATCGAAAGGCTCCCCTTCACTCGGGTCCAATTTGCTACTGGGAGCAATGAGGTGGGGTTTTTCCCTTTAAGGAACCCTCTTGTGGGACGGGATGCTTCGGATCCCACCAATGCTTCGGTTTTGCATTGCGTGGGAGGAGGTGATTCGTCCCACAAGGGGGGGAAGGACGGGGCGGAAACGTTCCGCTATGTACACTGAGAGGAAGTCGTATCTCAGGGCTTGTACGGTCTTGAGGAGATTCGCAAGCTGCGGTGTTGATTCCCTCTCTGTCAAGGAGCAGAGGATGCTGACTCGTCACAGAGGCACTGTTTCGCGGTATGAGTCCAAATACCCGGGCAGTGACCTCTCACGAGGCGCTGACTCTGGAAAGGAGGATGGTCCCTTGAGTGCCCATGGGAGCGTGATGCCAATTGCATCTACCTCTCAAGCAGCAAGCAAGGGGCATGAAGGTTCTACACCCTTACTCCCAACTGGAGCAAAGGAAAACACCAGGGTTTTCAAACCTCCGGAGAAGAGAAAGGGTGATGGTGTTCCTTCTACAATGGATAAAGGAAAGGGGGTAGTAAATATCGCTAATCCTTTATCACAGAAGAAGGATGTAAGGTTGGGGGCGAAGGAGGTGGAGGGGCACTTTTCAGTAGATATGTCTTCTTTGCAGGTTTCTCGCAAGAGGAATCGCATGAAGAGAGGCAGATCTGATGATGAGCCTTCCTCCAGCTCCAAGCGTCCTAAGAAACAGGATGACCTGGGAACCTTTAGCTGGCTTTCATCGACAGGTCGGATTTGAATGGCAAAATCTCTCCTGAAAGGTGGAATCTAGTTGAAGAAAGGTTAATTGAATTCATTTTGGAGGAGAGTTGCGATGGCATGAATGCCCGCATATCTTCTATAGGTTGGTCCAAGGGCATCAAGGTAGTGAACTGTGAAAACGGGGGAAGTGTAAAGTTCCTTGTGGAATCAGTGAAGCGCCTTGGTGAACTCTGGCCTGGTGCTCGGTTGGAGGTGGTCCCTCAATCCGACCTCCCTCTACGTCCAATAGCGAAGGTATGGGTCCCGCCTACCTTTAGGCGGGTGAATGTCATACCAAAACTTATTGGAAAGCAGAATGATGGATTGAACACCAGCTCATGGGTAGTTGTCAACTCCCGGACTGGTAATGGTAGGAAAGGCTGCGATCTTAGGATTGCTATTGATCAGGATTCCCTTCAGTGGCTAAGGGCAAGGGGTGGTGTAGTGTTATGTGGGTTGGCACGTCTGAAATTCCGTTATCCGGACATAGTCGGTGTCAGATGACCCAGAGGAGGCTAAAAGTGGTGCAGATTAATTTGCATCACTGCGAAGCCGCCTCACACAACCTTTTAACCACCCTGCGCCGCCTTGAAGCTGATATCGCTCTTATCCAGGAACCCTGGATCCTTAGGGATAGGATCCTGGGTTTGAGCGATCCTGACTATAGGTTACTTGTTCCTGGAACAAGTGATAAGGTACGGACCTGTATTTTAGCTAGAAGTGGTTTGGACTTGTTATCACTCCTTCCTTTTGTACAGGTGACGTAACAACTGTGGCCTACAGAGATGACCATGGGATCGATTTGATGCTGGCATCTGTGTACATGCCGTATGAGGCGGCATCCCCTCCTGGTGGCTTAATTGAACTACTGGTGGAGCATGCAAAGAGGAAAAGATGTCAGCTTGTCTTGGGTTGTGATGCCAATGCTCATCACACCCAATGGGGCAGTGCTGACATAAATACTAGAGGTGAGTCTATTTTGAATTTTATTATTCTTAATAGGCTCAGCATTTGTAACGCTGGTAACACGCCAACGTTTAGAAACCGTGTTAGAGAGACGGTAATTGACATTACGCTCACTAACATGGATAGGTCTATGATATCATTCAGTATTAATCTATCTGGGGGCCTTAACAGGCCTTTTAGAAATCCAAGAAGAACCGACTGGATCAGGTATGAAAGGGCTGTGGAGGGGGAGCTTAGAGCCCTTAGGGGACGCTCCACTCCTGGCATCAATGATCGAGTTGGATCTTTGACGGATATTTTGTTGTCTTGTTATAGAGATGCTTGTCCTCTCACTTACCCGGGTAAGAGGAGCCAGCCTGCCTGGTGGAATGCGGAACTCCAGAGGCTCCGCCGTTGTACCAGGAGACTCTTTAATAAGGCTAAGAGGTCGGGCAGGGATGTGGACTGGTCTGCATATAGATCCAGTTTTAATGAATATAAGGGAGCAATAAAGCGCTCAAAGAGAACCACCTGGATGAGTTTCTGCAGTAGTATCGAGGATGTTTCTGATGTGGCTCGTTTCCGTAGGATGTTGTCGAAGGACCCCAAAGTCCTAGGCTTCGTCCAAAAGAACGATGGCATGTGGACATCCTCGAGAAAAGAAACCCTAGAGGTTCTATTGAGTACACATTTTCCCGATTGTGAGGATCCAGGAAGCTATCCGTTGGGTGTAGCTGATCCCTTCTGTGATGCTGGAACTACGCCGGTTTTGAAAGACATCATTACCAGAGATAAGGTCAAATGGGGTATTAGTAGCCTAGTCCGGATGGTGTCTTTCCGGCTCTGCTTCAGCATGCTGGTGATATATTACACGAATATCTGGTGGACGTGTATAGAGACTGTCTCTGGTGGTGTGATATACCTGAGGTTTGGAAAGATGTGCTCGTGGTGTTTATACCGAAAGCTGGTAAACCCAGTCACATCGGCCCTAAGGATTATAGACCGATATCACTCCCATCCTTTCTCTTGAAAGCTTTGGAGAGACTTATCGATCTATATTTAGGGTCAAACATTGACTGGTCTCTGTTGAGTGGGTCGCAACATGCTTACATTAAGGGTAAGTCTGTTGAGAGCGCTCTTCATGAAGTGACTGGTTTTGTTGAGGCGAATATGGCTAGGGGTGAGTACACACTGTCGGCCTTCCTTGATATAGAGGGGGCCTTCAATAACGTTACCACTTCTTCTATTGAGAATTCACTAAGGGATATACATGCCCCAGATTTTCTGGTGCGGTTTATCACTCACATGTTGGGTAATAGACTAATCCGATCAAATCTGGGTGGATGTTCTGTCGTCAAGCGTGCGACCAGGGGTACACCACAGGGGGGTGTCCTATCCCCTCTCTTGTGGCTCTTGGTTGCAAATGTTGGTCTCAGGCTCCTCGAAAGTAGGGGCTTTAAGGTTGTGGCATATGCCGACGATGTAACTATTCTTGTGGGTGGTAAATTTTTGCCAACGCTGGGGGAACTGATGGAGTCTGCTCTTGGAATTTTATCCTCTTGGGCGACAAAGTGTGGTCTGGGGATAAATCCAAATAAGACGGACCTCGTTTTGTTCTCGCGTAGGTACAAGATTGAAACCTTCAGGTTGCCAAGATTAGCTGGTAGGGAGCTTCCGTTGTCTTCTGAGGTCAAGTACTTGGGTGTTATCCTGGACAGTAAGCTGAACTGGAAACGAAACACCGAGGAAAGAATGAAGAAGGGACTAAATGCTTTCTACCAGTGTAGGAACTCCATAGGTAAGAACTGGGGTCTTCCGCCGAGAGCCATTCGCTGGATATATCAGGCGATTGTTAGACCGGTTATTACTTATGGCTGTGTTGTCTGGTGGCGTGCCTTAGATAAGAGTTTTCAACGGAAAATCTTGGATAAGGTTTAGCGGATTGCCTCTTTGAGTATCACTGCAGTGAGGAAAAGTTGCCCTCAGGCTGCTCTTGATACTATGCTCTGTCTGACCCCGCTTGACTTATATGTCAAGCGGTGTGCAGCGCGTAGTGCAATACGCCTGAGGGAATCGGGCTGTTGGAAACAGCGCTCGATAGGTCACTCCAGAGTTACCGTCTTTCCTGACGGAAGGTACGGACTTTCGGAAAAAGCCACTGGTTATATTGTGCCTGAGGCTATGTTCCTACCTGGTTTGAGAATACTCATACCGGATAGGGCACAATGGAGTGGTGGGGTACTCCAGGGGCAGAGTGGTATACCCATCTTCACAGATGGGTCTAAGTTAGGTGGATGTACAGGTGCTGGGGTTTTCTGTAAGGAACTCGGTTTTGAACTCCACTTCAGGTTGAATGATGACTGCAGCGTTTTTCAGGCGGAGATTTTCGCAATACTGAAGGCTATTGAGGCCATAGCTGGTGGCCCATCTTCGGATTCGGAATCTTACACGATCTTCGTTGACAGTCAGGCTGCCCTTAGGGCCATTGCGTCGGTCTGGTGCAAATCACGGCTCGTTCGCGAGTGCAGAGTCGTTGCGGAGTTTTGGACCGGACCGTATCCGTCTATGCTGGGTTCCGGGTCACATCGGAATACTGGGCAATGAGACGGCGGATGCCTTCGCTAGGTTAGGTTCGCTTTCAAGTGGCGATTTGACGGTTGGTCCTGACCCCCCAGTCTGTCACCTCTATGGCCTCATCGATGGATGGGTCAGGAGGGAAGAGCAGAGACGTTGGGGGAACGGATCGGGTTGTTCTGTTTCTAGGCGTCTGTGGCCTGTTGTGGACAGCAAGAGGACAGAGTGGCTGCTGGGCTTGGTTAAGGCCAGCTTAAGGTTTTGTCGGTTTTATCACGGGGCACTGCGAGATTAGGTCGCTGACGGGGATCTGGAACAGATCCCAGCCGGACTATTGCAGGGTATGTTGCGATGAGCAGAAGTTGGAAACTGTCGAACATCTCCTCTGCAACTACACAGCCCTTGGTAGGTTGAGGCTGAGGACCCTTGGCAGGGCCTTCTTTGAGAACTTGATTTCTGTGTCGAGAGCCGACATCAAGGCTCTCCACAGATTCATTAGCAGCTTGGGCTGGTTGAGAGGTGCTAGGGCTTCATAAGTGTAGTCGCACTCTCAACCTCTGTTGTTTTGTGTCTGTTGTTTTTTCGTTCCTCTGTTTCCTATTCTCCCTCCCCTTTCCTATTTTCCTATATCCTCCTTTTCCTTCCTTCCCTAAGGACAATGTACAATGGGTCAATTTGGATCTCCGGGTACTGTGCTTGTCTTGACCGACAGGTGCACGTCCGCTAACCTAACCTAACCTAGTGTGATGTTACTCATACGAAATCTAGAGAAAAAGGAAATTTCAAGTGATTGCTCGCACACACATCAAATTTGCTTCAATCAAATTCAATTCAAAATCAAAACTATTTTGATATTCTTCAAACTCTTTTCAGGCTGTATGTGTGAGTTCAGTGTTCTGTACGTGAGAGCACAGTTTTACCAATACAATTCCAAAAATGGAAATTTGATTCAATCTGTTTGATCGTGGCTGTGCTACTTTACAGCTGAGACCACTCATCTATACGCACTCAGTTGTAACTGTGCACGTCTTTAACCCATACTTCGCTTTGCGTCGTTAGATTTTCGAAGTTGCGTTGTTTTGGGTTCGAGTTTTAATTTTTTGAAATCTCCTTGTTTTTTTTTAAAGATGGCACGACTTTTGTTTCTAAGTGCGTCATGCTATCAAAACTTGGAATTGACTTTGTGACTGAAAATAATAGTTTTTTTCACCTTGTTTTTCTAATTTTAGAATTCACTTTCAATTGGAGTGTTATAAGTTAAATGAATTTTTAATTTTAATTGAATTTGTTTTTTGTATGTATGTAATAAAATTTTATGTTATTTTTGTTTTTAAAATGTTTACTTTGTTCAATTTTCTATTTTCGACCTTTACATGGCTTGCTATTGAAAATCGTAATTCACTTTGCGTCGGTTCAATTAGTGTTGTGTTTTTTTGGAACGTAAACACGACGCAAAGTGAGGAATGAGTGTACTTAATTTGTTGCATTCAATTTATTATTGCATAAGTTACATTAATTTTTTATTAGTAAACAAATCAATAGAGTCCGACCGAACTCCAAATTTCGTTCGGTACCGATCACCGAACCCGAACTTCGGCAAATTTTAAAGTTCGGGCGAACCCGAACTTTTTGTTATTAAATATTAAATCATAACTACATTTTTGGAATGTAGTCGCCGTAGTCTATTAGGTATTGGCTTATTCGACGAAAAGCCTGGGTTCGTATCCCAGGTCAGACATCAAAACGCAATATGAAAAACATATATTTCTTCGGCAACTGCCTCTCAGCAGATTTCTGGCCAAAACTCTGAGCTTTTAAAAAAATCTGTCGTTCGGAGTCGACTTTAAAAATTAGACCCCCCGCCACTCATGTATAAAATTAACGCACACAACATAAGTGGTGTGAGAAGCTAGGTCGAAATCCTGACTGATGTAATGACCAATTATGTATGTATGCATGTACATTTTTGACATTTATTGATAAAAACAAAAAATAACGAATTCGTAACATTTAAGCAAGTTTGTTCTCTAGTACTCAAAATACATTATTTTTATATTATAATGCCAAAATAGTAACTTTTCTGCATTAATGCCTTTAAGGTTACTTCGTCTGTCTGAATAAATCTGGTCAGCAGCACTAAATAGTTGTTCACTAGAAACGCTCGTTGGCGGTGCTGATAGATATTTCCTGGCTGCAGCCTTATGGTTTGCAAATGGACAGCAGTTCCAATATTCATATATATTTGTTTTCCGATCACTAAATGGTTCAGATATATAGATTTTGATGTCTTTTTCGAAAATATTTTTGTCTTGAGGTTGATGTGAAGCAGAATCATGCTTTTCCCATAAACCTCTTTTCTGCTATTTTTGGTGTCTTTTTTTTCCGCCTCTGATACTTTTTCCATCACGGTAGATGTATCAAAATTAATTGAATTATCATTTAAAAAATTAATTATATTCTCTGTGGAATTTTACAGTTGTTGTGTAGAAAGATATTTAGACGTAAAACGTGGATCGAGTGGTTATTTAATATAAATTAAATAAAAAATTCGGTGTTCCGTAAAATTTAGACCCAACGCCGAACCTTGGCCGAATGTCACTTTTTACCGTACACCGAGAACCCGTGCTCTATAAATCAATAATAATTATTGAGCTGTTGTAATATTAGCATTCGCTGTTAGCATGGCCGCTAGTTGTGTGAGTAGTGGTAAGATCACAAGAAAAAGAAAAAATTGTATAGGTGACAAAAAAGAAAACCGGTGTTTTAAACAATGTTATAGTAATTGTTTACGCTGGCCACCCTACTTTTAAGTTTGGATTTAAGTTTTGTTAAAGTTTATAAATCACCCCTTTAATTACGTATATAATATTGTGAATTGTAAAGAATTGAAGATAAGAGATCATTACCCGATCAACCCCCAACCCGAAAGGTACGTGGTGTACATAGGATAAATAATATTTGATTATTTAAGACTAATACTTTCGTAATTTTATTTACCCCGAAATATCGCTAAATATTTTATTTTATTATTTCCCCGCTCACCTACACATTTTGGTCCAATCGAACCAGATCATCCCCTAAATAAAATATTTACGGGACTCTATTTCCAGTAATTTGGAGTAATTTGGACAAGGTACGTAAAATAAATTGTAATAGGTGCTTTGAATGGAGTTTTTTAAAATAAATAAATATATCCAAAAGCGCAGTGTAGTGTAAGAATGAAAGAGAAAGAAAAGCAAAATAAAATTAAATACAAACAACACAGTGCGTCGATTTAGCCGTGTTGTTATTGTATATTTATAGCAATCGGAAGATTGACACTAATTAAGGCGGCCGCATTTTTTTAATATACATATTATGTTTTGTTGCTATATTTGTGTCTTATATTGTTACACCAATATAAATCACATTATATATTTATTTTAATATTTTTGAATTGAGATTGCGATAAGTTTATCACAATAATATAAATAATATTTTTTTGATATTTTTATTAATAATTTGCATTATAAAATAATTTTATTTGCGTAAATTATATTTAAATTTTCGATTGACACCTAACCTTTTAAATTTTGAACTTTTTAATAGAAAGTGATATTTTCATATACAGTAAGACCCCGCTTAACGCTGTTTCAATATTACGCGGTAGCATTGGGATTCCCCTAAATTGGGCATTGTATTGATACTTGTGGTGCACTCTATAGCGACGGTGTATAGTATGTATCTTTTTCAACGGTCTTTTGTTACCCTGTCCAGAAAAAAAATTCCAACTGTACATTCCGAAGTCGCAATCAGAGTACGAACGCATCTTTCGTAAGTCCCACTTGATTTATTACGTGTCATCAACGTTACTAGGTGTATACATGTGGGAGTGTCCAAGGTTGGACGCCGTAGGTGAGTTGAGTGAAAATGTAGATAAAGCGAGAGAGAGGGAGTTGGTCTCTGTGGGAATATGAAGTAGACAGTAAGTTGGAAGATAGATTTCGAAAAGACAACACGCAATCGGACCGTAATTAATTTGATAAATAAAACATTTAATTTTATAAATAAAACATTTAATAAAATAAATAAAACCTACAAATGGGAACTCGTCCGGAATGGACCATAACGAGCCAGAAGAAGTGTAAAAAAGGAAAAGTAAATAATTTAATTTGAAAAAAAAAACAATAAGATGTGCATTGTATAAAAACTATTTAAGAAGAAAAGAAAAGAACGAGCCAATGAAAAGAGACAATAAGTTTTGTGTTGTGGAAAAGAAGAAAGACGTTAAATTAATAATCCTAAGGAAGAAGTAACTATAATCGTCATTAAGTAAATAAAAGAAAAAACATACGAAAAAAGAATTTCTATGTTTATGTGAAGAACTAAACTTGATGATCGTTAACGGGAAAACATAAGAAAAAACAATTTCTGTGCTTGTTGATGATGGTGTGTGTGTGTGTAAAAGAAGTTAAGTTGGAATCAAGGAAAAGAAAAACAATATAAAGATCATTAACGAAGAAATATAAGAAGAAACAATTTCTACGTTTTAGAGTGATGTGTTTATGTGTATATGTGTAGTAAGCAAGAAGTGAACAAAGGACACTAAAACAACAACAACAACAATAAAAAGAGCAGTTTGCTGTGTGTAAAAAGTCTATTGAAAAAACGACCCGAAAGAAGAAAATAGACGTTGTTGTATGTTGTTGTTTTGAAAAGACGTTACAGAATTGAAAAAGCACATATGAAAAAAAGATGTTGAAGAACACACAGAGTGAGTGAGATCGTAGATAAATGTTGAGAGAACACACTCACATGAAAAGTTAAGAAAAGTTGTAAGAGAAAAGACTCAAAGAGAACGAAGAGAGTAAATAAAGCAAAGATAATTATACATGCGTATATGAAGATGAAGTCAGAAATTTTGCCGTGAAGACGTTGTTGCTATGAAGATGACGCAACTATGCCGAAGTTGTTATGAAGAATATACTACAACAAAAGTTATGACGCTGCAATAAGGAGAAGCTGAGTATTTTAAGTATTTTTTTTGTATTATATTGTATTATATTTAAAGTTTCAGAGAGTTTGAGTAGTATGTTGATTGTATGGTTTAGAAAACAACCCTTATATTTCGATGTAAATTATTTTTTTTTGTGAGGCTTGAGAGTTTTGAATTGAATTTTGAATTTAACGTAAATTTTGAGTGAAAATAACTTTGTTTACTATTGCATTTGAATATTTGTTTTTCTTTTGAAGTAATGTGAATTTTGAAAGGTTGCACGTCCATGCAAGCATATTGATTTTTTTTTTACAGTTATTGTTTAATGTGTTAAGGTGTACTTTTTGTGAATTGATCTATTTTGTATTGATATTGATGATATGAAGGCATCATTTTGATGTATTTATATTGTATTTGATAATAGTTATTAGCTTTAATTAATTTTATTTTATTGAAATAATACTGTAATATTTGACATTGCGGACGACATGGAATTATTAGAAATTTTAGGACTGACTGTTGAGGAGTTGAAGGGAAAGTGTAGCGAATTGGGTTTGGACTTGGACGGATCGAAGACTATTTTACAGGAGAGGATTATTACATTTTATGGTTTTGGTCAGCGGGCTGATGGTCAGGATTCGGAGTACGATGAGGCGGCGTCGGTTGTTCAGCGACCAGTGGATGCAGAACGTCATGGACCTTCCACATTCACACTGAAGGATATTGAGGAAACATTATCCAAATTCTCAGGCGAGGGGCAACCCGAAATAGGGCAGTGGCTGAACGATTATGAAGATTGCGCTTATACCGTAGGATGGAACGATTTGCAAAAATACATATACGCACGCCAATTACTTTCAGGAGCAGCAAAAATATTTTGTCGGAGCCAGCCGAATGTTCGAGATTGGTCGTCACTGAAGAGTGCATTGCAAAAGGAGTTTGGTGTAAAACTCTCGGCTATAGAAGTTCATCGTTTGTTAAAAACTAGAAGGAAGCGTCCGAGTGAAAGTTTTAGAGAGTACCTATATTGTTTAATGGAAATCGGTTCGCCAATAGCTTTAGATGAAGACAGCATTATAGAGTACTTCATCGAGGGGATATCCGATAGTAAGGCCAACAAGACAGTTCTTTACCAGGCGACGAATATTGAAGATTTGAAGACCAAGTTGAAAGTGTATGAAAAGGTAACCAAACCAGCTCAGGCAACAAGTTTCAGCAGATCGCGCCAAAGGCAGGAATTTCCGGTAGATGTTAAAAAGCAGGAAGAGAGAACCCTACGATGTTGTAATTGCGGTGGTAAGGGCCATATTTTAAAGGAGTGTACTGTGGAACAGCCGAAGTGTTTTAAGTGCAATGAAATCGGCCACAAATCCTTCAACTGTAAGAAAGGTGATAATACAGTAGATGAAACGAAGGATAAGAAGGCGGGTAGCAGTATGCATACGCTGTCTTCACCCCATGGCCCTAAATCATGCAAGGATACGTTAACGCATTCTAACAGAATATTTAAAGTCGTTACTATACTCGGATTTGAGATATCAGCTATAGTGGATACTGGCAGTGACATCAGTTGTGTGAGGTATGATTCCCTAATGATGATGAAAGATGTGAATATAAGTGCGGAAAGATGTAAGATGTTGGGAATAGGTGGAAAGGAGATCGAAACGATTGGTGCTTTCGAGACTGATGTTGATTTGGATGGTGTTTTAGTTCCTGTAAAATTCCATGTAGCTCGAGAGAGAGATATTTTATATTCGGCTGTTTTGGGGAACGATATTCTTGATTACGTGGACATTTCGATTAATGCTGATGGAGCGAAGTTCTCATTAAAGTCTTCAAAACCGGAAGTAAAATCGGAAGTAGTAAAGGTGAAGAGTGCTTGCGAATCAGAATATGGAGAAGTCGTTCGTGAATTTGGCGAAATTTGTATTGCTTCACAAATTGCTGAATTTGATGTATACCATTTGGAGAATGAAGTGAAAGAGGAAATTTTGAATATGATAGAGAATTACAACCCGATTAGACCCAAGACATTCCCAGTAAAGATGAAAATTTTACTTAAGGATGAAATTCCAGTGTCTCACAACCCACGAAGAATGTCATACACTGATCAGCAGATTGTCGACCAACAAGTTGCAGACTGGCTGAAAGAAGGCATTGTTAAACGCAGTTGTTCGGAATACTCATCGCCCGTAGTTCTAGTATCAAAAAAGGATGGAACTAAAAGATTGTGCTGTGATTATCGACGTTTGAACGAGAAAATTGTGCGTGACCATTTTCCGATGGCAGTTATTGATGATGTGATGCAGCGATTACAAGAGGCAAAAGTTTATACAACCCTTGACCTGAAGAATGGTTTCTTCCATGTACCGATCGACGATAATAGCCAAAGGTATACGTCGTTCGTGACCCATAGTGGTCAGTTTGAATTTTTATACGTACCTTTTGGTATATCAAATTCGCCAGCAGTGTTTTGCCGATATATTTCCGCAGTGTTTCATGAGTTGATAATGGACGGCACAATAGTGGTGTATATGGATGACATGGTGATACCATCCAAGGACGAACAGGAAGGGTTGGAGAAATTGGGATGAGTTTTGAAAGTCGCGGCATCAAACGGACTTCAAATCAAATGGAGTAAATGTCAATTTTTAAAGAGGAAAATAGCATTTTTGGGCTATTTGTTGGAGAATTCTACTATTTTACCATCCGAGGAGAAAACTGCACCAGTTCGGAAATTTCCGGTTCCAAGGGATCGAAAGGCAGTACAACGATTTTTAGGCTTAACCTCTTATTTCCGGCGTTTTATACCTGACTACGCGTTAGTGGCGAAACCGCTATCAGATTTATTGAGGAAGAATCCAAGTTTCAAGATGAAGGATGAAGAAATTTTGGCGTTTCAACAATTGAAAGCAGCATTAGTTGGAGCTACCGTATTGAGACTATTTAATCCAAGAGCTGAAACGGAAATACACACAGATGCCAGTAAACATGGCTATGGAGCTGTACTCTTACAAAGAGATTCGGAAGATAACCAACTACATCCTATCCAGTACATGAGTCGGAAAACTACTCGGGCTGAGGAAAAATACCACTCATATGAGTTGGAGGTACTTGCCATTATAGAGGCCTTAAGGAAGTGGCGTGTGTATGTGATAGGAATGAAAGTAAAGATTGTAACGGACTGCAATGCGTTTGCCATGACGATGAAGAAGGACGATGTACCATTAAGAGTATCGAGGTGGGCACTCTTTCTGCAAGATTTTGACTATGTAATTGAGCATCGATCAGGGTCAAAGATGCGTCATGTGGATGCCTTGAGTAGAGTCTCATGTTTGATGATGGAGGACTCGTTACGACACAGGATAAGAAAGGCCCAATTAGAAGACGATTGGATCAGGGCGATTAGCAAAATTTTGGAGAGCCAGAGTTATGAAGATTACTATTTAAGGTTTGTATAGTACACAAGGATCCAACCAAGGAACTTGTCGTCGTTCCAATGAGTATGGAACGTGAAGTAATAGAAATGGCTCATCGACAAGGACATTTTGCTTCAAAAAAGACAGCAGATCTGATCGAGAAGACATTTTATATTCCCAGATTGAACCCAAAGGTTGAAAGTGTGGTTAAGAATTGTATTCAGTGCATTATGACTGAAGCGAAGACTGGTAAGAAAGAAGGATTACTGAATCCGATTGATAAGGCAGACGAGCCATTGATGACTTATCATTTGGACCACGTTGGTCCTATGGAGAATACGAAGAAGCAGTATAACCACATCTTCGTTGTCGTGGATGCGTTCTCGAAATTTGTGTGGCTCTATCCTACAAGGAGTACAGGCTCAAGTGAAGTGGTGGATCGTATGCGTAAGCAGGCGGCATTATTCGGGAATCCAGTGCGAGTAATTACCGATAGAGGTACGGCTTTCACATCCAATGAATTTAGCGGTTATTGTGCGGAAGGGGGCATACAACATTTGCTAATAGCAACAGGGGTGCCTAGGGGAAATGGACAGGTGGAGAGAATACACCGAATAGTCATTCCCATGTTAACCAAATTATGCATTGAAAGCCCACGGAATTGGTACCGACATGTCGAAACAGTACAAAGGATGATAAACAATACACCCACCAGAAGTACAGGAAGCACACCATTCGAATTAATGACGGGTTTGAAAATGAGAACCAAAGGTAGTGCTGATATCCGTGAGCTGTTAGAGGAAGTAGCGGTCAACGAGTTCCATCAAGAACGAGATGCCCTACGAAATGAAGCGCGAGAGAATATCCTCAAAATTCAGCAAGAAAATAAGAAATGTTATGACAGCAAACGATTGCCTGAGAGAGAATACAAATTAGATGACTTGGTTGCGATAAAACGTACACAGTACGGATCTGGTTTGAAGTTGAAACCCAAGTTTTTAGGACCTTATAGGGTCGTAAAAAAGATGGATCATGGACGGTATAGCGTTGAAAAGATTGGAGAATTCGAAGGTTCCAGGAGATGCACCACTGTCGCGGAATATATGAAGCCGTGGAACGCCGCATTCGGGTCGAATGCTGTGTCAGGAGGGCCGATTGTGGGAGTGTCCAAGGTTGGACGCCGTAGGTGAGTTGAGTGAAAATGTAGATAAAGCGAGAGAGAGGGAGTTGGTCTCTGTGGGAATATGAAGTAGACAGTAAGTTGGAAGATAGATTTCGAAAAGACAACACGCAATCGGACCGTAATTAATTTGATAAATAAAACATTTAATTTTATAAATAAAACATTTAATTTTATAAATAAAACATTTAATTTTATAAATAAAACATTTAATAAAATAAATAAAACCTACATACATATGTATGTGTTAAGCTGCCTCGTTTAATGTTGTTTCGTTTAGGAACGTATACCCCTTACTGTACTTCTGTTTGAATTTTCGTTTTCTTTTCTTTGGAGATTTTCTTTATTAAAATGAATTTAAATTGAAATTTTTGAACAATTTTTGGTTTTTTTCTCGATTCTATAAATCGGAATTTTGATAAAATGGCCGCATTCCGTAGTTTAAATAGAAATTACAATCGCTAAACACATTTGGAAAGCTTTATTCAGGCTATTCCCCAAGAGGAAGATTCAGTTCATTCAATCATCGACAAGAATTGACCCCTTTTTGGGAAATCCTTCATGACGCGAAGACTTTTTGGAAAATCTTTCATGACGCGAAGACTTTTTGGAAAATGCCGAAGACACCAAAGCCTCAACAAAAGACGCGAAGGCCAAATATATATCCGGATATACTTTGTATTTTCAATGTGCCTCATTATTGACGGAGTAATTGACAGCCTTAAGAATAAAGGCGCGAAACCGATTACTAGCGTTATCCCCAATCACCTTCCCCCATGCGAGACACCAACTTTTTCTGGCGATTACGCCTCTTGGCCAACTTTTAGAGATATGTTCTCGCCCATTTACGGAACTAACGCCCATATTGGAAACATTCAAAAGATGTACTATCTTGTAGAGAAAACTGAAGGTGACGTCGTGCCACACGACCAATGATAGTTTCGACATGGCTTGGCAGAATCTCGTCGATAGTTACGAGAATAAAAGAGTATTACTCAATTCTCAATTGAAAACTCTGTTTAACCTCCCTTCCATATCCAAGGAATCTGGCCCTTCCATTTAGAGTTTGTAACGAACCATATTATGACATAACAAATATGTTGTTGCTTGGCATAGAGATTCAGAATTGGGATATCATCTTTGTGTACATTTGCTTCATTAAACTTCCCGAATATACTATACCCTTGGTCTTTGGGAGCAGTTTCAAGGGCTTTGCTCAGGCCTACCTAAGTGGAGCAAAATAGATGAATTCCTGACTGCCAGATATCGAACTCTGGAATCAGTTTCAATCTGCAGTTCAAAATGATAGCTAAGGAATTTCTCACAGCCCCCGACAATTCAGAATTTATAGGACTATTGCCCCGAATATACCCCGAGGAAAATGCCAAATATGTAATCAAAACCACCCTATTCGTCGGTGTTCTGATTTTCTGAGAACGTCGGTTAGTGAAAGTGTATTATTTTGTTACGCAAAAACAATCGAAACGACCTAATATCGTTTAACAATAAAAACAATAAACAAAAGCTATCAGCTACACATACACACGACACAAATTCACACTAACGAATACAATGAACATGATTACTAATAGCGACACCAACAGTTACAACGAACATGCACAAGCAAAGCATCAACAAGTATGAGAGAAAAAGCGATAGAAAAGTAAGCTAACGCAACAACAACCAATGAGAACATAGTACACAAACAACGGTGCAGTATGTAAAGAACTCTCCAGAAGGCGACAACGCAAACCTTCTACTTCGAAAACCATCATAAGGTTGAAGACGTTCGCATATAAAAGGGCAAGACAAGACAGGCAACCAGTGCAGAATCAATTCAGTCAGCCTTGCGTGCAGTTGTGTATGAAGTAAACAGACGCGGTGTGAAGACAAGTTGCTTCCGTAGTAAAGTTTATCGAAGAGTTGTTAGTGTTTACCCGAGCAGGAGTGTTGTGCTTACAAAAAGGTTGTAAGCAGAGAATAACGAACAAGTGCTGTTGCTTATAAAAAGGTTATAAGCAGAGAAGAGTATCGAACGAGCACATACTGTTATAGTTATTGTAGTGTACTTTGTATAAGTTTGGACAGTGGCACATAAAAGTAGTATGATTAATAAAGAGTTTCATTAAAATTAACACATATTTGTTTCTACTTGGTTTGCAATCAACGAACTCATATATAAACGTTTCTAAGAAGGTAAAAACGTAACAATATATTAAAGGTAATAAGTGTTACACTAATTATTTTTCCGTTTTCCATGAGTCAAAAAGGTGCCCTAGCCCTAACGTTAGCTATACTTGCAAACAAAAACATCATTCGCTACTTCACCGTAGCGAATATTCTACCCGGGAGAGATCGAAAGCTGACACCAGCCTCGTTAACTAATGTTCCACGGATCGCTCATTTGAAATCCTCCGGCATCCTGTATAAAAGCAAAATAAAGAGGACAATTGTCCATCGTTCGTTTCACAATTTTGCTACCCGTCTTCTGATAGGAACTACCAAAGTTAATATAAAGTTGAATAACCCCATGTTTTGTGCGAGAGCTCTGATAGACCCAGCGTCTCAAGCTACTTTTGTTTCTCGAAGCTGCAACGGAAGCAATGTCTTCCATCCTTTACGGCATCTGCTGCCACTATTTATTTAACTTAAGTCACTTAATGACTAATAACAAAAATAGGTACAAGAAAAAAAAATTAAATACGATTACAAACATTTTCTTTAAAAATACAATTAATTGTTACAATAAAAATATAAAAAGTTACGAATTAAAAAAAAAAAACAATAATATTCCGTTTTATTATACAAGAATTTACAGAAAAATCAACGAAGTCTGACAAATAATTAAATTGAGGGCAAATTCAAAATAATAATATTCCGTTTTATTATACAAGAATTTACAGAAAAATCAACGAAGTCTGACAAATAATTAAATTGACGGCAAATTCTAGTTAACGGATCTGCAATTGCATAATTATTATTATGGGCCTTAATGGCGCAGTGGTAGCAAACTCAACAAAAGTATGTATTATTTCGCTAGGATCTCCTATTGATCCATCATTTAAATTGTCCACAGAAGCGTATGTTGCTGAAAAGCTAAATGGTCAATTACCCACATACTCGTTAGCGAACACCGCTAATTTTGATGCACTCGACCTCCCGTTAACAGAATTTAGATACGCCTATATGGATTTGCTGTGTATACTCCCAGATAATGCTTTCTAGATTTCGAAAGGACCCTAAAACCCCTTTGATCGCTCAATAAACTATTTTCGGTTGGATTGTGATCGGCAAAACACGTCAGTTAAAATCGTTATCCTTTAAGTTCAAATCTCCTATGGACTTGAGTTTTGGTCCATTTCGTAAAGTTGTGTTTGCTCAAAATATGAAATTTGGTTATTACAGACCGAGGTTAAAACCAAATACGGGGAAGTTATGTCGTTTTTAAATCACATCATTCATCTTTTTTGTGCTACCTGAACATCTACTGAATTCCGAATTTTTGAAATTGTCAGACGCCAGCACCGCTAAAACGCTGTTGGCCTTACGTTGGAATGCGAGCATTGAAACATTTTGCTGCAAGCCACCTCCAACGCCCTATTTCTCTATAGTCATAAAACGTTACGACAAATTTATAAAGGCAGAACAGATTGGGACGAACGTTTGGAACCCATGACGTTTAATAGATGGCTTGAGTTTGTCGATGATTACTTGTGCAAATACAGGATTATCATACCCCTTTGGGTTAATTTCAAATTTAGTACGAAGTTCAATTTCATGCATTTTGTGATGCTTCTGAGGAAGCATATGCTGCCATTATGTAAAGTAGGGTCCTAATACTGGTGAATTTGCCACCCACTTGCTCTCTGATAAAACAAAACTTGCTCATATAGGATTGTAAACTTTATTCCGTCTAGAGCTATGCTGTGCTACTCTATTGGCAAAAGTGGTATTTTCACTTCGTAAGAAGCTAAATCTTACCAGATCGGACGCCTTTGTTGGACAGATTTGACTATCATGATGTCCTGGCTTCAAAAATCCCCTTACCATTGGCCAACTTATGTGGCATATCGAGTATTGCTTATCGTGGACCAGGTAGGCACTGACAATTGGAATAATACGGAATCTCCCTATGATGTTTTTTTATTCATCGAGAAGCCTATCAAGATTTTGATGTTGTCAATTTGTTGTAATTTGTTTTGACAATTTACCCCTCATAATTAAAAACTAGGTCGAATTGAACGGATTTATTTCGTCCCTGATTAGAATTACGAGTGGCCGAAAGTTGAACTGCCAATGGCGTTCTAATATGGCCAATTGAGAAGCTCGTGCTGCTCCATAACTAAGAGCAAAACTAATTGGTTTTTTTGGTTTCTTCCTGTTGCATGTTTGTCGATTAATTCCAGATAGTGTAATACTCCGTAGGCTAACTGTCGATCGCCTAAGTGACAAACATCTTGGAAAGAGCTGGCAACAAGAAGGAACCCACTCACGCCGAACGCGCCGTTTTCAATAAAAGCTAAAACTATATTTCTTAAATTATACGTAAATTAATTTACTTTTATACGCAAATAATATTGTAATATTAACCTGTATATATATACCCTTAATTGTTGATCTTGGTCTTCGGCCAGGTGACTTCTCGATCCTCTTGTTGCAATGTTGAAAGGGGGCGGGATGTATACGCTGGAAAGATCATCTCATTTGGGTGATTATTAACCCCAATGCGAGTGATGGCACTATACCTGGTAAGAGGTAGAGATTAGTTGCCTTTCTCGCTTTGTCAGGGATGTTAATGAACATTGTCCCTAATGAGCAGATGCTGGTTGGGATCAAACCCATATCAAACATATATTTTGTGCAGATGGGGGTTCATCTCACCGATGATCCGTAGATGCCGAGATCTGTTGCCACCTTCCAGTTAGAACCATCTTCCTCAGGTTCTAAAAAGCAATCGAAAGGGATATGCCTAAAGATCACATTATAGATAACATTACAGCCTTTATCTTCTCTGATTTTAGAGATAAAGACATGCGTACTACGGCCATAGAAAATAAGAGGTGAGTAGTCGAAATCATGTGGCGCTGCATTGCACATGACCAAGGGGACGATTCTTCGAAAACTACGAACAGGAAGGCGATGTTCCACGCAGCATCTTCTTATCATATGTGCAGATGCCTTCGCACACCATTACTTTTTAACTTTATAGTTCACAATAAACTAACAGTTCTTAATAGGGTAATGAACCCACGTATATTGTTGCTAACACAAAGAAAGTTCTTTATATCTCATTAGTGGTAGATATAAAGGGTTAGCAAGCATACCGGAATATTTTTAGAAATTTTTTGGCCACACATGTATGAGATTCGAACTTTCATCTAAATCGAATGCAGTGAACGATTTTTTTAAATGGGAAGAAGACAACATTCTATTTATGCTGAAGTACTGAATAGTAAAATAAAGGCGTGTACGGCCTCTTAACGACATGTCCAAATTAGACTCTACTGCTTACATACATAGTCTGTAGGTTAGTCTATAGTCTAGTATATAGTATAGTCTATAGTCTAGTATATAGTATAGTCTATAGCAGGTGTGCCCAAGCCCTATGCGCTTTATACTCATTTGTTTTTGTAAAAGCGCTTAGCTATATGATGAGTATTTTCAATACACACATATAGCGCACATCAATAGCAATACGAAAAACACAAACAAATTTGTCTTATTAGTTTTTTTGTCGTTCTTCATTGTAAACACACAAGTGGAAAGCAACAACACATTCGTATGCTTGGCTGGTAAACATTGATTTTGTTTTTGTTTATCGTATGATACGTTTTAAAAAGTGTGGTTTGAAAAGCACTCAGAGAAAAATGCTTTTAGTTTTAAATTTCAAACTTATATGTACCTGTTATTCACAAAAAAAATATTGTATGATCACTTGCAATCTACTCTCACATGAATAAAAACGTTTTTATGATTTCTTTGTATTATATTTGTTCTTCTTAAAATGAATTTAGAAAATAAATGGGAAAATGACTTTTTTTTTACTTATAATTTTAAGGCTGAAGCACAATGTTTAATATGCTTTCAAATAATTCAAACTAACACTAAGTATAATATTGAAAGACATTTTAAGACATTTCATGCAGATTTCGTTGCCAATAATATTGCAGGTGGATCAAGAGAACAATTAGTTGCGGACTTAAAAAAGTCTTTTTGGTTCAGGATGCGCTTCTAATCTTGGAGTACATTGAAAGTTATGGTGAGGAAATAAACATGCAACGTCTTAATTTTCAGTCAAATGATACTTATCATGGACCTCTAAAAGCATCCTATGTTGCAAGCTTAAGAATTGCTCAGAACTTTAAACCATTTTCTGATGGCATTTTTATTAAAAAAGTTTGCAAGGAAATGTTGTCTTGTTTTGGGGAAAGTGGAAATTTATTGGCACACTCAATTGAAACAGTTCCGTTGTCACGAAACACAGTGACCAGAAGAATCGAAGAAATTAACAAGTATTTGGACTCGCTTTTAAAAAATAAATTCAAGTCATGTACATATTTCTCTCTTGCATTAGATGAATCATGCGATATTTCTGATATAAGTCAACTAATATTAGCCGTTAGAATGGTTGACAATAATTTTAATGTAAATGAGGAAATTTTTGCACTGATTCCGCTCCATCGAACTACGAGAGGTATTGATATTTTTGATGCGGTAAACGAAAGGTTGAAAATAAAAATCGAATCAGCAAGATTAACAGCCATATGTACAGATGGTGCTCCCGCAATGCTTGGCAAAAGGGACGGTTTTATTGGTCAGTTAATTAAAAATGGTGTAAAGGTTCCTTCCTTCCACTGTGTGATTCACCAAGAGTCACTATGTGCTAAATGGACGAATTGTGTCCACACAATGAGTGTTGTGGTAAAAATAGTAAATAAAATTAGAGGTGGACACAATTCGCTGACTCATCGCAAGTTTAAGAAGTTCCTTGAGGAATGCGAAAATCAATATGCAGATCTGCTTATGTTTACTGAGGTGAGATGGCTAAGTAGAGGGAAATGCCTTGAACGTTTTTTTGAAGTGCGAAAGGAAGTTGCTGAGTTTATTGAATTGGAATTTAAAAATTTTGAGTTTTTAGACGAAATCAAGTCTCAAGCTTTTAACATTGACCTAGCATTTTTAACGGACTTAACAACTCATCTAAATAACCTTAATATTTCCCTTCAAGGCAAAAACAAATCGGTTTTTGACTTGGTTGACTTAATCGAGGGCTTTCTTAAAAAGATAGATATTTTTTTATACGATTTAAATATGGATAAAATGTTCCACTTTCCATGCTTAAAAACTCTGTTAAATGATGAGTACAAAATTTTAAATTTTGATTTTTCTAAATATTTAAGTCATTTTGACGATTTAAAAATAAATTTTCAAAGTTTGTATTCAATGTTTGGCAGTACCTATATATGTGAAAGTGCATTTTCAAAATTAAAATTAATAAAAAACAACCACAGAAGTAGAATGAGAAGCGATAAATTGGAGGCCTTATTAAAAATATCTACAACCGAAATTGACATAAATTTGGATGATTTATTGGAAGGATCATGGAAAACTTAAAGGACATTTCGATTGGTAAGTTCGGGTTTAAAATAAAATTTACACACACTAATCTTTTTTTTCCATTTCAGATAATTTTTACAAAAAATACAAATCAAATTTTTTTGCCGTGTACCTAAATATATGAAATATTTTTTTTCTTTTTTCTTTGTATTTATTACTTTTTACAACAAAAAATTTTGAATAAAAAAATGTTTTTCTTTAAATGTATTGGTGTTTACTCTTCCATAAGGGACTTTTGGGCACCCCTGGTCTATAGTTTAGTATATAGCATAGTCTATAGTCTAGTATATAGTCTAGTCTATATATATTTTTAATCTTGGATCATTCTACTCATTGTCCATTTTCACATCCTTTATTCTGGGTTTTCAGCAACAACCAATTTTTAGTTTTCAATATTTTGTAATTTTTGTGCTGTTTATAAAAGACAAGCAAGTGCTCAAACTAAATTAATAAAGTAGCGACACAACAAACGTCTACAATAATCACAGGCAATTTGTTTCTGTTATTTGGTTTGGGCGGTCAAAATTTTCCTCTTGTTTTTGTAATATTGTTTGAGCTGTCAAAAATTTGCAAGCTTATCAATTTACTTTGAAGTGCTTTAAGTAAAAATTTTACGTGTATTTTGTTATTGTAACAAAAAAATATGTAAATAAAAAAAGATAAAAAGCAAGAAGCTTTTGTACATATACATATATATAAATAAAGAATTATATTTGAAAGCTGATTGTGCCGAAAAATATAAATAATGGAAAGAACAAAAATGTAAATAAAAGAAAAAATACATTTTCTAAAAAAGGGGAAAAAAGGGTCAAAAATCTTAAAGTTTCAAATTTAGTTCATTTTAGTAAGGCGCACAAAAAGTGGCGGGGTCTCTGAAAAAGTGTCAAATTGCGACTTTAGTCGCTCAACGGTAACGCTGGGTCTAAGTTTAAATGCCAAATAATCAATGGCGTTACTGGCTGGAGCACCTGAAAAATTTAATTCGAATCTACCACCAATTCATATTAATGGATCGAAAATAGGATTTGTTAGAACAGCTAAAAGTTTTGGCATAACTCTGAATAGGGAACGAAATTGGTCGAATCACGTGAAAATGAACTGTGGAAAAACTTTTGCGATGCTTCGAAATCTCTCGATGTCACAGTATTTTACACCAACTAATATTTGAATGCTATTAGCTGGACTCTGCTAACTTATATACAATCGACAGCCACCTTATTTGTTTGACAGATTAATATTTTCTAGGTCGAATAGAGGGAACAGAATAAACTCCATGAAATATAACAATATAACAATCTCTCAGCAACATTTTTTTATTCACTCCATTCCTCTCTGGAACCAACTACCCCCTCAAATACAAATGATCAGCAATGCAAAGCATTTCAAAACTGCCATTTTCAAGCACTTTACTTAGTTAATATTCTCTAAATTTGTTTCCCTATAGTTTTATTACACTTGTGATATTATTCTTTTAATACTTTTGTAATAATAATGTTTCTTTTTTCTGTTCTTTACTTAAATTTCCTTTTTTTTCTTAAATTTTAAGTTTCTCTTATTTTAAATAGATTTTTTTTTTGTTAAATTTTGTTAATTTAGTTTAAATAAATGGTTCATAATAAATGTTAGTAACAATTCCTAAGCAATACTGTAATATAAGATTTAATCTTGTTGTATTGTTTTGAACAAATAAATAAATAAATGAAATTTTCTTGTTAATAGAAAATGTTTCTGTTTTTTATATTATTATTAGTATTAAAAAATACTTTACATTTTCAACAAATTTACAATAAATGTATATTTTATAAATTATTATTAAATAATACAAAATAAGTACACTTTCGTCTAAAGACATTTTCATTTGTTTCATTTTTAATGTTGTTTGGCAATGTGTTAAACAGCTGTAGTCCCCTGTAGAATAGCGTTTTCTGAATTTAAGTAAGTAAACATTACATTTTTGGATTCCAAAGTAATATGCATTTCTTAGTTGATATGGTTGGCTGTCTCCTTGTTTTAATTTTCTAATAAACCTTAATGTGTTAAATTGGAGTCGTTGTGCTATTCTCATTCATTTTAGATTAGTTAACATTGTATTATATCTCACTCTATTTTACAGTTTCTGCATCCTGGCTAATTGATTTGTGCTGCTGCATGTGAATATAATAGTGGAACCATATTCAAATTGCGGTTATATTTTCGTGCTGTATATATTTATCGCTGTAGACTTGGATATTTTGCCTCTTATTTTTTAAAAAACTATTTTTTTTACCAACTTTTTTGCATAAGTAATCTATTTGTTCATTGAAATTTAATTTTTTATCGATTATAAAATATTATATATTCGACTTTTTCAATTACTGTGTCATTTATTTTAAATATTTCTTCTGAATGTAAGTTTATTTCCAATATTTTTGCATTATTTTCATTTAGTTTGAGTTTATTCATTTTAAGCCATTCATCTATTTTTTCATATCATAATTGATGTTTTCGCGACATTCTTCATCACTATTTGCTATAGTATATATCAGAGTGACATCACCGTATAAAACAACTTTAAATTTTTATAAAATATTTGGCATGTCATTTATATAAATTATGAACAACAACACTCCCAAAATGGAACCTTGTGGTACTCCGAAGTTATTTATTATTTCATCAGATTCTCTGTCATTTAATTTTGTCGCTTTCCAGGTACGATTTAAACCAATCTGGCTCGATTCTTCTTATTCTATACATATATAGTTTACTCTGTATTATTTCTCTATCAATCGTTTCAAAAGCCCTTTTGAAGTCAAGAAATATTGCCATAATCCTCTTATCTTTTCCTACTGCTCTCCATTCAGTTATGACATAGTTTACCGTGGTTTCACACGAAAGGTTTTTACGGAATCCTGACTGGTATTTAGACAATATATCGCGATTTTTTCTATATTTTTAAAGCTGATCTTTTACTAATTTTTCAATTATTTTCTCACAAGTTTTCAGAGATTTTATTGGTCTAAATTCCTCGCATTTTTTCGTTTCGAGCATTTTCTCAATTGCGGTTACGATTGATTTTTTCCAATTATCGGAAAAAATAAAGAAGTGTTTATTACTTTTACCATAATATTTCCTGTTACATTCCAGTTGTCAAGTATAATTTTATTTGATACACGATCATGGTCAGATTTGTTATTCATACACTTCACGATGCTTTCCAGTTCAATAATATTCATATTTCGGAATTTAAAAACACCATTCACTCTATATTCTATTCGGTTAATATATTGCACGCTGTCTATTGATTGCTTCATACTACTAATGCTATCGATAAAGAATTCATTGAACTTTGTATTGATTTCTTATTAGTTTATATTCTTCCCAAGCTTAATTTGTGTTTTCAAATTTGGCATGTAAATATTTTATTATTTTTTCTCTTTTCATTGTTCGCAGTTCTTCGTTAAACCAGTTATTCACTTTGTTATTTATGTGCACTTGCTTTTCAAACGTAAATCAAACAATTTAACGTTTTCAATAAGATCTTTATTATCTTCGTATATAATATTCTCAGTTAACACGTTATTAAATATATGTCTATCGTATTTAAATATCTTGATGATTTTTGGTGTATTTAGAAGATTTTCATTCGATCTCTCAGAGTCTATATTGTTACGCAAAAGTAGTCGGTTCGACCTAATATCGTTTCACAACAATAAAGATAAACAAAAGCTATAAATACAAAGACAATGCGTACACAATACACACTAACACATACATCGAACTTATTATAAGTAAACCAGCTGCAACAAGTATAAGAGAAAAAGAGACGGACAAGTAATAATTCTCGAGAAGGCGCGAACGCGAACCTTCTACTTCGAGAATCATCATCAGACTGAAGGCGCTCGCATATAAAAGGGCAAGAGAAAGCAGACAACCAGTCAGTGTGAATTCAGTCAGCCTTTTATGCAGTTGCGTATGAAGTAAAAGTCGCGGTGTGAAGACAAGTTGCATCCGTAGTAAAGTCTACCGAACAGTTGTTAGTGTTAACGCGAGCAGAAGTGTTGTGCTTACAAAAAGGTTGTAAGCAGAGAATAACAAACAAGTGCTGTTGCTTATAAAAAGGGTATAAGCAGAGAAGAGTATCGAATGAGCACATATTGTTATAGTTATTGTTGTGTACTTTGTATATGTTTGGACAGTGGCACATAAATGTAGTGTGATTAATAAAGAGTTTCATTAAAATTAACACATATTTGTTTTTACTTGGTTTGCAATCAACGAACTCATATATAAACGTTTCTAAAAAGTTAAAAACGTAACAATATTAATAACATCATGGTCAGAAATTTTATTATCTTTACTGTTTGTACATTTTATCTTATAATTATTAGTTACTAGCAGATTGTACCCGGCGTTGCGCGGGTTATAAAAATAACAATAAATAAAAATTCGGTTTCGAAACCGGCTTCTTAAAAAATTCAATTTCTCAAATTATCCGGAAACCGGTTTATCAAACAACTCAGTTTTTTGAATACTCTAAGTCCTAAATATAAATGCATGCAATTTGCTCGTTTTTCGCCCCTTTCCCCCTTTTTGGACCCCTTTCGGTCCAACTTTTTAAACAGAACTCCTCCAATAGCTATTAAGGAAACTTAACCAAGCTAAATCGTAAAAAAAATACGTTTAAAACCCATAAAATACAGCATTTATGCATAAAAGTATTAATTTTTCTTCCTTTGTCCCATTTTGTCTCCCGTTTTGGTTAAATTTTTAAATGATTTATAGCCTATAACCTGCACCGACAAAAGCTCGATCTATATCCCAAATTTCAAAAAAATCGGCCTAGGCGTTCAGGCGTGATTGGCTAACAAATAAACCAACAAACAAACAAAAAACAGACTTACAGAAAGATAATATAATATATATTAGGATTAGGATTAATATATATTAGGATTAGTATATTAGGATAACCTGCACTCAATTTGCCCGTTTTCGGCCCCTTTCCCCTTTTTGGACCCATTTTGGTTCACCTTAGAAACGGAATATCTCCAATAGCTCTTTGGGAAACTTAACCAAGCTAAATAGCAAAAAATTACCTATTACCATTTTTTTGTTACTTAGCGTTCATACGAACGTGATTTTAGAAATTACGGCAGTGTAAACGTATGACTCAGAAAACCGCCAAAAACACTTGAAGAGTAAAATACAATTAGAAACACGACTAATAAATGACTCAAATTATAATAATATATTACATAAAAACGAGTCCAAATTAATACAAACATGACTGATAAATGACAATAAAAGGACTCCTAAACATAATGATAAATTACTCATAAAAGACTCGTATACGATTAAACAAAGACTGAAAGACGACTCGAAAAAGAATCACAAACGAAGGTAAATAAATAAGTCTAATAAATGACCAGAAAGCGATTCAAAAATTATCATAAAATTAGTAGAAAATTACTCTAAACTAATATAGAAAACGAGTTTTTATGAAGAGTAAATTTTTAATTCCGACAAAAGTATCTTTTATGATCAGAAAATGAACCCATATTCTAGCTTTTTCAATCGCGCAGCTGGGAAAGAATCTATCTACAACTTCTCTTATTTAAAGCAAAAATATATCGCTCCTTTATTGCAACATAGTCATATCTCAAAAAACTTGAACTTGGCAAAATTCGATTTAAGTTTTCAAAACATAAGTCCTATGATCCAATTGCCGCAAACATATTTTGCTATAACTTCGGTTCAGCTTGGGATACAAAACTGATTTTTTTCCAATATGAACAGAAGGTCTAAAAGAGCAGTTTTGCTTAAGTAACTACAAATTTTTAATTTTTTGAGATATGACTATATTGCAATAAAGGAGCGATATGCATATTTCCAAATAAATAATTGAAAATTAAATTTACGAGACGTTATTTTGTTTCAGAAAATAACAATTCAATATATCTTAAGCCACATAGCATAAAATACACTACAAATAAACGTTTTTTTTTCTTAAGTATATACTTGCAGTTTTATTTTAAACCAAATTTTGAACTTTTGTTCCAATATCTGCCTAAAAGTGAATATCCTATTTTAAATATCAATTAATTTTGTCAGAATGGGATTGTGAAACGAGCAAATAGAACCATCGTGGAAATGGCACGTATTTTGATTTTTCATGAAGAAGGTTTTCAAAAATACCACTCCCTTCAAGATATGTTGTAAAAGAAAATTTAATGTATTACATTGTCGAGTGTTTGGTTCACCTGTCGTGGCACTGGATAAAACCAAAAGCAAGAAATTTTCAGCAAAAGGAAAGGAATACGTATTCGTTGGTTATCTTAATACCGCAAAAACTTACAGGCTGTTTGACGTTGAAAAAAGGAAAATTGTAGATAAAAGTGACGTAAGATTTAGTAAGAAAACTTTTATTCCAAAAACAACAAATGAAGTTTTAGAACTGACGGTTGCTCAAAATGCCAACAGAGAATAAACAAGATGACGACAATGCAGGACTTATTTTAGCTGATGGTGCAACCGATGAAGAATATCAACCCTGTTCCGAAAGTGGTTTGTATGGGTTTTGAGTCCAATTATGAAGCTGAAAGTCAACCACCCACAACTAGCACGAATAAATACAGATCGCGTGTTCGACCTAAAACTCGTTCAGGTAACGTTGGGGAACTGAAAAATATATACAACAGAATCAATTTTGCTGGTGAGATTCCAACTTCACAAACTTCCCAAGACGCAGTTTCATTTAATGCAATGGACAAGGAGTACAGTTCACTCCAAGAAAATAACACTTGATGCTTAGTTGATCTTCCCCCTGGTAAGAAAACTATTGGTAGTAAGTGGGTATATAATTTGAAAAAGGATGAATAAGGTAAAGTAACACGTTTTAAAGTCCGTCTAGTTGCAAATGGGTGTAACCAACAATTTGGTGTTGATTATAATAAAACGTTTTCTCCAGTTTTAAGACATTCCAGCAATAAAATGATTTTTGCGTTGCCGGCTGAGAAATATATCTACGGCTTATTTAAACAGCAATTTAGATGAAACAACCTGATGGTTTTGTTGGTGCCAGTTATCCAGATCAAGTGTTGAGGTTAAAGAAGGCTATTTATGGACTTAAGCAGTCGGGTCGTTCATGGAACACAACACTTGATGCGGCAATACAAAATATGGGGTTTAGAGCTTGTGAAAGAGAACCATGCATTTATAGTAGACAGTATAATGGAAAAATTAGTTTTATTGCGGTCTATGTGGATGACATTTTAATTGCATGTTCGGATGAAACAGTTTTAGTTGCAATCAAGGAAAATATTTCGAAGAAATACAAATTGGTGGGCAATGGTAACGTAAAATATTTCTTAGGAATGGAAATCGAACGTGAAAAATTATCATTGGTCATTCTCCGTATATAGATAGTTTTACATAGAGCATTGCATGCAAAATTCTAGACCGGCTCCTACACTCCTTGAACCACCATTCCAGATTTATTGTAACTGTTGAAAAAAACATTGTTTAATTGATATCACTAAATAATCATATTATTGAAACAATTGTCAAATGTTATGTTAACATATTATTGAAGCAATTGTCAAATGTTATGGTGATGTGTCACAATCATATTGGCAAACTGTAATCCGTTTTCTTATATATATATATATATATATATATATATATATATATATATTTACCCGTTATTTCTATTTAATACCTTTTCTATAAATTACATATGTTAATGTACAATATCTATTATTTTGGTAAATACTTTTCTCTAATACACATTAAATTACTCCATAACGTGTTTTACTTCTAACAGGTTATGGACCCAGAAGGAGTAAAAAAAATTTAAGTGTGTTTTATAAAAATTTAATAAAGTTCTTTGAGTAAAAGTCTATCTGAGTGGCACAAAAATGACTGATGAAACCATCCATTTTTGCCATCGCCTGAGCAACCGAAATTACCGGCTTTGGAAATTTAACGTCGATGCGGTTTTAAAAGGCCAAGGTTTGCTACATATAGCGCAAGGAAAGGTGAATTTTGATGAAACAGCTTCTCAAGATTCAAAAGATTTCTGGATGAAGCGTGACGGTAAAGCCATGAGAATTTTAATTTCATCTATCGAAAAAGACCAGGCAAATCATATATTGTCTTGTACAACGTCCCATGACGTTTACTCAAAATTGCAAAATATTCATGGTAAGCATAGTGAGTTAAAGTTTTGTGCCTCTATGAAGAATACTTCTCACTAAAAATGCAGGAGGATGAATCGGTTGTGGCATATGTATCAAAAGTGTCTTCACTGGCAGCAGAAATCGAAGCACAAGGAGAAAAATTGTCAGATAACATTAAAATGGTACGAATAATAAGCAGCTTAACGCCAAGGTTTCAAAACTTCAAGAAGATCAGGTTAAAAGGAATAACGAAACTGAAGTCATAGAAGCTGCGTTTAATGCCAAGACCAACAAGTATAAAAAGTCAATTGCTGAAAGAAAGAAAACGTCAAAATGTAATTTTTGCCATAAAGTAGGCCACTGAGAACGAGAATGTCGAGCCAAGAAGGAACAATTTAAATCTAAAACAGAAAATTACAAGCAAAGAGAGAAAAACGCAAATGAAGTTGCTTTCATTGCAACAACAAATGATGTAATTTCAGACTAATCTAAAGGCTTTATAACGACAATTAAAGCTAATTCCTGTTTTTTAAGAGATAAAATAAAAAATGCTTTAGCATGTGGTATAAGAGATTCAAAAAATCAATTTCGAAAGCTTTTCAATATACAAATCAATGAAACAGCTAATTTGGCAAAGTTAAATTCCCTCCAACAGTGGCATTGTCGGCTTGGACACACCAATTTAGCAACAATTGTTGTGAAGTGAATGAAAATATTAATACCCTGTATTTTTCATATACTTTATTTAATTTGATATTTTTATATTATTCCTCTGTTTAGCAACTCTATACTTTTAAATAAAATTTTTTTTTTTTTGAAAAAAAATTTGTGAAATTAAAAAATATTTTGTTTTGTGTTTCGATTTACGATGGCAAGTCTTCCGAAGGCGTTTCAGCCATACTGATTCTTGGATAGCAGCAGTCAGTGACATGAACTCTGCTTCCGTCGAAGATAATGCCACTGTCTTTTGCTTTCTTGTAGACCAGGCAATTGCGCCTGATTGGTATACAAAGACATAACCGGTGGTGGATTGGCGGTCGTCAACATCCCCGGCCCAGTCTGCATCACAATAACCTTTCATACCGTCTTCTATTTGCTTCGTTAAAGTGATTCCCTTGTCGATTGTACCTTTCAAATATCTCATCACACGTTTAACTGCCTCCCAGCGTGGTTTACCAGGATTTGTTCCAAATCTACTAAGTACGTTTACCGCATAGCAAATATCGGGACGAGTAATTTGGGCAGCAAACAATAGGCAAACAATAGGCAACCAATAGCCTGCTTATATAGGATATTCGACATTCGTCGTTTAGACTCTTCATCTTCAGGAGACTGACAATTTCTGACTGTAATCCATTGGGGTTGAGATCGGGTTACATTCACTCATTCCAAAACGTACCAGAACATCAGCAATATAACGTGATTGGTCAATCTTAATAAAATTTTTCCTCCTGGTGATTTTTGTACCAAGCACCGATGATACTTCCCCCATGTCCTTCAGAGATCCAAAGATTTTTAATATGAAACAATCAGCAGCCGATCCCCATGTATTTTTTGGAAATATTTATGACAACAAAATAATATTATTATTGTACGTAGATGACGGTTTGATTGTATCACCCAGCAAAACCGTAATTGAAATGTTTATTAGTAAACTCTCCGAAAATTTTAAAATTACTTATGGTGAACATAATTATTATGTTGGATTAGAAATCCATCGCGATAGATTACAAAAGCATTAAAATTAATCAACAAATTTACAGTTAAGGAAAAAACTCTACATACACCCTTTAATTTTCACCTTTTAAGAAATTATTTAAATATATTAAAAATTAATTTATGGTATTATATTAAGTGTTAACAAAAACGTTTATTTCAATAAAGAAAAAATCCAAGTTTTAAAAAAACAACAAATTCTTACGGAAAAAGTCTACATACATTTACAAAAATTAAAATATGAATTAAAATTTTTGTACTTCAAGTGAAAAAAAATGTTGTTTAGTACTTAGTCGGTCCACCTTGAGCATCAATTACGGTCTGAAGACGCTGGGGCATTGACATTACCAAATTTTCAGTAATATTAGGTGTAATTTCAGTCCAAAATCGATTCAGCGCGGTTTTAAGAGTTTCTCGACTGCTGATGTCGTACTTTCGTAATAATCTCTCCAAAACATCCCGAACGTGCTCGATTGGATTAAGGTCTGGTGACTGGGGTGGTGTATTTAGTTGTCTTAGGCTCGTTGTCTTGTTGGAAAATCCACCGATTTCCCAGACCCAAGCTTTCAACTGATGCCTTCAGGTTTTGTTCCAATATATTTTTATATTGATGTCGGTCCATATTATCCTCGACAAAAATCAAACGTCCGATCCCAGATGACGCCATTGTTTCCACAAACCATAACACTGCCGCCACCGTGTTTCACAGTAGGTATAAGATTCTTCGGATCGAGAGCAGTGTTTGGTTATCTCCAAACCTTTGGTCGTCCATCGTTTCCGAAAATATTGTATTTACTCTCATTAGTAAATATAATAGTTTTCCAGAAATCAGTATCTTCTTCCAGATGAGCTTTTGCAAATTCGAGACGAAGTTGACGATTCTTTGCCGAAATTAATGGTTTTTCTACTTCTGAAACTATTCTCAGGTAAAACATTTCTTATTGTTCTCGGTGTAACTGAAATATGGGAACATTTTTCAAGGTGTTCCGCCAATTTTAAAAGCACTTATTCTGAGATTTTGCTTCAATTCTTTCAAAATACTTTCCCGCCTTGTTGTTTCCTTGGTTTTCCAGATCGTGGTTTATTTTCGGTACTTTTTGTGTTCTCGTAGTTCTTTATTATTGTTTGTACCGTAGAATGACATAATTTAAGTGTTTTGGCAATTTATCCATCGAAATAACTTTCCTTTCCAAGATTGACCACCATATATCGAACTGAAGGATATATTTCGTTCCTTTTCCCCATTTTTAATAAAATATTTGCTCTAACAATCACTTTTTGCACTTAATTGATAGTATTGCTTATAAAAAAGTAAATGTGGAAAATAACGGATCTTTTCCTTTTTTTCCCCTTAACTTTTTGTTTAATTTTAGAGGTTGCCATACTGTATGTAGATTTTTTCCAGCGGCTTAATATGATAATCGCTAATAATTTTTATAAAGTATATATTTTCATTTCTCTTTCTCATCGATTTATATTATCAGTCTATACTTTAATAACTAGTATACAAATATTTTCTAATAACACAATTAATTTTTGAAAACCAAAAAATATTGGGCTGTATGTAGAGTTTTTTCCCTAACTGTATATCAACAAACATACATAATTGACCATTACAACCCTTCAGTCAGGATTACGACCTAGTTTCTCACACCACTTATGTTGTGTGCGTTAATTTTATACATGAGTGGCGGGACCTACAGTTTAAAGTCGACTCCGAACGACAAATTTTTGAGAAGCTTTTCATGGCAATTTTTACTCTCAGAGTCTTCGCCAGAAATCTGCTGAGAGGAAGTCGCCGAAGAAATATTTTTCGTTTTGATGTCTGACCTGGGATAGGAACCCGGGCCTTTTGTCTAATAAGCCAACACACTACCCACTAGACCATGGCGACTTCAACAAAATTATTGCAAAATTTAATATGGAAAATGCAAAACCAATTTCAACACCTGCCGATGTCAACACAGCTCAGCGTTTTAATAATAACTCAAAATCTTTAGGGATGTCAAAAGTAAACAATGAATGAAAAAACATTGTTTAATTGACATCACTAAATAATCATATTATTGAAACAATTGTCAAATGTTACGTTAACATATTAAGAAGTCGCCGTGGTCTAGTGGGTAGTGTGTTGGCTTATTAGACGAAAGGCCCGGGTTCGAATTCCAGGTCAGACTTCAAAAACGAAAAATATTTCTTCGGCGACTTCCTCTCAGCAGATTTCTGGCAAAGACTCTGAGAGTAAAAATTTCCATGAAAAAGCTTCTCAAAAATCTGTCGTTCGGAGTCGACTTTAAACTGTAGGTCCCGCCACTCATGTATAAAATTGACACACACAACTTAAGTGGTGTGAGAAGCTAGGTCGTAATCCTGACTGAAGGGTTGTAATGGCCAATTATGTATGTATGTACGTTAACATATTATTGAAGCAATTGTCAAATGTTATGGTGACGTGTCACAATCATATTGGCAAACTGTAAACCGTTTTCTTATATATATATATATTTACCCGTTATTTCTATTTAATACCTTTTCTATAAATTACATATGTTAATTTACAATATCTATTATTTTGCTAAATACTTTCCTCTAATACACATTAACTTACTCCATAACGTGTTTTACACCTAACAGTAACAACGAAAAATATGAGCTAATTGATGTAAATTAGTATCAGTCAATAATTGGTACTCTTATGTATTTGGCGATAAGCACGAGACCTTACATTCTACATTCTGTTTCCAAATTGGCGCAAAGGAACCAAAATCCTCATGTGGAGCATGAAAAAGCAGTTAAACCTATATTACGTTATTTGCGATCAACAAAGCTTCTTACACTACAGTATACAAAAACAAACGAACCGCTTAAAGGATTCGTTGATGCAGATTAGGCCAGTTGTCAAGAAGATAGAAAATCTAACACAGGCTTTTCATTCTTTTTGGCAGGATGTTCTTTCAGCTGAGAAAGTAAAAAACAGCCAAGCATAGCACTTAGTACCATTGAAGCTGAATTTGTGGCTTTATCAACAGCGGCCGTATATTTGAAATGACTAAAAGGAGATGAAGTGTTTTCCTGACAAAAAGCCAATTGTTGTTTATGGTGATAACATTGGTGCACAACATTTAGCAAAAAAATCCTGTATTCCACGGAAGGTGCAAACACATAGCTGTCTATCTTAGGATTAAAATAATTTTTCTGAATGTTAATGAAAGTAATATTTGTTTTAGATATGCAGATTTGAGAGGGAAATGTTGGAAATTTCCCCTAAATGCAACTCTGCATATTTCTTACTCTTTTACTTTTTATTTATCTAAGTTTTCAGAGACCAACTTCGATTTCACTCAAGGTTACAAAAATGTCGGCTTGTAAATAATAATATCTAGAAAATATTGCTCTTTACTAATTATTGCACAAACTATACAATTAGAAAATTGCTCCTGTACTTATAAATCAACAAAAATTTTATAATGAATTAATATGGTAATTATAATAAAAACAAAATTCACCTGTGAAGCCATATATATAGCGGCAGCAGCAACTGAAATTGGAGATCTTCCTGGTACAATATCCATTTCGACAGCTTTTTTCGCAATGTGTGTAGCTGCACGTTGGACCATGTTTGGCAAATCTTAAATAATAAAAATGTCAGTTTACTCAACAAAAGCTGTGCTCCAGTTTTGAAATATTTACCAAGGTTAGCACAGAACCGTGACATAAAATCGGCCGTAGTAATTAGATCAACGCTTGTTTCTAAAGCTTTAAGTGTTAATTTGAAACATCGTCCAATTTCTTTCTTACTTATTTTACTGACAGCGCATATTTCTTTAAATGTTCGAGGTACGCCTTCCTGGCGGCATGCAATATATAAGCACGCCGACGCTTTTGCATCATTTGATCGTCCCTTAAGATTTTTGCCATCGTGTACCTACAAGAAGTAAAGAATTTTGATTTTATCTATCGAATACAATTAAAATAAAAGTAATATAATTAAAATGCAAACTGCAGGTCCCGATATTTATGGATATAGTTAAAACACACACATCATAACTGGTGTGTGAAGCTAGGTCGTAGGCTTGGCTGAAAGTTTGTAATGATCAATTATGTATGTTTTTTTTTAACAAAGTATGTGTACTTTAAGATTGCAAGTTAAACCGCGCTCTTCCTAATATTCGAATATGTTTAATATAATATTTGAATTAGTTATAATAAATGTTTTCTTCAACAACGTAAATCTCATTTAGTATAAACTAGAGGTGTGTACAAGACGCTTAAAATTGTATAGTATTTTTCTCGTGACCGAATATTGATTGTAGCAGCAAATATAAATAAAATCATAGTGTCACAACGTGCATTTCTTTTTTCAGTAAATGGGAAAGGAAAAATATTTTTGTTTTTAAAAAACAAAACAAATAAACGAATGTTAACAAAGCAGTTTAAACAGAGATTGTTGTTGAGAGAGTTTATGGCGAAAGCAAAGAATATATAGAACAGGGATTACCATTGCAATGCACAATTGTGCAGAGAGAGTTCACACACATTGCTTATGCTCTTTTCTTTAGTCGTCGATCAGACTGCGACGAACACACATGTCAGCGGATGCTATGTTATTTTTTTTTTATGGTTACACTCAAAAAATATTTTATGTTAAAAAATCCTTTTTTTAAATTCAAAGTCTTATATGTTCTTAAAACATTTTTTGACTGTTTTGATAGTCAAGTAAATAATTCAGATGATATGGAAAGAGAATAACTTTTTTATAGACATAAAACAATATTTTGGAAAAATTAAAAGGTTGGCAGCAGAGGAAATTTATGAACCAAAATTAGATCCCAGTAAATATCTAATATACATTACCTAATTATTAAGTCATACATACATACATTTATGTATGTTGATGAAATAAATTCTAAGCAGGGTATTTTACTAACATTTTTCTGCGACTTTAAACTCTCAAAGTATTTTCTCTCTCTCACTCACACTCTCTCACACAACCAAAAAATTTTGGTAACCCCTGGTATAGAAACACTTATGTACGCACATTTTTCAACGAAAACACTATTGAAATTCATTTGACAATACTGAAAATTTAGCTTAGTGAAACATGCTCTTACAACACAAACGAGTACTGTTGTTTTTTTATTTTAAAAAACTTTATTTCTGGAAAAAAAAGCTTTTTTTTACAAAAAAAAAAACTTGTTTTCTATAAAAGTCCCAACATTTTTAAAGGAAACTACGGGGCCCGATGCCCTATGTTTGCGTTTCCTTACTTCTTTTGCCCGGGGCTAATAAAATACACAATATTTTATTAAAAAATGTAAATATTTCGTGTTATTATAGAATTAAAGAAAAAATTTAATTTAATTTTGTCGAAAAAACTTGTTTAGTTAGAAAACAAATTTAATGAAAACTTTTTCGCATCTCAAAAAACTTGAAAAAAAGGTAAAACTTGACAAATGGCAACGCTGGCTGTTCTATACTTTTAATAAAAGAGATATACACATTTTAGTGTACTCGTAAAATCAAGAGCAACAGACAAAAGAACAATTCAGTATTGCATTTGGTGAAGCGTAAGCTAGTAGAATGTCTTGTGCACAGATTTAGCATAACGAATAGCGTAAATCATAAAACTAACATTTGGGCAATTCACACGACTTTATATAGTGTATTCGTATTCCATATGTATTTTTTGGACATTCAAATAATTATAGCATGATAACAATACAACTTTTGAAAAACATATGGTGAATGGAAGATCTTTTTGCGCTGTAAAACAAATTTTTACAGTTTGAGAACTATAAAGTATTTAGAGATTATTCTCTTCAAAGTACGGCAATTTTAATTGACAGGAATAGAGAATCCTCTCCCGTTGCGATAAATAACTTGAAATTTCGACACTGTTTTATAGAGATACAATTAGCATTTCATGGTCGGGTAAGTAGATTTCTATTAGGAAGTTTTTATATTCCGACAAATTTTTCGCAATCTGATTTGTGTTCTGGTCTCGACGCTATCAATAATGTGTCACAGTCATACGATGGCTTGTTTATTGGGGGGATTTTAATTCCAGAAATAAGAACTTGGGCGATTCGCTTAATAATATGGATGGTCAAAATTTATTTGATTGGTTAAACTATTGGACTGGTTAAACTATTCAGAATTTGCGATATAAATCCATTTTTCCCAGTAGGTCCATCATTCTTAGATCACTTCCTCATTAGTATGAGTCTAGTTGATGCGACACTTCCAAATTTTGAGGTAAATTCTCTTCCCAGCTTTTCCGATCACTATTCCCTCAAATTGAATTTCAGATTCCGGGACTGTGATCTAATTTTGTTATCTCTAACGTTTTTCAAATCTTTCAGGAACACAAACTGGGTAGAATTCTATGATGACGCTCACTATATAATGCTTAATCTATTGCCACCCGATTTCAGAAATATGTCTAATGGGGAATTGGATGAATATGTCTTCCGGTTTAATGATGCTATAAATGATAGAATAGACATACACAGAGATTCGAATTGAAAAATAGGAAATTTCTAGTCCAGGAAAGCATCAACAAGCTTTTTAAAATCAAATATCGCTGGCAAAAAGAGCTGAAGAAGATTTTCCATCGGAACGGTAATAGAAGTACGGATGAGTATCGTCTCTTAAGTGGTCAGATAAAACTCCTTAAGACAATTATTAAGGAAGAGGTCGAAATTAATCAGGCAAACGAGTTCAACTATAGGATAACAAAGATAAAACCGGGTCCGAGGGCCTTCAAGGAATTATTCAACATTGTTGGTAATAAGAACTCTAAGGGATTCTCGAAGTTGATTGTTGATGATGTATTATTTGACAGGGACACGGATAGGGTACGTCAGTTCGAAACGCACTTCTCGAAAATTTACAGATTCGTTAATCCTGACAGAATGGATATCACCGAAATACCCCCAACGGTTGAATTCTATCTTCCTGATTGCCCTGAAACGATTCGTTCATTTACACATTCGAATAACTCACTGAATCTAATGATTGTTACCCATTCCACCGATATTTCTGAAGTTAGTAAATTTATTAGATATTTAAATGCTAAGAAATCTTCAGGGGCGGATAACCTGTTCAACTTTATAATAAAAATACTGCCCCCTTCAGCCATTAAAATGTTAGTTATTATTTTTAATAATTGTGCCAATAACGGATATTTTCCTAAACTCTGGAAATTATCTAAAATTTATCCCCTTATGAAGATACCTAACGATTTTCGAATTTATAATGCACGCCTTATCTCTATGCTATCTAACATTGGTAACTTGTTTGAAAGAATCGTCAAATTCAGAATAGAATACCGGATTGATGCTCATTTGATGTTCATTTACACAATAAGGTGATTTGCAACTTAAGGGACCGGAAATGTACCATTGCTATTTCATTGGATATTGAAAAGACTTTCGATAAAGCCTATCAGTTTGACATGTGACCCCTTTTTTATAAAAATTTTTGTGTGCTATTCTAACGATAGAAAATCTTTTGTTCAAATTAATGATAGCAAGTTTGATTTTGGCGATATCTTTAATGGTGTTCCACAGGGAGCTATTTTAGCGCCATTACTATATAGTATCCTCGTGTACGATTTTCCCCCCTTTTACAATGACTCTAGGAGCATCCTATACGCCGACGACTCCCTAATTTACGACGACAGCACAGTGACCCACATATTGCACTTGCAAAGTTCGGCGATCGATGAATACTACAGGAATTGGGGAATTGGGATGAGCTCTTTAAAGGCGGAAGCAATTTGCTTTCGTAACGCTTCGGGGAAAGTTCCCCGGGATGTGGTCAGGCGAAGTAATTGAAGTACCTCGGTGTAACATTTAATAAACTTTTTAAATTTAACCTACATGGTAGATTGGCTAACAGCAAAGGACTGCGCTTCAAGGGAATTTTTTCAAAACTTCTAATGAACAGACAGTTAAGTCAAAGGCCTAATTGTTACTGTACAAAGTATGTATACGCTCAACGGTAATTTATGGTTTTCCAGTTTGGTTCTCAATATCTCCAAACGTGATGAAAGAGTTGGAGGTTTTAGAAAGAAGCTGCTTAAGACACTGTGTTAACACGAATTATGAAAATTATGTCAAAAGATTTTCAAATACAAACATTTATTTATACATTTTAATCAGAAATGTTTATGAAACACAGGTTGTATTTGACTGGTCAAACAGTATATATAACTCATCTATTAGTATTATCGGAGAGGATATTTCTACGCTATCAAACTCAAGTCAATACCGTCTACCGGAGTTTTACTCTAGATCTACCATTGACTCAAATAGAGGCTAATCTTTTTTATCCTAGGTTAGAATGTTTGTATATATGTTGTTTTGTTTTAAGATTTGTTTTAATATTTTTTATTTCAATGCTGACGTATTAGCAGTCTACGTAAACTTTTCTTATATTTATTGAGCAATATAATTTTAATGTTTATTGTTTGAAGTAAAATCCTAATGATCTTTTAGTATTAATGTGACCATGTTGCGTTATCGTCTTGTATAATGTCTTCAATTTTTTCCTCAATGTGAAATGCTCTTATTTAAATGTATCCCTGACAGAGATATGGTTTATATACCAAGAAACGTATATTACGTACATTGTATTATTGATACTACAATAGCGTAACAGACATGTAGTGTATGTACTACAATTTTTATACAGCTAATCACGTCTGAAAAAAAAACTTTAAGTACTACCCTACCTACCACTGATTTATACGCCACTCATTTTTGTTTAGTATACCAATATTTAAAGTTCATATTTTGGAAAATAATAATGAAACGCCTTAAAAGTTACATTTTCTGAAAAGTAATTTTATAATATTTTATGTCAAGCGTTTCAGACTTGAAATACTAGCTTTTTATTATCTCTGTTAATTTTTGCTGTCTATCACTCACGAGCAAATATTTCTGATGGACTTTTATTCATTCAATTATCAGTTATCAGCAGCGTTACCGTTGAGCGACTAAAGTCGCAATTTGACACTTTTCAGCGACCCTAACACTGTGAACCCTCACTAAAATGAACTAAATCTGACACTTTTCAAGATTTTTGACCCTTTTTTAGAAAAAGTATTTTTTCTTCTTGCTTTTCTATCTTTTTTATTTACATATTTTTTTTTTATTGTTACAATAACAAAATCAAAGCACTTCAAAGTAAATTAATAAGCCTGCAAATTATTGACAGCTCAAACCATATTACAAAAACAACAGGGAAATTTTGACAGCACAAACCTAATAACAAAAACAAATTGCTTGTGGTTTTTGTAGACATTTGTTGTACAACAACTAGTGTCACTACTTTATTAATTTACTGAGAGCACTTGCTTGTCTTTTGTAAACAGCACAAAAATTACAAAATATTGAGAAAACAAAAAATTGATTGTTGCAGAAAACACGATTGGTTGTTGCCGAAAACCCAGAATAAAGTGTATGAAAACGGACAAATTACTAGAATGATCCAAGATTAAAAATTTGTTATTAAATTTGAATTATATAGTAGATATAGACTAGAGTATACTTTGGCATCTGTTTTAACAATTTTTTGGTCTGTGTAAATTAATAAAAAAATCTCAAAAGCCAAAAAGTTTGTTAAATGTTTTAAAGCGTCTTTCAAAGAATTTTCATGCAATACCAATTTTTCGTATATTTTCTTTGTAAGAAGTATAAAAACATCATGAAATATTCAAAAAGGATCTTTCGATTACTCTAAAATATAAATTAGTTGTGAAATTATAATTGTATAACTAATAGTAAGAAATTTAAATGATAGGTTTTTGTTAAAACACAAAAGAGATCAGCCGTGATCTAGTCACGAAAGTCTTGTGGGAGATGACAATAATATAAGTTTTTCGAAATGCGAAGAGGAAATTATTTTATTATCGGATGAATGAGTTGCTGTGAAGGAGAAAAAAAGTATTAGTTAGAAAATATCTTAAAGAGTGGGAAGGAAGATATAAGTGGCTTAGTCAGGATACGGATACCAGATCGATGGAAAAGCTATCAAAATTTAATGCAACAATTTATCCTGATTCTGCAATTCCAAAATCAGTAAGTCTTTTTATTTTTGTAAAGGTTTAAAATAATTAATGTCTTCATTACAGGTAACTTGCGGGCGCACCAAGTTCAAAGAAATTGCAAAGTTTCTTGGCAATGAAGGGTTACTTCAAATAGTAGAAAAGATTAAAAAAGATTTTTCAGCCTTATAATTGACGAAACAACCGACATAGCAACCGAAAAATGTTTGGTTATTGTTGTACGTCAATTTAACAAAACCAAAGTGAGCACTGTGAACAATATTTTTCGACTATTACAACTAATCAATGGATCTGGCGAATGTATAGCAAATACAGTTTTGACAGCTCTGGAAGAGTACAAAATACCATTAAAAAATTTCATTGGGTTTGGAACAGACAACGCATCAACGATGGTAGTGATAAGGAATGGTGTAGGAACATTGTGAAAAATAATATAAACCTTTTCACATTAGCTACGTTTGCCATTCTCTAAACTTAATAAATAGCTCGTCATTGACATGCATTGCTGATGAAGTAGAGCAATTACTTCGGAATATTTTTAAATATTTCAGAAGTTCAAAACGGCAAATGGAGTTTAAAGAACTCAAAAGTATATTTAACATACATGAACATAAAATTTTAAGATTAAGTGATACCAGATGGCTCTCGTTTGTGAGTTTGTGGCTGTAAGGACATTGGAGCAGTGGGGAGTTTTGCAACATTTCTTTCTACAAGTACAATTTGAAGAAAAATGTGCTTCCAAATTGAAATTTTTTTTTTCGAAATTAAGGATTTTTTTTCATTTCCAATTTCATCTTTATTTACATTTAATTTTTTTCATATTAAAATTTTTTCCGAGATTTACCTATAAATATTACAACGAATGATAAAGTAATTATAAAAATTTAGAGCTCTTTTTATTTTATTTTTATAAGAGTGTTTAAAGGAAAAATAGGAAACCTTTATTTTATTATTTTATTTATTTATTGAAAATTTTTAGTTTTCATTCTTAATAAAATAAATAAATTTAATAAAAATTTTCAAAGCGAATCTTCTCAAATTATATTTCACACATCCAGATATATTACCAAAGATATTTTCTTAAAATTTTTTTTCAAATTTTTAAAAAAAAGTATTTATTAATAATACAAAAATTGAAGACATAGATTTTATGAATATTTCGCACTTAAAGAATTAATAAATATATATATAGGCCATGAGGCTGAAGCTGATTTATGTTCCGAAAATACATCAAATAACTGTATTATTGAAATTAAAACAAATATTTTACATTTCTACCAAAAACTATCTAAAGAGATAGTATCAAGAATTGATCTTAACAATAAAAAAACTTTCAGTTTTACAATATTTATATCCTTACTTTCAAAATTCAAATGAAGAAATTAATTACTTTGATTTAGTTTCAGAATACAAAAATATAATCAGTAAACCTAATGCATTTATACAAGAATTAAAAATATTAGAAACCATAATTAATGATAAATCATATGAAAATATCTTTAAAATTGCAAATCCAGAAGAATCTTGGTAATTTAAAAAATAGGCTTAATAATTATTTGTTTAGTAATTTATATACGTTACCTAAGTATTTACTCTGCCACATAGTAGAGCGTCGGCAGAAAGCATTTTTTCTAAACTAACATTAATGAAAAATAAGTTATCGAATAGGTTAAATGTGGTTACACGCGACTCCATGCTTTCGACACAAAATATATTAAACATATTGGTTGCCTGACGATGAACTTATAAAAAACTACAGAAGTAATTTATCAAAAAAATAATTTAATCGAATGTAAATATACTAACATAACTGTGAAATATATATTAAAACTTATTTTATAAAATATATAAACCAAAGCAAGCATGGAAAATTAAGTAATATAGTCCTTTTTGACATTGAGAATTATTGCTGCATCCGAATTTCTAAATAATCCATAGGACTATGAATAAATTACTCAGACTAGTTTATAGACATGTGAATAGATTAGTCAACATAGATTAGATTTATAAGTTATGTAATACACCAGTTCAAAGACTAGTAGACTAGTTCATAGACTATTTAAAAAACTAGTTCAAAGGCTATTTAATAGACCATGTTAATTGTAGTCTATAGAGTAATAATATATTATACTAGTATGATATAATATATTGACCAGTCTATTGACTCCTGTGGTCTTTTAAATAGCATTTGAACTAGTTTTTTAAATAAACCATGAATTAAAACTATATTAGTCAACGGTTTATTCCATCGACTACTTAATAGACTACTACTAGTCTATGGACTAGTGTATTAAATAAATTAGTCTATCGAATAATCTATAAAATAGTTTGTGTAATTTGATTATTTTTGTTGTTTTGCTAAATATCAGAATTTTTATTTTCCAGGCCTGAACAATAAAGTTATAAAAAATGTGCCTTCCATTATGATATATTTTTTCATATATATATATATTTTGTATAATTTTGAATAGTTTTTTTTTTATTTTAAAATATATATTATATTTTTTGTTATTTTTTTTAATTTGTTACAAAATACGCAATTTTGTATAATTTTTTATTTCTTTTTAATGAACTGTTTTTTAGTTATAATAATAGTTTTGTTTTTTATTATATTAAAAATATAAAGAGTTATGTTTAATGGAATTTCTATAAATTTAAAAATGCATTTTTTATTTTTGAAATTTAAATGTCCTAACGTTAATAAACTTGAATGAAAATAAAGAGGAGGGATGGGATGCATGCAAACAAGGTAAAGTTTCTGACTGTGGCAACATGGCGACCACCAGGACGATCCTTGTCTTGCTGTATTCAAGTTGACACGCAGCCTCCTCGCGGCCCCTCCTGGATGGCATTCTAGCACCCGCTAGATGTTAACTAATGCGTGCAGCGAAGTCCAATCCCCTGGACGTTAAATTTGGGTTGTGCGTATGGCTTGAAACCCACCACGTAAAAACTTTACTCCAATGAAAACCAACATACTGAATTTCGAAAAGATCCCCTTTAAAGTTGACGACCACGGCAAACGTTCAAAGGACAACGATTTAAGAATAGCCACTTGGAACGTCCGCACCCTTCACAGGGTGGGCGCTTCCGCCCAGCTGGCGGATGCCCTCAAGAAATGTAGGACTGACATCACTGCCATACAGGAAATGCGATGGATAGGGCAAGGATGCAAAAGGCTAGCGTCTTGCGATGTGTATTACAGCTGCCATGTTGATAAGCACGAATTTGGATGCGGATTTGTGGTTAATAAGAGACTCCGCCACCTTGTCTCTGGGTTCACACCTGTGAACAAAAGAATAGCCACAATCCGCATCAGGGCAAAATTCTACAACATCAGCCTGATTTGTGCTCACGCCCCGACGGAAGATAAGGACGATGTGGTTAAGGATGCCTTCTACGCTAAACTCGAGGACGTATATGATAAGTGCCCGGCCCATGACGCAAAAATTGTCCTCGGGGATTTTAATGCAAAGGTCGGGCGGGAAGGTATCTTTGGCCCCACTGTCGGACAGTTCAGCCTCCACGCGAACACTACCTCCAATGGTATGAGGCTGATCGATTTCGCCGCGGCGCGTAACATGGTAGTATGTAGCACCAGGTTTCAACATCTCGACATCCACAAGGCCACTTGGATGTCCCCCGATCGATCAACTTCCAACCAGATCGATCATATTGTGATTGACGGAAGGCATGTATCCAGTGTACTAGATGTGCGCACATTTAGAGGTCCGAACATTGACTCGGACCACTACCTTGTCGCAGCCAAGTTTCGATTGCGCATTAGCGCCTCGAGGATGGCGCGCTCTAGTACATTGCGGAAGCTGGATGTCAGGAAGCTGCGATCACAAGGGACAGTTGAGGCGTTCTCCGCTCAACTCTCGGATAAGCTCCGTCGATCCCCATCTAATCTCAACGACATTGGAGGACTGTGGGCCAACATCTCCCACTCCTTGCGCACTACTGCGGAAACAGTCCTTGGTTTCGAGCGCCCACCCCAACGAAATCAATGGTACGATGAGGAGTGTCGCGAGGCAGCTGCAGCGAAAAACGCCGCATACAAGAAGACGTTGCAGTCTGCTGCTACGCGAGCCATTGTCGAGAACTACAGAGAGAAGAGAAGGGAAGAGAGACGCCTTTTCAGACGCAAGAAAAGGGAGCAGGAAAGGCGTGAGCGTGAGGAAGTCGAGATGCATAGACGTAGGAATGACGCTAGAAAATTTTATCAGAAGGTTAAGCGTCTAACCGAGGGTTATAGACCCGGAGCGTCTTCTTGCAAGGACGAGAACGGAAACCTGGTTACAGATCCGCAGGGGGTGCTGAGGTTGTGGAGGAAACACTTCTCTACTCTGCTACAAGGCGATGACGACACCAATACCGCCTCTAGAGATGATGTTCCGTACCCGATCAATGATGACGGCCTGGAGATTCCGCCGCCTAGCTATGAAGAGGTCAAAGTCGCGATTACGCGTCTTAAAAACAATAAAGCGGCAGGTCCTGATGGCCTCCCCGCTGAATTGTTTAGGACCGGATGTAATGAGTTGGTAGGGCGCATGCACCAGCTCATCTACAAAATATGGCTAGAAGAAAGTATGCCCAACGATTGGAACCTCAGTGTCCTCTGTCCTGTCCTGAAAAAGGGAGACCCCACAATTTGCGCCAATTACAGGGGTATTAGCCTTCTCCCTATCGCATATAAGGTTCTTACAGGCGTATTGTGTGAACGACTGAAGCCACTCGTCAAAACACTGATTGGACCTTATCAGTGCGGCTTCAGACCTGGCAAATCCACCATAGACCAGATCTTCACACTGCGCCAAATCTTGGAAAAGGTCCACGAAAAACAAGTCGACACACACCATCTTTTTGCCGACTATAAGGCAGCCTTCGATAGCCCCATAAGGGATCGTGTTTATGCCGCAATGTCTGAGCTCGGTATACCTGCGAAGCTGATAAGGCTATGCAGAATGACGTTGAGCAATTCCTGCAGCTCCGTCAAGGTAGGAATGGACCTCTCCGAACCTTTTGGTACCGTGCGAGGTTTCAGACAAGGCGACCCCTTATCATGCGACCTCTTCAACTTCGTCATGGAGAGTGTTCTGCGAAAGGCAGGAGTGCATCGCAATGGCACTATCTTTCAAAAAAGTGTCCAATTGCTTGCGTACGCTGACGACATCGACATCATAGGGCGTACCAAGCGAGATGTTACTGCTGCCTTTAGCGCTATTGAACGAGAGTCTAAGAAGATGGGTCTGGCAGTAAATGAGGGCAAAACAAAGTATATGTTGTCGACAAGCAGAGACGTGCGGCGTATTGATTCTCAGTTACGGCCGATAACTATACTTTTGATACAGTCAAGGAATTTATCTATCTTGGCTCCGCCGTTACCACCAAAAATGATGTCAGTCTGGAGATCAAGCGCAGGATTACTCTTGCCAACAGGTGCTACTATGGTCTCAATAGGCAATTGAGCAGCAGAGACCTCTCTCGTGCGACAAAATTAATACTCTACAAGACGCTCATCTTACCCGTGCTTCTTTATGGCGCAGAGGCATGGACCCTATTAAGAACTGATGCAGAAGCCTTGAGGGTATTCGAGAGGAAAGTCCTACGTAAGATCTTCGGTCCTGTGCGAGTTGGCGATGATTTCCGCATCCGATCTAACAGTGAGCTGTATGAGCTCCTCAACGACATAGACGTTGTGCAGCGTATTAATATCCAGCGGCTGCGCTGGCTCGGCCATGTCGTTCGAATGGAGGAGGATGCTCCGGCGAAACGGGTATTTGATGCGGGGATCTGCGGAAGTCGGCGAAGAGGACGACCTTGTATCCGTTGGAAGGACCAAGTCGAGGAAGCCCTGTCATCGATTGGTGTGACCAACTGCCGTAGGCGCGCAAGAAGCAGAGGCGCCTGGAAGGATGTATTGCGGCAGGCCGAAATCCGTTAATCGGGTTGTTATGGCCAATTAAGTAAGTAAGTAAGTAAGAAAATAAATTTTAAAGTTAGAAATAAAACATAAAAAATAATTTAAATTTTTGTTTAGGCTTACTAATTTTAAAAATTTTTTATTAAAAATGTTGCCCCTTTACTGCCAAAATACCCCTTATGTGCGACTTTTTTTCAAAAATCCCCTCTTTGTGCGACTTCTTTGAAATTTCCAACGGTAACGCTGGTTATCAGCTATGCAAAACTTACAGCCCCAGAACTATAAGGGCCAGTTTTTGAATGCAAGTTTAAACTCGAGATTAAGTTAACTTAATTTTCAATTTTTGAATGGTAGTTTAAACTTTGTAGGGTTGCCACAATAATATGCAACAATTTTAAAGTTTTTCGCAACGATTTGCTTTTGTATAGAAGAAAAACAAACAAACAAAAACAAATAAAAGCAAACCAAAGCCGAATACTATCGATGACGCCTTTTGCACGTTCAATTTAGTTTGCAAGCAAGTTTGAAAACTCTTGAGTTCGTAAAAGAAAGGGGAAAAACGTTGGGGGTACGTTCACAATTGGATGTACTTGCAAATTTTCTTTGTTCTTTATTCGTATATACATATAGTTGTATTTGATTTACATTTAACTTGGCATTCTCTTTTTTTTTTGTTTCGCAGTGTGAAGTTAACATGATAACTGCCGCTGCAACTTTCAGAATACTGGCCAAAAATGTCAATTTGATTTTTTTGAGGAAAAAAGTGGTTTAGAGATAACTCGTATTTGGCAGTCAATGTGTTAATATAAAGCTAACTTATTTAAAATAACAATATTTTTTGTTTATTTTGTGTTTGAAATCAAAACATTTGCAAAACAAAAATTTTAGTGCTAAACAAATTAATTAATCAAAGTTAAAAAATAAAAAGATTATAATTTAATTTTTTAATTTACAAAAAACAAAAAAAAATATAATTTAAATAAAGTAAAGAATAATTAAATAATAATACATTAATTTATAATATACTAGCAGATTGTACCCGGCGTTGCGCGGGTTATTTTTCCGCTCATTTCCCCTTTTTTAGAAATGGAATACCTCCAATAGCTATTTGAGAAACATAATCAAGCTAAATCATATAAAATTACCTATTACCATTTTTCTCCTTTTGTCTCATTTTTTCTCCCCTTTTGGTCAAAATTTTGAAAAGACTTATAGTCTATAACCTGCACCGACAAAAGCTCAATTTATATGCTATGCACTCAATTTATCCGTTTTTCGTCCCTTTCCCCCTTTTTGGACTCATTTTTGTCCAACTTTAGAAACGAAATAGCTCCAATTGCTTTTTGGGAAACTTAACCAAGCTAAGTCGTAAAAAATTATCTATTGCCGTTTTTTCTCTTTGTCCCATTTTATTTAACCTTTTGGTCAAAATTTTGAAAAGATTTAAAGTCTATAACCCGCACCGAAAAAAGCTCGATCTATATCCCAAATTTCAAGAAAATCGGTCCAGGGGTTCAAGCGCAATTGACTAACAAACAAAAAAACAGACTTACAGAAAGATTTATAATATATATTAGGATTATAATATAATAACAAATATAATATTCATGTTTTGTGTTTGAACCTAAATCACAACGTCAAATAAAATTACAACTGTCAAAAGCAGCAGAACGGCCCGATAAAAGAAAACAAAATTTCTCAAAATAATTTTTTACGTGCAAAAACAAAGTTTAAAGGAAAACGCCAAAGAGTTTCTCAAACTTATTTTCAAACTAATTTGAACGTGCAAAAAGCATCGATATTTAAGTAAAAAATAATTTTTGAAAAATAATAAATAAATTAATACTATCTATTGTGAATTTGTGTTTTATATAATTCATAATCGCTTAAAGATTTATCATATTCAGCTTTTTCTCATTCAAAAGCTTTTTTAAATAAAATTTGTCATCTACTTTTCATTGTTAATCTTAAGTTTAAACGCGCAATGTTGGTGGTTTAAACTTCAGATTAACTGAGTAACAGTAAGGTTAAACTTATGATTAAGTAAATTCAAAAACCGAAAACTTAATTTCGAGTTTAAACTTACATTCAAAAACTGGCACTAAGTGGTTAGAAAAATATCTAAAAATCCTCCTTACAGAAGATGTTACTCGTCGAAATACGGTAAAAACTTAATGTTTTAATAAAAATATTTTCTAGGTTAGAGGAAACTTCTTTTTGTGTCACTGCAATTAAAAGACAAAAATTCAAAAAATTAAAAACCGATATATTCTTCAGTCTTTCCGCTCTGAATCCAGCAGATTGAGGGATTATTACCAATTGAAATAGAAACCAATATAGCAGGGATATCCGGGGAGTATCACAATGAAATTTACGATCAGTAAAAATTGACTAATATTTCACGTCAAGGCTATTTAAATTGACGGACAGAACATTGTATATTTGCAAACCCAAGACTTTATTATGCGGCCTGAGATTACATACGAGTAACGTTCTCAAAAATATTAAAGGTATTCACGTCAACGTTTTTGCTTGTGCGAAATTGAGAAAGTGCAAAATTTTACTCTGGTTGACGTGAACAACTTCTTTTGCAACAATGTTTAAATTAGAATAAAAAAGTTGAAAAAATGGGTACCTATTTTAATTGTTTTGATGATTATTAAGAAAAGCTAACAAAAATTTAGGAAAAAGAAAATCTAAATAATTTATTAAAATTTATAACTCAGTTATAAATACAAATTAAAAGGCACATAATTTTTAAAAATGCCGAGAAAAAGTGTTAAATCGCTATTGATAAAATACTTAATTGATTCGACTTTACTTGAAATAGAAAATATATATGAAGATAATGTTAAGTCTTTTTCGTAAAAATACAAATGTAATTAAATAGTTTTATAAAATTTTCATATAAACTTTTCAGAAGATGAAGATGCAGTTTACTTGTCAAAAAAAAATTATAAAATAGCGGTTGAGTTCTTTCTAAAGCTAGGTGCTCTGTTCAAAATTTCGTGCGAAATGCTGTAAAATCATATATAAAATATTTCGCACGAAAATATTTGCGAAATAATTTCGCAAAAGCAGTACTCTATTCTTATTGTGAAAAACACTGTGAAATTTATCTGCCAACTTTGTTTACAAGTTACGAAATAAATAAGCTGCACTTCTTTCGCACGAAATTAATACAAACAGCTGATTACATTTTATTTGTTTATCTTAAATTTATAAATTATTATTTGTTGATCCGAAAAAATGGAAAAAATTTCAAATTAAAAAATTAAAAATTTAACGGCACAGATAAGTGCTTACTGATAGTAGCTGTAAAAAAACCAAAGCATATTTGGAATAAGTGCAATAGAAATAGTTTATATTATTAAAATTCATTATTGTATTTTCATTTTATTTTCAGCTTTCATAAACATATGGTTTTTGTTTACACATTGAAAACAATGATGCATACTTTCAATGATACATACTTTTTGCACGAAAAACCAATCATTTTTCGGAAATATGAACAGAGTACCTACCTTAATAGTTGTAATTTCTGGTAGTTTTTACATAAAAAGGAGTAATTTTTTAAAGATTGACAATGCTGTAATTGACATTTAATTGCTCTTTTGTGCAAAATTTCACACTGAAATTTGTATAGTAGGTTGGAGGTAGTGCAAAAAGCAGAAGTTTGTGCGAATTTATATTTTATATGGTTGTTGTAATATTGCAAAAACATTGCCGAGAATACCTTGATTGTAATAGCATCTTTTTACCCCCTCTTACATTACTCTCTCATTACCCTCTTCAATTACAGAGATGAATAACTGAAGTTCCTAAAAACCTCTAGAATCGCATTTTCTTGGAAGTCTAAGATTACGATGTCAAGCATATTATGCTTTCAGCGGATTAAATTTGGATACAATATAGAGAATAAATATGGAATCGTTTCGAATGGACAGCTAAGTTATTGGTCTAGTGAAAGGAAAAACATTCGAGATTAGATAGACTTTGCAGTAATCAAATGCATAAACAGATATTGGTCCGAGGTTAAATTAGTCAAATTTAATCGACCCGTTTATTTGAAAAAAAAAACTTAAAATTTGTGGGAAAAATGGAAAGCATTTGTATACATTTAATAGTGTGCTTCAATCGAAGTTTAATTAAAAATCCGAAGAACAGAACAAAAATATGCTAAGAAATATTATTTGGTACTTACATTCGCTTGTTGATAGATAACATAAAAAATAGTACAATGGAAAATGAACAAAAGTTGGAAAAAATAAAAACTGAGGTAGGTTTGTCAGAATGCATGCAAACAAAGTAAAGTTTGTGATTGTTGTCAACGTGACGACCACCAGGACGATCCTTGTCTTGCTGTATTTAAGTTGACACGCAGCCTCCTCGTGGCTCCACCTGGATGGCATTCTAGCACCCGCTAGATGTTGACTTATGCGTGCAGAGAAGTCCAATCTCCTGGACGTTAAATTTGGGTTATGCATAGGGCTTGGAACCCACCACGTAAAAATTTCATTCAATGAAAACCACAACAATGGACCTTAAAAAGTTGACGAACATGGCAAATGTTTAAAGAACAACCATCCAAAGGGTAGACGCTTTCGTCCAGCTGGCAGATGCCCTCATGAAATGTAAGACGGACATCACTTCCATACCGGAAATGTGATGGATACTACCTCCAATGGTATGAGCCTGGTTGATTTCGCCGCGGTACGTAATATAGTAGTATATAGCACCAAGTTTCAGCATCTTGACATTCACAAATCCACTTGGATATCCCCCGATCAATCAACATCCAATCCAGATCAATCATATTGTAGTTGACGGAAGGCACTTATCCAGTGGACTAGATGAGCATACATTTAGAAGTCAAAACATCGACTGGGACCACTACCTTGTCGCAGCCAAATTTCGATTGAGCTTTAGCGCTTCGAGGTCTGCGCGCTCTAATACATTGCGAAAGCTGGACGTTACGAAGATGAGATCACAAAGGACTCAACTCTCGTATAAGCTCCGTCGTTCCACATCTAATCTCACCAACAACCGTGAGGAAGTCGAGATGCATATGTGTATGAATGACGCTAGAAAATTTTATTACTTGGTTAAGCATTTAACCGAGGGTTATAAGCCCGGAGTGACTTCCTGCAAAGACGAGAATGGAAACTTGGTTACAGATCCGCAGGGGGTGGTGAGGTTGAGGAGAAAACACTTCTCTACTCTGCTACAAGTCGATGAAGACACCAATACCGCCTCTAGAGATGATGTTCCGAACCCGATCGATGCAGATGGCGTAGAGATTCCGCCGCCTAGCCATGAAGAGGTCAAAGTCGCGATTATGCGTCTTAAAAACAATACAGCTGCAGGTCCTGATGGCCTTCCCGCTGAATTGGTTAAGACCGGATGTAATGATTTGGTAGGGCGCTTGCACCAGTTTATTTACAAAATATGGCTAAAGGAAAGTATGACCAACTATTGCAACCTCATGTTGTTTTCTTTTCTACAAAGAAAATGTCACCCTCTTACAAGGTGCATTAAAAAATTTTTGACCAACCCTGTTGTAATGTCATTTTATATTTGAGTAGAACATACACAAATATTAAAAATAGGGAATGCCCTCTGCTTGCCACCTATAAAGAAAATTTTGACTACGTTGAAATAAATTCAATAATTCTTCTTCATCAGATGACGAAGATGAATCTAATAACTGATTTATTTCAATTTTCACAAAGACAATCCATATTGATATTTAAAAAAAGGTTTTAAATCTAAAAATATGTTTTATTTTTGGATTTGTTTTTTTATGTTATGATTTGTTAAATATGAAAAAGGTGTTACCAGATCGCTAATTTTTCAACTTTATTTTTTGAGAGCTTTTTTATTACAAAAAATATTTTAACTCTGTTCTAACATAGAATGCAATATTTAATATTATTTACCCTGTAGCTTAAATAATGTAATGTTTCCTTAATGTTACTCAACAAAACAATGAAAAAATTAACTTCAAATTGGATAACAATATCAGACGACTTTTTTAAGTTTCATCTGGTAGCCCTATAAATAAATAAAAGTCATCTGCTTTACAGGGCATTATCAGAACTCTCTATTTATACAGGGCATAAAATGCAATGCCCTCCACCATTGGCAAGTGCGAATTATTTAGAATAAAACATTCCACCCTTTTAGAGAGCAAAACAATTTTAAGCCAAACGCAAAATTGCATTTTCCTTTAATAAAATGCACATTTTTTGGTATAAAAGAAAACACCATCAGTGTCCTCTGTTCTGCCCTGTGAGACCCTATGATATGAGCCAACTACAGCGGTATAAACCTTCTCCTATCGCATATAAGATTCTTAAGGGCGTATTGTGTGAACGACTGAAGAATTATTGGACCTTATCAGTGCGGCTTCAGTGCAAGTGGAAGATATTACTGCTACCTTTAGTACAGTAGTGAACGAGAGTCTACTACGATGGATGTAGCAAAATATTTTTCCAAAAAATTAAATATCCATATTAAATAACTAACTGGTTTATAAAATGTACTAATTTACTATTCCTTTTTTATCATCTTCTTTCTACAATATTACTACATTGCTGAATTACATTATACATAAATAAGTATAACGGTAGTAACATTCTTTATTTAATTTTATTTATTGTAATCTTTTGAAATCAATCAGTAATAAACATACATACATATATAATTGGTCATACAAACCTTACAGTCAGGATTATTGACCTAGTTTCTCACACTTACTTATGTTGTGTGTGTTAATTTTATACATAAGTGGCTGGACTTACAGTTTAAAGTCGACTCCGAACGACAGATTTTTGAGAAACTTTTCATGGCAATTTTATTTTACTCTCAGAGTTTTTGCCAGAAATCTGCTGAGAAGAAATCGCCGCAAAAATACTTTTTGTATTTTATTTTTATGTCTGGCCTTGGCTTTTACGTATAATAAGCCAGCACACTACCTACTATACCACTTCTGTAATAAATGAATTGTTAAAGCCGACATACCAGTGATCGTAGCGAAAAATCGAGTTTTAATATATAGATTTTTAACATGTATTGTTCATTAGCACTTATAGAAAGGCAAGCGGCTAATTTACAGACAATGGGTGAATAGCCAAAATAAACACTTTGACTTCACATACTTCTATCAAACATCTAGACACTGACTGCTGAGAAAGCCCTACGTAACGGTCTTGTCTTATTTGGAGCTGACATCCACCTTGTGCTAGGAATTTTAAGGCGACGGCTAACTTTAGGAATGGACATTAGGGCGGTCCTTTGCTATAGGGAATATTTTTTTGTCGAAATTTTTTTAGTTCCTCCCCCCAGTTCGGTGAATATTGGTAAAAAAAAAATGATATTATCTAAGTTTTAGATCAATCGGTTGGGGTTAAGACGTGCCGCAAGAGACCGATGAAATTTAGGAAAACACTTTAAACATTTAATTTTATATAATTTTCTACATGTATATAAATGAGAGCAAAACGAATTATACATATGGTGTAGTATACATATGGCTCGTTGTCAAATTTTCAATCAGGATTCAAAACGAGTTTTTTCTGTGAAACTGCTGTAAATTATTTTGTAAATAGATGGAAGAGTAGAAAAAAGAAGAACAAAGTATTGGCGATTTTTCTAGATTTCAAAAGAGCTTTTGAAACTTTAGATAGAATTATATTATTGAAAAAACTACATAAATATGGAATTCGAGATACGGAGATAAAATGGTTTAAACCCTATCTAACGAATCGCAGACAATATACTAATGTCAATAATATAATATTTGTTCCAATTGAAAACGATTTTGGAGTACCACAGGGTTCTGTGTTGGGGGCTCTTCTCTTTATCATATACATATATTAATGACATTGAAAGAGTCTTGCAGAAATGTGAAATTGTGCTATATGCTGATGCTACTTTGATTTTTGCTGAAGCGGCGACTGAAGAATTATGTTATGAAAACTTAGATAAAGATATCGGTATTGGATATTGGATAATGGCTAATTTAATATAAATACTGACAAATTATTCTAGATAATTAATGTAATTATAGAACAAGTAAGTACAATTAAATATCTGGGTTTCTTAATAGATAAATGTTTAAATTTTAAGGAACACATTGAATACATCTGCAGAAAAAATTGGTAAAAAAAATTGGGTCTTTTAAGCGAGTAAGAAACAAAGTGTCAATATTAACGGCAATTAACATATCTGTGGCAATAAATAATAATAACTTAAGTTGACATAAGTGTTTTTTTCGTTTTATTATATATTCTTATTCTCTTCTTCAAGGTCTATCACTCAGTTAAATTTCATGTATAAAACGTCATTATTAATAAAACTATACGCATTCATATTTTACAAACACTATTTATTTCAGACAAAACACTTTATATCTCTAAACCCGAAATTTCGACTTAAGCTATTATTATTGTATGCCACAGATACAAAACACCGTGATAAAACCCCACTTTGAATATGGTTCAACAATTATATTCACCTGCTGTTCAGACCATCAAAAAAATAGACTAATAAAACTACAAAATAAGGCTATGCGCTCAATTTTAAAATGTAACCGGTTTACATTGAATATATGTATGTTAGACACATTGAAATGGTCGAATGTAAACCAAAGATTGCAGCTAAATACAATAGTTTTTATTGAGAAAATTAAAGTGGGATGTGCGCCAGAGTACATGACTGAGCAATTAAGATATGTAGGAGAAGTTCAACATTACAACCTTCGGAATGAATTAGATTTTAGACCAACAAGAGCAGACACAAATGTAATGCAGAGATTTTTATTTAGTAAGGAATTGAATCGTATTTTAAGAGTATTATAAATAATTCTAATAAATATATAGAAAAAAATGGATTGAAGTAATGGCGAATTTTATTGAGATAAGATCGTTCAGCTCGTTAAACACTGCTGCAGCAGCCTTGGAAGTATTCGAGAGGGAAGTCCTACGTAAGGTCTTCGTCCCGTGCGAGTTGGCGGTGATTTTTCGCATCCGATCCAATAGTGAGCTGTATGAGCTCCTCATCAACATAGACGTTGTGCAACGTATTAACACCCAGCAGCTGCACTGGCTCGGCCATGTCGTTCGAATGGAGGAGGATAATTGATTCGAAGATTTGTGTGGAAGTTATTACAAATAGTTTTAGGACAGCAATGTTAAATTGTAATCAAAATAAGATAAGGGAACAGAAAATTATTAGAATATTGGTAAAGCACTAGAAAATTGCCGATGAAAAGGAAAATAAATTGTAGATTAATTTATTGATTTAAAATTAATTAACAGTTTGTACAAAGTTAAAATTCAAAACGAGAAATGTAAATATGGTCAAATAAATAATGCAAAGGACACGGAACAAATGTGGAGGGTGAAAAAAAAAAAAAAACAAAACGTAATAAAAATCCGAGATATTGCATAACGTAGAATTAAAAGAAAATAGCTAACAATTTCAATTTATATTTTGGAAATAGCGTTAAGAAACGATCTGAATCAATTGAAAATGAAGGATGCGTGGGATGTGAAGAATAGAGTCCAATAAATACATATGGCTAAAACTTGTGAGAAATTATTGAAAAAAATGTAAAGTGACAATTGGAGACATATATGGAAGAAGTTTTATTTTCAAAATATCAATCAGGTTTTAGGAGGAATTTTACTCGTGAAACGGTTGTAAATTATGTGATTAATCGACAAAATGAATCACATGTGAAGAGTTATCACGGTTAATGATATAAATAATGTTAATACATGGCTGAAAATGAACAAATTGAAATTAAATGCAAAAAAAAAACAAAGCTGCTGGAAATAAATGTGAGAAGCGAAACGACATTCAGAATTAACGTTGAAGATATGGAGAAAGCCGTCGAATAAGATAACTTTCTCATCGTTACTTATATTATCATATCTTAAATTATTATATTTATTAAATATCTCATAAATTACTACTATTATGACTGACACATTGAAATTGTTCGTTTTTAAAAGGCCAGCTATTATACTAGATGTTCTTGTTAAAAGAGTGCATTCGTTATCTATTTGTCAAAGACCACTATCATTAATAATGCAACTAAGTAAAATATTACATTTCTTTAGGGTATTGCTAGAAGATTGTACCCGGTGTCGTGCGGATTATTTTCTCCCCTTTTAGCCAAAATTTTAAAACGATTTATAGCCTATAACCCGTTCTATATCCAAAATTTCAAGAAAATCGGTTCAGGCCTGATTAGCTATGCACTCAATTTACCCGTTGTTAGCCCCTTTCCCCCTTTTTGGACCCTTTTTGTTTCAACTTTAGAAACGGAATACCTCCAATAGCTATGTAATTAGGAAAATTAACAAAGCTAAATCGTAAAAAATTTTCGATTTTTTCTCCCTTTGTCCCATTTTTCTCCCCTTTTGGTTATAACCTGCACCCACAAAAGCCTGATCTATATTCCAAATTTCAAGACAATCGGTCCAGGCGTTCAGGCGTAATTGGCTAACAAACAAACAAAAAAACAGACTTACAGAAAGATTTATAATATATATTAGGATTACAGTTATTATCATATTCACTATGATTAGATGATCTATATAGCACAAATTGTTCAAACCTTCAAAATGAATTTCTTTCATATGTGCGCATGTAAGTTTGCATAAATGTACAAACACACACTAAGACCACGGTAACGTTAAAGCATAATTACATATACTATTAATAAATATATTTAAAACAATTTATTATAAGTCAGCAAATTTAAATATATTAAAATATACATATATAAATATGTATAAATATATTAAAATTTATTGTAATTTGGCAATAAAATAGTATTTAAGGCTATGATTGATTACAATAAATGGGAAAAACAATTGTGTAAGTAAACAAAACGCCACCACTATAACTAAGTTTAAATCCTTGCTCTATATGGGTAATTATCACGGTGATTCTGCCCGGACAATTAGCAACACACATTGTGCTTGTCTCGGTGATTCCGCCCGGACAAAGCAACACACATTCCCGATGATTCCACTCGAACAATTCAACACCGACCAGCAAATCAGCTAAGTTACATACATTCCTCTGAAAAATCCCAGTTTAAGTGCTTGTGTTATTCTAACCGCAATAATCAAGTTTAAGTCCTTGTGTTATTCTAACCACTATAACCAAGTTTAAGTGCTTGCGTTATATGTATAATTGTCCCAGTGATTCCGCCAGGACAATTCAACACCGATCAGCAAATCAGCTGAGTCATAAACACAAATTATAATACTATCGTCCAGTATTTTGTATCTTCGATTTTCTCGCTTATTTTTGTTACACTCTATTAATGATGTCGATAACTATATAATGTGATGGTAACCACACAAATAATTTTGAAATCGTCTATATTTTTTGTTGTTTTTGTTTTGTTGTTTCAGAAATCTGTACTCTCTGTTAACGTAGTAATTAAAACTTAATTAGACCATTTACCTCTCCAAATTGCTAATTTTAGTCATTTTGTTGCCTAATTTATTTTAAAATGCCGGACACTCCCTATCATTTGTATGGTGATTTTCATCCAATCCCAGATTAAGTCTGCTACTAACTTTCACACTATTGGAGAACAACAAACTAATAATTATTATTTATTATATTGAAATTTATTTCATTATGTACTAATGTTTTTTTATATTATCATTTCTAATAATATTCTTAATGTACCACTGTACTTGCTATAATTTATCTATTTTCTATTTTCTTTCGTTCTTACTTTTAATTTTATACATACATACACATATAAATGTACAAGCTTTGTCAGGCGATATTCTGCCTGCTAGTAAGATAACAGGTTTTTGAACATATCCTTGTTAATGTTAATAACCCTTTTTTATTATTTGTTACAATTTTGTAAAAATACAGAATTATTTTGCTTTGCCTAAATTTTGTAACAAATTATTATAATTCTGATCGTTAAAGCTATAACATCACTGCCTTGCTGCTAATTATATCAATAACTAGATCATTAAAAAATTATAATCTTACTGCCTTGCTGCTGCTTTATATTAACAATAAGTTTAAATTTAATGAAATTAACATAATAAAATAAAGTAAAAATAAAGTGAATTAAATCCTCAATCTTAAACACACACAGTTGATACGTTTCTATATGTGTTCACTACTCTCGCAATTTTTTGTCTTATGATTTTTGTCTTATCTAATGCATGTCTCCTGGTTTTTACATTCCTTTGCTAAATGATTATGTCCTCTACAATTCATGCATTAAATTATTTACGTTCCATAACTTTCCGGTATGCTTCATTATCAATTTTCATTTTCACTTCGTACAGCGTTTTATTTTTAACTCCACTGTGTTGGGCTGCTTAACTTCATACCCATACGGACTATTTGAAAATGAAATAGATATATATATAAACAAAATAATCTTAATTCATATAAATGTCTGAATATTGAACATCGACTTGAACTTAGTACTATAAGGCAGAATAAGAAAGTAAATTTGTTGGATTAAAATTCAGTCCTCGGAGACAAAACCAATTTTTTATATAGAGGATCTCATATTATGGATCCATACTCGGGCATAGTTCTTACAAAACATGTGTAGGGTGATTTAGTAACATACGGATCGTTAAATTCTTTTGCCCACCGTGAAATTTAAGTAAATCCATTTTAAACTATGATCAGTAAATCCCATTAATTAAAGTTTCCTCTTCAAAAGTACATGATTGACTTTGAAATTCGTGTAGATAACGTATGTTTGTTGCTGTTGAAAAAATCCTCGATAAACAACTGATGAAGCAGGTTTGTTGTAGTAGAACAATTCTTTCTGAAACCGTGCTGATAAGGAGATATACAGTTAGAAACTTGATAAAATAAATCATCAGTAATCATTTTTTCAACGTTAATTTGTAACATCGGATTTATTCCTGGTTTGAACAAAGGAATAAAGAAAGAATCCTTCCAAACGTTAGGAAAATAACCACATTTAATCGATTTATTAAATAAGTATGATATCGCGTCGGCGCAATTAATTAAAATGCTACTAGGAATGTTATCAGCTCCAAAGTTATAGGAGAACCTTAGTTTTCTTAATTCCATATAAATACCAGGAACGTTGATGAAAGATATTGACACAGTGGAATTTGTATAACATGGAAAGCATTGTAAAGAGGAATTGATGTTACATCGATTTATCATAATATACATCGATGTTTTCTGTGCACCGATTGTGACACAATATAACAGAATTTGTGCGAGGTGCTATTAGGCACACAGATTAGACGATTTATTGTACCTTCAACATACAGAGTATCTCTGTAAAATTTCTCGCGAACCTGTTTTGCTGATAAACCTCTGAATGCTGTTTGACCTCAGTAAAGTTATTTCTAATTGCCTTCCTTGTTAAACAACTAGGTGTTTTTTCTGCGTTCGGGCTGCGCGAATTGCTAGTTTGAGTTATGGTAACTCGTTCACCTCATTAAGAAGCTTACAGATTAGGCTTGAATCAAACCCAACGATACCCATTAAAATTCCGGTTACTATCCTCTGATGCATAATTCAAACCACTTCTCATTGTAATTTCTCTATTTTGAAAAGGTCTGTCTGTCTCTCTTCATCTTCCCTTTTACCTTCAAACGCTTTTTCCTATTTCACAGAAAGATTCTGACCTTATCAGAAACAATGACTTCAACATTCATGGAAGTTATACGTTGCAAGCTAATATACCTGTTCACTTTCACTTTAATCTTGGTCCATATTTTTTCCTATCTCTTATATCCTCCCTTTTCTACCTTGTATTCTTTTCCAATTTCCCTATCTCTTTCACTATCCTCTCTCACTCTCCTCTAGGACGTTTTTGATCTCTGGATATTGTACTTGTCCCATTGACAAGTACACTTTCTCAAACCTAACATTAACATCGATAGAGCAGAATCCATTGTAGTAGCATCAGAATGATGCAATGAATCAATATAGTGAGATACCCCACCGTCATTAAAGAAACGTCGCCGTTTTATGTACGCAGTCGGGAAGACTTCTGTATAAAATTGACACACACAACATAAGTGGTTGTGAGAAACTGCGGGCTTCTTTGGGACGTTTGCTGTAGACTGTCTAATGGTGAAGGTATAGCACTGACCATTTTACAGTCACCAGCAGCAACTCGTTTCCTTACCGTTCGCATCTTCCCTCTTTCTACCTTTCCTAAACCTGCACAATGCACTCCATGAGTAGGGGTCATCCCCTGAGTGCTGGTTTAAACAAAAAAAAAAAAAAAATATACTTCCATACACCGTCCCATAGATCAGAATTCTATTCCATTTTTGATCGGATATAAGTGGGGTAGATAGTAAGGAGATAAGATGGAGTGAAATAAATAATATTACGATTATGTTGTTTTCCTATCCTTCACCGCACAAAATGTAAATTATCTTTTTCACTAATTTGATATTTGATAATTCAACATGCTGCTCTTCTGGACCGCTTTGTTTTGATTGGTGTATAGAAGTTTTGAAAATTGAAATTACTAACAACAACAATCTCGGACAATCCACAAGAATTTTTTATATGGAGTCAGAAACCGAGTCGAATATATAAAAAGGTGTTTCTGAACTTTAACAAAAAAAAAAACTCGAAGTGAGAAACAAGTACACTGACTTTGAATTTAACCCAGAAACAGTTAAATGGTGCATCATACATGTCTAAATGTTACTGACACTGGTGTACAATACTAACGTACATAGCAAATCCTCAATGACAGTTAATAAGAGATATAGTTGATACCTTGGTATGTAGAAGTTCTGTTGATCAGCATTATACCTGGGTTTCACTTAAGGCGAAAATTTTCGAGTGCATCCAATCGCTTTATTTGAAAATCGTTGAAATCGTGTATATAAAATAAATGTTATATCTAAAAAATGGAAATTGAATATATTTAAATTAAATGATTTATTTTAGATGTAATTTGCAAATTTTTGAAACAAGGGTTTTTTGTGATTATTTGATTTTTCAAAGTGATTGAATTTCAAAATAACCACATTTGTATAAAAGGCAACAACGCTGCTCATCATGCAATAAATTTTTCTGTTTTAAATTGCAATTGATGTATGCATACCCAAACGTCGCACAAGTAGTTAAATTTTATACACACGTATAATAAACACATATAACAATAAATATATACAGTTTGTCAAAAAAATCTTTGCACAGACCAAAAAAATGTAAAATTTGATCTTCATTCAAGAATTCCAACAACAAAATCTTTACATATTTTTTTTTTGCATTCATTCCATAACTGTACTTGTTTACGACCATGAGGCACCAATAGTTTCCTAATAGTAACACACATTACAATAATAACAACAACAAAAGAAGTTTTCTCAATATAAGAAGTGTCAAAAAAATCTTTGCATATTGAATGAAGATAATAAAAAAATTATAAAAATATGCCGTTATTTCCCAAAACTGTTTCGCATTTTGGGTCTTTACAAATGAGATGGAATGTGAAAGGGGTAAATAACGTTTTAGTAATGAAGGGATCGTTTTCTACGTAAAAAGTGTCCTTATATTAGAATACAAACGATGTCAGGAAAACGAGTTTCAAAAAATATACAATTGGGCTATTTTAACTACTACAAAGGCAAATCTGCCAAGGAAGTCGCCGATAAGTTCTCCCTAAACATCAGGACTTTATATAATTGTATATCCCGTGCTGAAAAAGAAGGAGGACTAGACTTAAAGGGATCTACAGACAGGCTAAACAAGATGACGCAGCGAATTGAGAGAAAAATTATTAGAACCCTGTATCATAGCCTGCAATCCAGTACCAGATGATTAGCCCTTCAAGTGCAAAAAGACTTTGGGTTACGTGTTTTCCAAGAAACCATTGGAAATGTTCTTCAAAAACACAAATATTCTTCAAGAATGACTAGGAAAAATCTCTTGCTGTCAGCACAAAATGTCGTAAAGAAATTAAGATATGCCACAGAATAAATTTCACTTCCTCCGGAGTACTGGGGCGAAGTTATTTTCTCAAATGAGACGAAAATAATGCTTTATTATCGTGACGGACCGCAAAGAGTTTGGCGCAAGCTTCTGAAAGCACTAGAAAATAAAAATCTTATTCCTATAGTATAGTTCGGAATACTGTCTGTATTGGTATTCGGCTATATATCCACCAAGGGAGTTGGTGTAATCAGAGTTTTGGATGAAATAATGACTAAGGAAGTACATCTTGATATTTTAAAAAATTAATTGACCGCCAGCATTAAGAAATTTGGTTTTATTGACCCTGTTAATCCGAATAAATTTAACCACAAGTACTATTAAGATAATGAACCTTAAAATAAATCTTATTTATGTAACTCCAGGTTACTTTACAACTGCACCAAAGTTATTGATACTCTTGCCCAAAGTCCTGATATTAATCCTATCGAAAATTTGTGGGTTCATCTAAAGAAAAATCTAGGGAAAAGATCACCCACAAATAAAAACGCATTGGTAAAGTTCATCAAAGAAGAGTGGGAAAAAATACAATTAGAATATGACATTCCGAAGATTATTCAACCTATGAGAAGACGTCGCCAAGCGGTAATTAATGCTCAAGTTGAACCCTCCAAATGTTAGCACTATAAATTTAAAAAAATTCCATAAGTCTTAATATTTTATCAAGTGTGCAAACATTTTTTTGACAGCAGTAAAATTCGATTCTTTTAGTTTTTTAATATTTTACATTAGAATATTGTCATTATTATAAAAGTTTTTTAATTATTATATTAACAAAACATATGTTGTTATAAAATCCTGTTTAAAAAAATTTTAAATTTTGATTATTTATATTAGAAATCAATGAATTTATCAAAGTTTTCTTAATTTTTCTTTATGTGCAAAGATTTTTTGACAAACTGTATATAAAAAGAAATTAAAAGGTTTGCATAAACCAAATAATTTGCTAACTTCAAATTGTACTTCATTTCTTTTTTTTATAGATTTTGATGATTTAGTTTCACAAGTAGACAACACAGCCCAATACAGTTGTTACTTGCCTCTGCTTGACCTTAGGAAAAATATGTAAGATCGAATAAGTATTTTCCCAAAAATTATGAAAATTTTTGAAACTGGATGGTCATACTTAAAACATTTTAGTTTGACGGCAAATAAAAAAGAAATATCGCCGTAGTCTTGTAGGTAGTGTGATGACTTATTAGGCGTAAAGCCAGCGTTCGAGCCAGGATTACGACCTACCCTCTCACACCACTTATGTTGTGTGCGTTATTTTATACACGAGTGGCGGGGCCTACAGTTTAAAGGCGACTCCGAACGACAGATTTTTTGAGAAGGAACCTGGGGTTTGAACTCGGGCCTTCAGTCTAATAAGCCAGCACACTACCTACTAGACTACGACGACTGGAAATATAGAAAATACTGCTTTATATAATTTGAGTACTTAAACTATATGAGACTACTACGCATGCATTGATGACAAAATTAAAATAGAAAAAAAATTTTGTAAACCATCTGCTGTTTATATCACATGTGGGTACACAAGAGCTACGATCGCCTCCTCCCACATTCAAAGGAATGATGTTGTATTGAAAAAATTATCCATTCTTTGCTTTAAAATTCTCTAATTGGTCAGAGGGGATTTCTTCAGATATGGGAACTAGTGCACCTACTGCAAATGGTATTCTACTACTATATGCGAATCGTAGTCCAGACGGTCCTCTTTCGAACTGTGGTAGTGTTCGAAAAACCTATTTTTGGTCAAAAACATAGGAAAATACACTATTATATTTAGTGTTGGGTGCAAGAAGCTTTCAATTAAACAAATATTTGATAAGTTGGCTTGTGCTTCATGTCTGTTGTTATTGCATAAAAAATATATTCTTAAAAAAATTTTGTGAGATCTTTTAAATGCCACCTTTTGTAGTTAGAAAACATTGGAACTTACAAGTATGTAATTGATTTGTGTTTCATGCCTGTTGTTGCATAAAAACCATTTTCTTACAAATTTTGCTCAGATAAATGTCATCTTTTGCAATTAGAAAACATTGGAACTTACAAGAAATTATTTCTCGTAATACGTTGCATTATACGAAAAATTTTATGAAATTACCTGTTTAAATAAATTATTTGCCCTGTCAACAATAGTTTTTGGCAAATTTATGCGGTCTGCCATCATAGATATTTCCTTAAAAGCCGATATTAGTGATCTATCTGAACTACTCATTGTTCGCCTATTCTGATATTTAGGAGATCCAAACGCATCGAATGACGCAGAGCCTGTGCCAGGGCCAATGATTGTGGATAAGTCGCCACCGCTTAGCAAAGGATTTTCAGGACCACCAACACGACTGGGATCAACACCACTTTTTTCGTTACTAAAAGTTCGCCATTCCGAACCAACATCAATTACTCTATCACCTACTACTAAACCACATTCAGAGCAAATCATATCTCCAGCTCTGTAATCCTCTATTAGTGGAGCATCAGGATGCGCATAACAACAAACTTTGTTAGTATCTCTGCAACTATTAAATAATTTGTTATAAATAATGAAAAAAAAATCATATTCTCACCTTGAAGAGCTTGCCATGTTATAATCTTCTCGACGAAGTTTTTCTTATTTCTTTTTTGCAAACTATTTTAGTTGTTTAGATGTAAAATACGGTAAAATTATGTTCTTTCAATAATAGAAATTTGGAAGTTTTTAATGTTGCCATATCAAATCATCTGAACACAATTGCACTGCGAAAAATAATGACGATAGTTCAAGGCAAGGTATATTCAAATAGGTAATAGCATTTGTACAACTACTCAATTCGCAGTGTTTTTTAACAAAAACAACATGTATTTTCTGTTGTTTTTGTGTGACCGTTTGTGCCAAATGAAATTCGCCGTTAGCCAGAAATGACAAAGGCGAATCCATATAATGACATAAAGTAGTTATTTTATGTCATTATTTCTCTTTTGTTTCTTTTTGTTTATAAAAAAAATTTTAAAAAACAAAATGTAGAATAACAAATTTTTTGAAATACGGGCTGATTTGCGCTACCACTGAGGTGGTTATGCTTCTGAGGAATACCGGGAAGCATAAAATCGGATTCTACAATAAAAGTTGTGCCAGAACATCAAGAATATTTGAATAAATTGTAAATTGTGTAGAATACAAGTATAAAAGAAAATAAAAAAATTAATAAACAAAAGAATGTATATACAGTGAGCAAAAAAATGTGTACACTTATTGAAAAAAACTAACAAATAAATTATTCTACAGGATTTTGTCCAAGATGACTTTCTAGAGAATTCGGTCGCCGTAGTCAAAGAATCACAACCCTTTGTGCTTAAAAATGTTGAATTTCATAGTTTCGATGGTTATTTTCTGTATACGTAACCAATAGAGAAATGTTTATAATCAAAATATAGATTTAAGCTTTTATTTAATCTTAAGGACAATAAATTTAATTTTATAGTAATTGTTTGTCCAAAAATGTATTCCAGATAGTAAGTGTATAATTTTTTTTTTGCTCACTGTACGTATACAAAACATTTGACAATCCCGCGCACTCAAAAAAGTAGTCAGCTGGGCTAATAACACTACCTTTTGAATATGTCTTTAAAAACTATCAAACTCAAAGTTTTTACTAAGGCGAATTCATATAAGTTGTTATCTGCCCAGCTGAGTACTTTTTTGAGTACACGTAAATATTAAAAATATTGTTTGTGTACAGTTAAAAAAAAAACTTGTACACTTACTACCGCGAAATAACTTTTGAAAAAAAAAATTATCTATAAAAAGAAATTTAGTCTTGAAGTCGCCGTACTTGGATTATTAGACGTAAAGCCAGAGTCCGAGCCCCAGACCAGGCATCAGAAACAAAACACAAAAAGTATTTTCTGGCAAAAACTCTGAGAGCAAATTAAAATTGCCATTAAAAGTTTCTCAAAAATCTGTCGTTCGAAGTCGACTTTAATTAAATTGTAAGTCCCGCCACTTATGTATAAAAATTAACGCACACAACATAAGTGGTGTGAGAAACGAGGGCAATAATCTTGACTAAAGAGTTGTAATGATCAATTGTGTATGTATGTAAGGCCAAAAAAAAATCTTAAAAACTATATCCTGATTATAAAAATTTCTTTATTGGTTACATATCAAGAAAATAATTGTCAAAACTAAGAAATTCCCACATTTTAAGACAAAAAACTGATGATTTTTTCATTAACGCGACCGAGTTTTCTAGAAAGTCATCTTAAACAAAATCCTGCGGATTAATTTATTTATTAGTTTTTTTTACAATACACATTTTTTTACAGTACACATTTTTTTACTCACTGAGTTAAATGACTAGTTATTTGACCGTCAAGTATAACTTATAAACACAACTTCCCATCAAGTTATTAAGGGCAATGTGAAAAACTTGACGTAAACATTCGTGTACATGTGATTTTGTATCTCTTTCTAACTATGAATTCTTTCGACTATAAAACATATATCTAACCTGCTCACTCCTTCGCTGTTTTGAAGTAACAAATTGACATTTTACTAGCCAAACAACTAGTCATTTTACTAGCCAAACAACTAGTCATTTTACTAGTCAAATAACTAGTCATTTTACTAGTTAAACAACTAGTCATTTTACTAGTCAAACAACTAGTCATTTTACTAGTCAAACAACTAGTCATTTTACTAGTCAAACAACTAGTCATTTTACTAAGCAAACAACTAGTCACTTACTACATACATACATACATAATTGGCCATCACAACCCTTCTGTCAGGATTACGACCTAGCTTCTCACACCACTTATATTGTGTGCGTTAATTTTACACATGAGTGGCGGGACCTACAGATTATTGAGAAGCTTTTCATGGCAATTTTTTACTCTCAGAGTCTTTGCCAGAAATCTGCTGAGAGGAAGTCACCGAAGAAATATTTTTCGTTTTGATGTCTGACCTGGGATACGAACCCGGGCCTTTCGTCTAATAAGCCAACACACTACCCACTAGACCACGGCGACTTCAAACTGCTACACATATAACTTACACATATAACTTTTATTTGACTTTTTATGCTTCAGAGTTGTATTTGTTAATACATTTACTAATGTCAAAAATTCAATCGTAGTAGGCTATGAAAACAAAAATTTATAGCGTCTTATGACAAAAATGTCAATTGTGATATTTGTTCTTCTTTCAAACAAATCGAACAACACTGCTGCGAAGTTTTCTTCGTTAATTGATTTTGATTTTTTAATCAATAACAGCATTAAATCGAGTCTTACAAACCCCAAGGGAAGACCTAATGCTGAGTAAGTGTCTTTATAATATTATTTAACCTATGTGGAGAGGTTTAATGTTTTCGTATAGTTTCAGCCGCCGCCATAGAAAAACGGAAGAAGAAGAAGACGAAGAACTTTTGGTTGCCTATGCTATATACCCCACTTTTTGAACCCCGTTTGGTTCAACTTTAGAAACGGAATACCGCCAATAGCTATTTGGGTAACTTAACCAAGGTAAATCGTAAAAAATTACCTAATACCATTTTTCCCCTATTTGTGCCATTTTTCCTCCCCTTTTGGTCAAAATTTTGAAGAGATTTCTAGCCTTTAACCTGTACCGGCAAAAAACCGATCTATATCCAAAATTTCAAGAAATCGGTCGTGGCGTGATAAACAAACAAACAAAAAAACAGACTCACAGAAAGATTTATAATATATGTATATTAGGATTTTCATGGCACAAAAGAAAATGTTTAAAAACATAAACATGAACAACTGTTGTTGATTACTAAATCGGTATAAATTTCTGATGGCGGTTATTTTAAATATGTTGGGTGCTGCCAAGCAGCCAAAGCATACAAACAAAATTTTCTTTTATATTTTAAATGTATCAATTTTCTTTTATATTTTAAATGTATCAATTTTTTTATTTAACTTTATAAAATTTATTAACTTTTATAAATAAATTATCAAAATGTAATTAATCTCGAAGGTTGAGATCGCCGTGGTCTAGTAGGTAGTGTGCTGGCTTATTAGACATAAAGCCAGGGTTCGAGTTCCAGGCCAGACATCAAAATAAAAATACAAAAAGTATTTTTTCTGCGGTTTCTTCTCAGCAGATTTTTGGCAAAAACTCTGAGAGTAAATAAAATTGCCATGAAAAGTTTCTCAAAAATCTGTCGTTCGGTGTCGAGTTTAAACTGTAGATCCCGCCACTTATGTATAAAATTAACACACACAACATAAGTAGCGTGCGAAACTTGGTCAATAATCCTGACTGAAGGGTTGTAATGACCAATTATATATGTATGTAATTAGTCTCAAACTATTGAACTATGCAGAAATTAATAGCGTGTTTTAAGTACATGTTGCGAATATTAATTGACGGCAACGACGACGAGTTTTTTCCTTTTGACTTAGATTTCCACTGTTCAATTATGACAAAGCAATAATTGACAATTATTATTTTAAGACATTTTTCTTTGAAGCACAACAACAATTTTTTAAACTATCTTAAAACCTCAGTACTTTATGACAATATGAGCGCACACCGTGTGAATACCCCAATTGTCCTTAAGTTTAAACAAAAGCTTAAACACTATATTTTGATTATAAACATTCTTTTATTGGCTACGTATAAAGAAAATAAACATCGAAACTGTGAAATTGAACTTTTTTAAACACAAAAAGTTGTGATTCTTTGACTACGGCGACCGGATTCTCTTGAAAGTCATCTTGAACAAAATCCTGTGGAATAACTTACTTCTTAGTTTTTTATAATAAGTGTACACATTTTTTTTTCTCACTGTATATACATTCTTTTATTTATTAATTTTTTTATTTCTTTCTATATTTGTATTCTATACAATTTTTAATTTATTCAAATATTCTTGATGTTCTGGCACAAGAATCCGCTCTTATGCTTCCCAGTATCCCTCTGAAGCATAACGACCTTAGTGGTAGCGCAAATAAGCCCGTATTTGAAAAAATTTGTTTTTTAATTTTTTTCTAGAAGTAAACAGAAACAAAAGGGATATAATGACAACTTTATGCCATTATTTGGATTCGCATTTGTCATTTCTGGCTTACTGCGAATTTTGTTTGACATAACCAGTCACATAAAAACAGCATAAAATACATGTTGTTTTTGTTAAAAAATACTGCGAATTGAGTTGTTATACAAATGTTATCACCCATTATGAATTCATCATGTACACAACCTATAACTTATTTAAATATTCTAGATGGGCTTGGATAACTTTTGTTGTTGAATCTGCTCATGGCGAATTCAATAAGGTGATAGCAACTGTACAACAACTCAATTCGCAGTGTTTTTTAACAAAAACAATATGAATTTTCTGTTGTTTTTGGGTACACACTAATATCAAATGAAATTCGCCGTAAGTCAGCAATGACAAAGGCTAATTCATATATTGATCTAAAGTTGTTATTTTGTGTTATTATTTCTCTTTTGCTTCTTTTTGTTTATAAAAAAAATTTAAAAAATACATTTTAAAAATATTTAATTTTTTTTAATATGGGCTGATTTGCGCTAACACTAAGGTATAACGACCTTCAGAGGAATTCCATGGAGCATTCCATGGTGGACCTTTATTGCAGCATAATTTAATTCTCTAACATTTAAACTAATACCATTGTATAATATGGAATAGAAATTCGATACAGTATTATCAAAGTCTAATTCTCTAACATTTAAACTAATACCATTGTATAATATGGAATCGAAGTTCGATACAGTATTATCAAAGTTATTACTAGAGAGGATAGAATCTCAGTTGACATTAGATATCATACCATTAAATTCAGTGTAATTAGTACGAGAAAATTAATAATATCGTTACGTTTTAACATTTTTAAAAACGTTTAAAATATGAGTTCGCTGATTGCAAGCAAAATAAAAATAAATTGGTGTTGAAGCTAAACATTAAATTCTTTATCGTACCACTGTTTAAAATTTGTGGTAACAAAAAACTGCTAGTTCGTTATTCTTCTCACACAACTATTCGTTATTCTGCTCACAACGGAGATCTTCAACCCACTACTCTTCTCTTCACACGCAACGCGACTTCATACAAGGCTGACTGAATTCTTACTACTCGTTGTCTACTTTGTGTTGCCTTTTTATAGGCCTACGGTCTGGCCAACACGAAAGGTGCACCAGAGTTATATTGTTGTAGCTGATCTCCAATTCTTCTTACTAAACCTTTTAGCTGCAATAACTGGGTAAAGTTTGCTGTCCAGTCCGTCAATCTTGCTGACATCCCAATGTCGATATAAGCAACCGTTTATCAACTTTCAACTGTCCCATAGTTCCCAATATGCTTTTGTAAGAGGACCATCTGTGGATATCTTATTTCTGGTAGGTCGTTCGTCCTCTTCCTTCGCCAATATTGGATCACTTCTTTGTGTTTCTGTTCATATTTTATCTTCATCTGTGGATGTGCCATCTGCAGTAACAAAATGCCTCAAATATTTCACCTGTTTTTGAAAAAATACACATTTCATTACGCTTAATTTCAGTCCAGCCATTGTTCGTTCCAGAACCTTTCCCAGGTTCTTCAAGTGTTCGTCGAAAGTGCTGCCCATCACTACTATGTCATCGATTTATACCAGGTAAGTCTTCCAATGCAGTTCCTTTAGTACACGTTCCACAAGCCGCCTGAATGTGGCTGCAGTATTACAGAGTCCAAATGGCATAACTTGAAACTGCCATAAGCTGCCATTCGTACTGAGTGCCGTTTTCTCCTTATCTTTTTCTGCAATCTCCAGCTGCGAATACCCGCTTTGTAAATCTAATGACGAAACTGTCATTTTTAGTGACGTCTTTCAGCTTCCTGTAGTCTACGCGGAATCTTGTACAGCCATCTTTCTTCTTGACTAAGATTACAAGTGAGCTATAAGGACCCGATGATGGTTCGATTACACTGCTCCCCCTCATTTCGCGGACTAGCTCTTTAACCTCATTACGCTTCGCCAGCGGTATGCTTATGCCTGTTTTATCGATCTCGGTTCGCCAGTGTCAATTTCATGTGTGACCTCGCCTGATCTTCCTTGTGTTTTATTGTTTGTGGCGAAAGCGCAAGCATATCTCTTTAGCAGCTTTTTGCTTTATTTCTCTCTGGAGTTGTTAAGTCTGCTACTCATTTCTCCACATTTTCATCAAATTCCCGTTGATCATTGGCTGACATTTCGCCAGATTCCGGCCGTTGTTCGTTGTTTATTACCGCCTCTACTGGAGCATATTGGCCCACATTGGAGTTTTTATAGACGACTTTTTCGTGACCTGATAAATTTAGCACTCTGACTGGGACTATTCTCTGTTCGGTGGATTTGACAAGTACTTTTGTGGATAACAAATTTGAAATTTTTGTAAAGTAATTTTTGTTGCTCGACAGCAACTATTTTTCTTGCGTGCACTTGATGCTTGTATCCGCATTATCTGTTGCCCCATATTCAAATTGATGCAATAAGCTGTCATAAAATCGGCACCAATGTTAACCGCGTACACAATATCGGTAACAATAAAGACGCGACTTCGCTTTTGTTTTTCCGTGTATGGTGGCAGACTTTCCAGTGGCTGTCCGAAGTTTTACATTACTAAGTACTTCACGCTGCCCCTTCACTATATCTGGTCTAATAAGAGACTTGGTTGCATCGGTGTCTATAGTGAAAGTATGTTGTCTGTCATTTATATACTCGCACGCCGTAAAGTTGCTGTTGTTTTGCTGCATTACTGATGTGAAGATTATGGGGTTCTCGCTTAAAGGAGCCAGCACTTGCGCTTAGTGCTATCTCGTTTTTGTTTAACGGGGACTCTTGTGAAGATGTTCGATAATTCGCCCGTTTATTATTCCTTGATGGTAAGACGGCTCTTGATCGCTTACCAGGTGATTTGGAGTTTTTTTGAAAATGACTACCCTTTCCACAGTTGAAGCATTTAGGTTTAGTATTTTGTCCGTTTTCTTCCAAAACTTGCTTCAACATCTCTTTAAATTTATTTAAATACATTCTTCCTCCTCTACGACTGCTATTTTTCGCACTTTGCTTACTTGTGATCTAGAAATCGTACCAGCGGATTCTTAGGCTAGTGCGAAGGCCACGTTCTCTGCAAAAGTTGACTTCTGTGTGGAACTTACCGCTAGTTTAATATCAGGTTTGCTATACAATTAATAAACGCCTCGGTTTTAAAGTTGTCTACCAAGAAGTGGTTTTCTCCTGGGTATGTAAGCTGCACTAATCTCTCGACCTCCATTGCAAAGGTTTGAAGTGACTCATTAGCCTTTTGCGACTGGCACCTTAACTCCATGCGGTATAGTTCTCGTTTGTACTCATCGCCGAATTTACGCTGTAACGCAAACATTAAATCGTTATAGTTGTTCCTGCAACTGGCTGGCAAGATTTCACAATCTCGGCTACGACACCTTTAACGGCAAAATTTGTTTCAAAGCTTCTCGTCATCTTCCCATCCGTTTCAGAATTTGAATACGGATGGGGGTAAGTTACCATAAAAGCAAGGTGGTTTTATTCTGCTAGTACCCTCCGCTACGATTTGCACTGGTTCCGGCTGCTGGATCTAGAGGTTTTTGATTTTTTCCTCCATTATAAGTAGCTTTCCGTCAACGGTCGTTTTAAAATCTGCTGCTTGCATTTTTTCCAATATTTGACGACCTAGCCAAAAGTTTTTGATTTTCGGCTCTAGAAGCTTCTCGAAGCTTCTTGTTCATCAGCCTGAAGCTTCTAATTTTCGGTTCTAGAAGCTTCTCGAACATCAGCTAGATTTGTTTGATTTTCGGCTTTAAAAGTTTCTCGTACATCAACAAATAGCTTTTGATTTTTAGCTCAAGAAGCTTCTTGTATATCCGTTAATACTTGCATTTTTTCCATCATAACGCGATGCACGGGCCTGTAACTCTCATTCCTCTTCATCCTCGAACTCATAGGATTCGATGTCAATGCCCAAAAGTTGTTGCCTTAACCGCCTTTGCAGCTCATTCCTAGTTTCCGCTGTTAGATTTCCTATAGAAAATTATGTTGCCGCTAGATTTCCTACAGAAAATTATGTTGTCGCTAGATTTCCAATAGAAAATTATGTTGCCGCTAGATTTCCTATAGAAAATAATTTTGCTGCTAGATTTCCTATAGAAAATTATGTTGCTGCAAGATTTCGTATTGAAAATTATGTTGCTGCTAGATTTCCTAGTTTATTCAACTCTCGTTTAAGCCATTCCACTCTTAGTTCGGAGAGTTCATTTTATTTATTTTCTTTTTTATATTTTTTTACTTTTGGATTTTGCAATCCCATTTCTGATCCCAATTGTTACGTTTTTAGCTTTTTAAAAACGTTTAAAATATGAGGTCGTAGATTTCAAACAAAATAAAAATAAACTAGATGACCCGTGCGAATATTTCGCACCGTTAGTTGTCATTTTTTTTAACATAAAATGAAAATAATTAATAGAAATTTTATTAAAAGTATAAAAATATTAGAAATCATAATATCATCATTCATATTTAGATACATACATACATATGTTTAAATGCTTTTATAATACTCCTTTAAATACAATGTCAGAGGTAATGACATGATCATCGTCAATTTTTTGACAAATATATACAATCCTACCTTTTGAAGGGTTTGAGCTTGTGCTTTGTTCATCGTCATAGCAAAAGCAACTTTCACAGGGAATTGTTTTCGTGCCATTCGGAAAGGCACAGTTGGATCAGAAGGTGTAAGGTTGATTCGGGGTATGAGTACAGTTTTATCGGTATAATTAATTTTTGCTGATATGATGTGCTCTCCCAAGTTTATTACGATTAGCCTGATACCATTTATTAACCCCTGTTTAGCATTAAGATTTCTGATTATTATTATAATTGCATTTGTCTTTCCAAATGCACGTTATTTATATTGTTACGTTGCACGTTATTTTTATTCTTATTTTTCTTAAAACCTTTTTACATGTTAAATATCAGTTGACACTATATACAGTAGCGAGCACAAAAAATGCAACACTGTGCCATATGATCTTTAATAAGATCTGTTTCAAAACAACGGTAACTAATTTATCTATTTTCTTTTGCTGTTAATTCTTTCATTATTAGTTTTCAAAGTAACCACAGTTTATTCCAAATTCTGCTTTAAAAAGTTAAATATTTTTGAATTAGTGAAAAAAGTGCAAATTTTTAGCGAGCAAAAAAAAAATGCAACATAATGAAAAAATAGTTAAAGTAAGTTATTTATTTAATTATAATTAAAAATTTCTTAAATAAGTTGTACAACATGTGTTTTCTAATAGAAGCAGCTCTCAGCTGACAGCAAAACTGCAATCATTAAAGCCTTAGAAGAAGGAAAATCCATGCGTGAAGTTGGACACCTCTTTGGTGTAAATCAATCAACCGTATGTCGGATTAAATCTCGATTTTCCTTGAGAAATAGTGTGGAAAGGAAACCAGGTAGTGGTAATCCTCGAAAAACTACCTCTCGCCAAGACCGCCAGATGATTGCACTGGTTAAAAAAGATCCACGAGAGACCGCAGTGGACGTTGCTAATTTCGCAAATGAGCAAATGGGAGTCTCTATAGGCGTTCACACTGTTCGCCGTAGGTTGAAAGAGGCTAATTTGCATTCGAAACGACCCGCAAAGAAACCTCTCATCAGTGCAATCAATAAAAAAAAGCGCCTGAAATTTGCAAAACGTTACAAGGATTGGTCAAATGAACAATGGGCTAAAGTCTTGTGGAGCGATGAAAGCAAATTTAATTTGTTTGGCTCCGATGGGATAAATTTTGTTCGAAGACCGCCTGGACAGAGATATTCTTCAAGATATCAACTTCCAACCGTAAAACATGGCGGTGGATCAATAATGGTGTGGGGTAAGGAACGATATGTTTAAAAAAAATTATTGATTTTACGTCACGTATTTACAGGTGCGTTTTCCCGTGATGGGGTAGGTCCCTTAACTCAAATCGAAGGAAAAATGGACGCCAAGAAGTACTGTGAAATCCTTGGAGAACACATGCTTCCTCATCTACGGGAAAAAATGCCTCCTGGTAGCATATTCCAACAGGATAACGATCCAAAGCACTCAAGCTTAGCTCGAAACTTTTTAAGCGACAATGATGTCAATGTTTTGGATTGGCCATCACAGTCTCCCGATCTAAACCCCATAGAAAATCTATGGGAGCTATTAGATCGGGAAGTTAAGAGGAAACATCCGTCAAATAAGAGGCAATTAGAAGAAATTTTGAAAAGTGAATGGGAGAAAATATCCATTAACACATTAATAGCTTTAGTCGACTCTATGCCTTCTAGGTTGCAAGAAGTCATAAAAAATAAGGGCTACGCGACTAAATATTAATTTTAAGATTTTTTTTGTAAGAATTACTATTCAATTTAAATAAACACATTAAAATTTATGCTGTTGCATTTTTATTGTTCCCATGAAATTCGCACTCTTTTTAATAAATGACAAAATAATATATCATTAATTAAAAATATTTACATAATGTTATTGATAATAGGTATCTATAACTGTAGGGATTAATAACCCAAAGAAATATTTTGAACTGGTTACCATTTTTTTAAAATTATCGCACTTAAAGATAATTTTACCCAACGTTGCATTTTTTGTGCTCGCTACTGTATATATATATATATATATATATATATATATATATATATTATATTATTAAAAGACACCGTATTACTACACTTCATAAAACAAACAATGCCATGACAATAACGACATTACCAAAATGGCTTTCACAACTTTATATATTATTATGTGGAATAGCATTACAATTAAGCGACCCTGTTTATCGCACTTGATCTAACAACTACTGCAAAGTATTGCCAAAACAGCTTTTTACAACTTAATAAGGATATTATATATAACTGACTTAGTAATAAACGGCATTATAGTAAATAGAGGTATTGCCACAATGGATTTTAATACATACTATATTACGTAGAACTGCATTACTATTAAGCGACCCTGTATTAGCACACATGAACAAAAACATATAATCATAATGACAACTGTATTATTATGCAGTTCTATATAAAATATAACTTTTCTCAATGAAAATATTAATTTTTCAATTTCTAATTATTTTTTGCCATTAGTGTTAGATATAAGCTTTAACATGAGATATCGTTCATTAAATTTGATGCGGTGGTATGGAAGATATTTGCAACCGACAAAAAAAGTGCTTTAGAAATAATATATATGATGATTAGTATTTAGTATCAATTAAATTCTTAATTGTGTTCTTAGTATGTTTATGGGGTTTCGGGGTAACTTTTTCCATTTAAATTTGGGAGCATGCCTACGCTATAGTCGGTCATGTTAGATTGTTGATAGGTTTGTAATATGTGTGTGTGTTAAAATTTGGGAGCATGCATAGCTGTGAGTTACGAATTAAATTTTGAAATGAATTGCATACGTTTGGCCTATAGGTTTGTAACATGTATTATTAAAACGTAATGCCTTTTTAATGTGTGTTGTTGACGTTTTTTTGTGTTCAAATTGACAAGAAAGAGATATACAGCTGTGTCTGCGTTTTTTCTAATAAACATATTTTAAATTAACAAATTTAAAAGCGTTTCATATTACAGTTTTTATTTTAAGTATAAAGAATTTTGGATATGGTTTTGTTAATTTAATTTTTATTTATTTTTTATATTATTTAATGTTGAAGAAATAGAAATATAGTTATATGTGATGTTGTTTTTGTTTTAATTGTTGTTGTTTCGATAAATGTTCTGAGTTTTGGAGGGGATGGGTGTGTTAAAATTTGAGAGCATGCATAGCATAGTAAAAGCATTAAATTGCTGCAGAATTGTATTGTATTGTATTGTAGACTTATATGCTTTGCATATAGGTATGATTAATGTTTAAATAAAAAAATATGTTTAAATAAAAAATATATATGTTTTATTCTTTATAAAAGTACATTTATTAAAAATTAAAAAATTCCCACAGTGACAGTCGACCTGCCTTTCAAAAACCATGCTGGAAAGGAGATATTAAAGATCTCGTATAAAAAAAGAGATATTAGCACTGAGTAATTGGAAATATTAGATCTATTACTCGACTTGTGCAAAGGAATTATAAACGAACTCTTCTAAATAGATGGAAAATGACCAACCCTCAGAAGCCCATTGAATATAAAGGTCAAAGGAACACTCAAGACAACAGCACAATTTTTTAAAATACAGGCCGGAACCGCGTCAGGGCCCGTCAAGTATGTAAGTTTCAGTCCAGACAAAGACTGAAGAACATGCACCTCATCAAATGAATATATGTTAGAAATAGAGACACTACCCACTTAATAAGGGTACCCGCTTCTCAGATCAGGGCCCGAGTCCAACTGCCTGTAAGTAGACTGAAAGAAGTCAGCAAACATACTCGAAATATCAAGGTGACTATCTCAGTGGGAAACAAAGATGATTCACTTTAAGCTCGAACGAAGTCGTAAAACGACTTAGGATCACTAGCGAAGTTCGACCTGACTCTAATCATATATTGCTCATAACAGTAATGATTCATTCTAGGATAATCCGCACGCGCCCTAGAGTAAAGAGCATATTCAATATCCGAACCTGATCTACCAAACTTTTTAAATAACTTCGATTTCCTATTCCTCAACCTTGACAGTATAGCCGAATTCCACGGAGGACCAGAACGCTCCAAATGACTTTTTACAAATGGAACACACTCCCTGAAACATTTAAATAATACATCATAAAAGCCACCCAAGTTTGAAGTGAAAGAGAGTCATACGGTGGCGAAATATTCAAACGACTAAAGTCCGTATGATGGAAATTAAATCGCCTCTCATTACCAAATGAGCGATCAATTACAGGAGGTAAACAAGGATCAACTTTAATAGAAAGTAACAACGTAGGATGATAACTATCCTCAGAATGCGAAATAAAGAAGAAATACTTGGATCCTCCAAAAATACAAGATCCAAAATTCTCCCCATTGAATTAAATACACCATTAACTTGGAAAAGACCTAGATTACACGTAGCGGACAGAATTTCATTATAAAATGGAACTGAAGAACATGGTGACCCAGACTCAGGTGAAAAATTCCAAGATATATGCGGAAGATTAAAAACACCAAGAACTACAATAATCCCCTCTTGCCCCATTGAATCAATTATTCTAGAAATCAAATCGAAGTGAGCCCTATAGATATGAATGTCAGAACAGGGAGGAATATATGAACAAGTAATGTAAATAGACTTTACATGATTATAGACCCTAACGCAAATAAACTCAATATCCTCCGAAGAACACAAGTCAATTATCTCAGATGAGTATTTAGAACAAATTGAAATAAGAGCACCACCATCATTCCTTAACTTCCTATCCCGTCTATAAATATTAAAATTACTAGACATAATCTCAGAATCAAAAATATCACAATTCACCCAAGTCTCACAAAAAGCAATTCCATCAAATTCAAAATCAAAACTACTATTATAAAGCGAAGAAAGTTTAGACCTGAGTCCACGAACATTTTGATAAGCAATTCCGAAATTATAAGACGATTTCAAAGCTAGTTTTTTTGGGAAATAGAACCAGGCAAATTAGCACCATTCCTAAGATGACTTAGCCTAAATACGAATTCACGTACCAATACACCCTGAGGCCAAAATGCAGGATCAACAATTTCACCAAACTTTTCATCGGCAACATATAATTTAAACGAAGAAATACTAATATCCAAAGATGGCCTCATCTTATAGCAACCAAACTCAAAAGATTCCCTAATCTTAGATTTGACGAAACATTTTATATCATCGACAGAAGTATCGCATGAAAGACGAGAAACAAAAATAGTCCTCTTAAGTTTAACAACAACCAGTTCCCTTGGAGCAGAAGTATCTAAATTAGCGGACACTACAGATGAAAATGAAAGACGGATGAAAATGAAGACGGTTTAGAAGATGCCTGAGAAGTGGAATCACCCAGAGGTAAAGGTAAAGGAGATAGTGCAGAGTTTGGATAGTGCAGTTCAACTAAATTCGCAGACTTCCGTATAGTTCCAGTAGTAGATGGACAAATGTTCACAATAGAAGTAACAGTGGACAAGGTACTGGTTGTCGCAGACACCCATGGCACAGAAACTTGCACAGGAGCCCCAGAAGAAGGAGGGCCAAGAAATTTTTCGGATTCGAGCAGCTCATTCAAAAGGCCATACTTTGAAAGTAATTCTTCAAACCGACGAAATTTAGTCCATAAGCAGACTACTTTTATAACTTGTTGTAAACAATAAAAATTGCTTATTCGCTATTCTGCTCACCACGGAGATCTTCAAACCGAGACTTTTCCTTTATTTATTTCATTTATATATTATTAATATAATACATAAGAAAAGTTTACATAACCCGCTAAGCCATTGACTTGTCAGCAGGAAAAAGGATTAAGATTTTCTAATATATTACATTTTTAGGTTCATAATTAATTCATTGCGAACTTTTTTTCAAAAGTTTCTTCCTTCAAAATTCATTATTTTCATTTATTATATATGTTGGTATTTTACTATAAATTGTTTTTAACATGACGCTTAGCTCGTTATTATAATATATCAATATTCTTTTTTCTTTTTTTATATTTTATTTAAAAAAATGCCTACTTAACCTAAAGTTATTACACAATTTACAGAGTTTTAGTCTTAGTAACTTTGTGTGTGTTAATTTTATACATGAGTAGCGATACCTACAGTTTAAAGTCGACTTCGAACGACAGATTTTCTGAGAAACTTTTCATGGTAATTTCATTTACTCTCAGAGTTTTTGCCAGAAATCTGCTGCGAGGAAATCACCGAAAAAATACTTTTTGTAGTTTTGTTTTGATGTCTGGCCTGGGACTCGAACCGTGGCTTTTACCTCTAATAAGCCAACACACTACCTACTAGACCACGGCGACTTCGACTTCTAAAAAATCTTACAATATTTATAAAAATAAAGTTTCCGAGAAAAGTCAAAATTTCAGAGGATATTTTATAGAAACCCCTGACATGTCACTTATTTATAACTTAATCTTTATCTATTCGTAGAGATTAGAAATGAGTGGATTGTCAGAGCAACTGCAAAGTAGTTTAAACCGTTCCGTTATTGAACAAATTTTATAACGAATTAGATTAATATTATTCTCCTCGTGAAGAGTTCTAGTGGAGAAGTGCCAAGGCAAATTTAACATCATTTTCAGTAATTTATTTTGACAAACTTCTAATTTTTCACGTACGAGTTTGCGCATACCCCCCAAACAGGTCAGGCATACAAAAGTATTGATTGAAAAATTACTTTAGCCAAAATTAGTTTATTGTCATGGCTCAAAAAAGATCTTCGCGCTATAATTGGATACAACATAACCTTTGCCGTGTTAAATTTTTCAATTTGCTTCCTAATATGTAAATCAAGTATCAGTTTACGGTCAAAGTATACCCCAAGATACTTAATATTGTCACTCCAATGTACCAGAGTACCATTCACCCTCAGCTGGCTAAAAACATAAATTTCGTCTACGACTGAAGAACACAGCAGAAGTCTTAGTTTCATTAACCTTGATCTTCCATGTATCAAAATATGAGACCATTACGTCCAAAGCACTTTGTAAATTATTAGCAATACTATGGCCAAACTTATGAGACGAATAAAGGCAAGTGTCATCTGCGTATGTTGCAATTTCCACCCCAGTCGTTTGTGGTATATCCGAACAATATAGGTTATAAAGAAGAGGGCCTAAGATTGAGCTTGAGGAACACCAGATGGGATCTTAAATAGGTCAGAAAATTTGTCATTAAGGCTAACGCAGTAATATCTAACCTTGAGAAACGATTCAATGATTCTCACCAAATAAAGAGGAAAATTATATTGAATCATTTTGTACAATAACCCGTTATACCAAACGGAATCAAAAGCCATTTCATTATCCAGCATTACCAGGATTGTTGAGTAACCATTATTAAACCCATTATTTATATGGTTGTAAATTCTTTTTATCTGGTGAGTGGTACTATGAAAAGGTCTAAAACCAAACTGAGTTAGTTGTAAGGTACTATGGTGGTCCATAAACTTAGATACCCTAGTCTTTAAATTTTACTGAGACTCCTAAGCAAGCTAATAGTACGGTAACTTCGAATAGAGTTAGGAAGTTTATTGGGTTTTAAGATTGGTATCACCTTAGCCGTTTTCCTACTTTAATACTACAGCAGAATTGGGTAAATTCTTTAATATTGTGTTCTTAATAGTATCTTGGCCAGAAGCTTTTCTAGATTTAAGTTCCTTAATAATCGCACAAATTTCATCCTCATGAACATATTCGTTCGAATCCGTGCTAATATCCAGTAGAGAAAACCGCTCTATTACACTATCAACACTATCAAACCATAATATGTGCTTCATTACTCATATTGTCAGAGACACGATAATTATATGAAAAGTTAAGAGCAAGTTGATTAGCCTCATCCTCGAAACGCAGTCCCTGTACTAACCAAGTTCTGCCAAATCAGGGAAGGAAGAAGTTGATCAGCGCAAGGGCTGCACAACAAAATCACGACTACCCCGTACTGGAAAACCAGCCAGAAAATTTGATGAATGAAGCTATATCCTTGATATCAATAGATGATAGCTCCGTTAAGCTAACAAGGAATGGGGAGCCAAATAACCTATATCTACACCTAGCAAGAGACGGGCACTGGCAAAGAAAGTGAATAACTCTTTCCTCTTCCTCAGTGGACCTGCATCCACGGCAGAAGCCGTTAAAAGGGAGCCTCATTCTCTCGGCGTACCTACCCATAATGCAATGACACTACAGTCGAGATGACATCACGACCGAGACCAAGTAATCGGTTGGTACGCCTTCCATCCATCCTGGGCCAGGTAAGTTTAGCGGTGGAGCAGGACTCCTCATTGACCTAGGATAGGTTGGCTTCCCGAAGGAACCTCCGCGCAATGGTCAACTTCACCGAGGCATGTGGCATACCCAACTCAACAGAAGAGGATTCCGGAAGAAGCGCACCAGCTCTGGCGAGCTCGTCGGCCCTACAGTTTCCCGGTATAACACTGCCCCCGGGGACCCACACCTGAGAGACACCGGTGAAGCGCTCCCAGACTAGGTCGAGACAGCGGCGACATTCCCTAATGATCTTAGAGTTGATCACGAAACCTGACAGATCTTATCGCAGCCTGACTGTCCGAAAAGATCGAGACGCGACTGAAAGGAGCATCGTTAACGAGGATCCATTGAGCGACTCAGTAAATTGCCATCACCTCCGCCTGAAACACACTGCAATAGTCTGGCAGACGGAAAGAAATATTTAGGTTCAGTTTCCTAGAATAGACACCTCTTCCAACCCCAACCTCGAGTTTAGAGCCGTCAGTATATATATCCAGAACTTCAGGGGGGAGGATCGTATCAGGATTCCAGTCATCCCTACTTGGAATCAGGGAGTGGAAACATCTATCAAAACAATGTTCAGCAGGGAAAAGTCCATGTTCCCAGGGACCACCGGGTCAATCTCCAGAATTGTGGAGCGACCAGAAGGTACAATGTGCCAACGAGAGAGAGCATTAAGTCGCAGCAAAATTGGCCACCTGCTTTGCGAGAAGCACAGCATTGCGAACAAGGCTTTCGTGGGGGTGCTGCGTAGAGCACCAGTTATATGAATGGCGGCAGACCTTCTGACCTTGTCAAGAAGTCTGACGTTATATTGTCTGTCCAGAGCACTCCACCAGAACGCAACACCGTATAAGAGGTTGGGTTCGATGACCGTGGAATATATCCATCGCATGATCCTTGGGCGAAGACCCCACCTGGTTCCGACAGCCCTACTGCAGCAGTAGGCAGCACATGCCGCCTTGCGTGCCCTAGTAACCAGATTCGCCCTCCAGTTCAGTTTGGGATCGAGGGTCAGACCCAGATATTTGACCTCGGGACTCAACGTGAGTCTGGTCCCACCTGTGCTGGGAAGGGAGAAGGTCGGAATTTTATATTTCCTCGTAAAAAAATCGTATTGGTCTTAGAGGAGTTAATAGATAGTCCAAAATCCCTACACCAGTCCAACACGACTGACAGCGCCAAGTTCAACTTGTCCGACAGTGTCTGCGGATAAATTCCCGACGTGGCAATGGCAATGTCGTCAGCGTAAGCTATGACCTCATTGCCAGATTGTTCCAGCCCCCACAGGAGTGAGTTGACTGCAAGATTCCAGAGAAGAGGTGATAGAACACCGTATTGCGGTGTACCCCTACGAACCATTCTCTGACAATTGGAGGCCCCCACTGTGGAGGTCACTATCCTCGATTTGAGGAGAAGCTCGATGAACCTGACCAGATCCTGTTCCAGGTTCAGAGAACCGAGAGCCCTAACTATGGCGTCCGGGTTGACGATATTGAATGCGCCCTCAATGTCCAGAAAAATGGACAAAGTGTATTCCTTAACGTGCATGGACTTCTCCACCCGAGGAATTAGCGAGTGAAGTGCTGTTTCCACTGATTTACTTCTCGTATACGCATGTTGGGAAGTGGGTAGAACCGCTGAGTCAATTGAGACCCTAATATAAACATCAAGGACTCTTTCCAGTCTCTTCAGAAGAAAGGAACACAGACTTATGGCTCTATAATCGTTTGCCCAGTATGGGACGGTTTCCCAGCCTTGGGAATGAAGATCACCCTAGATATTCTCCAGCTCCAAGGGATTTAGAGGAGCCTGAGACTAGCGTTATAGACGGCAAGCAACCAGGGGAGGATTATCTCCTCCCCACGTTGAATGTCACCTGGAATAATACCATCCGGTCCTGGTGACTTGACAGCCAACAGCCCATTGCAGTTGGCCAAGGGTAAGAGACAGGGGGAATAGTTCCCAGATGGTGGTTCATTAACCTGATAAAAGGCCTGGCCACCAAGTGTGACACTTCCTGGAAAGTGAGTATCAAGGAGGAGCTCAAGTGTCTGCAAACTGGGCGTAGTCCAGCGTCTGTCAAGTCGTCGGATACAGTCAAGTGATTTATGAGTGGAACTCAGAATTTTACGAATAAGGCCCGTTTCGGCAGAGGATTCTACGCTCGCGCAGTATTTGATATTTTATTTTTTTGATATTTATAAACACTCTTGTTTCGGCAGTCAATCGAATAAGATCTTTTGTGAATTAGTGAATTTTTTGTGAATTTGTGACAAATCTATTTAAACAGTAAAAACAATATAACAAATGTGAATTTAAATTTAAACAAAACTATAGAAAACAAAAAAAAAAAAACAATTAAATTTAGACACAAAGAAAAGACACAGACATTGTATTAAACAAATTAAAGAAAATTACAAAAACCAATAAAAAAAACATAAATTGATTTTAAAATTACAAAAACAATATTGTGTTTTATTTTAACAAAACAAAATTAAAAGAACAATAAAACGAATCAGTGCACATCAAACATTAACCACTTATAATAAAATCAAAGAGGCACTCACCCCGTTCATTGGTACCGGAACTGCCCCACATCGTGTGGTAGGAGTTGGCATCTGCTCCGATTATGACCGGAACTCCGCGCAGCCCCGCATCCGCCACCAGTCGACCAATGGGATCCTGAGGGGGAGAGAGCTATAGTCATGAGCCATATAGGATGACGTGATCCAGAGGGTCATCGAGTTAATTTCGACGACCATGGTAACGATGTCCTTATCACTGAACCTGTGGAGGAGAAGAGCGTTAATACTATTCTTAACCATAACACAAGCCCGAGGCTTACCTGAGTTCTGGATATACGCTACGCGATATCATTTGGTATTGAATCCGCAAACCCTGCCGTCTACGACCCAGGGTTCTTGGATCAGAATGAGCTCTACATCCTCGGTTGCTAGTCTGAGGAGCAGAGCGGCGGAGGCGGTTTTAGAATGTTGTAGGTTAATTTAGGTGACTGTCAGCATTGACTCGAGAATCAACCATTGTCACATCAGCGTCCTCTTCGTCCGACAGACAACGGAGAGGTTACGCCTGCGTCAATATCAATGCCGTCGAAGAATTCCCCCCCCAGCTCAGAATTGGACTTCTTGCTGGAAGAGGAGCATCGAGAATAGTGGCTGCTCACACTCCTACATTCGACGTCTTCGGCGGGTTCGATGGGTCCAGGGGTAGGGTCGGATGGGATAGGGTCAGATGGGGTAGGGTACTGAGGGGGGGTTGGGATGGGCCGGGATTTACGGGGGTGGAGTCTGTTGGGGGATAAACGGCAGCGTAGGAATCCGACTTGTAGACCCTTAGTTCGATTAAACTTCTCGTCCGTGCAATAAATGTATGAATTTTCTATCAAGGGTGGAATAAACATTCTCTTCTTTCGAGGACATTTTGAAGTCAAAGCCGTCGGTAATAGTTTCTAGAAGTCATAAATTGCCTGATAGAATATGGTAATTTAATTTTATCCAATTCAATTACTACCCTTGGCGTCGAAACAGTAATCGCATCTATTATGCTTCTAGTTAAATATTCAACACTAAGATCAATAGAACTTTTTTCTGTTACACTAAGGTAAGTGAGAAACAGATTCTTCAACCGATGACCTAAATAGCCTCCAATTTGTTTTCCTGTAGTCAAAAACTAATTCTCTACATTTAAAGAAACCAGCATTCAGCTTAAAAGACACAGGAAGGTGATCTGAGCCTAGAGCATTCATTGTCCTGGAATGGGTTATACAATGTGTTATGTTTGAAATAATCATGTCAATTGTTGATGGCGTTCTATTTCTATTAGTAGGAATAAAAGTAGTAGAGCCTGGATGTAAATTTGTGTAAGGATGAAGTGACACAGTGTCGAATAATATATTACCCCAAACATTTGCTCTATTACAATTCCAATTTCTATGCCTACTGTTCAGATCACCACATATGATAACTCTAAGAAGTTTTCTAATATCCCTTTCAAATCTGCCCTTTGTATTCCCTGTAAACCGCAAACAGCTTTATCATCTGATTATCTGAAGTTTTAATAGCTACGCTAACATTTTCGATAACATTTGTCTCAATAAAAAATGGTTTAAAATTTCCTAAGTTTTTCCTAACAAGAATTGCAACTCCTCCCACAATGCGATCAGTTCGGTGGATAATATAAAAATCCCCTTGGGTTATGTTTACAGAATCTGACAACCAAGTTTCAGATAAAAAACATAAATCTACATTATTGGTATTTAAAAAATCAAATAATTCTAAGTACTTATTTCTTAAGCTTCTACAATTCCAAAATATAAAACTTAATTGATTAGTTATTGCCATGTTTATTTATTATATAAATACTTAATAGCTAATTGTGTGATAACTTGAAACTGTTCTTCTTTGGATTTACAAATTCTTAATTTATTTAAAATTTCTAAAGTGAGTTGACTTATTTCTTCCACAGAAAAGAGTGCAGTCGAATTTGGATTAGAATTTCTCTTAACATTATTGCTCTGAGAGATTGGCCAGGCTGTTGTCATATTATAATTAATTCTAATTGTTAATTCTACTTTGGTTATTCATTCCGTAATTTGAGCAACAATTATTTTTGCGTTGGATTTTTTCTCTTATTTTCTCTTTCAAAAAAGATGCTCTTACTAAACACGTGACTTCTGGTGCTGGATGATTATTGTTGCAGTTTGCACATTTAACTTTGTCTTTGTTGGTACAATCAGAAGTTTTGTGCCTATCCGAGCAGATCGCACATTTGGTCTTAATAGAACAGCCTTTTTCTCCGTGACCAAACATTTGGGAATTATAACATTGAACTGGTTTATTTTTAATCCTTTTTTAGAGTTCCATTTCAGCATCATGTGAAAAAGAGATTTAACATTTTGTTTTAAGTCATGTAATTTAACAGAACCGTTTTCAAAATAGACTATGTTGTAGCATGATTTTACAGTTGTCAATACCAACGCAACATTTCATGTGCATAAACAAAAGAATATCCAATTGCATATGAGCAGCGACTCAATGGTGCTGACCGTCGCTGCAGCGTGTGACGCCACAATAGTAATGCTCACATGCGACGATCATTTGGCACTTTGTTGAGTGATCGCCGGCAGTATTGATATGCATATAATATGCACTATGTGTGTTGTTGTTGTATTGCGTAGCTAGTGATTATCGTGGGAATTATTATGAACAGCGGACGCGTGTCGTATGACATCCACTTGTCCCACGATAAATACACACAAACTAATATAATATTATAGAACATAAGCATAAACCAATATAATTACATTAAGTAAATACAAAATGTATTAGAATTAAGGGATTAATTCAGGATTGCTGAATCAGCCAAAATTTAGTATAAAAGAAGGGATATTTTCCCTAAAGAAAGGAGTCTTACAATAAAACTCTTAGAGTGCGTATGAAATCGCATTAACAAATAAAAGTTAAAAAACTTTACTGAATATCTTAAAAACACTACAATGTAGAGTATCGACGTAATCATTATATTTTTTTTCAACTTTTTTAACATTTGTGCATTTATATTTTCTCATTATTAATTCCTCTTTTACTTCTTCTGGTGTTTTACATTCTAAGCCGTACAAAGCAAATTTAAAGGTTTATCATGTTTCGATTCATGAATAAAAAACTGACAATTATGATCTTTTAAAATTTTAATAGTAATATTAAATGATTCTTTTGTTTCACAAATAATTTTAATACCAATGGAAATTTTTTTAATAACATATTTAGTTACTCCACTGCTTTTAAACAATCTATGGAACTGTTCAATGTTATGAGAAAGCACTTTAATTGGAGAAATAAAATCTTTAAAAACTGTATTTTGCGGTGAAACGTCCATACTTTCAGCATTATCCTCAGCGTCCAATGCTTGTAAAGGAGTCCAATAATTATGTCGACTCATTTTAGAGTCCAAAGTCTTTACCGTGGACGCCAAGTCCTCTGGTTTTGTGTTAGCTTTTCGTTTCGAGATTTTTGAATTTGTTTAAATTTTAATAAAGAGAAAATCAGTAACAAGAGAAGGCAAAGATACGTCATTCACACCACGCAGTTATGTCAGGACTGAATATATATCCATATTCATTCAAAAATTGCCTTACTTTATACCTTCCCATAGCTCGACGTCTTGTATGATCGATGATATCGAAGAACCCATTGTCTTTAAGAAATTCATTCATTAATGTAAAATAATAAATACTTTTAATGTTTAGAACGTTGAGTTTAGAGGCAAGATTGTTCGGATTGTTTATACAAATATAACTACAATATTTGTAGTTGTGTTTGTAGTTGTGTTCGTTGTTGTAGTGCTTGCTGTTGTGCTTACTGTTGTGTTTGTTTCTATGTTGGTTGTTGTATCTGTTGTTCTTGCTGTTATATTGCTAGTTGTTAACGATGTGGTGTTTGGGAATTCCAAGTTACTGATTATTAGTGGTTGTTATTAGTGGGCAAGTTGTTGACTATATTGACGGAAACATTGCGTCGTATTGTGTTTGGTCGGATGTTGTTGGGAATGTTAGGTGTAGTATTGAAGTAGAATGTTGTGTTACTTTGAATGTTGTTGCTGCTATCATTTAGCAGGTGTTCTCTTCCACGCAAGGCTGACTAAATTCTTACTACTCATTCCCTGCTTTAACTTGCCTTTTTATATGCCTACGCAAACGGTCTGACGTACGTTCTTAATGTAGAATTTTCATGTTCTCGCTTCCTCGAGAACTCTTTCGCGACTTTATTGTTGTTTGTGTATTTTGTTCACATTGCTTGTTGTTGCTTTCGATTAGTTGTCCATCTCCTTTTCTCATACTGATGTTATGAGTTTACTTGCATCAAGTTCGATGTATATGTTAGTGTAGCTTTTGTTTATCGTTGAATGTTAATATTAAACAATATTAGGGGAGCCGGATGTAACTGCAAAGCAACGCCACTGTTCGGTTTTAACTTGACAAAACCCAGTGATATCCTTGCAGGTACATTCCAAGTACATGCGAGATTGACGATTTGGCGCGACCTTAGCTATGTTTGGAAGATCGTTTGTGAAGATGACGCAAGTGGGCTGACGTTTGTTGCATTCTGTTACCTGAGTACACCGGGTTAAAACTGACCGAAATGGCTTTCAGGCTAATGCTGCAGACGCCTCCGTTCCGTTAAACCCTTGGCAGGGCTTCAAGAACGTTCGATTATCGTAGCCATTTAGTTGGCGATACAGGTTTGGTTGAGATGAATCCTAATTAGTGTTCGACCTGGCTCCGAACGCAAAAGTAATATCTTTATGGCCTTTCGGGGCCACTTTTTCCATACAAATTTGGGAGCATGCCTACGCTACAGCCGGTCATGTTCGGTATGTTGATTATGTTGGTATGTTACACGGTATGTGATGTATTTTTTATAGGCTTGCGAGTTGTGTGTGTTTGTCGTGTAGGGTGACGAGCTTGGTCCCCCGCGCCTGTCCCCTGCCCTTGGCCCCCCGCCCTGGTTCTGGTCCCGCTCCTGGGGTCGCAGTTCTAACTTTGTCTAACCTTGGTTGATGTGTAGTCTGAAGTCCATTATGTGTGTGTGTGTGTGTGTCATTTGTTTTGTTAAAAGATATGTAGGGTGATTGTGATATGTTAATGCCGGTTGTTTTTATATCTGCATGTTGTAACAGTTCTCACAGTTTAGTGTGATAAAAATGAGTTAATTATTTTTTTTGTTAATGTTAAAATTAAAAGAATGTTTAATTAGTTCTGTTATTTGTTATAAAAGTACATTTATTAAAAATAAAAAAACATATTCCCACAGTTTATTCACTAAAAAACGTATATCAAGTTACATACTGTCTGGCGCGTGTAAACAAATAAATATATGATATATATTTCATTGTGATATTAGATCTGCTGACATATAAAAAATTGTTTTGATCGCATGGTCACTTTGCATTAACATGTGCGAGCATGCAAACGCTTATTCAGCATAATTATTTTCTCATCAAATTGTTTGTAATTACAGGTATGAAGTAAAAATATTAAAAACGCTTACACTGCAGAATTACCTTCACCTTCAGAACCCCCCCTGTCGTGAACTGAAATTTTGAAATGGTACTGAATTTTAACTTACTTTTTTACATCAGAAAGTACTTTTTGCATCAAAAAGTACGTTTTTGCATCAAATCGGAATTACGATCTAATCACACCACTTATTTATTTTGTTTGCTAATGCATTAATAGTTGAAAAGCGCAAGACATAAAATATGTAATAATAAAAAAGTACTGTAAGTATAGCGGAGGGTACTGCAGTATTTCTTAAATGAAAAAAGTACAAAAAGACTAAATTTTTCAACTGTGACTTGTATAAAAGTACGGAAAAATTCAACTCTGACTTGTATATTAGCATAGCGGAGGTACTGCAGTATTTCTTAAATGAAATAGTACTGAAAAAAGTACAAAAGTACTAAATTTTTCAACTGTGACTTGTTTAAAAGTACGGAAAAATTTAACTCTGACTTGTATATTAGCATAGCGGAGGTATTAAAGTATTTCTTAAATGAAATAGTACTGAAAAAAAGCACGAAAGTACTAAATTTTTCAACTCTGACTTGTACAAAGGTACTGAATTTTACAACCCTGACTTGTATATTTAAAAATTTTTGCTATAAATAACGATAGTTGTTTGTTAACAGAAATATTCCTGTTTAAGCAAATCTATTTAACACATTATAAGTTATTAAAAAAAAAATAAATAAATAAGAAATGGCTGGCGGTTTTATTTGTCAATTTTGCAGAAAAGTATTTACTCTGAATAGAAATTTAAGAAGGCATATTAGATTATATCATGATGGTCCATCAACATCATGTAAATGTAAAACTTGTAATAAATATTTTCCAAATCATGCGGAATGACATCGACACTCACATTCTCATGCAGAAGATAACAAAAACAGTGAAATTAGTGTTTATTGTGAGTATTGTGAAAAAACAATTCTAAAAACAAATTGGTATTATCATAAAAGGACAAATGAACACAAACTTAACTGTGTTGAGACACCAGACAATGGTTTGGATGGTGATGATGTTAAATGCATAAAACCATCGTTTAATAATAGAATTATCACATATTTAGTTGAAAACAATAACAAAAACAATTTAATACCTGAAAACTTTTTAACGGATATCAGAGACAAAATAATTAAATTATTAAGTGATGCGATTAAAAAATATGAAAGCATAAAATTTAACATGGAACTGTTTTGTGAATATATGTTAATAAAGGATGATGAAGACAATTACATGATTGAAGTAAAGTCTCATCAGACTAAAATGAATATCCTTAGTATATATACAAGTGATGACATTCTTAATACTTACAACGAGCAATGTGAAGTAATAATTAAAAAGATGAGTGAGTTTCAGGAGCGTGACAGCGGTTGGGTATTAATTGAAATATCACGCCTTGAAATAAACATTAATCAATATAAATGTATAAAAGGTTCCCAATACATTCCCCTACCACCGGAAATACAGAGAAAGTTTGCATGCATTAATGTTCAAAATAATGATGTATATTGTTTCAAGTGGGCTATTATATCAGCATTATATTCAATTGAAGACCATTCATATAGAACAACGTCCTATAATGTTGTTAATATAGAAGATGAAATCATAAGACTAGAAAACAACATTGAATTAAATTTTACGAGCTTGAACTTTCCGCTTCCAGTTAATCAGATAAAAGTATTTGAGAGCAACAATCCTGAATTGAGTGTAAATGTGTTCGCATTAGATAATGAGAATAATATAGTCGGTCCATATTATTTTTCGCAACAGGAAAAATCTAAACACATAAACTTGCTGCTATTGGAAGATGGTGAAAAACTCCACTATGTATGGATTAAAAATATATCAAGGTAAATATAAACAAAGAAATATATAGACACTTAAAAACTTGTACTAATCAATTTTTTCCTTTATATTTACAGATTAATTAAAAGTCAACTAACAAAACATCAACATGAGATACATGTATGTAATACATGTTTAATACATTTCCATAATGAGCTATCTCTGGAAAATCATAAAAAAGAATGCAATAAGATGGTAACAAAAATACCTAGTATAGAAAATAGTATGCTTAGTTTTAAAAATTTTAAAAAACAATTGGATGAACCTTTTGTTGTATATGCTTATTTTGAATGTATTCTAGAATCAATTAATGTACAGAATTCAACAAATGTTAAATCAGTACAAAAGCATATTCCATTTGCTTATAGTTATTATATTAAATGTTCATATAATTCAGATTTAAATATTTTTAAAACTTACAGTGGTAATAATGCACCGCAACATTTTTTTAAAAGCTTAGTTAACGATATTTTAGATATTTACACTGAACATCTAAATGTTATTAAACCTATGAATTCCTTAACGCCATTTCAACAGATACAACATTTTGAAAGCAAGTCTTGTCATATTTGTAAAAAAAAATGATCAAATAAAGATAAGGTAGCTGACCATTGTCATCTAACCGGTGAATATAGAGGTGCTGCTCATAACAAGTGTAAATTAGAATATCAAATTGCGAATTTCATTCCTATATTTTTTCATAATCTTTCAGCATATGATTGTCACTTGTTTGTTAGAGAGCTTTCATCAATTGAAGGTGATATAAATATTATACCTTTAAATAAGGAACTCTATGTATCCATACCAAAAATAATTACCATAAATGAAAAACAAACTATTGAGTTACGTTTTCTCGATTCATTTAGGTTTATGCCATCTAGTTTAGAGAAATTAGCAACTTATTTAACCGACAATGATTTAACAATAGTAAAATCAAACTATTCAAATGATGAAGAATTCAATTTAATGAAACGTAAAGGTGTCTTTCCGTACGACTACTTAGATTCTGAAAACCGCTTCAATGAAACTCAATTGCCTCCCATTGCAGTTTTCTTTAATAAATTAACTAACGAGTCGTGTAGTGTAGAGGATTATGAACATGCACAAAAAATATGGAAGACATTTAAATGTATAACATTAAAGGATTATTTACTTTTATATTTAAAGGTAGACGTTCTTTTACTCTGTGACATATTTGAAAATTTCCGACAAGTGTGTAAAAACATTTACAATTTAGATCCCTGTCAATATTATACTACTCCTGGTCTATCCTGGGATGCAATGTTGAAAACAACTGTAATAGAATTAGAGTTGTTAACTGATATTAATATATATAATTTTGTTCTGCGAGGTATTAGGGGAGGTATTGTTCAATGTTCTAACAGATATTCAATAGCAAATAATAAATATATTAGTGATTATGATTCTAACAAAGAATCAAATTATATAATATATTTAGATGTAAATAATTTATATGGTTATGCAATGTCAAAATACCTTCCATATAAAAATTTTAAATGGGTTGAAAATTTTGAAAATTTTAATGTTAATAGTATAGAAGAGGATTCTCCATTGGGTTATATATTAGAAGTCGATCTAGAATATCCATCTGCATTACACGACTATCATAATGATTTTGTGCAGAGAATAAGAAAATTGAAAACATGAAACAGCGAAAATTAATAACAGATCTGAATGATAAGAAAAACTAACTCCCCAAATTTGTATGGAAAAAGTGGCCCCGAAACGCCATAAACATACTACTCGCAAACTCAAATAAAGATTTGCGTCAACCCTCGAGAGGACCTCACTGATTACCATAGGCACCCTCGGGGTCTTTAAGGGACAACTGCATATATGATATGAGATAGCGGCTTGGAGATGAAACCCAAATAAAAAATGAATATGAATATATATATATATATATAAATGAGTATGAACCCGGCGGTCACCGCCGAAAAAATCCCAGGCAAGGGAGAACCCTCAGAGTGCAGACGTGAGGAGTGCTGGGATTGAGAGGAGCGGCACGACACCAAAATCGGTGCAGGAGGATGCGCACTCGCGTGCAATGCGGCCAGCGCATAGTGGAACGGAGAAACCTCGTTCAGGACACAGTTCCCCTAGACAGGAGTTTATATGCAAGAAGAGAAACTCAAAATAGGAGACATTTACTAAGTGCCAAAGTGTTATCCGCAATGTTAGGGCGGCAATGACGAAGGCTAGGAACATTAGTATGGAAGTTCAAAGTGGAGTATAGGAATTAGAGGAGCTAATTGACGTAATGGAAAACTACAGAGAGAACTGAAAGACTGCAGAAAGGGGAAAAGAAGCGAGTAAGACCCTCGACGACGCCAAGAGTAAAAGGAACGACTGTGATGTATCCACACCTGTAAGTTCCCTCAACAAGAGAGGCGCCTCAAGTCCGGCGGAGACCCGCCCAGAAAAGATGCTGAAAGGAAAACCAACGGAGACCACAACATACCTCAAGAAAACATTAGTGGATGGAGAATGGAGTACAGTAAAGAGCATGAAATCGGCAAGGAAAGAGAAAAAGGAGCGACAGAAAACTGTAAAAAATCGTCCAGAAGCTGTGATAGTCCACCCAACCGAGGGGCACAGTTACGCTGATGTTCTGAGCAATATATGAAGCAAAATAAAACCGGAGGAATCGGAGATAGCGATACGCACCGTCCGGAAGACTAAAACAGGTGCCATACTCATTGAAATGGGTAAGGGAGGCAGAAGTGACGAGTTCAGGGAGAACCTGAAGAGCATTCTCAATCAGAAGACAACCGTGAAGGAACTTACACCGGTGGTCACTTTGGAAATACGAGACCTGGATGCCCTCACAACCACCGAGTAAGTCCTACCGGTGGTACAGAGGAAGGCGGGTGGTATAAATCCGGATATATCCATTCGCCTAACTGGGACAAACAACCGGGAGCAGAAAAGGGCCTTCGTACGAGCTGTGCGAAGGCGCTTCTGAAACTACAGAGAATACGAATAGGCTGGACAAACTGTAGGATAATGGTCAGAGTGGACCCTATTCGATGTTTTCGATGCCTCGGAAGTGGTCACAAACGGTGCCAATGTAATGGGCCGGACAGATCAAGCCTATGTATGAAATATGGAGAAAAAGGGCATGCCGAAACACACCAAGATGTTATATTTGCTTTGGGGGCCGGGATAATCCTTGGAACACCTCCCGGGATCGCGGGGCTGTGAGATAAGCTTGCGAAAGGCAGCATGAGGATATTGCAGCTGAATATGCACAGAGGGAAGGTGGCTTTTTCTTTGCTATCGCAAAAAGTCAGAGAGCAGGAAGTTGACGTAGCTATCGTAAACGAACAATATGCGCCGAAGAATAGTGGATTCTGGCTGGGAGATGAAACATCTACGGCAGCTATATGGATAACGGATAACCAGGGTCCTTGACCGAGGATATCTGGCAGGGGAGATTGTTTCACCTGGGTACAGTTTGATGAGATCACTCTAATGAGTTGTTATTGGACTCCAAATGATGACGTGGGAACCTTTGAGAAGAAATTGGCCAGAATCGAAGACGCAATGGCGCAGATTGACGACAATCTCATAGTGGCAGGAAACTTTAACTCTAGAGCTGTAGAGTGGCGAATGCGCAACACCAATCCAATCGAATTGTGGAGATGGCAGCTCAAACCGGACTGGTCTTCACAAACGAGGGGAGCGTAACTACCTTCAGACGACCAGACTGCGAGGGCACCATTCCGGATATCACTATGGTCTCGGAGGGCATGGATCACAGAGTCGAGGACTGGAAGGTCCTGGAAATATACACGGGCAGTGATCACCAGTACATATCGTACACCTTTGCTTCAAGGAATAGAGTAGAGGAGGACAATCACAACACGAACAGTCGAAGATGGGATGCACGGAAATTGAATGCTAATCGGCTAATCTTGGAAGTGGACAGACTGTGTAGCAGAGTTGAACTCTCGGACTACGCGAGGACAAGAGTAGAAGAACAATGGAGATAATAAGACGCGGATGTAAAAAGGCAATGCCCTTGCTGAGACCGCAGAATATCAGAAACAAAGCAGTGTACTGGTGGGACGAAAATATCGCAGCACTCAGGCGAGAGTGTCTACGGTGTAGGTACACGAGAGCCAGACCCGATGGACCAGCCGCTAAGGGAATGCGGACATATAAGGACGCAAAGAAGTCTCAGAAAAAGGTTATAACGCGCAAGAAGAATCAGGCATTCCAAGAACTACGCGAAGACGTAAACTTAAACCCGTACGGACTTGGATACAAGATTGTAATGGGCAAAATTAACAAAAGAAAACCAATGGAAATTATGGATGAGCGAGTAATGAGAAATATAGAGGGTGTACTATTCCCCACTCATGAACCGGCGAACGAACGGCAACAGAACATGCTCAATATGGAATTTTTATCATTTTCCACAGAGGAGCTGAAAGCAGAAGCGGTCGGATTAATATCCGGTATGGCACCAGGGCCCGACTGCATTCCGCCTGAGGTAATACGGAAGATTGCCAGTCAAAGACCGGAACTCCTACTGAGAATGTACATCGCGTGCCTAAGGGAGTGTATTTTCGACCCGGTCGGTCTACCACTAACGCCTTGAGAGAGGTTACAGAAGCGGCGATGATCACACAAAGTGGGAGTAGCTCTAGGAGGCCAGTGCTACTGCTTGCGACTTTGGACATTAGAAACGCGTTTAACAGTCTAAGATGGAGCGATGTATTAAATGCTTTGGAATACAATTTCTCGGTACCAAACTACATCCTGGCCATGATAAGTTATTTGAGTAACAGACAGCTGTTGTATAACACAAGCTCGGGACCAAGGGTAAAACATATAACATCAGGAGCGGCATAGGGATCTATCCTTCCCGACCTATTGAACGTTAACTACGATGGAGTTCTAAGAGAGGATATGCCAGATGGAACTTCTTTGGTTGGATACGCAGATGATATTGCAGCCGTTATCACGGCCAGGAATACGGAAGAGGCGCAGCGAAAACTGAGGCTTGTCATGCTAAGACGGAAAGATAGCTGGATTCCTACGGTCTAGACCTGGCCAAGCATAAAACGAAATTACTGCTGATCACTAGTCGCCGTATCCCCTTACAGGTAGACATGAGTATTGCAAGCGAAGTAGTTCGGACCAAGAGCTAGGTAAGATACCTGGGAATAAGGCTGGATCCCAGGCTGACATTTTCATACCGGATTCAGTACTCGGCTGACAAAGCCCGGAAGATGGTCGAACAGCTCAGCAGATTAATGCCGAATATTGGAGGCCCGCTATCGGCGAGACTCCTAATGGATGTTGGAAGTAGCATTATGCTCTATGGGAGCGAAATTTGGGCAGAAACGCAAGGGGTTGGATAATGGGCGAACTTACTTCTATCGGTACAGAGAACGGCTGCACTATGTATCGCGTCGCCCCAGCCGTACTTGTGATAACAGGTACAATCCCTGTCGATCTACGATCTTAAATTATTACGTTACACAGATGCTATCGGGCCACGGATATTTTAGGAAATATCTGAAGAGAATGGGCAAGACCATCTCCCCTTATTGCCTTTACGAGGAAGGGGGGTAAGAGATGATGCAGAACACACTATCTTCGAATGTGCACGCTGGCAGAGCTATCGCTCTGCACTGATGTCGATGATCGGAACGATAACGGCCGCTAACATTGACGGGGTTATGATTGCGAGCAGGGAGAATTGGGCCTCAGTAGCGAATTACGTGGAGCGCATTCTGAGACTGAAGAAGAGAGATCTGGAGGCTGCGCAGCATGTGGGCACGCCGGCATAGATGACACTAGCTCACGTGTCAAACAAGGTCCCAGTCGGGAGCTTGGACGGAAGGAATAGTGGAGACAATTAGAAGTCTCCTCAACCTTCAATACTCAGTCCGAACGCGGATGTGAGCATGAAGGCGGCCAAAGGGCCAAAAGGTCTCCACTCCGAAGTAATATCACCGTAGTTCCGGAGTGGGAGCAACAGTCCACGGTACGAGGGGGTGAGGGCCACACACACGGAGGATGTGACGACTTCCTCTATGGTGCGCCCCTCCTCGGCGTGAAAAAAGAAATGTTAAACAATATTACACTGTTTCTATTTTCGTTTCAGTATTTATTCTTACTAATAATCTGTTTGAGTGGCGAAGAATGTGCTATAGGTACTGTTCGACTGTGGACTGTATAGGTAGTTGTAGTGGTTGAGATTTTATTATGATGACAGAGATATTGTTGTGGTGGGGAAGACAGACTCCTGTCAAATCAAAATCACACTTTCTGGTAGGATAAAAAAAAAAAGAAAACAAAAGATCTGAGAAGAAAATTCTTTCGACCTGTGGAAATAAAACCAATACTTTCCTGTTTTAGTTTTAAATGGACTCTCGAGCAATTTCCTTCCTTTTGTCAACTCACGTAACGATTGGTAATGAGCACTAGTAAAACGACCTTGGGTGTATTTAGGTTTATTTTTTTTTTCCTTTTGTATATATTATGAATAGAAAATTCCTTATTTTTTTATATTTTTTTCTCACTCAATTCGGATCCTGGTCACTTTTAAGGATTGATTCTTATGGGAAAATAGCAGTGAATTTTCTTCCATATAGAATTGAATGGCCCAATAAATTCCCAATAATTCTTTCTCAATAACTGACTGACTTTCGTGTTTATTTAAAGACTTTCTTGCATATGATATAGACAAATCGTTATCAATCTCGCCCTGCGAAAGTACTGCTCCCAAAGCTACGACGTCTGTAGTCAGTATAAATGGTTTCTCAAAATTGGGCTATTGTAATGTAGGTGGGTTCTTCAGTCTGTCTCTTAATGTGTCAAATGTTCTTTGGCAATCTTTTGTATATTCGAATTTGAAATTGGTTTGAAATTGATTTTTCTGCGATTAATTTCAAATTGTACTGTTTCAGTCTTTCAAATACTCTTATGAGATTTTCATTGTCGTGTTTAAGACTGCATCCGAAAACAATTATATCATCCACATACAGAAATGCTTCAGATTCCAAACCAGATAATGCTATGGTGAGCATTCTCTGAAAACTGTTTGATGATATCTTCAATCCGAAAGGTAGTCTGTTATATTGATAGTGTCCACTATTAGTGGAAAATACTGTAATTGGTCTTGATGCTGTATTCAGTTCTATTTGATGAAAACAACTTGTCATATCAAGAGTTGATATGTCTTGTAAGGGGGAATTTGTCGTTTATAACTTTATCATTCCAACATCTGTAATCTACAACAAGACATCATTTCTTTGTCATTTTGTTCCTTTTTTGGGACCAATAACAAGGGCTAACTGATGGTTCTATTATATTTTCCTGTAATAGCTTCTGTACTTGTCTATCTATTTCATTCAATTGTTTTGTGGTTAACGATAATTTTTTGTATATACTGGGATAGCATCATTTAGTTTTATGTTCTGTTTGTAAAAGTTGTTAGTTGGTAAAGGCTTTCCCTCGAGATGAAATATTTTTTGCTATTTCCTTAATATGCTGGATAAAGCTTTCTGTTATTCGTCATCAAAATCTTTGAATGTAATTGCTTCTAGAAACCTCTAAAATCTTTTCTCTAAATAATGTCCGTTATTCTGACGTGTGGGTTTAAAGATGTTATAACATTGTAAAGGTATTGTAGAGTTTAAGGTGTGGTAATGGTATCGGTGTTTCCTAATGTAACGATTACCATTTTTTGGTATTATTGTATTTGCAGCGAAAATTCCGTTTTGTATTTCTATATGACACTATTTACACCTATGTCAATATTGATCTTTATTATTTTTTACTTCTTGGGGGTACTCTCCAAGTACCACATTCAATTTTGTCGATCCAACAGTCTCTGTAAAGTCCTCGGTTATGACATTCAATCTAAAAACATCCTGTTCAAACACATCGTATCCATGTACAACATATTCCTTGCAAAGGGATATATCAGAACATGTATCAATCAAGAAAGTCAGCTTGTAAGTCGGGTTTCTGATGGATAAATATATAAAGTTCGAAGTGTTGGGATTTATTGTGTGAATTTGTAATTTTCCCTTTCAGGAGATACGTTCCGAACCTTCATGGTTCCTCCGTTTCCCCGTTGATGTATTGTGCGTACGATTATATTGTTATTTCTTTGGTTTGTATGGTTGTTATTGTTATAGTTGTTCCTATTATGTCTGTCGTAAGTATTGTTTGTGTTATATCTTCTGTGTGTATTGTTGTTATATGTATTATTATTAAAAGATCTCCTATTACCCTTATAATAATTATTACAGTTTATACCATTTTTGTAGTGATTTGTGTTAAAATTTTGTTTTCTTTGATTGTTGCTTCTGTCATTGTTTTTGTAATTGTTATAATTACGTCGTTCTCTATTGTCTACGTAAAAGACATTTAATGCGTTTGTGGCCTGTAACAGTCTTTCCTGAGTACTAGCTATTTCAAATGCTTGTGCTAATGTTTTAAGTTGCGCCACTATTACTGCTGTTCTTATGTTCTCCTGTAGACCTTGAAATGTTCCGAGTGCCAAATTTTCCTTTAGTTTTTTATTTGTAGAGCGCGCAACTTCGTTTGAGTTGTCCTAAAGAGTACTAAATTGTATTCTTTAGCTCTTGCTAGTTCTGAAATCAAAGTGTTTAATTTCTCTCGAAAACTCGATATTTCTAATTTCTGAATGAAGACTACTGGCTGTTTTGGTTGATTTGAAATTTGTTACTAATGCTTGTTTTAATTCATCAAATGTTTTTGGTATATTTTGATTCAGAAAAATATTCCTAACATACATACATACATAATTGGCCATTACAACCCTTCAATCAGGATTACGACCTAGCTTCTCACACCACTTATGTTGTTTGCGTTAATTTTATACATGAGTGGCGGGACCTACAGTTTAAAGTCGACTCCGAACGACAGATTTTTGAGAAGCTTTCCATGGCAAACAGGGTGCCTGGGAACCAAACCTTATCTTCAATTGGCTTTCATCGATAGGCCAGATTTAGGTGGCAAAATCTCTTCTGAAAGATGGAACCTAATAAAAGAAAGGCTCATCCAGTTCATGTTAGAGGAAAGTTGTGATGAGAGTAATGCCCGCATATCCTCCATCGTTTGGTCCAGGGCCATCAAGGTAGTGGACTGTGAAAACAGGGGAACTGTAAAGTTCCTTGTGGAAGCAATGAAGCGCTTACTTATACCGAAAACGGCGCAATGGAAGGGTGGGGTATTCCAGGTAGAGAGGTATACCCACCTTCACAGATGGGTATAAGTTAGGTGGTGGTACAGGTTCTGAGGTTGTCTATAGGGAACTCGTTATTGAAATTCTCTTCAGGTTAAGTGATGACTGCATCGTGTTTTAGGCGGAGATTTTCGCTAACGACAGTATGAAAATAGTTTGGGTGCTAGGCTTGGATAAGGCCCGTTTAATGTTAGTTATCGGTTTTATCACGGAGCACTGCGAGATTAGGTCGCTGACGAGGATCTGAAATGGATCCTAGCCGGACTATTGCAGGCTATATTGTGATGACGAGGAGTGAGAGACTACCGGGCACCTCCTCTGTAACTTAGTAAGTTGAGGACTCTTGGCAGCGGCTTCTTTAGCTGTTTGAACTCAGTGTCGAAAGCCGACATCAAGGATCTCCACAGATTCATTAGTGGCTTGAGATGGTTGAGAAGTGCTAGGGCTTCGTCAGTGTGGTCGTGTTTTCTCTTTTTGTTTTGTTTGGTCTGCGTAATTCCCTCGCTTTCCATTATCCCTTTCCTACTTCCTCTCCTTTTTCCCATCCCCTCTATTACATACATACATAATTGGCCATTACAACCCTTCAGTCAGGATTACGACCTAGCTTCTAACACCACTTATGTTGTGTGCGTTAATTTTATACATGAGTGGCGGGACCTACAGTTTAAAGTCGACTCCGAATGATAGATTTTTAAGAAGCTTTTCATGGCAATTTTTACTCTTATAGTCTTTGCCAGAAATCTGCTGAAAGGAAGTCGCCGAAGAAATATTTTTCGTTTTGATGTCTGACCTGGGATTCGAATCCGGGCCTTTTGTCTAATAAGCCAACACACTACCCACTAGACCACGGCGACTTCACATCTCCTCTATTATCCTTCCTTTTTAAGGGCAAATAATAATATGATAGAACATCCGATAGAGTCGTACATGGAATAAGCTGAAATTGAGCTGAAGTAGCAGATCCTGCAAAATTAGGGAATAACTACCTTAGTTAAGTATCAGACATTTGCGAAGAAAGATCAATAAAACGTATACTCAGGAGGATACCAGTAACGAAGAGTAATTAGATGAAGGACCTTACCTGTTATATGTTAAGTAAAATTTTCAATCAGTCCTTGGTGGTAGTCCGAGTTAAAAAGAACTATAAACGCACAAAATTATCCGAATTTATTATCTGTTGACTATAGGAAATTTAATGACTACTAAAAATGACATTACTTATAATGGACAACGCGTTCAATTCGTTAGTGGTTCTTCACTTTGAACCTGCAAAGTAGAGATTACAGACCGGGTAGATAGAAACAGGCAAGTGGCAGGTAGTTTAAGATAGTGCCGATTCGAGTTTGTAACACAGCTGCTACATTTGACCCCCTAATGAAGGCGCACTAGAAAACTTGCTTAGAATATCTTGACGATACAATCGTTGAACACTTGAAGAACGAAGTCAGAATTTTTTAACGAATATCTGAATCTGTTACGATACGGAAGAAGATAAAACAATTGCGAGTCTTACTTAAATACCAGCTTGGAACAAAAGGCCACTTTGGCCGAACTCTATCAATAATTACGTGATACGGAAGAGATCCAGGCAGTGTTAGCGTACGTAAAGCACGGGCAACGTTTTCTGCTGAGGAGTAACAATTCATTGTACAGTTGCTTGTTGCAAATAAATTATATTGAAGAGTAACTCGATTCAATCGAATAGAGAGGAACGTTAGTTCGCTAGTTCCAAACGTAAAGGACTATTTCAGTAAATGGCTAGAAGTGTATGCCTTGCCCAACCAGAAAATACGAATAGTTGTGAATTTGCGATCCATAAATGCACCCATTTTGCATCAACAATTTTAAGTGTGCGATGTATATGCAATAAGAACAACGGCGCTACACCTACAATATGATGATTTAATTTGCACTGCAGAAGCATCTTTGGTATGTGGTAAACGCACAACAAAAATATTAGGACGAACATAATCCACAATTCTTATCAACTCCATGGGAAAATTTAGAGCTTCTATATTTAATATAAGTATAATAGTAACAGAAGAGAATGCAAAGATGAGATTGGAAACTTGGAAACGTATTCGCAGGGGGTGCTGAGGTTGTGGAGGAAACTCTTCCCTAATCTGCTATGAGGCGATGACGATACCAAAACCGCGTTTTGAGATGACATACTAAACCCGATCGATGATGATGGTGTAGAGATTCCGCCGCCTTGCCTTGAAGAGGTCAAAGTCACGACTATGCGTCTTAAAAACAATAAAGATGTAGGTCCTGATGGCCTACCAGCTGAATTCTTTAAGACCGGATGCAATGAGTTGGTAGGGCGCATGCACCACCTTATTTACAAAATCTGGCAACAGTAAAGTATGCCCAACGATTGGAACCTCAGCATTGTCTATCCTTTCGTGAAATAGGAAGACTCTACGATATCACATATAAAGGTTTTACGGGCGTATTATGTGAACGACTGAAGCCACTCATCAAAACATTGATTGAACCTTATAAGTTCCAGACCTGATAATTCCACCATCCATCAGCAAGATCTTTAGACTACTTTAAACTCCGGAAAAGACCCACTAAAAACAAGTCGACTCACACCATCGTTTTGTCAGCTATAAGGCAGTCTTCGATATCCCAATAAGGTATCGTGTTTTTGTGGCAATGTCTGAGCTCGGTATAACTGCGAAACTGATTAGGATATGCAGAATGATGTTGAGCAATTCCTGCAGTTTCGTCCGAACATTTTGATGCTGTGCGAGTTTTCAGACAAAGCGATCCCTGATCATGCGATCTCCTCAACTTTGTCATGGAGAGAGTTTTGCGGAAGGCAATAGCACTATTTCTAAAAAAACGCCCATTTGCTTGCATACGCAGACTACTTTGAAATTATCTTTAAGCTGTCTCATAGTGCCCAAATTGCTTTTGTAAGAGGACCTTCTGCGGATATCTCATTTCTTGTAGCTCGGCGTAATTTATCCGTTTTGCTTTATTTACCTTGGAAATAAAGGGTTTTTTTCTGGGACGTCTGCCATGAAATCCAGATTTATGCAATATACGCCGTATTGTACTTCCACTTACAGATTTTTCCAACTCTTCACTAATCTCTTTGGCAATCTGGACTGCGCTAGAAGCAGGATTATTTTTTACTGTGGCAACAATCTTCCTTTCTTCCCTTTCATTTAATATTCTCGGCCGACCTGTTCGATCAAAATTTTCTATTCTTTTAAAGTTTTTATATTTATCGATGATTTTTTTCACTGAAGTGTGGTGCCTTCCGACAATTCACGATAAGATTTTCCTTTTTCCCTTAGTTCTACAATAATTTTTCGAGTTTCTATTGAAATTTCAGTTCTCATCTTTATAAAACCTTCTTGTCTGATTATTACACAGCAAATGATTAGTTCTAATAAATTTAAAGAATGCTTAAATTGTACTTTCTTACAAAAAATTTAAGAAAACTAGCAGTAAATCTAACGGGTTTAGTAAAAAATGTAATGAGAGGAAAAGTGCATACTCACTTTTGCTGCGAAATATTTTGAGTTTTTTGTTTTAAACATTGTTGTTGTATTTTTAAAATTTTTATTTTGTGGTGAGAGTTGGTTATGAAGGAAGCTGTTAATTTTCATCATAGAAATTATTGTTGTGCTACAAGTATATTTGTTATAATGGAAAATCTAAAATTTTAGTGGGTGTTGACTCACTTATGGCGCTCAGTGTATTTCTGCTTAGTGTAAAATACTGATTCTGATGCCAAGAAGTTGTAATTATCGAAATCTTGCAGCAATTTTGTTTTTATGGTATCCGTTGTTACTTTGATGTTACTACTTTCCATCGCCATTATCATTGGCCTAAAATGGTCGGGAAACCAATTAATAATAAATTACCGATCCACTCGTCATTAACTTTAAATCTTGTTTGGACAATGATAGTGTCCACATACTGACAAATGCTGTTGCAATTTATTAATTGTGTTGTGGTTAGTTTTCCTGTCAAACACATCTACGAGTTGAATCAGAATCATCATATGTGGTCTTCAACTTTTGCCAACTATATTTTGCAGTATTTACATCCTGTATATGCACATACAGATTTGATGAAATATACGATACCAATCTCGAATTTGCCTTCTCCTTTATGTCCTCACTCTCCTTGCCTAAGACCAAAAACCTTGCAATTTGATGACATGTTCTACAGCGAATTTCCATTTGTGATAATTCTCCCTCCCAGTTAATTTATCAATCTCGATCATTTGTTCTAAATTGGCGTTTAACTGGGCCCATAACCTGATAGAATCTATACTCTCTAAATGAAACACGTGTGGTTTTAATCGAATACAAAATATAAGTGAAAAGAATTTTATTGCAATTATAGTACACCCAACTCTTTTTTTACACGGTAAGTACGTTCCTCAGAAAAAAACCACCTAAAAAAGAGGCGTTTCCTATAGTAAAATGAGGGATACCTTCTATATCATCTGAAAACCGTGTAATAATGAACTATGTTTACTTCGAAAAGCCGTATAAAAGAGTTGAAAACTATAAAATTTCAGAAGTGCATGAAAATTGTATGTTCATATGGTATTTTATTCAGCATTAAACTTCAAATACACAATTCATACAGGTGAAAAATTGGTAGAGCAAGCATAAAACAAAAAAAAATCTGTTAATCCAGAATTAAGGACAGAAAAATTTGAATAGAAATAAAGAAAAAATATTTGCATAGCTACGTAATTATTCCTCGCTACTTGATAACAAGCGCAATTCTTTGCGACGAACTGGAAGCCGGTATCATCACTGGAGATATCCATTTAATTATCCAATGGTGACTTTCGTCTGGTAATAGAGGTTTGAACAGTCGGACTACTTTCCGAAAGGTCTTGCGTCGTCGACTTTTTAATAAAAAAATTTGTTCATTTCAGCAATGGTAAAAACAAACACAATTACACGACAGTGATTTTGAAACCGTACAAGATTAAAAAATTTTTACAAAAAAGATTTTTTTTCAACCGTGAAACTTCAAATCCGTGTAAAAAGGAGTTAGGTGTATTCCCAAATAGAAAAAAAATACAATTCATTTTATGCATATAAAAAGTGTTGCTAATGTGCCTGATTTAATTTTAGCATTTCAACAAACATAAACAAGCTTTTGACACTTCTAAAATCTCTATAACTCAAACATCCACGTAATGTAAATGAACGGGACAAATAAACCAGTATTTTTTAATGTAAAAAAAATATTTTTAAGAAATAAATACTTATTGTTATGATTCTATTGTGCACAAAAGAAATGAAGCAAAATTAATAAATAATAGGTAGGTATTATGAGTGGCGAATTGGTACGATTGCTTTTTTTTGTATTGCTTTTATATACATTAGTCTTTCAAATTTGTACATGAAAATTTAATGCCTTTGGGAAATAAAATTAAAAATAACATGTGTTCTGAGTGGCAATATGACACAAATGCCCTTTTTGGTACTTACCTTTATGTATCTATTTAATCTATAAAATTTTGAAATTCATATTACTATGATTGTAAAGTGTAGAAAGAATTATGGCATTGTTTTTCATGATTATTATTATTCTAGCTGGAAATACTGAAATTTAATTTAAAAAATCAAAAAAAAATCTTCTCTAATAGAACAGTATGCAACAGCTAACTTATGTGTAAATTTAATAACACTATGCGACAAAATAATGTAAGTTGTGAGTTTTGTTGAGTAAAACTCAAAAATATTTCTTTTGAATTTCTCGAACCCTCCAAACTTTATTTATTTGACAAAAATTTTTTTGGACTTTAAGCTCAAATTTATTGATTACACAAACATTTTTGAAGCGATGTCCAAGATTTAAATATTATGATAGAGGAGAGAGATTGACCTTTAACACAATGTACATATAAATTTGACTTAATATGCTATGAGATTTAATGAGGTAAACTTGACAATTGCGAATTTTTATCATATTTTTTCAAGTTATTCATTTATAGTAGTAAACTTTAATTAAAAATATGAATTAAGTGATTAAATTCTAAAAGTGCATTATCTTGTAAAGAGATGAGTACTTCTTTATGGCGTGTGAGGTAGGGTTCAAAGTGCCTTCGCGCTTACAGTGACCGTCGGCAGCTGTGTCGAGTGGTGCTTCCACTAAAATAATTCGTCCTCCTCTTCTGGGGATATTCCCTTCCCGGGACGGCTATCTGCATTACTTCGGGAAGGACGCAGAACGACGTCCAGTTAAGGACCGTTGTCTACTCTCCCACGTCTTGGTACGCCATATTTGAAGCCAGCTTCATGCTTCTTATGTATCATTCCGTTGTATTGTGTCAAAGTCGAACTTCTTTCTGCTGAGTACATATTCAACGTATCTTCTCATAGCGTTCCAATTCGTCTCGCTTTCGAGCACAGCGTTCACAATGGTGTAATGGAATGGAAATAACCATGACCTGAAAGAAACTGGGTCAGAAAACAGTTTCCCCAAGTTTCTCCGTATCCATGCCTCCATAGACGGAATAAGTTTATAAGTCCATCTTCCGCATTTTTCCACACTCAATCCACTTTGCCATCGCCGTAGTGTTTGAGATCTGAGGTCTGCGCTACTAATGGAAAGATTTTCAAACTTCGTTCTTCAAGATTTTTTTCGCTCAAATGCCTGCAGGTCAATAGGTATCTTGCCGACAATCACTAGGACTGCGGCGCCCGATACTGTGCGGTAGACCGAGGCAACTCTTAGGGCCGCTGTTCGCTGCACCGCTGCTAATATTTTCCGCTTAGATTTAATCTCCAGCGCATCTCCCCATATCTCGCTTCCGTATAGCAATATCGAGTTCGTCGCCGCAATAATCAATTTTCGTTTGGCCTGTGTTGGTCCGCCAATATTTGCCTACATCCTGCTTAGCATGCCCGTTAGTTTCGCTGCCTTGGTAGCTGCATGCTATATTTGGGCCCAATAATTAAGTCTGCAGTCGAGTCTTATGCCCAAATATCTAACTGCCCTTTTTGCGACCAGTGACACATCACCTATCTGCATAGTTACCTCGAGTGGGATGTGAGCCATTGTCATCAGTATGACCTCAGTCTTGTTCTTTGCGAGCTCTAGACCATGGTCCTCAAGCCATATCTTAGCCCTTATCATGACTTGATTCAGTTTTCTCTTGGCATCCTCAATGTCGCGCGCTGAAATGACTGACACTATATCATCCGCGTATCCCACGAGGTACGTGTCCTCTGGCATTTCTATACCTAAGATATCGTCAAAGCTCAGGTTCCAGAGATCAGGACCAAGAACAAATCTCTGAGCTGCACCAGACGTGATCTCTACGGTTTTTCGGTCAGCGGGTGTATCATATAGAATCTTGTGATCCATCAGAAAACTGCATAATATTCTCAGAAGGTATATACATACATACATAATTGGCCATTACAACCCTTCAGTCAGGAGGTATATAGGATCAGAAGGTATATAGGAATACGAAATCTTTCTCGTAGTTCTTTAATAATGTCCTCCCATCATAGGCTGTTGAAAGCATTTCTCACATCGAGCGTGGTAAGGATAACAATGCGCTTCGGATAGTAACGTCTAAGTCTGGTGCGTTCGACACATTCCACTACATCCGCTATGGCACCAAGCGTTGACCTACCTGGTCGGAATCCATACTGCCTTTCCGATAATCCACCAGCTGTCTCAATGGCCGCTGCCAGTATGCGCTGCAGAAGTTTCTGCAATAATTTACCGACACTATCTAGCATACAGAGAGGGCGATATGATGATGGATGTGTCTGGTCTCCTTTTCCTTTGCTGATCAGAGTTAATTCCAATAGTTTCCATTGGTCAGGAAAGACGCCTTGGCAATACAGGCATTGTACATTTCAAGAAGTGTATTTGATCAATTTTCAGCAATTAATTTAATTACTTCGGCCGGGGCGCCATCTGGACCGGGGGTCTTGTTTCCCGCTGTTGTGAATTATTCCTCTGTGAAAGGTATTGGCGTATCAGCTGTCGGAGATTCACGTTCCTCACGTAATGGTGGGTGTAGGGGAATAAATTCTTCACTATATTGTCAACGGCGTCGCCGGCAAGAGATGGCACTGCAGAGTTTTCGCCCAGCTTTCTGGTCACAATTTTATAAGCTAGGCTCCAGGGATTCGTGTTCCATTCATTACGTATCTCCTCCCATTTCGCCCTTTTAGCGGCTATAATTGCCCATTTCAGTGCCCTTCGGATCCGTTTGAAATCCTCAGCCGCATGTGCTGCATGACCATCTCTTCTAGCCCTAGTGTATCTTCTTTTGCACTGGAGACAGGTTCTTCTGAGTTCAGCAATTTCAGGTGTCCACCAGTATACAGATTGCCTTCTAGGATGTTGCGATACGCGAGACATTGGAACTTTGCAACTACGAGTTATACGCTGCATAGTTTCGCTAGGCAGATTAATAGCATCACTACCGGTTCGTGAAAGTAAGGTCTCATCGAATCTCTCCAAGAATGCCGCGCTATTGAGATTAGCGGCGTTCCATTTTCGCGTTCCCCTGGTCCTGGCTGTTGGTATAAGATTTTCTCTTTCCGCGATTCGGAAACTAATGTAGTGGTGGTCACTTCAATTGTAGTCTTCAAGAACTTTCCATTCCGCTAGTAGTATGTTTATGGGGTTTCGGGGCCACTTTTTCCATACAAATTTGGGAGCATGCTCATAGTTTTTTGTATGGGGTTTTGGGGGCAAATTTTCCATACAAATTTGGGAGCAACATATTTTTACTTTAAACAAATTTAAAGAGGTTTCATATTACAGTTTTTTATTTATTTTTTTATATTATTTAATGCTGAAAAAATAGAAATATAGTTATACGTGTTGTTGTTTTTGTTTTTAATTGTTGTTGTTTAGATAGAAGTTCTGTTTTTTGCTGGGGATGTGCGTGTGTGTTAAAATTTGGGAGCATGCATAGCTTTAAAATAATTAAATCGTTGCAGAATTGTATGTGATCGATCTATTGTATACGCTTTGCATGTAGATGTGATTAATGTTGAAATTAAAAGAATGTTTAAAATTTTGAATGTGGTTTTGTTAATTTAATTTTTATTTATTTTTTTATATTATTTAATGTTGAAGAAATAGAAATATAGTTATACGTGTTGTTGTTTTTGTTTTAATTGTTGTTGCGTGTGTGTTAAAATTTGGGGAGCATGCATAGCTATAAAATAATTAAATCGGTGCAGAATTGTGTGTGATCTATTATATACCTATACGCTTTGCATATAGGTGTGATTAATGTTGAAATTAAAATAATATTTAATTAGTTCTGTTATTTGTTATATAAGGGCATTTATTAAAATTAAAAAACATATTTACACATTTTGTTCAATGCAAAATGCGTATCACGTTACATACTGTCTGGCGCGAGTAAACAAAAAAAATATTTAAAATATTTTTCATTGTGATATTTGATCTAGTCGAATTCCTTTATCCATACAATTTTGGGACCATGCATAGTCGTAAAAGACTGTACTCTTTATTTAATTTTTTTGTATATTTTTTTATTGGAAAAATATTATTTTGATAAGGGATTTTAAAGTACGGTTTTCTTAATAATTAATTCGTTGCAGAATTATGTGTGATCGACCTATTGTATAATTGTATGTTTTGCATATAGGTGTGATTAATGTTTAAATAAAAAAATGTTTAATTTGTTTTATTTTTTATAAAAGTACATTTATTAAAAATAATAAAACATATTCTCACAGTTTATTCAATACAAAACGCATTTCGAGTTACATAATGTCTGGCGCATGTAGACAAAAATATATGATATATTTTTCATTGTGATATTAGATCTGCTGACGTATGAAAAATAGGTTAGATTGCGATTAAGTAAGTTGAACACCTGCATAGGAGGACATAAAAAGTTGTGGTTATAGCGATAACAGATCATTTTTTATAAAATATTAAACTCAAAAACCCCCCTTTTTCATTGTGATATTAGATCTGCTGATATATGAAAAAAAAAGTTTATTGTTTTGATCGCATGATAACATTGCACTAACATGCGCGAGCATGCAAACGCTGATTCAGCATAATTATTTTCTCATCAAATTGTTTGTAATTGGAGACGATGCAGGTGTGAAGCAAAAATATTAAAAACGCTTACACTGCAGAATTACCTTCACCTTCAGAACACACACCCTGTCCATAACTGAAATTTTGAAATGGTACTGAATTTTAACTGAAAAAGTACTTTTTTACATCAAAAAGTACGTTTTTGCACCAAATCAGAATTACGATCTAATCACACCACTTATTTATTTTGTCTGTTAATGCAGTAATAGTTGAAAAGCCCAAGACATAGAATATATAATAATAAAAAAAGTTCTGGAAGCATAGCGGAGGTACTGCAGTATTTCTTAAATGAAATAGGACTGAAAAAAGTACAAAAGTACTAAATTTTCCAACTGTGACTTTTATAAAAGTACGGAAAAATTCAACTCTGACTTGTATATTAGCATAGCGGAGGTACCGCAGTATTTCTTAAATGAAATAGTACTGAAAAAAGTACAAAAGTACTAAATTTTTCAACTGTGACTTGTATAAAAGTACGGAAAAAATCAACTCTGACTTGTATATTAAAAAAATTTTTGCTATAAATAACGATAGTTGTTAGTTAACAGAAATATTCCTGTTTAAGAAAATCTATTGAACACATCATAAGTTATTAAAGAATAAATAAATAAATTAGAAATGGCTGGCGCTTTTATTTGTCAATTTTGCAGAAAAGTATTCACTCTGAATAGAAATTTAAGAAGGCATATTAGATTATATCATGATGGTCCGTCCACATCATGTAAATGTAAAACTTGTAATAAATATTTTCCAAATCATGCGGAATGGCATCGACACTCACATTCTCACACAGAAGATAACAAAAACAGTGAAATCAGTGTTTATTGCGAGCATTGTGCAAAATATATTCTAAAAACAAATTGGTGTTATCATAAAAGGACAAATAAACACAAACTTAAATGTATTGAGAAATCAAACAATGGTTTGGATGTTGATGGTGTTAAATGCATAAAATCATCGTTCAATAATAGAATTATCACATATTTAGTTGAAAACAATAACAAAAATAATTTAATACCTGAAAACTTTTTAACGGAAATCAGAGACAAAATAATTAAATTATTAAGTGATGTGATTAACAAATATGAAAGCATAAAATTTAACATGGAACTGTTTTGTGAATATATGTTAATAAAGGATAATGAAGACAATTGTATGATTGAAATAAAGTCTCATCAGACTAAAATGAATATTCTTAGTATATATTCAACAAGTGATGACATTCTTAATACTTACAACGAGCAATGTGATGTAATAATTAAAAAGATGAGTGAGTTTCAAGAGCGTGACAGCGGTTGGGCATTAATTGAAATATCACGCCTTGAAATAAACATTAATCAATATAAATGTATAAAAGGTTCCCAATACATTCCCCTACCACCGGAAATACAGAGAAAGTTTGCATGCATTAATGTTCAAAATAATGATGTATATTGTTTCAAGTGGGCTATTATATCAGCATTATATTCAATTGAAGACCATTCATATAGAACAACGTCCTATAATGTTGTTAATATAGAAGATGAAATCATAAGACTAGAAAACAACATTGAATTAAATTTTACGAGCTTGATCTTTCCGCTTCCAGTTAATCAGATAAAAGTATTTGAGACAAACAATCCTGAATTGAGTGTAAATGTGTTCGCATTAGATAATGACAATAATATAGTCGGTCCATATTATTTTTCCCAACAAGAAAAATTTAAGCACATTAACTTACTGCTGTTGGAAGATGGTGAAAAATTCCATTATGTATGGATTAAAAATATATCAAGGTAAACAACTTTATACGTAGGTAATAGTTGAAAACTTGTCACTAATCAATTTTTTCCTTTATATTTACAGATTAATTAAAAGTCAACTAACAAAACATCAACATGTAAGACATATATATGTAATACATGTTTAATACATTTCCATAATGAATCTATCTCTGGAAAATCATAAAAAAGAATGCAATAAGATGGTAACAAAAATGCCTAGTATAGAAAATAGTATGCTTAGTTATAAAAATTTTAAAAAACAATTGGATGTACCTTTTGTTGTATATGCTGATTTTGAATGTATTCTAGAATCAATTAATGTACAAAATTCAACAAATGTTAAATCAGTACAAAAGCATATTCCATTTGCTTATAGTTATTATATTAAATGTTCATATAATTCAGATTTAAATATTTTTAAAATTTACAATGGTAATAATGCACCGCAACATTTTTTTAAAAGCTTAGTTAACGATATTTTAGATATTTACACTGAACATCTAAGTGTTATTAAACCTATGAATTCCTTAACGCCATTTCAACAGATACAACATTATGAAAGCAAGACTTGTCATATTTGTAAAAAAAATTTATCAACTAAAGATAAGGTAGCTGACCATTGTCATCTAACCGGCGAATATAGAGGTGCTGCTCATAACAAGTGTAATTTAGAATATCAAATTGCGAATTTCATTCCTATATTTTTTCATAATCTTTCAGCATATGATTGTCACTTGTTTGTTAGAGAGCTTTCATCAATTGAAGGTGATATAAATATTATACCTTTAAATAAAGAACTTTATGTATCCATATCAAAAAGAATTACTGTAAATGAAACACAAACTATTGAGTTACGTTTTCTCGATTCATTTAGGTTTATGCCATCTAGTTTAGAGAAATTAGCAACTTATTTAACAGATAATGATTTAACAATAGTAAAATCAAACTATTCAAATGATGAAGAATTCAATTTAATGAAACGTAAAGGTGTCTTTCCGTACGACTACTTAGATTCTGAAAATCGTCTCAATGAAACTCAATTGCCTCCCATTGCAGTTTTCTTTAATAAATTAACTAACGAGTCGTGTAGTGTAGAGGATTATGAACATGCACAAAAAGTATGGAAGACATTTAAATGTATAACATTAAAGGATTATTTACTTTTATATTTAAAGGTAGACGTTCTTTTACTTTGTGACATATTTGAAAATTTCCGACAAGTATGTAAAAACATTTATAATTTAGATCCCTGTCAATATTATACTACTCCTGGTTTATCCTGGGATGCAATGTTGAAAACAACTCAAATAGAATTAGAGTTGTTAACTGATATTAATATATATAATTTTGTTCTGCGAGGTATCAGGGGAGGTATTGTTCAATGTTCTAACAGATATTCAATTGCAAATAATAAATATATTAGTGATTATGATTCTAACAAGGAATCAAATTATATAATATATTTAGATGTAAATAATTTATATGGTTATGCAATGTCAAAATACCTTCCATATAAAAATTTTAAATGGGTTGAAAATTTTGAAAATTTTAATGTTAATAGTATAGAAGAGGATTCTCCATTGGGTTATATATTAGAAGTCGATCTAGAATATCCATCTGCATTACACGACTATCATAATGATTTACCATTTTGTGCAGAGAATAAGAAAATTGAAAACATGAAACAGCGAAAATTAATAACAGATCTAAATGATAAGAAAAACTATATTATACATTATAGAAATCTACAGCAATGTTTAAAACATGGTTTGATTTTGAAAAAAATTCATAGAATTCTTGAGTTTAGTCAGTCTGATTGGTTAAAGAAATATATTGATTTGAATAATCATTATAGAACACTAGCTAAAAATTCATTTGAACAAAATTTTTTCAAATTGTTAAATAATGCTGTGTATGGGAAAACTATGGAAAATGTTGATAAGAGGAAAGACATTAAAATAGTATGTGAATGGGAGAGTAGAGGTAAAAGACTAGGTGCGAGAGCTCTTATTGCTAAACCTAATTTCCATAGTTCACTCAAAATTCATGAAAATATGCATGCCATCCAAATGAATAGGACTAAAACTGAATATAATAAACCAATTTATATTGGTTTTTCAGTTTTAGAAATATCCAAATGGAAAATGTATAGTTTTCATTATGATTATATAAAACCTAAATATTGTGAAAACCTTCAACTCAATTACATGGATACTGATTCCTTTATTTACGACATTAAAACAGATGATCTATATAATGATATAAAAAATGATATTAGTACACATTTTGATACATCTGCATATTCTAAAGACAATCCATATAATTTTCCGCAAATTAATAAAAAAGTATTAGGGATGATGAAGGATGAGTGTAATGGTAAAAATATTAAAGAATTCATTGGTTTAAGAGCTAAAATGTATTCAGTAAAAATTGATAGAGTTGATACTGAAATTAAAAAAATTAAAGGTGTTAAACAATGTGTAACTAAAAAATTAAGTATAAATGACTTTAGGAAATGTCTATTAGATAAAAAATTATACTATGACACAATGTATATATTTAGATCTAAGGTACATCAAATTTATACACAAAATATTAGTAAACTAACATTAAGTTATTTAGATGATAAGCGATATATTAAAGAAAATGGTATCAATACTTATGCATGGGGACACTATAAAATAAATCCTCCATCAACATCATCATCATCATCAAATTTAAATTTATATAGAGAATTTATGCAAGACGATGATGATGAAATGTTTTTAAATGTAAATGTATAGATTAAGTAGTTTATAAGAATGTAATATGAAATAATAAAGTACATACATATGTATATATTTGAAAATAAATCAGTTTTTTATTTCTTATCAGATGTAAGAATAATTGAAAATTTTTATAAAAAGGGAGTAAGTTAACATATAGGATCTTAGTTTAAAAAGTAAAATGTCAAATTAGTTTTTCATTTAATTTAATTTTATATTTAACCAATAAAAAATTATGTCTTGTTATTTATACAGGAAACTTTTTTTCATGTATATATTCAAATTATGATAAAACAATAGCACAACTTGAAACTTAATCTGAATTTCAAGGTTTTTCTTTATCATAATTTGAATTAACGTTAAAATAGTTTGCTTTAAATATTTAAGAACAACCTTGAACCACTTTCAAGTTTATTTACTCTGAATTTGTCTGGGGTTTCATGTTTCCTGGAATTTCTTACACGCGTGACAAAATGCATATCAAAAATAGGAAAAAATGCATACATCCAGCAGAAATAAAAACAAATAAAAAATTATATGAAAAAATAGAATTAGAGTTGTTAGTGTGATCGTTTTAAACTGAAAAGAAAGGGTTGTGTGATTGTGTTTTTATTTTTTGTGTGATATAATATTAGATAAATAGAAAAGGTATGTGCACCTGTGTGATCGTTTTCGTGGGATAATAAGTCTTGGAACGTGTTGGTCATGATCAAATGTTTAAGAAATAGAAATATTGTTGTACATGATATATAATTTTAAACTGATAGGAAAGGGTTGGCTGGTTGTGCCTATATAATTTTTTTTTTTATACATGACGTGCACTTGCGCGGTCAGTTTCTTGAGATAAGAAATTCTTGTCATGTTTAATCCTTAGGATACACACGATAAGAGATTTATATGTAAAAATAATGTTGACACTTATGCTTGGGGACATTATAAATTCTCCATCATCATCATCAAATTTAAATTCATATGAAGAATTTATGCAAGACGATGATGATGAAATGTTTTTAAATGTAAATGTATACATTAAGCAGTTTATAAGAAAGTAAGGTGTAAAAAAAAATTAAGAAAAATATAAATGTAAATCTACCTATTTATATACATTCACATTTGTTTTACACATAATAAAAAAAAAAATTTAAAAAAAAACATCTTTTTTTTGTTGTTTCATTTCAAATTTTGATTCAGTTTAATATTTATTCATTTTTCCTTTGCTTTATATTTGGTCTCGATCTGCTTTGCACCTGATCTCGATCTGCTTTATATCTGGTCTCGATCTGCTTTATATCTGGTCTCGATCTGCTTTGTATCTGATATCGATCTGCTTTGTATCTGATATCGATCTGCTTTGTATCTGATATCGATCTGCTTTGTATCTGTTCATGATCTGATTTATTCCTGATTCTGCTTGATGTCTTGTATATATACATATATATATATATATATATATATATATACATATCTTTTAATATTGAATATACTATTTCTAGTTCTCTACAAACTTCATTCAATTAATTTATCCCTTTGCCTTCTTGTGCTAACCGTTTTGAAGTTTTGTACCAGGTAGATGTAATTCAACAGGTAATTTGTTTATTAAGTTAATACTGCTGTTATAGCAGTACTAGTAGGCTATAACAGCAGTATTAGCTCTGCTAGCAGGCTATACCAACTATATTAGCTATACTAGCAGGCTATACCAACTGTATTAGCTATACTAGCAGATTATACCAACTGTATTAGCTATACTAGCAGGCTATACCAACTGTATTAGCTATACTAGCAGGCTTTACCAGCTGGTATAGCAGTACTAGTAGGCTATAACAGCAGTATTAGCTCTGCTAGCAGGCTATACCAACTATATTAGCTATACTAGCAGGCTATACCAACTGTATTAGCTATACTAGCAGGTTATACCAACTGTATTAGCTATACTAGCAGGCTATACCAACTGTATTAGCTATACTAGCAGGCTTTACCAGCTGGTATAGCAGTACTAGTAGGCTATAACAGCAGTATTAGCTCTGCTAGCAGGCTATACCAACTATATTAGCTATACTAGCAGGCTTTACCAGCTGGTATAGCAGTACTAGTAGGCTATAACAGCAGTATTAGCTCTGCTAGCAGGCTATACCAACTATATTAGCTATACTAGCAGGCTTTACCAGCTGGTATAGCAGTACTAGTAGGCTATAACAGCAGTATTAGCTCTGCTAGTATCAACTTAATAAACAAATTACCTGTTGAATTACATCTACCTGGTTATCAGTCAGTGTTATATACCAGGTACAAAACTTCAAAACGGTTAGCACAAGGAGGCAAAGGGATAAATTAATTGAATGAAGTTTGTAGAGAACTAGAAATAGTATATTCAATATTAAAAGATATGTATATATATATATATATATATATATGTATATATACAAGACATCAAGCAGAATCAGGAATAAATCAGATCATGAACAGATACAAAGCAGATCGATATCAGATACAAAGCAGATCGATATCAGATACAAAGCAGATCGATATCAGATACAAAGCAGATCGATATCAGATACAAAGCAGATCGAGACCAGATATAAAGCAGATCGAGACCAGATATAAAGCAGATCGAGATCAGGTGCAAAGCAGATCGAGACCAAATATAAAGCAAAGGAAAAATGAATAAATATTAAACTGAATCAAAATTTGAAATGAAACAACAAAAAAAAAATGTTTTTTTTTAAATTTTTTTTTATTATGTGTAAAACAAATGTGAATGTATATAAATAGGTAGATTTACATTTATACTTTTTCTTAATTTTTTTCACACCTACTTTCTTATAAACTGCTTAATGTATACATTTACATTTAAAAACATTTCATCATCATCGTCTTGCATAAATTCTTCATATGAATTTAAATTTGATGATGATGATGGAGAATTTATAATGTCCCCAAGCATAAGTGTCAACATTATTTTTACATATAAATCTCTTATCGTGTGTATCCTAAGGATTAAACATGACAAGAATTTCTTATCTCAAGAAACTGACCGCGCAAGTGCACGTCATGTATAAAAAAAAAATTATATAGGCACAACCAGCCAACCCTTTCCTATCAGTTTAAAATTATATATCATGTACAACAATATTTCTATTTCTTAAACATTTGATCATGACCAACACGTTCCAAGACTTATTATCCCACGAAAACGATCACACAGGTGCACATACCTTTTCTATTTATCTAATATTATATCACACAAAAAATAAAAACACAATCACACAACCCTTTCTTTTCAGTTTAAAACGATCACACTAACAACTCTAATTCTATTTTTTCATATAATTTTTTATTTGTTTTTATTTCTGCTGGATGTATGCATTTTTTCCTATTTTTGATATGCATTTTGTCACGCGTGTAAGAAATTCCACGAAACATGAAACCCCAGACAAATTCAGAGTAAATAAACTTGAAAGTGGTTCAAGGTTGTTCTTAAATATTTAAAGCAAAAGATTTTAACGTTAATTCAAATTATGATAAAAGAAAAACCTTGAAATTCAGATTAAGTTTCAAGTTGTGCTATTGTTTTATCATAATTTGAATATATACATGAAAAAAAGTTTCCTGTATAAATAACAAGACATAATTTTTTATTGGTTAAATATAAAATTAAATTAAATGAAAAAATAATTTGACATTTTACTTTTTAAATAAGTCCTATATGTTAACTTACTCCCTTTTTATACAAATTTTCAATTATTCTTACATCTGATAAGAAATAAAAAACTGATTTATTTTCAAATATATACATATGTATGTACTTTATTATTTCATATTACATTCTTATAAACTACTTAATCTATACATTTACATTTAAAAACATTTCATCATCATCGTCTTGCATAAATTCTCTATATAAATTTAAATTTGATGATGATGATGTTGATGGAGAATTTATTTTATAATGTCCCCATGCATAAGTATTGATACCATTTTCTTTAATATATCGCTTATCATCTAAATAACTTAATGTTAGTTTACTAATATTTTGTGTATAAATTTGATGTACCTTAGATCTAAATATATACATTGTGTCATAGTATAATTTTTTATCTAATAGACATTTCCTAAAGTCATTTATACTTAATTTTTTAGTTACACATTGTTTAACACCTTTAATTTTTTTAATTTCAGTATCAACTCTATCAATTTTTACTGAATACATTTTTGCTCTTAAACCAATGAATTCTTTAATATTTTTACCATTACACTCATCCTTCATCATCCCTAATACTTTTTTATTAATTTGCGGAAAATTATATGGATTGTCTTTAGAATATGCAGATGTATCAAAATGTGTACTAATATCATTTTTTATATCATTATATAGATCATCTGTTTTAATGTCGTAAATAAAGGAATCAGTATCCATGTAATTGAGTTGAAGGTTTTCACAATATTTAGGTTTTATATAATCATAATGAAAACTATACATTTTCCATTTGGATATTTCTAAAACTGAAAAACCAATATAAATTGGTTTATTATATTCAGTTTTAGTCCTATTCATTTGGATGGCATGCATATTTTCATGAATTTTGAGTGAACTATGGAAATTAGGTTTAGCAATAAGAGCTCTCGCACCTAGTCTTTTACCTCTACTCTCCCATTCACATACTATTTTAATGTCTTTCCTCTTATCAACATTTTCCATAGTTTTCCCATACACAGCATTATTTAACAATTTGAAAAAATTTTGTTCAAATGAATTTTTAGCTAGTGTTCTATAATGATTATTCAAATCAATATATTTCTTTAACCAATCAGACTGACTAAACTCAAGAATTCTATGAATTTTTTTCAAAATCAAACCATGTTTTAAACATTGCTTGTAGATTTCTATAATGTATAATATAGTTTTTCTTATCATTTAGATCTGTTATTAATTTTCGCTGTTTCATGTTTTCAATTTTCTTATTCTCTGCACAAAATGGTAAATCATTATGATAGTCGTGTAATGCAGATGGATATTCTAGATCGACTTCTAATATATAACCCAATGGAGAATCCTCTTCTATACTATTAACATTAAAATTTTCAAAATTTTCAACCCATTTAAAATTTTTATATGGAAGGTATTTTGACATTGCATAACCATATAAATTATTTACATCTAAATATATTATATAATTTGATTCCTTGTTAGAATCATAATCACTAATATATTTATTATTTGCAATTGAATATCTGTTAGAACATTGAACAATACCTCCCCTGATACCTCGCAGAACAAAATTATATATATTAATATCAGTTAACAACTCTAATTCTATTTGAGTTGTTTTTAACATTGCATCCCAGGATAAACCAGGAGTAGTATAATATTGACAGGGATCTAAATTATAAATGCTTTTACATACTTGTCGGAAATTTTCAAATATGTCACAAAGTAAAAGAACGTCTACCTTTAAATATAAAAGTAAATAATCCTTTAATGTTATACATTTAAATGTCTTCCATACTTTTTGTGCATGTTCATAATCCTCTACACTACACGACTCGTTAGTTAATTTATTAAAGAAAACTGCAATGGGAGGCAATTGAGTTTCATTGAGACGATTTTCAGAATCTAAGTAGTCGTACGGAAAGACACCTTTACGTTTCATTAAATTGAATTCTTCATCATTTGAATAGTTTGATTTTACTATTGTTAAATCATTATCTGTTAAATAAGTTGCTAATTTCTCTAAACTAGATGGCATAAACCTAAATGAATCGAGAAAACGTAACTCAATAGTTTGTGTTTCATTTACAGTAATTCTTTTTGATATGGATACATAAAGTTCTTTATTTAAAGGTATAATATTTATATCACCTTCAATTGATGAAAGCTCTCTAACAAACAAGTGACAATCATATGCTGAAAGATTATGAAAAAATATAGGAATGAAATTCGCAATTTGATATTCTAAATTACACTTGTTATGAGCCGCACCTCTATATTCGCCGGTTAGATGACAATGGTCAGCTACCTTATCTTTAGTTGATAAATTTTTTTTACAAATATGACAAGTCTGGCTTTCATAATGTTGTATCTGTTGAAGTGGCGTTAAGGAATTCATAGGTTTAATAACACTTTAGATGTTCAGTGTATATATCTAAAATATCGTTAACTAAGCTTTTAAAAAAATGTTGCGGTGCATTATTACCATTGTAAATTTTAAAAATATTTAAATCTGAATTATATGAACATTTAATATAATAACTATAAGCAAATGGAATATGCTTTTGTACTGATTTAACATTTGTTGAATTTTGTACATTAATTGATTCTAGAATACATTCAAAATCAGCATATACAACAAAAGGTACATCCAATTGTTTTTTAAAATTTTTATAACTAAGCATACTATTTTCTATACTAGGCATTTTTGTTACCATCTTATTGCATTCTTTTTTATGATTCTCCAAAGATGATTCAGCATGGAAATGTATTAAACATGTATTACATATATATGTCTTACATTTATGTTTTGTTAGTTGACTTTTAATTAATCTGTAAATATAAAGGAAAAAATTTAATTAGTGAAAGTTTTCAACTATTACCTACGTATAAAGTTGTTTACCTTGATATATTTTTAATCCATACATAATGGAATTTTTCACCATCTTCCAACAGCAGTAAGTTAATGTGCTTAAATTTTTCTTGTTGGGAAAAATAATATGGACCGACTATATTATTGTCATTATCTAATGCGAACACATTAACACTCAATTCAGGATTGTTTGTCTCAAATACTTTTATCTGATTAACTGGAAGCGGAAAGATCAAGCTCGTAAAATTTAATTCAATGTTGTTTTCCAGTCTTATGATTTCATCTTCTATATTAACAACATTATAGGACGTTGTTCTATATGAATGGTGTTCAATTGAATATAATGCTGATATAATAGCCCACTTGAAACAATATACATCATTATTTTGAACATTAATGCATGCAAACTTTCTCTGTATTTCCGGCGGTAGGGGGATGTATTGGGAACCTTTTATACATTTATATTGATTAATGTTTATTTCAAGGCGTGATATTTCAATTAATGCCCAACCGCTGTCACGCTCTTGAAACTCACTCATCTTTTTAATTATTACATCACATTGCTCGTTGTAAGTATTAAGAATGTCATCACTTGTTGAATATATACTAAGAATATTCATTTTAGTCTGATGAGACTTTATTTCAATCATACAATTGTCTTCATTATCCTTTATTAACATATATTCACAAAACAGTTCCATATTAAATTTTATGCTTTCATATTTGTTAATCACATCACTTAATAATTTAATTATTTTGTCTCTGATTTCCGTTAAAAAGTTTTCAGGTATTAAATTATTTTTGTTATTGTTTTCAACTAAATATGTGATAATTCTATTATTGAACGATGATTTTATGCATTTAACACCATCAACATCCAAACCATTGTTTGATTTCTCAATACATTTAAGTTTGTGTTTATTTGTCCTTTTATGATAACACCAATTTGTTTTTAGAATATATTTTGCACAATGCTCGCAATAAACACTGATTTCACTGTTTTTGTTATCTTCTGTGTGAGAATGTGAGTGTCGATGCCATTCCGCATGATTTGGAAAATATTTATTACAAGTTTTACATTTACATGATGTGGACGGTTCATCATGATATAATCTAATATGCCTTCTTAAATTTCTATTCAGAGTGAATACTTTTCTGCAAAATTGACAAATAAAAGCGCCAGCCATTTCTAATTTATTTATTTATTCTTTAATAACTTATGATGTGTTCAATAGATTTTCTTAAACAGGAATATTTCTGTTAACTAACAACTATCGTTATTTATAGCAAAATTTTTTTAATATACAAGTCAGAGTTGATTTTTTCCGTACTTTTATACAAGTCACAGTTGAAAAATTTAGTACTTTTGTACTTTTTTCAGTACTATTTCATTTAAGAAATACTGCGGTACCTCCGCTATGCTAATATACAAGTCAGAGTTGAATTTTTCCGTACTTTTATAAAAGTCACAGTTGGAAAATTTAGTACTTTTGTACTTTTTTCAGTCCTATTTCATTTAAGAAATACTGCAGTACCTCCGCTATGCTTCCAGAACTTTTTTTATTATTATATATTCTATGTCTTGGGCTTTTCAACTATTACTGCATTAACAGACAAAATAAATAAGTGGTGTGATTAGATCGTAATTCTGATTTGGTGCAAAAACGTACTTTTTGATGTAAAAAAGTACTTTTTCAGTTAAAATTCAGTACCATTTCAAAATTTCAGTTATGGAGAGGGTGTGTGTTCTGAAGGTGAAGGTAATTCTGCAGTGTAAGCGTTTTTAATATTTTTGCTTCACACCTGCATCATCTCCAATTACAAACAATTTGATGAGAAAATAATTATGCTGAATCAGCGTTTGCATGCTCGCGCATGTTAGTGCAATGTTATCATGCGATCAAAACAATAAACTTTTTTTTTCATATATCAGCAGATCTAATATCACAATGAAAAAGGGGGGTTTTTGAGTTTAATATTTTATAAAAAATGATCTGTTATCGCTATAACCACAACTTTTTATGTCCTCCTATGCAGGTGTTCAACTTACTTAATCGCAATCTAACCTATTTTTCATACGTCAGCAGATCTAATATCACAATGAAAAATATATCATATATTTTTGTCTACATGCGCCAGACATTATGTAACTCGAAATGCGTTTTGTATTGAATAAACTGTGAGAATATGTTTTATTATTTTTAATAAATGTACTTTTATAAAAAATAAAACAAATTAAACATTTTTTTATTTAAACATTAATCACACCTATATGCAAAACATACAATTATACAATAGGTCGATCACACATAATTCTGCAACAAATTAATTATTAAGAAAACCGTACTTTAAAATCCCTTATCAAAATAATATTTTTCCAATAAAAAAATATACAAAAAAATTAAATAAAGAGTACAGTCTTTTACGACTATGCATGGTCCCAAAATTGTATGGATAAAGGAATTCGATAGATCAAATATCACAATGAAAAATATTTTAAATATTTTTTTGTTTACTCGCGCCAGACAGTATGTAACGTGATACGCATTTTGCATTGAACAAAATGTGTAAATATGTTTTTTAATTTTAATAAATGCCCTTTTATAACAAATAAAAGAACTAATTAAATATTATTTTAATTTCAACATTAATCACACCTATATGCAAAGCGTATAGGTATATAATAGATCACACACAATTCTGCACCGATTTAATTATTTTATAGCTATGCATGCTCCCCAAATTTTAACACACACGCAACAACAATTAAAACAAAAACAACAACACGTATAACTATATTTCTATTTCTTCAACATTAAATAATATAAAAAAATAAATAAAAATTAAATTAACAAAACCACATTCAAAATTTTAAACATTCTTTTAATTTCAACATTAATCACATCTACATGCAAAGCGTATACAATAGATCGATCACATACAATTCTGCAACGATTTAATTATTTTAAAGCTATGCATGCTCCCAAATTTTAACACACACGCACATCCCCAGCAAAAAACAGAACTTCTATCTAAACAACAACAATTAAAAACAAAAACAACAACACGTATAACTATATTTCTATTTTTTCAGCATTAAATAATATAAAAAAATAAATAAAAAACTGTAATATGAAACCTCTTTAAATTTGTTTAAAGTAAAAATATGTTGCTCCCAAATTTGTATGGAAAATTTGCCCCCAAAACCCCATACAAAAAACTATGAGCATGCTCCCAAATTTGTATGGAAAAAGTGGCCCCGAAACCCCATAAACATACTACTTCCGCTATTTTCAGTCGCCAAAGTGATATCTGGCGTGGTATACTCGCATTCTGGCCGCCTGAAGGTTGTACTGCCAGTATTCATCACTATAAGACCCAACCTTGCCGCCATATCCAGAATGCACCTTCCTTGAGTGTTCGTTGTCCATCGCCCCATTCAACATTTTTAGCCTTAAAATCCCCGGCCACTATGAACTGTCCACCAATAGCGAGTACTCTATTCTCAATAAAGCCGATCTTCGTCCTAAATTGCTCTATATCATCACTAGGAGAGTGGTAACAGCTCATTAAGGTCAGGAATCCGTCATAATCCAGGAACCCCTGACAATCCGACCATATTGCCTGCTGATGATGACTGCATCTATTCCCCTTTCGACAGCTATCTGCCCCAGTAGAGCATCCGCTGTCCGGCTTCTGTGCAGATTCGCCTGTAACAATCTCATGATCATCTGGCCAGCGACATTTCCTAGATCCCGACAAGTAATCGGTTCCGTCCCACCTACCATCCGTTCAGAGGGCGCACTTTGGGGCCCATCAGCATTCTCTTATCTTATGTCCTACTTCTCCGCATTTAATGCACATATCCCTTCTGTCAGGACCAGAGCATTTCGCCTGAGAGTGACCTGTTGCGAAGCGTCGATAACATCTTCGAATATCCTCACAAACTCACATCTTCGCCCGTATCCATCCATAGCACAGTAATTCACGTTTGCAGTTGCTCGTTTAAGTCTGCAATCAGTTTCCGAATTGCCGTTTCTGCTTCATCTCTGACTGTGAAAGAATCTAAGTCTCGTATCTCGATTGTATTTTTCCGTTTCAATTCCGCGATAGAGGCTGTTTCTTGTACCGTACTTCTCAGTTGTTGAACAAAATTCGGTTTAACTTTTCACCTCTGCTGAACTCCAAGAGTATGGCACCAGTCAACGTTCGCCCAACAGCTTTTTATCCTGTCAGAGTCTTTGGTCGTTATGTTGCTGCGTAAGTTCCTCAAGACATCGAAATATGTGTGAACTTCTGCGGGCTTAATTACCAACGCATCTGGTTTTCTTCGCTTCAGTCGTGGTCTATCCATCTTGTCTGGTTTACTTGAAATTCCCCTTGGTTTTTTCTGGGTACGTTTCTTTGTTACTGTTACCCAGTTTTCTTCTTTTTAAGGGTTTCACCTACTCGCTAGGCTCCTTTGTCATTGCTCTCTTACTGCCTTCTACAACAACAGGGCTGGTGGTAGTTCGTTTCCTCCTCCTCCATTTTGCTCATCCTACCGATCAGGTTCAACGTAGGAGAGCTTATCGCTGTTGATGTGTCTATTTATTCTAGGCCAGAGCACCCATCATTTGGCGTTTCGCTAACATCATCATTACCCTTATCTAGATCATCCTCTTTCCGTAGGACGATAGCAAGTGACTATGTAGCCTGCGGTTGCGAAGTGTCCGACTCATTCGGTATATTATCACCCCTTTGTAACACGGCCGTCTGTGCCTTTCTCACAGGCGATCATCTTATACGTGGGCTGCTCATAAATGCAACCTCTCCTTGCATCATCTCATCTACCTCAAATATTATTTTATTCATTTTCATCTGGGTTCCATCTTCAAGCCGCTTTCTCTTATCGATTATGCAGTTGTCCTTTAAGGCCCCGAGGATGCCTATGGTATTCAGTGAGGTATTTATATTAGGTTGAATAATAGCTATCGCCCATGTTCTGGAAAACGCAATGTTTTCAAATCGCTTACGGTTTGAAAAACGCTGTCGTTTTGCATTTTTCGAAGTTGCATTCGAACAATGAAAATATATGGCACATTATCACATTATTTTATTTATTTATTTATTTATTGTTATTTACAATACAATTACAAATTATATTCTAATTCTATACGAGCTGAGTAACTTCGACCATACGCTCGGTGTAGTGTCAGAGACCAGAGCCTCTGGTGGGAATCGAACACACGACCCTCACGCTAATAGTCTAGCACACTACCAACTACACTACCAGGGCGCTCATACCACATTATATAACACATTATCATAACAAAACATAAACAAATGAAAAAATTTTATATGCCTATAGCGTATTTGCTTGCTATATTAACTTTAAAATACCAAAAAGCAGAAGAAATGAGTAATGAAAAAAACACTAAGGGGTTTTTCAATTCATTGGGCAATCCAGATCATACGTAATTTATATATAATTTACGTATTTTATTTCTGAGTTGTCAGAAAAATTGTGGCAAATGCTTCTTTTTTAGTTACAGATGTAACTTATAAGCTCTCACGAATAATTGATAATTTCTAATTTTAGCCGGTTTAAAATAAAATTCTGTATGATTTGCTCTCATAAAAGTTTTAAAGTACTTTATACAGGTTTCAAATTATTTTTTTAACTTTTATTAAGGGTTTATTTTTACGATTTAATATAGATATGTGCATTTAATAAATTGCAAATTGTTATGTTCCGTTACATTAGAACTGTCATCTGGTAGTAGGATTACCAACCATAACACAAATATTAATATCAAAAGTTTAGAAAGAAACAACCAAATAATTAGTTGTAAAATTAACACCACTAACTTACTTACTTAATTGACCATAACAACACGATCAGAGGATTTCGGCCTGTCGCAACACTTCCTTCGAGGCGCCTCTGCTTCTTGCGCACCTACGCCAGTTGGTCACACCAATCGATGACAGGGCTTCCTCGATTACAGGGCTTCCTCGATTTGGTCCTTCCAACGGATACAAGTCGTCCTCTTCGCCGACTTCCGCAGATCCCCGTATCAAATACTCGTCTCGGCTGACCATCCTCCTCCATTCGAACGACATGACCGAGCCTGCGCAGCCGCTGGATATTAATACGCTGTACATGTCGTTGAGGATCTCATACAGCTCACTGTTGAATCGGACGCGAAAATCATCGCCAACTCGCACTGGACCGAAGATCTTACGTAGGACTTTTCTCTCGAATACTGTCAAGGAAGCTGCATAAGTTCTTAATAGGGTCTGAAACAAATCGTAGGTGGCGAAGAGGACCATGAAACAAATTGGGGGATGATTTGTTTTTAAATCTCCTTTAGATCTCTTCTCTTAAAAGAAATCTATAGGAGATGTTAATTATAATTACTCGTGAGTAATTATAATGGTTGTGACGCGTGTAAGAAAAAAAGGGAAATATGCATAATTAATTTAATTGCAAGAATTAAGAGAGAGAGAGAGAGAGAGAAAGCTGAGATGCTTACCTTTTTTTCAACCGTGAAATAAAACCTTTTTTGGGGTTCTCTTCTGGTTTCAAATTTATAATATAATTGCACAATTCGCTGGTTTATTTTGGGCACAAAATTTGTTGGTAAGTATAACTTTAAGTAATAAATAATTATTTTAAGGTAAGTATAATTCACAAGGTAAGTATAATTCACAAGGTAAGTATAATTCACAAGGTAAGTATAATTCAAATTATTATTAACAATTCCTTTTTTTTTTATATATATAATTATTTCTTTTCTTTTAAAGATATATTGATTTATGTTTAATTATTGTTTTATTTATTTATTTGTTTTAATTCTTTGTATTGTTTTTCACTTTTAATTATTATTAAAATACTGATAAAATTTGAAGTGTGATTCTTTTAATGAGAAAAATTGAAGTGTGACTCCTTTAATGATCAAAATTGAAGTGAAGTTTTTTAAGATTTTTTTTCCTTTATTAAACTTATGATTCATCTAACAGCCGTGGTAACGGTACCTTTGGAGGCATTCCAATTGTGTACAAATAGCGGGAGACATTCCAGTTGTGTATAGGAAGAGGTGGAGACATTCTCTTTATGTATGGAAGCTGTTGTTATAATTGTTATATTTGGAATGCCTATAGGGTTTTATGTGTTCAAACCTCGTTTGAACATATCGCCGGGCCTGGATTTAAACACAAGATGCCCTCTCGCTCGGAGGTGTAATGCATAACACTTGTGCCAATGACTTTATGGCTTGCGCTATTATGTTGGCATTTGGAGAGGTGGGCAAAGTTGATGATGCTTCATTTGTTGATGTTTTTCGTTGAATTGCTTTACTATTTTTTGACCTTTCAACCATCTTTCGTTGCACTGCTGCCTTTCGTTTGATCTTCTCAGATATTGGATGAAGCAATGTGTGGTGAAACCTGTCGCATCTTTTACATGTGTCCAATGAAGTGCAGGATCTTAAATCGTGGCTCTTAGCCAAACAATTTTCGCAATATTGATGTTTGTCGACTATTTCCTGCCTTTTGGGAATGGACATTTTTAGGAATCGACGGCAGAATCTTAACGAGTGGAATTTCCTGCATATTTTACATTCATAGATTTCAGGATCCAATCTTGATCTGGTATAACGAGCCTTGCCTCCAGGACGTCGGTTAGTGTTGGTTCTATCACTTCGGCGTGTTATAATAAATTTGGGATTAGTTCTAAGGAAGAAAATTTATATATTAGAGAAGGGAGAGAGGTTATGTGGGAATTAGTGATAAACTGAGTTGGTTAGGAAATGTTAGTAATTTGAGAAAAGGTAAATTGTGTTGAAGATTTCAATTAGAAATTATTTTGATTAGAATTTTCCTCATTGAGAAATGGAAGATGACAATGTGCAATATCCGCCTATCCGGTGGAGCACGAGGGGGACGATATTTCCATTCATACGTGATGTATTTCCGTGCCACATCCTGGGATGCTGTCTTCACCAACACATTCACTTCACGTTCGAGTGCTTTGAGAAAAGTACGACCGTTGTTAATAACTACCCTTTGGGGTAGTCCACGCCTCCCAACGAAAGGGGAGAATGCGGTTTGGGATTGGGATAATGTGGTTCGGGAGTGGGAGAAAGCGGCCGAGCATAGTTCCAAATGGATAGCTTTCGTGTTGGAGTAGATGAACGTATTAGCGTAGGCTCCTGTAGCGTTTGAATTCAGTTGGGCTGGGATTTTAATTCCAATTAGGCTCACAAAGTCAATACGTGTGACTTTATTAGGAGGTAATAGGGTACATCTCCTTCGGGAAAGTGGTGCCATTCTCCTAGAACGAGGCAGTTGTGTTTTCAGTTTATCTTTTTTTGAGTATAATACGAACTCGCGTTCTTTATTTGCGGATTGCTTCTGTCCGCCAATACCGACAATTTCAAGATGAGAAGTGAGATAGGGTAGTTGAAGTCGGCTTCTAATTCTTTCTGTCAAGTATTTTGGTTGAGATTCTTTATATTCTATTTGCGTTAGAGGAGTTCGCAATAGAATATTTTCATTTCTCGTAGAGTAATTAGTGGGTACTTGACTTGATGTAGGGTGTTCAAATTGAACTTCATTGGGAGTGTTCTGGGCAGCATTTGTTGATTGCGGGCTAATACTGTTGTCGTTATAATCCGAGTTACGACAATTTTGTGGAGGATTTTCCGAAATCTTTGTCGTGTGTAGTAAAGACTGATGGGGGTTTTCCTGAAATACCTCTGTATCGCAGCGGGGAAGTTCCATGTAGTTGTTTAAGGATTGCCATGTCAATTTTTTTATAAAATTGAAACAAATAGAGGATGTATTTTGGGAAGAAGCATGTGAATACTGAGTTATATTTATTAGCTTGAGAATATGTGAAGTGCAGTGGTAGTAGACATCTTCACACGCTGCATAATTTTCCTTTGCCTCTTCTTTAAATTCTGGGGTTATAGTTTCCTCATGAGACAACATTACTTTCTCATAGGCACTATCGAGTTTTGCCCATATTGAGTCCAAGTGTTTTAACTTGGCTTCCAGAACAAATTCTAATTGTTCATCTGTGGGACGTTGTTGGAGTCGTTGGCAAAATTGGATCAACTGATCGCAATTGTATACAAAACTCTTCCTTGGAGATCCGTTTAGTTCGCTAAGAGATGATGTGGACATAATGAGTTAAGATATAATCAAGAGTGATAGAATTTAAATATTCGATTCGTATATGGGATACGCGTTTAGAATTTGAAACCTTTGGGCTACTGGGAAGTAGAGCTAGAACTGCTATCTAGCTAAATTGAAGAGAGTGTAATATTTAAGCGGGTAGTACTGGATATTGTAATCCAACTGAAGTTAGCACTTAAGAGATTTGGGCTACTGGGAAGTAGTACTAGATACCTGTTATCTAGTATTAAAAAAGTTAAAAAACTTTAAGTGCTAATTGCTGTATGATAATTCTTTTCTATATTCTATGAATAGGGGGTTAGGGGCTATATGGGAATAGCACTAGATACCTGTTATGTAGTTTAAAAGTAAAAAAATAGAATATAGAAAAGATATGGATAAATTTTGAGATTTTCAGAAAATTGCCATATGAATTTTCTTATAAACTTGGAGTTTGAATTTGAGAATGGGACATGAAAGTTAATTTATTTCACTACACAATTGGCATATTAATCAACTAATTAGATTGAGATAGATTATTGGTGTCATTAAAATATTTTAGTTTCGAAAATATTAAAAAATTTCAAATTAAAAAAAAAAATTTTTCTTTAGTATTAAATTTGTAAAAATATTTTTAAATATTTTTATTTAGTTGTAAATAGGTTGCCATTGGTTTTCAAAAATAATTTATTACAAAATTTTAATTTAATTTCGGGATATAATTTTTGTGTAGTGTGTGCCTTCATGGGTTAATTTGTAATGTATGTTTGTTATGTTATAGTGGACTGTATGTTTTATTTAAAGTAGGAAAGCAGTGGTATAAAAGAAATGAATCATGTATATATCATGTTTCCCTTATTTTTTTTTGTTTTGTTGTTTTAATTTATTTTCTTGAAATTTAAAATAAAACAAATGAAGATAAATAGGATAAAATTTTATTTTATTTTATTAATGTTACTAATATATTTATTTATTATTAGTATTTAACATTCGGGCAATAAAAAAAATTTTATGAGTTGATTTCTTTAATTCTCTGTATGGTGTTTCTCCTTGTGTCTATTCCTTGTTCTTCCTTCTTCGCTTCTTCTTTGTTGTTTTAAATTTGAGTATCCCGCTATTCTCTTGTTGGAATTTTGTAACAAAGAGATTTGCTACAAATCAAGAGAAATTGCAATTGGATTCTCAAACGGGAATATAGTAAATCAAACACACTCTCTTATGTGTGACTAAGAGAGTGGTGTATTAATACACTGGATGTTTGATTTACACAGAGATTATCGGATTTGAGATCACTAGCACTTTTTATATTTTTTTTAAAGGGTGTATTTTTAAATAGTGTTTTTTTTTCACTTATACAGAAAAGAAATTTCTGTATTTTATACGAAAATGGGAATTGAAACGCGAAATCGACTGATGGGATAAATATTTTATGTGTATAATATATATTTTATGTGTATAATATATATTTTATGTAATTAAACGGGTTGTTTAATTTTTGAGTGAGACTATTATAAGTATATAAGTATATGGAAAAAAAAGTATATAAGTATATGGAAAAAGAACGGGATAAATGGAACTTATACACGAGTAAAATGAGAAAAACGGATAAACGAGAAAACGGTACGCGCATAAAAGGAGAGAAAAAACGAGATGTGCTTTTTGTTAAATGAAACTTTACCGTAAGCATATGTCCATCTAAATGTCCATACGCTTCTTTTAACCTTTTTCAGCTTTTCGAGGTTAATTTTTATCGGAATAACACCACTTTTTTAAGCACTCTTTAACGGGTTAAATTCTGTATTTAACCTATTACAATTTTTTTTTTTTTTTTTTACTTGTTTTTTCTCTCTCAATTTTTTTTTTTTACGCGAAATAAATTGTATGTGTGTAAAAATCTCTATCACTTACATCTTTCCACTTATTTCAATATTTTATATTTGTAAATAAAATGTACGTCACTTACGGTTTTTGTTGATTTATGCTGTAGTGATGAATTTCTTGAAGCCTTTACCTCATTTTTGGTATGTAGAGTTGTTTTTGTTGATTTTTCCCAATCGTTGTTTATATTTTATTTTGTGTTTAAGACATTCGCTTTTTCCAAAAACCGGGAGAAGGATAATGAACAATCCACAGGTTGCTGAGAGTTATCCGGCTCGAAGGACCATGAAACAAATCGTAGGTGGCGAAGAGGACCATGAAACAAATTGGGGGATGATTTGTTTTTAAATCTCCTTTAGATCTCTTCTCTTAAAAGAAATCTATAGGAGATGTTAATTATAATTACTCGTGAGTAATTATAATGGTTGTGACGCGTGTAAGAAAAAAAGGGAAATATGCATAATTAATTTAATTGCAAGAATTAAAAGAGAGAGAGAGAGAGAAAGCTGAGATGCTTACCTTTTTTTCAACCGTGAAATAAAACCTTTTTTGGGGTTCTCTTCTGGTTTCAAATTTATAATATAATTGCACAATTCGCTGGTTTATTTTGGGCACAAAATTTGTTGGTAAGTATAACTTTAAGTAATAAATAATTATTTTAAGGTAAGTATAATTCGCAAGGTAAGTATAATTCACAAGGTAAGTATAATTCACAAGGTAAGTATAATTCACAAGGTAAGTATAATTCAAATTATTATTAACAATTCCTTTTTTTTTTATATATAATTATTTCTTTTCTTTTAAAGATATATTGATTTATGTTTAATTATTGTTTTATTTATTTATTTGTTTTAATTCTTTGTATTGTTTTTCACTTTTAATTATTATTAAAATACCTATAAAATTTGAAGTGTGATTCTTTTAATGAGAAAAATTGAAGTGTGACTCCTTTAATGATCAAAATTGAAGTGAAGTTTTTTAAGATTTTTTTTCCTTTATTAAACTTATGATTCATCTAACAGCCGTGGTAACGGTACCTTTGGAGGCATTCCAATTGTGTACAAATAGCGGGAGACATTCCAGTTGTGTATAGGAAGAGGTGGAGACATTCTCTTTATGTATGGAAGCTGTTGTTATAATTGTTATATTTGGAATGCCTATAGGGTTTTATGTGTTCAAACCTCGTTTGAACAGGGTCCATGCTTCTGCGCCATAAAAAAGCACGGGTAGGATGAGCGTCTTGTAGAGTATTAGTTTCGTCTTACGAGAGAGGTCTCTGCTACTCAATTGCCTATTGGGACCATAACAGCACATGTTGGCAAGAGTAATCCTGCGCTTGATCTCCAGACTGACATCATTTTCGGTGGTAACGACGGAGCCAAGGTAAATGAATTCCTTGACTGTATCAAAAGTATAGTTATAGGCCGTAATTTGAGAATCAATACGCCGCACGGCTCTACTTGTCGATAACATATACTTCGTTTTGCCCTCATTTGCTGCCAGACGCATCTTCTTAGACTCCCGTTCAATAGCACTAAAGGCAGCAGTGACATCTCGTTTGGTACGCCCTATGATGTCGATGTCGTCAGCGTACGCAAGCAACTGGACACTTTTTTGCAAAATAGTGCCATTGCGATGTACTCCCGCCTTTCGCAGAACACTCTCCATGACGAAGTTGAAGAGGTCACATGATAAGGGATCGCCTTGTCTGAAACTTCGCACGGTATCAAAAGGTTCGGAGAGGTCCATTCCTACCTTGACGGAGCTGCAGGCATTGCTCAACGTCATTCTGCATAACCTTATCAGCTTCGCAGGTATACCGAGCTCAGACATTGCGGCAAAACACGATCACTTATGGGGCTATCGAAAGCAGCCTTATAGTCGACTTGTTTTTGTGGGTCTTTTCCAGAATTTCGCGTAGTGTGAAGATTTGGTCGATGGTGGACTTGTCAGGTCTGAAGCCGCACTAATAAGGTCCAATCAGTGTTTTGATGAGTGGCTTCAGTCGTTCACACAATACGCTTGTAAGAACCTTATATGCGATAGGGAGAAGGCTTATACCCCTGTAGTTGGCGCATATCGTAGGGTCTCCCTTTTTCAGGACAGGCAGAGTACACTGAGGTTCCCATCGTTGGGCATACTTTTCTCTAGCCATATTTTGTATATGAGCTGGTGCATGCGCCCTACCAACTCATTACATCCGGTCTTTAACAATTCAGTGGGGAGGCCATCAGGACCTGCCGCTTTGTTCTTTTTAAGTCGCATAATCGCGACTTTAACCTCTTCATGGCCAGGCGGAGGGATCTCCACGCCGTCATCATCGATCGTGTTCGGAACATCATCTCTAGAGGCGGTATTGATGCATCGCCTTGCAGCAGAGTAGAGAAGTGTTTCCTCCACAACCTCAACACCCCTTGCGGATCTGTAACCAGGTTTCCATTCTCATCATTGCAGAAAGACGCTCCGGGTTCATACCCCTCGGTCAGACGCTTAACCTTGTGATGGAATTTTTGAGCGTCATTCCTACATCTGTACATCTGGACTTCATCACGATCACGCCTTTCCTGCTCCCTCTTCTTGCGTCTGAAAATGCGTCTCTCATCCCTTCTCCTCTCTCTGTAATTTTCGACAATGGCTCGCGTAGTGGCCGAATACAACGTTTTTCTGTATGCGGCGTATTTCGCTGCAGCTGCCTCGCAACACTCCTCATCGCACCATTGATTTCGTTGGGGTGGGCGCTCGAAACCAAGGACTGTTTCCGCAGTATTGCGCAAGGAGTGGGAGATGTTGGCCCACAATCCGCCAATGTCGGTGAGATTGGATGGAGAACGACAGAGCTTATCAGAGAGCTGAGCGGAGAACGCCTCAGCTGTCCTTTGTGGTCGCAGCTTCTTAACGTCTAGCCTTCGCAGTGCACAAGAGCGCGCAATCCTCGAGGCGCAAATACGCACTCGGAACTTGGCTGCGACAAGGTCCGAGTCGATGTTTGGACCTCTAAATGCGCGCAAATCTAGTACACTGCATACATGCCTCCCGTCAATCACAATATGATCAATCTGGTTGGATGTTGATCGATCGGGGAACATCCAAGAGGCCTTGTGAATGTCGAGATGCTGAAACCTGGTGCTACATACTACCATGTTACGCGCCGCGGCGAAATCGATCAGCCTTATACCATTGGAGGTAGTGTTTGCGCGGAGGCTGAACTGTCCAACAGTGGGGCCAAAAATACCTTCCAGCCCGACCTTCGCATTAAAATCCCCGAGGACTATTTTGGCGTCATGGGCGGGGCACTTATCGTATACATCCTCGAGTTTAGTATAGAAGGCATCTTTAACCACATCGTCCTTTTCTTCCGTCGGAGCATGAGCACAAATTAGGCTGGTGTTGTAAAATTTTGCCCTGATGCGGATTGTGGCTATTCTTTCGTTCACTGGCGTAAACCAAGAGACAAGGTGACGTGGTCTCTTATTAACCACAAATCCGCAACCGAATTCGTGCCTATCACCATGGCAGCTGTAATACACATCGCAAGATGCTACCCTTTTGCATCCTTGCCCTATCTATCGCATTTCCAGTGATGTCCGTCCTACATTTTATGAGGGCATCCGCCAGTTGGGCGGAAGCGCCTGCCCTATAAAGGGTGCGGACGTTCCATGTGCCTACCTTAAATCGTTAAGCATCACAAGCGGCGCGTGTACAAAACAGCTGATTTTGACAAATTGTCTTGTTTTAGTTAGTTTTAACTTTAGGAAAGTTTCAGCAAAAAATCAGACATATCTCGTTAAAAGTACAAAGGACGCACCCAAAATCGTATACTGTTCTTTTGGAGCTTATTGTGCGCACTTGTGGCACAAAATATTATATTCAAAAACTCAATTTATTGTATAAATTCTTTAAAATTTTTAATTTCATTTGCCATTTTTGTATGTTGTTAACAGCTGATCGAAACAAACTTTGGCGCGTAAAAAGCGTTGCATGTAACTTGAATCGTAGAATGCGAAGATAGTATAAAATGCATGCAACGCTTTGACGCGAAAACGCGTGGTGGCGACCTCCAACTTTAGTTTACCATTCTTGAGCGTATACAACAAAAAACGTAGTCCGGTGTTGCCACTGCGTTAAATTGTTTAATTGAGCAGTTTTATCGACTTTGCTCCGGCACTGCAATATTATTGAAAAAGTTAATTTTGTTTTATGTGTAATTTGTGATAACGAAAATAAGTTAAAGTTAAATTTGCCGTTCACTTTAGCTAAAGGTACCTTTAACTAACGTCAACTTTAACGGCAAGTTGTAATAATCGCCCTAAATGATGTAAAGGTAAGTTTACATTTATTTTTATCGGCTTTGTCAGAGACGAATTTCGTACTTTTGGATTGTCTTCAGTTCAGATTTTTATAGAAATTAGTAAAATATTTTTTTGTAGACAAAAATAAATTATCTTCGCTCTCAATACGGACGGGAGCTGCTTAAAATCCAGGAGAGCCAAACAAGTGGAGCTGGGACTGATGATGTCTATATTCCATCAGCATATTGGTTTGAATACATTGCTTTTCTGAAGGATTTCGTTTTCGTCAGAGAAGGTAAATCAAATATTTCATATGTAAGTAATAAAGTTTTGGTAAGTTTTTAAAATTTTTAACATAATCTGTGTTTCAGAACTTTTCTGGCAGATATATATACATTCAAAAAGTTAATTTCTTGATATGTATTTCTCTCACAGACGGCAGACGATAACTCCACATCAGAAATTGATCAGCAATGTGCGTCATATCTTTTCCGCTATAACGCTGTAGTAGCCATTCCCGGCTCGTAATGCGCTTGGACAGTCTTACTTATTTAACTCGCTTCTTATCTTTGCACTTATATTTTTTAGTTATGGCAATAGAAAGTAAAACACCAAGTGCAATTTGGTTTATTTTATTTTTATATTTGACATTTTTAATTTCAAACTTTAAGCGATTTTTTTCACTTTTTTCTTTATGTTTTTTAAAAGCTGTTTTCGTCTTACTTTATTATTGTCTTATACCAATCGTGTAAATACAGACTATTATACTCTTTTTTAAAATACGGATGGAATTTCATTTTACTTTTTCATCAAACTTTATATATTACATGTGTGCATGTGAAGGTAGCTGAAGTAATGATATGGATATCATATATACTAGGGATGCCAAATTGGAAAATCCGGAAATACTGCAATTTTCGGATTTCTTAAAACTTCTCCTGTGCTTATGTACGTAAATTCAAGTATGTTTGAAAATTTTTTTGCATTTTCTTTTTAACTTTCTTTCGTTTTTGCACGTAAAAAATTCTGCTGTTTTTGACAGTTGTAACTGTATTGGGAATTGTGATTTAGGTTCAAACACAAGACATGAATATATATATTTATTCATATGAATATTATATTTATTATTATATTATAATACATTATATATTTATGTATTATTATTTTTTAATATATTTACCTTATTTAAATTATATTCTTTTTGATATTTTTTATTTTTATTTTTTCACCTTTTTTAATTAATTGTTTGGCGCTAAAATTTTTCTTTTGCAAATGTTTTAATTTCAAGCACAAAATAAACAAAAAGTAATCATATTTTAAATAAGTGAGCTTTATATTAGCACGTTGATTAACTACGAGTCATTTCATACTCACTAAACCACTTTTTCTCCTAAAAAAACATAATTTTTGCCTTTTAATGATACCTACGGTCTAAAAATAGTTTTTAGTAATAAAATAAAAGAAAATGTTAAGTCAAATACAACACTGTGTATATACGAATAAAGGACGAAGCAAGTTTGCGAGTACATGAAATTGTGAAATCACGCCACTCGTTTTTCCCCTCTCTCTACCAAACTCAAGAGTTTTGAAACTTGTTTCGAAACTAATTTCAACGTGCAAAAGGCGTCTTTATGAAGTAAAAAAAAATTAGTTTACACTGTTATTGTGTTATTTAGTAAATAAGTCCCGTGTTGCTTCAAGTCTATCTTTGCTAAATTAAGTGATATCGAATTGAACGAGAACCCAACTTACATTATCAAAAAAATAAACTTCGAATAATGCAAAAGTCCAGTAAAATTTGTCAATAGAGTTGATGATTTAGATACTTAACTCTAATTTTACCAACAAGTTCAGATTGCGAAAGAGGTTTGTCAGCGGCAGCGTATGTAGGCCCACACCTGGGTAACAATTTTGTCGCAATGTAGGTCCTTAAGCGTACCTTTTTTTAACCTATTTGGGGATGGGGTGCATAACTAAGGGTTATCCTTATATCGTCAGAGTACTATTTTTGAACTGATGTCTCCGTTTCGACCCGCCCGATAACACATAATTTCTATACCCCTAATCTGGAGTGTTAAACTATTTGTGTACATCAGATCGCGATTGATCAGCCATAACTACAGTGGCTAAGAGCAAAGGGTGGCATAGAGTTTTGTGGCTTGTCTCAATTAAGAGTCCGTCATCCGTAAATAGGTGAAGCCAAAAACCCAGAGGAGGCTGAAAGTGGTGTAGATTAATGTATGTAAAGTCTTTAATAAGCCGGCCTTTAAAAAACGTGTTAGGGCAGCTATAATTGACATTATGGTTAGAGACTGGAAGGTTTCAGATGAGTGTTTCTTCTCTATGATCACTAATTTTCCCAATTATGTGAATTCGGAGGGGGTATTTTCTTTTTAGGGAGCTTTGAACAATGTTACTTCTTCTCCAATTGAATATTCACTTAGGGATATACGTATCACAGAGTTTCTGGTACGGTTTATCACTCACATGCTGGATAGTTTATTACCCGATCAAATCTGGGTAGACGTTCTAGCGTTAAACATGCAACCAGGTGTACTCCACAGAGTTGTGTGGGATGGTACTATGCCCTCTGTTATGGCTGCTGGTGGCTAGTATTGGTTTAAGGGCTCCAGAAAGTAGAAGCATATGCCATAATATTGTGGTAATTCCGGTTTGTGATAAATTTTGTCAACGCTGGAAGAACTGATGGAGTCCGTTGGCTGCAAACTAAGATCTGGGTATAACGTAAGGCAGACGTTATTTTGTTCACGCAGACGTTATTTTGTTCACGCATAGTTACAAAATAGAAATCTTCAGATTTCCGTGGTTTGGTAGTAAGATACTTCCGACGTCTTCTGAGGTCAAGTACCTCGGTGTTCTTCTAGACAGAAAGTTGAGCTGGAAAAGGAACATCATGTAAATAATGAATAAGGAACTGAGGATTCTTTATCAGTGTAGGAACTTCACAGGTATGAGCTGGGTTCCTCCACCCAAGGCAATTAGCTGAGTATATCTGGCAATTGTAAAACCGATTTTTACTTTTCGTTGTGTTGTTTGATGAAGAGTCTTAGATAAGATTTTCAAACGGGAAATCTTGGGTAAGGTTCAACGAATTGACTTAAGTATTACTGGAGAGGTGAAAAGTTATCTTCAGACTGCTCTTGATGCTATGTCCTGCCTGAGTCCGTTTGATTTGTGTGCCAAGCAGTGTGCAGCGAGCAGTCCCATACTTCTGAGGGAATCCCATCTAGTTATTAAGGGCAATGTGAAAAACTTGATGTTGACATTCATGTGCATGTGATTCTGCTTCTCTTTCTAACGTATTCTTTCGGCTGTAAAACATATATTTAACCTGCTCACGCTTTCGGTGTTTTTAAGTTACAGGTGATATAAATAGTACTTATTATCGGTCGCAGTTGTCTAGTCAAAGATGATTCACATATCAGTCAAAGTTGACACATCAAAAGTGTTCAAAAAAAGATCACTGTGATTAATTAAACTTGTAGCCCATTTACACTACAGCGAAATCTAGTAGATTAGATTTCAAATCTTGCTCAAAATCTAGATCGTTTACACTGGATTTATTTGACTGTAGCAAGATTTCATTTTAATAACAAAAACAGCTGACTGCAATTTAACAGAACACAATAATATTTCCAAATTTAGTTTAATACCAAAAAAAAAATTAAAAATATAGGACATATATTTCAAAAAATATTGAAAATGTATTACTTCACATAATTGTTAAATAGGAGAATGTAATGGGTAGCATATGAATATAGGTAATAATAAAAATATTAATCCGCAGGTACGTCACAAATAATTCTGGGTAGAAGATGTTGCTTATTTTGTTTATTTTTAACCCTTATCCTGTACTTCAAAAATATAACACATTTTATTTTTATATATTCATTACATACAACATTGGTCTGAGAATGCTTTCTGCAAATACATTTTTGACATTCGGTACATTTATTTGCATATTTGGTGCTTTTAGAACGATTTGGACAAAAGTAACAACTTCAAAAACACATCAACGAATAGTATATTTACACTACTTATTTTCTTTTTTGGGTTTGTTGCTAGTTATGAAGTTGTCAAGACACACAAAATTGTTACTAAGCTCGTAACACATGCGGAAATTGATTATGTTGCATTGAGCAATTTTGATCCAAAAGTACCATTTGCGTAAGTTTTTTTACATACGCTGTGTGAAAAGCCCTACAAAGATTATGTTTTAAATTGTAATAGCATTCAATAAAATTATAATTATACAAAAGTTGAGTATTTAAAGAATAAATGAGGAATAAAAACTGTTCGGGCAATTTTGACCCATTAATACAGGATAAGGGTTAATTTGTTTTTATTTTGTTTGTTTTTATTTTGAATTGAAATGTCATTTTTTTCCTGCGCAGCGTTGTATTTTTAAGTACTATTTGGCAAAACACATGGTTGCATTCCAATTTTTACTAGATTTTGAGTAGATTTTGCCGAAATCTACTAAATAAGTAGATTTTGTTTTGTATGGGTAATCTAGTTAAAATCAACTAGATTTGGCTCGAAATTTCAAAAGTACTAGATTTCGCTGTAGTGTAAATGGGCTATTGAGGAATATATGGGGTTATAAAAGAAAAATGTTTTTTGTATATTTTATTGTTACGTACAAAATTGATCATTACAACTGAAGGGTTCTGGATTACGGTCTAGCTTTATTATAAAAAATATAATTTATTTTATAATTAAAAAATAAAAAATTAATCAAAAAACATAATAAATAAAACAAAATACAGTCAAATATAATACAATACAAACAAAAAAATTGTCATAATTTCTTCGCCACTGGTATGGCTGACACACTCCTCCTTTACTGTTTCCTTCAAAGTTCTTGAATGTATCAGCTTTAGTTTCACAACGAGCTGGTAAAGAAAGTTATTAAATAATAGTCAAATGATTCACACAAACAAGATACATACTTACATTACCAGACACTTACTGGTCCTTTTACACTGCACTTCGATTTCTTGTTTCATTACACTCTTTATCTTAAATTTTTTTTTAATTTTTATTTTAACCATGATTATGATTCATTTTAAAATTTTGTTTTAAATTATTTTTATTTTGCAAGATATTGTTAAAAATATATTTGATGCTATCAAGTCTGATAATCAAAAGACCGGTTATTATAATGACGTATCAAAAGGAAATGCAACTCTACTGCAGAAAAGTACAATAAAATGTTATGTAAGCATTAATAAGTAATTCTTGTATGTGTTAGTTTCGGTCATTCATTTCTTGTAGGGTATAGCAGTGATAAAACAGGTTTGCTGCTGGGCTTAGATAAGGCCAGTCTGAGGTCAGTTATTGGTTTCATTACAGGGTACTGTGAGATTAGATCACTCAAGTAGTATATTTGTGTACCTTCGCGATCAATTTTTCCATACAAATTTGGGATCACGCTCATAGTTTTTTTTGTATGGGGTTGCTCATAGTTTTTTGTATTGGGTATCTCGATCAACATTTTCCATACAAATTTGGGATCGCCAAATTGTTATTTATTTTTTTTTTTTATTTTTTTTTTTTTCGTTTTCATTTTTGGTTTGTATTGCGAAAGGGTAATGCTTTTTAATATTTGTGTGAGTGTGTGTTAAAATTTGGGGAGCATGCATAACTTTAAAATAATTAAATCGTTGCAGAATTATGTGTAATCGATCTATTGTATACCTATACGCTTTACATACGCTGTGATTAATGTTGAAATTAAAATAAATGTTTAATTGGTTCTTTTATTTGTTATAAAAATGCATTTATTAAAAGTTGAAAACATATTTACACAAGTTATTCAATGCAAAATGCATATCACGTTACATACTGTCTGGCGCGTGTAAACAAAAAAAAATATTTCATAAATTTTTCATTGTGATATTTGATCTGCCGAATTCCTTTATCCAAACAATTTTGGGAGCATGCATAGTCGTAAAAGACTGTATTCTTTATTTTATTTTTTTATACGATTTTTTTATTTGAAAAATATAATTTTGATAAGGGATTTTAAAGTCCGTTTTCTTAATAATTAATTCGTTACAGAATTATGTGTGATCAATCTATAGGTATACCTATACGCTTTGCATATAGGTGTGATTAATGTTTAAATAAAAAAGTTTAATTTGTTTTATTTTTCATGTTAATGTTTTTATTAGAGAAAAATATAAAAATATTATTCTAAAACTTATACTAAATACATTTCTTAAACTTATGCTTAATACATTTCTTATAATTATAATTAAATTTTATTAAAAGTACAGTTTTTACAATTCAATTGATTTTATTATTATCTATATTATTAGATATTTATTTTTTTTTCAGTTATTAACAGATACAAATTTAAAAATACGTTTATAAAGATTAAAAAGCTTAAGTGTTAACAAGTATTGTGTATAGAATGTTTGACACCGACAAATGTTGAAAGATTGTGAATAAATATTTTCACAGCTCGACCTATGAATGATTAACACATATAAATGGATGATTTACATAATTACAAATTCTAAATTCATTTATAAGTTTCGTAAATAAATCTATATGTTCTTTATCAATCTGATTACTATGTTTTATTAACAGTTCTTCCAATTCAGCTGATAACATAATTTTTGAGTTAAAATTTTTATTACACTTTATGCTTTCTGTATAAAGAGTAAGGAACAACTAAAAATAAAATTAACTAATTCAGAGGTTTTATTGCCTAACAATGATTTCTCTGTTTAACAAAATTTCTAAGTAAAATTACATTCTTTTCAGCACATGTATTATTAAAATTATTATGATTTTCACAAATTTTTATATTTGGATTATCTTTATACAAAGTTTTTATATTTGGACAATCCCAATAATCTAAATTAATTATATATATTTGTATTTCTTTTCCAAGTAGTTCTCTTAACCATCTGACTTTTTCATATCCCTTAACATATACAACAGGATATTCTTCTTCTTCTTCCCTTTTTCTTATAGTTAGTATTAGATATTCTATTAAATCTTTTATTGTAGACCCCCCAGTATTCCAATGCAAACCATGTAAGTGATTATAGAGCCATTTATTTGTAACTCTATCTTTTTTACTTAATTCTGAATATTTTATTGTTGATTTAATGTGAAAAGTTTTTCTTTCAAAATCACTGATTGAAACACAAACTTCTTTAGCATAATATTTATTATTGATAAAAAATCCTTGTAAATCAATAACTATAAAATTATCGTGTTGTTCCATTATAATCGCTTATAAAAAACTAACATAAGATTATACAAAACATATTCTATTTATATTTTTTCTTTTACTTTTCAAAATATAATTTATAGTGGACTCCATCCATAACTTTTTTTAAATAATATATTCCAGTTGATAGATCGTTCATAACTTCCTCTGGTAGGTTCGTGTATCTTTCCGGCAAGAATAATATATGAGTTTCCAAATCTATCATTGTTTTCGGACCAAATACTGTAGACTTCTTTACACAGTTTAGAATTCTAAATTTTTGGTTTGCAGGAAGTTGTTTTAGAGGTAGTACATCCTTTATATATTTCTTGCTGTTGATATTATTTAAATAATTTAATGTGTTATCCATATTTTATAGAGTTTTTAGTTCTTTGAACGAGGAAAAGAAAATTTACTTATTTAGTTCACAATTTTTGAAATATCACTGCTGAATTTCTGATTCTACAACGTCTATTTAAATGAAAAATTGGTATGTGAGGAATGTTTCTGTTAAATAACAACTACCATTATTTACACCAAATTTTTTTTTTTTTAATATACAAGTTAACGACAGTGGGGTTCTGCCGGCGAAGGTAATTCTGCAGTGTAAGCGTTTTTAAGACACTTGCATCGTCTCCAATTACAAACAATTTGATGGGAAAATAATTTTGCTGAATCAGCGTCTGCATGCTCGAGCATGTTGGTGCAACGGTACATGTGCACCTGCATGGGTTCCAATTACTAGCAATTTGATGGGAAAATAATTTTGCTGAATCAGCGTCTGCATGCTCGAGCATGCTGGTGCAACGTTACATGTACACCTGCATGGGCTTCAATTACTAACAATTTGATGGAAAAATATTTATGTCGGATTAGCGTCTTAATTTAGTGAGAAAATAATTATGCTGAATCAACGTCTTTATATTAGCGCATGTTGGTGCAACGTGATTTGTGACTTGACCAGCTAGTAAAGGTTGATTGAACACAATCAGTCTTGATTACACGGTTGGCGCAAAAACACGGGTGAAATAATATTTGATTTAAATTAAATATATAAGAAATGTCCGGCGGTTTTATTTGTGAATTTTGTGGAAAAGTATTCACTCTGAATACAAATTTAAGAAGGCATATTAGATTGTACCATGATGAACCATCCACATCATTTAAATGTCAAAAATGTGATAAATATTTTTCAAATCAAGCGGAATGGCATCGACACTCACATTCTCATACAAAAGATAACAAAAACAATGAAATTAATGTTTATTGTGAGTATTGTGCAAAATATATTCTAAAAACAAATTGGTGTTATCATAAAAGGACAAATAAACACAAACTTAAATGTATTGCGAAACCAGACAATTGTTTTGTTGTTGATGGTGTTAAATGCATAAAATCATCGTTTAATAATAGAATTATCACATATTTAGTTGAAAACAATAACAAAAATAATTTAATACCTGAAAACTTTTTAACGGATATCAGAGACAAAATAATTAAATTATTAAGTGATGCGATTAAAAAATATGAAAGCATAAAATTTAACATGGAACTGTTTTGTGAATATATGTTAATAAAGGATGATGAAGACAATTACATGATTGAAGTAAAGTCTCATCAGACTAAAATGAATATCCTTAGTATATATACAAGTGATGACATTCTTAATACTTACAACGAGCAATGTGAAGTAATAATTAAAAAGATGAGTGAGTTTCAGGAGCGTGACAGCGGTTGGGCATTAATTGAAATATCACGTCTTGAGATTAACGTTAATCAATATAAATGTATAAAAGGTTCCCAATACATTCCCCTACCACCGGAAATACAGAGAAAGTTTGCATGCATTAATGTTCAAAATAATGATGAATATTGTTTCAAATGGGCAATAATATCAGCTTTATATCCAATGGCAGAGAATTCAAATAGAATGACATCCTATAATGTTGTTAACATAGAAGATGAAATCATAAGACTGGAAAACAACATTGAATTAAATTTTACGAGCTTGAACTTTCCGCTTCCAGTTAATCAGATAAAAGTATTTGAGGCCAACAATCCTGAATTGAGTGTTAATGTGTTTGCATTAGATAATGAGAATAATATAATCGGTCCATATTATTTTTCGCAACAGGATAAATCTAAACATATAAACTTGCTGCTGTTGGAGGATGATGAAAAATTGCATTATGTATGGATTAAAAATATATCAAGGTAAATATAAAGAAATATATGCACATTAAAACCTTGTACTAATTAATTTGTTCCTTTATATTTACAGGTTAATTAAAAGTCAACTAACAAAACACCGCCGAAGTATTTATATATGTAATACATGTTTAATACATTTCCATGCTGAATCATCTTTGGAGAATCATAAAAAAGAATGCAATAAGACGGTAACTAAAATGCCTAGTATAGAAAATAGTATGCTTAGTTATAAAAATTTAAAAAAACAATTGGATGTTCCTTTTGTTGTATATGCTGATTTTGAATGTATTCTAGAATCAATTAATGTACAAAATTCAACAAATGTTAAATCAGTACAAAAGCATATTCCATTTGCTTATTGTTATTATATTAAATGTTCATATAATTCAGATTTAAATATTTTTAAAATTTATAATGGTAATAATGCACCGCAACATTTTTTTAAAAGCTTAGTTAAGGATATTTTGGATATATACACTGAACATCTAAATGTTATTAAACCTATGAATTCCTTAACGCCACTTCAACAGATACAACATTATGAAAGCAAGACTTGTCATATTTGTAAAAAAAATTTATCAAATAAAGATAAGGTAGCTGACCATTGTCATCTAACCGGTGAATATAGAGGTGCTGCTCATAACAAGTGCAATTTAGAGTATCAAATTGCGAATTTCATTCCAATATTTTTTCATAATCTTTCAGCCTATGATTGTCACTTGTTTGTTAGAGAGCTTTCATCTATTGAAGGTGATATAAATATTATTCCCTTAAATAAGGAGCTTTATGTTTCTATATCAAAAAGAATTTCCGTAGATGACAACAGTACAATTGAGTTACGTTTTCTCGATTCATTTAGATTTATGCCATCTAGTTTAGAGAAATTAGCTACTTATTTATCCGACAACGATTTAACTATAGTAAAATCGAACTATTCAAATAATGAAGAATTCAATTTAATGAAACGTAAAGGTGTCTTTCCGTACGACTACTTAGATTCTGAAAATCGTCTCAATGAAACTCAATTACCACCCATTACAGTTTTCTTTAATAAATTAACTAACGAGTCGTGTAGTGTAGAGGATTATGAACATGCACAAAAAGTATGGAACACCTTTAAATGTATAACATTGAAGGATTATTTACTTTTATATTTAAAGGTAGACGTTCTTTTACTCTGTGACATATTTGAAAATTTTCGACAAGTATGTAAAAACATTTATAATTTAGATCCCTGTCAATATTATACTACTCCTGGTCTATCCTGGGATGCAATGTTGAAAACAACTCAAATAGAATTAGAGTTGTTAACTGATATTAATATGTATAATTTTGTTCTTCGAGGTATCAGGGGAGGTATTGTCCAATGTTCTAACAGATATTCAATAGCAAATAATAAATATATTAGTAATTATGATTCTAACAAAGAATCAAATTATATAATATATTTAGATGTAAATAATTTATATGGTTATGCAATGTCAAAATACCTTCCATATAAAAATTTTAAATGGGTTGAAAATTTTGAAAATTTTAATGTTAATAGTATAGAAGAGGATTCTCCATTAGGTTATATATTAGAAGTAGATCTAGAATATCCATCGGCATTACACGACTATCATAATGATATACCATTTTGTGCGGAGAATAAAAAAATTGAAAGCATGAAACAACGAAAATTAATAACAGATCTAAATGATAAGAAAAACTATATTATACATTATAGAAATCTACAACAATGTTTAAAACATGGATTGATTTTGAAAAAAATTCATAGAATTCTTGAGTTTAGTCAGTCTGATTGGTTAAAGAAATATATTGATTTGAATAATCATTATAGAACACTAGCAAAAAATACATTTGAACAAAATTTTTTCAAATTGTTGAATAATGCTGTATATGGAAAAACTATGAAAAATGTTGATAAGAGGAAAGACATTAAAATAGTATATGAATGGGAGAGTAGAGGTAAAAAATTAGGTGCTAGAGCTCTTATTGCTAAACCTAATTTCCATAGTTCACTCAAAATTCATGAAAATATGCATGCCATCCAAATGAATAGGACTAAAACTGAATATAATAAACCAATTTATATTGGTTTTTCAGTTTTAGAAATATCCAAATGGAAAATGTATAGTTTTCATTATGATTATATAAAACCTAAATATTGTGAAAACCTTCAACTCAATTACATGGATACTGATTCCTTTATTTACGACATTAAAACAGATGATCTATATAATGATATAAAAAATGATATTAGTACTCATTTTGATACATCTGCTTATTCTAAAGACAATCCATATAATTTTCCGCAAATTAATAAAAAAGTATTAGGGATGATGAAGGATGAGTGTAATGGTAAAAATATTAAAGAATTCATTGGTTTAAGAGCAAAAATGTATTCAGTAAAAATTGATAGAGTTGATACCGAAATTAAAAAAATTAAAGGTGTTAAACTGTATGTAACTTAAAAATTAAGTGTAAACGACTATAGGAAATGTTTATTAGATAAAAAATTATACTATGGCACAATGTATATATTTAGATCTAAGGTACACCAAATTTATACACAAAATATTAGTAAACTAACATTAAGTTATTTAGATGATAAGAGATATATTAAAGAAAATGGTATCAATACATATGCATGGGGACATTATAAAATAAATTCTCCATCAACATCATCATCAAATTTAAATATATATAGAGAATTTATGCAAGACAATGATGATGAAGTGTTTTTAAATGTAAATATATATAGAGAGCTTATGCAAGACGATGATGATGAAATATTTTTAAATGTAAATATATAGATTAAGTAGTTCATAAGAAATGTCACATACAAAATAATATGAATAATAAAAAAAGAATATATTATATGTATATAAATTAAACAATTTTTTATTTCATTTCAATTTATATTTATTGAATAAAAATTTTAAACACAAGTGTCCACAATTATATGTATTAAATTTTTGTTTTCGTTCATAATTATATTCAATGGGAAATTTTAAATAGTTGACAATCTCAACTGGTGGTTGTAAGTCTCCAAAGCTATCAAAATATTCTTTATAGTTGTGGTTTTTATAATATGCTACCCAATGTGTTCCCATACCATTTGAATCATCCAAATTGACAATGCCGCATTCTTGTGTTAAATGTTTTTTAGGTAAAGAATCACGCATGAAAACACCCCTAAAATGTTTAAGATGTTTTCCATATTTATTCAAATCCAAATTTGTTAATGGGCGCTTAGGTAGATTATCTAGTAGTTTTTTGGAGCTGGACTATAGTAGAGACCATATCCAGTTTTATATGGTTTTAGAAAAAGACCTTTTCCCATAGCAATTGATTCCATATATCTATTGTGACGGTTAGCTTCCGCCAATTGTTCTTTTCCATTTTTGATATCATTTACTGCTTTAACAATAGCAGATCCTCCACTTGCTAAACCGCCAAGCGCTGACAATGCTGTCAGTACGGGAATAAGTGGAAGAAAGCCACCAATTTTCGGCAATGGAATAACTCTTGGTATACTTATATTAGATCTCCTTTTTCCTTTGAAATTAGTATGAACAGCTTTCTTTGCAATTTTAATAGCATCATTTATATTCTCTGGATTCTCCTTTTTCAAAAGGTTAAGTGTATTCTTAACGGTGGTTAGAAATGATTTCTTATTACACACCTTTCGTCTGTTTCTTTTTCCATTATTCTTCTTTGATTTTCGTTTTCTAGTTTTTAGTGTTCGTTTCATACCTAATCCAAATTTAACTTTTGCCTTCATTGCATTCGTAACAAACCAAGCATTTGCACGTTCTTTAATATCACTATCTTTAGCTTTTACTCTTTGCCAAGGTTTTTCAGCTAATATTTGATCTGCTTGATGTCTTTGGTTTATGTCGTGTGATTGTGAATATGCAATATCGTGTTCTTTACAAGCAGCGTCTAATAAGTTTATACCCTTATCTCCTCTTGCTAGACGTTCTTTAAGTTTTGTACCAGGTCCGCAAAATTGATATCCAGGTAAATGTAATTCAAAAGGCAATTTGTTAATTAATGTGTTTACCAAACCACTTCCAGTCGTAGACTGATAACTATTTTTGTTTTTATAGTAATTTATGACCATTCTTCCACCACAAATATTATTCGATTAAGATATAATTAAAAATGTTTATCTATATATATATATATATATATATATATATATATATATATAAGCGACGTTGAATAATTAGACTTTATTAGTAATCAACATGCGTTTAATTAAACAAGCTAAAAAAATTGTTATTCGAAATGTTGATAATGCAGAGGAAAAAATGTCTAAAACTCGACATAGCACCCTATTGCCAAATTCAATACGAGCATTAATTGTGGGGCCATCAAATTGCGGTAAGACTAATGTCAGGATTAGTCTGATAGAGAGTCCTAATGGTCTTTGCTTTAAAAACATATACATATATTCAAAATCTCTATATCAACCGAAATACTGTTATTTAAGGAAATTAATCGACCCAATTAAGGGGATCAGTCTCTATACGTTTTCGGAAAATGAACAAATTCTAAGTCCGGCTGAAGCTAAACAACATTCCATAATGATTTTCGATGATGTGATTTGTGGAAAACAAAATGCGATAAGAGATTACTTTTGCATGGGTAGACATAAATACATAGACTGTTTTTACTTGTGTCAAACATATACGAAAATTCCAAAACATTTGATACGTGACAATGCAAATATGATTGTTGTATTTAAGCAAGATGAAATGAATTTACGTCATATCTATAATGATCATGTTATTGGTGATATGTCGTTCAATCAATTTGTAGATATATGTAATAGATGTTGGAAAGATAAATACGGATTTCTTGTTATTAGTAAAGACGATGAATTGAATAAAGGAAGATATCGTAAAGGATTTGATAATTTTATACAGTTATAAGATAGGTTTTAAATAAAAGGCAAAATTAATCATAAGCAGATCGTGAGCAGATTATAAGCAGATAGTAACCAGATCGTGATCAGATATAAAGCTGATCGCTACCAGATCGTGAGCAGATCATAAGCAGATAGTGACCAGATCCTGTGCAGATTGTAAACAGATATAAAGCAGATCTTAAGCAGATCATAAGTACATTGGAAGCAGATCATTACAAACAAATCATTATGAATAATAATAACTTATTAAAGGATATTGTAAAAACTAGAACTATATTGAAAGAAAAATTGAAAAATATTAAATTAAATAATATAGATAGGGTAAATATATTAGAAGATACATTTCAACCTATAACAAAACCTCTAAATCATATAATTGAAAAACTTGAAAGCAGCAATGAGAATAAATTAAATAAGTATTCACTAATAAATGATGATCATACAGACGAAACATTTCAAAATGATAATATTAGTTTTGAGACTATTAACAATTCAGCTAAAACAATAAAGAATTCTGACAATTATAATAGTGTTGAAGACGATATCAATTATATGTCAACATCTGATATACCTTATTATGAATATGAAAATGCTATAGAAAGAGCTAGTACACCGTTTAATGAAAATAAAAGTGCTGTAAAAAGACCCAGCTCACCCTGTTATCAAAATAATAAAAAATTTAAGAGTGACAATAACTTTAAAAAAATTATAAAGGATAAGGTTAGTGGTCAAATAGGAAAGAAAAAATTTTATAATAAACAAACTGCAAACAGTAAATCACATTTATTTAATAACGACAACAACAACGAAGTTGAGCAGGAATATGTAGAAGCTAATTCACTCAAACGAAAAAATAAAACTACACTGAGCAATGATAGAAAAAGAAATAAAGCAACACATTCAATTGAAAAATATTTAAACCGAAAGAATACATCGACATTAGATGATAATTATGACCATAACGGCGAAATTGACCTGGAGCTAGTACACTCAAACGAAAAAGTAAAACTATACTGAATAATGATAGAAAAAGAAATAAAACAACACATTTGTTTGAAAAAAATTTAAAGCGAAAGAATACATCGACATTAGATGATAATTATGACCAATATAAAAAACGTACAAAAACAACACACTTATTTGCAAAAAGAAAAAGCAGTTTTGATATAAACAATGATAGAAAACGTATAAAATTCGCAAGCAGTAATTTTGATAAATCATCAATATTACTTAAAAATGTTCAACTTCTTATGGATAATAAAACCTTAGATAAAATTTAAGGTTTCAATATAGATGGAAACGGGAGTTGGCGATATGGCAATAACAAACTTGTCTTTAATAATGATAAGTCTATTCGAATAGGAAATAAAAAATTGAAAATGACTCCAGGTTTATTTGAATTGATATTTCATACAAAACCCTTACATTATACAAAAACTGATTTAAATAGATATAAAGATTTATTAATAAGCACAAATGTATATAGACGTAAATATCAACCAAATGAACAAATAAAGGGTACAAAAGCTTTTAAATATCAACGTATAATAAAAAAACTATTTAGTACAAAAACAAATAACTTAACGAAAGGTAGTGGTTTAACACTTAAATCTGTAGATTACAAAAAACCAAATTATATATATTGGGATAATCCTAATGAGTTAGTCAATAGACTAAGACTTCTTCTATCCTCTGAAAGTGTTGGACATAACAATCATAAAAACGAAATAATATCTATAGTTGAAGAACTGAAAGAAGCTAATATAATTTATTAGAAAACGAATTCTATAAATAAATTTGGAGAAAGCTTAAAAAGTCATAGCAAGTTTGAATCTAAAGATGCAGTTACAAAAGCATATCTTAATAACAGAACTGATTTCCTTACAAATAAAATTGACGAGGTTGATAAAAAATTTAAAAATTCATTAGAATTATTACAACAAGAAATCAATATTTCGCTTAAAAACATTAATACATCAATATTGAAGAATATTAAAAAAATTGAAAATATACAGACAAATAGTACCATATCGATATCGAAAGAAATACAAAATATAAAAATTGATGTGGCAACTCTTAAAGATAATCAAATAAAGGAAAATGAAAATATTAAAAACGATTTAAATGCAATAAAGAAAATTGCATTTGAAAATGAAAAGAAATTTAAGAACATTGACAAGAAATCTGAAACAAGTCCAACAAATGATATTAAAAAAGAGGATTGAAATTGTTAAAAAACTAATAAAATAGAAATGTTTACATTAATTAATTGTCATATAGAATTTTACATTTGAATAGGAATATGAATGTGAATAAAAGAGATATAGTAAATGAACTACATAAGCAAGCACGGAAAAATTTTGAGAGAAGACGAGTTATAGTTAAAGGAATTGATGATTTATGGCAAGCGGATTTAGTTGAAATGATTGCATATGAATCGTATAATAGAGGTTATCGATATCTATTAACTGTTATAGACACATTTTCTAAAAAAGCTTGGGCCGCAGCAGTAAAAAATAAAACTGCTTTAAGTGTAACAGAAGCAATGAAAAATATTTTTAATAAAAGCAAACGAATACCGAAAAATTTACAAACAGACAATGGAAAAGAATTTTTTAATACACATTTTAGTCAACTAATGCAATCACATCAAATTAATCATTATTCCACATATAGTGTTTTGAAAGCATCAATTGTTGAACGATTTAATAGAACATTAAAGGGAATGATGTGGAAAGAGTTTAGTTATCAAGGTACATACAAATGGATTAATATTTATCAAGATCTTGTTGATAGATACAACAACACACTTCACAGAACAATAAAAATGACATCAAACGAAGTGAATTCTATAAACGAAAAATATTTACTCGATACTGTCTTTAGAAATTTAAAGATTTTTAGAAAACCTAAATTCAAAGTCGGCGATAATGTACGTATTAGCAAATATAAACATATATTTGAAAAGGGTTATACGCCAAATTGGACTACTGAAATTTTTAAAATTAAACGTGTAAGAAATACAAATCCAAAAACATACATTTTAGAAGACTATCAAGGTCATGATATAAAGGGTGGTTTTTATGAATTCGAATTAACGAAAACTATATATCCGGAAACGTATCTAGTCGAAAAGGTTTTAAAGAAAAAGGGGAATATGTTATACGTTAAATGGTTAGGATTTTCATCAGATCACAATTCTTGGATTAATTCTAACGATCTACTATAAAAGATGGTTAATTAATTTAAAATCGTATTATTCAACAACTATACGCTAAGATGTCAATAACGTTAACATTAAATGGAAACACTTCTGTACTCGTTGCAAACTATTTTCCACCAATTCAACTTAAGGAACCTTATCTTTGTGGATTAATAAGTTTCGATACATATCACTCTATTCCAAATGTTGATGTTGATAATAATATATTTCATATTGGTGATTATAAAATTGAAGTTCCTATTGGATCATATGAAATATCTGACATTTCAGATTTGATTACTAGTAAATATTATAGTCTGAATCCTAAAGGGCAACTGAGAATTGAAGCTAATTACAATACTTTACAGACATTCATAAAAAGTTCATTAGATACGATTTATTTCGATAGAGAACGGTCAATTGGATCATTGCTTGGCTTTAGCAATAAAGTACTTAAAAATGGTGAAGAGCACTATTCGGATAAACCCATAGATATTACAAAAATAAATATAATATCCATTGATTGTAATACTGTAAGTGGATCATATATAAACAGCACATCTGCGCATACTCTACATCAGTTTTCATTGAACGTTAGTCCAGGCTATAAAATAACAGAAGCACCAGCTAATGTTATATATTTACCACTTAATACAACAACAATAAATACATTAGTTTTGAAAATCGTCGATCAGGACGGAAATTTAATAAATTTTCGAGGTGAGAAGATATCAATACGTTTACATTTGAAACCAGCACAGTAATGATTATTTTCGATAAAAGGATCTCGAATGCGGATACAACATTCATTCCGCCATCAACACTCACTACGCAGCAAACAAGGGATAAATTATCTTCTTCTTTTAAAGAACACATAAAATTGAAAAAAAGACAAGAGGAAACCGAACCTAAAAATCTAAGTAAAAGTAATCAAAAGTTTTTACAAAGTTTAGGATTTCAATTAAAGTTAATCGAAGAAGAAAAAAAATGAGTAATATAATAAACGTATTACAAAAACCACAATTTGATATTTCAATTATTAAAAAGGAATATCATAGTTATATATCATATCTACAATCCTATAAAAATAATGATGAAATTCGAATATCAATTCAAAACCAGGATTTATATGTTTTACCAAGTGAAAGCTTTCTCTATATTGAAGGGCAAGCAACGAAGGAAGATTCAACAGCCGCCATCTCGCTAAAATTTTTTAACAACTGTATGGGTTATCTCTTTGATGAAATCCGATATGAACTTAACGGTATAGAAATTGATCGTACACGACATTTGGGAATAACTACAGAAATGAAAAACTATGTATCACTAAATGAACTTGAAAGCAATTCGTTAATGAATGCAGGTTGGGCACCAAATCATGCTGACGAACTTTCACTAGCTTCCGGTTATTTCAATTTTTGTGTTCCATTAAAAATGATTCTTGGATTTGCTGAAGATTTTAATAAAGTAATACTCAATTCTAAACATGAACTAATTCTCCTACGCTCTAAGGATGATTCTCAAGTAGTCAAACCTATTATTCCTAGTGAAAAATTTAAGTTATCTATTCTGAACGTTACATGGAAAGTACCACATATTCAATTGGCTGATGCTTACAAGTTGGAAATATTTAAAACAATTAATAGCAGCCGACCGCTAAATATTGCCTTTAGAAGCTGGGATACATATTATTATCCTTCCCTCCCACAAAGCACAGCTGTTCTATGGAATGTTAAACTAGCGAATGAAAATGAGAGACCACGATTCCTTCTTTTAGCATTGCGCAATAATCAAAATAAATTTGTTCATTGCGATTTAGCTGATGTAAAAGTTCATTTGAATTCTGATGTATACCCATATGATGACTTAAATCTAAAATTCGATAGAAATCGTTTTGCTGTATTGTATGATATGTATTCAAAATTCCAACAAAGCTATTATTTACGTGACTCACAACCATTATTAACAAGAGAAAAATTCAAGACAACAGCGCCAATAATTGTAATAGATGTTAGCCATCAGAATGAAACAATTAAAACTGGACCAATAGATATCCGTATAGAAATAAAAACCTTAACAAATATACCTGCAAGTACATCTGCATATTGTACAATTATACACGATAGAATGTTTGAATATATTCCTCTTACCAATGAGATAAAAAACTTTTGTAAATATATAAATATAAATATATAAATTTTTTAATGATAAATAAAATTATATAAATAGAAAAATTAATAGTGTTTTAATCATATCATCTTCAATCTTTATTAACTAAATAACAAACAAAGAAATTGATTAGGCGTTATGATGATGAAATAGTATAAATATGAGAACAATTAATATTAAACATTATTTGCAAACATTGCATATGTACGTACAGTAACTAGATATATAAAATGTTCCTCACAGAATTGTTTAATTTTTTAAAAACATTTACACACATTATTTCCGATGAAGATAGGAAAAAACTGATTGATATACAATCCCTTGTTGAACATATTGATAATTTAAAAACAAAACAAACCAGACATGGAGAACATTTCGAAGATTGCGTCTGGTCTAATGAAGACGCAACATGCGGTCCAGACACCTGTCATTGCAGTTATTATAAAAATAAAAATAATCAAGTAGAAGAAGAAGCCAGAAAAATAATAAATTTCTATTATGTATTGAAATGTAAAAACTGTACTTTTAATAAAATTTAATTATAATTATAAGAAATGTATTTAGTATAAGTTTTAGAATAATATTTTTTTATTTTTCCCTAATAAAAATATTAATAAAAAAAATAAGACAAATTAAACTTTTTTTATTTCAACATTAATCACACCTGGCGTGAGAATTCGGCAGATCAAATATCGCTATGAAAAATATTTTAAATATTTTTTTGTTTACACGCGCCAGACAGTATGTAACGTGATATGCATTTTGCATTGAATAACTTGTGTAAATATGTTTTCAACTTTTAATAAATGCATTTTTATAACAAATAAAAGAACCAATTAAACATTTATTTTAATTTCAACATTAATCACACCTAAATGCAAAGCGTATAGGTATACAATAGATCGATTACACATAATTCTGCAACGATTTAATTATTTTAAAGCTATGCATGCTCCCCAAATTTTAACACACATTCACACAAATATTAAAAAGCATTACCCTTTCGCAATACAAACCAAAAATGAAAACGAAAAAAAAAAAAATAAATAACAATTTGGTGATCCCAAATTTGTATGGAAAATGTTGATCGAGATACCCAATACAAAAAACTATGAGCAACCCCATACAAAAAAACTATGAGCGTGATCCCAAATTTGTATGGAAAAATTGATCGCGAAGGTACACAAATATACTACTCACTCACATGCATCTAGAACAGATTTCTGCCGGATTATTGCAGAGTATGTTGCGACTAGGAGCAGTAGGAAAGTATCGAACACCTTCTCTGTAACTGTCCTGCCCTTAGCAGGTTATGAATTCTGGGTTTGGACTATTGACGCGTACCGACATTAAATTCAAAATAGGTGGAGCTGCTCAGAAGAGCTAGAACTTTTAGGTCTCCTTATCCTCCCTTCCCTATCTCCTTTCCCAATATCCCTATCTTCTTCACGATCCTCTCTCTCTCTCTCTCTCTCTTTTCTAGGACGTATTTCGAATGTGCCAATTTGTTCTCTGGGTATTGTACTTGTGTTAAACTTAACCTAATCTCACCGATGAAACGCTAGAGGCTTTAATCTTTTTAAAAAAATATTTAAAACAATAAGTATATGTAACAAGAATAATTATAATATATATTGGAATGAATAATATTTTAAATATGGTACAAATTTGTTTCTTCGCTAATGTATTTAAATAGACACAGATGTATTATTTTTAATTTATGTAATTTAGGCTTTTTTGGTATTTTTATTTTATACACATGTGATTGTGATAAAGATTAAAAATAAATGAAAATTTTAATAAAATGTTTTTTTAAATTTTTTGCTATTAAGAGAAAACCACGAAACCCCGGAATATTTCGGGATTTTTGGATCCCGTATTATCTTGGCTTCCCTAATGTATTGTCAAGTTTCCTTAAACAATAAATAAACATGTACTGTAAATTTCAATGTGCATTCATAATAGATGGTGTTATTAGCAGCGTTGTCAACTCAGTGCTTTTAGCACTGTTTTTAGTGCTTTTTAAAACTTTCGACGCGGAAAATTTTCGAGTCAGTGCCTGGTGCTTTTTTAGTGCTTTTCTTTTCATGTCAGTGACACCAAATCAAAAATTTTAAGAAAAAATGTTGGAAATTATAAACAATTTTGGGCGAAGATACATTTCCGAAGGTAAAATCATTTACATTTTATACGTGTAAAAAAATTATGTTTAATGTACGTTAACTTTCACACATGAATACTTTCATTTAAATGTAAAACTACAGTCTTAATATATCGAATTAGTATGTACATTTAACTATAGACTAAAAATTAATCTATAAACTATTTTAAAAGTCTATCGATTAGACTATAGACTACACTATAGGCTTTTGTAGTAAATTGTACATTTTTTAACTGATTATATAAATGGTGATTAAGTCGCCGTAGTCTAATAGGTAGTGTGTTGGTTTATGAGACGTAAAGCCAGGGTTCGAGCACCAGGCCAGAAATCAGAACAAAATACAAAAAGTATTTCTTAGGCGATTTCCTCTCAGCAGATTTCTGGCAAAATCTGTGAGAGTAAAGTAAATAAAAATTGCCATGAACAGTTTCTCAAAAACCTGTCGTTCGGAGTCGACTTTAAACTGTCCCGTCACTCATGATATAAAATTAATGCACACAACATAAGTGGTGTGAGAAACTAGGTTAACAATCCTGACTGAAGGGTTGTAATGACCAATTATGTATGTATGTATAAATTGGTGATAAAATTAAAATAAATATTATAATGTTTTAGTGCTTTTTCGTCAAAATTACGCGTTTTTTTAACGAGTTTGGTGCTTTTTGAAAATTTATAGTTGACAACGCTGGTTATTAGCTCAGCTGACTTCTTTTTTGAGTATACCGGATTGTCAAATGTTTTATATGCATACAGTGAGTAAAAAAAATTTTACACTTACTCTCTCGAATGTATTTTTCAACAAAGAATTATTATAAAATGAAATATATTGCCCTTAAGATTAAACAAAAGCTTAAAAACTATATTTTGATTATAACCATTACTTTATTTGTTACGTATAAAGAAAATAAACATCGAAACTGTGAAATTAAACTTTTTTAAACATAAAAAGTTGTGATTTTTTGACTACGGCGATCGGATTCCCTAGAAAGTCATCTTGAACAAAATCCTGTGGAATAATATATTTCTTAGTTTTTTATAATAAGTGTACACGACTTTTTTGCTCTCTGTACATACATTCTTTTGTTTATCAATTTTTTTATTTGTATTCTACATAATTTATAATTTATTCAAATATTCTTGATTTTCTGGCACAACTTTTATTATAGAATCCGCTCTTATGCTTCCCAGTATCCCTCTGAAGCATAACGAGGTAGAGCAAATGTGCGTGTATTTAAAAAAAATTGTTTTTCTACAATTTGTTTTTTAAATTTTTTTTATAAACAAACAGAAACAAAAGAGATATAATGACAACTTTATACCATTATATGGATTCGCCTTTTTCATTTCTGGCTTACGGCGAATTTCATTTCAAACAACCGGTCACACAAAAACATCAGATAATACATGTTGTTTATGGTAAAAAAAAAACACTGCGAATTGAATTGTTGTACAATTGCTATCACCTATTATGAATTCACCATGGTAAATTTTTTAATTCATTAAAAGCGTAAAGTCTGGCACACGGGATTACACTATGGTCTGGCATCTCGTTTAAACAAATTTATTCGATGTTTAACAATACTTACTTACTAACACTGCTTGTACTGTGATACTTAAAACTTAAGCTCTGCTTTCTTTTTATTTCCTTTTGAAGGTATAAAAGTATTCATCGTTTTTAGTCTCAGAAAATGTTTAGCAGGGTTCATACTAATAAGGAAAATATGTCAAGTAGGATTTAAAATCTGTTGATTAAGAATTGTATTCTAATTGACATTTACAGATATTCAGCTATTATATAAAAATGCGGACTCCACCAGAAAGCACCAAACCAGAAAGCAGATTTTCGGAGAAATAAGGAACACTATTCACAACCAGGTTTTTGCTACCCCTTTAAAGCAAGAGATACGTTCGCCGAAACATAGTATTCCAAATCAAGCACCGAATTCTATTAATCGAAATGACGTGCAGGAGTGTAAATCTAAAGTACCCGAAAAGGATAAGTGTGATATAAGCTCTTTTAAGCCTTATTCAAATATAATGGATGAAATAGAGCTCCTTTATTATTTCGATTTTAGAGGACATTGTTGTGTAAAACCACGAAAAAGTAAGTATCATTTATAAGAAATATTGTATAAGAAGAATTTATTTCCAAATATTATTTTAAAATTTATGACCAATGCTCATAAATTCGGCGAGGCTAATCAATTTTATGTTTGAATATTTAAATGTTAATAAGGTTTATAAAATGTACTTGTGCATATGTTACTGTTTTAGACAAAATTTTTGTTTTCGTCAGAATCATTCTGGATGTTGAGTTCAAATTTAGTACAGACTAGAGTACTCTCTTTACCCAGAACATAGACATTTTAATCATTTTCTAAAAACACTTCAAGGTATTTTATTCTATGATAGTTTTGCTTTTGTGCTTCCTTTCCGACGTCAGTTACTATGTCGATTATCAAGTTTTCAAATCATTCTTTTATATTGGATTACAATTACATAAAGGTCATAGAAAATGGATTGGAATGGATAATATAATAAACAAAAATATAAGCCAAGAGACATTTTTAACTGTGTCCGTATAACATTCACGTCCACGAGCGTGTTAAGTTCCATTAAACCCTAACATTACTTATATATTTACAAAAAATTTATGGTTTTTGGTTTTGTTTCCATCAACTTTTTTATTAACTCTGCTGGAGTCTTTAGAACTTCACTAACCTTTTATAGATAACTTTTGAGCTTAGATATTTTTAAATTGGGTATTTTAATAGGGCATTTTTATATGGGATAATATGATATTGTCCTGATATCGGGCGCAAACTTTTACATTCTAAATGTACGAACTATTTACAGTCAAAGTTATAATATTTGAAAACTGTAGTAAGTCGTCGCAGTACTGTCGGTAGTATGTTGGCTTATTAGACGTGAGTCTATGGTTTAAAGTCCATGGCAGATATATCTGATAAAACGAAATACAGTGCACGCGCGCTAATGTTAACTAATTAAAACCGGCGTTGTTCACATTCCGAATACCGACAATTTTAAAACAGAATTATACCATCTTTTAAACAATAATCATTATTTATGAATTTTTTTATAAATTAATATTCACAAACTTTCTTCAGAGTATCTAAATAACAAATGAAGAACAATTATGCAAGCAGATAGTTGCGGGAATTCCCGCAACTAATAAACAAATAATTTCAACGATTCAAATTAAAAAATTCAGTTCAAATTATAGGGCTTTTTTACTTTTTTTCATTTTTTAGAGTAGTCCAAGAAAAACAAAAGAAAATGTTCACATTAAGCAGTATTCATAAAATACGGAGTACACATTAGCGCGCGTGAACTGTATGAACAAAATATTTCTTTGACGACTTCCTCTCTGCAGCTTTCTGGCAAAAACTATGAGAGTAAAAATTGCAATACAAATGCAGCTTTCTGGCAAAAACTATGAGAGTAAAAATTGCAATACAAATTTCTTAAAAAAAACTGTCGTTCTGAGCTAACTTTAAGCTGCAGACCGCACCACCCATGATTAGAATTAACACGCAACATAAGTGGTGTAGGAAGCTAGTCGTAATCAGAGCTAAGCAATGAATCGTTTTTTCGCTACTCATAAGTACTCATGCAATTTTGAGTATGAGTGAATCAACCGAATTGAAATTCAACTACTCTGATTCATTCGTACTCAATACAACGTTGATTTATAAGTATAGGTTGCAATGAGTAAGAGTAAAACGTTGACATCAAACTCACAACATTCGAAATATGTTTGATTCATACGCTTACTCATTCAGATTCATAAATTTAGAAAAGTACTTATAATTCTTATAAATGATTCGAGCGATTCGAATCATTCATCAAAATTTACAGTCTTTGTTGTTGTTGCATATACAAACAAAGAAGAAAGAAAAAACAAAAACAATAGGCAAAGCATACACACAATCTTGTGAGAATTGTAGTGCTCGTACGCGAATCATATTTGTTTTGTGCTTCATGTAAATGTTAAGTAGAGGCGAGTCGAAATCAACCACATAATCCGTATTGTTAAGTATGACTACAATGAGTATTTCAAACTTTGAATATGATTAGTGTGAGTATGATATTAAAATAATTATGAATGCCTATACGTATCAGAAATTATAAGTATGACTCGAATCTACTAATCGTTTTGAATACTCATTGCTAATCTCTGGTCTTAATCCTCACTGAAGAATTGTAATGGCCTATTTTGTATGTTATTTTGAACTTCTTGTTTGTATACTCTTTTTTGTTGCAATCTGTGCTTTTTCCGTTATTAAAATCGCGTGCCATGAATGCCTGAACTGTACATTCCACTTCTTTGTTCATCTTTTTTATTTCCCCTTCTTCAATAAGTTTAACCTTCAAAGTTGAAAGTGAAGGTAGTTCATCACGTGATTCAAGGGCTACGACAAGTGGCTCATATGTCTTGGGTAAACTGGTTAAAATCATGATCACGAATAATTCCTCCGGGAGAGCAACCGCTGTTTCTCCCAACTTCTCAACAACAGATGCAAAGTCATAAATATAACGCTGCATACACTCACCCTCTGCCATACGCATGTACATATAAAATTTGCTTAAATAATGAAACTTTACGAACGGAGCCCTTGGAACGATGTATTTCACTAGGTATATTCCATGCGTCTTTGGCTGTGTTACAATTTCTATCAAAGGCAACTTGCATCGACGTCAAGCTCAATATAATTGTAGCCATAGCTTTCCCGTCTTTAGATTTCCACGCTGCAAGTGCATTTGCCTCTTCGGACTTCGCACCATCCGAAATCATCGACCATAATTCATGATGCACTGAAACACTTGTATGTTCCAGGAATCGTAATTGGACTTATCCAATTTTTCTATATTGAAAAATTGACCACTCATTTCAATCTGTTAATTTTTCTTTTCTATTTAATTATCTTTTGGGTGCCTGGACCCATAACCTGTTGCAAAATTAAACACAATTTATAGACTACAAATTTAAGTTGTTTATTATTCAAAGTTTCAAAGGCAAGTGAAGCCGCCATGAACAAGAAAAAGATTATACTTTCTGTGTATGTGTATAAGCAAAAGATAAATTTGTAAGTGTTGCATTGCAAACAGGGTTACCATTTCAACCAACTAAGCCAACAGTATTTACTAATATTTAAATTTGGAAATACGAACATCTTCACGAAAAAAGCTCGTATCGAATCTTCTATTCTCAGCTGTCAGTTGATTACTAGAGATAGCTTTAACATTTACTCTTCTATACATATGAAAAAATATAGGGGCACATGCGTGGTTTTGAATAAAACCATTCTTATCCAGGTACACGAATGCTTCAGGAGGAACTTTGAGATTTAGATATATATACGTCGTTGATATAATAGTGAGCCATTATTAGGTCATTTTCATAACGGTAACACGATCTAATATGATTTGTAGTAAGGTGTATGGTGACATTATCAATTCGGCTAATTTTGGCAGCATTCTATAGTCTCGAATTGCTTATATATTTCGTAAATTGATTACTTGGAGATCTGTATAATGAAGTACACGCTCTTAGGCATCTTCTTTCGAATTTACGTATTTTTTCCATATAGGAAGGAGAAATATTAAACCAAATTTTGCAACCGTATGTTAAAATTGGACGTATTAAGGTTTGATACATGAGAAGCTTGATATCAGGTTTAATGTGTACATAAAATAAGCATTTCTAGCTTTTTTTATTTATATATTGTCGTGTTCACTAAAGTAGAGTAATTTGCCCAAATTGATTCCTAGGTATTTTACCGTTTGTTTATTGTTGTTATTGGATTAAATGCCGAAGGATATCCAGTTGCGTCTTATATTATAGTTACACTTTCCAACAGGAGGACGGAATAGTATAGTTTCACATTCGTCTACGTTTAATTTCATTTTCCAATCATTAGCATACTTTTCTACAATATAAAAATGATTTTGGAATTTTTTATTTATTGCTTTTATTTTGTTGTCAGCATGATATACTATAATATTGTTACGTTTTTACCTTTTAAAATCGTTAAAAATATGAGTTCGTGGATTGCAAATAAAATAAAAATAAATATGTGTTTAATTTTAATAAATTCTTTATTATCTGCACAACTTTTGTGCCACTGTTCCAGTTTATTCCATGTATCAATGATACACACACAATAAAGTGTTTGTTCGTTATACTACTCTGCTTACAACCTTTTTGTAAGCAACAACACTTGTTAGTTATTCTTCGCTCACAACCTTTTTGTAAGCACAACACTAACAACTGCTTCCTTTAAACGCAACTTGTCTGTACACAAGTCTAACCAAATTATAGCTCGATCTCGTGTCTTCACACAAGCGATTGATTTATCACTTCAACCAACGTAATGTTGTTATACACGACTAGCTTAATTCAAACTCCGAATACAACGTGCCATTTCCACACACGACTGATTCAACTCAAACTTTGAACTCTGAATCATCCTTGCTCGCTTTGGCTTGCATTTTATATCACTGGATCATTAGTGTGATGAAGGCCCTCGAAGGATGATGACGGCCTTCGGTAACATTCCAATAATGTAAACAACCCCTTCTAATTTTTGTTGTTTCTTCTTTACATTCGTCCATGTAGATTAGTTGTTGTTGGTTTATTTCTCTATCCGCTATTTTATAATGCACATTTTTGTTGCTTGTTTACTTCTTTGTTCCCTTCATTTTGTTGTTGGTTATTTACGTATTTTATCCCTTATCCTTGTTTATTCATCGATCTTGTAAACAAGCGCTTTATTTTTGTTGGTATAATTTTTTACTCATTCATTGATCACGTGAACAGTGCGCTGTTTTCTTTTTGGAGCTTTTGTTTATCATTTTATGCATGATCAAGTATATTGTGTTGTTTTTGAACCTTTTGTTTATTATTTTAACAACACCACTTTCGTAACAATATCATCTGCGAAACCTATAATATTATCAACAATCTTCAAAAGGTCATGTATAAATATATTAGAAAGTATAACGTCCCCTGTTTTAACCCATTAACTATAATAAATTTCCTGCTACTCACTTCGTTTCTGTTGCAAACGACAAACAATTTATTGGATAACTTGTTATAAATTAAAATTACCAAATGAAGTGGGAATTTATATTTTAGAACTTATAGTTTATATATTAGGCTCACAACCAAACATTATCGAACCTCTTTTCAAAATCAACAAGAAATGCTCCAGAGAGATTTCTTCACATTTCAGATGTCTAAAGGTGTATTCCATGTATCGTAGAGTTTTTATACTTAAATCCGAATTGTCTATCATTAATCAGTTTATAATTCTGACAAAAATTTAAAATATTAATATTTATGCAAATTTCAAATTATGTTTTTTGGGCAATACCACAACTATAGCCAATTTCCATGCTCGGGGGAAATAAGAGTTGTTAAGCATATTATTAAATAACGTGCAGTAGTCAAGTATTAATACATCAGGTATATTCTTTAACACTATATTTGGAATGGTATCAACACCAGACGATAATTTATTCCTTAAATTTTTCAAGATATAGAAAATTTGTTCCTGTGTAATAAAATAGTTCCCTGATCGTGATGCCCTTTTATCTGAATCACAGGACGTAAAACATGACTAATTATATTCATAAGTCGATTTTTCTGTTAAAAATCTGTTGAAACAATTGTCAACATCAACCAGTCAATTATTATTCTGATGAATCTCTTTAAATGAATGTGTTTTTCGACTCCTCCTGCTCCTATTACATCCAAAATTTGCTGATGTTCTCATATAATGAAGTTCTCATTATCGCACTCTGTAGTGAAGGGATTTATTCCAACAATCCTCGTGACTAATTTTTACCAAATCAAAATCTACTGGTAGTTTAGGTTTAAATAATTTCTTTACTTTACTAAACATATTTAAAATTGTTAGTTTATCTTTATAATAACTGTTAACCGATACACTAAAATTATCAATAATTAGTTTCTTAATTAATTTTAGTTTAAATTTATAGTAGTTAAGTTCAAAAGGGGTACATATCGCTCCTTTATTGCAACATAGTCATATCTCAATATATTAAAAATTTTTAGTTACTTAAGCAAAACTGCTCTTTTAGACCTTCTGTACATGTTGAAAAAAAATCAGTTTTATATCCCAAGCTGAACCGAAGTTATAGCAAAATATGTTTGCAGCAATTAGATCATAGGACTTATGTTTTGAAAACTTAAATCGCATTTTGTCAAGTACAAGTTTTTTTGAGATATGACTATGTTGCAATAAAGGAGCGATATAACTTCAAATCTATTGTGCTTCTTTATTATAGTTAATAATACTTTTTTCCGTATGTAGTTTCTTTATAATGGAATTTACAAATTTATTTATTGTGTCACTATTTTTGAATTTTGGTACAATTTTGTGGGTGGAATCTATAATGATATCGTTTAATTCATTTAAATAATAATCACTTTCAGGGTTTGAGAGATCTCTTGTAACAGGAATGGGATCAGTGTTTTTGTGTACTTTTAAAATACTTTTTTTAATTTGTTCCAATTAGTTTTTTTATAATTAAGTTGATAATTGGGCGAATTAACCACAAACTGCAAGGGGTGATCATTTGTATCATTTAAAAGTTCAATTAGTAAGGCGTTATGGTCACTATCGTAATCGAGGGATTTAAGATAATTAACAGTGTTATTAACTCTGAGAAAAGGGAGACGCGAGTCAGCTAAACATAAATCTAAATACTAACCTCATCTTGGATAAGAGTGGTGGCATAAAGGCTGCAATTAAAATTTATTTCGTTGTTCTCTATCCAATCTTTTAAAGAATTATCATTAGTATTCTGTATTTTATTGCCCCAATCGGAATGTCTGCAATTAAAGTCACCCGCCATTATATAATATATATTTGGATTTTGTAAATTCAGAGATTTAAAAACAGATTTTAGAAAGAATATAAAATATTTGTTATTATTACCTGAGGGGTAGCAAGAGAATATAATATATTATATAATAGTTCTATAAGCCAGTAGAGGTATTTTTATAATGCATACTTCAAGATATTTAAGTGAATTGCCAATGATATGTGCGCAATTTTTGAATTTTATATCCTTTTTTTATTAATATAGCAGTACCACCACCTTTAGAGGCGTTAAGCCTATCTTTACATATTAATTCATAACTTTCGATAAATAATTTATGTTTTGTTTTTAGTTTTGTTTCATTTAGCAAAACTATATCAGGATTATGCAAATTTATAAAATTCAATAGTTCATATCTTCTACTAAGTTTAATAATAGAATTTACATTAGTTTCAATTATTTTAAGGTTTTTTACAGTTGATTCATCCATTTTAATCAAACATCTATAGTATCTATTCTACTTGTTTGTAGTTGTAGCTGTTTATTAACTGGTTATATTCTACATCGTATTCTTAAGTTGTTCCAACATTTGTTGAATGTAATTAGAGCTGCTTGTACTTTGTTGGTTGTTCTTCAATACGTTTGCAAAACTCAAACTTTGTTGTTGGCTCAGAGCCTTTGCTGAATCTCCTTGTACTTTCTGCATCCTTGGTCCTGGGTGACCATATTTAATGCAAAGTACGCAATATAATTTTTGTCTTTCGTTTTCCGACACTTTTTCTTGTTTCCATTCACCAATGTCGTGCATTTCATTGCATTTTACACATTTTGAAGCGCTATGAACAAAAACTCTGGCACTTCCTGCATTGTGGAATTCCCGACTTCCTTAGAGGTTCGCATTGTATACAGCTATGGAAAAGTCCATTTATAGATTTGAGCTCATTAAGGCTGCTTTCGCTGCTAACTTGAATCAAATATATGGGGAGATCTTGTCCATTTATGATAGATCTTTTGGTTTTAAATGGACTAACTTTTAAGATTTTCAAATTATCATTATTGTATTTAACAAGTTCCTGGTTGATATCATCGACGCTCAAGTTAGCGCTGAGGCCTTTTAGAAGAAAAGTTTTTTTTTTATTTTGATTTTGGTTTGTTGTTTTCACTATAAACCGGTTTTTCTGTTTGTGAAAGATTTTTTGATGTTGTTGGTACATACATGTTTTTCGAATTTGTTTAAATATCCTTTAATGCAATGTTTATCATTGTCCAGAATAGCGTAATAATTATTCTTTAATTGTTTAGACATGACGGTCACGATTAAACTACTGTGTACTTAGTTCTCATTGCTTTTTGTTGTATATCTCCATCTCTTTCATTCCGATGTAGATGTTTTGCTTGTAACATGTTCGTTGTAGTTGTTGCTATTGCTATTAACATCATGTTCGCTGTATTCGTTAGTGTTGGTTTATATTTGTGTCTTGTGTATGTGTAGCTGATAGCTTTTATTTACCGTTTTTATTGTTAAACGATATTAGGTCGTATCGATTATTTTTGCGTAACACTGCCGCCCACTTAAGTCTGTTGTTCCCGAATAGGCACCTTATCTCTTTTCCCATATTTTGCCAGTCGCTCTATGTGTACGACCTTCATTTTTGTTCGGGGGTGTTACCTTTTTGTATCCTATACACGACATCATTTAATCTCTTAATTATTTTATAAGGTCCTTCCCATGTGCTTTGTAGCTTGGAGGATAATCCCTTCTTCCGCTTTGGGTTGTATAGTGGAACCAGTTGTCCCTCATGGAAGCCCGCCGTGTTTGCTACATGATCATACCTGTATTACATTGACCACTTTTATTCGAATGCGCACAAATTGAAGTTCATTTAGGCGTTTTTTTTTTTTTCAGTATGTGTAGCATTCCTCTCTGTGGCAGGGTTAACTCAAAACTTCAAGTCACCGGGCAGTTTTATCTCGGTCCTAAAAATTACCTTAACGGGTGATCTGCTGTTCGCTCACTATTTTCCGCAAGTGCTCCTCCAGGGTTCGGTTAAATCACTTTACCATTCCGTCTGACTGGGTGGAGCGGCGTTGTTCGAGTCTTCTTAATTCCGTATTCACCCATTTCTTTCAACACTGCTGACTGGAAATTTGCCTTGATCGGAATGTAGTTCTCTTGGAACTCCATAGCGGCATACCCAGTTGTTTACAAAAACATTTGCTATTGTGTTCGCCTCTTGATTGGGTATGGCATACACTTCCAGCCATTTACTGAAGTAGTCCATCACAACGAGCATATATCGGTTTCCGGTATTGCAGACAGGAAAGGGGCCTGCTACGTCCATCGCTATCCGTTCAAAAGGTACGCCCGAGTTATATTGTTGCAGCTGACCTCGACTTCTTCTTACTGGACCCGTAGCTGCAATGCACTGGGTACAGTGCTTGCTGACATCCAACCCAATAAAAGCATTGTTTTAGCCTTTCCAGCGTCTTTGTTACTCCAAGATGTCCTCCGCTGGCTAAATTATGGAACTCCTTTAACACTTGTTTCATTTTGGAGGAAGGGTCTACCAAAAGTTTGGATGAGGTTTTGCCATCAGCGCTTTCCCAAAGTCGATATAGGTACCCATTTACGATCTTTAAGTTGTTCCACAGTGCCCAATATACTTTTATAAGAGGACCTTCTGCGGATATCTCATTTGTTGCAGCGTTTGTCCTACTCCTTCGCTGCTATTATCTTCGCCAATATTGAGTTACTCCTTTGTGCTAGGGACCAGTCTTCGTTGGTTTCAATCCGCGTTAGCCGGATGTTGACGATAGATTCCTCTTTCTCAGCTTTCACGCAATATTTGCACCATGTTTTATGCCTCTTCGGTGTTCAATGCTGAAGTCTTAAGTCTGGAGGCGCTCAAACCAACGTGTTAACTGTCCTTTAGGGTTCTTAAATTGAAGCAGCCATCTCAGAGCGGAATGATCAGTCCTTAGCGGAAAGCGTTGGCCATACAGGCACTTATGGCAGTGTTTAATGCACTCTTTCTACGACTTTCACTACGACTTTCTCTGTACCATTGATTACTTGGGAAAGTACGCCACCAATACCATATTCGCTAGCATCACTGTCTAAGATTAATTTTTCTCCTGGGAGTGGATACGCCAAAACTGGTGCAGCACACAATAGATTTTTTAGTGTCTGGAACGACTTTTCCTGTAACTTGCAGTCACGCCAGCAAAGTTAGGCACAAAGCGTCAGTAGTATGGACATAGTCCCAAAAAGCTACGTAGTTCATGAAGATTCTGGGGACGAGGCCAGTCCTTTACTGCTCGTATTTTATCCTCATCGGTAGATATTCCATCTGTTGTAACAAGATGGCCCAAATATTTCACATGTTTTTGGAACAATGCACATTTCTTCACGCTTAACTTTAGTCTAGCCGTAGTTTTTACCTGCAGAACTTCTCCCATATTTTTGAGGTGTTCGTCGAGGTACACCAGGCAGCTCTTCCCATGCAGTCCCTTGAGTACACACTCGACACGTTAGCCGGATCAAAGTGGTTTTCCACATTGGGTTGACAAGGAGAAACCCGCATTCAGTGCGAACGGCGGTTTCTGGCAGTTTAAAGTTATGCCATTTGGACTATGCAATTTTTCAGCCACATTCGATTGTCGTTAATTCTCGGTAGCGGGTCGCTGTCCTTTTTGGTGACATCATTCAGCATCCTGTAGTCTACGCAGAATCTTGTACTGCCATTTTTCTTATTTACTAACACTACAGGCGTGCTCCACGGACCCGATGATGGTTCGGTTATCACCGCTCCTCCTCATTTCGTCGACTAGCTCTTTAACGCCAGCGGTATGTTTCGGGGTGACTGATTTATTGGTATCGCTTCTCCCGTATCAATTTCATGCTTGGCCATAGCTGTTCTTCCTTGTCTTCTATTGTTCGTGGCGAAAGCAAAAGCATACCTCTTTAGCAGGTTTTTGGCTTTATATCTCTCTAGAGCTGTTAGACCTACTACCCATTTCTCCACATTTTCACCAAATTACTTTTGGCCCTTGGCTGACATTTCGACCGGTTCTGGCAATTGTTCGTTGTGGTTGGAAGTTCGGCCGTTTCTTATCCCTTGATAGTGAGTGAGATCTTGCTCTTTTGCGTGGCGCTTTGCAGTTTCTTTAGAAGTTACCACTCTTTCCACAGTTGAAGCACATAAGTTTAGCCTTTTGTCCATTCTCTACCAAAACTTGCTTTAACATCTCTTTAAATTTATTAAAACTGAATTCTTCCTTCTCCACTACTTCCATTTTTCGCACTTTGCTTACTTGGGGTCTAGATATGGTGCGAGCGCTCTCCTGGGCTAGTGCGAAGGTCACGGTCTTTACAAAGGTTGCCTTCTGTGTGGAACATACCGCCAATTTGATGTCTGCGTCGCGTATCTCATTAACAAACGCCTCGGTCTTAAAGTTGTCTATCAACGGATGGTTTTCTCCTGCGTATGTAAGCTGCACCAACCTCTCAACGTCCATTGCAAAGGACTGTAATGAGTCGTTTGACTTTTGCGCTCGACATCTCAACTACATGCGGCATAGTTCTCGCTTGTGCTCATCGCCGAATTTCCGTTGTAAGGTCACCACGGCATGGTCTTTAGTTTCTCGGCAGCTACACCTTTTAACGTCAAAATTAGTTCCAACGCCTTCTCTCCATCGTCCCATCCGTTGACTACTGTCTTAAATTGGAATTTGAAGACGGATAGGGCTGAGCTTCCATCAAGGCAAGTGTTTTTATCCTACTGGTACTTTCAAACTCGACTCGCACTGGTTCCGGTCGCTGGTTTTGGAGGTTGATGCTCTTTTTCTCCATCATTACGAGTTTTCCGTCGACGGCCTTTTCCAAATTATCCACTTTCGCGTCACTGGCCTTTTCTAAATATGACACCTTTACCTGGACCTGATAATTCTTTTGCTGAATGACTCACGTATTTCCTGCAGCTTCTCTGTTGTTGCTTCAGATAGCTTTTTGTTTGCTGCTTGCATTCTTTCCATCATTTGTGCACTATCCTTTCGCGACTCTGCCAGAAGTTTCTGGTTAGCTATATGCATTTTCTCATTTTCTGCTCTAGAAGCTTTTCGTACATCAGCTAAAAGTTTCTGACTTTCGGCTCTAGAATCTTCAAATCGCTTTTGGTTTGCTGCTTCCATTCTCTCCACATTGTTTCTGATTGGCTATTTGTATTTTTTCCATCATAGCGGCTACCATCGAATTTATGTCGACAACGCTAGGGTTCGTAGGGGCCTGAATCTCTCGTTCCTCCTCATCCTCGAACTCGATTCGATGTCCTGAAGCTGAAGTTGTTCTCTTAACCGCCTCTGCAGTTCATTCATTGTGCCCACTGTTGGCAGCTCCAGCTTACCCAACTTACGCTTAATTCGGTGAGTTTCATTTTAATTAATATTTTTTTTGATTTATTTATTTTATATTATATATTTATTTATTTTCACGTTTGGATTTTACAATCCCACTTTTTTTTTCTATTAAATTCTCATTTATTAATATTACAACTAGTTATTATATATAACTAACAAGTAGTAATAAATAAACATAAATTTCTATAATATATATTTATGATGATATTAAGTCATCAAGCTAAAGGAGAACTTCTAATTAGATCGAATGGCTTCCTTCTTTTAAGTCTGCGTTCCAACCCAACAGGACCAGGAAGAGATGATGGTTCTGTATTTACGTGGTCTCTGAGTCGGGTGTTATGTTTTGTCGCAATATTTACAATCTAACAGTATTTATTCCAAGGTTACGATGTAAATCACTTGTGCGTATATATCATGGTGCGTTTACGATGCCTCTGAGTACTTTGTTCTGAAAACGTTGAATAATAGTTATGTTTTTTTCGCTTGTGCATCCCCACAATTGTGCTCCAAAAGCCCAAGTAGGTTTTAATATTTGAGTATATATTAACAATTTATTTTCTATAGACAGTTTGGATTTCCTTCCTATTAGCCAGTTTAGCTTCTTCCATTTGAGTTGTTCCATAATTTTAATTTTAACATGCTCGTTCCAACGTAACCGCATCCAGTGTCATACCAAGATATTTTGCCGTATTTGCATGCGGTATTTATATACCATCCATGAATATAGGGATACCTAATGTTGTTTTATTTGTAAAGTCAACATGTGTTGACTTAGAAATGTTCAATTTTATGTACCATTTTCTAGTCCATTCTAAGACCGAGGTAAGTGCGTTTTGTAGCTTGTGTTTCGCCCCCAATTTTAGTTCTGGCAACTGACAAAATTGTCGTGTCATCGGGAAATGTAGCCATAGTCGTTCTAGCAAGTTCAGGTATATCACTGGTGTGTAAAACATACAAAAGTGGATCCAGAATGCTGTCTAGTGGGACTCCTGCTTGTATTTCCCTTAATTTGGAGTATTCATCCTCATATTTGACGCGAAAAAACCTATTCTTCAGGTACGATTCAAATAAAGTACAGTTCGCTCTTGGCAACTGTGTGCTTAGTTTCGTAAGTAAACCCGTATGACTGACTTTATCGAATGCTTGTGAAACGTCCAAGAATACAGCGGTACAAACATTTTTTTCTTCTAAAGCTCTTTCTATCACATCAGCAATGCGATGAACCTGATCAATTGTTGAATGCGCATTTCTGAAACCAAATTGAAGTTCCTTTGTTCAATTATTCGTTTAATGCGAACTTGTAATATTTTCTCATATAATTTCGATAGGATGGGCAGAAGCGAAATAGGTCTATAAGATTTAACTTCAGTTGGAAGTTTTCCAGGTTTTGGCATCATTACTACTTCGGCGACTTTTCAAAACGATGGTACATAAAGCAGTCTAAATGAAGCATTGAAAATTTGTGTTAATTTCAGGATTATGCTATTCGGTAGATGTCTAAGAACTTCAGTTGTTATTAAGTCGAATCCAGGACATTTCTTTAATTTTAGATGAAGATGGATTTGTTCGAAAACCTCAATTGGTGTTACTTCAGTTATTGCGTAATCATCTCGACCATTAAGACTAGGGAGTTCCTGCGTAATAGATGGTGGATCAGTATGAAGAGTGAACACACTAGCAAGATAGCTAGAAAACAATTCTGCCTTTTCCTATTCGTACTGGCCCAATTTACGTCTGCCATGTGATTGGGAGGAATTTGTGTTGTGGGTCTATTTAAGTTTTTTGTTGATTTCCACAAAGAGAAGTTTGATGTTCTTTCGTTACTCATTCTTTGCAATTAGTTATTGAAACGTGAGTTCTTATACTTTTTGATTTCTAAGCTAAGATCGTGTGTCATTCTATTAAGCTTTGCCTTATCAGCTGGAAATCTAGATCGTTGTCATACCTTTTTCAACCTTCTTTTATTTTTTATCATCTCCCTTATATAGACAGGGTATGAAACAACGTGTTGTCTCTCAGGATGGTTCGGGGTGCTTTGCCACGCAGTCCTTTTTATTAGGTTTGTAACAAACTCAACGTCTTCCTCAATTTCGTCAACTGTTTCTGGTACATTGGGGGGTATGTTCGAATTTTGCAGGATTTCAGTGTTGCATAGATATAAGAAGTTTTAAATTTAATTCATATGGGAAGTACCGCACCCCTTTTCCTAGTCAACGAATTTTTATCTAAAATATTCATATTGATATTAAAGTGGATTCAACGAAATTTTGGGAATCTACTGTTATATTTTCTTAGATATATTAATTTAATATTTTTATAGGAGGTGACTCTCCCGTTACAGCAAGTCTGCTCATTTTATTCATATAGATGTCAAAGTGTTCCATATACAATTTGATAAGTCTAGCTTTTGGTAGTTAATGAGATATGACTCATTAAATACTTATTGAGTATGTGGGCGTGGCACCTTGCCTATTTGAAATTTAAAAATAAAAAGTAGCATATAATTCCTTCCAGAAATACGGAAAGATACTGTTAAAATTTTAAGAAAATAGGTCCGGCCGTTTTAAAATATATAGATTCATATGGGAGGTGCCACGCCCCCTATTGGCAGTCAGTCCAGTTTTGTCTAAAATATTCATTTTTACACTAAGGTGGCTTCGGCAACATTTTAGGAGTTTAACAGTTATACATTCTTAGATATACTAATTTAATATTTTTTATATAGGATGTGACACGTCCACTATAGCCAATCCGCGTATTTTGTTTCTTTTTACGTCAAAGTCGTGCATACAAAATTTGAGGACTCTACTTATTGGGTATGTAGGCGGGGCACTTCGCTTACTTGAAGTTTTAAAATAAAAATAGTCTATAATTTCTTCCAGACATACAGGAAGATACTGTTAAAATTTCAAGAAAATCGGTCCAGTCGTTTAGCCGTCTATAAACTTCAAACAAACCCACAAACAAATAACCACACATTCATTTTTATATATATATATCCCATTAATTATAAAGCCCAAAGGGAAACAGAGTGTAGTGAAAACAAAAGCTGAACTAAATGAGAAGATAAATCCGGTGAATTTTAAAATTACAAATTACATTAGTAATTCAAAGTGAAAATGTGGAGGAAAGAGAAAAAATGAAGGAAGTTATACAGAATGAAATAAGTGAGAATTATGAAATAACAGTCCCAAAGGAAATAGATACACAAATAATTGTGACGGATATGAACTTTAGGATGCGAGAAAGTGACTTGGTAGAAAAAATGGAAAAACAGAATGAAATTTTGAAGGACAGTAATATAGAAATAATGAGAATTTTTGAGACAAAAAGATTTAATAGAACAATTTACAATGCTAAAATGAAAATAGATAAGGATGCATATGCTAAAGTTATGTCAAGTCAAAAAATTAGTGTTGGATGGGATAGATGTCAGGTTTTTGATGGAACAGACATATTACAGTGTTTTAAATGTCAGGGCTATAACCATAAAGCTTCTGAATGCAGAAATGAGGAGATATGTTATAAATGCCATGGGAAACACAAAAGTAGTGAATGTAGTAAGGAAATAATAGCTAGGTGTGTTAACTGCATAAAGGAGAATAGTAGGTTAAATTTAGGATTGGATGAGAATCATGCTACAAATTATAGAGAATGTCCTGTGTACCAGAATAAACTTTATTTAAGGAGGAAAATACATGGAATATATACGAACATTCAAGGACTTCTAAATAATTTTGTTCAGTTAGAAACAATTGTCGAGATAAATAAACCGGATTTTATAGTTTTGTCAGAAACTCATTTGACTGATGCTGTGGATGAATCAGAGTTTCTTATAGGGCAATATACTCATTTCAATATATTATCCAAATCAACAAGGACTGGTGGTGTAACTGTGTATTTCAGGAGGCAATATAATATACACAAATTGGGTGAATATGTAAAGGAATCAAAATATTGGATAGGTGCATACAGAGCAAGGATTGAGGAAACAACTTTCATATTAGCAATAGTATATAGATCGCCAAGTGCCCAAAAGCCTGAATTTTGCAACGATTTTGAGGAAATAATAGAAGAATTATTGCAGGAAAACTGCAATATGCTAATAGTCGGAGATTTTAATATAGATTGGGAAAAGGACTATTATAAATCTAGAATAGAAAGTGTATTGAATGATAACGGTCTGAAACAAATAGTGAATGAATATACAAGAGTGACAGAGAATTCCAAAACTATAATAGACTTTGTTATAACGAATAATGAAGGAATTATAGCGGGAACTAATATAGACAGTAAAATATCGGATCACGAGACCATAGATATATTTATCGGAAACGGAAATATATTGAATGAACAAGTTGAGGAAATAGAAATATTTAAATATAATAAAACCCGTTTTAATAATGAATTAGGTGCAATATTGACGGGTAATGGAGTTGAAGATTTAGACCCGTACGTCCATCATTTTGATAATAGTATAGAGAATACGATAAAGAGATTTACAATTAAAAGGAAATTACATGGAAAATTTAATAATAAATGGTTTTGTAATGATCTTAGGAACATGAAAAGGGAAAAGATTTTTAAATACCAATGCTCAGTTAATGAGAATACGAATGGGGCATGGAGTGCCTATAAAATGATAAGAAATTTATACAAAGTACGAATTGAGAACGAGAAGAATACTTTTATAAATAATAAAATAAACGGAGCAAAATAACCTGAAAGAAATGTGGAGAAGAATAAAGGAACTAGTTTTAAGAAACCCCATATTCATGATAAAATCTGTGATTTTTGGAAACAATGAATATAATGATAATTTACAAATAGCGGAAAATTTTAATGATTATTTTTTAAAGAGTATTAGGGAGATAAATAACTCCATTGAGTATCTGCAGTATGAAAATAAGATACCAGTTATAAACAGTAGATTCAAATTTCGTGCAATAAATTTAACAGAGTTAAAAAATATATGTAAAGATATAAACAACAAACCAGACTATAATAAAGTAAATAATAAGTTGATATTGGATAATTGGGACATAGTTGACAATAGAATTATGAATATAGTAAATAAATCTTTTGAGAGCGGAATATTTTCTAGAAATTGGAAGGAATCAGTAATAACACCGATTGAAAAAGTTAAAAATACAATGAATTGTGAAGAATATCGACCTATAAACAGTCTTAAAACATGTGAAAAAATTATTGAAAGAATTGTGAAAAATCAACTAGAAGAATATATGGAGGAACATAAAATATTGTCAAGATATCAGTCAGGTTTCAGAAAGAAACACTCATGTGAGACTGCTGTGAATTATGTTATAAATAGATGGAAGTATGTGAAACAGAATGATAAAATTGTGGCAATTTTTCTTGATTTCAAAAGGGCTTTCGAGACTATTGACCGAGATATTATGATAGAAAAACTTGAAAAATATGGAATAAAGGATAATGAGATAAAATGGTTCCTATCTTATTTAACTAATAGAAGGCAAATGACAAAGGTTAATGGTGTTATGTCAGAGGAAAAGGAAACTGAGTTTGGTGTACCTCAAGGGTCAATTCTGGGTGCTCTGTTATTTATTATATACATAAATGATATCGAAAATGTCATTGAAAATAGTGAAATTGTGCTGTATGCAGACGATACTCTGATTCGCGGAAGCCCAAACAGAAGATTTGTGCTATGAAAAGCTAAAAATAGATATGCATAAAATAGATAAGTGGCTAAAAATGAACAAACTTAAATTAAATGAAAACAAAACCAAGATAATGGAATTGAATATGAACAGTGATAAGGAATTCAAAATTAATAATGTAATAATAGAAAAAGTAGACAAAATAAGATATCTGGGGTTTTTAATTGATAAAGATTTAAGATTCAAAGAACAATTACAATATATGTGCAAGAAAATTGGGAAAAAGATAGGTTTCTTAAAACGTATAAGAAACAAAATGTCTATTATTACTGCGATAAACATTTATTATACTACGATAAAACCACATTTTGAATTCGGATCAACTATAATGTATACATGTTGCACGGATAGTCAAATAAACAGATTACAAAAACTACAAAATAAAGCAATGCGGTCTATCCTACAATTCAATCGTTATACATCAATCAAATACATGTTAGATACATTAAGATGGATGAATATTAGCCAAAAAATGGAATATAACACATTAATTTTTATAAGAAAAATGGAGATGGGAGATGCGCCAGACTACTTAAGAGAACAGCTAAGATATGTTGGAGATGTTCAACCATACAATCTACACAATAATCAGAATTTTAGATTGAAGCAGTCAATTAATGTAAATACGCAACGATCTTTATTTTACAAAGGGCTTAGAAAATATAATATGCTGCCAAATTATGTAAAAAATGAAACAAATAATAATATTTTTAGAAAAAAGGTAGTTGATTGTATTAAAAATGTTAATGAAATTTGAGCTTAATAAGAAAAGATGATGAGTTGTAATTTACTGAAATTTATTGAAAAAGTATTTAAAAATACTACTAATAAATAAATAAATAAATAAATAAAAAAAAAAATATATATATATATATATAGATAGACAGATTTATAAGATTGAAAAAGCTATTGTAGTAACATATATTCTCTGATGAGAGCACACTTAAATAATCGATTTTGCATAAATTAATACTTAAGAGAAACTGTTACTAAAAATTAAATAAAAAAAAAAATATCAAAATTAAACACCAACTTTGGAGTTCGATTAACAACAATCAGGACAAAGACAATTTATGATAGATAATATTCCACGTATACGACATAAATATCCACTTTCAATGGGCGTTTCTGTTCCAATTGCCTTAAGCCATTACACCGTAAACTTGCCGGCTTTTTTGCAATAATACAATAAAAAAATATTTTCCTCCAAATCGCTTGCTAGAGAATAGAAATCGAAAAAAACGAAAACAAACCTTTGGTTAGGTTAAACATTTCCAAATCTGATACATCTCCTTCGATAATATCGACAAAATCGAAAAATCGAAAATTTTCCATGCCGCCTCTCAATCACATTACAAGTTCTCTTCACCAAAAACGCTATCGAGGCTGTATATTAAAATAAAAATCAACCTGTAGATCTTAATAACAATTAAACATATAACTTTAAATCAGTGAAGGGCATATTCGAAATTTCTTATCACATGTGATAGGCGAAGAAATTTCTGCTGACGCTGCGTTGATACACCTACACTATAAGCTTACTTGTGTGATTTCTTATAATGATCGCGTGTTTGTTGCTTTGTTTCTTGTTTTGTATTAATCGCAGATATCAATTCAGTTGACGTTTAGCACTTGAGCTCGCTACGCAACTTTTTTGAATGAATTTTTGATTTTTGCAAATACACGCAGCAAAATGTTTGATGAAAATTGGGAATATGATTTTTTTTTTGTATAGGGAATGTGGATGGTAATGCACAATGTATTGTATGTTATCGCACTTCATGTCGTAATTAATTTTTTTTTATAAATTAATTTAATTCTTTTTTATATTTATATTTTTTAGTGAAGTGTCACTTTATTTTGTCACTTGCAATTCTTGAATTCCTGCCATATAGTTTCTGTTATAAATAGAAAATATAAAAAAAATTCAACCTTAAGGTCTCTATTAGATAAAATATTAACCGAATTAAAAATTGAACTACATTTTATAAACATTTGAAAACAATAAATAATCAAAAAACAAAAAATATTTAAAACCGCATGTACAAATAAGAATTTGTACATAATTTATATTTCCCCTTAATAATTAAAATTGAATTGACCTGAATTTTGAAATTACTTATTTAATCCTATTTACCTATTGTCTACATCTCTTATTGCTGTTGAATTACATGTATTGTGAATTAGTTTGAATTGAATTTATTGGAAAAGAGTTACTGTTTAGAATGAATAAAACATTTCAACATTCCAATTTATCTTTATCTTTTTTTTATAATTTATCCTTTGGATAATTACTGAATTTTCGTAAAATAAAATTTGTACAACGCTCAACTGATTGGTTACTTCTTAAAAAAAATTGTGTTAATTTCCAAATTTTAAATTAAATCATCTTTAATTTTTGTCAGCCATCTCTAAAGTTCACCCAACGAAAGAAATTAATATTAACAATTCTTTCTTTCTTTTTCTCATTCCACTAATTACATTTGAGTAATTATAATAACAATTTCTCTTCAGAAGATTGGTCCAATTGTTTTACTCCTTATATCCCAATATTCCCCAAGAGAAGTTGTTATAAGAATAACACACGTTATTTCACCGCACTTAACATACACAAAACACAATAAATCAATTTTGTTTTCTTTTTTTATTTTACCAGTGTACGATTCTCAAAAACTACGTTGAATTTTGTTCTTCGCTGCTTTACCAACAGAACCAAAACTATGCTAGTATGTGTTTGCCCTTCACTGATTTAAATGCTAATATATATAGTATTACGATAGGGTAGCGAAGCACACTGGGTTTAGTTAGCGTTATAAAACCGAATCTATATTGAATTTTATGACTATTTTTTCATATTTTAGTTTAAGTAACAAAAATTATTTGCGATAGCTAACTCGAAAACACGTTAAAACATTTTCTAACAATAAAAAAGGCGAATGTTTTAATAAAATAAGAAATTCATCAACTACATATCGTTGTCAAAAATCCAAAAGTACGTAATATCACTTTCCAATTTTACAGGACAAGCAAAAACGTTATTTTTGGTGGCAAAAATCTAAAAATTGATGTTTTTGATGATACGCATTTTTGGATTTTCGACGACTATATATATCTTGCTTTTTATTTTTAGGCGATCAGCAGATTTGGTCAGAAATGAATTTATATAATGATTCTATTTTCAATACAATTACTTATGACGACCTATCATCCAATGAAGAAAACGAATCGAATGAAACTTATATTAATTATCAGCAAACCGAAGAAGAGGGAATTAAACAAAACAACAATTTGATGTATTGGTCGGATGCAACCACATCTGGTATTGATTTGGATTCCCGTTTAGAAGAGCCACTTATTGACGACTTCTATTTTGCTCTATAAATACCATTTTACATGTTTAAGCTTGTTCGATATCTTCAAATAAATTCTATTGTTTTCGAAATAAATATTTTAACATAATTTGTCGTTCCTTTATTTCATAATTAATATGTTAATATTCTAGAAGATTATATACATATAAACATACCTACCGTCGTCGAAAATTCAAAAGTTCTTAACATCGATGTTTCGATTTTTACAGAAGCAAAAAACGTTATTTTTGGTGGCAAAAATCTAAAAATTTCAATACAATTACTTATGACGACCTATCATCCAATGAAGAAAACGAATGGAATGAAACTTATATTAATTATCAGCAAACCGAAGAAGAGGGAATTAAACAAAACAACAATTTGATGTATTGGTCGGATGCAACCACATCTGGTATTGATTTGGATTCCCGTTTAGAAGAGCCACTTATTGACGACTTCTATTTTGCTCTATAAATACCATTTTACATGTTTAAGCTTGTTCGATATCTTCAAATAAATTCTATTGTTTTCGAAATAAATATTTTAACATAATTTGTCGTTCCTTTATTTCATAATTAATATGTTAATATTCTAGAAGATTATATACATATAAACATACCTACCGTCGTCGAAAATTCAAAAGTTCTTAACATCGATGTTTCGATTTTTACAGAAGCAAAAAACGTTATAAAATAAAACATATTTCATATGGCATGTCATTCTTAATTCTTGATATAAAAACGTTATATTTGGTTACAAAAATCTAAAAATTTTTGCAGATATGCTAGATAACCTTAATAATCATAATCAATCAAAAACTTGATTTTGATTTTTTTGATGATACGTACTTTTGGATTTTCAACGACTATACGTTCTTGGTCATTATAATCATTCAGTAAGGATTTCGACCTAGCTCCTCACACCACTTATGTTGAGTGCATTAATTTTATACATTAGTGGCGGAACCTACAGCTTAAAGTCGACTCCGAACGATGGGTTGTTGTGCAAATTTTTCATGGCAATTTTATTAACTCTCAGAATTTTTGCAAAAAATCTGCTGAGAGGCAATCGCCAAATCGTTGCTTGGAAATGTCTGACCTACGGTTTGAACCTTGGTCGCAAGTCTAATCAGCCAACACAATACTTACTAATTATAAGATTATATATAATTATGAGATTACATAGAAATGAGTTATATTATACGGAGGATGAGCAAATCACGTGATTAAAGTTAAAATGTGACTAAAACAATAAAATAAATTAAAATCTGGTGAATTTAATATTTCTGTAAATGACAAAAATTTTAGCATGTTAAAAGGAAAAGTTATGGCACTTTCGGAACATGCTACACACTATTTATGAAAACTGTTTGCTGAATGTGTGTGTTCTATGGATGTTTCTTCATGGATATTTATTTATAAACCACAACAAAATTGAACATCTCATAAATTATAGTTTTATAATAAATTATATTGAGCCAAAAATACTCAAGTATAGAGAAATTATCACAATAATAATAACATAAAAAAATTCATTAAAAGTTTTAAATATTGTAACAAAATTGGAAATGGTGTTGAAATAATGAACAAAAGCTCCAAAAACAACATACATAATGGACTTGATCATGTATGAAATGATAAGCAAAAGCTCCAAAAGCAAAACCATGGACCTATTCACTTCAATGAATTCAACGAATAAGTAAAAAAATACAGCAATAAAAATAATGGCTTGTTTATAAGATCGATGAATGAACAAAAATAAGGATAAAAGATGTAAACAGCCAACTGCAAAGTGCAGCGGAAAGAGAAGTTAACAACCAAATAAAAACATAGTGCAGCGTAAAAATACAAAATAACGGATAGATAAATATACAAGCAACAACTGCTTTGCCAGGACAAACGTAAACAAGTTACACAAACAAAAATGGAAACAAGTTGTTTACATTTTTTGATCTTTTCTGAAAGCCGTTATCCTCCTTCGAGAGCATTCATCGCACTATCCAGCGATATAAAAGGCAAGACAAAACGAGTAATAGAGTCCGAATTAAGTTAAACGTGTGTGACGACGTCCCGTTGGTTGCAGTGAGAATTCAATCAGTTGTGTGTGAAGACAAGAGATCGAATTATAATTCTGTGAGTCTTGCATGCAGACAAGTTGCGTTTGAACACAACAGTTTGTAATGTTACGCGAACAGAAGTGTTGTGCTTACAAAAAGGTTGTGAGCAAAGAAGAATAACGAACAAGTGTTGTTGCATACAAAAAGTTTGTAAGCAGAGAAATACAACGAACAACCGCATATTGTGAAAGTTATTGTTGTATACTTGGAATAAGTTCGAACAGTGGCACAAAGTGCGGACAATAAAGAATAGATTTGAAATTAAACACATATTTATTATTTTTTTATTTGCAATCTTCGAACTCTTATGTTTAACGTTTTTAAAAGGTAAAATCGTAACAACATATACAAATAAAATATCAGCAAAAATAGTAATAAAACAATATTAATATTTAAAATTGTCGTTGATGAAGTTTTATGGCAACTTAATTAAAAATTTAAATATTTAAATAACTCCTTTTTAAACAAGGTGACCTAGTCCAAGTTTTGAACACTATTATGGACAGTATTCTAGAGATTTATTGTATAAATACGAAATTGTCGCTGAGACGTAAACATTGACATAATAATTTTTCTACTATGATTAAATCTCGCGAATACAATTATCCTATAAATATAAGACGGTTTCATAGAGATGATAATTTTCTGCAGAAAAATAAAATTTTTACACTTGATTTTAAAAATCTGATATAAATAACCCGAAATAAGATCACGACGACTTTTCCGAAAGATTTATCCTGCAATGTTACGTTGGTTAGTATCATCAGAATTTACGAAAATTTCACACCCATTTCAAAGTGTTGGAATACGGTACGGCTTGGCTAATAACATGCGTATCGAAAAAGGTGCTGCGTCAATAACTGATCATAATTTACGCAATATGTCATAGATTCAACTTACGACAAAACTAATATGATTACACCATGTAAGTTGATCATTGAATTTGATTTCCAAGTTACAGACGGACTCGACTGGCTCCCAACTGAATCCTATGTAAATCCTGTGAAAAATAACAGTTTTAAAAAACAGTTTTTGTATTTTTAAATTTTTAGAGAAAATTGTTTGTAAAAACAAAAATGAGACGTTAAAAAATTGTTTATAAAAACAAAATAAAACTGAAAAAAAATTTTTAAGAAAATAAAATTATGTTTTAAAAAAATATTTTAGTGGAGAAAAACTTGTTAATAAAAGCAAAGGCCCCGATTATGGTTTACAACAGTTCATTAATGTTGTCTTGTTGCTGCGGTAAGTTTAAAAAAAGAAATGGAGAAAAATTTGTAAGCATACATGTGTAATAATACTGCAAATAATTTTTTGTGGAAATTTTAAAAATTATGTATAACTACAAATTTTATAGAAAAATAACCAATAAGAAGCAGATAGAAAAACTGCTTGAGTTAATGAGCGCAAATTTGGACATTGGCAAGTTACCATTTGGAGCAAATAAGACAACACAAAGAGAATTGGAGCTACATGGCTTGGGTCCACCCATTGGAGCTGCAAATAATTGCAAATAGTTAGTAGATAAATTATAAAATTGTTTAAATATAACAAATACAAAAAAACAAGATGGAGGTTGAGCGTTTAAAAATATAATAAAGGCAAGAAAGGAACAAACAGGAGATATTTCAAGCGTTAAAACGCCTTGAGAAGAACTCATTTAGAGATTATGAAATAAATAAAAAAATGTTCGAATTGAAAAGAAAAAAGGCTGAATTACAAAATGAATTATTGAAACCCAAAAAAGCCTTTAAATCTTGAAATGTAAAACATTTACGGATACATGTGTTTTAGCTTTAAGTAAATATGTGATCTAAATGAATTTTAATGTGACATGAGGTTTTTTTTTTTTATAAAGGTATTTTAATTTTAAGTACTTTTGAAATAAATTTACTGCAATACATACAATGAAAAAATATAATCAAGCAGAACATATTGTTACGCAGACCGAAACGACATAATATCGTTGCGCTTAAAAACAATAAACAAAAGCTACCAGCTACACTAACACGTACATCGAACCATTTAAACCATCAATATCATCAGTATGAATATGAAAGAGATGAAAACGCAAGCGCAATGAAAGCGAAAGAAGCAAAAGACAATGTAAACAGAATACACGCGATACCAATACACACTACAAATACATCCAAGTAACAACAACAATCATCAGAGCAAAAGGGATGGACAAGTAAGCATACGCAACAACAAACAATGTAGTCGTAAAAGAATTCTCGAGAACCATCATTAAGCTGAAGAGGTTCGCATATAAAAGGGCAAGACAATGCAAACAACAAGTTAGTTAGAATTTAATCAGCATTGCGTGTCAACTAATCAGTCGCGGTATGAAGACAAGTTGTGTGCGAAGTACGAAGATATCCGTTGTGAGCAGAGTAGCGAATAGTTGTGTGTGAATAATATCGAACAAGCAATAAATTGTAGTTACTGTTGTACGTTGTATAAGTTTGAACAGTGGCACATAAGATAGTGCGGACAATAAAGAGCTAAAATGAAACTAAACTCATATTTGTTTTTACTTTGTTTGCAATTAACGAACTCATATTCTAGACGTTTTTAAAAAGGTAAAACGTAACAATATATTTATAATTTTAGTGCCAGTTTGAGGAGAAACCTCTTGCTGAAAGCAAACATCGAAATCAGCTCTTTAGAACACCAATTATTCTTTCAATTACGGTTCTTGTTTTGGAATAGACTATATTAAAATAGCGCTTTGGTGATCCTTTCAGTATTTCGAAACGGAGTTATAAAAAATGTTTCCATTGGCATCCAACCTGCATTTATAAAAAGGAATATAAGGCAATTGCATTTACTACCTAACATCCAAGTACAGTCAAAGACCGGAATAACAAATACTCACTTTAGCGAATTCGGGATATAACGAAGGAGTAAATTTCTTACATTGAGTACATTATATAACACATTTTCTATAATTTTCAAGCTCAGTAAAACGAATGATTTTAAAAATGGTAAAAAACAAAATGAATATAACAGAAGAGAACACAAATCTTCGTTAAAATACCGTTAGTTTTAATTGTATACAAACACACAGTGCTTTTGAACAAGTGGCCATAAAAATTTTGGTCAATTTGTAACAAGTTGTGAGTTTTATTAAATAAAAAGATGAGAAATAGAAATGGAATTTCTTTAAATGAAAAAAAATAAAAATTTTAATAGAGTGCAGAAATGCTTTTAGCGATTTCAAACAAATTTAAAATATCAAAATCATCCATATGTACATTACAGCAAATGGAAAATAAAATGGTTTCAAATCTTGAAACTACAAACAATGGATCAAAAACCGTCGCTTTGAGTAATACAAGAAGAAGCTCTTCAAATGAGTCTTCAAATTACTTGTAAGCAAACTGTAGTGTGCTCTTTCATTACACACTGCTGTACTCACAATATACTGCGGACATAAACAAAATCGATCAAGCCGCACTTGAATGAAATATGACGAATATCCAAAGGGATCATATTGGTAATTCAGTGACATTGATAAAGTCACTCAATTCCCCAATTCAGAGACTAGATGATTGCTCAATCCTTCAAGTTGCGACTATCGTAATTAGAGTAAGTACATGTATGGAATAGGATTAAGTGAAATAGAATGTAAATTAGAATAATATAGCAAATAAGTAAATTTTAGTATAAAAAGAGCCCCTTGGCCAGAAATAAATCAGATTCTAATGAAAACTCAAATCGGCTACAACTTTGCCTTGAATTTTATTATTAGATCTCCTTTTGCCCTTACCAAGGTAAGATCGGCAATTGCAATAGCGTAACCAACGGCAAACTCTGCCGGTTACAAAAACATATTTTCCTTTATATATTTATACAAAGCTTTTTCCCACCACATGGCGATCCTGCTATCTCGATCCTGCCCTGTCCTGCGATTTTGATCCTGCAATTTTAATCCTGCCAGCTCGATCCTGCAATCTCGATCCTGCTAACTTAAAAATATTTCTTAAATGAGAATAGTAAAGGACGAGGAGTACCCAATTCCATGCGAGAGAGCTCAAGAAATCTGGAAGGAAATAAGCAATGGGAAGTCCTCAAAGCAAAGAACCAATAATAGAGGAAAACATAATAAATAATAATAGCCAGTTAGAAATTAAAAAAGAAATTGATTTAAAATTAATTATACTAATAATTGGAATTATAATATTCATAATATACAGAATAAACAAATACTTTAAAAATTATGTTCGGAAAAGGGTGGATAATAGTTATAATAACCCTGTTAATAATAATGCTATAACAGAGGTATAAATATAAAAAATAATAAATAAAATAAAAACTTTTATATAAGTATATGTAATAGTATATAATAATAAAATAATAAAAATAAAATGTATGGTAAATATTCTGTATGGAGGAATTCCTGAAAAGATTAAAAGATATTTGGGCAAATTTAAAGAAAAGTCCCAATAGAAAATATACAAAAAAGACCATAAAAGAAAAATTAGAGCATATAGAAGATATAAAAAAAATAGAATTTAATTGAAAATAGAATTTAGTAATTTATATAAAGCAACAATAGAATTTTTAAACAAGGCTTAAATGCAAGAAGATAAGGAATCGTCAGCATTTAGTTTAGAAACAACTTCTAAAACTCTTCCATTATTCTCAGGAAATTTCAACCAATTGGAATGTTTCATGGTGACAGGTGACCTCATATATAAGACTTTATCAGAATCAGCTAAAAAAGATTTCCTTCAATACGTTTTCCATGCTAAACTAACCTCAAATGTTAGAACAGCTATTAGTGTTATTGCTGTACCTGAGACTTTTGACGCATTGAAGAACGCATTAAAGCAAAGATACAAAAGTAACAAGACAATCCCACAACTACAAAATAAGTTAAACAATTTATACCAAAGAAATTTAACAGTAAACAATTTCAGGGACAAATTAACTGATATAATAGATAACCTTAATAAACTAGGAATTGAAGAGTTGGGAAATAATGCTACAGAACCGGAGAAAAATGTCATAATTAAACTGAATGATAAATTAGCCTTTGAATCATTTAAACGAGGCATAAATGACAATATGAAAACGACAATTTTTGCTGCTCGTCCCAAAAATCTTCAAGAAGCAACAGAACTTGCTCTTGAACTAGAAAATGAACAAAAAGCAAACCCAAGCTCCATTATGCATTTTAATAGAATCTGTAGGCACACCAATAATCTCAGACCAAATAGACAAAACTTTAATAACAGCAATTGTAGGTCTATCGGTAATAATAATTACAGACCATTTAACAACAATTACCGACAGAATAACAACAATTTCAGACAAAACAATAATTTCAGGAGAAGTAACAATAACGCTGCTAATAATAGTTTTAGGTCAAATAACAACAGCAACACAAATGTAAGGAACAATAATTTCAACAGCAGAAATAGGAATAACAATAACAGAGACAGAAGATATATGCGCACAATAAACAACACGGGAAACATGGAAGGCTCGAATAGGAACTATTGACCTTAATCTGAATTTGACAAACATTGGACGTAAGCATACATTTCAACTGATAGATACAGATTTTCCAATTGAAACAGATGGTATTATTGGTCGAGACTTTTTAAAGAAATATTTTTGTAAAATAGACTATGAAAAATTTACATTAACTTTGTTTGTAAACAATACAACAATAATTTTGCCTATGCAAGCAAAAGCATATAATGAATTAACAATAACAATACCACCAAGAACAGAAATTATACAACCAGTAAAATTAAAAATAAATGAGGACAGCGTCATATTTAATAATGAATTAGAAGACGGAATTTTCTTAATTAATTCGATAGCACCCAAGAACGGAATGACACGTATAAAAATTTTAAATACAACGAACTCTACTGTGACTTTGAAAGGCATTCAACTTCAAACTGACCCACTTAAAAATTATAATATATTAAATTACAATACTGTAAACAATGAGGAACGTTTTAACAAATTAATAAATACACTTAACATGAACAATAGTGATGAACACGCAAAAACTGAATTAATAAACATTTTCAAAAAATATCAAAATGTATTTCATCTGGATGATGAAAAACTAACAGTAAATAATTTTTATAAACAAAACATTACAACTTCTGATAACACTCCAGTATACATTAAAAATTATAGACTTCCAAATTCACTTTCGAATGTCATAAATGAACAAGTTCAGAAAATGCTTAATGAGGATATTATAGAACCATCAGTTAGTCCTTATAATGCTCCACTCCTTTTGGTACCGAAAAAGAATACTGAAGACAAAAAGAAATGGAGACTTGTAGTGGATTTCAGAAAACTGAATGACAAGATTGTCAATGACAAATTTCCATTAACTAGATTGGAAGATGTTTTAGACAAACTTGGAAGAGCAAAATGGTTTTCGACACTCGATATGACGAGTTCATTTTACCAAATTGAGCTTGAAAAGGATTCGAGACCACTTACAGCATTTTCGACTCCACATGGTCATTTTCAATTTAAACGACTCCCATTCGGTTTGAAAATATCATCCAATAGTTTTCAAAGAATGCTCACAATAGCATTATCAGGATTGGATTCTGAAGCTTTTCTGTACGTAGACGACATAATAGTATATGGTTGCAGCTTAAATCATCACAACTAAAATCTTGTCAAGGTTCTTGATAGACTTCAGAGATATAATCTGAAACTAAATCCACAAAAATGTTGTTTTTTGAGACTAGAAGGAGTTTATTTGGGTCATCTTATTACTAAAGATGGTGTAAGAACAGATCCATCTAAATATGAAATAGTTAAAAATTATCTTATACCCAAAAATACAGACGATGTCAGAAGATTTGTTGCATTTTGTAACTATTATAGAAAATTCATCCCAAATTTCGCAGCTATTGCAAAAGAATTAAATTCTTTATTAAAGAAATCAGTTAAATTCGAGTGGACCAATGAATGTCAAAATGCTTTTGACACACTAAAAGAAAAATTAACTAATCCACCAATATTGCAATATCCAGATTTTAACAGACCTTTCATACTAACCACTGATGCTTCAAATTACGCACTAGGAGCAGTTTTATTACAAGGAGACATTGGACAAGACTTACCAATTTCATACGCTAGTAAATCTTTGCAAAAACATGACATTAATAAACCTATAATAGAAAAAGAACTTTTAGCAATCCATTGGGGTATAAATTTCTTTAGACCTTATTTATATGGTAGACAATTTATAATAGTAACGGACCACCGACCATTAATTTCACTATTTTCACACAAGAATCCTTCATCAAAAATTACTAGAACCAGATTAGATTTGTGTGACTATGATTTTTCAATAGTATATAAAAAGGGCAAGATGAATACAAATGCAGACGCACTTTCCAGAATAGAAATTAACTCAGATGTACTTAAACAAATGATACCACAGGAATACGATGAAAAGCAAAAAAAAATTTAATAACAACAAGAGGCATGAAAAATAAAGAACATGAGGCAAAGAAAGAAATAGATAAGAGAAAATATATTAATAATGAAGAACACGAATTGAATAATGTAGAAGATATTAATGAATTAGAAAATACACGTGTAGAAGAAGATAAACTGGAGAAATGCACATCTCAGAAGCCTGATCAACTTCACATATGGGAATGCACCTCCATTAATGACGTCAAAAATATAAAGAAATTGCAATTTAATAACATTGAGAATATAGAGAATTTGAATATATATAGAAAATAATACTGTGCACATAGGTCGTGATGATAATTCAATGAAACCAGTTTCGAATATGAAGAAATCTCGTACCCAAAATATTAAAGATGAAAATAATTATATGCATGCAAGATTCAGCGAAAACTCATCGAAACTAGATTCGATTTTGAGGAAACTGATATCTAAAATGAATAGAGAAAATATAAAAGAATTAGCGCTTTCAAATGAAGACATAATATTTGATTTGTATACAAAAGAAGAATTTAAAGAAATTTATGAGAATATAAAAATTAATAATAAAAGACCTCAATTAAAAATATTGATATTTAAGCCTCCAATAAAAATTACAGACGACGTATTGAAATATAAACTGATTGACGAATTCCACAACACGACATATTCAGGTCATTTGGGAATAAGAAAATTATTATAAAACTAAAACAACGATACATATGGAAAAATATGAGTAGAATGGTTAAAAAATTTGTATCGTATTGTGACAGCTGTAATAAAAACAAACAAACCAGACACATTAAAGAACCACTTATACAAACAAATACACCTAACAATAGTTTTGAAATAATTTCAATCGACACTGTAGGTCCTCTTTGTATTTCAAACGAGTAGCGATACATACTAACAATGCAATGTGAATTAACAAAATTTGTTGTTGCACACCCAATGTCAACTAAAGATGCACTCACTACAGCAAAAACACTAGTTGAACAATTTATTCTAAAGTATGGACAGTTTAAAGTACTTAAATCTGATAGAGGAACAGAATTTGTAAATGACTTAATGAACAATATATGCTCATTACTTCAAATTAAACAAATATTTTCAACACCATACCACCACAAAACGTTAGGTTCGGTTGAAAGAAACCATAGAGTCCTTAATGAATTTCTTCTGACAACAGCAAATGATTATGAATGGGACAAGTGGATTCCATATTTTACATTCGCTTACAATACAGCTCCTCATATAGATACAGGCTATTCACCTTTTGAATTAGTATATGGTAAATTGCCAAACTTGCCATCTGATACTTTTAATATAAACAAAAACAAAATTTACAACTATGATAACTATGTACAAGAGCTACGAGTTAGATTACAATTTACATTAAATAAAGCCAAAAACATAATTAATACAACAAAAGAAAAAAGAACATTAAATAATAAATATAAAAATAAGCTAGACTTAGAAGTAGGTGATCTAGTATTACTAAAAGTAGAAAATAGGAAGAAAAATCAAAGTCCGTATAAGGGACCATATAGAATTGTAAGTAGAAATGGAGTAAATACTTCAATAGACTATAATGGAAAAACCAAACAATTTCATAATAATCAATTAAAACCATATAATTCAATTTTATAAATTTATTATCATTAAATAAAAAAAAAAAATATATATATATATGTATAAATATAAAAATAAATATACAATTGTAAAAACAATTTTTATAAGAAATATCATAAAATTAATTGTAACCATGCATGTGCTTAGAAAAATTAATCTCCTAATTTTTCTCTTAAGGACGAGGGTGTAGTGTGCTCTTTCATTACACACTGCTGTACTCACAATATACTGCGGACATAAACAAAATCGATCAAGCCGCACTTGAATGAAATATGACGAATATCCAAAGGGATCATATTGGTAATTCAGTGACATTGATAAAGTCACTCAATTCCCCAATTCAGAGACTAGATGATTGCTCAATCCTTCAAGTTGCGACTATCGTAATTAGAGTAAGTACATGTATGGAATAGGATTAAGTGAAATAGAATGTAAATTAGAATAATATAGCAAATAAGTAAATTTTAGTATAAAAAGAGCCCCTTGGCCAGAATTAAATCAGATTCTAATGAAAACTCAAATCGGCAACAACTTTGCCTTGAATTTTATTATTAGATCTCCTTTTGCCCTTACCAAGGTAAGATCGGCAATTGCAATAGCGTAACCAACGGCAAACTCTGCCGGTTACAAAAACATATTTTCCTTTATATATTTATACAAAGCTTTTTCCCACCACAAAACTTCTATAAATGATTTTTTCCACTAACTGAAATAATTTTTAACGCTTTTACTCACTTATTGATTATCAAGGACATATATTTTTAATAAAAAGAATTAAATGTACTTTTTTTTTAATAAACTTTTGATAAAAAAAACTGCGATATAACGAATTTCTCACTATAACGAAAGGGCTTGACAATATATCATTTATTATAACGTGCTTTGACTTTATTCTACATATTATGCTGCTAATATTGTTTCAGCTCACTCATATTCCATGCAAAGGAGTCATGGCTTGATCCGGGATATCGAGCATCTACAAAGCGGATGTTCATATTATGAAAGAGATATTCGTTATATTAAATTGATATGCTTACGATATTGACATTCAAGCTGTAGAATCCCTTTCTGGTTCAAATACAACTGCAATTCTCTTGCTGGTGCCACAATTCGCACTTGCGTTCCATCTATACAATCAATTATTTCTGGGAATAATAAAAGGTTGTTTTACTTGTATTTTCTTCCTCTTCTGTCATCCTGGAGTTTATTCATTTCTCGCAAATTTTTTCAAAGAATTTTATAATTTATTTTAAAATTCACCAAACAGTACGTTGCGACACACCAATATTACCGCTATTTCTTTGATAACTTCTATCAGCAAAAAATCTCAGTGGAATTGGTGGAATGGCAGAACAGCTGATTGACGACTATAAGAAATCACTTATGCCCCTATTGCCGATGTGAAATTTCAATTTCAATTTGGCAATACCATGAAATTAATTAGGAAATAGAAGAAAAGAAAACGCAAAAGTTGAAATCAAGTTTTAGCAAAAATAAAAGAAAATTCAAAATGGATTTAAGTGTAGATTTATTTATTAAAACCATGACGCTAATAAAATGTTATCCTTATACGTAGAAAAATACATGTTGACTCAAATCCTCTTGAACTACCCAGTGCGAAGAAAGAAATGTCCAAAATTATTAACAAATATTTATGACAAGTGATTTATTAGATATTTTCGGCTATACAAGACTTTCGTATAAGGCAATTTTTTATTGTTTAATTTTTAAAAGCTGTTTGTTTATTATTATTTATTTATTCGAAATTCTATACAACAAGACCGGAGGTCTTTTGATTATAGTACAGAATCAGATATATGCTTAAATACTAATAATAATTATAGAACAAAAAATAAATAATTACTTTATTAATAGCACCTAGTTTAAAAACGTGAAAAATTTGTTTAAAATTAGAATGTACAACAAAAAAATTTCCAAATAAAAAATGTCTAAAAATTATTAAAAAAGGAAATCAAATAAAATTATGAAAAAAAGAAATAAAATAAAAGGATTAAAAAAAGAAGAAAAATAAAATTAAAGTATATAAATAATATTTTGGAATAATATTCAAATAGAGCCCTTTTAAATTGCAAAGCATTAACTATAATGCCCGCGGGTAATGAATTCCAAAGACGTATAGAATAGATAAAGAATAGCCATTCGGATATTAGAGATCATTTAATCTATGAGAACGAGTAAATGACAGCCATCTAAAAAGGTAGTCCGGTTCATGAGTGTGAATTATCCTACGTAAGAATATCAGAACCCTTATTTTCAATAAGTCGCTAAATAATACACCATAGAGTGACCTCACAAAATTAGATACGTGGTCGTACTTTGATAATCTATAGACATATCTTACAACAGCATTATAAGCCACATTCAATTTACTTAGACTAGCACAGTCACACGAAACAAATACTTCACAACTATATAACAAAACAGGAATAAATAAGTTTTAGCGAGCAGCTTGCGCACCCTAAGTGGAATAAAGTATTATGTCCTCCACAAGTTTCTCAACATATAAAATGTTCTTCCTGAGGCATAATTTACATGATCCTTCCATGTCAGATTGTAATTAAAAATAATCCCAAGATTTTTAGCCGAGCTAACAATTTCAACCGTATAGAAAAATTTCATAGATTTAGGAGTTATGCCCAATTATCTACCCGTTTAAGATCCTCATTAAGTCTGGACTCACGTTCGTCAGTATCGTTTTTGTCAGCACTAATGTAAATTTGCACATCATCAGTGTAAATATCTACCCTACTAAACAACAAATGTCCAATTAAATCATTAATACAGATTGTGAAAAGAAGTGGACCGAGAACCGAGCCCTGATGCACTCCTCTAGAGACATGTAAAGGACTTAAAAAATTATTCTTATTATAAACCGACTGTCGGTTTATATATATATATTATAATATCGTTCCCCAAACCCTTAATGCCTTTTAAAAGTTTGACTGGGGTCCCGCTTTTCTTTCTCAAAGTTCTAATAGCTTTTGTTCTAATATGCATTTGTAATGACTAGTCCCATGTCGGGGTTTTGAGGAGACGCAGAAGCGCGACTGCTTGTCACAGCAATATTTTCAACGTCGAAACTGTGTCCAGATGGAGCTTCTTGGTCATTTAGTGATAACAGCTGGGATACGTAATCCTAAACGATACAAAGGGTAATTTCCCGTCACTTGATTGTTTTTTTTTTTAATTATTACCATGTTCTTTTTAACACGTGTTTTGTAGTGAATCGAAACCTATGTGGAGTAAAAATTCTAATAAAATATCTATTTACAATATTTTAAGGTTTATTTGCGTACACGTTGCCATTCGGTGGGCGTTCTTCTCTAATTTTTGCTTTCCTTTAGAAATTTCCAGAGACTCAACTGCTAATAAGCAGTTGCCTATATTTAACGTTTTTATCAACCAAACTTACAAAGTGGTGAAGCACAATACCATAAAACTCAACTAAAAATCAACCGTACAACCAAAAATACAACCGTATTTAAGTTGAAAATAACGATGACTGAAAGACGACCAAACTATTAAAAAAAGTATATATGTAAATCGATTTTTTTACTTTGTTTTTTTTTTGTTTGTTTTCATTTTTCTCATATTTAGCAACTGCACATTTGTCTTCTTCAAGTATTTTCTATGAAAGACGCCTTTTGCACGTTGAAATTTGTTTTGAAACAAATTTCAACACTCTTGAATTTGTAGGAGAAAGGTGAAAAACGAGCGATGGTGATTTTAGAATTTCATGTACTCAGAAATTTGTTTTGTTCTTTATTCGTATATACACAGAGTTGTATTTAATTTCACATTTTCTTTTATTTTTTGTTCCGCATAGAGAAGTTAACATCTTGACTGCAGCGGCAACTTTCAGAAAACTGGCAATAACGACAATTTGATTTTTCACATTATATTACTAAAAATAATTTTTAGAATTGTAGATATCATCAAAAGGGAAAAAGATGTTTTTTTTTAGGAGAAAAAGTGGGTAAGAGATGACTCGTATTTAGTCAACGGTGGTAATATAAAGCTCCCTTATTTAAAATATCATTAGTCTTTGTTGATTTTGTGTTTGAAATCAAAAGATTAGCAAAAGAAAAATTTTAGCGCCAAATAATTAATTAAAAAAGGTTGAAAAAATAAAAAATATTAAAAAGAATATTATTTAAATTAGGTAAATATATTAAAAAATAGTAACACATAATTATATAATACATAATTATATAATATATTATAATGTAATAACAAATATAATATTCATATAATTTCATGTCTTGTGTTTGAACCTAAATCACAATGCCAAACAAAGTTACAACTATTAAAAACAGCAGAACGACGCGATAAAAGAAAACAAAATTTCTGAAATTAATTTTTTACGTCCAAAAGCGAAAGAAATTTTAAAAGAAAATGCAAAAAAGTTTCTCACATTTGTTTCGAAACAAATTTCAACGTGCAAAAGGCGTCAAAAAAATTGTAAGTCGACGACTACCTGCAGTTGATGCAGCAAAAACATAAAACCATTTTTGTTGATGCTGAACAATGTTGAATTTTATAATTGAATAATTTTACGTAATCAGTATCTGATAATTCCAAAAGGGTTGGGTCTGTCTCGAATTTCATGTCCGTTTTCTGGGTACCCTCATCATCAACAAAGGTTAAAAATATCCATTACTTGTATATTAATTTGTTTGTAATGTAGTAATTTTTGTTTCCAATTGACAGTTATATACGCTCAGGGATGTATTTTAAAGGATAAGTACACTAACATTGAAGAGCAATCCTATGACACACAAAATCTAGATGTTGTAAACCATAATCTATAAAGTGAGACAACACAATATTTATGTGCTGTGAACCATAGTCGGGGCCAAAAATAAAATATTTTAAATTTTTTTTAGAAAAGTAAAAATAAAAAAAGTTTAAAAATTTTTTAGGAAATTGTGAATATATCAATTTTTTAAAATAAATAAAAAAAGTGATAAAAGGTAAAAAATTTAATTAAGAGTTAAGAAATAAAATTAATTGCAAAACATATATAAAGTTAAAAAAAAAAAAATAATCAATAAAATAAACTACCTGTAAAAACATATAAAATTTTAAGAAAAGTACCCAAGAATAACAAATTAAATGGAAAAACTGTAAGTACTCATTACTTAATTCGAATTATTACATTTCCGTATAAAGGAGAGTTATTTTGTTGAAATCATACTTCTTAAATTGTTACAGTGATTTAATATTAAAATAAGAGTCAAAATGACGACAAAGGAACTAGTACATACAGGGTGATTTTTTAGCCTTTATCTTTTTGGCAACTCTCGTTTAAACAGCTCATGCACGTTTCGTGTATTGTTTCTCTGTCAAACATCTTTAGTTTGGTCTTACAAACGAACAACGCTTTGAATCGAATCATTGAATTTTATTATCAAAATGAGTGCTCTGTTAAGAAAGTTCACCGCGGGCTTCTTCCATTTTATGGTCAGTTTAATCGACCCACTGAACCAGCTATTCAGGCTATTGTGACTAAATTTCGCACCAAATTTACAATGTCGGACATTAAATAACCAACCAACGCGAACTGAAGAAAATATCTCAGCTGTATCGGCCAGTGTTAACGATGACCATCAATTATGGATTCGTCCTCTTTCGCAGCAATTGGGCCTCTGTTACTCAACAACGTGGAAAACTTTACGGAAGGATTTGGGTGTGAAGCCTTTCAAAATACAGCTGGTGCAAGAATCGACGCCGAACGACCTACCGCAACGCAGAATTTATCTTCTTTATCGAAAAATTGTGTTCAGCGACGAAGCTCATTTTTGGCTCAATGAATACGTAGATAAGCAGAATTGTCGATTTTGGAGTGAATATCTGCCAGTAGCATTGCAAAAGCTATCAATGCATCCAGAAAAAGTCACAGTTTGGTGTGGTTTATTGGCTGGTGGCATCATTGGACCGTACTTCTTCAAAGATGCTACGAATCGTAACGTAACTATGAATGAGGAGCGCTATCGTAAGATGGTATCCAACTTTTTTTTTACCCAAAATGCAAGAGCTTGACTTGCATGACATGTGGTTTCAACAAGACGGTGCCACATGCAACACAGTACGCTAACAATGGGGAGGCGAGTTCGGAGAACATTTTATTTCACGTTCGGGTCCGGTCAATTGGCCGCTTATATCGTGAGATTTAAAGCTCATGTCTATACAGACAAGCCCCCTTCAATTGACGCATTGGAAGACAACATTGAAGCATTTATTCGTGAGATACCCGAAATGTTGGAAAGAGTATGCCAAAATTGGACTAAGCTGATGGACCAATTGAGGCGCAGTCGCGGCCAGCATTTGCATGAAATAATCTTCAAACATTAAATTATATGGACCGTAGTATCGACTCAAAGATTTCATGCATTTTTCTGAATTTTCTGTGTTTTTTTGAAACATTTTCCTACAGCTCTTAAAAATCACGCACTTTTTGATATAGTTGCTGCCTCAGTGCAAGCACTTACGACCGACTTCACAGCAAACATTAATGCGTTAACCAAACAGTTCGAAGGCCTGATGCCAAAAGTAGATGAATATGACCCTGTAGCTGTTAGACGATTTTCCAGAGGATTATCTTTGGACTTAGTCTATACCTAACTTTAAAGGCGAGGCCCAACCTTACCCTGCATCGAGGGAAACAGCTTATTTTGCAATAGAATAATGCACTGAAGAAACGGAGAATTCCTATATAGCCTTCGGGATATTTCGTAATAAAATAAAGGGAATGGCTAATACTAAACTATCATCTTTTGACACGGTCCTGAATTTTAATGCGATTATTGCCAGATTAGTTCAATGCTACGCGGAAAAGAAGTATCTGCAAATATTGGAAAATTAAATCAGCATATTAAGACAGGGAAGGCAGTCTACTTGCAAGTTTTATGACTTAGGGTATGAACATTAATTAATAAAAATAAAATGACGTATTCCAATAATAAATAAGTGGTAAAGGGAACGTGCAAGGGTTTATTTCAGCGTTACGGCAACCACTGAGTGATATTCTTTTTTTGCTAGGCCAGCGGATTTGCCAATAGGTTTGACAACTGCCCAAGAACTGAAGTCAGATCAAAGTCAGAAATTTGCAACAATTTCTGCGGCTGGAGATTCTGCTGTGACAAATTACTCTCAGCACGGAGGAGTCGGTGGTTTTCCAACGACACACCCATCGAATAGGCTTAGACGTGGACAAAATACCAGAGAGAAAGATAGCGGCGGCATTAATCCTTTGCCAATTAATGTGTCTATGTTTAAGCGACCAACAGTTTATTAGGCTGAACTGCAACCACAAACAAGTGGACATCCAATATTGTCTGACAACAATATCTCCAATAACTGTCGGGAGAGATCGGTGGAGATCGGCTCCTGCTACAAAGGCTCAGAGGGTTAACTATATACATAAGTAATTGGTCGTTACAACCCTTTTTTATTTATTTTAGATTACGAACTAGTTTCTCACACCGCTTATGTTGTGTGCGTTAATTTTATACATGGGTTTAAAGTCGACTCTGAACGACATATTTTTGAGAAGTTTTAAATGGTAATTTTATTTACTCTCAGAATTTTTGACAGAAATCTGCTGAGAGGAAGTCGCCGAAGAAATATTTTCATATTTTCGTTATGATGTCTGTCCTAGAATTTGAACTCGGTTCTTACGTCTAATAAGCCAACACACTACCTACTAGACCACGGTAACTACACTGTATAGAGTTAGGGAATTCTGGGGAATAGGATGATGTAGTTTTGGTTTTCGAGGACAACGGGGACGACGAAATGACCGATGAATACATTTATTTTTTAGACTTCACCCTCCTACTTTTTGTCATGATGCCGATCAGAGGTAGGGGATTAAAACTTTTAACAGGAACGACAAGAAATTTTATCCAACCAGAAGATTCCTTACTGGGGGTTACATCATTGGAACAACCTTTCAATGTGAAGTCAGTAAACGGGAAAAATGTAAAAAGGTAATTTTCGGTTATGTTATCACGTTTTATATTTTACTATAGCTGAGACAGTTTGATGTAATAATTAGTTGCGATTTCCTTATGGAAATTCAAGCAGCCATAGACATATGGAATAGCATACTAAAATTTAAAAATGGAAGTATAACCTCGGAATACGAAGTAAAAGATAAAATAAATTTCATCTTGGCCGAATTTGATGAAGTTCGAACTCTAATTCATTTGTTGACCCTAAAAGGTCTTTACCGTTTAACACATTAGTGGAATCAATTATAAACACAAATACCGACTAATCAATCTATAGCAGATCGTATCCAAAGGCGATGTCAGTCGGAGATTTAATAAATAAAGAAATCGAAGCATTGTGAAAACAAAGTTAGTGATTGATACCCCATATGAAAACATGGTTTAGTGTAGATAACGGCAAATATAAAGTTTGCAGATTGCCAGTCATTTTCAAGAACGCTCACATTGACCATTGACAACATTTTGCCAGAGCACATAGACAAAATATGTCAGGTTTATATGGATTATTTACTCACTTGACGAATATATTTAAGAGATATTGGAGCCATTCTAAGGAAGCTTGAGGTTGTAGGAATAAGGGTTTCATCGGTAAAATGTAAGTTTTTTAAGTCAGACGTTCAGTTTCTTGAGTTCATTGTGATTAGAGAAGGACCAAGTCTAGAAAATGTAACAGATATATTATAGTCTAAATCCCCACAATGTCATTTCTTGATTAATCGGGAAGTTTATTAGATATTATGAGGACATCGCTAGACCACTGACAAAGTACTTAAGAGGGAAAAACAGCCACACAGCTGCATATTTGCTATGTCTGACAAAAGTTCAGACGCAAAATTAAAGAGATGGGGAACTGTTGTAGACGATTTATAATTTTAAAATCTAATTCTATTCAATAAACAAAAAATGGTATTTAGACGGTTTATTTGTCATACAATGAATTATAATAAGCTTTTGATATATCTAGAACACAATGTAAATTCAAAAGGCAGGAATGTTTGTCATTGTGATCTAGCAACATTTGCTGAATTAAATGATGTTCTCCTACTTATGCCATCTACAAAGTTTGTTCACACAAAAAAATTTGTTTTCGATGTAATACGGAATACGTAACAGAGCACATAAATCATTTGAAGAGAACTTGCACCCGATTATTAACGAGTACTAATTTCCTGAAATAAAAAAGATAACAGCATGTTTATATACCTTCTGGATCACGCATATAGTTTTTATATGGTGTTTCGCGACCACTTATTTCATACAAGTTTGGGATCACGCATATAGTTTTTTGTTATGTTTTCGACCATTTTTTCTATACAAATTTGGGATCACGTATATAGTTTTTCTTATGGCGTTTCGGGGCCATATTTTTCATACAAATTTGCAATCGGGCATATAGTTTTTATATGGGGTTATGCGATCAATTTTTCCATACGCATTTGGGATCATCCTTTTAATTTTTATTTATTTTTCTCGGTTCCATTTTAGGTTTGTAACATGTATTGTGAAAAGGTAATGCTTTTTAATGTGTGTGTGCGTGTGTGTTAAAAATTCGGAGCATGCATAGGTGTAAAATAATTAAATCGTTGTAGAATTGTGTGTGATTGACCTATTCTATACCTATACATATATGTGTGATTAATGTTTAAAAAATAAACAATTTGTTTTATTTTTTATAAAAGGGCATTTATTAAAAATTAAATAGAACATATTACCACAGTTTATTCAATTCAAAATGCATATCAAGTTACATACTGGCTGGCAGGTGTAAACAAAAAATATTGATGTTGAAATAAAAAATGTTTAATTTGTTTTATTTTCTATACAAATTTGAGAGCTGACATTGCTGTAAAGCACTGAATTGATATAATGTTGAAAAAATAGAAATATAGTTCAACGTGTTCTTGTTGTGTAAAGCTATGAGTTTTTGAATTTAATTAACTTTTTCCATGCAAAACTTGTATTCTTTATTTTATTTTTTTTTACTTTTTTATTATAAAAATATAATTTTGATAAGAAGTTTTCTTGTTTTGAAATATAGTTTTATTGAAAAAATAGTTTATTGTTTTGTTGAAGAATATTATACATATGTACATATATTTATAGTTTTAGGAAATACTTAGTTTGTTATATATAGACTAAATATTTGTTTGACATTTGAAAAATATAGAAAAAAATTACAGCTCTATTATTAATATAATTGTGATAAATGTTGAAATAAAAAATGTTGAATTGGTTTTATTTTTATATTAATATTTTTATTGGGGAAAAATGGAAAAAATATTATTCTAGAACTTATACTAAATACATTTCTTATAATTATAATTAAATTTTATTAAAATTATAGTTTTTATAATTCAATTGTTTTTATTTTTTGAAAATATTAGATATTTCCCTTTTTCAGTTTTGTAGAGATTCAAATTTAAAAATACGTTTATAAAGATTAAAAAGCTTAAGTGTTAACAAGTATTGTGTATAGACTATTTGTCATCGACAAATGTTCAAAGATTGTGCATAAGTATATTCACAGTTAGATTTATGTATGACATTATTATCATATATAAATGGTTGATTTACATAATTACGAATTCTAAATTCATTTACAAGTTTCATAAATAAATCTATATGTTGTTTATCAATCTGAATATGTTTTATTAATACTTACTTACTTACTTAATTGGCCATTAACAACCCAGTTAACGGATTTCGGCCTGACGCAACACTACCTTCCAAGCGCCTCTGTTTCTTGAGTGCCTACGCCAGTTGGTCACACCAATCGATGACAGGGCTTTCTCGACTTGGTCCTTCCAACTGATACAAGGTCGTCCTCTTCGCCGAATTCCACAGATGCCCGCATCAAATAAAATACCCGTTCAAATAAAATACCCGCATCCTCCTCCATTCGAACGACATAGCCGAGCCAGCGCAGCCGCTGGATATTTTTGCGCTGCACAGCGTCTATGTCGTTGAGGAGCTCATACAGGACAGTGTTAGATCGGATTCGAAAATCACCGCCAACTCGCTCAGGACCGAGGATCTTTTTTTTTTTTTTTTTTTTTTTTTTTTCGAACGTCCCCGGCCACACACTAACCCACCCTCACCCGACCGCGGAGGGCTCGTCCCCATTACGCAGGGACACGTACACACCACAGTCCGGACTGTAGCGGGAAAGGGAAAAGCTATGGCAACTAGAACATAAAACAGCTACAGAACTTAATCACAAGCTGTACAAGGTAACAAAAACAAAAAACGGAACTATCTAAGACAAGAACAAAAATACGTTTTTATACGATAATTTATAAATTACTGCGAGAATACAAGCTACGTTTTATGTTACAAACACTACAATTAAAATCTATAGAATTATAATGCGAATTAAAATCATTACATAATCTCCGAAAAGGAAAATTACATGCATAATTCGATCTATAAACATTTAAGGAAAGAGGACGATAGTGCCGTGTAAATCTTGCAGGAATGCTGAAATTCAGGTTGGAAAGCAAAAACTCAGAGTCGATATCACCTTTAACCAAATTAAAAATAAAACAAACACCTAAAACAGACCTTCTACGTTCCAGAGTTGGAAGTTTTACCAAAGCTAATCTATCCTCATACGACGGAAGCCCATTGGTGTAATCCCATCCTAAGCCACGTAAACAGAATAATAAAAACTGTCTCTGCACAGACTCGATTGAATCACTATGACAACGATAGTATGGATTCCAAATAACAGACGCGTACTCCAAAATAGGCCTAACAAGTGAAATGTACAGTAGTTTTGTTATATAAGGATTAATGAATTCCCTAGCCCATCTTTTCACAAAACCAAGAACAGCTCGAGCCTTGCCAATCATCAAACTAATATGATCAATAAAAGACAATTTAATATCCAATAATACTCCTAAATCAAGATATGAAGGCACAGCTTCCAAAGGGCAAGAATTAATCATATAAGTGGACGAGATTACACCAAGGCGAGAGAAAACCATGCATTTACATTTTCTCAAATTAAGATCCATTAAATTTATCCTGCACCAAGTAACAAACAAATCAATATTTCGCTGAAGAACAGCCTGGCCATGATCATCATCAAAAGTATAAAATAATTTAACGTCATCAGCATACATCAGAATATTACAATCAGAAAGAGCAGAAGGAAGATCATTCAGAAACAATAAAAACAGTAAAGGACCCAAATGGCTACCCTGCGGAACACCAGAAGTAACACATACAGTCTTAGACAATACATTCCTAAACAATACTCTCTGAGTCCTAAGGCTGAGGTAAGAGTCTAGCCAACGAAGAATCTTACGTATGACTTTCCCCTCGAATAATCTCAAGGGTGCTGCATCAGTTCTTAATAGGGCCCATGCCTCTGCGCCATAAAAAAGCACGGGTAAGATGAGCGTCTTGTAGAGTATTAATTTTGTCGCACGAGAGAGGTCTCTGCTACTCAATTGCCTATTGAGGCCGTAGTAGCACCTGTTGGCAAGAGTAATCCTGCGTTTGATCTCCAGACTGACATCATTTTTGGTGGTAACGGCGGAGCTAAGATAAATAAATTCCTTGAGTGTATCAGTTATCGGCCGTAATCTGAGAATCAATAAGCCACACGTCTCTACTTGTCGAAAACATATACTTTGTTTTGTCCTCATTTACTGCCAGAGCCATCTTCTTAGACACCCGTTCAATAGCGCTAAAGGCAGCAGTAACATCTCGCTTGGTACGCCCTAAGATGTCGATGTCGTCAGCGTACGCAAGCAATTGCACAATTTTTTGAAAGATGGTGCCATAGCGATGCACTCCTGCCTTTCGCAGAACACTCTTCATGACGAAGTTGATGAGGTCGCCTTGTATGAAACCTCGCACGGTATTAAAAGATTCGGAGAGGTCCATTCCTACCTTGACGGAGCTGCAGGAATTGCTTAACGTCATTCTCCATAGCCTTATCAGCTTCGCAGGTATACCGAGCTCAGACATTGCGGCATAAACACGATCCCTTATGGGGCTATCGAAGGCTGCCTTATAGTCGACAAAAAGATGGTGTGTGTCGACTTGTTTTCGTTGGTATTTTCCATTATTTGGCGCAGTGTGAAGATCTGGTCTATGATAAGGTCCAATCAGTGTTTTGACGAGTGGCTTCAGTCGTTCACACAATACGTCTGTAAGAACCTTATATGCGATAGGGAGAAGGCTTAGACCCCTGTAGTTGGCGCATATTGTGGGGTCTCCCCTTTTCAGGACAGGACAGAGGACACTGAGGTTCCAATCGTTGGGCATACTTTCCTCTAGCCATATTTTGTAAATAAGATGATGCATGCGCCCTACCACCTCATTACATCCGGTCCTAAACAATTCAGCGGGGAGGCCATCAGGACCTACCGCTTTATTGTTTTTAAGGCGCATAATCGCGACTTTGACCTCTTCTTCCATGTCGTCATCATCGATCGGGTTCGGAACATCATCTCTAGAGGCGGAATTGGTGTCGTCATCGCCTTGTAATAGAGTAGAGAAATGTTTCCTCCACAACCTGAGCACCCCTGTGGATCCGCAACCAGGTGTCCGTTCTCGTCCATGCTGGAAGGCGCTCCGGGTTTATAAATCTCCGTTAGACACTTAACGTTCTGATACATTTTTCCAGCGTCATTCCTACGTATATGCATCTCGACTTCCTCACGCTCACGTCTTTCCTTCTACCTTTTCTTGCGTCTGAAAAGGCGTCTCTCTTCCCTTCTCTTCCCTCTGTAGTTCTCGACAGTAGCTCGCGTAGCGGCGGACTGCAACATCTTGTATGCGGCGTTTTTCGCTGCAGCTGCCTCGGGACACTCCTCATCGTACCATTGATTTCGTTGGGGTGGGCGCTCGAAGCCAAGGACTATTTCCGCAGTAGTGCGCAAGAATTGGGAGATATTGGCCCACAGTCCACCAATGTCGTTGAAATTAGATGGGGATAGACGGAGCTTATCCGAGAGTTGAGCAGAGAATGCCTCAGCTGTCCTTTGCGATCGCAACTTCCTAACGTCCGGATTGCGCGCTCTATCCTCGAGGCGCTAATGCGCAATCGAAACTTGGCTGCGACAAGGTAGTGGTCCGAGTCAATGTTCGCCCCCTAAATGTGCGCACATCTAGTACACTGGACACGTGCCTTCCGTCAATCACAATATGATCGATCTGGTTGGATGTTAATCGATCGGGGGACATCCAAGTGGTCTTGTGGATGTCGAGATGTTGAAACCTGGTGCTACATACTACCTTGTTACGCGCCGCGGCGAAGTCGATCAGCCTCATACCATTGGAGGTAGTGTTTGCGTGAAGGCTGAACTGTCCGACAGTGTGGCCAAAGATACCTTCCCGCCGGCCCTTCGCATTAAAATCACCGAGGACTTATCGTATACGTCCTCGAGTTTAACATAGAAGGCATCCTTAACCACATCGTCCTTATCTTCCGTCGGGGCGTGAGCACAAATCAGGCTAACCCAGAGACAAGGTGGCGGAGTCTCTTATTAACCACAAATCCGCATCCAATTTCGTCCTTATCAACATAGCAGCTGTAATACACACCGCAAAATGCCAGCCTTTTGCATCCTTGCCCTATTCGTCGCATTTCCTGTATGACAGTGATGTCCGTCCTACATTTCTTGAGGCCATCCGCCAGCTGGGCTGAAGCGCCCACCCTGTGAAGGGTGCGGACGTTCCAAGTGCCTAATCTTAAATCGTTGTCGTTTGAACGTTTGCCGTGGTCGTGCTAGAATGCCATTCAGGAGCGGCCGCGAGGAGGCTGCGTGTCAACTTAAATACAGCAAGACAATGATCGTCATGGTGGTCGCCATGTTGGCCACAGTTAGAAACTTTACCTTGTTTGCATGCATTCCATCCATATGTTTTATTAATAGTTCTTTCAATTCAGCTAATAAAATTTTTCAGTTAAAATTTCCACTACACTTTATGTACATTGTATAAAGAGTAAGGACCAACTGAAAATATAATTAACAACTTTAATGGTTTTATTGCTTAAGAATTTATATTTAAATAAATTTATTAAGTTTAAAGGTTTTATTGATTAGCAATATGTTCTCTTTTTAACAAAATTTCTAAGTAAAATTACATTCTTTTCAGCACATGTATGATTAAAATTATTATGATTTTGACAAATCTTTGTATTTGGATTCTCTTTATACAAAGTTTTCTTGTTCGGACTATCCCAATAATCTAAATTAATTATATATATTTGTATTTTTTTCCAAGTAGTTCTCTTAACTATCTGACTTTTTCATATCCCTTAACATATACAACAGGATATTTTTCTTCTTGTTCCCTTTTTCTTATAGTTAGTAGTAGATATTCTAAATGATTAAATCGTTGCAGAATTGTGTGTGATCGATCTATTCAATCCCAGTTGGCCAAGTCTTCAAGACATCATCGATGATGCGTACAGGACAATGTTAAATCATAAATGATTTGTTGGCGACAGCCGGAGCTTTTTCGAACAAAGGGCACTTTTTCGTGTCCGCCAATATGAGCGACATTATAATGCATATTGTCGTTAACGATCAGATAAATAACAATGTGGTTCAACTTGTCATCGACGAATATATAAATGAAATTTTTTCAACCTTGTCATTGACGATAGTTTAGCGACAGTATCCTTCCATAGTATCGTCGGTGACAGTATAACTGGAACAACCATAACATGATCATCGACGACAAATTGGGCTACAAAATACTCATTTTCTCACCAAATGATTTCTTTTTGTAAAAATTTGAATATATTAGGGTTTTATATATTTTTTATTGATTTCAATATAAATACATATTTATGTACGTACACTTACATATGTATAGAAAAATTAATATAATTTGTGTATAAATAATAAATAATAGAAAAATTTATACATAAAATAAAATTAATTTGAACATTTAATAAGGTTTTAAAGAATTTTTATCAAAATTAGAGATCAATTAGTAAAAAAATCTAAAATACATACATCGTAATATAAATATAAAAAAAATAAATTCCTGGTTTTATGGCAACTTAGAATAATTATTATTTATTATTTTCATTTTTTTATAGAATTAGATCTATTTGTAGTATTTTGAAGCACTCATGGGTGCAGCCTTCTGATTTACTTGATTCTGAAATAAAATTATTGTTAATAATGAATGCTATTGGAAATTTCACAAATCAATTACCATAAATTGTGTTAATTTTGTTGCAATATTTTTTTAGGGAGTTCTGAAGACTGATCAATACCAGCATGAATCGTTGAAAGATTTTCACTTTCATTGATAACATTCTGGGATTCAGTACCCTTCTTAACTCTGTTTAAATATTCCCGCTTTTTACGGGCTATTTCCCGACGCTATGATTTTGGCATATTTCTAGAATTAAGTAGTATATATTTTTATATAAATATATTGTATACTTACCTCGAGAATAATTATTAGGAAATTAATATTATTAAAACACTAAACACACTTTGAAATAACCGTTCACTGGCGCTTTAAAAACACGAATGAATGATTTTTAGTCTCTTTTTATAATTTGTTTTGCTTTTAGACGTTAAAGTACAGTTATTTATTTTTTTGATAAAAAAAAAAAACTAAAAAAATAAGTTGACAACAGCATGGAATTCTATCTAAGTGAGGATAAAAACACGACAAACTTTTACAATTGTTGTCTATGTTGTCCTCAACAAATCTTCTATGAATCAAAAACTTAATGACACTGTCGCTGATCTTGTCGTAAATGTAACCTGAAACAAGACAATTTGCATGCAATTGTCGCTCATCATGTCCTCAATAATATCTTATTCAAGACAAATTCAAGAATTTATCATTATGCTGTCTACTATTAAGCTCAAAACGCGACAAATTACACGACTTTGTTATTAAAGTTGTCCTAAATTGAATTTTATACAGGACAAATTTGATAAATTCCTGCAGACATCATTGATGCAAACGTCGTCAATAACGATCTGGCCTACTGGGTACCTATACGCTTTGCATATATGTATGTGTGATTAATGTTTAAATAAAAAATTTTTAATTTTTATATTCATATTTTTATTAGAAAAGAATAAAAAAATATTATTCTAAAACTTATACTAATTAAATTTCTTATAAATGTAATTAAATTTTATTAAAAGTACAGTTTTTACAATTCAATTGTTTTTATTTTTTGGAAATATCAGATATTTCTTTTTTTTCGGTTTTTTACATATCTGCAAAAAAATTAAATCGTTGTAGAATCTGAATATAGGTGTGATTAATGTTTAAATAGAAAACGTTTAATTTGTTTATTTTTACACATTTAGTACATATATTAAAAATTAAAAACATTTTCAGACAGTTTATTCAATGTTAAACACACATCGAGTTACATACTGTCTATCGCCTGTAGACCAAAATATATGATATATTTTTCATTATGATATTGAAATGAATCTGATAAATTCAAAGCATTTTTAAATCACATAAATAAAGTCAGACAGTAATACAATATCAGAGTTCCTATACATTTCGCAATACATAATATTCTCAAAGTAATTAATCATAATTTTAACATAGTTTTTATAATAATTAAAATCAATATTTTTCAAAATAATTAATCAGCATATCACTTAAATTATTAAGACACGTGCATATAAGAAAATCTAGAATATGAAATGTAATTTTAAGCTAAATAATCAAAAATTGTATTTTAAATATAGTTTTTTCATAAGGAATTTAAAAAATAAATTTATATAAATAGAGTGTGTTAGAGTATTAATTTTTCATTAAAAATTATAATTGAAACATAAAAAATACGTAAAGAAATGTCGATAAGTTTATTTAGTGCTGATGAAACCATTGGGTTTCCTCATCAAGAAATGACCTCATCAACAACACCATCAACTCCGCCACCATCAAAGCTCAAACAACTGCAAGAAAAGAAGGAGGAGATAGAGACAAAAAAGCTACAGTTTTTAAAAAAGCAAGAAGAATAGGATCGTATTCCCGATTCTCCGTTAGAGGTCCTTCAGAAAAGTCGTTACAAATGTGAAAATTGTTTGAACTATTTACATGGAAAGGATCTCGTATTCCTCGGCTTATGCTTTAATTGTCTAAGAAGGTGGAACAAGTTATCGTGTCCTCACTGCCGACAAGAAATTAACAACGTACATATTACAGAAAAGGTGGGGGATTGTTATATTATAGATAAAGTTCTCCTGTCTAATATATTGTGCCCTATGCTAATTGATCTCACTTCACATTATACTATGGGAAGTGATGGTGATAATAATAATTATTTATAATAAACAAATTATATTTTTTCGAATTTAAGAATATGTTTATAAAAACTATTCATATTTAATAAATAAATAGTGGGTAGTGTGTTGGCTTATTAGACAAAAGGCCCAGGTTCGAATCCCATATCAGACATCAAAACGAAAAATATTTCTTCGGCGACTTCCTCTCAGCAGATTTCTGGCAAAGACTCTGAGAGTAAAAATTGCCATGAAAAGCTTCTCAAAAAAAAAAAAAATCCGTCGTTCGGAATCGACATTAAACTGTAGGTCCCGCCACTCATGTATAAAATTAATGCACACAACATAAGTGGTGTGTGGAGCTAGGTCGTAATCCTGACTGAAGGGTTGTAACGACCAATTATGTATGTTATGTAATAAAAAATTTTGTTTTCATTTTTTTTGTTGAAAATATTACATATTTATTTTTTTCAGGTTCATATTTAAAAATATATATGTTTATAAAGCTTAAGTGTTAACAAGAATTGTATATAAAATGTTTGACATCGATAAATGTTGAAAGGTTATGAATAAGTATTTTCACAGTTAGATCTATGTATGATATTATCAACACATATAAATGGATGATTTACAAAATTTCAAATTCTAAATTCATTTATAAGTTTCATAAATAAAGCTATATGTTGCTTATCAAACTGATTACTATGTTTTATTAATAGTTCTTCCAATTCAGCTGATAACATCATTTTTGAGTTAAAATTTTTGTTACACTTTATGTATACTTTAGAAAGAGTAATGAACAACTTAAAATAAAATTAGGTTAGGTTTATTGCTTAACAATGTTTTCTATTTTTAAAAAAATTTCTAAGTAAAATTACATTCTTTTCAGCACATGTATGATTAAAATGATTGATTTTCACAAACCTTTATATTTCGATTATCTTTATACAAAAGCCCAAGGTAACCAGTGGCGTCAATTATGACGTTTGCAAAATGCTGAAATCAGTAGTTTTAACCCTCCCCGTAGAGGGAGAAAAAAGATGTTAAAAGTTTTTGCGAAACAAATGTGTTAGAAGCAACAGATATACGGAGTGAAAACTGGCGGATAAAGTGGAAGAACTAAATGTAAACAAACATTTATTTTGAGTTTGAAAAGGGCAAATTTGGAGTATTTTATAATTTCTTCAATGAAAATGTTAAAAATATGTAAATAGTTAATTATTAATCGATTTGTATGTTGTTTTTGGTCATAATGGATATAGTTTCTTGTGCAGAAGGACAGTAAGAAGCTAAATATATCAAGATCAAATAAAACATATTGCATATAAAATTTTTTTCTTGTAGAACTTTATGTATATTTTTTTTTTTGTTTAAACCAGCACTCAGGGGATGACCCCTACTCATGTAGTGCATTGTGCAGGTTTAGGAAAGGTAGAAAGAGGGAAGATGCGAACGGTAAGAAAACGAGTTGCTGCTGGTGACTGTAAAATGGTCAGTGCTACACCTTCACCATTAGACAGTCTACAGCAAACGTCCCAAAGAAGCCCGCAGTTTCCCACAACCACTTATGTTGTGTGTATTAATTTTATACAGTATTTATTCATTTCTTGAATGGAAAAGTAAAAATTCCGTAATTTTTTCATTATTGATCGAACTTTTAGCAATTTCCCTTCACATTGAGAAAAGTTTCGTGTGCAGACGGTTTGTAAAAATAAAAATATAACAAAATATATACTCATAACTTTTTGTGTAAGGAATTTGTGAATATACCTCTAAATTGGTTAAATACTAAGTTAGTGACGACCGATGAAAGGTGTCATAAAAAATACATTAATTCCGAATTACGTTTTCCTAATAAAACGGTTCATCGCTTTCCAAAATTATTCTAATATTTTACAAAAATATCATAAATTTCTACCAAAATAGAATAATAAAAATCCACCCCGAAATCTAAAAAAACATAAGCAAAACAGACAGGCAGTCAGAGAGGGACAGAAATACTTTTTGGTAATATTTAGTGTCTCTTTTTAAGTCAAGAGTTATCGTCAAACGCCCAGTGACGAATCTGTTTATATCTGTGTACAAAAGTACGATTAGATTACAATTACGTAAGTTGAACAGTTGCATAGGAGAACATAAGAAAAAATTTTTGATTATATTATTAATTAAACCCAACCCCTTCTACTAGTTTTTTCAGTAGCATTTTCATATTCAGGATAAGGTATAGCAAACGTTATCATGTAACAGATATCATCTTCAACACTATTATAATTGAAGGAAGGAATGATTTGATTATCTTTCTTTATTTTTTAGCTGAAATTATCTCGAAATGTTTCGACTATATCATCATATATTAATGAGTACTTATTTAAGTTTTTTCTTATTGTTACTTTGAAGTTTTTCAATTATATAATTTTAAGTTTTTCTTATAGATTGAAACGAATCTTCTAATATATTTACCCTATCCATATTACATATTTAATTTAATATTTTTTAATTTTTTCTTTTAATATTGATCTGGCTATAACAATATCCTTTAGTAAGTTATTATTATTATTCGTGTTTATTTGTCTGTTATGATCTGCTCACGGTCTGGTCAATATCTGCTCACGATCTGTTCACTATCTGTTAACGATCTGGTCACTATCTGTTCACAATCTGCTCTTATACAGTATACATAAAGTGTAACAAAAATTTTAACTCAAAAATGATGTTATCAGCTGAATTGGAAGAACTATTAATAAAACATAGTAATCAGATTGATAAGAAACATATAGCTGTATTTATGAAACTTATAAATGAATTTAGAATTTGAAATTATGTAAATCATCCATTTATATTTGTTGATAATATCATACATAGATCTAACTGTGAAAATACTTATTCACAATCTTTCAACATTTATCGATGTCAATCATTTTATATACAATTCTTAACACTTAAGCTTTATAAACATTATATTTTTAAATGTGAACCTGAAAAAAATAAATATCTAATAATCTTTTCAACAAAAAAAAATAAAAACAAAATTTTTTATTACTCATTTTTTATTAAATATGTATAGTTTTTATAAACATATTCTTAAATTTGGGAAAATATAATTTGTTTATTATAAATCATTATTATTATCATCATCAATTTTCGATCGTCTCTCGTTGTGTCTGGTTGTGTTTTACTTTGTGCTCTTGTTAATTTAAATTTAAAAATATAATTTGAAAGTTATTATGCTTAATTCTGAATAAAACATAAGGTGTACGGGAATAACTTCAAAATAATTATACAAAAAATAACAAACGAATCAAACGAATATAATAAACTTAACAAATCTATTATAAACTTAATAAAATATATAATACAACAACAACTATAATATATTTTTATCAACACAAATATATATAACAAGTGTTTTTCTCCCGCTTTTTGCTTGTTTTACAAAATCAGTATATACAGAAATAAAAGTGTGAATATACTTAAATTTTACAATTGTGAAAGTTGTTGATGGTCCTGATGATATTATTTGCATCTGTCGCTGTGTAGGGTTGCTGTACTTAAGTTTTATATCGAACGGGTTTGTGAAGTTGATAAATCTTATTAGTAGTGCCATATACCGAAATCTTTTTGCTGAATAAATACTACCCAGGAACCTTTATTTCCACTTGTTCACGCTGGCCACCCTAATGTTAAGTTTAGTTTTAAGTACTTTTACAACCATGTTTGTTAATTGTGAATTGTTATAAATATGAATCTAAAAGAGATCATTACCCGATCCACCCCGCAACCCGAAGGTACGTTTATGTACAATAAATAATAATTTGATTATTTAACACTAATAATTTTGTATTATATTTACCCCAATCCTCGCCAAATATTTTATTTTGTTTTCCCCGCTACCCCCACATTTTGGTCCTTCGAGCCGGATAATCATCCCCTAAAAAATAAAATAAAATATTCGACGAGAATCTCCTTGCAGATTTACTCGAAGTTCGCTCCATTGCATATTTGTTGCTGGAAACTACAGCCTTTTCTCCGTTTTGGATTTGTTCGGTAAATTTCTATCCCCTAATTAATTTTTATTGTTTAAAAGGTATGTAAAAACACACATCAATTTTGCCGTGAAATATTAGTGTGAAAATAAGCAAAAAAAAACAAAAGAAAAAATAAAGTTTAGTGAAGTGTCTCAGTGAAGTGTAAGAATATAAGGATAATAAAGAGCAAGAAAATAAAAACAAACGGAAAAAAATACACTAACAACACAGAGTGCGTTGATCTTACGTGTTGTTTTTGTGTACTTGCTTTATAAACAGCTGGAAGGTTGTCACAGAATAAGGTGGCCGCTGTTTCAAATATCTTATATTCTTGCACCTATTACATTGCGATTACATTATTTTATATTTTTGTTTGTTTTGAGACATTTCTTTTCTTTTTATTTAATTAAAGGAAAATATATACACATATTTTGTTTATTTCCTATACATATTCTTATTATATTTTATATATATATCAAAGGGAAGATTTGATTGTTAACTTTTTGAATAACCATTTTAATCGCGATTTTAATATTTTTTATTTTGGGGATTCGATAATTTTCCCTTGTATATCGGTATTCGAACATATTATTTTTTCTCCATTTCTCGCATTAATTTCGTATTGAACTAGTAGTTCTAAATATTTCCCTTTTTCTTATTTTTGGGATTGTATTCGTATTTTTTTTAAATTTTCTGCTTTTTTTTCTCGTTTGCTACTATTCGGAATTTTGCATTTAGTAGTCCCCTTTCGTGAAGATCCTTATTTTATCGTTCTCCTTTTATTTTGAGTTTTTTTACCACCTTTTCTTGATCCCAGTTGTAGTAAAATGGCCGCATTAAGAAACCTAACGAGGAACTTTAATCGCTTAGCCGATTTTGAGAGTTTCATTCAGGCTATCCCTAAGGAAGAACATTCTGTTCATACTCTGAGTGCCCATCGACAGGAACTAACCCGTTTGTGGGAAGCGTTTCGTGACACTTACTAGGACTTATTGGACAGTGCCGAGGATACCAAGGTATCTTCTAAAGACTTGAAGGCCAAGTATATGTCGGGATATACGATATATTTTCAATGCATCTCGGTCATTGATGGGTTGACAGATAGCCTTAAGAGCAAGGCTTCGAACCCCCCTACAAATAGTATTCCGATACATCTTCCCCCCTGTGACACCCCAACCTTTGCTGGTGACTACGCATCTTGGCCAACGTTTAGGGACATGTTTTCGGCCATTTATGGGACCAACCCCCATATTAGTAACATCCAAAGGATGTATTACCTTTTACAAAAGACAGAAGGTGAGGCGAGGGACGTTATTCGAACCTGCCCCATGACGAATGATGGTTTCGACATGGCGTGGCAGAACCTTGTAGATCGGTATGAGAATAAACGCGTTTTAGTGAATTCTCAATTGAAAACCCTATTTAACCTCTCCTCTATATCCGAAGAATATGGCCCTTCCATTAAGAATTTGCAGCGGACAATTAATGATTGTGTAGCGAATTTGTCGTTGCTGGGCATAGAAACTCAGAACTGGGATATCATCTTTGTTTATATTTGCTCTACTAGACTTCCCGAACACACTCTTGGTCTTTGGGAGCAATCTCAAGGGCCTTGCTCAGACTTACCTAAATGGAGCAAGATGGATGAGTTCCTGACTGCCAGATACCGAACACTCGAATCAGTATCGGACATTATTGGCAGCCACAATTTCTCCCAAGGTACTGCACGGTTTAATAGCCAAAGCAGTTCTGTTAACTCTCGAACTTTTGGGGCGACTGTGGCCCCTAACTTACCTAAAAGCAAATGTCCAGTTTGCAATGAAGATCACCCCATTCGTTTGTGTTCGGACTTTTTACGAATGACGGTTTGTGATCGTTTGGTGACCGTTAGAAAGCATAAATGCTGCACGAATTGTTTGGCTGCCTCGCATGAGTTCAAAAGATGCCAGAGCTCAAATGTTTGCTATATTTGCAAACAAAAACATCATTCGCTACTTCATCGTATCGAATCTCCCCCCCGGGAGGAACTAAAGACAGGAACTAACCTCGCTAACCCTTTTAACCCAGACAGTTCTTTGGAATTCCCTCGGACTTCTCCTGTACAAAAGCGAAATGAAGTGGATAATGCCCCATCCGCTGCTTCTCGACCTTTTCAAAACTTCGCTACCCGAATACAGTCCACCCCGTCTTCAACAGTGCTGTTAGGAACTGCCAACGTTAATATAAAGTTGAATAATGCCATATTTTCAGCGAGAGCTCTGATTGACCCAGCATCTCAAGCTACTTTCATCTCTCGAAAGTTACAACGGAAGCTAGATCTTCCAACCTATTCGGCACCTGCTGCCACTATTGTGGGCCTTAATGGCAAAGTGGTAGCAAACTCAACAAAAGTTTGTAATGTTTCATTACGGTCTCCAATTGATCCATCGTTTAAATTGACCACAGTGGCTTATGTTGTCGAAAAGCTCACTGGTCAATTACCCACATGTTCGTTAGCGAAGTATGCTGATTTTGATGCACCCGATCTCCCGTTCACAGATTTTAAATATGCGCATATGGATTTGCTATTGGGTGGAGATGTATACCCCCAGATAATGCTTTCCGGATTTCGAAAAGACTCCAAAAATCCTTTGATCGCCCAACGAACCGTGTTCGGTTGGATTGTAACTGGCAAAACAAGTCAGTTAAATTTGTTACCCTTAAAGTCTAAAATCCCTACAGACTTGAGACTTGGTGGATCTCGTAAAGGTGCGTTTGCTCAATGTAGGAGATCTGATTGCTCCAGAGCCCCGAGATTGAAACCTCATACGAGGAAGTAATTGGTGAATATCTTTCCCTAGACCTCTCGCCGATCATGACTATTTTATTCTCCTCCTCATGTCGTTTTAACTCCCATCACTCCCACTAAATTCCGCATTTTTGAAATTGTCAGACGCCAGCACCGCTTAAACTCTGGGTTTACGTTGGAATGCGAGCATTGATACATTTTGCTTCAAGCCAGCTCCAACGCCCTATTTCCCTGTAGTCACAAAACTTTCTGTCTTTTGTCAAATAGCCAAAGCTGTTTGACCCCGTTGGGTGAGTGGCACCTAAAATCGTAGTCGCTAAGATTGTTATGCGACAAAGTTGTAAAAGCAGAACAGATTGTGGCTCGAGTTTGTCGATGATTATTCGTACATCGACAGGATTAATATCCCCCGTTGGGTTAATTTTAACCCTCAGCGTGAAATATTTCATGCATTTTGTGATGCTTCTGAGAAAGCAAATGCCATTCTGTATAGTAGAGTCCTAACCCCGTCTGGTGAATTTATCACCCACTTGCTCGCTGCCAAAGCAAAAGTTGTGCCTGTATAAGTGTAGACTTTACCCCGTTGAGAGCTCTGCGATGCAACTCTATTCACAAAAAATGGTATTTTCACTTCGCAAGAAGCTGGATCTCACCTTTGTGGAACAGTTACGACTATCGTTCTGTCCTGGTTTCAAGAACCCCCGTGCCATTGGCCAACTTTTGCGGCAAATCGAGTATCGTTTATCGTGGACCAGGTAGGCACTGACAAATGGAATCTCCCTATGATGGCCTCTTACACACCAAAAACCTATCGAAGTGATGTGGTTTTTTCATTTGATATGACAATTAACCCGGAACATTAATTGAATCGAACAGGTTTATTTTGTCCCTAATTCGGAGTGTGAGTGGCCGGAATTCGAACTCCCAATGGCGTTCTAATACGGCAAAGTGTGAAGCCCATGCGGCTTTCTAACCCTTACTAAGAGCAAAACTAATTCGGTCTCTTGTTTTCTCCCTGTTGCGTGTTTGTCGTTTAATTTCAGATAGTGTAATACCCCGTGGGCTATCTGTCGAACGCCCTGATAACGACAACCTTGAAGTGATTGCTGTTGTCTCCAGCCAAAGAAGAAGAGCACAACCCACAACCAGGCTCTTAAGAAAACGTGCGCGTGTGCAGATCAACCTCCTTACATCGTGGCTGCTTCTAAACAAATTCTTTTTTTTTCTCTTTATTATAATATTATATTTCCTTCTCAATTGCTATCATCTACCTTTTAATTCTCCTTTTAATTTTCTACTTTTTTATTTGAACTTACAACCTACTATGAATCACCCTGAATTGTAAACTTATTGATCTCTGGCCAGGTGACGTCTCGGTCCGCTTGTTGCAATGTTGCAAGGGGGGCGGGATGTTCACGCTGGCCACCCTAATGTTAAGTTTAGTTTTAAGTACTTTTACAACCATGTTTGTTAATTGTGAATTGTTATAAATACGAATCTAAAAGAGATCATTACCCGATCCACCCCGCAACCCGAAGGTACGTTTATGTACAATAAATAATAATTTGATTATTTAACACTAATAATTTTGTATTATATTTACCCCAATCCTCGCCAAATATTTTATTTTGTTTTCCCCGCTACCCCCACACCACTTGAATAATAGAACTATGTTTCGAACTTTTTCTACACTGAGCAAAGTATTATATTATTGTTAAGAATAGCTTGCTTATTGAAAAATTGTAATATAAAAAGTGAAGATGAAAGAATGATCGTTTGTTGGCTGTGTCATGAATGTTGTCACTTTAAATGTAGTGGTCTTTCAGGACTCGTTGCTGAAGCCGTGTCTAGAAATAAAGGTCTTCATTGCTGTTGCGAACACTGTAGAAAAATCGGAGTAAACTATTATCGTTTTTTCCAAGAGACAAAAACAAATTCACCGAAATTCAAGAAGAGGCAATTAAATTAAATGATCGTATTGCGGCATATGGAAAATTGTTTGATGATTTTAAATCTTTGGATAATTTAAAATCTCCTCCACAGTCTTCTCCAAAACGTCGTAAGTCAGCAAGAAATATAAATAAAGATAAACGTGACGACCCAGCATTTGTTTCTGCGCCTTCATGTAACTCTGCATTCGATCCTCCAATATTGCTGAAATAAATAGTAATAATGTATATCGTGAACCCCAACCTCCACAATCTATAACTACTCCAATTACAATTAATCCTATGTCCATAAACAATGAATCCAGGTATATTCCTCTCCAAGCAGTTCCTCCAAAAAAGACAATTTTCATTTCGCGTTTACATCACGATACAACACCTGAATCTGTTGATTACTACATACGAAATATTATTGGTAATGATGCGGATATATCAATACAGAAATTTAATTATTCTCAACCTAGATCTATCTCATCATTTAAAATTACCATATCGGCGGATATATTTGAAACTCTACTTAATACGAATTTCTGGCCAACAAATACTATAGTGCGTGAATATATCTACAAAGCCAGACCCCAAAATATTGCTGTACTTCCACAGCGTGCATCTCTTGTTCCAAAAAACTAACTGATGAGTTTATGTCCATCGCTTATCAAAATGTTCGTGGCTTGAGGACAAAATTAACATTATACACGAATAGTTTTAATATCAATCAACAAGTATTAGTATTCACGGAGACATGGTTAAACGAAAATTTTCTAAATACTGAAATACTCTGTAATAAATTTAATATCTTTCGACGTGATCGTGGCAACAAAACTACAGGAGGAGGTGTCCTTATTGCTACCTCTTGTAATTTACCTTCTGAGCTTGTAGTAATTGATACACCTCATGATATTGAATTTATAGCTGTTTCAATAAACATGAATGGTCATCGTATTTTTATTACCTCTTCATATGTTCCGCCATCTTCTCCACAAACTGTATACTTAAAACATGCAGAAGCTATTGGTACTGTAGCTCATTCTTCAAATAACGGTGATTTTATTTTTGTTCTTGGAGATTTTAATCTACCATCAATTCAATGGAAATACTTTCCAGATGATGGTTATTACATTCAAATGAAGCTGAATTCAAATTTCGATTATATGATTTAGGTCTATTTCAAATTAATGGCATTCCAAACATTAATTTAAAAATATTGGATTTAATTTTCGTAAATGAAGTAACTAATAGTTTTATTAAACGCTCATTCCCTATTACCAGTCCTGAGGATTGTTATCACCCAACGCTCATATTAAAAACATCCATTCCTTTTAACTTATCGATGCCTTCGTGTGGTAAAAATGAAAAAGTTTTTTCATTTAAGCACACCAACTATAATATGTTAAACGAACTCCTAATCAATACGAATTGGAATTCCTTATTTTCATGCTATACTAATGTGGATGATATGTCTAATGCCTTTCACTCCAAGGTGAATACCTTTTTGAATTTATGTGTTCCAAAGCAAATATCCGGTCCTCCATAGAATAATAAACAACTTGCTCGTGTGTAAAATTAGAAGAATAAATACTATAAAAAGTTTAAACGATCTGGTTGTTATATTGATTATTTAAGATATTCTATTACCCGTGCTGAATACACAATACTTAATAAGTCATTTTACGATGAATATGTAAATACAATGAAGTACAACTTTAAACGTAATCCGAAATCATTTTTTAAGTTTGTTAATTCAAAGAGAAAAGTAACTGGTTTTCCATCTTCCATGAGATTTCAGCAGATTGAATCTAGCGATAACAGCATTATAAGCGATTTATTTGCCAATTTCTTTTCCACAACTTATTCGGATTCAACTTATAACGATTCCATTGATTATCCCTTTAAAATAAATACAAATTCCACTGTGTCTATATCTTTAATCAACGTTCCTGCTATTTCTATGGAATTAAGAAAGCTAAAGTTCTCCTATAACTTTGTACCTGATAACATTCCTAGTAACATCTTAATTAATTGCGCCGACGCCATAGCTGTTCCACTATCATACTTATTCCACAAATCGATTAAATGTGGTTATTTTCCTAACGTTTGGAAGGATTCATTCATTATTCCTTTGTTCAAGTCAGGAAATAAATCCGATGTTACAAATTATCGTGGTATTGCAAAACTGAGTATAATTCCAAAACCATTTGAAAAAATGATTACTGATGTTTTATGTTATCAGGTTTCTAGCTCACCTTATTAGCACGGTTTCAGGAAGAAGTGTTCAACTACAACAAACCTGCTTCATCTTTCAACAGTTGTTTATCGTGGATTTTTTCATCAGCAACAAACAGACGTTATCTACACGGATTTCAGCAAGGCTTTTGATAAAGTTAATCATGTCCTTTTGAAGAGGAAACTTCATTTAATCGGATTTACCGATCTTAGTTTAAAATGGATTTACTCATTTAACTAACAGAAAACAAACCGTACTTTTTAAAAACTGCTGCTCCAGAAGTATTCATGTCCATTCTGGTGTTCCTCAGGGTAGCCATCTTGGACCGCTTCTGTTTTCATTGTTTATTAAAGATTTACCTGATATGATTCGCTATTCCAACATCCTAATGTACGCTGATGACGTAAAAATTTTCCTAAGTTATCGCCGAATTTCCGATCAGAAACTACTTCAAAAGGACCTAAATTCGTTTCAGTTATGGTGTAATTTAAATTTAATGCAGCTTAATCTAAAAAAATGTAAATACATGAGATTTGTAAGGAAGAATCCGATTCCTGCAAAATATGCTTTTGATGGATACGATCTTGAGCTTGTAGATAACTTCCTGGATCTAGGAGTTTTACTTGATCCCAAACTAAATTTTATTCCGCACATAGTTATGGCAGTGAATAATGCAAGAAGCGTACTTGATTTTATAAAACGGTGGGTAAAAGAATTTAACGATCCTTATGTTGTTAAATCGCTCTACACATCTCTTGTGGGGCCTATACTAGAGTATGGATCCATAATATGGGACCCTCTTTATAAAAAATATTCCGACGTCATCGAATCTGTCCAAAAGCAATTTCTGATATTTTGTATACGAGGACTGAATTTTAATCCCACTAGCTTACCATCTTATTCTGCCAGACTAGCTTTAGTTAAACTTCCCACACTTAAAAGTCGCAGAACTATGTTAAATATCTCGTTCTTATTTAATGTAATCACTGGTGATATTGGCTCCAGTTTTTTAATCCATGATATCACTTTTAATGTTCCTCAACGTCCGTCACGTCATTTTACCCCATTATCAATACAATTTCTTAGAACCAACTATGCTGGTGCTGATACAATAAGGAGAATATGCAGCGAATTTAATAAATTATATAATTTGATTGATTTTTCTTTATCGAATAATGTCCTAAAAAGTAATATAATCAAGTATTTAAATTCTTAGTTTTTGTAAATAAAATTTAATGTCATAGTTTGTAATGTTATTGCCTGTAGGAATATTTCATAGGCATATAAAAGTAAAATAAAAAAAAAATCATCACGTCCCATAGTATAATGGAAAGTTAGATCAATTAGCATGGGGCACAATATATTAGACGGGGGAACTTTATCTATAATATAACAATCTCCCACCTTTTTTATGATATGTACGTTGTTAATTTCTTGTCGGCAGTGAGGACACGATAACTTGTTCCACCTTCTTAGACAACCAATCAGTTTTCACATTTGTAACGACTTTTGTGAAGGACCTCTAACGGATAATCGGGAATACGATCCTTTTCTACTTGCTTTTTTAAAAACTGTAGCGTTTTTGTATGTAACTCGATATGTATTTAACATTGAATAAACTGTGTGAAAATGTTTTTAATTTTTAATAAATGTACTTTTCTAAAAAATAAAGCAAACATTTTTTTATTTAAGCATTAATGACACCTATATTCAGATTCTACAGCGATTTACGTTTTTTGCAGAGGTGTAAAAAACTGAAAAAAGATATATCTAATAATATTTTCAAAAAATAAAAACAATTGAATTGTCAAAACCGTGCCTTTAAAAAATTTAATTACATTTATAAGAAATTTCATTAGTGTAAGTTTTAGAATAATATTTTTTTAATTTTCTCTAATAAAAATATGAAAATTTTTTCTCATAACAAACTTTATTTACAATCTATCGTATATAGGATAATAAGCAAATTAGATACATTTTAACAATTCATTCGTTGTTGTGCTCATAACAAAAAGGTTTGATATACATACTAGTATAAAATAAAAATATTAGTATAAATAGCATAAAGGAAAAGTAAAACTAAAAACATATACAAATATACAAAAGAAATATTATCAATAGTTAGCAGAATTAAGAATATTAAAATTGAAATTATTTGGAAAAAGTCCATAACATCGTAAACATAAGGTTATCGGAAGGGTAAATCAAGAATATGATATCGCTTAAGCCTTCTTATTTCATTAGTATCGTCTAGTAATGATATTGCCAATGGGTTACAGTAATTACTTAATCGTTCAAGATAATTTGCGCTAAACTTCTTAATTTCATCTGTAATTTTTGGAATAAATAAATCGTTATGAATTGTTTTGTTAGATACATATTTTGGTGCGTTGACAATTAATTTCAGAGTATTATTTTGGTACCGTTGGAGAATTTCAATATTTAAGTTACTTGCAGTTCCCCACAATTGGATGCCATAGGTCCACACTGGTTTAAGAATAGTCTTATATATTACAAGCTTAGTTTCAATGTTTAATTGGGACTTTGGGCCCAGCGGCCAATATAGTCGTTTAGTTTTTATTTTAAGATGTTCCTTTTTACCTTTTATGTGCTCTTTCCATGTTAACCTTTTATCAATATGAAGACCAAGATTTTTTTTTCACTGTCTTTTATGGGAATTTCGCTATTATTTATAGTTACACGAGAGCAAACTCCTTTGCGTAAGGTGAATACAACATGTACCGATTTTTCAGTATTGACTTTAATGTTCCATTTGGACAACCAGTGTTCAATTTGATATAGATGATTTTGAATGATGTTCGAAGTTTCTACTGGACAGGAGCTAGAAGCTATGATAGCTGTATCATCCGCATAAGTTGCAACTAGAATATCGTCGGACACAGGCATATCTGATGTAAAAATTGTATATAATATTGGTCCAAGAACACTGCCTTGTGGAACACCTGAATTTATATCATATATTTCTGATATTTCGTCATTTACTTTTACATAGAACTGTTTTTCACTTAAATACGACTTTAGTAAGTGATAAAATGGATTTGGTAGTAGTAGTTTTTTGAGTTTAAAAAGTAATCCGTTATACCAGACCTTATCAAATGCTTGTTGCACATCTAAGAACACTGCAGAACAATATTTTTTATTTTCCAAAGTATCTTTTATGAGAGATATAATACGATGGCATTGCTCAGGCGTGCCGTGGTTATGCCTGAAACCAAATTGGTGTTCAGGTACGATGTTTAATTTTTCCAAGATTGGCGACAATCTATTCATTAATATTCTTTCAAATATTTTGGAGAAAGTTACCAACAAACTAATAGGTCTGTAAGATGTGACAATATTTTCTGGCTTATTCGGCTTATGTACCATTAATATCTGCGCACATTTCCATTGTGAAGGAAAATGACTCAATCGCAGGATAGAATTATAAATTAATGTTAGAAATAAAATTCCCTTTTTTGGTAGAGATCTAGTAATGGTTCCACTAATACTATAATAGCCCGGAGTCTTTTTGGGATCTAGTTTCTTGATTTCTTCTCGAACTTCATTAGATGATATGTGTTTTATGGGCCAATCCATTGGACATGCGATTTCTAAAAAGTTTTGTATTTCGTTAACATAAGTGATATCGCAAGAATTATGTGGTATAAACGTGTTTTGTAAATGTAAAGCAAAAGTTTCGGCTTTGATCTTGTCAGTTTTGCACCAATTACCATTAGCATCTATGATGGAAGTATTTCTTTTAGTGGGTCGTTTTAGGTAACTGGAAACTGGGGTTACGCTTGAGACTAGAAATACCGGTTTGGTTAATAGAAGAGACAGTACTTGCGGCTATTGGGTGATTATTTTTATTTTACTGGTAATCATTATACTCGTGGCTGTTTTGTAATGCCAAGACACTCTCTCATTCAATTAATTGTTTGTTGCTTTAATTTTAATTTTTAAGTATTTTTATATAGAAAATTAATAACAGAAAATATTCATATTTTCAAAGGGTTTTGTATTATATTTTAAACAAAGTATATATTTTTCTTAAATAATAATAATTAACCAAGCCTTCCATTTGATGCGTTTATGTAATTCGATCAAGTATTCGTCCTTCCAACGACGCGCCATCGATTAGCATAGCTTAGAGATTCATTTGAAAAATCAGGTTCCGGTGGGGATAGGATGGCACTTCATATAAGGAAATGTCCCGGGGTTAAAGGGTTGATGTCAGACGAGTTTTCTATCATCGAGCTAAGAGGTTTAGAATTCAAACAAGCCTCTATTCTAGTCAACATGGTCGAGAATTCTTCATGCGTTTGTAGCCTCCAGATGGATGGCAAAACAAACAAACACCAAGACATATCCCTTCGTTATTCTACAACCATGTATGACTTTATGTCAAAGGGACCAGCAAAATCAATTCCAGTATGAGTAAAAGGGCGGGTAAGTGTAGTTCTTTCGGGCGGCTAAGCAGACATAATCTGCTGACCGAGCTTCCTTTTATATAGTGAACACAATTTGTAATTGTGAAGAACTGTCTTGACCAAATTCTTCAATTTAGGAACCCAAAATTCCTGTCACATAAGGCGAACCATCAGGGAGATATTCGCATGAGCCGAAAACTTACGAAGATGTTCCAGATAAAGATGAGTGAAATGGCCATTATAGAGTAATAACTTCGGAAAACGTTTGTTGTAAGTCAAAGTAGGTGATTAAGAGAGCCTACCATTAATCCGCAGAAATCCAATAGAATATAGAATATATATAGAGGGGTTGAAAACGAGTAGTGAATTCTTTGAGGTTAGGGTAGAATCATTCTTCAGGGCAGAGTACTCGGGGAAATGGGTACTTTGGCAGATAATGATCATACGATCCATTGCTGCCCTAATCTCACTTTGACTCAACGTATGGGATAGATAAACCTGAGATGATCTTTTCCCGGGGTGTAACGAGTAATAAAAACAAAAGATATAGGACAGAACTCGCAGGGCACGAGGTAAGTCCGAATATCGACTCAAGAATTCCTCGAACGTATGTGTCTGGGTAACATTGACCTGTATCAAACGCGTTTCCAACTGGTTGATGGGTTTAAAGGACGACAATGGCCAACCAGACTGAGGGCGAGATAATTACTCCGGGCCTTTCCACCAAATATCTGAAATGGAGAGCTCCTTAGCACTCATACCACGACTAGCCAAGTCAGCAGGGTTATGATGAGATTCGACGTGATTCTAATTGTCAGCGCCTACCTGGTCCACGATATACGATACTCTATTTGCCACAAAAGTTGGCCAATGGCACGGGGGTTTTTGAAGCCAGAACAGAACGATCATCGAATCTGTCCAATAGAAGGCTTCCGATCTGGTAAGATTCAGCTCCTTACGGAGTGAAAATATCATTTTCGCCAGTAGAGTTGCGCCGCAGAGCTCTAAACGGGGTAAAGTTTTCACTTTTATAGGCGCAACTTTTGTTTTGGCAGCGAGTAAGTGGGTGACAAAATCATCAGACGGGGTTTGGACTCTATTGTACAGAGTGGCAACATATGCTTTCTCAGAAGCATCACAAAATGCATGAAGTTGTATTTCATACTGAGGGTTAAAATTAACCCAACGGGGGATATTAATCCTTCGATATACGAATAATCATCGACAAATTCAAGCCATCTGTTAAACGTCATGGGTTTCAAAATTCGTCCCAATCCGTTCCGTCTTTCCAAATTTGTTTCATAAGGATTTTAGCAACTATGACTTTAGGTGCCAACCACCCAACGGGGTCAAATAGCTTTGCTATTTGAGACAAGACGGAGCGTTTTGTGACTACAGAGAAATCGGGCGTTGGAGCTGGCTTGAAGAAAAATGCATCAATGCTCGCATTCCAACGTAAACCCAGAGTTTTAGCGGTGCAGGCGTCAGACAATTTTATAAATTGGGAATCCAATAGATGTTCGGGGGGTAAATCATCAATAAGACCTCTATCATTCGAAGTCCATTTGCGAAGAGAAAAACCGGCAGAATTCAGAACATGAATTATCTCATCACGATTACGAGTAGCTTCCACAAACGAATGCGAACCAGCTAAAATGTCATCTACATACATTTGGTTTCGCAAAATTTCGGAAGCAAGCGGGTGGTCCGATTCACAATCATCAGCTAACTGATGTAGGGTTCGTATGGCTAAATAAGGGGCACAGTTAACACCAAACGTAACTGTGCTTAATTCGTAGTCTTGGACATCTTCCTCAGAGTTTCGACGGAACAATATCCTATGAAAAGGGGTGTGATCTGGTACGACCAGTATTTGTCTATACATTTTCTGTATGTCTGCGTTAAAGACAAATCGAAACAATCTCCACCGGAGAATCGAGATAGTCAAATCGGATTGTAAAATCGGGCCAGTGTGCAAAACATTGTTAAGACTTAAGCCATTAGAAGAGGGGCAAGAAGCGTTAAAAACGACACGCAGCTTGGTAGTTGCGCTATCAGGCTTAAACACGGCATGATGAGGTAAATAAAAACTGGGTTTAGGGGAATAAACAGAATCATGTTCTATTTTCGACATGTGGCCCAGGGTAAGATATTCCTCAATAACCTGATCATGCTGATCCTTAATCTCAGGCGTCCTCAACATACGAGACTCATTTCTCAAAAATTGGGCAAGAGCACCCTTTCGAGATGGACCGAGATTCAATTCCATCGAAAATTCGGATTTAAAGGGTAAAGCAACTACGTATCGACCCTCTTTAGTCATAGGACTAAAGACGACTTATATAAGTCATGTGACGATACAGATCTTCACAAAAGCGATCCTCAGGTGACAATACCTTCGACTCCGGTATTTCCTCTATTTCCCAGAAACGACTAATCTTCGCATCCAAATCTAGTTGCCCAAAAAAGGAAGCTACGAAATCCAACGGGTTCGACTGAGGTATCTTGTCAGTCACTATCCAACCGAAAACAGTTCGTTGGGCGATCATAGGGTTCTTATCGTCTTTTCTAACCTTAGAAAGCATTATTTGAGAATATATATCTCCGCCCAATAGCAAATCCATATAGGCACATTTCAAGTCTGTCAACGGAAGTTCAGGAGTGTTGAGGTCAACAAACTTCGCCAAGAAGCAGGTGGGTAATCGACCAGTTAGCTTGTTAACCACATATGCCTCCGTAGTCAGACTAAACGCTGGATCAATGGAAGACCCCAACAACGCAGACTTTAGCCGAGTTTGTTGCCACTGCGCCATTAAGGCCCACAACGGTGGCAGCCAGTGCTGAAAGGGTGGGAAGATCCAGCTTCCGTTGCAGCTTTCTAGAGATGAAAGTCGCTTGAGATGTCGGGTCGATTAGAGCTCTAGCAGGATAAACTACATCATTATGTACTACATTCACCTGGACAGTTCATAATGATGTTTTTGTTTGTAAATATATCAAACATTTGAGCTCTGGCATTTCTTGAAATCATGTGAGGCTGCCAAGCAATTTGTGCAGCACTTATGCTTCCTAACGGCTGCCAAACGAGCACTAACCGCCATTCTCAAAAAGTCCGAACATAAACGGATGGGATGATTTTCACTACAAACAGGACATTTCCTTTGGGGTAAGTTAGGGGCCAAAGGTTTTCAGCTTCCGAGGGTTACCAGAACTGCCTTGGTTATTAAGCCGTGCAGTACTTTGGGCCAGATTCCTTAGAAATGGAATTGAGGTTAAAGAGGGTTTTCAATTGAGAGTTGACTAGTACTCTCTTGTTCTCGTAACGATCGACGAGATTCTGCCAAGCCATGTCGAAGGTAGTACATCCTTTGGATGTTACTAATATGGGAATTGGTCCCGCAAATGGCCGAAAACATATCCCTAAATGTTGTCCAAGATGCGTAATCACCAGCAAAAGTTGGGGTGTCATAGGGGGGAACGCTTCCCACAAACGAGTGAGTTCCTACCGATGGACACTCAGAGTGTGAACAGAATGTTCTTCTTTAGGGATAGCTTGAATAAAGCTTTCGAAATCGCATAAGCGATTGTAGTTTTTCGTTAAGTTTCTTAATGCGGATCAAGAAAGGGTTATAAAAAACTCAGTATAAAAGGAGAACGAGAAAATAAGGACGTTCACGAAAAGGAACTACTAAATATAAGATTCCAAACAAATAGTAACAAACTGAAAATTTTAAAGCGCGAAAAGGAGTTTGGAAAATTCAAAAAAATTGGCGAAAACTAAAATCCAATAAAGTTAGAAAAGGAAACGATGTAAATTACGATTTAAATCTCGAAAGTATTCCGAAAAATTAGAAAAAAAGGCAAAAGTTATCGGATCACAAATAAGAAAAAATTCAAATTGCAAGAAAATGATTACTTACAAAAGTTAATCAATAACGAATTTTCTCATAAAATATATATAAAAATATAATAAAAAATATATAAATATATAAATACAATATTTATAATGAAATATAAACAAAATATGTATTTATTTTCCTGTGATTAAATCCAAAAACAGAAATGTCTCAAACAAAAACCAAAATAAGTCAAAGAATATAAGATGTTAAAAACAGCGGCCACCTTATTCTGTGACAACCTTTCAGCTGTTTATAAAACAAGTACACAATAACAACACGCAAGGTCAATGCACTTTGTGTTGTTACTATATCTTTTTCACGTTTTTTTTTATTCTCTTGCTTTTTGTTTTTCTAATATTCTTGCACTTCGAGACACACTTCACTAAACTTTATATACATTTTATTTTTTATCAATTTTATCATTCGTTTATCTTTTATTTTTTTTTTTGTTTCTTTCTCACTATTTTATTTCACAAAAATTTTATGTATTTTACATACCATGTAAACAAAAACTTTTAGGGGAAAGAAATTACACCAAAAAGAAAATCCAGCGGTAAAACGGGTGTGCACCAACAAATATCCAACCTCGATGCAGCGAATAATCTACAAAAGACTATTGTCAAATATTTTATTTTATTTTTAAGGGATGATCCGGCTCGACTGGACCAAAATGTGGGGGTAGCGGGGAAAACAAATAAAATAAAATATTTGGCAAGTAAATCAAATACAAAAAAGGTGTTAGTTTCAATAACTATTTATTGAATTCGATAGACGTACCTTACTATTCGGGGTGTGTGTGGATAATAATTATCTCTTTTCTTTTGTTCTTAATAATTCACAATTAACTTAATTTAGTACACACAGTTGTACATTACTTAAAGCTAGAACATAACATTGTTGGAAATATAGCAACACTATTAATTTAAGTCCTGATGGCAACCCATACATAATGCAACTATGTACTTTTTGAATATCTTTTTAACGTTGCTTTTTTTCTTTTTCTTTTATGTTAAGTCTTGTTCTAACCTTCATCGAGTGAAGTTCTTTTTCTTTTGAAATTGGAAATGAGTTTAAATTCAGGAACTCAAAGCAATAAAAGGTATTCTATATCGCTGCGTACGATGGGAACCCTTAAAAAAACCTGAAATTACACAGTGTAGGAATTGTCAAAACTTTTTTCATAGCGCATCGAATTGCTATCTACCGCCACGATGTGTAAAATGCAATGAAACACATGAAGCTGGGAAGTGCGCCATTAGTCAGGTGCCGATAAACGAAAGAGAGAAACTATATTGTGTTCTCTGTAATAAATATGGACATCCAGCGTCATACAAAGGCTGCGAAAAATACAAATTACTGCAACAGAAACTTCGAGATAAAAAGCAAAGTTTTAGTCAAAAAGGAACAAATTCATTTAGCAATAATATTAACAATGCAAATGTAAGTTTTGCCGACGTTTTAAGAAGCAGTGGAAACAGCTTAAATAAAAATCCTTTTCAACAAGCGTTAGAGGAGTTCAACGCTTCTATTCAAAATTTGTCGAACCAGATGATTAATTTACAAAAACAACTTCAAATTCAGGCATCGAGAATTGATGCAATTTTCACTATGTTGGAGAATTAATTATTAACAATGGTAGACACAATTGTAAAAAATCTTAATATTATTGAAGTAAATGTTAATTCTATAATTAAACTCAGTCGAAGACTGGACCTCTCTAATTTTATAAATAAATATAACCCAGACTTAGTTCTATTAAATGAAACTAAACTTAATTTTAAACATTCAATCACATTCAGGGATTATGATATAATTCGGAAAGATAGAACTGATAACAAAAGAGGAGGTGGAACTGCAATTATAATAAAAAATGGTCTAAAATATACTAATTATTCTAGCCACATAATTAATTCATTTAAATGTTTGGAAACCACTATTATCAAAGTCCCCTTGACATCCAATCAGTTCCTATTCGTTATTTCAGCTTACTACCCATCGGGTAACAATAGTAACCATTTTAAAACAGAGTTCCTTCAACTATTTAAGAACCTTAACTTAGAAAATCCGAATAATTTTTACGTTTTAGCAGGTGATCTGAATTGCAAACATACTGATTGGGGGAACACTTCAAATAACACAAAAGGAAACATGTTAAAAGAGTGGTTAACTAATAATGAAATTAGATTTAGAACTAGTTTGTATGCTTCAACAACACCATCTTATCCTCGATGTGGTTCCTATTTAGACCTATGTTTAGCTGACTCTCGTCTATGTATATATAGAAATAATGATACACTGAATTGCTTAACAACTCCTGATTATGATAGCGACCATAACGCATTACAAATTCAAATTTTAAGCGGTGAAAATGATCATCCATTAGAATTTTTTAAAGACAATCCTATTCCAAGGTATAATTATAAAAGGACTAATTGGAAAATGTTCAAGAACACCATAGCAAACAAACTTAATGAAAATGATTCTATTCCCAATTGTAGAAACTTATCAAATTCTGAAATTGATTTTTTCTTTTGAAACTTAATGATATAATTTTCAAAGCAATCGAGAAATCTGTTCCCGAGCATAAAAAATCAAACTCAACAGAATTATTTTGTAACAATATTGTTAAAAAACTTCAGCATGAGAAAAGCAAAATTTTAACGTCTATTAAGAAATCGAATAGACTAGAAATTATTCTCCCTTTATCGGAACTTAATTTGCTAAAAACCAAACTAAAACTTATTACAAAGTTAATTAAAGATAACCTTGTTATAAATGTGAACCATTATTTTCAAGAGAAACTCAAAAACATAAGTCCAACGAATTCTTCTGAAATGTTTAGCGAGGCTAAAAATCAATTTAAACCGTCTAAAAATTTTAATATAAAACTTTTGAAAATCCCTAAAGATGATGAAATCCTAATTAGAAATTCAGAAGTCAACCCTGATTTGTTAGATAAAGACGATAACAATTTTGTTTTAAGAGACGAAAACCAAATACTTAATGTTATTGGTACTTTCCTTGAAAGAGTTCGCGCTTTCAAAGAAACTGATTTTAACAATAGAGTACAAAGTGATGTTACGATTTGCTTCAATAACTTCCTGAAAAAGAAAGCTGATTTTGAAACACGAAGAACATTGTATTTAATGTTAATAGAAGAGCAAATCAGTTAAATGATTCCCTTGCTGAGGACTACTTCATGACAAATGAGACTGTCACATATATTTTTAGCAATTTGAGAGGCAAACTATCATCGGGAGTGGACAGTATCCCCAATATTATATTGAAAAATATCCCAGGGCCTCTGGTACTTGAATATTGCACACTTTTTAACAATATGTTAAATAATTCTTACTTCCCTCGTGCTTGGAAAACAGCCAAAATAATAGTTTTGCCGAAAAAAAATAAAGACAGTAGTGACCCAAGGAATCTACGTGCGATAAGCTTACTCCCGAATATTAGCAAAATTTTCGAAGTTTGTATAAATATTAATATAGCACGTTTATGTAAAAAATTATTACTTATAAATGATAATCAATTTGGATTCAAACACAAACACTCAACTATACATGCAATACACTTACTCACCTCAAATATTTGTTGGAACTGGAATAAGTCCTTTTGCACAGGTGCCTGCCTTATAGATTTTGAAAAAGCTTTCGATAATATTTGGATAGCAGGATTAATTTATAAACTTATTAAATACAAATTTCCCTTGCATTTAATATTTCTCATATATAATATGTTAAGCAACAAAGCTTTCATTGTCTCTAACAACAACAAATATAGTACGAAAAATTTTATAATAGTTAATGGTCTACAACAAGGCGCGGTTAACTCTCCAATTCTCTTTAACTTATACATACATGATCTTCTCAATAAAATAGATACTAGCTCTGATGGTAAAATTGAAAAAATAAACCAAGAACTTCAAAACAAATTCAATATTGTCGTGAATTATGCTATAGATTGGCATATGAAAATCAATGCTAATAAATGCGAGACTATTCTCTTTCGTCCTCCAGTGAGTAAGTGTAACAATAATGTTAAAAAGAATTGGAAATCTTTCAAAATAAAATCCAATAACAATTCAATTATTCCCAATAAAGACATGGTTAAATACTTAGGTTTTCGCCTCGATAAATTTCTCTATTTTAACACACACGTTAATTTGCAAATAATTAAAGCAAGAAATGCATTTTATATGTATAAAAGACTATTTTTTTCTAAATACATACACTCAAATGTGAAAATTATTTTATACCAATCTTTAATACGCCCTATATTAACATATGGATGTCAAATATGGTTCAATATATCACCATCGTATATGGAAAAACTTAGAATTTTTGAGAGAAAATGTTTGAGATCGTGCACTCTACTTTTCAGATCTCCTAATAGTAACTTTTTAAAATATGTTTCAAACAAAAAATTATATAATGAGGCAAAAATAAGTAGGATCGATAACTTTATTGTACATCTGATAAGGAACCATATCGTGAAAAGCTCTGAGTGTATAGAAAATAATTTAATTATGGCTCCATACTATGTTTGCAATGAATTTATCCAAAAAACACTCCTAAACGGATTTATACCACCTGAGGCTTTTGTATACCTCGATACGAATGATTATATTCAAAACCAGTTCGGCGTTCCTATACTTTATCATTTGTATAGACGGGCCAATATCAAAGCAATTCAATGCAATGAACTGACCGATACTAATAAAAGATTTGACACTAGCGTTTATGCAAAAGATAAAAATATGTTTCCAAACGTAAATATTCAGGTATGTGATGAAAAACGATCGTTTTGAAAAAGCAAATCAATATTGAAAACGACTTGGGTGTGATGAATATTGATTGGTTCATATTCCAATTTTTGTTTCAAACCATATTATTCCTCTGAATAATGCAAGAACGATATAAACAATAAATACAACTCTGCATTAGTTTATCACAAATTTTTGAAAAATATAAAAATTACATATTCAAATTATTTTTGTTTAATGTGCTTAAACCAAAAATAAATTATAAAGGCGTTTGTTGTAGCGGCAGCCAGAATCTAGTCACGATCCATTTTTATGTACCATCTAGCCAAATCTGTGTGAGCTTGCATAAATTCGATTAATGCGTGCTCTTGTCGTCATTTTTGTGCATTCATATTCAAATTATAATTTTTTTGAACGCTTATTACGTAAGAAAATTCTACTTACATTTTTAAGTTATAAATGACAATTTGAAAATGAAAAATTCCGATGGTATGATCTTGTTTTAAAAGCAATTTCAAACAGATTTAATCGTTTTTCATCACATAGCGAAACTATTGTTTTTTACTTGAAACAAAATGGAATTTGAAATCAATTAGACAAAACGATATTACCAGATGCATCACATCTTTTATCGGTTTCAAATCGTTTTTGCTTCTTAATCGTTTTTCATCACATACCTGATTAAAAAATTCTGGAGGCTTACAAACTAAGTTGCACTCCCTCTTGTTTTTACCTTTAATAACTTTTATTTTTTATTTTTTTACATATTTAAGTAAGGTTTTTTGCTTATTTTTTCTTTACATTAAATAAGAGATATGTATATACAAATGTAAATATTGTATAAATAATTGTAATTTATGTAGAAATATAAATATTACAATAATTATTGTACTAGAGAGCTCCAATTTGGGACAGTGTATGAAACTCTATTGTTATAAGTACTGTTGTTTATTTAAGTCTAAGTATAAATATGTCTGTTAAATAAACAAACAAAAAAAAAAAAAAATTAGTTTATTCAACAGGTTATGGGCCCAGACTGCTCTAAGTGCGCGTCAGGAATAATAAAGACACTGTGTGTGTGCAAATTTAGATAAGGAAAAAAAGGAAAAGAAAACTACAAAAGAGAAAAAAGAAACAAACAAATTTTCTGCGTAAAAAAAAGTGACAATTATATTGAAAAGTAAAGTGACTCTGTATGTGAAAATGAATCTGATGCAGATTGATAAATTGGATGATTCCAATTATGTGACATGGTGCATCCATATGAAGAGTGTACTGGTACACTCAGATTTGTGGTCAGTGACGGGTGGAAGGGGAGAAAAACCCGGTACAGCTACCGCAGCAGTGGCCGCATTTTTCGATGGTAAGGACAAATGGGCATTAGCAATTTTGCTTTGTGTGAAACCGGCTCAGCTTAATAACCTTAAGGGATGTAAAACAGCGGCGCAGGCGTGAAACAAGTTAAAGGAGATCCATCAGCCAAAAGGCCCGGCAAGAAAGGTCATGCTGTTTAAGAAGCTTTTATATATGAGAATGACCGAAGATGATAAAATAGTTAATCATATAAATGTTTATGTTGATGCCGTGGAACATTCAGCGGAGGTGGACATTAGCCTTCCTGATGAGATGCTGGTCATTTTGATGTTGTCAAGTTTACCTAAAAATTATGAAAACTTTGTAGTTGCCATAGAAGCAATAGACAACCTGCCTTTATTTAGTTCTTTGAAAGTCAAGCTATTGGAAGAAGGTGCAAGACAGAACGAGACGGAGAATACAGTATTAGTACAGCAGAAACTCTGATGCAGACAAAAACGAACGAAAAATTCTACAAGAACAACAACAAACGTTTTGGGTGTGACAGAAGCAAAAACAACGATAAAAGGAACAAAAAGTGTTATAATTGTGGACAGCCAGGGCAGCGAAATGTAAACAACAGAGAAAAGACGAGAAGAATTCTTGTTTTATGACGCAGTTGCTAACGATGAAAAGTAACAACAATGAGTGTGTGGATAATTGGTGCGTTGACAGCGGCGCGACTAGTCATTTTTGCTGTGTGCGTGAACTATTTACTACGTATGAAGTGTATGAGGAGAGAATAGTGTTACCGAATAATATGTGCTCAAAAGCAATCGGCCGCGGCGACGTTGATATTCGCGGTACGAACGTTACACTGAAGAATGTGTTGCACGTAGTGGAAATACCAAATAATTTTATTTCTGTGAGTAAAGCCAGTAGTGCGGGTATGTGTGTGACTTTCAAGAACAATCATGTTAGAATATTGGCAGAGACAATAATTGTATATTAAATGCATATGAGAACAATGGTTTGTTTATATACGAAGGCAAACAAGAGAAGATTGAAAATAAATGTAACAGTGTGTCGAAAGTGAATGAACAGGCAATAAAATGGCATAATAGATTTTGACATGTAAATTTTAACTGTTTGAAAGAAATGATAGATAAAAAGACTGTGCGTGGTATTAAAATAAAGAATATGCCAAGTTCATTGGAATGTGTTACATGTGCCAAAAGTAAAATTTGTGAAAGACCGTTTCAAGTGTCAGATAGTCGATCTGAACAACTGTTGCAAATAGTGCACAGTGACGTGTGCGGTCCGGTTAATAAGTGTTCGTTCGGTGGTTCTCGTGATTTTGTGACATTTATAGACGATTATTCGAGATACGTAACAGTGTATTTTTTGAAATCAAAAGACCAAGTATTGAAGGCATTTCAGGATTATAAGATCGGAAAAAATGATAAAGTGTTTAAGACCGGATAATGGCAGTGAATATTTGAGCAAAGAATTCGAGAACTTTTTACGCGTGAACGGTATTAAAAGATAATTAACGGTGCCACATACGCCCCAACAAAACGGTGTTGCGGAGCGGGCAAATCGTACGTTAATGGAGATGGCTCGGGCCATGCTCATTCATTCCGGTTTATCTGAAGGTTTTTGGGCAGAGGCATTGACAACTGCAGTATACATTCGAAATCACACGACAACGAAAATTATTCAGAACAAAACACCATTTGAAATGTGGAACGGGTTCAAACCAGCAGTAGGTCATCTGAAAATTTTTGGCGTTAAGGCGATAGCACTTGATAAGACATCATCTAGAAAATTTTCATCGAAAGGTTCCGAGTATATTATGATTGGTTACAGTGATGAGAGTAAAGCTTATAAATTATACAGCCCTACTACTCGTAAGGTTATAGCAGCACGAGATGTGAAGTTTTTCGAGGAAACATTTGATGATCGTAACAGGGATGTAAGTACTGATGACGTATTTATTTTTTGCCGCAACGGTGATTCTTCAAACAAGCAGCCCTTGATAGAGGAGGTTATCGAGGAGGCAGAAACTACTTGCAAGGATGAAGCTGCAGTTTCAGATCAACATAATGGTTAGGAGGAAGGTGCTCAGGAAGAGGGAGCAGTTGGCGGCACGGTGGTAAAAATTGGTCCAGGTAGACCTAAAATAATTCGTGACGGAAGTCGAGGACGACCCAGAAAAGTTTATAATCAGATTCATGTTATGGGTAAGTCTAAAATTGAAACCCCACAAAATGTTGAAGGCGCCTTAAATGGTCCATATGCTGAAGAATGGTTAAAAAGTATGCAGGCAGAATATGATTCCCTAATCAAGAACGATACTTGGGAACTCGTAGATTTACCTCGAGGTCAAATGACGATAGGGTGCAAATGGGTCTATGCAGTTAAGAGGAACAAAGATGGTGGCATCCAGAAATTGAAGTCGCGGCTTGTGGCGAAAGGGTGTAGTCAACGTTTTGCCGTCAACTATTACGAGACTTTCTGCCCAGTGGTGCGTTATGCGAATATAAGAATGGTTATTGCTTTGGCTGTGGAACATGATATTTACCTGCATCAAATGGACGTATTATCTGCATATTTAAACGGAGATTTACATGATACGGTGTTTATGAAACAACCACAATGTTTTGAGGACGTAAAACATCCAAATAAAGTGTTAAGGTTGAAGAAGTCCCTATATGGTTTGAAACAAAGTGGTCGTGAGTGGAACTGCAAATTGAATGGAGTCTTGGAGAAGCCCTGCATTTATACTAAAAATGAGAACGGTGTCTACAATATAGTTGCCGTATACGTGGACGACTTAATTGTAGGAAGTTAATCTTTACCACTCCTCGTAAAATATAAGATGCTTATAGCCAAGGAATTTGAGGTTGTAGATGGAGGTGAGCTGTTGCATTTCCTTGGTATGGAGTTCAACCGTGAAGGTGTCCTTGGCGCAATCACCATATCCCAAAAGTAGTATATTTTGGATATGCTCGATAAATATGGTATGCTTGATTGCAAGGAAGTTTCCACACCATTACAGCCAGGATATCAGGTAAATTGTACCAACGAAAAATGTCGAAAGGTGGACCCAACTGGATACCAGTCTGCTATAGGTATCTTAATATATTTGGCGTTATCTACTAGACCTGATATTATGTTATCGGTGACAAAATTGGCGCAAAGAAATTGTGACCCGCATTCTGAACATGAGGCAACCTACAAAGACATATTTAGATATTTGAAGAAGACAGCTGACTATAAACTCCATTATAAGAAGACCGGAAAACCGATCGAGTGTTATGTTGATGCGGATTGGGCCGGAGATGAAAGCTGGTTGCTTTTTTGCTTGGAGTGCTAAAAAACAAAATTTGGTATCCCTTAGCAGTACAGAGGCGGAATTTGTGGCGATATCAGCTGCGGCAACAGAGGTAGCATAATGGGCCGATGATAATCTACAATGACAACCAAAGTGCACAATGTTTAGTGCGTAACCCAACTCATCATTCGAGAAGTAAGCATATTGCGATTAAATATCACCATGTTCGAGATATGTATTCCAAAGGCGAAGTTGAGACCAGATATATGCCGACAGATGATATGATGTCCGATATACTTACCAAGAATTTATGTTAAGTGAAACATGATAAATTTACTAAATGTATGGGTTTACATTAGATTGCATTTTTGTTTTTTTTTTTTAAATTATTAAAATTGGATACTGTTGAGAAGGAGTGTTGGAAATATAACAACACTATTAATTTAAGTCCTGATGGCAACCCATACATAATGCAACTATGTACTTTTTGAATATCTTTTTAACGTTGCATTTTTCTTTTTCTTTTATGTTAAGTCTTGTTCTAACCTTCATCGAGTGAAGTTCTTTTTCTTTTGTTCAATAAAGTCTATTTAATTATAAATGTTCGTGTGTGTGTTTTTTTTCTTTTGTAATTGGAAGTGAGTTTATTCAACAAACATTAGGGTGGCCAGCGTGAACAGTTGCTTTCCATAAACTGAATTCGTCATTTTTAGAAACTCCTAAATTCCTTTGGAAATAACACATCTGTACATTTTTTTGTTCGAGTAGTCGTTTTTTCAAATCTTTAGCAGCTTTATTCAGACGGGGCTTATCAGTAGGATTTCTACTAGACTGCCATATTCTTCTTAGAACTCTTTTGTTTTGTATTATCTCTCTAATTTCCATAATTTAAGCAATATTATGACAATCATTTGAAGATTGCGCATTTGGCGTTGACAGAAACCCCGATTCATGGATAAGGTTATTGAAATTTTCAACAACTTGATCTAAATCTGAGGGTGACTTAATTGGTATGTTAAGGTTCAGGTTATTACCAATCCATATTTTAAAAGAATTAAAATCTGTTTTCCGATTAACGACTTGATACTTCCTTGAGTTAGTGTGCAAAAAGGTATTAAATGTTAGTAATACTGGTGAGTGATCAGAACTTAGTTCGTCACTTAGTTCATTTGATATATTAAGAAATTGACTAGAAATTCCAGAATACTCAAAAAAGTCCATTAGATCAGGTTGTTTTCTTATATCCGTCGGCCAATATGTCGGACTTCCAGTTGATAACACTGAGAAATTGTTATTTATTATACAATTACGCAGCTAAATACCCTTTGGATTGTGTATTCTTTATCCCCACCACTGATTTTTTGCATTAAAATCGCCTCCAACTAGAAATCTTGGCCCCAGGCGACTGAAGAAGTTTTTATATTCTTGGCAGGTTATTTTAAAACGAGGTGGACAGTAAATTCAGCATATCGAAATGGGCGCTTGATCACATAGTATTTTAATACTTATACCTTGTAAACTAGATCAACTAATTATGTCGAAAACTTCATATTTAATTGTAGATTTAATGAAAATTGCAGATCCTGCGTGAGCTTTATCATGCGGTTGGTTAGTCTTAATCAGGCCAAAGCCATCGATTTTAAAAAATGTTTTACTTGTGAAATGTGTCTCTGATACCAAAAGTATGTCTATAAAATTAATTTTATGAAAAAGTTCCAATTCTTAAGTATGATTTGAAAGCCCATTTGAATTTCATATTGCAATACGAAGATTCAGTTGCATAGTTTGAAGACAATAATTGACATCATACTTAAAAGTTTGTTTGTCAGTTCTATTTGATTTTGAATTAGAACTTCAAGTTTTTCAAAGGAATTAACATTTGTATTCGGTTGTGAATTTCTTAATACCTCTGCATAAGAAATGTTATTGTTCTGATAAAAGTGATTATTTTTGTTAGCTTGTGATCTATTTACGTGGCTGCTATTTTGCAACTTTTTCTTCAATGCTTGTCTATATACCTCACAGCCTTTATAATTAGCTGGATGATTAGTTAAACAATTGACACATCTAGGAGGAATATCTCTTGTTTTAGTGCATTCTAAGGTAAGATGTCCCAAACCACGTTTAACGCAATTTACTGCTTTTTTACAGTATGTCTTGGTGTGGCTAAACTCTTGGCGATGACACTGCACAAGATCATTGTATTTTTTTGGCGAAACAATTGCGTTATTTTTGTGTTTGATATTATGCCTTTGTTACTAGAATTTGGTTCCAGATCTATAAAAAATATTGAAAGTGGTGGTTTTGTGATTCTACAATGGATATTGGTAACGTTTCTGACTTTATGGCCTAGATTTTCAATGACTAACTTAATATCCTGCACTGGTGTTGTATGGTGCAAATTTTTCAATACCACTCTATATGCTCTTTCCTATTTTATTTGGTATATGTGAAAGTTGATTTTTTTATCGTTTAAGTAGTTTACGAGAATTCTATAAGTTTTAATACTATTAGTCATTATTCTTATCTGACCATCTCTTAGTGTTTTATATTTAAATTTAGTGGAATCGATAATATCAGAAAAAATTTTCATCATAGCATTAATATTTGAAACATTTGGAATTATTATTGGAGGAGGTTTAGGAATATTATTATCAATTTCTTTGTCATCATCTTCAATTTTCTTTATCAATATCATCATCATTATCATAATCATCATCAATCACATCAGTATTTAAAGCAGAAAACCTGTTTTGACTTACATGAAGATTTGCTTTTGTAACATTATTCAATTCAGCTGCCTGTTTCGATGTACTAGCTTCAAGATTGGTATGCATTAAATTATTGTTGTTATTTTGTTTGTCAGTTTTTGATTTATAGTTGGAACTAACGGTAGCAGTATTATTGTTTTCACACCAGACACTTTGCTGATTGTTGTTGATTAGTCTTTCATTTCTAAATATTTTTGGGGATTCTGATAATCGTCGTTTTTGTAATCTAGACGGAGGAACTACCTGCCAGCTTACAACATGCGTACGCGATCGCAGTCAGATTCGGAAAATTAAACATTTTTTATTTAAGCATTAGTCCCACATTTATGCAAAGCGTATATAATAGACCGATCTGCAACGATTTAATCATTTAGAATACCTAGTACTAACCATACATGGGCACACTGCATTATATTTTTAATGCAGTATTTATAGCAGTAAGCAGTAAAATTTTACTCGTTACTGAAAAAAATTGCAGTAAGCAGTAAAATTTTACTCGTTACTGAAAAAATTGCAGTAACCAGTAAAATTTTACTCGTTACTGAAAAAATTGCAGTAATGATTAAAATTTTACTGCTTACTGCAATATTTAAGAAACGAGTAAAAATCATAAGTGGGCATACTGCATTAAATAAATATTGAATTAAAAATTTGAAATTTACTGCTTACTGAAAAAATTGCAGTAACCAGTAAAATTTTACTGATTACTGAAGTAAGTCTTATAATTAACTGATGATTGCATAAAAATTTACAGAAATATACAATAGGATATTTTTTTAATTAGAATTGTCTTAATAAATGAAACATTTTTATAGGTTTTTTTTCTTTTGGTAAATAAATTTATATTTAATGCGATTAGCTTTTTTAAGACAAGCATTTCAAAATTAGGGTCACTCAGTTTTTGCATTCTGGAGCTGTTCACAATACCACAATACAATAGATGAAGGTAATGGAGTGTTATATTTAAGGAATACGTTCCTAATGGCACTGTGTTTGTCTAAACAATTAATTGATATGTCTCGTTCGGCCAGGTATAAAATTGTTTCCTGAAGATAATTGTCAGGGTTACTAAAAACATAATGGCCGCTCGCATCTGTTTAACAAAAGTAAAAATAAATTCAAATTCTTATCGCCACCTAGAATCCAAAAAGTACGAATTAAAATAGTATGTGTTCATCTAAGTAAGAAGCAAAATGGCGATTATCTTAGAACATTGTGACTTTTGGATTTCATTTGACGATTTACAAAAATATGTATTTAAAAAGAATTACCATCACTGTCTTCCCCAAAATCTAGGTAAGATTTTTGCGGTGTTTGATGCTGAATACGAGTTTCGGCATCGGGAACATTGCCAAATTTAACTACATATGCATTAAACTTTTTTTTTATGTCATCTTCCTTTTGCGTTGATGCTGTTTCTAGCAAAGATTTTACAAATCTTAGTTTAATTTCTGGAATACATATGGCGGCAATTATAGCATCCCACGCATCGGGCAAAATCAGAAATTACTTTTCAAATCTTTTGAGGAAAGATTCTTCCATTTTTTCCCGTACTTCGGCTAAATATTTAAAGTTTGCATGCTCTAATTGTCTCAGTTTTATTCTTAATGACACTATTGTAGGAACAAAGTAGCCAAAATACATGTTCTTTTCACCTTGAAGAAAATCGACACCTTCTGCTACAGGCTCCATGACCTTTAGATACTCCTCCAAATACTCAAGTTCTTCATTGATAATAGTCGGTATTCCAAGTCGGTAGCATAATTCGGACAAGTTGAAGTAATTTCTTTAAAGAATCGTGAAGAGAATTCCATCTTGTGACGCATGGAGTTAGCAAATTGACGCCTAAAATGTCGTTTATAATTTCAGCTGATTTTGGTCTATTACACTTGTTCCAAATATTTGTACATCTATATATTGAAGAACATATTTATGTGGATATTTAAATTAAAGTTGTTATGAATGAATTTACCTTCTAAAAGACCTTTTATGTATATCTTGTAAATTTTGACTCGATAAATTCATTATGTTATTAAAATCAGTTGACGCTAAAAGATTTGGAGTGTGACTGCTACATGAAAAGGGCTTCGATAGACGAGGAGTTAAAGAACAAAATTGAGGACTTGAATCATTCATTAACTCATCTGAATCACAGTCAGAGTCAAATTCTTCATCACTATTTTCTTCGTTTACATGTGCTAAATTCATAAAAATAAACAAAAGAAACTGTTAACTGAAACAAGTTTATTGAACAAATATATTACTCAATTTAACACCAAATTCCTTAAATGCCTTAATGAAGTTCGCTCCATTGTCAGTAACCGCGTAAACAATTTTGTCAACTGGTAACTTATTTTAGTTATTTATATCGCATATAATTTTTGTTATGCGATCGAAAGTGTGTATTTCTTTAAATCTTCGGCACGCCAATGCTGCGGACTTCCTTTCAAAGTTATTTGTGTCTAACCAATGGCAAGTATAACCGAAAAATGATTTTTTTCCACATGACCACAAATCAGCCGCCAGACAGACGAATTCTATCTTGTCAAGATCATTAACAAGTTTGTCTACATGCTTATTATGCTTTTCTAAAAGTAATCTTGTTATAGAACGCCTGCTTGGAATATTTTTATTGGGAAATAACGCTTTAAAGCTAGGCTCTTTGACAATGGACAATAGGGATGCACTGTTGCAAATAAAATTTAAAATGTCGATGTTAAACGAACATTTTCGGCCCGCGCGCATTCTATTTTCTTCTTTTTTTGATTTAAAAGCATTAAATTTATGCGGATGTTCATTTTTTAAATGCTTAATGAAATTCGAACTCACACGCAAAGATCCCTTTACTCTTTTACCACAAACTTGACAAATAGCAATCAAGCCACACATTTCGTTTTGATGAAGAGTTTTGTTCATCTACATTATCACGAAATTTTTTAAAAAATTATAACATTATTCAATCTTATACATATTTATAGATTTTTAAAAGTGTTTTATTTTAAATTTACAATACAATTTTCTTAATGGATTTCAAGTAGATTCTCGCTCATATGCTGCAAATCACATGAAATTTGCTATTTTAATTTACAAATGCATTTTAAATCACAAATTCTGTGCGATTTTCGATTTCAGTACATGGGCGAAAATCTGATTAAGAAACATTGGAAAACACTATGAATATTTTGAATTTTTTTATTGAATAATAAAATTAATGTTAATGAATTTTTAACTTACCTTTTCAACAATTTTAAAAAAATCGTCACTAAAAAGAATTTTCTTGACACCAATTAATTCTTCATTGCCTAAAATGTTTTGTGCACTATTAGAACTTTCATCAAAATCGATATTTTCAGAATCACTACTTGCAATATCACTCATTTTCACAAATCTCACTTTTTTATTTTATTAAAAATTTTAAAGAAGAAAAACCTTCAACTTTCGCTCTAAGACTAATTTTATGACTTAAAATGCAAAGAGTTCTTAATCATTAAAAGAATATGAATATTTGTAAAAAATAAAAAAACCGTTCTTGGTTTTTTAACATACAGACTTTAAACGCCTAAAATAATTTGTTAGTAAATCTAACTGATTTTACTTGTTTACAGTTGCAAAAACTCGTAAAATGATAAAAATTATATCTTGGGTTCGAACTTCGGGCCAACAGATTATTATTCAAAAAGATAAAAATTATATATTTTTTATCAAATTGAACAAAAAATTTTTATTATTATTATTACTTCCTATTACAAAATTTTTTCAAAATTCAAAAGCAATTATTTTTCAACGGGAAATTTTATATACAATATAAAATAAAAGCATTTATTTTGCATTTTTTCGTGAGTGTAACAATAAAATATTTGTTTATATATTAGATACCCAGTTGGCCGAAGTTTTAAGATGTTTACTAAATTTTCACTTTTCTATTATTCGAAATTCTAATTAAATAAATACTCTATGTTATTTAAGTGATTTTAGACACCAAGTTTGAAAGATATTGTATGAAAATTTTATAATCTTTATTACGTTTTTAATAATTAATATTCTTGGTAAACGCATCTGTTTAAATGACTATTCAACATGGCCAACTGGGAATGCGCTGTTGTAAAAAAAAACTTCTCTTTTACTATGGGATATATTTTGTTGTAACGGAAAAATGTTAAAATTTCAAGGATTAATGCAATACACCTAATTCTGTTTTTACACGATAGATCGTTCCTCGAAATCTCTCGTGAAGAAAATAAGGTATAAAATAGAGTATCCATAAAAAAAAGAGGATTGTTTCCGCGTAATAATAAGTAATTTAAATTTGTATTGCTTCATGCACTTATTTTTTTAAACAAAAAACAATAGAAAAGTAATTATTGAATAAAATATTACCAAAAAAAATCAGAAGCCAATTTTTAATCAGTATCGCTCTTTAATAATCGCTTTAGTTTTCGAAAATTTTCACTTTTTTTCCATTTGCTACAGGATTTTTACTCGTTCCTTAATATTGCAGTAACCAGTAAAATTTTAATCATTACTGCAATTTTTTCAGTAACGAGTAAAATTTTACTGGTAAAATTTTAATCATTACTGCAATTTTTTCAGTAACGAGTAAAATTTTACTGGTTACTGCAATTTTTTTCAGTAACAAGTAAAATTTTACTGCTTACTGAAAAATTGAAGTAAGCAGTAAAATTTTACTAAAATATAAAATAAAATAAAAATAAAATAAAATTGCAGTAAGCAGTAAAATTTTACAATTTTTTTCAGTAACGAGTGAAACTTTACTGCTTACTGCAATTTTTTTCAGTAAGCAGTAAATTTCAAATTTTTAATGCAATATTTATTTAATGCAGTATGCCCATGTATGGTACTAACTATAATAAAAAGGGAAGAAGAAGAAGAATAGAAATTTTGTTAAAAAGAGAACACATTGTTAATCAATAAAACCTTTAAAGTTGTTAATTTTATTTTCAGTTGATCCTTGTTCTTTATGCATATAAAGTAAAACAAAAGTTTTACTCAAAAATGATGTTATCAGCTGAATTGGAAGATCAATTAATAAAACATTGTAATCAGATTTATAAAGAACATATAGATTTATTTATGAAACTTATAAGTGAATTTAGAATTTATATATGTGTTAATAATATCATACATAGGTATAACTGTGAAAATATTTACACTAGATCCCCGACTTGCGTCGTTAATAGCGACCGGAGAAACGCGACGCAAATCGAAACGATGCAAATCGTATCACTTTTTTCTATATAAATGCACTAAAATTTAATTTTTTGGGGAAAATATTCAAAACCAAGCAAAAAATTTTGTATTTTTGATAAAAACAAGCATGAATACATTTTCATTTTATTCATTTACTTCAACAAATGTTTATATTTAATTATTATAAAGAGATAAAAAAACAATAAATTAAAAGAAAACGTAAAAATTTTATTCAATTGCATATGTATGTATGTATATGTATATAAAGTAGGTTGAAATAATCTTGTTCCTAAGATTATATATGTTCATGAAGAACAATGAAAAAAATAAGAAAATAATTTCGTTATAGGCAAACACTCGACAATCTAACTTCAATTCAAGTTGAAGGCAGAATGCGATTTATTCATGAAAATGTCGCCCTTTTATACTAAATTTTACATAGAGTTCTATTCTAAAGTATTAATATTTACATAGGGTTGTATTTAAATGCGTTAAGATTTACATAGATTTGTATTCAAAAGTGTGAAATTCAATAATATGGTTAGTTGTTAATAAAAATGTTAAATTCAAAAATGATAAAATGGTTAATTGGTAATTAAAGTTTATAAATAATAAAAATAAGATAATTAAAATGAGGTGCTTCAGTCTCCCCCTTTGATGCTGAAAAGGACCCGGTGAAGCATCAACAAAACTTTATTTTCTTGGGCGTCCTCTAGGTCTCATTTTCCTAATTGGATTTTTGGCTTGGTTGGATACTCCCACCACTGGTGTTAACGCTGAAACATGATAAGTTCCTAACGGCAAATTAAGGTCATCTTCATGGGCAATCATACACGTAGTAGGTCCTTTTCTTGAAATTATCTGATAAGGTCCATCTCTTTTAGGAACGAATTTTGAAGTAACACCTTTATCACTATTACTCAAAACGTGAGTAGTCACCTATACTTTCGATTCTACTTCCAATGGAGGTAATTCTCGCCTTTGTCTATTGCTGTTCTGCTTGTTGTAATCCTGTTGCTTATATACGTTTTCCTTGGCATTCCTAAAAATATTAATCAAGTTTATGGTGTTATTTCAGCTAAAAAATTTTCCGACTGAATAACGGATTTCAAGTCATGTTGTACATCATCAAACGTTCGAAGTTCACGCCCAAATGTTAAGAAAGCTGCTGTGTATTTTGCACTTAGGATAGTGTTGTCTTCATCGCAAACTGAATACTATGCAAATTGTCATTCCAAGAATGATGATCATTTCTGACCAAAATAGCAAGTTGAGCCTTCATATCTCTGTTTTTACGTTCAACCGGATTAGCCTCAGGATGATAAACAGGCGTGAGTATCTGCTCAATGTTGAAACAGTAGATGACTTTCTGCATAATAGCCGAGATGAATTGAACACCGTTGTCACTAATAACTTTTCTAGGTACTCCGTAACGTAAAAATATTTCGTCGATTAAAGTTTTTCCGCAGGCTTCCGCTGTAGCAATTTTTAAAGAAAATAATTCCACCCATCTACAGGCAATATCCTCTATTTTAAAAATTCCTTGAAATCCTTCAGAGGTAATAGGCAGAGGACCAAAAAGATCAATGGCAATCACTTCAAATCGCTAGTTACATGACACTGTTTTCAGCTGGTTTTAAGTTTGTTGCTTTGTATCTTTGACACTGCATGCATTCTTTGACATGTTTTTCAATACCCTTTCATATTCCAGGCCAGAAATATCTTGCAGTAATTTTACGCATGGTTCTCTCTAAGCCGTAGTGACCCGCAGTTTTATCATTGTGGTAGTACCTAAGGATTTGTTCAGCTGTTTGGTAATATTGTTCCATGTTCAACAAGTAATGCATCCAGTTTCTTCCGTTCGTCATCGGTCAGACTAACACCATCAGACTCTTTCAATATTTTGTGATCCAATGAAAATAACGGGATGAGGTAGTCATCTGGCGTTTCAGTAATTTTTGTGGTTTTGGGTGGTGGTGGTTGGGGTGTAATTGAATTATCGGTTGCCTTCTTCGTTTCCTTAAATATCGATTGGATATAATGTGGAGAGTAGTTAATAGATGTTGAGCGGGCCCCTGGTGATGAAAACAATTTATCGAGTCATTCTTGCTCAGATGTGGCAACTACTCCGGGTAGCAACCGATGTTCCAAATAGGGGTCCATACTGATGAATGAGCATGTCTCCGGTAATGTCGGGAAGTATTCCTTTTAGTTGTAGGTTTTGGGGTTCTTTGTAAAGGTGATACAGTTTTTAATCCTTCGGCAAATTTAATAAACGGTAACATCTCTTTTACACGGTGAGACTGCTTCACCAACTTGTAAGGATCTGGCTGGATCTGTTGAACTTGTTTTAAAATTGATTTTTCGTCAAAGTACTTCTGGACCATGTTGAGAATAATGCCTGCATTCGGTAGGTATATATATCTTATTCTTCGCACTCGGTTGCCGCTTGTCACATTGCAAATTGTGGACACCACTTTACCCGTAGTTATTGAACCATCCGCAAGAGTAACTTCAGCGCAAACTTCCTGAGAAACACAGTTGTTGGCACCAAGTATTCGCTTCAGTTCTTGGTTCGCGACACTAATCTTGGCTCCACAGTCAAATATGACCTCACACTTGTTTCCAAAAATATCGATAATGGTAGTTGGTATTGCATGTCCAATCACAGTAGACATTATAGAATTAAATGCTAGGTGTTGTGGACTAGTAGATACATATAGTGGTGAGTTGAAAAATAACAGCCTCACTAAGCAATAGTGGTAGTGGTACCAGAAAGTTTTTCACTAAAATTAATTTAGTGATAGTGAAAAACCTTTTTTTTACAGCTTAGTGCAAATTATTTTTCTCCACTAACAGGATAGTGGAAAAATATAATCATTCACTAATGTTAATGGAACTCAAATACATACCATTATATTGAATTATGTTATACTTTTTTATTTTTATTTTATATTAAAGTAGTAACAAAGTTAAAAAACAAAAGGAAATAGTAATGTGAAAAAATAAGGATGTTTCATCAATATCATAAATCAAATTAAATACATATTGGAACATGAAAATCTTATTTGCCTTCAACAAAACTAATTTTTCAAAATTAGAGTCACATAATTTATTTCTGCGAGGAGCGTCTTTTATTCCACTAAATGAAATGAGTAGCTCAACTGGTGCAGAAATTGGCAATGGGATATTGAATTTTTAAAACATTTGTCTAATTATGTTATATTTTTTAAGACAATATAAATTAGTGTCTGGTTCCAATAGATATGTATCCACTTCATTTTGTATCTCATCTTTTTGTATTTGTATTATAGGTCCTAATATAAATTGCATTAAAAATTTTTATAAACATTATTTTTTGACATTTTAGTGCATATAATATAATTAAAGCATTCATTTAGTGACTGTTAAAAATTTGCACTATTTTATTGTAGTGCAAAATTTTCACTACCACTAATGGTTAGTGGTAGTGGAAAAATTTTCACTACCACGAATTTTTTTAATGGTAGTTAAAGTATGTAGTTAAAATATGTTTCCCTATCACTATAGTGATGAAAAATAGTGGAAAATCAAAATGTTGTCACAATAGTGGGATTTAGTGGAAACCTTAGTGCACTACCCCCAACTCTGGTATTTACCTCGTCAGCTCGGTTGTCCTGTGGTGGGCCTCTAAGTTGGGCGCCAATGAAATATTCTTGTTCTAAAGATTATATATGTTCATGAAGAACAATAAAAAAATATGAAAATAATTTCCTTATAGGCAAACACTCGACAATCTAACTTCAATTCCAATAGCCCATCCGGTAACGTACTAAACTAAGCTGTATTGGCTTTGAAGGTAGAAGGCAGAATGTGATTTATTCATGAAAATGTCGCCTTTTATACTAAATTTTATATAGAGTTGTGTTCTAAAGCAAAGAACACACAGAATGGAAAGCTGTGACGTTTGACAACCTCACTTAGCATAATTTTACATAATTTTTTAGAGGGAGACAAAAAATGTATTATACGTTTTGCAAAGCAGATATATAGAGTGAAAACTGGTGAATAAAGTTGAAAAATAAAATGTAAACAAACATTGATTTTGTGTTAAAAAAGGGAAAATTTTGAATATTTTTCAATGAAAAGTTTAAAGATTCTTAAATATTAAATTATTAATCGAAATGTATGTAGTTTTTGGTCGGAATGAATATAGTTTTTTATGCAAAAGGTAAGTAAGAAACTAAATTTATTAAGATCAAATAAGTCATATTGCTTATAAAATTTTTTTCTTGCAGAACTTTGTGTATATTACCAGTATTTATTAATTTCTTGAATGAAAAAGTTAAAAATCGGTAATTTTTTTTTATTATTAATCGAACTCTTAGCAATTTCTCGTCAGAATGAAAAAAGTTCCGTGTGTAAAAGATAAGTAAAAATCAAAATATATACTCATAACTTTTTGTTTCAGGAGTTTGTGAATATACCTCTCAATTGGTTAAATACAATTGATGAAAGTTGTCACCAAATACATTAGTTCCGTATTACGTTTCTCCAATACAACAGTTCATTTCCTTTCAAAACTATTCTATTATTCTTCAAAAATATATTCAATTTCTACCAAAATAGAAAATAAAAACCCACCCTAAAAATTGACTAAAGGTGCGGTCAGATATGGCAAATGTTTGCCATAATTTTGTTTTCCTTTGTTTTCCAGAAATATGACTGAAACAACTAATATTTTGTTTTGTGGTCACACTACGCACATTTATTTGCCCATTTTTGTTTCTTAAAATAGCGGCAAACAAAAGTTTGGCAAACATGTTTGCGACGTGGTCACATTTAAAAAATATTTGCCAAAAAACATATGTTTGACCAGAATTTTGGAAAACAAAAATATTTATACACATTTTCACACATAATAGAAAGTGAATATTTTTTCATTTTGTGTTGCGGAGCTTCTGTGCTATTTTGGGAAGGGGAAAAAAAGAAAGACGACTATGGCTTGGGAAATGGGTTCCATGCATAAAATAAGAAAAAAACTGAAAAATTATGTTTTTAGTCGCAATAAAATTATCATTAACAAATGTTTACATTTTTCCAGTGCAGCCAATCACCATATTTGAAAATCGCTGTAATGATGTACATAACTTAAAATATATGTTAAATCTAAAAATTGGAAATCGAATATATATAAATTGAAGGAATTCTTTTAGGTCTAATTGAAAATTATTTATCGATATTTTTGAGAAGCGTTTTCAGGTCACTTTGTTTGAAAATTTATCCTCAAAAATGATTGAATGAATGATTTAATTCCAAAATGTACTCTATGTATGTAAAGAAAAATTGGAATTATGTTACTGCGTTGAATTACAATTCTCTATTACAATGACTCGTACCGTCCACTTCAAGAGTTCCAATCATTACATTGTTCTTTGAATATTTTAACATGTTTATTTTCAGGAACAAAATTTGTCGTGAAAAAAAATTTAAATCATTACAATAATAATGAAAATTTTTCTATAACATAAACATGTACTAAAGAGTTAAGTCGTTTCAGGCATCTTTTTCTTTAATGAGATTTAAAAAAATAACCATTATACTGAAAAATCATTAAAACCCCTGAATAGCTTTTATCTAGAAAGGTACAACAATTGATATATGCATTACCGTAGATTTATATTTCAGGCTGTGAATGTATCTGTGAATATATGCAGGCACCCAAATATTTATATCTATATAATGAATACATTTACAACAAATAAAAAGGTTTCCATAAAATAAATTATTTATTTTCTTCAAATTTGTATTCATTAATTTTTTTGCGATTTTAGTGATCTTTTAGTTTTGTTAGTATGCAACACAGTCTTAAACAGCTGTTATTTGCCACTGTTTGCCTTTACGAAAAATATGTAAGAGCAAACAAATATTTGCCAAAAAATCATAAAAATATTTCTCACAGGGTGGTCACATCAAAAAAACTTTTGTTTGCCGGAAAACAATTTTATTTGCCAAAAATGGCGGATTTTTCTGTTTGCCACGCAAATTTATTTTGTGGTCACATTATGGCAAACAAATATTTTATGTTTTTTGGCAAATATTTTTTAGATGTGACCGCACCTTAACATAAATAAACAAAACATAAATAACCAGACAGGGTAATATGGTAATATTTGCTGTCCCTTTCACAAAAATTATGTAAACGTCAAACTTTCGTTTCCAACATAGGGTTGTATTTAAATGTGTTAATATGTTTAAATTCAACATAGGGTTGTATTTAAATGTGTTAATATTTACATAGAGTTGTATTCAAAAGTGTGAAATTCAACAAAATAGTTAATTGGTAATTAAAGTGTTATAAATAATAAAAATAAGTTAATTAAAATAATGGGCTGCTTCAAGGTGCATAAAAACTAATTTATTTAGCTTATATTGAACTCTCTTCAGATGATAAATCTAAATCAGAAACACTTATATCCATTTGATTGGATGGTTTTACGGTTTTTTTTTAACAAAACTGTCCAAAATTTGCTGAATTTTTAAAGATTTTTTTGTTGATAGATTTTTTTGTAACAACAAATGGCTTGATCAGGATCGTTTTCAGAAAATATATCCATTGCATGGGAAATTAATTGCAAAGCTTTGGAAATATTGGCGACTATTAATTTTTTTTCTTCTAATGTATCATCTCCTGTTATGACAACTTTTTCTGAAACGTGCTGAATATCAATGGCTAATAAATTTTCATTATCAAGCTCCTCGGCGCAACTTGAAATTGCAACGACGCAAATCGAATTTTTCCAGTTTTAAAAAAGCAGCGCACGTCGGAGCTAGTGTATTCACAATAGCAGTATGTTTATGCCGCTTCTGGGGTAATTTTTCCATACAAATTTTGGAGCATGCTGAGCTGGGAGTCATATATTGATTTGTGAAATGAATTGTGTAGGATCGGTCTATAGGTTTGTAATATGTATTTTCTGTGTGTTGTGAAAAGGTAATGCTTTTTAATGTGTGTGTGTTTCAATTTTGGAGCATGCATAGCTGGGAGTTATGAATTGAATTGTGAAATGAATTATGTACGATCGGTCTATAGGTTTGTAACATGTTGTTGTTGTGTTTTTCTGTTAGAAGGATAGGGAAGTTACTTTTGTTTATTTTTTTGTGTGATTTAATGTTGGAGAAATAGAAAAGGGATGAACACCTGCGTGAACGTTTTAAGGGTTAGTTGGTTGTGTAGCTGTTTTTATTTGTATTGCTTTTTGAATGATTGGACGGACAGAATGAGTGCGTGTAACATTTTTAAAGCCAAGTAACTAATAAACCTCTTCCAATGTTTTTTGTTGATTTAGATCCAAGCCAAAGTAATAAAAAGGTGTACGAAATTCAGTATATTAATAATGCTGTTACTATAGAGCCAGAGCGTGAAGCAAATAACATTGTCCAATGTCATAGATGTCAACAATATGATCACACAAAATCTTATTGTATGAAACATTTTACATGTGTGAAATGCGGTCTTGGACATCCAACGGCGGAATGCAAAAAAGGGATTGAGGAACCTCCGCGGTGAGTGAATTGCCTTAATCATCACACTGTTAACTACAAGGGATGCCGAGTTTACCAATCACTGCGAAGAAAAATACTGCCCGAAAACAGAAATCAAAAACATCAAAACTTTAGAATGAATACTAAAGACTTCCCACAGATTAATTCACAGACTTATACAAAACTTGAAGGTGATAACAATAATTTTAATAAGTTTCAATACTCCGACGTGCTTAAACAAGATAATATTAATAATCGCATGAAGAACATAGAAAATATGTTTAGTCGACTAATAAATATGTTAACGCTGTTCATTAGTAAATTATGCAATTAGTATTTCGAATAGCTGTTTGAAATGCTAATGGCGTGTCACAAAAATTCAATGAAATTGAGATTTTTGCCAAGAATAATTATATAGACATATTTTTACTTTATAAAACACACTTAAATAGTAAGTCACGTTTTAAAATAAGGGGCTACGATTTAATTAGAGCAAATCATCCTGATAATAGATGCCATGCAGGAGCAGCAATATTAATTAAATCGACTATTAAGTATGAAACTGCGGAACCATTTATTAAACCTTTTATTCAAGCCACTGGTATTAGAGTAAAGTGTAACAACTCATTTTATAATTTATATTCACTTTATACTCCACCAAGGCACATAATTAATTGTCTATTTTACGAAAATTTCTTTGATAAACTTGGCAAACGATTTTTAGTACCATTTTGTGCTCGAACGTCAAAGCGCGCACATCTAAGCAAGAGAAATCATTTCACCAGCTGTTTTTTCTAAATATGGAAAAGAAAAATTCTTTGGAATAGTACAAAATTAAATACGATAAACTCAGAGTACTAGGTAACATGCTTAGGAATGTTATATAAAATCATATTCAGCTTCACAGCTAAATTAAATATATTGCTTTGGAATGCTCAGTGGTTAACAAACCAAAATGCCATTACAGAATTAGAGCATATCTTAAATCTAAAACAAATAGATATAGTATTAATAAATCAAAACATTCATTTAAGCTCAGAAATTTTAAATACCCACTGGGAAATTCGCAATACACATGGTAGAGGCGTGCTAATAGCAGTTAGAAATAATATTCCCCATGAACGTCCTCTTCGCCGACTTCCGCAGATCCCTTCATTAAACACTCATCTCGCCGGAGCATCCTCCTCCATTCGAACGACATGACCAAGCCAGCGCAGCCGCTGGATATTGATACGTTGTACAACGTCCATGTCGTTGAGGAGCTCATACAGCTAACTGTTGAATCGGATGCGAAAATCGTCGCCAACTCGCACTGGACCGAAGATCTTACGTAGGACTTTTCTCTCGAATACTCTCAAGGCAGCTGCATCAGTTCTTAATAGGGTCCTTATTCTGCTTCTGAATGCTTCTTAACCATTTCGGCCGAGCTTGAAGTCGATTAAGGTATTCTCTGTACCATCTTTTCCAAAAATGCTGTTTCATTCTCTCGATAGCTTGCCAACGTGATAGATGGAGTTAGTGCGTTGAAATCCTATGGATCAGATGATAAAGGACATAGAGGCCGGGAATTGAGGCAACTTTCAATTTGGCAAAGTAATGTATTTAGTTCCTCAAAAGTAAGTAGTCTATCATTGGTAACTCGTTTTAGATGATACTTAACGGATTTTACGTCAGCTTCCCATAATCCACCAAAATTTGGCGAGGCCGGAGGTATAAAATGTCAATTGGTATAATTTAAGCTTAAATCCTCTGGTAATGATTTTTTGTTTTTGTGAAAAAGAATTTGAAGTTCCTTTGATGCGCCTATAAAATTTGTACCACAGTCTGAATAGATGTCAGTTCACGCTCCTCTTCGGGAAACAAATCTCCGAAAAGCTGCCAAGAAAGAGTTTGTAGTGACATCTGAAACCGCTTCGAGATGAATAGCCTTCGTGACCATACACACAAACAAGCAAATATAGCCCAGCGGACCTTAAAGTAGACGATTTAATGGTCCAGCATGGTCAACACCACTGTGTTTAAAGGATTTAGTAACGTTAAGTCTCACCAACGGCAAGTTGCCCATAATTTGTTGTGAACTTTTTGCTGAATATTTAAAACACTGTAAACATTTACGTGTAATGGTTTTCGCTAGTTGAGTCCCAGATACTATCCAAAATTTTCGATTAACGATGGACATTGTTAAAGTAATTTCACCATGAAGAGAATTTTCATGCGCATCCAAGATGATTAGTTTTGAAAGAGGATTAGATTTTGCTAAATTTATAGGGTGTTTAACTATAATTAATATCAGAATTTTGTAGACGACCTCCATCACGAATGATGCCATTGTTGTCCAAAAATGGCATTAATTTCAATAAAGGACTGTGACGAGTTTCTTGTTTTTTAGAAAGAGACTTTAATTCAATTGGGAAATCTACCAATTGAGTTTTTTTAACAAAGCATAATAAAATATTGTTAATTTCACAGATAGATATAGTTCCAGTGTTCCTTTTCGAAAGAGAGTTTTTAGAATTATTTACAAATCGTGGAGATAACGCAGTAGTTCGAAGCAGTGTCCTTAATTTCGAGAACCTGGATAATAACTCTGGATAGGCTTTTTCAATACTGATATTAGTAGAAACTTTCGGACTCTTTTCTTCAGAAGTTTGTAAATTTAATAATCTTTTAGGCCATGAAAAAGGAGCTTCATATAAGAACTTTGGACCAGACCACCAGATATCGTTTTCTACTAAATTTTGACATAAAATGCCTGTAGATGCACAATCGGATGGATTTAAATTGGAAGGTACATATCTCCACTGCAGGGGGTTACTTAAACGTTGTATTTCTGCAACTCTATTTGCAACATAAACTGTCCAGGTTGATGAAGGTTTCCTTAACTTAAACGGCTTTCCAGCTTAAAACTGTTGAACTATCACTTCAATAATGTTCTATTTCTCTATGTTCTCTATTTTACAAATATCCAAGGAATTCTTGATATCTTCAGTAAGTTGATTCAAAAGTTTAGCGGCACAAAGTTCTAACCTCGGTATAGTAACAGTTTTAATAGGAGAGGCTTTAGATTTTGCTTGCAAAATGTTAACGAAAATACCTTCCGAAGTAATAACTCTGAGGTAAACTACTGCTGCATAAGTTAAAGTTGACGCGCCGCAAAAGCAGTGCAATTCTGTTTTCACACCTGAAGATTTGCAGTTAATCAAATGACAACTTTCGTCAAAAACAACTCTCAGTTTGGTAGTTGTACTGTTCTTCTTTAGTACACCATGGTGAGGCAAGAAATAGGAATTAGGTCTGACATTTTCAGGATATTTTCCAAATATCAAAGTTCCTATATCTTTCAGCAAAATTAGGGCGTTTCGAAAAAGAGATTTCCAATTGTCGCAATCGTCTGTAGGCGCTAATTATATTATTCGGAACAGAATGTGTTATTTTCTACTAGGGATCTAAACGGTAAATGTACTATATAGCGACTAGGGATGCCAAACGGGATCGACTTTTAAAAATCCCGGGATTCGGGATTTTGTAAATCGGGATAATTCGGGATCCAAAAATCCCGAAAAATCGCGATTTTCTCTTATTTTGTTGAAAAAATCTTTTATATTCCAATTATATTAGAATTACATCTCATTAAAAATAAAATATAAAAACTGCAGGACAAAATGTAACAAAAAAGCGTAAATTAACAAAAATACAAATTATTCATTCATAATCAAATGGATTAGTTTTAAGAATATTATTTGGATTCCAGCAAAAAGATTAAAGCATCTAACATGTGATCTGATAGGCTTGAACGTATTTTGTTGTCAACATACACTGCCGTTGAAAAACACTTCTCGCAATCGACATTTGTTAGTAAAATTGTTCCAAGATACTTCCCTGCCCACTATTAATTCGTGCACCAGGTATTTTTCTTTGAAATACCAACTTTTAAAGTTCAATATTTTGGACAATAATATTGACAACGCCTTGAGAGTTACATTGTCTGAAAGGTAATTTTATAACCTTAACTTGATATAAAGTAAGTTTAACATGTATTCTATAACTACAGCAAAACTTCGTTCTTTTTAGACAAAAACTATCTGATCACATTAATTTAGCAGGGTGGGCAAATTCTCGCTAAGCGGTAGAAAAATTAATTCAGAAATAAATAGGAATATACCGTTATAATAAAATTATAAAAATATTAGAAAACAAAAAAATTGTATTGCATACGCAAACACTATTAGTTCATATAAGAAGCGCGTTTTCATGCATCAATATTCAAAATTACTTATTTTAAAGAATAATAATGACTGGGCCTTAAGAGTTACTGTTTCCGAAAGATAATTCTCTAATCTTTAAATTAATAGAATATATTTAAATATATTGGGGTAAATATATTGAAAACACATCCTGAAACCAAGGTCCATTAATTTCATAAAAGATTGTTTGACTACCATTAATTCGTACAGTGTATAATTTAATTCTTAAGTTAAATTCTGTGATGCCTTTGCTAAATCATAACTAAGTGAAATGTAGCAATGTAGCGTTATAATAAAAATAAAAAATTTTTACATGGTAGTAGAAAAATATAAGTTAGCAAGAGTCGGATAATTTTGGTCTAAAAACAATGAAATTGCGCTTTAGTCGATATTCTCAATAAATTTATTTAAACGTGTATAACTTATTTTAAGCAGAATTAAAGATTATAAAATTACCTTTCAGAAAATGTAACTCCCAAGGCACTGTCATTATTATGGTTCAAAATATGGAACTTTAAATATTAGCATATTAAACAAAAATTTGTTGTGTATGAATTAATAGTGGTTAGGGCTAGTAGCTATATGCAGCGTGTAAATATTCACCTCTACCACCCAGGGTGCTTGGGTGGATAGTGGGTGATTTTCAGACCATCATATTCCCCATTCGCATCAAATTTTATACTCGGTTGGGTTAACAGTCTATTGAGTCTTACATCAATAGATTTATTTTTTCGAGTAAATGGTGCGCGGTCACAAATTCGGTAGATATATGGTAGGGTAGGAGTAGGGCAAGTGAAGTTCACAGATAGTTTTGGGTGTACAATCGTAGAGTATGACTGACAAATTTTAGCTTCAGCTTGAGTTTCGGTGGGTAAGTATGTTGTTAGCCACTTTGTCGGATCTTCCTTCGACCAGGTTGGTTCGTGCCATAACTCGTCATCCTTCGGTCCGTCTTAATTGAAACCACGACTGACAACATCGGCTGAGTAAGGTTCCACGTTTTTCCAGCTCCTGGTTCCTATCGCATCAGTAATTGGGTGTTGAATTAGCCTTCGTTGGGTGATTAAAGTGTGTGCCATTCTTGCTAACAACACTGCACCACATTTTGGCGACGAAATGACTTCATTAGGAGCTAATCTCGTCTTAGCGTTTATGGGTGTAACTCCTGCGTATATAATCGCAGAGTAAGGCTTTTCAGAAGTATCTGAAAAGTCATGAAACTCAATTCCTGCTGAAGAGAAAAAATGTATCCATCTACGAATCCAAATATTGTCATTACCGTAAAATCGCAAAAAATTGTGCCATTTAATGAGGGTGAGTGAGTCAAGACAGCCATCACAAGCTGTATTATTCCGCCAAATTTGCCGCATCACGATTTTGGCGGATATGATGATGTAGATGTAGATGTTGGGTAGAAAAGTTTAGTTTAGGGAGCCTCAAAGAAAAGATTGTCCTCTTCTGGATTCCACCTAATGCCTATGGTTTCAGGGTTTTCCGATTCTGGAAGGGTGGGTAAGACGGCATTGAGTTGGTGATCCTTGGGTAAATCTTCTAAAAGTTCCTGGGTGTCTGAAGTCCATTTTTGTAGAGGAAAACCAGCCGATTCAAGAACTTTGGTAAACTGCTCTTGAGTGGTTTCAGCTTTTCGAGCACTGTGAACATCAGCCAGTACATCATCGGCATTGGCATTGTTCCTTATAACTTGAGATGTAATTGGGTGGGTATCTGGAATGTCTTTGGCGGGTAGTTCAATGCAGGTAGTAATTGAGAATTCACCGGACTTGTCTTATAGTCCTCCTCAAAGGCACTTTAGTCCTGTTAGATATACATAACGTATAATTTCAACGCCTAAAGTTCTTAATTGCGACATTTTTATTTTAAAATTCTAATTCGCAGAGGATTGGAAAATATTCACTAAATTTCGAGAGTAAATCGATTTACCGTGGGTATATTTGGTTTAAAAAAAATTTTATTTCAAATTTGAAATTAGCAGACAAATTTCCAATTGGGTATTTCTTGTGTTTTGTCGCACTACACTAAGAAAACGGCAATATTTGTTACTCACAATATTTTAGAAATATTATCGATAAATGGGTAAGTATTGGGTGGGTGGGTTTTTATAAGATAATATTTCTTATTGTGAGTTTTTCATAAATTTGAGAATCCGCGATAAAATTAAACGATAATTTTATAAAAAATGTAAATTGAAAATGTTCAACTTACCTTGTCTGCTTAGGGTAGGGTACAAACCAAATTTATTTTTCCAATTCCTTTTTGTGCGATGTTTACTGTGTTGTGTTTGTGTTACTTATATTTGTAATTGTTTTTGATTTATTGTTAGTGACCAGTAATGCAATGTAATTGTTTGTGCACTTCATATTTTTAAATTTTATAATTTTTGTCACTATTTATATTTTGTTTTTATTTTTTGTGAACTTTGTTGAACTTTTTTATTTCTGTGTTCCTTTGATTTTGGTTTTGTTTATGTATTGTTGCAAAAATAATATTAATATTTCTTTCTTTATGTAATATGTAATTTGTTTTTATTTTTTATGAACTTTTTTGACCTTTGTAATTTCTTTTTGATTTTAAAATTGGTTTTTAACTTTTATTTTACTGTTTTACTGCACTTTTTATTTAGAGTAATTTTTTGTGATTATTGTTAGTGTTAATTGTTAATTTGTGTTTTTTATCATACTTTTATGCTTTTTGTGTTTAGCTCAAAATTTATTTATGTTTGTTGTTGATTATCGATTATTAGACTTTGTTCTTGGGTTATTTTAAGTTTTTTGTATAGGGTAATATTGTATGTTTGTTTTTTTTGTTTTTGTTAGTGTATGTTTATTTAGTTCACTTTATTTATTTCACTGTACACTTATTTGTTTTTTGCATTGCACTATTGTTTTTAAATTCTTTTTAGAATTTTGTTAAAGTTTTTTTTTTTTTAAATTAGGGGTTTATGGAATTGTGTTTTAGAGGGTTATATATATTTTTTAGGGTGGGTAAAATTTTCACAATTGGGTGGGTTTATGGGTTTTCTGTGGACTGTAGTTATTTAGGACACTGTCCTTTTTTCTCGAAGGACCATGTCAGACACTGTCCTGAAGCCACAAATCTGTCTAATCGCGCTTAGACGATACACCGAGGACAGTATTCTCCTTGTCGACCCCACGAAGAGTACCTCCGACTATATGGACAAGCATAAAGCATTATCGACGTTACTACCGCTGAAATTATCTTCCTCTTGAATGGACCTGGTTCTCCAATATTTGGCATCATCCTCGCCAGTGCTCCTGCGTTACACATGACTTTTCGCCGATGTAATTTACGTGCTCCTTGAAGTTCAACCTGTCGTCAATCGCTCCCAGGTATTTCATTCCCTCTTTGATTCGATTTCTGTGCCTCCAACGGTCACTTTCATCTTCTCCATTATCTTCCGGCCGCTTATCAAAACGTCTTCCGTTTTATGTGCAGCAAGTGTCAAACCTGCCTCATCCAGCAATGCACCAACATTTCGAATCGCTGTGTTAGTTTTCTCCTCTATATCCTGTACCGTCTTAGCTACCGAGACTATGGCAATGTCATCTGCAAAGCCTACAATTGTAGTCCCGTTTGGCAATCGCAGTCGAAGTACTCCATCGTACATTATGACCCATAGTAGTGGGCCAAGTACAGAGCCCTGCGGGACACCCGCCGTCACTACGTATTACTGCTCTCCTTCATCCGTTAGATATATTACCTTCCTGTCCTGAAAGTAATTGTTCAGAATCTCCATTAAGTATGGCGGCGTACCCATGTTAAAGAGGGCTCTCATAATCCGCCCCCAATTCGCTGAGTTGAACGCATTTTTAACGTCAAGTGTGACAACCGCGCAGTATTCCTTGGTGCCAAATCTCCATCTTTCGCCCTCTATTGCATCTCTTGCAATGTCGACTACCCTTCTGATCGCGTCAATAGTGGACCGTCCTTTCGTAAATCCGTATTGCAGGTCCGAGAGAGCTCCTCCTGCCTCGGCACGCGTCAGTAGTTGGTTGTATATTATCCTCTCCAGTATTTTTCCCATTGTGTCAAGTAGACAGATATGACGATGGTTCCCCTGGTGGTTTACCAGGTTTTGGAATGAGAACCAATTTCTGCTTCTTCCATCTACGTGGAAAAACACCCTCGACGAAGCACTTGTGGAACACCTTGATGAACATATCAGGTCTGAACCGGATAGCCGCCTTAAGTGCCCTATTCGGGATTCGGTAATGTGTATATGTGATGTGTGGTATATGTGATGTGTATGTGAATGTTGATATATTGTGAATGTTTGACCGTTGGGAATGTTTGTGTTGTCAGGGTTGGGGTTGTGTGAATTTGTTCACTCGTGTGACCAAATGCCATAACATGAAAGTTTCCTAAGCAATATATTTTATTTACTTATTTATTTTTAATATTGATGGGCAACAAACAAAATGTGGTAATATTATATTATTATATACTTTAATTCTATACATCTTATTTACTAATTTATATGATCTAGCTAGTATTCCAATTTTCTTTGTCATTTTAATGATCATTAAAACTTAATTTTTCGTCTATCATTATGCCCAAATATTTCATCACATTTACTCTATCAATAGCGTCGTTCTTAACACACACTCATCCCTGTTCACATGATTTCTTGTCAATACCATAAATTTAATTTTATTAAATTTACTTTGTATAATTCAAGCATCACTTTATATCATTTATATATAAAATAAAAAGCAACGGTGCTAACATTGTTCCTTGCGGCAATCCTAAATTTACATTAGTTATCGTCGAAACCGTATCACATACAACCACTTGTTGCTCTCTATCACTCAGATAGCTGGTCATCCATCTGTCCTCCGTATCATTAACCACCATCTTCTGTAGTTTTGTCATTAATATATTTCTATCTACTGTCTCAAATGCTCTTTTCAGATCAAGGAAGGTTACAACTTTATTCATCTTGTCATTAAGACTATTCTTCCACTCCGACAGTACCAAATTTAATGCTGTGTCCCAAGAATGGTTTCCTCTGAAACCAGACTGTTCCGCTATTAATATATTATTGTCCTCTATATGTTTAGTCAGCTGTTTTTTAATCAGTTCCACAAGTTTAGCATCACATGTTCCTCTTCAAGTATAGTATTTACTACTTTTTGTACTGGAACAATAGTTGTTAACCTCCATTTCCTGGGCACTACTCCCGTCGACAAACTTTCATTTATCATACACGCGTAAAAATAGGCTGTGTAATTCAGAGTCTTTAACTACACTTTCCGAAAAAAAGTTTTTATAACCAATTGTACCCGGCGTTGCGCGGGTTATTTTTTGCCCCTTTCTGCACCCATTTTGGTTGACCTTAGAAACGGAATATCTCCAATAGCTATTTGGGAAACTTTATCAAGCTAAATCGTATAAAATTACATATTATCATTTTTTCTTCCTTTGTCCCATTTTTCTCCACTGCACCGACAAAAGCTCGATTTATATGCCATTCATTCAATTTGCCCGTTTTTGACCCCTATTCCCCTTTTTGGGCTCCTTTTGGTTCAACTTTAGAAACAGAATACCTGCAATAGTTATTTGGGAAACTTAACCAAGCTAAATCGTAGAAAATTACCTATTACCATTTTTCCCCATTTGTCCCATTTTTCTCCCTTTGGTCAAAATTTTAAAAAAATTTAACCTGCACCGATTAAAGTCTGATCTATATATCCCAAATTTCTCGAAAATCGGACCAGGCGTTCAGGCGTGTTAGGCTAACAAACAAAAAACAGACTTACAGAAAGATTTATAATATGCATTAGGATTAAACGGGTTTGTTTAATTTTCGAGTGAGAAATTTTGTTCTTAAATATTGTTAAGTTTTTACCTTTTTAAAAACGTTTATATATGAGTTCGTTGATTGCAAACCAAGTAAAAATATATGTTTTTATTTTAATGAAACTCTTTATTACGCACACTACTTTTATGTGTCATTGTCCAAACTTATACAAAATACACAACAATAACTATAACAGTATGTGCTCGTTCGATACTCTTCTCTGCCTACAACCCTTTTATAAGTAACAGCACTTGTTCGTTATTCTCTGCTTACAATGTTTTTGTAAGCACAACGCTCCTGCTCGCGTAAACACTAACAACACTTCGATAAACTTTACTACGGATGCAACTTGCCTTTACAACGCGACTTTTACTGCATATACAACTGCACACAAGGCTGACTGAATTCACAATGACCGCGTTGCTTGTCTTGTCTTGCCCCTTTATATGCGAACACCTTCAGACTGATGATGGTTCTCGAAGTAGAAGGTTCGCGTTCGCGCCTTCTCGAGAACTCTATAGCTGCACCGTTGTTTGTGTACTATGTTCTCATTGGTTGTTGTTGCGTTCGCTTACTTGTTTGTCTCTTTCTCTCATACTTGTTGCAGCTGGTTCTCTTATAATAAGTTCGATGTATGTGTTAGTGTGTATTTGTGTCAGGTGTATTGTGTACGCATTCGTAATTGATATCGTTTATGGAAATGTTAAAGGATATTAGGTCGTTTCGACTATTTTTGCGTAACACTGCCGCCCACTTAAGCCTGTTCGTCCCGAATAGGCTCATTATCTCTTTTCCCATATTTTGCTAGTCGCTCTATGTGTACGACCTTCATTTTTGTTAGGGGGCTGTTAGCTTTTTGTATCCTGTACACGACATCGTTTAACTGTTTGATTACTTTGTATGGTCCAGTTCGTTTGTAGCTTGCGGGATAATCCCTTCTACCGCTTTGGGTTGTATAGTAGAACCAATTGTCCCTCATGGAAGACGCAGATCCCCGCATCAAACACTCGTCTCGCCGGAGCATCCTCCTCCATTCGAACGACATGGCCGAGCCAGCGCAGCCGCTGGATATTAATACGCTGTACAACGTCCATGTCGTTGAGGAGCTCATACAGCTCACTGTTAAATCGGATGCGAAAATCATCGCCAACTCGCACTGGACCAAAGATCTTACGTAGGTCTTTTCTCTCGAATACTCTCAAGGCAGCTGCATCAGTTCTTAATAGGGTCCATGCTTCTGCGCCATAGAGAAGCACGGGTAGGATGAGCGTCTTGTAGAGTATTAGTTTCGTCTTGCGAGAGAGGTCTCTGCTACTCAATTGCCTATTGAGACCATAATAGCACCTGTTGGCAAGAGTAATCCTGCGCTTGATCTCCAGACTGACATCATTTTCGGTGGTAACGGCGGAGCCAAGGTAAATGGATTCCTTGACTGTATCAAAAGTATAGTTATCGGCCGTAATATGTAAATCAATACGCCGCACGACTCTACTTGTTGATAACATATACTTCGTTTTGCCCTCATTTACTGCCAAACCCATCTTCTTAGACTCCTATGATGTCGATGTCGTCAACGTACGCAAGCAACTGGACACTTTTTTGAAAAATAGTGCCATTACGATGCACTCCCGCCTTTCGCAGAACACTCTCCATGACGAAGTTGAAGAGGTCGCATAATAACGGATCGCCTTGTCTGAAACCTCGCACGGTATCGAAAGGTTCGGAGAGGTCCATTCCTACCTTGACGGAGCCGCAGGAATTGCTCAACGTCATTCTGCATAGCCTTATCAGCTTAGCAGGTATACCGAGCTCAGACATTGCGGCAAAAACACGATCCCTTATGGGGCTATCGAAAGCAGCCTTATAATCGACAAAAAGATGGTGTGTGTCGACTTGATTTTCGTGGGTCTTTTCCAGGATTTGGCGTAGTGTGAAGATCTGGTCGATGGTGGACTTGCCAGGTCTGAAGCCGCACTGATAAAAAGTCCAATCAGTGTTTTGACGAGTGGCTTCAGTCGTTCACACAATACGCCTGTAAGAACCTTATATGCGATAGGGAGAAGGCTTATACCCCTATAGTTGGCGCATATTGTTGGGTCTCCCTTTTTCAGGACGGGACAGAGGACACTGAGGTTCCAATCGTTGGGCATACTTTCCTCTAGCCATATTTTGTAGATGTAGATCCGGTCTTAAACAATTCAGCGGGGAGGCCATCAGGACCTGCCGCTTTGTTGTTTTTAAGTCGCATAATCGCTACTTTAACCTCTTCATGGCTAGGCGGCGGAATCTCCACGCCGTCATCATCGATCGGGTCCGGAACATCATCTCTAGAGGCGGTATTGATGTCGTCATCGCCTTGCAGCAGAGTAGAGAAGTGTTTCCTCCACAACCTCAGCACCCCTTGCGGATCTGTAACCAGGTTTCCATTCTCATCCTTGCAGGAAGACACTCCGGGCTTATACCCCTCGATCAGACGCTTAACCTTTTGATAGAATTTTCGAGCGTCATTCCTACATCTGTACATCTCGACTTCCTCACGCTCACGCCTTTCCTGCTCCCTCTTCTTGCGTCTGAAAAGACGTCTCTCATCCCTTCTCCTCTCTCTGTAATTTTCGACAATGGCTCGCGTAGCGGCCGACTGCAACGTTTTTCTGTATGCGGCGTATTTCGCTGCAGCTGCCTCGCGACACTCCTCATCGTACCATTAGTTTCGTTGGGGTGGGCGCTCGAAACCAAGGACTGTTTCCGCAGTATTGCGCAAGGAGTGGGAGATGTTGGCCCACAATCCGCCAATGTCGCTGAGATTGGATGGGGAATGACAGAGCTTATCAGAGAGTTGAGCGGAGAATGCCTCAGCTGTCCTTTGTGATCGCAGCTTCTTAACGTCCAGCTTTCGCAATGCACTAGAGCGCGCAGTCCTCGAGGCGCAAATGCGCACTCGGAACTTGTCTGCGACAAGGTAGTGGTCCGAGTCGATGTTTGGACCTCTAAATGTGCGCACACTGGACACGTGCCTTCCGTCAATCACAATATGATCGATCTGGTTGGATGTTGATCGATCGGGGGACATCCAAGTGGCCTTGTGAATGTCGAGATGCTGAAACCTGGTACTACATACTACCATGTTACGCGCCGCGGCGAAATCGATCAGCCTCATACCATTGGAGGTAGTGTTTGCGTGGAGGCTGAACTGTCCGACAGTGGGGCCAAATATACCTTCCCGCCCGACCTTCGAATTAAAATCCCCGAGGACGATTTTGGCGTCATGGGCCGGGCACTTATCGTATACGTGCTCGAGTTTAGCATAGAAGGCATCCTTAACCACATCGTCCTTTTCTTCTGTCGGGGCGTGAGCACAAATTATGCTGATGTTGTAAAATTTTGCTCTGATGCGGATTGTGGCTATCCTTTCGTTCACTGGCGTGAACCTAGAGACAAGGTGACGAGGTCTCTTATTAACCACAAATCCGCATCCGAATTCGTGCTTATCAATATGGCAGCTGTAATACACATCGCAAGATGCTAGCCTTTTGCATCCTTGTCCTATCCATCGCATTTCCTGTATGGCAGTGATGTCCGTCCTACATTTCATGAGGGCGTCCGCCAGTTGGGCGGAAGCGCCTGCCCTATAAAGGGTGCGGAAGTTCCATGTGCCAATTCTCAAATCGTTGTTCTTGAAACGTTTGCCGTGGTCGTCAACTTTAGAGGGGATCTTTCTAGAGGCTATTGTATAGGCTTTCATTGGATTAAATTTTTACGTGGTGGGTTCCAAGCCCTACGCACAACCCGAATTTAACGTCCAGGGGATTGGACCTCGCTGCACGCATTAGTTAACATCTAGCGGGTGCTAGAATGCCATCCAGAAGGGGCCACGAGGAGGCTGCGTGTCAACTTGAATACAGCAAGACAAGGATCGCCCTGGTGGTCGCCATGTTGGCCACAGTCAGAAACTTTGCCTTGTTTGCATGCACTCCATCCCTCCCAGAGGATTATGAACATGCACAAAAAGTATGGAAGACATTTAAGTGTATAACATTAAAGGATTATTTACTTTTATATTTAAAGGTAGACGTTTTCTTACTCTGTGACATATTTGAAAATTTTCGACTAGTGTGTAAAAACATTTATAATTTAGATCCCTGTCATTATTATACTACTCCTGGTCTATGAATTAGAGTTGTTAACTGATATTAATATGCATACTTTTGTTCTGCGAGGAACATTGTCCAATGTTCTAACAGATATTCAATAGCAAATAATAAATATATTAGTGATTATGATTCTAACAAGGAATCAAATTATATAATATATTTATATGGTTATACAATGTCAAAATACCTTTCATATAAAAATTTTAAATGGATCGAAAATTTTAATGTTAATTATTATTTAGAAGAAGATTCTCCATTCGGTTATATATTAGAAGTAGATCTAGAATGTCCATCGGCATTACACGACTATCATAATGATTCACCATTTTTTGCATGATAAGAAAAACTATATTATACATTATAGAAATCTACAACAATGTTTAAAACATGGTTTGATTTTGAAAAAAATTCATAAAATTCTGATTGCTTAAAGAAATATATTGATTTGAATAATTATTATAGAACACTAGCAAAAAAAAAACTCACAATACAAAAAATAAAAATTTAATATTTAAAAGCATAATAAGACCAATTTGACATATGCTAGTCCCATTTGGTACAAAGCTGCAAGGGCACATGTGAAAAAACTCCAAATAATTCAAAATAAATGTCTTAAAAGCATAAACACTGGAGATTTTCTACTCAACTTTTTCACAACAAAACTGGCTACGAAAGTATTATTGACTTCATAAAAAGAATCAATATTAAATATCACGAATCCATAGAAAATTCTCCTTATCAACTGATAAGAGAATGTCGAGAGTCGGGAAAAAAATATCTCTAAAATTAAAATTAGCAAATTGAAAATGACAAGTAACTATATGTTATGGTTACATAACTTATTCGTATACCTGTATATTTTCTAACTATATTTGAATTTTTCATTATCAAATAAAGATTTTCCTATTTTTCCTTTAAACACTCTTATAAAAATAAAATAAAAAGAGCTCCAAATTTTTATAATTACTTTATCATTCGTTGTAATGTCTATAGATAAATCTCGCAAAAAATTTTAATTTGTAAAAAGTAAATGTAAATAAAGATGAAATTGGAAATGAATGAAAAAAAAAATTCAAATTGTTAAATAATGCTGTATATGGAAAAACTATAGAAAATGTTGATAAGAGGAAAGGCATTAAAATAGTATGTGAATGGGAGAGTATAGGTAAAAGACTAGGTGCTAGAGCTCTTATTGCTAAACCTAATTTCCATAGTTCACTCAAAATTCATAAACCAATTTATATTGGTTTTTCAGTTTTAGAAATATCCAAATGGAAAATGTATAGTTTTCATTATGATTATATACAACCTAAATATTGTGAAAACCTTCAACTCAATTACATGGATACTGATTCCTTTATTTACAACATTAAAACAGATGATCCATATAATGATATATAAAATGATATTAGTAGTATTAGTACATTTTGATACATCTGCATATTCTAAAGACAATCCATATAATTTTCCGTAAATTAATAAAAAAATAAATTAAATAAAATATAATATATAAATGTATTCAGTAGAAATTGATAGAGTTGATACCGAAATTAAAAAAATTAAAGGTTTTAAACAATGTGTAACTAAAAAATTAAGTATAAACGACTTTAGGAAATGTTATTATTATGTTATTATGAATATGAAAATGGTATAGAAGGAGCTAGTACACCGTTTAATGAAAATAAAAGTGCTGTAAAAAGACCCAGCTCATCCTGTTATGAAAATAAAAAAAAGTTAAGAGTGACAATAACTTTAAAAAAATTATAAAGGATAAGGTTAGTGGTCAAATAAGAAAAAATTTTATAATAAACAAACTGTTAACAGTAAATCACATTTATTTAATAACGTTTTATTACCACATGAAGCAAATGTAAATGTTCATGATAACTATAGAAACGACAACAACAACGAAGTTGAGCAGGAATATGTAGAAGCTAATTCACTCAAACGAAAAAGTAAAACTGAACAATGATAGAAAAAGGAATAAAGCCACACATTCAATTGAAAAATATTTAGATGATAATTATGGATGGAAACGGGAGTTAGCGATATGGCAATAACAAACTTGTCTTTAATAATGATAATTCTATTCGAATAGGAAATAAAAAATTGAAAATGACTCCAGGTTTATTTGAATTAGTATTTCATACAAAACCCTTACATTATATATAAACTGATTTAAATAAATATAAAGATTTATTAATAAGCACAAATGTATATAGACGTAAATATCAACCAAATGAACAAATAAAGGGTACAAAAGCTTTTAAATATCAACGTATAATAAAAAAACTATTTAGTACAAAAACAAATAACTTAACGAAAGGAGGTGGTTTATCACTTAAATGTGTAGATTACAAAAAACCAAATTATATATATTGGGATAATCCTAATGAGTTAGTCAATAGACTAAAGGTGCGTTTAGACTGTGCTAATATTTGTGCAAAATCATAAAAATTTTGTTTGTCCTAGTGTAAACACTCGAATTTGTTAGCCACCAAATATTTTTCGACTGTTTGTTGGCTAATAAAATTTTTGTTTGTGAATAAAACTTTGCATAGTGTAAACACTTTGTCAGCACGTCGTTACAAATATTTGGCCCAATATTTTGTTTGTTCTCACAATATTTTTGGCGGAACAAATAGCGACAAATAATTGTATAAACGTGTGTTGCCAACAGTTATTTTTGACAGTGCTTAACATATAAAAAATGAAATAAATTGAAATGGGAATACAGGTCAATACGTTTGACAGATTGGTAAGTCAAAAGCGCTTTTTTGAAATTTTTTATTATAAAGCATATTTTTGTGAAAGAAAACGGACATCAATACAGCAATTATGGAAACGCCACTATCTGCTAAAAAAACTAAAAGGAAGAGGATGATGCACGACTGGAGTGAAGGAAACATATTTAAATTGATCGGCGAAGTGGAATGCCATCCTTGCATTTGGAATGCATCAAGTGCTGACTACCATAACAAACCCATGCGGGATAGCGCATGGACTGAAATTGCTGAAAAGCTTCATATTGCAGCGGATGAAGTTTCCACTAAATGGTCCAATTTGAGGATTCAGTACCGGGGCTACCTCAACAAAAAAACCAAATCTGGACAAGGTGCAGAGAATGCACCAAAGTGGAAGTATTTCGACTCCATGGCTTTTGTTGGACGTGCGGAGGTTAGCCAGCGGCAACCAACAACTACAAATTTGGACATTTTATCTGAAAGCGAAGGTAAACTAAGGAGAATGTATTTATTAATTGTTAATATTGTTATCAGAAAACCTTTTTTTACAGAATCAGCCCTATCATCTGCGCCTTTGTTAAACAACACAACGACAAATGTCATGGCAACATTTTGTGATGTTGTTCAAAGTATTAAGGACAGGCGCAAATCTTTAAACCCTAATGAGGAATTCGGACGCTACATAGTCAGTGAGCTCAATGCTTTGAATGACGGCGATGCTGCAGACTTAAGGAGAAGTCTTGGAGGTTTTTTGTTTAAAGAATTAAATGAGCTCAAACAAAAACAAAATGCAGCGACGGAGCTGAACCAGCTCTTTAATTGAAAATGATGTGATAATTTTTTCCTTAATTTTAATATTACCAAAGAATTTGCCTTATTATTTTTTTTTTATCAAACATTAATTTTAAAATTGCCAATGAATGTGCTTTAATTTTTTTAATAAAAATAAAAATATACTCCAAATTGAGAAATATTATTTTAAAAAATAGACAGCACTTCAATTATATTTGTTGATATTGAAAGGGTACTTCTCCTTCATTTATAAAGTACTGGCTGAATTCATTCTTAATTTCGTCTATTGTTTCACTATTGTAAGAACGTTGTCTTATGAGAGGATGTAAAGATGACTCAATTGCATCATTTCGCCATTCTCCTGGAGTAATGCTGCCATCGGAATTATCACGATCAATCAAAGAAGACGTCAAGTAAATTTTTGGGTTTCTTATCAATAGAAAATTGTGTAATGCACAACATGCAGTGGTTATTTTTCTTGCTTTTTCGGGATTAAGCTGTATTGGGCTGCGGAAAATGCGAAATCGTGCTGACAATATGCCAAATGCATTCTCTACAACGCGTCGTGCTCTTGATAGGCGATAATTAAAGATGCGTTGAATACCATCAAGCCTGCTCTTATTGAAGGGTTTCAAAAGATTTGTGCTTGCAGAAAATGCATCATCAGCCACTAGGACAAACGGCATGCACTTTGACCTTTCAGGCAATGGCACAGGCGGAGGAAGATGGAGAGAATTGTTTTGTAGCGCATCATAGAATGCAGTTCTCCGAAAAACGCCCCCATCAGAAACTCGGCCATTTGTTCCAACGTCTATGTAAATAAATTTATATGACGCATCGGCAATGCCCATGAGCACAATACTATGTGTGCCTGCAAAATAGAAAAAAAAATTATTAATTAATTAATTATTTTTGTATAAATTTTGCACAACCTTTATAATTATAAAATACGCTTCCTGAATTCGTAGGAGCCACCATCACCACGTGCTTGCCATCTACGGCACCCAGGCAGTTTGGAAAATTCCATTTTTCCAGAAACTCATCCGCAACGCTTTTCCACTCCTCTTCGTTGGACGGAACCTTTTAATTAAATAAAACGTAATTGAAATATTGCAATTAAGAATATTGTTACCTTCATAAAATCTGCTTTTAAAACATTGTAAATAGCATCGCACACTTCTGGCACAATTCCTGATATTGTGCATGTTGGAATCCTAAAAACATATTGCAGCGACGAGAAACTTTCGCCAGTGGCCAAATATCGCAAAGTCAGAGCCAATCTTTCAGACGCAGATATTGGTTCCCTCAAATGTGTGGTTTTTTTTGTTATAACCGGCGCCACTAGATTCAGCTTTATTTGAAAAACATTAATATATATTTAATGTTAATATGCTGAATATTGTAATCAAGTTACCAAGTAATCGAAGTCGTTTGAACCCATGCGCACGAAGTTTTTATGCAGCGAAGGTTCTTCAGAACGTAGTTCCTTCAGAAGTTTTTGGCAACATCCTTCCATTTTACGACGCTGCACCCAAGCTCGAACCCACATTCTCCTGGATCTTCTTTTTTTTTTTTTTCTTTTTGCTGGGTTTCAAAAACGGATATAGCTCCAGCAGTTATTAATAATAAATCTTCAATATCACTGTCACTAAACATTTTAACTTTTCACGTTGCTTCACAAACACAATTTGAATCTATTTGGCAGATGGATTTCATAGACATAACAACAACATTATTTGACAGATGTTTGTCATAAACACCGGACAAATAAAATTATTAGTGCAGTGTAAAGGGGTATGCAAATATTTGTACCAAACATGGCTGACATAAAATTTTCTGTTATTTGTGCAAATAAAATTCAAACAAATATTAGTGCAATCTAAACGCATGCCCAAACATTGCTCACAAACCATACTATTAGTCCAAACAATTATTTGTTGTGTTTGGACAAATATTAGTATAGTCTAAACGAACCTTAAGACTTCTTCTATCCTCTGAAAGTGTTGGTCATAACAATCATAAAAACGAAATAATATCTATAGTTGAAGAACTGAAAAAAGTTAATGTAATTTATTAGAAAATGAATTCTATAAATAAATTTGGAGAAAGCTTAAAAAGTCATAGCAAGTTTGAAGCATATCTTAATAACAGAACTGATTTCCTTACAAATAAAATTGACGAGGTTGATAAAAAATTTAAAAATTCATTAGAATTATTACAACAAGAAATTATATTTCGCTTAAAAACATTAATAGATGAATATTGAAGAATATAAAAAAAATTGAAAATATGCAAACAAATAGTACCATATCGATATCGAAAGAAATACAAATTATAAAAATTGATGTGAAAACTCTTAAAGATAATCAAATAAAGGAGAATGAAAATATTAAAAACGGTTTAAATGCAATAAAGTGAATTGCATTTGAAAATAATAAAAAATTTAAGAACATTGACAAGAAATCTGAAAATGGTATTAAAAAACAGGATTGAAATTGTTAAAAAAAACTAATAAAATAAAAATGTTTACGTTAATTAACTGTCATATAGAATTTTACATTTGAATAGGAATATGAATGTGAATAAAAGAGATATTGTAAATGAACTACATAAACAAGCACGGAAACATTTTTAGAGAAGACGAGTTATAGTTAAAGGAATTGATGATTTATGGCAAGCGGATTTAGTTGAAATGATTGCATACGAATCGTATAATAGAGGTTATCGATATCTATTAACTGTTATAGACACATTTTCTAAAAAAGCTTGGGCCGCAGCAGTAAAAAATAAAACTGCTTCAAGTGTAACAGAAGCAATGATAAATATTTTTAATAAAAGCAAACGAATACCGACAAATTTACAAACAGACAATGGAAAAGAATTTTTTAATACACATTTTAGTCAACTTATGCAATCACACCAAATTAATCATTATTCCACATATACTATTTTGAAAGCATCAATTGTTGAACGATTTAATAGAACATTAAAGGGAATGATGTGGAAAGAGTTTAGTTATCAAGGTACATACAAATGGATTAATATTTATCAAGATGTTGATAGATACAACAACATACTTCACAGTGACACCAAACGAAGTGAATTCTATAAATGAAAAATATTTACTCGATACTGTCTTTAGTAATTTAAAGATTTTTAGAAAACCTAAATTGTACGGCGATAATGTACGTATTAGCAAATATAAACATATATTTGAAAAGGGTTATACGCCAAATTGGACAACTGAAATTTTTAAAATTAAAAATACAAATCCAAAAACATACATTTTAGAAGACTATCAAGGTCATGATGTAAAGGGTGGTTTTTATGAATTCGAATTAACGAAAACTAAATATCTGGAAACATATCTAGTTGAAAAGGTTTTAAAGAAAAAGGGGAATATGTTATATGTTAAATGGTTAAGATTTTCATCAGAACACAATTCTTAGATTAATTCTAACGATCTACTATAAAAGATGGTTAATTAATTTAAAATCGTATTATTCAACAACTATACGCTAAGATGTCGATAACGTTAACATTAAATGGAAACACTTCTGTACTCGTTGCAAACTATTTTCCACCAATTCAACTTAAGGAACCTTATCTTTGTGGATTAATAAGTTTCGATACATATCATCCTATTCCAATTGTTGATGGTGATAATAATATATTTCATATTGGTGATTATAAAATTGAAGTTCCTCTTGGATCGTATGAAATATCTGACATTTCAGATTTGATTACTAGTAAATATTATAGTCTGAATGCTGTATTGACTTTACAGACATTCTTAAAAAGTTCATTAGATACGATTTATTTCGATAAAGAACGGTCAATTGGATCATTGCTTGGCTTTAGCAATAGAGTACTTAAAAATGGTGAAGAGCATTATTCGGATAAACCCATAGATATAACACAAATAAATATAACATCCATTGATTGTAATACTGTAAGTGGATCATATATAAACAGCACATCTGCGCATACCCTACATCAGGTTTAATTGAACTATAAAATAACAGAAGCACCAGCTAATGTTATATATTTACGACTTAATACAAGAACAATAAATACATTAGTTTTGAAAATCGTCGATCAGGACGGAAATTTAATAAATTTTCGAGATGATAAGATATCATTACGCTTACATTTGAAACCAGCGCAATAATGATTATTTTCGATAAAAGGATCTCGAATGCGGATACAACATTCATTCCGCCATCAACACTCACTACGCAGCAAAGAAGGGATAAATTATCTTCTTCTTTTAAAGAACACATAAAATTGAAAAAAAGACAAGAGGAAACCGAACCGAAAAATCTAAGTAAAAGTAATCAAAAGTTTTAACAAAGTTTAGGATTTCAATTAAAGTTAATAGAAGAAGAAAAAAATTAGTAATATAATAAACGTATTACAAAAATCACAATTTGATATTTCAATTGTTAAAAAGGAATATGATAGAATATATATCATATCTACAATCTTATAAAAATATTGAGGAAATTCGAATATCAATTCAAAACCAGGATTTATACGTTTTACCAAGTAAAAGCTTTCTCTATATTGAAGGGCAAGGAACAAAGGAAGATTCAACAGCCGCCATATCTCCAAAACTTTTTAACAACTGTATGGGTTATCTCTTCGATGAAATCCGATATGAACTTAACGGTATAGAAATTGATCGTACACGACATTTGGGAATAACTATAAAAATGAAAAACTATGTATCACTAAATGAACTTGAAAGCAATTCGTTAATGAATGCAGGTTGGGCACCAAATGAAGCTGACGAACTTTCACTAGCTTCCGGTTATTTCAATTTTTGTGTTCCATTAAAAATGATTTTTGGATTTGCTGAAGATTTTAATAAAGTAATACTCAATTCTAAACATGAACTAATTCTCCTACGCTCTAAAGATGATTCTCAAGTAGTCAAACGTATTATTCCTCGTGAAAAATTTAAGTTATCTATCCTGAACATTACATGGAAAGTACCACATATTCAATTGGCTGATGCTTACAAGTTGGAAATATTTAAAACAATTAATAGTAGCCGACCGCTAAATATTGCCTTTAGAAGCTGGGATACATATTATTATCCTTCACTTCCACAAAGCACAACTGTTCTATGGAATGTTAAGCTAGCGAGTGAAAATAAGAGACCACGATTCCTTCTTTTAGCATTGCGCAATAATCAAAATAAATTTGTTCATTGTGATTAACCTGTAAAAGTGCATTTGAATTCTGATGTATACCCATATGATGACATAAATCTAAAATTCGATAGAAATCGTTTTGCTGTATTGTATGATATGTATTCAAAATTCCAACAAAGCTATTATTTACGTGACTCACAACCATTATTAACAAGGGAAAAATTCAAGACAACAGCGCCAATAATTGTAATAGATGTTAGCCATCAGAATGAAACAATTAAAACTGGACCAATAGATGTTCGTATAGAAATAAAAACCTTAATAAATATGCCTGCAAGTACATCTGCATATTGTACAATTATACACGATAGAACGTTTGAATATATTCCTCTTACCAATGAGATAAAAAACTTTTGTAAATACATAAATATAAGAATATAAATATATAAATTTTTTTTAATGATAAATAAAAAAATTTATAGTATTTTTATCATCACATCTTCAGTCTTTGTTAACTACATAACAAATTGATTAGGCGTTATGATGATGAAATAGTATAAATATGAGAACAATTAATGTTAAACATTATTTGCAAACATTGCATATGAACGTACAGTATCTGGATATATAAAATGTTCCTCATAGAATTGTTTCATTTTTTAAAAACGTTTACACACATTATTTCCGATGAAGATAGGAAAAAACTGATTGATATACAATCACTTGTTGAACATATTCAGCCCAATCATGAATATTCTCAAGGAATTTCTTTCTCGAGAAAAACATTTTCCTCAATTACAAATTCCGCGGGAGTAAAAGTTTGAAAAAGTGGCAATAACGAATTTTAAAGTCAGCTGTGTTTCCTATTGTGGTCGCCGTGGTCTAGTGGGTAGTGTGTTGGCTTATTAGACGAAAGGCCCGGGTTCGAATCCCAGGTCAGACATCAAAACGAAAAATATTTCTTCGGCGACTTCCTCTCAGCAGATTTCTGGCAAAGACTCTGAGAGTAAAAATTGCCATGAAAAGCTTCTCAAAAAATCTGTCGTTCGGAGTCGACTTTAAACTGTAGGTCCCGCCAATCATGTATAAAATTAACGCACACAACATAAGTGGTGTGAGAAGCTAGGTCGTAATCCTGACTGAAGGGTTGTAATGGCCAATTATGTATGTATGTGTGTTTCCTATTGATACTAAATTTTTGCCAATTTGTGAAAATAAAGTAAAATTACAGTTATATAAAATTAATACAATTTGAAAAAATAAATAAGATTTTAATATAATACAAGAAAATAAAAATGTATAGTGTGATCATGTGCCTGGTGGAGAAAATTGGCCAACGTATTTCCAGAAGGCAATTAAGGGTGAATATAATCTTCTTGAATTGCCGCTGGCTTTGTAAGTAAGAGTGAAAGTGTTGGATTAAATTTTATTTTGCAACAGGTTTTAAAAGTACTACAGAGTCAATAAACCGGCCTTTCGGTATTTCACCAATTGTAAAGCTAAGTGCGAACTTACGAGTACTGGGTACCAGACTGATGTAGGAAAAGACTTCAATGTGTCTTTAGGCCAGTCTACTTTGTGCCAAGTGCTTACAGATTGGCTTCCATTAATGTAACCAAATATTGAACTTGAGTTTTAGTAGTTGTTTTAGACCTACGGAAACATATGTATAAATATCTTTTATTTATTTAAATTTAGTTGTATAAAAATTTACTTAAATTTTTAATCAAACTCCCTTGTGTTTTATAGGTGAATTTTTTTAGGGGAAAATACAAACTAAATACATTGAGAATACCTACTTTTTCCCCTTTTTAATATTTCTCTCTTCACACGGTTGATAAAAATGGGATTAAAACAGAAAAAAAGGAGAAGTAAAAAATTTCACGCCGAATTTTTATTCATAATAGGAGAGAAGGGAAAAGAGAGAAATTTCATGCGGAATTTTTATTCATGATTGGGCTGATTGATAAATTAAAAACAAAACAAACTAAACATGGTGAACGTTTCGAAGATTGTGTCTGGTCTAATGAAGACACCTGTCATTGCAGTTATTATAAAAATAAAAAGAATCAAGTAGAAGAAGAAGCAAGAAAAATAATAAATTTCTATTATGTATTGAAATGTAAAAACTGTACTTTTAATAAAATTTAATTATAATTATAAGAAATGTATTTAGTAAAAGTTTAAGAAATGTATTTAGTATAAGTTTTAGAATAATATTTTTTTATTATTCTCTAATTAAAACATTAACATAAAAATAAAACAAATTAAACATTTTTTTATTTGAACATTATTAGTCACACCTGGCAAAGCATGAGAATTCGGCAGATCAAATATCGCAATGAAAAATATAGAAATATTTTTTTGTTTACACGCGCCAGACAGTATGTAACGTGATATGCGTTTTGCATTGAATAAACTGTGTAAATATGTACGTTTTTTAATTTTTAATAAATGCATTTTTATAACAAATAAAGGAATCAATTAAACATTTCTTTAATTTCAACATTAATCACAGCTATAGGTATACAATAGATCGATCACACACAATTCTGCAACGATTTATTTCTTTTAAAGCTATGCATGCTCCCAAATTTTAACACAAACGTACACACACATTAAAAAGCATTACCCTTTCGCAATACATGTTACAAACCTAAAATGAAACCGAAAAAAAAATAAATAACAATTACAGGGATGATCCTATGCATGAATACTCAGTCCTATGTTCTCTAGAACTAACACATTTTTCAGTGCCTTGGTTTCTTAAGACGGTTCAATAAATACTTTACATCATCTGATCTGATCAGCTCTCATGTATGGGTAGGCCCTTAAATTCTATTTTGTGGTTTCTTGACCATTCTCGGCCGTAGTAGCTCGATAAACACAATAGTGTGTCTAATTCCATTGATTTATTCAAGCATCGTTACAATGTAGCTTGTGTTGCTGTTCTATCGCCATTACATTGGATATTGCTTAAGCGAGATAACGGATTTATTTCCGAGAATCATGTATTCCTACGTAATACTAGCCTTTCTTGCCGGGCACATCCGTATGTGGTCGATTGGCTAGTGGATCACACACTGCATTACATACAAAATTTGTTCTTTAGTCGGACTATTCGTATGTGGAACTCCCTTCGTTCAGAAGGATGTAATTTTTTGGCTTTTAAGGGATTAAAAGGGTATAAAGTACAGAAAAATCATCACAGGTATTCGAAAATAAATTAAAAATATATGCTTCACACTTTGTTATACAAAGCTTAAGGAAGTCTTTAATATACTAAAGTAAAGAAAAGGATCTTGACGATATGATATTTTTGGAGCTCAAAATCGTCAAAATGACGATAAATCGTCAAATCTGGTAGCTATGGTTGTGAGGAGTACAGCGAATAACGTGTGAATAATATCGAACAAGCAATCAATTTTTCTAGCTACTGTTGTGTACGTTGTATCGGTTAAGTTTGAAGAATGACATAAAAGTAATGTGAATAAAACACACATAATACATAATTGGTCATTACAACCCTTCAGTCAGTATTATTGACCTAGTTTCTCACACTACTTATGTTGTGCGTGTTAATTTTATACATTAATGGCGGGATCTACAGTTTTAAAGTCGAATCCGAACGACAGGTTTTTGAGAAACTTTTCATGGCAATTTTATTTACTCTCAGAGTTTTTGCCAGAAATCTGCTGAGATGAAATCGCCGAAAAAATACTTTTCGTATTTTTATTTTGATGTCTGACCTGACTCCAGCCCTGGCTTTACGTCTAACAAATCAGCACATTATCTACTAGACCACAGCGACTTCCTATCAATAATAAAGAGAGTTTAATTGAAATAAAATAAATATTTGTTTTTTTACTTGGTTTGCAATCAACGAACTCATATTTAAACGTTTTTAAAAAGGTAAAAACGTAACAATTGGAGTTAGTAGTGGGATTGCAAAATTAACAAAAAATAAATAAATAAAAAAAATAAAAATTAATCTATCCGAACTGTCAACAGCGGGCAGAAAGAATGAACTGCAGTGGCGGTTAAGAGAACAACTTCAGCTTCAGAGCAGCGACATCAAATCCTACGAGTTCGAGGATGAGGAGGAACGAGAGATACAGACCCCAGCGACCCCTAGCAGTATTGACATAAATTCGATGCTAGCTACTATGATAGAGAAAAAGCAAATAGCATTTAGAACTGAAAATCAGAAACAATGTGAACAAATGGTGGAGACAATGGAAGCTACTAAGGTTTACTAACCAAAAGCAATTTGAAGCTTCTAGAGCCGAAATTTAGAAACTTTTAGCTGGTATACAAGAATCTTCTAGAGCTGAAAACCCAAAAAGGAGCTCGAAGCAACATCAGCGAAGCTGCAGCAAATACATGAATCGGTCAGCAAGAGAATAATTGGTGTAGAGGAAAGGGTGTCACATTTAGAAAAAGCTATTGAGGCGAAAGTGGACAATTTAAAAAAGGCCGTCGGCGGAAAACTCGTATTGATGGAGGAAAATATCATCAACCTCCAGAGCCAGCGAGCGGAACCAGTGCGAGTCGTATCTGATAGTACCAGCAGAATAAAACCACCTTCCTTTGATGGGAGCTCATCCCTATCCGTGTTCAAATTCCAATTTGAGGCAGTAACCAGCAGAAACGGATGCGACGATGGAGAGAAGGCTTTGGAACTAATTTTGGCATTAAAAGGTCTCGCAGCCGAGATCCTAGAAATCATGCCAGCCTGCCATAGAAACAACTACAAAGACTTAATAGCGGCGTTACGGCGTAAATTCGGCGATGAGCACAAACGAGAGCTATACAGCATGAAGTTGAGATGCAGGACGTAAAAGTCACACGAGTCATTACAAGCCTTTCTAATGGAAGTTGAAAGGTTGGTACAGCTTACATATCCAGGAGAAAACAACCCGTTGATAAACAACATTAAGATCGAGGCGTTCCTCAATGGAATATGCGACCCATACATTAAACTATCGGTATGTTCCACGCAGAAGACAACCTTTGGACCGTGGCCTTCGCACTATCCCAAGTAAGCAAAGTCCGGAAAATGGAAGTATGTAGTGGAGGAGAATGAATGCAGTTTTAATAAATTTAAACAGATGTTGAAGCAAGTTTTGGAAGAGAATGGACAAAAGACTAAACCTAAATACTTCAACTGTGGAAAGGGTGGTCATTTCCAAAGAAATTGCAAAGCGCCACGTAAAAGATCCAGATCCATCTCAAAATCAAGGAATAATAAGCAGGCGAACTACCAACCATCTTCACAAGAGTCCCCGTTAAACTAAAACGAGCTAACACTGGGGGGGGCAAGTGCTGGCTCCCACAAGCGAAGGCCTCACAATCTTAATATCAATGATGTAACAGAACAACAACAATCTGACGGCGTGCGGATACATAAATGGCAGACAACACATCTTCACTATATACACCGCTGTCTATCATCAGACCAGATATCGTGAAGGGGAAGTGTAAGGCACTTAGCAATGTAAGACTTCGGACAGCTACTGGAGAGTCTGTCAGCTCCCACGGGAAAGCAGAGGCGAAGGTAACGATAGCCAACATTAGTGTAAGTCACAAATTTATTGTTGCTTGAAGTTAGCTTCGCAGTTTTTTGGGACTGTGCATTTTCTACAGACGCTTTGTGCCTAATTTTGCTAGCGTTGCTACAAGCTTGCATGAACTTACCAAGAAATCTAAAGCGTATCAGTGGGGTGAGGCACAAGAAAAGGCGTTCCAGACACTAAAAAATCTGTTGTGTGCTGCACCAGTTTTGGCATATCCAGTCAGAAAAATTCACCTTAGACACTGATGCTAGCGGGTATGGTATTGGTGGTGTACTTTCCCAAGTGATCAATGGCACAGAGAAATTCGTAAGCTTTACAGTCGGGCAGTGTCTATTGTGTGACTCGGAGGGAGCTACTAGCAGTGCTGGAGTGAATCAAACATTATCTGTGTGGCCAACATTTTCTGCTAAGGACTGATCATTCAGCACTGAGATGGCTGCTGCAATTCAAAAACCCTGAAGGACAGTTAGCACGTTGGATTGAGCGCCTCCAGACGTACGACTTCAGCATTGAACACAGAAGAGGCACAAAACATGGGAATACAGATGCTCTTTCACATCGACCTTGTAATTTGGAGTGTAAGCATTGCGTAAAATCTAAGAAAAAGAAATCCATCGTTGATATCCGGCTAACACAGATTGAAGTCAACGAAGACTGGTCCCAAACACAAAGGAGTGACCCAATATTGGCGAAGATAATAGCAACAAAGGAGGAGGATAAACAAACTGCAAGAAGTGAGATTTCCGCAGATTTCTTCTGCTTGTATCGACAATGGGAATGCACTGATGGCAAGACCTTATTCAAACTATTAGTAGTTCCATAATGGAGCCAGCGGAGGACATCTTGAGATTTACAGAGACGCTAGAAAGGTTAAAACAACGGTTTTATTGCGTTGGATATCAGCAAGCAGTAGCGGATTGGATAGCAAACTGTACCCAGTGTATTGCAGCTAAAGGTCCAGCAAGAACTCTAGGTCAGCTGCAACAGTATAACTCGGGCGCACATTTTGAACGGATAGCAATAGATGTAGCAGGTCCTTTTCCTGTCAGCAATATCGGAAACCGATATGTGCTCGTTGTGATGGACTACTTCAGTAAATGGCCGGAAGTGTACTTAATACCCAATCAAAAAGCGAACACAATAGCAAATGTTTTTGTAAACAACTGGCTACGTCGCTACGGGGTTACAATAGAACACATTCCAATCGAAGCCGAAATTTTGAGTCAGCAATATTCAAAGAAATGTGTGAGGTATACGGAATTATGAAGACTCGAACAACGCCGCATCACCCACAATCAGACGGAATGGTAGAGCGATTTAACCGAACCTTGGAGAGTACTTGCGGTAAGTAGTGAGCGAGCAGCAGAAGGACTGGGACGAATACATTCCGCGGTTTCTACTGGCATACCGATCCGCGGTCCATGATTCAACATCTAGATCACACGCCAAGGTTATTTCTGGGACCGAAATAAAACTGCTCGCTGACTGGGAGTTAAGTCTGCCACAGAGAGAGAAGCCACACACACATTGGAAAAGAAGAAAGCCTAAATGAACTTCATCAATTTGTGCGCACCCATATAAAAGTGGTCAGCAATAGAATGAAAGCCAGGTATGATCGTGCAGCAAATCGGGGGGCTTCCATGAGGGACAACTGGTTCTGTTATACAACGCAAACCGGAAGAAGGCATTATCCATACCGTACAAAGTAATCAAACGGTTAAACGATGTCGTGTACAGGATACAAAAAGCTAACAGCCCCCGAACAAAAATGAAGGTCGTACACATAGAGCGACTAGCAAAATATGGGAAAAGAGATAATGAACCTATTCGGGACGAACAGGCTTAAGTGGGTGACAGTGTTACGCAAAAACAATCGAAACGACATAATATCGTTTAACAATAATAACGATAAACAAAAGCTACAAAGGCAATGCGTACACAATACACACGACACAAATACACACTAAGACATACATCGAACTTAGGACAATTAAGCAAATTCTACAACAAACAATGTAGTCGTAAAGAATTCTCGGGAAGGCGAGAACCCGAACCTTCTACTACGAGAACCATCTTCAGACTGCAGACATTCGCATATATAACGGCAAGACAAGACAAGCAACGCAGTCAGTGTGAATTCAGTCAGCCTTGCTTTAAGTTGCATTTGATCTAATCAGTTGCGGTGTGAAGACAAGTTGGGTCCGTAGTAAAGCTTACCGAAGAGTTGATAGTATTTACGCGAGCAGAAGTGTTGTAGCACGACCCTACCGCCGTTTATGCCAACACAATTTTCTGTATAATTAATTATTATTAACGACACAACATGTGTAAACAAATGAATATCAAATAACATAAGTGATAATGCCGCTAACATAATTCGGTCTCAAAATCTGCAAAATCTGCAATATTTATTCTTTTTAATCCACTATCATTTACATGGCGACCCTGCCATTTTCTTGAAGTGCTCGCAACTAAAAAGCACCAAGATTAAAGGCATAAAAGCGCAACAAATATTGCACTAGCGTAACGTCAATTTTATCTTGGCGGGTCAGCCGGAACGATCCGCCAATTGCGAAGAAGGAAGATACTGTCTGGCCAAGAGACAGTGAGATGGCCGAAGGACCAAGGCCAATAACAATAAAGGAATACCGACAAAGGATTGGCCAATGTAAACTGAGGTCCCCGTCACCAGCGATCCCCAAAATTACTAAGCCCAAGCGAAGAGGAGGCTACACCACCAACTTTAGGAGATAGGAGGCCATTCTCCTAAGGACGATAAGTGCTGAACAACCCCCTTCATGGGGACGAAGCCACCAGGTTGTGGGCTAAGGTCGGCCAAATCGACCAACTGCTAAAAGAACACAAAAAGAAATAAAGAATTCCGGGTATGGTACCACAAAAAAAAATTTTAGTTTAGCTTAAAAAAGTAGAGCGTTTCAGCCACCCCCTTAGGCCAGAGAGCGTTAACCGCTCTTGGAAAAAAGTAAATTTATTTTTCTCTAAGAATAATAATAATGATACAATTTTTAAAAGAAATTAAAAAATTAATTTATAAACTTATGTATATTGTAATTATTTTATTGTGCAAAACTTTGTCTTAATTATAAGAATATTATCAATATAAAAAAAAATAAATGATAATAAATTTTGTTAGTAAGGATTAAGATATTTTAAGAACTATGAACATTTCTGGTAGGAAAAATTAAGTTACCTAAAATCTTATTATTAAACAAAAAAATAATAATAATACAAAAATTAAACAATTTTTTAATAAAATTATGAATAGAAGATAAATAAGAGCAAATTCAATTCAGGGTATAGTGGACAATGAGAAAGACGTTCAAGAATTAACGTTTGAACAGGATAGGTTAGCAATGGAAATAACTTGGAAATTTTAGGTAAGCCAGGAGGTTCTGGCTGACGAAGACATAACTTATAGAATTAGAGAGGGGTCAGATAAAGAAATAGTAGCAATGCTTAGAAGATCGGACGAGCTCGAAAATAGAAATTGAGGAACAGCATGTGCAGAACACATACAAGATGGATAGGCCAACGGCCAAAGTTATAAATGAAGTAGAAATACTTTAAGATAAAATAAATTTAAATAAGGTTGAAATCTGTTTAATAGTAATAACTGTTTTTATGGTATTGAATTTTGTGCTTCGAATTTGTACTTTGAATTTTATGCTTTACATTATAAAAAATTTAAGATAAAGTACTTGAGTAAAGCCAATGACTTAGACAAAATATTAATGGAGTGGAAGGACATACAGTACACGGTTAGATTAATTAAGGAACATTTTGACCATTCATACAAGTGTCTGAACATTGACTGACCAACAAAGGACGATACTGTTCGACTTCACATTCAGACTCTTGTAACCAGATTTAAACAAATAAGAGTACTTAACGTAAACTACCACCGGTTAACAAAAGGATCCCAGGCGGCAGCCGAAGAATTCTTTTTAGACTTGAAACCCAAATTATTAAAAATAGCAGCCAGAAAGAACATAAAAATTGAATTACCAAACACACTACAAGAACAATTAAACTTTGATCTTGCTGAAAATTTGACAGTAAATAACAATATGACACAAACTATAGTGGAATTTTTGAATACGGCTTCAAAGCTTATTCCATATTTCGACGGGAAATCTGAAAACTTGCGTTCCCTTATAGACTCTTTAGAATTACTAAACTCTATCAAGGGTAAGCCATGAGTCAACTGCAGTTTCTTTGATAAAAACAAAACTTAAAGGAAGTTCTGAGAATTTGATAAACCAAGAATCCACAATATTAGAAATTACAAATAAATTGAAGGTGAATGCTAAACAAAACAAAAATACTGCAAATACTTACTGCGCAGAGATTGAACCTCTTACAAAATCATTGGAAAATACATATATATCGGAGGCACTAATAACTGATTTGGCGAGCAAATATGTCACACAGGTAGCTGTGAAAACTCTTACCAAAAACTGTAACATTGATAAAGTAAAACTTGTCATGGAAGCAGGACAGTTCCGTGACATGAACGAAGCCATCAGTAAGATCGTAAATAGTTGCACTGAAGCAACAGGGCAACATAATTCCATATTATACTTTAGACAGAAACCCGCATATAATAATTATTGTGGAAATAACAGAAGATTTCGTGGTAGAAAGAATTATCCCCGAAACAACAATAACAATAGTAATAACTATACTAGCAATTACAGTGACAGAAACAGACAAAGACATAACAACAACCGTAGCAACAGATGCTACGTACGAGCAACAAGCTCAAATGAAAATGATTCGGAAAACTCCGAGCATCCCCTAAGATCAGAACAGTAAATAAAAATGTATATACCCTCAACTTATGTTATTTCTTTCAAGTTTATATAGATAACAACAACGCTAAAGTGACACTACTAATTGACACAGGAGCCGACATTTCTCTAATAAAATGGAAATTTTTCAATTTAACACAAATAAATACTAACAGAATTACAACATTGAGTGGATTAGGACAAGGTGAAACTAAATCTATTTGTAGCATATTTTTTGATCTAAAATTTTAAAATTATCTAGTACCACATAACTTCCAAGTAGTAGACAATGATTTCCCAATGCCAAGCAATGGTATCATTGGTATGGATTTCATTAAGGAGTATAATTGTGTATTACATTTCAATAAAAATTATGTCTGCTTAGTCCTGCGACTATTCAATAACCACAACCTATAGAAATACCAATTGTCAGCAACAATAGTCTTATTTTACCACCAAGATCAGAGGTAATACGAAAAGTTAACTTTATAGATTGCGATGATGAAATTCTAATACTAAATCAAAAACTCGAACCAGGTGTTTTCATCGCAAACACATTGGTAAAATCTAATCAAACATATATTCGTATATATTGATCGGAGTAATATTAAAATCGAAAAACTTTCTGAATATGATATAATTGAGAGAAATCCAACCGAAGATGGACATAGAAAATTAGAAATATTAAAAATTTTACAGAAAAATTCCCCTCATCAATTTAAAAATACATTAACTGAACTTTGCAAATCATATAATAATAAATAATTACAATTAACAATTTTTATGAACAAAAGTTGAGGGTGAGGGATAAACAACCGGCATAAAATAAAAACTACGGTTTACCACAATCACATAAGGAAGAGGTACACAAACAGGTTAAAAAACTAGTGGATGAAGGTATAATTGAACCGTCATTTTCGGAATATAATAGCCCAATTCTATTGGTGCCAAAGAAGTCGCTTCCGGGTTCGAATAAAACGAGATGGCGACTTGTTATAGACTAAAGGCAAATAAATAAAAAAATTAATATCAGATAAATTCCCATTGCCTAGAATAGACGATATTTTGGACCAACTTGGCAGAACAAAATATCAGATCGGATTTGAGAAGAACTCCTGAGATTTAACGTCGTTTTCCACAAACAATGGTTCTTATAGATTCACAAGACTCCCCTATGGTTTAAAGATAGCGCCAAATTCTTTTCAGAGAATGATGACGCTTGCTTTTAGTGGCTTAAAGCCGTATCAGGCATTCCTGTACACGGATGACCTGGTCGTATTGGGATGCTCCTAAAAACATATGCTTTCCAATCTGTGTCACAAATTCAATCTGAAGCTACACCCTGCAAAATGTTGGTCATAAGTGTACTGATAAGGGGATACTTCCAGACGACAGCAAATATTCGGTAAGCAAAGACTACCCACCGCCTTCTGACGCAGACAGTGCCAAGAGATTTATTGCACTTTTGCACTATTTTGTAATTACTACTGAAGGTTTATAAAAGATTTCTTTGAGTATTCCCGATACCTTACACGATTGTTCCATTCGAATGGACAAGGGATTACGAATTGGCGCTTGAGTATTTAAAGAAGGCATTAATGAGTCCAACATTGCTTCAGTATCCTGATTTTACCAAGGAATTTTGCATAACCAAGGGAGAGAGTAATAAATCTACCATTGAGCAGGAATTGACTGCCATGCAATATACGGGAAAACATTTTTGATCCGAACCGACCATCGACCGCTTACATACCTGTTTTCGATGAAGAATCCCAGTTCCAAATTGACAAGAATGAGACTGGATCTAGAGGAGTATGATTTTACAGTTGAATATCTTAGGCGAAAGGATAATTATGTTGCCGATGTATTGTCGCGAATTACAATTGAAGATTTTAAAAACATAAATAAAAAGATATCGTGCGTATTAAGAGTCTCGACAAGATCGATGACTAAAATAAAAACCAGTAGCGAAATAAATAATCAGCATAAAAATGATTACTTAGAGAAGTCCAAAATTTATATACTAATTAAGAATAGCGACGTCAGAAAGTTTTATAAATTTAAGATTTTTCCTAATAAATGCTACATAAAGAAACGAAAATCAATATTAGCTAGCATAAAAATAAATGATACGTTTACTTCAGAGAAATTTTACTTAGTACAATTTTTCTCTATGCTTGAAAAAGTGGTCGGTAACCTAAATATTAGTAAAATACAAGTAGCACCTAGTGAGAAGATTTTCGAATTTATTTCAAATAATGTTTTCAAAGATTCGGGCAATAAAGTGTTGAAAAAGATTGGACTACCGCTATTAAACAAAGTAACTGTAATTGAAAGGATGAATGCCAAGGCAATCCTTGACATTATGCTGAAATATCATGATGATCCTATTGAAGGAAGTCATTGCGGGATATACAGAACCGCTGAAAAGATAAACACATATTACTACTGGAAAATCATGATAAAAGATATAGCTAAATACGTTAAAGCATGTCACAAATGTCAATTAGCAAAAACAAACAAACATATTAAATGTCCAATGATTATCACAATAAACCATTTGATACGGCCTATGTGGACACAATCGGACCATTTGCAAAATCACTTCATGGAAATGAATACGCAGTCACGCTAGTACCTAACCAAATATTTGGTAACGATACCAATACCTGACAAATCAGCAAAAACAGTTGCAAAAGCGATATGGTCCAATGAAGACGTTCATTTCGGACATGGGTACAGAATACAAAAATTCTATACTGACTGAACTTTGCAACTTATTCAAAATTGAAAACTAACGTCAACAGCATATCATCATCAGACTTTAGGTACGATAGAGAGAAGACATAGAAATTTTAATGAATACGTACGCTCATCAGCGTTGTCAACTATAAATTTTCAAAAAGTACCAAACTCGTCCAAAAAACGCGTAATTTGAACAAAAAAGCACTAAAACATTATAATATTTTTTTATTTTTATCACCATTTTATATAACCGGAAAAAAATTTACACACCAAAATTAATATTATTTATTAAGGTTAGGTTAGATTAGAGAAAGTGTACTTGTCAAATGTGACAAGTACAGTACCCGGAGGTCGAATTGACCCATTGTACAACGTCCTAGTTCTCACACCGCTCGTGTTGTGTGCGTTAATTTTTATACATAAGTGGCGGGACCTACAGTTTAAAGCCAACTCCGAACGACAGATTTTTTGAGAAGCTTTTCATGGCAATTTTTACTCTCAGAGTTTTTACCAGAAATCTGCTGAGAATAAGTCGCCGTTCATATTTTCATTTTGATATCTGACCTGGGATTTGAACTCGGGCCTTTCGTCTAATAATCCTACACACTTCCTACTAAACCACAGTGACTTCATTATTTATTTAATTCCAGCAATAATAAGGAAAAGAGTTGATACATTTTCGAAGGTAACATCATTTACATTTTATACGTCTAAAAAAAATTATGTTTAATGTACGTTAACTTTCACACATGAAAACTTTAACTTGTAAAATTACAGTCATAAAATATCGAATTAATTTATACATTTAACTATAGACTAGACTAAAAATTAGACCAAAAATTAGTCTAGTCTATAGTCTAATCTATAGTTTATAGACTAATTTTTAGTCTAGTCTATAGTTTTTTTTTTTTTATTTTTGAGTTGATGTCACTGACATGAAAAGAAAAGCACTAAAAAAGCACTAGGCACTAACTCGAAAATTTTCCGCGACGAAAGTTATAAAAAGCACTAAAAACAGTGCTAAAAGCACTGAGTTAACAACGCTGGCGCTCATATATATCGGTAGATAAGGCAGACTGGGATGAATGGCTTAAGTATTTTACATATTGCAAATAGTTTTAAAGATTTTGATGAAATAAATAGAGTTATGCCACTATACAATGTAGATAACTATGTCAAAGAGGCAAAATTTAGGTTAGAAATAGCACCTAAGAGTTGCTCTCTTATTATTACAATTATCTCAATTATTACATGTAAATAAAATTAAGCAGAAAAACAATTACGAGAAGGATATATTAGGCTACAATTTTAAAATAGGTGACTTAGTTTTACTCAAAAATGACAATGGACATAAGCTAGAACAATCTTATAAAGGCCCCTATAAAATTAAGAAATTAGATTTAAGAAATAATTTAACCATAGTGAATAAGAAAACTACTAAAGAACAAATAGTTCATAAGAATAGATTTAAACTATGTAACAAATAGTTTTAATTATTCACTCAATTGCTCGAAAGAGTAAAATAATAAATTTTAAGTAACTAAGTAAACTTATCACTGAACATTTATTAAAAACAAAATAAATATTAAAATTAATTAAGAAATTGAAAGATAGTAATAAAATTGCTTTAAGAATTATTGTAAAAGAATGTTCATAGGAGTCTAAGTTATATGAATATTCTTCTGAAAAAGGGAGGTGTAGCACGACCCTACTGACGTTTATGCCAACACAATGTTCTGTATAGCTAATGATCATTAACGACACAACATGTATAAACAAATGAATATCAAATAACATAAGTGACTGTGTCACTAACATAAGTCTAGGGCATTGACTCTCGCTGCTTTTGACGCGTGCTCAAGCCATCAATGCATGTTGTTGTTCTTGTGTATTCTCCGCTGGCTAATGTGGGAATTATGCTTTGCTTGCATTACTGGTGTTGGACTGAAGGCTTGGATCGTGTTGCATACACACAAACCCATATATTATTAATCGATAGAATATAGGTCACTAGAACATAAGTAACAAGTTAAGAATTATATAGAATTAAGGGAGTTGATTCCAAATTATCGAATCAGCTAAATTATTGTACAAAAGAGGAAATTATGCCCATATCGAAATCAATTGAATAAATCAACTTGAGCTCTCAAAATCTGCAATATTTATTCTTTTTAATCCACCATCATTTACAATGTTATTCTTACAAAAAGGTTGTGAGCAGAGAATAACGAACAAGTGCTGTTGCTTATAAAAAGGCTATAAGCAGAGAAATATAACGAACAAGCAGATATTGTTATAGTTATTGTTGTGTACGTTGTATCGGTTAAGTTTGAACAGTGACTGAAAAGTAGTGTGAATAAGTTTCATTAAAATAAACATATTGTTACGTTTTTACCTTTTTAAAAACGTTTATATATGAGTTCGTTGATTGCAAACCAAGTAAAAAAAATATGTGTTTATTTTAATGAAACTCTTTATTACTCACACTACTTTTATGTGCCAGTGTTCAACTTAACCGATACACAATAGTAATTACAACAATTTATTGCCTGTTCGATATTATTCACACACTATTCGCTATACTTTTCACAACAGATATCTTCGAACCAAGGGGGAAGTATGTAGTCTCATGGTTTGTGGTGTTATTTCATTAAGTGGCTGTCTCGAACTTCAGTTTCCATTTACGCGAATGAATAGTACAGAGTACAATACTGTTCTTAGCTGTAGTTTGCTCCCTTCTTGAAAGAAAAAAATTATATATTTTCCAACAGGACAATGCCAGAATTCATGTCAACAGACAGAAGATTTAATGGTTTCGTAACCAATCTATTGAGGTTTTATCGTGGTCAGCTTTCTATCCTGATATGAATATTATTGAAAATGTTTCCCCAAACGAATTCCCCATTTTTATCCGAAGAGTTTATTCAAATAACAGACAATTTACCAGTGTTAAAGATTTGAAATTAAAAGTAATCAAAGGGTGGGGAAAAATAGACGGAGAAATATTAAAAAATTATAAGACTATGAAAGATCAAATATTTAGTTTAATAAATTCAAAGAGCGGGTTTACTAAGTTTTAAGTATCAATATTTTTGGTAAATAAAGCTTCTTATTTAACAAAAATGAGACTGGTGCTATAATTATTCAAAGACTAAAAACCTTAATTTTTATACTAAAGTAAAAACTACGCTAGGTTAAGTCAGAGTGGTAGCTCAATATCATAAACCTCACTTGCGCATGCATAGCGGCCCGTTGTGATGCCACGGGGCGAAAAAACTGCGCTAAGAATTTGAAAAATTTACTGTTGTATTTTCTTTTACATTAATATTACACATGATGAAATGTTGTGGTGTTGTTATTATAAATGTACTTTTTTAGAAATTCAAAAAATTATGGTGGTGATATAATTATGAAAAGCACTATATAAATCAAAAGAAGATATAGATTGTTTGCTTCGACAATCTCCAAATTAATCCAAACAAGGAATTTATGTTATACATTTTTTTACTTTATTTTATATTGAATATTTAATTATTGATATTAATATATTATTTTTTTGATTTTATTTTTATGAGAGGCTTGCACAGTTAAAAAAGTGGTAAATATGTTGTGGATGATCGTTTTGTAAGATTTGAAGTGAATTTTGATTGTAGGTTTGATTATTTATTAAACTTCTGTTTCTTTAAAGCAACTCAATTAATAGTATACTTGGAGACATTCATTTGAAAATTATGGAAATTCTGTGCAAATTTTTGGCTGCATAGCTTTTGGAAATTATAGAAATTCTGTGCAAATTTTTGGATGCATTCCTGTTGGGAATTATGTTTAAGCGTAATTAACACACTTATAGTGTGTGTGTGGCAACTCTGTTTAAGTGTTTTATATTTTTGAAGTGCTGTTTTTAGAATTTTATTTTTTTTTTTGATTTTTAAATTGTGCATTAGCTTAGAATTTTTAACTGAGTATTTTAATAGTTGTTTCTATTATTTTGTTTTATTTTTTATCGAAATTTTATTTTAAATTGTTTATTTTTTTAAAAATTTTTTGCTTTTGTAATCGTTTTACAGTTTTTTTATATTCTCTTTTTTTATATTCTCTTTTATTTCTTTTGCTTTTGATTTTGTTTACTGTTTTGCTTGTAATTCTTGCTAATTTTATTATTATTTTTGTTTTTACATTTAGTGATATATTTATTTTATTTTATTAAAATGAATACTTGTAAGGCATCGAAATGCATTGTGAAGAAAGAGGGTGAACGCCAGATCTCTTGCTGGTTATGTGATGATTTGTTTCATATTAAGTGTGTTGGCTTGCTTCCTCGCACCACGGACCAATTAATGGATAATTCCCTGGGTCTTCGTTGGTGTTGTGATAAATGTAAGGTGGTGGATATCTAATTTTATAAATTTTTTATGGGGACTCGCCGTGAGTTTACTGAGATGCACACTGAATTTGCATCTCTTTTTGCTAGATTTCGTCGGTTTGAGGAATTATTTTCATCACTGAGTCCAAAGTCTACTCTGGTATCCAAGGTAGGTCAGTAATGTAAGTGGTCGTACTTTCGGGGACAGATTTCGGAATGTAGGTACTTTTCTGTCCATAGGGTAGTTTATTTTTTTTTCTTCTGGAAGGGAAAAGTGTACCGTACGTGGCCAATCACCTTGCCATGGATTTTTTCTCGATAGTTTCGATATTTTCCTTCGTTTTATCTGCAGAAAGCAGCGTGAATTTTCGGTAATGAACTACTTTTGCTTTTTCGTATTTTTCTCATACTCTCAGGGTAGTAGAGTATGTTATATGCTTACGCGTCAAATACTCGGGTTGAGAACCACGACTTTAGCTTCGAGCTAGCCGGCAAAGATCTTTTCCTACCCCTTAACCTGTATTTGAAAATGTGCCTTGGCACATGGTAACGTTATTTGTATGCTATTTAACGGCGCGTAACATATTTTATTATTTTGTTTTATTTTTTATCGAAATTTTATTTTAAATTGTAAGTTTTTATTTGTTAAATATTTGCTTCTTTTTAACAAAACAAAAATTGTTTATTGTTTTTAAAAATTTTTTGCTTTTGTAATCGTTTTACAGTTTTTTTATATTCTCTTTTTTATATTCTCTTTTATTTCTTTTGCTTTTGATTTTGTTTACTGTTTTGCTTGTAATTCTTGCTAATTTTATTATTATTTTTGTTTTTACATTTAGTGATATATTTATTTTATTTTATTAAAATGAATACTTGTAAGGCATCGAAATGCATTATGAAGAAAGAGGGTGAACGCCAGATCTCTTGCTGGTTATGTGATGATTTGTTTCATATTAAGTGTGTTGGCTTGCTTCCTCGCACCACGGACCAATTAATGGATAATTCCCTGGGTCTTCGTTGGTGTTGTGATAAATGTAAGGTGGTGGATATCTAATTTTATAAATTTTTTATGGGGACTCGCCGTGAGTTTACTGAGATGCACACTGAATTTGCATCTCTTTTTGCTAGATTTCGTCGGTTTGAGGTATTATTTTCATCACTGAGTCCAAAGTCTACTCCTATCTCTATCTCCTTTACTTTCACCTTTATCTCTGGCTGATGTCACTTCTCAGGCATCTTCTAAACCGTCTTCTGTTTCATATTCATCTATAGTGTTCGCTAGTTTAGATACTTCTGCTCCTAGGGAACTGGTTGTAGTCAAACCTAAGAGGACTATTTTTGTGTCTCGTCTTTCATGCGATACTTCGGTTGATGATATAAAATGTTTTGTTAAATCGAAGATTAAGGAACCTTATGAGTTTGGTTGCTATAAGATGAGGCCATATTTGGATAGTAGTATTTCTTCATTTAAATTATTTGTTGCCGATGAAAAGTTTGGTGAAATTGTTGATCCTGCATTTTGGCCACAGGGTGTATTGGTACGTGAATTCGTATTCAGGCTGGGTCATCGTAGGAATGGTGTTAATTTGCCTGGTTCTATTTCCCAAAAAACTAACTTCGAAATCGTCTTTCAATTTCGGAGTTGCTTATCATAATGTTCGTGGACTCAGGTCTCAACTTTCTTCGCTTTATAATAGTAGTTTTGATTTTGAATTTGATGTAATTGCTTTTACTGAGACTTGGACGAATTGTGATATTTTTGATTCTGAGATTATGTCTAGTAATTTTAATATTTATAGACGGGATAGGAAGTTATGGAATGGTGGTGGTGTTATTATTTCCATTTGTTCTAAATACTCATCTGAATTGATTGACTTGTGTTGTTCGGAGGATATTGAGTTTATTTGCGTTAGGGTCTATAATCGTGGAAAGTCTATTTACATTACTTGTTCATATATTCCTCCCTGTTTTGACATTCATACCTATAGGGCTCACTTCGATTTGATTTTTAAAGTAATGGATTCAATGGAGCATGAGGGGATTATTGTAGTTCTTGGCGATTTTAATCTTCAGCATATATCTTGGTATTTTTCACCTGAGTCTGGGTCATTGGTGCCATGTTCTTCAGTTCCATTCTATGATGAAATTCTGTCCGCTATGTTTGATCTAGGTCTTTTCCAGGTTAATGGTGTATTTAATTCAATGGGGAGAATTTTAGATCTTGTGTTTTTGGGGAATCCAAATATTTCTTCTTTATTTCGCATTGATCCTATATCTATTCCAGAGGGTAGTTATCATCCTACGTTGTTACTTTCTATTGAAGTTTACCTCCTGTAATCTATCGCTCATTTGGTAATGAGAAGCGTTTTAATTTCCATCGTACGGACTTTGTTCGTTTGAATACACTACTGTCCTCTGTTGATTGGTCGCCTGTACTTATTTCGCCACCGTATGACTCTCTTTCACTTGACAGGATCTTGGGTGGCTTTTATGATGTATTATTTAAATGTTTTAGGGAGTGTGTTCCATTGGTAAAAAGTCGTTTGGAGCGTTCTGGTCCTCCATGGAATTCGGCTAGACTGTCAAGGTTGAGGAATAGGAAATCAAAGTTTTTTCAAAAGTTTGTTAGATCAGGTTCTGATATTCATTATGTTCTTTACTCTAGGGCTCGTGCGGATTATCGTAGAATGAATCATTACTGCTATGAGGAATATATGATTAGAGTCAGGTCGAACTTCGCTAGTGATCCTAAGTCGTTCTATGACTTCGTTCGAACTAAATGTAAATCATCTTTATTTCACACTGAGATGTTTTACGGGGGCGTATCTTCCTCTAGTCACCTTGGTATTTCCAATATGTTTGCTCACTTCTTTCAGTCTACTTATGGGTAGTTGGACTCGGGCACTGATCTGAGTAGCGAGTATCCTTATTCAGTGGCAAGTGTCTCTATTTCTAACATATATTCATTTGATGAGGAGTCTGTTCTTGAATCTTTGTCTGGACTGAAACTTACATACTTGCCGGGCCCTGACGGGGTTGCGGCCTGTATTTTAGGAAAATGTGCTGTTGTCTGGAGTGGTCCTTTGACCTTTATATTCAATGGGCTTCTGAGGGTTGGTCATTTTCCATCTATTTGGAAGAGTTCGTTTATAATTCCTTTGCATAAGTCGGGTAATATATCTAATATTTCCAATTACAGGGGTATTGCCAAGCTCAGTGCTATTCCCAAGTTGATGGAGAAACTAGTGACGGATTATGTCTTTTTTAATACGATATCTTTAATATCTCCTTTCCAGCATGGTTTTTTGAAAGGCAGGTCGACTGTCACTAATTTTCTTGAATTTACTACACATGTTTTCAGGGGCTTTCTTGTCGGTGCTCGGACTGATAAAATTTATACTGATTTCAGTAAAGCTTTTGATATGGTTGATCATAGAATTTTGCTTCTTAAACTTTCACTAATCGGTATTCCTGATACTAATCATCGTTGGCTAGACTCCTACCTCGCCCTTAGGACTCAAGGGTATTGTTTAGGAATTTATTGTCTAAGACTGTATATGTTACTTCTGGTGTTCCGCAGAGTAGCTATTTGGGTCCTTTACTGTTTTTATTGTTTCTGAATGATCTTCCTTCTGCTGTTTCTGATTGTAATATTCTGATGTATGCTGACTACGTTAAATTATTTTATACATTTGATGATGATCATGGCCAGGCTGTTCTTCAGAGAAATATTGATTTGTTTGTTACTTGGCGCAGGATAAATTTAATGGATCTTAATTTGAAAAAAATGTAAATGCATGGTTTTCTCTCGTGGTGGTGTAATTTCGTCCACTTATGTGATTAATTCTTGCCCTTTGGAAACTGTGCCTTCATTTCTTGATTTCGGAGTGTTATTGGATATTAAATTATCTTTTACTGATCATATTAGTTTGATGATTGACAAGGCTCGGGCTGTTCTTGGTTTTGTGAAAATATGGGCTAGGGAATTTATTGATCCTTATATAACAAAACTACTGTACATTTCACTTGTTAGGCCTATTTTGGAGTATGCGTCTGTTATTTGGAATCCATACTGTCGTTGTTATAGTGATTCAATTGAGTCTGTGCAGAGGCAGTTTTTACTATTCTGTTTACGTGGCTTAGGATTTGATTATGCCAATGGGCTTCCGCCGTATGAGGATAGATTAGCTTTGATAAAACTTCCAACTTTGGAACGTAGAAGGGCTGTTTTAGAGGTTTGTTTTGTTTTTAATCTTGTTAAAGGTGATATCGATTCTGAGTTCTTGCTTTGTAACCGGTATTTCAGCATTCCAGCAAGATTTTCACGGCACTATCGTCCTCTTTCTTTAGATTTCTACAGAATGAATTATGCACGTAATTTTCCTTTTCGTAGATTATGTAATGATTTTAACATGCATTATGATTTTATAGATTTTAATTGTATTGTTTGTAATGTAAAGCGTGGCTTGTATACTGGCATTAGTTTATAAATTATTATATAAAAATGTATTTTCCTTCCAAGACAAAGGTTGCGCCTATAAAGGTGCAAACCTTACCCCGTTTAGAGCTCTGCGGTGCAACTCTGTTGGCTAAAATGATACATTCGCTCCTCACAGAGTTGAATTTTACCAATTCGGAAGCCTTTTATTGGACAGACTCGACAATAGTTCTATCTTGGTTTCAAAAACCCCCGAGCCATTGGCCAACCTTTGTGGCGAATAGAGTTTCGTATGTTTTGGATACTGTTGGTACCGATAATTGGAATCATGTCGAATCGCATCATAACCCTGCTGATCTAGCTAGTCGAGGTATGACAGTCAGAAAACTTATCAATTCTGATATCTGGTGGAAGGGCCCTGCCTGGCTAAGTCTTCCACGCTCAGAATGGCCGAAGTCATCGCTCAAGCCCTGTACTCAGCTTGAAACACGATTGGTTCAAGTGAACCTTAACACGACCACGCCCACGAAGGAAATTTTGCGCAAATTGTCTGATTTGCCTCGTGCACTACGAGTGTTGTCGTACGTTTTTCGTTTTTACCACTCGGCTGATAGAACCTACCGGTTATCTCACAAGTACTTGTCCGTGGAACTTACTCAAGATGAGATAAGTTTCGTGAAGCGTCGGTTGATTGTTTTATGTCAAAGTTCTCATTTTCCGGAGTACTCGATTTTGAAAGACGGAACTACTTTGTCTCGTAAGAGCTCTCTCCTAACCTTCAACCCTTTTATCGACTCTAGTGGTTTGTTAAGAGTCAATGGAAGACTCTCCCGATCACCAACTTTGACATACGACGAACGTTTCCCCATATTACTCCCCTACAATGGTCAATTTACCCGACTGTATCTGGAGCATCTACACAAATGCTCAATACACGCAGAGCTTTCTCTAATGTTGCGCCTCATGAGACAGGAATTTTGGGTCCCTAAACTGAAAACACTTATTTGAACCGTCATTCATAACTGCAAGATCTGTACGATCTATCGGAAGAATTTGGGTCAACAAATTATGGCTGCGTTGCCTCCTCGCCCTTTCACCCACACTGGTCTAGATTTCGCTGGGCCTTTCGAAATTAAGTCATATATTGGACGTGGCTGCCGATAATGTCCGAAACTGATTCGACGGTTCGATATCGGCAGCCATAATTTTACTCCATCTGCGGTTCATAATGATAGCCAAGGTATTTCTCAAAGCCCTCGAAAATCCAGAACATATGAAACTGTCGTTCCGAATACACCCCTAGGAAAATGTCAGATTTGTAATCAGAACCACCCTATTCTTCTGTGTTCTGATTTTCTGAGAATGTCGGTTATCGAACGTTTATCATGTGTTAAAAACCATAAGTGTTGCACTAATTGTTTGGCCGTTTCCCATGAGTCCCAAAGATGCCATAGCTCTAACGTTTGCTATATATGCAAACAAAACCATCATTCGCTACTTCACCGTAGCGAATCTTATACCCGGGAGAGACCGAGAGCCGAAACTAGCCCCATTAACCCGTTTTTCCCAAATCGCTCTTTGGAAATCCTCCGGCCTCCAGCAGAAAACCGAAATGAAGTGGATAATTTTCCATCGACACCCCCTACTACCCGTTCTTTCCACAATTTCGCTACCCGTCTACAGTCCTCCCCGTCTTCAACAATTCTGTTAGGGACTGCTAATGTTAACATAGAGTTAGATCATGCCCTGTTTACTGCGAGAGCTATGATAGACCCAGCATCTCAAGCTACTTTCATCTCTCGAAAGTTACAACGGAAGCTAGATTTTCCAACTTATTCGGCACCTGCTGCCACTATTGTGGGCCTTAATGGCGCAGTGGTAGCAAACTCTAAAGAAGTTTGTATTATTTCGCTAGGATCTCCTATTGATCCCTCGTTTAAGTTGACCCCGGAAGCGTATATTGTTGAAAAGCTCACTGGTCAATTACCCACAAGCTCGTTAGCGAAGTATGCTGATTTTGATGCACCCGATCTCCAGTTAACAGAATTTCGATATGCCCATATGGATTTGCTATTGGGTGGAGATGTTTACTCCCAGATAATGCTATCTGAAGTTCGAAAAGATCCTAAAAACCCTTTGATCGCGCAACAATCCGTTTTCGGTTGGGTCGTAACTGGCCAAATTCAATAAATTCATTACCCTATAGATCTAAAATCCCTTCAAACTTTGTCTTGGTCCATCACGTAAAGGAATGTTTGCTCAGAATATGAAATCTGATCGCTACAGAGCCTCGAGATTAAAACCTCATACGAGGAAGTAATTGGGGAATATCTTTCCCTAAACCACACACTGGAAATCGACCCTGACTCTATTTTATTACTTTTCCATCCCAATTTAGTATTTACCCCATATATCGTTTTTAACTCCCTTCTCACATCTTTTCTCTTGTGCTACCCGAGCATCCACTTAGATTCCCAATTTTTAAAATTGTCAGACGCCAGCACCGCTAAAAGTCTGGGTTTACGTTGGAATGCGAGCATTGATACATTTTGCTTCAAGCCAGCTCCGACGCCCTATTTCGCTGTAGTTACAAAACTAACTTTCTGTCTTTTATCAAATAGCCAAAGCTGTTTGACCCCGTTGGGTGAGTGGCACCTAAAATCGTAGTTGCTAAGATTGTTATGCGACAAAGTTGTAAGAGCAGAACAGATTGTGGCGAATGTTTGGCGTTTAACAGACGGCTTGAGTTTGTCGATGATTATTCGTACATCGACAGGATTAAAATCCCCCGTTGAGTTAATTTTAACCCTCAGCGTGAAGTACTTCATGCAATTTGTGATGCTTCTGAGAGAGCATATGCTGCCATACTGTATAGTAGTAGTAGGGGTTAGGCCCCGTCTGGTGAATTTATCACCCATTTGCTCACTGCTAAAGTAAAGGTTGTGCCTGTTTAAGTGTAAACTTTACCCCGTTGAGAGCTCCGCGATGCAACTCTATTGACAAAAATAGTATTTTCACTTCGCAAGAAGTTGAATCTTACCGTTGTGGGACAGATTCGACTATCGTTCTGTCCTGGTTTCAAAACCCTCGTGCTATTGTCCAACTTTTGCGGCAAATCGAGTATCGTTTATCGTGGACCAGGTAGGCACTGACAATTGGAATCACATGAAATCTCTACATAAGGTTGATGCCCTATGATGACCATTTTTACTCGTAAGAAAAGTCATCTAGGAAATTTCGTTGTTGTCGATCATGTTGTCGTTTGTATGACAATTATCTCGAAAATTTAGTTGAACCGAACAGGTTTATTTTGTTTCTGATTCGAAGTGCGAGTGGCCGTAATTCGAACTGCAAAGGGCGTTCTAATACGGCCAATTGTGACGCTCGTGTCGCTTTCTAATAAAGAGCATTACTAATTCGATCTCTCGTTTCCTGTTGTGTGTCTGTCGTTTTTACTTACAGAGAACCTAATACCCCGTAGGCTAATTGTCGACTGCCTAAAGGACAAACACTTCGAAACAAGCTGGCAACAATAAGGATCCTGCTCACCCAGTACCGAACAAGACGAGCGCAACCCACAACCAGGCTCTGGTTACAAGTTCTTTGCCAGCAAAGCATATCCTTTTTATATTTTATAATTTTTTACGTTTATTCAAGAAATTTGTAGTATTAGCCTGAATTGTTAATTTTTTGATTTTTGCCAGTTAACTTCTCGGTCCTCTTGTTGCAATGTTGCAAGGGGGCGGGATGTTCACGCTGGCCACCCTACTTTTAAGCCTTAGTAATAAGTTCAGTTTAAGTGTATAAACCACCCCTGAACTTACGTTATAATTATTATGAATTGTGAAATATAAACGAAAAGAGATCATTACCCGATCCACCCCCAACCCGAAGGTAAGTTTATGTACGAATAAATAATAATTTGATTATTTAATACTAATAAATTTGTATTTTTATTTACCCATTTTCTCGCCAAATATTTTATTTTATTGTTCCCCGCTCACCCCCACATCTAAGATTGTTCCGTTTTAGTGTTACCTTATTCAGCTTGTGATTAAGTTTTGTAGCTGTTTTATGTTCTATTTTATGTGATATTTCTATTATTAGAAGAAAAACGGTCAAAAAGAATGAAAAGGAGAATCATCAGAGATTTTAGCAATCCGCTGGAGCTGCCGGAGGCAATGTAAGAAGTTTTTAATCAGAAGGAAGTTTCCTTTACTTCTATATTTCACAGATTTGTCTCTAATTATCGCTTAAATAAAGATTCTTTATGTGTTCAAACCGAGTTTGAACACAATCACAGCAGCAATAGTGATATTTCTATTATTAGAAGAAAAACGGTCAAAAAGAATGAAAAGGAGAATCCTCAGAGATTGTAGCAATCCGCTGGAGCTGCCGGAGGCAATGTAAGAAATTTTTAATCAGAAGGAAGTTTCCTTTACTTCAATATTTCACAGATTTGTCTCTAATTATCGCTTAAATAAAGAAGAATTTCGTATGGTACTTACTATTAAAGAACACTTGTCGAGATCTGAAATTCTTCCGATTCTACAGCTTGCTGCTACGTTTCGTTTTTTTGCAGAAGGCACATATCAAAGATTAATCGGGATCTATTTATGTATAAGCCTTGGTAGAAGTACAGTGTCAGAAATTTCGACAGGTTTAATCAAGGTCATGCAGTGGTACACTTGCCGATAGTTGGTCCAGCTGAAAATTAGTGGAAATGAAGAAAGTAGGCCAAGAGACTATTTCTACAACAAATATAAAATTCCTTCAATAATTTGTTGCATCGATGGGACTCACATAATCGAAAGGGGTACTACAGTATGAATCCCATGATAGTAAGTAGAAATAATTCCGTATTTTCTAAAAATACTTTTTGATACTTATTGATTTTCAGATTTGTGATGGTGAAATGGAAATTTGTGCCTTAGATGTACGGTATCCCGGCTCTAGCCACGAATCATTTGTGTGGAATATAAGTATCGCCAGTCACCATTTTGTAGCACTACGAGTCTGATGATCGTACGTCTCAACTTCTAGGAGATTGTGGATATGGAATTGTACCATACAGAGATCTACGCTATAATTCTAAAGAGTACAAATTCAATATGGTTGACACTTCAGCTCAAAATATTGTTGAACGAACTATTGGAGTTTTGAAAAATCGGTTTCGTTGCTTTATCAGCACATTATGGTTGACCAGAAAAAGTTGTAAAAATTATAAACGGCTGCGCTTTACATAACATTTAACGAATACGATATCCGTTGTCAATGCCAACGTCTCAACAAGGCGAAAGTCAGAGAATAAGGGATGAAATAGCAAGTAATTTACGCAAAAATGAAAAAGCTTTTAGTATAGGATGACGATATATTTTCTTTTATTAATAATAAATAACAACTAACAAACAATAAAAATTCAGTCTCTTAAATGATAAAAAGGAACGTATGTACAGTTAGGGAAAAAACTCTACATACAGCCCAATATTTTTTAGTTTTCAAGAATTAATTGTGATATTAGAAAATATGTGTATACTAGTTATTAGGGTATAGACTGATAATATAAATCGATGAAAAAGAGAAATGAAAATATTTACTTTATAAAAATTATTAGCGATTATCATATTAAGCCGCTGGAAAAAAGTCTACATACAAACAAACAAAAAGTTAAGGGCAAAAAAGGAAAAGATCCGTTATTTTCCACATTTACTTTTTTATAAGCAATACTATCAATTAAGTGCAAAAAATTATTGCTAAAGCAAATATTTTAATAAAAATGGGGAAAAGGAAAGAAATACATCCTTCAGTTCGAAATATGGTGGTCAATCTTCGAAAGGAAAGTAAGTCCTATGGAGAAATTGCCAAAACACTTAAATTATGTCGTTCTACGGTACAAACAATAATAAAGAACTACGAAAACACAAAAAGTACCGAAAATAAACCACGATCTGGAAGACCAAGGCGGGACGTACGCAGTATTTTGAAAGAAGTGAAGCAGAATCCCAGAATAAGTCCTCCAAAATTGGCGGAACACCTTGAAAAATGTTCCCATGTATCAGTTACACCGAGAACAATAAGAAATGTTTTACGTGAAAATAGTTCCAGAAGTAGAACAGCACGAAAAAAACCATTAATTTCGGCAAAGAATCGTCAACTTCGTCTCGAATTTGCTAAAGCTCATCTGGAAAAAGATACTGATTTCTGGAAGACTGTTATATTTACTGACGACCAAAGGTTTGGAGATCCGAAGAATCTTATACCTACTGTGAAACACGGTGGCGGCAGTGTTATGGTTTGGGGAGCAATGGCGTCATCTGGGGTCGGACCTTTAGTTTTTGTCGAGGTAATATGGACCGACATCAATATAAAAATATATTGGAACAAAACCTGAAGGCATCAGTTGAAAGCTTGGGTCTCGGAAATCGGTGGATTTTTAAACAAGACAACGACCCTAAGCACACGGCATACATTGTATGGGACTGGCTCCTTTATCATGCTCCAAGACAACTAAATACACCACCCCAGTCACCAGACCTTAATCCAATCGAGCACGTTAGGGATGTTTTGGAGAGATTAGTACGAAAGTACGACATCAACAGTCGAGAAACTCTTAAAACCGCGCTGATTCGAGCTTGGACTGAAATTACACCTGATATTACTGAAAATTTGGTAATGTCAATGCGCCGGCGTCTTCAGGCCGTAATTGATTCTCAAGGTGGACCGACTAAGTACTAAACAACATTTTTTTCACTTTAAGTACAAAAATTTTAATTCATATTTTAATTTTTATAGATGTATGTAGACTTTTTTCTTATGAATTTGTTGTTTTTTTTATTTTTTTATTTGTTTTTTTAAAACTTGGATTTTTTCTTTTTTGAAATAAACTTTTTTGTTAACACTTAATATAATACCATAAATTAATTTTTAATATATGTAAAAAATTTCTTAAAGATGAAAATTAAAGGGTGTATGTAGAGTTTTTTCCTTAACTGTATGTTTAACATTAAAATGCGTAAAGGAACGACGGGAATAATAAGAAATAAAGCGCCTAATATACGGAACACAGTTTCATAACAATTGGTGCATACAACGAGAGACAACAACCACTTTGATGATGTGGTTAGCAATTCTTCATCGATCGAGACCTCGTTAAGACCGCCTGAAATACCAGACATACCATCTACCGGTTGAGCAATGCCACATAGCGTACTATGTTTTCTTTAATACCCAGCAGATTTTTTGCCCATCTTCCAACTGAGACTAATAATAATGTATATGCGACTAATCCAAAGTCAATATTCAGTTTCCACTTACATTTACTCAACGGTGGCCTAGGCTGTACGATAGATCCAACTCTACTGACAATGTAAGCGAAGGTCGGATGAATCCAACTCTACCGACAATGTAAGCGAAGGTCGGATGGCTCCAACTCCACCGACATTGTAAGCGAAGGTCAGAAGGGTCCAATATTATACTGAATCAAAAGGTACCTAGATATGTATGTCTAAAATTTATTTTACTGATGCCGAACATTTATTTTAATATAAAAACCAACAAAACTTACTATTTTTAATTTGTACTTACTTATTTTATTTGAATTAATTAATTATTTGTTTTTAATACCACAATCACGGTTCAACACTTGTATTTTCAAAAACACTTTACAATATGAAATTTTACTTTGAAAGAATAGAAAAAAGCAAAGACACGCCAAAAATAAATAACGAGACATCGGCTGAGCTAAAACAAAACTATATTCACAATATGATGCTACATTACTTAGCTATCCAATTCAGATGCAAGTACGATGGCAACAATTTATCCGATTTTGTCTTGTTCTTTAATTCGTATATGTATTTCATTTTACAGTGTAATAGCAATATAACTGGATTTTCTTTTGCGCAAGCTTCCTTTTGAGCTCGCTTTTCCATTCAGTCCATTTCTATAAAAAAAAAGAACTTAGTGATACACATCAGAGATCACCAATGAATATTTTTACTCTGATTCATATATACTCAGTACAACGTTGACTAATAAGTATAGGTTGCAATGAGTATGAGTTGACATCAAACTCATAACATTCGAAATTTGTTAGGGTCACTCGAATCATTCATCAAAATTTACGGTCTTAGTTGTTGTCGCATTTACAAACAAAGAAATATGAAAAGAAAAAGACAGCAAGCAAAGCATACACACAACCTTCTTGTGAGTATTGTAGTGTTCGTACGCAAATCGTACATATTTTGTGTTTCTTGTAAATGTTAAGTAGACGCGAGTCGAAATCAACAAACTTTGAATATAAGTAGTATGAGTATGGTCAAAATAAGTATGAATACGTATGATTCGAATTTACTCATCGTTTGGAATACTTATTGCTGATCTCTGATACACATGCTACTGTGACAAAAATTATCTTTACCTTTTTCCATCCACTGACATCATACTGTGGTGGACCTTCACTGTTCAGTTATTCTTTTAGCTGTTACCATAGTCAATCCACATATGGTTTATTATGCTTTGTGAATTCCCTTGCCAAATCCGGCTATTTTTCCATAAACTCCCCATTTTTCCATATTTTCTCCTAAAAAAAATTACAACAAATATTTTTCCTTTTATAAAACTATCAGTAATTACTTACATTTTAACAAAAATCCCGCTTCTAAAAATCTAAATCTATTAAAACTGTCAACTGGGTGGTTTATTTGCAATAAAAACCGATAACCTTGGTTTCTGTGACACCTAAAACCGATATTAATTCCAATTCGAAAATAAAAATGATGTTATCGGTTTCCACCAATTCCGACAAAGTTGGTTTCAATGACAACCCCGAATAAAACATTCATGGATTAAAAATATATTTTCAATCTCTTAAGGTATAAACCATAGACGACAGGCAGCAACTTGGCAACTCGACAGATAATTATACCACCTGCTTTTTCTGCCGTATGCCGACTGCTTAAATTCTTTGAAGACAGAACAAAAGAAAACAGATGATAAAAAACCAAAATAAACAATAATTTAAATTATGAAAAATGTCAGTGGTCTCATCGAATATTTTACGTACGCTAAATTAAAACCACAAATATAAAAAACCGCATACATACATATAAACACTCATGAAATTTTGAATATAAGTGAGTTAACAATATTGAAATTTACTCTGATTCATTCGTACTCTTTCAACGTTGATTTATAAGTACAGGTTACAAATAAGTTTCTACGAATACTCATACTCGAAATACATATATAATTGATAATTACAACCCTTTAGTCAGGATTATAGACCTAGTTTCTCACACCACTTATGCTGTGTGTGTTAATTTTATACATAGGTGGCGGGACCTACAGTCGACTCCGAACGACAGATTTTTGAGAGGCTTTTCATGGCAATTTTATTTACCCGCAGAATATTGAAATATGTTTGATTACTAAGCCTTCTAATTCAGATTCATAACTTTAGAAAAATACATATAAATGATGTTCGTGAGACTCGAATCATTCATCAAAATTTACAGTCTTAGTTGTTGTTGCATTTAAAAAAAGACACATAAGCTAAACAGATAGAGCGGCAAGTAGTGTTTGTCTACCATTTATTGAATATTTTAGTATTCGCATGTGGATTATACCTATTTTGTGATTCTTGTAAATATTGAATTATGGAAAGTTGAAATCAGGAACATCAGACGTGTTGTTAAGTATGAATATGACTTCAAACTTTTACTATGTGTAGAAGTTCCATGATATATATAAAATAAGCATGAAAGCGTCTAAGTATCAGAAATTATGAGTATGATTCGATTATACATACAAAAAATTAAATTTTAATTTTTAAACATTATTAAATTACTCTTTGCATCTCGAGAAACTATTTCTTTCACAGATTGAGTATTGTATTCATAAAAAATATTTTTGGTTAATGGGTTTATTAAACTAAATTAAATTTTACTTTTTATAAATACATTAATTGATTTTTTGTTTTCTGATTGTACGTTTCTCTTCAATAAGTATTTTAAGCTGTTATTTAATTATTGTTTTATGTTGCTTTGGCATCACTAATTTGTCTTTGCTTTTTATGTTCTCTTTAATATAATCTTTTCATATAAACGTGTATATTCTAAACTTCGCAGCTTTCTGTTGTTTACAGTGTTGCCAACTTAGTGCTTTTTGCACTATTTATGGTGCGTTATGAAACGTCCTACGCGTAAATTTTTTCTTCTATTGCCTTTTTACGGAGAAGCACTATTATGATGCTTTTCAAATTTCATTACAGTGCTTTCAATGCTTTTTGTTGATTTTTAATAGTCTTTATATTGAAACTACTAAGAAATATGTCCAAATTTTTTAAACGTAAAATTTACAACACGATATCAATTGAACTTAAAACACATTTTAATATTCTTCAGGACAGTGGGTATGTTTCACTTAAGGATATGTACAATAATAATATCAATTTTGTCTCACGTATTTAGTTCCATTTTGGGAGAGGTTCAATTTAGCATTTCAAGCAAAAAATGCAGTTGTATAATGATTTGTATAAATTGCTAAAAAATCTGACTAAAAAATTTATAATAAATTGTGAAAATTTTTATTATATAAAAGGGGATATAGATAGTAATTATAATGAATTTTGCTGCATTGGTTATAGTTTTGAAAAGGCCTGCAATGAATACCAAAAACAGAAACCGAAAAAAATATTATTAAACAAAAATATGTTCTTTTCACTAAACACCTTTTTTATGAAATTAGACCTAGACTTCCTAGCAATTTAAAAATTTTACAAAAAGTTTCTTTATTCAGTGCCGAAAATTATTAAAATAATATAAATAATGATCAGTTAATATAATTTATAACCAACTTTATAAATGATATAAATACATTATCAACAAAAGAAACTTGTTTAGAAAATTTAATTTAATTGGGAAAACAAGACTAGAACAGATATTTTTTGGATAAACGTTAGTTAATTTAAAAACTCGTTAGGAGAAAAGCTATTTTTAGTATTAGCACATATTGTTCTTCAGACATTAAATCTTCTTTACTTTAACGCAGAAGTTGAGAGAATGAATTTATCAAAAAATAAAATTAGAAACCTACTATCATTAAACTTTTTCTTATACTTAATTCGATTTTACACATAAAATATGAACTCAATTTTTGCTGTAATAATTATGCAATACCTTCCGAGGTCTGCAAAAATAACAAAAACAAAACTATTGGGACCAAACGTGGTTGGGGAGGATGAAAATGTAGATGATATCAGGGAAACATTTGCCGAAGATTTAAGTAAGAAATTTTGTACAAGGGTCGTATACCCACATATTAAAAAATTTTTAAATTATAAATGTTAATTTTATAATCAATACTGCCATATTTATATGATTTGGTTTCTTTTGTTTTGTAACTATATTTTATTAGTTTAACCATAATAGTTACTTATCAAATAAAGAATATTGTTATTTCCTAATATTTTTTAGGAATCGAAGTAAATAAATTATAATTTAAAATTAGGACACTTTAAACTTACGATCGCGAGACCAAACTATTTGCGTTAAATAAGGATACCGAACGAACTCTCTTTTTCAACTGAACTTATTTTTATTTAATATTTTCTTACTTCTAACATTTTGACTGGATTTATACAGTTAAGGATATTCAGCAACTCCGTTGGCTGTTTAACCTTGTATCCTATGTGGTTATTCAACTTAATGTTAACTTATTATTAACTTATTGTTAGGGTAGTTTATTATTATGTATAAAAATAAAAATTCATTGTTAATTTCAAATTCATCTTAAATATAATATTAGAAATAATATTAGAAATAAATATAATATTAGAAAATGACCCAACAAATATTAAAAAATAAAAGTTTTACAAACGATTTTTCTTACCAAAAAACGGTAATGCATTTTTACCCTTTTTAAGCTCAAACAATACACGTTTTTACCCGTTTTTTAATTTTTTGTGCGCGTTTTGACATACAATCGTTGGCAACACTGGTCGTCTAAGTGTTTTACCTTTACCACAGTATACTGTGCTTTTACTTTAGCTCCTTTTGTCTACTTGGTTGAATCTTTTTGCTTTAGAAGTGTTGACATCATTGCCATTGGTGGGTTTGTAGCAGTGTTACCATCAACAGCTTTATGACTTACACACAACTACCATCGAAATTACACATATGAAAAAAATTAAACACACCCATTCTATTTTTATAAATATTGCATACATATATTATGTAAATATTAAAATTATATTATATATTCATAAAATAGGGAGTGCGCACAAAAAAAACTGGACTTACTTACACTTTTCGTTATAGAAATAAAACTAAGGGACGGATTTTTTTCGTTTTATATTTCAAATAAAGTAAACAATATTTGAATTCTTTTGTGTATAAAATTTTTTCTGACCAAGGTCTCAGAGTATCCAACTTTTTGAGTCACTTCTTCCAGACATTTTAGGGTGTTTTAGAAAAAAACGTATTCTTTTACTTACTTTGTTTTGGTCGACAAATCCTTCCACTTCCACGCATTCTCTCAATAATCAAAGACTCCTTATATTGTTTTATTCTTACCTTAGAAACTGTTTTTTGGTTAACAATTTAAGTAACAGGTTAAGTATTTTGTAAGCGGTGCGGTTTTCCATTAAAGCTTTCAATTATTTTTTTACAACATTCTTGTTTCAAAAAACTTAATTTTTTTTTTATTATTGCAAAGAATTTTAGCACGTGGATTTTGAAATAGATGACTATAAAAAACAATATAACGGTATTAATTTTTTTCAATTATGATAAAAGTTATAAGCTTAAAAGTAGGTCCATTTTTTTGTGCGCACTCCTTAGTATGCATATAACATTTCCAACTTTTATTTAAAGCATGCAAATGCATATATGAAACATTAGCCTTACATAATTGGTCATTACAACCCCTCAGTCAGGATAAAGATAAAGGGTTTCAGTCTAATAAGCCGACACCCTACCTACTAGACAACGGAGACTAAACATTAGCCACACATGTATTTAAATTGGAAAGAGAAGGTGTTTAGTTTTGCAACCTGGTGTTAGAAATTGCAAGAAATTTACAAAACAATGAGTGTTAACTGGTAATTATTAGCGACTAAAGAAAAAGGTAGAACAAAAAGTAAAATTACACACGAAGCTAATTACACACATGCTACACACACAATCAAAAATTACACACTATATGTGTACCCTGCCGGCAACTCAACTAACTTTTAATGCGTTATATGTTAACTTTTTCTCAGCTAGTTGTGGTTGACTCTCAGATTATTTTGAATGGGGCCAACAGACTATTTTAACATGGCGGTGTCATTGGCAGTATTCAATTGTCCGACTCTGCATAACTTTTCAACTAACTTAAAATCAGTTTTATAATAGTTAGTTTAAAGTTAGATAATTTTTAACTAACTTAAAGTTGGTAATTCAAAGATAGCTTAAAGTTGGCTAATTTTAAGTAACTTAAAGTCAGTTGTTAAAATATAAAAATTTATATAACTTCTGAAAAAACACAACTATTATTGACAACATTTTAATTTTTTAACTGTTTTATTTATTTTATATAATAAAAAGAAACAAAATATACACTCGTATAGTTATAAAAAACAAAACAATTAGGAACTTCATTTAAAATAATTATAATCCAACTTTAACTATAAATGTATACGTATATACTTATCAAAACAATTAATAACTTCATTTACTTATAATTAAATTCAAATATATTCTAATTTTTTTTTTTTTTATTTTTAATACATTCTGCGTGAATGTGGCGTTTTTTGAATATTTTCAACGCATTTCTGATGTCTTTTTCTGCATCATCAGACCCAATCGATCGACAAGCATCTGTTTAAAATATATGTAATTAGAAAAATACATTTCTTTTTAATGTATTGCTTACCTGTTAAGGCTTGAAAGAAAGCTTGGAAATCTTTTAACCGCTTTTTTCCATGACCTCCCTCAACATTAACTTCCATGCATACAGTGGTCGAAATAACATCCGTGAGTGTCTTTTGTAAGCGCCCTTTTAATAAAGTCTTTATCACATTTACCTGATCAAAAAATGTTGTTATTTGAAAATACTAACACATATAAACGTCTTATTAATGAAAAGTAATATATTTAATAAAATTTAGATGTGTTTAATATGAATTTACTTACTGTTCATTTCTTTGAACTTTTCTTGAAGAAGTTCTTTAATATTTGAACATCCTTGGCAACAATTGTTTCCCTTGTTATCTATAAATACATTATTTACCAATTATAATATGTACAATTAAATTAATACTTACATTCAATTACAATTATCTGGACTATTATTTTTTAATTTCTTTAAAAATTTATTTTTTTCTTTTTTTAAAAGTCTTTTTAAATTTCTTCTACTCGAACCACTCATTTTAAACAATAAAAATTATATAATTTTTAGAACTGACTTTAATTTCACAATGTAAAAGAATTCAAACTGTTAAAAAAGTGAATAAAAAATAACGGGTTTATTTTGAATAAATTCTGCATAACATTTCAATTAACTATTAGTTAATCTAAAAATAGTTCAGAAAAAAGTGCAATCGAAAAAACAATATTATGAGAAATAGCATGAACATTTAAATTATGGGAAAATTCTGCATAGTTAGCTTATAATTAGTCTAAAAACAAACTCATAGAAAGTCTGATCTGGTAAAAGAGAGAACAGAGAGAAAACAAATCTCACAAACAAGAAGCTCTCAATAATAAATAAACGTTTCTTATTTGGGTGAGTTCTGCATTACATTATAGTCAGCTTATAGTTAGTCTAAAAAAGTTATCTAAAAGTGTGTTATTTTTGTAGTCGAATTCCAAATTCTAAGGAAGTGCTGCATTGAATTGTAGTTAGCTTATAGTTAGTCTACAAAAGTTAACTTGTAGTCGACTACAAAATTGCTGGCAGGGTAATTACACACAAGTGGCAACATTGGTTTGTAGTTATTAAAAAGGTTGGCAACGATATTCTTGCGATAGCAACTTCATTCAACAAGTCCCCTAGTTACTAACAAAATTAGTTTTATTCCATTTACTACCCATAACGTGCGGTGCAATATGTTTGATCCTGAAAAACACGGGCTTAGGAAGGAGTTCCAACTTACGAAGTTCTCAACGTTGCGTGGGTGAGGATGTAAAATCCCCCAAGATACGTTACTTAAGTATCTCCAGGGAACAAATATAATACAATCAAATAATAAGAATGAAATAGAAGCCAATAAAGACGATTATATAGGTATGAAATTTAAAATTTGAGATTATCTGCAATACGTACACATGAATATGAATAATCTGTTATATAAGCTGAAATAAATGTTTTTCCTTCGCAAAGGTTCTGGAATGGACTGTGCTGTGATTCCTTTGACAAAATACAATTTATTGCTTATACAAACGGTTGATTTCTTTTATCCATTAATTGATGACCCCTATGCAATGGGAAAAATTGCTTTGGCCAATGTAGTTAGCGACGTTTATGCTGTTGGTGTTACAAAAATAGATAAGCTTAATTTGATAATAACAGCGCCTGATGAATTAAGAGAGGAGGAACGTGATATAATCATACCTATTATTGTAACAGGATTTAAAACAGCGGCCGAATCCGCAGGTTGTAGGGTTCATGTACAACACATAAATTTAAACCCATGGTGCATTATAGGTGGCATTGCTAGTACTGTTGCTACACGGGATGAGGTTATTATGTAAGTATAGATAATTGGAAAAAACCTATTTCATAGTTCGTAAATAAAACATTTTTGATATACAGTCAAACTAGTTTATAACGAATTCTTGGTTATTACGTACATATTTTCAAGACCCGTTTTAATTACAATTTTCATACAAAAAACTTCCTTTATTACGAACTCGTTTATAAAGAATTCTCGGTTAAAAGGAACTACTTTAAATGGTCCCAGTAATTAAATTTCATACATTTTACCCTCAGAAAGATCTTTTAAGTGTGGCAATAGTCTTTACTTTTATATAATATGGCAGCATTAAATTATAACTATCTTTAATCAGATACTAGATAAAAAGGATAAACACATATTTTTGGGTTTTAATAAAAAGAAATGCTTTTTGTTTTTTATAAATGAAAAAATTCTTTGTTTTGTATATTTTCTTCTATTGCGAACTTTGCCTATAACGAACTATTTTTTCTGGTCCCACGGAGTTCGTTATAACCGGGTTTGACTGTATTATCAATATTATAGAACGTTATGAAACATTTATAAATTGAAATTTGAAAATCAACGATGTTTATTTTTTTATTTGTAAGTATTAAAAATATAATAATAGCATACATGGTTTGTTTTATTTTATTATTTAATCTGTTCGCATAGGTATTTAGGCGCGTCACCTTTCTTTATTTTTCTAACAAACATTAATGTATTGAACTGTTACCTTTGTTTTGTGTTCATCCATTTCAAATTGTAGAGCATTGTATTTATATATATATATATATATATCGATTGCATTTCAATATTACTCCCATTTCAGTTTCAGCAATGTAGTGGAACCGTATTCGAGATGTGGTCTGATTATTGTGTTATATGTAGTTACTGTTATACTTTGAAATTCTATTCCTAATCCTTTTCAAAAAAACATTTTTTTCTGCCAATTTTCTTACAAGTATAATCGATGTCTTATTTAAGTTTAGTTTTTTGTCAATTACAAAACCTAAGTATTTTATATTTTCAACCTTTTCTATCACAAAATCATTTATCTTAAATACTTCATCAGAATTCATGTTTATTTCCATTATTTTCGTTTTTCTCATTTAATTTCAAGTTATTAATATTAGGGCACTTATTTATTTTCCAAACATCATATTTCATATTATCCTGACACTCTCTATCACTTTTCGCCACTGTATATATAGCAGAATGTCATCAGCGTACAATACAACTTTGCATCTTTCTAATATTTTGGGCACCACTAAATTTTTAATTTTAAAACTGTGAAGTATTTAATGTTTTTAGAACACATAAATGTTAATAACAGTGCACAAATATTTCCCAATTTCTTATGAATTATAATTATAGTTCGCTTAGGACACATACATGGATTTTTAAAAAGTTTAAATTGTTTTGTCAACGTCTTTATGATAAATTATATGAAGCAGAAAGTACGTATTATTGTGATTTATAATGAAAAGTGCTATTTAAATTGGTCATAAAACTATCAGTCCTACTGAAAAAAACTGTCTTTTTGCTTTGACAGATGTTGATTACACTTGATTCACACTAGATTCACACGAACCCTTAAATTAGATTCTTGGTTTTCTCTTAGTGTTGTTAACATTCCGTTAATTTAATTTGAAATTTAAAGACATTAATTTTCCTTAAAATGCAATTATTAAAATTTTAGATGTGTGTGAAATTATCTACGAAAGTTATATTTTTTTGAGTGAATATTATGTTAACAAAAATATTTGGAAAAGGAAGGAAAGAATATTGGTTAAAAATCGCAAAAGTAGTGTTAAATTGGAGAAATAATGGAAGAAGGCGAAGTTAGACCTTTGAATATATTATCACCCCTATTCTACATTTCGTTTACGCAAAAATCGAAAAAATGTATTCTAACAAAAAACTGAATCGTAAAAGTAAGAAGAGAATGGTACTTTCGAAATCATCTGTGTAACTATGGAACGTATAAGAAAGAAAAAAGAAAATTTAAGCAAAAAGATAAAATTAAAGCAAATTAAACAGTTATTAAACAATTAAATCAAAAAATAAAGCATTTTAAGATTTTAATTTATATAAATTACAAAAACACAATAGAATGCAAGTAAGTGTCATTTGGGAGCAAAATTTATTAGTGAAAAGAATCCTGACGTGCCGTAGGTGATTTTTTGTATTTTTTACAATGTGGCACCACATTAGAAAAATGGAGTCCGGTTATTTTAATTTTATTGGAAGAGGAGGACAACATGTTCATGTTTAATTGACTCTAGACCTTTCAACACTCAGATGATGTTCGTTCTTCGGGAATTTCGTCAGCCCTTGGTGATTGTAGATTAACTGCATTTTTGGTGCGTTTAGAAAGCGGAATTTTTAGGTGGCATTTTTTTGATTTTTAATTTATCACAATATGATCACTCAGAAAATAAATGTTTAACTCGTGTAGATAATTTCTGAAAAAGATTATAAGTACTATTTAAGTACTTTCTTCCAATCATTATTAGACAAATATAGCGTAACAGGTGACATTTTTTTATTTTTAAGATAGAAACTTTAATTTAATATTTTTTATTAGGGTGATCGTAAATGACCCGACCATAAAGGTTTGGTCTGTATCATATAATCATATGTATGCTGTAGGTAGTTAATCTACTGTTAATGGTACCTAAGTTACACATGTCTCAAACATATAATGAAAAAGGTATTTGAATGAACAGGCAATACGCATGACTCCAGCTGCAATAGTTTATCAGTTATATGATGTTTAGTATTGAATTTCTGTCTAAGAATTCATATAAAAATAGAGCCTATTTCTTTCCCTTACCCAAAATGTTCATATGTGTGTCAAAGTGGTTCATGCTATATTCTAGCCTTAATAGTTTTCCATGTACTAGAACTTTTATATCATATAGTCCGGCAATTTTTTCCGCAAAATATTCAAATGGATTTCAGTGTTGCATAGGTATAAGAAGTTTTAAATTTGATTCATATGGGAAGAACCACAGTCTTTTTTATCTAAAATATTCATATTGATACTAAAGTGGATTCGACAAAATTTTAGGATTCTAACTGTTATATTTTCTTAGATATATTAATATATTTTTATAGTAGGTGACATACCCATTACAGCAAGTCTGCCCATTTTGTTCATATAGATGTCAATTTGAGGTCTCCAGCTGTTGTAGTTTATGAGATATGACACATTAAATACTTATTGAGAATGCGGGCGTGGCACCTTGCCTACTTGAAAGTTAGTTCCTTTCAGACATACAGAAGGATACTGTTAAAATTTCAAGAAAATCGGTCCGGCCGTTTTTAAATATATAGATTCATATATTCATATGGGAGCCGCCACGCTCCTTCTGGTAGTCAGTCCAGTTTTGTCTAAAATATTCATTTTGATACTAAAGTGACTTCGACAAAATGTTATACATTCTTAGATATACTAATTTAATATTTTTATATGGGGTGTGACACGCCCATAATAGCCAATCCGCCCATTTTGTTCCTATATACGTCAAAGGTGTCCATACAAATTTGAGGACCTAGCTGTTGAAGTTAATGAGATATGCGATATTAAATACTTATTGGGTATGTGGGCGTGACACCTCGCCTACATGAAATTTTAAAATAAAAAATAGCCTATAGTTCCATCCCGGCCAAATAGGGAGGTACTGTTAAAATTTTAAGAAAATCGGTCTATCGTTTTACCGTCTATAAACTTCAAACAAGCAAAGCCACAAACAAATAAACACATATTAATTTTTATATATATAGACTAATTCATGTTCATGGCAGCTTAGATAAGTTGCTAGTTGAAGTTGATTAGTATTCTGAACCAACCTTACGTAAGCGATCATGTATGACGTATGATGATAGCATTTAGAACTTTTTTATCTTCATCATCACATTGACTTCCTTTAATTTTTTATTTATGAAATTTTGATAATTTTTAGTTTATTTAAATTATCTTTTTTACTTCCTGAACTACAATAATTCTAAATTTATGTTACTTTTTTTAAGATTAGAATTGCTTTTCATTTTATCACATGAAATATGCATTAATGCTTATAAAAATTTTATTTAGTTTTTTTATGAAAACTCTCGTATCAGTTTTATTCTATGAATTATTTTGTTTTTATCTTTTTTCAAAGTTGAAGGATATGAAACCAATCCCCTTCTTTTCTATGTACTACATGTCTTTTTTAAGTGTTTTTTGCGTCAGTGTGTTTCACTATCGCTTTATTTCTTAACTATAACTAAGAGAAAATAAAAAAGCAATAGCTAACAGCAAAGTGAAAAAATAAAAAAAATGCTATTTAACTATACTGGTACAGTGAAAAGTTTTCTGTTATCGCAGTCAAGCACAGGCAATTAATTTCGCAGTGATCCCTACTGATTACAGCATTTGTGACTTCTCTTATGCTTTGTGCTGTGCTGTTTTACTTTGCAAGCACTGCATAAGATATGTGTTATGTTTGGAATTAACTGTGTTTTTAAGCCCCACAATTTTTGTTCTTTCAGCCACATAAGAGACTATTTCATCTGGCATAAAATTGTGTTGTGTTCGTAGAATAAAAACGTCTTTACAGTTTGGAGCTTATAATAGGAATTATTATTAACTATGTAATAGGGTTGTCGTAACTTAAATGATTATTCAACTACCAACACCTTTCCTCAATAAGCACGTTTGGTTAGGTTAGAGGACGTGTTCTTGTCAACTGCGACAGGTACAATATCCGGATGTCGAATTGACCCATTGTACAACGTCCTAGCTTCTCACATCACTCGTATTGTGTGCGTTAATTTTGTACACGAGTGGCGGGACCTACAGTTTTAAAGTCGACTTTGAACGACAGATTTTTTTTATTTTTTTGAGTTTTTGCCAAAAATCTGCTGAGTGGAAGTCGCCGAAAAAATATTTTCATATTTTCGTTTTAATGTCTGACCTGGGATTCGAACCTGGGCCTTTCGTCTAATAAGCCAACGCACTACCTACTAGACCACGGAGACTTCAAACGTGCACACGTTAAATAGAAAAAAACAGTTAAAAGTACAAAATCTAAGTAAGACCAAACTGTCCAATAAAAGACTTCTTGTTTCCAAATACTCAAACTTTATTTCATCACTTTCCAGTTTTTCGCGTAAATATTCGATTCATATATCGACGTGCTTCGTTCTAGAAGAATACGAGTTGTTTTGAGCTCTTTGGATTGCGCCTTTGTTATCTATAATTCCATTGACACAAGAGGGTCATTTATTAATTCACTTTTTCGAATTTTCATAGCCACATAGATTCCTGAATTGCACACAATGGACATAAATTCAGTTGAAGAAAGTGCCACTGTACGTTGTCTTTTCGATCCCCTAGAAACTGCTGCGCCTTGCATAGTAAAAAGATATCCGGATGTGGAGCGCCTGTCGTCAATGTTGCTCGCCCAATCTGCATCGCAGTATCCAACAAGGCCGAGTTTCTGATTTATATCCACTGGAGAGCGACTGGATTACATTCATTCATTGAAAACCTTTTTAGCACATCCTGAATGTGTTTTGTTTGATCGATTTTTATTTCTTCACCAGATTTCCGTATTCTCACTATCAAAACCGGGGATGCTTCGCCCAAATCTTTCATGCGAAAATGTTTGGCCATGTTAAAGTAAACGCACTGATCAGTTTTGCTTCTCTTAACACCAAATTTAATGAGCACATTACTCAAGGTTATATTCCAAACCCAACTGGATTGTTTTTGTCCATAAAGGGCTTTCTTTACAGAAAAACACGGTTGCTTCCATCGCTATATCCTTTAGGGTGTTCTATATAAATGCTCTTTTCAAGGTGTGCATTTAAGAAAACTGTTTCCGCATCAAACTGATGAATGTGTAAATTAACTTAACAGATAATGCCAGTAAAAACCTTATGGACGAATAGCGGTTTACCGGAGCAAAAGTCTCTTTGTAATCGATGCCCTTCTGCTGATTGAAACCCTGCACAACCAGCCTTGCCTTTTTGAGAATTTCATTTCCATGAGCGTCGTGTTTTGTTCTGAAACCCCATTTACCTTTTATAGCTTTCTTACCATCGGGTAATTCTGTTAGCGTGCCCGTTTTATTTAAGGCCACAGATTTCATTTATTCCTCCATTGCTTTACGCTATCGCATTGCATCTTCTGAGTTTAATGCCTCCTCTACTGACACAGGATCATTTGATAAAAAACTAGTTGTACAAAAGTCGTATTCGCGTGCAGATTTTGCAGCCAAAAGTTTAGATTGTCGAACAGTAATATTTGCCTTTACAAGATCTTCGGCACTTTACTCTTCAATCGGATCTTCAAAAGTCAAGCTTTCTATTGAATCAACGTCATAGTCTGCTTTAAGGCTATCAGACGACGTGTTTTCCATGCAATCAGTCCTACCTTCTTTCTTGAAATATATCGGCATCTCATCTATATCAGCGGATGGCAATTCATTTACCAATTCTTCCTCTGAATTGACATTTTGGTCAGGAATTTCAACTATAAGATTCGGAGCATCGTTAATAGAATTTACACCATTATTACATACCTGGTCTTTAAAGAAAATAACGTTTAGAGTGACTATTATAATTCTTGACACTGGATCATATAGCCTATATGCCTTACTTTGAATACTATAGCCAAAAATATGCATGGTCTAGATTTTGCCTGTAGCTTGGAACAGTTTACATTGGGAATATCTGCAAATGCCTTGCACTCAAAGACACGGATGTGGTTGAGATTTGGTTTCTTGCCGGACCATATTTCCTCAAGACAAACGTTATTGTTTCTGGACGATATTCTATTCAATAAATGTGCTGCGGTTACAGTTGCTTTAGCCCAAAATTTTTCATTTCTATTTGAATCTAAGCATGCATTGCACTCTGTCCATTATTGTGCGATTAAGGCGTTCAGATAAGCCATTCTGCTCTGGCGTATATGCAGCTGTTTTTTGGATGCAATATTGCACAGCGTGTTAAAAACTTATCAAATAGACTATTCGTATACTCAGTGCTGTTGTCAGATCGAAAATTTTTTATTCTAGTAGAGCACTGGTCCTCAGCCATTGATTTAAATCTTAAAAATTCCTTGAAGACGTCAGCCTTGCTTTCCACCGACGATAAAAGTACTTTCCGGAAATAGTCGTCTACAAAAGTTACAATAAACCTTGCTCCAGAGAAGGATTTTGAAACAAATGGTCCCATTTTTGCATGTTTCCCATGTATACAAATTTCACACAAATCAGAATTCGTGTCTGCGCCGACGTCACTTGATGTAAACAGCGAGGCTAGTAGAATTCTTTCGTTTGGCTTTTTCTTTTGTTTCTTTGAACCGTTACAATACAAATTTTTGTTTGGGCAGTTCTTAATAAAATTTCCTTTTTTTACAACCGTAATACCTGAACTTTTTTGCCTGTTGTGTCTTTGGTTAGAAACAAATGCGTTTTCTTCTGACTTTATATGGTTGTTAAATTTGGAGTCTTGTAAAAGTAAATTCTTTACCATGTCCACACTAAGTTTTATTTTCTAATTTTCAACAGCCAATACTAGTGAGCGGAACTCCTTCGGTAGTCTAGCCAACATCAGGGATGCTACTAACTCATCGTCAATGCTTAGCCCAGTGTATTTCTACATTGAGTCAAAATCCGCCAATTTTAACTGTACCGTTTGCTTTAATAAGTCGACTTTCCGAGTTAGCCCCTTGTCCTCAAAGGCAATTAACAATGCATCCCAAGCCTCCTTTGTCGTTGTCGCGGTTGTAATATGTCTAAAGCTGTTGGGCTCAATCATGAGCGTTATTTCTGCCAAAGCGTGCTCATTCTTATTTCTATCTTCTTCATTTGCCCCGACACTCAAACCGTTCTCAACAATTCTCTAAAAGTTTTTCAAAACTAAATATGAGATGGCATGGCGTTTCTAGTTATCGAAATTCTCGCGACCAAGCAAGTTTTCAAACGGGAATGAGACTCCCGTTGCCATTTTCCTTTCCTCTGCACTCTTATTAGAACAAAAAAAAAACAAAATTATTTCTTTCCGAGAATTTCTTTTCCTTTTCTTAGCTATTCCATGTCCAAGAGGCCAATAGTCTGTCGTGTCGCATATAATTATCAACTATGTATCAGGTTTCTCATATCTTAAATGATTATTCGATTATTAGCAAATTGTATACATTACTCTGCCTTGTGTGTATTAGTGTTTTCACTACTCAACACAAAATCAAGACAAAATATTCTCTATAAAAAAAAATTTCTGAACCTGCTGTTTTATAAATGTATGTGTATTGGTTTTGTGTTGTTTATGTATTGGTTTGTGCGGGATAGAAGCTGGTTGAAAAATTATTCCAGCAAACAACCTCTCTCCTTACGTCTCTTGCCTACAAGCTCCCATTCTCTGTCAGCATAATTGTGTTCGTGTGTGATTGCCCATTAGCTTTAAGTTTTTTATGGATAATTCTTATAACCGGTATTACAGCAAGTTGAGACTTGCAAAGCAAACACACTTCATTCAATGAATTAAAGTTTATTTTATTATTAAATATAACAAATCTTCTTTTATTCAACATAAAATTACAATACTTTGAATCAAGATATCAGTTTTGTGCAATTTGCAAAAGTCTGAAGATGTCACATAATCGATAAGAACAAGTTGTATGTATATGTATACTTTATTATTGCCGCGTTTCTATGTTGTTTTAATCATAACAGATGTAAAAACAGATACGTAGCAAAATTATATGTGAAAAAGAAAATAATATGTGATTTTAGTTGATGTATTTGATGACGTACTATATGTAGTACGTTCGGCATTAGTGTGTAAAAATAGTGACAACAGCTTTCCAGATTTTTAACATCATATTAGGTAATAAATATCTTAGACGATAGTGATGAAGATTTTTCGCAAAATTTTTACGACCTCATTGATCTTGTAGAGTACAATCCGTGCCAACTGCGTAGACATATGGGAGGTAAAATAAATCGCAAGAAAATACTGTATTTTATTTAAATAAGTGCTAGCGTACTACATGTAGTAAAAAAAAATTTTTTATTTTATTTGGATGGCCGTATTATCGGCGAATATAAAGTCATAGCAAGGTTACAACAACTTAATTCGCAGTGTATTTTAGCAAAAACATGTTGCTTTTTTTCAGCGCGATATATTGTCAAAAGTTCATATAATGAAATTAAATATTTATGTTTATATATCTTATGTTTCCAGTGCCAGTACATTAAGCATATTTAAAAAAATTTTACAAATATAGAATACAAATATAAAAGGAAATAAGAAAATAAATAAACAAAATAATGTGTTTACAGTGAGCAAAAAAATGTATACACTTATAGAAAACTAACAAATATATTTTTCCACAGGATTTTGTTCAGATGACTTTCTAGAGAATCCGGTCGCCGTAGTCAAAGAATCACTACTTACTTTCTGCCTAAAAATGTTGGAATTTATTAGTTTCGACGATTAAATATAGTTTTTAATCTTTTATTTAGTCTCAAGGACAATAATTTTCCTTTTACAGATAATTTTTTGTTCAAAAATGTTTTTCGGGGTAGTAAGTGTACTTATGTACGTAAGTATAAGTATGTATTTAAAAAACTAACACCTCAGCTGGCAACACCACCTTTAATAAAATTGCCTTGATATTTACTTTATTGCGCATTAGTGATGCAAAAAAAAAAAAAAAAAAAAAACAGATTAAGCTCGTCATTCATATTATTTTTATTCGTTCTTAAAAGATTACGCTAACTGTATGACATACATACGTAATTGGCCATTACAACCCTTCAGTCAGGATTACGACCTAGCTTCTCACACCACTTATGTTGTGTGCGTTAATTTTATACATGAGTGGCGGGACCTACATTTTAAAGTTGGCTCCGAACGACAGATTTTTGAGAAGGTTTTCATGGCAATTTATACTCTCACAGTCTTTGCCAGAAATCTGCTGCGAGGAAGTAGCCGAAGAAATATTTTTCGTTTTGATGTCTGACCTAGGATTCGAACCCGGGCCTTTCGTCTAATAAGCCAACACACTACCCACTAGACCACGACGACTTCATACTTCAACTGTATGACATAAGTATGTGTTTTATAGAACTTTATTTGCTTTTCTTAGTAGAGGAAACTACCAAATAACTTTTGTTTCTGTAGTATTGTTTATGATTAAATACATTTAAAGTCATTCTTTTGTTGTTTGCATATTTCTTTGCTCGTTTCTTTACATTTTTAGTACACCGCAACGAATAAAATAATAACGGTTAAATAAAACAAATAGAATACACATGGTGTACAGAAAAAGGAACGCACTTACAAAGAAGAAAGCAAGAGGATTTTAACGGAGAGATAAATTGTTTTTCATTATTACGAGTACTCAATAAGATAGAAATGAGCGTTAAGCAAAAGGGAAGATTATTCTACCTTTAACATTTAAAGGTCACTTTATGTTTTAACTTGTTATATCGATATGGCAATTTAAAATGAGCATATACAACAACCATTGTGTTATCGACTTTGCTCCGGCACTGCTATATTTGTGAAAAAGTTAATTCTGTTTTATCTGTAAGTTGTAATAACCAAAATAAGTTAAAGGTAACTTTGCCGTTCACTTTAGCGAAAGGTATCTTTAACTAACGCTAACTTTAACGATAAGTTGTAAAAATGGCCCTAAGAGTTACTAATTTAAAAAAAACATAACCCCAAGTAACAAATTGAAACTTAACTTAAAAGTGAAATAAATAACAGTTGTTGAATAAATAATTATTTTTATATTAAATAAAATAAACTGTGAGTTAACTACAATGGCGACGAGGATCAAAAACAACGAGTTTACCCAATTAACAAAGTGACAATAGAAGTAAAGCCATGGCTACTGCGATAATTGGAAACGTGCCGTATTTTGATCATACGCAAAATAATTGTTTAGTGTTCAAAAACCAGTTGAAACAATTTTTAATTGCGAACGAGCAAAAGGATGCAGCTAAGAAAAAAGTAATTCTTCTGACATCGTTGTACGAAACGCCGTATATGTTATTGCAAAATCTTGTGGATCCAGCAAAAGTGGAAGAAGCTGTAACCACATTTGAGGTATGTTTGGCAGCGTTGGGTCGTTATTTTAAGCCTGCAACACCTGGGTTTGCAGAGCGTTTTAAATTTTATAACGCGTATAAATCAGCCACTGAAACGGTAAATGAATGGGCCGTTAGAGTGCGATGGTTAGCTGTGAACAGTGAGTTCGATGCAAATTTAGAAAGCGCTATTCGTGACAAGTTTGTGATGGGGTTGGAAAAGGGTCCGGCCAGAGATAAATTGGTAGAAATTGCCAATAATGTGGAGTATACAAAACGCCAGTACGAAGCACAGACGTTAAAGAAGAGGCCTTAAATTTTGTTAAAAGTGACCATAGAAGCGAGAACTGTTAATTTAGAAATTATAAATTTAAGGCAAAAAGGTTATTTAAAAAAGATGTATAAACCATATAATTCCAATTATATTGAAAATAATGATTTAAGTTTATTTTTCATCACTAATAACAATGATGGGCCGATAAAGGTTAAAATTTTTGTACATAAAAAACCTTTTGCAATGGAATTATATACTTGATCCGAAAATAGTGTTATTTCTGCTGATTTTTATAGAAAATGTTTTCTAAATTACAGACTGGAGAAAGTGAACATGTAGTTAAAGGCATATAATGGTGCAAACATATCTTCAATAGGATCGTGTAACATTGAAGTTGAATATGGCAATAAAGTTAGGTTAATTCCCATATTAGTTATTAGAAACGGTTCTCCTCAGTTATTAGGCAAGAAGTTTTTGAAAATATTTGAAATTGAAAGTTCTAGATTGAATTATTCAGGTAGTTCATAGCAAGTGAATTCAAGGTTTAGGAATCTTTTTATGGTGGTTTAGGTCTGTTTAAGAAAAGTAAGGCTGTACCGAAATTTTGTAGACCACGCCTATTGCCATTGGCTATTAGAGAAAAAATTGAGTGCAAAATAGATTAATTGGTGAAGTTGAAAATATTGCAGCCTGTGAAATATTGTGAATGGGGAACAGCTATTGCTCCCATTGTAAAGAAAAATGCTAGCATTGAGATCTGTGGCGATTTCAAAGTAACCCTCAATCCTTATTTATATATTGAAAAATATCCTTTACCCCGAAATGAGGATATTTTTCGAAATTGCATGGGGGCGGGGGAGGAGTTTTCGAAGCTAGATTTAAGCATGGCTTATCAACAAATTGAATTGGATGAGGATTCCAGGAAATATACTACGATTTCTACATCGATAGCTTTGTATCAGTACATAAGACTTATTTATGGGCGCCTGCAATTTTTCAGATTATTATGCATTCCCTTCTAACCGGATTAGACGGCGTTGTAGTCTTTTTAGATGATACTTTAATTAGTGCGCCTAATAGGAAATTGCATATTAAATTACTCGAACGAATGCTTGATATTTTAGATGACACTGGTTTTAAATTGTCTGCTGACAAATGTGACTTTTTTCTAAGAAAATCGAATACTAGGGGCACATAATAGACAAAAATGAATTACATATCAATCCTGAAAAGATTTGTGAGATCAATTGTATTCCATATCTTGGCATTGAATAACAGATTTTATTGTGTTTTCTGCTGTTAATTGTTGCCATTTGCTCTTGAATTTTTTAGTTGACTTTTGTTTGAGATTACGCAACCGTTTTTCTAAATAATTAGCTAAATGCCCTTTTCGAGTCAAATCGGGACTTTGTGGAAGAATATGAAGCCTATGTGGATATTGATAGGTATATTACATCTTCACATTAGCAGCAATATTACGTTTGGACCATTGACCTGTTTGAAGTAATAATTACTATAAATTCGTAATTTGCCTTATTTTAGCTGAATTTGTTCTTCAAAATGTTTAAATACACTATCTTATTGATTGTTTCCTTAATGAATTTCAAACTGCCCACACCTACATACAACTCCGTATAGTTTCTACTACCACCGAGCTTAATTTAATTAAATTGTTTTAAAATGGGTCTCAAAAAAGATGTATTAAAAAAAACGAATATGGGAACATTCGACGCATACATAAGATCAAGTGCGAAGAAACAAAAGGAATTGCAATCAATTCAGCTCGAAATTTTTTGAGGGAAAAGTACAGCAATCTAATGTGTAGAAAAAGATGAGCAAAATAGAAAGTTTAAATTATACTGTTTTGAAGTAATCGAACAAAGTTAAATGTGTGAAGTCAATACAAAAGTGGGAATTACTTCGATGAATACAGCAAGACAAGGAACTAATGAAGTTAATAAAATGTTAAGTGACAAAAGTAAACAAGTGACGGAAACATAAAATACAAAATAGTTTTAAAATTTTATAGAGCAGGAATAGTTGCATTTATAGGTTGGACCACGGTTTATAGTTATTAATATTAAAAATAAAAAATAATAAATTCTACAAAATTAATTATAACAAAAAAATTTGTAAAATTTAATTTTGCGGTGAGTTTGACGTTGAGTTAAGCATTAAATCATTACTTAACAATTCATTGTTTTTGTTTCTTACAATTTTAAGCAATTTTTTGTTATATTAATATACATATATAATATTAAATATTTTAAAATATTTAATAATATTCAAAATATTTAAAAATATTTAATAATATTCCAAATATTTAATTTCAGGCCTAATAATGCTAAAGATGGAGACCACTTAATTTTGACAAAAGCGCTGGGAACTCAATTAGCAACAAATGTATACTTATGGCTTAAAGAAAGAAATGAAAAATATCTTAGAATTTGCGAGCAGTTTTCTGACGAAGACATTACAAAGACATATAACATGGCAGTAAATTCAATGTCTTACTTAAATAAAAACGGTAATTATAAATAATATTTACATAAATGTTTTGTGAGCTAAAATTAACATTAATTGCGTATTATTCATCGTTTAATATATCGCACCAGTTTCTTATAAGGAAGCCAATTAAAAACGTTCATGATATACAATCACACAGATAATTATACGTACCCCCCTAAAAATTATATTTTTAAAAAGTAATGAACATCTAATCTAAAATTTCTTTGCATTAGCGTCTGTAACGACATATTACTTAAATAAAGAAAAAAAAAATTCCCAAAATCTATGAATTTGTGATTGCTGTTTGCTTAAAACCAAACCACAACAGAAAATTACACGTACGACATATATTTTGTTTTAAATTTCTATAAGGGTATCCCGGTATATAAAAGGTATTGTGGATAAAAATCCTAGGACTACAGCCGTAGAAATACAAAATACCTCGGAAAGTGATCACAATGTACTCCCGGCCGATGCATTATATGATATAAATATAAAAATAGCGGGTTTACAAACACACAAACATCTTTTAGCCCGCCTCCATTGTCATAATCGAGATACAAATTAGTCACGTTTAATTGAAGCTCTCTTTGCGATGGACTGCTGAATTCTGTCGATATTCTCTATAAGTCATAAGTCCTTTTCCTCGAATAATTTCTCCAACTTTTTAGGAGAATTTTAGGTAAAATATTTCTTAAAGCAATAATTAAAAATTTATTCAAATATATTTAGAATAACTGGTAGTCACTTGTTTCTAATAAAATCGTAATTATTTGGATACACAATGTTAGATATTTCAAAGAATATTTTACTTGACAAGCCTTCGCTTTGATCGTCGATTCGTTATAATCGAACAAATAAATAATAAATGCGAGCTCATAGTATTTTCAAACAGCAAACAAATAGGTGATAATGTGTCACACTGTTTGCGAATCCCAAAAACATTTCATTGTGCTGGTAATGCAGCAAAAGCTGATTAAATCGGAAACTATCGGTTTGTTTTAAAAAACTTTCATGAATAATAGTTATTTAAGGATATTTAAAATAATAAATATTAGAATTGACAAAAACCTTATTGATGTTAATGTTTACCCATAGAAGTCGCCGTGGTCTAGTAGGTAGTGTGTTGGCTTATTAGGCGAAAGACTTCCTCTCAGCAGATTTCTGGCAAAAACTCTGAGAGTAAAAAATTGCCATGCTTCTCAAAAAATGTGTCGTTCGGAGTCGACTTTAAATTGTAGGTCCCGCCACTCATGTATAAAAATTAACGCACACAACATAAGTGGTGTGAGAAGCTAGGACGTAGTACAATGGGTCAATTCGACCACCGAGTACTGTACTTGTCAGAATTGACAAGTACACGTCCTCTAACCTAACCTAACCTAATGTTTACCCTTTGCACCCGAATGGCATTCATCACTCTAACTCGGACGGAGCGTGATAGCTGGATATTTATGATATCTTAAATTGTGTGCAAATTATACTTCTTTTTCTAGGTGTGATATTAGTTACGTATATATCAGATGGTGGATATTTAGGCCCTGCAGAATTAACACTAGCGTACCTGTTAAAATATTTGCCAAAATTACATAATAAGCGAAATCGGTGTTTGATGTAGTAAAAGTTTTTGCAACTATCAGGTAACAGATTACTCATTTTAAAATACGGCTTGGCTGAAGAGGGATAAAATGAAAAAATATATAAATCTGTAAATCAGTGGACTGACGGATGCTCTCTGCACAAATGTGGTTTGGTGTGAAAAGAAAAATAAATAAAGAGAAAAAATTGTAAATGTAAATATGTATTATGTTAACGATATTAACACTGTCATATGTTTCACTTTGAGGATCGGATTAATTTTATAAATTAAGATGTTTATATAAAATAATAGATAAATTGTAGATAATATTTATTGTGTTGGCGTTTAAGAGTGAATAACTTACAAAATTGTCTTTATTTTGATTAACCTCGTAATCTGAGTTGGAACTACTTTTCAGGTTATCTTCCCTTTTCTTCCTGGTTGATGTTAGATGACATTAAGTTGTTGTTAATATATTAACATTTATGTTTGTAGATCTTTTTTTAAGGAAAAGTGTTCTGGCCAGCGAATTAGAAAATTTAAATTTAGTAGGCTCAAACTAAAGTAACTCATTTAAATTTTTTTCTTATTTTCTTACATATCTTAACATTAATGGATTAATCTATATATTGCAAATTATGAGATTATCTGCAAGACATTGGTGTTCGACTGCGGACTGTACGGGGGAGGGATGAACAAACAAAAAATAAGTCCTCTGTCCCTCTCTGACTGCCTGTTTATGATTTTTTTTTTTTTTAGATTTCGGGGTGGATTTTTATTATTCTACTTTGGTAGAAATTTATGATATTTTTGTAGAATATTAGAATCATTTTGGAAGGAGATGAACCGTTTTATTAGAAAAACGTAATTCGGAATGAATGTATTTTTTATGACACCTTTCATCGGTCGTCACTAACTTAGTATTTAACCAATTTAGAGGTATATTCACATATTTCTGAAACAAAAAGTTATGAGTATATATTTTGTTATATTTTTATTTTTACATACCTTCTGCACACGAAACTGTTCTCAATGTGAAGGGAAATTGCTAGGAGTTCGATTAATAATAAAAAATTACGGAATTTTAACTTTTTCATAAATACTGGTAATATACATAAAGTTCTACAAGAACCAATTTTTTAAGCAATATGTCTTTTTTGATCTTGATATATTTAGCTTCTTACTTTTCTTTTGCACAAGAAACTATATTCATTGCGACCATAAACAACATACTAATCGATTAATAACTAAATATTTACATCTTTTTAACATTTTCATTGAAGAAATTAAAACATACTCTAAATTTGCCCTTTTTTAACTCAAAATAAATGTTTATTTACATTTAATTTTTCCACTTTATCCGCCAGTTTTTACTCTGTGTGTCTGTTGCTTCTAACAAGTTTGTTTCGCAAAAACTTTTAACATCTTTTTTCTCCCTCTACGGGGAGTGATTTTAGCGTTTTTCAAACGCCATAATTGTCGCCACTGGTTATACAGTGGGATCCAACCAACGAATGAAAAAAGAAATAGAAAAAGTAATAAACACTAAGGGCGAGTTTTTGAATGCAAGTTTAAACACGCCCTAAGGGACAGTTTTTGACTGCAAGTTTAAACTCGAGATTAAGTTAATCTCCAGTTAAAGTTTGTCTTTCGTTAACTTAATTTTCAGTTTTTCAATGGTAGCTTAATCTTTGTAGGGCTGCCACAATTATATGCAAAAATTTCAAAGTGTTTCACAAGAATTTGCTTTTGTATAGAAGAGAAACAAACAAAAGCTGAATACTATTGATCTTGAAGTAAAAAAATAATATTTGGAAAATAGTAAATATATTAAGGCTGTCTATTGTCAATTTGTGTTTTATATAATTCATAATTACTTAAAAATGTGTCTCATACGGCTCTCTGTCACTTAAAAACTTTTTTTAAATCTTAAGTTTAAACCAGCAACGTTGCTGATTAACCGTAAAGTTAAACTTAAGGTTAAGTAAATTCAAAAACTTAAAACAAAGGTTAACTGAAGATTAACTTAATCTCGACTTTAAACTTGTATTCAAAAACTCTCCCTAAATGTATAAAATTACATTGATGTGTTAATATACAAAAGCTCTTATTCTAAGACCACAGCGCCATCATTATCATTTAAGTAATCCTGTTTATGTCATCAGGGATGGGAATTGTCGCTCGTCAGACATAAACAATTAGAGCTATTATCCTTTTATAAAATTGATTCTTTGATTTGGAGGAAAAAATTCGTTTATTCGACCCTAAATCACATCTTATTTTCTATCTACCATGTCTCACAGCCAGCGTTACCGTTGAGCGACTAAAGTCGCAATTTGACACTTTTTCAGCGACCCCGCCACTTTTTCTGCCCCCTTACTAAAATGAACTAAATCTGACACTTTTCAAGATTTTTGACCCTTTTTTCCCCTTTTTTAGAAAAAGTATTTTTTCTTTTATTTACATTAATAAGCCTGCAAATTTTTGACAGCTCAAGCCATATAACAAAAACAAATTGCCAGTGGTTATTGTACACGTTCGTTGTGTCGCTATTTTATTAATTTACTTTGAGCACTTGAAACTAAAAAAACTATTGAAAACTAAAAATTGGTTGTTGCAGAAAACCCAGAATAAAGGATATGAAAATGGGCGAGTGAGTAGAATGAACTAAGATTAAAAATTTGTTATTAAATTTGAATTTTAAACTAGACTAGACTATAGAATAAACTATAGACTAGACTATAGAATAGACTATAGACTAGACTATAGAATAGACTATAGACTAGACTATAGAATAGACTATAGACTAGACTATAGAATAGACTATAGACTAGACTATAGAATAGACTATAGAATAGACTATAGACTAGACTATAGAATAGACTATAGAATAGACTATAGACTAGACTATAGAATAGACTATAGACTAGACTATAGACTAGACTATAGAATAGACTATAGAATAGACTATAGACTAGACTATAGACTAGACTATAGAATAGACTATAGAATAGACTATAGACTAGACTATAGAATAGACTATAGAATAGACTATAGACTAGACTATAGAATAGACTATAGAATAGACTATAGACTAGACTATAGAATAGACTATAGAATAGACTATAGACTAGACTATAGAATAGACTATAGACTAGACTATAGAATAGACTATAGACTAGAGTATACTTTGGTATTTGTGTTAACAATTTTTTGGTCTGTGTAAATTAATAAAAAAAAAACTCAAAACCCAAAAAGATTGTTAAATACTTTAAAGCGTCTTTCAAAGATCTTTCATGCGATACCAAATTTTCGTATATTTTCTTTGTAAGAAATATGAAAACATCATGAAATATTCAAAAAGGATCTTTGATCCATGTCATCATTGTTTTTTCGATTACTCTAAAATATAAATTAGTTCTGGAATAATAATTGCATAGCTAATAGTAATAACTTTAAATGTTAGGTTGTTATTAAAAATAAAAGAGATCAGCCGTCATCTAGTAACGAAAGTCTTGTGGGAGATAACAATAATATAAGTTCTTCGGAATGCAAAGAGGAAATTATTTCATCATCGGATGAATCAGTTTCTGTGATTATTTGAAATGTATGTACATTATTAACCTCATATCTTTATTACAAAATTAGTAATTTTGGTTTTTTTTTAATATATATTATATTTTTTTTAATTTGTTACAAAATACTCAATTTTGTAGCTATTTTTAATGAAATGTTTTTTAGTTATAATAATAGTTTTGTTTTGTATTATTATATAATGGGAGCAAAAAAAAAGCGTTATTCAATGGAATTTTTATAAATTGAAAAATGCATTTTTTATTTTTGACTTTTAAATGTCATAACTTTCATAAATTTTAATGAAATTACATTTTAAAGCTAGAAATAAAACAGACCAATGATTTTAAAAAAATTAAAATATTTGTTTAGGCTTATTAATTTTTGGCTAAAAATTTATTTCTATTATAAAAATTTGAAATGTTTGTTAATGTATATTACAAAATCCAATAAAAATGTATTTTTTTATCTGTATTAGTTCATTTTCTTTTCTTTTAAAAATATTGCCTCTTTTTACTGCCAAAATACTCTTTTTATGCGACTTTTTTTTTCAAAAATCCCCTTTTTGTGCGACTTCTTAAAAATTACCAGCGGTAACGCTGCCCACAGCTTCTTTGTTCTAATAAAATATTTTTCCCTCAAAAAATATAACTGTAAAGTTTTTAGTTGACTCACTTTAGAGGAACTAGTTCTATATATTTGTGGTTCCAAGCAAACAGTATAAATCGAAATGGATACTTTTAAGAAAAATCACTTTTTAAATTTATTGTATAATTAAAGATACTTATATGGTTCCAAGCAAACAGTTTAAATCGAAATGGATACTTTTAAGAAAAATCACTTTTTAAATTTATTGTATAATTAAAGATACTTATATGGGCAGGCCCAAGATCAAAATCGATATTGAGGTTTAAGTTAGAGGACGTTTATTTGTCAAATGAGACAAGTACAGTTCTCAGAGATCAATTTGACCCATTATACAAACGTCCTTAAGATGAGACGATATAGAGAGGATAGGGAAAAGAAGTAGAAGTAGGAAAGAGAGAATAAGGAAACGGAAGGAATTACATAGATCAACAAACACTCAAGAGAAAGCGCGACTAAAGCTAATAATGAATCTTAGTATCGGCTCTCGACGCAGAATTCAAACCCTCAAAGATAGTCTCCAACTTCTTATCGCAACTTATCCTGAAATAATCCGGTTGGGATTTTTTCCAGATCCTTGTCAGCGACGTAAACTCGCATTGCCCCGCAATAAAACCAATAACTGACCTCAAACTGGTCTTATCTAAGCCCAGCAGCCATAGAGTAGGCTATAGACACCTTGAAACATAACAACCCGATCCATTCTTCAACGCTTCTTCTCTTCCCCCCTGACCCAGCCATTGACGAGGCCGTAGAGGTGGCAGATTGGGGGATCAGGACCAACTATTGTGAATAATGACGTCGACATAATTAATACAGAATGCGAAGAAGAATTAAAGATACAATAAAACAATACAGACTAATAAAAGAATTTCAGAACTCTCCTCATGGTGGACATTTCGGAATAAGAAAGACATTAATTAAATTAAGACAGCGTTATAACTGGGAAAATCTGAACAAAATGGTTAAAAACTATGTAAGAACATCTACATCATGCCAAAAGAACAAACAAGTAGGACAAACAAAAGAACCCTTGTCAATAACGGATACGCCATCAAGTTGTTTTGAGATTGTAGTAGTGGACACAGTTGGACCATTAAGACTGTCGGGAAATTTTAGATATATACTCACAATGCAATGTGAACTATAAAATATGTTATAGCTTGTCCAATTGAATCAAAAGATGCCAAGACTGTAGCAAAAGCACTAGTAGAACAGGTTATATTAAGATACGGTTTATTTAACGTTCTCAAAACAGACAAGGGCACTGAATTTACTAACGAGTTGATGAGAAAAATTTGTGTTTTATTAAAAATAAATACAAATTAAATTAAATAAAAAAAATTATATAAATAAATACACCTTATCATCATGAAACTTTGGGGAACAGTAAAACGCAATCACCGTATTCAAAATGAATATTTTCTAAATTTCGTAGAAGACAACAATTTTCATGAATGGATACCATACTTTGCTTTCGCTTTCAATACAACTCCAAATGTAGACACTAATTATACACCATTTGAATTGGTGTATGGAAAACTTCCTAGACTACCGGGTAGGGATGCCAATCGGGAAATCTCGAAATCCCGGGATTTTCGGGATTCACAAAATCCCGAATCCCGGGATTTTTAAAGACTTATCCCGGGATTTTTCGGGATTGTGAATTCATATGTACTTTGACCCTACAAAAGGTCCTGAAAAAAAATTCTATATCACTTAACTTAGATAATAGCATCTCAGATGAGCAAAACCCTACTTCCATTGATAAAAAATTATTTGATGGCATCGAATAATGCAAAAGCCCTATAAAACGAATTAAAAGGGTAACTGATTTAGATACTCAACTGTCCAGAGAATTAGATTTATTTACATTAGGATGTGGTAGAGGTGAACATTTACAAGCTGCATGAACTAGCTGTTGAAACTAACGAAACTAGCTGTTGAAACTAAGCTGTTGAAACGGATTTCGGCCTGCCGCAACACATCCTTCCAGGCCTCTGCTTCTTGCGCGCCTACGCCAATTGGTCACACCAATCGATGACAGGGCTTCCTTGATTTGGTCCTTCCGACGGATACAAGGTCGTCCTCTTCGCCGACTTCCGCAGATCCCCGCATCAAATACTCGTCTCGCCGGAGCATCCTCCTCCATTCGAACGACATGGCCGAGCCAGCGCAGCCGCTGGATATTAATACGCTGTACAACGTCCATGTCTTTGATGAGCTCATACAGCTCACTGTTGTATCGGATGCGAAAATCATCGCCAACTCGCACTGGACTGAAGATCTTACGTAGGACTTTTCTCTCGAATAATCGGCAGCTGCATAAGTTCTTAATAGAGTCCATGCTTCTGCGCCATAAAGAAGCACGGGTAGGATGAGCGTCTTGTAGAGTATTAGTTTTGTCTTGCGAGAGAGGTCTCTGCTACTCAATTGCCTATTGAGACCATAAGAGCACTTGTTGGCAAGAGTAATCCTGCGCTTGATCTCCAGACTGACATCATTTTCGGTGGTAACGGCGGAGCCAAGGTAAATGAATTCCTTGACTGTATCAAAAGTATAGTTATCGGCCGTAATTTGTGAATCAATACGCCGCACGGCTCTACTTGTCGATAACATATACTTCGTTTTGCCCTCATTTACTGCCAAACCCATCTTCTTAGACTCCCGTTCAATAGCACTAAAGGCAGCAGTGACATCTCGTTTGGTTCGCCCTATGATGTCGTCAGCGTACGCAAGCAACTGGACACTTTTTTGAAAAATAGTCCCATTGCGATGCACTCCCGCCTTTCGCAGAACACTTTCCATGACGAAGTTGAAGAGGTCGCATGATAAGGGATCGCCTTGTCTGAAACCTCGCACGGTATCAAAAGGTTCGGAAAGGTCCATTCCTACCTTGACGGAGCTGCTGGAATTGCTCAACGTCATTCAGCTTCGCAGGTATACCGAGCTCAGACATTGCGGCAAAAACACGATCCCTTATGGGGCTATCGAAAGCAGCCCTATAGTCGACAAAAAGATGATATGTGTCGACTTGATTTTCGTGGGTCTTTTCCAGGATTTGGCGTAGTGTGAAGATCTGGTCGATGGTGGACTTGCCAGGTCTGAAGTCGCACTGATAAGGTCCAATAAGTGTTTTGACGAGTGGCTTCAGTCGTTCACACAATACGCCTGTAAGAACCTTATATGCGATAGGGAGAAGGCTTATACCCTTTAGTTGACGCATATCGTAGGGTCTCCCTTTTTCAGGACGGGACTGAGGACACTGAGGTTCCAATCGTTGGGCATATTTTCCTCTAGCCATATTTTGTAGATGAGCTGGTGCTTGCACCCTACCAACTCATTACATCCGGTCCTAAACAATTCAGCGGGGAGGCCATCAGGACCTGCCGTTTTGTTGTTTTTAAGTCGCATAATTGCGACTTTAACCTCCTCATGGCTAGGCGGCGGAATCTCCACGCTGTCATCATCGATCGGGTTCGGAACATCATCTCTAGAGGCGGTATTGATGTCGTCATCGCCTTGCAGCAGAGTAGAGAAGTGTTTCCTCGACAACCTCAGCACCCCTTGCGGATCTGTAACCAGGTTTCTATTCTCATCCTTGCAGGAAGACGCTCCGGGCTTATACTACCCCTCGGTCCGACGCTTAACCTTTTGATAAAATTTTCGAGCGTCATTCCTACATCTGTACATCTCGACTTCCTCACGCTCATGCATTTCCTGCTCCCTCTTCTTGTGTCTGAAAAGGCGTCTCTCATCCCTTCTCCTCTCTCTGTAATTTTCGACAATGGCTCGCGTAGCGGCCGACTGCAACGTTTTTCTGTATGCGGCGTATTTCGCTGCAGCAGCCTCGCGACACTCCTCATCGTACCATTGATTTCGTTGGGATGGGCGCTCGAAACCAAGGACTGTTTCCGCAGTATTGCGCAAGGAGTGGGAGATGTTGGCCTACAATCCGCCAATGTCGCTGAGATTGGATGGGGAATGACGGAGCTTATCAGAGAGTTGAGCGGAGAACGCCTCAACTGTCCTTTGTGATCACAGCTTCTTAACGTCCAGCTTTCGCAGTGTACTAGACCGCGCAGTCCTCAAAGCGCAAATGCGCACTCGAAACTTGGCTGCGACAAGGTAGTGGTCCGAGTCGATGTTTGGACCTCTAAATGTGCGCACATCTAGTACACTGGATATATGCCTTCCGTCAATCACAATATGATTAATCTGGTTGGATGTTGATCGATCGAGGGACATCCAAGTGGCCTTGTTAGTATCGAGATGCTGAAACCTGGTGCTACATACTACCATGTTACGCGCCGCGGTGAAATCGATCAGCCTCATACCATTGGAGGTAGTGTTTGCGTGGAGGCTGAACTGTCCGACAGTGGAGCCAAAGATACCTTCCCGCCCGACCTTCGCATTAAACTCCCCGAGGACGATTTTGGCGTCATGGGGCGGGCACTTATCGTATACGTCTTCGAGTTTAGCATAGAACGCATCCTTAACCACATCGTCCTTTTCTTCCGTCGGGGTGTGAGCACAAATTAGGCTAATGTTGTAAAATTTTGCCCTGATGCGGATTGTGGCTATTCTTTCGTTCACTGGCGTGAACCCAGAGACAAGGTGACGAAGTCTCTTATTAACCACAAATCCGCATCCGAATTCGTGCTTATCAATATGACAGCTGTAATACACATCGCAAGATGCTAGCCTTTTGCATCCTTGTCCTATCCATCGCATTTGCTGTATGGCAGTGATGTCCGTCCTACATTTCATGAGGGCGTCCGTCAGTTGGGCGGAAGCGCCTGCCCTATAAAGGGTGCGGACGTTCCATGTGCCAATTCTCAAATCGTTGTTCTTGAAACGTTTGCCGTGGTCGTCAACTTTAGAGAGGATCTTTATAGAGGCTATTGTATTGGCTTTCATTGGATATCATTTTTACGTGGTGGGTTCCAAACCCTACGCACATCCCGAATTTAACGTCCAGGGGATTGGACCTCGCTGCACGCATTAGTTAACATCTAGCGGGTGCTAGAATGCCATCCAGAAGGGGCCACGAGGAGGATGCGTTTCAACTTGAATACAGCAAGACAAGGATCGCCCTGGTGGTCGCCATGTTGCCTTGTTTGCATGCATTCCATCCCCCCCAAAAAAACAGCTGATTGCTTCAACAAAATTGCTTTTAATTTAATCGCGAAAATTAGTGCCTAAAATATTTTTTAGAAAAAATGGAAAACAATTTAACATTTGAAAAGGTATTGCTAATGATTGACCGAAACGACGAGATGTTGCGGTTAATAGGGACTACTTGTGACTCCAAAGTGACTTTCCTCAGAAGGATGAGAAAAGAAAGCTTTTTGCACTGTCGTTGTTTACATTTGAATTGTCAAATATCAATAGAAAGTGTTCGGAAAAATGTAATATGTTCACTGAACGTACTTTTGACAGTGTTGTATTTGAAGTTATAATCAATATTATAACAATTTACGAATTTATTGACCAATAATTAATTGAAATTTTATATGAAATATTGAGATCAATAGTGCCGTTTATTGCGATTTTCTCAATATAAGTGCATGTCTGAACATAGTAGACTTCGCCACTCATTGCAAAAAGCAAGAGGCATAATCTTAGAAGTAAAGAAAAAACGAAAATTGGGATCTGAAAGAAGAAAAACAGAATAGAACTAAATGTAGGAGACTAAGTTTTAGTAAAGGCCGAAAATAGAAAAAAACTCGAACCTCCTTACAAAGGTCCTTATAAAATATTAGACATAGATGACTTAAATGTTACTGTAGAAATTGATAAAACAAAATCCAAAACCGTACATTAGAATATGATAAAGAAATTTAATTCTTAATATTCATAAAAATGTATGTTTATTTGTGTGAGTTTATTTATGTATATTTAGGTAATAAAAATAAATTTTTTTAAGGTCTTATAAAAACGTTTAATTGTACAAACAAACAAATTTTTTATTGTTGTAATAAGAAACCCCTTATTGTAAGTTTATTAACCTTAAGAACTAAAGTATTTCTTTTAATTTACGTATTAAGAACCTATTTTATTTATTACTATTATTTATTGTTTAATGCTAATTGAGTAAAATGCTGACTTAGAATTAATTCAGTATAAAAGCGATACATTTTTCTAAATAAAATTTAGAATTAATCTAGAAGTCAAAACGAATGTTTGTTTTTGTAATTCTCAAACAAAAAAGGGCATTTTGATGCACGTTGAAAAGCGGCTGTAGAGCTAAGATAATACTGAAAAACAATATTAGAAACATATATGTTACACTAATATGTTTGGTAATATCACTGGCCGTACAGTGGACCATATTGATATCAACTTAGTTTATCTAAATAGTAATATCCAGCATGACATTTATATCCGACAACCAAGAGTTTGTCGATTTGAAAAATCCCGGTCAGGTTTTAAAGCAACATAAGGCTATATATAGGCTGAAGCAATCCGGTAACGAATGGAATGATAATTTTGACTTATTTCTACAGCAAATCGGATTTGTACAAAGTGTAAACGAGCCTTGTCTACATAAATCTACAATAAGGGGTGAATTGGTCTTAATAACTGTTTATGTAGATGATCTCTTAATTGCATGCATAGTTACCGTAAAGAAGCTACATATTTGGCGATAAGTTTTCAGTAAGCGACAAAGGTCAGCTGCATCACTACCTGAGCATTGAGGTTGAACGCGAGGGTGAAGTTGGTTCAATCACTATATGCCAATTACAATACGTAAAGAAGTTACTTGAAGAGTATGGTATACAGAACTGTAAAGCGGTTGCAACTCCATTGGATGTAAACCATCAAGTAAATTGCAACAAAGATAACTACAAAAAAATTCCACAACTTGATTATCAATCAAATCCAAGGATGGCACAAGGAAATAGTAATCCGCAACTTGAGCACATGCAGGCTATTAAGAGAATTTTGCGTTACCTTCGCGGCACTGCTGATAACAAAGTTTCTTATAGGTCCGGACTAGCAATTCTTGAGGGTTTAGTGGAGACGGATTGGGGTGGTGACGGTGGCTGCCCCGTCTCCTACTTTGAAATCTACTTTTAATAATGACCTATCATAATTTGATTTTTTATTTATTCTTATACCTATCTATCATAGCGAGTGCTCTCTTATGTGCTATTTCTAATCTAAATCAAACTTTCTTAGCATATATTCTAAGGAGGGTGTTATCTCTTGAATATTACTATCAAAACTAACTCGGAAGGACAATAGTCATGAAGTGAAGATGGCTTGGTGTTGAAACAGTATGTGAAATACTTCAGCCATTCATTTCAATCGGTTTTGTCAACGGATACATATAATCTTACATATTCGTTGAAAGTTCTGTGACTTCTTCCTACAGTTCCTAACATCTGATGATGGTAAGCAGTTGATGTAATTTTTTCTATCCTTAGTAGGTTGCACAGTTCAGTAAGTATGATATTTTTGTACTCTGTTCCCATGTCCTAAATGAACGTCTTCATCGGTCTATAAGTAAGAATAAAATATTCAAATATTGCTTTCGCAACCGATTTTGCGCTTTTATCTTGTATAGGTACCGTTACAAGATATTTTGTCATATCGCATATTATTGTGACGGCATATTCGTTTCCGTAATATGATTTTGGTAGTGAACCTATAGTATCCACACTTACCGTACCTAATGGTTTACTTGGTGTATTTGTCAATGTCAATGGCATTTCTATATGTTTTGTTATTTTAGCTCTTTGGCTCTTTTGGAACATCTTAATATATTTTTTCAATAATATCTTATTTTATCTTATTGAGAGTTCTTGAAACATCGGAATGTAAGCCCTCTGCGGGATCATTTTGGTATTGTTTTATGATATTTGCTGTAGATTTGGCCTTTGTTACATGGATCACCTCATTAAGTAGCGATACTTTTAATAATTTTAATAATTTCTTTAAATTCATTAATAGATACAAATTGGAAAATTTTCTCACTGGGAGCCACTTGTTCATTATGAATATTTAGTTTACCGGCAACTTCTTCGAGCCTAGGGAAAAATTGTCCTAAGTCAAATTTCCCATTAGTAAACAGTTCATCTATTTTAATACATGCTATTATAGATTTGCCCCGTTTAATGTAAAATTTTTGTGGGGTAATCTTTAGTTTACAGAATTTTCTGACGTCAGAATTATATATATAATATATATATATTATATACTGGCCTTCTCATTTAAATGCCTTTTATTGTTTGTAAGTTGATACTTTTCAAGTGCAATATTTGTCATTTCTCGAGTTGTTACTTTATATACATTATTGTTTTTGTTATTTATTTATTTTAAATCGTTAATTGTTATGCACAACGAAGCGTCGGCTACGTAATTATTTTTTCCCCTAAGATATTTTACAACGAAACCATATTCCTCTAAATCCAATCTTATTCTTGTTAATTTGAGACTTGGATTTTTCATTGAGAACAGATAAAAAAGTGGTCTATGGTCGGTACGAACCAAAAAGTGTTATCTGTAAACGCATGGCCTGAAATCTGTGATAGCGGTCAACTCCTGTTCAATGGTTGATTTATTACTCTCGCCCATTGTAAATATTTTTGAAGTGTATGCTATTGGTAGATGTTTCCCTTCATATTCTTGAGTTAGTACAGCTGCACTAGCATGCTTGCTTGCATCTGTTGTTATACAAAACTCTTTTGTAAAATCGGAATATTGAATAAATGTTGAGCTCATTAATGCCTTCTTTAAGCATCTAAATGCCGAATCGCAATCTTCGGTCCATTCGAACTGTACGCCTTTCTTGGACAATCTTGTTAGATGTCTAGAATATTTTGAAACATTTTTAATGAATCTGGGATAGTAATTCCAAAAAGCTACAAATCTTCTTGCACCACCCGCGTCTTTTGGTTGTGGGTAATTTTCGATTACTGCATATTTACTGTCGTCTGGGAGTATTCCTTTATCATTTATGTCCCAGGTATATCACTTCTCTCATGAAAAATTGAGAGTTTGCAGGATTTAATTTCAGATTGAGTTTTCGACATAATGCAAATACATTTGTTAAATTAGAAGGCATGTTTTTCTGAACATCCTAAAACAACCAGTCATCCTGGTCGGATCAAAGACCGCTAAAAGCGATTAGTTCTCATTCTTTAAAAGAGTTGGGCGCTACATTCAAACCATAGGGCAATATAGTGAATCTGTAAGTTCCACTTGCTGTTGAAAATAAACTTAGATCTCTAGAGTTTTTCTCAAGTCCAATTTGGTGAAAACCGGACATTAGATCCAGTTCTGCCGAGTTGGTCGAAAATGGCATCTATTCTAGGTAACGGGAACTTATCTGCTAATAATGTCTGCAAACAAATTGATCGTAGCTTGAATTTATCAAACAGAAGTGCCATCAACAATGTGTGTGTTTGTGTATATAGTACGTTATTAATAGTTTGTAATAAAAACATAACAAAATAATTGCTTTAAACATGTGTCGGTAATGATGACATCATGAACATGCTACATATTAGTGGAATCTTTTTGAAAAGAAAACTACCTTGAAGTAATCACAATATTTATTAATATTTAAATTATTTTACAAGTTCAGAGAATATAATACATTTACATTTAGTTTTGAACAAAATTAATTTAAGTTATCAAATTACAATTAATTTTTATTAATATTACTAATTTCAGCCGCTCTTCTCATGCATAAATATAAAGCTAATGCAGCAACTGATGTTACAGGCTTTGGATTACTAGGCCATGCACACAATTTAGCTGAATTTCAAAAGGACTGTCTAAAATTCGTTATAAACAAAATGCCAGTTTTTAAAAATATTTTAGCTTTTTCATCTATATTAAATCAGGACTCCAAATTGCTAACCGGAAAAACGGTGGAAACTTCTGGAGGGCTTTTGATATCTCTGCCGGCTGTGTACTCTGAGCAATTTTGCAAAGAGTTTCAAAATATGACAAATAACGAACAACAAGCATGGGTAGTTGGATTTGTACAAAAGTCAAATACGCGTGCTTCAACTCTATGTAGTAATGTTGAAATATTTGAAATCGAAATACCATAGTATGAGAGTCTTATTTAAATGGAGTTAAAATGTAGTAATTCAAACTTATGACAATTATTTTTTAAAGGTACAATTATCAGAAAATAATTTGAACTTTTATTTTGATGTGCTACAATAATAAATATTTATTTTAATAAAATCTATCATACTAATTCTATAATGATGTAAAATATTACTTGTGTACAAAATATAAATATCTTCGAAGTATTAATAATTTAATTCCTTAAAAATTATTAAGGAAAAACAGTCGAAATACCATAGTATGAGAGTCTTATTTAAATGGAGTTATAATGTAGTAATTCAAACTCATGACAATTATTTTTTAAAGGTACAATTATCAGAAAATAATTTGAACTTTTATTTTGATGTGCTACAATAATAAATATTTATTTTAATAAAATCTATCATACTAATTCTATAATGATGTAAAATATTACTTGTGTACAAAATATAAATATCTTCGAAGTATTAAGAACCAGTTTCTATCAACGAGCTTTAGCTAAAGTGGAAAACAGAATACTGTAATATAAAATAACGAGCAGCGTTGCAAGCGCTCAGAAGTTGAAAACGCTTCTAAAGTTGATCTCTACAATTGTTGTACCAAAAATGTGAATTGATGATAATTATAAAATTTATAGAATTTTCTATTTTAAATGTCAACTAATGACATGTAGGTGATAGAGGTAGTTGTAGCAATACGGCAGCCTCCATTGGTTTTGTCCAGAGGTCTACTGGTGGCAAGTGTGTTGCTCTTTCCGCACAGTTATATAAGTAATTGTGATGTCCTTGAGGGTGATTTTTTAAGAGCTATAGTAAAATTTTTCAAAAAAAATGAAATCAGAAAAATGCATGAAATCTTTATTTGAATCGGTAGCAAATGGTCCATCCACTTAGTTCAATTGTAGCATACTGTTTTCAACATTTCGGCCGGTATCTCACGAATAAATGCTTCAATGTTGGCTTCCAATGCGTCAATTGAAGCGGGCATGTCTGTATAGACATGAGCTTTAATGTAGACGCCGCTTTAATCGAGACGCCGCATCAACGTGATGCACGTGTAGAATGAGAAAGAATACGAGCATCGACATCTAGAGCTGCTGAGACACCTGATCAACGTGATGCGCGTATTAGAAGAAAACGATCCCAATCATCAAGACCATGAACTGATGAGACACCGGATCAACGCGATATACGCCTAGAAGGAGAGAGACTACGAGCATCAACATCTAGAGCTGCCGAAACACCGGATCAACGTATTACTCGAATTCAGAGTCACCGATGTAGAGCCGCAGCATTAATATCGACCGTTACTTTGAATGAACGAAACGAACGTCTTGATAATCAAAGAATTCGACAGTCTGCTTTAAGAGCTGTTGAAATATCTGAGGAACAAGATGAACACCGTGGAGAAAACCGCAATAGAATGGCAACTAATCGTCGAAATGTTTTTGACCAATACGAATGCAGTGAATTTCATTATAGTTCGGAAATGAGCTATAGTGAAGATATATTAGTCGCAATTGGTCCCATGGATAAAATTTGTCGATTTTGCAATGCTTATAGATACAAGAATGAAGCTCCAGAAATGTGTTGTGCAAACGGAAAAATTGTTCTACCAGAACTACTTCCATCACCAGAACCTGTGCAATCACTTATGACAGGTAAGTCAAAGAAAATTACACGTTTGTATTACAAATGTTTATTTAAAATTATCTTATTCTTTCCAGGAACAAATGTGAATTCACAGCCTTTTTTATGTAAAATACGAAAATATAATTCATGTTTTCAGATGACGTCGTTCGGAGCTACTAAAGTTGTACGAGATAACTTTATGCTCATGTGTTTCATGATCATCGCTTCATATGATGCACTTTAGCATCCAATTATTTTTATATTTGGGGAAGATAGATATAATTTTGAGTTACGGCAAATTAATCCAGTAACAAATAAGTTGAAATTCTTAAAAATCTTATCTTATTATATACCAAATCAGATCAGATCAACCGGCGATGAAAAAAGTGAGTGCAGTGGATTTCTATGCATATCACCGAATGGTACGCCAGAATTAAATTAACCATATTCTAAACTGCCTGGTTGGTTCAAAAAATTACGCCTGTTCAAATTGATGATGTAATTTCTGCGGAAATGCCGGATCCTAGCACTGATCCCAATCTGCATGAAATTGTCATCAAAAACATGATTCATAGTCCGTGTGGAATCATAAATCCAAAAATATAAACCAGACTTTTGCTTAAAGACACGGTTTCTGGTATTGATGGATGTGTACTGTGGAAGATGGTGAAAACGTATGTGAAAATGAAATTGAATTTGATAATCGCTGGATTGTACCGTACTGCCCATTGCTTTCGAAAACTTTCAAAGCACAATAAATGTGGAGTATAGCAAAGTGCGTCTGCAAATATGTTACTAAAGGATCTGATATGGCTGCATTTTCGTTACAAAATCCAAATGACGAAATTGCAGACTACCAAAAGCCCCGATACGTTACTATGAAGCTAAAGAAGCAGTTTGGCATAGTTATCGGGCGTAATTTGAGAATCAATAAGCCGCACGTCTCTACTTGCCGATAACATATACTTCGTTTTGCCCTTATTCATCTTCTTAGACTCCCTTTCAATAGCACTAAAGGCAGCAGTGATATCTAGTTTGGTACGCCCAATTATGTCGATGTCGTCAGCGTACGTAAGCAACTGGACACTTTTTTGAAAAATAGTGCCATTGCGATGCACTCCCGCCTTTCGCAGAACACTCCATGACGAAGTTGAAGAGATCGTATGATAAGGGATCGCCTTGTCTGAAACCTCGCACGGTAACAAAAGGTTCGGAGAGGTCCATTTCTACCTTGACGGAGCTGCAGGAATTGCTCAACGTCATTCTGCATAGCCTTATCAACTTCGCAGGTATACCGAGCTCAGACATTACGGCAAAAACACTGGTTTTCCTTAATAATTTTTAAGGAATTAAATTAAATAAATTATAGTTTAATTATTTGTGGGCACTTCAAACAATGATCGCGAAGACCAATTTTAACCGAAATAAAAGGACTGAACGAGTATGATTACATTATTCAACTGTCTTTATTTCTACTTTTTTACTTAAGCCTAATATATGTTTACTTAATTCTAACAGTTGCCTACATATTTATCTTATTCTATATATTCAATAACCTTATTCTATGTATTCATAAACCTTAAATTTACTTAATATTAGGGTTGTACTAATTTGTGTTTATATAATTCAATTGAAGATATATAAATAAGTATATATAATATAAGTAATATAAACAAAATATATACAATGAGTAAATGAAGCAATTATGGCGCAACATTCCGGCCCCATTGAAGGATTGGGCTTCTTCAATCAAATCGAGTGGAGCCAGTTTGTAGATTGTTTGCAGCGGACGTAGACCATCTTCTATCAGCAGATGAGCTGGAGTTAGTGGTTTTCCGTCGCGGGGATCTGGAGACAGCGGTGCGATGTGTTGAGCACCGCCTCTACTTCTGCGAGTATTGTTTCCATTTCCTGTTGAGTGAGCGTCAAGTTGCCCACGGCTCGCAGAAGTAGGAATTTTGCTTGCTTCAAAGCGCCTTCCCGCAGTCCTCCGAAGTACGCCGAATGTGGAATGTAGCTGAACCTCACCCTGGACGACGCTGAGTATAACTCGACGGCCTGTCGAACGCTTGTTGAAGCCTCATAAGGACTCGATTAGCTCTGACGCAGTTCGTCGCGTTGTCGCAATACACCTCTCTGGGAAAAACTCTTCTTGCAGCAAACCTTTTAAACGATAAAAGAAAGGGATTAGTGGATGAACTAAACACTATCTCTAAATACACCCCCTTATATGTGAAACACGCGAAGGCATTTAGCTTCGGTAATAAAAGTGTGAATCTGGCAGCGTATGACAAATTTGCACCAAACAATCTCCCACCTACCCTTAAAAGTGACAATGTACAAAAGAACTGAGTAAGTTCCCATATATTCGAATGTAGGATCAGAGATTTCTGCAATTTAGAAATCTCCTCAGGAAAATTAGATTTCTGGATAGCCAAAGAGAGAAATTGTCCCTTGGTAGTTATAAATGAATGATCCTAATAATTTAGGAGAAGACTTAAAAGATAAAGAAACCCAAATCTTTCTGGCGCAAGACGTTGTACTATAGCCTTGGACTCGTTCTCACATTTTTTATGCTCCTCGTCTTCGATCAAAGTATTTATATGAAATACTTTAGTGTTACAAAAATCCTTTGAATAATTGTATCTTCCAGTAACAATCCAACCAAGAGAAGTTTTTTGAAGAACTGGAAGACTCGGGCCCAATTTGATTTGGCCAGCACACAATAATTCGAAGAAAGGACCTGCGCCAATTAACAAATCGATTCCTTGCGGCTCATAGAAGTAAGGGTCAGCTAATTCAACGTTTTACAGGATATTCAAACTAGCTATGTTAACCCTACGCTTAGGTTGCAAGTTTGTTATTGATTTTAATACCCAAAACTTTGAAGTGAATTGGGTAGAGTTGACACTCGAAGTAACAGTCAAATTGTCGCGAGATTTGGATAATGAATTTGTTTCACCAACGCCATTTAAATTTAATCTGCCTAAACGTAGTAGTTGCGCTAGTTCCTCGGTTATCACATTAGGTTGAGAACCGGAATCTAAAAGAGCTCTGGCTGTTATAAGTTGACCAGAACTACTTCTTACTCTTACCACAGCCGTCGCTAGAATTATGCGTTCCTCTGACGCTGAAAAGTTCACCGAAGCAAAAGAAGTCGAAGGCTGTTCGGAGTAGTTTATCGATGCATTATCAGAACTTGTGGTATATCGGTGCAGTAATGTGTTAAGTGCACCATTACATATGCGACACTTAGAGTATGGACACCTGGCAACTATATGTCCTTTTTTCAGACAATTTATACATGCTGGTACGGATTTTATAAAGTTAAACCGGTTGACTATAAGCTCAGCGGTAAAAGAAGGGCAATTGTTGATTATATGTTGCGTCGATTTGCAAAATAGACAACTATCAGCAGATTGTCTCGATTGGGTATAATTTAATAATGTTCGACTGGTTCTAAAATTGAAATGTTCATCCCTAGGTTTATTAACTATTATATCACTATACAAATCTCTAATTTATAAACAGTTGTCAACTTCACACGTTTGTTAACTTTATGCAGTGAATTGCAAGTGCATGTACGAATTTGACAGCTTTCATAGGTATCATTCTCTTTTAATTATTACTCGCATTAATACTACTTCTTTGTCTATTTGAATTAATAAATAATATAATAATATAAGTGATGAATTAATACCCAGACTTTTAATTATCATCATCCACCGGTTACCATAAATTGGCGACGAGAGAAAAAAAAAAGAGAAAAGAGAAAGGCAATATACAGAAATTATAATAAAATATAATAGTACGAGAAAGTCTATACGCATTTTACAAGACAAAATGGACGCCAACCAGTTCGAGAAAATTCTACATATGCAAATGCAAATGCTCGAACAAATGAGAATGGCATCAAATACGGCACAAGTGCAAGTGCAAAATAACGCGGCGAACACTATTTTGGTACCAAATTTCGATCCGTTTGATCCGGCAAAGGAGCCGTACAAAAATTATATCCAAAGATTTCAAAATTACATTGAAATGAAGGGAATTAGCACTAATAAAGATTATTGCTTGAAACTCCTACTGAATTCAATTGGGATAAGAACTTTCAACATAATCACAGCATTAGCTGCACCGAAAACTCCAGCTGAATTGGATTATGATAACTTAATGCAATTGTTGAAAAGTCATTTTTCACCGACAAGGAATATTCTAGTGGCACAGCATCGTTTTTTGAGCAAATATCAGAATGACCAACAAACAATTGCCGAATTTGTTGCAACCCTTCGTGCAGAAATAGGCGAGTGTGATTTCACATCCCCCTGTACCTGCAAGGTTTCAATAGCGGATATCTTTCTCCGTGCTCAATTTATTCGAGGGGTGAAGGACAATTATATGCGTGAACAGTTATTACAGGCGGGTTCACTGAAATTTGATGAGATTGTCACCAAAGCTTTAGCGCTTGAGGCCGCAAGGGTTGATGCGAAAGAGCTGGCAGATACAGCTGGTGCTTCAAACGTCACTACGGATATAAATAAAATTTCGAAAATTAAAAGGATTGGACAAAAACGTCCCAATCAACAGGCCAACAGCAAAAAGGCGAACTATGAAGATTTAGGTATTGCCGGATTATGTTTTCGCTGCGGAAGAAACAATCACCAGGCTAGAGAATGCCGCACGAAAAAGGATAAGTTGAAATGTTCAAGTTGCAACAAAAAGGGACACGTGAGTAAGGTGTGTATAGCGTCATTGAGGGCGAACGGTATGGTACGACCGCATAAGAACTCGGATCAAATTCAAAATATACAACACGAAGATTACGGTGTTTGCAGGATAATTGATGTTTATCAGAACAATTTTCAGAATTCTAACTCTGAGCGCTATTACGCAAATATCAATATTGAGGGGAAACCAGTAAAATTCGAAGTCGATTCAGGCTCTGGCTTTACATTTCTTCCTAGAAAACAATTCAGAGAATTGAACCTAAATAAGGCAATTACCACTACAAATGTAATTTTCCGATCATACACGCAAAATACCTTTGTGCCAGATGGCAAGGTACGTGTTAACATAGAATTTAATGGTGTGTCAACCTCGGACGATGTATATATCGTTCCGGATACATGTACAGCGTTAGTGGGGAGATCATGGATTCGACGTCTCAATATCAACTTGACTGAACTGGACAATTTGGATACAGGTGAAAATTCGATGGACATTTTTTATAATCAGAACGACATCGAAGATATTATAAGAGAGTTTTCTGATGTTTTCGAGGAAAGAGTCGGATGCATCCCAAATTACAATGTATCTTTAAAATTACGGGATGATGCTAAGCCTATTTATACAAAGGAACGTCAGATTCCTTACGCCCTAACAGATCGCGTCAATAAAGAACTGGACAGTTTGGAGAATGCGGGTATAATTACAAAAATTTCTAACAGTGATTGGGGTTCTCCTTTGGTTGTGGTTCCAAAGTCAGATGGAGGGGTTCGATTGTGCGTGGACTACAAGGTAGGAGTAAACCAACGTTTGGTAAATGCTCATTACCCAATTCGGAAAATTGAACATATTTTCAACAGTCTGCGTAATGCCAAATATTTTTGCCGTTTGGACTTGTACAAAGCCTATCTCCATCTTGCTGTTGATGAGCCATCCAGTATCATTCAAACCATTTCTACGCACAGGGGAACCTACCGCATGAACAGATTGTCTTTTGGTATAAAGACTGCGCCGGCAGAATTCAACCGTATAATAGATCAAATTTTGCGGCAGGTACCCAACACTGAATCCTACTTTGATGATATTATCATACATGGTAAGTCTATTGAGGAGTGCAAATCAAATCTGAAATGTTGTTTACAACAACTAAGGAAGTACGACTTACACTTGAATCGCTCAAAATGTACATTTTTTAAGAACAGAATAGAAGTTTTAGGCCACACCATTGAACACAATAAGATAAAGAAATCTTCTTCGAAAATTGATGCAATTGTACAGATGCCAGAACCAAAAACTGTTGATGACGTCAGGCGTTTTTTGGGGATGGTCACATACTACTCGAGATTTATTTTGAATGTATCCACAACTACAACTCCATTGCGAAAATTATTGCATAAAAATACAAAGTTTAAATGGTCATACGAATGTCGTGAAGCGTTTAACAAATTGAAAAAGGAAATCGCGAGCGATCGAGTACTAATGCCATATGACCCCGAGTTGCCACTTCAGCTGGCGTGTGACGCTAGTCCAACTGGAATAGCTGGTGTTCTTTCCCATTTAGTGGATGGAAAAGAGAGGCCAGTTGCTTTTGCCTCGCGATCGCTTACAAGCGCGGAACAAAATTATTCGCAGTTAGATAGAGAGGCTTTGGCTATTTATTACGCTGTTCAGCACTTCCACGAGTATCTGTTTGGCAGACAATTTAATCTTATTACGGATAACCAACCGTTGATGAGGATAATTCATCAGAACAACAAACTACCACAAATGACCTCAGCCAGGTTACAAAGGTATGCAGAATTTTTAAGCGGTTACAATTATCAAATTATTCATAAGAAAAGTGTGGAGAACGTTAGTGCAGATTGCTTTTCAAGAGCACCAGTAACTCAAAACGAGCACCTTGTGAACTCAATTGATAGGGAAGTCCATCAATTATGCAATTTTTCTCTTAACCAAATTTGTTCGAAAAGGATAAGTTTCAGGAAAATTCGAGAAGAGACACAAAATGATGAAATACTTTCTAAAATACTTTATGAATTGCGCCATACGGCGGCGGCAGACTCTGAGTTCACCATTGATGGAAATATATTATTTAAAGGTCAACGCATTATGATACCATCCTCCTTACAAGATACAGTTTTGAAAGAGCTTCACCACACCCACATCGGGACCACGAAGATGAAACAATTGGCCAGACGTTACGTGTATTGGATGGGGATCGATAAAGATATCGAAAAATTTGTACGAGCTTGTCCAGGTTGCGCCTCTATCAAAAGTAATCCAGTAAAAGCTCCACTTCACCCGTGGGAAGAGCCGGACAACAACTGGGAACGAATACATATTGATTATGCGGGTCCCTATCAAGGTCACTACTTCTTAATGGTAGTAGATGCTAAGTCCAAATGGATAGAGGTAGGCATATGTACAGCAGCACCAACATCAGCTTCAACAATCGAAATTCTTCTCAACATCTTCACAAGAAACGGATACCCCGACGTAATGGTATCCGACAATGCGACCATTTTCAAGAGTGATACATTTTCATCGTTTTGCCAGGATTGCGGTATATTCCAGAAGTTCATAGCTCCTGGACACCCAGCCACAAATGGCCTAGCTGAAAGGAATATACAGACCCTCAAAAATAAGTTAGCAGCTATGTCCAACGAGTCATCGTCCATGCAGGAGAAAATAAGAGATATTCTCTTAAAGTATAGAACTACACCACTGAAGAGCGGTAAAACGCCTTCAGAATTGTTCTTAGGTCGACAAATTCGAAGTCGCTTGGATATTTTGAAACCTCCAAGAATACAAGGTAATCAACAGGATCACATTCCATCAAGACAATTAAGAGTGGGAGAGAGAGTTCAGGCTCGGTATTACACTCCCAACAAATCGTTATGGAAGCTGGGTACAATAGTTGAGAAAATGGGCCGACTACACTATACAGTTAAATTGGACGATGGATACGTATTCAAGAGGCACATCGACCAATTATTGTCAACCAATATTCAAGCTGAAACTTCAACTAATGCCCACTCCTCGCCAGAACAACTGATGTTCCAACATGCGTCAATCTACAATCCTAATCTTTATAATAGTTCCGAAGATGGTCCAATGGCAGGCCAAAATCAACATTCGCCAGGAACAGACTTTGATGATATCCATATTCCACATGAGGATGGAAACCCGGATTCACATCAAACTCCCCGTTCAAACCGGAAATCTTCACGACAACGCAAGACTCCGGGCTATTTGGAAGATTACGTCTTGGACTAGATTATTCTGTGGTGTCATATCAAGAGTGGGAGAATTATTATATCACTATACAAATCTCTAATTTATAAACAGTTGTCAACTTCACACGTTTGTTAACTTTATGCAGTGAATTGCAAGTGCATGTACGAATTTGACAGCTTTCATAGGTATCATTCTCTTTTAATTATTACTCGCATTAATACTACTTCTTTGTCTATTTGAATTAATAAATAATATAATAATATAAGTGATGAATTAATACCCAGACTTTTAATTATCATCATCCACCGGTTACCATATTAACCCTCGACCTTGAACGAGAAGACTCGTCAGCAGAAATATGCTGGTAACGTCTATTTAAGGCGGTTTCGCAGTCTGACCACAATGGGAGCTTCTTGAAATCAAGCTGTTCTTCCCATTTTGATTTGGTGATCGGATCCACTTTCGACATCACCAAATGTATTAGAATAGCATTTGTTATTTTCTTGTCATCACCAATTGATAACAACGAATCATATATGGCAGAAACAGTATCGATCATGCTTCGGAAAGCAACAGTTGAAGGTTTTGTGGTTTGTGGCAAATCAAAAAGTTTTCTTATATTATCAAAAAATATAAGACATTCATTGTCATAAACCTTCTTCAGACTTGCTATTGCTTTGGGGTAATTCTTCTCGGAGATCTGAAGGGCCTTTACTGTACGCAAGGCCGATTAGAACAAGCATGAGATTAAGTGGTTGAATTTTTCAATATCCGTTAATGTCGGGTAATTGTAGACCAAGTTCTCAAAAAAGCCCATGAAATTCTTATAATCAGAATATTTCCCACTAAATTTAGGGAGCGTCATATTTGGGAGTCTTGACTGGTGCGCTTGTACGGTGAATGAAGTTTCAGGCACGTTCGATGGCATATACTTGGCCAACAGACTCATAAACAAACTTTTCGTGGTCACATACAGATCCTCAAGCTCGGCTCTATCGTCATTATCGGGATCTAAATTATCCACTTCTGACTGTAGCTTCATTGCTTGGTCAATATATGTCTTTAAAATTTTCAAACGACATTCGAGTTCCATTGGATTAAAAGAAATAGTCCTATCTACAATGGACTGTCGAATTCTGTCGATGTTCTTAATGACCTTCGCTTTTTTAGCGAGTAATTTCCCCAAGTTTTCCACTCGAGAAGGAGAATCTTGGCATTTAGAGCCTCTGGTAGCCATTGTGATTTCAATCTGTGTAGAAATTTCTCAAAACAAGAAAAGAAAATTGACCAAAGGAAATTATTGGTCAAATTATATTTGAATGTATTAATATTTACTTGTTTTGGACAATAGAATTTATTTAATATCCCTCGGATACGCAATATCCAAAATTTCCGAGTCACAAGTGGCGTTAATTGAGACAGGAAAAACTTACTTGATCTCAGAAAATAAAATATAACTGTTTTATATACAGCCTTCGGTATAAAAATACGTAATTTATCGAGTAAAATCGTATAATAATCGATTTTTTATAATAAAACAATAAAATCAAATTTCAATATGAACACACTGTGTAATCATAAATAACAATAATCGAAAAATTATTCGAATTTTGAAATTTGTGTGAACAATTTTAATGATTTTATGTAACTTGATTTTTGTTACTTGTGTGAACGGTCGCACTGTACACAGCTGTAATATGTAATTTATATACAAGCAGTATAGGAACGCGTGAAACGAAAGTACGAAAAATGAAAGAAAAGAAAGTAAACAAAACCTAACCTAACAAAGAGATCAAATTGTTAGTGCAAATACGTATTAAATTAAATATTAACACTCGCGAATATGTTTCACTAATTAAGGGTGGGGTTTCTCGATATTATAAATCATAATATTAGGGAAAAATAAATATATGAAATAATATGGAAATATGTTTCGAAAATTTTAAAATGTAAAATATATTATTATTGTGTTCTGCTTTTAAAAAGACTCCAAAGCGATTAGCAATTTTTATTTAATTTACAAAAAAATCTCTTAAATTTGAATAAATTATAAATTTAAGCATAGAGAAACACAAATATATTTTACACTTTTTTTTTACTTGAAGTACTCCCCATATTTTTCTCCGACTGGCACAAATACAGGTGCAATGGAGCATCTAAGCAGAATTCCTTTCCTGGGTTGTAGGATTCTTGAAGTCGTCCAACGTTGTGAGTATTGTTGTTTGTATAGTGTTGATCTGTTCGGCGTAAAGTGCAATTTTTAATTTATGTTGCACTTTTTGTGTCTATATTTCGTGTTACACTGTATTTGTATTCTCTTTTTACAGTATGTATTTTTTTTATTGTATTTTGTTCTATTTCTTTATATGTATGTTCGTAAAACAATGTGCCAAAATATATTCCGTCACTGTGTATTGTTATTTTTGTTTTTATATTTTTTAGGTATGTTTATTTGTAATTATTTTTCTGTTCTGTTTATATTATTATTCTTGTATTTTGTCACAACACTCAGAGATTTTGTTTGTATATTGCATTTATGTATATACATCGTTCTCTTTTTGTTTTCGCTAGATCTTAATTAATTATAAGATCGCACTTTTTTTTTAGTTAAGTTTTAATTAATTTGTAAAACTTATTACACACGCGAATTATCTTAATTTTTAAGAAACTTATAAAAATTTATTCGCGAGTTTGGTCTTTATACGAGAACGAGATCACTATTTATGTACCTGTTCGGGCGCCAAAATGTTTTTAAGGAATTAAATTAAATAAATTATAATTTAATTGTTTGTGGGCACTTCAAACAGTGATCGCGAAGAAAAACTTTAACCGAAATAAAAGGACCGAACGAGTATGATTATATTATTCAACTGACTTTATTTCTATCTTTTTACTTAATCCTAATATATGTTTACTTAATTCTAACAATTGCCTGCGTATTTATCTTATTCTATTTATTCAATAACCTTATTCTATGTATTCATAGACTTTAAATTTACTTAATATTAGGGTGGTACTAATTTGTGTTTATATAATTCAATTGAAGATATATAAATAAGTATATATAATATAAGTAATAGAAACGAAATATATACAATGAGTAAATTAAGCAATTATGGCGCAACAAACACGATGGGGCTATCGAACCTTATATGCGATAGGGAGAAGGCTTATACCCCTGTAGTTGGCGCTTATCGTAGGGTGTCCCTTTTTCAGGACATGACAAAGGACACTGAGGTTCCAATCGTTGGGCATACTTTCCTCTAGCCATATTTTGTAGATGAGCTGGTGCATGCGCCCTACTAACTCATCACATCCGGTTTTAAACAATTCAGCGGGGAGGCCATCAGGACCTGCCGCTTGCTGTTTTTAAGTCGCATAATCGCGACTTTAACCTCTTCATGACTATGCGGCGGAATCTCCACGCCGTCATTTTGATCAGGTTCGGTACATCATCTCCAGAAGCGGCATCGATGTCGTCATCGTCTTGCAGCAGAGTAGAGAAGTGTTTCCTCCACAACCTCAGCGCCCCCTGCGGATCTGTAACCAGGTTTCTATTCTTATCCTTGCAGGAAGACGCTCCGGGCTGACCCCGCTTAACCTTTTGATAGAATTTTCGAGCGTCATTCCTACATCTATACATCTCGGCTTCCTCACGCTCACGCCTTTCCTGCTCCCTCTTCTTGCGTCTGAAAAAGCGTCTTTCATCCCTTCTCCTCTCTCTGTAATTTTCGACAATGGCTCGCGAGCTTATCAGAGAGTTGGGCGGAGAACGCCTCAGCTGTCCTTTGTGATCGCAGCTTCTTAACGTCCAGCTTTCGCAGTGCACTAGAGCGCGCAGTCATCGAGTCGCAAATGCGCACTCGGAACTTGGCTGCGACAAGGTACTGGTTCGAGTCGATGTTTGGACCTCTAAATGTGTGCCTTCCGTCAATCACAATATGATCGATCTGGTTGGATGTTAATCGATCGGGGGACATCCAAGTGGCCTTGTGAATGTCGTGATGATGAAACCTGGGGCCTAATTCTGGCAGTCGTGATCGAATAGGCTTTCGAGTTGATAGAAATTTCGAAAGTGGACTTATTTCTAATTCTGTTAGTCGATAGTAAACTAATCGATATTATTTTCCAAGTGTAGTGAAATGTTTTCCAACACTGAACGCTTTTGTAAACAAAAACATATGTTTGTAAAGTGGTAAGGAATTCAGAAAACTAAATTTTGCAAATTAAAAAGATATTGTAGTTTTGAATGAATTTATATTTTCTGCCCTTTCCTTTAATTGTGAAGTTTTTTGCTTTATTACAACTGCTGAATTACGTTTTTCTTTAGGTCGAGCTTTTTATTATTTATTTTAATAATGTTGTGTAATCTTTTTAATACTTCATTGTGGTATAGGTCTGTAGCCGTTATATTTTTTATCATATTAATATTTGGTATTTTCTTTGGTTTTACTTTTTTAAATAACCAATGCTTTTTCGTTTTATTCTTCATTGCCTTCAATTTCAATACAAGAGGAAATGTTTTCGCTATGAACTTCTTCATTATCAAATAGTGTACAGGCAGAAATAAACGAATCGTTACACTACGAATTTTATCACTACAATCTTTTGCTTCTGACCAATCTTTCCTTTTTTTATTTGCATAGCTGATCCAAAAGGTTTAATGTTCATCAGACCTTCAAAGTTACTATTGAATGCCATTATATGCCAACAGCATAGTTAGGCATCCTTTATTGGTGGTCTAGAAACATTAAGTTTGGTAGTAAATAGCAACCAAAGTTAGTTAGCCTTTACTTTTCCTTATGCAGTATTCGGCAACATACTTTTTGCCAAATTCGTATGTTAAGCCATAAAGTCTCCTAAAATCTATTTTTGGGTGCAATTTACTTTTGTTTATTTCAAACTAAAATAATAAAATTTTAACTATTTTCTTTAGTTTTTAAAAAATTCTTACCTACATTTTCTTTTTTTTAATTTTTGTTAACAAAAAGCTTTATTCGATAGGTTTTTTGCTTACGATTAAACACTCGCAAGATTGCATTCGAACAGTTGCACGCTATCGACTGACAGAATCCCAAAACTAAAAAAATCGAACGAGTAAGTATTCGATCGTATACGGCTGCCAGTATTAGCCCCCTGGTGCTACATACTACCATGTTACGCGCCGTGACGAAATCGATCAGCCTCATACCATTGGAGGTAGTGTTTGCGTGGAGGCTGAACTATCCGGCAGTGGGGCCAAAGATACCTTCCCGATACCGTCATGGGCCGTGCGCTTATCGTATACGTTCTCGAGTTTGGCATAGAAGGCATCCTTGACCACATCGTTCTTTTCTTCCGTCGGGGAGTGAGCACAAATTACGCTAATGTAAAATTTTGCCCTGATGCGGATTGAGGCTATTCTTTCGTTCACTGGCGTGAACCCAGAGACAAGATGACAAAGTCTCTTATTAACCTCAAATCCGCATCCGAATTCGTGCTTATCAACATGGCAACTGTAATACACTTCGCAAGATGCTAACCTTTTGCATCCTGGTCCTATCCTGCTTTATAAAGGGTGCGGACGTTCCATGTGCCTATTCTTAAATCGTTGTCCTTGAAACGTTTGCCGTGGTCGTAAACTTTAGAGGTGATCTTCTTAAGGTTTGTTGTATTGGTTTTCATTGGATGCAGTTTTTATGTGGTAAAGTCCAGGAGATTGGACCTCGCTGCACGCATTATTTAACATCTAGCGGGTACTAGAATGTCATCCAGGAGGGGCCACGGAGAGGCTGCGTGTCAACTTGAATACAGGAAGACAAGAATCGCTCTGGTGGTCGCCATGTTGGCCACAGTCAGAAACTTCGCCTTGTTTACATGCATTACATCCCTCCCAGCAGATCAGAATATTATTTGCAATTATATTGCTATCCTGCTTACCATCCAACCCGAAAGAACTTTGGAACAAATTTAAATCCTCTATGACTGAAGATATTTTCCATCGAATGAGAATTGTCAACAATAATGAAACATTCGATTTCTCCGACGCTATTTATAATGATGCTTTGGTTATATTGGAGGACAAACGTTTGCAGATTAAAAACATGACGTTATTTGAAGTTGAAATGCTTTCACCCATTCGAAGAGGAGATGAGGCCAGCGACCAAATTCTACAACGTGAAATGCGTTATAATCCGCAAGATTTGGAGATTTGGTGGCAGAGCATTTAGCGCAAACTACAACCAGAGCAGATGACGGCTTTTGATACAATAATATCGGCAATTATAAACCAATGAGGAGGATTATATTTCATTGATGCACCAGGATGCACCCAGAAAACTTTTCTCATCTCATTGATTTTAGCTAAAGTTCGTTAACAAAAGAATATTGCTTTAGTCATTGCATCATCAGGTATTGCAGCAACTCTTTTGGATGGAGGCACGACTGTGCATTCCGCACTCAAATTATCCTTGAAAACACAATTTACTGAAGATTACACATGTAATGTTAAGAAAAATTCTTCAATGGGTAAAATCCTACAAACATGTAAGATCATTGTGTGGGATGTGTGCACCATGGATATGAGAGCCAATTCTAATTTATTTGGAGGTGCATTGATTCTTTTAGCGGGAAATTTTCGCTAGACTCCTCCTGTGATACCTGGTTCAACACCGGCTAATGAACTCAATGCTTGCCTAAAATCCTCATAACTTTGGCAACATGTTTCACATTACAATTGACAACAAACATGCGTGTACAATTGCAAGATGATGATTCAACTTCAATTTTTGCAAAACAATTGCTGGATTTAGGAAATGGAGAAATTGCAATTGACCCAACCACAAATTGTGTAACGTTTCCCTCTAACTTTTCCAGGATCATACAATCAAAGGAAGAGTTAATAGATTGCGTTTTTCCAAATCTTCAACGACATTTAGTTATGTGAGCGTGCTTTTTTGGCACCCAAAAATATTGACATTAAATGTGTCAATAACATAATTTTGAATAGAATCGATGGCAATTTTAAGACATATAAATCCATCGATACTGTAACAAATAATGATGATATCGTCAATTATCCTGTCGAATTTTTGAATTCGCTTGATTTACTTGGATTTCCACCTCACGGATTGAAGTTAAAAATTGGCGTTCCAATTATTGATCCACCTTGGCTTTGTAATGGTACTCGATTAACAGTTAAGAAAATAATGAACAACTTAATCGAAGCAATTATTATAACTGGCAAATATAAAGGAACGGATGTTTTACTACCTCGGATCCCAATGATACCATCGGAAATGCCATTTGACTTTAAGCGGTTGCAGTTTCCTATACGCTTGGCCTTTGCAATGACAATAAATAAATCTCAAGGTAATCCCTACAAGTTTGTGGCATAAATCTCGAAAATACATGTTTCTCTCATGGACAGCTTGATGTTGCATGCTCGCGGGTGGGAAAACCTTCAGATTTGTATATCTACTAGCCTGAGGGAAAAACGAAAAATATTGTGTATTTTAAGGCTTTAGAATAAAAGTTAATTATTAAGAAATATTGTAATTGTAAATATAAGAAAAAATATATATGTAACTCTGTACATACATATATTCTAAAAAACTAGAATAAAAAATAATTATTTTGAAACATTGTAAATATCAGTAACAAAATAAATATTTAAATGTCCAGACTTCTTCTTATTTTATTACGTTGAGGTTATTGACTAAAAATAATAAAAATATAGATAAGAAAAAATGTATATCAATATATTTTGAATATTTAAATTTCATTTCGATAGGAGTAGCGGAGTACACCGGGTTTTAGCTAGTTTATATATAAAGACCAAAAGAAAAAAAGTATTAACAAAAACAAATAGCCATAGATTGTTTAGAATAAAGTGAATTACAATGAAAGCACTAATAAAACAAGAAAAAAGTGCTTGAATATATTTATTTATTTATATTTGAACAATATCTGACACAAAGAAAATAAAGAACCAGCAGTAATTGCAAAGAATAAAAAATAAATTTACAAAGCTTAACAAATAAAACCCAACAGCGAGATAGTTGATTTTTAGGCCTTTGGCTGTTGTATAGTGGAACTTTTCAACCCGCCTAATTTACCAAAGTCTCTAGAAATTGGTTCTTAAATTTAAAGTCTAATATAAGCATATTTTCTAAGTCGCTGTGGTATAGTAGGTAGTGTGTTGGCTTATTAGACGAAAGGCTCGAATTCGAATCCCAGGTCAGACATCAAAACGAAAATATGAAAATACTTTTTCGGCGACTTCCTCTCAGCAGATATCTGGTAAGGACAGTGAAAGTAAAAATTGCCATGAAATCCTTTTCAAAAAATCTGTCGTTCGTAGTCGACTTTAATTATAATTACACGATGTAATTATTAATTAATTAGGGTTAAATGGGAGAGATAAAAAAGAATTAGTAATATTCTTTTTTTGTTATGATAAAATAGAGAGATATTACCTTGTATATGTATGACAAACTGTGTACTCCGAGATAAATATTTAGATCAATAGATTTTACCCAAATGGCATGTGTATGTTAGAGAGATCTTATCTTGTATATGTATGACAAACTGTGTACTCTGAGATAAATATATGGATCAATAGATTTTACCCAAATGGCATTGATAGAATGTGTATGTTAGGTTGATGTTGACTTCAATGTACAGGGTGGCTGATATGTATTGCAACTAGGGATGCCAATCGGAAATGGTTTTTAAAAATCCCGGGATTCGGGATTTTTCAAAAAATCCCGGAATCCCTATTTCGGGATCCCGGGATTTTCGGGAATTCTAAATCCCGAACAAAAATTCCTGACATTTCTCACTTTTAACACAAAAACGGATTTTTTTTTCTTATATAATGTTTATTTAAAAGTTTCTTAATTGAAAAATACTTAAAACAAATAACATATTTCACTTTTATTAACAAAAATTAGTTATTTATAAGTAATTTCATAAATTATATTTGAGGACCTACATAAATATTATGTAAAAAATATAGACAAATAATGTAATATTAACAATATTTATCAGTGTACATTAGAATTAACAAAAATTGATTTTCAAGTAAAATTAAAAATTCATAAATTACATTGGAGATCTACATACATATAATGTAAAATATATATAAATATATATTGTTACGAAAGTGGAAATGGTGTTGTTAAAATAATAAACAAAAGCCCCAAAAACAATACTATATACTTGATCAATGTATAAGTAAAAAAAAATATAGCAATAACAATAAAGCGCTTGTTTACAAGATCGATGAATAAACAAGAATAAGGGATAAAAGTTGTAAATAACCAACAACAAAATGAAGAAAACAAAGAAGTAAACAAGCAACAACAATGTGCAGTGCAAAATAGCGATTAGACAAATAAACCAACAACAAATAATCTGCCTGGACGAATGTAAAAAAGAAACAACAAAAATGAAAAGAAGTTGCTTACATTTTTGGAATGTTCCCGAAGGCAGTCATCATCCTTCGGTGGCATTCATCACACTAATGATCCAGTGATATAAAAGGCAAGACAAAGCGAGCAAGGAGGATTCAGAATTCAGAGTTTGAGTTGAATCAGTCGTGTGTGCAGACGGCACGTTGTATTCGGAGTTTGAATAAAGCTAGTCGTGTATAACGACGTTAAGATGGTTGAAGCGATAAATCAATCGATTGTGTGAAGACACGAGATCGAGCTATAATTCGGTTAGACTTGTGTGGAGACAAGTTTCGTCTGAAGGAAACAGTTGTTAGTGTCGTGCTTACAAAAAGGTTGTGAGCGAAGAATTACTAACAAGTGTTGTTGATTACAAAAAGGTTTTAAGCAGAGAATTATCACGAACAAACACATATTGCGAAAATTATCGTTGTATACGTGGAATAAGTTCGAACAGTGGCACAAAAGTTGTGCAGATAATAAAGAATTGATTAAAATTAAACACAAATTTATTTTATTTGCAATCTACGAACTCATATTTTTAACGTTTTTAAAATATAAAAACGTAACAATATATTAATATTTGTTAGTCTACATTAGAAAAGTACATACAAAATATTAGTATGACCAAATAAATAGAACGAAAACGAGATTATCAAATCCCGAAAATTCCGGGATTTAAAATTAAAAAATCCCGGGTTTCGGGTTTTTTAAATCCCGGGAATTTCGGGAATCGGGAATTCCCTTTTGGCATCCCTAATTGCAACCAACTTCAGGTTGTTATCACTTGTAAACCGCTCGTCTGACAGCTGACAGATTTATTCCAGTGGCAGTTCATTTTTTTATTTACGAGCTTACAAAAGCATTTTGATCTATTGCATTCAGAAAAAAGTTATTCGTGATGGAATTCAAGCGTGATAGTGTGATTGCTTTATATGGCTGGAAAACCACAGGTGGCTATCGTTAGAGCCCTTCAGCATTTAAATGTGAATAAATCTTTTGTTTCTCGTACAATTCTTCATTACCGTGATACTGGCAGTGTTGCATCGCGTTCAAAAAGTGGACGAAAAAAAACGGTAACACCACTAGAAATGATCCGAAAAGTGAAGGTAAAAGTGAAGTAAAGTAAACATGTTGCGATTACGGGTGCAACACATATCGAAAAATGAGCTTGGACTAAAGCCATTGAAGTTCCAAAAAGTGCAATAGCACACCGATGGACAAAAAAGTTAGACTGGAAAGAGCCAAGGAGTTACTTCGCTTGCACAAAAGTGGCAAGTTACCGAATTTGGTTTTCTCCGATGAGAAGCCGTTCCAAATTGAGCAGTTTGTGAACAAACAAAATGATCGGGTTTACTTGCCAAAGAGGTCAGCTGAAAATTTACACCTGCGATTGGCCACCAGAACTCAAGCGCCGCCGATGGTAATGGTATGGGCCTCTGTAACGGCCCATAGTCGCTCCCTGCTCATATTCATCGAGGGGGTCCAAATAAATTCCAAATATTATCGGGAAAATGTTTTAAAGACAGTATTGAAGCCCTGGGCAGACAAACATTTCGTCCGCAGACCATGGACATTCCAACAGGACTCCCCATAACCGTCAACCCATCACGCGTCAACCAAGAATGGTTTAAAAAAGGGGTTCCTCGCTTCATTTCTATCGCATAACGGCCACCAAAATCTCCGAATCTTAATCCGTTGGACTTTTGCGCCTGGGGGCATTTTGGAGAGTAAGGTTCTCACTAAAACTACCAAAGTGTCTATCATCTCAAGACGGCGCTTCGGCGGGAATGGGCCAAAATACCGCAGAGACACTTTCGAACAGCCTGTGACGGCTTTGTCGGCCGTTTGAAGGCCATAATTCGTATCAAAGGTGGCCAATTCGAACAAATCTAAACTGATTCCAAAATTTGATGTTATTTCCAACATTTTTTGATTTTGAACAATAAAATTAAAAAATATAGCGCTTTACTTTGTTGCATTATATATCAGCCACCCTGTAGGTATTTTGTATGTGTTTATTTACAATGATGATTTAAATTTAATTCCAGGAAAAATTTAATCTTAAAGTTTCACGTACAAAAGGAGAAGTTAATGTTAATAAGTCAATTGTAAAAATATAAGTGATTATTATAAATGATTTTATCCCTTAGAAAAATTAAAATTTCATCTATATCTGTAAATCGATATATACAGATATAAATTATCTATACGCTTATACATACTGTTACGTTTTTACCTTTTAAAAACGTTATAGTCCATTTACAGTACAGCGAAATCTAGTACTTATGAAATTTCGACCCAAATCTAGTCGATACATACAAAACAAAATCTACTTATTTAGTAGATTTCAGCAAAATCTATTCAAAATCATGTGTGTCGAGATAGATTTTAAAATCTAACTCCCCAGACGCAAACCAATCAGTTAACAGAGCTCTGTTATGTTATTAACAGAACTCTGTTAAACAATTAATTTGAGGCAGGGAAAGAAAAAAAGATAAAATTAATTTAATTCCTGGGTAAAATAAGAAAATAAGCAAAAACTGATAAACTAAGGCCTTTATGGTGTTTTCTTTTCTACATAAAAATGTGCATTTTATTAAGGCAAAATGCAATTTTGCGTTTGTTTCTTAAAAATGTTTTGCCCTCTAAAAGGGTGGTATGTTTTATTCTAAATAAATCGCACTCGCCAATGGTGAAGGGCATTGCATTTAAGCCCTGTATAAATCGAAAGTGCTGATAATGCCCTGTAAAGCAGATGACTTTTGTTTATTTATAGGGCTACCAGGTGATATTTAGAAAAAGTCGCTTGGTATTGTTATCCAATTTGAAGTTAATTTTTTCATTATTTTATTAAGTAACCTTAAGAAAACATTACATTATTACGGCTACATGGTCCGTAATATAAAAATTTACATTCAATGTTAGAACAGTGTTAAAATGTTTTTTTTTTGTTATAAAAAAAGCTCTCAAAAGATGAAGTTGACAAATTAGGGATCTGGCAATGTGTTTACATTTATTATTGAAAACAAATCGAAAAATACAACATATTTTTAGATCTAAAACTTGTTTATGAAAAAAATATAAATGGATATTGCTACATCTATTTTATTTGCGAAAATGAAAATAAATCAGCTATTACATTCATCTTCGTCATCTGATGAAGAAGAATTTCTGAATTTATTACATACACAGTCAACAGCCGCCGTGGCAAGCACAGGGCATTTAAATATTTGTGTTATGTTCTTCTCAAATAAAAAACGACATTACGACTGGGTTGGTCAAAAATTTTTTATTGCACCTTGTAAGGGGGTGACATTTTCTTTTTAGTTAATGACTGTTACAAAATATTGCGTTATAAATACTCCAATAAACAAATAATCACATATTTCGAAAAGTAATAGCATGGGCGGACAAAGTAAATTGTTTTTAAAGCATTGGAGGTCCCTTTAACTAACCTAATCGCCAGAACCCTTAACAGAGCGAGTTTTCATAGTGGAAGTTTGAAGTTTTTCGAGATTTTAGATTTTAAAATCCACTATAAGTCCTGTTGCTCGGAAACAGGACAACATGGGCGGACAATGAAAGTTTTTTTAAAGCATTGGACGTCCCTTTAACTAACCTAATCACCAGAAACTTTAACAGCAGGCGATTTCATAGTAAATTTTAAAATTTTCTGAGATTTCAGATTTTAAAATCCACTGTTAGCCCTTTTGTGGGAAAACAGGACAACATGGGCTGACAATAAAAGTTGTTTTTAAAGCATTGGACGTCAATTAACTAACCTAATCACGAGAATCCTTAACAGAGCGAGTTTTCATAGAAGATTTTGAAATTTTCCCAGATTTCAGAATTTAACAGAATAGATTGCAGATTTTAACATAATAAATTTCAGGTTTAACAGAGAAAAGGCTTTTTTTAAGGAAAGTTTAGGTCAAAAAGGTTATTATAGATGTGTTCAAACGAGTGAACAAACTCAACCTAACAACACAAAAACCTTCAACATATAATCACAATAACATCATCAACACACATCCATATTCACAATACATCAACACTAACCATACACATCACATTCACCACACATCACATATAGTGTTCCACAAGTGCTTCGTCGAGGGTGTTTTTCCACGTAGATGGAAGAAGCAGAAATTGGTTCTCGTTCTAAAACCTGGTAAACCACCAGGGGAACCATCGTCATATCGGCCTATCTGTCTACTTGACACAATGGGAAAAATACTGGAGAGGATAATATACAACCGACTACTGTCGCGTGCCGAGGCAGAAGGAGCTCTCTCGGACCTGCAATACGGATTTAGGAAAAGACGGTCCACTGTTGACGCGATCAGGAGGGTAGTCGACACTGCAAGAGATGCAATAGAGGGCGAAAGATGGAGATTTGGCACCAAGGAATACTGCGCGGTTGTCACACTTGACGTTAAAAACGCGTTCAACTCAGCGAATTGGCGGCGGATTATGAGAGCCCTCTTTAACATGGGTACGCCGCCATACTTAATGGAGATTCTGAACAATTACTTTCAGGACAGGAAGGTAATATATCTAACGGATGAAGGAGAGCAGGAATACGTAGTGACGGCGGGTGTCCCGCAGGACTCTGTACTTGGCCCACTACTATGGAACATAATGTATGATGGAGTACTTCGACTGCGATTGCCAATTGCCATTGTCATAGTCTCGGTGGCTAAGACGGTACAGGATATAGAGGAGAAAACTAACACAGCGATTCGAAATGTTGGAGCATGGCAGGATGAGGCAGGTTTGACACTTGCTGCACATAAAACGGAAGCCGTTTTGATAAGCGACCGGAAAATAGTGGAGAAGATGAAAGTGACCGTTGGAGGCACAGAAATCGAATCAAAGAGGGCAATAAAATACATGGGAGTGATTATTGACGACAGGTTGAACTTCAAGGAGCACGTAAAATACATCGGCGAAAAGGCATCTGTAACGCAGGCAGCACTGGCGAGGATGATGCCAAATATTGGAGGACCAGGTCCATTCAAGAGGAGGATAATTTCAGCGGTAGTAACGTCGATAATGCTATATGCTTGCCCCATATGGTCGCAGGCGCTCTCCGTGGGGTCGACAAGGAGAATACTGTGCTCGGTGTATCGTCTAAGCGCGATTAGACGGATAAGTGGCTTCAGGACAGTGTCTGATGAAGCGGTATGGTATTGGCAAAGACAATACCAATAGATATATTGGCGGATGAGATGAGGCGGATATACTTCCGCCGCCTTGAGAGTCCAGGACGGACAGCGGAGGAAAGAATGACTTCCATGCACAAATGGCAGTCACGATGGGAGAGCAGTTTAAAGGGAAGATGGACATTTCAGCTTGTCCCTTCTATAACCCCTTGAATGGAGAATAAACATTGCGAGCTGAATTATTACGCGACCCAGTTCCTAACTGGTCATGGATGTTTTAGGAAGTACCTGCACAGATTTGGACATGATACTTCCCCTATATGCCCAAACTGTGTAGACGAAGAGGAAGATGCGGAGCATATTCTAACATGCTGCCCCAGGTATAGATGGCCCGGAGAAACTAGATTAGGACCAAACCGGCTCATGGAGGAGCTGTTGAATTCTAGGACGCTATGGAGGCAATACGGCCAAAAAATGGCCGAAGTAATGATAGTACTCCGAAGGTTGGAGGAACGAAGACGAAGTTTGAAATAACGTGTTAAAGCTTTCGAGCTAACCAGCCCCCCGCGAAGTAATACCTTACAGCAGTCCCGCGGGGGGAGAGTGGTTGATGTGTGTAGGGGGTGGGTTTTAGTACGTAGGCACCAAGGATGGTGAATCGTGCATGCTTTTGTTGGAACAAAAGCATCTTTAGAAGATTTACCACCTCCGGCTCAAGACAAAAAACAAAAAAAAAAAAAACACATCACATATACATTCATCATAGATCAAAATAATTGTTTTGATCCTTGGCAGTTAGTTGATTATCGACATCGAGCGACCCAACAATCACTATCTTTAACAATTATTATTTCAATAATATAATTTTTGTGAACATTAATAAAATAAACATAAAACATATTGTGAACTATAATTATAACATTAGAAAAAAAGAATTGTAAACAATAACCCATTAACAAGATAAATAGTGAAAAAAATTGTATTTATGAATTTTGCTTTTAAACAAAAAACTAAATTGAATATACAAATTGTGAAATTAAAATATTACAAACTAAAATAAAAATAAATACATACATTTTATAAAGTTTTAAAAACATATACATACAAACAGAACATCAACACACTTATCATTTACATACACATATTTAATATTAAAAGGTTTGTACCTTCCTCCAATTATACACCCTACCCCCTCTCACCCTCTTACTAACCCTAACCCTATAATCCGTAAGTGCATGGTCCTTCGAGGAAAAAGAAGAAACAGTGAAGAAACAAATATACAGTCCACATTAACATCCCTATTGTGCAAATTTTACCCAACCCTAATTTTAAAATTTTGATAACAGTGAAAAAGTGATTCAAAAACAATAACTTTAATAGTGCAGTGCATTAAATATCAGTCCAAAACTAATCTTTTATGTAAGTGCATAAATAAACAAAATTTATATAAACATACAAATTAAAATAAACACACATACAATAACACAAACAGTATTAAAAAATAAATTACCCTAAACAATAAACATAAAATTTCCTATAAACTGAAAACCAGTTTCGGTTATCAATAATATATAAATCATAAAACACAAATTGACAATTAAAACAAACAATAATCACATCAAATAAAAAAGTGAATTAACAAACAACATTCCACATAAAAAGAGAAAAGGACAAGGTAAGTTGAACATTTTCAATTTACAATTTTTTATTAAATTATCACGTAATTTGATAGCAAATTTTTGAAATTTGTTAAAACTTACATTAGGAAATATTACCACACATAAACCCACCCACCCAATACTTACCCTTTATTCGATAATATTTCCAAAATAGTGTAAGTAACAAATATCGCCGTTCTCTTTGTGTAGCGCGACGAAAACACAAAGAATACCCAACAGGAATTTGTATGCAAATTAAATTTATTTCAAATTTGAAATAAATATTTTTTTAAAACCAAGTCTACACGCGATAAATCGATTTATTGTCGAAATTTATTAACTTTTTTCTCATCCTCTGCGAATTAAATTGAATAACTCAGAATGTCGGAATTCAAAACTTTCGCCGCAGATATTATGCGTTACATCCAAGAGGACTTAAGCGCCTTTAAGGAAGATTATAAGACTCTTCCAGAGAAATCGCAATCACTACCAGCATTGAGATTCATGAAGAGTGAATTGGAAGAGTTGTGGTCAAACATTGATGGTAAATTCAAGCAGATCAGGGAATCTATAGTGCCATCACTTATATATTATAATCACTGTTAGTCAAAGTAGTCTATTCGTTAAGTTAGTTTTATTCGTTAAAACAAAACGAAATTAAAAATTAAAAAAAAAAACAAAAAAAATAAGAAACGAAAATATTTCGAATATTTTTTTTTTTTTTTTTTTATATACAGTCTTCCTTTATTTACATTTTCTGCTAAACTAAATATTTACAATGAGATCTTATCTTAAAATCTAGATATTACAACAAATGATTATTTTGATATAATGAGGTTAATAAATTTTATTTACATAGTTGAGGATTTAAAGGCAAAAATGGGATTAAAAAACCTTTATATGAATAGATAGATATTCCAAACATATGAAAAGTTAAAAGTGGTTATAGTATGACTATTGTTTCCAATAGTCTAATATAAGCACTATCTTTTCATTTGATAATTTATAGATTATATAATTTTAAATAGCATTATTGCATTCTCTTATTAGTAAATAAGAGGATGTTTCATTTTTCTCAAAGTATTTATTTTTTAATCTGTTTATAAAATCTACTATCTTTTCGTAGCCTGTCTCCTCGTGTATAAGATACGTTGGGTACCACCAAGGTTTTTTATTAATGATTTTAAGGCACTTGTTTTGTATAACCTGTAGACGTTTTAGGTGGCAATTTGCTGCTGAACTCCATATTGGACATGCATATGTCAAAATTGGTCTTATAACGCTTTTAAAAAGTAAATTTTTGTTCTTGCAATTTAAGCTTGATCGTCTGTTTAACAGCGGCCATAGAGCTTTGAGCGCTTTTATTGCTTTTGAACATACTTCGTTAATATGGCTCTTAAATAAAAGTTTTTTATCTAAAACTACGCCGAGATATTTCACTTCATTTACTATATCTATGTTGTTGTTTCCAATTACCAGTTGGTGTCTTGGTAGCCTTTTTGGGGATTTATTAAAAGGAAAGATGATTGCTTGCGTCTTATCCGGGTGGATCTGAATCTTCCATTTTTTGAGGTATTTCATGCAATTTTGAAATCCTTTTTCCATTTTTTCCATCAGTGCTGTTGTAAGTTTGCTTGAGAAAATTAAGGCTGTGTCATCAGCATAATATGCAATTTTAAAATATTTAGGTATTTGAAAGTCAGATGTGTAAATGGCATATAGCAGTGGCGACAGAACTGAACCTTGAGGTAAGCCAGCTGTGATATTTTTTGCTGACGTTTCATTATTGACAGCCACCGTAAAGGTTCTAGAATCAATAAAATCAGCAATTAGTTTACAAATATATTTTGGAATGTTTGCGGCCAGTAGTTTGTAAATGAGTCCTGTATGCCAAACAGTGTCGAAGGCCTTTTCTATATCCATTAAAATTAGTCCAGTAGATTTCCTGTTTTTCTTATTAATAAGTATTTGATTTTTTATCCGGTTTAATTGATGAGTTGTGCTATGCTCTTTTTTAAAACCAAACTGTTCATTAGCGACAACTGAGTTAGTAGTAACAAATTCATTGAGACGAGCAAAGATAATTTTTTCAAAAATTTTTCCTAAATTACTCAGTAAACTTATAGGTCTATAGCTGTTAGGGTTATTTTTTGGTTTATTTGGTTTACATATGGGTATTACTTTTGCATTTTTAAAGATGTTTGGGAAGTAGTTAAGTCTTATGCAGTTATTGAAAATAATGACTAGAAGCTCCAGAGCTTTAGGTGGTAGTTTCTTTAGAAGTAAGTTGGGTACATTATCCAATCCTGGGGATTTCGAGATTTTTAATGTTGAAATTATATTTGACACTTCGTAGAATGTTGTATAGTTTACGTTTTGTAAACATATGGTTTCAGCTTTGAAGTTACTAACCGCAGTGTTGATTAAATTGTCCATTGAGTGTTTGTAATTAATAGTCAGCTTATTGGCTTGAGAAAACGTATTTGCTAGTATTTCGGCTTTTTCAATATCTGAAGTAATTTTAGAGTTTCGAACATTTATATTTGGTATTTTGTTTTTACCTTTCCCGCGCAAGCTTCTACTAATTTTCCAAAAAGACTTGTCGCCTGGTTTTAGCTTAGTTAATAGGTGGTTCCATTTTTGGTTACGCTCTTCATTAATGTTTATGTCTATCATTTTACTTAGGAAGTTGGCGTACTGGTTATAAAAATTTATTTCGTTGATATTGGTGGATCTTTTACTTTTACGTTTATAGCTTCTTCTTAGCTTTATATATTTTAATATTTTTTCGGGCATCACAAAATTATTCTGTTGAGTTCTTTTAAGTGTAGTATAGTCCCTTGCTAATAGAATAAGATTAATTAGTTTCTGTATTTCCTCATCTATAGTGTTTGTAGAGTTATATTCGTTAGTATAAAACGTTATTCTATTGTCAATAAAATCCATAAAGCTATTCCAGTTAGTAGTACTATAATCAAAATAGTTGCGATCGATTAGTGTTGCCTGTGAACTGTTTATAGTACACATTATGGGGCGATGATCCGATGGTAGTTCGTACTCCATTGTTGTTGTTTCCATATTTAAAGTGGAGTTAGTTATAATTATGTCAACTGTGGATGGCCTACGGTTACGTTGGTGCGGGTACAGTGTTGGGCTATTGGGGTAGTGCACAAAGAAGTTGTGGGACTGTTGTAAATTATTAAGTGTGGAACCAGCAGTGTTATTTACAGCACAATTCCATGATACGTGTTTTGCGTTGAGGTCTCCTAGCACAATGAATTCCTTCGAGGGTGGAGTCAGGTTTAAGATATCGGACGAAAAGTTATTAGTGTAACGCGCAGAGTAAGCAGAGGTTATTACTATTGGGCGGTTGTTGATAATAATTTCTGCAGAAATATTTTCAATTGACTTGGTGTTCCATATGTTGACACACTTATGTTTAATGGATTTATGAATTAGGATGGCAACACCTCCACCTCTGGCGTCAGTTCTGTCATTTCTATAGATGTAATAATTTTTCAAAAACGGTTTATGATTATCAGTTAGAAATGTTTCATTTAAGCAAGCGACTTTTATATTTTCCCTTTCTAGTAATAACTCGAGTTGTTTTGTTTTTGAAAAGCATGAAATACCGTTGACATTCATATGAAGTATTTTAAATTGGGTGTTAGTATAACCCATGAGCATATTTAACCATAGACATAACTACCTTGATTTGTTGCACTTTAGACGTGCACCTTTGCAAATCTTCCATGGCAGTGGTGAATATTTCAAAAAGTTCATCAATGCTGAATAGATTAGAATTATTTTTGACTTGATTTGCAAAACTGACTTTACTATTGTTGCTATTGTTGTTGATGATTTGGTTGGAATTACCTAATGTTGGGAATTCAGTGTTATTAAAATGAAAAGAGTTAACCTGTTGTTGTCTATTGTTTCTAGCTGGCTTGCGTGTCGCTCTTGCTCTGGTTTCAAGGTAAACCGAACGAAAAGGGCAGTTTATATCATTAGCAGCGTGATCCGTTTTGTCTTTGCCATGTTTTTTGCAGTTAAAGCATGTGAAAACAGCTGGACGTTTTTCACTTGTATTGAATGGGCAAGCATTAGTATGATGCGACTCAGCGCATATCATACACGCAGAACTTCTATGGCAGTGTTCGCCGCCATGTCCATACATAAGACAATTCCAACATTGTGTTGGTTTATCTCCATTTTTAGGTTTATACTTTTTCCAAGTAATAATAACATTGGCAATTGTTCTCACGTTTTTTAGTGAGGTTGGGTTGAAGAATTTTCGGCAAAATTGTACCTTGTATATTGCATTATTGTTGGAACTGTATTTGGTAGGGATTTCCATTACAGTGGAGGGAGATAGGTTGTAGCTAATTAATTCTTTTTTAATATCCTCGGCGTCAATGCGGGGAAGTCCATGTAAGAAAATGGTGTATAATTTGTTGTCCTTAGAGTTATACGAATGAAATTCTAATTGGTTTTCTTTCAATATTTGTTTACAGCAGTCATGTAATTTTTGGTTTGGGGTAAAAACTTTTGTACCTATAGAGGTTTGTTTATAAACACAGTCATTTCCAAGTAGCTTTTGGATTTCAGTTAATGGGCAGTTGATTTCCACAACAATTGGTGGGGGTTTTCTGGTTTTGACTTCAGAGATGTTTGACACTGGAGCAGTGTCCATAAGATTTTGATCAGCAAGAAGTCTAAACCTGTTGCTTGAAGTACACGCGGTGTTGGTGTTGGCACAACCGATGGAAGTGTGTTTTTTCATCTTTTTCTTTGAAATTAACTTTCTATTTTCAGAGGAAGATTTGGCCACATGGGCCTTTTCTGCTTTACGGACTATTTTTACGTATGTAAATGACTACTACACAGATGAGTTCAAGAAGGAACAGTAGGCAATTTACAAGAACAAGAAGAAGAAAATACAGTTGTTTTGACAGTGTGTTTGTGTATATGCTTTTTTTTCAATGCGCTTTTATTATTAACACGACCGTTCGGGCTGAAAATCAGATGTGAACTGAAATATTTCGAATAAAAATGTGCCATATCAAGGGAATTTTACACGCGATAGACCGAACAACAACAGCCATTAAGGAGAACAACAACACATTAAATGTTTAGGTGTTACCAATCCAACACTTTTGAAAAGAAATCTAAAAAGTCGGATAAAATATGACAGACAGACAGTTATAGAATCAAAAAAAAAAAGAAAAACAAAATCAAAATCAGAAACGAAAACAGAAAAAAAAATAAAAGAAAATATTCCAAGAAAAGTAAAGAAAATTTTAAATTTTTGTGTATCACTGTGTATGTGTGTCCAAACAAAAAGTGATAAATTGATGAATAAAATTCAATAATTCTGATACAATCAACACAAACTATACAGAAATAAAAAAGTAAATGAAATTAGAAAAAAAAAGAAAAGAAAAGAGAATAATTATAAATTAATACAACATTAATATGAATGAATAAATAAAAACAGAAAATAAAAAATACAAAAAACAAAATAAAACATAGAAAAATTGTGCATGTGAATAGCATGGAAGTGAGTCAATGATTAAATCATTACAATCGAGAAACCTCCTGCCACCATACACACCCACGCTGCTGTTTTTGAACAGAACAAAAAAAAAGAGTCTAATCAAGTGACTGACCTTTTGTTATTTTGCAACCCTACATCAACTAAAATCAAGTTACAACTGTCAACATCACTTGATAATAAAACAAAATGATTAAAATCCAGTTTAAAACAAAACAAAAAAAAAAAATTTAAAACTGAAACTTGTAATTAAGAAAAAACACACCTGAAATAACGCTATACAACAACTGTTCAAAAAGAAAAACCAAATTTATAAAATAAAATTGGCAAAAACTCTTTCGGAAAACAAACAATATAAAGAAAAAAAACTGAAATGAATTTTCAAAAAATAAGAAAAAAGAAATTGGTAAATAAAATATAGTATATAAAAAGAAAAGTTATAATAAACGAAAAAAAAGAGAAGAATGAAATGACAATGTGATAGACTTAAAAATAAACAAAATGAAAACGATTTAAGCAAAACAAACAATATAAAGAAAAAAAACTGAAATTTTCAATATAAAAAAGTTTTTTTGAAATAAATTTTCAAAAAATAAGGGATGAAAAAAAATTTTTGTTTTGAAAAAACTTTGTGTTGAAAAATTTATGACTAAAAAAAAAAACAAACTTAAATTTTAACAAAAAAATTTTTTTTTGAAATACAGGGTCATTAGTATTAAATGACTAACAAAAAAAAAAAAAAAACAAACTGAAAAAGGGAAATAATAAAAAATTTTCACAAAATTATCAACAATAAATATCAAATGAGAACGAAATAAATTATCAAATGAAATCAAGACAAGAATCAAATCAATTCCAAAGGAAATCAAGTTCAATATTGTCAAGCAAGTTAAAATTATTTTAATTATTATTGTTATTATTTTTATTATTTAATTAAATTTATTATTATTAAATTAAATTATTATTATCAGTTTTAACATATGTTTACTATAAATAAATATATAAGTCTTTTTTTTATATATTTAAAATGAAACCACATTATGGGGACATCATAAAATTTTAAATAAAAGGCAAACTTTTGTTTCTATCTATTGAAATAATATGCTAATAAGTTTTTTTTTCTTTAGCAAATATGAAATTTTGACATTGATATTTTTGAAAAATTGATTAACAAATTTTGTGCTGTAAAAAAACGTGTTTTACAGAGTAGAAGTTTATCAAAAAATTCGGAAAAAATAATTGAATACGTAATACTTTTGATTGAAAATTATAATGCGATTTTAGGATACGCAAAAGCAAATACAGATAGTTTATCGGAGAATCATAAAGCTTTAATTTTTTCTAAAATCGAAAGTTGTAGAGTAATTTTGTTAAAGTGTTTTGAAAAACCTAATTACAATATAGGAGTTCCGGAAAATTTAGATTTGGTAGCTCGCTTTGTAAAAGAAGGTGAAGTTGAAGTCAGTATGGCAACTGTTGATCAGAAAAGGTCATACATTACTATGTGTGCTTCAATGATTCGGGAAAATTATGGTGGCAATCCATTAATTTTGCAATCATTTTTGGATAAAATTGATCTTATTGAAGATCTCACTGAACCAAATTTACAAACTACTTTTATAAACTTTGTTAAATCAAAACTTGAGGGAAAAGCACGTGAGACACTACCAGATAGAATTGAAAGAATAGGTGATATCAAAACAGCTTTGAAAAACGGAATTAAACCGGAAAATTCAAAGGTAATTGCTGGCAAGATTGCTGCTCTTAATGTTAGAAACAATGATTTTACGGAATTTGCTAAACAAGCTGAAGAGCTGACTGATTCTTTAAAACGCTCTTTAGTTGTGGAAGGTATTACACAGAACAAAGCTCATGAGATGGCAGTTGAACAAACAATTAGTGTTTGTCGTTTGAATGCAAAATCTACTTTAGTCAAATCAATATTAGCATCATCAGTTTTTAAGGACCCTAAGGAAGTTGTTGCAAAACTATTAGTTGAACAAACAACTGAAGTAAAGGAACAACAAGTTTTATCAATCCAAGGTCAGGCCAGGAATAGAAATAATAATGTTCATTTTCGTAATAATGATTTTCAAGCAAATCACTTTAGACAATTTCGGAGCAATGCTTATCGGGGCAATAGTTTTGACCAATTTCGTAATAATTCTCATAAAAGGAACTATCGTGGAGATTATAACATCCATAATTACTCTAGAGCAAACTATAGACATAATAATAATAATAGGAATAATTCGGGAAATTACACAAGTCGCTTTGCGCGAAATAACAATTCAAGGGCTTCTGTTAGGACTTTAAACTCAGAAGTCCCTCAACAACAGCTCTTGTTGAGGGAACAGCAACAAATGGAACAGCTTTAAAGCAAAATACAATTACTTTTTCACTTGATATTTCTAATAATCAATCTGTTCAAAAGTCTGTTTACAGTTTAAATTTAAATTATGCTGATTTCATTAAATTAAATTGTGTAGATACAATTAAATCAGCTACTTTTCTTGTAGATACTCAAGCAGATATCTCATTAATAAAAATTTCAAGTTTACAACCTGATATTATTTTAAATCAGAATGAAATTTTAAGTATTACCGGAATTACAACTGATGCAAAACCAACTTTAGGAACTGTATGTACAAATTTGATTATTTCAAATAATATAATTCAACAGGTATTTCATGTTGTTAATGATGATTTCAATATACCAGCCGATGGAATTTTAGGTAAAGATTTTCTTAAAAACAATAAGTGTTACATTGACTACGAGAACATGATTTTATCTGTTACTACTCATAATAAAAGATTACAAATACCTATATTTCAAGGAACGAATAACTTTACTTGTATTATACCGCCAAGATGTGAGGTATTTAGAGTTTTTAAATTATATGATACAAAGGAACCTATGTTTGTTGATTCGCAGGAAATTGAAAACGGAGTTTTTATAGCAAAGGGAATTATCGATTCTGAGTATCAAATCTTACGAATAGTTAATATTACTGATGAAGTTAAATGTATTAGAAATGATAAAGTAAAAATGGAGAAATTACGAAATTATTACATATATTTAATTAATAAGCAGGACATAAATAAACAACGAATTCAGGAATTAAAGGACATTCTACGGAATCAAATGCCAAAAGACATCCAAAATGACCTAATACCACTATGTGAATCTTATTCGGACATTTTTGCCTTAAAGAAGACAAAATGACAACGAACAATTTTTATGAGCAGAAACTCAGACTAATTGATTCATCGCCAGTCTATATTAAGAATTACAGGCTTGCTATGTCTCAAAGGGAGGAAATAAATAGACAGGTTAAGCATTTATTAGATAATGATTTAATTGAGCCAAGTAGCTCGAATTCCAATAGTCCATTGATTCTTGTTCCTAAGAAAAGCACAAATAATCAGAAATCTTATAGAATGTGTGTAGATTACCGTGCAGTGAATAAAAAACTTATTGCGGATAAGTTTCCCTTGCCTCGTATTGATGATATTTTAGACAATTTAGGACGTGCGAAACCTTTTTTAAGTAATTGATCTCTTCTTTGGATTTCATCAAATTCCATTACACTCAGATTCAAGGGATGTCACAGCATTTAGCACTGATAAAGGATCTTTTAGATGGAAAGTTTTACCTTTTGGTCTCAACATAGCACCTAATTCTTTTTCACGAATGATGTCTATTGCATTTTCTGGCCTTACGCCTAATAAAGCATTTTTGTATGTTAACGATAATATTATTATTGGTTGTAGTAAACAACATCACTTGAATAATTTGAAAGACGTTTTTGATATTTTAAGGCATTATAATTTAAAAGTAAATCTTTATAAATGCAATTTTTTTCGATCTGAAGTTACCTTTTTAGGACATAAATGTACCGCTAATGGTCTTTTGCCAGATGATTCAAAAATTAAAGCAGTAGAAAATTATTCAATACCTTCTGATAAAGACGCAGTTAGACGTTTTGTAGCATTTGTTAATTATTATCGACGTTTTATTCCAAATTTTGCTGCAATAGCAGCACCATTAAATTACATGACCAGAAAAAACGTTCAGTTTAATTGGAATGATCAATGTGAAACTTCTTTTGAAAAATTGAAAGCTGCACTACTTTCTCCTCAAATTTTACAATATCCTGACTTTACGAAACAATTTATAGTAACTGTAGATGCATCAAAACTAGGTTGTGGGCCATATTAAGTCAAAATTTTAATGGTAATGATTTACCTATATACTTTGCTTCAAAATCTTTTTCACATTCTGAACAGAAAAAACCTATAATTGAACTTGAACTTCTTGCTATTCATTTTGCTATAACTCAGTTTAGGCCCTATGTCTATGGAACTTCATTCATTGTTAGATCAGATCACAAACCTTTAGTTTATCTCTTCAATATTAAAGACCCTTCTTCTAAATTAACACATATTAGACTTCAGTTATCAGAATATAATTTCACTGTCGAATACGTTAAAGGAAAATCGAATGTGGGAGCATATGCTCTATCTAGAATATCAATAAACGAATTAAAGAATAATGATAATGATCAAGTACTAGTTATAACCCGATCTATGTCAAAAGAACAAAATAATGGAAAAATTAATTTTAACCAATCTTTCAATAATAAAGACATTAAACTTAAAATTTATGATAAATTTTCTCAGGAATTCAGTAAGAATATTCCAAAAATTAGAACCGAAATAATTGATCGGAATAATTATAAAAAACTACGTATAAATATTTATAAAAAATTTATAAAACTGCTATCTGTTGAATTCGAAATTGTTAACGAAACACTTAGTTTAGACTATATGCTTTCGAGGTTACAAACTGAAGCCAACAATGGAGATATTTACAGAGCAGAATGGCCAAAAAATAATGTAATTTTTACAATTTTTTCAATACAAGAATTTAAAAACCATGGTATAAAGATATTGAAAACTTTTGAAATTATTTTTACGGAACCGATTGCAACAATAATAGAAGAAGATAAAAAACAGAAATTAATGGAAATTTATCATAATGACCCTATTTTAGGAGGACATTGCGGTCAGAAAAAAATGACTAAAGATATAGCAAAATTTGTTAGAAACTGTAAAAAATGTATGTTGAAAAAAGTTAAACCTCAAAATATAGAGAAACTTGTACTTACTCCAACACCCATTAACGTTTTTTATATAGTTGTAATAGACACAATTGGTCCATTACCGGAATCGAATTTTGATAATAAATATGCTTTGACTTTAATGTGTGATCTCTCTAAATATTTAGTCACTATAGCCATACCGGACAAATCAGCTCGAACAGTTGCACGTGCAATATTTGAAAATTTCATTCTTGTTTATGGAAAAATGAAAGTTATAAAATCCGATTTAGGTACGGAATTTAAGAATGAAGTTTTGTTGGAACTTTGTAAATTTTTGGAAATCGATGTAAAATTTTTGACTAGTTACCATCATCAAACATTAGAGACAATAGAACGGAATCATAAAGTTTTTAATGAATATATCAGGGCATACATTGGTGAAAATTTGTCTGATTGGGATAAATATATATGTAAATATGTATCCTACTTTACATTTTATCATAATACTTCCTCCAATACAGTTTTCGATAATAAATTCACTCCTTTTGAACTAGTTTTTGGAAAAAAAGTATCAATAATGAATGAAACAAGTATGAATTTAGAACCAATTTATAATATTGACAATTATAAAACAGAAATAAAACACAGATTGCAAAAAACAAACTTATTGGCTAGATCTTTAATAGAAAAACACAAAAAAAGAAATAAAGTTTTTATGAGAAACATGCTAAAAAAAACCTTATAATAAATTTAACAATATTTATGATGGTCCCTATACTGTAAAAAATATAAATGATGTAAATATTACAATTTGTAACAATAAAATAAATGAGGAAAAGACATAAGAACACATTGCGAAAAATGTAAAAAAAAGAAATGTAAAAAATGTATATTAATTAAATTAAAAAAATAATTTATAATTTTATTTTTTTTTAAAAAGGGAAGGAAACTGTAAATGTATTGTATTTACTTTAGTCTCAAAAAAAATATAAATTAATCTAATAATTGTATTTACTTTTAAGTTTAGATTTAAATTTAGTAATAAGATAGTTTTAAAAATATATAATTATAAATTATTTTTTTTATAAAAAGGGAGGTATAGTGCCATCACTTATATATTATAATCACTGTTAGTCAAAGTAGTCTATTCGTTAAGTTAGTTTTATTCGTTAAGTTTTTGTTATATAAATAGAAGTAAAATATTAATAAAAGGAGTTCATTTATAACAATTGAATATAAAACGTCAGTGATGCTGAAGCATCCAATTCAATAAATTTGAATGGCCTCTCCAGGAATTCGAGAGCTGCCAAAAAATTCTATTGGTTAACTATGATTTTCATAGATGAATGTGTAGAAAACAGCATCCAACCGAAAAATTCAAATCCAACCCAATCCGATCCCACACAACCCACCCCCTCTGTTGGATTTAACGTACCCCTTGCGAAATGCAAACTTTTAGTGGGGACTTCAAGTCTTGGGCCTCGTTCAGAGACCTATTCAAAGCCATTTATGGTAACAATACCCGTTTAAGTGGAGTTGAAAAACTTTTCCATCTTAAACAAAGGACTAGCGGCGAAGCCAAGAAAATAGTGGATAATGGACGAATGATGGCTTTCTAACCGCGTGGAATCAGTTATCTTCACAATATGATAATCGTAGGATGCAAATTAACGCGCAATTGAAGACCCTATTAAATTTACCATTAGTAAGCGCAATGTGTAGTGCTTCTATAAGAAAGCTTCAAAGAAAGATAAATTGCTGTATAGCAAATCTAAATTCTTTGGACATAGATACGGATCAGTGGGATCCTATCTTAGTGTACCTATGTACATCGAAATTACTAAGGGAAACCCGAAAGAAATTTGAAAAGACATTAAAGGATTGTGCGGAGATGCCTTCTTGGACTGACTTAGATGTGTTTTTGACTAATACATTTAAAGAATTAACTTTAGTTAATGATGTCCAATGTCCAATGATGGTAATATACCTACCCATCCAAAACCCTAACAATTCCAGGATCTTAGGACACAGTATAACGGAAAAGGGAGAATATTTCATAATTCGACAATTGATTCAAATGGGAAAAGCCATAGGAATCACCCAAAATCCACAGGAAACCCACCCACTTACAACCCACCCACCCAAAGCCAACGTAAAAATGAACAAACATTCCCACTTTCAACCCAATCAAAAGCAACGAAAGCAAGCACCCAAATTGGACATGATGGTTCTATCAGCAAGCTTTGCAACGAGAACCATACCTTGAGGGAGTGTTCGGCATTCAATTCACTTGGAATAAACGAGAGAATTCAGTTTGTAAGGAAAATAAAATATGTTATAATTGTTTAGCCGTGAGTCATATCATACAAGCTTGTCGCACTACATTCGTCTGTAGATATTGTGGTGGACAACATAATAGTCTACTACACAGACCGAAGTCAAGGATTAGCCCAAATGATGATAACCAGGCATCTTCTTCATCAAATACAGGTCAGTCTTTCTCGGCAAACACACAATCAGGCAAACCCTACCGATAGATCACAGAACGAGGTTATTAGGAACAGCAGTCCGGAATGTAGAAGTCCAAGGAGAATTGTTTCCAGCTAGAGCTTTAATTGCCCCAGCTTCAGACTTCTCATTTATAACAGATAAACAGAGAAGAAAGTTACATTTACCCATTACACCCATAGTTGCAGAAATTTCTGAATTAAATGAAATAGTTTCTGCAAGGTCAAATAAACTGTGTCAAGTTTCTCTACGCTCGAATGCCAATAACAATTTCAAATTAAATATCGAGGCAATTGTGATGAAGACACTAACGAAGAATTTATCAACTCAGAGCTTAAACCCAAATCTTATGAAGGACTTGAAGGATATTCAATTAGCGGATCAGAGATTCTATGAAAGCAGACCGATAGAATTTATAATTGGCAGCGATTTTTACCTTCAAATATTGAAATTTGGAGTACGAAAGGATCTTCTTAATACCCTGATAGCGTAGGAAACTGAGTCTGGCTGGATTTTAACTGGACCCATTCAGAACACTAGCAATACACAAGCCTTAGTTTCATATATTAGTTCAGTCACACTTGACAAAGTTTTGACCAAATTCTGGGAAATTGGAGATATACCCACCCAACCTAAAGTTTGAGAGGAAAATGTCTTTTGTGAGGAGAATTATGTGACCACTACCTGTCATTTATCGAATGGCTGTTACCAGGTTAACCTTCCATTTATATACCCTCCTGTAGAGTTCTTACAGTATGAGTTCTTACGGAATGAGAAAAGTTTGATGAAAAAGCCAGAACTGAAAATGGAATGTGATAACGTGCTACAGGAATACATCGAATTGGGTCATATGAAACTGATAGAATATAGCCTAAAGATACCTCAAATACCCGCTATTATTTACCTCATCACGCTATTGTTAAACTTGATCGTGTTACGACAAAGGTTCGAATTGTTTTCAATGCATCTAGCAAAACCTCGAACAGAAACAGTCTTAATGATACATTATACACTGGTCCCACCCTACAACAAGATTATTTGTACTCATCCTGAAATGACGCTTTTACAAGGTGGTTTATAATGCCGACATTACAAAAATGTACCGGCAGATTATGTAAAACCAAATACACACTCCGTTCCAACGGATATTATTCCGCAAAAGCGCCAATGAACCCATTCAGGATTATGAACTGCAAACAGTCACCTTTGGTGTTAATTGTGCGCCATACTTGGCTATTAAGACACTGCACGAATTAGCCAAGGACTGTCAAAATACCCACCCTATCGCTTCGCAAATATTGCGAAATAATATGTACGTTGACGATGTCTTAGCCGGTGGTCACAACACTGAAGAAGCTAAAGGGGACAAACCCAATTAATCACGGCTCTTGACTCTGCTGGATTTCCTTCTAATACGAAGGAATTGTTGAAGAACACCTACTGGATGTGGATTTACTCAACCTTATGGAATCGAGCAATGCCAAAACGTTAGGAATCCGGTGGAATGCGTAAGAAATGTACCCTTAATTGAAAGGAAATCGACGTACACAAAGCGAACTGTTTTATCAGATATCGCTCGTCTGTTTGACCCAGCTGGTTTGTTAGCGCCAATTATAATATCTGCCAAGATTATAATGCAACAAATTTGGCAGGATACTACAGCTTGGGATGAATGTCTCAATCCACTCATCCTTATGAAATGGCAAAAGTTTTTGCAGTTCTATGATAATATTAATAGAATTCGTATACCAAGATGGATTAACTTTTCAACAACAGCTAAAATTGAATTTCATGGTTTTTCAGATGCTTCTGAAAAAGCATATTCTGCATGTCTATTTGCACGAGTTACACACGTATACGGACCTAATTCCGTAACGAGAGTAGTGCCAATCAAAGTAATCCCGTTACCAACACTTGAACTTTGTAGCGCAGTGTTGTTGGCAAATATGACAAAAAATTTACTCACCCAACTTAACCTACGTGTACTTCAATCATATTTTGGGTGACTAACGCTATTTTTAGATTCCGCAAATATTATACGAGCAAATGGTCGACTAGCAAATTCCAACGGTTTGTCATATTCTGAAAGACATCCAGTTTTGTTACCCTACGGCAGTGCATTTTCTAAATTATTAACCCAACACGTGCACCTAATAACCCTACATGGCGGAAATCAGCTTATGTTGAGAATAATACCCTCAGGATACTGGATTCCAAAATTGAAGAATCTTGTTAGCACCGTTGTTAACAAATGCTCACCGTGTACTAGATACAAGAATAGACCAACAAACCAATTTATTGCAGCATTGCCACCAGAACGTACCCAAACTAATAAACCCTTTACGAATGTGGGAGTTGATTTTGCAGGACCATTCGACGTTAAAGTGTACAACGGCACAGCATGTAGAATAACTAAAGGTTACGTATGCGTTTTTGTTGGCTTTGCAACAAAAGCGATTCACTTGGAGCCTACATCTGATTTGTCAACCCAAGCCTTTATGGCAGCCTTCGCCCGATTTTTTTCGAGGCGGGGATGCCCTGTCGGTATTTACTCAGATTATGGAACAAATTTCATTGGAGCTAGTAAATTACTGAAGAAAGAGCGACAGGAATTCATTAAGCAATTAAAAGGTTCCGTTATATCTGCTAGCAGTGTCCAAAATTTGACGTGGCGTTTTATACCTCCCGGTGCACCACATTTGGGTAGTTTATGGGAAGCGGGACTAAAAAGCTTTAAGGCTCATCTAAAGAAAATGAATACACTGAAGTATATATTTGAAGAACTAGCCACACTTCTCGCGAGAATAGAAGGATGCCTGAATTCAAGACCCTTAAACCCGTCAAGCGAGAACCCACAGAATTTTAACCCTTAACCCTTTTAACTCCAGGACACTTTTTAATTGAAGCACGAATTTTAACCCCAGCAGAACCCGATGTAAGCGATGAAAATTTAACCCTGGCGAACAGATGGCAAAAGTTAAAGATTCAACGTCATAACTTTTGTAAAAGATGGAAAGATGAATATCTTAAAGAGCTCCACATTAGATACAAGTGGAAGAACCCGCAACGTCAAGTTGGAACTGATGACATTGTTATTATCAGACAGGACAATTTACATCCGAATGAATGGTTACTTGGTCGACTTATTAAAACCTACACTGGCTCTGATGGACGAAACAGAGTGGTCGATATACGGACGTCATCTGGAACTTTAACTCGACCAATAACAAAAGTTGTCATCTTACCCACTAGTTAGTTTAACACTTCTAGTATAACCCAAATAACATTCAGTTATTTACTTACCTTTTTTAACCCTTTTAACCCACTTGTAACTATTATTCATAATTAACCCTTTTAACCCACTTGTAACTATTATTCATAATAACATATTATTCACCCTAACAATCTAACCTACTAACTCACTCTTACACTTCATTTAATTCACATACAATTTCTTTTACACAGAATATTGCACCCAACCATAACAACCGTAGTGGAAGTTCCAACCGCAATGGATCTCGACCCAAAAACGACAAGCGTTAACCAAAACGCCATTTTGGTTGTGGTATTTGTCAAGCTGACCACAGCGTGACAAATTGTAGGAAGGATGAACTTGACGGACAAATATAAAACAGCAGTTAAACTGCATTACTGTGTCAATTGTCTGACCAGGAATCATTTAATCTGCAAATGCTCCAGTAAGTCCCGATGCCAAAAGTGCAAGGGCAAACATCACAGCACCTTACACGGTCCAGATCGTATCCTGAAGAACTTCAATAAAGGACAATCCCCACCAACAACATCGAAAGGACCCACTGTACCGATTCATGCCCCACGAACCATTGTCAAGTCGGACACCATAAACACTGTACCAACGTCAAGAACTCAGACAATTGTGCCAACGGTTGTAGTTTAGGTTGTAATGGAGAAATCCAAACAACTGATAAGAGCTGTATTGAACACGAGCCTAACCACTTCGAAAATAGGAGTATCGTTCGTGCGTGAGTCCACATTAAAAACATTTAAAGTGGATGAAAACGTTTATGTCAAGGTCGCATTATCACCCAACATGGCCTCCACAATACGATATGAGATGTGCATGCAGGTCTAAACGACCTGCCAAAACTCCCTATTCACTGGCCGATCCCGAATTTTATGCCAACAAACCCGTGGCCATGGAAATTGGTGGAGATTTATATACCACCATTTTGCAACCGAACATTATTCATATAAATGGCGGCGCACTGATAGCGCATGATTCAACCCTGGATTGGCTAATTACTAATAACAATTTTTCAACAATTAAAGTATTTTATTATAGTTACGCTTATACTCTTTAACCCAATGTTGAACAAATAAAAATAATTGTCTTTTAATCCACAGATTGCCGGCCCGGAAGGATGTTCACACGAATAAACAAACTCACCCTAACAACACAAAACCTTCAACATATAATAACAATAACATCATCAACACACATCCACATTCACAATACATCAACACTCACCATTCACATCACATTCACCAAACATCACATATAGATTCATCATAGATCAAAATAATTGTTTTGATCCTTGGCAGTTACAACAATCACTATCTCTAACAATTATTATTTCAATAATATAATTTTTGTGAACATTAATAAAATAAACATAAACCATATTGTGAACAGCGTTGACACAACCAAAAAAATTATATAAACAAAATTCAAATAAAAATAAGGAAAAAAATAACCAAAAAATATTTTTATACAAATGTATTTGTTTTTAACAAATTTAAGGTTTAAAACAAAAATTTTATTTTTTCTGTGTAGTTAAATTACAACCCTAGCTAACATTTGGAAGATTGTTTTTATAAAAATCGCCTTACAATGATTAAAATGAGTTCTATTTAAAATACAATAAAAAATTAATCATCTAGACGTTTAAAATGTAACAATTATTTCTGTTATTTATTATTATATTCTATTAATACTAAAGATTGAGAAACGCTTAATCAAAAACAGATCATCCAGGGGTTTGAAAAGTGATTGTAATTACGTATTTAATGATCACATTTTTCGCAAGTAGATGATTCGAAAATTGCTTTTCTATATAAATTTTCTTTTATGTAAAAGATAGCTATAAAATAAAATACAATTTTTTTTAAATTGAAAATTTTTCTTTGTTTTTTTTTTAACGAAAAATAATATTTCTTTAAATAAATTTTGACGTCTGATGTACATACTCTATGAATGTAAACTTAATATTCTTTCTTTGATACTTAACGTCCATACGAACTTGATTTTTGAAATCGTGGCAGTGTAAACGTAGGACTCTGAAAACTTAATAAAAATACTTGAAAGTGGTAAAATAATATTATAAATACGACAAATTAATGACTCAAATGACCTAAAAAAGAGTTCAAATTAATACGAACATGACTCATAAACGACAATACAAGGACTCCTAAACATAATGATAAATTATTCATAAAAGACTCGTATTAAACGATGACTGAAAGACGAGTCGAAAAAGAATCATAAACGAAATAAGACTAATAAATGATCAGAAAGTGATTCGAAAATGATTATAAAGCTACTACAAAAAGGGTCGAAAATTACTCTAAAATAATATAGAAAATGACTCATAAATGATTTTTTAAGAAGAATCGCTCGTAGTCACTTTTTTCTCCTGACAAAAGAGTCTTTAATGACAAGAAAATGAGCGTATATTCTAGCCTTTTAATCGCGCAGAAGAATCAAAAAAGAGTCGAATTTGATTCAAAATTTCCAAAAATACTGACTGGGAAATAATAAATTAAGGTTTTTATTTATTTGTAATAATATTTTCGTTTTAATTTTAAACGTAATAAAAACGCTTAAAGAAATCAAATGCTCTGCTATCGATTGCAAAGCTTGTAATGCAAATTTTCAAATAAAATTCAAGAAGTGATTGCTGCATTAAAGAGAATAAAAAATTAACCAAAATGAAGAAAAATACACATTTACATATTAAAAAAAAAATAACCAAATTTGGTAAAAAACAACCAAAACGGCAACGCTGATTGTGAACTATAATTATATCCGATACACAAAGCATAAAAAACATTAGAAAAACAAGAATTGTGACATTAACCCATTAACAAGACAAATAGTGAAAAATATTATATTTATGAATTTTGCCTTTAAACATAAAACTAAATTGAATATATAAATTGTGAAATTAAAATATTACAAACTAAAATAAAAATAAATACATACATTTTATAAAGCTTTAAAAACATATACATACAAACAGATCAACACACTTATCATTTACATACACATATTTAATATTAAAAGGTTTGTACCTTCCTCCAATTATACACCCTACCCCCTCTCACCCTCTTGCTAACCCTAACCCTATAACCCTTAAGTACAGATGGCATACAGCAAATTAAGTCGAAGTCGCTGTAGTCTAGTGTGTGGTATGTTTACTTTATTGAGGTAAGGTCGCAAGTTCAAAGCCCGGGTCCAGTGCTGAAATATTTTTTATTTTTTCAATTTTGTCTAATACATATCAAATATATGTACATATAAGATTTATCAGTATATTAATATACAATGATGCCTTAAAAAATTAAAAAAAGATAATCACACAAAAATCCCAACTATGGATTGAACTCGGTCGTGATTGAGAATATGGAATTGAATTGGACATTTAGTTTTCAAAAATATATTTTGAAAAGCTTGTTATATACGACTCATAACAATAATCTTAAACAGCTTGATTAAATCCCTGAGCAGGATTTTTTTATCTTTTTTATAAAATACATATATATTTATGTATAGTATTTTTCTTTTTTTGTTATTAAATATCGTATAGTTATGTACATATATCTATATATAATATTATATTAATAAGCTTAAACTTAACTTATTAGCATATATTTAATACGTTTAATGTACAAAAAAATTAAAAAAAAAATTCTTTACACGCCCCGACTCGAGCCTTGAATCGGTGACCTTACTACACCACGGCGACGTCAATTTGTTTCATTTTATGTTTGAATTTAGTTACTTTTATGGAGAGTAAAAATCACGATTTTGTTTATATTTAAATAACTGTAGTGTAGAAGGAAAAACAAAACTGGGCCTTCCCCGTTGTTTTCATTGTACCATAAGCAAGTAATGCATTTCAGTCTTGCATACTATTTCTTTGTACGGACTGGTATTAACCACAGTATAAAGTATTAACATAATTAGTAGTAATGAACATGAATTCTACATTTTATTTAATTTAATGATTATGAATAAAAAAAAAAACTCTTTTTCTGTAACAATTGAAACTAAATTATTTTTCCTTTTTACTTCTCTAGGCCAACTAAAGTCAAATAAATTTATAATCATAAAATATGCTAAGAAAAATAAACATGTGTACATACATATATATTGGTAAATTCAAAATTAAAACTTTAATTAATTAAATATAATATATGATATATAATAACAAAATCAAAGGAAAATACAATACATAAATAAATATATGTATGTATATTTAATAAAAAAGATCCTGGATATGGATTAAATCGAGCTGTGATAATATTGTTAAGAGTTGAGAATACATATCTATAAAAAATGAATTTCAAATAAAGTTGCATATTTTCAGTCATGGCTGAGTTCAATCCCCAGTTAGGATTTTTGGTGATTTTTTTTAATTTATTATTTAATTTAATTATTAAATTTAATAGAATTATTATAATAATAAAACACAACATTTTTGAGAATATTTTTGGCAGATGAATTAAAAATTCAATTGCTTATTTTCAATCATAGCCCAGTTCAAATCCTAGTTGAGTTTATTTTTTTTTTCTTTAATTTTTTTAATACGTAAATATATGTTAATATTAATATATATATACTGAAATGGAAATGGTATTAAAATAATAAACAAAAGCTCCAAAAACAACACTATATACTTGATCATGCATAAAATGATAAACAAGAGCCCCAAAAACAAAACAGCGTATTGTTCACATGATCAATGAATAAGTAAAAAATATAGCATCAAAAATAAAGCGCTTGTTTACAAGATCGGTGAATAAACAAGAATAAGGGATAAAAGACGTAAATAACCAACAACAAAATGAAGAGAACAAAGAAGTAAACAAGCAACCACAATGTGCAGTATAAAATAGCGGATAGACAAATAAACCAACAACAACTAATCTGGCTAAACGAATGTAAACAAGAAACAACAAAAATGAAAAGAAGTTGTTTACATTTTTAGCATTTTGCCGAAGACCGTTATCATCCTTCGAGTTGGAGTTGAATCAGTCGTGTGTGCAGACGGCACGTTGTATTCAGAGTTTGAATTAAGCTAGTTGTAAATAACGACGTTATGTTGGTGAAAGTAATAAATCAATCGGTAGTGTGAAGACACGAGATCGAGCTATAATTCGGTTAGATTTGTGTAGAGACAAGTTGCGTCTGAAGGAAGCAGTTGTTAGTGTTGTGCTTACAAAAAGTTTGTGAGCGAATAATAACTGTTAGAATTGATCCAACTATTAAAATTTTATAAAAACCATTTACACAAAAATTAACTGTTATTAAACACCGTTTTAATTTGTTTTTGTTTATTAGAATTTTTAATTTGATCTTATTGATTTGACTTCTCTTAACTAACTAAATCATTTTTTACATTACAAATTCGTCAAGAAAAGAATAGAAGAAATTTTGAACAATAGATTACAAAACCGGTTTGTTTAGCAAATAAAAATGATTAAAAAAAATATGCAATTAACAGTGGGTTGAATTGAAATTTATGAATGTTAAATTACCGTGGTTACTGCAGAACAATTTTATGAAACTTATTACCTATTACTATGATAATTTAAAATAATTAAATAATTTAATTTTTTGAAGTGGTAGTCTCCACAGTACCCTTCGCATAGTAACAACATTAGCCAATTGCATCCATGGTTGCTGCTGTATAGGCTGGCTTTAAGCGGTCGATCGAAACTTTGCTGGTTTTGTTGTTATGGTCGATGCTAAAGTATTTTGACAAGCGTCGTATTACTTTTTATGGGCCTGTGTATGACGCTGATAATGAAGCTCGAATTGAGTCATCTCTGACAAACACCTGATCGCATGTATGCAACTTCGGATGCACAAATGTCGTTTTGTTGTTGCGCCATGTTGAATCCACTGGTCGAAGTTCGGCCATTATCTTTCACAATTGTTGAACAGTCTCGGTTTCACTAGCAGCTTTGTTATTTTCGATGAAGAACTCTGAAGGCAATCGAAGCGTCGTACCATAAACCAATTCTGCTGGAGATGCATCGATGTCTTCTTTCCGCGTGGCTCGTAAGCCGAACAGGATTACTGGCAAGGAAGATGTCCAATTTTAATGTACGATGTCATCTCTTTTTCATTCCGTTAGCCTGTGGGTGGTAAGGAGTCGTTCTTAGGTGTTGCACGCCGAGTGTTTTAAGTAGTTCTTTGAAAATTGAACTTTAAAATTGTCGGCCAAGATCAGACGTTATGTCTACCGGTACACCGAAATGTCCGACATGGGCAAGGCGTCTGGCCAACGCGTGAACCTGTCAATAATTGTCAAACAGTAGCGGTTATTTTCAGAAAGCGGGAAAGGGCCTACAATATCAATATTAAGGTGGGAAAATCGTTGGCTGGGAGTGCATCGGCGCATTAACGGAGATTTTGTATGTTTGCTGATCTTATTGCGTTGACAATCGATGCAACTTCGCACGAAATTTCTGGTGTCTTTTTGTATCCCAGGCCAAACGAAGCGATCGGTCATTAGCTTAATGGTTGCTCCGCTCCCAGGGTGCGATAGGTTGTGCGTTGCACGAAGACATTTTGTTCGAAGAGGTTTTGTAACGAATGGTCGAATCTTGTTGCCATTGGTATCACAGTAAACTGGATATTTGCTATGAAGAAGAGCAAAAGGTTTTAAATTTAGTGAATTATTGTGCGTATCTGGATTTAACAAATTTTGTAGCTCTTCGTCGTGAATTTGCTCCAAGGCCAGCTCATCGTAATTAACAGATTGCGAGTCCAACTGCTGTATTCTCGAAAGCAAGTCAGCTACGATATTGTTTTCCCCAGATATGTGGCGCATATCAGCAGTGATTTGCGATATAAAGTCCAACTAACGTGCTTGGCGATCGGATGTCGGTTTATGATCCGTATAAACATGACGTTGACGTCCTTCAACCATATATCGGAAATGACGAAGACCAAGATAGACAGCGGTAAGCTCTTTGTCGTACGTGCTGTATCTTTGCTCAGCATTTGTAATTTTTTTTTGAAAAATATCAAAGAGGTTGAGTTTTGCCTTTGAGCTGAACCACTGCGCCAGCTGCAAAACTCGATGCGTCAACCCAAAGTGATAGTTCTGCATTAGGGTGTGGGTGAGCGAGTAGAACACTGTTTGCTAATTCCTTTTTACAATTTTCAAAAGCGGCATTAGTTTCGGCTGTCCATTTAATTTCTGTCATATCGTTACGCTTGTTGTCGGTTATTAACTAAAATAATTTTACCTGGTAGTTAATAGCGTTGCGCAGGAAACGTCTATAAAAATTTAAAGTTGCTAAAAAACGTTTTAAGTGTTTACATAGCTACCTTAGGTTTTTCAAAATTTAATATTGCTGATACACGTTCTGGTAAAGGTCGAATTTCATCCTTCGTTATAAGATGGCCTAAAAATTTTAATTGCCAAATTCTGATTTAGCGACGTTGATTGTAAGGTTGTGCTGTTGTAAGCGCCTGAAAACTTCGGTAAGATGACTTGTATGCTCTTCTACAGAAGATGATGCGATGCAAATATCATCTAAATAGGCAAACACAAACGGCAGACCTCTTAATACATCGTGTATCAACCTTTGGAACGTCTGGGCTGCGTTTTTTAACCCGAAGGTCATATAAGCAAACTCAAATAACCCAAACGGATTATTAAAAGAAAATATGCAATTAACAGTGGGCTGAATTGAAATTTATGAATGTTAAATTACCGTGGTTACTGCAGAACAATTTTATGAAACTTATTACCTATTACTATGACAATTTAAAATAATTTAATTTTTTGAAGTGGTAGTCGCCATATAACTAACAAGTGTTGTTGCTTTCACAAGGGTTGTAAGCAGAGAATTATCACGAACAAACACATATTGCGAAAATTAACGTTGTATACGTGGAATAAGCTGGGCGCAAAAGCTGTGCAGATAATAAATTGATTAAAATTAAACACATATTTATTTTTATTTTATTTGCAATCCACGAACTAATATTTTTAACGTTTTTAAAAGGTGATATATATATATCAGAAAAAATTAAAAAAAAGATATATCATCGGCCTACCTGGGCTCCGAATCTCCGACCTCACGTCTACTAAACCAACACACTACCCACCAGACTACAGCGACTTTAATTCAAGCGGCTGTATGCCACCTATAATAGTCTGTCTTACAAAAATTTCCCTTAGAAACAATGCTGTTTCTTTGTTAAATCTGAAATCTGTTATGTTAAAATCTGAAATTTGGGAAAATTTCAAAATCTACTAGAAAACTCGCTCTATTAGGGATTCTGGCGATTAGCTTAGTTAAAGGGACGTCCAACGCTTCCAAAACAACTCACTTTAGCCGCCCAATCAGTCCTGTTTTCCCACAAAAGGACTTAGAGTGGATTTTAAAATCTGAAATCTCAGAAACTTTCAAAATCTACTATGAAAACTCGCTCTATTAAGGATTTTGGTGATTAGGTTAGTTAAAAGGACGTCCAATGCTTACAAAACAATTTACTTTATCCGCCCACGCAGTCCTGTTTTTCCACAAAAGAACTTACAGTGGATTTTAAAATCTGAAATCTAGAAATATTTCAAAATCTACAATGAAAACTCGCTCTGTTAAGGATTCTGGCGATTAGGTTAGTTAAAGGGACGTCTAATGCTTCCAAAACAATTTACTTTATCCGCCCACTCAGTCCTGTTTTTCCACAAAAGAACTTACAGTGGATTTTAAAATCTGAAATCTGGGAAAATTTCAAAATCTACTATGAAAACTTGCTCTGTTAAGGATTCTGGCGACTAGGTTACTTAAAGGGACGTCCAATGCTTCCAAAACAATTTACTTTATCCGTCCACTCAGTCCTGTTTTCACACAATATTGATTTATTTATCGGATTACAATAGCTTTAGGAAATGTGTAATTATTTGTCTATTGTAGTTTTTATTACGCAATATTTTGTAAGAGTGAATAACTATAGGAATTATTTTATCATTTTCTGCTTTTTTTCTTATTTTACCCAGGAATTTAATTAATTTTTCCTTTTTTTCGTTCCCAGCCTCAAATTAATTGTTTAACAGAGTTATGTTAATAACATAACAGAGCTCTGTTACTGATTGGTTTGCGTCTGGGGAGTTAGATTTTAAAATCTATCTTCACACACATACGTTGATTTAGGTTGTAATTCAATTTATTCGAATGTTATTAAAACAAGCAATTGTGTTTTCGTTGTTTATATTGTAAATTTATAAAATTTTATTTAATATTTTAAATTTTGTTAAAAGCAGCCACATCTACACTTTGAACAAAATCTTCATTTTTTTCAATTTCTTCTGTAAGCCAATCGATTGAAATCTTATCGTCTTCGACAACACAGCTAATGCTTAATTTACTTATACCAAAGGCAACTGGCACCAATTTGGAAGCACCCCACAATAAACCATCAGCAGAAATTTTTCTAATTTCTTCTTCCATCTTTTTTAAATCTGTTTCATCATCCCAAGGTTTTACATCAAGCACTAAACTTGATTTCGCAATTAACACTGGTTTCTTTGCCTTTTTAGCAGCATAAGCAGCTAGGCGCTCCTCACGAATACGAGTTGCTTCCTCGTTATCATCTTCACTGTCAGAAGCAAATAAATCCACACCATCATCTTGCTCTTCAGTTGTTTTTGAAATGAGTGGTTTGGTTTCAATAATTTTTTCCAAAGCTGAAATTCGTTTTTGTGATTCCAAATGAAGTTCGTTTAGATTAAAAATTGTTTCTTTCAATTTAGAGTTTTCCACTTCAATTGTTTGTAAACGTTCTAATATACTTGTGAGGATTAAAGTTGTGTCCAGTCCACCCATCTGAGGTAAAAAAAAATAATTTGGAAAAAATTACAATAAATTTAAAAATATAGAGAGGGATAAATATATCAAACTTTGAAATCTTTATAAGTTACTTTTATTTTGTTTTAGTAATTTGCTTTCAAATAAATACATTTTTAATATAAAGTCGATAATAAATGCCTCTTCCTGTTCGTTTAAGTTTATGATAAGCAGTTTTTTTTAACAATAACAAGATTATATGCATAATTTCAATATTTAAAGGTAATATTTTTTAACGATTTAGATAAGAGTTACTATTGAAGAGGGTGAACAGGTAGGTGCACCTATTCAAAATGTGTAGCAGTTAGGGATGCCAATCGGGAATGGTTTTTAAAAATCCCGGAATCCCTATTTCGGGATGCCGGGATTTTCGGGAATTGTGAATCCCGAACAAAAATTCCTGAAATTTCTCACTTTTAACACAAAAACGGATTTTTTTCTTATATAATGTTTATTTAAAAGTTTCTTAATTGAAAAATACTTTAAACAAATAACATATTTCACTTTTATTAACAAAAATTAGTTATTTATAAGTAATTTCATAAATTATATTTGGGGACCTACATAAATATTATGTAAAAAATATAGACAAATAATGTAATATTAACAATATTTATCAGTGTACATTAGAATTAACAAAAATTAATTTTCAAGTAAAATTAAAAATTCATAAATTACATTGGAGATCTACATACATATAATGTAAAATATATATAAATATATATTGTTACGAAAGTGGAAATGGTGTTGTTAAAATAATAAACAAAAGCCCCAAAAACAACACAATATACTTGATCAATGTATAAGAAAAAAAATATAGCAACAAAAATAAAGCGCTTGTTTACAAGATCGATGAATAAACAAGAATAAGGGATAAAATTCGTAAATAACCAACAACAAAATGAAGAAAACAAAGAAGTAAACAAGCAACAACAATGTGCAGTGCAAAATAGCGATTAGACAAATAAACCAACAACAAATAATCTGCCTGGACGAATGTAAAAAAGAAACAACAAAAATGAAAAGAAGTTGTTTACATTTTTAGAATGTTCCCGAAGGCAGTCATCATCCTTCGGGGGCATTCATCACACTAATGATCCAGTGATATAAAAGGCAAGACAAAGCGAGCAAGGAGGATTCAGAATTCAGAGATTGAGTTGAATCAGTCGTGTGTGCAGACGGCACGTTGTATTCGGAGTTTGAATTAAGCTAGTCGTGTATAACGACGTTAAGATGGTTGAAGTGATAAATCAATCGATTGTGTGAAGACACGAGATCGAGCTATAATTCGGTTAGACTTGTGTGGAGACAAGTTTCGTCTGAAGGAAACAGTTGTTAGTGTTGTGCTTACAAAAAGGTTGTGAGCGAAGAATTACTAACACGTGTTGTTGATTACAAAAAGGTTTTAAGCAGAGAATTATCACGAACAAACACATATTGCGAAAATTATCGTTGTATACGTGGAATAAGTTCGAACAGTGGCACAAAAGTTGTGCAGATAATAAAGAATTGATTAAAATTAAACAAAAATTTATTTATATTTTATTTCCAATCTACGAACTCATATTTTTAACGTTTTTAAAATATAAAAACGTAACAATATATTAATATTTGTTAGTCTACATTAGAAAAGTACATACAAAATATTAGTATGACAAAATAAATAGAACGAAAACGGGTTCATCAAATCCCGGGATTTAAAATTAAAAAATCCCGGGTTTCGGGTTTTTTAAATCCCGAAAATCCCGGGAATCGGAAAGAATAAGACAATGTACTTAACGACAAGTATTAATAACCTCCAACAAATTACTGTCCAAAATATTCTTGAAATGAAATAACAGACACAAATTGTCTGTCAGGATTTATTTAAATATTGGAAATTCGAATAATGAGCATCACTTGAATTTTTTTATACTCGGAACTTTAGGCAACATTTACTGTGATTACTCATATATAAAATTAAGTCACACAACAAAATTAGCGTGAGAAGCTAGGTCGAAATCCTGTCTGAAGGGTTGTAATGACCAATTATTAAAATAATTTAATACCCACAACATAAGTGGTGTAACAAGCTAGGTCGTAATCTTGCATAATGGTTGTAATGCATAAATCTGTGTATATGATACCCTAACTACTATTAATTCGTACATCACGCATGTTTGTTTGACATTCCAATATTTAAAGTTCCATATTTTTTGAAAATAATAACGACAGTGCTATTAAGCTACATATTCTGAAAGATAATTCTGCATTTTGGATAAATTTGTTGAATATACGAACTGAAGCAAAATTGGGTTGTGTTTGGACCAATATTATCTGACCACAACCAATTCACTATTTTCCTTTGTCATCTGACATTTCATTTTTATTATAACGGTACATTCAGCCCTATCATGAGTGTCAAAGTCGTTGTTCGACAGTTGTCGTAGTCGTTGTGGTTTTAATATTTTTCGGTTTTCATGAGTTCATAGATATGTTTAACTAACTTTGTCAAGAATGGATTACTTTTCCTACAGAAGAAAATGAAAAATATAAAATAAAGGAATATTTTTACAACAATGATGGAACACACATAAATATTATATCTCCAAAAAAGGAAGAACAATTTAAATACGTAAATAGAGATGAATCAATTTTGCTCCACCCTTCCATTACGTTTACTTTATTTATTCGACTTGTGTATCCTTTTGCCAAATTTAGATTCTAAAAGTTCTACCATCCTTGTGAACAGTTTAACGTTTGTTATTTTTGTCTCTATATTTGATAAAAAGTGTTCAAAAGTCAAAATATTTGTTATTACATTTTTTAATAAACAGCCACTTACTTTTTGTTTAAATCTGTTTATTTAAGTTTTTAACTAAATATTTTATTTATCGTTAACAAAAATCTGAACGACGAATTTTGTAGTATTTGATATTTATTGACGCTACTCGTGGTACCGAAATTTGTAACAGAATTATAAAAAAAATGTTATATTTTATCGTTTTTCGACAAATATGGTACCATTTGAAAAAATTTTCGACACAAAAACGATACGACAACGACACTCAAGATAATGCTGATTATAACGGTATTTTATTATAATGGTATACGCTCATTCATTTATAATTTAATTCTCCGAGTATTTTGGCAAGAATTTATACACTCTGCGAAATGACAGTGGTCAGATAATTTTCAGTTTGTATATTCAATAAATTTATCCAAATATGAAAAACTTATTTTATATAGAATTAAAGCTTATAAAATTACTTTTCAGAAAATGTAACTCTTAAGGCTTATTATTATTTCCAAAAATATGGTGTTTACGTCTGACGATCCACACTTCCCATTCCAGGTGACATAAACAGGATTGGTTGAATGATGGGAAGTTATCAACAGAGGACGCTATATATTATATTTAAGCTTTCAGTTCTTTAACATTGCTATATAATTCAATGTAATTTTATGCCTTTAGTCTGTATATTTTTTCTGTTTTCTTGGATTCGTTGGTTGCATACATAAGGATCAATAACTTTTAAATTATTGTTATTTTTAATTATAACTTTATTTGAGGCATTATTCCATTATCTAGTTTGCTAATAATAGTTAAATTCATTAATTTAAAACAAAGAGTGAATGAAAATAGTGATAAACAAAAAATATTGTGATAAAACGCAGTGTAAAACAGGAATAAATGCATTAACAGGAAAGTGTTGTTTGTTTTTATTATTTATTTAGAATAATTTTTTTTGATAATTCTCCTTTGATTGCCAGAAATATAAGCCCAATTTTGGAGTCACCACAACCTCCACACCTTTAAATACAGTCCATAGTCGAACATATGGATATATTGGTATATCAAACAAAAATGCGTGGTGTACGAATCAATAGTGGTTAGGGTAGTATTTACAAAAAATGGAAAAATTAATGGGCATTAGTTTTACCACTGTTAATATAAGGAAAACATAATATAAAATTTTAAAAATCTTAATAGTTAACATTTCGTAGAGTCAGCCTTTCTATTAATAATTAAAAATATTGTGGTACACACTATACATTAAAGGGCCTTAATTATGATATCCTGTCAGCATAACTTAAACAGCTGCATTGACTTTGATATAATAAATAGTATAATGATCTTCTCAATTTTCGTCGTTTCGTATGGTAATTAACACCTCGTCTAGAAGTATCTTAAGAAATAAATTTTGGTTGCCATAAAGCAAAAAAGAAGCTTGAATGATGCTGTGAATATGAAGGGATTATTCCTCTAATTGTTAATAAAATTGGACTTGTTTACTTTTATTGAATTATTCTGTTGCGTATTCTCTTTTCAAATTGTTTGGATTCTTTTTTGTACACTAGGGCCTCTTGGTTTAACATTGTCGTACAACATCTGCCTATCTGATCTTGAAAACATTTAATAGAAATGGTTATTTTAAACATGTAAAAAAATACAATTATTGTATGTTGCCAATTGTCTACACCGCGTGTTTAGTGAATAAGTGTTGTATAATATCACGTATTGTTCCTAGAAGCCAAAATTACAAGTTATACCATGACAACTATTACAATGTCATACCACTGATGGTTCATTTGGCCAAGGAGGGCATTTACTCCTTAGGTGCGAAGAAACCGGCTGCCTAACTGCAAGCTACCTTCAGAGGCATCCATAAAAAAGAAGAATATAGTAAAATCATTAAATATGTTACAGCTGTGGATAACGTGGATATAATTTCTCTAATTTGGAAGGATAATAAATATGTTACCCTAATTTCATCGTTTCTGTTGTATTGAATATTAGAAACGAACAGAATTTTTCAAGGCAGATTTATATAACAGGTAGGAACGTCTGTACAACAAATACAACAATACAAAAACAACAGGGATTTTGTTTTTGTAAAGAGTATGCCTAATGTCAAAAACAGCTGACCAAGTGTATTCATCACTGACTGACGAATAACAATATAAAGAAAAATGTTAAAAAATTTATAAAAATGGCTACAACAAACGCTAAAAAAACAACAACATTTTGACATTTCAAAAATCATCATCAGCTGTTCAGTTACGGCTACCGTCTATAAATATACCGTGGAACTTTTATTAAAACTTCAAAAAATACATAACATGACATATTGATATAAACTCAATGACTACTTTGTATAAATAGATTATTCAAGTATTTACAACATTTCCCCTGAATAAACTATCTAAACAATTCATATACAAAAATTAATTTAAGCCAGATTTGGAATTTATAGATGTCAGCTTATCAGCACTAACTGCTTTGGTGAGGAAATCAGCTACCATATTTCTAGTATTCACATACTTCAAGATAACATCCTTTTTGTCAAACTTTTCTTTAATAAATTTTATCTTCAGGTCAACATGTTTAGTTCTGTTTGAAAATGAGTTGTTTTGAGCTATATTTATCGCACTTTTGTTATCGCAATAAATTATTCGCCCCTATCGCAAGTAACTATTCCCATTTCCCAAAATTCATAATTTCCTATTGTGAATCGTTCCCAAAAAATTTTTTTGGGAGTGAATTCACAAACATAAAAAAATTTGGCATCGCCAATGTTTATCCCCAAGAATTATTTTGTAGAATTAACTCCCAACACCTGCCAATGGGAACAAAAAGGGAACATGTAAGTTACAAATTGTTTTGATGTTGATTTTTTGTTTTATTTAGGGAACGCAAATGTAAATAAGGAGCAGATTAATTGTATGGTGGAAGCGATTGTAGCAATGAATTAAAAAATATAAAAAGGAATTTATTAAACATGTATAAATCATATGCTTACAATCGCAACATTAAGACTGTTGTAACCTTTCCGGTTGAATATACTTCATCGGTTGGTTCTTTGACGATGCGAATCGTCGTACTTGTATGCCGTCTATACAACCAACAACACCTGGAATTTTCTATTTTGTTTAAACCCATTTTACAATCTCTTTCATTTCCTCAGAAGACGGCCACACAATCTACTGAGGACATAAAAATCTTTCAAATGTTGTTAATACTTCTATAAGCACTTCGACTTTAATATGCCTACCTACTAATTTTTGGTAGCTGCCTTCCTGTGGGGCATGTTTTCCATCGACACATTCTGTAGGTATTTGAACTCTTCTTTGTTAGCCCTATAATATTCCTGGAATCTGTAAAGGATTTACCGTCACACATAAATATTTTAGTATGTATAATTCTTACTTCAGCTCAGAGAGTGATAGTGGATTCGATCCATTTCTAATAGCTGTTCTCTTTTACTTTTTCATAGATTGTTCCTCTTCTTCCAGCACCAAAAAACAAAGATAAACGCTATTCATTTTTTAATATTTATATTTTTCTTTGATAAATTGTTGAGAGGTAATTCACAATAAAAATTTTTGTTTTTCACTAATTCACAATAAAAACTTTTACTCCCAATATATTCGCAATACCGATTTTTTGGGATAGGAATAAAAGTTTACTCCCAAATAATTTATTCCCATAATATTCACGATAGGGGTGATTATCTGCCCTTGTTTTTCTTGAGTCAATTGTCGTTGTAGACGTTGTAACCAAATACGCTCCTGAAAGGCTGAGACCATTGACATATATTCTGCCTCTGTTGATGAGAGTGCAACGGTACGTTGCCGTCTTGTAGACCATGATATTGCTCCACCTTGTAACGTAAACAAATATCCTTCAGTGGACCGCCTGTCATCCACATTACCTGCCCAGTCAGCATCACAGAAACTAACCAGATCACCTTTACCACACTGATATGTAATTCCTTTATCTATTGTACCTTTTAGATACCTCATAAAACTGCCGCCCAATGAGTTTTGCCGGGGTTTGTACTAAAACGACTTAACAAATTCGCTGCATAACAGAGACCTGCGCCGATCGGCTGACAGCCGGCTAAGCCGAGCCGCCGACAAAATTTAAAAGCCACCGCCGCCGAAAATTTATTCGGCTTAAGTCGGCTTAAATTCATTCGCCGTTTTATATATGTAAGAAAACTAAAATATATGAAAATATGTTTTTAATACAATGAATTTTAATAATACATAAAATATGATATTTATATATTATTATTTTACTTGACTTAAACACTTTAGAGAAGTTTTTTGTTCATTTTGTGATATGTTAATACAAAAATGTTTAATTTTTTGATATGGTGATTTTGAACACCCTTTCTTGTTTTTGGTGAATGTGGTAATAGTTTTAACTTAACGTTAAATTTTTTAAAAGACAAAAAATTATAATGGAGAACCAAAAAATTACAAATTTCTTTCAAAATTTAAATGAGTTAAATTCACTTGATTCCGATGACGACTTGCTATTTTTAATGGTATTGACAATGACATAAACGAATACGAAAAAATACTAGCTACTAAAACAAAAATTAAAGAAACAACCCAAATCCTTTTAATCAAAAAAATCTTCAGCAGGGTCCATAGTTTGGCACCATTTTGGTTAAAAAAGTATCATATGTGTAAAGTTTGCTTTGTTGAATATATTATTTCTATCCAGGAATTAAATTTAAAGATAATTAAAAGGATATTTTCCCAAAACAATAATTGAAACTCCAACTTCAATTAGCTTTTAGCCAAATTTTTTGGGAAATTTTATTTTGAATATTTATTTCTGATAATTGTTTTGTAAGTGTTATAAAACGCGAATAAAATTTCAGGTTTGGAGTTTCTACGTCGACATCAAACCTCTGTAACCATTTACGTGCTCATGGTATTGACGTAAAATTAAAAAATTTTGTAAAATTCGAATGCCAAAACAAAATCCATATTATCAGGAAGTTCTAAAAACGCAAATTCCGAAAAATTTACTAACGCACGTCTGCTTGAGCAAATGTGCTGCAGAGATCTAAGGTCCTTTGTTAAAGGGCAACCAGGGCCATTTTACTTATGTCATTTCGGATCACAGCAGACATAAAGTAGCCGCCAAAACTTTACCATATTTCGGCTGATAGCCGATTTAAAGCCGCCGCCGAAACTTTTCAATTTTAGCCGCCGCCGCCGACAAATTTGCTCGGCGCAGGTCTCTGCTGCATAACTGATGTCGGGGCGAGTGATTTGCGCTGAGAATAAAAGACTACCGACAGCCTGCATATACGGCACATTTGTCATTTCCTTTTGCTCAGTTTCATTGGATGGACACATTTCCGATGACAACTTTTGACTAACATCCATAGGTGTAGATACCGCCTTGCATTCACTCATAGAGAAACGTTTTAATATTTCCTTAATGTATTTTGTCTGGTCAATTCTAATTGTCCCTTCTTTATAATCACGGGATATTCTTACACCCAAAACAGAAAAAGCTTCACCAAGATCCTTCATCTTGAAGTTTGTGGCCAAGTCATGTTTTAGTCGATTGATCAAATTCATTTCGTTACAAAACACCAAGACATTGTCGACGTAAATCGCAACATATAAGATGTTTGAATCTTCGATGTGATAATAAACACATTGATCGACATCGCTACGTTGCAAACCAAATTTCAGTAGTACTTCATTAAGCTTCTTATTCCATACTCGGCTCGACTGCTTTAAGCCATAGAGCGATTTCTTTAAACAATGTTTCGCTGCTAATGCAAATAAATAATAATGAGCTGTATCGTACTACAGGTACAAACGTCTCCTCGTAGTCGACACCTTTCTGATGACTACAGCCTTTTGCATTCAGTCTGGCCTTATTGCATATCTTGTCACCATTTGCGTTGAATTTTGTTTTAAACACCCACTTGCACTTAATGGGCTTTCTTCCTTGAGGTAAATCAGTCAAATACCATGTATTATTAGATGTCAATGATTCCATTTCAGAAACCATCGCTGCTTTCCACAAATCAGCATTTGAAGATAAAACAGCTTCATCGAAAGCTTCGGGGTTTCCTTGGTCGTCATCACACTTAGTAACACATAAATTATACCTGGGTCGAGGTTTACTTGCAATACGAACTGAACGTCGGACATTAGGCTTATTTTCCGTATTTTTTCGCCATATGACCTTCTCTTTTGCACGCATAGCATTTGAATTTGCGAGTGTTATGTTTCTTATTAGAAACCAAGGCTTTTTCCTCCAGTTTTGGGCAATCAAATTTAGCGTCTTGAAGCAGCAAATTTGTCACCATGTCAACGGTTAACTTAGATTTGGAGTTCTCCACTGCCATTACGAGTGATGCAAATTCATCCGGCAAGCCGGCTAGCATAAGTGAAGCCACTAACTCATCATAGAGTTTCAGTCCACTTTGTTGAACTTTCAGTGACATCATTACCATTTCGCTCCCATATTCTTGAACACTGCCAAAGTCCGATAACTTCATCTGAACCAAACGTTTGAGCAACTCGACTTTTCTAGTCAGGCCCTTGTCCTCAAAAGCGTTTAAAAGTGCGTTCCAAGCATCCTTTGCAGTCTCCGCTGTTATGAGCAAAATTCGATGGCTCCATCATGAGCGTGATTTCGGCCAAAGCACGTTCATTTTTTTCAAGATCGTTGGCTGTAGGGGTTTCGCCAAGACCTGCATTTATCATCTACCAACATCCTTTTAATACCAAATATGATTTTGCATGTCGCTTCCATACATCGAAGTTTTCCCGACCACGCAATTTCTCAAAAGGGAACAACAAATTATTTGCAGCCATTATTTAATTAAATTATTCGACCAATAATTAAAAAAAAATCCCGTCTTAAAAAAAATTTAAGTCGATTTTCAACAAATTTTCTTTTAAATTTTTTTTTTTTTTTTAATTTTTTCGTGTCAGGCCCATAACCTGTTGTATTGAATATTAGAAACGAACAGAATTTTTATTAAAACTTCAAAACATACATAACATGACATATTGATATATACTCAGTGACTACTTTGTATAAATAGATTATTCAAGTATTTACAACAGTTTCCTGGGACGCAGTCAGAAACTTCTTTGAAAAGGTATGACCGAAAACTGAAGAATTTCAAAGTTTTAAATTAGTAAGCAACATTGCTTCTAAAGATGGTTTTTTAAGAAATTTCTAAGTTTTGTTTTATTTAAATTTTACCTCTACATTACAAGAAGAATGCGATAATATACAATTTTTGGAATAAATTTCGCCAAGATTGAAATAAAAACCTAGTATCATCTCACATTCTCATTTCTGACATATTTTGAAGTTTAACAATTTTCAGATTCAGTACTAATAAAGAAAATGACTTACATTTTTTGCTTACAAAAATCGTCAAAATATGGACATAAATCGTTAGGTCGTCAATATGATCTTTTTGGAGCAGAAAGTCATCAAAATGTCCCTAAATTGTCAAATCTGGAGGCTAGTTATTATTAACTTTGAAACCCTTAAATTATTTGAACCTAAAAGTATCTTTTCGTATTCGCTTCAACATTTTGATAATTTAGACCTAAATAAGCGTGTAACTAGGGGTTCACCTATCAGCGAAACCCTTCCTTCTGCGTTTAGCTCTATCTACATGCACTGCAAATTATAGTTTGGGCATAAACCCCAACAATTTGGATATTATTGTTTTTGCGTATGCGCAGTTTTGATACTTCCACTTGAGCGCGAAGAAAAAGAACGTAATTCCGGTCAGAAAACTGAACTGGAAACGGAATTTCAAGAAAAGCATGAAGAAGGATTTATAGATGTGTCTGAAGTCCACAGACACCAGTTAGAGACTCCTAGGAGCATCTGAGGACAATAGTTTAGTGATATTCCTGGAATGCCTTGTGGAATGTTTTTTAAAAACTCTAAGCTCTTTAATCAGGTTCGGAGGTTGTGAGTTTCATACTCATAAACAGCAGGAGGTGACCACCAACACCTAAGATGACCGATAGTGGAGAACTAATGACCGAAACCATCAAGCTCAACCATCAATGTCAACTAACGCTTTATCGGATAAAATAAACAAAGGATGGAGCAATGTTAAAATTTCGCGATGAAAATAGACATCAAGTTTAAGTTCATTTGCTTTTTGAATTTCTGACACAACCACCAACGCCGGCGATCCGTTCCCATGGCAATTGATCCTAGATAAATCTAAGTATTTTTCGTACTCTGTAGTTTAACTACAATGGTTGCAGAAACTTTATGAATGACCACGACATCCATATCGCGACAATACAAGAGATGAAGCTAACTAATGAATCCTCACTCTCATCACTGGGGAATTATAATGTCATTAGGAAACACAGGAATAGAGAACATGGTGGGAGTTTTGCATATATTATAAACAGGAATGAAAGCTATAAAGTAGTGACCCCATCACAGGGCCACTCACCAGATCCATATCTGGAGTTGCTTAACATTTCAATTCGCTACGCCGATAACGAAATTGAATTTGTCAAAGTTTATATTAACAACATAGGCTCAAATCGCCACTCCAGCATATCACACCTTTTGCATGGAGATAACAAAACGGAAGCTGGTTCCCACATTCACTGGAAGACTTGATTCGCAGATTACATTTATGAATCGGATTCCACGGTCATCAGTGAGAATCAGCCAACCAGAGACATAAACAGATGTTCCACTCTGCCACTACTCTCATTTACCACCTGGCAAACTCAATATGCCATAATTCAATCCATCTTCCGAATTGTATAACTGTCAACAGGGAAACTTCATTGAGCCTGAGAAGACGACTTTATTAATTATAATAAAGCAAACTTCAAATAATATTAAGGATTGCCTGAAATAGTTACCACACCTTACATACGTAACGAAAGGCAAAAAATATTTAGGAAAATATTACAATTGCGATCGTTTGACACTGGAACGTAATCGCCTACGAGCGGTAGATCCTACAAATGACTGGATACCAAGACTAACGCACACTTTTAACTTTCGATTCGCCACCCATCCACCCTTCCTCGAAAAATAGAGGTAAAAGAGCAACAATACGTAAAAAAAAAATCCGCAGTAGGGACATTAATACCACCAACTTCGACACCATTTCACAGGCTAACCGCCTAAAGTCCGGGGTACGGATTATATTTCCATACTAACGTTAAAGAAACTCTGTACCACAGCAATTGCATGCCTAACATGGAAAGGCGCTAGAATAGTCCCGTTACTTAAACTAGGAAAATCAGTAACCGTTGGGGAATCATATCGACCAAGTTCTCTACTATCCCCAACGATCAAAGTACTGGAAGCTCTATAGTTACCGTCCATTCCAGTCCCACCAAACAACATCAAAAGCTCCTATCGTATGCAACAAAAACAAGGTCGTTAAGGCTTTGACTGGGTTATCTTGGGAGATGAAAGAAAGAGGTAGTAGGGTCCACATAAAAGGTAATCGGTTGTTCGATCCTCAAATATGCAGCCTTTATGAACAATGGCCTGAAGATCGCAACCGGCTGTATGTAAATAACCTCCCAGTTAGAGCACATAACACTCTCTTGGCCAAACAATTACCTGCGTGCTACCTGTCTGACCACGCAACTTATATTTTGGTAAATGAGCAATAATTACTATTTCATACCACAATAAACACCATTAATTTAAAACACACATCACGCTACAATAACACATAACATAAAAATTTCCTTCAATCATAATCAATAATTTAGCAAGGATAAATATTAATCATTTCGTATACTTTCAGGAAAAAATTCTTACGAACAATTGACAGTTGTTACAGCACAAACAACGCCGGAGATCAGCACTTGGTCAGAAACGGTAAACAAACAGGTAAGGAAGTGTGAATAGAATACAATACAATGCTAATGCACTACATCTCTCTTGATTAATTATGTCCTCCCTCTAACGCATAATTCGGGCAAACGGATGAATATAGCAGAGAAATCCATACGTCGTGGACGGAATAATCGGTACGGAGTGTAACAGGACGAGGGATGCTCCAGAAATCTCTATACACATGGTTATAGAGGCGGTTAAAACATTTCTTCCTTCCTTACGTAATAAATACACACCTAAAAATGACAGGAAGCAAGGATAGTATTCATACTCAAACCTAGCAACGAAGCTATGCAACCTCAAAGGCTTTTCGTCCGACTGATTAACCGCCTTAATTCTCAAAATTGCGAAACGAATAAGAATAAAATGTCTGACTGAGGTTTAAACATTTTTAAGTCAAAGGAAGATCAGTAGAGTTCTTCTTAGTTACCTATTACATAAAGAGTTCCGAGATGACCAAGTAAAGCTTTGAATAATGTAAAAACAAATACAGTAATCCAATCCTTAGATGAATTTTAGGTAAACCAAGCGCTGATTGGCTGGATTGTCAATATGCTAAGGATAATTTGCGGTGCATTTAGTATAAGGGACAATGTGAAAAGATGAACACCCTAGGAAGGGATACTTTATCTTTTATATGAGTCAGCTTCATGAAGTCTCTGCAGGATATCAACTAGCGAAGGATATGAACCGGTCTACTAATGGCGTGTTAATACTTCCAAACCACCTATACAGAACCGAATATACTCTGTATATATTTCACATTTGGGCATGACCAAGGATTCCGAATAAGATCGCTGATTATACACTCATTTTCTTAACAAACAATTAATTTGGATAACGCAAGGAGTTAGTCTCATTCTGTTCAAGCTATACCTACCAAACTTGGTCGCGAATTTAAATATGTATTTGTAAATAGAAAAAGATATTGGTAGTTATGTTTTTTACACCATTTTGACAATTAAGTTGTCGTTGATCAAAAAACAAATGACTCGTTTTTGTCGAATAATTTGACGACATGATTTGGTTACTAATATACTAATAAGTATATGTTTTTAGTTATATGTTAATCGCATTAAAATGGAATTCTCGTATTTATACTAATTTAATATAGAAACGAATTGAAAATTAAAAATTAGGTAAGTTAAAATTACCTGGTCCAACGAATTTTTAATGTGTTCCCGTGCTTTAGCTATTTCTGCTACTAAAATATTTTGTCTGTTCGTAGACAGGGAATTCTGTAATTATAATGAAAATGTTTATAATTAAAAATAATTAGTATAGTGAACAAAACAATTAAACTTATGAAATAATAATAAACACATATGATAAAGACAAAATATACTATACTAGGTTATGTTGAAGTCAAATTAACATTATTTCGTTGATAGTGGATTTCAATAAAGCATTATTGCGATAAACTAAAAAAGCTCGCGTAATAGCACAATTGTGGTGAAATAATTTTATTTAATTGTCGCTTAGGTATACCGCATATTCACACGTAGTCATTAAAATAGGTACGACTCAAAATTTTTCTTAAAAATTTGTATTTTCAAATTTTTTTCGTAACGTGGGTCAAATTCTTTTCCATTGGTCGTCAGACATTGCAGCCTGCATCATTTACAAATAAATTTATCTTGGTTTCATTGCTCCAGAAAATATGCTATTTTTGTTACCTTCTGGTCGACACCACGTCTTGTGATTTTGTACACACTTTTTTCTCTTTTGGAATTCTTTTTTCTAAGCAATGGAACTTTGCGAGCTATTTTTTCTGGAAGTTAAATGTCACCGTGTCGCCGCACGGTTCTTGTCGATACTTGATTATCTATTTTAGCGGCGAGCGCTTTTGAAGACTTAAAAGGATTTCGCTTAGTTAACATCGCGAAGCAACCGTCCGTTAAAGTGCTAGTTTTTATCACTGCACCATGTTTTTCTACGACTTTTTGAGGGTTGAGAGCATTAAAAACGAAATTTTTCAATCGCCCAAGCGCAATAGGTATACATTATTATGATTTAGTCTGTTCTCAAAGCTTTTGAATGAGCCTTCTCTCCTCCAGTGTATTGTTGATAACAAACCTAAAAATGTTAATTTTCCTATTTCAATGGACAGAAATTTTTCTTAGTATTTTAAAAAACCTTTTCATAAAAATAGCAAATACGTTTAAAGTTAACAGAATTTGTTTTATCAAAAGAAAACAGTATTCAGAATTAAAAAAACATAACTTTATTACAAAATTTTGCGATTGGCAAAAAAAGCCATGAAATTCGCGTCAGTTAAATATCGTTCCTATTTTAATGGCCATATATGCGTACGTGTCAGAAGTTTCTTCTTAATTTTATTCAGGTGCACTGAAAGAACTTAACGATTTTTAATAAACCTTTAATTTAAAAATTGAAATCGAACAACTTTTATAATTGCCGATGAAAAATCTGGCTTAAATTTATTAGAAATTGAAAATAAAATCAGATATCTTCTAATTCACTCAAATTCTCTCAATCTGAATTTGTAGATCGTTTTTTTTTTTTTTTTTTTTTTTTTTTTTTTTTTTTTTTTTTTTGGAAAAACCCCTGATGAAAATGAAACACGTATTTATAGAAATCATTAGCAAAAAGGGAGGGAGAATTGAAGTGGCAAATTAATATCATTAATGAAATACATACATCATCGGCACATAAGTATATTGTGAAAAGAAGTGGCCCGATATAGAGCCCAATGGCAAATGGTAAAGGACAAGAAAAGTGTTCTTTGGCTTGATGGTGATCGGCAGGATGAAAGTCTAGTTGATGTACCGGAAAAGTTTAACATTTGGGTTAATTTAAAACGAATGTTTTAGTCAACCATATTGAAAACTTGCAAACGATCAACGAGAACCGAAAATGTAACATCTTTTAACTACCTACTTCTTCAGACATTTCTAACAAAGCACTTGTACAACCGTGTGTAGGTCGGAAGCCAGTTCGTTTTTCAGTTAGAAGACCGCTTTCATTTACAAATTTATACATCTGTTTCAAAATACGTTACTTGAGACACGGATGAACTGTTTGTACTATTGCAGTTAAATTAAGATCCTCTTTTAGTTCGGCTGCAGTTTTGTTGAGCACGCGGATTAATCTTTTGACATGACGCAGTGTCATGTCACGACACATTTTTCTTAAAATATTTGTTTTTCGTTAAACTTTTTGACCGCAATAATAAAAGTAAAAGTAAAATCTTTTAAACATTTTCGTTTCATTTAAGCAATTACATTACTTTTTTTTATAAAAAATGTGTAAGTGATGCTATTTAACATTACGCTATTTTTAAAAAATACAAAATTCCAAGGGAGGTATTATATATTTCATATAGGGACATACTAACCAATGTATTAAATATTGACATTTGAGAATATATCAACACAATTTTTTTATATTTGCGAGAAAAAGTATCGTAACGGTGCTATTATTTTCCCCCATTGTATGCAGGCATGCAAACTTGTATGTATTTTTGACATGTATATTCCGATATTCGATGCGGAACTCCTTTTTTCCTTATACTTATTTATGTTGTGCCTTTTTGTGAATTCGCCGTGGTCTAGTAGGTAGTGTGCTGGCTTATTAGACGTAAAGCCAGGGCCAGAGTCCCAGGCCAGACATCAATATAAAATACAAAAAGTATTTCTTCGGCGATTTCTTCTCACCAGATTTCTGGCACAAACTCTGAGTGTAAATAAAATTACCATGAAAAGCTTCTCAAAAATCTGTAAGTCCCGCCACTTATGTATGTATAAAATTAACACACTCAACATAAGTAGTGTGAGAAACTAGGTCAATAATCCTGTCTGAAGGGTTTTAATGACCAATCATGTATATCTTTTAAAATGTACGGTAGGATCATCATAAGGAAGGTAGACCTACAACCTACTGTTCGCAAACCACAATTGTTATACAATCAAAAAAACCTGTAACCAGATCAAAATTTGGAAACCTGGAATGGAAGAAAGCTAATAGAAATGGATAAAATATTTGCAGACAACCAACTTTTCGTACATTCTGGACTCAGCGGTTGTTATCGGTGATACCCTGTTCCCGCACAAACGAACCCATAAGTTCACCTGAAATTTTCCGTAGGATCGTAGCAATAATGAAGTGACCAAATCTGCACATGTGGCATCTCTAAATTAATATATAAATGTTAGAGTCCGACCGAACTCCAAATTTCGTTCGGTACCGAACACCGAACTCGAATAGTTCCGGTTTCAAAGTTAGGTGAACCCGAACTTTTTGTTATTAAATATTAAAGCAGTAATACATTGTTGGAATTTATTGATAAAAACAAAAAATAACGAATTCATAACATTTAATAATACATAAAATAATAATAAAGAAAAAACTTGTTCATTTTAGTTATTTAGAAAAGAAAAGCTTTGTTTTTTTTTTAGTTATTCTTGATTATTCTCTTCAACCCTACATGAAATGTCCCTGCAGCTAAATTTTAAGCTAGTTACATTTTGGGACAGTCATATAACTAGTTCTAAAAAGCCTGTAGACAAAATGATAGATACGTTCTAGTCAAAATCACAGAATACACGGAAAGGAAAGCAATGACATTTGAAAAAGGCTCATAACATTAATGCATAGGCTAAACTAGAGGGAGAAAAAAATGATAAAGTTTTTGTGAAGCAAGTGTATTAGAAAGAACAGATATACATAGTGAAAACTGGCGGATAAAGTGGAAAAATTAAATGTAAATAAACATTTATTTTATGTTAAAAAAGGGAAAATTTAGAATATTTTTTAATTTCTTTAATGAAAATTTTAAAAATTCGTAATATTTAATCAAAATTTGTATGATTTTTGGTCACAATGAATATAGTTTCTTGTGCAAAATGTAAGTAAGAAGCTAAATATATCAAGATCAAATAAGACATATTGCTCATAAAATTTTTTCTTGCTGAACTTTGTGTGTATTACTAGTATTTATTAATTTTATCTTGAATGAAAAAGTTAAAATTCGGTAATTTTGACATTATTAATCGAACTCTTAGCATTCCTTTTAAGATGAAACAAGTTCCGTGTGTAAAAGATAAGTAAAAAGAAAAATATAACAAAATATATACTCATAACTTTATTCAGGAGCTTGTGAATACACCTCTAAATTGTTTAAATACTAAGTTATTGACAATCGATGAAAGGTGTCACCAAATACATTAGTTCCGTATTACGTTTCCCCAATAAAACAGTTCATTTCCTTTCAAAACTTCTATTATTCTACAAAAATATCGTAAATTTCTACCAAAATAGAAAATAAAAACCCACCCTAAAAATTAACAAACATATCTAAACAAAACAGAGAGAATTAGACAGAAATACTTTTTGGTAATATTTGCTGTCTCTTTCAAATTTGTCCTATGCTCCTGTCAAATTCGTTTCGTTTCCGTGTATTTTGTGGTCAAAATAGAATAAAAATAAGACAAATAAAAATTCGACTGCACTGCTTTGAAAACATGTTGTCAACTTATTACTCTTATCACTGTTTTTAGTGATTTCCAAAAATTTAGACGCTTTTAAAAATGGAAAAGTTGACAACATTGTTTTTGAGGAAAATAAATTTTTGATAATCGTGATATATGTATGTATATGTAAGTAAAATTTGTTTCTTTTAATTTTTATATATACCGATTTTTTATATAGTACATATATACACACATATAACATTTCATTTATAAAAAATTTCGTGAATTATTAATATTTAGGTCTATACAATGAGCAAATTGTGGCGAAATTCTTTAGGCAAAAATTTAGAAAATATTTTTGATAAAAAAGTAATCATGGAACACGCATGGAAAGCCGGGTTTAAAGCAGCATAAACATTTTTATAAAGCTTTGATTAGTAAATATACATTTTCAGTGTAAAATTTATATCATTTACAAATTTATTTAAATTTAAAAATTATTTTCAGATTCTATCATAAATTTGCCCAGTGTAGGACAAAAAGATCCAGAAACATTTCTTCGACAGACTATGCAGTTATGCAAAAAAAAAAACATTTTAGGCTTCAATCAATCCTGAAGAAGAAAGATGAAGATTATACGACCAATCCAACTAGCTTTTAAGATACATAATCTATTAACTTTATATTTATGTTTACGTTTTTTGTTTTATTGAATTTTACCTTCATTTTTTTTGTTTCAATAGTTTTATTAAGAATAATTCTTGTAATATACAAAAAGGACGCTCAACTTATTATCTAAAGTTATAAGAAAATGTTATACATACAAGAAAAGATAAATTAAAAAGAAACATAAGAGTAACATGCAGAGTTGCTTTTCAGGGAAAATATCCAACACGCCCTCTCAAATCTGTATGTTATATGCAAAAAATATGTATATAAAATTCATAAACAATATTAAACAGACAGAAATTATTTAAGACCTAGCAAGTTAACAAATTTTTTATGTTTAGTCTTACTAAGGTTTTTAGTCAGAAAATCTGCTGTCATCTCATCGGTAGAAATGTATTGTAACTCAATTTCATTGGCCTTGACAGCTTCTCTCATGTGCCTTTTTTTATACAAACCAACACTCAGGAGATGGCCCCTATTCATGCAGTGCGTTGTGCAGGTTTAAGAAAATAGGTTATAGGAAGGTGAAAAGAGGGAGTAGTGTTTGTGGACATTTGACTTAAACTTACCAATATCATAATTGACGGGAAAAACCTTCGCAGGAAGATCATTCCACAAGCGAGCAGTGCGGGCAAAAAATGAATTCTCCCTGTAATGCATTATGCGGTTCACTGGACAATCAAACACAAAAGGATGTGCTCTGTGAGAAGCTCGAGAACACCTCCCATTATAGTACCGATAGAACAGTGAAACACACGCTACATTGCGACGATGCTCCAACGAATCAATAGAGTTGGATACCCCACTGTCATTAATAAGCACCTTCGCCCTCTCCAGTACGCGGTCGAGAAGCTTCAAAATAGACTTTGGAGCACCGGCCCACACATGAGAGTTGTACTCCATCCGGGGTCGGATAAAGGTCCTGTAAATAGTAAGAAGGTCGGATGGAGTGAAGTATCTTCTGCACCGTTTCAAAAAACCAAGGCACTTGAATGCTTCCTTCCACACTCGAAAAATGTGATCGTTCCAACGAGCATCACAACTAATTCTCATGCCCAGAACATCAAGAGCATCCGGCTCCTCAATATTTACATTACCCATAGATACAGATGACAGAACACCAGCGCCAGCATCACGCCGGTGTGTCAAAAAACATCATTGGGTCTTGCACGCATTGAAATCGACCCTGTACGCGCGACCCCACTCTGAGATTGTTATCAGGTCACCTGTGAGTGCGTCATTCATGTTCGACCTCCTTGCCCCAATCTCCAAAAGGCTCGGCCTCCGATCAAATGAATATGAATGACAAATGTTGCTGTCATCCGCAAAAGAGTAAATAGGGTTCGAAGTAATAGATAGAAGATCATTGAGAAAAATAAGAAAAAGAGTAGGAGAAAGAAAAGAGCTCTGCGGTACCCCTGAATTTATACTGAACTCGTCGCAAAAAGACGCCATCTATAACCACTCTAATAGTGCGATCTTTGAGAAGCTCGATATAAATCGAGAGAAGTGACTACCGACACCAAAAGCAATTAACTTCGATACCAGAGCCTCTTGCCAGACCCTATCAAACGCCCAGGAGATATCCAGAGCTAAAACCTTGGCCTCACCAAAGCGGTGAATGGAACCATTCCACCTTTCGGAGAGTAAAGCCAAAAGGTCACCAGTAGAGCGCCCTTTACGGAAACCGTACTGACGATCATTTAGCAAACCGTTGGACTCCAAATACCTCACAAGGTGGTGATTAATCATGCTCTCCATCACCTTTGAAAGAGCAGAACAAACATCTATAGGGCGGTAGTTTTCAGGGTTATTAGCATCACCCTTCTTAGGGATTGGCGTGTCATTAGCAAGCTTCCAACATGAAGGAAATAGAATTAATGGACGGGCCAACGTCGAAGAGCACTGTTTCGGGACCAGTGCTGGTATACCATCCGGCCCAGAAGAATTGTTCACGTTGAGATCCGCAAGAACCCTCCTAACCGCCCTGGCTCGAAAGAATATACTAGGCATAGTCACTGATACTCTTTCAAGTTCGGGTAGTGGTTGAGTGCTCGCCGGTAGGTGAGAGTTACCTGCAAACAATCCAGCCAAAAGGTTCGCCTTCTCAATCGGGTCAGTAAATGTCGTGTCATTCATTATAAGAGTTGGAATCGAACTAGCATTATTCCGCAAACTTCTAACAAATGACCAAAAACTCTGTAGGAAAAGAAAGAACTTTAGTACGAAGGCGCTGCTCGTAAAAAGCCTTTTCGCGTCTCAGTACTGCGGCTCACGAGAATCTCGCCTGCTTGCGTAGCAAATCAGTATGTGCACACTTGTTTCTAAGCCAATTGCTGAATGCTTCCTCTCTGGATCTGACCGCTAGTCTGCAAGTCTGATTAAACCAAGATTTATCTCTTGATTTAATAAATCTTGATTTAATCGAAATCTCTTTGAAAGGAATAAAAGTATTTATTCCAGTTTTAATTATATTCGTTACCATCTCTGCTGCGGCATCGATATTTGATGCAAGGACACAAAGTTTCCAATTAAAGTGCAGGAAAAAATTGTTGAGTTCATCCCGACGTGCTTTCCCGTAGTTAAAAACAGAGCGGATCTTAGCGTGCTGATACTTTACGTCTATGTGTTTACATCTTCCGTGGAATAAGGGGTATTTCGCTAACAGTTGTGCACCAATGTTGTCACCATAAAATACTATGAACTGTTATCAAGATATTCAATTTCACGCAGAAGTCTCTTCGGATAAATGGCTTCTTTCGCCATTGCGTAAATATCGCAACAAATGTTTAACAGCTTTTTCGTGTTAATATGGGGATCCTGATTTCTCTGTGCAAGTTTGCAAACTGAGTGCAATATGTCAGGTCTCGTGGATATTGCTAAATACTTTAGGGTTCCAATCAAGGATTGATACCAGTTGAGATCTACTTTGTAAAACTGGGACTGTGTAGAGGCTGGACTAGAATTTTCCATACCATAAGTTACTAGGATTTTATTTATATACTGCGAGTGACCAACACTTATTTTCCTAGTATCACCTTCTCGCTCGATTTCCATTCCTAAGAAAAACTTCACCTTACCATTATCCACCAACTTGAATTTTTTCGACACCATGTCCTTGATTTCATTTAAGTCTTCTTTACATGAACAAACTATTAACAAGTCATCAACGCACACAGCAATCAAATTGAATTTGCCATTTTAATTTTCTGTATATATACAGGGTTCACTATCGCAGGGTTTAAGTCCCATATTTAGGATTGCTTCATCAATTCCAGGAACGTCCGGATTGCTTCAGTCCGTATATCGCTCTTTTTAAACATAACACTTGTTTTCGATTTCCATTATCTACAAACCCATCTGGCTGCTTCATATATACCTCTTCATCCAATGTACTATTCAAGTAAATAGTCGATATATCTAAATGGTGTAGGTGTAATCTTTTTTCTGCAGCCAATGCAATTAGCATTCTTACACTGGAATAACGTAGCACCGGGAAAATGTTTCCGTATAGTTCACACCAAACACTTGGATACACCCTTCTGCGACTAAACGGGCTTTAAAGCGTGTAATATTTCCTTCTTCATCTCTTTTTATATTAAACACCCATTTACTACCAATAGCTTTCTTGCCAGGTGGAAGGTCAACCAATTGTGAAGTGTTATTATCTTGTAAGGCACTGTATTCCTTTTTCATTGTTTCTATCTACCTGCCTGAATACTTACATGAGATAGCATCTTGATATGTTTGTGGAATAGAAATTTCTTCAACAAAATTTAATTTATTGTGAACCCTTTTGGGACGACCAACTTTACCGATACGAATAATTTTGGGTTTGCTTCGCGCCCTAATTTTATCTATATTTGCTTGTACAGTTTGGAATACATTATCGCCGTCAGATTCAAAACCAAAAAAATCAGACTCAGAAGTGGACTCATATACTTCGTCAGACACACAAACACTTTCTGCCTTATCATCAGCTTTTCCCTCCTGCGCACAATTCTGAGAATCTGTAAAGTCAATAACATTCACTGACGCCTTCGACTCGAATGCATTTTCGTAGAATATGACGTCCCGTTTATCAACAATCTGTTGCCTCTCAACATCTAGCAATCGATACGCTTTCTATGTAGTAGAATTGCCGACAAATACATACTCCTTCTCCTTCGCTGAAAACTTTCTCGTTTCGGTTTTATCTAAAGCTACGACTGGTGAACCAAAAATACGAAAATGTGAAACATTTGGTTTTCTGCCATACCAAATTTCGTATAAAGCGGTTTCTAATGTAAACGGCGGTATTTACAGCCTCTGCCCACAATACTTCGTCAACGCCTGATTAAACAAGCATAGTTCTCGCCATTTCGACTATGGTTCTATTTGCTCGTTCGGCAATTCCATTTTGTTGTGGGGTACACGGAACCGTTAGCTGCCTTGGTATACCATTTATTCCTAAAAACTCGTCGAATTTCGAATTTACATATTCCTTGCCATTGTCACTTCTTAAGCATTTAATACTTCGACCTAGCTGTTTCTCAACAAAAGCTTTAAAAATCCTAAACTTCTCGAAAACTTCGCTTTTGTTCTTCATGAAATACACGAATGTTCGTCGAGAGCAATCATCGATGAAAGTTACAAAGTAAAGTGACCCAGCTAACGATGGTTTGTTCATGGGACCACACACATCACTATGCACCAAATCCAATAAGTTGTATGCTCTATGTTGGTCAGAAGATGGAAACGGTTGCGTAACAATTTTCGATTTCATACATGATGTACACTTTACTTCTGTTGGAATACTTTTTACACCCATACCATTTACTACTTTCAAAGTTATTAAGTCGCCAATGCTTTTAAAATTAAGGTGGCCATACCTATTGTGCCAAAGCACAGCCCTATCACTTGACAAATGAAAATTTGCGTTATTTTGCTCTGTAAATGTAAAATAGTTCATATTATTTTCCGCACTTAAAATAAATTTACCCGTTTTGTCTATTATTTTAACAGTATCATTTCTAAAATTCACGGCATAACCATTCTCAACAGCTTTTCCCACAGATATAAAATTCCCAGCTATATTCGGAACATACAACACGTCTCGTAGTATAATATCGCCATTTTTAACTTTTATCTTCACATTATTTTTTCATTCGTTTCTACGAAAGTCATAAAAGATTGACGCTTGCAGCACATATGGCCGCTGTCAATACACCATGTGCCTCTATTAAACGCTGTACAGCTGCATGCTGCGAGCAGATCAAAAGATTATTTATTTATTATTTAATTCGCTTCTGCAATTTTTCGCAAAATGCCCACGCTTACTACAATTGTAGCATTTAAATTTTATTCTATTGTTGTTGTTGTTGGTATCGTTCTTAAAGTGTGGTTTCGACTGCGCCACAAAGGCCTGCTGTTGACCTACAACTACTGCTTCATCACTGTCGTCATGCTGGATTCTGTGGTCACTTTCTTCTATTAGTTTAATTTTGAAACTATTTAAACTGTGTAACGCATCACGTGTCTCTATACAATGATGAAGTTCTCAAATTCCATCGGTAAACTGGACAACAATATAATTACCAGCAAATCGTCAGCCATTTCTATACCGACCTCTGCTAACTTATCAGTAGTTTCCGTGAAGTTATTTAGATATTCAGTCATTGTGGATGACTTAACCTTTCGAAGATTTAGCAGCTTCCTATACAAGGTTACTTTTCGCAACGGATCGATTGGTTTGTGAACTTCTTCCAGTTTTTTCCACGCTTCCAAGGCTGTTCTGCAATTTTTTATATAATTTATTTGAGATTTTTTAACGGAAAGAGTGATCATTGCAAGGGCTTTATCATCTTTTGTTTTCCATAGTTCGTTAACGGGTTCTGGTTTTAAAAGTGTACTATTCGTTATGGACCACAAATCTGAATTCACAAAGACACATTTCATCTGCACCCACCACGTGTCGTAGTTACCGACATCTAACTTGTTTATTTGGAACATTGATGAACTCATCATCAACCACTTTAACAGACCCTTTATATATTTTCTATTTATTTATTTTTAAGAGCTCCTGGGCCCATAACCTGTTGTTTCAATAGTTTTATTAAGAAAAATTCTTGTAATATACAAAAAGGACGCTTAACTTATTAAGAAAAATGTTATACATACAAGAAAAGATAAATCAAAAAGAAACATAAGAGTAACATGCAGAGTTGCATTTCAGGGAAAATATCCAACACATTTTATAATATTGAATAAATAAAACTACAAAATTAATCAGAAAACCAAATTTTTCAACTAGAGTTATACACTACACATAGAATAAAATCGGGTAGTATGCAATAGTAAAGATTAGATTAGTTTAAAACTATTTTGAAAAATACTAGTAAAAAATTATAAATAAAAAACTATTAAGTACATTAGTGTACTAGTTTACTGATTATTTAACTAGTATATAACTATATACAAATGAACTAGTTGGCCTGCTATGACAACCCACTGTTAAAATCGATAGTTCGATATATGAAAAAGTGACAGATATGTTAATTATCTAAACTTCCGCTAGTTACTTTATCTGTAGGGGAATGACCGAAACTAACACATTTAAAATGAACTAACTAATACATTCATAACATTTTATATTTCTTTTCAGTTATAGAGTTGCATTTTCAACAATATATTATTAGCAACAGGTCTTTTAATAAATACTTAATGTCTACAAAATGACCGGTCTTTTTGTACATCATTAGTGGCGGTAAAATGAGCGGCCTTTTGATTATAAGACCTGATGGGATCAAATATATTTTTGACATCTTTTAAAATTTTAAAATGTAAGTTTAATAAGCGCTAAACATTTTTAATTAATTAATTCAAATTAATAAAAAAAAAGATAATGTTAATAAATTAAGATGAGAATTTAAAAACAATTGTAGGATAAAAATATAATAAAACAAGATATCGAAGTGCAGTGTAAAAGGACCAGTATTTAATAAATCTCCTTACTAGTTCGTTGTAAAACTTAAGCTGATGATACATTCAAGAACTGTGAAGGATAAAGTGAAGGAGTGCGTCAATCATGCCAGTGGCAAAGAAGTGACGGCAAATGAAATCGGTTGTGAGTTTAAAATATTTAAATGAAATTTTTATTGAGATATCAAAATGTTAACTATTAAGACTATTTAATGGACCTTGAATTCACTGTCGACAGCCGACATCAAGGCTCTCCACAGATTCATTAGTGGCTTAGGCTGGTTGAGAGATGCTAGGACTTCATTAGTATAGTCGCGCATCATCTAGTCTTCCACCCTTTCTGTTGTGTGTCTGGTCTGTGTGATTCCTTCGCTTCCCACTTAACCCCTCTTTCCTACATACCCTCCTTTCATCCTAACCCCTCTACTGCCATTTCCTTTTTTAGGACGTTGTAAAATAGGTCAATTCGACCACCGGGTACTGTACTTGTCTTGATTGACAGGTAGACGTCCTCTAACCTACCTACCTACCTAAACGCATTTAATTATGTATTAAAATTTTATGTTTTAGTGGTCGCCGTGGTCTAGTAGGTCAATAATCCTGACTGATGGGTTCTAATGACCAATTATGTATGTATGTATGTATTAAAATTTTATTTAATGAACAAAATTGTACATAAAAAAATAAGTTATTAAATAATAATTATTTTTCCATTTGGTAGTCAACATGTCAATCGTGACTGCTATATATTCATCAAGTTTGACAAGTCAACTTTAACCAATTTCCTATTCAACTTTCAGTAAAGTTTACTTCACCTTCATTGAATCTTTTGACTGCTAAGCGATTCTGGTGATAACGTTCGAAAATTGCCGCACATATTTGGACTTGATGTTATCAATTTAGACAAAAGTCAATGGGTGGTGTAGCATCGTGGGAAGGCGCACGAAAAAATTATTTGTTGTTTCCGAAAACACATTTGTCGGAGGAAAATATTCGTAAAAGTTGGTGTTTCTTCTGTTCCTGAAGATAAAGATGATATAGAAGATCCACTTTTAATCCTCAGTCTTTTTCTTCTTTGAGTTATAATAATGCTGTCATCACTACCGCTGTCTGTTCCTTTACCATCCTCAGGATCACCAGCAGTCGAATCAACGTCCGAAAACAAAGCCCGTGACATGGTTATTTTTTAAAAATAATATATAAAAACGGTTAAAAGTAATTTTATATTTATATACACCGAACTCTTTATTTGCACGATAGATACGTTCGTCAGAAATCCGTGTAAAAAAACCGTGTTAAAAAAGAGGCGTTTCCTATAGTAAAATGATGGATTCGGTCCATGTCATCTGAAAACCGTGTAAGATAAAATAAAAAACTATATTTACTACGAAAAACCGTGTAAAAAATGTTGAGAACTATAAAATTTCGAAATCGCCGTGGTCTCGTAGGTAGTGTGCTGGCTTATTAGACGTAAAGCCAGGGTTCGAGTCCCAGACCAGACATCAAAATATAATACAAAAAGCATTTTTTCGGCGATTTCCTCTCAGCAGATTTCTGACAAAAACTATGAGAGTAAATAAAAATTGCCATGAAAAGTTTCTCAAAAATCTGTCGTTCGGAGTTGACTTTAAACTGTAGGTCCCGCCACTTATGTATAAAATTAACATACACAACATAAATAGTGTGAGAAACTAGGTCAATAATACTGACTGAAGAGTTGTAATGACCAATTATGTATATATAAAATTTCAGAAATGTATACAAATTGTATATTCATGTGGCATTTTATTAAGCATTAAAACTTAAAATACATAATTTATACAGGTGAAAAATTGGTAGAGCATGCATAATACAAAAGAAATCTGTTATTCCAGAATTAAGAACAGAAAAATTAGAATAGAAGTAAAGATAAAATATTTACATAGCTACATAATTATTCATTGCTATATGATAACAAGCACAATTGTTTGCAACGAACTGGACTAAAGTCGGTATCACCACTGGAGATCACAGAATACACAGAATGGAAAGCAGTGACGTTTGACAAACGCTCTTAACATAATTTTTTAGAGGGAGACAAAAAATGTATTATACGTTTTGCAAAGCAAATGTGTTAGCAGCAACAGAGTAAAAACTCATGGATAAAATTGAAAAATTAAATGTAAACAAACATTGATTTTGTGTTAAAAAGGGGAAATTTTGAATATTTTTTAATTACTTCAATGAAAAGTTTAAAGATTCTTAAATATTTAATTATTAATCGAAATGTATGTAGTTTTTGGTCGCAATGAATATAGTTCCTTATGCAAAAGGTAAGTAAGAAACTAAATATATTAAGATCAAATAAGTCATATTGCTCATAAAAATTTTTTCTTGCAGAGCTTTGTGTATATTACCAGTACTTATTAATTTCTTGAATGAAAAAGTTAAAAATCGGTAATTTTTTTTATTATTAATCGAACTCTTAGCAATTACTCTTCAGAATGAAAAAAGTTCCGTGTGTAAAAGATAAGTAAAAATAAAAATATAACAAAATATATACTCATAACTTTTTGTTTCAGGAGTTTGTGAATATACCTCTCAATTGGTTAAATACTAAGTTAGTGCCAATTGATGAAAGGTGTCACCAAATACATTAGTTCCGTATTACGTTTCCCCAATACAACAGTTCATTTCCTTTCAAAACTATTCTTCAAAAATATCATAAACTTCTACAAAATAGAAAATAAAAACCCACCCTAAAAATTAACAAACATAAATAAACAAAACGTAAATAATCAGACAGGGACAGAAATACTTTTTGGTAATATTTGCTGTCCCTTTCACAAAAATTATGTAAACGTCAAACTTTCGTTTCCATTCTGTGCATATTCTGTGCTGGAGATATTCATCAAATTATCCAATGGTGACTTTCGTCCGGTAATAGAGTTTTGAACTGTCGGACAATGATTTTTAAACCGTACTAGATTAAAATTAAAAAAAAAAAATTTTTTCAACGGTGTAACTTCAAATCCGTGTAAAAAGAACCCCTAATAAAAAAAAGAGTTGGGTGTATTATATTGTTCTCACCTTTACTTGATTTTCGTGCTTTGCGTCACATAGCAGACAAACGGTTAAGGACAGCAGTAGAGTGAACAGGTTAGCTATAATTATACAGTCGAAAGAATCATGCATTAGGCAGAGAAACAAAATCATATGTTCACGAATGTTTACATCAAGTTTTTCACGTTGTCTTAATAACTTGATGGGAACGAGTAATGTATTTACACAACACAAATGATAGTCAAATGACTAGTCATTTGACTGTCGTTGTTCTGGTAGGGAAATACTTTGGGACAATAAGAAACAATTCCCCAAAAACTTCGAAAAAATGTAAAAAGGAGTTGATTTTTTCAGAAGAATGAGATATAGTTTCTATAAGGAAGGCAATAAATATTTATATAAATATAAATTTATGCAATTCATATTGCATTCAGGTCAACAGCATATACATACTGCAATGGATTAGAATTGCAAAGGTTCCAAAAACTACAGAATAAAGGAATACGGACTATTTCAAAAAGCAATAGATATACACTTTAAGACATCACCGACTTGTATAAATGCTCTTTTATATGGAAATATCTCCAATGTCGAATTCGTACGCAGTCAAAATTAAAACAAAATACATATACGTATATCAAAACATGTACATATATTATATTGACTAAAGACAAAACCTATAGTTCTTGACTACCAGTTTCTCATTGCTTGTTTTGAAGACAAATATGAACCTTTTGTAATCTTTTTTATGTTTTAAGATTTGATAGTCTGATTACAATGGAACTGAATAACGATAACATTTAATTTGTATAAACTTAAAACTATTATTTTAATAAACAATGAAGACATTATACAAGACGATAACGAAACATGCTCACATTAACAATAAAAGATCATTGGAATTTTACATCAGACAATAAACATTAAAATTATATTGCTCAATAAGTATAATAAAAATTTATGTAGAGACGCTAATACGTCAACATTCGAAACAGAAAAAAAAAAACTTAAAACTAGACAACATATGTATATACAAATATTCTAAATTAGGAAAGATTAGCCCTTATTTGAGCCAATAGTAGATCGAGGATAAAACTCCGGTAGCTAGTATTGACTTTAGTTTGTTAGCGTAGAAATATCCTCTCCGATAATACCAATAGGTGAATTATATATATATACTGTTTGAGCAGTCAAATACGACCTGTGTTCATAAACATTTCGCATTGAAATATTATCGTGGGTTTCCAGTCGTTTTACAAACCTATCAAGTAGGATAAGAGCAGTGGTAGTACATCTGCCTTTCTAAGCGGATTCATACTTTGTACACTATCAATTTGGCCGACAAATATGCAAAAACAAGGAATTCACATCCGACAAAAACAGAAGTCGCTTATAAGGCCATCAGTTCGAACAAGAATTTTAGTGAAACCTAAAAGAATATCTTAATGCGACTAGTTTTAAAATATGTATTCATGATGCTTAAGGAGAGTGTTGATTTCAATCCAATATGATTTATACCTTTTGTATAAATTTAATTTTAATCACTGTCGCTAGCAATTTTCATAATGATAATACAAGCTGAGTTAATTTTTTTAATCACCAGATGAAATCAACCCTAACGGACATCTCCAATAAGCTGACACTGTGCGATAGTTCGTACTCAAACAGCGTAGTAGTCTGCTATCGATAGCAATCAAAAACATTCTACATGGCACAGATTGTAAAGGTATTGGTTCCTTTCCATACACATACATTCAAAGTTATATTAATAAATGTTGTTTTTCTGTTTCTATTCAATATATAATGACCTTATTCCAAATAAATTCAAAGTTATATTAATAAATGTTGTTTTTTAAGCAAATAAAATATTTTATAACGCGAAGCAAAAACTCACAATTTTTTGTAAGGGTATAGCATTTTATGCACACTTGACTCTTTTTAAACTCAGAAAGATATTGGACAGTATGTGACGTATCTCTTCAAAAACTGCAGCCAAAATAAAACTTGCTATTAAATTATCCAAATGTGAAATTTTGTGACTAACTTTGTACTCGAATATTTCGAAATGAATAATAATGAATAAAAATTATTTTTTCTGCATTATTTAATTTTGATTGTATTCCTATGCTTGTACGACAAAAACTAAGTTACACATTTTCAAGGACTTTAAAATCAAACTTATTAACACACCTGAATATCTGTGTAATCAAACCAAATATCAGATAAAAAAAACTGCATGCTAAGGACAACAAATACAATCCAAAAATGTTTATTTTATAAGTCATATCTATTCAATATTCTTACGGGCTATAATAATACCGAAAATTATAATACTTTTAGAAAATGTGTAAATATAATATTGTAAAGAATAATGGAAATAATGCAAACATCATATAAAAAAAAAAAAAAAAATGGAAAACATTTTGTAAATTTCAGAAATGAAAACAGTAATTTATTAGATTATAAGATCTAAAATAAAACACAAGTCGTATCACACCGAATACTGCAATTACATGGATGGATTTTTTACTCTTTTACAAAATTTCTTTGGAAAAGTTATGAAACTCCTTCACTTTTTTGATTTTGTCATAAAAGCTTTACAGTCTAGGTTGGATTAGGAAAATTTTGGTGGTAAATTCTTGTGATTTAACAAAAAAAAATTCTTTATTAAAAATTTCAAGAGTTCAATTTATTTAGAATGCAGAAGCAAGAGTACGTCTTATGATTTTAATCTCATTATTTTCATTCAGGTATTTTTTTTAGATAAAAAATTTCAACCAAAAAATATATAAAATTACTAGCTGACCCGACGAACTTCGTCCCGCCCAAAATTCATTTTTTTTATTTCCCAAAACAGATCACATATATTTATTGTAGTAAGGTGCATAAAGACATACATGCTATATATATACATATGTACTTATAAACCATCGAATTAGCCCTTATAGGTATCTCTTAAAGGGGGAGGATTGCCACGCCCATTTTTGGTAAGTTTGTCGATATCGTTTCTACGAACTTACCTACCAAATTGCATTAACTACGATCACTATGTTCCTAAATATTTAATTTTAAAGGTTTACCACGTCTACTTTTTTATTTATCGGTTTTTTTAAACAATCTAAATCTGATAAGCTTTTAAACAAAAAAGAATGTTTAAAATCGGATCAGTAGGTTATATTGTTGATATCGACTCTACGAACTTACCCACTAAATTTTATTCGTTTACGATCAATATGTACCTAAATATTCAATTTTAAATTCATATGCACACAAAACTTCATGAAAATCGGTCGGTCCATTTCGGAAGATACACGAGAATTTTATATATTAGATTAACCATTTACGTTGTTATTTTTAAGTGCTTATTTCTGTCGTCTGTATATTAATGGTAACCACCTATATAATCTAGGTTTTCGATATTTACTTACTGTTCAATAAAAATGCTAATAATAAATATTATGTAGTGAAAAATCAAATTAATTATGTATATGAGAACTATTTCTCATTTAAAAAACAATTTGCTATCAAAATTTTATGTTTAAATTAAAAGCAATAATTACTTCACGATATCCTGAAGAATATATTCTCCTTAAATTTTTCTTAGGCTTTACATATTTATCTCTTGGAATTTCAGTAGCTAATTTTATTGATTCTTGACGTTCTTTTTTTGTGAAAGGTTGCGATTTCACGTGCAGATCCTTAGCAGCATGAAATTGAAAGTTGGGATTATATAAGAATAAAATACATATTTCTAGATTTACCTTGCTTAACATTTCATGGTATTGTTTTTCTGCTTTAGCAAAGCGAGACTTTTCCCAACAATTTTCTTGAAATAATAGAGACATGCCTAAACCGTAAAATTTTTTTATTAAAACCACAAAACTGCAAACAACGTGTAAAAATCGTTTTTATAAAGAGAAATCAAAGTTATAGAAAATAACGCGTTGACGCCGGTGAAAAACTGACAGTTTAAATATTATTTGTAGTCAGTGTTTCCAGATCCGGGTATTTATTCACAAGCAGGAGATTTTTTCTCAAAAAAGGGGATTCAAATATTTTCCTAATCCCGAGGGAATTTTCTGGAGATTACAATTAATCAAGCAGACGATTTTTTTTGATATAAAATTATTTAAAATAATTTTTTTAATCAAAAGGGGTGTTTCTTCCCCACTATTGAGGTTACTTGCGGTCAATACCGTGTGGAGATTTTAGTCAGGCAGATATATCTGACAACGATTAATGAGGTAATGCTTCAACAATGAGAAATTTGTCTCCATGGGCACCCGGTAATTATCTGTGTAATCCGGACAAGATGGAGGTGGGTTTACTCATTCAGAGATATAAGGAGGTCCGTTGGATCTTGATGGAGTTACGTTAAGACTTTCGGATAGGGGTTATATTTGACTCTAGGTTGTCGTGGTGATTGTATATTGAGGAATGGATTCCATGTGTTCTGCATCGAATCCCATCGGTAGAAATAGGGGCCAAAGACCGAGTACAGTAAATTGGACTCCGGTTGTTAGACCTGTTCACATCTTTTGATGCACGGTATGGTGTAATGCTTTGAGAACTAAAACCAATAGGATTATTCTCTCTCAGCTACAGAAGTGTGCCACTGTGGAGATCATTATTATACGTATACGTACCCCTGAAAACATTTTTTAGAAAAGTAATGAACTTTTAATCTAAAATTTCTATACATTAGCGCTGTAACGACACATTTACTTAAATAAGAAAAAAATTCCTAAAACCTAATCATTTCTAACTGCTATTTGCTTATAAGCGATATGGCTGCACAGAAAATTATACGTACGACGTCAGGCAGGGATGGAAAAGTTGGTACAATTGTACTTTTTTAGCACTATTTGGAAGTCAAAAACACCATAGCACCTCAATGACTTATTTAGCACTATTGAAAATTGTTCTCTACTTTATTACATCGCTCAAATATTCTGTCTCATCAGTGTATAATTTCTTGTTTTCGTTTCATTTGCATATGGTAACTCGTTGCTAACTTGACATATCAAAAGTTATAAAAGGAATATTACCCATTCCACATTAATCTGCAAATGTAGAAAGGATATTTTCATACCAAAATTTAATAAAAATCAAAGAGACAAATGGACTGTTACCTTTGACTGTCTCTAATTTAAACCCAAACAAGGGATTTATTGAAGTCATTTAATAAGTGTTGCTACAATTTTGAAATAACAAATAGTTTGCTGGTACAAAATTTATCACAAATAGTGATTTAAAATTTAGATCTCATAAACTTTTTTATTCCTTTATAGTTAAATATTAAAGTAAGTTGTTAAGTCTACCTATTATAAAGTGCTTTTCATAATTATAGCACCACCAGCATTTCAATAATAACAAACAATGAATTGTCTTCACGTCATATTCTCTGATGAAAAAAATGGAACTTAGACCAGATGACTATCGATACTACTGTCGTGACCTTAGAAATTCAAATTTTGGGGAGATAGTATATTGCTGGGGGGTTATTTCTTTAAGTGGTTGCCTCGAATTTCAGTTTCCATCTACTCGAATGTATAGTACAGAGTACATTACTGTTCTTAGCTGTAGTTTGCTCCTCTTCTTGAGAGAAAATAATTGAAAAAATATATTTTACAACAGCACAAAGTCAAAATTCATGTCAGCAGACAGAGGATGGAATGGTACCGTAAAGAATCTATTGAGGTTTTATGGTGGCCAGCGTGCTCTCCTGTTATGAATATTATTGAAAACGTTTTCCCAAACGAATTCCCCATTCTTATCCGAAGATTATATTCAAAATAACCGACATTTTACCAGTGCGGAAAATTTGAAATTAAAAATGATCGAAGAGTAGATGAAAATAGACGGAGAAATCATCATATATATTATTTCTAAAGCACTTTTTTTTGTCGGTTGCAAATATCTCCCATACCACCGCATCAAATTTAATGAATGATATCACATTTTAAAGCGTATATCTAACACTAATGGTGAAAAATAATTAGAAATTGAAAAATTAATATTTTCATTGATAAAAATTATATTTTATATAGAACTGCATGATGATACTGTTATCATTGTGATTATATAGTTTTGTTCAAGTGTGGTAATACAAGGTTGCGTAATAATAATATAATTCTACATAATATAGTATGTATTAAAATTCATTCTGTCAATACCGGTGCGAAATATTAGTTTTAAGTACAAAAATTTTTGGTTTGCTATAATTTTCCAAAGACTAAAAACCTTAATTTTTATATTGAAGTCAAAACTGCGCTAACAATTTGAAAAATTTACTGTTATTATTGTTCTTTTACATTAATACTACACACAATGAAATGAATTGTCGTTTATATATTTATTAATTTATAATAAAACGATGTTTAAAAGAGAAAAAAGTGAATTTAGTACAATCGATCTGAAAAAAGTACAATTTTTTGTGAATGTTAGTACAATTTCTTAAAACTAATTTCCCATCCCTGACGTCAGGAATAATGGTATTTTTTAAGGCCCCTTCACACGAGCACACTAGTAATATGTAAAGTCTGATGAAAAAGTAAAATGAAATTCCATCCGTATTTTAAAAAAGAGAATTATAGTTGTATGATTATTTTTTCTGTGATTACACGATTGGTATAAGATAATATAAAGTAAGATGAAAACAGCTGCTAAAAAACATAAACAAACAAAGTGAAAAAATTTGCTTAAAGTTTCTATTGAAATTAAAAATGCCAAATATTAAAATAAACAAACAAAATGCACTTGGTGCAAAGATCAAAAACGGGTAAAAAAGTAAGACTGTCCAAGCGCATTTGGAGCCGGAAATGACAACTACGGCGTTATAGCGGAAAAGATATGATGCACATTGCTATAAAGCAATTGCAACTGGAGGACCCAAAAAGCTTTATAAATTTAGAATGTCCAAGGAGTCTGAACTGAACACAATCCAAAAGTATGAAATTCGACTCTGACAAAGCCGATAAAAATAAATATAAACTTACCTTTACATTATTTGTGTCCAACGCAGCTGCTCGTGCATGCTTATTATGATAAAACTCATGTTTTGGACTATATAAACATTCTTTGGACACACAAACCAAAAGTATGAAATTCGACTCTGACAAAGCCGATAAAAATAAATATAAACTTACCTTTACATTATTTGTGTCCAACGCAGCTGCTCGTGCATGCTTATTATGATAAAACTCATGTTTTGGATTAGATAAACATTCTTTGAATTTCCAAGTCTTCACCAACATTTAGATAGCTTGAAACCTTAAAATAAAATTACTTACCTTTGGGACCTCCACTTAGGTAACAATCTTGTCGCGATGTGGGGGCTTAAGTGTACTTCGATTCACTCTGTGACCCAGAGAGTGCATGACTAAAGGTTACTCTAATATCGTGGGAAGACTCTGCTTTGGATCGACGTCATGATTGCTCTTTTCGGACCGTCGGACCACGTATATTTATCATACCCCTAATCCGGAGTGTTAAGCGACCCGTCCTTATCGAATGGTTTGCAGTCGGGGTTTTAATCTGACTGTATTATAACGGAGCCAATCAATGATGACGGCATGGAGATTCGACGCCTAGCTATGAAGAGGTCAAAGTCGCGCGTCTTAAAATCAATAAAGCGGCAGGTCCTGATGGCCTCCCCGCTGAATTGATTAGGACCGGATGTAATGAGTTGGTAGGACGCATGCACCAGCTTATTTACAAAATTTGGCTAGAGGAAAGTATGCCCAACGATTGGAACCTCAGTGTCCTCTGTCCTGTCCTGAAAAAGGGAGACCCCCCAACTACAGGGGTATAAGCCTTCTCCCTATCGCATATAAGGTTCTTACAGGCGTATTGTGTGAACGGCTGAAGCCACTCGTCAAAACACTGACTGGAGCTTATCAGTGCCGCTTCAGACCTGGATAGACCAGATCTTCACACTGCGCCAAATCCTGGAAAAGGCCCACGAAAAATAAGTCGACCTTTTGATACCGTGCGAGGTTTCAGACAAGGCGACCCCTTATCATGCGATCTTTTCAACTTCGTCATGGAGAGTATTCTGCGAAAGGCAGCAGTGCATCGCAATGGCACTATCTTTCAAAAAAGTGTCCAATTGCTTGCGTACGCTGACGACATCGACATCATAGGGCGTACCAAGCGAGATGTTACTGCTGACTTTAGCGCTATTGAACGGGAGTCTAAGAAGATGGGTCTGGCAGTAAATGAGGGCAAAACAAAGAATATGTTGTCGACAAGTAGAGCCGTGCGGCGTATTGATTCACAAATTACGGCCGATAACTATACTTTTGATACAGTCAAGGAATTCATTTACTTTGGCTCCGCCGTTACCACCGAAAATGATGTCAGTCTAGAGATCAAGCGCAGGATTACTCTTGCCAACAGGTGCTCTTATGGTCTCAATAGGCAATTGAGTAGCAGAGACCTCTCTCGCAAGACAAAACTAATACTCTACAAGACGCTCATCCTACCCGTGCTTCTTTATGGCGCAGAAGCATGGACCCTATTAAGAACTTATGCAGCTGCCGATTATTCGAGAGAAAAGTCCTACGTAAAATCTTCGGTCCTGTGCGAGTTGGCGATGATTTCTGCACCCGATCTAACAGTGAGCTGTATGAGCTCCTCAACGACATAGACGTTGTGCTGCGTATTAATATCCAGCGGCTGCGCTGGCTCGGCCATGTCGTTCGAATGGAGGAGGATGCTGCGGCGAAACGGGTATTTGATGCGGGGATCTGCGGAAGTCGGCGAAGAGGACGACCTTGTATCCGTTGGAAGGACCAAGTCGAGGAAGCCCTGTCATCGATTGGTGTGACCAACTGGCGTAGGCGCCTGGAAGGATTTATTGCGGCAGACCGAAATCCGTTAATCGGGTGTTATGGCCAATTGAGTAAGTAAGAAGTAAGTAAGTATTATAACGGAGCCTCAGTCAGTATTAGGTTTTCTACCAAGTCCTTGTCATGCTAGCGGGGGCTATGGCATGATCGACCTCCTTTTCCCCTCCTACGTAAGATCTTCGGTCCTGTGCGAGTTGGCGATGATTTCTGCATCCGATCTAACAGTGAGCTGTATGAGCTCCTCAACGACATAGACGTTGTGCTGCGTATTAGGAAGGACCACAGTCGATGAAGCCCTGTCATCGTTGGTTGACCAACTGGCGTAGGCGCCTGGAAGGATTATTGCGGCAGACCGAAATCCGTTAATCGGGTGTTATGGCCAATTGAGTAAGTAGAAGTAAGTAAGTATTATAACGGAGCCTCAGTCAGTATTAGGTTTTCTACCAAGTCCTTGTCATGCTAGCGGGGGCTATGGCATGATCGACGTCCTTTTCCCCTCCTACGTAAGATCTTCGGTCCTGTGCGAGTTGGCGATGATTTCTGCATCCGATCTAACAGTGAGCTGTATGAGCTCCTCAACGACATAGACGTTGTGCTGCGTATTAATATCCAGCGGCTGCGCTGGCTCGGCCATGTCGTTCGAATGGAGGAGGATGCTGCGGCGAAACGGGTATTTGATGCGGGGATCTGCGGAAGTCGGCGAAGAGGACGACCTTGTATCCGTTGGAAGGACCAAGTCGAGGAAGCCCTGTCATCGATTGGTGTGACCAACTGGCGTAGGCGCGCAAGAAGCAGAGGCGCCTGGAAGGATTTATTGCGGCAGACCGAAATCCGTTAATCGGGTGTTATGGCCAATTGAGTAAGTAAGAAGTAAGTAAGTATTATAACGGAGCCTCAGTCAGTATTAGGTTTTCTACCAAGTCTTTGTCATGCTAGCGGGGGCTATGGCATGATCGACCTCCTTTTCCCCTCACGCGTGGGACCTGTATGAATTGTGAATTTCACAACTTGTATTTTGACTGTAAACTGGACGCGACCCAGCTCATTGCGCGAATCCAGGCAAGTATCGTTGACAATAACAACGAAATCGTCAGGAATTTCGCCCCAGCAGGCATGGGGACTATGACTGTAGAGGAGATCTTTAGTGAGGCGAATGCTTTGGCAATCCCCACTTCGACGGAAGATATGTGCGTGGAGTCAGACCCTGTCTCCCCACTATCGGATAAAGACGGTGACAATACGGTCATCGAAAGGCTCCCTTTCACTCGGGTCCAATTTGCTACTGGGAGCAATGAGGTGGGGTTTTTCTCTTTGAGGAACCCTCTTGTCGGACGAAATGCTTCGGATCCACTAGTACAATCATAGGATTTGCACTGCGTGGGAAGAGGTGATTCGTCTGAGAAGGGGAAAGACTGGGCGGAAACGTTCCGCTATGTATAATGAGAGGAAGTCATATCGCAGGGCTTGCACGGTCTTGAGGAGATTCGCGAGCTGTGGTGTGGATTCCTTCTCTGTCAAGGAGCAGAGGATACTGACTCGACACAGAGACACTGTTTCGCTGTATGAGTCCAAATACCCGGGCAGTGGACTCTCACGAGGCGCTGACTCTGGAAAGAAGGCTGGTCTCTCGAGTGCCGATGAGAGCGTGGTGCCAATTGCTTCTACCTCTCAAGCCTCAAGCAAGGGGCATGAAGGTTCTACACCCTTACTCCCAACTGGAGCAAAGGAAAACACCGGGATTTTCAAACCTCCGGAGAAGAGAAAGGGTAATGGTGTTCCTTCTACAATGGATAAAGGAAAGGGGGTAGTAAGTATCGCTGATTCTTTATCACAGAAGAAAGATGTAAGGTTGGGGGCGAAGGGGACACAGTTCGGTGGATATGTCTTCTTTGCAGGTTTCTCGCAAGGGGAATTGCATAAAGAGAGGCAGACTCGAAGATGAGCCTTCCTCCAGCTCCAAGAGTTGTAAGAAACAAGGAGACCTGGGAACTAACACTTCCCTTCAGCTGGCTTTAATCGACAGATCGGATTTGGATGGCAAAATCTCTCCTGAAAGGTGGAATCTAGTTGAGGAAAGGCTCATTGAATTTATGTTGGAGTAGAGTTGTGATTGCAGGAATGCCCGCATATCTTCCATAGGTTGGTCCAAGGGCATCAAGATAGTGAACTGTGAGAACGGAGGAACTGTAAAGTACCTTGTGAAATCAGTGAAGTGTCTTGATGAACTGTGGCCTGGTGCTCGCTTGGAGGTGGTCCCTCAATCCGACCTCTCTCTACGTCAAATAGCGACGGTATGGGTCTTGCCTACCTTTAGGCGGGTGAATATCATACCAAAACTTATTGGAAAGCAGAATGATGAATTGAACACCAGCTCATGGGTAGTTGTCAACTCCCTGACTGGTAGTAGTACGAAAGGCTGCGGTCTTAGGATCGCTATTGATCAGGATTCCCTTCAGTGGCTAAGGGCAAGGGGTGGTGTAGTGTTATGTGGGTCGGTGTCAGGTAACCCAGAGGAGGCTAAAAGTGCTGCAGATTAATTTGCATCACTGCGAAGCCGCCTCACACAACCTGTTAACCATCCTGCGCCGCCTTGAAGCTGACATCGCTCTTATCCAGGAAACCTGGGTCCTTAGGGATAGGATTCTGGGTTTGAGCGATCCTGACTATAGGTTATTTGTTCCTGGAACAAATGATAAGGTAAGGACTTGTATTTTAGCTAGAAGTGGTTTGGACTTGTTAATCACTCCTTCCTTTCGTAGAGGTGACGTAACAATTGTGGCCTTCAGAGATGACCATGGGATTGATTTGATGCTGTCATCTGTGTACATGCCGTATGAGGCTGTATCCCTTGTATTACTGGTGGAGCATGCGAAGAGCAAAAGATGTCGCCTTGCCTTGGGTTGTGATGCCAATGCTCATTGCACCCAATGGGGCAGTGCTGACATAAATACTAGGAGTGAGTTTCTTGGAATTTTATTATTCTTAATAGGCTCAACATTTGTAACGTTGGTAGCACGCCAACGTTAGAAACCGTGTTAGGGAGTCGGTAATTGACATTACGCTCACTAACATGGATAGGTCTATGATTAGGGACTGGAGGGTTTCAGATGAGTGTTCTTTTTCTGATCACCAACTGATATCCTTCAGTATTAATCTAACTAGGGGCCTTACAGGCCTTTTAGAAATCTAAGAAGAACCGACTTGATCAGGTATGAAAGGGCTGTGGAGGGGGAGCTTAGAGCCCTTCGGGGACGCTCCACTCCTGGCATTAATGATCGAGTTGGATCTTTGACGGATATTTTGTTGTCTTGTTAGAGATGCTTGCCCTCTCACTTACCCGGGTAAGAGGAGCCAGCCTGCCTGGTGGAATGCGGAACTCCAGAGACTCCGCTGTTGTAGTAAGAGACTCTTTAATAAGGCTAAGAGGTCGGGCAGGGATGTTGACTGGTCTGCATATAGATCCAGTTTTAATGACTATAAGGGGGCAATAAACCGCTCAAAGAGAACCACCTGGATGAGTTTCTGCACTGGTATCGAGGATGTTGCTGATGTGGCTCGTTTCCGTAGGATGCTGTCGAAGGACCACAAAGTCCTAGGCTTCGTCCAAAAGAAAGATGGCATGTGGACATCCTCGAGAAAAGAAACCCTAGAGGTTCTATTGAGTACTCATTTTCCCGATTGTGAGGATCCAGGATCCGTTGGGTGTAGCTGATCCCTTCTGTGTTGCTGGCATTATGCCGGATTTGGAGGATATCACTAAAAGGGATAAGGTCAAATGGGCTATTAGTAGCTTTGAGCCGTTCAAATCGCCTGGTCCGGATGGTATCTTTCCGGCTCTGCTTCAGCATGCTGGTGATATATTACACGAATATCTAGTGGACGTGTATAAAGACTGCCTCCGGTGGTGTGATATACCTGAGGGTTGGAAAGATGTGCTCGTGGTGTTTATACCAAAAGCTGGTAAACCCAGTCACATCGGCCCTAAGGATTATAGACCGATATCACTCTCATCCTTTCTCTTGAAAGACATATTGTTCTACATTTAAGGTCAAACATTGACCGGTCTTTGTTGAGTGGGTCGCAACATGCTTACATTAAGGGTAAGTCTATTGAGAGCGCTCTTCATGAAGTGACTGGTTTTGTTGAGGCGAATTTGGCTAGGGGTGAGTACACACTGTCGGCTTTCCTTGATATAGAGGGGGCCTTTAATAATGTTACCACTTCTTCTATTGCCACAGATTTTTTGGTGCGGTTTGTCACCCACATGTTGGGTAACAGACTAATCCGATCAAATCTGGGTGGATGTTCTGTCGTCAAGCGTGCGACCAGCGGTACACCACAGGAGGGTGTCCTATCCCCTCTTTTGTGGCTCTTGGTTGCTAATGTTGGTCTGAGGCTCCTGGAAAGTAGTTGCTTTAGGGTTGTAGAATATGCCGACGATGTGGCTATTCTTGTGGGTGGTAAATTTTTGCCAACGCTGGGGGAACTGATGGAGTCTGCTCTTGGAATTTTATCCTCTTGGGCGACAAAATGTGGTCTGGGGATAAATCCAAATAAGACGGACCTCATTTTGTTCTCGCGTGGGTACAATATTGAAACCTTCAGGTTACCAAGATTAGCCGGTTAGCTGCCGTTGTCTTCTGAGCTCAAGTACTTGGGTGTTATCCTGATCAGCAAGCTGAACTGAAAACGAAACACCGAGGAAAGAATGAACAAGGGACTAAATGCTTTCTACCAGTGTAGGAACTCTCGCTGGATATATCTGGCGGTTGTTAGACCGGTTATTAATTATGGTTGTGTTGTCTGATGGTGTGCCTTAGATAAGAGTTTTCAACGGAAAATCTTGGATAAGGTTCAGCGGATTGCCTCTTTAAGTATCACTGGAGTGAGGAAGAGTTGCCCTCAGGCTGCTCTTAATACTATGCTCTGTCTGACGGTGTGCAGTGCGTAGTGCCATACGCCTTAGGGAATCGGGTTGTTGGAAACAGTGCTCGATAGGTCACTCCAGAGTTCAGAATACCGTCTTTCCTAACGGAAGGTACGGACTTTCGGAAAAAGCCACTGATTATATTGAACCTGAGGCTATGTTCCTACCTGGTTTGAGAATACTCATACCGGATAAGATGCAATGGAATGGTGGGGTACTTCGGGGGCAGAGTGGTATACCCATCTTCACAGATGGGTCTAGGTTAGATGGATGTACAGGTGCTGGGGTTTTCTGTAGGGAACTCGGTCTTGAAATCTACTTCAGGTTGAATAATTACTGCAGCGTTTTTCAGGCGGAGATTTTCGCAATACTAAAGGCTATTGAGGCCATAGCTGGTGGCCCATCTTCGGATTCGGAATCTTATACGATCTTCGTTGACAGTCAGGCTGCCCTTAGGGCCATTGCGTCGGTCTGGTGCAAATCACGGCTCGTTCGCGAGTGCAAAGAGTCGTTGAGGAGTTTTGGACCAGACCGTATCCGTCTATGCTGAGTTCCGGGCCACAGCGGAATACTGGGCATTGAGACAGCGGATGCCCTCGCTAGGTTAGGTTTGCTTTCAGGTGGTTTTGACAGTTGGCCCTGACCCCCCAGTCTGCCACCTCTATGGCTTCATCGATGGATGGGTCAGGAGGGAAGAGCAGAGGCGTTGGAGGAATGGATCGGGTTGTTGTTTCTACGCGTCTATGGCCTACTGAAGACAGCAAGAGGACAGAGTGGCTGCTGGGCTTGGTTAAGGCTAGCTTAAGGTTGGTTGTCGGTTTTATCACGGGGCACTGCGAGATTAGGTCGCTGTTCCAGATCCCAGCCGGACTATTGCAGGGTATGTTGCGATGAGGAGGAGTTAGAGACTGTCGAACATCTCCTCTGCAACTGCCCAGCCCTTGGTAGGTTGAGGTTAAGGACCCTTGGCAGGGCCTTCTTTGAAAGTTTGAGTTCTGTGTCGAGAGCCGACTTCAAGGCTTGGGCTGGTTGAGAGGTAATAGGTCATAAGAGTAGTCGCACTCTCACCCTCTTTTATTTTATGTCTGTTTCTTTATGTGTAATTCCTCCGTTTCCCATTCTCCCTTCCCTTACCTACATTCCTATATCCGCTATTTCCTTCCTCCCCTAAGGACAATGTACAATGGGTCAATTTTGACCTCCGGGTACTGTGCTTGTCTTGACCGACAGGTGTACGTCGTCTAACCTAACCTAACTTTGGTAAAACTGGAGACAAATCAAAGGAGTTTTATAGTTTTTTTTGTTTTGTTTACATAAAAATAGTCCCTGATCTAATGAAATTGTCTTGTTTTTTGAAAAATTTTAAAAAATGAAAAGAGCCATACTACTGTCAAAATTTTCTTCCGTATTTTCTCTCAATGTGTGATAGTTTCATTACATATTATGTTTAGACGATCCCACCCGTACTCTTCTACATACAATTTTTACAGATCATATTACTTGTGTGCTTGTCTGAAGGGGCTTTACATGTTTACAAATAAGATGCTCAGGAACTGGCTAAGTATTTATTTTCTTGTTGATCAGAAAAGCTTTAAAGCCTTTTGAAGATATTTTTCAATAGTTTTTTTTTTGAAATGGGATCAAACGATGTTGGTGTTAAAATACGTGAATTGATAGTAAAGTTGAGAAAAGATGGAAATCTTTTGAATTCAATTGCCAAAACTGTTAGGCATGCCAACTTAACAGTTTAAACAACTTTACAAAAACCTAATCTTCAATAAGCAAGCCTAAAACTGGTCGTCCACCAATAATTTCTCTAAGGGTAACCTGGTATATAAAAGGTATTGTGGATAAAAATCCTAGGACGACAGTTGTAGAAATACGGAATGCCTTGGAAAGTGAATACAATATTATTGTGCAATTCGAAATATTTTAAGAAATATCGGCTTTCGCAACTAAATGCTGAGAAAAAAGCCAGTTAGTGAAAACAAAAGGAACAACCGATTGGCATTTGCCCAATAATATATGGACAAGTCAACTGATTTTGGCGAATGTAATATTTAGTAATGAGAACAAATATAATTTGTTAGGCTGTGACGGAATACCAAAAATTTTGCCCAAAAATTAGTTCACTTGCCCATATATTATTAAGCAAACTGCAGTTACAAATGTATAGAATTTGGCAATCTTTTTTCTTCAATTAAGTAAATGTGTCGTTACAGACGCTAATGTATAGAAATTTTTGATTAAAAGTTCATTACTTTTCTAAAAAATGATTTTTATGAGGGGTACGTATAATTATCTATGTGACTGTATGGGAAAGAAGTGGCAACCAGATATCTAGTGTGGGAGTTTTTGTAGGATGGGTTACTCAGGACTGCTGAAGAAACTAATTGATGGCCGCGAAAACTCATTTCAGCGATACGTATAAAGTTATACTATCGGATGGGAATTCGGGATAGGGCCTGGTTAACTCTGGCTGGGCTGTTTTTACTGAGGGATCAAGATGGTGACAGCTACTATTTGGAGCAAATGTCTCCTAGGAAAATGTAGTGTGTTTTAGGCGAAAGTTCAGAGGGTTATTAAAGTCAGCGAACATGTCTGGAAACACATCCCAAAGAGTTAAATTTACTTGAATAATCAGACAACAATAAAAGCTGTGAGGGGATATGTTTTCAGGTCTTAACAGGTTTGCGAGTATAAAAGGGTGCTAAGCGGCCTTATTCCAGATTATCAAGTTGATTTGTGCTGAGTACCTGGCCATTGGAGCGCTTTTGGCAGGATAGTTGCGGTTGAACTGTCAAGAGGAAGGTCAGCTTCAGGATTATATCAGAGTGATACCGTCTATGGAATTCTTTTTTGGGATATTGAGAAATAGTTTGATAAACCGTGTCTCACAAACCGTGAATGGCAATGTAGAACGGATTGTTGGGTCTTAAGGTCAAAAGTCAATCCTACACAGATTAAATTTTTCCAAGGTATGGAAAGACTGAGAATGAGAGCTTTGAAGGAGTACTAATGGGGTGTAGTCTCTTTAGACACGAGGCAAGTAGATGAAATAGGGATATCTCAGAGTTCTGCAGGCTCAATGAGGAAGCGGAGGAAATAGTGGACCATTTTGTATGACAATGCCCTCGTTTATAGATGCGTAGGCAGAGATGACTAGTTAATAGTAGTAGTATTGTTTAAATGGTAGGTTTTAGAGACTACAAACTTGAAGATCTAACAGGCTTCGTTAACAGGTTTGACCTTAATATCCTTTTTTTCAATTTGCTTTAGATAATTTGTGTATTGTTATAATAAAACTAGGATAATAATATTTTAAAAGAAGGCAACAAATTATACCTGGAATTTATCTCAGAAATGTATATTTTTTAAAATTAAATGTTAATTGTATGCTTTTACTTATTATGTCGACCCGTTTTCCATTTAATTTAATTTTTATGAAAATTCAATTAATTTTCACCAATAGTATGTTGGAACAAACTAAAACCGTACGTTAGTTTCTGTTAGTGAACAAAAACACCATATTTTGTTTCGATGGATTTACTTCTTAACCCTCTCATGCCCGTCGTTGCATATATGCAACATAGTGTTTATAAGCGTCTAACTACCGCAATTTTAAATATTTTTTTTTATTCTTTCCCAAAATATAGTGAGTTATGAGTTATTTAAGCTTACAGCTAATTAGTTGGTAGTAGAGGTGTGCACAAGACATATAAAATTGCACACTATTGCATTTTTCTCCGAATATTGATTGTAGCTGCAAATATAAATAAGTGTGAAGCAAAGATAGAGTACAAAAAAACAACTGCACTTGTAAACCATTGTACAACAGTATAAAAGAAAGTTGTGTGAAGAGTGCAACAAAAATATTGTACTCTTCATAGAGTAACAACATGCATTTCTTTTTTTGCTCTCGACAACCGAACATCTTCGTCGACGCCAGCATTGCCAGTAACTTTTTTAAACTTTTTATTTCCGGGGAAAAAACTTTTTTTACATTACTATTTTTTTAAACTACTGATATTCATATGGCAATACTGAAAATGTAGCTTCAGTAGTAAAATATGCTCTTACAACACAAAGCATAGTTCCGTTACTTCAAAGGCAAACGAGTGCTGTTGTATGCATTGAATAAATGAGAAATACACATTTCAGTGCACTCGTAAAATCAAAAGCAACAGAGAAGAGTACACTACAGTATTGCATTCGGTAAGCTAGCAGAATGTCTTGTGCACACCTCTAGTTGGTAGTCAACTGTGCAAGTGCTCAGTTATTCTCCCGAGAGCGAAGTTGAAAAATTCATTTTGCAAAAAAACCTTGATTTAAAAAAGTGTTAAAAAACAGTAATATAATTAAGTCATCCTAAAACCAAGTTCAATAACTAAATAATGAAAGGTATATGAGTAATTTAAAAAAACCAGATATGAAAATATGATATAGTTTGTCTATAATAATTTTGTAGTGGCGTATATGCAAATATTGGTCTATTACGGTAAGTTTATTTTTTTATGCACACTCTAAGATGCGCCAAAAGGTCTATTTCAAGCTGAAATTGAAAAAATTGTCAACCTTGATTGGGATGATTCGGCTGACGACGAAAATGAATAAGAAAAAGATGATAATAAGAATGTACTAGTCTCAAACTATGAAGGTAAGAACCCAAAGAGTGAATTCAACAGATGGTGCCGCAAAGACAAGAAGTTTATAACTATACCGTGTCCAAGTATAGTTGAATGCTATAACAATCACATGGGAGGAGTTAATCTTGCGGACATGATGCTTGAATTCTACAAGTCAAACTATAGTTGTTGCAAGAAGGAGACAGTAATCCCGACTGAAGGCTTGTAATGGCCAATTATGAATGTATGCTGCACAGCCTGCAAAATCCCTACGATTTGATGGTTATAATGATTGGCCGGAATGGTGAACCAGGGGGCAGATGTATGTAGGTTTCCAAGCTGTAAATGCAACAGATGCAATGTTACAAGTGCATATCCACATCCAATCCACAAAAATATTGTTTTGTACCTTTCCATACATAAATTGAAATAAACGGCATTTGAAAAAATCAACTTGTATTTAAATTTATAACACCATTGCTTAAATTTATAACACTATAGCTCTTGAACCAGGACATATATACATAATTGGTCGTTACAACCCTTCAGTCAGGATTATTGACCTAGTTTCTCACACTACTTATGTTGTGTGTGTTAATTTTATACATAAGTGGCGGGACCTACAGTTTAAAGTCGACTTCGAACGAGAAGGCATTTAAGGAAGAAAAAAACTTTCTGTTAAAACTCTCATTCTCTCTCTCTCACTCATTTAAAGCATCAGCCATTTTTATGATTAGTGTTTTGTGTTTATTTGCGCGTAAAATGATTTAAGCCTTAGTTACTCTACTGTAACGGAATGTAACTGCAACAGTAAGAAACGTCTACTGAACGTAAAAATGTAAGAGCAAATATAGAAAACGTAAAAACGTGCCATATGTTTCCAGGTAATCAAAATAATAAAAGAAATAAAAACAAAATTGCTAAAACTAAAAGTTAAAAATTCAGATATGGATATAGAAGATATGTTTTCGGGTTTTTATTTTATTATTTTTTAAACAAATTTAATATTAATTCCAAATTTTAAAATGTTTGTCTTTGCTCATTTTCAATATGGCGTCTTTTGTTTTTCTATAATTCAGATGTTAAGCAGTGTTATCACTACATCGTTTTTGGATCCATTTCAACGATTTTATATTTATATAAAGGCTTTTACTAAAAGTTGCATGTACTGTTTCTGATAGCCAAACAAAATTACTTTCACACAAACAAAAATTCTCAATTTAGTTTATGTTCGTTTGTTGAGGAAAACAGAAACACAAAATTGAGGGCTTTTGATTGTATTTTCCATATAAAAGGACAAGCAATCAATCGTTTATTCTACAGAAACAGGTCAGGTATTTCGGGAACCGAATTTGTACGAATCTAAAAATGTTTTTATCATATCTAGTAAAAGTAAAATGCAAACTGAAATGCTTTTCGAACACATTAATTGGTTAAAAGTTGATACTATATTTTTGGAATATAAATTAACACTATGCAATAATAAAATAGAGTTTATTTTTATTTTAAATTATGAAAGTTAATAATGAAATAAATTATAATTTGGGTTTTTAAAATATGTAAAGTTTTATTTAAAGAGAATTCCACATACAGACAATCATAACAAACGTACAAAATGTAAATTCTGTTTATAATTTCAATTTTCAATTGTGGTGGTTTTTAATATTGACAGGATGTTAACGCTGCTAAACAGATGTCAAGTAAAAATATAAGAAAAATTATATTTTTTACAAATTCTTACGTTCCGTTCCGGTTACCTTACATCTCAATTTAATTTATCTCTAATTTATTATATATGTACAACAAATGTATATTATTATGATGAACCAGGAAACCTTGGTGCTGAAGTGTGTGAAATGTGCACACGCATTTATATGTATCCATACTTACATACTTATAATGAAAGTTAAATTAATATTGAGGCTTATAATACATACATAATACATCATTAGAACCTATCAGTCAGGATTATTGACCTAGTTTCTCACGCCACTTATGTTGTGTGTATTAGTTTTATACATGAGTAGCGGGACCTACAGTTATTTAAAGTCGACTCCGAATGACAGATTTTTTGAGAGACTTTTCATGGCAATTTTATTTACTCTCAGAGTTTTTGTCAGAAATCTGCTGAGAGGAAGGAGATCGCTGAAAAAATACTTTTTGTATTTTGTTTTGATATCTGGCTTTAAAAATAATAAATTGATTTTAAAATACAAATTTGAATACATTTTATTCAAATAATTTTATTTAAAACTTTTTGGGATAAAATTGCAATTGTTTTAGGGATTTTGTTCGATGAGGAGCTTTTTCCTCACCGGTGACGATACAGAGTAATTCTGTAAATTCGAATTGTTGACTATATGTCACTTATTGTTTTACTGGTCAACGACAATTTAGAATAATAAAAGAATAAACAGATGCGGCCGTGGCTCAACTAGGGAATATTAGAACCAGTAGCTTGTTCGGCTTCAATGCTAATAATAATTTCTTTATTTAAAAGTATGTAACTTAAACCTATGTTATATATTAAAAATAAGATCACTGTTGTTGTTGCAGTTATTTGTTTCTCGCTTTAAATGTACTAATCCATTTGTACCTATTAAACTTTACGCATAAAAAATGTACATAAGTAATTATAAAAATATTAGTTTAAATAAGTAAAATTTCTGTAACAAGAACAACAATATTATTAATATGAAAAGAATATAATCCAGAAATAAATAACAAAAGCTAACGGGTTACAACAAAATTAGGTCACAGAAACAGGAAACAGGAAAAATATGAAATCTATTTAAATGCAAAATTAAATGGAAATTAATGAAAAATAGAATAAAAGACTTTAAATACATTGAATGGCAATTCAAACAAAAAAATTAATGAAAAACAAAACTAATAAAAATAATAAAATGGATGATATATTTATACGGTGACCTAACATAACGGGCCCATTGAAAGGACCCGGCCATCTCTTCCACGGATGATGTTGATGATTTTGGCCATGAGCCATTGTTGTGGGGGTAAGTTATCTTCTCGTACAATAACTAGCGAACCAGGGTTGACATTAGAGTTGGATGCAGTCCACTTGTTGCGGGTTTGGAGCTCAAGTCGTGGGACCACTTTTTCCAAAAACTCCTATCTTTCGATAGGACATCACGTTCTGACAAACTTCGCTGCGGAGCGCCGGTTAAAAAAATGGCATGGCGTAAGAGCCTCAAAGTCACTGGGATCGGATGATAGAGGTGAAATTGGCCCTGAATTTAAAATGGCTTCTATTTCAACCATAGCGGTTGCCAATTCTTCATAAGTGAGCCTAGTGTTGGATAGAGCCTTCGTCAGACGACCCTTGGATGACTTGACGGTTGCCTCCCACAATCCGCCAAAAAGGTGGTGCCCTCGGGGGAATACACCGAAAATTTTTAAATTGAACAATAATTTATAATAGCATTAGAGTTCTTAGGCTCAAAAAGAAACGATTTTAATTGTGCCAACTTAGAGTTTGCTCCTTCGAAATTTGTAGCATTGTCACAGAATATATCTGTGGGCAAATCTCTGCGTTCAATCAACCTTTATGAGAGCAGCAATAAAGGCTTCAGTTAATTCCGAAACCCTTTCGATATGCACTCCTTGGTAGAGAGACAAACGAAATCGGTGATGTAGGTTTTATATGGAACCTTTCCCCTCATTCTTAAGTAAGTGTTGACTGGACCATAAAAATCGACAACACATCTAGCGAAGGGCCTTGAGGGGTTGAATCGGTCTACAAGCAAGTTTCCCATCATCTGGGCAGGCGTTAACAATTTCACGACACAGGTCTCTCGAGTTGATGATCCAAAATTTTTCATGAATTAGCGCCATTAGAGCGTTATGTCCAACGTGATGATTTTGAAGATGTATATGGAGAACAAAACAACAGAGGAAATGATTTTTGCTAGGCAATATGATGGGATGCTTCTGACCTTCCGCCAACTTTGAGCAAGCTGAAACCGCTTGCCGAGTTTATGGAGGGGTTGAGACACTTCAGAGCGTCTTCATGATTTTTTTCTTCAGAGCTCGATTTATATCATCATGGAAATACTGCTTCCGATTCTTGGGGCTGCAAAAAGTCGGAATTAAAAATATTAGTTTTTGGTTTTTGAGCAAAACGAAGTATCCAGGCGACAACGCGAATTATTTTCAAGTAGGAGCTGTATTTTTCGATACAATCTAAGATGTAATTCGATCCTACTTCGAGGCAAAGAGCAGTCTTGCGTTTTTCCTCATCGATTACTTGTTGATTTTCTTGTGAAAGATAATCCATTAAATCGGGTGGCCATTGAGCAGGATCAAGAGCAAGAAATTCTGATCCGGTGAACCAAATTGATGAGGAGAGTGCTTTAATGGCAGAACCACGAGAGACGATATCAGCAGGATTGAAATGTGTTGGGACATGACGCCAAACACAGCCACTAGTGAGATCCTGTTTCCATGCCGAGTGCAGTCCTTGGGGAATAGATTCGTCCCAACCTATTTTCAGAATCCAAAATTCATGCATGATAATTTTCGATTTTATAAGAATCGGAGTCAGCAGTCCAAGGGAATCAAAAAGAGACGGCAGGAGCGACAAAATAGTACGTATATAGTATAAAATAGTAAAATAGCATTGTTTATAAAAGCGTCGTCTATATTCAAGTCTTTTATAGTATTATTATGTTGGAAGTTTTTATGGTTCGAATGCCACTTGTCTAATTCAAAGCAACCACGACTAAGAACTTCAGTCACCTCCCGCTTTATTTTGAGTCAATTCCTCCAGTGAGTCTGCACCATCTAGAAAATCATGAGGATTTGATCGTTTTTCAGCCGAGTGGAAACTGCTCGGTATATAGATCTGTGAGATAATGAAGACTTCGAATGGCGAGGTAAGAGGCAGATGACGGTATTAAGTTCGTACGAACGAATTTCCTCTTCTTCCGAATTTCTCCACAAAATGTATTGCAATTTTCTATCACGTGGGTCAATCAGGACCTGATGATACATTTTAACTATATCCGCTGTTAGAGCGTAGCGATGAAGACGAAAACGAAGTAAAATTTTGTAGAGTTCATCTTTAATCGTTGGACCAAACATGATGATGTCATTTAACGATTTCTGAGAAGATGAGGGACACGAGGCGACAAAAGCAACTCGAATACGCAGTGGTGAGGGATGAAATAATGGGGCTATTCCAAGGGCTCCGAACCTGGCTCATACTCCTTCATAAAAGCAACGTATTGTGTTTTCATATTGTTGTCACAAGCGAAGCGTCTTTCTTGAGAGGAAAACCTTTTTAGAGCCATATTTCTAAAGAGACCTAAAGTTTCAGCAGGTTCCTTGAAGGGCAATTTTACAACAGTCCTACCAGAAGACTCAACCCTTACAGTGTTGTTGAAAAATGATTCACAATCATTTTGTTCGGGAGTTAGATCATTTGAAGCAGATTGGTTTTCATATATTTCCCATAAACGTTACAACTTCAAATCGATCTCTTCTTCTATTGAAAGCATACAAGACGAGCTAGAACCATTAGATTATTATCGACCTGCTACGATCCATCCAAAAAGTTTAATTTGATCAACCGACAGAATATCAAAAAATGTTTCCGTACCAATGAGCAAATCGATACGTTTGGATTTGAAAAAATCTTCATCTAACCGGATATTTGGAGGTAAATTCCACGATGAGACACCTAATTCAGCATTGGGTTGATACGAGATATGAGGTGTAACACAAAACGAGAGCGAAACTTCAAAATCGGTAACTCGAGACTTGACACTTGTTGACGACCTATATCTGCTTTTACCATGAGTATTTCCAATACCAGCGACTTTTGTAGTTTGTTTGGTGTGAAGCAAATGTAGCTTCGGAGAAAATTTGTCAGTCATGAAATTCAATTGGGAGCAAGAATCCAACAATGCGCGTCCCAATTGATAGCAATCAGTAAACTCTTTAAAGCGGGAACAGCGACTAATTGTGTGGTCAGATTTTGAGCAGGGTGGACAAGTACGTTTGGAAACAGAGAAACTAAAGGCAGATTTAGAATTGGACTTATCATTGGACTTACCAACCGGATGACCAGACTTACGAGAAGCCACATGAGTACGTCTGGCTTCTACCAATTCCAGGAATTGGCAATGTCTTTCCAGGACTTTTGAACAATCGCCCCATGATGGCAGTTTTGTGAAGTCCAATGAATCTTTCCATTTCCTTTTGGTATCGTCGTCAGCTTTCTCCATCACTATGTAAATCTGCATTGACTGTACGATGTCACTGGGTTTGCTAAGAGACAGCAAAGAACTATAGAGAGCTGAAACATTGTCGACAAGACTACGAAGCTGTGTGCAATTATGTTTCGACATGTTGGGAAGTTCAAAAAGGTTACTAATATTTTCCATAAATGTGAGTGAGCTGTTGTCATAATACGTCCTCAGCCTTTAAACTTTTCAATGTTAGAAAGGCCAAGCTTACGATCGATCACTTGCTTGAACGACGTTATAAAATTTTTATATTCACTGTATTTACCATTAAATGTGGGCAATTTGATTGCAGGTAATTTGTGGTTGGGCGCTGGGAAACAAATCGAAGTCAGAAATTATTGTGTTGTGGACATCCTCGCTAAGCTGAGACTGGATACTTATTTTAGTTGCAATGTAGATATCCTCAACTTCGAGCCGACCATTATCCTCTGGATCAAGTTTCTCGATTTGGGTTTGGAACATCAAAATTTGTTTGAAATAAGACTCCAGAATCCCCAAAAGAGACTTGAGTTCTGCGGACGAAAGCGTTTTTCCTCCACTCCTTGCATCAGCCTCAACCCATGGTATAAGAAATATAGAAGGTAGTTTCATTCTCTCTTTATTTTTTAAAAAAAGGTTTTTTGAAATTTCATTTTCTCACAAACTATATATGTAGCGTTGTCACATTTAAAATTTGGTTGTGTATTCCCAATAAATTATTTATGACAAATGTGTAATTTATAATTTAAATGTTCCAAATTTTTAAAAAATATATATGTATGTATACAAATATATATTAATATACAATTTTTTCAAAATATTTTTCAATTGAATTGAATTTATTATTATCATAGAAAATGTGGGAAATTTAAAATTTATATAGTAGCATTATTTTAACGAAAACGTCATAATCCTTAAGCATGTCAGATGGTGAATTTTAAAAAATAAAGAGAGAATGAAACTACCTTCTATATTTCTTATACCATGGCTTCAACCTGATTCTTAATGCGATTGACGCACTTTTTCGTGTTCGCCCGTTGCTGCTTTGCTTCTTCATGAGTCATTGTAGAGCCACAAAACTATTTTTAAAAACCACAAAACGAAAACCGAAAATTTCCACCAAAAAGTCCAAACAAATTCTTTAAAACACAATTTTGTTCCACACTGTAGATGACTCCAAAAATTTTTCGCTAAAAGCGAATTGTACAAAATGTTTATTTTATGTATTTTGATATATACTGCAACAAATTAAAGCGCGGGAAATTGGATATATTCTTATGTAAAAGAATTAGCGGTGAAAACTCGAAACAGAATTATTTTTTTATTTCAAATATTTTTTATAAATTTCTGCAGGCTCAAAAAATGTTACGTATTTTCGTTTCCTTTTTTAATTGCCCTTTTTTACTTTTTATTTTAAGAAAAGTTGCACCACAATAATTTTCCAACTATTTAAAGCACCACACATTTGATTATTTCCACAAAATAAATGTGTTTTTGTTTGCTCGTGAGGAGTCTTTAAAATAATTTTCAAATAGTTTATAATTTTTATAATTTAGTTAAAATAATTTCGATAGTTTTTGATTTTCACACAATAGATTTTTATCGTTCCCCACGTTGGGCGCCAAAATGTTCGATGAGGAGCTTTTACCTTACCGGTGACGATACAGAGCAATTCTGTATATTCGAATTGTTGACTATATGTCAATGTTTTACTGGGCAACGATAATTTAAAATAATAAAAAAATAAGCAGATGCGACCGTGGCTCTACTAAGGAAAATTAGAACCAGTAGCTCGTTCGGCTTCAATGCTAATAAAAATTTCTTTATTTAAAAATATGTAACTTAAACCTATGTTACAATGTAAAAAAAGAGATCACTGTTGTTGTTGCAATTATTTGTTTCTCGCTTCCAATGTACCAATTCATTTGTACCTAATAAACTTCACGCACAAAAAATGTACATAAGTAATTGCAAAAATTTTAGTTAAAATAAGTACTATTTTTGTAACAAGAACAACAATATTATAAATGTGAAAAGAATGTAATCGAGAAACTAATAACAAAAGCTAACGGGTTACAACAAAATTAGGTCAAAGTGTAAGCTTACACAAAGTGTAATCAATTTACAGTGGGCTAGAAACAGGAAAAATATGAAATGTATTTAAATGCAAAAAATGGAATTTAATGAAAAATAGAATAAAAGACTTTAAATACATTGAATGGCAATTCAAAGAAAAATTAATGAAAACTAATAAAAATAATAAAATCGATGATATATTTATGCGGTGACCTAACATTTACAAAGTAAGAACAGCAAGACGAAAACAAATGGCAATTTAATGTATAGCTGAAGAGTAAACTACACAATATTATTGAGTACTTTATTGCGCTTTTTATTATCATTTTGCTCTACGCTATTCAATTGGTTGCATAATATTTTAAAGATATACATATATTGCTAAATTTTTCTTACAGTACAGTAATTTTGACTTACCTGTACAACCAACTTTTGCACGATGTTTTGTGCAGGTAAGTCAAAAAGACATTTAACGTTAGTGGTCTTACCTGCTCATTAATGCTGGTAAGTGCATTTAAGTTTACTGCCCAAAAAAGCAGCTAACAACAAATAATTTTAATGAATAAAAATAGGCCATAAAGTCGACTTCGACCTTTTTAGACTAAAAGGTGAATATTCGAAAGTCTATTTATAGAATCATATACGACTTTTTTTAGCAAAAAGTCTATTGTTCAAAAGTTGAACTCTATTAGTCACCTAATTTTTTTTAACCAAAACCAGCAAAAGCTTAATAAAAAATATTATGCACTTAAATTAAGAAATTTATATGGGCTTGGTAAAATAACTATACGAAATACAAATTTTGTGCACTTAAATGCACTTAAGTGAAATGGAGATAAGTCAAAACTACTGTATTTATAAAGAGCATGAAAAAGTAGGCAAAACCTACACATACGTTGCAATATTAATTTGGTGTTACAAATTAAAGGATTTAGAATTTTTGGTAATAATGTACTTATTATCTATATATTATTATTTGGTAATAAAGTACTGTTTTTACACGGTCTTTTTTTAATAACACGGTCTATAAAAAATTATTCTGTTTTTACATGGTGATGTTTGATATAGCACGGTTGAGAAAAGGTTATGAAAATTAAATCTGTTCTGAAATTTTGTATGACTCATTACTATGAGTTATACAAAGAGCAGTCTAAAACTAAATCACAACGGCTAATAACCAATTTTTTTATTAAGCGCAGTGTTGTCCAATCGGAAACTAAAAATGCTAATCTTGTTGGAGTTGATGGCTATCCTGAACCAGCATTACATATGACATCCAACGATGACAGCGAATAGTTATTTTCGTCATCATAATGACTGCTTTTAATTTTTTATTTATGAACTTTTGATGATCTTTAGTTTGTTTAAATTGACTTTAAGAATTGGTGAATATACCTTTTTGATCTTCCTGAACTACAATAATTTTAAATTTATTTTACTCTTTTTTAAAATTTGAATAATTTTTTATTTTGCAAATAAAATATGCATTAATGATTATAAAAATTTTATTTAGTTTTTTTTTATAAAGACTCTCGTATCAGTTTATTTTCTATGAATTATATTGTTTTTACTTTTTTTTTTACAAAGTTGTAGGATATGTACTTCATGCCTTTTTTAAAAACATAATTAATTATGTTTTCTTTTCTACCAAAAAATGTGCATTTTAATAACGCAAAATCCAATTTTAAGTTTATTTTTTAAAAATGTTTCGCCCTCTAAATGTGGTATGTTTTATTCTAAATAATTCGCAATAGCCAATGGTGGAGGGCATTGCATTTTATCCCCCGTATAAATCGAGAATGCTGATAATGCCCTGTAAAGCAGATGACTGTTGTTTATTTAAAGGGCTACCAGATGAAATTTAAAAAAGTAGCCTGTTATTGTTATCAAATTTGAAGTCAATTTTTTCATTGTTTTGTTGAGTGACCTTAAGGAAACATTACATTATTAAAGCTACATGGCCAGTAATATAAAAAATTGCTTTCAATATTAGAACAATGTTAAAATATTTTTTTTTTGTTATAAAAAAAGCTCTCAAAAAATAAAGTTGAAAAATTAGCATCTGGCAAGTCCAAATCAAAAAATACAACATATTTTTAGATCTGAAACCTTTTTTTTGAAAGATATAAATATGAATATTGCTGCATCTATTTTATTTGCGGAAATTTAAATAAATTAGTTATTATATTCCTCTTCGTCATCTGATGAAGAAGAATTACTGAATTTATTTCAACGTAGACAACATTTTCTTTATAAGTGGTAAACACAGGGCATACACTTTTTAGTGTTTATTTTATGTTCTTCTTAAATAAAAAATTAGATTACAACAGGGTTGGTCAAAAATTTTTAATGCACCTTGCAAGAGGGTGACATTTTCTTTGTAGAAAAGAAAACACCATAAATATACTTCTTATTGATAATTTTAATATCAGCTGTTTTGCTCTATTTTAGTGGAAAATAATACTTGTACATACCTAATTAAAAATTTTATTCTGTTTTATTTTATTTTCCGTAAAATTTTTTGAATTTGAAAAATTGTTAAAAAACCATAGCAAAAACATTGTCACATACCTTGGCAATACTATATACTAAAGAATATTTGCCACAGAACATAAAATATTTGTTTGCCGTAATGTGACCACAAAATAATTTTGCGTGGCAAACAGAAAAATCCGCCATTTTTGGCAAATAAAATTGTTTGCCGGCATTGTTACCCTGTGACAAATATTTTCATGATTTTTTGGCAAATATTTGTTTGCTCTTACATATTTTTCGTAAGGGCAAACAGTGGCAAATAACAGCTGTTTAAGGCTGTGTTGCATATTAGCAAAACTAAAACATCACTAAAATCACAAAAAAATTAATGAATTCAAATTTGAAGAAAATAAATAATTTATTTCATGGAAACCTTTTTATTCGTTGTAAATGTACTCATTATATCGATATAAATATTTGGGTGCCTGCATATACAGAGATATATTCAGAGTCTGAAATTTAAATCCACGTTAATGCATATATCAATTGTTATACCTTTCTAGATGAAAGCTATTCAGGGGTTGTAATGATTTTTCAGTAAAATGGTTATTTTTTTAAATTTGATAAAGGAAAAAGATCCCTGAAATGAACTCTTTAGTACATAAAAATAAAGAATTTCTTGTTTTTGTTATAAAAAAATTTTTCATTATTATTACAATGATTTTGATATTTTCTCCAAATTATCACGACAAAGTCTGTTATGAATGGAACTCTTGAAGTGTCTCTTTACTATGGGACAGCTTAAATATCATAAATGGGTGCCTGTATCGACTTTGGAAAAGCGCTGATGGCAAAATCTCATCCAACCTATCGGTAGTGCCTTCTTCCAAAATGAAAGAAGTGTTAAAGGAGTTCCATAATGGAGCTTGTGGAGGGCATCTTGGAGTGACAAAGACGCTGGAAAGGCTAAAACAACGCTTTTATTGGGTTGGATGTCAGTAAGCAGTGGCGGACTGGATAGCAAACTGTACCTAGTGCATTGCAGCTAAAGGTCCAGTAAGAAGAATTCGAGGTCAGATGCAGCAATATAACTCAGGAGCACCTTTCAAGTGGATAGCGATGGACGTCGCAGGCCCTTTTCCTGTCAGCAATGCCGGAAACTGATATGTTCTTGTGGTGGTGGACTACTTCAGCAAATGGCCGGAAGTGTATGCCCTACCCAATCAAGAGGCTAGCACAATAGTAAGCGTTTTTGTGAACAAACTGGGTATGCCGCTACGGGGTTCCAATAGAACTACATTCCGATCAAGGCAGAAATTTCGAGTCAACAGTATTCAAAGAAATGGTGAGATGTACGGAATTAAGAAGACTCGAACAACGCCTCTTCACCCACAGTCAGACGGAATGGTAGAGCGTTTTAATCGAACCCTGGAAGAGTACCTGCGGAAAGTAGTAAGCGAACAACAATAGGACTGGGACGAACACGTTCCAAGGTTTCTACTGGCGTACCGATCAGCAGTTCATGATTCAACATCTTGATCACCCGCAAAGGTAATTTTTGGGACCGAGATAAAACTGCCCGGTGACTTGGAGTTTGGAGTTACGCCTGTCAAAGAGAACGATGCCACTGGAAAAGAGGAAAGTCTGAATGAACTTCATCAATTTGTGCACACTCGGATAAAAATTGTCAGCGAAAGAATGAAAGGCAGGTATGATCGTGCAGCAAACACTGAGGGCTTCCATGAGGGGAAATTGGTTCTACTGTACAACCCAAAGCGGAAGAAGGGAGTTCATTGATAGCAAAACAAGTAAAAACAAATATGTGTTTATTTTAATGAAACTCTTTATTATTCACACTTTTTTCGTGTCCCATTGGTCAAACTTTTACAAAGTACACAATAATAACTATAACAATACGTGCTCGTTCAATACTCTTCTGTGCTTATAACCTTTTTATAAGCAACATCACTTGTTCGTTATTCTCTGCTTACAACCTTTTTGTAAGCACAACACTTCTGCTCGCGTAAATACTAACAATTCTTCGGTAAACTTTGCTACGGACGCAACTTGTCTTTACACCGCGACTTTTTACTTTATACGCAACTGCACTCAAGGCTGACTGAAGTCACTCTGACTAACTGCCTGTCTTGTCTTGCCGTTTTATATGCGAACATCTTCAGTCTGATAATGGTTCTCGAAGTGGAATTTTCGCGGTTTCGCATTCTCGAGAATTCTATTGCGACTACATTATTTGTTGTTGAGTCTGCTTATTTGTCTGTCCCTTTTTCTCTCATATTTGTTGTAGCTGGTTTACTTATAATAAGTTCGATATCAGCCTGAATAGTAGAACTAGAATAGATTTAGGAAATAATTTGAATGGTGAACAGATAGTCGTAAATAATATGGGAACTGCTCTAAATATTTTCAAGTCAAAAGTGTCGGAACCCATGAAAACTGTTTTAGCATGTATTTTTTATGCTTGCAAAAAAATTGAACAGTTAAATTTATTTCGACTATTGAATGTGGTTTAATCCACGTTAAAGAACATACTAACTCTGCTGGGGAAACTATTATTTTCGAAGGTGTTTACAGTTTGGATAATTTTAAATTTTTAAAATTAAAAGCCAACATTGATTGTCCCGGTGGAATATATTTGACTGAACATAATTCGTGACCAGTTTCTCCGGAAGACTACTATTTAGTGGATGATAGAGCATTACAGGAAGGAGAGGATAATCGATCCTATTTAAACCAAATTAGAATAGATCATTTGAATGATGAGGAAATCTATTGAAGACCTTAGCACACTATAATCAGTTATTTTACAGGAAAAACTCAAACAACATTTACAAGTGCCACCAAATATCGTATAATAATCAAGGACGATATACCGGTATTTGCAATACATATAGGTATCCCTATATTCATAGAGAGGAAGTGAAGATTCAAATTCAGGAAATGTTAGATAACAAAATAATTAAAACTTCCAATTCCCGTTATTCTGCTCCAATATGGATTGTTCCCAAAAAGGAAGACGCAAGTGGAACTAGAAAATGGCGTATAGTTGTAGACTATAGGAAGCTTAATGAGAAGAATGTAGACGATCGTTTCCCAATCTCGCACATAGAAGAAATCTTGGACAAACTTGGCAGGTGTATGTATTTCACCACTTTAGATTTAACAAATGGGTTTCATCAAGTTGAAATCGACGAAAGGGACACTCATAAAACCGCATTTTCGGTCGAAGGAGGGCATTATGAATTTTTAAGAATGCCCTTCGGATTGAAAACAGCACCCGCAACAGAGGTTGATGAATGAAATTTTAGGCGATTTGGTCAATAAAGTATGTCTGGTATATTTAGATGACATCATTATCTATTCCTCATCTCTTCAGAAACACATAGTTGCTTTACGTTTGGTACTTGACAGACTGGCAAATGCGAATCTCAAAATAGAAATAGATAAATGTGAGTTTTTGAAACATGATATCGAGTTCCTGGGCCATATAGTCACACATCAAGGCATAAAACCAAACCCAAAGAATGTCGAATGTGTTTCCAGTTATCCCTTACCGAAAACAACTAAACAAATAAAACAATTTTTGGGGCTGCGCGGCTACTATCGTAAATTTATTATGGACTATTTCAAGATCGCTGAACCAATGACCAAGTACTTAAAGACAGATACTAAAGTGGATATCAAGTATCCCGAATATATCAGAAGTTTTGAAACATTGAAAACTATTCTTATAAATGACCCAATACTAGTTTACCCACATTTTGAAAAACAATTTGTTTTGAATACATTTGCGAGCAATTTTGCGCTTGGAGCTGTGTTATCACAGAACAACCACCCTATTTGTTATGCTAGCAGAACACTCAACGCACATGAGATCAATTATAGCCTAGTGAAGAAGGAATTATTGGCGGTTGTTTGGGCAGTGAAATATTTTCGGCCATATCTTTTTGGAAGAAAATTTATTATAAAAACCGAGCATCAACATCTACAGTGGTTATATTCGATAAAGGAACCGAATTCTAAATTAGTTCACTGGCGATTACAATTAGAGGAATACAATTGATTACGAAATTTTTTACAAACAGGGCATTAATAATAGAAATGCAGATGCACTTTCTCGTTTAGAACCAGAGATAAATCTAGTTGAATATCCTATTATTATTCATCAAAGCAATCTTCCATTAAATGCATATCGGATTCAAATTGTTGTAGAACGGCAATCACATTCCCTTAAAATCATTGATAAAAAAGTTTTCAGCAAATTTAAAATTTTCAGGAAATTAGTAACTGAGATTTGACGAAAAGAATATGATATTTCTTATAAAAAATTATTTCCATCTAACTAAAGTAAATGTAATCTTTATATGTAGAAGATGATAGTGTAAATAATTTATTTCGGGAAACTGTTCATATATATTTTAAAAATTCAGATCTGAAGGTTGCACTGTGTAATAAAGTTCTTTATGATAGAAAGTGAAAGATGATCTTCTTGAATATATTCAAAATGAACATCACAAAAATAATGACCGTGGCATAAGTAAAAACTTTCAACAGCTTAAGTCAAAAATATATCATCCTAAATTGAATTTATTAATGTTAGATATGAACATTGAGAAATATGACAGAAAGACAATTGTACAAATGTTTAGAATTACAGAGACTCCTGAAAAGCCAAGAAAAGGAATACATGTCGATGTTTTTTATAGTCTTCAGAAATCCTGGTTTCTTACATTTATTGATAAGTTTTCGAAATTTGCGCAGGCTATTAAAATTGAGAACAGGGCTCTTACTCATTATCTGAGTATTGTAGGCGATGTCAAGAAGATTGTGACTGATAACGAATTAGGTTTTAAGACAACTCCTTTAACGGAATTTATTTGAATTTTTGCACAACAAGAATGAATCTTATAGTCACAGTACAGAATTAATTAAAGAAAAAAAGTTGCAAACATAAAAAAGAAATACCTAAAATTTAATTAAAACTAATACTTTATATCAATACTTAAAACTAAAAGAGGGACACAATTAGAAGAAATGAAAATAAAAACAATTTATACACGCACATAAAAAGAAAGAGTTACTTACTTACTTACTTAATTGGCCATAACAACCCGATTAACGGATTTCGGCCTGCCGCAATACATCCTTCCCGGCGTCTCTGCTTCTTGCGCGCCTATGCCAGTTGGTCACACCAATCGATGACAGGGCTTCCTCGACTTGGTCCTTCCAACGGATACAAGGTCGTCCTCTTCGCTGACTTCCGCAGATTCCCGCATCAAATATCCGTTTCGCCGGAGCATCCTCCTCCATTCGAACGACATGGCCGAGCCAGCGCAGCCGCTGGATATTAATACGCTGCACAACGTCTATATCGTTGAGGAGCTCATACAGCTCACTGTTAGATCGTATGCGGAAATCATCGCCAACTCGCACAGGACCGAAGATTTTACGTAGGACTTTCCTCTCGAATACCCTCAAGGCTGCTGCATCAGTTCATAATAGTTGTCCATGCCTCTGCGTCATGAAGAAGCATGGGTAAGATGAGCGTCTTGTAGAGTATTAATTTTATCGCACGAGAGAGGTCTCTGCTGCTCAATTGCCTATTGAGACCATTGTAGCACCTGTTGGCAAGAGCAATCCTGCGTTTGATCTCCAGACTGACATCATTTTTGGTGGTAATGGCGGAGCCAAGATAAATAAATTCCTTGACTGTATCAAAAGTATAGCTATCGGCCGTAATCTGAGAATCAATACGCCGCACGTCTCTACTTGTCGACAACATATACTTTGTTTTGCCCTCATTTACTGCCAGACCCATCTTCTTAGACTCCCGCTAAATAGCGCTAAAGGCACCAGTAACATCTCGCTTGGTACGCCCTATGATGTCGATGTCGTCAGCGTACGCAAGCAATTGGACACTTTTCTGAAAGATAGTGCCATTGCGATGCACTCCTGCCTTTCGCACAACACTCTCCATGACGAAGTTGAAGAGGTCGCATGATAAGGGGTCGCCTTGTCTGAAACCTCGCACGGTATCAAAAGGTTCGGAGAGGTCCACTCCTACCTTGACGGAGCTGCAGGAATTGCTCAACGTCATTCTGCATAGCCTTATCAGCTTCGCAGGTATACCGAGCTCAGACATTGCGGCATAAACACGATCCCTTATGGGGCTATCGAAGGCTGCCTTATAGTCGACAAAAAGATGGTGTGTGTCGACTTGTTTTTCGTGAGCCTTTTCCAGGATTTGGCGCAGTGTGAAAATCTGAATCAAAAATCAGACCCATCCTCTTAAACTTCCGTTCAATAGCACTAAAGGCAGCAGTGACATCTCGTACGAGCGTACGCAAGCAACTGGACACATTTTTGAAAAATAGTGCCATTGCGATACACTCCCGTATTTCGCAGGACACTCTCCATGGCGAAGTTGAATAGGTCGCATGATAAGGGATTGCCTTGTCTGAAACCTCGCACGGTATCAAAAGGTTCGGAGAGGTCCATTCCTACCTTGACGGAGCTGGAGGAATTGCTCAACGTCATTCTGCATAGCTTTATCAGCTTAGCAGGTATAACGAGCTTATGGGGCTATCGAAAGCAGCCTTATAGTCGACAAAAAGATGGTGTGTGTCGACATAATTTTCTTGGGTCTTTTCCACGATTTGGCGTAGTGTGAAGATCTGGTCGATGGTGGACTTGCCAGGTCTGTAGCCGCACTGATAAGGTCCAATCAGTGTTTTGACGAGTGGCTTCAGTCGTTCACACAATACGCCTGTAAGAATCTTATATGCGATAGGAGAAGGCTAATACCCCTGTAGTTGGCGCAAATTGTGGGGTCTCTCTTTTTCAGGACAGGACAGAGGACACTGAGGTTCCAATCGTTGGGCATACTTTCCTCTAGCCATATTTTGTAGATGAGCTGGTACATGCGCCCTACCAACTCATTACATCCGGTCCTAAACAATTCAGCGGGGAGGCCATCAGGACCTGCCGCTTTATTGTTTTTAAGACGCGAAATCGCGACTTTGACCTCTTCATGGCTAGGCGGCGGAATCTCCACGCCGTCATCATTGATCGGGTTCGGAACATCATCTCTAGAGGCGGTATTGGCGTCGTCATCGCCTTGTAGCAGAGTAGAGAAGTGTTTCCTCCACAACCTCAGTACCCCCTGCGGATCTGTAACCAGGTTTCCGTTCTCGTCCTTGCAAGAAGACGCTCCGGGTCTATAACCCTCGGTTAGACGCTTAACCTTCTGATAAAATTTTCTAGCGTCATTCCTACGTCTATGCATCTCGTCTTCCTCACGCCCACGCCTTTCCTGCTCCCTTTTCTTGCGTCTGAAAAGGCGTCTCTCTTCCCTTCTCTTCTCTCTGTAGTTCTCGACAATGGCTCGCGTAGCAGCAGACTGCAACGTCTTCTTGTATGCGGCGTTTTTCGCTGCAGCTGCCTCGCGACACTTTCGTTAGGATGGGCGCTCGAAACCAAGAACTGTTTCCGCAGTAGTGCACAAGGAGTGGGAGATGTTGGCCCACAGTCCTCCAATGTCGTTGAGATTTGATGGGGATCGACGGAGCTTATCCGAGAGTTGAGCGGAGAACGCCTCAACTGTCCCTTGTGATCGCAGCTTCCTGACATCCAGCTTCCGCAATGTACTAGAGCGCGCCATCCTCGAGGCGCTAATGCGCAATCGAAACTTGGCTGCGACAGGGTAGTGGTCCGAGTCAATGTTCGGACCTCTAAATGTGCGCACATCTAGTACACTGGATACATGCCTTCCGTCAATCACAATATGATCGATATGGTTGGAAGTTGATCGATCGGGGGACATCCAAGTGGCCTTGTGGATGTCGAGATGTTGAAACCTGGTGCTACATACTACCATGTTACGCGCCGCGGCGAAATCGATCAGCCTCATACCATTGGAGGTAGTGTTCGCGTGGAGGCTGAACTGTCCGACAGTGGGGCCAAAGATACCTTCCCGCCCGACCTTTGCATTAAAATCCCCGAGGACAATTTTTGCGTCATGGGCCGGGCACTTATCATATATGTCCTCGAGTTTAGCGTAGAAGGCATCCTAAACCACATCGTCCTTATCTTCCGCCGGGGCGTGAGCACAAATCAGGCTGATGTTGTAGAATTTTGCCCTGATGCGGATTGTGGCTATTCTTTCGTTCACAGGTGTGAAACCAGAGACAAGGTGGCGGAGTCTCTTATTAACCACAAATCCGCATCCAAATTTGTGCTTATAACATGGCAGCTGTAATATATATCGCAAGATGCTAGCCTTTTGCATCCTTGCCCTATCCATCGCATTTCCTGTATGGCAGTGATGTCAGTCCTACATTTCTTGAGGGCATCCGCCCCTGTGAAGGGTGCGGACGTTCCAAGTGGCTATTCTTAAATCGTTGTCCTTTGAACGTTTGCCGTGGTCGTCAACTTTAAAGGGGATCTTTTTGAAATTCTGTATGTTAGTTTTCATTGGAGTAAAATTTTTACGTGGTGGGTTCCAAGCCCTACGCACAACCCAAATTTAACGTCCAGGGGATTGGACTTCGCTGCACGCATTAGTTAATATCTAGCAGGTGCTAGAATGCCATCCAGGAAGGGCCGCGAGGAGGCTGTGTGTCAACTTGAATACAGCAAGACAAGGATCGTCCTGGAAAGAGTTAAAAGAAAAAAAAAATATTACAAAAAATAAATGTATCAGTTAGAGTAATAAAAATAATTAATTTGATAATAAGAATAAAAAATTAATTAATTAATTTGATAATAAAAATAAATAAAAATTATATGTAATTTATGTAGCAAAATTAATTAGAGAAAAAGAAGAGCAATTGCTTTCTAAAATGCGTTACTTTACTAGTTAGTTGTATACTGTGAGGGAGCGAATTCCAAAGACGAACCGAGTAAATTGAGAACTGCAGCTAAGAGACAAGTGTGTGATGTGCAGAAGGTATCAATTTTCTTCCCCTGCATGACCTGGCGAAGATAATATTGTCAAATAGATACTTAGGTTCCTGTGCAAAGATAAGAGCACTCTTATTTTAATCAGGTTCTCAAAAGATATTCCATACAAGTTTCCAGAAACGGAAGATGTAGAGCTAAATTTTCTTAAGCCATATACTTATCTAATAATCCTGTTAAAGACAACATTAAGTCTTCGCTTGGAGAAGGAATCTGAGTTCGCAACCATAAAGAAGGTTAAGAAGTAATTTTATTCTCTGAGGTGTAAAAGCCTGAGTAGCCCAAAGGCATCTGAGTTTTACATACATTAGGGCGAAATTAAAGTGATCGTTATAAGTCAGTGCGCTATTAAAAATAATGCTAAGATTCTTAGCCTTGGTGATTAGTGAAATCTTACTGTTGTTCAGAAAAATATCATCCGTGATCACGGGACTGCGTAATCTTTTATGTGTCAAAAGACACTTAGATTTAAGGGGATTCAAGAAAAGTCCATTTGCAAAGGCCCAGATGTGTATACGCTCAAGATCAGCATTAATTTTGGCAACATTCGCCGACACCGAATCTTCCGGGCTACTCAGATATAGCTGCACGTCATCAGCGTACATATGTACTCTACAAGAGGACAACTGACTGGGAAGATCATTTATATATAAGGAAAACAGAAGAGGTCCAAGAATGGATCCCTGTGGTACTCCTCTGTTCAAAAACAATGGCGAGGAAGACATGTCATTTGTAAAAACGAATTGCGAACGATTCATTATATAGGAGGCAATAAGTTTAGTGGAGCTATGAGAAAAATTTAAAAAATAAAGAAGTTTAATAATCAGGGTATGGTGATTAACAGAATCAAAGGTCATAGAATGGTTAAGAAGAACCAAGAAGTTCAACCGATTGCGATCCAGTTCCCGCCTAATATTCTCACTCACGTCAATTAACGCCGTTATACAACTTCTATTCGAACGGAAACATGACTGCATATCGCACAACAAGTCATGTTCCCGTAGAAATTCACTTATCTGACGATTCAACAGTTTCTCTAGGACCTTGGAGAGATAATATAATATGGCATAGGTCGGTATTCCCCATTAGATTTCGGAATCGGTATAGTCCTGGCATGTTTCCATCTGGTGGGGAAATGACCAGACATGATAATGAAATTAAACAAGTGAGAAATAAAAGGCAGGAGTTTAGGTAGAATAATTTTGACAAATTTTGGATTAATGTCATCATAACCGATTGCATCGGACTTAATACACTGACAACTAGACAAAACGTCGACCTGATTAACACACGTAAATTGAAAATCACGCAAATTGTTAGAAGCCATAGTACTAAAACTGTAGAAATTACCATCATCCTGTGTTCTAGGTAGATTAGTAAAAATATTATTCAAGTCGTTCACGACAATAGAGATATTGCCATTTGTAACCGAGCTTCTAAGACCAATGTCTCGAATGGTTCTCCATGTTTTATTGGACTTCAGAGCCGTACCAAAATGCATACTATAAAATTCATATTCAGTGCGCCTTATACCAGTATTCACACACCTCCTGGCTGCACGATTTTCGCATTCAAAATCAGGTGTTTTGAAACGTTTCCACCTGGAGAAAACGCTTTCCCTACGAATAATGAAACGTTTAATATCTGCAGTAAAACAAGGTTCAGTCTTCGTTGACTTGGGCTTAGTTCTTAACGGAACAGTTTCATTTAAAAGCCGAAGAATGTTATCGTCAAGGAAAGCCAGTTTCTCATCTATATTATCCCAATGTTATCCCATTCAATTCGGCCGATATTTTCATTAAGTAAATTATAATCCATGTTTCTAAAGTCACGAAAAAAATTTGGTAATATATACAAGGCTCTGCGTGAAAATAGTTTATGAGCGATGTTTTATTTCATTTTGATATATTTAGCTTCTTACTTACCTTTTGCATAAGAAACTATATTCACTATGACCAAAGACCACATGCATTCGATTAATAATTACTAAATGTTTACAAATTTTTAAAATTGAAGAAATTAAAAAATATTCTAAATTTTTCTTTTTCTAACAAAAATAAATCTTTATTTACATTTATTTACAACTGTTTTTGTTTTCTTTTTCAACTGTTTCCAACATTTCTATGTTGATAGCTGTGATTTGGTACACCGAAAACAAGGTTGTATTTCTTAAAACCTACTTAAATTAAAAAAAGATTTTAAGATGGTATTAACACAATAATTTTGTGTGGTAAAACAAGGTTCAGTTTATGGTTTTAACGTTAAAACCAACTTATGCGTTAAAACCACTCGGTGTGAAAACACTAGTATTGCCACTATTGATATTGTTATTATTAAAATTCCGCGACATTCCACGATTTTGATATTTTCCTATGTTAATTTGTTCTTGTAGTGAACTTTGACAATTATCATTGCAGTTAAATGTCCGATATTGGTTTAAAAAATTATTTGGGTTCTTGTTGCATTGGCGAAATCTATTCTGAATCTATTAATGTTCTGCAAAAATTTATTGGAATTAGGATTATAAGATTGTGAATATAATTGACAATTAGTAAATTTTCTATTACGATAATAATTAAAATTTATATTTCGGTTATTGTCTGAATTATTTACATTTTGAACATTTTTATAAAAATACTCAGTTTCTATTAGTATGTCTTTGGCTTTTAATAATGAACGAGGATTTCTGGAATTCAATATTAATTTTGGTTCATTAGGCAATTTTGATATAAAAATTTTCAATAGCATATTCTTATTATTCTTACAACTATACCATTCCTCATTTTCTCTATCTATACTAGTTTTAAAATTTAATTTTGTTAATAATTTTAACGTGTATTCGTAAAAATCACCGACATCTTTTCTAAACTCTGCAACTTTTATTTTATTGATAATACTCACTATACTTTCAGATATGTTAAAATTAATTCTTAATTATACATTAATCTCGTCCCATCTATTTGAATTATTGTTATTAGTACGAGCAATATTTGCCCTTGATATGATTTTGTTTCTTACTCTTAAATCAAATAAAACAAGTAGAGAAGCATTAACAAATTTACGAATCTCCTCAACATGTTTTCGGGTACACCTTCCAAGAGATCAAATGCATTGAAGCCCATGATTGCAATATTGTGTTGTTGCCGTGATGAATTACTTCTTGTTGATGTTCTTTAACAACGTGATGATTGCTATAGCTAGTTGTTGTTATTTTTCATCAATGAGATAATTGTTGATAATTTAGAAGCCAGTGATGCTTATTCCCTCTTTCTTTTTTCTTCGCTTTTAATGTTCTGTTGTAATAATTTTTTGACAACTATTTGTTTTTTAAAATTTTCAATAGCTTCCATAAAGACCACTATATGAAGTCCTCTTTTTAATAATATTCTTTTATTTGGGCAAATGATTTAAAATTTGCCAAAAAATATTTTATAAAATAGTTTATAGTTTAATTTTCATGCAGAAAATCTTTTAATAAAACTTCACTTATGGAATTTTTGTTTTTTTAATAATTATACTTGGTTCTTTTAACGATTGTGCGTGCCACTTAATTGATTAAAACAAAAAATGGGGTTTTCAAAATTATATGATTTTTGAATATTTTCAAAGTTATATATTTTTTAAATTTTTTTGGTGTTAACAATTTAAACGACACTTATATTCTAGCCTTCTTGAGATATTCTTCGCCTCTTTTATATTCTTAGTTTAGAAAGTAACAGTAAGACTGATTTAAGATAACGAAAAATACCAATAATATAATTTGAAAAAAAGATGGTTGGTCATTTTTGATGATAGTAAATATTAACAATTAGAATTAAAGCAAAATAAGAATTATAGTAAGTAATAATAAATTAAGTAATAAGAAGGACTAAAGTTAAATTAAGGAATGCAAATATAAATAGATATTAGGTTGGTTCATAACTACGTACTACAGGAGCCACCAAATTCTTTGGTTGTGTATTAGTGGGTGGAGAGAGAAAATAAGTTGAGAGCTTACAGTCGAAGAAAAATTTTAGTAATATACCCTATCTTAATTTTCTTTTCTAACATAAAGTTATAAATTTTTGACTTAATAATTAGGTAATGTTTTTTAGATGTTTTCTGGTTGCTTGTTTATAAATTTTTTCTCCTACTAATAACCAATCTTTTAATTTTTCCAAAGTATTGCTTTATGTGTATAAAAAGTTGTTCTCTTTCCATATCATATAAATTATTCACTTGACTATTAAAAAATCAAACTGTGTTTTAAGAACATATAAGACTTTGAATTAAAAAAAAGGATTTTTTAACATAAAATATTTTTGAGTGTAAACATAAAAAAAATATTTTAGCATCCGCGACGTGCATGCTTATCGCAGTCTGGTCGATTACTTAATAAAAGAGCACAAGCAATCAGTGTTGCCAACTTAGTGCTTTTCACACTATTTAAGGTGCTTTATGAAATGTCATATGCGTAAATTTTTTCTTATAGTGCCATTTTACGGAAAGACACTATCATGGTGCTTTTCAAATTTCATTACAATGCTTCTTTTATGTACTTTTATAACAAATAACAGAACTAATTAAACATTATTTTAATTTTAACATTAACAAAAATATAATTAACTCATTTTTATGAGAACTGTTTCAACATGGAAATATAAAAACAACCGGCATTAACACATCACAACTACCCTACATATCTTTTTACAAAACAAATGACACATACACACACATAACGCACTTCACACTACACATCAACCAAGGTTAGACAAAGTTAGAACTGCGTCCCCAGGAGCGGGACCAGAACAAGGGCGGGGGGCCAGGCGCGGGGACCAAGCTCGGGAGACAGGCGCAGGCGACCAAGCTCGTCAGCTTACACGACAAACACACACAACTCGCAAGCCTCTAAAAAACACATCACATACCGTGTAACATACTAATCAACATACCGAACATGACCGGCTGTAGCGTAGGCATGCTTCCAATTTGTATGGAAAAATTGGTCCCGAAACACCATAAACACACTACTTATATTTTTCATTGCGATATTTGATCTGCCGAATTCTCACGCTATGCCAGGTGTGATTAATGTTGAAATAAAAAAATGTTTAAATTGTCTTATTTTTTATATTAATATTTTTATTAGAGAAAACTTTTTTATTAGAAAAATATAATTTTAATAAGGAGTTTTAAAACACGGTTTTCTTGTTTTGAAATAAGGTTTTATTGAAAAAATAGTTTATTGTTTTGTTGAAGAATATTATACATGTGTACATTCAGTGGCGAGCAGAAGTGAGTGCATGTTCACTATACTGAGTTTCGTCATCTACAAAAACAAAACCATACAAGCAGATACAAAAACAAATTAATTTTAATTCTTTATTTTATTCTTAATAAATAGCAGTAAAAATACAATAATTAATGAAATGAATTCAATGAGTTCGAACGAAAAAACGAAAATAACCCACATAACCCAATTTCAATATTTGGTCCATAGACCCTTATTAGAAATAGCTTGATTTACGCGGTTTGAGATGCGTTCTACCAAATGATCAATAACATCTTTCGGAATTCGATTCCATTTCGCATCCATTCGATTTCGGATCCCAAAGTTTGACCATGTTTGTTTGGGCTGTTTCGTACTGTTCGAGCCGGATTTTCACGAATGGCCAAAGATTTTCAATCGGATTAAGGTCGGGACTTTGTGTCGGCCATTCCATCAATTGAAAATTTTGTTTCCCACCCCATATCTTTACAACCTGTTGGAAAATAATTTCTTATTCGGGATAAGCACGTTTGTCCATAAAATTCGGAAGATAGGTTAGTAGAATCTTAAGATAGTCTTTTTTCGTATGATACCATCTACTAAATATAGAGGGTCAACATGCTGCCATATGAAGCATCTCCAAACCATTATATTTTCGTCGCTATGTTTAACAGTTTGCCTCACATGGTAACTTTGAGCACGTTCCCCGGGTCTGCGCTAGTAGTACTGATTTCCATCTAATTGAAAACGTGTTATCCAGTCTGATAAGTCCTAATGTAACCACTTCCAGTAAGATCGAATACTCTTAAGGCAGCTGTATCAGTTCTTAATAGGGTCCATGCTTCTGCGCCATAAAGAAGCACGGGTAGGATGAGCATCTTGTAGAGTTTTAGTTTCGTCTTGCGAGAGAGGTCTCTGCTACTCAATTGCCTATTGAGACCATAATAGCACCTGTTGGCAAGACTAATCCTGCGCTTGATCTCCAGACTGACATCATTTTCGGTGGTAACAGCGGAGCCAAGATAGATGAATTCCTTGACTGTATCAAAAGTATAGTTATTGTAATTTGAGAATGAATACGCCGCACGGCTCTACTTGTCGATAACATATACTTCGTTTTGCCCTTATTTACTGTCAGACCCATCCTCTTAAACTTCCGTTCAATAGCACTAAAGGCAGCAGTGACATCTCGTACGAGCGTACGCAAGCAACTGGACACATTTTTGAAAAATAGTGCCATTGCGATACACTCCCGTATTTCGCAGGACACTCTCCATGGCGAAGTTGAATAGGTCGCATGATAAGGGATTGCCTTGTCTGAAACCTCGCACGGTATCAAAAGGTTCGGAGACGTCCATTCCTACCTTGACGGAGCTGGAGGAATTGCTCAACGTCATTCTGCATAGCCTTATCAGCTTAGCAGGTATAACGAGCTTATGGGGCTATCGAAAGCAGCCTTATAGTCGACAAAAAGATGGTGTGTGTCGACATAATTTTCTTGGGTCTTTTCCACGATTTGGCGTAGTGTGAAGATCTGGTCGATGGTGGACTTGCCAGGTCTGAAGCCGCACTGATAAGGTCCAATCAATGTTTTGACGAGTGGCTTCAGTCATTTACACAATACGCTTGTAAGAACCTTATACGCGATAGAGAGAAGGCTTATACCCCTGTAGTTGGCGAATATCGTGGGGTCTCCCTTTTTCAGGAGAGGACAGAGGACAGAGGACACTGAGGTTCCAATCGTTGGGCATACTTTCTCATACCAACTCATTACATCCGGTCTTAAACAATTCAGCGGGGAGGAGATAAGAGATTACTTTTGCATGGGTAGACATAAAAATATCTTTTATACAAACTTATACAAACGCATACTAAAATACCTAAACATTTAATACTTGTCAATGTAAATATGATTGTGATTTTTAGACAAGACAAAATGAACTTGAGACATATATACATATATATAATGATCATGATATTGGTGATATGTCATATAATCAATTTGTAGATATATGTAATAGATGTTGGAAAAAATCAATAAAATAGATTTACCATGATCTAACATCACAATCAAATCTATACTTGCAATTAATTAAAGAAAAGTGATACTTCCAATTTTTGATATGTAATGGAATTATATTAATAAGAGGTCAGTACACAAGCTGCAGTTACTTTTTTACATATACTCCTTTGCATAAAAGATTCAGATATAATAAATCTTTCAGAGAGTAAGTTAATCTATTTTTTTGGTCAGCTTGATTTCTTGTTCTTAGTAAAGATGATGAATTGAATAAAGGAAGATATTGTAAAGGATTTGATAATTTTATACAGTTATAAGATGGGTTTTAAAAAAGACAAAATTACTTATAAGCAGATAATGATCAGATATAAATCAGATAGTGAGCAGATCGTGAGCAGATAGTGACCAGATCGTGAGCAGATCATAAGCAGATAGTGACCAGATCGTGAGCAGATCATTACAGACAAATAAATATCAATAATAATAATAACTTATTAAAAGCCAGAGCAATAGTAAAAGAAAAAAATAAAAAATATTAAATTAAATATGTAATACGGATATGGTACATATATTAGAAGAACCATTTCAATCTATAACAAACACTTAAAATCATATAATTGAAAAACTTTAAAGTAACAATAAGAAAAAACTTAAATAAGTACTCATTAATAAATGATGTCATAGTCGAAACATTTCGAGATGATAATATAATTTTTGAGACTATTAACAGTTCAGCTAAAAAATAAAGAAAAATAATCAAATCTTTCCCTATTCCAATTATAATAGTGTTGAAGATGATATCTGTTACATGTTAACTTTTGATATACCTTATTCTGAATATGAAAATGCTATTGAAAGAACTAGCAGAGGGGTTTGGGTTTAATATATAATATAATCACAACCAGCGTTGTCAACTCAGTACTTTTAGTGTTTTTTAAAACTTTCGACGCGGAAAATTTTCGAGTTAGTGCCTAGTGCTTTTCTTTTCATGTTAGTGACGCCATATCCATTAAAAAAAACTATAGACTAGACTAAAAATTAGTCTATGAAATATTCTAAAAGACTATAGATTAGTCTATAGACTAGACTAATTTTTGTTCTAATTTTTAGTCTAATCTATAGTTAAATGTATATACTAATTCGATATATTAAGACTGTAGTTTTACATGTAAATGAAAGTTTTCTTGTGTGAAAGTTAACGTACATTAAAAATAATTTTTTTAGATGTATAAAATGTAAATGATATTACCTTCGAAAATGTATCAACTCTTTTCCTTCTTATTGCTGGTGTTAAATAAATAATATTAATTTTGGTTTGTAGATTCTTTTACCCATTATGTGTATAAAATGAAGATAAAATTAAAAAAAAAAAATATTATAATATTTGAGTGTTTTTTTTTTTGTCAAAATTACGCGTTTTTTTAACGAGTTTGGTGCTTTTTGAAAATTTATAGTTGACAACGCTGATCATAATTTTTTCGTTATGTCCTCCGAAAAACGACTGCATAGTTCAACTTACGTAATTGTAATCTAACCATGATTTTGTATAAAGATAATCCAATTATAAAGGTTTGTGAAAATCATAATAATTTTAATCATACATGTGATGAAAAGAATGTAATTATACTTAGAAATTTTGTTAAAAATAGAAAACATTGTTAAGCAATAAAACCTCAAAATTTGTTAATTTTATTTTAAGTTGTTCCTTATTCTTTATACAGTATACATAAAGTGCAGCAAAATTTTTAACTCAAAAATGATGTTATCAGCTGAATTGGTAGAACTAGTAATAAAATATAGTAATCAGATTGATAAGGATCATATAGCTTTATTTATGAAATTTAAAAATAATTTTTTTTTTGGGAGGGATGGAATGCATGCAAATAAGGCAAAGTTTCTGACTGTGGCCAACATGTCGACCACCAGAGCGATCCTTGTCTTGCTGTATTCAAGTTGACACGCAGCCTCCTAGTGGCCCTTCCTGGATGGCATTCTAGCACCCGCTAGATGTTAACTAATGCGTGCAGCGAGGTCCCATCTCCTGGAAGTTAAATTCGGGTTGTGCTCACGCCCCGGCGGAAGAAAAAGACGATGTGGTTAAGGATGCCTTCTATGCTAAACTCGAGGATGAATACGATAAGTGCCCGGCCCATGACGCCAAAATCGTCCTCGGGGATTTTAATGCGAAGGTCGGGCGGGAGGGAATCTTTGGCCCCACTGTCGGACAGTTCAGCCTCGACGCAAACACTACCTCCAATGGTATGAGGCTGATCGATTTCGCCGCGGCGCGTAACGTGGTAGTATGTAGCACCAAGTTTCAGCATCTCGACATTCACAAGGCCACTTGGATGTTCCGCGATCGATCAACATCCAACCATATCGATCATATTGTGATTGACGGAAGGCATGTATCGATTGTACTAGATGTGCGCACATTTAGAGGGCCAAAAATCGATTCGGACCACTACCTTGTCGCAGCCAAGTTCTGAGTGCGCATTTGCGCCTCGAGGACTGCGCGCTCTAGTACAGTGCGAAAGCTGGACGTTAAGAAGCTGCGATCACAAAGGACAGCTGAGGCGTTCTCCGCTCAACTCTCCGATAAGCTCCGTCGTTCCCCATTCAATCTCAGCGAAATTGGCGGATTGTGGGCCAACATCTCCCATTCCTTGCGCAATACTACGGAAACAATCCTTGATTTCGAGCGCCCTCCCCAACGAAATCAATAGACCATTGTCGAAAATTACAGAGAGAAGAGAAGGGAGAGAGACGCCTTTTCAGACGCAAGAAGAGGGAGCAGGAAAGGCATGAGCGTGAAGAAGTCGAGATGTACAGATGTAGGAATGACGCTCGAAAATTCTATATCTAGCGTCTTCCTGCAAGGATGAGAATGGAAACCTGGTTACAGATCTGCAAGGGGTGCTGAGGTTGTAGAGGAAACACTTCTCTGCTCTGCTTCAAGGCGATGACGACATCAATACCGTCTCTAGAGATGAATCCGATCGATGATGACGGCGTGGAGATCCCGCCGCCTAGCCATGAAGAGGTTAAAGTCGCGATTAATGAAAAACGACAAAGCGCCAGGTCCTGATAGCATCCCCGCTGAATTGGTTAAGACCGGATGTAATGAGTTGGTAGGGCGCATGCACCAGCTCATCTACAAAACATGGCTATAGGAAAGTATGCCCAACGATTGGAACCTCAGTGTCCCCTGCCCTGTCCTGAAAAAGAGAGGCCCCACGATATTCGCCAATTACAGGGGTATAAGCCTTCTCTCTATCCCGTATAAGGTTCTTACAGGTGTGGTGGAAAAAAGCTTTATATAAATAGGAAAATGTGTTTTTGTAACCGGCAGAGTTTGCCGTTGGTTACGCTATTGCAATTGCTGATCTTACCTTGGTAAGGGCAAAAGGAGATCTATTAATAAAATTCAAGGCAAAGTTGTTGCCGATTTGAGTTTTCATTAGAATCTGTTTTATTTCTAGCCAAAGGCCTCTTTTTATACCAAAATTTACATATTTGCTATATTATTCTAATTTACATTCTATCTCACTTAATCCTATTCCATACATGTACTTACTTTAATTTCGATAGTCGCAACTTGAAGAATTGACCAATTATCTAGTCTCTGAATTGGGGAATTGACTTTATCAATGTCACTCAATTACCAATATGGTCCCTTTGAATATTCGTCACATTTCATTCAAGTGCGGCTTGATCGATTTTGTTTATGTCTGCAGTATGTTGTGAGTACAGCAGTGTGTAATGAAAGAACACACTACACCCTCGCCCTTAAGAGAAAAGTTAGTGGATTAATTTTTCTAAGCACATGCATGGTTACAATTAAGTTTATGATATTTCTTATAAAAATTGTTTTTACAATTGTATATATATATCCTTTTTTTATTTAATAATAATAAATTTATAAAATTGAATTATATGGTTTTAATTCATTTTTATGAAATTGTTTGGTTTTTCCATTATAGTCTATTGAAGTATTTACTCCATTTCTACTTACAATTCTATATGGTCCCTTATACGGACTTTGGGTTTTCTTCCTATTTTCTACATTTAGTAATACTAGATCATCTACTTCTAAGTTTAGCTTATTTTTATATTTATTATTTAATGTTCTTTTTTCTTTCGTTGTAGTAATTATATCTTTGGCTTTATTTAATGCAAATTGCAATCTAACTCGTAGCTCCTGTATATAGTTATCGTAGTTGTAAATTTTGTTTTTGTTTATATTAAAAGTATCAGATGGCAAGCTTGGCAATTTACCATATACTAATTCAAAAGGTTAATAGCCTGTATCTATATGAGGAGCTGTATTATAAGCGAATGTAAAATATGGAATCCACTTGTTCCATTCATAATCATTTGCCGTTGTCAGAAGAAATTCATTAAGGACTCTATGGTTTCTTTCAACCGAACCAAACGTTTCGTGGTGGTATGGTGTTGAAAATATTTGTTTAATTTGAAGTAATGAGCATATATTGTTCATTAAGTCATTTACAAATTCTGTTTCTCTAACAGATTTAGGTAGTTTAAACTGTCCATACTTTAGAATAAATTGTTCAACTAGTGTTTTTGCTGTAGTGAGTGCATCTTTAGTTGACATTGGGTGTGCAACAACAAATTTTGATAATTCACATTGCATTGTTAGTAAGTATCGGTACACGTTTGAAATACGAAAAGGACCTACGGTGTCGATTGAAATCACTTCAAAACTATTGTTAGGTGTATTTGTTTCTATAAGTGGTTCTTTAATGTGTCTGGTTTGTTTGTTTTTATTACAGTTGTCACAATACGATACAAATTTTTTAACCATTCTACTCATATTTTTCCATATGTATCGTTGTTTTATGGTGTTTTCTTTTCTATAAAGAAAATGTCACCCTCTTACAAGGTGCATTAAACAATTTTTGACCAACCCTGTCGTAATGTCATTATTTATTTGAGATGAACATAACACAAATATTTAAAAAAGGGTATGCACTGTGTTTGCCACGGCGGCTGTTGACTATGTATGTAATAAATTCAGTAATTCTTCTTCATCAGATGATGAAGATGAGTCTAATCACTGATTTATTTCAATTTTCGAAAATAAAATAGATACAGCAATATCTATATTCAGTTTTTTTGCATTAAAAAGGTTTTAGATCTAAAAATATGTTGTATTTTTTGATTTGTTTTCAATAATAAATGTAAATATAAGAAAGGTGTTGCCAGATCGCTAATTTCTCAACTTTATTTTGTGAGAGCTTTTTTTTATAACAAAAAAAAAAAAAAACATTTTAACACTGTTCTAACATTGAATGCGATTTTTTTATATTACGGACCATGTAGCTTTAATAATGTAATGCTTTCTTAAGATTACTTAACAAAACAATGAAAAAATTAACTTCAAATTGCATAACAATACCAGGCGACTTTTTTTAAATATCATCTGGTAGCCCTATGAATAAACAAAAGTCATCTGCTTTACAGGGAATTACCAGCACTCTCAATTTATACGAGGGCATAAAATGCAATGCCCTCCACCATTGGAAAGTGTGAATTATTTAGAATAAAACACACCACACTTTTAAAGGGCGAAACATTTTTAAGAAACAAACGTAAAATTGCATTTTGCCTTAATAAAATGCACATTTTTTTGGTAGAAAAGAAAACGCCATTAGTTTTATAATTGTTTTTCTTATTCCCAAATGACCTGAATATGTCGTGTTGTGGAATTGGTCCATCAGTTTATATTTCAATACGTCGTCTGTAATTTTTATTGGAGGCTTAAATATCAATATTTTTAATTGAGGTCTTTTATTATTAATTTTTATATTCTCATAAATTTCTTTAAATTCTTCTTTTGTATACAAATCAAATATTATGTCTTCATTTGAAAGCGCTAATTCTTTTATATTTTCTTTATTCATTTTAGATATCAGTTTCCTAAGAATCGAATCTAGTTTCGATGAGTTTTCGCTGAATCTTGGATGCATATAATTATTTTCATCTTTAATATTTTGGGTACGAGATTTCTTTATATTCGAAACTGGTTTCGTTGAATTATCATCACGACCTGTGTGCACAGTATTATTTTCTATATATATATTCAAATTCTCTATATCCTCAATGTTATTTAATTGCAATTTATTTATATTTTTGACGTCATTAATGGAGGTGCATTCCCATACGTAAAGTTGATCAGGCTTCTGAGATGTGCATTTCTCCAGTTTATCTTCTTCTACACGTGTATTTTCTAATTCATTAATATCTGCTACATTATTCAATTCGTGTTCTTCATTATTAATATATTTTCTCTTATCAATTTCTTTCTCTGTCTCATGTTCTCTATTTTTCATGCCTCTTGTTGTTATTAAAATTTTTTTTGCTTTTCGTCGTATTCCTGTGGTATCATTTGTTTAAGTACATCTGAGTTAATTTTTATTCTGGAAAGTGCGTCTGCATTTGTATTCATCTTGCCCTTTTTATATACTATTGAAAAATCATAGTCACACAAATGTAATCTGATTCTAGTCATTTTTGATGAAGGATTTCTGTGTGAAAATAGTGAAATTAATGGTCGGTGGTCCGTTACTATTATAAATTGTCTACCATATAAATATGGTCTAAAGAAATTTATATACCAATGGATTGCTAAAAGTTCTTTTTCTATTATAGGTTTATTAATGTCATGTTTTTGCAAAGATTTACTAGCGTATGAAATTGGTTGGTCTTGTCCAATTTCTCCTTGTGATAAAACTGCTCCTAGTGCGTAATTTGAAGCATCAGTGGTTAGTATGGAAGGTCTGTTAAAATCTGGATATTGTAATATTGATGGATTAGTTAATTTTTCTTTTAGTGTGTCAAATTGGTCCACTCGAATTTAACTGATTTCTTTAATAAAGAATTTAATTGTTTTGCAATAGCTGCGAAATTTGGGATGAATTTTCTATAATAGTTACAAAATGCAACAAATCTTCTGACATCGTCTGTATTTTTGGGTATAGGATAATTTTTAACTATTTCATACTTAGATGGGTCTGTTCTTACACCATCTTTAGTAATAAGATGGCCCAAATAAACTACTTCTGGTCTCAAAAAACAACATTTTTATGAATTTAGTTTCACATTTATCTCTGAAGTCTATCAAGAACCTTGATAAGATTTTGGTTGTGAAGATTTAAGCTGCAACCATATACTATTATGTCGTCTACGTACAGAAAAGCTTCAGAATCCAATCCTGATAATGCTATTGTGAGCATTCTTTGAAAACTATTGAATGATATTTTCAAACCGAATGGGAGTTGTTTATATTGAAAATGACCATGTTGAGTCGAAAATGCTGTAAGTGGTCTCGAATCCTTTTCAAGCTCAATTTGGTGAAATGAACTCGACATATCGAGTGTCAAAAACCATTTTGCTCTTCCAGGCTTGTCTAAAACATCTTCCAATCTAGTATTAACTAGAATTTAAAATTTTCATTAGAAAATTTATCATTGACAATCTTGTAATTCAGTTTTCTGAAATCCACTACAAGGGTCCATTTCTTTTTGTCTTCAGTATTCTTTTTCGGTACCAAAAGAGGAGTGGAGCATTATAAGGACTAACTGATGGTTCTATTATATCCTCTTTAAGCATTTTCTGAACTTGTTCATTTATAACATTTGTAAGTGAATTTGGAAGTCTATAGTTTTTAATGTATACTGGAGTATTATTAGAAGTTGTAATGTTTTGTTTATAAAAATTATTTACTGTTAGTTTTTCATCATCCAGATGAAATACATTTTGATATTTTTTGAAAATGTTTATTAATTCAGTTTTTGCGTGTTCATCACTATTGTTTATGTTAAGTGTATTTATTAATTTATTAAAACGTTTCTCATTGTTCACAGTATTGTAATTTAATATATTATAATTTTTAAGTGGGTCAGTTTGAAGTTGAATGCCTTTCAAAGTTACAGTAGAGTTCGTTGTATTTAAAATTTTTATACGTGTCATTCCGTTCTTGGGTGCTATCGAATTAATTAAGAAAATTCCGTCTTCCAATTCATTATTAAATATGACGCTATCCTCATTTATTTTTAATTTTACTGGTTGCATAATTTCTGTTCTTGCTGGTATTGTTATTGTTAATTCATTATATGCTTTTGCTTGCATAGGCAAAATTATTGTTGTATTATTTACAAACAAAGTTAATGTAAATGGTTCATAGTCTCTTTTACAAAAATATTTCTTTAAAAAGTTTCGACCAATAATACCATCTGTTTCAATTGGAAAATCTGTATCTACCAGTCGAAATGTATGCTTACATTCAATGTTTGTTAAATTCAGATTAAGGTCAATAGTTCCTATTGAAATAACTTCTTGATTTGTGATACCTGTTAGTTTACGTCTTTCTTCTGGATAATATTCTTCATTTTCGAAATATTTGTTCATACGGCACAGTGATATGTCGGCACCTGTGTCGACAAGAAATGTTAATTTTTTATTTTTGTATGTAGCAGTAATGAAATTTATATTATGTTATTGTTATTCCTATTTATATAACTGTTATTTCTGTTGTTGAAATTGTTGTTCCTAACATTTGTGTTGCTGTTATTATTTGACCTAAAATTATTATTTCCAGCGTTATTGTTACTTGTCGTGAAATTATTGTTTTGTCTGAAATTGTTGTTATTCTGTCTGTAATTGTTTTTAAATGGTCTGTAATTATTATTACCAATAGACCTATAATTGCTGTTATTAAAGTTTTGTTTATTTGGTCTGAGATTATTAGTGTGACTACAGTTTCTATCGAAATGCATAATGGAGCTAGGGTTTGCTTTTTGTTCATTTTCTAGTTCTAGAGCAAGTTCTGTTGCTTCTTGAATATTTTTGGGACGAGCAGCAAAAATTGCTGTTTTCATATTGTCATTTATGCCTCGTTTAAATGATGCAAGGGCTAATTTATCATTTAGTTTAATTATGACATTTTTCTCCGATTCTGTAACATTAGTAGTGTGTTTGTGTATGTTCTAGGGCACTTTTCCCATACAAATTTGGGAGCATGCCTACGCTACAGTCGGTCATATTAGTTTGTGGATAGGTTTGTAACATGTAATGTATGTGACAGTTTTTTTTTCTATACAAGATGTTCACCTGCATATTAGTTTTTAGGATTAGGTGGTTGTGTGGTCGTTTTTACTTGTATTGCTTTGTTTTGTTTTGAAATCGTTGGACGGACAGAATGAGTGCGTGCACTTTTCCTTATGATATAGGGTACCGTAAACTCATGTTGTCGATTTATACAATGTTATTCTTTTGTTTATTCTTATTTTTTTTGTAAGATTTAATGCTGAAGAAATAGGAAAGTAATGTACACCTGCATGATCGGTTTAAGGGTTAGTTGATTGTGTAGTTGCTTTTATTTGTATTGCTTTTGGATTCTCTGGACGGACAGAATGAGTATGTGTAACATTTTTGTGTGTGGTTGACCATCTTTTGATTGAAAGTGAGTACGTAGATAGGTAGGTATTGTTGAAAAAATAGAATAGTTGTACGTGTTGTTCTTGTTGTGTTTTTGTGTTAGAAGGATCTTCAATTTTAAACTGATAAGAAATTCATGTCACGTATTGGTCAGGGTCAAATGTTAAAGAAATAGAAATTGTTGTATTTTTTTCTTTTTGGTTTAAGAAGGATCTTTAATTTTAAACTGATAAGAAAGGGTAGATTGGTTGTGTGATTGTGTTTTTATTTTATTTTTGGTGTGATTTAATGTTGGAGAAATAGAAAAGGTATGTACACCTGTGTGATAGTTTTGGATGTACACCTGCGTGATCGGTTTCCTGAGATTAGAAATTCATGTCACGTATTGGTCACGGTCAAATGTTAAAGAAATATAAATTGTTTTGTTTTTGTGTTAGAAAGGTCTTTAATTTTAAACTGATAATAAATTCATATTACGTTTAGTCCTTAGGCTGAACACCAGTGTGATCGTTTTAAACTGATAAGAAAGGGTAGGTTGGTTGTGTAATTATGTTTTTATTTTTTTTAATTTTTATTAGATATTTCTTTTTTCAGATTTTTACAGATTCGAACTTAAACATATGTTTATAAAGATTGAAAAGTTTAAGTGTTAACAAATATTTTTTATAAAATGTTTGACATCTGCAAATGTCAAAAGATTCAGAGTAAATTTTTTCACAATAATATAAATGTAAGACATTATTAATACATATAAATGGATTCCTTATTTTACTAATGTTGCATATTCTTATTACATTGATAATACTTAAAAATAAACCAATATGTTCTTTATCAATCTGATAAATTTTAGTTCTTCCAATTCAGCTGATGTAACCATTTTTTTCTTTTCTTTAAAAAGTCAATAGTAAATCGTGTAAGTGCGGGGCGATGTACTCTGGACAAAGTGGTTAAGTTTTATCTTCATTTATTATACAATTTCTTCGTTTGAATTTATTGAAAATTACAATTTATTGAAAACACAATTTTTTCATTTAGTAAGATTATAAAAATTAATTATATTTTTTACTTCATTTTCAACTTCATATAGTCTATGTTTATAAAAAATACAGGGGCATGTGTCAGGGCCGCATCTGCTGTTTTCAATCGACCATTCGCAGTCCTCGAAATGTTCACCATGCTTACTTTTTATTCTTTTCAGGTTGCCAACATACTCCAATTGCGTTTGTATGTTGATGAGGTTAGTTTTATCCTCATCAGAAATTATGCGCGAGAATGATTTTAAAAAGTTGCATATTTCCTTTAAAATCATTTTATGTTGATGGTTTTATATTTATATGATTTAAGATCTCTCGTAAAAGATAACTCCTATCGTCTTTATGTTTTCGTATTGCAGCACTGGTGTCCACATCCCTCTCGCGTTTGGGATAGTACTGAGGACTGTAGGTGTTAAGTTTTCGATATTTATATTGTAATCTCTTCTATACAATAAGATGAATACACAGTATTGTCAAAATAATAAACCAAATTTACTCTTTTTATACCTACGCAAAATTTAAAATTTTCATAATATTGTGAAATTTAAAGACTTTTTTTTATTTTTTATTTTATTTATACAACATATAAAATCTTCAGAGTTACATATACATTTAAAATATTTTCTTTACTTCATTTGTAAGAGGTACATATTCAAACATTCTATCGTGTATAATTAAACAATATGCAGATGTGTTAAGTGGTATGTTTTGTTGTGTCTTCAATTCGATTCGTATATCAATAGGTCCAGTTTTTACGGTTTCATTTTGATGTGTTACATCTAGAACAATTATTGGTGCAATTGTCTTAAAACTATCTCGTTTTAGTAAGGGTTGCGAGGGACGTGAATAATAAATTTTCTTGAAATCTTGAGTACATATGATATAGTAGAGCGAACCGATTTTTATCAAATTTCAGATTTAAATCATCGTAGGGATACGACTCTGAGTTGAGATGAACTTTAACATCAGTTAGATCACAATGTATGAATTTGTTAGAGTTGTTTCGAAATGCTATTAGCAGAAATCGAGGTCTTTCACTTTCACGTGCTAGCTTGTTAAGCTAGCTTAACGCTGCTTTCGGGAAGAGAGGGATAATAACACATATCCCAACTTCTAAAATATATATTTAAAGATTGACGACAGTTGATAGTTTTATACATTTCCAGTTTATAGGCATCAGCAAGTTGAACATGTGGTACTTTCCATGTTATATTTAAAATCGATAGTTTACATTTTTCATTTGATATAATTGATTTAAAGACTTGAGAATCATCTTTAGATCGTAGAAGAATTAATTCGTGTTTGGAGTTAACTATTATCTTATAGAAATCTTCTGAAAATCCGAGTAACATTTTTAATGGAACGCAAAAATTGAAGACTCCATTAATTATTAATCATCATTGATTGGTGACCATCCTGCATTTACTAATGCATCACTTTCGAATTGATTTAATGAAATATAGTTCTTAATATCCGTTGTTATACCCAGATGACGTGTACGATCAATTTCTACACCATTTATCTCATAACGAATTTCATCGAATAGATAGGACATACAGTTGTTTAAGAGTTTTAATGATGGGGAGACTGTAGAATCGTCTTTTGTTGCAAATCCTTCTATGTATAGAAAACTTTCACTTGGTAGAACTAACAAATCTTGGTTTTGAATAGATATACGAATTTCATCGTTATTCTTAAATGATCGTAGATATGATGTATAACTATGATATTCTTTCTTGATGATTGAATTATCAAAGTTTGGTTGTTGTAATATGTTAATTATACTCATTTTTGTTTTAGTTTAAATCCAAGTTGTTTCAGAAATTTACGATTATGTCTACTGAGATTCTCTGCCCTCTGTTTTGATGAATTTTTTTTATTTTTTATTTGTGATAATTTCTTAGAAACTTCAGTTTTTGTTGCTGTTTTTATTGCTGGAGATGGGTGTAACGCTTTTGATTGCGATATTGATAATAAATTATTGTTGTCGTTGTTGTAGGAATTGTTTTTACTATCGAATATAATCATTCCTTCAGAGGTTTCAAATGTAATCTAATAGTTATTTTTTCTCTCCGAAAATTAATAAGGTTTCCGTTCTGATCGGTGACTTTTAGAACAATGGTGTTGACTGCTCTAGTATTAACTGGTAAATAAATGACGTTTGCTGGCGCTTCTGTTATTTTATAGCCAGGACTAACGTTAAGCGAAAATTAATGTAGAGTGTGAGCAGAAACGTTATTTATATAGGATCCGCTGACAATATTACACTCAACTAAAATAGTATTTATTTTTGTTATATCTATTGTTTTGTCTGAATTATGCTCTTCACCAGGCTTTAGAACTCTCTTACTAAATCCAAGCAGTGATCCAATTGATCTCTCTTTGTCGAAAAATATCGTATCAGTTGAGGTCTCTATGTAGGTTTGTAGTGTGTTATAATTGGATTGAATTTTAAGTTTTCCTTTTACATTCAATTTTTTATATTTTCTAATTAAAAAATCAGCTAAGTTTGAGAATTCATATGATCCCACTGGAATTTCTATAATATGGTTACCAATATGAAACAAATTGTTGTCATAATCAATATTCGGAATTGAGTGATATGTATCAAAACTGATTAGACCGCAAACATAGTTTGATTCAAGCAGAATGGGTGGAAAATAGTCTGCAACTAGTTTTGATGTATTTCCGTTCAGAGTTAATGTAATGGACATCTCAACGTATATCTTGCGAATGAATAATTTTCAAATATTACAGTGTTTTTATAATGATGTTGATGACGATGTTGATGTATTATTTTAATTTATCCAAGAATTGTGATTTGATGAAAATCCCAACCATTTAACATACAACATATTTCCTCTCCTCTTTAATACTTTTTCAACTAAATATGTTTGAATGTATTTCGTTTTTAAAAGTTCATATTCATAAAATCCACCCTTAATTTCACTACCACGATAGTCTTCTAAAATGTAAGTATTGGGATTTAAACTCCTTATATTTTTGATTTTGAAGATTTCTGTAGTCCAATTTGGTGTATATCCTTTCTCAAATATATGTTTATATTTGCTTATGCGAACATGATCACCAATTTTAAACTTAGGTCTCCTAAAAACCTTTAAGTTATTGTAGACGGTATCCAAAAGAGTTTTTTCATTGATAGAGTTCACTTCATTTGGTGTCATTTTAATTGTTCTATGAAGTGTATTATTATATTTATCTATCAGTTCTTTATATATGTTTATCCATTTGTAAGTTCCTTGAAAGCTAAACTCTTTCCACATCATCTCTTTCAATGTTCTATTAACCCGTTCAACTATTGATGCTTTCAAAGAACTATATGTTGAATAGTGATTAATTTTATGGGCTTGCATTAAATGTTGAAATTGATTATTAATGGATTCTCTACCATCATCGGTTCGCAGATTTTTCGGTTTTCGCTTAGATGTATCGAATACACTTTTCATAGCAGCCGTTACGTTTTGTGCACCTTTGCTTTTAACGGCAACAGCCCAAGCTTTTTTTGAAAAAGTATCTATAACTGTTAGAAGATAACGATATCCATTGTTATATGTTCCATAGCTTCCCATTTCAACTAGATCAGCTTGCCATAAATCATCAATTCACTTCACTACAACTCGTCTTCTTTTGAAATTTTTTCTAGCTTGTTTGTGTAATTCTTCTACTATTTGTCTTTTGTCTACATTCAAATCCATATTATTTATGTATGTGTATGTGTGTGTGGGTTTTAGTATATTTTATTCGATTTCTAGTTTTTCCTTTGAGTGAATGGTTTGAACAGATATTCTTCAATATGATGTAACCTTTGATTATAGTTATTAATTCTCTTTGGAATTTCGATTTCAATTTTCTCTAAAGCTTCGTAAAACACTTTCATGTCACCTTCAATTTTATTGAATTTCTCTATAACTTTATTTCTGTATTTAATATTTCCATTATATGTTTCCATTGTCATGTTTTTATCATTGTCATGTTTTAGATAAAAGTTTTCTATCTCGGTTTTTAAATTGTTTATTTGATTAACTAGATCATCATATTATATTTGTGATATATATTTTTCGTCTACAGAATTTTTGTTTTTATGATTATATTTATTAAAACTTTCTCCAAATTTATTAATATAAGACATCTCTGTCACTCTTCTAATAAATTATGTTAGATTCTTTAAGTTCTTCGATAATAGAGATTATTTCGTTTTGATGATTGTTGTGACCAGCACCTTCCGGTGAAAGAAGTAAACGTAGTCTGTCAACTAGTTCATTAGGATCATCCCAATATATATAGTTTGATTTACGATTACCTAGTGATTTTAGCAATAATCCATTGCCTTTTGTTGAAATTTTTGTTGTTGTTTCAAATAAATGTTTAATTATTCGTCTATATTTGAAGGCTCGAGTTCCTTTCACTTGTTCATTAGATTCATAGCGACGTCTATGTGCACTGGTATGAATTAAAATCTCTTTATATTTTTTCAAATCATTTTTAGAATAATGGAGAGGTTTTGCATGAAATAGTATTTTAAATAATCCGGGCGTCATTTTCAATTTCATATTTCCTATTTGCATTGTATTATCTTCATTAAATATTAATTTTTCCTTACCATATCTCCAACTTCCAAATTTTATCCAATTGCTTATTAACAATAAGTAAATGAATATTTTATTTTTTCGTTAGATTTAAACTTTGTTTTCTTTTTAAGTTTTTGATACATGTACTTGATACAGGTCTATTATGACCATAGTTTTCTTCATCATCAGCTGACATATTTTCATACTGAAAATTGTCACTATCACCATTTGCATCATAATAATCTTCATCATCACCAATAGTGTCCTTATGCTTATGTTCAAGTTTTACCATGTTTTCATTATCACCACTTACGTCATCATTATCATCTTCGCCATCAAAGGTGTTGTCTATATACATATCCTTATGTTTATTTTCAAGTTTTCCGACGATTTTTTTAAGTGCTTTTGTTATTGGATGAAAGGTATCTTCTAATAAATTAACTCTATCTATTTGATTCAGTTTAATATTTTTAAACTTTTCCTTTAAAACAGCTCTTGTATATATCTATAATAATATTATTTTGATCTGCTTTATATCAGGTTATGATCTGCTTGCTATCTGATTATGATCTGCTTGCTATCTGATTATGATCTGCTTGCTATCTGGTTATGATCTGCTTACTATCTGGTTATAATCTGTTTGCTATTTGCTCATAAACTGCTTTGTATCAGGTTATGATCTGCTTGCTATCTGATTATGATTTGCTTGCTATTTGGTTATGATCTGCTTGCTATCTGATTATGATCTGCTTGTTATCTGATTATGATCTGCTTGCTATCTGATTATGATCTGCTTGCTATTTGGTTATGATCTGTTTACCATCTGGTTATGATCTGCTTGCTATCTACTCACGAACTGTCTGTTATCTGTTCACGATCTGCTTTATATATGCTCACGACTTGCTTGCTATCTAACTATCAAATAACATTTCATAGTTGTATGAAACTATCAAATCCTTTTCGATAACGTCCTTCATTAATTAAATCATCCTTGCTTACAACAAGAAATCCATATTTGTCTTTCCAACGCTCACTGCAAAGATCAACAAATTGTTTAAAAGTCATATCACCAATAACATGATCATTATATATATGTTTTAAATTCATTTCATCCTGTTTAAATATTATAATCATATTTGCATTTCACGTATTAGATGTTTTGGAATTTTAGTATATGTTTGACTCAGATAAAAGCAGTCAATAAATTTATGTCTTCCCATACAGAAGTAATCTCTTATACTATTTTGTTTCTCACAAATAACATCATCGAAGCTTTTCTGTCTGTCGTATCGTGCCGGTATTTTTCCTTCATGTTGGAAGCTTGCTAATGTTACGCCAATTCCTAAGAAGGGTGAGGTTAATAACCCTGAAAACTACCGCCCAATAGCTGTTTGTTCTGCTCTTTCAAAGGTGATGGAGAGCATGATTAATCACCACATTGTGAGGTATTTGGAGTCCAACGGTTTGCTAAATGATCGTCAGTACGGTTTCCGTAAAGGACGCTCTACTGGTGACCTTTTGGCTTTACTCTCTGAAAGATGGAATGGTTCCATTCACCGCTTTGGTGAGGCCAAGGTTGTTGCTCTGGATATCTCAAAGGCGTTTGATAGGGTCTGGCATGAAGCTCTGGTGTCGTAGTTAATTGCTTTTGGTATCGGTAGTCACTTCTCTCGATTTATATCGAGCTTTCTCAAAGATCGCACTATTAGAGTTGTTATAGATAGCGTCTTTTCCGACGAGTTCAGTATAAATTCAGGGGTACCGCAGGGCTCCGTTCTTTCTCCTACTCTTTTTCTTATTTTTATCAATGACCTTCTGTCTATTACTTCGAATCCTATTTACTCTTTTGCGGATGACAGCAACATTTGTCATTCATATTCATTTGATCGGAGGCCGAGCCTTTTGGAGATTGGGGCAAGGAGGTCGAACATGAATGACACACTCACAGGTGACCTGATAGCAATCTCTGAGTGGGGCCGCGCGAACAGGGTCGATTTCAATGCGCGCAAGACCCAATGTTGTTTTTTGACGCACCGGCGTGATGCTGGCTCTGGTCTTCTGTCATCTGTATTTATGGGTAATGTAAATATTGAAGAGGCGGATGCTCTTGATGTTCTGGGCATGAGAATTAGTTGTGATGCTCGTTGGAACGATCACATTTTTCGAGTGTCGAAGGAAGCATTCAAGTGCCTTGGTTTTTTGAAACGGTGCAGGAAATACTTCACTCCATCCGACCTTCTTACTATTTACAGGACCTTTATCCGACCCCGGATGGAGTACAACTCTCATGTGTGGGCCGGTGCTCCAAAGTCTATTTTGAAGCTTCTCGACCGCGTACTGGAGAGGGCGAAGGTGCTTATTAATGACAGTGGGGTATCCAACTCTATTGATTCGTTGGAGCATCGTCGCAATGTGGCGTGTGTTTCACTGTTCTATCGGTACTATAATGGGAGGTGTTCTCGAGAGATAAGGGGCTTGGTTCCCGATAACCACATATTTTTACGTGGTACCCGAGCTTCTCACAGAGCACATCCTTTTGTGGTTGATTGTTCAGTGAACCGCACAATGCATTACAGGGTAAATTCATTTTTTGCCCGCACTGCTCGCTTGTGGAATGATCTTCCTGCGAGAGTTTTTCCCGTCAATTACGATATTGGTAGATTTAAATCGAATGTCCATAAACACTACTCCCTCTTTCCTCCTTCCTATAACCTATTTTCCTGAACCTGCACAATGCACTGCATGAATAGGGGCCATCCCCTGAGTGTTGGTTTTGAAAAGAAAAAAAAAAAATTATTATAGAATCTGGATAAGCTTTTGCTGGACTTAGGACTTCTTCATTTTCCGAAAACGTATATAGATTAATTTCTTTTATCGGTTTAATTAATTTTCTTAGATAGCAATATTTTGGTTGATATAATGATTTCAAATATATATAGATATTTTTAAATCTCAATCCGTTAGGACTTTCAATTAGACTTATCATCACATTAGTTTTACCACAATTCGATGGTCCCACTAACAATGCACGAATCGAATTCGGTAATAATGTATTGTGTACGACTGTTTTATCCCTTGATTGAGATGATTCATCAATATTTCTTATAATAATTTGGTTTGTTTGTTTAACTAGCTTCATGTTGGCTGACAGACTGATATAGTGATGATATAAACTTGTGTATATATAGGAAATCGTCATGAGTCAGTTAATTTTGCGAAGAAGTATAAAAGTAACGAAAAAAAAATGGTTATAATCATATCATATATGGTTATATATAATGGTTAAAACAAAAAAAACCCAGTCAGTGTAAGATGAGCAGAGAACTAGTAAACAACTTAATAAATAAGTTACCTGTTGAATTACATCTGCCTGGTTATCAGTTTTGAGGACCTGGTACAAAACTTGAAAAACGTTTAGCAAGAGGAGACAAGGGAATAAATTTATTGGATACAGCTTGTAGAGAGCACGATATTGTATATTCAAAATCAAAAGATATAGACACAAGACATCAAGCAGATAAAATATTAGCTGAAAAGGCCTGGCAACGAGTTAAATCTAATGATAGTGATATTAAAGAACGTGCTAACGCGTTGTTTGTAACAAACGCTATGAAAGCTAAAGTGAAATTTGGATTAGGTTTGAATTAGCAGAGACATAAGAAAAGAAAGAATTCAAAAAGAAGAATAAAAGGAAAAAAAATAAGTGTAAAAAGAAATTATTCACGTTTACTGTTAGAAAAACTTTAAAGCAGTTGAAAGAACAGAAACCTTTCGATATAAAGGATGCTGTTAAAATAGCAAAAAGACTATTCATTCAAATTTTAAAGGAAAAAAGCGTTCAGACATTATAATACCAAGAGTTATACCTGTACCGAAAATTGGAGGATTTCTTCCACTTATTCCTGTACTAACAGCATTGTCAGCCCTTGGAGGTTTAGCAAGTGGAGGATCTGCTATTGTCAAAGCAGTAAATGCTATCAAGAATGGAAAAGAACAATTGGCGGAAGCTAACCGTCACAATAGATATATGGAATCAATTGCAATGGGTAAAGGGTTACATCTCAAACCATATAAATCTGGATATGGTCTCTACTATAGTCCAGCTCCAAAAAACTACTAGATAACCTACCCAATCGCCCGCTAGCAGATTTGGATTTGAAAAAATATGGAAAACATCTCAAACATTTTAGGGGTGTTTTCATGCGTGATTCTTTACCTAAGAAACAATTTAAACAAGAATGCGGTATTGTTCATTTTGATGATTCAAATGATATGGGTAGCATATTATAAAAACCACGACTATAAAGAAAACTTTGATAGATTTGGAAACTGACAACCACCACTTGAAATAACTAAGTATTTGAAGTCACAAATTAACTATAACTATGAACGAAAACAAAAATTTAATACATTTAATTGTGGCCATTTGTGTTTAAAATTTCTATACAATAAATATAATTTAAAATGAAATAAAAAAAAAATTGTTTAATTTATATACATATAATATATTCTTTCTTTATTAACTCATATTATTTTGTACAATATATTTCTTATAAACTACTTAAACTATATATTTACATTTAAGAACATTTCATCATTATCGTCTTCATCCTGTATATAAAAAATCATGAGGACTAAAACATGATAAGAATTTCTTATCTCAAGAAACCGATCACGCAGGTGTACATTTCTTTTCCATTTCTCCAACATTAAATTATACAAAAAATAAAAAAAGCAATCACGCAACCAACCTACCCTTTCTTATCAGTTTAAAACGATCGCACAGGTGTTCATCCTAAGGACTAAACGTAGCATGAATTTATTATCAGTTTAAAATTAAAGATCCTTCTAGCACAAAACACAACAACAACAACACGTACAACTATATTTCTATTTCTTTAACATTTGATCGCGACCAATTCGTGACATGAATTTCTTATCTCAAGAAACCGATCACGCAGGTGTACATCCAAAACTATCACACAGGTGTACATACCTTTTCTATTTCTCCAACATTAAATCACATAAAAAATAAAAAAAAGAACAATCACACAACCAAACTATCCTTTCTTATCAGTTTAAAACGATCACACAGGTGTTCATCCCTTTTCAAAATCTTCGACAATCAAAGGATGGCAAACCTCACACATTAAAAATGTTACACGCACTCATTCTGTCCAATCATTCGTTTTCAAAGTAATACAAACAAAATGAACATGCACAATCATGTCTCTATTTGGGAATACGATGTTATTATTTATTTTCTCAAGAAAACGATCACGCAGGTGTTCATCCTATATACAAAAACAAAACAAAAATCATAGGGATTAAAACGTGACAAGAATTTATTACTTCAAGAAACCGATCATGTATGATCATGTTCTTCCCTTTTAACTAGATTAAAATTAAAAACCCTTCTAACTTAAAAACACAACAACAACAACACCTGCAAAAATATTTCTATTTCTTCGCAACTATAAAATAATAATAAAAAAAAAAAAAAAAATCATACAACCTACCTACCCTATCTTACTAGTTTAAAATTAAAGATCGTTCTAACACAAAAAAAGAACAATTTCTATTTCTTTAACATTTGACCGTGACCAACACGTGACATGAATTTCTAATCTCAGGAAACCGATCACGCAGGTATACATCCAAAACTATCACACAGGTGTACATACCTTTTCTATTTCTCCAACATTAAATCACACCAAAAATAAAATAAAAACACAATCACCCAACCAATCTACCCTTTCTTATCAGTTTAAAATTAAAGATCCTTCTTAAACCAAAAAAAAAAAATACAACAATTTCTATTTCTTTAACATTTGACCCTGACCAATACGTGACATGAATTTCTTATCAGTTTAAAATTGAAGATCCTTCTAACACAAAAACACAACAAGAACAACACGTGCAACTATTCTATTTTTTCAACAATACCTACCTATCTACGTACTCACTTTCAATCAAAAGATGGTCAACCACACTCAAAAATGTTACACATACTCATTCTGTCCGTCCAGAGAATCCAAAAGCAATACAAATAAAAACAACTACACAAGCAACTAACCCCTAAAATGATCATGCAGTGTACATTCCTTTCCTGTTTCTTCAGCATTAATTCTTACAAAAAAAAAATAAATAAAATAGGAATTAACAAAAGCATAACATTGTATAAATCGACAACATGAGTTTACGGTACCCTATATCATAAGGAAAAGTGCACGCACTCATTCTGTCCGTCCAACGATTTTAAAACAAAACAAAGCAATACAAGTAAAAACGACCACACAACCACCTAATCCTAAAAACTAACATGCAGGTGAACATCTTGTATAAAAAGAAAACTGTCACATACATTACATGTTATAAACCTATCAACAAACTAATATGACCGACCGTAGCGTAGGCATGCTCCCAAATTTGTATGGAAAAAGTGCCCTAGAACATACACAAACACACTACTAACATTATTTCCTAACTCTTCAATTCCTAGTTTATTAAGGTTATATATTATATCAGTCAATTTCTCCCTGAAATTGTTTACTGTTAAATTTCTTTGGTATAAATTGTGTAACTTATCTTGTAGTTGTGGGATTGTCTTGTTACTTTCGTATCTTTGCTTTAATGCGTTCTTCAATGCGTCAAAAGTCTCAGGTACGGCAATAACACCATTAGCTGTTCTAACATTTGAGGTTAGTTTAGCATGGAAAACGTATTGAAGGAAATCTTTTTTAGCTGTTTCTGATAAAGTCTTATATATAAGGTCACCTGTCACCATGAAACATTCCAATTCGTTGAAATTTCTTGAGAATAATGGAAGAGTTTTAGAAGTTGTTTCTAAACTAAATGCTGCCATAATGGATTCCTTATCTTCTTGCATTTGAGCCTTGTTTAAAAATTCTATTATTGCTTTACATAAATACTAAATTCTATTTTCAAGGCAACTGCATTTTCAGTGTCACCCTTTATTTCTAATGCTGTCTGAAAATCTTTTTTTTATATCTTCTATATTCTCTAATTTTTCTTTTATGGTCTTTTTGTATATTTTCTATTGGGACTCTTCTTTAATTTTGCCCAAATATCTTTTAATCTTTTCACAAATTCCTCCATATAAAATTTTTACCTTATTTTTTTTATACATGTTATTTTTATTATTATATACTATTACACATACTTATATAAAAGTTTTATTTTATTTATTATAATTTTTTTTTAAATTTATATTTATAACTCTGTTATAGCATTATTATTAACAGGGTTATTATAACTATTACCCTTTTCCGAACATAATTTTTAAAATATTTGTTTATTCAGTATATTGTGAATATTATTATTCCAATTATTAGTATAATTAATTATAAATCAATTTCTTTATTAATTTCTAACTGACTATTATTATTTATTATGTTTTCCTCTATTATTGCCTATTTGCTTTGAGGACTTCCCATTGCTTATTTCCATATTAATATTTTCAATTTCTTGGGCTCTCTCACATGGAATTGGGTATTCCTCGTCCTTTACTATTCTCATACTATTCTGGCAGGATCGAGATCACAGGATCGCCATGTGGTGGAAAAAAGCTTTATATAAATAGGAAAAGATGTTTTTGTAACCGGCAGAGTTTGCCGTTGGTTACACTATTGCAATTGCCGATCTTACCTTGGTAAGGGCAAAAGGAGATCTATTAATAAAATTCAAGGCAAAGTTGTTGCCGATTTGAGTTTTCATTAGAATCTGTTTTATTTCTAGCCAAAGGCCTCTTTTTATACCAAAATTTACATATTTGCTATATTATTCTAATTTACATTCTATCTCACTTAATCCTATTCCATACATGTACTTACTTTAATTTCGATAGTCGCAACATGAAGAATTGACCAATCATCTAGTCTCTGAGTTGGGGAATTGAGTCAATTACCAATATGATCCCTTTGAATTATCGTCACATTTCATTCAAGTGCGGCTTGATCAATTTTGTTTATGTCTGTAGTATGTTGTGAGTACAGCAGTGTGTAATGAAAGAGCGCACTACACAGGCGTATTGTGTGAACGACTGAAGCCACTCGTCAAAACACTCATCGGAACTTATCAGTACTACTTCAGACCTGGCAAGTCCACCATCAACCAGATCTTCACACTACGCCAAATCGTGGAAAAGACCCACGAAAATTAAGTCGACACACACTATCTTTTTGTCGACTATAAGGCTGCTTTCGATAGCCCCATAAGCTCGTTATACCTGCGAAGCTGATAAGGCTATGCGGAATGACGTTGAGCAATTCCTCCAGCTCCGTCAAGGTAGGAATGGACCTCTCCGAACCTTTTGATACCGTACAAGGTTTCAGACAAGGCGATCCCTTATCATGCGACCTCTTTAACTTCGCCATGGAGAGTGTTCTGCGAAACGCGGGAGTGTATCGCAATGGCACTATTTTTTAAAAAAAGTGTCCAGTTGCTTGCGTACGCTGATGACATCGACATCATAGGGCGTACCAAACGAGATGTCACTGCTACCTTTAGTGCTATTGAACGAGAGTCTAAGAGGATGGGTCTGGCAGTAAATGAGGGCAAAACGGAGTATATGTTATCGACAAGTAGAGCCGTGCGGCGTATTCATTCTCAAATTACGATAACTATACTTTTGATACAGTCAAGGAATTCATCTACCTTGGCTCCGCCGTTACCACCGAAAATGATGTCAGTCTGGAGATCAAGCGCAGGATTAGTCTTGCCAACAGGTGCTATTATGGTCTCAATAGGCAATTGAGCAGCAGAGACCTCTCTCGCAAGACGAAACTAATACTCTTCAAGACGCTCATTCTACCCGTGCTTCTTTATGGCGCAGAAGCATGGACCCTATAAGAACTTATGCAGCTGCCTTGAGATTATTCGAGAGAAAAGTCCTACGTAAGATCTTCGGTCCAGTGCGAGTTGACGATGATTTTCGCATCCGATTCAACAGTGAGCTGTATGAGCTCCTCAACGACATGGACATTGTACAGCGTATTAATATCCAGCGGCTGCGCTGGCACGGTCATGTCGTTCGAATGGAGGATGATCCTCCGGCGAGACGAGTATTTGATGCGGGGATCTGCGGAAGCCGGCGATGAGGACGACCTTGTATCCGTTGTGGAAAGACCAAATCAAGGAAGCCCTGTCATCGATTGGTGTGACCAATTGGCGTAGGCGCGCAAGAAGCAGAGGCCTGGAAGGATGTGTTGCGGCAGGCCGAAATCCGTAAATCGGGTTGTTATGACCAATTAAGTAAGTAATAAATGAATTTAGAATTTGTAATTATGTAAATCATTCCGTTATATGTGTTGATAATATCATACATGGATCTAACTGTGAAAATACTTATTCACAAACTTTCAACATAATTATGTAAATCATTCCGTTATATGTGTTGATAATATCATACATGGATCTAACTGTGAAAATACTTATTCACAAACTTTCAACATTTGCCGATGTCAAATATATATATTTTTAAATTTGGATCTGTAAAAATCCGAAAAAAATAAATATCTAATATTTACAAAAAAAAAAAAAAATAAAAACAAAATTTTTTATTACTCTTTTTTTATTAAATATGTATAGTTTTTATAAAGATATTCTTAAATTTGAAAAAATATAATTATTATTATTATCATTACTTCCCATCACATTATGGGAAGTGAGATCAGTTACTTAGCGTAGGGTATTAGACGGTGGAACTTTGTCTATAATATGACAATCCTCCTGCTTTTTTAAAATATGTACGTTGTTAATTTTTTGTCGGCATTAAGGACACGATAACTTGTTCCACCTTCTTAGACAATCAAGGCACAAGTAGTGTGTACAGCCGAGGAATACGAGATCCTTTCCATGTAAATAGTTGAAACAAATTTCACATTTTTAACGACTTTTGTGAAAAACCTCTAACGGAGAATCGGGAATACGATCCTTTTCTTCCTGTTTTTTTAGAAACTGTAGCGTTTTGTCTCTATCTCCTCCTTCCTTTGTTGCAGTTTTTTTGAGCTTTAGCGATATACAGGGTGTATTTCATTTAAACGTCTAAACATTAGAGCGGAAAACCTCTCCTTTGCTGCAGTCGCTGTTGTGATTGATGGTGGCGGTGGTGATTGCGTTGATTATGAGGTCATCTCATCCTCATCATCAGCACTAAATAAATTTTACGACATTTCTTTACGTATTTTTTATATTTCAATTATAATTTGTAATAAAAAGTTAATACTCTAACACACTCTATTTATATAAATTTATTTTTTAAATTCCTAATGAAAAAAACTATATTTAAAACACAATTTTGATTATTTAACTTAAAATTACATTTCATATTTTACATTTTCTTATATGCACGTGACTTAATAATTTAAGTGATGATTTTAATTATGCGGAAATGCTGATTAATTGTTTGGAAACTATTGGTTTTAATTATTATTAAAATTATGTTAAAATTATGGTCAATTAGTTTGAGAATATTATGTATGCAAAATGGATCGGAAATCTGATATTGTATTACTGTCTGACTTTATTTATGTGATTTAAAAATGCTTTGAATTTTTTCAGATTCATTTGAATATCATATTGAAAATTATATCATATAGTTTGGGCAACAGGTGCTAGACAGTATGTAACTCGATATGTGTTTAACATTAAATAAACTTAGTGAAAAGGTTTTTAATTTTTAATAAATTTACTTTTATGAAAAATAAAACAATTTACCCTTTATTTTATTTTAACTTCAGTTTCCATTTATTCGAATGAATAGAGTGCAATACTGTTCTTAGCTGTAATTAACTCCCCTTCTTGAAAGAAAGAAAATATTTATTTTCCAACAGCACAATGCCAGAATTCATGTCAACAGACAAAGGGTGGAATGGTTTCGTAACCAATCTATTGAGGTTTTATCGTGGCCAGCTTTCTATCCTGATATAAATATTATTGAAAATGTTTCCTCAAACGAATTCCCCATTCTTAACCGAAGAGTTTATTCAAATAACAGACAATTTACCCGTGTTGAAGATTTAAAATTAAAAGTAATCAAATGGTGGGGAAAAATAGACGGAGAAATATTAAAATTCTTTATAAGAGTATGAAAGATGAAATATTTAGTTTAATAAGTTCTAAGGGCGGGTTTACTAAGTTTTAAGCATCAATATTTTTGATAAATAAAGCTTCTTATTTAACAAAAATGAGACTGGTGCTATAATTATTTAAAGATTAAAAACCTTAATTTTTGAATTTTAATTGTGATGCCACAGGTGAAACGCAGTCCCTGTACTAACCAAGTTCCACCAAATCAGGGAAAGGAAGAAGTTGATCAGCGCAAGGGCTGCACAACAAAAGCACGACTTCCCCGTACTGGAAAACCAGCCTGAAAGTTTGATGAACGAAGCTATATCCTTGATATCAATAGATGATAGCTCCGTTAAGCTAACAAGGAATGGGGAGCCAAATAACCTATACTAGACCTAGCAAGAGACGGGCACTGGCAAAGAAAGTGAATAACGCTTTCCTCTTCCTCAGTGGACCTGCATCCACGGCAGAAGTCATTAAAAGGCGTGTCTACCCATGATGCAATGACCCGTAAGCACGGCCACTACAGTCGAGATGACATCAAGATGACCAAGTAATCGGTTGGTACGCCTCCCATTCATCCTGGGCCAGGTAAGTCTTGAGTAATGTAATAAAGTAGAGAAAATATTATATTTTCAATAGTGATAAATAAGTCATTGAGGTGCTAGGTGTTTTGAACTATCAAATAGTGCTAAAAACTACAATTGTACCAACTTTTCCATCCCTGGTGAATAACATCAAACAAGCAATAAATTGTTCTATTTACTGTTGTGTAGGTTGTATCGGTTAAGTTTGAACAGTGACACAAAAGTAGTGTGAATAATAAAGAGAGTATAAAACAAATATTAGTTTTTTTACTTGGTTTACAATCAACGAACTTATATTTAAACGTTTTTAAAAAGGTAAAAACGTAACAATATATTTATGCCTACACGCGCCAGACAGTATGTAACTCAATATGCGTTTTGCATTGAGCAACCTGTGGGAATATGTTTTTTTTAATTTTTGCATTTTAAGTTTTGTATTACATATTAATATTTTTATGATTATTGTTTACGCTGGTCACTCTATTTTTGAAGTTAACTATTGTAAATACTAATTTTAAGTTAATTATGTAAATACGCCTATGTGGATGGTGAAAAGGACAAGAAAGAAAATAAAAAAAAGAATTGTTATTAATATCGATCAACCCCCAAAACCGTTTCCTTAATCATTTTGTATAATTATTGTGTATTATCTTCTAATACATTTTATTTTGTTTTGTGTTGACTGGAATCAAAATATTTTATTTAATTTACACCGCACCCCCGAAACATTTGGTTATTTCGAGCCGGATTCTCAAAATAAAATATTTTAATTCAAGTCTCGTTTCAGAAACGTGAAGAGACAGCGATATTGACCCCATACTGGAATTTTAATACAAGAATCATACTGTATTTATTCTGGAAATTTATCACTCTAACCCTACACAAACATAAATTTAATTAAAAATAAATTCAAAAGTATGTACGTATCTGAATTTTAAAGTGCGAAAGTGAATGAAGATAAAAAGTGTAAGAATATAAAATATTGTGTAAAATAAAAAGAAGAGCCAAAAGTGTTGTTGCGTTTTTGTTCGAAAGCAATATAAACTTGTTGTTACACTGCCGAAAGCAATAAATATTGAAGTGTTGTTGCTTGGTTTACTCCCTATCAGAACATAACTAGTTAAATGACTAGTTATTTGACCGTCAAGTATAACTTATAAACTAGTCACAACTTCCCATCAAGTTATTAAGGGCAATGTGAAAAACTTGACGTAAACATTCGTGTACATGTGATTTTGTATCTCTTTCTAATATATGAATTCTTTCGACTGTAAAACATATATCTAACCTGCTCACTCCTTCGCTGTTTTTAAGTAACAAATTGACATTTGACTAGTAAAACGACTAGTCATTTTACTATACGTACCTCTGAGGAATTTGTCGAAGAGCGTGAGCTTGATGAGGACATGTTTCTGACACCTTCCATCCCAATTGTAGCCCTCCATCAAGCTATCTGTAAATACAGAGCGGATAACTGTCCCAACATCTTTGACACTCCCTTTAAGTTGTACAAGTACGTTGTCTGGAAATGGAAAAATGTTTTATAAAAAGTGGGAACAATTGAATTTAATTACTTACCATAGCTTGCGCAAACTCCGTATTTTCTAATTTCCTCTCGATCTCCTCGACTTCGTTTGGTCTTTCCCCTGTGATGCGACTAACGGATCCCTCAATTTTCTTAATTGCTATTTCTGCTTCAAACTGCGTTTTGGCTTGCGCCATCATTTCGGGCTTGACCACCATCTGAAAAAATAGGTTTGTTATAGTTAACATACTAATATGTTAGAGTGATACTACAAGATACTTACATTTTCTTCCATCGCCTCAAGCTTAGTTGCTATCGCCTGTTGGTTTCCGACGATAGCAGCCTGGTTATTACTTCACACGGTCTGCGTATTCATAACCGTTTTGATTTTTAAAGATACACTATTTAAACCAATACTATAAAAGTTGATTAATTTTTACGTACGCATTCATCCATTTTATTTAATTTAACCGCCATTCGGTTCATTTGTTCCTGCATTTTCCTCAGGATATCTAAAACTGAGTTAAGTATTATTACCAATTATTTTCAGGAAGAAATATAATTAAATTTACCTTCATTTGTGCCTTCCCTTGGCTGAACGTTTCCAAACGAGTAGGATTTTTGGGTAATCTGTACTCCTTGTTCTAAAGGGCGTAAATTATGAAAATGTTACTAATAATGTTAGACGCTATATCTTTATTCTTACCGCTCTCCTCTTCAAAATATTCAAATATATTCTCGGAATTCATGTAAAGACAGAAAAATATAATGTATTATTATTTATTTTTATTTTAACAATTATTAAAAAATATGTTTTAGCAATAAAAGGAATTAGGGCGAAAATTCATGAAAAAGATGGTGTAAAAGGGGTATGAGAAGAAACTTTCTATCGTAGGGAATACAAAAATATTTCAAATCTATATCTTCTCGCTTAATTTCTATTGTGGAATTGTCTAATTCGCTAGCTACGACTATACCTAAATCACTATACGGCTTTGTCAAAATAGTTTTCCGTTTTTTTTAAAACTTTACAGATATATTTTACACCCTCAGATGATATTTTCGTATCTATAATCTTTATGGGACCTAACTTTTTGCTAAAACACTCGCCAAACTTGATTTAATTTGCTGCCTTTCTTCTAGCCTAAGGTATATATTTTGTTTGCAAACTTATTTGTTTTCAAACTTATAAGCTGAAAATGTATCTAAAGGTCCATATTGCAAAACGCAATCAACTAAATGGAGCAGTCCATGAACATTAAAACTAACTAATTCCTCACCATATAGTCTGCCAAAGTAATCTACGAAATAATTTATTTCACTAGATAGAAATCTTATACTACCATGCAATAATAAGAAATTATAATATTGGTCACTACTGATTTTGATAAAGCAAAAATTGCCTAAATTCTGTCGACTTCCAATTATTTATTTCATCTACACTCCTAGGAACGCGGCAAAATTCTGTAGGGACATTATTTTTAATAAAAATAATTCTATCATTAATTTTTTTAGAATTAAATTATTAATTAAAATTTTAAGCAATTTGTTAGCAACTCCTAAATCAACTAAATGCATAGCATCTATGGGAAACCATTCCAAATCCTGTCTCTTCTAAAATACTTCACTTTATATTAAATTCTTCATGAAATGCTAAATCACTTCCTAAGGGACCTATTTTCTTGGAAAAACATACCCATCTTTCCCTATATATATACCTTCCTGACAACATTTAGAGCAACCACTTTTACTATTATGAGACACTACACCAGTAACAAACGCCCTAGCTGGAGAATCACAGATGAATAATCGAATATTAAATCTCAAAAATTTTTGACAATTGCCTAATCTTATACCATTTTGTTTCAGTACCATTACTTCTGCACAGAAATCTGCCATAAATCTATCTAAATTTTGTGGCTTTTTAAAACCTGAAAAACATGCTATCATGAACGGACTGGCATTATTATTAAACCCTACAATTGCACCTAAAATAGGCCACAAAACTCTATTATAACTTCTAAAAAGTTTTAAGCCATCAATCCCAAAATCAATTAAAACTTCCTCTCTATCTCCTAAATAATTAAATGGTACTGATTAAAAATACTTTTGAATGCCTAAATATATAAATTCTCCATCTGGAATATTGGAAATCTGAATCTCCTTCCTATCTGTGCTCATAAGAGTTTTCGCTGACAAAGGCAAATCCTCAACTCCTACCCTGTTTAAAGTGTGAAGTAAGTCTTTTAAAGCTGTGTGGTATATATTACTCCTAAGGACCCATGACTTTCTTCACGTTTCATTGAACTACCTATATTTGGCCTAAAGTTAATATTTTCTCCTGTATTTACCCTACCAGCCTCTACGCTACCGAATGATTCACTATCTATGTTAATAGTTGATTCTGTGTCGTCACTAAGAATTGCCTGTGTACTTGCACTAGCACTTTCTATAACGTCCCTACACTCCCCTTCTCCTATTCCACCGGCACCTGCTCCTAATTTGTTAAGGATTTTAATAGGTAGCCTTTTTACACCACCTTCACTCAAGTCGTGTACATTCCGAAAATATTTTATATTTTCTTCAAACTTCCTTTTTTCTTTCGAAAGGCAGTTTTGAAAATTTAACTTATGTTATTTATTTTATATTAAAATTTAAATCAAAATTAAAAAAATTTATTTAAAACACAACAAATATGTATATATAAAAATATTTTATTATAATATTTAAATCACACAAAAAACAATATTAACAATATAAACGCTACACACACATCACATCACTTTCATACTTGTCTTCTTTAGCACTTCAAATATCGATTTAAAATTTAATTTCTTTTTAGTTTTTTATATTAGGTTAAAATATTGTTACGTTTTTATCTTTTTAAAAACGTTTATGTATGAGTTCGTTGATTGCAAACCAAGTAAAAACAAAGATGTGTTAATGGTAAAATGAAACTCTTTATTAATCACACTACTTTTATGTACCACTGTCCAAACTTATACAAAGTACACAACAATAACTATAACAATATGTGCACATTAGATACTCTTCTCTGCTTATAACCTTTTCATAAGCAACAGCACTTGTTCGTTATCCTCTTCTTACAACATTTATGTAAACACAACACTTCTGCTCGCGTTAACACTAACAACTCTTCGATAAGCTTTATTACGGATGCAACTTGCAACTTCACACCGCGACTGCATACAAGACTGTCTGAATTCACACCAGTGATGCCAACTCTTAGGGCACCAAACGCGTGAATAAAAATGAAAAACGGGCTAAAAAGGGCTAAATTGAAAAAATTACGTTCTTAGTACAAAAAGTTCCAAAAAAGCGCAAAAAGGGGGCTAAAATTAAAAAGTCTTTTCAGATAAAGAAACCACAATTTTTAAACAAACCAATTTATTAATAGATTTTATTACTCTTGAGATCATTTTACATTCAATAGAGTTAAGATACTATTTTAGTTTCAAATAGAATTTACATTGCAGTCTTTCAAAGTTGGTCATTGTTAAATACGATTTGTACTTCTTTGTCATCCTCTTCTTCATCCATAAATCACTTTATATATGGTATTGAGACTTGTCTCTGTCAAGTGTTCTATGGAAGCAAATGATAAATGAATTGCAGTATATAACGATAGCGCAGCCTGACATTTCTTTTCCACCTAATTATTATGTAAACACAATTTTAAACTTTCAGCAAAGCTTGTGTTTTCCGGTACTTTTGGCAATTCTATGTAAATGTTAAAGAAGAGATCAAGAAACAGAAGAAAAAAATTCTGCCACATTGGCTTACAATTCAACATTGCCAGAGAAACATATTATCCTACAGAGTTAAAGGAAAAACGGGCTAAAAGGACTAAACAAAAATACTGAAAAGCGCAGAAATTGCGCGTTTTTTAGTTTAGGGCTAAAAATTTTTTTCGCGTTAAAGGTACTTCAAAAAGGGCTAAATCTAGCCAGAAAAGGGCTAAGTTGGCATCACTGATTCACACTGCCTCTCGTCTGCTTTCTCTTGCCCTTTTATATACGAACGCATTCAGTCTCACAATGTAACCAGTGACGTCAATTATGACGTTTGAAAAACGCTAAAATCAGCAGTTTTAACCCTCCCCGTAGAGGGAGAAAAAAGATGTTAAAACTTTTTGCGAAACAAATGTGTTAGAAGCAACAGGTATACAGAGTGAAAACTGGCGGATAAAGTGAAAAATTTAAATGTAAACAAACATTTATTTTGAGTTAAAAAAGGGCAAATTTGGAGTATTTTGTAATTTCTTCAATGAAAATGTTAAAAATATGTAAATAGTTAATTATTAGTCGATTTGTATGTTGTTTTTGGTCACAATGGATATAATTTCTTGTGCAAAAGGAAAGTAAGAAGCTAAATATATCAAGATCAAATAAGACATACTGCTTATAAAAATTTTTTCTTGTAGAACTTTATGTATATTACCAGTATTTATTAATTTCTTGAATGAAAAAGTTAAAATTCCGTAATTTTTTCATTATTAATCGAACTCTTAGCAATTTCCCTTCACATTGAGAAAAGTTCCGTGTGCAGAAAGTTTGTAAAAATAAAATTATAACAAAATATATACTCATAACTTTTTGTGTTAGGAATTTGTGAATATACCTCTAAATTGGTTAAATACTAAGTTAGTGACGACCGATGAAAGGTGTCATAAAAAATACATTAATTCCGAATTACGTTTTCCTAATAAAACGGTTCATCTCCTTCCAAAATTATTCTAATATTCTACAAAAATATCATAAATTTCTACCAAAATAGAATAATAAAAATCCATCCCGAAATCTAAAAAACATAAACAAAACAGTCAGGCAGCCAGAGAAGGACAGAAATACTTTTTGATTATATCTGCTGTCTCTTTCTTAGTGGAGGGTTAAACGTCAAAAGCCCCGTGACGTATCTGTATACCTGTGTTCAGTCTGATGATGGTTCTCGAAGTAGAAGGTTCGCGTCTTCTAAAGAATTCTATAGCTGCTGATTATGTTTATGTACTATGTTCCCTTAGGTTGTTGTTGCGTTCCTTACATGTCTCTCTCTTTTCCTCTCATGCTTGTTGTTGCTAGTTTACTTATACTAAGTCCGAGGTATGTGTTAGTGTGTATTTGTGTACGCATTGTCTTAGTATTTAAAGCTTTTGTTTATCTTTATTATTGTGAAACGATAATAGGACCTTTCAACTGTTTTTGCGTAACACTGCCGCCCACTTAAGCCTGTTCGTCCCGAATAGGCTCATTATTTCTTTTTCCGTATTTTGCTAGTCGCTCTATGTGTACGACCTTCATTTTTGTTCGGGGGCTATTAGCTTTTTGTATCCTGTACACGACATCATTTAACCGTTTAATTACTTTGTACGGTCCATCCCAGTTGGTTTGTAGCTTGGGGGATAATCCCTTCTTCCGCTTTGGGTTGTATAATAGAACCAACTGTCCCTCATGGAAGCCCTCTGTGTTTGCTGCACGATCATACCTGGCTTTCATTCTATCGCTGACCATTTTTATTCGGGTGCGTACAAATTGATGAAGTTCATTCAGGTTTTCTTCTTTTCCAGTAGCATCGTTCTCTGCGACAGGCGTAACTCCAAACTCCAAGTCACCGGGCAGTTTTATCTCGGTCCCAAATATTACCTTGGCGGGTGATCTAGATATTGAATCATGGACTGCTGATCGGTACGCCAGTAGAAACCTTGGAATGTGTTCGTCCCAGTCCTTCTGTTGTTCGCTCACTACTTTCCGCAAGTACTCTTCCAGGGTTCGATTAAATCGCTCTACCATTCCCTCTGACTGTGGGTGAAGAGGCGTTGTTCGAGTTTTCTTAATTCCGTACATCTTACACATTTCTTTCAATATTGTTGACTCGAAATTTCTGCCTTGATCGGAATGTAGTTCTATTGGAACACCATAGCGACATACCCAGATGTTTACAAAAACATTTGCTATTGTGTTCGCCTCTTGATTGGGTATGGCATACACTTCCGGCCATTTGCTAAAGTAGTCCATCACCACGAGAACATATCGGTTTCCGGCATTGCTGACAGGAAAAGGGCCTGCTACGTCCATCGCTATCCGCTCGAAAGGTGCGCCCGAGGTATACTGTTACATCTGACCCCGACTTCTTCTTACTGGACCTTTTGCTGCAATGCACTGGGTACAGTTTGCTATCCAGTCCGCCACTGCTTGCTGACATCCAACCCAATAAAAACGTTGTTTTAGCCTTTCTAGCGTCTTTGTCTCTCCAATATGTCCTCCGCTGGCTCCATTATGGAACTCCTTTAATACTTCTTTCATTTTGGAGGAAGGAACTACTAAACTAACTAGAGTTGGCAACCCTGAGTTAAAAACATTAAAGAATAAACGCTCCTGAAGTGCATTTTCATTTTTCTTAAAATAAATATAAAAAACTTGTGTTTTATTAAAAAAAACTGTGAACATTTTATAAAACAAACATCAAATTATTTAAACATTTGCAGAATTTAATTTATCTTAAAAAAAGAATTTTAAGGCAAAGAAGGCGAAATCCAAATGATGCTAAAATCCAGACCAAACTCAGTAGATTAAGCAAAATTATTAAAACCACTTATCGCGAATCTATGAATAATTATTATCAAGACCAGATTGACAGTTATCAACAAGACCCCAAAAAAAGTTGGAAGTTTTTAAATGAAAGTCTAGGAAGGAACTTAAAAACACAAGTAAATCTAAACAACTCAAATGAAGAACTGATAGCAGATGATAAAACTAAATGTGAACTTCTTAATAAATACTTTTTAGAAATACCAAATTTAATGAAGGAACAAATTCAGTACTCCGCTAATGATTCTTTTAATGGACTTAGAACATTACGACATTGCTACAACATATTTAGTTTCACTAATTCAACGTTAGAGGAAATATATTGGGTTACAACAAATCTCGCTACGAATAAAGCTCCTGGACATGATGGTTTATCGCCTAAAATATTTGCTAAATGTAGTTTGGAAATATCGCCTTTTTTGTTAAACATTTTCAATAGGATAATTTTAACCTCGCAGTATCCCGATGTATTGAAAATAACAAAAATCGTGCCAATACCAAAAATTGTAAATGCTAAAAGAGTGGAGATGTATAGACCTATAGCGCTGTTACCTGTAATTGACAAAATTTTCGAAAAAATATTACATCAACAACTTTCAAACTATTTTGAAAACAACAACCTGTTGTACGACTGTCAATACGGGTTCAGGAAAGGTAGTGGTACTGATAATGCTGTAGTTAATGTTGTCAATTACATATGCCACGGGCTAGATAATGGTTATAATGGTGTTGCTGGAATTTTCTACGACTTCTCAAAAGCATTTGACCTAGTAGATCATGAGATCCTGTTTAAAAAGCTTTAATATTATGGAATTAGAAATGCAGCTCTAAGGTTATTAAGAAGTTATTTGACTAATCGCAAACAATATGTTGAATTAAATAACAGTCGAAGTTTTATTGGTGATATACAACATGGTGTTCCACAAGGCAGCGTTTTAGGTCCACTGCTATTTATTGTTTATATAAATGACATTGTAAACCTGGAGCTTAATGGAAAAATGTACCTCTATGCCGATGATATTTCTATTTTTTAGCCTTATAAACATGAGACAACGTTAAAAGCATACATGCAAAAAGATGCAGACATGATATTTGAATACGCAAGGATAAATAAGTTAGTTATTAATACGTCAAAAACTAAAATCATCCGATTTAAACCATATTCAAGTAATGCTGAAACATTTAGCATCGTTGTACACGGAGAAGAAGTTTTTGAGTGTGAATATATAAAATATTTAGGAATTATACTGCAAAACAACCTGAGGTGGAATCTCCATATTGATAGCATTAAGTCAAAAATATATCCAGTAATAGGAGTGCTATATAAATTCAAATACAAATTCAATGAAATCACAAAATTGATGCTCTATCAGGCATTGATCCATAGCCATTTGAACTATTTAATAATGATTTATGGCTGCAAAAATAGTACAGAACTACAGTCTCTTCAAAGACTACAAAACAAAGCCCTGAAAACCATATATAACCTGCCAATATCTTACCATACAAATACATTATATAAAGAAGTTAGTAGAAATATCTTGCCTATAAATGGAACCTATAAGCTAAGACTACTAACTTTTGTTTTCAAATCTATTAATAACATTGGTCATAACACGATATCATTTTCAAAAAATCAAACAACCCGCAATACGAGAAACAGTTCAAATTTAAGGACTACAAGATGTAGACTTGAAACGACAAAGCAAAGAATTGAATATATCGGTTGTTCTGAATATAATAATTTACCTCAATATATAAAAAATCTAAATACCATATCAGCTTTTAAGACAAATTTAAAGAAATTTTTATTAAACAATTTAGAAATGCTTCTAGGATAATTTTTCATTTTGAATTTATAAATGTATATGTATCAAACACTTTAATTACATACTTTATATTTTATCAATAAATATTTTTAATATTTTTAAATTTAAAAAAAAAAAAAAAAGAGCTTAAATGAATGCCAACTCGCCTCAACAATGTCGTAAGACGCTGAGGCAACTGTATATTAAACTGAAAACTTGTAAATAAAATATTTCTAAATAAAAAAATAAAAAAAAAAATAGGTAAGATGAGGTCTTGCCATCGGTGCTTTCCCATTGTCGATACAAGCACCCATTTATCAGCTTTAAACTGTCCCATAGTGCCCAATATGCTTTTGTAAGAGGTCCCTCTGCGGAAATTTCATTTCTTTCAGGTCGTTTGTCCTCCTCCTTCGCAGCTATTATCGTCGCCAATAAAGGGTCACTCCTTTGTGCTTGAGACCAGTCATCGTTGGCATCAATTCGCGTTAGCCGGATATCGACGATGGATTCGTTTTTCTCAGCTTTCACCCAATGTTTACACTCCAAATTACAAGGTCGGCGTGAAAGAGCATCAGTATTCCCATGTTTTATGCCTCTTCTGTGTTCAATGCTGAAGTCGTATGTCTGGAGGCGCTCAATCCAACGTGCTAACTGTCCCTCAGGATTCCTAAATTGCAGCAGCCATCTCAAAGCAGAATGATCAGTTCTTAGTAGAAAATTTTGGCCATGCAGGTACTTATGGTAATGTTTGATGCACTCCAGCATTGCAAGTAGCTCCCGCCGAGTCACACAATACTTTCGTTCAGGTTTTGACAGTGTGCGACTATAGTAGCCCACGACTTTCTCTGTCCCGTTGATCACTTGGGAAAGTACACCACCAATTCCATATCCGCTAGCATCACTGTCCAAAATGAATTTTTCTCCTGGAACTGGATACGCCAAAACTGGTGCAGCACACAATAGATCTTTCAGAGTCTGGAACGCCTTTTCTTGTGACTCACCCCATTGATACGCTTTTGATTTCTTGGTGAGCTCATGCAAGCTGGTAGCAACGCTAGCAAAGTTAGGCACAAAGCGTCTGTAGTATGTGCATAGTCCCAAAAAGCTGCGGAGTTCATGAAGATTCTGGGGACGAGGCCAGTCCTTTACTGCTCGTATTTTATCTTCATCCGTTGATATTCCATCTGCTGTAACAAGATGTCCTAAATATTTCACCTGTCTTTGGAACAATGCACATTTCTTTACGCTTAATCTTAGTCCAGCCGTTTTATACGTTGCAGAACTTCTCCCAGGTTCTTGAGGTGTTCGTTGAAAGTTCTGCCCATCACTATGATATCGTCCACGTACACCAGGCAAGTCTTGCAATGCAGTCCCTTAAGTACACGTTCCATAAGCCGCTCGAATGTGGCCGGAGCATTACAGAGTCCAAATGGCATAACTTTAAATTGCCATAAGCCGCCGTTAGCACTGAATGCAGTTTTCTCCTTGTCTTTTTCTGCAATCTCCACCTGCGAATAACCGCTTTGTAAATCCAATGTGGGGAACCACTTCGTTCCAGCTAGCGTGTCGAGCGTTTCATCAATTCTCGGTAGCGGGTAACTGTCCTTTTTAGTAACATCATTCAGCTTCCTGTAGTCTACACAGAATCTTATACTCCCATCTTTCTTTTTGACTAAGACTACAGGTGAGCTCCACGGACCTGATGATGGCTCGATTACGCCGCTTCCCTTCATTTCGTCGACTAGCTCTTCCACCTCATTACGCTTCGCTAGCGGTATGCTTCTGGGTGCTTGTTTTATCGGTCTCGCTTCGCCAGTATCAATTTCATGCTTTACCATGCCTGTTCTTCCTTGTCTTTTATTATTTGTGGCGAAAGCGCAAGCATACCTCTTTAGCAGCTTTTTAGCTTTATTTCTCTCTGGAGCTGCTAACCCTGTTACCCAATTGTCCACACTTGCACTAAATTCCTGTTGGTACTTGGCTAACATTTCGGCAGTTTGCGGCGATTGTTCGCTGTTTATTACCGCCTCTACTGGAACACATTGACTGACTTCTGAGTTCTTACTGATGACTTTTTCATTGCCTGAAAGATTCAGTACTCTTACCGGGACTATTTTCTGTTCTGTAGATTTGACGAGGGCCTTTGCTGTTATTAAATTCGTCTGTATTTCTGCTGGTTCCACAATCCACAAGCGGTTTACCTCACAATCTCCTTCCATACGCGCCCATATCAGTGATTCGCTCTGAGGTGGCAATTTGAGTTGTTCGACCGCAACTATCCTTCTGGCGTGCACTTGATGCTTGTACCCTACGTCAAGAGGTATCTCCACATATCGCCAACTAATAATCTGTTGCCCCATATTCAAATTGATACCATGAGCTATCATAAAATCGGCACCAATGATAACCTCGTCCACAATATCGGCAACAATAATGATGTGTGTGACACTAATGTTTGCTATAGTCACCTTCGCCTCTGTTTTTCCGTGGACGGTGGCAGACTCTCCAGTAGCTGTCCGAAGTCTTACATTTCTGAGTGACTCACATTTTCCCTTTACTAGATCTGGCCTGATGATCTATCTATCTAACTCCGGTATCTTTAGTGAGGGTGTGTCGTCTGCCGTTTATGTACCCGCACGCCGTAAGATTGTTGTTGTTCTGTTGCATCACTGATATTGAGATCGTGGGGCCCTCGCTTGTGGGAGCCAGCACTTGCCCCTCAGTGCTAGCTCGTTTTAGTTTAACGGGGACTCTTGTGAAGATGGTCTGTAGTTCACCCGTTTATTATTCCTCGATGGTGAGATGGACCTGGATCTTTTACGTGGCGCTTTACAATTTCTTTGGAAATGTCCAGCCTTTCCACAGTTGAAGCATTTAACTTTAGCTTTTTGTCCGTTTTCTTCTAGCGCTTGCTTCACTATTTCCTTAACTTTAGTTACAAGGCATTCCTCTTCCTCCACGACTTCCATTTTACGGACTTTGTTTATTTGTGGCCTAGAGATAGTGCGAGCGGTCTCCTGGGCTAGAGCGAAGGCCACGGTCTCTGCAAAGGTTGCCTTCTGTGTGGAACATACTGCCAGTTTAATGTCTGCGTCACGTATTCCATTAACAAAGGTCTCGGTCTTAAAGTTGTCTATTAATGGGTGTTTTTCTCCTGGGTATGTAAGCTGCACCAACCTCTCAACCTTCATCGCAAAGGCCTGTAATGTCTCGTTTGGCTTTAGCGCTCGGTACCTTAACTCCATGCGGTACAGTTCCCGTTTATGCTCGTTGCCGAATTTACTCTGTAACGCCACCATTAAATCCTTGTAGTTGTTTCTGGATCCGGCTGGCATAGTTTCTAGGATTTGAGCTGCGACACCTTTTAACGCCAAAATTAGTTCTAAAGCCTTTTCCACATCGGTTTCTGCTGGCTACTGTCTCAAATTGGAATTTGAACACGGATAGGGGTGAGCTACCACCAAAGTAAGGTGGTCTCATCCTGCTGGTACTTTCTGACACGACCTGCACTGGTTCTGGTCGTTGGCTCTGGAGGTTGATTATCTTTTCCTCCATTCCGTTGACGGCCTTTTCTTAATTGACCACCTTCGCATCAACGGCCTTTTCTAAATAATCCACCTTCGCGTCAACGGTATTTTTAAAATCTGACACTTTTACCTCTACACTGGCAATTCTTTTACTGAATAACTCATGTATTTCCTGCAGCTTCTCTGTTGTTGTTTCAAAAAGCTTTTGGTTTGCTGCTTGCATTTTCTCATTTTCGGCTCTAGAAGCTTCGAATAGCTTCTGGTTCTCCGCTCTAGAAGCTTCTTGTACTTCAGCCAGCAGTTTCTGGTTTGCTACTTCCATTCTTTCCATCATTGCGGCTAGCAACGAATTTATGTCGACACCGCTAGGCGTTGCAGGGGCCTGTCTCTCTCGTTCCTCTTCATCCTCGAACTCGTAGGATTCAATGTCGATGCCCTGAAGCTGAAGTTGTTCTCTTAACCGCCTCTGCAGTTCATTCTTTGTGCCGGCTGTTAGTAGCTCCAATTTTCCTAACTCTCGTTTAAGCCGGTTCACCCTTAGTTCCATGAGCTTCATTTTAATTAATTATTATTTTTTTTTTTATTTATTTATTTTTACATTTGGATTTTGCAATTCCACTTCTGACACCAATTGTTACGTTTTTACCATTTTAAAAACGTTTATGGTAAAATGAAACTCTTTATTAATCACACTACTTTTATGTACCACTGTCCAAACTTATAGAAAGTATACAACAATAACTATAGCAATATGTGCACATTAGATACTCTTCTCTGCTTATAACCTTTTTATAAGCAACAGCACTTGATCGTTATCCTCTGCTTACAACCTTTATGTAAACACAACACTTCTGCTCGCGTTAACACTAACAACTCTTCGATAAGCTTTATTACGGATGCAACTTGCAACTTCACGCCGCAACTGCATACCAATTGCTGATAAAATTAAAATAAATATTATAATGTTTTAGTGCTTTTTTGTCAAAATTGCGCGTTTTTTTTAAATGAATTTGGTGGTTTTTGAAAATTTATAGTTGATAACGCTGCATACAAGACTGTCTGAATTCACACTGCCTCTCGTCTGCTTTCTCTTGCCCTTTTATATACGAACGCATTCAGCACGGTGTAATCAGTGACGAAACGAATTTGACAGGAATGAAAGAGACAGCAAATATTACCAAAAAGTATTTCTGTTTCTGTCTGATTCGTTCAGTTTTGTTTATTTATGTTTTGTTAATTTTTAGGGTGGATTTTTATTTTGGTAGAAATTAATGATATTTTTGTAAAATAATAGAATAGTTTTGAAAGGAAATGCATTTTTTTATTGGGGAAACGTAGTACGGAACTAAAGTATTTGGTGACACCTTGCATCGATTGTTAATAACTTAGTATTTAACCAATTGAGAGGTATATTCACAAACTCCTGAAACAAAAAGTTATGAGAATATATTTTGTTATATTTTTCTTTTCACTTATCTTTTACACACGGAACTTATTTCATTGTGAAGAGAAATTGCTAAGAGTTCGATTAATAATGAAAAAATTACAGAATTTAAACTTTTTCATTCAAGAAATTAATAAATACTGGTAATATACACAAATTTCTGCAAGAAAAAAATTTTATAAGCAATATGTCTTATTTGATCTTCATATAGTTAGCTTCTTACTTACCTGTTGCACAAAAAACTATATTCAATGTGATCCGAAACTAGTCATTTTTCGATTAATATTTAAATATTTACGAACTTTTAAAATTTTCATTGAAGAATTTAAAAAATATTCGAAATTTCCCTTTTTAACACAAAACAAATGTTTGTTTACATTTAATTTTTCTGCTTTTTTCCTTCTGTATATCTGTTGCTTCTAACACATTTGGTTCGTAATACTTAAAACAATTTTTTTTCTCCCTCTAGTCGGGCCAGTGTTTTTATGTTATGAGCACTTTTCAAATGTCATAGCTTTCGTCACTGATTAATTGCGGCATTCAGTCTGATGATGGTTCTCGAAGTAGAAGGTTCGCGTTCGCGCCTTCTAGAGAATTCTATAGCTGCTGATTATATTTATGTACTATGCTCCCTTAGGTTGTTGTTGCGTTCCTTACATGTCTCTCTCTTTTCCTCTCATGCTTGTTGTTGCTAGTTTACTTATACTAAGTCCGATGTATGTGTTAGTGTGTAAATTTTTATTTCCAAAGCCTACTCCGATTAAATTTTTGAAATTAATAAATTTACTGGTCATTTGACAGTTAACAGTAATGCGATTTTTATGAAAAATACAACTATTAAAAAATACAACTCTAAAACATAAAAAGTCAAATAAAAATTACATGTGTAGTAGTAAGTAAGCCTTGTATGTTTAGTTTCGGTTATTTATTTCTTTAGGGCTTCTATTGCAAGTAAACATTTTATTGCTTCCCATGCGTAGTTGTCAATTTCCAATAATTTCGTTGATTATTGACATTACTTATGGCGTATTTTTCACGTAATTTGGCGGTTTTGCTTTGAAAATTTATATTCTTACACTGAAGCAAAAGTAATTTGAAATATTTATATTGAAATAGTTGAATAACTGTCTAAAGTGAATGGGCCATAATCAGAGTCAAACATTAAAGTCGTTCCCTTTTAAAAGCTATTTAAATTCGAAAACCTTTAATTAATTATTCGGTTACTATAGTCAAAACAAAGTTGTGTTTTAACTTGAACCATCTTTAAGTGGGTGCAACAGCAAAAGCAGAAAACTTTTGCATACAATCCGTAATAAAACATTATAAAGTGGCATCACTCAACAGCTGACTGCATGTTGATACAAAAGGAGGGAAAATTTAAAAATTTTAAAAAGAATTATAAAAAAAGTTAAAGCGATGGAAAATATACAGAAAGTAAGTTTTATCCCGAAAGCAATGTTTGAATATTAATTGAATAAAAAATATTTCACAGACGGATAAAAAACCAAGGGAAAGGGAGGCGAATTGGTGTACTGCCGAAAAGGAGTTCTTGCGGGAGTGCATAAATATGCACTTGGATGTCGTCGAACATAAGGGTAACAACACTGCAATGATAGTGAGGAAAAAGAATGTGTGGAAAACAATAAGGGCTGATATATATCGTGTGGAAAACAATAAGGGCTGATATATATCGTGTGGAAAACAATAAGATGGTAACCTGCTGAACGACCGAGAAATTCCCAAATTAAAGTCGCAATGAGTCCGCATGAAGGTTAGTGCCAGAAAAGCTGTAACGAACGTGAAGCGTGCATCTGTCGCGACAGGTAATTGTGTGCAAATTCCACAAATAAGTGAAGAGGACAATCTAGTGCAATGTATGATTGTACACGAGTTTGAAGAAGACGACATCTTAATCGGCAGCAACTATGTTGATGTTAAACATTGCGTTGAGAGCCCTACACCCTTTGAAAATTTGGAACATGAGGAGCTGGAAAATAATAGCACAGTTGAAAGCTGCAATAAATCGCCCATAATCGTTAATTCACCTATAAATAATAAAAAAGATGCATCTACTAGCAGCACTCCTATCAAAAACCAGTTCGCCACTAAAAAAAATGAAAAGGATTCTTCTACCAAAATTCAGCAACTTAGAAATCTCTCCAAAACGCCTTCCAAACAGAGCGTTATTTTAGAACGGCAACGTCAAATAGCCAACGAATCGTTGTTGTCTGCAGAGCTTAACAAACTTAAAAAAAAAGAATTGATAGTTGCAAGCGAACACATGGACCGGATGCATAAAATGCAAGAGATCCGCGAAAAAGAAATTCACTCCCTAAAAGTGCGAAAAATCCAGAGAGAAATAGAACACAATGAAGAATTGTATGCCTTAAAATTAGACATCCTCCGGAAAAAAGCTGCAAGTGATTGTATTGATGTAGTGATTTAAATCAAAACCTTCCTCATATAAGTATCCATATCGCTTGTTTATTGTAACGCAGTCATATTACACAATACAATAACAAAAAAAAACCTAGTCATCCTTTGTGATGAAAGATATTTCAATAACAGCTTTTAAAGTCACTTTTTGTTTTGTATATTGTATTACCATTATAAATCTTACCGACATATCACACATCGATTCGAGAATAAGGCGTTCGACTATAAATTCACCAAAGTCAATATTGAAACTTTATGCAAGCCAGTAACATCTGTGTGCTATATGTGGTTAGATAAATTGTTATTGTGGTTTAGATAATTTTTTTTGAATTATTTTCATTTTTGTTGGATGATACCTTACACAAAGTACAACTTCGTTTGTTTCATTATAGTTATCAGGTTGTTTTTTTTTTGTTAATTTTAATAATTTTAATAATTTTAATAAGTATAGCGTATTTAATTTTAATAAGTATATAATTTGAGAATGAATTTAATAAATGTATACATCTTTGAAATGTAAATTCTTGTCTTAATTTTATACGGGAGGAAATATTCAACTAATCAAGAGAAGAGTTTTGAGTTAATAGAAACAAAAATGTTTTTGATTTTTAGTTAGAAACAAAATTTATTTTTAGAAATAAGCATTTACGAAAGCGTTTCTATATGATTTTCCAATACTTCCACCACGAACATTTTCATTCGATCTGCCTACTTCAAAGTTAAAATCTATTGGATCTGGATGAGCAGAAGGACATATATCCAAAACTATAAAAGTGAAAATATAGAAATACCTTAACCGTCTGACTGCTACGCGGCGCAAAAGCGCTGCGTTTATTTGTTACGAAAATCGCTCTGCGAATTTTAGTGTAAAAATTTATTCAAAAAGCTAAAATAAAATCAAAAGACGAGATTTATATGATCTATCTTTATACAAAGATTATTAAAATATTGTAGATGTTTTCATTATAATTATTAATTATAGTTTTCGAGCAGTATACGAACGTTCTCACCAGAATAGCTTAGCAGTCAAACGGTTAATGAACCAAACGCACTTTTAACGTATTTTGTTGTAGTTGATAACTTTATAAGACTTACATAAACAATTTCATTCCTTTGCAATATTGTGCAGCACAGCTACTGCAACAACTATGTTCTTCGCCGTATCCAGGTCAACACGGAATCTTTCAAATATGGAGCGAAATTTAGATTTTAGCTGTCCATTTAAGCATTCAATTTTACTTCTGGTACCAATGCGGCTTCTGTTGTACCTGTAATGAGTAAATTTGTATAAGCTATTAGTGTTAGTTTAATTTTAAAAATATAAAATCTACCTCTCTTCTTTGGGAGTATATGGATTTCTAATTGGAGTTAATAAGTGCTGATAGGGGATAACCAGCATCACCCAATTACACTCCATTATGGTGACTTTTATTAATTCCTAACTTTCTTTTAAGTTGGCTTCGGACCAAATTCTGGCGTCATGCTTTGATCCTTGAGATCTTGCCACTTATCCATTATTTTGCAATCTGCATCACACACAATCTATAATATATACTTTTGATAAGGACAGATGCAAGAATTAATATGGACTTACCTGAACATTTAACGAATAAAACCCCTTTCTGTTAAGGTAATGCCCTGCCATTTCTCGTCCAACTTTTTTCTGCGGACATTTTATGCGTACATGAGTACAATCGATGGCTCCAATAACCGCTGGATCGATTGATAAAATTTTTTTTAACTTCAACTAGTTCAGCGTTGTTTGGAAATAGCATGAAATGCGAAAACAATAACGCGATTCTTCTTGAAATATTTTTTATAACTCTTCCTACTGTAGACTGAGACATCCCGTGAAGATCAGCTAAGAATTAAAACAGTAGGCAAAATTTACCTGTGTTTAGTAAACAGTTCTTTTCAAAATCGCATTCCTTAGATACTTTACCTACCAATGTCGCTTTGGTGTGCATTTTTCCAAGAAAACGTAAGGTAGTTAAAACTTGTAAGCTTATTGGAATTGGTAGACCTCTATTGTTCTTTGGTTCCTCAATATCCAATAAATTTATTAAAAATTGAACAGTTATTTTATCAAACCTATATCGCAAAAAAAACAGTCGTCGTCCAGGTCAAATGAGGAATACCTCTCTTTATAAATTTTTGGCTTTCTTTCTTCCTGAAAATCCTCAAGAATGGCAAAATCGGTTTCAATTTCTTCCACCGTGCACATATTTTTCGCTTTACACACAAATAAAATGCCTTAACTTTTGGCACAAACAGCTGACTGAGTTAAATTATTGTTTGCTGAGTTAAAAAGAGCTTTACCTCTATTTAAGTTTAGCACAGACTTTTGCACGTAAAGTATGCTTTTTCTTGCCCATAATAGACGAAAAGTATACTTTTAATTAAAGTTAACTTAAGAACTCTTAAAGTATATTTTGTTGACGACTATGATTATAGCCCAATAATTTTAAATATATTAACTATTTTATATAAAATCTACCAATTTTTAATATTTTCGATTTCGAACGTTATTTCGTCATTCGGTTAAATATTTTGGAATCGTTTGTTTTTTGCTTAAATTTCTCGTGCCGGAATTTCGCGTAATTATCGTTGTGCATTGCGTTTCTTTTTGTTTCCTTCTGAGGAAAGTTTTTGTGACCTTTTCGAAGGCCTTGTAATTATTTAACTTGACCTATTGTTATAAAGTTGAACGTAATTTGAGGAATTTTACTAAATATTTCAATCGTTTCGCGGGTTTTGAAACTTTTATTCGAACTCTTCCGCAAAAGGGATATTCGGTTCATTCCCTCGTCACTCATCGGCTAGAATTGGTTCGTTTGGGAGGTCTTCCGCGATAGTTACGAGGACCTTCTAGGAACTGCCGAGGACACTAAGGTGTCGACGAAGGATGTCAAAGCAAAGTATATGTCGGGGTATACTTTGTATTTCGAAGTGTTGTCGTATCTTGATATATGACGGCTTTGACATGGCTTGGCAAAATCTGGTAGACCGGTACGAAAACAAGCGAGTACTGGTAAATTCCCAATTGAAAACTCTGTTCAATCTTTCTGTTATTGAAAGAAAATCAGGACCTGCAATTAAACAGTTGCAGAGGACAATCAATGATTGCATAACTAATTTGTCCTTGCTCGGGATTGAGACAAAGAATTGGGACATCATATTTGTGTATATTTGTTCCACTCGCTTGCCTGAGAACACTCTTGGTCTTTGGGAACAGTCCCTAATTCGTCCTTGCCGAAGTGGAGTAGCATGGATGAATTTTTGACTGCAAGATATCGAACTTTGGAGTCTGTCTCTGACATTATTGGCAGTCACAACCCGAACCCAGCGGTTAGTCGTACTCGGAATTTGAAAAATTCTCCTCAGAAGAATCGGAAGGTTAAGAGTTTTAAAACGACAGTGACCCCTACTATACCCTCAAAAAAATGTCCACTGTGTTCGGATGGGGTAACCATTCGATTGTGCTCCACATTCCTTAGGATGTCGGTAACCGAAAGGATAAATGTTGCCAAAGGGAACAAGATATGTACGAATTGTTTGGCAACCTGTATTTAGAAGATGCCAAAGCTCTAATGTTTGTTATATGTGCAAACAAAAGCATCATTCGCTGCTTCATCGTATTGAGGCCCCTAGTCATTCTTGACTCAAATCCGAAAATAATTCGATAATCCCCACGACATCAAGTCACCCTGCTCCTACTTCAGAGCACACATCTCGTTTTGAGAAAAATTTGAAATTCAACCCAATTACAGTCCACCCCGTATTCTACAGTCTTGCTTTCTACGACTGTAGTAGATATCATGTTCAACGATGTGAGATATTCTGATAGACCCTGCCTCTCAGGCTACTTTTGTCTCGAGGAGACTTCAGAGAAAGTTGGATCTTCCAACATTCTCTGCCCCTGCTGCTACGATACTCGGCTTGAACGGAGCAATAGCAGCCAATTCCGCTAAAATCTGCGCGATTTCTTTAGGTTCCTCTATTGACCCAGAGTTTCATTTGGAAACTCATGCTTATGTGGTCGAGCAGCCTACTGGTCGCCTATCCCACTTGCTCTCTGACAAACGTAGGTAATTTTGATCTGTCCAAAATTCCAGTTTCTGACCTCAAATGCTGTCATACGGATCTGCTATTAGGCGCAGATATTTATACTCAGACAATGTTGACCGACGTTAAGCGGAACCCTAAGGGTTCACTCATAACACAAAGTTCAGTGTTTGAATGGGTACTCACTGGTAGGATTCCTGAACTCGAATTCGTTGAACTCTATAGTTTCGTTTTTCAGTCACTTGGACTTGAATGACCAGATCACCCGATACTGGGAAGTAGAAGAAGTTCCCAAATTTAGGAAAGTTTCGGCTGAGGACAAATTTTGCGAGGACTTGTACCGTCGCACTACGACTAGGAATAGAGTGGGTCGAAATGTTGTTACCTTACCCTTTAGGTCCGAATTTCCTGCCATTACGAAACTTGGTTTTTTCTAAAAAATAGCGCTTTCACAATTCGCACGCAATGAGGCGAGATTACTGAAATCCCCAGAGATTAAGAGGGCGTATTCTACCTTGGGTCACATGACAAAGGTAAACGCGGATTGCGCTCAGCCTCCCAAATCTGATTATTACTTGCCACATCACGCTGTATTTAAACCCGATAGCACTACCACGAAACTTCGTGTAGTGTTTAATGCCTCAAGCCCGTCCTCAAACGGTGTTAGCCTTAACAATGTCCTCCACCCCGGACTAATTTTGCAGTCTACCCTCACTATTCTGGTTTTGCGTTGGAGGCTGTTCAGATACGTTTTTAATTCCGATGCAGAGAAAATGGATAGATAGATACTGATCAGACCGGATCAGGCACGTTTTAAACGAATATTATTTCGTCGAAACCCCGAGGAGGATATGGAAGATTATGAGTTAACGACAGTTACATTCGGAGTGAACTGTGCCCCTTATTTGGCAATTAGAACTTTGCACCAACTAGCTGATGACTGTGAGTCAAGCTACCCGTCTGCGACCACCATCTTGCGTACTTAAATGTACGTGGATCGTTTGCACATTCTATTGAACAGGCTATTCATAATCGCGATGAATTAATTTACGTTTTGAAGTCGGCTGGTTTCTTATTACGGAAATGGACTTCTAATGAACAGAGTCTTATTCGAGACTTACCCCCGAACACTTATTAGATTCCAATTTTTTGAAATTCTCGGATGGTAGTACTGCTAAAACGTTGGGTTTACTTTGGAACGGGAGCTTGGACACATTCTTCTTCAAGCCAAGCCACCATAGGTTCTGTCCTTACTCAAATAGCCAAGCTATTTGACCCTATTGGGTGGATCGCCCCCAAAATAATTGTCGCTAAGATTCTTATGCAACAAATTTGGAAAGACAGAACCGAATGTAACGATTGTTTGAAATCCATGACGTTACACAGGTGGCGTTAATTTGTCGATGACTAACCCTTGCATCGAACGGATTAACATCCCCCGCTGGGTTAATTTTAACCCTGAGCATGAAGTACAACTTCATGATGCTTCTAAGAAAGCATATGCTGCCACCCTTTATAGCAGAATCAAAACCCCGTCGGGTGAAATATTCACTCATTTACTCGCTTCCAAGCCAAAGGTGCAAACCCTACCCCGTTTAGAGCGCTGCGGTGCAACTCTGTTAGCAAAAATGGTACATTTGCTCCTCACAGAGTTGAATTTTACCAATTCGGAAGCCTTTTATTGGACAGACTCGACAATAGTTCTGTCTTGGTTTCAAAAACCCCCGTGCTATTGACCAACTTTTGTGGCGAATAGAGTTTCGTATGTTTTGGATACTGTTCGCACCGATAATTGGAAGCATGTCGAATCACATCATAACCCTGCTGATCTGGCTAGTCGAGTTATGACAGCCAGGGAACTTATCAATTCTGACATCTGGTAGAATGGCCCTATTTGGCTAAGTCTTCCACGTTCAGAATGACCGAAGTCATCGTTCAAGCCCTGTACTCAGCTTGAAACACGATTGGTTCAAGTGAACCTTAATTTTCTGATTTGCCTCGTGCACTACGAGTGTTATCATACGTTTTTCGTTTTTACCACTCGGCTGATAAAACCTACCGGTTATCTCACAAGTACTTGGAACTCACTCAAGATGAGATCAGTTTCGTGAAGCGTCGGTTGATTGTTTTATGTCAAAATTCTCATTTTCCGGAGTACTCGACTTTGAAAGACGGAGCTACTTTATCTCGTAAGAGCTCTCTCCTAACTTCAACCCTTTCATCGACTCTAGCGGTTTGTGAAGAGTCAATGGAAGACTCTCCCAATCGCCAACTTTGACATACGACGAACGTTTCCCCAAATTACTCCCCTACAATGGTCAATTTACCCGACTGTATCTGGAGCACCTACATAAATGCTCAATACGCGTAGAGCTTTCTCTAATGTTGCGCATCATGAGCCAGGAAATTTGGGTGAAGGATATGTGCTAGTGTTCGTGTGCTTTGCTACAAGAGCAATTCATTTGGAAGCAATCAGTGAGATATCAACGGATTGCTTTTTGGCAGCGTTTGCTCGTTTTTCCTCTCGAAGAGGTTGCCCCGCACATATCTATTCGGACAATGGAACCGCTTTCATTGGCGCTGCCAATGTAATGAAAAAGGACCGGGCTAAGTTCCTTACTGAACTGAGGTTGTGTCGGAAAGCATTTTCCAATCGGTAGAATGGTTTTTCATTCCCCCTGGAGCTCCACATATGGGCGGCCTCTGGGAGGCCGGTGTTAAAAGCTTTAAGTCTCACCTACGGAAGATATCAAATGCTCAAAGATTCACTTTTGAAGAGTTCGCTACTATGCTGGTAAGAATAGAAGCCTCGGATATTAACTCCTTGACTCCAGGTCATTTTCTTGTCAGAGGTGCAATCCTCTCTCCCCCTGAACCTGATTCCTCTATGGAATCACTCAATTACGCTAATAGGTGGCGTAAATTGAAGGTTCTTCACCATTTGTTTGCGCGTCGGTGGAAGGACGAGTACTTGGTTGAACTCCATAAGCGCAACAAATGGAAATATCCCCAGCGCGATTGACGATTTTGTTGTCATTCGGCATGATAACTTGCCTCCAAACGAATGAAAGTTCGGTCGCATCTCTCGCGTGTACATCGGGTCCGATTTAGAGTACGAGTGGCTGATGTTCGAACTCCCAATGGCGTTCTAACGCGGCCTATTGGGAAGCTCATACTGCTTCCTATCTCGAATCAAACCTAATTCGTTCTCCTTTTTTTCTGTGTTTGGTTTATCTTTTATTTACAGATGTCCGAAGTTGCACCTCGAAGATTCACCGTCGAACGTCCAGAAAATAAAAGTCTGGACGAAGTAATTACCCGTTCCACCTCCAATTGCCGATTTTGCAAAGGCAATCACGCGCTACAAAGGTGCCCAGAACTCCGCCGCTTAAAACCCTGTAAGCGATTGGGTGTTTTCCGGAAATATAAGTGGTGCATAAATTGCTTGGCACAATTACACTTCTTAAAGAACTGTAGAAGTAGGGAGCGATGCATGGAGTGTCAGGAACACCATCATACTCTGCTGCATCTTCGGCCCAGTCACCACAACAAACCTCAACAACCACGCAGCAACAACAACAAAAAGGCTAAAGCCAACAACAGCAGCGCAACCCGCAGCCAAGCTCCTGAATGTTCCTGTTGTTCTCACAAGAAGGATGGTGTGGTTGCAACCCCCAACACTGCTGGGGCGACAATTGTCATCAATGTCGTCAGCAAATATATTTTTTCTTTTTTTTACCCATTGTTATTATTATTTAATATTACGTATTATCTTACCTACAAACTGAACTGAATTAATGAATTTGTCAATGAATTTCCTTTGAATTGTAATTACTTTGCTCACCAGATAGCGTCCTGTTCTCCCTTGTTGGAATGTTGCAAGGGGGCGGTCACTCTAATTTTTAAGTTAACTATTGTAAATACTAATTTTAAGTTAATTATGTAAATACGTCTATGTGGATGGTGAAAAGGACAAGAAAGAAAATAAAAAAAAGAATTGATATTATTGTCGATCAACCACCAAATCCCGAAGGTACGTTTCCTTAATCATTTTGTATAATTATTGTGTAGTATCTTCTAATACATTTTATTTTGTTTTCTGTTGACTGGAATTAAAATATTTTATTTAATTTACCCCGCACCCCCGGAAACAATTATTATTTTTTTTTTGTGCTTTATTTTTTATGTTAATTAACTTTATATAAATGCATTAACTAACACTAATAAAAGTGTAGTGACTACAACCATTCAAATAATTAACTCGTTTGATTCAGAAACTTCGTCCTTGTGAATTTTTATTTATTATTATTTTATTTTTTATTATTATTATTTTTGACCGTTCATCAGGGCAAACGAGCCCTGATCTAAACAAATTTATTTATATTTGTGAACCACTAGGATAACTACCCATTCTCTTTATTATTTTTGGCTGTTCATCAGGGCAAACGAGCCCTTATCTGAACAAATTTGACGACCGTGACAGGAGCAATCTTCGGAGCTTCTCGGCCAGCTCAAAGAGACTGGTGAAAATATTGCCACCATAATCAGAAATTTAAACAAGAACTCTAGCCAGCTGCAAAACCTTAGTCTACTACCAAGACCGACTGAGCGTCTTCAGAAAGAATGGGCTGAGTTTGATGACTTGGATAACAAGTTGCGGAGTCTAAAAGACCTCGACAAATCTGATGAATATTTCAAATTAGACTATTATTCCAAAATTCAAGCCTATCGTTCAAATACATCTCGTGAATGGAACGTGAACTTGAAACCCAAAAACAAGCATCAGACGACAAGAGACTCCTTCAGCCCAGAAACAAATGGAACTAGTGGTCACGATGGTCTTATCAGCCGTTCTCTTGGCAAAATGGTGCCACTTTTCCGACAACTAGAAGATCTTCAACTGGAAGCAGGTCAAGAAGAATCTTATTATGATAGAAAAAGGGCCACAATCTCCCAGCTATGGCAGCAATCTTAATGAGGTGTTGGACAAATATCCTGATCCAAACCGAGCTGGTTACGGCTCAAAGAGATATGTTCGCCTCGAGCAAAATGCCCAGTCAGCAACCATCCAGCTCACAAGTGCCAACAAAAAATTATCCCATTCACCCAAAGAAGCATTGACGAGGCAAAATACATTACCCTTGCCTACGGTCAACATAACTAAATTTGAAAGCGATTACATGAAGTGGTCAGCATTTTCAGACTTATTTAAAAGGACTGTCAATGAACAGCACATGTCTGACGCTCATAAAATGTGGTATCTTAAGAGGAGCGTGATTGGCGAAGCAGCAAAAACCATCAACCATCTTGCTATAACTGAATAAAATTACCAAGCGGCATGGCGGTTACTTGAGGACTGCTACAACAATAAACGTGTTATAGTGGCTACTGTAATTGAAAGGCTGCTCGATCAGCCACCTGGAGCTTGCACATTGAGTAGCATTAAGCGGTTGACGATACAACATAGGAGTGCCTGGCAGCTCTCTCCAATATGGGACTTCAGATGACTTCATGTGATCCACTCCTATTACAAGCCTTAGTCAAAAAACTAGACAAAACAGTTCATACTCAGTATGAACAATCTATCTCTAACCCCAAAGAGTTACAAACGATCAGCCAATTCCTCATTTTCATCGAGAACTATTTCCACACTCTTGAGGCAATGGTATATAAGGAGCGAACGTCTCCTAACGCTAACAAAAGTTGCGCACTTGTAACACATGAACTCGCCCGATGCTTCATGTGTAAGCGGGATTTTCATCAGTTATATCGCTGCAAGGATTTCATGCTACTCAGCCCTACAAAACGGCTCAACCTTGTACAGAAACAGAAATTATGTGTCAACTGTTTCAATAGCAACTGTTTTAAAAAGCACCATGCCTTAGTTCATTTAGAACAAACGTCACAAATAAGTACAAAACAATGTACGTCCAACAAATTAGCTTCTTTAGCCAAAGACCGCGAAACTTCAGCGGAACAGGCGACATCCTTTGTTACCACTCCATTTTTGAAAGGCAAAAACATAGTTGTTAGTTTTGCACACAAAAAATCCTATGGTTTGGAAACCGAATGCAGAGCAATCCTGGACTCAGGATCACAAGTCAACCTAATAACCGAACAATTAGTGACACGGTTAGATCTCCTAGAAAGGGCTACTTCCACATCAATCAATGGTATTAGAAAAAACAAACTAAGGTTCAACACCGAGTCAACTTTATCATACAATCTCGACTCAACAACTTTTCAGCGCGTTTAGAGGCTTTTGTATTGCCGTAAATAATTGCTCCTCAACCTGCTCAACTTCTTCATATTGATAAGTGGTCATTCCCAAAAATGTATCTTTGGCTGACCCAACCTTCAACCGTCCAGACAAAATAAATATTCTATTAGGGCAAATTAAATTGGCTGAAAACCTTCCAGTACTGCAAAATACAACCTTAGGCTGGATAGTATCAGGTAAGGTATCTGGCCAATAATTATCAGTCGCAATATGCGGGGTCCTGACTGAAGATGATAAAATGGTTATCGCAACTGAACGATTTTGGAAATTGGAGGAGATTGAAAGCACACAACAACAATTGTCACATTATGATGCACAATGTGAAACACACTTCAATCAACATACCACACGCGACAAAGACGGAAGATTCGTTGCACGATTTCCATTCTCTGCCGAAACATCTGCACTAGGAGACTCACACAGCATTGCATTTAACCGATTTCTCTCCTTGGAGACTGATGCCGAAAATAACAACCCAGATATTCCGCCTACAAGCATGCTAAAAAAAATTTTTTGTTTTAAATTAAAAAAAAAAAATAAAAACAATAACTATCTTTTTAAATACCGATTCTTAATTTCTTTTCTTTCGCTTTTCGTTGAGAGTGATTGTCGTATTATTCTTTATTTGTTGGAATTTGAAATATTTGCATAAAAAGAAAACTTTAATTAATTCATTATTCATAAAGGTTTACATGTAATTTCTTCATTAATCGACTCTATCAGCCAACTAAGAGATGGTAATTTATTATTATTGGTTCGTAATCAAACCATTACAGACAAATTCCCTTTTGGATATCTGCCCAATATCTGTTAAACTACATGATACTCTTAATTACGTTAAAGGTATAATTTACGCTCCTTGTCTCATTGATGTACCAGAGGAAGAGATAGTAAAAGAATTTCGCTCTCAATGCGTTGTTTCTGTCTACAAATTATTGAAGGAAATGAACAATTCTATGGTAGACAATGATCAAATTGATGATGATCATGATACTAATGCCACGAAACAAGTATATTCAGGATACATGGTCTTGTCTTTTAACCTATACAATTTGCCAAAAATAATTGATGTAGCATGGTACAAAGATAAAGTACGAACCTATTTCCCAAACCTAATGCGATGCAAAAATTGTCAAATCCTCGGTCATTCAAAAAACAAGTACAAAAACCCTGTAACAAGTAATACCAGCAATCTACTTCCTCATCCAGATTTACAGTTTACTAGAATCCAATGCGCCAACTGTTCTGAAAAACATCCTTCCTCTGATAGAAATTGTCTCAGGTACATACAACAAAAAGAAATAATGAAAATCAAAACTATTTAAAAATATAACTAACCATAAATATGAAATGGAAACAAAAACAAAAACTTTACAAAATATAGCACAATCATGCTCCGCAATTGCAAAAGTCATTGTTCAATTTCAGTAAAAAACGTACTTAGTTGACTTTTGTATATTCTTATATTATTTTGTATGTTATATTTTTTATTAGCTTAAATTTTTAATATTTTAAATAATTTTATTTGCATACATATATATGTAAGAGAACCGTAAAAGGCAAGTGTATATATGTATGTTATAGGACCGTAAAAGGCAGGTGTCACTGCAGAACCGTACAAGTCCAGTGTTAATGCAAGACTAGCAAATTTATAAGAAATAAAAAGAACAAAATAACAGAACATGAACATATATGTATTTACATACATAGATATGTTATATATTAATTATGCGCCAACGTAACATGCCGGCCTCCTTAATATACATTTATGTATATTCAATCTTCAGTAAGAAGTGGATACAGTTTTGTGATAGCACGTTTGTAGACTCCATGTTGAGTTTTTATTTCGGCAATGCGATGAACCCCATCGTGCCCAGCTATGGTGGTAATGAGCCTGGCTAAAACCCACTTATAGGGTGGTAGATTATCTTCTTGTACTAAGACCATTTGTATTTGGTTTTAAAGGTGCATTTTTTGTGCTCCATTTTCGACGCTGCTGGAGCAAGTGTAGATATTCCTGTGACCATCTATTCCAAAAAACTTGCTGCAATTGTTGAAGTCTTCGAAACCGTTCCAGACGATTGCTATTGATGGCTAAAATATCTGGTTCAGAAAATGATGTCAATGGCTGATCAATTAAAAAATGGCCTGGGGTGAGGGCCTGTAAGTCATTCGGATCAGACGACAGCGGTGTGAGAGGTCTCGAATTAAGTATTGCCTCGATTTGTGTAGTGACAGTAGTCATCCCTTCCAAGGCCAAAGTTGCGTTAGCTACCACAACAGTGATGTTTTGCCTGCTTTACTGTAGCCTCCCACAAACCACCGAAATGCGGAGATCTCGGCGGGATAGTATGCCAGTGTATACGATCCTCTTGACAAAGTTTGAATACCTCCGACTTATGATTTTCATTTTCAAATAATTTTCGGAGTTCTGCTAACTGATTTTTTGCGCCCAGAAAATTCCTGCATTGCATACACCCCTGCGTGCAATAAACCGGTGTATCGCAGCAATAAACGCTGCTGTAGAAAGATCACTAACTGTTTCGATATGCGTCGCCTTTGTAGTAAACCACACAAAAATGCAGATATACGCCTTAATTGGTGCTCGACCACGGATTTTGGAATGAATAAATACTGGACCACAGAAGTCAATTCCAGTAGTCAGAAATGCTCGCCCGGGTATCACTCTATCCTTGGAAAGGCTGCCCATTAAAGGGTCAGTCTTGATTGGTTTTGTATGAAAGCACCGAATACATCTATGTACTGTATTGCGGCAAAAATGTAAGCCAAGTAATTTTGCCTGATGATTGAAAAAGGTGTGTGTGCTCCAGCGTGTAAATGCTTTAAATGATAGTGAGACACTATAATCTTTGTTAAATCGCATTTTTTCGGTAAGATGATAGGATGCTTCGATTCATATGGTAAACTGCTATTGTGTAACCGTCCTCTAACGCGAATGACTTCTACATCATCGATAAAGGGAAATAAGTTTCTAATTGAACTGGACTTTTTGACTTGACCATTTTTAAGAAGAGCCTTAAAATCTGCAAGTAAGTGACATCGCTGACTGTTGATTATTAGTTTAACTCGTGCAGTTTTGTGCTCTGAAATTGCAAGTGGGCCTGTTTGCCGCTTTTCTGCTTGAAGTTTCATGTTTTTGTAAAAACGGATACAATACGAAAAAATGCGTTCTAGCTTTTGTAAGCTCCCTCGATATAGCACATTGACAGTTAAATCACTGAACTTTGGCTTTGCTACAAGAAGTGCAAGCTTATTTGGTCTTCTCTCAGGTATTTCATCATCGCCAATTAGTTGAGGTCGGGAAAGAGTTGAAATTCGGGATGACCCTTGCAAAAATTCTGGTCAAGTTGTCCATAATGTTGATTTTAAAAAATCTTGGGGCATGAGTCCTCGAGAAATAAAGTCTGCGGGGCTTTCATTGCTGTTGACGTAGCTCCATTCTTCAAGCCGAGTAAGTTCCTGTACTTTAGCTACCCTGTTGGCAACAAATGTTGTCCAAGTTTAAGACGGCTTGAAAATCCACGCCAGCACTATTTTTGAGTCGGTATAGTAGGATCGGCTTGTGACTGTTACCGGTAATGTGTTAAGAAGCCTTTCCACTAGTTCAACCATAAGTAATGCTGCTAAGAGCTCAAGCTTGGGAATAGACAATGACTTTGTTGGCGCTACCCGTGACTTTGCACAAACTAATCGGATTGTTACGGTGTCGTCCTCGTCTAAACATCTACAGTATGCGCTTTCGCTACTGTCCGAAAAAGAATGTATTTGTATGCATTTCATTACCTGACTAGCCAACAAAAAACGAGGCGCTCGATAATTATTCAATGTCTCCAATTGTAGAATGTAGTTTTTCCAGCGCATCTCATAATTGTTTTCAAGGTTTTGGTTCCACGCTATTTTTAGTTTCCATAGCTGCTGCAAAAATATTTTCCCCAGACTTACTACTGGACCTATTAGACCAAGAGGATCGAAGATTTTGCCAAGATTCGAAAGAACTGTACGCTTTGTAATTTTTTGCAACGGTTCAAATGCAAAATGGTACACAAAAATATCATCGTTAGGTTGCCAGAAAAGACCGAGAGTATTTACTACTTCATTTTTTCCAATTAATAAATATGGCTCTTTATCGTTATCAAGAATTTGATTTAGGAATCTGGGATCGTTGGAACATACTTCCTTAAATGGAATTGAGCTGCACTGAGCATTTTTTGAATGTCTGTTAAGAGATTTGAAGCTGCTTCTAAAGAACTTGCGCCGGTCATAATGTCATCAACATAGGTTTCTTTAAGTATAGCAGTAGATGCTTGAGCATATGTAGATGTAGAATCCTCTGCGAGTTTATTAAGACAGCGTGTAGCTAAATATGGAGCAGCTGATGTGCCATAAGTGACAGTATTGAAATAATAGATTCCAATGCGCTCTGCCGGATCTTGCCTCCACAAAATCATTTGATACCTTCTATCTTGGGAATCCATTTGAATCTGTCTGTACATTTTACTGATGTCAGATGTAAAAACGTATCTATATGACCGAAATCGAGTGATGACTGTGAATAAGTCAGATTGTACTGTCGGCCCAACCATTAGCGTATCATTCAGTGACAAATTAGTAGTTGTTCGTGCAGAGGCGTTGAATACTATACGTAGTTTGGAGGTTGAGCTGTCTGCCTTGAGAACGCAATGATGCGGTAATAAATAGCAACTTTCAGGAATGTCATCACCAAAATCACCCCGTCGAGTCATATGTTGCAATTTTTCATATTCAGTCATGAAATCATTATATTGCCGTTTGAGTTGCGCATCTTTTGACAGCCTTTTTTAGGCTTAAAAACCGACGTTTTGCTAATGATATAGAGTCGCCTAGTGATATGTGATAAATTGTCCATTTTCAGCTCGTTTCACAGTTGAGTTGAAATGAAGTTCCCACATTTTTTCTTCCGCACTTAATGATTTCGAGGACGAAGTGTGTGCTTCAACTTCCCAGAATTGGCGAGCTATTGCTTCGAGAGCTGCTGTGCCAGACACATTAGTGTTTTTGCAGTGAAAACATACACGTTTTGGTGTTATCACCTTGCCTGCAACAATCCATCCAAGTTCGGTATTCTGCAGAACTGGAAGCCCTTTTCCAAGGCGAATTGACTCACTGCTTAAAAGATCTCGGCTCCAATAAACATATAAATTTTTTGCGATTTATAAAACGAAGGATCAGCAAGTGCAAGATTTGGTGGCAAGTTCCAACCGGAGGCATCAAAACCGATTTTCGGTTGACGCTCGCTAATGCGTGGAAGTATATAAAATTTTAGTTCCTTTGAAAAGGTAGTATACTTAGATTCAATAGTTGCTGAAACAAAGTGCTGGACATCAGTGTTTTTATCACCAATTCCTGTAATTTCCATTTGGCTGCGTTGACGTTTTAGTGCCAATTGAACGGCTAAGCGCTCGGTAATAAAATTTAATTGGGAACCAGAATCCAGAAGTGCTATGCAAAACGAATTAATGCTCAATTGTTTTTTACCTGAACTACTGCAGTGGCCAGAAGAATTGTGGTAGTCATATCAGAAACTTCTGACTTTGAGATGACAGGTTTTGTTGCTAAGAAAGCTGCTGATTCGGAAAAAATATGATTGGTGTTATCAATAGGAACTGGAATACCACCTGATGGCATAATGCGCTCTGTAGTTAGTTGTCATGTTAGTCGCCCACCAGCTGTTGATGAAGGCTGGGAACTGTTAGAATTAAATGTATTGTAATGCAGTAAGGTGTGATGACAACCTTTGCATTCCTCGCATCTCTCTGCTTCACACGATTGATGTGTGTGTCCAGATTTAAAGCAGTTGCTGCACAACTTATTTTTAGAAATGAAATCACAACGCTGCTTTGGTGACAAAATGAGAAATTTTCGACACCTGTAGATCATATGATTTGTTCCCTCGCAATAGCTACATTTCTTTTGATGAGTTGTTGCAACAGAGATGGTTAACGCTGTTCGTACTTGGGTAGAAGAAACCTTTTGTCGAACCTGATGAGACATGTTCCTGCTGATGCTTAGAACATCTATCTTCTAGATGATTGCATCTCTTTTCTAAAAACTTTGTTACTTCATCTAAAGTTGGAACTCTGTCATTAGCTGCTTCATCATTCCATTTCTCCAACGTGTTATTGTCTAGCTTGGATAAAATAATTTCCACTAGTAGGTCGTCCCATTGAGCAACTGGCCTGCCAAGAGATTTTAGAGCTCGGTGGTGGGCACTGACAGTGTCTACCAAGTCTCTTAGTGCTAACGCTGAAGTTTTTAATATTGGTTGCAAATTTAGTAAATGTCTAACATGCTGTCGCATAATGATCGGCTTTTTTTGAAATCGATCAATTAGAAGCCTTAGCGCCACTTCATAATTTTCCGCAGTAACCTCTATAGAGTCAATTCTACGCAAGGCACCATCTTTAAGTGACGACCTTAGATAGTGAAAACGTGTTACGTTATATAGAATTGTTATGTACGAGTGCCGTAAATGTGTCGTAATATGTAACCCATTGCGTATAGTCACCTGAGAAGAAAGGCAATGATATTTTGGGCAGCTTAAGAGAACTTCCTACTGACTGATTAAGACTATCATTAGCCCCTTCGTGTTTAAGATGGTCAATCGATGCCGCTAAGGCAGAATGATTAGTCGAGTATGCCTCTTCAAAGGTTGCACGTATAGTAGTTGTTGCTTCACTAGCATCGAATTCTTCGATTGTTGCTTGCACATTTTTGAAGTCATGGTAAAATTCTTTCAACACCTGCAGTCTTAATTCCACTTCATGAACGGATGCAGAGCTCAGCTTACTGTTTACAAATTCTTGAATGCGTTGCTGTTGAGAAATTAGGGTTGAACGCTATATTTTTAATTTTGCTAATTTCGCTTCAGCCATTATTATTGATTATTTTTTGTAACAATGTCACGATTTTGTTTTTAAATATGCAATTTTTAATTGTAAAGAAAAATCCGATCTTAATTTTTTAAATATCAAGTTTTAAGTGGACAAATTAAATCCCGTTGGCCTCTTTTGTTTTTTTTATACTTTTTAGTTAATTTTCACTTCTTTTCAAGTTCACACATAAAAATAGACTGCCAACATTAAATACTTTGTGTTTTTTATGAACAAAAAAAAATATATTTTACCGCTATGTCTTCAGTAAAAGAATTTTAACACATAGCAAGGAACCAGATTGTCTTTTTTATTGTTTTAAGTAATTTAATTTGTTATTGGTTTTCTCTTTCTTGAATCTTTTCTGCTTACAACAACTGTATGTATATACTTGTGTTAGCACGTAAAAATGTATGCAAGTATGTATGTATGTATGAGCAAATATATGTTCATAAGTATGTATATATGTTTATGTATAATGCACTATTTAATAAATTCAAATATGAAAAAACGAAAATATGTATGTTCACCAAATTATTACTGCTTAAACAAATAAAATAATAATCTGGAGCTACGTGTCCTGTCACGGTCGCCAATGTTCAATTTCAGTAAAAAACGTACTTAGTTGATTTTTGAATATTCTTATATTATTTTGTATATTATATTTTTTATTAGTTTCTTTTAATATTTTAGATAACTTTATTTGCGTACATATGTTTAATTCAATTTTTAATATTTTAAATAATTTTATTTGCATACATATATATGTAAGAGAACCGTAAAAGGCAAGTGTATATACATATGTGTGTTATAGGACCGTAAAAGCAGGTGTCACTGCAGAACCGTACAAGGCAAGTGTTAATGCAAGACTAGCAAATTTATAAGAATTAAAAAGAACAAAATAACAGAACATGAACATATATGTATTCACATACATAGATATATTACATATTAATTATGTGCCAACGTAAGTCATTTCATCAAAATAATCAACAAATCAATCTCTAAAACGACCTCAAACATCACCGAATAAGAATGCATCCAAAATTCCCCTCTAAGTTCATTGACTCAATATCTTAAATCAGAAAATGAATACTACATTCCGAATTCCTACACAAATATGAATTATGATAGTTCATTTAATTACATTACAAAATTAACACGTTTATGCTCTTCCTGCCTATAATTTATAGTAACTGCAGGCTACAACTTCGTATGGAAATTCTGCAACGGATAATTTTACTATACTACAATGGAATATAAACGGCTTCATTAATAATTTTAATGAACTCCAACTGATAATAAGGGAACATAACCCGCCTTAATATCTCTACAGGAAACTCATTGTAAATATAATTTAACTCCAATACCTCCTAAAGGATATACTCCTTACTTACATAATAACAATAGAACTTCAAAACAAGGTGTATGTGTTCTTATAAAAAAATAACATCCCACATAAACGAATTCATATTAATTCGACATTACAAGTAATAGCTATAAAAATCTGCTCAATATTACTTTTACTATAGTATCACTATACCACCCATTATACCATCCTTTAACTTTTCCAGAGTCTTTCAAATATATTTTACTCAATTGCGAACCCAAAACTTGTCATAGACGACTTTAATTCATGAAACACACTTTGGGGTTCAACTTTCACTAATCATAATGGTCACATACTTGAGAATGCTCTACTTTTATCTGGCTTATTCGTCCTAAATGATTGTCGCCCTACACGTCTCTCTACACATGGCACCCTAGCCCACATTGATGTCATGTCATGGGATATTTTGGAAGAGACGATCAGTAGTGATCATTTCCCAATTATCATTAATATTGTTACGAAAGTGGAAATGGTGTTGTTAAAATAATAAACAAAAGCTCCAAAAACAAAACAGCGCACTGTTCACGTGATCAATGAATGAGTAGAAAAATATACCAACAAGAATAAAGGATAAAAAGACGTAAATAACCAACAACAACATGAAGGGAACAAAGAAGTACAGAACAGAGAAATAACCCAACAACAACTACCTGCTTGAATGCAAACAAGAAACAACAAAAATGAACATAAGTTGTTTACATTTTTAGATTGTTCCCGAAGGACGTCATCGTCCTTCAAGAGCATTCAACACACTGATGATCCAGTAATATAAAAGGCAGGTTAAAACGAGCAGGGCTGAGTTTGAATTTAATCGTGTAAGACGACGTCACGTTGGTTGAGAATTAAAATCTATCGAGCTTTAATTCGGTCAGACTTGTGTGCAGACAAGTTGCGTTTGAGAAAACAGTTGTTAGTGTTGTACTTACAAAAAGGTTGTGAGCAAGAAGAATAACTAACAAGTGTTGTTGCTTACAAAAGGGTTGTAAGCAAAGTAGTATAACGAACAAACACATATTGTGAAGTATCATTGTATACGTGAAACAAGTTCGAACAGTGGCACGAAAATTGTGCAGATAATAAAGAATTTATTAAAACTAAACACGAATTTATTTTTACTTTATTTGCAATCTACGAACTCATATTTTTAACGTTTTAAAAAGGTAAAAACGTAACAATATGATACTTAGTAGAACAACTAGATGTAATTTTATTCGAAAATTCTTGTTGAACCACGCTAATTGGTCGAAATTTAGTAAATTAGTTGATAATAAATTATTAATAACCAGTATTCCCCAAATAATAATAAAGAAGCTTCTATAATAACAAAGGAACTGAGATCTATTGGCAATGTATCAATCCCAATCTTTGGTTAGGAAGTGCAAGAATATGCCTTGGTGAATAAACAAATAGAATATTTAGGAAATAATAAAACAATTGTTTGGAAAACTTTTAGAAAATCTCCAACTATTGAGAACCTTGTAAAGTCTAAAAAAGAAAATGTCATTTTTCGTAGAGAAATAAAAAAATCAGTTTTCAAAATTTTACTGCCATCATTAATAAAAATTCATCGATCAAAGATATTTGGAGCAAAGTGAATCGGCTTTCTAACAATGGAACAAAAAACAATTTTTAAGCCATAAGAAGTCTTAATAATACCATTACCGATGCTTCCTAGATAGCTGATTCTTTTGCGGACAACTGGTCTGAATACTCAACAGATCAGAACTTCTCTAATCTATTCATCCAATCAAAAAATATTCCACAGTGCCATAGCGATAGTATTAATAAGAATTCTAAATTTATAGAGAACGCAATTACAATATCAGAACTACAACTAGCTCTATCTAACGTAAAGGGTTCAATACCTTGCTTTGACAGTATTTCATACCAAATGATACAAAACACCAGCCTCCAATCAATCCAATCACTACGTCTATTAAAACTGTTTAATAATATTTTTGAATCGGGCATAAAACAGCTTCAATAATCCTTATTCCCAAAACTACAAAAAATTCATTAAATATTAAAGAATACCGTCCAATCTCCCTATTACCATGCACAAGCAAACTGTTAGAGAAAATAATAGCTAAACGCCTTTATAGGTTTATGGAAAGAAATCGTCTTATAGCGCCAAATCAAGTTGCCTTTAAAACTGGAAGAGATTGCACTGACGCTTTGTTACACATTGATTTTTATATAACCAAGGCACCATCATCTCGTAACCATGTAACAATCCTGTCCATTCACTTCGACAGAATTGGAAGACATGTCATCCTGGAAATTCTTCACAAATGGAAAGTCGGCTCAAAAATATTTAAATTCATCAGTTCCTTTTTGATACATCGCAAATTTCGGGTGAGAGTGAACGGAGTTTATTCACCCATTGCACAACGGCATCCCACAAGGCTCTCCTCTGTCCCTAATTCTTTTTTGAGTCCATTTAGTGACATTCCTCAAATAATAAATAATTACAAACACTTAGCACATTGCATATATGGTGATGATCTCTACATCTTCTGAAAAAAAAAAAATTCCAACTCAAAAACAAAAATTTCTTCAGATAAAACAAAAGAGCTACATATTTGCCGTAAAAGGATATGTAATCATAATTTTTTCACCATTAACATTAATAATACACGATTAAAAATGTAGAATCTTTGAAGATACTGGGCATTCACTTTTCTAAAAAGTATACTTGGAAAGAGCATTACATCTCTCTGAAAAAATCTCTAGTTCAAAGAGTTAATTGGATTTTTATCGAGTAAACGAAGCTATGTTCACATCAACACACATACCTCGTTAAGTCCTTGATACTAAGCATGGTAGTCTATGGTCTCTTCTTAGTTGACAACACAACTAAGTCTGATATCGACATCATAAAAGGCATCTATCACTGGGCAATCAGATCAAGTATTTATGTTTTTCGCACCACACCATTAGCCAACATATATGCAGGATCAGGTCTTTCAATTGAATTCCGGATTTATGAATCTAAGTCAAAAATTTTGTCAAAATTATCTTTCCCTAAAAATTCGGTTGTTGATAATGATGTTAAGAAACAAATATCTGCAAAAAGAACATACAGATACTCCTCAGCTATTTATGAACCATTGAAATTAGCAGAAACTATTGGTATACCCATGTTAAATAAAACCTATTCTCTTGGACATTCCCCCTGGCTTTTCAACGAACAATCTTGCAATATATCCCTACCAAAATTAAAGAAAGAAATTACTCCTGATGACATTCCTACAACTCTATTTAGAAAAACAAGAGTCGCTACTGGAAAACGGTTGGTACTGTTTACAGATGGATCGAAAGACACGAACAGAACAAATTCATATGCCATAGTAGATTTCAACAAGAATATTAAGTGTCTGAAGCTTCAGCCATTGCCAAAGCCATATCTATCTCTCTCACAACTAAAAACAAAACTGTGATTTGCGCTGATGACAGTCTTTCCGTTTTAAAATCGATTATTAATCCTGCTTCTTTGAAGTGGAACATTATAACCAAATTCGTGATTTGCTAATCAAACATAGCAATAGATTACAGTTACTCTGGATTCCAGGTCACAGGCTGATCAATCTGCCAAATTTGGGAGTATAGCTTCTCTACTATTGGATTCAACAACGGAGAAACGTGATATAGACAATTTAATAAAACTACATTTTCAACAGCAACAAATCTTTGCATGGTCTGGATACCACCACCCCCACTATAAAGACATAAACAACGATCACATTCCACAGATATAGACAGGCACCAAATTAAAATATTTTCTCGACTACGCCTTGGTCATACTTTTTTCATCCACAATTTTCTCCTCCGGAGAGATTCAGTTCCGCTATGTTCGAGATGTAATACTATTATAACAGTAAAACACTTTCTCCTAGATTGCCCTCTTTATCACTCGACATTCTCATAATCCTATCTCACAATTAAAATCTCCTTCGAAAACAAATATTTTAAAAATCTACAATTTCATTAAGAAAGTCAGAGTCATAATTTAATTAATAATCCAATATGCAAAATATGTACTTCATTCATTATTTAAGCTATTAATAAATGTTACCTGTAGCCGTTGGCCTCGTTGCTAGTGTTCCTTAATTTTATTACTTAGATTTTATAATTTAAATTATAAATCTAATATAATAATAATATATTGCAGGCCTGCCAATTTTCAGAAAAAATGTAAATTTTCACATATGAAAAAGACTTTTGCAATAAAAAACGCATCGAACATAGAATACCATTAATGCTAAATGTTTTTAAAAAATATTTCAAAAATTTATTTGATTATTTTCTTATTTAACATAATATTTACACATATAATCTTCAAAAATCAATGGTATACAAATCTGAATTGACTATTCGTCATCTGAAAAATATTGTTCATTTAGTATATAGTTCATTATACTGACTGATGTGTTCCCGTTTATCCATATTAAATTAAGTAAATAAGATTCGGTACATCCAATAATAATTCCAGCAAATACATCTAAGATATAATGACGTTGAATAATAATACGTGATAAGCATACGCTAAAACACCAAGCAATTAACGGCATCCACAAAATTTTTGGAACAGGATATAAGCAAATAAATGTGGCGGCAACAAGTGAAGCTCTCGATGCGTGCCCAGAGGGAAAACTATATTTATCAGGACCCAATACAAACATATCATTTGGTGCAGTTGGTCTTCTTCGTCTGCATATAGATTTTAAAACTGCTATTAGTATGATGTCTAATATAAGTCCAATTAGCACATTAATTTGAATTTCGTAAAGATCTTTTTTGTTAAATAAATAAATAAATGCAAACCAAGTAAATAACCAAACAAGGCCATTACATGATATTTCTAAGCTTTTACAGTGGGTTTTAAGAACTTTTAATGATTTCCATTTTAAAATTGCAGATACTAGGATTTTGGTAAGTTTTTCATCGTTTAAAATAATTGTCTCCAAAAATTGATTTTTTTGCCGTTTCACCTAAAAAAAATGAATATTTAAAACGATTATAAAATTTTAATAAAATATCACATTCATAATAAGGTATAATAAATATATTGTAGTAACTGTATTTGAAAAAGTTTTATTCATTAAATTGTAATGAAAATATACCATAAATACTGACAATGTTACTTACTGAAGACTATATAATAGAATAGGTTAGATTGTGAATGCAAGTGAAGAATAATATAGCTGCCCAGAGACTGCATTTAGTATCGCAGCTAAACCAAACGACAAAATGAACGAAATTAAAGAAAAACAATTGCGAAGTGAAGTGTGATAATTTACTTAAGTAAAATATATTGAAAAAACTGGTCCATAATATATATAAATATAAAAAATAATATATCTGGCATGTCAAGGAAACCAATTCCGATCGAAAGTGGAATTAATTCCCTATTTACCTTCTCCAGAAAATGTAAAACGAACATTTTTATCGGAATGAAACCACTTTTGTCTTTGTAAGTAAATTGCCTTTGTTTTATAAAATTTTCACCATATGACATATATAAAGCATATTTATATTAACAAAAATATTTTTTTAAATACAAAAAACAGCAAAAAAGCATTGTCTTATTATATGAGAAGCTCAAAAAACTGCAACAAAAGAAAGAGGAGATAGAGACAAAAACGCTACAGTTTTTAAAAAAGCAGGAAGAAAAGGATCGTATTCTCGATTCTCCGTTAGAGGTCCTTCACAAGAGTCGTTACAAATGTGAAATTTGTTTCAACTATTTACATGGAAAGCATGTCGTATTCCTCAGCTGTACTCACTATTTATACCTTGATTGTCTAAGAAGGTGGAACAAGTTATCGTATCCTCATTGTAGACAAGAAATTAACAACGTACACATCGTAAAGAGGTAGGAGATTATTATATTATAGACAAAGTTCCTCCGTCTAATATATTGTACTCAATGCTAATTGATCTCACTTGCCATAGTGTAACGGGAAGTGATGATAATAATAATGATTTATAACAAACAAATTATATTTGTTCAAATTGTTCATAGAAACTATACATATTTAATAAAAAATGAGTAATAAAAAATTTTGTTTTTATTTTTTTTTTGAAAATATTATTAGATATTTATTTTTTTCAGATTTTTACAGATTCAAATTTAAAAATATATATATTTATGAAGCTTAAGTGTAAACAAGTATTGTTTGCCATCGACAAATGTTGAAAGATTGTGAATAAGTATTTTCACAATTAGATCTATGTGTGATTTTATCAACACATACATATAAATGAATGATTTACATAATTACAAATTCTAAATTCATTTATAAATTTCATAAATAAAGCTATATGTTTCTTATGAATCTGATAACTATTTTTCATTAATAGCTCTTCCAATTCATCATTTTTGAGTTAAAATTTTGCTACACTTTATGTATACTTTACAAAGAGTAAGGAACAACTTAAAATAAAATTAATAAATTCAGAGGTTTTATTGGTTAACAATATTTTATCTTTTTAACAAAAATTTTCAGCACATGTATGATTAAAATTATTATGATTTTCACAAACCTGTATACAGTGGAGTCTGGATAGAGTGAACTAATTAATGCAAGGCCTATTCACTCTATCCAAAAAATTCACTTTATCGAGATTGAAAAAATAATAAAAAAATCATTAAGTTATATGTTAAAAATGCAAAATTTATTATTTTCAATAAGCGAACAAAAAAATCATTAATATTAGCTTGTTTTGTACGGCCACTTTTGTCTTTTCGTACAGCTAAATCATGAAATTTATGTAACACTAATATATTTTCATAATCACTAGTATTGATCTCAGCCCATTCAATGGCTTTTCCAAAAATTTTTACTAGCACTCATACTTATTTATTTACAGGGCAAGATCAAAGATAACAATAGAGAAATTTTGTTGATTTGAAACCAAAATCAAAAAAATATAAATTTCAGTAATTGCAAGAAAATAACGGTATTAAGAAAAATGTTTATAAAAACTACAAAGCAACTTTTTTAAGTGACAAAAAAAAAAAAAAAACACTAAAGAGAGTAAAAACTGCCAATAGACAAAAAAAAAAAAAATAATAAAAACAGCGTACGTATAAAAAAATGATTGTAAAGCATTTTAATTCGTAATTTTGTGCAAGAAAAAAATGTTCACTTTATGGAGGCTGGCGATGTTCACTCTATTCAGATTCCACTGTATTTGAATTATCTTTGTACAAAATTACGTTTAGATTGAATAGCTGCATAGGAGGATATAAGAAAAAAATTGTGATTAAATTATATATTAAACCCAACGCCCTCTCCTAGTTCTTTCAATAGCCTTTTCATATTCAGAATAAGGTACATCAAACGTTAACATGTAACAGATATCATCTTCAACACTATTATAATTGAAAGAAGGAATGATTTGATTATTTTTCTTTATTTTTTAGCTGAATTGTTAATAGTCTCAAAAATTATATTATCATCTCGAAATGTTTCGACTATATCATCATTTATTAATGAGTACCTAATTAAGTTTTTTCTTATTGTTACTTTGAAGTTTTTCAATTACATGATTTTAAGTTTCTGTTATAAATTGAAATGTATCTTCTAATATATTTACCCTATCCATATTACACATTTAATTTAATATTTTTTCTTTTAATATTAACATGGTTTTTACAATATCCTTTAATAAGTTATTATGAATAATAATATTCATATTTATTTGTCTGTAATGACTATCTGTTATCACTATCTGCTTATGATCAGCTCACGATCTGGTAACGATCATCTTTATATCTGATCACTATCTGCTTATAATTCATTTTGTCTTTTATTTAAGACCTATCTTATAACTGTATAAAATTATCAAATCCCTTACGATATGTTCCTTTATTCAATTCATCATCTTTGTTAAGTTCAAGAAATCCATATTTATTTTTCCAACATCTATTACATACATCAACAATTGATCAAACAAATATTTAGTCTATTTATAACAAACTAAGTATTTCCTAAAACCAAATCTCAAAACAAGAAAACCGTATTTTAAAACTCCTTATCAAAATTATATTTTTCTAATGAAAAAATGAATAAGTATTTTCACATATATATTATATATATATATATAAATAAATTATTATAATTTTTTCTATATTTCTGAAATCTCAAACAAATATTTAGTCTATTTAAAACAAACTAAGCTTTTCCTAAAACCATATTTCAAAACAAGAAAACCGTATTTTAAAACTTCTTATCAAAATTATATTTTTCTAATGAAAAAGTAAGAAACCAACACAAAAAGAAAAAAAATATAAAGAATACAGTCTTTAACGGCTATGCATGCTCCCAAATTTGTATGGAAAAATTCATCCCGAAACCCCATACAAAACACTATATGCGTGATCCAAAATTTGTATGGAAAAATTGGTCGAAAAACCCCATATAAAAACTATATGCGTGATCCCAAATTTGTATGGAAAAATTCGTCGAGAAACCCCATACAAAAAACTATATGCGTGATCCCAGATTTGTATGGAAAAATTGGTCGAGAAACCCCATAAACATACTAGTTACGTTCAACATAATCGCAGCATTGGGTGCACCGAATCATTTTTCACCAACAACAAATATACTAGTAGCACAGCATTGCTTTTTGTCCAAATATCAGAATGACCAACAAACAATTACCGGGTTTGTTGCAACCCTTCGTGTAAAAATAGGCATGTGTGATTTCACGTCCCCTGTACCTGCGAGGTTTCAATAGCAGATATTTACCTCCGTGCTAAATTTATTCGAGGGGTGATGGACAATTATATGCGTGTACAATTTTTACAGGCGGGCTCACTAAAGTTTGATAAGATTGTTGCAAAAGCTTTAGCGCTTAAGGCCGCAAAGACTGATACGAGAGAGGTGGCAAATACACCCGGTGCTTCGATCGTCAGGAGTTTTCTGGGGATGGTCATTTACTACCCGAGAGTTATTTGTAATGTGTTCACAACAACAACTCCATTGAGTAAATTATTGTTTAGGAATACAAAGTTTAAATGGTCAAATGAATGCCGTGAAGCGTATAACAAATTGAAAAAGGAATTAAGGAAGAAGCAGCGCAAACATCATTCTATTCAACATCTTCACAAGGAACGGATACCCCGACGTAATGGTATCCGACAATGCGACGATTTTCAAAAGTGTTACACTTTCATCGTTTTGAGAGGATAATGGTTTATTCCAGAAGTTCATAGCTCCTGGAAACCCAGCCACAAATGGCGTAGCTGGAAAAGACATACAAACTCAAAAATAAGTTAGCAGCTATGTCAACGAGTCATCGTCCATGAGAGATAAAATACCAGATATTCTTTTAAAATATAGAGCTACATCACGGAAGAATGGTAAAACACCTTCTGAATTGTTCTTAGGTCGACAAATTCGATACCGTTTGGAAATTTTGAAACCTTCAAAAATACGAGGTAATTAACAAGAAAAATAAGAAAAGTGGGAGAAAGAGTTCAGACTCGGTATTACACTCCCAACAAATCGTTATGGAAGCTGGGTTCAATAGTTAGAAAAATGGGTCGTCTACATTATACAGTTAAATTGGACTCCTCACCAGAACAACTGATGTTCCAACATGCGTCAATCTACAACCCTAATCCTAATATTAACTCCGCAGATGGTCCAATGATAGAACAACAACATTCGGCAGGTGCATGCGCCGATGCTATCAATATTCCACATGAAGATGAAAACCCGGATTTACATCAAATATTCCGTCCAAACAGGGAATCTTCACGACAACGCAAAACTCCGGGTTATTTGGAGGATTACGTTTTGGACTAGATTATTCTATGGCGTCATATTAAGAGTACATACATCTCTGATTTATGAACAGTTGTCAACTTCATAGGTTTGTTAACTTTATGGAGTGAATTGCAAGTGGATGTACTAATTTATTCTCATGTTAATACTACTTTTTGGTTACTTTGAATTTATATTAAATATACAATGTCATTAATGACAATTATCATCAACTTTAGCTTTGTACAAATTAGACGATTTTTAAGCAGCCCACGCTGCACCAGTGTTTTTAAATTTAGCAAATTTTGTATTTCAAGATTTTGTCCATTAACCATTAGCTAACTTTATTTTGTCCATTTATTGTTTTTTAAAGTAAAGTTTTGTTTCGTAATTATAATCTGATAAATATAAAATGATTAAATATATATAAACAAAGAAACATTATAACAAATTTAAAAACAACAGCACAAAACTAATAAAATCGGTGGAGGAAAGAATGGAAAATACGTGCAAAAAGATTAAAAAAGTAATAAATGAGCCACCAAACAAAATACAGCAAAAATATTATCTGTAGGAATGTGGAAGCAAATATGCACCACGAGTTCTGAAAAACAAACAGAATCGAGTAATGTTAAATGCAGATTTAGAATTTATTAAAAACATAAAGTCGTGGGAGGCAATAAAGCACTGACAACTTGAAGCTGAAAATTGATAACAATCACACTACAAAATTGTGGAAGAGGCAAAGGCAAATATAGGAGGTTTATGATCGAACCAGCTTTACTCAGTAACATTTTTAAAAAACTTTTTATTTCTGGATAAAACTGTTACAAAAAAATTTGTTTTCTACAAATCGTCGTCGAAAATCCAAAAGTACGTATTATCAAAAAAATCAAAACAGCTGATGTATTTTGTTATTGTTATTTTCTTGACTTCAGCAAAAGTTTAATGAAAATTGTGTGTAGCCTATTTTACAGCATTTAATTACTTCAACTTTTGAGAGATGGTATGTATGCAAAAATAAAATGAAGCATCAAACGTAAAAACCCGGCGAAAATAAAAATTGTTATTGTGCAAAAATGACATCGGCGTACTTATGAGTGAATAAACACAACTAATTTTGCAATAATGTGGGAGTAGTTTGTTAGATTAAATTTGAAAACCTTTATATCAATTAGAAAAATAGTGTGAAAAAGAAGCAAGGTGAGGTATTTAAATATAATGAATACATGCTTAAAGCTGAACTAGTTAATAATTTAAAATATGGCGATAGTCTAAGCAACGAAACAAACATTATCTTACTTGACAGCTGTTTAAAACGAATAATACACTCCAAGGAAAATTGTAAATTAAATTAAAATTAAAGAATAATTAAATATCTGCAGGCTAAGGTATGGACAACCTTAAAATAAAATTTGAGCAATAGAAAGTATAAATTAAATAAAATAATTATATAAATAATAGAATTAGTAAAACTATTGATCAAAAACAAATATAGAAGCAAATAAAGCACCTAGTATTTAATAAGATTCAAAATGCTATATTTTTTCGAACGAACGTCCCCGGCCACACCCACCCTCACCCGACCGCGGAGGGCTCGTCCCCATTACGCAGGGACACGTACACACCACAGTCCGGATTGTAGCGGGAAAGGGAAAAGCTATGGCAACTAGAACATAAGACAGCTACAGAACTTAATCACAAGCTGAACAAGGTAACAAAAAAAAAAAAAAACAGAACTAAGACAAGAACAAAAATACGTTTTTATACGATAATTTATAAATTACTGCCAGAATACAAGCTACGTTTTATATTACAAACGCTACAATTAAAATCTATAAAGTCATAATGCGAATTAAAATCATTACATAATCTACGAAAAGGAAAATTACATGCATAATTCGATCTATAGAAATCTAAGGAAAGATAACGATAGTGCCGTGTAAATCTTGTAGGAATGCTGAAATTCAGGTTAGAAAGCAAAAACTCAGAGTCGATATCACCTTTAACCAGATTAAAAAAAAAGCACCTAAAACAGACCTTCTACGTTCCAAAGTTGGAAGTTTTACCAAAGCTAATCTATCCTCATGCTACGGAAGCCCATTGGTATAATCCCATCCTAAGCCACGTAAACAGAATAATAAAAACTGTCTCACTATGACAACGATAGTATGGATTCCAAATAACAGACGCATACTCCAAAATAGGCCTAACAAGTGAAATGTACAGTAGTTTTGTTATATAAGGATCAATGAATTCCCTAGCCCATCTTTTCACAAAACCAACAGCTCGAGCCTTGCCAATCATCAAACTAATATGATCAATAAAAGACAATTTAATATCCAATATAATCAGTGATATTTGATCAAATTAAAGAAAATAACGATATCTTCAAAACTATTCAGGACTCAATTGATAAGTAAAATATTTAGAAAGAACTACTAATAATATGTTCAACTATGTGACTAATATGTTCAAATATAATAACAGAATAAATGAAAAACAAAATAGATTATGAGAAGATATCAAACAAAATTATTCTTAATAATTGGAATGTGACGGAAAATATTATGTTGAAAATAATAGTGCAATGGAGGAAGGATTTTTCCTGAAAACCGGAAAGGGAACAATGGTGTCACCAATTGAAAAAATGCCAAATAAAATGTGAAGAGTATAGGCCAATTAATACTTAAAAAAAAACTTAGAAAAAGTAGTAAAGGGTCAGTTGCAAAAATATATTAAGTAAACGCATAATATACTATCTAAATATCAATTGGCAATTAGAAAAAAATACTTTTGTGAGACAACTGCAAACAACGTGATAAGTAAATTGAAAAGAATAGGAAATATTAAGAAGTTGATGGCAAAATTTCTTGATAACAAAAGAACGTCTGATATATTTGAAAGGCAAATAATAATTAGAGCGACTCAAATTGTATGGAACCGAAATTTGGATAAGGTGTGCCCCCCTCAAAATGAACATTGGTATCTTTTATGCTGACATTCAAAATATTTCGGCTCCAACTTGGAACTGTCATGAGTTGGAGGCAGAGACCTGCGCCGAGCAAATTTGTCGGCGGCGGCGGCTAAAGTTGAAAAGCTTCGGCGGCGGCTTTAAGCCGGCTGTCAGCCGAAATATGGTAAAGTTTCGGCGGCTCTTTTATTTATTTAAATAATATGCATACATTTGCAACATTTATGTATGTAAAGAACAAAAAAGACGTGTAAATCCATGTATGAAACATTAGTCTCACATAATTGGTCATTACAACTTTTCAGTCAGGATTACGACCTAGCTTCTCACACCACTTATGAGTGTGCGTTAATTTTATATATGAGTGTTGGGGCCTACAGTTTTAAAATGGACTCCAAATGATAGATTTTAGAGAATCTTTTCATGGCAATTTTATTTACTCTCAGAGGTTTTGCCAAAAATTGCAGTAAATTTACTAAATAATCATTGTTAGCAAATCGATTATTAAAAATAAGCGACTAAAGAAAAAATTAGAACAAATGTAAAATTACATACAAGGTGGCAACACTGGTCTGCTGTGATCCGAAATGACATAAATAAAATGGCCCTGGTTGCTCCACCATGTTAAAGGGCCTTAGATCTCTGCAGCACATTTGCACAAGCAGACATGCGTTAGCAAATTTTTCAGAATCTGCATTTTCAGAACTTCCTGGCAATATGGTTTTAGATTTGGCATTCGAATTTTCAAATTTTTTTGGATTTTACATCAATACCATGAGCACGTAAATGGTTACAGAGGTTTGATGTCGACGCAGAAACTCCAAACCTGAAATTATTTCGCATATTATAACACCTACAAAACAATTATCAGAAATAAGTATTCAAAATAAAATTTTCCAAAAAAATTTGGCTAAAAGCTAATTGAAATTGGAGTTTCAATTATTGTTTTGGGAAATCAATACCATTAAAAATAGCATGGTCGTCATCGGAATCAGATGAATTTAACTCATTTAAATTATTGAAATTTGTAGTTCTTTGGTTCTCCATTTTAATTTTTTGTCTTTTAAAACATTTAACGTAAAGTTAAAAGTGTTACCACATTCACCAAAAACAAGAAAAGGTGTTCAAAATTTCCATATCAAAAAATTAAAAATTTTTCTATTAATATATCACAAAATGAACAAAAAAACTTCAATAATGTATTTAAGTCAAGTAAAACAAATATATAAATATCATATATATAATTAAAATTTACTGTATACAATTTTAAAAACATATTTTCATATATTCTAATTTTCTTACATACATACAACGGCGGCTAAATTTAAGCCGAATCAAGCCGAATAAATTTTCGGCGGCGGCGGCTTTTAAATTTTGTCGGCGGCTCGGCTTAGCCGGCCGGCGCAGGTCTCTGGTTGGAGGGTACATTTCTAATGTACATACATATAATCCATACAAAGGCAAAAATTTAGAGTGGTTTTACAAATTAGAAAGCTCGCACTATCTTCCGATTAATCATTTTCTGCAAACAATTATAATTGGAGTGCCCAAAGCGATTATGCCACTTAATGGCTTCTCTTCCGCGGTTTCTTTTCGACATTTTCTTTATTGGCCTATAACCTTTGTTTATTTTTTATTTTATTTTTTTAAAGTTTTTTATCATCCTCTATATTTACGTCGCCAGGACCGATTGCTTTTACATAGATTTGGTTAGCCAGAACTATTTTCATGTATTCATGTACACAACAAAAATGGCTAGTGGCGCCGCTGTCGTTACACCAATCACTTCTATTCACTGAAGCTTCTGTGTTGTTGTTGTTATATGTTAATAATTGTGTTATAAACCATGTGTTTTTCTTCGTTTTCTTTGTTTGCTTACATCTGGCTGCCAAATGGCCCAGTTGTTACATTTGTTGTTGTGTTTATTTACATTATTCTCGTTGTGTCTTTCGTAGTATTTTTTCTGGTAGTTTTATCTGTTTTTGCAACAATTTTATTTTTAAAGAGCTTAAGCTTGCTAAGCTCTGGCTTCAATTGCAACTACAAAATTTAAATAACTTTTCGGTAGACTTGACAGTAGCAAAATGACTAACATCTCAATAGGAACATTGACGTCAACCTCACAACAAATATATTAGTGGCACAGCATTGCTTTTTGTTCAAATACCAGAAAGACCAACAAACAATTACCGGGTTTGTTGCAACCCTTCGTGTAAAACTAGGCATGTGTGATTCCATACTGATCAAATCTGTGATATAATTGCCAGAACTTCTACGATCTGAAAACGACTAATTGAAACCGACCGAAATCATAGAGGAAATAAATATTTTCAGTATGTGTTATTGAAAACCAACATTACATCGAAAAAATACCTGTCAACTGATTATTGATAAATGAATACAATTTTCCTAAGATGTAACCAGTGCAAAAAATTCGTAGAGGAATGCCAATATGTATTTATTTTTTACTTTTCATAAATGGGCTCTAATTTGTTATATATTATATTATTGCATTATATTGTATTCTAAATAAACGAATTTTATGTTATTGCTTGTATTTTTTAGATATTTAAATTCTTTTGTATACTTTGTTGCCTAGTGTTGATTCAATTATTTTCAATTTAGCTCTAACTATAGATTTTTATTTTTATATATAGACTAGCAGATTGTACCCGGCGTTGCACGGGTTATAAAAATAACAATTAATAAAAATCCGGTTTCGAAACCGGCTTCTTAAAAATTTCAAAATTTTTCAAACTATTCGGGAACAAGTTTATCAAACAACTCAGTTTTTTGAATACTCTAAGTCCTAAATATAAATGCATGCAATTTAGTCCAACTTTTTAAACAGAACACCTCCAATAACTATTTGTGAAACTTAAATCGTAAAAAAATCTTTTAAAACCTATAAAACACAGCATTTATGCATAAAGTACTAATTTTTGCCCCTTTTTTTTTCTCCCTTTGTCCCATTTTATTTTTCTTTGGTTCAAAATTTTAAAAAGATTTGTAGCCTACAACCAGCACCGACAAAATCTCGATCAATATTCCAAATTTCAAGAAAATCAGTTCAAGCGTTCAGGCATGATTGGTTATGCTCTTAATTTGCCCGTTTGTCCTTTTTGGTCCCCTTTTGGTCCAACTTTATAAACGGAACACCTCCAATAACTATTTGGCAAACTTAACCAAGGTAAATCGTAAAAAATTACCTTTAAAACAATTAAAATACAGCATTTATGCATAAAGTACTAAGTTTTGCCCTTTTTTTCTCCCTATGTCCCATTTTTTCCCTTTGGTTCAAAATTTTTAAAAGATTTATAGCTCATAACCTGTACCGACAAAAGCTCGATCAATATCCCAAATTTCAAGAAAGTCGGTTCAAGCGTGATTGGTTATGCTCTTAATTTGCCCGTTTTGCGTCCCTTACCCCCTTTTTGGACCCCTTTTTCAACTTTAGAAACGGAACACCTCTAATAACTATTTGGAAAAATTAACCAAGCTAAAGCGTAAAAAAACACCTATTACCATTTTTCCCCCTTTTCTCCCATTTCTTCTCCCCTTTTGGTCAAAATTTTGAAAAGATTTATAGCCTATAATTTGATCCGACAAAAGCTCGATTTATATGCTATGCACTCAATTTTCCCGTTTTTGGCCCCTTTCCCCCTTTTTGGACTCCTTTTGGTCCAACTTTAGAAACGAAATAGCTGGAATAGCTATTTGGGAAACTTAACCAAGCTAAAGCGTAAAAAAATATCTATTACCATTTTTTCCCCATTTCTCCCATTTTTTCTCCTCTTTTGATCACAATTTGGAAAAGATTTATAGCTTATAACCTGCACCGACCAAAGTTCGATCAATATCCCAAATTTCAAGAAAATCGGTCGAAGCGTTCAGGCGTGATTGGCTAACAAACAAACAAAAATATATACAGTGACGAGCAGAGGTGAGTGCATGTTCACAATACTGATTTTCGTCATTCACAAAAACAAAACCATGCAAGCAAATACAAAAAAAAAAAAAATTAATTTTAATTCGTCATTTTATTCTTAACAAATAGCAATAAAAAATTAATAATTAATGAAATGAATTCAATGAGTTTGAATGAAAAAACGAAAATATCCCACATAAACTCAATTTTGCACGTTTCAAGAAAATTCAAGAAACTAGCCCAATTTCAATATTTGGTCCATAGAAAGTTATTAGATATAGCTTGATTTACGTGGTTTGAGATGCTTTCTACCAAATGATCAATAAGATCTTTCGGAATTCGATGCCATTTCGCATTTATACGATCCCAAAGTTTGACAATGCCTGTTGAGGCTGTTTCGTGCTGTCCGAGCCGAATTTTCACAAATGGCCAAAAATTTTTAATCGGATTGAGGTCTGAACTTTGTGCGGATATTCCAGCAATTGAAAATTTTGTTTCCCATCCCATATCTTTACAATTTTTGCTGTGTGCTTCGGATCACCATCCTGTTGGAAAATAAATTCTTATTCGGGATAAGCACATTTGTCCATAAAATTCGGAAGATGGGCTTGCAGAATCTTTAGATAGTCTTTTTTTACATGATACCATCTACTAAATGTAGAGGGCCAACATGCCACCATATTAAACATCCCCAAACCAAAATATTTTCATCGCTGTTTTTAACAGTTTGCTTCACATGGTTTCTTTGAACACGTGCCCTGGATCTGCGCTAGCAGAACTGTTTTCCATCTTACTGAAAGTGATTACATTTGGACTCATCAGACTAGATAACACGTTTCCAATCACATGGAAAGCAGTACTGCAGTTTCTTGAATTTTCTTGAAACGTGCAAAATTGAGTTTATGTGGGTTGTTTTCGTTTTTTCATTCAAACTCATTAAATTCATTTCATTAATAATTGTTTTTTTACTCCTATTTGTTAAGAATAAAATAAAGAATTAAAATTAATTTTTTTTTGTATTTGCTTGTATGGTTTTGTTTTTGTGGATGAAGAAACTCAGTATTGTGAACATGCACTCACTTCTGCTCGTCACTGTATATATATTAGGATTGGGGAATACCCAGTCTACAACAGTGGTTATCACGACATATCCCCATGGGGCCGAGTACACTTCGCTATTTACACATACACAACATGAGGGCTAACGAAGAGTGTAAAAAATTATGATTTCTCTCAAAAGATCTCAATTGAGTAGCTTTAAGTCTCTTTATTTTACATATTTTTAAAATTTTTGGGTATACTTTTAATATTTGTTGTACATTAAAATGAAGCTGAATGCGTATTCTGCTAAAAAAAAAAAGAGCGATAATATGTTTCCGTTTGTTTAGAAAAAGATGTTAATGACACTAATGTTTAATCATTGGTAAAAACAAACTTTTGGAATTTTGCATCGATTGTGCTGCAGCTGCAGTTCATTGAATGCATAGTTTTGAAGGACAATTAATTAAAGCGGGAGTAAAAGTTCCAATTTTCCACCGCTTAATCTAACAACAAATTTTATTTTCACAAACAAATGGTCTTTCTGAAAATATGAAAACTGCACTTAATATAATAAATAGTTTAAAAGGAGTGCATAACGCACTTACCCACAGAAAACTAGTGCCGTTTTTAAAAGAAGTATATGTCAATTATATTAATGTTTTGATATTCACTATGGTACAAGGGTTAAGTCGTGTAAGATGTCTTGAGCTGTTGTTTTATCTAAGGGAGGAAATCGGAGGGTTTTTTTATCCCCCTATATCCCTCCCTAGAGGTATAGATTTATTCAAAATAATTATTGAAATTTAGTATTGCAAGGAAATAAAATATTTTTCAGATTGAAAAGCAGATTTTATTAAATTTTCCCAAAAACATTAACTAAGATCTGTTGCTAATGCGTGCGGGCTTAACAATTAAATATTAATTAAAATGCTAGTATGGACCAATATTAAACATTTTTTCAATGTTTTCTACCACGTACATCCGCTTTTTCGGCAATGAAATCTCTAAAAAATTAATACACACGCTTTGACTGATAATCACTTAGAAAATAAAATATTGTAGTAAGGATAAAGGAACTTGCTGATTTTGTTAATTAAATAAATAACTCGCCGTGGTCTAGTAGGTAGTGTGTTGGCTTATTAGATGAAGTTATGGTTCAAACCACTGGTCAGACATCAAAAAAAGTATTTCTTCGACAGATTTCTGATAAAAACTCTGAGGTAAATAAAAAATTGTGACGAAAAGTTTCTCAAAAAAATTTGTCGTTTGGAGTCGACTTTAAACTGTAGGTTCCGCCACTCATGGATACAATTAATATATACCACACAGTAAGGGGTGTGAGAATCTAGATCGTAATCTTGACTGTAATAACCAATTATGTACATATGTATATGTAATTTATTTTTATTCACATTTATTTTTCTGTATAAAAAGGCAAATTAAATATTAATATGAAAAACATAAAACATGGGACTACCACAAAGAACTATATTGGCACCATTGCTTTTTATTTTATATATAAATGACATTAAGTCTTGCTTGAAATATTGTAAAATAAGACTATTTGCTGACGATGCATTATTGATGGTTTCAGATCGAAACATAAATAATGCAATGAAAATGATGCAGGAGGATATGGACAATTTATATGTATGGTTATGCCAGAATAAGTTAAAATTGAATATAACCAAAACGAAATTTATGATATTAACTAGAAACCATGTAAATGTTGATAATTGTGTATTGAAAATATTATAATATATTCTGCTTAAAAAACCTTTCTTTGATATACATATTGTATATGTTGGTAAGGAACAAAAAAACATTCAAAAATAGACCCTTTTTCAAAATGGTCCAGCTCACGAGAGGTCGAAGCTGGAGCCGAAATATTTCAAATATCCATAAAAAATACCAATGTTCATTTTAAGAGAGGTACACTTTGCACGAATTTCGCTCCCATACAACTTGAGCCGCTCTAATGTACTTACGTTTGTATATACATTTATATTTTTAAATATCCGTAGATTTATGCATTTGTTTGGCGAAACTACTGTTTAACAAATGTAACAGAAATGTTTCCCAGTACAAATCTAGACATAGACATTTTTTAACTCCTTCTCTTTTTGAGGAACATTGGTCTACATCTTCATAAAATCAGAAAAAAAAAGTTGCAAAACGAAATTTCATAATGAACTACGTGACTAAAAACTGGTTGACTTCCTTAACTGTTTCAACTATTTCAACCTGTTTTAATTTTTTGAAAAGTAAATCTTGGTCAAAAGGAAACATTACTTATTTAAATTACAACTCCATACATCCAAAATTTGTAATTATTTTATTTTAAGATGATTAAACTATTTTGTATTTGTAGTTAACATATAAAATGTTAATGCATCCCATTTTGGGTGTATCACAATAGTTAAGGTATTTAAAGTAGCAGAATACTAAAAGTTATTCTTCGAAAAACAATTTAATTCTATTCCACAAAATTTTTCACTTTTAAATCCATTAAATAAAATTCAGCAATAAACAGCTTAGCTCACCATGTTAAAAATTTATTTTATATTAACTTTTGTAAAATTGGTAGATCATGCTAAAATAACAACACTAATAACTATGAATCTTGGAGTAACCAGAGTTGACAATTTTGACGACTGAAAAACGCTGAAAACAGCAGCCCTAGGAAAAGTAAATGTAAGTAAATATTTATTTTATGTTAAAAAAAATTTAATTTTATAATATTTTTAAATTTCTTCAATGTAAATTTTGAAAATTCAAAAATATTGTTACATTTTTACTTTTTAAAAACGTTTAGATACGTTAATTGCAAACAAAGTAACACAGCTTTTTATTGTACGCACTGCCTTATATGCCACTGTTCAAACTTGTACCAGATATAAACAGATACGTACACCTTCTCTAATCCTCTCGAAAGTGACCAAATGGCAAAACTTTAAACTGCCATAAGCCGCCGTTCGCACTGAATGCAGTTTTCTCTTTGTCCTTGTATGCAATCTCCACCTGCCATTACTCGCTTTGTAGATTCAATGTGGAGAACCACTTCGTTCCGGCTAGCGTGTCGAGTGTGGCGTACATTTTCGGTATCGGGTAAATGCGCTTTTTAGTGACATCATTCAGCTTCCTGTCATCTTTGTTTTTGACTAAGACTACAAGTGAACTCCTCGGACCCGAAGATGGTTCGATTACACTGCTTCTCTTCATTTTATCGACTAATTCTTTACCTTCATACGCTTCGCCAGCAGTTTGCTTCTAGGTGCCTGTATTATCGATCTCGCTTCTCCTGTACCAATTTCACGTTTGACCATGGCTATTCTTCCTTGTCTTTTATTACTCGTGGCGAAAACGCAAGTACACCTCTTTAGCAGCATTTTGGCTTTATTTCTCTCTGGAGCTGCTAAACCTGCTACCCATTATTCTTACTTACACAAAACAATAGGGAAAATAAACAAAAACTAAGAAATAAAAATTGCAAAAACTAAAAGGCAAAAATTCAGATATGGATATAGAAGATATGTTTTTGGGTTTAAGGTTTTTAAAAGTTTTAAAAATGTTTTGTTTTTTAAACAAATTTAATATTAAATCAAAATTTTAAAAATTTTATTTTCTCTAGTTTTATCACTTTGAATATGGCGAATTTTGTTTCCTTTAATTCAGCTGTTAACCAGGGTTATCACTACAACATTTTCAGATTCATCTCAATGATTTAATATTTATTTAAAGGCATTTATTAAAAATTTGATGTTCTGTTTCTGTAAACCAAGCAATTTCACTTTCACACAAAACAAAAACACTCAATTAAATTTGTGTTTGTTTGTTGAGGAAAACCCAACACAAAGTTGAGTGCTTTTGTTTATATTTTTCATATAAATAAACAAGCATGTCAAATCATTTATCCCAGAGAAACAGGTTAGGTATTTTGGAAATCAAATTTGAAATGTTTTTCGAACGCTTTATTTAGTTACAAATTGGCAACAATATTTTTCCTACTATGCAATATGAAATTGTTATCCTATATTGGGAGTCAAATTGAATATTAATTTCTGGATATTTCAATTGGCGATAGACAGAAGTTTATTCTAGATAGTGTATATAGACCGAATGTAGTTTGAATTTTGAACCTTTTGTTTCCATTCTTGAGGATATTACCATCCAATATGATTACATAGATCTAGTAGGTGATTTTAATAGCAATTGAACCAATGATATCGCTTTATCTGAATCCTGTGAATGTTTTGACACCTACAAACTTCTATTCAACGTCGAGTACTCTGAATGACCTGGTATTTGTGAATCATAATGAAAGGTTTCTGTTATATGACCAAAATTCTGCTTCCGGTTTCTCTAACCATGATAACCTGAATTATAATATGTCTGTAACTTGTGCTGTTGACAGATATATCACATATCGTGACATGAAAAATATTGATTATGTAACTTTGGATACTGAATTCGTATTACCCTATACACCGAGTAATGCTAATGACCAATTAGCGTTTATTCAGGAAAATGTGCGTCAGCTTTATGACAGATGCGTTCCGGCCAAAACCAAGTTTATCAAACCTAAACAGAATTCATTTACTACTGAAATAAAAGCACTAATTGAGAAGAGGGAAGAAGCGGTATTCAACACGATGAGTAGATTCTAATCATACTTATAATTTCTGATATTTATACGCATTCCTACTTATTTTATTATGATACTCAAATTCAAAGTTTGAAATACTCATCGTATTCATACTTAACGATACACATGATGTTGTTAACTTCGACTCGCCTCTGCTTAACAGTTACACGAAACATAAAATAAGTTTGATTCACGTTCGGAAACTACATTACTCACAAGAAGGTTATGTGTAAGCTTTGCTTGCTGTTTTTGTATTTTCTTTCATCCTTGTTTGTACATACAACAACAAACAAAACTGTAATATTTGATGAATATTTCGAATCGTTCTAATCATTTATAAGTATTTTTCTAAATTTATTAATCTGAATGAGTAGGCTAATGAATCAAACATATTTCGAATGTTGTGAGTTTGATGTCAACGTTGTACTCATACTCATTGCAACCTGTACTTATAAATCAAGGTTGTAGCGAGTACGAATGAATTAGAGTAGTTGAATTTCAATACATTTGAGTTACTCGTACTCAAAACTGCATGAGTACTTATGAGTAGCATAAAAACGATTCATTGTTGATCTCTGATACCCACTTATTCAGTACGGTGCTGATTAAATCTACTTTTCCTGATGAATGGAAACTAGATAAAATCCTTCTCATTCCTAAATCACGCAATGGGTTTAGGCCAATTACTATTTTTCCTTTTTTGTCGAAGATAATAGAAGACATTATAGTTGGATAGGTCAATGGTTATCTAAAATGTCAAAATTATATAACAGTTATTCAATCAGGTTTTATGAAAGGTAGGAGTTGTACTACCGTTGTATTAAATGTAGCTGAAAATATTAGGTTGGAGCAAGATGTAAATAGTGTACCGCACCAAAGCTTTCGATAGAATCAATAATACATACATACATAATTGGCCATTACAACCCTTCAGTCAGGATTACGACCTAGCTTCTCACACCACTTATGTTGTGTGCTTTAATTTTATACATGAGTGGCGGGACCTACAGTTTAAAGTCGACTCCGAACGACAGATTTTTGAGAAGCTTTCAGAGTCTTTGCCAGAAATCTGCTGAGAGGAAGTCGCCGAAGAAATATTTTTCGTTTTAATGTAATTCGAACAACACACTACCCACTAGACAACGGCGACTACAATCATAAAATTTTATTGAATAAGCTCCGGAAACCGTTTAATTTTACTAATTCTGCCGCTAGTCTAATTTTTTTATTTGTTGGACAGTTATCAGAAAATTCACTTAAATAGAAATATTTCAAATTCGCTTAATATTAGCAGTGGTGTTCCTCCGGGGTCAATACTGGAGCCTCTGTTGTTCAGTAGTTTATTAATGATCTTACGGATGTTTTGGTTGACTGCCATGTTCATATGTATGCTGATGACGTGCAGATTTATACCAGTACTCGTGAGGAGAATATTGATTTTTGTTTACACTCAGTTGGGGTTCGACGAATGGACTATGCGTTAATCGCTCAAAGTCCAAATGTACAATGCAAGGTAGATTTATATAACAGGTAGGAACGTCTCTACAACAATGCAAAAACAACAGGGATTTTGTTTTTGTTAAAGAGTATGCGTAATATCAAAAACAGCTGACCAAGTGTATTCATCACTGACTGACGAATAACAATAAAAAGAAAAATGTTAAAAAATTTATAAAAATGGTTACAACAAACACTAAAAAAATAACAACATTTTGACATTTTAAACCTCATCATTTTAAACTTGAGGCTACCGTATATAAATCTACCGTGGTACAATGCTTTCGAAAACCAATGTTTCGTTTGAAATTGACTATGTTAAGTGTGCTACCAATTTGAGTATATTATTTAATGACAGAGTATCGTGGTCTGGCCATATAAGTGTCGCTGTTGGCAGAATATACAGCATGCTTTGAAATGTAAGGGCGGTCATTGATTCAACTCCTTTGCAATACTTATGCAACTTGCTAATACTTATTTACATAATTTCTGTGTTACTGTAATGGTACGAAATTTTCGCAAATTGCGATAGTAATGACAATCGGAAACTAAACTTGGCATACAACAATTTACGTCTTTCTTAAAGGCCGCCGGTATCATATTTTTCATTTAGTGTATTTAATGTGAAATTTGATAATTTTCTGAAAATTAAATGCCTCATTCTATTCCCTGAAATTATTAATACGGGACTACTGGAATATTCCTAATAAATATTAAGTTTGTAGGTCATTCTGGGGTATGAAGATTATTCAACAACGGTATAGGGTTCTTCTGTCAGTTTTTATACACAGTTTTTCTATACACACCACAAGTCTTGGAATTCCCTACCAAATTACATCCAAAAGTTAGGCAATGCATATGTGTTCAAAAAGGAGTTATTTAAATTTTTCTCTTAATGAAAAGTTTGTTTCGTGCTTAGTATGGCTATTATATCAGTTAAATATTTAATCTCACTTTCTTATACCGATTTTTGTAAATAAATCTTTTTCATATTCTTAGAATTTTTATCTATTAAATTAAATTATTAATATTTAAATTATTTACTTCTGAAGATTGGTAGTTTTCTAAATCGCTTTAAATTATATTTCTACTTTAATTTAATATTTTTATTAATTTGTTTTTTATATTAATTTGTTATTTTTACTTAATTTCTTATATTTCACAATTATTATTATTTTTTTATTTTTATATCTTGTTGTGATATATTAACTATAATAAATAAATATTGGGAAATGTGATTACCAAAAAAAAAAAAAAAAAAATAATAATAATAATACAATAATAAATAATGAAATAGTAAAATAGTATTTATTTTTATTTTAAATCATAAAAGTTATTAATCAAATAAATTATAATTTGTGTTTTTAAAATATGTGAATTTAAAGAGAAATCCACATACAGACAAACATGACATACAAACAAAACGTATTATATAATTTTAGGTAAACACAACAACAAAGAAAATAAATAAAAACAAATAACAAAAAAAAAAATTGCAAAAATAAAAGATAAAATTTCAGATATGGATATAGAGCACATGTTTTTGGGTTTGAGTTTTATCTTTCATTATATTTAAAGGTTTTTCGTCGATAACTGGAATAAGCTGTACTTAAATATTCTACTAATGTTTGTGTCATATTGTTATCTGCTATCAAATTTTCAGCAAGATCATAGTTTATTTTATATGTAGTGTGTTTGGTAATTACATTTTTGTGTTCTTTCTAGCTGCTATTTTTAGTAATTTCGAGCAAAAATTAAATTCATTTTAGACTTATATTTTTTTCGGCAGAAATTTTTTTTATTTTTGTTTCAATTCATGATGAATTTTTAATATTTATTAAAAAATTCTTTAAAACAATAAAGTAGTTTATGTTAAAAAATAATTAGAATTATGTTTTTCAATCCTAATTGCCTCCAAATTTGGTTTGAAAAAACGAAAATAACTATTAATTTTTTTTTTTTCTAAAAAATAAAAATCAGATTTTTAAAAAGCATCGCATTTTATAAAAATTTGGTCCAAGACAATCAAAATGGTATAATTGGTGTCGTTCTCCGATATTTCCTTGCAGTTGATTTTTTTAATCAAAGACTCAAAAATAACAGTAATTTTCTGTCCCTGGTTAAGCACGACTCTTATTTGTTCAAATCAGGTTATTGGGTTTTGAATATGAAGTTGAATAGTTTCCTCCTTTGTTGGTCTGTCAATGTTCTGACATTTGTATAAACGGTCGAAATGTTCCTTAATTAAGCGAACCTTGTACATTATGTTTTTCTTACTTTACTGTTACTTTACTAAGACTAATCGATTCATTGCCTACTTCTATTTCATTCTCTACATTGGCATTAGGCTTGCCTACTTTTGGGTTCTGTTTCCCCATCTGGACTAGTATACTACCAACCGCGCAAAAATTTTTAAACAATATTTACATGTATCAACTTTCTTAACAATTACAAATTCAACATATTACAATATAAATTTCATTTAAACTAATTTTATAAAATAACTCATAATTAATTGTAATTTTTTGTCTTGTGTAATTAAAATCTAATATGTATTTTATATTTTATCATTATTATTACTCTTATTTGAAAAACTTTTTGCCAAAAGCGGTTAATGCTTTCTGGTCTTTGGGGGCGGTTGAAACGCTTCACTTTTTTAAGCTAAACTAGAATTTTTTGTTGTTTGTTACCCTTTTGTTTCAGTTATTCTCCTTTCTTCCTTTGTTGTTGTGTTATCAGCTGATCAATTTGGTCCACTTTTGCTGTCCTTAATATCTTTGGTGTCTTTGATATCCTTGCTGTCCTTCGTATGCTTAATAACCTTGACCCGTAGGGAATATTTTACTGTCTCTTGGCCAGGCAGTATCAGCCGAAACGATATTCAGAACAAATTTTGTTTATGGGTGCGCCATAGATGAGTTTTATTTAATGATTCATTTTTGAGGAAAAAATATGCCTTCTATTATACTAAAATTGGGCTGATTTAGTAATTCTAAATAAGCCCCTTAATGCTAATATCGGGTGATTTTTCAGCTATTATATTTTTGTTAACACTGGTTTAAATAGCTCATGCACGTTTCTTGTTTTGTTTCACTGTCAAACATCTTCAGTTTGGTTTATAATTTAACCATGAATCGTTTTACAAACGGACAACGCTTGCAAATCATTGAATTTTATTATCAAAATGCGTGCTCTGTTAAGGAAGTTCATCGCCCGGTTCTTCCATTTTATGGTCAGTTTAATCGACCCACTGAAGCGCATATTCGGGCTATTGTGACAAAATTTTGCCCCAAAATACATTTAAATTTGAATTGCATGCATATATAATATTATATAATATAATATATTGAATAAAATAATATTGTATAAAATAAGAAAATTTTTGATAAGACGAATAAATTTTTTGGAAATCATTCAAAGTATTTATAAATACATAAAAAAATTAACGTTTTCTTTTAAAATGGTCTTACTTTTATTACAAGGCTTTTTATTTTGTAAAAAATTTGGTTTTCAGAAATGCGTTTATATATAAAGTTCTTTTAACTGGCAACGCTGTATATGATTATTCTGTGATGAATATACTAATAATATATATGTATATATGTAACATATGTAATATATACTCATAACTTTTTGTTTCAGGAATTTGTGAATATACCTCTCAATTGGTTATATACTAAGTTAGTGACAATCGATGAAAGGTGTCACCAAATACATTAGTTCCGTATTACGTTTCCCCAATCCAACAGCACAGAACATGCACAGAAGGGAAAACTTTGACGTTTGACAACCTCACTTAGCATAATTTTACATAATTTTTTAGAGGGAGACAAAAAATGTATTATACGTTTTGCAAAGCAAATGTGTTAGAAGCAATAGATATACAGAGTGAAAACTGGTGGATAAAGTTGAAAAATTAAATGTAAACAAACATTGATTTTGTGTTAAAAAAGGGAAAATTTTGAATATTTTTAATTTCTTCAATGAAAAGTTTAAAGATTCTTAAATATTTAATTATTAATCGAAATGTATGTAGTTTTTGGTCGTAATGAACATAGTTTCTTGTGCAAAAGGAAAGTAAGAAGCTAAATATATCAAGATCAAATAAGTCCTATTACTCATAAAATTTTTTTCTTGCAGAACTTTGTGTATATTACTAGTACTTATTAATTTCTTGAATGAAAAAGTTAAAATTCGGTAATTTTTTTATTATTAATCGAACTCTTAGCATCTTCTCTTAACAATGAAACAAGTTCCGTGTGTAAATGATAAGTAGAAATAAAAATATAACAAAATATATGCTCATAACTTTTTGATTCAGGAGTTTGTGAATATACCTCTCAATTGGTTAAATACTAAGTTAGTGACAATCGCTGAAATGTGTCACCAAATACATTAGTTCCGTATTACGTTTCCCCAAAACAACAGTTCATTTCTTTTCACAAATAGTCTATTATTTTACAAAAATATCATAAATTTCTACCAAATTAGAAAATAAAAACCCACCCTAAAAATTAACTAACATAAATAAACAAAACATAAATAATCAGACAGGGACAGAAATACTTTTTGGTAATATTTGCTGTCCCTTTCACCGAAATTATGTAAACGTCAAAATTCCGTTTCCATTCTGTACGTCTTCTGTGTCCAACAGTTCATTTCCTTTCGAAACTATTCTACAAAAATATCATCAATTTCTACCAAAATAGAAAATAAAAATCCACCCTAAAAATTAACTAACATAAACAAAATATAAATAATCAGACAGGGACAGAAATACTTTTTGGTAATATTTGCTGTCCCTTTTACAAAATTTATGTAAACGTCAAACTTTCGTTTCCATTCTGTGGCACATATATAAACAGATACGTCACGCGGCTTTTGACGTTTAACTCTTTACTTAGAAAGAGACGGCAAATATACCCAAAAAGTATTTCAGTTCCTCTCTGACTGCCTGTCTATTTGTTCATGTTTTTTTTTAGATTTTTTATTATTCTATTTTGGTAGAAATTTATGATATTTTTGTAGAATATTAGAATAATTTTGGAAGGAGATGAACCGTCTTATTAGGAAAACGTAATTCGGAATTAATATATTTTTTATGACACCTTTCATCGGTCGTCTCTAACTTAGTATTTAACCAATTTATAGGTATATTCACAAATTCCTGAAACAAAAAGTTATGAGTATATATTTTGTTATATTTTTATTTTTACATACCTTCTGCATACGGAACATTCTCAATGTGAAGGGTAATTGCTAAGAGTTCGATTAATAATGAAAAAATTACGAAAAATAATGAAAAAATTATCTTTTTCATTCAAGAAATTAATAAATACTGGTAATATACATAAAGTTCTACAAGAAAAACTTTTTTTTATTTGATCTTGATATATTTAGCTTCTTACTTTCCTTTTGCACAAGAAACTATATTCATTGCGATCTAAAACAACATACAAATCGATTAATAATTAAATATTTACATATTTTTAACATTTTCATTGAAGAAATTAAAAAATACTCAAAATTTGCCCTTTTTTAACTAAAAATAAATGTTTGTTTACATTTAATTTTTCCACTTTATCAGCCAGTTTTCACTCTGTATATCTGTTGCTTCTAACACATTTGTTTCGCAAAAACTTTTAACATATTTTTTCTCCTTCTACGGGGAGGGTTAAATTGCTGATTTTAGCGTTTTTAAAACTTCACAATTGTCGCCACTGATTAAACTGTGCTCTTGTTTACAAGAAAACAATTGTGCTGTTTTTATATAAAGTTAGACGTTGAAATCATGAGCTTATCCCAATCGGACTTGAATCTTAAAGTAAAAAAGTGTAAGTGCTGATTTCGTTATATATTATAAAGTATGTCTCTATTTATCTACATATACATCTTAAGAACGTATGAAACTACAGAAAAACCTTGAACAATAAAATTTATCTTATACACATATATATTTGATAATTGTAATCAGTGTTGCCACAGAACAAAATATTGTAACCAACATTTTTGAAAAAAATTGCCAAATGAGAAAAAATATAACCAAAATTGATTTCGAAGTTTTTCATTTTATCTTTTTCAAATTAAATTTAATTTTTTTTCCAAATTAAATTAATAAAAAAGTAACAAAATAAAATTTTAGTATTATAAATTAATTCATTTTAATACCCAAAACAAAAGTTCTTTTTATAAGAAAGAAAAAAATAAATATAGCGAGAACTGGAGAAATCTACACATTGAACAAAAAAACAATTCATTTTGGTTACAAATAATCAAAAACTTCAACGCTGATTATAATATTATTATTTATTCATATAAATCAAAGAATTAATCCAAGGATTATATATAGTTAAAGAGCACAAGCTGTTAAGGCCGTCAGCTCGAGATTATAACAAAATCAATGTAATTCTGCCTTGCTGCATGATACTAAAGTTTAAAATTTTTTAATGAAGAAAGTCATAACATTTTAAAATAATAAAAAATACAAAACTTACCAATTCCTAGCAGTAAAAAGTTTTTAAAATGCGAAAATTTCAAGCTGTCTAGGAATTAAGAAGAAATGTAAGAATTTCATTAAAACAAAATAATTTTCAACGAAAAAAACACTGCAAAATTTTATTTGATTGAACCCAATACATATGCTTGGATGTCACTCGTGTCTGTGATACATCTCCTTCATATCCAAACGGGTATTCTTTTCTGGACCATTTTTTGTTAAGTCCCAAAATAATTAGTTGCACTCAACCAAACTATACAATTAGGAGTATTCCAACATTCTCTGATCACTTTCCACTAGTTCTGGAATGATTCAGCAAGCTTGCAGCTTAGAAGCCCTTTAGTAATAACATCCTACAAAAACACTGATTGGAACACCTTTAGTAGGGATCTGGAAGCAGCCACTAATGCCATTTCACCTCCTAAAAATTGTAATTTGGAGAATGAGGAATTGGACGCACTTATTAATAATTTTAATGAGACACCTCTATCCACGACAATCATTCAAGTAGAATAGAATTAAATGATAAAAATCGTCCATATTCAGATAATATAAAGAAATTCTTTAAAGTAAAATACACTTTGCAAAAGAATCTTAAAAAGATATACCGCAGAACTGGCAACAAAACAAGCAGTGAGTACAAAATTCTTTCTAAACAAATATAACTCCTAAAAATATTTATCGATGAATTCGTAAAGTTGGAGAATGCAGAAAAATTCAGGTATGGAATTTCTAAAATAAAACCTGGTCCGAATGCTTTCAAAGATGTTTTCCAAATAATTGGAAAAACTAAAAATCTATTTTGCCAAAAACTTCGGCACAATGACACCATTACTACAAAAAATCGCCATATCTCTGAAATATTCAAATCATACTACTCAACTGTATTTCAAGAAACTATACCTGAGAAATCAGTCAGCAATATAGAAACTGTATATCATCCTGTGTCTACAGAAGTTCACAACATATTTACTCTCATCCATTTTACCAGCATAAACAACATCAGAAAAGTCCTTTGGCTTGATGGCATTTCCAATTTTATAATCGAAAAATTTCCAGATTCTACACCAAAATTATTAGCTACCATATTTAATAATGGCTACTTTCCATCAGATCGGAAGATTGCAAAAATACTTCCGATAAAGAAAACACGGGATAGCATAAAGTCGGAGGACTTCCGTCAATATCTTTGCTTTCAAATATTGGTAAATTATTTGAACATGTTTCAAAAGAAAAATTAGAAAGTCAATTTATTGTGGAGCCGATCACAGAACTGTAGTTCGGTTTTCAAAGGTATCACTCAACACAACATGCTTTGTTAAAATTCCATAGTGATAAAACATGCAATTTAAGGGATAAGATATGCACAGTAGAATTATCTTTAGATATTAAAAAGTCTTCGATAATGGAATTATATACAGATTAATTTATCTTGGCGTCGACAGATTAATTAATCTTTGGCGTTCAAATTAATAATAATACCTCAGAACTTGGCCCATTGAAAAGTAGTGTACCCTAGGGGAGTGTTTTAGCTCCCATACTTTTCAATTTATTCCTGCATGATTTTCCTAATTACTCTGGAGACTCAAAAGCAGTCCTTTATGCTGATGATTGCCTTATTTTTACACATGCACATTGCATAGTGCTGCATTCCTTCTATGCGAAATAAGTGCATTTTACAAAAAATGGGGCTTTAAAATAAATGCAGCAAAATCTCAAGCCATATGCATTAGAAATGTTCCGGGGAAATGTCCCAGAAATGGTGTTTCAGAAAGCAAATTACTTTATCTTACTTTGGATGGAAAAAATATTCCGTTTAAAAACACCATAAAATATTTTGGCGTACAGTTTGATAATTTACCAAAATTTAACAACCATGCTCGAAGTATCCTAGAAAAAAACAAAGAGAATATCAGAAGCTTTTGCAACTTTAATGAACAACAGATATTTATCCATAAACACCAAGCTACTAATCTACAAGGTTGTCATTAGATCGATTCTATTGCATGGTTTTCCAATCTGGTTTACTATATCTCCTGTAGTAGCCCAAGAGTTGGAGAAATTTGAACGAAAAATCCTTAGAAAATGTATCGAAAATAATTTTAAAAGTTTTACAAAGGCGTTTTCAAACGCTTACATCTATAAAAATGCAGACATTCTACCCTTCTGTCGGCATGCCACGACGCTGTAAACCAGATTTGTTGAAAAACTTGAGTTTCACAACCACTTCCTTGTGGGCTGGATCTACTTATCTCTCACCCATCGGCATCATCAACGAGCTCAATGACAACATTCCAGCTCCTTTCAACCTTCCCTCATTTTACACGAAAATAGTCTCTGGTAACCGTATGGGGCTAGAAGTGACAGGAAATTTATTAGAAATTAATTTGTAAGACGTCTTTTATATTAACCAAACTATTTTATGTATCTATGTACTAGAGGTGTGCACAAGACATTCTACTAGCTTACCCTTCACCGAATGCAATACTATAGTGTACTCTTTTCTTTTGATCTGGATTTTACGAGTGCACTGAAATGTGTATTTCTCATTTATTCAATGTATACAACAGCACTCGTTTGCCTGTGAACGAACTATGCTTTGTGTTGTAAGAGCATATTTTACTACTGAAGCTACATTTTCAGTATTGCCATACGAATATCAGAGCGTAAAAAAAGTTTTTCCCAAGAAATAAAAAGTTTAAATGGCAATGCTGGCGAGCAAACAAAGAGCAAAACATTCGGACCTTTCTTATTCATTGTTGTGAGTAGGCTACGATTTTACGTGCGCGGGTGATTTATAAGAAAAGATTAATAATTACAAAAATAGTCTGTTTTGTATGAATGTTTTTGGTTTTTTTGTTTTTATTATTTTTTTATAATTACACTACCATATTTTTGGAAAATGAAAATAAAATTGCGTTAGAAAACAAAAACATTATAGTATTCATCCTTTGCTTTTGCCATAAACTCAAAAAAAAAAAAAAAAGAAATAATAAGTATAAAAAAGTTACTGGCAATGCAGGTGTCGACGAAGATGTTCGGTTGCCGAGAGCAAAAAATGAAATGCACGTTGTGACTCTATGAAGAGTGCAATATTTTTGTTGTGCTCTTCACACAAATCTCTTTTATACTGTTGTACTGAAGGCGTTCGCATATAAAAGGGCAAGACAAGACAAGCTACGCAGTCAGAGTGAATTCAGTCAGCCTTGTGTGCAGTTGCGTATCAAGTAAATGTCGTGGTTCGAAGATATCCGTTGTGAACAGTGTAGCGAATAATGTGTGAGTAATATCGGACAAGCAATAAATTGTTGTAGTTACTACTGTGTGCGTTGTATCGGTTAAGTTTGAACAGCGAGACATAAAAGTAGTGTCAATAATAAAGAATAATTAAAATAAACACATATTTGGTTTTGCTTGGTTTGCAATAAACGAACTCATACATAAACGTTTTTAAAAAGGTAAAAACGTAACAATTCGTGTCAGAAGTGGGATTGCAAAATCCAAAAGTAAAAAAAAAAATAATAAATAAAGAAAAAATTAAGAAATAAAAAAATAAATAAAATGAAGCTCTGCGAATGAAGAGTGGACCGGCTTAAACGGGAGTTGGCTAAACTAGAACTGCCAACTCCCTTGCTAGCCGCTATGATGGAAAGAATGAAAGTATTAACGGATGTACAAGAAGCTTCTAGAGCTGAGAACCAGAAATTATTTGAAGCTTCTAGAGCCGAAAATCAGAAACTTCCAGCTGAAGTGCAAGAAGCTTCTAAAGCCGAAAATCAGAAATTTCTAGCTGAAGTGCAAGAAGCTTCCAGAGCCGAAAATCAGAAACTTCCAGCTGAAGTGCAAGAAGCTTCCAGAGCTGAAAATCACAAAATGAACAAAAGGATTACTGATGTACGAGAATCTTCTAGAGCCGAAAGTCAAAAACTGCAAGCAGCATTTCTGACAAAAATTGAGGAGGAACTAGAAGCAACATCTGGGAAGCTACAGGAAATACAAGAGTCGGTCAGCAAGAGAATCACTGGTGTGGAGAAAAGGGTGTCACATTTAGAGAAGACTGTTGATGCGAAAGTGAACGATTTGGAAAAGACCGTTAACACAAAAGTGAACGATTTGGGAAGGATAGTCGACGGAAAAGATCATCAACCTTCAGAGCCAGCGACCGGATCCAGTGCGAATTGTATTGGAAGGTACCGGTAGAATAAAACCACCTTGCTTTGATGATAGCTCACCCCTACCCGTGTTCAAGTTCCAATTCGAGACAGTAGCTAGCAGAAACGGATGGGAAGATGGAGAAAAGGCATTGGAACTAATTCTGGCATTAAAGGGTGTAGCAGCCGAAATACTAGAGACCATGCCAGCCAGCAGAAAAAACAACTATAAAGACTTAATGTTGGCCTTACAGCGGAAATTCGGCGATGAGCACAAGCAAAAGTTGTACCGCATGGAGTTGAGATGCCGGGCGCAAAAGCCAAACGAGTCATTACAATCTTTTGCAATGGAAGTTGAAAGATTGGTGCAGCTTATATACCCAGGAGAAAACTACCCATTGATAGACAGCATTAAGTTCGAGGCGTTTGTCAACGGTATACGCGACCCAGACATTAAACTAGCGGTATGTTCCACATAGAAGGCAACATTTGCAGAGACCGTTGCTTTCGCACCAGCCCAGGAGACTGCTCGCACTATCTCTAGACCACAAATAAACAAAGTCCGTAAAATGGAAGTCGTGGAAGAAGATGAATGCCTTTCAACTAAAGTTAAGGAAATGGTGAAGCAAGCGTTACAAGAAAACGGACAAAATGCTAAACTTAAATGCTTCAACTGTGGAAAAGCTGGGCATTTCCAAAGAAACTGCAAAGCGCCACGTAAAAGATCCAGATCGATCTCGCTATCAAGGAATAATAAACGGGTTAACTACCAACCTTCTCCACAAGAATCCCCGTTAGACTAAAACGAGTTAGCACTGAGGGGCAAGTGCTGGCTCCCACAAGCGGAGGCCCACAATCTCAATATCAGTGATGCAACAGAACAACAACAATCTTACGGCGTGCGGGTACATAAACGGCAGACGACACACCCCCACTATAGACACCTGGGCGACGCAGTCCATCATCAGACCAGATGTAGTAAAGGGAAGATGTGAGGAACTTATAAATGCAAGACTTCGAACAGCTACTGGAGAGTCTGCCACTGTCCACGGAGAAACAGAGGTGAAGGTAATAATAGCCACCATCAGCGTAAACCACGTCTTTATTGTTGCTGATATTGTGGACGAAGTTATCATTGGTGCTGACTTTATGATAGCTCATGGTATCAATTTGAATATGGGGCAACAGGTAATGAGTTGGCGAAATGTGGAGATACCTTTTGACGACGGATACAAGCATTAAGTGCACGCCAGAAGGATAGTTGCTGTCGGACAACAAAAACTGCCACCTCAAAGTGAATCATTGATATGGGCGCATATGGAGCGAGATTGTGAGGAAAACCGCTTGTGGGTTGTGAAACCAGCAGAAATACAGACGGATTTAATAACAGCAAACGCCCTCGTCAAATCTACAGAACAGAGAATAGTCCCAGTGAGAGTGCTGAATCTATCAGGCAATGAAAAAGTCATCTGTAAGAACTCAGAAGTCAGCCAATGGGTTCTAGTAGAGGCGGTAATAAACTGCGAACAATCGCCACAAACTGCCGAAATGTCAGCAAAGGACCAACAGGAATTTAGTGTAAGTGTGGAAAACTGGATAGCAGGCTTAGCAGCTCCAGAGAGAAATATGCCAAAAAGCTGCTAAAGAGGTATGCTTGCGCTTTCGCCACATACAATAAAAGACAAAGGAAGAACATGTATGGTCAAACATGAAATTGATACTGGCGTAGCTAGACCGATAAAGCGGGCGCCAAGAAGCATACCGCTGGCGAAACGTAATGAGGTCAAAGTACTAGTCAACGAGATGAAGAAAAGCGGTGTAATCGATCCATCATCAGGTCCGTGGAGCTCACCTGTAGTCTTAGTCAAGAAGAAAGATGGCAGTACAAGATTCTGCGTAGACTACAGGAAGCTGAATGATGTCACTAAAAAGTACAGTTACCCGCTACCGAGAATTGATGACACACTCGATACGCTAGCTGGAATGAAGTGGTTCTCCACATTGGATTTACAAAGCGGTTATTGGCAGGTGGATATTGCATAAAAAGACAAGAAGAAAACGTACGGCGGCTTATGACAGTTTAAAGTGATGCCATTTGGACTCTGTAATTCTCCGGCCATGTTCGAACGGCTGATGGAATGTATGCTAAAAGGCATTGGAAGACTTGCCTGTTGTACCTCGACGACATAATAGTGATGGGCAGAACTTTCGACGAACACCTCAAGAACCTGGGAGAAGTTCCGCAACGAATATGGATGGCTGGACTTAAACTAAGCATAAAGAATTGTGCATTGTTCCAAAACCAGGTGAAATATTTGGAGCATATTGTAACAGCAGACGGAATATCTACGGATGATGTTAAAATACGAGCAGTAAAGGACTGGCCTCGTCCCCAGAATCTCCATGAACTCCGCAGTTTTTTGGGGTTATCCACATACTACAGACGCTTTGTGCCTAACTTTGCTAGCGTTGCTGCAAGCTAAGAAATCGAAAGCATATCAATGGGGTAAGTAACAAAAAAGGCGTTCCAGACACTAAAAGGTCTATTGTGTGCTGCACCAGTTTTGGCGTATCCAGTCACAGGAGAAAATTTCATCTTAGACAGTGATGGTATTGGTGGCGTACTTTCCCAAGTGATCAATGGGACAGAGAAAGTTGTAGGCTACTATAGTCGCACACTGTCAAAGTCTGAACGAAACTATTGTGTGACTCGACGGGAGCTTCTTGCAGTGCTGGAGAGCATAAATCATTACCATAAATACCTGTATGGCCAACGTTTCCTACTAAGGACTGATCTTTCTGCTTTGAGATGGATTTAAGAACCCTGAAGGATAGGTAGCACGTTAGATTGAGCGCCTCCAGACTTGTGACTTCAGCATTGAACACAGAATAGTAATAAAATATGGGAATGCTGATGCTCTTTCACGCCGACCTTGTAATTTGGAGTGTAAACATTGCGTGAAAGCTGAGAAAAAGGAATCCATCTTCGCTAAAGCGAATTGATACCAACGTAGACTGGTCCCAAGCACAAAGGAGTGACCCAATATTGGCGAAGATAATAGCAACCAAGGAGTAGGACAAACGACCTACAAGAAATGAGATATCCGCAGAAGGTCGTGTTACAAAAGCATATTGGGCACTATGGGACAGCTTAAAGATCATAAATGGGTGCCTATATCGACTTTGGGAAAGCGCTGATGGCAAAACCTCAACCAACCTATTGGTAGCGCCTTCCTCCAAAATGCAAGAAGTCTTAAAGCAGTTCCATAATGGAACCAGTGGAGGACATCTTGGAGTGAGAAAGACCCTGGAAAGGCTAAAACAACGCTTTTATTGGGTTGGAAATCAGCAAGCAGTGGTGGACTGGATAGAAAACTGTACCCAGTGTATTGCAGCTAAAGGTCGAGTAGGGAGAAGTCGAGGTCAGATGCAATAGTACAACTCGGGCGCACCTTTCGAGCGAATAGCGATGGACGTATCAGGCCCCTTTCCTGTCAGCAATGCCGGAAACTGATATGTTCTCGTGGTGATGGACTACTTTAGCAAATGGCCGGAAGTGTATGCCATACCCAATCAAGAGGCGAATACAATAGCATATGGGGTTCCAATAGAACTAAATTCCAATCAAGGCAGAAATATCGAGTCAACAATATTCAAAGAAATGTGTAAGATGTACGTAAGGAATTAAGAAAACTCGAACAACGCCTCTTCATCCACAGTTAGACGGAATGGTAGAGCGATTTAGTCGAACCCTGGAAGAGTACTTGCGCAAAGTAGTAAGGGAACAACAGAAGGACTGGGGCGAACACATTTTAAGGTTTCTACTTGCGTACCGATCAGCAGTCCATGATTCAACGTCTAAATAACTCGCCAAGGTAATTTTTGGGACCGAGATAAAACTGCCAGGTGACTTGGAGTTCGGTTTTGGTAAAGCAACTGAAACAGAAAATTTAAATTTAGCAATTAAAAGAAACAAAAATTGAACACAGTAGGAGAAAAGATATTGAAAAAGAATATAGTTTCAATTGTGAAAACGATAAAAAATACAGAAAAGAAAAACACCGCAAATTTACAAATACAACGACCAACTGTAAATTGTATATGAGAAGTATATTTTATTTGATGCTAGAGGTTCCCTACAGTAGTATATTTGTGGGGTTTCGCGGCCAATCTTTCCATACAAATTTGGGATCACGCTCATAGTTTTTTTGTATGCGGTTGCTCATAGTTTTTTTGTATGGGTTTTCTAGGCCAATTATTCCATATTTTTCCATACAAATTTGGGATCACGCTCATAGTTTTTTTGTATGCACAAATTTGGGATCACCCCTTTAATTGTTATTTATTTTTTTTCGGTTTCATTTTTGGTTTGTATTGCGAAAGGCTAATGCTTTTTGATATGTGTGTGCGTGTGTGTTAAAATTTGGGGAGCATGCATAGCTTTAACACGTTCCCTGCCACGTGTACCGTTTTCGGTGCACGCTGAACCTCATTTCTACGCCAAGCTGAACTTTTTAATTTAAAATGTTTATATCCAAAATTTAATTATTAGTAGGACTATTTTATGTAACGTAATGATGTTTAGAGCAATTTTAGAGTGATGTACCGATAGCGGTACACGCGGCGTGGTCATTAGTTATGGGACCACTTTTGAACTTTTATTGAATACGACAGTTGTAAATGCGTCGATTTTATATAATACAAGAAACAATAGTTTAATTTCACCTTTTAAAATATAGAAAGTTATTAATTTCACATTTATGTAATACAAACAATGACAGATTTTCTGAAGAAGATGACCATGTCCTACCTTCTAGAAGTACACCATGAGTTGCAAAACTGTAATGGTAGACCAGTAAAAAGATTCAGCCATTCTATGGTATGCAGAAAGTATGAAAAATTATAATAATGTACTCAAACTTGAGTAAAATGTATATTTTTTTTAGTACATTGCCCGTATGTACCTTCTTCTATATGAAATAAATTTAATTTTTTATTGTTATTTTGTGCATTTTGCCCTTTGAATAGTAATAATTTTGAAAATAAAATAGATTTTTTCAAAAATAAAAAAAGAACATGTATTTTTATAGATTTATGAAAGTAGTTGTCGTGTACCGAAAATGGTACACGACACCTTCTCATAAACGGCTTGGCAGGGAACGTGTTAAAATAATTAATTCGTTGCAGAATTGTGTATAATCGATCTATTGTATACCTATACGCTTTGCATTTAGGTGTGATTAATGTTGAAATTAAAAAAAAAATGTTTAATTGCTTCTTTTATTTGTTATAAAAAATGCATTTATTAAAAATATATTTACACAGTTTATTCAATGCAAAATGCATATCACGTTACATACTGTCTGGCGCGTGTAAACAAAAAAATATTTCATATATTTTTCATTGTGATATTTAATCTGCCGAATTCCTTTATCCATACAATTTAAAAGACTGTACTCTTTATTTTATTTTTTTTGTATGATTTTTTTATTGGAAAAATATAATTTTATAATTCGTTACAGAATTATGTGTGATCAATCTATTGTATACCTATACGCTTTGCATATAGGTGTGATTAATGTTTCAATAAAAAAAGTTTAATTTGTCTTATTTTTTATGTTAATGTTTTTATTAGAGAAAAATAAAAAAATATTTTTCTAAAACTTATACTAAATACATTTCTTAAGCTTATGCTAAATACATTTCTTATAATTATAATTAAAATTTTTTAAAAGTACAGTTTTTACAATTCAATTGATTTTATTATTATCAAAAATGAATTTAGAATTTGTAATTATGTAAATCATCCATTTATATGTGTTAATAATATCATTCATAGGTCGAGCTGTGAAAATATTTATTCACAATCTTTCAACATTTGTCGGTGTCAAACATTCTATACACAATACTTGTTAACACTTAAGCTTTTTAATCTTTATAAACGTATTTTTAAATTTGAATTATCTTTATATAAAGTTTTTATGTTTGGACAATCCCAATAATCTAAATTAATTATATATATTTGTATTTCTTTTCCAAGTAGTTCTCTTAACCATCTGACTTTTTCATATCCCTTAACATATACAACAGGATATTCTTCTTCTTCTTCCCTCTTTCTTATAGTTAGTATTAGATATTCTATTAAATCTTTTATTGTAGACTCTCCAGTATTCCAATGCAAACCATGTAAGTGATTATAGAGCCATTTATTTGTAACTCTATCTTTTTTACTTAATTCTGAATATTTTATTGTTGATTTAATGTGAAAAGTTTTTCTTTCAAAATCACTGATTGAAACACAAACTTCTTTAGCATATTTATTATTGATAAAAAATCCTTGTAAATCAATAACTATAAAATTATCGTGTTGTTCCATTATAATCGCTTATAAAAAACTAACATAAGATTATACAAAACATATTCTATTTATATTTTTTCTTTTACTTAGAAATTACTTTTCAAAATATAATTTATAGTGGACTCCATCCATAACTTTTTTTAAATTATATATTCCAGTTCATAATTTCCTCTGGTAGGTTCGTGTATCTTTCCGGCAAGAATATTAATGAGTTTCCAAATCTATCATTGTTTTCGGACCAAATACTGTAGACTTCTTTACACAGTTTAGAATTCTAAATTTTTGGTTTGCAGGAAGTTGTTTTAGAGGTAGTACATCCTTTATATATTTCTTGGTGTTGATATTATTTAAATAATTTAATGTGTTATCCATATTTTATAGAGTTTTTAGTTCTTTGAACGAGGTAAAGAAAATTTACTTATTTAGTTCACAATTTTTCTAATATCACTGCTGAATTTCTGATTCTACAACGTCTATTTAAATGAAAAATTGGTATGTGAGAAATGTTTCTGTTAAATAACAACTACCATTATTTAAACCAATTTTTTTTTAATATACAAGTTAACGACAGTGGAGTTCTGCCGGCGAAGGTAATTCTGCAGTGTAAGCGTTTTTAAGACACCTGCATCGTCTCTAATTACAAACAATTTGATGGGAAAATAATTTTGCTGAATCAGCGTCTGCATGATCGAGCATGTTGGTGCAACGGTACATGTGCACCTGCATGGGCTCCAATTACTAGCAATTTGATGGGAAAATAATTTTGCTGAATCAGCGTCTGCATGCTCGAGCATGTTGGTGCAACGGTACATGTGCACCTGCATGGGCTCCAATTACTAGCAATTTGATGGGAAAATAATTTTGCTGAATCAGCGTCTGCATGCTCGAGCATGTTGGTGCAATGTTACATGTGCACCTGCATGGGCTCCAATTACTAACAATTTGATGGGAAAATATTTATGTTGGATTAGCGTCTTAATTTAGTGAGAAAATAATTATGCTGAATCAACGTCTTTATATTAGCGCATGTTGGTGCAACGTGATTTGTGACTTGACCAGCTAATGAGGGTTGATTGAACACAATCAGTCTTGACTACACAGTTGACGTGAAAACACGGTTAAATAATATTTTGATTCAAATTAAATAAATAAAAAATGTCCGGCGGTTTTATTTGAGAATTATGTGGAAAAGTATTCACTCTGAATACAAATTTAAGAAGGCATATTAGATTGTACCATGATGAACCATCCACATCATTTAAATGTCAAAAATGTGATAAATATTTTTCAAATCAAGCGGAATGGCATCGACACTCACATTCTCATACAAAAGATAACAAAAACAGTGAAATTAATGTTTATTGTGAGTATTGTTCAAAATATATTCTAAAAACAAATTGGTGTTATCATAAAAGGACAAATAAACACAAACTTAAATGTATTGAGAAACCAGACAATGGTTTTGATGTTGATGGTGTTAAATACATAAAATCATCGTTTAATAATAGAATTATCACATATTTGGTTGAAAACAATAACAAAAATAATTTAATACCTGAAAACTTTTTAACGGAAATGAAAGACAAAATAACTAAATTATTAAGTGATGTGATTAAAAAATATGAAAGCATAAAATTTAACGTTTTGTGAATATATGTTAATAAAGGATGAAGATAATTGTAGGATTGAAGTAAAGTCTCATCAGACTAAAATGAATATTCTTAGTATATATTCAACAAGTGATGACATTGTTAATACTTACAACGAGCAAAGTGATGTTATAATTAAAAAGATGAGTGAGTTTCAGGAGCGTGACAGCGGTTGGGCATTAATTGAAATATCACGTCTAGAGATAAACATTAATCAATATAAATGTATGAAAGGTTCCCAATACATCCCCCTACCGCAGGAAATACAGAGAAAGTTTGCATGCATCAATGTTCAAAATAATGATGAGTACTGTTTCAAATGGGCTATTATATCAGCATTATATCCAATTCAAGACCATTCATATAGAACAACGTCCTATAATGTTGTTAACATAGAAGATGAAATCATAAGACTGGAAAACAATATTGAATTAAATTTTACGAGCTTGAACTTTTCGCTTCCAGTTAATCAGATAAAAGTATTTGAGAGTGTTAATGTGTTTGAATTGAGTGTTAATGTGTTTGCATTAGATAATGACAATAATATAGTCGGTCCATATTATTTTTCGCAACAGGAAAAATCTAAGCACATAAACTTGCTGCTATTGGAAGATGGTGAAAAATTCCACTATGTATGGATTAAAAATATATCAAGGTAAACAACTTAATATGTAGGTAATTAATTCATTAATTAAATTTTTTCTTTTTCACATTTACAGATTAATCAAAAGTCAACTAACAAAACATAAATGTAAGACATATATATGTAATACATGTTTAATACATTTCCATGCTGAATCATCTTTGGAGAATCATAAAAAAGAATGTAATAAGATGGTTACAAAAATGCCTAGTATAGAAAATAGTATGCTTAGTTTTAAAAATTTTAAAAAACAATTGGATGTACCTTTTGTTGTATATGCTGATTTTGAATGTATTCTAGAATCAATTAATGTACAAAATTCAACAAATGTTAAATCAGTACAGAAGCATATTCCATTTGCTTACAGTTATTATATTAAATGTTCATATAATTCAGATTTAAATATTTTTAAAATTTACAATGGTAATAATGCACCGCAACATTTTTTTAAAAGCTTAGTTAATGATATTTTAGATATATACACAAAACATCTAAGTGTTATTAAACCAATGAATTCCTTAACGCCACTTCAACAGATACAACATTATGAAAGCAAGACTTGTCATATTTGTAAAAAAAAATTATCAAATAAAGATAAAGTAGCCGACCATTGTCATCTAACCGGTGAATATAGAGGTGCTGCTCATAACAAGTGCAATTTAGAGTATCAAATTGCGAATTTTATTCCAATATTTTTTCATAATCTTTCAGCCTATGATTGTCACTTGTTTGTTAGAGAGCTTTCATCTATTGAAGGTGATATAAATATTATTCCCTTAAATAAGGAGCTTTATGTTTCTATATCAAAAAGAATTACTGTAAATGAAACACAAACTATTGAGTTACGTTTTCTCGATTCATTTAGGTTTATGCCATCTAGTTTAGAGAAATTAGCAACTTATTTAACCGACAATGATTTAACAATAGTAAAATCAAACTACTCAAATGATGAAGAATTCAATTTAATGAAACGCAAAGGTGTCTTTCCGTACGACTACTTAGATTCTGAAAATCGTCTCAATGACCACCCATTACAGTTTTCTTTAATAAATTAACTAACGAGTCGTGTAGTGTAGAGGATTATGAACATGCACAAAAAGTATGGAAGACATTTAAATGTATAACATTAAAGGATTATTTACTTTTATATTTAAAGGTAGACGTTCTTTTACTCTGTGACATATTTGAAAATTTCCGACAAGTATGTAAAAACATTTATAATTTAGATCCCTGTCAATATTATACTACTCCTGGTCTATCCTGGGATGCAATGTTGAAAACAACTCAAATAGAATTAGAGTTGTTAACTGATATTAATATGTATAATTTTGTTCTTCGAGGTATCAAGAGAGGTATTGTCCAATGTTCTAACAGATATTCAATAGCAAATAATAAATATATTAGTGATTATGATTCTAACAACGAATCAAATTAAATAATATATTTAGATGTAAATAATTTATATGGTTATGCAATGTCAAAATACCTTCCATATAAAAATTTTAAATGGGTTGAAAATTTTGAAAATTTTGAAAATTTTAATGTTAATAGTATATAAAAGGATTCTCCATTGGGTTATATATTAGAAGTAGATCTAGAATATCCATCGGCATTACACGACTATCAGAATGATTTACCATTTTGTGCGGAGAATAAAAAATTGAAAGCATGAAACAACGAAAATTAATAACAGATCTGAATGATAAGAAAAACTATATTATATATTATAGAAATCTACAACAATGTTTAAAACATGGTTTGATTTTGAAAAAAATTCATAGAATTCTTGAGTTTAGTCAGTCTGATTGGTTAAAGAAATATATTGATTTGAATAATTATTATAGAACACTAGCTAAAAATTCATTTGAACAAAATTTTTTCAAATTTTTTTAAATAATGCTGTGTATGGGAAAACTATGGAAAATGTTGATAAGAGGAAAGACATTAAAATAGTATGTGAATGGGAGAGTATAGGTAAAAGACTAGGTGCTAGAGCTCTTATTGCTAAACCTAATTTCCATAGTTCACTCAAAATTCATAAACCAATTTATATTGGTTTTTCAGTTTTAGAAATATCCAAATGGAAAATGTATAGTTTTCATTATTATTATATAAAACCTAAATATTGTGAAAATCTTCAACTCAATTACATGGATACTGATTCCTTTATTTACGACATTAAAACAGATGATCTATATAATGATATAAAAAATGATATTAGTACACATTTTGATACATCTGCATATTGTAAAGACAATCCATATAATTTTCCGCAAATTAATAAAAAAGTATTGGGGATGATGAAGGATGAGTGTAATGGTAAAAACATTAAAGAATTCATTGGTTTAAGAGCTAAAATGTATTCAGTAAAAATTGATAGAGTTGATACCGAAATTAAAAAAATTAAAGGTGTTAAACAATGTGTAACTATAAAATTAAGTATAAACGACTTTAGGAAATGTTTATTAGATAAAAAATTATACTATGACACAATGTATATATTTAGATCTAGGGTACATCAAATTTATACACAAAATATTAGTAAACTAACATTAAGTTATTTAGATGATAAGCGATATATTAAAGAAAATGGTATCAATACATATGCATGGGGACATTATAAAATAAATTCTCCATCAACATCATTATCAAATTTAAATTTATATAGAGAATTTATGGAAGACAATGATGATGAAAGGTTTTTAAATGTAAATATATATAGGAGCTTATGCAAGACGATGATGATGAAATATTTTTAAATGTAAATATATAGATTAAGTAGTTCATAAGAAATGTAATATACAAAATGATATAAATTAATAAAAAAGAATATATTATATGTATATAAATTAAACAATTTTTTATGTCATTCCAATTTATATTTATTGAATAAAAATTTTAAACACAAGTGTCCACAATTATATGTATTAAATTTTTGTTTTCGTTCATAATTATATTCAATGGGAAATTTTAAATAGTTGACAATCTCAACTGGTGGTTGTAAGTCTCCAAAGCTATCAAAATATTCTTTATAGTTGTGGTTTTTATAATATGCTACCCAATGTGTTCCCATACCATTTGAATCATCCAAATTGACAACGCCGCATTCTTGTGTTAAGGGTTTTTTAGGTAAAGAATCACGCATGAAAACACCCCTAAAATGTTTGAGATGTTTTCCATAATTATTCAAATCCAAATCTGTTAATGGGCGCTTAGGTAGATTATCTAGTAGTTTTTTGGAGCTGGACTATAGTAGAGACCATATCCAGTTTTATATGGTTTTAGAAAAAGACCGTTTCCCATAGCAATTGATTCCATATATCTGTTGTGACGGTTAGCTTCCGCCAATTGTTCTTTTCCATTTTTGATATCATTTACTGCTTTAACAATAGCAGATCCTCCTCTCGCTAAACCGCCAAGCGCTGACAATGCTGTCAGTACGGGAATAAGTGGAAGAAAGCCACCAATTTTTGGCAATGGAATAACTCTTGGTATACTTATATTAGACCTCCTTTTGCCTTTGAAATAAGTATGAACAGCTTTCTTTGCAATTTTAATAACATCATTTATATTATCGGGATTCTCCTTTTTCAAAAGGTTAAGTGTATTCTTAACGGTGTTGAGAAATGATTTCTTATTACACACCTTTCGTCTGTTTCTTTTTCCATTATTCTTCTTTGATTTCCGTTTTCTAGTTTTTAGTGTTCGTTTCATACCTAATCCAAATTTAACTTTTGCCTTCATTGCATTCGTAACAAACCAAGCATTTGCACGTTCTTCAATATCACTGTCTTTAGCTTTTACTCTTTGCTAAGCTTTTTCAGCTAATATTTGATCTGCTTGATGTCTTTGGTTTATGTCGTGTGATTGTGAATATGCAATATCGTGTTCTTTACAAGCAGCGTCTAATAAGTTTATACCCTTATCTCCTCTTGCTAGACGTTCTTTAAGTTTTGTACCAGGTCCGCAAAATTGATATCCAGGTAAATGTAATTCAAAAGGTAATTTGTTAATTAATGTGTTTACCAAACCACTTCCAGTCGCAGACTGATAACTATATTTGTTTTTATAGTAATTTATGACCATTATTCCTCCACAAATATTATTCGATTAAGATATAATTAAAAATGTTTGTCTATATATAGACACGTTGAATAATTAGGCTTTATTAGTAATCAACATGCGTTTAATTAAACAAGCTAAAAAAATTGTTATTCGAAATGTTGATAATGCAGAGGAAAAAATGTCTAAAACTCGACATAGCATCCTATTGCCAAATTCAATACGAGCATTAATTGTGGGGCCATCAAATTGCGGTAAGACTAATGTCATGATTAGTCTGATAGAGAGTCCTAATGGTCTTTGCTTTAAAAACATATACATATATTCAAAATCTCTATATCAACCGAAATACTGTTATTTAAGGAAATTAATCGACCCAATTAAGGGGATCAGTCTCTATACGTTTTCGGAAAATGAACAAATTCTAAGTCCGGCTGAAGCAAAACAATATTCAATAATGATTTTCGATGATGTGATTTGTGGAAAACAAAATTCGATAAGAGATTACTTTTGCATGGGTAGACATAAATACATAGACTGTTTTTACTTGTGTCAAACATATACGAAAATTCCTAAACATTTGATACGTGACAATGCAAATATGATTGTTGTATTTAAGCAAGATGAAATGAATTTACGTCATATCTATAATGATCATGTTATTGGTGATATGTCATTCAATCAATTTGTAGATATACATATGTAATAGATGTTGGAAAGATAAATACGGATTTCTTGTTATTAGTAAAGACGATGAATTGAATAAAGGAAAATATCGTAAAGGATTTGATAATTTTATACAGTTATAAGATAGGTTTTAAATAAAAGGCAAAATGAATAATAAGCAGATCGTGATCAGATATAAAGCTGATCGTTACCAGATCGTGAGCAGACCATAAGCAGATAGTAACCAGATCGTGATCAGAAATAAAGCTGATCGTTACCAGATCGTCAGCAGATCATAAGCAGATAGTAACCAGATCGTGAGCAGATTGTAAACAGATATAAAGCAGATCTTAAGCAGATCATAAGTAGATTGGAAGCAGATCATTACAAACAAATCAATATGAATAATAATAACTTATTAAAGGATATTGTAAAAACTAGAACTATATTGAAAGAAAAATTGAAAAATATTAAATTAAATAATATAGATAGGGTAAATATATTAGAAGATACATTTCAACCTATAACAAAACCTCTAAATCATATAATTGAAAAACTTGAAAGCAGCAATGAGAATAAATTAAATAAGTCTTCACTAATAAATGATGATCATACAGACGAAACATTTCAAAATTATAATATTAGTTTTGAGACTATTAACAATTCAGCTAAAACAATAAAGAATTCTGACAATTATAATAGTGTTAAAGACGATATCAATTATATGTCAACATCTGATATACCTTATTATGAATATGAAAATGCTATAGAAAGAGCTAGTACACCGTTTAATGAAAATAAAAGTGCTGTAAAAAGAACCAGCTCACCCTGTTATCAAAATTAAAAAAATTTAAGAGTGACAATAACTTTAAGAAAATTATAAAGGATAAGGTTAGTGGTCAAATAGGAAAGAAAACATTTTATAATAAACAAACTGCAAACAGTAAATCACATTTATTTAATAACGACAACAACAACGAAGTTGAGCAGGAATACGTAGAAGCTAATTCACTCAAACGAAAAAGAAAAACTATACTGAGCAATGATACAAAAAGAAATAAAGCAACACATTCAATTGAAAAATATTTAAACCGAAAGAATACATCGACATTAGATGATAATTATGACGACAATGGCGAAATTGACCTGGAATACGTACAAGCTAGTACACTCAAACGAAAAAGTAAAACTATACTGAATAATGATAGAAAAAGAAATAAAACAACACATTTGTTTGAAAAAAATTTAAAGCGAAAGAATACATCGACATTAGATGATAATTATGACCAATATAAAAAACGTAAAAAAACAACACACTTATTTGCAAAAAGAAAAAGCAGTTTTGATATAAACAATGATAGAAAACGTATAAAATTCGCAAGCAGTAATTTTGATAAATCATCAACATTACTTAAAAATGTTCAACTTCTTATGGATAATAAAACTTTAGATAAAATTTATGGTTTCGACATTGATGGACACGGGAGTTGGCGATATGGCAATAACAAACTTGTCTTTAATAATGATAATTCTATTCGAATAGGAAATAAAAAATTGAAAATGACTCCAGGTTTATTTGAATTGATATTTCATACAAAACCCTTACATTATACAAAAACTGATTTAAATAGATATAAAGATTTATTAATAAGCACAAATGTATACAGACGTAAATATCAACCAAATGAACAAATAAAGGGTACAAAAGCTTTTAAATATCAACGTATAATAAAAAAACTATTTAGTACAAAAACAAATAACTTAACGAAAGGTAGTGGTTTAACAATTAAATCTGTAGATTACAAAAACCAAATTATATATATTGGGATAATCCTAATGAGTTAGTCAATAGACTAAGACTTCTTCTATCCTCTGAAAGTGTTGGACATAACAATCATAAAAACGAAATAATATCTATAGTTGAAGAACTGAAAGAAGCTAATATAATTTATTAGAAAATGAATTCTATAAATAAATTTGGAGAAAGCTTAAAAAGTCATAGCAAGTTTGAATCTAAAGATGCAGTTACAAAAGCATATCTTAATAACAGAACTGATTTCCTTACAAATAAAATTGACGAGGTTGATAAAAAATTTAAAAATTCATTAGAATTATTACAACAAGAAATTATTATTTCGCTTAAAAACATTAATACATCAATATTGAAGAATATTAAAAAAATTGAAAATATACAAACAAATAGTACCATATCGATATCGAAAGAAATACAAAATATAAAAATTGATGTGACAACTCTTAAAGATAATCAAATAAAGGAAAATGAAAATATTAGAAACGATTTAAATGCAATAAAGAGAATTGCATTTGAAAATGAAAAGAAATTTAAGAACATTGACAAGAAATCTGAAACAAGTCCAACAAATAATATTAAAAAAGAGGATTGAAATTGTTAAAAAACTAATAAAATAGAAATGTTTACATTAATTAATTGTCATATAGAATTTTACATTTGAATAGGAATATGAATGTGAATAAAAGAGATATAGTAAATGAACTACATAAGCAAGCACGGAAAAATTTTGAGAGAAGACGAGTTATATAACTGTAACAGAAGCAATGAAAAATATTTTTAATAAAAGCAAACGAATACCGAAAAATTTACAAACAGACAATAGAAAAGAATTTTTTAATACACATTTTAGTCAACTAATGCAATCACATCAAATTAATCATTATTCCACATATAGTGTTTTGAAAGCATCAATTGTTGAACTATTTAATAGAACATTAAAGGGAATGATGTGGAAAGAGTTTAATTATCAAGGTACATACAAATGGATTAATATTTATCAAGATCTTGTTGATAGATACAACAACACACTTCACAGAACAATAAAAATGACACCAAACGAAGTGAATTCTATAAACGAAAAATATTTACTCGATACTGTCTTTAGCAATTTAAAGATTTTTAGAAAACCTAAATTCAAAGTCGGCGATAATGTACGTATTAGCAAATATAAACATATATTTGAAAAGAGTTATACGCCAAATTTGATAACTGAAATTTTTAAAATTAAACGTGTAAGAAATACAAATCCAAAAACATACATTTTAGAAGACTATCAAGGTCATGATATAAAGGGTGGTTTTTATGAATTCGAATTAACGAAAACTAAATATCCGGAAACGTATCTAGTTGAAAAGGTTTTAAAGAAAAAGGGGAATATGTTATACGTTAAATGGTTAGGATTTTCATCAGAACACAATTCTTGGATTAATTCTAACGATCTACTATAAAAGATGGTTAATTAATTTAAAATCGTATTATTCAACAACTATACGCTAAGATGTCAATAACGTTAACATTAAATGGAAACACTTCTGTACTCGTTGCAAACTATTTTCCACCAATTCAACTTAAGGAACCTTATCTTTGTGGATTAATAAGTTTCGATACATATCACTCTATTCCAAATGTTGATAATAATATATTTCATATTGGTGATTATAAAATTGAAGTTCCTATTGGATCATATGAAATATCTGACATTTCAGATTTGATTACTAGTAAATATTATAGTCTGAATCCTAAAGGGCAACTGAGAATTGAAGCTAATTACAATACTTTACAGACATTCATAAAAAGTTCATTAGATACGATTTATTTCGATAGAGAACGGTCAATTGGATCATTGCTTGGCTTTAGCAATAGAGTACTCAAAAATGGTGAAGAGCACTATTCAGATAAACCCATAGATATTACAAAAATAAATATAATATCCATTGATTGTAATACTGTAAGTGGATCATATATAAACAGCACATCTGCGCATACCCTACATCAGTTTTCATTGAACGTTAGTCCAGGCTATAAAATAACAGAAGCACCAGCTAATGTTATATATTTAACACTTAATACAAGAACAATAAATACATTAGTTTTGAAAATCGTCGATCAGGACGGAAATTTAATAAATTTTCGAGGTGAGAAGATACCAATACGTTTACATTTGAAACCAGCACAATAATGATTATTTTCGATAAAAGGATCTCGAATGCGGATACAACATTCATTCCGCCATCAACACGCACTACGCAGCAAACAAGGGATAAATTATCTTCTTCTTTTAAAGAACACATAAAATTGAAAAAAAGACAAGAGGAAACCGAACCGAAAAATCTAAGTAAAAGTAATCAAAAGTTTTTACAAAGTTTAGGATTTCAATTAAAGTTAATCGAAGAAGAAAAAAATGAGTAATATAATAAACGTATTACAAAAACCACAATTTGATATTTCAATTATTAAAAAGGAATATCATAGTTATATATCATATCTACAATCCTATAAGAATAATGATGAAATTCGAATATCAATTCAAAACCAGGATTTATATGTTTTACCAAGTGAAAGCTTTCTCTATATTGAAGGGCAAGCAACAAAGGAAGATTCAACAGCCGCCATCTCTCTAAAACTTTTTAACAACTGTATGGGTTATCTCTTCGATGAAATCCGATATGAAGTTAACGGTATAGAAATTGATCGTACACGACATTTGGGAATAACTATAAAAATGAAAAACTATGTATCGCTAAATGAACTTGAAAGCAATTCGTTAATGAATGCAGGTTGGGCACCACATCATGCTGACGAACTTTCACTAGCTTCCGGTTATTTCAATTTTTGTGTTCCATTAAAAATGATTCTTGGATTTGCTGAAGATTTTAATAAAGTAATACTCAATTCTAAACATGAACTAATTCTCCTACGCTCTAAAGATGATTCTCAAGTAGTCAAAGCTGTTATTCCTAGTGAAAAATTTAAGTTATCTATTCTGAACATTACATGGAAAGTACCACATATTCAATTGGCTGATGCTTACAAGTTGGAAATATTTAAAACAATTAATAGCAGCCGACCGCTAAATATTGCCTTTAGAAGCTGGGATACATATTATTATCCTTCCCTTCCACAAAGCACAGCTGTTCTATGGAATGTTAAGCTAGCAAATGAAAATGAGAGACCACGATTCCTTCTTTTAGCATTGCGCAATAATCAAAATAAATTTGTTCATTGCGATTTAGCTGATGTAAAAGTTCATTTGAATTCTGATGTATACCCATATGATGACTTAAATCTAAAATTCGATAGAAATCGTTTTGCTGTATTGTATGATATGTATTCAAAATTCCAACAAAGCTATTATTTACGTGACTCACAACCATTATTAACAAGGGAAAAATTCAAGACGACAGCGCCAATAATTGTAATAGATGTTAGCCACCAGAATGAAACAATTAAAGCTGGACCAATAGATATCCGTATAGAAATAAAAACTTTAACAAATATACCTGCAAGTACATCTGCATATTGTACAATTATACACGATAGAATGTTTGAATATATTCCTCTTACCAATGAAATAAAAAAACTTTTGTAAATATATAAATATATAAATTTTTTAATGATAAATAAAATTATATAAATAGAAAAATTAATAGTGTTTTAATTATCTCATCTTTAATCTTTGCTAACTAAATAACAAACAAAGAAATTGATTAGGCGTTATGATGATGAAATAGTATAAATATGAGAACAATTAATGTTAAGCATTATTTGCAAACATTGCATATGAACGTACAGTAACTAGATATATAAAATGTTCCTCACAGAATTGTTTAATTTTTTAAAAACATTTACACACATTATTTCCGATGAAGATAGGAAAAAACTGATTGATATACAATCACTTGTTGAACATATTGATAATTTAAAAACAAAACAAACCAGACATGGAGAAGATTTCGAAGATTGCGTCTGGTCTAATGAAGACGCAACATGCGGTCCAGACACCTGTCATTGCAGTTATTATAAAAATAAGAAGTTAAAATGTGTTTGCTAAACGTTCTTGCCATTATGATATCAAAAAATATCAATGTTTACCAGCGTTGTGGAATTTATAACTAGAAGAAACTGTAATAGAGAAGGAAAAAGAAATCAATATGAAATTTTGCATTCAAAGTTTTTGGCTAGGGTTGAGTATACACTGTCGGCTTTCCTAGATATAGAGGGGTCACTTCTTCTATTGAGAATTCACTAAGGGATGTGCATGCCCCAGATTTTCTGGTGCGATTTATCACCCACATATTGGGTAATAGACTAGTGCAATCGAATCTGGGTAGATGTTCTATCGTCAAGCGTACGACCAGGGGTACACTGCAGAGGGTTGTTCTATCCCCTTCGCCTTTAAATTCGCTAAAGATTTGGTAGTAAAATAAAAAAATAATAATTAACCAATAAATAAAAGTCGGTAAAATTTAAAAAGAGTATTTAGTAAATTGATCTTACATTAATAGTTGAATCTAAGAGAACTTTAAAAGAATGGAAGCGTCAATTACTTACTTTTTGCGATAAATTTAACGAAACGTTCCCATCAGATTGCTTCCCAATATTTCTCCATGTTCGCAAATAAATGTTGTGTAAATTACTTACGCAGTTTAAATCAAAATGCACTAAACCTAATTAGTTTACTATATGCCATAAAACGAATCATACAATGTTACATAATGGAACTCTTGAAAATGTCAAATCAGCAAATTCATCGAAAATTCAGTCAAATTCCAATTTGGAAAATAACGAGAAAAATTCAGCTTTTAATCACAAGTCGAAAATATATTAAGAACCTATGAGGGAATTGAGAGCTATATAAAAGCTTATTTTATTCATTGTAAAAGAATTACATTGTTACCAACAGCGCTAATTCACACATAAAGTTCCGGAGAATTGTATAACGATATTAAACGCGGACGCCGAAAATAGCTTCATTATTCAGCAAAAGCTTGCTTTACCAATTGAGAAACATCATAGTTAACTAACCTGCTGCCGTTGATATGATTATAGAAAGCGATTACTTACCATGTATTAATTTACCAGGTGTGCTACCAAATATATAAGGTAATATAAGCAAGAGGGTCATGGTAGTTATCAGACCCAAATAGTACTAATAAAATCAAAACTTTTTCAACCACAGTTTCTACCTCACATGAATTTCTTCTCCACGAGCAAAGGAAAAGGTTTTGGGGACTAGAGGAGGTAGAAATAGAGCTTCCAGGAACAGAAGGTTTATATTCCCAAACCAATTACGATTAGGCGTTCCGGCGGCCGATATGTAGTAAGATTACCGTTTAAAGAAAATTACCCATCTGATATCTATCATGGGTCAATACTATCGTATGGAAGAAACCCTGACTAAAACTTCTGAGTTGGCAAAGGAATATATAAAGGTTCTCTAAGAATACAATGACTTGGATCATATAGAGCCAGCTCTTTATCACAAAACGCGTGCTGAAAAGCAAATTTAATTTTGTTACCACATACATACATCATAATATAACTATTACAACCCTTCAGGATTACGGCCTAGCTTCTCACACCACTCATGTTGTATGTGTTAATTTAATACGTGAGTGGCGGGACCTACTATTTAACGTCGATTCCGAACAACTGATTTTTAAGAAACTTTTCATGGCAAGTTTATTTACTCTCAGAGTTTTTGCCAGAAATCTGCTGAGAGAAATCGCCGAAGAAATATTTTTATTCATATTTCGTTTCAATGCCTTACCTAGGATACTAACCCAGGCTTTACGTCTAACCAACAATCTACCTACTAGACCACGGCGACTTTAAAGGTAAGAGTGGTCTTAAATGGATCGAAGAAGGCAAGCAGTGAGACCAAGGACCAGTTCTACAGTTAGATTTGAAATTTCAGCACATGAAACTGATCGCCCATATCGGCAAATATTATTCCGCGAGGAGACGAGTAATGCAATAAAATCATTCCAAATGAAAACATTCACGTTTGGGGTGAATTCCTGAATTATAGCAATACGTAATTTACAGCAACTAAGCATCTGCAAATTTAAAGAGTTAATCATATGTGGACGACATTTTGTCTGGAGGACATAGTCTTGAAGCGGCAAGTATGAAACAGAACCAACTTTTACAGTCTTTAAAATCAGCATGCTTTCCCGTGAAGACAATCACAGCTAATGACACTTTTTACTGGAAAACTAGACCCGGGAGGATCTTCTGGACGAAGATTTTTTAAAGTTTGGAAAGGATGCTAAGTTTCCCTATGAACTCCAAATGTGGACGGACTCCACCACTACAAAAGTCTCCACAAACCCTTAAGACATTTTTAGCGAATCGCGTAACAAAGATACCCGACATCGTCAACTGCAATTCTTGGAAGCATGTTAAAACGGAAAACAATCCTGCTGATCTTGGTACCCGTAGCTGTACACCGTTGGCACTAATAGGGTCCAGGCCATGGTGGCTCGGGACCCCATGTCTAATACAGCTTGTTCAACTCTTGCCAGTGAGCCTACTGACTTGGAAATAAAGAAGATAGCCACGCATCACAAAAGGTTATTTTAAATCACCATTCTAAAAATTTCTCCACTTCTAATAAAAACGAAGAACACGACAATATATTAGGATACGTTTTCAATTTTTCACGGGCCCAGCGAGTTATCAGCTATTGTTTTCGATTTTATAATGACCTTCGAAAACGTAAGCCTTCATCCGAGAGGTTTCTTACAGCAGAAGAAATACAGTTTAGCAAAAATCGCCATATTACCCTTACCCAGATAAGACATTTTCCCCAAGAAAACGAATGTGTGTAAAGCAAACAAAGCATTAACAAGAAAAGTATACTAAATCCGTTCCTCGATGAGAATTATTTATTACGAGTTCGAGACAGGCTGAGCAAATCTGGCCTTATGTTGGATCTTATTTGCCCATCCTTTTCGTTGATAGGACACATAAGATTCTGCTTCATGCTGGGCACCATTCTTCTGCATTCCCCGTCTTAAAAATTTTGTTCGAAAATGTGTTCAAAATTGCAAGATCTGTGTAATCTACAAACATAAGGTCCAATAATAGATTATGTCCGAACTTTCCAATGAAAGAGTAAACTTGGAAAGAGTGGACTTTGATATCTTCGAATTTACGGAATGTCAAATACATCAAAATTACGCAGCAGTATTTGTATGCTTCTCCACGAGAACAGTTCATTTGTAAGTTTGTTCAGGTCATTCTGCAGAAGCGTTTCTAGCATGCTTTGATAGATTTACTGAACGTAGAGGATTTCGAAAAATTATGTTTTATCGGAATTTCCTGGGAGCAAGCTTATCGTTACAAAAATCTCATTACGAATTCTTGAAAACAACTGAAAAGGCATACACTGCTCACGAGTTTAAGTTGTCATTTATACCACCCTGCGCGCACCATGGCTGTCTTCTGGGAGGTTGCCGTAAAGAATATGAAAACTCATCTTAAAAAAATCGCAGGTAATTTGAAATTTATATACGAAGAGTTCAGCACACTGTTAATTCGAGTCGAAGCAGTATTGAATTTACGACCGAAAATCCTGAAGTATTACTTCCCTACACCTTTGAGAGATGCGTCACTTATTGCTCAGTCTGAAGATTATCCAACATATCTTCGCTCGCCGATGGAAGAACGAGTATATAAATGTGCTGCAAACTCGCGTTAAATGGAAAACCGAACAATGAAATATTCAACCTGAAGACTCTGTCGTAGTCAAAGAGTGGCGCCTATGACGCGTTATCTATGGGAAAGATAACAAAGCGCGGGCTGCAGAAATAAAAACTCAAAATGGAATTATAGCGCGTTCTGTTGCTAAATTATGCCATTTACCTCCCTTTTCTAATTAATTAGAGTTAGCAGTTCCCACAAAGGGAAGAAAGCATTCAATCTATAGCGAAACCTTTCTAAAGTAATTACAAAGTCGCAAAACAAAATTTCTGATAACACATTATAAACGCTTTTTTCTGGCCTTCTACCTATATTCATGCCTTAAAAATCATTCTGCACGACACTGCTCTGTTTTTGTTGCTATGGACATTGAGAGACGCCGAAAATATTTATTGAATTTGGTAAAAACCCATACTCAATTTGTCTGGTCACCTCTGAGAGCAACAACACTGCTCTTGAGTTGCTTAATATGGAGTTATCTTCCCATACAAGATTCCCAGCTCGTGCAACTTTGCCACTTGTCGCACCATGCTGTGAATAAAAATCCCCCCCGAAGGCACAGCAGTCAATTGTTGGTTGGGATTTATCAGGCGTATGGAATGGTTGCTCCTGCCACCCACACTCTCGCCCGGGTGAATGTTGAACAGTGTTTTTACTCTTTCTATTGGTATATGCTAGAGGTGTGCACAAGACGCTTAAAATTGCACAGTATTGTATTTTTCTGAAGACCGAATATTGATTCTAGCAGCAAATATAAATAAGTGTGAAGCAAAGATAGATTACAAGAAAACAACTGCACTCGTAAACCATTGTACGACAGTATAAAAGATAGTTATGTGAAGAGTGCAACAACGTGCATTTCTTTTTTCAGTAAATGGGAAAGAAAAAATGTTTTTGTTTTTAAGAAACAAACAGAAACAACGTATATTGACATAGCAGTTTGAAGAGAGATTGGTGTTGTGTTTATGGCGAAAGCAAAGAATGTATAGAAACACTTATATACGCATATTTTTCAACGAATCCTCTACTGAAATATGCTCTTATAATACAAAGGTTGTTGTATACATTGAATAAAAGAGAAATGCACATTTCAGTGTACTCGTAAAATCAAGAGCAACAGAAAAGAAAACAATTCAGTATTGCAATCGGTGAATGGTAAGCTAGCAGAATGTCCTGAGCACACGTATAGTATATACTTTTTACTCTTATTTTCATGTAATTATCAACAATAATTTAAAATCCTTCTACTTCCCATTTATTGGAACGGTACTTCATGTATTTTGCTGAATTATCAGTTTCTTTTTCATTATATATGTAAACTAGCTAAAGCTCGGTATGCTCCGCTAATCCTATCGATATCTATATATATAATAATGAATGTGGGTTTATTTGTTTGTGGATTTTTTGCTTGAAGTCTATAGACGGCTAAACGGCTGGACCGATTTTCTTGAAATTTTAAGAGTACCTTCGGCAGTTCTAGATGTTGATGTTCGTAGTCTCTATCCTTCTATGCGTACTTCGTGTTGATCCGGCGTCTTATCAGTTCTTGATGATTGGGATCGTTTTCTTCTATGACGTGCATCACGTTTATCAGGTGCCTCAGCAGCTGTAAATGTTGATGCTCGTAGTCTACACGAACATCCCGTTGATCTGGCTTTTCTGCACATGCTGATCTTTACCATCGTATTCTTTCCCTTTCAAACGTTCATCACGTTGAACTGGAGTCTTAGCAGCTCTAAATATAAAGGCTTTAGACCCGTGAAGGGCACATTCGAAATTTCGTATCACGTGTGATAGGCAAAGAAATTTCTGCTGACGCTGCGTTGACACACCTACACTATAAGCTTACTGGTGTGCGGCGTTGCCATTTTGGTTATTTTTAACCAAACTTGGTTATTATTTTTTTTCTAATGTGTAAATATGTATTTTTTCTTCATTTTGGTTATTTTTTAATATCGGTAATACAACAATTACTTCTTTAATATTATTTGAAAATTTGCAATCGTTAACAAAGCGTTACTATGTTCAATTGAAATTTTAAGAAACATTTTAATACAAATAAATATAAACTTTGATTTATTATTTCGAGGGCTTAATGTAAAAAAATATAAAAAAGGCCTAACTCGATTTTCTGTTACTTTACAGGAGAAGCGAAAAACTTAATAAAATCCCTAAAATTTTAGATACAACAAAAATGTTAATACGGTTTTTAAAAAAACCGCAACACATTTTATTTCTCATTTAAAAAATTGTTAATTTTTGTTTTAATGAAGTTTTCGAAGATAGGTCTTTATTTCGTTAATATATTTGAAAAGAAAAATTAAGTTAGGCCTTTTTTGTGAAATATATTATAATAATTTAGGGTTAAGTAATAAACGGTAGTAATTCATGAAATTAAGAGGTTTAAGTCAAAAGTAAATTGTAAAAAATTAATTCTTATAAGACAAATTATCTTAAAAAAGATGACAATATGCAAGTAAAAACTTTTTAAGTCCTGTTGGACGTCCAATTTCTTTTTCGTGATTGATATTTTCTCCTTACAAAGTGAATTAGAAGGTATATCTTTAATAGACTTTGATCAATACGTAACCACCAGTTATGTCCGTTTTGAAATATATTGATTCTGATGGGTCGTACGCCAGAGCTCATAACATATTAACAGTAGATCAAAGTTTTCTAAGTGACCGGTCTTTATTTGATAGCCATCCATTCTTGTTTTTTTATTTATGTGATATGTCCGTTCGGACTTTCTTGCAATATTTTTACTTGTTCGGATACCTTCAGCATTCTGCAAATCAGAGTCAGAGTTTTCGTTCGCTTTCATAATTTTTATAGCGTTATTAATTTTTTTAATGTTACAACTGTTGCCGCTTAAACAATATTTTTCACAAAAACAAAGTGAACTGATCGGAATTAATTGGGAAGTACCGTTTTGTTAGTATAACATTTTTCCTGCTTGTCGATCAATTCACAGCCGTCATTTTTAAGAACTCTACCCGCCGTCGAAATTTGTTAAGCAACTTTTCCTATAAAGCGAATTTGTTATTTGGGAAATATAAACGCACAACTTCAGCTGCTATTATAATTTTAGAACGAAATAAAAAAAGAGTTAGGATTTCTTTCTTTCAAAAATTCATTGTCATGAATTAGGACTATTTAAAATCATTATAAATCTGATATTTGCAATTGTATCCACCTGAAATTGTGAGAGAAGGTTCATCAGAAATTTTTCCCCCACAATAAACTAAAAATGATATTTTGAAAAAACTGCGTTAGGCGTTTTTTATATTAAGCCATCGATTTATAGTTTTAATACATAGAAAAAAATAAAATTTTTGTATTAAACCTTAAATTTGTTAAAAACAAATGCATTTATATATAAAAAAAAATTGGAAATTTTTTTGCCTATTTGGTTATTTTTTATTTTAATTTTGGTTATAAAATTTTTTTGGCCGTGGCAACGCTGCTGGTGTAGTTTCGTATAATTATCGTGTATTTGTTGCATTGTGTTCAGTGATGCCAACTTAGCCCTTTTCGGGCTAGATTTAGCCCTTTTTGAAGTACCTTTGACGCGAAAAAAATTTTTAGCCCTAAACTAAAAAACGCGCAATTTCAGCTCTTTTCTGTATTTTTGTTTAGCCCTTTTAGCCCGTTTTTCCTTTAACTCTGTAGGGCAATATTATCTTATGTTTCTCTGGCAATGTCGAATTGTAAGTCAATGTGGCAGAATTTTTTTCTTCTATTTCTTGATCTCTTCTTTGACATTTACACAGAATTGCCAAAAGTACCGGGAAACACAAGCTTTGCTGAAAGTTTAAAATTGTGTTTACATAATAATTAGGTGGAAAAGAAATGTCAGGCTGCGCTATCGTTATATACTGCAATTCATTTATCATTTGCTTCCATAGAACACTTGACAGAGACAAGTCTCAATACCATATATAAAGTGATTTATGAATGAAGAAGAAGTACAAATCATATGTAACAATGACCAACTTTGAAAGACTGTAATGTAAATTCTATTTGAAACTAATCTAGTATCTTAATTCTATTAAATGTAAAATGATCTCAAGAGCAATAATATCTATTAATTAATTGTTTTGTTTAAAAATTATGGTTTCTTTATCTGAAAAGTCTTTTTAATTTTAGCCCTCTTTTTGCGCTTTTTTGAAAAAAATGAAATTGTTTTGTACTAAAAACGTAATTTTTTCAATTTAGCCCTTTTTAGCCCGTTTTTCATTTTTATTTACGCGTTTGGTGGTGATGTCAGAGAACAAAATCAATTCAGTTGACGTTTAGCATTTGATGAAGCAAGATCTCACTACGCAACTTTTTTGAATGATATTTTGTTTTTTGCAAATACACGCAGCAAAATGTTTAATGAAAATTGGGAATATGATTTTTTTATGAGCATATGGATGATAATGCACTATATATAGTGTGTTATCGCACTTTATGTCGTCCGATGGAGTCCAGAACAAATATTAAAACATTTTGGGATAAAATGCAAAATGAATGGAGGGCAATTCCTACAAGTACTTTGAAGAACCTTGCGCTAAGTATTTTCAAAAGATTAAGAGAATTAATAAATAATAAAGGAGGAGCAACTTTGTACTAAATTTTTAAGATATTTAATTATTTATAATATTTTCTAGTGAAGAGTTACTTCATTTCGCACTTGAAATTCCTTATGTGCCATATAGTTTCTATTATAAATAAAAAAATATAAAGAAAGAATTCAATGTTAAGTTCCCTATTAGATAAAATATTAATCGAATTAAAAATTGAACTATAATTTATAAACAGTTGAAAACAATAAACATATGCTTCAATCAAAAACCAAAAAATATTTAAAACCGCACTTAACAACATATGTATACACAACACAATAAACCAATTTTTTTCTTTTTTTTGTTTTCCCAATGTGCGACTCTCAAAAACTACGTTGAATTTTGTTCTCAGCTGCTTTACCAACCCAACAAAAACTGTGATAGTATGTGTTTGCCCTTCACTGCTTTAGACCTTTAAATACACAGACGAACATTACATTCTTCGGGAGTTTAATCAGCTCTTTGTGATTGTACATTAACTGCGAAGATTTTTTAGATGTCATTTTTTTGTTTTTAATTTATCACAATATGATCACTTACAACATAAATGTTTTTGTATTTAGGTACTTCCTTGTAATCAGTACTAGGCAAATATGCCATAACTGGAAACATTTTTTATTTGCAAGATAAAAAATTTTGTACAAAGAAAATATTCAATATTTTTTATATGACCTGACCATAAATGTTTGGTCTTTATTTTATAACCAAATGTAACAATTGGCTTTTTAAAAATTATGTATGCTTTAGGTAGTTAATAAATTAAGGCGGTATACACTATACCGCAATGGTCTGTCTCTACTGTTAATGGTACCTAAGTTACACATGTCCCTCTATGTGTATTTTTCAAACATATAATAAAACAGTTATTGGAATGAACAGGCAATACACATGACTTTAGCTGCAATAGTTTAGTATTTACTTTCTGTCTAAGAATTCATATAAAAATAGAGTCCATTTATTCCCTAACCCGAAATGTTTATATGTGTGTCAAACTGCTTCATGCTAGATTCTAGCTCTAATAGTTTTTCATTTGAACGAACTCTTGTATCATATTTATATGGGAGGGACTCGCTCTTATTGCTATTCCGGCAAATTGGTCACAAATTATTCATATGGAATTCAGTGTTGCCAGTGTACAATTTGATGATTTCATCTATATTGATTTCCCGGATATAAGAAATTTTAAATTTAATTCATATGGGAAGTACCACGGCCTCTTTTCCTAGTCAACCCATTTTTGTCTAAAATATTCAAATTGATACCAAAGTGGATTCGACAACACTTTATGACTCTAACTGATATATTTTCTTATATATATTAATTCAATATTATTATAGGAGCTAGTCTGCCCTTTTTTACCTTTTAAAAACGTTAAAAATATGAGTTCGTAGGTTGTAAATAAAATAAAATAAATATGTATTTAATTTTAATCAATTCTTTATTATCTGCACAACTTTTCGAACTTATTCCACTTATACAATGATACTTCACAATATGTGTTTGTTCTTCTCTGCTTACAACCTTTTTGTAAGCAATAACACTTGTTAGTTATTCTTCTTTGCTCACAACCTTTTTGTAAGTACAACACTAACAACTGTTTCCTTCAAACGGAACTTGTCTGCACACAAGTTGGACCGAATTAAAGCTCGATAGATTTAATTCTCACTGCAACCAACGTGACCAACGTCTTACACGATTAAATTCAAACTCCGAATACAACGTGCCGTCTATACAAACGACTGATTCAATTCAAACTCTGAATTCTCTTTGCTCGCTTTGTCTTGCCTTTTATAACACTGGATCATTAGTGTGATGAATGCCCTCGAAGGATGATGACGGCCTTCGGGAACATTCTAAAAATGTAAGGAACTTCTTTTCATTTTTGTTGTTTCTTGTTTACATTCGTCCAGGCAGGTTAGTTGTTGTTGGTTTATTTGTCTATCCGCTATTTTATATTCTGGTCAAACATTTTTTAAGTGTGACACGTTTGCCGATATTTTTGTTTGCCGCTATTTGATAAGACGAAAATGAGAAAATAAATGTTCGTAGTGTGACCACAAAACAAAATTTTAGTTGTTTCAGTCATATTTCGGGCAAACAAGGGAAAACAAAATTGTGGCAAACATTTCCCTTATCTGACCGTCCCTTTTGTTACGTCCTCTTTTTTAGAGGACAGTTATCTATTTTAACTGGCTGTCATCTATAAAATTTATGTCCTCTATCTGTCATCTATTTCCAAAATTTGTCATCTTTAGTCATCAAAATTTTTAAAGCCTTGATCAATATTTATTTATGTAAATTAAAACATATTTTATTTTTTCTGTCAAAACGTATGATAAATGTCGTGTCGTGCTTGTTCTGTTAATAATCTTATTGAACTCTAAAAGTAAAAGTACAATATCCCAATTCACAATCACGTTTATTTTTGCAATTGTAAATATTTTCAAAAACACTGTAGTGATAACACTGGTTAACAGCTGAATTAAAGAAAAACAAAAGACGCCATATTGAAAGTGATAAAAGGAGTGAAAACAAAGATTTTAAAATTTGGAATTAATATTATTTTATATATAATATATTAATATAATAAAACAATAATAAAAATAATAAAAAGAAAACTCAAACCCAAAATTATGTTTTCTATATCCATATCTGAATTTTTGTCTTTTAGCGTTTGCAATTTTTAATTCTGTATTTGTTTTTGTTTATTTCTTTTCTTCTTTTGTTTACATAAAAACATATAACATAATTGCACTTACATTTTTACGTTCCGTGCAAGTTACATTACGTTACTGTTACATTCCGTTACGGTACCATAACTCAGACTTAAGTTTCAATTAGTCGTGACTTAACCATAACCATATAAATCAGCTGTTTTAACCAACTTTATGGTCATCACTGTTTTCGATTATAAGTGACTTACCATAATGCCATAGTCATAACGATAACCATATGTACCAATTGAATTTTGGATTTTTGCCATAACCATAAACATAAGCTGTTTGCTGAATTTACTTACATGTATACACATTTTTTTTTTTACTTTTGTACTTTATGTGCAATTATATATATGTGCAATTAACGTAAACAGCTGTCAATGGCTATAGCAGAACTGATTGCTGCTAATAGTAGATTTACGGTTATGGATTATGTTACGACTACAGCGTTATGGTAAAGTCACGACTAATTGAACCTTTAAGGGGAGTACTTCAGACTCTCAGCTGGTAAAAAGTGTAAAATATATTTGTGTTTCTTTTTCCTTAAATTTATAATTTATTCAAATTTAAGAGATTTTTTGTAAATTCAACAACAAATTGCCAATCGCTTTAAAATTCTTTAAAAGCAGAACTCTATAATATATTTTACATTTGAAAATTTTCAAAACATACATATTTATTACAATTTCATATATTTATTATATTATATTTAGCACTATGCCAAAAACGGCTTTTTGCGAAAAAGAACTTTTTTATTGTTGGAAATGATTCATAATTCCGTTATTTACAAAATTACAAAACCCTTTGACGAGTATATTTGCAGAATATATGAACTCATAATATTTGCAAATACAGGGTGTTTCGATACATTTTTCAATAAAAACAAATTTTTCGCCATCTAGCGGCAATAATTTGTAATACTTATATTCAGCAATTTTGAAAATCGGTTGAAAAATGACCAATTGAGAAAGAAAAGAGCTATAAAATATTAAAATAGTTTCAAATTTATAAAAAAAATATATACATACATATATAACTTAAATTCATCATTAAAGTTTTTTAATTGCTTACATTTACATTTGTTTGCAACTTTACTCTCCGTAAGTGCGTTGGCCCATAGAAAGAAGAATTTTTAAAGCTTTTGCAAGAATTTTTTGTAAAATAATATATGGCAAGACCATTAGTCCTTGCTTTGATTTTATTAAAAATTTACAAATATATTGGTAGTATTATACGTATCTTATCTGTATAATTCATTTCAGTAGCATAAATTTCAGTCTTTTACAATATGCACTCTTTTCTTTCTAACAATATGCTTAAACATTACATTTCTACTTCAAAAGTTATATGTGAATGAAGGTGAAAAAGGGCATTTTTTTAATTTTTTCACATTTTTTTGAAATTAAAAAGTGCGATCGTCAAGCAATTCCGCAAAACTTTAAATTTTGAAGTCGTTAACAACTGTGTTGAATGACAAGACATAATATTCAGCCCAATTTATGCCGCCTTAAATGTTAGCAGTAGTATTTTCTCACTTTCAAGTTTTTTTGTTGTAATTTTTTTTCTCTCAGTGTATCAGTGTATAACAATACCAGAAAATGGAAGATTAATAGCCAAACTAACTATTCAATAAAAAATATATTGATTTTGTAGCTATTAACATAAATAATGCGTTAAATTCACGAAAGTTAAAAAGCACAAGTTTAAAAGGCAACCTTATATTTTCGTTGTAGGGCAAGTGAGGGACAATCTAATTAGCAATTAAGGTAGCTGACTCTACCCCCGAAGCATTAAAAATAATTCGGCGTTCATAGCTTGAAAATGAAAAAGTAAATTTTTTTGGTATATTGCTAGTTATATTATTTATAAATTGAAAAAAATTCGCCCTTATTTAGTGAACATATTCGCGATAATTATTGTTTACACTAACAATTTGTTCTCTTTGTTAGTGAGAACATATTCAGCATACCATTTGTGTTGCTTTTGTTTGTTTTCTTTTTATTTATTTTTCATATTTTTGTTTCCACGCGTTCCTATACTGCTTGTATATAAGTTACATATTACAGCTGCGTACAGTGTGACCGTTCACACTAGTAACAAAAATTGAGTCACATAAAATTTCAATAAAATTGTTCACACAAATTTCAAAATTCGAATTATTTTCAGTTATTGTTATTTATGATAACACAGTGCGTTCATATTGAAATTTGATTTTATTGTTATATTATAAATAATCGATTATTACACAATTTTACTCGGTAAATTCCAAATTTTTATATCGAAGGCTGTGTGTAAAGCAGTTATATTTTATTTTCTGAGATCAAGTAAGTTATTCTTGCCTCAATTAATGCCACTTGTGAATCGGATATTTAGGATACTGCGTATCCAAGGAATATTAATTCAATTCTATTATCCAAAACAAGTGAATATGAATTCCTTTTAATCCAATGGAGCTGGAATGTCGATTGGATATTTTGAAAACATATGCTGACCAAGCAATGAAGCTCCAGTCAGAAGTGGATAATTTGGATCCCGATAATGACGATAGAGCCGAGCTTGAAGATCTTTGTGTGACCTCGAAAAGTTTATTTATAAGTCTGTTGGCCAAGAATCGACTGTGCCTGTACAAGCTCGCCATTCAAGACTCCCAAATATGAAGATCCCTAAATTCAACGGTAAATATTCTGATAAGAAGTTCATGAGCTTATTTCAGAAACTGGTCCACAATGATCCGATATTAACGGATATTGAAAAATTCAATCACTTAATATCATGCTTGTCCGAATCGTCCATAGGTACAGTGAAGGCCTTTCAGATATCCGAAAAGAATTATCCCAAAGCAATAGCATGCTTGAATAAAGTATGTAATAATGAATGCTTGATATTTTTCGATAATATTGCAAAACTCTTTGATTTGTCCGAAATTACCAAGCCTTCAGCTGTTGCTTTGCGAAGCTTGATTGATATTGTTTCTGCCATTTACGATTCATTGTTATCAATTGGTGATGACAAGAAATTAACCAATGCAATATTGATGCATTTAATGATGTCGAAAGTATTCTCAATCACCAAATCAAAGTGGGAAGAACAGTTTGATTTCAAGAAGCTCCCATTGTGGTCGGATTGTGAAGCTACCTTGAATAGATGTTCCCAGCATATATCTGCAGACGAGTCTTCTACTTCAAGGCTGAGGGTTAACAAATCTAAAAATGAACACTTTAATTTTAGAACCAATAAAACATCACTAAATTGCACGAAATCAAAACTATCTGCTGACAAATGCCTATTTTGCGAATCGAAGCAACATATGATTAGCCATTGCCCATCTTTCACTGCTGAGCCAATAGCCGAACGATTCGATTTCATAAAATCCATGACAGCATGTTTAAATTGTCTGAAAAAAGGACATACAGTTGCCGGGCGTCCATCCTTTAAGTGTCGGATATGTAATGGTGCACATAACACATTACTTCAGCGTTAATATACAAGTTCTAATAATTCACCGATAAACTACTCTGAACCGCCTTCGACTTCTCACGCTTCTGTGAATTATTCGCCGTCAGATGAATGCGTAATTCTGGCGCCAGCTGTGGGAAGAGTAAAAAGTTGTTCTTGTCAACTTATACCAGCCACAGCCCTTTTAGATTCCGGTTCTCAACCTAATTTGATAACCACGGAACTAGCGCAAATACCACGTTTCAAAAAAGAAGGAGGCAGATTAAATTTAAATGGCATTGGTGAAATAAATTCATTATCCAAATCCCGCGTCAATTTGACTCTTACTTCGAGTTTTAACTCTGCCCAATTCACTTTTAAGTTTTGGATATTAAAATCAATAACAAACTTGCAACCTGATCGTAGGGTCAGCATAGCCAGTTTGAATATCCCGTTAAACGTAAAATTAGCTGACCCTTGCTTCTAGGAGCCGCAAGGAATTGATTTGTTAATTGGTGCGGGTCCTTTCTTCGACTTAGCGTGTGCTGACCAAATCAGATTGGACCCGAGTCTTTCAGTTCTTCAAAAAAATTCTCTTGTTTGGATTGTTACTGGAAGATACAATCAGCCAAAGGACTCTTTCAGCTCTGAAGTATTTCATATAAATACTTCGATCGAAAACGAGGAGCATAGAAAATGTGATAATGAGTTTGAGACTATAGTACGATGTCTATAATACGATGCGTCGGGAAGATTTGGGGTTTCTTTACCTTTTAAGTTGAATCCTAAATTATTGGAATCTTCGCTTGAAACTGCCAAAGGACAATTTCTCTTTTTGACTATCCAGAAATCTAGTTCTTCTTAGGAGATTTCTAAATTGCAGAAATCTCTGCTCTTACCTTCGGATATACGGGGACTCACTCAGTTCTTTCATACATTGTCACATTTAAGGGTAGGTGGGAGATTGCTTAGCACAAATTTGCAATACGATGCAAAATTCCCACTTTTCTTACCGAAGCAAAATGCCTTCGCGTGTTTCACATCTAAGGCGGCGTATTTAGAGTTAGTGTCTAATGTATCCACTTATCCCTTTCTTTTATCGTTGAAAAGGTTTGCAGCAAGAAGAGGTTTTCCCAGAGAGGTGTATTGCGACAACGCGACGAACTGTATCGGAGCTAGCTGAGTCCTCATGAAGCTTCAACAAGCGTTCGACAGACTATCAAGTTATACGCAGCGTTGTCCAGGGCGAGGTTCAGCTTCACTCCATCTCGGGCGGCGTACTTCGGGGGACTGCGGGAAGTCGCTTTGAAGCAAGCGAAATTCCTACTTCTGCGAGCCGTGGGCAACTTGGCGCTCACTCAACACACGGCCCATCGGACCGCTGTCTCCAGACCCCCACGACGGAGAAGCACTAACTTCAGCTCATCTGGTGATAGGAGAAGGTCTGTGTTCGCTGCACCCAATCCACAAACTGACTCCACTCCACTTGATTGAAGAAGCCCAATCCTTCAATAGGGCCGGAATTTTGCGCCATAAATGCTTATTTCTTTTATTATATTTATATATTTTAAATTTACATTTATTTTGTTATATTTTATTTATTTTGATTAAATTAAATGTATTTTGTACTTAAATTAAATAATAGAATATTTTGAATGGTATTAAATAATACTTATAAATAATAATGAAATTGTCAATATTATAATTAGTACCGCCCTAATATTAAGTTAAGATTATGTTCAATTAATATATAATAAGTAGGCAAATCTTAACACCGAAGTTGCTGAATACCATTACACAGTTAGGATTAAGTAAAAAGTGAAATAATGAATCAGCTGATTAACGTAATCACAGAATATGCACGGAATGGAAACAAAAGTTTGACGTTTACATAAATTTTGTGAAAGGGACAGCAAATATTACCAAAAAGTATTTCTGTCCCTGTCTGATTATTTATGTTAGTTAATTTTTAGGGTCGATTTTTATTTTCTATTTTGGTAGAAATTGATGATATTTTTGTAGAATAATAGAATAGTTTTGAAAGGAAATGAACTGTTGTATTGGGGAAACGTAATACGGAACTAATGTATTTGGTGACACCATTGTCACTAACTTAGTATTTAACCAATTGAGAGGTATATTCACAAACTCCTGAAACAAAAAGTTAGGAGTATATATTTTTCTTTTTACTTATCTTTTACACACGGAACTTGTTTTATTGTGAAGAGAAATTGCTAACAGTTCGGTTAATAATAAAAAATTACCGAATTTTAACTTTTTAATTCAAGAAATTAATAAATACTGGTAATATACATAAAGTTCTGCAAGAAAAAAATTTTATTAGCAATATGACTTCTTTGATCATGATATACATATTTAGTTTCTTACTGACCTTTTGCACAAGAAACTATATTTATTGCGACCAGAAACTACATACATTTCGAATAATAATTAAATATTTAAGAATCTTTAAACTTTTCATTGAAGAAATTAAAAAATATTCCAAATTTCCCCTTTTTTTAAAACAAAATCAATGTTTGTTTACATTTAATTTTTCAATTTTATCCACCAGTTTTCACGCTGTATAGCTGTTGTTTCTAACGTATTTGCTTTCCAAAACGTATAATTCGTTTCTTTCTCCCTCTAAAAATGTATGTAAAATTATGTTATGAGAGTTTGTCAAACGTCACTGCTTTCCATTCTGTGTATTCTGTGAATATAATCATACTCATTCGGTCGATTTATCCTTTTAAAAGTTTGATCTTACGCGGTCAGTGTTTTAAATTCTCGATCATAAACAATTAAGTTATAATTTATTTAATTTAATACAAGTGGCGGGACCTACAGTTTAAAGTCGACTTCGAACGATAGATTTTTGATAAACTTTTTCATGGCAATTCTATTACTCTCAGAGTTTTTGCCAGAAATCTGCTTAGAGAAAGTCACCCAAGAAATGTTTTCGTTCTGATGTCTACTTCGGGCATAGAATGTAAAAATCGGTTGTAACGCAAGGCGCATGAAACGGATGGTATGAACTTTCGGCTTTACTTGAGAATAAATTGAGTTTGTTGGACCCTATCTGAAGTTAAATAACTGCCTTTTTTCAATCTTAAGTAATATGTAAATAACGGAAATAATATAATAGATTTTATAAACTTATGTGAAAATTATTGCAAAGCTTCAAAATTAAAAATTTAAATATTTTGTTTAAAATTTGATTGTACCTATTAATAGAAGTTCATAATATAGCTGCACCTGTTATTTGAAATTATTTTTACAAGATCAAGTTTCGTATAAACATACAAGAATATTTAAATTGATATGATTAGAATAAGATTACAAAAAAATACAAAGGTGAAAATTTCAACATTACATTTTTATGTGTTTTTAGCTGCAGATAAGATATCTGAAAATATACATATAGTTGCTAACGACCCATCGTTAGCACTTTATCGAATTCAGGAACATGTAAGAAAAGTAATTCAACCCGTGCTTGATAAACGATTGGAAGTCATATTGTTGCAAAAGAATTTACAAGGACATTGTTTTGATATGGAATACGCAGTGAGGTAAGAAATTATTTTCTCGACATGTATAGTATATATTTTAAAATATAAAAAAGATATAAAGATAGCAAATATCCAATGAGTACGTATCCAATAAATATTACTTTCAATGGTATTAGTAATGCTAAAAAGTTTTAGCTTTATATCAATTTTATATGTAGTTTGACGTTTGTCTTTGTGAGAGAGAGAGAGAGCGAAAGAGAGTGAGCTTGCTTCGGAACAATTTCAGCTCGAATTGGTTTAATTTTTGTACCGAAACATTCGAACTGTACGCCAGCTATTTTAATTTTTTAAGTAAAGTTTAACTGAGCTGCTATCATATTATATGTATGGCTATTACAAGAAGCATTTTACGTTTATCCTTTTTTCACTAAGATTTGTTTTAATTTACGATTTATTTGAAACACAATAAAAAAAATATGATCACTCTCAAGCCAAGAGAACAAACGAATTGCAATCATCTGCTACTGTGCTGTCTAATTCTAAAACTAATATGGATCGTTTACGGTAATAATCTTTTTGTGAAATTTAATTACGTTATTTATTTAATTTATTATAAAGCACAGATTGAAAAATTTTGTTAGAAACGTGGAAAAAAGGCGCATTTAGTATGCAGTGAATCCCAGAGAAACCGATATGCCGGTAAACGATGTTATATTCCACACATAATATAAGTTTTTCAAAAGCCGCCGTGGTCTAGTAGGTGGTGTATTGGCTTATCAGACGAAAAGCCCGGGTTCGAATCCCAGGTCAGACATCAAAACAAAAATATGAAATATTTCTTCGGCTCCTTCCTCTCTCAGCAGATTTCTGACAAAAACTCTAGAGTAAAATTGCCATGAAAAGCTTCTCAAAAAAAAATCTGTCGTTCGGAGCCGACTTTAAACTGTAGGACCCGCCACTCATGTATAAAAATAAACGCACACAACTAGAGAGGTGTGAGAAGCTAGGACGTTGTACAATGGCTCAATTCGACCTTCGGGTACTGTACTTGTCACACTTTACAAGTACACGACCTCTAACCTAACTTATTAGTCTAAGAAACACTCCCTGTTTTATTTAAATCTAAGGATTGGAAGCGAATAAAAAATGAAAGAAAATTTAAATTTGGTGGTCTGAAGAACGGAATTTCATACCTTCTGGCAAAAAACTTCAATTCGTTTTTATGCGAAATAAAATCCGTTTTTCACTCTAATTTGGATAGAGTATCATCATCTCCCAAGAAGTCGGGAGAACATACCAGTCAAAACTTCATGCTATTCATACATATATACATAAATGGCCATTACAACCCTTCAGACAGGATTACAGCCGACTTGTTGTGTGCGTTAATTTTATGCATTAGGGGCACGACCTACAGTTTATCGTCGACGCCGAACGACAGATCTTTGAGATTTTTGTATTCCACGCCATCAGTTTTCAGAACGATGTAGGGAACTTCTAAACAAACCCAGATATACTAGACATAAGAAGGGCCTACGAAAAGAGAAAGTACTGCTACCTTCTTTTAACCAACATTCCTCTTACATTTGATATAGCGCTGCATTTATTTACTATCTGACTAATTTATTTTTTGTAATTCTGTGTTTGTTATTATTGTTTATTTTACTTGATTATAGGTTGGATGACGTGGGTACCTGCAAATAAGACAAGTGCAGTACCCGGAGGTCGAACTGACCCATTGTACTTGATATTTATTATACTATTTTTATTAGTGTTTGTTCTGGCTTCATAAAAAGGATCTCAACGTAGGAATTTAAAGATAATGGAGATTATAAATACTGTAATACGTTTTATGATTGTGTGTGTAAATTTCCCTATAGTCATTATATTTATCGATTTCGGTATCATTTTGGAATCTATTTTGATTCTTGATAATGCATCGGTATTAGTATTTATTTTTCCTTATTTGTATATGATCTTGAAATCGTAATCCATAATAATTTTTATAATTTTATTAAATTTGTTACATTTAAAACATACAATAATATACACTAGAGGTGCGCGCAAGACATATAAAATCGCCCACTATTACATTTTTCTCAAGACCGAAAATTGATTGTAGCTGCATATATAAATAAGTGTGAAGCAAAGATAGTGTAAAAAAACAACTGCGCTCGTAAACCATTGTACAACAGTATAAAAGACAGTTGTGTGAAGAGCACAACAATTGTACTACTCATAGGGTCACAACGTCCATTTCTTTTTTTGATCTCGGCAATCGCACATCTTCGTCGACGCCTGCATTGCCAGTAACTTTTTTAAACTTATTATTTCTGTTGAAATTTTTTTTGAGTTTATGGCGAAAGCAAAGAATGTTTTTGTTTATATTTTCATTTTCCAAAAATGTAGTAGTGTAATTATAAAAAAGTAATAAAAATAATAAAACCAAAAACAATTCATACAAAACAGACTATTTTTGTAATTATTAATCTTTTCTTATATTTGATTGAGAAATTGTTCATCAATATTTGAATGACGTCAGCATTGCCAGTAACTTTTTTAAACTTATTATTTCTGGGGAATTTTTGTTTTGAGTTTATGGCGAAAGCAAAGAATGTATACTATAATATTTTTATTTTTTAACGCAATTTTATTTTCATTTTCCATAATAATTTTTTTTATTTTTTGTTTTTAAATTATTACATTTAAATCACCAGCGCACGTAAAATCGTAACCTACTCACAATCAGTGATGCCGACTCTTAGAACACCTAACGTGTGAACAAAAATGAAAAACGGGCTAAATTGAAAAAATTACGTTTTTAATTTAATACAATTTAATTTTTTTCAAAAAAGCGCAAAAAGGGGCTAAAAGTAAAAAAGCTTTTTTCAGATAAGAACACCACAATTTTTAACAAAACAATTTATTAATCGATATTATTGCTTTTGAGATCATTTTACGTTCAATAGAGTTAAGGTACTAGATTATTTTCAAATAGAATTTACATTACAATCTTTCAAAGTTGGTCAGTGTTAAATCCGATTTGCACTTCTTGCTCATCCTCTTCTTCATTCATAAATCACTTTCTATATGATATTGAGACTTGGCTGTTTCAAGTGTTATATGGAAGCAAATGGTGATTAAATTGTCGTATATAACGATAGCGCAGCCTGACATTTCTTTTCCACCTAATTATTAGGTACATACAACTTTAAACTTTCAGCAAAGCTTGTGTTTCCCGGTACTTTTGGTAATTCTATGTAAATTATAAAGAAGAAAACAAGAAATAGAAGAAAAAAGTTCTGCCACGTTTAGTTACAATTCGACATTACCAGAAAAACATGAGATAATATTGCCATATAGAGTTAAAGGAAAAACGGGCAAAAAGGGCTAAACAAAAATACTGAAAAGCTATGAAATTGCACGTTTTTTAGTTTAGGACGAAACATTTTTATTCGCGTTAAAGGTACTTCAAAAAGGTCTAAATCTGGCCCGAAAAGGGCTAAGTTGGCATCACTGCTCACAACAATAAATAAGAAAGGTCCGAATGTTTTGCTCTTTGTTTGCTCGCCAGCATTGCCATTTAAACTTTTTATTTCTTGGGAAAAACTTTTTAAACTACTACTTTTTTTTACACTATTAATATTCGCATGGCAATACTGAAAATGTAGCTTCAGTAATAAAATATCATAGAATACACAGAAACGAATCGAATTTGACAGCAGCATAAGCGAAATATGAAAGAGACAACAAATATTTGATCTTGATATATTTAGTTTCTTACATACCTTTTGCACAAGAAACTATATTCATTGCGACCAAAACTATACAAATTTCAATTAATAATTAAAAATTTTCATTGAAGAAACTAAAAAATATCCCAAATTTTCCCTTTTTTAACACAAAATAAATGTTTATTTACATTTAATTTTTCCACTTCATCCGCCAGTTTTCACTCTGTATATCTGTTGCTTCTAACACACTTGCTTCACAAAAACTTTTAACATTTTTTTTCTCGCTCTAGTTTGGCCTATGCCTTTATGTTAAGAGCCTTTTTCAAATGTCACTGCTTTCGATACCGATTATACTGTGTAAAATATGCTCTTACAACACAAAGCATAGTTCCGTTACTTCACAGGCAAACGAGTGCTGTTGTATACATTGAATAAATGAGAAATACACATTTCACTGCACTCATAAAATCAAGATCAACAGAAAAGAGTGTACTACAGTATTGCATTCGGTGAAGGGTAACCAAGTCGAATGTCTTGTGCACACCTCTAATATACACATACATATGGGGCTATCCTTTAATATATTTTCTTAAAATTAAATACTTAAAAAGCTACTTCCATATTAAACAATTTTTTTGTTAGTTTATACCACAGAATATGTTCGGAATGGAAACGAAAGTTCTGTCCCTGTCTGATTATTTATGTTTTGTTTATTTATGTTAGCAAATTTTTAGGGTGGGTTTTTATTTTCTATTTTGGTCGAAATTGATGATATTTTTGAAGAATAATAGGCTAGATTTAAAAGGTAATGAACTGTTTTATTGAGGAAACGTAATACGGAACTAATGTATTTGGTGACACCATTGTCACTAACTTAGTATTTCACCAATTGAGAGGTATATTTACAAACTCCTGAAACAAAAAGTTATGATAATATATTTTGTTATATTTTTACTTATCATTTACACACGAAATTTGTTTCATTGTGAAGAGAAATTGCTAGGAGTTCGATTAGTAATAAAAAAATTACCGATTTTTAACTTTTTCATTCAAGAAATTAATAAATACTGGTAATATACACAAAGCTCTGCAAGAAAAAAATTTTATGAGCAATATGACTTATTTTATCTTGTTATATTTAGTTTCTTTCTTACATTTTCCACAAGAAACTATAATTATTGCGACCAAAACCTACATATATTTCGATTAATAATTAAATATTTAAGAATCTTTAAACTTTTCATTGAAGAAATTAAAAAATATTCAAAATTTTCCCTTTTTAACACAAAATTAATGTTTGTGGTTTATACACTCTCTGTTAAAACGACAATTTACTCTTATTATTGCTCTTACTTTCTTATTAAAATTATCTGTTTATATTAACGATTATAACTAAAGAGACAATTATTTAAATTTTTTGATGTAATGTTGGTAGAAAATCCTCACCAATCTCTTAATATTTTGGTGCTGATTAATTAAAATCGATTCATTTGCTGGCACTAAATAGTCAGGTGGTAGTGCATACGGTCTAACTAGAGGAGGTGGCCTATTACCGCTAGGTTGATATTTGGAGTGTGGTGTATATAATTGTTTAATTTCTGTTAAATAGGATTCCATTTTGTCTATTAAAGTTAACTTTATAATATTTATTAACTTTACTTATATTTCTACTTGAAATATTTTTATTTCTTCTTAAAAAAATAAAGTTTACAAGGATCTAATTATCAGGCAAGATTTGTGATTGTGTGTGTTAGTTTCCCTATAGTATTCCTATTTCTTAAAGGGCCTTAGAGTAGTAGACGGATCTATATTACGGTAAAGTTAATTGCCGAAATTTTTGAGAAAGACAGTAGTTCCCGCTTAATTGAATTAGCCAAATTGCACAGCTTTTGTTGCAATTAAACGGGTAAATCATTTAACCGATACTCACCTAATTGATTTATTGGCGCAATTAAAATAACTCCGTTTAAATGAACTATGGACTCAATGAAGCAGAATTTCTCACGTAAATGTATAAGAATTTACGCATACAAAATAACTTAAATGCATCTTTTTTTTTTTTAAAATAACGAATAGTTTATTGAAAAAAAAAAAAAATTGTGTCTACTTATGCATTGTATTATGTATAAAAATCATAAACTGAATTAACAAAAAATTACTTCATTACACACTTTCCTATCATACATACATATATTTATAGTTTCATGCTGCATCTAGATAGGCTTAAAAAATTGGTTATTACAGTTTGAACCTGTCGTTTGTAAAACTTTTTCTGCACTATCGACTTCATGTGAAAAATATCGTCCTCTTCTTCGGACGAAGAGTTCGACGTTAAATCGTTCACCACTTCATTTATGATTTCCTCATCCGTATGTTGTTCACAGCATGAAAAATTATCAAAGGAAACGTAATTTTCGAATTCTTGTTGTTCGAATTCTCAATAGAGAATTCTGAAATATTTTCTTTTATGGTGATTCATGCAGCGGATGAAATAAACTTTGCCTAAAAAAATAAATGTTAAAAACAATTAAAATTTTGCGTTTTCTCTTTATTGCAATGTAGTCAAATGCCATGAAGGTCAATCCTTCAGATTACTGATAAATGACGTGTGAGTTTCAAAACATTACTTCGACTTAAAATGGTGTCATATTTCATCAAATCGATTTTTTTCCTAAAATATGACTACTTTGCAATAAAAGAGTGGAAGACATGTAATACAGATGAATGTGCATGCAAACATACCATTTTAAAGCAGTTGGTGATGGAAGTAAGTTTATCTAGCCACCTAGAATTTTTTTGTGATGTGGATAACACTAAATAAATTAAGGCTTTTTGTGAAATCTGCAATGGTTTTCCCATTTTCTATAGGACCAATTTGCTTTCGCACAAGATTTTGCCTGTAATAAGATTTAAGCAGTGAATTATACCCTGGTCTGGCGGTTGTACTATGGACGTTGTAAGTATTGGAGAGCGATATTAGATAAAGTTATAGACATCTTATGGGAAGAAGCATTATCCACAAAGCGTGTTATCCTGCGCCCTTGCCTCTCCATTTCTGCATCAAGTAAAAGTAAGATTTTACGCCATATGTCCTGTGTTATCTAAGCTTTGTCTTGAGAGTAGAACTTAAGGGGTAAAATTTTATTTCTAAACAATGCGGATTTTTCGATTTGCTAATAACAATAACTTCTTTGTAGTTGCCAGTTGCATTGCAAATAAATAACAACGTCAAACGTTCTTTTGAATTTTTATAGCCTTGTACTCGGTTCCCTTTTTTGCATCATGATGATTTTATCAACGCTTTAAAAAATAGGGAGCTATTTGTGATGGCTCGTACTTCGAAATTTGATAAAATTGTATCAAAAAAGTATATTCTGCATCGACATCGGCAGATGTACCATATTTTAGGAAAGAGGCCAATTAACCGGGTATTTTTGTATACATTTATCAGGAAGGAGGGAATTTATGATTAAATTCAAAGGGTAACGCAATTAACCGAAATTTAATTAAACGAAATTTTGTCAGTATATTTAATATGGAAAAACTTCATTGCTAATTTTTTAAAGCAAATAAGCGTGCAAATCAAATAAGCGGCAACTACTGTAAAACAAACTCTAGGTTTGGAGTCAGAAATATTTTCAATTTTATTTACAAAAGTTCACGGCTTATTTACTATTTCTTATTCTATTTCGCTTACCTATTCCAATAATTTATATGTTAATTATTCTATTTCGTTTGCCCATATTCTTCAAGATTGACTTCACAGCGCTTATCAACATATTTAAGATATTAATTCAGACATAGACTAATTTTCTAGATGAATTGAAAAATTTTGTAATATTTTTGCCTTGTTCTCTTTTTTAAACTTATGTTTTACATCGTTTTTCTTTAATTACGTTGATTTTGGAACTTTTTTTTTATATCAATGATAAAGAAGGTTTTGAAATAAAATATTCTAAAATAATGTGTATATCTGTTATTATTATTAATTATTAAATAAGAAATTGTACTCAACCTAACGGGTTATTCGTATGAGAAAACACACAAACTTGGCGGTTAGTTCTTTGTTTTAAAATATGAGAACATCATTATTAGTTATAATGTACGGAGTATTTTCCGAACAGCACTTTATTTATACGAGTGTTTCTATTTATTTCAGAGCTATGAGAAATGTTGAGCTGTCAGATGACATATTTGTACAAATTCAAGATATGGTAAAAAATTCAATCTTTCTAAAGCAGCAATTAAAATATGAACAAGTTAGAAGTAAATTGGACAAAGAACTTCCAAATAATTCTATGTATAAAAGATTTTCGGCTCATTTAACGTTAGATTTGCCAGATTTTACTGAGATAACTGGAGTTATGAGGGAAACGAGTTCAAGGGTGGAAACCATGATTGGAGCCAAAGAAAGTACTAACTCTCAAAATAACACGGAGCTTCAAAGATCTTACACAACCTTACACTGAATAATCTTTCTTAGTAAATAGTTATGTAATATTGTATAAAAATACTAATAAATATATAATATGTAATAATAATATGTCTTTTTCTAGAAATTCTTAAGGGGTTATTAACGATATACATCAGTGCGGCTTTTCTTTTCTCAGGATTCGTCATAATTCAATAATGTAATAGGTTGGTGTAGTCTGGATGTCGGGAAAAATAGAAATGCCAGTAGTCGAATTATTTCAACGTGAGTATTGGTCCTCATTTCACCGTGAAATACAATAGGGTTGTCTGGGTGAAGAAAATGTAAAGCTTTCGGGGAAAATCCCTAAGTCTACCTTCATTTTGATATTTAACCCCGTCTGTTAGACGGAATCCCCAGCAATGATCATGTCATACATGTTTCTTGAAAATTAACCGAAATGGCAAAGAATATTTCTTTCATGAGGATAAGAAAATATAACTGTTGTTTAACCCGAGACGGTTACTCTTCTATTTTGTACATTAAAATTACTTTTCCTTGAAACGATGAACACTTTCACCCTAATTCGTCGAATTAACGAAGCTCATTTACGTTTTATCATATAATTCTTTTATGCAATGTTGATTGATTACGAAAGCTTGTAGTGATTAAACGTACCCGGGCCACCCATTTTTTTAATTTTAGATGGTAATTTTTGTTGAGTAAGATTATTCTTCGTCGAATCGACGAACAAAAAATTTTTTTTTTGTCTACTGACTGCAAGCTTTTATTATCAAATAATGTTGTTGAAAACAAGAGCGAAATTTGGTCAATCATAAAAGAGTTATATGATAAAGTAAAAATGAGCTTCGTCGATTTGGAAATATGTGAAATAGGGAAGTATACCACAAGTATTGGCTATTACGCGGCTATCTTGACAGATGAGATCTCCTGATCTCGTCTTGGTTCAACACATTTCGGACCCTTAAACCATGGAGAGATATTCCCGACGACCCATACACCCTTGTAAGGAGTTCTTGATTGCTGAAAACCCTCAACATCCTCCAATATCTGTCATTCCCATAAACTTAGCAATCAATTTCATCGACACACCCGCATGCGAATTAAAATTCCTAATCATCACTTTTGTTGTAGTCCTGTAAAGATTTCTGCCTCCCAGAGGCCGCTTCCCTTATACAATTGTGGTCAACCTGTTTCATTTGCGGAAAAAAGAGTTGGCAACCCTAGCGATATAAACGTCAAAATACAAAGCTCCGTAAAATATATTTTTTTAAATTAAATTATTAATAAACATTCTTGTGGTGTAATAAATATAATTGCAAATATCAATAAACGAAAGACAAACAAAACTAAAGATATTGAAATATGCCTGGAAAAGGTCGTAGTAGTGTTGTTAATAATAAAGTTATTTGCGACAAGTGCAAGAAGATTTTTCACTGTTTATGTACAAAACTTGATAAACGCCAATTTCAGCACTTGCTTAAACATGAAGACGAAGATTTTGTTTGTCATTTGTGTAATGATGAAAATAATGATATGCTTAAGAACGAATTAAAAGAAATAAAAACAAAACTCAATAAACTTGATCAACTAAATGAAGTAACAAAAGCAATTGACTTTATGTCTCAACAATACGATGCGTTATTGAAAAACATAGTAAAAAATAATAAAAAACTTGAAATTCTTCAAAAAGAGAATTCTTTGTTAAAAAATGAGATCAAAACTTTAAAAACATCCATGAAACTTTTAAATGATCATCGTGTCAGAAACGACTTTATTGTAAGAGGTGTTGAAGTTAAAAATGATGTTAGTGCTACTCAAACTTTGTTGGAACTTTCAAACGAAATTGGTTTAAGTTTGACTGAAAATGTTATAGAAGATGCTTACTTTTTTAAGAAGAGAAATAATAACAGCAACAACAAGCAAACCATGGTAGTAAAATTTGCAAATAGAAATGCTAAAAACAAACTCATGTCATCCAAAACAAAGCTAAAGGAAAAGGAATCAACAAATTCAAGATATGTTAATGATTTTTTAGGCAAAGAAACTTTCAGGTTATTTAATTATGCGAAAACATTGAAAACTATTGGATATTCTGCAATGTATACAATTGGTACAAGAGTATTTGCTAAAAGAAATAAAATCTCAAAACCAAGGCTTCTTAAAAACGAGGAAGATGTAGATCAAATAATGTCCGAAGCAGTTACTACAAAACCCAAGCGCGGAACTGTGAATAAACGAGATGTTCATGACGTGTCTGACTAAAAAGTCGATCAGTCAGCATTCTTACCACGTAATTAATGAATTTTTTTTTATTTATTAAAATATGTTACAAAATTCTTTTTCTTTCTTCTTCCATGATTAATAATCAATATTTTTCAAGTTTTGATAATTTTTTAACCAATTTAAAAGTTGTGAAACAATGTCATTTTAATGTACTCTCTATAAATATAAGAAGCATGTCATTATTGCAAAAATTTAATAGATTTAGAACACTTATAGCAAATATTTCAAACCCTCCTTGTGTATTAGCAATCCAAGAGACCTGGTTTGATTCTGCGATCGTCCAAATATATGAAATTCTTGTTATAATTGTGTTCATTGCTGCAGAAATGATGATTTTGGTGGAACATCGATTTATGTACGTGATAATTACAAATTTACTATTGAATGCTGTGAAAGTAAGCAATTTTGTGAATCAGTTATAATATCTTTGGACAATTTTAAATTAAGTGGAAGGCCTCTAAAAATTATATCGTATTATAGGTCCCAGAAATGTGATGTAAACCGCTTTTATTGCATTCTGGAAGATTGGCTAAATATACATGGTCGAAGTCCTTGTGTGATAGTTGGAGATTTTAATATTGATTTTCTCGATAACAATGTGTCAATTGATTTTATAGATCTTCTACGCAGCCATGATTTTGTTAACCTACATACTCTTATCACACGCCCGTCGTCAGGTAAATCTCTCGACAGTGTATTTAGTAACATATCAAGACAATTTATGATAGATTCTATTGAGTGTAGATTGTCTGATCATAATATTATATCATGCAGAATTGAAAGTGATGTTCAAAATCCCAAACACATAGAGGTTATTCACAAACAATATGACTATAACAAGCTAAGACATATTTTACAAAACTACTGTTTCAGACAATTATTCTGGTAATCCATCATTAGATACTTCAGCTTTAATACGATGTCTAATAAGCGCTTCAGAATATTCCACCATTATAACCAAGAAACAAAAACGAGTAAATGAAGATATTGCACCTTGGATAAATGCAAACTTACGTAAGCTTATTGATTTTAAAAGAAACCTTATGAAGCAAAGGAAAAAGAGACTAAATGATCAATGTTTGCAAAATAGAATCAAACGTATAAGTAAAGTTATTAAGGATGGGATGCTTGTCTAAACAATTATTATCAAGATAAAATCAGCGATTCCCAGAATGATCGGAAGAAGTGCTGGATGTTTTTAAACGAAAGTTTAGGAAGAATAAATCCGAAGAATTCATATTTGAAACATAGTGATGGGAGACTGATAAATGACGATAATGTTAAAGCTGAAATTTTTAATAAATACTTTATAGAAGTCCCTAAAACTATGAGGCAACAAATCATCACTTCACCTAAAGATTCATGGAATGATCTTAGAACTCTGCGCTACTTCAGTGATACATTTAAATTTCGTTGTGCAACAAATGAAGGTACTGGATATCATTTCTACACTTTCCCTAAACAAAAGTTCAGGACATGACAATTTATCTCCCAGAGTATTAAGAGAATGTAAACACGGAGTTTCTCCACATCTGACCAAAATTTTTAATAGTGTTGTTATTACCTCTCAGTATCCAGATACTTTGAAGACTTCTAAAGTGATTCCAATACCAAAAATGCCTCATGCTGATACTGTGGATAAATATAGACCAATTTCTGAAAAGATTATTTATCAACAAATGATTACTTTTTTGGAAGACAACAATCTAATTCATAACTGTCAGTATGGATTTCGAAAGGGAAGTGGAACTGAAAATGCAGTAGTAAATGTTGTAAATAATATATGTAATGGCTTGAACCAGGGTTACAGTGGAGTTGCTGGCATATTCTATGATTTTTCAAAAGCGTTTGATCTTGTGGATCATAGCATATTAATTCAAAAGCTGCATTTTTATGGTTTTCGTGGTAAGGATCTTCAATTGATTAAGAGCTATCTAAGCAATAGAAAACAATATGTAGAACTAAGTAACCATCGAAGTTCACTGGAGAGTACAGAATGTGGAGTGCCTCAAGGCAGTGTGCTAGGTCCGTTGCATTCATATATATAAATGATATAGTTAATCTCTGATTAAATGGAAAATTGTATATGTACGCTGATGATGTTTCCTTATTTTATCCGTTTAAAAATGAAAAAATGCTAAAGGACTGCATGGAAAAGATTCAGCTCTTATTTTTGAATACGCTAGACTAAATAAGTTAGTAATAAACAAAGAAAAAACAAAACTCATAAGATTTAAACCACAATCAAGACACTTGAATGATTTCTCTATACGTGTCGAAGATAGCGAAATTATGGAAGTTTAGGTAATAATATATCTAGGTGTAACGTTGCAATCAAACCTAACGTGGAGCTTTCACATTCAGGATTTGAAGTCTAAAATATCTTCTGTAATTGGCTTGTTATACAAATTTAAAAACAAGTTCGACACAAGAACTAAACTAGCTTTGTACCAAGCGTTAATACAAAGCCACCTCAATTACTTGGCAATAGTATATGTGTATAAAAATTCGGAAGTTCTGAAATCTTTACAAAGAATACAAAACAAAGTTTTAAAATTTGTTTATAATTTGCCGCGCGTGTTTTCAACACTTTTACTTTATAGAGATATTGCGAAAACAGTCTTGCCTGTAAGAGGATTATATAAAATGCAGTTGTTGACTTTTGTTTTTAAATCATACCAAAATATCGGCCACAATACAATAATGTTTCTCAGAAATCAGACTACGTTTAATACGAGAAGCAGTTCAAACTTAAGAACATCGAGATGCAGACTAGAAACCACAAAGCAAAAAGTAGAATACATTGGAGAGTTTGAATATAATAATTTGCCACAAGCGCTTAAAAATGTTGAAAGAATCTCAATTTTTAAATCTGAGTTGAAGAGATATTTGACTCAAAAGTTTGAACATTTTTTTTTGAATAATTATTATTGTGTATATATGTAAATATTTTCATAACACTTAATATTTTATGTTACTTATTTCTATTACATATCTTTAGTTTATAAATAATGCCAACTCGCCTCTACAATGTCATATATGACGCTGAGGCAACACAAATTTGTTAAAATTTAAAATTGAACAATAAAATATAAAAAAAAAAATCGTCAAGTACACATTCTCTGAATGTATCCGGTATTGGATCCTTCTGCCCTAAACCAAACAGCATCACACTCGGGTGCTGTTCAAGGCATGCTCCACACAAGATTGCATCCCAATAAACGCCATTCTCGGGAAGAATAAGTCCCGCCAGCAATGGGCCTATACTCCTGTTAACTCTCTCCACCAGTCCATTAGCCTGCGGAGAACCAGTCGTAACCTTTACGTGCCGCACACCGCACACATTCAAAAAATTATGAAATTCCGAAGAGGTGAATGCGGCTCCCCTATCACTAATAATGCATTTCGGGTCCTAAAGTAGACCTTCAAGTGTTGCACTAACTCCCTTGTCCAAATTCCTCCCAAGGATGCAATCAAATGCCATCGCAGAATCATCAACCACAAATACATCAAGTTCAACACATTTATATTCAGAATTCAAGTATAACAGACTCCCGTAAAAAACAAGCAGGACTTCCTGTATCCATCAAGCATTTTACATAAAAAGAATATGCAAAATTGTTCTCTAAACTAAAATTAAAATACCTTAAATATTTATTTTCTACCTTTGATTCATTTGTCTCCCGCTCTGGACAGGCTGCAACAAAATGATTTAGACTTCCACAACCATAGCAGGAACCTATTTCCCTTTTTGGTTTCTGACACTCACTGACATAGTGTCCTAACCAGTTACAATTGTAGCACTGGACACTCAGAGATTGTTAATCGTTCTGCCAACGCAATTTTTTTATTGAAATCCTAATATACATATATTATAAATATTTCCGTAAGTCTATTTTTTTTTGTTGGTTTGTTTGTTAGCCAATCACGCCTGAACGCTTGGACTGATATTCTTGAAATTTGGTATATAGATCGACCTTTTGTCGATGCAGGTTATAGGCTATAAATCTTTTAAACATTTTGAATTGGGAGATAAAATGGACAAAAATTAGTACTTTTATATATAAATGCTGTATTTTATCTGTTTTAAAGGTAATTTTTTACGATTTAGCTAGGTTAAGTTTTCCAAATATCTATTGGAGGTGTTCCATTTATAAAGTTGGACCAAAAGAGGTTAAAAAGGGAAAGGCACGAAAAACGGGCAAATTGTGTACATTTATATTCTGGGTTCTTTGTTAAACCGGTTTCTTAATAATTTGAAAATATGCATTTTTTAAAAAACCGGTTTCGAAACCGATAAACCGGTTTTTATTTATTGTTATTTTTATAACCCGCGCTATGCCGGGTACAATCTGCCAGTATGTAATAAAATCTTCATTATGCTGCCACTTTCGGTGTTCGAACTTTCGACGAATTGAAAGTTTATTTTCTTTTTCCTCAAACAATTTCGACAATTCGTCAAGCAGATTATTCAAGTCATCATTCAAATAATTAGGATTGGAATGCAGCCAGGACTGTGCCTTTCCCTTGAGCTTTGACATAAGTAATGCCTTGACTGTACTTACATCCTCTGAATACAGCTTCATTAAATTTCTTATTTGTGCTACGAATATAGTTAATGCGATGGAACCGTCGTATTCTGGCAATAACTCCCTTAAAAGTGTAAAAGAAGTGTTTACACTACTAGAAATTTCACGTTTATTGTTGTTTCTTTTACATCCGCTAACGCCTTCACCACCAACGTTACAAAAACCTTCACCACTGACGCTATCATTTGTATCAACATCGTTTGTATTATTCGTATCATTTGTTACTCCATTGTTGCCATTCATACCACCGTCTGTAGCATTTGTACACTCCGCTCATCTGCACCACCACGATCATTAGCACCTCCACAATCATTTGCACCACCACGCTCATCCGCACCACCACGACTGCATAAAATTTCTTTTTTGTATTTCTCGCACTCTTCCGTAAAATTCATTTTCCTTAATTTGAAATTAATTTTATTTCCTCCTCTTTCATTTTGCGGTATGTCATTTAGCCACAAAACAAGGGCACATTTATCACCCGCCGTCGGCAAGTTCAGCTGCTGAAGCTCACTGCGCATGTGTGCAGCCGTATATTACTTATAATCAACTGTGTCCATATTCCGAAAAAAACACTTCACTTTCAGTTTTAAATTTATTTACCAAAAAAAAAAAAAAAATAAGAAATGAATCATTTCTTTTGGTATAGGTTAGGTTAGGTCGGAGTGGTAGCTCTGATATCACAAAGCTCACTTGAGCACGCATTGCGGCCCATTGTGATACTATGGGTGAACGCAGTCCCTGTACTGACCAAGTTCCACCAAAATCAGGGAAAAGGAAGAAGTTGGTCAGCGCAAGGGCTGCACTCTTTTAGTGTAACAATAATAAAAAATATTTTACTCGTTTGTCTTCCTATTCCTTTTTTTTAGTTTTTAATTTCCGTATCCCACTTCAGAAATTGTAAGACTTTATTCGCCGAGAGCACAACACAGATTGGATTCATTTCTTTATTCAAGACAACGCTTAATTTATAGGGAATGATACAATCGTTACACAATATTGAGTTATACAAAAGACAACGAACATGTATTGAGAGATGTTAAACTAACATGAAATTTTGAACATTAGCATAGCGTGAAAGAGAGTGCTTATGTTCTAGCCAGCGTTGCCGTTTTGGAATGTGTAAATGTGTATTTTTTCTTCATTTTGGTTATTCTTTTTTATTATGGTTAATACAGTAATCACTTCTTTAATTTTATTATAAAATTTGCATTACAATCCTTAGCAAAGCGTTTTTTCTTTAAGCTTTTTTGTTACGTACAATTGATATTTTAAAAAATTTTAATACAAATAAATAAAAACCTTAATTTATTATTTGTAGTTTAACCCTTTCATGCCCGATGTTGCGCATATGCAACATTCTGTTTATGAGCGTCTAAGTACCGCTATTTTAACCGTTTGACTGCGAACATTCTCACCAGAATTGCTTAGCAGTCAAACGGTTAAATATTGTATTCTGATTTTCTCGCAAAACTATAGCCTCATGTGTTGTTTAAGCTTCAGCTAATTGGTTGGTAGTCAGTTGTGCACGTGCTCACTTATTAGTAATTCTTCCGAGATCGAAATTGACAACTTCATTTTGCAAATGAACCTTATTTTAAAAGGAGTAGATGAGTAATTAAAAAAAACTCGGCTTGAAAATAATGTTAAGTTTGCCTTAAAATAATTTTGTAAATGTAGTGTTCCCTATATGCGTATTATGGTAAATTTGGAAAAACAAAAACTTATTTTTGTATGCAAATTTTAAGATGCGCCAAAAAGATCTGACACAGGATGAAATTAAAAAATTTGATTTGGATGATTCGGCTGACGAGGAAAATAAACGAGAAGGAGATGATAATAAGTTTCAAACTATGCAAGTAAGAATGCAAGAGATGGTACCGCAAAGACAAGATGTTCATAACTACACCTCGTAGTAGTAGAATGCTACAACAAGTAGATGAGAGGTGTTGATTTTGCGGGCATGATGCTTGAATTTTACAAGTCAAACTATAGTTGTCGCGAAAAAGAGAGGTCATCCTTCATCACTCCTTATGACAATTTGACAATGAATTCAAGAACTTCATCACCTTCTCCATCGACCCCGTCATCACCAGTTCCTTTTACGGGTTCTGAATCAATTCCCTTTAAAAGAGCATATGTTGCCCAGACTACAAAATCTTTACGATATAATGGTTATAATCATTAGGTGGAATGGGGAACAAGGGGCAGACGTATGCTATGGGTTTCCAAGCTATAAATGTAGCAGATGCAATGTGCACTTGTGCCCCGATCCTCAAAAAAATTCAACTTATGACACCATTGCCCAATGTTGCCTATACGCAACATCCTGTAGCTCTTGAACAATGACACCTAAGACATTGAAATTTTTGTCAGTTAATATTGAGGTTAACTCTATCTTATATGTCTACTAAAAAAATTTTAGCCACTCCCGTTTTAATTCTGGCATGAGAGGTTAACTACACAGAAAAAAGTAAAATTTTTGTATTAAATCTTAAATTTGTTAAAAACAAATACATTTATATAAAAAAAAATTTTGATTATTTTCTTCCTTATTTTTTATCTTATATTTTAATTTTGGTTATAGAATTCTTTTGGTCGAGGCAACGCTTGTGCTGGCTTAAATTATGTTACATAAACAAAAGATAGATAGTTCCATAGTGTTACGTATAAATACATACTTGAGACTTACAAGAAAGAGAGAGTAGATATAAACATTATATTATTATAACATTTGTTAACATAGAGAGAGATAAGTACTTATTAGTTTAAATTATGTTACATAAAAGAATGACGCAATAATCGTCTAACATTACGGATATAAAAGAAAGTACAAATGAAAATAAGAACTGTAACTGTTGTTTAACAACGACAATGTATATTAAGAAAACATAACTGTTGTTTAAAAACAACAATTCTTAAATGAGATAAAATAATGCTGGAAGCAAATTTTTAAGTTTAAATAAAAACCAGAATGCCAGACTCGATCAAATGCTTGTTGAATATCGAAAAATATATCCGAACAGTATTTCTTTTTCTCCAAGGCATCAGAACTAACGTTAACTATTCTGTGGCCCTGCTCTGGCGTTCCATGTCTATGTCGAAAGCCGAACTGATGTTCTGGGACTATATTCTTAGCTTCTAATATTGGAAGTAGTCTTCGCGCAAACAGTTTTTCGAATAGTTTGGAAAAAGTTGTCTACAAACTTATTGGCCTATATTAATCAATTCTAGTCTCTGTTTGTTTGGTTTGGCAATCATTACAATTTCTGCACACTTCCATTAAGTAGGAAAGTGCTGTAATCTAAATACAGAGTTAAAGATAAGAGTTAAAAATACGATGACTTTTTTTGATAATGACTTGACAACCGATGCGTCTATTTTATCAAATCCAGGAGACTTTAATTTGTTTAGCATTTTTATTAACACCTCACTGTAATATGAAAAATTGTAGAATGTGGTTTTCATTAGAATTGAATGAAAAAGCTTAAAAGTCTGCTCTAAATATTTAGCCAAAGCGTTAGCTTTATCTTAATCGGTTCTACACCATAGATCGTTTAAATCCTTGACAGGAACATTTCTTCGCGGAGGTCTTTTTTTATACTTAGTTGCTTTCCACAGAATATGCTCATTATTTGTTGAATTTACGTCTAGACTTTGAAGATATTCTCCTATTTCATTGTTCTTGTATTCTGCAATTTTGTTTTTAAAAGACTAGTTGCAATATTTCAATTTCTTTTATCGGCAGGGTGCCTAGTTTGTAGCCATATTTTTCGGAGTCGTCTTTTAGTTGCCTTATTTCTGCATTTAGCTGGTCCTATAGTTGGAGTTGAACGAAAAGCAGGTGAATTTTCAACTGCATCATCTAATTCACCTCCACTTTTAAGGCATATATTTAAAGCAATATTTCTCTTAATCCAATAACAAAATGACCTTAAATCAGTTTTAGGTGAAATTTATTTAATCTTCTTTGGTATAAGCCAATGAAAAGGCTAAAATAAATAACTAGTGCGGTATGGTCAGAGCACAAATCTTCATTATTTAAAATATCAAGCATATTTCTTGGAATACCAGAATAGATGGCAAAATCTAATATATAGGGTATTTTTGCTGGGTCTGTAGGCCAATAGGTCGGTCTACCTCCTGATAAAACTGAAAAGCTTTTCTTTAGAATACTGCTATACAACTGCCTACCACTATGATTAATCATTCTTGACCCCCACCGTGGATGTTTGGCATTAAAATCACCAGCTACTAAAAATCTTTTAATTTTTTTTTATTTATTTTATTTTACTATCATTCTTACAAGTTAAAAATATATACAATATTTCTAAATATATACATAGTTTGAAATTTTACCATTATGTATTGCAACAAATTTTGTTTTTTCTCTTAGAACTTTATTTACAATCTGTTTATATAAAACAATAAGTAAATTGGATAGTATAATATTTAATAACAGTTTCTATTGCCCCACAGTGCAATAACTTAAAATTATTTATTTATATAAATTTGATTGATATAGAAAAAAAAAAATGAATGCATATATATTTACAATATAATACATCAAAATTCAATAAATATGTATTTTAAAGAAATAAAATAATAATAATATGTATGTGTTAAGTACCTAAATGGTAAATCAAGAACATGTAATCTATTAAGTCTACGCACCTCAGCTGATTCATCTAACAAGCAAATAGCTAATGGATTAATATGGTTACTAAGTCTCTCAAGGTATCTTGAACTAAATTTTCTTATAACTTCCTCAACTAAAGGAATTTCAAGATCATTATGTATCGCCGCATTTGTCATAAACCATGGAGCTTGTATAATAAGACAAAGAGTTTTGGACTGATATCGCTTTAAAATTTCCACATTAGAGTTTTTAGCTGTGCCCCAAAGTTGTATTCCGTATGTCCATACGGGTTTGAGTATAGCTTTGTATATCATTACCTTATTTCTCAAACTTAGTTCAGATTTCGGACCTAAAAGCCAATACAATTTTCGTGTTTTTATGTTCAGATACTTTCTTTTTGCTTTAATATGGTCTTTCCAAGTAAGTCGTCTATCTAAATACAATCCCAAGTATTTTACACATTTTACAATTGGTACTTGTAACCCATTTAGTGCAACAGGTGGACAATTTTTCCTCCTAAGGGAAAAAGTTATGTGAGTTATGTTGTAGTTTATTTAGTTCTCTCTGTAGCAATGTAGATGTATGAATGGGACAAGCTGCCGATGCTATAAACGCAGTATCGTCTGCATAAGTAGTAACTGTGATATTTTGTGAGCATGGCATATTACTAGTATATATTGAATACAGTGTCGGTCCTAAAACACTACCCTGGGGAACCCCAGAATTGATTGGCCTTATATCCGAAAATTCATCTTTACTATTAACATAGAAATGTCGCTCATGTAGGTATGACTTCAGAACTAAAAATAATGGTGCCAGTAGTAGGGTTTTAAGTTTAAATAGTAGACCAGGGTGCCAAACTTTATCAAATGCTTGATTTACATCTAGGACTACAGCAGAACAATATTTTTTGTTTCAAAAGCATCACTTATCACATTTACAACTCGATGACACTGCTCTGGTGTACCATGTTTATTGCGAAATCCGAATTGAAAATCAGGAATTATATTATTCCGTTCTAGAATGGGTTTCAGTTTAAGCAAAAACAGCCGTTCAAATATTTTTGAAAAGGTTGATAATAGACTTATTGGTCTGTAGGATGAAAGCTCATTCTCATTTTTATTTGGCTTTAATATCATAATAATTTCAGCGCATTTCCATTGAGTTGGAAAATGATGTAAGCGCAATATTGAATTTAATAACAATGTTAAAAGTATAACTCCTTTTTTAGGCAATAGTTTGATTGTTTTAGAATCGATTTTGTCGTATCCAGGGCTTTTATTGGTTCCTAACTTCGATATTACCATTTTAACTTCATTGAGAGTAAAATGATTAATTGGAAGACTCATTTGGCACGGCGCATCTAAAAATTCAAAAATCCCTCTATCGTAATTATTTTGAGGATTAGGGTGAAAAATATTCTCCAAATGAACAGAAAATGCTTCAGGTTTGCTTCTGTTTGATCTACATCATCTGTTGTTTGAGTCCCTTATAGGAACGTTACGTAGTGTAGGCCTCTTGAGATATTTTGTGGAACAAATAAAAACTTATTTTAGAGTGGATATAAATTAACTGCAATTATACTACAATTTATGTAACGTATTATTAAAGGAAAAAAGATAGTAAAAACCTCATTAAAATTTGTTGAAGTTTTTATATCAATCCTTCCGCAAACTTCATATTGAAATTGAAGAAGATGGTGATATTACAAATTTCTTACTAAAGAGTAACTTGAAACCCTGTTGCGATTTTCAAAGTCTTGTGTAATATTACGGGTAACAGTCCTAAACATATATTGTTTGTATTTATCATGTAATCTTCGCCTAGATAAGTTAAAATTAATCTTTACATTTTTATTTTGTATGATCTGAAGCTTTTGAATATGAGTTTTGGCAGTTCTTTCTGATCAAACTTGGCAGCCGTAGGACATTATTGGTCGTATGCACATTTTGTACAGTAATACCTTGTTTTTACAATTTAAAGATGATTTTCGGTTCAACAAAGGATATAAAGCTCTACCACATCGAATAGCTTTCTCACACGTTTGCAGAACATGCTGTCTTTTTATCCAAAACAAAGCCCAAATATTTGATTCTATTATTGAGAGAAATTTCAGTTCTACCAATAGTCAGAGAAATCGTAGAAATTCTTCTCGGTGACTTGTTAAAAGGAAAAATTATAGCTTGTCTCTTTGCCTCGTTAATTTTAATTTTCCATTTAGAGAAATATTGCTGAGAATATAGAAAACCCTTTGTCAAGTTTTAGACTATGGCATTTGATACTTTGCGCGTTGCTATAATTGGTTTCTTAATATTTTAAAGTCAGCAATATAAATTGCATACAGTATAGGGGATAATACAGACCCTTGTGGTACGCCGGCTAGGATTTTCGCTGCGAGGAGTATTCATAACCAATATTGACGACAAATGATCTCTCATCTAGAAAACTTTGAACAATCTTTTGTAAATACACTGGGTAGCCAAATGAATTAAGTTTATATATGAGAGCATCGTGTCACACGGAGTCAAAAGCCTTTTCTATGTCTAGACAAAATATTCCAGTGCTCTTACGCTGGTTTTTATTATTACTTATAAACTTAACAATACGCTCTACTTGGTGGATTGTGGAATGTTGCTTTCTGAAACCGAACTGCTCATCTTGAATAATATTATTGTCTTCAATAAATTCATTTAGGTAATTTAGGATCTTTCTTTTGCTTCAGTATTGGTATTATTTTTGCAGTTTTGAATTTTTTTGAGAAATAGCCGTTACTTAGGCACCATTTGAAAAATTTTGTAAGTAATGTGAAGTACAGATCACTAACATTTTTTAATATTACAGAGTTAATTCTAAACCAGGAGCTTTAGAATTTTTTAACGACTTAACCAGCATTTGTCGTCAAATATTGCTGTATACTATCAGGTAAAACCAGAGTTTTTGACCATTCTATTTCTTTCTTATCTACATTATCCTTTGTAGATACTAGAGGTGTGCACAAGACATTCTGCAAGCTTACTCCTAAACGAGTGCACTGTAATGTGTATTTCCCTTTTATTCAAAGTGTACAACAGCACTCGTTTGTCTGTGAAGTAACGGAAATATACTTGTTGTTGTAATACCATATTTCACTACTGAAGTTAAATTTTGAGTATTGTGATATGAATTTCAGTAGTGTATTCGGCGAAAAATATGCGTATATAAGTGTTTCTATACATTCTTTGCTTTCGCCCTAAACTTTACAACAACAATCGCTCTTCAAACTGCTATGTTAATATTCGTTGCTTTTGTTTGTTTGTTTTGTTTTTTTAAAACAAAAACATTTTTATTTCCCATTTACGGAAAAGAGAATTGCACGTTTTGACACTATGAAGAGTACAATATTTTTGTTGCACTCTTCACACAACTATCTTTTATACTGTTGTACAATGGTTTACGAGTGCAGTTGTTTTTTTGTACTCTATCTTTGCTTCCAACTTATTTACATTTGGCGCAGCAATCAATATTCGGTCTTCAGAAAAATACAATACTGTGTAATTTTAAGTGTCTTGTGCACACCTCTAGTAGATACCATATTAAAGGTTGTTTGATGACAGTTTTCGAATACTTCAGCTATAATGTTTGCCTTTTCTTTAGTATTGTGGCAACACTTTATAAATACTACTTATATGCAACTACTCAGCGTTGTGAAACTCCTTTGTATTTGGCTGTCAAATTTATATTTTAACGAAAAACTATTGTGGAAGTCAGTTCTGAAGAAACATCAGAGAAATAAAGAACCGGTTTTCCCCTAACAACTTCGTGTTTTTATTAAAACGTTATAATAAGCACTATAGTATTAGTATTAGCGCCATCTACCGTTAAGTGGCTAAACTCGTTTTTGTCCAGTTGGGAAGTTTCGTATAAATTGATTCCAGCTGTTATTTCTGTCATTGCTGATATTTTTATTAATCAATATTGTCATCTGTTTCAATAGGCATATGGTAAGATTTTTCTCACCTGTATCACTACTTTGCAGTTTACGTCTGTAACGATTTCTCTGGCGATCAAAAATAAAGTTTGTTGTGAGAGTCTTTTTTGCCAACAAAAGCTAGTAATGACAGGAATTTTATGTGAAGCTTCTTTTAAAATACATATAACTTTAGAAAAAACTGGTTCTACGTTTGCATAAGTAAGAATAACATTTGGTAGGTTGTTATTTTTAATCTCATTTTCAACCCATGTTTTATTTCTTTCCAGTTAGCTTGATGATATTGTGGAATTAGTTTAAAATTTTCAGGGAAAATTCAATCAATTTTAAAAGTCACTGGTGTGTGATCCGAATTAAGTAATTCAGGATGGGTTTCAAGGGGTGGAAAATTTAAATTTGATTTCGATTGTAAGATGTCAATTACAGATGGTTGCGTTGGAGCTATATTTTGACTGAATCGAGTGAAAGAGTTTGAGTAGTAAATGTAGTAAGCTGAATTGGTACTACCAGCCCACAGTAGCACGATCCTACTGTCGTTTATGCCAACACAATGTTCTGTATAGCTAATGATCATTAACGACACAATGTGTATAAACAAATGAATATCAAATAACATAATTCTGGGCATTGAATCTCGCGGGAACTCAGGCCCTCAATGCTTGTTGTTGTTGTGTATTCTCCGCTGGCTAGCGTGGGAATTATGCTTTGTTGGCATTACTGATGTTGGGCTGAAGACTTGGATCGTGTGTATACACACAAACTCATGTATTATTAATTGATAAAATGTAGGTCACTATAACATATAAACATAAACAAACATATGCACTAAGCTTAAGAACTATATAGAATTAAGGGAGTTGATTCAAAATTTTCGGATCAGTTAAAATACTGTATAAAAGATGAAGCCATTCCCATATCAACAACCAATTGAATAAAGCACACAGAGCTCTTTACTCGAGCTCTCCAAAACTGCTATATATTTTTTTTAATTCACCATCGTTACAGTAGTTATAAAGGCTGTTACCGACTGTATTATTTTGAAAACAATTCCAGCTGGAGTGGTGCGCACTGAAGCCACCGAAAATAAAATCATCTACTGTAGATGTTGTTATAAGATTAAGATCATCAATAAAATGGTTTGTGTATGATGGACAATATACTGAAGTAAATCCAACAGGCCTGTTTGAAATTTTAATAATAATGGAAACGTTTTCCATACTTGCTGTTGGAAATTTTGGAATTCGTTCATAGGGAATATTATTTCTAACTGCTATTCGCACGCCTCCACCACATGTATTGCGATTTTCCCTGTGGGCTTTGAAATTTCTGAGCTTAAATGAATGTTTAGGTTTAAGAAATGTTTCATTTATTAATACTATATCTATTTGTTTTAGATTTAAGATATGCTCTAATTCTATAATGGCATTTGGGTTGGTTAACCACTGAACATTCCAATGCAAAATATTAAATTTAGCTGTGAAGCTGAATATGATTTTATATAACATGCCTAAGCATGTTACCTAGTACTCTGAGTTTGTCATATTTAATTTTGCACTTTTCCAAAGCATTAATATCTTCGAAATAAATATCAATTAGTTGATCATTTAACAAGTCACTATCTTCTGTATCTTCATGACTTTTACGAGCTATTTCGGCATGTGTAAGGTTACTATTTTTACCAGAATATTTGTTGATAATGCTTGATATTTCGAGTCTCACATCATACACTTCTTCCTCTGACGAATACATTTCAGTACGATTACGTTGTCTTACAGCTTTTGCTGACTTCTAGTAATCAATTTTGCTTCGAATCTCCAAATACTCTTTTCTTGCAGGACAATGAGGGTCATCTGGTTAATATTCTTTAAATTTCTTTTTATACAGTTGTAAGATTTGTTAATCACATGACCTTTTGTTGGTAATTTATTTAGTTGGCATGTCGAGTAGTCGTGATTACCGCCACAACCTATGCAAACAGCTGATCTAAAGCAGTTTGATAATCCATGACCATACATTGCACATTTCGAGCATTATGTTGAGCCTAGGGGTGCCAGACGTACTGTTTTTAACAGTACATGTACTGATTTTTTTCAATTATACTGTTTTCTTCACAACACCCAAATCAGTACGCAAATGTACTGTTCTTTACGATTTGTATTGCTTTTGAATTTTTTTTTTTTGACAAAGCTAATGACAAAGCCGATGCTTTCCTAAGCATACGGAAATAAATACAAACCTATTGAATTTTTATGAGCCAAATTCCGAAATGTCAAAAGATATTGCTGATTCGTTGAAGTCTAAATTAAAAGGCCGAAATTTAAACTTGGCCAAAGTCACCAGCTTTTGTGCAGATAATGCAAATGTTAATTTTGGATGCAAAAAAGTGTTTTTGTTGAGCTTAAGAAAAATAATCCAGATATGGGATGTTTGTGTCATATCATTAATAATGCATTCAAGAGAGGATTGAAAATCGATATAGAGAATATTGTAATAAAGAATTTAGCTCATCAAATGAAATGTTCGAGTTCTGTGAGATAGAATTGACTGAACCGTTACAGTTTAATTCCAGCAGTTGAACGATTACTCAAGAACTATCTAACCATCAACACGTATTTTATTTCTCAAGATAGTGGTCTAGCTGTTTTAAAACAATTTTTTGAAAAATTTAAAAAAAACATACATATACTTTTGTACATTTTGAACAAATTTACTATATGATTTCATATTTTAATTGTGTGTGTTTTTTTTAATTAATACCTCAAAACGTTATGAATTGAATAATTTTTTATGTTTTTGTAAAAGCGTACTGTTTCTTTTATTAATTGTACTAGTTTTTGAATGTCTAACAGAGTTTTTCCAATGAACAGCAATATCTAATTTTAACCAGCATTTATCATGTACAAATTTACAAACTTCTAAAGAAAAGAGTCCGAAAGTTTCTACTAATATTAGTATTGAAAAAGCCTATCCAGAGTTATTATCCATGTTCTCGAAATTAAGGACACTGCTTCGAACTACTGCGTTATGTCCACGATTTGTAAATAATTCTAAAAACTTTCTTTCGAAAAGGAACACTGGAACTATATCTATCTCTGAAATTAACAATGTTTTATTACGCTTTGTTAAAATAACTCAATTGGTAGATTTCCCAATTGAATTAAAGTCTCTTTCGAAAAAACAAGAAATTCGTCACAGTCCTTTATTGAAATTAATGCCATTTTTGGACGACAATGGCATCATTCGTGTTGGAGGTCGTCTACAAATTTCTGATTTTAATTATAGTTTTAAACACCCTATAATTTTAGCAAAATCTAATCCTTTTTCAAAACTAATCATCTTGGATGCGCATGAAAATTCTCTTCATGGTGAAATTACTTTAACAATGTCCATCGATAATCGAAAATTTTGGATAGTATCTGGGACTCAACTAGCGGAAACCATTACACGTAAATGTTTACAGTGTTTTAAATATTCAGCAAAAAGTTCACAATAAATTATGGGCAACTTGCCGTTGGTGAGACTTAACGTTACTAGATCCTTTAAACACAGTGGTGTTGACTATGCTGGACCATTAAATATTTAATCGTCTACTTTAAGGTCCGCTGGGCTATATTTGCTTGTTTGTGTGTATGGTCACGAAGGCTATTCATCTCGAAGCGGTTTCAGATGTCACTACAAACTCTTTCTTGTTTCCCGAAGAGGAGCGTGCGCTGACATCTATTCAGACTGCGGTACAAATTTTATAGGCGCATCAAAGGAACTTCAAATTCTTTTTCAAAAAAACAAAAAATCATTGCCAGAGGATTTACAACATGTTTTAAGCTTAAATTATATCAATTGACATTTTATACCTCCGGCCTCGCCAAATTTTGGTGGATTAAGGGAAGCTGGCGTATAATCCGTTAAGTATCATCTAAAACGAGTTACCAATGATAGACTACTTACATTTGAGGAACTAAATACATTACTTTGCCAAATTGAAAGTTGCCTCAATTCGCGGCCTCTATGTCCTTTACCATCTGATCCATCGGATTTCAACGCACTAACTCCATCTTTCACGTTGGCAAGCTATCGAGAGAACGAAACAGCATTTTTGGAAAAGATGGTACAGAGAATATCTTAATCGACTTCGAGCTATTTCGGCATGTGTAAGGTTACTATTTTTACCAGAATATTTGTTGATACTTCGAGTCTCACATCATACAGTTCTTCCTCTGACAGCTTTTGGCTGACTTCTAGTAATTAATTTTGCGTCGAATCTCCAAATACTCTTTTCTTGCAGGACAATGAGGGTCATCTGGTTAATATTCTTTAATTTTTTTTATACAGTTGTAAGATTTGTTAATCACAGGACTTTTTGTTGGTAATTTATTTAGTTGACATGTCGAGTAGTCGTGATTACTGTCACAACCTATGCAAACAGCTGATCTAAAGCAAATTGATGATCCATGCCCATACATTGCACAGTTCAAGTATTATGTTGAGCCTAGGGGTGCCAGACGTACTGTTTTTAACAGTACATGTACTCATTTTTTTCAATTGTACTGTTTTATTCACAACAACCAAATCAGTACGCAAATGTACAGTTCTTTACGATTTGTATTGTTACGTTTTTACCTTTTAAAAACGTTAAAAATATGAGTTCGTAGATTGCAAATAAAGTAAAAATAAATTTGTGTTTAGTTTTTATGAATTCTTTATAATCTGCACAACTTTTGTGCCACTGTTCCAGCTTATTCTACGTATACAACGATAACTTTCGCTGTGTTTGTTCGTGATAATCCTCTGCTTACAACCTTTTTGTAAGCAACAACACTTCTTAGTTATTCTCCGCTCACAACCTTTTTGTAAGCACTACACTAACAACTGCTTCCTTCAGACGCAACTTGTCTGCACACAACCGAAAGATTTATCACTTCAACCAACGTAATGTTGTTATACACGACTAGCTTAATTCACGCTCCGAATGCAACGTGCCGTCTGCACACACGATTGATTCAACTCAAACTCTGAATCATCTCTTGCTCGCTTTAGCTTGCCTTTTATATCACTGGATCTTTAGTGTGATGAATGCCCTTGAAGGATGATGACGTCCTTCGGGAATATTCTAAAAATGTAAACAAACTATTCTTATTTTTGTTGTTTCTTGTTTACATTTGAGCAGGTAGATTAGTTGTTGTTGGGTTATTTCTCTGTTCGTTATTTTATACTGCACATTGTTGTTTCTTGTTTACTTCTTTGTTCCCTTCATGTTGTTGTTGGCTATTTACGTCTTTTTATCCTTTATTCTTGTTGGTATATTTTTCTACTCATTCATTGATCACGTGAACAGTGCGCTGTTTTGTTTTTGGAGCTTTTGTTTATCATTTTATGCATGATCATTGTGTTGTTTTTGGAGCATTTGTTTATTATTTTAACAACACCATTTCTATTTTCGTAACAGTATTATTTCCAATTGTCCTCCGATGCTTTCCTAAGCATACGGGAGTAAATACAAACCTATTGAACTCTTATGAGTCAAATTCCGAAATGTCAAAGGATATTGCGTTGAAGTCTAAATTTCTGTGCAGATAATGCAAATCTTAATTTTGGATGCAAAAAAGTGTTGTTGTTGAGCTTAAGAAAAATAATACAGATATGGGATGTTTGTGTCATATCATTAATAATGCATTCAAGAGAGGATTGAAACTCGATATAGAGAATATTGTAATAAAGAATTTAGCACATCAACAAAGAAGTCTTCAAGTCTAAAAGAAATGTTCGAGTTCTGTGAGCTAGAATTGAGTGAACCGTTACAGTTTAATTCCAGCAGTTGAACGATTTCTCAAGAACTATCTAACCGTCAAGACGTATTTTATTTCCCAAGATAGTGGTCTAGCTGATTTAAAACAATTTTTTGAAAAATTTAAAAAAAAGCAATTACTTTTGTATGTTTTTTTAATTAATACCTCAAAACGTTATGAATTGAATAAATTTTTATGGTTTTGTAAAAGCGTACTGTTTCTTTTATTAATTGTACTAGTTTTTTAATGTCTAAAGGTGCGGTCAGAAATGGCAAATGTTTGCCATACGCACATTTATTTTCCCATTTTTGTTTCTTCAAATAGCGACAAACAAAAGTTTGGCAAATATGTTTGGGTGTGGTCACACTTAAAAAATATTTGCCACAAAACATATGTTTCACCAGAATGTTGGAAAATAAAAATATGTTGACCGCATTTTCACACATTATAGAAAGTGAATATTTTTTCGTTTTGTGTTGCGGAGCTTCTGTGCTATTTTGGAAAGCAAAAAAAAAGAAAGACGACTATGGGTTTGGAAATGGGTTCCATGCATAAAATAAGAAAAAAAACTGAGAATTATGTTTTTAATCAGAATAAAATTAACATAAACAAATGTTTACAGTTTTCCAGTGCAGCCAATCACCATATTTGAAAATCGCTGAAATGATATACATAACTTAAAATAGATGTTAAATCTAAAAATTGGAATTTGAATATATATAAATTAAAGAAAATTGGAAATCGAATATATATAAATTGAAGGAATTCTTTTAGATCTAATTTGAAAATTATTTATAAATATTTTTGAGAAAGGTTTTCATGTCACTTTGTTTGAAAATTTATACTCCAAAATGACTGAATGAATGATTGAATTACAAAATGTACTCTACTTGTGTAAAAGGAAAAATGGAATTATGTTGTTGTGTTGAATTACAATTGTCCGTTATAATGACTCGTACCGTCCACTTCATGAGTTCCATTCATAACATTGTACTTTGAATATTTTAACATGCTTATTTGCAGGAACAAAATTTGTCGTTATAATTTGGAGAATAAATCATAACCATTGCAATAATAATGAAAAATTTTCTATAACAAAAACAAGAACATTTTACTGAAAAATCATTACAATCCCTGATCTAGAAAGGTATAACCACTGATATATGCATTAAAGTGGATTTAAATTTCAGATTCTGAATGTATCTCTGTATAAGCAGGCACCCAAATATTTATATGTGTGTATATAATGCGTACATTTACAACAAACAAAAAGGTTTCCATAAAATAAATTATTTATTTTCTTCAAATTTGTATTCATTCATTTTTTTTTGCGAATTTGGTGATGTTTTAGTTTTGCTAGTATGCACTGTTTGCCCTTGCGAAAAATATGTAAGAGCAAACAAATATTTGCCAAAAAATCAGAAAAATATTTGTTTGTCGGCAAACAATTTTATTTGTCATAAATGGCGGATTTTTCTGTTTGCCACGCAAAATTATTTTGTGGTCACACTATCGCAAACAAATATTTTATGTTTTTTGGCAAATATTTTTTAGATGTGACCGTACCTTAAGAGAGTTTTTTCAATAAACAGCAATACCATACACATATCTAATTTTAACCACCTCCCTCTTAGTAATCTGATCACGATTAAATTTTTACATGTAGATCGTGTAATTTTAATCTCCTTAATGTTTGCAAGTTCGATATTAAAAGTGATTTTAAATTCCTCTTTGATAGAATCGACACATATTTGTGGCAAACCAAATAACACAAGTATACATTTTTTGTTTTCTTTTACCAGATGGGTGAAGAATTTCATATTGTTCTATTTTAACTTTCCATACTCACGAATTGAATTGGCTATGAGTTTTGCGCCAATGGACCAAAGAACAGTTTGATTGGTTAATTTTGAATACAATCACATAAAACGGATCTCATGTTGACAGTACAAATCAATTCCGTAAAGCAATACATGTCACTATTCACAAAACGGAGTATAACGAAAAATGATGCTTGCATTGCATACCTTATACAAATGTAAACGAATACTTAACGATTGGTACTAATGGTTAACACGTTCCCTGCCACGTGTACCGTTTTCTGTGCACGCTAAACCTCATTTCTACGCCAAGCTAACTTTTTAATTTAAAATATTTATATCCAAAATTTAATTATTAGTAGGACTATTTTATGTAACGTAATGATGTTTAGAGCAATTTTAGAGTGATGTACCGATAACGGTACACGTGGCGTGGTCATTAGTTATCGGACCACTTTTGAACTTTTATTGAATACCACAGTTGTAAATGCATCGATTTTATATAATACAAGAAACAATAGTTTAATTTCACCTTTTAAAATATAGAAAGTTACTGATTTCATATTTATGTAATACAAATAATGATGTATTTTCTGAAGAAGATGACCATGTCTTACCTTCTGGAATTACACCATGAGTTACAAAACTGTAGTGTTAGTTCAGTAAAAAGGATGCACCCATTCCATGGTATGCAGAAAGTTTGAAAAATTATAATAGCGTAATCAAACTTTAGTAAAATATGTATTCTTTTTTGTACATAAACCCTTATGTCCCTTATTCTATACTAATTAAATTAATTTTATATTGTTATTTTGTGCATTTTGTCCTTTGAATAGTAATAATTTTGAAAATAACAGACATTTTTTCAAAAATAAAAAAACATGTATTTTTATAGATTTATGGAAGTAGTTATCGTGTACCGAAAATGGTACACGTGGCCTAGAAATGACACCTTCTCATAAAGAGCTTGGCAGGGAACGTGTTAACGATTGGTATGATTGGTTTCAATGCTGATCGCATATACATACTAGGGTGTATACGTATGTGCATATGTGTATACATACATTGCCAAATAAAATAATAAACAAACTGAAAGATGTCTTGTTTTCACAAAATAGCCTGTGGAAAATAATATTACTGTTTGTTTTATTGTAGGGTAAGAATATGTGTTTTATTGTTGTAGAAATGAAACTACATCGATTTATTCAAACAAAGCAACGAATACTGGACGAATGGTGTGAATGTTTTTAGTTATTTCATGTGGCATTGAATTATTTCGTTGCTTGATGAATAATGTCATAACAAAAAGGGAATGTAAAACAGCAAACAGTAATAAGGAGTGATTAAACAAACGACAATGCACATTTTTATTATTGTTGAGTAAAAGCAATGCAAAACCAATGAATTTCCGAATGGTCTCTTTCTGTTCTCTGCAATGCACATTCTTTTAAATTTATAAGTATCTCCCATAAGTTTGAAAACTGTAGTGAAATTATGGCTGATATCCACTATTATTGGAGGGATCATAGGACTATTTTCTTCAGGAACACCAATAGATGAGGCATCCTCATCTTCCATGTCAGATAGCAATTTGAATCTATTAATCGTCAAGGTTTTTTGCACTTTGTATTTGGGGCATATTCACCAGAATTTTTTTCGTTTCGCAGACATTTAGAAATTTTTGTTTTATAAAAATTAAATAGATTTAAATTTGTTTTATATATTTAGAAAAAACAGCTGGTGATATGATTTCTCTTGCTTAAATGCGCGCGTTTTGACGTTCGAGCACAAACTGGTACTAAAAATCGGTCGCCAAATTTATCAAAGAAATTTTCGTAATCTGGACAATTAATTATGTGCCTTGGTGGAGTATAAAGTGAATATAAATTATAAAATGAGTTGTTACACTCTACTCTAATACCAGCGGCTTGAATAAAAGGTTTAATAAATGGTTCCGCTATTTCATACCTTATAGTCGATTTAATTAATATTGCTGCTCTTGCATGGCATCTATTATCAGGATGATTTGGTGTAATTAAATCGTAGCCCCTTATTTTAAAACGTGACTTACTATTTAAGTGTGTTTTACAAAGTAAAAATATGTCTATATAATTATTCTTGGCAAAAATCTCAATTTCATTGAATTTTTGTGACACGCCATTAGCATTACAAACAGCTATTCGAAATACTAATTGCATAATTTACTAATGAGCAGAGTTAACATATTTATTAGTTGACTAAACATATTTTCTATGTTCTTCATGCGATTATTAATATTATCTTGTTTAATCACGTCGGAGTATTGAAACTTATTAAAATTATTGTTCTCACCTTCAAGTTTTGTATTAGTCTGTGAATTAATCTGTGGAAAGTCTTTAATATTCATTCTAAAGTTTTGATGTTTTTTATTTCTGTTTTCGGGCAGTATTTTTCTTCGCAGTGATTAGTAAACTTGGCATCCCTTGTAGTTAGCAGTGTGATGATTAAGGCAATTCACACGCCGAGGAGGTTCCTCAATCCCTTTTTTGCATTCCGCCATTGGATGTCCATGACTGCATTTCACACATGTAAAATGTTTCACACGATAAGATGTTGTGTGATCATATTGTTAAGGAGGAGGTTCCTCAATCCCTATTTTGCATTCCGCCGTTGGATGTCCATGTTCACACATGTAAAATGTTTCACACAATAAGATGTTGTGTGATCATATTGTTAACATCTATGACATTGGACAATGTTATTTGCTTTACGCTCTGGCTCTATAGTAACAACAGCATTATTAATATACTGAATTTCGTACACCTTTTTATTACTTGGGCTTGGATCTAAATCAACAAAAAACATTGGAAGAGGTTTATTAGTTACTTGGCTTCTTATATTGGTAACGCTTCTCACTTGATGTCACGATGACAGAAATTCAGCATTTATTTCAGGAACTGGTGTTGAAAAATGTAAACCCTTTAGCATAACCCTGTAGGAACGCTTCAGTTTTTAGTTATAGTGATAGCAAATTTTGTTGGAATCAAAATATTTTACAACTTTTCTATATGAATCTATAGTTTTTATAATTAATTAAACCTGGCCATCTCTCAAAGATTTATAACTATACTTATCGCTCTTAACTACACTCTTTAAATTTGTTAACATTTTATTTATATTATTAACACAAGGTATAAATATTGGTGGTTTTGGGGTTCCTTCATTTCTTTTATCTTCTTTATCACAGTCATCATTAATAGTAAGCTCAACATATTTGTTAGTGGATGTTGTTGGTTATTTACCGTCTTAAGGTGGGATCACGCGATTGTCACAATGCACCAATTTTATACAATTTTTATTGTGCTGAATAGGGGCCCAATAAAGAAATTGTCCCAATCAAATTCTCTGCAGTCACATGATTGCCTTATCGTACATAAATTTGATTGTCGTAAATTGACACAAAATGGCTTAGTGGCAATAATTGCCGCTTTGCAGTCTCACGATTGTTCTAGTATATGGTAACTATCAGAAACAGCTGTGCTAGATTTGTTTTGTTTACAAAAATATAGAAAATTTTAATTCATTCGTTAAAAATGAGTTTATTGAAAAAAAAAAAAAGAAAATTGCGTCGGCTTTAGTTATTGTGTGTGCACTTGAAGACGAAAAAAATGGATGAAAGAATAAAAGAAATATTAAAAGAAGTATATGGGTCAGAGAGTGGCACACAAAAAGAAGCACTGATGGCGCATATCAAAAGACATTGATGGAGTAAGTGGAACAGAAAATACTCCAAGCTCTTACATAAGTAATTAAGCAAAGGCTATACGTGAAGAACTAGAACAATATTTTATGTCAGCAACTGGTGAATTGCTCTGGCAATATAAATACATTTAATTTTTTTTATTTTAAATAAATCTATATTTATTTAAAACAATCAACATCACCTCAATATAATAAAAAAAAAACAAAAAATTAAAAATAAAATTATATCCTAAACAGTTTCGATTCAAATTCAGGTTTCATCTTAATAGTTTGGGATAGAGTATTCCCAAACACAAGGGTGTTCCTCTACAGCTTGTTTAAAACTTGGATTTTTTTGTTTTTTTGGCACAAGAGTTTGTGGTTCCTGAGAGAGGTTGTAGTCATCCAGGACATCAAATTCTGTGCAGTCATCCAACTCCATAATAAAACTGCAAGTAAATTATAATTGCAATACATATATACAAGAATAAAAACTTATTTTACTTACGAAAATAAATGCTGCTACAAAAAAATATTTGAATAAAAAATATTATCGGTGCGTATTGTCGTCTATAATTGCCGTACTAGAACACAATAAATATTGGTGTATTTTTAACGTTTTTATTTGTGCACGTTTGCCTATCTAGCGTTCACATGATTGTCGCACCAGGGTTGCATTTGATTGGGCAAAATAAGAACAATATTGTTGTGATTTTACACATGAGCCAATAAGTTGTGAAATCACACGATTGACGTATAAAATATACCAATAATTGGTGTATTGCGTCAATCGTGTGATCCCATCTTTACTTTGATCTTTTATTGTTTTGCTCGAGAAGTGTTGTTTTTTTGCGTTTAGTAGAAGTCACTACTTGCCATTCAGTGTTTTCGTTATCAGTATCAGAATATTCATCAGTTGTCATTTTGCAAAGATTTTTTGTTTATTAATATTAAGAAATTGTTTTTGGTTTTCTTATTGTTTCTTCTTTTTTGTTTCAAAACAAAAACACTCACTATTCCAATGTAAAAAAGAAAGCCAATTGTTAAATTTATTTTTTTTTAATTAAAATATTAATATTTTTATTTAGTTTTAATATTTCTTTTATTTATTTCCGCACCAAACACATTGACACAAAATTCGAAGCGAACTGACTCTATATGTGTACATTCTTTTGTTTATTTATTTTTTGTTTTCTTTTATATTTGTATTCTACACAATTTATAATATATATTCACTATAAAAACATTTGCTGGGTTATTACCCAAATTACCAAAAATTTATGGTGACTCGCATAAGCGTGTTTCGAATTTAGTGCAATGAGCTTGTTACACAAGAATTATTATTTTTTCTTTTATTTCAATTTATGCTTAGTGTTAAAACCTAAATTGCGAAATACTTCTTTATAGCAGCAAATAGATAGATAGATTATTAATGATATTTTCTTTTCCACCAAAAAATGTGCATTTTATTAACGCAAAATGCACATTGCGTTTGTTTCTTAAAAATGTTTCACCCTCTAAAATGGTAGTATGTATTATTCTAAATAATTCGCACTTGCCGATGGTGGAGTTCATTTATGCCCTGATAATGCCCTGTAAAGCAGATGACTTTTGTTTATTTATAGGGCTGTCAGATGAAATTTAAAAAAGTCACCTGATATTGTTATCCAATTTGAAGTTAATTTTTTTGTCATTGTTTTGTTCAGTAACCTTAAGGAAACATTACATTATTAAAGCCATGTGGTAAGTAATATAAAAAATTGAACTCAAAGTTAGAACAGGTTTAAATTTTTTTTTGTTATAAAAAAAAAGCTCTCAAAAAGTAAAATTGAAAAATTGGCGATCCTTTTTCATATTTATATTTTTTATTGAAAACAAATCAAAAAATACAACATATTTTTAAATCTAAAAATTTTTTTGAAAAAAAAATATAAATATGGATATTGCAGCATCTATTTTATTTGCGAAAATTGAAATAAATCAGTTATTAGATTCATCTTCGTCATCAGAAGAAGAAGAATTACTGAATGTATTTCAACATGCATAGTCAACAGCCGCCGTGGTAAACACAGGGCATACCCTTTTTTAAATATTTGTGTTATGTTCTTCTCAAATAAAAAATGACATTAAAACAGGGTTGTTCAAAAATTTTTTAATACACCTTGTAAGAGAAAAAAAATAGAAATAGAAAATGTAAAGAAAAAAAATAGAAGAAAAAATATGTATACACATGTACGTTCAAATATTAAAAAATCGGTTTTCATAACAACAAAGAGCAAAATAAAAAACACCAATAAGATCAATAAGAAGGTAGCAATAATATGGTAGCAGACATACGAAAATACCAACAAAATTAAAACATCATAAAGAGCAACGGTAAACGAAAAAATACCAGTTCAGAAAATATACATAATAAGCTTCTACCAAATTCCACAAGACAACAAAAAAGAATAAGAACAACATTGGAATGAAACACTAAAGAAACACAAAACATTACAATACTTTAACTTAACGCCAACATCAACTGTACACAAATAGAACAAAACTCTACACATCACAACGAAATCAAAAGAAACATAAAAAAGAAGAAAAGAAAACAACAAAAGTTCAGCGTTTCAAGTAATCATCATTTCTCATGTTTCAATTCACATTTCTGTTGCAGTACGCCTACGCGAACGACTGACAAAAATTTTGCTTTCATTTACATAAAATCAATCGGAGCGGCAACATAAAAAAATAAACGCAAAAAACAAAAGTGTGTGAGCCACAAAAACAAAATAGAAAAAACCAAAAAGAAAAAGACAGCGAACATAAATAATAAATTTGAAAAGAAAAAATATTACAAACAAATAATAAATTTGGAAAAAAATATATTACAGTGGAAAAAAACAAACAAAAACTAAAGGAGAAAAAAAAAACAGTGAAGAACAAATTTGAAAAAAAAAAAATTACAACAAATAAAACAAGTAATAAATTTAAAAAAATATATTACATTTTAAACAAAACAAACAAAAACTAAAGAAAAAAGACAGTGAAGAACAAATTTGAAACCAAAAAATATATTACAAATAAATAAACCAAATAATAAATTTGAAAGCCCTTCTAGGAGACCTCATGCAAATTATTTTGTCATGGAGATACTACAAATATGTATAATGTCACCAGTGAGACATTCAGAAAATGTATCGCCAAAATTTTGTTCACAAAGACGATGGACCATATCAGAAAATTTTATTTTGAGTAAAACCAAATGTTTCAGTTAAAGTTTTTCAGTTGAAAACAGTTACCTTTGGAGTTAATAGCGCACCGTATTTATTGAATTAAGCGAAGATTGTAAAGAAACCCACCCATTATCCTCTTCAAATCTTAAGGAAGAGATCTACGTAGATGACATTTTATCAGGAGGTCATAATTTGGAAAACGCACAGGAAAAACAAACACAACTTTCTAAAGCATTGATTTCTGCGGGTTTCCCCTTTAAGAAGATAACCAGCAATTACCATGCTCTTTTGGAAAATTTTGCCCGAGAAGATCTTCTGGAAGAAGTTTTTTTGAAATTTGAGAAGTCTAGCTTATTAAAGACCTTAGGTATAAGTTGAAACGCCGAGGAAGATATATTTTACTACGTACCAGAAACAATAGGAGTTTCTCCGTCCACCACTAAATGACAAATTTTATCGACCATAGCTAAGTTATTTGACCCCCTAGGCTAGTTAGGATCCATTATATTATAGCTAAACTTATTATGCAGGAGCAATGGGAATTCAAATCGGATTGGGATGAAGATATACCACCAATGATATTGGAAACGTGGAACGCCTTTTCGACCACTTTGCCACAAATTGCAACCACTAAAATAGTTAGATGGGTAAATTTCTCACCTCGATACCAGGCTCAAATTCATGGGTTCTGTGATGCCTCGGAAAAGGCATATTGTCGAGCAGTTTATTTCAGAATCTCTACGCCTGAGGGAGAAATTTTTTGTAATTTATTAGTTGCACCTTTAAAAAGGATAACCATTCCGAAGCTTGAGCTCTGTGGAGCCTTACTATTATATAATTTAACGAAGAGCTCAATTAAACGATTAAAATTTCCCTATGAACTATTCCTTTGAAAACTTTCGTAGCCAATCGCGTTAGTCAGATAACTCTGCTTGATTATTGGAGATATGTAAAGATAGATGAGAACCTCCTCAGGAACTTTCGGAAAGTAAATTATGGTAGCACGGTCTTCCATGACTAAGTCAATCCCCTGACTGTTGGCCCAAACATCGTACTTTTAGCCCAACGGATTTAGAATCCCGGAACATATCAAATTTTCATTTACAAACCCAACAAGATGATATTTTGAGCGAATTTTCATCATTTCCCAAAGCCCTAAGAATTCTCAGTTATCGCTTTCGCTTTATCAATCGTGTTTTGAAACGTCCCCATGAGACCAAGGAACACATCACCTTCGGGGAAATACAATTTGTGAAAAATTTTGTAATTTTGAATGCACAACAAACTCATTCTTATTTAGAACATGATTGTCTTAAGATTAGTCAACCCATAAATCGGAAAAGTCGCATAATCTCTTTCAATCCCTTTCTTGATCAGGACGGACTACTATGCGTAGGAGGCAGACTCAATAACTCTGGATTAAGTTTTAACGAGCAGCACCCGATAATAATTCCGTAAAAATCGTCATTGGCTAAACTTCTTATCGGATACACACATTAAATTCTACTTCACGCGGAACATCACGTGATGTTAAGAGCGGTTCGACAAGGCTTCTACATTCCGCGCTTGAAAAACCTTATTAGAGAATATGTAAGAACTTGCAAAACCTGTGCAGTTTACAAGCACAAAGTACAAGAGCAAATAGTGGGCGCGCTTCCTCGTGAAAGAGATACATACCCTATAATTGGAATTCGATTCCGAATGACGTTATTGATTGGTAGAAAGCATCTCAAACTGCGTAAATTAATCTATTTCTAATAAGGGTCTATTGACAAAATATTAAAATTGGGTTAGTTTCTTGAATTTTCTTGAAACGTGCAAAATTGAGTTTATGTGGGTTATTTTCGTTTTTTCTTTCCAACTCATTGAATTCATTTAATTAATTATTGTTTTTTTACTGCTACTTGTTAAGAATAAAATAAAGAATTAAAATTAATTTTTTTTTGTATTTGCTTGTATGGTTTTGTTTTTGTGGATGACGAAACTCAGTATTGTGACCATGCACTCACTTCTGCTCGTCACTGTATGTGCAATTCGTAAACAGCTGTTTTTGGCCATGGCAGCACTGATTTCTGCTAATAGTAAATTTACGGTTATGGATTATGTTACGACTACAGCGTTATGGTAAAGTCACGACTAATTGAACCTTTATAGAGAAATATGGCACGCATGGATTTAGATGGACATTTATTCCTCCATATGCACCCTACATGAGCGGCCCCTGGGAGGCTGCTCTCAAAAGCATGAAATCCATTTAAAAAAGGTAACCGGCAACCTATCATTCACTTTTGAAGAATTCTATGCCATTCTCACACGCATCGAAGTAATATTAAACTCTCGTCCAATTTCCCCTTTTTCAGAACTCCTTCCCTTAACTCCAGGCCACTTCATAAGAGGCGCTCCGCTGTTCCAGAACCACTTAATAACCCCTCTGTGAAAAACATATCCTTCATAAAACGCTGGGATAGACTAAAAAACATACAACAGGTATTTGCTTGCTACCAAGTTGCAACGCAGAAGCAAATGGAGAAGAGAGAAGCCCAATCTAAAAGAAAACGGTTTTGTCCTCGTTAAAGAGGATCTGCTACCCACTACTGGGTGGCAACTTGGCAGGGTAAAAAATGTCAAGTGTGGTACAGATAAAAGTGTTCGGGTTGCCGAAGTACTGACCAGTAACGGCTTGATTAGACGCCCAATTGTAAAACTTTGCAAATTACCTATTGAATCTAATACCCCCTGTACACCAAACTAATTACTTAATTTGCAATTTCATCCCCAACACGATCTTAGAGATTTAAGTCAAACCATATTCTATTTGTATTGTGCACAATTTTTTGTTCCCTCTTTCCAGATCATGCTTAATTAGCCGCGTTGTAAGTTGTGCAGGCGCAACCATCCCCTCAAATACTGCGTGCCGTTTCGGGCTATGTCTCCCTCTGAGAGAAGAGCTCACGCTAAGTAGCATGATTATTGCCTAAATCGTCTCGCACAATCGCACACCCGATATTAGTGCGAATCGGTAAATAGATGAGCGATCTGCGGCGCCAAACATCACACGATGCTACATGAAGATGGTAGGGAGCGGGCGGCATCTAGTTGTGAGGAGGAACCAGGTCCAAGTAGCCCATCACATGTACCTACTCAACAAGAAAGAGGATGGATACCACCTCTGATCCAAGTGAAGTTTATCCATTATGAGGTTTCCTCGACGGCCACCTTTCTCTTGCAAAAATCAAGCCAATACAGTTTCCTCTTGAATTCGAAAGGACGGGATTTTCCTGAACTTCTCACCTCGGCGACCAAAGCAGTGTATCAGGTGACACCCACGTACGATGCGATGAACGTGGTTACAGCTTGGGAGCTGGACATCAAGAAGCAAGCCACCTTCACGTTCCCACCACCACTCGTGGATGAGTCCCTGATCAGACATTTTCAGCATCTACACCCTAAAGCCCATCCCAAGTTCCATGACAGCCGTAAGGTCGACGGAGTAATCGGGCGGCCATTAATGCCCCAATTTATGCTGCGCCAGTTTGATAGCCACGAGTCAACGCTGCCCCAAGCACAAAATTCTATGTTTGGGTGGTTTGAGCATGGAAAATGGAAGGGATGCCCATGCCGCTAGGAAAAGCCCGGAGTATGTTGAACTATGTTCAACAGATTATTGTTTTTGTATACTATTGTGAATTATATTTTTTGTTGTATTAATTTCTTATTTTTTCAATTTTGTAATTAGATTTACATATATTTAAGCTCTTACATTTGTATTTTTCTTATATATATAATTATTTCCCCTTAAATAGAAATAGTAACGGTATCTCTTTTCTTTATATATTTTCTAACTTAAATCTTTCCCAATGACTTTTATTTTTTTGTAAGATGAGTTGATAAGTAGATCCCTAGCAGCCTAGAAGGCAATAAATCTTAAGCTCTATCAGAAAAACCAAAACCTTCTTATCCTTTAGGGCATATATATTCAATCTTGCTCGTCAACTCATTCTTTGTTAGACCCTAGGCGTTTAGTTGACCCCTAGAGCCTACACCACTTTATGGCATTTGGGTGATCTGACAATTATCTACATCTCTTATCAAATATCGATCGTTACCCAAATGCTTCTGAATAATATACGGTCCGCGATACTTTGGAATCAGTTTCTTATTTACGCCAACAGTTGTATCAACATTTCTCAAAACTACCAAATCCCCTTCTTCAAAGGTCTTGGCAGGTCTGTGATTATCATGAAAATACTTTAAGTTGTACGATTGAGACTTTCCAATAGCTTCCGAAGCTTTTTCTCTTATCGAATTCAGGTTGACCGTTTCAGCAGAAGCCCCCTTTTTTTTTTTTTTTTTTTTTTGAACCTGCACTCAGGAGATGACCCCTACTCATGCACTGCATTGTGCAGGCTTAGGAAAGGTGGAAAGATGCAAACGGTTAGGAAACGAGTTGCTGCTGGTGACTATGAAATGGCCAGCAATCGTCCCCAAGAAGCTCGCAGTTTTTCACACTACTTATGTTGTGTGTGTTAATTTTATACAGAACTGGAGGGACCTACAGTTTAAAGTCGACTCCGAACGACAGATTTTTGAGAAACAAGAAGAGAAAGAGAAGAAATCGCCGAAAAAATTCTTTTTGTATTTTTTTAATTTTGATGTCTGGCCTGGGACTCGAACCCTGGCTTTACGTCTAATAAGCCAGCACACTACCTACTAGACCGCGGCGACCCCCTGCAAATACTCGGTAATCTCGCCCACTATCTCACCTCTTTGTTCGATTCCAAACAGCATATGACTCGGCGTCTGTCGAGTCGTGCTGTGTACAGTGTTGTTAATAGCGAATTCCACCTGACATAATCTGTCAACCAAATCGGAATGCTCAAAGGCTCGATCAATTTAGCCAACATATCCCTCAAATACCTATTTGTCCTCTCCACTTGCCCATTCGACTGCGGCGACGCTACTGATATCTTGACGTGAATAATATTACGCTCAGTCATAAATTTCCCAAACTCGTTCGAAGTAAAGCAAGTACCTGGGTCACTTATAATTCTCCTCGGACGACTATAATTCTGGAAGTATTACAGTAATGTGCAGCATGTCTCCTTTAACCCTGTGCAATTCACAGCATAAAGCCCAGTAAACTTCGTGAACGCATCCACAACCATTAGGACATGATTCCGTTTAGATTTTAAAATAGTCGATATGTAACTTATCAAAAGGAATCGGTCTCTTCTCAATATTTTATAAATTCCTCCTGTTCCCCCCATGGAGAGCCGAATAGTAAATATACTTCGGACAGTTTCCTATGAAATGGGCTATCCTATACCTCATATTCCGAATCTGATTCAATGTGTTCTCAATTCCCACATGACCATATTTCTCATGAGTCAGACGCATCACGTTATCCTATAATTCGGCAGGTACGTATAACTGCTTACGTTCTTGGCATCACAACGGAAAACCAATCCATTTTCCAGTACATAACCCTCCAGATCCTTATTCTGGGCAATCTGTATATTCAAGTTGACATCGTCAACGTCGATAATCGCAACAATCCGTGCGCGACTCAGTGCATCAGCGTGTGCCATCAGTTCGCCCCTACGATGCCTAATTTGATAATCAAAATTCTCCAATTCCAAAGCCCATCTAGCTATCCTAGGATTTATCAATTTCCTACCCAAAGTCAGCGTAAGCAAATTACAGTCCGTCACTATTGTTAACGGAATACCCTCCGAAATCACCCTATAACCCAAATAATCCAGTTCACGATATGCGAACTTGCATTTCCCCAAATTCAATTTCAAACCTGCGTCCCTCAGTGCATGCAAAACATCAGCCAGAATCCCTAAATGCTCCTCCAACGTCTCAGTGGCTATACTTATGTCGTCCAAATACACAACAATTTTCCCCTCATCTATGAATTTCCTCAACGCTGTATTCATAAAACGCTGAAATACCGCTCCCGCATTCTTTAGACCAAATGGCATGTAACAATACTCAAATTGTCCCAATGGCCGTATACTTAATCGAATCCTAATGTACCGGAACCTGGTGAAAACTGTTTTCAAGATCAAGTGTCGAAAAAAGTCTTGCCCAGGTGGTCCAGGCAGTCCTCGATAATAGGAAGGGGGTAATCACCGTTAAAAGGTATCCTATTCAATGAACGGTAATCGACGCACATTCTCAAACTTCCATTATTCCTCCACACCAGCACGATTGTAGAAGCATAAGGAATTTCACTCGGCCGAATTATACCCCCTTGCAACAGCTCCTTAAGGTTAACCCTCACCTCACACTTCTCACGATGTGACAGACGCCGAGGTTTACTATAAATCGGAACGTCATTCAACAACCTAATCCTCATGCAATAATCCGTTTCCCTTGGGTGCCACCATTAAAATAATTCTCCTCAAGGACCGACTTTACAGCAAACACCCCTGCTGAACCTAGTTCGATATCGATTCTATCATTCGCACCAATTCACCACATTCGTCATTATCTTCTACAATTTCCAGTGAGCTACCGCACTCACTGTTAGACCCTTCTATTTCAGAAGCATTTGTGTCACTCTCGCTTACACATTCCGTTGGCCCTCCACAACATATCTTATCGCATACCCCAGCTTTCACATAATCATCTTCACTACTATATATATTAAAAGGTAATTCGCTCCACAGGTTGGAACTTTAAATACTGTTTGAGGATCTCTGTACAAATTAAACCTCTTTTGAATTCAGTTTTAAAAGTTCAATCTTATTATATGACAATCTTATTTGACATAAACGAATATTCAGTTTCCGTAAAATATCACATCCAATTAAAAAAGGCATAACGGATAAATGAAGATTTGGAAAAATAAAAAAATTTGTGTAATGTTCTTTGGTCCCGAAAAAAAATTTCACATTCGACATGACCCCCGATAAGACGTCAATTTCTTCTCTTTTTCCGTTGTAATGGTATTAATGATTCCTGTACACAACTAATGGGGCCACCCGTATCAAAAAGAGACAAAAAATTCATTACCTCAGTGCGCATATTACGTCTAATGAAGGCAACACTTACCATTTGGAACGGATCCAGGGACTCATCTTGTTTCGCATCGACTAAAGCAGCAGTCACACCCTTCTTCCTTGGGTAATCTTGGTGGAAATGACCAACTTCGGCGCATACAAAGCAAGAATTGGGGGGACGTTTTGGTTTCGGACAGCGGCTTTGGAAGTGTACAAATTGGGATCAATTGAAGCAGCCGATTTCCCCATCGGTTGTCTTAGCCGTGTTGTTTGAAATTGCAGCGGTACCTCTCATACTGGCCACTCTTGCCGAGCCACATCGCAACCGTTGGCGTCGTTGTTCATATCGGTCCATACGCTTAATTAGGTCGTCAATGTTATTTGCACTGTATAGGTAGGTTGCAACGTAAACGGCGCCGAACTGCCACACACTTTCCTTATCCGAATAGCCACATCGGTCCGCATAGTCCTCGAATTCTATGAACCATTTTGTTATACTATAGTTGGTGGTAAATCCGCATCTAGCTCCGCCAGATCGATGTGACGGATATTCGGAAGACGCGGCTCGCCTTCCTCCAACAGGCGTATTTGCTGCAGAAGTCTTAGCATCTCTAAGCGCATCTTCAGGTTTTTTATCTCCTCCTCGGCAGTGGTATTCGATGTGGCTACAACGTCGGATGCGGGCTCAGAAAGCAGCGGATGATCTTGGGCAGCGGTTGCTCTAGCGGCGGGCGTCTTAACGTCTTTGGCAGAGGGGACTTCATCGATATAGTTATTAGCAGATAAGGCAGCTGATGTTCTAGCGTTGGCAACTTAGGCAACGAGTAATTTGACAGATGGCGGTTCAATGTTTTCGGCAGCAGAGACTTCATGATATTCAACAGCGGGTTTTTCAGCATCAGGTACGACAATCATTAGAAATGAAATTTTTTTCTTTTACAAAATTTTTTAAAGTAAAAAAATTCATAATTAGTTAAAACAGAATTAAAAAGATAAATTAAAATTTTTTCTTTTACAAAAATTTTTTAAGAAGTGAAAAATTTATAATTATTAAGAGGATAAATTAAATTTTTTAACAAAAATTTTTAAGAGGTGTAAAATTTATAATTATTTGAAATATAACTGTGCTTGTCGTGACCGACAGGTGCACGTCCTCTAACCTAAAATAAAATTAAGAAGATAAATTAATTTAATTTATAATTTTTAAGAAGTGAAAAATTTATAATTATTTAAAATTAAAATTACGAAGATTAATTTTATTTTACAAAAATTTTTAAGAAGTGAAAAATTTATAATTATTTAAAATAAAAATTAAGATAAATTAAAATTTTTGAATTTAAACAAGTGAACTTAGAAGTAAAAAATTTAAAACATAATTTAGAGAATTGTGAAAGAAATTGTTCTTTTTTTAAGTAAAATTTTATAGTTCTATTGCGATTCCTACGGGACTCTGAAATAGAAGCAAGGATATTACACAGACAAAAAAAAAAAAAACACAGCACAATAACTATTGCGATTCCTACGGGACCCTCCAATTGTGACACTGACACCTCAATAGGAAAAAGAAGAAATAGATAAAACTGTCCAATTCAAGTAATTTAGTCCGACCTTCTATCCTAAGCATCCCACCGTCAAATCCACCCCAAAATCCATCCCATTCAGCCACCAATAGTAACATTGACATAAATGCAATCGCTCAAAGCTGCGAACAGCAATGTCAAACAGCGAATTTTGAACCCGAATTCGAAAATTTCGGGCGTAGATCCGGGAATAGAGAGAAGGTTTGGGATAATCTCTCGGATTTAGACAATATTCCGGACACCATTAGATGCCTTCGCCAATTTTCAGGAAATCCTTCGGAATACAGTTCCTGGAGGAAAAGCGTCGAACGTGTATTGAGACTATACGAGCCTTGCAAAGGTAAACCGAAACATTTCGGTACTTTAAGTACAATTAGAAATAAAATTATAGGAAGTGCGGACGCTTTAGAAGCGTATAACACACCGCTTAATTGGAAGTGTATCTTCAGATGCCTCACTCTATACTATGCCGATAAATGAGACCTTACTACGTTAGAATATCAAATGACGTCGTTGATTCACGGCAATAATAGCGTTCAGGACTTCTATCGGGAAGTTTATCTATCCCTCATAACGAATAAGCTTTCTTGTTTAAAGATTAGACATGAGTCCAGAGAGTTATTAACACAAACATATAGGAATAAAGCCCTAGATGCGTTCGTATGGGAACTCCAGGACGATCTACCTAAACTTCTAGGAATAAAAGAGCCTACGGAGTTACCTCAGGCACTACACTTGTGCTTGAAATTGCAGAATCAACAGTTTAGGACAAATTATGCAAATTCGCACCAAAAACAGAATAAATTAGACAAGCCTATACAAGTTCCTCCACGCAAAGGTAATCTTTCTTTTCCTAGGAGTAATCTGGAATATTTTTACAATCAACTGCCTCAGCGGCATACGCAGTCCCAACCACAATATTTCTATAATCCAATGCCTTAACGGCACAATCAGACCCAACAACAATATTTTCATACAACGTCTCAACGATATGTATCACATAACGTTATGCCTCAACGGGAGCTCCCCATAACGGGACGGTTTCATCCTCCTTGACCATAGACATTTATTAATCTGTTTAACAACAACACAAAGAATATTAAACTATTTCTCCTACCATTGTTAGAATCCTTTCACGGGATACTAGAGAACGACAGCTTAAGGCAATTATCTGCGATAATTTACACTGCTGAAGATTATATGCTAATAAACAACAATTATAAGGTAAGAATAAAGCATCAAGTTTAGCAATCTGTAAATACAATTGATATCCAAAATAGTCACATTAAAAAAAAATCTCGAATTAATCAAATAGTAAACAAATTTGAAAAACTTTTTTGTAATCCGAATGAAAAGTTAACATTTACAACAACTGTTGTTGCTGAAAATGCAGTATACCCAAAATACTATCCTTATCCAATGCACCTAAAAGATGAGGTCGAAGCGCAAGTTAAAAACTTATTAGACAACGACATAATTAGACCTTCTCGATCGGCATATAATTCACCCGTATGGATTGTGCCGAAAAAAACAGTTGCCTCAGGGAAAGACAAGTATCGTTTGGTTATAGACTATCGAAAACTAAATGACGTTTCTTTACCGGACAAATACCCCATACCAAATATTAATGACATTTTACTTCAGCTTTCAAAAAGCAAATGGTTTTCCGTGATCGACTTAAAGAGCGGATTTCACCAAATTCCCTTAAGGGAAAGTGATATGTAGAAGACCGCGTTCTCGGTAAACAACGGAAAATACGAGTTTCCGAGACTACCATTCGGCCTGAAAAATACACCATCTATCTTTCAAAGAGCAGTAGATGATATTTTACGAGAACATATGGGCAAAATATGTTTCGTTTACATAGACGATGTAATCCTTGCAGAAGATGAAGATACGCATCTAAAAAATCTTCAAACTGTTTTCAAAACTTTAGAAAGCGCAAACCTAAAAGTTCAGTTAGACAAATTTGACTTTCTGAAAATGGAAGTGGATTTTTTAGGATTTATAATATTAAGTGCGGGAATTAAAATCAACCCAGACAGAGTAAAAGGAATAAGGGACTTTCCTGTTCCAAAAACCCTCAAGGATCTTAAATCTTTTCTAGGTCTTTCAAATTTTTACAGACGCTTCGTCACGGATTGCGCAAAATTGACGAAACCCCTGACTGTACTCTTGAGAGGGGAGAGAGGAAGGGTATCCAAGCATTCCTCTAAAAATATGAAAACATATCTTAACGAAGAAGCAATAAGCGCTTTTAACAAGCGAAAAAATGTATTAATGTCTGAGGACGTCTTGTTGGCTTACCCGGATTTCAATAAGGAATTTCATTTAACCACAGACACATCCAATTATGCCCTCAGCGCTGTGTTGTCACAAGAGGATAGACCTATTATTTTCCTGTTCGGAACCCTTAGTAAATTCGAGGAACACTATGCTACTAATGACAAAGAGTTACTTGCAATAGTGTGGGCTCTTAAATCATTAAGAAATTACATTTATGGGTCAACAGAGTTGAAAATTTTCACGGACCACATGGAATTAACCTATTCCTTGAACAATAAGAATTCAAATTATAAACTAAAAAGGTGGAAAGTATTTTTAGAAGACTACAACTATCAACTACTCTACAAACCTGGAACTACGAACGTTGTCGCAGATGCTTTATCAAGGATTCCGCAAGAAATGCGATGAAAGTTAATTACATGATCTGATTCAATACAGCAATACTCCAATAAATGCTTTCAAGAATCAAATTATATTGACCTTTCTCTTACAAATTTGAGATCATTTTCCCGACATATCATAGGCATACAATATCAAAACCCAAAATCCATCGATAGAAAATTTGACTTTCATTTTAAAATAATATCTTAACCCTTCAGTCATCAAATGTGACAAATCTACTGACAAAATTCTTGTTAAACTCCAGGAAATCTTTAGAGAAAAATTTAGTCATTACAAGACCAAATACATCAGAACTATGGTAACTGACCTGGTAAATGAGGAAGAACAAGAGAATGAAATTATAAAGGAACACGAGAGAGCTCACAGAAACAGTCATGAGAATAAAGTTCAACTTATAAATAGGTGTTATTGCTCTCAAATAAACGCGAAAATCAAACGATTGACAAAACTATGAAAGGTTTGCAGGGAAAATAAGTATGTAAGTTTCGCTGCAATTCCCCAATATCCTGGGCAAATTGTTCATATTTTTATCACGGAGAAAAAATCTCTCTTGACGGCTATTGATAAGTTTTCAAAATATGCGCAGGTTAGAATGCTAAGATCCAGGGCGGTGGAAGACATTAAAGAACCATTGAGATATCCCTAAAGTCAATGGTAATTACTTTTCTGTTGGAGAACAAATATAATGTCAAAATCCATATGATAGTTCTGTTAATAGACATATTGAGAGATTTCAGTCAACATTAACAGAGATATTGAGGTGTCTTCAGGTATAAAATGCTCATAATTTCTTCTCAGAACTTCTTCATAGATCTTTGTTTGAGTACAATAACTCTGTGCATTCAACCATATTTAGGAAACCAGTAGATGCATTTTTTGGCAGACGTTATTTGAACAATCCTAAAAAACTTGAAGAGAATAAGCTGGAAATTGTTGAAAGATTAGAGCAGAAACAAGCGAAAGATATCGAATTCCACAATAAATCAAAACCACCCCCAAAAGAATTATCAACCAGGACAGAAAGTTTATTTAAAATTAACAAGCGGCTAGGGACTAAACTAAGTAAGAACTATTCTAAAGAAACCGTCAAAGAAAATCGAAAGACTACCATTGTAACAGACTTTGGTCGAATTGTTCATAAGAATAATATTGGAAACTAACAATCTCCTACATCCCAGGGCCATTCTTGTTGTGACGAACGCGGAAATAAAAATACTTGACTATTCCAACTCCCAAATTATATCTTTCAATACAGGCTATGCTAAAGTTCAGACTGGAAATTTCAAACTGGTGCATGTTATTGAGGCAGATAACTACCAGAATTTGATCAATAAGATACAATTGACTTTAAACTACAACATATCCCATTCCCATCCTTTAAATCCCTTCCTATATCATGAAACTCACTAGCTACAAAATCATCTAAATGAAATTAAGCCTAGAATTAATAGATCACCAGATTTCATAGGTTCAACGTGGAAATATTTAGCTGGAGATCCAGACCATTCAGATGTTCAAATTATTAAACAAAAAATAAATAATGCGTTACAAAACGATTGTAAAATTTATAAGATATAATGAAACTGTAATAACTACTTTTAAGTATAAAAAAGATATGTTAAAGATATGTTTATTAAGAAGTCAGGCATCAAATTGCACGTTAATGAAGCACACCCACTATTGAAGAAATTGCTTCGGGTTACTCTTACTAAATCAATTTAATGACACCATTTATATTAATAATAAACCACGTAAACTCAGTGGAACCTTTCTTCTGCAATATCAAAACGCTACAATAATATTAGCAAACAAGGCATACAATTATTTCCAGATGACAGAATTTGAGCCGTTACCGGCCATTTTACAGCCTAGATCTGCTATCGTGGAGGTACTTATCTTGGAAACAGTAAACGAGCTATTTAAATAACACTAAATGTAACGATCTTTTGGATGTCAAGAATAAATGGAACTTTACGATAACTATTGCGCTTTTCACAATTTCCGCCATTTTAACTGTGATTATTCTGGCAAGAAAAACACGCCACAAATCAAATTGAATGAAGTCATTACCGTCAGTACAATTACCTCTTCCTGAGTGGCGCACATAGCAGCTGACGAATCCGCCACAAATAACAAGATTATCAGACATCCCTTACTTTTGAATAATGCAATCAAGGACGCTCGCAACTGAAGGGGGAGGTATTAACTATAAAAACATTTGGTTATTACCCAAATACTTACCAAAAATTTACTTACCAAAAATGTATACTGACTCGCATAAGTGTGTTTCGAATTTAGTGCAATGAACTTGTTATACAAGAATTATTATTTTTTCTTCAATTTATGCTTAGTGTTAAAAACTGAATTGCGAAATACTTCTTTATAGCAGCAAATACTATTTTAGATTATTAAGTGACAACTGTAATTAAGTTTGGTTTGGTTTTTCAAATAAAGAAGTCGCACCTCATAAGCTGCGCATGAAAAATATAAACAAAAATTAATAAAGTGTTATCTTATATTTGAATATTCTGAATGTTCTTGCACAACTTTTGTTGTAGAATCCGCTTTTATGCTTTCCAGTATCCCTCTGAAGGTCGTCATAGCTTAGTGGTAGCGTAAATCAGCCAGTATTTAATTATTTTTTAAATTTGTCTTTTAAAATTTTTTTTTTATAAACAAGAACACACAAAAGAGGAATAATGACACAAAATAACAACTTTATGTCATTATATGGATTTGCCTTTGTCATTTCTGGCTTACGGCGAATTTCAATTAACATTCCCGGTCACCCAAAAGCAACAGAAAATGCATGCAGAACTGCGAATTGAGTTGTTGTACAATTGCTATCACCTTATTGAGTTCGTCCTGATTACAGCCTTACTAATTAATTAATTTTAACATGCAAAAGCTATTATTATAAGAAAAACAATAACCAAATCCGGAAAAATTTACACATTGAACAAAAAAAAAATAAACAAAAACCGCAAAAATTATTATGAGTACAAATTTCTGTAAATCATATTCCTTGCATTGCGTTGTATTTGTTTGTGTTTTGTTTCGTTTTTTACATTCTTCGTTGATATATGTCCCACTTTTAAAGCCGAATTTACTTACCATCCGGTTCATACCCCTTGCGTTACATGCGATACTTGCATTTTTTGGGAAAAATGGATAATCAAATTGTGATTATAAAAGAATTAATGGCATTAATTACAAATTTATGAGCTTACATATGTGATATTTTGTGCTGTGAAGGCCTACGAAAATTCTCAAATGAGTGTTTTCGGTTAATTTATTCTCAATATTTCTTGTTTATAAATTAATAAATTCAAAATAGATGACACTCAGTACATAAAAACAATCATGTATATGTACATATAAACAATCATCATATACATATTTTGTTCATGACATACACACAATATGTAAAAACAATCGACAACTGGTATTTTTCTCTTAAATTAGTAATAAACTTTATTATGAAATATGTTTTTATTAATATTTTTGTAATGCAAAAAGAATAATGGCAAAATAGTAATGCACTATGTAGTAGTCTATGATGTTGTCGGTTACTTTGGTTGTAGTCGTGGGTACCTGTTACAATACTTCTTTAAATGTATTTTGTATGTAGCTCCCAATGAGAATATGTTTATCGCTTTCTTTCTTATGTATGTAATTGTATTTATAATTATATAGTATTCTCGAATATTTCATATGAATGTATATATCTCTTTCTCCCTTAAGCTAATAATTATATGCATAATTGTACACACTTCTAGAATATCCCATGTAAATATATTTATCTCTTTCTTTCTTAAGCTAATAATTGCTTGCATAATTATACAGTATTCTAGAATATCCCATGTAAATATGTTCATCTCCTCCTTTCTTGAACTTATGATTGTTTGTATATATAGTATTTCCGAACTTTCTATGTGTATGAATTTATCTCTTTCTTTCTTGTACGATAGAATGTAATACACTTCTTGTAGATTTAAGCTTGTATTCTTTGAAAAAAAGAAGCGTGATCATTAATAAAGTTGCGATTGAAAGAAAGAACGTGTTTAAAATTCACTACAACTACTCAAACATATTTATCGAAACCATTCAATAGTATATAACTTGGCAACTGCAAAACTGCTGACACTTTCCAACACTGAATGAGTCGCAAAAAATAGGATTATTTTCTACTTTTCTATGCGTCTATGCATTCTATGCCTTTTCGTCTGTAACTTGTCACAAACAACTACACTGATTCTACTTTTTCGGTATATGCGTGTAACGCAAGCACGGATGAAACAGATGGTATATACTTTCGGCTTAACGTTTCTATAACTACACAAATGTTCTTAAGGTGCTTGGAGACGATCTAATAATTTCATCAAATAATGCATAAGTGTGAGTGTCGTGTGATTGACGTATAAAAAGAGAGGTTCAAATTAATTTCGCCAATCATCATTTGTATGTTGTTTTTGTAGTAGGTGCTTTATAAAATGCCTTCATTGGAATACGATTTATTTGTTCCTCTTAAAATCTTGTGCAATTTTATTAGAAAAGGAAAATGTAGAAAAAGAAGGAATGAAAAAATTCATATTGTTTTCTTTCTTCTTCTCTATTATTGTTTCTTCCAGTTTTATATTCCGCAACACTGGTAAACATTGATATTTAGCAATTAATTCTAAAATAATTTTTTTTTATCTTTGCACTTCTCCATGAGGGCAAGAACGTTTACCAAACATAATTTAACTTCTTAAAAGTATAATAGCAAATAAAATCTACAACCACAAAATATAAAATATACGTTGACGACAAAAAAATATTTCTTTGTTTACTATTACATTATTCACGATGTTGTTGTTGGGAGGGATGGGATGCATGCAAACAAGGTAAAGTTTCTGACTGTGGCCAACATGGCGACCACCAGGACGATCCTTGTCTTGCTGTATTCAAGTTGACACGCAGCCTCCTCGCGGCCCCTCCTGGATGGCATTCTAGCACCCGCTAGATGTTAACTAATGCGTGCAGCGAAGTCCAATCCCCTGGACGTTAAATTTGGGTTGTGCGTAGGGCTTGGAACCTACCACGTAAAAACTTTACTCCAATGAAAACCAACATACTGAATTTCGAAAAGATCCCCTTTAAAGTTGACGACCACGGCAAACGTTCAAAGGACAACGATTTAAGAATAGCCACTTGGAACGTCCGCACCCTTCACAGCTTCCGCCCAGCTGGCGGATGCCCTCAAGAAATGTAGGACTGACATCACTGCCATACAGGAAATGCGATGGATAGGGCAAGGATGCAAAAGGCTAGCATCTTGCGATGTGTATTACAGCTGCCATGTTGATAAGCACGAATTTGGATGCGGATTTGTGGTTAATAAGAGACTCCGCCACCTTGTCTCTGGGTTCACACCTGTGAACGAAAGAATAGCCACAATCCGCATCAGGGCAAAATTCTACAACATCAGCCTGATTTGTGCTCACGCCCCGACGGAAGATAAGGACGATGTGGTTAAGGATGCCTTCTACGCTAAACTCGAGGACGTATATGATAAGTGCCCGGCCCATGACGCAAAAATTGTCCTCGGGGATTTTAATGCAAAGGTCGGGCGGGAAGGTATCTTTGGCCCCACTGTCGGACAGTTCAGCCTCCACGCGAACACTACCTCCAATGGTATGAGGCTGATCGATTTCGCCGCGGCGTGTAACATGGTTACTACCATGGTAACATGGTAACATGGTTACTACCATGTTACACGCCAGGTTTCAACATCTCGACATCCACAAGGCCACTTGGATGTCCCCCGATCGATCAACTTCCAACCAGATCGATCATATTGTGATTGACGGAAGGCATGTATCCAGTGTACTAGATGTGCGCACATTTAGAGGTCCGAACATTGACTCGGACCACTACCTTGTCGCAGCCAAGTTTCGATTGCGCATAAGCGCCTCGAGGATGGCGCGCTCTAGTACATTGCGGAAGCTGGATGTCAGGAAGCTGCGATCACAAGGGACAGTTCAGGCGTTCTCCGCTCAACTCTCGGATAAGCTCCGTCGATCCCCATCTAATCTCAACGACATTGGAGGACTGTGGGCCAACATCTCCCACTCCTTGCGCACTACTGCGGAAACAGTCCTTGGTTTCGAGCGCCCACCCCAACGAAATCAATGGTACGATGAGGAGTGTCGCGAGGCAGCTGCAGCGAAAAACGCCGCATACAAGAAGACGTTGCAGTCTGCTGCTACGCGAGCCATTGTCGAGAACTACAGAGAGAAGAGAAGGGAAGAGAGACGCCTTTTCAGACGCAAGAAAAAGGAGCAGGAAAGGCGTGAGCGTGAGGAAGTCGAGATGCATAGACGTAGGAATGACGCTAGAAAATTTTATCAGAAGGTTAAGCGTCTAACCGAGGGTTATAGACCCGGAGCGTCTTCTTGCAAGGACGAGAACGGAAACCTGGTTACAGATCCGAAGGGGGTGCTGAGGTTGTGGAGGAAACACTTCTCTACTCTGCTACAAGGCGATGACGACACCAATACCGCCTCTAGAGATGATGTTCCGAACCCGATCAATGATGACGGCGTGGAGATTCCGCCGCCTAGCTATGAAGAGGTCAAAGTCGCGATTACGCGTCTTAAAAACAATAAAGCGGCAGGTCCTGATGGCCTCCCCGCTGAATTGTTTAGGACCGGATGTAATGAGTTGGTAGGGCGCATGCACCAGCTCATCTATAAAATATGGCTAGAAGAAAGTATGCCCAACGATTGGAACCTCAGTGTCCTCTGTCCTGTCCTGAAAAAGGGAGACCCCACAATTTGTGCCAACTACAGGGGTATTAGCCTTCTCCCTATCGCATATAAGGTTCTTACAGGCGTATTGTGTGAACGACTGAAGCCACTCGTCAAAACACTGATTGGACCTTATCAGTGCGGCTTCAGACCTGGCAAATCCACCATAGACCAGATCTTCACACTGCGCCAAATCCTGGAAAAGGCCCACGAAAAACAAGTCGACACACACCATATTTTTGTCGACTATAAGGCAGCCTTCGATAGCCCCATAAGGGATCGTGTTTTATGCCGCAATGTATACCTGCGAAGCTGATAAGGCTATGCAGAATGACGTTGAGCAATTTCTGCAGCTCCGTCAAGGTAGGAATGGACCTCTCCGAATCTTTTGATACCGTGCGAGGTTTCAGACAAGGCGACCCCTTATCATGCGACTTCTTCAACTTCGTCATGGAGAGTGTTCTGCGAAAGGCAGGAGTGCATCGCAATGGCACTATCTTTCAGAAAAGTGTCCAATTGCTTGCGTACGCTGCCGACATCGACATCATAGGGCGTACCAAGCGAGATGTTACTGCTGCCTTTAGCGCTATTGAACGGGAGTCTAAGAATATGGGTCTGGCAGTAAATGAGGGCAAAACAAAGTATATGTTGTCGACAAGCAGAGACGTGCGGCGTATTGATTCTCAGATTACGGCCGATAACTATACTTTTGATACAGTCAAGGAATTTATTTATCTTGGCTCCGCCGTTACCACCAAAAATGATGTCAGTCTGGAGATCAAGCGCAGGATTACTCTTGCCAACAGGTGCTACTATGGTCTCAATAGGCAATTGAGCAGCAGAGACCTCTCTCGTGCGACAAAATTAATACTCTACAAGACGCTCATCTTACCCGTGCTTCTTTATGGCGCAGAGGCATGGACCCTATTAAGAACTGATGCAGAAGCCTTGAGGGTATTCGAGAGGAAAGTCCTACGTAAGATCTTCGGTCCTGTGCGAGTTGGCGATGATTTCCGCATCCGATCTAACAGTGAGCTGTATGAGCTCCTCAACGACATAGACGTTGTGCAGCGTATTAATATCCAGCGGCTGCGCTGGCTCGGCCATGTCGTTCGAATGGAGGAGGATGCTCCGGCGAAAGGGGTATTTGATGCGGGGATCTGCGGAAGTCGGCGAAGAGGACGACCTTGTATCCGTTGGAAGGACCAAGTCGAGGAAGCCCTGTCATCGATTGGTGTGACCAACTGGCGTAGGCGCGCAAGAAGCAGAGGCGCCTGGAAGAATGTATTGCGGCAGGCCGAAATCCGTTAATCGGGTTGTTATGGTCAATTAAGTAAGAAGTAAGTTAACACCCTATTAATTAAACTTTTTCTCACGAAGACAAGTGCCGAACAATCATTTTTTTACAATAAACAATATTTTTATAATTATGTTAACTACCTAACATCCGGCACGGGGTCAAACGGTTTCCGCAGGATAAGGATATGCGATCATAGCTCACTCGGAGCCTCCAGCATCTACCCTATCAAGACCGTTAGTGCGCGATATCGTCACATCCTGCTAGAGGTGGCCCTGCTCTTTAACAGAACAGTACGGGAGTCAATAACTACCTCCCTCTCAGCCGGGGTGACTATGGCTGACCCCCCTTTTTTGGGACGACCCTTTTCATTCTCGGGCTACTCTCTCCCCCCTGTTTCTGACTTGACTGTCCTGAGCTGGTGGTGATTGCCGCGAGATGGTGATCATCCTGAATGAGGAGTCACTTCCACTTATTACTGCCGTGATAAAACATGGTTTTAGTTCAATCGAACTAAGGGTCTATAAGTCGGATTCCCGCGCTACCTCACATCCCTCAACAGACCCCATCCCCGTAAATCCCGATCCATCGCAACCCCTCCCTACCCCATCTGACCCTATCCCATCCGACCCTACCCCTGTACCCATCGAACCTGCCGTCGAATGTAGGAGTGCGTGCAGTCATTCTTCTCGACGCTGCTCTTCCAGCAAGAAGTCCAATTCTGAGCTGGTGGGGAATTCTTCGACGGCATTGATATTGACGCGAGCGTAACCTCTCCGTTGTCGGACGAAGAGGACGCTGATGTGACAATGGTTGATTCTCGGGTCAATGCTGAGTCACCCAAATTAACCAACAACATTCCAAAACCGCCTCTGCCACTTTGCTCCTCCGACCAGAACCCTGGATCGTAGACGGCAGGGTTTGCGGACTCAACACCAAAGGATATCGCGTAGCGTACATCTAGAACTCAGAAAAGCCTCGGGCTTGTGGCATGTTTAAGAATAGTATTAACGCTCTTCTCCTTCAGTGATAAGGACACTGTTACCATGGTCGTCGAAATTAACTCGATGACCCTCTAGATAATGCCATCGAATATGGCACATGACTACGGGCTCTCTCCCCCTCAAGAGCCCATTGGTCGACTGGTAGCAGATGCGAGGCTGCTTGGAGCTCCGGTCATAATCGGAGCAGATGCCAACTCCCACCACATTATGTGGGGCAGTTCCGGTGCCAATGAACGTGGTGAGTGCCTCCTTGATTTTATTTTAAGTAATAACCTAGTTATAGCTTCCTCACTTCTAGTAGAAAGGTACTTGACATCACTCTGGTCAGCTCCGATTTCTCTACTAACCTTAAGAACTGGTTTGTATCCCATGAATGCTCCATTTCGGACCATGATACATTACCTTCATTATTGACACGACCGCGTGTCCTCCTTTCGTGACCCCTCCGGACAATAGGAGACGAATTGGACCGTTTTTTAGAGAGAAACTGCGTGACAGCCTTCCCTCTACCCCCGACTATAGACGACGGGTGAATGGTCTACCTACACGGCCAAAAAGAGGGAACTTAAATACGCTGTAAGGCGAGCGAAAATGGCTTCGTGAAGGAACTACTGCGCGAGCATAGAATCCTATGCCGAAACGGGCTGTCTTCGTAAAATTTTAAGTTCCACTCATAAATCCCTTGACTGTATCCGACGACTTGACGGACGCTGGACTACCTCCAGTTTGGATACGCTTGAGCTCCTCCGTGAAACTCACTTTCCAGGAAGTGTCACAGTTGGTGGCCAGGCCTTTTATCAGGCTAACGAACCACCGTCTGGGAACTATTCCCCTTTGACCCTTACCCTTGGCCAAGTGCAATGGACTGTTAGGTCATTCAAACAAGTCACCAGGACCGGATGGTATTATTCCAGGTGATATACAACATGGGACAGAGATAATCCTCCCCTGGTTGCTTGCCATCTATAACGCTAGTCTCAGGCTCCTCTACATCCCTTGAAGCTGGAGAATATCATTCCCAAGGCTGGGAAACCGTACCATACTGGGGAAAATGATAATAGACCCATAAGTCTGTGTTCCTTTCTTCTGAAGATACTGGAAAGAGTCCTTGATGTTCATATTAGGGCCTCGATTGACTCAGCGCTTCTATCCGCTTCCCAAAATGCGTATACGAGAGGCAAATCAGTGAAGACAGCACTTCACTCGCTTATCACTCGGGTGGATGAGTCCATGCACGTTAAAGAATACACTTTGTCCATTTTTCTGGACATTAAGGGCGCATTCAATAACGTCCACCCGGACGCCATAGTTAGGGCTCTCGGTTCTCTGAACCTGGGACAGGATCTGGTCAGGTTCATCCAGCTTCTTCTCAAATCAAGGATAGTGACCTCCACATTGGGGGTCTCGAATTGTCAGAGAATGGTTCGCAAGGCGGTGTTCTATCACCTCTTCCCTGGAATCTTGCAGTCAACTCACTCCTGAGGGGGCTGGAACAATTTGGCTGTGAGGACATAGCTTACGCTGACAACATTGCCATTGCCGCGTCGGGAATTTGTCCGCAAACACTGTCAGACAAGTTGAACTTGGCGCTGTCAATCGTGTTGGACTGGTGTAGGGATTTTAGACTATCTATTAACACCTCTAAGACCGATACGATTCTTTTTACGAGGAAATATAAAATTCCGACCTTCTCCCTTCCCAGCACAGATGGGACCAGACTCACGTTGAGTTCCGAGGTCAAGTATCTGGGCCTGATCCTCGATCCCAAATTGAACTGGAGGGCAAATCTGGCTGCTAGGGCACGCAAGGCGGCATGTGCTACCTACTGCTGCAATAGGGCGGTCGGTACCAGATGGGGTCTTCGCCCAAGGATCATGCGTTGGATATATTCCACGGTCATCGAACCCAATCTCTTATACGGTATTGTTTTCTGGTGGACTACTCTGGACAGACAATATAACGTCAGACTTTTCGACAAGATTAGAAGGTCTGCCGTCATTCATATAACTGGTGCTTTACGCACCACCCCCACGAAAGCCTCGCAAAGCAGGTGGCCAAGTTTGCTACGACTAGACTTAAAGCTCTTTCTCGTTGGCACATTGTACCTTCTGGTCACTCCACTATTCTGGATATTGACCCGGTGGGCCCTGTGAACATGGACAATTTCTCTGCTGAACATTGTCTTGATAGATGTTTCCACTCTCTGATTCCGAGTAGGGCTAAATCCTGATACGATCGTCCCCCCGGAAGTCCTGGTTATATATACCAACAGCTCTAAACTCGAGGTTGGAGTTGGAAGTGGTGTCTACTCTGGGAAACTTGACCTGAATATTTCTCTCCGTCTGCCAGACTACTGCAGTGTGTTTCAGGCGGAGGAGATGGCAATTTACCGGGCCGCTCAATGGATCCACGCCAACGATGCTCCTTTCAGTTGCGTCTCGATCTTTTCAGACAGTCAAGCTGCGATAAGATCACTGTCAGGTTTCGTGATTAACTCTAGGATCGTTAGAGAATGTCGCCGCTGTTTCGACCTAGTCTCGGGGCGCTTCACCGGTGTCTCTCTGATGTGGGTCCCCGGGGACAGTGATATTCCGGGAAACTATAGGGCCGAGGAGCTCGCCATAGCTGGTACGCTCCTTCCGAAATCCTCTTCTGTTGAATTGGGTATGCCACTTGTCTCGGTTAAGTTGACCATTGCGCGGAGGTTCCTTCGGACGCCAACCTATCCTGGGTCAATGAGGAGTCCCGCTCCACCGCTAGACTTACTTGGCCAGAATGGATGGAAGGCGTACCAACCGATTACTTGGTCTCGGTCGTGATGTCATCTCGACTGTGGTGGCCGTGCTTACGGGTCATTGCATCATGGGTAGACACGCTGAGATAATGAGGCTCCCATTTAACGATTTCTGCCATGGATGCAGGTCCACTGAGGAAGAGGAAAGTGTTATTTACTTTCTTTGGCTCCCCATTCCTTGTTAGCTTAACGGAGCTATCATCTATTGATATCAAGGATATAGCTTCGCTCATCAAATTTTCTGGCTGGTTTTCCAGTGCGGGGTAGTCGTGATTTTGTTGTGCAGCCCTTGCGCTGACCAACTTCTTCCTTTTCACTGCTTTGGCGGAACTTGGTTAGACAGGGATTGCGTTCACCCGTGGCATCACAACGGGCCGCCATGCGTGCTCAAGTGAGCTTTGTGATATCAGAGCTACCACTACGACCTAAACCTAAACCTAACATCCGGCACGTGTAGCCAAATTATTTTAAGAAAATGTAATGCACAGAGGTAAAATGTCGAGCAAGCAAATCTATGCAGTAAACAATATTTACCTAACTTCCGGTACGTGAGCATTTAACATTATGCACTTCCAGCAGAGGCAGAAAAAATTCTAAAGAATTGTATCACGCCACCGTTGGTATTGTAATCAATAATTAGTATTGAAACAAATTGGGGGATGATTAACTTGTTTTCAAATCTCCTTTAAATCTATCAGAGATGTGGATTATAATCACTTACAAGTAATTATAATCATTGGGTTGCGTTATATGAAAAGAGAGAAGAGGAGAAAAAATTGGAATTAATTCTATTTCTGAAGAGAATTAAGAAAGAGTTTTAAGATTCTTACCTTTTTTTTTTGCTATGAATTAAATCTTTTTTTAGAGTTTTTTTTCCAATTATAAATTCGCAATAATGGATAATTTCCATCAATAATTCCATATGGACACAAATTCTAGGTAAGTATGATATCATATACATAGGCAAGAAGGTTGATGAGTATAATAAATTTTCTGTAGGTATAATTTCATATAGGTAATTATAAATTTATGAGATGTAATTCACTTTCTCCCTTTTAATATAGGTAATTTATTCTAGTATGTATGTACAATTTTAAGGTAAGTATAAATTTATGAGATGTAATTCACTTTCTTCCTTTTAGTATAGGTACTTTATTCTAGTATGTAGGTACAATTTTAAGGTAGACGCCTTTTGCACGTTGAAATTTGTTTCGAAACAAATGTGAGAAACTTTTTTGCATTTTCTTTTAAAATTTCTTTCGCTTTTGGACGTAAAAATTTATTTCAGAAATTTTGTTTTCTTTTATCTCGTCATTCTGCTGTTTTTGTCAGTTACAACTTTGTTTGGCATTGTGATTTACGTTCAAATATAAGACATGAACATTATATGAATATTATATTTGTTATTACATTATTATACATTACATTATATATTTATGTGTTATTATTTTTGAATATATTTACCTTATTTAAATTATATTCTTTTTAATATTTTTTATTTTTTCAACATTTTTTAATTAATTGTTTGGCGCTAAAATTTTTCTTTTGCTAATGTTTTGATTTCAAACACAAAATCAACAAAAACTAATGATATTTTAAATTATATTATTTATATTAACACCTTTGACTAACTACGAGTCATCTCTTACCCACTTTTTCTCCTAAAAAACATAATTTTTGCCTTTTAATGATATCTACGATCTAAAAATAGTTTTTAGTAATATAATGTGAAAAATCAAATTGTCGTTATTGGCCAGTTTTCTGTAAGTTGCCGCGGCAGTCAAGATGTTAACTTCTCTATGCGGAACAAAAAATAAAAGAAAATGTGAAATTAAATACAACTCTGTGTATATACGAATAAAGAACAAAGAAAATTTCTGAGTACATGAAATTCTAAAATCACCCCCGCTCGTTTTTCCCCTCTCTCCTACAAACTCAAGAGTGTTGAAATTTGTTTCGAAACAAATTTCAACGTGCAAAAGGCGTCGTAAGTATAAATTTATGAGATGTAATTCACTTGCTTCCTTTTAGTATAGGTAATTTATTCTAGTACTTATTTACTTAATTGGCCATAACAATCCGATTAACGGATGCCGCAACACATCCTTCTAGGCGCCTCTGCTTCTTGCGCGCATACGCCAATTGGTCACACCAATCGATGACAAGGCTTCCTCGATTTGGTCCTCTTCGCCGACTTCCGCAGATCGTCGCATCAAATACTCGTCTCGCCGGAGCATCCTTCTCCATTCGAACGACAAGACCGAGGCAGCGCAGCCGCTGGATATTAATACGCTGTACAATGTCCATGTCGCTAATATAGCTCACTGTTGAATCGGATGCGAAAATCATTGCCAACTCGCACTGGACCGACGATCTTAGGACTTTTCTCTCGAATGCTCTCAATGCAGCTGCATCAGTTCTTAATAGGGTCCACGCTTAATATATATAATAATATATAGAAGCACGGGTAGGATGAGCGTCTTGTCGAGTATTAGTTTCGTCTTGCGAGAGGTCTCTGCTACTCAATTGCCTATTGAAACCATAATAGCACCTGTTAGCAAGAGTAATCCTGCGCTTGATCTCCAGACTGACATCATTTTCGGTGGTAACGGTGGAGCCAAGGTAAATGAATTCCTTGACTGTATCAAAAGTATAGTTATCGGCCGTAATTTGACAATCAATACGCCACACGGCTCTACTTGTCGTTAGCATACACTTCGTTTTGCCCTCGTTTACTGCCAGACCCATCTTCTTAGACTCCCGTTCAATAGCACTAAAGGCAGCAGTGACATCTCGTTTGGTACGCCCTATGATGTCGATGTCATCAGCGTACGCAAGCAACTGGACACTTTTTTGAAAAATAGTGCCATTACGATGCACTCCTGCCTTTCGCAGAACACTCTCCATGACGAAGTTGAAGAGGTCGCATGAAAAGGGATCGCCTTGTCTGAAACCTCGCATGGTATCGAAAGGTTCGGAGAAGTCCATTCATACCTTGACGGAGCTGCAGGAAATGATCAACGTCATTCTGCATAGCCTTATCAGTTTCGCAGGTATACCGAGCTCAGACATTGCGGCAAAAACACGATCCCTTATGGGGCTATCGAAAGCAGCCTTATAGTCGACAAAAAGATGGTGTGTGTCGACTTGATTTTCGTGGATCTTTTCCAGGATTTGGCGTAGTGGACTTGCCAAGTCTGAAGCCGAAATGATAAGGACCAATCAGTGCTTTGACGAGGGGCTTCAGTCGTTCACACAATACGCCTGTAAGAACCTTATATGCGATAGGGAGAAGTCTTATACCCCTATAACTGGCGCAAATCGTAGGGTCTCCCTTTTTCAGGACAGGACACAGGTTCCAAATAGTAGTATGTAGGTACAATTTTAAGGTAAGAATAAATGTATGAGATGTAATCCACTTTCTTCCTTTTAGTATAGGTAATTTATTTTAAATTCAATTTATTTCGGTTTACACTATATTAATTATACTTGGGTTGCACTGTATTTTGTAATTAGTGATTGGCCTCCCTTTACACTTTTTAGCACACTGAAAGTTGGTGAAGTTCTTGATGGTGAGAAAAGAAGTGGAGTTCACATGATTTCTTTATTAAACTTCTGTTTTACTTAACAGCCGTGGTAACGGCACATTTGGAGACATTCCAATTGTGTACAAGAAAAGGTGTAGACATTCTTTTACTGGATGAAAGCTGTTATTATATTTGGCATGCCTGGGTTTAAACGCAAGATGCCCTCTCGCCCGGGGGTGTGGTGCACAACACTTGTGCCAATAACTTTATGGCTTGTATTATATTGGCATTTGGAGAGGTGGGCAAAGTTGATGATGCTTCATTTGTTGACGTTTTTCGTTAAATTGCTTTATTTATTTTTGACCTTTCAACCATCTTTCGTTGCACTGCTACCTTTCGTTTGGTCTTCTCAGAAGTTGGATGAAGCAATGTGCGGTGAAACCTGACGCATCTTTTACATGTGTCCAATGAAGTACATGATCTTAAATCGCGGCTCCTAGCCAAACAGTTTTCGCAATATTGATGTTTGTCGACTGTTTCTTGCCTTTTGGGATTGGACATTTTCGCAATTGGAATTTTAAGCTTTCTACGGCAGCTTCCCATAAGCCACCCATATGTGAAGCATGACGGGGACTAAATTTCCATTTAAACTCATATGTTACGTATTCCTGGGCTGTATCCTGAGTTGCCGTTCTCACAGACTACCTCAAAGGGTAGTTGTCAGTCCACGCCTCCCAACGAAACGAGAGAATGCTGACGAAGACAGGTCTGAGCAGAGTTCCAAATGGATAGCTTTCGTGCTGAAGCAAACGAAGACACTAACATACGCCTTCGTGGTTTTCGAATTACATAAGGTTGAGAGTTTAATTTCAAATGAGCCAGCAAAGTCAATACCTGTGACTTGAAACGGCCCCGAGATCCAAGATCTGCTGGATTATCGTGTCTTGGCACATGTTGCCATCTTGCATCCGGGATTAAGCGATGAATTCGGGCAATTCTATTAGCTAAATAGGTTTCCCAAGATGAAGGGGGTTTCGAGAGCCAACCCAGAACTATGAATGAGTCGGTCCACAAATGTATTTCCGAGTTATCGAAACTCAAGGATGTTAGAACATAATGGACAAGGTTTGCTAATAAAACGGCTCCATTAAGTTCCAATCGTGGGAGACTGACTGTCTGAATTGGGGCTACCCTGGATTTCGCAAGTAACAAACTTGAAAATGTATTATGTATGTTTGTCTGAAGAAGTCGCCGTGGTCTAGTGGGTAGCGTGTTGGCTTATTAGACAAAAGGTCCGGGTTCGAACCCCAGGTCAGACATCAAAATAAAAAATATTTCTTCGACGACTTCCTCTCAGCAGATTTCTGGCAAAGACTCTGAGAGTAAAAATTGCCATGGAAAGCTTCTCAAAAATCTATCGTTCGGAGTCGGTTTTAAACTGTAGGTCCCGCCACTCATGTATAAAATTAACGCACACAACATAAGTGGTGTGAGAAGCTAGGTCGTAATCCTGACTGAAGGGTTGTAATGGCCAATTATGTTATGTATGTTTGTCTGACACTTAACATACACTTTAGCGCAATAAGCTGATTTGGAGGCATCAGCAAATCCATGAATCCGAATTATATCCTTAGGCATATATCTGATCCACCGAGGAATTGAGATCTCCTCTATGTGAGAGAGATCCTGAACGGGATTGTTCCATATTTGAAGGCATTCTGGTGAAATCTCTTCACCCCATTCTAAGCCTTCTAACCACAGCTGTTGCATGAATATTTTTGCCCTTATTATTAAAGGAGCAAGCCAAACAGCTGGATCGAAAAGATCGAGAGAATTTGTCTTTTAGTTATTTTCGATGTTTGCACAATAGGTGTAAAAGTGTAGGAAAATGTATCCGTGAGAGCATTCCATTTTACACCTAGAGTTTTAGTTGTGCTTGATTCATGAAAACGAAGGAAATCTAAGTCATAAAGATCCTCCTCCGGTAAATGAGAGAGTAATTTAGAATCATTTGCAGTGATCTTTTTTAAAGGTAGTCCTGCGGATTTCTTGTATAAGTTGAGTTTGAGCGGATAGGGTGTCTTCTATGGAAAAACCTCCCGAAAGAATGTCATCCACATAAGTATTCTTTCGTAAAATGGATGAAGCTTCCGGATATTGGGACTCAGAGTCATTCGCAAGTTGGAGAAGGGTGCGTATTGCGAGATAAGGAGCGTAATTTAAGCCAAATATTACTGTTTTCAACTGGTAATCTTTTATAGGTCCATTCTGCTGGGGTTGAAATACAATCTTTTGATAAGACCTATCTTGTGGATGTAAGAAAATTTGACGATACATTTTCTGTATATCGCCACTGAAAACAAACGTTTATTTTCTCCAATTGAGAATATAGGAATATATATAGAAATGAGAGTAGGGCCTATGTGCAAGACATCATTGGGAGAAAAATTAGACTTTATTTTCCTGGATGCTTTAAATACTACGCGTACCTTTGTGGTCTTATGTTCGGGGCGTACTACAGCATGGTGTGGTAAGTAAAATGAGTTATATTTGCCCTGAGACATAATTTCAAGAGTGGAAGTTTCTTCTATATGATCAAGGGTCAAATATTCGTTCAAAACATTATTATATTCGGTGTAAAGTTCCGGATCCTTGGACAATGTTTTCTCCATTCTGGAATACTACATTCCTTGAATGGCAATCGTACGAGGGAATTTCTTCTTCAAAACTTTCTCAAGATTTTATTGAGATCTGATACTGAAGTTGTGAAAGTTTGAACTGTTTGAGTCTTCATAGGTCTACTGAGCACCCATTCGAATATAGTGTTATATGCCGAGGTGCGACCACAAATATTCTTCAATGTTAACGACATATTCATAATCGTTGCCCAGAATTCGATCTATTTGGGATGATTTGTTGAAGTTGGGATCAGCTAGATCCAATACTTCGAGTTCGCTGGAATCAGGGATTGCAAAGGTATACGAAGGGAGTTGTTTAGTGACTTTTGGCAACACTATTGCCTTAATGCGAATTCTGAAATTATACCTTCTTGCATAAAAAACGAAATCGCATCTTTGTTTGCGGATTGCTTCTGTCCGCCAATACCGACAATTTCAAAACGAGATGTTTGAAAGGGAAGTTGGAGTCGGCTTCTAATTCTTTCTGTTAAGAATGTTCGTTGAGAACCTGGGTTAATAAGCGCCCGAATGGTGAAGAGTTCATCTCTATATTCTTTTTGCATTAGAGCCGTTCGCAGTAGAATATTTTCATTACTCGTGGAGTAATTAGCGTGTACTCGACTTGATGTGGGGTATTCAGTACGAGTTTTGTTGGGAGTGTCCTGGGTAGCATTTGTAGATTTCGGAAAATTACTGCTATCTTCATAATGTGAGTTATGAGCCTCCTGCGGTTTTTTGTCATGTGCAATAGAGAATGATGGGTCTTCTTACAATAAACACAAGTGTGTTTGCTTTTGCAGTTCGATTTTACATGAGAAGAGCCTAGACAATTGTTGCAAAATTTGTTCCTGTACATAAAGTTGACTATTTGTTGTACAGTGAACGCTCGAAATTTCGGAAACACTCGGATATTGTGTTCCTCACCGCATGCCTTGCACGTTAGATGCAATTGTTCTCGAGAAGAATATGTGTGGATATTTGGTTGTGATTTCCTGACCAAACAAAAGTCATCTTTAGCAGTTTTAATGTTCATGAGACGCTCTACAGCTTCATACCTGTCCACTAAAAATTGAAACATTTGTGACCACTTTGGAAGTTCACGAGGTGATGCCAGAGACTGTTCCCACAGTGAGAGGGTGAAATCGGGTAATTTAGTTGATATTGTAAGGTTCATAGTCCATTAAAGAATATTTAGATTTACTTTTTAATAATTACATTCCGTTTTATTAAAAGGGAACGAAGTATTCCCTTTGTCTTTTGTTTTATTACTATATTTACATTTTTACTTAAAGCTAAACGTATGTTAATATCTTAACACTCCACTAGTGTGGGAATATGCTGACACAGCATAATACACACTATCCAGCATTTATCCTGTGTGGACAATATCAACAAGAAAGTGTTGATATTAAGTTGCATACAGAGGGTATGGCAACTTAGACTGGTCAAACACACTACATCTTCCCTCTTAACGAAGAGCAGTGAACATAAGTTGACTGTTCTTTTACAAAGATAATATAAGTAATAATCTAAGTAATGTTTAGAGAATAAAATGAAATAAAATAAGGGGAAAAATATTAGTTTAACACCTCATTCACCCTCCCTTATTGAAAAAGAAATTAAATTTCTTTTTATTTTGTTCGTAGTGTAGTTGATGGTAATAGTTAGATGAAGTAAAAAAACTTTATGTGTTTAATAGTATACATATATTTATATACAATATAGTAATATAATTAAAACTTGAAGTCAAGTACTCAAATAAAATGGTATTTGAAAAAGAGCAAACTCGAGGATATCTATAAAAGAAATTTTTATCCCAACATCAATGGGAACATAAAACTATTAAAATGAAGGAAGAATACAACAAAGCTGTTAAATAATATAAAGCCAATGGTGGTACCGATACTGGTGCCGACAAGAAACGTAAAAACAAGGGTGCTAAACCCGCCAAAAAGGCAAAGAAAAAGAAACCTCTGAAGAAGAGGAAAGCGAGTAAATTAATGTTTTTTTTATTATACAAAAAGAAAAAAAAAATGCTAAAAAAGTTTTTATAAAAATACAGTCTTAAATAGAAAAACAAAATAGAAATGGAATAGAACAACAAAAGATGGAAAATCTGCAATACCTAGAGACGATCCGGGAAATCAGCGAGAGCCTGGACTAAGACACTAATTACGAATCACACTTGAGCACAGTAAAGAGGAGTAAGGAGAATTTTACTAACACTTTTAAATTAGTTTATATATTAATTATAAATATATTCTATATATATATCTTTTACAATATAATATAAAAGGAGAAATTAGCATAATATTTTTTGAAAAATTCATAATTATATTATGCTTGTAATAATATTTCCAAAAAAATTTTTAATACAATTGTTTCGTTCCAAAAAAAAAAAAACCCAACGAGAAGTGAATTATGATTTTCTATAGCAAACCATGTAAAGATCGAAGATAGGTTCCAAAGCTACGAAAATACTATTCTTTAAAAGGAAAATTGAATAAATGTAAACATATAAGAAAGAAAAATAGTATAAAACAAATTCAATTAAAATAAATTAAAAAAATTGACTGATTTTATAACATATTAATCGAAACTGAACTCTAAAGTTGGAAAAAGAAGGTGAAAATAAAACTGCAATTTTTAATCAATTAAAAAGGGGATCAATTAAAAGGGGAATGCACTCATTGTGATGCTTATAGACCAATGCTATATAAAATGCATTTAGAATTAAAGCGGAAGCGTAATAGTAATAAATGAAATTTCACACAAAACGCAAAATATCACTTATTAGCAAGATGTGGCTGCATTTGGTTTATTCTTTTTTTAAAGGAGAAGAGAAAAAAAAAATATGATATATATGTGTAAGGAAACTGTAAACTAAATCGAAGGTTACGGAACTCAATCCGAAGTTACAAATCTTACTTTATGGGATGATAAAAATATGCTATAATAAAATCACAAATATGTACACTTGATTGTTGAAATTCCACTGCAGTAATAAAGGAGTGGAAAGTACCGTTCTTACATTGCAGTAGAGAAGCCGGCAAAAAGTCATCAAGCCTATTCGCTCCAGAAACTACAGAGCAGCAGTATTCTAAAGATAACAAAAACTGTGTGATAGAAATTGCCAGAGTCGTTCAATCAACAACTAATAACCAAAGAAAAAGATCTACCAACAATGACCGATTGGGGTGATGACACGAAGGTAATTGACGGTAAAGGTTTTGGGAATGTTTTTAATAAACCTAATGAGCAAGTCTACGAAAATGATGATGATGGTGATTACAAAGATGATCCTAATATGGAAATGGATGGAAATAATAACGGCTTTGACAATAATAAACGCTATCAGGGTGGCGGCGGTGGCGGTCGAGGCCGTAATAGCGCAGTGGACGTACAGATTTTAATCGTTTTAACAATGATAACCAGTGTTGTCAACTCAGTGCTTTTAGCACTGTTCTTAGAGCTTTTTAAAGCTTTCGACGCGGAAAAGTTTTCGAGTTAGTGCCTAGTGCTTTTCTTTTCATGTCAGTGACACCAAATCAAAAATTAAAAAACAAACTATATAGTAGACTAAAAATTAGTCCATAAACTATTCTAAAAGTCTATAGATTAAACTATAGACTAGACTAATTTTTGATCTAATTTTTAGTCTAGTCTATAGTTAAATATATAAAATAAACGATAGACTAGACTAAAAATTAGTCTATAAACTATTCTAAAAGTCTATAGATTAGACTGTAGACTAGACTAATTTTTAGTCTAGTCAAAAATTATACAATAGTTTATAAACTAATTTTTAGTCTAGTCAAAAATTAGTCTATAAACTATTCTAAAAGCCTATAGATTAGACAATGGACTAGACTAATTTTTGGTCTAATTTTTAGTCTAGTCTATAGTTAAATGTATATACTAATTCGATATATTAAGACTGTTTTACATGTAAATGAAAGTTTTTTGTGTAAAAGTTAACGTAGATCAAACATAATTTTTTAGACGTATAAAATGTAAATGATTTTACCTTCGAAAATGTATCAACTGTTTAGCCTCAAATAAAAGTATGTTTATTATATCTGCTTATTAAATAGCAAACACACTAATTGGGGGAATGCAAAAAATAATTCTAAAGGTGTGGCATTGGTCGACTGGATGTCCGATAATGAATTAAGATTTAGGAGCACTTTATATGCTACAGTTTCGCCTTCATATCCTAGAAGTTCTTCATATTTGGATTTGTGTATTGTAGATAGTAGAATTTTCGTTTTAAAAGAAAATGAAACAATTAATTGTTTACAGACATCTTTAGAACTTCTAAAAATTTCACCCTGTAATATGAACTTGCTTCTAAGTGCAAATATTGATCCGCAAACATTGCAAACAGATCAGGATAACAACTTTATAATAAGAAATAATGAAAATATACTTAATGTTACTGAATCATATTTAGAATCTGTGTATGCAGCAAGAGATATTGACCCAAATAACAACTCTCAAGTACAAGTCAATGACTATTTCTTCTCATTTTTAGATCTTAAAAACAGATATGTAAATAGACAGACAACTTTAATACAGTTCAATGAATACATAAAGGCGAATGAGTTAAGTCATTCTGTTGCGAAAGACTACTTCGCCACAAGGGATGATCTTTTATATATATTTTCAAAAATTAAGCCAAAATTATCATCTGGTATTGATAACATACCAAATATAATTCTAAAGAACATTCCAAATATTCTGATTTACGAGTATTTGACATTATTTAATAATATGATTAATAAAACATACTTTCCAGAAGCTTGGAAACTCGGCACTCTACTGTACATGCTATTAATTTACTGGTCTCAAATGTAACCTGGAATTTAAACAAAAAATACTGCACTAATGCTTGCCTTATCGATTTCGAAAAGGCATTTGATAATATATGGTTGTCGGGCTTAATATATAAGTTGTCGAATTACAACTTCCCCACCCATTTAGTTTTTTTGCTATATAAAATGTTGTTTGAAAAGAAATTTGTTATATGTAATAAAAATCAAATAAGTAACAGGATATTTAAAATGGAAAATGGGCTCCAACAAGGAACCGTAAATGCCCCAATTTTATTTGGTTTATATATACACGACCTTCTAATTAAAATTGAAAATATCATTGGTTTTGCCGATGATATTATATCATTCTTACAATAACATTGAGAATATTAATAAAAATTTACAGAACACTTTTAACTTAGTAGAACAATACTCTTCTGACTGGAATATGAGAATTAATATTGAAAAATGTGAATCCATACTTTTTCGCCCACCTGTCGGCAAATGTAATTATAATGTGAGAACCAATTGGAGAAAATTTGAAATTATGTCATTACTTATTAACAAGAAAATTCCAACAAAAGATGTTGTTAAATACTTAGGTGTCAATATTGATAAATTTTTGTATTTCAACTGTCATGTCAATACTCAAATAGAGAAAGCAAGGAAAGCTTTTCTAATTCACAAATCTATTTTTTATTCAAAATATGTTCAAAAAGATGTCAAGATCTTATTATATAAAACAATGGTTCGTCCTATCTTAACATATGGATGTGCCATTTGGTTCAACATCTCGTCATCGTATATGGAAAGGATTAGAAAATTCGAAAGATTATGTTTAAGAGCATGTACTTCTCTTTACAAATCCGCTCATAGCAATTACACTAAATTTATTTCTAATAAAAAATTATATAACTGTTCTAATATTAGTAGAATAGACAACTTTATTATTAAACTTATAAGAAACCACATTTTAAAATGTACAGACTGTACCACCAACAGCTTAATATTTTCGCCATATTATACTGATGATCTATATATATCGAATACATTAATATCTGGGTATGTGCCTCCCGAAGCGTTCATATACCTAGACAAAAATGGATACATACAAAATAACCAAGGAATTCCAATATTCTATCACTTCTATAGAAGGGCTAATAATAAATCATTTAATACTGACATTATTAACAACAATAATCTAAGATTCGATACAAGTATTGCTGAAATAGACAGCGTAGATCAAAATAATTTAAGATATTGGTGGATTTCAAACTAAAATGTTTCTTTTTTACTTTTATTGATTTTTTTCATTTTAATAAGTTATAATTAAGCAATGTTTTTTGTATTTATTTTCATTGCAACTAAAATATAGACATGTATCAATATACACTTAATATAATTAATTCAAAAAAAGAATTGTAAATGTAACTATTATAAAATATGCTAGAGCGTTCGATTATGGACCTGTGTGTTAAAAATACTTTATTGAACTATTTGTTTATTTGTAGATGGATTTTGTTATTAATTGAATAAATAAATAAACATTAAAAACAAAAAAAAAAAAATGTATCAACTGTTTTCCTTATTATTTAAATAAATAAATAATATTAATTTTGGTTTGTAAATTTTTTTTACTGACTATATAAAATGGTGATAAAATTAAAAAAAATATTGTAATGTTTTAGTGCTTTTTAGTCAGAATTACGCGTTTTTTAACGAGTTTGGTGCTTTTTGAAAATTTATAGTTGACAACGTTGATGATACTATGACAACGATGAAAATGGTGGGTCCAGTGAGTATAATGGCGAACGTCGCGGTGACTATAATGCTGAGGAGCCGAAAAAAAACCAAGAGACTTTTATATACCATCAGAGCCAACAGATAATGAAGATGAAATTTTTGGCTCTGGTATCACCAGTGGTATTAATTTCTCTAAATGTGAATGAGAACTAGGTCATTTAACGAAAGATTTACTGGGTTAGCGTGGTCGTTGGAAACTTTTTGCCTTCTCAATTTAGCATTTTCCACGAAACTAGCGGCTCTACGGTGCTCAACTTGTAGTCTAAATTTGATCTCTTTTTCATAGGAGTCAATATTATACAGTGGAGCTATGCTGAGGTCTTTTGGTTTTTGGAGGTTCTTTTTTAATAAAAATAAAAAAATAAAATAAAGAAATCTAAGACAGATGGAATTTTTCCAAAAAGAAGTTCAAAGAGACAATAGTCATGTGCCGTGGAAGGCGTTGTATTATAGCAATACACAAAAAATTTTAACCATATATCCCAATCAGATCTGTCATTTGAAATATATGATCTTAGATATTCGTTAAATGTCCTGTGTGATCTCTCCACACTACCGAGTGTTTCATAATGATATGGAGTAGAATTTGCTTTCTCCACTTTCATGAGTGCGCATAGCTCTTGCAATACTTGGTTCATATATTCCGTACCCATGTCCGTGACTATTTTAGTCATTGGACCATATATCAAAATGTATCCTTCCATGATCGCTTTCGCTACACTTCTGGCGGATTTATTTTCAATGGGTATGGCAATTAAGAATTTTGTTAAGCCGCACATTATTGTTACCGCGTATTCATTTTGAGAATCGGACCATGGTAAGGGTCCGATAGTGTCTATAATCACTATCTCAAAAGGCTTTATTGGAGTAGGTGTTAAAATGAAGGGCTCTCTGCCCTTAATTGCAGGTTTATTCATTTGACATGCTTTACATTTCTTGACATATTTAGTGATGTCTTTAGTCATGCCTTTCCAATGATAACGAAGTCTTATTTTTCTGATCATGCGTGTGATTCCGGTATGACCTCCGTTAATAGGATCATCGTGATATTTTTGCATGATTTCTCTTTTTCTAGCATCGGTTGTTACTTTTTCTGTTCGGAGTACGAGCACTATGGTAAATTTTTTAGTAGACCATTATCTTTATTCTTAAAGGTTGTCCCCGGGGTATTGAGTAGACAATCATTTATACAAAGCCGCAAGGTTGTCATACCCATGTTATCAGCTACTTTTTTAAAGCTTTGGAAGGAGTAGATATAGATCCACTATTCCATTAATAACAAAGTCATGCAACATAATTTGGGAAAGTTTTTTCTTTCCTTTTAGGATAGTTAGTTTATCCTGTGATAAATGCAACCATGGCATTTTCCAGTGCTCTAGGGCGTTAATCCCTTCATATACTCTTAATTCAACCGACGAACTAGGCTGTGCTATTTTATCTGTACGATTTGTTTTCTTCCTCGCCTGAAGTTTAGTTGTTACCTTCAGTATTGTTTGCGATTCTGTGTTTCTTATATCGTTGAAATTTATATGCGACAGCGCATTTGCTGCGTAATTGTCCCTACCCCTAATGAATTCAATGTCGAAATTATATTCCTCCAATTCCAATCTCATTCGTATTAGTTTAGATGATGGGTTCCTTAGTGAGAATAAATAGGTCATTGCCTAATGGCCTATGGTCATTTCTAATTAAATTTTTTTCCATATATATATGATCTGAAATATTGTATTGCCCAATGGATGGCGGTGAGTTCTTCCTCTATTGTAGATTTGTTACTTTCACCTTTTGTGAAAGCTTTAGACGCATAAGCACTAGATAATTGAATACCTTGTTTTTCTTGGCTTTGTACGGCTCCGCACGCCTTTTTGCTCTCTCTTTATTAAAATCCGGATATTGTAGTATTTGTTAACCGAAAGGTTGGTGGTCAAAAATATTAATTGAATTGTGTTTTGTATAGACTGTTCTGACAAGATCTTTAACCTGCAGAACTTTAATTTAATTGTTTTCTGTCAAGCTCTTTAACCTGCAGAAACCTTGAAATAAAAAAATAAAATAATTAGTGAATGTTACACAGCAGTGGTTCGTTCATCAACTCCCCCGCCAGATTTTATTTATTTTCTTTTATACTAAAATTATGCTTACATATGTATAATAATTAAATTACAAAATATTGACAAAATGCTTAACTAAATTCTTATTTACACAATAACAAAAAATGCAAGCTTAGTTAAAGTGTCATTGGCCTAATTAAGAATAATTTAAATAATGTTTACCTAACAGAATGTTTATACACACATATACATATAATATGAATTCAACATTTATTCAAAGAGTGAGACTATATACATATGTGTATAAACATTAAAGGCATTAAAGTATGTTTATAAACATTCATTCAAAACAATAAAAAATGTATAAACATGCTCCCCCCCGTGGAGCAAAGCTCAAAAAAAAAATCTAAACTGAATAAAATAAACCAAATATGTATACATGAATATATATAATCAGCGAGATGTAATAAGTGCTGGCCTGGCATTCCTTTTCATCTGATTGAATTGAGGTTGTTTAATCAGTTGTTGATGTTCACTAGATATGAACGGAGAAATCTGGTGTTGGTTGTTGTGTACGAGGCATTAAAATTGAAGTTGTAGACCTTTTTTACCTTTGTCTGAAGATTAAATAAATCAGGACTGCTATTGCAATTATTAATGATGTGTAGTCAACTGTGATATGAAGGTAATTGTGGGTGTCAATTTTATTCGGTAGCTGAAGTATTTTTTGATCCTGTAATGCGGTTTGTAATGTTGTTAAATTTTTTATCTATGAAATATACTCATTTGTATGTATCTCATGTAACAATGGTTTTAAATGTTTTTCATGGTTTTGTTTCGTAATTTTCCAAAGGCTGGTGTATGATATTCTACTGTAGCTGGATATCACTTGTTGTCCTTGCAATATCTTAAATTTATATTTGAGTGTGCATTCTGGCTCCAGTATTAGCAAACCTGAACATTCGAGAGTTAGTTGTGTGATTTCTTGTTTGGACACTGCTGTTGCTTCAGAAAGAGTTGGAATTGCATATATTCATCTATTTGGATGGTAGAGAGGAATCCATGAAGCAGTGTCTTTTGTTGATTGCACTGGACAGTCTAACTGGGTCCTGTTGTGAAATAAGTTAATTTCACAGCTACATGCTGTTGAACCTGGTTCATGTCTTATTGAAGTTGTGGAGCAGAGATATAGCTCATTCTCAAGAAAAGTACATGAATTGACACAAACGTGTAATTGATTCAATTTGGTATTGGGATCGGGTGAAAGATGTCGAATTTATTACGTTCGACTAATGGTAAGGTTAAACTAAATATTACGGTATTATCAATAAGTCCTCCCTTAACCTTCATCACATTGTATAATTGTAGAGTATCTTCTTGCTTTACTGGGAGATTTAACGATTCTGTTAGATGAAATATTATTTTTGCAACTTCATTATGCATTTGTTTAGGAGTCAGGAGCAATGGACTAATGATGCCGTGGTGAGTACTTGTAAGAATATCAATAATTGATAGTTGTGTGTGTTGCAAATTTGCTGTTGTAATAGTTAACTGTATACTTAGTGATGAAAACAAACGATAAAGCCTCTCCTGATGGCGTTCTTCCTTAACCGTGTTTGCCATGTTATAGATTTCTGCGAATTGAAAGTTGATGTGATCAAATGTTTTCTTAACAGCTTCTTGATCTGATTTCATGATGTTTATATAGTAGTTTATTGACGTCTGATTTTTTACAAGGTTAAGTAGATGTGCCTCATTTTCTTTGCCATATCCTTAGCATATTTCGAATCCAGTACTCCAAATAATGAATGTGCGACGTTTCCAACTAAATCTACTGCACCTGTCTTTTGTCGTTTTCCGGAAAGTAATGTACTATCCATCTTAAGTTCGGCTTCAGTATGTTCAAATTATTTTACCAGATTAGCGCAAGTTGGCTTTTGTTGTATTTCATTACATAACTGGTTAAGTGTTTTTATTCCTTCTGAAAATGATGTTAATTCAGACCAAAAACCCTTTAGATCATAATAGACTAGTAGTTGCCATTCTGAAGGTGATATTACTGCTGATCCGATTCCTTCAAAATGTATGCCCAATTGTATGTATGTAACACCAATTGAAACAGTAAAGTGATTATCATGATTGTCCAAAGGTTGTGATTTACACTTCCGCTTTTTGGGAATTTCAAAGTCTTTGGGTTGATAACGAGATGTTGGTTCCGCATCATTGTTGTGAAACTCCATGTCATTGTTTTGATCATGAGAGGTAGTTGGTTCTTCGACATCTTCTTGGTTAGAGGTTTCACCCGACTCTGCTCTGTTAATTGGTAGTGGCGCTAATCGAGAAATTGGTCTTCTGACAACGTCTCTTGATGTTTTGACATCCACTACTCGTACAAAATCATCATCATCTTCCTAATGGCCACTGTAACGGTACTGTATTATCTTCTTCAATGATAAATATCGCCAGGTTTTATGTTATCCTTTTTTGTTTGCCACTTATGTCGATATTGGAGCTCACGTAGATATTTTATTGACCATCGTCTCCAAAACTCTTGCTTTAACCGAGTGACTAATTTCCATCTAGTACTGCTGATTTTAGGTTGACTTTCTTCTATGTCGATTTGAGCATTTAGCGGTCCTCCAACGAGAATATGTCCCGGAGTTAATACATTGGACTGATTGGTCTGGAATTGAGAATACCTTCAATTTCTATTACCACCGTGTCAAGTTCTTCGTAGGTCAATGCTGTAGGTGATACACTTCTCACTAGTAGATATTTTGCTGATTTCACTCCTGCTTCCCACAAACCGCCAAAGTGGGGTGCTATTGGTGGGATAAAATGAAACGTTATTCCTCTTTACTAATTTTTTCATGAACTGAGAGGTTATAAAGTGGTTCTGCCAGCTCTTTAAGTTGATTTTTTGCGCCAACAAAATTTGTTGCGTTATCGCAATATAGGTTTCTGCAGTGACCTCTTCGACTTATGAATCTTTTTAATGAGCCTATAAAAGCTTCTGTGGTTAAATCGCTTACTAATTCCAAGTGTACCGCCTTAGTTGCGAAACAGCAAAAGACAGCTTCTGTGGCCTTTTTCCTCTTGTTTTATAATGGATCCAAAGGGGTCCACAAAAGTCAACACCGGGATTGATGAATGGTCGAGCTGGTGTGACTCGTGTTGATGGCACGTTCCCCATAATTTGATTAAGGAGTGTTGGCTTAGCTCTCATACATTTTATGCAATGATGGACAATTGATCGCACTGCCGTCTTTCCTTTTACTGGCCAATACCGTTGCCGTAAATGAGCCAAAAGTGCTTGAGGTCCACAGTGCCGGTTGCTTACATGCACCATCTGCATTAATAATTTTGATATCGAATCATTATAAGGGATTAACATGGGGTGCTTAGCGTCATACTGCAATGTTGACGACTCCAAATGACCTCCTACTTTGATTCTGCCATTTATGTTCAAAAATGGAGTGGGATTGTTGTATGAACTACATTTGTTCAACTCGTTATATTTCCTTAAATGTTTTATCTCCTCTTCAAAATCTGACTGTTGCATTGCTCGTACGATAATTATTAAGGCTTGCTCCAGTTCCTGGGTTAATAACTCTACTTCCTGTTGTTGCTTGCGTTTTCTGGTAGGGTTTATAAATCTGAGGATATAAGCTATGACTCGTTCCAGCGTCCTGAAGGATCCATTGTGGCGTATCGTGTAGACGATGCTGGTTGAAGTTTCAGTTACTTTCTTCCGTTCTAGGTTCATGTCATTGAAGATTTCTTCACTCTTTGCGCAATTTTGTTTCCAAAGTTCACATTGCGCGCAAAGAAACATGTTCCCGTAAAACCATAGGGGGTGTTCGGCTAATTTCTTGGTAACAGTCAACTCTTGTATTGCTGCTATTCGGTTAGCTACGAAAGTTTGATATAATGAAGATTGTGATTGGATCCAGGCTAATACAATTTCAGAGTCTGTCCATAAATATGTGGGGGTATCCTCAAGATGTAAATCCTTTTTAACTCTTGAAGTTAACTCAGCAGCCAACAATGCTGAGCATAGTTCCAGGCGAGGTAGGTTTTGGTGTTTGAACGGTGCTACCCGTGATTTTGCACATAGAAGTCTAACTATTATTTGCTTGTTCTTTAAGATTGCTTTTACTGCTGTACCATATGCTTTTTCTGAGGCATCAGCAAATGCATGAATTTGTATGTTAGATGATTTTTGCCCTTCAAAAATATGCCGAGGCAACCTTAGATTATCTATGTACTTTAACTCTCTGCGAAAAGCCATCCACCTGACGCGGAAGCTTTCTGGCATCTCATTATCCCAGCCTAGTTTTAATTTCCACAACTCTTGAATAAACATTTTGGTCGTGACTACAATTGGTGATAGTAAGCCCAAAGGATCAAAAAGCCTAGCTAAGTCCGAGCTCACTGTGCGTTTGGTAATCTGATGAATTTCCCTTCGGCAAACCTTAATGCAGAATTTGTCAACTGTTGGCATCCACATTAAGCCTAGGGTTTTGACAACTTGATTCTGGTTGTTAAAATGAAAATTGACTTCTTGATGTATTCCTGTTGTACTTTTTAATAATTGTGGGTGATTCGACGCCCATTTTTGTAGCTCAAGGCCATGCTGGTTTAGGATATGTTTTAACTCGTTTTGAATCGTTTAGACTGTTTGCAGACTGTCATCACCTCCGATTCCATCATCCACATAAAAATTGTGAAAAAGGAACTGAGCTCCGTGGGGGTTGTTTTGCTATATTTATCTTGCCAATTGCTTGCAGACATTTTGTTGCTAAATATGGAGCTGACCGCGTTCCATAGGTGATTGTGTTTACCTGATAGTATTTAACTGGGATTGTTGGGTCTTCCCTCCAGATGATTATTTGAAATTTTCTGTCTTCTGGGTGCATGATGAATTGCCTATACATCTTCTTTATGTCACTTCTAAAGACAAAACGTGGTAGACGGAAGCTAAGTAAGATTGAAAAGAGATCACTTTGCACATCTCATTCAGAGATGTCCCAGTTGAAGTTTTCGTAGAAGCATCAAAAACCACTCGTAGTTTCGTTGTGATACTTTCTGGTCTAAGAATGCAGTGGTGCGGAATATATAATGTGGCGTTGGAAATGTATTCATGTTTATTTGTGTCATATGACGCAGTGCTTCATACCCCTTCATAAAATTTACGTATTTGTCCTTTATTTCGGTGGATTTGGTCAACCGCCTCTCCAGTGACAAAAATCTATTGAATGCAATGCTATGAGACTCTCCCAATGTATTAGGATTGTCACAAAATGGAATGAATCTTTCACTGTTGTCAATGGTATGTGTTTGGGCGAAGTGATCTTCGGTATGTCTCTCTGCAGTTGAAAAGGTTTTACCCACATAGTCTAGATTCTCCAGCTCTCAAAGTTGGGCAATGGCATTTTCAAGAGTACTTTCATCTTCAGTGCATATTCCACACACTGCTGCAGCTGATTCAAGTCCTCCTACTTTGCCTGCAATAACCCAACCCAATGCGGTGTTTTGGAGAATTGGTAATTCAGGTCCTAGCCTAATCTGACCCACAGACATTAATTGGTGGTAAAATTCTGCACCCAGTAAAATATCTATTTTATTAGGACGATTGAATTCTGGATCTGCTAGGACGATATTTTTTGGAATTGGCCAATGATCTATATTGATTGGTTATGATGGTTGAGATGCAACGATGTGTGTCAGGACTGCGGCTTCGAGTCGTGTATTAAAGTTGTTAACACGAGATTGTAAGATTATATTTACTCGACGCTGCACTCTAGTATTATTTGATCCAACACCACTGAGGCAGATTGAAGTCGGTTTGGGTGAAATTCCAAGACGCTTTACTAATCGTTCACTGATGAGGTTTAGCTGTGATCCTGAGTCGAGTATTGCTCTGCATTGAATCTCCTTATTATTTGATCGGACCGTAATCATTGCAGTACTAAAAGAATGTAGCTGTTTGTTCTAGAGTGGTTGGAAGTAGCAAGAGATGCTGCATTTCGATTAACTGGAATTGTACTGATACTTGATGCTACTGATGGCTGGCTGCTATTTTCACCCGAAGTTTGGGTGTGTGGAGCGGGTGTTGTTGAATGATGATTTGCGCCTTCTAGATGAAGTAGGGTGTTATGTTTTGTATTGCACTTCATGCAACTTTTAAGACTGCAGACTTTACACAGCGTTTTTGTTTTTGGACAAATTGAAGCCTTGATGCTGGTGATTGTTGCCAAAATGTTCTGCATGCAAATAATGGGTGATTTCCATTTTTGCACAGATTGCATTGTGAGATGACTTGCCGATCTGATGTTATGGACAGATCGGATCTTGACTTGGAGTGTGCAGATCTTTCCTTATTAGATATTGATTTCATGGATTGAAAATGCCTTTCAAAAAAATTTTAAAAGTCCTTAATTGTTGGCACTTCTGTTGGTTTTGCTAAGGATTGCTCGAAGTGTAGCCGAGTAGTTGAGTCTAATCGTTTAAGTAGTAGATGAAGCAATATCGGATCCCATGATGAGGTGTCAATGTCAAGATTTTTGTAGAATAACAGACACTCTTGGATTTTGTCATGTAGGGATTTGTAATTATCATTTGTAGTCTTGTTTGGAGTATCAACCATCTCCTGAATTAGTTTACTCACCAGTAACCTTCTGTTGTCATAGCGCATTGTCACTACCGACCATGCTGCTTCAAAGTTTTCTCCAGTTGTGGCGAAATGTTTGATTAGGTTTGAAGGTTCACCCACTAAATGTGTTTTCAGATACCACATTTTTTGGACCTTTGGAATTAACTGCTGGATGATCAGCAATGAAAATAGGTCGTGGAATTCCTTCCACTTCATGTAGTTTCCATCAAATTTCGGCATAGTAATTTTTGGAAATGGTAATTTTGATGAGGCCGATTGCCCACGGTTGTGCTCATAATAGTTGTTCGGATCTGCGATGGCTGTAAATCGATTTTGATGCTATACGGACATCTCTTTCGATTTAGATGAACCTCTGCATATCGTAGCCCTGTAAGATTGGTTCATCACATATTTCAAAAATTTTGTAATGAATAGGTTGAATGTCTTGCCATAACCTTATGGCGGCTACGGCATCTTCTTGCGTAAAATCATCTGTTAATAACCGCTCTACAGATGATATCATGGCTGCCTGCCTTCGAATTAACTTCTCTAGCCCTGCAGCTGGTGCATTGGCTTCCTTGGTGAATGTTTCATAATCTTGGTCAGTTGAGCAATGGCTCATGGCTTCCCTTGTGGCTTCGACCTGATCATGACTGTCTGTGCTGCGGGCCATGCGTGGTTTTGAGCCTCCATGGCTTAGTATTGATGTTTTAAATACCTCCTTGTATTGCTGCACGAGCTTCATAATTGCTGTATAATAGTCCTTGTGAAAATAATCATGCTCCACGCAATCTGATTCGGTTATCGTTTACTTCAAAATTTGCCCACTCCTCATATAACCTTCGTAGTCGTTCTTGAAAGTAGCTGGTGGAAGTCTTTCTGGCAACGGGGTACTTTTTGTAGTTGCGGATTATGGCTTCAATCCGCTGACCAATTTGCTGTTGACCGGCAACCAATTCAATAAATGAATGTCCTTGCCTGCTTTAATTGAAACGCTGTTTAGGATAAAACACTGCGTTTAATAAGAAATAGAAATCCTGTTCCTGATACAGGATCACGTCGGGGTCACCAAAAATGTTAATTGAATTGTGTTTTGCATAGGCTGTTCTGACAAGCACTTTAACCTGCAGAAACCTTGAAATAAAAAATAAAAGAATTGGTGAATTTTACACAGCAGTGGTTCGTTCAACAACTCCCCCGCCAGATTTTATTTATTTTCTTTTATACTAAAATTATGCTTACATATGTATAATAATTAAATTTCAAAATATTGACAAAATGCTTAACTAAATTCTTATTTACGCAATAACAAAAAATGCAAGCTTAGTTAAAGTGTCATTAGCCTAATTAAGAATAATTTAAATAATGTTTACCTAACAGAATGTTTATACACACATATACATATAATATGACTTCAACATTTATTCAAAGAGTAACACTATATACAGTAGCGAGCACAAAAAATGCAACGTTGGGTAAAATTATCTTTAAGTGCGATAATTTTAAAAAAAATGGTGACCAGTTCAAAATATTTCTTTGGGTTATTAATCCCTACAGTTATAGATACCTATTATCAATAACATTATGTAAATATTTTTAATTAATGATATATTATTTTGTCATTTATTAAAAAGAGTGCGAATTTCATGGGAGCAATAAAAATGCAACAGCATAAATTTTAATGTGTTTATTTAAATTAAATAGTAATTCTTACAAAAAAATCTTAAAATTAATATTTAGTGGCGTAGCCCTTATTTTTTATGACTTCTTGCAACCTAGAAGGCATACAGTCGACTAAAGCTATTAATATGTTAATGGATATTTTCTCCCATTCACTTTTCAAAATTTTTGCCTCTTATTGGACGGATGTTTCCTCTTAACTTCCCGATCTAATAGCTCCCATAGATTTTCTATGGGGTTTAGATCGGGAGACTGTGATGGCCAATCCAAAACATTGACATCATTGTCGCTTAAAAAGTTTGGAGCTAAGCAACTTGCGTGCTTTGGATCGTTATCCAGTTGGTTTCGGAATTCATTTTAGTGGAAATGAAACACAGCTGAAGCTTCCCAAAGTAACTGAGACCGCCCCATACCATAACGGTACCTCCGCCAAAGTTTCTGCTCATTCTGGGTGCGTTCGGTTTTTGAAAATCATGCCAATAATGACTGTGTCCATCCGGACTATCCAAATTGAATTTTTTTTCGTCGGAAAAAATAATATTTTTCCATTCCTCCGTCCATGACTTGGTATATTTTGCAAATTCCAATCTTCGAGATTTATGAGAACTTGATAACGGTGGGATTTTGGCTGATTTTTTCCATTTAATGTTGGAATCGGTTGATAAAATTTGTTGAACTCGACGTTTTCCTACAGGTAAGCCTAATTTCACAACAATTTGGGAGGCATAAAGCTTATTTTTAGTGGCCTCCTGTTTAAGTTGACCAATTTGGCGTTTGGTTAGCTTTGTGTTTCTTTTATTTTTTTATGTACAGTATTATTTTTTGTATTTTTTTGCTCTAGGTGCTCCGATCTTCCAATTCTTCTACCTATTTCTCTTTTCGAATAGCCTTCTTCATTTAAAACTCTTATTAAAGATCGCTCCTCTTGTGTAACGTGTTTTCCTCTACCCATTGCGCCTAAGAATTCTCGATATGGACTGATACTGATACTCAATGATGCGAACACGAAAAAGCACATGGATTTTTTCTAAAAATCTGAATTTTGTAACGGTAAAAATTAAGTAAAAGTAATTGTGCCTATTTAAATTTCGCTCTTTATTTTGGATTTTTTTGAGTAAAAGTCCCATTATTATTATTTCGAGGGGAAATTACAAAAACAATGTATATAAAAAAATTCCCTGGTTACCAACTACTAAGTATTGGGAAATATTAGTAAATTGGAAACAATGAAAACCAACTACTTAAAAATATGCTTAAATTTATTATCGCGACTATTAAAATTTCGTCCACTGTAGTATTTGTGGGCTCATGAGTTGTGTTTTCAAATATTGAAAAGCATTTTCGCACTGCTGAGTCCATTCAAAAGGTATGTTTTTTTAGATAATCTAGTAATGTGATGTGATACGTCAGCAAAATTAGGAATAAATCTTCTGTAATAATTGCAAAAAGCAATGGAGCGTTTAGCTTCGTCCCCGTTTGTGGATGTAGGATAATTTACAATTACAGAGAATTTGCTGTCATCAGGTAATATACCTTTATCTGTACATTTGTGTCCCAAAAATGTCACTTCGTGACGAAAAAATGAACACTTATCCGAGTGTAGTTTGAGGTTATGTTGTCTACACATGATAAACACATCCTTTAAGTTTTGTAACATATGTTTTTGAGAGCTACCGACGACTATTAAATCGTCTATATATACGAAGACTTGGGATGGTTTTAGTCCCGAAAAGGCAAGCGACATCATTCTTTGGAATGAATTTGGTGCTATTTTAATGCCATAAGGAAGTCTTTTAAATCTATAAGAACCTTTGTCAGTTGAAAAGGATGTAATGTCTCTAGATTCTCCATCGAGCTCTATTTGATGGAAACCCGAAATCAGGTCAATGCATGAGAAATATTTTACTCTGCCTAACTGGTCTAATATGTCATCTGTGTAGAGGGAATTTGTCAGCGAATAACTTTTTATTTATACCTCTGTAGTCAATCACAAGTCTCCACCTCTTTTCTTTATTACCTGTTATATTTAGAGGTTGAGGGTTCTGCAATATCATCTTTTATTAGTTTGATAACCTGTTTCTTCACTTCACGTTTATGTGAATATGATATTCTATAGTTTTTTATATAAACTGGTTGATTATCTTCGAGTCTCAACCGTTGCTTATAGAAATTATTGGCGCTTATTTTGTCCGATTCCAGAGCAAAGATGTCAATGAATTCTAAACATAGGCTATGTAGCTCACTGCTGACGAATTCTGGAAAGTTTGCAAATAATTTTTTAATCTTTTCTCTGTCTGATTTCGGATTGCAGCTTGTTTGAATCATTTTATAGTCATTAAGATTTTCTGTTACTACTTGAACGTTCTCAATGACGTGGTCCTTGACGAGGTTGAGTTTTTGATGTGATGGTGTTAGCTATGAATACGCCATTTTGGAGCATTTGCTGGGAAACCAAAATATCTTCAACGTCAGATTGAATATTAATTTGTCTGATTACTTCAGATCTTGCTGGTATTGAAATTGAGTTAATGTTTGGAGCATTCAACAATGTTAGGCTCACATCGTATGGTAGTAAGGGAGCTTTCAAATTATTTTATCTTCCACACCTTGGAAGTCAAGTATGCATTTGTGTCCTCTAACGAAATCCATTCTAATATTCCTTCAACCAATATTGGAAAGTCGTTGTTCACAATATGCAACTCGGCAGGTATGGATATATTTCCTACCTTAAGGTCTATGTCAATTAATCCAAGTGTTTGGATTAGACCTTGTCCAATACCATTAATGTTTGTTATTTTGCTGCTATCTATTGTTTCGTTTAGAACCGTATTGTACTTAATCACAGAAATATCTGCGCCAGTGTCTATTAGGAAAATTGAGGTAAAATTCTTCGTAGACACTCTACATTTTAAATAACTGTATGAATTTAGATTTATATTGCAGGTTAAGACATTAGGGGTTTTTATTAGTTTTCCGGAGGCTGTTCAGTAATGCAATGGATATTGCGGTTCCGAGGGGAATTGTTTCGATAACCCCCATTACCTCTATTACGGTTAGAGTTACCTCTTGGGTTATAGTTGTAACGACTATTATTATTGGTACTATTTTTTTTTTATAGTATATTCATTTATTTGCAATCTATTTTACAATAATAAGCAAATGTGATAATCTTAAAAACTAACATATTTACTTATTTCCATTGAAATAGTAATATCAATTACATATGAACATGAGTCATATATAGGTGTAAATGTGAATTAATATATTTTACTATTATTACAAAAATGTTAATATATTATATTCTACCATTATTCCAATATTTTAATTTGTTAAATACAATGGAGATCTAAAATATGTTTGAGTTTAAACCTTGGGACTTCATTAGTTTCGTCTAAGAGTATAATCGCCAACACATTTGTGTGGTTGCTAAGTCTTCCTAAGTAACTGCTGCTAATTTTCCTTATTTCTTCCTTATGTATGTTTTTATTAGACATATAGAAAGGAGCTTTTGTAATTGAGCGCAGGACCTTAGATTGGAATCTCTGCAAAATTTCTATATTAGAATTACTAGCAGTTCCCCATAGTTCTATTCCATAAGTCCAGATAGGTTTTAAGATCGTTTTATAAAGTAACACTTTATTCTCCAATGAAAATTGGGATTTTGGTCCGAAAAGCCAGTACAATTTTTTAAATTTTATATCGAGTTGCTTCCTTTTAGCACTTATATGTATCTTCCATGTGAGCCTTCTATCAAGATGTAGTCCCAAATACTTTACAATGTTGTTTTTAGGGATAGCAATACCATTGAGGAATACCGATGGACAATTACCTCTTCTCGTTGTAAAAGTGACATGGCTGGATTTTTGGGTGTTGACTTTAATATTCCACTTAGTTAGCCAGTGATGAAAACAATCGAGTTGTTGTTGCATGCATCCTGAAGCTTCTGAAGGAGTTTCAGAGCAACTCAAAAAAGCCGTGTCGTCTGCATATGTTGCAATTGTAACGTCGTCTCCTGTTGGCAAATCGTGTGTGAATAAGGTGTATAAAACTGGGCCACGTGCGCTTCCCTGTGGAATTCCTGCTGATATTGAACAAATTTTAGAAAAATCATTATTGACCCTCACGTAAAAATATCTATTTTTAAGATACGACAGGAAAAACAAGTAAAATGTAGATGGAAGTAACTTTTTTAACTTGTATAACAATCCTTCGTGCCAAACTTTATCGAACGCTTGTTGTATGTCCAAAAGCAGAACGATATCTTTTGTTTTCAAAGGAATCCGTTATCACCTTAATAATTCTATGACATTGTTCGGGCGTTCCGTGCTTGTCTCTGAAGCCGAACTGATGATCAGGAACTATATTGTATTTTTGAAGAAAAGGTTTTAAGCAAAAAAAGTAATTTTTCAAAAATTTTGGAAAATATGGGCAGCAGACTTATGGGTCTATAAGACGATACCAAATTTTCTGGCTTATTCGATTTTTCTGCGCATTTCCATTGTGAGGGAAAGTGTTGCAGTCGTAAAATAGAATTGTAAATTTGAGTTAAGAATAAGACAGCTTTAGAAGGTAGCAATTTAATTGTATGTGCATCAATCTTGTCATAACCTGGGGATTTTTTGTTGTTAAGTTCACTTATTTCTATTTTTGTTTCCTTTGGCGTTATATGTTTAATAGGCAGATCCATTTGACATGCTATGTCCAAGAAACTTATGATGTCGTCTGAATGGTTATTAGAGTAATGTGGTTTAAAAGTTGATTCCAAATGATCAGCAAACGTAGTTGATTTTTCTTTATCCGTCCTTAACCAAGTGTTATTGCTATTTTTGATGGGAACGTTTCTTTTTACTGGTCGTTTTAGGAACTTAGTAGCGTTATACAGTTCATATTCTTTATTTTTATTTTGTGGCTTTAGTTCTCTTAGGTAAGAATTAATATTTTCATTCCTCTCTCTTGCTAACATTTCCGAGCATAACTTAATTGCTAAATTCCAGTTTGTTTTATCTCTTGGATTCCTAGTTCGTTGCCAAATTTTTCTTAGCCGTCTAGATTACCTTATCATGTCTCTAACTATAGCCGAGGCTTTAACTTTGCGACCTAAGACATCAGTACGAACTGGTAATGGAGTAGACAGAGACGCAGCTTCATGTATCAATAATGTAAAGGACTCCACAGTATCATCAATGTTTCCGCCTGTTTGTATATCACAATTAAGGTTCAAATTATTTTCCATAAATTCATTAAAAAATTCTATATTAGAGTTTTTTGTAATTAGTTTTACATTTTTAGGAGCTAGTTTTGTATTTACGTTGAGGTTAACAAGAATGGGTGTGTAATCGGAGCTTAGACTATCGTCGTTTAATATATCCAATGAGCGCTTAGAAATGCCACTAAACACAACAAAGTCAAGAAGATCTGGTATCATAGTTGGATCAGTGGGCCAATATGTTGGACTTCCCCCGGATAACGTATGAAAATTATTTGCCGATATAGTTTTATATAGCTCACTTCCTTTCGGGTTAATAAGTCTAGCGCGTTAAAGTCACCTCCAACAAGAAAACGTGGACCCAAAGTTTTAAAAAAGTTTTCATAGTCAGCACACTTTCAGCATGTTTACGAGGAAAATATATAGAGTAGATGTTGATAGATTTACTATTGCAAATAACACTAACGCCAGCGGATTGTAAATGGTTTTCTTGCCACTCTCTCGCAACTTGATAACAAATTGAAGACTTTATGAATAGCCCTGCTCCGTCGTGGGGTTTTCCATCTGGATGATTAGTACAGATAAAATCATAACCTCTAACTTTTACATGCGATTTCGTCGTTAATCGTGTTTCTGAGATAAGGAAAATATCAATAAATTTTTCTTTCATAAAATATTCGACTTCATTAATTTTATTCGATAATCCATTCGCATTCCACACTGCTATTCTTAAATTTACTTGCATAACTTATTAATGAGAAGCGACATCATATTCATAAGTGTATCAGTTAGCTCTATTTGCATATTTAATAGGTTTCTATATTTTTCATTATGTTGTTATTCGTACCCTGACTTGCTATATTAGCGTATGATTCACCTGACAATGGGTTTTCGAATTTGTTATTGTATATGGAGCTACGATTTAATGGGGGAAAATCGCTTCTGAGAGTTTTTTCTTCAATATATTTTGGTACACTTCACAGTATGTTGTTTCAAGCAGTGAACACATTTAGGAGGCGCTTCTGAATTATTTGGACAATTGGGTGTAGGATGATCAAGTCCACATTTCACACAAGCAAAGGGTTTCCTACAATAGGTTTTCGTATGACATCGGTGGCATTGCACAACATCAATTGTGCTTCTAGGTGCTTCAATTTGTACCGCACAATGGTTTATTTCAGGTATTTCGAAAACCTTTTTATTATTTGGCTGCGGATCAATATCTACATAAAACATAGGCAGTGGCTGTTTTGTGAATCTGCTTTTAATGTTAATAATTTGTCTAACAAGATGACCTTTATATAAAAGGTCTGCTTTAATGTCCTCTATTCTAGTAGAATAATGAAGACCTTTGATCACAAATCTATAGGAACGTTCGCTTTTTAACTGATATGTGTGGTAACTGATGTTATGCATCGAAATATTTAACTATTTTTCGATATGAGTCAACTGATTTTATATTTAATTTAATTTGGCCATCATATAAAGATTTATAATTAAAGTCAGAATTACTAATTACACTACATATACATTTAATCATTTTGTTAACATTACTAACATTATTAATGAATATTGGCGGTGGTTTAGTTACAGCTTCATCTTCGTTTTCATCAACATCAGAATTCTCCTTATTTTTATTATTAACATCATTATCAAGTTCAACATATAAATTTAAATTTGAGCAGCTTGCAATATCATCTAAACTTTTTTGTTTCTTTGCAATGCTTTTAGTATTTATTGTTTTTTTATGTTTTGTTGTAACAACTTGCCAATTTAGTAAGCTATTGTCTTCACTTTCTGAAGACATATTTGCTATTGCTTATTAAGGCAATGTAAATTGTTGTTTAAGGAGACCGTTGGTTTCAAAACTGATCAATCCAATTTGTTATTTGTTATTTTTTATTTTATAAATTTAAATGAACTTGTAAATTTGTATTTGTCTATGTTTGTTTGGTAAAATAAGAAGGTCACAAACTAAGTAAACAGAATACGTCTTGTTACTTTGAATAACTCAGCGCGAATGTTACTATTATTGCGGTTATTATTGTAATTATTGTTGATATTGCGGTTCCTGTTATATGTTCCTCTATAACTACTACCGCGATTTCGTTGGTCATTGTATTTACCAGGGTTATAGGCCCAAATTGAGTTGGGTTGGCCATAGGCTTTTGTCTACGAACTTTGTAATAACCTCGTTTAGGTTATTGAAAGTACCAGATTCCATAATTAGTTTAACTTTGTCATTGAAGGCATTTTTTATAATCGCCTTAACAGCAGAGTTGGTTGCATATGTGGCTGCTACCATGTTTGGTAAGCCATCGTTAATATACGCAGTTTCGAGTTTCTTTGTTAAGTCCTCGATTTCTTTTGCGTATGTATTGGCTGGTACCAGTACATCTAGAGATTCTCCTTTCACTGTAGTTTTGAGTTTATCAATTATTTCTCTGAGTGTAAGTTAATTTTGATAAGATACCACACGTTTATAGGTGGGATGTTTAATTTTCAAATTATTTTATTTAATTTCAAGTTTGTTACTATTATAATTTCATTTTATTTATTTTATTTTGAATGTTTTAGTTATAAATAGAGTTTTAATTTAATTTCGTATTAATCCACTAAATGCAACTTTTAACAACTTAAATTAATTTAGTTTCATTATATTTAACTTTATTTAATTTTGAGTTCTTTAAATTATACTTTTTATTCTTATCTTACATTTTATTTTCTTTTCTATTTTAAATTAGTTTTTATTCTAATTTTATCCACTATGTGGACCTTTTTGTTTCACTATTATCTTTCGTTTAAATTTTTAAAACTTCTCATTGGTTATTTAATTTTCAATATTTTAAAATTAATTTTTTAACTCTTATAAGGAATTTTATTTTCATTTCTATTTTAAATTAGTTTTTATTCTAATTTTATCCACTATGTGGACCTTTTTGTTTCACTGTTATCTTTCGTTTAAATTTTTAAAACTTCTCATAGGTATTTTAATTTTTTAATATTTTAAAATTAATGTTTTAACTCTCATAAGGACTTTTATATTATATTTTTAATATTACAAAATTAAAGTTTTAACTTTATCAAATTAATATTCTTTGTTTTTAAGTTATTGCTCCTTGAAACACTTCTTCACATGACCGAAGCGTGAGTTAAACTGAACTCAGTTTTCAATGAAATAAAATAGCAAATAGTAAAGGATAATGAAATGCAAAAGAAGATCAATGAAACTCTTGCATAGCAACAGTTAAGAATATTGATGGAAAGCATCAAAATAATTTATACTTTACTAAGCAGCAAAGAAGCAATAACAAAAATATCAATGAAAAGAAGAATAATAACTATACCGTTAATTTTCATAGTAACAATTATGAATAATGAATATCATTTTTACTGTACTTAGGAACTAAAGCAATAACAAAAATATGAATGAAAAGTACTAAAAGACAATAAGGAAAAATATGAATGAAGAGAGAGTAATAACATTTTAATAAAGTAAAGCAATTCATTAACCCATTGTTAACTACTCCCCCTTTTAAAATTCAGACGTCCTCGTCTGAAACGCTAGAAAAATAATGAGAAATAACCAATTTTGGAGTTCATATAAAAACGGCAATATAAAGATTTTAAAATCAATTTATAAAAAATTTAATCTTAACATAAAATAAATATTACAAAGTAAATAATTCTACGATTTTGTCTGTCGTTGCTACTGGATTTATTGCCAACCAAAAAATTTTAGGCTTCGGTGAGAAATTTAATGTTGTCCTTATGAACAATTCTGTTGTCAATTCTAAGTGTTGTTCCTAAGTCTTGCTGAACTATTCCTTCACTAAAGACCTTGCTAAACTTGTTACTTAAACGCTTATTCGTTCTTACGTAAACCTTATTGCCTTGCCTATATGTTCTCGTGACTGCATTCCTATTATGGTAGTGTAAGTCGGCTCTCTGCTTATCCACTATTCTTGAATGTATCGTTACCCTTAAGTCCTCCGGTATAGCTTGAATTATATCGATTGGTCTCATATCAACAGTGGAGTGAATTGTCCTATTATATTTCGATGTAGCAAGGAGATTAAGTTCCAGTGGATCAGTTGAGATGTCATCTAATCGAAGACACCTGGCGATTTCCGTCAACGTACTATGGAAACGTTCAACTTGTCCATTGGATGTGCTGTGAAGTGGTGGAACTGCATAAATGTCAGCACCAAAGTTATTTTTTATAAGTGTTCTAATTGTCTCGGAATTAAAAGACTTTTCGTTATCACACACTACCATTTTTGTGTTTCCAAAATTGTTTAAGGCTTCGAGAAGTGCTGGTTTCACATCAATGATAGCCCTCGAAGCAATAGGCCTAACTACTGCAAATTTCGAAAATTTGTCCAAGCAAGTAAGGAAGAAACGTTTATTCGTATTGTAAATATCAATATGAAGTACTTCCCCTGTGGTAGATGGTATCGGAGTTTCAGCCATTTGCTGTTTCCGTGGGTGCCTGGAGTATTTTCCTTCGTGACATGTTTTGCAAGTGGCTATGAAATGTTTCAATTGCCTTTTCATATTGGGAAAATAATAATCCCGAGGAATCTGGCTAGGTTTTCCCTAAGGGATCGATGAGATCTATTGTGTTCACTGTTAAGTATTTCCAATTGATCACTCGGGTTAAACACATCGGTAACGAATCTGCCGGTATAGCGGAATTTAACTGAAGAATAATTGGATATTAAGAAATGTTGTATTTGTGCCAAACAGTGTAAGTCGCAATGTATTGCATTGACAACGCGGGGGTTTATCGAGGTATAAATCAATTCTAAAAGGTCTTCAACAGTTCTATATGAAATTCGGTACCGGATACCGAAATATTATTTTCGTTTCCTTCCTTCGAAAATTCTCTGGGACAAGGATAATTTGGTTCCTAAAGCAATTAACGGGGTTCTCAACAGAGGGTATGACTTCAGTTGATGATATCTCACTAGCACAGGCCTGAATGGAATCCGATGATGTTGAGTCTGTTGCCATATTCAAAAATTACCGAGATAAAGCGTCCGCAACTACGTTGCCCCTGCCTGGCTTGTAAAAGAATGTCGGAGCATACTCCTCTATAAATGCCTTCCAACGCTTTATTTTCGATTGCCAACAATTCCCTCTCATTGGTAGCGTAGTTCTCCTCCGCTTGAGATAGGGTCCTCGAAATCATGGTAATTGGACGACCGCCTTGTGAAAGCACTGCACCGATTGCGTGGGAGGATGCGTCCGTCGTAAGATCAAAAGGCTTTTCGAAGTTCGGGTATAAAAGCAGAACGTCTTCAGAGGCAAGCAATTTCTTCAACTTTTCGAAGGCCATCAAAGCTTCGTTATCCAATTCAATTTTGACGAACTTGGACTGACGAGTGCCTACGTGCTCATTCTCTCCTCGTAAGTACCTAGTTAATGGCTTTGCAATAGAAGCGTAGTCCTTTACGAAACGCCTATAGTAACCTGCGAGACCCAAGAATGACCTAAGGCCCCTCAAAGTAGTGGTAGTTGTATAGTTAACTATAGCCTCAATCTTACTTGGACAGGTTTTAATGCCCCTAGTAGATACGATAAAGTCGAGGTATTCTACGGAAGTTTGAAAAAACTTGGATTTTTCCAACGACACGCGCATGTTGGCATTGTGTAGTTTCTTCAAAATTTTTTCAATATCATTCATATGGTTCCGCTCAGAGTCGGAAAATATAATGATATCGTCTATATAGACGTGACAACACTTCCCTATATCCTCCCGCAAAATGTCGTCGATAGCGCGTTGGAAAATGCTCGGTGCATTTTTTAACCCAAACGGCAAGCGACAAAACTCGTATTTGCCATTATTCACACTGAAACCAAGTTAATTTGGTGAAAGCCACTTTTCAAATCTAGGGTTGTAAAAAACTTAGCCTTTCCGAGATTTGCCATAATGACAGAGGGATCAAGGATAGGTTACTTATCACAAATAGTCTACGAGTTCAATTTCGTAAAATCGAATACAAGACGTTTATTAGGTCTGCCGCATTCGTCCAATCCCTTTTTGTCTACTACCCAAACCGGGCTATTATAGGGAGAACGTGATGGTCTTATTATGCCATCTCTTAAAAGTTGTTCTACTTCTCTGTTGACAAAATCGATCATTGAGATTGGGTATGACTGGTACCTGGAATAAATGGGTTCCTCATCCTTCGGCCTAATTGTGGCGGAGATATTAGTATTATATGGTAGGGTTGGTTTCGCGAATACTGAAGCATTTTTCCGGATCAGATCGCACAACTCAGCTTCCATTTTTCCTGGAATTCCCTCTAATACTAAGTTATTAGTTGCGTCCAAATTCAAATACTTTAGCCTTTCATATCCCCCTTCGAAAAACATAACACTATTACCTGTATCGATTGCACCATTTACTCCCTTAATGAAGTTAAAACTAGGGATGCCAATCGGGAATGGTTTTTAAAAATCCCGGGATTCGGGATTTTCGGGAATTCTGAATCCCGAACAAAAATTCCTGAAATTTCTCACTTTTAACACAAAAACGGATTTTTTTCTTATATAATGTTTATTTAAAAGTTTCTTAATTGAAAAATACTTAAAACAAATAACATATTTCACTTTTATTAACAAAAATTAGTTATTTATAAGTAATTTCATAAATTATATTTGGGGATCTACATAAATATTAAGTAAAAAATATAGACAAATAATGTAATATTAACAATATTTATCAGTGTACATTAGAATTAACAAAAATTAATTTTCAAGTAAAATTAAAAATTCATAAATTACATTTGGAGATCTACATACATATAATGTAAAATATATATAAATATATATTGTTACGAAAGTGGAAATGGTGTTGTTAAAATAATATACAAAAGCCCCAAAAATAACACTATATACTTGATCAATGTATAAGTAAAAAAAAATATAGCAACAAAAATAAAGCGCTTGTTTACAAGATCGATGAATAAACAAGAATAAGGGATAAAAGTCGTAAATAACCAACAACAAAACGAAGAAAACAAAGAAGTAAACAAGCAACAACAATGTGCAGTGTAAAATAGCGATTAGACAAATAAACCAACAACAAATAATCTGCCTGGACGAATGTAAAAAAGAAACAACAAAAATGAAAAGAAGTTCTTTACATTTTTAGAATGTTCCCGAAGGCAGTCATCATCCTTCGGGGGCATTCATCACACTAATGATCCAGTGATATAAAAGGCAAGACAAAGCGAGCAAGGAGGATTCAGAATTCAGAGTTTGAGTTGAATCAGTCGTGTGTGCAGACGGCACGTTGTATTAGGAGTTTGAATTAAGCTAGTTGTGTATAACGACGTTAAGATGGTTGAAGCGATAAATCAATCGATTGAGTGAAGACACGAGATCGAGCTATAATTCGGTTAGACTTGTGTGGAGACAAGTTTCGTCTGAAGGAAACAGTTGTTAGTGTTGTGCTTACAAAAAGGTTGTGAGCGAAGAATTACTAACAAGTGTTGTTGATTACAAAAAGGTTGTAAGCAGAGAATTATCACGAATACGTGGAATAAGTTCGAGCAGTGGCACAAAAGTTGTGCGGATAATAAAGAATTGATTAAAATTAAACACAAATTTATTTTTATTTTATTTGCAATCTACGAACTCATATTTTTAACGTTGTTAAAATATAAAAACGTAACAATATATTAATATTTGTTAGTCTACATTAGAAAAGTACATACAAAATATTAGTATGACAAAATAAATAGAACGAAAACGGGATTATCAAATCCCGAAAATCCCGGGATTTAAAATTAAAAAATCCCGGGTTTCGGGTTTTTTAAATCCCGGGAATTTCGGGAATTCCCGTCTGGCATCCCTAGTTAAAACCTAGTATACCATCGAATAACGGCAAATTTTCCAGTAGATGAAAAGCTTCGGTTCTATTAAATACATTCACTAAAGTTGCCTGATCAATTCTACTAGCGCCATGAACAGACTTGACAAAGAAAGGCCTAGAAAGTTTTTTATACCCTTTAGATTCCGAGTATTTTTTATATAGCTTTTAGTAGATCCAGTGTCAACAAAAAGTTTAACAGTATTATCCCCTATTCTTCTCTCGAAGTAGGGGAGAAGCGATTTTCCCCTAAAAAATTAATCTCATCTTCAAAGGACACATTCTCTAGGCTTGCTGGCGTCGAATCTACCTCCCATATGTGCTCTGTTGCAATTTGGACGACTCGCAGATCTAACAGTGAGCATACTCACATCAGTATCGACTTCTAGTGAACGGGGTTGTAAATTAAGACCCTTGTTATTTGGTGGTCTAATATCTGCTCGACTATTTTGTGAAAACTGAGAGTAAAATGGTTTTGGTCGATTAGGGGGTTGTCCCATTTGACCTGAATAAAAATGGGATGCTAGTGGGTGAAATTGCAGTGGCTGTACATATCGTTGTTGTGACTGTTGTTGGATTTGTCCATGCAAAGTTGAGTTTCCTGTTGGTTGTCTTGAAAAATTGCCAGCTGATTGGTTATTGGAAATAGGAGCATTAAAGTGTTTGAATCTGGGGTTTGTATGGGGGAAATAGACCTGTTGAACGTTACCAAGTCCGTTATTATAAATTGTTGCAAATCTGTATCTGTTTTGATTTGTCTCCAACTCCTGTGCCATTGCCAAAGCAGTAGGCAAATCTACTGGCTTACACGCAAATAGGGTATCGCATAGGGATTTATTGAGACCCGAAATAAAAACTCGCAATGCATTCATCCTATATTTCTGGTTAAGTGACTGGATCAATGAAGAATTTCCATCATAGGACATTATAACCTTGTTGATTATAGAAATGAGTTTACTTTCAATATCACTATAAAAATTAATAATAGACCTTTGACCCTGTCTCAAGGTAGAATGTTCCTGCTCCAATGTGTAAATAGAAGTCTTATCAGAGTACGCAAAATCTAATCTGTCAATTATAGCATAGAAGTTCAAAACGGTGTTGCACCTACTTAAAACAGAGTCTGCATTCGCTACAATTTTATTTCTCAGTATGGCAACTGCCTGAACAACTTGTGGGCCGTTACCACTGCCTGACGCCAAGAGACGTACCTAAAGGATTCACCTCTGAACTCAGGGACAGACTTCACTATATCAAGTGACTCGTCGCAGTCCACACCCTTGACGATTTCAATATCTGTGTACTCCTGCACGGCAGTTGGGGGTTGAAGTGCGTCGATCTTCCTATTCAATTGGTCAATAATACCCTGAAATTCCTTCCGGGTTTCTTCTGTTGCCTGCCTAACGACAGCATTAAGGACTACACTTAAAGCTTCCTCATCCATAGTTTTCCGAGTCGTATTTCTGTCACTAATAGTAAGGTCCTGAAATAGCCTTAAGGTTTCGTCAACTCCGTGAATGATGTCGTCAATGGAACTCATGAAACAACCGATATTCGCGTATAATAAAAAAGAAAATATCGTTTTGGATCAATTAGAAGAGAAAATTACAGATGCGATTTTATAAATATCGGAATATTTTGAGTTCGAAACTGTTCTTTTTATTTTTAATTTTCCTCAATAGCAAAAACAGACAAACTTCTAACAAATAGGTAGGAAATAGATTCTTATCATTATAGAATAAGTTTTTTTTACAATAATTTCTTTAATATAATCATAAAAGTGAGAAACAATTTTTGTGTTTGGAACCTTGTAATAGAAAGTTTTGAACAGTTTAATTTCATTAAGCACTTAATTTATCGTATAGAAAAATATACTTATCATAAAAATATCAAATTAATTTTACTTAAATATTATAATAGTTACGTGACAGCTAATACTGCCTTCTGATGGGTGTCCTCTTCTTCAATTGTATTTTTTAAAAGTTTCAGCTTCCGTTCTTATTTCTCAAGAAAAAGGGTTCTCAATATAATGTTGGGCGCCAGTTAATTTTGATAAGATACCACACGTTTGTAGGTGGGATGTTTAATTTTCAAGTTATTTTATTTAATTTCAAGTTTGTTACTATTATAATTTCATTTTATTTATTTTATTTTGAATGTTTTAGTTATAAATAGAGTTTTAATTTAATTTTGTATTAATCCACTATATGCAACTTTTAACAACTTAAATTAATTTAGTTTCATTATATTTAACTTTATTTAATTTTGAGTTCTTTAAATTATACTTTTTATTCTTATCTTACATTTTATTTTCTTTTCTATTTTAAATTAGTTTTTATTTAGTTTTTATTCTAATTTTATCCACTATGTGGACCCTTTTATTTCACTATTATCTTTCGTTTAAATTTTTAAAACTTCTCATAGGTTATTTAATTTTCAATATTTTAAAATTAATTTTTTAACTCTTATAAGGAATTTTATTTTCATTTCTATTTTAAATTAGTTTTTATTCTAATTTTATCCACTATGTGGACCTTTTTGTTTCACTGTTATCTTTCGTTTAAATTTTTAAAACTTCTCATAGGTATTTTAATTTTTTAATATTTTAAAATTAATGGGACTTTTATATTATATTTTTAGTATTACAAATTTAAAGTTTTAACTTTATCAAATTAATATTCTTTGTTTTAATGTTATTGCTCCTTTAAACACTTCTTTACATGACCGAAGCGTGAGTTAAACTGAACTCAGTTTTCAATGAAATAAAATAGCAAATAGTAAAGGATAATGAAATGCAAAAGAAGATCAATGAAACTCTTGCATAGCAACAGTTAAGAATATTGATGGAAAGCATCAAAATAATTTATACTTTACTAAGCAGCAAAGAAGCAATAACAAAAATATCAATGAAAAGAAGAATAATAACTATACCGTTAATTTTCATAGTAACAATTATGAATAATGAATATCATTTTTACTGTACTTAGGAACTAAAGCAATAACAAAAATATGAATGAAAAGTACTAAAAAGACAATAAGGAAAAATATGAATGAAGAGAGAGTAATAACATTTTAATAAAGTAAATCAATTCATTAACCCATTGTTAACTTGTAGTTTCCCGAGAAATGAGGTTACGTGCTGAACCTTTGAGTTTTGTCTTTACCAAGGTAATTGCCACTTCACCATGTGTATCTTTTTGAGTCTACCAGGCTTAGGGCATCAAGAAAACTGTGTAGGTTCTCTGGTGTGCCATCAAAGTCAGGCAGGAGCTTTGAGGCTAAGCTAAGAAATTCGATAACCGATTGAGGCATTGTGTTAGAATCTCTTTGTGGCATTTCAGAAGTCTGTAATTGATTCGAGTGTATTGCAAGTTTCTCTTGACTTGCTGGGGAATATTCTAGTTTTTCGTGAAATGTAGCTGGCAACTTTGCCTCTATACCTCTACGTGACAGTATATTAGCAAGTTTGTTTCTGACGTCAGAGAAGAAATTTTCGACAGCAAATTTGTGAGCTTGAGTTAATTTTGACTGATTAACGTTTATTATAATTCGAATTTGTTCAATTCGTTCTTGGCCGGTCTGTCTGTATTTAGGCACTTATAGGACTTATCGAAATACTCTTTTATCCTTCTCAACTTAATAAGGATCTGTTGCCAGTCCATAAAAAAACCGAATGAAATAATGCTCGCATACTTTGTCAATATCAATTGCCGTAGATGCTGCTCTTGTATAATTCTTTTTGAGTGATCTTTTTGCAACTGGTATAGCGTAGTTAATAACTGCAGAACTAAAATCGCAATAATAATCAATAAATATATAATTGGATACTCCACCTTTACAGTGATTTCATTTATCACATTCGCATTTGGGTTTTCGATTTTTGAATCGTGATTACCCATGATTGAAAGGATAAATGTCTATCAACTGCCGGATTGGAATATGAAATTATATTTAAGTATAAATATTGATCCTAAGGGGGAATCTGCGAAAATGTTTAGATCAAGGCTCGTTTGCCTTGACGAACGTTCAAAAAAAGTAAGAAATTGGGGTTTATCAAAATGGTACCCAAGGATAATTGTTCAATCATTCAATTGCTTCAATGATTGTAGCAAACCAGAACTGTCATGTCAGTATTTTGTACAATTGTGTATAAAATAGGTATGTAATAATTTCACTTAAATCTAAATTTAAACAATTGTACAAATGTTAGTATGTTATTTGGGGTTAGTTAAAAAAAAATATTTCCCTATATATCATGGCGTTGGGATACCATACCACCAGATATAGTCTCTCAAGGCGATGGTATATAGCAGATATCGCCAATTGATATCTGAATCATTTGTTTAATTCAATGAATTTATATTCATGTTTGTTATCAAAACCTGCACCCTTTTTGGTACGATTATTAAATTTCAAATTTTGATTTATTTATATTTTTTATGCTATTGATTTATTTCAACAATATGGCTTTCATATATATATATATTTTTTTGTTTTTTAATTGAATTCAATTTTATTTTTAATTTTACTATTTCTTTATATTTCTGTTTATTATTACTTTTTAGTGTTAATTTTGTTTTTAGGTTAATGTTTAAAAAAATTTTTTTTTTTTACAAAATGTTTAGTCACAAAATGAAAAGTTTTTTGCCTTTTTTAAACCTTCGTTTAATTAGTTTAATTATTTTCACAATATTTTCTTAATTTCCGTTTACGGATGGGAGGATCGCCATGTAACGTACATAGTCAATTAAAGAATGTTTAGATTTACGTTTTAATAATTATATTCCGTTTCATTAAAAGGTAACGAAGTGTTCCTTTTGTCTTTTGTTTTATGACTATATTTACATTTTTACTTAAAGCTAAACGTATGTTAATATCTTATATTCTAACACTCCAAGAGTGTGGGAATATGCTAAGACAGCTAATACACGCTGTCCAACATTTATGCAGTGTGGACAATATCAACAAGAATGTGTTGATATTAAGTTGCATACAGAGGGTATGGCAACTTACACTGGTCAAACACACTACAATATTAATCGTATGAGAATGGGATCCCAGCTTTCCACATTTACCCCAAGAGTTTTCAGAGTTGCCAAAGAAGACTGGATCCTCCTCATTGACTCACTGTTCCCGCTAGCGGCTGGTGGGATGTCAAACACTATTTTTATCTGGTTGTCAACCAATACACGCTTATTCTCTTAAAGCATTCCATGCCAATTCAAAATTTTCATGAGAAAGTGGATATCTTTTGACTATAGCACCTGCTTCCCCTCTCGTTTTGTTTTGAAGATGGTAAAGTTTAGTTACAGGGGATAACTTGGAGTAACTTATATAAACCGCTGTAAACATATCACGAAAAGAAGGCCACTGTTCCCTTGAATACATCTGTATCACAGGGAGGAAGTTTTATGCAGTAGTCCGGGTATTCGGGTGTAAGTCGTGCGAGTCCCGGGGTGCGCCTGAGTCAATGGAATTCAGTAGAGCTACCTTTGTTAACTCGAGAATCTGTGAAGTACAAAGGTAGTAGGCGTCCACGCACGCCTCATAATGTTTCTTCGCCTCTTCCTTAAATTCCGAGGTTACTAGTTTGTCCTGAGATAACATTATTTTCTCATAGGAACTGTCGAGTTTCGCCCATTTTGAGTCCAAGTATTTCAACTTGACTCCCAGAACCAACCCCGGCTGTTCCTCCAAGGGAGCTCGCTGGAAGCGTTGGCAAAATTGGATCAGCTGATCGCAATTGAATAAGAGCTCTCCATTGGCGAGTCCGCATTGCTGCATATGGAAAATTGATTGATGATTTTAAATCTTTGGATAATTTAAAATCTCCTCTACAGTCCTCTCCAAACGTCGTAAGTCGGCAAGAAGTATGAATAAAGGTAAACGTGACGACCGAGCAAATGTATCTGCGCCTTCTTGTAACTCTGAATCCGATTGTAATGTTCGATCCTCCAATATTACTGAAATAAATAGTAATAACACTATGCGACAAAATGGAAAAAATTTAATACACCTGGCTAATAACATAGTGTAGATTAGATCTCAAAAATGTTTTTTTATATTTCTCGAACCCATTTTTTATTTGACAAAAATTTTGGAAACCTGGTCAGAAATGTTTGAGTAATCCAGAAATTTGTACGTAAAGTAAAAAAAAAACAGTTTTTGTGAAATAAAACAAGTTTCCAGGGTTCGAGAAATATAAAAAAATATTTTTGAATTCTACTCTACTAACTGAACAAAGTGTACTATTTAGTTACTCGGATGTATTTTCACTGTCACACCGTGTAATTTATATCGAGAATCCAATTGCAATGTTCCATCCTCCAATATTACTGAATCAAATATTAATAACTTATATCCTAATGCACGCAATGCTTCACGATCTATAAATATTCCAAATATGATTAATCTCCCTAGATCCATAAATAGTGAATCCAAGCATATTCCTCTACAAGCAGTTCCTCCGAAAAAGTCAAATTTCATTTCTCACTTACATTGTGATATAACATCGGAATATATTGATTTCTACAAAAGGAATACTATTGGTAATGGTCCGGATATATCAATACAATGGGAGTCGCCGTGGTCTAGTAGGTAGTGTGCTGACTTATTAGACGTAAAGTCAAGGTTCGAGCCCCAGGCCAGACATCAAAAATAAAAAAGTATTTTTTAGCCGATTTCTTCTCTTTCTCTTCTTGAAAAGTTTCTCAAATAAATCTGTCGTTCGGAGTCGACTTTAAACTGTAGATTCCGCCACTTCTGTATAAAATTAACACACACAACATTAGTGGTGTGAGAAACTGCGGGCTTCTTGGGGACGATTGCTGTAGGCGAAGGTATGGTGAAGGTATAACACTGGCCATTTTATAGTCACCAGCAGCAACTCGTTTCCGTTCGAATCTTCCCTCTTTCCACCTTTCCTAAACCTGCACAATGCACTGCATGGGTAGGGGTCATCCCCTGAATATACCTATAAAGCTAGGCCCCAAAGTATTTCCGTACTTACACAGCGTGAATCCTTTGTTCCAAAAAAGTAACTAATGAGTTCATGTCCATCACTTATCAAAATGTTCGTGACTTGAGGACAAAACTGACAACTTTATATACAAATAGTTTTATTATCAATCAACATGTAGTAGTATTTACGGAGACTTGGTTAAATGATAATTTTTTAATAGTGAAATACTCTGTAACAAATTTAATATCTTTCGTCGTGATCGTGGCAGCAAAACTACAGGAGGAGGTGTCCTTATTGCTGCTTCTTGTAACTTACCTTCTGAGCTTGTAGTAATTGACACACCGCACGATATAGAATTTATAGCTGTTTCAATAAAAATGAATGGTCATCGTATTTTTATTACCTGTTCATATATTCCGCCATCTTCGCCACAAGTTGTATACATAAAACATGCAGAAACTATTAGTTCTGTAGCTCATTCTTCAAATAACGGTAATTTTATGTTTGTCCTTGGAAATTTTGATCTACCTTTAATTCAATGGAAATACTTACCAGGTGATGGTTATTACATTCAAATGAAGCTGAATTCAAATTTCGACGAATTTTTTAATATGTTATATGATTTAGGACTATTTCAAGTTAATGGCATTCTAAACATTAGTTTTAAAATATTGGATTTAATATTGTAAATGAAGTAACTAATAGCTTTATGAAGCGCTTATTCCCTATTGGCAGTCCTGAGGATTGTTATCATCCAACGCTCGTATTCAAAACATCCATTCCTTATCACATCGATGCCTTCGTGTTTGATTTAAGTTTTTTCATTTAAGCATACCAATTCCTGAACTGAACTTCTAATTAATACGAATTGGTCATCCTTTTTTCATCCTATACTAATGGATGGTATGTCTAAGGCCTTTTACTCCAAGGTGAATACCTTTTTGCATTTATGTGTTCCAAAGCAAATATCAAGACAATTGTTCGGCCCTCCACGGAATAACAAACAACTTGCTCGTGAGAAAAATAAGAAGAATAAATATTATAAAAAGTTTAAACGATCTGGTTGTTATATTGATTATATAAGATATTATATTTCCCGTGCGGAATACACAATACTTAATAAATCATGTTACCATAAATATGTAAATACAATGAAGTCCAACTTTAAGCTTTATCCAAAATCATTTTTTAAATTTGTTAATTCAAAAAAAAAGTAACTGATTTTTGAAATTAAGAAAGCTGAAGTTATCATATAACTCTTGGCGTGCTAACATTCTTAGTAACATTTTAATTAATAGCGCCATAGCTGTTCCACTATCATACTTATTTAACAAATCGATTAAATATGGTTGTTTTCCTAACGTTTGGAAGGCTTCATTCATTATTCTTTTGTTCAAATCAGCAAATAAATCCGATGTTACAAATAATGCAAAAGTGTTATAGTTTTTCCAATATACCCATTTTATTATCTTACAATAGCAGGTAATGTTGTATATGCATTTTTATTTGTTTGTTAGCAAATCACGCGTGAACGCCTGTACCGATTTTCTTGAAATTTGGGATATAGATCGAGCTTTTGTCGGTGCAGATTATAGGCTATAAATCTTTTCAAAATTTTGACCAAAAGGGGAGAAAAAATGAGACAAGTGGGGGAAAACTGGTAATAGGTAATTTTTTACGATTTAGTTTGGAGGTATTCCGTTTCTAAAGTTTAACCAAAAGGAGTCCAAAAAGGGAGAAAGTGGCCGAAAACGGTCAAATTGAGTGCAAATTATCCTATTCCTAATCCTATTATATATTATAAATCCTTCTGTAAGTCTGTTTTTTTTTTCACGCCTCAACGCCTGAACCGATTTTCTCGAAATTAGGGACCGATTTTCTTGATATTGGTAGATAGGGCTTTTATTGGTGCAGGTTATAGGCTATAAAGCTTTGCAAAATTTTGACCAAAATGGGACAAATGGGGAAAAAATGGTAATAGGTAATTTCATACGATTTAGCTTGGTTAAGTTTCCGAACTAGCTATTGAAGGTCCAAAAAGGGGGAAAGGGACCGAAAACGGGCAAATTGAGTGCGTTTATCTTAATCCTAATATCCTAATCCTAATATATATTATAAATCTTCCGTAAGCCTGTTTTTTAGTTTGTTTGAACGCCTGGACATGAATTTTCTTGAAATTTGGCATAAAGATCGAACTTTTGTCGGTGCAGGCTATAGGCAAGAAATCTTATCAAAATTTTGACCAAAAGGGGCGAAAAATTGGCCCACAAGGGAGAAAAAATGGTAATAAGTAATTTTTTACGATTTAGCTTGGTTAATTTTCCCAAATAGCTATTGGAGATATTCCGTTTCTAAAGTTGAACCAAAAGTGGTCCAATAAGGGGCAAATGGGCCAAAAGTGGGTAAATTGAGTTCATAGCCAATCACTCCAGGACTGATGTTCTTGAAATTTGAGATATTGATTGAGCTTTTGTCGGTGAAGATTATAGGCAATATATCTTTTCAAAATTTTGACCAAAAGGAGAGAAAAAATGAGACAAAGGGAGAAAAAATAGTAATAGGTAATTTTTTACGATTTAGCTTGGTTAATTTTTCTAAATACAGTTTATAGGCCATAAATCTTTTAAAAATTTTGACTAAAGGGGAGAAAAAATGATAACAGGTAATTTTTTATGACTTGGCTTGGTTAAGTTTTCCAAATAGCTGTTGGAGGTATTCCGTTTCTAAAGGACGACCAAAATGTGTCCAAAAATGGGGAAAGGGGCGAAAAAATAACTCCGCAACGCCGGGTACAATCTGCTAGTATATATTATAAATCTTTTTGTAAGTCTGTTTTTCTGTTTGCTTATTTGTTAGCCAATCACGCTTGGACTGATTTTCATGACATTTAGGCATATTGAATACATTTATGTTTAGGACTTAGAGGATTCAAAAAACTGGGTTGTTTGATAAACAGGTTGCCTAATAATTTGAAAAATTGCATTTTTTAAGAAACCAGTTTCGAAACCGGATTTTTATTTATTGCTGCTTTTACAACCCTGCTCAACGACGGGCACAATCTGCTAGTAAGTAATAAATAAAATATTGAAAAATCTTATTCTTGAGATAAAATATAATTTTTTCGCATCCCGTTAAGCGATTATTAAGGCCTGAAAGGAAATTGTATAAGCTTTCTTTTAAACAAAAAAATTTTTGCTAGGACCAATATGTTATAAGTTACCCAATTTTTAAAAAAACCATGTATGACCAAAATGTCCAACTTTGACCCCCTCTAACTCCGGCAGTTCTTAACTGATAGAGCTAAAAATTTCCAATAGTACTAACCTTGGTACAAATCGGAAGACATCGATTTTAAACATTTGGTCACTTGACACGAAATTGCGCATATGCAAAAACTAGAGTATACAATCAAGAAGCAAATACTTATAGGAATACACTATTCAAGATATAGAAAACTTAAGAAGAAGTTTTGAAATATAAAATTTTGGTAATTATATATTAAGTCTTTAATAAAAATGTCAAATCCTAATAATCTGGTGCTTAAATAATCATTCTGCCCCATCTACTAGCCAAAACGCAATAATTAATATAGCAACACAAATTTTAAACCGACAGTGTTCACAAATTACACAATCTGCTCTAAACCCTAGCTCTAATTTTTGTAACTTAACGGAACAAATAATTGAAGAAAGACATAGGAATAACCTTAAAGACAGACAAAATCCCCGACGTTGTTAAGGGTCTCAAAGAATTTTTAGAACAACCAGGAGAATTCAGTTCCTGGAAAAAAAGGGAGCATATTTACGAAACCCAAAGGGGAACCTCTAAATTCTACGGAATACTAAGAGCAACACGAAATAAAATAATTGGGATGCAGAATCATATAATACACCTCTCGATTGGTTTGCAATATCAAAGTGCTTAATCATGCACTATGCAGACAAGCGTGATTTGTCGGCTTTGGAATATTAAATGACCACATTGGTCCAGGGGTAGAGGACGGTTCCTGAGTTCTGTCAGGAAGTTTATTTATCACTCGTGCTAAATAAATTAGGTTGCTTGGAAACAAGTCAAGAGTCCGTTCACTTGCTTACCCAGTCTTATCGTAACAAACAGCTGGATACATTTATAAGAGGTTTAAATGGAGATTTACCCAAGCTTTTAGGAATAAGAGAACCTGCTGATCTCTCACAAGCTTTACAAATTTGCATGAAGTTGCAAAATCAGCAGTGCATAGTTTCAGGAAACCCCAGAATCTACAAGGGAAAAATACATTACACACTAAACGTCCCTTTTATCCATAATTAGCCCATATTCCTCCGACAAACCTTTCAGTATGGCTTAACAGACAATATGTTAACAGAACACAAAAATTTCAATACAATGTTCCCCCAAGACCTCCAAAACCACAAAGTCGTCCTGAAACAATGGAGGTAGACCAGAGTATGCGCTCACTACACATAAACTATATAAATAGGCCTTATCACTTTCAGCTATTAACGAACAAAGGAAGATACAAAGAACTTTCTATATTAATACGGAAAGACAAAAAGGACAAACTTTTAATAGGAAACATAATTGTTCTTCAAACATAATTCCCAAGCAGATAATAATAAAAATTATTTAGAACCTATTGATATTAATTTTTTAGTTTCACGAGCTCTTCGTTGCCCTACTTTGAAGTGAGGGCGAAGAGCGGAAAAATTCTTAAGTTTCTTGTCGACCCTGGGTCTAGCAAAAATTTCTTACAACCGCATTTAGCGAGGAAAAGAATGCAAAATAAAGCATAATTTTATGCCAAATCAGTACTAGGGGATATAAAATTACACAAAATACTTTAGTAAAACTTTTTCATTTTGAAGAATTTTGGGAATTATGCTGGGGACAGCTATATGATTATTAAGAATAATAAAAAAGGACTTAACCAATTAAAATCACAGACCGTGATTAACATAGAAAACACAAATATTGGTTTAAAAAATTTAACTAAACAGCAAAGAACAAAAATGAATAATATAATAAAAGAATTTCCTAAATTATTCTCGGAACCCAACGAAAAATTAACATACACAACAAAAGTTGTAGGGAATATAAGAACTGCAAAGGATGCTCCGTTTCCTTCTTCTTTTTTAAAACTTAAGGTGGAGGCAGAAGTAAAGGCATATCTGCACGATGGAATTATAAGACCATCCAGATCTTCTTACAATTCACCAATATGGATTGTATCGAAAAAACCCGACTCGGCGGGGAATTAAAAATATCGAATGGTAATTGACTATAGGAAACTTAATGCAGTTACTATTACAGATAAATATCCTATACATGAAATATATGAGATAATATCTAAACTTGGTAACTGTCAATTTTTCTCGATTTAAGAAGTGGTTTTCATCAGACCCCGTTAAAAAATCTAACATTGAGAAGACTGCTTTCTCTATTAACCATGGTAAATTCGAATTTATGTGTCTGGTATTTGGCTCCATTCATTTTTCAAAGGGCTCTTGATGATATATGAAGAGACCATATTGGGGAGTATTGTTACGTATATATTGATAATAGTATAATATTTAGTAAAAAAGAGGAAGAGCATTTCCAACATATAAGGAAGGAATTCAAAATGCTGGAAAATGCAAATATGAAAATCCAACTGGATAAATATAATTTTTTTAAGGACAATGTAGAATTTTTGGGCTACGTTATATCCAGGAATGGTATTAAAACGAATAGTGCAAAGGCAGAAAGTATTGTCAATTTCCCTGAACCTAAAACTCTAAAGGAACTTCGCAGTTTTTTAAGAATGTCAGGGTGCTATCAACGTTTCATTAAAGGATATGCTAAAATTGCAAAACCCCTGACATCCCTTTTAAGAAGGGAGGGAGGTCGCGTCTCCAAAAATAAATCATCAACCATTAAAATATCCTTGAATGATGAAGCAAAGGAACCTTTTAGGAAAATAAAAAGCTCCCTTATATCGGAAGACGTTGTTTTAGCTTATTCGGACTTTGGAAAAACAAAATGCATATAAGACACAAACAACGAAAATGGAAACAAGTTGTTTACATTTTTAGATTGTTCTCGAAGGAATTCAGTCTGACTTGCGTGCAGACAAGTTGAGTGTGAGGAAAACAGTTGTTAGTGTTGTGCTTACAAAAAGGTTGTGAACAAAGGGAAATAACTACCAAATGTAGTTGCTTACAAAAAGGTTGTAAGCAGAGAAATATAAAAACAAGTACAAGTTTTCGTTGTATACGTGGAAAAAGTTAAACACATATTTATTGTTATTTTATTTGCAATGTACGAACCCATATTTTTGACGTTTTTAAAAGAAAAAAATGTAACAGTATGATAGAACTCACAAAAAAGCTCACAGGAATTGTAAAGAAAATAAACTTCAAATTTTGGGAAAATGTTATTTTCCCGCGATGGCAAGGAAAATAAAAAAGTCGTTACGCAATGCCTAACTTGTAAAGAAAATAAATATGACCGTCGGCCTAACCAATCTGAAATAAAGTAAAGCCCTATTTCAACATAATAATAAACATATCCCGGTCACACCTTGCACAGCGATTTATACAAAACTGAAAATAAGCTTAAATCTTTAAATATGCTCAAACTAGCACAATTAAACCTTCATCGAAAGAGCATATTAAGGAAAAGTATTATTTGTCATAAACATTGAAAAGTGGCTAAATTCCGCAGCAATAGCATTTATGATAAAGGACCAATTGGGTATTCAAATATTTAAATCTCCACCTTATAAAAGCTCAGTTAACTTACAAATAGAAAGATTCCATTCCATATTATCAGAAATTATGACATGTTTAAAAAGAAAACGAACACATAACACGTTTGAGGAACTTCTAGACCGATCAGTTTGAATACAATTACTCCATACATTCTACCACTGGCAAAAGACCATTAAAAATATTTTTTGATAGAACTGTTAGCAACAACCCTAAACAGTACGAAGACGCAAGAAGACACAATACATTTAAAGAAATACAAAAGAGAATCTTACATTACCATAGCAAAAAAAGAAATGGTGTGCGTAAGAATTTACCCACGTTTAGGAACAAAACTAACCCCTAAATTTAAGAAAGAGGTAGTCAAGAAAAATAACACAACAACGATCGTAACTGAATCAGATCGAATAGTAACATAATATAGTAAGAGTAACATAAAAAATTAGACTTCCATTTCACTAGTTTCTTTTTTAGGGTAAAAATGGGCAAACGACTAATTACAATCTTAATGACAATACTGACATTTTTGACACAAGGACATGTAACAGTTTTACGTATATTCGATTATAGTACAGCACAGGTAGTAACAATCAATGACGAACAAGCAGAAATTCACGAACTTTCAGACTAATTCATTTAATCAAACTTGTTAGATACAAGAATTTTCTTATAGATTCTTTTCCGAATTTTAAAGCAGGAAATTCAGCAAACTATACACATACTAGCAGATTGTACCCGGCATTGTGCGGGTTATTTTTTCGCCCCTATCTTCCTTTTTGGACCCATTTTGGTCCAACTTTAGAAACGAAATACCTCCAATAGCTATTTGGGAAACTTACCAAGCTAAATCATATACAATTACCTATTACCATTTTTTCTCCCTTTTTGGTCAAAATTGTGAAAAGACTTATAGGTTATAACTCGCACCGAAAAAAGCTTGATCTATATCCCAAAGCGTTCAAGCGTGATTGGCTAACAAACAAACCAACAAACACAAAACAGTCTTATAGAAAGATTTATAATATATATTAGGATTAGTAATAGGGTTATTTTTTCGGCCCTTTTCCCCTTTTTGGACCCATTTTGGTTCAACTTTAGAAACGGAATACCAATTAGCTATTTGGGAAACTTAACCAAGCTAAATCGTATAAAATTGCCTATTACAATTTTTTCTCCCTTTGTTCGATTTTTTCTTCCCTTTTGGTCAAAATTTTGAAAAGATTTATAGCCTATAGCCCGCAACGAAAGAAGCTCAATCTACAAGCGTGATTGGCTAACAAACAAAAGACTTATAGGTTATAACACGCACCGAAAAAAGCTTGATCTATATCCCAAAGCGTTCAAGCGTGATTGGCTAACAAACAAACCAACAAACACAAAACAGTCTTATAGAAACATTTATAATATATATTAGGATTAGTAATAGGGTTATTTTTTCGCCCCTTTTCCCCTTTTTGAACCCATTTTGATTCAACTTTAGAAACGGAATACCAATTAGCTATTTGGAAAACTAAATCGTATAAAATTGCCTAATACAATTTTTTCTCCCTTTGTTCGATTTTTTCTTCCCTTTTGGTCAAAATTTTGAAAAGATTTATAGCCTATAGCCCGCAACGAAAGAAGCTCAATCTACAAGCGTGATTGGCTAACAAACAAAAAACAGACTTACAGAAAGATTTATAATAATAATATTAGGATTACTGAAGATATGTCCGGAAGGTTTTAACACGGTAGACACGCTCCAGGAAAGACCGTTTAAAAGAACCGCATAAAAAAACATGAAGTACATGAAAAAAATGGGATTGGTTCATATCATCCAACTTTGTAAAAAAAAAAAGCAAAAACAAAATAATTGGTAGAAAAAAACTGATACAAGAGTCTTTATAAAACACTAAATAAAATTTGCATAAACAAAATATGCATTAAGTTCCATAAAACGAAAAGCAATTCAAATTTTAAAAAAAAAGTAAAATAAATTTAAAAATAATGTAGTTCAGGAAGTGAAAAAATAATATAAGTTGATAAACAAATGGTATATTCAACAATTCTTAAAGCTAATGTAAACAAACTACAAATCAACAAAAGTTCATAAATAACTAAAATTAAAAGCAGTCATTAGGGTTATGGACATAACAGAATTCTTTCCGCTATCATCATCGGATGTAATACGTGAAACAGAAACAATTAAGAGAAATCAATCGTACTTCTCTTACTGATAACACACCAAAAATGCGTACAGAGAGTTTGATTTCCTACAGAAAATTATTTCGTCGATAGATTTACTATAGAAAATTATGATGTCGATAGATTTCCTATAGAAAATGATGTTGCCCATAGATTTCCTAGAGCAAACGATGTTGTCGCTAGATTTCTAGAAAAGTTCGAGGAAATGATTTAGTCGCTAGATGTATGAAGAAAAAAATTTCCTTTAGAAAAATATGATGTCGTTTGAATTCCTACAGAAAATTATTTTGTCGATAGATTTACTATAGAAAATTGCTGATAGATTTACTACAGCAAATTGTGTTGTGTAGACTTCTAGAAAAGTTCGAGACAATTATTTTGTCGTTTTTCAAATCGAAAAATATATTGTCGTTTGATTTCCTACAGAAAATTATTTCGTTCATAGATTTACTATAGAAAATTATGTTGTCGATAGATTTCCGACAAAAAATTATTTCGTCAATAAATTTACTATAAAAAATTATGTTGTTTATAGATTTTCTATAGCAAATGATGTTGTCGATAGATTTCTGGTAAAGTTCGAGAAAATGACTTTGTCACTAGATGTATGAAGAAAAAAATTTCCTATAGAAAAATATATTGTAGTTTGATTTCCTACAGAAAATTATTCCGTTGATAGATTTACTATAGAAAATTATGTTGTCGATAGATTTCCTGTAAAAAATGATGTTGCCGATAGATTTCCTACAACAAATTGTGTTATCGCTAGATTTCTAGAAAATTTCGAGAAAATGATTTGGTCGCGTGATGTGTGAAGAAAAAAATTTCCTATAGAAAAATATATTGTAGTTTGATTTCCTACAGAAAATTATTTCGTCGATAGATTTACTATTGAAAATTATATTGTCGATATATTTCCAATAGAAAATCATGTTGCCGATAGATTTCCTACAGCAAACGATGTTGACGCTAGATTTCTAGAAAAGTTCGAGAAAATGATTTAGTCGCTAGATGTATGAAGAAAAAAAATTCCTATAGAAAAATATGTTGTCGAAAATTATTTCGTCGATAGATTTACTATAGAAAATTATGTTGTCGATAGATTTCCTTTCAATTCATTATTAATTTACTTCATTATATTGTTACATTTTTGCCTTTTTAAAAACGAAAAAAACACTTAGTGCTGAACAGACGTGTTTTTTAGCTCCGCTGTGATAAACTTACTGATTCTTAATATTGAAAAATTACATAAACATAATACATATATCCGCAATTCAAAAAACAATAATATAAAGAAAAACAATAAACAAAACAATAAAGAATAAACAAAAAAGGAAAAAATATTTTTTGAATTAAATATTAACTAAGAAACCAAAAGAAAAATATCAACAAAAATAAAGACATCAGCAAGCAACAACAAAAGCAGACACTGGTTTTAAATATTAATAAAACCAACTCTCATTTACAGAAACAATTAAGAGAAATCATTCGTACTTCTCTTACATATAACATCTATAACACACCAAAAATGCGAACAGAGAGTTTGATTTCCTATAGAAAATTATTTCGTCGATAGATTTACTATAGACAATTATGTTGTCGAGCGATTTCCTCTAGAAAATGATGTTGCCGATAGATTTCTAAAAAAGTTCGAGAAAATGATTTGGTGGCGTGGTGTATGAAGAAAAAAATTTCCTATAGAAAAATATATTGTCGTTTGATTTCCTACAGAAAATTATTTCGTCGATAGATTTACTATAGAAAATAATGTTTTCTATATATTTCTATGGAAAATGATGTTGCCGATAGATATCCTACTGCAAATTATGTTGTCGCTAGATTTCTAGAAAAGTTGGAGAAAATGATTTAGTCGCTAGATGTATGAAGAAAAAAATTTCCTATAGAAAAATATATTCTTGATAGATTTCCTACAGAAAATTATTTCGTCGATAGATTAACTACAGAAAATTATTTCGTCGATAGATTTACAATAGAAAATTATGTTATCGATAGATTTCCTACAGAAAATGATGTTGCCGATAGATTTCCTACAACAAATTATGCTGTCGCTAGATTTTTAGAAAAGTTCGAGAAAATTATTTTGTCGCTATATGTATGAAGAAAAAAGTTTCCTATAGAAAAATATATTGTCGTTTGATTTCCTACAGAAAGTTATTTCGTCGATAGATTTACTATTGAAAATTATGTTGTCGATATATTTCCAATAGAAAATGATGTTGCCGATAGATTTCCTAGAGCAAACGATGTTGTCGCTAGATTTCTAGAAAAGTTCGAGAAAATGATTTAGTCGCTAGATGTATGAAGAAAAAAATTTCCTATAGAAAAATATATTGTAGTTTGATTTCCTACAGAAAATTATTCCGTTGATAGATTTACTATAGAAAATTATGTTGTCGATAGATTTCCTGTAAAAAATGATGTTGCCGATAGATTTCCTGCAACAAATTGTGTTATCGCTAGATTTCTAGAAAATTTCGAGAAAATGATTTGGTCGCGTGATGTGTGAAGAAAAAAAATTCCTGTAGAAAAATATGTTGTCGAAAATTATTTCGTCGATAGATTTACTATAGAAAATTATGTTGTCGATAGATTTCCTTTCAATTCTTTATTAATTTACTTCATTATATTGTTACATTTTTGCCTTTTCAAAAACGAAAAAAACACTTAGTGCTGAACAGACGTGTTTTTTAGCTCCGCTGTGATAAACTTACTGATTCTTAATATTGAAAAATTACATAAACATAATACATATATCCGCAATTCAAAAAACAATAATATAAAGAAAAACAATAAACAAAACAATAAAGAATAAACAAAAAAGGAAAAAATATTTTTTGAATTAAATATTAACTAAGAAACCAAAAGAAAAATATCAACAAAAATAAAGACATCAGCAAGCAACAACAAAAGCAGACACTGGTTTTAAATATTAATAAAACCAACTCTCATTTACAGAAACAATTAAGAGAAATCATTCGTACTTCTCTTACATATAACATCTATAACACACCAAAAATGCGTACAGAGAGTTTGATTTCCTATAGAAAATTATTTCGTCGATAGATTTACTATAGAAAATTATGTTGTCGAGCGATTTCCTCTAGAAAATGATGTTGCCGATAGATTTACTGCAACAAATTATGCTGTCGCTAGATTTCTAGAAAAGTTCGAGAAAATGATTTAGTCGCTAGATGTATGAAGAAAAAAATTTCCTATAGAAAGATATGTTGTCGTTTAGTTTCCTACAGAAAAATATTTCGTCTATAAATTCACTATAGAAAATTATGTTGTCGATAGATTTCCTACCGAAAATGATTTCGTCGTAGATTTACTATAGAAAATTATGTTGTCGATAGATTTCTTATAGAAAATGATGTTGCCGATAGATTTCTGGAAAAATTCGAGAAAATGATTTAGTCGCTAGATGTATGAAGAAAAAAACTTTCCTATAATAAAATATATTGTCGATAGATTTCCTACAGAAAATTATTTCGTCGATAGATTTACTACAGAAAATTATTTCGTCGATAGATTTACAATAGAAAATTATGTTATCGATAGATTTCCTACAGAAAATGATGCTGCCGATAGATTTCCTACAACAAATTATGCTGTCGCTAGATTTCTAGAAAAGTTCGAGAAAATGATTTAGTCGCTAGATGTATGAAGAAAAAAATTTCCTATAGAAAGATATGTTGTCGTTTAGTTTCCTACAGAAAAATATTTCGTCTATAAATTCACTATAGAAAATTATGTTGTCGATAGATTTCCTACCGAAAATGATTTCGTCGTAGATTTACTATAGAAAATTATGTTGTCGATAGATTTCCTATAGAAAATGATGTTGCCGATAGATTTCTGGAAAAATTCGAGAAAATGATTTAGTCGCTAGATGTATGAAGAAAAAAATTTCCTATAGAAAAATATATTGTTGATAGATTTCCTACAGAATATTATTTCGTCGATAGATTTACTACAGAGTATACTTTCGTCGATACATTTAGAATAGAAAATTATGTTATCGACAGATTTCTTACAGAAAATGATATTGCCGATAGATTTCCTACAACAAATTATGTTGTCGCTAGATCCCTAGAATAGTTCAAGCAAATGATTTGATTTAGGAAAAAAAAATATGTTGTCGTTTAATTTCCTACAGAAAAATATTTCGTCTATAAATTCACTATAGAAAATTATGTTGTCGATAGATTTCCTACAGAATATTATTTCGTCGTAGATTTACTATAGAAAATTATGTTGTCGATAGATTTCCTATAGAAAATGATGTTGCCGATAGATTTCCTACAACAAATTCTGTTGTCGCTAGATTTCTAGAAATGGTCGAGAAAATGATTTGGTCGCGTGATGTATTAAGAAAAAAATTTCCTATAGAAAGATATATTATCGATAGATTTCCTACAGAAAATTATTTTGTCGATTGATTTCCTACAGAAAATTATTTCGTCGATAGATTTACTATAGCAAATTATGTTGTCGTTATATTACTATGGAAAATGATGTTGCCGATAGATTTCCTGCAACAAATTGTGTTATCGCTAGATTTCTAGAAAAGTTCTAGAAAATGATTTGGTGCCGTGGTGTATGAAGAGAAAAATTTCCTATAGAAAGATTTATTGTCGATAAATTTCCTACAGAAAATTATTTCGTCGATTGATTTCCTACAGAAAATTATTTCGTCGATAGATTTACTATAGAAAATTGTGTTGTCGATAGATTTCCTATAGAAAATGATGTTGCCGATAGATTTCCTACAACAAATTATGTTGTCGCTAGATTTCTAGAAAAGTTCGAGAAAATGATTTGGTCGCGTGATGAATGGAGAAAAAAATGTCCTGTAGAAAGATATATTGTCAATAGATTTCCTACAGAAAATTATTTCGTCGATAGATTTATTATATTAAATTATGTTGTCATTATATTTCTATGGAAAATGATGTTGCCGATAGATTTCCTGCAACAAATTGTGTTATCGCTAGGTTTCTAGAAAAGTTCGAGACAATTATTTTATCTTTATATGTATGAAGAAAAAAATGTCATATCCAAAAATATATTGTCGTTTGATTTCCTACAGAAAATTATTCCGTCGATAGATTTACTATAGAAAATTATGTTGTCGATAGATTTCCTGTAGAAAATGATGTTGCCGATATATTTCCTACAACAAATTCTGTTGTCGCTAGATTGCTAGAAAAGTTCGAGAAAATGATTTGGTCGAGTGGTGTATGAAGAAAAAAATTTCCTATAGAAAAATATATTGTCGTTTGATTTCCTACAGTAAATTATTTCGTCGACAGATTTAATACAGAAAATTATGTTGCCGATATATTTCTATGGAAAATGATGTTGCCGATAGATTTCCTGCAACAAATTGTGTTATCGCTAGATTTCTAGAAAAGTTCGAGAAAATGATTTGGTCGCGTGATGAATGGAGAAAAAAATGTCCTAAAGAAAGATATATTGTCAATAGATTTCCTACAGAAAATTATTTCGTCGATTGATTTCCTACAGAAAATTATTTCGTCTATAGATTTATTATATTAAATTATGTTGTCATTATATTTCTATGGAAAATGATGTTGCCGATAGATTTCCTGCAACAAATTGTGTTATCGCTAGATTTCTAGAAAAGTTCGAGAAAATGATTTGGTCGCGTGATGAATGGAGAAAAAAATTTCCTATAGAAAGATATATTGTCAATAGATTTCCTACAGAAAATTATTTCATCGATTGATTTCCTACAGAAAATTATTTCGTCAATAGATTTATTATAGAAAATTATGTTGTCATTATATTTCTATGGAAAATGATGTTGTCGATAGATTTCCTGCAACAAATTGTGTTATCGCTAGATTTCTAGAAAAGTCCGCGAAAATGATTTGGTCGTGTGGTGTTTGAAGAAAAAAATTTTCTATAGAAAAATATGTTGTCGTTTGATTTCCTACAGAAAATTATTTTGTCTATAGATTTACTATAGAAAATTGCCGATAGATTTACTACAGCAGATTGTTTTGTCGCTTGATTTCTAGAAATTTCGAGAAAATTATTTTGTCGCTATATGTATGAAGAAAAAAGTTTCCTATAGAAAAATATATTGTTGTTTGATTTCCTGCAGAAAATTATTTCGTCAATAGAATTATATTGTCAGTAGATTTTCTATAGAAAATGATGTTGCCGATAGATTTCCTACAGCAAATTTTGTTGTCGCTAGATTTCTAGAAAAGTTCCAGAAAATGATTTTGTCGCTAGATGTATGAAGAAAAAAATTTCCTATAGAAAATTATGTTGTCGTTTGATTTCCTACAGAAAATTATTTTGTCGATTGATTTACTATAGAAAATTGCCGAAAGATTTACTACAGCAAATTGTGTTGTCGCTAGATTTCTAGAAAAGTTCGAGACAATTATTTTATATCTATATGTCTGAAGAAAAAAATGTCATATCCAAAAATATATTGTCGTTTGATTTCCTACATAAAATTATTTCGTTGATAGATTTACTATAGAAAATTATGTTGCCGATAGATTTCCTTTAGAAAATGATGTTGTCGATAGATTTCTGGTCCAGTTCGAGAAAATGACTTTGTTGCTAGATGTATGAAGAAAAAAATTTCCTATAGAAAAATATATTGTAGTTTGATTTCCTACAGAAAATTATTCCGTCGATAGATTTACTATAGAAAATTATGTTGTCCATAGATTTCCTGTAGAAAATGATGTTGCCGATATATTTCCTACAACAAATTTTGTTGTCGCTAGATTTCTAGAAAAGTTCGAGAAAATGATTTGGTCGCGTGGTGTATGAAGAAAAAAATTTCCTATAGAAAAATATATTGTCGTTTGATTTCCTACAGAAAATTATTTCGTCGATAGATTTACTATAGAAAATAATGTTTTCTATATATTTCTATGGAAAATGATGTTGCCGATAGATATCCTACTGCAAATTATGTTGTCGCTAGATTTCTAGAAAAGTTGGAGAAAATGATTTAGTCGCTAGATGTATGAAGAAAAAAATTTCCTATAGAAAAATATATTCTTGATAGATTTCCTACAGAAAATTATTTCGTCGATAGATTAACTACAGAAAATTATTTCGTCGATAGATTTACAATAGAAAATTATGTTATCGATAGATTTCCTACAGAAAATGATGTTGCTGATAGATTTCCTACAACAAATTATGCTGTCGCTAGATTTCTAGAAAATTGCGAGGAAATGATTTTTTTGCTAGATGTATGAAGAAAAAAATTTCCTATAGAAAAATATATTGTAGTTTGATTTCCTACAGAAAATTATTTCGTCGATAGATTTACTATTGAAAATTATGTTGTCGATATAGTTCCAATAGAAAATGATGTTGCCGATAGATTTCCTAGAGCAAACGATGTTGTCGCTAGATTTCTAGAGAAGTTCGAGAAAATGATTTAGTCGCTAGATGTATGAAGAAAAAAATTCCTATAGAAAAATATGTTGCCGTTTGATTTCCTACAGAAAAATATTTCGTCTATAGATTTACTATAGAAAATGATGTTGTTGGTAGATTTCTATTAAAAAATAATGTTGTCTATAGATTTTTAGAAAAGTTCAAGAAAATGAATTTGTCGCTAGGTGTATACAGAAAACAATTTCCTATAAAAAAATATATTGTCGCTTGATTTCCTACAGAAAATTATTTTGTCTATGAATTAAATATAGAAAATTATGTTGCCAATAGATTTCCTAAAAGAAATGATGTTGCCGATAGATTTCCTACAGCAAATTGTGTTGTCGCTAGATTTCTAGAAAAGTTCGAGAAAATGATTTAGTCGCTAGATGTATGAAGAAAAAAATTTCCTATAGAAAAATATGTTGCCGTTTGATTTCCTACAGAAAAATATTTCGTCTATAGATTTACTATAGAAAATGATGTTGTTGGTAGATTTCTATTAAAAAATAATGTTGTCTATAGATTTTTAGAAAAGTTCGAGAAAATGATTTTGTCGCTAATGTATGAAGAAAAAAATTCCTATAGAAAAATATATTGTCGTTGATTTCCTACAGAAAAATATTTCGTCTATAGATTTACTATAGAAAATTATGTTGCCAATAGATTTCCTAAAAGAAATGATGTTGCCGATAGATTTACTACAGCAAATTGAGTTGTCTCTAGATTTTTAGAAAAGTTCGAGAAAATTATTTTGTCGCTATATGTATAAAGAAAAAAAATTTCCTATAATAAAATATATTGTCGATAGATTTCCTACAGAAAATTATTTCGTCGATAGATTTACTACAGAAAATTATTCGTCGATAGATTTACTATAGAAAATTATGTTATCGATAGATTTCCTACAGAAAATGATGTTGCCGATAGATTTCCTACAACAAATTATGTTGTCGCTAGATTCCTAGAATAGTTCAAGAAAATGATTTTGTCGCTAGATGTATGAAGAAAAAAATTTCCTATAGAAAGATATGTTGTCGTTTAGTTTCCTACAGAAAATTATTTCGTCAATAAAATTATATTGTCAATAGATTTTCTATAGAAAATGATGTTGCCGATAGATTTACTACAGCAAATTGTGTTGTCGCTAGATTTCTAGAAAAGTTCGAGAAAATGATTTTGTCGCTATATGTATGAAGAAAAAAATTCCTATAGAAAAATATGTTATCGTTTGATTTCCTACAGAAAATTATTTTGTCAATAAAATTATATTGTCAATAGATTTTCTATAGAAAATGATGTTGCCGATTGATTTCCTACAGCAAATTATGTTGTCGCTAGATTTCTAGAAAAGTTCGAGAAAATGATTTAGTCGCTAGATGTATGAAGAAAAAAATTTCCTATAGAAAAATATATTCTTGATAGATTTCCTACAGAAAATTATTTCGTCGATAGATAACTACAGAAAATTATTTCGTCGATAGATTTACAATAGAAAATTATGTTATCGATAGATTTCCTACAGAAAATGATGTTGCTGATAGATTTCCTACAACAAATTATGCTGTCGCTAGATTTCTAGAAAATTGCGAGGAAATGATTTTTTTGCTAGATGTATGAAGAAAAAATTTCCTATAGAAAAATATATTGTAGTTTGATTTCCTACAGAAAATTATTTCGTCGATAGATTTACTATTGAAAATTATGTTGTCGATATAGTTCCAATAGAAAATGATGTTGCCGATAGATTTCCTAGAGCAAACGATGTTGTCGCTAGATTTCTAGAGAAGTTCGAGAAAATGATTTAGTCGCTAGATGTATGAAGAAAAAAATTTCCTATAGAAAAATATGTTGCCGTTTGATTTCCTACAGAAAAATATTTCGTCTATAGATTTACTATAGAAAATGATGTTGTTGGTAGATTTCTATTAAAAAATAATGTTGTCTATAGATTTTTAGAAAAGTTCAAGAAAATGAATTTGTCGCTAGGTGTATACAGAAAACAATTTCCTATAAAAAAATATATTGTCGCTTGATTTCCTACAGAAAATTATTTTGTCTATGAATTAAATATAGAAAATTATGTTGCCAATAGATTTCCTAAAAGAAATGATGTTGCCGATAGATTTACTACAGCAAATTGAGTTGTCTCTTGATTTTTAGAAAAGTTCGAGAAAATTATTTTGTCGCTATATGTATAAAGAAAAAAAATTTCCTATAATAAAATATATTGTCGATAGATTTCCTACAGAAAATTATTTCGTCGATAGATTTACTACAGAAAATTATTTCGTCGATAAATTTACAATAGAAAATTATGTTATCGATAGATTTCCTACAGAAAATGATGTTGCCGATAGATTTCCTACAACAAATTATGTTGTCGCTAGATTCCTAGAATAGTTCAAGAAAATGATTTTGTCGCTAGATGTATGAAGAAAAAAATTTCCTATAGAAAGATATGTTGTCGTTTAGTTTCCTACAGAAAATTATTTCGTCAATAAAATTATATTGTCAATAGATTTTCTATAGAAAATGATGTTGCCGATAGATTTACTACAGCAAATTGTGTTGTCGCTAGATTTCTAGAAAAGTTCGAGAAAATGATTTTGTCGCTGTATGAATAAAGAAAAAAATTTCCTATAGAAAAATATGTTATCGTTTGATTTCCTACAGAAAATTATTTTGTCAATAAAATTATATTGTCAATAGATTTTCTATAGAAAATGATGTTGCCGATTGATTTCCTACAGCAAATTATGTTGTCGCTAGATTTCTAGAAAAGTTCGAGAAAATGATTTTGTCGCTAGATGTATGAAGAAAAAAATTTCCTATAGAAAAATATGTTATCGTTTGATTTCCTACAGAAAATTATTTTGTCGATAGATTTATTATAGAAAATTGCCGATAGATTTACTACAGCAAATTGTGTTGTCGTTAGATTTTTAGAAAAGTTCGAGACAATTATTTTGTTGCTATATGTATGAAGAAAAAAGTTTCAAATCGAAAAATATATTGTCGTTTGATTTCCTACATAAAATTATTTCGTCAATAAAATTATATTGTCAATAGATTTTCTATAGAAAATAATGTTGCCGATAAATTTCCTACAGCAAACGATGTTGACGCTAGATTTCTAGAAAAGTTCGAGAAAATGATTTTGTCGCTAAATGTATGAAGAAAAGAAATTCCTATAGAAAAATATGTTGTCGAAAATTATTTCGTCGATAGATTTACTATAGAAAATTATGTTGTCGATAGATTTCCTTTCAATTCATTATTAATTTACTTCATTATATTGTAACATTTTTGCCTTTTTAAAAACGAAAAAACACTTAGTGCTGAACAGACGTGTTTTTTAGCTTCGCTTGTGATAAACTTACTGATTCTTAATATTGAAAAATTACATAAACATAATACATATATCCGCAATTCAAAAAACAATAATATAAAGAAAAACAATAAACAAAACAATAAAGGATAAACAAAAAGGGAAAAAATATTTTTTGAATTAAATATTAACTAAGAAACCAAAAGAAAAAATATTTTTTGAATTAAATATTAACTAAGAAACCAAAAGAAAAATATCAACAAAAATAAAGACATCAGCAAGCAACAACAAAAGCAGACACTGGTTTTAAATATTAATAAAACCAACTCTCATTTACAGAAACATTTAAGAGAAATCATTCGTACTTCTCTTACTGATAACACACCAAAAATGCGTACAGAGAGTTTGATTTCCTATAGAAAATTATTTCGTCGATAGATTTACTATAGAAATTTATGTTGTCGAGCGATTTCCTCTAGAAAATGATGTTGCCGATAGATTTACTGCAACAAATTGTGTTGTCGCTAGATTTCTAGAAAAGTTCGAGAAAATGATTTGGTCGTGTAGTGTTTGAAGAAAAAAATTTCCTATAGAAAAATATGTTGTCGTTTCATTTCCTACAGAAAATTATTTCGTCCATAGATTTACTATAGAAAATTATTTCGTCAATAAAATTATATTGTCAATAGATTTTCTATAGAAAATGATGTTGCCGATAGATTTCCTACAGCAAATTATGTTGTCGATAAATTTCCTACAGCAAATTATGTTGTCGCTAGATTTCTAGAAAAGTTCGAGAAAATGATTTTGTCGGTAGATGTATGAAGAAAAAAATTTCCTTAGAAAAATATGTTGTCGTTTGATTTCCTACAGAAAATTATTTTGTCGATAGATTTACTATAGAAAATTGCTGATAGATTTACTACAGCAAATTGTGTTGTCGCTAGACTTCTAGAAAAGTTCGAGACAATTATTTTGTCGTTTTTCAAATCGAAAAATATATTGTCGTTTGATTTCCTACAGAAAATTATTTCGTTCATAGATTTACTATAGAAAATTATGTTGTCGATAGATTTCCGACAAAAAATTATTTCGTCAATAAATTTACTATAAAAAATTATGTTGTTTATAGATTTTCTATAGCAAATGATGTTGTCGATAGATTTCTGGTAAAGTTCGAGAAAATGACTTTGTCACTAGATGTATAAAGAAAAAAATTTCCTATAGAAAAATATATTGTAGTTTGATTTCCTACAGAAAATTATTCGTTGATAGATTTACTATAGAAAATTATGTTGTCGATAGATTTCCTGTAAAAAATGATGTTGCCGATAGATTTCCTGCAACAAATTGTGTTATCGCTAGATTTCTAGAAAATTTCGAGAAAATGATTTGGTCGCGTGATGTGTGAAGAAAAAAATTCCTATAGAAAAATATGTTGTCGAAAATTATTTCGTCGATAGATTTACTATAGAAAATTATGTTGTCGATAGATTTCCTTTCAATTCTTTATTAATTTACTTCATTATATTGTTACATTTTTGCCTTTTAAAAACGAAAAAAACACTTAGTGCTGAACAGACGTGTTTTTAGCTCCGCTGTGATAAACTTACTGATTCTTAATATTGAAAAATTACATAAAACATAATACATATATCCGCAATTCAAAAACAATAATATAAAGAAAAACAATAAACAAAACAATAAAGAATAAACAAAAAAGGAAAAAATATTTTTTGAATTAAATATTAACTAAGAAACCAAAAGAAAAATATCAACAAAAATAAAGACATCAGCAAGCAACAACAAAAGCAGACACTGGTTTAAATATTAATAAAACCAACTCTCATTACAGAAACAATTAAGAGAAATCATTCGTACTTCTCTTACATATAACATCTATAACACACCAAAAATGCGTACAGAGAGTTTGATTTCCTATAGAAAATTATTTCGTCGATAGATTTACTATAGAAAATTATGTTGTCGAAGCGATTTCCTCTAGAAAATGATGTTGCCGATAGATTACTGCAACAAATTGTGTTGTCGCCTAGATTTCTAAAAAGTTCGAGAAAATGATTTGGTGGCGTGGTGTAATGAAGAAAAAAAATTTCCCTATAGAAAAATATATTGTCGTTTGATTTCCTACAGAAAATTATTTCGTCGATAGATTTACTATAGAAAATAATGTTCTCTATATATTTCTATGGAAAATAGATAGATATCCTACTGCAAATTATGTTGTCGCTATATTTCTAGAAAAGTTCGAGAAAATGATTTAGTCGCTAGATGTATGAAGAAAAAAATTTCCTATAGAAAGATATATTGTCGATAGATTTCCTACAGAAAATTATTTCGTCGATAGATTTACTACAGAAAATTATTTCGTCGATAGATTTACAATAGAAAATTATGTTATCGATAGATTTCCTACAGAAAATGATGCTGCCGATAGATTTCCTACAACAAATTATGCTGTCGCTAGATTTCTAGAAAAGTTCGAGAAAATGATTTAGTCGCTAGATGTATGAAGAAAAAAATTCCTATAGAAAATATGTTGTCGATAGATTTACTATAGAAAATATGTTGTCGTTTAGTTTCCTACAGAAAAATATTTCGTCTATAAATTCACTATAGAAAATTATGTTGTCGATAGATTTCCTACCGAAAATGATTTCGTCGTAGATTTACTATAGAAAATTATGTTGTCGATAGATTTCCTATAGAAAATGATGTTGCCGATAGATTTCTGGAAAAATTCGAGAAAATGATTTAGTCGCTAGATGTATGAAGAAAAAAATTTCCTATAGAAAAATATATTGTTGATAGATTTCCTACAGAAAATTATGTTGTCGATAGATTTCCTACAGAATATTATTTCGTCGATACATTTAGAATAGAAAATTATGTTGTCGATAGATTTACTATAGAAAATATGTTGTCGATAGATTCCTACAGAAAATGATGTTGCCGATAGATTCCTGCAACAAATTGTGTTGTCGCTAGATTTCTAGAAAAGTTCGAGAAAATGATTTAGTCGCTAGATGTATGAAGAAAAAAATTTCTATAGAAAAATATGTTGTCGTTTAATTTCCTACAGAAAATTATTTCGTCTATAAATTCACTATAGAAAATTATGTTGTCGATAGATTTCCTATAGAAAGATATATTGTCGATAGATTTCCTACAACAAATTATGTTGTCGATAGATTTCTAGAAATGGTCGAGAAAATGATTTGGTCGCGTGATGTATTAAGAAAAAAATTTCCTATAGAAAGATATATTGTCGATAGATTTCCTACAGAAAATTATTTTGTCGATTGATTTCCTACAGAAAATTATTTCGTCGATAGATTTACTATAGCAAATTATGTTGTCGTTATATTACTATGGAAAATGATGTTGCCGATAGATTTCCTGCAACAAATTGTGTTATCGCTAGATTTCTAGAAAAGTTCTAGAAAATGATTTGGTGCCGTGGTGTATGAAGAAAAAAATTTCCTATAGAAAGATTTATTGTCGATAAATTTCCTACAGAAAATTATTTCGTCGATTGATTTCCTACAGAAAATTATTTCGTCGATAGATTTACTATAGAAAATTGTGTTGTCGCTAGATTTCTAAAAAAGTTCGAGAAAATGATTTGGTGGCGTGGTGTATGAAGAAAAAAATTTCCTATAGAAAAATATATTGTCGTTTGATTTCCTACAGAAAATTATTTCGTCGATAGATTTACTATAGAAAATAATGTTCTCTATATATTTCTATGGAAAATAGATAGATATCCTACTGAAAATGATGTTGCCGATAGATTTCTGGAAAAATTCGAGAAAATGATTTAGTCGCTAGATGTATGAAGAAAAAAATTTCCTATAGAAAAATATATTGTTGATAGATTTCCTACAGAATATTATTTCGTCGATAGATTTACTACAGAGTATTATTTCGTCGATACATTTAGAATAGAAAATTATGTTATCGATAGATTTCCTACAGAAAATGATTTGCCGATAGATTTCCTACAACAAATTATGTTGTCGCTAGATCCCTAGAATAGTTCAAGCAAATGATTTGATTTAGGAAAAAAAAATTTCCTATAGAAAGATATGTTGTCGTTTAATTTCCTACAGAAAAATATTTCGTCTATAAATTCACTATAGAAAATTTGTTGTCGATAGATTTCCTACATAATATTATTTCGTCGTAGATTTTCTATAGAAAATTATGTTGTCGATAGATTTCCTATAGAAAATGATGATTTCCGATAGATTTCTACAACAAATTCTGTTGTCGCTAGATTTCCTAGAAATATTCGGAGAAAATGATTTGGTCGCGTGATGTATTAAGAAAAAATTCTATAGAAAGATATATTATCGATAGATTTCCTATCAGAAAATATTTGTCGATTGATTTCCTACAGAAATTATTCCGTTCTATAGAGTTTACTATAGCAAATTTTGTTGCGTTATATTACTCTGGAAAATGATGTTGCCGATAGATTTCCTGCAACAATGGTGTTATCGCTAGATTCTAGAAAATTTCTAAGAAATGATTGGTGCCTGTGGGTTATGAAGAGAAAATTTCATATAAAAAGATTTATTGTCGATAAATTTCCTACAGAAAATTATTTCGTCGATTGATTTCCTAACAGAAAATTATTTCGTCGATAGATTTACTATAGAAAATTATGTTGTCAATAGATTTTCTATAGAAAATGATGTTGCCGATAGATTTCCTACAACAAATTTTGTTGTCGCTAGATTTCTAGAAAAGTTCGAGAAAATGATTTGGTCGCGTGATGAATGGAGAAAAAAATGTCCTGTAGAAAGATATATTGTCGATAGATTCCTACAGAAAATATTTCGTCGATAGATTTATTATATTAAATTATGTTGTCATTATATTTCTATGGAAAATGATGTTGCCGATAGATTTCCTGCAACAAATTGTGTTATCGCTAGGTTTCTAGAAAAGTTCGAGACAATTATTTTATCTTTATATGTATGAAGAAAAAAATGTCATATCCAAAAATATATTGTCGTTTGATTTCCTACAGAAAATTATTCCGTCGATAGATTTACTATAGAAAATTATGTTGTCGATAGATTTCCTGTAGAAAATGATGTTGCCGATAGATTTCCTGCAACAAATTGTGTTATCACTAGATTTCTAGAAAAGTTCGAGAAAATGATTTGGTCGCGTGATGAATGGAGAAAAATTTCCTATAGAAAGATATATTGTCAATAGATTTCCTACAGAAAATTATTTCATCGATTGATTTCCTACAGAAAATTATTTCGTCAATAGATTTATTATAGAAAATTATGTTGTCATTATATTTCTATGGAAAATGATGTTGTCGATAGATTTCCTGCAACAAATTGTGTTATCGCTAGATTTCTAGAAAAGTCCGCGAAAATGATTTGGTCGTGTGGTGTTTGAAGAAAAAAATTTTCTATAGAAAAATATGTTGTCGTTTGATTTCCTACAGAAAATTATTTGTCTATAGATTTACTATAGAAAATTGCCGATAGATTTACTACAGCAGATTGTTTTGTCGCTTGATTTCTAGAAATTTCGAGAAAATTATTTTGTCGCTATATGTATGAAGAAAAAAGTTTCCTATAGAAAAATATATTGTTGTTTGATTTCCTGCAGAAAATTATTTCGTCAATAGAATTATATTGTCAGTAGATTTTCTATAGAAAATGATGTTGCCGATAGATTTCCTACAGCAAATTTTGTTGTCGCTAGATTTCTAGAAAAGTTCCAGAAAATGATTTTGTCGCTAGATGTATGAAGAAAAAAATTTCCTATAGAAAATTATGTTGTCGTTTGATTTCCTACAGAAAATTATTTTGTCGATTGATTTACTATAGAAAATTGCCGAAAGATTTACTACAGCAAATTGTGTTGTCGCTAGATTTCTAGAAAAGTTCGAGACAATTATTTTATATCTATATGTATGAAGAAAAAAATGTCATATCCAAAAATATATTGTCGTTTGATTTCCTACATAAAATTATTTCGTTGATAGATTTACTATAGAAAATGATGTTGTCGATAGATTTCTGGTCCAGTTCGAGAAAATGACTTTGTTGCTAGATGTATGAAGAAAAAAATTTCCTATAGAAAAATATATTGTAGTTTGATTTCCTACAGAAAATTATTCCGTCGATAGATTTACTATAGAAAATTATGTTGTCCATAGATTTCCTGTAGAAAATGATGTTGCCGATATATTTCCTACAACAAATTCTGTTGTCGCTAGATTTCTAGAAAAGTTCGAGAAAATGATTTGGTCGAGTGGTGTATGAAGAAAAAAATTTCCTATAGAAAAATATATTGTCGTTTGATTTCCTACAGTAAATTATTTCGTCGACAGATTTACTACAGAAAATTATGTTGCCGATATATTTCTATGGAAAATGATGTTGCCGATAGATATCCTACAGCAAATTATGTTGTCGCTAGATTTCTAGAAAAGTTCGAGAAAATGATTTAGTCGCTAGATGTATGAAGAAAAAAATTTCCTATAGAAAAATATGTTATCGTTTGATTTCCTACATAAAATTATTTCGTCAATAAAATTATATTGTCAATGATTTTCTATAGAAAATGATGTTGCCGATAAATTTCCTACAGCAAATTATGTTGTCGCTAGATTTCTAGAAAAGTTCGAGAAAATGATTTTGTCGGTAGATGTGTGAAGAAAAAAATTTCCTTAGAAAAATATATTGTCATTTGATTTCCTACAGAAAATTATTTCGTTCATAGATTTACTATAGAAAATTATGTTGTCGATAGATTTCCGACAAAAAATTATTTCGTCAATAAATTTACTATAAAAAATTATGATGTTTATAGATTTACTATAGCAAATGATGTTGTCGATAGATTTCTGGTAAAGTTCGAGAAAATGACTTTGTCACTAGATGTATGAAGAAAAAAATTTCCTATAGAAAAATATATTGTAGTTTGATTTCCTACAGAAAATTATTCCGTTGATAGATTTACTATAGAAAATTATGTTGTCGATAGATTTCCTGTAAAAAATGATGTTGCCGATAGATTTCCTACAACAAATTGTGTTATCGCTAGATTTCTAGAAAATTTCGAGAAAATGATTTGGTCGCGTGATGTGTGAAGAAAAAAATTTCCTATAGAAAAATATATTGTAGTTTGATTTCCTACAGAAAATTATTTCGTCGATAGATTTACTATTGAAAATTATATTGTCGATATATTTCCAATAGAAAATCATGTTGCCGATAGATTTCCTACAGCAAACGATGTTGACGCTAGATTTCTAGAAAAGTTCGAGAAAATGATTTAGTCGCTAGATGTATGAAGAAAAAAAATTCCTATAGAAAAATATGTTGTCGAAAATTATTTTGTCGATAGATTTACTATAGAAAATTATGTTGTCGATAGATTTCCTTTCAATTCATTATTAATTTACTTCATTATATTGTTACATTTTTGCCTTTTTAAAAACGAAAAAAACACTTAGTGCTGAACAGACGTGTTTTGTAGCTCCCTGTGATAAACTTACTGATTCTTAATATTGAAAAATTACATAAACATAATACATATATCCGCAATTCAAAAAACAATAATATAAAGAAAAACAATAAACAAAACAATAAAGAATAAACAAAAAAGGAAAAAATATTTTTTGAATTAAATATTAACTAAGAAACCAAAAGAAAAATATCAACAAAAATAAAGACATCAGCAAGCAACAACAAAAGCAGACACTGGTTTTAAATATTAATAAAACCAACTCTCATTTACAGAAACAATTAAGAGAAATCATTCGTACTTCTCTTACATATAACATCTATAACACACCAAAAATGCGTACAGAGAGTTTGATTTCCTATAGAAAATTATTTCGTCGATAGATTTACTATAGAAAATTATGTTGTCGAGCGATTTCCTCTAGAAAATGATGTTGCCGATAGATTTACTGCAACAAATTGTGTTGTCGCTAGATTTCTAAAAAAGTTCGAGAAAATGATTTGGTGGCGTGGTGTATGAAGAAAAAAATTTCATATAGAAAAATATATTGTCGTTTGATTTCCTACAGAAAATTATTTCGTCGATAGATTTACTATAGAAAAAAATGTTCTCTATATATTTCTATGGAAAATGATGTTGCCGATAGATATCCTACTGCAAATTATGTTGTCGCTAGATTTCTAGAAAAGTTCGAGAAAATGATTTAGTCGCTAGATGTATGAAGAAAAAAATTTCCTATAGAAAAATATATTCTTGATAGATTTCCTACAGAAAATTATTTCGTCGATAGATTAACTACAGAAAATTATTTCGTCGATAGATTTACAATAGAAAATTATGTTATCGATAGATTTCCTACAGAAAATGATGTTGCTGATAGATTTCCTACAACAAATTATGCTGTCGCTAGATTTCTAGAAAATTGCGAGGAAATGATTTTTTTGCTAGATGTATGAAGAAAAAAATTTCCTATAGAAAAATATATTGTAGTTTGATTTCCTACAGAAAATTATTTCGTCGATAGATTTACTATTGAAAATTATGTTGTCGATATAGTTCCAATAGAAAATGATGTTGCCGATAGATTTCCTACAGCAAACGATGTTGTCGCTAGATTTCTAGAGAAGTTCGAGAAAATGATTTAGTCGCTAGATGTATGAAGAAAAAAATTTCCTATAGAAAAATATGTTGCCGTTTGATTTCCTACAGAAAAATATTTCGTCTATAGATTTACTATAGAAAATGATGTTGTTGGAAGATTTCTATTAAAAAATAATGTTGTCTATAGATTTCTAGAAAAGTTCGAGAAAATGAATTTGTCGCTAGGTGTATGCAAAAAACAATTTCCTATAGAAAAATATATTGTCGCTTGATTTCCTACAGAAAATTATTTTGTCTATGAATTAAATATAGAAAATTATGTTGCCAATAGATTTCCTAAAAGAAATGATGTTGCCGATAGATTTACTACAGCAAATTGAGTTGTCTCTAGATTTTTAGAAAAGTTCGAGAAAATTATTTTGTCGCTATATGTATAAAGAAAAAAAATTTCCTATAATAAAATATATTGTCGATAGATTTCCTACAGAAAATTATTTCGTCGATAGATTTACTACAGAAAATTATTTCGTCGATAGATTTACAATAGAAAATTATGTTATCGATAGATTTCCTATAGAAAATTATGTTTCGATAGATTTCCTACTGCAAATTATGTTGTCGCTAGATTTCTAGAAAAGTTCGAGAAAATGATTTAGTCGCTAGATGTATGAAGAAAAAAATTTCCTATAGAAAAATATATTGTTGATAAATTTCCTACAGAATATTATTTCGTCGATAGATTTACTACAGAGTATTATTTCGTCGATACATTTAGAATAGAAAATTAAGTTATCGATAGATTTCCTACAGAAAATGATATTGCCGATAGATTTCCTACAACAAATTATGTTGTCGCTAGATCCCTAGAATAGTTCAAGCAAATGATTTGATTTATGAAAAAAAAATTTCCTATAGAAAGATATGTTGTCGTTTAATTTCCTACAGAAAAATATTTCGTCTATAAATTCACTATAGAAAATTATGTTGTCGATAGATTTCCTACAGAATATTATTTCGTCGTAGATTTACTATAGAAAATTATGTTGTCGATAGATTTCCTATAGAAAATGATGTTGCCGATAGATTTCCTACAACAAATTCTGTTGTCGCTAGATTTCTAGAAATAGTCGAGAAAATGATTTGGTCGCGTGATGTATTAAGAAAAAAATTTCCTATAGAAAGATATATTATCGATAGATTTCCTACAGAAAATTATTTTGTCGATTGATTTCCTACAGAAAATTATTTCGTCGATAGATTTACTATAGCAAATTTTGTTGTCGTTATATTACTATGGAAAATGATGTTGCCGATAGATTTCCTGCAACAAATTGTGTTATCGCTAGATTTCTAGAAAAGTTCTAGAAAATGATTTGGTGCCGTGGTGTATGAAGAGAAAAATTTCATATAAAAAGATTTATTGTCGATAAATTTCCTACAGAAAATTATTTCGTCGATTGATTTCCTACAGAAAATTATTCCGTCGATAGATTTACTATAGAAAATTATGTTGTCGATAGATTTCCTGTAGAAAATGATGTTGCCGATATATTTCCTACAACAAATTCTGTTGTCGCTAGATTGCTAGAAAAGTTAGAGAAAATGATTTGGTCGAGTGGTGTATGAAGAAAAAAATTTCCAATAGAAAAATATATTGTCGTTTGATTTTCTACAGTAAATTATTTCGTCGACAGATTTACTACAGAAAATTATGTTGCCGATAGATATCCTACAGCAAATTATGTTGTCGCTAGATTTCTAGAAAAGTTCGAGAAAATGATTTGGTTGCGTGATGTATGAAGAAAAAAATTTCCTATAGAAAGATATATTGTCGATAGATTTCCTACGGAAAGTTATTTCGTCGATTGATTTCCTACAGAAAATTATTTCGTCGATAGATTTACTGTAGAAAATTGTGTTGTCGATAGATTTCCTATAGAAAATGATGTTGAAGATAGATTTCCTACAACAAATTATGTTGTCGCTAGATTTCTAGAAAAGTTCGAGAAAATGATTTGGTCGCGTGATGAATGGAGAAAAAAATGTCCTAAAGAAAGATATATTGTCAATAGATTTCCTACAGAAAATTATTTCGTCGATTGATTTCCTACAGAAAATTATTTCGTCTATAGATTTATTATATTAAATTATGTTGTCATTATATTTCTATGGAAAATGATGTTGCCGATAGATTTCCTGCAACAAATTGTGTTATCGCTAGATTTCTAGAAAAGTTCGAGAAAATGATTTGGTCGCGTGATGAATGGAGAAAAAAATTTCCTATAGAAAGATATATTGTCAATAGATTTCCTACAGAAAATTATTTCATCGATTGATTTCCTACAGAAAATTATTTCGTCAATAGATTTATTATAGAAAATTATGTTGTCATTATATTTCTATGGAAAATGATGTTGTCGATAGATTTCCTGCAACAAATTGTGTTATCGCTAGATTTCTAGAAAAGTTCGAGAAAATGATTTAGTCGCTAGATGTATGAAGAAAAAAATTTCCTATAGAAACATATATTGTTGATAGATTTCCTACAGAAAATTATTTCGTCGATAGATTAACTACAGAAAACTATTTCGTCGATAGATTTACAATAGAAAATTATGTTATCGATAGATTTCCTACAGAAAATGATGCTGCCGATAGATTTCCTACAACAAATTATGCTGTCGCTAGATTTCTAGAAAATTGCGAAGAAATGATTTTTTTGCTAGATGTATGAAGAAAAAAATTTCCTATAGAAAAATATATTGTAGTTTGATTTCCTACAGAAAATTATTTCGTCGATAGATTTACTATTGAAAATTATGTTGTCGATATAGTTCCAATAGAAAATGATGTTGTCGCTAGATGTATGAAGAAAAAAATTTCCTATAGAAAGATATGTTGTCGTTTAGTTTCCTACAGAAAAATATTTCGTCTATAAATTCACTATAGAAAATTATGTTGTCGATAGATTACCTACAGAAAATGATTTCGTCGTAGATTTACTATAGAAAATTATGTTGTCGATAGATTTCCTATAGAAAATGATGTTGCCGATAGATTTCTGGAAAAGTTCGAGAAAATGACTTAGTCGCTAGATGTATGAAGAAAAAACTTTCCTATAGAAAAATATGTTGTCGTTTGATTTCCTACAGAAAAATATTTCGTCTATAGATGTACTATAGAAAATTATGTTGTCGGTAGATTTCCTACAGAAAATTATTTCGTCGATAGATTTACTATAGAAAATTATGTTGTCGATAGATTTATAATAGAAAATTATGTTATCGATAGATTTCCTATAGAAAATGATGTTGCCGATAGATATCCTACTGCAAATTATGTTGTCGCTAGATTTCTAGAAAAGTTCGAGAAAATGATTTAGTCGCTAGATGTATGAAGAAAAAAATTTCCTATAGAAAAATATATTGTTGATAGATTTCCTACATTATATTATTTCGTCGATAGATTTACTACAGAGTATTATTTCGTCGATACATTTAGAATAGAAAATTAAGTTATCGATAGATTTCCTACAGAAAATGATATTGCCGATAGATTTCCTACAACAAATTATGTTGTCGCTAGATCCCTAGAATAGTTCAAGCAAATGATTTGATTTATGAAAAAAAAATTTCCTATAGAAAGATATATTATCGATAGATTTCCTACAGAAAATTATTTTGTCGATTGATTTCCTACAGAAAATTATTTCGTCGATAGATTTACTATAGCAAATTATGTTGTCGTTATATTACTATGGAAAATGATGTTGCCGATAGATTTCTGGAAAAGTTCGAGAAAATGACTTAGTCGCTAGATGTATGAAGAAAAAACTTTCCTATAGAAAAATATGTTGTCGTTTGATTTCCTACAGAAAATATTTCGTCTATAGATTTACTATAGAAAATTATGTTGTCGATAGATTTCCTACAGAAAATTATTTCGTCGATAGATTACTATAGAAAATTATGTTGTCGATAGATTTACAATAGAAAATTATGTTATCGATAGATTTCCTATAGAAAATGATGTTGCCGATAGATTTCCTACAGCAAATTATGTTGTCGCTAGATTTCTAGAAAAGTTCGAGAAAATGATTTAGTCGCTAGATGTATGAAGAAAAAAATTTCCTATAAAAAGATATATTGTTGATAGATTTCCTACAGAATATTATTTCGTCGATAGATTTACTACAGAGTATTATTTCGTCGATAGATTTATAATAGAAAATTATGTTATCGATAGATTTCCTATAGAAAATGATGTTGCCGATAGATATCCTACTGCAAATTATGTTGTCGCTAGATTTCTAGAAAAGTTCGAGAAAATGATTTAGTCGCTAGATGTATGAAGAAAAAAATTTCCTATAGAAAAATATATTGTTGATAGATTTCCTACAGAATATTATTTCGTCGATAGATTTACTACAGAGTATTATTTCGTCGATACATTTAGAATAGAAAATTAAGTTATCGATAGATTTCCTACAGAAAATGATATTGCCGATAGATTTCCTACAACAAATTATGTTGTCGCTAGATCCCTAGAATAGTTCAAGCAAATGATTTGATTTATGAAAAAAAAATTTCCTATAGAAAGATATATTATCGATAGATTTCCTACAGAAAATTATTTTGTCGATTGATTTCCTACAGAAAATTATTTCGTCGATAGATTTACTATAGCAAATTATGTTGTCGTTATATTACTATGGAAAATGATGTTGCCGATAGATTTCCTGCAACAAATTGTGTTATCGCTAGATTTCTAGAAAAGTTCTAGAAAATGATTTGGTGCCGTGGTGTATGAAGAGAAAAATTTCCTATAGAAAGATTTATTGTCGATAAATTTCCTACAGAAAATTATTTCGTCGATTGATTTCCTACAGAAAATTATTTCGTCGATAGATTTACTATTCAAAATTTTGTTGTCAATAGATTTTCTATAGAAAATGATGTTGCCGATAGATTTCCTACAACAAATTTTGTTGTCGATAGATTTCCTGCAACAAATTGTGTTATCGCTAGATTTCTAGAAAAGTTCGAGAAAATTATTTTGTCGCTATATGTATGAAGAAAAAAATGTCCTATAGAAAAATATATTGTCGTTTGATTTCCTACAGAAAATTATTTCGTCGATAGATTTACTATAGAAAATTATGTTGTCGATAGATTTCCTGTAGAAAATGATGTTGCCGATAGATTTCCTACAACGAATTTTGTTGTCGCTAGATTTCTAGAAAAGTTCGAGAAAATGATTTGGTCGCGTGGTGTATGAAGAAAAAAATTTCCTATAGAAAAATATATTGTCGTTTGATTTCCTACAGAAAATTATTTCGTCGATAGATTTACTACAGAAAATGATGTTGCCGATAGATTTCCTACAGCAAATTTTGTTGTCGCTAGATTTCTAGAAAAGTTCGAGAAAATGATTTTGTCGCTAGATGTATGAAGAAAAAAATTTCCTATAGAAAAATATATTGTCGTTTGATTTCCTACAGAAAATTATTTTGTCGATTGATTTACTATAGAAAATTGCCGAAAGATTTACTACAGCAAATTGTGTTGTCGCTAGATTTCTAGAAAAGTTCGAGACAACTATTTTATATCTATATGTATGAAGAAAAAAATGTCATATCCAAAAATATATTGTCGTTTGATTTCCTACATAAAATTATTTCGTTGATAGATTTACTATAGAAAATTATGTCGCCGATAGATTTCCATTAGAATAGCAAATGATGTTGTCGATAGATTTCTGGTCCAGTTCGAGAAAATGACTTTGTTGCTAGATGTCTGAAGAAAAAAATTTCTTATAGAAAAATATATTGTAGTTTGGTTTCCTACAGAAAATTATTCCGTCGATAGATTTACTATGGAAAATTATGTTGTCAATAGATTTCCTGTAGAAAAAGATGTTGCCGATATATTTCCTACAACAAATTCTGTTGTCGCTAGATTTCTAGAAAAGTTCGAGAAAATAATTTGGTCGAGTGGTGTATGAAGAAAAAATTTCCTATAGAAAAATATGTTGTCGTTTGATTTCCTACAGAAAATTATTTTGTCTATAGATTTACTATAGAAAATTGCCGATAGATTTACTACAGCAGATTGTTTTGTCGCTAGATTTCTAGAAAAGTTCGAGAAAATATTTTGTCGCTATATGTATGAAGAAAAAAGTTTCCTATAGAAAAATATATTGTTGTTTGATTTCCTGCAGAAAATTATTTCGTCAATAGAATTATATTGTCAGTAGATTTTCTATAGAAAATGATGTTGCCGATATATTTCCTACAACAAATTGTGTTGTCCCTAGATTTCTAGAAAAGTTGATGTATGAAGAAAAAAATTTCCTATAGAAAAATATATTGTTGATAGATTTCCTACAGAAAATTATTTCGTCGATAGATTTACTACAGAAAATTATTTCGTCGATAGATTTACTATAGAAAATTATGTTGTCAATAGATTTCCTAAAGGAAATGATTTGCCGATAGATTTACTACAGCAAATTGAATTGTCGCTAGATTTTTAGAAAAGTTATAGAAAATTATTTTGTCGCTATATGTATGAAGAAAAAAGTTTCCTATAGAAAAATATATTGTCGATAGATTTCCGACAGAAAATTATTTCATCGATAAATTTACTATAGAAAATGATGTTGCCGATAGATTTCCTATAGAAAATGAGGTTGCGATAGATTTCCTACAGCAAATTGTGTTGTCGCTAGATTTCTAGAAAAGTTCGAGAAAATGATTTTGTCGCTAGATGTATGAAGAAAAAATTTCCTATAGAAAAATATGTTGTCGTTTGATTTCCTACAGAAAATTATTTTGTCGATAGATTTACTATAGAAAATTCCCGATAGATTTACTACACAAATTGTGTTATCGCTAGATTTCTAGAAAAGTTCGAGACAATTATTTTGTCGCTATATGTATGAAGAAAAAAGTTTCAAATCGAAAATATATTGTCATTTGATTTCCTACAGAAAATTATTTCGTTCATAGATTTACTATAGAAAATTATGTTGTCGATAGATTTCCAACAAAAATTATTTCGTCGATAAATTTACTATAAAAAATTACGTTGTTGATAGATTTCCTATAGCAAATGATGTTGTCGATAGATTTCTGGTGAAGTTCGAGAAAATGACTGTCACTAGATGTATGAAGAAAAAATTTCTATAGAAAAATATATTGTCGATAGATTTCTATGTTGTTTGATTTCCTGCAGACAAATTATTTCGTCAATAGAATTATATTGTCAGTAAGATTTTCTATAGAAAATGATGTTGCCGATATATTTCCTACAACAAATTGTGTTGTCCCTAGATTTCTAGAAAAGTTCCAGAAAATGATTTGGTCGCGTGATGTATGAAGAAAAAATTTCCTATAGAAAAATATATTGTTGATAGATTTCCTACAGAAAATTATTTCGTCGATAGATTTACTACCGAAAATTATTTCGTCCGATAGATTTACTATAGAAAATTATGTTGTCAATAGATTTCCTAAAGGAAATGATTTGCCGATAGATTTACTACAGCAAATTGAATTGTCGCTAGATTTTTTAGAAAAGTTATAGAAATTATTTTGTCGCTATATGTATGAAGAAAAAGTTTCCTATAGAAAATATATTGTCGATAGATTTCCGACAGAAAATTATTTCATCGATAAATTTACTATAGAAAATGATGTTGCCGATAGATTTCCTATAGAAAATGAGGTTGCGATAGATTTCCTACAGCAAATTGTGTTGTCGCTAGATTTCTAGAAAAGTTCGAGAAAATGATTTTGTCGCTAGATGTATGAAGAAAAAATTTCCTATAGAAAAATATGTTGTCGTTTGATTTCCTACAGAAAATTATTTTGTCGATAGATTTACTATAGAAAATTCCCGATAGATTTACTACACAAATTGTGTTATCGCTAGATTTCTAGAAAAGTTCGAGACAATTATTTTGTCGCTATATGTATGAAGAAAAAAGTTTCAAATCGAAAAATATATTGTCATTTGATTTCCTACAGAAAATTATTTCGTTCATAGATTTACTATAGAAAATTATGTTGTCGATAGATTTCCAACAAAAAATTATTTCGTCGATAAATTTACTATAAAAAATTACGTTGTTGATAGATTTCCTATAGCAAATGATGTTGTCGATAGATTTCTGGTGAAGTTCGAGAAAATGACTGTCACTAGATGTATGAAGAAAAAAATGTCCGATAGAAAAATATATTGTAATTTGATTTCCTACAGAAAAATATTTCGTCTATAGATTTACTATAGAAAATTATGTTGTTGATAGGTTTCCTGTATAAAATGATGTTGCCGATAGATTTCCTACAACAAATTGTGTTGTCGCTAGATTTCTAGAAAATTTCGAGAAAATGATTTGGTCGCGTGATGTATGAAGAAAAAAATTTCCTATAGAAAAATATATTGTTGATAGATTTCCTACAGAAAAATATATTGTCATTTGGTTTCCTACAGAAAATTATTTCGTTGATAGATTTACTACAGAAAATTATTTCGTCGATGGATTTACTGTAGAAAATGATGTTGTCAATAGATTTCCTATAGAAAATGATGTTGCCGATAGATTTTCTACAACAAATTATGTTGTCGCTAGATTTCTAGAAAAGTTCGAGGAAATGATTTTTTCGCTAGAAGTATGAAGAAAAAAATTTCCTATAGAAAAATATATTGTAGTTTGATTTCCTACAGGAAATTATTTCGTCGATAGATTTACTATTGAAAATTATGTTGCCGATATATTTCCAATAGAAAATGATGTTGCCGATAGATTTCCTACAGCAAACGATGTTGGCGCTAGATTTCTAGAAAAGTTCGAGAAAATGATTTGGTCGTGTGGTGTATGAAGAAAAAAATTTCCAATAGAAAGATATATTGTCGTTTGATTTCATACAGAAAATTATTTCGCTGATAGATTTACTACAGAAAATTATTTCGTGGATAGATTTACTATAGAAAAAGATGTTGTCAATAGATCTCCTATAGAAAATGAGGTTGCCAATAGATTTCCTACAACAAATTATGTTGTCGCTAGATTTCTAGAAAAGTTCGAGAAAATGATTTGGTCGCGTGATGAATGGAGAAAAAAATGTCCTATAGAAAGATATATTGTCAATAGATCCTGAAAGATATATTGTCAATAGATTCTGTAGATCCTACAGAAAATTATTTCGTCGATAGATTTATTATATTAAATTATGTTGTCATTATATTTCTATGGAAAATGATGTTGCCGATAGATTTCCTGCAACAAATTGTGTTATCGCTAGATTTCTAGAAAAGTTCGAGAAAATGATTTGGTCGCGTGATGAATGGAGAAAAAAATTTCCCATAGAAAGATATATTGTCAATAGATTTCCTACAGAAAATTATTTCATCGATTGATTTCCTACAGAAAATTATTTCGTCAATAGATTTATTATAGAAAATTATGTTGTCATTATATTTCTATGGAAAATGATGTTGTCGATAGATTTCCTGCAACAAATTGTGTTATCGCTAGATTTCTAGAAAAGTTCGCGAAAATGATTTGGTCGTGTGGTGTTTGAAGAAAAAAATTTTCTATAGAAAAATATGTTGTCGTTTGATATCCTACAGAAAACTATTTTGTCTATAGATTTACTATAGAAAATTGCCGATAGATTTACTACAGCAGATTGTTTTGTCGCTTGATTTCTAGAAATTTCGAGAAAATTATTTTGTCGCTATATGTATGAAGAAAAAAGTTTCCTATAGAAAAATATATTGTTGTTTGATTTCCTGCAGAAAATTATTTCGTCAATAGAATTATGTTGTCAGTAGATTTTCTATAGAAAATGATGTTGCCGATAGATTTCCTACAGCAAATTTTGTTGTCGCTAGATTTCTAGAAAAGTTCGAGAAAATGATTTTGTCGCTAGATGTGTGAAGAATAAATTTTCCTATAGAAAATTATGTTGTCGTTTGATTTCCTACAGAAAATTATTTTGTCAATAGATTTACTATAGAAAATTGCCGAAAGATTTACTTCAGCAAATTGTGTTGTCGCTAGATTTCTAGAAATATTCGAGACAATTATTTTATCTCTATATGTATGAAGAAAAAAATATCATATCCAAAAATATATTGTCGTTTGATTTCCTACATAAAATTATTTCGTTGATAGATTTACTATAGAAAATGATGTTGCCGATAGATTTCCTATAGAAAATGAGGTTGGCGATAGATTTCCTACAGCAAATTGTGTTGTCGCTAGATTTCTAGAAAAGTTCGAGAAAATTATTTTGTCGCTATATGAATGAAGAAAAAATTTCCTATAGAAAAATATGTTGTCGTTTGATTTCCTACAGAAAATTATTTTGTCGATAGATTTACTATAGAAAATTGCCGATAGATTTACTACAGCAGATTGTTTTGTCGCTTGATTTCTAGAAATTTCGAGAAAATTATTTTGTCGCTATATGTATGAAGAAAAAAGTTTCCTATAGAAAAATATATTGTTGTTTGATTTCCTGCAGAAAATTATTTCGTCAATAGAATTATATTGTCAATAGATTTTCTATAAAAAATGATGTAGCCGATAAATTTCCTACAGCAAATTATGTTGTCGCTAGATTTCTAGATTTCTAGATTTACTATAGAAAATTGCCGATAGATTTCCTATAGCAAATTGTGTTGTCGCTAGATTTCTAGAAAAGTTCGAGACAATTATTTTGTCGCTATATGTATGAAGAAAAAAGTTTCAAATCGAAAAATATATTGTCGTTTGATTTCCTACATAAAATTATTTCGTCTATAAAATTATATTGTCAATAGATTTTCTATATGAAAATTGATGTATCGATAAATTCCTACAGCAAATTATGTTTCGCTATATTTCTAGATTTCTATAGAAAATTGCTGATAGATTTACTACAGCAAATTGTGTTTTTGCTAGATTTTCTGAAAGTTCGAGACAATGATTTGTCGTTTTCTAAATCGAAAATATATTTCGTTTGATTTCCTACAGAAAATTATTTCGTTCATAGATTTCCAATAGCAAATGATGTTGTCGATAGATTTCTGGTAAAGTTCGAGAAAATGACTGTCAGTAGATGTATGAAAAAAAAAAATTTCCGATAGAAAAATTATTGTAATTTGATTTCCTACAGAAAAATTTTTCGTTATAGATTTACGTAGAAAATATGTTGTCATAGATTTCCTGTAAAAAAGGATTTGCCGATAGATTTCTACAACAAATTGTGTTGTCGCTGATTTCGAGAAAATTTCGAGAAAATGATTTGGTCGCGTGATGTATGAAGAAAAAAATTTCCTATAGAAAATATATTGTTGATAGATTTCCTACAGAAAAATATATTGTCATTTGATTTCCTACAGAAAATTATTTCGTTGATAGATTTACTACAGAAAATTATTTTGTTGATGGATTTACTATAGAAAATGATGTTGTCAATAGATTTCCTATAGAAAATGATGTTGCCGATAGATTTTCTACAACAAATTATGTTGTCGCTAGATTTCTAGAAAAGTTCGAGGAAATGATTTTTTCGCTAGAAGTATGAAGAAAAAAATTTCCTATAGAAAAATATATTGTAGTTTGATTTCCTACAGAAAATTATTTCGTCGATAGATTTACTATTGAAAATTATGTTGCCAATATATTTCCAATAGAAAATGATGTTGCCGATAGATTTCCTACAGCAAACGATGTTGACGCTAGATTTCTAGAAAAATTCGAGAAAATGATTAGTTGCTAGATGTATGAAGAAAAAAAATTCCTATAGAAAAATATGTTGTCGAAAATTATTTCGTCGATAGATTTACTATAAAAAATTATGTTGTCGATAGATTTCCTTTCCATTCATTATTAATTTACTTCATTATATTGTTACATTTTTGCCTTTTTAAAAACAAAAAAAAACACTTAGTGCTGAACAGACGTGTTTTTTAGCTCCGCTGTAATAAACTTACTGATTCTTAATATTGAAAAATTACATAAACATAATACATATATCCACAATTCAAAAAACAATAATATAAAGAAAAACAATAAACAAAACAATAAAGAATAAACAAAAAAAGAAAAAATGTTTTTTGAATTAAATGTATAAATATTAACTAAGAAACCAAAAGAAAAATATCAACAAAAATAAAGCCATCAGCAAGCAACAACAAAAGCAGACACTGGTTTTAAATATTAATAAAACCAACTCTCATTTACAGAAACAATTAAGAGAAATCATTCGTTCTTCTCTTACATACCAAAAATGCGTACAGAGAGTTTGATTTCCTATAGAAAATTATTTCGTCGATAGATTTACTATAGAAAATTATGTTGTCGAGCGATTTCCTCTAGAAAGTGATGTTGCCGATAGATTTACTGCAACAAATTGTGTTGTGCCTAGATTTCTAGAAAAGTTGGAGAAAATGATTTGGTGGCGTGTTGTATGAAGAAAAAAATTTCCTATAGAAAAATATATTGTCGTTTGATTTCCTACAGAAAATATTTTCGTCGATAGATTTACTATAGAAAATAATGTTCTCTATATATTTCTATGGAAAATGATGTTGCCGATAGATTTCCTACAACAAATTATGCTGTCGCTAGATTTCTAGAAAATTGCGAGGAAATCATTTTTTCGCTAGATATATGAAGAAAATAATTTCCTATAGAAAAATATATTGTAGTTTGATTTCCTACAGAAAATTATTTCTTCGATAGATTTACTACTGAAAATTATGTTGTCGATATAACTCCAATAGAAAATGATGTTGCCGATAGATTTCCTAGAGCAAACGATGTTGTCGCTAGATTTCTAGAAAAGTTCGTGAAAGTGATTTGGAAACGTGGTGTTAGAAGAAAAAAATTTCCTATAGAAAAATATATTGTCGTTTGATTTCCTACAGAAAATTATTTCGTCGATAGATTTACTATAGAAAATTATGTTGTCGATAGATTTCCTACAGAAAATGATGTTGCCGATAGATTTACTGCAACAAATTGTGTTGTGCCTAGATTTCTAGATAAGTTATTTGGTCGCGAGGTGTATGAAAAAAGACACTTCGATAGATTTCCGACAGAAAATTATTTCATCGATAAATTTATTATAAAAAATTATGATGTTGATAGATTTCCTATAGAAAATGATGTTGTCGATAGATTTCCTACAGCAAATTATGTTGTCGCTAGATTTCTGGAAAAGTTCGAGAAAATGATTTTGTAGCTAAACGTCTGAAGAAAAAAATTCATATAGAAAATATATTGTTGTTAAATTTCCTACAGAAAATTATATTGTCGATAGATTTACTATAGAAAATGATGTTGTTGGTAGATTTCTATTAAAAAATAATGTTGTCTATAGATTTCTAGAAAAGTTCGAGAAAATGAATTTGTCGCTTGGTGTATGCAGAAAACAATTTCCTATAGAAAAATATATTGTCGCTTGATTTCCTACAGAAAATTATTTTGTCTATAGATTAACTATAGAAAATTATGTTGTCAATAGATTTCCTAAAAGAAATGATGTTGCCGATAGATTTACTACAGCAAATTGAGTTGTCTCTAGATTTTTAGAAAAGTTCGAGAAAATTATTTTGTCGCTATATGTATAAAGAAAAAAATTTCCTATAATAAAATATATTGTCGATAGATTTCCTACAGAAAGTTATTTCGTCGATAGATTTACTACAGAAAATTATTTCGTCGATAGATTTACAATAGAAAATTATGTTATCGATAGATTTCCTATAGAAAATGATGTTTTTTTTTTTTTTTTTTTTTCGAACGTCCCCGGCCACACACTAACCCACCCTCACCCGACCGCGGAGGGCTCGTCCCCATTCCGTAGGGACACGTACACACCACAGTCCGGACTGTAGCGGAAAAGGGAAAAGCTATGGCAACTAGAACATAAAAACAGCTACAGAACTTAATCACAAGCTGAACAAGGTAACAAAAAAAAAAAAAAGAACTATCTAAGACTAGAACAAAAATACGTTTTTATACGATAATTTATAAATTACTGCGAGAATACAAGCTACGTTTTATGTTACAAACACTACAATTAAAATCTATAGAATTATAATGCGAATTAAAATCATTACATAATCTCCGAAAAGGAAAATGACATGCATAATTCGATCTATAAACATCTAAGGAAAGAGGACGATAGTGCCGTGTAAATCTTGCAGGAATGCTGAAATTCAGGTTAGAAAGCAAAAACTCAGAGTCGATATCACCTTTAACCAGATTAAAAATAAAACAAACACCTAAAACAGACCTTCTACGTTCCAGAGTTGGAAGTTTTACCAAAGCTAATCTATCCTCATACGACGGAAGCCCATTGGTGTAATCCCATCCTAAGCCACGTAAACAGAATAATAAAAACTGTCTCTGCACAGACTCGATTGAATCACTATGACAACGATAGTATGGATTCCAAATAACAGACGCGTACTCCAAAATAGGCCTAACAAGTGAAATGTACAGTAGTTTTTTTATATAAGGATCAATGAATTCCCTAGCCCATCTTTTCACAAAACCAAGAACAGCTCGAGCCTTGCCAATCATCAAACTAATATGATCAATAAAAGACAATTTAATATCCAATAATACTCCTAAATCAAGATATGAAGGCACAGCTTCCAAAGGGCAAGAATTAATCATATAAGTGGACGGAATTACACCAAGGCGAGAGAAAACCATGCATTTATATTTTCTCAAATTAAGATCCATTAAATTTATCCTGCACCAAGTAACAAACAAATCAATATTTCGCTGAAGAACAGCCTGGCCATGATCATCATCAAAAGTATAAAATAATTTAACGTCATCAGCATACATCAGAATATTACAATCAGAAAGAGCAGAAGGAAGATCATTCAGAAACAATAAAAACAGTAAAGGACCCAAATGGCTACCCTGCGGAACACCAGAAGTAACACATACAGTCTTAGACAATACATTCCTAAACAATACCCTCTGAGTCCTAAGGGAGAGGTAAGAGTCTAGCCAACGAAGAATAATATCAGGAATACCGATTAGTGAAAGTTTAAGAAGCAAAATACTATGATCAACCCTATCAAAAGCTTTACTGAAATCAGTATAAATTACATCAGTCCGAGCACCGACAAGAAAGCCCCTGAAAACATGTGTAGTAAATTCAAGAAGATTTGTGACAGTCGACCTGCCTTTCAAAAAACCATGCTGGAAAGGAGATATTAAAGATCTTGTATTAAAAAAGAGATAATCCGTCACTAGTTTCTCCATCAACTTGGGAATAGCACTTAGCTTGGCAATACCCCTGTAATTGGAAATATTAGATTTATTACCCGACTTGTGCAAAGGAATTATGAACGGACTCTTCCAAATAGATGGAAAATGACCAACCCTCAGAAGCCTATTGAATATAAAGGTCAAAGGACCACTCAAGACAACAGCACATTTTCTTAAAATACAGGCCGGGACCCCGTCAGGGCCCGGCAAGAATGTAAGTTTCAGTCCAGACAAAGCATCAAGAACAGACTCCTCATCAAATGAGTATATGTTAGGAATAGAGACACTTCCCACAGAATAAGGATACCCGCCACTCAGATCAGGGCCCGGGTCCAACTGCCTATAAGTAGACTGAAAGAAGTCAGCAAACATATTCGAAATATCAAGGTGACTGGAGGATGATAGATCCCCGTAAAACATCTCAGTAGGAAACAAAGATGATTTACGTTTTGCTCGAACGAAGTCGTAAAACGACTTAGGATCATTAGCGAAATTCGACTTGACTCGAGTCATATATTCCTCATAACAATAATGATTCATTCTACGATAATCCGCACGCGCCCTAGAATAAAGAGCATAATCAATATCAGAACCTGATCTAACAAACTTTTTAAATAATTTCGATTTCCTATTCCTCAACCTTGACAGTCTAGCCGAATTCCATGGAGGACCAGAACGCTCCAAACGACTTTTTACCAATGGAACACACTTCCCAAAACATTTAAATAATACATCGTAAAAGTCACCCAAGATCCTGTCAAGTGAAAGAGAGTCGTACGGTGGCGAGATAAGTACAGACGACCAATCAACAGAGGACAGAAGTGTATTCAAGCGACCAAAGTCCGTACGATGGAAATTAAAACGCCTCTCATTATCAAATGAGCGATCAATTACAGGAGGTGAACAAAGATCAACTTCAATAGAAAGTAACAACGTAGGATGATAACTATCCTCGGGAATAGATATAGGATCAATGCGAAATAAAGAAGAAATACTTGGATCCTCCAAAAACACAAGGTCCAAAATTCTCCCCATTGAATTAAATACACCATTAACTTGGAAAAGACCTAGATCACACATAGCGGACAGAATTTCATCATAGAATGGAACTGAAGAACATGGCACCAATGACCCAGACTCAGGTGAAAAATTCCAAGATATATGAGGAAGATTAAAATCACCAAGAACTACAATAATCCCCTCTTGCCCCATTGAATCCATTACCTTAGAAATCAAATCAAAGTGAGCCCTATAAATATGAATGTCAGCACCAGGAGGAATATATGAACAAGTAATGTAAATAGACTTCCCACGATTATAGACCCTAACGCAAATAAACTCAATATCCTCCGAGGAACTAAAGTCAATTAATTCAGATGAGTATTTAGAGCAAATTGAAATAAGAACACCACCACCATTTCTTAACCTCCTATCTCGTCTATAAATATTAAAATTACTAGACAAAATCTCAGAATCAAAAATATCACAATTCAGCCAAGTCTCAGTAAATGCAATTACATCAAATTTAAAATCAAAACAACTATTATAAAGCGAAGAAAGTTTAGACCTAAGTCCACGAACATTTTGATAAGCAATTCCAAAATTAAAAGACAATTTAGAAGCTAGTTTTTTCGAGAAATAGAACCAGGCAAATCAACACCATTCCTACGATGACCCAACCTGAATACAAATTCACGTACCAATACACCCTGTGGCCAGAATGCAGGATCAACAATTTCACCAAACTTTTCATCAGCAACATATAATTTAAATGAAGAAATGCTACTATCCAAGGATGACCTCAACTTATAACAACCAAACTCAAAAGGCTCTCTAACCTTCGATTCAACAAAGCCTTTAATATCATCAACCGAAGTATCGCGAGAAAAACGTGACACAAAAATTGTTTTTTTAGGTTTAACTACCACCAGTTCCTTTGGAGCAGAAGTAACTAAACTAGCGGTCACTACAGATGAATACGAACCAGATGACGGTTTAGAAGATGACTGAGAGGTGACATCAATCGGAGGTAAAGGTAAAGGAGTATACCTGGATTCATCATTTACGGACACAGGAGGATTAATTGAAATTGGAGTTTTTAAAGATTGTGGGGGATGGGGTTCACGATATACATTATTACTATTTATTTCAGCAATATTGGAAGATTGAACATTACAAACGGATGCAGAGTTGCATGAAGGCACAGAAACAATTGCTGGGTCGTCACGTTTATCTTTATTTATATTTCTTGCAGACTTACGACGTTTTGGGGAAGACTGTGGAGGAGATTTTAAATTATCCAAAGATTTAAAATCATCAAACAATTTTCCATAAGCCGCAATACGATCATTCAATTCAATTGCCTCTTTTTAAAGTTCGGTGAATTTATTTTTAGTCTCTTGGAAAAAATGGTAATAATTCACTCCGATTTTTCTACAGTGTTCGCAACACCAATGAAGACCTTTATTTCTAGACACGGCTTCAGCAACGAGATCTGACAGACCACTACATTTAAAGTGACAACATTCATGACACAGCCAACAAACTATCTTTCTTTCATCTTCACTTTTTATATTACAATTTTTCAATAAACAAGCCATTTTTACAATAAAAATATAATACTTAGCTCAGAGTAGAAAAAATACGAAACAGATGGTAACTTAATTATTCAAGTGGAAATAAAGGTTCGTTGGGTAGAATTTATTCAGCAAAAAGCTTTCGATATATGGCGACACTAATAAGCTTTATCAACTTCACAAAACCAGTTCACTATGAAGCTTAAATACAACAATCAGGACGATCAACAAAACTTTCACAGATGTAAAATTTAAGTATATTCAACACTTTTATTTATGTAAATATTGTTTTTGTAAACACAAGCAAAACGCGGGAGAAAGAACACTTGTTATATATATTTGTATTAATAAAAAATATGTTATATTGTTTTTGTTTGTTTACAGTTTCAATTGGAAACAAAGCCCAAAGCAAAGTGAATTATTTTTCCAATAAGAAACACATTAAAAAGCAAATAGAAAAACAAAATAATGCTTTAGCAATGCGATTTACTTTTTATACTTTACACAACAAAAAACAAAAGCAACGACACATTTAATTGATAATAAACAACATAGATTTCCTTTTTTTATTCACTAAATTTGATTTTGTAATATTATTTATCATTTTTTCAATAATATTTTACGACCGAAAAATTAGACATCCACGCTCGCTCAATAGCCAATCTGTGTACTGTTGCCGATAGATTTCCTGCAACAAATTCTGTTGGCGCTAGATTTCTAGAAAAGTTCAAGAAAATGATTTTGTCGCAAGATGTATGAAGAAAAAAATTTCCTATAGAAAGATATGTTGTCGTTTAATTTCCTACAGAAAAATATTTCGTCTATAAATTCACTATAGAAAATTATGTTGTCGATAGATTTCCTACAGAAAATGATTTCGTGGTAGATTTACTATAGAAAATTATGTTGTCGATAGATTTCCTATAGAAAATTATGTTGCCGATAGATTTCCTACAACAAATTCTGTTGTCGCTAGAAAGTTCGAGAATATAATTTAGTCGCTAGATGTATGAAGAAAAAAATTTCCTATAGAAAAATATCTTGTTGATAGATTTCCTACAGAAAATTATTTCGTCGATAAATTTACTACAGAAAATTATTTCGTCGATAGATTTACAATAGAAAATTATGTTATCGATAGATTTCCTATAGAAAATGATGTTGCCGATAGATTTCCTGCAACAAATTCTGTTGTCGCTAGATTTCTAGAAAAATTCGAGAAAATGATTTGGTCGCGTGATGTATGAAGAAAAAAATTTCCTATAGAAAGATATATTGTCGATAGATTTCCTACAGAAAATTATTTCGTCGATTGATTTCCTACAGAAAATTATTTCGTCGATAGATTTACTATAGCAAATTATGTTGTCGTTATATTACTATGGAAAATGATGTTGCCGATAGATTTCCTGCAACAAATTGTGTTATCCCTAGATTTCTAGAAAAGTTCGAGAAAATGATTTGGTGGCGTGGTGTATGAAGAAAAAAATTTCCTATAGAAAGGTATATTGTCGATAGATTTCCTACAGAAAATTATTTCGTCGATTGATTTCCTACAGAAAATTATTTCGTCGATAGATTTACTACAGAAAATTGTGTTGTTGATAGATTTCCTATAGAAAATGATGTTGCCGATAGATTTCCTACAACAAATTATGTTGTCGCTAGATTTCTAGAAAAGTTCGAGAAAATGATTTGCTCGCGTGAAGAATGGAGAAAAAAATGTCCTATAGAAAGATATATTGTCAATAGATTTCCTACAGAAAATTATTTCATCGATTGATTTCTTACAGAAAATTATTTCGTCGATAGATTTATTATAGAAAATTATGTTGTCATTATATTTCTATGGAAAATGATGTTGCCGATAGATTTCCTGCAACAAATTGTGTTATCGCTTGATTTCTAGAAAAGTTCGAGAAAATGAGTTGGTCGCGTGATGAATGGAGAAAAAAATTTCCTATAGAAAGATATATTGTCAATAGATTTCCTACAGAAAATTATTTCATCGATTGATTTCCTACAGAAAATTAATTCGTCTATTGATTTATTATAGAAAATTATGTTGTCATTATATTTCTATGGAAAATGATGTTGCCGATAGATTTCTTGCAACAAATTGTGTTATAGCTAGATTTCTAGAAAAGTTCGCAAAAATGATTTGGTCGTGTGGTGTTTGAAGAAAAAAATTTTTATAGAAAAATATGTTGTCGTTTGATTTCCAACAGAAAATTATTTTGTCGATAGATTTACTATAGAAAATTGCCGATAGATTTACTACAGCAAATTGTGTTGTCGCTTGATTTCTAGAAATTTCGAGAAAATTATTTTGTCGCTTTATGTATGAAGAAAAAAGTTTCCTATAGAAAAATATATGGATGTTTGAAATTCCTGCAGAAAATTATTTCGTCAATAGAATTATATTCTCAGTAGATTTTTATCTCTATATGTACAGTGACGAGCAGAGGTGAGTGCATGTTCACAATACTGAGTTTCGTCATCCACAAAAACAAAACCATGCAAGCAAATACAAAAAAAAAATTAATTTTAATTCTTCATTTTATTCTTAACAAATAGCAATAAAAAAACAATAATTAATGAAATGAATTCAATGAGTTTGAATGAAAAAACGAAAATAACCCACATAAACTCAATTTTGCACGTTTCAAGAAAATTCAAGAAACTAGCCCAATTTTAATATTTGGTCCATAGACCCTTATTAGAAAAAGCTTAATTTACGCGGTTTGAGATGCTTTCTACCAAATGATCAATAAGATCTTTCGGAATTCGATGCCATTTCGCATTTATACGATCCCAAAGTTTGACAATGCCTGTTGAGGCTGTTTCGTGCTGTCCGAGCCGGATTTTCAGGAATGGCCAAAAATTTTTAATCGGATTGAGGTCTGAACTTTGTGCGGATATTCCTGCAATTGAAAATTTTGTTTCCCATCCCATATCTTTACAATTTTTGCTGTGTGCTTCGGATCACCATCCTGTTGGAAAATAAATTCTTATTCGGGATAAGCACATTTGTCCATAAAATTCGGAAGATGGGCTTGCAGAATCTTTAGATAGTCTTTTTTCACATGATACCATCTACTAAATGTAGAGGGCCAACATGCCACCATATTAAGCATCCCCAAACCAAAATATTTTCGCCGCTGTTTTTAACAGTTTGCTTCACATGGTAACTTTGAACGCGTTCCCCGGGTCTGCGCTAGCATGTGAAAAAAGACTATCTAAAGATTCTGCAAGCCCATCTTCCGAATTTTATGGACAAATGTGCTTATCCCGAATAAGAATTTATTTTCCAACAAGATGGTGATCCGAAGCACACAGCAAAAATTGTAAAGATATGGGATGGGAAACAAAATTTTCAATTGCAGGAATATCCGCACAAAGTTCAGACCTCAATCCGATTAAAAATTTTTGGCCATTCGTGAAAATCCGGCTCGGACAGCACGAAACAGCCTCAACAGGCATTGTCAAACTTTGGGATCGTATAAATGCGAAATGGCATCGAATTCCGAAAGATCTTATTGATCATTTGGTAGAAAGCATCTCAAACCACGTAAATCAAGCTATTTCTAATAACTTTCTATGGACCAAATATTGAAATTGGGCTAGTTTCTTGAATTTTCTTGAAACGTGCAAAATTGAGTTTATGTGGGTTATTTTCGTTTTTTCATTCAAACTCATTGAATTCATTTCATTAATTATTGTTTTTTTATTGCTATTTGTTAAGAATAAAATGAAGAATTGAAAATTAATTTTTTTTTTTTGTATTTGCTTGCATGGTTTTGTTTTTGTGGATGACGAAACTCAGTATTGTGAACATGCACTCACCTCTGCTCGTCACTGTATGAAAAAAAAAATGTCATATCCAAAAATATATTGTCGTTTGATTTCCTACAGAAAATTATTTCGTTGATAGATTTACTATAGAAAATTATGTTGCCGATAGATTTCCTATAGAAAATGAGGTTGCCGATAGATTTCCTACAGCAAATCGTGTTGTCGCTAGATTTCTAGAAAAGTTCGAGAAAATGATTTGGTCGCGTGATATATGAAGAAAAAAATTACCCATAGAAAGATATATTGTCGATAGATTTCCTACAGAAAATTATTTCGTCGATTGATTTCCTACAGAAAATTATTTCGTCGATAGATTTACTATAGCAATTATGTTCTCGTTATATTACTATGGAAAATGATGTTGCCGATAGATTTCCTGCAACAAATTGTGTTATCCCTAGATTTCTAGAAAAGTTCGAGAAAATGATTTGGTGGCGTGGTGTATGAAGAAAAAAATTTCCTATAGAAAGATATATTGTCAATAGATTTCCTACAGAATATTATTTACAGAATAGATTTCCTACAGAAAATTATTTCGTCGATTGATTTCCTACAGAAAATTATTTCGTCGATAGATTTACTATAGAAAATTGTGTTGTTGATAGATTTCCTATAGAAAATGATGTTGCCGATAGATTTCCTACAACAAATTATGTTGCCGCTAGATTTCTAGAAAAGTTCGAGAAAATGATTTGCTCGCGTGATGAATGGAGAAAAAAATGTCCTATAGAAAGATATATTGTCAATAGATTTCCTACAGAATATTATTTCATCGATTGCTTTCTTACAGAAAATTATTTCGTCGATAGATTTATTATAGAAAATTATGTTGTCATTATATTTCTATGGAAAATGATGTTGCCGATAGATTTCCTGCAACAAATTGTGTTATCGCTAGATTTCTAGAAAAGTTCGCAAAAATGATTTGGTCGTGTGGTGTTTGAAGAAAAAAAATTTTTATAGAAAAATATGTTGTCGTTTGATTTCCAACAGAAAATTATTTTGTCGATAGATTTACTATAGAAAATTGCCGATAGATTTACTACAGCAAATTGTGTTGTCGCTTGATTTCTAGAAATTTCGAGAAAATTATTTTGTCGCTTTATGTATGAAGAAAAAAGTTTCCTATAGAAAAATATATGGTTGTTTGATTTCCTACAGAAAATTATTTCGTCAATAGAATTATATTCTCAGTAGATTTTTATCTCTATATGTATGAAAAAAAAAAATGTCATATCCAAAAATATATTGTCGTTTGATTTCCTACAGAAAATTATTTCGTTGATAGATTTACTATAGAAAATTATGTTGCCGATAGATTTCCGACAGAAAATTATTTTGTCGATAAATTTACTATAAAAAATTATGTTGTTGATAGATTTCCTATAGCAAATGATGTTGTCGATAGATTTCTGGTCCAGTTCGAGAAAATGATTTTGTCGCTAGATGTATGAAGAAAAAAATTTCCTATAGAAAAAAATATTGTAGTTTGATTTCCTACAGAAAATTATTCCGTCGATAGATTCTGTAGTTCGCAAAAATGATTTGGTCGTGTGGTGTTTGAAGAAAAAAAATTTTTATAGAAAAATATGTTGTCGTTTGATTTCCAACAGAAAATTATTTCGTCGATAGATTTACTATAGAAAGTTATGTTGTCAATAGATTTCCTAAAAGAACTGGTGTTGCCGATAGATTTACTACAGCAAATTGAGTTGTCGCTAGATTTTTAGAAAAGTTCTAGAAAATTATTTTGTCGCTATATGTATGAAGAAAAAAGTTTACTATAGAAAAATATATTGTCGATAGATTTCCGACAGAAAATTATTTCATCGATAAATTTACTATAGAAAATGATGTTGCCGATAGATTTCCTGCAACAAATTGTGTTATCGTTATATTTCTAGAAAAGTTCGAGAAAATGATTTGGTCGCGTGATGTATGAAGAAAAAAATTTCCTATAGAAAAATATATTGTTGATAGATTTCCTACAGAAAATTATTTCGTCGATAGATTTACTACAGAAAATTATTTCGTCGATAGATTTACTATAGAAAATTATGTTGTCAATAGATTTCCTAAAAGAAATGATGTTATCGATAGATTTACAACAGCAAATTGAGTTGTCGCTAGATTTTTAGAAAAGTTCTAGAAAATTATTTTGTCGCTATATGTATGAAGAAAAAAGTTTACTATAGAAAAATATATTGTCGATAGATTTCCGACAGAAAATTATTTCATCGATAAATTTACTATAGAAAATGATGTTGCCGATAGATTTCCTGCAACAAATTGTGTTATCGTTAGATTTCTAGAAAAGTTCGAGAAAATGATTTGGTCGTGTGGTGTATGAAGAAAAAAATTTCCAATAGAAAGATATATTGTCGTTTGATTTCATACAGAAAATTATTTCGCTGATAGATTTACTACAGAAAATTATTTCGTGGATAGATTTACTATAGAAAAAGATGTTGTCAATAGATCTCCTATAGAAAATGAGGTTGCCGATAGATTTCCTACAACAAATTATGTTGTCCCTAGATTTCTAGAAAAGTTCGAGGAAATGATTTTTTCGCTAGATGTATGAAGAAAAAAATTTCCTATAGAAAAATATGTTGTCGTTTGATTTCCTACAGAAAAATATTTCATCTATAGATTTACTATAGAAAATTATGTTGTCGGTAGATTTCCTACAGAAAATTATTTCGTCGATAGATTTACTATGGAAAATTATGTTGTCGGTAGATTTCCTACAGAAAATTATTTCGTCGATAGATTTACTATAGAAAATTATGTTGTCGATAGATTTCCTTTCCATTCATTATTAATTTACTTCATTATATTGTTACATTTTTGCCTTTTTAAAAACGAAAAAACACTTAGTGCTGAACAGACGCGTTTTTTAGCTCCGCTGTGAGAAACTTACTGATCCTTAATATTGAAAAATTACATAAACATAATACATATATCCACAATTCAAAAAACAATAATATAAAGAAAAACAATAAACAAAACAATAAAGAATAAACAAAAAAGGAAAAAATATTTTTTGAACTAAACGTATAAATATTAACTAAAAAACCAAAAGAAAAATATCATCAAAAATTAAGAAAACAGCAAGCAACAACAAAGGCAGACACTGGTTTTAAACATGGAAAAAACCAACTCTCATTTACAGAAACAATTAAGATTCCCTTACTGATAACACACCAAAAATGCGTACAGAAAGATTGATTTCCAACAGAAAATTATTTCATCGATAGATTTACTATAGAAAATTATGTTGTCGATAGATTTCCAATAGAAAATGATGTTGCCGATAGATTTCCTGCCACAAATTGTGTTGTCGGTAGATTTCTAGAAAAGTTCGAGAAAATGATTTGGTGGCGTGGTGTATGAAGAAAAAATTTTCTATAGAAAAATATATTGTCGTTTGATTTCCTACAGAAAATTATTTTGTCGATAGATTTACTATAGAAAATTATGTTGTCAATAGATTTCCTAAAAGAAATGATGTTGCCGATAGATTTACTACAGCAAATTGAGTTGTCGCTAGATTTTTAGAAAAGTTCGAAAAAATTATTTTGTCGCTATATGTATGAAGAAAAAAAATTTTCCTATAGAAAAATATATTGTCGATTGATTTCCGACAGAAAATTATTTCATCGATAAATTTACTATAGAAAATTATATTGTTGATAGATTTCCTATAGAAAATGATGTTGTCGATAGATTTCTAGAAAAGTTCGAGAAAATTATTTTGTCGCTATATGTATGAAGAAAAAAGTTTCCTATAGAAAAATGTATTGTCGTTTGATTTCCTACAGAAAATTATTTCATCTATAGATTTACTATAGAAAATTATGTTGTCGATAGATTTCCTACAGAAAATGATGTTGCCGATAGATTTCCTGCAACAAATTGTGATGTCGCTAGATTTTTAGAAAAGTTCGAGAAAATGATTAGGTCGCGTGGTGTATGAAGAAAAAAATTTCCTATAGAAAAATATATTGGCGTTTGATTTCTTACAGAAAACTATTTCATCGATAGATTTACTATAGAGAATTATCTTGCCGATATATTTCTATGGAAAATAATGTTGCCGATAGATGTCCTACAGCAAACTATGTTGTCGCTAGATTTCTAGAAAAGTTAGAGAAAATGATTTTGTCGCTAGATGTATGAAAAAAAATATTTCCTATAGAAAAATATATTTTCGTTAAATTTCCTACAGCAAATTACTATAGAAAAGTATGTTGCCGATAGATTTCCTACAGAAAATTATTTCGTCAATATATTGACTATAGAAAATTATATTGTTGGTAGATTTCTTATAAAAAATAATGTTGTCGATAGATTTCTAGAAAAGATCGAGAAAATTATTTCGTCGCTAGATGTACATATAAAGAAAAAAATTTCCTATAGAAAAATATATTGTCGTTTGATTTCCTACAGAAAATTATTTCGTCAATAGAATTATGTTGTCAATAGATTTTCTATAGAAAATGATGTTGCCGATAGATATTCTACAACAAATTATGTTGTCGCTAGATTTCTAGAAAAGTTCGAGCAAATGATTTGGTCGCGTGATGAATGAAGAAAAAAATGTCCTATAGAAAGATATATTGTCAATAGATTTCCTACAGAAAATTATTTCGTTGATTGATTTCCTACAGAAAATTATTTCGTCGATAGATTTATTATATTAAATTATGTTGTTATTATATTTCTATGGAAAATGATGTTGCCGATAGATTTCCTGCAACAAATTGTTTTATCGCTAGATTTCTAGAAAAGTTCGAGAAAATGATTTGGTCGCGTGATGAATGGAGAAAAAAATTTCCTATAGAAAGATATATTGTCAATAGATTTCCTACAGAAAATTATTTCATCGATTGATTTCCTACAGAAAATTATTTCGTCGATAGATTTATTATATTAAATTATGTTGTCATTATATTTCTATGGAAAATGATGTTGTCGATAGATTTCCTGCAATAAATTGTGTTATCGCTAGATTTCTAGAAAAGTTCGAGAAAATGATTTGGTCGCGTGATGAATGGAGAAAAAAATTTCCTATAGAAAGATATATTGTCAATAGATTTCTTACAGAAAATTATTTCATCGATTGATTTCCTACAGAAAATTATTTCGTCGAAAAATAGAAAATTGTGTTGTTGATAGATTTCTTATAGAAAATGATGTTGCCGATAGATTTTCTACAACAAATTTTGTTGTCGCTAGATTTCTAGAAAAGTTCGAGCAAATGATTTGGTCGCGTGATGAATGAAGAAAAAAATGTCCTATAGAAAGTTATATTGTCAATATATTTCCTAAAGAAAATTATTTCGTCGATAGATTTATTATATTAAATTATGTTGTCATTATATTTCTATGGAAAATGATGTTGCCGATAGATTTCCTACAACAAATTGTGTTGTCGCTAGATTTCTAGAAAAGTTCGAGAAAATGATTTGGTAACATGGTGTATGAAGAAAAAAATTTCCTATAGAAAAATATATTGTCGTTTGATTTCCTACAGAAAATTATTTCGTCGATAGATTTACTATAGAAAATTATGTTGTCGATAGATTTCCTACAGAAAATGATGTTGCCGATAGATTTCCTGCAACAAATTGTGCTGTCGCTAGATTCTAGAAAAGTTCGAGAAAATGATTTGGTCGCGAGGTGTATGAAGAAAGACATTTCCTATAGAAAAATATATTATCGATAGATTACCGACAGAAAAATACTTCGTAGATAGATTTGCTATTGAAATTTACAAAAGTTCGGGAAAATGATTTTGTCACTAGATGTATGAAGAAAAAAATTTCCTATATAAAAATATATTGTCGTTTGATTTCCTACAGAAAATTATTTCGTCGATAGATTTACTATAGAAAATTATGTTGTCGATAGATTTCCTACAGAAAATGATGTTGCCGATAGATTTCCTGCAACAAATTGTGCTGTCGCTAGATTTCTAGAAAAGTTCGAGAAAATGATTTGGTCGCGAGGTGTATGAAGAAAGACATTTCCTATAGAAAAATATATTATCGATAGATTTCCGACAGAAAAATACTTCGTAGATAGATTTGCTATTGAAAATTATGTTGTCGATAGATATCTACAAAAGTTCGGGAAAATGATTTTGTCACTAGATGTATGAAGAAAAAAATTTCCTATATAAAAATATATTGTAGTTTGATTTCCTACAGAAAATTATTTCATCGATAGATTTACTATAGAAAATTATGTTGTCTATAGATTTCCTAAAAGGAATGATGTTGCCGATAGATTTATTACAGCAAATTGAGTTGTCGCTAGATTTTTAGAAAAGTTCTAGAAAATTATTTTGTCGCTATATGTATGAAGAAAAAAGTTTACTATAGAAAAATATAAATTATTATAAAAAATTATTTCATCGATAAATTTACTATAGAAAATGATGTTGCCGATAGATTTCCTGCAACAAATTGTGTTATCGTTAGATTTCTAGAAAAGTTCGAGAAAATGATTAGGTCGCGTGATGTATGAAGAAAAAAATTTCCTATAGAAAAATATATTTTTGATAGATTTCCTACAGAAAATTATTTCGTCGATAGATTTACTACAGAAAATTATTTCGTCGATAGATTTACTATAGAAAATTATGTTGTCAATAGATTTCTAAAAGAAATGATGTTGCCGATAGATTTCCTGCAACAAATTGTGTTGTCGCTAGATTTCTAGAAAAGTTCGAGAAAATGATTTGGTCGCGAGGTGTATGAAGAAAGACATTTCCTATAGAAAAATATATTATCGATAGATTTCCGACAGAAAAATACTTCGTAGATAGATTTGCTATTGAAAATTATGTTGTCGATAGATATCTACAAAAGTTCGGGAAAATGATTTTGTCGCTAGATGTATGAAGAAAAAAATTTCTTATATAAAAATATATTGTAGTTTGATTTCCTACAGAAAATTATTTCATCGATAGATTTACTATAGAAAATTATGTTGTCAATAGATTTCCTAAAAGAAATGATGTTATCGATAGATTTACTGCAGCAAATTGAGTTGTCGCTAGATTTTTAGAAAAGTTCTAGAAAATTATTTTGTCGCTATATGTATGAAGAAAATAGTTTACTATAGAAAAATATATTGTCGTTTGATTTCCTACAGAAAATTATTTCATCGATAAATTTACTATAGAAAATGATGTTGCCGATAGATTTCCTGCAACAAATTGTGTTATCGTTAGATTTCTAGAAAAGTTCGAGAAAATGATTAGGTCGCGTGATGTATGAAGAAAAAAATTTCCTATAGAAAAATATATTGTTGATAGATTTCCTACAGAAAATTATTTCGTCGATAGATTTACTACAGAAAATTATTTCGTCGATAGATTTACTATAGAAAATTATGTTGTCAATAGATTTCCTAAAAGAAATGATGTTATCGATAGATTTACTGCAGCAAATTGAGTTGTCGCTAGATTTTTAGAAAAGTTCTAGAAAATTATTTTGTCGCTATATGTATGAAGAAAATAGTTTACTATAGAAAAATATATTGTCGTTTGATTTCCTACAGAAAATTATTTCATCGATAAATTTACTATAGAAAATGATGTTGCCGATAGATTTCCTGCAACAAATTGTGTTATCGTTAGATTTCTAGAAAAGTTCGCGTGATGTATGAAGAAAAAAATTTCCTATAGAAAAATGTATTGTTGATAGATTTCCTACAGAAAATTATTTCGTCGATAGATTTACTACAGAAAATTATTTCGTCGATAGATTTACTATAGACAATTATGTTGTCAATAGATTTCCTAAAAGAAATGATGTTATCGATAGATTTACTACAGCAAATTGAGTTGTCGCTAGATTTTTAGAAAAGTTCTAGAAAATTATTTGTCGCTATATGTATGAAGAAAAAAGTTTACTATAGAAAAATATATTGTCGATAGATTTCCGACAGAAAATTATTTCATCGATAAATTTACTATAGAAAATGATGTTGCCGATAGATTTCCTGCAAAAAATTTCCAATAGAAAAATATATTGTCGTTTGATTTCATACAGAAAATTATTTCGTTAATAGATTCACTACAGAAAATTATTTCGTCGATAGATTTACTACAGAAAAAGATGTTGTCAATAGATCTCCTATGGAAAATGAGGTTGCCGATAGATTTCCTACAACAAATTATGTTGTCCCTAGATTTCTAGAAAAGTTCGAGGAAATGATTTTTTCGCTAGATGTATGAAGAAAAAAATTTCCTATAGAAAAATATATTGTAGTTTGATTTCCTACAGAAAATTATTTCGTCGATAGATTTACAATTGAAAATTATGTTGTCGATATATTTCCAATAGAAACTGATGTTGCCGATAGATTTCCTAGAGCAAATGATGTTGTCGCTAGATTTCTAGAAAAGTTCGAGAAAATGATTTAGTCGCTAGATTGATGAAGAAAAAAATTTCCTATAGAAAAATATGTTGTCGTTTGATTTCCTACAGAAAAATATTTCACCTATAGATTTACTACAGAAAATTATGTTGTCGGTAGATTTCCTACAGAAAATTATTTTGTCGATAGATTTACTATAGAAAATTATGTTGTCGGTAGATTTCCTACAGAAAATTATTTCGTCGATAGATTTACTATAGAAAATTATGTTGTCGGTAGATTTCCTACAGAAAATTATTTCGTCGATAGAATTACTATAGAAAATTAAGTTGTCGATAGATATCCTTTCCATTCATTATTAATTTACTTCATTATATTGTTACATTTTTGCCTTTTTAAAAACGAAAAAAACACTTAGTGCTGAACAGACGCGTTTTATAACTCCGCTGTGATAAACTTACTGGTCCTTAATATTGAAAAATTACATAAACATAATACATATATCCACAATTCAAAAAACAATAATATAAAGAAAAACAATAAACAAAACAATAAAGAATAAACAAAAAAGGAAAAAATATTTTTTGAACTAAACGTATAAATATTAACTAAGAAACCAAAAGAAAAATATCAACTAAAATTAAGAAAACAGCAAGCAACAACAAAGGCCGACACTGGTTTTAAACATGGAAAAAACCAACTCTCATTTACAGAAACAATTAAGATTCCCTTACTGATAACACACCAAAAATGCGTACAGAAAGATTGATTTCCAACAGAAAATTATTTCGTCGATAGATTTACTATAGAAAATTTTGTTGTCGATAGATTTCCTATAGAAAATGATGTTGTCAATAGATTTCCTAAAAAAAATGATGTTGCCGATAGATTTACTACAGCAAATTGAGTTGTCGCTAGATTTTTAGAAAAGTTCGAAAAAATTATTTTGTCGCTATATGTATGAAAAAAAAAATTTTTCCTATAGAAAAATATATTGTCGATTGATTTCCGACAGAAAATTATTTCATCGATAAATTTACTATAGAAAATTATGTTGTTGATAAATTTCCTACAGAAAATGATGTTGTCGATAGATTACTAGAAAAGTACGAGAAAATTATTTTGTCGCTATATGTATGAAGAAAAAAGTTTCCTATAGAAAAATATATTGTCGTTTGATTTCCTACAGAAAATTATTTCGTCGATAGATTTATTATATTAAATTATGTTGTCTTTATATTTCTATGGAAAATGATGTTGCCGATAGATTTCCTACAACAAATTGTGTTGTCGCTAGATTTCTAGAAAAGTTCGAGAAAGTGATTTGGTAACATGGTGTATGAAGAAAAAAATTTCCTTACTACAGAAAATTATTTCGTCGATAGAATTACTATAGAAAAAGATGTTGTCAATAGATCTCCTATGGAAAATGAGGTTGCCGATAGATTTCCTACAACAAATTATGTTGTCCCTAGATTTCTAGCTAAAGTTCGAGGAAATGATTTTTTTCGCAGATGTATGAAGAAAAAAATTTCCTATAGAAAAATATATTGTAGTTTGATTTCCACAGAAAAATTATTCGTCGATAGATTTACAATGAAAATTATGTTGTCGATATATTTCCAATAGAAACTGATGTTGCCGATAGATTTCCTAGAGCAAATGATGTTGTCGCTAGATTCTAGAGAAAGTTCGAGAAAATGATTAGTCGCTAGATTGATGAAGAAAAACATTTCCTATAGAAAATATGTTTGTCGTTTGATTTCCTACAGAAAAATATTTCATGTATAGATTTACTACAGAAAATTATGTTGTCGGTAGATTTCCTACAGAAAATTATTTCGTCCATAGATTTACTATAGAAAATTATGTTATGTTTATTATATTAAATTATGTTGTCGATAGATTTCCTACAGAAAATGATGTTGCCGATAGATTTCCTGCAACAAATTGTGTTGTCGCTAGATTTCTAGAAAAGTTCGAGAAATGATTTGGTCGCGAGGTGTATGAAGAAAGGACATTTCCTATAGAAAACTATATTATCGATAGATTTCCGACAGAAAAATACTTCGTAGATAGATTTGCTATTGAAAATTATGTTGTCGATAGATATCTACAAAAGTTCGGGAAAATGATTTTGTCGCTAGATGTATGAAGAAAAAAATTTCTTATATAAAAATATATTGTAGTTTGATTTCCTACAGAAAATTATTTCATCGATAGATTTACTATAGAAAATTCTGTTGTCAATAGATTTCCTAAAAGAAATGATGTTATCGATAGATTTACTACTGCAGCAAATTGAGTTGTCGCTAGAATTTTTAGAAAAGTTCTAGAAAATTATTTTGTCGCTATATGTATGAAGAAAATAGTTTACTATAGAAAAATATATTTGTCGTTTGATTTCCTACAGAAAATTATTTCATCGATAATTTCCTATAGAAAATGAAATGTGTTGCCGATAATTTCCTGCAACAATGTTGTTGTCGCTAGATTTCTAGAAAAGTTCGAGAAAATGATTAGTCGCGTGATGTATGAAGAAAAAATTTCCTATAGAAAAATATTGTTGATAGATTTCCTACAGAAAATTATTTCGTCGATAGATTTACTACAGAAAATTATTTCGTCGTCGATAGATTTACTATAGACAATTATGTTGTCAATAGATTTCCTAAAAGAAATGATGGTATCTGATAGATTTGACTACAGCAAATTGAGATGTCGTGTGTGCTAGATTTTTAGAAAAGGTTCTAAAAATTATTTTGTCGCTATATGTATGAAAAAAAAGTTTATATAGAAAAATATATTGTCGATAGATTTCCTACAGAAAATTATTTCATCGATAAATTTACTATAGAAAATGATGTTGCCGATAGATTTCCTGCAAAAATTTCCATAGAAAAAATATATTGTCGTTTGATTTCATAAGAAAATTATTTCGTTAATAGATTCCTAAGAAATTATTTCGTCGATAGATTTACTACAGAAAAAGATTTTGTCGAATAATTTCCTATGGAAAATGATGTTGCCGATAGATTTCCTACAACAAATTATGTTGTCGCTAGATTTCTAGAAAAGTTCGAGAAAATGATTTTTTCGCTAGATGTATGAAGAAAAAATTTCCTATAGAAAAATATATTGTCGTTTGATTTCCTACAGAAAATTATTTCGTCGATAGATTACAATTGAAAATTATGTTGTCGATATATTTCTATAGAAAATGATGTTGCCGATAGATTTCCTACAGCAAATGATGTTGTCGCTAGATTTCTAGAAAAGTTCGAGAAAATGATTTAGTCGCTAGATGATGAAGAAAAAATTTCCTATAGAAAAATATATTGTCGTTTGATTTCCTACAGAAAAATATTTCGTCTATAGATTTACTACAGAAAATTATTTGTCGTAGATTTCCTACAAAATTATTTTGTCGATAGATTTACTATAGAAAAATATGTTGTCGGTAGATTTCCTACAGAAAATTATTTCGTCGATAGATTTTTACTATGAAATTATTGTCGGTAGATTTCCTACGAAAATTATTTCGTCGATAGAATTACTATAGAAAATTAAGTTGTCGATAGATATCCTTTCCATTCATTATTATTTACTTCATTATATTGGTTACACTTTTTGCCTTTTTAAAAACGAAAAAAACACTTAGTGCTGAACAGACGCGTTTTATAACTCCGCTTGTGATAAACTTACTGGTTCCTTAATATTGAAAATTACATAAACATAATACTATATCCACAATTCAAAAAACAATAATATAAAGACAAAACAATAAACAAAACAATAAAGAATAACCAAAAAAGGAAAAAATATTTTTGAACTAAACGTTAAATATAACTAAGAAACCAAAAGAAAAATATCAACTAAAATTAGAAACAGCAAGCAACAACAAGGCCGACACTGGTTTTAAACATGGAAAAAACCAACTCTCATTTACAGAAACAATTAAATTCCTTACTGATAACACCACATCAAAATCGTCAGAAAGATTGATTTCCAACAGAAAATTATTTCGTCGATAGATTTACTATAGAAATTTTGTTGTCGATAGATTTCCTATAGAAAATGATGTTGTCAATAGATTTCCTAAAAAAATGATGTTGCCGATAGATTTACTACAGCAATTGAGTTGTCGCTAGATTTTAGAAAAGTTCGAAAATGATTTTGTCGCTATAGATGTATGAAAAAAAATTTTCCTATAGAAAAATATATTATCGATAGATTTCCGACAGAAAAATACTTCGTAGATAGATTTGCTATTGAAAATTATGTTGTCGATAGATATCTACAAAAGTTTGGAAAATGATTTTGTCGCTAGATGTATGAAGAAAAAAATTTCCTATATAAAAATATATTGTAGTTTGATTTCCTACAGAAAATTATTTCGTCGATAGATTTACTATAGAAAATTATTTTGTCTATAGATATCGTATAGAAAATGATGTTGCCGATAGATTTCCTACAACAAATAGTGTTGTCGCTAGATTTCTAGAAAAGTTCGAGAAATTGATTTGGTCGCGTGGTGTATGAAAAGAAAAATTACCTATAGAAAAATATATTGTCGTTTGATTTCCTACAGAAAATTATTTCGTCGATAGATTTACTAAAGAATATTATGTTGTCGATAGATTTCCTATAGAAAATTATGTTCCCGATAGATTTCCTGCACCAAATTGTGTTGTCGCTAGATTTTAGAAAAGTTCGAGAAAATGATTTGGTCGCGTGGTGTATGAAGAAAAAAATTTCCTATAGAAATATTTATTGTCGTTTGATTTCTTACAGAAAATTATTTCATCGATAGATTTACTATAGAGAATTATGTTGCCGATATATTTCTATGGAAAATGATGTTGCCGATAGATTTCCTACTGCAAATTATGTTGTCGCTAGATTTCTAGAAAAGTTAAAGAAAATAATTTTGTCGCTAGATGTATGAAGACAAATATTTCCTATAGAAAAATATATTTTCGTTAAATTTCCTACAGAAAATTACTATAGAAAATTATGTTGCCGATAGATTTCCTACAGAAAATTATTTCGTCAATATATTGACTATAGAAAATTATGTTGTCGCTAGATTTTAGAAAAGTTCGAAAAAATTATTTTGTCGATAGATTTCTAGAAAAGATCGAGAAAATGATTTTGTCGCTAGATGTATGAAGAAAAAAATTTCCTATAGAAAAATATGTTGTCGATTGATTTCCGACAGAAAATTATTTCATCGATAAATTTACTATAGAAAATTATGTTGTTGATAAATTTCCTACAGAAAATGATGTTGTCGATAGATTACTAGAAAAGTACGAGAAAATTATTTTGTCGCTATATGTATGAAGAAAAAAGTTTCCTATAGAAAAATATATTGTCGTTTGATTCTACAGAAAATTATTTTCGTCGATAGATTTATTATATTAAATTATGTTGTCTTTATATCTCTATGGAAAATGATGTTGCCGATAGATTTCCTACAACAAATTGTGTTGTCGCCTAGATTCTAGAAAGTTCGAGAAAGTGATTTGTTAACATGGTGTATGAAGAAAAAAATTTTCCTATAGAAAAACTATATTGTCGTTTGATTTCCTACAGAAAATTATTTCGTCGATAGATTACTATAGAAAATTATGTTGTCGATAGATTTCCTACAGAAATGATGTTTGCGATAGATTTCCTGCAACAAATTGTGTTGTCGCTAGATTTCTAGAAAGTTCGAGAAAATGATTTGGTCGCGAGGTGTATGAAGAAAGACATTTCCTATAGAAAAATATTACGATAGATTTCCGACAGAAAATACTTCGTAGATAGATTTGCTATTGAAAATTACAAAAGTTCTGGAAAATGATTTTGTCGCTAGATGTATGAAGAAAAAAATTTCCTATATAAAAATATATTGTAGTTTGATTTCCTACAGAAAATTATTTCATCGATAGATTTACTATAGAAAATTATTTTGTCTATAGATATCGTATAGAAAATGATGTTGCCGATAGATTTCCTACAACAAATAGTGTTGTCGCTAGATTTCTAGAAAAGTTCGAGAAATTGATTTGGTCGCGTGGTGTATGAAAAGAAAAATTACCTATAGAAAAATATATTGTCGTTTGATTTCCTACAGAAAATTATTTCGTCGATAGATTTACTAAAGAATATTATGTTGTCGATAGATTTCCTATAGAAAATTATGTTCCCGATAGATTTCCTGCACCAAATTGTGTTGTCGCTAGATTTTTAGAAAAGTTCGAGAAAATGATTAGGTCGCGTGGTGTATGAAGAAAAAAATTTCCTATAGAAATATTTATTGTCGTTTGATTTCTTACAGAAAATTTTTTCATCGGTAGACTTACTATAGAGAATTATGTTGCCGATATATTTCTATGGAAAATAATGTTGCCGATAGATGTCCTACTGCAAATTATGTTGTCGCTAGATTTCTAGAAAAGTTAAAGAAAATAATTTTGTCGCTAGATGTATGAAGACAAATATTTCCTATAGAAAAATATATTTTCGTTAAATTTCCTACAGAAAATTACTATAGAAAATTATGTTGCCGATAGATTTCCTACAGAAAATTATTTCGTCAATATATTGACTATAGAAAATTATATCGTTGGTAGATTTCTTATAAAAAATAATGTTGTCGATAGATTTCTAGAAAAGATCGAGAAAATGATTTTGTCGCTAGATGTATGAAGAAAAAAATTTCCTATAGAAAAATATGTTGTCGATTGATTTCCTTCAGAAAATTATTTCGTCAATTGAATTATGTTGTCAATAGATTTTCTATAGAAAATGATGTTGCCGAAAGATTTCCTACAGCCGATTATGTTGTCGCTAGATTTCTAGAAAAGTTAGAGAAAATGATTTTTTCGCTAGATGTATGAAGAAAAAAATTTCCAATAGAAAAATATGTTGTCGTTTGATTCCCTACAGAAAATTATTTTGTCGATAGATTCACTATAGAAAATTATTTTGTTGATAGATTTACTATAGAAAATTGCCGATAGATTTACTACAGCAAATTGTGTTGTCGCTAGATTTCTAGAAAAGTTCGAGACAATTATTTTGTCGCTATATGGATGAAGCGAAAAGTTTCCTATAGATTGATTCGTATGAAAATTTCCTATAGAAATATATATTGTCATTTGATTTCCTACAGAAAATTATTTCGTCAATATATTGACTATAGAAAATTATATTGTTGGTAGATTTCATATAAAAAATAATGTTGTCGATAGATTTCTAGAAAAGATCGAGAAACTGTATTTGGTCGCTAGATGTACATATAAAGAAAAAAATTTCCTATAGAAAAATATATTTTCGTTTGATTTCCTTCAGAAAATTATTTCGGTCAATAGAATTATGTTGTCAATAGATTTTCTATAGAAAATGATGTTGCCGACAGATTTCCTACAGCCGATTAAGAAGGACCAAGTCGAGGAAGCCCTGTCATCGATTGGTGTGACCAACTGGCGTAGGCGCGAAAGAAGCAGAGGCGCCTGGAAGGATGTATTGCGGCAGGCCGAAATCCGTTAATCGGGTTGTTATGGCCAATTAAGTAAGTTAAGTAAGTAATGATGTTGTCGATAGATTTCTAGAAAAGTTCGAGAAAATGACTTTGTCGCTAGATGTATGAAGAAAAAAGTTTCCTATATAAAAATATATTGTAGTTTAATTTCCTACACAAAATTATTTCGTCGATAGATTTACTATAGAAAATTATGTTGTCGATAGATATCCTATAGAAAATGATGTTGCCGATAGATTTCCTACAACAAATTATGTTGTCGCTAGATTGCTAGAAAAGTTCGAGAAAACGATTTTATCGCTAGATGTATGAAGAAAAAAATTTCATATAGAAAGATATTTTGTCGTTTAATTTCCTGCAGAAAAATATTTCGTCTATAGATTCACGATAGAAAATATGTTGTCGATAGATTTCCTACAGAAAATTATTTCGTCGTAGATTTACTATAGAAAATTATGTTGTCGATAGATTTCCTGTAGCAAATGATGTTGCCGATAGATTTCGTACAACATATTGTGTTGTCGCTAGATTTGGAGAAAAGTTCGAGAAAATGATTTGGTCACGTGGTGTATGAAGAAAAAAATTTCCTATAGAAAAATATGATGTCGTTTGATTTCCTACAGAAAAATATTTCATCTATAGATTTACTATAGAAAATTATGTTGTCGGTAGATTTCCTACAGAAAATTATTTCGTAGATAGATTTCCTTTCTATTCATTATTAATTTACTTCATTATATTGTTACATTTTTGCTGAACAGACGCGTTTTTTATCTCATAAATATAATACATATATCCACAATTCAAAAACAATAATATAAAGAAAAACAATAAAGAATAAACAAAAAAGGAAAAAATATTTTTTGAACTAAACGTATAAATATTAACTAAGAAACCAAAAGAAAAATATCAACAAAAATTAAGAAAACAGCAAGCAACAACAAAGGCAGACACTGGTTTAAATATGGATAAAATCAACTCTCATTTACAGAAACAATTAAGATTCTCTTACTGATAACACACCAAAAATGCGTACAGAAAGATTGATTTCCAACAGAAAATTATTTCGTCGAAAGATTTACTATAGAAAATTATGTTGGCGATAGATTTCCTATAGAAAATGATGTTGCCGATAGATTTCCTGCAACAAATTGTGTTGTCGGCAGATTTCTAGAAAAGTTCGAGAAAATGATTTGGTGGCGTGGTGAATAAAGAAAAAAATTTCCTATAATATAATATATTGTCGTTTGATTTCCTACAGAAAATTATTTTGTCGATAGATTTACTATAGAAAATTATGTTGTCAATAGATTTCCTAAAAGAAATGATGTTGCCGATAGATGTCCTACAGCAAATTATGTTGTCGCTAGATTTCTAGAAAAGTTAGAGAAAATGATTTTGTCGCTAGATGTATGAAAAAAATACTTCCTATAGAAAAATATATTTTCGTTAAATTTCCTACAGAAAATACTATATAAAAATTATGTTGCCGATAGATTTCCTACAGAAATATATTTCGTCAATATATTGACTATAGAAAATTATATTGTTGGTAGTTTTCTTGTAAAAAATAATGTTGTCTATAGATTTCTAGAAAAGATCGAGAAAATGATATTGTCGCTAGAAGTACATATAAAGAAAAAAATTTCCTATAGAAAAATATATTGTCATTTGATTTCCTACAGAAAATTATTTCGTCAATATATTGACTATAGAAAATTATATTGTTGGTAGATTTCTTACAAAAAATAATGTTGTCGATAGATTTCTAGAAAAGATCGAGAAACTGATTTTGTCGCTAGATGTACATATAAAGAAAAAAATTTCCTATAGAAAAATATATTTTCGTTTGATTTCCTTCAGAAAATTATTTCGTCAATAGAATTATGTTGTCAATAGATTTTCTATAGAAAATGATGTTGCCGATAGATTTCCTACAGCCGATTATGTTGTCGCTAGATTTCTAGAAAAGTTCGAGAAAATAATTTTTTCGCTAGATGTATGAAGAAAAAAATTTCCAATAGAAAAATATGTTGTCGTTTGATTTCCTACAGAAAATTATTTTGTCGATAGATTTACTATAGAAAATTGCCGATAGAATTACTACAGCAAATTATGTTGTCGCTAGATTTCTAGAAAAGTTCGAAAAAATTATTTTGTCGCTATGTGGATGAAGCGAAAAGTTTCCTATAGAAAAATATATTGTCGTTTGATATCCTACAGAAAATTATTTCGTTGATAGATTTACAATAGAAAATTATGTTGCCGATAGATTTCCGACAGAAAATTATTTTGACGATAAATTTACTATAAAAAATTATGTTGTTTATAGATTTCCTATAGCAAACGATGTTGTCGATAGATTTCTGGTCCAGTTCGAGAAAATGACTTTGTCGCTAGATGTATGAAGAAAAAAATTTCCTATAGAAAAATATATTGTAGTTTGATTTCCTACAGAAAATTATTCCGTCGATAGATTTACTATAGAAAATTATGTTGTCGATATATTTCCTACAACAAATTGTGTTGTCGCTAGATTTCTAGAAAAGTTCGAGAAAATGATTTGATCGTGTGATGTATGAAGAAAAAAATTTCCTATAGAAAAATATATTGTTGATAAATTTCCTACAGAAAATTATTTCGTCGATAGATTTACTACAGAAAATTATTTCGTCGATAGATTTACTATAGAAAATTATGTTATCAATAGATTTCCTAAAAGAAATGATGTTGCCGATAGATTTACTACAGCAAATTCAGTTGTCGTTAGATTTTTAGAAAAGTTCTAGAAAATTATGTTATCGCTTATGAATGGAGAAAAAAATTTCCTATAGAAAGATATATTGTCAATAGATTTCCTACAGAAAATTATTTTATCTATTGATTTCCTACAGAAAATTATTTCGTCGATAGATTTATTATAGAAAATTACTTACTTACTTAATTGGCCATAACAACCCGATTAACGGATTTCGGCCTGCCGCAATACATCCTTCCAGGCGCCTCTGCTTCTTGCGCGCCTACGCCAGTTGGTCACACCAATCGATGACAGGGCTTCCTCGACTTGGTCCTTCCAACGGATACAAGGTCGTCCTCTTCGCCGACTTCCGCAGATCCCCGCATCAAATACCCGTTTCGCCGGAGCATCCTCCTCCATTCGAACGACATGGCCGAGCCAGCGCAGCCGCTGGATATTAATACGCTGCACAACATCTATGTCGTTGAGGAGCTCATACAGCTCACTGTTAGATCGGATGCGGAAATCATCGCCAACTCGCACAGGACCGAAGATCTTACGTAGGACTTTCCTCTCGAATACCCTCAAGGCTGCTGCATCAGTTCTTAATAGGGTCCATGCCTCTGCGCCATAAAGAAGCACGGGTAAGATGAGCGTCTTGTAGAGTATTAATTTTGTCGCACGAGAGAGGTCTCTGCTGCTCAATTGCCTATTGAGACCATAGTAGCACCTGTTGGCAAGAGTAATCCTGCGTTTGATCTCCAGACTGACATCATTTTTGGTGGTAACGGCGGAGCCAAGATAAATAAATTCCTTGACTGTATCAAAAGTATAGTTATCGGCCGTAATCTGAGAATCAATACGCCGCACGTCTCTACTTGTCGATAACATATACTTCGTTTTGCCCTCATTTACTGCCAGACCCATCTTCTTAGACTCCCGTTCAATAGCGCTAAAGGCAGCAGTAACATCTCGCTTGGTACGCCCTATGATGTCGATGTCGTCAGCGTACGCAAGCAATTGGACACTTTTTTGAAAGATAGTGCCATTGCGATGCACTCCTGCCTTTCGCAGAACACTCTCCATGACGAAGTTGAAGAGGTCGCATGATAAGGGGTCGCCTTGTCTGAAGCCTCGCACGGTATCAAAAGGTTCGGAGAGGTCCATTCCTACCTTGACGGAGCTGCAGGAATTGCTCAACGTCATTCTGCATAGTCTTATCAGCTTCGCAGGTATACCGAGCTCAGACATTGCGGCATAAACACGATCCCTTATGGGGCTATCGAAGGCTGCCTTATAGTCGACAAAAAGATGGTGTGTGTCGACTTGTTTTTCGTGGGCCTTTTCCAGGATTTGGCGCAGTGTGAAGATCTGGTCTATGGTGGATTTGCCAGGTCTGAAGCCGCACTGATAAGGTCCAATCAGTGTTTTGACGAGTGGCTTCAGTCGTTCACACAATACGCCTGTAAGAACCTTATATGCGATTGGGAGAAGGCTAATACCCCTGTAGTTGGCGCAGATTGTGGGGTCTCCCTTTTTCAGGACAGGACAGAGGACACTGAGGTTCCAATCGTTGGGCATACTTTCTTCTAGCCATATTTTGTAGATGAGCTGGTGCATGCGCCCTACCAACTCATTACATTCGGTCCTAAACAATTCAGCGGGGAGGCCATCAGGACCTGCCGCTTTATTGTTTTTAAGACGCGTAATCGCGACTTTGACCTCTTCATAGCTAGGCGGCGGAATCTCCACGCCGTCATCATTGATCGGGTTCGGAATATCATCTCTAGAGGCGGTATTGGTGTCGTCATCGCCTTGTAGCAGAGTAGAGAAGTGTTTCCTCCACAACCTCAGCACCCCCTGCGGATCTGTAACCAGGTTTCCGTTCTCGTCCTTGCAAGAAGACGCTCCGGGTCTATAACCCTCGGTTAGACGCTTAACCTTCTGATAAAATTTTCTAGCGTCATTCCTACGTCTATGCATCTCGACTTCCTCACGCTCACGCCTTTCCTGCTCCCTTTTCTTGCGTCTGAAAAGGCGTCTCTCTTCCCTTCTCTTCTCTCTGTAGTTCTCGACAATGGCTCGCGTAGCAGCAGACTGCAACGTCTTCTTGTATGCGGCGTTTTTCGCTGCAGCTGCCTCGCGACACTCCTCATCGTACCATTGATTTCGTTGGGGTGGGCGCTCGAAACCAAGGACTGTTTCCGCAGTAGTGCGCAAGGAGTGGGAGATGTTGGCCCACAGTCCTCCAATGTCGTTGAGATTAGGTGGGGATCGACGGAGCTTATCCGAGAGTTGAGCGGAGAACGCCTCAACTGTCCCTTGTGATCGCAGCTTCCTGACATCCAGCTTCCGCAGTGTACTAGAGCGCGCCATCCTCGAGGCGCTAATGCGCAATCGAAACTTGGCTGCGACAAGGTAGTGGTCCGAGTCAATGTTCGGACCTCTAAATGTGCGCACATCTAGTACACTGGATACATGCCTTCCGTCAATCACAATATGATCGATCTGGTTGGAAGTTGATCGATCGGGGGACATCCAAGTGGCCTTGTGGATGTCGAGATGTTGAAACCTGGTGCTACATACTACCATGTTACGCGCCGCGGCGAAATCGATCAGCCTCATACCATTGGAGGTAGTGTTCGCGTGGAGGCTGAACTGTCCGACAGTGGGGCCAAAGATACCTTCCCGCCCGACCTTTGCATTAAAATCCCCGAGGACAATTTTTGCGTCATGGGCCGGGCACTTATCATATACGTCCTCGAGTTTAGCGTAGAAGGCATCCTTAACCACATCGTCCTTATCTTCCGTCGGGGCGTGAGCACAAATCAGGCTGATGTTGTAGAATTTTGCCCTGATGCGGATTGTGGCTATTCTTTCGTTCACAGGTGTGAACCCAGAGACAAGGTGGCGAAGTCTCTTATTAACCACAAATCCGCATCCAAATTCGTGCTTATCAACATGGCAGCTGTAGTACACATCGCAAGATGCTAGCCTTTTGCATCCTTGCCCTATCCATCGCATTTCCTGTATGGCAGTGATGTCAGTCCTACATTTCTTGAGGGCATCCGCCAGCTGGGCGGAAGCGCCCACCCTGTGAAGGGTGCGGACGTTCCAAGTGGCTATTCTTAAATCGTTGTCCTTTGAACGTTTGCCGTGGTCGTCAACTTTAAAGGGGATCTTTTTGGAATTATATATATTAGTTTTCATTGGAGAAAAGTTTTTACGTGGTGGGTTCCAAGCCCTACGCACAACCCAAATTTAACGTCCAGGGGATTGGACTTCGCTGCACGCATTAGTTAACATCTAGCGGGTACTAGAATGCCATCCAGGAGGGGCCGCGAGGAGGCTGCGTGTCAACTTGAATACAGCAAGACAAGGATCGTCCTGGTGGTCGCCATGTTGGCCACAGTCAGAAACTTTACCTTGTTTGCATGCATCCCATCCCTCCCAACAACAACATCGTGAATAATGTAATAGTACACAAAGAAATATTTTTTTGTCGTCAACGTATATTTTATATTTTGTGGTTGTAGATTTTATTTGCTATTATACTTTTAAGAAGTTAAATTATGTTTGGTAAACGTTCTTGCCCTCATAGAGAAGTGCAAAGATAAAAAAAATTTATTTTAGAATTAATTGCTAAATATCAATGTTTACCAGTGTTGCGGAATATAAAACTGGAAGAAACAATAATAGAGAAGAAGAAAGAAAACAATATGAATTTTTTCATTCCTTCTTTTTCTACATTTTCCTTTTCTAATAAAATTGCACAAGATTTTAAGAGGAACAAATAAATCGTATTCCAATGAAGGCATTTTATAAAGCACCTACTACAAAATAGAAAATATGTTGTCATTATATTTCTATGGAAAATGATGTTGCCGATAGATTTCCTGCAACAAATTGTGTTATCGCTAGATTTCTAGAAAAGTTCGCGAAAATGATTTGGTCGTGTGGTGTTTGAAGAAAAAAATTTTCTATAGAAAAATATGTTGTCGTTTGATTTTCTACAGAAAATTATTTTATCGATAGATTTACTATAGAAAATTGCCGATAGATTTACTACAGCAAATTGTGTTGTCGCTTGATTTCTAGAAATTTCGAGAAAATTATTTTGTCGCTAGATGTATGAAGAAAAAAATTTCCTATAGAAAATTATGTTGTCGTTTGATTTCCTACAGAAAATTATTTTGTCGATAGATTTACTATAGAAAATTGCCGATAGATTTACAACAGCAAATTTTGTTGTCGCTAGATTTCTAGAAAAGTTCGAGACAATTATTTTATCTCTATATGTATGAAGAAATAAATGTCATATCCAAAAATATATTGTCGTTTGATTTCCTACAGAAAATTATTTCGTTGATAGATTTACTATAGAAAGTTATGTTGCCGATAGATTTCCGACAGAAACTTATTTTGACGATAAATTTACTATAAAAATTTATGTTGTTGATAGATTTCCTATAGCCAATGATGTTGTCGATAGATTTCTGGTCCAGTTCGAGAAAATGACTTTGTCGCTAGATGTATGAAGAAAAAAATTTCCTATAGAAAAATATATTGTAGTTTGATTTCCTACAGAAAATTATTTCGTCGATAGAATTACAATAGAAAATTATGTTGTCGATAGATACCCTGTAGAAAATGATGTTGCCGTTACATTTCCTACAACAAATAATGTTGTCGCTAGATTGCGAGAAAAGTTTGAGAAAACGATTTGTTCGCGTGGTTTATGAAGAAAAAAATTTCCTATAGAAAAATATATTGTAGTTTGATTTGCTACAGAAAATTTGTACAAATCCGAGGTGAAAAATTTAGAATTTTTGTACTTTTTAGTACTATTTCATTTAAGAAATACAGTACCTCCGCTATGCTTACGGTACTTTTTTATTATTACAAATTTTAGGTCTTGCTCTTTTCAACTATTAATGTATTAACAAACAAAATAAATAAGTGGTGTGTCAGAGGTGAAAATTTCCGTACTTTTGTACAAATCAGAGTTGAAAAATTTAGTACTTTTGTACTTTTTAGTACTATTTCATTTAAGAAATACAGTACCTCCGCTATGCTTACAGTACTTTTTTTATTACAAATTTTAGGTCTTGCTCTTTTCAACTATTAATGCATTAACAAACAAAATAAATAAGTGGTGTGATCAGATCGTAATTCTGATTGAAGGGTGTCGACGTATGGATATTTTACAAAGGTACTATTTGATTTAAAAAAGTACTATTTGATGCAAAATAGTACTTTTTCAGTTATAATTTAGTACCATTTCAAAATTTCAGTAACCGACAGGGGGGGGGGGGGTTAAGGTAATTCTGCAGTGTAAGCGTTTTTAATATTTTTGGTTCACACCTGCATCGTCTCCAATTACAAACAATTTGATGGGAAAATAATTATGCTGAATCAACGTTAGCATGCTCGCGCATGTTAGTCCAACGTGATCATGCGATCAAAACAATAAACTATTTTCTTTTTCATATATCAGCAGATCTAATATTACAATGAAAAATATATCATACATTTATTTCTTTACACGCGCCATACAGTATGTAACGTGATATGCGTTTTGCAATGAATAAACCGTGTAAATAAGTTTTTTAATTTTTAATAAATGAACTTTTATAACAAATATAAGAACTTATTAAACATGCTTTTAATTTCAACATTAATCACACCTATAGGTATACAATAGGTCGATTACACATAATTCTGCAACAAATTAATTATTAAGAAAACCGTACAATAGGTCGATTACACATAATTCTGCAACAAATTAATTATTAAGAAACCCGTACTTTAAAATCCCTTATCAAAATTATACTTTTCCAATAAAAAAATAAAACAGAGAATATAGTCTTTTACAAGTATGCATGCTCCCAAACTTATATGGAAAAAGGAATTCGATAGATCAAATATCACAATGAAAAATATAGGAAATATTTTTTTTGTTTACACGTGCCAGACAGTATGTAATTTGATATGCGTTTTTTAGTGAATAAACTGTGGGAATATGTTTTTTTTTTATTTTTAACAAATGTACTTTTATAACAAATAAAAGAACTAATTAAACATTCTTATAATTTCAACATTAATCATACCTATATGCAAAGCGTATATGTATACAATAGATCGATCACACATAATTCTGCAACGATTTAATTATTAAGAAAACCGTACTTTAAAATCCCTTATCAAAATTATATTTTTTCAATAAAAAAAAACCATATAAAAAATAAAATAAAGAATACAGTCTTTTACGACCATGCATGCTCCCAAAATTTAACACAAACACACATCCCCACCAAAACAGAGAACTTCTATCTAAACAACACTAATTAAAACAAAAACGACAACACGTATAAATATATTTCTATTTTTTCAACGTTAAATAATATAAAAAAATAAATAAAAATTAAATTAACAAAAGCACATCTAAAATTCTTTATACTTTAAATAAAAACTGTAATATGAAGCGTTTTTAAATTCGTTTACATTAAAAATATGTTCATTAAAAAAACGCAGACACAGCTGCACATTTCTTTCTTATTAGTTTAAAATTATATATTCTTATAACATAAAAAAAACTACAACAACACACATTACATGTTACAAACCTATAGACCGATCGTACACAATTCATTTCACAATTCAATTTATAACTCCCAGCTATGCATGCTCCCAAATTTTAACACACACACATTAAAAAGCATTACCTTTTCACAACATACAAAGAATACATGTTACAAACCTATAGACCAATCGTATACAATTCATTTCACACATCAATTCATAACTCAAAGCTATGCATGCTCCCAATTTGTATGGAAAAATTGATCGCGAAACCCCATAAACATACTACTCCTACAACAAATAATGTTGTCGCTAGATTGCGAGAAAAGTTTGAGAAAATGATTTGGTCGCGTGGTTTATGAAGAAAAAAATTTCCTATAGAAAAATATATTGTCGTTTGATTTCCTACAGAAAATTATTTCGTCGATAGACTTACTATAGAAAATTATATTGTCGATAGATTTCCTACAGAAAATGATGTTGCCGATAGATTTCCTGCAACAAATTGTGTTATCGTTAGATTTCTAGAAAAGTTAGAGAAAATGATTTGGTCGCGAGGTGTATGAAGAAAGACATTTCCTATAGAAAAATATATTATCGATAGATTTCCGATAGAAAATTACTTCGTAGATAGATTTGCTATTGAAATTTATGTTGTCGATAGATATCTACAAAAGTTTGGGAAAATGATTTTGTCGCTAGATGTATGAAGAAAAAAATTTCCTATATAAATATATATTGTAGTTTGATTTCCTACAGAAAATTATTTCGTCGATAGATTTACTATAGAAAATTATGTTGTATATAGATATCCTTTAGAAAATGATGTTGCCGATAGATTTCGTACAACAAATAGTGTTGTCGCTATATTTCTAGAAAAGTTCGAGAAGTTGATTTGGTCGCGTGGTGTATGAAGAAAAAATTACCTATAGAAAAATATATTGTCGTTTGATTTCCTACAGAAAATTATTTCGTCGATAGATTTACTAAAGAAAATTATGTTGTCGATAGATTTCCTATAGAAAATGATGTTCCCGATAGATTTCCTGCACCAAATTGTGTTGTCGCTATATTTTTAGAGAACTTCGAGAAAATGATTAGGTCGCGTGGTGTATGGAGAAAAAATTTCCTATAGAAAAATATATTGTTGTTTGATTTCTTACAGAAAATTATTTCATCGATAGATTTACTATAGAGAATTATGTTGCCGATATATTTCTATGGAAGATGATGTTGCCGATAGATTTCCTACAGCCGATTATGTTGTCGCTAGATTTCTAGAAAAGTTCGAGAAAATAATTTTTTCGCTAGATGTATGAAGAAAAAAATTTCCAATAGAAAATTATGTTGTGGTTTGATTTCCTACAGAAAATTATTATGTCGATAGATTTACTATAGAAAATTGCCGATAGATTTACTACAGCAAATTGTGTTGTCGCTAGATTTCTAGAAAAGTTTGAAAAAATTATTTTGTTTCCTATAGAAAAATATATTGTCGTTTGATTTCCTATAGAAATCTATTTCGTTCATAGATTTAGTGTAGAAAATTATGTTGCCGATATATTTCCGACAGAAAATTATTTCGTCGATAAATTTACTATAAAAAAATATGTTGTTGATAGATTTCCTATAGCAAATGATGTTGTCGATAGATTTCTGGAAAAGTTAGAGAAAACGATTTGGTCGCGTGGTGTATGAAGAAAAAAATTTCCTATAAAAAATATATTGTCGTTTGATTTCTTACAGAAAATTATTTCATCGGTAGATTTACTATAGAGAATTATGTTGCCGATATATTTCTATGGAAAGTAATGTTGCCGATAGATGTCCTACAGCAAATTGTGTTGTCGCAAGATTTCTAGAAAAGTTAGAGAAAATGATTTTGTTGCTAGGAGTATGAAGACAAATATTTCCTATAGAAAAATATATTTTCGTTAAATTTCCTGAAGAAAATTACTATAGTAAATTATGTTGCCGATAGATTTCCTACAGAAAATTATTTCGTCAATATATTGACTATAGAAAATTATATTGTTGGTAGATTTCTTATAAAAAATAATGTTGTCGATAGATTTCTAGAAAAGATCGAGAAAATGATTTTGTCGCTAGATGTACATATAAAGAAAAAAATTTCCTATAGAAAAATATATTGTCGTTTGATATCCTACAGAAAATTATTTCTTCAATAGAATTATGTTGTCAACAGATTTTCTATAGAAATTGATGTTGCCGATAGATTTCCTACAACAAATTGTGTTGTCGCAAGATTTCTAGAAAAGTTCGAGAAAATGATTTGGTCGCGTGATGTATAAAGAAAAAATTACTTATAGAAAAATATATTGTTGATAGATTTCCTACAGAAAATTATTTCGTCATAGATTTACTACAGAAAATTAGTTCGTCGATAGATTTACTTCAGAAAATTATGTTGTGAATGGATTTTCTACAGAAAACGATGTTGCCGATAGATTTCCTGCAACAAATTATGTTGTCGCTAGATTTCTGGAAAAGTTTGTGAAAATGATTTTTTCGTTAGATGTATGAACAAAAAAATTTCCGATAGAAAAATATATTGTAATTTGATTTCCTACCGAAATGTTGTCGATAGATTTCCTGTAGAAAATGATGTTGCCTATAGATTTCCTAAAACAAATTGTGTTGTCGCTAGATTTCTAGAAAAGTTAGAGAAAATGACTTTGTCGCTAGATGTATGAAGAAACAAATTTCATATAGAAAAATATGTTGTAGTTTGATTTCCTACAGAAAATTATTTTGTCGATAAATTTACTTTAAAAAATTATGTTGTTGATAGATTTCCTATAGAACATGATGTTGTCGATAGATTTCTAGAGAAGTTCGAGAAAATGATTTTGTCGCTATATGGTTGAAGCGAAAAGTTTTCTATAGAAAAATATATTGTCGTTTGATTTCCTACAGAAAATTATTTCGTTTAAAGATTTACTGTAGAAAATTATGTTGTCGATAGATTTCCGACAGAAAATTATTTCGTCGATAAATTTACTATAAAGAAATATGTTGTTGATAGATTTCCTATAGCAAATGATGTTGTTGATATATTTCTGGAAAAGTTCTAGAAAATTAGTTTGTAGCTAGATGTATGAAGAAAAAAATTTCCTATTGAAAAATATATTGTACTTTGATTTCCTACAGAAAATTATTTCGTCGATAGAATTATAATAGAAAATTATGTTGTCGAAAGATTTCCTGTAGAAAATTATGTTGCCGATAGATTTCCTACAACAAATTGTGTTGTCGCTAGATTTCTAGAAAAGTTCGAGAAAATGATTTGGTCGCGTGATGTATGAAGAAAAAAATGTCTTATAGAAAAATATATTGATGATAGATTTCCTACAGAAAATTATTTCGTCATAGATTTACTACAGAAAATTATTTCGTCGATAGATTTACTATAGAAAATTATGTAGTGAGTGGATTTTCGATAGAAAATGATGTTGCCGGTAGATTTCCTACAGCAAATTATATTGTCGTTAGATTTCTAGAAAAGTTCCAGAAAATGATTTAGTCGCTAGATGTATGAAGAAAAAAATTTCCTATAGAAAAATATGTTGTCGTTTGATTTCCTACAGAAAAATATTTCGTGTATAGATTTACTATAGAAAATTATGTTGTCGGTTATTGCCTACTGAAAATTATTTCGTCTATAGATTTACTATAGAAAATTATGTTGTCGATAGATTTCCTATAGAAAATTGCCGATAGATTTACTACAGCAAATTGTGTTCTCGCTAGATTTCTAGAAAAGTTTGGAAAAATTATTTTGTCGCTATATGGATGAAGCGAAAAGTTTCCTATAGAAAAATATATTGTCGTTTGATTTCCTACAAAAAATTATTTCGTTCATAGATCTACTGTAGAAAATTTTGTTGCCGACAGATTTCCGACAGAAAATTATTTCGTCGATAAATTTACTATAAAAAATATGTTGTTGATAGATTTCCTATAGCAAATGATGTTGTCGATAGATTTCTGGAAAAGTTCGAGAAATTGACTTTGTCGCTAGATGTATGAAGAAAAAAATTTCCTATAGAAAAATTTATTGTAGTTTGATTTCCTACAGAAAATTATTTCGTCTATAGATTTACAATAGAAAATTATGTTGTCGATAGATTTCCTGTAGAAAATGATGTTGCCGATAGATTTCCTACAACAAATTTTGTTGTCGCTGGATTTCTAAAAAAGTTCGAGAAAATGACTTTGTCGCTAGATGTATGAAGAAACAAATTTCATATAGAAAAATATATTGTCACTTGATTTCCTACAGTAAATTATTTCGCCGACAGAGTTACTACAGAAAATTATGTTTGCGCTAGATTTCTAGAAAAGTTCGAGAAAATGATTTTGTCGCTAGATGTATAAAGAAAAAAATTTCTTATAGAAAAATATATTATCGTTAAATTTCCTACTGAAAATTATATTGTCGATAGTTTTACTGTAGAAAATTTTGTTGTCGCTAGATCAAGTACAGAAAATTATTTCGTCAATAGGTTTACTATAGAAAATTATGTTGTCGATAGATTTCCTGTAGAAAATGATGTAGATTTCACTAGATTTCTAGAAAAGTTCGAGAAAATGACTTTGTCGCTAGATGTATGAAGAAACAAATTTCCTATAGAAAAATATATTGTCGTTTGATTTCCTACAGAAAATTATTTCGTCGATAGATTTACTATAGAAAATTTGTTACGCTCGCTTCATAGTTCCGAAATTTAGATGTTACAAAATTTAACAGATTTAAATTGGGACATGGCATGTATGAAAAATGTCCCGCTAGCTCAGTGACGTGGGGGTTCTTAACCCAAAAGTTAACGAAGCGTAAGCATAGAAAAAACATACATGCCTAATGGGGGAAGAGTTGCAACAAAGAAATACTTACGTCGTCGATCACATTCTTACTCACATTGCCACACGGAGAACCTTCGCCTTAAGCAGAGAACAAACAAAAAAAAACTATTCTAAGCTCATGATTTTTGATATTTTATTTTAATAAAATTAAAACCGGCTCAAAAAAAAAAACTATACTGTTTAATACAATTTAAAGCATAATACACATAATTCAAGTACAGGATGTACTATATATATAAATATATCTAAATACAATAGAATAAAATCTAATACTAGTGAATATATATATAGATTAGAATAAAAGTAATGTTGGTCTTACACTCTAGTGATGGGCTGCGCCGGAGGCCTCCAGTGTGATGAGGTGGTGGTAGCTGCTACGTCCGGGTGATGATGAGATCTGGCTGTTCATATATTTTATTCTCAGTTTTGGTTTGTGATGTTATAATTAAGCGAGTTGCTCGGGAAGAATAGAGAATCTATTTGATGTGATTTAAAATTATGTATATAAGTATAGCTTAGTAATGTCGTTGTTGTTTTTGTTGTATATTTTTTTCCTCGTATAGTTGTTGTTGTAGTTTTGTTTTAGTTAGTTGTTGTAGCCTTTGTTGTAGTTTTTGTTGTAGTTTTTCTTTTTTTTTCTGTAGTTTTTGTTGTAGCTTTTTTTCTCGTATAGTTGTTATTATAATAGATTTTCTGGGCTGTTTTTTCTGTTTGTAGAGTTTTGTTTTAAATTTAATGTTGTTTCCTCAATATTTCTTTCATTTTTTTCATTTTTCTCTTCTTCTTCTTGTTTTTTCTTTTTTTATATATATTAATTATATTTTATTAATTGTATTTTATATTTTAAATAATTCTTTCTTTTTTTGTTTTTGTTTCCTTGTTTAAATTTAAGTTTTTGTTTTGTTTAATATTGTTGTTGTTGTTTAGGGGGAGGTGATAACTTTTAAAATTTTCATTTCTTCTTTTGTTTTTTTTTTTTTTTAATTTTTTTTTTTTTATTTTTTTATTATTTCTTTTCAATAAAAAGCATAATAATCATTTGGGTTTTATTAAACATATAAAATTTATATTTTTTATATTTATTTTTACTAATTTCAGTTGTGGTTGTTTTAAGTTTAGTAAATAAATTTACATAATTATATATAAAGTTTTTATTTTATTTTTTTTTTCCAAATTAATTAAGTAAATATTATTTTCTTTTGTTTTTTTAATTTATAAAAAAAAAGTTTTGAATTTTCTTCTTTCTATTTCTTTTTGTTTTAAGTAATTATGTTTTTGTAGATTTTAAAAGGTTGTATTCAAAAAAAAAGAATTGTAGCGTTTAACTTTTTTTTTTTGTGTTTTAGATGTCTTTTAGCACTTGATATTTAAGACTTGTTATTTGAGACCTGCTTTATTTTTCCCAATAGAGTTCGACTTCTAATAACTAACGGAAGATGTTCAAGTTTTTAGATTCAGCTTTTTTTCCTTTCTTATAATAAATGTTTTAAATTTTTTTAATTTTTTTTTATCACTAAAATTTTTAAGTTTTTCGTATTTTGTATATTGTTATTGGTATTACTAACATAGTTTATAAGTATAAATTTCAAATTTTGTTTAATATGATGAATTTTTTTTTTTAACATTAAGGTTATTAATATTGTTAATAGTAGTATAGTTTCTTTTTTCTTTTCAAATATTCCCATTATCGTTATTTAAATTATTATTATCAAAATGCATATAATAGAGATCATGTTTAATCAAAGGAGCAGTAGTAGTAGTTGTAAGTATATTTGTAAAACTATTTTTAGCCATAGTAGTTGTTATGATTATATTTGTTAAAATTTTCAATTAACAATTCCTTTGTAACACTTTTTAAGCTTAATTATTTTTAATATTAATTTTTTTTTTTTTCAGGAAAAGGTATACAATTATTTTGCGATCAATCGACAAATTTTATTTTTCATTTACAAAAAAAATCTTATAGTCTTACTGTCACTATCACTTGTATATACCACCTCGCTCACTAATGTCCACGCACAGAATGAACGTTCGCACCCAATTCTTTTTTCTCTTGCCCTGTTATTTACTCTTCCTCTTCTAGAAAAATCTACGCGTCACGCATACTACTACAAAATTGTCGTACGACATATCCCGTTATGATTGGTTATCCAATCAGAAAAGCGCACGTGTAGCGATTTTGGCATTTCAACTCCACGAGACAGAGTTGAAATTCAACCCACGCGCAAGACCATTATCCAACTAGAAAAAATACACTTGTAGACTTTTTAGCAGCTCTGGCTCTATAGGGCAGAGTTGCATTTCTAATCGTGAACAGCGGTGCATTCACTATTAACAGCGGTGCATTTCCTTGCAACATCGGCAAGTACATTAAAAAAAAGAAATGTGGTGCTAAACATACTAAATCCCTAACAAAACTGCTTCGCTATGAAAACGCAAGTTGAGTAGGGAACAGGGAAAGGATTTAGGGTGCTGAATAAAACGTGTGGCTCGACCCACGAGAAGCCGGGCAAAATCTAAGGTCTTAAATCGGAGGCATGATATCTGCCTATGAGGTTTCCCTGTAGGTCTTCTATGTCATAAAGTGAGTTCCCAACCTTTCCACGAATACGACATTTCAGGTACTTGGGCAAGAATTTAGCATTAATGGCATTCTGGAAATTACTAAGAGTGTGTTTCCTACGGAAAACTTCCTGTCCAACTCGATAGTTGACAGGCTTGGTGCGGGTGTTATACACCCTTGCCGCCTTATCATGAGCTCTATCAAGATTCAAAGCAATTTTCTGCCTGATATGGGTTAATTTATCTGATCTTTTAATGACTGTATCATCCTCCAACATATTGAGCCTTTCCAATAGTGGATATGTGGAGCCGTGTAGACACATATTTTGGCCGAATAATGAGTAATAGGGTGAGCACTGAATTGCAGAATGGTAGTCGCTGCGTAAAACTGTCAGAACTCCGGGTACGCAAGCGTCCCAATTAACATGATTCGTCTCGTTTCTAAGGTAAAAGCGTATCTTCGATAAAATGTCCCTATTTGCTCTTTCCGCCGCGTTCGCCTGAGGAGAATACAATCCAGTCTTAATGTGTGTTATGCCAAAAGAAACAAAGAAATCCTGCATTTCCTTCGAAATAAATTGCCTGGCGTTATCGCTATGTATAAATTGTGGAACCCCGAAAGTATTGAAGATATAGTTCTGGAAAAATTCAGTTACGTTGACAGACGTGGCAGACCTCATGGGTTGTAGAAAAAGAAATTTTGAGAAATGATCAATGACAACGAACAGTTGGGTATTTTTGGACCTTGAGCAAGGGTATGGACCCAAAAAGTCGCAATATAAACGTTGGAAAGGGCGCTTGGTCCCAAATGCTTCACCCATTGGTGGTCGGAGGATTTGTGTTGGGGCTTTTATGGCCTTACAATCACTGCATTCGCCTACGTATTTCCTCACATCCCTAGCCATGTTTGGCCAGTAGTATTTTTGACGAACTCTTGTAAGTGTTTTGAAATATCCCCCATGGCAGCTGGCTCCATGTCCCAGATCAATGGCCCTTCGAGTCAAGGATGAGGGAAGCCATAATCTCCACAAGTTCTCCTCCTCATTGTCTATTCCCCGCTGGAAATTCACCCTCTTATATACTCGTCCATCAGACACACACAAGTCCGGCAGACTTCCTTTATTGGCGGCAACAGTCCGTCGCAATTCATCATACTCGGTGGAATCAAAGTCGGCTGACGCTATGTCTATTTCAGGCAGCCCTACACCAATATCTAAAGCATCAATATCTAGGCGGGACAGTGCGTCCGGTACTATGTTCTGGGACCCTTTTCTATGTAACATTTCAAAATCATACCCCTGTAACATTATGCTCCACCGAGCAAGCCGCCCGCTTAAATCCTTCTGTCGCATTAGCCACTGTAGGCTCGAATGATCGGTGATAATCGTAAAATGTGAACCTTCAACATAAGGCCTAAAACGTTTCACACAAATCACGGCGGCTAAGCATTCCAGTTCAGTGACCGTATAATTACGCTGGGCATTGTTCAATTTCTGCGAAACAAAAGAAATTGGTCGTTCTCTATCTTCCTCGTCTACCTGGTATAAGACACCGCCAACGCCTACTCTAGATGCATCGCATTGTATAATAAATTCCCTAGAGAAATCAGGCTGGGCAAGCACAGGGGCATGGGATAGTGCAAATTTGAGTTTCTCAAAGCTATCAATGGCTTCTGTTGTCAAGGAGAAGGTTCCCTTGCGCTTACGCAAGCAATCAGTAATAGGTCCGGCCAAACTCGCAAAATTGTTTATGAAAGATCGGTACCAATTGGCCATGCCAATGAACCGGCGGACTTGGCGAGGTGATTTGGGTATAGGAAAATCAACGATTGCTGAAACCTTGTCGGGGTCTACTTTGAGACAACCTCTACCAATGCGGTACCCCAAATATTTGATCTCACTCTGACAAAATTTAGATTTGGAAACATTGATCGTAAGCCCTGCGTTCCTCAGACATTTGGCAACCTGTGAAAGCAAATTCAGATGTTCTTCAAAAGTAGCACTACAAACCAGGAGATCGTCTAAATATACAAAGACATTTTCCCTCAGGTGGGAGGGAATGGCCTTATCCATTAAGCGGGACATCGTTTGAGGTCCATTACAAAGCCCGAAGGGCATAACCCGATATTGGTAGAGGGGCCTACCTGGAACTGCAAACGCTGTCTTCTCCTTGGAAGAATCCGTAAGGCGAATTTGGAAAAATGCATCTTTCAAATCTATACCGCTTATAAAGTGGGTGTCTTTTAGCCGGCTAAGTAGGCCATTTATGTGAGGAAGTGGGTAAGAGTCCTTTTTCGTAATACTGTTCAATTTCCTACAATCGAGGCACAAACGCACTTTGCCTGGCTTTCTAACGTTAACAATCGGGGAGCACCACGGCGAATTTGACTCTTCTATCACGCCCATTTCCAGTAGACGGTCCAGCTCCTGGTACACTTCCCTCTGTCTAGGAGGGGAAAGAGGATAATGTTTGCTCTTTATCGGCACTGAGTTCCCAGTATCAATATGGTGTTGCAAAAGATTCGTGCAACCAAGACCCAACTTCTGAAATGACGGGAACTCTGACACAACACTATCCAGCTGAAGTTTTTGTTCTGTCGTTAATATGTGAAAACTAGCATCTTTATCCTCTACCGGTTCCAAATCAAATGATTCAATACTTGGTATCACGTCAGGGGCAATTGCGAATGCTCGCCAAAAGTCTAAACCTAGATAGGCATATTGGGACAAGGTGGGTACTATATAAAAATCAATAAGTCTGGTAATATTCCTGTACACAACGGGTAATTTGCAATGGCCTATAACTAAATTTCTAGAGCCGTCTGCTGTTGATATAAAGGAACGAAAAGGTCTCAGGATAATATTATTCCTCTCGATAAAACTCAAACTATCCTTTCCCAATACTGAAACGCTAGCTCCAGAGTCTAATAAGCCCAAAATTTGCTCTTGAAAAATTCCTATTTTCGCGAAAGGTCTGTCATCCCTCTCATGGCTCAATATCGAAGATTCTATTAACTTACGAAATGATTTCCTTCTACCATAGCGAGATCTACAATTTACAATCCTAGATGAGGGTTTTGTAGCGGAAGGTCTGTGCGGTGGATAATATGCCGAAGATTTCTTCTTGGAGATCATTAACTTCGATTCCTCTTCCTGTGGATGATTTGTCGTATGATCTATTGCGAACTCGGGGAGAAAGTCATGGAACGAGAGTCCCCGGTGGCCATCTCGCTCCGCTTGCGGTTTCCCTGGTGAGCATTTTTACACTTCGGGGTCACAACGCCCCGTTCCCCGCACTTATAGCAGAAAACAGCTCTAGTCTCCTCAGGGCAGTATATGTACGAATGACCAAAAGATAAGCAATTCCAGCATTTAATTCCCGAATAGTCCGGTTTGGACAGGCGTCTACTAAATTGTAGTGCCTCTATCTGAGGATCGGGTTCACCAATTGATACGTCCTCCACAACAGTGTCCGTACCAATTTCGTTCACGTAGCGAGTGGGTTTACTTTCCGCAAAACAAGTCCTATTCTCATTAATGACCTTTTCCGCTTCTCTGGCGAGATCCCTTAAGCCATGTAAACTCCTTGGGTCAGTATTAAAAAGCATCACCCTCAAGTTTGAATGAACATTTCTCATTAGAATCTTTATCAACTTCTTCTCAGCCAAGGGTTCCCCCATCTGAGAGTTCATAGCGACTATTGCTGAGTGAAAACTATCATAAGATTCCTTCTGTTGTTGTTTACGCCTATGAATATTTATCAAAATCTCATCATCCGATTCAAGTTTACCAAATTCACGAGATATTGAGAATTTGAGAAAAGGGTACGACGGATCTTCATTCTGCTTCAAAAAATCCCAATACCATTCCTCAGCTTTACCGCCTAAAAATGTCTGAAAATTTGAAAGTAAGTGCTCATCTGAGCAACGAGTTCTCTTTGCCATTGTTTCAATTCTAAAAAGAAAGTTTGTTACACTGCCAGTGCCATCAAAGTATATTTTCCATTTCTCAAGTTTAATTCTTTCTGGCGGATTTTGCCCTACAGAATTAGTTGAAACATTTTGAATGGGGTGAGGATTTCCAGTTCCACTGGACATGGCGGCCCTAAGCGCATTCATTTCTGCCCTAAATTCCCTCTGGGACGATCTTATGGCTTCCTGTACTGCCACTAACAACTCCCCATTCGCGCCCTGTACTTCTGACTCGGTAATGGGAGCACTATCCTCCTTTGTCGCCATATTCGTCCTATTACTGGCCTCGTTCCCAACTGATTCTGAAGGTGGCAAAGAAGCATCCATTGTAGCTAAACCCAAAGTCACCTGACCGATCGCTCCCGTTGGAGGAGAATGAATCACCCTAGCTCCTGTAGATGTTACACTAAGAAAATCTTCCAGCGACCTGGTCGTGCTTTCCTGATCCAAGGGTGGATTAAAATCGAACTGATCAATTCTCCCTGGCGGAGGTGAATGAACCACTTGGGCTCTTGAAGAATTTGGAATGGGAAAATCTTCTAAGGACCTAGTTGTCTTAGGAGTCAAAACGGTTCTGCCTCTACCTCTACTTAAATTCAAATTATTCGACCGTGCTTTTGACGTACTTCGCGTGTTCATAATATTAAGATAAAAAAAAAATTTTTAAGTTTTCCTTCACTAATTTAGGACAAGAGAAAAAAAAGAATGGGTGGGTATCGAGTTCTATAGCTTGGTATATATAATTTGATATGTATGAATTGATATATATATATGAATTGTTATGTTTGAATTAATATGTTCTTTGTTCTATACAAAAGGTTCCAGTTCCCGTATCAGCGATGTGAGCAAGCTGTGATTTAAATTTTAAGATTTTTGGCAGGCCTATTATTATTCGCTTTACTAGAGCACGAAATATAACGTCTCTGCCCAAAAATTTCCAACTACTTGTCATAAACATAGACTTGTGTGGAAAAGAGTTAAAAAAAACTTGAATAACTAACATTCCCTTCATAAGCCTCTTCTCTTGCAAGGTTAATAAAGAAAATTACCTTAAGGTTCCCACAGAATCCGACGCAAATAAAAATTTCAATTCAAGAGTATGAAAATTTTTATGTCTTTCAGACCGTAAGGGAGCCCTTACCCAAACGAATAGAATAAGACAATCTGATGCATAAACGTCAGAGGGACGTTTGACTCTCAGACCGTCCTAAAAACCCGCATGAGTATAACGGTGCTGTGAAGAGACCTAATGCCTTGGAATGAGTTACTAGAAAAAAAATATATAAAATCATTAATGTATTTCTCTGCTATCTCTTCCTCCATCATATATAGATTAATTAAGATTAATTCAAAAAAATTTCAAAAAACTTTCATTTACTAGACATTGCTACCTTATAGTAGCCTTTTCGTTGGGCGCCATCTATGTTACGCTCGCTTCATAGTTCCGAAATTTAGATGTTACAAAATTTAACAGATTTAAATTGGGACATGGCATGTATGAAAAATGTCCCGCTAGCTCAGTGACGTGGGGGTTCTTGACCCAAAAGTTAACGAAGCGTAAGCATAGAAAAAACATACATGCCTAATGGGGGAAGAGTTGCAACAAAGAAATACTTACGTCGTCGATCACATTCTTACTCACATTGCCACACGGAGAACCTTCGCCTTAAGCAGAGAACAAACAAAAAAAAACTATTCTAAGCTCATGATTTTTGATATTTTATTTTAATAAAATTAAAACCGGCTCAAAAAAAAAAACTATACTGTTTAATACAATTTAAAGCATAATACACATAATTCAAGTACAGGATGTACTATATATATAAATATATCTAAATACAATAGAATAAAATCTAATACTAGTGAATATATATATAGATTAGAATAAAAGTAATGTTGGTCTTACACTCTAGTGATGGGCTGCGCCGGAGGCCTCCAGTGTGATGAGGTGGTGGTAGCTGCTACGTCCGGGTGATGATGAGATCTGGCTGTTCATATATTTTATTCTCAGTTTTGGTTTGTGATGTTATAATTAAGCGAGTTGCTCGGGAAGAATAGAGAATCTATTTGATGTGATTTAAAATTATGTATATAAGTATAGCTTAGTAATATTGTTGTTGTTGTTTAGGGGGAGGTGATAACTTTTAAAATTTTCATTTCTTCTTTTGTTTTTTTTTTTTTTTTTATTTTTTTTTTTTTTATGTTTTTATTATTCTTTTCAAATAAAAGCATAATAATCATATTGGGTTGTTTATTAAACAGATAAAATTTATATTTTTTATATTTATTTTTACTAATTTCAGTTGTGGTTGTTTTAAGTTTAGTAAATAAATTTACATAATTATATATAAAGTTTTTATTTTATTTTTTTTTTTTCCAAATTAATTAAGTAAATATTATTTTCTTTTGTTTTTTAATTTATAAAAAAAAGTTGTGAATTTTTCTTCTTTCTATTTCTTTTTGTTTTAAGTAATTATGTTTTTGTAGATTTTAAAAGGGTTGTATTCAAAAAAAAAGAATCTGTAGCGTTTAACTTTTTTTTTTGTGTTTTAGATGTCTTTTAGCACTTGATATTAAGACTTGTTATTTTGAGACTGCTTTATTTTTCCCAATAGAGTTCGACTTCTAATAACTAACGGAAGATGTCAAGTTTTTAGATTCAGCTTTTTTTTCCTTTCTTATAATAAATGTTTTAAATTTTTTTCATTTTTTTTATCACTAAAATTTTTAAGTTTTTCGTATTTTGTATATTGTTATTGGTATTACTAACATAGTTTATAAGTATAAATTTCAAATTTTGTTTAATATGATGAATTTTTTTTTTTAACATTAAGGTTATTAATATTGTTAATAGTAGTATAGTTTCTTTTTTCTTTTCAAATATTCCCATTATCGTTATTTAAATTATTATTATCAAAATGCATATAATAGAGATCATGTTTAATCAAAGGAGCAGTAGTAGTAGTTGTAAGTATATTTGTAAAACTATTTTTAGCCATAGTAGTTGTTATGATTATATTTGTTAAAATTTTCAATTAACAATTCCTTTGTAACACTTTTTAAGCTTAATTATTTTTAATATTAATTTTTTTTTTTTCAGGAAAAGGTATACAATTATTTTGCGATCAATCGACAAATTTTATTTTTCATTTACAAAAAAAAATCTTATAGTCTTACTGTCACTATCACTTGTATATACCACCTCAGCTCACTAATGTCCACGCACAGAATGAACGTTCGCACCCAATTCTTTTTCTCTCTTGCCCTGTTATTTACTCTTCCTCTTCTAGAAAAATCTACGCGTCACGCATACTACTACAAAATTGTCGTACGACATATCCCGTTATGATTGGTTATCCAATCAGAAAAGCGCACGTGTAGCGATTTTGACATTTCAACTCCACGAGACAGAGTTGAAATTCAACCCACGCGCAAGACCATTATCCAACTAGAAAAAATACACTTGTAGACTTTTTAGCAGCTCTGGCTCTATAGGGCAGAGTTGCATTTCTAATCGTGAACAGCGGTGCATTCACTATTAACAGCGGTGCATTTCCTTTGCAACATCGGCAAGTACATTCAAAAAAAAAGAAATGTGGTGCTAAACATACTAAATCCCTAACAAAACTGCTTCGCTATGAAAACGCAAGTTGAGTAGGGAACAGGGAAAGGATTTAGGGTGCTGAATAAAACGTGTGGCTCGACCCACGAGAAGCCGGGCAAAATCTAAGGTCTTAATCGGAGGCATGATATCTGCCTATGAGGTTTCCCTGTAGGTCTTCTATGTCATAAAGTGAGTTCCCAACCTTTCCACGAATACGACATTTCAGGTACTTGGGCAAGAATTTAGCATTAATGGCATTCTGGAAATTACTAAGAGTGTGGTTCCTACGGAAAACTTCCTGTCCAACTCGATAGTTGACAGGCTTTGGTGCGGGTGTTATACACCCTTGCCGCCTTATCATGAGCTCTATCAAGATTCAAAGCAATTTTCTGCCTGAATATGGGTTAATTTATCTGATCTTTTAATGACTGTATCATCCTCCAACATATTGAGCCTTTCCAATAGTGGATATGTGGAGCCGTGTAGGACACATATTTTGGCCGAATAATGAGTAATAGGGTGAGCACTGAATTGCAGAATGGTAGTCGCTGCGTAAAACTGTCAGAACTCCAGGTACGCAAGCGTCCCAATTAACATGATTCGTCTCGTTTCTAAGGTAAAAGCGTATCTTCGATAAAATGTCCCTATTTGCTCTTTCCGCCGCGTTCGCCTGAGGAGAATACAATCCAGTCTTAATGTGTGTTATGCCAAAAGAAACAAAGAAATCCTGCATTTCCTTCGAAATAAATTGCCTGGCGTTATCGCTATGTATAAATTGTGGAACCCCGAAAGTATTGAAGATATAGTTCTGGAAAAATTCAAGTTACGTTGACAGACGTGGCAGACCTCATGGGTTGTAGAAAAAGAAATTTTGAGAAATGATCAATGACAACGAACAGTTGGGTATTTTTGGACCTTGAGCAAGGGTATGGACCCAAAAAGTCGCAATATAAACGTTGGAAAGGGCGCTTGGTCCCAAATGCTTCACCCATTGGTGGTCGGAGGATTTGTGTTGGGGCTTTTATGGCCTTACAATCACTGCATTCGCCTACGTATTTCCTCACATCCCTAGCCATGTTTGGCCAGTAGTATTTTTGACGAACTCTTGTAAGTGTTTTGAAATATCCCCCATGGCAGCTGGCTCCATGTCCCAGATCAATGGCCCTTCGAGTCAAGGATGAGGGAAGCCATAATCTCCACAAGTTCTCCTCCTCATTGTCTATTCCCCGCTGGAAATTCACCCTCTTATATACTCGTCCATCAGACACACACAAGTCCGGCAGACTTCCTTTATTGGCGGCAACAGTCCGTCGCAATTCATCATACTCGGTGGAATCAAAGTCGGCTGACGCTATGTCTATTTCAGGCAGCCCTACACCAATATCTAAAGCATCAATATCTAGGCGGGACAGTGCGTCCGGTACTATGTTCTGGGACCCTTTTCTATGTAACATTTCAAAATCATACCCCTGTAACATTATGCTCCACCGAGCAAGCCGCCCGCTTAAATCCTTCTGTCGCATTAGCCACTGTAGGCTCGAATGATCGGTGATAATCGTAAAATGTGAACCTTCAACATAAGGCCTAAAACGTTTCACACAAATCACGGCGGCTAAGCATTCCAGTTCAGTGACCGTATAATTACGCTGGGCATTGTTCAATTTCTGCGAAACAAAAGAAATTGGTCGTTCTCTATCTTCCTCGTCTACCTGGTATAAGACACCGCCAACGCCTACTCTAGATGCATCGCATTGTATAATAAATTCCCTAGAGAAATCAGGCTGGGCAAGCACAGGGGCATGGGATAGTGCAAATTTGAGTTTCTCAAAGCTATCAATGGCTTCTGTTGTCAAGGAGAAGGTTCCCTTGCGCTTACGCAAGCAATCAGTAATAGGTCCGGCCAAACTCGCAAAATTGTTTATGAAAGATCGGTACCAATTGGCCATGCCAATGAACCGGCGGACTTGGCGAGGTGATTTGGGTATAGGAAAATCAACGATTGCTGAAACCTTGTCGGGGTCTACTTTGAGACAACCTCTACCAATGCGGTACCCCAAATATTTGATCTCACTCTGACAAAATTTAGATTTGGAAACATTGATCGTAAGCCCTGCGTTCCTCAGACATTTGGCAACCTGTGAAAGCAAATTCAGATGTTCTTCAAAAGTAGCACTACAAACCAGGAGATCGTCTAAATATACAAAGACATTTTCCCTCAGGTGGGAGGGAATGGCCTTATCCATTAAGCGGGACATCGTTTGAGGTCCATTACAAAGCCCGAAGGGCATAACCCGATATTGGTAGAGGGGCCTACCTGGAACTGCAAACGCTGTCTTCTCCTTGGAAGAATCCGTAAGGCGAATTTGGAAAAATGCATCTTTCAAATCTATACCGCTTATAAAGTGGGTGTCTTTTAGCCGGCTAAGTAGGCCATTTATGTGAGGAAGTGGGTAAGAGTCCTTTTTCGTAATACTGTTCAATTTCCTACAATCGAGGCACAAACGCACTTTGCCTGGCTTTCTAACGTTAACAATCGGGGAGCACCACGGCGAATTTGACTCTTCTATCACGCCCATTTCCAGTAGACGGTCCAGCTCCTGGTACACTTCCCTCTGTCTAGGAGGGGAAAGAGGATAATGTTTGCTCTTTATCGGCACTGAGTTCCCAGTATCAATATGGTGTTGCAAAAGATTCGTGCAACCAAGACCCAACTTCTGAAATGACGGGAACTCTGACACAACACTATCCAGCTGAAGTTTTTGTTCTGTCGTTAATATGTGAAAACTAGCATCTTTATCCTCTACCGGTTCCAAATCAAATGATTCAATACTTGGTATCACGTCAGGGGCAATTGCGAATGCTCGCCAAAAGTCTAAACCTAGATAGGCATATTGGGACAAGGTGGGTACTATATAAAAATCAATAAGTCTGGTAATATTCCTGTACACAACGGGTAATTTGCAATGGCCTATAACTAAATTTCTAGAGCCGTCTGCTGTTGATATAAAGGAACGAAAAGGTCTCAGGATAATATTATTCCTCTCGATAAAACTCAAACTATCCTTTCCCAATACTGAAACGCTAGCTCCAGAGTCTAATAAGCCCAAAATTTGCTCTTGAAAAATTCCTATTTTCGCGAAAGGTCTGTCATCCCTCTCATGGCTCAATATCGAAGATTCTATTAACTTACGAAATGATTTCCTTCTACCATAGCGAGATCTACAATTTACAATCCTAGATGAGGGTTTTGTAGCGGAAGGTCTGTGCGGTGGATAATATGCCGAAGATTTCTTCTTGGAGATCATTAACTTCGATTCCTCTTCCTGTGGATGATTTGTCGTATGATCTATTGCGAACTCGGGGAGAAAGTCATGGAACGAGAGTCCCCTGGTGGCCATCTCGCTCCGCTTGCGGTTTCCCTGGTGAGCATTTTTACACTTCGGGGTCACAACGCCCCGTTCCCCGCACTTATAGCAGAAAACAGCTCTAGTCTCCTCAGGGCAGTATATGTACGAATGACCAAAAGATAAGCAATTCCAGCATTTAATTCCCGAATAGTCCGGTTTGGACAGGCGTCTACTAAATTGTAGTGCCTCTATCTGAGGATCGGGTTCACCAATTGATACGTCCTCCACAACAGTGTCCGTACCAATTTCGTTCACGTAGCGAGTGGGTTTACTTTCCGCAAAACAAGTCCTATTCTCATTAATGACCTTTTCCGCTTCTCTGGCGAGATCCCTTAAGCCATGTAAACTCCTTGGGTCAGTATTAAAAAGCATCACCCTCAAGTTTGAATGAACATTTCTCATTAGAATCTTTATCAACTTCTTCTCAGCCAAGGGTTCCCCCATCTGAGAGTTCATAGCGACTATTGCTGAGTGAAAACTATCATAAGATTCCTTCTGTTGTTGTTTACGCCTATGAATATTTATCAAAATCTCATCATCCGATTCAAGTTTACCAAATTCACGAGATATTGAGAATTTGAGAAAAGGGTACGACGGATCTTCATTCTGCTTCAAAAAATCCCAATACCATTCCTCAGCTTTACCGCCTAAAAATGTCTGAAAATTTGAAAGTAAGTGCTCATCTGAGCAACGAGTTCTCTTTGCCATTGTTTCAATTCTAAAAAGAAAGTTTGTTACACTGCCAGTGCCATCAAAGTATATTTTCCATTTCTCAAGTTTAATTCTTTCTGGCGGATTTTGCCCTACAGAATTAGTTGAAACATTTTGAATGGGGTGAGGATTTCCAGTTCCACTGGACATGGCGGCCCTAAGCGCATTCATTTCTGCCCTAAATTCCCTCTGGGACGATCTTATGGCTTCCTGTACTGCCACTAACAACTCCCCATTCGCGCCCTGTACTTCTGACTCGGTAATGGGAGCACTATCCTCCTTTGTCGCCATATTCGTCCTATTACTGGCCTCGTTCCCAACTGATTCTGAAGGTGGCAAAGAAGCATCCATTGTAGCTAAACCCAAAGTCACCTGACCGATCGCTCCCGTTGGAGGAGAATGAATCACCCTAGCTCCTGTAGATGTTACACTAAGAAAATCTTCCAGCGACCTGGTCGTGCTTTCCTGATCCAAGGGTGGATTAAAATCGAACTGATCAATTCTCCCTGGCGGAGGTGAATGAACCACTTGGGCTCTTGAAGAATTTGGAATGGGAAAATCTTCTAAGGACCTAGTTGTCTTAGGAGTCAAAACGGTTCTGCCTCTACCTCTACTTAAATTCAAATTATTCGACCGTGCTTTTGACGTACTTCGCGTGTTCATAATATTAAGATAAAAAAAAAATTTTTAAGTTTTCCTTCACTACTTTAGGACAAGAGAAAAAAGAATGGGTGGGTATCGAGTTCTATAGCTTGGTATATACAATTTGATATGTATGAATTGATATATATATGAATTGTTATGTTTGAATTAATATGTTTCTTTGTTCTATACAAAAGGTTCCAGTTCCCGTATCAGCGATGTGAGCAAGCTGTGATTTAAATTTTAAGATTTTTGGCAGGCCTATTATTTTTCGCTTTACTAGAGCACGAAATATAACGTCTCTGCCCAAAAATTTCCAACTACTTGTCATAAACATAGACTTGTGTGGAAAAGAGTTAAAAAAAACTTGAATAACTAACATTCCCTTCATAAGCCTCTTCTCTTGCAAGGTTAATAAAAAAAATTACTTTAAGGTTCCCACAGAATCCGACGCAAATAAAAATTTCAATTCAAGAGTATGAAATTTTTATGTCTTTCAGACCGTAAGGGAGCCCTTACCCAAACGAATAGAATAAGACAATCTGATGCATAAACGTCCGAGGGACGTTTGACTCTCAGACCGTCCTAAAAACCCGCATGAGTATAACGGTGCTGTGAAGAGACCTAATGCCTTGGAATGAGTTACTAGAAAAAAATATATAAAATCATTAATGTATTTCTCTGCTATCCCTTCCTCCATCATATATAGATTAATTAAAATTAATTCGAAAAAATTTCAAAAAACTTTCATTTACTAGACATTGCTACCTTATAGTAGCCTTTACGTTGGGCGCCATCTATGTTACGCTCGCTTCATAGTTCCGAAATTTAGATGTTACAAAATTTAACAGATTTAAATTGGGACATGGCATGTATGAAAAATGTCCCGCTAGCTCAGTGACGTGGGGGTTCTTGACCCAAAAGTTAACGAAGCGTAAGCATAGAAAAAACATACATGCCTAATGGGGGAAGAGTTGCAACAAAGAAATACTTACGTCGTCGATCACATTCTTACTCACATTGCCACACGGAGAACCTTCGCCTTAAGCAGAGAACAAACAAAAAAAAAACTATTCTAAGCTCATGATTTTTGATATTTTATTTTAATAAAATTAAAACCGGCTCAAAAAAAAAACTATACTGTTTAATACAATTTAAAGCATAATACACATAATTCAAGTACAGGATGTACTATATATATAAATATATCTAAATACAATAGAATAAAATCTAATACTAGTGAATATATATAGATTAGAATAAAAGTAATGTTGGTCTTACACTCTAGTGATGGGCTGCGCCGGAGGCCTCCAGTGTGATGAGGTGGTGGTAGCTGCTACGTCCGGGTGATGATGAGATCTGGCTGTTCATATATTTTATTCTCAGTTTTGGTTTGTGATGTTATAATTAAGCGAGTTGCTCGGGAAGAATAGAGAATCTATTTGATGTGATTTAAAATTATGTATATAAGTATAGCTTAGTAATGTCGTTGTTGTTTTTGTTGTATATTTTTTTCCTCGTATAGTTGTTGTTGTAGTTTTGTTTTAGTTAGTTGTTGTAGCCTTTGTTGTAGTTTTTGTTGTAGTTTTTCTTTTTTTCTGTAGTTTTTGTTGTAGCTTTTTTTCTCGTATAGTTGTTATTATAATAGATTTTCTGGGCTGTTTTTTCTGTTTGTAGAGTTTTGTTTTAAATTTAATGTTGTTTCCTCAATATTTCTTTCATTTTTTTCATTTTTCTCTTCTTCTTCTTTTTTTTTCTTTTTTTATATATATTAATTATATTTTATTAATTGTATTTTATATTTTAAATAATTCTTTCTTTTTTTGTTTTTGTTTTCTTGTTTAAATTTAAGTTTTTGTTTTGTTTAATATTGTTGTTGTTGTTTAGGGGGAGGTGATAACTTTTAAAATTTTGATTTCTTCTTTTGTTTTTTTTTTTTTTATTTTTATTTTTTTATTATTTCTTTTCAATAAAAAGCATAATAATCATTTGGGTTTTATTAAACATATAAAATTTATATTTTTGATATTTATTTTTACTAATTTCAGTTGTGGTTGTTTTAAGTTTAGTAAATAAATTTACATAATTATATATAAAGTTTTTATTTTATTTTTTTTTTCCAAATTAATTAAGTAAATATTATTTTCTTTTGTTTTTTTAATTTATAAAAAAAAAGTTTTGAATTTTCTTCTTTCTATTTCTTTTTGTTTTAAGTAATTATGTTTTTGTAGATTTTAAAAGGTTGTATTCAAAAAAAAAAGAATTGTAGCGTTTAACTTTTTTTTTTGTGTTTTAGATGTCTTTTAGCAGTTGATATTTAAGACTTGTTATTTGAGACCTGCTTTATTTTTCCCAATAGAGTTCGACTTCTAATAACTAACGGAAGATGTTCAAGTTTTTAGATTCAGCTTTTTTTTCCTTTCTTATAATAAATGTTTTAAATTTTTTTCATTTTTTTTTATCACTAAAATTTTTAAGTTTTTCGTATTTTGTATATTGTTATTGGTATTACTAACATAGTTTATAAGTATAAATTTCAAATTTTGTTTAATATGATGAATTTTTTTTTTTAACATTAAGGTTATTAATATTGTTAATAGTAGTATAGTTTCTTTTTTCTTTTCAAATATTCCCATTATCGTTATTTAAATTATTATTATCAAAATGCATATAATAGAGATCATGTTTAATCAAAGGAGCAGTAGTAGTAGTTGTAAGTATATTTGTAAAACTATTTTTAGCCATAGTAGTTGTTATGATTATATTTGTTAAAATTTTCAATTAACAATTCCTTTGTAACACTTTTTAAGCTTAATTATTTTTAATATTAATTTTTTTTTTTTCAGGAAAAGGTATACAATTATTTTGCGATCAATCGACAAATTTTATTTTTCATTTACAAAAAAAATCTTATAGTCTTACTGTCACTATCACTTGTATATACCACCTCGCTCACTAATGTCCACGCACAGAATGAACGTTCGCACCCAATTCTTTTTTCTCTTGCCCTGTTATTTACTCTTCCTCTTCTAGAAAAATCTACGCGTCACGCATACTACTACAAAATTGTCGTACGACATATCCCGTTATGATTGGTTATCCAATCAGGAAAGCGCACGTGTAGCGATTTTGGCATTTCAACTCCACGAGACAGAGTTGAAATTCAACCCACGCGCAAGACCATTATCCAACTAGAAAAAATACACTTGTAGACTTTTTAGCAGCTCTGGCTCTATAGGGCAGAGTTGCATTTCTAATCGTGAACAGCGGTGCATTCACTATTAACAGCGGTGCATTTCCTTGCAACATCGGCAAGTACATTCAAAAAAAAGAAATGTGGTGCTAAACATACTAAATCCCTAACAAATTGCCGATAGATTTCCTACAGAAAATTATTTCGTCATAGATTTACTACAGAAAATTATTTCGTCGATAGATTTACTTCAGAAAATTATGTTGTGAATGGATTTTCTACAGAAAATTATGTTGCCGATAGATTTCTTGCAACAATTTGTGTTGTCGCTAGATTTCTAGAAAAGTTCGAGAAAATGATTTAGTCGCTAGATGTATGAAGAAAAAAATTTGCTATAGAAAAATATGTTGTCGTTTGATTTCCTACAGAAAAATATTTCGTCTATAGATTTACTATAGAAAATTATGTTTTCGGTAGATTTCCTACAGAAAATTATTTCGTCGATAGCTTTACCATAGAAAATTATATTGTCGATAGATTTCCTATACAAAATGATGTTGCCGATAGATTTCCTACAACAAATAGCGTTGGCGCTAGATTTCTAGAAAAGTTCGAGAAAATGATTTGAGTGCTGTATGAAGAAAAAAATTTCCTATAGAAAAATATATTGTCGTTTGATTTCCTACAGTAAATTATTTCGTCGACAGATTTACTACAGAAAATTATGTTGCCGATATATTTCTATGGAAAATGATGTTGCCGATAGATATCCTACAGCAAATTATGTTGTCGCTAAATTTCTAGAAAAGTTCGAGAAAATGAATTAGTCGCTAGATGTATGAACAAAAAAATTTCCTTTAGAAAAATATATTGTCGATAGATTTCCTACAGAAAATTATTTCGTCGATAGATTTACTACAGAAAGTTATTTCGTCGATTGATTTACAATAAAAATTTATGTTATCGATAGGTTTCCTATAGAAAATGATGATGACGATAGATATCTTACAGCAAATTATTTCGTCGATAGATTTACTATAGGAAATAATGTTGTCGTTATATTTCAATGGAAAATGATGTTGCCGATAGATTTCCTGCAACAAATTGTGTTATCGCTAGATTTCTAGAAAAGTTCGTGAAAATGATTTGGTAGTGTGGTGTATGAAGAAAAAAATTTCCCATAGAAAAATATATTGTCGTTTGATTTCCTACAGAAAATAATTTCGTTGATAGATTTACTACAGAAAATTATTTCGTCGATAGATTTACTATAGAAAATTATGTTGTCAATAGATTTCCTATAGAAACTGATGTTGCCGATAGATTTCCTACAACATATTATGTTGTCGCTAGATTTCTGGAAAAGTTCGAGAAAATGATTTTTTCGTTAGATTTATGAAGAAAAAAATTTCCGATAGAAAAATATATTGTAATTTGATTTCCTACAGAAAATAATTTCGTTGATAGATTTACTACAGAAAATTATTTCGTCGATAGATTTACTATAGAAAATTATGTTGCCAATAGATTTTCCTATAGAAAATGATGTTGCCGATAGATTTCCTACAACATATTATGTTGTCGATAGATTTCTGGAAAAGTTCGAGAAAATGATTTTTTCGTTAGATGTATGAAGAAAAAAATTTCCGATAGAAAAATATATTGTAATTTGATTTCCTACAGAATAATATTTCGTTGATAGATTTGTAATAGAAACTTATGTTGTCGATAGATTTCCTGTAGAAAATGATGTTGCCTATAGATTTCCTACAACAAATAGTGTTGTCGCTAGATTTCTAGAAAAGTTCGAGAAAATGATTTGGTCGCGTGGTGTATGAAGCAAAAAATTTCCTATAGAAAAATATATTATCGATAGATTTCCTACAGAAAATTATTTCGTCATAGATTTACTACAGAAAATTATTTCGTCGATAGATTTACTTCAGAAAATTATGTTGTGAATGGATTTTCTACAGAAAATGATGTTGCCGATAGATTTCTTGCAACAGTTTGTGTTGTCGCTAGATTACTAGAAAAGTTCGAGAAAATGATTTAGTCGCTAGATGTATGAAGAAAAAAATTTCCTATAGAAAATTCTGTTGTCGTTTGATTTCCTACAGAAAAATATTTTGTCTATAGATTTACTATAGAAAATTATGTTGTCGGTAGATTTCCTACAGAAAATTATTTCGTCGATAGCTTTACCATAGAAAATTATATTGTCGATAGATTTCCTATACAAAATGATGTTGCCGATAGATTTCCTACAACAAATAGCGTTGGCGCTAGATTTCTAGAAAAGTTCGAGAAAATGATTTGGTCGAGTGGTGTATGAAGAAAAAAATTTCCTATAGAAAAATATATTGTCGTTTGATTTCCTACAGTAAATTATTTAGTCGACAGATTTACTACAGAAAATTATGTTGCCGATATATTTCTATGGAAAATGATGTTGCCGATAGATATCCTACAGCAAATTATGTTGTCGCTAAATTTCTAGAAAAGTTCGAAAAAATGAATTAGTCGCTAGATGTATGAAGAAAAAAATTTCCTTTAGAAAAATATATTGTCGATAGATTTCCTACAGATAGATTTCGTCGATAGATTTACTACAGAAAATTATTTCGTGGATTGATTTACAATAAAAATTTATGTTATAGATAGGTTTCCTATAGAAAATGATGATGCCGATAGATATCTTACAGCAAATTATTTCGTCGATAGATTTACTATAGGAAATAATGTTGTCGTTATATTTCTATGGAAAATGATGTTGCCGATAGATTTCCTGCAACAAATTGTGTTATCGCTAGATTTCTAGAAAAGTTCGAGAAAATGATTTGGTAGTGTGGTGTATGAAGAAAAAAATTTCCCATAGAAAAATATATTGTCGTTTGATTTCCTACAGAAAATAATTTCGTTGATAGATTTACTACAGAAAAATATTTCGTCGATAGATTTACTATAGAAAATTATGTTGTCAATAGATTTCCTATAGAAACTGATGTTGCCGATAGATTTCCTACAACATATTATGTTGTCGCTAGATTTCTGGAAAAGTTCGAGAAAATGATTTTTTCGTTAGATTTATGAAGAAAAAAATTTCCGATATAAAATATATTGTATTTGATTCCTACAGAATAATAGTTCGGTCGATAGATTTGTAATAGAAAACTTATGATGTTGTCGATAGATTTCCTGTAGAAAATGATGTTGCCTATAGATTTCCTACAACAAATTGTGTTGTCGCTAGATTTCTAGAAAAGTTAGAGAAAATGATTTGGTCGCGTGGTTTATGAAGAAAAAAATTTCCTATAGAAAGATATATTGTCGTTTGATTTCCTACAGAAAATTATTTCGTCGATTCTATTCGATTCTATTCGATTCTATTTCGATTCTATTCGATTCCATTCGATTCCTATTCGATTCCATTCGATTCCATTCGATTCCATTCGATTCCATTCGATTCCATTCGATTGAGGCGAGGCGAGGCGAGGCGAGGCGAGGCGAGGCGAGGCGAGGCGAGGCGAGGCGAGGCGAGGCGAGGCGAGGCGAGGCGAGGCGAGGCGAGGCGAGGCGAGGCGAGGCGAGGCGAGGCGAGGCGAGGCGAGGCGAGGCGAGGCGAGGCGAGGCGAGGCGAGGCGAGGCGAGGCGAGGCGAGGCGAGGCGAGGCGAGGCGAGGCGAGGCGAGGCGAGGCGAGGCGAGGCGAGGCGAGCTACAATCGATTCTATTCTATTCGATTCCATTCGATTCTATTCTATTCGATTCTATTCTATTCTATTCGATTCTATTCGATTCTATTCGATTCTATTCTATTCTATTCTATTCTATTCGATTCTATTCGATTCCATTCGATTCCATTCGATTCTATTCGATTCTATTCTATTCGATTCTATTCGATTCTATTCGATTCTATTCGATTCTATTCTATTCTATCTATTCTATTCTATCTATTCTATTCTATTCGATTCTATTCTATTCATTCTATTCTATTCTATTCTATTCTATTCTATTCTATTCTATCTATTCTATTCTATTCTATTCTATTCGATTCTATTCGATTCTATTCTATTCTATTCTATGTCTATTCTATTCTAATTCTATTCTATTCTTTCTATTCTATTCATTCTATAGAAAATGATGTTGCCGATAGATTTCCCACAGCAAATTATGTTGTCGGTAGATTTCTAGAAAAGTTGATTTTGTCGCTAGATGTATGGAGAAAAAAATTTCCTATAGAAAAATATATTGTCGTTTGGTTTCCTACAGAAAATTATTTCGTCGATAGATTTACTATAGAAAATTATTCGTCGATAGATTTCCTATAGAAAATGATGTTGCCGATAGATTTCCTACAGCAAATTATGTTGTCGCTAGATTTCTAGAAAAGTTCCCGAAAATGATTTGGTCGCTAGATGTATGAAGAAAAAAATTCCTATAGAAAAATATGCCGTCGTATGATTTCCTACAGAAAATTATTTCGTCGATAGATTTCCTACAGAAAATGATGTTGCGATAGATTTCCTACAGAAAATTATTTCGTCGATAGATTTACTATAGAAAATTATGTTGTCGCTAGATTTCTAGAAAAGTTCGAGAAAATGATTTGGTCGCGTGGTGTATGAAGAAAAAATTTCCTTTAGAAAAATATATTGTCGTTGATTTCCTACAGAAAATTATTTCGTCGATAGATTTCCTATAGAAAATGATGTTGCGATAGATTTCCTACAGAAAATGATGTTGCCGATAGATTTCCTACAGCAAATTATGTTGTCGCTAGATTTTAGGAAAAGTTTGAGAAAATGATTTTTTCGTTAGATGTATGAAGAAAAAATATGCTGTCGTATGATTTCCTACAGAAAATTATTTCGTCGATAGATTTACTATAGAAAATTTCGATGTCAATAGATTTTCTATAGAAAATGATGTTGCCGATAGATTTACTATAGAAAATTATGTTGTCGATAGATTTCCTATAGAAAATGATGTTGTCGATAGATTTACTATAGAAAATTATGTTGTCGCTAGATTTCTAGAAAGGTTCGAGAAAATGATTTTGTCGCTAGATGTATGAAGAAAAAATTTCCTATAGAAAAATATATTGTCGTTTGATTTCCTAGAAAAATTATTTCGTCGATAGATTTACTATAGAAAATTACGTCGTCGATATATTTCCGACAGAAAATGATGTTGCCGATAGATTTCCTACTGCAAATTGTGTTGTCGCTAGATTTCTAGAAAAGTTCCAGAAAATGATTTGGTCACTAGATCTATGAAAAAAAATTCTTATAGAAAAATATGCTGTCGTATGATTTCCTACAGAAAATTATTTCGTCGATAGATTTACTATAGAAAATTATGTTTTCGATAGATTTCCTATAGAAAATGATGTTGCCGATAGATTTCCTACTGTAAATTGTGATGTCGCTAGATTTTAGAGAAAGTTTGAGAAAATTATTTTTTCGTTAGATGTATGAAGAAAAAATTTCCTATAGCAAAATATATTGTCGTTTGATTTCCTACAGAAAATTATTTCGTCGATAGATTTACTATAGAAAATTATGTTTTCGATAGATTTCCTATAGAAAATGATGTTGCCGATAGATTTCCTACAACAAATTGTGTTGTCGCTAGATTTCTAGAAAAGTTCGAGAAAATGATTTGGTCGCTAGATGTATGAAGAAAAAATTTCCTTTAGAAAAATATATTGTCGTTTGATTTCTTACAGAAAATTATTTCGTCGATAGATTTACTATAGAAAATTATGTTGTCGATAGTTTTCCTATAGAAAATGATGTTGCCGATAGATTTCCTACAGCAAATTATGTTGTGGCTAGATTTCTAGAAAAGTTCCAGAAAATGATTTTGTCACTAGATCTATGAAAAAAAAATTTCTTATAGAAAAATATGCCGTCGTATGATTTCCTACAGAAAATTATTTCGTCGATAGATTTACTATAGAAAATTATTTCGTCGATAGATTTACTATAGAAAATTACGATATCAATAGATTTTCTATAGAAAATGATGTTGCCGATAGATTTCCCACAGCAAATTATGTTGTCGGTAGATTTCTAGAAAAGTTGATTTTGTCGCTAGATGTATGGAGAAAAAAATTTCCTATAGAAAATAATTGTCGTTTGATTCCTACAGAAAATTATTTCGTCGATAGATTTACTATAGAAAATTACGTCGTCGATAAATTTCCGACAGAAAATGATGTTGCCGATAGATTTCCTACTGCAAATTATGTTGTAGCTAGATTTCTAGAAAAGTTCCCGAAAATGATTTGGTCACTAGATCTATGAAAAAAAAATTTCTTATAGAAAAATATGCCGTCGTATGATTTCCTACAGAAAATATTTCGTCGATAGATTTACTATAGAAAATTATTCGTCGATAGATTTACTATAGAAAATTACGTCGTCGATATATTTCCTACAGAAAATGATGTTGCCGATAGATTTCCTACTGCAAATTGTGATGTCGCTAGATTTTAGAAAAGTTTGAGAAAATGATTTTTTCGTTAGATGTATGAAGAAAAAATATGCTGTCGTATGATTTCCTACAGTAAATTATTTCGTCGATAGATTTACTATAGAAAATTACGATATCAATAGATTTTCTATAGAAAATGATGTTGCCGATAGATTTCCTACAGCAATTATGTTGTCGCTAGATTTCTAGAAAAGTTGATTAAGTCGCTAGATGTATGAAGAAAAAATTTCTTATAGAAAAATATATTGTCGTTTGATTTCCTACAGAAAATTATTTCGTCTATAGATTTACTATAGAAAATTACGTCGTCGTTATATTTCGATAGAAAAAGAAAATGATGTTGCCGATAGATTTCCTACAGCAAATTATGTTGTCGCTAGATTTCTAGAAAAGTTCCAGAAAATGATTTGGTCACTAGATCTATGAAGAAAAAATTTCTATAGAAAAATATGCCGTCGTTTGATTTCCTACAGAAAATTATTTCGTCGATAGATTTACTATAGAAAATTATTTCGTCGATAGATTTACTATAGAAAATTACGATATCAATAGATTTTCTATAGAAAATGATGTTGCCGATAGATTTCCACAGCAAATTATGTTGTCGGTAGATTTCTAGAAAAGTTGATTTTGTCGCTAGATGTATGCAGAAAAAAATTTCCTATAGAAAAATATATTGTCGTTGATTTCCTACAGAAAATTATTTCGTCGATAGATTTACTATAGAAAATTACGTCGTCGATATATTTCCGACAGAAAATGATGTTGCCGATAGATTTCCTACACAAATTATGTTGTAGCTAGATTTCTAGAAAAGTTCCAGGAAATGATTTGGTCACTAGATCTATGAAAAAAAAATTTCTTATAGAAAAATATATTGTCGTTTGATTTCTTACAGAAAATTATTTCGTCGATAGATTTACTATAGAAAATTATGTTTTCGATAGATTTCCTAAGAAAATGATGTTGCCGATAGATTTA